>HG995287.1:15000000-20000000 GCA_905332915.2 Hecatera dysodea | reverse complement strand
AAAGTTCATGTTACCGCAAGTATTGTTATCATAGTTCCTACTTTCGGCTTTCAATAACATAGGAGATTATTTCATAAATTTAGAAAACCCGATCGATATAGGAATCGGTTTCGCGTGACATTTGTGCGAGAAATCAAATTGAATCAATACTGATTTATATTGGAAGCTCGAGGCACTGAATAGATAGTGGGATATTCAATGATGATAGAGGTCGTACTCGTATCGTAAAATCTCGTGAGGTTATAAAATGAAAAAAGTCAAACTGAAAAAGAGTAGTTGACCACAGGCTTCTGCAATGGGCAAATCGTTTATTAAGAGTGACAAAAAATGATTGAAGATGAATGCGAATCTAGTTCGACTCTTGCATCCTACTTGCAATCTTTGATGTACTCTGTGATGTTCCCTCAACATCTGTTCTGTTTACTTTAATCAGGACATTAGCTAGCATGTTAATAATTGTTGGGATCCACGTTAAAATTTCATGCTTGCACGCTGATTAGTCATGTTTACCACGTGCTCCTATTAGTTAAACCGAACCGTGAATGTTCGCTTCCAGATATCGTGTAGCTGCTCTTATTATTTGTTCACGCTCGACGGAATAATTGCGGCAGTTAGCCGTTGCTCTAATTTTAGGGGTTTTGCTTTGCGTTTGATTCCAAAGTTATGCCGAAGTTTTGTTTGTCTGGTTAAGGGTTTTGAGAAATTCAAAGATTTTCTCCTCTCTCTTCCTTCAGCCTTCGTGTAAAACGCGGTTGCCAGCCAGAGGCTTGTAAGCCAAGAATATTATTAAAACTATTTCAAGACCTGACTGACTTAAGATAGACATAACTATGTCTAGGATAAATTCATTGAGAAGAAACACCATTCCGTTTTCCTTATAAACTTAGATTATCTAAATGGGCTTACGCTGCCCAGCGTAGGTTTATCCGTGAAACCATCTTCTAAATCTAGACGCGATGAGCATATCATTGTTAGTCAGTGTCGTGCGTGTGCGCAGGTTTATTCGACAAGCAACACAGGAGGTCCACTTTATGCAATACTTGTTTTATTGTTGTTGTTAAAAAAGTTAAAATTAAAAGATCCCTCCAACATTTCCTGGGTAAGATTCTGGGCTCATCTTTGCTGACAAATGGAGTTGTAATTAATCTTGTGGTATAAAGGAACAAGAAATGCAACTATACAAGGCGTAGAAACTATCAAAAAGGGTTTACGTTGGTTTATTCGCCTGGATAATGCCCTGAAGTAATAAAAAGCATCATTTAGGCTGCCATGCCCTCATCCTATACCACATTGGAGCTCGCTCTTGACCCTAATATTGACTATTAGGCCTGGACCTTCTATCCCTATTTACACTTACAAGCGGGACCTCGTTACTCATGCGCGACGGCATGACTGCGGCGGATGGCAACCGATACGTGGAATCCGTTGCAAGTAACAAGCGTTTAGACCATTGGTTTTTATGACGAATACAACAAAAACGCAGGAAATATCACTATCCTCATGGTTTGCCACAAAGTAACATTGATAGTTATTGTTATCCTTCAGCCAGTGTTTTCCAATAAAAGGGGGTGAAACAGGCACCCTTTCTTGCTCCGTTTCTGAGTCTGATTAGTTCTGATTTTCATAAATTCCAGTGTCAGTTATTGAAACGGTCTTAATCCTGAAAGTAGCACGTCCGAAATCCCCAAATATGAACGTCTGATCCATGTTTGGAACAAACATTGTAAAAATACTTCCCAATTTAAAAGCACATGATTGTGTTGTTTCTTCTGCCTAGCCACAGATCTTTTCAAGTAAACGTTTAAATAGTTTCTTAGCAAGCAGTAACTGTCGCCGTCTAGTCATGTCCTAAAGCTAATTTCTAAAGTCAATCAATAGACTATAACTATTCAGAAATCTGTGCCTAAGTAATTGTACCGATAACTTCAGAGCATAATTTCGCGTGAAATCAACATCTACATTCCTCCCAGTAGATACTGGAACATTTCAATCGCCGCCCGCTTCCTCGCTCGCTCGTACAATGCTCAGTTCGCTTGTGGTGGGTGTGCGTTACGGACGGAAGCTTGCGTGCTCTTGCGCAGCGCAGATCGCCGCGTTCACTGCGGTTCGGAGAGGGGGTACTGAACACTCGGAATGTGGGAGATTTGTGTGGTGATTAGTGGTGTTTTGATTTGTGATTTAGAAATTGTGTGGCCTGTGCTAAAAGTGAAGTTACTGTAGCTGCCAGTGGGTTTTTGAGTCTCAGGTGTGTACTATTGCTACATATTATTTGTTTATGTGTAATTTTTAACTCGTGTCTTCAAGGATTAATAGATTGACGATTAGTTACGTCAAGTCCTGGCGAGGTATTTGTTTACTCTTTGACAATGAGTAAGCACAGGAAGCTAATTATTATTCTAAGAACTCAGTGGACTCACATCATTAGGTACCTATTACTCCAACTATGTTGTCATTCTGATATCATTTGCATCTCTAAGTTAGTGTTTTTGATTTGATTTCGTACTTGAAGATGGCATGACTTGTCCAAGTGATTTCTATTGAAGTAGCAAGTTACTTAATAGAGCAAGCTTTATTCATTACCCAAATAAAATTAATTCCAAGTAAAAATATTCATTACAATAAATCAGCTGTATTAGAAAATAAGTTATGTTCTTTGATTGAAACAACATAAATCTTTCCAATATCGCACAGCTTGACCAAATTGTCTGCAAGAAATACTTTAGCAAAATAAAAGACTTTGTCAAAACCAAGTTATAAAGCTTTGTTACGTGACCAGATACTTGAAAAGGCTTCAATTTTACAGTTCACTGACTTGGACATAATAGTATTAAACCCTCTGATTTATGGTAACATTTATTGTGCGTGTTCGGCCAAAATATGGTATATGGCTATAAGAATAGATGAAGACCAAAGGCGCGATAGATTTAGGATAACATAGCTAAGCTTAGGGATAATATTGAGATAACGGCTGCTCCGTTATAGATTATTCATGAGTTAAAAAGAATAGATGAGTAACGATGAATCAAAGATGATCTAAAAGTTAAAACCGAAATAATTTTGGCTTTGTACCGTATGATTAGTGAAGCAAGGATGGGTAATGTAGTTTTTCATTTATCTTGAGTGCTACAACAGATGTTAGGTACTGACAACAGTTATCATTGTTTCTGATACTGAAAATCATCATAACATTATGTAATTTCAAAGTTTTAGGCGATGAATATTTAATTTGCGAACGTAGATCTAATATCCTAGCTTTATATTTTAACGTGAAACTCAATATACCGTTCAAAACATGACAGAATAGAAAATGATATTATCATATATTTTTAAGGCCGTTGACATGACATCATGGAACGTGGGAAAGTTTATATTTAGGCTAGGTGTCGCCTTTGCTCTTAAATGGGTATATACACGCGATGGTTATTTTGTACAAACTTATTGATTTGTGGCCTACCTATTTTAATATAGTTTTAGACGTTGCTTTAGTATTTTTAGCATTTGATTTATTATCATTTACATAGTTCGTTATTTCTTGCAAAATACAGCCAACTTGTTACTTTTTTTACTCCATTCGGTAGAAAGCTTGTGATATTAACCTACACGCTATTCGTCACCACAATTTCATGAGGTTATTTGCTACAAAGTACCTACAATGTATGTATAGTTTAGGGAATACCTTTTCTGTTTAGTCGTTTCAAAAGTTTCCTGTTTGGAATTGTCGCTGACTGCGGCTGATTCATTGGGAATATAAAAATGATGATGCAATTTCCCGTATTACGCAGTACTCAGTTTATAATATACATCTGTATTCAGGCTTGAATCTTCTTTTTGCAAACACTGGCGTCCACCTCCAAGATGTTTCAGGAAGAATTCGCATAGCAACACACCTTCTGACACGTCATACAATCGTGTGTGGTGATTTTTATTATGCTCTAAGCCTTTGCTATGCGGAAAGACAGTCCAAGGTTCCAATTGTAATTTACTTCATTGTTGTCAACTCTTATTGTATTTGAAAAATCATATACCTACGGGCTCAAGAAGGCAGCGTATGTCTAATGTATGTATGGTTTCTGTGATTGAATTTGGTGACAGGTGCTGAAGCACGTGCGTAGATAATTAGTATTAATGCGACCTTTACAAGGTGTGGGATTAGTTATTATCTGCTTTACATTCCGTGGACAGATTTGTTTAAATTGTTATTGCCGTAGATAACGATGGCACGGATTTTGTTAGCAGGTTTGGAATATTAAACAATAATGATGAAAGAGAATCGTGTCAAATATTGTCTTAATAGTACAGTATTAAAGCAAAAACGTGACTATTTGAAATTGTTACTACCGATATGACCTTTCGCTTAATGATTCCTTGTCAAGGTAAGATTTACAATTTCTGTCAAAACACTGGTCGCAATCACGGCATTGGCTTCGGAAAGTTGTCCATATAAGAGTTGCCAATTGAAAATTAAAAGAGATTATGTTATGAACATACTAACATGTGAACTTGCATCCTTAAGCATCTATATACAGGCTGTCGACCACCAACTATCAGCAACTGTTACAATATAAGAGGGCGTTTATAGAGAAAATGATGTTAAATTTACACTGCGGGTTTCTTGAGAGCCGTTTGAGGCGTGGAAACATCTACCTAAATGATAAACATACGACTGCCGCAGGCAACTCAGATGTGAAAGTGAACGCTGAACAGAACACCGGTTATCTCTTTGTAAACTAAACTTAATCACAACTGAAGAAAGTACAAGTTGTGTGTGAGTTCATCTTTGGGTGCGCTCTTTCCCTTCATAATCATATTCTTGAGCTACGTAATGAATTTTAGCTCGGAGTAAAAGATGCTTTTCTTTGGAAAAGTTTTAAACGCAATTAAGAGATGTAACAGTAATACCTCTTTTAACATCACAATTTCAGACATAATGTAAACATTAGGGCGCGTGAATAGTACCTTCTTCTAAGAAATTCAAAATCGCAAGTGGACAACTGATTGATTAAATTAACTGTGCAAGTGGAAACTGCTGCCCACCAATCTGAAGTAATCTTCGTTATAACACTCACTGGACATTTAAATATGCATGCAGTTTTGTTTAATCAACACAAACTCGTAAACTCAACCAATTTGTATTCATTTGAGCATGAAATAACCCGATTATTTTTGTTCTTGTAATCGTGTCGAATCTTCAGACACACATCTCAAATTTGAGGTGAAGCTTGTAAAATGTCTGAATATTCCCAGATGGAATAAGGTTTGAAAACAAATTGAATGGTGAAAAAATATATCAGAGGCTCCAGCGTATATTTTAATTTTAAACCCATCCAATTTGGTCAGGTGCCAAGAAGGTTCTGCTTTTAGTTCCTGATTGCTTTCTAATATTTTATACAATACTGTGCTAACTTTATTTTAAAGATTGCCATTTCACTATTTATTATGTGAAAGATGCTGTCCCGGTGTTCCTATTTTAGTTGCGAATAACATATTCATTATTAAGTCGTCGCTTGAAACTGTTCACAATTTCTACAATAGTCTTTTATGAAACGTATCTTTCAATTTAAATTTCTTTTGCAATAGAATCTTTGACTCGTTTGCCTTCATCCACCTGAGAAGCACTTTAAAAAAGTCCGCTCTTTCAGGTCTCTAAAGCTGAGTCATGTTCCACGTTTTTCATTTCGAACCAAGGAGTAAGAATATATTTTTAATACATTCTCAGAAATATTTCATCTTTTCCTCATTCCTGTTTGATCATCCTTAAAAGCAAGATTCCTTGATGTTTAATGAATTGGGTAGACGCCTTGATTGCTTTTCAACTTTATATTGATTGCTATTTATTAAGCATATTGTTAGTAAAGTGCTTTAATTCGAAATTCCTATCCAATTTGTAGGGTTTTCCTATTAAATACCTATTATATTCAATAATATTGGATCCAAGCTTGATGTTTGATTGAAGTAGTTTATAATGATCATCTGATTTCGATTATTTTTAATTACCAATTAAGCTTTAATTATTACAATAAGAACAGTGATCTAGATAATATTTTATTGAAATAGATAATGGTTACTAGCTTGTCTTTGTATTTTTCTAGATTGTACAAGGCCAGAACCTTACTAAAGCATTTGACTAATGTATATTGATTCGACGATTGTCATTCTAGTGAGAATCTATCCTTGCATGAAGAGATGAGGATTAAAAAGGTTTTAGGACTCTAGGAATGGTGTTAACTGAGTAGTAATTCCAAGGTGTCCAATAAATACCAGCATTTCATAATCGTTGGTGTCTACATCTGAACCTGGAATTTGTTTACCAAGTGTTGTTCAATTGTTTAACAGTATTTAACACAGTGTGTCCATTGTTTCAGGTTATGTGTGCGTGCCGTTAGATAAGCAACAGTGTAGTAGAATTGTTGAAGTGATCCAACGGTGTGGAATGGTTCCTGTGAGTTGGCGGTGTCTTGTTGATGTAAGTTGTTAACCTATTTGTGTATTGACTGACACTTGCGACCAGATTAAACGATTTCAAAGATAGAATTACAATCGGAGCAAGTAATCCATTAAGAGACACTCAGGAATATTGAATTTGTGTAGTGTTCGAGGGACTATTTCGAAGACAGTATCGCCTTATTCGAACGTTTTATTTAAAAAGCATTTACAGCTTAGTAACGAAGTTCATTGCCAAGCCAAGATCAATAAAAACTCAAACAGGTTTTGATTTTATCAGAAACAGATGACTCATTTTATTTTACAACTTCGAAGCTGACAATTTTATCGTGACACGAGACCGTAATTAATTTTAAGAGGTGAATTGGTTTTAATATTGATAACTAGATGTGAAAACAATTTTAAAATAAAACACTGGAGAGAATGAATAATTCAAGGTTTTAAAAAGAAACATCAAATTTATCCCAATAACAAGGAACCGTTTTCCCGGAGCGTTCCATTTCTTGTATATCCTTAGCCCACTTTAATTCGGTGCCCGTCTAACTGAGCGTTAAAAATGCAGACCCGAATCCAAGAAAGTAACCCTCGCCCGAGAGCCGACTCCAAATCGGTTTTGCCTGATGTAAGTTGATACTATATTCTTATAATCCGTTGTCCCGCGATCAAGGCACACCGGCCTCCATATATTCTTTTTAGAAGTTATAACACAGATTAGGAGAGCGTCGTTTCTAGAATCTGTTAACGATTTAGTAATACAATAGGGTAGTTGACTAAAAAAATCTAATTAGTCCGTCAGATAGATTTCCAAAAAATATTGGACACGTATTTTTTCTTTTTTCACGTAAACAAAAAATGAAGACGATACAGAGCGTTGAAAACTCGTGTGACGTCACTACTCGCTACAATTTTTACCGAGCCGTAACGTCACAAGCCCCCACTCCTGATCTTTGATACTTTGTATCTTCGTCAGTTTTTATAGATTTGATAAAGGAAAAAATACGTGTCCAATATTCTTCTATAATCTAACTGACGGACTAAACATAATCATATATTTTTTACTCAGGAAACATCCCTATTGTATGTATGTGTGAGTCGGATTGCGTTCAGTAATAGAATGTGGTACCTATGTACATCGTTAAGACTCGGTCAGAAAGTAATTACTTTCAATTGGACATAGCGAAAATAATTTACGGTGCTTCAATTGGTGTTTGCTAACCAACAGAACTATCTGAGGTTACAATCTATTGATTAGTCCCACCACGTTCGAAAATAACAGTATGTTTACGGAGTAGAATCGATTCCATTCAATACAATACCGTAACAATTTCTCTTCGATCCACTATTTAAAGCTAGATTACCTCAGTGGTTTTAGAGATGTGCTGCCTGTCTTAGGCGCACTTGCATGTCTAGGCGCATGAATCGAACAACTCCCTAACATGAATAGTTAAATTCGCTCTCGAGGCCACGACCCAGCCTCACCTTTATATTCTTACGCGCTAAGCTCAAACTTTAATGGTTATTGGAATTTCTACACCTTGTATGGTTTCTCTGTAAGCAAACTTCTTGACTCGTAACGGTAAACGGGCCATTGGGAATATTTGACGAAATGTTTTTTGGTGATCCGATCAAAAATTCCTTTTCTGGAGATTCTCCAGAGACGTTTTGGCACTTTGATAGTCTTTTTGAGTAAACGTCTTTGGGGCTTACATGTTAGGGATTTGCTTTGTAACGTTCGATTTTCATACATTATTGTAAATGATTTTGGATCGGGCTCTGGTTTGTCTTCTTCGCCTTTTCAAGTTCTGTCTGGCATGATGCTAAAACTCTTGATACACTCCTGCTCTTATCCCTTGGTACTTATTACTATTACTTTTTTTTTGCTGCAACAAGTTTTTTTTTTGTTCTTTCATGTTATTCCTCATAAAGTCCATCCATTTTTCATAGGTCCTTCTTCCTCTCTGTCTCTCCATCTATATAAATTTGCTACCATAACTTTACGTCATTTGTGTCGTTTTAAAATATCCCCTTCTAAATGATTAAAAAACACGTACAGAAAAATGCTGAAAGAACACAGAAAAATCCAATACAGAAACATTGATACCCTTTCACGTGCCTAGATCACACAATCCCAGGCTTAACATAATGCTCCGCGTCATATCAACGAGGTGAACGTTTAATCGATATGCCTGTGTACATTTGTACAGTATAACTAACATGTTCACGCCTGTTCAGTTATTATGACAAGCCTTAAATGGATGTAGTGCTAAATACCGCCTGTTTCTTGAATAGAATATATTTGTGAATGTATGTCTGGTATCCGAGGTTATTGAGATAGGAAGATATTTATGATACCTACGTAGATAAGAGTTATTTTCATAGAGCAGCGGAAATATTATCATTTCAGCTAAAGGTGCTTGCGTCTTCTCGAGCTAATCGACTCCAACGGCCTTCACAGCCTTTGGCCTTCTCTTTTTCGACACTGGTCTGAACTCCTGAACCATGCTGCCACATCGGCCAGCCATTTTCATGCAGCAGTCTATGTCGGCTACCTTAGTTCTCTTGTGGATCTCATCAATTCTGTCTCTATCAGACCAGCGAAGAGTTAAAAAATAAAGAGATTTTTTCGGAAGTAGGCTAGCAGTTGGCTCAACATTCATGAAGAACATTCTTACTACAACGTTCAGATAACTTCCGAATTCCTTCATCCTGTTTTCCCACGGGCGTAGGAGTTCCATGAATGATTAAATTATCATAGCTATCGTGTTTGTTTTATATGAATTTAAATCAGTACTACATACTCTGAATCATCGCTGCCCTGCCTAAATTCCGCGCCCGTAAAAATTTGCAACAACATGTTTTGCTATCGTGACAGCTAATAGGATTTCCCCAATATTAATCACAAATGAACTTAAAAGTAGTCCACGCAGTAATAATTTCTGCAGAAATAGGGGTCGTTTACAGACGAAAGGGAAACGTAATGGGGTTACTGTCACCCCAGCTGACTAATTTAAAGCGAAAATTACAAAAACGTTAAAAAAAATATGATACAACCGACTTCCAAATAAAAACAGAAGTTTAAAACAACTTGAATTTCGGAAGTCGATGTGTTTGGTTTTGTTTCTTCGTTTTTGACACCGACTACTTTCTACTGTTTTTATTTGTAAGCCGGTTGTAATTTTTTGCAAATAGATTTATATTTTTCTGTGATTGATGATTGACATTCCCATGTATGCATCCCTTCACAGCGTGATGTTATGTTAGGAACTGATGTAAGCATTAAATAAACATCCCGGTCCATTTGATATCATTTTTTGAAGAGTTCCGTTTCCTATATCTGTTCAAGTTCTTAATCAGATCTTCACCAAATGGAAATGGGGTCCGTCCGAGGAAATGCTATTCCAAAAAATACCCAAATCGCTGTAAGTCGGCCTATAACATTTAAAGAGTTCAACACATCAGGATCTCTAGAAAAATCAAGGGGAATCTCTCAACATATTTTATAATAATCTTACGCATTTTACAATTATCCGTACGATTAGGCATTCTAAGCTGCTGCATAAGTAACACGACGTTGTACTTCACCTACTAGTAGTTTTACCCGAATAAAGTATTCCCTTTCGCTGATTTTCCCTCCCACCGCCTGGCAATATTGGAAGGTAATAAGCTTGCCTGACACGATATTGTCAGTGTAATTGCCCTACGTGTTTGTGCTTATTCGTGTTGATATTTCCTACTGTTTTATGTTGTATTTCGCACACGATCGGTGTTTGAATAACGCCATTGTTAATAAACTAACAAGCAAATCAATATTTCGTCATAAAGAGCTTCAGATTTAAGGGGAACAATATCAGCAAAAGCTGCTTAAGCGCTTAAGCATATTGATTCAAGCTTAATAAACGGTGTCCGCGTTTAACTATTCACGCTAAACCAATTAGTATTCGAGGCGGCCATGTCGACAGTTGTCCTATGACCGCTTAACTTGTCCAACCAGCAGTCTGTGTACGGAATAAATGTATTGATAATGTTAACACTGGCTCTTGGCAACGAATTCAATCGGGCTTCTCCCCCTTATTTGCATATTACTTCTAACCACGACATAGGTTTCTAACTCATGTTGTTTGATATTTAGAGATATAACTTACTTTATAGTGGCAAACGATTGGTATGTAATAATAAAAGAGGTTAAATTAGTTGTGCGATCGGAAATTTATTGCGCCAAATCTTCGCCCATGCTATGAAGGAAATATTGACTGGCGGATGTTTGGCCGACTGTCTTGTTTTTTTTTTTTAAGGATTATAACAGATGGTGTTCTGCAGTTTCTGCTGGTATTTTCTGCCGATACTCAGCCTTATTTGAAGGCATGACTCAATTCTAATCATTCTAAATTATACATCAAGAGAGGAATAGGTTACTTAGGCGTGCTAAGGTTGGTCAATAGTTCTGATAGAATAACGTTTAAAGTCATTTGCTGCTACTGTTATCTTTCCACTTGCCATCTTAGTTTTCAATTTGGACCCACAAAGTACCTAATCCATCAGTAATCAGAAAAATTATAAGCTTATCTATACTAATATTATAAAGAGGAAAGATTTGTATTTTTATATGTAACGAATAATTTCAAAAACTCCTGGACAGGTTTGAAAAATTCTTTCTCCAGTAGAAAGCTACATTCACCCTGAGTAACATAGCCTATTTCCGCCCCATATTCCCACGGGAACGGGAACTACGCGGGTAAAACCGCGGGGCGCTGCTAGTTAGAAATAAACTCGGAAAAGATCTTTCTTTCTAAAAAAACGTCACCTTTCCCCCATTCCTGCCGAAAGATCTTCATAATTGTCCCTCTAACGATATTACATGAACATCGCCCAGGTTCATTTGAATGTGAACAGCACAAGTCCCCTTCATCCCGGATGTCGTCGGTACCTAATTGTCGTTGAAGAAATCAATATTATGTATTCCCAGAACGTTTCAATCAGTAGGTATCTTGAGGCTGGTGTTGACTTTGTACGTACTCAATGTATTTGTTGCGAAAGCAGGTGCTTCCAGGAAATTGACCTAGGTTCATAGAACAGAATATTCATTAATGGTTTCAAACTATGAAATTAGTATCATTTGACGCTGGCAGAATATACGATATCGCAGCCCTGTTGCGAAAAAGGAAAAAAAATGTATGGCATTTTGTTCAAGCAACATCTTGCAAGCTAACAACTGAAAACAATTTACTGATGTGGGATTAAATTAGGTTTTAGAAAAGCGAGCGTAACTTATTTAATGTCTATGTCACTGCGACCCTTTTCAATTTAGAATCCTTCAATGGTTAGTTCGATACTGGATAAAACCCAGCATTCAATTGTTTCGTTCCAATTTACTTAGATGTTCGTTCATCTTTTCTGTCCTGAGGATTATGTAGCTCATTAGTATTGTATGTATTGAGGTACCTTATAAATAAATACGAATTATTACCTTGGCCTTATAATACAATTTAACAAGAGGAAAATTACAAAATTATAGTCGTTATCGCGTCAAAAATTACTACCAATCCAGTTAAATTCCCTTTAAATATTTATATGTACCGAGGATTTTAGAATTAGGTACTCATCATTTTAATTAACTTGATGTTATTGTTCCAAAATAAGAAGTTTTTAATTAAATCAAAATTGAAAGGACGTACTCAAATAGGAAGGAAGATAATTGTAATATTTGTATGCACAGTAAACATCCGCAGGCAGTACAAATTATAATATAATAAACAAGAAAGAAGTTCACAAACTACCTTCTCCCACCCCTATCTCCCATTCACCATTGTCTATGATATTGTAATGACAGATCGCTGTCTTTGTAATTTGTGAGCCGGCCAATTGGATTGATTAGAATCTCGTTTGCAAGACAAAGGCTTTGTCTATCACAATCATGGTATTCTAAACGCGTCGGGCCGTCGGGCGTCGACAGGTCATCTGCAATAGCCGTTAATGAAGTGCCGGGTATCGTGTGTCGCAGGCCTGTCGTCGGCCTTACGGCCGTGATACAACTCCAATATGGTTGCTGGTCTCGACGACGATAAATTTGGTTTATAATTATTTGATTTAAATTATATTGAAACACAACTAATGAATCAAAGGTTGACAAATTCTAACGACATTTTTTCCGACGTCACGTTGTCTATTACATAAAAATGAATTTCTGAATGTGTTGCTAAGCGCAAATCTCGAGAAAAGCTGAACCGATTTCGCTTTCAATTCTTTTTTTTTGTGTTTGTTATTTTTAGGAGAAGGTTCGTATGAAATTTAAAAAAAAAAGAAAAACTCCTAAGCGAATCCGGGGCGGGCTACTAGTTTCCAATAAAAATAGATGTTTTCCTGAGGGATAACCTTAACTTCCTTATAACTTTGCCTGTTAGTATTTAGTCTTCGTAAAGTGGCCAGGCTTAATAAAAGCTGTCTAATTTGTTTTCGCCAGGTGTCGAATATTCTTCCGGCGCCGCACGATTGCCCAATAAACAATTCTTATGAAAATTCCTTCCTTATTGTTTGACGCCTTCTCAGGAAAGTCGTGCGAATTTAGGAAACAACGCGGCTTTCACTGAGATAACTTAGAAGAAACCGATAAGCTTTGAGGTTTATTTTTAGACATTAAAAGCCTATTATGTCATCGAGTTAATTCAATAGCGATGATAAAACGATTATGATTAGTCTCAAATACTTAGATATCAATACTATATTGAGCGCGGCGCCAAATTGACCGCATAAATCAGACCAAAAGGATTTGCTGTATTCGTCATGTAGGATTGCTAAATGGTAGGTCGTATATAACAGCGGATAATGGTATGTTATTTGTGCTTTCTACTCTCTATAATAAGTGTGAACACCTAAAAATAGTATTGGCGGCAAAGGAGGAGTCAGCCCTGACTAGTTGTCCTCAAATAAGTAATGTTTACATCAACTGAACGAGCTTCAGGGGACGCTCACAGTAAAGTTCGTTCACCCCACCACACACATGCGCTAAAGAGATACGCAATTTACGTAAGTAATTGTTAAACTAACGTGTGGTAACTTTTTTTTTAATTGACTTGAAAGGACGAACTTCTTTCATATTTTTTATCCTCTGCAATGAAGGACATGAACTGAAAGCTGGTTTCTAAAAGCTATTTCAAATTATATTTAAATGTTCTTATTGGACATAGTGGTAATCAGTAAAATAATATATGGTCGAGAACAGGCGAAAATAATTTCACAATCTGTTCTCTCATAGTAAAAAGTTCAGCCGCTTGTTTTCTTAAGTTTTAATCAAGCCATTCTTTGGTTCACAACTTTACACTTCGTGGCGGGGGTTGGATTGCCTATATAAAAATATGAATTTACCTAACTTGAGTAACGTGTTTGGTCAGAACACTGTTGAAGTAATTTGACCTCGCCAGCAGTCCGTTTGTCAAATGTATTGTGATTAACAGCGGCTGTTATGAAAATAAAGGATGATTAATTGATGCCAAGTCACCAAATAACTTAGCGATTTCGTGATTACGGGTGATAAATATGGAAATGCCTTGACAAACAAATTAAGCCACCTTTAAATTCGCCGCTTGTATTACTAACTGCAGTACAATTCGCTATTATGTAGTCAAATTTCTGATCTAGGATCTGCTGACCAGGGTTGGAAAAAATCACGATTATTTGCAAAAAATCAAAAATCATTGATTTATTACAAAAAATCCAAAAGATCACGATTTTTTCGATACTTTTTATGAAAAGCGCGCGAAAGGGGCCATCGCGTCATCGGCATCAGTGGAAAGAGTCTTTTCGACTTTTGGATTTGTCCATTCTAAAATCAAATCACTGACTTGTTGTTACTTGATATTATATTGACATTTCTTATTTTTTTTATATGGCATGTCATTTATCAGACTATTTCAACAATTATTACTGTATTATTTGTTAAATTTGAATTTCAAAGTATATTTTGATTAGGTATTCTTTTTTTCTTTTAATTAATTATTGTATTTCATCTTCGAGCCGATGAATTGCCAATGTTATGTAGGTACGCCATTATTGTCACATGTATCAGGCCATTAATTAAATAGTTTCAAGTAATATTCAATGTTAAATGTTTGTGATGTGGCAGTACTTTTTAAAAATAAATAAATAAAATAGAAAGTGTTTTTGTTTAAGTACCTACTGTAATATTCTAACACGAAGTAATTTTTAATTGTTCTGAATCGAAATCTGAACCTTTCTGTTATCGAAAATCAAGAATGTCAATTTGTATTATAAATAAGAAAGAAATAAAACAATATGATTTAATCAATGATTGTTATTGAAAAAATCACTTGATTTAAATTGTGATTTAAATCATGATTTAAATCAAAGTGATTTAATCATGCCAACCCTGCTGCTGACTAAATATCGTCCTGATTTCAGTCGAAAGATTTCCACTGCCGGAAATCAGGGAACACAGGCTTCCCTCAACCATCGTCACATCGACCAATCCTTTACGTCTCACGTCCAAGGCGTCTGCCTTGATGCCTTGGGTGGACCGGAGTCTTCCGGTCCACCTATTCGGAAACTTTCCAATGCAGCGTCTTCTGGTACGCGGTCGCCGGTCTAGAACCGTTGACTAATGCTCAAATAAAAAATTAAGACTAACCAAATGGCACATGTAGAAAAAAAACATTAATCACTACCAGTCACGCTAAACATCAATGAAAAACACTGTAGCAGTCAATTACGTTGTTTATTTCTTCTCCCCACAACCGAACGTACAAATTACAATAAAAAACTCGACAAGCCCGAAAATAATTTGCACGATAAACGCGCATCGTAAAATGTTTATACCAACGGTTACCGAACCCATTACAATGTTATCTCGTACGATTTCCTCGTGGGTATTTAAATAGATGAAATAGAACAATCGTCTGTTGCGAGATCGTATTTAGAACAAGGTCAATTGCTAATTAATTGTCTAATTCAATGTGTTTGTTTAATCTACATGCATACGATCAGACTGTTCGTTTATCTTCATGGCGATTACATGTTCGTTGCCAGAAAAAGTTGCGTTGTTCAGCTGGTAATGAGCTTTTGCATGTGCCAGATGATGCATCAGATATTCTGGCTTGAGTCTTGGTGACTGTTGACTTCAGAGATCTTTCAAGTTTTATAGAAGTTCCACGTCGTGCGTCGCTAGATAGCATTCCTCTACGTTTAGACCTTGCCAAGAAATACTATAGGCCATTAATATTATGCATACAGGCAATAATATTTTCACATGTGGCCCATACTCATTAATTACTCGATAATTCGGTCCATTTCCCAGAAAATGGTAGGCGGAAACATTCATATATTAATTACATTATGTAGTTAATTATCCATATTCTCATTACGAAGATATTTTTACACGCAATCAGCCCTTGTAAGCCACGGTTATGTATGGTATTGGTATCTATTGTCTTTGTTATAATGAAACCCAGTCCGGCTTCCAAGTGTCCGGCGCGATTTCTATACTTTCCGTCTACGAGCACTTTATGCGCAACTATTTTTAAATTGAAAACCAACGGGATAACTTTCATTGTTTCTTCTCGAGAATATTGCAAAAAAGAGCATATCGATATCAGTTATGCAGTTCCAATCGAACACTGTTCTAGGAATATATTGACATTATGGAAGATGGAATAGATTAATTTTGTTCTTGGAACTTTATCAAAGTATTTTTAAAGAGACTGGTTTAATTTGGTTTGCAGGTCGTCACTAAGCTTCTCAAATTTATCTTACGATATAAAACTTTCTAATGTGAAATGTAGGGACCCAATTTACGTATCGTGTGGTTTTACAATAGGTTCCCCTCAATTTTAGCCAGGTCTAAATTTTACATTTCGTGTTGGCAAAACATTTTTGCGGTCCGCCAGTGTCGTTTGCGGCCATGACACAAATTCCATCCAGAACTTAGAACCAAAAGATAATTTAGATACCTACGATAAGATTGGAAATAAAAATTTATTATAATGTAAGTTTTGGGATTGATTGTCGGTTTTATGAATGATCTTTTGTACCAAACCAATGTTAGTGTTGATTTTTGAATGGAAGAAGTGGAAAGTGCATTATGTTAGCTTTCCCACGCAACCGGCATAAATTAGTTGGATAATACAAGTACGTGATAATGTGATGGTTGTATACGTTGGTTTAATACCTGTTTCTAATTTAAGTAAAACATAATAGACTGTGTCACTATGTGAGGTAAAAACTTAAAAAGGTACCAATTATTCTTTTGATGGCGCCAACACCTAGATTTACACTACGACAACTATTTAGGCAAAATACAAGTTAGGGTTACAGTGCATAATTTAGGAGCCAAAATTGTAAAGCACAATGAGCCTGTAACGTTGATGTTCCCGGAAATGTGCCTCCTATCTGAAAGAGGTTGTGGGCTATTATCTACCACGCGGCTCCAGTGTGGGTTCTATGATATCAATTTAATGAAATTAGTTTGCTGCTCACGTCATTCCCCAAATTTTTACAGCTTAAGATAAAGGTCCTTAAACCCTCGTAAGAACGTATTGACATAATCTGAAGAATGTGTTCGGTTCGACCTTGAACTGAAAATTCCGTGATATAAAGTACTAGTAATATAATACCTCGCTGCTGCAGGGTATTAAAATATTTTCAATAGGACCTCTCAAAGGTGCTATCCTTTGACCAACGAGACGCGAAGCTTCAAAAGATTACCGATACAGAAGAATTGAACGGGGTTTATTGAACTGGAGTAGAACCTTCATAGACGGGTTTTCAATAAAATATGTCGTTTGAAAATGAAAATAATATATCTAGTTTTAATTTCCGCGAAAATTAAAACTAGATATATTATTTTCATTTTCAAATTTTAAAATGGATTTCCGCAAAATAACGCCTGACTCAATCAATTTTAAAATGTGTCGTGTTAAAAACCTACATGTACCTTAATGTATGTTAAAACTGTAACGTATATAAAATGGTTTTTCCACAAATGAAGAATAATGGGGCCAATCCTTAAGCCCGATATTCAGTGGGCTGAAAATTTTAAAGTTATCTCCGGAAATTGAACAATTTGGGTTAGGGTTCACTGCGAAACAAATTCTTTTAGAAGGTTACCGCCAAGTGTGTCGGATAACAGGTTATATGCGTACGTGGGTTGTTCGAAATAAAAGATGGAAGAGAAATTAAAATAATGAACGTAGAAAATAGGCAAACGTGATTGTTAAAACACTTGTCCCCGTTTCCGAGATCTGTTCGAACTTTCGCTATTGTTTTTAGTTTTATTAATTAACTCTTCATAGTATCAATAAACTGAAATGTTTTATTTGAAAGAAACGTGTTTTAAAATTGCTCCACCTCTTGTTGCTAAATTTTACTCAGCCTTAATCGTATATTTATGAAATTGTAGCAAAAAAGAATATTCCAATACTGCTAACCCTTTCATCACATGAAAAATGTATGGCAGGGATTTGGATAAAATTAAACATAATCTGAATGGAATTCTAGAACTCGTTAAAAGTCGTATTCGGTTAGGTCGACCGAAGGCCGGCTTATCAGTCCGGATGTGTTTGTGAAAAATGTGATAAAACTCAGCTAACCAACAGTTTTAGCAATTGTTTTAATGTACGGTAGAATAATCGCAAATATTACTTGTGTGGTCTCAGACTTGTGAAATTAGGTCACAAATAGTGTTTGGTCTTGTGTGGTATTCAGCAGATAACGGTATTTGAATCTTTTTGGCAATATCACATTCTTGAGAGTCAGATTCGTACTCCGAGGATTCCGATCGAGTCTTGATTTTTTCCGAGTATACATCTACGGAAGTTTTTTAAACTATAAAACCAAAATATAGCACGTGAGATAGAAGAAAAAACTTTACTCTTTTGTTTAACAAAATGTTCCACATCAATGTACGTCACGATCAATTCTTCAACGGTAAATTTAAGTTTGATGTTTTCCCAGCTTCAAGGGACTGTAAACCTGAGTATATGGTTTTCAATTAGACTCGATACCTCATAATCGTCAGCAACTAGCTTAAACTTCTTGCTTATTGTTAAAGCAGGTTTTATTTGAACTGTAGCGGTATTCAAGTGTGCCATGTAATTGGCTGAGCTATCTTTGTCATAATCTTCAAGTGTTTACTGCTATCAGGTCAAACGGTTAATCGATTGCGACCTTGCCCTTGTTTTAAATGAATGCGGGTGTCTATTTATGAGGCACGCATCGTTTTTACTTATTACTTTTATCGTTTCTACTTTTATTTGTCATGGAGCGTTTGGAAACTTTTTTCAGAAAGATGAGAAGACTTTGAAACAGGAGGCAGCTTCTCGGTAGACACAGATGCTCACCAAAAACATGTTTCATGCCGCGATTATCTATATAAAAGTAATCAGCAGGAGTTTCACAGGTCATATCGTTTAAACAAGATCTTTCACAAGTATTTCATCATATCTGAGCGAACACGCACATTTCACTACAACACCCATTCATTATGGTTCATTCAAATCCATCAAGACTAATTCCTCGAAAAGAACTTGCACTGATGATGTTTATTATGACAATGTCTATGAACCGTCGTGACACAAATTCCCTTTAATCTGATTACGTAAGCGCTTGTCATCGGCCACATCTGGGTTTCCAGTTACATTCATAGCAGCTAGTGGGAGTTTGCAATGCAGTTTTGCAACGATTTTGGCATAGACTGTGGAAAATGTGGACTTTTTTACTGCTTGTGCTTCACGATAAAGCCGGCTAAGTCTGCCCCGAAAAGCGATCCTAAAGCTGGTCCAAAAAGTAAAAATGTTCTGCTTTGTGGGAGAGTTTTTTTTTTGGGTATAACGTGTAACTTCTGAGGCTAATATATATGCTTTTAAAGATAAAACTAACATCAGAATACAATGTGGTCATACAAGCAAACCATGCCAGACCATTTCGCTACGCTTCCCGTAACATGGTCGCAAATAAATCCGCCTTTGGGAACTGTTGTCACGGTTTATAAGACCTCAATTTGATAAAATACGCATCATTGTATTCAGTGATCGAGATGGAGAAGATTCAATAAATTGTTGCTCGGTCTTTCGATGTGGCGATCCCTTGCGATGCTATTGATGCGCGGAGACGTAAGGGGTCATTTTTGTTCTTGTTTACTTTATTGTTATTGACTGTCGCCTTAAAAGCGTCATGCTGATGTTTATGTTAAGTTGTTTCTGCAATCAGAACCAGTTTCTTCATTCAAACTATAAAATTTCGTATTAAGACAGCCAAACTCGTTTCTCCTATATGTTTATTTCTGTATAACTAAAGTGAATTTACGGCTAAATTAAATCAAAACTCATGACGAAATCCGTGAAGGGAACCATTACTTGTAGAATGACATTCCGCCCGCACACTTTATTAGCGGTATCAGTAAAAGGATCTCTCAAGCGTATTTTACGTAGGTTTTGACTTGTACAGTCTTTGTATAACATGTACACATACCTACTGTAAGTAGGGTCTTACATAAATGGAGGCTTCGTGAACGTTATCACCGAGTGCAGTAGCAAGGAAATGGCTTTAAATCTTCCGCCTAGAAACACTTGGAGTAAAGAGTACATATCTTGTGTATATATATATGTACTGGCTTCTGCCAACGGTTTTGCCTTTTGCGTGGTTGTCGAAAAATATCATAAGGGAACATACTCCCGGGATAAAAAGTCGTTTTGAGTCTAAAGTAGCCTATATGCTATTCCACACTATAATCTATCTTCGAGTCAAATTTGGTCCAGATTCTTACGAATCTGCCGTACTGGCAAGATTGAGTGCTTTTTAAAATACATAAAATCATTGTGTTGTGTTGATGTTGTTGAGTTGCTTATTGATTCTAAGTTGAGCTACTCGACTCTGACCAAGGCTTGCACTGACTGGACAGGTCCACTCAAAACTGTGTAGTTCCTTCTTAAAAAGACCATTTCAGACACTGATCTGCATGGTCCTCATATAACGTATTGTGAATATGGGGACCATGTAGATCGCTACGTCAGGGGTTAATTCATGTTAAGTCTGGCGGTTTGAGTTCTTTAGGTGGCCTACCCAAATGTCCTTACTTTGGTATTGTTCGTCAAATCGTTGAGCTCTTTAAAGTTCTATGTTTGAGCTACACGATAACTGACAAATGCTTGCACTGTTTGGACAGGTTCACTCAAATCTGGTACTTTCCTCAAAAGACCACTTCAGACACCAACCTACATGGTTCTCATATGATTTGACCGGTACAATTGTATGAACTTCAAAAGAGACCTTGACCTCTGAGTTTGTTTCGGTGTTTCTTCTCAGGATAGTCAGCTAGGAAACACCGGCCTCATCTAGTTTTATTACGGCCAAAAAAAAGATTGACGTGTAAAAGTGTTTTTTACAACCGACTTACAAAATAAAAATCATTTATCAGGGCTAGTGAAATCTTTTTGGAATAGTCTATTTTGCCACTTTATTTATTGCTAGCTGGCAGAATTTCATTACATTTTTACCATATCAATCAATTTGCTTCGCCCATTTTGTCCCCACGTTCTACCCCACATCCAACAGTTCCGGCCCCATTTCTATCTGTTCCGGTCCAGTTTTATCTCCAATAGTTAAGTCACATAAGCCTGTGGATTATCTGAGTTTCCTGGTATAGTTGCAAGTACCGGTAAAAAAACGCTGAACAAACTTTTGAAACAGTTTGTGATGCAGGCTTTGCTTTTTTGGCTCCCCATCTGAATATATTACCTGTTTGCACTTTGCTATTGCAAACTCGTTCTCAACAGTTACCGAACTATTCGTCTGGTTTAATGAATGAAAATTTCATGTCAGAATTAAATTTAACTTCACCCATACCAATATGAAATCCTCAAGCAGTCGCTACACCAATTTGCATGTCAAGAGATTTGCACTTTCAGCTACGAGTGAAAATCTCTTCAAATGCTGAATATGAGCAGCGAAAGCTATTTATATATTTATTAAAGTCGCTTTCTGCGCTTTAAAACGTTACCTTGAAACATTCTTAAGTTCTGTTATGACGCGTGTTCAAAGCACATATCTTATATATATAAAACAAAGTCGGGTTTGTTACAACACTTGATAACTCGAGATCTGCTGGACCAATTTTCTTGGTTTTTGTTTCGTTGGATTTGTCTCTGCCCCGAATAGCAGAATACATCTCATCTCTCTCTCATCATCTCATCAAAAACAATGAAAATTCGACGAATAAATAATTATTATGAAAGATGAATCATTTTCCCTAAATGTTCCTTTGTTTTGAACCTGCCAAAAATTGCATGCGCTAAAGATTCACAAGTACTAGAAGACCAGAAAGAAACATGTCGAAGTATTTCAGGGGCTGAAAACTTAAGAAGTAAGGATTCACGTGTACCAGCAGACCATAAACATGTCGAAGCATTTCTGGGGCTGGAATTGTGAGTGAAGTCTTACAAAGTACCAGGATACCAGAACAATAATTATTTAACATCAAGCTATGATCCTTAGGAGACGAAAGAAAGAACACTGAGCCAGAAAGAATAAATGGCGCAGACAGGTGAAAGTGCGGGATACAGCTAAGAAGTATTTTAGCTTTAAGTTCTCTATTTAAAAAAATATTTCACCAATAGAAAGTCACCTGCGACTTTCACATCTATATATATAGATAGAACATCATTTATACCCTTAAATATTGTTTTTATTTTATATGGCAAAACAACGTTTGCTGGGTCAGCTAGTTATTATTAAACTTTCGTTTTGACTTCACTAAAATCTTTGGTAGAATTACAAGCACAATCTCATTTGGTAGTTCAATACGCTTATGGTTCCTATCTGCAATAACAAATCACGTATGTTTCAGATGCATAATGTTATCAGAATTAATTGCATCTGCAAGCCAATTCAATCTTGAGTCTGGTCCAAGGCATCGGTATCTAAAACCTAAATCTTTCCAAAGCCCCGTACTATTGTTTCCTGATTTACCGATCGGTTTGCTGTGTGAACAACCCCAATATGTTCTCCCTTGCTATCCATAAATCGTGTGGAGCCGTCAGGGTTGTTTCAAGGGGCACAAAACGTCCATGGCTATAAAAGACAGTGGTCCGATGATAGCATTACTGCTTATGTAGCGTAAACGGAAACTGATTTGTAGAAAAAGGACGGTGCAGTGCGTGTGCGTGAATGGAATGGCGAGAGATATATTGGGAACAATTTTTGATATTGTTTTGTTTTTCCAGTTCTCGTTCTCTTGCTTTGTATACATCATCATCTTCACATTCACAATTCTTCTGCCAATCACTTAGCTGTGCCAGCCTCATCCAAGTTCTACCAGCAGTGGCAACAAATTAAATATACAAAATCTCATTTTGATCAATCATTGTCACGTAATAATTCTGGCCACTGCTATTAGTTTTTCTATTCATTTGATTTTGATTCTATGTGTGATTCCAGCTGTAGACTATAATATAAAGTTTAACGATATCCAGTAATACCCATCTCGATTCCCGTTTTATTACGAAAATCTAAGCTAGAATTTTATCTTCACACTTAACACCATTGATGCAATCGTGTCTTCAAAAGACATAAAAAATGTATATACCTCAAGTCCCTGATTTGATATCAATTTCAACGTCGTTACAGTCTAGCTGGTTAATGTTCGTCATTCTTTTTCATATTAGATGTCGTCTGGTTCGTGCGATAAGACTTGAACCTGCTTGAAACACACAATATATCACGGTTCCCCGGGACATGGATTAAACGTGCTTAGCATGTTCAAAGACGGGACTTGTTTCGAGGGTCACTAATTTTTTAAAGATTCTTTGAATTTAATTTTCCTACGTCTTTTTATTAGTAATTGTATTTCTATTGAAACTTGAATTAAGATTTTCTCTGTAAATTTTCGTTGCAAAATTTATAAGAAATCGGATTTTATGTTTTGCAAGTCATGGAGAATATCGATTCGTTCACGTTCAAGTGCCATTTCGTCTTTATGTATTGTTTATTTATTGCGCACCATTCCGTATTTTTTACCTGACAATACTTAGTGTTGTTAGATAAACAATACATGGCACGGATCTAAATAACATCTTAAATAGTCCCCGTGGCTTCCCCAGTCGCAATCTCGGTCGTTACGATGTTGCTCGAGTCATAAAGAAACGTCTCAAGATGTTCCCTCTCCTTCGACTTTCGTAGCCCTAGTTGACTTTGTATCTACCCTACCTAAATTAGCTTTGTGAGGAATCATTTTCAGCAGTATTACAAAAAAAAAACATTCTCATCGCCGTGAAGATTTTTCATTTTATAATATTGACTACGCCAATATCGAAGCGAAGTTTCATTTAACAACTCTCATAAAAATACCGAAATATCGGATCACAAAAATGCAGTATTGCACCGTTCGTTAGTAATAGATATTTTATAGAATAAAAATGGATAGCTTTGGGTTATTGTTCGGGAAGTCTAATGGAAACCGCTGACGAAGCCAATTTGCATCGAACGCGGTTGTAAACCCAGGTTGATGGTACGCCGACGCGTAAAGTGCCTACATAAAATAGGATAACCTATGGGCTTGAAACTGGCTGACAAGACTTGAGCAAGCCTAGGTAAAAAAATAACGGCAAGATAATATTTGAATAAATAGACGTAGACGCAAGTAGTAAGTAAATTCTCTTTCGAATTTTAAAATACTGGTATTTTAAAATTCGAAAGAGAATTTTAAGGATCCTCCAAAGTATTTCCAAGACACGAAGAAAACATTTCGCTTTTCTTTTGCCTCCGCGAAAAGTTATTCCCCACTTCAGCGAAACGAGTATTACTGCCCTAATTAGGCCCCGCCACTTTGCCAGCACTGTTAAAAGTGGAGTATCTAAGTGTGCTGGATCCACAAGACTCACGAACTGTTTATAGTTTGGCGAAAGTGCTAACTTTTCAAACGTTCGCGACAGGGTTGGAAAAAATCACGATTATTTGCAAAAAATCAAAAATCATTGATTTATTACAAAAAATCCAAAAGATCACGATTTTTTCGATAATTTTTATGAAAAGCGCGCGAAAGGGGCCATCGCGTCATCGGCATCAGTGGAAAGAGTCTTTTCGACTTTTGGATTTGTCCATTCTAAAATCAAATCACTGACTTGTTGTTACTTGATATTATATTGACATTTCTTATTTTTTTTATATGGCATGTCATTTATCGGACTATTTCAACAATTATTACTGTATTATTTGTTAAATTTGAATTTCAAAGTATATTTTCATTAGGTATTCTTTTTTTCTTTTAATTAATTATTGTATTTCATCTTCGAGCCGATGGATTGCCAATGTTATGTAGGTACGCCATTATTGTCACATGTATCAGGCCATTAAATGTTTGTGATGTGGCAGTACTTTTTAAAAATAAATAAATAAAATCAGGAATAGATTAGGAACTGAAAAGGTGGATAGTTGGTGTTTTTGTTTAAGTACCTAATGTAATATTCTAACACGAAGTAATTTTTAATTGTTCTGAATCGAAATCTGAATCTTTCTGTTATCGAAAATCAAGAATGTCAATTTGTATTATAAATAAGAAAGAAATAAAACAATATGATTTAATCAATGATTGTTATTGAAAAAATCACTTGATTTAAATTGTGATTTAAATCATGATTTAAATCAAAGTGATTTAATCATGCCAACCCTGGTTCGCGATTTGTGTCATGAGGCAAACTAGACATAAGTACTTATCGCAACCGCTTTCAGCTGGGAGGTTATAAAATATGGCGAAGTTTCTGTACTCAGTGATGCATTTATGGTGTTTGAAATTTTACAAAACATTCTTTTAAAACGTTATTCTGCTATTTGAAGCGGTAATACATTGAAAACACAACTATCTATCGAAATATGTGCAAAGAAAAACGTCTCAGAAGTAAGAATATACAATGTTTTATATGAAGCTGTAACTCTAGATATGAAATAGTTGCCACATGTTCCGTTTCCGTCGTCTCTCGAATAGATATTGCAAGTCTGCGGTTTAGACATGAGTTGTCGCAGTCCGTTGTTATTGCTCATGAGAATACCACAGAGCGATGACATGTGAATATAATACTCTTAGAAATTCTGCTAGGGCTACTTTGTAAGGGATCCGACATGCTATGACAATTTTAATTGGAAATAATCCCAAGAAAGCCCTTGGATGAAACTCCGTAATTGAAACGGCTGTTCAAGTTACGTTTTTTTTAAGCTTTCTGTTTCTTTAAACAACCGTTTTATATGTAGACACTTTTTTAACTTGGTAGGTATTGATCCGCATACTATCCTTTGAGGATGTTTTTTCCTGTCGTAGAATTCGAATAAGTAAAAAGAAAACCGCGTGACTGCGCCAGCTGGGCCGATTATCGAATATTTGGTTTTTCCTTGTTCTCCTTTAAGGCATAGTGAATATGAATGAAGCGTTCGATTGTTGTTCTAGTTTTATGATCCGATAAATGGAAGGACTGTTTGCCCAAAGTCTGTTCTGACTCGTGAATTTTAAAAGCGAAACGAAACATCTGTCTGTGATTCCAGCCATGGTTTATTTTTGGCGGCTTTGTACTATCCTATTTTGGATGTGGGTTGGCTTTACCAGTATCGGAAGGGTTTTGAAATGTTGATGATTTACCTTTGTCAGGAGCTGACAACTTGTAACTGTCTTTTTCGCTGAGTATTATTTTAAATAGAATCCTAAAATTATCAAGCTTTATTACTACTGCCACAGTTTTGAATATTATATCAAAGTTTCTCCGCTCTTAGTATCCATTCAACCACATTATTACGAGATGCGATTATTGAGTCTTAAGCAGCTAGTCGGATGGTGTACCGTTAGCGGACCGGCCGCAGCGGCGGTCACGGCCTCTGAATGCATTTTTTTCATCTTCACTAACCTACTAAGGAGTCATGTTAACAGACTGGTTCTGCTAGTTGGTGAAGATGCTTGCTTAGTGTAGTATCGTTTCTATTAGCAGATATTTGGTCTTTGCTACGGTGTCATGTTTATTAATTTGGAAAGTGTGATGAATGTGTTGTATTCCTATGTGTTCTAGTAATTGAGATTACAAAAGATATCTCTCTCTCGAGCAATTTTTTTTTCATATAATTAAAGCTACTATACTTCTGGTCCTTGTGTCCAGTGACATTACTGTCACTACAATTATGAATGTTTGAAATTCTGTGAGACGATGAATGATAAAATGGTATCTTTTTTATTTATTTTGTTTGTTGCCTGGTTACTAGTGTACATTTTTCTTCTTCGTATTATATTTTACATAATACTTACAACTTTACAAAACATTATAGTGATAATGTAACATTTCTTCATTTATGATATGATGTCTCTTTATAAGTATTTATTGCACTCTGTAACGCGTTAGGCTATACTGTAATATTGTGCACGTATAAATAAATTTATACATTTACGTCATCTCACTTAATCACTAAAGGAGTTTGCAGTGGACACAAATAATAAAAATGTCCTGTGTAAAATGATGTTGGCACAGCTTGCTCGTTGTTGTCGTGCTAACTGAATATCTCTGTACTTACTATAAAGAGTTATGCGTAACGTCCATACTTTGCAGCCGTTTCGGCGCCGCATAGTGCAGTTAACGCTTGGAGCATTTTCGTGTTCGAAATATAAGTCTTTCTTTATTAGAGAACTTTTAATTTACTTTTTGAGTTTCCTTTTCTGCTGTTTTTCTGTGTGAAACCCATTCTTAAGAGTTGCTTTTGGACTATTCTCCAGTGTGAATAACATACGTTACAGTTGCATTTAGGCTTTCGATGTAAATAATTTAGTAGACCACCAGTTACCATGTAACAACGACCACATCAAACATGCATGCAAATATTAATAAATCGTAAATTCTAAAACATTCATATTTGATGAATTGTCAACTGTTAACCAGGCCTACTCCTGATATATGGTTCCAAATGCCATACATTATTCATGGTCGCAGTGTAGATAGTTAAACAAATGATTCAATAAATTCATTAGACTTGTCTGTATACTGCACGTATCTAGCTGGCCACAGGCCAAACTACAATCGCCGAAACGTACTTAACCCGTAAAACAATAGATGTCCGAATTTCACGTAACTCGGTGCACTATAATTTTGGAAAGAAAATAAACTATGAAGATAGCACTACGTCTTTTTTCAGAAGCCATTTTAGTTATAAAACATGAAGGTCTGGTATTCATCTAAACCGTGCATTGTTATAAGCTACAACAAATTTCCAGCAACAAGATCATGCTCACTTGTAATCACATTTAAACACATCTTAACTTAGATGACTTGTACATTTTTGATTGCAAGCTAGTACGTTGTAAAATCTTCTTTTACGGAGTAGGAAGTCATTCTTAGATAATCTTCACGTTGTCATTGCATGTCAAGGTACGTCAGCAAATTACCTTATTAGAAGTGCATTTGTCGATTCAGCTTGTGTTAAGTACTGTAGATAACCCACTTACCCGCCATGTTGGACTATCAGGAGCTTAGCTAGCTAATTAGCTCGTGTAGGGTGGATCGACAAACAAAGGTAGTTGGTGTGGGGTGAATTTTAAGTCCCATGGCGCTGGTTGACTAGCACAAGGCTAATGTAGGTCTTCTTCACTAGATTTTAGGAAACAATCGCTCAAACTATAGGAAAAATATCTTTTTACCAGTAATGACCAGCAAGAGGGCATGGGACATCCACCAACATCACAGGCCCGTGGTGTATTACTGCCAACTCTCCCAACAGAGAGGAGATCTATGTTCCACCAGTGGGAACTTAATGGGCTGATTATGTTATTACTAGCAGTATTTTAGCTGGACCTGAACGTGACTACTGACAGCGATCCATTGATATTTGGTAGAAAAAGGTTTGTGGAGTCAGTCGAAACGAAAAGAAGAGGCTTGACTGTCGGCTCAATTTGCGCCAGATCGCCACTAAGCTGTTATGCACAGCGCAAAAGAATGTCGTTAAACAATGAGATCGGTTTTAGGCGGTGACCTTATCCTTTCTAAAAAGTCACAGTAAAAGCATTAAATGTTGCACTTTTCCATATCAAATGATTTTGCCATAAAATAAAGCAAAAGCGTGACTCACTTGGCTTAGCAATTACCTGCTGACCTTAAACAGTAATAATTGAGTTTTACACGTTCGTTTGTAATGCTTTGTGATTGTTTCTGCTTCATTGAATGCGATTGTATCATGGGCGTTGACATCATCTTCACAGGCCTGTTCCCTTCCGTGCGATTTGTGATGCTAAGTATTCCGTACAATAGAATTGGAATGCCTGGACAGACGGTGGGTCAGGTTGAATGTTATTGGGCATTTCTATTGGGAATATTTGAGCAGTAACCCGCAGCGCAGTTTAGATTCTGTGCGTTTGATGGTAATGCGACTTAAACATATAGATGTATGCACGTACTATAAAACACTGACTAGGTGGCTTGCAGGGAATATAGGCGTAACATTATGTGTACTAGAATTCAAGCCTGACTAACACGTAATATAAATAAATAAGCCTTTCAAAGTATTCATAAAAGCGGATTAACAAATTGGCACTCCACGTAACGGTACGAATCTTTTTAAAACGAGGTTTTATGAAATTCCAGTTTTAGTTAGTTAAAAATACAATACCTTAGGTTCGTGACCTGGTCTTAATTATTATTATTCTTGCCAAGTTGTGCCACAACACCAGGTTGAAAATCCTCTACATGTACATAGTTTAAACTTTATACAAGTTGTTCATATCACGCAAATGGTGGAGGGATGGCTCAGGCAATACATCTAAGTTATTCGTTTACATCTATACTGATACTATAATTCAAAAGTTTTAATGTTGATCGAACAGTCGAGCCAAAATCGATCGCTCACTTATTCATAAACGCTGGGCGACACCTTAAATCCAGCAATGCAGTAATATTTTGACATTATTAAGGTTTATTTCGTTGGCCTTGACGTTGCTTCTATGATAAAACTGAACCGATTGAGGATTCGCTCAAAAACAGGGATCACCGATGTGGGCAACAATTCTGCCAAGCTGAAGTGGGATACGGTTCACATACGTAGGATGTATCAAGATAGATGGGCACGCGTCGCCACAAAGTGGGAGCCAGAGGACGGGCGTTGTCTTGTAGACTTGGAGGCGTTCATGACGGATTGGTCGGAGAGAACAACACACCGGGAAGAGTGGAAGGCTATGGGGAGACATTTGCCCAGTTGTGGGACAGTAAAGATTAAAAAAAATCCTTCTAGATCATGAAAATCTACGGTATCTAGGCTAACTCGAATAACTAACTTAACTAGCTCGAAACACGAGGTGTTTCATCAATTATTCATATTTCAATGCAACATTAGATTACTATTACTTTGTGTAATTAATTTCATCACAACTGCTCTCAAAACGGTGAAGGAAAACATCGTGAGGAAACCGGCATGTCCTAGGACCAAAAATTCGAAGACATGTGACATTCACCAACCCGCACTGGGCCCGCGTGGTGGATTACGGCCCAGTCCCTCTGCTAGAGTGGAGGCCTGTGTCCCAGCAGTGGGAACATTAAAAGGCTGGTTATGCAATGCAACATTAAGATGAATGAGTGGGTTTTAGAAGATCTATTAGTAATTGGCGTATATCCAAGTCGTGGGCGTCACAGGGCTCAATTTCAACCCCCAAGATCGGTAAACAAATAGGTCCTTACAAAATGGAATGTATTTTTATATAATTTTTGCTTTGAGGGGATAAGAGTTGTGAGTGGTACTTTATACTTTTCTAGCGATACCTTTTTCTTTTATATAAGCTCGTGTTGTATAAGGCGGAGTTCTTAACTTTGTTTTTCTACCTTATAAAATGTTATGTAATCTCGAAGTTTATTACCAACTAGCAGCGCCCCGCGGTTTCACCCGCGTTGTTACCGTTCCCGTGGCAATACGTGGATTAAATATATGTTATGATTAACCTATGTTACTCAGGGTGAATGTAGCTTACTAATGGTGAAAGAATTTAGTTTAGTTAGTTTTTGAGTTTATTTGTTATAAACATACACACACACAAAAATCCTCTTTATAATATTAGTGTAGATTAAGCAACTGTTACCATTTGTTTTAAAAATCTGTCACATACAATGATACTTTATAAGCTATTGATGGAAAACCTATTAATTAATACCTACAATGGTATTATTATAAACTGTAAAGAATATTCCAGTGAAACCGCTGGATATACAATAGATTAAGAACGTTTGATAACACGTCAGCTGAGTCACGTTTAGGGAAGTTATTAACAATGAAAAACTTACTCAGTTCCATTATTTTAAATACCATGCATATTAACTTGCAAACTATTTTATCGTTCAAATTGTTAGCTTCATAAATTGGCGAAGCTAGAAATTCCGCCACGTCGGTAGGTCTTGAAATTTGAAATGCAAAAGTTGAGATTCACACATCACCTCTAAATCTGGATGTTTCTAAGTAAACGCCTGCAACAAGTCTTGTTGTGAACCGATTTATATCGTTGCCACTTGCGACAGAACTCAGCGCACCCCCTTTACCCATAAACGCGTCATTGTAAATCCTCTAATCACGTTTGCAAAACAAGAGTCAACCGAACACACTGTTTATTGTACCATTCAATTGGCTTTCCGAGGGAAATGACGTGGAAATGGTTAACGCCCTAGGCGTTGACCCGACGGAAATAGAAGGGCGGCCTGCTGACGATGTGGTTCTGGACCCCGTGGCACTGTGACACCGCCCTTATTTGATAGGGAGCTGCCTCGATAAACTGATGGATATCTTGCGATCCTATATTGAATTTCTCGATGTAATTTTCTAGCTCTGTTTTATGTCGGTGTACATACGCCAAATTTGAAGAAAATGCTTCACAATATTCTCAATATCTCGAGAGTGAATATCAGTTGTAATATCGGAGGAACATCAAAGAACCATTAAGGATTAGGAGCACCGAAATAACGTGCTGTTATTAATGATCCAAGCAATAACGATAAGAAAAGCTACGCCGACAACTTATTTATCAGCTTCCAAGCCAACTCGCAAACGAGTCACAGACAAACTTAGAACCGTAGACAAACTTGCCAGTGCTTCCAATAGTCCATATCTTCCTGATTCCTCATTACTGTGCGATTACCTCGACTAATGTTCTTTTATCATTCGTTGCCATGTTACACTTCGCCGAGTTAGGCTAAGAACTCACGGAGCGATTTTCACCCGCGAGCGCCGCGGTTGCGGGCCCGCAGCTTCTGTAGAATGCAGATATATATGTAAAAAATTAAAGCACAACTCACGACGCGTTTTACGCCCGCGGTGAGCGCGGTTGTTTACGGTTCCCGCTGCACCGGCGGGCAACTAGTAGAATCGCGCGGGCCGCGGTCGCCCGCAGCCTCGGCGGGTGGCGCCCGCGCGCTCAGCGATCGGTTGGTACAGAAATCTAATGCCATTTTGCACCAGTGACTTGTGGCATCGTGACATGTTTGTGCATGTTTAAAATTAAACAAACATAAAATGGATATTGAAATCGAACTACCAATTAATTTGGTCGTAGACGTGGTTGGCGGTCATCGCCCGCCACGTCTGCGGGCAATGATCGCAACCGCGACGGCTGCGTAACCGCGCAAATAACCGGTGTCGTGAGTTTAGAAATAAAACCGCAGTTCCACCACCGCGGCGGTCGCGGGTGAAAATCGCTCCGTGAGTTCTTAGCCTCATGCGTTACGAATGTAACCTTACGTCACAGTACTGTTTTGGAGGCACAACGGATAGTTTATTCAACGATGCATCAACAATTCAAAGGTGTGCCTTTTTTGTACGTAATTGAAGTAATATTTCATCGCAGCGGCACGGATGGAAAACATTTGATCAGGAATTACGTAGTTTTGTTTTTGTCGTAGACAAAAATCAGTTTGATTTCTCGAACGCTTTAATGTTTTGCGTTGTCTTTGAAGATACAAGGAGTTTTCAGCCCTCGATTTATTGGCAGTAACACAAATGAGCCGTTCGTCTTTCAATTCTCTTATGAAGATTTTTCCTTCAGAAATAAGATCTGATCTAAATATAGTACCTCCAGTCGGCTTACAGACCGACAATGAACCTTGATGGATTGTCGAAAACCTTTCTCTCCGTCGAGTGACGTCAGTCGAGTTGATCTTGAAAATCTTTGAAGTGCTCTTAGAAATCTCATACTAAAATCGTATCCGCTTCAGAAAAATAAGATTTTTTAAATAAAAAAATACGATTTCGTGTGTGCTTCAGGCTTCAGCACAGTTGTAGAACACCTGACGTTTTTTTAAACTGCCATAAGTTACGACTTACGAGTCGTTAAAGTTTTAAGCTTAAGCCACGCTTTCGTTCAGTGCCAAAATTATTGTGTGAAATGTCGTTTGTGCTTTTGACAGTTTTGTTGTTTAGTTAGCTGGAAAACATCTCTGCGAAGCAAGAATTAGAAGTTGTGACACTAAGGTTAAGTATACTAAAAATTCGACAGACGACTATATGTTTCACAAGTCAAGGGTAAAACAGCTTTACTGTTACTATTTATCCCAAGGAAAAATAATAGCATAGTCAAAATATGTTACTTTTCTTCTTAAAAAATGTAAGTAACCGTCTTTGCCTCTTAGAGGACTTGAAGCATCATTATTTAAGCACGACCTCCCGAACGTAGTGACATAATAGATACACGGAGCGACCCAATTCAGGGTTCCGTGTGCAAAACGCGGGCAAACCCTCGTTTCCACTTTTATGATACCAAGGCACGCCGTTAAACGTTATTCTGTTTATCGACCAAATAGCTTTAGTGAGTATTGTGTCAATCGTCCGCTATCCGAACGGTTTTCCGTATTGAAGATTGGCAAATTATGCATTGTCGTTGTTACGGTTTCTCTATCCATCACTCCTGTTTTTTATAGCACCGTAACTTTTGCCTCGTTAAAGATACCGGCTTTAGAAGCGGGGTATTGCTATCATCATGCTTATCTTTGCTTGTATTCTTGAAACGCCAAGTAACTGAATACGTATTAAGTATGGTCGATATCGCCTCAAGTTCTTAAACGCTATAGCGGGACTTACGATACCAACGACGTTCTTAACTCAGAATCCGCTAGCCACAATTACCATCCTTCAGTTGATGATTTAAGTAGTTTAGTCTAGAGAATTAGCAGTTTGGTCACTGTGTTTATCTTGCATTACTAAACTTCTCAAGACCTTGCGGATGTTCTAGATCCTTCATTTCTATTCAACATTGTTGTGTCACCATCATTACAATGGACTATATTATTTCAATCGCTTCCTTCCAGGGCGTGGTTGAAATATTTTTCTATCAATAGAATTGGGTCGGTACAGCACGGTCATTCGTTACTCAAGGCAGTTTCTATTTGTACTAGTTCCATCCAGTTTCCATTCTGGCCCGATTAATTAATGTCAATGTTCACGTTTCCTAATCCTACGTAGATGAGTTGTTTCAGTCTTGATAAGGACTTCCTTTGTCTTTTAAAATTAACCTTGTTTCAGAAATTCTGCGTAGCCAAAATTTAGATGAAAGGTCTTCTTGTGTATTTAAGATTTTGGTACTATATTCTCAGCAGGTGTTCATTCCGGTATAATTAAATTAACATCGGCATTGCTTGGAATATTGCTTTCGCTGAATGGAATTTCTGGTTTCATTATTAGATTTTCTTTGTGCTAATTTGGGTAGTGATTCGATAAGTGCCTTAAAAATAGTTTAAGATTACTTTAGGTTTGGTATGATCGGCCGGTAAATATAGGATCCGTTTTACCTTCAGGTTCACTTAAGCGGATAAAAGCCCTTACCGTGTATTTAGTACTAGCTGCTGCCCGCGACTTCGTCCCCGTGGAATCCCCGATTTTAAAACATTCTTTATCGCTGCTCCGCTCCTATTGGCTTAAGCGTGATGATATATAGCCTAAAGCCTTCCTCGATAAATGGTCTATTCAACACAAAAAGAATTTTTCAATTCGAACCAGTAGTTCCTGAGATTAGCGCGTTCAAACAAACAAACAAACTCTTCAGCTTTATAATATTAGTATAGATATAGGCAATTCCGGGCGGAGCGGCTGTAACGATTATATCGTGAGTATCTAAGCTTCCGGCTAGACCATAGGTACCCGTTCACCTTACACAGATTCGACTCCACATACGGCCTTCAAAGATAAGAAAGCGTATCACGGTGTATTGAAGCTGTGACAAAACACATTTCTTCATCAATTTCCGTTTTTCTTTCGTGCGTAAATTAATTTGGTTGATGTTTATCTATTTATCATTCACGTCTCTTGAATTCCTTATAGGTAGGTATTCGTCGAGAATGAAATGTTTTGTGCTATGTAAAAAGGTACGAAATGAATAGCAATCGTTTTTCCATGAATTCTGTTCTGATGCATATTTTGAATGGTTGTAAAAACTGGCGTGAATGATGCTAGCATTTAAACGTGGGATTAATTGCTTTGTCGAAGCGTGGGATGTATTCAGTATCGATAGCTCAATTAGGTTTTTGCATGGATTTTATTGAAAAGGATTATTTATGGCGATTTAATACTGTTCATTTGTTTCACTGATATTTTTCTATGTAATTGACGAGGGATGGAAGATGAGTAGAGCTTCCAACACATCAATTTAGCCGAGTATATTTTCATTAACTGATTACATACTATGACAGATTCTACGCTATTATTCAACAAAATGATTAGAATATGCGTGGCACAATTACGCTATCTTTTCACCAAATAAAATCTATCCTCCCGATATCCTCCTCATACACGAGTATAAATAAGTATCACACATATTGAATGTACTTATTTTTATTCGTAAATCGAAAGCGAAATTCGCACATTTCTGTGACAATATCTTATTTACGAGAGCAACGAAACCACAAAACATTTATAGCATCTTGCGTAAGTAAATAGTATATATGTGCGTTGCCACGTACCACTATGTAATGAAGCCTTATGTATTGTGCTTTTATATTCCTACTGTGTTTCTATCTACTCTAAATTCAGAATTCGGTTAAGCTGACAGTAAAATTTTATACGGAGCTTGGATACCGATGATTCCCTTTGCTGTAGAACATTTTAGAAACTGTGCTCAGTTTGCTCAGATGCTCTAAATATGTCTTTGATTTCTTTGAAGGGTTCGGAGATATTAAAGCGTCTGTGTTTTATATGCTCTGTATCTTTATCAGATAACTAGTTTCTGCCAGCGGTTGCGTGGAATTTGGAAAGCAACCGAATGGGGACGTGCTCACGGGATAAAAAGTAGTCTATGTGAGGGTCCAAAATTGGTTTAACGGTTTTGACGTGATATTGTAACAAATGAACAAACAGAGTTACTTTCGCATTTATAATACTAGACTAGCTTTTGTCCGCGACTTCGTACACGCATATCACGTTTTTCCTGTTCGCGTAGGTACTTTTAGTGTTTCCCTACATTTCCCAAGAAAACTACATGTCAAAAAAAATCAACTTTCTACGACCAGAAGTGACTGTTCGTTGTCTGTCAGTAATTCAATCATCAATAATTCAATCACTAAGTAACTGAGCTGAGTTTTATCGATATTGGATGTATGTAGTAGAGAAATCTATATTCCAATCTCGCGTTGTTTTTCCATTTGCATTGTGCATGCTTACTACTTTTTGTTTAGACATATGGAATGTTAACCGCGGTGACCACTTAAGGTATTAAATTCTAACCAAGTGCCGTATTTGATTCAAGTGCATTTGTACTCGGAGCAAAACACGTAAAATGGTGACCCCGTGTGTTATGGACTTATGGCAAAGGTATCGTTAGTCTTATTATTATTTACGTAGCTTTGTTATAAGGTATTATAAAAATGTATTTGCACATGTTTTTAAGATGTTACTAAGTACTACAATAATATTTTTGTGTAAATATGCTTTTGAGATTACTCTTCTATCTATCCTTATCAGGCGAAACATCGTTTGAGCTAAAGGGCTTGAAGTCATTGGAGTTACTTCCGTGTGACGTCGGTTAGGTTCTCTATAGGTATATCTTAGAAATAATAACGCTTATTACTTCGCCATTTTGAGATAGATTTTTAAGATGTGAACAGGTATTTTTTGCCTAGTAAAATCTATGAAAATTGACGAAGATAAAAATCAACAAAGAATAAGAGTGTGGGCTTGTGACGTCACTTCGTGGTAAAAATTGTACCGAGTAGTGACGTCACACGAGTATTAAACGCATTTTATCGTCTTCGTTTTTTATTTGCGTGAATAAAGAAAAAAAAAATACGTGGCCAATATTTTTTGGAAATCTATCTGACGGACTAATTAGATTTTTGTAGTCAAATACCCTGTACCAATACTTACTTAATAAAATAATCTCAACATCAATAACAAAAATACCTTACCGTACCTTCATGAAGTAGTACTCTACATATACTTCATTTCTATTAACGAAAATAGTCTGTAATAAGTGAACTTTTAAGCTCTCTTCGAGTTGCAGTAATTTGAACTAAGAATACTCTGAACGTGACTATTGATCTTTGGCAAATTGAGCGCAGAGCAGATGTTACCCAGAAACTTTACTAGTTGCATTCTTTTTAACCGTAGTGGTTGAATTCACTGGTGAAATTGAATGGAAATCCAGTCATTCCAAAAAGTAAATAAATGAAGAAACTTTTAAAACGAAAAAGTGTACAATGGAAAACTAGCATAATTTCGCGGAGTCATTTTTAGACCGAATACAATTAATTCTAAGACGATTGTACCAAAATGTTCCTTGAATTTATACGTAGAAGATAACAGTGGCAGATAATGGCTAGGCAATTAATTTCGCGCGTTTTGTGCCTAATCTTCCTCCGACAATTGCTATTTTTCTCCTTATATTAATTCTGTGCTCAAATTCTGGCCAGCCTTTATACCGATTTGATTCTCAATAGACCTCCTTTATTTCAAATGAGTTGTCATGAGCAAAAATGACCGTTATTCTCAAAGAACTTTGTTCTTATAGACAGGACCAAATTTTGACAGGTGTCTGAAGAAATAATGTTGACCTTCTTCGTTTCATGGTGACCTCTGCGAACGGGTTGTTTTATAGCGAGTTCTGCCCTTTAACGATTGCCTCGAAATTTTCTGTATGTAGGTTTGTAGCGAATATATTAAGAAATCTTTAAAACATGATTTTTGTTTAAAAGTGCAAACAAAATCTGAATAGCGAATTTTTGTCGTCAAGTGGACTACTAACTTTGTCAGAAGATTGGTTCTTCACCGTATTAAAACGTCCAAGCTAGTCAAATATTGTAAAGAACTCTTGAGCCGAGAAGATCTGGAAACAAAAGATAAAATACTCCTTCATATTCTTCTAAATAAACCTCTTTTCATCATCCTTACAAATCGACATCCATTATCATAACAACTGTTATCTAAATGCTATTCGAACTACAGACAGACTTAAGATTTCAGACCAAGGGCTCTCTATATTTAGCCCACCTTAGCTAAGCTATCTAGGGCATCGAGTATCTTGTAGGTAGGTGTTTGCTTGTGGGATGTTGATGTAAAGGCTGGTTTCCTTGCTAAAACATAGTTATTAGCGCCCATATCTAAAATAAGTTTCGTTCCAAGTATCAAATAAACGTTTTGTGATTTGAATATTAAATGGAAAACTTGATTGATCATTCCTATGCTGAAGTTGACCTGTTTACTCACAAAAGGAAGGATTGTAAATCAAGATCGCGTTGTGTACGCGTCTAAAGAAAATGAGGTAATTTCTATTAGAATTGTATGAATTAATTGGTGTTCCTACGTCCTTGAGTATAAATAAATATGCCTTAGCGTTACAGCAGAAAATATACTAGAAGTTAGTCTTACTAGATTTGTTCTACAGCTTTGGTTCTTTGCCTTCCTACAGGAACTGTACGTTTTACAAAAATCCAATATGTCTGTCAGTGACAAACAATCAATTTGCCCTCTTTATGAAATTCGTTTATATACAAAAGGTACCAATCTACATACAAGAACTAGGTACTCCTGTTCAAAGCTAGCATTGTATTTATGGCTGGAATTGTTAACAAAACTCGTCGTCTGCAAAATCTTAAACAACAATAAAGAAATGGTAATCTATTCAACACTACACTGTATCGAAGTAGATAAAGACAAAGATGGAAGGACGACCTTGTATCTTAGGCATACAAAGGCACAAGACAGACATTTGTGGAAAAGGAAGATACTTGCTTTTGCCCAGCTGTGGGAAATAACACGTTCATTTGATGAATAGATGGCAGTTGATGATGACGAACACACCATCACGCAGGACTAGGGGATCTAGGAACATCAAGAACAAGTCTCATTTCGAACGGAATGTAAATCAAACAGCACGTTCGCCGTCTAACCACCAACCATACATTTAAATAAACGAGGGTGTTCTGTTCACTATGATAGACGGTTTCCGATAGCAAACCGCTGCCCCGAACCATGTTGATAGATGATAACGTTGCGTGCATTAACACAGATCATTGATATGACGACGTAAAACATTATGTTCGATGTGAAGATATGATTATGAGAATCCTTTATAGGCGGTTGTTGACAAGGATTTGTTGTTTGAATAGATAAAGGTTGTAGGTGAAACAATTATCGAATAGGAGAGTGACTGATGAATCCGATATGTTATGAAATACGTGCTTTCTAAGATTTTTATACCGTCCAATTTATTTGGGGTCGGTGTGGTGGCATGTTTCCTTCTTCAACTACCACTCATTCAGTCATTTCAACAGTAAATCTCTTTCTCACCCTATCGTCTCTGACACATTCGTCCACTGTTTCTTTTTTTTTTTAACCGACTTCAAATAAAGGAGGAGGTTTCTCAATTCGACCGTATATATTTTTTTCTCCCTTTTGTTCTATCGCTTGCAACATCCATACTCAAAACTGTTCTCATGACATTAAGAATACTATGCCATTTGAATATATTTTTTGTAATAGTCTATCGCTTTGTAATTTAGTTCTCCTCGGATCCATTTCGTTTTATTTTAATTATTATAATTTGCAAAACACTTTTTTAATCTCCAATTCATGTCAAAAGCTTTGCAACGTAGTTGAAATTGTAACATCATTTACAACCCTTGATTTCCAAGAGAACCAAATTGGGATATTTCCAGAGACTGGCTCGATTTTAAAGATCTGTTTGCAAAGCTTAAATTGTGTAATAAGCTCAGGTAATAGGCACCTGAAAATGGCGAAAGAGTTAAGAGCTAAAATGGGAATAAAGGAAACATGAAATTTATTGAAATATAAATATACTAGTAATCCGCCCCGGGTTCACTCGGGTGCAATGCTGTTAAAGGCAAAGGATAAAAAATGTTTATTGTGGGTTATCCTTAAGAGATCGACATATACCATCGTGCACTTTTTGTAGACCTTGTTAAGGTGTACAATACTGTAGTACATTATTTTGACCTATCTCGTAGGGTTCAACCAGAGTTTGCAATGTAAGCGTAAAAAATATGTTTATTTACGACATCACATTAGAAACCTCTAAAATTATCAGTGCCTCTCTAATATATTATGCATGTATCATACAATAAACCTTCATCATCAATCACTCAATCTATTTAAAAAAAACCGTATCAAAATCCGTTGCGTAGCTTTAAAGATCTAAGCATACATAGGGACAGACAGACAGACAGACAGACTGGTTTTATACTATCTCACTAATATTATAAAGAGGAAAGATTTGTATTTTTGTGTGTGTGTGTGTGTATGTTTGTAATGAACAAACTCAAAAACTACTGTGCCGATTTCAAAAATTATTTCACCATTACAAAGCTACATTCACCCTGTTTTCACGGGAACGGGAACAACGCGGGTAAAACCGCGGGGCGCTGTGTAGTGATAAATTAATAAAAACAATATACGTATCGGATGTTGTTTTAGGTCATGTTATCGCTTTGCAAAATGTTGAATCGTATATTTTGCAAGATACAATTTTAGTGTTCCGTTGGCGTCCGTACAATGGACTACCAATTTATCATTCCTACGTAGAAGTGGAACAGCGGTCTCTTAAGGCTAGATAAAGCTCTGTACCTTATCCTTGCCTAGAATTCTACGGAGTAATAGATGAGGGCGTTTCCATCAAAACATTTACATAATCCCTGCTCAAATTGAGGACGAAACGCCCACGACGGCGAAACAGTTTGATCTTTTCAGTGACGAGAGTATACCAATGTGTCCTCAAAAGCATAAGCATTAAGCATCACTGAATTATTTATTTAAACTTGAACTGTGATGGACCACATTGCCAAATTGGTACCTACATTGACTATCAGCAAACGTTTTCTTAGTTGGCTCCCAAACTTTTTGATTCACTCTCGATAACTCGTGACTCGTAAAAAATAACTTTCAGAGATACTTTTGTGGCTTTCATATTTTTGCTTGTAATCTTCTGGCGCAATATTTTTCTGACATAAAGTGGAGTACGTGAGATAAGAAGTTATACGAAATTAGATAGTTCCTTCCAACGGAAATATCTAACATGTTCGATAGCTTTTGTGAGACCGTTGTGTCCTGAAACCGTGTTTAGATTAGTCAAAGTAAGGATTGAATGGTGATAATAAAGTAATCTTCTTCTTCAATCTTAAAATCATAATCTTCCTGCCTTAGTGCCAATTTATTTCGGGTCAGCGCAGCAACTCTTCTAATCCAAACTTCTCTATTAATTGCCATCTTAGTAGCTAGTACTTTTTTAGAAATATCTCGCCTTACACTCAGTTTATCCATTGAATCTTTTGGTCTACCTCTACTCTTATAAGGCATTCATATTAAAAACTTTCCTCATCTGATCCTCTCTTTGCCATCAACTTTATCACCCTTCTTGATTCTATTTGTCTGGAATGTATGTGAAAATTGTGTGTGAGATATTGCATACCATCTTCAAATACATTCCAGAAAGCTGAAGATACCGAAGCTAGTATAGTTTTTTCTTGCATCTATACTAATTATAAAGAGGTAACGTTTGTGAGTTTGTAACGTTGTAAGGGGTAATCTCTGGATCTCCTGAACCGATTTTCAAAATTATATCACCAATATAAGGCTACGTTATTGTGGAGTGTCATAAAATATTGCCACGGGATCGGGAACAACGCGGGTGAAACCGCGGGTCGTTGCTATTTTTTTGTAATTTTTTAGACTTTGTGTCTTTGGTAAAATAAAAGGCTCGTAATATCGAAAAGCTGAAACTAAAATCGGGCCAATCTCAATTTCCGAACAACGGATTTAGTTGACTTTGTTAACTGCAAAGTGCCCTTCAACTCCATAGTTCCTAACTACTGGAGTGCTCCAGCAGCTCCAAGCAACTTCCGGACCGATGGTTCAGTTGTTAAATTAAGTCTCTAGTAATCGATTTCTGGAGCAAACGATAAATTGAGTAAAATCCGTTTGATAGCTCTGTTTTGGGAAATGGTTTTATGATTGTTGTTCAGAAATTCTACTAATTTTTGATCTCACTGTTTTAGTGATCTTCATGATCAGATAAAGGTTTACTGTTTTAAGTTTTATTTTGAACTAGCTGTCCCTCGCAATTTCGTCTGCCTCACATAAGAGAGAGAAAACAACCGTTTTCACAACATTTTTAATTGATTCTTCGCACCTATTGGTCATAGCGTGATGTCATAGCCTTCCTCGATAAATGAGCTATCCAACACTATTTTTTTTTATTCGAACCAACAGTTCTTGAGATTAGCGTGTTCAACCAAACAAACTCTTCAGCTTTATAAAATCACATGTATGGTAGGTATATGGTAAACCTCTTTAGCCACTGCATCTATTAAACAAATCTCATCATAATTCATTGCGTAGTTTTAAAGATCTAAGCATACATAGGGACAAACAGACAGAGGGAAGCGACTTGGTTTTATACCATGTAGTGATTATTTTATCTTGATTCTATTATATGCACTGTCGATAATATCAAATGATTAATTTCCCTCTTTTCTTTTTCTTTCAGTTGTGCGGTTGAGGAGAGTTCAGCACAATGGGGAAGCTGTTGTCAAAAATCTTCGGTAACAAGGAGATGAGGATATTGATGCTGGGTCTCGATGCTGCCGGAAAGACTAGTATCCTTTATCAGAATATAATAATTGGTTATTTTTCAATAGGGAAAATGCAACTTATGGTAATTGCGTCATTATATTATCCTGGTTGCTAAAGTGAGCAACATGTAACTTCATTTTGTTTTTTTTTTTTTGTTAGCCTGCGTTTGTGTCCCTCAGCAGGACAAATCCCTCCCATTCTCCTTCCATATGTCTCTGTCTTGGGCTATCTCTGTCCTAGTCTGTCCCTCAAACATGATGAGATCGTCACACCACCATCGCCGTGGTCGACCTTGATCAGAATTAGTTCTATAGAAGTTTCTTTATCAACCTATGGCAAGAAACGAAGCGAACTAGAAAATTTTAATACCCAGTGTTGGGTAGATTCGATTTTTTGGATCAGCTATTACTAGACGTTACAGAGTGACAGCCACACGGCAACTACTGTGTTTAGTTCTGTGCTGCGTCACTAACAAGGCAGACGAGGCAGTTTAAAGTAAGAGAGAGTTATCGTGAATACCGTAAATGGTTGTCAGATGATTGATTGATTGATTTTGGATGAAGGACTACTTGATCACAAGTAGTAAGGAATTTTTAGAGACTTAATCCGGACGCTCTATACAAAGTATGAATTTTTAAATTTATGTACTCACTTTTTTTTCGTTTTAGTCTTCCGCGCGACCCCTTTGGTAATCTCGCGTCCCTAGGCACGAACATCTTTTATATTACGTTTTTTATCTAAGTTACTCTTCATTCTTTCCTGTAAATAAATACATCTGGGAAACGAAAGTACTATCTTGGAATTAAACATTTCGATGGAAACTTAACTGTTTAATGCCAACGATTCTATTTTATGGCGCCATCGATTCTCCCCATTTATAACGCCGTAAACACGCCTCATGTAACTAAGACCGTTTCAGAAACGAGGTTACAAATCGCCAGATAGATGTGGCTTGTAGTGTGCCACTGTGAGAATTATACAGAAAGTCAATTTGGCCAATCAGCAGTTACTCTACTATTAAAATCGCTGACCATTAAGCCAACAATCGTACTTAAAAAGCGTTACAATTTAAGTCGCAGTATCAATCCAGCTACTTTCAATGCCAAAGAGGGTAGTTGACTAAAAAAATCTAATTAGTCCGTCAGATAGATTTCCAATAAATATTGGACTATAATCATTATTATTTTTTTACGTAAATATACGTAAAAAACGAAGACGATACAGTGCGTAGAATACTCGTGTGACGTCACTACTACTTTTTTACCAAGACGTAAAGTCACAAGGCCCCACTCCAGATCTGATAAGATGCTTTTTATTTTCGTCAATTTTTAAGGATTTGATAAAACAAAAAATACGTGTCAAATATTTTTCGATAATTTAACTGACTGGACTAAATAGAATCATATTTTTTTTATTTAAGAAACATCCCTATTATTAAAGTTTGCGAAAATTATTTATAGGTTAACTACGAAAATTGCCCCGCAGATGCTGGACCAGATTAAAAATAGTTCACGGTATACTGGTGAAATGTCACTCCAGTTACATTGCTCGGTTGGTCTGATCGAAAGCGTTACTGCTGAGTGTATTCTCTTGCTCAGCGTATTAGATTCGACTCCCAGCGGGGAAAGTGTATTTAGGTTTTTACATTACAAATCTGTCAGTAGTCCGGAGTCACGATTTGTGTCCGGTCGGTGGAAATAGGCCTAATAATACTATGTATATGACATCTATCTAGAAAAAGGTGGGGTAATGTAGGCACACCGCTGCTTAACCCATTAGAGAAAACAGTTTTTCAATTCTAGGAACAATCCGATTGAAATCAAGCCACTTGAATGAGATCACCGTTCGATTCTTATTTCCTTGGCGGTTTAATACGCTGTGTCAAGCATAATTTAGTAAACCTTTTGCTAATAACTTTATTGTGACACCATAATGATGAAAGAACAGTAATTCCTTAAAATAAACTTTCAGCTATTTTATATAAATTAAAATTAGGTCAGTCAGTCACAACGATACCTACGGTCGGTTTCAATGTAGAAACTGTTACGTATAAAAACGTCAAATTCAACGTATGGGACGTTGGGGGGCAGGACAAAATACGACCACTATGGAGGCATTACTATACAGGTGTGTATAATTTACTTAACCATTTATTTTATTCTTGTTGAACTTGCGACCTGGGCCCCAAGTCTGCTATTTTTATAAACTTGTCATTCCAACACGATCCCATTGTCATTTTGCTAAAAGTGCTAAATCCGTAATGGTCGATCAGTGGTCAGTCAGTGGTCTCGTAATAATTTTTGATAACCGAGCTATTAAAAGAAATTACTGCACGAAGACGTTCTAATGGTAGGTCACTAATCAAAGGAACTGTCAACATTTTAGAAAATTACTGCATATTTCTTTCATTCATTTATAATATTATATTCATAGATTACCATTCTATGCCATTTCTTTCAAAGAAGTGTCAGTGGTTGGCCGTTGGAAAGTCATAATGACGCTTTTATAATAGTAGATTACCAAACTTGTCAAAATCAACCATTATGAAATCAATGATAGACCATTCTGACACTATTGTAATAGCAGACTTGGGGCCCTGTAACGTACACATTGAAAAGCTTTCATAAACTTCAATTGTTGAACTTCATTGTGCTGTTTCTGAAAGAAACTATGTATGAGGTATTCCATGAAGCACACCTAAATGAAGCACACCCAGACGAAGCACACCTAAAGTATTCCACTTAGCACACCCGTAGGTGGGCTTCAAATAAAAAATTAAAATAATTAATTTCCTATTCCACGAAGCACACCTACGAATATCACTCGCATAGTGCGGGGATTAAAAAATAAAAATGTCGATAGAAGAAAATATTTATTAAGTATTTAAAAGACTAACTTAAATTTCTAACATCATTCATTTTCATTATAATAATGTGATACAATATTTGACATTTTTGTAATCTTACTATTTAAAATCACAGATTGTTTCAAAATTATCTTTCCAAAAAATTTTTTAGTTTTTATTATTTTTCTATTATTTTCCTTTTTTGTGCTCTTAATAAAATCACAGATTGTTTCATAATTATGCAATAAAAACTTGGACAAATATCAAAAACATTGTAAATATAGTTTTCCATAGAGATCTATGTTGAAGTTTTCTTATTACTTATTATTACTAGAGTATTTTTATTATTAGTTAAGTAGTAGCGTAGTAGCTATAAGAAAACATCAACATAGATCTTTATAGAAAACTATATTTACAATGTTTTTGATATTTGTCCAAGTTTTTATTGCATAATTATGAAACAATCTGTGATTTTATTAAGAACACAAAAAAGGAAAATAATAGAAAAACAGTTAAAAACTAATTTTTTTTTTTTTGGAAAGATAATTATGAAACAAACTGTGATTTTAAATAGTAAGATTACAAAAATGTCAAATATTGTATCACATTATTATAATGAAACTGAATGATGTTAGAAATTTAAGTTAGTCTTTTAAATAATAAATATTTTCTTCTATCGACATTTTTATTTCTTAGTCCCCGCACTATGTGATATTCGTAGGTGTGCTTCGTGGAATAGGAAATTAATTATTTTAAATTTTTATTTGAAGCCCACCTACGGGTGTGCTAAGTGGAATACTTTAGGTGTGCTTCGTCTGGGTGTGCTTCATTTGGGTGTGCTTCATGGAATACCTCCTATGTATAGTTGTTTACTTTTAGTTAGGTAATAGCGGGCAGTGATCGGTTCTCCGATGTGTCATCATAAACACGTAACGATCATGATGATGTACAGGCATCTATTACTAGTGCGGGTCTATTACTAGGTCGATGACCGCCAATGCTATGCTTATAAGCAACAGGCATAGCCTAATAGATTGGTGTTCGCTAGTATATTAATTGTAAAGAATGATGATGTGCCACCAGCGTTTGTAGCATATCTGTGAACAAACGTTGCTGTTCACTGTATAAGCATAATATCGGTCGTTTCCACTGCTGGCACATAGGTTTAATCTTTGTGAGAGGGAGTAAGCTTTATTCCACCGGGCCTAGTGCCGGTTGGTAGACTTCAAATGTTTTTGAAATTTTGGTTCTAGGTTTCTTTCGATGTTCTCAAAGCGTTCCCGTATGATCCACCTCGTAAGTTTCGTTCTTATGTTTCCAGGCACTCAGGGTCTAATATTCGTGGTGGACTGCGCGGACAGGGACCGCATCGACGAGGCCCGCCAGGAACTGCACCGGATCATCAACGATCGGGAGATGCGGGACGCGATCATACTCATCTTCGCTAACAAACAGGACTTGCCTGACGGTATGTTACTGTTACGAGCTTCGGGTTCGTTACAATAAAATCAGCCGATTAAATAAACAAAGATGACACTTTAATTTACACCACACTAATTGCACTATAAACTCACTAATCACAAAACACAATCGCACTATTAATCACTTGAGTTCGCAGTCGAAGATCGCTCTCGAAGTTATCACTTGTATCGCAAATCCAATACTGACTCGGTCGGTACATGCGCCGGCCTTATATAGAGCGCCGAGTAGAACTCCAGAAAGTTCGCGTACATATCGGTCGCGACCGACTAAGGTCCGAGTATTCTAGCATAGAAAAATCTCGAAGGTCCTTGACTTCAATAGTTCTGCTACTCGATACTAGATGGCGCTAGTGGTACCGAATGCCGCTATCATCCTAACTTAATTCTGGCGCGCAACACTGCCCCCTCCTAAGACATGCTCGTCCCGAGCATTATCAGCGCCATAATAACGCGCCAGTCGATCAACATGGACGATCTTAGGAGCGCTTCTTGTACCTTTCTGTATACGGTAGGTCACGTCATTGATCTTCGTCACAATCCGGTACGGTCCATCCCATTTAGCTTGAAGCTTAGGAGATTTCCCTTTGCTGCGAACTGGATTGTGCAACCACACTAGTGAACCTTCCTCGAACCCTTTATTGTTCATTTTGCGGTCATAGCGGGTTTTCATCTTTTCAGACACTTGTTGGCCCGATTGTCTGACGTGCTCATGAATGTCGTTCATTTTGTTCCGCAAGTCATTCGCATAATCGGTTATACTGCGTGGGGCATCAGGTGGTATTCCGGTGATCAGGTCTGCAGGTAGCCGCAATTCTCTTCCAAAGTTTGCGAAAGCTGGTGTCACTGACGTGCTTTCATGAACAGCACTTCGGTATGACAGCAAAAACGGTTGTATGTGCTTGTCCCAATCTCGTTGCCGGTTTTCCACAACCTTGGCCAGATATCTCTCCAATGTCTGATTAAATCGTTCTACCATTCCATCCGATTGTGGGTGGTAAGAAGTTGTCCTCGTTTTATGAGTACCCATAACTCGGCAAGTTTCCTGGAATACTTGGGACTCAAAATTCCTTCCTTGATCGCTGTGAATCTCTAAGGGTACTCCAAAACGACAGAAGACTTCATGAACTAGTTTATCCGCAACTGTTGAAGCTTCTTGGTTTGGAATGGCGAAGACTTCCGGCCACTTAGTGAAATAATCCATAACCACCATGAAATACTTGTTACCACTTTCACTTTCCGGAAACGGTCCCGCAACGTCTAGCGCTATCCTTTCCCATGGTGCACCAACATTGTACAATTTCAATGCACCTCTGCTACGAGTCTGAGGTCCTTTTACAGCCGCACAACTTGTACACTTGCGACACCAGTCCTCGACATCGTCACGACAGTGGACCCAGTAAAACCGTTCCCGTATCTTCAGTAGAGTTCGTTTAACTCCCATATGGCCTCCTGAACAACCATTATGGTACAGCTGTAGAACATCCGGTACTTTAGCTTTAGGGACAACCATTTGCAAATGACAGTTGTCTCCCCGAGCATTTTCCCATTTACGGCACAGGACTCCATCCTGAATCACTAAGCTGTCCCATTGGGCCCAATAGCTTTTTGTGATTGAACTCATCGCTGAGACATCACTCCACGTAGGCTTCGGAGCACTGGCCTTCATCCACTCCAGGATCGGCTTGATGTCCAGATCATCCTGCTGTGCACGTTCCAAGTTTTCCTTCCACTCGTTACTAAGATCTGTCTTGATCATCCTCACAGGTACGACTTCTTTACCCTCTTGCCGAGTACAATGCTTGCAGTCTTCAGAGCAAGGTCTTCTTGATAATGCATCTGCGTTGCCATGAGATTTCCCGCTGCGATGTTCAATCACAAAGTCATATTCCTGAAGTAGTTCGATCCATCTCGCAACTTGTCCTTCTGGATTTTTGAATTGCAATAGCCATTTCAGCGCAGCATGGTCAGTTCGTAAGTGGAATTTCCTTCCCAGCAGATATTTGCTAAAATGCTGCAATGACTTGACCACAGCAAGTAATTCCCGTCGCGTGACACAATAATTCCTTTCTGGCTTCGACAGAGATTTACTGAAGTACGCTATCACAACCTCTTGATCGCCATTCCGTTGAGATAACACACCGCCAAGTCCTATGTCGCTTGCATCTGTGTCAACTATAAATTCTTTGTCCGTATCAGGATACCCCAAAATAGGTGTTTTACACAGACGTTCCTTGAGTTCCTGGAATGCAATGTCGCAACTCTCGTCCCAGCAGAATTGTCGCTTCTTCTCAGTTAGCTTGTGCAGGGGTTTGGCTATATCTGCAAAGTTCTTAACAAATCGCCGATAATAGGAGCACAAACCCAAAAATGCTCTGACTTGTGTCTTGTCTTTTGGAATTGGCCAGTCCTTGACAGCGGCTATTTTCCCTGGATCAGTGCGGATACCTTCTTCCGACACTACATATCCCAAAAAGCTAACTTGCCGTTTGAAGAATGAACACTTCTTCGGACTTAACTTGAGGTTTGCACTCTGGATCTTCTTGAGCACGCGTTCCAGGTTTTGCAGATGTTCATCAAACGTACGGCCTACGATGATGATGTCATCCAAGTAGACCAGACAAGCATCGCCAATTAACCCTGTTAGTACTAGTTCCATCAACCTTTCAAACGTTGCCGGAGCGTTGCACAAACCAAACGGCATGACTTTAAATTGCCACAGACCCTTTCCTGTCGAGAACGCAGTTTTCTCCTTGTCCTTAGGATCAATTTGGACCTGCCAGTAGCCACTTTTAAGGTCCAACGTGCTAAACCACTTTACTCCAGTAAGCATGTCCAGCGTGTCATCAATTCTTGGCAACGGATAGCTGTCCTTCTTTGTAACGTCGTTCAGACGACGATAGTCAACACAAAACCGCATGGTGCCGTCCTTCTTTCTTACCAGTACAACAGGCGAACACCATGGACTTGATGAAGGTTCTATGACACCATCCTTCACCATTCCCTCAATCATGGTTTCCACTTCCTTTTCACGTGCTACTGGCAATCTCCTTGGCCGCTGACGGATAGGCAACTCATCTCCTGTGTTTATTTTGTGTTGAACTAAATCAGTCTTCCCGATATCAGCATCGTTTGAAGAGAAAACATTGGCGTACTTCAGTAACATTCTCTTCGCCTTGATCATTTCATTTTGAGACAGAACGCCGCGACAGTCGTCTAAAAGTGTGGTCACTTTCGTTTGTGCATCCTTGCTAAGGTTCCCAGTCGATACATATTGGCTTCGACGTAACCAATCCACTTCCTCACATGTACCAATCAGGGTGCCCTTATCTATCGTTTGTTCCTTATCACAGAGGTTCAGCACAGGTACTCTTGCGATGTCGGTGGCTCTGACCAAAGTTCGTGCCACTTTCCACGGAAGGTCATTATCTATCCTCTCCACGAGTACACACCGATGAGTCTGCCCAGGATTCCGAGGAAGACTAACCGGCACAATCGTTTCGGATCTCGGCGGAAGAACAATCTTCTTTAGGCTGTACACATTTCCTGGTAATGCCCCTTCCATGAAAAGTTCCTCTTGTCCACATTTCAAAACTCCTTGCTTAACGTCGATCTCACAACAATTCTTCCTCATAAAGTCTAGGCCCAGGATGCAATCGTCCATTATATCAGCCACGATAACATTGTGAAGATAGATCCTGTTTCCTAGCTTCAACTCCATCTCTTTCTCTCCGCGGACGGGTATGCGCTGACCGGTGGCCGTCACCAAATTTATGCGGTCTCGGTTGTATGCGGAGTCCCCAAGGAACCGACATACTAGTTGGGAACTGACAACCGTGCGAGAGGCTCCAGTGTCTATTGTCAGCTTACATGGCGTTCCGTTTACCTCGCCCTTGATGCTTAGGCTGTTCCCATCATGGGTTTGTGAGATCGAAATCCTTGGGGCTCTTTGAACATCAGCCAGCACCCGCCCCGCAGTCCTGGCTTTTACTCGTTTCCCTGCAGTTGCTGGGCGGTGCTGTTAACCGCCCTACTCTCTGGAGATCGACTATCTTCCCAATCTACAGTTCGCTTAGGGCAACTGGACCGTAGGTGGCCCCTTTCCCCACAGCCATAGCATCTAGGGCTGTATCCTTTAGACCGGTCGCGAACAGTAGCCGCTGCAACCTCCCTGACGCGATGGGAACGATGATCTTGCCGCACAGCTTCCACCTCTAGTGCATGGGCCAACGCGTCTTTAAGTTTCTCATGATGCCCGAGCCTCACGGCAGCCCTAACTTCAAGGTCGCGGATGCCGTCGATGAATGCCTGCAACAGGTTCCCCTGAATGAGCGCAGGTACAGACTGGTATGCTTTTCGGACCAGCTTCTCTATTTCAAGGGCCCACTGCTGCAGGTTTTCACCGCTGCGTTGCACGCGATCCTTGAGCTGCGCACGAAACACGTGTTCCAGATGAGCGTCGCCATACCTAGCTTCCAATGCCTCAACCAGCTGCTCGTAAGTCACCTCGTTACCGAGGGCTTCCAGGATAGTGAGGGCCTGGTCGCGGAGGCCTAGGGTGAGAGCAGTCATGGCCTGGTCCTTACTCCACCCGTTCGCCTTCATAACAGCCTCAAATTGCATTTTGTATGCCGACCAGGAGGATGTTCCATCGAACGGCGGCACTTTGAATCCACGTAGAGAAGGTGTAGTAGCTACAGATGTTGTAATTCCATCTCCAAGTTTGAGGTTGCCCAACTCCTTTTTCATATCAGTAATGGCGTCATGAAATTTGCTGATCTGAGTTTCAGCTTCTGACAAGCGGTTGTCATGCTGAGCAACCTTATCCTTCATCTCCTTCATTTCTCTCCCGAAGGTTGCGCGAAGGTCTTTCATGAGCAGGATCTGTTCTTCCTGACGGTGCGCCTGCTCCTCCTTATCACGTTTCAGCTGCTCTTCCAATCGACGGGCCTGTTCCTCCTGTCGACGAGCCTGTTCCTCTTGTCGGCGGGCCTGTTCCTCCTTGTCACACTGCAGCTGTTCTTCCAACCGACGAGCCTGTTCCTCCTGACGACGGGCCTGTTCCTCCTGTCGGCGGGCCTGTTCCTCCTTGTCACGCTGCAGCTGCTCTTCCAAACGACGGGCCTGTTCCTCCTGGCGACGGGCCTGTTCCTCCTGGCGGCGGGCCTGTTCCTCCTGGCGGCGGGTCTGCTCCTGAAGCATCATCATCAGAGCAGCAAAATCTGGTACTGATGATGATGCTGGAGCTGCAGTGGACGGGCCGGCCTCTAAGGTCGGCAGCTGTCTCTCCATCGTCTGCGGCGTTGCACCTCCAAAACGCCTCTGGTCCGTCTCTTGCTGGCGTTGACTACGGGTACGGATACCCTCAGTGTCCTCCTTTGGTAGAATCGGCATCTTTAAAATCCACTCTTCTGACACCAATTGTTACGAGCTTCGGGTTCGTTACAATAAAATCAGCCGATTAAATAAACAAAGATGACACTTTAATTTACACCACACTAATTGCACTATAAACTCACTAATCACAAAACACAATCGCACTATTAATCACTTGAGTTCGCAGTCGAAGATCGCTCTCGAAGTTATCACTTGTATCGCAAATCCAATACTGACTCGGTCGGTACATGCGCCGGCCTTATATAGAGCGCCGAGTAGAACTCCAGAAAGTTCGCGTACATATCGGTCGCGACCGACTAAGGTCCGAGTATTCTAGCATAGAAAAATCTCGAAGGTCCTTGACTTCAATAGTTCTGCTACTCGATACTAGATGGCGCTAGTGGTACCGAATGCCGCTATCATCCTAACTTAATTCTGGCGCGCAACATTACTATACAGCTTTTATCAGAAACTAGCTGAGATTGATCGCGTGACATTGAGGGAGCTCATGCCAATCACGTACATTTTGGACTTTCGATAGTCACTACCGCTGATAAAGTTCCTCTTTGCTAGGCCCTCCATTCCGGAATATATCGATTAATGGTGTTGAAAAAATGTTGCGAGAAATGCCCCGATACAAACCTTTAATTTACCTAGCTGAAATTGTAGTGGTTTGGCATAGTGTAGAGGGTTTGATTTAAGAATTCTTTTTTTTTTTTTTTGCTTTTAGCGATAAGGCCGCCCGTTGTGTCACCCTATGTAATGTTTTCTTCATCTATATTTTCTGTAACTTATATGGTGTACATAATAAAGAGTATTCTATTCTATTCTTGACTAAAGAGGTCGTGTATTGACTATGCTACAATATTCCAAGATACGCCTCTTTACAAATGCCACTGTGACATTATGACGCGTGGGAGATTAGTATGAAACTTAGTCGTAGGCGATAAGCAAGGTATTCCTGGCCAAGTGAATATAAATATTGCCAGTAAAAAAGAGTCCCGAAAGAAAACTACCATCAAACCGATCATTTCTCAGCTGTAAGAAATGGTGCTAGGCATTAATTGAACGGTCAGAAGTCACATTTAGGCAATTATCTTTTAGTAACAGTTTGCAGGCAATACGTATTTGACACTCATTAGACTCTTAAATGTTGATCTAGTTAAATGACAGCTGGTGGGTGCATTGTCATGTTTTATTTACATTACGACTTTGATTAATTAAAAATTTAATTACACTATTCAGGCATGTATTGTCCCACAAGGCATAATACAGGCTTATTGAATCGTAAGGCGTCTTAATAGAGATCATCTTCTTCTGTCTACAGAACAGCGTGTTCGGTTTTGCAAAAAGTCTTATCTCCAATCCACTTCTATCTTGAACTACGGGTTCAATCTTGCCTTAAGGCGTCACCATCGACTTATACTGCATAACATACTACCCCTAAATATTCTAAAACTACCTGGTTGATCTTGTGGTCGGAAGCTACTGTCGAACGTATCCTGGGTAGAATTCCCGGGTCTGGCTAGTTATTGGGTTTTCTCAGTAACAGCCACTAGCCAGTACAATAGGTTCGTCCCCTATCACATGTGGAATGTGGCTGTAACATTACTTCTCTACTTAACCCTTCAAATACATAACATACAAAAATAAATACAAGCCTTCGCTTATTCAGGGATTGGCAAAACTACACAACGACCTGCTACAGTTATTGATGGCTTAATTAATGCTCGCGTTTGACTACAATCTCACCTGACTTACACAATGCAGGTTTGATATTGTGTAATAATCTAAAACAATTTCCCCTATGTATAATTCCAGCAATGAAACCCCACGAGATACAAGAGAAGCTGGGCCTGACGCGCATCCGGGACCGCAACTGGTACGTGCAGCCGTCGTGCGCCACGTCCGGCGACGGGCTGTACGAGGGGCTCACGTGGCTCACCAGCAACCACAAGTTATGAGCGGCAGAGTAGGCGGCGAGTCAGCCGCCGCGCCCGCCACGGTACGTAGCCGAAGTCAATTCAAATCTTAAACCTATGGGCCAATCCATAGGTTATTACTTCCCTTAGCAAATCTATGGTGGAAATGACTTTGTGTTCTTCTTCGTATCGCTGGCACGTCAGTCACTTAATAAATTTGATTGGTTCAAATTCCACTTTCACGTCATCGTTGGTGGTAGCGTATATGTCACTTTGGTTGTGTTATGTTTAGAGGCCGTTACAGTATCAAGTTGGAAGCTTTCGGCTAAGGCTGTGTTCAGACGTTGACGAGGCAGCAACGTTTGCGGCGCTCTATATTTACAGTCGTTCATCAAAACGTCGAAGGATGGTTCTATGATGTCGTCAGTCACATTATGTTACCTAATACTTTTTTTTATTGAACCGTTTTGATATTGAGAGATATATGTCTTTCTAAATTAAACAAACACAAGCTAAGTTTACTCAAAACGTGTGGCTTGGCCGTTTTGCTACCATCACGAAGATTTCATAGGCATTCGTTCATTGGGTGTGAAATAAAACGGCTATGCCACAAGTTTTGGCTAAGCTTGTAGGTTTAGAACGTGCAGTCTTTAGAGCTTGGCTTTATACGAGATCTGATAACTTTTTCACGTAGATTCGTCTTGGCAACATTCGTACATGAAAATGTTTTTGTGGGTAGTATTTATTAAAATTAATCTACTTTTTTCTCTATTTCCAGGTGAGGATGTCGATGCCATTTAATTTAAGTAAGCGCCCGTGTGCCGGAACAAGCAACGTCATTGTGAATACCAGTGTTGATTCTATATAATGGTTATACAGACATAAACGCTCCAGTGAGGTGCGAGGGACTGTCAGTGTGAACACAACGTTAGATAGCAAGCAAGCAAACTAGCTTGTCACAAAATCAATTATTCCATATTTAAAAAAAAGATAAACAAATTTTGAAATTTTTGTTGTAACGATATTTGATGATTATTTTTTTATGTTATTTAAAGAATTATTACATAAAGTAAAATGTTTTTTTTTATTTAGTTTAATGTTTACCTCCTTTGTATAGTAAGGTAGAATAAAGTTTCTAATGCATTATTGTGAGTAATTGAGGACTACGTATGGATGGTCGCAATATTGTTTATTATGGATATTTACGTGATAGCAATGCACGCAGTGTTGGTCATTCGTATGGAGTGGCTTGACTATAGTTAGTATTCTGCTTATAATTCCAGACCAAGGGGTAATCGAAAGTAGTTAAAAAAATCAAAAGTTGACGATTAAAACAAGTGCTGATTATCCTTTGCTTTTTTTGTACAGGACATCGATTAAATTGACGTTTTATTCATCACTATTTAATATTATAATAATTAATTATGTTCTTGTATCCACTTTGATTAGTTCTGCACTAATTAAAATGTGAACACTCTACTGACTTCTGTAATGTGTACTAAACCTAATTTCTTTATAATTTTCGCTTTCAAGTTTGTTATAATTATCCTCATATTTTTACTTCGTCATTAGTCAAGCTACCCTTATACAAAAATGTACATATTATAGCAATGTATGTACATATTGAAGAGTATTTTTATTACTGTCGCTGTTTGAATGTTGATTTTTGTATGCGAATTTTTTTAAGACAAAATCCTCTATGTATGTACGATGTATCGCTTTTCGCTTTCTATGTGATTCTTTGCCGGGTGGTGTATGGGCGCTTTACTAAGATGCTGAAAATTATCTGTGTACATTACTCTTAAGGTTTTAAAGTCCGTATTGATAAGTTAAATCTGTCATGTGAACCGAGCTGTTAGTTTTATAGTTTGCCAAACAAGGCTTGAGGTACCCCATACGACAAGAAAGACATATCTACAGTGTTCGTTATGGTAGTGTATGGTAGGATTCTGAATCCAAAACTCGTTGAGGCATTGAACCAGCCATCACAACCGGCGCCATGATAAGTTAGTCGAGTCTGCGATTAATCCAATAGGGTGTGCGTCAGGATAGCTGGACCAAAGGAGATTTTGGAGAGCAATACCAAGTTTTTGTACCTATTTGGTACTATTTGGTCCCAGACATCAAATAATTTGTACCTCGCTAAAGAGGGAAAACTATTACGAGGAAGTGGCCAGCCATTCTGACGTCAGAATGGCTGGCCACTTTCCTCGTAATAGTTGGTATTGCTCTTACAAAAACTTTGGTCCAGCCATCCTGACGCACACTCCAATAGGCACTGAGCAGACTTTGGTCACCGGGCAGAAATGAAAACATTAAAGATTCTTCTAACATGTGAAAATCGAACTCAAGTGAGCGACGACAACCATTTCAGTGGCTAGGCCTATTAATTGCAATTCACCGCGTGTCATAACCTCTTAAACAAAAGCATATCTTAGTAAAGCGTTGTATAAACGTGCCAGTAGTTAGTCAGTTCGGGGACCATCTGATTTTGTAAATATGGCTCTTGAATGGACCTTGAAATGAGATTTTTCTAGCGAATTGTTTAATTTTTATAGCTTCGTTTCGTGAGGGCTTTTGCCGAAAGGGTGATTTGCTTATACAATGCTGGTTTTAGATGCAAAATTCAGTTTGAATACCCGGGCTTGATTGTTTGAGAGGAGATTGGAAATGGAGTGTTAAAATCGCAAGTGCTGTATAGATGTAAAGGCAGATAAGGATAGCATATCGGCAAATATTCCAATACGCCGAGTTTGTCAAAAATCACTCAACATATGGTTTGGTTTCGGTTTTACAAGCGTACTTACAAACTACAATCTTTGGCTCCTAGAATTAAAATGAACTCATGTCATTGTATGAATTACTTCTATTTTATCTCATAGGTTCTGTTCATATTGACGCTCCATTTTGAATTACTCTGCGATCGTTAATTAATGGTTAGTAGAAAAACGCTTGAGTGTAACGCTATAATTATGTGAAAAGTAAGGAAAGTACATAGAAATAAAGCAATAAATAGGTTTTCCAATGATACAATTTAGATATTACATGAAAATAATTCAACGAAATTAGTAACTGCGAGTTGGAACATCGACTTCGTTGTTATTATTAGGAAATGACGTAATCAATAGTTATTGCTAGATTTAGGGCCAGTTTCACCATCGTCGGTTAGCTATTAAAATTTATAAATTGATGGTTTGGCAGACTTACCTTAGGGGCGTCCGGTCGTCAAGTTTAACTTTAGGTTGAGTAAACGGATGATGGTAATACAGGTCTTCGATTTGTCCTTAGCGTAGCGCGTGCGAGGGTGGAGCTTGAGATATTCATATACAGGCGTTTTAGGATACTTTTTGTTACTTAGATAGGTATTGAATCATTGTTCATGAACGTTGGTTTGACAATTAATAATAATCGCCAAAATAACTCCCAAAAATAGTTTTCGTATTAAAAATTACATAAAACGAAATAGGAGGGTTTTCCGCTCTCTGACACGCGATTGTGGGGTGTTTAAGGATCAGTGCAAATGAAGTGTAGGACTGGTTCCAGTTCGGATGAAAATGTACGTGAGACAATAATATTAACAAAACAAAATGGTCTTGCGCCTCATTTCAGCACTTTATCTAGGAATTTCCTCCTAATGAGTAATCTAGGAACACTTATTAATCAAAATTAGCTCTTATTTCCAGGTCCATAGCCTACTGTTAAAGCAATCTTCACATTCTGTACTGATTTCTTGCCTAATCTATGTCCTGTTGAATTTTGTAGTTGCGAGAAACTAAGACGAAAGCTATGTTATCTTTTTCTTTTGAAACTCACCTTTACTTTGTGATATATTTCATAGAACTTTAAAATGTATGATTATTTTCTAGAATGTTCGAATGATCGATGGTAATACTCCGGGACATGACAGTGTACAATAGGTCATGATCTATCAAATTTAGAACTGATTTACTTTGATAACCAATTTTTTATTTAACTTAAAAGTGCAATTAAAATTTCTAGCAACTATTTTGCACAGAGATGTAAAAATAATTATTATTTGTATGATAATGTACCGCTGGGTTCATCGCGCGAAAAGCGCTGATAACAATTTAAAACCTATTGTATAATATTGTAGAAAGATAAATTCAATATAAATTCACCCTTGAAACATCTAGTTTTATTCCTGCAAAAATACAACTGTGAGACGTAAAATAAGTAGGAAACTAAAACCATAATATTAAATATAAAAATTGTATACTTGCTACAGACTTGGTTTGAAATAAATTATAAATCAAAGTTTCTGAATAAAATCACTAATCATCCAGTCCATAAACATGACCATTCTACCAATTTTTTTTCTCGAGAGCCGCATGAGCCTTGTCATTTTTCGGCGCGCTTTCGTTCCAATAGAAACTTTAGGGTTAAACTTCATTAATTATGGAATGTCTTCTAATGTGAGCCTTAAATACATAGTGATATGGTTCAACTTGGATCTAGCTTATGCTTTGGTCTGTGGAGGTGGTGGTGATAGAGGAATCTGCAGTGACGTCATCGTATCGTGGTGGGAGAATAATTTGTAGTTCTTCGGTGAGTTGCGCTTCTTCGTCGGGTACCGGATCGTCGGGGACGCGAGTGTCGTAATCTTCTTGAGTCGAAATGCCACTGAAATGAGTAAAAGATCTTAAAGAAATGAAGGGTGAATTCATGAAAGAAAAATCGGGCTCGAGTGACTGAAGCTTATAAATTGTGTTACCTACTATGTTGTTTATATTGGAGGTTCTCAACTAAATTTTAAAGATATCGCACATATGAGTGATGGGGCGCCCTGGAAGACACTGACTTTATTGATGAAACGTCTCACTCAGAAATGGTACGTGTAATCACAAACGGCTTGCGATTATGAGCAAAGATGTATGCACGTCGACGAAATGCAAAGAGTAACTAAACACACTTGCAAAAAGTTCTAAATTTTAATTTAATTTAATTTTTTTCAATGCATTATCTAAATAATGCATTCATAATAAAATTCATTGCCACTTTTTGTATGGGTGATAAAGCGATAAGGGCAAATTCTTCTTGAAGGAACTTTTTCGAACTGTCCAAAATGAACTGTTCGGTCAAGAGAAGACGAGATTCGCGAAGAGAGCCATGAACAGAGCCACGAGATTACCGGTTTTTTGGTAATTCAGAGTTACGGATTCGTAAAGCATCAAGTGTGAACCTAAAGAAGCGCTTTGAAGAAGTAACAGTAATAAAAATTAGCTTGTGGACAGTCAGTACGAGGCTCTTGTCTGCCAATAACAGCAGTTACCGCTCGGCCCGTGGCCCAATACACAGTGAGCAATGAATTACTCGACTTCTGTTTCATCATTGTCTCTGGGTGACTGGAAGCTAGAATCTCGTTTATGTGATCAGTATTGACGCGGGCAAGTGCTGCGAAGATCAGGGTAATGTTATGCGGACGTGTTTTGGAGAAATAACTCATTATGGCGGCGGCTCCGTTGTTTTGGGCAGTAATTAATACAACAGAGTTAGTTTTCAAAGAAAATAGAACGTTCAATGCACCTTGGTACATAACGGCACACAACCCGCGGTTATTGCTCTTAGAGAAAATCCACACGCTCAGTGTTCTGGCGTCGTGGAAGCGTAAATGCAAGAAGTTTGGATCCGTCGTTTAGTTATGCCAGCTCGTCCTGACCTTAATCCAACTGAGCATGTCTGGGATGTCATAAAGAGACGGGGAAGATCAGTGCAACCTGCTCTACAAAACATCAGGGAGCTAGAAAGAGTCATTGCAAAAGAGTGGGTACTTTGTTAAAGTATTAAAAAAAAAGAAACCTTCAATTGACTAACGCACAATCACACAACTTCCTCATTCCAAACCATTCCTATATTCCATTCATTCATTTCCTTCCTTCCGCATTCATTCAATCCTTTAACATTAACTCACTCAAGAACTCAACGCAAAAAAATGGCGCGTGCGATCCTCTACCGGCTATAAATTATAAATGAACAAGTTCTAACCAACACCCAACTACGAAGACTTTCAACAATTCAATGAAGTGTTAAGTGACAAACGAGGGACGTCCGCGGACTGTATTGGAGTGGCGCCACGAGAAAACCGTCGTTTGTGAAGAAGACCCGTGAGTACCTCCCTTTCAATCCCAGTTTTTTCCCGTGATTGTGCTCGACTTAAGGTCACCCATGGCCACAGTTCCATCGAAGGGTTTTACTCAACATTTACTATAACAAACGTATTTCCCAAGGCGTTATTACTTAAAATATCTTGGAAAGCAAACCAAAAGGATGCTGTAATTTTGGCAAGAAGAGCACTTGGTTATTTGAATATTACATATTATTCACCGTTCTTGTAAAATAAAAATGTCTTTATTGCTGACCACTGATACTGTTTGGACGAGTACGAGGTACCTACATTGATTTTATAGAATTCATCGAAAATTTGTCGTTTTGTATGTGTGTTGTTTGTTGTTCGCTCACTCAGTCTAGAACTCCCAGCTTACCATTCGAACCTAACCTATCCGTGCCGGTGAGCCCTAAGTTCCCTGTGCCCTATGTTCCGCTACTTGGCTAGGCCAGAAAATCCGATAAATTGTGGAACCGTACACTGATTAGGATAGAGATTATTGTTTAAAATATGTTATCTTTGAATTTATGCATAAAAAGTATTCCGAATGTTCAGTTAACAATTTATCGATACTTTACAATTTCTCAAGATATTGCATAAACTTACGCATTTTACAATTATCGGGTGCCATATATACACACCGCGTCACATGAATAGGACCACCATATTTTTCTTTATTATTTAAGCTATGAGATAAAATAAATATATAAGAATGGTATGTATAAATATCTATAAAGACGTGTATTTAAATTATTAACAATTTAAATTCTTAAACGCCTTGCGTGACTTTGAGCGACTCTTACGTAGGTAATGTGACGCGTCACTTGAATACGACCAATGAATTTCCACCCCGCGGGGACCCTGCGCGGCCGCAATTGCGAAACAACAACAGCACAGTGAGGACGTATTACGCGTATTTAAAGTAGTGTTGGCGATATATAATAATATTTTATTTAATATGGGTAGGAAAAAGTGTTTGAGTCCAGAGGAAATAGGAAAAATAAAAATTATTTATGAAGAGGGCTATTCTTTAAGAAAAATAGCAAAAAGAATAGGGCGTTCACACCAGGTGATAAGTAATTTTCTTGACGATCCTGAAAATTATGGCAAGAAGTTCAAAGGCCGTACCAAATTGGCTACAACTGAAAGAGAGCGCCGAGAAATATTACGCGAAGCGTCTAATTCTACGCTAACAGCCGGACAAATAGCCCATAATGTTGGAACTGAAGCATCTGTGAGGACTGTTCAAAGGGTTATACGCAACTGTTTATATTTAAAACGTTTAAAAAATAAAGAGAAAGCCATCTTTAAAAGAGCATCACTATACGGAACGTCTTCGGTTTGCTCGAGACAAAATGCATTGGTCCAAAGAGTGGCATAAAGTTACATTTAGTGATGAAAAAAAAATTAATTTGGGTGGTCCCGACGGGTATTCTTACTATTTTTATGATTTACGAAAAAATGAAATAATTGTATCGCGTCGGCGAAATGATGCAGGCTCAGTAATGGTCTGGGCTGCGATATCATACAACGGACCAATTGATTTAGTGGTTATACAAGGCAGACAAAATTCCAAAAACTACAATAACTTTCTAAAAACTGAAATATGTAAGTTTAGCAGTATCTCGGATGATGAAAGTTTCATTTTGCAACACGATAACGCCAGCATTCATAGAGCACATGAGGTAAGTCAATGGCTTCAACAAAATAATGTCGATGTTCTCGACTGGCCATCACTCTCCCCCGACCTAAATATATTAGAATATGTATGGGGGTGGTTGTCTCGTGAAATTTATAAGAACGGCAAACAATACAACAATAAGCTAGAACTCGAGAAGGGTATAAAAAAGCGCTGGAGCAAACTGCCTATTAAATACATAAGGAGTCTTTATGATTCAATGCCATCTCGGATTTTTGATTTAATTCAAAAGAAGGGAAAAAGCCTGAATTATTGATCAATATTTTTTCAAATAAACATCATTCAATAAATAAATATTTTGTGTTTTATTTAATGGTCTTATTCAAGTGACGCGCCTTAATTACCTACCAGCATTGTCACAAAGCCTCACAGAGTCTTAAAAAGCTCGATTGTTTATAGTTAAAATTTACATTCCTAAAGATGTTTATGCGTACTATTATTATATATTTATTTGGTCTCATATCTTAGATATTAAAGGAAAATATGGTGGTCCTATTCAAGTGACGCAGTGTGTATACAAGAATCTGAGCAGTGTGTGTCTTCCTCCAAAGGACACAGGAGTTGCTCGATGTTTATCCCGCTTGTGACCAGCGAAATGTCATTCTACCGATACCAACAAAATTTCGGATAGAAAGTTTGCCTTATAAATGCCACGTCATACAATCTTATCTACGCCAACAATACAACAGCAAAAAAAAATACGGCAGCGGCGGCGGCGGCGGCGGTTTGGTTACGCCGAGCATGCGTTTATGCTCTGGTGTTCCAAAGGTCAATTCAAATGTGCGAGACTCACTCGGGCTGATCCCCGGCTTTAGCACCAGCTAGGACAGAGGTATAGAGCCTCGCGCGTGCGCCGTGCAGTCTCATGCCAGCCGGCACGTCTTCAGGACCAGGTCGGGTCTCAAAGATAGGATGCAATGGAGGAACTGCGTTACCTGTAAAGAGAACATTAATTAGGCTATGCCGGCGAAATAGATTTTGTCATTTCACGACGAACAGGTCTAATAAAGCGAAAAAAAAAACAATACAAAGGCTGAAAAAAAATCAGGATATACGCACCCTCGTCTGGTCTGCAAACTTCTTTGGCTACTTTACTTTTTTCTTGGCCATTCTCACCTGATGGCAGTGGAGCTTTTGGTTTTTCCTCTCGAAAGTCTGTAATATAATCCCTAGATATCAATAATGAAGGTACGTGAAAATACTGGTTATAAATAAAAATAAAAAAGCAAAACAGGGCTCTGTGACTATGTTTACAGGAGAGTTGAGCCTAACTAGTAGGTAGGTACCTACCTGTAACATAATTACTGTAGGTATTTACCTGCATTAATGATAACTGAGTGACTACTGACTAAAGATATGATTTGATACAGAAGTCAGAAAAAATAAATTTTGAAAGAACTTTTGCCATCGATTGCGTATAAAATCAATATCAGCCACGTAAAATAGTCCTCCTAACCAATTTCGGCTATTGCGGCCAATCCTATGGGCCAATCAACTCTCAACGGAGATTAACCATCGGCGCGGGACTTATCGCATCTTGTGTACAAATGTGTGCGCAAACAAAGATGCATTCCCTCAGTTTGCCGTCTCATCGGACTTTGAGAGTGATTTATCTCAAAGTCCGATGAGACGGCAAACTGACACGACCGGAGAGGAATATGGCCCAGGACGAACGGCTTAATGCGACGAATGAAAGTGAATTTATGATGTAAGTAGGTATCAATGGACAATGGTTAATAGTTAACTAAAAACTCACCGGTTTTGGGGATCGTTTTAGGGGGCAAGTCAGCGTAGCCACGGAACAAAGTTTCTAGCTCATCGGGTGACATGCGGCGCAGGTACGGAACACGTTTCAGATCGGGCCGGTGAAGACTCCGGAACGAGTTTCGATGCTGATCAAAGTGAGATTATTATGAATGGATCATTATAGCTATGAAAAAGCCAATACTAAATTGATTCAGGACGTACCCCCACAACCTATAATTATTGCCAGGATCGATCCCTATTAAATTCTTTGCCACTTTCAAGTCATTAGAACATTTTCTATTTTAGGTAGAAATTACCGAGAAAAGTCGGAGGACCCTAACCGCCACCTGGTCACTTCGGAAACATCGTTTTTTATCCAATGATAAAACAAGAATTTGTTCCACTACTAAGTACCTACTTGCTAAACAATTCTAGGTCCTGAAGTGCCGGGGACGTGAGGAGGACTAGATTCATTCCCATGTACATAATTTTCCATTAGATAAATAGGTTACCTTAACGAGACCCGGTGGTATTTGCATCCTCTCGCATGCGCGTGACATGCTCAAGCACTGTATCACGCTGTCATGTTTCACGGAAATTGCAGAAAGTCCACTGCGTACCAGGTCCTCGTTGATCTGTGATGTTATAATGTTAAGACATTTACAAGGATAGTAAATATTTTGTTTCCCCAGAGGAGGGGGCATTATTATACCAGGGCGTAAGTAGCTAATGAAGCCTGAAGCTCAATGCTGCTGCTGCTGGGATCAGGCTTCTGGAAATTTATAAGTACGTACTACCTCTTAAATACTTTCTCACGGGTATTCTGATTAGTACGGGATTGGGAAGTAAGGTTAGGTCTGATGAATAAAAACTCTGACCGCAAGTTTTACTAAGGCTAAGAACTCACGGAGCGATTTTCACCCGCGACCGCCGCGGTGGTGGAACTGCGGTTTTATTTCTAAACTCACGACACCGGTTATTTGCGCGGTTACGCAGCCGTCGCGGTTGCGATCATTGCCCGCAGACGTGGCGGGCGATGACCGCCAACCACGTCTACGACTAAATTAATTGGTAGTTCGATTTCAATATCCATTTTATGTTTGTTTAATTTTAAACATGCACAAACATGTCACGATGCCACAAGTCACTGGTGCAAAATGGCGTTAGATTTCTGTACCCCCCGCCCCCGCCGGCCACCGCGGTCGAACGCAAACCGATCGCAGAGCGCGCGGGCGCCACCCGCCGAGGCTGCGGGCGACCGCGGCCCGCGCGATTCTACTAGTTGCCAGCCGGTGCAGCGGGAACCGTAAACAACCGCGCTCACCGCGGACGTAAAACGCGTCGTGAGTTGTGCTTTAATTTTTTACATATATATCTGCATTCTACAGAAGCTGCGGGCCCGCAACCGCGGCGCTCGCGGGTGAAAATCGCTCCGTGAGTTCTTAGGAGATATTGTGCTACCCATTAAACTGCGTCGTGGACTTCAATATGTTGTCGCTTCATGCACCTCTGTGATAAGCTTCATATGGTTCGATTGGAAGTCGACCCAAAAATAGTTGGGAAAAGACTACATAGGCAGATGACCCAAGCATCACAAAATTTACTCGAATATCCTCTCTAACTCGAAATGACAACTAAATAGCTAGATTAGATAGATTCCAACTACAAAACTAGTACTCGTTACGGCCTTTAACAGTGTTTGATATTTAATCAATGTTCACATTGAATAAACTACGTAGTGAATGGACAGCTGCTACCCGGGTATATTTGACCACATCAATCAAGATAGAGACAGGACCGCACTCACTGATACAAGGACCGGACTTTAATATTGTTGCGCGCCAGAATTAAACAACGAAGATAGTTGCATTCGGTACTACTAGCGCCATCTAGTATCGAGTAGCAGAACTAGTGAAGTCAAGGACCTTCGAGATTTATCTATGCTAGAATTCTCGGACCTTAGTCGGTCGCGACCGATATGTACGCGAACTTTCTGGAGTTCTACTCGGCGCCCTATATAAGGCCGGCACATGTGCCGACCGAGTAATTGCCCGGTTGAGCAGTAACCAGCCTTAATGTGCTGAACTGCGAGTAGTCCATTCAAAAAAAAAAAAAAAAAAAAGCCGACCGAGTCAGTATTGGATTTGCGATACAAGTGATAACTTCGAGAGCGATCTTCGACTGTGAACTCAAGTGATTAATAGTGCGATTGTGTTTTGTGATTAGTGAGTTTATAGTGTAATTAGTGTGGTGTAAATTAAAGTGTCATCTTTGTTTATTTAATCGGCTGATTTTAATTGTAACGAACCCGAAGCTCGTAACAATTGGTGTCAGAAGTGGGATTTAAAAGATGCCGATTCTACCGAAGGACGACACTGAGGGTATCCGTACCCGTAGTCAACGCCAGCAAGAGACGGACCAGAGGCGTTTTGGAGGTGCAACGCCGCAGACGACGGAGAGACAGTTGCCAACCATGGAGGCCGGCTTGTCCGCAGTAGCTCCAGCATCATCATCAGCACCAGACTTTGCTGCTCTGATGATGATGCTGCAGGAGCAGACTCGCCGCCAGGAGGAACAGGCCCGTCGTTTAGAAGAGCAGCTGCAGCGTGACAAGGAGGAGCAGGCCCGCCGCCAGGAGGAACAGGCCCGTCGTTTGGAAGAGCAGCTGCAGCGTGACAAGGAGGAACAGGCCCGCCGCCAGGAGGAACAGACCCGTCGGTTGGAAGAACAGCTCCAACGTGACAAGGAGGAGCAGGCGCGCCGCCAAGAAGAACAGATGTTCCTCATGAAGGATCTGCATGCCACTTTCGGCAAAGAAATTAAGGTTGTAAAGGAAAAGGTGGTTCAGCACGAGAACCGCCTGACGGAAGCTGAAACACGAATCGACCAAATTAGTCATCAGGTTGACAACGTGATAGTTGACGTGAGGAAAACGCTGGACAACCTTAAAATAGGAGATGGAATTGCAACCTCTGTAGCTACTACACCTTCTCTACGTGGATTCAAAGTGCCGCCGTTCGATGGAACATCTTCCTGGTCGGCATACAAAATGCAATTTGAAGCTGTTATGAAGGCGAACGGGTGGAGTAAGGACCAGGCCATGACTGCTCTCACCCTAGGCCTCCGCGACCAGGCCCTCACTATCCTGGAAGCCCTCGGTAGCGAGTTGACTTACGAGCAGCTGATTGAGGCACTGGAAGCAAGGTATGGCGACGCTCATCTGGAACACGTGTTTCGGGCGCAGCTAAAGGATCGCATGCAACGCAGCGGTGAAAACCTGCAGCAGTGGGCCCTTGAGGTGGAGAAGCTTGTTAGAAAAGCATACCAGTCTGTACCTGCGCTCATTCAAGGAAACCTGGTGCAAGCATTCATTGACGGCATCCGCGACCTTGAAGTTAGAGCTGCCGTGAGGCTCGGGCACCACGAGAAACTTAAGGACGCGTTGGCCCATGCATTGGAGGTGGAAGCTGCGCGGCAGGATTATCGTTCCCATTGCGTCAGGGAGGTTGCAGCGGCTACAGTTCGCGACCGTTTTAAAGGATACAGCCCTCGATGCTATGGTTGTGGGGAAAGGGGCCACCTACGGTCCAGTTGCCCTAGGCGAACTTCAGAAGGGGAAGCTGTGCGGCAGAACCATCGTTCCCACTATGGCAGTGAGGTTGCAGCAGCTGCAGTTCGTGACCATTATAAAGGGCGCAGCCCTAGATGCTACGGCTGTGGTGAAAGGGGCCACTTGAGGCCCAGTTGCCCTAAGCGAACTGCTCAAAGGGCAGATAGCCGACCTCTAGTAAGTAGAGCGGCTGACAATCGCGGACAGCGATTGGGAGAGTATGACTTGGTGGTCGAAGGTCGTAGCGGGAGATCTCATGGCAACGCAGATGTATTGTCAAGAGGACCATGCCCAGAAGTCTGCAAGCATTATACGAGGCAAGAGGATAAAGAAGTCGTGCCTGTGAGGATGCTCAAGACAGACCTCAGCAACGAGTGGAAGGAAAGCATACAATGTGCACAGCGGGAAGATTCGGACATCAAGCCGATTCTGGAGTGGATGAAGGCCAGTGCTCCGAAGCCTACGTGGAGTGATGTCTCAGCGATGAGTTCAATCACAAAAAGCTATTGGGCCCAATGGGACAGCTTAGTGATTCAGGATGGAGTCCTGTGCCGTAAATGGGAAAATGCTCGAGGAGACAGCTGTCAATTGCAAATGGTTGTCCCTAAAGCTAAAGTACCGGATGTTCTACAGCTGTACCATAATGGTTGTTCAGGAGGCCATATGGGAGTTAAACGGACTCTACTGAAGATACGAGAACGGTTTTACTGGGTCCACTGTCGTGACGATGTTGAGGACTGGTGTCGCAAGTGTACAAGTTGTGCGGCTGTAAAAGGACCTCAGACTCGTAGCAGAGGTGCATTGAAATTGTGCAATGTTGGTGCACCATGGGAAAGGATAGCGCTAGACGTTGCGGGACCGTTTCCGGAAAGTGAAAGTGGTAACAAGTATTTCATGGTGGTTATGGATTATTTCACTAAGTGGCCGGAAGTCTTCGCCATTCCAAACCAAGAAGCTTCAACAGTTGCGGATAAACTAGTTCATGAAGTCTTCTGTCGTTTTGGAGTACCCTTGGAGATTCACAGCGATCAAGGAAGGAATTTTGAGTCCCAAATATTCCAGGAAACTTGCCGAGTTATGGGTACTCATAAAACGAGGACAACTTCTTACCACCCACAATCGGATGGGATGGTAGAACGATTTAATCAGACATTGGAGAGATATCTGGCCAAAGTTGTGGAAAACCGGCAACGAGATTGGGACAAGCACATACAACCATTTTTGCTGTCATACCGAAGTGCTGTTCATGAAAGCACGTCAGTGACACCAGCTTTCGCAAACTTTGGAAGAGAATTGCGGCTACCTGCAGACCTGATCACCGGAATACCACCTGATGCCCCACGCAGTATAACCGATTATGCGAATGACTTGCGGAACAAAATGAACGACATTCATGAGCACGTCAGACAATCGGGCCAGCAAATGTCTGAAAAGATGAAAACCCGCTATGACCGCAAAATGAACAATAAAGGGTTCGAGGAAGGTTCACTAGTGTGGTTGCACAATCCAGTTCGCAGCAAAGGGAAATCTCCTAAGCTTCAAGCTAAGTGGGACGGACCGTACCGGATTGTGACAAAGATCAATGACGTAACCTACCGTATACAGAAAAGTACAAGAAGCGCTCCTAAGATTGTTCATGTTGATCGTCTGGCGCGTTATTATGGCGCTGATAATGCTCGGGACGAGCATGTCTTAGGAGGGGGCAGTGTTGCGCGCCAGAATTAAACAACGAAGATAGTTGCATTCGGTACTACTAGCGCCATCTAGTATCGAGTAGCAGAACTAGTGAAGTCAAGGACCTTCGAGATTTATCTATGCTAGAATTCTCGGACCTTAGTCGGTCGCGACCGATATGTACGCGAACTTTCTGGAGTTCTACTCGGCGCCCTATATAAGGCCGGCACATGTGCCGACCGAGTCAGTATTGGATTTGCGATACAAGTGATAACTTCGAGAGCGATCTTCGACTGTGAACTCAAGTGATTAATAGTGCGATTGTGTTTTGTGATTAGTGAGTTTATAGTGTAATTAGTGTGGTGTAAATTAAAGTGTCATCTTTGTTTATTTAATCGGCTGATTTTAATTGTAACGAACCCGAAGCTCGTAACAATATTGTCAGTTATTGATGGCCTAGCGATAGGTTTCAGCCGCGAGGGTAGGCACATGAGAGTGCGAAGAATTTTTCATTAACTTTTGGTACCTACCTGCTTATCAAAAAAAAGTCTATGTTCTAGTATAGGTCAAAACTCGCACTTAAAAATTAATCCAACTTAAGACGTGTCTGAATTTTAACGAAAATAAAAAGATGCGATTGGCTACCATTCTGTCTAGCGATTTTCCAGTTATGTTGGGGTCGGCTTTCAGCTGAGTACCAGTATTTTACATGGAAAAATTACTTATCTGATCTCTACAACCCAGTAATACGGTACGGGTACGGGACATTGTTTAGCACGGTAGCCCTCGGCTTGGCTGGTGGCAGTTTCTGGCTTCTGACCATCCGTAACGGCTGTCAAAACTCGACAAATACCTAACATCCAGGATCAATAGCTTAATGTGCTTTTCGACATGCCGAGTTTCAGATCAACGAACGTGGAGCGGAAGTTCACTCCACTGCAGTTTATACGATGAGATTACAGAATAGATAGGCTGTTTGCCGTTGATACACTTGATCTGCCGCAAATCGTTGTTCGATACGTTTGTGGAAGATCTTCCACAATCCCTTTTTTTTCTGGTTGCTATCGGACGGCGAGCCACCCATAGCTCGCCATCCGCAGGCCCGCGCCTATGGTGGCCAGGAATCGCCGATCAAGAATTCCCGACGCCCGGGGCGTCTTCTTCTGTTGCAGCGGCTGGGGCGTAAGGTTTCAATCTCTCGCACGCGTTCCGCCTCCTCCTTCGCTAGCATTACTGCTTCGCAGAAGGAGGCGACCGCTTCCCATGCCTCCTCGCTCCCGACCATGGCTTGAACCAGGGCCGGACGCGAGAGGTCGCCACCGCCGATCGCCTCAATGAGGATACTGCGACGCTCTGCCCAAGCAGGGCAGACCTCCACCGTATGCTCCACCGTGTCCTCCGGGGATCCACACAGTGTTGACACCCGGTCGTGTCCTCCCGCTGGATGCGAGACAGGTACCTCCCGAACAGCCGTGTCCGGTGAGCACCTGCGTCAGGCGGAAGGTGAGGATGCCGTGGCGTCTCTCCAGCCACTCCTCAAAGAGGGGACTTACCGCCGCAATGGTGGCGTGCCCAATCTTTCACAATCCTGGATTTCAAGCCTGTTGCATGATCCTACCGCTTACTGCTCGTCTGCGATCGACTCTCGTCACTGCCGGACTTCTGGTTATCTCCTCTGCCCGGACCGGACTATACCGTACCGCGGCCGCCAAGGTCTTAGCTGCTATTAGACTTAACTTTAACTGACTGCTGGGAGCTTGCCTTACCTTACCTTACCTTGATGTGTTTCCTCAAAATCGAGTTTACACCTCGCGCCTACCAAAAGCTTATCAAATTCTAAAGCGCCGAAAGCAAAATGAGGCTGACTGGAACAAAGCGCTCAATTACAACTACATACAACGTGTACCTAACAAAATAAACGCAATACCTAAGAAGGGGTCATTGTACCTACTCTTAATTATGAACAACTTTTACTGTGGGACCAATCCAAAATCGCGAAAAATAAACAGGTGTTCAGTACGTTTTGTCGAGGTATGTGCACGAGTAATCGTAATCGTGCCCATAGTAAACATTTTTTCATAATGATGAGTACAGTGACCCATTTTCAAGTATTGCGTTTATTCTGTTACACTTTGTACATATATCAGAGTTTCTAAACCAATTTACAGACGAGATTAAAACAAACGACTAAGAAATAAAATAAGTAAAAACACCTTCTAGCGTTATCCTGACCTATTTCCGGAAGTCTTATTTCTTAAGCTGAATACTCATTAAGGAACGCGCCCAGTTAATTAGAGATCCAGATTAAATTACCACTTAGAAGTCGTCACCGACAGGTAGGTATCTATATATATAAAAATCAATGCCACTTTTCGTTGTAATTCCATAACTCAAGAACGGGCTCACCTATCCAAACCAAATGCTTAGGATTTGGTCGGCATATTTAGTAGATGGTTTATGTGAAGTTTGCACAAAATCGGTCGAGCGGTTCCTCATTTGTCACATTTTTTGTAATAAATGAATTCAATAGAAACTTTTTTCACAGAAACTTTTTTGAAGTTTTGTTGACAGGACAAGCACGTTGTTATGTCATTCATGCCGTCAATTCATTTTGGACGTGGTTTGATTAAATCATATTATCAGCGATAAATTTTTTCTTTTCACATAATTGCATTTGCAGTGCATTCATACAAACGGTGAGTCCTGAATTTATGTATACTTTTCTAAGTTGCCGTATATGATTTCACATGGCATCATATGCGACAGCTTCTTGGGAATTTGTTTTTTTTTTGTTCTAATTTTTTTTTTCGATTTTTAAGCGAAAACATATGTGCATACGGGAAAAATGCCACCAGCCAGACGAGCAAATATAGGTTACGAAATATTAATCCACCAAAACTGTGTAACGGAACCAGATTGGCAGTGAAAAAGTTATTGCCAAATTTGATTGAAGCTACGATCTTAACTGGTAAATCAAAAGGAGAAGTTGTTTTGATACCGCGTATACCTATGATTCCAACTGATATGCCTTTTGAGTTCAAACGTTTACAATATCCTGTGCGTTTATCATTTGCGATGTCCATCAACAAGGCCCAAGGTCAAACACTTCACGTTTGTGGTGTGAATTTGGAGGAACATTGTTTTTCACATGGCCAGTTATATGTTGCCTGTTCCAGAGTCGGTACCCCCAGCCGTTTGTTTATTTATGCTCAAAATGGAAAAACAAAAAATATTGTTTATCCAAATGTTTTGGATTAAGTGTGTTGTAAATAGCTAGCAATTGATTTCGATTTTAAATAAAATATTTTTTTGATTAAATAAATGAATTTGATGTTCCGATTTGTTTATTTTATTTCACTTTATACGTAGCGAAGCACGTACCGGGCCGCTAGTTGGATTATAGAATAAAATTAATAATTAGAATCGATCACATCGGCACTTTTGCAAAAATATTAAACCAAAACAAAACGATTTTATAAACGAGGGATCGAAGGCTCGTAACGTATTTTGTGATGGAGTTTTAAATTGTGTTTACTTGAATAAAAGTATATTTGCGATTGTTTTGCGGGCTTAGCGAGTGATACATTATCCATTTGTTTGAACAAGTTGTTATTTCATAAAATGAAACTCGCATTACCCGTACGTACCCACCACTTTTATGTTCAGATTCCAGGAAAATTGAACGTATACGTAGGTCCTATAATTCTGATGAAAAAAGTTGTTGGCTACTCTGGACTTTCACAGAGCACGGTGTTACTTTTACCAATAGATAAAATTCGTTTATCTAAAGGCCGTCCATGTTTTGCCACACGTCGAGCGGACCAGAGGCTAAATCGTCTTCAGTGTTAGTGACGAAAATGTTCGTGGAAATCGCGGGAGACCGCCGGAATTTATTTTTGGGAAAGTGAAGAAATTGTATAAAATAAAGAGTGGTGGTGCTTCCTGTAGTAAGGCAAGCCTTTCCTGTAGTGAGGTAACACAAGTAAAAATTAAAATAATTTTGGACTTCAAGTTTTCGTTTGTTTACGCAATTTGTATTACAAAATGAAGATTCACTCGGTTTTTATGCAAAGTAATGATAATGTGGCCTCAAGGTGCTAAAGAGAAGTCTTCGTACTTACTTTGTGACCGACTTCAATAAATTCTATTCCCCTGCTTTTTCGAAACAGTTCGGAAACAAGAAAAAAATTAAAGCGGAAAAAGATACAAACTCGTTTCTAAGAGCTCCTTACAGTTTTATTATCACTAATAACATTTAATATAAACACAAGAAATCCGTGAAGAGTGTCATCAAGGCTATTAGGGAGGGTTGTCCCAAGAGGGGTTGGGATAAAATTGCTTTCGTAGTCGTCTCAAGGGTCATTTGAAAGATTGCCTCCCTCGAAACACCCCTACAACTATTAATGTTTTTGACTTGAATGGTTTTAAACGTTTTACGATACAAATTCGTAGGTACTTTGGTGTCTATCTACTTTTAAGTTCAGACAAAATTGTTTAACTTGATATTTTGCAGTAAGATTTTCTTGGATTTATTGAATTGAATGTACGCCTAATTTCGTACTTATGATTCTCAGCTCTTCTTTTGTGCGCAGGAATACCCACTGGATAACAGGGTCACCCAGAAGCCCAGAAACTTCATGTGAACGTCACAGGGTTCGCGGAACGACGTCACTCTTCCGAAGAATTATACTCGTTGGATAGCCACGGCCTCGCAATCCAAGAAGATGACGTGGACAGCTAATTCTTTATCGCTTCATTTGTTTCTAATAGACCCTTAGTTTTGTCATTTTTGACTGCAGACACCAGTAGTCTGTTGATGGCGGACATTTTTCTATCCAATTTTATTCATCTTTGGCGACTTGATTTATGAAACTGTGTGTGAGTGAGGAAGATTTAGCACTGCAATTTCGGAAGCCACTATAATTGATCTTATGTTTAGGCTTAGGAACTATATATTCCTTAAGTAAATCCTTTATTGGTAAGTGGTGGACAATTCAAACCAGGAGAAAACCACAAAATCTAGTTGACCAGGAGATGCACACACTCAAGGAAAAACAAATTATTAGGAAGGCCTAATAATTATGCCTAATAAGTTCGGCACCTATAAAACAAATCGTTACGAATGCCTAAGGATTTGTTTTATGGGTGCCGAACTTAAAAGGTTCTTTACATACTGATAAGGCAATACCTACCTACAATTTTATAGCAATCATCTCCATCATACCTGTAGTTCTCTGCCTTCGCAGCACGGCACAAGCGGCGGCAGTTCTTCCTTCAGCCTGTGAGCGGAGTTGAGCCCAGTCGCAACATTGTCACCACTCGCCACCGGATTCATCATCAGCAAAGACGCGTCTGAAGACCGTTTCTCCTTCACCTCTAAGTTGTCCGTCAACTCTCTGACACTCATGTTGGTACTCATACTTCTCTCCCTTACAGACATCAACAAAGCCGTGTTTTCGTGTAGTAACTGCATCACTGCTATTTTTTTTATTTTGTTGTGGTGATTAAATATTTTGGTCACATCTTTATTGGAATTTATTTGACGTTGTGTGACGTTTCCATTTTGAATGTGGCTTTTGTTTTTTTGGGTCATTGGCTGGTTTGTTGTTTTTTTTTTGTATGAAAACTTCGTGGTATCTAAAAATCAGGTTAGCAAAAAGGTTCTGTATCGATTTCTATGTCGGGTCAAGCGCGTCTTTAAGTTTGGGAATTTCAGCGGTTGTTTGTCTGCTTGAAGCCTTGGTTTTTACCTGCAGTCTGTACCTAAAACCGTTGTCTCTCATAGAAGCATCTTATGCATTCATCCCGCAGCTTGTTATTTTATTCAATCTCCATCTTAAAGAGACTCGTATGCTCTTAAACGAGAACTTGAGTAAGATAAGTGTACTGCATCGCTTTCCAGTCACGTAGCAACGCTTGACCAAAATTACATCCTCCAGAATAAGTTGGGTTCGAGAGTACGCCGGGTATAAGCCGGTCCCTATTGGTGGTAAATTGCCAATATAAGTCTATTATTATTTCAGGAATTGAATGAGGGGTTATTGGCTAAATGGCTTAGATGTTTGTCTCTTTATCCAGCTTCATTTGTGGCGATAGTTTATTGGATGCCTGAGTAATAGAAATTATCTCCATCAATCGCGTCCAGTGTAAAACCTACAGATTTTGATAATCGGTTCATCCGTTTAAGAGCCACCAACACAGACAGACAAACAGTTACACAAACGCATAGTTCAACCTCTTTTTGGTTTGATCGAGAGTTTTCGAGGTAAAGATAATATAACAGTAAAATAGTGAACTTTTCCTCCTGATCTTTTTTTAAACAATTGATGATACGGGTTTGCACCTGGCACCTGGTGGTAAACGATAATGTAGTCAAAGATGAAGCACGCTTGCTTAGAAGTAACCCCTCTCTTGACTTCAAAAGTACCAGGTTGTAGCTTGATACCTTGGTAACAGATTCTGGCAGGGAATTCCACTCCTTAGCTGTACGCACAATGAACGTGTTCCCAAAACGTTCTGTGTGGTGAGTGGGTCGTCCACCGTGTGACGGTGACCATTACTGTACGTCTTGAGGACCAATGATTGAACGGGCTTGGTGGAATTAAACTATGCAATTCTGTCGAACACTCCCCAAATTGCGATGCTTAAGAAATTCAGGATTATAGGACGTCTTCATGGATTGGATTATAAACATAGCTAAATTTATCTTTTATCTTTGGGTTAGGCTTTCTGCGGCTTGTTGAGCGCGGCCCCGCGGTGTTTCCAGTTTATCTAGAAAAATTATAAGTTCCCAGAAGCTTGTAGCAAAAATGAGGCAGAAAGCCTTCATAGCAGAAGGAACTGCTGTCTGAGTAGTTATACTGTTGTGTTTATATTTTGACTGCTTCCGATTTCGTACCAAAAAATGTGAGTCGTTGTCTCAAGAGCTGCTTTGTCGTTAAAAGTTATCAATTGGATAATGGCAGTTAAATACTAGACGTTCTAAGTATCACTTAAATACTTGTGCATTTTTGTGTAGTTCTGGATTAAGTATTTGTGTACTCGTATAGTTGATAATTTAACAGAATTTTGTGCTGTATCAAAATGACTGCAACAACCAGATATGAGAACCCTGAACTACTAGTCTTGAACTTGCTTGCTTTTCATTACGCACTGGCAGCACTAGTTTTCGCCGTGTGAGGTAAAGTGAGCATGAAGAGAACTTTATTCATCCTAAAACTGCATTTTCATAGTGGAAGGGAGAAAAAATTTAAGCTAATAGTAAAAATAAATTAACAAGTCTATCAATATCGATTTGAAAGTGCAAAGCATTTGTTTAAAGTAAAACCAAGGCGAGGCGGTTTAAAAAGGTACATTTATTGAAAAAATAAATCAAAACGTACATTTAAACAAAGAACACCCACCAGTCAAAGGGCACATGCTTGCGAATGAAATATTTATACAAATTATGTCTAAATTTATAGAAAAAATGATCCTAACAAAGTACTTATTAAAAATAAAACATGATTTTTTGTTTTTAATTAAGAAACTCATAATATAACAATAATACACAATCGTATACACTAAGTACGACACATTTTTTTGTAATATATAAATTGCACAAATACACAATGCACACAGATCAACGGAAAAGCAACAATTTTCATTTCACAAAATGTTGCCAAAACGTTTTATTTTTTTGCATGTTTTAGCATTTTTTTGTAATTCTCTAACTATAACAAAGACGTTTTGATTGAGGTGCTCTTAAACGGGTCATACCAGACAATGTGTAGCTGCAACACTATTGCCGGTAATGTTTCAAGTATACATATAGCCCGACACGATCCAGCCCGTCCCTAGCTGCTCCCCCCCCCCCCAGAGACGCCTTAAGTCGAGGTCCGTACCCCACAGGGGGTACCCTTACGGCTGAACCCAATAACCGATCTATCACATACTGGAGATAGAAAAACAAATGAAACAACAGAAAACCTCTATAATTTTTCTTGATTTTTCTGTTGTTTCATTTGTTTTTCTATCTCCAGTATGTGATAGATCGGTTATTGGGTTTGGCCGTTAGGGTGTAGTCGTTTGTTAGTTTTTGTAAGCCTTGGCTGGAGGTTTTATATTTATATTAAGGAAGCCACAGGCAAGTCCGGTAAAGCATTCGACAACCTCCTAGGTTGAAAATAGAAAGGCGACGGTCGTTTATGCAATTTGCTGTAAAACCGTTTCAAGAAATTCGACACTCAATGTTGCCCGCGTATACGCAAATACTACCGACCAGGCAATATCTACATTTGATCACACAAAACGATGCCACTTGCTATTGCCGGGCCTACTACCTCCACCCCAGTACACCGGCAAAATGTTGCAGCTACATGTTGCATTAATATAACTGCCCGTTCAGGAGCGCCCTTAGACAAAGAAAATCTAAAAGTTAAGATTCTTTATAAAATATTTTTCATTCAAACTTCTAGGACACATCTTCGTTAATTTCATCCGGCACGTAAAAGTCTTTCATCTCATCCTTTAGCCCGTTTTGATTCTGTAAATACAAATAAACGATGAGACCTGATGAAGAGACAGAAAATGCAGGAGCATTGAAAGTTCGAATATCTCTTGTCTTGAAATGTTGAATTAAATTTTTGACATTGAAATTTTGCTCATGAACGCCAGCCTACACACATACACGTACCTACGTTAGGTGGAAACCGCTGAATGTCTTTTTTTTTTTAAAAATCACCACCACTGAATTTATTCCACAAAATACACAGTTTTTCAGAACCTCACTTTTCTTTACGGAAATTATTATGGGAGCGCGGTTTGGATGCTAATTTGAGACTGACTTGTCCGCATGGACGCGAATGGTTTTATATAAAATATACTGATATAGTCAGCAAATACTTGCATGCGATTTATGGACATAACAGTACGTTATTCTAATGAATTCCGATTCAGAATTCCGTGAGTCCAGCAGACGGATTTTCAGGTTATTTTTTCCCGTTCGGAAAATGAAAAAACGTGTGCGCCAAGTTGTACATTTTGTAAGGCAAGTTTTCAGGTGTCCAAACCTGATTTTTTTAAACTTTTTAAGGCTGGCCTAAAAAAAGTGCACGTTTAAAAAAAAGCTGAATAAATAAAACAAAAAAAATAAATAAAAGAACACCTCAACAACACTCCAGCGACGAATCGTCCGCGCTCTATATTTTGGGAGTTGATGCTGTTGGGCTTCCTGTTTTAGGACTCGATTTCGGGCTCGTGGATTGCGCCGGTGCTAAAAGCTCTACAGGCTCTTTAGGTTTCATAGCTCGTAGTTTCGCTTCCTGTTTTATGGTAAAAATAAAAAGTAAAAAAAAAAACAGATGAAGAAAAAGTTTGGAGTTGATTCATGTCTCCAGACACTCAAGCTATCTTCACGACATGATTTTTAACACTATCATGCCTTTTATACCTAATCAATTTATAATGGTTCATTGCTGGCTCTGGCATCTTCTCTATTGAAAGAGTGGGACCTATTCAATTTTTTTTGGATGGGAAATCATCAAATGAATCATTCCGTTCGCCATCGCGAAAAAAAAAGCAGCTGTTATCTACATTTTGATTAGTTACACGTACATGAAATGTAAAGAACTGCTGATTGTTTTTTCGCCATCTCAGGTTTGATCCCTTAGTAAAAGTTGTTCATAATGGTGAGTACAATGACCCCTTAAGAGGTTGTTAGTGTTTTTCAAATAACCCTGTATATGTGCATTATTTTATGAAGGGCTTTGTGGAATACTGGCATGTTGTAATATTACGACTTGCTATTACACCCCTCAACTTTTCAAGCTCCTATTGTAGTTTGTTCCAAGGAGTATCGCTGTCCTTACCCTCTATTCTATCTATCTATTAGGATTTTGGTTTCCGCACTTAGTCCTAGTATTGGACTTTATCAGTCCTTACCCTCTTCTCTATCTTCATGTCGTTCTGCAGCGCGCGCAGCACGCGGTGCGCGAGGAAGTCGCTGGTGCGGCGCACGTCGCCGCAGTCCGCGTTGATGCGGTTGTCCACCACCGCGTTCGCGAGACCCTCCACCGTCTCGCCCCATTCCACTGCGGGACACATTGTATACTTTACTATAGGGAACGTGCACGGCGTAGACTATTCCATCTAGTGTTAGACTATTATTGAAAACGGGAGGCAACACTGGTTTGGTAAAGAGTTCGTACCATGAGAGATACCTGCTTCAATCCACATAGTTGATTTCATTGCACTGCTATATTTAGGACTCTACAAAGTTTGCTAGACTGACACCAAACATCGTTTAGCCAACACTATAAAGGACTTAATCGACGTCAAACCAGCTATAAGTATACCTAAGAATTTCGCAAGGATATATCTGGTGATTTTGGAGTTTAACAAGAACAACATACAACAATAATTTCTCCACAAATGGAATTTTCTAGAAAGCCACCAAAAGCTACCCACCTACTGGTCATCTAAAAAAAAAATACAATACTAACAATATAAAACTTTTTAAATCACTCACAACACCGTCGGCTTTGTCTTTATCATCGCTGAGCTAGACTAGAGTCAAAAGAAATCCCATCTAAAAAAAAATGATAACTTACTGGCATGCCTCATTTTCGGCAGCGTGACCTTGCCCACCGTCAGGTCCATGCCTCGCTGCACCTTCTGGCTCACCGAACGCGACAATAGCTTCGCCGAGGCGTTCACCATCTATACCAGATGCATTAATTAACATGAATCAGTTGATAACAATCACGTGTAGGTATATATTGTTTCTTTTTTTTTTGCTATTTCACTTTCTACAGTTATTTCATACTTGACAATACAACATAATACGATCAGCCTACAAAGTTCTTCCTGCTGGAACACAGACCTGTTTGTGAGAGGATGTTGTTTATTGGTTTAGGCGTGAAAGCAAACAAACCAACTCACATTCGCATTTATAATAACAGTTAGGAAGTATGGGATGGTAGGGAACACCATCACTGAGAGAGTGTTCCACACTTTGTGCATAACAAACGTGGAAGATCGCTAACGCTAACGCCTTACTTCAAGTAATTTCCTTCTCTCATTGTGCATAACTAACGTGGAAGATCGCTAACGCTAACGCCTTACCTCAAGTAATTTCCTTCTCTCATTGTGCATAACTAACGTTGAAGATCGCTAACGCTAACGCTAACGCCTTACTTCAAGTAATTTCCTTCTCTCATTGTGCATAACTAACGTGGAAGATCGCTAACGCTAACACCTTACCTCAAGTAATTTCCTTCTCTAATTGTGCATAACTAACGTTGAAGATCGTTAACGCTAACGCCTTACCTAAAGTAATTTCCTTCTCTCATTGTGCATAACTAAAGTTGAAGATCGTTAACGCTAACGCTAACGCCTTACCTCAAGTAATTTCCTTCTCTCATTGTGCATAACTAAAGTTGAAGATCGTTAACGCTAACGCTAACGCCTTACCTCAAGTAGTTTCCTTCTCTAATTGTGCATAACTAACGTGGAAGATCGCTAACGCTAACGCCTTAGCTCAAGTAATTTCCTTCTCTAATTGTGCATAACTAACGTGGAAGATCGCTAACGCTAACGCCTTACCTCAAGTAATTTCCTTCTCTCATTGTGCATAACACGTGGAAGATCGCTAACGCTTACGTTAACGCCTTACCTCAAGTAATTTCCTTCTCTCAGGAAGGAAGCTGGGCAAGGCCACAGGATCCGGCAAGTCTTCCACTCTGTCGATGAACGTCACCTCGGCCAACTTCGTTTTTGACGGCTGCAAGACAATGTCTTTATGGATATCTTGTATTTTATTCATGCCATCGGAAATATTACATAAAAGTGGAGAGAAAATGTTGATTCCTTTAACAAAAGTGAATTTTGGCGTTTTTTTAGATTATATGTTTTTCAAAATTTGATAGGCTGTAATTTCTCGGAATGACTTCAAGAGATATAGATTATCAAATTCTGATGCGTAAAAGACTATTCCAAATGTTCAGTTGACCATTAATCGAGAGTTTACTATCTCTCAAGATATGACGTAAACAAGACTCTTCTGTTAAAGGCAAAGCTCTTAGAAGAACTTATTTTTGGACATGTAATACCATCCTGTCTGGAAGATTTAATAAGTTATTGACGCACTAAAATGATATCTAAGACATAGTATATCGCATACCACAGGCGTAGGCGGCCTATTCTTAACGCTCTTGGGTTCATAGTCGATTTCCTCTTCGTCAGGTATTTTTGTAGTATCCCCGAAGCCAATGAGACTGTCGCCGCGCTGGTTCGCGTACATCTTCGTCAGTTCCGTTGCCACCTGGACTGACCAGCGCGGGTGTTTTGGCCTGACAATACACAACATTATTGAGTTGAACAACTGATTTTAGTGGAACAACCGTTTCATTAATGTATACTGTGGTGGAAAGTATTACGATAATTGAAGAAAATGTAGCTTCGAATAGTAAGCATATGCGGTTGCTAGTTTGCACTGTCATAGATCAGAGCGGAATTTTTTTGCTTCAGATAAACGGTTAGAGAAGAAATTTCGAATTGACGATCGGAATTTGCTGTTTCTAGCAGATTAAATTGTTCGGAGAAGAAATTTTCGCTATCCAGATGCTTTCAACAAAGACAATATAGGTTACCTATAGCGAGTTTGTCAACAAGAGTTGCGGACAATGCCAAAAAGCCTCCATGCGGACTCAAAGGTGGCAAAAAACTGAAACGCACAATAGTTAGGACTATCGAGGAGAACTTACTTCTTCTTGCCAACTGGAGGCCTATAGTTCTGGAAGAAGATGATGGCAGCTCGAGACCGCACCTCCCGTTCTACGTCGGCCAGTAGAAGGTGCACGCGACGGCGGGCGAACTCCATTACAGCGGACTCTAGCATCTAGGAGAGGAAGAATAGAGTTGATTATACATTGTATTATTTACTCCTAATCTATACTAATATTATAAAGCTGAAGAGTTTGTTTGTTTGTTTGTTTGAACGCGCTAATCTCAGGAACTACTGGTTGAAATTGAAAAATTCTTTTTGGGTTGAATAGACCATTTATCGAGGAAGGCTTTAGGCTATATAACATCACGCTGCGAGTAATAGGAGCGAAGAAAAAATGGAAAATGTGGAAAAAACGGGGAAAATTATTCATCTGTGAGGGCTTCCGTTGCGTGCGCTGCGAAAACGGTTCAAGATACCAAAAAAATATGTAGGAAAGAATTATTCCTCTTAAAATGATCTAATAAAATGTCCGGGACAGTATATGTCTATCTTTTAAGATTAACTCACTGGAACCGTTTTTATGGTAATCAAATTTGGTCGAAAGGGATGAAAGTTTGTATTAAACTTTGTCAATTTTAAACCGATCGGGCTGAGAGTTTCAAAATCGGGGTTACAGTAACTATTCCACGCGGACGAAGTCGCGGACAGAAGCTAGTAATTTATATAGGTATTAATTCTACAGTCAACATTGTCTCCTATTTTATAAATAAAGTCAAGGACACAATATGCTTAAAAGGTCTGTATAAACCTCGGTTTCTCGCAGACAGAGGTCAAAATAATGGGATCCATATGTCGGCCGTAACTGAACCTACATAAATTACAATATTTTAAGACGCGTTTGTGGAAGAATAGTCTGTTGTTTTTGTATTCTATTCTAGGATTCAGAAAAGATGTCGTTGTAATTATCTACATTCATATTGTAAATTCTGTTCTAAATGCGGATTATACGGATATGCAATTGGGTAAACGAAATGTTCTATATGGCCATATACGCATTAGGAGGATCACGGGTGGGTTTTAGTCAGTCAGAGTCTGACACTCCCTTCTGCTCCGCCCAGAGCGGGAGAAGTCATTTGATGGTTTCCATCCAGAAAAAAAAAGGCTGCTAAGCTGAGAGATTCCTAATTGAACAATCTAACACGACGTATTTGTTCAACTTCTGCGTATCACGCTCAGCTGTAGCGCTCGTGAAACCAACAATGGCAGAAAAACTTTTTGATATCTACATAACTCAAAAAGTTTAGCTTATCACCAAGTTCATTCAAAACTGGAGCTGACCGCCGCAATTTTCAGCGATTGCGAAATCACTTAATTGCTAGCCTAAAAGCGTTTGGATGTATTGAGTCAGTTTTCGAGTTAGTATATTGAAAAATAAACAAAAGAGATCTGAAACGCTAAAAAACTGTTCGTCGAAACAGTGACTTTTCAATGGTGATATTCGAACAAGGAATAGCACAGAAAACAATAAAAAAAAGGATGAACCTTGTTTTTCCTGAATCCAAGTCTATTTAACAGTAGGTATGTATAAAATGGTCGTGATACAGCTTACTGCCGTCATAAGAATAGATTGCGATGCATTTGAAGTTAGTGATGTTTATTTCACTCTCATTGTTCAGCCATGTTTCAGATAGAACTAAAACATTCGAATTTCCAATTTCGAAATCCAGGTCATGTATATGCTCTAAGACTGAGAATTGAAAGTAAAAAGTGACAAACCTCTTCTGTTATTCAAACAACTCAAAAAAGATGGCGCGTTACGGAAAAATGTGACGGCAAATTTTTTTGTAACGCCGATTAAGAAGTTTCACTTCAAAAAGGACGTATCTACACAAAACAAAGTAACCGATTTCCGACATTAAGATAGTAATTTAAGGTCGGGAATCAGTTACTTTGATTTGTGTAGATACGTCATTTTTTCATATGACGGCAGCTTACCTCTTCGAGCAGTCGCACGGGCGCCATCGGCAGGATGGTCTCGACGTCCATGCGCGCGCGCGCCTGCCCGAGCGTCATCAGCGTGTCGCCCTCCGTCGACATCGCACTCGCCATGGCTTCGCTCGCTATCTTGAACGCCAGCTCGGGACTCATGCCTTTGGCGCCACGCTTCGACTGGAAATGGGCAAAATAGTCAGTAAGTGTGGTTCTCGTTTTCAATGGAAATAATTCTGAGAAACCTGTTGTTGAAATTAAATTATCAGGTCATGAGTTGATGAAAACGTAAACAATAAAAAGAAGTGACGTCACGTCTACGTGTGATGGATGAGAAGTGACGTAATAAGCCCTCCTGAGTTTTGATGCGTTTTATCTTGTTGCAACATTTTTGATATACTACATACTAAATAGCATCATATTTTTAAATCAAGAAATATCCCTATAGCACTGGTAAATCTGGAACAACTGTCGACGCATCGATTGCTTGCTCTGTAGGCAGATCTAGAATGATTGATTTACCCTTTCGAATTCAACGCCCATTTTCCTGACGAGTTGGGCATCCTTCGCTTGGCCTCCGTGGATCAACTTCCAGTTGGCTAGTCTGATGCGCTGCAACTGCAGGTCTGTGTTGTACGCGTACACTTCTGCTTTCCTGGTAATCATTGAATAATCCTCGTTATGTTTGTCAAAATTGGGGTCAAAGTTGAATTATGAAGGCTCGCTTAACAAAGCGAGCGAGTACGCGATCGTCGCGTTCATTTGTACGGCAAACTCGATCGCATCGTGCTGACAGAGGGCGTCTTTTGATTTAGCCAATCGTGTATTCGCTTTATGATCGACTGTTAGCTTGGAATCTACATTATGAATGGGATCAACATAAAGAAACTGTTAAATTAACACAGTTTCAAGTTAATTCACCAACTGCTCTTTCATTCAGACTCATTTGTTTCAACCAGTTCAAGCTTTTCTTAGTTTATTAGCTCTCACGTGTCACCTAAGGAAGCAATTTAGATGTCATTCTGAACGCAATCACGACTTTATTGCTCAGTAATCTGTCGCTATAAAGAACGAAATGAATCAACATAAATTAGGATTAAGTACTCGCTTATTGTTTCAACGATCTGGGAATTGGCTGGTTTTGTATTAAGAGTTACTGGTCCCTTCGAGTTTCTATAGTTCTTTGTTAATATAAAAAACTACGTACTGTATACATATGTATGTAGCAATAGCTATCCGGCCTCCGTGATATTTAAGAAGTAGATGACATGTTATGAGATGAAGGCTGGTTTCCAAAATGAGCATTTGGAGTTATCCTTTAAACCATATAGTACAGCTGTACGTGAGATTTCCTTACTACCCGTAACGACTGCCAAAGGTTTACTAAATGACAGTGCTTTCCGAGGCACGGAAAAATTTTGGTATGTCAAGATGGTTTGGATGGATGGATGAATGGGTATTCACGGGCCAACTTCCACAAGCGTTGCTTAACCTTTTAGTCACGATCCTCACATCTAGTCTATAGTGAAATTGTTTCGTAATTGAACATTCTTGGGCAGAAACCGCTTTTTCAATGAATTCCAATTAATACTTTAGCAGAGTCAGAATATTGTGGAACTCAAAAATATTAATTGGATTTCATCGAAACTGTTGTTTTAAATTAAGTTAACATTTTACTATGAAAACGATTCATTATTTTTATAGCTTGAATTATTTAGATACTTTAGTTTTGTCCTATTTGACCTATTTCTACAAACATGTCATGGGAAAAAGATAAGATTAACCTTACCTTTTTCCCAAAGAAATTTATCCTGTACGACACTTCAGTGACTTTTCACTTAAAGGACGGACGTACCGGATATATTTCCAATTTCTAAAACCGAAACGACCGATTGCCCATTTTGTCATCATGTTCCCTTATCTCATTCCTTCATTGTCATATGTAGCTACTAACAACAGCAACAGGAAAATCAAGAAAATATGTGTAATGTCACTTGGTCTAAATTCTTAGAGAAAGAATATAATTCTTTTTCTAAGAATTTAGACCAAGTGACATTTGGTAAAGATTGTACAAAAATTCTAAAATGTAGAAGATATGTTAATGCGCGGCCAAACGTTTTAGACATTTAACACGTCACTGTGTCTCGAGCGTCAGTTACTATTCATTCATTAGATCTGATAAATACCTACTGCTATCGCATGAAAAAAATCGCCATACAAAACCAAAATCAACTTTATTCTTTCTTGCTGTTTCGTCATGATACCTCTATCAGCAGTACTGAATCAAAATTTGAAGGATGACATACTTCTCTCTCCTCTTAGCGCTTGCAGTCATGTCGTCGGTGTACAGCTGCAAAAGCAGTTGCTCTTCCTGTATCTTCATGTTCTGGGCCTCCACGCGAGCGATCCATTTGTTGTTCGCCTGGAATGTTAACAATATTTTGCATGAACAATGGCAGTAAACACTGTTTAAAAGATTGCCAACAGTAATGTGATGTGTGTAGTCTAAGAATTTTTAAGAATAGGGACGTTGCCTCAGTAAAAAATCTATGATTATGTTTAGTCCGTCAGTTAGACTATAGAAAAATATTGGACACGTATTTTTTCCTTTATCAAATAAAAACTGACGAAGATAAAAAGCATCAAAGATCAGGAGTGGGAGCGTGTGACGTCACGGCCCGGTAAAAATTGTAGCGAGTAGTGACGACACACGAGTTTTTTACGCACTGTATCGTCTTCATTTTTTGTTTATGTGAAAAAAGAAAAAATACGTGTCCAATATTTTTTGGAAATCTATCAGACGGACTAATCAGATTTTTTTAGTCAACTACCCTATTGTGTCGAGAGCCGAAAGTCATCGGATCGTGGGCAGCTCTTAAATAGAAGCTTTTAATTAAATTTCTTGTACTTCAAAACATAATAAAAGAAATAATACTAAAATGATTGCTTTGAATTTCACTGAAATCTGATTCCATCTCGTTTTTGCTACATCTCGTGTTTACATCACAAGTCATGGCGTGGTACTGAACGAGAACCAGTTACTCCAATGTATAATGGGTATAATCTCCTGTATAATGGGTGCGTCGCCAGCCTGTAGTTTGCTGAATGTTATTCTTTACAGCAACGACCATTTTCCCAAATGTAGGCACACAGATAATTTGGGCACGCCACTATTGCGGCGATAAGTCCCCTCTTTGAGGCATGGCTGGAGAGACGTCACGGCGTCCTCACCTTCCGCCTGACGCAGGTGCTTACCGGACACGGCTGTTTCGGGAGGTACCTGTGTCGGATCCAGCGGGAGGACACGTCCGGGTGTCATCACTGTGTGGATCGCGCGGAGGACACGGTGGAGCATACGGTGGAGGTCTGCCCTGCTTGGGCGGAGCACCGCCGTGTCCTCGTCGAGGCGATCGGCGGCGGCAACCTCTCGCGTCCGGCCCTGGTTCAAGCCATGGTCCGGAGCGAGGAGGCATGGGAAGCGGTCGCCTCCTTCTGCGAAGCAGTAATGCTAGCAAAGGAGGAGGCGGAACGCGTGCGTGAGAGGGAAACCTCACGCCCCAGCCGCCGCAACAGAAGAAGACGCCCCGGGCGTCGGGAAACGCAGGGCGATTCCCGGCCACCGTAGGCGCGGGCCTGCGGATGGCGAGCTATGGGTGGCTCGCCGTCCGATAGCAACCAGGCCCGAGTCGACGGCGCGTCGTGTTCCACGCGCGCCTCAAAGAGCTGTCAGCAAAGAAGACGGGGCCCCATAGGGTCAGTGCCTGCTAGGGTTGCGGAATTTGTTCGAAAGAGTCACCGCGGCCCTGGAACGCAAAGGGCACAAGCAGAAACACGGGTGGGTTTTAGTCAGTAAGAGTCTGACACTCCCTTCTGCTCCGCCCAGAGCGGGAGAAGTCATTTGATGATTTCCCATACAAAAAAAAAAAAAGGCACACAGATAATTATGAACTTGAGTCAGTAGGCCTGCTACAGAGCTCATAAGATTATACATATGTATACATATAGTTAGATAGAAATGTAGAATCTGTTGTGTTTATATTTTCTTATAACGTAAAGGAAGAAAGATATTGAAGAGTAAGGTATCTAAATAGCCACTCCATGTTTATGCACCTATCAGAAAACATTCAAACTATGCTAGACAGCAACTACCCGGATATAAAGAACGATTTTTTGGGCTGTTTTAATTATAAAAACAAAACCTCAATTTGTATAATTTAAACAGCGATAAAAAATCGTATCTTCACTTTTTAATTTCATAGTTTGAAAAATCTGACGTATGCATCGATTTGTTAAAACCTGACAAAAATGCAAGATCCTACGAGAATCTCACGTTGAAAAATATTTTGTATTTCACTGTCATCGCTATAGGGACAAAATTCAACCAGAAATCGAATTTCTCGGTAGCCGAGCACGCATTTTAAATATTGCTGCTGCGCTTTCGAGATGAATGGAAAAAATCTCAACAGTACTTCGCTACTATAGAGTTTCTGCATACTAGAGCATTCCGTTATACGTGTGCTATTGCTCCGTATACGTCTTTTATTTTTATGAAATAAATAGGAACTTAAACGCTCTGTATACCTATTGGAAAATGTTTAAAATATTGGGTATTTCATTCTTTGGGTTTATGTCGTCCTGTCGCATAAAATAGGTTGTTTTTAAAAGTCCTTTTTAAGTCCCAGAAAAGACGAGCAACAAGGAAGTAATGACACGCTCTATCACCACTAAATTATATCATAAAGAGTTAAAAACTGCACTATTATTATAGAATCGGCGCTCGGCGATGCAAGCCGAAAAATGCAAGTTTACAATAAGAAAATGTGACATTACCTCGTTTTCCAGCCGCCTCATCTTCGACTCTCTGTCCTGCCGCAGTCGGTTCAGCCTCTTCTTCTCATTGGCCCGCCACTGCCGTATCATCGTGATCTTGCGCCTGAGCTCCATTTCATTGGCAGCTTGCACCCTCTGTTTTATCCTGTTCTGTTTTTCTCGGGCCTTCGTTGCACGCTCTTTACGCTGTTTCTCGTTGAATTCTTGCAAATATTTCATCCTAGCTTGGATTTTCTTTTCTTGTTCTTTGGCACTGTCAGAAGAGTTGTTCGAATTAATGTGAGGCTTAGAAGAGTATATGAGTCTAGGCTTAAGTCAAGGCACACTGACGCAGAGTCAAAGTGTCAACTTCTTTAAATCTCGATGGAAACGTAATGCATACATTTCTATCGAGATTGAAAGAAGTTGACACTATGCTGATATAGTTGTTATCTATGCTGTATAGATATTTAGAGTATAATTTTGACCCTGGGTCAGAGGTCAGAGTTCTTTGACACTGCGAGGAAGTTTCAGAAGATTTGGAATAATTATTGCCAATTAATGATCACTACTTCTTACAGTTAACAACAGCTTGTGACCCTGAAATGTGCCTATGCGGTACCGTATTGAACAGCGCACGAAATGTCACGAGTACCCCATTGGAAGCTGTTTTGTTCCTTTTCTTTGCACTTACAAAACGATCTGGCTGTATCATTCGTCAAATGAACTATTCATTGACTGGTTTTAGCAAAATTTTGGATGGTAACACCACTAAAACGAACTAAAAGGACGACATAATAAAATTAGTCCGTGGTTCCTACGTGGTTGACGCGCGATGCCATCTTGGCAAAACTCATTACAAATTGTGCTGATGCTGTGTTAATAAAATTAACTTAACAAATTAACCGGAGAGTATTGTTACAAGAAACGTATACAGGTTTTTTGATAAACAAATTTCGGTTTCGTATTGAGTGATAGTTTGTCGGAAAGTGATAAATATGTCAGTGAAAAAGTAACGAAAGTTTTTAATAACACTCATTTTGCATAATACGCCAATAAATAACTAAAATATGTTCATATTTTATCTATGAACATATTTTAGCTAAAAGCTACCGATAATATTGTGTGTTGTCGTCATAATCGTATTTCCAAAAAGCATATTCATTTCCCCCACATCTAGTACCTATGATGGGACGGATACTCGCTCGCCCCTGCGATCTTATCTTCATTAGTGATGTGTAAATAAACAGTTTTTATGGTGTAGTCATTGTTTCTATTTGGAACAAGTGGTTTCTTAGTGGAACTAGATATATTGTGCTGTCGTCAGAGTGTTTTTGTGGTGATTGTGTGACTAATTTTCAGATGTTGTTATAAAGTTTTGTGGGTACGCGGAGAAACTTTTCCAATTGGAAATATATCACATCATGGCCAAATAAGGTAAGTCTTATGTTTTATTTTACCAATATGACCGCATAGAAAAAAGCATACCGACTGTAAAATGGTACAATACAATACAATAATGTGTTAATGGCGATATATTGATAAATTTTACATTTTACCGAAGCGCTACCCACAAAAACAATTCGTGCTGATGTTGTGTGACATTTCCGCGTGATTTAGGTAAACGACGTGCATCGCGTCAGGGGATAAAGTGGTAGTCAACCCAGAAGATGTGAGGGATGTGTGAAGTACGAGATGGACGATAGTTGAAATAGGCCCTGAAAAGTTACGGATCTTTAATAATATACTAGCAATAGCCCCGCGGTTTCACCCGCGTAGTTCCCGTTCCCGTAGGAACATGGGGATATAATATAGCCTATATTCACCGGAGATAGTGTAGCTTTCCAACAAATCGGTCAAGTAGTTTCAGAGCCTATTCAATCAACAAACAAAAAAAAAACAATCAATCAAATCTTTCCTCTTTATAATATTAGTGTAGAAAAGAAGTTTAAAGACAATTGCTTTAAATTCACAACAATCCGAAAATTGGTTAACGAACAAGGAAGCCATATTTATAAATTATTATTTGGCTCTCTGAAACTGTAAGTTGCGATGCAATCACATGTTTTACATGTTGAATAAAACGTTACAACACTTCTTTTCTGATTTCAAAAATAATTTGTGAATGTGCGAACATCCAAATGAGATTCGTGTAAAAATATCATGCCCTCAATGAATATTGATGTACCCACCAAAAGCTTTTACTTTCTCACGATTTTATTATTTTATTAGATATCCTACATGGAACAGAAAATGGAATTATCTTACATTTGAATGTAAAATAAGTTGACGCAATGTGATACTATACAGGGAGTATATTTATTAGATGACGTAAAAAAAGATACATCATTATAATATCTTGAGTTGAATAGACCATGACAACCATTTAAACATGTAGGTACAAGACAGAAGTTCGAAGCAAACAAAATTACGTAGAAATCAAATCTCAGCTTGAATATGGCCGATTCACTAAGCTATGAACACGGGGCGCCATAGGGTCAGTGCCTGCTAGGGTTGCGGAATTTGTTCGAAAGAGTCACCGGCCCTGGAACGCAAAGGGCACTAGGAGGATCACGGGTGGGTTTTAGTCAGTAAGAGTCTGACACTCCCGTCCGTTCCACCCAAAGCGGGTGAAGCCATTTGTTGATTTCCCATCCAGAAAAAGCAAATAAATATGGCCGATTCAGTCGAGAAAGGGGAGAAAAATCTGACTTATATCAGTCAGTCTATTTAACGGCTGACAGTACCGACTGAGTCCCAAGGCTACTGAACATCATAAACGTATACCACAGTCTGAATAAGCGACGTCTCGTGACAATAATGAAAATCTTTTTTCTTTCATACACCAATTTGGCATAAGCGAACGTTAACGTTAACGTGACCGAGTACGTTAAAAAACACGCACTAAACCCTCGTACCCGTTCCTATCAACTCTATTCCCTTTCTTTGAAAATCACAGTTTAGAGAGCCACCTTTCGAGATTTAAACCGTCGCGCGTCGACCACATCGTAGATCATCAGGCGGGATTAGGGTTTATTTATTTATTTATAGGGTTGCCAACTATCCTTCATAAAAACGTATCCTACTTTGTTTTCGTGAATATTCATATTGCTTTAACTCACACGGATAGAATTAATATCTATTAATTTATGGACTGAACTAACCGAACTTCCTAACATTTTATTTTATTTTAAATTCTTACAATTTACACATTTTGAAATGGTACCTACAAAAGCTTATCTTATAAAATTAAATATTAAGATGGGGTATTATGTATACATAGGTATAAAGAGGAAGGATTAATCCCTGGAAGTACTTCTACTAATAAAAAAAACAATAAAAAATGTTAGCGTGTGCTAAAATATTCATTAAAGGATTTTTTTTTCTACCCATTACTAAATATTTTCTTGTCAAAATAATTTGGTACTTTATTTTTCCAAAAAGGTAGGCAACTCTAGGGTCAAACGCGAGCTTATCAATACAAGTTACCAAAGGCCATTAAAATACATTAAATTAGTTCTTGTTAATCAAAGTCTCAGCGGATAGTGATTTACAACAAGTCGTAATGCGCGCGCAATACATAGTCAATCCTTTAACTTTGTAAGTCAATTTATCTGGTCGCACATTCAATAACATTCATTCCACAGCACTTCGTATTTATTTTTTAGATACATAAAACAACTGAGACTAATGTAAATCATTTGCTTTAGTTCTAGTGTAGGGACTTAACGCGACGTCGACCTCTTTTAAATACAAGAAGAAGTAAATACATAAGAATCCCAGTATTGTTTATTGACATACATTAATGTGTGGGAAACTTAGGTATTATGATTAAATGTTTAATACTAGGAAATTGGGGTAATAACAGCTTCCACAAAGGTAAAAATATCTATCAAGTGCGAATGCCATCATGATTCCGTCTTCGCTGTGAAAAAAGGATAGTGATATGCGTCTAACATAGCTCTGTCTATCTCACACACTGGGATCATAATAGTTTTCAGACGTCATAGTATGGTAATATGGTATACCTGCATAATTACCGATTTATTCAAAGTTGCACGTATCCAAGGTCAAACGAGTTGTTTGATCATGTACGTTCATAAACTGTTAATCTATTTAAAAAAAATAGTTACAACTGACATTAATTATTAGATAAAAAGTTAATTTACTTAGAAATAAATACAAATTACTAAATAACGTAAAAAAATAATTAATGTGGCATAAAACAGAGCGGAACAACTAATGGGGTGTCGAAAAATTCGCCCACTTCGCTTTCAATGGAAAAGCTAAGAAAATGATATGACGTCTTAAATCCATCATGATTCCTGTTTCAGAGAGAGACAGAGTTACACAAGACGATTAGCGTCATCCCTTTCCCTCACACTGAATCATGATAGCATTGGTACTTCGTAGTACGGCCACTAAACACTGGAAAATACCTACCTACCTATACGAAAACTGAATATTATGAAAATATAACCCGATCTAATATAGCCCTTCAAAAATAAACTCCACATCAGAATCCAAATTTTGCAATATACGCTTCATCAAAACGAAACTCCATCAGAAACTCAAGGACTCGGGAACGTTCTGAAATTCTTCCATCTTTCAAATGGCGACGTCAAGCCTTTGCGGTGTGAGCATGCTCCTTTTAATTAAAACCTACACTTTTCATTCACGTAGTGGGTATGGGTACGTCGCGACGTTTGAATTAAACACACGAAATGGAACTCTGTTGGTTTATTTTAATTTTGAGTAATGAGTTACGTTAGCTCTCATTTATAATTGCGGTAACTTCGTTTTAAGGGAGGAAATGACTATTCAACCGACTTCTAAAAAGGAGGAGGTTCTCAATTCGACTGTATTTGTTTTCTGTGTGTGTTACCTTATAACTTTCTACTGGGTGTACCGATTTTGATGATTCTTTTTATAATAGAAAGCTGGTGCTTGTCGTGCGGTCCCATTTAAGAGAACAAATAAAAAAATCTTTTTACATAAAAATACAATCGATTTCTACACAAAAAAAACAAAAAATCTTTAATTTCGAAAGTCGGTGTCCAAAAAACGAAAAAGCAACTACAAACACCGAGAGAAATGACTATTTTACATTATACCAACAAAGATTGAAATTAAATCTTCGTTTCGAATCCATGGTATTTTTATGAGGATTGGGCCCATAGGTTGTCACGATTGATGGGGTGAGGTCCTCAAAGATTAAATTATAAGGTCGACGCTGAGGTTAATCAGAGGATTTGTGTAGTCCAGTCTTTTCCATTCTCAAGGTCTCAAGTTAAATACGAAGATTTATGGAAAGATTTGGGAGAACAATAGCCATGTAAGGCTTTTGTACTCAGCCTCTATCGTAATCATAATCGTAATAATATTCGGACCTTGGACAAAGTCCACCTGAAATGCTTCCAAAACATTATGAATATCAGTTGATCAGATCGTATTAGGAATACTACTGTCCTGAGAGACTTCTACTTGATGAGACGTCAACTGAGATGGTGTCTCAAAGATGCACGAAGACTGGACTAGCACTAGTGAAGCGTATCTTCTATACTGAACCTCAGGAAAGGAGACGAAAGTGTGGTGGACATTTTCTACGCTCCAAGGATATTCAGAACAGACACACGAAGAGACGCGACATTAACCCCACTATTTGGAAGGAGCAAGCACAAAATCGGCCCAATGGAGACGTGCGTCGTGTGCAAAGCCTTTGAGGATTGAGTAGGAAAAGACCAGAAACGCGATGACCTGAAGGCTACGCCACTGACAGCATTTATTATGTGGTCAATGGTGTTCTCACATAGCAGCTTTGTGCTCGAAGTTTTTCGGCAAAGGTGGGATATGCAAGTCACACGATAGACCAGCAAATTTAGGCTCGCAACCATCATGAAAAGTCAAGGAATGCGGTCGCTTTGGCCAAAATCGGCTAGACAACAGCATCATCATCATCATATGATATAGTCATTACTCATTAGGTTATGGCGGCATAACAGCCGATCTTTTCTGGGAACATCACAGGTGATGAATGAAATCCTGAAATTTTAAGCGGAGTGAGATGAAGTAAACTGTCATTCCATCTTAATTGTAAGAATTGATAGCTTACTTAACCTATGTAAGTATTTAAGTTGAAAGATGTTTACAAAATCAAACAGCAGGTTTCAAGAATACATGTTCCGCGTCCAATTATAACAGCAACAAAATAAAATTGCGCGAATTCATTGCTCGCTTAATTCTGCATCTGAAATGACTACGAGCATGTAGCTCATAATTACATGTAATGGAGAGTAAATCTCGTTACAGTTCCCAGAGGCGACGGCTTAATGAGTAAGTGTATCCAGGCCGCCGGGGCCGCAAGCCTTGCCGCGTCTCCTGTGGTTACTGCGCGAAGCAATTAAGGAATCTTTGTGGCAGAATGATGCTTGCTGGCATTTAGTAAGTTCAAGGCAAAGGGGTTAAAATATGGGCTGGTTAAAGTATAATAGATGTCTTTTTTTTCTGTATGGGTACATATAGAAAAAAAAGAGGTCAGGATCACCAAATGACTTTTTTCGCTCTGGGCGGAGTGGAAGGGAGTGTCAGAATCTTATTGACTAAAACCCACCCGTAATCATTCTAGTGCATTTGCGTTCCAGGGCCGCGGTGACTCTTTCGAACAAATTCCGCAACCCTAACAGGCACAGACCCTATGGGGCCCCGTCTTAAAGTATCAGACTTCCACCTACTTTATTTTTTTAATTTTAACTCTTATTTGTAATCGCCAGAACAGAAACAGTTACGACCCTGTTATTAGAACAAGCTAAGTTCAAAAAGTGAAACTTAAAAACCCGTAATGCTCCTGGACTAGGCAGTATCAGTTAGACTTCACAAAAATCTATCCAAAGCGTTTAAATTGAAAACGAATTCAAAAAACCTGGCAAAGATAAGAGCATCCCTACAAATGATTGTCCCATAAACCGAATCCCATGCCCGGGAACATTTTCTATTCTACCTGTAAACTATTACTAATAAATAGTATACTTGATACATCGTCCTCGCATATATGAAGTATTTTTTGTATACCAATATTGTAAAACATTTAGTTGAAAAGAGTAACTATGGAGTTTCTTGTCCGTTCTTCTCCATATGACCTTTGCGAATGGACGCTAGAATCACTCACACACTCGCTCAAAAGTGCCGTTTAATGGCCTAATTGAAATAAACGTTTTGACTTTGAATATAAAATGTATAACACCTTTAAATTCCTGAAACTTTTTACAAGGAATCACTAAACAACTACCTTAAAATTAAATAACATCCTAATATACATTTTCAAGTACGAATCGCAGCTTAGCAGCACAAAGTTTACCCTTACAAACGAGCAGTTAACAGGAGTTGACGAATGTCGTCATTAAATACGTTATGTAAGTGCAAGTTCGCCAAGTTTCTGCGAACCAAATGCAAGATGCACTGACTTATGTAACAAGGACAAACGCTGCGTACAAATATTGAATACCTACATAATATTAACTTGGTTACATGATAAAGTGAGAAGCGGTTTGTTTATTGCAAATTTATGGGCAGATTGTTGAGCTATTTCCTTGTACAGTGGCTGGATTGAGAAAAACTAAAGGTTTTACTGTCAAAGAACTGCTAGCATACAAATTAAGAACTTTAAACTAGAAACTCTCCTAGTCAGTAGTGCTAAGATGTGGTTGTAAAAATATTAAAACAAACATTTAACTTAAGAAAAGACAAAGGAAGCAACGGAAACAAGAGGCATGAGGTGCTTGTTTCAGGAAGATTCCCACTTAGTATGATCCAGTGCTATGATACATGGTAATGTTTAGATCATTCAACATAATCAAGTAGGTACTTAGAAGATAGTTATGGAAGGACGTAATGGTACGTTAGAAACACACAATGTGATTGTTCTTAATTACGAATTTTTGTGATCTATATGATGACAAAAACGTAACTTAATGTACATGTAGACGAAAAAACTGTAAAAGCAAAGCCACGGGCAAACCAAGTGAATGTAAAATTGAAGATTCAACACAAGGCTTGCCTTAAAGACAAGAACGAGGACAAGAAGCTTGTGTGATACTGATTAAGATGTGGCAAGGGACCCGATTGCTTCTGTGTCAAAGAGTCAAGAGTAGCACGTTTTGTTGAGCAAAATGGATTACCAATAAAGTTGAATGCTTGATCGTTTGCGTAAACTTTATCCTGCATTGTTTCTGCAAACTTCTCGGAATTGTTGTTTCCAAATTTTATCTGAGACGCAAAATTATATGTATTCCAATTCTACTACCCTACTCCATTAATTTAATAAATATGGAAACTTGTATTAAATGTTCGGATGTTTGTGAAATGTAATAGTAAATTATGCTTCAATGGCTGATTGAATTTATGTGAAATTTGAAATTCGGGATAATTAAGAGTTTCATTGTTTGAACGGTTCACTCTCAAGGCTGCAAATCCGAGTTTTCAAAATCTACTAGTATTCATCATCTCTCCTGTGTTTTGGCACATACATTTTAGTGTTATCATGTAGATTCCATCCCATCAACGTTCTAAAAGGTCTCTCATCTAATCTCTCATATAAATCTCAGGTAATTAAGCTTACTCTGGTCCTATCTACATCTCGCAGGTGCGTCTAATTAGTCTAGCGATAGTTACCTCGGATGAGAACTTTCTAAGCGCACCATAAAAGGACGAGACGAAGGAGATAAATTGAAGTGGTGATTAATTTTAGCAATCCGGATTCACTGACCCGAAAATGTTTTATGTAGTTACACAAATCCAGATGGCTAGGAAAAGGCAAGGTGTTTCGTCAAAATGGTAAGTAATTATTTTTTTGTGTTTTTATATATTTACAAGTGACCCCTCTTGTTTTTTACGAGTACGTCTACTGATGTGACGACACATGTCAAAACATGATTTTATGCTTTTGGATGTTCTTAGTTGTACAGACACTCTAAGAAAATTCGCTAAACAGTGGTGAAAACCACATCATAAAACAGTGTGAAGATTTGAATATCATATGCAAGGACACAAAGGCTGAAAAGCGACATTGATTTATCAGTATATTTGTAGACAGTGAGACATTAAGATGTTAAAGTAAAAAAATTAAAAAAAAGAGAGAAAATGAGAATAGAGAAAGAAGACATTCTTATTTGGCAAACTTAAGGCACATAACACCTAGCTTGTCACTCAGCTCTTGGAATCTCTTAAGCCACAACTTAAGAACCACTGATGGATATATAATAAGACCTATGAAACAAACCCTATCAATCACGTCAACCCTAATAACATTTAAGAACGAGGCAATGACATCACACACATTAATCTGAAATGGCAAAGAAAATAAGAAAACTTCGCACTTGAACAAATCTGATCGCAACGCGTTTCACGATACGAGGAAAGCCATAACTATTGGCAATACACTTACGAGTTTCAGTGTACTTTGGAAATGAAACCAATTCTCAGAAAACGTGGATAAGTGAATTGTTACGATTAAGTTAATCTAACACACACACTCGTAATAACGGAACGTGTTAATGTTCTTACCTTCTTATCACATATTATTTTGTGAATACGATTCATGAGAATCAAGATTACGAGTTTTGCGTCCTTCTTTTATAATTTAAAAGCTACCCTGTACCTATCCTAATGCTGAGGTAAAATATTTCATTGACCTTGTTATATTGAAAATGCTCATTTTATTTGAAGTCGGCCAACATGCATTATTCTTCAATGCATCTATAATTGCTATTAGTCGTCATATCAGTGCTCAGCCTTTTAATAACCCTTATCATTTCTCACACAATCCATTTTGCCCGCTATTTAAGAGCGTGTACACCGTATGGCATTTCATACAAATTTTCAAGTCACTATTTTGCAAAATGACTGAAACGATTTTAATGAAACTTCACACATATAAGCAGGATACATAGGTATTCTAGTCTATTTAAAAAAGATAACTGGAAATTTGTTTCTATGGAAAATTTAAAATGGACCTAATGTAACTGTAACAATACACTACTTTTTATACCTATGTATCTTGCATGTGTGTAAAGTTAAAATCGGTTAAGTCATTTCGGAAAATAACGACTTGAAAATTTGTATGAAATGCCGTTCGGCGTATGCGCTCTTAATAACTTCATGAACTGTGTGATTTGATCGCGTCCACCGTATTATGGCTAGAGAATCCAGAATTATATCGGAGCTTATATGATGAAACAAAAGAAAACCCAGTCTCCACTCTGAGGTCAAATAGTAAGCACGATAAGTTTCAAGTACTTAAATGATAGAACCTATCGTGCTGGCGGAAGTCTCTCAATTTCGAAGTTTATCGGGCTTTGATTGAACAGAGTACCCTATAGTAGTGGTCTTAACCACAGAGTAATTAGTTATTGAAGTATTATGTTATGAGCGGTATGGTAATTAAAAATGTTTTGATTGCCATACGATTAGCGCGACTTTTGCGCGCCTCAATTTAAGCCTACAAAGCGGCATTCAATACAACTAGTGCCATCTAGTGTCGAGTAGCAGAACTAGTAGAGTCTGAATAACCTTCGAGACTATTCTGTACTAAATATCCTACAATTCTCGGCACCTGGTCATTAGCGACCGGTATGTACGCGAATGTTTAGTTTACTGTTAACTTAGAAAGCGATCTTTAACGGCGAATCAAAGTGATCATTAGTGCAATAGTGTTTTATTTATTTTTGTGTTTTATTTACTATTTTAAATTTGCAATTTACCTTTGTTTAATTAGTGTTTATTTTTGGTTATTCAATCGGGTGTTTTTACTATCACGAAGCGCGGTTCGTACAATATATTCAAAGAGAAATGAACATACATCTTCTGGGTTCCTGGGTTTACTTAATCCTTTCCATCAGACTAGATCGTGGTCAAACGCATGCTCATCGTGAACTAAAAACATACTGTAAAGTTTTTGGCGTTGTTATTTCTCCTCTTACGTGTTTCTAAAATTAATAGCGTTGCTACTATATCACTATAAATGTAGTATTAAACAAAGGCGCTTCCGATTGTCTGTCCCTATATATTTTTAGAAGATCTTTAAAACTACGCAAAAGATTTTTATGCAGTTTTTTTAATAGATATAGTTCAGGAGAAAGTTTGTATGTATAATACATGCATAATATAGTAGAGAAAAACTGATCATTTTCTAATGTAATGTCGTAAATAAACATATTTTTTCAGCATTGCATCCGTGCGAAGCCGGAGCGGGTCGCTAGTTACTTATCTTATACTGTTACGAGCTTCGGGTTCGTTACAATTAAAATCAGCCGATTAAATAAACAAAGATGACACTTTAATTTACACCACACTAATTACACTATAACTCACCAATCACAATACACGATCGCACTATTAATCACTTGAGTTCGCAGTCGAAGATCGCTCTCGAAGTTATCACTTGTATCGCAATTCCAATACTGACTCGGTCGGCACATGTATAGGCCTTATATAGGGCGCCGAGTAGAACTCCAGAAAGTTCGCGTACATATCGGTCGCGACCGACTAAGGTCCGAGAATTCTAGCATAGATAAATCTCGAAGGTCCTTGACTTCACTAGTTCTGCTACTCGATACTAGATGGCGCTAGTGGTACCGAATGCCGCCATCATCCTAACTTAATTGTGGCGCGCAACAATACCAACTGGGATATGGAGGTCAAACAGGCAGTCAGTTCATTTCAAATACTGGTATTCAGCTGCATTACGCTACATGGAACTCGGCTCCAACACAGTTGGGAAAAAGCTAGGCAAATTTTCAATTACTTGCACTATTGGAATTCCATACAAAAACTTTTTGTGAGGGTTTCAGATTGTTTTTTTTCTTTTTTGATGCCGCATTGTCAAAGCCCTCTTTGCTGATGAATCCGGTTGTCCGACGTTCGATCGCACTGCGGTATCCCGGTATTGTGTTTGTAATAAAATTTTAGCAGTCTGTATCTCGTGTATAACACTGGTAAATATTGCAAATCACATTTTTTCGTTTTTAAGGGTTCCGTAGCCAAATTGAAAAAAGAACGGAAGCCTTATAGATGCGTCATGTCTGTCTGTCTGTCTGTCCGTCCGTATGTCATAGCCGTTTTACTCGGAGACCATTAAAGTTACATACCTAAATTCAAATTGGTAGATAGGTGCAACTTGTTAACTGCTATTCAATAATGTGATATTATGAAAAAAAAAATTTGGTGTGGCAGTCCCTACATGTAACTGAAAAATGAAAAAAAAATTCCAACAAACATTATTGTGTGGGGTATCATTGGATAGCTTTTGCAAAATGAAATAGAGGTTTCTAAAAAAGATTTTTATTTATGGAATAGTTTTTAAAGATTTTTTATATAAGGAATAGTTTTTTTATGTATGTGCTTCCGAATTCGTAAAAAATGTGTCCCTCCTCTAACTTTTAAACTAAGAAGTAGAAAATTCTAAAAAAAGTTGAGCAAATAGAACTTCATAGACACTTCCAATGAAAATTGGTTTGAATGTCACAGTTTATATACTTTTAGAGATATGAGATTTTAATCGTGAACTACCGAACCCTGGACTATGCGTAGTCCGACATGCACTTGGCCGGTTTTACTATTTTTATTTGTATTTTTTTTCAATTGTGTAAATGTATTGTATTTATTTAATTGTATGTATGTTATTGCATATGTAAACCGTTACAATAAGTTGACCATTTATTATTTTATTTAATAAACTAGCAGCGTCCCGCGGTTTCACCCGCGTTGTTCCCGTTCCCGTGGCAATACGGGGATATAATATATGACACTCCATAATAACGTAGCTTTCTATTGGTAAAATTGTTTTGAAAATCGGTTCAGTAGATCCAGCGATTACCCCTCACAACGTCAAAAATTCACAAAGGTTACCTCTTTATAATATTAGTGTAGATAAACTAAGATAAAAAATTGGTGAGTGCTATATCTTGCAAACTCCGTGTCATACTTGTCAAAATACTTCAGCAAGAAATTCAAAAACTATTAGATCAAATATTTCCAAAAATTTGTTTGTCTATAATTTCAACGTGTTTTGCTTTGATGTGTTTTTCTACCACGAGTTCCGAGTTTTATTCCATTGTCAATATTCTTCCGACCCCATTTTGTAAATGAATCTGTGTGTCTGATGGCACAGTATCCTCGCTGCGTCAATGAAATATCCGCATATTGTGTTTTTCGTGTCATTAGATTATCGCAGAATCCAATTTTAATATCTTGTGTGTGATATTTGAGAACAATATTTCAGCAAGAACTTAATTTGGTTTAATGGAGTAAAATGTTCTAAACGCTTGTTTTGTACAGTTTCAGCGCGTTTCGCTTTGATGTACTTTTCATTTCACATTGTTGGAATTTTATTCCAGTCTCAATATTCTCCGAGCTCTCCATTTGCTAATTGATCCGTGTGTCCGATAGCCCTGTATCCTCGCTGCGTCGATGCAATATCAGCATATTGTGTTCTCCGTGTAATTACATTTTAGCGGAGTGCTGTAGCAAATGAAAATGCAGCTGCCAATATGGCGCTCTCTTCTTTCTGTTTAATCCAATGTTCAGCGTACTGTTTAATAATTAGATTGATGAGATTTTTTTTATGGACTTGTTATATTTGAAACTAGGTTTTGGTTAGATTCAATATCATCCTATCATAAAATAACATCACACCTGGACAAGGTTAGCCAGAGGGATGTCTATAGAACACCGGTATTGAACACACTCAGATATGTTGGCATCATCCGGGGAACTAATGCTGACTTTGGATTGCTAGGTACTGGGAAATTCCGGATGGAAAAACCCTAATATCATTTTGCCCGACCCAGAAGTTAAATCCAATCACCGTATGCTCAGCAGCAACAACCTTTTTTTATGGATGGGAAATCATCAAATGACTTTTTCCACTCTGGGCGGAGCGGAAGAGAGTGTCAGACTCTTAAAGACTAAAACCCATCCATGTTCCTCCTAATGCGTAATGCCTTTTGACTCTTGATGACTTTTTCGAACAAATTCCGCAACTCTGGCAGAACAAAAAACCACGCTACATAGTTATAATAGGTACAGTTGCCCTTATATTAGATTATTTTTTTCTTTTTGGGATGATATTTTCATTAAAGCTTAAAGTTGACAGTACAAATTCAAACAAAGTTATTAAAGATAAGTTCACGTTTCCATTTGAGTTGTAAGTAAACTAGAAAACGACAACCATTTCGAAGCAACAAAAAGGACAAAACCAGACAGCCATAACCTTATAAATAACGCAGCAAATAAAGAAATACGTTTTCCGGGCAAAGGTAGGACTAAATGAAAATAAGTGCCGACATTAATCAGTGGGTCCCGAGCTCACGTAACGACGACGTCTAAGCCTAAGGCTCGGTAATAATCGACCTGCTCTCATTACAGTTGACGAAAAATGTTTTGGAGTGTAACACAGGAAGAAATGTGATAGATTGATAAATTGCTTTTGTGCTATTTCTTTATAGAATTGCTTTGAGGTTTATCAAATAAAGCACAGGTTTGTTGGTACAGCAGCTTAAACAAGTTTATAGGCACGCCAAATTTGAATCGCGTTACCAATTTTAGGCGTCGCGTGTCGCAATTCACTTTTGTTTTGTAAGTTATGAATTTATGTAGTTTTGTTGTTGGTAATGTGCGAGTCCCATATAAACATTTATCTTTCTTTCTTTTATTTAAAAAACCAGTTTTTAAGTGCCCATGTAGGCCTATCGACACACCTCCAGAGGGTTAATGCCGGGTGCCCATGACCCTCTGGAGTATAGACTGGCTCGGGCATGCTTGTGTCACGAGGTGGCGAGCCTCCTTGTCGGATTGCCGCATTGGGATCTGAGATACGCGAGAGCACTCGTGTACGTTTACGCGTTGCACGGGGAGGCGCTTCGCCGGGGTACTGCTGCCGCGGAAAAATGACTGAGTAGCGAACGGATCTCCGGCAGGATCTCATGGTGGTATGGATAGAGCAATTGTAGCAACCCAGCGCTGGTTAGGCATTGAGGCGTGGTTGGAGAGGCGTCACGGTCGGCGGTCTCACCTTTCGATTGACGCAGGTACTCACCAGAAAAAAAAAAAATGTACTCACTAGACATGGATGTTACGGGAAGTACCTTTTTCGGATTCAGCGGAAGGACACGCCCGGGTTCAACCTTGTACATCGGCTGGAGAACACGGTGAAGCATACGGTGGAGGTCTGCCCTGTTTGTGCGGAAAATTGCTGTGTTTTCGTCGAGGCGATCAGCGGCGGCGACCTTTTGCTCCAGGGACCCTGGTACAATCTGGTACAGTCTGGAGCGAGGAGGCATGGGAGGCAGTCACCTCCTTCAGTCGGCAGTTCAGTAATGTAAGCGAAGAAAGAGGCGGACCACGTGAGGGAGAGGCAAATATCACGCCTCAGCCGTCGCAACAGAAGAAGGCGCACCGGGTGCCAGATGTCACCCAGGACGATTTTGTGTCACCGTAGGTGTGGGCCTGTGGATGGCGAGCGTTGGGTGGCTAGCCGTCCGATAACAACCAGGCCCGGGTCGAAGAGATGTCGCCAAAGAAAACGATGCCCGAGGGCCAGTGCCTGCTAGGGTTACGGAGTCACCGCGGCCCAGGGGTTTCAAGTGAAACATTCTGACACTTCTTACCGCTCCACCCAGAGCGGAAGAAGGAATTTGATGATTTCACATTAATAAAAAAGTCCTATCTATACTAAATTATAAAGAGGAAAGATTATTTTGTTTGTTTGTACTGAATAAGCTCCGAAACGACTGAACGTACATGGCAACATTATAAACGAGTAACATAGGTATATTTTATCGCCGTATTCCCACGGGAACGGGAACAACGCGGGTGAAACTGCGGAGCGCTGCTAAGCCGTTACAAAGTGAGACATATTGAATTTAAAAAGCCTGTAGCTTATTACAAGCAAAACTTAACCGAGGCTAGGAATTAATGAGATTTACATAATCATATTTGAAGGCGATTATACATGCATGAGAGTTCCAGCTCCAGTATAAGATTAATTATGATCTGTAAAGCAATTTGAGTATGTAATAGGCAGTTTCTATAAATGTATTAATACTATTATTATGAATGGTTAGATGTGAAGGAAAGCGTGCAATGTACTAAATATATGCCACGCACGTGTCAAAATATTTTCTCAACAAAATTAAGATGCTGTGACATAAATTTAAAAGAGAATGATTAAATGTTTGATCATGATGAGAGGATGAATGAAAGGAGACTAACAGAATAAGACTCTCCTATCGCAGGTATGCTGGAAGAGATTTCTATAGAAATAAGCATCACCTAACTATTTTTCTGTTTCCTTCTTCTAATCTTTTTATTAAATGTGTGTACATAAATTGTTAAAAAAATAAATAAGGCAGATTCGAGTAGAAACATCCAAGAAGGACATACACTACGCACACATACGTTCTCATTGTAGATATTATTCATAAAGTTCTGGTCTGTAGTACTATGAATGTCAATGCCATAATGAATCCGTTCTTTATAGTTCCATCTTTTTTTTGGCAAAGGAATCATGATGATATTGAGACGTCACAGAGGGGTAGATATGTAAACATAAAAGAAGCAAAATAAAACTGTTTTGCAAGGATTGTAGCAGGTTGCTTTCTGTACTTTATAACATGAAAAAATGGTGACAGCTTATGTATAACGATGACGACAATAATTTAATAGAATACATTTCTGTCACATAAAATCCCTTACATGTGGGGACGACAAAAAAAACATAATAGCAATCGCTAAGCACCTACTAACAAGGGTAACATACCATTCTCAAACAAGGGTACCAACCTACCGTTTAAAATATTCCATTCACGTGTAGGCTTTGTTCCCAACTTTCAGCACCCGACAACTTAGTGAAAATATGTACAAGTTCACAACAAAATAGTTCTGCAACTTTTAAACATTTCCAAAACATTATCTACCTACTGCTTTAGCCTAGACTGGAGTTGAGAATCTACATACTTAGAACACATTATTGAAATAATAATATAAAGTATGCGGTAAACTAGAAAAGGGTTGATTTATCATCACACAACCGAAAAGTTGTTCCTTTGTATGAGCCTCATACTCTTTAAATTTTTTTTTACTGAACTTGTGAATAAACTAACGCACTTTCACATTTATAATATTGAGCTACGGATACCTTCAATTTATAAGAGGGTTCTTAAAGAGAACCACTGAAATCACCCACAACAAAAACCTATATTATTCTAAAAAAAGAGGTCATACTTATTCATATTCATATCTGTCCATTTTCAAATACTCATAACAGAAAAGGTAGACATCCAAAAAGTGATTGACAAACAACACATTCTGTGTACCTACACGATTGAAAAGGGCACTCTACCGACAACCGGCTTATTCATAGAATAGCTTTTGTCAGCATTGTCCAAAGTATTCGGGAAAACGTTTTAGGTCTTGTCCAGAGTGAAAGTGCGGTGGCTAGGGTGAGTGCCGACGCGGTAGCGGCCGCGATTTAATTGGACACAGTGTATTGCGAGTTTTTGTTGCGGGCAATTGATCATCAGAATAAAACAATAGTTGCGGAATTTTATTTGTTCTAAAGAGTCACCGCGGCCCTGAAACGCAAAGGGCACTAGAAGGATCACGGGTACCCAGTCAGTAAGAGTCAGACACTCCCTTCAGCTCCGCCAAGAGCTGGAGAAGTCATTTGATGATTTCTTATCCAGAAAAAAAAGAGGATAAAACAATAGACGTTTACGAGCTTAACGCCAGCAGTACCCATACTTGGTCAGGCTTAGACATTTGGAACTAAGAAAGCGAAGCATTTGCCCTGCAGTAAGACAGAAAAGGCTGACACCAATAGCTAGCAATGCCGCTCCAGCACATCGCGCTGGGCGCTCGCCATTGCCACTTTTGTGAGGACGCAAACGACGGCACAGTTTCACATTATTTTTAATACCTCGCGTCCGACTAAGCTCCCGCGCAAGCTCTTCACCTAGGCTGGAGCCTTAGTATCTACGCGGAATTTGCCAAAGGGGTTGAGAGGGATTCGTATTGTGTTAGTACATTAGGTATGCAAGGTTAGGTTAGGTAGTCGGAAATAATGCTGTGCACAATGAACTCTGTTTTTTATGATTTCAATGTAGCATAGCAGTTTAGGTATTATTTGATACCTACTTAAAAAACTAGGTACCTATTCAATTTTCAAGCATATGGCTTCTATTCTATAATAAAATAAATAGGGACTTCAAGTTGAATTTCAAAGACCCAAAATATTTCATCCTAAAGCAAAATAGCGTCAGTTAAGGAAAGAGACAGAGCGACAAAGATGAGAAAATGCGTTTCCATAGGAATTGTTCAAAGTTTCACTGCGAGGAGCATTGATATATGCTAATAATAGAAATACAATAGTAGAAATCGAAACATACGCTCGTTTCTTCGACGCCCACTCGTCCTTGTGCTCCTGCGCAACCCTTTCTAGATGCGCCCGCGCCTTCTCTGCTCTTGTGAACACCTGGAATCTTCTCGCCACGTCCGTCTCCACTCGTTTCAAGGTCAAGTCGTCTCTCGCTCGTTCGTCCTGTAAATGATAAATTAGGAGGAGCCTGAGGAGCAGCAATTATCGTATTTTTAAGCAGTGTTCATATTAGTATCACAGTCGGAAACTGTCAGAAAAAATTCAAATTTATATATTCACGGTTTTTTAAATATTGATTGTTGCCGTGATATAGCCAATTGAATTTGAACGACGTTCAATTTCAAAAATTGACCTTCAGATGTAAGTTCTATATAGGGGACGAATCATTGCAAAAGTTCGGGCACAAATACAAAAATGGGGCTTCTTCTATTTCGTGTCGATGATTCCAATTGTTGTCATGAGTTTCTACCAGCATTCAACCATATCGAAATCTAAGTGCGCCTCAAAAACTAGGCTTAGACTTTAAGGCAAATGACATTATAACAGCGATAGCAGTAGCGAAGGCGACGATAAGACGCCAAAAATGTATGTGATTGACAAAAGATGTCGCAGATCAACAGTAAAAAATCCCATACCAGTTTCTTCATCTCCATATGAATTCTATCCATGAATTGATTGTACAAATACTTTCTGTATTGATTGAACTCCTTCAGCGAACAAACAGCTCTGCCATCCTTCGTGCAGTAACCCAGCTGTTTCATCCTGTTCCTGGCTGGCTTCTGGGCAAAATGGTGAGCCAGGTGAGGGTCATGCATCGGGACGTAGTCGTACGATACGTTGTTGCAGTAAGGATCTGTCAGGTCGAAAGTGGGTCGAGGGCCGCCAGTAACGCCGAGACCAACTCTTCGGACCTGAAAAAAAAGGGACGAATATTTATTTTTGTATGACAATGGAAAGGTAATGTATCTTTTTTGGCTACTTCTTACGGCCGAACCCTTCGATCAATATGATCGAAGGCCGAACCCAATAACCTATATCATTTATCTGTTGTTTCATTTGTTTTTCTATCTCTAGTATGTGATAGATAAGTTATTGGGTTCGGCCGTTAGTCGGTAACCGATAGCTCTAGATAAACAATATTTCAACTGCATTCTTCTATTAAACGATCATCATAAATGTCAAGGTATTCTTACATCGCACCCCATTGTGCACTCATAAAATCACACATTCGCACAAAATGACACTCCCGCTCCGCCCAGAGCGGGAGAAGTCATTTGATGATTTCCCATCCAAAAAAAAAGGCCATATCAAATCCTCACCTTTCTATCTCATATCCTTAAGATTAACAGCTCCACTAAATCATTAGCTACAGTAGCCATAAACTACGGCGTTCTACTGGATAATATCGGCTACACACGTCAGTAATTATATTTATCGATAACACACGCTGGGCTAGCCAATTTAATAGTAGCGAGCACCAACACAATGTATTTGTTAAAGGGTTATTAATGTGAGCACATGGGCGGTTGATTTCTGATATATTGTGTGGATGATGATAATATTTAATTAAAAACATAGTGTCGCTTTAAAATTGAAAGAATTAATCAAATATTACTGATGATTTTGACAATCAATGGACCAAGTTAACCACAGCGTTAGTATGAAAATTAATAATTTAATTAATTAACGTAATTATATAATTTTTCATTAAAGTCATTGTTATTAGATGACGACTTAAACACCAAATATGTTGGCAACGTGACACATTTAGGGCACCATATTTCAAAAAAAACTTTTCACACTTCAAACTGTAAGCCGCGGTTTTGAAAAAAATAACAATATGGCGACGGGTAATTATCCCATAAAAACATTTCAAAACCTTTTTGAATCAAAATCTCAAGAAACTAAACACACGAGTCCCTCAAACAAAATTTCTGTCGTTTTGGTGGAATTTAGTGACATATGTATACACGTACAGACAGACATCACCCGCGTTGTTCCCGTTCCCGTGGGAAAACGGGGATATAGTCTGTGTGACCAGGAGATAATGTAGCTTCCCAAAAGGGCCTTTTTTTTTCAAATCGGTTCAGTAGTTTAGGAGCCTATTTAATGCAAACAAACAATTAAATATTTGCTCTTTACAATATTAGTATAGATATAAGTTCACCCGCGTGATTAATTAATGAACTCGTACACTTCCAAACATATAGACTGTCCCATATATAGATATTAGCGGTGTAAGTCTAACTTACGCTTGTTTAAAGTTGTCAATCAAATATAACAAAGATCTTTAAAAAGTGTCGTATCGTAGCGAAAATCGGAAACGACAATGCCTTACGCGACTTTCACTTCCAACCTACATTTTGCAATTTTCAGCGATAATGTAAATCAGCTGACAAACAACGGCCCAAATTAAACTTCATTATAAAGCTATAGATAGACAGTGCAAACAAAGTGATCCAGTGACAAAGTAATTAAGTGCACTGCGTAACAAAAGGTCATCGACAATATAGAGGTAGGTACGTCGGAAGCTGCCTAAGTGACGTTAAAAGGTGATTCCTGCTGTTTAATGCGATACTGAGTGGTTTGGACGTATTCTGTTTGAGGTGTTTTTTTTTAATTAAAATATTTTTTCGTTACTGACAAAATATGAGTGTGCTGCCAATTCTAGCTTTCTAGATACATTTCTGCCTATATCTATGGAGACTTAAATAAGTTGTTTAAAAAATCAACTTCAGGAATTTCGTGTACACGCTCGGTGTAACCAAATACCGCAACCAAAAAAATAATAATTGTTCACTGAATTTATATTTTCAAAAAAAAATTTGTACGTTCGTATTTGAAAACGTGCTCGGAATTGCGCCGGCGCGGCGGCGGCGCGGCGGCAGCGGCGGCTTACGTGGAGGGCAGTGCGCATAATCAATACATTTATTTTGTGCGTGGTGAAAAAATTGAATAGGTACCTCTGAGATTGTTTCGGCGTTTCTTCTCAGGGTAGTCGGCTAGGAAACACCAGCTTCATCTAGCTTAAAATGACAAGAAATATTGGACGTGTAAAAATGTTATGATTAACCTACTTAAGTACAAAATAAATATAATTTATCAATATCTTTGAAACGGATTGTTAAATAAATCAACTGTTCACTATTTTTTTCGGTTAGCGCGCCTGAATGTACAGGGCATTCGATTTTTTTGTCAGGAGACTCAAAAATACTTTATTGCTCCCGATTAAGTTTTTTTTTTTTTTAGAATTGAGTATCTATTTCCAAACAAAACAGAAAAGGACAAAAAATCGCCGAAGCGTTTCCCAGTCTCTCTCTGATTGTATAGATTACAATTCAATCAGGTTAACAATGAGATTTAAATGTTAAAATCCTTGGAAAAGTGTTCAACGCGAGATTGAAGGTGCTCCTGGCCAAACCAGGCGATCTATTGCGGTAATTTATAAAGCTTTTACTAAGTGCACGATAGGCATATCAGAGCCTTTAATTTATTATGTACTTGAACTGAAATTATGGAGTTAAAATGTAGATGGAAACATTTAAAAAAATGTCGTGGTGTAGTTTGATATTGTTTCATGTATGTATATACTAGTGACTCACGTATCTTCGTCTACATGGGTTTCAAATCAGAATAAAGACTCAAAATCAAAAAATCAATATCAAAAGTAATTTGTTCAAACTAAGCCGAGAGCCAGCACATTTTGAACGTCAAATTTTACGTAAAGACAGTCCCAAAAAACGTCTGTCGACTGTCTTAGGTTTGGGTGCAAAAGTTCGTGTGTTCGTGTTAGTGCGTTAAGTTAAGATGAAAGTGCATGTAGATACGTTTGTATTAAGTGTTTAATGGGGCGTATGTTTCTAAGAGAGATAGGCACACTTTGTTTAAAACAGCCTCCACTTACTCCAGGGGCCGTATTATGACATCTTAAAACCATCATGTTTTCTGTGTGAGAAAAGGATAGTGCTATTCGCCCTGTATAGCTCCGTCTCTTTTTCACACCGAAAACATGATGGTTTTAAGAGGTCATAATACGGCCCCTGGACTAACTTTAAACATATTTCTTATCGAGTGACAACACGATAGTTCGCTAGGTTCGCTAGTTATTTTATACTCTAAAACTATCTCTAGAGGATAAAATGTTTTCTTAGCCTGTCTTTTCTGTAACTAATTTGGTCTACATACATACGTAATACAGTGTATTTTATTATATTCTTAGATTTTCGTCGCTTAAATATTTCATTGGGAGTATTGGCACAAAAAAGTTAAAAACCTAAAATAGTGTTTTGTATATATCCATGTTGGGACCGTTCTCAATAGATCAATGCATTTTTAAATATTTCTGGAACTATAACTGTAATGAGTTCATCGATACTACAAACAATCTAACCATAAAACAAATGCGTCTTTAATAGGATTGCTACATCTTCCGTAAAGCTTATTTGCATCAAACCTCAACAAATCTACCAAACAAAATATCACCATAATTTAAACTCTCAACATATTACCTCATTCTGTACCAACACCCACCGTATCGTGCACGTGTATCTAATTTGTGACAATAAATCATATTTCTTTCTTCTTTCAGGCCCACCTCACTCTCTCTATTTGACAAATCACATGTTTACCTGTATCTAATGAAGCTACCATCCCTTCCTCTAGTATATCATCGGCACGGTCCACATTTGGCACGTGCCCGTACCGGAGATGACACGCTGTCGTGACGTGACCCGACATGGGAAACTTCGCACGTTAGCACCGTTATCAAAAGCACGTGTATTTTGGGATGTTTAGTGTACAGATTTGGATTTGGGTCGGGTTGCATCGTTTTGCGTTAATGAAGTCCACTGGTTATTTTCGTTTGTTAATTAAAGGTACCTACCACACTTATAATAATAGTAATATTTTTTTTTTAGAATATTGTTTACATAAGGCAATAGCTAGATAATGTAACGTCCATTATATTCTGCTGTTTCCAGCGTACAAATATGTCAAAGAGTTACAGTTAAAAGTTTGGTTATGCGGTAATGTACTGACTATATCTAGATTTTGAGAATCCGTCATTAGAAGTTGAGTCACCTAACAAAATTTGGCAGGGGTTGATAATATATATTTTTACTGCTAATACACCTAATTTAGGAATCAACCTCGAGTCTTATCGGTTCTTCCTGCGCGTAACATTTAAATTATTGACAGTTTTTCCACTCAAAGACTTAGACATAATTTTTATTCCTCGGATAACTCGACTCAGTAAAATCTGGCCTAAATATTGCAATTCCTTACAACCGCCTAGCCGAACAAGTATGAAATTATGAGCCGAACAATAAAATTAAATACATACAACACCAATGTCTTGCAAAAAACATCTGTATCTCTGAATGCGAACCAAACACATGTCATAAGAAATAACACTATTAACCCTCAGCAATTCTTGTATAATATGAAAGTTTACCTCAAACTCAGCTCGAATTCGTCACTAACCACATATTTATACAAACAGTCGGGGCGTGCTAAGGAGATTTATCACGCGAAAGCACTATACAGCCTCTGCCATTCAGCGAGTGAATGCTAGCATTAGCATAATGAGAACTGCCGAGACTCTTAAAACAGATTTCAAGTGTTGTGTATCTAACATTCGTGGCTAAAAATCTTTTATGCTGTTCGTTGTGTGCTATGTTAAACATTTCATACCAAGATGGAACATAAATACTAAAGCAAGTATTTTTAGGCGCCCAGTGATTACGTTGTTAAGTACTCTTTCAGGACGTACAGCTAAACCATGTTCAAATATTTTTCAGTGAATTGACGGTCAAATATCATGCGGCTTTTGGCAAAACGTAATTAAAATACCGGATAGGTTGGTTGATTCAATTTTAATTTTGGGAATTCGTACATCAATATTATTTAATAGGTACAGACTTCACACAGATAAATAAAATTGAAATTAGTTTCTTGTTACGATACTTATAAAAATATTTTTTACTTTGATAATCTGTGTCTATTGGTTCCGGTTAGTCTCCGAAACAGCTACCGATACTATGATTTTGGAAAAAGAATTAAAGATCCGCGTAAAAACGAAATCCGTGGATAGTAATTTCACAGTAAAAATATGGAACAGTATGGAAACTAAGCCCATTTGTTGAAATAATTACCTACGCTCCAGTAGAGAGTTAGGGTTGTCACTTTTAATATTTGCAATTAGTGTTTTATTGGAACGAAATTCTTTAACACGACTTGCGGTAGAAGTTGACTGGGAGAAATAGTCACGCGAAAATGCGTTAGTGCATGTTATTCCATGCGACTTTCTTCTTTGGTCAAAATGTACCTAAATAATGCCATTGTAAAAAAAATACAAACTGAATATTGTTTATCATTTCTATGCCATTTTATTCCATTTCAATTATACAATTTTTTTTATCTAATAGTCTACCCTCAGAAATAAAAAAGAATATTACAAATCAAAATATCAAATGTAAACTTAAGCAATATTACTTAAGTACTAGCTTCTGCCAGCGACTTCGTCCGCGTGGAATAGTTACTTTACCCCCGATTTTGAAACTCTCAGCCCGATCGGTTTAAAATTGACAAAAGATAGACATATGCTGTTCCGGGATATTTTTTAGATAATTTTATGTAGAACATTTCCGTAATACATGATTTCTATGTAACTTTAACCATTAAGGCTACACACACGACGGAAGCTTAAGAAATGGAGTAACTTCTCCCGTTTTCCCAACATTTTCCTTCACTGCTCTGCTCCTATTGATTGTAGCGTGATGAAAAGTATACTATAACCTGCCCAGGAGTATGAAGAATAATTGCACCAAGTTTCGTTAAAATCGGTCGAGAAGTTTTTGTTTCTATAAAGAACATACAGACAGACAGACAGACAAAAATTTTACTGATTGCGTTTTTGGCACCAGTATCGATCACTAATCACCCCCTGATAGTTATTTTGAAAATATATTCCTTGTACAGAATTGACCTCTCTACAGATTTATTATAAGTATAGATTATATAAGAATACCTTTACCTATTTAAAGACCTATAAAATACTAATTCTGTATAGTTTCGATATTGAGATATGTAGATTCATGATAGCACACGTTTAAACCTTTGTGGTTTTTGGTTGCTATTTAATTTAGATATTACTGTATTCTTTTGTATAAATGATAAATAAATAAAAAAATAAAAAATCTGCCCTAAAATTTTGATGAAGGATTTCTGTATGTTGAATAATTATTGTTACTTATTTTGTGAAGTAAGTACGTTTCTATGTGTATGTTTCGAAGGCTAAATTTCCTTTGATTAGACTAGAATATAATGTTGTAAAATTATGGTCATTTATTTTTTCATACTCATAAGGATTAATTTATTCCATAGGTATGTTATATAAATTATAATACAATATAAATTAAAATTAGTCTTCGGTAAGGATTTAATACTAGTATTAAAAATCTGTGCTTGGGTACACAGTTTTTGCAAAACGAAAACCTGAGTGGTCCACCTATAGCCATTATAATAGCGTAGGTATTATCTATGAACACGGCACCCGCCACTGAGCCACAGTATTACAATATTTCCTACAGTACGGCGACGAATGTACTTGCGCAGAGCAACGGAGGGGAACTCGCGGGGTGTCGGGCGGCGCGGGCCGCGTACCGCAAACACGCTTAGTTTGCGGTACCGAGCGCGAAGGGCAGACGCGGGCGTGTTTTTTGTGTAATAATTTTATTACACTTACATTCGATAATGGTGCGCACAAACTGTTCAGTTAGGTATTTTTCATTTGTGTACCATAGACTTATGGGATATTACAGACGCCCCGCCGCCGCCGCTAAGACAAAACTGACTTGTGCACACAATTTTGGCCACTTTTCCTTATAATTTTATGTTTGATAATTATAATAATTGTAAAAGTATGTGTTTGTTTATTGAATTTATAGGTACCTACTTACTTTCCAAGCGCGAGTTATGGATAGAAGCTTGTCAAAGACGGTAATTGAAAAGTAAAACAGTTATACAATAAGGTAGTTGACTAAAAAAAATATGATAACTCCGTCGGATAGATTTCCATAAAATATTGGACTCGTATTTTTTTCTTTTTTCATATAATAAGAAAAAATCGAAGACGATACAGTGCGTTGAAAACTCGTGTGACGTCACTACTCGCTACAATTTTTACCTAGCCGTGACGTAACAAGCCCCCACTCCTGATCTTTGATGCTTTTTATCTTACTTCTCCCGCTCTGGGCGGAGCGGAAGGTAGTGTCTGACTCTGACTAAAACCTACCCGTGATCCTTCTAGTGCCCTTTATGTTCCAGGGCCGCAGTGACTCTTTCGAACAAATTCCGCAACCCTACGCTTGTTTAAACTAATTAAGCTCTGTGAAGGGTCTAACGAAATTTAATTTCTATATAAATATGATAGCTAATTTCCGGAAAACTTTAACAAAGATTTCAAAGCCGATTATTTTTCTTTACTAATAAAACAATGATGAACTTTCCTAATAGGTTAACATTTTCAACCAGCTATGGAGTTCAGGTAATTAATTTAGCAATAAAAATTCTGGCCGCGTCCACCGGGCTGGTAGATCTGAACACCTGTCGGTTGCTGCGCCATCTGACGACGAGCACCTACTATCAAAGGAATAGGATATACCGAGAATGTAGTGTGGAACATTTTGCTGATAAATACCGCCAGTGTTACATAGGATATTTGAATGTTGTAGTTATGAATGAAGCGGTGAAGAAAATGTTACTTCACAAAATTGGTTGAGTTGGTTGGTACAATGTTATCAATTCCGTTGGTCTTTTTTTGTTCTGATAAAAGGTTATTTTGGTACGGGACTATTGCCATTTAAACCCAGATTATATTATAGACTTTAGAAGGCACTTTTTAACAAACGAAATCTTCCAGTAGCGGCTACAGGGCTAGTCCCACCACTGTAGCCGCTGCCGACCTGTCGAGTAATCCTCGACCAAAACAGCTGGACAAAGATCCCCCTTTTCAATCATTATACAAGCTGACAGCAATCAGTAACTGGCTCCGTAACCACCAAGCCTTTAGTAATATTGTATAGAGGACTATAGTTAAATGGTTAAACAAATCAGATCATATGAGGAAAGTTTGTTAAGTAAATTAAATTAACAATTTAATTTTGTGGCTTACCACCTATCCTTATCGTGAGATCCCGCAGAGATTTTAATAAACGCCAATGTGGATGGGGTTCTACTTTTAGTTTTAATTGGATATTAATCAAGTTTAAATTTTAATATAACGTTGTTTGTTACCATGTTGAAACGCGTATTCATTCAAGGCAAAGGGAATCTGTCATACAGTTTATGGCTCCTGCAGTCAGGCACATAGCGACAAAGTGACAAAGATGCGAAGGCACTTTTAATATACTTCAAGAAAGGAGGGTCTCAACTCGACTGTTTTTTACGTGACAACGTTTAATAAATCGATGAACGCCGGCTGCACGCACGAAAAAGGATGCCTCATTGTAACGTTACGCTTATTGTAACGTTACGGTCGGAGCGAGAGCGCTGGGCCCCAAGTCTGCTATTTTTATAAATTTGTCATTCCAACACGATCCCATTGTCATTTTGCTAAAAGTTCGTAATCTGCTAAATTCATAATGGTCGATCATTGGTCTGTCAGTGGTCTCGTAATAATTTTTGATAACCGAAATATTAAAAAGAATGACTGCACAATGAGGTTCTAATGGTAGGTCACTGATCAAAGGAACTGTCAAAATTTTAGCAGATTACTGCATACGTCTGTTATTCATTTGTCATTATGTACGAGATTACCATTCTATGCTATTTCTTTCAATGGAGTGTCTGTGGTTGACCATTGGAAAGTCATAGTGACGCCATTATGTTAGTAGATTACCAAACTTGTCAAAATCGACCATTATGAGATCAATGATAGGCCATTTTGACACTATTGTAATAGCAGACTTGAGGCCCAGCACGAGTGAGCGAGAGGTACGATCATTTCATCAATGTTTCGTCATGACGTTGTCACGTTAAACTATCGTCAGTAAACCGAGTTTACAGACAACCAATTTTTTTGTATCAGTGATATTTTCGTCAATTGTTAACTGATATGCATTTTTTTTTTGGAAGAGTATTTTTATACGTCTTTCATTTTTATACGTCTTTTATTCGTCGTTCATTTCTACCGATAGGTTATCCGTACATTATCCAAAGAATAATTTCCTTGAAAACGTTCGTCGCAGCGATGTCGAAATATCGTGTCAATCTGTAGGAGCCTTTGCGGTGTAACTATAACGATATACATTGTTAGCCAGACGGTGATATTTGGCATTAATATTAAAATACTGTATTCGCCTTCATAGGTAGATAATATTATTACCTCTATTAAGCCTCAGTAAATTGCACACAATATCAACTCGCACAATAGATTAGAAACAGCTTGATTGAATCAAGATCGCTATGCTTGCATATTAACGGATTGATTACCATAACTGCATTTAGATCAATATGACTGTATTGCTTTGTAACGAGAAGATCTGAGATTTCGAATACATCAGACAATGTCATTCCTTATTAGTATTCATTGGTATCGGAGGTAAGGAACATATCTGAGCCGAATATATCCAGTAGAATCAACTGATGCCATCGAACATTCTACTGACCACAAAGCAGATCACAGCCAGTATTTTCTATGCAAACTAAGCGTATCCTCATTTATCTACACTACAACAACGAGGATTATGTATCTAAATATATATAACTTAAAAGGGACTGACTGACTGACATAGTGATCTATCAACGCACAGCCCAAACCACTGAACGGATCGGGCTGAAATTTGGCATGCAGGTAGATGTTATGACGTAGGCATCCGCTAAGAAAGGATTTTGATTAATTCTACCCCCAAGGGGATAAAATAGGGGATGAAAGTTTGTATGAAACTTTGTCAATTTTAAACCGATCGGGCTGAGAGTTTCAAAATCGGGGGTAAAGTAACTATTCCACGCGGATGAAGTCGCGAGCAGAAGCTAGTGACTTATAAAGAGGAAAGATTCGATTGTTTGTTTCTATGTTTGCATTGAATAAGCTCCGAAACGACTGGACCAATTTCAACTATTTTTTCACCAATGGAAAGCTACAGCGACTAATATAGGTATACATTTTATTCCCGTATTTTCACGAGATCAGGAATAACACGAGTCTCTGTCTCGTACAAGAGTCCTAGCATTATGCTGAGCGACAGCCGTTTTGCGCAAATGTGACGCATACCTTCCCAACTTTTAACGATTATTTTTGTTTTAGTTTTAAGCTTTATTTTTAAATTATTTGGTGTGCGTCATGCTTGGCGCAAATAAACAGTTTTTCTTTCTTTCTTTCTTTTAAACTGCGGGGCGCTGCTAGTGCATTATAAGATACTGACGAGATGAAAAAGAGTCCGTGGCAGAACGTGTGTAGTGCGCTCAACGCACATTCAATGACATGGATTTTATTAGTACTGCTTTCTTTGAACATACGTTGTAGACGCGAAGATCTTGAGCTCTGTGACAGTATGTATGGATTACCAAAGCGTTATCTCGATTTATGGAATATGGTGGTAAATGAGCCTCCCTAGAGATGAACTCCTTTGTCGCTATCGTCAACATCAATGGAAGTTAGTACATAAAAAAAAACAGTTTGGCAATGAACTTTACATCAATAGGGATCTTGCCTGAGTAAAAAATATATGATTATGTTTAGTCCGTCAGTTAGATTATAGAAAAATATTGGACACGTATTTTTTCCTTTATCAAATCTATAAAAACTGACGAAGATAAAAAGCATCAAAGATCAGGAGTGTGACGTCACTGCCCGGCAAAAATTTAGCGAGTAGTGACGTCACACGAGTTTTCAACGCACTGTATCGTGTTCATATTTTGTTTATGTGAAAAAAGAAAAAATACGTGTCCAATATTTTTTGGAAATCTATCTGACGGACTAATCAGATTTTTTTAGTTAACTACCCTGTTATGTACCCATGTGGTATCGTTTGAATACAAGTTTAGAGAAAAGCCTCAAAAACCAGTAACTGGATAACTAGTTCCCCTTAAATCAGCAAGACTGGTTGTCAGACCTTAGGGCTTCTGAATGCCTGTACTTATTCATTTCTCGGTCGGTTTGTCGGCTCCAAGACTCGAAAGCTCGTTAAGCTGATATTCTATGATTAGTATATCTTTGGCAGTCGTTAAGGATTATCAGAAGCCAGAAATTTTGACACTAGTCTTACCAAGATGCACCGTGTTACACAGTTATTGGGTTGGTTAGGACAGATAGGCAAATACTAATATTCATCTGAATCCGGTTTCACTGAATGCCTATCCGAATAGACTTGGTCAAAGGCTAGGCCGAATGTTGAGGCTGTCATAATTGTGAACTACAAATCCGTACTAATATTAAAAAAGTTTGTTTATATGGATGTATAGAAGGATGTTTGTTACACTTTCACGCAAAAACTACTGAATGAATCTTGATGAAATTTGGCACAGAAGTACGTTTTAGTCTGGAATTACACATAGCACACATTTTGTCCCGGGAGTATGTTCCACACACGCACACCGCCTGCGTGTATGTTGACATACACGCAGGCGCCCGCGTAGTTACCGTTCCCGTGGGAATACGGGGATAAAATATAGCCTATGTTACTTAGGGAGAATGTAGCTTTCTAATGGTGAAAGAATTTTTGAAATCGGTCCAGTAGTTTTTGAGTTTATTTGTTACATACAAAAATACAAATCTTTCCTCTTTAAGTATAATATTAGTATAGATGAATTTACATCCTCATAACAATTCCGTCCACGGCGCGCATTGCTGAATTAAACGAAACGTATTATGATCTCGTACTACATCCGTAGTGCTACTTAATCCTACTAAAAGGGTACAATCTGGCCAGTATTACAAAGGCACGGAAAATTAGTGGCCGGCCTTCATACCCTTTTTGGTGTAAAGAGAGCTTGGACTACGGTTTTCTTCATTGACGCTATGAGCACAAATAAAATATAATGAATTTCGCTTATTGTTCTATGCACTTTTTTTTACATAAAATAAAAATACAGCTGAACGTACCCATCACAGCGTACGTGTTATAAACAGCAGTGCTATTCTGTAAGAACTCACGTGCGAATTCGATTCATATCTCATTTTCGATTACACTTCGTAACTCACCTGAAGTGAAAAGTATTTGATATTCTGACTGTCAAGTTAAGTTCGCTTCACCTATGTTCTCACTTAGTGGCGCTAGTGTAGTTTTCATCAAGTTACAGAATACCAAATACAGTTTTCACCGCAGAATCAGAAGTGAGAACTGGAGTGAGTTCTTACAGAATAGCATTGCAGGTGTAAACAATAAACAGACATGCGATTTCAGCAATCTTGGAAGATTTACTTTCATTTATTGAAGAGTTCCGTTTCCGATCTCCGAAGTTCTTTATCAGATCTTCACCAAACTAGAAAGGGACCACCTCGAAATACTACGATGCTCTTCCAAACCATCGTATATAGGTTTTCTTTTTTTTCATTTTACATCGACAAGTAAGAATGAGAACATCATCAAAAAGCCACGCGTCATTAAGGATAACTCAAATAATTGTAGTCAGATTTCACTCAAATTAAAAAATGGGGCCACTTGACAAGCAGCACCTTTCTAATAACAAAATAATCTTCAAAATCGTTATACCCAGTCAAAAGTTATGAGGTAATAAAAAAAAATACAGTCGACTTGAGAAACTACTCCTTTTTTGGAAGTCGGTTAAAATATAATAGGCCGTAATATTTCTACTATTACAATCAAACAACTAATTTATGCCAGAAAATACCGCTCAAGTAAATTGAAAAAATAATGTACCTATAAATAATTTTCGGTATATTAACCACTCTGCTCGACAAGATTTTGACATTTGACACACTAGCTGAGTCGACGGGGTGTTGCATGTTACGTCATGAATTTCAGAAATTATCTCAACTTTCGGCATCTTAATTAACTATGATAAATTTGTTTCTGCAGCAATTTTACACAATAAGTTATTGAGAAATATCTTAAATTACAACTTAAGATCGTTAAAAACAAGTCAGTCAACTTAAAAATGCGTCTAAAATACGCATTACTACACCCTTCCAAAAGATAGACGTCTTAGATTTGCTAAAATTATATATGTAAACAACCATCTCACTTGCTGAAAAGAGGCAAAGCCGCAAAATCAAGACATATTCATTATATTTGCAGTCTTTCTTTGTCATTTTCTATACGCAAGTTAATTTAAAATAGGGGTTCAATATTGGCAAAAAAATATTACTTTTGAACTTGGATGGCAGTGGTGTTCGACGCTAAAAAACATGAAAATTATGAATTCCAGAAACCCAAACTCCACTTGAGGAGTAGTGGTTTGTTCATCATTTGATTATTTGACGAATTCATCCATATTTCTATAGAAATATGTAGCGGTAATGAAGTTTTTGGTATCCAAAGTCAAAGTTTCGCGCCAACTGTGTTTGTTTACGTTTTTATTTCACACAAAAATCACACACTCACATGTAAATACTATTATAAATACACATATTATGATTCTAAATATCGTGAAGAACAAGAAAAAGCCCAGATCTAAATGCAATTAACGAACACAGATCCAATAACACGTAATATTCATTACCGCTAATTTATTTTTGTTAAAAATCGTCAGCCATATTGATTTTTTTAATGCTAGGGTGTGGGAAAACGATTATTATAATCGATGTTTTTTTTATTTCGTTCGACTCGATAAATATAAATGAGCAATTATGGTAAATCGATTATTATTTTTATCATAAAATCCAATAAGCATTTATAAAAAACCATATTTGCGATTTGTTAAGTAATTTAAATAGTTAATTTTTTGGAATGAATAAAATCAACTGAACAAATTAATCGGACCCGTGCTGATTTCGCGCCCAAATGTCTATTTTATTCAAAATTTAAATGCAGAACCAGAATGCGCTCGTGATTCAGAAATATTTATTATTTTCACATATTTTTTTTTAATCTCTATATTGACTATGGTATGGTTAGGTAGTGGATCGGTTTGAACTTTGTTATAATGCTATTTGAATTCGATATTTATAATGTGATAAGTTTTTTTATCCGCAAAAGAAGAGTCCTTTTGCGGATAAAAAAACTTATCTAAATATACTATATTATAGAATGTTTGTTGAAAGTATGTACCTATGTATGTAAGTAGGTACATACGTATATATTTTTGTAGTTACTTCTATTTATTTGGAACGTCCGGTAACCTAAACTGCTGCATAGGTTTTTCAAATCAGGCTATTCGAATTTTGAAAAAAAAAGTAATATTTTTTCGAGACACACTCACGTCATTCTTCTTCCTTCCTTCCTTTTCCTTTTCTATGTTGGGTTCGGCATATAGCTTAACCGGATGTAGATAAATACCATTTTTTTGACATAGAGCTATTGCTTATAAAACCTCCACAATCTAGTAACTGAGTAGAACACACCTCTTGGCAATGTTGGGGTTACAGTTTGTGGCCTATCGACTGTCAAAGATGTTCGAATGACAGCCGGCACCAACGACATGCTTTCCAAGCCATGGTGGAAACTCAATTTGTATTAGATGGTCACCCATCCACTAACCGATCTCGGCAAGCGTAGCTTAAATTCGAAGTTCGATTTGTGCGGACATTTTTATTTATTTATTAGATATGTGCATTAAAAAAGCAAAGGACCTCTCATGTCACGCATACTCATGCGTTTGAAACGATTCAGATGAAATTCGGTGGGCAATAATTATGAATTCCCGCAACCCAAACAAGATACCGGCTCGCACTTTACCCGATTTTTTTCATGGATGTTGATCGCAGATTCGTGATACCTTGCAGCACACCATGAAAATAACACCCATAACAAAAAACTAGAAAAATCTAGTCGGTGCCATTTTCACTTATAATAAACACATCAAAAGTATCTAGGGATCAACATATATTTTTGCAATAACTTTTCTCCTGATTGATATTAATTAAAATTTTCTTTAAGGATTCATCAAATAAAGTGTTTTCGTTTGTCACAGTAACGATAAACCAAGTCACCTTTGCATTAATAAAGAAATTTGCCATTTTCCTAATAAAGGGATTTTTGACATTTGAACCACTAACATTAAAGTTCGAAAAAAAGACTGAAATAACAGTTTTCTTTAAAATTTTATTGGGTAACTTAAACAATTAATAATCCGTGTTTCTACCGCGAACACTAACAACACAAGAACATCGGTTTGGCATACTCAAAATGAGTTCATCCAAATCACGCTGTGGAATGGCCGCCCATGTTCGTTGCAACAACAAAAAAAGGTCTTCTTGCGACTGGATACCCTCCATATTCGGCAGAGCTCTTCGCTTACCTTGGCTGAGCGCCATGGAGGACGGTATCGCTGCACCACACGGAGACAAGACCGATACATTCAAATCTTAACTCGAAGAGCTCCAACAATAACCGCCATGATGTTAGCCGTGAGGCTTCATCACTCTTCAGGGAACTTAATTAGCGACCAAACAGTCAGAAACCGCTTGCATGAAGTGAACCTTTATTCCCGAAGACCGCTACGGGTACCACCTATAGCAATGCACAATCGTAGGATTCGATATCAATGGGCTCTTGAACACAGAAATTGGGCAGAAGAACAATGGCGTTTCGTGTGCTTTTCTGATGAGTCTCGTTTTGGTATGAGACCGGATACAAGACGTATACGACACTGGAGAACCCCTGGACGCCAACAGCGATTAAAATCCTGCCAGGAAGTCCATCCTTATAGTGGTGGAACCATCATAGTATGGGCGGGTATTTGGATCGGCGGAAGAACTGAGTTGATTTGGATCAGAGGCAACCTCAACGCTCAAATTTATGCTGAGACGATTGTATCAGACGTCATCGTTCCTCTACAAGTGCAAATCGGTCCCTTATTTCAGTTAATGCATGATAATGCACGACCGCACACCGCAAGAGTTGTAAGACAGACTCTCGCCGCAGCTAACATCAATGTCCTGCCCTGGCCTGCTCAGTCGCCAGACTTGAACCCGATTGAGCATGCATGGGATATGCTACAGAGAAGAGCTCTGCCGAATATGGAGGGTATCCAGTCGCAAGAAGACCTTTTTTTGTTGTTGCAACGAACATGGGCGGCCATTCCACAGCGTGATTTGGATGAACTCATTTTGAGTATGCCAAACCGATGTTCTTGTGTTGTTAGTGTTCGCGGTAGAAACACGGATTATTAATTGTTTAAGTTACCCAATAAAATTTTAAAGAAAACTGTTATTTCAGTCTTTTTTTCGAACTTTAATGTTAGTGGTTCAAATGTCAAAAATCCCTTTATTAGGAAAATGGCAAATTTCTTTATTAATGCAAAGGTGACTTGGTTTATCGTTACTGTGACAAACGAAAACACTTTATTTGATGAATCCTTAAAGAAAATTTTAATTAATATCAATCAGGAGGAAAGTTATTGCAAAAATATATGTTGATCCCTAGATACTTTTGATGTGTTTACTTAGGTATTCAAAATAGGGATGTTTCCTGAGTAAAAATTATATGATTATGTTTAGTCCGTCAGTAAGATTATATAAAAATATTGGACACGTATTTTTTCCTTTATCAAATCTATAAAAACTGACGAAGATAAAGAGCATCGAAGATCAGGAGTGGGATCGTGTGACGTCACGGCTCGCTAAAAATTATATTAGCGAGTAGTGACGTCACACGAGTTTTCAACGCACTGTATCGTCTTCATTTTTTGTTTACGTGAAAAACGAAAAAATACGTGTCCAATATTTTTTGGAAATCTATCAGACGGACTAATCAGATTTTTTTAGTCAACTACCCTATTAAGATAGGTTATTTACCATGTAGAATTTGGCCTAACCTTTATTATAAGATACTTTTAGAACCTTAATTTGAAAATATATTTTGTAGGTAAGTATGTGTAATTTGAATCGCCGAAAATGCATTTTTCCGTGCCCTGCATGGACATATTAGATACTGGGTTTCAGCAGCAGGATCACAAAATCGAAAAGTATTTTATAAAGCAATATTCAATTTTCATAACATTATAAAAAAATCTGATAACATTACTCACTCTAGATAAAAAATATTTTTAAATACCAGTGTAAATTTGTCTAGGCCTACTTAACATACATAAACTATAAGCTTGGTATTTCGTACGCAACCAGCTGAAAGTATCTAACTTAAAACTCTCAGTAATTTAAAAGGAATAAAATATTTTTCATTCATAATTTGAATAATATAGACAATTCTGCGCAAATTAACCTTGGGTCATCTTGGGTCCGATAATTTGTTGAGTAGATTTATTTCTTTATTGTAGAAAATCTTATTTGAACTACATAAGAAAGCATAACTAATAATTAAGATTAATGCTTATTGTATTTTAAGTCTTAAACGTATTTTTTCCTAATATTTTAATAACGAATTTAAATTAATCGATTAGGTTGAAATAAAAAATAAATCGATTCGCATAATCGTTTTGGTACACCCTAACAATAAAAAAAAACAATAAGAATGATGGTTGATGGCGATTATCACATTTATGCACTTCGATTTTATTTATGAAAATTAGTAAACTTGTGGGTTAAATATTAAAGAATTAATGGCGCTAAGATATGAGTATTTTATCTAATTGTTTTAATTAATGCCCATACATAAGATTTTTTAAGTGGCTTTATCAAAAATGCAAGTATTAATTAGGATGTCGTATGACGTAACTCTGAGGTCCAATTGGTACTACAACCGAGCCGGCGGAGGTTTGCATGTCTAGTACCAATTGGTACTACTACCGAACTATACGGTTAATAATTTATTCCACAACAACATAATATGTTGCTGTGAAATAAATATGAATTCCAACAACAAATTCAGTCATATTCATGCCGCCGACACAATAAATTCATATATCCCCTAGAAACTCATTAAATGAAAAAACCCAAATTACAAAATTATTGTGGAAGTAACTCGGTTTGTTTGTCACCATTTATGCATAAACGGCTAAACGAGTGTCGATGAAATTTTACATATATGTAAACCATGGTCTCGGAGAAAAGGAGTGCAGAATATTTTCCAGCCTTAAGGCTTAAGGATAATATTCTGCGGTCCTTTTTTGAGTAGTTGAGAAGGGTAGGTACTTTTTGCCCCGTGGGCTTCCTTGCGGTAATTCCAAAATATCACACGGACGGAGCCGCGGGCAAGAGCTAGTATCATATAACTTAAGGCAAACAGCATTGGGATGGCAATAATATTTTTTCATTAAGCATAATGAAAAAGCTCATATTGCTTTTATTTGGTTTGTATAGCAAACAGTATTAAACGATTTCGCTGTAACAAATTAATTCCTTTGGGAAGATTTCCATTCACATTATTTATTCATATTATTTCCGAGAATCCGTAATTTTATAGAAATACGATTCGAACCAAAATAAATATTCATCAATCAAATAATAAGATTTTCAGAAATCAATAATTTTCATTTAAACTTGTGGATAAAAAACAGATATCTGTTATGCTGGTAATGGCGACCTAATATCAATTGATATTTAATGAAAAGAAGTACATTATTTTTATATATATTATGAAAAATATTTTGCTTAACAGTACACAGAGAACAAAAAAGAAAAGAAAAGGAAGGCGGTCTTATCGCATTCCGCGGTCTCGTCCAGGCAACCTGGAACGGACAGTAATTGCCGGGACAAAACATTGGGCCGCCATCGGTGCAAGATTATTGTAAATTTTATGTACCACACAGATAAATACATAATATTAACAAAATTATTATATTTCTTCTTGTTTCTGGGACGATGCTTAACATTGTATTACATTTGGGCCCAGTACGTGGTCAAATCAAAAGCAGCGTCCGTGGGTGTCCCAATTGTCCCTACAACTGCACACTTGAGGATCTAGTGAACGACTGACCTACTGTGATAAAATGTGATTTAGAGCTATAAAATTTCTTTCAACGAGTACGTTTTACGGCACACATAATGATAATCAGCCTTTTAATGTTCCCACTGCTGGGACACAGTCCACCTCTCTAGGAGAGAGAATGGGCCGTAATCCACCACGAGGGCCCAGGGCGGGTTGGTAAAAGTCACATGTCTTCGAATTTTTGGTTCTAGGACATGCCGGTTTCCTCACGATGTTTTCCTTCACCGTTTTGAGAACAATTGTGATGAAATTAATTACAAAAAGTAATGCGCTTGGCTGGGTTTGAACTCGCGACCTACAATTCATGAGTCGGAGCCATTACCACTCGGCCACCAATGCTCACGGCACACGAATCCACTTAACCCACAACAACCTAACAAGAAAAACCACCAAACATCTGTAATTCCGTAACTCCCAAGTTCAAAGCATTTAAAGTCCGTTTAAATATTCCATAACAAAGCCGACGATGTTTACCAGACGCTCATAAAGAAATGGAACAATTTCAGTGCAAAGTAACGGTTGATTTATGAGTTCTGGAGCTTCTATTCATTCGTTCGTTCATTCCTCCTTTCACGCATCTACCAATGGTTGGTATTTGCATGACAAACATAAAACGAAGCGTTTAAACCTTAGATATTAAAGATGTTAACGGAGACTTAAGCTAGGTGTACAAAGGTACGTAAAGTTTTCACCAATAAATTCATAAGGTTTTAAACAAATCTCTCTGTAGACTCGTGTTTGAATACCTTGAATATGAATTAGTGTATGAAGTGAATCTAGTCTTGTCTCAATTTAGTCAGTAAAAATCCAAAACTGAATCAATTTGCACACCTATGGAAGTTTGTAATCAGTTCAAGATCAAAGACAGAGATTGAAGGATTATCACTATGGTTCAAGCTTGAAAATAAGGTACACACACATAGTACTGTAGCCTTGCTATGGATCACGTTCAAAAATGTTAGGGCAAAAAGTATCACTTAGAGTGTATATAAAAACATATTGTGGTTTAAAAGGCCACATGCAGTGAGCCGTTACAATACATACAACTGGATAAAGCTGTTATAATATCAGTAACACTTACGTCTTCGCCAATCTTCCCGCGCGAAAATATAACCTTTCCAACAGGCATTTTTGGCACTGGCAACTTGCTTTCCAACCCGAGTTTGTACCACAGAGGCAAGCCATTTTTTGGCACAGCCCTCACAGGCTTAGGCACCGAATCGATCACTTTCTTCAGGTCTGTAGGCTTCCTCAATGTCATCAACGTTATGTCGATGTTATCGAGATCGTCGACCGTTAACTCCGTAAGCCTCGAGGAAGACATTGTTTGCTTTAAATAACACTAAATAAAAAAATAATTTAAGAAAAAAGACGCGACGCGCCCGCTTGGCGGGACAACCAAAAAAATTTGACAATTATTGATCTGACGTTCTATTTTTGAATGTGACTCGATGATGATTATTTTCTAATTAGCTTTTTCTAGACTGCCTGCCTATTGTCTGTTTTTTTGTAAAAAAGGTTTGATTATTTTGATTGATTTTTTTATCCCAGCTAACATGATACTGTAATGTTCATCGGTATAGTAAATATTACGGCCATAGTTTACATACTGCTGAGTTATTGGCAAACAATATGTTTTATATTGTACATTCATACGCACTTACGTAATAATTCAAATCTCACAGATCGCAATACAAACATAGGTTTATTAAACGCATGCGATATGCTAAAGTACGTGCACAGCACTAAAGCAACAAAATAGACTCCAATCCAACGTGACAATGTGCCAAGAAACTAAGTTGAACAGTGAAACTGAATAAGCACCGTCTGGTGACAATAACGGAAATCCTTTTTTTTCCATCCAACTTAACGTACATAAGCAAATGTTTACGTTAACGCGAGTACGTTAAAACCCCACACTAAGCCGCCGTCTGTAGTCTGAGCTGCCAAACGACCAACGTATGACCTTCGGCTTCAGTTCGAGTCTTCTTGCAGCTGCCAGCTGTTCATCCCCCAAACTGGCATCTATGTATATGAGTAGGCATTTTACTTGGCATTCTTTTTTACTGCCTCTCTTGCACACGTATCGTAAGCATAAGCATTATTAGCCTTTTAAAGTTCCCACTGCTGGGACACAGGCCTCCTTTCTAGTAGGGAATGGGCCGTAATCCACCACGCGGGCCCAGTGCGGGTTGGTGAATGTCACTTGTCTTCGAATTTTTGGTTCTAGGACATGCCGGTTTTCTCACGATATTTTCCTCCACCGTTTTGAGAGCAGTGGTGATGCAATTAATTACACAAAGTGATGCGCTGCGCTGATGGTTGGGTTTGAACCCGCGACTTATAATTCGTAAGTCGGGGCCGTTATCACTCGGCCACCACTGCTCACACGTATTTTCATATTAATATTGTAATTGCGAATTTATCAGTGAACCTGAAACGGTTGAACGGATTTGGTTCACCATGTCCTGGATAGGTTATATGGGAACGGGAAAAACGGGGGCAAAAGCTAGTTTATCATAAGATTGCTGCATTCCATAAAATAGATTTTATTCAAAACTATACCATATTCGCTTGCTTCCATCAAACTTTAAATAATATTGATATTATCAGACAAGTCCTTAGAAAATAAAATGTGTCACATCAAAGGCCGATAGAGTTATGTTCAGATATCCTGTGGAAGGAAATTAAAATTCCTGGAAAATTCTAGCGTACTGCGGCAAAATGTAGGGTTACTGGCTAAACGTACCTGTACTGTGTAGGTACGTAATAATTACCTAGTCAGCATAATGTTTAAAGCTATCGATTTCTGAATTTAACAGAGTATTAGGATAAAATACGTGATTTACAATCAGTTTGGCATTCAACTGTAACTTAAATGTTATAAAATAGTTGGTATAAAATAGTGTTGTGCATCATCCACTTGAGTCATCGTTATATCATGATGAAAGATGGTTGGACTGGGGGAGGGAAAAAGAGAGAGGGACGGTGGCTATGATTGACCAATGGCTAAACTTACGAGCTATGGGTCTCTCCCCGTGGCAGACGACATCGTGGTAGATCTAAGTGGAACTTGCCCAATCAAGGGCATACGAACGCCTCCTGCTGGAGGCAATACACGTTGATCGTGCGATCCATTGCCCTTTACGGGGCTCCAGTGTAACTGAAGCAACTACCAGCACTCCACATGAACGCGTCCCAAAAGTTCATGGCAATGTGGCTGGCCCGGAGATACCACACGGTCTCCGGTGAGGCGGCGAGTTCCCATGCTGGCTTGCCGCCTTGGGATCTGGAAATGAATTCTTTACGCAGTTTTAGAGGCGATACGCCGCCGCCGGGGCGAAACTCCGCTGCCGCGACAAATCGCTGCGCAGCAGACGGAGCTCCGGCATATGAACTCTGTACTGGACACGCCAGAATAGGGTAGTTAACTAAAAACATCTGATTAGTCCGACAGATAGATTTCCAAAAAATATTGGACACGTATTTTTTCTTTTTTCACGTAAACGAAAAATGAAGACGATACAGTGCGTTGAAAACTCGTGTGACGTCTCAACTCACTACAATTTTTACCGGGCCGTGACGTCACACGCTCCCACTCCTGATCTTTGATGCTTTTTAGCTTTGTCAGTTTTTATAGATTTGATAAAGGAAAAAATACGTGTCAAATATTTTTCTATAATCTAACTGACGGATTAAACATAATCATATATTTTTTACTCAGGCAACATCCTTATTGTGAAGATAAGTCCTAATATCAATAACAGGTATCTATACCTAAACGAATTTTGTGAGTTGTTCGATGTTATTCTACCGTCATTCACAATTCTGTAAATGTAATGAATATTATTTGCATTAACAAATAAAATTAGCATCCGTGGAATATTACCCGCTAATGATTTGAGCCAGAACATTTTTTATGCCTTCAGACAAGTTTTAGGAAGTAGTAGATATTTACTCGGCTAAATTTAAGGAAAATGAAGTTAAATTAAGATAAGATAAATAAGACGAGAGTAACTTAGTGGTAGAAAGTCAGATAGGAGACTTCGTAGAAAATGGACCGGGTTTTTCTTAAATTAGTTATGCTCGTTTTCCCTAACCTAAAGTGAAACACTAAAATAGGAAGTCGGTGTGTGTTTTAGTTGTTTCTTCGTTTTAAGACAACGACTTCCGAAATTGAAGTTATTTTATACTTTTTTAGTGTTTTTTATTTAGAAGTCGGTTGTATTTTTTTTTTGTAAAGAAGGTTTTGATACCCCACAACTAAATTAATATTATTCCCATATTGAGTGGGAGCGCTATTTACCGTTAAGGAGTTACTTTGTGTGTATTCGTGGTTCAAGTCCAGACCAGCTCATGTTTAAACATCTGCTTTACATTAGGATTGAAATAAACCTAAAAATACCCGAGAAGAAGCCTAATGAAATGAGATCAGTCCGGTAACATACTCTCTAAGAATCATCCAAATTTGTTAAAAAATTAGAGAAAATATCGGTGAACATATGTACATACAAAAAAGTCAGTCAAATTGAGAACCTATTCCTTTTCTTGAAGTCGGTTAAAAATGATTCCGCCCTCATGAAATTTCAAGAGACTGGAAAGCGTTTCTATGTATCAAGTATGGGATATAAGAAAACACACTTGTCTAGAAGGTCTTCACTCTCGACTTATACATTCCCTCCTTATTGCTATAAGAAAACACAGACTCCGTTAGGCAATGAATGTTTCATTGCTTATTTGTACCACGTACTTACATAGCTGATCGCAGTATCGACGAAATGTACTTTTTTTTGTAGGTACATGTATGTATATTCTTTACTTTTTTCTCCTTTAATTTGTGTTTGTAACCGTTGTGCTGTGTCTGTCATGAATAAAAGTTTTTCTATTCTATTCTAAATGATTGGTAATGACCATTTGAATTTGGGTTTTATAAAATCTAGTAAATTATAACCGTCCAGCACGATCCCTACAAAAGACGACGAGAGAGGTATTTATCCGGCCAATATATATATATTTTATCATCGAATGTTTATAACTGAGGCTGTGCTTCATCCAGATTTTATTTGTACATTAATTAAACTTTTACTTCGCACAGAGGAAAAGCATTGCCATACATCGTGGCAACGCCGCCAGTCTTTTGGGGTCACTTCCAGTTGACGATTTTTTTGATGTCATATTCTAGTTAGGAGGGTTTTAGTTTATTTAAATTTTAAGCTATGTGTGAATATGGGGATAAAATATAGCCTATAGTGTAGGTTTTCAACAGTGAAAGAATTTTTCAAATCGGATCTGTAGTTTCGGAGTCTATTTGATACAAACAAACAACCAAATCTTTCCTCTTTACAATATTAGTATAGATTGTAGATTTTCATCCTGTTCAAATTATTCTCGATTGAATGGCGTGGTAGTATCGTACATTAATTAGGAACCTAAATTAACCAACTGTAATGGCTAAGATTACAATACTTGAGTATTGGTACTAAGTTGGCAAAGGTAGGTACTATAATAGGCTTTTAAAATACCTATATATATAGGTAGGTAATACCTATACCTATTAAAGAGCAATCATTCATCGACTGTCAATACTCATAATTCACGATTTTCATTATAAGACCAAATCTAAAAATAACTCGTATATTAAATAAATATGACTTGCATGAAAATGTACTATCGCGGACACTTCCGCCTGACCACCTTTAAGCTCATTTTTGCTAGCATTTAAAAATAAAAGCGCTTCCTAGCCCCGCCCTCTTTATCTTGAATAGACGAATGAAAGACAAGACTGGCGCGGGCGACGCACACCGCACGTGGTGTATTGTTATAGCAAACTGGTATTATTAGAAAAAAATATTAACTGAAATTGGCTTATGCAACTAAATTGTTAGTTGTATTAGCCTTGGTTGGTAATTATAAATTAAAAATTCCAACAAATTTAAAAAGAAGAAATTATATTTTCTGAAATTTTACATTATTATAGACATGTTATGAAATCCTAAAAAATAATCGGGTAATATCTCTAATCACTTTATCTAAAATGGAAAGGGCAAGGGGAATAAATAAAATAAACAGAGATATTCATAAATTATTAGGTATCGAATTTGTCGAAAAAATACATTAAAGCAAAATTTAAGTTGAGTTTTAAAAGGTGGTTCAACTCTCCCACCTGAGCAAGTTTCCCGGACTTCCCATTAAACAGGTAAACACACGGTTCAAGAAGAAGTTGGCAATAAAATCAACTCAAATAAAAATGTCCTTTCCTTGTGGGTGTAACTTATTATTCTAAGTAACAGTTTTTCTTTAGAAACAATAGTCATTCTATTGATGACATTCTTACCTAAATTACGATATAATCATGTCGGTGGTATAGTTATTTAACAAAACATTTGAAATGGCATTATAAATAAAAACTCTGATAATAAACAATTACGCGAAATAAACAACAAAATCAGTAATTAAATAATATATATTCAAACAAAAACATTTTAAAATTAAGTTTACCGTTAGAACAAGGTTATAATATAATTAGTAGTTATACCCAAACAAAGGGTGACTAGGTCAAAAAGACAAATCAAGTTAAAAACCAAAAAAATTTTTGTATACCTATGACATTCTTTTCTAAAATGACTTTTTTAATTTTTAGGAAGTATTGTTTATTTGAAACCAATAACAAAAATTAAAGTATTTGGCACCTGCATTTTTTTTAAGTTACATGCAATACATTTTAAAGAAATCATTTATTGGGTTTAATTGTTTGTATAACATCGCAAAACACTTATCTACAGTACAATCGTAAACAACTATTGTTATTTGCCGACTCCTGGTCATAAAACCATGATAGTGTTATTGTTGGAATTTCTTTGAGGTTTATCTTTGAAGTCGCAATTTTGTTTGGATTTAGTTATTGAGAAATAAACTCAAGTAAAATATATGTAGAATAATTACTACAAATATTTTTACGGTAGTTATCTGATTTTGACCGGAACATACGCTCTGCATAGCTCAGTACTTAAAGTCTACCAATATATTTTTCCCTTCTGAGTTTAATTTTTTGAAGAAAATGGGTAAAACTAAGGAATGTTCGCAAGAGGCCAGGAGCATAATAATCGTCCTTCATAAATTTCAAGATTGAATTGGAGGATAATGCAGTGCCTTCTGGAGCCCATTTAATTGGTCCGTGATTTATATTTCAACAGGATAATGATCCAAAACACACGTTAAGAATATGCAAGGACTTTTTAAAGTCTTTAGTAGTTTAGTAGTCTCTTTTAAAGGACTTTTTTCGATGATGGAGACCCGCTCTATGTAAAGCACGACGAACTGTGCGCAATGACACGTCGTATTCCTCAGCAAACAGTCTCATCGGCGTGAACGAATAAAAAAAAAGACGAAAACGAATCTGTCGGGTGGACACCTATCAACAAGAGAATTCGCACCCACCACACGTTGATGGTTTGCTACTGTAATGAGATATGGACATGTTGCCCGCGGTCTATTCTCCAAGACACCCTCTTCTTCATGGCTTCTAATCCAGAGTCTGACTGTGTTTCTCTACAAATAATCTCATAAAAGATGTTGCTGTTGCTTGTTTAAGATTCTGAAGAGAAGAATAAAAAAAAATACTTCTTATACCGATATACAGTGGAAAGCATTGAAAATATTACAAATCAAAATATCAAATGTAAACTTAATCAATATTACTTAAGTAATTATTTAAGAATACCTTTACCTATTTAAAGACCTATAAAATACTCATTCTGTATAGTTTTCGATATTGAGATAGATATGGCACAAGTTTAAACCTTAGTGGTTTTTGGTTGCTATTTAACTTAGATAATACTGTATTCTTTTGTATAAATGATAAAAAAAATGTTTAAACAGGTTTATTTTGAAAAACACCAACAACCTCGTAAGAGTTCATTTTACTCATCATTATGAACAACTTTTACTATGGGACCAATACTGAAATCGGTTCCTTACATTTATGTTCGGTAACTCAACAAAATGTAGGGAACAGCTGTTTTTTTTATTCGCGATTTCAGGTTTGGTCCCATAGTAAAAGTTGTTCATAATGATGAGTTTACAATTACCTCTTAAGAGGTTGCTGGTGTTTTTCAAATATCCCTGTATTAAACCTACATCGAAATTGAAACAGATAGTGCGTGTGAGAGCGAGAAAGTATTCGAGTTCACGCGTCACAAGTTCATACCACGGGCATAATCATTACAATCGCTTTACAAATCTATATAATTATCTATTTCTATTATATAATACTTTACTGTTTTAAAACAAGCTAAAGAGTATTTAATTACTTGCACAAGATAAAATTTGCATTGTAAAGTTTACACTTTGCATCGTTAGTAAAATTTTAATTTTTTATGTTTATATTTCTTTTATTTTAATTGTATTAATTGTATGGCAGGATAAACATGGGTCAGATGCCCCTCGGAAAAGTTATGTAGATTTTTTTTACCATGAAATCACCTTCTTAAGAGAAACATTCTCGTAAGTTATCAGACCTCTGTTTGCATTAGTTTATCAAATAAAATAATTAATAGAATTATGAAAAAAAAAGATCTCATACAACGAATTTTTTTATCTTCTTGCAATCGTCACATACTTTAAAGAAGTATTATGCAAGATATTTTCAAGTCTTCACAGTGATATAAATCACTGTATCGAAATATCGCAAATTAAAGTTTTTCAAACAAAAATTTAACATATTTTAAGAGACACTAGCACTATTTTTTTTTTTTTTTTGTAAATTACTCTTTCTATGCTCTATAACATATATTTTTCTCAAAAATTTTAGTAGCGTAGAACAGTGTTAAAAATATTGTTCCACCCATGTTTATCCTGCCATACTATTTAGGTTTTTTTTTATAAATTTGGTAAAGAACCAAATTTACCATAATTGTTATGGTAAATTTGGTTCTTTCTAGACTACAATAACTGACTAATTTACTTCAGCGATTTGACTAATATTAAAACCTTATCATAAACATTATGCACAAAATGTTCCAGCACAGGTTAATAAAATAAAAATACTTCGTCCGTAAAATTCACAAAGCGAGTACCTACACACTTGATACGTCACTACGCTGCGCAGTGCAGATAGCGACTAATTGTGTTATTGCTATCCTAATAGGCCAAAACTTTAAGGGGGCGTGGCTCGGCGCATCCGCAGGGTTTAAACGATTTTTGTGCGAAAGTGGTCAGGCGTAAATGACCGCGATAGTACGTAACAGATACAAAAAATGAGTTATTTAATTCAAAATCTATACTAATTTTATAAAGAGGTAACGTTTGTGAGTTTGTGACGTTGTAAGGGGTAATCTCTGGATCTACTGAACTGATTTACAAAATTATTTCACCAATAGGAAGCTACGTAATTGTGGAGTGTCTTAGGCTATATTTTATCCCCGTATTGCCACGGGAACGGGAACAACGTGGGTGAAACCGCCGGGCGCTGCTAGTCTGGCATATAGGCAAGCACGTGACGTGATGTTGGCTATTAGAGGCCGTTGACCCTGCAGTGGCTAATTGATTGAACAGCTAGTTCAATCAACCTGCCTCTTTTCTAACTTATATTGAATCTAGCTGACCCAAGCAACTTCGTCTGCGTCACGTATGAGAGAAAAAAAAAACTCCGTTCTTGCAGCATTTTTCATTGATGCTCCGCTCTTAATGGTCGTAGCGTGATGTTATATAGCCTAATAGCCTTCATCGATAAATGGCCTAGGTATCCATAATTCGAACCAGCAGTTCCTGAGATTTACGCGTTCTAACAAATAAACAAACTCTCCAGCTTTATTATATTAGTAGGTATAGATCAGTTTTCAGTCTAATGCAACTGGCCAGTGTTTTTAACGGAATTCAAAAAGAGGAGGTTCTCAATTCGTTTGTATGTGTAATATTTTTTTTTTTAGTAGCGTTGTCTATCTGACTGCCACAATCGAATAACTGGGTAACACGATACTCTTAGACAAGAGTGATTTTGCGGAATTTGTTCGAAAGAGTCACCGCGGTCCTGGAACGCGGCGGGCATTAGGAGGACACTCACCCGTGTTGAGTTTTAGTCAGTAAGAGTTCGACATTTCCTTTCACTCCGACCAGAGCGGAAGAAGTCATTTGATGATTTCCCATTCACAAAAATGGCTTTTGGATTCTGCTGGACGCCCTGGAGACAGTTATAAATAGTAGATGACTTTAAAGTACGCGAAATGGCGAGCAAAAAGTAGTCTTCTTATTAAATCAGCTCGTACTTAGAGGAATTTCCGGACAATTGATGTTATAGACCAGCATTTCTACGTATCGCCAACTAAAATGACAAAAGCAACTAATAATATATTCCAGTTCCACTTGTTAGTCTCGCGTCCAACTGTGTCATTGCAATGTCATTTTGACTCACAAATGAATACATCCGACTTTTACTATGGCGGACAAAATGGTAATACATACGTCATAATGTTTCAGGTTATGATTGTGAAATATTATTACAATTTTAATGTGATAGATTAATAGATCAACGATTTACGAAAGCAGTGCTGGCCGAGTGGTAACGGCCCCGACTAACGAATTGTATGAGCGGGTTCAAACTTCAAACCCAGTCAGGCGCATGACTTTGTGTTATTAATTTAATCACCACTGCTCTCAAAACGGTGAAGGAAAACATCGTGAGGAAAACGGCATGTCCTAGAACCAAAAATTCGAAGACATGTGACAATCACCAACCCGAACTGCCCGCGTGGTGGATTACGGCCCATTCCCTCACCTAGAGAGGAGGCCTGTTTCCCAGCAGTAGGAACGTTAAAAGGCTGATCATGCTATGCTTATGATGTACGAAAAGGGTAAAACTTTAAGTTATTGTAACTGTACCAAACCCCTTCTAGAAATCGTCAGGTAAAGGAGCATATTCAAATGGCAGTGCGGTTTTCTCTGTCCATGTTCGTATGAATAGTTCGTTCCACGTGTAAATATTGTTTGATTTTCGTCACATAAAAGGATATAACAATGCGTCATAACCCATTGACCTGGTGAACTCCTCAAGCCCGTCTTACTCTCCGGGAAGGAACGAAGTGGGCTATTCATAGCGAGGCACATGTAAATGGGTTACCTGGGGACTCTTGTAGGCCCTCTACAAACACACATGTATGCCTATCTACAGGTGGTTTCGAACTGTGCCGAAGTGGGAAGTTCTTAGTTATCTTACTTAGATATTTAGAGAAAAGATTGGGTGATCAGGATGTTTCTAAACAAACGCTGAAAATCTTAACTCAATATTAAATATATGCAAATGTGACTTTGTTTGTTTCGCTGTCTGGGCTAAATCGCCGAACCGATTTCTTGAATTTTGGTATAGAGATGGTTATATGTTGCTTTTTTAATGCGAAAATCGAAATACACGCAAGCGAAGTGTAGGGAAAAAGTTAGTGATTAATATAAACTGAAAATGTTGCAGTAGGGTATCTACTGTAGCTAATTTGACTTAGATATGGGGATAAAAGGAGATTTTGTGATAAGGAGCAATAAAAGGAATAGGAATTAAAAATGTTAAGGTAAATGTTCTACTAGAACTAATTTTGTTTAAATATGGGGGTTGTTCGGATATTATTATGTGAGTAGGAAAACTGTTATGGCTGGTGGTATGAAAGAAAGTGGCCTCGTTGATTGCAGCGCGTGCAAGGCGTCCTGCAGATGGTTGTATCTCGTGTGGATTGCCCTATACAGAACAAATGGATGCGTATTATGATGGGTTTTGACTAACATAGAGAATAAGATTTCACTAACACTATAGGTACCTATGTATAGTTTTGTAATTTTTATAATTTGTAATTTAATTTCTGTAATTTGTAGTAATGTATTATATTTTAATTGTAATTTATTTATCTAAATTTTGACTGTATGGATTGTTTTTTCCTATCTGAAATAAACTGATTGTTAATAATAAAAGGAATTGGTAGGTTTAAGTAAGGTGTAAGTAAGTAGTAGGTAAGGAGTAGGGATATAAGTAATATAAATTATAAATGTTGAGGAAGGTCGTGGTTAATGTTTGATTGTAAACTGTATTAGTTAACAGATGTTAACCCTTGAAAAAGTAATTAACTACATACTTGTCGTTCTTATAAGTGGTAATAGAGCGTTATCATCTTATTGATGTTGTAGAGTATGCTCTGCGTTGTATGTTATAATTTTATTCATGTTAAAAAAGAACAGTACAACAAAGGTAGGTGCTTCCCTAATTAGTAACAGTCACATTTAAATTAAGTATCATCGCGCTAAATTAACTGTTACGTAACGCACCGTTTGCACCGCACAATACCCAAACTGAGACATAAAACACGCTTCCAAAGACTGGTATGCAATAATGTTTACATTTTACAGAATGCTGTAAATAAACGCTACATGTAAACGTATCGGACGATTAGAACGCGCGGTAAAACGTTGTGGCACTGTGTTGCACTTGCATGGCGCACTGTGTGAAAATTGCGCAGAGAGGCGGCGCGGCGGTGTGTCCACAGCCGTACAGAGCGTAGTCTGCGTTCAGACGTGTCCCAGCCGCCGTGCGACGCTCGCGTACCGCTGCGGCCGCCCCCCGTCGTGCGTGTAAACCAATAAAAATACTAAACTTCCGATAACAACAAAGTGTCCGCTCTCAAATTTACAAAAATAAACACACAGTTTTTGTGACTAAGTTAAACGTTTGTTGCACAAGTGCGTTTACTATAAACAGCGATTGTTTACGAATGCCGCGCGATTTACGTATATTATAAAGGTTAAGTTTGTTGAACTTATATTTCGCGGCACGAGCCGGCTTCATGACGTCACTGTAGTGCAACGCTAATTAGATTAGATACGCTAAGCCAGTATGTAATATAAACGGAGGGAGGTAAGGCCTGCGACAGACTTGGAGGATAATGTAAATACTGTTTCATAATAGTTTCATTCACAGACAGCCGTTCAAGGACTGGTGGCTGGTGACCAAATAGTCGTGTTTTGTTATCAGTGTTTTCCGGTGTTATTAAACAATGTACTCTGTATGTCGTGATGTAGGTTGTAAAGGTATAACTTAGTTGGATGTTAGAAAGTATGAGGCAATAAATATACATAGTTCCAAGCAGCTTTCGTGATATTATTAAAGCAAAACTATGTTGCTAAATTTTCAGTGAACGAAACGAAAATATTTGACAAGAATTTAAACAATGATTTTTAATAACAATAATTTAGACGATTCTCTCGCACAGTTTGACACTGAAAACTTTTTTCATATTCGAGACAAACTTCTCCTTTGAGCTCCTGTGAGTTTACCGTATTGTAGTTTCATAAGTATTATTGTTAGAGAGTACTCTGGATACTTGTAAATGTTTTAAATGAGTAACCATTCGGTGTTTTCTTTTCTGACTTTTATTGATTGTAGTTAATTCTTTTACCTAATTTTACTTGGATTTATTAAATAGTAAGGTAAATAATTAAATAGGTTTCAGTTAGTCTTGCGCTCTTATTATATCGTAACGGTATAAAAGTTAAATTAAACACCGCGCAAAACGTTTAAGGTTCTACAACCTACAACTGTTTGATTAGGTGCGAATCCAGTTTATTTTCATAACTTAATGAATTTCTGAAATCTCGAACAAATTGTATTTTTAATCGACTCCAAAAAATCTGGCCAAGCGCGAGTTGACTCTTTCCGTACCATAGACTGAAAAATCACGTTTCTTGTATGGGAAACCCCTTTAATTTTTTGTTGTTATAGCGGCAATAAAAATACACACAAATTTTCAACTATCTACCTATTAAGGTTCCTGAGGTACAGCCCGCTTACAGACAGACAGACGGACGGATAGTGTAGGCTTAGTAATACCCTATAACTAAGCCTCCGCAGCCGTAAGTTACCCTTCTGTAACACTAAAAAGGAGAATGTTTTCTATCAGCTTGTATTTTTTAATCGTTAAGCACGGAGAAACAAAGCAATTTTATAACCCTAAAGCATACGATTTAGATTTGGTTTCCCTTGTGATAAAGAAGTCGTCATCGTACCCAATAAAAACATCTAAAACAGGTATTCCTATATTTTTTCAATAATCTACATCTATATTAATATTATAAAGAGGAAAGATTTGTATTTTTATATATTTTTGTATGTACGTAACGAATCAACTCAAAAACTACTGGACCGATTTCAAAAATTCTTTCAGCAGTAGACAGCTACATTCACCCTGAGTAACATAGGCTATATTTTATCCCCGTATTCCCACGGGAAAGGGAACTACACGGGTAAAACCGCGGAGAGCTGCTAGTAGATAAATAAAATAACATAGGTACGCAGTACATCACACGTCTACCTATTGCACCATAGATATGAAAAGGAAAAATTCATAACAATTGGTCGTCGATAACTATTTATAAGTAATTGTTATAGCTCGGTCTACCAAGAGTTACCTATTTATTATTATAAGTTCGTCTGTATTAGTATTATTTTTTCTGCTTTTTCCTGTAGATATTAAATTCGATAGGTTAGGCGTCGAAGTTTTACGAGAACAAATTTCATGATACAAACTGAAAAATAAGTTCCATTCTATGTATATATTTTTCAGTTTCCTCGCACCTAAAATGCATCAACTCTACCTATGTTGCTCTAATTAACTCGTTCCTAAACAGATTGATTATTATTTAATTTGCACTTGGCACTTCGTAATACGGCCTCTGATCTTTTTAATGTACAATTGAGTTCTTTCCACACAGATAGTCGTTCGTATTGATTAGTACTTTCTCCCTCCAAAAATATTGCCATTGAATGAAGTCACCCTGTAGCTAGTAGAACTTAACAATTTAACTAAATCTAGTTTAAATGTCATTATATCGGAGTTAAGATATCCAAGTCATGGAGTCTTGCCAATTCCGAGGACACTATCTCTCTTATTCATGTGGGTTCAGTCGTTGGCATTCATTTGTTTAGCTGTCCTAACATTCCTTGTGCTATCTCTTCGAGAATATCAAATGCATGTGTGATAACAGACTATATTCCTCTTGATGTACTGACCACATCTCTGCTCTTTGATGAAGTATCCCACCGATAAGTACAAAACAGGGATTGATTCCTGAGTAAAAAAAAAATTATGCTATTTAGTCCGTCAGATTATCGAAAAATATTGGGCTCGTATTTTCTGCTTTATCAAATCTATATAAATGGCGAATATAAAGAGCATCAAATATCAGAAATGGGGGCATGTAACGTCACGTCCTGGTAAAACTTGTTGCGAGTAGTGACGTCACACGAGTATTCAACACACTGTATTGTCTTCGTTTTTTACTTACATTCATGAAAAAAGAAAATCCTTTTCCAATATTTTTTGGAAATCAATCTGACGAACTAATTAGATTTTTTTAGTTAACTACCCCTATTGTGCGACGTGCGTGCTGCTGAGGTGTGAAATTCCTTGCTGGAGTCTATGTTTCCTGATAGTGACAATCTGGCGGTCTTGAAGTCAGGAGTAAAAAGGTAACTCCTAGGCTATCGTGATCCATCGTCGACCAAATCATTGCTTTTCATCAGTTTAGATTATGATCCAACGGCTAGATTATCAATAATAACAATAAAAGTGTTGAACAACAGGTCAGTTTGTTCTTAACTTTCTGCTAGTAAATGTGGTTTATCGCAGGTTTAAATAACCTGCCTATTGTAGGCGCCATATAAATTAGCAATGTAGCAGAAAACTAAATTATGAATTGTTGTCATGACGGGCATGTGGAGGACGTCGATGGATTTTGATTCTGGGCAGCGTTATGTCTTTATTTCCGTTTTTGAAATTAGAGAATGTCAATTAATGGAGGATGAATGGAGGATTGTCTATGACCGTTATTGCACATTTATTTGACGCCTACCATAGGACCAAATAATTTTAATTAACAATAAATTATTATCATGTTTCTGTCGGTATTACCGCTTAGATTTTCAAAATAATGGAGTGGATTTTGATGCCTTTTTCACTATTTACTTACGTATAGAATAGAATTGACATGTTGCCGTTGAAGCCGTGTTGAAATAAATGCAGGCAAATGCGGGCCAACTCTTAATAGCAAAAAGTAGAAGAAAAGAACGAGTAGCCGGGTCTACTGGGAACAAAAAGACTATCCATGACCATGCTCGGTAGTTTTGATTACATTCTAAGAAAAGTAGAGGTAAATACAGTTTTTCTAATGTGAATTTCCCCGTAAGTATAAACTTCGTGAAATTCATGGGAAGTGCACTTAACAATTTTAACATTTGAAGAATACTGGAAAACGTTAGTGTAAAAATAATAAAAATTGCAGCTTGCATAATATATGGTTTAAAAATAAAAGTGAATAGCGATAAGATTACTGGAATCATAGCATTGTTTTAAAAATGGATACCATTACATGCTATTTAAAAAAAGTATTATGCACTAATATTTTTTTAAAGTGACATGTGTACTTGTAACTCATTTATATGACTGAATAATGCCAATCACTACTGATAACATAATTATAAATAAAGTCATTGATAAATTATGCATAATTCTGCATATACATTTTGATTTATGATTGTTATCATATAGTTTTGTAATTTATGACTTAATAATAATTATTAATAGTATTTTAGACGCGTTAATACAGGTTGATTAATTCTTTAATAATAATTCAGTTGTATATTAAGTTATACATATTTATATGAAGTAGGTTAGGTATTTTATTGACGCAGTGAACTAGTAACTGGAATTCTATGTAGGTTCTATGTACCTATACTATGTTGTTGCCAAGAGTAGGTAATATGTGCTGTCACACGACACGTGGCGAATATATGTATATTTAATTTTAAAAGTTTACAGGCTCTTGTAAAAATGACTGAGAATAGAAATACACTGAAAGGTTAGCTGAGGAGAACTCAACTTTGAGTGAGGCTCACATGAATTATTTAATAACTGTGTACCAAGTTCGGTGTACAATAAAATATTTAGAATACATTAATCCCGCTGTAACATGTCGCAATAAATCATAATTTATTCTTCACTAGAATTGGCTTACAAAAAAATCTTAATTGAAACAAATTGATTAAATACACTAATCCTTCATTCTTGTTTTAAAGGATCTTTTTTAATAATAATTGTTGGTTCATTTCTAGTCTTTAACATTGCAGGGTCGGTCAGTAACGACAAAAATAATTTGAATTGTTTATAGCTGAAAGCAGGGTCGGTCAGTAATGACAAAAATAATGTAAATTGTTTATTATTATTATTAAGCTGAAAGAAAATTATTACAATTACGAGTAGGTACTCATTTACGCAACACTTATTCATTTTTTTAGTGGTCAGAAAGGAGTTTCATCAGGAGGATCAAGGCTTTGAGGAATAATCTGTTTCTCAGACAATGATTGAGATCCTCCAAAACGTTCCCTTGTTCACCGTGCTACAAAATTACTTGTTCAAGCACTTATTTATCCTCAGACCAAATTTACAGAAACCTAATCCAGTGGAGACCTACTTCCAGCCTTAAGTAGATATACCCTGAAAGGGCGTTAACCCTTTTTTTTTCTGGATGGGAACTCATCAAATGACTTCTTCCACTCTAGGCAGAGCGGAAGGGAGTGTCAGACTCTTACTGACTAAAACCCACCCGAGTTACTCCTAGTGCCCTTTGCGTTCCAGGGCCGCGGTGACTCTTTCGAACAAATGCCGCAACCCTAGCAGGAGGGGCGTTAACCCTTAGATTAACATTCCTCGAACCGTCTCGTCTGAATGACAGTGCGACAAGCTAACGTTAATCTTGGTGGAGAATGCCAGAACAGCAGACGTTTAATATATCGATGTTGACGAGCCGAAACTCGTAAAGGCAAGTTCAGATTACATCGCTTGACGCAAACGTCGTGTGTCGAACGCTCATCATATGTCACGCATTCTCTTTTTTTTTTACCAAAACCTTTTTTACCGAGACATTTTCATTCATCCGAGACAATGTTAGGTTAGTTTTATACACGACTAGCTTCTGTCAACGGTGTGTCATGCGCGTGATTGCCCAAACTTATCCCGAGGAAACATATTATGTACTTCCGAAATGAAAAGTATCCTATATCTAAAAAGTATAATATACATAGGTATTTTTATTAATATAGACTGTGTTTCATCTAAACTTGTCCAGCTGTTAAGACGTAAAGAGGCAACAAACAGGCAGACTGACAGAGTGATTTCTTCATCTATACTAATATTATAAAAAGGTAACGTTTGTGAGGTTGTGAGTTTGAAACGTTGTAAAGGGTAATCTCTGGATCTACTGAACCGATTTTCAAAATTATTTCACCAATAGAAAGTTACGTTATTGTGGAGTGTCATATGCTATATTTTATCCCCGTATTGCCACGGGAACAGCGCTGCTGTTTATCATATTAAAGTAGGATAAGAATTAACCACATGATTTTTCATGAGCAATCTCGTACATTTTGAAATTTTTGAAAACCGTTATTGCTGTAAACTTTTCGTAGCCCTCTTCTAATCGGATGATTGCTAGACTATTATTCTGGTAGCGTAATTATAAATTTGGTAATATAGTTATACATCACAGATTACATTGTAATTAGTATTACATACATACACTCTACGTGAGGAAATACTATGTTAGCGTAAATAATTAATCAAAATGTGAAGTCAGTTTTTTGCAAGACCCCGACCATATCTGACCTTGTTTAGGCAACCTTTTACTTAATGTTCGGTTTAATTATTCAGTGTTTCAACAAACTCTTCAATAGGTAGTATATATACCTATATTAAGTATATATAATATATAGTAATAACAGCTAGTAAACCCGTTACACACCTTTCCAATATTTCACAATTTTTGTAGATTACAAAGTAAATATACAAAGCAAATCGGAATCTATCGTCATCATCCTTATTATGAGTAAACGCTCTCAAATAAAAAAATCTCCTCGCACTGTTTGAATAACTGGCACATACATACATATTACTTAATTATAAATTAACTCTTTACAATAGGTTGACGAAATATATGCGTGTTTTATCAGTCATACAACTTCCTTCGTGGTTAGGTGGGACGAATTAGGATTATCAAAACCACTAAATTATGTACCTACTGAAAACTAAATTGATTACGTAATACATATAGGACCAAACTTGATGGTGGCTCGCAACATTCTGTTAGTCATTGCATGGCAGCAAAGTCATGTATTGACTTCATTTCTAAACGGCTTAACAGATTTGGTTCAAATTATAATATGATTTGATATATCCTGGAATATTGCCTGCCAATGCAATTTTATTTGTTTTATTATTGGCAGGCAATATTCCAGGATATTATAGCTGGCGAAGTCCCAGAACATTGGTTAGTTAATACTAGCAAGTTATTACCTATATTAGTCTAGATTTCTTCACTATGCCTGTTAGGGTTGAGGAATTTATTCGAAAGAGTCACCGCGGCCCTGGAACGCAAAGGGCTTTAGAAGGAACACGGATGGGCTTTATTATAATTTTCTATTCAGTAAGAGTCTGACACTTCCTTTCGCACCGTTTGGAGGAGAAGCGGAAGATTTGATGATTTCCCATCCATAGAAAAAAAAAAATCTTCGCTATATTTTCCTTCACCAATGTGATATATGTACTTCCAAGTAACCTCTTATCACATAAATATGTATTTGTATCTATTAAAGCTCCACTCTATGTCAACCATAAACTCCCAGGCGAGTTGAACCTATTACCGCCGGCTGATTTTTAAACAAGAACAAAACGTTGCCCCGCGGCAATTGGCCGGACATACTAATTCTACTGTTTGGTCCGGTATATCAATATTGGACGTAGCGAGGACCTTTGTTTAATATAAATGTTATACATTTCCCTGTACGATAATCTTTAATAATAATACGATAGACTGATATTTATGAATTAACTGTGCATGTGGTTTTTAAATATATTTTTTTATTATTGGAATGTGTTCGTCCATAATTTAATTTGACATTAAGCGATGCTGGGATCGACGATGGAGCGCTCTTTCTTAGAAGTAACCTCATAAGTCTTGACTTAAAGACCCCTAGGTTGTAGCCGTAGACTCCGGCAGGGGATACCACTGCTTATCTGTATGCATTCCCCAACTGTGGGATGTCATAATATGACCATAATTATTTTGCCAAATTATCCTAAAATATCCCAAAATAAGTTTGGTGTCGGCTAAACATGTCTCTTTCTTCCATATACTTGTCAACTTGTGAAGGAGGCGACTACTGGTATTCACCTCCTTTCTAGACATAAGTATAATCTTTCACACCGGTATTTGCCTACCAGTGGGTTCGTAACGTCTTTACATACTTTGGTTATAGTAGTTTGATATTAGCTAAGACCTATTTCAGAAGCTGTGTCTTCCTCTATTCATTCAAAGAGATGATGGCGCTGCAATCTCACTTTATTGACATTTAATTAAATATAAGTACTACTGGTAATTATAGCACGTTTTCGCGGTGACGCACGTGGGTCTTGATAGCGAAATATTTTATCAAGCGTATTTACTTACTAATAGGAACGTACTAACGGGATAATAAAGTATATAAATGTGTAATAATTCAGGCCATAGTCTACCTTTCTTTCTGGATGGAAAATCATCAAATGACTTCTCCCGCTCTGGGCGGAGCAGTAGGGAGTGTCAGACTTACTGACTAAAACCCACCCATGGCTCTTCTTGTGCCCTTTACGTTCCAGGGCCGCGTTGACTCTTTCGATCAAATTCCGTAAGCCATGGTCTACCCTTGTGTCAAACTTCATCCAAATCCAATAATCCGTAACAAAGCGATTAATTAATAGCATCCAAACAACAACAGACTTTCACATTTTTGCAATAATAATATATTAAAGGAAGCACAATATTAGAAAAGAAGTCTACAGCAGAGTCTCCAAAACGGTAGATATAAAAAATCCATGTTCAAAAAAGCAGTGTATCAAATCGGTGTGCTTGTTACTAGGGCCCTCGAAATATCAGCGATTTGAAGGGGGTGTCATAAAAGGCACTTATACACGGGCAGAGAGCCCGGGTCAAGGATGACTGCTCATCGCCACTAGGCTATGATACTATACTGTACGCTTGATGATCCATTTTAAGTTATAAGAATCAGGTATAAAAGTGAAGACTACGACATTGAATTACTAAAACACTAGGAAGTGGTGACGGGTGGACGTTTTGGGGGACTGTCTTCATGTAAAATTTGACGTTCAAAAAGTACTGGCTCTCAGACTAGTCTGAAAAAAAAAAACTCATATCAAACCACCGCCTTGTCCAGAGTAGCATGACTTTTTAATACATTTCAATCTCTCTGTTTCTGCCTAATCCGTCGCAAAATACAGGCATGGTGTTTAGTTAGTGTGTGTATCTTTATGAGTTGCTTCTCTGGTCTTCCTTTACTTGTACAGCCCTTCACATTCCTACTCTTGTGGGTTATAACTAATTACCTGTTTATTTTGTTACCATAATGAAACATTTTAAAATAATCTCCACTTCCGGCCAAAAACCCACATCCACCAAATAACTTTAAAATATTTTAACTAATTAAGATGGGTAGACGTCTTAAATGAAATACCGATGAAGCGTCCGTGGTGTTCAATTCTCAATGCATATCAATTGGTGTCATTTGACCGCTCGTTTGTTGCACCGGATCGCTTCGGTATCAGCCGATTGCTACCCGATATATTTATAGAATAACTTCTGTTATTGCACTCGTGTACTTATGCGGTATTTACGCAGTGATTCTGTGGCATATTATTGTAAAAAAAAAAACTTTTTTACCAACGTTTTTTTTTGGTTATTTCTTCATTTTTTGACACCGACTGCCATAATTAAGTGATCTTATAGTTTTTTTTTTTTGTAAAAAAGTTCCCTTACACGGTACGTTCCGTACGTACCCTATCATCTTATCGCCATTCTGTACCTGCCTGATTTCTTTTACTTTGTTTAGTTACAGTAGTTGTGTGTCTGTGCCGAATAGGTTTTCTATTCTACTCTTATCTGCATTAATTTAGAGGTAATTTATTTTTGACACGACTTCCAACTTGTGACTGATGATGTGGTGGACGATAGTTCACGCTTGTCTCGAAGTAACCCAGTAACCCATGTACGTACCTATTCATATATAAAGAATCATTGGAAAATAGTAACAAATGAAGAGTTCACATAATTCATTATGATTGTTGGGTGCACTGTTGGGTGCGATTTCAACTCGTTTATTTCAGTAAATAAAAACAATTTAATAGTAATTTCGAGCAAAGAAAACCGAGATTGAACTTCCAAGAATATTGTTTATCTGTATGAAGTTTTCTTCATTTTCAATGAGTACTTCTTGGAACCCGCCGTATTGATATTTCGTACTTTTGCCAATCGGGTAATTGAATGTCTAGATTTATATGCGTTATATTATTATAACTGTAGGTAAAATTTGATACAGCCCAAATTTAGTTAGCAGCGTCTGAGCAATTCGAATTTGGGTTCTCAAGCACTCAAAGCACCTACAGATTATAGGATGCAAAGTTCAAGGTTACGAATAAGCAATATATGTATATACATTGCTAGCTTCCGTCAAGGGAACACACCCTTCTGGGAAAAAAGTATCCAATTCCGGGGCAAGATCTATCCGTGTGCTGTCAATTTCATCTCAATCCGTTTAGCCGGTAAGACGTGAAAAGTTGTTAACAAAATATATATGATAGACAGAGTTATTTTCGCATTTAAATTACCTATTAAGTATGGATTATTAATTTACTATACACGATCAGATTGAAAAAGATGCTTAGAGCCGTTTCATTGCTAAGTACCTACTTACTCATTAAGAAAATATGGCTAACTGCGGCGACGGCTATTGACTTTAACAATTTACAAGAAGATTAGAAGGCAAACAGACATTGAGAAAAATGCGTCACTTAACGCAATATGCAAAACATTTAGCGGTTCTACCTAATTATTCTTACCCGAAATATTGATTGGAGTTAATAGTTATGTGTTTTTTAATTGATGAGCGTTAATGCTTTTCCATTCAACATTGTTTTTAAAGCGGACATAAAAATTGCACGTTTATTTGCTTTTTACGATTTTTTTTTCTGATTTTGAGAACCGCGGAAGACGCAAATCGCTTTATCATATTGTGTTCTGACAAAGTTTTTACTTTTATTTGTCTATCGATTCCTTAATACTTCTTTAGTGTTTCAATTATAGTAACTATATGAACTTTATATTCTCGTTTTACCCTAGAAATTATGATTTGTTGAAAACCTTCAATTTTATAAATGTAAATCTAGATGGAAATATTTATCGCTAGTGAAATTGGTCTGGAGTTGAGTTGCTATGCCTTTCGTTAAGAAATGTCAGCACATTTTAGATAAATATAAATAGTTTTTGATAGATTTGCAAAAGCAATTTCAGCGTATAATTTAAATTATGTCAATAGTAAGGTACCTACATTATTCGCAAGTCCATTAATATTCCATTGTAACTGTAGTAAAATGCTTAACTTACTTATATAGTTTATATATTTTAATGGCAATGTCATAAATATAACACACATATATATATATATATACGTGTTACATGTTTGTGGGTATGTGTGTGTTTATATTATGTTGTTTAATCTCTTGTTAAAAGCTAGGTACTGTTCGTATATTGTCCACCCGCATACGCTGATATTAAATATTATTTATAAAAATTTAATGTTTGTATTTAAATTTTGACCAGTTTTTGTTGTCTGATTTGTTGACAGATAATTTAGCCACTGTACTTATTTATCATTAATATCTACGACATTAAAAAAAAATTCGTTGTCTCATATTGTCACTGTACTGAAAAGTTACCCAAATATGAAGTAAAATGTTGTTTCTAATCTACGTGAAATTTCATACTTTTGCTAATTATATGTGCTATTAACTCTTAAAAGATAAATCACGTGACAAAAAGAGTTTTATCCAAATTATTGTATTATTATTACAATGTAACTTTCGCAAAACCTCAACCTTTTTATCTCTTTCCCAAATCAATAGAAACTAGATTCAACTGGGACTACTTGATTTGTTTCACCACAATAAGAAGGAATCTGTGGATGCATTGACACATCTATCAATACTGCAACTAGGTTATTTATAGGCCAAGTGTCTGGAAAGCTGGGTCCAATGAGCACACAAGTGTCACTAATGGCAGTGTGCGAGACACTTGAAGAGATTATTTTAACGCATAACAATGTCATTTTGGCTTTAAAGCGTTTCTGTGTCATGCATTTTTTATGATGGTTGCGGGTTCATTTTTATAACACTAATAGCAGCGCCCCGCGGTTTCACCCGCGTAGTTACTGTTCCCGTGGAAATACGGGGATAAAATATAGTTTATTTTACTGAAAGTGAATGTAGCTTTCTAATGGTGAAAAAATGTTTGAAATCGGTCCAGTAGTTTTTGAGTTTATTCGTTACATACAAAAATATAAAAATACAAATCTTTCCTCTTTATAATAATAGTATAGATATAGATAAACTATGAACAGAGTTTACATTGATTTCCTTCTTTAAATTGCTTCAAGGTTAAAATAAAGATCAATCACATATGTTTTGCCAAAGTATCTATGAGATAACGCAGAATCAACTTTTGTTAGCAGAACATCTTTCCCTAGATAAACATCGACCAAAGTCAGTTACAAAGTCAAACAAAATATCTTCGTCAACATTGTCCTTCTTTTACTATCAAACAGTACAGTATCTGTATACAATCTCAAGTCTGTTTACAAGTGAAGAGAATAAGGGCACCATTTGTCTCTCAATTTGCAACCTCCGCTGGTTCGTATACATTCATTGGATCCACTCAAGCAAGCTAGTGTAGGAGACCGTTTCTCGTTGAATACATAGGTTTTGTGTGCTCTTCTGTTTTAACGGCGTACAGAATTGAATTCTGTGTACATATGTACATGCATGCTATGTAAGTTTGTAAATCAATCACGCCTCAATTGGTGAATGGATTCAAATAACTTTTTGCATACGGGTACACCATGACCAGGATGGACAATGGATACTTTGATATATTTCACGCGGATGAAGTTACGGGCAGGGGCTAGTCAATTTAAAATTCTTGATGTATTATTAATTAAACTTCATTACGCAGGTACCATGTGTTTATTATCCCTCGCCAGTTACAATACATTGATTATTATAAATAGCGGAATGCAAATTGCAGGTATACATATGTATGTATGTCAATGGAAAGAGTCATAAGTATTTGTTTTATTCAATCGTACATGTTCCAGAGCTTCTCACATATATAAATAAACAGAATAATAAGACTAAAAGATTATATGTTTTTACTAGAAGTTTTCCAAATATGAATATTAAAGCTGTTCTCCTAATTACATCTTCTTAAAGTGTAGAGTATCTTTTGAAAGTAGGACTAGGAAATTTTCTAATAATAAGTTACTCGGTACGAAATAATTTCTCTGAAATATCCAATTGGGTTAGATGTAACGATGATTATTTTATTTACATCTAAGAGATTGCTTCATTTGAAAACGGGCCCAAGATAACTTCCCTGAAACACTCCAAACATTTACGGATTATTTTTGATAATGACTCAAATGAACTAAAGTTAAATGAGTTAACCTGAATTATTGAAGAAAACGGAATAATCTTGTATGCGAAATCAATGTTATTATATTTCAAATGAATTATAATAACGATTGATAGCAATGACTGTACAAATCAAAAGCTAAAGTGCAATCTAACAATTTAAAGAGTAATTTCCGTTTATATTTCTGATAATTCCACTAACAAAAACTAATCTTATACCTACATATTAAAACCCGTTTTATTTTATATGAATAAATTATAGTGCAATAATCTCAGCTTAATCTACAGATTGCAAGTGCATATTCAATAAGCTTGATCTAGCCTTAAATGTGTTATACAAGAATAATCTCAGAACCAGTTTCATACGTGACCACTTTACCTAATACTGTCCTAAATTTTCAAGGACCTATTACTTTGCTTGATAACGGTTATCAGTGTATGCCTGGATTATATGAAGTCACGATTGGTTCATTTTTGTCATCCAACGTGTAGGTACTGCTGTGCTTGAACTTGTCTAGGGCTTGCTTGATATATGTAAATACTGTTTGTACTATCATGTTACTAGGTGAACTGACCCACACGTTGGGTTGAAGAAAACGTGAAATTCTAAGAACAATATATTGACCATGCTTTTTTTTGTAGCGCATCATATGTCAATCCCATATACATATATTGTACTTTGAGCAGACTTCTTCTTATAATGTCACTTTGTCCAGGCCTTCTTGCTTTGTGTTGTTCGACTTATATAAAACTAAAGTATTGATAGGAAAAGTTATGTTTACAGTAGCTTCATTGCTATCATCATCGACAGAGTTTGCTGTATTATAATCCTAGCCATGAACTTTGAAGTTATTTGACCTCATTCTTTTATTTGCTACTGTTTGCTGTAGTATTTCGCTAAATTGTTCGTTCTGCAAATTTTTGACCTTTGGCAGACCAGTGCTAAGTAAGGCGGAGATCAATGATATTAACACTAATTTAAAATATTTTTATGTGTACTTATTCTACGATCTAGTCATGTTTAATAGAGGTGTAACCAAATAGAACATGAATAAACATATAAATGAGAAGAAACAGGTTTCGTTTGGCATATTTAATATTTGCGCTTACTTAAGTGGTTACCTAGCTCGATGTCTTATTGGTTGCATAAGATATACTTAACATATATGAATAAAATAACAACGACTTTTACAGATTTAATGAAGTCAGTTTTTGTCTTAAGAAACTTAGTCGTACCCGTGGAAAAACCAGCGCTATTGTTCTGTGACCACTATGAATGTATTACTGAAAACAGCGCCAAATCAGAACATAATTAACACATATTTGACGCGAAAGAATATTGTAGTGTAATCACTATAATTTGATATAATAATTTGTATTACAATATCGCTTGTGCCGATCAGACCACCCATTGTAACGTTGCGTTCTATACGATGTAGGTATGTTGTATGCAATCAAGTGTAGGAATTCGATTTTAACATAACATCAGCTTGTACCTAACCCCAGAAGGATGAAACAAAGTTGTACTTTAGTATTCCTACGTTTTGCCAGTAGTGTTTATGTCTCATGTAATACCACCTATTGCCATCAACCGGAAGCAAATAAGGGCAGGTCATGGGCTGTTTCATCCTTTCTGGAATTACCTTGTTCTTAGTTTATTCATCATCATAATCCGACCCTCGAACATTAGGTGTTGGTCTGGTTAACATTATGATGAACTGTTCATTTATAATTTATTCCGCTTATGGATATTCAAATTTTGCCTTTAAAAATGGCAACAGGTATTTGTTTTTTATGTACGCCCGCGTCACATACAAGAGGAATCTTTTTAATTCTCTTACTTTGGATTTAACCGGATTTCCCGAACGATTCCAAACTGTTAACGTGCTATTTCACGAAGTGTTTAGTTGTCTTAGAAAGCTGCAAATAGACAGGGTAAATGCAAAATGATAGAAAATCCAGTTGGCGTGGTTTGTCAGGTGTGTTTTATCGCTCATTAATTCTTTATAAACCTCTTTGTATGCTTACTGCTATATCATTATTCGTTTTACTATCTAATAAATCATTTCAATTATGGTGGTTAAAGATTTATTGATCGCTGGAAAGGGTATCAACTCTTTTACAGTCATCGTCAATCATTTGTGCACCACACACAACGCACAACGATAACAACACAACGCAACAACAACCACACAACGCAACGTGTTTGTGCATAGCGAGACTACGTTGCGATTTCATACATATTCGAAATTGGAGGGACTTTTTGGCACAATTTCCTTTCAACTTGCAATTAATGCTTGTTGAATATGAATGTTTGATGACTAGGATTGCGGTTAAAAAACCCGTATTAGAAAATAAAAACACATATTCATAGTAGCGAAAATTACAACTTTTCTTCAATTTGTAATAAGACAGAATTATTCTATGTTCAACGTATAATAAAGGGGTTATACAAATCGCCATAATATACTCACTGCAGTTGGGTTACGAGGCGTTTTTGTTGTACGGGTATTGCAGGCCCACGGCATTCGTTCATTAGCACACACAATTACGTGTTTAAAGAAATGGATTGAAATTACTCATGGCATATGTTGAGCAAAGTCCATTGACGCTTTTTGGTTTTACGGACAAAAAACGCAATGGTAGCAGAAGAGGTAACAATAACTAAGCTTAAATTAATTTCTTAACTGGATGATATGAATTATTCTTGAGTTGGTCAATGCGGATTGTCCATTTGTAATTTCTCAGTAACGGCCTGGATACAGAGTTTGTACTCGATCCATTTCTGGGATTTAATCATCAGAAACTATACGTCGATGTTACTAAAGGTACATCTCTGCTTTTCTCTTCGCAGAATGCATGAATCGAGCCGTTAAGAATTATAATTTTGTTACATAGTGATGAAAGAACTCGTTCTTTATAATCTGGAATATTTTAAGAAACATTTCGGTAATATTTTGCACATCCTTTGTCGGTTTTATAATATATTGTATATCGGTACTCAGCCCAAAGGAAGACGCTTGTTATTCAATCCTATCAGTGCACTAGCGGATATTAATGCTTGTGCAATGTGCGTAGATGCAAGCTTAATATCTTGCGGTTTATAAAAGTCTTAAGACTCCCACCGACAGGCGCGTCGTGACTATGCGACAACGCATTTTCATAGAAATTGTTCAAATGTAGTCGTATGTGTTATGCCATCCCATGCGTCTTTATTTGCTGTCATATCAGAAGTCGACCCCTCTCTAACCATATTAACTTGTACACAGCCCATCCATAGTTTCTTTGTCCTTCCTTTATCCTCTTCTACTAAGCTTTTCGAAGTATTCATAGAAAATTCAAGTGCTAAGCTTACCTCGCTTAATAAGTGCTTGGCAACCGGAATTTTCCCGGTATTGTTTACGTTTACGTAGAATTAAACCAAGTTGAGTAATTATTTCTCATTAGTACTCATTTATTACCTAGCTCACAAGTAAACCTCCTTTGTAGAGGTCGAGAAGTTTCTATGAAAGTGAAGAAAAATGTTTTGCTTAGGTAGAGGTTTTGTTTTTGTTAGTAATTTATAGCTTTTTCCCACGGTTTCACTCGCGTTTATAAAGATTTTCTAAAAATAAGTAGACTCTAACCCCCTCCAGGGCCTTATCTCTGTACCAAAATTCATCAAAATTAAGCGAATTAGGTGTGAAAACGTTGCATAAAAACTCACCTGTCGTATTAAAAATATTAGTAATAAAGTTAGGATTCTGTGACTGTTTCGTTCTTCTTTATTAATGCGTATCAGTATTTATTTATCTGATCATTCGTTGAATTTTCTTAACGATTTGTTTTGTACTTTCAAATTATTCAGTTCAGTTATGAAAACTAAGATAAAATCAACAACGAATTTAACGATTCTATTCTATAACAAAATCATTGTTTCTAGTAACCAGCACCAAACAGTGAAAATAAACAATGTATAAGTGACCAAAACAATACGTATCACTAAACATATCAGTGTAAACGACACAGTGTATATCCATATCAAGTGTTAGTGTAAAATCAGTGTTATTAGTGTAAGAATAAGTGTTAAAATTAAGTGAAAATGTCGGAGAGATTTAAAGTGACGAAGTTTGAGGAGCCTTCGGGTAAAACGTATAAGAACTATGGAGCCACATCGGCGGACAGCGACGTGGAGTTGAAAGGGAAGCTGCTCCCTGACTCAGGTTTGTGTAAAAAATATTGTTTTTTTTTTTCGTAGTGCAGAAAAGTGTTCGGATACATACCTAGAACTTCAACTTCGGAAGATATGGTCCTTTCCGCACGTTTAGATATCGGAAATAAAAATACATATAAAAATACGAAAATAATAAAATTCTGAACGTTTTATTATAAAACGTATATTTTAAAATGTTAAGCTTCCAGTACTGAGTGACTATGAATACGATATTGGCGTCGTTTTTTCATAGAAATTGTTGTTGCTGCAGAGCAATTTTACGAAACACTGTGGTCACATTGTTGTCGCAATGAAGCAGTCGTGCCTGTCCGTGGAGGATTTTATGCTGAGTCGCAAGATTAAAGTTGTACCAGCCACATGACCTCTATCACAATTTAATTTTTACTTGGTCACAAGTAAAAATTAAATTGTGATAGAGGTCATGTGGCTGGTTTGTGGTCATGTGGCATTTTTACTTGGTCACAAGTAAAAATTAAATTGTGATACTACGTAAAAATCCTAGTAAGAATCAGTTGGTAAATATCAGCTGGCTCTAACTGGCAAACTACCAAAGTAGCACACTCTGTATGGACAAACGAAATAAACCAAATTGTGCCAAATAGTTTGTTAGCAAAAAAGGTTGATATACTAACCTAACTAAGCTTTAGTTTGCGGTCAAAGCTTTACTGACTTCGGGCATGGCCAAATTGTTTTGGGCATGACCGAAGTCCTTAATAACAGGATTTAAAGTCGTTTCTATATGTACATATAATTAAGTGATTAATGTTATGTTGTACGACTTAGCAGGAAAGGCCGCGTAGCTCTGAGACTGGATAAAGGCTCCAACAGACAGGCGCGACGCGACATTGCCATATTCAGGTCACGACTTCAAACTCGATTTTCTCACTTTGAGACTGAGTCGATGAGGTACTGTAGAGGTAAATCAAATTTTAATTAAAATTGTCGCTTGATATTGGATATAATCCTTTAGAATCAAGCACTTTCACATAGTTATTTTATCAGACAATGGCCTTGCCAGCGCCTTAAAAAAATCGTGTTCATCTTATTTTATTCTTTAATGTACAAATATAAACAGATCAGCTCTCACTTTACCTACAAACGGCTTGTTCATAAAAAATCTAACCAAATAATTAGAATGAATAAAACAATACGTTCCTTTCTCTCTAAATAATAAAATAAAAAAGTTCTCACAACGTCAGTTTTGACTATTAGTATTAGTTTTGACTATTAGTCACAATGGTTGACATGAGATTTGACTATTTTAGTTGCTGTTCGTTATTTTTTCAGGAACTGAATGTGACTAAAAGCTATTTTATCTTTCTCTTTAGATTGTTTCTTAAACTTTTTCCCTCCGTTTACGAAATACTTGATGCTCTATTTTTAAGAAATACATTGAGCAAAGTTAATTTTATTTACCGCACGAGTTCTTAAATTAAAATATATTTAAATAAAATTAATGTTCTAGAAGCCATTTTGATCTTTCTAAATTTATATAATGTAAATAATACATAAATATTAGCATTTCAATGAATTGAAGTCTGTGAACAGTAAACAATAAATTAAGGAGTTGAATGAAAGATATTGTTTTTGACTTTTTTTGAATGAATCATTAATAAATAATTATGGCAGGTTGTTTGGTTACCGCGGTCTTAGAACTCAAAGAGGCATTTTCAGGAACATGGATGGGACACTCACTCCCGCTTCGCTCAGAGCTTTGGTGTCATTTGATGATTTCCCGTTAAAAAAAGGCAGTAGTCAGGTAGATAATAATCATTTCCGTAATCGTTATTTTTCTTTCTCGTTATTGAAGATAGGAAGGGCTACAGCTCGTTTTAGGGTTCCCACAGACCGGTGTGAGAACGGGTTTTCATATTTTTGTTAGACGAATGTTATATTCGTAGATTCTATAAAAAATCGTGTTACGCCGGTACCGGTCAGCCTTTATTGTAAACAAAAATTACAGATAACTCATTATATGTTCTTTACGTACTTCTTTTCTTCTTTCACATTGTGTATTGTTTTGTATAGTTTCACAAAAGAAAATATTCACAGAAAAACCCTGAACAAGTGAGCTTATATAAGCTAGTAATGGAACTTAATGTAAAAACTGCAGTGAATAGTTTCTCAGGTAATAAATCCAAACAAATAATTAAAAAAAACTTGTGGAGCCTAAGTGTTTCTAAAAAATAATTATTTGCAGTTTACAAAAATAAGGGCTCTTTGTTACCTTGCCAATCATTCGTTTAATGAGAACAATTAAAACATGAATAATGAACTTCCAAAAAAAGGGTCGAACGGTTTAGTAATAACTTGTTATGAACCTATTATTTTGAATGGGGCTTTCCTAATTGAAAAGGCGAGTTTATAAATGGTTTTGCTGGCTGAAAACTCATATAAATGCAGATGTGTATAAAGTTATTACACACCAGCGTAAACTGGATAAGTTTGATCAAATTTTAGTGTGAATTTCAGGTGTAGCTTTTTCAGGTCAAGAAAACCTTGCCTGCTTGCATGGTAGTTGGTTGAAAGTCGGTGTGAACCATTAGGAAATTAATATATATCTTTATTAGAGTTACCTAGCTATACAATCTTATTACTTATGTAATTTTACTTTCCACGATAGCCACTAACTGACTTTTTTCTGCAGTGTGGCCTGTCCCACAGAAACTGAACCATTTTCAGGCCAAAAGTATTCAGTGACAATCGGTAATAGAGTAAATTGTGAAGAGTGAAAGAGTTTTGAACGGATCTACATATATTTCCTGAGATTGATCGACTTAACGATTTGATCTGTCCATAGTTTAGGTGATTGATTCTCTGTAAGTGACTACTTTTAAAACTATCAATAATCATTTCAAAGTCAAAAGCAATTAATTTATTTCAACTAAAGTATTGAAAGGCACTTTTGAAAGTTAAATTTTCAATCTGAAAATAAAATATTGTAGTGATTCTAGTTATCTATTCGCAAAAAACATCTACCTAGTTCGTAATATGCTTGTTTAAAAGTGTGCTTTTAATATAAGTTTTAAATTTTCTTTCATTTAATTCTAATATGTCACAAGCTCACAAGGTATTATGTTGTTAAATGTAAGATGTTTTTTTTTTAAAAGATGAAGATTTTTACAAGTATGGTAATCTTAGTAGATTACCATACAACCAAAAGACAGTGGAAAGACATAGTGACGCTTTTATATTAGTAGGTATATAAAAGCGTCATTATGTCTTTCCAATGGTCAACCACTGACATTACATTGAAAGAAATGGCATAGAATGGTAATCTCGTACATAATGACAAATGAATAACAGACGTATGCGGTAATCTGCTAAAATTTTGACAGTTCCTTTGATCAGTGACCGTCATTATGCAGTCATTGCTCTTAATAGCTCAGTTATCAAAAAGTATTACGTGACCATAAAATGACAATGGGATCGTGTTGGAATAAAAAAATATATAAAAATAGCAGACTAAAGCACGATCACGTGCTCATGAATGCAAGGAGTCAAACATCATTTAACTGTTACTTAATTTGAATCTAGTTAAGTTTCTTAACACAACTGCATTTATTTTTAGGTTTCATTTGCGTTTTGTACAGTTAGGAATTATTTATGTTAGGTAAGTTTAATTGCTTCATTTGGCGTAAACGTTTTTATTAACTGTAAGCTCCTTAATTACTAATAGGAAAGTGGCCGTATCGGTGTCTCATTGTCGCGTCGTGCTTGTCTGTAGGACCCTGGAATTAAAGGGTAAATATAATGTATGAAAAAAAAACAGGGTAGGGCAGTAAAACGATAGAAGTTACTCGATAGCTTTTTAACCGTATTGACCCAAAACTTTTTCTTTTGCAATAGCGAAACCAGCTGACATTACTTTTCAGAAAATGAGTTAACTTAATAATCACAGATACAACCATGCAAACCATCAAAATAGACTACGGCTAACGTGGTTAATTATAACCTGGGTTTCAATTCAATGCTCATAATATTCCCTCATCAACATTTTGCACGGTAAATATAAATCTGCTTCAGCCAGGATACCTTCGAGCATAGAATCTGAATGCGCCGAGTGCCAAAAGGTCCGGATCATGTCCCCATGTCCGAAGAGCTCGTGGTTACATAATCGCAGCCGCACGGATTGATCTTTAATGTAAATCAACGCTTGCCGAAGTCGTTTCATGGATGGGTGACTATTTTAATATACCGAGACTCCCAGCTGTCATTTGTAGATCTTTGGCAGTCGTTACGTTTCGGCAGAAGCCAGGAAATCGGATACCAGTTATAAAATTGATTGAGTCAGGCGTTACTTTGCGGAAATTCATTTTAAATTTGAAAATGAAAATAATATATCTTTAATACAGCGTATATAATATAGTTTAATACAGCGGGCGGGAGGGAGGTGCATACCTGCAACCCACACATATTCGCGGAAATTAAAACTAGATATATTATTTTCATTTTAAAAGATACCAGTTATGTCAAGAAGTACCATGTTACACAGTTAATGGAGCACTGGAAGGCAGCTAGTCCACGTAAAATACTGGTATTCAGCGGAATCTGGTCTGACTGGAAGCTGGCCCTAATATAGTTCGGTAAAGGCTAGGCAGATGATGACGTACAGTCTGTTGTCAACATTATCTGACCCACCCTAAAAACAAACGAATTTGGACCCTCTGCCTGCGACATTAAAGTTTATTCAATTTATATGAGCTTATTAGACGAGTGCGCGAGGACGCAAATTTGATCTTTAACACGTAACGTTAAGGTAAGCGTTAAGCTATTTTAATCATTATCTCGTTGACATTAAAGTTGAAAATCTTCCAAGTCACAATATATAATTACAACAGAATCTTTTATTTCGCACATTAACAATAAGTTCTCGTGGCTTAGCGGTTTGACGCTGGATTGGCGACCAAAACCAAATTGGTTCGAAAACGCGTTTCACCTGTCATAAGTATCTTTTTTAATTTGTTATCATTTCTACACTATTGCTTGCATTATTAAAGAACGACCAATATAATTTACGCTCAATTACTTATCTTGTAAACAGGTGGGTATAATAAAAAACTTTCAAGTTCACAGAATTTATACAAGAATTTGGTTGGATACTAAGTAAAACATATTTGCTTCGTGAGGTAGATAGTAAATTCATCAAGTGACAAAAGTTACACTACGCCTATTAGCAGTGACCGCGCACACACATTTGTAAATCGTTTCTCATAACTCGTTTAGTATTTTTAAGCAATTCGGTGTAAAAAGCATCATGTCGCAACTTAATGACTATACCAAACACAAAATCATATTTTTACATGAGTAGCATGTTGGAATTAGAGAAATTAGTCGTCGACTTAATATTGCAGTAAGTGTTTTGTATTATTAATGAACGTGTAATTGGTTATTTTACCATTATATTTTATTTTTTTCATTCCTTACAAGTTACATACACGGTTCCAAACATGTTTATTTTTTGTTTTAGAGAAATACGGTCAGACTATGGCTAAGACGTTATGGAGACAATGGAAATATTCAGCGGATTCGTCCAGGAGCAAAAGCCATCAAGTATAGTCCCGAATTCGAACGCCACAGGGCCATTGTTTCTAGCCATATTGAAAATCCATTTTTGCCCGTTCATGTATCCGCAATAAATCACAATATTTCAGTCGAAACAGTGAGAAGGAATTTACACGCTGCTGGGATAAAGAATTATAAGCCGGCACAGAAAATTGCATTGACACCTGCTCATCGCGAAGAAAGGGTCCGTTTTGCCCAGGAATATTTAAATTTTAATTGGGAAGAAAATGTTGTGATCTTCACTGATGAAAAATCATTTAAATCAGATAAAGATGGACGTAAAATCTTATGGAGACGGAAAGGAGAACGCTACAATGAGAAGTGCTTGCTACCTTGTAGAACCAGTGGTAGAATAACCTTGGGCTACTGGGGCTGGATGTCGTCTATGGGCCCTGGTGAATTGGTGGAAGTAGGTGGAAGGTTTAATAGTAATTTGTATTTGGAGATTCTGCGTGATGTCATGCTGCCGACTGTGCGAATTGCCTATCCAACATCGCACATTTATTTCGTGCACGATAACTGCTCCATCCACCGTGCAGGCATTGTGCAGGATTGGTTAGCTGCTCAAGAAGGTGTGACAGTTATTAATTGGCCATCTAAAAGTCCTGATTTGAACCCTATAGAAAATCTATGGGGTCAAATGGTTTTAAATTGGGACACAACTGAAGTGCGAAACAAACACAACTTGGTTGAGATCGTGACGTCGACTTGGGAGCACATGAGAGGCAAAGATTTGTGTTGGAATATGGTGCGCGGTATGCGTAGCCGCTTACAGCAAGTTATAGCAGGGGACGGTGCGCCACTCCGCTACTAATTAATCTAGTAGGGATTTTAAACACACCATGTAAGTAAATGCTCAATGGATTGACTGTTAAACAATTAAAATGTTGCAGATTATGTGGTGATGTTATTGTTATCAATAGCTTGTTTCTATTTAAATAACATGTTTATTCACTACATATAGGCAGCTATAAATCTGTAGTTAAAGCATTTCACGGATGAATTCATTTTCTCGAAAACAAAATTTTAAGCATAAGCATGCCTTTTTTAATATTTATAAATTGTTAGATTTCATTATGGCATACTAATATAAAATGTATATTAATTTGGAAATATATGAGCATTTACTTACTTTATCTTACCTAAGTCTTTTAATGAAATGATAAACATTTTTAACTTGCAATTTTCTTTAGTTTTATTTCTATACAAACTACCCTTTTAAAATGACAAGACCCTACGTCGTCCATTAAACAAGTGTAATAAAATAAAATAAAAAACAGCTGAGCAATAAGCCACGTCTAGGTCAAACTTGGTTTCGAACGTATTACAACAATGAACTCAGCACTATCCTAGTGACCACAAGACCAACTCAACTCTTATATGTCGTATTGAAATTAGAACGTTGTTGTAATGCTAGACACAATATTCTGAAGAATTTGACCCATATGGTATACTTTCATAAAGTTTATTCTTGCACTGCACAAGCAACCATCCTTCTCCTCGTGCAAATAGATTATTTTGTATTTTAAATAAGTAACCACTCCATTAAGACATGATAATAAAAAACTAGCTATACAATAGAAAATAACAGATTGTAAAGAGCCGTTGTTTTTGCAATTTTAAAGCAAGGTAAAATATGTTTACGCGAAGTCATTGAATACCCTCAGTAGCATAGTATTGAATACCAGTTTTAAAATGAATCCGAGTATTTATTGTTGAACTACCCACATATTACAAATTATGCGAAAATATTACATTCCAGAAAGTTTATATCCGTCTATAGTTCTTTACATTATTATAAGAAATAGTTTTGGCATAAATTTTAAATTGAAAAGCAAAACGACGTCTTTGCCGCGGGATTTGATCTTACAACTTGTTCCTCAAAGTCATATGCATAGACCACGAGACCAGAATAAGATAACTATTTCTTTTAAAATAAGCTATTAGACTAATTATGTTATAACAAGTAGTTATAAAATATAACCTAATGACAATGGTATAAAGATTAAATTTGCGTGTTTGTATTATTATTGTATTTGTTCATCGATTCCTCGAGCACTTGTCTGATACGCTCATTGCATTGAATAAACCTTAATGTTATAGATAGAAAGTCCAAATTCGTTTGTTTTTAGGGTGGGTCAGATAATGTTGACAACAGACTGTACCTACTCTCTCTCTCTCTCGTGTGAAGAAGTCAAACGTCATTCAACTGTTACTTCATTTGTATTTACATAGGTTTCTTAACACCACTGCGATTATTTTTACGTTCTATTTGAATTTTTTAATGCTTGGTTTTTGGAATATAAGTTTAATTACTTCATCTTGCGTATACATGTTTCAACTGAATTCGGTATTCGTGATTTAGATTTTTTTAAAGCTCCTTAATCCACGTGCAAATCTGTCGTGCTGACAAGTATGGGAGTGGCGCTTATGTTTTTGCTGAGGCGCATGCTGCCGTCAATAGTATAGTTGCAGTAAGTATGCTCTAGGCCAAAATTAGACTTACTGTAACTATGCTATTGACGGCAGCATGCTTGTTTCATGTTTTGACCGACCGACTTTGACAGTTCAAAAGTTTCAGTTGCCTGGAAGTGGTTTATTTATTGAAATCAATGTTTTTGATTTGAGTTGATTGAATTTCTACGAAAAAGAGCTGTCGTATCGGTATCGAATTCTCGCCTCGTGCTACGCTGTGTGGAAAAAGGGCGGGTACGTTAAAACATTGGAAGATACAAGAACCAGTGGTAGCTAAAGTTAACTTTTTAACAATGTTGACTCAGAACTTGTTCTCAATCGCCAAACTGTATTATTGGCTACATTCGATTTCAGAGAACCATTTAACTTAATAATAACAAATGGACTAATTAAATTTGTTAAAATCATCTTCCTAGCAAAATACACCATAAAGGCAATATACAGACAGGTGCGACATGCCAGTGTGACACTCGTAATTTATTTTTAATAGTAATAATTCTCCATAAAATTACAAACGGTTCTGAAGATGCACAATTGGTAAACTATTTTAACTTTATGCCCAGTCAATGTATTCGTCGTATTTTTATATCGTACATTGACGCGTATGGAAAGGCAATAATAATGAAAGATCCACAAAGAAAGAAAGGTGACAGATTATCCTATTGATATATTCTCCGTGAGTTTGGCTTCATACCGCGTTCCCTGCTTAAACAGTGCGGGTAGTGCGCGTTTATGTAACTTAAATTGGTTTGTTTTTGTACTGTTCTAGATATTTAGGTCTTTTACACACACATTTTATTTTTCTCTAATACTCATAAAGTCAATGTCACGGTTACGTGTTATTTGCATGGTTACTGAAATGCCAATTTTAATTGTTATATAATTTGAATTTTAAGTCACTGTGCTGGTTGGTGAGTTTATTCTAAATAAAATTTCGCATATATTTTCATAAAAAATGTTTCACGGATACAAAATTCTGTCGTGCTTGTCTGCGCCAACCTTTACCCCTCATTTTCTTATGCAACTCGCACTACATACAAAACATTGTAAGAAACACACTAGGGTTGCTAAAATCCCCAGCTCGCTTCACATTCCTTTGTTAACTTTGAAGGGGATCTGGGAAGCGGATCCAGTTTTGAGGCGGTTCTTAAGTGATGTGGTGCAACAAAAAATAAAGTGTAACAACCCTATTTTTTTGTGGTTGAGTTTGAAGTGAGTGCTTGGACTTTTTTCTTAGTTTTAATAAGGACTGGATAAGATAAAAATAATCGCTACATAAAATGACATTCTATCAGGCAGAATACTTTCACTGTGGGTACAGCTATGAAGTGGAATTCCGGTTTTTTGATAGCCTGGGAGTCACTAAGTCGTGAGAATAAGTGATTTCTAGGAAAGTGTAGCCCATCGTTCAGATCATATAGCTTACCATCAGATGAGATGGTAAGCGATTACATGAACGACGAGAGTGGTTCATTGCGAGCCTATCAATAATAATAGAAATTAGTGGTTCTCTATTGTGTCACCTAACTTTTTTATCCATAATTTGAAGAGCCATAACTTTTTTTGTCCTAATCATCATTTGTCCGAATGATAACTTACCCGAACTTAATATCACCTAATATCTCATGCCATAAAATTAAAATCTATACTTATAATAAATCTGTAGAGAGGTCAATTCTGTACAAGGAATATATTTTCAAAATAACTATCAGGGGGTGATTAGTGATCGATACTGGTCCCAAAAATGCAATCAGTAATTTTTTTGTCTGTCTGTCTGTCTGTCTGTCTGTCTGTATGTTCTTTATAGAAACAAAAACTACTCGACCGATTTTAACGAAACTTGGTGCAATTATTCTTCATACTCCTGGGCAGGTTATAGTATACTTTTCATCACGCTACAATCAATAGGAGCAGAGCAGTGAAGGAAAATGTTGGGAAAACGGGAGAAGTTACTCCATTTTTTAAGCTTCCGTCGTGTGTGTAGCCTTAATGGTTAAAGTTACATAGAAATCATGTATTACGGAAATGTTCTACATAAAATTATCTAAAAAATATCCCGAAACAGCATGTCTATCTTTTGTCAATTTTAAACCGATCGGGCTGAGAGTTTCAAAATCGGGGGTAAAGTAACTATTCCACGCGGACGAAGTCGCTGGCAGAAGCTAGTCCCTAAATATATTATGTCCTAAATCCGTTTGTCATAAATATTACAATCAATAATATACAAAATATATAAAACCGTTTTCAATAAAAGTTATAAGTTCTAAATTCAAATTACATAATGTTTATTTATAACAATAATATTCTTAGATCATATAACAAAGCAATTGCTATGAGCTTCTCTCATTTGTTATAATTAAAAATATCTGATGATGCATTATAATTGTTTAGAATACGTAAATAAATTTATTATACATGTACTCAATAAAGCAGTTGAATGTGAACATGTGGTTTTTGTAAGCAAGCAAGCATGCAGCATGCAAGCAAGCATGCAGCATGCAAGCAAGCATGCAGCATGCAAGCAAGCATGCAGCATGCAAGCAAGCATGCAGCATGCAAGCAAGCATGCAGCATGCAAGCAAGCATGCAGCATGCAAGCAAGCATGCAGCATGCAAGCAAGCATGCAGCATGCAAGCAAGCATGCAGCATGCAAGCAAGCATGCAGCATGCAAGCAAGCATGCAGCATGCAAGCAAGCATGCAGCATGCAAGCAAACATACAGCATGCAAGCAAGCACGCAGCATGCAAACAAGGACGCAGCATGCAAGCACGCAGCATGCAAGCAAGCATGCAACATGCAGCAGCCATGGTTTCTGTCACGGCTCCGGCACTGCGGGGCTCCGGCGGTCCCACGCGAGTTTATCGTCGCAGATGGATTTAACGCTCTCCACCGCAGCTTCGTCATTCTGGCCGGCTACGCAGGCCAGCCTCAGCCGCGGCGGCGAGTGTTACAACCACCTGCTCCTCAACCCGCGGGCCACTTCGCCCCTCCGCGCCTTCGCGATTTTAAATTACACTCTAGGGGTAGGGCACACAAGACTGCATGGAGTCGGGTTTACAGCAATTCGTTTCTGTCACTAAAACCTATTTTTTAGCAAATGTTTTAGGACTAAAATATTCATTATAAATGAACATTCGGAATAATACACATTATTCAACACAATAATTAGGTCATATGACTTTAGGGCATGTAAAATTAGGAGATTCAATTATTATAGTACTCGATATTATGACAGAATACTTTTAGAACTAAAGATAATTATGCTGAACAAAATTTCGGGGTTTTGAACATTATGGTTACTGCAGTTTATAGCAAACGTGTTATGGATAATGATTTTCGGACAAACAATTTTATGAGAAGAAAGTGAGTACCGAAATTAGTATTAAAGACTGCAAAAAACCGCATGAAAATCGGACTTGTAGTACTGGAGATAAATGGGAACATTGGTTTGCACAAACAAACAAACAAACATCCTCTCACCCCAAACGCATACACTGTCTCCATTCCGTCGTGGGAAAAATTAACCTAGAATGAAAATGTTTGAGATCGACCATGTGACACTACGGTAGCACATTTCGATCCCCATATATTTTGTATGGACTCTGACAAAAGCTAACGCTAAATAAAATGACACCTTGGGGAAACCGTCTTATATTTTTAAGATTAAAATTTACAACAATATTTTTACAATTCAAAAATATAAATCTTAATGAATGAATGATGATATACTTAGTTTAAGAATCTAAAATAAATAATAAACACAAAAAAAAAGTTTTGAGTTACAACAAGTAGCCACTACAAAAAAAATCTTCAGGTGGGTATTTAATCTATAAAGTCGCCTTTAACGATACCCTTAGGAAATGTTTCCTGTTGGAGTGATGTATTTATAGAAGACAAGAAAACGACAGAAAAATACGTTATCTGAGAGATATTTAAGGATTTCATTCATTTTGGGAGCTTACTCGTATTTGTCTTTTGGCAATTACTTGAAAGCCGTCAGCCATTTAATGATCAGTAATTATAACTGTTATAAGTGAACATCCATAACAGAACATTCAAACTAAATCATAAAGCTTAAATATGTAAAATAAAACTGCAGCCAAATCAATCCAGGTTTTCTTTTCCTGACCCACCTCAAACGAGCCTCCGTGGTACATCTAGGTAGCGTCGCCAAGTTTTCCGGCCTTGGCAGCACCGGCCATCATCATAAACCCACTTACAACACCACACATATCCTCTTGTAATCCTTTCACAACTATTACTACAATCTAGACAACTGTTTCTGTCATCTTCAATGTGCAACTCGAAATACCATTTCATGATCACAGCAACCAAACAGCTACAAATTGACAGCTGTAGCATGTGCCATGTGTGTGCCATTACAACCCTATAGTTTCCTTTGCATTTTCAAATTATCGTGTTGTCAACATTACCGGTATTTCCCACGGCTGGCGTGTCAAAGGATTATTACCCAGTGTAGACTGAATAATGGTATATGTAGGTATAGATCTACTGCGAAAATATTTTTACACAAATCGTTAGTATAAGGTTCGTAATAAAATAAGTTCAAGGAAGTTTTATTGTTGTTAGCAAGTAGTTTATGTATGATATGTGAAAGGCCTAGTTAGTTCGTTCGATCTCATGTCATGATGTTCTACATAAAAGACAATTTTGTGTTTTTATTTTGCTAATAACAATAACTGTACATAGGTAACTTACTTAACTATTTATTTCTACTGAACCTTACTACGCATTGCATTTAATGTGGCAATGCTGCCAGTCTTTTGAGCACGTTTACGAATGACAGAATGCGGAGAAATACTTTGTATAGTATAGGGAACGTGCACGGCGTAGACTATGCCATCTAGTGTTGCAAATCTGAAACTTTTACGTTGTAAATATTTGACCTGTGCTCCCACCTATACTTCCTGCAGCCTCCGTTTAGGGGAACGTGCACGAAGTAGACTGTGCCATCTAGCGTTGCAAATTTGAAACTTATAAGTAAAATATACTTGACATTAACGCGTCTGTGCTGCCACCTATAGTTTCTGCACGTTCCCTATAGTTTGAGAAATTAAATGGCATGTTTACTTGTAAAACATTAATGTCATTGCGACATACGTCAGTCATTTTGACATTACATTAGGTCAGGTTTGACAGATAGGAAGTCAGTCTTAACTGTTTTGCGATGTCGTGGCTACCGTTGTAAAACGTATTTGATTTCTGTTATCACATTTGATTGAATTCTATTTTAATATTTTATTTCTGTGTCAAACCCAAAATTTCAAATCTCTTTACATTTCAAGAATTTTCATTAAGGTATTACGTGGAACTACAAATTACATTATTAGATTCGAAGAAATGGTAATAATAGTATAAGAGTCATATCTCTACTTATGTTTTTGAACTAAATAACCTTAGTCTCTTTAATTCTTTTGAAGTGTAATGCTAAGATTGATGAAATGATTAGATCGCCTCAAAGGGGTTTGTACATTTTTGTATGGAAGCTGGCATAGCCACCCGAAGTAATTTAGATTTTTTTCAAATTCGTAGCTCACGATGAAACAGGTAGACGAACAAAAAATGTTAACAACCAAATAAAACGTGACAACATGATACTTCAGGGTACCATATTGCAGCATTTTTGCGTGACTGTGCCACAAAAGATCATGTCCTATATCTTAAAACAATATTTATAATCTGAAACTAAAACAGTCAAATGATTGCAAATAAAACATTGAAAGTTTGTAGTAAGTTAACCCTTTTTCACTGTCGACGAGTAAAATACTCTGGAGACTGGAAGTTTTACCTCGTTGCATAGCCAGTTTCAAAAGAATATAAGAAAATCGTGCGAGATTTGAAACTAGACAGATTATTTCGAAATGCATTATTTCTCGCTTCAGAGATGAAAGCTTACTCTGCATACGGAGTTGAATAGCGAAAAGGTTAAGTTATTCACGTTTAAAGTTGAACTAAGGTCAGTTATGTATCAAGAATCAGTTATAAAATACAATTGTGTAGACTTTAAAAGAGACTTTGAAATCTGAATTTGTTTCGGCTTTTCAAAAAAAAAAACACCGACCTCATCTAGTTTAAATTGACCAAATAAGATTGACGTCTAAATTTGTTCTAAAGTTGACATTGTTACGGGCCCCAAAATAATTTATTACACTCGTCTGGACAGGTGTAAAATTACTTTGTTTGCCTGTAAAAAATGTATTTAGGAAACCTGTAATCAAGCAATTGGTAGACGATATAAAAATGTTATGTTTTTGGGACGACACAAAATTGTTACATCGTACCTAAAAAAGAATAATTATATTTTATTTATTTAAACTTGATGTACAATAGTGAGTTAAAAAGACTATACTGCAGTAGGTGCACAGCAAATAATAAGTTAAATTATTAAACACATAAATATTATGTTTAAAGCATGAGAACCAAACCTCGTTTAACCAAATGATGAACAAATTCGGAATTGTTAGTATTTATGGTGTAAATCGAAAATAAAATAATTCAATTGCTTATGAATGTCACGCAGGTATTCATTGTTACAAGTATTTGAATAATTAAGCGTTGTTTTTGACGTGGTTGACTCTTCACTATTAAGTTAATAAAAATAAACAAAGTTATCGGCGTTGTACCAACGTCATGAAAGTTAAAAACATCAAGACAAAACTGTAGATTCAGAAATAGGCTCTGTTCACTTGTTAAATCGATTCGATGTTTATTTAAACGTAGTTCAATGTCGGTTAGCTTCGGTAGGTCAAGATTAAATACTCACATGTCTGGGTAAACGGTTAAACGATAGGCCGTGCCCTTTTCGTGGTTAGCTGCTCGTTTAACTTCACTTCAAGAACAAATGTTCTTTGTTCTTAAAACCACTATTAAAGCGTGAAATTAATGGTTTTTTTTAAGGATGGGAAATCATCAAATGAATTCCGCTGTGGGTGGAGCGGAAGAGAATATCAGACTCTTACTGACTAAAACCCATCCGTTTTCTTCCAAATGTCCTTTGCGTTCAAGGGCCTTTTTTTGGATGTGAAATCATCGAATGACTTCTTACGCTCTGGGCGCCACTCATAGCTCACCACCGCAGGTCCGCGCCTATGGTGGCTCAAAACCGCCCTGCAAGTTCCGATGCGCGGGGCGTCTTCTTCTGTTGCGGGGGTTGGGGCGTGAGGTTTCCCTGGAGATCCCCCTCCTGCATGCCTCTTCCTTCGCTAGCATTACTACTCCACAGAAGGAGGTGATCGCTTTCTATAGGTACCTCCTCGCTCCGAACCATGGATTCCCAGATATGACCAATGTGTATTTAGGGTACGATGGGACTGACATACGCATTGCGGTTAAAAATGTCCCTAAATTAAAAAAGAAAAAAAAAAAAACTATAGATTGAACCAGGGCCGGAAGCAAGAGTTCACCGCCGTCGATCGCCTCGACGCGGACACAGCGTTGCTCCACCCTAGTTAGGCAGATCTCCGCCGTATGCTCCCTCGTGTCCTCCGGGCGATCGACACAATGTTGACACCCGGGCGTCTCCTCCCACCGAATTTGATATAGGGACCTCCTGAAACATCTGTGTCCGGGGAGTACCTGCGTCAGGCGGAAGGTGAGAACGACGTGGCGCCTCGAAAACCACTTCTCAAAGAGGGGACTTATCGCCTTAATGGTGGCCGCGGTGACTCTTTCGAATAGATTCCGCAACCTTGCACTGGCACTGGCCCTAGCGGGCCCCTTCTATTTTGCAGATATCTCTTTGGGCCCGCGTGGAGCACAACGAGCCTGCAACCCGGGCTTGGTTGTTTTCGCCACCCAATGCTCGCCGTCTCAGGCCCACGCCTACAAAATTAGAATGAAGGATACTTTTTTTCAACTCCACTTTTTGGCTCTTTGGTCTATAGGTTTTAAGTGCGAGCAATGTGTTTTTGGGTTTTTCCAAGACTTGCAGGCTGAGCCCCGTTGCATTGATGTTGGCGCTTTAATAAAATACATAAATAATATAAATTAGAGAAACATATTATGGTACGGAACTGTGCTTGCGCTTCTCCGACTCGCACTCGACCGGTTTTTTCGATAGTTTTACACAGTTCACTAAATCTTGTTCGCCATCAAACGTACCTAAGATACTAATATTAATTCAGATGCTTAAAATAAACTGAATCTCAACAAACATTGAAAAATAAATGGAACGGATAAACTGTTTCCAATACAAACATTATAAGGTGGATGCATACAAATAAATATGACTTCAAAACTAGAGGAAGTCGGAAATGGCATATAAACGGAACGGAACATTTCCTTTACTAGACTTGCCATCGAGGAGTGGAACGACTTAAATGTCATGAAAGAAGAAACTGGGTCAGTTTACCTGGTTATTTTTCCTATTACTTCATTATTAAAATAAAATTGTTGCTGAATATCACTTCAATAGGAGTTGGCAAGTTCTAGAATTAAAATATAAGTCATGTGCCAATCACCACGTAGCTTCCACAGATATTAGGCCTGTGTCTACACGGAGGCATTTTATTCTAATTTACTTTACTTAAATTCGAAGCAGCCTGCTATAAAAAACAAGACCGTTCTGCTAACTACGTTACAGAACAAAGTATGTTGTTACTAAAATTCGAGAGAAACCAATTTCGTTAATGGTTTGGCAAACAAACAAACACCAGGCCTTCAAAGTCGTTTTTTGCCATGTATGCAATAGATACTATCAAAGGTTATTATTAGCTGCATATTATGTACCTAGCTGATTGTGTTTGTGATTTTATTAGGATGGAGGAGTGTTGAAAAAAAAATATGATGCAGTTCGAGACACGTAAGTTTGCGCTTCGGAAACTAGGCTTTTCGCTGGCGAGCTGCTGTTTTGGTATGAGACCTATTTGGGCAACAATTTGTAGCTTACTTCTGAACGAACAACTTACATTGCGCGAACTGTACAAAGACGATGCTGGGTACATAACTCTTCTCTGCCCTGATATACGTCATTGCCTCTATACAATAAATGGGGTATCATAGGAAGGAAAAGAACGAGTGAACAAAGTTCGGTTTAAAGAAAACTTTATTCCCAATAAAGACATAGGTCACTTACTTGAGAACAATACTAAGAATATAGATTACAATATCTTCGTCATCAGTATTACAATTTAATAGTTACCCATCCAATGCATTCATTTCTCCAGAAGTGATCGATCCGCAATTATGTGCTGGCTAAGTTGAGTTTTGAATGCATTGTAGGAGTGTACATTTCTTATACAGGACGGTAATTTGTTATAAAGCTGTGCTCCTTCAAAAGTTAGTATTTTTTTTCCATAGTTGGTTCTTGTTTTTGGTAAAATTAGCAAGCTTGCTCGCCGTGTACTGCGTTGACTAACTTGTTTATATTGAGTGAGTGTTATGTTTGAGTGAACACTTTTATTTAGAATATTTCTGATGAAAATGCATGTGTTGTAAATATAAAGTTGTTTTATGTTCATTATTTTTGTGTCTTGATAAATTTTGCTGGTAGATGTTAGGTATGGGTAGTTGAATATTATTTTTATGATTTTGTTTTGGGTAGTTTGAAGTTCTGATAATTTTGTTTTAGCAGCACTGCCCCAAATTTCGATTAAATTAAGTAGATGTGGTTTTACTAGGGAGTTGTAAATAGTATACCGTAATTTTGGTGGAATACAATGAACAATGTTACGCAGTGACCCGGAGAGAGCCGAGAGTTTACTTTTTATATGATCAATATGAGCGTTCCACGCTAGTGAGCTGTCCATTCTTAGACCGAGGTATTTTTCGCATGCTTTTTGCTGTAGCGGGATATCATTTATTGTTAGAGGGTCATATGAGGGAATTGATCTATTTTTAGCCTTAAATATTACATAACATGTTTTAGAGATATTTATTGTTAGAAGATTGAACTGAAACCATGCGAATAGAGTATTTAAATCTTCTTGTGCTTGTGAGATAATGTGATGGATAGAAGATCCGAAGTAAAATAAACAAGTGTCGTCAGCGTATAAGGTAAGGTGACCATGTAGTTTAATTTCGTTTATATTATTTATATATATTAAAAATAGTAAGGGACCTAGGATAGATCCTTGTGGGACGCCACATGTAATAGGTAATGCATCACTTTGGTGATTACCAAGTTTGACCACTTGCGAACGATTTCTTAAATAAGACTCGAGCATTTTTAAAGCTTTTCCCGTGATTTTTATTGATTCCAGTTTTTAACCGACTTCTAAAAAAGGAGGAGGTTCTCAATTCGGATGTTTGTATTTTTTTTTTTTTTTTTTTATGTTTGTTCGCGCATAACTCCGTCGCTTGCTAACCGATTTGAAAAATTCTTTTTTTGTTGGAAAGGGTATACTTCCCAAATGGTCCCATGAAAATTTTATCGAAATCGAACAAGCGGTTTTTGAAAAATCAACAAAAATCTAAAAAAAATATCTACATTGCCTACATTGACGACCTTTTAGTTTACTCTGCATTGGAGCAGTGCATTTTTTTTACACCAATGTAATTGGTTCGTTTAGGTGGGGGAGGGGAGGGGCTGTAGGTACCACTAAAAAGTGAAAAATAAAAAAACTTTTTACAAAAAAATACAACCGACTTCCACAAAAAATCAAAAAAGTACAAAATAACTTTAATTCGGAAGTCGGTGTTCAAAAAACGAAAAAGGAACCACAAACACCGAGTTCCGAATTAAAGTTATTTTGTACTTTTTTGATTTTTTGTGGAAGTCGGTTGTATTTTTTTGTAAAAAGTTTTTTTTTTAGGAGTAGTTTGTGGCTAACAGTATCAAAGGCCTTTTTTAAATCAATAAAAATGCCTAGGGCTATGTTTTTTCTATCTATGTTTTGTTTAATTTTAGTGATGAGATCAATAGTGGCTGCAGTAGTATTACTTCTGGGTCTAAATCCATATTGTCGATCGGTGATGAAGTTAATAGAAGTAAGGTACTTTTCTAATCGGTTTTGAATAATTTTTTCTAATATTTTTGACAGTATAGGCAACACTGAGATAGGTCGATAATTTCCTGGATCTGTGGTAAGGCCTGATTTATAGATTGGTGTTACTTTCGCTGTTTTTAGTGTTTCAGGAAAGTACCCGTCATCCAGTAATTTATTCAGACATTTACTCAAATCGTTTACGATTAAACTTTTAACGGTTTTAATTACTTTGGTTTTTATTCCGTCTAGGCCAGTGCTGCAATTTGGATCGAGTTTAGTTATAATGGTTGCTATTTCATTAGCAGAACATGGGCTGAAACTGGAGAGCTTCTCAACGTTTTGGGTTATAGGATTTGGTAAAGCGCGGTCATAATCGTTATGAAATGAACTAGGTATTTCGTTCGCTAGGAGTGATCCAATTGTAGCAAAGTATTCGTTAAATGTTTGGCAAATATGAATTGGTTCCGTAATGTTATTGTTGTTTACTACCAATTTTGGAGGAACACAGCTCTGTTTTATTTTATTGCTTGTTAGAGTATTTATTAGGCCCCACATTTTCTTAGGTTTATTAATACATTTTCTAAATTCATTATAATAGTAGGAATTTTTTGTTCTTGATATTAAATTAGCTACATAGTCTCTTTTCTTCATGAATTCTGTTTTTACAGTATCGTCACTAGGGTTATTCTTAAGTTCTGCCGCCAGTACGTTCCTCTGGTTGATTTCAGTGATAATGTCCTTATGGATCCAGTCTTTTTGTGGAGGATTGAGAATTTTGGTCTTTATAGTTTTGGCTTCTTCTGTAAATAGTTTTATTTGGTTTTCAAACACTAAGTATTCGTTGTTAGGATTTTTGAACGTAGCCGCTTCAACAGTGTTAAATAATTTTGTGTAGTTTATTGCTTCGTATTGAGTTTTCATTTTCGGAGGAGTTTTGGTTTTTTTAAGTTCTAGGTACATCTGGTTGTGATCAGACATAGATGATTCAATTATTACCACATGAAAGTAATCGTCTTTTAGGTTGGTGCTAATATGATCGATGATAGTTTTTTTTGTGTCAGAGTTTCTTGTACAATATTTTTTGTTTATTTTATTTAGTAGTGTGTGTCCAGCTTCCTTGACTATTGCTTTGTACTGTTTTGTCTCTTTGTTTTTCTTAGTTAGTAAATCGACGTTGAAATCTCCAAAAACGATTGTTCTTTTCCTTTGTTGTAGCTGCGAGTCATACTCTTGGAGAAATTCTTGGTAGTCAGTGTTTCCGGGGTAATATATGACTCCTATTTCAAGCGCGTATCGTTCGAGATTGATCCATAGGTAGTTGTTTCCATTTGAGTACTTGGACTCTGATAAATTATGTCTCAGATCATTGTGTACGTAGGCTGAGACGAGACGAGAGAGAAGTTAAAGACTACTCATAGAAGAGCTTCAAAACTAACTAAAATTTAGTTCTAGTATTCCTTAGGTCAGGAAAAGTGATAATGCGTTTTTTTATTAGATCCAGCAACCCAGTGCAATTGCCCTACGCCTGATCTTTTTCTGGTCATGTCAGATAATAAAACCAATTGGACAATATTAAGGATCAGAGAGTAGGTATGCCGTTTGCTTCCGTCATACTTGTCTCTGTCAGTGACTACCGTGGCTGACATTCAGTCATGTGAAATGTTAGGAACAATGGGTTTAAACCTACCTACAGCTGTTATTGTTTCCTGGTCGCTGCTGTCATCAAAGTTAACGAACACGACAGTCGTCGGGAGCGTTCGGCTTTTTCCGAAGCCAACTAACTAATAACGTATCGTGAGTCAACATGAGTGTTTGTCTACAATAAAGCTACCATGTTTGTTCATATGCCCACTGCCGAACATGTGCTTATATTGCGCAGTTGGTCCGCAGATAGGACATTTATTTAGGTCAATATTTTATGATGATTATCTAAGTTATTGGGAAGTTTTGACCTATATTCAGTTGAGAATTTAAGGGGCAGGCTTATTACCCGACTATGCAGGCAAAAGGAGGGTTATGATTTTGTCAGGTATGTATGTATGTATGCTCATTTGTTTCCTCATAACTTGTAAACTGGTAAAACAGAGTATCATTGAAAGCATGATCGTCCGCTAGTTTTAGGATACATGAAATGGAATATGGCGCCCTCTGAAGGAAATAAAGTCATGAACTAAAGTTAGTTTTTTTTTAATCTAATGAAAGAGCTTAGTAAATTAGTTGTTGCTCGCGGATTTACTAGCATAAAAAAGTAAGTTCAAAAACCGCAAAATCACGCTGCTTAAAGTATGAAACAAGAAAATATTCTTAGTGATCTTCAGAGGCTAGCTGTCTTATGCCGCCTTACAAAACAGTGCATTCCAACAGTAGTAAACGATCATAAGCTTTAGCACAAAGTGGCATTCGACTATAGCTGTCCTCTGAATATCACTATATACTCGTATAATATTTTCTTGTTTCATACTTTTTAGAGCGTGATTTTTCAGTTGTCGGGTTGAGTTACTGAAATTAATTCGGTTACTGACAGACAATGCATTGCCTAAATTGCTGGGTGTAGAAGCGCTTTACCACAAAGAATGCTTTTGTAGCTGTAACCGGCAAATTGCAGACTCCGTAAGATTGCAAGAAATGTTTATTGGATTAATCCAATAAACATTTCATCATAATCAACAAACATTATTACGAATAGTAACCTTGTCTTTTTAAGAAAAAATAGTTTACAATTTCACGCGATATTTTACTATTTTACGGCAGTTTTCCGATAACTGGCTAGTCTATTTTAGGGACAGCTTCCAACACACCAAAGTATTTTCATGGAGCGATTGCCTACCTTCCAGAATACGATACCCTGGCGATATTGGCGCCAAATTTTCTGACTTCTGACTATTATCGAACACTCTCATTATAACAATTTTAAGACTTGTTACCCGACTTGTTCAGAAGAGCGGTTAATATTTTTACCGTCCTTAGATTCTAAAACCTTTATTATACAGTCCTCACGTCCCTTAAAATATTCAGTGAGTAAACCTTATTTTTCAATACTTCCTTGAAAATCCTTTGGGAACTACGACTTATTTCTCTGCACGGAAAACGAAACGTAGTCTAAACAACGAGTAGAGTAGATTCTCAGTGGCCGGAGGTAAAATTGACTTACGAGTTTTCTCCGAGGAAAAACTTTCAGTAGCATTGCATTAAACTGTCTTCTAGTATTTGATAAACAAATCGTATTGCTTTTCTTTCTTAACTATTGATTTTGTTGATAAAACGACAATATTCTCCCCGTCCCAGATTTGTTGTGCTTATGATTTTATCTCAACTACTGGTATTAGTCGTCTGAATCAAGATTTACACCGACATAGCCGGAAATATTACAAAGTTATGCTGTAGTGGGCAGGATGCATTGCTATCAGATTTATTAGCTAATAGGGCCAAACGGTTCTGGAGTGGCGAGTGTGTCCATCACTTAAGGCTGGAATGACAGATATAATGAACTAGCTGCTGCCCGCGACGTCGTCCCCGTGGAATCCCCGATTTTAAAACATTCTTTATCGCTGCTCCGCTCCTATTGGCTTAAGCGTGATGATATATAGCCTAAAGCCTTCCTCGATAAATGGTCTATTCAACCCAATAAGAATTTTTCAATTCGTTCAACCAGTAGTTTCTGAGATTAGCGCGTTCAAACAAACAAACAAACTCTTCAGCTTTATAATATTAGTATAGATTATCTCTAATTGTGTTACAATAATAATATTTTCCTAGATTTTCCATGAGTCGACTTGGGTGTAGACCCAGCAATTTCGAAAACAATCCGGTCCATATAAACTAGGCATTTCAAACATTATTGTTTCTGCAAATGCAAATAAAATGGTATGAGAATGTAATATGAGAGCCACACAGGCTTGCTAACGATAAATTCATCTCGGTGAGGTTATTACATTCAGTAGGTACAATATATGAAATGTCTGTGCAATAATGTGTTTATCATGTTTTGTGTTTATTCTATTTGAGAATATTTTTGTAACTCAGTGCTGATAATCTTTTTGTTTTCGACAAGTGGTTACAAACGAAAAAAAAAAATGCGTACATTGATGCAATAAAGATTTATAATGTAGTGCAACTCGTCAAGTCTCTCAAACTCTTATCCATTCTAATATTATGATCACTGAAAACTTCTGAACCCAAACTAAAAATAGCAAAACTTGCATTTAATTCATAAGTAATTTTAGCAGACGTTTTTCAAAACGAAGCTTGGAGAATATTAAAAATCTTAATATTCTCCATTTGGAGAACAAAAGAAAATGGAATATATTTGAAAATTAGAAACCGAAAATTGAAATTATGACCGGCCAGAACGAATGCGTTTCGTTCAGAAACGCACCCCGTTACAATTTTAGACGCTTCTGCGGTGTATTCCCATCGATCAGCGAGCGAGTCCCATTATTCAATACACCGAAACTGTCCATGATGCCTCCAAAATCACCAATTCACGTCAAGTGTAATGAATATCCGTCTAATTCATTAATAACTGCAACTGAATTACAGGAACGGACCATCATTTAATTAAGAGAATAACATATCAGTATTGGCCGATGTACCTACGAAGGTATATCAGCCAATGAATACTGGTCGTCTGTTGGACTGATCTGTACAATCCCTAAATACATATACCGTACATATGTATATAAGGATTGTACAGGTCAGTCCGACATATTATTATTTTACATACTGATCTTAATTTTCTGACTGCTTGAGTTCTTAGACTACAGTTTTCAATTTTTGCTTTTTCCTCTGTCTGTAGTTTAGCATCTAGGGAAGTCGTTATTAACGTGTCATTACCTCCTCTCAGGATCTCTCTGATCAGTTATAGTTATTAGGGCTGTCAGTTACTTAGTAAACGCAATTTGAGGTGATTGACAGCCCTAGGATTGCGTTGGCGAGGTAATTATCAAACCTAATTTAGACAAACTAGTTAGAATAAATGACGCTGACCACAAATATCCTTCATAATTATATCGTGTTAAATTTATAATGTAAAATAAAATAATATTCATTTACCGTATAGTTACTTATGTAATTCGGACACTGTCCTACGGTGATGCATACGTTATTAACAGAGTATTTTCTGTAAATTCAAAAAAATATTTTTAAAACTTTTTATTTCTATAACATTACAACAACACAATATTCACGAACGGTTATTTTTAATCAACTTACGTTGTCCCACTTCTAGAGAAAGGGCTCTACCATAGCCTTCCCGGTGTTTTGCCAATATAGTTTTGACCTCTTTAAACAATAGTACGGATTTTTAAATTATCTATACTTATAATAAATCTGTAGAGAGGTCAATTCTGTACAAGGAATATATTTTCAAAATAACTATCAGGGGATGATTAGTGATCGATACTGGTGCCAAAAATGCAATCAGTAACATTTTTGTCTGTCTGTCTGTCTGTCTTTCTGTCTGTCTGTCTGTCTGTCTGTATGTTCTTTATAGAAACAAAAACTACTCGACCGATTTTAACGAAACTTGGTGCAATTATTCTTCATACTCCTGGGCAGGTTATAGTATACTTATCATCACGCTACAATCAATAGGAGCAGAGCAGTGAAGGAAAATGTTGGGAAAACGGGAGAAGTAACTCCATTTTTTAAGCTTCCGTCGCGTGTGTAGCCTTAATGGTTAAAGTTACATAGAAATCATGTTTTATATAACATTATCTAAAAAATATCCCACTACAGCATATGTCTATCTTTTATGGTTGACTCACAATAACACGTGTAACTCCCGATAGCTTAGCAGTTCGGAGCTTTCTGATTATATTTGTTTACTCTTACGTTTTTTTTTTTTAATTCTACCCCCAAGGGGATAAAATAGGGGATGAACGTTTGTATGAAACTTTGTCAATTTTAAACCAATCGGGCTGAGAGTTTCAAAATCGGGGGTAAAGTAACTATTCCACGCGGACGAAGTCGCTGGCAGAAGCTAGTCTACACTAATATTATAAAGGGGAAATATTTGTATTTTTGTGTGTGTGTGTATGTTTGTAATAAATAAACTCAAAAACTGCTGTGCCGATTTCAAAAAATTCGTTCACCATTAGAAAGCTACATTCACCCTAAGTAACATAAGCTGTTTTTTTTTGTGTAACAACGCGGATGAAACCGCGGGGCGCTGCTATGTATTATGATTTATAAATTAGTAAATTAAATAGCTATTTTTAGTTATTTTTGTAGTCTTTTAAACTCAATCCTACACAACTATTACGTTGCCAGGCTTTATAATATTACAAGCATCGATTTCATGTAGGTAATGCCGTTTCAAATCCAAACATTTCATCATACACCATTTAAATAACTTGTAAATACGGCTTACGAATAAACAGCAGGTAAAAAAGAAAATGGCCGCCGACCCCTAACCGAATAACTCCTCCAACTAAATGTGTGACGCATTTCCTGTAAGCCGGACTCTTTGTGGGGCTTTTAGCGCAATGCTTCAGTGAAAGGTACGTTTTGCGCTTTTAAACTTAAAAAGTCGAGTTTCACCTATGTGGAAATACTGACATAGAAAAAAAGGTACGCCGCGACCGAAGTGGAATTATGCAGCGACACGAAACTCGAGGAAAACCGATTGGCTGGGCTTAGGGCTGTTGAAACGTCGGGTTGTATTGTTTATACACTACAATTATACATTTAGGTTGCACCGACTTTGATTCTGGATAATTCTTAGGGATTTTGACTTCACCTGCTTAGCGTAAAAAACGGACTGACTGTAAACAAAATTAACCACAAGCTTAAAGCATTTATTTTAATTAAACCATTAACAAGCACTTTTGAATTCAGGGTCGGTCAATCAAAGTGGTGAGGCTATTAACATGTTCTAAAGCGTGGATCTGTATAGAGAAGAACGTGCAAGAAACTCCACTGACGCTTTTTTAAATCAATAACATCGTTACTTTGTGGCTACATTGTTCTAATGTTGATTTTTTTTCTACTAATCTTATCCAGCTGCTACCAGCTACCTTGTTATGTCTGTATTGACGTGTTCCGTCCTATCCTACTTCCTAGCCTATCCTACTTTTCCTGCAATATTTTTGCTTAGTTTTTGAGGATAATTATATAGATATTTTTTACCACGTGTATTACGAAATACGACCAATGGTCAATGTGAAGTTTTTTTCTGTTCCATCTATTTCAAATAATAAACCGCTTTAAAGTTATGATTTGGCTAATATTTATTTTAATTTTTATTATTCTAATCATAACACTAAAATATATTTTGTGGCCTAACCTAAACACGTAATAGTACCTACAAGCATCACATAGTAATGAAAAAAAAAAACTATGCTATAAATTTTATTCATCAGCAGCCTGTTGCAGTCCACTGCTGGACATAGGCCTCTCCAATTGCACGCCACTTAGATCTATTTTCGGCTTCTCGCATCCAGTTTCTGCCAGCCGTCCTGCGCAAATCGTCACTCCACCGTGCCTGAGGACGTCCTACACTACGTTTGCCGAGACGCGGTCTCCACTCTAGAACTCGTTTACCCCAACGGTTGTCGGTTCTACGACTAATATGGCCAGCCCACTGCCACTTCAGCTTACTAATCCGGTGGGCTATATCAATTACCTTGCTTCTCTGACGGATCACCTCATTTCTGATGCGATCCCTCAGAGACACACCGAGCATAGCCCTTTCCATAGCCCGCTGAGCGACTTTGAGCTTATGGACCATACGAGCCGTCAGTGTCCACGTTTCGGCTCCGTATGCCATGACGGGTAGGACGCACTGATTGAAGACTTTCGTCTTTAGGCACTGTGGGATCGACGATGTAAAGACTCGACGTAGCTTCCCAAATGCTGCCCAACCCAACTGAATTCTTCTGTTCACCTCGCCCTCAAAATTGTTTCTACCTAACTGCAATGACTGCCCGAGGTACACATATTTTTGAACAACTTCGAGAACGGCACCGTGAATCGCAATCGGTTCCGGTAGAACATGTTCGTTGAACATGACCTTGGTTTTATCCAAGTTCATCCGTAGACCGATGCGTACAGAAGAGTCAGCCAGGTCATTCAGCATCTGTTGTAGGTCCTGCAGCGTTTCTGCCATAATGACGATGTCGTCTGCAAATCGCAAGTGAGAGATGTACTCGCCATTGATGTTAATGCCACGTTCTTTCCAGTTCAGCGTCTTGAACATATCCTCCATTGCATTAGTGAACAATTTCGGGGAAATAACATCCCCTTGTCTCACTCCTCGATGCAACGGTATGGGACTTGTTTGCTGATTCTGTACTTGAACGGACATGGTGGCGGCCTCGTAGAGACATCTCATCACTTGGATGTATCGCCAGTCTACTTGGCAGCGCTGCAGGGACTCCAGAACAGACCAGATTTCAACCGAGTCAAAGGCCTTTTCATAGTCCACAAATGCTAGACACAGGGGCTGATTATACTCTTCGGTCTTCTGTATAATCTGCCGCACTGTGTGGATGTGGTCTATGGTGCCGTATCCGCTCCGAAATCCAGCCTGCTCCGGTGGTTGGAATTCGTCGAGTCTTCGCGCAAGACGGTTCGTGATCACTCTTGAAAACAGCTTATAGACGTGGCTTAGAAGGGATATGGGTCGATAGTTCTTCAACAGGGTCTTGTCTCCTTTTTTGAAGAACAAGACGACCAAACTTCTACTCCACGCCTCTGGAGTTCTCCCTTCAAAAAGGACAGCGTTGAACAGCTTCTGGAGCTCCCTCAGTACGGGGTTACCCCCAGCTTTCAGCAGCTCTGTGGTAACGCCGTCTTCTCCAGGGGCTTTTCCATTTTTAAGCTGCCCAAGAGCGATCTCGATTTCGCCAGTATTGACTTCTGGCAGGTCTTCGGTGAAATGGCGTGTCAATGTGGCTCTAGGACCCTCATTTTCGGGATCAGGACGAGATGCATGCGATGCGTATAACCGGCTATAGAAGTCCTCCACTTCCGAAAGGACTGCTGGCTTCGAAGAGACGACTTCTCCACTTGCTGTGGTCAACTTCGTCAGGTGGCTTCTTCCAAGAGATTGTACGAACACCTTTGACCCCCGGTTCTGCTCGATTGCTCTTTCAACCGAAAGAGCATTGAAGCGCCGGAGGTCGCGTCGTACGTGCTTGTTGATCTCTCGGTTTAGAAACCGCTTTGCCGACGAAGTGACGGGTGGGTTTTCACGTCGTTCTTCATTAGCCCTAAAGTCCCTTCTGAAAGCTTAGACTTCTTGCCCTTACGCTGCATATCACAGAATCTTGTACCTTCTTCCCTGAGGATAAATTTTATTAATAAAATACTTTTATATCTGTCGATAGCAGCCCTAAGATGACTTGGTTGCGGCCGCCATGCTATTATGATTTCAGTTTTCTGTTGAATTTTAGTTCGTCGTTACGATACGGAATACCCAGAGAAATTGGTTAAGGTATGTACATATCTAGTTCTATTTAATTATCCTGGTCACTGGGGTGGGTTTCAGAACTAGTGGTCGTTCCTGTAACATTCTGATTTATAACATTTTCTCAGTACTGCGTGTTTCGGGAAGTACTTAATATATAAAATAACTAGCGACTCGCCTCGGCTTCGCATGGGTGCAAAGCTAAATAAAAAGTAAAGGATAAAAAATGGTTATTGCGGGTTATCATCACTATTGTAGACCGTTTTGAGGTGTACAATACTGTAGCTACATTATTTTGATCTATCTCGTAAGATTCAGCCCGAGTTTGCAATGTAAGCGAAAAATAATGTGAATATTTACGACATCACATTAGAAACCTCTAAAATTATCAGTGTTTCTCTACTATATTATGCATATATAAACCTTCGTATTCGTGATGGAGTTTTAAAGATCTAAGCATACATACGGACAGACAGACAGTGCGAAGCAACATTGTTTTAGTTTTATACTATTTAGTGATTATGCTTAGTTAGTGGATGACTTCAGCTCTGTTTTTGGCGATAATCAGAGAAATATAGAAGAAGACATGTTGTATCGATTCCAAATGCATTGACGAAAGGATAAGAAAATTTTCGATGAATTGAAAAATTAAAATGATTTTATGGGGAAACCGATAGGCGAGTTATTTGAGAATACCTTGTAGAAATTAGTTTATATCCCAAAAAAACCCGTTGTCCAAATCCAGCAATGGACTACCCGTATGCCAAATTTCACCCAATTCTGTTCGGGCGTTAAGATGTTAAACGGTCATTTATTTGCATTAAAAGCGGCACATTTATTAGTTTAGTATAGACTGCTTTACTGGTCATCGATTTGTTCAGTCGAACAAATATGTTGGTTCTCACAAAACGTCATAGCAATAAGTGTGAAGCTAGTTCGATGAACGCAAGAAGACTGGAGTAGAATATTAATAGTAAAATATTAATTTATGTAGTTGTTATTTACATCAATCTGCTAATCTGACCTCCAAAACCCAGTAACTGGGTATTACTCTTCGGGCTCCTGACTAGTCGTGACGTCTGTCAAAGATATACAAATGACAGCCAGGGCTAATGGCTTAACGTCGTGTTCTCTGTGTCACTGACTCTCTTCTATTGGATGGTCTGGCCATCCACGGACCGGCTTCGGCAAGCGCTGCTTAACCTCGGAAGATCGAACCATGCAGCTGTTATTATTTAGCCACGACCTAGCTACATCAAATTATATTATTAAAAAAAGCAGTGCGCACTCAAATAAACTCAAAATACTTAGTCATAGCCATATTTATGAAGTACGCTAGGTAATAGAAATCGTTCATGTGTGTCAAAGCCATTCAAGAAAGCGCTTTGAGCGTTATTTCGCACAGCGTTCCATATTGCATCGTATATAAAACTGGCGACTGGTTATTTTAGTATCCAATAACTTCTAAAGTGTGTATTACATTTTAGAGATCGTTTGGCTTGTTTGCATGTTACAGTTTCAAGTGTTTAGTTTAGTGGTTTCAATTTGTGTTGATCGTTTAAAATTGTATTTGTTGGACTAAATATATAAGTGCGATATAATTCTTTATCAACGCTGGGTTTGTGGCCTGCAGAAGAGCAACTGCAATCGTTGCTTTTCTAGTAAACGCGACTGATTCAGGGCATGGTCAGTTCCTAAGTTCAATGTACGATTTAGATTTTTAAAATTTTGGTATACCTATGCTTTGAAACGTGAACTAGCTTAATTTTCTTACCTGAACAGTCCTTAACAGTTCAAAAGTGCCTGTTTTTTATTTTTAACCGACTTCTAAAAAAGGAGGAGGTTCTCAATTCGGATGTTTGTATTTTTTTTTTTTTTTATGTTTGTTCGCGCATAACTCCGTCGCTTGCCAACCGATTTGAAAAATTCTTTTTTTGTTAGAAAGGGTATACTTCCCAAATGGTCCCATGAAAATTTTATCGAAATCGAACAAGCAGTTTTTGAAAAATCAACAAAAATCTAAAAAAAATATCTACATTGTCTACATTGACGACCTTTTAGTTTACTCTGCATTGGAGCAGTGCATTTTTTTTACACCAATGTAATTGGTTCGTTTAGGTGGGGAAGGTGAGGGGGTGTAGGTACCACTAAAAAGTGAAAAATAAAAAACTTTTTACAAAAAAATACAACCGACTTCCACAAAAAAAATCAAAAAAGCACAAAATAACTTTAATTCGGAAGTCGGTGTTCATAAACGAAAAAGGAACCACAAACACCGAGTTCCGAATTAAAGTTATTTTGTGCTTTTTTGATTTTTTTTGTGAACGTCGGTTGTATTTTTTTGTAAAAAGTTTTTTATTTGAAAAAAGGTACGTTGGCCTATTCGAATTTCATTATATCAATGTGTCACTAGATACCGCTCTAGCGCTCTATTAATTCATTTTTTCTCGAAAATATGACTCATATTGAGTAAAAGACATTAATAACATTTATTACACATCCTGTTATTCCCATGTTCCTCACGCAGTGTGTGGATTACATCTCAGTCGTTGTTAATTCTTTTCTCGTGCTCAGCAGTACCGTGGCTTTTGACTTGTTGCAATGTTTCATGAAAAATGCTAGTGGTGTACTTCGTTAGTTAGCGCGATTATGACCGCTATTTATTTGCTGGAAAGATTCTGTTATTTTGCTCGACACTGTAATGCTTTTAGAATAGTTAAGCAATTATATAGTTAGCTTTTATTAGTTAGTTTTTTTTTTGTCTAATGACTAAACTTGAATCAATAAATTCGAGATGATTTAAATCCGTCGCCACCAACTCTAGTATCGACTTGAGTATTAAAAATTACATTTTCGCCCGCGACTTTGTAAGCGCATATCCTGTTTTCGATCTCATGAATGTGGCTATCTATCATTTACAAAAAGAATTTTCCAAATGCGCTTGTAGTTCCAAAGATTAGTACGTTCAAACAAACACAAATCTCGGCTTTATTATATTAGTATGGATATGATGAATACATTATAACTTAAAATAGAGATTAATCTTCATGAATTTTGAAATACAGTTTGTTTTTCCAAAAATGATAAAATTTATATTAAAATATAAAAAGTGATTTTCCCATAGTGATGGCTAGACTGTTACCATTAGTTACATAATTTTCTATTGCCACATTAAAGCCACAATTCTTACTAACACAAAGGTCGTTGACACGCGACGCTGTACGATCAAACTGAAATTGAACTACTAAATACGCATTACAGCGGTGAAAGAAAAAATGCGCTGGTGATGTCCAATTTACATAAATACTTTTTAAGGTTCCGTGTCTGAAAGATAACTCACGGAACCCTGTTAAAGCCCCGCGGTCCGTGCGTCCACTATTATAATTAGAAAGTTACTCTGTCCGTCTGTTTGTTACCTATTTACGTCTAACCGGCAGAACGAATTTAGATTTTAATTTTTTTTTTTTTAGCAATCACAGATTTGATACCACATCTATATCATACTGTAGCATAAGATGAAGTATTAGCACGAACGTGATCTCAATACAGTCAGTGGCCTTTCTTAATATAAAAAAAAATCTCATTTGTTTTCGTATTTTGGTCAAAGTTCTAACGAAACTTTGTAATATTACAAAAATTAAACCTCTTTGTATTTTCTATAGCTGAACGAGGTAAATAATTTACATACAGTTTTCCAAGACTTGGAAAGTTTATTAAGCTTTCTTAAAGGAGCTTTCAATTTATTTTGCAATTTATATGATAGATAGGTGCCTACTTACTTTGTTAACATATCAATTCTGTTTCACAAATAAACCATCTAAAAGCAACATCAATCAATTAACTTGCTTATAAGAGCTTATTACTGAACATCAGCCTCTCCCACGAGGCGCGGAGGCGTACGAGTTTTATTTCATACTAGCAGCGCCCCGCGGTTTCACCCACGTAGTTTCCGTTCCCGTAGGAATACGGAGATCAAATATAGGCCTTGTTACTCGCTGATAATGTAGCTTTCCATTGTGATGAAATGGTTAAAATCAGTCCAGTAGTTTTGGTGTTTATTCGGTACAAACAAAAAAATAATATTTTCCTCTTTACAATATTTGTGTAGATCTACTGAATGCCCATAACTAGAGATACATATTTCAAAATAATTTCATTATCATTAACGCTATTTCAGGCAAAAGAAATCGACTGCTGCATATAGTTTTCGTTTAGATGTCTTTGGATGTCCTCAAGCGTCGCCACATTGGCTGGGCCTGTGCTTTTTGCATCCCGGGGTTTACCCATCCTCGATCAGCCCCCTTCTATTGACTTCAATATTATTTATTTATATGAAGATTGTTAACCAAACCATTATTATAAAACGGTGAAATTGATTGTTTGTTTGTAGAAGAAGATACTTATCCGATTACGATTACCTGGAAATACACTTCTCTAGCACTGACTCTTAGAGGCTTTAAACCTGAAAAACTGCAAGGTTCCTGAAGAATAGACCACAGTAGCAAATTCACGTGGAAAAGTTTGCGTTTTAAAGTGATTTTTTTGTTTAAAACCCACACAATCTATTTCCATCTAATTCTACAAGTCACAGCCGTTTCAAATATTGCCATACTTAATATGTAAATCTTCCAACAAAGCCACATAGCACTAAATATTTTTACTTAGATTTAACAAAGCGCGGTAAATATTGGCGTGACACGCAAATTAAGTAGTTCATAACTTCAACAAGGTCAAGAATAAACTGCTATGATTCATATCCATATTTAAAAGTACGACCGGAGTATTTGAACGGTCTGTTGCATAATCAACTTTAGTTACTTCATGGGAACACAATTATATTAAGTTAAGAATATTTACACAATGTAAGATATGAAATATTGTCCATATTACTATTGGTGATACCACAGTTTTTTTGCAAAACGAAAAAGCCTCCGCTATTCGCCCTGTCAGCGGGCTGTATTACGAGTATATGTATGTATTTTACAGATTGCGTATTTATATTGCCGCTATATCTCCAAATAATTATATTAAATTAAAAATTACAAGGTGTCATACAAGAAACGTGTTTTTTTTTTGCGGTACGTAACTCTTGGTCAGCTAGTCCGGCTCACACTTGGCTTGGTTTTGATTCGGTTAAGTAAGGAAGGATTAAAAACGTTTGTTGTTTTTTAGCTAAGCGAAAGGGATAAAAAGCAAAGGGTTTTCTTAGATGTGTCTAGTGGTATCTATGTGAGAGGTATGGACGGCAAATACTTTACAAACAATAATAAATGGTTAAGAACTGGAATATGTTTCCCTTGGGTGAAGTATACTTTAATTTTAAACTACCTTACATAACCGTCGGGAGGGCCCGTGACAAACTATGCTCATCTTTTAAATAACTCTGTCACCTGTCAGAATTTCTGGATAAACTTGAATAATGCCCAAAGGGGATTGTGGTATGGCCGCCATTTTGTTTTTTTTTTTTCAATATCGCGGCGCACTGTGAACCACATAATATACTGTATGGGTGGAAGTTACTCGTACTTATACAAACAAACAATATCGGAAACATGGTGCCCTATAAAAGTGTCACGTTGCCGAGATATATATGGCGGTGCAGTCGTCATGTGACAACTATGATGTGTTTATATGTATTACATTAAATTCAAATAATAACAGTTTCCAAGCTTGATTTAGCTAATAATTGGAAGAAAGTAAAAATAAGAACACGTGAAAACGACTTTATTATGTACTTCGTTAAATAATAGTGTTTAATTTGCATTAATGGCTAAATCAAGCCGAGAGCTATAATTAGAATACAATCTACTGCATAATAAGTATGTGATTAGTTCATTTCTGAATTTCATTGTTCTCACATGGCGACTTTACGTTCAAATTTCTCGGCAACGTGACTCTTTAGGGCATCATGTTGCAAACTTTTTTTTTGTTTGTTAAGTGTCCGCTACCATATTCATACACAAATTTCATTGTGCGTCACGATTTTGAAAAAGTAAAAACAAAATGTCGACTGATGGCTATGCCAGCTCCGATACAAAAATGTTCGAACCCCTAATGCTAATTTACGCTAATGATGACTGAAGACACAATCATAACGCAGAAGTTTCACTTTGTGCGGATTTAAACAAAGTTACTTTCCATGAGCCAGTGTCAGAATGACAATTCTACTAATTTTAAGCAATGTTTACATTCGCATCAAATTATATAGACATTGAGGTTTTCTTGACTTTGGTAACTAAATGATGAACCTTAAGATGACGAGACCAGCAGGCCCAAACAGAGATGATTGGTTGAGTTAAAGGATTGACCTACAATCTCATTACACCAGAAAATGTGAAACAGTGACTGCCTTTGCCCTGCAGTGGCAACAAAAAAATTATAAATGCTTTTAAATAAGTATAGAACTTCTGTTTATTTTTATCTGTTGTCACAGAACATTGTCCTACGTCGACGATAATTCTAGAAATAAACATAATGGCTAGAAGTCGGCATTGCGGTATACCTCGCTGGCTTATAGACCGATATTTGTAGTTCAAGTGCAATGGCTTCGGAGTTCTATTAATAACGCGGCACTCCTTATGTTTGCGGGCGGTTTTATGCAACTATATGATTATTATTTTTGGAAATTGCGTTTTGTATACAGTTTAGGTAAGCAACGCTTGCAAACGTTGGTCTGTGGATACGTGACCATCTTAATACCGATTTTCAGAAAGCACGTGAAGCCGTTCAGCCTGTCTGTCATTTGCAGATCTTTGGCAGTTGCCAGTCGCGATAAAATCTGACTCCAGTCTTGTCAAGAACTACCGTGTTACACAGTTCAGTTAAATGTGTTGCGTAAGTCTAGTAGGCAGCCGCTATATGTAAAATACTGGTATTTAGCTGAATCCAATTTCACAATATCGTTGGAAATAGGCTAATAATTGAGATAATTGACTTTATTTTAATAAAATAAATCTATAAATATATAAAAAATATCTCATTTATTAGTTTCTGATTATTATTATTTGTCTTTCTATGGGTTTCATCATCTGCCTAGTCTTTTCCCAACTATATTGGGTTCGGGTTTTAGTCAAACTTTGGTTGTGATCCTTATTGAATTTGTGTCATCCAGTAGGTACAAATAGCGTTTAGCGTGACAAGTATGTAGGTACCTATATACGAATAACTTCACAAGCATGTAACTTCTCTATTATTCACAAGGCTAGTTTTTTTTAACCGTCTTTCAAAAATGAGGAGGTTTTCAATTCGACTGTTTTTTTTGTATGTTTTTCAGCGGTATTTTTGCCAATTGTTAACTGATTTGGATGATATCGTTTTTGTTTAGAAGAGTATGGACTGAATCCATTTCAATGTGGTGAATATCTGATGAAGAGCGTCGAAGATAGGCAACGGCACTCTACATAAAATGATAGCAAATCTTCCCGGAATGCTGAAATAGCACGTCTGTTTATTATTAATACCAGTTTATAACATAACATCATGCCAGTACGCGGCTGTGTACAAGTCAACCATTTTTTTGGGTATAATTTTATTGTTTAAAAACCGGTCTTGATGATTCTTTTTGCGTTGAGTTTATTTGCATTGGATGTTGAACTTCAAAGATAAACTAGTGACCTTCTCTACTTAAAATCAATAAAATCTAGTAGAGATTTATATCAATCCTAAATAAAATTGGGCATTTTACTATGAGCTGGTCTAGACTTGATCTACGAAGGCACACCAGTACTTGCTTAACGGTCAATAGTGCAGCAACTCATATTTTGGAAATAATATAAATTTAGTAGGAAAAATAAAACACTTTTTTAGAAAAATAAATTGCAACCGACTTCTTAGTAAAGAACAAGTTTCCAATAACATCTCTCAAATAATTAAGTAATCAGTCGTGAAGTTTTTCTGATAGCAGCCTACAATGATGAGCAGTATAGATTGTCTGAACTTCGAGTAAGGTGCAACTCTTCACGGCCTCAATTAGTTTAAAATGACAAAAAAAGATTGACGTTTAAAAGTATTATTTACAACTTGCAAAACAAATATCATTTATCATTTACTATTGTAGGTTTCAACAAAGTACCACTCACCAACCATGTAGTTTGACTTTTGTCTAATTGCATGGATAGCGATTATATCGAATCACTATTTTTCAATGTTAACGTATGATATTTGGCTCTATGTGCAAAGTACTATATACTAGCAGCGCCCCGTGGTTTCATCTGCGTAGTTGCCGTTCCGCTGGGAATATGGGAATAAAATATAGCCTGTTTCACCCGGGGATAGTAACTTCCCAAAAGTGAAATCATTTTTCAAATCGGTTCAGTAGTTTTGGAGCCTATTCAATACAAACAAACAATCAAATCTTTCCTCTTTATAATATTAGTAGAGACTAGCAGCGCCCCGCGATTTCACCCAAGTTGTTCCCGTTCCAGTGGGAATATGAGGTTAAAATACAGCCTATGTAACTCGCTGATAATGTAGCTTTCTATCAACGAAAAATTTATGAAATCGGTCCAGTAGTTTAGGCGATTATTCGGAACAAACAAGCCAACAAAATTTCTCTTCTTTATAGTATTAGATATAGTTAAAAATGGTAATAAAGTGATAATCCTAATCAGTGCCCGTCTCCTTATTCGCAACGAAACAACGCATCATTATTCATTGTCATGTTATCAGTAACGTTATCAATCGTGAAATGAAGGAAAGTCTGTTTAGGGGTCAGCAGTTCTGCAGCGGGTTATGACATGTATAGATAAGCTATCAGCTGCGGTTATCAGGCACATGACTGTGACAGCCTTTTGTTACTGTTTTATCATTATTTCGTGTGTTTGGTGCCGAATGGATGTATCTGCCGACAGTTGCATGATGGTGTGCTGGTTTTTTGTGTAGTAATTCTACGTAGGTAACTATTTATATTGAAAAAGCAATTCGATGACAGATTGGTTCAACTTACACGAAGATATATTTCTATGGGTGATCTGTATGGGTGTACAAAAATAGTTCATTCTGATGCAGGTGGCCATCAAACTTCATCATTATAGCCAGCCAAGGCAGAATAGGCACCCCATCCGAAGGCGTTATGGAGATGGAGACTAAAGGTTAATAGCCCACGTATAACAAAACGGCGCTTTTCAACACAGTAACGTTTTATTTATGAAATTAATTATATAAAGAGAAATAAGTCGCCGTTTTTTCTGTACGCGACTGATATCAATTTCGCACTAATGCGAAAAGCACATCATTGCGCGCTTAAAAGCATTGGTGTAATTTAGCTTGACGACTTTGACGAGTATTTAAACACAGCATCAGCTGCTAGTCTATTACTTTTAGAAACTGCTCTCATATATATATGTACCTACTCTACTATTCTCTTGGGGAGTAACAAAACTTAGGGTATGTTTGATGGTTGATGACAACGACCATAATAAATATCCTCTAGACGCCTAATACTTGATCTAATGCACTCAACCAATTCTGCCAACTTATTGAGGTATGAGGAAAAGGGGTAATGCGCTCTGATTGGGCCAACCAAGGTCACGTTATCTCACTGGAGGCTGTATGGTCGTTGGTTGATGACCACCAATCCGGACCCACTATCTACACTTTGTAGCAGTGACATTCCAAAAAAGGGTTCTATTAAACATGGCATATTCTCGCTTATCGAATTCTTCTTATGAGGAGCTCGTGGCTAAATTATAACAGCCGCACGGGTTGATCTTCTAGGTTAAGCCATGTTTGCCAAGGTTGTTCTGTGGATGGGAGACCATCTTAACATAAAAAGACTCCTCCAACAACCAAAAATTTGAATTGAAACTAGAAAATTTGATATCAGTTTTAGCATAAGCATAAGCATTATCAGCCTTTTTTAATGTTCCCACTGCTGGGACACAGGCCTCCTCTCTAGGAGAGGGAATGGGCCGTAATCCATCACGCGGGCCCAGTGCGGGTTGGTGAATGTCACATGTATTCGAATTTTTGGTTCTAGGATATGCCGGTTTCCGGTTTTCCTTCACCGTTTTGAGAGCAGTGGTGATGAAATGAACTACATAAAGTAGTGCGCCTGGCTAGGTTTGAACACGCTACCTACAATTCGTAAGTCGGGGCCGTTACCACTCGGCCAGTCTTGCCAAGAAGAAAATCTGACTCCAGCCATACCGTGTTACCCAGTTAATGGATTGTGGACGTCTGGTAGGCAGTCGCTCCACGTAAAATACTGCTACCTATTCAGCTGACTCCGGTCTGACTGGGAGTCGACCGATGATTACAATTTTTCTCTTTGCACCAAACATGATCAAAAAACTTAACCGAGCAAAAAATACAGCATCAAAATGCATTTTAAAATAATCCCTTTGAGTATTTAAGCGTAACATTCTCATGTTTAATATTTACAAAGCGCTGGAACTGTTACTGCTATTTAAAACTCGTATCGCGAACATCAACCATCCAAACATCACGTCATGTTATATATTCCTGCAGTACATAGACTAACGAAATCTAAATTGCTTAGAATCCTTAGCAGTAATATACCTAGTGCTAAGAATTTTAAGCAATTTAGATTTCAAAGCAGGTACGTAAATGGTGATTAAGTTTTGATCGACGATGGGCAAGTTCAAATCATTTGTGAAGGAAATATCGAAGATAAACTACCTAATTTATACTGGGACTGCGAATTAATGAATCACTCACTCTTTACGACGTGTAACAGAATAATCGGAGTAACTCTTAAGTGGTCATTTTGGGATTCTACTTTACCCGTAGCGACGCATTTTTCATTTGCTCATCTTTAAAATATGTAGTAACTATCAACAACATCAATAACAAATATAGTGTTTGCCTACGTTTGCGAACAAAATAAATTAAACATGACATTGGTTTAGCCAAAGAAAAGAAAAACAAAACAACAGGAGCAAACATAAATCGAAGCGGTGAGAATATTTCATACTGATAATGTATAAGTTATACATATATTATAGAATTATCTTCAATCCTAAGCAATGTATAGTCGCCCAAGCTGTTGCCAAGTTCAGATCAAAACAGTTTGCATATTCCGGTTTGTTCCTCACCCTAATTCATTACAACAAAATCTACCAAAACTTTCACGAAACGACCCAACGTTTGAACAACGACCTTTTCAAATACACACAGCTTAAGAAGACCAACGCTCCATCGCACAATCCACTGATAAAACCTTTCATTTTAACAAAGCAAATATTGTCGAAGGTGTATAAAAATATTTATAGCAGTTAAGGCTTGTTAAGACAGACCAGGCCAAAGGGATTTATGACAGAAAAAAATGTCATGCGGTAGCAATTAGGGCAGTGGCGCTGTAAACGCAAAACATGACTAGCTGACAACGTTTTCCTCTCCGTTTTAATCATAGGTCATCCCAAGCGAAAAATCTCTTTCTTGTCAATCAATCAATCAACTATATTTCTGCCAAATTTCATACAAATATGATCAGTGGTTTCTGCGTGAAAGTGTAACAAACATCTAACGATCTATCCGTTAGTCTTAGAAAATTTCACATTTATAATATTAGTAGGAATATTTAGTTATGATACACGAGCCTTCTCTTGGTCTCCATCTTGCCCAGTGTAAATCACTGGCTGGAAGTCTACTGTTACTGGCTCCATCAGCCAATACGCTTCATTCAGCTTGCGTATGCCGTAAACGGTTTTAGGCTATTTCAAACCGTTAATGCATCGGCCTTGACCGGAACTTTACGAATGGCATGTTCATTCAAATTTGGGCCCGGCAATAATTTTGCCACCATGTGGTGTGTCACGTTTTGTAAGGACCTTTAGATCACGCCACCCTATAAATACAGATCTCGCGTTTGCGTCATAATCCTGAGCCAGACGGGCGCGCTCCCCTAGCTTATAGTATCCCCACTCATCGTCTGAATAAAAGAGTACCACAACTGGACTCAAACCGGTTATGAACCAGTTTAAATAATTTGTTTGCCGAATAAAGATGTCGTTCTAAAACAACTAATGCTAAACAAAATTTCTAACTACATATTTTATGATCTGATTTCATTGGTAGGCAAATAGGTAGGTACCTGATTCTGTTAAAAAAAGCAGTTGTTTAAAAGCACAAGCAGCATTGTACATTTGAAGATCGTTCACGGTTTTGTATGTGTCCTAGAACACATACGTGTGGAGACAATAATCTAATTGTCTCCATTCCAGACTGGTTTGTACAAAAAAAGAACTTATGTAACAAAAAAAATAAAACATACAAAAGCTAGATACGTTATAAAAGAAGAAAGAAGGTATTACTAATCTTTATAAAAGGGCTTACAGGATTCCGTTGGAATGGGAATTATTCTTTTGTAGTATACAGTCGACCTAATTCCTTAACCGGCTAAGCCAAAGAGAGATTCTTCGTTAAAATGATATTCCCATTAAAATATTGTATCTAGAGGGATTATTTCGTGAACACAGAGGTTAACTTATTTAACTTGCACTGAAAGAAGAATCTTTGTTATCTCGTAAATTATTATTATGGTGTTCTTACATGACCGTGGACTTTGCTCATAGTGTCAGTATTAACAATTTGTCAAAGTCTAAAATGGGATTCACCACTTGACCTTTCAGTAGCGCATATCAATCACAAACTAGAAAGTATAAAATGAATTATTAAAAATAGTGATTGCTGACCGAAGGTCATTTATTCTGGAGCCACTTCTGAAAAGCGGGTAAAGGATTGTTTTCTAAACTGTTAAATTATATTCTTAAAACAAAATATGTATCTAATAAAAAGTGGTAATTAATGGTCTGCGCAGGCCATGAAAAAAAGTATTACCTAGTTTAGTTCCTGTAATCTTCAGAACGAAAATAGTCTTGCCCCATGCAAAACTGCAGATGTTCCTGTGATCATTTATAATTGTGTAGGTCAGAGAAGAAGTATCTCTATCATGAACCAGTTATGCGAGCAAACGGTATAACGCATGAGAGCAAGTCAAACCTCACGCCCCAGCTGCCGCATCAGAAGAAAATGGTCACCGTAGGCTCGGGCCTGCGAATAGCAACCAGGCCCGGGTCGACCGATGGCGCGTTCTGTTCCACGCGCGCTTCAAAGAGATTTCAGCATAGAAGACGGTCGCGGAATTTGTTCGAATGAGTTACCGCGTCCATGGAACGCAATGGGCCATTAGGAGGAAAACAGATTTAAATTTAAGTCAGTAAGAGTCTAACACTGGCTTCCGCTCCACCCAGAGCAGAAGAAGTCATTTGATGATTTCCCATCCATAAACAAAAGATCTCTATCATATATGAAAACAGTGTGAAGATTTCAGGAATCCAACAGGATATTATTTTGCTGTAAAGATAATAAAAACATTTATGTCTTTCCTTATACGAACTGAAACAAAAGATAGCAAAACAACAAAGCAAGCCTATTGTTTACTATAAACCTTATGTTTTATTTATTTATTTGTAGAGTTCAAAGCCCATAAACAATATAATTCCCGTATTATTGTGTATTAGTCATCACAATTATGTATTTTTTTTGTGTAAATGGGAATAACTGCTCTGATATCGTTATCAAGTAACTGTCTTGCTGGACTATTGTTGTTACACAGCTATTATGATTCAGTATGAATTAAAATATTCATATGTGTGTTTTATCCATAGAATAACGTGAAAAGATGATACAAAGAAAAGGTATTTACTGTCACAGAACTGATAATGGGTAAAACATTATAAACCTTAATTATAATGAGGAAGGAAACCATAAAAAGTACGCATATCAATCAGCTATTTGTTTTAAAATACACTTAGGGTAGGTATATTGGTCGTCCCTTTCAGCGACTTTTACTATTCATTGTTGGAATATGCTTCCATAATTTATGCTTTTCATCACTCTTTAGAAATATAGTGTTAACAGTTAAGAGCGTATACGCCAAACTGCATTTCATACAAATTTTCAAGTCGTTATTTTCCGTAATGACTAAACCGATTTTAATGAAACTTCACACATGTAAGCAGGATACATACCTAGGTCTAAAAAGTTAGTTGAGAACATTTTCGATAAATAGATTTACGGTTAAATTAGACCCATTTTTCCGTACAAACATAAATTTCCAGTTCATCTTTTTTTAAATAAGACATTTCGAAAATGTTTTAGTTTCATTAAAATCGGTTCAGTCATTTCGCAAAATAGTGAATTGAAAATTTGTATGAAATGCAATACGGCGTACACGCTCTTAACCCACAATTGCCCAGTTGCTTACGACCACAAACCCAGACCTTGCAAGTACTAAGTTATTGCTTACTGTCAAATCCACTCTATTCGACCAGGAGCCGTATGACGTCTTAAAACCATCATGTTGTAGTAGGGACAGCTATACGCTGACTGAGCACGACGCATAGCACTTATCCTTTTTTTCAACGGATACACGACAGTGATACACATATTATTATAACTTGGTTTGAACATATGAGTACTTATAATCCCAACCTGAAATTCCACGCAGACGAAATCAGAACTTCAGAAGTTTCTTCTCAGGCTACCCTAAATAATTTCATTTCACACTTGAAGCCACACAAGTCCTAGATGAGCATGCTCGGGAGAAGGACGGACCTTGGCCTGTTTTTAACAGGGAACTACTCGACTGTGCATACGGTAATACTAGCCTATTTCTAAGCGTGTCGGGGCCGGCTTCTATTGTAACCAGATGCGTTTGTTTAAACCTCTTCACACCTAGTCTGACCGCAAGAGTTATCTGATTTGTATTAATTAAGTCGTATAAAGAGTCCCCTCGTACAGGCGCGGTGTGACAAATCGTGATTGTTCCGATACACTATATGAAAAAATTCTGTAAAACAATGTCATAATGTCTTATCGTGCCTGTTTGCTCTTAATCTATACTAATATACTGAATTTAAAGTTTGGTTGTTTGGTTGAACGCGCTATCTTTAGAACCGCTGGTTCAAATTGAGAAATATCATACGTTTTGGCGACTAATGGGAGCGGAGCATCAATGAATGTTGTAAAAACGGTTATCTCTCTCTCTCTTTCTCTTTCTCTCTTATGTGACGCAGATGAGTTACGCGGGTTATATTTTAAAAAAATTATGATTTTATTGAAAATTTATAAAATTTAACTGTATTGAATTTTATTGAATTACTATTTCAATTTGTATTGATTCTAAATGTGACTCTTCCTTATTGAAATTTATTGGTAGCAAGTGCGAACTCTAAACGTTGTTCGAAAGAGTCACCGCGGCCCTGGAACGCAAAGGGCACAAGAAGGATCACGGGTGGGTTTTAGTCAGTAAGAGTCTGACACTCCATTCCGCTCCGCCCAGAGCGGGAGAAGTCATATGATAATTTCTCATCCAGAAAAACAAGGGCAGAGTATTACGATTTCAAAAATTTTTGGAGACAATTTGTGCCAACGTTAGGACATCAGACACATACCATTTTAACAAAAGGTAACAAAAACCCTAGATTTCTGATATTACAGGCGTGACTTTTGTTAGTACAGTCGCTAAGTAAGTTATATAGGTACCGTAATTTTTTTATTAAACAGCCAAAACATTAAAATCACGCCACTTTATCCAGCTAAGTAATAAATTTCTCGCTCTGTGACGAATCCACACTATGTTTTATTGTAAACACTGAAACTGCGTTGGTTTGAGTGTTTATAATGTAGCAATGACGTACGTATTGAACATGTTATGTAGTTTTGAAGTACATATTCACGTATTTGTTTATTTGTAAGATCGATTTGTTATGCATGATGATAGATATTTTCTAGGCGATTCCCGGCCACCGTAGTTACGGCCTGCGGACGGCGAGCTATGGGTGATTCGCCGTCCGATAACCACCAGGTCCGGGTCGACGGCATGTCGTGATCCACGCGCGCCTCAAAGACATGTCAGCAAAAAAGAAGACGGGGCCCCATAGGGTCAGTGCCTGGAAAAAGAGTCATCGTGGCCCTGGAACACAAAGGGCATTAGGAAGAACCATAGATATAATATTTATATTTCTATGGGAAGAACATAAAAGTGTTTTAGTCAGTAAGAGTTTGACACTTCCTTCCGCTCCGCCCAGAGCGGAAAAGTCATTTGATGATTTCCCATCCTTAAAAAAAGAGGCTAGTGTTGGCTTTTGGTTGCCTCGATAGCCTTATATTTATCATTGACATACTGTGCCATAAATTGCTATTAGCATATTATATATTTATCAATAACAGGTAATAATTATAATTTATTTCAAATACAATTATTGCAAATTGTATCTTAATTGACTGTGTTTTAAGAAGGGTTTACATTTTCTTTGAAAAATAAAGTTGATTTGGTTTAAAAAAAAAAGTCAATTTTATTGGAATTTGGAAAATATAAGCATTACTCGTTGCTTTGATAATAATATTGTGCAATTGCTATACACTAATATCAATAATGAAGCCATGGTTTCTCTCTAAGAAATGACAGGAATTGATTCAATTAAACCCAAAATCAGAGTCAATACCAAATAAATATCGTAGTGCAATATATTGCTTTTGTAGATAGCAAAAGACAACATAGGGATGTTCATGACAGATTGGTCAAAGTAATTTGAGAACAGTAAAAGGCTATGCCAGACCTTTAGCCCGCAATGGGACAATATTTGTAGGCGATTAGAAAAATGATTATAAGAAAAGCGAAATAGAGTACAATACCCAAATTTTAGAGTACAGTTGGCAACCCTACCTCTAAGTAATGTTTAATTTAACCAATTACACTGTCTATCACTACTGGCCTTTACCTATTTACCTTTTTCCTTTCAAAACAGGCTCATTTATTCAGCATATCACTTGATAACCTTTGAATGGATTTATTTCTTTCCTTAATCAACAGTTTTACTTCGGCGATAATGCACTTGTATTTAAGTGCGTGATTAACACTAATCTTGCAAGCAAATCATCATTATCACGGAATAACCTACTTGATCCAAGTCATGTGATGTTTAAGAACAAACTTGGATTAAAACTGTGACCCTAACGATGACCAGTTTGAAAGACCTTGGACCCAATGAAGTCACTATGCGTAAAGAGCTCATTTTAATTCAATTTTTACGGGGCAATGTACTGAATTTGCATTACATGAATATTGTTTACACAATTGTTGGAGTCATAATATGATCTTTTCAACAGATACTATTTATGTTATATTTAGATCTGTATTTAAATTTTTTATTAATTACTAGCGACCCGCCCCGGCTTCGCACGGGTGCAATGTTGATATTAAATCTCTGCTATATTATGCATGTAGTATACATATAAACCTTCCTCTTGAATCACTCTATGTATTAAAAAAAACCGCATCAAAATCCGTTGCGTAGTTTTAAACATCTAAGCATACATAGGGACAGACAGCGGGAAGCGACTTTGTTTTATACTATGTAGTGATGATGTTCTAAGTATTCAGCTGGTCTATTGAATCAAATCACGGGAAGCGGTATGGCAGTCTATACTCCTATCTTAGGCAAATAGGACCTGCTGCAAACCTTGCTGATTGGTTAGGTATATTTATTTGTCTCAACATGATTTATTTATATTATAATATAAGAATATTCGTACCTATTTGTACCTTTTTTATGGATTGGGAAATCATCAAATGACTTCCCCCGCTCTGGGCGTAGCGGAAGGCAGTGTCAGACTTTTACTGACTAAAAGCCACCCATGTTAAAGCAAACAAACTCTTTCGAACAAATTCCGTGACCATGGCAGGAACTGGGTTGTATGTGAACCTAAATACAGTTTATTCTAAAAAACTTTTTATCTGAATACGAATTTATGAAGAATACATTTTAATTCTTCTGAGCTTGTTGTTTTATCCATCAGCCACCATTTTACTGTTCTTTTTAATAATGTACACACATACATATGTATCTTAGATACATTGCTTATTTTATTTTGGTCTTCCCATTATACCATATACAAACACGACTCTTTATTGTAATGATTCTCTTTTGTCCACATTTTCTCGTCCATGCCATAACAATCGGCTACACTTCAGTAAGAAATCAGATTTTGTTTGGAAAATAAACTCAATGAAAAACCGACCTCGACTTAATAAAAGGATAAACTTCCGAGCGAAAGCTAGTGTTTCTTATACAGCTAGGATTTAGTTGAGTGTTTCTCCAGAGACCGCGATAACGAAGGGGCTCAGGATGATGCTGCAACTTGATACCGCCACTACATACAGGATGATGCCTTCGTACTCGTACTGTATAGCCAGTTAAGCTGGGAGTGTATTTTAAAATAAATGTATATAAAAATAATTAAAAATGGGTATAGCAAGTTCTATTAAACTACACCTTATAAGCCTTTTTCCTTTTTTGGTTGGGACAACACCAAATGACTTCTCCCGCTCTGGGCGCAGCGGAAGGAAGTGTCAGACTCTTACTGATTGAAATCGACCCGTGTTCCACCAAATGCCCTTTGCGTTCCAGGGCCGCGGTAACAATTCCGCAATTCTGGCAGGTACATATAAGCTCAGCCTTTCGATCCAATCCAAACACTACTTACTATAAGGCGTTGCATAGCGATGCAAGTGGGAATTCCCGAGCGCCCGATCATATTTTGGGTAAAACAGAATGGCTGAGAGGGTCTTCCGGTTTTGCTGGACAAATTATCGCATCGTATTCGCACATACATATCTCTTTGTATGAGGACGATTATTAGGCCAGGTTCACATTAGGTCGAACCGACAGTTTATTGGTTGGCTGCCTGTCGTGTCCTGCTGTTCATACTATAAGCTGCTGGTTCGACCTAATGTGAACCAGGCCTTAGTGTCTGGATTACCCGAAGGGTTAGGCTTATACGTATGGCATAATATGTCACCACAAAATTGCAAACAACGTTTTAGATAATAATTTCTCGATATATTGTGAACAAATCATTTTAATACAATAAATTCCATCTAAATTCAATAGTATTCAATTATACTTTTCCTATTCAGAAAAACGACTTTACAAATTACAAACGATTTTTTGCGATCTTACGGCTGGCGATCACCGTTTAATTGCACCGTTTAAATATCCGGTGACACATACAATACAATGAAAATTGTGTGTTTGTTAATATTGCGTAGAGTGCCATTATATAATGTGTAATTTTTGTTTTGATAAGCCGAGCTAAACATACAGTAACGTATTAGGTGTCGTAGTGAAAGTAATATTGTATTATTCATACGTAAGCAAAACGGGAGCGTCACGTAATATCTACATCAGACACGTAATGTCTGTATTACTGTAATACGCGGCGAGACAAGTATTTAGAATTCTAAGGGTAATGTCAGACGTGGGATTCTGACACTGTTTAACTTGAGCAACAAAGGTGTACTGCTTAATGGTTTGGCATGCTGCTTTAATCAAAGAGAATAATTATTTAGATCATATTTATTAGTTGTTAATTTAGCGTTTTATGTAACTACATATTTATTTATATTATTTGTATATTCTATTCGAAACAATTGAATTCCATGTTATTTACTTTTTTGTTGTACACCTACCACAGTGTAGTCTTTTTAACCCAAATGTTGACTGGTAGAGAATGCCTTATTGCATTACCACCATTGTAAATAAAGTTTAAATAAATTGGTATCTAGAAGAGCTTAGATGAAATGACATTCTATCAGTGAAAACGACGGTGAGCAAGTCTAATCGCTGAATACTGAATAAAGTAGGTATTTCAAATTGAGTGTTTCACAAACTCTATTTTAGCCCGAAAACCTGTGAAAAAAATGTATTTAAAGTATGGTTTGACATGTCCTTAACTCACAATACTTAATTCAAAGCCAATCTTAAAATGTATTGGCTAAAAATATTTTAGAATTTTACCGTATAGGTATAGAATACTTTGTCTAGAGCCTCTGCTGTGGCGGAAGAAGTCATTTGATGATTTAGGAAACTTGAATTATGGTCAGGATGAAAATCAAACTAGATTGAAGCTAGGCCTATTTGTATATCAGAATAGGTATTGAACGATGATATTAAATTTAAGCCGTAAAGGAATTCACAGTTTATTAAGTATTCAAAACCTATAAACACTGGCTTTTACTTCGGACAGAGGATAAGCATTGCCATACAACATCGCAATGCCGCCAGTGTTCAGGGCCCCTAGTCTGCTATTACAATAGTGTCAAAATGGTCTATCATTGAGCTCATAATGGTCGATTTTGACAAGTTTGGTAATCTACTAACATAAAAGCGTCATTATGACTTTCCAATGGTCAACCACTGACACTTCATTGTAAAAAAAATGGCACAGAATGGTAATCTCGTACATAATGACAAATGAATGACTGATATTCCTTTGATCAATAACCTACCATTAGAACGTTATTGTGCAGTTATTTCTTAAATAGTTCTGTTATCAAAAAGTATTACGAGACCACTGACAGACCAATGATCGAATATTATGAATTTAGCAGATAACTTTTAGCAAAATGACAATGGGATCGTGTTGGAATGACAAATTTATAAAAATAGAAAGAAAGAAAAAGCGTTTATTCATGCTCGTTTTTGACGCGAGAGAAAATTAAAAATAAATAAAAACTTACAAATAACTAAACCAGTCCCACTGTCTGAACCAGCCATTACAAACAAATCATAAAATAGCAGACTTAGGGGCCTGGGCTCACTACCAATTAGTAAAGGATCTAATCTTTATCTCTTAAATTAAACGAAGATTGTTATGATTTAAATGGATTTATTTTAAACAAGTGTTCGGTTCAACCGCCAAAAAATGAATGCCTCCATTTCACCTCGCCTTCAAACGTCAAGTCTGTCATACAAAAGTGTTGCCGTACTAAACTCTCGATTCTATACAATTAAATAATCGATTTAATAATCGACTAGAAATATGACGACCACTGATTTAGTTTGCTTATACTTTAGATACAAATACATTGAATACAATGTATTTGTATCCCTTTTACATTAGATGCAAACACATTGTATTCATGGTTACATACTTGCTAGAATATTATTAAAATACCTACATCTTGGCTAATTAACCTTACAACTCGGCCATCCTGTGTAAGTGAGTCCTCTCACTTATTTAATTATTTTGATAATACATAATACAATTATAAAACAAAACATAGGTAATAACTTGGTTATCAATACATACACGCTTCTATAACTAATTTCATTCTTCAACAATAATTCATATCGCAAGGTAAATTCTTTACAGTTCAAATAATGAACTATATTCAAAAAAAAAATCTCATCTAAGTTTATCTCTAGTCTAGATCAAAATCTTTATCAAAATTCAAATTCATAAATCAGGATCAGCGTTCTCATTCTTTGTTTCTTGCACAATCTGTCACGATCTTTGGTCATCTGTGCGGCACCGTTATCTTGGTACCATTCATGATCTGCACTGGCCTCTATGACAAATTGTGCTCACATCGTATAATCTTACTCACTATCTTGCAATCATGTGCGACATCAATTTCTCAATGCCATTCAATATCTGCACAGATTGCTCATGTATATATATATCCTTAATAATGACACGCAATTTCTACTCATTTTCATCAGAGAAGTTGATTAATTAATTAACCCAGCATTTCATCATTATCGCCAGAACTAAATAATCTTATCGATCACTCTCTATCTACCTCTATTTCTGTACCCTCACTCTGATCACTGTCAGTGCTCTCACTGGCGTAACCTTTAAAATTCATCCAAGGATGAATTTTGTCTAGCGCGACAACATTTTCATACCTTTTGTTACCCTTTCTTGTTAATGGAGTGTCTTCGACGAGAAATCTGTCATTAGGTAATATTTTAAGGATTCTATAGGGGCCTTGGAATTTGGGGATGAGCTTATGTGATTTTCCTACATGATCTTTGTTTATAACTGTCCTCTCTATCCTGATTAAATCACCTACATTATATTTTGTCCGACTCTTCCTATGCTTATCAAACTGTTTTTTAGCATATTCCTGTTGTTTATTTATCCTTTCTCTAGCATTCGACCTCAGTTTTAGTAACGCATCACCATCGATTCGTTCAGTTGTTTCGGCAATTACGTCACTCAATACGTTTTCTGACGCGTTCATCAATCTACAACCAAACAACAGCTCAGAGGGACTTTTCCCTGTTGTCTTATTAGTAGTGGTATTAATACCTAATTGTACGTCACCTATGTATTCATCCCATAAGTTGTCATTTCCGTCATGACATTTTGTGCTTAGAGCGTCAGTTATGGTTCGGTTAAACCTTTCAACCTGTCCATTCGCTCTTGGAGTGGCCACTGCATTCAAGATGTGCTTTATTTTTAATGTTTCCATAAAACTTTTAAATTTTGCACTTGTGAAACAAGAGCCACGATCTGTTATAAGTCGAGAAGGAACACCGAAATAGCTAAAATGTTCCTTAAATATCTTGATTGCCGTATTAGTCTTGGTGTCTTTTACAGCTCGTATATTGATAAATTTTGTAAATGCGTCTATAATAACAAGCAAATACATGTTGCCTCTCCTAGAGCGAATGAATGGACCGAGATGATCAGCATGAAGTGTATGGAATGGTTTTTCTAACTTAGGTATTGGATGGAGCATTCCCTCTTTGGGACCACCAGGTGCCTTATGATGCGCACACTCCAGACAAGCCAAGACATATTTCTTGGTGAACCTACGCATTTTTGGGAACCAAAATATGCTTTTGATACGGCTCAACGTTTTTTCGAAACCAAAATGTCCCACCTCATCATGGTTCATGCGTAGCACCTGCCACCTACACCCTCTCGGAACTACCCATCGTAATCCTTCGTCTAAAATTTTATACACATAATTACCTTTTAACATATAATTTTTACGCACGTCAGCCACAAACTTAGTCTCATCATCTTCTAGGATGTCTTTTATACGTTTTATTTCACTATCATCTCCCTGTACGGTAGCGATCCAATCACGAACGTCTACGTGTAGAACATCAAAAACATGTTCCGTATCCACGTCGGTTGGATCACTCACAGGGGCACGACTGAGAGCATCTACGTGTGCCATACGTGAACCCGGTCTGTACTCAATTTCGCAGTCATACTCCTGGAACTGGATCCACCAGCGGGAAATTCGTGGTACAAGATCCCTCTTAGTTAAAGTAGTACGAAGTGCGTTACAATCGGTGACTATTTTAAATCTTAGTCCTAATAAATAGACCCGGAAACGATTCAATGATGCAACTACCGCTAAGGTTTCCAACTCAAAGGAGTGAAATTTTTGCTCGTCTACCGTGGTTTTACGACTATAATATGCCACTGGCCTGAGTAGGCCGTCAGTACTTCGCTGTAGGAGAATCCCCGCAATACCTAGCTTCGACGCATCTGTATGAATTTCGGTTTCCAATTGGGGGTCATATAAAGCTAATATAGGGCGTTCAACTAATTTTGCCTTCAAAACTCTAAATGACTCCGCTTCCTCTGCCGTCCATTTCCATTCGAATTTAGACCTTAACAGGTCTGTTAATGGACGGGCAATAAGGGCGAAGTCCTTTACGAATCTCCGGAAAAAACTAGCTAGGCCTATAAATCGCCTGATGTCATGAACGTTCCGCGGAATTGGGAAGTTTTCTATAGCTAGAGTCTTGCGCTTCCCTGGACGTATCCCCTCACTACTAACATGAAACCCTAGGAACTCTAGCTCAGTACAGAAAAAGCTACACTTTTTTATCTTAAGCGTTAGACCTGCGTCTTTTACGAGTTGAAGTACCTCCGCTAGTCGTATCATTCCCTGATCAAAGGAGCTCGAAGGAATCAATACATCATCCATGTAAACGATCGTATAACCGACTTTAGAAAGTATTTTGCTCATTGCTCGTTGAAATACCGATGGGGCATTTGCTAAACCAAAAGGCATGCGTTTAAACTGATACTGCCCATCTGGAGTAACAAACGCAGTCTTGTCTTGAGATTTTACCTCAACTGGAATTTGGTAGTAGCCAGATGCAAGGTCTAAACTTACAAATAAAGAATTACCAGCTAGCCTGTCAAGTTGGTCATCAATTAAGGGTAACGGATAGTGTTCCTTTTTTGTTTTATTATTTAATGTGCGGTAATCAACGCATAGCCTGCTTTCACCAGTCTTTTTCTTTACCAGTAAGACTGGGCTAGCGTAAGGCGAGTTCGACTCACATACTATGCCTGCATCGATCATTTCTTTCACCATAGACTGAACCTGTTTGCGCTCCGGAAAGGAGAGCCTATACGGGCGATAAACTACCGGTTGCGAGTCACTCAATTGAATTTCCATTTGCACTACGTTAGTCAATCCCAGGTCTCTTAGGTTATCTGAGAAACATGTTTCAAACCTTTTTAGCAACTCTTTTAATTGGTTAACTTCATATTCACTTAGCTGTTTGCCATAATTGAAAGCAGACTTAGTATCAGCGTTTTCAAAATCTAATAAATTAATACTCAAGTTATTCCTGGTACAAACGACTCGTGTAATGAGAGTGTCCTTATTTAAACCAACCGTGTTGTCACTAAAGTTTTGCACTAGTAACCTAACCTCTCCGTTTTCTATTTCGTATTCACCTGGCATCAAATAGTATTCATTCGGTGACATGCCGCGTAAGGAACCACTTACTTGGACTATACCCGAACATTTGTTTGTAGAAATACAAGTTAATGGATACATTTCCTTAGGAGGTATAACAATATCGGTTTTCAAACTCAATTCTAATTTAACTGATTGATCACGAGTAAATATTAATGAATGTGTAGTTTTCGTTATGACAATACCTGGTTTCTCTGTAAAACTGTGCCCTATTAAAACCGAGTATTTAATAACGCTATCGTCGACGACGTACGCGTTGACTTGCTCCACAATACCTTGAATTTCAATAATGACGTTTGATACGCCCACTGGTATTACTATACTCTCACCTATACCTCTCATAGTCGGTAAGTTACTATCAGTCCACGTAATTCCTCTCTTTACAGCCTCACTGTAACGAATCAGCGTACATTGGCTACCCAAATCTACGTAACCTTGAATATTTTCACCGTTGAGTTTTAGATTCATTAAATATTTAGTGTCATTAGTACTATTTGTTTCAATACGCATCACATCTTTTTCTTTAGGTTTATCAATTTTATTGGCCGAGTCTGAAGGTAATCTGGGACAATTAATTGACAAATGACCTAATTTAGCACAAACATTACACTTCAATATCTTTTTTGTGCATCTAGAACTGAAATGCCCGGGTTCATTACAGTTAAAGCATACAATTGACGCAATATTGTTTGACTTCGAAGTCTTAGTTTCGCTGCCATTACCTATCTGCTTAGAACTATTACTAGATGGTAAAGGGGTAGCGTTGTTACGTTTATCAAAATTCACCCTTGACCTATCTGGTTCGCGAAGATGTTGCTTGATTGATTGAAAATATGCGAGGACCTGTTCCGGCTCCTGACATTTTGCTGCTTTTGCACCTAATCTTAATGACCGATCCTCAATCCCATATAGTAGACAATCCACTGCACGTTTACCATGTATTTCGCATCGATTTAGTAGATTAATTTTTTCATAATAATAGTGTTCTAATGAATCATTAAATTTTACACGTTTTGATAACATCTCGGTTAGTAATTCAGCATAATCTTCACTGCTCGGAAACGATTGCTCTAGTTTGTCCTTCCACTCAGACCATGAATACGACATAGATGGAAGAGCCTGGTACCACGTTTTGGCAATCCCTGACAGTTTAGGGAGCGCATAATGTACTATTTGATCATCGCCCCAACCATAGAGTCTAGCGCATTCTTCAACTTTATTGATCCACATAACTATAGTCTGACTCTTTACCATAGGGTCAAAGTCTGGGATCACGTTGCCTAGCATAGGAAATTTATTACCCTCAGATCGATTTTTAGTTAAAACTTCCACTAAGGTTGCAAAAAACGCTTGCGTGTCATTACTAAAAACATTGGCACTACTCACGCGACCAGGAAGTGGGGGTGTGTGTCGCTCGGTGCTGGATTCTGGGCGTCTGCTGCGGTCTCGCCTACTGCGTCTCTCCTCCAAGCCCCGGTTGGACCGACGCTGCTCGCGGCTGCTGCTCCGACTGCGATATCCATCACGCCTGCGACTCCGGTTCGGCTGGTGACGGCGTCTCATAATCTGCTCACTGGAACTGCGGTCTCCACTACGCCGAGGCTCCGACGAAGAATCACGATCACTCGATCGCTGCCTTCGTTGCTTCCGTTTATGCGTAGTGCTTGTTCTCGTTTCTCTGCTCCGGTCACGGCGACGTTTACGTTCATTGCTCTTGCGATTAGTTCTAGTTTTATCCATTGTCACTTAGACACTCACTTGCGTACGCAACACAAAACACGTGGCAACACGTGGATACGTTATTTGGGGATATTTTTTCAAAATTGTAGGCGTAATTAGCTGATCCCACTTCTGAGATAAAGGATCTAATCTTTATCTCTTAAATTAAACGAAGATTGTTATGATTTAAATGGATTTATTTTAAACAAGTGTTCGGTTCAACCGCCAAAAAATGAATGCCTCCATTTCACCTCGCCTTCAAACGTCAAGTCTGTCATACAAAAGTGTTGCCGTACTAAACTCTCGATTCTATACAATTAAATAATCGATTTAATAATCGACTAGAAATATGACGACCACTGATTTAGTTTGCTTATACTTTAGATACAAATACATTGAATACAATGTATTTGTATCCCTTTTACATTAGATGCAAACACATTGTATTCATGGTTACATACTTGCTAGAATATTATTAAAATACCTACATCTTGGCTAATTAACCTTACATTAGGTAATAGCGATGTGGACGACCTTTTTTATGCCATATTGTAGTGAGAAGACCTTTAGTTTATTTTTATTTTAAGTGTATATAGTTAGTTTAGTATTGAAATGTAAACACTCACTTATGTAGATATACTAGTAGGTACTCAAATCTAAACCGGACCTGTCAGTTCAAACACTGGAATTGAAACAGCTGTCCAACAATTATTGTAGTGTTTGCTGTCACTGTGCTAGCCTGAAAATCAGTTAATAGAGCGTATTCAAATATAACGTTAGGCTGGAACGAACCCTGTTATCATTTGAATGGTAAATATTGAGGTAATTTTAATGTGTTTTAGAGAAAGAACGAAAGAAAAATGGTTATTTGCGACTCGCACAATGCAAAAAACACATGAAAAAAAAAATATACATATGATGTTTTTTGTACGATCAGGTGTCCGGTCATTGAGTCTATGGTCGCTTATCTTTTACCGAGGCTTAGTTTCTAAGGGACTGTGCTTTTTATTGGGTTTATAGTACTCTATGGGCTAGACCATCGAACGAAAATTTTTCGAAGATTAATGTGACAAATTTATATTTTATAAAACAAAATCAACGACTGCAAAAAAAAAAACACAATTTACTTAATGTTTCTTTTTTTGTTACATTTGTTTTTTTATGCCTTTCCAGTATTTTCGGGGATTATTTCGTCCAAATATACAATAGTTTTTCTCAATACTAATAACATGACGATTTTTCGTAGATTTAATATGGTATCTACGATATGGGTCTATCACCACTAAAATAGAATGTCTTAATTGAAAAAAGAACCCGAAATCCTTTCAAGAAGTTAACCTGTTTCGTATAGAAGATCACATTTATACAACGTAAAACACGACAACATATCTCTATATTTAGAACTTGACATTTACGTCCGATACTTATTTCATTCCGTAACAAAGGATGTGGCAAAGACTTAGCAACTTTTGTAACCATATTTAGGGAATCACAAACAAAAACAGAGTTCCTTTTTCTATATAATTCCGTCTAGCTTTAGCGAAGATCTACAGGATGTTTCAGAAGTGAGTGGTTATATTTAAGGGTGGTGTTCTGTCTGCTATACCATGGCTATACCATTAGGAAAATATATCAAATAACATATTTTTTTTAGAGTTGTGCGCGCTAATAATAGTTGTCCACGCTCCAAGGTCTGCGCTATCTTCCATCCATATTTGTATAATTAATTTTTGATTATTTTATTTTTCCGTTTTTAATTAGTTGTTTGCTGCTCCGATCGACCTCATACTGTAGACGCGGTCGGCTGTCGCTGAAAATCATCACTGTAGCTCTGTCTCGTCCATGTGTCTTAGCACTATGCTGAGCGACGGCTTTTTGCGCTAATGTGACGCATATTTTCCCTACTTGCACGATTTTTTGTATGCGTCATGTTTTGCCCCATAAAATATATATAAGTATATATTTCGACTCGGAAATCGAACGCAGAACTTCAAGTTTTATTTATTAAGGCTCTTGTTTCATTTTCCAATAGCATTTCTTTTTTTTTCTGTTATTAATAATAGACTATAGAGACGATATTTCCATTTAGAATGGGTAACAGTGTGTCATTCTTCTCGTCTCATTTAGACGCGGTTATTCTTTACATATGTACATATGTATGTACTAAGCCTTTTAACTGTTCTAAGAATTCTAAAACATATCTATCACATTTATAATGCTAATTCCCTATCACATTTAGAATGAGTATGAATTTAAATGAGTTCTTCACACATAATGGTCCAAGGTCGTGGTCTTCACTAAGCCTGCAACATCCGCAAGTTCACACAGTTCGTCATGCTGGGATCAAGTGGATTTTTTGTCTTAAAACCTCGTGAGCGTGACGAAATTTGTTTGCATGAGGAACGATGTTACCTACTACGTAAAGCAACACTTTTTCAAGTTCGTAATCTTAGTTTGTCATTTACTGTATTTATTGGTTCGTTCTTTTGTATATTTTAGGCATCATCACCGAAATTTTCTTTGAAATATAGTTTATCATCATCATCGTTGGCAGGTTTGTTCCAATTCCCACGGCTCAGCACGTCTCCCTAATGATTCACGTTTCCTTGGCCAACCAGCTCTTCTACTATGACGTGCCAATCATTATTCCATTGTGAGATAGAGACGGAGCTACACAGGACGAACAGCACTATCCTCGTTTGACAACGGAATCATGATGTCAGTAAGATGTCATAACAAGCTCCAGTTTTATCTGTATGGTTATAGTAAATTTGTTGTTGAAGATATAATTTCAGCGTAAACTATAATATTAAAACTGTTTTCATTAGCTTATACATTATATGCACATAATATATCAATAAAATATGAATGCCATTCCTAATATTGTCACAATACGAACTCCTTAAATTTTAAACGGTCTGATTCCATTTTCAATTCCCAATCTAGGTCTAAGACCAGACAAAGTTCTCTTTTTACATATTCAAAATGATGATTAAATGAAAAGATATTTATTTTAGTAAGATAAGTAGGTTTAAAATAACATTAAATAGATGAGGCCGAACTTTTCTACCTTTTTACTATGACATCTTCAACTCTGGGCGGAGCGGAAGGGAGTGTCAGACTCTTACTGACTGAAACCTATGTGTGTTCCTCCTAATGCTCTTTATGTTCCAGGACCGCGGTGACTTTTTCGAACAAAATCCGAAACCCTGAAACTTTCACAATCCTGGTAGCTGGCTATACTGAGAGGAAACCCCAAAACAAGTTCAAGTCAAAGTCTTTTTTAAATACCATACAACTCTACTGGTTAGAACTTAGAACAAAAAACGTCTTTAACTTAAAATTCAAAGATGTGTTAAGTAAATTAAAGACAAGGGTCTTAGATGGAAATTCCCTTTCCAAACTGTGGATGGAGAACCAAACTTAGTCGAACTATTGCGGTGAAGCGTTCCTCGTTCAAGCGGCTTAAGCAGGAAAGTAAATCATTTGAGCGTCTTATATGAGTTTGACCCTAGGTATAGTTTTGTGGAAAAGCTTGTGCTAGAGTAAACTTATCTTCTGCAGAATTGTTCGGAATTGCCCTTGAACGAAAAGGGATACGGGTGGGTTTTCGACATGATATTAGTCTGACACTCTCTCCCAGTGAAAAGACCAGAAAAGACCAGAAAAGGACCAAAACCAAACGCAATTCTGTGGTGATACCATCAGCTGGTATGGCGTAGTATAGGTTTTACAAAGAATATGAGGCCATCTTATACTGTTTCAAAATGGAGAGACAGTTTGAGTTTCACATAAGAAATAACAATAATAGGTACCTACGTAATGAGAAAAAAAAAACTACCGCTGAAAACAATACAATAAGGATAGAATAGGAACACACACCACTTACCTACCTATAAATAAAAATGGTGTATTCTAGTATAATATAGAAAAACTACTTGAATATAAACTGAAGACGATGAATAAAAAGGCCATGGACAATAGTGAAACCTTCTTGGATTCACAAATCAGCGAACAAAAGTTTGGATTATTAAAAAAAGAAAATAGCCAAATTATCAACCCCTGTATTCCCAATAGAGGGTGGGGTCCTCCACTAACTTTGTTCAATTCTGAACTTAATTAATTATTAGCTGTTTTGCACTGCTTCTTTTTGTTACAAGCTAAAAAAGTTAGTGATGGCTTTAAAACTCTGAACTGTACTTCTTTACTACCAACAAAGTGATATTAGACATTAGATTGACAGAGCAAAGGTGAAGAAAGAACATGTCTTCAGGAAAGGTTCATGTCCAACAGTGGACTACCATTGGGCTGATTTTATTGTTCGAACTAATCAAAACATCGATAGTATCACAAACCTTTCGGAATAGAGTCAAATAAATTCCTATTTTTCATCACTAGATGGCTTTATTCCACCTTTATATTATCCAAGATATCAACCGTTTCTTCCATGTATTTGTCTTACAAAAGTACAATTAAATACATATTAACGCATCTAGAAAATCCCAATAAAATTATTCCTACTTTTTCAAGCCCTGTACATGATAATCTGAATTCTATTATAAATATTTGCCCCTAACTTATCCCACGTTCTGAATCCACCACCCGTTGTATTAAGAAGATCTTGTTCCAATCCAGCTGCAACATTTAGACAAGCTTCGACTACAAACCATCTCGATTCTTATCTTACGTTTGGAGGTCTGCCAAAATTGTTTTAAGGTATCATTATCTACTGACAACAGGTTGTCGCCGCACATTGGAGGATACTTAGTGGCTATCTCGAGTCTCGACTCTGTTATGTCGTTGGTATTCTGTTGCTTTACGATCAGTTGCGGTTTAGTTAAGCTACAAAGTATTATTGATTTGAGTTTAAAGTTTTTGAAATTGTGTTTATTGACAGTATTGAGTAGTTGTTGATTTGTGTTTTTGTTTCTTTGCTCTATGTTACTCGCTGATAATGTAGGTTTTCATAGATGAAAAAATGGTTAAAATTGGTCCAGAAGTTTCGGAATTAGTATAGATTATAAAGAGCGAAATGTGTTCTTTGCTTGTACTGATGTATCTTCACCAGTACCTTCATATCTATGAAGGTGAGCGCTAAGTTATGGAAACGTCCAGTAAATGGCTATTGATGCGGATGAATAAAACACTAATAAGAAAGTAGCTACCTATTTACAACCCTATGTGATGTTTTCTTCATCTAATATAAAGAGCATCTTATGGTGTATGGTGGCTTTCATTACCAAATCAAATGCGTTTATTTGTGTACACAGGTAAAAAATGAGTGGAACAATTGCAGGGTCTCTGTGTCCTGCCACAGTAGGTCACATACAACAACAAATATAAGAAACTGTAGAAGCTACATAAACATATTTGGCGTTAGCCTCAAGGCGAATTTTAAAAAGCCCTATGATACCTATGCACGTATATTACACCCCATAGACTACTACGAATCATCCCATTATCCAGCCCGGCTTATAAAGCCGGTTCAATATTCCATCACGTACCGTTCACAAGGCGGATTGGCTAATAAAGTCCGACTGCATCCTTCGAATTAGCCTGCGTGCCTGAATGCACAGCCTATGGTTGACACCAGATAAATGTGCAATAAAGGTCATTGCCCTTTCCTTGATATCTCTTCGTAGGTACATGGATAAAAAAATGAATCGTTTTCCATTACTAGTAAATATAAAGAATCACGATGGATGTCGATTCAATATAGCATTAATTCATTATTTCTGTTTTAAGAATTAAGGTTGTCAATAAATGTAGGTGGGTCAATGACCGTTATTGCACATTTATTTGGTGTCGACTATAGTTGTCGATACTACAGTCAACAGCACGTCCATGCTCCAATTTGTCATTGAGGGCGGTTTCTGTTCCGAAGCAATAAGGGTGATATTTGTAGAGTATTGATGTGTCCCATTGTTTTGTCCCTCGGTTTAAAATTTGTTTTATCATTCGGGCGAAACTGTTAGTGGCAGAAAGGATTCTGTTTGCACTTTGGCAAGTTTATAGTCATTATTATCTTCAGTTTACGTCATGCGTCAGCTTAATGAAAATTCCCTTCCCGACAGTAAATTACTTACTGTAGTTGTTTAAATTTAACATGCGCCTTAGCCAGCTTTACACACTTTAACTATAGTAAATGACATACCATGGACAGCCATTTTATTGTAAACTAGCATTTTCCTGCTTCGAACGCGTTAATATAGATTTTTGCGAAAAAGTAACTCTCCATCTATGTACAAACATCATCTAAATCGGTTCAGTGATTTAAAACAAAAAAAGTACATACTCTTTTTCGAATATATAATATTAGTTAGAATGAAAACACAATTTAAAACATAAGTTATTCAACTTTACAAATAATTAAAAACGATATATTTACAAAATACAACTAAAGAATATATAATAGATATAAATGATACAAGCGGAGTGAAAAGGACTCGTAGGAGAAAAGACTCATAGGACATCGAAACATTCGTCCACATCGCTGTCAACGGGAAAAGTGCCCAGAACACTGGCCGCATTGCCACGTTGAATGGCAATGCTGATTCGTTGACCAAAGAAAAAGCCAGCCCTCTGGTCAGAATTATTAACAATAATAATAATAGGATTAAGTTAGAATTATTTAAAGGTGTATTTGAATATACACAACTACCTTGAAGTCTTTTTGAAAAACAACAACCACTACTTCAGCTTACATCTCTAAGAAATGCTACCATAAGAAATGACGTCACATTGCGATGAGGTTTTCTTTATAAAAATAGTTGTCAGTGCAAGCAGAGTTGGCCAGGATTCCCAGGAGCACCTTGACGAACATTGCCAACGTTTCTTGCGACGGGGGAAGTTAAATTATCTTTCAACTTCCACCAATTTAATTATGAGATAAATATAGGTGAGGGGAGAATTTATGTAATCGATGAGTATGGAAGGAAATCTGAGGGAGTACGAGTGTAGGTGATGCTATGGTATATAGTCATATTGTATTTTGTTCGTCGCAAAATTTGTTTTGAGATGGCTTGGCTGCTATGGTTTTTAGCCAATACAACGTGTTGTTTTGCATCCTCGTCAAATTTCTGGAGGTTGTCATAAAATACATAAATAATCAATTGAAAGTACGGTACCGGTCAATAACCAATAAGCGCTGCTTTTTTTTGTTATTGAAATTTAACAGTATTTCAGAATAAAATCCCAAATACCACAGAATCAGGCGCCTACGCACACAGCGACAATGCAGCTGTGTGCGTGAGTGTCGACGTCTTACCTACGAAATGCTAGCGCGTACCTGCGGGTGCGATCGTGCGATGACCTACGGCGACCAGTAGCAATAATTTTACCTAATTTTATTTCGGAAATCATCTACTTTATTGTCATAAATTTCGCTTGATAATTAACTCATTTTTAAGCATCTACTTAGTGCGCCAAAAAAAGTTCAATGACCTGTTATCAGATGATTATTAAAATGTTAGTTTTGCTTTATTGCTATCCGTCAACTTAAAGTTTTCGTAATGATTTTGTTTTTATTTGTGGATTAAATTGGTTGATTTGAAATTTTCCTTCTTACTTAACGGGCTTAGGACCGGCAATAATACCTACTTTAGTTGGTATGTAACCGATCTAGGTACCTACTAAGTCAAAAAATGTTTTCTACGTTTGATGGAAATGGAAAGATGTGCTAGTTAAGTGTAAGTAAGTGGTGATACTTTCGAATCTTAGGTATTATTGATTCACTTAAAAATCTGAAATCGACTTATTTACAGTAGGTAATAAAATTGATTAAGCTAACAACGTATTTACAAAATGAACAAATAAATAAATTACCTACCTACTTATGTTACCCGGAGGTATTGTTCAGTTTCCATCACCACACTCTTGGCACAGTCGACCACAATGTAGCTGGTTTTCTTTCAGCCTACGTAAAACTAACACCTTCGTTTTTAAAGAGTCGAAAGCACTAATTATCCTTGCACGTAATTTTGTTACACTTGTCACTTTTTACGTCTAAACTAACTTTTTAACGTCTCCTCACAAAATAAAAGTTAAGAGGCCACAGGTCCTCCGCGACCGATCCAGTAGTCAAGAAACCTTTCACGCTTCAGTAGGCGCCACACTGTGGTGTGGTGCACTCCAAAGCGGTCACCAGCCTCCCACGTGCTTGCCCGTGGTTCCTGCAAGGCGACAGGCAGGCCTACGCTGCCGCGTGCTTGAGCATGCCGGGGTACGTCAAACTGCCGATGATCCAGTCTCTGCGTAGCAGCCAGCATGACGCTCTGTGATGGGGGTTCCCGATCGGGAAACATTTCCGTGAACATCCGGATGGTTCCACGTAGGCTGTCTCCACTGATGGCATAAAGGCGGACCATCTCTACCAACTCGACATTGGAATAATTGTCCGTCATCCTGCACTTTGTACCTACGTCTGAACGATGTACCGAGAAAGGAATTCGCAAAACGCACGCACACAGCGGCGACATCAAAGAAACTGTTGCTCTGTTGGATGTTGGCCGCGCCGCGGGGTGGTGGGAGGCGCGGCTAGGCGGTAGGCGCGTGCGGCCGTGCGCGGGGGATTAGGTACCTACGAATTTGTCGAATGATCGATGTATTGTTTGCGTTTGTTTGTGTGTGTGAAAGCGCAGTTATAAGGCTAGGAACAGACGGGCCGCATTTAAATACGTCTTGTTCACACGGATTTCCGTAAATAGCAAAAATAAATTAAAAAAATACCTACTCATTTTATTGTTGATTTGGGTCGAGAATCATTAGCATAATTACGTCCGTGAATTTGACGAGGATGCAAAACAACACGTTGTATACATAAGCAGATCATCTCAGACTTCTTGTCACAGTATGATGGCCGAATCAGAAACTTAGAGGACTACAGAAAAACACTTTATTTGAAAAATAACAATTTACATGAAAAATAACACGTGGCTTTGGTATGTAGTCATATTGTATTTTGTTCATCGCAAAATTTGTTTTGAGATGGCTTGGCTGCTATGAAATCTGAGATGATCTGCTTATGCGTATTGGCTAAAAAAGCCAATACGCATAAGCAGATCATCTCAGATTTCTTGTCACAGTTTGATGGCCGAATCAGAAATTTTGAGGATTACAGAAAAACACTTTATGTAGTCTCGGGAACAATTTAGATGAAAAATAAAACTTGCACTTGAAACATTCAGTCTGTATCTGTATGCTTGGCATTTTTATTGGATTCCATTAGATCGGGGTTTGCTGTATTCTGAATTGAACATATGACATATACATACATATATCTGTGTGCTTTTGTTATTATTGAGTCATGTCTATAGCAAAAAGCTGTTTTTCTATTCTATTAATAGCATTATACCAAAACATTATTTAATAGAAGAGATTTTTTAACCATATTTCTTATCTTCACAGCACGCCCACGTCTGTTTTTCTGCGTATTACAATCTTTATCTCCTTTTCAATTTATTTGCGCAACGTAATGAACCATTTCCCAATATCTAGAAAATATCATTTTGTGCTATAGTCGCTACTCGCATTACTTCAACTAACTTTTCTGTAAACCTTTTGTAAAGGCCACGTGAGATACAACTCGTCGCTTGGACATTATAAAAAAAATACATAAGTCAGTAATGAAATAAAAGTATGTTAGGAATGATTACTTACTACCTTTCATCTTCATCATCTTTCATCTTCTGTCTAGCCTTTTTTCAACTACATATATTGGGAACGGCTCGGCTCCCAGTTAAATCGAATTCTGCGATATTACCAGTATTTAAGTGGAGCTGTTGCCTATCACAGTTCTACAACCCATCAACCGGGTAACACGGTACTTACTACATTATTTTTTTGGGGAAGAAATTATAAATCTATACTAATATATAAAGCTGAAGGGTTTGTTTTTAATCTCAAAAACTAGGGTTCCGATTTAAAAAATTCTTTGAGTATCATCACGCTAAGATCAATAGGAGCGGAGCATCTCTCTCTCTCTCTTTTATGTGTTGCGAAGTTGCGCGGGTCAGCTAGTAATATATATTACATTGAACTAAAAAGCAAAAGAACAGTAAACCAACTTTATCAAACGCTGAAACTTGCAACGATGCAAACGCAGAAATAAAATGTGGAGTCGCAAAGTTTCTTGCTGAATTTTCAAAACTTTTTACATTTGCTAAATTTAATTAGTTGAAACAGTTATGTGAGTTCGCCTTTATCTGATTACCAACTAGGTTTTCTTGAATGATACTACGAGTATGTATAACAGTTGAGTATTCATTTTTAACTGAACTCAAGTTCAACGATTTGTATTTTTGTATGTAACGAATAAACTCAAAAACTACTGAACCGATTTCAAAAATTCTTTCACCATTAGAAAGCTACATTCACCCTGAGTAACATAGGCTATATTTTATCTTTATATTCCCACGGGAACGGGAACTACGCGGGTAAACCTGCGGCGTGCTGCTAGTATTCAATAAAGCTATGTATCGCTACATAGGCCCAGGTCTGATCGATAGAAACCATATTGTTTACAGCCTACGTCCAATACTGGCAGCTTTTCATAAAATCGGGGAACAAAACATTCTCAAACATAATAGGTACCTAGTATAGTCGTATAGTAGGGATGACGAACATTTTATAGCATACCAAAGGACCTAAGAATGTGCTTATGATGTGCCTCCGATATCCGTGAAAAGTAAAAATTTAATTATAGTAGATTAATGGTTTCCAAGAAATTCTTAGAAATGTAGGTACTACTCCCTACACGTAAAGCACAAACATAATGTGAAAATTATGTAATTCCAGCAAATATTATATTTGTCAGTTAGTTTATAATATATCGCGTAAGATTGTAAACTATCGAAAGTTGAATGGGATGTATGATAATGATGGGAGTACTATGGTATCTACATACATTGTGTCTTCTATCACGACTGTTATTATGTTTGAAACGCAAACCCTCCCCCCCCTGGAACGCAAAGGGCACAAGAAGGATCACGGGTGGGTTTTAGTCAGTAAAGCCCCCCCTCCCTGTCTACCTTTCTACCCATTGTTTCGAATCTATAATCATGTTAGCAGCCTTTGGTGGAGAGAAATGCGATATTCTAATTTTGTGGTTTTGTGTCAGACCCGTGCGGAAAATGTTTTTGGCAGCAGCTTCTAATTTCCGTTGGCAAACATGAAAAGAAGAGAAGTTTTGTGTTTCGTTATACCTACTTATGAGACTTGTAAAAGAAAATTTGCGATGTTTCTAGCTAAAACTCTTTAGATACTATGCCATACGTGACTAATTGACTAATAATTCTTCTTCTCTCTTCTATTATTAAAATCAATACATGAATTGTCGATAAATTGTACCATTGCATGGACATACCTTAAATAATATACAGATAACAAAAAAAAAATACCAAAAAAAAAACATTAATAAATGTGACGTTCTATAGAATTAAAACCAATAATTTCTGAAGACATCAAATTTATAGCATTTTTTCGGATAATTAGATTTCTTTGGCTTCAACGTCTAATTTATCAGTATTTTAAATCTTATTTCGAAGCGACTGTCTATCTTAATCATTCATCACATAAAGGCACAAAACAAAAAGTCGGTAGCAATGCTACGATATTATTCTTGCTTTCTTCAGAAAAAGCCTAACCAATATTCACGAAACTATGAATTTTGACGGCATTTATTGTATTTTTAACAAATTTTTAGATTATAAAATAAATATTACAAGTTAACGCTGAAAATCTGACTCCAGTCTTGCTAAGAAGTACCGTGTGACCCACTTAAGGTGTTGTGGAGATCTCATAGGTAGCCGCACCACATTCAGCTGAATACGGTTCGACTGGAAACCGACCCAAATATAGTTGAGAAAAGGCTAGGGAGATGATGATTAATCCGGTGATAGCTGCGTGTTATCCAATACTTTTAAAGAAACAAACGCAACCATGTGGCTTTGGTGTGTATAGCGGTCACACACCAAAACCACACAAAACATAGCTAGTCAATAATTCGGCCTATTTCAGGGAAGCCGTACTAACACTTTGGCCTCGGATTAATCAACTAATTCCCTTCCGGCGGTATCTGCAGTTTTGGATGTCGCCCTAATCGTTTTACGTTTCATCTCTTAGTAATGAGATTCATTTCCCTAACCTGATTTTGACTGTGAGTTTGTTACCCGTGTTATCCAGGTGTGAATGATACAGTCTGCGAAATTATTAATTTGACCTCTGCTGTAATTTCTTTGTTGTACCTGTTAGTAGAATAGTACTTAGTTTTATTTGGGTACATCGTCCTCGCATATAAAATCAATTGGTTAATGTATACAAAATATTGTATATTTGAAAAAACTTTTTAAAAAAAATACAACCGACTTTTACACAAAAAATCAAAAAAGTGCAAAATAACTTTAATTTCGGAACTCGGTGTTTGTGGTTGCTTTTTCGTTTTTTGAACATCGACTTCCGAAATTAAAGTTATTTTGGACTTTTTTGATTTTTTGTGTAAAAGTCGGTTGTATTTTTTTGTAAAAAGTTTTTTATTTTTCACTTTTTAGTGGTACCTACATCCCCTCCCCTCCCCCACCTAAACGAACCAATCACATTGGTGTAAAAAAACGTACTGCTCCTTTGCAGAGTAAACTAAGAGGTCGTCAATGTAGACAATGTAGATATTTTTTTTAGATTTTTCGAAAACCGCTTGGTTGTTTTCGATAAAATTTTCAAGGGACCATTTGGGAAGTATAATACCCTTTCCAACAAAAAAAGAATTTTTCAAATCGGTTGACAAGCGACGGAGTAATGCGCGAACAAACATAAAAAAAAAATACCAACATCCGAATTGAGAACCTCCTCCTTTTTTAGAAGTCGGTTAAAAAGAGAAACTGTGGAGTTTCTTGTCCGTTCTTCTCCAAAAGAATCTACTTTTTGCGAATGGACAACTAGAGTCACTATAATATTTTTATTTTCAAACTGTTTTGACGTTAAAAAGTGCCTTTTAATTGTCTAGTTGAAATAAAAATGAATTGACTTTGACTTTGAAATTATTTTCTTATATCCTGTAGGTTTAATACTATTGGTCGGTTCTGAATAAAAATGTCATCATGATAACTTTCGTTTATTAGTTGTTATTCTAATAGGTGTTAGGGATTCCTGCCAGGGTTGCAGAATTTGTTCGAAATTCTTCTCCCGCTCTGGGTGGAGCGAAGAAGCCACCCGTATTCCTCCTAGTGCCTTTTGCGTTCCACGGCCGCGGTGACTCTTTCGAACAAATTCCGCAACCCTAGCAGACACTGAACCTATGGGGCCCCGTCTTCTTTGCTGACAGATCTTTGAGGGCGCGCGTCCTCCTTCGCTAGCATTAGCTAGAGGTGACCCCTTCCCATGCCTCTTCGCTCCGGACCATAGATTCAAAAAGGGCCAGCCGCCGCCGATCGCCTTGACGAAGGCACGGCGTTACTCCACCCAAGCAGGGCAGACTTCCACCCTACGCTCCATCGTGTCCTCCGGGTGATCCACACAGTGTTGGCACCCGGACGTGTCCTCCCGCTGAATCCAAAACTGGTACCTCCTGAAACAGCCGTATCCACTGTGCATCTGCGTCAGGCGGAAGGTGAGGACGCCGTGGCGTCTCTCCAACCACTCCTCAAAGAATCAATTTAGCTCCCTCCGGAGCATAGTTTAAAGACTCTTTATACAATAAATAATGGGAAAAGTACCTATTCGGAAAAAAAAGCGCTTAGATAAAGTGATGTTACCAGCAAAAGTGGCTGTTTTAAATGATCAATTTCATAATATTTTATACTTTTTTTACAACTGTAATCGCTAGTCTTTTTCTCGGTTCTCGTCCATCTCATTGTGTGTCAGACAAACAACCAGTCAGTCGGTCATTAATCTATTTTAATGATAGCCAAGAGACAAATCTACAATCGAAGTCGAATACTACCTTCAAACAGAGCTAGGACAGAGGTACAAAATAGTAATTACCTTGCTACGTCTTACGTAAAGACTCTAACCGGAGTTAATAGTTAATAGTGTTCTCTAATAGGCACTCAATACATGGCTATAAAACATGTATTTTATGACATGCGCGATATAATGTTTGCAGATGCAACTGCGCTACATTGACGACTAGCTGCCGCTCGCGGCTCCGCCCGCGTGAATAACAATATTATCCGAAAGGAAAATAAACTATCGGGATAAAAAGTATCCTATGTGTTATTCCAGACTATAATCTACCTCTGTGTTAATTTCATCAAGATCTATTCAGGAGTTTTTGCGTGACAGAGTAACTAACATCCACACATACACCACACGTTTATGATATTAGTAAGGATTGAAAACATATCTAGCTGTTATTACTGTGATGGTGTTGTTTGCAAATATAATAAGCTAAGACGCTAAATATAGGTCATGATCGATTGGTGAGACGATTGGTCACTAATTTCACAGTGAAAATCACAAATAGCAGTAGTTGAGAGTTGCTTCACAACGCTCTATTCAATGGCAATGTTTGGTAACATTGGCTAACCATGTTCCTGTCGTTATTTGGGGTCGGCATTCCATAACTTTTCCATAATCAGTATTTCCATATATTATCAGTGACTATTGCCGGGAGTTCAGAAAGCCGAGAAGCAGTCAGTTGTGGTTCAAACAAGGTATATATATATTTTTCTGGATGGGATAGTTAAGATATGGGAGTGTCAGACTCTTACAGACTAAAACCCACCCGTGATCCTTCTAGTGCGCTTTGCGTTCCAGGGCCGCAGTGACTCTTTCGAACAAATTCCACAACCCTAAATACCTGCGTTCTTAGATATCATCTACTTGGGAACTGAATTATATTTTCAACTTTCTGTGTTTACCATCAATACAATCAAGAACCTATCAATTTTAACTATCCATTCAAGGCTTCAACTTCAGCCTTCCTCATGCAAACTTTATTTCCAAGGTAAGTGTTACATCTGGCAACACCGTCATTTCATGTCAGTCACGTTACCGAACGAACAGTAATAAAAGTGACTTACGGCTGTATTTGACGTAACTATCAGTGCCTAATACGTATGGGTAAAAGGTCAGGGTCCCTTCTATTGAGGGTTGTCGAGTTAGTGTTTTGAGGGCTTTTAGGTTTAGCCTTGTTTCGTGATTGGTTGTTTCCTGCTATCTAAACAAAGTTGGTGCAAAAAGTTTAATTTTAGATCATTGGGTACATATTTTCACGCACATAGCATGGCTTACTGATTTGTACAACACTAACACACCTTCCATTGGGTATAAAAAAGTAAGAAAGAAAATGCGTGCGTTATTTGAGTGACAACTGAGGAGTGTCCTTTCAAGGGGAAATATTTCGTTTAAACATTTTTTAAACTGAATATAAAGTAGGTAGGTTAAATTAAATCACAGCACGCATTGAATGAATAAAATACTTCAGAATCCTTAAAATGGAAATTCTGCCTATCAAATATAATTTGAAAAAGCGTGTTCAATGCAAAACAAGATATGGGCTTTTTTATGGCAACACGAAAGGAAATTTTTGCAAGATTTTTTTTCTTCCATTTTGTTGAAAGAAAAAAGTCTGCAGATATGTTTCTGTTTTCGAAAAGTTACTTTTTAACAACAGAAAATACATATGTTTTGGTACGATTTGATGTTAGGCTGACAGAAGCAGTAAAAGGAACGGACCCCTTATGTCAATGATTACATCTATACTAATATTATAAAGAGGAAAGATTTGTATTTTTGTATGTAACGAATAAACTCAAAAACTACTGGATCGATTTCAAAAATTGTTTCACCATTAGAAAGCTACATTCACCTTGAAAAACATAGGCTATATTTTATCGCCATATTCCCACGGGAACGGGAACTATGCCGCGGGGCGCTGCTAGTACCTAATAATTATGCATTGACAAATACAGGCATATTCATAACATATTATAAGCTTAGTTAAAATACTATCTAATTTGCAGATTCCTTATCATTTTATCTGCCTAGCCTTTTCCCAATTATATTGAATTCGGCTCCCAGTCAAACGGATTTAGCTGAATACCAGTATTTTTATAGAAATTATTATCTGTAGAAAAAAATAATTTTGATCAGTATTTAAACGTTTTATGGTACCTGATATTTTTCCCTCAGCAATATCTATCAAGGAAAACATTTTCATCTGAAAAGTCAGCCAACATACTGAATTTCAGCAACCAATTGAAATGCACAGAATCGCCGAGCAAACTCTCGAGCCACAATGCAAACGACTCACAGACTCCACATAATAATATATCCGTGAAATTCCCACATTCGTTTAATTTATTTTTAATCTAAAAAGATCTCATAAAATCACTTTCTTTTCTCGTGTGTAAGTCGGAAATTAAACTATGGAAATATAGATTCTATTGGATTAAAAGAATAAGTATTTTCTAAATCCAGATGGTATATTATCTATATAACAGGTGACAGTAAATCAGTGACAGCGATTGTCAAAATGTCAGGGGCCGTATTATGACCTCTTAAAACCATCATGTTTTCGGTGTGAAAAAGAGACGGAGCTATACAGGACGAATATCACTATCCTTTTCTCACACAGAAAACATGATGGTTTTAAGATGTCATAATACGGGCCCAGTAATGTATGGAAATTAAGTTGCGTTAAGAAATTGTTAAAATGACTTTTCCCACTCCGGGTGGTTTGGTTTCCTATCCTAGGAAACCAAAGCTTTAGGGAGTGTCAGACTTATACTGGCTAAAACCCACCTGTGTTCCTCCTAGTGCCCTTTGCGTTCCAGGGCCGTCGTGACTCTTTCGAACAAATTCCGAAATCCTAGCAACGTTCTTAGTCCCCTACATTTTGACTTTTAGGGAATCGTTTTTGCTGATAGAATATTACTTAGTTTAGTGATCTATTCGTATGCGAAATTTCGTCTGAATCCGTATAGCCGTTGAGGCTTTAGAGCATCAAAATATCCCAACACATTTAGTTCATAAGTGGGAGGGGATAGTTGGTGTTAGGTTACAAAAAAAATGATTATCTGTGAAATTCCTACATTCCTTCAACCCAGGTAATCCAGGACCATTTATCAAATTATTCTAGCGGAGCAAACTGGGGTATGCTAGGATTGCGTCCCTCGGATTCGGCTTGTGTTTATACTCTTCACAAAGGAACTAGGGTGATGAAAAGCTGTAAGCGATTGCATGGTAGGTACCACGAACAACGTAGGTACCTACCTAGCTTTGCTATTCATTGCTTGTTTTATTCATAATGGGTATCAGAGTTAGTTAGATAACATGTATAATGTTGATATGACGATTAGCTTTGAGTATGTGTACCATATCTTTACGTTTGCCGATTAAATGATTGCGTCGATCGTGTATTCGCTCGATAAAAGCTTTGTATTAGGTCTAAGGCTTGATAAGGAGGGCAGCAGAAATAAAAAATAAACCGTACTCCTCCGCTTATATTCTCTAATTATATTTGTAGACTCGTTTCTCCAAGACTCGTCGAGCTTCTCTATCTCAGGTGTTACAGTGGTTGGGAATAGCGGGGGAGACTTGAACAAAAAAAAAACCGGCCAAGTGCGTGTCGGACGTAGGACGAAGGGTTCCGTAGTTCACTGATAAAATCTCATATCTCTAAAAGTATATAATCTGTGATGTTCAAACGAATTCTTGTTGGAAGAAGTTATATTTGCTCAATTTTTTTTTAAGTTTTCAATTTCATAGTTTAAAATTTAGAGGGGGGGGGGGCGCATTTTTTTCTAATCAGAAGCACATATCTCAAAAACTATTAATAATAAACTTTTTGAGAAACTTCTCTCTCTTTCATTTTGAAAGAGCTATCCAATGATATCCCACACAATTATGTTTGTTGGAATTGATTTTTTCATCTCTCAGTTACATGTATAGAGTGCCCCCCTAAAATTATTTTATTTCCATAAAAGCACTATTGAATAGCGGTTCACAGGTTGCACCTATCAACCAATTTACATTTATGTAGCTTTAATAGTCTCCGAGTAAAACGGCTGTGACATACAGACGGACAGACAGAGAGACATGACGAATCCATAAGGGTTCCGTTTTTTGCAATTCGGCTACGGAACCCTAAAAAGATGTGTCCTACAACAAAATTTGTCGATAGGACTAAAGTTGATTTTACCTAAAAATATAATTTATTATTTACATTTACAAATCTCAATTTATATTACATAAACAACCTACCTACGTGTATGCTCGGTATAGGAATGTAACTACAATAGAAAGCTATTCCCCGCGGCTGACGTGGATGAAGCCACAAGCAAAACCAATATATAACCAACAGAATACGGTATCTTCACACATAATACACCTACTTATTGTCAATGCCTACCCATCGTGGTAACCTAATTCGATCCCCTAATGCGACTTCAGATACAAAGTGCTTATCAGTTAACGTAATATTCTGTGTATTCAATACTATTGAATATTATCTGAATTCACATTCTAGCCCATGTAGAACGTGCTCAACAAAAAAAGAATATTAGGTTTGTATCCTCCTCGTGTCTAAAAGCCGATTTTTCTATCAAAATGTTGTCGATCCCTGAAAGGTTTTCTATGTAATTTAATTGAGAAACGACCACGTCCTGTTGCGGGTCGCAGAGACTCAAAACATTTGGTTTAACATGAAAAGTTCTCGGATTTAAGACTCGTTCGATATTTTCTGTGGTATCAATGACGGTACAGGGAAATGTCTGTCCTAATCTTTTAGAGTAGAAAATTAGAGGGAGGTTGATGCGACCTCGATTAAATACAACGCTTTTAGAATTATCTTCGAAGTTTGGGGTCTTCAATGATTCGATTGACCATTTTTTATATTCATCTTTGTATTTTATTACACCTTACATTGCTTCGTCGTAGCTTGGTGTAGACGACTTCAAGGTATTTTTCGGAGTCTACGTAAAATTAGACTAATTTGCTTCTGCCTAATTTTAATATTCGCAGTCTGGCGTAGAAACGCCAGACGGCATAATTGATACTGTTATCACCGAGAAACCAGCCAATTGAAATATAACGTAATGATAATTTAGTTTAAGACTTTTTCTTTACTACGAATATTCAAAAGAGAGAAGATAGCGTTGCTTTTCAAAAGCATCCAATGGAAATTTATTAAACAGAAATGCGATTTTATTCTGTACCTACAGCTTTTTATTTGTTCTTATATTTTTTCCATCAGCCAGAGTGGAAACAGTGGGAAAGCCATTTTGGCCAACAGAGGGTTTATAAATACATATATATGTCACCTGTAAATGAGAAACTCTGTATGATTATTAAATATCTTGAGCTATTGTAAACTCTCGATAAATTGTCAACTGAACATTTGGGACACTTTTTTGCACATAGAAATTTGATAGTCTATAATCTCTCGAAGGCATTGCCAGTAACGAAACGTTAAGTATTACAATTTCAATATTCTAACCGACGACGGAGACCCGCTGCACGGATCACCTATTATATACTATATTTCTGTCTGAAGGGTAAACATGAATGGCATGACGGGAGCAAAGCTAGCGCCCATCATACCATTCGAACGTAACCTATCCGTGCCGGGCAGCACTAAATTCCCTGTGCCCTATGTTCCGCTACTTGGCTAGGTCAGAAAATCCGATAAATTCTAGAACCGTACACTGATAGGTCACCATCATTTCGTCAGTTCATGTCGGTTCACTATTTCTCTGAATAACTCTGATCAGGGCCCCAAGTCTGCTATTTTTATAAATTTGTCATTCCAACACGATCTCATTGTCATTTTGCTAAAAGTTCGTAATCTGCCTAATCTATAATGGTCGATCATTGGTCAGTCAATGGTCTCGTAATACTTTTTGATAACCGAGTTATTATAAGAAATTACTGCACAACGACGTTCTAATGATAGGTCATTGATCAAAGGATCTGTCGTGTGTGTTGTCATTATGTACGAGATTACCATTCTACGCCATTTCTTTCAATGGAGTGTCAGTGGTTGACCATTGGAAAGTCATAGTGACGCTTTTGTATTAGTAGATTACGAAACTTGACAAAATCAACCATTATGAAATCAATGATAGATCATTCTGACAGTATTGTAATAGCAGACTTGAGGCCCTGATCTGATCTTAATACTTGAGACGTCTACAGGTCCCAACCCACACTAAAGTGACAGAAAGAAAAACTATTGTACTCCAGATATTACAAGCTTTACAAGATATTATTTAACATGACGTGGGCATCAAACATGTTGTCCTCGTAATCTCTATTGGATTATTCCACTTCTAACAAATAAGTAGATATTTTATTTTGTTTTTCTTCCATACATATGGGCACGTGTAACATTCGTTTTATCGCCCACAGAAGTGTCGGGATTAGGTTGTAAGACGCTTATCAGTTGGGATTGTTGATCTTAAGTGACATGGTGTGGGCGATGTCCTTTGGAATGGGATGGGAGAACTTGGATCTTATCGCCAAAATTAACAGTTTGATGAAAGGCTACGTACATAATTATTGTCCTAGTCTTATTCCGATTTACTTGGTGATTGCGGAACATGATGAGGCGGGCACGAGAACAGAGAGACCTGTACTCAGCCAAGGAAGAAGTTATGCCTTGGATGATGGTGACCTTTGTCTTTTTCTTTCATTATCTGCTTATGCTTATACATTCGAAAATTTGGCTGTCGTTCTTTTTGGTTTCGCTTCTGCTATGTGTAGTGATCACTTTGTTTAATTAATAAATTGGTAACCAATTCTATCTTCACTTATAGATGAAGCTTATTTCTAAAAATATTAATTTTAACATCAATAAATAATTTTATAATCAGCATCAAACATCAAGCGGTGTAAATATTAACCTTGTTGGTAACTATATTTTCGAGCCGTTTGGGGCTGTACCCTCGGGCCCTTGTGCTCACAACCTTTTCAAAGAAATATCGAAACGGCTGGTTGACACTTTCCGTGACCCAAGAGCTGGCTTTTACTTTGGCCAGAGGCTAAGTACTGCCATTCAACGTGGATTGGGCATATTACGAGCTGAAAGTCTTGAGGACCAATTTTTTCATGCTATAATTTAGTAGATATTGTTAGTTTTTTTTTTTTTTCAAAAAACTTTGCCCCACACTAGGATTTACTCCTGTATCGTGGGTGCGTTCACAAACATGTAAACTCACATACACAAAGACACCCAGACCCGGAACAACTATCTGTAGGCCATACAAACATTTGTTCCGTGCGGGGATCGAACCCGCGACACGTAGCGCAGCAGCCGAACGCTCTGCCACTGCGCCAATCGTGTCGTCGTTTGTTGTATGTGTAGTTTATTTGTTAATATTAATTGTTTATTCTTTACACTAAAATAAATATCTGCATGACTAGTCGTTACCTACTTTGACATTCAAATTAATGTTCCTTATTAAGTGTTTAGTCAATATCAAATGACAGGCTAACCTAAAATGAGGGAACCGCTAAACACGAAAAATACGTTTCGATTTTTGTGAAAAATAACTTGCAAGCTTCGGAATTATTATATAAACTGTACTACGGTACGGTACTTGAGACGATTACTTACCTGTTTCAATATTAATTTTATGAATGTACCTTAGACTTATAAACCCTTGTTTCGCAGATACTGAGCTTAGTTATAATGGAAAACTACATCCCTAGCAACAGGCTGGTAGTTTTGTTTCTATGCGGGCTCAATTTTTCATACCTTTTTCCAGACTATTATTAATGTCCGTACATTTAGAAAGTCTCTTTGTTTGTACTAGATTCTGAAAATCCAATAAATGTGCTTAGTGAGATAGCACGTCGACTTCTTTGAAACAAAGCCTTTTCTTCATTTCGAATTTCAGAATATTGTCTGTGTCTCATGTTTCTAAAACCGTGCAAATTTTTATTTATTTATTGTAACTCGTACTTAATACAACAAGGCATTCTCTGCAAATAAACCTTTGGGAAGAAGAGCATATAATGATTTTTATTGATCGTATCTTGGTAATGTTAAATGTGATTTATAACCAGCCACTCATTTCAAATTAGGTTATTAATCCCCAAATAATGGATAAAGGCTCTTTTTTATTTTTCGACGTTCTTTTTAAAAGTTTGGGTCCTGGACACGTTTCATATATTCCCACTCTTGAATAAGGTCTACGATGGAACAAGAGGATTCCGACGCTGCAAAGTCGCTTTTCAAGTGAAGATCATCTAGTTCTTCATGTTTGTATTAAGTAAGAGACCAGACCCTGTGAAAAGAGCCTAAACGAAGTGACATTCTATCAGCGATACTGTTTTTTTTTTTGTGTTGTGGCTCCATCGTTTAACCAATTTGCCAATGTCACTGTCACAATTGCCAATGTCACACATACTGATTTGGCCAATGTCAAGGTTTGGAGAGGAACTAATGATCGGTTCTCATTAACGATAGTGAATTTGAGTCAGTTTTTGTTGGAAATCGAGGTTCAAAAGAACAAAAAGTTTTTGGATTATATAAATAACAGCACAGAGTGTTAAGACACGAAGGTAAGTAAACAAAAAAAAAGTAACAGATAATATTAGTTATAACTGGATAGCAATACTGTTCGTTGACAAGCCTGAAAAATATGTGATTGACAAGTGCTGCCTAAAAGGAACATATCCTTATTTTGGATTTTTGACTATTGTTATGGCAACCCCATTACTTTCTCACTGTGCAAATGTTTATGGTTGGAAATAACTTATGCTTTTCAGGGGCTTGAGCGAGAATGGTGCCGATACGCGCGTCATGGTCGTGATAGGGCGCCGTAAGTTGAGACTGTCACTGGCATGTTTTAACAATCTTTTTATTTTTTTTTATACAGTTTCCTTTTCTTTAGTCATCACGTATAGAAGCAACAAAGAAAATGTAACTAAGATTTTTGTACATAACATGATTTAAAAGAGTGAACGTGGAGTTTCGTTCACGTTCTTCTGCATAGTAATCTACGCTTTCGAACGTCCAAATAGTTTCATGTTTTTGACTGATCGACTTTGAAAATTCTAAAGTGCCAATAAACAGTGTATTTGAATTAAATGCTTTGAGTCTTGAATGAGGTCTCACGAATCAGTTTTAAGGAATCAAATTTGACCTAGTTAAATGAACCAGTTTTGAATTTATTTATCAGTACAAGTAACTTCAAAACCGGTCCATTTAACAGAGTTCTTTCACATTTTTCTAGAAGTGTTCATTATGCAATTGTGCGTAATCTGCGACTTAAGTGCCACTCTATACGAAGGCAGTAATTGGCACCGACGCGCCGAGAAGCCCCTCAGTGCCGGCACGACATTTGATTTCCCACTTATTTTATCACTATACTCCATTCACAATACGATTAGATATTGGAACAAAATTGTTTGCAGTCCGTTCAACCGATTTTTATTTCTATTCCGTAGGCATAAGAATGGCATTAAAAGCAAAAACGTGATTATAATACCAACTGTTTACTGCAGCTACCATGTGTCATGCCACCAACGCAATAGAAGTCAAAATCGGTTGAACGGACTGTAAAAAAGGTGTATTTCAATGTCTAATCTTATCGTGAATGGGGTATAGGTCAGAATTATTTACCGAATATACTGAAAGATCTTTCATTTATGTGCCAAAGGAAAAGTATTGGGAGAGGATATAGACATAATTTGTATATTTACGTGGAAATGGAGGGGATCGAACCATTTCGTATTCGGTTGGGGCGTCATTTGCACCTATTTCTTCCTTATGCTGTACAAAGAATATCTTATCTTAGGAGCGTCTCAAAAAGACATTAAAGTAACAGATTTTTGACTGGTTTCTTTAGGTATGACTGGTTTTAGGCTTAAACTATAATCAATAATTTTTGAGTATTTGAATGCAATAGATAAGAGTGCTCTAAGTCTTATGTAATATACCACAGATTCGGTCGCTACTTTGTACCATCAGATGAAATCATTACATTTCTTTTTTTTTCCTATAAGTAGATACAGAGTTCTTTAATTAAAACAATCTAGTCCCAGATTAGGAACTGGTCAACTACCCTGTTAACTTGTAATTATTTTTTACACCACCCGCCACAACCCCATATTTTCCTCTCCACCACATCACAACTCACCAGCTACAAGTTATGGTCGTAATATCATTTAACAGAAGCAACAGCTTCGCGTCGTCAGTCATCGCGAGAAAATTAATGACTCCGAAGCGGGTCGCAGGCTTATTAGTAGTAACTGACAGCGACGGTTTTTCTAACAGTGGAAATGCGAGGGGCTCTTGTTTTTCATTATGAGAATGTTTTTAGTTTTTTTTTTAAGTGGAATTATAGCTGGCTGATTGTTTTTTTTTTTACTCAAAAGAAATTATGAATGGTCTGTGTGAAGACGGTGCAGTCTTACCGCTTTCTAAAATATAACCATAACATCATCAATTTAAACAGCGATTAGCAGATTCTATATTTCAATTGTCTAAGAGATTTTTTTTTATTAAAAACCATAAGTTGATTGGGTCAGAATGCTTGCCCCCTAGGCTGTTGACTGGTAGAGAATTTGCCAATTAGTCCAGCAGTGTTATACCAGCCAGATTTATACCGCAAAACCTAATAAGGTCAAAGATAGAGAAGAAAAAATAAGGTCAAGAAGATGATGATGTTCAGTATGTTGTCTTTGCTAAAACAGATCTCTAAGTACACCACACATTCTTTCTTATTTGAAGAGGAGAAGAATGTCCAAGAAAGTAGTACCTACCTCCAAGCACCATTGTTAGGTTTAAAGTGTAAACGCCCAGGGTTACCGAATTTGTTTGAAAGAGTTACCGCACGCAAAGGGCAAACCTTTCGGACCTAACCTATGAAACTGTGTCAGGGTGCCCTAAGCTCCCTGTGCTGCATGTTCCAACTTGGCTATGCAAATTATTAAATGATATCGGAATGAGTCATTTACTGTTCAATTAAATGATTACACTTAGGCCCTTAGTAAAACGACGCCGTTAAATGAAAAGTCTAGGCAGGCAACTAAAAAGCTGATTAAGCAGCAATATCACAGCTCAAATAAAAACGGCGTAGGCACTATCGCTACGAGGCGATCGGCGGCGGCGACCTCTCGCTTCCGTCCCTGGTTTAGTCCATGGTCCGGACCGAGGACGTGTGGGAAACCGTCACCTCCTTCTGCGAAGCAGTAATGCTAGCGAAGGACTCCTGCTTGAGCAGGCAGAACGCACGCGGCAGAGGGAAACATTACGCTCCAGCCGCCGTAACAGAAAAAGACGCCGCGAGAGTCGGAAAACGCAGGGTGATTCCCGGCCTCCGTAGGCGCGGGCCTACGGATGGCGCGCATGTCAGCAAAGAAGACGGGGCTCCATAGGGTCTTGCCTGCTAGGGTAGCGGAATTTGTTCGAAAGAGTCATCGCAGCCCTAGAACGTAGAGGGCCTGGAGGAACACTGGTGGGTTTTAGTCAGTAAGAGTCTGACACTTTCCACTCCGTCCATAGCGAGAGATATCATTCTGATTAATTGATTTCCCATCCGGAAAAAAGGCACTATCGCTACTAATCTGTAGCAAGATAGCTACGTCAGCGCGCGCAGGGTATAGGCAGGGTTTGCTCAAACCTTTTTACGTTGCCATTTCAGAGTGCAGGAATCGCTTCATTAATATTTATGTCACCGGATAATTGTAAAATGCGTAAGATTATAAAATTTCTTCTAGCTAGGCTAGACCGGAAACTCCGATAAATTGTAGAACCGTACACTGATAGATCGCCAACATGTCGTCGGTTTATGTCGGTTCACAATTTCTCGGAATGAACGAGATTATAGACTATTAAATTTTGATGCGTAAAATAGTATTTCAAATGTTCAGCTGACAATTTATCGGGAGTTTACAATCTCCCAAGATATTTTATAACCTTACGGAGTTTGGCATTTTCAGTGACATACCTAACACATTGGGCACTAGAGTTTTTTTTTACCATAGGCAGTCATGACTGTTCATCACAGGAACCCATCTCATCCCACCATCATCGTCCATAAGATTTCGAGGGGAATACAGCAAGCGGGCTTTTTACCTACAGCAAATATCCCTGCTTGATCGCTACTAAATAAAATCCGTATTGTGTCAAGGTCGAAATCAAGCCTTGGGCTAAACAGATACGAGTGCATACATTTTATATGAAGTCGTTCTTAGCCATGTCCGTTTCAGTGCCGTTTCGGAGTTTCGTTAAATGTGAATAAAAGGCCACGGTCCGGTCACGTCCCTGAAATGGTACGGACTTTTGTGGTTAGCAACAAGTTCGTGCCTCTCAAAGTGGTTATTTAGTTATTTTATGATTCACGTTAAATTCTTGATAACATTTTGGTGAAATATTATTGAGAATACCTAAAGATACGATTGAATGGTGAAACGAATTTGCTAGAGAGCTAGTCAAAAATGCTATTTCAACGACCCTACGTAATAGAGTATAATGAGGTTTTTTTAAAGCAACAGCCTTTAGGCTAAGCCCTTTGGTTTGGTTCCAGCCAAATGACAGTGTGAAGCTTAGTTTTCAGCGAAGGTAGAACTTGATTTTGATCAAATTCTATCTACTCTGAACACCCGTTAGTGGGGCTGCGCCCTTTTGGTCGCTTACCATTAAACTTGACTATTATCATTAGGTGTTCTAGGTTGTGGCCTTATTTTTGGATACGATATGGCCAAAATACTCCAAAATTCTGCAGACATATATTTTCTTTTCCCGCCCTTGCCCAAATTACTAAAAATAACTGCTAATAATTATTTATTTATGAATCATTCAAAAGTAAGTACGCTATGTTTACTCTGAACATATACCTATTAAAGCGTGAAGCCCCGCATCATTCGACAAGTTGCAAATAATCGAGCGAGAAACGATTGATCGAATCGATTATACATACCATTATAACAGAGTCTCACTCAGCCATTGTAAACTCTCTTGAAGAGACGAATAATCCAGTTTCTTGTTTTGTTGTAATTGACTTCGCTTAAGTCGTTAATTATTTAAAGACGAACAAAACTTGAGTTTCAACTGTACGCTTTGAATAAGGATATTCAGCAGAATATAATAGCACTCGTTATTTCTGAAAGCGCGCGCATTCGATTTAATAAAACTTTATGTGATTAACAAAAGGTACTCCCTTTCTTCTCCTAAAGTTGTTTGTCCGAAAATCATTATCCATAACACGTTTGCTATAAAATTCAGTAACCATAATGTTCAAAATCCCGACATTTTGTTTAACATAATTATCTTTAGTTTTAAAAGAATTCTGTTGTTGTTGTTTTATGAAGTTGGTTTGTGAAATTGTTATACCTAATTTGAGATGTGCTCTTAACACAGAAAATATCTAGATTCATTCAATTAATAAAATGGGCCCAAAATGATATTTGAAAAAAGTGCGAAATGTGTCCATTCGAACAGACGGGTTCAATTATTACAAAATTTATTCATTTCGTATTTTTACAGCGGCAATTCTTTTTCCAAGTTCATTTTCTGTGTGTGAAAAGTATAACAAACATTTTCTGAAGTGCATTTAGCACTAGGAACTCGATTATAGGTGCCATCACAAAGGCGGAATCTGATTAAAATCCCGATTGGATTTTTGCAGGGGGTTAGCTTTGGACTCGGTAACACGTGCAAGGATTTTAGAATATAAAGGCTGTGAATAATTGGAAAAAGTAGTCGATAGATAATCCAGTTTATATGAAAGTCTATAACTCGCGTTTACCCGCGGCTTCGTTCGCGTTAAAGCAGCCAATTGTTGCTAGAGTCCCATCTGTTTGGGCACGCCACTATCGTGGCGATAAATCCCTTCCTTGATGAGAAGTTACAGAGACGTCCTCACCTGCCCTGATACAGGTACTCACCGGACACGGATGTTCCAGGAGCTACCTGTTTCAAATTTTCAACACTGTGTTGACTGAGGAGGATACAAACGATGGAAATCTGCCCTGTTTAATCCATAGTCCGGAGCGAGGAGGCATGGGAATTGGTCACCTCCTACTGCGAAACAGTAATGGAAACCGTGCGTAAGAGAGTAAGTGGAGGCAGACCGCGCAAGTGTAAGGGAAACCTCACGCCCCAGCCGTCGTAACAGAAGAAGACGCCCCGAGCGTCGGGAGTTGCAGCGCGATTTCTGGCCTCTGTAGGCCTTCGGATGGCGAGCGATGGGTGGCTCGCCGTCCGATAGCAACCAGGACCGGTTCGACAGCGCGTCATAGTCCAAAACTCTCAAAGAGATGTCAGCAAAGAAGACGGGCCCCATAGGGTCAGTGCCTAGCATGGTTGCGAAATTCGTTCGAAAGACTCACAGCGGCCCTGAAACGAAATGGGCACTAGGAGGAAGTTTTTAGTCAGTAAGAGTCTGATACTCCCTTCTGCTCCGCTTAGAGCGGAAGAAGTCATTTGATGATTTTCTAAACTTAAAAAATAGGCTCCCATCTATGTATATTTGTACCAAAATTTTTCAAATTCGTTTAGACTATATAGACGTAAAAGCGAACAAACTCACTTTCGCGTTCATAATATTAGTTTGGACTACTGTGTTCCTGGCTCCAGGTAGATCATGCTAAACCTGAAAAAAAAAAACTATGATTAATTACTCAAAAGCGTTCAAACAGACGGACGTATGTATACCCTATCTGTTTAAGTAGTTAACTAAAGGTAAACAGTCTTGGTATGTCTTTTAACGAAAAATGTTTTTGAAAAATGTGAAATACGTTTTACAACATGAAATACTTTCAGATTTTCTAAAATTAAATATATTTGATTTGTATACGTATTAATATCCATATTTTAAAATATATTTTTACATAAAAAGACATACCAAGATTGTTTACCTTTAGTTAACTACCTAAACAGATAGGGTATAGTATGAAATTTTATGTATGAATGAATGTACAGACAGTCAAGTTCTAATTAGAGAACACTTGTTTAAAATGTCAGTCATCGTTAATTGAAAAGCCTTCACATGTAAAATTCATATATTTGAGAAGTTTTGCCCCACCAACGCTCGTTGAGCGCAATGTGTATATTCTGTTGCATAAAAGGAAATTAACGTACACACTTTACATGTCAAAATTAACAAGTTTACCAGAATAACATACTGCATTTTCAGGCAATAATTACTTTCTTCACAGGGGCATTATAAATTTACTAATTTTCCCCGCAACGTCACCCCCTTGGCTTAATACCAACAAAAAATAAATAGAACAGAGCATTTTCCACCGTGATGAGATGCAACCTTTGGCAGCAATAGTGTAGGTTCCATTTTGTGACAAAATTTTCATCATCGAATCAGTGCTTCCAGATAAAAAAAATACAAAAATTATAAATTAAAAAAAAACCATAAAACTCAAACAATAAAATAAATTATTTGTGCTCTCGCTACTCTCAATCGGTGCTTGCATTTTGAGATACAGGAAAACTTTTTAGTTACAGATATACTGTGGCTACTCCTGGCGCGAATTAATCACCCAGATGTCCCCCAAAAACCACAAAAAATACGACACTTACTAATTACTCGTAATAACGTCGGTTCCATCACTAGCACTACATACATACATAAATGATAATGTCCATTTTTCCGGTGCGCCCGTCCCCGGACATGGACATCGTCGTTGTCTCGACTCACTTCACCCCACTTTGGTGTTCGCTAATCCTGTAATTGGATTGATCGGCCTGACATGTTAAGGCTCCTACACATTCGCAGCTTCGCAGGGAAATGAGCAGTCGATTATGTAGTGAGGGAAAACGTGAACGGATTTAGTTTTAGTTGTGCTTCAGTAATGGCATATCGCTATGACTGATTCAAAATATGATTTTTGAATCGCAATTTGACGAGGCCAGATTGGAGCGGTTTGTTTTGAATTCATAGATCAATTAATTTTCATTATCTGAATTAAAACAATGATAACTAGGTACCGCTCGGCTCCGCTCCGCCCACGTGAATGGCGGAAATTATCCCAAGGGAACCTGCTCCCGGGATAAGAAGTATCCTATGTGTTATTACAGACTATAATCTATCTCTGTTCCTAATTTCATCAAGACCCATTCAGTAGTATTTTGTGAAAGAGTAACAAACATCCAAACCTTCATACATACAAATTTTAATAAGTTATTAGTAAGTATAACCGACTGCGGTGGCTTAAAAGAAAGGTAATACTCACTGTCGTATTTTATTAAAACGCAATGCCTTTTCACCTCCAGTCTCCTCTATTTTCACATTACTAAATAAACGTGGACTGCCAATGTTTAATTTTTCCAGTTTTGTAATGATTCTGTAGAACAAAAGACATTTGAAAAAACAAAAGTTGAAGGTTATGAGCTCAACGAGACATTCTCGTTTTGAATAGACGATATCTAAAGAGAACTTAGATAGAGAACAAGTGGACATATGTAGCAAACGTTGTTTTTAAATAATATAAATTATTTCTGGAGAGGGACAGAAAAAAGCGAAATATCCCGTCGACTACCACATTATTTTGAAATGTTAAGAATCGTAATCGTTGTTAGAAAGTCACGTTGTTTATAGCTCCAGTCCTTTCTAAACAAATGTCTAAATGAGCCGAAATTAACCAAGTTCTCAGTTTTTCTACTGTTTTCAGTGAAGATTTATTTGATTGAAAGGCGAATATTTCCTTGTCCAGCTTTATCTATACGAATATATTTAGGGGTTTAACGATTTATGGGATGTGAAAGTTTGTACGGAAGGATCATATTCCTTGGGTTTATAAACTTGAAACTGCATGCAAATACTGACCTGAGTAAATATTTTCATAATTAGTTTTTCAAAATTACCCAGGGGGTTTAGCTGGTGTTTATTGTTTGATGTTTTTTTTTTGATGAACGACTCGCAGTTCAGCACACTAAGGCTGGTTACTGCTCAACCGGACAATAATTGCTTGATGAAAAAAAAAAAATGTCTAGATTTTTCAGAAATTACCATTGAAGGGATGTAAACGGGTGATGAAGTTTTAAATGAGGATATTATTGCTTGCTTCAATTTACTTGATTTTTTTTATAGACAATCTAAAAGTGGATTATTTGAAACGGATCTAAAATTGTTATTATAATTAATCAATCCCCAACGGGGTGAAGGGTAAAAAGAGAGAAGGGAAACAGTATCGCTGATCTTGTAGTCACAGTGGCAGAAACGGCTACCTAATTAATCAAAGTTGTTGGTTATTTTGCTAACTATCCTTCAAAGAGGGTAGAGGGTGCGTTGAAGTTCATGGAGTACCTATAAAATCCGCGGAACAAGTCGAGGGCAAAGTGCAAGTAATTGACAAGACCTACCGACCACATATAACTTTTCTTTCCAACTATTCTTACCATAACCGACCTCTATTCTTTTTTCAAATTTAAAAAATGTAAATAAATAATGTTGATTTTTTTTTTATTTAAGATTTTTCGTTTTTGTATGACCATAGTTACCTTTTTTTTTTCAAACTGTTTATATCATCTCCATCCATCTGTGTTCTTTTTTCAAATTGAAATAATTTTAATGAGTATTTGAGTAATAATACTACCAGTGTAAACTACCCACTAACGGTAGGCACAGTAGAGTACCTAGTTATATCGATAGCGTTATCAGGCCTTTACACGTCAGAATGAACATCATAATTTGGCACAAGCTTTTCAGAGAATAACCGCAAACTAACGATATCAACTATTAATCCATTAGTGTTATTATTGTTATTTGTATATCTTGATACAAGTGCTTTCTTAATAATAATTAGTTGGTTAGGGAGCTAAGGCTTTTAGATTAGTTCAAGATTTTGAGATCGATTATATTTTAAATGAATCCAGGCACTGGCAGTTTGGGCACGCCACCGTTGTGGCGATAAGTCCCCTAAAGTTTTAGGAGTTGTTGACTTCGGTATCTTCACCTTCGGCCTGACGCAGGTCCTACAGGATACGGATTTTTCAAGAGATACCTATTTCAAATTCAGTGAGAGGACACGCCCGGGTGACAACACTGTGTCGATTGAGGAAGATACGAGAGAGCCTACCGTGGAGATCTGCCCTGCTTGGGCGGAGCATCACTGTGGCGGAGTGGCGGCGGCGGCGACCTTTCGCTTCCAGCCCTGCTTTAATCCATGGCCCAGAGCGAGGAGGCATGGGAAGCGTCATCTCCTAATGCGAAGCAGTAATGGAGACCGCGCGTAAGAGAATAAGAGGAAACAGACCGCGCGAGGGAGAAACCTCACGCCCTAGCCGCCGCAACAAAAGAAGATGCCTCGGGCGTTGGAATTCACAGGGCGATTCCCGGCCACCGCCGCCCGATAACAACCAGGACTGGGTCGACGGCACGTCGTGTTTCAAAGTTCTCTAAGAGATGTCAACAAAGAAGACGGAACCCCATAGGGTGTGTGTGTGCCTGTGCAGTGCCGGCTAGGGTTGCGGAATTTGTTCGAAAGAGTCACTGCGGCCCTGGAATGAAAAGGGTGGGTTTTAGTCAGTGATAGTCTGACACTCCCTTCCGCACCACACAGAGCGGAAGCAGTCATTTCATGATTTTCCAATTAGAAAAAAAAAAAAGAAAATCCACTGACATTTCGGTATTCGGTAGGTTTTTGGTATCCTGGGACTAGTGATGGGCAATTTATACAGTTTAAACCAAATAATCTGTTGTAAACCCATAACTTTAGACGAGTAATCAACTGGGCTTAAAAAATAATAGGTCGCCATTATCGCAATCATTTATGTCACTCTAATTAAAACAGTTTGTTACGATTAAGCAATTATTATTTTTAACTATTTTTATAAATGAGGCCGTATGCTGGCAATTTACTCGACTAATCTCAAACATATTTCATTACTCAACAACGCCTAAAATACAAGTAGGAGACGGCCAAAGTACTTTTTTAACCTTTAATGTTTCAGTCAGGCACAGTTAAGTCTGACCTTCAAAACAAAGGTGCGAACCCATAAAATACTTTTACCAAAGATACTACTATAAATTAAAAAGAAGTTCGTGAGGTAGCCAGAAAACAATAAAAGTCCCAAACTTTTACTAGAGGATCTGGAAATTAAATTAGTGGAACACTGCAGGAATTTTTCCACGCTATACTTACATTTATGTAGGTAGACTTCTTTTTCTGATCATTCTATGATATACTGGCTATAAGCATCTTTTAAGGCCACAAAAGTCCTGGCGATCCCTTCAAGCCTTTTTTACGAGAAAAAAAATTCATTCGGATCTTCAAAAGAGCTGAGTTTCACCAGTAATAGTTTTACAGCACCCTGGGGCTGCTGTAAAGTTATATTCTATCAACGAGCGTTCGTCGAAATGCTTTACATTAACCACGAGATATTTTGATAAAATCAATGGCAATGACATTTTAGATTTTTTGCCAGTCGCGTCGTTGAAGAATATCCCAGGGATGCTATAATACAAATCTGGTTACAAGGCTTGTTTCAATGTCTCATTCAAAGCGTGCCAAAATATCATTCTTAAGTACAGTTCAGTCAAAAGGCTACGAAAGATTTGCATCAAGCGCTTAATACTAAAGCCAAAATGTCCACAGACTGGTCCTATAAAATCAAAACTTAATTGAATTCTAATTGGATCATTATTTTTAGCTGAAACCCTCGGTGTAATCCTGAGCCCAGGGATCTAAGATAAACACAATAAATATGAAGTTATTTACAGAATTTTAAGAGGGTCAACACTATGTACTTTGGAAAGGAAAAGGTGCGTCCTTAGGGAAAGACTGATATGTTTGCTTACGTAACTTGAACGTTCTAACATAAATTATTGTACATCTCCGCATCTCTATTATTGGGGCTGTGATATGAGTTACATGTTGTTATCAGTATAATGGTCTGGTAGAATAATCTGTGTGGATTACTGGATGATGTCGTTATCATTGAGTACACTTGACTTGTGGCAGGTATATGACGTACCTCAGCAGTAGTAAAACCTTAGTGTGTTGTACCTGTGTTAAGGATATTTTTATACATTTAGTGCTGTAATAGACTAACCTCACAGAACATTAAATATTTTCTACATCGTCAAATACTGGCTCGTTTCATTCTCATTCTTACTAATATTATAAACGGGAAAGTTTGCATGTCTGTACATACAAACTTTCCCGTTGATGTTTGTTACTCTTTCACGCAAAAACTACTGAATGGATCTTGAAGAAAATTTGTCACAGAGGCAGATTATAGTCTGGAATAACACATAGAAAATTTGAACCTTTTTTATTCCAGGAGTACGTTCCGTTGGGATAATTTTCGACATTCACGCGGGCGAAGCCGCGGGTGGCAGCTAGTAAATTTGTGAGGCTCGATAAGTTTATTTTTTATTAACGTAATAAGATCTTGCCAATCTTTATTAAAATATATTGACTAGCTGACTCGCGCATCTTCGTCTGCGTCACATAAGAGAGAGAATAAAAGAAAAATATTGTAAAAACCTTATTTTTGCAACTGCTCCGCTTCTTTTGTTCGTAACGTAATCTTAAATAGCCTAAAGCCTTCCTCGATAAATGGGTTATCGAACACTTAACTATTTTTTCAGTAAAAATCAGTAGGTAGTTCTTGAGATTAGCGCGTTCAACCAAACAAACAAACTCTTCAGCTTTATAATATTAGTAACTAGCTGCTGCCCGCGACTTCGTCCCCATGGAATCCCCGATTTTAAAACATTATTTATCGCTGCTCCGCTCCTATTGGCGTAAGCGCGATGATATATAGCCTAAAGCCTTCCTCGATAAATGGTCTGGATGGAGCATACTTATCCAGAAGTAATCTATTCAGTCTTGATACTAACTAATAAGGAACGGAAAAAAATAGAGTTGAGTTTCGTAAAATCCGTTTTTAGCCGATGTCTACACCCTAGAAGTGTAGGTAAGGTGTAGATAAGGTGCAAATATCTGCTAAAGACCACCTGTCATATTTTAAATTTATAGGTGTTATAGTTTCTGAGATTTCGTGATTGAAAGTGAGTGGTAGGTACTTCGCTTTTATGTTTATATAGATTTTGTAATTTCTTCCCCAAAAAATTGTATTTAAATTTTATTTATTTGTTGTACACCTGCCACAGTGTTGTCTTTTTTAACTCAAAGGTTTACTGGTTGGATTAAGTCCGCCCATGTTGTACATAAAGTTTAAAGAAATATATAATCTTTTAGATTTTGGATTTTTTGACAATCTATTACACATTCGCATCTGCAGTAGGTACCATTAACATTTAAGACTATTTAAGAACTACACGTTTGTTTCAAATAGTGATACGTAGATTTTTTAATAAAGTAATTAAGTACTCGTGCTATTTTTATTAAATTATTAAAATGTTTATTCATTTTCATAACAATTACCTATTTTAATTCGAAATTTCTAAGTTGGACAACACGAGATTAAACAACGTAACTTAATGGAACACAAAAAGCTTTAAGAACTTTATTTTATGGACTTGTTGCTTGTCAGCGAAGTTTATTGAAGAAACTTTGTTATTTTAATATACCTTTCCAACTGGTAGCCATTGTGCAGATGAAAGTCGTTTCGGGGACATGACGACTTGACCCAAACTATTAAATTTGCATAATCTTTTTAAGTTTAAGAAAATTTTCTTGTAAAGACGTTTAAGACCATAGCAAAGCGAGCTTCAGAATTCGGTTAGTTATTGAATTGGTTGAAATTCAGACTAAGGGAAGGTTCATATCTGACGGAACATGCGTCGCGTATTATCCGTCGCGTAACGCCAGAACAGGCAAATGTATCGAAAAACACTCGAGCGTTCGCGACGCATGTTCCGTCAGATATGAACCTTCCCTAAGTATCAAAACTATAAAATTCTGTCGAATTGACAACCTCCTCCTTTTTTTGAAGTCTATTAAAAGTAAGGGATAATGGCCAGGCAACAATGCTGTTGCATGGGCATGGGTACTGACAAACGATAAGATTGCTAAATGCATTTTGGACTCTAGTAAGTCGTGTTATTTGAAATTAAAACAGTCACTTGAAGTGTTCGAGGTTATGTGTCGAATATACATTTAGGGAAACATCGTGAGGAAACCGGCATGTCCTAGAACTAAAAATTCGAAGACATGTGACATTCACCAACCCGCACTGGGCCCGCGTGGTGGATTACGGCCCATTCCCTCTCTTAGAGAGGAGGCCTGTGTCCTAGCAGTGGGAACGTTAAAAGGCTGATTATGCTTATGCTATACATTTAGGATTATAACAGGCCAAACTGTGTTTCTGGTAAGTATCTGATCTGATCGTTGTACAAAAGGGCTCTTATCGATAAGTCTCACAAAGTATTCGGCTTCACGAGAACGACCCTAATCTTGTGATTTGTGTGTGATTACCAATCTCGAAGGCTTTCACAGTTCAACGACTTAAATAAAACCAAAACCATGCCAAAGGACAAGGTACTCAAATAATAGCCGAGTGCCACCGTATTCACTAAGAAGAACAAAGTCTATACGAACTCTTTTCCTTTGAACTTTCTTAATCCATGTGAATTTTCCTCCTTCTACTTGTTGATATTTTCTTTAAGGCTTTTGCACCGCTGAGTTCCTTGTCCCCAATGATTAATTATCTTCTTAATTACACCTGACATGGAAAATTTATGGCCCTACTGCCTATATTTATCCATTAATCTTTTAGATAAATTCTGCGGGAGATTCTTTTCATAGGAACCCCATTAACTGTGGGTCGACCGTCAATGAATTTATAGGCGGCTGAATTAGTGAAATGCCTCGGATTCTGGCTCTATCCATTTAGTTAACTGTTGGGTAACTGTTTGGGTCGTAATGCATGTCGTATTTCTGTTAGTAATATAAGTGTCGTTTAAATAGTTTATTATCCTATTCCAGTATTGGCAAATGGGGTTTTATAAACTCGTTCATACATGTGAGCGCAGTTTCCAAATCATGATTCACATGCTATTTTTTTTTCTGGATTGTAAGCCATCCAATGACTTCTTCCGCTATGGCGGAGTGGAAGTACACCTTTGTTCCTACTAATGCCCTTTGCGGTCACTTGTGACTCTTTCCCTTCCTCTTGCCCTTTACGTTCCAGGGCCGCGATGACTCTTTCGTACAAATTTCGCAATCCTAGCAGGCACTGACCTTATGGGCCCCGACTTCTTTGCTGACATCTCTTTGAGGCGCGCGTGGAAATCGACGCGTGGTTATCCGATGGTGATGGTGTTTGATGCCAATTTATTGAAAAGAAAGAAAGAAAGAAAAATGTTTATTTGGGTCTCGCACAAAACAAACAAAAAAAATAAAATAAAATAAAACTACTAGAAAACTAAAGTAACACATGCTGTAAATAGAATTATAGAATGTTATATAAATTTGTATCTAAATGTAAGTGTATTGGGATGAGGAGCAATCCTATTCTTGCAGGCACTAACTGCTTGTGATATTTGTTCCTTGATTTTTGGTATTCTTAAGTCTTGATGTAAGCTATCATTACTTATATACCATTACTTAGCATTTTTATTACCAACTTAAACGACGTTTTGCCATTTATCAGAGCAAAGTTCGCGACTTATTGTCACTAGGTATAGTAAACTTGCCATGATACCTAAATTATAATACTCATATTGATAAGATTTCAGCTTAGACTTACCCATTACCCATCATATCACTGACGAGAAAGTTACCCGTGTAATAATGTCATAATCTGTTGACAGATGGGTTTGTGATTGCAATATGATCGCTATCTCTTAGCTGTTTCCCTACAGTATTCCCAGTTAAGGGAGGTTTTCTAAGGAAAAGGTGCGCGGCCCTTGACATTTAGTCTATTGACGTGAGTAAGCTATGTTTTATTGGCCAGTTTTCCTACGGTATGTTGTTTTATATGTGTTGCAATTACCTATTAAGATTCCTTCTATTAAGATTTCTTACATTATAGTTGGTCACTATTGTGACCAACTATAATGTAAGAAGAATAATATGGCTGAGAATATTGTCTCAGCCATATTATTCTTCTTCTTATGATCGAAAATCTCGTTAAAAGGCTGCCACAAACAGGAGCGATACGATTATGGTATTAGACAATGATAATGCTGCAACAAAGTGTTGACGCATTAGTGTTGGATTATCGGGCCGCCCATGTCTGTAAGCCATTCATCCGTTAATCAATGTTTTAATGCGTTTGTGTGTGAATGTGGACTTACTAGCTGTGCTTCGCGGTTTTACTTAATTCATTCTTGCACTCATTCTTTATGACTTACTAGCTGTCCGCACAACTTCGTTTGTGTCACATTTTTCATGACTGCTCCGCTCCTGTTGGTCTTAGCGTGATGATATATAGCCTATAGCCTTCCTCGATAAATGGGCTATCTAACACTGAAAGATTTTTTCAAATCGGACCAGTAGTTTCTGAGATAAGCGCGTTCAAACAAACAAACTCTTCAGCTTTATAATATTAAGTATAGATTTTTCTTTTGCTCTTCTCCTAAGGGTCGTAGCGGATTTTCAAATAGCCTAAAACTTTACTAATACAAAAAGACTCGCGTACTAAGGGTTCAGAACGAATCTCATTTTATTACATTAAGGTTGCTTAAATCGTTGCGGTTTTTTTTAGAAAGAGTCACCGCGGCCCCGGAACGTATAGGGTACTAGGAGCAACACGGGTGGGTTTTAGTCAGTAAGAGTCTGATACTCTCTTCCAGCACGCCCAGAGCAGGAGAAGTCATTTGATGATTTACCAACCAGAAGAAAAAAATAAAGGTTGTTTCAGTTGTAACCCCTAAGGGAATTACTGTATTTAATACTGCTCATTTTTGCTCACTCGTATGATCGAATACTTAAATTGTACATGAATTAATGAATAGTCTAATCAAACAGGGAATCAGATATTGCTGGAGTACGACTTAGGAGGTGATACGACTGAAGCAACCTTACCCTACCTGTTATTTTAACACTACATACTTCTTATATGTTTTCCGGTGATATAAAGTATTATAGTAAGTACAATAATCTGCATTTGTTTACAAAATTGTAGTCTCAGTAGTTCTAGATATAATGGCAATTTTCATCTAATTTATTGTATAACTTCAAAAATATTTATTTTAAGAAAAAATAATAAAACCTTGACAATAATTCTAATGTGATTATATCACTTGTTTAACATATAGTTTGACATTTTTCAGATTTCCTCCTAAAAGTGACCAAAATTTATTCATTTACGTAACGCGTCCGTTTATGAGTCACAAAACTTTATATGAGTACCAAATTTAAACAGAAGTGGTCCAGTAAGTTCGGAAAAATTGGCTATGATAGACGAACAGAAGTCAGTCACTACGACTCGAGTGTCTGTTTCAGTTTTTTAAGAATGTTCAGAACGTTACAAAAAAAAACACGGTGAAAAGTTTTAATAAATGATCGTCATTTATGGGGATTATCGTGTTGAAATAAATAAAATAAACAGACCAACTCTACAGCTTTTATAATATAATTAAAGTATACATAATATTAGTGTAAATTATAATTGGACACTGAGAATTTAATACGTTCGTTCTACATAAATGATAGCAGCAATTTACCTATCAATTAGGATTATTATAACTTCATGTTTAGAGAAGATAAGCATGAAATTGTACGCAATAATGATTATAATATTTGTACGGGGCGGACGTGATCGACTGGACTGTAGGGTGGCCAGGGTAGGTTATCCTATTCTTCGAAAGTGGACTGTATGGTGACAACCCACCTAGGTATAAATGATCCAGACGCGTTGACGCTCCGTCTATAAGCTACGGGCCATGAGGATGCAACCCTTAGCTGAATACTTGCTATACTTGCTGTTATTCACACAATATATAGGGGTAGGTATAGAGGGCTTACCAATAAAGTCACAATAAAAACACTATTTAACTTGTTCACTATTCACTTAGCGATTTGAAGGGTGGAATTCGCGACTATATGATTCTACATTTAGGTATAAGCTCAAACTATCTTGCAAATGACTACAAATTCTATAAATTTCCTATGTTACTATTGTACGGCGTAACTATACCTTATCGACACCCAAAAAATCACCGTGTGTGATGAAGTTTATTAACAATATTTTTCACTATGTCTATCCTAGAATTTAGGCTATATCTAGGCTTAGGTCTATGTGAGTACCTTGTAGTTGTAGTTGTCCTTGTAGTTGTCGTACCTTTATGGATAGCCCTCGGTAAGCTCCATACAGCGGAGACGAATTCACCCCTTCATCCCCCTCCATGTAGGGGTGGGATGCCGAAAACTATACAAAACTATTGTAGGCACGAAGCTATTACCTACTTGGGGTGAATTTACCGTAAAACTATGCTAGAAGGGCTATACAGCTATATGTATCTCTATAGATACGACAACCCTCTACAAAACTCTACAATAAAACAAACAAAAGCTTACACATCTACCCACTGACCAAGAGCAAATGTAAGAGGAAACTTACCTCCTGGTTAAAATCACTAAATTATTGTGAAACAGAGAAGCTTGTGGAAGTGTAAAATCCCCATCACTCCCTCACACACCCCAACAAAACCACACTCCACACACATACCACTTACATTCCACACTCCGTTAACACACATTCACCCACCCTACACTCACCACATTAACATCTAAATACATCCCAAATCAAATGTCCCGTACTGTTTACTTTTATTTAATTTTATTCTTTTTCTATCTTTGTAGTTAAATATCAATGTACTAAATCTAAATTAATTACCTATTAAGAACTTTTTGCGTGGAACATCATTCCATACTGTATCTGGAGAAGGGCGTTGTTAGCTGCGCTACAGTTTATACTTTTGCAGCTATTCATCGTTCACTTTTGTACTCAGTCGTGTGTTATTGTTCCGAAAATAAACTATTATTATTATTATACAAAACTACATATGTTTCAACCCTGTCACTCAAGGGGTTGCAACTCTATAAGCGTATATGTTTCAGGGGGATAAAAATAAACAGTTTTATTTAAACCTAAATTACGGCTTTATGCCTGCATACACTATAGACATCTATATATCCCCTGAAAGGATTTTTCAAGGCGGTTCTACTTCAGACATTTAGAAGTCTAGAATCTAGACTTGTATTTTCGGGAAAGGAAGAGGGTAGATGCAAAGTGTTTTATTTTTGTGCATACCTTCACCAGGGCTATTTATCAAAAACCATTGACCAATCACGTACCAGCACCCTCCTGCTCTGTGATTGGTCAGTGTCGCTTTTAGCTATGCGACTACCTTTGACCTAAATATTTCAGGTCTCAAATTACCAAGCCCTTTCTATTTACCTATGTATGTCTGTCTGTGTGTGTATATACCTCGATTACCTTATATACCACCGATCACCTTTATATACCTTTATATACCTTGATTACCTTTATATACCTTCGATTACCAGGGTTACCATGTGTTTACTGTTATGTGTAAGGGATAGGATACCCTACCTAACTATATTCTATTTACTTGGGAGAAATAAAGGCTCCAAGGGCTTATGTACTGCCTCTTGAGAGCAAACGACTGTAACGAATGTGTTTTATTTCAATAACAAACTATGTATCAACTATAGCTACCTATAACTATCTATACTATGCAGCTTTATTTGTTACAGCATTCTATGTACTAACTAACTACCTATACTATGTAGTCGCGGTTTTATTTATTTGCAACATTCTATGTACTACTATAGCTACCTATAACTATCTATCCTATGTAGCTAAGACGCATCGTCGCGAACATCTCTCCCGCCGTGCAGTGCAGCGATGACTCGGTGCGATGACGTCGCGGCGCTGCAGAAACCCGGTGAGCGACGCCTGTAGCCACGTCGCCCGCTGCGCGGCGCCGGTGCTCGATGCCGGTGCTCGACGCAGCTGTGCAGTCGCCGGTCTGCCGCTTCCCTGCTGTGGGTCGCCTGCATTCGCAAGGCTGTTGCGTAGGTTCTCGCAAATGAGCGAGCTGTGGGCCGGATGGCCCGCTGTCTGTGCGAGCTGCGAGTGCGCGCAGCGTCGCTTGCTGCGGTGGCAAGCTGTGTAGGCAGCATTGCCTGCTGTGTCGCCTGCTCAAAGCAAGGCGGTGGCGGGCCGAATATGCCCGCAATGGGGGCTAGCTGCGCCCGAGGGCAGCATCGCCCGCTATGTTGGCGAGCTGCGTGAGCAGCATCGCCCGCTACTGCTCGCTTGATGCGAGCCGAATGCGGACCGAATATGTCCGCGGGGGTGAGCTGCGCCAGTGGGCAGCATCACTCGCTATGTTGGCGAGCTGTGGGAGCATCGCCGGCTACTGCTCGCTTGATGCGAGCCGAATGCGGACCGAATATGTCCGCGGTGGGGCGAGCTGCGCCTTGCGGGCAGCGTCGCCCATCTATGGTTGGCGAGCTGTGGGAGCATCGCCGGCTACTGCTCGCTTGATGCGAGCCGAATGCGGACCGAATATGTCCGCGGGGGTGAGCTGCGCCAGTGGGCAGCATCACTCGCTATGTTGGCGAGCTGTGGGAGCATCGCCGGCTACTGCTCGCTTGATGCGAGCCGAATGCGGACCGAATATGTCCGCGGTGGGGCGAGCTGCGCCTTGCGGGCAGCGTCGCCCATCTATGGTTGGCGAGCTGTGAGAGCATCGCCGGCTACTGCTCGCTTGATGCGAGCCGAATGCGGACCGAATATGTCCGCGGTGGGGTGAGCTGCGCCTTGCGGGCAGCATCACTCGCTATGTTGGCGAGCTGTGGGAGCATCGCCGGCTACTGCTCGCTTGATGCGAGCCGAATGCGGACCGAATATGTCCGCGGGGGTGAGCTGCGCCAGTGGGCAGCATCACTCGCTATGTTGGCGAGCTGTGGGAGCATCGCCGGCTACTGCTCGCTTGATGCGAGCCGAATGCGGACCGAATATGTCCGCGGTGGGGCGAGCTGCGCCTTGCGGGCAGCGTCACCCATCTATCGGTTGGCGAGCTGTGAGAGCAGCATCGCCTGCTGTGTCGCCTGCACAAAGCAAGGCGGCGGCGGGCCGGATATGCCCGCAGTGGGGCGAGCTGCGCCTTGCGGGCAGCGTCGCCCATCTATCGGTTGGCGAGCTGTGAGAGCAGCATCGCCTGCTACTGCTCGCTTGATGCGAGCCGAATGCGGACCGAATATGTCCGCGGTGGGGTGAGCTGCGCCTTGCGGGCTGCGTCACCCATCTATGGTTGGCGAGCTGTGAGAGCATCGCCTGCTGCGTCGCCTGCACAAAGCAAGGCGGCGGCGGGCCGGATATGCCCGCAGTGGGGCGAGCTGCGCCTTGCGGGCAGCGTCGCCCATCTATCGGTTGGCGAGCTGTGTGATCAGCATCGCCCGCTACTACTGCTTGCTTGATGCGAGCCGAATGCGGACCGAATATGTCCGCGGTGGGGTGAGCTGCGCCTTGTGGGCAGCGTCACCCATCTATCAGTTGGCGAGCTGTGAGAGCAGCATCGCCTGCTGTGTCGCCTGCACAAAGCAGGCGGCGGCGGGCCGAATATGCCCGCAGTGGGGCGAGCTACGCCTTGCGGGCAGCGTCGCCCATCTATCGGTTGGCGAGCTGTGAGAGCAGCATCGCCTGCTACTGCTCGCTTGATGCCAGCCGAATGCGGACCGAATATGTCCGCGGTGGGGTGAGCTGCGCCTTGCGGGCAGCGTCACCCATCTATTGGTTGGCGAGCTGTGGGAGCAGCATCGCCTGCTGTGTCGCCTGCACAAAGCAAGGCGGCGGCGGGCCGGATATGCCCGCAGTGGGGCGAGCTGCGCCTTGCGGGCAGCGTCGCCCATCTATGTTGGCGAGCTGCGTGAGCAGCATCGCCTACTACTGCTCGCTTGATGCGAGCCGAATGCGGACCGAATGTATCCGCGGGGGGCGAGCTGCGCCTGTGGGCAGCGTCACCCGTCTATTGGTTGGCGAGCTGTGTGAGCAGCATCGCCTGCTATTGCCTGCTGAAAGTAAGGCGGTAGCGGGCCGGATATGCCCGCAGGGGGGGCGAGCTGCACGTGTTGGCAGCGTCACCCATCTATTGGTTGGCGAGCTGTGTGAGCAACATCGCCGGCTGTTGCCCGCTGGATGCGAGCCGATTGCGGACCGAATGTGTCCGCGGGGGGGCGAGCTGCGCGTGTAGGCAGCTTCACCCATCTATTGGTTGGCGAGCTGTGTGAGCAGCATCGCCGGCTATTGCCCACTGAATGCGAGCCGGTTGCGGACCGAATATGTCCGCGGAGGGGCGAGCTGCGCCTGTGGGCAGCGTCACCCGCTATGTTGGCGAGCTGTGGGAGCAGCGTCGCCGTCTATTGCCCGCACAATGCGAGCCGATTGCGGACCGAATGTGTCCGCGGGGGGCGAGCTGTGAAGCATCACCCATCTATCTGGTTGGCGAGCTGTGAGAGCAGCATCGCCGGCTATTGCTCGCTTGACGCGAGCCGAATGCGGACCGAACATGTCCGCAGGAGGTGAGCTGCGCCGGTGGGCAGCATCACTCTCTCACTGTCCGCTGAAAGTAAGGTGGTAGCGGGCCGGATATGCCCGCATGGGGGGGCGAGCTGCGCGTGTTGGCAGCGTCACCCATCTATCTGTTGGTTGGCGAGCTGTAGGAGCAGCATCGCCTGCTGTTGTCTTACTTGGGTAGTGGGACAAGTTTCTTCACTGGACGCTTTAAGGTGCCGCCGGATGTGCGCACCTCAGCTGTCCGGACCTCTCCATCAGCGCCCGGGAAAACTGCGATGATGCGGCCTCGCGGCCACGTGTTGCGAGGCAGCTGGCCGTCTGCGATGAGCACGGGATCACCCACCTGCAGATTAGGGCCACGGCTATGGGGCTCCCGCCGGTGTTGGAGCTCGGGTAGGTACTTGACGTCTTCTATGACTATGTCGATTCTATCTATACGACTTCTGAGGCGTATGACGTCATCCTTCAATTCTATCTGTAACGGTCGTAGGGCGCTGTTTCTATCTATCTTTTCGTTTCCTCGCAAACTTGTCAGCTCGCGGGAAAACATCTGTTGCTGTATAACTTGCACGAGTATCCTCTCCGCTTGTCGGAGGTATTCGGCTTCTATTATGTGGTCGCCGGTGTCGACGACGTCTGTCTCTATAAGCGACGGTTCTATACTCTGTATGACGTCGATGTCATTCGATACCCATTTCTTAATTTCGAAACGAGCCTGTTGGTGTATCTTCTTCACCGCTGTTGCTATATGTGTCGCTTCTTCTACTGTTCTATAGCTATCCAGATAATCGTCCATATAATGGTTCTTCACTATTGCTTCTACTGCTTCTGGATGCTGTTCTATGTGCCGGTTCGCGTTCCAGTTCTTCGCGAATATGGCCGTGCACGGTGAGCTTGCCGCGCCGAATATGATTGACGTCATTCGATACTCGTCGGGGGCTCCTTCTCTTCTATTGCCTCTCCACAAATATCGGAGGGCGTCTCTATCTTCAGGTCGTACTTTGACCTGCATGAACATTTCGGTAATGTCACCTGAAATGGCTATCGGATATCTACGAAACCTCATCATGACGCCGGGCAGCGACTGTAACAGGTCCGGTCCTGTAAGTAGGAAGTCGTTCAGCGACATTCCATTCGATTTAGCTGCGGTGTCGTGAACTATTCGAAACTTCTCCGGCTTCATGGGATTGAAGACGTCGAAATGAGGCAGATACCAGGTTCTTCCTGGCGTGGTCTGTTTGGGCGCTTTTTCTGCGTACCCTTTCGAAAGGAGCGAGTCCATCTGTTCTATATATTTATTTCGAAGACTCGGATCTTTGTCGAGCTTCTTTTCTATAGAGATCAGCCGCTTGTGTGCTGTCCCATAACTATCGGGCATTTCAAAGTTGTTATTTTTCCATAACATAGCTGTTTCTATATGCCCATCTGTCAACTGTTTGGTATGTCTTTTCAAGATGTCTTCAGCCTGCTTCTCTGGATCAGAATCTGGACGCCGAGGATTAACTATTAGGGACTCGAGTGCGAAAAATTCACGAAGTTGCTCGTTCAGTCTATCGTCTCTATCTTCTCTATCTTCTCTGCATGCGCTGACGTAATGCACCTGCTGACCGAGTATTCTAGTGTGCGCGCCATGTAGCGTCCATCCAAGCGTTGTAAGTGACGCTATTGGCTGGTGCCTGGGGCCTCTTCTGACTTCACTGGCAAGGAGAAGGTGCCAGTTGTCTTGGCCAATCAAAATCTTGGGCGCGCCAACATCATAGACTAGCTGCTCTTTCAAGTCGATGAGATGTTTGCAATGTGTGACATCTTCTTCACGGACTGTCTGTGACGCGAGATTAAGCTTCGGTATGGTGCGCGCTCTGAACGGCACCCTATTTCTATGCTGACTCGCGAGTGTCACTGTGACTCTTTTCGAACAAGGAGTGTCGATCATGGTGTCACCGATCGCACCAATCTTCAGTGGGTCGATCTTGCCCTCGGCTCCGACTTGGTCGGCGATGTCGAGTAGGGCGAACGTAGCTGCCTCTCCCGCCGGTCCAATGACCCGGACCGGGATGATCTTTAAATAGGCGTGATTCGACGATGATCTTGAGCTGGCGACTGTCTCCTTGGGCTCCTTTTTGACTTCGGTCTGTCTGGGCTTTTCGGCTGCCACCGCAGCAGGCTTCTTGTCGTAATGAAGTAGCCGACTGTGCGTGGCTGTACACCCCTTGACGTCACACTTCTTCGCGTTGCATTTATGCCGCTCTCTTCTTGGCTTCAGGCAACGGAAGCACAGGTTTAGATTCTTCGCAATTTCCCATCTCTTGTTACTATTGCTATTCTTGAACTTCGAGCAATCGCGTTCTATATGGCCATCCTTCTCACACAGTCGGCACTTGCTTGCTGACTTCTCTGTTGTTGTGTGAGTCCTCTGCTGCGGTGTGCGTCGGTTGGATGAGCCCTCTGTCTTGATGTTTTCAGCAGGAACGAAAGCGCTGCAGTATCGAGCTTGTTCGGTAATGAATTCGCTAAACAGCGACAAGTCTGGCAAGGACTGATACTTTTCTGTATATATACGGTACCACTGTACACGTATCGAGTTCGGTAGCTTCTCTGTCAAGGTTCGCATGAGCTCGGCGTTGATCAGGTAATGATCCCTCTTCAATGCTCGCAGCGTTACTATAGCGCACCTCACTTGGCTTGCGAATGAGCAAATATCCTTTGGATTTTCACTGCATCGTGTCAGTCCTCGCAATCTATCTGTTTCGGCCTGTGCTATCGAATCTGGTCGGCCGAATTGCAGCTCGAGTTCCCTCATGATGTCATCTGGTCTTGCATGGCCGATGAGTTCTGAACTGACTGTTTCTAAAGCGCGTCCATGCAGGCTTCTTCTAAGTCTTGCTGTATTTTCGACATCATTGAAATATTTTCGAGTTGTTTCATAAATGGCTCGAAATGACAACCATTCTGTATGCGCACCACTGAAGTTCGGTAAAGTCATAATGACCTTCGACGCCGAGGAGGAATTCTGTGACTGCTGTTCTGTTTTCTTGTCAACTAAAGATGCTATAGCAGCCGTAAGGTCCGTAACGAATGGACGTAAATTATCCTCGCTCCTATCGTCTTCTATTTTCTTCATAGGTGGTGGCTCTATCTGTTTAGCACTATCTGGATCTATGTGCGTTCGACGAGAGTCCACTATTGGTTCGAAGTCCACAGGGGGGGGCGGTTGCTGTCGACTATCACGGATGTCCCCCTCGGCGGCGTTGGTCTCTCTCTGATCAGGAACAGGTTCAGGCGCCTCTTCCAGCCAGGAACGCACGTACTCTTCATTTGAGTTTCTATCGTCCAAATATTCTTCGTCCGACTCTTGTTCGGCTCTCTGAAGTGCTAACTGGGCAAGCTCCAACTTAATCTTCAATAAGTCTTCGCGAGCCTTCTGTAATTTTCTATATGACCGCGGTGACCTGTCAATGGTCGACGGCGGACGTCTATGTTCTATACGGGCGTCACCCCGGGTAGTCATTGGCAAGACTCGGCTATCTTTTCTATTTGACGGCTTCATTGTACTATCTGAAGTCGTCTCAAAGCGGGTTCCCTTCCTTGTGGTCGATGGCATATGTTTCTGTACTGTTGTCGGCAATGGTGCAGGTACTCGTTCTATTGCTGAAGCTTCTATCTGTTCTATTCGTTCAGCGGCAGCAGGCGGAGACACGTCTTCACTGCGCTGCTGCATCGATCGCGCCGTCCCAGACGACGAAGGCGAACGCGGCGGCACCTGATGATGGATAGCAGGAACCCTCTCGGCTGGTTCCTGTATCGGAACTGTCCACGCCTCGGATGATTTGCCATGCGACCTCGTGATCGGCATTGTTGAAGTCTTCAATGAATCTTCAAAACTATTCGGTAGTCCACTGGTAAGCCTCAGGTGAAACTTCAATCCAAGTTTCCAAAAAAAAAAAAATGTTCAAAAAATTTTCAAAATTCTTCAAAGTCCCCAATCTTCAAAAAATATTCTAAGTTCGGATTGACTGAAACTTTTCTAAGTCCCAGACTGTTCAAAATCTTCTATGTGTGAAGTCGATCGAAATTCTCTAAGTCCAAAATTCTTCAAAAATATTCCAAGTCCCGCTTGATCAAAACTTTTCTAAGTGTCAGGTTGTTGAAAATTTTCCAAGTTCAAAAATCTTCAAAAAAATTTTCCAAGTCCCGGATTGTTGAAAATTTTCTAAGTTCAAAATTCTTCAAAAAATTCTCCAAGTTCAAAAATCTTCAAAAATATTTTCTAAGTGTCGGAACTCCTCAAAATTTTCAAAGTGTGAAGTCGTTCGAAATTTTCTAAGTTCAGCTTGATTAAATTTCTTCTATGTTGTTCCTTCACTATTTTTCAACATCAATCTGCCTAGGGGTAGTTTTCTTGAAGGGATGATTTCTTCAAGGTCCGACTTCTATTTAGCTTCTAGGGACACCCTTCGTATCTTGAAATGTTGAAGGGTAGTTTTTTTTTCAAGGGGGTGCGACTTCACAATAGGGGTTGCGCCTTCAGGGTAGCTGCGTGGTTCGGTAAATCCAACTTCCAAATAGCTGGATCAGGCTATCTTCAAAATATCCGGCTCCGATGGACCAGAAAATGTACGGGGCGGACGTGATCGACTGGACTGTAGGGTGGCCAGGGTAGGTTATCCTATTCTTCGAAAGTGGACTGTATGGTGACAACCCACCTAGGTATAAATGATCCAGACGCGTTGACGCTCCGTCTATAAGCTACGGGCCATGAGGATGCAACCCTTAGCTGAATACTTGCTATACTTGCTGTTATTCACACAATATATAGGGGTAGGTATAGAGGGCTTACCAATAAAGTCACAATAAAAACACTATTTAACTTGTTCACTATTCACTTAGCGATTTGAAGGGTGGAATTCGCGACTATATGATTCTACATTTAGGTATAAGCTCAAACTATCTTGCAAATGACTACAAATTCTATAAATTTCCTATGTTACTATTGTACGGCGTAACTATACCTTATCGACACCCAAAAAATCACCGTGTGTGATGAAGTTTATTAACAAGATTTTTCACTATGTCTATCCTAGAATTTAGGCTATATCTAGGCTTAGGTCTATGTGAGTACCTTGTAGTTGTAGTTGTCCTTGTAGTTGTCGTACCTTTATGGATAGCCCTCGGTAAGCTCCATACAGCGGAGACGAATTCACCCCTTCATCCCCCTCCATGTAGGGGTGGGATGCCGAAAACTATACAAAACTATTGTAGGCACGAAGCTATTACCTACTTGGGGTGAATTTACCGTAAAACTATGCTAGGAGGGCTATACAGCTATATGTATCTCTATAGATACGACAACCCTCTACAAAACTACATATGTTTCAACCCTGTCACTCAAGGGGTTGCAACTCTATAAGCGTATATGTTTCAGGGGGATAAAAATAAACAGTTTTATTTAAACCTAAATTACGGCTTTATGCCTGCATACACTATAGACATCTATATATCCCCTGAAAGGATTTTTCAAGGCGGTTCTATTTCAGACATTTAGAAGTCTAGAATCTAGACTTGTATTTTCGGGAAAGGAAGAGGGTAGATGCAAAGTGTTTTATTTTTGTGCATACCTTCACCAGGGCTATTTATCAAAAACCATTGACCAATCACGTACCAGCACCCTCCTGCTCTGTGATTGGTCAGTGTCGCTTTTAGCTATGCGACTACCTTTGACCTAAATATTTCAGGTCTCAAATTACCAAGCCCTTTCTATTTACCTATGTATGTCTGTCTGTGTGTGTATATACCTCGATTACCTTATATACCACCGATCACCTTTATATACCTTTATATACCTTGATTACCTTTATATACCTTCGATTACCAGGGTTACCATGTGTTTACTGTTATGTGTAAGGGATAGGATACCCTACCTAACTATATTCTATTTACTTGGGAGAAATAAAGGCTCCAAGGGCTTATGTACTGCCTCTTGAGAGCAAACGACTGTAACGAATGTGTTTTATTTCAACAACAAACTATGTATCAACTATAGCTACCTATAACTATCTATACTATGCAGCTTTATTTGTTACAGCATTCTATGTACTAACTAACTACCTATAACTACCTATACTATGTAGTCGCGGTTTTATTTATTTGCAACATTCTATGTACTACTATAGCTACCTATAACTATCTATCCTATGTAGCTAAGACGCATCGTCGCGAACAATATTATATTAATAAGTGGTAATGCTAATTAATTTCAAATAGCATGAATTATTAGGTAGCTGAGCTTGGTTCTTTGTTTAACTTTCATAGATTAGAATTTACGATCTTTGATAAAAATAAAAGGATAATAAATTAAAAGGCATAAGCTTTTTAATATCTATGAGCATGCAGGATGCATTGTATTGAGGTTCGGGAACTAGATTTTATTCATTTCCAATGCGTGGTGGCTATTTATTGGACTAGTCAACATGGATTCAAGATTTTGAAGGGAACTGAATGCTCCAGCATACGCGCTACCATCAGCGAGACATTAAATGGCGAGTCTTATGTCCAACAGTGGATGATTTTTGGCAGAAATGTACCCAGAAGTAAAATGTTCATTCACCTTCTGGGTACAGTCGTTCTTACAGTCTTCTGGGTGCAGTAATTAAAAAAATAACAACGGGTTGTACTCCCAGAGTGAATCCTTTGTTTATTAACGTTGTGCATTTTTCAATAATTTATTTTGGTATGGTTAGGAAATAATTTCGAACGAATTGCTTTATTTGTCAGTATAAAATTACAATCATTTATGTGGTAAAATAAAATATTCATTTATTGCGCTATCGTACACAAACATGACAATTTATATTATATAAAAAAATTAACACATTAGAACTATTAATTACAATTATTTTACAATAAAAAGTTTATTTACATATTAATATATTTTCGCCACGCGGTAAAAAGAGAGGGGGATATTATTTCCTCTCCAACGCCACGCCGGCGGGCTACTCTCCCTCCGTCTTACGAATTTTAGATCAGGTCACGTGTCCTAACACGAGTTCAACCTTTTTTACCCATCCCAAAAAAAGTGCACAACGTCGCTAAAGAAGTTTTCACAAAAAACAACCAAGCAATTTGCTATTAGAAGGATGCCGTGGTGATTTCACTTCAAAAGCTTATTTATTCAGTAAAATATAAAAACGCAAAAAAAAAATTCTTAAAAAAAGAAACCTACGAAATACCACTACGAAATTTTTAATTACGACTATGATTAAATTATATATTAAATACGATACTGATTATGTCATGTCAAAAGATCTAAACATCTTAATAACCTGAAATTAACAGCAAAACTTAACTTCAATAACTAACCATCATTCATCTAGTTATCTCCTTCCTACACCTCCCCAAGAATAATAACGTAGCCTGGATTAAGTTTGACTGGGAGGGAGCGTATTGTGTCGTGGGACGCAGTTAGTTAGCGTCCACTTAAACCGGCCTTATTGTGTTGAGTGACGCACCTCGGTCCACTCGGTAGGGAAGGTTTTTGTAAGAGGTGGAAATAACATTCAGGCTGATTCAGGTTGGTTTTAAAGTTTACGAGTTGGAATTTTAAATTACAGGGAACGTGCTGAAACTAGAGGTGGCAGCACAGACGCGTCAATGTCAAGTATATTTTATTTATAATTTTAAATTTGCAACGCTAGATGGCACAGTCTACTTCGTGCACGTTCCCTTAAACGGAGGGAGCAGGAAGTATAGGTGGCAGCACAGGTCAAATATTTACAACGTAAAAGTTTCAGATTTGCAACACTAGATGGCATAGTCTACGCCGTGCACGTTCCCTATAGGCATAAAACTACAACTACACAATGACATGTTGCATATCGGTGAGAACCTTTAACCAAGTGTACAGTCTTATCGCACAAGGCAATCTCTTTCAGACAATCTTTGGATGGACTCAACGAAAGGAGATAGATATTTATAGTAATACTAGCTGACCCGGCAAACGTCGCTTTGCTACATAAAATAAAAAAAATAGATGTTGTCCGATTCGCCACCCTAGCCGACATGCACGCTAACATTCACGAAAATCGGTCGAGACGTTTCGGAGGAGTTCAACCACAAACACCGTGACACAAGAATCTTAATATATAAGAAGATTAACACAAATTTGTTATCAGATAATTTTAATAACTTCTCCTTGACAATTATTTATTTATATGACCTAAGTACAGGAAAAGTACATGGCCAACTAGGTACCTACTTAAAAACTAGTTATAACTAGGTGCAAAGAAGCGCGTAAAGTATTCTCTTAGTTATACAATCCTCTTATTACCATAACCGGCTTAGTTCCACAGCGTTTTATTATAATTTTCTTCGGAAAATATTTCATAATGGCTTTCCTAATGTAGAAATCGTATTTGTTTGATATTTACTTTGACCAAATGCGATTTTAAGTAAGCACCAATGTACTTGTTGGCACAGATTCTTGAAGAATAATTAGGTGCCTGTTCAGTTTGCTATGTGCCATGTTAAATTTGGCGAGCTTTTTGCCATCTCACGGCCAGAAACCCAGAATGCAGCTGCTACTGGGAAATTCTAGATAGCAAAACTAAATGAAACTTTGCAATATTCGGGGATTTTATTAGGGAAGATCAGAAGTAGCGCTTCCGGCCACTAGATTGGTGAGGTAGCATCACCCCTGTACCTACTATGGTTGTTTATTCGAAAGACTTAGCGCGGCACTGGAACGCAAATTAAAGGCATTTGGAACACGGTTGAGTTTTAGTCAGTAAAAGCCAGAAACTCCCTTCCGCTACGCCGAGGAATCATCAGATGATTTCCCATTTAAAAAACCCTATAATTAGCACTATAAATACGACCCAATACGTTATTGCAACTCTTTCTTTCTAGAAATTAAAAACGAGAGTTCTTAGAAAGTGTGTAATTTACAAAAATCAATAATTCACACAGCATATTACCGTAAATAAACTAATTGATTCGAAACCAAATTATCACGAGTTATAGAACACAAGGCCTGAAGATATGAGTGGAGCATACGGTAGAGGTCTGCCCTGCTTGGGCGGAGAATCGCCGTGTCCTCGTCGAGGCGATCGGCGGCGGCTAACTCTCGCGTCCAGCCCTGGTTCAATCCATGGTCCGGAGCGACGAGGCATGGGAAGCGGTTACCTCCTTTTGCGAAGCAGTAATGCTATCGAAGGAGGAGACGGAACGCGTGCGAGAGAGGGAAACCTCACGCCCCGCCCGCCTCAACAGAAGAAGACGCCCCGAGCGTAGGGAAATGCAAGGCGATTCCCGGCCACCGTAGGCGCGGGCCTGCGGACGGTGGCTCGCCGTCCGATAGAAACTAGGCCCGTATCGACGGCGCGTCGTATTCCACGCGCGCCTAAAGAGTCACCGCGGCCCTGGAACGCAAAGGGCACAAAAAAGATCACGAGTGAGTTTTAGTCAGTAATTAAGCGTCTGACACTCCCTTCCGTTCCGCCCAGAGCGTTAGTCATTTGATGATTTCACATCCAGAAAAAAAGAGGCCTGAAATATATAGTAAGTATAACTAAATAATGTTTTGTCCTCCAAAAACAATTTCTCACAGTTACTAACAGTAATAGTTTAATGGGAATATGTAAGTTACGCTAAAAGGGCTGAAAGTTACGGAACTAGGCGTAGCTAGGTAGTCCATTGGGAGAGGATAAATATATTAATACAAATTTATATCTAGTTACACTTACAGAGCGATACGTGAGGCCTGATACGCCTAATATGTTTCTGTGATTTGAAAAAATAAAGAAAATAAAGCTTCATCATCTGCCTAGCCTTTTCCCAACTATGTTGGGGTTGGCTCCCAATCAAACCGGGTTCAGCTGAATACCAGTATTTTACGTGAAGCAGCTGCCTACCAGACCTCTCCAACCCATTAACTGGGGAACACGGTACTTCTTGGCAAGACTGGTGTCAGATTTTCTGGCTTCTGACAATCCGTAACGATTGCCAAAGATATTCAAATGACAGCCGGGACCAATGACATAACGTACTTTCCGAGGCATGGAGGAGTCTCGTTATGTTAAGATGGTCACCCATCCAGAGACCAAACTCGGTAAGCGTTGCTTTACCTTGAAGATCGTTCCGTGCGCCTGTTGTAATTTAGCTAAGAGCTCCTCTTCCGAGGTATGGGCGAGGGAGTCGTTTTGACATTAAGGGAAGTCAAGCTGAAGAAAATAAAGCTTGACTTCCGTTAACATAAAAGCGATCCCTCGCCCATACCGGGTGTTCAGTCCACTTCGTGGATGTCCACCGTCACCCAACACTCCACGTGTTGGCCATGAGCATCATTAGCCTATAGTTGTCAGCTGTTGAATATAGGTTTCTCCAAAAGCACTATTCATAAGCCTGGGTTTTTCATGCGGAAATACTGCACTTTTTTTAAATAGGTATTAAACTAATATGACATACATAAATGTATCAAGTTCTTCCTTCAATAAGGCCAATCCAGTTATATTATCTTCAGAACTGAATATTTAAACTGCTATAATCCTCGGATGCTCGTAATAGGATCAAGTTGACCGAGCTCCCCAGCGTGCTTTGTGCAGCAATGAGATAATTACCACAATAGCTTGCTTTAAAGCTAAATAGTATGGGAGATAAAAGACTAATTTTTGAGGTGAAGCTGTTTTAATTTTGATGAGTAGTGAGCATTGGCGCATCTAGGATTTTTTTCCAGGCCCTAGTTCCTTTCCTGCCGCAACGCCCAACATAGGTACCGTCGGTTTTCTTGCCGTTAAGATCGAACTCAAAAACACACGAAACAAAAATATTTGAAAAATCGTGGACTGGTACCAAGTAGGTATTAAATGGCATTACGATTTTATCCAATCCTTCTGAAAATGTATGAACCAGATCACAAAATAATTCCAGGAAGAACTCATTCGCAACATTACATAATAACATCTGATTTAAATTCCGCCCCGCGTAAGCACCAGAGATTACAAACACACAAGTCAAACCATTCCGCGATCCACTAATCTAATATCCTTGCATTTTCCTCTTTGTTAGTATAATTTATTCATAAAGTGTAACATTTTCTACAGAATAAACAATTACAAATTAGATTTCAGAACAGTAATGAGCCCCTCTCACTTCAAATACCAAATCATTAATTTTGGTCACGTTTTGCTGCTGACGACCAAATCCGTCTCGAAATTGTAATGCTTTAGTATTATATTGGAATAATTAATTTGCATTCCTGGAAAATCTGGGACCTCTTTACTTTTAGGGATAATGATGGATAGTTGTTTAGGCCTTTAGTTGTCGACAGAAAATTACTTTTGATGCTTTTCAAAAGGTTATACTATAGGGGGCATAATTTCCAGTCCTGGTTCAATCCATGGTCCGGAGCGAGGAGGCATCGGAAGTAATCACCTTCTTCTGCGAAAGGGTAATGCCAGCGAAGGAGGAGGCAGACCGCGTACGGATCCGATCAAAACCTCACGCCCCAGCCGCCGCAACACAAGAAGACCCCCCGGCCGTCGCGAGTCGCAAGGCGTCTTCCCGGCCACCGTCTGTCTATCCGGGTGTGCGGACGGTGAGCTATGGGTGACTTGCCGTCCGATAACAACCAGACCCGGATCGACGTCGCATCGTGTTCCATGTGCCTCAAAGAGATGACAGTAAGAGACTGACACTCTCTTACGCTCTACTCAGTTATCTGACTTACTTATTGTTTTGTATTTGCGAACCAATATTTTTTTTTTTTGGCTACGATTTTCTACGGTAACATACATTTTTATCACAGACATAAGACAAGGTGGAATGCGGCGTAAAATGAATGGTGAGCAGAGAATGCCGCAAAAAATAAATTCGCTACCATCCGAGAACCTGAGCATATTGTTTTTACTGTAGCTGACTTAGATGAAAAGTCTGTCATTAAAATTTAGGCTCAGAGGCAATTCTTCTAATTTGTATGCAACTTTCGCATCTCAATTTCAATCTGTCAAAAAACCTCAATTTCCATACACTTTTGATACAGTTGTAAGAGTCTGACACTTCCTTCCGCTCCACTCAGTTATCTGACGAATTCCAACAAAAAAAATAGGTACAGTCTATTCAACTTGCTAATTCCAAGTATTACTTAACCTACCCGTGTTTCATCATTAAAAGGTTAAAAAGCGTGCACCCAATTGTATTACGTAGAAAAAGCTACATTTCTCATTTGCATGACAAAGGGATGCTGTGCGGTGAACAACCTGGCTTGTCACGACAGACTGTTATTTCAGCGAGGGTAAAGTTCAGCAACTAACCAGTATACCTCTCAACCGCATGATACTTTTATTTATTTAATACTATAATCTCAATTTAACACTCGAAAAGGATTTCACTGAAAATGCAGCGATAAAGTAATTTCAAATGATCACAGATTCGTCGAGCAGACATTGACTAGAAATGCTATTCAAAATTCAAAACATTTTCGTTTGTTATTAATTTTTAGATTTGAGATCTGACTACTGACTGAAATAGTATTTGAGTTATGCCTAATAATGCGTGGCTTAGTCTACAATGATGATGTTCTCATTCCCTCTTGTCGATGTAAAATGAAAAAAAAAAAGAATTGTGTACGATGGTTCGTTTGATCTTAGACAGATCAAAAACACTGAGTTCCGAAATTAAAGTTATTTTATACTTTTCGATTTTATTTAGAAGTCGGTTGTATTTTTTTGTAAAAAGATTTAATTATAAGGAATTTAAATTAGGTAGGCTTTAAAATACAAACATGCTTTCATGCGTTATTATTATTCCACTAGCTTCTACCCGTGACTTCGGCTGCGTGGAATAGTTACTTTACCCCCGATTTTGAAACTCCCAGCCCGATCGGTTTAAAATTGACAAAGTTTCAGACAAACTTTCATCCCCTATTTTATCCCCTTGGAGGTAAAATTAATCAAAGTCCTTTCTTAGCGGATGCCTACGTCATAACATTTACCTGCATGCCAAATTTAAGCCCGATCCGTTCAGTGGTTTGGGCTGTGCGTTGATAGAATATTCTTGGGTTACATTAATTCGGATATTAATAGGTTTGCCCAAATATCCTTGACTGCAGCGCCCACTGGTGGGTTGTCACCATAACATTTATCTAAGAACATGACACGCGCCAATCAAATCAGAACCCATGACTGAAAACCGCATGAAAATCGGAATAGTAGAACTGGACATAAATGTCAACATTAGTTTGCACAAACAAACAAACATCCTCTCACTCCAAACGCATATTCTGTCTCCGTTTCGTCGTGGGTAAAAAACAATTTTGATAATAAAGCTCTGCTTGTTCCCTAAACCTTGATAGTCTCACAAGTATGTACTTGTACCCATTACGAGTACCCATGTGGGTACTCGTAATGGCGTCGTCCTGAAAAATGGGTCACACAAAGTTGTTGCCTAAATAAACTCAATACATAGGCCCCTTTTCAGTTACGCCAATCTGCCCAACATTCTGAAATTGGGTAACAAAATTGAATCTATCTTGTTACTGATCTAGGAAATCTCGAGCTTCAACTGATTTTGACAGTTCAGAAATAGAGCTAGTTTCACTCGCGTTGTGTTTGTTCCCATGGGAATACGGGGATAAAATATAGCCAATATCACTTTTTTTTGCTTTCTTTCTAAAACGGTCCAGTAGTTTTGCTGTTTATTTGGTACAAACTAACAAAAAAAAACTTTCCTTTTTATAATAGGTATTATTATATAATAGATTAACTAATTAATCTATGTATCTGATTAATTTGCAATTAAAATGATTGTATTCCCTAAATAAATAGATAAAAGTGTACACCTACTTTTCATTTTTTAAGTTTCAATGTCATTGAATAAACTCTTCTAAATAAAAAAACCTAATAGAAAACGGCAATGATACTTTGCCCGACCAAAAAAACCATGATCACAAAGTAAGATGCCTTCAGAAAGGCGTTATTTCATGTTAAATAGCGCGAAAATAAATACCATGTGCACTCAAACTACTTTGCAATAAGATAAAACATTTGCAAAACAAGAAAGATTTATGAAAAAAAGACTTGGTTTTTCAATTTTCTTAAAGGTGCCTTTATAAAGCGTATACCTCAGCATTTATGTTTGGCGGGGAACGTATGGCTCAAGTAACAAAGAAATTTGTTCTATCTGTAGAACAATTGTGAGGAGTACTGGTGGCGGAGTGGTAATGGCCCCGACTTTCGAATTGTAGGTCGCGGGTTCAAACCCCACCAGACGCATTACTTTGCGTTATTAATTTCATCACCACTGTTCTCCAAATGGTGAAGGAAAACATCGTGAGGAAACCGGCATGTCCTAGAACCAAAAATTCGGAGACATGTGACATTCACCAACCCGCACTGGGCCCGCGTGGTGGATTACGGCCCATTCCCTCTTCTAGAAACAAGGCCCGAGTCCCAGCAGTGGGAACATAAAAAGGCTGATTATGCTCTATGATTATTATGTAGAAAAATTAAAGACAACCGCATTGTTGCCAATTGTATAAAAACCGCCGGTCAATTCTGTGAAACATCATACTGTGTAAAAATGGTTTGAGTGAGTATAAAGTGAACTTCTTCCATTGTCATTGTTTATTGACACTTCATGTTCACTTCAGTCGGTGGTGCTAAGTAGGTCGTTTGTTCAGTAGCAGCCAGCAGTGCGATTTTGTTAACATTTTAACAGAATCGCACTGCGGTTGCTACTGAACTAACGACCTACTTAGCTAAAACAAATGTTATCGCCGATGCATACATTATAACATACTGACCATAAAGTTCGGTGTAATTTAAGGTACAAAAGTGCCAATAATAAACAATTATAATTATTGAAATCGCTGCCGCCTATGAACTAGAATACAGCAGTTTAATGAACGCGTCAGAAATTGCCTTTGTAGAGGGCATTTCACAAAAATATCATTTTAAAATATTCAATTATTAAAATAATAATGTTGACATTTAGAGAAACGGTGAGACGTTTCGCATTATTCAGAAAGAAGAATCGTTTGATTTGTTTTAGATTTTTATTCAAACTTATAATTCGCTCAGCTAGCGTATGGGCAGATTAATTGGTGGTTTTAGATTAATAGGTCACTGTTTCAATTCCCATAGGGAATAAATATATGTGTACAGTTTATACGGAGGTGGTAAATAAATAAAATGAAGCCGGAGTAGGGAAAATATAGACAGTAAGATTAGAGTTACACTGTGATGGGTAGGTTTTATGCAAAACAAACTGCAACCGCGCAACTTCGTTTGTGTCACAATTTTCACGATCGACGACGCTCTGTTCCTATTGGTCTTAGCGTGATTACATATAGCCTATAGCCTTCCTCGATAAATGAGCTATCTAACACTGACAGATTTTTTCAAATCGAACCAGTAGTTCCTGAGATAGCTCGTTCAAGCAAACATACAAACTCTTCAGCTTTATATGTCCAATACCTGACTGACTGAAAAACTGACAGGCATAGTTAATCATGCATTTATAAAAATGCATGATTAACTATGCCTGATTAATTGAATAATTCTTTTTGGGTTGAATAGACCATTTATCGTGAAAGGCTTTAGGCTATATAACATCACGCTGCGAGTAATAGGAGCGAAGAAAAAATGGAAAATGTGGAAAAAACGGGGAAAATTATTCATCTTTGAGGGCTTCCGTTGCGTGCGCTGCGAAAACGGTTCAAGATACCAAAAAAATATGTAGGAAAGAATTATTTCTCTTAAAATGATCTAAAAAAATGTCCGCGACAGTATATGTCTATCTTTTAAGATTAACTCACTAGAACCGTTTTTATGGTAATCAAATTTGGTCGAAAGGGATGAAAGTTTGTATTAAACTTTGTCAATTTTAAACCGGGGCTGAGTTTCAAAATCGAGGTTAAAGTAACTATTCCACGCGGACAATGTCGCGGACAGAAGCTAGTCATTAAATAAAATATAACGAAATGAAGTACTCTGATCGACTCTGTATACTTTTAAGAACAAATTAATTAAATAAGTTAGGATGGCTAACATAAATATGAATAAATCAAACTGAAATGGGTCAGGGTTTTCATTTAATTGAAAACAAACACAATCAGTATTGGGTGACCTTTAATCCTGCCGTGAAAACAATAGCAGTCGCCAACGAGATTCGCGAGAAAATAAATTAGGACAATTTTTAAGTGGAGTTTACTGTTTTATATTTGTATAGGCACACCAACGACTTTTTCACAAAAAAATATGACGACAAACATTTATCACAAAACAATTCCGTATAAACAAGCCATTAACAGGCATGCACATCATTACAGGCTAGAAAGATATCTAATTTTCAAAATGAGTTTAAACAATCGTTCAAATATTAACTTAAATTATATTATTAGCTTAAGGAATAAATTTTAAGTGTTGGATGAATTGTTACTTGGAAATTATAGTATCTACATATTTTGTGATATCATCCATTGTTTTGCCTAGTGACTATTAAAGGCTGCTCCAGTTAGACACGACAACGCGTTTTCATAAAAAAAATGTTGTACTATTTGGTTGTACTGTTTGACGAAACGCTTGGCGCTACGTATCGTCGTGGGTTCGATTCCCGCACGGATCAAACGTTTGTATGGCCTGCAAAGAGTTGTTCCGGGTCTGAGTGTCTTGTGTATGTAGGTTTACATGTATGTGAACGCACCCACGATACAGGAGCAAATTTTAGAATGGGGAAAAGTTTAAAAAAAAATTAGGTACTCCTGGAACAAATTCTATAAAAGGATTTTCGCAATTTTGCGTCTTACGAACGTCTGTCACCGTATGTTTTAAAGCGCAATATTTCAGTCAAGTTTTATATACATAGAAGTTGACCACGGAAACATTGATTGAGTCAGGCGTTACTTTGCGGAAATCCATTTTAACTTTGAAAATGAAAACAAAATATCTAGTTCTAATTTCCGCGAATATTAGTGGGTTGCAGGTATGCACCTCCCTCCCGCCCGCTATATTATGCACATGCAAGATTACTAGGCAAATGCAAGGATTTTAAGCACATGCAGGAAGGCAATGCAAAACCCAACACCATTACCGACACGTGTTTCGCCTCTCCACGAGGCATCCTCAGGGGACGTGTTGACTCGCTGACCGTTGAGTTGCGACTGAGCATTTAGTATTTTTTTTTTTTTTTTTTTTTTTTTTTTTTTTGAATGGACTACTCGCAGTTCAGCACATTAAGGCTGGTTACTGCTCAACCGGGCAATCCCGTGGTTGCCTTAGATTCTAAGGCCCCCAGCCGGGGCTTAAAACTACTTAAAACTAAATGGCCGCTCGCTAAGGGCATCCCCTGTGGGACACGGGCCTCGGCTTAGCGGGGTCATTGAGGAGGGGCAGCAAGGGACAGGCTGGGTCTGATTGATATTATTTAGGGAATTTAACGCTAATGGCTCAGCAGCGCGGGCTGGCTCGTTAGGCAAAAGTCGGGGAGGGTTTTGACGGGGGCGTCGCGATGGACCTCGTCGGCGAGGTCGGAATACGGAACGCGTTCTGGGTTTGTTTTTCCTAAGAGTGCTGGTTTCCCTACTACTCTCTTGGGTCAGGGTGATGGGGTCATCGGGCTCGACAAGGGTGTGCCGCGGTCGGCGGATCTTGCTGATCTGGGAGGGGGTGTATCGGGTGGCCGACGCGATAAGGGGGTTTTGGTGCTTTTCAGCGGACTCTATGAAACGCTTGGAAATACGTTTCATGAATTGTTTGATGGTGGGGATACGGAGGTCGACATGGAGACGCTCATTTCTAACGTACCACGGGGCTCCCGTAGCCTTTCGGAGAAAACGGTTTTGGATGACCTGCAACCTATGGATTTGGCGGGGCTTAGCGTGTGCGAAGGCTACACACGCGTAAGTCATTATTGGACGTATGCACGTGGTGAAAATGCGTAGTTTGCCTTTCAGGGATAACTTGCTGCGCGCGTTCAGCATGTAATGAAGCCTACTGAGAGCGAATGCGGCACGATTGCGCACCGTCTTAATGTGCTCTCTGAAGGTAAGCTTTCGATCGAGGATCACGCCTAGATATTTAGCTTTCTCAACCCAGGGGATCGGCTTGCCAAATAACGTGATCGGACTGGGACGGGGGGGGAAGAGACGAGTCTTGGGCTTGTAAAACAAGATCGCCTGACTCTTCTCTGGGTTGACTTCCACTCTCCATTTCCGGAACCAAGCGCCTAGTGCGTTTGCGGATCTCTGGAGGTGGCCGGCTATTGCCTTCTCGCTATTGCCGGAGCAATATATCGCCGTGTCGTCAGCGAACAGAGCTAGCTGTGTCTTAGAGCTAGTGGGAATATCGCTAGTAAATAGCGAGAACACTAGGGGGGAGAGAACACCGCCTTGGGGTACTCCGGCGCGAATGGGATGTGGGGACGAAAGAGCACCTTCGATTCGGTACTGAAAGGTGCGGTTCGACAGATAATCTCGTAAGATGAGCACGAGACGATCCGGCACACCGAGCTGGTATAGCTTGTATATCAGCCCGTTGTGCCAGACCTTGTCGAAAGCTTTCGCTATATCGAAGAACAGGGCTCCCGTAACGAGACCGCGCTGGTATTTGGCGCTGATATGTTCAACGATACGGTAGACCTGTTGGACGCAAGAGTGGTTTGATCTAAAACCAAACTGCTCATTGGGGAGGAGGCTCTTGGCTTCGACAAAGTCCTTGAGACGCTTATGAATAAGCCTCTCGTAGATCTTACCTAGGACTTTGAGCAGACTGATGGGACGATAGCTGGACGGGGAGGACTTGGGTTTTCCAGGTTTGGGGATACCGATGACGGTAGCCTCTTTCCACGTCTGTGGGAACATGTTGTTGGACAGAGCGCCATTGAAGATGGCGGTCATTAACATGATCAGAGTAGCCGGGAAGAGCCGAACCACTTTGTTGGTGATTCCATCGGAGCCCGGGGCTTTTCTGGGTTTGAGACGGCCGATGATCTCCTTCACCTCATCAGGTGTGACGGGGGGGAGGGGATCATCGGGGTCCTCTACTGGTGGGAGGGAGGCTCTACGTTCGACTTCGGCATTCACCATATCGAGATGAGCCTTGTCTACTGGTTGGGAGCTGGGGGAGCATTGGGACTCTAGACTGTCGGCCAGGCATTCGGCTTTGTCCTCGTCATCGAAGGCGACGGTGTTGTCGGGACGCGTGAGCGGAGGCATCGAGGCAACCTCAGAGGCGCGTAGTTTCCTCTGAAGTTCCCAGAATGCCTGATGGGTGGGTTCGAGGTCGCCCAGCAACTTATCCCAGCGACTTTCACGCAGTTCAGCGATGCTGTTACTTACTTTACGCTGTAAGTAGCGCATGTGAACCTTGTTGGCTTCGCAGGGAAAGGCGCTGTAGGCACGGACAGCCGCGTTCTTTTCAGTCACGAGCTCACGTACCTCGTCCGGGAGTTTCCAGTGGTGATCACTCACCACCGGAGACTCCTTAGAACATTCGTTCAGGACAGATTGCACGTGATCCGTGAGTGAATTGATCGCGGCTGTCGTGTCTGCGACAGACTCGATTAGGTCGGGGATCTGGTCGAGATGGGGTGACGTGGTAGCCTTCAGCTTTTCGCTTACTTGGCGCCAGTCAGTGGTCATTCGGGTGGGAGGAGTCTGGGTAGGGTCCATCGGCCCTGATCTAGGAGCAAGCTCCAGGATCACGGGTCTATGGTCCGAGTTTAACTCGTCATGCGTCTCCACAGAATGTAACCGAAGGTTGACATTTTTGAGGAGGGCGATGTCAAGTACATCGGGGGAGTGGGAAGGAGAGTGCGGGTAGTGGGTGGGATGCATTGGAGCGATGACATCGAAATTCAGGACGTTGCACAGTTCGAACACTACCTTGCCTCTCGGGTTGGTCGTGTGACTGTTCCAGGAAGGATGTTTGGCGTTGAGGTCCCCCGCCAGTATGACGGAGTCGCTCAGGCCAAGAAGTTTAGTCAGGTCATCTCTCATAGCGGGAGTGTCCACGGAGTTGTTGGGTGGGACATAGGCTGAGATGATCGTGACGGGTTGGTGTCCTGTCATACCTAGCCGACAGACTGAGACCTCAAACTTTTCAAGGGAGGGAGGGTCCATAGGAATGCAGTATAGGGACGATTTATAGTAAATTAGGGTACCTCCTAAGTGGCAGCGGGTCCTGTCATTGCGAACCATGCGATAGTTGGCAATTTTGGGGTCCCGATGGGTAGGCTTTAGGAAGGTCTCTTGTATTAATAAGATGTCTAGGTGATGGTCGCGGAGGAATAAGGCGATCTCATCACGTTGGGCTCTAAGGCCATTGGCATTAAAAAACCCTATCCGGAGGGCTGTCGGTTTGAACCTACACGTTACTCGGGACTTATCCATTATGGGTGGGTAAGGGTTGTGTAGATTTGGACGTGGTGAACTACGTCACCGAACTCGCGAAAAACTGCTGAGTGGTCACCTCTGCAGTTTTGAAGCGCCTCGGCCATGGCTAGGGCGCGGGGGGAGTAAAAAGCTTGGTATGTGACCAAAATGATGTTTTTGGACACATCACCAGCTGGAATAGTGGCGGCTTGCGCTGGGGCAGGGGCAGGGGCTGGGGCTGTGGCCCGGGTTGCCTCTGTCAAGGGGGGGCGTGGGAGCGCTACGTCCATGAGGGCCGGGATGGTTTTGGTGGGCTGGGTGGTAGGGGTGGCCTTAGGGGCCTCTGTGGTTTTGGGGGCAGGAGCGCTGGTCCTCAAGGCCGGAAAGTGGGCCTGGTGATTGAGAGCGCTCCATGGGCTGGGGCGTTGTGGACTGAGGGCTGTGGTAGTTTTTCCTACCAGTTGAGGACATTCCCTCTGCTGGCGATCGCTTGCGCGCTTGGCTAGCTTGGGGGCGGTGGGTTTGGGCGCTTTTGGGCAGCCACGGTAGTTGGCCGTGTGGCCAGACTTGCCGCATAGGACGCAGCTGGGCGGCTCAGCGCACTGGGACGGGTCTTTGGGGCGAGTGCAGTCTGAGGTGCCGTGGTCACCCAGGCATTTCACACATCGTGCCTTCGCAAAGCAATTCCGCTGGGAGTGGCCGTACAATTGGCAGTTGTGACACTGGCCAATGATGCCACTCCTGCGGGGCTTTTCGATGGATAGGCCTGAGAGGCCACAGATGTGGGAGATGTTAAATATGGGGTGATGACCGTCTGTCGGATCGCAGACGACCAGAATCATATTGTATGATTCTCCACCTCGGCGGTGCATTCGGTGCACCTCTGCTACGGGGATACTCTGCGACTGAAGGTCGCTGAGAATTTCAGCCGTGGGGATTTCGCGGGGGACGTTTTTGACCACCACGCGTGTCTGACGGTCCTCGGGGAGAGTAAAAGAGTGGAAAGGGATTTTCCTGCCCGAGAGGAGTTTGTGCAACTCTCGGTAGTCCTTTGCGGTCGGGACAGTGACTTTGATGCCCAGCTGAACAGCTCGGGCATTGGTATAATTAATTTGCCTGGCCTTGCAGGCAGTGGACACCTCAGTCCATTTGGCCTTGTCGTGAATGAACACGGGTGGCGGAGGTTGGACCTTTGGGGCTGAGGTTTTGGGGACTGAGGCCTCGACCGCCATCGGGCTGGCGGATCGGCTTGCCTGCTGGGAGGACCCAGCTGCCGAGGAGGGGCGGGATTGGGGGGCTGAAGACGGGGGGGAGGGGTGGGTGGGGGCGGCCTTTTTGAGGGCCTGCTCAGAGGGTGGGGACTTCTTCTTCTTCCTTTTCCCTCCGGCTACGACCTGGAAGTCGTCTTCGGAGGAAGAGGAATCAGATGGCTCAGAGGGCGCGGCAATGTCCATTTCCTCTGGGGAGGATGAACGGGAATCGGTGGGGCTCTGGTTCCCGGTAGCGGGTTGGGTGGTGGCGGCGCCGACTGTTGTATTAAGGACAACAGTCGGTTTCGCGGAAGTCGTGGGGGCTGGGGCAGGGTTTTTGGTGATGGGTACCTGTTTGGGTACCCAGTTCTTGGATGCCTGCTTTTCAGTAGGCGGCGGGGAGAGAGGGCTCTCAGGGACCTGACCTTCTTGCTGCATGCGGGCAAGTTCGCTGCCAAATTTGGCAACCAGGTCCTGATCCCTGCAGAGCGCCTCTACTATCAGATTGCCATATTTGGCAGTGATTCCGGTGTCCTTGAGGACGGTGTCCTTGACGAACTCTAATAAATTAGCGTCCGTCATGGTGGGGGGGGGGGGATTTAGTTCCTATCTAGCATCCGGGAGCAACGTTTCCGCGACTCCCAGCGCTTCCTACTTCCTAACTCCCCGGGTGGGATATCCCGGGGATGTGTACCCTCCCTGTCGGGTGTAGACAGGGAGGTGAGTGCCTAGTTTTGTGTGCCCTAAGCTTGTAAACCCACTGCCGATCTTATTGTGCAGTGGGGCCCTAGGGTCAGAAGACCGGTCCGGTGTGAAGGGGTTGAGACACCCAACCACACCGGGTGAATGCTGAAAGAGAGCGGGGTTAGACAGATGGCAGCGACTAGGGAAGCCCCCAAGGCCGTGTACCAAAGCCCTTCCGATTTGACTTAGCCCTGAAGGGGCTTGGGCCGGTGTATCGGGTCAACACCCCTTGGCTTCGTTGGCACCGTGAGGTATCCCACCAAGGACCACGAAACTGTGGATTTTCCCAGAAGGGGCACTATTCGTTTTATTGACCCTCCGAAATAGAAACGGAGTCGTCCACTGCCTTGAAAAAGGCGGCTTCGGATAAGGGTTGTAGTCGGCGACCACAGGTGACGTCACGACTGGAGCGTGACGAAACGAACACACACGACACTGAGCACGATAACGGGAGAGCAGCGGAGAGCGGCACGTCCGTCGCGGGCGGGCGTCGGGAGCGGAATGACTTTTTCTGAGCATTTAGTACAAGGCACCCCCTTTTTATACACTGCCACCGTTGGTTATTTGTGTACAACTACCCACAAACATTCGCAGTAAAGGGGAAGAAACCAAATTCGTCTGGTCATTCAACAGTGCAAAATTATTGTTATTACTATGTTTAAAAATCTCTAATTGTTCCAAAACACACAGCCGGAAACCCTTATCACAAATATGTAGTATATTAAAACTATTGTTATCGCGCAAAGAATGGCCGGTATCAATTAAATGTTTCGCGAAATTCGATTTGTCCGAATGGCCATTTCTATACGCGGCAACATGTTCCCCATACCTTATGTCAAAGTTTCGGCCCGTCTGACCCACATACACCCCGTTGCATTCATCACAGACCAGCTTATACACCCCAGACTTTTTACTATTTTCTAAAATATCTTTTCCGTTACAAATACGGCGTATATTCCGGTCCGTTCTGAACGCTACATATACGTTGTTTTTTCTAAGTAAATTACTAATTCTATCTGAAATGGGGAAAAAACTAAATAAAACTCACCCAAAAATTAAATTTAAATTAGAATTAGAGTCCCAAAACTCCCTTAACTTTTTGGATTTGACTATCACAAAACACAATAGTGACTTAGATTTCCAAATTTATCGAAAGCCGACACACACTGACACGACAATACCAGCCTCTTCTTGTCACCCTCTTCAACATAAATTAGCCGCCTTCCGCAGCTATATTCATAGATTATTTGCCCTCCCCCTTTCAGCAGAAAATTATGTAAAAGAACTTAATATTATTTACCAGATCGCAATTTCTAACGGTTACTCAAAGTCAATGGTAGACAGTTTAATTAGTAAAAAGCAGAAAGAAAGGGTTCGTTCACTATTATATGCATGTCCGCGTACTAATATTAATAGATATGTGACCAGTCTGACCTATATGGGCCCCATTTCAGATAGAATTAGTAATTTACTTAGAAAAAACAACGTATATGTAGCGTTCAGAACGGACCGGAATATACGCCGTATTTGTAACGGAAAAGATATTTTAGAAAATAGTAAAAAGTCTGGGGTGTATAAGCTGGTCTGTGATGAATGCAACGGGGTGTATGTGGGTCAGACGGGCCGAAACTTTGACATAAGGTATGGGGAACATGTTGCCGCGTATAGAAATGGCCATTCGGACAAATCGAATTTCGCGAAACATTTAATTGATACCGGCCATTCTTTGCGCGATAACAATAGTTTTAATATACTACATATTTGTGATAAGGGTTTCCGGCTGTGTGTTTTGGAACAATTAGAGATTTTTAAACATAGTAATAACAATAATTTTGCACTGTTGAATGACCAGACGAATTTGGTTTCTTCCCCTTTACTGCGAATGTTTGTGGGTAGTTGTACACAAATAACCAACGGTGGCAGTGTATAAAAGGGGGGTGCCTTGTACTAAATGCTCAGTCGCAACTCAACGGTCAGCGAGTCAACACGTCCCCTGAGGATGCCTCGTGGAGAGGCGAAACACGTGTCGGTAATGGTGTTGGGTTTTGCATTGCCTTCCTGCATGTGCTTAAAATCCTTGCATTTGCCTAGTAATCTTGCATGTGCATAATATAGCGGGCGGGAGGGAGGTGCATACCTGCAACCCACTAATATTCGCGGAAATTAGAACTAGATATTTTGTTTTCATTTTCACGGAAACATTTCCTTTAAAGCATTTCTAATAACAGTTTCATTGAGCCCTAGTAGAATAATTTTAATGGAAATCTGATTAAAATTGTATTTTATTTTGTTACAGGTAACACAATCTTAAATGATGGCTTCTGGTGACTTTGACTGAAGGGAGTACAAGTAAGATTACATAGTTATTACACCATGTACGGTTTGCTACAGCAATTCGTTTAAAAAAATTGTATCAATTCATCAGAATTACAATGGGAGTCCCCCAGAGCTCGATTTTAGGTCCTTTCTTATTTTTAGAGCTCGTGGCTAAAGACTAACAGCCGCACGGGACGATCTTCAAGCAACGCTTGTCAAGGTTTGTCTCTGGATGGGTGACCATCTTAATATACCGATTTTCCTCCGTGCCTCGGAAAGCACGCTAAGCTGTTGGTCCCGGCTGTCATTTGTAGATCTTTGATAGTCGTTACGGATTGTCAGAAGCCAGTAAAGCTGACTCCAGTCTTTCCAAGAAATACCGTGTTTCCTAGTTAATGGGTTGTGGAGGTCTGATAGGCAGCCGCTCCACGTAAAATACTGGTATTCAGCTGAATCCGGTTAGACTGGGAGCCGACCCCAATATAGTTGGGAAAAGGCTAGGCAGATGATGAAGTAATTGATCTACCGCTATTTATTGCAAAAATAAACTAAACATGATCTTGTTTGACTGCGATGCTTTTTTATTTAAAGTAAATAGACGTGTAATGATCTTGACGACGCAAATAATGCCCTTCTACAGATACAAAATTCGCGAATAATTTGGTTTTATATTTTGAAATGGCTAGTTGACACTTATGATCCAAGACCTGGCTTTTACTTTGGCCAGAGTGTCTTGGGCATGTTACCAACTGACAGTGTTGAGGAGGAACTTTTGCTCAACAAACTAATATATAATACCATATTAGTTTGTTGTCAGTATAGCACACTCATATGTTAGAATTTTTCATTAATTTTACTTCGGAATCGTGCACGCTTTCTACGTTGTTTTCAGATATATATATGTTTGTAAGTATAATTTCCACACAAATGATTTTATCATATCCATTTTCTTTTTCATCCAATGTCACAAGTCGGGAAGTAAATCATAATGCTAGCCTGAATGGTCTTGTATCGTGATCCTCAATTTTAATTTGTAATGTAAAACTGTACACCGTTTACCCATTATTCAGATTTAAAGAACATATATTAGGGAAAGTGCAGTGACATAACTACTAAATCAAAGCCACTATATATGTTTGTATATAGGTATGTATACAAAATTGTATTGACATTTATTTGTGTCACAAAACCTCGAGAACGGCCGGACCGATTTGGCTAATTTTGCATTTGGAATTAGTGTAGAAGTCCAACGAAGGCTTAAAGGTGAGAAAATATAAAGAAAAGTTCAGAGTTTTATTGGAGGTACGAAACCGGGTCACCTATTAAGTACTAAAATATATGTATACTGGTCTCTAAAAAGGAGTTCCCTTAGAAGTTTCCTTTTATTTGTGTTTACATTGTGTGTATCTGTATGTGCCAAATAAATGTATTTTCTTTCTTTCTTTTAAAATCCATATAGTTCAGCACCACTTCTAAACTACACTATTTCGAACAGGAAGCAATCACCAAAAGGCCAACTGAAAGTTCCTATAGCCAATTCGACGTATTGTTACTGAGGGAATCATTTTTTCGAAGCCAGTTTAATATTCGAGATACGCATCAGAAAGATACTGCGTTCAAAGCGTGATCGCTCAGTATTCCATGAAAATGGATTCGCCCAACGGTAAACTGAATTCGTTTTCCGAAATGAAGTTGCGATACAGTTCATTTCATCTGCATACTGTATTCGAATATTGTTTGTAAAAAGTGACTTTTTATCAAAGCGAGTTTATCGGCGTTTTACTCTAGGATTACAAATGGATCCAATTTCTTTTTGTGTCAGTTTAAAAAGGCAGGTATCTTTCCAGTCGGGTGGGGATCAAGGTCGATTTTGTCACTTTACTAAACTACATTTACACAACAAGATTATAGGTTAGGAAAAGTGTCTTTTTTAAGGTTTGTTTGGATAAGGATGTTCTTTTCAAATACTGAGACCCTTTTTTATTGCGCGCTGTTTCTTCGTTTTACTAACTTTAATTCAGTGTTTGTGTAAAAATTCTAGTTAGTTACTTTATAAAAAGATAGAGAAACGATTGAAGAGTATTTGCGTTCCGACAAACCAACTGTAATTAACGATGAACAATTAGGGGCCAGTGTGAAGCACACGTGATAACCGCTACACTACGTAAACTTATTAGGGGCCCGTGTAAATTTGCAGTACCTAAATCATTTATAGTTCATCCATGCAATTGAACGAAAAGAAAATTTGAATGAGGCTCTCCCATAAATTCAATCCCGAAAATTTTCTAACGCCTATCTAAACGCCTTTTAAACCTATTTTTACTCCACCAAAAAAGAACAATACCATAATTAAAACATGCACATGAAAATTCAGCGCCTACTTGGTCTCCCAAGTCCACTTGCGAGAGACTTCGCCGTCTAAGACCTCTCCTCGCCTCTCGTGAACTCGAAAACGTAATGAGTCCATACATATTTAACAGTTGGAGAAACAGGCAGTACTAGCAGGAAATGCCATTTGTGTGATGTGAAGTCATTTAATAAATTGACGGGCATTAAGAGATAAATTTCATCTGGAATGATGTTATTTCGGTAGGTAGGGATACTGGCTTAGGATTGCATATGATAGAATTACTTGGACAGGGTTTTTTCTAAGTTCAAGCTGTAGTTTTGAATCTTTTGCTTAAGTTATGGAAACACTGACTGACAAAATTGTTTTGCACAAGGGGGCAGCAGGATTGAATAGTTGTAAGGTCCAGCTGTCTAAAGGAACTGGGTGAGAATTTCATATGACAGAATTTTGTTGTATGTACTGTTTGATCTGAAGTCCTAATAGGAACAAAGTCCATGTCACCTGCGGACGTCATTCGTTTACTATAGAAAACTGTTTTATATACATAGATGTCAATATGGCGGCATCAATATTGTAATATAAATCTTTCAAGGTAACTGGTGAAGATATCGAGACATGGGGAACTTGCAGAAACTATGTATGTGGCAGCACAGGCGCGTCAAGGTCAAATATATCTATACTTATAATAAATCTGTAGAGAGGTCAATTCTGTACAAGGAATATATTTTCAAAATAACTATCAGGGGGTGATTAGTGATCGATACTGGTGCCAAAAATGCAATCAGTAAAATTTTTGTCTGTCTGTCTGTCTGTCTGTCTGTCTGTATGTTCTTTATAGAAACAAAAACTACTCGGCCGATTTTAACGAAACTTGGTGCAATTATTCTTCATACTCCTGGGCAGGTTATAGTATACTTTTCATCACGCTACAATCAATAGGAGCAGAGCAGTGAAGGAAAATGTTGAGAAAACGGGAGAAGTTACTCCATTTTTTAAGCTTCCGTCGCGTGTGTAGCCTTAATGGTTAAAGTTACATAGAAATCATGTATTACGGAAATGTTTTACATAAAATTATCTAAAAAATATCCCGAAACAGCATATGTCTATCTTTTATGGTTGACTCACAATAACACGTGTAACTCCCGATAGCTTAGCAGTTCGGAGCTTTCTGATTATATTTGTTTACTCTTACGTTTATAATACTCTCACTCATCCTTTTTATTTACTTTCATTTCTTTTTTTGTTGTAAGTTGTACATATTTCACACACACACACGTGATCTATCAAATCACAGCCCAAACCACTGAACGGATCGGGCTGAAATTTGGCATGCAGGTAGATGTTATGACGTAGGCATCCGCTAATAAAGGATTTTGATTAATTCTACCCCCAAGGGGATAAAATAGGGGATGAACGTTTGTATGAAACTTTGTCAATTTTAAACCGATCGGGCTGAGAGTTTCAAAATTGGGGGTAAAGTAACTATTCCACGCGGACGAAGTCGCTGGCAGAAGCTAGTTTTTCTTATAAGTTTCAAATTTGCAACGTTAGATGGCACAGTCTACTTCGTGCACGTTCCCCTGAACGGAGGGTGCAGGAAGTATAGGTGGCAGCACAGGTCAAATATTTACGCCGTGCGCGTTCCCTATACAGAACGGTTAAAGTAACGTAAACCTCTATTGTAAAGCGTGGTTCCTCCGACCAGGGTGCCTACCACGAGCTCTTAAAGCGATTCATTTTAGGACCCAAACTGAACTGTTCTTCTAATTCGTACCATGATGTCAGTTAACTTGGCCATTCCATCTGACAGCGATTGACCCATACTGAGTCGCAAGTTTTTGTTTCATTCATTCAATTTTGTGCATTTTTGGTACCATGACGTCCTTAGAGCAGCTCAACTGAAACACTGAACTGTCAAAATAAGCGATTCAATAAAAGTTAATATTTCTCTAACAGAACAGATACGTTTGGTAAATTATTAGAAAAAACAGCTTTGTTTTTTCTAATAATTTACCAAACGTATCTGTTTAGTGTTGTTTTAATGGAATTTGACAAAAACCAATGTAAGTTTAATTTAATCTTTGCCTTTAAAGTCTAAAAACCTATTTTGAACAACTTCTTTTTGAGTTTCTTGAGGAAGATTCTGCCTCACATAATACACAAAAACGAAAGAGACTCACGTCACGCGGCCAGATGGACACCTTTAATACTTTAGAGGACGCCGAATTCATTAGGCGCTATAGGCTATCTAAAGAATTAGTGCTCGATTTGTGCGCCGAGTTGAGCCCAATGTTTAAAGATCCTATCAAGTCAACAGATTTATGTTTAGAGAACAACCAACTGTAGTATTACCTTGTAAAGTTATTATCAATATTAATATTTATACATATTTTTGGGCCAAAGACTCGCACTGGCCAGCATTGCAACAACTACTGCCACCCGCCTAAAACCCTCCTGGCGCCTTTCTTTGTTTAGCATTACAGTAGTTTACAGTCATATGTATATTGAATAAACTAGTGTTGATCATGTTGTTACTATCCAACCGTCGCCAAAAATCTGGCACGTAACAATGTAATGCATTTAGCAATAATGTGATGCAATTTCAGTTACGTAATACATATGGAATTTACTTACTTTTCACCAGCCTTTCCAATCCTTTTCTGCACCATCACCCTGGGAGTTTAAAGTATCGGCTACGGTCAGCCACATCCTTTTGGAATACTCTCTAGCCTGGGAAGATTTGTTGTAACCAGTTGCGAGAGCTCTATTTTCATTTAAAATCTCCCACAAGGCTTCAAGCTGGTTAAATGTTACTCTCCTTTTTCGACTACAATGCAACAAAAAAAAGCACTTGAAATTCCATCGTCACCAACACTTTAAGTGGCTTCTCGAGGCAAGATAAAATTATTATTTCATAGTTTATGTAGTCTTCTCGAAGGAATTATTTAGTTTCAGTAACTAAACAAAATATGCAATGTTTAATACTTACGACATTGCTTGAAATAATTGAGTACCTACCAACTTTTTTTCAAAACTTAATTTAAATTTTCCCACCGCAATCTCAACTCCACGGACTGAAGACTAGAAGACGTATCTAGTTCATTGTAGTCAAAATGACAGTGACGCCTGCCTGACAGTGTCAACAAACATAACTTTTTTTTACTCTGGTACGTTCGAAATAAATATAATAAACGTACCGTTTCATTATGTCGAAATAAACGTATTTTTTTCAATATAAATAAATCTCAATTACCACTTAGAACAATGGTAGCAAAAAATACGGTATTAACGTGGAATCTTAAACACCACGTTTGAGGATTTTTTAGTTTAAAGTAATGATATTGAGCTAAGAAAGAATTAAATGTTACTTGCTTCTGAATGTGTCTGACACTAAAATGTGAGCGAAACATACTTATCTGTTAATAGCGTTGTCTCTTTTTCACCAAAAAAGCGATTCAACCACAAATTGCGATCTTTCATTCACTTATAACGATCTAAATGCCGCTGAGCGTATCGGACGTCATGGTACGAATTTGAAGCGATGTAGTTTTGGAACTGAAATTGAAATGTCTTGCTTTTGAATCGTTTTTAATAAGGACATGGTAGGCCCCCAGGTGGGTGTTGAGTCTCTGGTTCGCCGATCAGGTCAGGTCTTGCTTTGTAGTTATTCATAGATTCCGCTTCAAAGATACATAAGTAGGAGCTGTGGTGGCCGAGTAAGGAGGTGGCCGAGTGGTAACGGCCCCGATTTACGAATTGTAGGTGGCGGGTTCAAACCCAGCCAGGCGCATTATTTTGTATAATTATTTTCATCACCACTGCTCTTAAAACGGTGAAGGAAAACATGTGAGAAAAAGATATGTGACATCCACCAACCCGCACTGGGCCCGCGTGCTGGATTACGGCCCATTCCCTCTCCTAGAGAAGAGGCCTGTGTCCCAGCAGTGGGGACATTTAAAGGCTGATTATGCTAAGCTTATGGCTTATGCTACAAAGATATAAAAGTTTCATTGATCCTGTTAGTGCTTGATACCTAATCAATATTACGTATGTATTTGAGTTTAAAGACTACACTTACCAGGATTCGTATTTGTTTGTTCATTACACGTGTAAATTATCACGTACCTAACTAATATCAGGCACATGTAATGTGTGTGTTACAGTAATAAGCAGCTAGACAGGTATTTAGTATTCTAAGGAGGTCTGGCGTAAAGTAGGTAATGTTTACGTTTATCTCAAGCAACAAATGTTTACTGCTTTTAGAGTAAACAGCTTTTGTTAGTGACTTCGTGAGAAAGTCGAAGATTTTCCAATAGGGATGTACCACCTGGATATAGAGGATTTCTAATTCAGATCCTGGTCAACTTTTGTTTGAAATCAATCAAGTCGCTGAAGAAGAAAATATTAATATTTAGCCTGTCAACATTTTTAACCGACTTCCAAAAAAAGGAGGAGGTTCTCAATGCGACTGTATTTTTTTTTGTGTGTGTTACCTCATAAGTTTGTGCTGGGTGTACCGATTTTGATTATTCTTTTTATATTCGAAAGCTGGTGCTTGTCGTGCTGGTGTTGTAGTATTTGAGTTATCCCTAATAATAAGTGGCTTAGTCCACATTGATGATGTTCTCATTCCCTCTTATCGATGTAACTAGTTTGGTGAAGATGTGATGAAGAACAGAGATACAAAACGGATATTTGTTTATTATTTACACCAATTTATACCACGTACGCTGTGATGGGTTGTTTAGCTGAGAGTGAACCACTAAAAAATGAATAATAAAAAAAGTTTTTACAAAAAAATACAACCGACTACTAAAATAAAATAACTTTAATTTCGGAAATATGTGTTCAAAAACGAAAAAGCAACCAAAAACACCGAGTTCCGAAATTAAGTTAAGTTTTTTTTTTGTATTTAGTTACTAGCTACACTTTATTCAGCCTATAAATAAACGTAACCCTCTTTTCCACAAACAAAATGGCGTCACTCAACAACATATTCGCAAAGCTCTCTTGGGAACGTTAGGGAAATCTTCATAACGCCTGAAGCTTAGGTATATTCCTCTTGATAAATTCTGATCCTAACATATTTAGACAGGAATGCTTAGCCCGTAGCCACACAGGAGTAGTTGGTCGGTGTCATGCTTGGGCAATAGTAGCTCAGGCCTCATAAAAATACATAATTGTCTATAAGAAAAAAAAAAACTGAACTGAACCACAAACAAGTGGCACTTAGCGTCGGTGAAGCTATAAAACCTTGCGACTAGCAAAACCACCCGTGGATAGCAACAAGAGTTGCCATTATGCATTGTGCGCTGAGTGCAAATTTCAGCGGACATATCCATAATCAGATGTTCACGTATAACAATAAGTAAACGTCAACAGTCACTGACCCACCGAAGCATCTTGGTGCTTAATGGCTTGGAATACAATACATTCTTGCTTGCTTCTATTTCTCCCACTAGTGGGCAAATGTAAGGACTTTGACGAACATTTTCCAAGAATCCATTTTCTGCATCACCTCGTACTAGCTGCCACTGTACGGGTCCAGATCGACTTGAGTTTTGAGCCTAGCTAGCTGTGTAACTTCGACCTAAGACCTTACACTATAAATATGAAGCTTTACTATTCAGGATACTGTAAAGTGCGTAATAAACTTGAACTAATCGAGAACAAAGAAACCATTAACAGTTAAGAGCATTATATTGTTTGAATAGGGTTGTATTAAACTATGTTTAGACTTAATTGAATTAAGCTTGGGAGACAAAAGATACATTTTAATATGTGGATCGGGTTGGGTGCCTTACTTGAAGAGACTGAAGAACTCGTGGCTAAATATTAACAGACGGACGGATTGAAATTCAAGGTAAAGAAACGCTTGCTGAAGTCAATCCTTGGATATCTCGTGGGATATTTATATATATTTATCATATTTTAAACAGAAATATTTTTTATTCAGTGCACAAACTTAGACAAATTAAACTTAAACGAGTTTTATGAAACATGTATGTTTTTTTTTCATTTTGATATGTCTTAGTAGGTACAAAACAATAAATGTATCGTTAACGAAAGATATTTACTTTGAAGCTGACTTTGTGGCTACACGCCACGCGCGTGCATTATATTCAATCAAATTATGTCACTTTTAATAACTTAATATAATTACAATTGACATCACCTACTTCATTAAAGTGCTTATACAGGCATAAGTAGGCGCATTGGAACTGCGTTGTTTCGGATCCCATGGGCTCGCATTTGAGGATATTCTGCGATCTGCTCATAAATTTTCACCTCTTAAGTTCACAAATGACCAATATATATAGGTACCTACTTGCAACATTTCCTAAAAGTTGCATTTACTAAACGGGGCTTTCCCGGGAAAGCGATAAGACATGATGTCACGACATCTGCGCGTGCGATGACCTACTTAAGTATTAAAATAGTGTATTATCTATGGACCAACTTCGGGTACCTTCATACTTACCCCCGCTCTAAAACTATCGTGTGCGTCGCCGGCTTGTTATTGTGACGAATACACAGTGTCCATATTTGCTAATTTAACGCCGGATAAAAAATAAATTGACTGTCACTGTGAGAAGTCAAATTTTTCATAATTAATGAGTCTAATTTTGTGTGTTTTTACTTCTGACTTTAAATATATATTTTGTAAACTATCAAACTTATCGTACGCCATTACACAGTGAAGCGGCCTCCGATAAGACCACGAACACAGATTTATTCATGAATCAGACTTATCAAAATAAATGGATCAATACTCTTATCTATTATCATTTAGAAACAAGAGAAAAAATAAGTGTTTTGCAAGCTATGACTTTCCCATCCATCAAAAAAAAAAAAAATAAAGTATACCGACGGTACAATTCACTTGCATCATACTCAGCGACAAATTGATAAATCAATCTCCAAAATCAATAAACTACTTCATCGAGCACTAACTACACATTGAAGCCCAAACACACAAGCTGAACTATTAACAGGCAGAGACAAACAAACAGACAAGCATTTCACTAATCCAGCCGGCTTGTTTGCTCAATCCGATTGAACGCAATTACTGAACGGAAATAATGTCATCACGGCGACATGTGTCGATTGGGCTCGTAAAAACGTAAAGGACTTTCAAATGCATGTGTTAGTGCACGTGCTGGATAAACCAAGTCAAGGACATTCCTAGAGAGATGGAGAGAGTGATAATAGCCGTTATATTATTTTTTGAAGGATTCCGTATACGAAGGGTAACCACTGGATCCCTATTTCATAAGTCTCTGGAGTCCATTCATCCGAATGTCTATCACTGAGCTGACTCTCATGAGTCGTAATAGATAGATACTTGTGAAATTGTGTTGTTCAAAAATAATAAAAATAGAGGCCATAAAAGAAAATGTTTTTTTTTTTTTCAGTTCGGGTTACATATGCGGGTCCAACTTGCACTTGGACGGTTTTCTTTATGACATGATGTTCTAGCCAACTCAAATGAAGATAAAAATAGACTGATATTTCGGGACGCTCACGATGGTATCCTTTCTGAGCCAAAATTATTATCTCAGCCCATAATACGGCCGACATTTTAATTAAAAGTTCATTAAGAAAACATGTACAGCTATAATATAATAACAACAGAAAATATTACACTGACTTTTGCCCGCGAGTTCGTATGCACATATCCCGTTTTTCCCGTTCCCGTAGGAATTGCAGGAAATCCTAGAGAATTTCCTGAAATTTGGCATGTAGGTTTCTTGGGAAGTGTAGGGGTACAATATTAGAATATTAGAATATTGTACCCCTACACTAAGAAACAACTAAGAAACAAAGAAACCTACATGCCAAATTTCAGCTTCCTACGACTAGAGGAGGAATAGTGTTTCGGGAGGTACCTGTTTCGGATTCAGCGGGAGGACATGTCCGGCTGTCAACACTGTGTGGATCACCCGGCAGACACGGTGGAGCATACGGTGGAGGTCTGCCTGCTTGGGCGGAGCAACGCCGTATCGAGGCGATCGGTGGCGGCGACCTCTCGCGTCCGGCCCTGGTTCAATCCATAATCATAGGCATGGGAAGCGATCACCTCCTTCTGCGAAGCAGTCTCTAGCCACCGCAACAGAAGAAGACGCCCCGGGCGTCGGGAAACGCAGGGCGATTCCCGGCCACAAAAGGCGCGGGCCTGCGGACGGCGAGCTATGGGTGGCTCGCCGTCCGATAGTAACTAGGCCCGGGTCGATGGCGCGTCGTATTCCACGAGCGCCTCAAAGAGCTTTCGGCACAGAAGACGGTCCCCATAGGGTTAGTGCCTGCTAGGGTTGCGGAATTTGTTCCAAAGAGTCACCGCGGCCCTGGAACGCAAAGGGCACTAGAAGGATCACGGGTGGATTTTAGTCAGTAAGAATCTGACACTCCCTTCCGCTCCGCCCAGAGCGGAAGAAGTCATTTGATGATTTCCCAGAAAAAAAAGGAAGAGTGATTTTGACTGTGCGTTGTCTGTCAGTCAGTCAGTAACGAAGAGTTTAAATATACCTATTGACTTTATTTAATTTTTAAATGAAGTATTCAAAGATAGTTCTTAACTGTTGAGTTTTATTTCTCCTTAAGTACGTGTGAATGAAATACGGAAACAATTTATAGCAAAATTAATTCCACCAACACTTTCCATGAGAACCTGACGTTTACTGCTGTGACTTAATTAATCCTAAACTTAATACATATATTACTTTGGTGTGTTGAACACCTCTTGAGAAATCTCAATTGATCGTAAAATTGTTAATTGTAGTCTTGTCTTTGTTACAAATTTGTGTGTACCTATCTAGGAAAGAGGGTGTTACTAATTACCGCTGGAGACAAGGAAAGATGGAAATAAATCAAAACAAATTTTATAAAGAAAGGTCATCTCTAAAAGTCCGGTTTGATACAAAAGAACCTTCAGTGATAAACAACTAAATTGCTTTACCGCCACACACTCGCTTCAAAACTGATCACCGCGAAAGAGTCACACTCCCTTCCCTTCCACTCAGGGCAGAAAAAGTAGTTTGATGATTTCACAACCAAAAAACCAAAACCAAAAAAAAGGTATAGGGTACGGAAGCAAAGTCGTAACAAAAAGCTAGATCGTACTTTTTAGCAATCACTTGGTGGGTTATTATTACTTGGTATTACTCTGCTCTAAATATCTCTGAAGTCTTTGACAATCCCCACCATGAGCCATTGTCCTTAATCTCAGCAAAAATATGTGAATAAACTCGGACATTTCCTACTTCGAACATGTTTGAGATATGAGCTATTCCCGTGTAGACAAAGAACCAAAGAATAACCATTTTTAACCGACTTCTAAAAAAGGAGGAGGTTCTCAATTCGGATATTTTTTTATGTTTGTTCGCGCATAACTCCGTCGCTTGCCAACCGATTTGAAAAAATCTTGTTTTGGTTGGAAAGGGTATACTTCCCAAATGCTCCCATGAAAATTTTATCGAAATCGAACAAGCGGTTTTTTTTAATTTCAATAAATGATAGCAAATCTGTCGGGATAGCTGAAATCGCATGTTTGTTTATGGTTTACACCAATTTATACCACGTACGCTGTGATTGGTATGTTTAGCTGGGAGTCAACCACTAAAAAGTGAAAAATAAAAAATAAACTTTTTACAAAAAATACACTACGAAGTCCGTACTACGAAGTGCCAATGCTATCATGATCCAGTGTGAGGGAAAGGGATAGTGCTATTCGTCTTGTGTAACTCCGCCTCTGTCTGACACAGGAATCATGATGGATTTAAGAAGTCATGGCAGGGCAGCTGGTAACTTATACTTGAGCGTCATCTAATTATTAAAAATATAATCATAGAAGTTTTAAAATATCGATATTACACTTCAATTAAATACTGCAACTACTTCATTTATTACAAAGTTACTCATAGATTCACTCACTCAAATCACTCAAGTGTCAACAGCTCCGCAATTACTGTCGGACACTAGTCTCGCAATTTGTGTCGTCAAGTAAACGCAGCTGTAGCGAGTCCCAGACATAAAAAAACCCTGAAAGACGGAGACGGTTCATTGGTTGAGAATAGTTGTGTTAGTGAGTCAATTCGTTCGCGATTCAAAGGACCAATTTGCAGGAATCGATCGGTTTGAACTTGTTCTTTATATTATATATATAACGGTATTGGTCCTTTTTACAATACTTAATATGATAACGATAGTTTTTGTAATACTGTGAGTTATTTTTTATGAAAATCTATATATTTTCTCGATCGTAACATACACAAGTCTAATAGTGACCAAGACACAGGCTTAACCTAATTTGAGATAGTTGGAACAGAGTTGATGAAACCCACGTGCCCCACCCCCAATTTTTTAAGATAATTCTTTGGTATCAAACTACGGTACATACTAATTTCATTGGCCTTGGTATATTACTAGACTTCAACCAGACATTTTCATGTTTCGTTACTGCACACCTACTTTGTAATAATAGTAACCAGAACGGCCTCAAGTCTGCTATTATAATAGTGTCAGAATGGTCTATCATTGATTTCATAATGATTGATTTTGACAAGTTTGGTAATCTACTAATATAATTATTTGAAAATGAAAACAATATATCTAGTTTTAATTTCCGCGAATATTAGTGGGTTGCAGGTATGCACCTCCCTCCCGCCCGCTATATTATGCACATGCAAGATTACTGGGCAAATGCAAGGATTTTAAGCACATGCAGGAAGGCAATGCAAAACCCAACACCATTACCGACACGTGTTTCGCCTCTCCACGAGGCATCCTCAGGGGACGTGTTGACTCGCTGACCGTTGAGTTGCGACTCAAAATTATGTAAAAGCGTTACGACTTTCAATGGTCAACCTCTGACACTCCATTGAAAAAATGGCATATAATGTTAATCACGTACATAATGACAAATGAATGACAGACGTATGCGGTAATCTACTAAATTTTTTACAGTTCCTTTGATCGGTGTGTCCAGTGATCACCTATCATTAGAACGTCTTTGTGCAGTCATTTCTTTTAATAGCTCCTTTATCAAAAAGTTTTACGAGACCATTGACTGACCAATGATCCACCATTATGAATTTAGCAGATTACGAACTTTTAGCAAAATGACAATGGAAGTGTTGGAATGACTATAAAATTAGCAGACTTGGGGCCCTGACCCACAGTAGGGTAAAAGACGGAAGGTGGTGATTTCAGACTTTTACTAACTATGCATTGAAAAATTCGTAGACAGAAGAGATTTTTAAGAGACTGGGGGCATTGCCCCTTTGAATGGCAATGCTTATAGTCTCTGGCCAAGGTAAAAACCCGCTCTTGGGTCTCGGGAACTGTTCTGTGGAAATTTTGCAAAAACTTATTTCTCAAAGTAAAGCTCTAAAAACTCGCGCTACAATGTTCAAAGCCAACATTGACTGACAACTAAAAGAGTCACAAAGGGCTAATAACTACATATTTGATACTATGCTGCTTTGGTACGGTCAGCCACAAAATCGATTAACACTGCTGCTTTTACTCTCATCAAAATTCACATAAAACGTATCGATATCTGTTTTGTTAGCAGTTCATAAAGAAGCGAAAGGTTTTTTTATTAAAATTTTACATCTGTTCCAGTTTCAGCTAAATATTTTGCTCAAAATATAGAAAGCCAGACTGTTCATCGATTTTGGGCGTTGACTATATCACCAACTGGGGATTTCGTGCTGAGCTTGACACTCGTTTGGATCAATCTAGATAATCCAGACATAGCACACAGAACCCTTATCCTTATGACTGTCAATTGTTCGGAAGCATCTCGGCTGTATTGGTAGGCCTCAAAGTATATGGATGGTATAGGCGATAAGTCCCCTCTTTGAATAGTGGTTACAGAAGCGCCACGGCGTCTCACCTTCCACCTGACGCAGTTACTAACAAGACAAGGTTGTTTTGGGAGCTAACTGTTCCTACTGTTTGGATCGCCTGGAGGTGGTAAATACAGTGGTCGTCTGGCCCTGCTTATATCTGGCCCGCGAATATGTGTGGGTTGCAGGTATGCACCTCCCTCCCGCCCGCTATATTATGCACATGCAAGATTACAAGGTAAAAGCACGGATAATATGCACATGCAGGAAGGCAATGCAAAACCCAAAACCAATACCGACACGTGTTTCGCCTCTCCACGAGGCATCCTCAGGGGACGTGTTGACTCGCCGACCGTTGAGTTGCGACTGAATTAAAACTAGATATATAATTTTCATTTTCAAATTAAAAATGGATTTCCGCAAAGTAACGCCTGACTCAATCAATTTTTTTTTTTTTTAGTTATTTAATGATTTGCCATCCATAAAAAAGGCGTCAAAGTAGGGAGAGATGTTTAATTGTGATGATCACTACCAAAAGTTGGGTATATATTTTAACCGATTTCCAAAAAAGGAGGAGGTTTTCAAGTCCACTGTATTTTTTATGTGTTACCTCAAATGGTTTGGAAGAGCATCTTAGTAAATATTGGTGGAGGTGGTATTTACCCTTTCTAGTTTGGTGAAGATCTGATGAAGAACGGAGATAGGAAACGGAATTCTTCAATAAATGATGACTTCCGGGATTGCTGAAATTGCATGTCTGTTTATTGTTTATACTAGTTTAAAGCACGTACGCTGTGATGGGTACATTTAGCTGTGCGGTGTCCACTAACTTCGAAAGTCGGTGTTTAAAAAACGAAGAAACAACCAAATAGCTTTCGAAATTAAAGTTATTTTATACTTTTTGTGTTTAGAAGTCAGTTGGTGTTTTGTTTACACACTTTGTTTACGGGAACATTTTTGAGGTTTTTCCGAAATCGCCGCGTTGCGATTATGTGGACTATGAAAAAACTACGCGATAATGTGTTAGCATGGTCTTTTAAAATGCAATACAAATAAATACAGAAAACACTACAAACAAAAAAAAAAACTTTAATTTCAGAAGTTTTCGTTCACTTGGTTCAAACATTATAAGATTAATCGATTTTTTATCACAAGTTCCTACATTATTGTCACTAAGTCGCAAAAGAAGCAAAATAGATTTATTTACTTTGCTATCTAAACATTTACTTTTAAAAGCCTTCCCACACGCTTTCTGTTTGATTAACTTATGTTCTTATGTATCATTAAATAATTTGTCTTAAATCTTGCTTCATTATTTCTGAGAAAACCTTTGGAACGCAATTTCTAATATCTAAAAAGTGGGGGTGGCCTTATTCCAATAAATCGACCTTTCCTTTTGGAGGAAAGGTCGCCTTATTGGAATTTAATTGGAAAAAAGACGTGTTAAGCTACGTTGCAATTGATATGTAGCAAAGTATGTCTGTGGTTGCGGAATTTGTTTGAAACAGTCACCGGAGCCCTGGAATGCAAAGGACACTAGAAGGATCACGGATGGGTTTTAGTCAGTAAGAGTCTGACACTCCCTTCTGCTCCGCCTAGAGCGGGAGAAGTCATTTGATGATTTCCCACCCAGAAAAAAAAGGCATAAGTCTGTGGGATACTGGTATACTTATCCATCTTCTTTTACGATGTGTAACTAGATTACATGACCTGTTAGTGTCAGATACAAAGTCCCTTTCTCATACAGAGAATGCACGAACCTTATCACCACGCTTGTCCGAGTTGGGTTGACGATTTCAAAGTTAATTTAGTTGTAACACCAAAGTTATAATTCCACTAATTTTTAAGCAACGTTCACATTCGCATATTGGTCGCAAAGTGTAAAAACTGCCTCAATTTCTTTACACTTTTTAACCCCTGTCGGAAAAAGAGGGATGTTAAAAGTTTTGACATATTGTAACTGAAATGCGAACGTGAAAGTTGCCTAAAAATTAGTAGAATCTGTACTGAATTAAATCTATAAATATTAACTCTAGTTTATTGCAAATAAAAAGGATTTTACTTTACACTAGCTTCTGCCAGCGACTTCTTCCGCGTGGAATAGTTACTTTACCCCCGATTTTGAAACTCTCAGCCCGATCGGTTTAAAATTGACAAAGTTTCATACAAACGTTCATCCCCTATTTTATCCCCTTGGGGGTAGAATTAATCAAAATCCTTTCTTAGCGGATGCCTACGACATAACATCTACCTGCATGCCAAATTTCAGCCCGATCCGACGATAAACGTAAGATTACTGCTAAGCTATTGGGAGTTACACGTGTTATTGTGAGTCAACACAATAAAAGATAGACATATGCTGTAGTGGGATATTTTTTAGATAATTTTATGTAAAACATTTCCGTAATACATGATTTCTATGTAACTTTAACCATTAAGGCTACACACGCGATGGAAGCTTAAAAAATGGAGTAACTTCTCCCGTTTTCCCAACATTTTCCTTCACTGCTCTGCTCCTATTGATTGCAGCGTGATGATAAGTATACTATAACCTGTCCAGGAGTATGAAGAATAATTGTACCAAGTTTCGTTAAAATCGGTCGAGTAGTTTTTGTTTCTATAAAGAACATACAGACAGACAGACAGACAGACAAAAACTTATTACTGATTGCATTTTTGGCACCAGTATCGATTACTAATCACCCCCTGATAGTTATTTTGAAAATATATTCCTTGTACAGAATTGACCTCTCTACAGATTTATTATAAGTATAGATAGAAGATAAGAATTATACAACGTGTAGATTTTGAAAAAGTATATTTATATTAGACAGACGGTCTACTTTCCTTCCAGTTTACACCATACCTGTGAAAATAACCCCAACATATTTATTCCTAAAAAAAAACTCGACAAGATAGCGTTACACTCAGTCACATTTTTTTTCTTTAATTTCTAAAAGAGTTTTCCAAGTTCCGTTCCCAGCTCGTTTCCGCCTTAGATGGCAGTCAATTTGAGTGGTGGCTTCGCGCCTTGCCCTTGAGGCTTGAATTTTCTTGTTAAGTACAAAATGTTTCGTTAAATTTTCTCTTGCATTGACGTTTTTACTATATTCAATTTCTAAAGGTTTTGCAGCTGCTATCATTCTATTTTTGAAGGTCGAGAGTCGCAAAACTCACGTTATCTTGCAATTTAGGGACGGGTTTCTTGCCTAAAATTTGATGATCCACAAGAACACAGGAACTAACTTGCGTTTGGTTCCTGAAAACCATTAGGAAAAAGTTAGTTAGTGAACAAGTTCGATAAGTCTTGGAGAAACAATATAACTGTCTCGACGGAGAAGTAAGTAAAATAAAAATTCCGGGTAGGCTATTGTCAATGTGTTTTCCACCTGAAATTTTCCAGTAGCAGACCTATGCTGGAATATATACCTGGTTCATGGTAATAAACCCGTCCCCAATTAGTAAGGTATTTTTTGAAATGGGTGTTATAATTATGGGTACGTAAGAAACGATCGAAGAATTCTATGGGAAATAAATCGTATCAAATGTATAGTTGAAATGACTTCGAACTTAATGTGTCCTCGAATTTTGCATTATTTCGTCGCGTTTTTTCGAGTCCATAGTTAATCTATTATTGCATGTTCTTTTTTTTTTCAAATAAAAAGAAGAAGTCACAGTACCTAAATTATAGTGTAACAAACTTCAAGAACGTACACCATAGATATAATAAACAAGGAGATATGCCCTGTAGCCGAAAATGTATCGGAACCTGTGTCTCCTGTTTTGCCCTACCACCCGGCAACTACTACGAATGCAGTTCAGTAAAAGCAATAGATACGCAGTCGCGCACACACCCGCATTTTTGAAATCGGACTGTACTACACAATCAATTATAAACCTTATCCTAATAAACACAGCGTATATTTACAGTACACCCTGCAACTTACTCACACAAAAACAACGCTGGGTATCGTTGTGCTGTGCAAAAGCAATTTATTTTACATATACGCTAGTGATTGACTTATCGATTCTGGCATTTATTACACACGCCATGCTGCCCATGTATAACAAATAAATAGCATGAATATGTTGACTATTTTAAGCAAAGGTCACTAATATATTATCTTAAACATGCCGGTTACTATAATGCATTCGACACTTTATCGAAAGTAAAATACAATTACCATAAAAAGTAAGGAAGTAGCACGAGGATAAGGCATACATACGATAATTCAAAGCCAAAAACACTTGAACGATTATTTACCAAAAATTTATTGCAATCTAAGAAAGTTTGGTACACTTTTGTAATATTTAATTCAACAATCGACATTGTTGTCGACAGTGTATCTGCACAATTACATCACTAACTCGCGGCAAGAAGCAGCGGCCGTACTATGCGATACATCGGCTTGCTAAAGTATCGTTTTGTGATTTTTACATTGCTCATCCAGTCACTTAGCGACAAACTTAGGTAGTGGTTAAGGAGCAGTGTATTCATTGTAATATGTTATTGTCGCTGTGACATTTGAAAACAAAAATAACATAGTATAAGCAAGAAATATTTTACGATTTGTTGTTTTTCATGGTTTTAAAGACAAATATAGTAAAATACTTGTATTTTGATATGGTAAGTGATTCCATAATTAACAAAGTTTTGGTTTATGCTTCGGTTTTTACAAGAAAACACTGAACAACACGGCATTCTTATATCTTATCACGCTCACGGTCGTAAGCGCACTAGTTCGCGGATTCGACCATTGCGTAAGACATGCTCGCCCAGAGCATGTCGCGAGGACACCGACACGCCCCCTTGCCACTTCTCCTGTATTTTATATTTCTATGACGTACACTGTATCATAAATATTCCTGCCAACAGTTTTATCGTGCACAAACGGGGGTCGATATCGAAACTGACAGTTGCCCCAAGTATTTTGTTATGGGCGTTCTTGCTCCAAGTATGTGTTAATATCTATGTGCCCCGGTTTTGGGAGTTATAAATCTGTCACTGAATACCCCGACGTACTTCTAATGCCATTTCAGACGTGTATACGCTAAAATCGCTCGGGAACGCCCATGATGGATAATAGCCCTATATGTAAATTTTTGCGGTAAATTATATTATCAATGGTTGGTTTAGTGCAAATTAAAGTTATTTCAACTATTTTTATATTTTAAAATGCATAACATGTTTTTTTTTATATATTAAAAGATTTTTTACCATAGGTATTTAGCGTTTTGTGGCAATACGTAGCCTGAAGAAATCAAACTTGCTTTATACCAATGTTTACCTATGAAACTACGCTTAATTTCACTAATTCACATTTAAATTTTCTTACATTTTAAAATTGATTTTCGAAAAACAATCTCGAATAGAAATAACGCAAAAAAACGGTTTTTATTTTTTTTCACTGAAGACGAGCTGAGCATAAAACCTTTCTGTTTTATGCACTGAGCAAATAAATCATAACACCTTCTATTTTCATTCAGTTTTCTGTATTTTACTTCGAGCTCAGTGAACTGTTGAAGTAGTTCTAACTTAAAGTGCATCAATACTAAAAAATCGATGGAAAGAGTACCTAATTTCTAAAGATGGCGACTATAAAAAGCGAGTCGGGAATGAAATTCAGGAATGTCTATTTACCGATGGTAGTCCAGACTTTATAAAACTACGTACTGTATTTATTTGTTTTGAATTCCACCACATGATAAAAATCTAATCACTGTTTAAACTTAACTTTAACCAAAATAGGTACCTTCATATAAGTATGTAGGTACCTATTTTGGTTAAAGTTAAGTCAACAAAGTTAATTAAAGTAAAAGTTAAAGTTAAACATAAGTGTTTATTAGGGTTCCATAAGAGGCAAACAGAACCATTATTTATATCAAGAGGTAGTCAGATTAAAATCCTTATTTGATTTCAAACTCAATTTTTTTTGCGAATAGAGATCATTTTAAATACCAACTGAAATCGACGAAAATCAATAGTTTGCAAAATATTAATGTCTTATTAAGAACAATGAGTTTAGGATTTTACGCCATTTATTACGAACGTACGGCATTTAAATGCGAATGATTAGATGTTTCGATGGATGGATGTTTGGTAATAACGTCAGAACGGCTAAACGGTTCGTGATGAAATTTGGCACAGAGGTTTTGTTTTTTCGACATTCATGAAGTATGTACTTAATATAAAGATTTCTTTTCTGTGAAAAACAAATCGCACTTAGCAAGAAGAATAGGTAGTTTTCTATTTATTATATTCTACGTAGTCAATCCACCTATGCAAGTAAGAACTTATTTCCAGGAATAATCCACGATGTACTTTAGATTTCTATAGACCGCGAATAAAAAAAAAAACGAATAATACACTGGCTGGAGAAAATAATGGCCTCCACAAAAGGTCCCTCATTTTCTATATCTGTGATCTATAATCTCTCGAAAACGTTTTGGGATGATTCCGGTACCCGTATTACGCGAATGACTTTGAACTTTTTATCTCTTGCCCTTAAACTGTAGTATTAAATGTGCGTATTTTGTTAGTTTTGTGTTAATCGTTTACTAGCAGTATTTTGTATTGTCTTATCATGGTAGAATATTGATCGTCATTTGTATTGTGAAGAAATGTTATTATTTACGTCTAAAATTACTACGGAAGAGTATATTGCCGGCTGATTATAACAAATCAATTAACAGAAAATGTCAACTCATTTTCTAAGTGTTTATTTATTGATTCTTCGTACACCCAATTGACATTTGATGGCGTAGAATAGCAACAAGCAGGTTGCCTATCTACAATCTGTAACTTTGCAAAACTAAGGGTAGGTGCCACAATATGCGTTATGTATGGTAATATCCCGGTTGGCATACAATTTTAATGCATAATACAGTTTGGCATAACTTTTATTAGCATAATAATAGTGCTGCATAATAATACTTTGGCATAGGTTACGCAAAGGTTAGCACTACTAACTATTATGTAGTATTTATTCCAGGATGACACTTTGTCTAATCAAAAATCTATCAAGATACTAATAAATGATTAGGATTGTTAGTCCAAGAGCGAGCGAAGCGAGCTCGGAATATTTGGGTACCCCGACTCGGACAGGTTATGTTAGAAGGAGGTGGTGAGTAGGTCGTAGTGAGCGAGCGAAGCGAGCGAACACAGACCCGCCATCTCCTTCGAAGTTTTTTTTTAAAGTACCCAGAAGTAGAAGCAGTTAGGGTAGTGTTTAGGGCACCCCGACACGGATAGGTTAGGTTAGAAGGCTAAGACGGGAGCGAAGCGGAAATTCATGATATCATTATGTGTTTAAAATATTATGCTTTATTATTATTGTGCTAACAGTATTTATGACAACAAGCATTATGGCAAAACATATGTATGTATGTGTAAATTTATGCCTTATAATATTATGCGTGATGATCATTATGCTGAATTTTGTTATGCCAATGTAAATTATGAACATATATTTTATGCTTATCATTAGTAAACTGATATGTACCTACATATTATGTACTCTTTGAAAAGAGCACTCCCTTAATATTTTTTTCAAGCTTTAACAGCAAGTTCAACTTACAGATTGTGTGATTGTTGTGTGCTTGCATGTTGTGGAAAAAGGGATAGTCTTCATGTTGCATCATGTATGGCTCCGCCTCTCCACCCCACCGGAATCATGATGGTTGATATTATGATTCCGCAGTGGTCATACGCAATCTAGATGCCTAACACAAAAACTATACGATTTTGGTTTTGTATAAGGGTATGCCCTTATTTCCTAGCGCAGCCTTTTAAACATTCAGTACAAAATTAAACGGTTTGACTAAATACAGAGTCACCCAATCTTTTAGACGAAAGTAGTTATGTAAAATAATAAATTTCTAACATAACAAGGATTTCAGGCGACCACTGAAGATCTAGGTTACGGTTTTTTCTTTAATTAGGAAACTAAATTTCTTCAGGAAGATATTTAAAGATACTACATTTACTATTATAATGTGTAGTTGCTAATTAAAGCAAAACAAATAAATTATTGGATATCTTTTAGGAAAGTCTTCTTATTTTCTGCCGACCAAAACTGGATAACAAACCAATATTATTCCGAGGTATTCCAATGTTTTTCGTTTTCTACAGTTTATAGGAACGCTGGAATACTCGTAGAACACATAGAACCTTTTACTGGTCTCTCTGGCTCACTCAAGGTGTTGATGGCTCCGCCGCTTATATGGTTTTATTACAGCCGTAAATAGAAAGTCGCCATCCTTTAGTTATTTTATTTTGCACCCTAAGGCCCTGCCTACTACGTTATAGAGGTGTGAGGTACTAAGAAGGGTGTAAAGTCCCGCAAACTTTCTTTGAAAATGAAGGATCCTGTGACCAGACGGGCGTTGTTTCTGGTGGGCGATCCCACCCACTGGTTGATATCTGGTCTTTAGTTCTTATTTAGCAGTATAGATGTCACTTTTTTTTGTGGCGTTGTAGAAGAATTGTATAGTCCCCCTACAACGTCTTGACACCCTCATGATTCCAGTGTGGAAGGGAGACGGAGCTAAAGAAGGCGCATAGCAATATCTCTTTTTCGCAACGGAAATATGATGACATTGGCATCTCTCAGGCGTACATCAAAGTGTTGTTCGATTTTATAAAAGATGTGTGTTCTCAAAACTGGCCAGTCCTAATCTCATGAACTACCTTTTTTATTTACTGCAGTTACTTAGAAATATCTCTCTTTCTCTCGCATTTTTTTATTTGAACATATTCAAACTTATGCAAGCAAGTACCCCTCCGCCCGTCCCAGGTATCTGTCAGACTCTTACTGACTAAAACCCCGGTGTTCCATCTCCCACCTACGCCAGGGATCGCGGGAACGTATGTGACTTCGGAAGTGAGGTGTTTGACTTCCCCCGCGACGTCAAAAAGGGGCGCACGGGAACACCACGCGCCACCACCTTGGTTCCGGACGAATGGGGGGCGATGGACGTCCCCAAGTCCGGCGCCCCTGGACCCAGTTAGGACGGCCGGAAGATGGCCCAGTGCGCCCGTTGCGGGCAGGGAGAGAGGTCGAGATCTCCCTTTCCTCCTTTCGCAACCTCCTTCTGCGCGATAACTGTTTCGCAGAAGGAGACCACCGCGTCCCAGGACTTTTCGTCACCGACCATAGATCGGACTACCGCCGGTAGCGAGAGGTCACTGCCTATCACAGAGATGAAGGTACGATGCGACAGATTACCGCCCATGCACAACCTTGTTATGACTATTTTTACAGCAGCTAATTATCCCACATCAGTACTGTAGACTAGTTGGATCAAAATAGTTGCGTCAGAACACTCAATAAATTAGCAATTGAACCATAAAGTTCACATTGAACAAATCTGTAGGTTCTTCAGTTTTATCTCCGCTAGTTTCATAAAGTTTATCGGACGTCTGTCGCGCTATCCATTATTTGCAGTTGAAGATATAAGTTTTATTTCAAACAGAAAGTGCTTCAAGTGATGACGCAGCTTGAAACTTAGTGCCAATGAATTTATAATCTATACTATTCATATATAAAGCTGAAGTGTTTGTTTGCTTGCTTGAAAGCGCTAATCTCAGGAACCACTGGTCCGATTCGAAAACTTCTTTGAGTTTTAGATAGTCCATTTATCGAGAAAAGTTATAGGCTAATACAAATAGGAGCGGAGCACCAATGAAGAATGTGGTTATTTTTTATTAGTTTAGTTACAGTATTAGAGAATTTGCAATAATCCGGTGTCATATCCACCAAATATCCTCTGCAGAAGATTTTTTAGAGCAGGTTATGAGTATCGTTAGCACGCAACCGTGAGGGTTGGAACAAGAAAAAAAATGGTTGTCTGTAAAGTCGGTTTATGGACGATAGTTTAACGTGACAATGACATAAAAAAACATTGATGAAATGATCGTGTCTTTCGCTCGCTCGTGCAGCGCTCTCGCTCCGATTGTAACGTTACAATGAGCGGAACGTTGCAAGAATTAATCCTTTTTCGTGCATGCAGCCGGTGTTCATCGATTTATTAGACGTTTTAACGTCAAAACGGGGCCTCTTTTTGCGTTTTATAGTGCGCGAAGATCAAATATGATGATCATGGTTGAGGATGTCTATGTTCAGTAATAGATATCATTTCGCTGACAGTCTGAAACGATGTAGGTTACAATCATACAAATCGATTTATCACACAATATGTTTTTGTTCTAACATAACTCATCTTCACCTAGCCTTTTCTCAACTATAGGGCGGTCGACTTCCAGTCAAACCGGATTCAGATAAATACCTGTATTTTACGTGAAACGACTGTCTATCAGACCTCCACAACCCTGGGTGACGGTACTTCTTGGCAAGACTGGTGTCAGATTTCCTGGCTTCTGACAATCCGCAACGACTGGCAAAGACCTACAAATAACAGCCGGTCCCAACGGCTTATAGTACTTTCCGAGGCACGGAGATTTCTTCAAGGCCGACCCCAGGAAGCTTTATAATGTAGCAAAGAGCTCCTTCGTGATGTCAACATGTTCTAAAATAACATGTAAACAAAATTTAACTAAATATATCACTACAATTTACATTGTCCAAAGCATATAAAATAGACCACAAAAAGCACTCCGTGATGTCAAATATTACAGCCGATTCGGCAGTAAAAAATATCTGCGGCAGTTGCCAACAATATGTCAAGGAAAATACTTTATACTTGCTGTAACCGAGCTTGTGGCTAGTTAGACGGCATGCATACTAGAGTCAGAACAGTTTGTTTTGTAGACTGAATTTCGCGTTGTTTTTTAAATACATGTACTAGCTTTCATACCGCGGCTTTTTTCACACGGCTTATTCCGCTGGACCGTGCATTTTTTCGGAACGAAATATAGAACTCAAAACTTCATCAGTGTCGAATTTTCGTATTCGGTTTATTACTTCGAGAGATTACTTACAAACCGCTGTGTTGGTGAAACTTAATTTTAGTTTTCGACGGCTGTCCATAGTCTATCAGTCTGTCTGTCACAGGACTATATCTCTTTAACCGTCATTATTAGCTTCTTGTAAGATTTTTCGGTAAATTTAGGAAAAGTTTGATTAAGCAGACTGTTTTTGTGCAGACACACTATAATTATGTTGAAAGATCAATCTTAATTAACAACTATTTATTACAAATGCGGAATATTGAAGTGATGGATGAATATTTGTTACGCAATTATGAATAAACGGCTAAATGGATCTGGATGAAATTAAGCACAGAGATCAATTATGGTCGGCATAACACAAAGGAAATACTACTTTTTATCCCGAAAGTATTTTCTCTTGGGTTAATTTTCGACATTCACGCGGGCAGTAGCTAGTAGTTTATCAGAAAGTCAGTCCGCGCACGGCCTAAGGTTCAAAGCGGGTTCAAAAGTATCAGAACAATATCGCTTTAAGTTGAAACGTTTTTTCGACGGCTGAATAGAACTGAATGATTGACGATTTGAAAAAGGAACTGTTAGTGCGATAAAGACCGTGGATTTTAAAAAGAAAATTTAAAAAAAAGAATGGCCAGTGAAATTCCAAGGTTTGTTTTGGAAATTGAGATTTTCGTGAATTTTATCTTGAGAAGGTTTTAGTTTTCAATTTGAACTAATATAGGCAAAGGCAGGTATGTTATTTGATACTTATTGTGAAAGATGTTTTGTCTATTGTAAGTTATATTTACTTAGCTGCCACTAAAGCCAACCAGCCGGTTGTTCTTTAACAAAAAGGTGAGCACATTCGCAAGAAGTTGGTAGAACCATCATAGCGTTAATTTATTGGATTCATTTTTCTCAATGTCGTTGTTAATTTTATTTGTATGTACGTATTTATGATTTTATTCTTCCCACTCTGTTTGTCGTTCTTTCAAGTTGCACCCGTTGTCTCTTCACTACCCTAAAGCCAACTGGTAGAAAATCCCTATGACATTAAGTCCGCCTTTGTAGATTAATTGTTTATAAAGTTAAAAAATTTTTGTGCATAAAGTTTTAATAAATAAAGCCACTTACTGAAAAAATAGCGTTCTTCGGCCTATACCATAGAGTCTTTGTAGAAGTACCCTATTTATACAGTAAGTGGCTAAAACATGATCAGTTTATTAAGATTGGCCATGCTTTTAGTAGAGAACAGTGGTGGCCGAGTGGTAACGGCCCCGACTTACGAATTGTAGGTCGCGGGTTCAAACCCAGCCAGGCGCATTACTTTGTGTAATTAACTTCATCACCACTGCTCTCAAAACGGTGAAGGAAAACATCCTGATGAAACCGGCATGTACTAGAACCAAAAATTAGAAGACATGTGACATTCGCCAACCCGCACTGGGCCCGCGTGGTGGATTACGGCCCATTCCCTCTCCTAGAGAGGAGGCCTGTGTCCCAGCAGTGGGAACGTTAAAAGGCTGATTATGTACGTATGTTATGTATGCTTTTAGTAATTCTTACGAAAAATTGATCATCTTGCGCCTGATGGCTAGAATTTCTTTTTTTATCTTGTTTGCATACAACCCTTAGCCACGGCTTCACTCCTATGTGGCATATTTGCGCGTAAATGCAGCTTATTTCTTATTCCAGGATATGGTATCATGGCAAGTTTCAACCAAATTCGTTCAGTCGTGAAGAGGTAACAGAGTTACTTTCACATTAAAATAATATATCAGTGTGGACTAGTATAGATGGGTGGTAAACACGAATAACTTATGCAATGCTTGCGACCCAGTATCAGCCTGCGGATATCTACTAAAACCCGGCTGAAAATTAATTAAAGCCGATGCGAAACCCAGCAAATTACGATTTAATTGCTCCAGATACGAACCAATGCATGAACTAATTCCACAGATGGTTGGGTATAACGAAATTATAAGGTAGCTTCATAAACAGGAACCTTACTGCTAAAAGGAAAGCCTATTAGTGGAGGTTAAAAACAAAACTAATAGCAAGGAGACTGCATTGACTTAGATCTCTTTAGAGAAGTATTCTCGTCCCATTTTAACGAGGGGTTTCAGGATGATTGACACGGCCAGTGGGCGTCACTAATAAACAACGAAAAGGCCACTTAACAAACGTAACTTGTGACGTAATCATGACGTAGACGTCAATATTTAATAACTAATGTCGGAAAACATAAGTGTTTTGACAGGAGCCTGAACCTGACGTCTCAGTGCTGCCACCTACTGGTGTACGTCATTTCAGTAAACCCTTATTGGGAAAGAGTCGTTTGACTGTAGATGGTAGACTTATTTTATTGCATTCCTAATCCCCATTATCCTTGAGTTATAAATATCAGTGGATTACTAAGAATCGATTCATTGTTGTAAAATTACGTTATACATAGGTTTTATTTAGTTAATACAAAATCTTGTAAGTTATTGCTGTACAAGTTCTTAGACAATATTACTTGCAATACCCAAATAAAAAGAAAGAAAAAAGATGAAAAAATGTTTATTTTAAATGACTCGCACAAGACAAACAAAAAAATAAATTAACACTTTCAGTACACCGTAATAAAAATGAACGACAAAAGTATACTTTCGATCATTGCAAAGACAAAAAGGTCCCTATCTCAGCGTATGCTGCGATTATTAGATATCCATGCTATAAAACTACTGATATTATGATCAAAACTTTACTCGTACTATGAATTTATGAATGTGTGCCTGTAGTCTAAAATACAACCATGATATAAAAAAAAACGCAAGTAATGCAGGACGACGAGGATGTCTAGAATAGGTAGAGGTACTCTCCTGTGCTCTCTGTTAGTAAAGAAGATTATAAGAACCAATAAAAACTCGTATAACATTCGTTTTATTACAAAAGCTAGGGCTGTCGTTAACACTCACAATGAGCACTATCGCACTATCGGTACAGCTCTAGCGAATAAAGTGAAATCGTTTGTGATAAAAGCTTCGGGTGTAAGAGCGGGCGGATTGATAACAGACGGGTGGGCAGTGTTGGCTTGTGTACTGGCAGTAGTTCGTTGGTGAAATTTGAGGAGTATTTTAAATCAGTTTTCTGTCGAAATGACGAAATTCGACATTCGACTTTTATAATACATCTATAGAGTGTGATCAACTTGTACACATTTCAATGATACTCTTTTATTAATCAGACAATTGTCACAATACAGCTGAAACATACAAGAAAGTAATTGTGCCTCACATTAGACAATAAACTTTAAAATTGATCTTCTTGCTGCGGACACGAAATTTCTTTATTTCTTTTTTTTTCTTTTTTTCATCGACAAGTGAGAATGAGAACATCATCAATTTAGTCGAAGCCATGCATTATTCTGTATCTCACTCAAATTTGAATGGGACTACACGAGCTTTTGGAATCATCAAAATTCGTATGCCGATTATAAATGAGGTAACCACACACAACAAAAAGAAAAAAACACAGTCGACTTGAGAACCTCCACCTTTTTTTTGAAAGTTTGAATTATGTAACTGTAAACAATTTATAATTATGATAGCCCACCATATTATTCTTAACCACTGCAACTTCTGAAAACTAGAATCAACAGTAGCGACCAACAGAAGCGCAGTGATTAATGAAGCTCGACTAGTACCGCAAAAACGATGCAACTCGGTGGCGGCGACCTCTCGCGTCCGGCCCTGGTTCAAGCCATGATTCGGAGCAAGGAGGCATGAGAAGCGGTCGCCTCCTTCTGCGAAGCAGTAATGCTAGCGAAGGAGGAGGTGGAATGCGTGCGAGAGAGGGAAACCTCACGCTCCAGCCACCAAAAGAAAAAGACGCCCGGGACGTTGGCAAACGCAGGACGATTCCCAGCCACCGTAGGCGTGGGCCTGCAGATGGCGAGCTATGGGTGGCTCGCCGTCCGATAGCGACCAGGCCCGAGTCGACGGCGCGTAGTGTTCAACGCGCACCTCAAAGAGCCGTCAGCAAAGAAGACGGAGCCCCATAGGGTCAGTGCCTGCTAGGGTTGTGGAATTTGTTCGAAAGAGTCACCGCGGCCCTGGAACGCAAAGGGCACAAGAATAAGGATCACGGGTGGGTTTTTGTCAGTAAGAGTCTGACACTCCTTCCCGCTCCGCCCAGAGCGGGAGAAGTCATTTGATGATGTCCCATAAAAAAAAAACGATGCAACTGTCTTGGATCCTACAACAAAATCAATTTGGAAAGAATAGCAAAAGAGTAAGAATACACGTAATTTCTGAATTCATTTCATGCAAAATAAAAGATTGCATGTTGAAATTTTAACTAGATGCAGTTTAGTTTTATTAACAAAGAGGGAGACATATACTGCTGATAGTATTTTATTAATAGATCTATGATTAAAAATAATAGGAACCCCTTAGAGGAATAAGGGACTCTATCAGATCAAATAACATACCTTTTTAAGCCCATTGAATACCGATGATCTTAAAAGAGATTTGAGCATCGTCTTTACTTTGTTAAGTACCGTAAGGGTCGATGTGGTTACAAAGTCAAAGAGTTTGATTTCCGCAAGGAACCGCGATGTAACCGCGACATACATATGTATATGTATGAACATTGTACATTGTCCCTATCTGTAGCTATTTTGTAACTATCTCGTTGGGCTCATGTTTGCAGGTGCGATTGCCTAGTCTTGGGGTTCTACTAAACCAGTGGTTCTTAACCTTTTGATTATTAGGGATCATATGACAAAATTTCTGGCTTGCCATGGACCAACATCCAAGATGTTGGTCCATTTTTTAGCGTCAACATACTGTTTACTGATCACTTCTGAATCCAGTACAGTGCTGCTCTAGGACAGAAACATACCAACACTGACACAAAACCGATTCCGTTTCTTTTTTTAAGTAATCAGAAGTGCCGAGAATTCCTGTCCGCATAGATGTCGATGAAAACAAAGTTTGTAGCACTTTTTCGAAACATACAACAATATTTCCTATGAAATCTTGTGTTTTATTCATTTCCATTCTCAAACACATCTTACAAGCTAGTATTGTATTGCATTTCGATCACTACTTCTTTTTGGACCCTTGCAGAAAATATTGTTTTATAAGGTTAGGCTTCGCGGACCACTTCAAGTTTTGCCAGGGACCACCAGTGGTCCGTCGACCACCGGTTAAGAACCACTGTGCTAGACAATATCGAAAGTGTTGAAACCGTGAAAACGTGACAAAGAAACACACTTTTGCATTAAAATTTATAATATTATTAGGATGATAGAATTTGCCCGATTTATTGTATTCGTGTACACATTAATACTCAACCGCAAAAACAACTCTAGGAAAACAGCTCTGGCAGGGCATCATGAATTTTTAGTCTAGATTTACCTTCTCGTGTGAATAAAACAGACTCTTGCGAAGAGTTCAAAAGGGAAGGGAAGTAATAGCTTAACTCATCATATCGACATGATGAAATCCTTCGTTTAACTTTTTAATAGCTTGGATTGAAAACAAAGATGATAACATCTATCTTTGAAACTAATTACAAGATATCGCGGAAGAGCGGAAAGGGGTGCAAAGGGTAAGAATCATATTATTATACAGTAGCTTATGCCTCTGTCTTCGGCCGCTTGTATGTCGGAAATTATACATAGGGAACTTACACCCATGATGAATAAGTAGCTTATATGCTATTACAGACTATAATCAATCTCTATGCCAAATTTCATCCAGATCTGTTGAGCAGTTCTGGCGTGATTGAGTGACAAATATCCCTCCATCCAATCCTTCGCATTTATAAGAATTAATCTTCATCAATCAATCAATAACATTCAAGTGTTATTTAAAAAAAAAAAAACAGTGTAGGTAAGTAGGATACAAAACTCTCCCGTACTCCGAACTCTCTCGTTCCTGATCAGTCAATGATTTACACCAAAACTGCTGGTCGTAGAAAGCTGAAACTGTGCACTTGGGGAGTGTATGCTCCTCTGTACTCCCCAAGGAACCTACTTCCAAATTTGTAGTGCTAGACTGGATTTCTCGAAATTCCTTTGGGAACAGGAAAAACGGAATAAGAGCGTACGAGGCCGCGGGCTAAAGCTTGTGCATAGTAATATATTAATAATATATTTAGTTTTAATTTCCGCGAATATTAGTGGGTTGCAGGTATGCACCTCCCTCCCGCCCGCTATACAAAAATATAAAAGTACAAATCTTTCCTCTGTATAATATAAGTATAGATTATATTATATTATAGTATAGAAAAGCACTAACAGTCATGTTTCTTCATCCGCAAGCCATGGCTCGATAAAAAACATCACTAACAGACCGCTGTGCAGGACGCGATACGCTTCCAATTTAGACGGTTGCCGGCGGAGTGCTCTCCGTCGAAGCAGGAACACGGCACGGTCCTATTTCCAGTGGTCCTACTTCGTAGGCAGCGGCACAGTAAACATGTAGTAACAATCCGACACGAAACGACTAATTAAAAGAGCCCTAATAAACAGAATAAACCAGGTGAATCAAGGTAAAAAACAGAGTACAAAATACTGGTAATTGTTATAAAGACGAATCTTCACCGTAACCGAATCGAAACATATTATTGTGGTTCCAAACGCTCATTGAAATTACACTGACTTTCCCCACAACGTTATTTTAGGAACCAAATTAAGGGCTATAAGGGACCACGTCGGAATTGGGATCAGTGTGGAATTACTCTGAAACGTTTTGGCTAACTCTTCCACCGGAACATTTAGGTGGTTTTTGGTTGGCAACGTAATTGTTTAATTCGATTAATAATTATAAGAACCATCGTAGCTTTATTTTAATTAAAAGTTTCTCAATAATCGGTTTTAATGTGTAAACATGTTTGTTATTGTGATGTCTATAACTTCTAAATACAAAGTTTTCCTAGTTTAAAGAACATTTGATTCAGAAAATACTACGAAAAGGTAACTAATACCATGAGTATTTTCTGAATCAAAAGTTGTATTATAATAGGAAAGAAGTAGTTATACTTGTCTCCTATTAAATCAACAACAATTGTTCGTTAATAAATATTTAACGTATCTTGGATATACCAGCCTCCTACTGGAAAATGATCAAGCCCTCCCTTGTTTTATGTTGCTTAGTTATACCAACCCCAAACTGTTATTCCGGTACCTCTGCATTAAAGAGTCCTACAGTGAGGCAAGATGCGACAGTGCGACGGGCATTTCTTATAGAAATTATTCTACGGATACTTTAGGCATTCAATTTATTTTCATGAAAATGGTCGACGCATCGATGTCATTCTATCAAATGCATGCTAGTTCATAGTTCCGCACGAGTGGTCGTTGTAAACATGATCGATACGAGCCTTATTGCGATGTTGACTGCTGTGTGTCAACGCTTTGTGTACAAGTCACGGGGGCATTGATAACTAGTCGATAGAGGACTGCTGTTGATGTGTTTCACTTTGTTAGGTATTGTAGTAGATTTCTCGGTACCTGTGTTGTACAGTACCTTCTGATATTCGCCCCTTTGTGGAAACTAATGTAAAATGCTACTATAAATAATGATAAATAATGTACATACTATAGCGACTACGCCTTGACTTTAGCTAATCATCTGACATAACTTACATTTGACATTATATCTGGAATTAATTTGACATTTTTTAATATTTGATTAGACATATTTTTAATTGATTGGTTCGATGATTTAAAGATTTACTTAGCTTTCATTGTACAAATTGTTTTGCATGTGACAATTTTATTGTAATAATTATGATGCACTTACCTAATGTTCTACACAATGTTTATTGTTTGAGAATAAATAAATAAATAATGAGCTGTCTTTTTTATGAATATTATCAAATTACTTTTTCCGCTCTGGGCTTAGCGGAATGGAGTGTCAGAATCTTATTTAATAAAACTATCAGTGTTCCTCCTCATGCTCTTTGCGTTCCAGGGCTGCGGTGACTCTTTCAAACAAATTTCGGAACCCTGGCAGGCACTAAGCGAGCGTCCCGTCTTTTATGTTGACATCTCTTTGAGACGCGCGTGGAACACAAGGCACCGTAGACCGGGGCGTGGTTGTAATCAAACGGCGAGCCACCAAACGCTCGCCGCCGCGCCGTCTGCAGGCCCGCGCCTTCGGTGGCTGGCTATCTCCCTGCGACTCTCGATTCCTGGGACATCTTCTTCTCTTGCGGCAGCAGGGGCGTGAGGTTTGCTTCTCCCTCACGCGTTCCACCTCCTTCTTTGTTAGCAATACTGATTCTCAGAAGGTGATTTGTCAAGACCTAGCTTTATGAATATTGACAGTTTACTTCAGAAAGAAAGAAATGTTTATTTGGGACTCGCACAAAACAAACAAAATTGATTGGAAATTAAAACTAGATATATTATTTTCATTTTCAAATTCAAAACAAACAAAAAAATAAATAAAACGAATAGGTAGTTAAAATAAATTATCGAAAGCTAATAGTATAAGTTTTATAAGTGCAAGGCCCAAAAGTTCTCTATACCAACATTACGCTTAGCAAAATGTTAGTGTAGTGCACCAACATTTCCAATGTGAGCAGTTCCTAGCGACGTCAAAATACTATGCCAAGTATGTATCGAGTTGTAGAAAAAGCACCCCTGTACTATAGATTAACTTAATCTCGACAATCCCTCAATCTAAATTGATGATTGCATATAGCTTGTCATTTCATTGATTGGCAAAACAGTTGGCACAGAGCAACGTTTAAGCGAATGACTGCATCGCTGCGTGTCGCTGCCGCTGGTTCGATCCCGCACGGCGCAAACATTTGTGTGACCTATAGGTCGTTTTTCCGGGTCTGGCTATTTGTTCATGTGAGTGTGCATATATGGAAACTACAGAGGAGAAATTCCTAATGTGGGACAACGTTTTTAAAAGAAATATTACTGTTTAGAGCTTGTCTAGTTGTCTGTAAAGGTGTGAAACACCGTATCTACAGTTTTTTACCACTCAGAATGAAGGTAATGTATTTTCATGACCATTTTATCCCCATACAATATAAACCAAAAAAAGTAAACTAACCCGCAACTAGCACAAAGAAAATGTATACTCACCCAAAACACAATTTACCTAAACTTAATCAAACCCTGAAAATATCCCTGAAGATTGAAAATCATATCGTAAACGGTACATCAAATAGGTTCGTATATCGAGGGTAAAGTAGAATCCTCTAAAAATAATAAAAACGTTACAAGTACGGGCTAGTTTGGGTAATCAATCATTCAATTTTGTTGGCCTGTCTCAGCCGGATGCGGGTCCATAGAGTTACTAATATAATTTGAGCTATTTAACGGGCTGTTAAGTTTTGATATACATATCGACGGTTAAAAGGAAGTAGGGCATAAGCGACATTTTGGTCAAAAATGAGTTATATATGCCATCCTACGTAAAATTTTCCGCTCTTTCGAATGCGCTTACTCTCATGGCTCTACGATGAGTTTTTTGGCGTTTATGCCCTAGCAAAAAAAATCGTTTACATAGTATTAGTTTTCGTAACCGACGAAAATTCAAGTAATTTTTGCTACAAAGGTGCTTGTGCCCCTACAAAAATGATTTATTTTGTGTTTGTTGTCGGTAATGCTTTTTTACTTCATAAGGGTGTCGAGCTTTCGGTTGTTTATGCCTTTTAAGCTTTTCCCTCACAAAGTACAAACGTTGTTTATAGCCTACTTCCATTTCGTAATTTAACATAGCTATGGCGCTTGTACCCTATATACGAAATTGATTTTCATATTACTCTGTCAGTTATACCCTATTACCATTCAGTACTTTATGGAAGCTATGCAGGTTATGCTCTATTACCTTAATTTATTTTAATATCACACTGTTGGTTATACCTTACTTCCGCGTACAATATAAATACAGTTTTGTCGATAATATCTTATTACTTAAATTAAATTAGATATCATGGTGTCGATTATAACCACATTATAACCTACTTCCACGTTCAACAATCATACTTATACGTCACTTATACTGCAATACCCAATAAGCTTTTATTGTTTACTATAAGTGTTTGTTACCTTTTTAAATGTTTAATATTACGGATACATACCAAGTGTTCGTAATTAATTCTTAAGTTCCCTACCTACTAGCTGCAGTACCTATTAGCTACCTACCCATCATCATCATGATCATCAACAGCCTGTTGCAATCCACTGCTGGACATAATCTTCTCCAATTGCACGCCACTTAGATCTATTTTCGGCTTCTCGCATCCAGTTTCTGCCAGCCGTCCTGCGCAAATCGTCACTCCACCGTGCCTGAGGACGTCCTACACTACGTTTGCCGAGACACCGCGTCTCCACTCTAGAACTCGTTTACCCCAACGGTTGTCGGTTCTACGATTAATATGGCCAGCCCACTGCCATTTCAGCTTACTAATCCGGTAGGCTATATCGATGACCTTGCTTCTCTGACGGATCACCTCATTTCTAATACGATCCCTCAGTGACACACCGAGCATAATAGCCCTTTCCATAGCCCGCTGAGCGACTTTAAGCCTGTAGACCATACGAGCCGTCAGTCTCCACGTTTCTGCTGGGTATGCCATGACGGGTAGGATGCACTGATTGAAGACTTTCGTCTTTAGGCACTGTGGAATCGACGATGTAAAGACTCGACGTAACTTCGCAAACGCTGCCCAGCCTAACTGAATTCTTCTATTCACCTCGCCCTCAAAGTCGTTTCTACCTAACTGCAATATCTGCCCGAGGTACACATATTTTTGAACAACTTCAAGAACTGCACCGTGAATCGCAATCGGTTCCGGTAGAACATTTTCGTTGAACATCAGAAGTCAAAGTCAAAACGTTTACTGCGAACTAAGTGTACAATGTTGATGTTACAGAAAAGTCAGCCAGATCATTCAGCATCTGTTGTAGGTCCTGCAGCGTTTCTGCCATGATGACGAATATCATCTTCAAATCGCAAGTAAGAGATGTATTCGCCATTGATGTTAATGCTACGTTCTTTCCAGTTCAGCGTCTTGAACATATCCTCCATTGCATTAGTGAACAATTTCGGGGAAATAACATCCCCTTGTCTCACTCCTCGATGCAACGGTATGGAACTTGTTTGCTAATTCTGTACTTGAACGGACATGGTGGCGGCCTCGTAGAGACATCTCATCACTTGGATGTATCGCCAGTCTACTTGGCAGCGCTGCAGGGACTTCAGAATAGACCAGATTTCAACCGAGTCAAAGGCCTTTTCATGGTCCACAAATGCTAGACACAGAGGCTGATTATACTCTTCGGTCTTCTGTATAATCTGCCGTACTGTGTGGATGTGGTCTGTGCGGCCGTATCCGCTCCGAAACCCAACCTGTTCTGGTAGTTAGAATTCGTCGAGCCTTCGCGCAAGACGGTTCATGATCACTCTTGAAAACAGCTTATAGACGTGGCTTTGAAGGGATATGGGTCGATAGTTCTTCAATAGGGTCTTGTCTCCCTTTTTGAAGAACGGAGTAGAAGTATGGTCATCTTGACCACACTTCTACTCCACGCCCCTGAAATTCTCCCTTCAAACAGGACAGCGTTAAACAGCTTCTGGAGCTCCCTCAGTACGGGTTTACCTCCAGCTTTCAGCAGCTCTGTGGTAACACCATCTTCTCCAGGGGCTTTTCCATTTTTAAGCTGCCCAAGAGCGATCTCGATTTCGCCAATACTGACTTATTCATTTATTAAAACTTTATGCACTAGTAAAACAAAACTGTACAAAGGCGAACTTAATGCCATAGGACTTCCGGCAGGACTTCGGTTAAATGGCGTGTCAATGTGGCTCTAGAACTCTCATTTTTGGGATCAGGACGAGATGCATGCGATGCGTATAACCGGCTATAGAAGTCCTCCACTTCCGAAAAGACTGCTGGCTTTAAAGAAACAACTTTTCCACTTACTGTGATCAACTTCATCAGGTGGCTTCTTCCAAGAGATTGTACGAACACCTTTGACCCCCGATTCTGCTCGATTGCTCTTTCAACTGAAAGAGCATTGAAGCGCCGGAGGTCCTGTCGTACGTGCTTGTTGATCTCTCGGTTTAGAAATCGCTTTGCCGACGAAGTGACGGGTGGGCTTTCACGTCATTCCTTCATTAGCCCTAAAGTCCCTTCTGAAAGCTTGGACTTCTTGCCCTTACGCTGCATATCACAGAATCTCGTACCTTTTTCCCTGAGGATCCGAGTCACATTTTAGAGGTTCTGGTTTACGTCTGTTGTGGTTTCCACGGCAGCGAATAGGTTTTCCAGGTTTGCCTGGAACGTTTCAGATCATGCCATGGTTTGGAGCAGAGTTGATCGAAGTCTTGACTTCATCAGACGGACACGTTCGGCCTTGAAGTTAATATTCAGAGAGCCTCGGACAAGTCGGTGATCGCTACAGGTATTGAACCTATTGATCACGGTGACGTCTCTGAATATATGTCTCTTGTCATTCATGATGAAGTCGATCTCATGTTTGGTCATAGTGTCGGGGCTTTGTCACGTCCACTTCCTTTGGGGCTGTTTCTTGAAGAAGGAGTTCATCAAGAACAACCCCTCCTGTTTGAGGAAGTTGACGAGCATTTGCCCCCTATGATTTCTGTTTCCAAATCCATGGTATCCTATTACCGATTCGCAGCAATACTGTACTCCCACTTTGGCATTGAAGTCCCACATGACAACGATGTACTATGTCTTTGTAGTGAAGTGGAGGGCTCTCGATATGTCATCGAATATATTTTCCACTTCGTCGTCCGAGTGTGTCGAGGTCGGTGCGTACACTACTTTGAGGCTATACCTCTCGGTGAGCTTCACAATAAGGTACACTACCCTGTTCGACACACTTGAAATTTCCACAAAGTTGTCAGATAGGGACTTGTTTACCAGAAACCCAACGCCGCCTTGAGATTGTTGGTCTCCCTCTCGGAAGTACATCAGATGACCCGATTCCAGGGATAACCCTGGAATCGGGTCATCTGATGTAATGGATGTGCTTGGGGGAGGACACCATAAGATGTCCTCCCCCTTCTTCGGACTTCACTCAACCCTAGTATTTGCCACCTAATTTTCCCAAGTTCCACCGTGCGTGCGTCCGTTGTACGTCGCCAGGGTTAGTTTCAGTTTATAATGGTAGTGGCCTCCCGTAGCCCGGAGATTCTTGGCACCCCCCGCCCCGCCGTTACCGTGGTCGCAACCATGACTAGGAATAGCGGGACCGCCGGGAACTGGAGGCCGTGGATTTTTGTTATTCTGCATTGGACAGGGAGTCGATTTTCATACAAAAAGACTAAGGATTTAGTCTTTTTATATGAAAATCGACTCCCTAATACTTATAAAATACTTCACCCTATTTTACGAGTTAGGGACCCAATTACAGTGTATTGTAATACCCGTTTTAGCTCTTATCCTGATGAAGGATCGTGTTGGTTGCGCTAAATCATTATTATTGGGGTGTCTTTTCATCCATATTTCCATAGACTCACGCAATGCCAAATGTTGATTATACTTCTTTTCCTTTGCTTTCAAGCGACATTGTGTGTCACTAATGTCTTATATCCTGGTATTGTTTTGAATGCCGACTGTTTCTTGTGCTCTATTACCGTTGATACAACCACTGTGTAAAGTATCTTATCCTTCTTTTCTTATAACACTTATTGAACTATCTAGTCTCTTATACCCTTTTACCTTGCGGTGTGAGAAATCGCTATGTCGCTTAGGCTTCTTATCCTTTAATATTTTACTTTGTCATTTGTATCTTATGCCATATTTCCTCATTGGAAAATTAAAAGCTATTGTTATAAGCGACAAAAACCACTTTAAATAGCGTCAAATCATTAAAACTAAAAATACCGGTAAATGCTCCATTTTTTTCTGATTTTATAACTGTTTTAGTTTTCACGATATCTTAATAAATGACAAAAATACGTCAGTTTTTCTAAAATTTAAAACTTTAAACGGCTCTCCTGAACATTTCATTTTTTGTCGCTTATACCCTATTTCCTTTTAACCGTCGATATGCATTAAATTGTCGTATAAGAACGAATTATTATATTTTAACAGAGGATGACAAATGAACAGAAGACTAAATCTCGCACTTAAAAACGGTAAAATTCAAGTCAAAATATCATTTCAGCAATAATGAATGTCAAATCTTGAACAATTGTGTGGGACCCCACTTATCAAGTTCTGGGTTAAATTTTAATTGTGCGTTCAACTAAGGATCTCCCTCAAAGCTAAAACATAATAAAAATATAAAATAGAATCATTAAATCAAGAGTGCGATTGTTTACAGTGGCCGTACTACGAAGTGCCAATGCTAACATGATTCAGTGTGAAAAAGGGATAGTGCTATTCGTCTTGTATAACTCCGTCTCTGTCTGACACAGGAATCAGTCATTAGGTGGAGGGGTACCACTAAAAAGTGAAAAATAAAAAATAAACTTTTTACAAAAAATACAACCGACTTCTACACAAAAAAAAAAAAACAACGTGATCGAGTTTTTCTAAAAGGTTTTAGTACAATTTGATGTATAGAAGAACTGGAAATTGACCTAAAGTATTGGGCTCAGATTGCCCAAGATAGATTCTATCAAAGTGGAAAAAAAGGAAGAGCGGCCATTTGCACTGTAGTGGGGCACTACGGTCTTATAAATTACTAGCAGCGCCCCGCGGTTTTACCCGCGTAGTTCCCGTTCCCGTAGGAATATGGGAATAAACTATAGCCTATGTTACTCAGGGTGAATGTAGCTTTCTAATGGTGAAAGAACTTTTGAAATCGGTCTAGTAGTTTTTGAGTTTATTCGTTACATACAAAAATATAAAAATACAAATCTTTCCTCTTTATAATATTAGTATAGAGCATAGATTTAGTACAATTTGACTTTTACGATATTATATATTTTACGACACAAAAATAATCGTAAGGCAACAGGGTAGGTAGTAACCAAATTAAACAACAAAATTGTAAAAACCCTGATTCATAGTTAGTTATACCACAAAACCCAACATGAAACGCTTTAGAAGCTCATGCCAAGTGAAATAATGAGAGTAAAAAGATCTATTGCGTGCGGGACAAGCCACATAACTCATAGAGGTGTCAGAACAAGATGGATGGAGCCTCGTGAGCCGGACACTTTGCTGTAGCATGGTGTTCAATTACGGTAAACGTTTTTGTGGACGATGGGTGGTTTAGTGAAAGAAGTTTTGGGGGAAGTGTATGTTGTTGTTTGTGGTGGGATGTTCTTACTTCTGAGGCCTGTAACTGACTGGAGTAGGTACCTACCTGATTTTTATCCGCAAAAGGAGGGGGTTCTAAATACGACTGTATTTTTTTGTGTGTGTTACCTCATAAATTTGTACTGGCTGATTTTGATGATTATTGTTACATTCGAAAGCTGACGCTTGTCGTGTGGTCCCATTTAAATTTTATTAAGATCTGACTACTAGTATTTGAGTTATTCTTAATATTGCGTGGCTAAGCCTACATTGATGATGTTCTTATTCCCTCTTGTCGATGTAAAATGAAAAAATAAAATTGTTTAAGATGGTTTGGAAGAGCATCTTAATATTTCGTGGTCCCTTCTAGTTTGGTGAAGATCTGATGAAGAACAGAGATGATAGAAAACGGAGCTCTTCAATAAATTAATGATAGCAGATTTTTCGGGATTGCTTAGTGACAAAAACCCATCCATGTTCCTCCAAATGCCCTTTGCGTTCCAGAGCCGCAAAACAAGTTCCGCAATCGACTACATAAAGCTATATTACGGGTGTATTATTGCGCCCATTCCCTCTCCTAGAGAGGAGGCCTGAGTCCCAGCAGTGGGAACATTAAAAAGCTGATTTATGCTAGTAAATTGAGCTGCTATCATGCATTGACAAAACAAAACACTAGCGTAATTATAAAAATTAAAAGAAAAATATCAGTGAAAATGAGGGAGGAAGAATGCAAAATGCTATGCTTATACTTATTTATTTTATTTAATTTTATTTACAGACCGAGTTGAAATCATACCAGTATCGCCAAAAGGTAAGACTTTAGCCCACATAAACTAACCATACTAACAAAAATTTGAATGGGGCTTATACTAACAAAACGGTGTATCGATTGACTTACGAATAATACTGCTTTTAATTTATTATTTTTTTAACTAGGAAATACTGGTAAACAAGGAAAATTGACTTTGTATGTTTCTGTATCACGAATTCAATGCTTCGTTTTTTTAGTTCCTTGGAGAAAGGTAAAATGTCTTTTGTTTAAGAAATAAAAATAAGCACCTGAACGTAATGAAGTTATTTATCTTCTTGTTTCTTTGTCAGTGTTAATTATGTTTGAAAAAGTTTTATTCCTCCTTTGAGATTCAAATTATTTATCATAACAGTAGACAGAAGTCTCTGGACAAAACAAAATAAATGGAGATTCGAGTTGGTATTTTAATGATAAAGGAGGCGTTGGAAGGCCGCCTACAAGGTTAACCACTGACCAAGTGAAGGCTGCCGGAATCTGCTGGATGCAAAAAGTATAGAACCAGCCAACGTGGCTACGCTAGAGGGAGCCAATGATAATTAAATAAACTATCGACACGTTTCCCGCTCTCTGAAATGATAACATAAAGAGAAAATGACTTCATCCGTTCTGGGCGGAGCGGAAGGGAGTTTCAGATCCACCCGTGTTCCTTCTAATGCCCCTTGCGTTCCAGGGCCCTGGTGACTTTTTCGAACAAATTCCGCAAACCTGGCAGGGCACTTAACCATGCGCGTGTTTACGTAGCTACGAGTATCTTGCTACCGATTTATACCGACAGTTCTTGCGCTGTTTTTGCTTTGATATCGGTATATGACGCATCAATAATAACTTCATTCTTAAAGTAATTTCACGCCTGGACATAGGGACCCTATGTCCAGGAGTGAAATTACTTTGAGACGAAATGTTGATGCATAAGCATAAGCATAATCAGCCTTGCTGGGACACAAGCCTCCTCTCTAGGAGGGGGAATGGGCCGTACTCAACCACGCGGGCCCAGTGCGGGTTGGTGAACGTCACATGTCTTTGAATTTTTAGTTCTAGGACTTGCCGGTTTCCTGATGTTTTCCTTAACCGTTTTGAGAGCAGTGGTGATGAAATTAATTACACGAAGTATTGCGCCTGACTGGGTTTGAACCCGCGACCTACAATTCCTAAGTCGGCGCCGTTACGTTACGTTATGATAATAATAAATTACTAAATAAAGTTAATTGAAAACAAACACTGAATAGTTGTAATTAGTAAGTATTATTTAAATGAAAATAATGTATGTACCTATGATTCAACACTAATTGTTCGTCCAATGAATCTCATCTAGACTAATATTATAAGGAGGGAAGATTTGATTGTTTGTTTGCATTGAATAGACTCCGAAATTACTGACCCATTTGGAAAATACTTTCACCTATTGGTAAGCTATATTATTAACCAGTAACATTGGTTATAATTTTATTCCCCTTATCCCACGGGAACGAGGAATTCGCGCGTGAAATCGCGGGGCGCTACTAGTACTACTACAAAATGCAGCTCGTCGGAGATTTTAACAATGTAAACGACAAACATTTTTGAAATACAGATGAAATATTGCAGGTATTTGAATGGAACTTGTTTGTTATACAGTTGGAAGCACACATGTTTCGAATAAAAAATGCAACACTGTTAGAGCGTTTTAGCAATAGTGGTCACAGACATACGTTTATCAATAATAATCAATATTATATTACGTAATCTTAATTACGTATGGATGCAGTTCATGCAGTTAAAACCAATATTGTAGATGCACAAGTAATGACGGCCTATTTTATCTATGACTAGCTGCTGCCTGCAGCTTCGCCCGCGTGAATGTCGGAAATTATCCCAAGGGAACATAATTCTCGGCATTATGTTCCCTTGGGATAATTTCTCAAAAAAGTATCCTATGTTACTTCTAATACCTCCAAGAATATGTGTATAAAGTTTCACATGATGATCGGTTGAGTAGTTTTCGCGTGAAAGCGTAACAAATAAACTTACATTCACATTTATATATTAGTAGTATCTATAGATTATCTATCAATATTATTGACATTCTTAATTTAAAAAATAAGAAATAAATTAAGCCGAGCGATGTATTACTGAGTAATAAAAAAAGTAAAACAGTTGTTTTTTTCATAAAAAATGAAAATGCTATATTGTTAATAATTAATGAGCACATAGTATCAACACTTTCGGGTGTGTAATAAATTATTACATAGTGTGTGTTTTTTTTAAATCAATCAGTTCGAATCCTGGCTAGGAATACCGATTTAAAAAAAAACAAAGATGCAGTTTTAGTTTTCATCAAAATCGGGCTCGAGACTCCTTTGACTGTTTTTTGCTGTTCCTCATAATTTTGGTCATCAGCGCACACTTGAATAATTCACCCTGTGTTTGAGGTCGAATAGAAAAATAATAAAAAAAAAAAAAATGAAACGCAACACTAGTTATTGTTTCCGTCTTCCTGTACGTCATACATACGTTTTATGCGTCCCTGGTGAACAGTTTATTTTACCGACATGACATCAAAAACTATGGGAAACTTGATTTGACACTGACTATGTTGTAGGTATGTAAAACATTACGGACATCCATATGAAAGTTAAGACAACAACTCTCATTTATTTCATGTACAGACTAATGTATCAAAAGTTATAGTGTTATTGTTGTTCAAAACATATGTATTATTGCTGTACATTTTGGTTTTTGAACCTTTTGTCCAGTAGGTATACATATTTTAGTAACCCTGATGATGTTGAGGATCTGCCAAATAAATAAACCAGTACTCATCAGGATAAGGTGAAGTAAAGTAAGTAAGCATCTAGTTTAAAGAATAATATATTGTACGAGTATATCTACACTAATTTATTTTAATATTATAAAGAGGAAAGATATTTTGTTTTTGTTTTTTCTTGTTTGTTTGCACCGAATAAGCTCCAAACTACTCGACCGATTTTAACCATTGTTCACCAGTGGAAAGATACATTATCAGCAACTTAAGCTATATTTGATTCCCGTATTCCCATGGGACCGAGAAGCTCTGCCAGTAATATTATACAGAGGAAAGTATTTGTAACGAATAAACTCAAAAATTACTACATTTCAAAAAATCTTTCATCATTAGCTAAATTAAAATAAATTAATGCCAACACGTGCGAAGCAGGGACGAGACGCTACGAATTTAATTATAAATTGTTATAGTATTTACAATAAATTCACACAAATAGTAGATAAGCTTTACATGTCACTTGAAGGTTGGTGTGTAACGTAACTACAAACACCAGTTACAGGTTAACTTAAGACAGTTAAAGTTAATACGACCACTTAATCTGCAAAGACAAGACAAGCTGTGACCAGAGAGTCTCTGAAGTCTTGAAGTTTAATGAAATGGTGCCGTAATGAAATGTTTTAACTATATTTTAGTAAGTTTATGTGCAGTAACTTTGTGAAGAATATAGCAGGGTTTTTGTCGATGCCTTCCTAGAATAAAAAAAAAACCTACTAATATTAATAAAAATAAATTTTATGAAGACGTATAGATGGAAGTTTGTTAATCTTTCACGATGAATTTGGATATAACCTGAATTAACGCATAGAATATTTCCTATCCCGTTTTCTATGACGGCCGCTTGCAGAAACTATTAAATAAATAAATTAATAACTTTTATAATTAGTTTTCCATAAAATCTTAAGGCTTAAAAAATACCTTATTTTTATAGTTTACTTATTAGATGAGAATGAGCACCAATCTTTATAAATTCAAAACGATAAGTCATGAGCGATTATGGTTTATCTCAAAATTCTCATTTAGTAGAATTTAGAAAACTGAAAAAAAAATAACAGTTTCACAGTCAGTCTATAAATATTCTGAGTAGGTAGTGTGTATTTCAAAGTTTTGCTGCCAAAAACAAGCATCCATGTTGGAAACTCCTTTGTTTCTGGCAGACTAGGGTCTTCATATCTCCGAACATATAATTTATCTTCACACGCTGGTAACCCTAACGAGGTCTGTGGCACAATGCCAAACTGTCGAGACCATACTAAGGTGGATGTCAAATTACACACCTCGCTGGGTTAGGACAATTGTGGCGATTGACCAGACATGATCCGGATTAAGATTTGATGAAACTATACAGATCTATTTATAGACGATTACAATTATGCACCCTACTTGTTCAAAATAATGACGTGATTAAGTTGGCACCTAACTTCCAACGTTGTGTGAGAATATTATCCCATAAAAACATTGAAAAAACCAGATAGGATAATCTAAGGCAGAACATATTATTTTTAACATAAGTAGTGACCTATTATAACGTCGACGAGGTATTTTATTACATAGATTTTCTTATTTTCGGCTTCCGTAGGTACTAATAGATGAGAATATTATTCTTGTTTCATGCTTTTCTGACTTTTTCCTAAAAATAGATTTAAGCCTCGATAAACACATAGACAATAAATAAAAACTGATGGATGAAGGATTTCAACTTTATTTCAAGCTATGAAAAAAATACCAATGTTTAGAGAAAAATAAAGAAAGCTTAGCTTCTTTGCTTTTTGTTTATCAAAATTATTATTGTACATATTATGTATATAAATAGGACACCTAAGATACACATACAGTACTGTCTGTTCTTTTCTCTTTAAAATCCATCCAAAGGTTTTCTTGAAAAGATCGCTTATAGCGATAAGGCCGCCCATTGTGTCACCCTATGTAATGTCTTCAACTAAGATGGTGTACATAATAAAGAGTATACTTAAAATCAATTCTAACACTTGTGGTCCACCGTTGGACCATAAAGGTTTTAAATAAAATCCAAATCCATCTCATCGATATTGTGTGTATCGAGTTTTGATACACACAATATCGCAACTGACGTCACAATTATATTGCAGTTTATGTAGCTCCGAAGAGAAAACAATGAAAGCAATCATTCCGTAGAAGCCGCTTCGTTATCTTTGCTATTAAGCTTCGGACTTCCATTCATTGGAAACACGCTGTATTCGTTCATTGATCTGACGTATCTGCCAGTATTATTTCTTTGTTTTAGGGTTCCATAACCAAATGGCAAAAACGGAACCCTTATAATTTCCGTACGTCCGTATGTCTGAATGTCACAGCCGTGTTGCTCGGAGACTATTAAAGCTATATAAATGAAAAATAGTAGGTAGGTGCAACCTGTGAACCGCTATTCAATATTGCTGTGATATTATGAAAAAAATAATAATTTTAGGGGTGGCACTCGATACATGTAATTGAAGGATGAAAAAATAAATTCCAACAAACATAATCGTGTCATTGGATAGCTCTTTCAAAATGAAATAGAGGAATCTAAAGAAGTGTTTTTATTTAAGGCTTTAGAGATATGTGCTTCCAAAATCATAAAAAATGTGTCCACAACCTCTAACTTTTAAACTATGAAGTTGAAAATTCAAAAAAAAAAATTGAGCAAATAGAACTTTACAAACACTTCCAACATAATTAGTTTGAACATCACAACTTATATACATACTTTCAGAGATATGAGATTGTAACAGTGAACTGCAGAACCCTTCACTATGCGTGCACACGCACTTGGCTGGTTTTTTTGTGTTTGTTTTCCCTGGATACAACGTACTCGTCGAGTATTCCGTAAAGTCTATCACAGACCTAAGAGACTTGTTTTTTTGTTATTAATAGGCTCTCATCTGACCACTCACTCAACTGGTGGTGTGGTCGACGAAGGAGCACGCTAACCTTTTTTAATTATTTAAAAAAATTCTAAAACAGCACCTTTTTTTCTGGATGGGAAATCATCAAATGACTTCTCCCACTCTTGGCGGAGTGGAAGGGAGTGTCAGACTCTTACTGACTAAAACCCACCCGTGATCCTTCTTGTGCCCTTTACGTTCCAGGGCTGCGCTGACTCTTTCGAACAAATTCCACAAGCCTAGCAGGCACTGACCCTATGGGGCCCCGTCTTCTATGCTGACGACTCTATGAGGCGCACGTGGAACACGTCTCGCCGTCGACTCGGGCCTGGTATTTATCGGACGGCGAGCCACCCATAGCTCGCCATCCGCAGGCCCGCGCCTACGGTAGCCGGAAATCGCCCTTACTCACCTCGCTTACCCAAAAGTAACCTATATGCTCTTGGCTTAAAGACCCTCAGATAGGCAGTGAATTCCAATGCTTAACTGTACGCGCCATGAATGTTTTCTCAAACTGTTTTTGTCCGTGCCTATAGGTGGAATACCTACTACGTAAGTACTACCGGTGACAAGTCACCACGTGCTTTTAGCATATTGATTGGCCTGCGAAAAACGATTTATGCTTATGATGCATTTCAAAATCATGGGTATCTGTAATGAATTTGGCACTTGTCATAAACCCACGTACTTCCCGTCCCGTTCCCGTGGGAATATGGTAATAAAATATAGCCTAAGTTACTCTCTGATAATGTAGCTTTCCATTGGTAAAAAAATGGTTAAAATCGGTTTTGGAGTTTCAGAGCTTATTCGGTATAAACAAAAAAATATTATCTCTTTATATTAATAAAGTAATATACGTATTACAGTATGAATCTTTATCTCCATTAAATGTTTGTTTATATAGACAGAACAGTGTTTAGTTTGTCAACAAGGTGTTCTTCCTTCATTACTTATGATTAAAATTCTTTATAATATTCTATATAAAGAATTTTTTTCTGTTGTCCAAACTGAGTTCAATAATACTTTTAAAAAGACAACTAAAACTATCTGCCCTAAGTTTTTATTTAGTGACTGGGCGACTAAAGGACTCAGAAAAAGTAGGGAAAGACTTTACGAGCTATACGGCCTTAAGCCTTATATTAATACTGAAGCTTTTAATAAGTATGTAGCTACTTACTCAAAAATTTATAAAAATACTTGTAAGGTAGCTAAAGCTTTATACATAAGCAATAAGGTAAAAACAGCAGACAACAAAGTAAAGACGGTTTGGAAAATTATAAATAACGAAACAAACAGGAATAAAAGACATAATACGGATTTCACATTGGAGACTACTCAGGGTCTTATTAGTGATAACCTAAAAGTTGCTCAAAAATTTGTAAATTTCTTTACCAGTATCCCTATTAAAACTACTGAAGCTTTAAATTCTTCGCCTTCGCTTGCTTTTGATTTATTACAGTCGAATGTGTCAGCCTGCCCGACTGAATTTAATTTTAAGCACATTAACCCCTTAACAGTAATGAAGGCTTTCAAACAAATCAAAATTAAACTGACGGAAGATTTATGGGGATTGTCTATCAAAGTTTGTACCTCAATTATTGAGACTGTAGCCCCTTTCTTAGCTTTAATATTTAATTTGTGTGTGGATCAAGGAGTCTTTCCGGACCTAATGAAATTCAGTAAAGTAATACCACTTTTTAAAAACGGGGACAGTAAAGACACAAATAATTATAGACCAGTATCCGTGTTGCCAGTCTTCAGTAAGGTATTTGAAAAAGTGATGCTAAATCAAATGCTTTATCATTTTAACACGAATAACATCTTGCATGATAAACAGTATGGTTTCACCAGAGGACGTTGTACTACTGACGCTGGTGTCACCTTACTGAAGCATATATTTAATGCGTGGGAAGAGGCACAAGATGCCATAGGCATCTTCTGCGACCTATCTAAGGTGTTTGATTGTGTGGATCACGAAACATTACTCCTGAAACTTGGGCACTACGGACTGGGGAAAACAGCTTTAAGCCTTGTTAAATCTTATTTGAATGATAGACAGCAAGTAGTGCAAATAAACGGTGTCAATTCATCGGGCTTAAACGTGAAAATGGGCGTTCCACAGGGCTCAATTTTGGGTCCTTTTTTATTTTTAGTTTATATAAATGATTTACCCCATTTATTGCAAAACAAGCTAAACATGGTCTTGTTTGCCGACGACACTTCGTTGATTTTTAAAATAAATAGACGTAGTAATAATCTTGACGTCGTAAATAACGCCCTTTTGCAGGTCCAAAATTGGTTCACTGCTAATAATTTGGTTTTAAATGGGAAGAAAACGAAGTGCATAAGGTTTGCTTTACCAAATGTCAAAAGTAGTGATTGTGATATAGTGTTGAACAGGGAAAAACTAGAATTCGTCGATAGAACGGTTTTCCTGGGGATTACGCTTGACTCAAGGCTACAATGGGGTCCTCATTTAGCATCTCTAGCAGGACGACTAAGCTCAGCAGCATATGCTGTTAGGAAAATCCGCCAATTTACAGATGTTGATACCGCGAGACTAGTCTATTTCAGTTACTTTCATAGTATAATGTCTTACGGTATCTTATTATGGGGACGGGCTGCAGACATCGAGTCAATTTTTATTCTGCAGAAAAGAGCCATCAAAGCCATTTACAATCTCCGCCGGCGCGATTCTCTAAGGGAACTGTTTAAGGAAATTAACATCATGACGGTACCTTGTCAATATATCTACGAAAACATTATGTACGTTAGAAAAAATCTACATCTCTTTAGTAAACGAGGCGACAGACACAATTATGCTACTAGAAATAGGGATCAATTAGTTCAACCAGGTTTCAGACTAGCTAAAGTAGCCACATCTTTCATGGGGTATTGTGTAAAATGTTACAATAAAATTCCTCCCCATATATTAGAACTGAATGAAACGAAATTTAAATCTTGTATTAAACGCACATTATGCAGGCAAGCATATTATAAGTTGGGGGATTACATTGAAGATAATAATGCTTGGCTAAATGCCGGTCCTGCTCCACAGCCTCAACCACTTGGGTAAACAAGTTAGGATTTCATATTTGGAAGAGATGCTCGTTATTTTGATAATAAATAATTTCCTTTTCTTTTTTTTGTACTTATAGTTGCTTGGTTATTGTAAACCATAGTTTTGTATAATGTAGAAGCATTTTATTTTCAAATATTGTAAATGTGAGTACCATGGAGCCATTTACATGTAATAAGTTTTGGTTTACTTTGTGACATGAACTAAAATGGCAGTTGAGAGCATGTCATGCTCGCTTAAATGTTTCGCTGATGGCGGCGTGTGTGTTGGATCATTCGGTTCCCTTCAAAATGGTTGAGCTAAATGGTGCCGATACATGCGTCATGTTCGTGAACGGGCGCCGTCGGTTGAGACTGGTCACCTCTTGACTGCCAATGACTTGTTTTAATCTTTATACTTTGAATTGTTTTCATAGTTTCCTTTTTTTTTCTTTGCATTGTCCTCACATATAGAAGCGACCAAGTATGTAACCAAGGTTATGTAATACAGAACATGATTTAAAAGAGTGTCCGTGGAGTTTCTTGCACGTTCTTCTCCATAGAGACCTACGCTTTGGAACGTGCAGATAGCTTCATCTCTTTCGTCTTGACAATTCAAAAGTGCCTGTAAAGGGTTTAATTGAAATAAATGATTTGAATTGAATTGAATTGAAGTAACTAACAGTTTTATTCTTGTCTAGTGTTACGGTTATTGATTTCTCAACAAACATCGCAATACAATTTATGCAGCATTCAATTTCATCCGATTGAATGAGCCTGCTAATAAATGCGAAGCTAACTGAACCTGAGATAACGTTTTATCGTAATTTACTGAGAACCGAGCACATTTCAATGAATAGAGCCACGAGATCGACGCAAACCGAACGTTTAGTTAATAGACTGAAGCGTTGGTCTTGTGGTAGAGAGTGTGACTGCTGAGCGTGGAGTGTTAGGTTCGATTTCCGGCTTGGGCTTGTGTTTTCGTAGTTTTACCTGATTGATTCAGGGAGGATAATTTTACTATGTGATGGGATCTGAATGAATAAATTGTGTGCTCTATTGTTAGTCATTTATTTTATGGCTGTGTTGCTCCAGGATAGTGTTAATGCCTTCCTTTCTCACCCAGTGCCACCGAGTTTAGAGCAAGTATTGACCAGTTATTATATTGTTTATTCATCTTATATATAAAATTCTCGTGTACACGGTGTTTGTGGTTGAACTCCTCCGAAACGGCTAGACCGATTTTCGTGAATCTTAGCGTGCATATCAACTAGGGTGGCGAATCGGACAACATCTATTTTTCATCCCCCTAAATATTAAGTGTGGGTCCACCCCTATTTTTTTTTTTAATTTTATGTGGCAAAACGACGTTTGCCGGGTCAGCTAGTTCTAATATATAAAAATTACATTTTTAAATTTAGAAATATTTCAAAATTATAAACAATATTTAAAAATGTAAAAAAAATGTAGTCCGCCGGTGTCGGGAACGGGGTCCAAGCTACCGGTGGTTAGGGCTCCAGAGAAAGGAACTTCCTCACAATACGAGCCGTATCAAGGACTACGGCCCTCTGTATCAGGCCCTTTATCCAACCGCGTAACGCCAGCTTGGACAGATGTTTGTCGAAGCTTTTGGCTAGCAGTTTACCTGTTTATTGTTTAAAATACTGCTTTTAGAGAAAGACTAATTCATGGATTCGCTCTCAGCACCTCTGCCGTACACGTCCAAAAATACAGGTTTGATGTTACAAGTATTATTTTCGAAATTATTGTTTGTGTACACCTACAGTAATACTGGACGTGGTTTTGTCGATGCTAGTGCAGGAAAATCGTTAATTGACCACGCCAATCAGTGCGACGTAAATATGATGTATATCGGATAGACTCTTTAAGTTGATTAACATATAAATATAATTATTAATTAATTTACTGAATGAATGAATAATAATTTAGTATTTAAATTTAGTTGTCCAACGATGGATGATTTAATTGAAGAAGGAAATTGAATGAGGAATTACGAAATTATCTACCTTGCTAGCTTGATATTTTTTTCCAGAATCAATTTCAGATCTTGTCTTTTTTGGATAGGGTCACACCTATGTTATTACCAATATATAACCAACCATCTATGTACTAAAATACACAGAATACCAACATCTAGTTTCGTGGTACAACGTCTGGGCGATGCCATTATAATTGGCAGGTCTAACGCACCGAGTGCTGGAAATAATTGGCCCTTTGCAACTACATGTGAGCTGCGGTACATTCAACGGCCTTTTGAATTTTTCATAAATGTCAGCTGGTAGTTGGTTCTTGGATTTTATTCAAAATGACCTCTGCTTAATTAAAAAAGTGGAAGCAAAAACTTGTTTCGTAAGCTACTTGTTGATTTAACCATTCTAGATCATAACAGCCCTACGAGTAGATTTTAGAGGTTGATCCACAGACTCCATAAAACACACATCCATAAAATACCGAGACTCCTTCGTGCATCTGAAACCATATTTATCCATAGGTCTCAGCTGTCATTCGGAGATCTTTGACTAAGGTTTGGATAGCCAGTTGTAACAAAATCTGACACCAGTCTTTTCGAGGGGTGACGTTTACTGGGTTGTATGTAGAGTACAGATAGGGTTGTCAACCATACTTTATAAAAACGTATCCTACTTTATTTTGGATCATCAATCATCATCAACAGTCCTGTCGCAGTCCACTGCTGGACATAGACCTCTCCAATTGCACGCCATTTAGATCTATTTTCGGCTTCTCGCATCCAGTTTCTGCCAAATTGTCACTCCACCGTGCCTGAAGACGTCCTACACTACGTTTGCCGAGACGCGGTCTCCACTCTAGAACTCGTTTATCGTATCGTTCGATCGATCGTATGTTATTATACAGTAGCAACTCACGAAACCCCAAATTAAATCAGTAAAATGTTTACGACGAATAAACTGATAATCCTAGCAGTCCTAGATCTGTGATTCTCAAAGTTACGGTCATAGGTAATCGTTAACTAACTATTAAAACAAGATAAGTTAATAATAACTTAACCGAGAGTTATATGTATAGAATTTAAAAGTAACGTCAGGGGTAAACGAAAAAGAGTAAAACAGAAAAACGGTAAAAGAAAAGAATTATAATTCGATCCACAATTGGCAGAGAGACCGGTGACAAACATATATTTAAAAAAATCAGTCAAATAATATAGAACCTCCTCCCGTTTATGAAATCAGCGAAAAGTAAAGCATAAGGAATTGGATTTAATTATCTGCAAGAAAAACAAAAACAGGGCAAGGGATCACCTAAAGCTTGACATCTTTCCAAAATAAAATAGGTATTAGTATGAGTATTGAGTAGTCTCTGTTCACGGCGAAGAGACTAAAATAAATCTTTATCTTGTTTCCTTCGGAAATGTTAGATTACGGCTTGATTCAGCACCCCAAAATAAACTTATCTACCAGAAAAAATTATAATGAAGTTATTTCTATGAAGTTACCTGTCAGTTTTTTTTTATTTATCAGCTTTTCTACTTCTCCATATCTAGAAAATAAAGACTTTATACTTTGAACACCTTTGCTTTGATAAAGCTATTGTTGATTGATAATAAAGCTACAATATTGGTTTGATAGCCCTTCCTTTATCGTCTGTGTGGCCATAAATGTGATTATATCAGCCACAGCGGCGGATCTTCCGAGGTTGATGTATTTATCTAGACTCGATTAAATCCAAAATAAACTATACTGGATGTTGGTTGAGATTTAATAAGCTCTAATTATGTGATTTTTGTAATGTAGGTACTAAAAAGTACATTCATTGTTCAAATTCTATTCCAATTTTATCTTAAACATCACTGACACCTGAAAGGAAATTAAAAAAAATATATATACAACCAAAATTTCAAATAAAAACACTAAAAAGTCAGCAGTTTACCCAGCTAAACTAGTAGGACTTATTAGTGTTTCAAGGCCAAGAGGCAAGAGGTGAAATTGAGTACTGAGTGGAGAAGCTACTTATAAAAGAGCTGGTAAACGTATGAGGTTATCGTCTGTTCAGCGGGACTTCATAATATATTTTAAACCAAGCAACTTAAAATCAGCAACTGTGAGGTCTGGACTTCGGCTAAGGGCATTGCTGGAGGCAGGACGGCTAGGGGTGGGCTAGATTTAACATTACCAGACACAATCTACGGAAATCAAAAGGATCACATGAAAACCCTAGTTCGTAATAACTTCACTACATTGTTTAACTTAATAAATTTGTGGCTTCGTGGAGCAAACACTAAAATCCCCAAATAAAAATAGATTGGACGTGTGACAGCACAGAGAACTTTTTAAGACAATTATTGTGAGATGGTGATCTAATAGTTTTAAAAATATCAATAGCCAATAAATGCAATAATGTTTATCTTTCCTAAGTTCTAATGAATTTATATAAAATTCTTCCGTAACTGAGTGACAACCAGCGCACAGTCGAAACTACTGGCCTTAAAAAGTTACTCGTAGGTTGCTTGGGGTATGGGAGCACTAAGAGAGGATTTCGGAAAACAGGATACGCGTACGAAGTCGCGAGCAATAGCTAGTATTAGATTGAATACCTAGTTAGCTTATACTTCATAATTGTTATTTCTGTATTATTTGTAGGTATATAGTTAGGGAATAGTTGTTCAGTATCTATTTAAGTTATCTTGCGCTTATAATATAAATTTTAATGCAACAGGAAGTATTGTAATTTTCCTGCGTGACTGGCGAAGCCAGGAAATATTTGAATATTCCATCGTTTAATTTTTAACGAAAACCAAACATTCTAATATAACACACTCTGTAATTATATTTTCATTCAATACATTTATTCTTAATTCTAGAGATCTCAGCAGCGTTATCCCTTGTAGTATTTTCTACTGTTTTACCGATCTGCCCCTTAATATGATCGTGTCATTATGAAAAAAGGATCGGTAACCGACTCTCTCTCAACCAGCGGAATCAAGATGGTATTGGCACTTCATGGTAGGGGTGCTGTTCGTGACATACAACAAAACTCGTAACACGATGATCAAATAAAAATTACGTCGAAAGGGTTCACCCCTCCGTTTGAATTAACTTTGTTTCCTTCCGACCCAACAATTTGTACAACATAGTAAAGTCTGATCTTTGTTAGGATAACTTTGTTAAGAAAATAATGTTGCTACTATTTTTTTTTTTGTTTGTAAGCTTTGTACTAAGCCAGAGGTGTGTACTTCTCAAGTGGTACAGAAAATGTATTTTCCAATTTTTTAATTACTTCTTCCTTACTAAGTAAAGTATATCTTACCTGGTAAAAACAGGGGTTGAGATAGTTAAGATCTGGTAATATACCACATACAGACCCTCAAGTAAGTACCTCATAGATATGTAATAGCGATTTTCACTTAGAGGGAAAACTACGTTTGGAGAAACAGTGTGTACCTTAAAAATTGAAAGCCGCAAGCAGGCATCAGATATAATGTAAATCACCTTTAAGTTAAAGGTGATTTACATTATATCTGATGCCATATATCTACAGGAGTAAACTACATTTAACATTGACAACTATTAAAAAAAAAACATGTGAAACTGCAGGCTGTTTTCGATAAAACGCCATCGCAACATCGAAATAAAAAACTGTTCAGTTCATTTGGTTACAATTAAGGTATTATTCAGACTATTTCTGACTCTCGAGATTCTGGCTTCTGTGACAACAAAATCGATTTCATAATTATCACAACCTGGAATGATTCAGTGATGGGTAAAGGTGTCGGTTAATTTCCGACACTTACCGGTTCTGTACGTACTTCATCCAGGTGTTTCTCTTAACTTTGGTGATATTGTTGGCCTAACGCGCGTTTGCGCAACCTTGGTTATAATGCTCCAACCTTGGTGTCGGTATATCAAATAAAGAATTATTGAATGAATATCAAGATAGTCCACAAACGAGCATTTTTTCATAATAGGGTAGTTGACTAAAAAAATCTAATTAGTCCGCCAGATAGATTTCCCAAAAATATTGGACACGTATTTTTTTTCACATAAACAAAAAACGAAGACGTTACAGTGCGTTGAAAACTCACTACGTGCTACAATTTTTACCACGGCGTGACGTCACAAGCTAGTCTTTGATGCTTTATATCTTCGTCAACTTTTATAGATTTGAAAAAGCAAAAAATACGTGTCCAATATGTTTCGATAATCTGACTGACGGACTAAATAGAATCATATTTTGTTTACTCAAGAAACATCTCTATTATTCAATTTTTCTGGTCATGCCCTTTTCCGTTATGACACTGACCTTTTATCAAGCATACACGATCCCTAATAATTGCTTTTGTGATCTGAGAGAGTTTGCACATTTTCCCCAGCGGTTTTCATCAAATAAATTTTAATTTTCGGTTCCCTCTCAGGAGAACCTAATTTAATATTTAAGCCATTTAGTATCGTATACATAAGAACTTTTTGTGAGTTTTCTTTTCAGCTAGAAATTAAACTGGAGGTACTTAATTAAATGTTTTCTGAAAGCTGAAAGCGTTATTAATTTTGTTAGTTATCGAGGTTTTTGCTTTAGCGTCGTGATTTGAAAACTTGTTTCTCATTATAATTGCTTTCGTGATCTTATTCCCTGACATTTAATATCTATCAATTAGAAGGGCCATTTTGAATTGGATCGTTTTCAGTTGATGTATTTGTGTCTATATATTTTGGCGTCTTTGAATAATTTGTGCCCAGCTGATGGCGTTATGGTCGACCTCTATTTCCTGGAGCTGTTATATACGTATGCGTGGCTTTATATGGGGTGTTCTATTAGAACAACTCTATCTTTTCTTTTACTAAGTTTCATTAAAATTGTTGTATGGTTGATGGGATTCAATAGGTATTTTCTTTCTTCAAATGCTGGGTGCTCTTTTTATCATTACACTGTTGCAAATCTATACATATAATAAAATCGTTGAATAGCCGTGTGAGAACATCCTTGGGATATCTTCTTTACGACAAAAAAATAATCATCAAAATCAGTTCATACATATATATACGGTCGAATTGAGAATCATCTTTTCTTAAAAATCACAAAGAACACAAAAATAAAATTTTTGGAATTGTTGTCTGTTTATGTGCTGTGCGTATAAATAAAAACGATTGGACTACACAAAATCACATACAATCCATTAAATCATTGGTTATTTGATCCAATAAACAATACGCAGAAATAACTGTGCCAGCTAACAGTCCAAATTAAAATCAAAATGTAACATGAATACAAATGATAGTAGTATTATTGGGCTCGTCACCACGGCCGCACCGCGTAAACTGATCAAAGATTGATTTATGAAAGCACAGTAGTTGCCGAAAACTTCACTCCGTAATTAGAAAATAATATTTTAAAAAAAATTATAGACGGAGTCTTATAGCAATGTACAAGGTACATGCATGAGATAGTTAAGCATTTTTTGAGAATGGCAAGTTTCGTATGTTTTTTTTAAGTTTTTTTTATGAGTATATTTTTTTATTTATGTACACACAATATACTTAAAAAAATATTACTACTACTACCCCTGCCCTATCCTTGTTACTTTTTTTATTACTATTTTCATAATACAGAATAATTTCCTAGCTGCAGCTGAACTGTGCAATTTTCATGTAGCTTTCTATAAGTGTTTATTTTTTAATAAGTCACTAATACAAAAATGATATAATTTATCCCTCATTTTACGCTATAGTCTGTCAGTAAGATTTTATGGATTATACAACATGTGCGAATGTTCCCGGTGATCCCTACTTCGAGTACTACTTATTCTGGATCGGGGTTCTGTAGTCCTACCATGACGTCTTAAATCCATCATGTTTCCTGTGTCGGAGAGAGACGGAGTTATACAAACAGAATAGCACTATCCCTTTTTCACACTGAATCATGATAGCATTGGCTCTTCGTGGTAGGTACGGCCTCTGGAGCCAATGAAAATTGGGTTGCGTTGACCGAATATATTTCGCGTGACCCCAGAGAGAACCGTTTAAGCGAATCAGTGCGTAGTAACTGATCATTTCAAAGCATACACCACGCATGCATACACTTCACTAACCTTGCACTCTACCTTCCACACTCACATATGTCACAACTAGATTATAAAAAAATGTTGGACACGTATTCTTGCATTATTACATCAATAAAATTTGATAAAGATAAAACGCCCCAAAGCTTAGAAGTGGCGTCATGACACCCAGTCAATGACGCCACTCCTAAGCTTTGGGGCGTTTCAAAAGGGGTTTAAGGCGTTTGCGTTTCAACGCACGTTAAAATTGGTGTACACAATTAACAAACATGCGATTTCAGCTATTCCGAAAGATTTGCTATCATTTATTGAAGAGTTCCGTTTCCTATTTTTTATTATTTGACCACTCGCAGTTCAGTACGCTAAGGCTGGTTACTGTTTAACCTTAAAATACTAAGATTCTCTTCCAAATCATCGTATACAATTTTATTTTTTCATTTTACATCGACAAGAGAGAATGAGAACATCATCAACGTAGTCGAAGCCACGCATTATTAGGGATAACTCAAATACTAGTCGTCAGATCTCAATCAAAAGAACTACACCACAAGCATCAGCTTTCGACTATAAAATTAATCATCACAATAGGGTAGTTGACTAAAAAAATCTAATTAGTCCGTCAGATAGATTTCCAAAAAATATTGGACACGTATTTTTTCTTTTTTCACGTAAACAAAAAATGAAGCCGATACAGAGCGTTGAAACCTCGTGTGACGTCACTACTCGCTACAATTTTTAACGAGCCGTAACGTCACACGCTCCCACTCCTGATCTTTGATGCTTTGTATCTTCGTCAGTTTTTATAGATTTGATAAAGGAAAAAATACGTGTCCAATATTTTTCTATAATCTAACTGACGGACTAAACATAATCATATATTTTTTACTCAGGAAACATCCCTATTAATGTTAAGAGTAACCACAGACAAAAATAAATACAGTCTACTTGAGAACCTCTTCCTTTTTTTGGCAGCCGTTTAAAAAGAAAAAAATAGTGGCCAATATTTTTTGGTAACCTAAGTAACACTGAATTGAAAAAAAAAGACAATATTGAATATATTTTGTCACTTTTTATACAGTTTATTAGAGTAACGGACGAAACGGGATATGAAAAACAGCGACTGGCGTCAGCGTCAGACGCGCAAATCACCGACCTCCATGTCAGTTTTTTGGTGAACTAACGACCACTGAAATAGGGTAGACCGAGGCGAATCGGATCACTTTTTCTTTGAGGCTAAGCAAATCATACTAAAGTGTACATTATGCTATTTTTATTGATTAAAACGCAAGAAGTGACAATTAGCTATGAATTAAACATTTAAAAACTTAAATCATCCATATATTCTCTTACTTAGCTATTAAAAACTAAAAAAAGAAAAATATCCGAATCGCCCCAATTTTCGGGGTGAATCGGATCGTACACAACATGTAACAAAATTTTAAGTTTCTTAATACTATAGATTTCATCATCAGTAAAAAAATAATAATGAGATCAATTTTAGCTATCGGCACATAAATAACAAGTATATGGTCCTTTTTTCCCCATATCAGCACATTTTTCGTGGCACCATTCTTCGCAAGCATTGCACTGAATCAAATCCTCTGAACGAATATTTCGGAACAGTAAATGCAGTGCCACTCTCTCTGTTTTACAGATACACTCTTAATTTTTATCCCAGGCGTTGTTTCATTCTTCATCTTCTTTCTTTCTTCATCTGCACATCATAGTCTTCTTCATCACACAGTCTTCTACTTGAAGACAGGGCTTTGTAAGATTGTCGTGAACTTGCAGATGACACTGTATCAGCTACTGGTTGTGTATTTGTGGATTGCACTTGTAGCTGCATTTGTTGGGAACTTGGGGACTGGACTTGGGATTCCACAATGTCCGACTCTTGTTCACCGATGAACTTGTGGTCTGGTTTTATTTTACGCTTAGTGGAAATATTCCAGTCTTTTTTTTTGGAAGCCTTTTGTAGCAGTCCCAACACCCCTTTTCCAAAGGGCTTGGAATCAGGCTGCCACAGCCTGATTCCAAGCCCGTTGGAAAAATGCTGCGAAAGTGACTTTTGGGATTTCTTGACTCGGATGTATATATTGTCATGCAACTTGTTGGTGATAGTAGGTTTTGAGCGATTTGACATCACATCATCATTTGACATACATCGAGCGGTTGCAAGTGATGTGAGTGGAGGAAGAAATACAACTTCTTTTCTGCGTTCTCATCTAAAGCTGGCTGTCAACCTCGACGCTTAATAATACCCTTGGATAAAGTAACTCTTCTCTGTAAGCTCGTGAACGATACTGCAAAAATCTCAGCAGATTGACGTAAGGTCAACTGTTTGTTTTGGACTTTATTTACATTCTCCATTGCTATTCTCTCTTTCTCTCTTTTGATCAGTCTTCCTTTTGTACGTGCGAACCATCTACAGTGAAATAAATATGAATCAACATGTCATATATCAGTTTAAAAGTGTGATCCAATTCGCCCCTGACAATATGATCCGATTAGCCCCATATTCAAGACTTTTGAAATAAATATATTAGACGTTAACCTCTAAGATCATACTTAAAAGCGAATTGCCTCTCTAATATAGACACCTTCCTTAACAATATCAACCAATATTGCCGAGTTTTAACACAAATCTGTAATATGACACAACGAAATCGTAAGTACGTAATTTAGATGAGCGTCAAAATTGCGACACACACAAACGACCGAATCGCTGACGAGCAGCACTGACACTGATTCAAAAGCACGATCGAAATACTGCCTATGTCGGGAGGTGCAGGGTTAGGGGAGAGACGCAAAACGCCAGTAGAGTGCGTTCTATGAGAATGCGATATTTGAATTATCAACAGATTTCTTATTTTGATCCGATTCGCCCTGTGATCCGATTCGCCTCGGTCTACCCTATCGTGTTTCAATCTGTTAAAAAGTGACGTTAGAATCGCGGATTCTTTTGTTTTATTGTATTTAAATATATACTAGTACCTAAACAGTTGCTGAGTAGTTTTAACTTTGTCATAATATTTCTAGTAAAAATATTTAAAAAACCGTTGTTTTTTTTCACTTTTTCCTCATAATTAGAAAATTTGTGCTTTATTACATACAAATTCAAACACAAAAAAATAAACAAATTAAAAAGAAAGAGATGAACTAAATTATAGTTTAATTCAATTTTAAATTCCAATTCAACCGAAGCTGCAAGCTAGATTAATTCAAAGTTTTAGACCTCTGATTAAGTGGCGCCGTTCGATAAAAAGGCCAGCTTGCTAATTTTTTTTTATTAAGCTATCGTATAGCTTCTATCGCGGGCCTTGAGCGTGGCAACCGAATCCAGAAATTCCGTAACGAAAATAACCTAACACCGCTACGTCATTCGATTAGGCCCCGCCTTTTTAAAATGGTCGCTCGCCGTCACCGAGCCGACCCGAACGTCTGCGTTCGGAAACAATCGGTGGGACAAAGTTAAGTGAAACGTATGTGATTTACATTAGTACAGTAACCCAGGTGAACGAATCGAGACCATATCACAATGATGCAGAGTACTAAATATATAATTTCATAAGTTGATAAAAAATGCTATGCAATAGCATTACCGCGGCAGTCCCCGAGTGCCACATGTATTTTTTTGTACTGTAGCACTAGTTATATTTAATTTTTTGAGCCAATTTCAGGTAGTAAAAGGTAGGGAAATATTTTTAATGGAAAATATCGGAGAGGAAAAGGAATATCCTAAGGTTCAGGAAAGGGCGTATTTTATTCTTTAGGAAAAATAAATAGGTTTTAGGTAAATAAACTTACACAAACTAAATCTTTATATCATTTTTTAACAAGAATGCAGATATCAAGTTCAAATATTCAATCAAAATCAAAATCAAAATCAAAATCAAAAGTCATTTATTCAAACTAGGCTGAGCGACAGCACTTTTTGAACGTCAAATTTTACATAAAGACAGTCCCCCAAAACGCCCACCCGTCACCACTTCCTAGTGTTTTAGCTGGGAAGAAGAAGTGGCGCAACAAACTCCCCAGCAACACATCTGTCTGTTGCGTTTTAAGAACTTGAATTTATACAATAGTATGCAAAGTCATTACATGCCAAAGGTAGGAAAAAAATCAATTATCCAACATGGAAATATTAAATCAATTCACTATAAAAACATTGTAAAAAAAGATTGACCTACATAGTCATAAAAAATTACACAAAACAAAAAAAAAAATATATATATATATATATAAATGAACTCATATAACCTGTCTTAAGCTAAATTATAGAGAAAGAACATGATAAATATGACATTGTCTTGCGTTCAACACAGCGACCAACTATCTTTGTCGTCTAAATAGTCATTAATAGAATAGTATGCCTTCGAACAAAGGTTAGATTTAACTTTAGCTTTAAATGAGTTAAAAGGCAGGTCAAGAAAAGAAAGCGGAAGTTTATTGTAAAAACGGATACCGAGCCCCACAAATGACTCATGGACCTTACGAAGTCGGTGGGAAGGAGCATGTAGCTTGTGCTTGTTTCTGGTGTTAAAGTTGTGGATGTCGCTCATTTTACAGTATAGATGTATATTTTGCCTAATATATAGAATGTTTGCAAAAATGAATTGAGATGCTACTGTAAGAATTCCAATGTCTTTAAAAAGTTCTCTTAATGAAACTCTAGGCCCTAGCTGATATATTGCTCGCACAGCACGTTTTTGTAAGACAAATACATTTTGTATATCAGCAGCTTTTCCCCACAATAGAATACCGTAGGACATAACGCTATGGAAATAACTAAAATAGACTAAGCGAGCTGTCTCAACGTCAGTATACTGTCTCACTTTCCTGACAGCGTATGCGGCAGAACTGAGCCTTCCCGATAAACTTGATATATGTGGGCCCCATTGTAGTTTGGAATCGACAGCAATTCCCAAAAAAACTGCCGAGTCCACAGTTTCAAGTACTTCGCCACTTAAGGTGATATTGGGTCCTAGATTTCTAACATTTGGTAAAGCAAACTTTATACATTTCGTTTTCTTGGCATTTAAAACTAGATTATTGGTCGTAAACCAATCCGTAACCATTGAGAGAGCGCTGTTTACGTTACTGAAATCTTGTCTATTCCTTTCTACTTTAAAAATAAGAGAGGTATCATCCGCGAACAATACTACGTCACAGATACCCTTTAAGAAAAATGGTAAGTCATTTATGTACACTAGAAACAAGAATGGACCCAGTATTGAGCCTTGAGGCACGCCTAAATGCACTGGTAGTCCGGAAGACTTCACGCCATTGATATCGACACATTGGAACCTATTATGTAAATATGAATCAATTACGTTAAGAGCATCGCTTTGGAGACCGTAATAACGTAGTTTACGCAAAAGCGTGTCATGGTTTACGCAATCAAAAGCTTTGGAGAGATCACAGAAAACTCCAATTGCATTTTGCGAGTTCTCCCATGCATTAAATATGTGTTTCAGGAGAGCAACACCCGCATCTGTAGTCGAACGTCCTTTTGTAAAGCCGTACTGTTCGTTATGGAGTAGTTTATTTAAATTAAAATGTTTTAACAACTGCTTAAGTATTAACTTTTCAAATATTTTGCTAAAAGCAGGTAAGATGGAGATAGGCCGGAAGTTGCCAATGTCATTTTTATTACCTGATTTAAATAAAGGTATGACTTTACTACTCTTCATGAGATCAGGAAAAGTTCCTAAATCCACGCATTTATTAAAAGTAAAAGCAAGATAGGGCGCTACTATGTCTATTATATTACTCAAAAGTTTAATAGAAATGCCCCAATAATCACCTGTGTTTTTAGATTTAAGTGTATTGAAAACGTTAACTACATCAAGTGGTGTTACGTGCTCAAAACTAAATAATTGATTACACTTAGGCACACTATTATGTAAAAGATTTTCAGCGTTAGAAGGGGACGAATTCAAGGAGCGAGTTGTAGTAATAGGTATACTGGAAAAAAACTCATTAAATACCTGAGCTACGTCAGCAGGTTTACTTACTAATTTGTTGTCGACTATGATCTCTAACTGATTTTCTCGTTTAACCGACTTGCCCGTTTCATTGTTAATTATTTTCCAAGTGGCTTTTACTTTATTATTAGATTTTTTAATTGTCTCGCTTAAAAAAATTGATTTAGCAACAACGCAAATCTTTTTATATAATTTAGAATATTTTTTAACGTACTCTAAAAAAGGGGTATCAAACCTGTATCTTTTAAAACCATATAACTCGTACAATCTCGCTCTACTTTTATATATACCTGCAGTAGCCCATTGGTTGAAACCAACAGAGGTACCCGTAATGTTTACAGTTTTAGGCTTAAACGTGGAATGGTACTCTTTTTGCACAACATCAAAAAGGGCTCCATAGATTTTATTAGGGTCCTCATGTGCTATCAAAGATGGTGTAATTTTGCTAGCTATATTATTTTTAAACTTACTGCATCGACTAGCTGTATAAGGCCTGCATTCAATTTTATGCGGCTTTTTGCTTAGTGGCATAGGAAAGCTAACTAATAGGCCACAATGGTCAGAAGTTAAATCGCTTAAAACTAGTTTATCTTCGGCATCACAATTACTAAAGATATTATCTAGACAAGTCGATGAAGATGCCGTGATCCTAGTTGGTTCATGAAATAAGTTATCTAAGTTATAAGACTTAAATAGATTCAGAAGTCTAACACTTAATGGAGTAACTTCTAAAATATTAACATTAAAATCTCCACATAAAATTATACTTTTATTACTTGATTTTAATTTATTAAGTGTATCTTCCATTACCGATTCGAAAAGACCAAAATCACCAGAGGGCGGTCGATAAACGCAAATTATAACGTATCGCTCGAGTTCAACACAAGACAACTCAACAGTGCGTTCGACCGAAAGATTAACTACATCTAAACGTTGTTTACATTTCAATTTGTTTGAAACAAGGACTAATGATCCACCGCGGATGGCATGTTTTCTCACAAACGCACTTTGTACGGTATAGTAATTATCATTGATATAATCTACTTCATGTTCTTTCAACCAATGCTCAGTTAAACATAACACCTGAACATCATAGTTCTCTATAAATAAACTTAACTCAAGTTCCTTGCCGGACAGACCCTGCATATTTTGATGTACAATATTCAACATATGCGGCTTTTCCATTGTCGAGTTCAATAGTTTAAACTACTACTTGTGTCAATAAAAATGTTAGTATCATTACTAACAGTATGCGTTGGTACACCACATGTACCGGTGTCACACTGTATATTGAATGCTAAAAGATTAGCAATATGTCTCCTACAACTAGGTGGTAAATACATCTTACGATTAGTCAGTTTGTAATCAGTAATAAATTGATTACAATCAAAATATAAAATAGCATCACTATGATGACAGGTCCTATTATAAATGAGCATATTTAAATCAAAAATGTACCTGTTTTGAAATGTACCTGGTTTGAAAAATTTAATGAACAAGAAACTCAAGAAGGAAGTGAAACATTTTGGGAAACAAGAAAACGGAGGAAGGATGATCAATCATGACGGGAACAGCTTGCTAATAATTGAAAGGTTGATTAGAACAGTTGACTGCGTTATATGTATAAACGTGTAACGGAAGCTGACTGTACCCAGTTGAAATCGTTCTGATTCGGTTGTGACCCGTTTTGGTATTGGATTTGACGTTAATTCGACTATATAATATCAGAATATTGCGGTATTGGGAAATTGACATTTTCAATGTACGATATGATAGCGATCACATCCAATATTTAATTTTATTGAAGTAGGAAAAATTGGAAAAGTAAGGAGGACTTATCTACTACAATTCCATATCTAAAACATGTCTACTCAAGCTCGAGGAAAAATATCAGAAATTCAATGATTAAACGAAATCCATTGAGCGTTGCGCAATACGTGGGTACCGAGGGAACTCAAATAAATGAACCAATGTATATTCTGTTTATTGTATGTTTTTCGGCTATTTTTGCCTATTAATATTTACCTTATTTGCCAATATTTCAGTTGTTAACTAAGGCGAAATTTTCGTTAAATATAAATCTAATAATAAGTAAATTGGAAAATCAATAGTTTGGTCAGGAAGAAAGAATTAATAAGTCGAGTTTAACTCGCATACGAAGGGTTCTGTACCATTATCTATAAAACGGTCAAATCATCACGTTTGCTGTATGGGAGCCCCCATAAATATTTAGACAGCGGAGTCTCTAATTATAGGGTCCCGTTTTACCCCTTGGGTACTGAACCCTAAAAAGTAGGTATATTTATGACAACATTATTTTGTTTCATATGAGAACTAAAACAGCTTTCTACGCAAGATTTACCTATGTAGATTGCATCTAACAAGTTCACTAATAGAGCTAGAACGTCGCTCGTCATATTTCTTAGTTTACAGATTGCTTTAAAGCAAGTTTAGACATCGTCGCCGCGTCGCTGAGTTGTGTGTTCAAGTTTTCGAGCTGCTATGTTTACGTAATGTTGTATCATTATAGTTTTGAGCCACCAAGTAAGTATAGAATACTGAACTTAGCTTGTAAAGATTTTAGAATACAAGATAGCAACCTCATAACTTGTAGCTAAACTGTAAATATTTGCAGAGAACAAGTTTTTCAATTTGAGCTTTATATTGTTAACTCATGGACCACATTAAAATAAAACCTGTAACTTTGCGAATGAACACTAGAATCACTCTATTATTTTATTTTAGCTGTAACTATTGACATTTGAAAATGCCATTTAACAGTGTAGTTGCAATTAATGTTTTGACTTTGACTTTCACAAATACAGGACCATCGATACATTTACTAATTTCACTAGGGTCCAATTGCAATAAAGACACAACTGAGTTGGTTCTGCATACGAGGTTGAATAACTTTTCATACATAATAGGCCCCTCTTTGTAATTGAGTCAAAGTGCAAGCGGAACTGAGACAGTTGCCTTACCTGCTACTAAAATACTAACGGTCTGATGATTTAATCATGACGTGTGTAAGTTCTCGTTTAGCTAGTGGATTTGCTACTAACCAAAGGAAAAAGCGAGTTGTTATGACGCACGTTAATCAAACTTAGCCAAGGCTGAAACTCTGTGGTGATTCAAACTTATCCAAACACTAACTCGCCCGTTGATATAAAATGTTCGCTAACGAACTTCGCTTTCGCGAACTGATCATCGTCAGAAAGAATCCTTTTAACTTTTCTCGTTCTTTATAAACTTGTTGAAAGGTCCATTTTCTTTCGGCTTCGTCATTATCAGTTAATTTGAGTTTTGTAACATCACGCCTGTTTTCATGCAGAAATGTACGTAAGATAAGTTTTTAAACTAAAATTCCGCCAGTACTGTTACAAGTCTCATGTAATGGGTCTTCTTGTTCATGGATCTTTTGCGAATGATCTGTTTCACTGTGTAAACTATTAAAGATTTTATTGTGTATACTATCTATGGTTCTTTTGTTAAAAGTATTTTTTTGTCTACCTACCACAGTCCTTGTAACTAATAGGTTAACTGAGATAATGCCCAGCTGCAATAAATCCACCTAATAAAATAAATTGGGTGCTCTTTCTTCTTCATGACATTTTTGCGAATGATCTGTTTTACTGTGTAAACTATTAAAGATTTTATTTATTTATTTATTATATTCTTTATTATACACCTTGTAATAACAAGAGGAAAAACAATTATAAAAACAAGTGTACAATGGGCGGTCTTATCGCATAAGGGAATCTCTTACAGACAACCGACCGACTAATCCGACCGACCGATGGACTGATCGAAAGGAGATAGTGGTTGATACTGTTTATTGTGTATACTATGGATTTTTGTTGTCCACCGACCACAGTCTTTTTAACTCATACGTTACCTGAGATAATGCCTACTACAATAAGTCCATGTACATCAAATTGGAAAATTAAATATAAAAACGGTTTCATGAGGCAAACTGTGATTATAATTTTATTTAATGGCGTGTCTTTAGTTTAAGTTCTTGTAAAAATTAACGGAAATATAAAGAGGTGCATTATTCGCTTGTAAAATATTCAAATTTAATAACTTCGTGCAGCCATCACTTATTCTTCTCAATTTATTATAGCCATTGGCCAATTCTTCACCAAGGATGAGGCAATAAGCCGTGAATCTCATGGGAAATTCTATGCAACCGCCAGTTTTCGATTATTTATGAAGCCATTGTTTTCGTTTCCAATTGTAATTTTTGCGTTAATTGATTCAATATTTACGACAAAATGTGCTTCAAACTATTTTTTTTTATCGATGTATGAATCAGATGGATCTTATTTTTTATCGGCGTATCCATGGTATATTAGATGGATCTGCCTAGCATTTTCAAGACAAATTGGCAAGACTGTGTGTCAGATTTTCGGGTTAGTGACCCGAGAAGGGGAGCTTGTGGCTAAATAATAACAGCTGTACGGATCGATCAAGGTTAAGCATCGCTTGTCGAGGTCGGTCTATGGATGGGTGATCATCTTATAATGTGGATATTCTCCGCGCCTCGGAAAGCACGCTAAGCTGTTGGTTCGGCTGTCTTTGTAGATCGTTGGCAGTCGTTACGGATTTTCAGAAGCCAGAACATCTGACACCAGTCACACACAGTTGATGGGTGGTGGAGGTCTGGTAGGCAGCTATGGGTGGCTTGTCGTCCGATAGCAACCAGGCCCGGGTCAACGGTGCGTCGTGTTCCACGCGCGCCTCAAAGAGCTGTCAGCAACGAAGACGGGGCCCCATAGGGTCAGTGCCTGCTAGGGTTGCGGAATTTGTTCGAAAGAGTCACCGCGGCCCTGGAACGCAAAGGGCATAAGATGGATCACGGGTGGGTTTTAGTCAATAAGAGCCTGGAACTCCTTTCCGCTCCGCCCAGAGTCAGTTGATGTCAGCCAGTCATTTGATTTCCCATCCAAAAATAGGTATTACACAGTTGATGGGTGGTGGAGGTCTGGTAGGCAGCCACTGCATGTAAAATACTGGTATTCAGTTGAATCCGGCTTGACTGTGAGCCGAGCCCAACATCGTTAGGAAAAGGCTAGGCAGATGATGATGACTAAGTACCCAAGACGATTATCAAACATCTTATTAGACCGCCGAGATTCGTGGTTTGTAACTGATGGACACTCATCCAACACCCAACTCTGCAATCATTGCTTGACTTAGAAGATCGACGATAGAAGCTAAAACTGTTTGCATCAATTTTTTACTTTAGCTGTAAGACTAAAAAAAAACACGTCAGCTATGTCAAAAAGTGAACTAAAAATTAATCTATACTAATATTATAAAGCTGAAGAGTTTGTTTGTTTGTTTGTTTGAACGCGCTAATCTCAGGAACTACTGGTTCGAATTGAAAAATTATTTTTGGGTTGAGTAGACCATTTATCGAGGAAGGCTTTAGGCTATATATTATCACGCTTAAGCCAATAGGAGCGGAGCAGCGATAAAGAATGTTTTAAAATCGGGGATTCCACGGGGACGAAGTCGCGGGCAGCAGCTAGTAATAAGATAAACAATAATCTTTTCATTGCAGTCGGGGGACCCGTAAAGAACTATTCAAAGGAACCGTCCCCCGATTTCTGATGGTAGGTACACGTGGTCGTAATATCCATGAAAACCAAATATTTTCGTTTTTATTTTTGTACCAGCTTAGGGCTCTCCATTTCATTTTTTTTTTATTTTCACTAGCCCATGTTACCCGGGATCACTCAACGCTTCTATCGATACCACATACATTGATTCCGTTAAGCCGTTTAGAAGTTATGGTGGAATAAATAAACTCATAAACATACAAACATACCTACATTCATGAACCCTGAAAACATAACACCTTTTTTTTGGGCAGTCGTGTAAAAATGAACATACTTTACCAAAAATCCCGAAATATACAATGTTACAAAATAACTTAATTGGTATAACTTTTGACCAAAAGGCACGTCGAGTAGCGGTCAAAGTTGAGAGGCTTGTGGCCGCTCAAGTTATGCTCCGGAAATTCAATTTTCAGTTCGAGGGATCAGGGATCAAAAACGTGCAATTTTACTAAACTTTTGACGGTTCAGGTAATTTGAATGGTAACTTCGATTAAAGTGACATTTTATCGGATCGTACACCTCTTTTTTCCCTATGGGAAATCATCAAATGACTTCTCCCGCTCTGGGTGGAGCGGAAGGGAGTGTCAGACTCTTAATGATTAAAACCCACCCGTGGTACTTCTTGTGCTCTTTACGTTCCAGGGCCGCGGTGACTCTTTCGAACAAATTTTATACTCCTTTAACTTGATTTTGGTAAGCTTAATAAAACGTGTCTCATCGGGTGAATCATTATTGGCCTGGCCGTTATTTTAATGTCTTAGAGTCGACTTCCAGTCTAACTAGATCCAGCAGACGGGGCTCGCTAGTGCCAGGGCCTGCCAGGGTTGCGGAATTTATTCGAAAGAGTCACCGCGGCCCTGGACCGCAAATGACATTTATATATGGACAAACACGGATGGGTATTAGTCAGTACGATTCTGTCACTCCCTTCCACTCCACTCGATGCCCGAACCCGAGCGGAAGAAGTCATTCGATGATTTCCCATCCTTAAAAAAAGGTCCAGTTATGTACTTACATATATTTAAAATGGGACCACTACCGATCTGGTCTCACAACCCAGTTCCTGAGCAACATCTTACTCCTTTGAAATACTGGGTTTCTTTTAGCTTTTTGGCATTAAGTGACAAACAAGTCGATTTTCCCTCTCCTAGAGAGGAGGCCTGTGTCCCAGCAGTGGAAACATTACAAGGCTGATTATGCTATGGTATGCTAAATCGATTTTCCACCAGTTTGTTTACTGTCAATCATTCAGAATTACCTTTACTAATGTGTGGTATCTACAGATGCATGGCCTATCCTTATCAAAGAGAGCCCAGCGGATGGAAATGCCTATAGGTACAATGTATAAGTTTTCTACCGGTAATCAAACTACTCACGCAGCACTAAAATATGATATGGATACCGTTACAAACAAGCTAACTGGTTTCAAGTAATTAATTAAGTTTCTAGGCGGACAACGTTTAATGCTGCTAATATGGACGTCGTCAGGGAAATCTAATTTCCTTCAAGGTACCTAGCGTAGTTTTATTCAATTATCTTTCTGATCTTTCTCCAGCGTATCAGCTCCTAGCCGAGATATGTGACCGCGTGTTTGTTGTGAGAGACATATCATAGGAGTCCTTCATGAGTAACTACATATATTAGGCTTACTGGAGAGCAGTGGTGAAGGGTGATATGTTGAGAGGTAAGCCGCAGCAAAAAAAAAATACATGTGGCACTCGGGGACTGCCGCGGTAAAGCTATTGCATAGCATTTTTTATCAACTTATGCAATTATATATTTTACGCTTACAGCTATTCACTGTTGTACATAGATGATAGATACCTGTATAGGTATCTATCATCTGCTTGTGCAGCTGTTTGTGAAAAAGTGTATAGGTGTATACCTATACACTTTTTCACAAACAGCTGCTTACGTATTCGTCCGATTTCGTAGCAGCTCGTCTCGATCCGTGCGAGCTTCGTGCAGTCGTACCATATATGTACATACACGCTAAGGTTCAACCAGTTGCGGGCCTACATTATGGACCTAGCATTGTGTCTAAAAGAGATAGAATCAGTTATGAGCAGTTAGCAGCTAGTCTACACGCATACGTCTAGTCGCAAGCACACAAACACCGTGCCGAAGTCTGCCGAACGAAAACGACGTTAGACGATGCACGGCTTTCAAGCCGCACCCGCTGTGCCGGTCGGAGTGGGGGGTGATAGGTTTATTTTCATTACGGAATTTCTTGATTCGATCGCCGTGCTCAAAGCCCGCGATAAAAACTATGCAATAGCTTAAAAACTCCCTTCCCCTCGATTGATTCCTAGTGCTTATCACGGAGAAGAATCACTCGGCAACAAATCCCTGGTGTAAGAACCTGACTGATTGGCCTGAGGGGCCCTAGACCTAACTCCCCAGGTGGAAAAACCCGAGGATGTGTAACCCTCCCTGCTGCAGAGAGGTGAGTGCCTACGGTGAGCCCTAAGCTTGTAAGCCCGCTGCCAATCTTAATGTGCAGCGGGGCCCTATGGGTCTTGCAACCGAGCTGGTGCCTATGAGGTAGACACACCCAATCGGCACCAGATGCAACCTGGAAGAGAACGGGGTTAAGCTGTTGAGCGCGGCGAGGGAAGTCTCCAAGGTCGCATGCCAATGCCCTTCCGACTTAACTGCTGAGCTGTGTGTCGGGTTCACACCACTTGGATTCATTGGCACCGTAAGGTTTCCAAGTACCACCAAACTGTGGTTTTAACCCTTAAAGGGCCAAAAACGCGAACGTCAACCGACCGCGAGCACTTACGCACTCGTAGTCGATCAAACGTAAACTAACCCAAACTAACCGGCAGTGATATGCGGAGCGTAGCGAGTTGTGAACAATTTCGTAGCTCCGCGTAGCACTGCTACGAGAAGGCGGGGCCTAAGCGAACGGAACGGAATTTCTGTATTCGGTTGCCACGCTCAAGGCCCGCGATAGAAGCTAAGCAATAGCTTAAAAAAAAAAACATTATTATATGTTTACTTCCAGGCCGGGCGCGAGCACGCAGTTCTGAGTAAATAATTCAATCCTACTAGTCCGAGTTAAATAATGATGTTGAAGAGCAAATTTTGTTGGAATTGAATATCCATCTGTGTATGCGTTTTGTGATGTTTCTCTACGTTTAACGGTATTTTTTTGACTGTGCGATTTTTCAATTACGATAGAGTAGTTGTGTTCCTTAAACTTATGAAGGGAAGCCGGCGGGAATGGACTTATGACCAAGCTTCGCCACTGCTGGAGAGCTTAAGATATTCTGTAGCGTTTTAATTAATTTACTGGCTGTTTGTGCTTTGGGCAGTGAGGTTGTAGGTGCAAGTTATGGCTATACAGGAAAACACGAACACCGACGAATTTTTATAAACAGTTTATTGTAAGATTTAGAGCACAGATATACCTATAGATAATAGCACAGCGAACAGCTAGAGGAAGATATGAAGAATTTTACCTTCACCTTTCTTCTTTATCTGTATGTGCCAAATAAATTTATTTTTTTTCTTTCTTTCTTTTCATCTTCTTCGATTGGGATACGACTCTTTAGTGTGTGTCGCCACAAGGTATGGTGTTATCTCTAAAGATCTTCATATTGTTCATTAGCATCCTTTGCTTCTTAGTAGGTATAGTCTTTTAGTTTAGTAGGTATGTATAGTGTTACGGACTGGTATCCACAACACAACGTCCAAGCGTGTAATTTACGTGCGATTGAGTACAAACCTACACTAATATTATAAAGAGGAAAGATTTATATTTTTTGTGTGGGTAAGTTTGTAATGAATAAACTCAAAAACTGTTGTTCCGACTTCAAAAATTCTTTCACCATTAGAAAGCTACATTCACCCTGTGTCACATAGGTAGCTAAATTTTATCCCCGTATTGCCACGGGAACAGGAACAACGCGGGTGAAACCGCGGAGTGCTGCTAGTAGTAAATATAATATCTTAATTAGATTATAATTCCCGATATATGTATGTATTTTGAACAGATGGTTTTCAATAAAATAAAACATTATTTTCAAATTTATCTGTTTATTATTGAGAAAAATCAGTTTATAATTTCACGCAATATTTTAAAATGTTACGGCGTTTGCAATTATCCAGTGAAATATACATATACATACATACATATACCTATATGTAGATTGATTCATTCAAAATAACTGGATTCCGAAGTCAAACTCACCGAGCACTCCACTTTTTTAGTAATCATATACAAATTTTTGTATATAAATATAATTCTTTTTATACCCGGTAATGGGTGCCTATCTATAACTTAGTAGATCCAAATCGATCCTGAAGTAACCATAAACTTAATGCGATTCTGCACAGACAAACCCTCACGATTGCAAACTATGATAGATTCGAAGATTATCACACATGAGGTTAAAAGACTGCGGATAAGACAATATAAAACATCGTAAGAGCAGGAAGATCCCTTAAAAGCTGATGGATCAACTCGGTTCGGAGTTAGACGGGTATGATTGATGAGTACCAAGTTCGGGTAGTCTCGGGCCCAGGGCTGTATGTACGTAGAAGTATTAGTTCAAGTAATAGTACCTACCTACACTAGGGTTGTAGAAATCGGAGATTGATTTCGGAACTCAAGTGGAAATTGGTTTCGTTATGATTAATGGTGATTCGAGTTTGCATGGTATGGCAGGGTTGTAGCTAGAATCGAATTTAAGGCAGGGCAGTACTGGCTACAGGTAGGGCGGAAGAAAAAAAAAATATCGCTCCGAAGCACGGGCTCCTAAATCAATCACCGTGTATACACTCACTTACCTCTAGGTCAGTGGTGTACATTCCACAGCTATTTTAAACAAATAATTTCTATGACAGAACATGAGATGCCATCTATACACGCTATATATATTATTTTTTAATCAGAAACAATAAACAAACAATTTAAGTATAATGGCATTGTGATTTCAAGGTAAGGCATTACCCCAAAATCCCCCCCCCCCCTAGCTATGGCCGTGTGGTGTGGGATTATTATTTATGGTTCTTGAAGTATAGAATTGGATTGTTCTGTTAGAAGAAGTAGGTGTTGCTTTTATCCAAAGATTCTACTTCTTTCGAAGAACCTGCAGTGAAATATTTACCGTTATTTTTAATTTATGATTATTTCTTGTCTTTTTATCGATCAATTGTTGTTGTTTTACAACTACGAGAACCATTTAGTGCAATTTCTTTATTAAAAGTAGTATTCAGCGACAGCGAGGATTTAAATCAGTGGAAAAAATTACGTAATCGGATTATCGACTTCCAAAGCCTACCATTCAAAGAAATAAATGCATCACTTTATAACATTACTATAAAATACACAAGGGTAATAAAACTAAAAATGCTTATTTAGAAACAAATTTCTTTTTCTTTCCTAAATAATTATTTATTTAATATATAAGTACACTAGTGGTACATGAGCGGACTTAATGCAACAAGGCATTATTTATCAGTCAGCCTTTGGTAATACCTACTTCATCGTAACTTAGCTTTCAGTATCCGAGAAAAATTCACAATAACTTTCCTTATCGCCCTACCCTTCAATGTATATTTGTCACCTTGAAAATTTCAGCCAAAAATAATTGAAAATTAATACTTGGCTGTGCTCTGAAATCCAATTTCCTTTAAATAATCTGTAGTCGCGAAGCTTCATCCTTCTCCGGGTTCTCCCGGCTGTTTGACGCCTCGGCACGTACATAAATTTATTTCACCTGGTTTATACAAAAACGGTTTATAAAGTCTTCGTTTATTTTCTGAATTTACTTTCTAAAATTACAACTGATAAACGAGCTTTTTTAACAGTGTGAAAAAATATAAAAGTTATTTAATTGCACATTATTTAATAAATGATTCTGATTTTTAACCGACTTCTAAAAAAGGAGGAGGTTCTCAATTCGGATGTTTGTATTTTTTTTTTTTATGTTTGTTCGCGCATAACTCCGTCGCTTGCCAACCGATTTGAAAAATTTTATCGAAATCGAACAAGCAGTTTTGGAAAAATCAACAAAAATCTAAAAAAAATATCTACATTGTCTACATTGACGACCTTTTAGTTTACTCTGCATTGGAGCAGTGCATTTTTTTTACACCAATGTAATTGGTTCGTTTAGGTGGGGATGGGAGGGGGTGTAGGTACCACTAAAAAGTGAAAAATAAAAAAACTTTTTACAAAAAAATACAACCGACTTCCACAAAAAATCAAAAAAGTACAAAATAACTTTAATTCGGAAGTCGGTGTTCAAAAAACGAAAAAGGAACCACAAACACCGAGTTCCGAATTAAAGTTATTTTGTACTTTTTTGATTTTTTGTGGAAGTCGGTTGTATTTTTTTGTAAAAAATTTTTTAGGCTTCTCCCTGCGTGTTGTTCATTAAAACAAACTTCCTGAATCATCAAGCTGTTCAAACCTAGATTAAATCAATTATATGTATAATCAGTGAATGAAAATAATTAAAACAATAAATAACCCTTGACCCAAAAGCTTCAAAATCTGCCGCCATTTTGAAATCAAATACGTCGTCATCAATTCTGCGAACAACATAAAATCTCGTCAATAACTCAACCCCACCTGAAATTATTCAACAGCACAGTTCTAAGAACAATTGAAGCCCTAATTGCCAGAGATTGTGCATCGACAAAGGAGTTGTTGACTGCTTACTAGTAGGAGGCAAGATTGCAGGCTCTTGACTACCAACCTCCCCCCTCCCTACTCCCAGTTCCGGGCCCCAACACATTAGCGTTTTCTCGGCAATATCTCGGCACTACGAGATTTTTGTGCAAACACAGCAATTGTGCAAACGATCTTACGATTTATTTAATTTCGCGGCATTGATTCCGTTCATTGCCGCATGACTGAATAAGCATGTCTCTGAAAACACTTGAAAAACAACCGATCTCACCTTCATCATCATCATTTTTAACCGACTTCCGAAAAAGGAGGAAGTTCTCAAGTCGTATTGTATTTTTTTTGTGTGTTGTTGTTTTGCTGCTTGCTGCTCTCGATTTTGATGATGAAAGTTGGTGTTTGTCATGTGGTCCCATTTAAATTTCAGTTAGATCTGACGACTAGTATTTTTGAGTTATCTATAAGAATGAGTGGCTTCGACTACGTTGATAAAGTTCTCATTCTGTCAAAGTCGAAGTTAAATGAAAAAAAAAAATACTGTTTACGATAATTTGGAAGAATATCTTAGTATTTCGAGGTGGAATAAGGAGAAACTCATCAATAAATGATAGTAAATCTTCTGGGATTGCTGAAATCGCGTGTCTGTTTATTGTTTACACACAAAATTCAAGTTTTTTGTTTAAAATTCGGTTGTATTTTTTTGTAAATAAGTTTTTTTTTTTAACAAAGACGTCAAATGATTGACATAGGGCTCCACACTCGTCACCAAATCAACCATTCATGTACTTTTCGCATATAGGAGCGGTTACCTGGAAAGTACTGAACCCCGCCATTCCATTACTGCTGTCAACGCGCGCTCGCTACAATGTCGTCTCGCCGAGATATCGGCAATTCGGTAGTCTGCAAGGGTCCTTAATTCCTTTCAAGGACGGAGATTGCCTTCATTATTGTTGCACTTCATTGTTGCATTGCTAGCAATAAGTTTGAGTGCAAGTATTTTACCTTGTTGAATACTCAGATGCAGAAAATTTTAATTGGATTGTAACTGAAACCGAAGTGTTTCGAGAATCGTTTGAGAACTTTGTACTAAATTGGATGACGGCTTGAAAAGGGAAGAATACAGTAGAATAAAAATAAATGAATAGTCTCACATGTTCCCATAACTATGTTCCCATCTCACACAGAAAAAGCACCAGTATTAAACATCCCACTTTTTAAAATAGGTTTTTTTTTTTCATATTTTTTAATCGTGACGGACGATAAAATAAAAATATTCAGCGTCAGACTTAAAATTTGGCTAATATGCATAATAATCATTTCTATGGATTGTTGTGGTGGTGCAATTTACGATTCTTAAAAGCACACACCTGTTACAAACTGTGAGGACATGAGGTAGCTTACGATTCGCTCAGAACTACAGGCCAACTTTCCCACAACATGCTGAAACCCTACCCGACTAGAGCTGTTAAAGGCTTCATTATGTACTACTAGCTACTCTATTTGTCTATGTTGTCTGGTTTCTGTCATGAACACGACATAAAATAAAGGTCAGGCCATATTATTTTTTTGGGTCGTGTCGTGGCGCTTTGTGGCGCAATTGATTGATTGCAAAACTCATTGTGATACAATATGACGTAGGCCTAAAAAAACAGATCGTTGATCGTTTGATTTTTGTACCCCGCTCCAAGAGAAAGTGATGTGAATCTACCTTTTTTTTTAATAGATAGGAAATCATCAAATTACTTCTCTCGCTCTGGGCAAAGCGAAAGGGAGTGTCTGTCTTACTGAATAAAACCCACCCGTGTTCCTCCTAGTACCCTTTGCGTTCCAGGGCCGCGGTGACTTTTTCGAACAAATTCCACAACCCTAGCAGGCACTGACTCTATGGGGCCCCGTCTTATTTGCTGACATCTCTTTAAGGTGCGCGAGGAACACGATGCGCCGTCGACCCGGGCCTAGTTTGCCCATTGCTCGCCATCCACAAGCCCGATATGAACCTATCTCATTTTTTAGTATTCAGACTCGCGTTTTAATAATAATAATTCATTATTAGCAGACCGTGGTCTATATTTTTAGTATGTAAATACAATTTAAAAATTATGGTAGTACACACACAAACTATAACGCAAAACATTACAGATTAGGTAGTGTGCAGATCTACCCTTCGCCAAGCATTGGACAGTCCCACCGGTCTCTCAATTTATTAACATCATCTCCTTATGGTAAGTGATAGTGTGGTCGATGATGGAGCGCACTAGCCTAGAACTAACCTATTCACTCTTAGCATAAAGATCCCCAACTTGTATCAAACGGGAAACAGATACTATGGCGGGGAACGCTACTTCTTAGGTTTGCGCAGTGAAAATATTCTCAAAACGATGGGGAGCACGATTTCGTGCACATGGATAAGATTTCGTGTATTTATCTTGTTAATTTGAGTATTTTAACGCATTTATATTTATGCATATTATTTATTAAAAGTTTGTATTAAAATAAATTTTATTCTCCATATCGCATTTAGTGGTACCGGTAGAGCACGCCTATGGCATTGTGTCCGTCTCTGTATATTCGTGTATGTAAAGTGTTAATTAAATAAATGTCCAGTTAAAAAAAGTACTTATGGGGAGGTTTAAATTGGACGGGACTTTAAGCGACCTCTCTCAGCTGCAGCGTGAAGGGAATTCCTAGCGCTATATTCTTTTAGTGACGTTGCAACTATATAATTTACCAGTATTTTGACCCCTTGTACTATCGCCTTACCAACTAAAAATACAGCAATTTTAGTAGGATTCTGTTGGGGAAGTTATTTAATGAGATTTCAGGAGTTCGTTAAGCTTAATGTGAACTAGGGCGTCACATGAGTTTCAGTACGGATTTTTATATCTTTTTGGACGTTCTTTGCGCTTTTGCGCGTTTTCATATGAGGAAAATATATTGAAGTTTTGTCATGAAAATAATTTTGATATTATTATGATTGATTATTTATAGATGATTGATAAACTGACGTATTGGGTTAGTGTTTGCAAGATGTACTGCTGATAGTATTATGTTGGCCTCTATTCCGGGTCATGAAAAGTGTTGTTCATAGCAATAGGCTCGGTAGCTACATATGTATAACTGGGCCGCACACTTCTGGAAATCCTTACATATTATATATTATAAAGAAAAGCATTACATATTTTTCCACGACATTGTTTTTTTTTTTGTGTTTGTTTGTTTCGTTTTGTTGTTGTCGTTGTGTTTTTTTTTTAATGAGAATGAGGAAAATGCCTAAGGCATTAAGTCTGCCCTGTACATCTGCGTGCGTAACGTATTAAATAAATAAACAATGCAAAATGTTTCTATGTCAAAATCTTTTAACAAATATTTCTTTTGTTACAGGTAATCCAGAAACCGCAATTTCTTCCGCAAGATATCCCCGTACATTCGAAAAGCCTTTTTTCCTAATATACCTTTTCATATCGATGGACAATGACAGAAGATGATTTATGGTTCCAGACGTCAAAAGAAAGTCTTTATCGGAACCGCCACAGTCGTATTTCAAATTAAAATATCCTGTTGAAATGGTCTTGTGATATTTAAAATCGTTCGTTAGTGAAATTTTTCCTTATTTTTATATTATTATGTCCAAAGGTATGTATTTTTTGTTATTTTTATATCTTGATAATCAATATTATAGTTATAAGAGAAGGCCAGTGACCATTGTAATAAGAACAGTCGGAACAAGTTTGTGGGGTTTAGTGTTAAGGGCTTCAGGGAAATAGCTACAATCTGCAGTTCTATTCTATAGACATCTGAACCTGAAAGCTTATATGAAGTGGACTTGAAGGGAGCGATACATCCATAGTCTCAGAGAGAATCACTCCTAAGTTCAGCTTACCTAAGTTTTTTTGCGCCAACGGCTACGGGAGCACTTATCAATCCCCCAACTGGTGCCGGCCTGCCTTTGCGGGCCGCGTTAGTCATGCTGGGGGAGTGAGGTGTTTAAATCCCCTCGCGATGTCTATGATGGGTGCGATTGGAACAATACGTGGAATAATATGACGCGGGTGGGGCGCGGCGGACATCACCGAATCCGCCATCCATGGACCCATTTAGGAGGGCCAGAAGGCGGCATTATCTGCCCATCGCCGACACCCAGTGCGCCTGCTACAGGTCGAGAGAGGACTCGTAACTTCCGCTGTCCCCTTTTGCGACATGGTCTTTTCGCAGTGGCAAGTCGCTTCCCACTTTCGAAACGAGGGCAAGGCGTGGCTCTTCCCAAGTTGCGCACACTGCCAGCATATGCCACGCCGTGTCCTTCCGACAATGGACGCAGTGGTGACAGGTGACACCAAGCGTCTGGCTGCCTGTCTATGCGATGCAGGAACTTCCCGAAGCATCCATGCCCCGAGATTACCTGTCTCGCCCTAAATGACAGGTGCGAGCCAGTCGTCTAGCACAGGCCGGACCGCCTCAATGGTTACGCAAAAGTGCAAAAGCCTGTCCCGCCATTACACTACCAAGACCCAGGAGCAGTTCATTTGGTGCAGCATGATATGCGACTGCACCATTACCTCGACCCGCGTCCGCACCTCCTCGCGCCACCGGTGCAATGATGTGAGGGCTCTCGTTTCCAGGTCCCTCGGCTGGGATCCAGCTAGTGCGCAAGCCACCTCGTAGGAGATCGTACCATACCCTTTGATGTCTCTGACGGCCTCTGCGGTACTCCCAACATTGCGATACTACGGGGCGTCAGGTCAGCTGCCTACACCGAGGCCCCGTATATGGCCAAGGATCGCACAATCCAGGCACCAATACTGCACCAACCACCAATGGATTTAACGTTAGTAGTTGAAATATAGGGTATTCAGATCACAGTAATCTGAATACCCTATATTTCACAGTTCAACCATTCAAGTATCCCTATATTATTCTATTCGAAATGAGGCTTCGACTAAATTCATTAAAAGTCGTTTCATGTGAATGAAAAGAGTAGTCAGTTCATACTCATCATTGGATAATTCAGTAGGAATAATCTATTCAGATACCAACGTGTATGGAGTGGAATGTGCACAGATGTTGCCCGCTGACACCTTATATAGGTAGCATCTTGTTACCTTTAAAATGCAGGCTTTGTGTATAGTGTAGATGTAATTATATTGTGTTCGAATTAATACACGCAAACATTCGAATATTTATCTACTCAGTACCTATCCACTTACGTTGTGAAATAACTTGTTCTCAAATCCCATCAGATTATGTAATTTACTAGATTGCGTTCTAGTTTAGGTATATTTTAATCAATAAGCACGTTCATGCTGAATAAGTACTGAACTAACGTTATAATAGGGTAAAGGTACCTTTGCCTATTCTATATTAAGCTAATTTACAATGCACACAAAATCGAGGTATGTTGCGTAAATAAAACCATAAATATTGTTGAACATAATTTATTCTAGGATATATTGTTATGGTCTGTTTGCTGTAGAATAACACTTTACCTAGCTTTTACAACTGTTATATAGTCTTCCATTCTTCGATATGGATTCGAACTGATACAGTGAAGCTACAATGGTTTAAATAAAAATAATTTCATTTCCTGGCTGAAACTGGTAGCATAAAACATCTTCTGAATCAGGTAGAACTGTGTCTGTTGTTGACATACTACTTTCACTAGGTTTTGATAATCCTTCATTATACTTTTCAATATCAGTTTGTATGTCGCTTACTCGAACGAATGTATGAGCATCTTCATGATGGCCACTCTTGACTATAAGATAATGAGGGTATTCAAAGTCAGATTTCACCGAATCATGCATCTTTAGTTGAAACAAATCTTCTGTCTGGCTTGTATCCTTGCGTTTCGATGAACTTACATTCGGTAATTTCGAATCAGTCTGCATATCTTGAGTAAATATAATTTCACCGCTAGCATTCTTGCAAATAATTTTACGAACGCCTTCTAAGTCAGATTTTAATGAATTAAACATTGCAGTTAGTATTTTTGCACGATGAACCTTCACACTACAATTGTAAGAATGTAATGTCGTCCTAACTGATTGTAACCAATTTATAAGTTACTTGGGCTTTAATAGGTACTCATCCCATATGTATACACATCCATTGTAAATTGTCATTGAAGTTTATTAACCATATTCTTTCCACATATTATATTGAGAACATATGTATATGGCAGGCAAAGTCATCATATGTTAATAGTATACCAATAATCATGAGTTTTGTAATGTGAGTAAATCTTTATAAGGATACAGATCAAAACAAAATAGCATCATGCAAAGTAAATACATAGGTAGGTATAGGACGGCGCATGCGCTCCACATCTATGTGTGCGTGAGGTATCGCTCGCTATAGAAAGCTGGCTTTCTGTACATATTATTTTGTAATATAAACATTCTATTGTTGCTCTCGGTTTTACTTACTATATTAGCTAAGTAGTATTATAATGTTAATTAAAATACATACATCAGTATTAACTGTTTATTATCTATATATTATTAATAAATTACATTTACTTTAGAATAATAGATAGTATTACAACCATGATGTGTAACGTATACTGCACAAACTCAACTATATTTTCTTTTGAATTTTATTTATCATATCTTTAGCACACATGTATATATCATCAGTAAATATATTTTCAACAATATGCTGAGCACATACTTTAGCTTTACAAGTGCATAACTTAGAACCATCGAGTTTTTCACTATCAAAGATTTGAATACGTATTATTTTGCGGTGTGGGCCTTTTACATACTTTTTAACATACGAATACATTATTTTGCTCCCATGTCTTTTATCGTTGATGTTGTTACTGGTGGTATTGACGCTGTTCAACCTTTCTTCTAACTGGGGTGACGTTTCACTCTGCACATTCTGATATAATGGTGGTGAAATTGGAGAGTATGATGTAAACGGTCTCTCTCTTTCCAAATAGTTCATCACATTTTGACGTAATTGTTGTACGGCTGGATTCGGCGAGTATGGCGGGGTTGAAATGAAAAGTTTCTCGGATTCCTAAAACATGAGAATAAATAAGTTTATATTCAATTATGATTATTTAAAAATATCGGCTGTCCAAGTTCTTCTTTATTCATAATAACTAAAGTATAATTCTATAACAAAAAATTATAATTAAACCTTATCATAGAAATTGCGAAAAACATAATTAATTTAATATAATGTCGCTGATTTACTTACCGACATTATTTGTGAAGAAACGCTCACGAGATTGTGATTCTTTTTTTAGATTGTATTGGTTTTATACATGTTAATGTTTTTTTTTTTATTCCATAAGGTTCAAAATTATTAGATAAAAACAAGCTTATTCTTATATACCGAAATATGAGATTCTGACTCGTCATCTCTAGGAGTTGCATGCGAGCGTGCAAACCGCAGCGTTTGTACCGCCCGCCGTCGGTGTCGAAAACGTTCAGTAAAAACAACAACCTTCAAATAATAAGTATGAAATTGAATATCGTTGATTTTTTAGTAAGTATGTACCTACGTAAGATTCAAAATCGGTTATTTAAAAAACGCTGTATCTAAACTTAATCGCTACGATTTGTACGCTCGTGTACGCAACTGCCAATTTTTGCAAGTATGCAGTTTTCCAAATTTGGATTGAATGACGTGATTTTAGGCCTATAAAAACGCTTCGCAAATTAATCTCCGGTACAATTCCTCTCTGGAACGAATCCTCTCTGCAAGGAATAAGCGCTCCGAGCTCCTCATCAAGCTACCTGTTTAAGCATCAATCAAGAATGTAAGTACCTATTCAGTATGATATCTAACTATTGAATAGTCAGAGTAATGTATTTATTGTTTATTGAATGGTTAGAGTAATGCATTTATTGTATATTGAATGGTTAGAGTAATGTATTAATATAATCAAGTATTTAAATGTTGATCGTCAAAAGTTAGCACGCTTGGCTCAGAGACTGAGTGATGCTTTTCTGTGCTGCAGGTTCAATACTTGCACAAATCAAATTGTACTGTATGTTATTCATCTATTAAAATTAGTTTTTTTTATGTATGGGCGGTGCAGTGGCTGACTGATCGATTTTTCGAATTCGATTCTAGCATAAATCAAATGATATTTATATCTGTTAACTATTTATCTTCGTCACGATCAGTTACAACTGTAGGAATTATGAAGGAAATGGACTGATTGCAATGCACTAATTATTAATAATTTTTGTTCACAGGTCGAAACTACTTAGCAACGACCTTTTCGTCTCCAGCGATGACTCTGAGCAAGAGGCGAGGCCGAAGAAGAAGACAGAAGAAAGAAAAACGAAGCGGGAAAGGTCCACCAAGTCGAGCGAAGAATCAACAGGTGCAAAAAAAATGAAGCCTGTCATTGCACCAGTAACGCCGCCAGCTCGAGTTACAGCTAGTGAATTATTCGGTGAAGACAGCGATTATGAAGAAAGCAGCACCCCAACACAGAGATCCCACAAAACTGGTAATATACCCCCACTATACTCATATTTTACTAGAAGGATGGCTAAAGGATATTCCCGACAGATAAGCGAGACTAAAGAAGGAAAATATTATGTAGAAGTGAAAATTTACAACACGGAAGAAATAAAAAAAATAATGCCTATAAATAGATGGCGGTCGGCCATAACCACCATCAAGACAAAATTAGATGAAAATAAAGAATCTTGGGCCCACTTAAAGGAGTTTGTTAAAACAACTCAAAATGATTTTAAAAACTGTGCTATTACCCATATGGGTGCTTATGATACTTAATTTGATTAACTAGGTCTCCGTCAATATTTGCTTCTATACGTACATTAATCTGTATCTTCTTTTAATTGTACTTACATACATACGAGTAATATAACATTAATAATTGTACTATATTCTATAAGCATGATATTGTAGTATAAATAAATATTATATAAGTAATTACATAAGTTAATCTGGTAAATGGTTTTCTTATTTACAGTTACACACTTCAACAGCAAACCGAGATCTAGAAAGTCAATAACCTGTCATAAATGTAAAATTGAAATACCAGAAAATCAGTATTCCTATCATATGAGAACGAATATACACAAAGCAAATTGTTTATTGAATACCAAATTCACAGATATTCATATTATTGCAACAGCATTCAAAAACAGATTAATGACATACAGATTGAATGTCACTCAGAAAGACGAGTACCTCGGTTTAGAGGCGTTCCTGGGTGATCATCTAATAAATATAACAGAATTGATAAATATGTCAGTTAATGAACACAACTGCATAAAATTGAATTTCGAATTGTTTGCCTATTTTATGTTATCAAAATCAGGCGAACAGCAATTAAAGTCATTTAATACCAAATATGAAATGCTATATAAGAACACTGATTTAAATGAATTATTAACCAAAGTAATAAATAAACTAAATAATAAATTAACCGAGTTCCAGCACTGTCAATCCGGTTGGACATTTGTTTCTATGAGTCATCTCGAAATTAATATAAACAAGTATTCCCCTATGAGAGGTGGGTCTTATATAGAACTGCCGCCAGCTATTAAGCACTCGAAAAGTTGTATAAATATTAAAAATAAAGATAGTTGTTGTTTACTATGGAGTATAGTAGCTGGATTGTACCCAGCTATAAATAATGTATGCAGAACAAGTTCATACCCCCATTATACCTCTGTTTTAAATATTGAGGGAATGTCATTTCCACCTACGATAAATGATATTAAAACGTTAGAAAAAAATAATCCCGACATTAGTCTAAATATATATGGTATTCAAAATAATATTGTAACTGGACCTCTTTATGTTACACAAAATAGAAGAAAAAATCATTTCAATTTACTTTATATCGAAAAAAACTCTATAGGACACTACTGTCTAATTAAAGATTTAATGCGACTAGTGCGACGTCAAGTGACTCGTTCTAAAGGAAAACATTATCTATGTGATGCATGTCTACAACTATTTAGTAACGAAAATAGACACAAGAATCATAACTGCTCTAAGATTTTGACTGTATTACCTGAAAATAATTCTGTAATAAAGTTCAAACATTATGAGAGGCAGCAAAAAATTAATTTTATAATTTATGCTGATTTTGAATGTATGTTAATAGACTGTAATGAAAGTAGCTCTTTGAATACGCAGAAACTAAAAACACATGAACCTTCATGTTTCGCTTATTATATTTGTTGTGCACATAATGATCAATTAAACAAGTATGTTACATATCGAGGTAAAGATTGTGTTGAAATATTTGTTAAATATTTAATAAAAGACGTTAAACAAATACATAAGATTTTGAGTAGTAAAAAGCCAATGACCCCGTTATCAGCAGAGCAAGAGAAGGATTATCGAAATTCGACTAACTGTCACATATGCAAACAATTATTATTGAATGATAAAGTCCGAGATCATGATCATATTACATCTGAGTATCGTGGGGCAGCGCACTCCCATTGTAATTTGATGTATAGAGTTTGTTCATTCATTCCTGTTGTCTTTCATAATTTGTCTGGATATGACTCACATTTATTCATTGAAGAATTAGCAAAATATGAAGGTTCTATTAATATAATACCAAAAACTAAAGAAAAATATCTTTCAATAGTAAAAGTAATAAATTTGGAAAAAAACAATCACCCTATACAAATAAAATTTATTGATTCCTTTCAGTTTCTTAGTTCTAGTCTGGATGCACTAAGTAAAAGTTTGTCAGAAAACGATTTTTTGAACTTATCAAGAGAGTTTACTGATAAAAGACAATTTGATTTAATGCGAAAGAAAGGTATTTATCCTTATGATTACATTGATTCTTGGTCTAAATACGATGAGACGAAACTTCCCTTAAAGCATAATTTTTATAACAGTCTGTGTGACAAACATATAACTAAAGAAGAATATTTACACGCTCAAACAGTTTGGAATATTTTTGAAATAAAATCTCTTGGCGAATATACAGATTTATACATAAAATGTGATGTGCTTTTACTATGCGATATATTTGAAAAATTTAGAAAAACCTGCTTACATTTCTATAACTTGGACCCGGCTTATTATGTAACGTCACCGAGTTTAAGTTGGGATGCGATGCTTCTATATACCGGCACTGAACTTGAGTTGATAAGTGATTTAAAAATGTATGAGTTATTAGAAAAAGGTATTCGTGGTGGGCTTGCACAATGTTCTCTACGTCATGCTGTAGCAAACAATAAATATTTACCGCATTTTAATGAGTTCGAACCAAGTAGTTATTTAATATATCTTGATTGTAATAATCTATATGGCTATGCTATGATGAAGAAACTGCCTATTAAAGAATTTAAGTTCTTGAGTATGAAAGAAATTAACAAATTTGAAGTAAATGATATATCAGATGATAATGATTACGGTTATATTTTGGAAGTAGATTTAAATTATCCAAATTATTTGCATAACAAGCATAAAGACTTACCTTTTGCAGTTGAAAAAATAGTACCTCCTTATGGAAAATCAGTAAAACTGGTTGCAAATCTTTACGATAAGCAAAATTATATAATTCATTATATTCACTTGAAAGAATGTTTAAAAAAAGGTCTAATTTTAAAAAAGATTCATCGTATACTTAGCTTCAGACAAGAATGTTTTCTCAAAAAATACATTGATCTGAATACTAGTCTTCGTCAAAATTCCAAAACTGCGTTCGAGAAGGACTTTTTTAAATTATTGAATAATGCTATATTCGGAAAAACTATCGAAAATAAACGGAAGCAAGCCGATGTAAAATTAGTAACAAAATGGTCAGATACCAGAAATAAAACAAATAAGCATCTTGGCGCTGAAAAATTGATATGTAAACCAAATTTAAAAAGTGTATCAATATTTTCAGAAAATTTCGTAGCTGTGGAATTGTATCGTGAAAAGGTTGTTTTAGATAGACCTATTTATATTGGATTTACCGTTTTGGAATATTCGAAGCAACATTTATACCAATTTCACTATGACGTTATTAAAAACAAATACAAAGGAAATGCTGAGTTATGCTATACAGACACTGATAGCCTATTATATTTAATTTATACAGATGATTTTTATCATGATATGCATGATGATCTTTCAAAGTTTGATACTAGCAATTTTGGAATGAATAATCCATATCACATACCGCAACTTAATGCTAAAATTCCTGGATTATGGAAACATGAGGTTGGTGATGATTTAATTATAGAATTTACCGGTTTAAGAGCTAAATTATATTTTATTAACAGTGTGAAGGCTGAAATTAAAAAAGCCAAAGGTGTTTCAAAGTCTGTAACTTGTAACCTAAAATTGAAAGATTACAACAATGTACTATTCACAAATAAAACGCATAGATGTAAAATGAATATGATAAAATCAATTAAACATGTTTTATACACTCAGCAAGTACATAAACAAGTTTTAGAAAGAAACGATGACAAAGTTCAAGTATTACAGGATCAAATTCATACATTGCCCTGGGGGCATCGTGATTCTATGTTTGTAGATTATTCCAGTGATGTGTAATCTGTTATATATTAAAATGTATTATTGTTATGTAATAAATGATTTATAATTACTGCTAATAGTAAACTATTTTACCATGTTTGTACACAAATTAGATGTAAATTGACTGCGTTGTAAGTACGTGCTAGTATAAAATTAATGTTTAATAAAACTATTTAATGTGTAATAACTACAAGCGTTTTATTTTAATTTCCGCTATTATATCAAATTACATATCATTCTTAATACTTTACTTACAAGTTAAGAATTAGTATAAAAAATAAATCATCTCGCCTTTTAGTAAAGTCAGTAGTATATATACTCTGGTCAATTCTTATCATCTCGCATTTCACAATGAAGTTCGTTAAGCAATCACAGACTTTTAAAGTAAATAATATAAAATTAGAAAATCATTCACAAAAAGTGAGACATAGTACACTCTTACCTAACAATATAAGATGTATTATATGCGGTCCATCTAACTGCGGAAAAACTAATATAATGCTTAATTTACTATTACATGAAAATGGAGTAAAATTCAAGCATATTTATTTATACTCGAAGACAGTTTTCCAGCCGAAATATTGTTTTTTAAAACAGGTCATACGTTGCATACCCAATGCAAACTTATTTATCTTCCAGGATAATAAAGAAGTTATACATCCTAATGATGCCTTATCCAATTCAATAATGATTTTCGATGATGTCGCATGTGAAAATCAAATAAATATTCGTAACTATTTCGCAATGGGGAGACACAAGCAGATAGATTGTTTTTACTTATCACAAACCTATTCCAAAATACCTAAGCAACTAATACGAGATAATGTTAATCTTTTGTTAATCTTTAAACAAGATGACATTAATTTAAAACATATATACAATGAACATGTGAATATGGATATGGAGTGGCTTAAATTTAAAAAACTTTGCTCTACTATATGGCAAGATCGTTTTGATTTTGTATTAATAAATAAAGATTGTTCTCTAAATGAAGGCAGATATAGAAGGGGGTTTGACATGTTCGTAACTTTTGAACAGACATAATATAAACCATATTACTGTAAAAACATGTTCAATCGTAGTCTACTATCTGTAAATAACGGTTGTATATAGTCGGGGATCAATATGGAGGTCAATATAAAAGAACAATTGATAAAATCAGTAGATAGTATAAAAAATAAAATTAAAATAATTCAAAATGAAGAAGATGCCAGTAATTTAAAATTTAAGAAACTTTTTAAGCCAATAACAGATCCTCTACAGACTTTAGTTAAAGTTAATGATAAGAATAGAACTATATTGAATACGAGTGAAGGTGAGAATAATGTAATGAGAAGATGTAGCTCATTCGTGGATTTTGAAAATTTTAAAGGATTTATAAACAAACATTCAAATGATGATTCTGAATCCTATAGCTCCACGGGCAATGAGAGTGAGAATGATACATTTATGTCACTTAATAAAGAAGATATGATTGAAATCTATGATAATAACATGAATGTACCATTTGGAATTCGAAGTGAAAACAAAAATTTGATGATGGGGGACTCTAAAGTATCATTTTCATTTACAAACAATGTTAACAGTTCCCTCAAATCAATTATAGCCACAGTTAATGACAAACATTATGAAATAACTCCTGGACTAAAAGAACTTTTACTACGTAATAAACCTGACCTCAGTCTGGTAACTGAAACTGATAAAATTATTTACAAAGATATGCTCAATAATACAAATGCTCACAAACGCGACTTTAATCCAAACGGTCAATTAAAGGGTGATAAAGGTTTGAAATACCGTCAAATCATTAAACCTTTATTTTCTGAACAAAATTACGCTCAACATGCAGAAGAACTTATTAAGTCAAAAAGTGGTGGCTACTTACCTAAATTGAAAAAAAAGTATAAGAGTAATACAGATTATGTTTATTGGGATGACCCTAATGAATTAATCGATAGATTAAGACTGTTAATGTCTTCAAAGAACGCTGGTAATACTAATCATGACAATGAAATTATATCAATTGTTGAAGAGTTAAAAGAAGCCGGTGTTATAAAATAATAAAAAGCATTGCAGATAAATTTTATACTTAGTTATATAAAGCGTGTAGACCATGAAGGTTCATACAAAACAAACATCGCTATCAATTAACGAAATAAGCTCTGAGCGTATTGAGATTTTAGACAAAACATCCGAAACTGAATATTGTAAAGATATTAATAAATTCAAAGTTGAAATATCAATTAAAATAGAACAATTGAATAAATTAATTACTAGTTTAAATAGTAGATTAAATAAAATTGAAAAGATCATTGATTTAAAAGAAATAGCAAGGAAGTTAAGCAAGCATTATGAGCAAAATAGACGTCATAAATGAAATTCATAAAAACGCTAGAGTTAATTTTCCAAGAAGAAGTGTAATACTTAGAGATATAGATGACCTTTGGCAAGCAGATTTAATAGATATGCAAGCAATATCAAAAATGAATGCGGGTTATAAATACATACTGGTGATTATAGATACTTTTTCAAAATATGCTTGGGCAATTCCACTAAAACAAAAAAACAAGCAACAGGTATCAGAGGCTTTTAAAACAGTAATAGAAAAAGGACGTGTTCCAAAAAATTTACAAACAGATCTTGGGAAAGAATTTTATAATGATCAATTTAAAAGTGTGGTTAATAAGTATAAAATTAATCATTATTCTACTTATTCTACTAAAAAGGCATCGATTGTTGAAAGATTAATAAGAACGTTAAAAAATAAATTATACAAGGAATTTAGTTTGAATGGAAATTATAAGTGGTTTAACGATATCTTAAATAAAAAGTTACATGAATACAATAATGATGTACATAGGACTGTTGGTCAGTCACCTGCTTCAATAAATCAAAGGAATAAAGCAAATATACTACAAAAATATTTAGACGCAGCTCAGTCTCGAAAAAAAGTGAAGTGTAAGAAATTCAGTGTAGGAGATTATGTGAGAATAAGTAAATATAAAGGATGTTTCGATAAAGGTTATTATCCCAACTGGTCCACTGAAATATTCAATATTAAAAAAATCCAAGAAACAAATCCAACTACTTATTTAATAGAAGATTATAGATGTCGACCCATACTAGGCGCATTTTATGCACATGAACTTCTGAAAACTAATCATCCTGACATATACCTTGTTGAAAAAGTTTTGAAACGAAAAGGAAAGCGAGTTTACGTTAAATGGTTGGGGTTACCGACCAGTGAAAATAGCTGGATTGATAAATTAAATGTATTATAAATGTACTCCTGAACGACATTTAAGCATTTTACAAATAATTATCTATTCACTTCCACTTTGTTCTTAATGCAATAAAGACGCAATACATGTACATATATTTCAGTTTTATGTAAAAAAAAATTGTTATTTAAAAATATAATAATTTAACAATGAAGAAACCACGAGAACTTTGTACAAATAATAAAAAAATGGCTGGATTATCATCTCGAAAAGTAAAATCTGGAGCGGGATTTAGAAAAACACTTAGAAATATTGTATCACATACCAAAAAACACATTAAGAAGCTAAAACCTACCTGTAAGAAAGCATTAATGGAATTAGCCTGCGCTACAGCTCATGAATTTGCATCTGATTTACCCATAAAATTACCCAGAATTATACCAGTACCTAAAACGGGTGGATTTCTTCCTTTAGTCCCAATATTTGCTGGTTTATCTGCCGCTGGAAGTTTGGCTGGGGGTGCTGCTGGGATTGCGAAAGCTATTAATTCATATAAAACCGCTAAGAAACAATTGCTTGAATCGGAACGTCACAACAAGCAAATAGAAGCTTTAATTATTGGAAAAGGATTACATCTTAAGCCATATAAAGAAGGTTTAGGAATTTATGTTACAAAGACGAAAAAAAACTAAATTGTCGGCTACCCAATAGAGCTTTAACTAATATTGATATATTAAAGCATTCAAATTGTATCCCTTTCTTTCGAGGTGTATTTATGAGAGATGAATTACCAGAAAACCCTCTACCGTTAGAATGTGGAGTGATTAATCTTGATATTTCAAAAAACTCTGGCACTCATTGGGTAGCCTATGCCAAAATATATGATCACATTGAATATTTTGACAGTTATGGTAACTTAAAACCACCCAAAGAATTTATAAAATATTTAGGAAACAATATTCATTATAACTATGAAAATATTCAACATGATCACTTGTATAATTGTGGACACTTATGTTTAAAATTTCTTAAGTCATTTTGGAAAAGTAATAAAGAAACTTATTAAGTGAGTGATTTTTATTTCTTACGTCTCAAATTTCGTTAAACAAGTAAAATATAAATGACATTGCTAGTTCATACACATGCATTCTTCAGTTGTTGGTGATAACAATCACTAGTGTAAAAGTTTTTTTTTTATTATCTGTTTAAAGTAACCTCCTCCGTTTTATTCATACTAACATCATGCTAGTTCTTAATAAAACTCCTAACGAGAGAGGGAAAAATAACATAAGACTGCTAATATCCAAAGAAGTGAGACGTCTCAGTGCAGTGAAAATTAAAAAAGTTTCAAAGGAAAACAAAAGATTTCTTAAAGATATTGGTTTTAAAATATAAAATGCTTCAAATTACAGATTTGCCTCAATATGAGACCTCTATTGAGGCTTATGAAATCCACAGCTATAACCCGTATAATAATAGCTTTAAAGAAAATGATGAAATTAGAATACCCATACATCAGCAAGATTTATATGTATTGCCATCAGGTAGTTCCATTTATATAGAAGGACATGTAAATGTGACAACTAGAGATGCAGCGGGAAAATTAGTAAAAAAAGATGTTGATTTTATAAATAATCCAATTTCGTATTTGTTTCAAGATATTAGATATGAAATAAATGGTGTTGAAATCGATCGCATTAAAAATGTTGGTATTACAACAACCCTAAAATCGTATATCTCTATGAATGAAGGTGAAAGTAAGGCTGCAGCAGTTTGGGGATGGAACTTAGGTGGTAGGAAATTAAAAAACGAATATTTTAGTGTTATCATGCCATTAAACAGAATACTGGGATTTGCAGAAGATTATAACAAAATAATAATCAATTGTAAACATGAACTTATATTACAACGAAGCAGCTCAGCATTGAACTGTGTGCTTATCGACAAAAATGATAATATAGAAATAGATATACAAAAAATACAATGGCGTGTGCCGCATATTAAAGTTTCTGATCGTAATAAATTGTTATTGCTTAAAAGTTTGGAGAGAGATCGTTCTATACAGATAGCATTTAGAAATTGGGATTTGTATGAATATCCATTACTACCAAGAACAACAAAACATTCCTGGTCAGTAAAGACAACTTCCCAGCTAGAAAAACCAAGGTTTGTTATATTTGGTTTGCAAACAGCTCGAAAAAATAATAAAACTAGAAGTTCTTCAATATTTGATCACTGCAATGTAAGCAATATTAAGTTATATTTGAATTCTCAATACTATCCGTATGATTCACTTAATCTGAAATTTGATGAAGGTAAATATAGTATATTATATGAAATGTATGCTAATTTCCGTCAGTCGTATTACAGCTTAGGCATTGATCCATTGCTTAGCTTAAACCAGTTTAAAGAAATTGCTCCACTTTTTGTGATTGACTGTTCAAGACAAAACGATTCACTTAAAACTGGACCAGTTGACGTGCGATTAGAAATTGAATGCTCTGAAGATATTCAAGATAATACATCTGCCTATTGTTTAATAATAAACGATCGACTGTTCGAATACAAGCCGCTAAGTAATATTGTGAGAAAACTATCATGAATATCATAGTAGATGTTCAAGGGTTTAAGAGTGAAAGAAACGACTTTATTCCAAAAGAAATAGCAATAATGTACAAAGGACATATACAAGTACTGTTGATAAAACCACCACGATCATTCTATGACTTGACGAGGAAAGAACGGTTACAAGTGGCTTGGATTGAAAAAAACAGAGGAATAAAGTGGAACGAAGGCTTTGTACCATATTTTAATTTTGAAGCACACTTCGGCAATTTTTTTCAAAATAAATCTATATTTACTAAAGGAAACGAAAAAGTGATATGGTTGAAAGATATATTCCAAATTAATAATGTATACAATTTGGAGAGTAAGAACTGTCCAAGTTTGGCGACATTATATAACAATTATTTAGATTCATCTGACATTATGAGTTGTATGCATCATACCAATATATGTGCTTTAAAAAATGTGTTTTGCCTAAATAAATGGTGTGAAGAAAATCAAGTGTTTAGTCAGTAAGATAAAATAAGAACGATCCTAGTTTTACGTATTAGTAATTATTATAGTTGAATGTTAAACCTACCTATCATTCGAAGTGTGAATATCTAATCTATAAACTTACCTACACATATTCTGTTATTTAGATCAGTGGACATGTAAATAATATTATAATATTATTTTAATAAATGTATTGTAATAAATGATAAATGTATCATGGCTTATAAAAAATAATGTATTTGAATGAATGATGTGTACTAAATTATATTTTTATTATTATTATTATTATGTAGAAATAAATATTTAAACTTGACTTTCTTGTTAGTTTTATTTCTTAAATACTAACAATATTAATATACCAGTTAACCGCCTGCCTACCGCAAGTAATATATCAACATCGAAAGCAAAAACAGCCTGTTATAATGAGCAGTTCATACTCAACAGCTTGTTATTATGAGCAGTTCGTACTCAACAGCTTGTTATAATAAGCAGTGCATACTCAACAGCTTGTTGTAATGAGCAGATCATTCTCAACAGCTTGTTATAATGAAAATAAATATATTATGGGTTTACAGAGGAATAAACTGGTATGATTAAGGGGTTACTAGAATACTCTTTCAATGAATTCAGTTCAAGGTCTCATTTCGAATAGTGAAATATAGGGATACTCGAATCGTTGAACTGTGAAATATAGGGTTATTCAGATCTGTGATCTGAATACCCTATATTTCAACTACTAACGTTTTAACGTAGTCAACCTATGGAGTAAAAGAGTGAAAATAAAATATGTACTCAGAAGATCATATAAAAAATGGGTCATAAGATACACCCCGAGTAGGTAATAAAATAAACCCGAACCCGCAAAATAAAATTGCAATGAAATAAAAGTCATCGAGGTATGAAAGCGTAATTCATTTTTAACTGTGCCAACAAAATCACATTACGGAAAGTCTGCAAATATGCAAAAGATGATATTACCACCAGTTATAGCCATAAATTCTTTTAAATTCGTTTTATTTATGCTTTTTCCTTCTCTATAGGAAGAACAGCCTATTGTTTTAGAAAATTGTTTTCGAGCGCAGCGTCGCCTGTGCCCACAAAAAGGTGACATTCTTTTTATTGAAAGCGAGAAAACAAAGAAAACGTTTTGTATTCTAATAAATGTCATTATCTTTTATTCGTTTCTTGAATTATTTCCCATCCTATTTTATTTTACGTAGAAAAGTCTGAAGAATGTGTTTATACGTGTATTTAACCTGCGTGACATTCAGAGTCATTCTTCATGAAAGCTTTTTGGGGATCACAAATTGACACTTCTTCATATTATGTTTATATCGTCAAATATTAAGAACGATCACAGTTGTTCCCTTTTTCACAAAATGTACACTCACGAGCAATAAATTGTTATCATGAACTATGAATTGTGGTATACAACTAATTTTGTTATCTTTCAATTGACATAAAAAATTGCAATAGGTTGAAATAGTGGACGTCTTAAGTTGATAAAATAAAAATACATTTATAATTCATGTTATTTACCCCTCAATATTTTTGCTACCCAAGTCCTTATGACTGCCTGTATACCTTTTGACAGAATGAGTTTAATGATGGAATGCTGTGGATTTTTTTGCCACGCTTCGACTAAAGCGGTTTTCAGGTCTTCTATCGTCGCTTGAGCTAGATATGTTCCTCTTACTTGCCTTTTAGCTCGTCCCACATATGTTCAATTGCATTCAAGTCAGGACTAAGGGCTGACCAGTCTAGTATGACAATCCCGATTTCTTCCAGGTACTGTGTGATGAAGATGAAATGAAATAACACAATCACAATAAAATTGATTGAGTCAGGCGTTACTTTGCGGAAATCCATTATAAATTTGAAAATGAAAATAATATATCTAGTTTTAATTTCCGCGAATATTAGTGGGTTGCAGGTATGCACCTCCCTCCCGCCCGCTATATTATGCACATGCAAGATTACAAGGCAAATGCAAGGATTTTATGCACATGCAGGAAGGCAAAGCAAAACCCAACACCAATACCGACACGTGTTTCGCCTCTTCACGAGGCATCCTCAGGGGACGTGTTGAACGGTCAGCGAGTCAACAGCGAGGCATAAAATCCTTCTAAAACTAGGCTTTGTCTTGTTTGGCAGAAATCATAACCAAAATAAATGTATTCTAAGAATAACATGATCCCATACATATACATATGAAAGGGTCCGTATACAAGCGTATGTCTAATATCCGACGGAACTTTTTTATGTAATAGGAATAAGAAAACATCATATTTTTTGTTAAGTCACTGGCCTTTGGTAATTTCTCGAATATTGCAAAATATTGAAATAGACTTTACCTTTTGTGGGATTATTCTACCTGATAAAGTTTTTTTTGTCCGACTGCCTTGTGATAAAGAAAATTGCTGAAGTTCTTGGTTCCCGCAAAAACTGGGTCAACTTTATGATCATTGTTACTAGAATTTGTTGTCTGCTTGATTTAAAACCTTACGCTAGACTCCATCCGCACATTGAACATGTTATTACACAGGTGCCCAGCGTGACGAGGCGTAAATTTCACATTATTAGCGCAGCTTAAGTACTTACTACCGAAAACCCCTGAATTTGTCTAAAATGCCTATTTTGAAATGTTTGATGCGATCCTGGAGAACTCAAATGGTGAGTGATTCTGTGTTGTCGGTGATTTCAATGTACATTCTCAAGAATGAGATTCCTTTGACCAAATTTGCAGAGGTTGGTAAAATTGTCCGTGATTTTGATCCAGCCATTATGCTACCCATTACAACATCTTTAAAAAATGCTAGACAAAATACTAGATCTGTTTATCAGTTACAGTGAATGCACGGTGTACGAAACAATGATCTTGCTACCTTCGGTTTACTATCTTCCGTTTTGTGTTAAAGATAAAGATTAATTAATAAAGATTAACTATAGCTTTGAAACAGTTGTATTATTTCAAAGCTTATTAATAGTCTTTATTAATAACGACTTATCAGAAAAAGACCTTTGACGTCAACGTCTATGACATTCTTGTCAATATAATTAGAACACGCTGTACCTTAAAAACGGTTCGGTCATCGAAATTACCAGAGTCTTTCTCACCGGCTTTAATACGTAAAACAAAGCCAAAGCTTGGTTGAAAAAAGCGTGTTAAAAAGGCTTGGCGTTTGTACAGTTTTATTATGCGGTCAGCAACTAAATTCGCATGCCCCAAACCTACTTACATCTATACAAAACCTTAATTAGATCTCAATTAAATTACGCAGTCTGAGTGTCTAGAAACGTTACAAAAGAAATTCCTAAGATCCATGAATTACAGATGCTTTCGTTCTTCCGTAGCTTATTTTGATCAGCTGAGGCAATACCATCTTTTTAGCCTTGCTAATCGGTGAACATTTTTTGAAACCCTTTATGACCTTTGCAATAATATTTATGACTGTTCTGACATATGCAACAGGACAAAAGAGCACGTATGCGTGCAATGCGTAAGCAATTAGTACTTTTTACAGTAAGAGCATATCGAACGAATTCTGGTGTGCGTGCACCACTGCGACGTCTTTTTTTTATTGTGATATGGATTTGCTCTTGACTCTAGTCTAGGTCACAGGTGACAGAAATAAAATCGACGATGGAATGAGCTTACCTATAATTATATTATAAGCATTTTCTCGGTACACTCATTGCACTATTCCCAGACAATACTTAAATTTTATTCTCAAAGCAATCAAAAAGCTATACATCTCGTCCAGGTCATCAGGTTTTAGGTCGTAATCTGATGTTTTTTGACACAGAAAGTACCTAAGACAGGGTGGGATCTACCCTATGTTCCACCATCTTTTTTTTTTTTTTTGGATGGGAAATCATCAAATGACCCCTCCCGCCCTGGGTTGAGCGGTAGGGAGTGTCAGACTTTTACTGACTAAAACCCACCCGTGATCCTTCTTGTGCCCTATGCGTTCCAGGGCCGCGGTAACTCTTTCGAACAAATTCCGCAACCCTAGCAGGCACCGACCCTATGGGGCCCCGTCCTCGGATGTTCCACCACCTATAGTGGAACATAGATTGAAACTTAACTCCACCGATGGGACGAAGCACGGTACGAACAAAACACAAACGGATCCGAAACGACCGCTGTTTTCAACTCCAGTAAATAAGAATTCCAGAACCACCATGACTTATAGTGGAACATAGTTTGCAACTTAGCTCCACGCACCGATGGGACGAAGCACGGTACGAACAAAACACAGACAGATCCGAAACACACCCGTTTTCAACTCCAGTAAATAAAAATTCCAGAACTCATATCGATTATCCAGTCGATATGACAACCTACCGCAGTCGATTCATCACAGTTACCGCTACAGTAATAACGATTCGCAGAATTAATTTAACTCTGTCTACGGTTTGTGTTTAGTATCGCATGTAGGTACAGTTTGAGAGTTTGTCGTTGTGTGTATGTTATCGGTTTTGTGTTGTGATAGTAATTTTTCACATGCATGGAAATAACATAAAAAAATATTGTTGAATTATTTCTGAAACTTTTAACACGTAGTTAAGGAACAGTGAATATTTTATTATCTCATCGTCCGAACAACATATTTTTAAGAGGTCATCTCATATGGTCGATAGATGGCATTATTCATTTAACATTTGATTGACGTTTCGTCCATGTCTGTTAATGCACATTTGCTTGGTTTACTAAGTCAAAACTTATAAGCGTAACCGTATAAAAATGCCTTGTCATAAAACTGGAAAGCCGCAAAAAACAGCTGATTTAGCTGTAATAAATTGGGAAAAAGGCCGGGCAGCCTATCCTAATCATGGTTAAGTGCCTGTAAATAATACTTAATTACTTAGTATGTACATATGCGGAGATCGTGGCTAAAGAATAACAGCCACATGGGTCGACCTTCAAGGTTAAGCAACCTGATGGATGACCATCTTAACATACCGAGATAGATCCGTATCTCTGAAAGCACGCTAAACCGTTGGTCCCGGCTGTCATTTGCAGATATTGGGCTGACACCAGTTTAGAAACCTTAGGTTAGCCTAGAAAAACGATCCATGTATTATTTAGCCAGGAGTATACAAATCTTCTGTATCGTAAAAATAAACATTTTTTTAAATTATTTCTACTTGGTTTACTGGTCAGTATTATTAATTAATTTGAAGTTGTACGAAATTAAGAATAAACTTGATTCGAGGTAACAGGAGATATCAGTGGTCGGCATTTTTAAACGGAAAAGATGATTAGTCCGTGTCCTGTGTAATCTTCTTTTTTATTTTCTTAATCCTAAGAGGGTTCAGCTAATGCAGTGTATTAACTATATGTACATCTTACCTATGTGACACATCTTTTTCGATATCCGTGCGAACGAAGTCGCGGACACAACTAGTACTCCATATAACTAATCAAATAGAATGACAATAAAGCTCGCCGACCTATCGTTCTTGTATCCTTCGATAATTTTTAAATGGCATTTATTTTGTAAGTAGTTTAAACATAACACTTTTACGTCATCCAACGCCTAAGCTTTTTGTTCATTTTAAGCTCGATGCAAAGGCCGGTGTGAAAGTGCTTTAATAATAATAATAATAATACTTTATTTCGGACATAGAAAGATCCATAATGTGTTAGTGACAGAAATACTTATACAACTATGTTAGTAACAAAATGAATAAAATAAATTAAACTAAAAATATCATCCCCCTTAATTCATATATTTTCCCTCAGCACCAGGCCCACAGGCATGCCTGCGAGACCAGTGCATCAGGAAAGGACAGTCAGGTTTCTCAGCAATTACCTTCAGGATGCTATTGGAGCCTCCACGTATCCTATGCATCAAGGATGCCGTTCTCTTGCGCATGATAGCCTCAAAACTATCCGTGCCTGCCTCAGCAAACATGCCTGATGCGCTACAGAATCGCGGAAGCCCCAACAACACCCGGAAAGCATTATTGTACTGAACTCGAAGAGCGTTGTACGCCTTCTGCGTATATGAGACCCACAAACTGCAGGTATAAAAAGTCTGGCAGTAGGCCTTAAACAGTTTAATTTTCACTTCTTTAGTACACCTGGCAAACCTGCGGGCCAACATATTGCATCGGACCGACAACGCTCTTCTCTCTCTCTCCAAATCATCGTCATCATTCAGATCCTCATTCAAAACATGCCCAAGGTATTTAAATTGAGACACCCTCTCAAGCGCTACCCCATATAGGTAAACTGGAGGAATCGACTTAGGTTTTCTGGAACCAGTACGAAACACCATGACCTCACTCTTTCTGACATTGTACAGGAGTCCATGAGCCGTGGCGTATCGCTCACACACTCCAAGCAGCCGTCTGAGAGCATCAATCGAGGGACTCAGCAGCACCATGTCATCAGCATAACTGATACTATTAATAATTTTACCATCAATAGAGCAACCGACACCAGTGCTGCCGAGCTCCTCGACCAGCCGATCGATGTACAGACTGAAGAGCCCTGGGGAGGTCAAACCTCCTTGCCTCACGCCACACTCCAGTCCATACTCACCAGACAATGCTCCCGACCATCTGACCTGGTTGATTTGATGGTTGTACCAGTACTCGAGGAGATTTATCAGCTCACGTGGTATGGCATTCTCCCTCAGCTTTGACCACAAGATATTATAATTAACCAGGTCAAAAGCCTTGGAGAGATCCAGAAATACAGCATACACAGGAGTACTTCTGTCAGTGTAGTACCTAACTGTGTGCTTGAGCGCCAGAATAGCAGTTTCGGTGGACAACCCAGCTCTAAAACCGAACTGTGCATCATTTGGCTTAAGCTGTCCCCTTATCCTACGCTCAAACACACAGTCAAGCACCTTAGCTGCTACAGTGGCCAAAGAGATCGGTCTGTAGTTGTCCTTATCTGACGCATCCTTAGTTTTATTTTTCGCTATAGGCACAACTATCGTCCTCATCAGATCTACAGGCAGGTAGGAATGCCTCACACAGAAGTTGTACAGCATCGATAGGACCCTAGGAAGATGCGGACCGGCATACTGAAAGTGTTCAATGCTTAGGCCATCATGTCCGGGAGATTTGCCTTTAGTCATAGATTTAATAACATTCTTAATCTCTTTTGCCGAAATGTTAAATGGCTTTCCAGACATGATGCTCTCATGCGCTGCTTTGTTTGGAACGATTCAGTATTTTTCAATAAAATCGATATTTTTTGTTTACTGTATAGCAGATGTAGAACAACATCCTTAAATATGACCATGCACTTCTAAACGCCCTGTATAGTCCAACCGAATGGTTTAATAAGAAACTAACCTTTTTCATATCTCATTGATTGTGTTTTGCCACTTAGCCCTTTTTATGAATTCCATGCCTCAAATAATTTGCGACAATCCATCATTTTATTATACATATGTACATACATACATTTTTACCATCGACCTTCCAATAAAAAGAGTGGAGCCCGAAACAAAAGCTATCTTAGAGTTCTATCCAAACAATAGCTTTTTAAAACTAGAAGGTTATTCGGTTCAACCTTCAGCGGTGATCAGAGCGACCCCGATGCATGCTCCCAATGTCTGGGCCGTTCTATATTTGGCGCTGACATTGAACACTGGTCTGTTGTGACTGCAGTTCAAGAGTGGCACCGTATTATTTGACTTAGATATGTCAAATGAGTTATGGTTATACTCGTTTAGAGCGTTATTAGAGAGAGAAAGGAAGAGAGAGAGAGAGATTTTTAATTTCTATAAAATTTAGATTTGCTCTCACTGTTTCTCTAAACTCAAGTCTCATTACTACCAGTTCATTCATTCCCTAGACTAAGAAATTCCCGCCAAGATTGCGGAATTTCTTCGAAACAGTCCCGGCGACCCTGTAACACAAAAGGCATTTGGAGGAATACGGATGGGTTTTAGTCAGTAAGACTCTGACGCTCCCTTTCGCTTCGTCCAGAGCGGAAGAAGTCATCTGATGTTTTCCTATATACTTAAAAAAAAGAATTGCTAGTTTGTTAGATAACGTCTACCTCTCTACCTCCTCAGAGTTTTAGAGTCGGTTCAGCGTCAGATGTTGTGTACAAGCCCTTTTTACTAGCACCAAAAATAAATAAAAATACTTATACCTATTCATTCAAAATCATAATCGCTAATAATGTTGTCATACTATGTTATGAAATAAAACCACAATAAATTTACTGAAGAAAATAGCTAATACTGCTAACTATTGGTATGCTTCAAATAGTTACGTTATTACATGTAGGTACGACACAAGCCTGCCCCAAAACCACTCAAAGTTTAAAAAAAAACACGTATTTGCGCTGAAGCTGATTGAGTTACAAACAATTTTCCTAGAAGTTAAACGAATATTGTTAAGTTTTATTGTATTTAGAGGCAGCTTTTTTTCTTGTATCGGAATTAGTTAAATTTGTGTGTCAACTAAAATAAATTATTTGACCTTTTTTTTGGATGAAAAATCATCAAATGACTTCTCCCGCTCTGGGCGGAGCGGAAGGGAGTGTCAGACTCTTACTGACTAAAACCCAATCGTGATCCTTCTTGTGCCCTTTGCGTTCCAGGGTCGCGGTGACTCTTTCGAACAAATTCCGCAACCCTACCCCCGCAACGCGTGGAACACGTCGCGCCCCTGGTTGCTATCGGATGGCGAGCCACCCACAGCTCGCCCTCCGCAGGCCCAAATTATTTGACCTATGACTCTCTTGTTGGGATGTTGATCACTAGCATGACTGCGGAGTGTGAAGTCCTGGGTGAAACTCACAAGCCAGGGAAAATGATTTGGAGCTTCAACATTTGAAATTTCTCAAGAACAGCTCTGATTCCTGCTCAGTTGGTGGTTCTATGAAGGATTTAAACTTTGCTGCAAAAATGTTTTATTCGGAAACCTTAGACCCGATGATAATATTGTATGGTTAATATAGTTTAAACTTTCACCTCTAATACAAACGACCTAAAATGAAAATCCACCAAAACGAAAACATACAATTTTTTGAAACCATTCCATAGTTGCTTCCGAAATGATTGTAATATCAGTAAGACTGCTTATTTGTACAAGACTAGTCCTTGACTACCCTGATCGAATATTTTCATATGCATAGTTTATTTGTAACACTTTCCCGATTTGGGATTCGAACCCAAGATCTCATGTTCCACAGTAGTGCCTTACTACCATTTCCTATTGGTATCAATTATAGAGATCATACCCCGTTATTCTCAACGATCTATAAATATCCATAAATGATAAATTAATTATATTTATTTTGTCTTTTCTGGTCAGTATCAACTAGAAGAAGCAGGAGTTTCTTAGCTGACTACAATGAAAAAAAAAACACCGAAACAATCTTAGAGGTCCAAATCTCTTTTAAAGTGCACCAATGAACATGCTTCACTTGTCTCGAAGCCCCAAAGGTATAAGCGTTTTTGTTAACTTGTATCAGTAAAATCAACAGCAAGTAAAAAAAAATCGGAGTCTCCTAAACACAAAATATTCAAGTCCTTGAAACCAGTCCATCGTCATTTCCAAAGAAGTTGTATCATAAGTTAGCTTGAGTCTATCAGGAATTTGCTTCATCGGTCCAGTGGGATTTAAGCATTATCATACGTCTTTTGTGGTTTTGGTAATCAATAAGCAAAGTCACGTTGAGAAAACGAGATTTTCACTCGATTTAAAACTTTAAGTCCTTGAAACAATCGATTGTCGCTACCGAAGTGGTTGTGTTGGCTACTTCCCGTTATGTCACATTCCCGATTGGTCAAGTTTGTCTGTCTATTTCCACCAGACTAGGCCTTGACCAATTAGCCACCTTGACCGTGTGGCGGTCGGGTATTTCCGTGAGCAGTCGATTTCCACTGCCTCGTGTATTCGTGGACTGTATTGGCGAATTGTGTTTGCGAATAACTTTCAATCTAGGCGAAATTGTTGAAGTGTCATGTTTTTTAAATGAAGGTTTGTTTTTATATCTGGTTGGTATTTGCAGTAGGTCAACCTACCTAGGTATCAGTGCCGACGCCTGGCCATAGCCCATTCCCGCCGGCTTCCCTTCAGAAGTTTGGAACACAACAATTCTATCGTAGGGGAAGGTGGGGGGACACCGGATAGTTAAGAAAAAGACATAATAAATAAATCACTATATTATTTATTGAGGTAATCAATGTCAGAAATGTTTAAGTATACCTTTGGCATAACTTTGGCAAATAAATGTTTGAGATCAATTTTAGTTAATCCAAAATATGTGTCATATTTAAAAAAATTATAAATCCGAATTCACCCCATACCTATGGGTCAAACCGGATAGGCATTTTTTATTGAAGGGGTGAATACAGATACTACCAATAAAACGAAATAATCAAATTATCCGCAGTTTTTGCATACAAAAAATAATAATTCTTGCTCAGAACAACTAATGCTTTCGTGAGCCCATTTAAGTCCCCGTTCAGCTGAAGCTAGGGCACCGACTTGTTTTTTACCTTTGACTGATATAATTTTTCCTATTTTTTTTTGGTACAGAGGTCAATCCTGTTTCGTCCATGTTATAAATTCGCGTGGAATTGGAAGCGTGCTGAGCATAAAGTGTATCTAAAAGGTTAAAAAACGATGACACTACAGTTCTATTAAAGCCCATTGCTCTTGCAGCTGATGTAGCTTCAGGTGATCTTAGTGACAATTCAGAATGTCGTTTTAGAAATCCAGTAACCCAATCTATGCCAGCAAGTCCAGTTTCCTTATTAAAAGGATGGTTTAAATTATTTCTTTCAGCCAATTGGAATGCCAAAAGTCGAAGATCTGTTTTAGTCAATCCAAATAGTCGAGATTCTATAATTTTGATATGTTCAACTAGCATGCCTTCCAGCTCATCAGTAAAAACGCATTTTGCAGAAGCAGGGCACTTTCGAAACACTTCGTCTTTGGATTTTCCAGCTTTGATCTTCTTTACACGATCTTCTAAGGAACTTTTGGGTACACTATATGTATGTGATGCTAAAAGATATCCCATTCTCCCTTCCAGCACTGAATTTATGGCTAAAAGCATGTCTGACTCCGACCACTGCAGCCTATTTGACTTTCTCACATATGTTCGTGGCATGTTGATGCTCGCACTCTGTAAAAAGTAAACAAGTAGTTTATTATATAATAATTAAACAGAGGAATAAAACAAACTCTTGCAATACCTACCTACGTATAAAATCAATCGGGGTGAAACCGGATAGTCGAAATCACCCCGTCTGCTTGTACCCCACAGGTGCCATGTTTGAAATTGTAATACTAACAGAGATTATGTTTACACTCATAGCAACAACAAATACCGTTTTATAAGATTCAATATGTATTACTTCATGAAAAATACAACCGTATAGGATAGCACAAAGCTAAACTTAATGATAACACTTTAAAAAAGTCAAAATATTAGATAACTTACCTTTGTTCACAATTTTCGATTATGGACGCACGCGCTGAGATGTTACCGTCGCCGCCATTTGCAACTGCACTGAGTAAGCGTTCGCGCATATTTCACAGCTAGCTAGAGTGAGACAGGTGTACGCGGAGTAATGAAATAGCAACTATCTGGTTTCACCCCCTGTCCGGTTTCCCCCCTCATTCCATTGAAAAATCGCAACAGTACTGACTGTTAAAAGTAGAGAAACATCACAAAACGCATACACAGATGGATATTCAATTCCAACAAAAGCTCTTCAACAACATTATTTAACTCTTCTTAAAAATATATGTAAACTAACATCGCCCCGCGGTTTCACCTGCGTAGTTCCCGTTCCCGTAGGAATATGGAGATATAATATAGCCTATTTTCACCGAAGATAGTGTAGCTTCCCAAAATTAAAAGATTTTTTTAAATCGGTCATGTAGTTTCGGAGCCTACTCAATGCAAACAAACAAAAAAACAATATAATCTTTCCTCTTTATAATATTAGTGTAGATATACATATGTATATCGCTCTATATCTACTTATTTACACCTAATTAATTTTGGTATGAATGAAAGCTTTTTTAGTACAAACTGTAGTATTATATTATCTGTGGTACAAACTATGAAGAAGAATGTACAACGTGAAATCAAATTTACCAAACCCCCAAAATGATTGGAACGTTTACACTTTGTTTTCAATAATAGTAATAATAATAATATCTTGGGACAACTCACACACGGCTATCTGATCCCAAGCTAAGCAGAGCTTGTGTTACGGTAACCAGACAACTGATATACATAGGTACTTATATAATTTATAAATACATACATATTATAGATAAATCACACCCAGACACAGAACAAACAATCATGCTCATCACACAAAGTTTGTCCTGGGTGGGAATCGAACCCACGACCTCCGGCTTAGCAGTCAGGGCCGCTAACCACTAGACCAACAGGCCTGTCAATGTTCCTTATATTCCAAGCAATTTAAAATCCAAACATAAAACATTTAGTTTTTCTCAGTAAAAATCCCATTTGACTCAGAATACCTACCCGAGAACGACAAACCATTTTGTAGGAGGTTGAAAATATTTATCAAGCAGCACTTCAAAATCAATCAATAAACGCTCCGGCACAGTCGAGACCTCGATTAAAACAGAGTTTAACATAAACCACAGAACTATCGATACCCCAGGAGGAAACATTGAGAGTCTACATAAACTTTTAGATGAGCAGAAACCGCAGAACGTTTGCTTCAAGTTCGACTATAATAATATTGACGACGAGGCTGAACTCTGGACTTGGTAGTTCTAACTTTCTAAGTAATGATTCATTTTTTTTTCTCTCTTTTTCGTACTGCACCTACCACATTTATTCTCTGCATCACCCAAAAGTTGACTGGTAGAAAATGCCTAAGGCATTAAGTCCGCCTCTGTACATTTGTGTGGTTTAAGTAATAGATAAATAAGTATTCCTTTAAGTAAGGTAAAGATTACTTCCCATCATGGGTATTCCTAAGAATCCAGCGACCGACTACGATTCGCCTGATTGTTTGTTACCCAGTAATAGTGTGTCAAACATTGATTGATTGATTTTATAAAATCGGTAAAATCAAACCAATGTCATTTACTTATTCAAATTAGGCTGGATGAACACATTTTGAACATCAACGTTTACAAAAAGACTTCGTAGTTTAAACACATATGTATGTACATATGTATATGTAGCTGTGTTAAGCCCATAGATTTGCCAAACTAAAGTTGCAGTTTGTTGATTCAATCATTTGGTCTGGTTTACGATTCCTGTCTCTTAGTTTACACTTAAACATCGTATTTGTACACGACACATTAATGTCAATAAAAAAAAGTTAAAAAAATAAATAAGAAGTGAAATTGTACCTACTACTATGTAGCAGTTCTGACTGACCAAGGTGCATATTTAAGAGTAACTTTGGTACATACTATAAAATGTCACCATATGAGAGGCTTTAACATATAAAATTCAAAGCTAAATATCTTAAAAAAAAAAAAAACTTATTAAGCGTTCTACTTTTCCCCGAAACACGTTCAGTATTCATCGAAACTATATTTACCTACCTACTTTGTTTTGTAACGTTCCCAGATACGGCAATAATTCTAGAAACTCATAAATAAGGTAAACTTCTGACATATATAATGATTAATCGATAAGTAAATTGTAATTCTGAACATGGTCGACCGATACAACTGGCGAACTTAGTTTGCGAATCAGCTATGTGGAACCCATACATAACCACGATGAAAACTTTTTTCACAGGCGGTACCTAGAGCTTTAGAAAGAGTTTTTGGAATATAGGACTGTAAGCTGTAGTTACCTGCACACGAGTCACGAGTAAGAAATATTGAAAATAAAAAAGTCATTTCTATGTAGTTAAAATTAAAAATAAACCACCAAAGCTACCTACACGAATACATCCATGAAATGATGTACAAACGCGTAAGTATAAAAAAACACTATTCTATTTTTTACAATGGTATCAAGAACGACCAACCTGATTATTTACTAACTTTTCTTTGGTATGTCAATAAAATTGATTTTTGTTCGTTTCTCGTTTTATTGTTTCCCTTTTTTATCTCGAGTTCGACGAGAAATAGCGACATCTATGAAAAGGATGTGTTACTACTATTAAAACATGTTCAGTAACGTTAACTCACAGAGAATCTCCTCAATTTTCGCTACCCTCTTTTCATGATAGTATTCGGTATCACTACTAGATGGCGCTATCCGTTTAGTTCCGGAAAATTATAGTAGGTGGCGCTAGTAGACTGTTGATGTGTGAAGAAGAATATTAATTTAATCAAATGACTGTTGAAAAGCGATAATTACTTTGTTGTTATTATACAATTTATGAGAATTGAATTTGGAATGTGACTGTGGGATTTGTTTCAATGCAATTCCTTGAATACATTGTTTAATCAAGGTTGAGGTATTTTCAGGAAAGCCAAATATTATCCGCCGAAAAAGTATGTAGGTATCTGGGGAGTACTATTTCGGCTCTGGTGAGCCCAGCGTCTGTTAACCTCAAATTCCCTGATTCTCCCGACATACATATTTTGACTTAATTTCAGTCGATAGCAACCGTGAGTTCTTTCAGAAGTGGCTCCATTGGCGGTCTTGACTTTTTATACGAGGTTTTGTATAATTTCACATCTAGTTATTTATTCATATTTAGCAGTAATTCTTGAATACGTGTACATCTATATATTCTAGTTCATTACTTGTAAATTTCCATATATTTACAGATTAAAAGTACGTAGTATTTCTTTTTATGTATGATAATAATTATTGGTTCAAAAACACCAGAGGTTATTTAAACAATAAGTACCTACAGGATTCGTTTCCCATATCGTGATTCGACCAGTGCATGACAATACATATTATGATTATACTCTTTGGCATGACGTTTTGATGGAATACATAGCAAGTAGGCTTGTATACTTAAGGAAACATCAAACAACCCGTGTAGCAGAGAGGTATGGTTATGTTAGTAGTTTATAATATAGGTCATGGCAGGTCAGTAGGTAAATACACAAAAATATTGTTAAAACGGTTTAGAACCTTCCTTTTATGTCGAACAGCATTGTCCATAGTATTATAACAAACGAGACATCTAAGCCTCTTTAGAAGCAAAGTTGTTCCGTTTCTCTTTATTCACGTTTCTTTCATTCCTCGATCAAACAAAAAAAAATATAAGTACCCAACCAAGTCGGACTCACAGAAGAATCGTGTGAACAAAACAAACAATAAACAGGAAGTTCCCAACTCCCCAAGATACAATCAATTCCTTGGGAAACAAAATTTAACACATAGAACAACAGAATTTGGCGACAATCCAAACTGTACCATCAAATCGTTCGAGCTACTCAGTTCAAAGTACTAGGGAAACATAACATGGAAGGGATGATTTATGCCGACTCAACGATTTGTCGCGAAATGAGAGAAGTACTTTGCTTTTTTGCCGTGATATCAAGTGGGCTTGAGACCTGTTTAATTTTCTGCTGTCCTGGTATTTGAATGGCCTACATTAGCAGATTTTATTCTTTGTTACGTTTTTTCGAGAGTTCTGAATTTGAACAAAGAAGAAATGTGTTTGAAATGGTTTGTTTTAAGTATAGCTGTAATTTGGGGCTTGAGGTTTTTCACTTTTATTTATTTTGATATAGGTATGTACATTTTCCTTACGGTTACTAAAGTTGAATTCTGCAAAATTTATAATACATAAAAAAATAAGTTGTTTGTCATAACTAACAGTCCAAAATTAAATCCAACATAAAACACCGAATGAAAATGTTATCATGAAAAAAGTCAACGACATCCAAACAGTATTTCTAGTAGACGATCTTTAAACAAGATATAATCCATGATAGAGCTCAACCATTGCGAGAATACAAGCATTTTGCACCCGAGGCTTTGTTCAACTTGGCAGAAAATGGCCATTTACCTCGCACTTTCTATGTGGTCACTGGACCGTAGGAGAGTAACAAAGGAAATCTTTGCTACGGACTACAAGACTGTGGGATAAAACTACATTTAAACGAGTATTCGGGATATTCTTTCGGGTGTAAGCTGGTTTTGTTGGGTGTAATTTGGGTCAGTGGGCTTGAAGCATAATATTATTTTGACTGGCTCTGAGGCACTGTATGGAATTCCGCTTTTTCTTTCCGGCTGTAGTTCTTGTTTATATTCAATGCAAATACATGATGGCCTGGTGTTTGCTGGATGCGACTGCGACCATTTGTCAGATTTGAGCACTGGTCGTGCTTCAGCTGTAATGGTATTTGGTTAAATTTGGAATGCTTGAAAATATTATTATTTCTCCTTGGAACATTGAGTTCCTTTCAAGGCCTCCAACAGGGTTAAGTTGGCCTGGTGAGATTTGCAGGAGTGTTCTGAAAAGAAGTTCTGCTCATGAAAAGACTGTTTCCAGCGGTGAACGTTTTCCTTCCGTAATTTGTTACTTAACTTTATCTATATCTATACTAATATATAAATGTGAATGTAAGTTTGTTTGTTACGCTTTCACGCAAAAACTACTTGACGAATCATCATGAAACTTTGTACACATATTTTTGGAGGTATTAGAAGTAACATAGGATACTTTTTATCCCGGGATTACGTTCCCTTGGGATAATTTCCGACATTCACGCGGGCGAAGCTGCGGGCTGCAGCTAGTGTATATATAAAAGCGAAATACCACTCGCTGATTAATCACGAAATCTCAGAAAATATAACACCTACAAACTTAAAATTTGGCAGGTAGGTTCCTTATAGGGGATAGCATCTGCTAAGAACGGATTTTACGAAATTCCACCCACTAAAAGGGAGTAAAACGGGGTTGGAATTTGTTTGTTCTAAATCTGCGCAGACGAAGTTGCGGGCGAAGTGCTAGTCTGGGATACGTAGAAAAAAATGAGATAGCATATATCTTAAATCAATAATACCATTATTATTATTCACTATTTTAAGGAAAACTTGAGACGAATAACCGAGTTCAGCTGGGTGCTTCTGGTCAAGAATATTAATCATTTAGGCGCTATTCAATTATTACGTAAAACAATTTTCGCTAGTTTTTGACCCCCTCCTAAGTTATCATAAGAAAATATATGAATCAGCCGACCCCCTTCCCCCCTGTTTAATTATTATTACGTAAGAATCTAAAAGAGAAAATTAATACACGTTTTTTACTTTGTGGACTGTAATTTTGTATTTGCTGGTGATAGTGGGCGGGTGGAGGCTTGCTGTCGGATTTAAACACCGTTTTTTGACAATATTTGAGAAGATTTATTATGACACAAGAGCAACACGTCTACTCGTCAGACATCCATATTTTTGAGACTCGTTCAAAGAACGAATGAACTTACAATTAATTTATTCACTATGGGCACAATGTTGCAAGTAATGATTGCGTAGTGCTTTGTTGGTGTTGCCAACACACGTAACAATTTTAGAAATGTTAATTTGTACTTACAACAGTTCTAATATTTCTTATTTTTTGGTAGTAAGTATGTAGTAAACTGTTGTTTTAATAATTTCAAAGTAGAAATTTAACTTTGCGCATTTTTGTGATCTTAGGTAAGAACTATCGAGACTCCCTCGTACCCCCTTGTAAGAAAAAATAAGACATGATCGACCCTCCACCCTAAATCGTCTTACGTAATAAATGAATAGCCCCTTATGTATGTCTATGTGAACGATCTACATATATGTTTTACACACAAAGATTTACTTTTGCATTCTTACTTCGACAAATACCCCAAGTAACAACACCCCATCTCGAAGGTCTATCCAGTTATAAATTCCGTTATAACTTGAAACAGCTGAAAGTTTACTATAAACTTAGTTTAGTATAAGTTAGGGAACAAACTTATATTACTATCGGTTCACGTGTTCTCGCCTCAGGAACATGGAACATCACAATTTGGATTCAGTTTGCAGAATAATACGTTAGTAGTTTTTCGAGCAAAAAACTTATAACTTATGGTTTGGCTGCTAAGATTGCGGTAGACAAAAAATGATAGTGGATATATCACAACCATATTGTTTAACACGCCGTATTACACATAGACTCGCCAGATTGAAGAACAATGCTGTAATGTAAAGCGGCTACCTCACGTTCAACTGGATTTCAATTCAGCTAAAATAATGTACGCCGCATTGAATGAGCACTTCGCGTTCATCATAGCGGCTTAATCACTTGTAGCCCATATACAAAAGGGCGCTAAAGGAGGTAAGAATAGGCCTGCAGATGGTGAGCTATGGGTGGCTCGCCGTCCGGAAGTAACCAGGCCCGGGTCGCCGGCGCGTCGTGTACCACGCGCGCCTCATAGAGCTGTCAGCGAAGAAGACGGGACCCCATAGGGTCAGTACCTGCCAGGTTTGCGGAATTCGTTCGAAAGAGTCATCGCGACCGTGGAATGAAAAGGGCATTTGGAGGAACACTGGTGGGTTTAGTCCAACACTCCTTTCCGCTCCGCCCAGAGCGGAGGGAGTCATTTGATGATGTCCCATCAAAAAAAAAGGGCGCCAGACTTTAATAAGTAATATAACTAACAAGCGAGACCTTATGCCTCCATTTTTAACCGACTTCTAAAAAAGGAGGAGGTTCTCAATTCGGATGTTTGTATGTTTTTTTTTTTTTAATGTTTGTTCGCGCATAACTCCGTCGCTTGTGAACCGATTTGAAAAATTCTTTTTTGTTGGAAAGGGTATACTTCCCAAATGGTCCCATGAAGATTTTATCGAAATCAACCAAGCGGTTTTCGAAAAATCTAAAAAAATTATCTACATTGTCTACATTGACGACCTCTTAGTGTACTCTGCAAAGGAGCAGTACTTTTTTTTACACCAATGTGATTGGTTCGTTTAGGTGTGGGAGGGGAGGGGGTGTAGGTACAACTAAAAAGTGAAAAATAAAAAACTTTTTAACAAAAAAATACAACCGACTTTTACACAGAAAATCAAAAAAGTGCAAAATAACTTTAATTTCCGAAGTCGGTGTTCAAAAAACGAAAAAGCAACCACAAACACCGAGTTCCGAAATTAAAGTTATTTTGCACTTTTTTGATTTTTTGCGTAAAAGTCGGTTGTATTTTTTTGTTAAAAAGTTTTATAAACAGATAAAGAAGTAAATAATATCCTGAAGTATTTCGAACTCCTCACATTTCAGGCAACACAGGCACAGCAGTCACATATAATTTATCATCATTTCGCTGTTTTTGTGGCCGTAACTCTAGAACCCCATCCATTTATCTTTTGTTGGTGAAATATTTCCCTCCAATATGTAAAACGAAGCGTACCTACTAGGAACTGTTCAAATAAAATACATCAATACTGTTCCGTTTATACAGGCTGATATTTAAATTCATTGGCTTTTTACAGGGAGTGAAACAAACAATGATTTTTTTTGTACTTTCATTATGCTCAGTGCATCTTGTCGAATTGAGTGATATTGTTTTGTACGCAGTAACTTGGTTCTGTTATTCACCATGTAAAATACTGGTAAAGGGCTGCATCCAGTCGGCCTAGGTACCAATCTCGAAGAGGCTTGGCAGAATGGCTTCATTGATTTGTTCTCATATGTCGAAGTTGATCCCATTGTCCTCGTAGAGGTAGGTATGGTAAATGTCTATCGGGTGGGCAACTGCCCGCTGGTTGTTGTCTGGTGGTTTTACATGTTAAAATCTCACGAAGAACTTGAATTCTCGTGACGTCAGATCTTTCTGCAGTTCTCTTCAAGTTTGCCAATCAATTAAAAGTCACTCTGTATATACCCCTGTGTATTCAATTCGACATGTTTTGTACCTTTTAACATTTCCACGCTCATTTTTTTGTAACAAACAAAACACTTGACACGAATGTGCGCCTCGATTGAGCACCTCTCCACATTCTAGAAAAGATAATGACTAAAAAATTCTTTGTTTTTTACAGAATTTGGTCAAGAGTAAGAGTAAAGTTTATAGCTCAAAACATTTACTGAGTTCTGTTTTGAACTGTTCGTTGGAATAATGGTCACTAAGTGCTGAGCGTGAGTGCTGAGCTAAGGTTCTGTGACAGGGTAAGTATTATTGGTTATTACTCGACTACTACAGAAGAAGAGTGTAACCTTTTCTTAGAGTATGTATGTATGTATTTGTTGGCAACAGCCTCGTAAACCATTATTGGCAAAACGTGGGTGATCTATTACATAGTACCTCTGTCTTACCCTTCGGGGAATATAATCGTGATGTTACGTTATATTGACACTTGGTGTATTTGGCCAAATATTCGCGTCATTTGATCAATACAAAATGTACCTTAAACTGTTCGAAATAAGGTTAATTTTGTATTGAAAATAGCCAAGTTCCAGAATTAAGTGTTTCCTTTTTAAATTTAAAACAACTTCAGGCAGACATTCAACGATGATGTGGTCCACATGATCCGTGAGTGCCACCCCACATTTCGTCGTTGTTCTATAAATATTTATGTTTGTTCAATGTATTAAATGAAACCTAATTATTCAATACATTTTAATAAACCTAACTAACAACAAACTAAAATATAGCATAAAAAATTCTTCCACACCGCTGTCAGCTAGCGGTCACGTAAATAGATATACAAATTCTGAATTATAGGATAAAAATTAAATTTAATTCACTATTTATTTTTTATACCATAGCCATCTGCCAAGACTGCGTAGCATTTTAGATAAGATATTAAAATAATGTTTGTATAATAATTTTAGCGATTTTATTTAATATTTATTACAAACGTCTGACCCCCCGCGGTGACAAATATTACTCTACATAAATAATACGATTGTTCGATGTTATTTATGAAGATGGGAGTTTTATCACTTTATCACGCACCATGCTGGGAAGTCTCATCATTACGCTTAAATATTTAAATACGATGTAATTTAGAAACATACCATTTTTATGGTCAAGTTTGTTATAAATACCGGAACAAAAAGTTGAAAGTTTAATTTTGTTGTTGTTCTACAAAGTAGCTTCACAAGTTTTTATTTAAATATAAAAATACTCGTACGCCCTACAAATGCGAAAAACCATAATAAAATAATTTTAATAATAAAATCAAACGTTTCAATTGTGAAGAGATAAAGTATGACTGACGACTGCGCCAAATTATCTGCGGTTTAGCACAACAGCATGAAACGGAATTACACGCAAATCACAAATCATAAAAAAAAACATATAAACTAACGGTTTAACTGAAACCATTCGACAAAGCCAATAAGCTTTCATCTCTCATCACGCTAATGAAAACAACAAGTATTATATACCTCCTATTTAAAAATTTGTCATAAACAATAAACGCAAAAGATTCAGGCAAAACTTGAGTTTACTATAGACAAAAGTCGACTTAAACCTTTAATGAAACGGGCGAGATGCTATGTGACTTTCAATACTGGCCGAATATAACATTTTAACTTTTTTTTTAACGCCAACTTTATATCCTCAACCATAATTGCATTGTTGTATCAAAATGATCACTAAACACAATAAACTATGCTCCACCCACGTATTTAGACGTCAGGCACCGTAGTATAAGACAAATAGAGCTGACAATACCAGTGGCTGGTCCCGGCTCCCGGCGGAGAAGTGGAAGTGAGGCCGCGGGTCGATAGAGCTAGCCCGGGGAACGGTACGGTACAAAGTAGGTGTTTAGGTACTCTGTCACGACTCGTGACGAGTTATGATTGCATGTACCAGAGTGTTTTGTCTAGATTAGGTATTTCGAGGGTATACACTATACACGTGTTTGGGGGACTGGTGTCGGGATAATGGGCGGTGTTTTTCCTGATAATGCTTGGTGAATAGAATGCGACAAAAATTGAGAATATAATTACTTGTAAAATTTTATTTGTAATTAACGGTTGATATGCCATTGATAACTTTTTTCGAGGAACATAATTATATATATGGCGATTTCACAGATTTTTTTTTATAAAAAATATGCTTACATATCCATCAGGTTAAAGTTATATCTGACGTTTTAAAACTTGTTCCAATTTTTAGCTTTAAGACCAATCATTAATATTCAAAAATGGAGTATGATGTCATTTATGTTTGTTTCTAATTTATATTGAATTAGGAGTCGTGAAATCGCGCCTAAAATTAAATGCCAGGCGGCAGGTGACAATTTTTTGTTGACTATTAAGGTTTTTAATAGATGTTAAGATTTTTCCATAAGTTATGAGTATAATATTAATATATACATATATTACATTTTTAGTCATCTAATGACCAATTTATAAGGTTTATAGCCAAAAACACTTAACTCTGATCGTGAACCTGTATATAAAAAAATGGTTTTTAATCTGATATTTTGGCATTGTTTTTGTATGTTTATAAATACTGCAAACCCCATGGGATAACACTGAGCGTCTCTGACCTGCCCCAAGTGATATTGCATTGTGCACAGCGGAAAGGTTCGCAATACAAATCAGTGTTCCTGAAAACCTTATACCTACGATCCTATAAATACGAATGGTACTGAACTTATTCCAATATCGTTATGACTATATACTAATAATACAAAAAATATTGAAAGTATGACAGGACAGAAAGATAGATGTTGGGATGATGTAGGGTTTAGATGAAATTTAGCGGACATATTGTTATAATTATAACCTGTGGCCGTATTACGAAGTGCCAATTCTATCATGATTGGTGTGAGGGAAAGAGATAGTCCTATTCGTCTTCTGTAACTCCGTCTCTCTCTGACACAGAAATCATGATGGATTTAAGACGTCATAATAGGTCGCCTGGTCTAACCAATAGATTTTAATTATGAACCGCCCTTTTTATTTTTTCAAATTTTCACTAGCCTATGTTACTAACTCAATATATGGCATCAGAAGTTATGGTGAAATAAAGAAACTCACAAACACACATACTTACATACATACATAACACTCCTGTTTTTGGGCATTCCTGTAAAAAAAGTGAAACAATGTGAATTCTGTTTAGATATAAATGTTACCCGAATACACGTAACATAAAAATAGTCTTGTAATAAACCTGTCACAGACAACTTGATGTGACCTTTAATTTCTTCACACATTTTTCATCGTCAAAAGTATTTTACGCCGCTCACAAAAAATGTTATATTATATTTCTTTTAACCTGCGTCAATTTTCATTTGTCAGAAATAAAAAATAGACACGTTTTGTCCCGTTCCGGTAAATAAATTAAGTCAGAAATAATTCCTTTGCGAATTCGTTCAGTTCCATTTTTATAAGCTTTTTGGAAGAACACCCACCCACCCCAACACAAGTTGGGGTGGGTGTACGCCTACGTACTCGTATAATATTTATAAATAGTCATAGTGTAGTGAAAGTGAATATTTCACTCAAAAAACTATTCTTGGGAAAGTTCAGATTACTTAGTTCTTGACTTTAATGGCTTGTCAATGGTGTAATTATAAAATTGATTGAGTCAGGCGTTACTTTGCGGAAATCCATTTTTAATTTGAAATTGAAAACAATATATCTAGTTTTAATTTCCGCGAATATTAGTGGGTTGCAGGTATGCACCTCCCTCCCGCCCGCTATATTATGCACATGTAAGATTACAAGGCAAATGCAAGGATTTATGCACTTGCAGGAAGGCAAAGCAAAACCGGGGACGTGTTGACTCGCTCACGTCCCCTGAGGATGCCTCGTGGAGAGGCGAAACACGTGTCGGTAATGGTGTTGGGTTTTGCTTTGCCTTCCTGCATGTGCATAAAATCCTTGCATTTGCCTTGTAATTTTGCATGTGCATAATATAGCGGGCGGGAGGGAGGTGCATACCTGCAACCCACTAATATTCGCGGAAATTAAAACTAGATATATTGTTTTCAATTTCAAATTAGGTGTAATTATAGTTATCCTACGTTTCTAAAATAAGTGTCACCTGTAATTGTGTACTTTTTGTCCAATATGTTTTTTTTATTATTAAAAGTTTTTACAACACGTCATTTAAGAGGGCAGACTTTAAATACTCAGTTCTCGAATTACTCAAGTTATCTGTCCTTAAACTACAATCTTCAATCCCGTTTGACATGGAATTAGGAAGTTTTCGTTTGGAGAATGTTCCGTAGTAGCTTAAGCGATAATCACGTTAGCTATCTTCGAGGTTCTGTGCTTACACTATCCCAAATATCAGCTTAATGCACTACCAATTTACTTAGAAGCTGAGCGGATTATGCGATTAACAGGAGCACTAGTAAACAGTTTCACAACGTCGTTGACAGACAAAATAAGTATTTTTTTAAATAAATGTTTTTCTTTCGCTTTACCCGACTGCTTCACGCGTAGGGTAATGAATTTGCAAAAAGGTATATGTTCGTGTAATTCAAACAATACGATATATTTTAGTGATGTACACGCACTCATAGACTTTGTTAAAATCATCATATTACTTTTTCCGCTCTGGGTAAAGCGGAAGGGAGGGTCAGACTCTTACTGACTACCTTACGGGTTTCAATGACGCGGCGACTCTTTGGAATAAATTCCGCAACCCTGTCTAGCACTGGCCCCAGCGCGCCCCGTCTTCTATGCTGACATCTCTTTGAGGCCTGCTCGTTATACGACGGCAAGTACTGTTGCGGTGACTGGGGTGTGAGGTTTGTCTCTCCCTCACGCGGTCCTTTGCTAGCATTACTGCTTCGTACAAGAAGGTGACTGCCTTCCCTGGCTCCTCACTTCGGACCGTGGATTGAAACAGGGCAGGGAGAGAGAGGTCACCGCTGCCGATCACCTCGACGAGGACGCGGCGTTGTTCCGCCCAAGCAGGTAAGCATCGCCCGATTGCCACGCACGCGCGCTAGAGCATACGGTGGAGCCGTATGCTCCACTGTGGCCACAGGGTGATCCACACAGTATGCTGTATGACTACAATTTATATTTTGACAGACCAGTACGTGCTCAGCCACAAGCTGAACAGCCCCCTTCTAGGGCACTGGATTCAAGCACAAGTGCGTGTGCCCGGAGTCGCAGAGGGCGGCAAATACGTTTTTTTTTTAATGTACCTAACATAATCTTTAAGTCTTACTACTAACAACAGTATGGGCCAAATATACCTGAAATAAAAAGATTTTATTATATTTCTATTTTTGAGTGTGTATCCCTACTTACTATTAGATGCGATTTTTTACAGGTTATTAATATATTAAACCATTATCCACACATAAACGCAAAATAACCCATTAATAATGTATTGAAACAACAAACTAAAAAATACAATATCCCCTTCCATTCCTACATTTTGCATATTCTATTCTCCCAGCCAAACGAGCAAAAACTATGAAGGTAATAAATTAAAAATGTTTATGCAAAACTGCAATGCAACAATTTCCCGATAAAATGGGATAATAAAATAAAAGCTGTATGCACACTCACTCTGATCTGATAGGAGCAAATACAGGGCGCGGAATGGCACCTCTGGCAGTGGCTAAAGACTGCATTCTAATGTTGTATAATAATATGAAAGAAACTCTGTTGGTTTGTTGCGCCTTCACGACTAAACCGTTAAACCAAATTTGATATTTTTTTGTATCCCTAAAGGTTAGATATTAGAGATTAATCCTTGGAGAAATTTTGATCCTCGGAGTAGACGTTCCCTGGTACATACTCATGTAGATGTTGATTAATATCCACCGTATGTGCTCAGAACAAATTTCGGCTGTCAAAGCCATAGTCAGAATTGTTACAGGACCATTACGTTAAATAAACGATGATTATTTTTCTCAACTTTCATCAGTAAACATTGACCCTCACTGACTCATTTGATTTCTGTCTAAAATTTTAACAATACCATCTCTAGCAGGCCACAGAGGCGAGTTGGTACTCTATGGGAGCAAACTAAGTTGTCGAGAACCTATGAATAAATTTTACTGGTTCCCTTTTAGCGGATTCCGTCATGCATTTGAAGATGTGCGGATAACCCGCTTAGGTAGTCAAGTATGTGCTGCTGAGTTGTTTTATGCAAGAGGTGAATGATGCAATGGATTTATTTTGATTACCATAAGCCTGTGCTTTAGCTACATAGACTGAAGACCTCAAGAAGATCCAACGTACATAGTCTTGTGTGAACGGGTTCAGCTGTGTCTAGATCTTTTTCTTCCTCTCCTTATCAAATTATTTTCTTCAAACGATCTAGGTTCTCGTATTCAATAGAGCTCCATCAGGTTAATGGACCCGTTATTCACCTGATGACCTCACCCTTTTTTTGTTCTGAGAGGTTCAGCGCAGTTTGGGCTACGTGGTTCGGTCGTGATAGGTCTGTCATGATACAGCGAATGCGGTTTCTGTGATTATATCTGCAATTGTTGAGATCTATCCAAATTTAAACTAATAATTCAAACTGAATCAATAAAACTAAAATATTTGCAACTGGCAACGACGCATGGCTAAATACCTACTCGTTCAGTTTATGATTAAAATAGAATTGATAGGAACCACAGCCAAACCACAACCAAATTGTTACGCCAATCTATATCACTCCCACAACACAGAAAATCTATAGACAAATCCATCATCCACCCACGGTTACCTCTTCATGGATTTATAGCTGAACGGATTTGTAAATAGGAACACGTGTAAACCATGTCCTGGAATAGGACAGAGTATTATTTCGTCCCGGGAGTAAAATCATCTGGGGATACTTTGCCCCTTTCGGAGGAGCAAAGTATCCCCTTTTGGAGGAGCTCGTGGCTAAAGAATAACAGCCGCATAGATCGATCTTCAAGGTCAAGCAACGCTTGCCAAGGTTGGTCTGTGGATGGGTGACCATCTTAACATACCGAGGTTCCTCCGTGCCTCGGAAAGCACGCTAAGCCGTTGGTCCACGCTGTCATTTGTAGATCTTTGGCAGTTGTTACGGATTGTCAGAAGCCAGAAAAATCTGACACCGTCTTGCCAAGAAGTATCGTGTTCCCCAGTTATTGAGTTGTGGAGGTCTGGTAGGCAGCCGCTCCACGTTAAATACTGGTATTCAGCTGAATCCGGTATGACTGGAAGCCGACTCCAATATAGTTGGGAAAAGTCTAGGGAGGCAGATGATGACTTTTCTCCTTTCACGCAGGTGGAACCGGCGGCACAAGCGAGTATTCCCACAAACCTCACACGTTTGAAACTGATTAGCCACGAAAAGGGTCGTAATAAAAAAGCGTCAGAAAGATTGATGCTCAAGTTTGGTCGAAGGTTTTTCTAAAGCACCCCTGCACGTTAAGGGTTAATAATGACGGCTCTTCGGAAGGCCTCGCGTAATACTGTGGTAACACTGAAAAAGTACCTGGTAATATATTACCTGAAGACTGCTTTCGTAAGATCTGCGTAATGAAATGATGGAGTTCGCCATTTCATTTTAGCTGACGAATTTAAGGATGTGGGTTTTGATACAAATAGCAGTATTTTTGGTGTATACTTACACATCATCGGTGTACACTTTCGAAATTATCCGGCCAATAGTAGGCGTATAGACTTACCATCTTAAAGCATGAGTTATCTATTCCGCCTTAAAAGCACACTACGCGTAAAAGCACAATAGTGGCCCGCAAAGTCAGTCTAATTGGGGCTGAAAAGCATAATGGTGGCTTTATGCTTTTCAGCCCCAATTAGACTGACTTTGCGGGCCACTATTGTGCTTTTCAGCCCCAATTATACTGACTTTGCGGGGAATTTGTCACATTCTCAAATAGCCAAACAATTTTATGTGCTTTCGGCAATGGGAAATTTAAGAGATATATTTTTTTGATGAGATATTATCATGTCGTCTTTAAGGATTTTGAAAGTTAATTGTGTATAACAACAAATCAATGTACAATTACGGGTTTACTGACCAACAAGGTATAATAAAATTAATAATAGTGTACGTGAAAATCTTAAATATTGCATTTTTTACAGTTCACTTCGTTTTAATGACATATTCTATTGGCCAAAATAGTAAACAAGGAATACAGCATAAAGTTAATGCATAAAATGCAGGCACGTAGTCTTGGTACACGTCTTTCAGTAAACCTGAAAATAAAAACGGTAGTTAGCGTTAATAAAACTTTAAAATTATCTGGCATATAACATCTGTCTGATTTTATAGCGCAGTAAACTTTCAGTTGTTTTATCACTTGGATGTTCATTGTTCAGTAGACATAATATACCATTATTTTTTTCTGATAAAAATGGCTCGACTCAATATTCACTATCTGAATGGCTTTTCTCCAAAAAATTAGGTCGGCTTCCATTCTGACCGGACGCAGCTGAAAACCAGTATTTGATATGCAGCCTAAACTCTGGTCTTAGAAAGCTAAAGTTTAGCAAGTAAGTTCCTTGAGGAGTTTAGGAGGGCACTAATAGAGGATTTCCCGAAATTTCTACGGGAAAGAGAAACATCTGGATTTATGCGTACGAAGTCGCGTGCAAAGCTAGTCACACCTATAAAATAATCTTTTGCATCGCCAGTTTTAACGCCTGCTGTAACTGTTGCTACGTTAGTCACCAAACGATAAATATTTATTTTTCCTAAGCCTTATCAACTAGAAAATTACCAACAGTTGAGTCAATAATTTCTTTGAAAATGAATTATAAAAAAATATCATGTCTATATCTTATCCTATCTGTCGGTATCATAATACAAATGTAAATAAAAACGATAAACCCATCATAAAACCCATTTTGCACCTTTTATAAAAATACGTTGCAATGTTATTGTTCTATTAATATGTACTATCACTAACTCGAGGTATTAAATAAAAATGACAGTGTAAAACCAATTTGCAGATAAAATTAAAGAAACATGATGTAATTAATTGAATTATCCGTAATCTTATCTTGCAACGGAAAATTTTAGAATAGACAAAAGGTTTTATTAGTTGCCACACACAATTATACTTTTGTATTCATACTTATGACGTCAGCTTGTGCTGAGCGTAGACATTTGATTAGATTAGACAGACATCGTTCTTTATGAAAACCTGTTGACGAAACTGTTTTGATTTTGAAGTGTGATATGTATCTCGAATGTGAATTCGAGATACATATTACACTTCAAAATCAGAACAGTCGAACATAACGTTTTCAGAACGTTTTTTCAGTCTAATTAGACACTTGAATTCACATTCAAGTGTCTAATTAGACTGAAAAACGTCACCCTTTTCCATACTAATGTTAAAAAGAGGAAAGATTTGATTGTTTGTTTGTATTGAATAGACTCAGAAAACACTGAACCGATTTGAAAACTTCTTTCACTGTTGGGAAGCTACACTATCCCCGGGTCACATAAGCTATATTTTAACCCCATATTCTCACGGGAACGGGAACTATATATACAGGGCGCTGCTAGTTTAACATAAAAATCTGCAAAAAGACAGTCTACCATGATGTCCGACCGATACCACTTCTTAGGGTATTGGCGAGAGCAGAAGTGGCGCAACAACCTCCCTGGCAAAACTATAAAGCTCAAATGACATGACAATGACAACACTTTACAATTTTTATTTAGTATAATTTTCTGGACTTAACAACATATGTTTGTTATAACAACAATTTTATAACGTTCGTTTATAGAAGTGTTGTTGACACTTTAAATTATATAATGTTTCTTTATAAATATACTATAAAATACCATAAAGTATATTTGTAAATAATAAATTCAATTATTCATATGAATAACTAGCTTCTGCCAGCGACTTCGTCCGCGTGGAATAGTTACTTTACCCCCGATTTTGAAACTCTCAGCCCGATCGGTTTAAAATTGACAAAAGATAGACATGCTGTTTCGGGATATTTTTTAGATAATTTTATGTAGAACATTTCCGTAATACATGATTTCTATGTAACTTTAACCATTAAGGCTACACACGCGACGGAAGCTTAAAAAATGGAGTAACTTCTTCCGTTTTCCCAACATTTTCCTTCACTGCTCTGCTCCTATTGATTGTAGCGTGATGAAAAGTATACTATAACCTGCCCAGGAGTATGAAGAATAATTGCACCAAGTTTTGTTAAAATCGGTCGAGTAGTTTTTGTTTCTATAAAGAACATACAGACAGACAGACAGACAGACAGACAAAAATTTTACTGATTGCATTTTTGGCACCAGTATCGATCACTAATCACCCCCTGATAGTTATTTTGAAAATATATTACTTGTACAGAATTGACCTCTCTACAGATTTATTATAAGTATAGATATGTAAAATGAACACAATTTATCAATCTTTTCTTACACTTGTCGTCCGATAACAACCAGGCCTGCGTCGACGGCGCGTTGTATTGTATTCCACGCGAGCGTGAAATGTCAGCAAAGAAGATGGGGCCCCATAGCGTCAGTGCCTATTAGGGATGCAGATTTTGTTCGAAAGAGTCACCGCGGCCCTGGAGCGCAAAGGGCACTAGAAGGAACACGTGTGGGTTTTAGTCAGTAAGAGTCTGACACTCCCTTCCGCTCTTCCCAGAGCGGAAGAAGTCATTTGATGATTTCCCATCCTGAGAAAAAAAAGGGCGGAATGCTTCCTTATTACATACTAGCTGCTGCCCGCGACTTCGTCCCCGTGGAATCCCCGATTTGAAAACATTCTTTATCGCTGCTCCGCTCCTATTGACTTAAGCGTGATGATATATAGCCTATAGCCTTCCTCGATAAATGGTCTATTCAACCCAAAAAGAATTTTTCAATTCGAACCAGTAGTTCCTGAGATTAGCGCGTTCAAACAAACAAACAAACTCTTCAGCTTTATAATATTAGTATAGATGATTCTACAACGTTTCTCTTACGTAAACATATAGGAAAATTCCTAACGAAAAAATATAAGGAACATGATCATTGTAGCTCAGTTTCACATAACAATTTTCAAAACAGCGATGCATTACCATAAAATGGTTCTTTTACCAATGTTTTTCCCATAATAGCGAGGCACTTTCCTACGTGCACAGAAACCATGTTTATACGTGTGGTTTCCAGGTAGAGACTATCAAGGAGTAATTAAGTCTAAAGTCTAGGTCCTTTGTCTAGCCCGATAAATTCTCTGAAGCGTTACTTTGAACAGCGGTCCCGCAATTAATCTATGCACAACCGTATCGATATCATTTTTAAATCGATATTTTTGCGCTCCGAGTAATTGGTGTGCCCGCAAGAATAATGGCAGTTTTTAAAATGGATGAAACTGCTGTGATATTAACCTATTTGTTACTGCCAAACTGAAATATGTAACTTGCTATAAGAAACTTCATTTACGCATTTTAAAGACTGTCTACGAATGTTTACAAGAAATTGCACTTTCGCACCTGTTATTAGATATGAGCCATTTGTTTCCATTTGCATTAACTTTAGCACTCCTGGTGTAAATTTATTTGTCTATGTTGTAGTCAAACCGTAGATTTTGTCTTTTCATGGTCAGGTGAGCAGCATTTCATAAAATGTAAAGTTCAACGATTTTCGATTACTTTAATATGTCACTCGCGGCCCATCCCGGCTTCGCAAAGCCTATGTTACTCAGGGATAAAGAAGCATTCTAATTGTGAAAGAATTCTTGAAATCGGTCTCGGAGTTTTGAGTTTATTCGTTTTAAAAATATAAATCTTTCCACTTTAAAATATTAGTGTAGATTATTTATTGTAGGGCGAAAACATGAATCGTAAAAAAACGAAATACTATGGTCCCAAAATAAAATATTTTTTTGTAGTTTGGTTCATTGTAAGAAAGAAATATTTATAGTTTTTAGCAAGAGAATATATCTTACCTATAAGTGGAGAAAAAGTAACGTTAACTGTGCCAGTAGCTAGCATTGCGAGCGCATATGCCCCAGGAAAGTCCTGATGCGGCACATGATTTGAAATCAGCAATGGACTAGCTACATGGAGCCAAGCCCGAAGTATTCCCAGGGCACCGGTTACAGTCGCCATCCACACGAATTGGGTGATTTGTAACATTACTAAAAAAAAAGAAAGAAAGGAATATGACGTCAATCTTATTGATTGGAATGGCTGACTTTGCTGGCAAGAGTTTTTAAAACGTATGTTATTTAATTTTATTTTTTTGGCTACATCATAAGGTACCTAATTTCAATAAATAAACAAGACTGACTCTCCTAAATTGTATGAAAGAAATTGGATAATATAGAGAAAAAATATCTTTCAGAACAGTAGGACATTATTTACATAGACTACTCGCATTTAAACCTAAAATAAATACTATATAAGATAAAATTTACGATGTCAAAACAGCGAACAAGGTAAGATACTATATTCATACTTAATCTGATAAGGAAAGTGAGCAGGGTCGCAGCATAGAATAAAACTCTTGTATTGATGTGAAACAAACTGCTGATGATGGCCAAAGCAAATCGTCCACCGACGTCAGCTGCCGCACAGATTGAGATACACATGGCTACCTGAGCCTGAAAGAGACAAGAGAATATTTATAAGTCTCCTTCCATTTAAGAAGAAGTTGTGGATTGAAAGAAAGGTGATGAAAATTTTAGATTAAAACTTAGATATGTTAGATACAGGTTTTGTTTTAGTTAGTGCCTTAAATGAAGTCAATTCATGATTTTTCCTAAAAGAGTGCCTATGAAAAAGAGTCCGTGGTAAAGGATTTTATCTTCTAAGTACAAAAAGAGGCATTTTGCCTGCTCTGATCAAAATATCTATGCAATAGGGTAGTTAACTAAAAAAATCTAATTAGTCAGTCGGATAGCTTTCCAAAAAATATTGGACACGTATTTTTTCTTTTTTCACGCAAACATAAAATCAAGACGATACAGTGCGTTAAAAACTCGTGTGACGTCACTACTCGCTACAATTTTTACCGAACCGTGACGTCACAAGCCCCCACTCCTGATCTTTGATGCTTTGTATCTTCGTCAGTTTTTTATAGATTTGATAAAGGAAAAAATACGCGTCCAATATTTTTCTATAATCTAACTGACGGACTAAACATTGTCATATATTTTTTACTCAGGCAACATCCCTATTATATTATGTTCTGCCTACTCTGAGCGTGAGATCCTGGTTTTGGTTACGCGTTTTGAGTTATAGAGTTTTACCATCCCAATTTTATCAGAAACAATCCGGTTGAAGGCAACAGGCTCGCCCTTTGGATGATGGTTATTAAAATATAAACGACAAAATGATGATATAAATACTATAGGTATCCCTGCCTTTGTCTTTGGAGAATACGCGTGTAAATATTATGTACAAGATATCGGAAAGGAAGAGAAGGAGCATAATTAAAAAGTTTCGTTTGCACCAAACATACCATAAAAAGTACAAATAAAGACAATAAATATACACGTTATATAGTAAACATATGTATACAAGTTGGGAAAATGCGTCACATCTGTTCAACTTGCTTTACTCAGAATAATCCTAGGACTCGTGGGCGAGACCGAGCCACAGCGCTGGTTTTCCAGTTAACATTAGACAGGCCTTGATATTCATCATTCCTGAAAGACCTAACCTTGCGAAAAATATCAATTTATTGGTGTCTGTGAGCAAGTCGGTCATGTCGCGTCAGTCTATTTTACTGTTATCTTTATGAGAATAATCGCCTGCGTGAGATACGGCGGAATTATTTTTATGTTACGACTCGTATAAAACCATAATTCTATTGGATTGTTATTGTACATGAATTTTTAAGTAAACATTTTTTTTTAATAATTTTAGGATTGTATAAGTTTTTTTTTTAACTACATAATTTCCCGAATTCTGCAGGATCTCAAAATAAGCGTAGACTAACACGTGGTATAATTTTGATTTACAAACATAGAGAAGGACAGATCACTCATAAGTTTGAAGAAATTCCATTTTTATTTTCCAATAAAACTTTACAACATTTTACTGGTGTATCTTACCCTATCATAGCCATATTGAAATAACAGCATCGGTTGTAAAATGAAAAACGTGAGATCAGAAAAGTTGACGAAACTCTGTCCGAGGCAGATGTTGCAATAAACAGCATCTTTCAAGATCTTGAAGTTCAATATTTCCACCAACTTCTGCCTGCAAAAAAGAAATAATAAGTTCAAAGATGACATGAAACTATTCCGATAGTTTTAGACCTTTTTATAAGTTTTATTACATGATCAAAACAAATTTTGTATATTTTAAAGAACCAAAGAAAGATTAAAATGTCATAATATTGTTTTAAGAACACATAATATTAGGAGCAACCGCCATACAATTATCCGTGGTCAATCTTTCAAAAAAATTAATTTGGTAGGTACCTGAATTTCTCAAAAAGACTTCTAGCATGATCTTCTTTCAGAAAATCTTCATTGCCATATTTAGAAAGTAACGAATCCCTGAGTTCATGTCCCTTTCCATTTTCTACATCATCTGTAAATTAAAAACCACATTCAATTTCATAAACAATTCACTCTAAAAAGAAACAATTTCAAATGAAAAAATACTTGCTGTTCTTATTGTTCTTGTTGGCGAATCAATTTTCATTGCACACATCCCAGGAAATGTGTGTAAGGACATTCCAGCAAGGATAAGTAAGGTCCCTCGAAATCCATATAGAGACATTATCATCTTTAGTAGCTGAGGATACCACATCAGGATAAGGCCTTGGGTAGCCTTACAGATGCTCATCACTGTAGTTCTTTTCCTTACAAAATAATGATTCAATGTTGAGTAACACACTGGTACCACCATGCCGAAGCCAATTCCTTGAAGTACTCCAAAACTGATCGGGAGCTGGTTGGTGTTGGTTATAAATATGGTACTGAAAGATCCTATAGATAGCAGGAACGCTCCAATAATGCCACCAAATCTTAATGAATATCTTTTTGTTATACTGTTGAGTATTATACCTGGAAATTGTGAAATTGGTTGTTTATAAAATTCATTCATAGAAGTTTATCTACAGGTCTTGTGCCAGAATACAGTGTATATTCAAACGATTGTTTCTCTCGAATGAAACTGGTTTACAGACTTTTATGAAACAATTAAATTCTATGGAGTTTCTTAACACTTGGAAAGTTATTGAACATACTGCAATAGATGATAGTACCATACCGGGTACAGTTTTAATAGTTGAAAAATCAATAAGTAGTTCTATCAGCTTACCTCCAATGGCCAACATGATAGCAAAAACTCCATGCGCAGTAGTTAACGATTTGGCAGTAGACTGTGTTTCATTGATAAAATCATTGTAGATCAGTCCAAAAGAGTTGACGTGCCCAATACCAGCAATCTGTAAAAAAAAATTTATAATGATTATACTTTCGGGGACTTTAGAAAATCCAAATCTGATAGAGACAGGAAGAGATAAATTAGGTACCCAAACCATTGTGCCATCCCTTAATCCGTTATTTCACACCTGAGTGAATCACAACCGAGGTGCGATCAAGATTAGAAAGAGGACTTAAATCATTTAACCCAATTTCGAAGACATTATTTCGAAGCAAATCCCTGTTACACTTCAGCAAACTTGAGTAGGATTGTTAGCAGAGTTTAAAACATCTAGGACGCTGGTGTCCAATATTTAATTAGAATAAGAATAATTTTTATTGTTTAAGAAATTACATCATTGCATTTGTTTCCTGAAACTCACACTAGGATTCCCTGTGTCGTGAGTTCCAGGCTCCTTCGTGCCGTTTATATATGGTGCCTATATCCTTTACAATATTCATCAAACTATTCTACAAATAATCTAATTAATAATATTGAACAGAGTCAACATCAATTAAAATTATTTAGATAGAACTGTTGGATTCGGTTGCACAATTTAATCATGTTATTTGAAACGAGCGTTTTCCTTGTTCTATTATTTTATTTAGAAAACGGAATTCGATTAATGAAATACTGTTTCATAATTGGACTCACTCTGAACCCGTAGCGCGGCGGTTTCGTATGACAATAAAATTACGTTGGGAAGCATTGCACCAAAATACCTACAAAGGATTTCCATCAGAACCAACGTTAATTATTACGGAACAAATGTGAGGTACAATGTTATTATGATTAAGTACTCGGAATAAAGCTTTGACTAGCAGATTGTACAATTTCCTGTATGTAATAATAATTTCTCATAATAAGGTATTTGACTACAAAAATCTAATTAGTCCGGCAGATAGATTTTCAAAAAATATTGGACAATATCAAATTTGATGAAGATAAAAAGCATCAAAGATCGGGAGTGGGGGCTTGTGAAGTCACGTCGTGGCTGCCTTCAAGCAGTTCTTGCCCAATCTGTTCAAACGCCTCCAGCCGGAGGCTGTATGCGGGGATCGTGCGGTCCATGGCCCTTTACGGGGCCCCGGTGTGAGCGCTTTCGCTAAAGCGACTGCCAGCGCGCTACCTAGTAGCCGTCTAGAGGGTCATGGCCATTCGGCTAGTCCGGGATCGTGCGATCCATGGGGCCCCGGTGTGGGCGCTGTTAATCAGTAAGAGTCTGACACTCCCTTTCGCTCCGCCCAGAGCAGGAGAAGTCATTTGATTATTTCCCATCCAGAAAAAAGGGCTCTCGCTTCTAGATCCCACGGCAAAAATCCGGCAGGGAGGCGTTTGGTCCCCCTATACATTGGGCAAGAGCTGCTTGAAGGCAGCCCCGGCCCACCCCTTCCGAAAGACCTTAGAATGGTTTTTGAAACATATTGACAAAGCTTCCTTTTTCTTTTGATTAAGGTCATTATCAACAAACACAAGCCGTGTTTCAATCATCTCAACGTTTCTTAATTGCTTCAGTTTCATGGGACTAATTAAGAGAAAATAAATTATGGCCATTTCAGTTATGAGTTGTGATTTTGCAGCCTATCGCTCGAAAGTCATTGTAAATTTGTGACCCATTTCTCCCACTGACTCGGGCAAATTGCGCGGAAAGATTAGTTAATACTTTAATTGACTTTGAGATTAAGAGTGAATGACGCCATTTTGTTTTTTGAAGACTCTTCAATGTTACTTTGCACAGTTTAAATTGCATTAGATCAGAAGGTCGTTGGTTGTTGGGAGTCTACGGATAGCAGATAGCAGGCGATTCTAAAGCAAATATGAAACGAGGTAGTTTATCTTTCAAACTTGGTCTTAATGTTTATATAGGCTGGTGTACCCCTATTTTGTGTGACAAAAGACTGAAATAAAGAAATAATAGTAATAGCAAAATCATGTTTATTTGGTACACACGGCAGATACACACAATATGAACGAACAAAAATAAGGAGACTTCATTTTATAAACAATATTATTTTGTACTGTGCCAAACAGGTCCAGTTCAGGAAAATTCCAGACAATAACAATTGGTAGTTGCTTGACACTGGTTGCAATTCTGTAAAAACATTTTTATAGGAGCTCGCGAATAGACATTTCGAGACAACTTGTGATTCAAAATCACTGTAGAAACTTTTACTCATGTTTAAGTACATACAAACCTACCCTACAACTTAACTTATTGATAAGAATATGAATGCATTTCAAAGTCATACTATTCATGTCATAATTAATATAAACAAACTGCAATCAGGTTTGTCCTATAACATATAAGTATATGTAGTGTAATTACACACTGCAGTAGATACCCAAGTAAGAATTGATATAAGAACATGATACATACACCCAAGGCTAACAAAGTTATGTTGCGCCTTTTTTGCCTTGAAACGCAACGTCCATTAGGAGAAACACGGATGACTTTTAGTCAGTAAGATTCTGACACTCCCTTCCGCTCCGCCCAGAGCGGAAGAAGTTATTTGACGATTTCCCAACAAAGGTATGTTTCATTAATAACGGCGTAAGTAGTAAACAACTTAGCTGCCATTGTAGGCGTGGTATCGGAAGTAATGGCAGGAAATAAAGCTAGCTATATTGGTAATGTTTGGTGGGAAAAAGATTTTGCCATAGAAGGAAAGAGTTTTGCTGCCACACTACATCATCATTCTTATTTGATTGTTGGTTACTAATATTATGATGTTACTTTAAACATTGAATCCAAAGCATCACGTAGATGACTGAGAAGCCCCAATCAGCAACAAGTTATGGTAGCGAAGGTAAGTCAGATTGCCTTTGAGAACCGCAATAACCTGACTTTTTGAAGCTAGTACAGAAAAACAATAGATTTGGCCTCTATATATCAATCCCAATATCAACTCAAAGTAGGCAGAGGCATAAAACCTCTTCTTTAAAATCATGTGACTGCTCTTTTGGGACTAACAAGTCATTATGTAATTATTATTAGATTGAACAAGTGGACATAGAGCGTAGTGTTGAGAGAGATGAGAGCACAGAGCAAATGATTCGGAACTGATGTGGTACACACAATCATCTTATGATGCGGTTGAAAATCAGCGTCAGGCTTTACTAGTTGTCGGGCATTCTACTGAACTGGTCCTGTTTGGTATTTTCATACTTTTGTTTCTTCATGTGGCAATTGCATGAAGAGACTCTACTTTGTATTGAGTGAATTTGAGTAGCTTATGTTAATTGTTAAGTAATTAGAATACGATGCCTGATTTCAACTTATAATTTAAGACAAGGTTTATTATTTTAACTTGATTTTAAGCTTCAAATTAGTACGAGAAGGCCAGTACTTAAAAATGACATCAGAGAGGGCTTCCTTGATGTCACTCAAATGTTTGACAATGACTAAAGAGGATAATGATGCTTGTTTAATTTAAACCATTTTAAGTGCAACCATTGACCTTCTCGTACTAATTTGGAGCTTAAAATCAAATTAAAATAATAAGGGAAGTTTTTGACAAGAATTCGGAAGCGAACACTTTTTAAAAATACGGGAATTGTTCCTTTGGTCTTGAAAGAACATTGCTGTGCTTTATTCATATATACCTTACTGAAAATGAAAATGTAAATAAAAGTATGTAGGTGACTAGAAACTCAATAAACCGGATAAAACTCTACGTAGCAAGCTATATTTCGGGACGCAGTTATTTTATTGCAACAGTATGATGAACCCAGAATAACACACCTCGAATGTGAACTCATTTGTATAAATAGACGGAACGAATAAAGTATTTTCATGGTGTCAATAACCTATTTACTTATAAGACCAAGGAATACTTGTTTATAAAGAACATTGTAATAATTCCGTCTTAAGATTTTTATTTTTATAATCACACAATTCGAGTCAAAAATAAGAACAACTGACAATATGTTTACATTGTCAGTTGTTTTTCAACAATTTCTCACGCCAAATAAAAAAACAAAGACAATACTCACAAAAGTTATTACAGTTCCGAAACCGACCGCATAACCCCAACTGTTTCCATCTGCCTTCTCTTTTACTGTGTCAGAGAGTTCTTCTTTAACATTTTCTATCACAATCTCTTCCCTAAGAATGTTAATTTCTTTTGTTTCTTGCATTGCACTGAACCACTGTCGCACTGTGTCGTTGGTAAGTGTGTAAGTGTCGCCAGTATACTGTGTGCTAACCGGACGCGACTGATAAACAGCTGTAGGTACGTACTTGCAATAGGGCTGCGACACAGGCTCTGTTTTTTGTTATTCGACGGTTGTCAGCTGATTACGAGTGTGTTTATTGTGCGAGGATTTAAGGCTGCCACAGACAAGCTCGAAGTGACAATGCGACAACGATGCAATCAATATTATCATCGAAATTGATTTAGGCTATAAGGGAATTCTATTTCATCATTTTACGTAAAAGTAAATAACTATAATGTAAATATTATTATCGAATCTAATTTTGTTCTAGAAAAAGTGAAAGAGACGAGTGAGAGTAACTAAGGTATAATTAATTAGTCGAGCTTTTTCAAATTATTGAAAAATATTACGAGGCCCATAAACCAGCAGTCAGTCCATTCCATTCTATTTTTTCTAAAATTGTAACTAAAGCATTTCAAAGTCTAATACCGCCTCTGACATGATTTGTTTTAGATTGCCATTGAGACTTCGAGAGAGGTTCCGTTTCTTGTTAATCAATCCAAAGATGTAAAAAAGAAAGTAATTAAAATTTGGATACAATGATTTTTTTATGCCAGTGTTCGAATTTCCAATTTATTGTTCCCAATTGAAATAAGATATTGAGTTTTCATTTCTGGAGCAAAAATCACAAGATTATTGGAATGGTTACTGATAAAAATAATTACAGCTTTGTTTAATTTGGAATTATTTTAAAAGGTTTTGATATATGCCTATATATTATTATATTCTTAAGTCTGTTTACATGATGTCTGCTTAGTGATATCTTCATTGAAAGTAGTAAATGCTTATCCGTAATAAATAAAACTTTAATTTGCTATCTAAAAAAAATATACTCTTTTCATGAACATTGAAACTGACAAGTTTATTCTACGTCCAAAATTAATCATAATTGCAGATTTGCGAGTACTCACCTTCATGCCCCATAAATCTGATATATTAGATACGTGTAGAAATATTTGTATAAAAATGGTCGTCACATCGTTGGCGCATTGTCACAATGCGCCTGTCTGGGGAGCCTTAATGTGCGTTGTTTCTACACTACATCTATACCGCTGTGTATTAATTACGCAGATAAATATTGTCTTTGTTCGCTCATTCGCTCGTACACAATAGAATTTGTTATACGTGTGTAAAGATAAAGTTAATTACTCTATAAATAAGGTTTAATGCGTGGGGTGTACCGACAGGTACGTTATAATAAACAGTTGTGGGTATCTTTACTTTTTATATGCGATACAGAGTAGTTAATTTTGTAGATAGGTCAGTTCTACTGCTCACTATAAGTCTGTGACTCAAATGCGTAGAAATCGAAGAACGAATGGACTGAGCAAGAATGAAAATAAATTGGAATTGACTGACAGTTGGTTTATGGGCATCAAAGTGTGTGAAATAAAGCGATTGTGCGGCAAGAATTCTGGTTAGGCCCGTCAGAAGCTCGCAGAACCAGATGAATTTTGCACATGGATGTAAATATTTGTAGAATGTGAAAAACAAACAAACAAAGACAGGTAACAGCCAACAGCAGTCTGCTCTTCTTAAAGAGTTCTAAATTGTATGAGTCTCAGTTCATTCTACATGTTTATGCTCGTTTAGAATCACTATGTATCGCATTGTCACATGTCTTATATTCCGATAAAAACTGATCTGTACATTTCACAGGTATTTTTACAGTAACACTATCACTCTTGATATATTCGTTGTAATGTTATTTATGCCATCTAATACTGTTGTAAAACGGATAGTGCTATTCGTCCTATTCATATAGATCTATCTTACTCTGTCTCTCTTGGATAGATATTGCTGAACCTATATTTTTGAAATAGTTAATTAATATATAAGTGCATGTCTAAACGGTCATGCAATCTTCACGCCTTTGACTGATAACCTAATCTAATCTATGCGATATAATTTGATTATTAATTACTATGCAATCTAATCAAGAACTATTTTATATTATCTATGCAATTAATCGATGTAATAATTAAGACTGAGCTATTATTTCAGATTATACATGAATAAAAAAAAAATCATGCAACTGAAATCTTTTGGGTGCAAAATACTGTTCTTGAAATCACGATTCAAATATACTGCCGTATTTTACGCAACATTTTCTTCTTGATTATATTTTAATGTGTTGGCCTAATTTACAAAATCCCTACAACGCCAATGTGCTTTCATAAAGTAAGTAGGTATTTTAAGTTTAGCAGCCGAATTCTCGATGGCAAAAACGAGATCTCGGCAGGTTATCGAACTATTACACTGAAGTAATACATTTTACAAACAAAAAAAATGAAACTAAGGACAGGCAGTGTACAAAAATATATTAATTATAATCAACAGATTCTACTATTTACATATCGCAGTCGTAAGGAATGTGAATATTAAATGTTTCCATACCATTCACAGGCTCATTTAAGAGCGTGTACGCCGAATGGCATTTCATACAAATTTTCAAGTCACTATTTTACGAAATTACTGAACCTAAGCCCTGAAGAATGACTGAACCTGAAGGTATAAAAAGTTACTTAGTGCTACATTTCGAAAATATTTTATGTAAAAAAAAATAACTGGAATTATATGTTTGTATGGAAAATTTAAAATGGGTCTAATTTAACTGTAACACTATTTATAGAAAAAAATAATTCAACTAACTTTTTAGACCTATGTATCCTGCTTATATGTCAGAAGTTTCATTAAAATCGGTTCAGTCATTTCAGAAAATGACGACTTGCAAATTTGTATGAAATGTCGTACGGCGGCGTGTACTTATGATACATTAATATGGTACTTTTAATAGTGTCGAGGACTCGAGGATAGCCGAAGGAAGCGAGACGCACAGTGGCCGTACCACGAAGTGCCAATGCTATCATGATTCAGTATGAGAAAGGGATAGTGGTATTCGTTTTATATAACTCCGTCTCTCTCTGACACAGGAAACATGATGGATTTAAGACGTCATGATAGGGCTACAGGACAGGTTGTTGTAGCGACACTTGGGGGAGGCCTGTGTCCAGCAGTGGACGTCATTCGGCTGATATGATGATGATGATGGTGACATTTAATATTTGATTTAGTTATAAATGCAAATGTGAGTTTGTTTGTTTGTTGTGCTTTCACGTCTAAACAACAAAACCGATTTTTTAAATTCTTTCACAAATAGAAAGCTAAATGTTCAGCGAGTAACATATGCTTTATTTTATCAATGTATTCCTAAGGGAACAGGAACTATGCGGGTGAAACCGCTGGGCATTGCTAATGTGAAATAACAGACTACATATTTCATGAAATGGCCAATTTTACGATTTGTTTATGACGTAACTATAACTTAATATACATATATAATACTAGCAGCGCCCCAGGGTTTCACCCGCGTAGATCCCGTTCCCGTAATAATACGGGGATAAAATATAACCTATTTTACTCAGGATGAATGTAGTTTTATAATGCTGAAAGAATTTTTGAAATCGGTCCAGTAGTTTTTGAGTTTATTCGTTACATACAAAAATATAAGAATACAAATCTTTCCTCTTTATAACATTAGTATAGATATAGACTAGCAGCGCCCCGCGGTTTTACCAGAGTGTTCCCGTTCCCGTGGCAATACGGGGATAAAAAACATTCTCTAAAGGTGAAAGAATTTTTGAAATCGACAAAATTTTTGAGTTTATCATGACAAACATACAAACACACACATAAAAATACAAGAATACAAATCCTTCCTCTTTATAATATTAGTGTAGATTATGTACTAAAATACTACTTCAGAAATGCATTCATACTGTACTTATGTACAGTCAGCATATTAAGTGATTTAGAAGCTTGCATAATCTAAAACCCTTTTAGGAGTTTCGACCTTGTTGCAGTAATGATTTAAATCGCATGACAACATGATTTATTTTAACATACACAGTAATTTTGTCATGCAAACCAATCTTTGTTTGACATGCACTTTATTTGAACCATGATGAGATCCAAATTAACTATTACCTAATGGTAAGGTCGCGTGTGTCATCGACTGTATCTTCACATACAAAATTGTTTTGTTGTACCTAATACTAAATATTATAATGGCAGTGTACATAACAAATTGCATTGCTTAATCCTCTAGTGATAAATATATCACTCTAAGGGCCTTAATGATATGGCAAGATTTTGGCAGCTAGATATTATAACTAAACTTATCCTATAAATTAGGTAGCTACCTTATGTTCTAAGATTCCTTTTAGTAATATCAAAAACACATTTTGGTTTTCAAAATCAATACATAAAATCCCCGATAGTTTTCTAACAAAAATATTATTATTAAAATTCGAGTATCCCCCGATCAACGAAATTATTTACAAAATCTCAACAGCTCTCGCTTTTAGCGGCAACATGATGTCAAATCTTTGACCTTTAAAACTACATACAAAATTAACGATAAATAGTTTTGAATTATATCTACAATACAAGTTAGTTACTAGAAATGTTCCACAGGACCTGATGCAAGTCAATTAATTTAAAATAGAATCTACTAACATTTTTCGTCAATGGTCTCCGAATCACGGCTAGAGTTACGAATTCTTTTATAAAAAGAACGAACTCGTGTTATTACTAAAGCTTCAAGCTTGAAGACTCATGTCTTGAGGGCGTTGGCAGAGTTCTTGTTCTTTCTGTACTTGGCGATGGCTTCGGTAGCCCAAGGTATGACGCAGAAGAGGTTGCACGCTGTCATCATGTTGAAGGCTATTGCGTAACTGCCTGTGTAATCTCGAACGAAACCTGGAACAATAAAGGAAAGGATTATAGAAATCATAAAGCATCAAATAAATTATAATAAAGTATAATTATCAGGTTTGGCAGAGCTGGTGTATACCAACCATTCGTACTGACTGTTGTTCGTGTTGACTGAATTGTTGGTGTACTGGGGTACACCATTTTTACTTTCCGTTTCGTAGAGCACTTCCAAATGTCTGGCTACTTTTGACTAAATAATTCTAGAAAGAAAACCCCAATACCACTTTGCAAGGTCCTGGTATTGGACCGAGGATCTCATAACTATTTAATTTTAGAGAGCAGTGGTGGCCGAGTGGTAACGGCCCCGACTTACGAACTATAGGTCGCGGGTTCAAACCCAGTTAAGCGCCACTGCTCTCAAAACGGTGAAGGAAAACATCGTGAGGAAACCGGCATGTCCTAGAACCAAAAATTCGAAGAAATGTGACATTCACCAACCCGCACTGGGCCCGCGTGGTGGATTACGGCCCACTCCCTCTCCTAGAGAGGAGGCCTGTGTCCCAGCAGTAGGAACGTTAAAAGGCTGATTATGATATATGATATATACATAAATGTTAGTGTCGATTCATCGTATATTATAAAACCAAAACGAAAAGGTGACCTTTGTTTTGAAAATACTTATGAATATGTACCTATATTTTCACAATCAGTTGACCAAAGATAAAAACATAGGGAACAGTAAATTGAATCACACTAATAAATACCACGTATTAATTAAGCTGTCAAAAGCAGAACTAGGAACATCATTCAATTATTTTTTTGCCATAATTCCACATCAAAGCCTGGGATTCATCAAACGAGTTCCCAAAACTCATTGTTCGTAAAGGTTTCAAACCGAATTGATTCAAGGAATTTCAGCAGAAGCACTGCAATAACGGTATGACGTCAAATTAATGTATTCACAGTATTGAATATTCTGTGAAAACGTCGGATAGACACAAATTGAAACGACAAGCATAATAGGGACACGCACGTCAATGGGTGCGAGAGCTGTATTGATTAATCTGGATTGCTGAATCGTGTTGAGTAGTAAGCAAACGTGTTTCATGTCACACCGGTTAGTTTGAAGGGTTGAATGGAGACATTGCGCGCGGGAATGTAGTTTGGATTGATTAAAATAATCGTATATTGGCGTTGGAACACTATCGTTCTAGTCAGAAACCCGCATTTGTAACACCCTGTGTGTATTTTGGAGGTCAGATTTGTCGATACTTTTATATTTTTCGATCCGTCATTCAGAATATCGTTAGCCTAATTCGTTAACCAGCTAAGTCAATTTCTGAATAATTTACAGGAGGAAGAAAAAGTGGAATTATATCACTTCATTTTATTTTAGCAATCATAATTCTGGAAATCCCGTTGGTTCCTATAGGATTTAGCCGTATTTGTTTGTGAAGATTTTCTATTGGTCAGGAAGCAGGTTTTCGAGAATGGCATTTATAATATTTATAAATTGATATAGTCGTTACGACTTTAACATAAGGTCGGTAAATGGACTTAGCAGTTTAACGAATCAGGCCGACTATAGGGAAGGATGTGGAAGTGTCCAAGAATGAAAAGTTCGAAAATCAATAGCTAGAAAGATTTCATCGTTGGGTCATAATGAAATAAGAAGATATTTCGTTTGAATACACGTGCTAGTAAGTCTATGACCTTATGATAAAAGAAACTATTTTGGGATACATCCTCAGTCTTTTTAAAATATACTGTTTTTAATACCTTCTACAAATTTACATATTTACTACGCTAAGAGCTTCGGAATGCTAAATTTCGGACTCATAAAGAGATTGGTGCCCAACATTTTTATAGTAAACCGACTTTTTAATCGTTATTTTTATTTATTTCTTTATCCAAAGAGTTTATCTTTGGTCGTGGTCATATCGTAGAATTCGTCTTTTAATGATGTGGCCAAGGTCTCCTTAGAAGTATAAATGAAAAATAAATAATTAAATTTCCTTACTCATCGATATGGTGGCTAAATGGAAGATATTGTTTTTATTATAAAAAACAATCACATATGGAAGTGGACTGGCCATATTAGTCGTATAACCGACAACCGTTTGGGTAAACGAGTTCTAGAATGGAACCTGGGTCTCGGCAAACGTAGTGTAAGACGTCCTCAGGCACGGTGGAGTGACGATTTGCGCAGGACGGCTGGCAGAAACTGGATGCGAGAAGCCGAAAATAGATCTAAGTGGCGTGCAATTGGAGAGGCCTATGTCCAGCAGTGGACTGCAAAAGGCTGTTGATGATGGTAAAATAATCCATGGCAACAAAAAAAAACATCTTTCCATTTAGTCAGTGTTCGATGGCGCCACCTATAATCATTTAGGTAAGCATTTTCCTGCGGCATTTGAAGTTTAACTAACAAAAAGAAAGAAGAAGAATCTTACCAATCATGGGCCCGACAGTCAAACTGATGCCTCCAGCCAACAGCATGTATAACCCATACGCTGGTGGGTACCTCTCGATAGGTACGTGTTCGGCTATCACAATGGGCTGGGCTATATGGACCAGTGACCTCAAGGAACCCAGGATGCCAGTTAGGATGAGAAGTGGCGTGTACGTTGTAAACTGGATGAAAACTGAAAAATAAAGAGTAAAATGTGTTAAAACGCTGTGTGATTTTTCGAAGTTATTTTTTAATCGTGACATGACTTTCAATTGAAATAAAAATATAGAGTCAAACTAACAGATTTGAATACAATAGTATTCAAATCTGTTAGTTTGACTCTATATTTTTAATACTATTAATAATAACTTGCCGCTCACAGCTCACCTCTCAATCATCGCTCCACCTGCTTGTAATTTTTACGACCCTGGTTTGGAAATTATACCTAGCCTATGTGTTATTTTGGTTATTTGGAAGTTTCATCTAAATTCGTTTAGTCGTTTTGGCGTGAAAGAGAAATATATTTAAATGTATCCTGACTTTCACATTTTTAATATTGTTAGTATGATTTCAAGATGCAGGTTTCTGATGCAAGCCACAGATATATTATGTACAATTTTAATATTATTGGTGCGTCATTATGAACCTACTCCTAAAAATAGTTCCGAGACTCGATCTGGCACGTTAACAAAAATGGACCAGTATGATTCTATTATACAGGTTTTCTATTTAAATGATCAAATGTAGTACCTAATTCGGCCTCCTTTTGTGAGATAACCTTTCATTTACATACATATCATATAATGTCATCAGAAATAGAAAAATCGCAAAAATCATCTAGAAGTCAAAATCGAATATTTTTATTCTTCAATGGGTATAATAAAAGTAATATAGTTAACACAAAAAAAGTCTTGTAAATGTTATTAATTAATTTGACACTTTTCGTCAACGTTTTCGTGAGTTTGAGTGTACCAGAAAATATTTGACTGTATAAAAAAAGTACATGAAGTACCTACACAATAAAGAATAGATGCCATTGCTACTAAACATGTGGCGAACAAAATAAAAATAAAATAAAATAAAGTCTATCCATAGGTATCATACTAATATATTTATTTTTGTTACTCTTTCACGCAAAAACTACTAGAACGGGTTTGGATGAAATTTGGCACACAGGTGGTTTATAACCAGGATCAAAATTTTTACCTCGATATTCCCACGGAATCGTAACTTATGCGGGTGAAACCGCGGGGCGCTGCTAGTAAATAATATGTCTGTGTGTATTCCTTAATATACATATATATATATATAGTTAATCGATATCATAATCTACTATATAAAAATAAGTCGGGTTTTCCTTCCTGACGCTATAACTCCAGAACGATTTCCACGGTTTTGCATTCGTTGGAAAGGTCTCGGGCTCCGTGAGGTTTATAGCAAAGAAAATTCAGGAAAAATTTCAACAGAAAAGCGGGAAAATCATTTTTCATTTTTTTATATATGGCAAAACAACGTTTGCTGGGTCAGCTAGTTCATTATAATTATGATACATCTTAAAAGGGGAAGTGGACGCAGCATTTGATAAAACACCTTTTAATTACCGTAATGAGGTTTGGCATCCGTTTTGTTTATCTTTAAAGCATTAATTAAGTGTGGGAAAATTTTAAAATCTTTTAACACCATCTCAATTAACTTATGTCTAATTCCAGATTCCAGAAATGATACTCAATTTAACTTTGATTATATCTTTTTATGTATATTAAATGAGGATTTTCCTGTGAAATTGATGTTTCGTTTAACTAGTCACTTTGAACGGTTAACAGCTACGGTTTTAATGGGAATTTTACATTCAATCCTAAACTAGTTTCTTTTAACGGTAAAGTTGATATTTATTTAATATTTTATTTTATATTTAAATAAAATTCGTGCTATTTCTTGAATTCGTTACAAAGCGAAAACAATGCGTGAATGACATCGAGAGATGATTCACTATCAAATTCTGATGCGTAAAAAAGTATACCAAATGTTCAGTTGACAACCTATCGAGAGTTTACAATCTCTCAAGATATTTTATGATCTTACGCATTTTACAATTATCCGGTGACATACAAATATATACTTTAGGATACTTTTTTTCGGGATCAATTTTCCTTGCAATGACTTTCAGACGAGTAAACCTGCTGGCAGGAGCAAGTAATATGTAAAATAAATTATGTCTACTTAATTTGACTGAGTTAATATACCATAATGTCATCGACCAAATGTCGGCTATTTTCGGCAGCTGCCCTTTAAAAGAAACCTTGCTAAAAGCAATTCTATTTCATATAAGAACACTGTAGCACTTATCATTTTTTATATTTTATTAAAACAGATCAAATATCACTCACCCATATATAAAAAAAGCATTTTTATGTTTCAACAATCAAGAGAACATCAAAATCCTTTCAAATTTATTTGTAAGAGCCAATCGTGTTTGAACTTTAGAAAAACCCTCTAAAATAACTTTTGATTTGATGATTATTATAAATATTTAAAAAATAAAATGTGATATTCATTTCTAACAAGCTTTATAAGTGTCAGAAATGGAAGATTAAATATAATAATTAGTATAAAAATATTCTAAAATTATGGAATTAAATAATACCAATAACAACGTAATACTGTCTGTAATTTTAGATTTGATTTAATATATTTTTACGTACGTTTTTTTGTGTCTTTACTATGCTTTTTAACTAAAACGCGAAGTTTACTATGCTTATAGAAAAATAAAAGGCTATTAGAAAAATTAAAATCACGCTTATAGAAGTAACGATTTTGAGCAATTAATAATTATTTTAATGACGGCAAAACGCATGTGCACAGAAATCTAAATTATGTTTTTTTTTTTGTTTTTTGAAGGAACTAAAATTAATGTCTTTACAGCAGAAATTATTATCATTACTATGAACTTTGAATACACGATTTTAATTTATGCTTAATTAATTAAGATGAAACAGCACAAGAAACTTTAATAATAGTATTCTTTTGTCACGTTTTGAAAATCGATAGAAGTAATAATTAATTTTGTAAGTCATTTAAAGTGCATCAGGATAGCCTTTAATATTTATAGAACTAAATAAGCACAATTCAAGTTTTATTGATAAAGTTCTTATCTATTGCCAAATTAAAAGTATATTATAAAAACTTGTCTTTACCTGTGTCTTTACTGAATTGTATTCTATTCGTGTCGATTGACTGACAGTATTAAATAAGTAGGAGTACGAATTCATTTTATTTTTTACGATATTCAGTTTACAGTCAATCGACAAATATTAATTAATTTGAAAATACCTAAAAATAAAAAATTAGATGCATTGAATAAGCAGGAGTAAAAAAAAAAAATCAAACGAACCAATACAAATTAGCTTACTTTCATATAAAAACACTACTTCTAAGAGTTATCAAGGTCAGTTTATGCAAAATAAAGTTATGCTTTACTAGACAACCTCAAAAAATCGAATATGAACATAATTGCTGAAATAACGGCATATCCACGGTACGGCAACGTTGTACAATAAACAGACATGCGATTCCAAAAATCGTGTGCCATTTGCTATCATTTTTTGAACAGTTCCTTTGCCTATCTCCGAATTCCTTCATCAAATCTCCACCAAATTAAAATAGGACCAATCCGAAAAAATAATCATCCCAAAAAAGGGTACCTAATTAAAATTGGTAGACAACTGGCGATGATATCGCTGAACTAACGTACAAAAAATGTCATTTAGTGGAATTCTGGAACTCCTCCTTTTTTATGTCGGTTAAAATAAAGTGCATCTCTGACCATGGTCATAGGCACTGGGTGTGATAAGCATGGAAACATGAATTTCGACTCAAATCCTATTTTCAACCAGTATTATAAATGTGAAAGCTTTTTTATGGATTTTGGCTAATTAATGAAGTCTCAACGGTGGAACTGAAGTTAGTTGGTAGATTAGGACATAGCATACTTTTGAAACGAAGTTTCTTAACGATACTGTGACTACATGATTCGGAAGAAAATTTAACGTTTCTTAAGTTAACATGGACGCGGTCCATGTTAACTTAAGAAACGATGTGATGAAGATCATCACGAATTTTAAACAAACTAGAAAGACTTTCTTTCTCTTTCCAGTTTGTTTAAAATTCGTGAGGATCTTCATCACTGACGGAGGTCCCCTGATAACACATGGTCTATATCTCAGTAGAAATTCCAGTGCAATTATTTCCGCCCTGCACGCGAGTGAAACCGCTGGCGAAAGCTTGTACTCTTGGTACAAATTCAAATTCACTCACCGAATCTAAACAATGCTGTGAAGAAGGCGCCACAGAAGAACATGTAGCGACTGTTCATCCTGAAGAATTGTCCAGCTACACCCAAAAATAGTCGCGCTGACATGTCCATCGCTCCTCCCACTGCTATAATGTTGGCTATCTCGGCCTGGAAAATTATAAAGCTTTGTTAGAATATTGGGTAGTATTACTGCTAAGTAATACTTATAAGGTTGATGGGACCGGTTGGTGGATAAACAGTTGTTGAGTTGATGGTCAACGCTTTGAAAACATGCTAGTTTGACCACTATCTCATCTGATGGTAAGCGACGATGTGGTCGAAGATGAAGCACGCTTACTTCTAGGCAACCTATTCACTCTTGACTTGAGGACTCTCAAGTTGTAGTTATCAGGAAACACAGACTCTGGCAGGGAATTCCACTCCTTAGCTGTACGGACAATGAACTTACATGATATTAACCATAGCGTTAACATAAGAGAACCCAAGCCCGCTCAAGTTTCTGATTAGTAAACTATCTAAAAATCCTTCGACATCTTGCCACATATTTTCGTTATTAACGTCATTTGTGGAAGTAGTGAACTGATTACAAAAATTCAGTAACAGAGAGCTACAAAGTACTTTTGTGCCATTGTCTGGAACAACGCAATGGAAGTTTTTATCGTCACTTCTTCGCACGTGTTGCCAGCCATATACAGATTTGACTTACATTTTAATTGAATTGGCAACATAAAGCTGCTTGAATTCACGAATAGAATTGCAATGAGGTTAAAGATCAGAATTATGCATACAGGCTACATATGCAGTGACTGAACATCCGTGAAACTTTCCAGGGGTTTTGGTTTTTCTATATTTTTGTTTTCGACTATTTTTCTTTTATTTTCTACGTTGCAAGATATTTCACAGCAATTCGCGACCGTACACAAATGCCACCAAGATTTACGATTCAAAAACACAGGTTTAAAAAATGTAATTCGCGTAGATAAAATGATCCAAGTACGTAAAAGACATTAAAACCATCTTTCACCTTAATATTCATTCTGAGGCAAAAATATTAAGGAACCTTACCTTGCTTAGATGTTTTTTGTCCAAAAATAATGGCTCCAAAGTAAAAAATGTGAGGTCGGCAAAGAAAGTTAATGCCAGTCCAAATATAATATTAACGTAAACCAAGTCCTTTAGTAAAGATAAGTCCAGGAATTCCGCTACGGTTTGCCTGAAAAAGAAATGACAAAGGTTACGTTATAAAATAATTGACTGAACTCAAGATTGTTTTTTTTTTTTATTATTTACTAGCTGTCCGCACAACTTCGTTTGTGTCACATTTTTCATGACTGCTCCGCTCCTATTGGTCTTAGCGTGATGATATATAGCCTATAGCCTTCCTCGATAAATGGACTATCTAACACTGAAAGATTTTTTCAAATCGGACCAGTAGTTCCTGAGATTAGCGCGTTCAAACAAACAAACAAACAAACTCTTCAGCTTTATAATATTAGTATAGATTCTTTCCGATGCACTAAATGTATTTAAAGGTGTATACAGACTATCTTCTAAATTACATAGGATTTACAAGCGAGATAAAGGAGCGTTGTTGGAAAAAAGGGAAAATCCTCAAATACTGGCAGCGTTGACACGTAGAATGGCAATACTTACACGTTGGCCGACAAAAGGCCAACAAAATAAATTGACTGTAACTGAAGGAGTTATAACTAAAGACAGACGAAGAGGCGGTAAAAGGTGGTTGCGGAATTTGTTCGAAAGAGTCACCGCGGCCCTGGAACGCAAAGGGCACAAGAAGGATCACGGATGGGTTTTAGTCAGTAAGAGTCTGACACTCCCTTCCACTACACCCAGAGCGGGAGAAGTCATCGGCTGGTACGTATGTAGGTCGCATAAGTGAGGTGGCTTCTATACTCAGCAGTGGGTGGACGAATCTTACTAATTATTATAAACGCGAAAGTTTGTAAGTATGGATGTTTGTTACTCTTTCACGCAAAAACTACTGAATAGATCTAGATGAAATTTGGCACAGATATAGATCATAGTCTCGAATAACACATAGGATACTTTTAATCCCGGGATCATGTTCCCTTGAGATAATTTCCGACATTAACGTGGGCGAAGCCGCGGGCAGCAGGACTACCTGCACATTTATATAATCACTAGATTATACAAATGTACCTAAGATTGATTACTAAAGTCATCTGTATCAAGTAGTCAACTTAGTAGTAGTTTGTGACGTATTCATCAATATACGATTATTTTGTAAAATTTTTACTTAATTGATAAAGGAAACAATCCTTCTTAGTCATAAAAACACGGATCAATTTCAATTTTTAGTTAAAATGTTAGACTAAAAAGTAAAAGTACCTAATCGTTTATTTATTTAAGTCAATGGATTATTATTATTAGAAGCTAGTAAACTGTCACTTTCCGTGATAATATGCGGATAAACATCTTTTAGCATTCCTAGATAAGCGCAACGATATCATGTGGTCTTTCAACCACGTTCCGGTTTCAATACTAAAAAAAATGTAGTAATATCGAGAATGACTAATAACAGGTATACCTAATTTATATAGTGTTAGTTGTTGTAGAAACGCATTTTTGCCTGTGTGAAAGATGTGTGTTTCTCTTGTTAAATTATCCCAGGGCATCATGCTACCGGATAGAAAATACAACTATATCCAAATTCGGGTCATAATATATTCAGGTGTGTGTTACCTATATACATACATCTGTATAGCGGTTACAGAGTGATTGTTTCATACCTCTAAATATCCAAACAGATACAGGAATTCTTATACACCTAGCTCAACCTAAATCAAGGCAGGTTTTGTTTTAATTTTAGACGACACATTTTTATGACAGAAAAAACCTCTTCTATCGAATTCCAATATTATTTGTTTTAAATTTCGTATGCGAAATCCGAGCCAAGTATTGAATTAAACATACATACATAATGTGACTTAAAATTCACTTTGTTGAGAATTACAATAATGCTAAAATGCCATTGGCATAATTGTATAGAAAAAAAGGCAAACCAAATATTTATGTAATTTTTTCTCTCAGATACTTTTGCGTAACTAGTTACCTACTCTATTTTTATAGGCATAATACGCTAAATGTGTTTGCAGTCGATTTAGGTAAATGTTACATTAATTAAACTTACTTTCAAGCTAATTGACCTACTAGTTTCAAAATATGTGTATGTATGTCCAATTATTTTGTCATATTTTATCTCAGCAGTACTCTTAAGATTTGGAAAAATAAGATCTATGGTATGTCCGATTTTTTATGATAATAATAATAATAAAAACATACATACATAAAAACTATATTTTATAATTGTATGTAGCTATGATGCTGTCCATAGACCAAAATTCATAAGCAGTAAGATATAAAATTATAATAACTTAATTAAATTAAACATTTTCAAGATTATTCGATGACATGAATAATCTAAATTGTGACATGGAACGATTATTGTATTTTATAGCGCGTGCGAGACAAATATCAATATTTTTGAATAATACATTAAACTATTTCGCATATCTAAGCAAAGGATTTTTTTTTCAAGAAACGCTAATTCATTGAATATTATAAAAATAGGATGTCATTGTATATTTAAATAAAATGTTTGTTTGGAATTTATACTAATATAATAAAGCTGAAAATGTTATATGCGCGTACAAAGTCGCAGGCATAAGCTAGTTTAATATGATTGTATTGTAGCATCTCTGGAAGAACGTAATAAAAAGATTCCAAAATATATTTCATTGATAGTAAACTACTCAATCTACGACTGTTGTGGTTAAGGAAAAAAGCGGAACCCTTATAGGACCCCTTCGATGTCCGTCTGACGCTCTGTCACGACCCTTTTTCACGGGAACTTGTGGATGAGAACTATAGTGTAAGAAGGCACTACAAAGTGAACTCAGATTTTGTTATAATTCACTTTTGTTACAAAACATGTATCATGCTGAAATTAATATCAAATACGTAAGTCGATGGTACCTTGAACGAGTTTTTTTAACAACAAATGCATGGTTCAAAGGTCCACAAACCGGTGGCAGAGCTAATCATCAAAATCAATCGAACGTTAAATTTCAGTTGAAAATGTTGGTGCACTGTTGAAAACAAACGCGCGCGCCTACCACAGCGCAAATGGCAGTGAGGTCTGATAACATGCCGACTAGCTTAACGTGATAGTAAAATGGTGGTTTCTTTTAAAATAAAAAAAAAACTCAAATTAAAGAATCTTTTCGGATTTGACCGGTTTGATCCTTTTGGGGTTGAAAAACTAAGGCCAAACGGCTCTGTGTTATCTTCCACTCTCTCTTTTATCCCTGTTGTACTTTCGTTTTATTAGATTGTATCTACTTTGTTTTTTAGTATGTATATCCCTAAACAGAATATCATTATTTAAATTAAATAATCAAAATACCATTTCCCCTCCTTGTTCTTTATAATCGGCATAGGTTCTGCTGCAATGTTTCCAAAGTTTCCTAAACTGGACACCGAGGCAGCTTTGTACAAATTCTCTCGATACACGTGATCGCTCGAGTCAAACTTGCTATCTATCTTCCCGTCTGCCGGGATCAAGACAACTGGTATGCTTAACCGTCTGGAATCGCTTAATTTGGACACAAATAGTAATTCGGCTCCTTTCTGGGGATTTTCCAATCGATTGATCCGATACAAATTCTCGACGGATCTCGCGTTTTCTGATGTATCGATACTCGGTAAGGTTTTGGTGAAATCGAATTTCTCCTTATTGTCTTCTTTGGCTGGTGTTGGTGGTATTACTGGAAAGGAATTCGTTTTATTTTAGTATTCACCTAAGTTCATCAAAATTACGTTGAAACGGAAGAACGGAAATATTAAATTTACTCGAACTCGAAAGTAATACTAGACCTAAGCATCTCGTGGAATTTTTATAAAGAGAAAAAATAATTTGAAATACCAAGTAAACGAATAAAAAAGCAGCACTAGAACTCAAAGCTAAATTGCATTTCTCTAGTTCCATATTAAAAATATAAGCTCTTTATACACTACGAACAGATTTGCAAAGCGAAATGAATTTCCACAAAGAACAGTGACCGTTATAAACCGGGAGGTTTATAACGGTCACCGTTCTTATGCGTTTCTTTATGTGAATAGTAAAAACTTACAAACTATTTTCTCGCAGGGTTTTGGTTGCTTCTTCATATGCCATTTCACGGGGTGCATGACCAGAGCCCCGAATATACTATGCGCTGATATCGCACAAAGTATTGCTAACGTCCCCCTAAACCCGTACTCAGTTATAGTAAACTTGATAAACAACGGGTAGAACATCGTTATCATTCCAATAGAAGCCTTACACAAACTTAGATAGAGCACTTTTTTCTTTGTGAAGTAGCTGTTAAAACTTGTGTAGGAGACAGGTATGAGTAGCCCCATTCCCAAGCCGTGGAGGAAGCCATTCGTTATGATCAGCTGCGTCGTAGATACCACGAATATGGCTAGGAATGACGCTAATGTGTATATGAACGCTCCTATTAAACCCACTTGTCTTAAGGATAGTTTCTTTAAAGCTATGTTTGCTGAGAATCCTGAAACAAAAGAAATTTGTATTATCATTTGATTGAGGGGAACCTATAAGAATTCGTAAATTAATTACATTTTGTGAAGAGCATGTAGAGCAGTGTTCTGCTAGACTTATATTCCTCGCAACTTCCTTACAATATTTGTATCTGAGGTACTTATAAGAAATTGCCGAGTACCTACATAAGTGCGTACTTCATCATGAAAATGTTACACATTTCTCTATACAAAGCTAAGGTAAGTTTTCAAGGAACTTTACTGCAGCGAGAGGAGTAAAGTAATCCTCTGGATTTGAAAGGCTCTTTCTGTTCCCAGTTTCTTTACCAGGAAGAAGTATTAAGGCTTTATATACGTTAAAGTAAAGTGTAAAAACGTGTTGTTTATTGGTAATAAAATCCTAAAAGTGGTAAACATCAAACATAGTGGTATGAAGTTTTCAGTAATGACGAATGATTCCGTGAATGACATTTTTTCTACTTCGGAACTTAATGATTGCAGTTCACTCCGGTTAAGGCCTTAGAAACTGAACAATATCTGAATCAATAACTGAAGAATTGTAATAGGAACAAAAACATTTTTGAGAAGTCGGTTATATTTTTTTTTTATTGGTGACAACTAAACGTACCCATCATAGCTTACGTGTTATAAATAGGTGTAAACAATAAACAGATACGTGATTTCAGCATTCCCGGAAGATTTGCTATCAATTATTGAAGAGTTCCGTTTCCAGTCTCGGTTTTTCATCAGATCTTCACCAAAATAGGTCCATCTCGAAATACTAAGATGTTCTTCCAAACCATCGTTTACAATTTATTTGATAGAATGAGAATATCATCAAGGTAGTCGAAGCCACACATAGGGATAACTCAAATACTAGAAGTCAAATTTAAATGGGACCACAGGACAAGCACCAGTTTTCGAATATAAAAATAATCATCAAAATCGGTAGGTACACACAGTAAAAAGTTATGACACACACTAGAAAAAAAAATACAGTCAACTTGAGAACCTCCTCCTTTTTGGAAGTCGGCTAGCAATAATAACGCCTGACGATAGAGTTAAGGCACTCTCACACACTTGTGATAGCAGAAACCGCGATCGTTTGACGCTAGGCGAAGATTTCTAGATTTCTCATTGATAGAGATATCATATCAGATTTATAAAATCAGATAGTAAAACATACATTATAGCCCAATAAAATTAATTTATACATTTTAAGACAAATTTCGATTTGCGATTTGCTTATATAATAATCAATCTATAATCGTTAAGCTGCCGAATAGGGAATATATTTAGCTTACGTTACAAAAAACTACACACTATTTACACTGTCAGCAGAACCGCTGCCTAACCGCACTGTTGTAATATTTATTTATACTATATTATACTATATTATAATATGAGTTTTTTCAATTTACCTCACAATGTTTTATAAAAATATTTACGTAAAACAAGGCTCATTATTATGTTGTATACTAGTACTTCGCCCTCGACTTCGTCTGCGCAGATTTAGTACAAACGATTTCCACCCCCGTTTTACCCCCACAAGGGCAGAATTTCGTAAAATTCATTCTTAGCGGATGTCTAAACCTTGTAAGGAACCTACCAGTCAAATTTTAAGTTTGTAGGTGTTATAGTTTCTGAGATTTTGTGATTAATCAGTGAGTGGTATTTCGCTTTTATAAGAAGGTGGTTGAAGGCGTTTTCGTAGGGTTTTGTGATGTTTCTTGTTTTGCTTTGTTTTTTTTTTTACAGTACATGCCTTCAGTAACCTTCAGCTACTAATGTTTTCGTAACTTTCATAAGTATTGAACTTATACCGTTGGAGTCAGACGTCGATGTATTAATACAATGAATTGATTAAAAACAGTCCTATATTTTCATAAAATTTGTAGCTTGAAAAGAAGAAATGGAAAAGCTTGCGTAACGCTCACGTGGACGCGGATACCACGTGCAAACGGCGCGATAGCTATACGGACGCGGCGTGTACGCCACGAGCACGCGGAGTAGCAATCACGTGTGCTGAACCAACCACACCTGATGTAAATAAAACCCTTATAGTGAAGCAAGTATTTTGAATACCTACTTATCTAATATGATCTGCATTTAGATTTATTTTTTAGAGTCTTGTGTACTAACACACACTGTCATCAAGTGTTCTTGCTAAGATTGGATTGTAGATTTAAAATTAACAACTGTCACGTAACGTAAGTCAAACATGCAAATTAGATACATATTTAAGCTACAGAATAACATTGGTTCCGTGGAATGGCATCGTTAGATCTTATCTTTGATGTCATCTTGTATTCTTAGAAAAAAAAAACTATTGGATCAATAAATATTATCTAACAACGAAACCATTTTTTTTTAAACATTGCTTACCTACCTATTGAAGTTTGATATATTTCCATTTAATATTAGTGATTAAAATTAGATCAACATGGTTCTAATGGATTATTGTTAAATATTCATTTACTCATAAATAATTAAAGCTTAAATCAAATGAATTTGACATTATGATAATAAATTAACTAAATGGTTGTGGAATCGATCGAAGCCATATGCGACTGCTGCAAAGAGTCACACACTGCAGCTGCAAAGAGGTCTGACGTCACACAAAACGTACATCACACATATCAAAGTTATCAACGCTTTTTGATAGGACAGTCTGACAACAAGCATCAGGTAGTTGTCAACCAGGCAAGCACCAGAGGCCCAAGTCTGCTATTACAATAGTGTCAGAATGGTCTATCATTGATTTCATAATTGTTGATTTTGACAAGTTTGGTAACCTACTAATATAAAAGCATCACTATGACTTTCCAGTGGTCAACCACTGACACTCCATTGAAAGAAATAGCATAGAATGGTAATCTCTTACATAATGGCAAATGAATGACTGACGCATGTATGCAGTAATCTGCTAAGAACTCATCCGTGTTCCTTCAAATGCCCTTTGCGTTCCAGGGCTACGGTGATTCTTTCGAACATATAACAAATAAACTAAACTAACAACATACTAAAATATGGTACCAACAAATTCTTCCTTAATCTAACTGTTAACAAACACTTATTGAAACAAAAATACACTTAAGATAAAAAAATAAAACTCCTGACTAAATAAAATAAATGCAAGAAAAAAAACTGTACCAATTAGAACCGAGCAGGGAGGTTTAAAATTGCATCGTCGAGCTGAACTCAACCTCCATTCTGTTGTCCATTCTTTGGCTTGGCACGGAAATGCAAAAATCTTTGCTGAAATACACGAAGCATTCTGTTACGACACGTGTTTCACTATCCCTTTGGTTTAAAAGTAGTGTTCGCAAATTTCTCGCGATTGCTTTTGGGGATTTTCCTTTGGTAATAAAGGAGAACGCTTTTTCTTTCTGAATGGGAAGTTATCAAATGACTGGGCGGAGCGGAAGGGAGTGTCAGACTGTTATTGACTAAAACCCACCCGTGTTCCTCCTAGTGCCCTTTGCGTTCCAGGGCCGCGGTGACTCTTTAGAACGAATTCCGCAATTCTAGCACATCCTATGGGGCCCCGTCTTCTAAGAAGAATGCTTCCGTTCATGAGGGATTGATCGTAGAAGACAACACACCGGGAAGAGTGGAAGGCTATGGGGGAGACCTTTGTCCAGCAGTGGAACAATATACAGGTTGATGAAAAAAAAAAGAGAATTTCTATGGTTGTTAAGTATGGCAGGCGGGTTCACTGAACTAGCTAAATCTCAATTCCAATAGAAACAATAATAAATATATATATGTAGGTAATGAACATGATTATGTAGAATTTTATTGTGAATTAAGCTGCTATAAGCAGTGCTTCCTCTATAAACAAATAATTATAGTATACGTGTTGTGTGTGTGTTGTACTTGACTGTACATTTTTATCAAAGTCCGATCAGTATTTTTTGTGACAAATAGAGACAAACATCCATCCTTACTAAATGTCTCATTTATGATACAACGAGTAATAGACGGAACGCAATCTCAGAATGGGGTCATTGTACTCATCATTATGAACAACTTTTACTATGGGACCCATCGCGAGACAGCGAAAAAATATCTGCTGATCTGTAATTTCTTTTTCGCAATTTCAATGTTGGTCCCATTTAGTAAAAGTTGTTCATGTTGATGAGTACATTGACCCCTTTTCGAGTTTACCTCTATTCTGTTACACATTGTTTAAATAAGATAAAATAAGAGCAATGAGCAATCAACTCAACAGTTCATCATTGTTTTGGTACTTATTGCAAATGAGACAGTAAATAATCTATTATAATTATTTTTGTCGACGGTTGAAATTTGAAATGTCGTAAAATACAAGTAGTTCACTTTTGGATTTTCAGCGCTCCGTTTAGTGCCGACAGTTCAAAATCCAACTATGCATTGCATGTCTATTACGACATGCTAAATTCACACCGCCGCGCGCCGTTATGTAACCAAATGTAGGCACATTATTTAGTAATAACTTTAATATGTATTGTAATTATTAGTCTATTTATAGATCTGCAAAGTAATTGGTTTAGATTGAATCCTAATGAGTTTAACAAGCTACATTATGAGGCGGAAATCTCTAGAAAAAATATATCTAAAAACGTTAACAATCAAGAACTGCAAAGCCAAAAATCTTTGTAACAGCCTGCTAAAAATATAGGCCAGTCCGCAAACTGAGAGATGAATCTACTCTTAATTAAGTTATAGCCAAGTCTACTCGTGTAAACCTCAAAGAGCTGTCAGCAAAGAAGACGAAGACCTAACAGGCACTGACCCCATAGTGCCTAATAGGGTTGCGGAGTTTATTCGAAAAATTCACCGCGATCCTGGAACGCAAAGGGCACAAGAAGGATCACGGGTAGGTTTTAGTCAGTAAGAGTCTGACACTCCCTTCCGCTCCGCCCAGAGCGGAAGAAGTCATTTGATGATTTCCCATCCAGAAAAACAAAGGTAGCTAGTTCACAGATTACGTATTGTTATGAGTACTTTAATGGTAAATAACAATAGAAAGCCGAAAACGTTAAAGTTTTTTAATGAATCAGTGTAAAAAAATATTATTATACCTGCATATTTTGTACATATATAAGAAATATAATAATTATAGTTGTAGTCTTTTTTAGCCCAAATGTTGGTAGAGAATGCCTTGTTGCATTAAGTCCGCCCATCTACCACTATTGTATATAAAATTTAAATTATGTATTATCAATATTTACCCGCAACAGCCAGTGTGACTTGGAACACTCCGAAAACGAGAGTGACCGCCGCTGTGCCTACTCCCAATTCGTCCAAAAAATCGTTATATATGAAGCCAAAAACTGGCTGGTGAGCTGTGCCGGCAATCTGCAAAGAATAAATATAACGTCACATATTTTTCAGTTTAAAAATAGAACGTGAAGACCTTCATTTCTGATCCTGAGATCTTCACAACGTGTAATTATCGTAATTGTAATTTTCTAAGAATCCTTTATAGGAAAACAAATATTTAGGCCTCTTCATAAAAGATATTGTTTTAGATTTTTTGTGTAAAGCAATAGTACCAATTTAACTGCAAGAACTGAGGTTTACTTTAGGAACACCTACCACCTACTACCAATCAGCAGTTTTTAGAGGAAAAAATAATAAATATTTAACCAATATGACTCGTTATAATGTATATGTTTGCCAATATATTTCGTATATTAAATGCCTATCCAATACAATCAAACTATATCGCTGATTTAAACAAACGGCGGTCAACGTACTGCTTTAATTCGCACTCAGCATAACTTGAGCCACAATTTCTTTTTTATAAAGTTATTCCTATTAACGTTTTCTTTATCTATTCAGTTTCACTTTCCTCACAAACTGTATGTATTTTTATATTCGTATTCCGCTATAGTTTGGTAGATTATTTTAAGTTTTACACCTTGTTTGTTTTTATTTTAATTGTAATTTTACTAAGTTATTTATAGAAAGAAAAAAAAACTGTTTTAAAAATATCTATTTTTTCGTTTTATTTTATAGCGTTCAATGAATGTTACTTGTGTCCCGTACAAATTGTGTTGTATTTAAAATGTGGATAATGTCATGTTTCTTGTGCCGAATTAAATAAATAAATCAATATATTAATGGCATTTCACAAACTAGTTTAATAAAACCCACAATATATTCAGAAGTAAATAAATTATTATATGCATAGTCATATTTATCGTAAAAAAAACATTTGAGCTGAGAAACTGCATATTTTAAGTTTAAATCTTGTTAGTTTTCCATTTAAAAGAAATATAGATACATTATATTCATTATAAAATTAAAAAAGAACAAACGGTTAGAATGGTCAGGGTCACTCATCAAATAAAGTAACTTTTTTATCTTTAGTTGATATCCAAGAAACGGATGCTCAGTTTTAGTTTTATTTTCTAAGCTTAGATAACTTTCTGGGAATAAACAAATTTAGTAAAGGAAAGTTAAAACGGGTTTGAAACCTTACAGTCTTTGACGTAGATATGTTTACAAAACATACTTAGATAAACAATTAATTTCAAGATATTTTTTTAAAACAATAAGACATATTATTAAAACATACATATTTTGATCATAAACACAGTATATTTAACTTCACTATTTACTGCAAACTCTTCCGTAAGGACTAAGGAATTCCTAATCCACCGGCAATCTTTTAGGGGGTTAAATTATCTCATGAATATGTACCTACAGCAGTTTCTAAAGGATCATCAAACACAGCCGTTCAGTGTATTTAAATTACGTTCGGATATCTCAACATTATGTCGTGCAGTTTCGTGATTTCACATTTGATGACGAATCAATTCATAAGTCATACTTCATCCCCTGAAATATTGCAAGTTAATTGAAAACCATTCTGTATTATGGTGATTTTTATTAGTGCCCAAAAATTCACTTCGTCTGTTTTATAACCTACCTAAAACATCAAATTGTGACGTCAATAGGGTATTTTACTGTAAAAATCTAATTAGTCCGTCTGATAGATTTACAAAAAATATTGGACACGTATTTTTTCTTTTTTCACGTAAACAAAAAATGAAGACGATACAGTGCGTTGAAAACTCACGTGACGTCACGAAGCTGGTAAAAATTGTAGCAACGTAGTGACGTCACGTGAGTTTTCAAGGCACTGTATCGTCATCATTTTTTTTTACGTGAAAAAAGAAAAAATACGTGTCCAATATTTTTTGTGAATCTATCAGACGGACTAATTAGATTTTTACAGTAAAATACCCTACCGTTGCCACCTACTGTTCTAAAACGTTGATTTACAGACACGTTAAAAATAGAGAAGCTAGCACCATCCCACGTGTAGAGCGAGTGGCCTAACGCCATACTAACTGACGGAAATAAGACCCAACGGGCCAATGGCAACCTTCGTAATATAACAGGTTCGTAACATGGAAAAATATGGTGCAACAACTCTTAACCAATTGAAATAACTATGCCTGATGGCATTGACCGACAGCGGCGTACAAAAAATGGAGGAAACAATTGTATTTGCCTAAATATATTAACTATATCGGATATGGTATTGAAGAATCTTCTTGCGTGCGAGGGTCTCATTAAAATCGATTTGTGCATTTGTGCATAAAATATGGCTTAACGGACTGGAATTTGATGGTTGCGGAATTTGTTCGAAAGAGTTACCGCGGCCCTGGAACGCAAAGGGCACAAAAAGGAGCACGGGTGGGTTTTGTCAGTAAAAGTCTGACACTTCCTACCGCCCCGCCCAGGGCGGGAGGGGTCATTTGATGATTTCCCATCCAAAAAAAAAAAGGGTAGATATGTTGGAATTATTATGGATTAATGATACAGTAGCTACAAGTCTTCAACGTATACTAGGTAACAAAATCATTTCAACATATTAGCATAATAACTGCACTAATTAGGATATATATTCGACTACGTGTTTGCTAATTAGTAACAGTGTTGGATTACTTGACTGATAGTTGAAATAGTGTTTCATTAATTAGAACATTATTTTATTGACGTGTCTATTTACATTTTTATGTACATCTGAACTGTTACAGACTGGTAAAGGCAGGTTAGAGGTAGGTATGCAAAATTTAATAAAGAATTTACAACAAAAAAAAAAAAAGAATTTAAAGCTGGTCGTTATTCAAGCTTATTATTTAACACTATTAAAAACATTTGATAAAGAATGGTATAATATTAAGTGACAATCTGACGTCAATCTGCCAATCGTGATATTATTTTTAGTCAGTTTGGGTACGAGCTTCTATATATTCGCTGTAATTTTATGTATTACTTTTATCTTAATTACAATATTATTAAGAACTAAAAGGAGTGTAGCAATGGTTATTTAATAACTGTGACACTAAAATGTAACATTTTCGTGTCGATACGATTTTAAAACAGCAAAACTGTATAAGATTGAACGCGCGATCGAAATGTTTGGTTCGTTATTTCTAAGGACTTTATATACTTTATTGCTGGTAGAAAGTCTCTTTTCCAGTCCCTCGTATAATCGTCAGCACAGCTCAGCTGATCACAGTTGAATGTAGGGCCACCACAGTAGGGTAGGTTTGAACAGATTCTTTGCGCATGCTACATGCACAATAGGTCAACAAATGGTGCATTGCTTATCAAGTTTCCGAGTGGTCCAAGCTCAGCTGGATTTTCGATTTTGAGCTCTTTCACCGTGGATATACATAATGTATTCTACTAAAGAATTAAAACACCATACATTTTCAGTAGTCTCTGTGTTATGTCAGGGGGTTGATGAATAAAATTATTATGTATTAAAATTAATTGATAATTTAGCTATCTAAAAAATCTTTTATTTGGAAACTGAAAAATGTAAATTTGCTTACGTTTTTTACAAAAGTGAAAATTTTAACCAAAATACCGGTATTGGAAAAACCAGTTAAATTTATAATTAAACGATTCATATTTTGCGTTTTTTCAGTATTGTGTGTGTCCTTCTCTTTTCTATATCTACATATTTTTTGAGCCTGGAAGACATACTCTCGACCAGGTGTAGCACTGCTTCTCGTGGAAGTTGTTCCCAGGTTAACTTAAGCACGTTTATGAGCTGTCTCTCATTATAGTTGGGTTTGTTTGGGCCTAGGACGCTTTTATAAACAATTCCTACTTGTTTTTGATCGGTTTGAGGTCGGAACTATGGGCAGATTTATATCAACATTTCAGTGTCGTGGCGTGGCGAAATTATTTTTTGCAGTTTAATTTTTGATGATTTAAATTGTACCGCAAAAAGAGAACGTGAAGATAAAATGGAAAATATCTTGCAGTTTATTTTTAGATTATCATTTAAATAAAACTTGAAATGTATTTTTAGAATACCGTTATTATAAGAATAACTTATTTATAGATTCTAGATCCTATTTATTTTTTATCACAGTTTAAATTGTTTTATTCAATGGAACACCAATGTGGCTCTCGCTAAAATGAATATATAGGTACACAATAAAAAAATGACTTCCGCACTTTTTGTCATCATGTAATTTGAATCACCGTCTAGCCAAGATTTTTTGCTCATACATTTTTAATTTTTGATGATAGAATAAAATTGCCTTTTTTAAATCTGGTTACCTATTTATCTCTATAGTGTGCTTTATATAGAAATAGTAGGTATAATTAAATTGTTTTTGTTTTTTTTTTACTTTCATTCGTTAACAATGGTATATTTGCAGATTTTGTATATCTTAGGATTTCTACTGTAGGGACAGAGAAAGCGACTTTGTTTTATACTATGTGTATAAAACAAAGTCGCTTTCTCTGTCCCTATATCCCTATATAACTTTAAAAGTAGGCAACGGATTAAGATGCGGGTTTTTTAATAGATAGAGTGATTAAAGAGGAAGGTTTATATGTATAATACATGCATATTATAGTAAAGAAAACATTAGTATCTACATTGCAACCGTGCGAAGCCGGGGTAGGTCGCTAGTAGATAATAATAATGAAAAAAATAAACTATTTATGAAATAAATAGTTTATTTTGCATGCATTATTTAAATAATTACATTAGAATTACGCTCGGTCTTTTCGAGGTAAGATTATGCGCGCTATTGGTTTGTGCTTAGGTGTTACTCCTTTACTGGTATTTGTCCGTTAGTTGATCCACACGCAGGCCCTTCCCCCATTCCAAACGTATCAATGGTAAAATAGACTTTTAGGATGTTTTTCATCAGACGTATTTTTCGTCATTAATTTATGGAAACTTTTTCATTTTTCTATTAGAACTAGCTTTTGCTCTCGACTTCGTACGCGCATACCCCATTTTTCCCATTCCCGTAGGAATTTCGAGAAATATTCTCTTAGCACTTCCCTACGCTCGTCAAGGATCCTGACTTTAAGCTTTTTACGACCAGTAGTTTCAGCTGTGTGTTGTCTGCCAGTCACTCAGTACTCAGGGTTTTATATAATTATATTGATTATATGGTGTTTATTTTATGTGATATGTACTTTGCGTGTAGTTAGTTATCGTATATGGATGTACCTGTTGAGGTAGTTTTATGATGTATAATAACATATAGTATCATTTGTTTTAATGTAACCATATGGATTTAAAAAAATGGTTACTGAATTACGAGTCTCTATGAAATTTGCAAATCGATTTTAAATTAATTTGAAATTCGATCAATATCAGATTCAAAACAGTTTTAAAGAGTTAGACTTTAATGTTCGTACCGTTGCTTGTATACCTTCACGTTACTTTGGAGTCAGGTAAAAAAACAAACAAGACATTTTTTTTTGTTTTCTTATCAAATTCCCAAGTGACCTGCATATTGTTATTATTTTTTAATTTAATTAACTATAAATTCTCATTTTTACAGGTTTTTATTTCTATTTGTTTTATAAACAAAAAAAAATACTATCCAAACAACAAAAATGAACCAGGAATCAAACTTGCGACTACGCTCAAAACACAAACGACCCCTAATATCACGAACGGTGACGAGAAACTATTTAATATAATAATGAATATAATTCTACTTACGAAGATGACAGACAATCCGACGCACACCATGTATCCCCATCCTCCCTCAGGGGGCACATACTCATATTTATCCACATCTCCGTACTCGATTTTATTTTCTTTCACTTTCATTGTCACAGTAACCTTTTCTTTCTCCCCGTTTATCACTTTAGCAGCGGTTTTATAAATCTAATGTTATCGTCAATTGTACGGAGGCTATTTACTCAAAGCTTAAAATATAACACCTTTATTGTGGGTACAGAAAGTAAACAGATTGTTCGGATTTCCCACAAACACAATTGACAAACAATGTGATAATATTGTAACACGCCACTTTTCACCTCCTGTTTAAAGGACCGAAACTCCTTTTTCGAAAAAAAAACAAAAACTATTATTTTTGAGACGACGTAATTGGTCAACAGTTCGGAAGCAGATGAGCTACGCTATCCTCCTGAGTCGGTGGGTCTTGCCGTCTGTAGTCGGTACACGCTAGCCACCACGTGCCGCGCCCGCGGTCTCAATGAGCATTCGATTTATGAATTCAATTTTACGCTACAACACATTCCATTTAAATAGTCCAATGACACAAACACTGATTGCTCTTTTTTTTTTGTCGAGCATCTTGTTGTACCCATTAAATGTCAATGATATTTGCCGAATGCAAGGTTTAGGTCTGGGTTGCTATGTGCTAATCCTTTACGGTATTCTTTTTGCTGCTGCGGTGAAGTTGTGAATGAAACTAAACAATTTTGAGTGTAACGAATTGATGATTAATGGAACCTGTGAGTTTGAGTTTGGGGTAAATGAACCATAGATCTGTTAGCAATGTCTGCTCACAACGGCTCACATGTTACATGTACGTGCAATTTACCGAATGCTCATAAAATGTATAAAATACCTACGCATTATTTATCAAATAGGAAATTATGAAATGTAACAGTAAGTAGGCTATTTTTGATATCAGCATTATAAATCCGTGACGTCGAAACGCACGTAGGCCGGTTAACTATTTGCAACCTATGCAATTGTCACTCACTTCTGATTTATCTACTTATAATATAAAATATGTAGTTCTATAAATTTAATAATTTATGTAAAGATTTTTTTTTAAATTTTATAATATCTATAGACGATTAATAAAAATAAAAAACGTATTATTTCAAGGCAGCACTTTTGTTTTAATGAGCGCCATGTACGCCTTAACGTGCATTAGTTTTATTTTCTGTTATTAGGCTTGTTTTAATTTGTGCAATTGTATATAATGTGGCTGTCCTTAATTTAATTTAATAAATAATGAATTCTCCACGAGAAAAAAAAACTCAAAATTTCCACTCTTTTATGTCCATTATGTTGTTGAGAATGACTCCGTGGGTTCAGAATGTCATAAAGTAGCCACTAATTGCAAATTCGAACCAATACAAGATTCCTGATTAATTCCAGTTGCTTATTTTACCATCAATACCGTTATTACAGTTTAGATATGATGGCATTTAAAACTTGCTTAAGTATATCTATTCATTAAATAGCTTAAATGTGTCCGCCCGGAGAATTTATACGCGATAACACCTTGAAAAACAGCCCGAATGGTTATAAAAGTCAGAATAAATAGTGTATCTATTTATGAACAGGATTCCTTAGACAGCAAAAAATATCTACTAAATAGACGAAGTAACAAAAAGATTAGAGGCTAACATCGTCATGTTCAAAACCCAAAATTCATCACACATTTCTTTGAATGTCTTGCTACGCTGAACTCGAGGAATGAATTATGGTCCATTCCGTCTTACACGGCAAACTCCGGTGGCTCAATAGTCGGAACGTAATAGCCTGATTTTGCTATGCTATGCTAACGAATACAATCAACATAAAAAACAACATTTTTGCAAAAAAAAATACAACCTGCTTCTAAATAAAAAAAAAACACAAAAAGTATAAAATAATTTTAATTTTGGAACTCCGTGTTCTTGGTTGTTGCTTCGTGTTTTGAACACCTACTGGAAAGGGACCACCTCGAAATACTATGGTACCCTTCTAAACCATCCTATACGGTATTTTTTTCATTTTAAATCGACAATGAGCGAATGAAAACATCATCAACGTAATCGAAGCCACACATTATCAGGGATAATGTGTGGCTGGCTAAAATACTAGTGGTCAGAACTCAAATTTAAATGGGACCACATGACAAACACCAGCTTTCGATTATAAAAGGAATAATCAAAATCGGTACACCCAGTACAAAGTTATAAGGTAAAACACAAAAAAAAAATACAATCGACTTGAGAACCTCCTCCTTTTTGGGAGTTGGTTAAAACAATATTCGAGATACTTCTAATTTATTTCTAAAAACAACTGAGTTTATTTGAATAATTCAAATTTTTGAAACTGTACCCAAGAAAAATATATGCTTAAATTATCAAAATTCAAATTGTGTATATTTATGTATTATTATTTACCTTTTAATATTATATAATATATATTTGTATAATTATTATAGTTTGTATGTTATATTTAAACTGTATGTTTTATCTATTATATCTGTGTGTTTTCATTTTTCCTACTCAATACTTTTACACACAATGCCTACATCTCTTTTTACTCGACTCTCCTATCGCAGGTATGCTGGAAGAGATTTCTATAGAAATAAGCATCACCTTTGTACCTATTTTTCTGTTTCCTTCTTCTTATCTTTTTATTAAATGTGTGTACATAAATTGTTAAATAAATAAATAAATTTCTAAATCGTAAATAACTTTGGTACGTACTAATGAAGTTCATTCATGAAAACCACAAGCTTTCGTCAATCAGGGTCGGTTTGTGGAATCCATTTGAATAATTTATTGTTGATTTCAAGATAATTCCTCGGGGTACACAATACACCCGTGTTGACGTATCAACTCCTCAGTTTCGACTTAGCGGTTGACGGTTAAAGCGTTTTGAATTAAGTATATTTTAGTAGGTACGTTTTGCTAACTGAATACTAAATCAATTAAATTGTAAAGTTAATTTTAATTGATGGAATTTAACCTTAATTGCTATGTTGAGAAAATCTTGGTGGTATCCAATAGTAAAAAATGCGGTAATTGTTATAGGTTTTTAATTAACTGTGCTGTTAAATTAATAGGTATGGATTAAGTATATTAGGCAATGGGTACAATTAGGTATTTACAAATAAGCTGTATTTTAAATGGTAGTCAAATATATTAAGTATTATCCTATTAGATAATTACTACTGAGCCAAGCGTTCGTCATCGTAAAATGTTGAATAATTAGGTATTTAATTGCATTTATGAATCATTTTGTTCTTGCCCTTACCCAATTTACAATATGTCTTCTTCTACGATAACTTTTAAATACGACAAAAAATCAGTAGTAAAATAAAACGTAAATTAATTAATTAAATAACAGAATGACGTACCTATATTTAAGTAAGTAAATAATTATGTTTACAATTTTCATGTTAGTTGATATATCCACGGATAGTGTTATCCGGATGTATAAAAATAAACTTTATAAGGTTGTTTTAAACACAAAACAGGTTTTGGTATGGTTAGTTCCTAATAAATAAAAATGAGGTTAATTTTAGACTGATACCCGTATATTACCGGTCAAGGGCTTTTCAACACCATGACATAAAATTCGACGAATATAGAAACTCGTATCCTTTAATATTTTTAACCGACTTCAAAAAAAGGAGGAGGTCCTCATATCGACTATATATTTTTTTAACTGGGTGTACCGATTCTGTTGTTTCTTTTTATATTCCAAAGCTTGTCATGTGGTCCCATTTAAATAGAATCGAGTGAGATCTGACGATAAGTATTTGAGATTGTCTTGAAAAGATCGCTTTTAGCGACAAGGCCGCTTATTGTGTCACCCTATCTAATGTTTTGTTCACCTATATTTTCTGTAACTTGTGGTGTACATAATAAAGAGTTTTCTATTCTATTTCATTGGCTTCGACTATATTGATAATGTTCTCATTTTCACTTATCGATGTAAAATGATAAAAAAACAGTATTTATAAGGAACTTTCACATCCACATCGCAGTTGGAATTGTCAAAAAAATGTCTATTTCATTCAGTCTTTTTTCTTTAGTTAGTTATTGAAATATTTGACAACTTTTTGGCATTTACTGTCTCTGATATAATATTGAGACCTTGAATGTTAACGCTTATTACGACAAATAACCTTCAGGTTGTACTCTTTGCGTAAATACAACATCAGAGCTAAGAAAAGCTTGAAGTAGAGAAGCAATCGAAGAGGATCTCTGAAATTATCCATCTCTGCAAGTTAATCGGGCAAAGCTAGTATATCTTACACGTGATTAACAACCACACACGTTTTAAAAGTAAGATTAAGAATGTAAACGTGTTGTAATAAATGATTTCCGCTGCGATAAAAAGGTAGACGAATTAAATAAAGCAAATATGCTCGAGCTTGCAGATCTTTTTATTATAATTGTAACCAAATTCTCAATAGCCTTAGAAGTTGGGTAAACACATTATAAAATTGTTTGTTTGTTATAAAATTGGTAGCTCTGCCAGGGGTGCCGAATTTGTTTGAAAATGTAACCGCGGCCATGGAACGCAAAGATAATTTGGAAGAATACGGGTGGGTTTTAGTCAGTAAGAGTCTGATACTCCCGTCCGCTGTGCCCAGAGCGGGGAAAGCCATTTGATAATTTCCCGTCGAAAAAAAGATATTTACTAACGAAACATACCTCAGCTTTTCGATTACCATAAAAGCTTAAAAGTTTGTTAGCGTTAAATCCCCAAAATAATAATAACCAGACCCAGCCTGTCCCTTGCTGCCCTCCCTCAATGACCCCGTTAAGCCGAGGCCCGTATCCCACAGGAGAAGCCCTTAGCGAAGAGGTCATTTAGTTTATGAAGTCGTTTTTAGCCCTGGCTAGGGGCCTTAAATTCATTGAGGCCACCACAGGATTGTCTGGTTGAGCAGTAACCAGCCTTAGCGTGCTGAACTGCGCGTGATCCAATCCAAATAAAAAAAATGTTCCTTAGAGACAAACATCGTATAGTCGCACTTTTTTTAATAAAAAAAAAACTAACCATCCTTAAAACGACTGAAAAGGAAGCTTCTCAAAGTGACTGACTGTTTTATTAAAATAATTTAACAACATAAAATAATTCTTAGTACATTGGGCTTTGACTTCGTAGATATCAGCATGAGTGTTATTACGCGTAAGATTTATTCACACTATTATAACATTGCTATCTAAATCCTATTAAATAATAACACAGGTGTTGACAAAATAATGTATTTACAGAGGCAACTATTTGTTTTTGCGACTATTGTTGGCGTTGGGAATACCCTAGGTTAAGATTTATAGCGAGCGTGGCGATATAAGATTGTATTGTTCAGTAGGCTTCATAATTTGCAGCAAAGCACAATATGGCCCAGTTGTTTAAGTGCCCCGATTGCCGTTAAACCTGCACCATCGAAAACCTAATGAAAGTCACTAATGCCGCTATAAAAGTGGCCAGTAGTAAAAGTGTTAAGAGCCATCATCGACTCGAAATGATGAAAAAGAAGCAAGAGCATAATGACATGACCAAAACCATAAATACCAACATAGGTACATATTTTTTCCAAATAATGGTTTGCATCCAGTCTAGCTAATACAAATGAATGCCAGTATTTTTCCACCATCCAGTTACTGTAACGTCAATTAATACTTAATAAGTTAAAAGTAATGTAGACACTATAAAATTATCTTTGTGGGTTTTTTTAGCCTGAGCAGTTTCAGTACACGGTAAAAGACTATTATATTTTTCTTCTGATATTGGTTTAGATAAGAAATCTTTTAATTCTTATTAACTTATACCTATTCATCTTTAAGATCCCAAAAAGTTGGTGATGCGCAATCCCATCAGGTAGAGACATCAAAAATGTTCACGGTTGAGAAGTAGATAGAATAATTATTAATCAATACATATAATAAATCTGTGGAAGAGTCGTTTCTGTACATTGAAATACTTAATAAAAAATAATAATAATAAATGCGTTGAGGTTAAGGATAACTAACAAAACCCATTTCCAGCATATTTGAGTTTTTGTCTGTTTAGTTGTGCACGCATCACGTAGGAAGTTCTAAATTAATATAGATAACTTTTATACATTCAAATTATTCGTAACCATGGGTATAACTTGTGTTCAAGAAGAAATTACTTATCATTACTTGAAGCACGTACACGCAATGCCATCTATTGAAATAAAACAGTAATCGGTTAGTACTATTGCTTGAATGAATGTATGATTCATTGAAATAACACCAAAACATATAGTTGAATAATTTGTCAAACTTTTATTCGTAGCAAAGAAAAAAAGAAATATTACGATTTTATCGTTATATCGTCCAAACTATTATTTTCTACAGTTGAACTCTATAGTTGATAGATGGCGTTGTTCATTTGATGTCATTTTCGAATCGCGGTGTTATGATTTTCCGCGGAAGAATGACGTTTGCCAATGTTTGCTAACGCACATTTGCTTAGCTTTCTAAGCCATAGCATATAAACATATAAAACAGCAACGAGTAGAAAAACTGATAGGCCCGTCGAGGCCCGTCGAGACTTCTAAGACAAGATTTTATATCGGGTCTATCTTTGCTATAAATCTTCATTCTCTTTAAACTACTGATATGGAGGTAGTATCTCACAGTTAATTTAATATATACACATTCACAAAATTTGATAAGTATTAAACTTAATAAATGTAGTAAACTTTACTAACTACAACCTAAATTATAGCATCAAAAAGGTCGTCCTCAACGCTGTCAATCGGTAATGTGTCCAAGAGACTGACGGCATTGCCACGTTGTATGGCAATGTATTGGCAGTGGGCTTCCAGTAAAATTGGATTCAGTTGAAAAGCAGTACTTTATCCACTAATTGGGTAACACGGTACTTCTTGGCAAGACAGATTCAGATTTTGTGACTTCTGACAATGCGTACCGACAGCCAAAGATTTACAAATCTAAGCCGGGATCAACGGCATAACGTACTTTCCAAGGCAAGGACGAGTAGTCTCGGTATGTTAAGATGGTCAGCAATCCATAGACCTACCTCGCCAAATTTTGCTTAACTTGGAAGACCGATTCGTGTATTCTTTAGCCAAAAGCTTCTCTAAATCTTCTGCTTATGGTTTAATTTGGGTAACTAGTTAGTTTAACTAATTCATATGAAGTAGTAGGTACTGTATAACTTAATACAAACTTGAATCGAAGTACCAGGAGATATCAGGGTTGGTCGGCATTTTAAACAGCGAGGTGATACGGTCAGTATTTTTTTTTTTCTTATTTGTGAAAGGGGCCAGGTAATGCAGGGTACTGACATTTTTTTTTCCGACATCCACGTGAACGAAGTCATGGGCACAGCTCGTACCATAATAAGACTGTTTACAAAACACAATGCGTATAATTTATTAGTTAAAATAACGGTCTGTCCTGAAAAAAAAATCAAGTTCGTCCCACCTAGCCTTTGAACGAATAAAATCATGAATTCATTTTTGCGGTTTCACAAAACAAAAGTTCCGCTTCTCTTTGTGTTTCATAACAAAAGTTGTTCCAAATATCTACAATTTTTGTGAAACAATTGTTTTGTTAACAATTTTTTAATTGATTTTCCTTTCATTCGTTTTCATTGTAGAAAGTAAATAAAATTAGTTGAACTTCGGAATTGTTTTCGTAATGTTAATTCATTAAAATTTGACGTTAAAGGACACTTTGTTACTTTTTTCTTTATTTTTATGCCAATCAAGCGACGTAGATGAAACCAATCCTAAACAAAAAGTCCATAAACTTTCCATAATCCGAAATTAAAATAAATCAATGGGAGGAAAATGGTCGCCGGTCAGTTTCGTCGGTCAAACCATTGTCAGTGTCGGTAATTGTTTAATACACCGCTATAAAATGGTATAATGAGAAAATTTCCATCATCACTGATGAAAGCATAAAGTTAGAAAATTACGAAATTTATCTATTGTTTTAGTAGTAAGACAGTGCTACCTATATATTATTAACTAGTTATCGTTTCGAACGAATTGAGAATAATACAAGACAGCTACAGTAATATTTACCTACACTATTAAGAAACAGATGAAATAAAGGTTTAAATAGATAAATAAAACATTTGAAATACACCTGATTTTAAAAGAGACTAGTTGGTTTAATTGAATAAAAAACCATTTGGTTGCTTATTGTAAACCAAAAAACAAGATTGCTATTTTAATGTAGATATAAACCATAAAATTATAATTAGTAAATAAATCAGAAGTTATTAACTCGTTTGTTTTTAAAATTCAATGTCATCATTTGATAAAGTAACTAATGATCCTTAAATAACAAAGTCCTTTTAATCTAACAAAAAAATACCACTGATATCATAGACAAACACCCTTCACTTTACTCTTCATACTGAAATTCAGTATTGATAACAGAAGTAGCCATTAAAAACTCACGTTACAAGTGCTACACAGACAGAACAGCTAAACATAAGAAAACTATAGATATCCTCTTTCACCAAAACTTCTTTAAAGTTTTAGAAATTAATAGCTCAATATAAATTTAGTATAAGAATATTTTATGTATTTTAAAAACATATAACGCTCAAATTATATAACGTTTATGAAAATAATTTCCACTTAACATAGTTTGTATAACGACAAATGTATGTTATAGAAGCACTTTTTTAACGTTCTTTTAGATTATTATTGGGTATATCGATATTTTGATGTGACTAAAATTTAAAAAAAGGGGGTGCGATGCCAGGTCGTATGTGTCCTTCTTTGTGAGTTATTTTCCATCCTTTAAACCCTGAAGGCAGAAATAGAAAACCTGCTTCGATTTCCCTTGGCCACGAATGTAATGTAAGCCAAATTCACATTCGATTTAATTATATAGTGATCATCAGTTCAAATAATTCCTAATCATTATGAGGACTCATCATCATCATCATCTCATCATTATGGTGACTTTTAATCATTTGTTTAAATGTACTTTACATCAATGAGAGCTTAGATAAAATGAAATTATGTCTTATGTCATCACGTTATATCGTTAAGATGATAATATAACAATAGCTGATTGTAACAAATAAAAATTATAGCAAACGAAGTTACATTATTTGTTGATAGATTAAAAATAATTAAACCAAACTTTGCACACCTACATATGTTTTAGACTTATCATATAACACTCATTCGATTTATAAAAGTAGACTAAATCACTTCCCGCCTGGATGTGTAAAGGTTATAAGGAAGTCCCATACATCCTACTGTGTCACAGTATATTAACCTTATTATTTTTCTTTGTTACAGGTAATTAAAATAAATAAGGCCCTCATCACGGAACACTGCAAAAAGAAGCGGAGTATTATTCTGCAAATATCCATCCGGAAGTATCAGTACATTGTGTTTGACTATGTGGACGTATTATTTTTAGTCAAGGTGTGCAGGTGTGCTCAATATTCAATCCCCGAAATAATTATAATATTTACAGTTACTAACGTAAACACAAAACGAGCTGACAGTTCGATTCACAGTCAGACTTCGACTTTTTATTTCGATTGGCAGTTGACCACTTGCACAAACCAGCGTTGTGTTTTAAGAGCGTGTAGCCGTGTACGCCGTATGGCATTTCTTTCAAATTTTCAAGTCACTATTTTGCGAAATGAGTGAACCGATTTTAATGAAACATCACACATATAAGCAGGATACATATGTAATGTAGGTCTAAAAAGTTAGTTAAAACATTTTCGCCGTTTGGCGTTCTTAAACCGGGTCTATCTAATAATATCTATCTATGAAATATTTTTGTTATTTAAAATCGTGTTTAGTGCTAACTCCGAGTTCTTTAACTCGGAGTTAGCACTAAACACGATTTTAAATAAGAAAATATTAATTTAATTATTAATTTATTAATAAGAACTGTGTAAGTGGGCTGAGTTGCAAACACGAGGTTAAATTCTAACATGGCCCAGGCCCTTTAGAATGTACAGGTAGGCCTTACTACCAAAATACTTTGAGGTACATAAGTCTGAGTAGTTGAGTAGGTACATACCTACGCCTGTGCTAAATGTCTGATCTGTTTTTTTTTCAAAATCAAAATCAAAAGTCATTTATTCAAACTAGGCTGAGCGACAGCACTTTTTGAACGTCAAATTTTACATAAAGACAGTCCCCCAAAACGCCCACCCGTCACCACTTCCTAGTGTTTTAGCTGGGAAGAAGAAGTGGCGCAACAAACTCCCCAGCAACACATCTGTCTGTTGCGTTTTAAGAACTTGAATTTATACAATAGTATGCAAAGTCATTACATGCCAAAGGTAGGAAAAAAATCAATTATCCAACATGGAAATATTAAATCAATTCACTATAAAAACATTGTAAAAAAAGATTGACCTACATAGTCATAAAAATTACACAAAACAAAATATATATATATATATATATATATATATATATATAAATGAACTCATATAACCTGTCATAAGCTAAATTATAGAGAAAGAACATGATAAATATGACATTGTCTTGCGTTCACCACAGCGACCAACTATCTTTGTCGTCTAAATAGTCATTAATAGAATAGTATGCCTTCGAACAAATGTTAGATTTAACTTTAGCTTTAAATGAGTTAAAAGGCAGGTCAAGAAAAGAAAGCGGAAGTTTATTGTAAAAACGGATACCGAGCCCCACAAATGACTCATGGACCTTACGAAGTCGGTGGGAAGGAGCATGTAGCTTGTGCTTGTTTCTGGTGTTAAAGTTGTGGATGTCGCTCGTTTTACAGTACAAATGTATATTTTGCCTAATATATAAAATGTTTGCAAAAATGAATTGAGATGCTACTGTAAGAATTCCAATGTCTTTAAAAAGTTCTCTTAATGAAACTCTAGGCCCTAGCTGATATATTGCTCGCACAGCACGTTTTTGTAAGACAAATACATTTTGTATATCAGCAGCTTTTTCCCACAATAGAATACCGTAGGACATAACGCTATGGAAATAACTAAAATAGACTAACCGAGCTGTCTCAACGTCAGTATACTGTCTCACTTTCCTGACAGCGTATGCGGCAAAACTGAGCCTTCCCGATAAACTTGATATATGTGGGCCCCATTGTAGTTTGGAATCGACAGCAATTCCCAAAAAAACTGCTGAGTCCACAGTTTCAAGTACTTCGCCACTTAAGGTGATATTGGGTCCTAGATTTCTAACATTTGGTAAAGCAAACTTTATACATTTCGTTTTCTGGGCATTTAAAACTAGATTATTGGTCGTAAACCAATCCGTAACCATTGAGAGAGCGCTGTTTACGTTACTGAAATCTTGTCTATTTGTTTAGAAATTGTGATAAGTTTAAAATATTAATATATTGTTATTTTCTTAAAAAACAGTTTTGTTCCTTATTTCTGACTTTAAATATTCATAGTCATTTTATTCTGGTATCTATTTGATTAGACAATATATTATGAAATGTGTCCGTATTATGTGAAATAATAAAATTTAAATGATTTACGTTATCTCGAATATAAAACTACATTAGGAAGTTTCTTATTAGAAAATAATCTATTTATTCTGGTCTCTAGACAAGTAATGTGACGTAATATTTTGTCAGTGAAAACGACTGTTATAAATACAAAATATTCCGTTGAACGTAGGGAATCAAAAAAACGTTCATGGGAATACACATCTATACTAATACTAGCACCGCCTCGCGGTTTCACCCGCGTAGTTCCCGTTCCCGTGGAAATATAGCCTATAGCCTTCCTCGATAAATGGGCTATCTAACACTGAAAGATTTTTTCAAATCGGACCAGAAGTTCCTGAGATTAGCGCGTTCAAACAAACAAACAAACAAACTCTTCAGCTTTATAATATTAGTAAGTATTAGTATATTAGTATATATATATATATAGATTATAAAGCTGAAGAGTTTGTTTGTTTGAACGCGCTAATCTCAGGAACTACTGGTTCGAATTGAAAAATTATTTTTGGGTTGAATAGACCATTTATCGAGGAAGGCTTTAGGCTATATATCCATGGCGTAGGATGATATAAAAACACTTTTGGATGACATAGGACAATGCAGAAAAAACGAGGTCAATTCCAAGTAATCTATACTAATATTATAAAGCTGAAGAGTTTGTTTGTTTGTTTGAACGCGCTAATCTCAGGAACTACTGGTTCGAATTGAAAAAATATATAATAATACGCTTAAGCCAATAGGAGTGGAGCAGCGATAAAGAATGTTTTAAAATCGCGGATTCCACGGGGACGAAGTCGCGGGCAGCATCTAGTAAATGATATGTATTCTGTTTAATGCTTATGCAACAATAGGGTACACGCGGCATTTGTAGATATTGGATTACGCCACGTGTCGTTGTCGCCATCTTGCAACCATGTTATTTATTCAAGGGTACTGAAATAACCTAAAAGATCGCCAAACAGATGATCGCAAAAAGATGGTTGTTGAGGCCGAAATGTTCTGAATCTGGAGTGACGACAGTCGCGGTTAGCCGATGGATGCGAGTCGCACAGGACCGGTTGTTGTGGTGATATTTGGGAAGGAATGTGTCTCTCAGCTCATATGATGATGATGATTACTATTATTTATCCACCTCTATCTTGTCCTCTGTTTTAGACCGGTTCTGCATTGCATTCAATCCGAATCTAAGAGGTGTCAGTCCGATGTAGTCGTAGTATTAATTCTAGGAGGCGTTGCCATAACTATTTAGTAATCTGTGGCGTTACGCACTAGATACAAACTCATCGAATTCAGTACATTTCCATTCAGAATAAAACTCGGAACTCAATTTCTGATTCGAATCGCATGCAGTGCGTAAACGTCCTTACGCGAGAAACATGGTATAATTCTACAATCCTTTTCCTTAAACACACTGCGGGTAGTATTATAGTGATAGACAGGTATCAGGCTTCTTTAGCCGGTTATTTGTTAGAATTATTCAAAGATAACACTCGTGACAAGCCCGTATGATTTATTATTGTTCTAATTTCTAAAGTAATTTGTCCTAACCTGTAATCAGCTGGTGATATTTCCTTGAATACTATGCTGTACCTACATTATAGAGGTCGTTAAAAGTAATTTATATCTATTGTGGTCATGGTGGGATGTAAGGAGTAAGTAAGGGAACATAAACACTTAGCATAATCAACCTTTTAATGTCCCCACTGCTGTGACACAGGCCTCCTCTCTAGGAGAGGGAATGGACCGTAATCCACCACGCGGGCCCAGTGCGGGCTGGTAAACGTCACATGTCTTCGAATGTTTGGTTCTAGGACATGCCGGTTTCCTTACGATGTTTTCCTTCACCGTTTTAAAAATAGTGGTAATGAAATTAATTACACAAAGTAATACGCCTGGCTGGGTGGGTTGGAACCCGCGATTTATAAGTCGGGGCCGTTACCACTCGGCCGCCACTGCTCACGAAAACTCGGTATTATTTTCTATTACAGGCAATATTAGCGATTGTATGAAATTTAGGAGTTTCTGCATGTTTGAGCTGGTTATTCCATTTATTTTGGTGAGCGGCCTCCGGGTCTTTTTCGCTGCGTGTTCCCAACAATGATTATTTTTTGAGACTGTCATCTCCACATCCTAATATACATACATACGTTCATATAGGCAGTAGCTTTATGTAAAATTGGCAATAGTATTCAATTTGTTATTTTTTAGAAAGAAACCGGAACCAACATGGTAGTACACAATGATGATGACTTCTTTGTGTGCATCTTTGTTAACCGACTTAAAAAAGAGAGTGTAACCATTATTTTGTATCAAGTCTGAGATTTTGCACTTCAAGCTTTGCTATGTTTTTCATATCAACCCACAGCCCGTAGTCAGCAATATAGCCAGTAACCTTCAGGGTTATACCGTCGTGATACTAATAAATAAGATACTTTATTAATGGAAGCAAATTGCATGTAGTTAAATAACTAAATACTATACCTAAGATTTGTCTATTGACCATAAATATCCTGAAATAGTTATTAAAACATCAGTTTTAGCAAATTCTCGAGTGTTTGAATTGAGAATTTCAAGTTAAGAACTAATTAATGCTAAAGTATGGATTAATGGTATAGTTTGACCTCGAATTGGCAAGTCTTCTTGCTATGAAATGGTAAATAAAACACCCAAATTATCTTAAGTTTTTTATTTTTATTGGTAGATCAAAGTTGATTATCATAATTATCCTTAGGTACTAATATTATAAATGTGAAAGCGTGGATGTTTGTTACGCTTTCACGCAAAAACTACTCAACCGATCATCATGAAACTTTGTATACATATTCTTGGATAATTTCCGACATTCACGCGTGCGAAGCTGCGGGCAGCAGCTAGTTATGTAATATATTAACTATAACCAGTACCAATTAACGATGATGATACCAGAACCAAAAACATAAGATTATAATAATGCCCTTTGTCAGGCCCTGAGGCGGAAGGTTTTTAACGTTTGGATTCCAAAGGTGGAATGCGGTGACCCGGTGAGTAATGATAACGCCAGTCGAAAAATTTGATTAATATGCATTAACGCTACTTTATCTAAACAAATATTTCGGAGACGTAAATTATGTGTCTACTGTCGAGTTACTTTTGTGTTGGTCCATTTAAATATTTGTGGGCCATTGTACTTTTCGATGGACAAAAATGTGTCCTTAAGAGAAAGTAACCAGTTTCTTTAATTTAATGTTTTGTAAAAAACACGACATAATTATAATTACCTGAGTCTTTTTGATAGCTCACTAATTCTGTTATATAAGAAAAAAATGCAAAAATACTGTAAAAAAAATCAAGATGTCAAAAAAATAAATAAAAAATGACTAATGAGTTCCAAAAAAAAAAACGCTTTACAAGCAGTTCGTAGCACTTATTTTAGTTCAAACAGATTTAATCTCATCAACAGTATCAAACTGCTTGGAAAGTTATTTTAGTCGTTTTTTTGGACCGGTTGTTTTGGTAATAGGGAAAATACGAGTAGTAACTTTTTTTTTCTTTTTACAATAGTTTCTTTACAAAGTTTAATTGTAGTCAAAGGAACCAGACACAACGAAATGTTGATATTTAAAGATAATATATTTTGTCTAATGGTCCTATGACGTAAATCTTCACCTTTCAACTGTTTAGCCAGACAGAACCGACTACATTTTATAGCTAGAAAATGATTTTTAAGAAGTTATTTAGTATCTATGATATAAATATACATATGTACATATATAAACCATTCATCTATCTATTCTACTATACTATATTATTTTAAAGAGGTAAAGTTTGTGATGTTGTAAGGGGTAATATCTGGATCTCCTGAACTGATTTTGAAATTCTGTTACCATTAGAAAGCCACATTATTTGTGAGTGTCATAGACTATATTTTATTCCTATATTTCCTCGGGAACGAGAATTATGCGGGTGTAACGCGGGGCTGCTAGTCTTTACTTCTATACTTACTTATATACTAATACTAATAATATTATAAAGAGGAAAGATTTGTATTTTTGTATGTAACGAATAAACTCAAAAAATACAGGACCGATTTAAAAAATTTTTCACCATTAGAAAGCTACATTCACCCTGAGTAACATAGGCTATATTTTATACCCATATTCCTACGGGAACAGGATTTACGCGGGCGAAACCGCGGGCCGCTGCTAGTTATATATAAAGTCAATTCATTTATTTCAACTAGACCATTAAAATACACTTTTGAACGTCAATATAAAAGAGAAAGTAACTGACTGTCATTCAAATATCAACACACAGCCAAAACTCCTGGGACTAAGAACATGAAATGTTGCACAAGCTTTTATTTTATGATGAAGCTGATCACCAAGAACGGTTTTTTGAAAATAAATCTTGAAGGGGGTGAAAAGGGGCATTCGTATCGTTTGTGAATGCGAGCAGTGGTGGCCGAGCGGTTACGGTCCCGACTTACAAATTGTAGGTCGCGGGTTCAAACCCAGCCAGGCGCATTACTTTGTGTAGTTAATTTTCATCACCACTACTCTCAAAACGGTGAAAGAAAACATCGTGAGGAAACCGGCATGTCCTAGAACCAAAAATTCGAAGACATGTGACATTTACCAACCCGCACTGGGCCCGCGTGGTAGATTACGGTGCATTCCCTCCCCTAGAAAGAAGGCCTGTGTCCCAGCAGCGGGAAAATTAAAAGGCTGATTATGTATCGTTTGTACTAAATCTGCCCAAACAAAGTCACGGGCGAAGTGCTAGTATACAGCATAAAATCTAAGTGGGTACCTACTACCAATCTATACCAAAGCCTTTGTTGTCTCAAGGCACCTCATTTGACAGGCCCTTGACCTCACACAGAGCCAACCCATCCATCAATCAATAAAGCCTTTACCCGTGACGACAAATCGTTCACTGGCCTAGCCAATTAGACAGCAATTATATATAAAAAAGCAATGATTACTTGAACCCTTTAAAATCTATTTAGCGTAATCTGTTAAGAAATTAAAACACGATTTAATTAATTTTGATTGCATAACACTTATTTATTCACTCAACCTTCGTTTTGTTTGACTTTAAATCTATTTATAAACTATTTTTATCATAGCCCTTGTACGCAAAACAAAGAAGCATTCTGTTTGATAAAAAGACTGACCGGTCTTACTCAATTTAATGGACTAATTCACTTTAAATACTCGTCTCAGTAATATTAGTTACCACTTTCGAAATGTTACGCAAGGTTATCTCGTTTTAATTAGGAGTTCAATCAATAAAAATGTTGTCCTATTCACGATTTATTTTGAGCTTATCGGTAACCGGTATGTGTCAACACAGTTATGGGAAGACGTGGTTTCTCTTATAGGAAATCGTCTTGAATTACGTTTATTGTGGTTGGGCCCACCAAGGGCCCATTTAGCGACTAGGTTTACTTTTTGTTATTGTTTGAATGTCTTAAGGTCACAGTTTTGATTGCTGATATGGTGTTCAAATAGTGTCAAATGATAAAGATTTATTGTAAAAAATAATAATTTCAAATACAATAAATCTTGTCCATATTCAATAGTTGACAATACAGCTGTGTCTTTTCGAGAAGAGGGTTAACAATCACACCCAATTTACTATAAAGTTAAGACATTTGCAAAAATCCGTTGAAATTACAATTTGTGTGTAATCGCGTAATCGCTAATTGATCGACTCTTTAGACGATATTTATAGTTCGAACTCTGTATCCACCTACACATTGTTTAAGTTTGGTTAACTGCTATGTTTTTCCAGTATGACATATCTTTTTCGATCAATGACTTGACGCAAACATAATCTAGGCAACATGTTTGTTCAATATGCAATTAATTAGATACTAATTATTATTTAAGATTTTTTATTGGGTTGGTAGATGCTTAGGTAATATCATAAACATAAGCTATGCGCTGGTCGACATTTACGTCAATATTGTTTTTAAATTTGCTATCAGTCACAAGACTAATCAAGTCAATATATGACTAAATTTGTTAGAGCCGTTTCATACCATAAAAAAGCTTTTAAAATTAAAGTTAACCCAACGTGTTTTGGCCAACGTAAGAGATCAAATTATATTACAAATCTAGTAGTTATTAAATCGTATAAAATAATAAGCAACACTATTAATCGCTTTCAATGCTTAAGGCTGTAGAAATTGCTCGAGCTGACCAATACTACTCGAATTGGGAACCGAGTAAAATCGTTCAGCTCAACCAATTTCTAGATTCTACTACTACCTATGTACCTACTATGTTTATCGTTTTATGGCAGCCGATTTATTACCAAACCACAAACCTAAGTTGATTTTCTTTTGATTTATAAACCAATACTATCATCGTTATTTAATTACATTTTTCCGCGAAAGGATTGATGAAAACACTCAATAATAATTTGTTCAAGAACAGGATTTTTCCCACGATTAGTTCCCTTTTACTGAGTTAAACGTTACCTGTCGAACTATCTAACAATTTCTCGACGATTCGAAGAAGTTCAAATACGGTTCTCAATATCGTCGTAGACCGTTTTTTATGGATGGGAAATTATCAAATGACTTCTTCCACTCTGGGCAAAGCGGTATCAGACTCTTACTGATTACAACCCATCCGTGTTCCTCCAAATGCCCTTTGCGTTCCAGTGCCGCGGGGTCTCTTTTAAACTAAATCCGCAACCCTGGTAGGAGTTGTAGATCAACGCAGTTGTGCTGTGGTATTTACTAAAAAAATTATTTTTTTAAATATCGCAGCATATGCTGAGATGGGGACCTTTTTTGGCCTCGCACAGTTTAAAATTAATAATACTTTTATTTTATTTTTATTTTTCTTTGTTTAATGTGCGAGTCCTAAATAAATATTTTTCTTTCTTTCTTTAGTTGGTAACTATAGCACGAGATTGTTGCGTGTTCAGTATGCAACTGTTAAACTTTAGCACTGCTGTCTACGAGTCTGTTGTAGAATGTAGCTTTCTAATGGTGAAAGAATTTTTGAAATCGGTCCAGTAGTTTTTGAGTTTATTCGTTAAATACAAAAACACAAATCTTTCCTCTTTATAATATTATATTAGTATAGATAAAATATATCAATATAATTACCTGTGTAATAGTAGACATAAAAACAGACAATAAGTACAGACCAACAAGGTTGACTTTGTCTACAACACCCAATATTTTCCTATGAAACAGGACCAGCATGTTTCCAAGCATTCCTATTATACATCTATACGTATAAATAAAATTGGAGCGTCTTTATGTAATATTGAAATAACCGTTTTTTACTACATGCATTGTATACGGTACATACACCAAAATAACATTTTTTTACAATTTTTGTCTGTCTGTTTGTTCCGGCTAATCTCTGAAATGGCTGGACCGATTTTGATGGGACTTTTATTGGCGGGTAGCAGATGTAATAAGGAGTAACTAAGGCTTTTATTTGAGAAAATATCTTTTATTTTAGAAAAATAAAGTTAATGTTGCAATGTCCAAGTACTGTCCAGTACCGGGTGCAGCTCACGTGCATGCCACCACTGTGCCGTCACGTCGGGCGCCTCCCAACACTTCTCCCACCAACGAATCAATATCACAAAGAATCAGGGTGTCAGTATATATTCCACGCGGACAAAGTCGCGGACAGAAGCTAGTATTAAATAAATGTTAAGTATCTAAACATTGGAACACATTTGCAAAATGTGTTAATTGACGTTTTGAATATAATCATCCAGTTCCCGATATAATCATGATGCTTGTATGGGGCCTACATATGTCCACTAGCAGATATCTTTCTGCTGAAATGATGTTTAGTGCACTCAGGGCAGCACCTTATCCTTTATACCCAAATGGTTGCTATTTGCAGAGAGCATAGCACACATTAGTTTAAGTTCAATTAATGAACCAGCAGCCCTACCATGACGTCTTAAATCCGTCATGATTCCTGTGTCAGAGAGAGACGGAGTTACACAAGACGAATAGCACTATCCCTTTCTCTCACACTGAATCATGATAGCATTCGCACTTCGTAGTACGGCCACAGTTCGCATGGTAGGTTCTCGCTGGTACAGCAATGGAATTTTACAGATTAAGTCTTGTTTTGATAGTTTTCCTCCGCTACTTAATAATTTACGACTGAGCTGGTTTAATAGACCCAAAAGACTAATGAGCTAATAGGTAATTTAAAAAAAACTTACAACGGTTTCCCTTTTTAACGAAATAATTTATTCTTATGAAACACAACATAACTTTATTTATAGGCATATAATTTCAATATTTAGGCTTTTAATTATTTTTTTTGAGTTGATTGATTTATTCAAGACTTGTTGGCATGTTAATACCAGCCAATTATGTATTGTATAGTAGGTAATGTATTAAAATTTAGAATGGTCAGTTATACAAGTTTGTGAACCGTTCATTATTAGATGGAACGGTTTATAATATACAAATAAGTACTCTTATCGTAACTAAGGTGCCTAATTAAAAGCGAAAATCTACTTTCGAAATAACTTACACGTGTATGTAATTCTAAAAAAACCGTCCAAAGGGGTCAAGTGGCCAAGGGTTCCGTACCATTATTTATTTATAAGGGATACCAACAGCTTATTTACAAATGTAATAGGTATTATAAATTGTGACGTTTAGGGTCCTGTGTAAATAAGTCACCGTTATCTATAAAACGGAAAATAATCACGTCTGTAATATTCTGTGAATGTTTCAATCGTCTACCTGTTATGGTCATCAATATCGATAAAAAAGATGAAAAAAATCAAGTGTGTTGTATGGCGCCCTTATATATTTATTTTATTCTGTTTTAGTATGTATTTGTTGTTATAGCGGCAACAAAAACAAATTATCTGGGAAAATTTCAACTGTCTAACTATTATAGTTCATGAGATACAGCGTGGTGACAGACGGACATACAGCAGAGCCTTAGTTAGCTATGGGTCCTGTTTTACTCTTAGGGTACGGAACCCTAAATATTAAATCGGCACCGAGCAAACTAACGAGTACCTATAATAATAAAATAACACATGCTGAATCACACGACCTTATATCTTTCAATCAAGTTTTATGGCGCCCACAAAGCGTTGGCGCTAATTCATCCACATCAAACGAACAAGTGGAATACAAGATTGAGTCAGAATCACACGCAAGTCTCTCAAATCTCTCGAAAACTTGTTACTTCAAAACCAAAAACGTCCTGGGGCCGTATTATGACATCTTAAAACCATCATGTTTTCTGTGTGAGAAAAGGATAGTGCTATTCGTCCTGTATAGCTCCGTCTCTTTTTGACACCGAAAACATGATGGTTTTAAGAGGTCATAATACGGCCCCTGTAATCTCTTTTTTTTAATTGTCCCACTAAGAAGTTCTACTGTATTGTAGGTACAGACATACAAACTTACATGAACAAATAGCCAGACTCGGAACAACTGCGCGGAAATCGAACCCGGGACACGCAGCGCTACAGCCAATTGCTCAACCTCTGCGCCAACCATATTTTCATCTATAAGTAATATACCATCAGTATTACTTTCTAAAATTAAGGTGTACAGTCATAGTGTAATGTTAATATGTTAATCGGGCTGATTTCTGCAACTCCACGACCAAGCGCGTATATTGCGGTCAGGTGGAACGACTTAGCTCAGTAACCTTCACAATAAGCCCTTTCATTACACAGGTCACAGAATTTGTTCGCGACGATGCGTCTTAGCTACATAGTATAGATAGTTGTAGGTAGCTATAGTAGTACATAGAATGTTGCAACAAATAAAACCGCGACTACATAGTATAGGTAGTTATAGGTAGTTAGTTAGTACATAGAATGCTGTAACAAATAAAGCTGCATAGTATAGATAGTTATAGGTAGCTATAGTTGATACATAGTTTGTTATTGAAATAAAACACATTCGTTACAGTTGTTTGCTCTCAAGAGGCAGTATATAAGCCCTTGGAGCCTTTATTTCTTCCAAGTAAATAGAATATAGTTAGGTAGGGTATCCCATCCCTTACACATAACAGTAAACACATGGTAACCCTGGTAATCGAAGGTATATGAAGGTAATCAAGGTATATAAAGGTATATAAAAGGTAATCGGTGGTATATAAGGTAATCGAGGTATATACACACACAGACAGACATACATAGGTAAATAGAAAGGGCTTGGTAATTGAGACCTGAAATATTAGGTCAAAGGTAGTCGCATAGCTAAAAGCGACACTGACCAATCACAGAGCAGGAGGGTGCTGGTACGTGATTGGTCAACAGTTTTTGATAAATAGCCCTGGTGAAGGTATGCACAAAATAAAACACTTTGCATCTACCCTCTTCCTTTCCCGAAAATACAAGTCTAGATTCTAGACTTCTAAATGTCTGAAATAGAACCGCCTTGAAAAATCCTTTCAGGGGATATATAGATGTCTATAGTGTATGCAGGCATAAAGCCGTAATTTAGGTTTAAATAAAACTGTTTATTTTTATCCCCCTGAAACATATACGCTTATAGAGTTGCAACCCCTTAAGTGACAGGGTTGAAACATATGTAGTTTTGTAGAGGGTTGTCGTATCTACAGAGATACATATAGCTGTATAGCCCTCCTAGCATAGTTTTACGGTAAATTCACCCCAAGTAGGTAATAGCTTCGCGCCTACTATAGTTTTGTATAGTTTTTGGCATCCCACCCCTACATGGAAGGGGATGAAGGGGTGAATTCGTCTCCGCTGTATGGAGCTTACCGAGGGCTATCCATAAAGGTACGACAACCCCTACTCACATAGACCTAAGCCTAGATATAGCCTAAATTCTAGGATAGACATAGTGAAAATTTAAGTTAATAAACTTCATCACACACGGTGATTTTTTGGGTGTCGATACGGTATAGTTACGCCGTACAATAGTAAACTTGAAAATTTATAGAATTTGTAGTCATTTGCAAGATATTTCGGATTTATAACTAAATGTAGAATCATATAGTCGCGAATTTCACCCTTCAAATCGCTAAGTGCATAGTAAACAAGTTAAATAGTGTTTTATTGTGACTTTATTGGTAAGCCCTCTATACCTACCCCTATATACTGTGTCAATAACAGCAAGTATAGCAAGTATTCAGCTAAGGGTTGCATCCTCATGGCCCGTAGCTTATAGACGGAGCGTCAACGCGTCTGGATCATTTATACCTAGGTGGGTTGTCACCATACAGTCCACTTTTGAAGAATAGGATAACCTACCCTGGCCACCCTACAGTCCAGTCGATCACGTCCGCCCCGTACATTTTCTGGTCCATCGGAGCCGGATATTTTGAAGATAGCCTGATCTAGCTATTTGGAAGTTGGATTTACCGAACCACGCAGCTACCCTGAAGGCGCAACCCCTATTGTGAAGTCGCACCCCCTTGAAGAAAAAACTACCCTTCAACATTTCAAGACACGAAGGGTGTCCCTAGAAGCTAAATAGAAGTCGGACCTTGAAGAAATCATCCCTTCAAGAAAACTACCCCTAGGCAGACTGATGTTGAAAAATAGTGAAGCAACAACATAGAAGAAATTTAATCAAGCTGAACTTAGAAAATTCCGAACGACTTCACACTTTGAAAATTTTGAGGGGTCCCGACACTTAGAATATTTTTGAAGATTTTGAACTTGGAAAATTTTTTGAAGAATTTTGAACTTAGAAAATTTTCAACAATCCGGGACTTGGAAAATTTTTGAAGAATTTTGAACTTGGAAAATTTTCAACAACCTGACACTTAGAAAAGTTTTGATCAAGCGGGACATAGAATATTTTTGAAGAATTTTGGACTTAGAGAATTTCGATCGACTTCACACATAGAAGATTTTGAACAGTCTGGGACTTAGAAAAGTTTCAGTCAATCCGAACTTAGAATATTTTTTGAAGATTGGGGACTTTGAAGAATTTTGAAAATTTTTTGAAAATTTTTTTTTTGGAAACTTGGATTGAAGTTTCACCTGAGGCTTACCAGTGGACTACCGAATAGTTTTGAAGATTCATTGAAGACTTCAACAATGCCGATCACGAGGTCGCATGGCAAATCATCCGAGGCGTGGACAGTTCCGATACAGGATCCAGCCGAGAGGGTTCCTGCTATCCATCATCAGGTGCCGCCGCGTTCGCCTTCATCGTCTGGGACGGCGCGATCGATGCAGCAGCGCAGTGAAGACGTGTCTCCGCCTGCTGCCGCTGAACGAATAGAACAGATAGAAGCTTCAGCAATAGAACGAGTACCTGCACCATTGCCGACAACAGTACAGAAACAGATGCCATCGACCTCAAGGAAGGGAACCCGCTTTGAGACGACTTCAGATAGTACAATGAAGCCGTCAAATAGAAAAGATAGCCGAGTCTTGCCAATGACTACCCGGGGTGACGCCCGTATAGAACATAGACGTCCGCCGTCGACCATTGACAGGTCACCGCGGTCATATAGAAAACTACAGAAGGCTCGCGAAGACTTATTGAAGATTAAGTTGGAGCTTGCCCAGTTAGCACTTCAGAGAGCCGAACAAGAGTCGGACGAAGAATATTTGGACGATAGAAACTCAAATGAAGAGTACGTGCGTTCCTGGCTGGAAGAGGCGCTTGAACCTGTTCCTGATCAGAGAGAGACCAACGCCGCCGAGGGGGACATCCGTGATAGTCGACAGCAACCGCCCCCCCCTGTGGACTTCGAACCAATAGTGGACTCTCGTCGAACGCACATAGATCCAGATAGTGCTAAACAGATAGAGCCACCACCTATGAAGAAAATAGAAGACGATAGGAGCGAGGATAATTTACGTCCATTCGTTACGGACCTTACGGCTGCTATAGCATCTTTAGTTGACAAGAAAACAGAACAGCAGTCACAGAATTCCTCCTCGGCGTCGAAAGTCATTATGACTTTACCGAACTTCAGTGGTGCGCATACAGAATGGTTGTCATTTCGAGCCATTTATGAAACAACTCGAAAATATTTCAACGATGTCGAGAATACAGCAAGACTTAGAAGAAGCCTGCATGGACGCGCTTTAGAAACAGTTAGTTCAGAACTCATCGGCCATGCAAGACCAGATGACATCATGAAGGAACTCGAGCTGCAATTCGGCCGACCAGATTCGATAGCACAGGCCGAAACAGATAGATTGCGAGGACTGACACGATGCAGTGAGAATCCAAAGGATATTTGCTCATTCGCAAGCCAAGTGAGGTGCGCTATAGTAACGCTGCGAGCATTGAAGAAGGATCATTACCTGATCAACGCCGAGCTCATGCGAACCTTGACAGAGAAGCTACCGAACTCGATACGCGTACAGTGGTACCGTATATATACAGAAAAGTACCAGTCCTTGCCAGACTTGTCGCTGTTTAGCGAATTCATTACCGAACAAGCTCGATACTGCAGCGCTTTCGCTCCTGCTGAAAACATCAAGACAGAGGGCTCATCCAACCGACGCACACCGCAGCAGAGGACTCACACAACAACAGAGAAGTCAGCAAGCAAGTGCCGACTGTGTGAGAAGGATGGCCATATAGAACGCGATTGCTCGAAGTTCAAGAATAGTAATAGTAACAAGAGATGGGAAATTGCGAAGAATCTAAACCTGTGCTTCCGTTGCCTGAAGCCAAGAAGAGAGCGGCATAAATGCAACGCGAAGAAGTGTGACGTCAAGGGGTGTACAGCCACGCACAGTCGGCTACTTCATTACGACAAGAAGCCTGCTGCGGTGGCAGCCGAAAAGCCCAGACAGACCGAAGTCAAAAAGGAGCCCAAGGAGACAGTCGCCAGCTCAAGATCATCGTCGAATCACGCCTATTTAAAGATCATCCCGGTCCGGGTCATTGGACCGGCGGGAGAGGCATCTACGTTCGCCCTACTCGACGATGGATCGACCGTATCGTTGATCGATGAAGACATCGCCGACCAAGTCGGAGCCGAGGGCAAGATCGACCCACTGAAGATTGGTGCGATCGGTGACACCATGATCGACACTCCTTGTTCGAAAAGAGTCACAGTGACACTCGCGAGTCAGCATAGAAATAGGGTGCCGTTCAGAGCGCGCACCATACCGAAGCTTAATCTCGCGTCACAGACAGTCCGTGAAGAAGATGTCACACATTGCAAACATCTCATCGACTTGAAAGAGCAGCTAGTCTATGATGTTGGCGCGCCCAAGATTTTGATTGGCCAAGACAACTGGCACCTTCTCCTTGCCAGTGAAGTCAGAAGAGGCCCCAGGCACCAGCCAATAGCGTCACTTACAACGCTTGGATGGACGCTACATGGCGCGCACACTAGAATACTCGGACAGCAGGTGCATTACGTCAGCGCATGCAGAGAAGATAGAGAAAATAGAGACGACAGACTGAACGAGCAACTTCGTGAATTTTTCGCACTCGAGTCCCTAATAGTTAATCCTCGGCGTCCAGATTCTGATCCAGAGAAGCAGGCTGAAGACATCTTGAAAAGACATACCAAACAGTTGACAGATGGGCATATAGAAACAGCTATGTTATGGAAAAATAACAACTTTGAAATGCCCGATAGTTATGGGACAGCACACAAGCGGCTGATCTCTATAGAAAAGAAGCTCGACAAAGATCCGAGTCTTCGAAATAAATATATAGAACAGATGGACTCGCTCCTTTCAAAAGGGTACGCAGAAAAAGCGCCCAAACAGACCACGCCAGGAAGAACCTGGTATCTGCCTCATTTCGACGTCTTCAATCCCATGAAGCCGGAGAAGTTTCGAATAGTACACGACGCCGCAGCTAAATCGAATGGAATGTCGCTGAACGACTTCCTGCTTACAGGACCGGACCTGTTACAGTCGCTGCCCGGCGTCATGATGAGGTTTCGTAGATATCCGATAGCCATTTCAGGTGACATTACCGAAATGTTCATGCAGGTCAAAGTACGACCTGAAGATAGAGACGCCCTCCGATATTTGTGGAGAGACAATAGAAGAGAAGGAGCCCCCGACGAGTATCGAATGACGTCAATCATATTCGGCGCGGCAAGCTCACCGTGCACGGCAATATTCGCGAAGAATTGGAACGCGAACCGGCACATAGAACAGCATCCAGAAGCAGTAGAAGCAATAGTGAAAAACCATTATATGGACGATTATCTGGATAGCTATAGAACAGCTGAAGAAGCGACACACATAGCAACAGCGGTGAAGAAGATACACCAACAGGCTCGTTTCGAAATTAAGAAATGGGTATCTAATGACATCGACGTCATACAAAAGATAGAACCGTCGCTTATAGAGACAGAAGTCGTCGACATCGGCGACCATACAGAGAAAATTCTTGGCCTAATATGGAGACCAAGAGCAGATACGCTGGGTTTCAATCTGAGCCTAGCCCGATTACCGAGTGGCGTATTACAGAAGGAGGTGCCCACAAAGAGAGAGGCGCTGAAAATAGTGATGTCACTATACGACCCACTCGGCCTAGCCTCACCCGTAACGATTCGCGCCAAACAAATACTCCAAGAAGCATGGAGAAGAGGAGTCGACTGGGACCAGCCGTTCGACACAGACTTGGCCACAGCATGGAGAAGTTGGGTTCAACATCTACAGAATCTTGCACAAGTCACAGTACCAAGATGTTACCCAGGATATAGCGACGCCATAGAAACGCAAGTCCACGTTTTCACGGACGCGAGCGAAACTTCGTACGCCGCAGCGGTGTACTGGCGTATCTCTACAGAAGATGGCAAGACTCACGTGAGCCTCGTCATGGCCAAGGCAAAGGTGGCGCCACTCAAGCTCCAATCGATACCCCGACTCGAGCTGCAGGCCGCGGTGATGGGGACCCGCGTCGCTGCAGCTGTCGTCCGAGAACACGGAGTCAAGCCGGCCTCCGTGACATACTGGTCAGACAGCAAAACCGTGCTGACCTGGATCAGAAGAGGAGCTCGAGTTTACAAACCGTTCGTCGCGCACCGCATAGCTGCCATAGAAGAGCATAGTAGAGTCGAAGACTGGCGATGGGTGCCCACTAAGAAAAATATAGCAGACGCAGCCACTCGTGATGTACCACAGCACTTTGATTCGAGACACGAGTGGTTTTGTGGCCCCAGCTTCCTGTATGAAGAGTCGACAACATGGCCAATAGAGAAGCCTCCACTAGAGGAACAGACGGGTGAGGAGCGAACCTTAGTCGCTATAGAAAATATAGATAGAAGACTCACAGAAGTCATACCCGATCCAGCAAGATTTTCGAAATGGGAACGACTGTTGAGAGCGACGGCGACAGTACTACGCTTCGTCGCCAAATGTCGGCCGCCCAAAGAAAACACGTTCTATAAAAGAACGAGGAAAAATATAGAAGCGGATCCGGATTGGAGGAAACGTACAAAGACGGCAGTGCCCCCTCCTACAGCATCAGTGACGTCCCCAGTTACGTCAAAATATAGTCAATTAATAGAAGCCGAATACCTCCAACAAGCGGAGAGGTTACTCGTGCAAGCTGTACAGCAACAGATGTTTTCCCGCGAGTTGACAAGTTTACGTGAAAACGAAGAAATAGATAAGGACAGCGCCCTACGACCGTTGCAAATAGAATTGAAGGATGACGTCATACGCCTCAGAAGTCGTATAGATAGAATCGACAAAATAACAGAAGACGTCAAGCGCCCACCCATATTACATGGCGACCATCGTATAACTCAGCTCTACATAGACTGGACACACCGCAGCTTACAACACAGTGGAACCGAGATGACCATCAATGAAGTCCGACAGCATTACTGGGTCGTCAGAATGAGACCCACAACGAAGATGGTAGTGACACGTTGTTTACCGTGTCGCATTAGGAAGGCGTGCGCACCAGTACCAGCTACAGGCGACCACCCCAGAACGCGTCTAGCTCATCATCAGAGGCCGTTCACATTCACTGGACTCGACTATTTCGGTCCGCTATCCGTTACAGTCGGTCGCCAGCATCAGAAGAGGTACGTGGCTCTATTTACGTGCCTGACCACCAGAGCGGTACACCTGGAAATCGCCGCAAGCCTCAGCGCAGACTCCGCGATACTAGCACTGCGCCGCTTCGCTGCACGCAGAGGATGTCCAACAGAAATACATTCAGACAACGGCACCAACATGCACGGTGCCGACAAAGAGCTCCGAGACGCCTTCAAAGAAGAGGCAAGTCGCCGAGGCATAGTATGGCGCTTCATCACTCCGTCAGCGCCTTTTATGGGTGGCGCATGGGAGCGCCTAGTCCGATGTGTGAAGACAGCATTACAGACTATACTTCACGAAAAACACCCACATGAAGAGGTGTTACACACACTGTTGTGTGAGGCCGAATATACGGTCAACAGTCGACCACTAACCCATGTTTCAGTTCACAGTGACGATGACGAGTCCATCACGCCGAACCACTTCCTCCTGGGTGGTTCAGCCCGGCTGCCGACGCCTGGCGTGTTCACAGAGCACGACATCGACAGCAAGCGCCACTGGCGGCGCTCACAAGCACTCGCCGACCAGTTCTGGCGCCGCTGGGTACGTGAGTACCTACCCGAGCTCCAACACCGGCGGGAGCCACATAGCCGTGGCCCTAATCTGCAGGTGGGTGATCCCGTACTCATCGCAGACGGCCAGCTGCCTCGCAACACGTGGCCGCGAGGCCGCATAATCGCAGTTTTCCCGGGCGCTGATGGAGAGGTCCGGACAGCTGAGGTGCGCACATCCGGCGGCACCTTAAAGCGTCCAGTGAAGAAACTTGTCCCACTACCAAAGTAAGACAACAGCAGGCGATGCTGCTCCCACAGCTCGCCAACCAACAGATAGATGGGTGACGCTGCCAACACGCGCAGCTCGCCCCCCGTGCGGGCATATCCGGCCCGCTACCAACTTACTTTCAGCGGACAGTGAGAGTGTGATGCTGCCCACCGGCGCAGCTCACCTCCTGCGGACATGTTCGGTCCGCATTCGGCTCGCGTCAAGCGGGCAATAGCCGGCGATGCTGTTCACACAGCTCGCCAAATAGATGGGTGACGCTTCACAGCTCGCCCCCCGCGGACATATTCGGTCCGCAACCGGCTCGCATTCAGCGGGCAATAGCCGGCGATGCTGCTCACACAGCTCGCCAAATAGACGGGTGATGCTTCACAGCTCGCCCCCCGCGGACATATTCAGTCCGCAACCGGCTCGCATTCAGCGGGCAATAGCCGGCGATGCTGCTCTCACAGCTCGCCAACCGATAGATGGGCGACGCTGCCCGCAAGGCGCAGCTCGCCCCACTGCGGGCATATCCGGCCCGCCGCCGCCTTGCTTTGTGCAGGCGACACAGCAGGCGATGCTGCTCACACAGCTCGCCAACCGATAGATGGGCGACGCTGCCCGCAAGGCGCAGCTCGCCCCACTGCGGGCGTATCCGGCCCGCCGCCGCCTTGCTTTGTGCAGGCGACACAGCAGGCGATGCTGCTCTCACAGCTCGCCAACCGATAGATGGGTGACGCTGCCCGCAAGGCGCAGCTCACCCCACCGCGGACATATTCGGTCCGCATTCGGCTCGCATCAAGCGAGCAGCAGTCGGCGATGCTCTCACAGCTCGCCAACCACAGATGGGTGACGCTGCCCGCAAGGCGCAGCTCACCCCACCGCGGACATGTTCGGTCCGCATTCGGCTCGCATCAAGCGAGCAGCAGCAGGCGATGCTGCTCACACAGCTCGCCAACCGATAGATGGGCGACGCTGCCCGCAAGGCGCAGCTCGCCCCACTGCGGGCATATCCGGCCCGCCGCCGCCTTGCTTTGTGCAGGCGACACAGCAGGCGATGCTGCTCACACAGCTCGCCAACCGATAGATGGGCGACGCTGCCCGCAAGGCGCAGCTCGCCCCACTGCGGGCGTATCCGGCCCGCCGCCGCCTTGCTTTGAGCAGGCGACACAGCAGGCGATGCTGCTCTCACAGCTCGCCAACCGATAGATGGGTGACGCTGCCCGCAAGGCGCAGCTCACCCCACCGCGGACATATTCGGTCCGCATTCGGCTCGCATCAAGCGAGCAGCAGTCGGCGATGCTCTCACAGCTCGCCAACCACAGATGGGTGACGCTGCCCGCAAGGCGCAGCTCACCCCACCGCGGACATGTTCGGTCCGCATTCGGCTCGCATCAAGCGAGCAGCAGCAGGCGATGCTCCCACAGCTCGCCAACCGATAGCTGGGCGACGCTGCCCGCAAGGCGCAGCTCACCCCACCGCGGACATATTCGGTCCGCATTCGGCTCGCATCAAGCGAGCAGTAGCCGGCGATGCTCCCACAGCTCGCCAACATAGCGAGTGATGCTACCCACTGGCGCAGCTCACCACCGCGGACATACTCGGTCCGCATTCGGCTCGCATCAAGCGAGCAGTAGCGGGCGATGCTGCTCACACAGCTCGCCAACATAGCGGGCGATGCTGCCCACGGGCGCAGCCAGCCCCCATTGCGGGCATATTCGGCCCGCCACCGCCTTGCTTTGAGCAGGCGATACAGCAGGCAATGCTGCCTACACAGCTTGCCACCGCAGCAGGCGATGCTGCGCGCACTCGCAGCTCGCACAGACAGCGGGCCATCCGGCCCACAGCTCGCACATTTGCGAGAGCCTACGCAACAGCCTTGCGACTGCAGGCGACCCACAGCAGGGAAGCGGCAGACCGGCGACTGCACAGCTGCATCGAGCACCGGCATCGAGCACCGGCGCCGCGCAGCGGGCGACGTGGCTACAGGCGTCGCTCACCGGGTTTCTGCAGCGCCGCGACGTCATCGCACCGAGTCATCGCTGCACTGCACGGCGGGAGAGATGTTCGCGACGATGCGTCTTAGCTACATAGTATAGATAGTTGTAGGTAGCTATAGTAGTACATAGAATGTTGCAACAAATAAAACCGCGACTACATAGTATAGGTAGTTATAGGTAGTTAGTTAGTACATAGAATGCTGTAACAAATAAAGCTGCATAGTATAGATAGTTATAGGTAGCTATAGTTGATACATAGTTTGTTATTGAAATAAAACACATTCGTTACAGTTGTTTGCTCTCAAGAGGCAGTATATAAGCCCTTGGAGCCTTTATTTCTTCCAAGTAAATAGAATATAGTTAGGTAGGGTATCCCATCCCTTACACATAACAGTAAACACATGGTAACCCTGGTAATCGAAGGTATATGAAGGTAATCAAGGTATATAAAGGTATATAAAAGGTAATCGGTGGTATATAAGGTAATCGAGGTATATACACACACAGACAGACATACATAGGTAAATAGAAAGGGCTTGGTAATTGAGACCTGAAATATTAGGTCAAAGGTAGTCGCATAGCTAAAAGCGACACTGACCAATCACAGAGCAGGAGGGTGCTGGTACGTGATTGGTCAACAGTTTTTGATAAATAGCCCTGGTGAAGGTATGCACAAAATAAAACACTTTGCATCTACCCTCTTCCTTTCCCGAAAATACAAGTCTAGATTCTAGACTTCTAAATGTCTGAAATAGAACCGCCTTGAAAAATCCTTTCAGGGGATATATAGATGTCTATAGTGTATGCAGGCATAAAGCCGTAATTTAGGTTTAAATAAAACTGTTTATTTTTATCCCCCTGAAACATATACGCTTATAGAGTTGCAACCCCTTAAGTGACAGGGTTGAAACATATGTAGTTTTGTAGAGGGTTGTCGTATCTACAGAGATACATATAGCTGTATAGCCCTCCTAGCATAGTTTTACGGTAAATTCACCCCAAGTAGGTAATAGCTTCGCGCCTACTATAGTTTTGTATAGTTTTTGGCATCCCACCCCTACATGGAAGGGGATGAAGGGGTGAATTCGTCTCCGCTGTATGGAGCTTACCGAGGGCTATCCATAAAGGTACGACAACCCCTACTCACATAGACCTAAGCCTAGATATAGCCTAAATTCTAGGATAGACATAGTGAAAATTTAAGTTAATAAACTTCATCACACACGGTGATTTTTTGGGTGTCGATACGGTATAGTTACGCCGTACAATAGTAAACTTGAAAATTTATAGAATTTGTAGTCATTTGCAAGATATTTCGGATTTATAACTAAATGTAGAATCATATAGTCGCGAATTTCACCCTTCAAATCGCTAAGTGCATAGTGAACAAGTTAAATAGTGTTTTATTGTGACTTTATTGGTAAGCCCTCTATACCTACCCCTATATACTGTGTCAATAACAGCAAGTATAGCAAGTATTCAGCTAAGGGTTGCATCCTCATGGCCCGTAGCTTATAGACGGAGCGTCAACGCGTCTGGATCATTTATACCTAGGTGGGTTGTCACCATACAGTCCACTTTTGAAGAATAGGATAACCTACCCTGGCCACCCTACAGTCCAGTCGATCACGTCCGCCCCGTACAGAATTTGATAGAGTAACAAATTTTATCTGAATTGGTCCAGATTAAGAGCAAATTTGCGAATACAAAGGGTTCCGTTTTTAACACGCTTTTAACATACCCACCACACCACAGAAACCCACAAGAGCACAAACATATTCGCCAAGGAAAACATAACATTGCACACACATTTTCACATTGGATATTTATATTCTATATTTATATTTTTCCAAAACTTTTGAAACTTAAAGCCTTATCTTTCTTTGATCGCGATGTTTATCGTTGTTAACAGATATATAAGAGAAGTCAATTACAATATTATCATAAAAAGAATCCACATAACGACGGAATAATAAAATTTAATTCGTGAGACACATGATTGCTAGTAGGGACAAGATAAAAACACACACGTGCAATCTTAAAAATAGGAATGTAAATAGATAAATTACATAGCAAATAATACTGTGTGTTTCTGCTAAACGTGTTTTTAAACTTTTTCTGACGAATCTTAATGATAAGATAATTTTTCGGTATTTCTCGTAGTGATGGTGCGTTCTAATTGCACTTGATGGTGCATTTGAGAGGTTTGAGTACAGACGACATGTTTCTATCTGAGTACTGATTCGGCTAATTACACTGCGTTGCAAATAAAAATGAGTTTTTAGTACCCCATTTGAAATGTTATTTTTTTGTGTTCATTTCTATTGTATAACAATATTGCATACTTATTTTCTTACTACCACGTCTCAAATCTATACTTGAGAATGTACGAAATATGTAATAAAAAATACATTTTTTGTTGCAATTTTTATATTAAATACAATTTTTACACTATTGATTTTATTTGTACACATACTTACCTTTGAAAGTAGAAAAAAAAGACAATGGATCAAATTTTATTCTTTTAAGTGACATTTTAACTTCTCTTAAGAATCTGCGTGAAGATTCTTCTGAATTCTTTTGAAAATCTTCTTAAACAATATTGTTCCAATGTCTAATCTTATTGTGAATGGAGTATAGACGTGATGGAAACCACAAATGTTTGGGATATACATATATTTTCTATGAACCATTCGCTTTTTAAATCACCTAATAGTTAAGCGGGTACCAGAATCGTGTGACGAAGTGTTAACAAGCAAAATTCCCATTCGCATCTCATTCAAAATTTTATTACAAACTAGCTCAACGGTCAGCGAGTCAACACGTCCCCTGAGGATGCCTCGTGGAGAGGCGAAACACGTGTCGGTAATGGTGTTGGGTTTTGCTTTGCCTTCCTGCATGTGCTTAAAATCCTTGCATTTGCCTTGTAATCTTGCATGTGCATAATAAAGCGGGCGGGAGGGAGGTGCATACCTGCAACCCACTAATATTCGCGGAAATTAAAACTAGATATATTGTTTTCATTTTCAAATTTAAAATGGATTTCCGCAAAGTAACGCCTGACTCATTTTTTTTTTTTTTTTTTTTACAATCTCGCTTACATTTAGTTAGCTGTTTGTGCTGTGTTTCTGTGTTCTGTTTTGTTGTGCTGTGTTGTTCTGTTCTAACGAACTGTTTTTTTTCTCAAGATTTGGTTTTACTGTATGTTACTGCATTTTGATGACATTTTTGGGACAGTAAAAAGAGAGAGATATACAAATATAATAATAATAAATTGTATAAATGATATTTTAATACGTTTTATTATAATCCACATTATTACTCACCATGAAGTACTCCTTCCTCCTATTATAGGTATATACATAATTATATATATATCAGTCAAAGGCCGTTGAAATATTATATGACTATTTCTACGGCCATGACAAATTATCTGTCTAAAAGTTTAAGTTCGTTCACTTAATCTCAAGAAAAAATTGATTGAGTCAGGCGTTACTTTGCGGAAATCCATTTTAAATTTGAAAATGAAAACAATATATCTAGTTTTAATTTCCGCGAATATTAGTGGGTTGCAGGTATGCACCTCCCTCCCGCCCGCTATATTATGCACATGCAAGATTACAAGGCAAATGCAAGGATTTTAAGCACATGCAGGAAGGCAATGCAAAACCCAACACCATTACCGACACGTGTTTCGCCTCTCCACGAGGCATCCTCAGGGGACGTGTTGACTCGCTGACCGTTGAGTTGCGACAACGGTCAGCGAGTCAACACGTCCCCTGAGGATGCCTCGTGGAGAGGCGAAACACGTGTCGGTAATGGTGTTGGGTTTTGCATTGCCTTCCTGCATGTGCTTAAAATCCTTGCATTTGCCCAGTAATCTTGCATGTGCATAATATAGCGGGCGGGAGGGAGGTGCATACCTGCAACCCACTAATATTCGCGGAAATTAAAACTAGATATATTGTTTTCATTTTCAAATTTAATCTCAAGAATCTACTTTTTACACGTGTATTTTTGTGTGTAGGTTACTTGCTTTTGCCCGCGGATGCGCCCTCGCGAACAATTGGCAGAAAGAAGTGGAATCTTTTTTGTATCCCTAAGATAATATTATAATCTCCACTGGCATTAAATGTGCCCTATGTCCTGATCCACTTTATGGTCGATTTGTGTACCAAGTTTTATAAATAATCTTTAACATGTATCTCAAAGTTTACAACCAGACTGTGAGACATCACTACTGTCGCATTTATTATAACACTAGCAGCGCGCCGCGGTTTTACCCGCGTAATTTCCGTTCCCGTGGGAATATGGGGATAAAATATAGCCTATAGCCTTCCTCGATAAATGGGCTATCTAACACTGAAAGATTTTTTTCAAATCGGACCAGTAGTTCCTGAGATTAGGGCGTTCAAACAAACAAACAAACAAACTCTTCAGCTTTATAATATTAAAAGTATAGAAATATGTATGAGTTATATTCATAAATTTTGTGCGGGACAAGTGAAAAGTGTCTATAAACTGATAAGGACAGTGATATTCAATGTAAATAAGACATTCTAGTAAGATAGTTATAGTGTTTTATATAGTGGAATTTCGTCTATTTCTTATTAGAATAAGTTTTAATCTTATTAGAATTTGTTACTTTGATATACAGATAGTTTTCTAATAGTTTTCAATAACGTATCATGTCAATAATTGTTCGTTGGTTCAACATTATCGATGTATATAATGTTCTAATTTCATGTTAATTATATTTTTCCTAGATAGATATTAGTTAGTAGAACTCGAAAATATATAGTTTGTAATATGTTTTATAGCAAATAATAAAGAAAAACGCGAAAAATGTAAAATAGCTCTCGTTAAGGTAAAGTTACGTTATAGCTAAGCTAAGTGCACCGAACATATTGTAATATAGCTCTCGTTACGGTAAAGTTGCATTGTACTTAAGCTAAATAAATTGTACGATAGCTCTCGTTACGGTAATGTAACGTCGTACTTAAGCTAACTGTGCCGAGACCGCCCCCTTTTTCTTATTGGATAAAATTCTCGAATTCTGATTGGACAACCAATCAGAGGGCCTACATTTTCTTAGCGGATTTTGTATAAATATCGGGCTGGTTTTCGGTGTCGACACAGTTCAGCGGGCAGCAGTACTAGAAGAAAAAGGAAGAAAAAGGAAGAACACTAGAAGAAAAAAGGAAGCAAGAACACTAGAAGAATAAACTTCAAGATTCTCAAGCCAGTGGTTTTATTCCTCACCAATCCCAGCAATCGCAAATGTGTATCCTACACAAATTTTATAATTAAAACTAAAAGAACACCACATATCTCCCAGCAGATCATTGATAACAATCTTTCAACCTAACATTATAATCTGTGAATCAATATCTTTTAAACAAGTTTTGAATACACAACTGTTTTTGTAATTAACGGTTTATCATCAACCGCTAAAAATAGCTGTGTTGTGCAAAAAGTTAACTCGATAAGACCTTCCTACGCTTCCGTTCATTTTAACTACAGCTACGTTCTATACGTGACGGTTGGCGCAGTGGTTTAGCGATTAGCTGCTGCGCTGTGTGTCGCGGTTTTGATTCCCGCACAGAACGAATATTTCTATGGCCTACAGATAGTTGTTCCAGGTCTGGCTGTTAGTATGTGAGATCGTATGTTTGTAAACGCACCCACGAAACAGGAGAAATTCCTAGTATGGGGCAAAGTGTTACAAAAAAAAAGTTGGTACAAAGAATAACTAGTTTTTAATAAATGTAGATGTGATAGTTTTGACGAATATGTAGATGCGAAAGCCAAACGCTTGTAAAATTTCTATACCTACGTACGACTATAAAAGGAAAACTAACCGACTGACTCGTTTCAACGCACAGTCAAAACTACTAGAATAGGGATGTTTCCTGAGTAAAAAATATATGATTATGTTTAGTCCGTCAGTTAGATTACAGAAAAATATTGGACACGTATTTTTTCCTTTATCAAATCTATAAAAACTGACGAAGATACAAAGTATCAAAGATCAGGAGGGGGCTTGTGACGTCACGGCTCGGTAAAAATTGTAGCGAGAAGTGACGTCACACGAGTTTTCAACGCACTGTATGGTCTTCATTTATTGTTTACGTGAAAAAAGAAAAAATACGTGTCCAATATTTTTTGGAAATCTATCTGACGGACTAATTAGATTTTTTTAGTCAACTACCCTATTAGGAACATGAAATTACAGGATTCCTTTTACAATGTTGATGTCATCAAATCAAACTTCACAGTGGTGAAAAGACGGAATATTGTTTATAGAAAATCTGCACATCCAAAGTCGCGAGCGAAATGCTAGTTGGTCATTTCGGGCGTTTCGGAAAAACCATCGCTGATCCCAGTCAGTTTCGGAAAACCTAACAACACAGTCACTTTTGGAAAAGCAAACCCTAAGAAAATTCCGTTTTGAAAACGCTAGCAGTCAGTTTCTAAAAATTATACGTTGGACGCAATCAGCGTTGTAAGGTGTTTTATGATATTATAGTTGGAATCTTCCTGGATGAAAAGTTTCTCATAAGTATTTTGCAGTTTTGCTTTCAGCATCTGTCTCGTGTAAACGCCAACTAACGCAACTTGTTGTTCGTAACAACGATAAACAACTATTTATTTTAAGTATTTATTTTTGCTGAACATTTCCAAACTTTTGTTCATATAAACATTTTTGAGTAAAACAGTTTGTAGATAAAAGTACTAAGCCAATTGCAGAGATTATTTTACTCATACATTTCCACATTATTGGTGAATGGCATAGGATACTGTTTCCTGTAGAATAGACCACCAGAGTGAAGTCACAGAATAAAAAATAAGTTATGAAAACAATACCTATAACAGTGTCAGGTTAGGTGGTTCCGTGCACACCAAGGTGAGAATGTAACATTGCTTCTACGAGTACATTGTAGGTACATTGCAGTTTTATTATTTTATGGTTCATCCGTTCTACCTATCTAGTTAACAGCCCACGCGGTAACGTCGTTAACTTGAACAACTTTCATCAGAGCTGATACTTTTTATTTTGTTTTCGTGGAAAAATCCGTCGCATGTAGGTTATAAGACGGATTTTATGAGCGTTGGTTGGAATATTTCGTAATATTTTTACGACAATCTCTAGTCTAACAACATCAGCATGTTTGCTTAACCCCAGGGCTACTGATCATGGTGTTTGTTTATTCATATGGAGTTGGATTACGGGAGAATTCACACGTACCACAAAGACACCGCAGCGCAGCAACAAGAATGGCCAAGCGGTCGTTACGTTTGAATAGTGTTGCTGCAGCTTTTTGCTTTTGCGTTGTGTCTTTGAGGTGATGTAGTTTTCGCTAGTAGTTGCAATGTGGTTACGTTGTTGCTAGTGTTTGCAAATAGACAGATCGACTGCAGCGGGCGGTGCCGTTGCGGCAACGCAACATTTTGTTTGCGAGGTGGCCAGCTGATAGTAGAGACGCGGTAGTACTGGTGGTCTGCGATGTGGTCTATATTCCACCAATAACTGAAAATCCATTTCAGTTAGTTTGAAAACCATAACTAGCTTTCAGTATTTTACATAGAAAAGAAAAGAGTAAAAACGTATGTAACACATACACAAATTAGCACTATTATTATTTTATATATTATTTTCAAATAACAGTATCCATTCAATTGATATGTTAGTTTGGCATTCTATTCTACGCGAAGAACAGATTTTTGGCGTCGTTTCATATCTGGCCTTCCATAAGGCAGACCAATGGCCTGGTGAAGGCTGTATGATATACTGGATACGAGACACACAGGACCAGTTGATCGACACTTGGAGACTGATCGACACTGGACGTCTTTCTGCTGAAATCTTGATGATACTCCTCACAGCAAAGCGAATGTCCATTGTCACAAGTATAATTTTCCTGTTTTTCATACGTAGCTCATCTTAGAGGCAGGCAAGAACATGTTTTTGTAATGAATAGCTACATTTCTTAAGATTACTCAAAGATAAAAATCTGCCGCTGTTTTTGTCCTGAAGCAAGGTCGCTCAGGAAACCCAATACACTTCATAACATTAAAATGGATTAGTATTTTATCATTAGCAACCTCGTATCAATGTTTACTTTAGGTGGCGCAAATAAACATGATACATTTTACAGGGGGGTAATTTAAAAATGTTTAAGTACACACACATATCACCACTGAATAGTTTTGTATCTCGCTGAAGGGAAAGTTTTCATGAATTATCTTTATAATCATTTTCCTGCGAAAAATGAGTCACTTTCATAACGTTACTATGCGATTTACTTAAAATAGATACGTATTCTACTGCTGGAACAAAAGTACGGCGATGACAATAATCGGCAATGCAGAGTTTTTATTTATTTTTTCAAAATATATCATCATAATTCCAGGTAATGGTTTTTTATTTCCCCAAACGTCGTTGCCACAATTGCTTGTACTTCAGTTATACTGTGAATTCCGATGAGGCGTTATCCTTAAATCTTTGAATTCCAAATAGTTCGCAAATGATTGATTGGTTGCCTTGACTTGTTGTAGATTGAAATACAGTTAATTTTGTCGTAGTTATTTGTTCACTTGAAGTAGATTTTGGTGTTAGACAGGAAGAGATGTAAAAATGAACGGCTTGTGAAAGAAAAAAAATGAAATACTGTAATGTTTATTAATCTAAGCATTAATACCAAAATAAGTTAATATAAGTTAGTATAAGTTTTCAAAATAATTTCTCCCATACTAAGCCACATTATTAACCTATGTACATATGTATATATGTATATTGAACACGGAAAAAAATCAAGCATATTAAAAATATCCATTGCCAAGCCTATCATCAAACGGATAATTTAAACAGCTACAGACCAGTGACACTAATAACTTTTTTTTTAAATATATTTACAAGGCTATTTAAAACCAGTATCAACCCTTGAACATGGACATAATCAAAGCTAAAAAAAAAAGCAAAGCTCAAAGCAAAACAAAAAAGCAAAACAAAAAAGCAAAGAAAAGCAAACAAAGCAAAGCAAAGCAGCAAAGCTTTTGACCATGCAGATTTAAGCAATCTGATACGAAAGCTTGAAGCATACGAAACCAGGGATAACATTCTTGATCTAGTCAAATTGTACATAATATTATACATAATGATTACACAGGTCACGAAATTATGTCCTGGGTCTAAAACTAGGTTGCGGAATTTGTTCGAAAGAGTTACCGCGGCCCTGGAATGCATAGGGCACAAGAAGGATCACGGGTGGGTTTTAGTCAGTAAAAGTCTGACACTCCCTACCGCTCCACTCAGGGCGGGAGGGGTCATTTGATGATTTCCCATCCAGAAAAAAAAAAGGGTCTAAAACTAAGGTATTCTTCAACTGAGATCCCCGAGAACTTCGTTTTGGTGTACCTCAGGGTAGCGTACTGGGCCCGTTACTTGATGAAATGTGGTTCCTTGATTTAAATGGAACCCTAAAACAATCTATTTTTTGTGAATCGATTTGACGGTATTTCTCAACTTATTCTGTCCAGCTCAAAGACATTCACAGCCAAACATGTGTGAAGGTCATTCATCCGCGGTACTTCAACACGCCACCATTTATCGACTCTGAAACTGTCAAAATATTTGCATAAAGAATTCCACATATAGACAAGTATATATGTATCGATAAAATAACAAAATGTTCATTTTTCTTTTGATACGTTTATTCACAAATTACTCAACAATACGTGTTGGTTCCCTCTCCTAGAGAGGAGGCCTGGTGTCCCAGCAGTGAGAACATTAAAAGGCTGGTTATGCTTATACGTGTCGGTGTTATTTTCATTCAACCGCTAGTACTATTTTTTTTCTCAATATATGGCGATATATTGAGAAAAAATTATGTACATCCCATAATGAAATTCACTAGGTATCTTTTTATAGAGTCAACCGATTGCAACGAAACAAAAACTAAGTTGTACTCAGAAAAACGCAAATTTCTGTATAAAAGTATCTAGATTTTGAATCCAGTTCGTGGTTCTTGCGTAATGATTCCACAAACAGACAAAATTTACAAAAGTTGCATTTTTGTGTTCCATATTTTTTACATTTCTCCATTATTATTTTTATCCAAAAATATTCAATATTCAAACACGGTGAGTCTACGATTTTATTACGAGTATATGTATACATGATTTGTAAGCGAACTAATATAATTTAAATTAATATTTGTGTAGGTACCACGTACTGTATCAGGACACAAAGACCCATTACCCTATCCAACCACCCTACCCTTTTATACTTGTGTACAAAAATAAACGTATTTGATTTGAGGTTTTAATCTGCTATTGACTTTTTTCGTTCTTATGAAAGATACTTGAACAGCTTGAACGAGAATACAGTCATGTTTCTACCAAACAGTGCCACAGAAATCTTTTAGAGCTGGAACGGCACTTCCGATTATGTCAACGCACCTAAAGGTTTATGCACAGCTATAAACTAACTGTTTGTGTCATAGAACCGACGCATGCGCTCCTCGTGGAGCGATCGATCAACGCCAAGTTAACTTACTAAGCGGTGCCACGTGCTTCCACACTATGCTTGGTTATCGTTTTAAAACAATTAATAAATCATAATTAACAGCAACAGGTTCCCTATAACCCGTCTGTATTTTGACGTCATCAAAAACCACTTTTGGTGGAACGTGATAAGTTTACATTTTTTAGACTCATAAATGGCCTCAAGGTACACTAGTGGTTATGTTTAGTGAAGGTCCCACATTTGAAATTTAATATAAACAGACGTGAACCAAATAAACATCGGTAGTTTCCACTGATAGTTCTAGGCGATAACTAGAGAAAAATATCGAAAATGTCAGTTGATTAGCATTGAAAGCCTTCAAAAGGGGGTCGTCGGTCGGTTGCGAAATTTAATGCAAATTCAATGTTTGTTTTTATCTAAAACGACTTAAAATTCCGGCAAAAACCACGCTTTGTTTTGTATTTTTCCACGACACACTAGAAACACTAGCTTGCTGCCCGCGACTTCGTCCGCGTGGAATAGTTACTAAAACCACGATTTCGAAAAAAAAAATCCTTGATGCTCCGCTCCTATCGGTCTCAGCGTGATAATATGTAGCCTATAGCCTTCGTCGATTCATGGGCTATCTAACACTGAAAGATATTTTCAAATCGGACTAGGAGTTCCTGAGATTAGCGTGTTCAAGCAAACAAACTCTTCAGATTTATATATTACTAGTATAATTATGTGTGTAGATTAAATCGAGTAAGGTATTTTTTTCTTCAGATATATGCCTAGAGCCAAACATACTAGTTTCGAACAGACTAGTCCTCACTGGGCGTTTAAGGCAAAAGAATGTGATGTACAACCGCAAAAGCTCCTAATCGATGAAGGTGGATCAGTCAGGAGTGGCCACGCTCCTCACCCTCTTGCCCTTTATTTTTGTTTCCTGGACGGGAAATCATTTTCAATTCGAACAAATTCCGCAACCATAGCAGGATGCTCTTAGAAATAATGCTGACAACTGATTGCCGATGAATTTAATAATTCACAAATACTCTCTTTTGCTACGGTTGACATTATTATTTGGCAACTTTCCGTTTACAGATTAATTCAATTCATCTAAAAATAACACCAATTGTAGGTCAATACGACATTCTTGGGTTTCGCATTATTATTAAGCAAAATAACCCATTTGGCATATGTAAAATGGCCAGCGGTTTGCATTTCCAATGCAAAATTTACCTTAGCCAGTTCATTCCATTTTATTTCAGTTCAGCCCTATCAGCCCAGCCCTATTATGACGTCTTAAATTCATCATGATTTCTGTGTCAGAGAGAGACGGAGTTACACAAGACGAATAGCACTATCTCTTTCCCTCACACGAATCATGATAGCATTTGCACTTCGTAATACGGCCACAGCTTACATCCTTGAACTTAGCTAATTACTTTTATAATAAAACTAAACTCAAAATAGAGTTATTTTTTCGTTTTTTTTTGTCGTCAACCACTGATCAGATCGCTATCTCGATCGAGATTAAATAACAAATGACGGGTTGAAATCTAATCTTTGGTCGTTATAAGATGTAACTCATCTGCCTAGCCTTTTCCCAACTAGGTGTATTTAATTGGGGTCGGCTTCCAGTCAATTCACCAGACCTTTAGTAACTGTCAACTGCGTCTAACTTACTTTTGTCTGACTTCTGACAATCAACGAATGCAAATGACAGCCGGCGCCAATAGCTTATAACGTACATATCAAAATTTCTTCAGCACCCTTTTTTTAAAAGTTTGGGCAATCATTAAATGGCTTCTTAAAATAAAGTTATTCTAAACTCTTTGTTTTTTTTTGTTTAGAAGTAAAAAAAAATTATTTTTATTTTTGAGTTTATAATGCACCCGACAGCTAAACGTACCCATCACAGCGTGCGTGTGATAAGTTGGTGTAAACAATTAACGAACACGCGATGTTTACGTGAAAAAAGAAAAAATACGTGTCCAATATTTTTTGGAAATCTATCTGACGGACTAATTAGATTTTTTTAGTCAACTACCCTATTAGGAACATGAAATTACAGGATTCCTTTTACAATGTTGATGTCATCAAATCAAACTTCACAGTGGTGAAAAGACGGAATATTGTTTATAGAAAATCTGCACATCCAAAGTCGCGAGCGAAATGCTAGTTGGTCATTTCGGGCGTTTCGGAAAAACCATCGCTGATCCCAGTCAGTTTCGGAAAACCTAACAACACAGTCACTTTTGGAAAAGCAAACCCTAAGAAAATTCCGTTTTGAAAACGCTAGCAGTCAGTTTCTAAAAATTATACGTTGGACGCAATCAGCGTTGTAAGGTGTTTTATGATATTATAGTTGGAATCTTCCTGGATGAAAAGTTTCTCATAAGTATTTTGCAGTTTTGCTTTCAGCATCTGTCTCGTGTAAACGCCAACTAACGCAACTTGTTGTTCGTAACAACGATAAACAACTATTTATTTTAAGTATTTATTTTTGCTGAACATTTCCAAACTTTTGTTCATTTAACATTTTTGAGTAAAACAGTTTGTAGATAAAAGTACTAAGCCAATTGCAGAGATTATTTTACTCATACATTTCCACATTATTGGTGAATGGCATAGGATACTGTTTCCTGTAGAATAGACCACCAGAGTGAAGTCACAGAATAAAAAATAAGTTATGAAAACAATACCTATAACAGTGTCAGGTTAGGTGGTTCCGTGCACACCAAGGTGAGAATGTAACATTGCTTCTACGATTACATTGTAGGTACATTGCAGTTTTATTATTTTATGGTTCATCCGTTCTACCTATCTAGTTAACAGCCCACGCGGTAACGTCGTTAACTTGAACAACTTTCATCAGAGCTGATACTTTTTATTTTGTTTTCGTGGAAAAATCCGTCGCATGTAGGTTATAAGACGGATTTTATGAGCGTTGGTTGGAATATTTCGTAATATTTTTACGACAATCTCTAGTCTAACAACATCAGCATGTTTGCTTAACCCCAGGGCTACTGATCATGGTGTTTGTTTATTCATATGGAGTTGGATTACGGGAGAATTCACACGTACCACAAAGACACCGCAGCGCAGCAACAAGAATGGCCAAGCGGTCGTTACGTTTGAATAGTGTTGCTGCAGCTTTTTGCTTTTGCGTTGTGTCTTTGAGGTGATGTAGTTTTCGCTAGTAGTTGCAATGTGGTTACGTTGTTGCTAGTGTTTGCAAATAGACAGATCGACTGCAGCGGGCGGTGCCGTTGCGGCAACGCAACATTTTGTTTGCGAGGTGGCCAGCTGATAGTAGAGACGCGGTAGTACTGGTGGTCTGCGATGTGGTCTATATTCCACCAATAACTGAAAATCCATTTCAGTTAGTTTGAAAACCATAACTAGCTTTCAGTATTTTACATAGAAAAGAAAAGAGTAAAAACGTATGTAACACATACACAAATTAGCACTATTATTATTTTATATATTATTTTCAAATAACAGTATCCATTCAATTGATATGTTAGTTTGGCATTCTATTCTACGCGAAGAACAGATTTTTGGCGTCGTTTCATATCTGGCCTTCCATAAGGCAGACCAATGGCCTGGTGAAGGCTGTATGATATACTGGATACGAGACACACAGGACCAGTTGATCGACACTTGGAGACTGATCGACACTGGACGTCTTTCTGCTGAAATCTTGATGATACTCCTCACAGCAAAGCGAATGTCCATTGTCACAAGTATAATTTTCCTGTTTTTCATACGTAGCTCATCTTAGAGGCAGGCAAGAACATGTTTTTGTAATGAATAGCTACAATTCTTAAGATTACTCAAAGATAAAAATATGCCGCTGTTTTTGTCCTAAAGCAAGGTCGCTCAGGAAACCCAATACACTTCATAACATTAAAATGGATTAGTATTTTATCCTTAGCAACCTCGTATCAATATTTACTTTAGGTGGCGCAAATAAACATGATACATTTTACAGGGGGTAATTTAAAAATGTTTAAGTACACACACATATCACCAGTATAGTTTTCATGAATTATCTTTATAATCATTTTCCTGCGAAAAATGAGTCACCTTCATAACGTTACTATGCGCTTTACTTAAAATACGTACGCATTCTACTGCTGGAATAAAAATATGGTGATTACAATAATGGGCAATGCAGAGTTTTTATTTATTTATTATTTCAGAATTTATCATCATAATTTCAGGTAGTTGTTTTTTATTTCCCCAAACGTAGTCGCTACAATCAGTTATACTGTGAGTTCCGATGAGGCGTTATCCTTAAATCTTTGAATTCCAAATAGTTCGCAAATGATTGATTGGTTGCCTTGGCTTGTTGTAGATTGAAATACAGTTAATTTTGTCGTAGTTATTTGTTCACTTGAAGTAGATTTTGATGTTAGACAAGAAGAACTCGAAGAATTCTGAACGGCTACTGGATGAAAAAAAAATGAAAAACTATAATGTTGCATATAAAAGGCTTTTAACGAGTTTCAGGTTGATACTAAGTATTAATACTAGTTATATTATAAAAAAAAAAACTTTCCAAAAATTAACCTATGTATTGAACATGGAAAATATCCGTTAAAAATATCCTTATTAAAAATATCCATTACCAAGCCTATCCTCAAAAGGATAATTTAAACTGCTACAGACCAGTGGTACTAATAACTGTTTTTTTTTTTCTAAAATTATCGAGGAAATTATTTACAAGGCTATTTAACTATTTTGAAAAAAAAACTTATTTACAATAGAACAGAAGGGCTTTCAGGAGAATGTTGCGGTGGATGTGGCTGTCTATTATTTAATCGGAAGGATATTGAATAATATATTTACTTCAATACCAGTATCAACCCTATACATGGACATGATCAAAGCTTTTGACCATGTAGATTTTAGCATCCTGATACGAAAGCATACGGAAGCAGGGATAACATTCTTGATCTAGTCAAATTGTACATAACAGATTACACAGGTCACGAAATTATGTCCTGGGTCTAAAACTGAGATATTCTTCAAGTGAGATCCCTGAGAACTTCGTTTTGGTGTACCTCAGGGTAGCGTACTGGACCCGTTACTAGATGAAATGAGGTTCCTTGTTTGGAACCCTAAAACAATCTATTTTTTTTGTGAATCGATTTCATGGTATTTCTCAACATATTCTGTCCAGCTCAAAGACATTTACAGCCAAACATGTGTGAAGGTCATTCAACCGTAGTACTTCAACACGCCACCATTTATCGACCTTGAAACTCTCAAAATATTTGCATAAAGAATTCCACATTTATGTAGACATGTATATATGTATCGATAAAATATCAAAATGTTCACTTTTCTTTTGATACGTTTATTCACAAATTATTCAACAAAGCGTGTTGGTAACCTCTCCTAGAGAGGAGGCCTGTGTCCCAGCAGTGGGAACATTAAAAGGCTGGTTATGCTTATACGTGTTGGTGTTATTTTCATTCAACCGCTAGTACTATTTGTTTTCTCAATAGATGGCGATACGTGCATGTACATCCCATAATGAAATTAACTAGGTATCTTTTTATAGAATCAACCGATTATGACGAAACAAAAACTAAGTTGTACTCAGAGAAACGCAAATTTCTGTATAAAATTTATCAATATTGGTATTCCAGAAACATTCAATCAAACAGACAACATTTTAAAAAGTTCCGCCTTTTTTATCCAAAAACATTCAATAATCAAACACGGTGAATCTAAGATTTTATTACGAGTATTTTTATACATGATCTGTAAGCGAACTAATATAATTTAAGTTAATATTTGTATAAAACCTATTGTATCAGGACACAAAGACCTATTACCCTGTAATTGTTCTACCCTTTTATACCTGTGTATAAAAATAAACGTATTTGATTTGAGGTTATAATCCACTATTGACTTTTTTCATTCTTATTTGAACAGCTTGAACGAGAATACAGTCATGTTTAAACTACCAAACAGTGCCACAGAGATCTTTTTGAGCTGGAACGGCACTTCCGATTATGTCAACGCACCTAAAGGTTTATGCACAGCTATAAACTAACTGTTCGTGTCATAGAACAGACGCATGCGCTCCTCGTGGAGCGATCGATCAACGCCAAGTTAACTTACTAAGCGGTGCCACGTGCTTCCACACTATGCTTGGTTATCGTTTTAAAACAATTAATAAATCATAATTAACAGCAACAGGTTCCCTATAACCCGTCTGTATTTTGACGTCATCAAAAACCACTTTTGGTGGAACGTGATAAGTTTACATTTTTTAGACTCATAAATGGCCTCAAGGTACACTAGTGGTTATTTTTAGTGAAGGTCCCACATTTGAAATTTAATATAAACAGACGTGAACCAAATAAACATCGGTAGTTTCCACTGATAGTTCTAGGCGATAACTAGAGAAAAATATCAGAAATGTCAGTTGATTAGCATTGAAAGCCTTCAAAAGGGGGTCGTCGGTCGGTTGCGAAATTTAATGCAAATTCAATGTTTGTTTTTGTCTAAAACGACTGAACATTCCGGCAAAAACCACGCTTTGTTTGTATTTTTCCACGACACACTAGAAACACGAGCTTGCTGCCGGCGACTTCGTCCGTGTGAAATAGTTACTAACCCCCGATTTTGAAAAAAAAAAACATTGGTGCTCTGCTCCTATCTGTCTTAGTGTGATGATATGTAAACCTATAGCCTTGGTCGATTCATGGGCTATCTAACACTAAAATATATTTTTTTGAAATCGGACCAGGAGTTCCTGAGATTAGCGCGTTCAAGCAAATAAACTCTTCAGCTTTATATATTAGTAGTATATGTATGTAGATTAAATCGAGTAAGGTATTTTTTCTTCAGATATATGCCTAAAACCAATCATACTAGTTTCGAACAAACAGTCCTCACTGGGCGTTTAAGGCAAAAGAATTTGATGTACAACGCAAAAGCTCCTAATCGATGAAGGTGGATCAGTCAGGAGTGGCCACGCTCCTCACCCTCTTGCCCTTTTTTTTTCCTGGATGGGAAATCATCCGGTGACTTCTCCCGCTTCTGACTCATACTGACTAAAACCCACCTGTGATCCTTATACCTTTGCGTTCCAGGGCCGCGGTAACTCTTTTGTACTGATTCCGCAACCCTATCAGGATGCCTTAGAAATAATATTGAAAACTGACTGCTGATGAATTTAATAATTCACAAATACTCTATTTTGCTTGGGTTGCCATTATTATTTTGCAACTTTCCGTTTAAGGTGTACCTAAGGATTATTTCAATTCAACTAAAAATAACACTAGTTGTAAGTCAATACGACATTCTTGGGTTCCGCATTATTATTAAGCAAAAAAACCTATTTGGCATGTTTAAAGTGGCCAGCGGTTTGCATTTCCAAAGCAAAATTAACCTTAGCCAGTCTATTCCATTTTATTCCAGTTCAGCTTACATCCTTGAACTTAGTTTATTTTATAATAAAACTAAACTCAAAATAGAGTTATTTTTTCGTTTTTTTTTGTCGTCAACCACTGATCAGATTGCTATCTCGACCGAGATTAAATAACAAATGACGGGTTGAAATCCAATCTTTGGTCGTTATAAGATGTGCATCAGAGTTATTTATTAAGTAGGTAACTCATCTGCCTAGCCTTTTACCAACTAGGTATATTGGGGTCGGCTTCCAGTAAAACCGGCTTCCAGTCAATTCACCAGACCTTCACTAACCGTCACAGCGTGCTTGTGATAAGTTGGTGTAAACAATAAACAAACACGCGATTTCAGCAATTCAGAAAGTTCTTCATTAATTCTTCACCAAACTCGAAAGGAACCACCTTGAAATACTAAAATGCTTTTTCAAACCATCGTATACACTTTTATTTTTCATTTAACATCGTCATGAGGGAATCAGAACATCATCAACGTAGTCGAAGCCACGCATTATTAGGAATAACTCAAATACCAGTAGTCAGATCTCACTCAAATTTAAATAGGACCAGCATCAGCTTTCGAATATAAAATCGGTATATCCAGTAAAATGTTATAAGGCAACACCAACAAAAAAAAAGACAGTCGACTTGAGAATCTCCTCTTTTTTGGAAATCATTAAAAAAAAGTTATATTGGAATACCCATTTTATTTATTTGGAGTTGGCGCAGCATGTCTTCTTTTTAAATCTCAATTGTCACCACACCTATATCGTTTCTTAGGCCTTCCTTTTTTATTCTTATAACCACTTCATACTCAAATCATTAATCATGACATGTACTTCATTACTCAATCCTTACCAATATTATAAACGTGGAAGTTTTTAGGTATGGATGTTTGTTACTCATTAACGCAAAAACTATAAAACAAATCTTGATGAAATTTGGTACAGAGGTAGATTATAGTCTGGAATATCACATAGGTTTTTTTCCCGGGAGTACATACGTATTTTCCCTTGGAACAAATTTCGACATTCACTCGGACGGAGCCACGGGCGGCAGATAGTTACAAAAAATCAGCTGAATGATGAAAAAGCTAGTTAGCAAAGAAAAAAGTCTATATCAAAACAGTGGTTAAATAATCCACTTAATTTACTATTCGCAACTGATTTGGATATCATTTCAACGAGAATATTTATAGCGTAATAAATGCTCTGACAGATTTATTGTACATAATGTATTTACAATGTACAAATTCAAACGCAGACTTGTTATAATGAGATTCACATTAAACGTTAAAATGTTTCCAATTTTTAATAAGCAGTAGTTTCCGGATGCTGAACAGAAAAATCGTGGCTAATTAATAACAGCCATACGAACTTCAGAGTACAGAAATGCTTTCCAAAGTCGAGCCATGGATTGGTGACCGTCACCATATTATATACCGCCTTTTCTCCGTGCCTCGCACTAAGCACTTTAGACCGGGAGTGTCATCAGGCAGGCATCGATCATTGTAAACTTGTAACTGCTATTCATCAGCATGCGATGAATAAATAATGTCCCCAAATTTCTTGGTAGACTGTCAGCAAAGTCTGGCCCTTTTTTGTCTGGATGGAAAATCATCAAATGACTACTGTACTGATCGTGAGAAAAATCTTGTTCTTAACTAATCTATACTAATATTATAAAGCTGAAGAGTTTGTTTGTTTGAACGCGCTTATCTCAGGAACTACTGGTTCGAATTGAAAAATTCTTTTTGGGTTGAACAGACCATTTATCGAGGAAGGCTTTAGGCTATATATCATCACGCTTAAGCCAATAGAAGCGGAGAAGCGATAAAGAATGTTTTAAAATCGGGGATTCCACGGGGACGAAGTCGCGGGCAGCAGCTAGTTATTAATAAATGTTTTTGACTAATAAAAACCAATAAAAAAATACCAATTTCTACAACCTTCTTTTTTATCTGGATGGGAAAATTATTAAATTACTTCTTCCGCTCTGGGCGGCAGAACGGAAGGGATTATATCAGACTTTACTGACTAAAACCCACCCGTTTCCCTCTTAGTGCCTTTTGCTTTCCAGGGCCGCGGTGACTCTTTCGTACAAATTTCGTAACCCCAGCAGGCACTGACCCTATAGGGTCCTGTTTTTTTGCCGACACACACTTAAAGGCACGCGTGGAACACGATACGCCGTCGACCCGGGCCTGGTTGTTATTGGATGGCAAGTCACACATAGCTCGCCATCCGCAGGCCCGTGCTATGGTGACCGGGAATCGCCCAGTTCCGTCTTTACCATAAGGGAACAAGGGGCACGTGCCCAGGGACCCGCTTCATTAGGGGCCCCCAATTTATATTATAGGTACTGCTTAGGAAACGATCAATTCGAACCCTAAATTAGCTTTTGACGAAATTCGGTCAAACCTATTCCAGGCAGGATGTCCACTGGGTAGTACGGTTACATGGTTATACCTACCCACGGAAATCAGCTACCTGTGCACCGACACTTTCTCGACCGGGTTTCAGTTTTCCAAAAGGGCCCCGGACTCAGGAGTGCCCAGGCGATTCCAGAGCCGTCTTAACCCATGCAGGGGCCGCATGGGTTAAGACGGCCCTAGAATCGCCCTGTGAATCCTGACACTCGGGGCGTCTTGTGCTATTGCGGCGGCTGTGGCGTGAGGTTTTACTCTCTCTAGCGCGGTCTGCCTTCTCCGCTAGCATTACTGCTTCGCATAAGGAGGTGACCGCTTCCCATGCCTCCTTGCTCCGGACCATGGATTCCACGGCGATCGCTTGATGAGGACACGACGTTGCTCCGCCCAAGCAGGGCAGACCTCAATCTTATGCTCCCTCGTATCCTCCGGGCGATCGACACAGTGTACTCTCATTCCACCACTCTCTGTATAAAGCTGCCAAGAAACAATTTCGATTAAAGACGTCTTTTTATTGCTAATTTCTAATGGTCACCTTTTTACAAACGTGATGGTGTCAAAATGTGATATTCAAATATTAACATAAAATCTATTTAAATAATAATGAACTATCATGATTTCAATCGCTTTATATGTGAATGTTGTATCGTCAGAAATTGCTTCGTTCCTTCTCGTCTCATGAAAGCCGCTCTGCATAAATAAATTACTTATGAAAGCAGACGCGGACTTTCGTGTTTCTCGCAATGCACTTGGGGAACAACATATAAATTAACTATACGAGTCTAAAAGTCTTCTTTTTTAGCAAAGGGTTATGTATAATTGGCTACATAATTGGGGCTTCTGCCTTAGTGATCCCAAAAACATCAAATATATAGTACAAAAGTGATACTTATTTCTAAAGAAATCTCTTCAAGCATAGCTTTGAAAGGAGAGTCGAATAAACGAGTTGTAGACACCGTGAGTCACACTAATACATACATAGATACTCAATTATCTCTATCGAAAGGTTTTATTCACTCTTCTTTTTAAAACTGTAAGAGTTTTGCAGTGCCTAATGTGAAGCGATAGTGAATTCCACAACCGTACACAATAAACAAGTAGGAGTAAAAATTAGTAGGGTGGGTTAGTTGAAATATTAGTTTTTGAATTGAGTTTTTTTTTTCTGGATTTGATAAAGTTTAAAAGGCTGTACCTTTTTAGTCCCTAGTTATCTGTGAAAACATCATCATTCATCTTTTTAAATTAAAAGTCTCTGTAAATTATGTAGGCAGTTAATAAACGAGCTGTCGATTTTTAATTTGAGTTTGCTTGCATGAGATACGCAAACAAATCCACGTGAAGATATGAATTAGTCAGATAATGTCTAAATATCTTACACTAAATTAAAATGTTGCTTCTACAATTCTGCATCCTGCTTCCGAACTGGCCACTTATCCACTTATGTTAATACCTAGTTCGTGTTTGAGCAGATCATAACAAGTTCAGCATAATATTACAATAATATTAATGTGGAATCCGCATAAATAAAGGATAAATTAGAAATTATTATGCGGCTATCTCAACAATGGCCGAACATATCTATATTAATATTATAAAGAGGAAAGATTTGTATTTTTGTTTGAACGAATAAACTCAAAAATACTGAACCGATTTCAAAAATTCTTTCACCATTAGAAAGCTACATTCACCCTAAGTAACATAGGCTATATTTTATCCCCATATTCCCACGAGAACGGGAACTACGCGGGTAAAACCGCGGGGCGCTGCTAGTAGAAAATAAAAGACTAATATAGATATTTACTTGAGCTTTGAATAATATCCATTAAATTTAATTCCATTTATTTTCAAGTACTCGTTCGTTAGTGAAAAACTTATCCTGTGATTATAATTTTATCGACATTCTAAACAAGCTCCTGTATAATATATTACACAGCGGCAACACTGCTTGACGCTTCAATTGAAGCGTCAAGCAGTGTTGCCATTTTCTATGGAATGGTGCAGCTGCATTAATGCAGCTGCACCATTCCATAGAAAATGGCCCATGAGCGATTAGCGTACGTACAGTCCAGTATACTCAAAAACAGAGACAAGATACTGTTGTTGCTGCCACACCCGACACACCAAAGATGCATTGTGGCAAAGAAACAATCCGCATGTCCGTCCGCGAACATCCCTGATGCACTGCAATGGCGGGGTAACCTCAACAGCACCTTGAACGCGGGTGTTGTATTGCACGCGAAAGGCACTGTATGATTTTTGAGTACATCTAGCCCACAGGCTCCTCGTGTCAAACGTAATGCAGTATGCTTTGAAGATTCTAATTTTAACGCTTTCGATTCGAACCATGCTTTCGATTGCTTTGTTTGTTTTTCGTGCAGATGCTCTAAACATACTGACATTCTGGTACGATACTATTATAACAATTATTGTCAAAAACCTCAAAGCATGCTCTATTGGAATGTCACGTGGCCTGACCGCGTGTCATTTTAGTCTTAAACAGTTTGGACTTGTTACAACTTTGTCTAGTGTCTAATGATATTATCAAGAGAAGTCGTTTTGATGGACCATGCCAGCTTCTTATTAATACAACTTTCGACATACCTATTCCTAAAGACAAGTATATAAATGACAAAGCGACCCTTGATAGTTGAACGTTTCATAGCACGGAACCCATAAAGCTGAAACATAGCGCGCTACCATTAAAACAGAAAAAGAAACGAAAGGCGGCCATGATTAATGCCTCGCCGAATTTCTGACAATCTCGCTCACGTATAGGCATAGCTCAAATCACACAGTATGTGACTTGTGAAGTCATTGGCATACAGTTTAAATTACAATGACTGCCGGGAAGCGCGCTTGTGTAATGGAACAACTATTAACAGCAAATGCAACAGGAAATCTGGAAACCGATGTTTGCCCCCACAGTCATATCCGTTAGGAAAAACGGTGAGTCGATTCAAAGATCCTCAATAGTTTGTGACTGCACAGTAAATAGCCTCGCCACATCGGTTAAACAAACTGACTGCACGTTTTACTCCGTTTGCTTTTGGGTTATTTGGTCGAGAACTTTGTTGACTTGTTTTGTGCAGTTTAAAGCAAATGCAGCACCCAGTGAGTACCAACATTGAGGAATGAAAGGAACGTAGCGTATGTCAATACGCTACGTTCCTTGGTTCCTTCGTTCCAAGTCGTTGGCTAGACTGTGTAAATTCTGAGATACGCAATAAGAAAAATATACCACACAGTGTAAGGGAAAAAGCGGAAACATAAATGATGTACGTACACACAAAACAGAGGGTATACATTAAGTCCAGTAACAGCGGGCGTAACATGACGTCTTAAAACGTGAGTCTTCCGAGCGAGAAAAAGAAATGGAGCTATATAGGGTGTATAACTCTATCCCTCTTTCTCGCTCGGAAGACTCACGTTTTAACACCTCATGGTACGCATGCAGCACACAGTTATATTTCTCGTTGTTTCTTATTTTAAGAAGGGTCCGATTGATACTAAAATTAATATGAAAAAAAAAATCTTTTGTTAGTCAAGGATTTAAACAAACACGTCAAAAACTTTCACTTAGATTCTTTATTCAGTTGACTAGATTTGGAACTCTTCGCTATATTTCTTCTTCGTTTGTTCTTTACAATCAGTTCTATCGTCCACATCAAAGCTATCAATGCGTAAAACGATATCAAAGTGTAGAATGCATTTGAGTAGCTGTTCGTGTAATCTCGTACGGCACCTGTGAAAATGGCAGAGTCAAATTAATTACCTACATGTCAAAAAGTACTGACAAATTAACATTAAAATACAGTACATACTAATTCCATGCTTTAAATAAAAACGATTATTGTGCCTGTGAGAAATGTCAGAGCAATGAGTCACATGTCACCAATGTACTCACACATTTAATAAAAACAAATCAATATTATGATATTAATCGTTTCCGCATTAATTAATGTAAATAACTGTCGTTTAAGTAGCAAGATTTAAGTAATTTGAATTTATGAGGTCATTTCAATATTATTTATTAATGTTAAAGACATAAGTTATAGTAAATTATTGTTATAACTCTGCCTATTAACATTATTTTATTGGTTTTAGACCCAAATTTAAGTATTAAAGACTTTAGCAATAAAAATAATAACCAAGAAAAAAACGGATAACGAAGTTTAAAATAAAAATAAACTATCGGTCTCATATAACCAGAGAAATTAGAGAAACTTTTCGCTCCATGATTATAGGCAAGGGGCTAGAAAAACTGACATTATTTACAAATACAATGTAATTTTATTAATCACTTTCAGTAGGCATAATCAATTATCACAAGATAACGATTGCCAAAATATTTGAGATTGACATATTATACTGCCAAAATGTCACAAACTCCCAGAAAATTATGCAGCCGAAATGTCACACACTCCCAGAAAATTATGCGGCCGAAATGTCACACACTCCCAGAAAATTATGCGGCCGAAATGTCACACACTCCCAGAAAATTATGGAGATTTGACAACCAGTATCGCTTATAAAGTGTCACTTATTCTGGAGCGAAAGAACCAGAGAGTTAAAGAGAAACGAATGAAGAAATACATACCAACAGCAGGTCCAATAGCCATGCTCATTATCCCAGTGAGAAGAAGACCCATGCCCATCGCCGACGTGAACTTCTCTGGAGCTACGGCCTCCGAGATGACCAGAGGTATGAGGACCGCGATGGAACAGTGGGACACGCCTATCAATGTGAAGAACACCATATTGGCTATGACGCTACTGGACCACAGCATACCTGGAATTTATTTAAGTATTTTTGAATATAAAATAGTTCGCGGTCACCTTAAAATACTTCAACAGAAAATCATACGCTTTTATAAAATGTGATGATACTATGCGAAACACCGTGCGAAAATAAGAGTTTTTCATACATGATAAATTATTATAGCTATATCTATAATTGCTGTATAACTAATAACTAACTAATAATAGAAAAATACGTAAAACAGAATAAAAACCTTGTAATGTATCCTATCCAACTGATTTGAATAGAAAACTGAAACAAACTCAGTGCCTAAACTCTCTTTTAAAGCCTAGACATGACCTTGATCAGACTGATCACATAATCTGAACCATCTGAAGTTAGGACTAGTAGGTTTTTAGCCTTTAATTGTACCCCACAGCTGGGCCTTCCCTGTCTCCTTCCAAACATCACTATCTAGGATGATCTCTCGGTAACCTCTGTAAACATAATCCTATCGTCACACCGCTTTTGACGTGGTCGACTGTGACGTCGAAGTCATAATTCAGATGTACAATGAGTAACAATCTTTGCCCATCTGTCTGGGTGCATTTCCTCATCAGCCTGGCATGTTTACTCAATATTTGCACTTGAGTTATGGAGCATATTTATCTATTGTTAATTCATTCAAATAATGTGAAAATCATTCTTACCAAATCTTGATATGACAGCTATCAAAATTCCGACGATGTAAATGTTCTGGATTCCCAGTTTATGCATCCACTTGGAGATTATTGTGAATATGACTCTCATAGACAAGTCCCCAAACCCGTACAAAGTTATAGCCATTGCTACGTTTTCCTGAAATATAAGTACCTAATGGATTAAAATTTCCGAGTTATCTAATTTATGGTAAATGGCTGCAGTTTTTAATAATTTTTGTATCAACTTATTTATATATACTGTCAAGTTTTTCAATTTGTGAATTACGTCACAGTTTTAGAGAAAATAGGTTGACAAACAAAACACGGTCAATTTATTGGTATGTAGTCACTAACCCCATTAGACATCGCTGCTTTAGTACGGATAGTGAGGGAGACAAAGCTATTTTTTTTTTCAATCAGAGACAACGCAGCCATCCACTCCTGAAGCTAGACGCATAAATAAACCAAAGTATTATGGAAATTCACCCCATAACAGGTGGAAAATAAACTTGTAACAAAACTTACCTTACTCCATCCTATAGAGTACAAGTACTGTGGGACCATAACCATAAATAAACCATCAGCAGTGGCACACATGCCAGGTCCAAAGGACACGCAAGACAACAAGAAGGACTTGATCAGTGACGTGTCTATGCATGATTCTACAATTTTCCTATGATACAAAGAAAACATTGAATTATTAATAGTTTTTACACTTACAAGAATTTACGTGATTTGGGTTGCTCTTCAAACAGGAAGAAGTTAATAACTCCATATTTTGATTGATATAAAAAATTCCATACAATGAGTGCCTCAAAACTTCAGCCTTAATAAATCCATTGTAGTTATTTACTTATATATAGACTTAGGGAAAAAATCCTTTCATATCGGAGCCTACATCATATAAGGAATTTCGTTCTCCATATTTCAAATCCCAATGATCAGCAGTTTAGACTGTGCGTTCATCCATCAGCCAGGATAAAGCATGTTTCTTTATATAGAAGACTAGCTTTTGCCCGCGACTTCGTACGCGAATGTCTCGGTTTTTCCCGTCTCCGTAGTAATTTCGGGAAATAAACTGCTTCTCTATTGCTAATAGCGTACCTACATGTCAAATTTCAGCTTTCTACGACCTGTTGTTTCGACTGTACGTTATCTGTCAGTCACTCACTCATCAGTAATGGAAGAGTTTTATATATTTACTTGTACATATGTGTGAGAGCAGTGATGGCCGAGTTGTAACAGCCCCGACTTACAAATTGTAGGTTCAAACCTAGCCAGGGGCATTACTTTGTGTAATTAATTTCATCACCACTGCTCTCAAAACGGTGAAGGAAAACATCGTGAGAAAACCGGTATGTCCTAGAACCAAAAATTCGAAGGCATGTGACATTCACCAACCCGCACTGGGCCCGCGTGGTCCTCTCGTTGGGGGCCTGTGTCCCAGCAGTGGAAACATTAAAAGGCTGATTATGCTATGCTTATATACATACATATGTTTATATATATATATTATGAACATTCCAATTCAAGACCCTGTTTCACCACAAAGGCAGTAAAAACTGACTAGTTCTAGAAATTTCGGAATATATACCTGAAGCCGCTCTTCTTTTCGTAATGATCAGGAAAATCAAGAGCTTTCGCCAGCTCTTCTTTTGTAGGATTTCCTTCTATATCTGTTAGTTTGATCACTGGCGTTTCCGGTTTTTTTACATCATTGTTTACTTCTAGAAGAAGCTCTGTAAAATAATAAAAAAGAAATTTTATGTCAGCGTCAGTTAAAGTTAATGTCTCAATAAAGGCCTTCGTTCTTATCATCATCTGCCTAGCCTTCCCAACTATATTGGGGTCGGCTCCCAGACAAGCCGGATTCAGCTGAATACCAGTATTTTACGTGGAGCGACTGCCTACCAGACCTCCACAACCCATTAACTGGGGAACACGTTACTTCTTTAATGTTGCACGATTCTTCTTGGTTAATCTTTTCTAGATAATAGCCTTCGTTTTTATCTAGAAAAGATTAACGCAACTCCTAAGGATGGAGTCATGAGTCGATCCCAAATTGGGATAAGTGTTATCGGAAGTATTGGGTTTTTTCCTGTACAAATTTCTCAGTAACACTATTTCTTGGAAATAGTCTGTTTGATACGTTAATGTCGGAAAATTAACCATTTCATGAAGTTGCTGAGGTTGTTTAAGGTGACCGTTTTAGATGGCCAACCGTTATGTGAAATGGCTGACCTTATTATGAAATGGCCAATTTTACTTCAAAGTGGCACAAGCATAAGCGGCGTAATGTAATCTCAGCATAGGAAGCCCAATCCCTTCTACGAATATTTATTTTTATTAATTAATTTATTTCAGGTAGGTACCATAACCCATATTAGAAAATAGTAATATAATATTAAATTATACAATAAAAAATACAAAAGCAGTGAAAAATGAATACAAAGTAATTAATACAATATAAATACTACACAAACAATCAAATTTAAAATTAAAATTAAAAATCTAATTAAATAAATTAAAAATCAAATTAGATAAATTAAAATTATTTTAAAATGTCTGTCATAATGGTGTGGTTATATGTATACACTTACTAAGTTCAGTCGTTTCTGGAACTTCAACTTTCTTCATGTGCCATCTAACGGGTTGCATCAGTAACACAGCAACGAAGTTGTGCAACGATAGACCTCCGATGAGCAGCAGGGTTCCTTTTGATCCATATTGCTCTATCGACCATTTCACGAATATGGGAGCCACCATGGCGTTGATACCTGGAATTACAGTTTTTTAAATGATTATTTCCAAGAACGTGTAACAAAATAAACGCAAAATCTGTTAATGGATCTTTGTTCTCATCAGTATGAACTTTTGCGGTGAGACCAAGACGAAAACTGAATTCTGACAAAAAAAAAACTCATCTGCTCCTCCAATTTTTAACTCGCTTTCTTTATTTATCGTCTGCCAAGCCTTTTCCCGACTATGTATGTATTATAAAGACTGCCTGTCAGTTACGTAGATAACACGACACCTTTTTGCCAGATTTTGTAAAGTTTGGACTTTTGACTAACCCTTAATGAATGTCAAATAGTGTAAAAAGTATTTAGTTTAATAATAAAAGTAGTATATTCATTTAACTCACCTGTCGCTGTTTGAACGAAACTCATTATCAACACTCTTTTCTCGACGAAGTAGTCGTTCATTATTGTGCATGATAAATTGAACATTACCCCTAAGCCAGCACCCTATAACATATGAACAGTATATTTTAAAAACTCCGTCTATATTAATTGTGGGGTTTTCACCAAGTTTTTTTTGATAAACATCAACAGGCCTAATCATAAAAATAAGCATTGGAACGATTAGTTTAAGAGGTCAAAAAATAGGTGCTAGCAAAAAACCTGAAATAGGTATATACGTAATTAATGAAAAAGGTAGAAAGAGGGAGGCCCAAGAAAAGATGGATGAATTCTGCGTAGGATGATATAAAAAACATTTATGGATGACATAGGACAATGCACAAAAACGAGGTTAATTTCAAGTAATCTATACTTATAATAAATCTGTAGAGAGGTCAATTCTGTACAAGGAATATATTTTCAAAATAACTATCAGGGGGTGATTAGTGATCGATACTGGTGCCAAAAATGCAATCAGTAAAATTTTTGTCTGTCTGTCTGTCTGTCTGTCTGTATGTTCTTTATAGAAACAAAAACTACTCAACCGATTTTAACGAAACTTGGTGCAATTATTCTTCATACTCCTGGGCAGGTTATAGTATACTTTTCATTACGCTACAATTAATAGGAGCAGAGCAGTGAAGGAAAATGTTGGGAAAACGGAAGAAGTTACTCCATTTTTTAAGCTTCCGTCGCGTGTGTAGCCTTAATGGTTAAAGTTACGTAGAAATCATGTATTACGGAAATGTTATACATAAAATTATCTAAAAAATATCCCGAAACAGCATGTCTATCTTTTGTCAATTTTAAACCGATCGGGCTGAGAGTTTCAAAATCGGGGGTAAAGTAACTATTCCACGCGGACGAAGTCGCTGGCAGAAGCTAGTATGAAATAAATGCGAGAAGATGGCAAATCTATACTAATATTATAAAGCTGAAGAGTTTGTTTGTTTGAACGCGCTAATCAAATAATAAAATAAAAAATTCTTTTTGGGTTGAATAGACCATTTATCGAGGAAGGCTTTATTAGGCTATATATAATCACGCTTAAGCCAATAGGAGCGGAGCAGCGATAAAGAATGTTTTAAAATCGGGGATTCCACGGGGACGAAGTCGCGGGCAGCAGCTAGTAAATAATATTGACGACACGGTTGGCGCAGTGGTTGAGCGATTGGCTGCTGCGCTACGTGTCGTGGGTTCGATTCCCGCACGGAACAAATATTTGTATGGCCTACAGATAGTTGTTCCGGGTCTGGTTGTTTGTGTATGTGACATTGTATGTTTGTAAACGCACCCACGACACAGGAGAAATTCCTAGTGTGGGGCAACGTTTTTTTTTTAAAAAAAAAAAAAAAAAAAAAAAAAAAAAAAAAAAAAAAATATATATATAGGGAGAAAACTGAGGTCTTCTCCACACAATATTTTATTTTCAATTACCTGAAAAATGCCTGCAGTCAGGAAGAACATCCAGGTTGACGTCATTATGGCTGTGCCGAGAGTGCCAAAAGCGAAAACTACGGAAGCGACGAAAGCTAGCCATCGCATCGACATAAGATTCAGTAAGGCAGACGTGAAAAATCCTGAAATCATTACAATATTTATTATTATACGTTATTATTTTTAATCGAATTACTAAACCTTGACGGTTTAGTAATTCGATTAAAAATAATAACGCAATAATAAGTTATGTCATTATTAACAGCACCTAATAAGGTAGTTGACTAAAATAATCTAATTAGTCCGTTAGATAGATTTCCAAAAAACATTGGACATGTATTTTTTCTTCTTTCACATAAACAAACAACGAAGACGATACAGTGCGTTGGAAACTCGTGTGACGTCACTACGTGCTACAGTTCGTGACGTCACAAGCCCCCACTCCTGATCTTTGATGCTTTATTGTTATTATTATTATTATATCTTCGTCAACTTTTATAGATTTGAAAAAGCAAAAAAATACGTGTCCAATATATTTTTATAATCTAACCGACGGTCTAAATAGAATCTTTTTATTCTTACTCAGGAGACATCCCTATTGTCAACCAATTGGCTTTCAATGCTCTTATAGACAACAGTGACAAGCCGGAATTTATAAGTAGACGGCTCTTCAGTTGTATTAGATCGTCGACCAAAAGGACTATTAAAGCAAAGGAAGGGATATAGATAATGTCAGTAAGAGTCTGACATAAGAATCTCCCACTCTGGACGGAGCGGAAGAAGTCATTTGATGATTTACAGTCCAGAAAAAAAACAAGCGATATAGATAGTTAGAATACACTTAATAATAAACCAAAAATAATACATAACTCAGTGATAAAAACTAAATGCTACGTCTACAATATGAGTGCCATATCTACAATACAACCTTTGAATGGACAAAGACGTGTTCAAGTCTGTTTACACATTCTTGTACAAGATGATTTTCATCTTCTATGTGGCTAATCTCAGTGAAGTGGAGCTATCAAATTGGCTGCTGCTATCGAAAATGGCACAAAAATGCACAATAACAAATTAATATGGAAAATTATCCAGAACAAACGCATATTTACCAGCTATTGAAATAGACACGCAGAATATTCCGGTAAGCAACGTGACACCGGCAGAATTCATAGATACTTCTTTTATAAACTCATCGTACATCATTCCAAAGGTCCCGCTAAACGCCGTTGTGGTCGACTGGAAATGTAATTAAATAACTATTATTTATTTATGAGATTAAGTTTATTTTCGCTTCCCTCTTAACTGGCTCCAGGATATAAGCTAACCAAATTATATTATATATTTACCAGCCTAAAATAAATTTCCTTAAAAAGGGAATTTTATTTTGAACGTATTTACTTCGCTTCCATGTTGGGTTATTTTGTATTAATTGGAATTGAGAATGGTTTATCCCAATTCTAAAGAAATATACCGTAGCAAAATATATTAAGCAAGGACTTTGCTCAAGAATCAAAAAAGTATGGCGCGTGTAAGACTTTTCCGTAAACATAATTCTACAATTTGCGCAAATTGATAACAAATTGATAACAAATGTCAGAATTACTACAGCTACACAATTACATTATGAACATTCAACAGTTATTTGACTACTTATTGTTATCTTTCTCTCAGTAATATTTATTGCATTATATTACGTAAAAAAATGACTTGTATGTTTGTTTTACAAATTCATGACGTAAACGTCTGCAGTCAACAGGATTTTTGGTACAGAAGTCGAATAATTTGTCTGTTATTTCTAAAAAAACGATAACAGCAAAAACATGTTATGTCAGACTCACATATATGATGCAATTTAACAGCCAGTGCCATGCTAAAAATTTAAGCAACAATGGTTTTCATTGATTACGACTATTTTAATAGTCGTTTGCCCGTTATGATCTTTCTCCGTTAAAATTTGCGAATTTTTATACCTACAAACTTTCATCCTTATTTGGGAATGACAAAAAATTGTCCTTAAAAAATAGGGTATTTTACTGTAAAAATCTAATTATTCCGTCTGATAGATTTACAACAATATTGGACACTTATTTTCTTTTTTCACGTAAACAAAAAATGAAGACGATACAGTGCGTTGAAAACTCACGTGACGTCACGTCGCTGGTAAAAATTGTAACAACGTAGTGATTTTTATCAACGTAGAGATTATATTTTTACAGTAAAATACCCTATTGTCAAAAATGGTTATTCTATTAAAGTTTAATTGGTCATCTATGTATGCAATTCATATTTAAGCACATACGGTTGTATGTTTGTATTTAGTTAGATAGGTCGATCGATATTAATTTTAAGGCAGCCAATGTGAAGAGAGATTAAATGATTTTTGAATTGACAAACAAATCGATATAAGACAATGTTTAATGCCAATGTAAATATTTTAATATATTCTATCACTCAGTTATCTGACAGGTACTTTTATAGCTACATACATGGATCGACACGTGAGTTTGCTATATTTATACTTCCACACGTGTTTCATGAATCCACTATAATATATAATATAAAAACATAAACATCTTTAACGACTAGATCACTGTATTTACATATTTTAAACTCAACGAAAATCAACGTTCACTGTAGACTTGAAATCGGTTGATATGTAAATGTATAAAACTTTGGGTATTTACAGATTCGACTATACACAAATTACCATTTTTTTTTTGGATGGGAAATCATCAAATGACCCCTCCCGCCCTGGGTGGAGCGGTAGGGAGTGTCAGACTTTTACTGACTGAAACCCACCCGTGATTCTTCTTGTGCCCTATGCGTTCCAGGGCCGCGGTAACTCTTTCGAACAAATTCCGCAACCCTAGCAGGCACCGACCCTATGGGGCCCCGTCCTCGGTGCTGACGGCTCCTTGCGGCGCGCGTGGAACACAACGCGTCGTCGACTCAACCTGGTATCGGACGGCGAGCCACCCACGCTCACCGTCCCCAGGCATCAGCCACTGCGCAATAGCACAGCGGCCGACTTGTCTCTGGAGGGGGCCGAAATGGGATCATTACTGGCACTCCATCTCAGCACCCTCCCGAGTATTGGGAGTCGCAGCACCCGCAGCAGAAGCGGCAGTGGCGGCGACGGAAGCCGCGGCGGCGGCAGAGGCGGCGGCGGCGGCGGCGGACCTCTTGCCCTTGGTCGGGGCGGATGGCGCGTAGGCCCTTCCCCCAGCCCAGTGCTCGGCCGGCTTGCCAACAGCCGCACATGCAACGCAGTGCGGCGTGGCCTCGCACGAGCTGGCCTTATGACCGGGCTGACCACAGCGGAAACAGAGTCCGCTGCGGTCGACCTCCGAGGGGCACATAGCTCCCGTGTGGTTACCCACATGGCAGCGGTAGCACCTCAGAGATCTGGGTTCCAGCAGTTTTACCCGCGCAGACACCCATCCCACCAAGAGCCTTCGGCCCTCCGACACAGTTCTGGCCGCCGTCACGGGGCAGCTCACCACAAGGGTTTGAATGCTGTGTTGTCAGGCCGGAGGGTGCCCGCCCTGACGAGCTCGGCAGAGCACCCCCCAGTCCTGGTGACGGCGGCCACAACTTCCTCCTCCGTCACGGAGTCATCCAGGCCCACTATTGCGCATGTCGATGCGCTTAGTTGGCCTGGACACCCGGACCTCGTCCGCGGGTAAGACCGCCCTCAGCCTTTCAGCCAGGGCGTCCGCGAACGGGCCACTCTCCGCTCTGGCGAGCTCGAGCTTCCGGGCACCGGTCAAGGTCCTCCTGACCCCGATGCCCCCGCTGATGCCCAGCTCTTGGAGGCTCACCGCCTCCTTCGCCCGCTTCAGTACGGCGAGATACGTCACGCCCCTCTGTTCCGCTTCCGGCTGCAATGTGAGCACTACAGCCGCGGATTTCGGGGCGCGAAGCCTCGCCGCAATGGCGTTGGCCTTCCGCCGCTGCTTCTTGGCCTTGTTTTTGGCCGCCTTCTTTTGTCGCCGCTTCTCTCCGGCAACCTGCCACTCGGCCTCGGCCGCAGGAGCCGCTCCCCCTCCAGCTTTCCTCCTGCCCCTCTTCGCCGGGGCCGACTTGGTCGTCGCCGGCGTCGCGGGCGCTGGCGCAGCTCCCGCCTTGGCCTTCGCCTGGCCGGACATTCCCGAGCCGGCAGCCACGGCGGCCGCGTACGAAGCCGCCTACTGCTGCTGGCCCGGGGCCCTCTGAGTCGCCACTGTTGGGGGACGCCGGACCATGTCCTCCAGCATGGAGAACTGCCTCCGGAAGGGAGCCAGCTCCTGCCGCACCAGGTCCCGCACCTGACTCAGCACTTGGCCCCCCTCCGGCGCTGCCGGGCTCAGTCCACCTCGCGGCTCCACGGAGGCCGCTCATTACCATTGTATCAGCAAAATGTAATGACAAAACATAGGGGATAGGTCATGTGTAATTTCAACAGCGTTTGTATATTTTTTTGACGTTTTGACACCGACTTTGCCAGAGTATACTCTGATATAATGAAACTTGTTTAAAGGCTCTTGTCACCCCTTTGTATTGACACACACACCACGTCCAGCTTCTTATTCAAAGATATCATCACTTTACTCACAAAACTTATTATAGCAGAGATGGCTACTAAATAGCCCCAGCCTCCGTCTGGAGCCACATACTCATACTTCTTGTCCATCAATTTTAGACTTTCCTTCTTTTCATCGGCCACCATTTTTATCTCATTCACAACACACAACGAACCTACGCGCAGAGTGTGCCACTGGTTTTATTAAGATTCATATATTTGCGTACTTTATCTAATGCAATCGTTGTATTTGAACTGGTAATAAATGGTTTTGTTCTGTGATGCGATAATTTTTCTATGGATATGCCAGTCACACTTAGAGTGGAGATTTTTAAGATACAGTTTGTTTCAAAAGTTGGTGACAATCGGCACGATGGACTAAAAGTACCAATTTAATCCAGAATGTTTGTGACAGTAGGCAAGGGCAGACAACAGATCAGCTGCCCTACCATGATGTCTTAAATCAATCATGATTCCTGTGTCAGAGAGAGAGACGGAGTTACAGAAGACGAATAGCACTATCCCTTTCCCTCACATTGAATCATGATAGCATTGGCACTTCGTAGTACGGCCACTGGTGGGTCTATGGGCAAATTTTTGACGGTCAACAAGCTTACATTTATGATTTTATTTTTTTTAACAAAGATAAGTTTCACCATTAAATCGTGAATACTATAGTCATATTATAACTAATATACGAGGTATACCTACCTACTAAAACTTGGATTTTTATAAAGGTCCTGATATCGCCGCGCTTTGTAACAAGCGTTGTAAAAACTTTTAAACAAAAAAATACAACCGACTTTTACACAAAAAATCAAAAAAGTGCAAAATAACTTTAATTTTGGAACTCGGTGTTTGTGGTTGCTTTTTCGTTTTTTGAACACCGACTTCCGAAATTAAAGTTATTTTGCACTTTTTTGATTTTTTGTGTAAAAGTCGGTTGTATTTTTTTGTTTAAAAGTTTTTTATTTTTCACTTTTTAGTGGTACTTACACCCCCTCCCCTCCCCTACCTAAATGAACCAATCACATTGGTGTAAAAAAAAGCACTGCTCCTTTGCAGAGTACACTAAGAGTTCGTCAATGTAGACAATGTAGATATTTTTTTTTTAATTTTTCGAAAACCGGTTGGTTGATTTCGATAAAATTTTCATGGGACCATTTGGGAAGTATACCCTTTCCAACAAAAAAAGAATTTTCCAAATCGGTTCACAAGCGACGGAGTTATGCGCGAACAAACAATAAAAAAAAAAAAAAAAAAACATACAAACATCCGAATTGAGAACCTCCTCCTTTTTTAGAAGTCGGTTAAAAATTCGTTTGGACTACGTTTCCAAAACTAAGTGCGTCAACTATACTGTCAGCGAATCGCATAGATGTAAGATTTTAACGTATTCGATATGGCACCATTTTGAGATGACACTATATGAAATATATTTACAATCTAAGACTAAAACAAATAAAAAAAAACCATTTCAAAAATGTTATTTTTCCTTATCCCCAAAAGAGATCATGTACTTAGCCTTTTCTCAACTAAGTTGGTTTCTACCTAACCGAATGAAGCTGCACAATGTAAAACAATAAATTTTATTAAACTGGTAAAAAGAATCAACCTGTATAATGTTACAGATAAACTACTAGTAAACGTGTAAGATCGTGACAGTTAATTTTATCAAAACATGTAATTATTAATGTGTAACATTTTTTTCAACTCACAGTTTAAAGATAACAGATACAGATGTACTAAAAAAGATTTACCTACTTTCTTAAACAATCTTGGCATTTTTATCGTCTAACGTAAAAGTGGTAGATTTAAACACACCTACTAACTATTATTTCAGACGACCTTGACAATCTTGATTGCATATCGGATTTAGAACTCGAAATAATCAACAACAGTATCTATTATAAAATAAGCTATTGCATACGCTACCTTTTTTTCTGAAAGGGCAATCATCAATTCACTTCTCCCGCTCTGGGAGGAGAGGAAGAGTATGTCAGACTCTTACTGACTATAACCCGCCGTGTTCATTCTAGGGCCCTTTGCGTTCTTGGGCCGCGGTGACTCTTTCGAACATATTCCGCAAGCCTAGCAGGCACTGACCCACCCTATGGGGCCCTGTCTTCTTTACTGACAACTCTTTGATTGTTATCGGACCCGGGCCTGGTTGTTATCGGACGGTAAGCCACCCGAGAATCGCCCTGCGACTCCCGCCACCCGGAGCGTCTTCTTCTGTTGCGGTGGCTGGGGCGTGACGCTTCGATCTCTCTCACGGGGTCTGTCTCCTCCTTTGCTAGCATTTATTCGGTCATGACCTATCAGAATAGTATCACTTTATTTTCTACAGTGGAGTAATTACAATAATATTTTTGGATGAGCTAAAATTTTCGTGGATCTATTTTATTTTAATTTTGATGGAATGCGCTAATGTGAAAAACGATGGAGCACACTTTGTTAGATGTAACCTATTCAAAACACTCTTGAATTTCAGACTCCCCTTGTTGTATCAATCAGGAAACACAGACTCTGACCGGTTATTTGAACTCTTTTTATGTGTGTACATACTCACAAAAAAGTATTCCTGCATTCCCTTACCTAAAAACCTCAATAATATAATTAAACATTTTTTTTATTTCATTCTAATAAATATATAAAAAAATAAGTGTCGTTTTATAATACGTATTAAAATCGATTTTTTTCTAGTCATTCATCATCATCTTCCTGTCTGTTTTCTTTTTTTTTCTTCCATTCTGTCAGCCGTCACGCTATCACTAACTCCTTTTTCTTTCATATCACTCCTCACACAATCCATCCATCGTTTCTTTGGCCTACCTCTCCGTTTCCATCCATCCACATTCATCATCCATCATTCAGATGATTTTTCTCAAGTCACTATTATTGTCATCTTAAATTACACTGTCATCTTTGTAGAGTTTGCAAGCACTGACTATACAAAAATGGATTTATACTATTACGCAATATTTTGTAATTTATATTGCAATGTTTAATCTAGGATTTTAAATATTATACACATTCATATTATAAGCCAGAAAGAAAGTTAACGATACTTAACATTTATGATCTCACACAGTGCTTGCAAGCAAGCAAGTATTCAAACCATAGAGAATGTAACCTCTAGAGAGCGTATAGGCTGATTTCTTCTAAGCACACGACTCACTACGGCGGGCCGGGGGGCGAGGAAGAATGCGCGACTGCAATTGGTCAGTTCAAGGTCAAGTTGCATAGGTATGCCTAACGTTAGGGTTGCACTACTTCATTAGGGGAAAATAATCGATATCGATAAAATGGATTTTAACATTATGAAAAATACTCAATTAAAATCATAAAAACAATATTTAATCAAAATCAATCAATTACAAAAATAAACAGACGTATCCTGTTATTATTATTCAAATGAATTATTTTGGTATATGTTTTTTGAATCAAAGTTTTAGGGTACTTGTTCTTTGTAAAAAAGATAAACGAGCGTCTACATATTTCTGAATTATGCATCTTGCTTATTATACATCATATATAATTCTATTATTAAATTATATCCAATCAGAGAGTTTAAAACCGATCTAAAAAAATAATAAAATAACCGATCGGTCCCGGTCGGGGACACAGAGAAACAAATCTAGCGTGCACACAGGTCTTACACTTGGGCACAACTAAAATGGTTACTCTTACCGTAGCCTATTTATAGGCGACAAAATACTAATAGTTTTCGAGTGTCGGGGCACTGTATGCGCAGTCAAGTGGTTATATTGTCTTTGATTCAAACAAACACGAAAGAATCGCTTTAGTCTCGAATTTAATTGTAACTTATAATCAAATATTATAAACGCGAAAGTGAGTTTGTGTATTTGATACGCTTGCACGCCCAAATTTCTTGAGATAAACCCCCGGAGATAGTTATATGCAACTTTAACGTGAGTGTAGCCGAGGACAAAGGCATAACATACAAACCTAATTTCACATTTACAATACTAGTAAGTATGTCTAAACGTACCTATAGCAAGACCCAGCATCAAGCTGACTAGTACCGACAGCATCGTAAGGGAATACAAAAAGGATAGGAAAGAAAATTAGTGACTGGGTAATTATTGCCTATAAGGACAACTAAAAATTTAGGTATCACAATTAGCAAGCACAGGATTTTTTTAAGGATTGTAAATCATCATAGAACTTCTTCCACTATGGGTGAAGCGGAAGAGAGTATCAAACTCTTACTAAAACCCATATTTTTGCGTTCCAGGGCTGCTGTGACTCTTTCGAGCAAAGTCCGCAACTCTGGCAGAACCATAGACTAATATGGCAGAACATAGGGTAGATCAGACAGTAAATACCACCTGACATCTGACCTGAGTCTAAATTTTCCTTTAAGCGTAAAATCATTAAACACTACTTAAAAGCCTGTCATTCTTAGTTTGGTCTTCGTGATCATTAATTTAAGTTCTCTTTTATACATAAAAATTATTATAAAACATCATATTCATTAGTTTATTATTTTAGCATATTTGTATGTATTTTATTAGTATTGTACAAAAATATATATTTTGTATTTTATTTATTTGTTGTACACCTACCACAGTGTTGTCTTTTTAACCCAAAGGTTGACTGGTAGAGAATGCCTTGTTGCATTAAGTCCGCCCATGTACCACTATTGTACATAAAGTTTAAATAAATAAATAAGAAACAAATGCACATCTAAATCATTTATTTAACTTCTTCTGTCGCAAGTATTCTCTCCGCTGCAATCTCTTGTGTTTGTTCCTCTTATAGCACAGTTCTATCAACCAGAACAGAACGATGATGGCAAAGCAGGATGCGATGAGGTAGAACACTGGTCCATAACTTTCTGACAGCTCTCTGACTGCACCTAAAATTATAAAAAAGAAACGAAATGTCATCACTGTCGATTATTTTATCCAGAACAAAAGAAAGTAAAGCTGCTGCCCTACCATGACGTCTTAAATCCATCATGATTCCTGTGTCAGAGAGAGACGGAGTTACACAAGACGCACTGTCCCTTTCCCTCACACACATCATGATGGATTTAAGACGTCATGGTAGGGCTGCTGATCTCAATTCTGCACAGGCAAACACACATTAGTAGTCATAACTCTACACAAATAAAAATAATCCTTTTTTTTCTGGAGAGGAAATCATCACATGGCTTCTCCCGCTCTGGGCGGAGCGGAAGGGAGTATCAGACTCTTACTGACTAAAACCTACCCGTGTTCCTCCTAGTACCTTATGCATTCCTGGACCGCGGTGACTCTTTCGAACAAATTCCGCGACAAATAATAATATTCCTAGAAAATGTTTTAAAAATTCAACTCTATTGATCTATGATGTCTGACAGGAACGGAAATGATAGTGATACCACCCTGCTGTTCCCAGGAAACGATGCAGATTGTAATCGATCAAAAAACGTTTATTTTGTATAGTTTACAATGCAAAAAATGTGATCGTGTATCGTAGATTTTTACTGTGAGCGATCACAGATCCTACATTAATTTTGCAAATGCTTTAAGATTTTTTTATTTTAGCTATAAACTTACGGTTCTAGAAGATATTTTAAAGATTGATCAATGTGTCAAAATCAATTTGTTTGTAATGCAGGTTTATATGATGTTACAAATAAATTACACTGTAGGTATATTAACCAAATAAGACTTGATGAAGATGTTCGTTCTATAGGCTTTATACCCGCAGTAAACGTATAAGGGAGCAACGATTAGATTCTTTTTCTGCATGATCTATACTATACTAATATACTAACACTAATATACTAACACTAATATACTAACACTAATATACTAACACTAATATACTAATACTAATCTATACTAATATTATAAAGGGGAAGATTTGTATTTTTGTATGTAACGAATAAACTCAAAAACTTCTGCAGCGATTTCAAAAATTCTTTCACCATTAGAAAGCTACATTCACCCTGAGTAACATAGGCTATATTTTTTATTAAATAACGAGCTGACCCAGGAACCGTTGTTTTGCCATATAAAATAAAAATAAAATTTAAGGGTGGGGGTCCCCTTTATCATTTAAGGGTATGAAAAATAGATAGTAGCCGATTCTCAGACATACTGAATATGCATATAAAATTTTATAAAAATCGATCAAGCCGCTGGTACGTTAGAAATGAGCGTCTCCATGTCGACCTCCGTATCCCCACCATCAAACAGTTCATGAAACGTTTTTCAAAGCGTTTCATAGAGTCCGCTGAAAAGCACCAGAACTCCCTTATCGTATCGGCTACCCGATACACGCCCTTCCAGATCAGCAAGATCCGCCGACCGCGGCATACTTTTGTTGAGCCCGATGACCCCATCACCCTGACCCAAGAGAGTATAAGGGAAACCAGCACTCTTAGGACAAACAAGCACAGAACGCGTTCCGTATATCGACCTCGCCGACGAGGTCCATCACGACCTCCCCGACTTTTGCCTAACGAGCCAGCCCGCGCTGCTGAGCCATTAGCGTTAAATCCCCTAAATAATATCAATCTGACCCAGCCTGACCCTTGCTGCCCTCCCTCAATGACCCCGCTAAGACGAGGCCCGTGTCCCACAGGGGATGCCCTTAGCGAGCGGTCATTTAGTTTGTAAGTAGAGCCCTGGCTGGGGGCCTTAAATTCATTTGAGGCCACCACAGGATTATCCAGTTGAGCAGTAACCAGCCTTAGTGTGCTGAACTGCGAGTGGTCCATTCCAAAAAAAAATAAAAAAGATCAAGCCGTTTTGGAGGAGTATGGTAACTAACATTGTGACACGAGAATTGTATACATAAGATTATGCGGTACAAAGAGTAAAGTCCCGCAAATCTCCATTGAATAGGGAGAATCCTCCGGTCAGTTGTTGTGTAACTATCTGATAGTTGATATTCAGACTGTTGTACATACTCGTATACAATGTATATGTATCTTATATTATAAGGAGGAATGACTTGATTGTTTGTTTGTATTTAATAGGCTCCGAAACTACAGAACCGATTTCAAAAATTCTTTCACTGATGGGAAGCTACACTGTTCCCGTATGACATAAGCTATATTTTATCCTCACATTCCCACGGGAACGGGAAGTACGCGGGTGAAACCGCGAGGCGGTGCTATTATTTTCTAACCTTCAAGACTTATGTTTCAAAAATACATTGGTTGAAAAAAAAAAAAACTAAAAGATAAGAATTTTCATATTTGCAGAGTCTATCTGTAACGTTTGATTTAGCCTTTTAAGATAAAAGTAATGTAATATAATTGTGAGATTTGAGTAACACGTGTATCTTATTTAATTTAACAGTCGAGTCGAAAAGATTTTAAAAGTCAACAACGTAACAAAGTAATTTAGTTAGTCATTATTGCATTGTGATTATTCGTAATCTCAAAAACTACTTTTACGCTTTTATTTCCAATCTACTAGAAACCATTTCACAGGTCATAATCTAAGTACTGGTTTAGCAGTTCACATAGGCTGTGTTTTTAAATCTTTACTGTTTTCGTGTAGACAGAAGACCAAAAGTTCAAAAAAAGAAACAGCCAGAATCTGTACCCTAAATTCATCGAAATTGCTTCATCGATATGGACGTAAAAGCGTAGCAAAAAGACAAACTCACTTTCGCATTTGTAAAGTTATATAGTTAGGAATCCGTACCTATAGCAGGTCCCAGCACCATGTTGACTAGTCCCGACAGCATCATAAGCATGCCTAAAGCAGCTGTGAACTTCTCAGGAGCCACAGCATCAGCCACCACCAGTGGGACGAGAATCGTGACAGCACAGTGAGAGGCTCCAACAAGTGGGATGTAGACCATCACAGCTATGAAGCTTTTTGACCATAACATACCTGTGGAAGATACAACATGGAATGCTTGGGTAGCAGTTAACATCTTCCGCACCCTAAAGACACCCGCACATAGTCAGGACGCGACAATGCGACATTAATCAATCTACATAGACTTTTCCAAACTATATTAGGGCTGGTTTCCAGTGTAACTGGTTGTAGCTGAGGAACAGTATTTTACATGGAGCCTATTTGACCTTCACTACCCAGTAACTGGGTAGCATGATACCACTTCAAAAACTGATGCTAGATTACTGGTAACTGATGAAAGATGTTCCAAATGACAGCCGGGACCAACCTTTTAGTAGGTATGCTTTCGGAGGCTCTGTATGTAATTGGTCACCCATCTACAGACCAACCTCGGCAAGCATAGGTTAACCTCATAGTTTGAAACTGTGAAGCGATGATTATTTCTCCACGAGCTCCTGTCCGAACACGCGACAAAGTGATAGCGAGTTTTCATAAAATAGTTATAGGTACAAATGGATCAATTTTGACGAACTGCGTGTGTTAGTGCTCATTTACCGTAGATTTAAAACCTCATGTATTGGTTTGCGATCAATGCTGATGATCTAACAGCTCCATTAAAAAAACCGCGGTAGATATCACAGATCTTACCGAGCTGACACAAAATCACTCAACTAAATGTGAGTGATCGAGAGTTAACTTTGAAAATATTAAAATAAACAATTTCGAACTCGGTTTTTTTGTCTTGATCTTCCGAAATTAAAATCATTTTATGTTTTTTTCGTTTAGCAGTCTGTTTTTATTTTTTACTTTTTAGTCGTACGCCCTCCCCCCCCCCCCCCCAACTAACTAGTACCCACCTAAGAAGTACCTACCCAAGTGTCAGTGAATGTGGTGCCATGATATAGTGAAACATTTTGCATAACCTTTTCGAGTGTACAGACGTTATGTTATTTTGTGTGATTGCGTAAACAATGCATATTTATGGGAAACCAGAGATTGCGTTTGATTTGCCGTCATTTTTTGAAGAGTACCGTTGTCTGTCTCCGAAACTCATCATCAAATCTATATGAAATTTAAATAGGACCTTTTCGGAATAAACCTCTTTAAAAGGAATTATGCCCGAACATACAAAACAAAAAATACAAACATCCGAATTGAGAACCTCCTCCTTTTTTGGAAGTCCCAACAAATTTATGGTACATTGCTTCTCAAGGAAACCATAAACAATGACACAATGACAGAGAACAAACACGCTAGACTTACCGAGCCTCGATACTAAGCCCAGCGCAACTCCAAGGATGTAAATCTCTTGGCTGCCCAATTTGAGCAGCCAGCTACTTAGAACTGCGAACAGCACCCCCATAGCCAAATCTCCAAACCCGTAGAGAGACTGGGCCAATGCGACGTTATCCTGCAAGCAAATAAATATGTTGTCTTTGGTTTATAAATAGACTAGCACTAACTACCTACTCAAATATTGTGTTTCTACTATGCAATGTTTGAAATTGTATAAGTATGGTACAATTTACATTCGGATACTATATAGGTATGTTTATGTAGAAATTCTCGTTACATCTTGTTTGTGACGTTGTTATGAGTAAAATATCATTTAAATTGTAAGAATTCATACGGAGTGCTATGCAAGCTATATTATAACTAGAGAAAAGGAAAATTAGTTTTCACCTGAAAATAAATAAAACTGTTCGACACATTTTCTATTCAACAGCTCTCAAACTATCATATTAAAAAAAAAAAGATTAATTCCTCTGGTAGAAGTTGACTGACTGTTTGAAAATCGGCCTTAACAGGCAAACAAGAACGGCAGGTATATCAAATAGCTGCCGATCAAGACAATAAAATATTGACCAATGGAATGAGTATAAAATGCCATTAAAGATTGAACAACACACGATTGAACATAGTAATTGTGGATGGTCAACAAGCGAGATCGCAATTAGCTTATACGCATGAAAAAAAAAAGAATACCATGGTCAATAGTTTGTGGATTTCTCCGCTTCCATCATAATCTAGACACGCGGCAGCATGTCAAGCCAAATTCAAGCAAAGGAACTGGCTAGCCAGCGCCGAGTGTAATATTACACGGACCACTTGGTGCCACTTTTACCCTTTTGTTTTCATTACATCAGTCATTTTATAAAGTTATTCAACATTTTAATTCTGATAAAAACTGACCAAGTCAAATCTAACCTACTTTAAGATCTTACATTTTTAAATAACAGAAATTGTTATAGGTATCCAATAAAGCAAAGAAATAGAGTTATTTTGTTCCTATAAATATATATTTCGATTTTGCATTGAACTTGGCTCTCCTTTTTTACATTTATGTTTTTGGTTGGTATATAAACAAGCTCACGCAATCTGCATAATTTTAGATATTTTATATCGATAACTAAATAAAGTTGATCTCAGTCGTATACTATATAAGGAGTTAGATTTAACCAGAGATAAAAACAGCATAGATAAAGTCCAATTTACATAAGATATAAGCGGAAAATTACTATCTTTGAAATCAAGACTATGGAATCAGTGTCTAGTTACATGGAAACGTGTGACATTTTTTTTTAATATTAAACATTTTGAACTACATATGAACAAAACAGCAAAAAAATTGTTAGTATGGAAAATATACTGCGCTTCGTTTTTAACCGACTTCTAAAAAAGGAGGAGGTTCTCAATTCGGATGTTTGTATTTTTTTTTTTATGTTTGTTCGCGCATAACTCCGTCGCTTGTCAACCGATTTGAAAAATTATTTTTGTTGGAAAGGGTATACTTCCCAAATGGTCCCATGAAAATTTTATCGAAATCGACCAAGCGGTTTTCGAAAAATCTAAAAAAATATCTACTTTGTCTACATTGACGACCTCTTAGTTTACTCTGCAAAGGAGCAGTACGTTTTTTTTACACCAATGTGATTGGTTCGTTTAGGTGGGGGGAGGGGAGGGGATGTAGGTACCACTAAAAAGTGAAAAATAAAAAACTTTTTACAAAAACATACAACCGACTTTTACACAAAAAATCAAAAAAGTGCAAAATAACTTAAATTTCGGAAGTCGGTGTTCAAAAAACGAAAAAGCAACCACAAACACCGAGTTCCGAAATTAAAGTTATTTTGCACTTTTTTGATTTTTTGTGTAAAAGTCGGTTGTATTTTTTTGTAAAAAGTTTTTTTTACGTTTCAATATTATAGGAATTTTATAATTATGAATATAAGGTTTCATTTAATTTGTTGTATGTGGTACCTAAATGTGTTAAGGGAAGGTCTCAGTAAGTATAACTATTTTAAAAGCTGCTTGTCTGCTTTTTTCTGTTTTCTAGACAAAAGTGAGTCCAGAGGCCGACAATGCCGTATATAGTGTACGTAAATTTCGTCCAGAAAACTGTAGTCAATTTAAATAAAAAATGCACTTTCTTTACGCACACCTACAAATAAAATTAAGCTAAAAAGCTAGTTTAGTTGATTCTACTTTTTTATTTATTTAAACTTTATGTGCAATAGTGGTACATAGGTGGACTTAATGCAATAAAGCATTATCTTACAGTCAACATTTGGGTTAAAAAGAAAACATTTATTTGTTGTACACAACTGTGGTGTACAACAAATAACATATATATAATACTAATAAAATACATGTATGCTAAAATAATAAACTAATAAATATGATGTATTATAATAATCTTTATGTATAAGAGAACTTATAATAATTATGACGAAGACCAAACTAAGAATGACAGGCTTTCAAGTAGTGTTTTCGGATTTTACACTTAAAGGAAAATTTAGACTCTGCATTCTTGATGTCAAGGGGCATCAAGCATAGCATATTTCAGAGTTTAATGTTTGAAATAGCATAGGTAGGTTTTCGGGTTAACACTTCTAGAATATTTTGCAGGTCATAACAATCATAAAACCGAAGCGTCATACTTGCACCCATCCAGAAGTGAACAATGCTTGTGGTAGGATCGATGAGTATGTTGTGTCAGCAAACAAAGCAAGGGCTGGACCAGCGCACACGCACGACATCAAAAACTCGTCACATAGCGACTTGTCCATTAGAACATTGATGATTTTTCTGAAACTTTAAAATAACGGTACATTAGTATTATTGACAATTAATTTTTCACTTAAAGCGGAAAAAGATCTTTTCACACAAATCAGAACTAAACAGATTTAGATGAAATTAAGCGCACAGATATCTTTATATCTCGGTAGTATGTTTCCTGGTGTTAATAATACTATCAACGTTAAGTAGTAACTTGAGTTTTTAAATAATTTAATATACCATAAATTATAATAATAACTATTTTATGCTTGGAAACGCTATGTTTTGCAACGTGTGACTCGTTTATTTTTTTTTAGACTGGTCATCTAACTTCTCGACAATTCAAAAGTACTTGTTAATGGTTTAGTTGAAAATCTCAATCTCATATCATATTATGAAGATATCTAAATCACATCGAACAGTTAATATTTTATAACAGTAATAGTTCTCTTATTTTTAAGTAGCTCTCACATAACCACTGCATCTTGCAGTCGCAAACATCAGAGACACCACGAATTACCTTATTTTTTAATAAGTTTAATAGCGGCCCGTCCCGGAGATTAATTTGTTTTAATATAGCTTATATATGTTACTCTGGCATAATGTAGTATTCTAAATGTGAAAGATTTTTTTAAAACGATCCAGTGGTTTTTGAGTTTGTTCGTTACAAGCATACAAAAGTACGAATCAGAAAATATTTATATTTCTCTATGTTTGTGACGGATAATATTATTGTAGATAACATTGATTGGCCTTCTGAACACCATAAATATTAAACATTACACAAAAAAGTGAAAAATAACTTTAATTTCGGAACTCGGTGTTTGTGGTTGCTTTTTCGTTTTTTGAACACCGACTTCCGAAATTAAAGTTATTTTGCACTTTTTTGATTTTTTGTGTAAAAGTCGGTTGTATTTTTTTGTAAAAAGTTTTTTATTTTTCACTTTTTAGTGGTACCTACACCCCCTCCCCTTCCCCACCTAAACGAATCAATCACATTGGTGTAAAAAAAACGTACTGATCCTTTGCAGAGTAAACTAAGAGGTCGTCAATGTAGACAATGTAGATATTCTTTTTAGATTTTTCGAAAACCGCTTGGTCGATTTCGATAAAATTTTCATGGGACCATTTGGAAAGTATACCCTTTCCAACAAAAAAGAATTTTTCAAATCGGTTGACAAGCGACGGAGTTATGCGCGTATAACAACATTAAAAAAAAAATCATACAAACATCCGAATTGAGAACCACCTCCTTTTTTAGAAATCGGTTAAAAACAACGAAAATTAATAAAAGTTATGTTCGTGACTTACTTAATTCTACCGGAATCATCGTCTTTTGTAGCTAAATACAATTTCTCATTGGGATCAGAAAGATTGCCATCTGTGTTTGTCAGTTTTATAATTGGCACGACGACGGCTAGGCTCGTTTCTTCGTTCAATTTCTTGTCATGCAATAACTTTTCTGTAACAAAGTTTTTGCTTATTATTATTTGTATTTGTTAGTATCGGGAACTAAGAGAAAACTGACTAGTTCGAGTATGACCCTATACATAGAGTGTAACAGGATACGCAACACCTGAAAACGTATAGAAAGAAAGAAAGAAAAATGTTTATTTGGGACTCGCACAAAACAAACAAAACAGTAAACAAAAAATAAAATCATACAAAACAAAAAAAAAGTTAACGAAAGCTGTAATTTTCAGTTATACCTTAATTTAATTGTGCGAGGCCAAAAAGGTATAGGTAAAAGTACAAAGATATAAGGATAAAAAAAAAGAAATCGCGAAAATAAATCAGCCCATTAGGATATTTCCTCGAGTTCTGCAAACATGAACATGGGCAGTTATTTTTTTTTTCGTGTATTTTAAGTGCTTTCATTCAGGTTATCGTAAACAAAAAATGAGTTGAGGAACTTTTAGCTTGTTAATTACAGCTGCACGGATCGATCCAATCGTCGCGAAAAAAATACAAGGTTAAGCAACGCTTGCCAAGGTCGGTCTGTGGATGGGTGACCATCTTAATATACCGGGACTCCTCCGTGCTTCGGAAAGCACGTTAAGCTATTGGTCCCGACTATCAATTGTTAATCTTTGACAATCGTTACGGATATTCATATGCCATGGAGCAGCCGCTCCACGTGAAATATTTGTCAGACCCCAATATAGTTGGGAAAAGGCTAGGCAGATGATAATGAACTTCTTTCAGGTTTTAAGTTATTCCTGTTCCACCTTGTATGTATATCTTTTCTGCCTTCACGTAGCTTTCCTGTATTCGGTTTATAGGTTATGAGTGCCAGTGCCAATCATCATTATCATATTGTCAGCTCAGAATCAGCCACTGCCGGGTATCATCATGGTGTGTCATTTCAGGTGTATTCCATCATGGACAAGCTCAATTATTGCACAGTAGCTTTTGCCCGCGACTTCGTTCGCGCATATCAATTGTCTTAACTTTTGTTTCCTAAGAACCTTCTACAAAGTATTAGACAACTTATAAAAAGGATGAATGAAATCGGTAAAGGCGTTCTCAAGTTATGACGTAACCAAGGGCAACAAGGATTTATTTTTACAATTATATTGAAAGATGGATAAGACACTTCAGTCTGTTTTTGGGAGAGAAAATAAATGCAGTCTATGAAATTGTGCAACCAGAAGTTAAGGCCCGGCGCCCACTATCGGCATCGGCAAGGCTGAGGATTTTAGGTGATAAAAAGCATTGTACTTTAACTTCATGGCAATAAAGTAGACATTTCCATGATATACATATGATCGTAGTAACAAAAATACCGCTTCGGTATGCTTGATGCTAACTTCTACTTTATTGCCATGAAGTTAAAGTACAATGCTTTTTATCACCTAAAATCCTCAGCCGTGCCGATGCCGATAGTGGGCGCCGGGCCTAAATGTAACCCTTCATTAAAATTTTAGAATAATACGTTAAACAAGTTGTAATGAAAACTCTGCACAATGAGAATGTTGGCATTAAGCACTAAAGTTTGATAAATTGAGTTTATAAATCTGCATTTTTAAACGCAAAACTGCATCATAAGATTTATAAGTTACGGTGAAATAAGTAGTATGTTACAAAGCTTACCATTACTGCCAGCAGGAACTTCAGACTTTTTCATATGCCATTGGACTGGTTGCATCAGAGCTACGGCTACAAAATTGTGAAAAGTAAGCCCTGACATTATAAGAATTGTATCACGGAACCCGTATTTTATTAAAGACCACTTCACGAACAGGGGTGCGACCATTAATATGACAGCTGAAAAAGAAAGTTTAATTTAAATAAAAAAAAAACTTCGTGATGCCAGTCCTAGAACACTGAAACGCCTCGGCGGCCATTGCTAGAGATGGCAGGATCAAAACTTTCCATATAAAATTAGTCACCGTTTACGCATAGAAAATGACAATAGGGAAGATGCAATTACAGAATTCATGAACATTTTGTTATTGAAATGATAAAATAGCATAAACGAAGGGACACTGCAATGTTTTTATTGTAGTTAATATTGAGTTTTAACAACTATTGCGAATTAATATAACGTGAAACGGAACGTAAACAATCAGCGTCTAGTGACGTCACTGGTGTTTTGACAATGAAAAGACGAACTTAAATTTTAATACATGACTGTTCATGATCTCTGGCAGACAGGATTGACTTCATCATTCGTTTTCGCGGGAAAAGAAAACCAGTCTGTTTATAATCGCAATTTTGGCAATACATTAAAGCGTATTAATTTTTGTATGGTCTATTTTACACGGAATTCTTTTAAATGAAAGCAAGACGAAAATATGGCATGTTCTCTATTGTGAATAATAATATAGATTTAACAGCGTATTTGTCTACAAGAGGCCCGAGTGTTCAACATTACTCGTTTATAGATCTGACAAGGTGCTTAGTTGGCACTGCAAGACCCAGGGGCTGGCTTTAACTTAAACAAATTGAAAGAAAGAAATTGTTCGTGCCTTGTTTTAGATTATTTTTAGTTAGATAATAGTTTTTTATTTAAGTGTATACCCAGGGTTATTTGTAAAACACCAACAACCTCTTAAGAGGTCATTATACTCATCATTATGAACAACTTCTACGGGACCAAATCTGAAATCGCGAAAAGAAAATCAGCTGTCCACTATATTTTGATGAGTTATACGAACATAAATGTAAGGAACATCTGATTTTGGCTTACTGACTGTCCAAGAGACTAGCGGCATTGCCACATAGAATGGCAATACTTTGTGTCTGGCCAAAGTAAAAGCCAGCTCTTGGGTCCGTTCGAGAAATTTCTATGAAAAGGCGGTGATCACAAGAGCTCCCCCACGAAGTATTCAACTCCAAACGGCTCGAACATATCGATATTTATTAGATTATAATTCGTCGAAATATTGTAAATAGATCAGTTTGAATAAAGTCGTCGGGGCCAAGTGGTAACGGCCCCGACTTACGAATCATAAATCGGTCACGGGTTCAAACCCAGCCAGGCACATTACTTTGTGTAATTAATTTCATTACCACTGCTCTCAAAACGGCGAAGGAAAACATCGTGAGGAAACCGGCATGTCCTAGAACCAAAAATTCGAAGACATGTGACATTGTGACATGACATGTGACCCGCACTGGGACCGCGCGTGGTGGATTACGTCCCATTCCCTCTCCTAGAGAGGAGCCCTGTGTCCCAGCAGTGGGAACGATAAAAGGCTGATTATGCTTCCCACCCAAATACATCAGTGTCTTATTGAGTATTTTGAGGTTAAAATTTTAAGCGATATTTTACAATTTTATAGCTATTGCAATTATCAGGAGACATGTCCATATGAAATGTCTGCTGAAATTGTTTAGGTTTGCTAGACATCTGCGGTAGACCGTATACTGGGTTTGATAAATGAATCCTTCAAATATGAAAGGAGCTGTGTAACCGTATAATTGGTAGAGAGACGTGAATTTTAGAAAATGTTTATTGTAAAACGATGTGAATATTTCATGATGAATTCACTTGATAATTTTGTTTGAAATCAAAGTTGATATGGATATGTCACCGGAAAATTGCAAACGGCGTAATTTTGTAAATCTATGTAAATATCGCGTAAAATAGTAAACACCTAATTATTTTCATTATAATACGTAGATATTTTCCAATATATCCATCCGTGTCTTATTAAGAAAAATTAGTTAAATTTCACGCGATACTGAATTTAAATAGGATTTATCACCACTTAACCATCAGCTATCACAGTTTTTTACTATAAGGTGAGATAGTGGGAAAAGGCTTGCCTATTAATAAAAAAGAAATCTATACGAAACTTTTTCATCATAAAAATTCCTGGGCGGTACTATTTAAATAGTAAAAGGGTACCGCCCAGGAGGAGATTACTAGTTTGGAATAGTCACCAGTTAGGGAGGATAAAATACTGGTATTCTGCTGCACTATTTTTTACTTTTTATTACAATAAATTATATTCAAATAAAATGTTTATAAAGTTTACATTTAGCCAACAGTAATAAGATTTCCCATATCTGATTATTATATTATTTAATTGTAGTGCCTAAAAGTAAAGTGACATAATAATTATTATTATTGGTGCAAGTAATGATGGTTCGGAACTGCAATGTTCAGAATGGAATGAAATAAATAAATAAATGTTAGGTAGCGACCCGCCCGATCTATGAAGGTTAATTTAAACCTATGTTTCAGGCCATTACTTTACAACCCAATTATTACATTGGGACAGTAGAATTTCAAGTAAAACTATAACTACGAGAAAAAGCTTCCAATATAATAGGCTTATTGCTTTTTATCTAGTATCACTTCGCTTATACATGGCTACTATTATCATATACACGTAGTTCCCATTCCCGTAAGAATGCGGAGTTAAAATATACCTGATATTGTTAATGCTGATAATGTAGCTTTTCAAAGGTGAAAACATGGTTAAAATCGGTCCTGAAGACAAAAAAACTTTCCTGTTTATATCATAAACTAGTATAGATAACAATGTTCATAACGCGGACACAATATCTCACAAAAGACGTAACATTTTGTATGAAACCTACGTTGTAAGGATTAAGTAACTCAAGACACAATGCACTTAAGCGAACGTAACGTCTCTATACAGGACACGGCTGAGCGGATGCTGTGCACATCCATTCGCAATAAATAACATTGTAAGAGGACGGAAATATTATCATTTTATTACGTACGATCATTGTTGGCGGTTCGATGAACAGGGGGTGAGGGATGTGCAATGATTTAGGAACATCTGATGTGAATGAAATGGGTTTAGTTAAATTGCTCGTGCTTTTGTTCGAGTATATTTTATTATTTTAATGTACATGGGTACATAATGACAGTCCCTCTAAAAGCCCACCCGAAGATGTGGTGCAAAAAACTACCCAGTAAAACATCCTGTCTCTTAGGTTTTAAGAACTTTACTTTATACAAAATTATGTAAAATACCGATAAATTATAATTGCATCAAGTTTAATCAAATGTAGCTGGCGCTTCATTCGTGACGTTAGTGCTTTTATTCTCAACTTTATTCGTACCCTTGCTCTGCCTATACGGAATAATAATTATCTATGCAGATAAATCACTATTGAAGTGAAATTGTTAGAAACCACGCACATCTGTCATGAAACCGAACGTTTTTGATGCACTGGCCACTGAGAAAGAATACTTGTTCTAAAAGTGGCGCCATCTGTCACGTATTACGTGAACTATTAGGCTTGAACACTTTGGACGTCGTAGTCGTGTGAGTGTTTATCGGACTGCACTGAAGTGCCAGTCTGTTATAAATAAAAGAACTCATCTTTCTTACTGTAACTGTACTATTCCAGTTTTTCTGCTTTTCTGAGTGTAACTATAAAAATTAAATCAAATAACTAAAAAAAAAATCCACGTCTATTCAAAATTGCAAAAAAATAATAATTGCATTACATACATACATATTTGGTACATTCTCAAGGATAAAAAATGAGGAACAAAATAAGTATACAATATTGTTATGCAATCGAAATGAACTCGAAAAAATGCTGTTCCAAAGGGACTTATTATTATTATGTAACGCAGTGTATTTTTTCAATCGCATCAGTATTTCCAGAATTTTCGCGTTCATTAATAAAAATCACCTCCATTCAATGATTTTGGATATTAGTTAGAATATTAACTACATTTTGATACTAAAGAACTCCACAGTTAAGGCATCCATCTCCTTACTACAAACTTTCAACTTATACATAGACAAAGCCAGTGAAAAAGATGAATTGTCTTTCAAATCCCTAAAGGCCTTTTCATCAATGAACTATTGAAAATTTAAAAAGTCCTGTTTGTGATAGAGACAACATTACAAAGCGCTCTGTCACTTGTCAGTCGACGTCATCGGCGGACTCTATCCAAATTGTTTGACATGTCATTCATCAAATCTGAGCTTTATGCTCGCTTCGTTTGTTTTGTATGAGGATTTTTTTTTATAATCAAAGCTTGTTTTTAAGTATCGTCATGTTTATTAGGTTGTTGTTGTTAAATGGAGTTGTGTTGGTTTTCAGTTTTCAATTATTATAATGACTTAGACTTTAGGATTTTTTTAAATTTATTTATTTATGTAGTGTGTTGATTATTCATTTTTACTTACACACCGTTCGTAATTTGAAAAATTAAAATAAAAACAAATGATTGGATAAATCGCAATGTAAGTACGAAATATTTTTGAGGCCCTTACGATGACCGCTTTTGTTCGATCCAACTGGGAAAACCTTTTTTTAATTTTATATTTTCCCCCCGAACAGTGACCCCATTATCAAAATATATTTATTTTCGGCACGCGTCCGTGTTTGAGTGACATAATGTTTGTCTACCAAATTTCACATTTTGGACAGACAGACAACCGAGTGATCCTATAAGGGTTCCGGTTTTCCGTATAGAGGTTCGGAACCCTACAAAATAACTTACCAACTACACTGTGCACTAAACTAATTGCCATCAGTCGTCTCTTCACGAAATATTCATTCAGCGTAGTGCAGGACAAGTTGTAAATCAACCCGAAACCGAGACCCTGGAAAAGTCAAACATTTTAATAAGATAAGGTGAACTATAGACCTGGGCCCCAAGTCTGCTATTTTTATAAATTTGTCATTCCAACACGATCGCATTGTCATTTTGCTAAAACTTCATTGGTCAGTCAATGGTCTTGTAATACTTTTTGATAACCGAGCTATTAAAAGCAATGACTGCACAATGACGTTCTAATGATAGGTCACTGATTAAAGTGTCAAAATTTTAGATTACTGCATACGTCTGTCATTAATTTGCCATTATGTACGAGATTACCATTCTATGCCATTTTTTTCAATGGAGTGTCAGTGGTTGACCATTGGAAAGTCATAGTGACGCTTTTATATTAATATATTACCAAACTTGTCAAAATCAACCATTATGAAATCAATGATAGACCATTCTGACACTATTGTCATAGCAGACTTGAGGCCCTGGTGAGAATCGCCGGTAGACCATGGATGCGAGATGCACTTGACCGAATAATTAGGCGATACTTGGGGGCCTATGTCCAGCACTTGACGTCTTTTGGCTGATATAATGATGATGGCGATGAAGGTAGTCAAGTGAATGGCTGTCTATAACGGGGGTCTTTAAAAGAAAGTAAGAAAGAAAAATGTTTAAGTATTTAGGACTCGCATAAAACAAACAACAACAAAAAAAATACATAATTAAAAGCTTAATATTAATTTTAAACTATGCGAGGCCAAAAAGGAATATGCTGAGATAGGGACCCAGTAAAGAGTGAATAGATAATTTAAGAAAAGATGAATAGTAGGCAAGCATGATCCATCGTCGACCACATCATCTCTTACCATCAGGTGAGATAGTGTTGATACGTGAGCCAATCGATAGTAAAAAAGGATTGAAACCATTTGTAAAAGAGTATAATCTACTTTTTCCCAGCGCCGTCGCTAAAATCAACAGTATCTAATCCAGGCCATTGTGATGTTTGGACTATATTTCAACAAATCTTTCCAGTCGTTGGAGCGTTAACAATCGTTCTAATGTATGCATTAATAACATTATTAGGTTGATAAAAATTGAAAAATCTTAATAAAATCCATGTCAGCGAACTAAACATTAACAACACAAATAGTGAATACATTTCACGATTGTGACGGATCCAATCATTAAATGACACATCATTCTAATCCGTTAATTAGTATGCGTGTAGAGGCTGTTGGCAAGGATAGCAAGCACCCAGTGGACCATCTATTGGTCACCCGGTCGACTACTATAAATCAACTAAAAGTACGTGCCTTCATTGTCGCATCGTAAACTGCGCAACGGTTGGTGTTTGTTGGTTAAGCCACGTGAAGTATAACAATCAACCCATAGTAACTATTGGTATGGGATAAACACATATATGTACATAATATTAGTGTGTTGTTTAGGGTTTTATATTAATACACCATATATTCATAGACCTAAATATTATGACTGCAAAATTCCAAAGGCAGTGTGACTGATAAAGATTTGTGCAATTGGTTTTACGGCACAGATTATTTTCATACAAATAGCAACTGACTTTCTTCCTAACAGTTCAGAAAGTCAATGTCAGTAAATGATTAGTTGGGTTTGGGAATTCATGAGGCAGTCCATTTATGCACTGTACCGACAGGTTTATAAGTAAACAAATAATGTCTGGTAGAAAATATTACCTGCAATATTCCATGGCATAGGTGAAATGTGAACGCTGATTTGACAAACATGATACAAATCACTCCAATGTTGAATATTAACGTAGCAGCCAGCGTCAGCATTCGAAGACTCATGAAGGACAACAATGGACTCGTTAGAAAACCTGAAAGTTGAAAACAAAGAAGTTATTATAAATATGTGATTGGAGAAAAGTGCAGCTGGGCTGGTGATAATGTATGTTGCGAAGTGAATTATTCTAAGGCTATAAAAAGCCTCATTTGCGAATTGGCAAAATTCATTTAAAGTGGAAGAAAGGGTAGTTACTGATTGATTCCTCTTAGTGGAAGAAATAGAACAAAGTGCTGAAACCATTCCCATTACAGCGGAAACAAGTCCACTGCTAGGACATAGGCTTTCCTCAAGCTTCGCTACATCGACCGGTCCCGTGCCTCCCGCATCCATCAGACATCAACGGCCCTTACCAAGTTTCAACTGTGTGCTGATACGATTCGAATAGTTTCAATTTTTTACAATGTTTCTAAGAAGAATGGCTTCCAAAACAACGATCAGCTGATCTTGTGAACATGTTCTGAAAATGTATTACACTTAAAATCATTCAATACTTAACGGGCTAATATTGTTTGTTTTTGGTTTATACTTTTTCCGGCATGTATTATAAATGGTTTGTTAATCATGTTTTTTACCTGATATTGCCGTAAATGTTGTGCTTAATCCACACATTAGGGAGGCATTTGTTGAGCTCTTCCCAATTTCTTGTAGAAACTCTTTATACAACACCCCATAGCTGGATACGAATGCGGTCGTCGTTGACTGAAATTATATAATAGCACATCTCATCATCATAAGCTTTTCACCACGTGAGTTCAGAGTAAATAATAAAAAAAGACACTATCATATTAATCCATTCCTTTTTACCCATTCTTATACACGGCTTGGTATATTCAAGGTCTACACTCACATTATAAAGAGGAAAAAAAAATATTTTTGTGGGAGTGTAATTTTGTAATGAATAAACTCAAAAACTACCTACTGTGCCGATTTCAAAAATACTTTCACCATTCACACAAAGCCACATTTACCCTGAGTAACATTGGCTATATTTTAATTATTGTATCCCCATATTCCCATAGGAACGGGAACTACGCGTGTGAAACTGCGGGGCGGTGCTAGTAACATATATTTTTATTGACTGTAAACACCTTATGATCTGGTTTCGTTCCTGACGCCAATTTTGAGTTTGACAAGAACTTCGCGTCGTATGGCATAAACTTAGATGGAATGTAATAAGTAACGTTGTGTGACAGACGTGTGACATTTTGTCTCATAACGCGGCTCTTTCATATTGTTTTATTGAAATCGTTGAAGCCATTTGTGCATCTGTAGTTTGATTGTCAGGTACATTTCAAATGTGGCACTAAACTAAATAAATAACGTTTTTTATCATGGGTGTAAACAAAAACTACTGAACGATTTGGTATTATTTTATGCTTTTGAGGAATCCTCTTTGAAGGATGAGCCACAAGCTCCTTGTCTAGTGACAAATCAAGGATATATTTAAAACCGCAGCACGCTCGTATTATTTAGCTACGACCTCGAGCAACAATTGATTTGCACGGTTAAGCTATTTTAGCATAACGAGATTCTTCCATGCCTTGCAAAGTACGTTAAACTATTGTTCCGCTGTCCTTTTGAAGGTCTTTGACAATATTCACAGATACTCAGAATCCAAAAGATCTGACATCGGTCTCACCAAGGGATTTCGTGTTACTCAGTTACTGGGTTCTGGAGGTCAAATAGGCAGACTGTCCATGTAAAATACTGGTATACCGAACGCCAAATAAATATGCAATAACGGTCATTGACCCACCTACTTGACAACCTTAATTCTTAAAACAGAAATAATGAATTAATGCTATATTGAATCGACATCCATCGTGATCCTTTATATTTACTAGTAATGGAAAACGATTCATTTTTTTTTGTCCATGTACCTACTAAGAGATATCAAGGAAAGGGCAATGACCTTTATTGCACATTTATCTGGCGTTCGGTACACTCAGTTGCATCCGGTTACATTGGTAGCCAACTCCAAAACCGTTGGGAAAATACTAGACAGATTGATCCATAGTTATGACGCTTGACAGCAGAGAATGGAAGAACAGACGTGAAGCACCGATCTTAATAACAAGGAACAAAGGCAGAAAGATAGTGACTACAAGTATGTAATTGAGTAATAGTTCTCAAATTTTAAGTGCTGATTCATTAATTAAACTCACAATATTTATAATCACAGCTACAGCTATCATATAACCCCATCCGCCATCAGGAGCCACTATCTCGCAATTATTCTTCACATTACCACAATCCTTAGCACTCATTTTGAATGAACAGCAGTATGCAACAGTATTGTCTTAATGAATAAAACAATTAATGGTAACAATTATATCTGTTATCTCCTGTAAACAGTCTTCATTATTAATTTTACTGCTCAGGATCTGAGATGATAACTAGGAGTAAATACAGTATATTGTTCGCTGTCTTGAAGGCTGTGGTCGGAAAGAGATTTTGATTTAGATGCCTCTTGTTCTGCTTTTTTATGCCTACCGAATAGACTTCATGATTCCTTCTTTTTTTCTGGCAGATAGTTATAATATTGAACCCTGTTTGATTCACTTTAAAGATTTTGTCACATCTAGTACATTGTTAGTACGAACTGTACAAAAATAATGAGCTTGTTGTTGATGCAAGTTTAAAATTGTGTCAGATACTCGGATAAAAAGACATTAAAATTCACGAATCTTTGTGATATTTGGATTAACTATACTGAATCAAATTTCCATTTTAGATTAAATTTATTTAAAGGCGAGTTTTTTAATCGGTATTAAAACAACGATTAAAAAACTAAAGATAACTACCAAAATTTTGTGAGTGTTCGTTTTTCGATCAATATTTGATCAGTGGTAAAATAAATAACTATTTGTCATCTGCCTAGCCTTTTCCCAACTATATTAGGGTCGGCTTCCAGTCAAACTGGATCCAGCTAAATACCAGTATTGTACGTGGAGGGACTGCGTATCTGACTTCTTCAACCCGTTAGCAGTATTGTACTACTTCTTAGCAAGACTGTTATCAAAATTTTCTGGCTTCTGACAATCCATAACGACTGTCAAAGATCTACATATGACAGCTGGGACCAATGGGTAAACGTGATTTTCAAAGCACGGAGAGGTTCGATATGTGACGATGGTCACCCATCCATAGACCCACCTCGGCAAGCGTTGCTTAACCTTGAAGATGGACCCGCATGGCTATTATTATTTAGCAACGAGTTTCTTTAACTTTAACTATTGTTTGAATTAATTAAGAATAAAAAAACCTCGCCCTAAGACAATTTCCACAAATCAGAAATCTCCCGCCCACTTTAAAACTCTCACCGCACATTTAAATTCATCCATTATCCATCTGGGCAATATATCTTACAGATACACACGAGAGCCGTCTGCCTGATTACGCACGACACTATAAAAGTCTGAGATAAGACGGCTATAACTCAAGCAGGGACAGCAGGTAATCTACCCGACTATATAGTAATATAATATACCCGGCCGTAAATATACAGGCTTGCCAGGGTAACATCGTAGAGAAAATAAATTTTGTCGACGTACTCGTATTATTACGTGTCGAAACTAGATTTAAAATGTTGACAATGAAACAACAGATAAGAATGATTGAACAAAATTAATTTGAAGAGGTCTAGCTTTGGGGCAATAGTAGGTGGTAGTTAGTTTCATTTGAGAGTAATGTCTCGCTTAGGCTAAACGGTTTAGCCATATTATAATACATAATGATCCTAACCTTTTCCCAACTGCGTTGGGTTCGGCTTTCACTCTAAGTTGTTGCAGTTACATGAGTACCGTCTTACTGAAAACTCTTCAACTGGTCACGAAGGACCTTTCACATAAGCTCGAGGTGGCCTCGGCCTAGAACCGGTCTGATAAGGCCTCGTCGAGGCCTTAGCAGACTGGTTCTAGGCCGTATTCGTGTCGCCGCTAGGGCTAAACCGTGCACCATATTTCATGGGCTAACAACTCGACACTCGCGTCGAGGCACAAGTTGCAGACTCGGCTGCACCACATTATCCACAATAGCTTTTCCCATTCAGAGCTTATTGCTTCAACCCAGGGATAGGATTAGAACAGCCCTACCCATGACCACTGTGTTACTGTGTAGAAACGGACCTCCCAGTTGAAAATGAGTATAGGATTTAACATGGACTGATGGTCTATCTGATGCGCGGTGCTGTCGTGGGCGGATGTCGTCGTGGACGGTCACAAATTCAGGAACTGACGGCAGCAAACGTTGCTTAATCGTGCCGGCTGTTATTACTAAGCCACGAGCTACAAGTGAATGCTACCAAAATATTACGTCGGCTGGTCGCGTGAATTAGAAATTTCAGTCCCTTTGAGCTTCCAGATGTTTTCAAATCTTCCAATTACGGAAGAAAATTAGATATTTTTATTGAAGTATTACTACGGTAATCTCGGCGTGGAAGAAAAATGGAAACCAGCCGTGTTATCTCACAAAACAGAATGGATTTATTTTATATTAGCAACTTATCGCGGCTATTTTTTTACTTGGAAACGTGTTAAAGGTTAATCTTCGGAGTGCTCAAAGAAAAGTGCCTTATACTTGTCAATGTCAGTATCGGAGTCCTCTTAGTTCTTCAAAATACGGAAAAAAAACATGATTAAAGACAAAACAGTCCTCTTTCTTTATTTCTAGTGTTCTGTCTCACTCTTGTGCAAAAGAACACCTCATCGAACGAGGAAGTGCGGAACCAACGAGGGAGTGCGGAACGACGTAGGTAGTGCGAGCTCCATTCTAAAATCGATGTCGTTTTTTTCTTTTTTTTTTGTAAGGATCACTCGCAGTTCAGCACACTAAGGCTGGTTACTGCTTAACCAATCAATCCTGTGGAGGCCTCAAATGAATTTAAATTAAGTCCCCCAGCCTGGGCTAAAAACTACTTAAAAACTAAATGACCGCTCGCTAAAAGCATCCCCTGTGGGACACGGGCCTCGGCTTAGCGGGGTCATTGAGGGAGGGCAGCAAAGGACAGGATGGGTCAGGTTAGTATTATTTTGGGGATTTAACGCTAATGGCTCAGCGGCGCGGGCTGACTCGTTAGGCAAAAGTCGGGGAGGGATCGATGTCGTGATTTTTGTCGTAAGATATACTACTAGACCGGCTTCCCTCAGGGGTCCCCAAATCGAAGGGTACATCGATCCATCTTGTGTGTTTTGAAACGCTGCGTCTTTCGATACACTGTCTCCACTCCACTCTACAGCCTTTCGACCCCAATGGCCATCCGTCCAATGTGCTTATCAAAACTAAAGCTATTTTAATGTCTTCATTTAAACGAAATTTAAGACTACGAACATGACAAAAACCATTAATTGTGTAATTTTATTTATTTTCGTGTTCCATAAATTAGTTTTTATGTATTCGAATCAATTTTAAAACACAAACAAGCTTTTTATGTAGCCATAAAAGTTGTTAGTTTAGTCGAGTCAATAATAAACTGGATATAATGACTTTACGAAGTAATTCATTTTTTGTTGTGAGACTATTTAACCGACTCCCAAAAAAGGAGGTTCTCAAGTCGACTGTATTTTTATTCTTGTGTGTGTAACATAACTTTACTGGGCGTACCGATTTTGACGATTCTTTTAATATTCGAAAGCCTGTGCTTGTCACGTGTTCCCATTTAAATTGTGAGCGAGATCTGACGATTAGTATTTGAGTTATCCCTGCTAATATGTGGCTTCGAGTACATTGATGATATTCTCACCCTCAAAAAAACTGTATACGATCATTTGGCATCTTAGTATTTCGAGGTGGTCCTTTTCTAGTTTGCTGAAGATCTGATGAAGAACGCAGATAGGAAACGGAACTCTTCAATAAATGATAGCAAATATACTGGTATTGCTGAAATCGCATGTCTGTTTATTGTTTACATCATTTTTAACACGTACGCTGTGATGGGTACGCTTAGCTGTGGAGTGTCACCACTAAAAAGTGAAACCTTAAAAAACTGTTATACAAAAAAAATACAACCTACAAATTTCGGAAGCTCGGTTTTGGTTGTTTCTTCGTTTTTTGAACACCGGCTTCCGAAATTAAAGTAATTTTTATCTTTTTTGTATAGAGGTCAGTTGTATTTTTTATTCTTTTTATTGGCTTTTTCATATTACTTCAGAAACTACCCATTATATCGGAACCGTCTTCTTTTCATAAAGAAGCCACATTTTGTCACGGACACAACTTGCATCTGCCTAGTTTTTATTCAAAATCAAAAAACCAATCGCTGTTAAGAATTAGTGCAAATTTCAAACAAAAATTTTCCGGCGTAAGAGGAATTCAGAATGATACGAGGCCGACCGCTCACTACGGATCGTGTAACTTCAATACTCCTATCATGAATGATGTCGTGCAGGGCTGTATTGTGTGTATCAAATAAACACACAACTTTGATTTATGTCATTGTTGATTTTTTGCTGATTCTAAAATGAGGTAGGACCGCATACTATAATACCCGTATTGACTGAATATTATTATAGTTATAAGTATTGTCGCCTTAGTTTTTCTTACAAATGAAAAGGTAGAAAATAAAGATATTGACTCACTCTTTTTAATATCCATGTATGTATGCATTCTTTTTAAAGCAGCGTATTATGTTTTCGTGCATTAATAGGATCGAACTAAACGACGCCACCTCTTACAATACTTACGAGTACATCTTCGTCCGGGAAAATATAATAGGCAATAATCCCACAGTCACACATTTTAAACGCACACACACCATCACACAGGATATACCACATGTTTTTGTAACTTTTACTACTGTTATTTTCTTTTTTATTAGCTTCTATTTTTTATTATTGGCTTCATACAATGATTTAATGTGAACGTATTTCTGAGAGGTGAAATTTTGGTGACCACAGCCCTATTATGACGTCTTAAATCTATCATGATTTCTGTGTCAGAGAGAGACGGAGTTACACAAGACGAATAGCACTATCTCTTTCCCTCACACGAATAATGATAGCATTGGTACTTCGTAATACGGCCACTGTAATACACAGGTTTTTAATTACCGACCACCGGCACCAGTGTTTCACGACCAATGCAATGTATGTTCTTGATTATGCCAATAATTTTCAATTATTTTTTGTCTTTAACTTGTTGATTACAGACAGGGTTATTAAGATGCGCCAAAACTTATACTCCGTATACGTTTTTATTTCACAAGTTAAATCCAACTCTGTATCCACGGTCGACATATTTTTTCTTCCATCAGCCATTGATTGGCAGGCGAAGCTCCGCCGCTCTGTGCGTTGCAATTTCCACTCAGCGAGATTGACTTTCGCATTTCAGGAAGAATGGGAACTCATATTGGAATGTGGCCTATTTGTAGGTCACTTAATAGTTGTGTACTATAAATACGTAGGTATGTGTATATTTTATACATATTAATATCTTGAATTGTGTTAATTAGTTTTACTAGTAAAGTAAAGCGCCTGGCAATAAGCGTATAGAATTTTGAGAGAAAATGAGTTGCCAACACAAAACACGTTTGTGTATCTTATCTTTTCAAAAATAGTAATTTTTGTAACAATAATAAAATATCACACAAAAAAAATATTCACCTAAACAAACATTCCTCACAATTTCTACCAACAAAACTGATGAAACCGCCCAAAACATAAATCAGAAAAAATACGCCTCGTTTTAAGCATCTGCAGTGTAAAAGCGAAACAAAGTTCCACACGATTTACGATTCTTTCGTAAACTTTAGCGTACTGACATTACTTGTAAACTGTGTACTTTGTGAGGTGAGCAAAGGGTTAAAAGGCGCGGCAGAGTGGAAAAATAGGGAGAGGCGATTGAGGGTTACTGATGCACTGAACTTGTTTGCAGGCCAATGCAAATAAGACGTGTTCAGGCTACCTAACCGTTTATGTGCTAGACGTATTTGGACATGGTTTGGTCCGTTTCTTGTTTGACCGTTGGTCTAGTGCCAGTGAATAGGCATTCAGGGCCGATACATTGGCCCAACATTATGTTTGTGAGCTAACACAACCGCCCGCTAGGTTCGATGAACTAAATTCTTGGTATGTGTAACTTTGATGGAGGTATGTGACAAAGTTTGACCGAAGTTTGATCGAAACCGTTTGGCTGAGAGATGAAAATGTAAACCCTTAACCTGTATCACTAGCAAAACATAATGATAGTGTGACGATAAACAAAGGATAGTGGTTAAAGAAAACGTTTTGACCAAGTAACACTGGTCTTAGAGACGGTTAAATGTACTCCATCGCGCTAACTTGGCAGCAATTTGTATTAAAACGTCTTTTTACAATAAAGGAAAAGTTTTTTTCCAGTACAAACTGACACACATAAACGTTTACACGATGGAGTACCTATGTTAAAAACTCACACTGGGTTTCAGATCACAAGGGTAAGAAGACGCTGAGATAATAGACTTCATAGACTAGCGAAAAAGTGAACCCTGAACCAATAAACACAAGAAAATAAACTACAAAATTCAGTATCTACAAATCAAAAATCGTAAAAACTAAAGCTGTTAAAAACGTTTCCCGTTCGCCTGTCGAAGCAGCTGACAGATGGCTGTCTTTGGCAGATCGTTCATTCATCAAGCTCACTTTAAAACACCCTGTGTTCACGTTCATCCATCTATGGCACGTTGTGTAAAAAACGATAATGCACTAGCTGGCTTTTACATTTAATTACGTCTGTGTTCTAAATGAAGGTAGACATATGTAGGTTTGCAAAGTACTCATATTTTTGCAGTAACTGGTTGACTGATAGAGAATGCCTTGTTGCATTAAGTCCGCCCATATTGTACATAAAGTTTCAATAAGTAAACAATTATACTAAACATCTGCACAAGGATTCTCTACGGGAGCAATCGCATCTGGAATTATTATCGATTTCGGAAATTGTCATAAGGAAACATACTACATGGTTACACCACGTCCTTTAATAGTAACAAGACATGGTCTACCCGTGTGTCAATTTTCATCCCAACAAACTCACTTTTGCATTTTATTTTTTATAAGTATTTGGCCTGATCTGCGCCCTGCGAGACAAAGGCTGCCCTTTCTTCCTTCCATTTTTCCCTGCTTTGTGCATGTCTGGACCAATAATGGTGATTGATGTCCATTTGTCCAACCTGTCAAACGTGGTGGCTAACGGGAAAAAATGTGGACCTATGTCCTTGAATGTAATAAATTCTTACATCAGTCAAAGACGAATCTGTCTTTTTGAGTATTAATTTCTTTTTCAAACCTACGTTCAGTACATTGGCAATTTACTTAACCTTTTCTTGAAAAATGAAAAAAAAAAGCTGAATAATAATATATTTTTCACCTAGTTTCCATAGTGACACTTCAGTATCTACGTCTCCCATAAATATAATAGATTAACTGTGAAAAGTTTCTACCACAAAGGCAGTATATTTACTTACAGGGTCACGGATCAATACAGGCAGGCGTTGCACACCATAGATGCGTGACTGGATTACAATTGCGAATACCACCACTTCGCGTGCAGTTGCTACCTTGTTGGTACCAAGAGGGCAGTGAACTTAGCAAGCTGTTCGTCAGTGTTTTAGGGTTCCTCGAGAACCTCTATATGGAAAAATTTAACCCTTCTAGGATCACTTGGTTGTCTGTCTGTTGTCATAGCCAATTTTCTCCGAATACACTGGACCGATTCATTTCAAATTAGGTCCGTGTATAATATTCTGTGACCCAAAATGACGTGCATCGAAAATAAATAAATTTTGAAAGTGGAGTCACTTTTTGTGGGCCAAATGGGCAAAACGGGGGTATCTCAGATTTTAGATGAAAAATTACCATCCCCTTTATCTCCGAAACTACTAAGTCTAGTTTCAAAAAAATACATAGAATACAACATAATAGAATAAATTAATCTTTATTGTGTACACCATCTAAGTAACAGGTAGTATAGATGAAAATATTACATAGGATGACGCAATGAGCGGCCTTATCGATTTTTTCAAGACAACCTTTTAATGGATTGGAGAATACCTAGTTCTTTGCCTATAGATTACGGGAAAACCTAAAAGAAGCTTATGATTTGAAAGTAACATGTTACAAAAACGACATTCTTTCGGATCCCTTTACATGCTAGAACGGATCGGACTTGGCCGGTTTTTAATGTATGAAGACTCTGAGTGAAAATCGAGTTTTTGCTCACTGACGCCCAATTGTTTTTTTTTATTCTTTAGGGAAACTTCGTACTGACTTAGGAAATGGAATGAAAGTCGTTATAGTGATACTTCGTATTTCTTTATTTTCCTAAGGTATTAAACACTTTTAGTTTCTTACGTAGTGATATGCTCACTACACAACTCATTTCCAATAACCAATAAAAATGCTTTTGCACCCTTCGTCTTCCGATCCAAGGTGCTAACGCGTTTCCATATATAAACACGCAGCGCCGCGAGCGTCATCTTCATTCACTAACACGGCGTGCAGTTCCATTCCGCTCCCGACGCCCGCCCGCGACGGACGTGCCGCTCCCCGCTGCCCTCCCGTATCGTGCTCAGTGTCGTGTGTGTTCGTTTCGTCACGCTCCAGTCGTGACGTCACCTGTGGTCGCCGACTACAACTTTGATCCGAAGCCGCCTTTTTCAAGGCAGTGGACGACTTCTTGTTTCTGTTTTGGAGGTCGTTGAAACGTAGTGCCCCTTCAGGGAAAATCCACAGTTTCGTGGTCCTTGGTGGGATACCTCACGGTGCCAACGAAGCCAAGGGGTGTTGACCCGATACACCGGCCCAAGCCCCTTCAGGGCTAAGTCAAATCGGAAGGGCTTTGGTACGCGGCCTTGGGGGCTTCCCTAGTCGCTGCCATCTGTCTAACCCCGTTCTCTTCCAGCAATCACCCGGTGTGGTTGGGTGTCTCAACCCCTTCACACCGGACCGGTCTTCTGACCCTAGGGCCCCACTGCACAATAAGATCGGCAGTGGGTTTACAAGCTTAGGGCACACAAAACTAGGCACTCACCTCCCTGTCTACACCCGACAGGGAGGGTACACATCCCCGGGATATCCCACCCGGGGAGTTAGGAAGTAGGAAGCGCTGGGAGTCGCGGAAACGTTGCTCCCGGATGCTAGATAGGAACTAAAATCCCCCCCCCCCCCACCATGACGGACGCTGATTTATTAGAGTTCGTCAAGGACACCGTCCTCAAGGACACCGAACTCACTGCCAAATATGGCGATCTGATAGCAGAGGCGCTCTGCAGGGATCGGGACCTGGTTGCCAAATTTGGCAGCGAACTTGCCCGCATGCAGCAAGAAGGTCAGGTCCCTGAGAGCCCTCTCTCCCCGCCGCCTACTGAAAAGCAGGCATCCAAGAACTGGGTACCCAAACAGGTACCCATCACCAAAAACCCTGCCCCAGCCCCCACGACTTCCGCGAAACCGGCTGTTGTCCTCAAAACAACAGTCGGCGCCGCCACCACCCAACCCGCTACCGGGAACCAGAGCCCCGCCGATTCCCGTTCACCCTCCCCAGAGGAAATGGACATTGCCGCGCCCTCTGAGCCATCTGATTCCTCTTCCTCCGAAGACGACTTCCAGGTCGTAGCCGGAGGGAAGAGGAAGAAGAAGAAGTCCCCACCCTCTGAGCAGGCCCTCAAAAAGGCCGCCCCCACCCACCCCTCCCCCCCGTCTTCAGCCCCCCAATCCCGCCCCTCCTCGGCAGCTGGGTCCTCCCAGCAGGCAAGCCGATCCGCCAGCCCGATGGCGGCTGAGGCCTCAGTCCCCAAAACCTCAGCCCCAAAGGTCCAACCTCCGCCACCCGTGTTCATTCACGACAAGGCCAAATGGACTGAGGTGTCCACTGCCTGCAAGGCCAGGCAAATCAATTATACCAATGCCCGAGCTGTTCAGCTGGGCATCAAAGTCACTGTCCCGACCGCAAAGGACTACCGAGAGTTGCACAAACTCCTCTCGGGCAGGAAAATCCCCTTCCACTCTTTTACTCTCCCCGAGGACCGTCAGACACGCGTGGTGGTCAAAAACGTCCCACGCGAAATCCCCACGGCTGAAATTCTCAGCGACCTTCAGTCGCAGAGTATCCCCGTAGCAGAGGTGCACCGAATGCACCGCCGAGGTGGAGAATCATACAATATGATTCTGGTCGTCTGCGATCCGACAGACGGTCATCACCCCATATTTAACATCTCCCACATCTGTGGCCTCTCCGGCCTATCCATCGAAAAGCCCCGCAGGAGTGGCATCATTGGCCAGTGTCACAACTGCCAATTGTACGGCCACTCCCAGCGGAATTGCTTTGCGAAGGCACGATGTGTGAAATGCCTGGGTGACCACGGCACCTCAGACTGCACTCGCCCCAAAGACCCGTCCCAGTGCGCTGAGCCGCCCAGCTGCGTCTTATGCGGCAAGTCTGGCCACACGGCCAACTACCGTGGCTGCCCAAAAGCGCCCAAACCCACCGCCCCCAAGCTAGCCAAGCGCGCAAGCGATCGCCAGCAGAGGGAATGTCCTCAACTGGTAGGAAAAACTACCACAGCCCTCAGTCCACAACGCCCCAGCCCATGGAGCGCTCTTAATCACCAGGCCCACTTTCCGGCCTTGAGGACCAGCGCTCCTGCCCCCAAAACCACAGAGGCCCCTAAGGCCACCCCTACCACCCAGCCCACCAAAACCATCCCGGCCCTCATGGACGTAGCGCTCCCACGCCCCCCCTTGACAGAGGCAACCCGGGCCACAGCCCCAGCCCCTGCCCCTGCCTCAGCGCAAGCCGCCACTATTCCAGCTGGTGATGTGTCCAAAAACATCATTTTGGTCACATACCAAGCTTTTTACTCCCCCCGCGCCCTAGCCATGGCCGAGGCGCTTCAAAACTGCAGAGGTGACCACTCAGCAGTTTTCCGCGAGTTCGGTGACGTAGTTCACCACGTCCAAATCTACACAACCCTTACCCACCCATAATGGATAAGTCCCGAGTAACGTGTAGGTTCAAACCGACAGCCCTCCGGATAGGGTTTTTCAATGCCAACGGCCTTAGAGCCCAACGTGATGAGATCGCCTTATTCCTCCGCGACCATCACCTAGACATCTTATTAATACAAGAGACCTTCCTAAAGCCTACCCATCGGGACCCCAAAATTGCCAACTATCGCATGGTTCGCAATGATAGGACCCGCTGCCACTTAGGAGGTACCCTAATTTACTATAAATCGTCCCTATACTGCATTCCTATGGACCCTCCCTCCCTTGAAAAGTTTGAGGTCTCAGTCTGTCGGCTAGGTATGACAGGACACCAACCCGTCACGATCATCTCAGCCTATGTCCCACCCAACAACTCCGTGGACACTCCCGCTATGAGAGATGACCTGACCAAACTTCTTGGCCTGAGCGACTCCGTCATACTGGCGGGGGACCTCAACGCCAAACATCCTTCCTGGAACAGTCACACGACCAACCCGAGAGGCAAGGTAGTGTTCGAACTGTGCAGCGTCCTGAATTTCGATGTCATCGCTCCAATGCATCCCACCCACTACCCGCACTCACCTTCCCACTCCCCCGATGTACTCGACATCGCCCTCCTCAAAAATGTCAACCTTCGGTTACATTCTGTGGAGACGCATGACGAGTTAAACTCGGACCATAGACCCGTGATTCTGGAGCTTGCTCCTAGATCAGGGCCGATGGACCCTACCCAGCCTCCTCCCACCCGAATGACCACTGACTGGCGCCAAGTAAGCGAAAAGCTGAAGGCTACCACGTCCCCCCATCTCGACCAGATCCCCGACCTAATCGAGTCTGTCGCAGACACGACAGCCGCGATCAATTCACTCGCGGATCACGTGCAATCTGTCCTGAACGAATGTTCTAAGGAGTCTCCGGTGGTGAGCGATCACCACTGGAAACTCCCGGACGAGGTACGTGAGCTCGTGACTGAAAAGAACGCGGCTGTCCGTGCCTACAGCGCCTTTCCCTGCGAAGCCAACAAGGTTCACATGCGCTACTTACAGCGTAAAGTAAGTAACAGCATCGCTGAACTGCGTGAAAGTCGCTGGGATAAGTTGCTGGGCGACCTCGAACCTACCCATCAGGCATTCTGGGAACTTCAGAGGAAACTACGCGCCTCAGAGGTTGCCTCAATGCCTCCGCTCACGCGTCCCGACAACACCGTCGCCTTCGATGACGAGGACAAAGCCGAATGCCTGGCCGACAGTCTAGAGTCCCAATGCTCCCCCAGCTCCCAACCAGTAGACAAGGCTCATCTCGATATGGTGAATGCCGAAGTCGAACGTAGAGCCTCCCTCCCACCAGTAGAGGACCCCGATGATCCCCTCCCCCCCGTCACACCTGATGAGGTGAAGGAGATCATCGGCCGTCTCAAACCCAGGAAAGCCCCGGGCTCCGATGGAATCACCAACAAAGTGGTTCGTCTCTTCCCGGCTACTCTGATCATGTTAATGACCGCCATCTTCAATGGCGCTCTGTCCAACAACATGTTCCCACAGACGTGGAAAGAGGCTACCGTCATCGGTATCCCCAAACCTGGAAAACCCAAGTCCTCCCCGTCCAGCTATCGTCCCATCAGTCTGCTCAAAGTCCTAGGTAAGATCTACGAGAGGCTTATTCATAAGCGTCTCAAGGATTTTGTCGAAGCCAAGAGCCTCCTCCCCAATGAGCAGTTTGGTTTTAGATCAAACCACTCTTGCGTCCAACAGGTCTACCGTATCGTTGAACATATCAGCGCCAAATACCAGCGCGGTCTCGTTACGGGAGCCCTGTTCTTCGATATAGCGAAAGCTTTCGACAAGGTCTGGCACAACGGGCTGATATACAAGCTATACCAGCTCGGTGTGCCGGATCGTCTCGTGCTCATCTTACGAGATTATCTGTCGAACCGCACCTTTCAGTACCGAATCGAAGGTGCACTTTCGTCCCCACATCCCATTCGCGCCGGAGTACCCCAAGGCGGTGTTCTCTCCCCCCTAGTGTTCTCGCTATTTACTAGCGATATTCCCACTAGCTCCAAGACACAGCTAGCTCTGTTCGCTGACGACACGGCGATATATTGCTCCGGCAATAGCGAGAAGGCAATAGCCGGCCACCTCCAGAGATCCGCAAACGCACTAGGCGCTTGGTTCCGGAAATGGAGAGTGGAAGTCAACCCAGAGAAGAGTCAGGCGATCTTGTTTTACAAGCCCAAGACTCGTCTCTTCCCCCCCCGTCCCAGTCCGATCACGTTATTTGGCAAGCCGATCCCCTGGGTTGAGAAAGCTAAATATCTAGGCGTGATCCTCGATCGAAAGCTTACCTTCAGAGAGCACATTAAGACGGTGCGCAATCGTGCCGCATTCGCTCTCAGTAGGCTTCATTACATGCTGAACGCACGCAGCAAGTTATCCCTGAAAGGCAAACTACGCATTTTCACCACGTGCATACGTCCAATAATGACTTACGCGTGTGTAGCCTTCGCACACGCTAAGCCCCGCCAAATCCATAGGTTGCAGGTCATCCAAAACCGTTTTCTCCGAAAGGCTACGGGAGCCCCGTGGTACGTTAGAAATGAGCGTCTCCATGTCGACCTCCGTATCCCCACCATCAAACAATTCATGAAACGTATTTCCAAGCGTTTCATAGAGTCCGCTGAAAAGCACCAAAACCCCCTTATCGCATCGGCCACCCGATACACCCCCTCCCAGATCAGCAAGATCCGCCGACCGCGGCATACCCTTGTCGAGCCCGATGACCCCATCACCCTGACCCAAGAGAGTAGTAGGGAAACCAGCACTCTTAGGAAAAACAAACCCAGAACGCGTTCCGTATTCCGACCTCGCCGACGAGGTCCATCGCGACGCCCCCGTCAAAACCCTCCCCGACTTTTGCCTAACGAGCCAGCCCGCGCTGCTGAGCCATTAGCGTTAAATCCCCTAAATAATATCAACCAGACCCAGCCTGTCCCTTGCTGCCCCTCCTCAATGACCCCGCTAAGCCGAGGCCCGTGTCCCACAGGGGATGCCCTTAGCGAGCGGCCATTTAGTTTTAAGTAGTTTTAAGCCCCGGCTGGGGGCCTTAGAATCTAAGGCAACCACGGGATTGCCCGGTTGAGCAGTAACCAGCCTTAATGTGCTGAACTGCGAGTAGTCCAATCAAAAAAAAAAAAAAAAAAAAAAAAAAAAGGCGTGCAGTTGAAGCGACGTACTGAGTGTTTGACGGTCCTCAGTGCGCGGCCGCGCGTCGCCGTGGTCGGATGTTGCTGCTGTATGTAGACCACTACATTACTCCCCGCTAATGAATCGTACCGGGGGTTTTGATGTTCTGCCCGCTCTTGTTATGTGGACATGCGTAGGTGCTGGCATATTCGTTGCTGCATCTGGTTCCAGGTTCAATCGGAATGCAGGTTTCAATCGATCGACGGTTATATTACTACACCTGTTGCGCAACTGTATTGTGTAATATTTTTCTGTGCGCTTAATGACTTCGTACGGACCGTCGTATGTCGGCGTTAATGGCTTGTTTGATGCGTCATTACGGACGTATACATAAGGGCAATTACGTAGCTCGTCATGTATAAACGTTGCTTGGTTTTGGTTGGATTTCCGCTGCGCTTGAGCTTTCTTAAATGCCTCATTCAGCTTATGCATTACGCTTGAAGTTGTATCATTATATCGTGTGCATGGTTGATAAAATTCTCCTGGTAATCGTAATGCTTGACCGTATAATAATTCAGCTGTGCTCGCGCCGGCGTCTTCTTTGATTGTTGCGCGCAGTCCTAATAATACCGTAGCTAACTCTTGCGACCATGTTGACGAATTTAATCGCGCGGTGAGGGCTGCCTTGAGTGTTCGGTGCCAACGCTCTATCATTCCGTTACACTGCGGGTGGTAAGCAGTGGTTCGGGTGCGGTGTATGCCCATACGATGCATTAGTTTTGTGAACAGCTCTGACTCAAATTGTCTGCCTTGATCGGTTGTAATTGTCACTGGGCATCCAAATCGGGCAATCCAACACTCGTAGAATGTACTGGCGGCCTTCTCTGCGGTTATGTCTTCCATTGGGCAGGCTTCTGGCCATTTGGTAGCCCGATCTATCATTGTCAACAGATACCGGTACCCGTTGGAGATTGGTAAGGGGCCGACAATGTCGATATGAATATGTTCCAGCCGATTTGCTTGCTGGAAGCTGGCTACTGATGACTTTGTGTGTTGTTGTACTTTCGCTCGTTGGCACGGGTCGCAGGCTCGAGTCCAGTTGCTTACGTCACGGTTCATCGAAGGCCAAAAGTAGCGGGCAGTGACGAGCTTCCTTGTGGCCCTTATTCCGGGGTGACTAAGGTTGTGAATCGCTTGGTATGCAATTTTTCGGAATTCTTGTGGTAAGTATGGTCGAACAGAACTCGTTGACATGTCGCAAATAATCTTTGTGGTTGAGTTGGGCATGACAATACTTTTCAAATCATACTTTCCCGTATTTCTTAATGTTTTCAGTTCTCCATCTGTGGATTGTTTTCTTGCCAACTCATCGTAGTCGATTGGTGTTGGGCAGGTTATGGTTTCTATTCGAGAGAGTGCGTCTGCGACTTGGTTGTCCTTGCCGCTGATGTGTTGAATATTTGACGTGTACTGTCCTATATATTCTAGATATCTTGTTCTTCGTGCTGTTTCGTTGTTACCGATGGCAGTCAGTGCATGTGTCAATGGCTTGTGGTCCGTATAAATGATTAGTTCGTGGCCTTCAAATATGCGTCGGAAATGTCGTATTGCCATGTATATAGACAACAGTTCTCGGTCGTACGTGCTGTATTTTTGTTGTGCCTCGCTAAATTTCTTAGAGAAAAATCCTAGCGGTCTCCATGTCCCGTGAATTTTCTGTTGGATGACTGCGCCAGCACAGGTGTTCGATGCGTCTGTCATGATGGCGAAAGGGTCGTTCTGAGATGGGTAGGAGATGAGAACCGCGTCTTCAATGTCTTGCTTGCACTTGTTGAAAGCCAGTTTTGCCGCTTCGCTCCACTGGATCTTTGTCTTGTCATTTTTCTTGGCATTATGGAAATATTTGTTCAATTCCTTTTGGTGTTCAGCAGCGTGTGGGATGTTCGAACGGTAGAAGTTTAACATTCCGATAAAACGGCGAAGGTCTTGAACTGTTGTTGGTAGTGGGTATGATTTGATCGTCTTTATCTTCTCTTCTGTAGGATGTATTCCTTCTGAGCTTATTGAGTAGCCCAGGAAATCGAGTTTTGTTTGGCCGAAAGAACACTTAGCGACGTTGATTTGCAAACCGTTGCCATTGAGTCGCTGGAATACTTCTTCGAGATTTCTTCTATGCTCTTCTTCGTTTTCCGAGGCCACCAAAATGTCGTCGACGAATGGGAAAACTGGCAATCCGCGTAGCACGTTGTCGATGTGCCTCTGGAATGTTTGGCCGGCATTTCTTAATCCAAAACACATCCTGGTAAACTCGTATAGCCCGAACGGTGTAATTACTGCTGTTTTTTTAATATCTTCCTCTCGGTTCCTTATCTGATAATATGCTTTTTGAAGGTCAATTTTGGAAAAAATCTTCTTGCCTTGCATATTGTAGGTGAAGTCATGCAGACGCGGAATTGGATAGCGGTCTGGTATTGTTACCGAGTTAAGTCTGCGGTAGTCGCCACATAGCCTGTATTTGCCGTCTTTCTTCAGCACCATGTGTAGTGGGCTTGCCCAAGGACTATTCGACGGTCGACAGATGCCTTGGTCCATCATCAATTGTATTTCTTCCTTGGCCGCGTTATATTTGTGGGGCGAGAGAGGGCGAGCCTTTGCGTACATTGGTGGGCCGGTAGTCTCAATGTAATGTTCGACTTCACTGTTGTGCAATTTCCACGAACTTGGTCTTGTAATATCAGGATACTTGGCTAGTAAGTCGTGATATGGAAGATTGTCATCGATGGTGCGTATGCTTCCTTCCGATGCTGATAACAGGTAGCCAGTTGTTGATAGGGTTGTCTTTTGGTCTACCAATCGCCGTCCATGAAGGTCCACCATTAGTGCGTAGTGATGTAAGAAATCAGCGCCTATGATCGGCCTACTGACTGTTGCGATCACAAATCGCCACTTGTACTGACGCCTTAATCCAATATTCAATACGACGGTTCGTTCGCCGAATGTTGGTATTTGTGTTCCATTTGCTGCGTAAAGGTAGTTGCTCGGATCTCGGTTCTTTTTTTCGTTCACACTTGCGGGTAGAACCGAAACATTTGCGCCTGTGTCTACGAGGTATTGTTGGCCGCTTGTTTTGTCCCTTATGAATAGGCGGTAGGTTGTTAATTTATCGACTTCAGCCACCGCCACAGCTTCGGTCTTCTTTAGTTTTCCGGCTGCGTATTTTTCCTATAATTACAGGGACTTCTACACCGATAAGCTTCTTTGCCGAATTTTCGATGGAAATAGCAGGACCCACTCCTTTGATCACGGGATTTCGATCGTGATCGGCTTCTATAGCGTTGTGGTCGTTGACGGTATTTCTTTTCGCGATCCAGTTTTAGCGCTGCTACTTCCTTGGTCAGGGTCTCGATCATACTGATGATGTTCTGTTCTGACGAGATTTGCTGTTGTGACGTTGAAGGCTGACTGTGGCAGGAACACACGGAATTTACCTCCTTCATTTGCTCATGCATTTTGTCCGCCATGGCGGCAAGCGACTCCAATTTCAACTCGTCGCTTACGGCTAGTACTGCTCGAGTCGCGGCTGGCAGGTGTCCGATCCATAGCATGCGCAGCGTAGCATCGGGCATTTTGTCTCGCGCCAGGTCTCGCATCCGGCGCAGTAGTTGTGATGGCCGTTGGTCACCGAGCTCCATTTCATTGAGCAATTGCTGCAACTGTTTCCCTTCTGATTCTTCGTAGACAGACACCAGCCTCTTCTTGACTTCTTCATACCTCCCTGTATTCGGAGCGGTCATGATGATGTCGCTTATTTGCTCCACTTCTGGCTTCGTCAGGTTCGCTACTACCAGTCCAAATTTCCCTTCGTCGCCGAGCTTCTGGCTGGCAATCATGACTTCGAACTGGGCAAACCAAAGACGGGGTTTGTCACTCCAGAATTGTGGAATGCGTGCCTTGACACTGATCATTTCGATAGCTTCTTCGCTGATCATCTTGAACGCGGGGTCACCACTTTAGGGAAACTTCGTACTGACTTAGGAAATGGAATGAAAGTCGTTATAGTGATACTTCGTATTTCTTTATTTTCCTAAGGTATTAAACACTTTTAGTTTCTTACGTAGTGATATGCTCACTACACAACTCATTTCCAATAACCAATAAAAATGCTTTTGCACCCTTCGTCTTCCGATCCAAGGTGCTAACGCGTTTCCATATATAAACACGCAGCGCCGCGAGCGTCATCTTCATTCACTAACACGGCGTGCAGTTGAAGCGACGTACTGAGTGTTTGACGGTCCTCAGTGCGCGGCCGCGCGTCGCCGTGGTCGGATGTTGCTGCTGTATGTAGACCACTACAATTCCATTTTCTTATGTTTATCTTACATTTTACTTTTTCCTTAGAGTCCCATTATTCATTTGTTTCTGAAGTGAAGCATTATGCTGTAGGGTGGAGCGTCAACGATTGGAGATAAAAAATAAAAAAATGAATCTATTCGGAAAAGTTGTGAAAAACAAAAAATCATATGATTGTAAGCAACGCTAAAAAAAAACTATTGGAACATACTTTTAGCCTAGAGGGCTAAATGTAGGCCGCAGCTCGAAGATTTGGAAAATAGGTACACACAAAACCACTCGTACACAAATTTGAGACAAATTTGTACACACACACATTTGAGTTGAATTATGATTTGTATTAATATTCTCTTTTCGAGTTCTTTTTATTACATTATTTAATGTAGACTGTGTTTTCCTCATTTTTACGTCGACTGTACTTTATTTTGTGTGTGTTACCTCTTAATTTTGTACTGTGTGTCGCGATTTTGATGATTCTTTTTATAATCGAAAGCTGGTGCTTGTTGTGTGGTCCCATAAATTTAAGTGAGATCTGACGACTAGTATTTGAGTCATCCCTAATAATGTGTGGCTTCGACTACGTTGATGATGTTCTCACTCTGTCATTGTCGATGTTAAATTAATTTTTATAATGGAAAGCTGGTGCTTGTTTTGGCGTCCCATTTAAATTTGAGTGAGATCTGACGACTGGTATTTGAGTCATTCCTAATAATGTGTAGCTTCGATTACGTTGATGAAGTTCTCACTCTGTCGTTATTGATGTAAAAAAAAAAACTGTATACAATGGTTTGGAAGAGCATCTTGGTATTTCTAGGTGTTCTCTATCTAGTTTGATGAAGGTCTGATGAAGAACCGAGATAGGAAACGGAACTCTATATTAACTGATATCCATCTTACGTGTACGCTGTGATGGGTACATTTAGGTACCCCACACCTAAACCACTAAAAAGTCAAAAATAAAAAATAAAAAAACATTTTTACAAAAAATACAACCGACTTCTTAACAAAAAAAGGTATAAACGTATTAAAAAATATCTGTTATTTACTAACTAAACTCACAGTAAATCCTTTGCATTAATCCTGCATAACTTGTTTGGGACAAGTGTGGGATATGTGAGCGCACGGAGCGGATTGCGAGTCGCAAATCCAATCAAGTGGTCAGTGTGGGAAGCGCTAATTCACTTTGACGCGATGAAAAACCTAGCCAGTAGCAACTCTGTGAATTTAATGCCGCAATAGTGACGGAGGATTAAGTTCGTTTTTTGAATAGTATACCAAGTTGATACGACAGAGGGGCTTTCCTTTAAACTGCATATACTATTTTAGGTACCATTTACAACACAGAACAGATAAAAGAGCTCTGTACCAAAAATCAATTAAATAAGAGCAGTAGTTTAGTCGCAAATTATTTTTTAAGTTTTTTCCCGCTTGAACACGATGTATATTTCCTAACAGCTGATTATGTCTATACGCATAGACACGCCCCTTAAATCGATAAATCTGAGTATAACCTACGATGCGTATGCGCTTTGGTTGCGTTTTACTCTGATTTGTAAGCTATTTAGTTTGTTCGAAAAAACAAAAAAAAACTCATTTTTGGTGCTTTTTATTTTTATACCGTATCGTATTAATTCTAAACACGTATATTATATGTTGTGTAATTTAACACCCCTGTGTCGTATCAACTCTGTATATGGTGTTTATAAAAAATGACTAGAGTTTTTTTTTATATACACACTAATCACGCTTTGCCTGCACGACTCGTTGGAAATTATGCCATACTGAACCGGTGTTCCTGGTGCAGAACTACATCAAAAATATTAAGTAAGAGATATGCAAGTAGTCTAGCAGTAGGTACTAGTGTGGGAGAGAGTTTAATTTTATACTGCTGAAATTTAAGCATAATCTATACTAATATTATAAAGCTGAAGAGTTTGTTTGTTTGTTTGTTTGAACGCGCTAATCTCAGGAACTACTGGTTGGAATTGAAAAATTCTTGTGGGTTGAATAGACCATTTATCGAGGAAGGCTTTAGGCTATATAAAATCACGCTGCGAGTAATAGGAGCGAAGAAAAAATGGAAAATGTGGAAAAAACGGGGAAAATTATTCATCTTTAAGGGCTTCCGTTGCGTGCGCTGCGAAAACGGTTCAAGATACCAAAAAAATATGTAGTAAAGAATTATTCCTCTTAAAATGATCTAAAAAATGTCCGCGACAGTATATGTCTATCTTTAAGATTAACTCACTAGAACCGTTTTTATGGTAATCCAATTTGGTCGAAAGGGATGAAAGTTTGTATTAAACTTTGTCAATTTTAAACCGATCGGGCTGAGAGTTTCAAAATCGGGGTTAAAGTAACTATTCCACGTGGACGAAGTCGCGACCAGAAGCTAGTGTGATTAATAAATTTGAAACCTAGATTTGCCTCTCCATCCATTTGTCTGATAATATTGATGTAGATTACAGGTTGCATTACATGATAAGATTGCAGGTAACCATTTTTCGAGTACATTAAAGTTTACTGATTTGTTGACTTTTGCAGTATGCTCAAATTTGAGCCTTATGTGATCATTTGAAAGTACCAGTGTATTTCCTGCTGTTTCCATTTTATGTTTAATTTACATCTTCATCCATCTGTGGAGAAAATTGCTTTCGATTCTGTTTTTTTGAAGGATTGCAGAAGCTTTTATGAAATTAAGTTGCTAAGAGCATTACTTGGCCTTACATAAATTTATTGGGGTCAGCGACGCTTGATAAGACCAATATTTTGATGGCATATCGCATCAACATAACATCCTTAGATGGCGACCGATGCCGCATTAACCTTGAACGCTTGTCATAAAACATTCTACAAATTCCGTAATGAAAAACGGCTATGAACATAAAGATATGCAAAACGGATTATTTAACGGCCATCTTTTCCATAATCGTGGGCAAAATTACCAGTTTAACGTCCAGGGGTCGCAAGCGGGTCGCGAGTTCGTGAAGATTCTTGTTTATCAGATGATCGCGTGTGACCCTCCTTTGGCCAGCCCTGCTTGCCCTACATTCGTCAGTTCGCTACTATATTGTTGCGAAACACTGGGGCTTGGCGCCAACGAGGCGAATAAAGTTTTTTAGTACTTTTTGCTAGCTAAGTGGAGTTAGTGTTTATGTGGGCTCGCTCTTTTACCAAATACTATCACAGATGCAGATATTGATAGGGTTTGCGGAATTCGTTCGAAAGAGTCACCGCGGCTCGGGAACGCAAAGGGCACAGGAAAGATCACGGGTGGGTTTTAGTCAGTGAGAGTCTGACATTCCCTTCCGCTCCACCCAGAGCGGGAGAAGTCATTGGATGATTTCCCATTTTCCATCCCATTCCCCAAAAAAAAGGTTAACAGGAGGGACAGTTTTTCAAGCCAACTTTTACCAATTTGATGATTTCCCATGCAGAAAAAAATAAATGCAGATATTAGACCAGCGGGCCTACCATGACGTCTTATAACGTGAGTGTTCCGAGCGAGAAAAAGGGATGGAGCTATATAGGGTGTATAACTCTATCCCTCTTTCTCGATCGGAAGACTCACGTTTTAAGACGTCATGGTAGGCCCGCTGATACTTAATGTAAACATAAATGTATTTACCCGAAATAGCAGAAGAATAATTGTGTAGATACTAGTTGCCAAACGCGGCTCCACGCGCTTCTCCCTTTTAAAATGAAAGTCAATTTTTATTTTTATTATAAGTGTCTAATAATAAATTATTATTGCCAAAATAATTAAAATGTCGCTTATTACTGCACTCTTATTGGTGTAGACAAGTGAGTGTTAATTTTTAGTTTTACTGCAAAAAAAACGTTAATGTAAACAGTATACAATGAAAAACACCCAGTAAAATAATAATAAATTAATAGTAGGTACCATAAAAAAGAACCTGTTCTAGAGTTACTTACCTATATAAGTACCTAATATACTGTGTTACAGTCATATTCAGTGATAAATTTAATCTACCGGGTGATGATTACGACTTATCAATAGTTAATCGCGCCTTTATCCAAAACGGTAGCTGAAAATAAGGAAATCTAAGAAATAAATATTGAGAATTTTCATTATCGTGAGCACTTGCTTATATTTATAACTAGCTTCTTCCTGTGACTTCATCCGCGTGGAATAGTTACTAACCCCCCGATTCTTTGTAATATTGATTCGTTGATGGGAGAAGTGGTGGGAGGCGCCCGACGTGACGGCACAGTGGTGGCATGCGCGTGAGTTGCGCGATACTGGACAGTACTTAGACATTGCAACATTACTTTATTTTTCTAAAATGAAATATTTTTTCTAAAATAAAAGTAGCCTTAGTTACTCCTAATTACAGCAGCTACCTGCCAATAAAAGTCCCGTCAAAATCGGTCCAGTAATTTCAGAGATTAGCCGGAACAAATAGACAGACAAAAATTGTAAAAAATGTTATTTTGGTGTATGTACCGTATATATGCATGTAGTAAAAAGCGGTTATTTCAATATTACAAACATTCCCCCAATTTTATATATACTCGTATGTATGTATGTATAGATGAAATATTATCTTTTAATTCTTTTGAAGGTCTCGAACGTCGCTACGGTTTGAAATCTGTTTCAAGATTGCACGTCTCTTTTTGCCTGTAGTCCCGCATTGGATATACATAACTGAAAGCGGATTCTTGTTATTTTTATTTATTAAAGTACATAATTATTAAGTTACTAGCTTCTGCCAGCGACTTCGTCCACGTGGAATAGTTACTTTACCCCCGATTTTGAAACTCTCAGCCCGATCGGTTTAAAATTGACAAAAGATAGACATGCTGTTTTGGGATATTTTTTAGATAATTTTATGTAGAACATTTCCGTAATACATGATTTCTATGTAACTTTAACCATTAAGGCTACTCACGCGACGGAAGCTTAATAAATGGAGTAACTTCTTCCGTTTTCCCAACATTTTCCTTCACTGCTCTGCTCCTATTGATTGTAGCGTGATGAAAAGTATACTATAACCTGCCCAGGAGTATGAAGAATAATTGCACCAAGTTTCGTTAAAATCGGTCAAGTAGTTTTTGTTTCTATAAAGAACATACAGACAGACAGACAGACTGAAAGACAGACAGACAGACAAAAATTTTACTGATTTCATTTTTGGCACCAGTATCGATCACTAATCACCCCCTGATAGTTATTTTGAAAATATATTCCTTGTACAGAATTGACCTCTCTACAGATTTATTATAAGTATATAGATTAATGGAACTGAAATTTGACTATCTATAACACACAACTTGTCACGTTTTTATTATAATTGATAGGCAACCTATATTGCAACCTGAATCCCTAAGCTTAAGAAGTAGTTTGAACTTTGACAACTAATATTGTAGTAATTTTAAACCTGTTCCATGAAGGGTTTATATGTATTTGTGTAATTTTGTGGAGATTTTTAATTTGCTCAGGCATTACATATTACTAGCTGACGTAATTTCGTTCGTGTCACATTTTTCATGACTGCTCCGCTCTTTTTGGCCTTAGCGTGTTAATATATAACCTATAGCCTTCCTCGATAAATGGGCTATCTAACACTGAAATATTTTTTCAAATCGGACCAGTTCCTGAGATTAGCATAATCAAACAAACTGTTCAGTAAGAGTAAGTATAGATAACTTAATAGTTTTACCTTAAACCTTAGAAATTATTATCTCTCACACCAGAAATCTCTCGATATATTGTAAGCAAATCATTTCAAATCTTCCCCACTTCCAATTCTGCGAAGGTACCCCTAACATCCACTACTTGAGTTATGGAACGCAGTGTAGTGTTTCTTACGTGATCTGTTAACTTTACACCTCTTAATTGTGTTATTACCCATTAGAAAATCTTGAGAAATCTTCTGTTTGTATGTAGGTAATTTAGTTCCCAAATATTCACTGTTCTTTTGGGATATTCTGCGGGGACAAAATCGCTGGAAAAAGATAGGTGTAGGTAAAACAGTCTGAAACAGATGTTCAAGATCCCGCATGTGTTGTAAGACTCAATTGAGCGGAGCGAATCGCTCTCTTGCGCGGAAGCAATAGTGCTTGTCATTACACTTGTATTATTTTACTAGCTACTGCCCGCGACTTCGTCCGCGTAGAATACTCCCCCGTGGATATATCCCGATTTTGAAACATTTTTCATTGGTTCTCCGCTCCTTTTGGTCTTAGCGTAATATTGCCTTTCTCGATAAATGGGCTATCTAAGACTAAAATATTTTTTCAAATCGGACTAGTAGTTCCTGAGATTAGCGCGTTCAAAAAAAACAACGAACTCTTCAGCTTTATAATATTAGTATAGATTATTGAACACAAAGATTGCCTTCAGTGTCTGAAATAATCGTGTGGGTTATCATTGGATAGCTCTTTCAAAATGAAATGATTTCTAAAAAAGTTTTTTTTTTCTTATTTAAAGCAATATTGTTTTGAGATATGTGCTTCCAAATTCGTAAAAAGTATACCCCACCCCCTCTCACTTTAAAACTATGAAATTGAAAATTCTAAAAAAAAATTGAGCAAATAGAACTTCACAGACACTTCCATTTGTTTGAACATCACAGCTTATATACTATTGGAGTTATGAGATTTTCAGTAACACGCTCAAATTGGTTTGAATAACACAGTTTGATGCAACAGTAACTTAAATATTAATAATAATAAATGTAAAACCACTCTAAGGCAGGTCATAAAAAATATAAATAATATGTATACAGTCAACTTATAGCCTCTAGGTAATAGTGAACTACGGAACCCTTCACTATGCGTGGTCTGACACGCACTTGGCCGGTTTTTTTATAACGAAAATTAATCTGGTTAATATTTTCTAGCTTTTTTGTCGCTGTCTTACATGTAACTCAAAAACGATAATTCTTCATCGCTTCGCGGTTACAATGGATTATGTCCAATCGAAAAAGTGTTGTTATAACTCATACAACAATACTTACTTAGGAATACTAGTTCAAATTATTTTATAGGGTGTTTACAATTGTAACAGTGGTACAGTATAAATAATCGCAAAGCTATACATGTTATCTATAGGTCGGTAAATAACAGGAATCGCCCAACACGAAGCTTAAACGAAATTTAATCATTATTATGTATATTGAACACACACGTTGGTACTTGTAATATGTATAACTAACAATAATGCCCTTACCCATGTAAGGGTATTATTGCTAGTTATTATCGAGCATTTCCATGTTCCACGAACGCCATGAATATGGATAGTAAAAAATATTCACTGCAAAATTATGGTTGTAAGAAAATGTATTGGAGGTAGAACGGAAGTTAAGCCTCTCAAGGTTTGAGTTAAGTTTTTTTGGAAACTGGTTGGTCATGAAGTTTCAGTTCCTTAATCATATTAAACAAAAAAGATCGGGAGAAACCTAAATAACGCAAAACACATGGAACGTAAAAATAAGTTTGCCATGATAAATTACATATGTGTTACACAAACATAACGTTGCATTTATGAAACAATTAATGATAAATTCATGGATTTTGTTTCATTGTCCGTGACTACATAAATACATTCAATTATAATGAATCTTTATTTATTCATTTATTTAAGGACAATCAACAAAACATACACCAAAATAAATATGTTAAGGATCAACACATTTTTCACACGTTATAGTGTAGCCTTAATTAAAGGCTGCACTATAACGTGCGAAATACAGAAAACCTTTGCCTAAGAGCGTGTACGCCGTATGGCATTTCATACAAATTTTCAAGTCGTTTTTGAAAATTTGTATGAAATACTGTACGGCGTATCGCTCTTAATAAGCGTAGTTCCCTGACGCTTATGACTAACCAAGTCACCCCATTTCTTCCACGGACACCAACAAAGGCGTACTATTTATTGAACAAAATAAACAAACAAAGAATTGCATGCACGCTAAAACAGGGTGTGGCTCTACGTAAACGAGTATATTGCATTACTAATACACGCCCCACTTAGTCAATTAAACAAGCAAGGTACCAGGAGCGCAGAATTTACAAGCAACTAACAAAATATAGGAGCGATGTGCAAGCAAATCGATATCGTATTGTCATGCAATGTTCCATGGACACGGTCACGGCCCTATGCTACGACTATATACATTACTAGGAGCCATGAAAGTAAGTTCTCAATGTCTTATTAAACATTCCGTGGGCTATTTCGAGCTCAGACGTCTACATGGACGAGTGACATTCAGCCAGTAATATTTTATTAAGGTTTCTTATTTCTAACAGACAAAGCTTTACTCTGACAGTAACTACTATTAATGATCCTGAAAAACATTATGATTCATTGTCGTGTTACGTAAATAAGCAGGGACCAGATCTTAGTCAGTAAAGTAAAACAGTGTGGGTGTATAATTCATACTAAATATTGTACTAAAATGCAAACCTCTGTCTGTCTGTTTGTTACCTACCTCTACAAGTTTAAACGGCGGAGAGCACGGATTTTTCCAAAGCTATTGCAATTCCTCACGGTTCGCGGATAAACCAGATTGCTAGAGAAATACAAGTCGTAGACAGATTGATTACACTCCTAGCTAACTTCAACTAAATTCAAATGAATCAAATGAAATCTCAAATGAGACCGGCGGGAGTCCACAACGTTAATTTGTCAAAGTGCTATCGACGATACGCCCGGTGCCACGTTCCGCATACCAAGTACAGCGACTAAGTTTGTTCAAATAATCTTGTCAAACAAGCAGCACTGCGACGTATTTCATTTAAATGTTGTGATATCCTCCTTTCTTGGATTTGCATTGAATGAAGTTTTGGAATATTTTAATGATTTTGAAGTTAAATCACTATTTGTGGACTGAAATGACTGCAGCTTTTGAAGAACTGAAGTCTTAACGGGTTTCAAAATTCTTAGTTTGACTTCGTATTGCTATACTCCATTGGTTGTCCATCATCATCACTTTATTGCTAATGTATTACTTATTTGAAAACACCACCTATTTAAGCCAGAAATGAACACATCACCCCGTCGAACCCACAACACAATGACAAAGCAGTAAATATTCGCAACACAATTGGCGTCGATACAGAAATGCCGTGTCCATTCATTTCTACGTTCGGTGTGGTGGGTTTTGTGGTGCCATGGGGGTGGTAGTGGAGTCCCACCACCAGGCTCGCACCGACGTGCCACGACGCCGCGAAAACACCGTAAAAAATCGTAGTAAAAAACTGATGGAAAAATTTCCAGTACATGTGTTTCTAAATTAAAGTGATTGAAATGAACACTTAAATAAAGGTTATAATATATACCTGTTAATAAATATAGTGATCAAAATATGTTTCAATAACATGAGCGCTTTTAAAAATTTCTAATACGTTTCATGCTCTCAATAATGTGACGTCATCCCATATATTTTAATTTCCTAGTCTATAGTGAAATATACAGTTCTTTGTTGTTATATTTCAAATAACCACCACAAGTGAAGCTGCTTTATGGTTATGTAACCACACAAAGATTTTGTAAATATAAGACTACTTAGATTAAGAAAACTTTATTGCAGTACTAGCAGCGCCCCGCGGTTTCACTCGTACAAGTTTCGATCCCGTGGGAATATCGGGGTTAAAATTATGCTATATGTTAATCCTACTTATAAACCATCCGTGTGCCAAATTTCATCTAAATCCGTTCAGTAATTTTTGAGTGAAAGAGTAACAAATATCCATCCATCCATACTTACAAACTTTTGCGTTTATAATTTAAGTAGGAAGTAGGATAGACTTCCAACGTGGAAAACTTGGAAAAGGCTTGTTTTCGTCCTACGTGCGCTACCACCATTTATAATGTTAATATTAATTAACGGTACTGATTTCATTGCACAAGTACATTCAAATATTAGGTATAAATTACCTGAAACCAAGACTAAATTTGAAAACAACAAAATAAAGTTTAAACATCCTATGTCTTTGAATGCCGTAAGGAAAATTGTATCCAGTCTTTACAAAAAATATATAAGGTGCTGTACTGTAAATATCCCTATTCTGTTCTATTGAAAATATCAATCATATTTTTTCATACTTTTTAAGTTATTAGCTTTATTATCATTGATAGGCTCATGCTTGTCCACAATCTCATTTGACAAGAGCGATGATTTTTTGACGATGGACGAGAGTAGTGAAAGTAACCTGTTCACTCTTGATTTGAAGTCTCTCCTGTTGTACTTATCAGGAAACACAAACTCTGATACTGTATGCAAAGTAAAGGACTTGAATAATTTAGAGGCGAGTGGATAAAAAAATAACGTAATACGTCGAAACATTTACTATATTACTGATGTCGAAGTTAACATTGAGAAAATTGAAAAAAAATCTAATTGATTCGATAATATTCACGGTAGCTACTAATATTTGGGAAGGCAAACCACAAATCAACAGTGTTTACAAATTCAATAGGCCTCATGAAATAGCGCCATGTTTACATAAATACTATTATTTTCAAGAAATTAATATTATGCTTTATAAATTTGAAACATTTTGTTCAATAAAGCATATGATGACATGATTATAGCATATCCTGAGAACTACAACACTTATATTATTGCACAAAGTTATCAGATAGATGGCGCAAAATGTCCTGTTCTTATCAGTTACTCACTCACTCATCTCGAAATATCTAAAAACCCTTGACGAAATTTGATGATGAAATTTGGGACGAATTTAAATCATGAATATGAAACCCCTGCTAAGAAAGGATTTCAGGAAACTCCCCCATAAAGGGTTGAAACAGGGGGTGGAAATTTGTATGAAGAAGCTTATTTCTTTGGCGAATATACTTCAAACTTGGTTCGAATACTGGCTTAAATGAATTAAAAAGGTTGCCAGCATTAGTTTATCAGAGTTTGCATGGAAGGATCTTAATGCTTGTTTCGATTATGTTGAAACGGCTTAAATAATTTGATAAAAAAAAATATAATTGCATTAATTTTGAATATAAACTCCTTAAGGGGTGAAAAGGGGTGATGATGTTTCTAAGGGATGAAATTATTGCTTGCTTATTGGTATTAACAATCTAAAAGTATTATAATTGGAGCAGATCAAACAGTTTTGTCATAAACAACCGCTAACGGGTTGTAGGGGACAACAGTTGTGTTGATGCTGAGACCACAGGATGAGTAGAAAAAGCAAATTAATTATTATAATTTGTTTCGATTAATTTTCAAAAATTGCTAAAGTTTCTGGAGTAATTGCTAGATCGGCGCGGACGAAGTCGCGGGCGAAATGCTATTGCTTACTATGTTTAATTTTAGATCAAAATTCGCCACCTGCGACTAAAAATCTCAAATCCATTGGTCTACGCTACAATGCCCTGAGTTTTGCTTGAAGAACCATTTCAAATTATTATGTCCTTGGTCACTGTCAGGCAATCCATCAACATAAATAAAAGTTACACTGTACAAAGACAATATTAATAGTCCAACTACCGAAATCCAAAGCTAAATATATTGTTGAACCAGTACCTAATTCATTGTTAAAACAACATCTACTGTAAATAACTTTGTCTGAGGCCCTATTTCTTGATGATTTATGATGAGCGTTTATATCGCAGTTATGAAATTGTACAGAGGGACCCAGCAGTTCTTAGATAATCTTGAAGCCTTGGACTCGGCAGATAAACTTAGTTAAATTCTCAAATATTCTTTGAAAGCTGCTATCATTTTAATTTTGTTCCTTGAAAGTTTAACTTAAGTCATGCCTTTGAGATAGCGCGCTGATGTTTCGTTCTTCAAAGTTTCCTTTTTGTCTTACGTTAAGAAATACTAGTTAATAATTTACTATATAATATAGAATAAAATTACTTTCCTTATGTGTTTTAACATGAAATGTTAACATTGGAATGTAGGTTTACGTTTCAACACGTAGTCCAGTCAAGGTCTCTGAAATTCATGATTAATAAATTATTTAAGCTTACATGAATACAATCACGCATGAAGTAGTGAATTTATTTTATGGTGTGAATGTGGTAGCAGTATTGTTGTACCTGTGACAAGTTAGTGATGTGAAGACCTTTTGTTCCGTACTTGTTTGAGATTAAACATTGAAATATGTATGACGGAGGTGGAACGCCTTTGATGACCCCTGATGGCTACAGCAGTATAAGTCAAGGTAAGATACAGACCATGGCATTCTACTGATTTGAACGAAAGACACACTGAAGATATGGTAGGCACCAAATAAATTACTATAGCGGTCATTCACCCACCCACATTTATTGAGATTTCAAAAACGGACAGAAAGACGTACAGCTTTCCTGAAACGAGATCTTTCATGATACTTTACATTTTCTAATATTGAAAATGAAGACGATAACGAAGAGATATTAGGGAAAGATCAATGTACTTTATTGAACATTTATCTGGCGCCTACTATACTGTTTGACCACGAATTTTCTAGCGAGAGTTTTTTTAACATTCTCGATTGCGTTAGCGTAAACTTCAGTGTGTATTAAAACTAAATAAGCGCCGTCTGGTGACAATAACGGAAATCCTTTTTTTTTCTAAACATTTTGACATTTACGACGACTCAGTTCGTTTTTTTTTATTAAAAAGTGATTTCATTACCCATAATTCTTTATCAAATGAAAACGTTGAACGTTCTTTGCTCCTGTAAATTAGTAGAAATACCCTAAGATTTTTTGCTTTTAAAAACGCTTTCCTCTTTTCCAAGTCAAGTCGTAATGAATGGCAAAGCGCGGGAAGCTGTTTTACAGCGCTTTACTATTCATTAGGGCTTAAAATAAAAAAGAAGCTCTGATGGATGGTTAAGTTAAAATGGCGAAATACCGACATCGACTAATGGGATTATGTTTATCTTCTACTTGAAAGAAACTACAGTATCCTTAAGTGGCTTATGATGTTGCCTTTAATTAGGCAGAAACAAAACCGCGGAAAAGCCAGGCTTTATAAATTACTCAGTCGATGTTTCTACTATCGCTGGTATTCTCTAGCGATCCACCACATGAATTTGAAAGTTTATTGAAGGAAACAACACTGAATAGATACCATTTGGTCAACCTCTTAAGTTTTTACCACAATGTCTGTAGCACACTTAGGTAAATATCAGTACCCGGGTCGATGGCGAGATGTCAGCAAAGAAGACGAGGCCCCATAGGGTCAGTGCCTGCTAGAGTTGCGGAATCTGTTGAAAAAGTCACCGCGACCCTGAGAATAAAGAGCATTAGGAGGAACACAGGTGGGTTTGAGCCGGTAAGAGTCTAACACTCCCTTCCGCTCCGCTCAGAGCGAGAGAAGTCATCTCGTCCATAAAAAAAAGAAGGTCCAAATATTTACGAATCAACCATTGCTTGGGCTATATATGTTACCTATAATCAAAACTCCACATGGTATTGACAGGCTATAGACAAAGTCGAAATATTCTATGAGTGAAAGCGACATGTAGAAATGTAAGAGTTTAATTACGTGGCATTTCAACATCGTTTGTCGATCACATTCATTTTTGACGTTTTGACAATTGCCGCTGCCACGCTGCCACAGACAGAATGTCAATTGTCTATATCTTCCTACCACTACCTTTCACTACCGCTGCTCGACTTTTTTTTTTGACAATCGTTACAGCTGACATAACTCAACACAAGTTTATCGCCTGTAACTTAGTTGCAGTAAGAACCAAACAAATAAACTGATAACTAAGTTGAAGATGCAACTGAGCCGTGCCAATGCTCCAGACTTAACAGCCCCGCTGACCCAATAAGGGAACATAAATGTGTGATATAATCCCGGGCAATGCGAGCGAAGTTCCCAGCTAAGTTCAGTAGGTACTTGTGCGAGTTGCTGTAACTTGGCCGTTCGCTCGAAGAAGGGGGAGGGGGTCAAAGTTTGTTACGATACGCGGTTTCGACCTGCTTGGTTTACCTATCACTGCTGTTGGACTTTTAAAAGTTTTAAGAACAGATTTAAGTATTTGGTCCTTCGAATATGATAGCTTTTTTTTTTCTTTTTATAGCGGCATTAGGAATACTTTTTGCTACTTACTGCCTATCAAAAGATAGTCAAACCATTGACCACCAAGATAAATACCAGTTTTTTATGTGGAGCGGCTGCCTTCCAGACCTCCACAACCCATTAACTGGGTTCAGATTTTCTGGCTTCTGACAATTCGTAACGACTGCCAAGATCTACAAGTGAAAGCCGAGACCAATGGATTAACGTGTTATCTGAGTCACGGAGGAAACTTGGTAATTAAAGATGGTCACCCATCCAAAGACCAACCTTGGCAAGTGTTGCTTAACCTGGGAGGTCGACCCGTGTGGCTGTTATTATTTAGCCACGCTCTTCCTTATTTTAACAATGACCGGTTATGATTTAGTTTTTCGGCGATCCGTAAGTAGATAGGTACCTAAAGATAAAAAAAAATATGAAACCTCTATTCGTAGGTAAGGTTAGACTCTGATTCGTTTATCTGTTATGAAAATAATTATACTCATTAATATCTTTCTAAACTTGGGCTTCCTAAACAAACAACAAATTCTTACAAAAACAAAAATAAAACGATTTTCCTCAATAAGGACGCTCATTACCGATATCAGAGCAATTAGTTTCTTTGAACTAAAAAACGGAAAATAAGGAAAATTCTAAGAAAAATGTTACGTCATTTGTCGTTGGGGACGACCCTGATTCATTAACAGTACCTAAATGAATAAAATTATTCAGTACTGAAAAGAGCTTCACCATCCTTCTGCGCTAGCGAGCTTAATGTCAGCTCTCCTAGCCAAGTTGATAATCTGCAATCGGTAACGCTAGTGGAAAACGAATCAAATGTATGGGAATAAAAGCATCTCAACTTTAAGTCACGTGGTTAGAGCAAACGAATAGAAAATTCGTAGCCAAGTTCACATCGTTGAAACTGATAAAATGAATTGTTATTGTTTCTACAATGTTCAACGCTACATCCTTTGTTAAAATGTTTAAACTTAATGGTTAACCTGTTTGACGATTGTAGGAAAGCTCGCCATAGACTATAGAATAGGTCGTTTTTGCAAAGACATTGTAGAACGAGCAGCCAACTCAGCCACGTCAACATGGCTACCAACTTATCGTTTTCTACAGTTGCTGACACCGAGGCGGTACCGATTGGAGAACATTCGACACGAAACGGTTGTAACTTGGCTAGGGGGGACAGCTTTTTATTTAGCTGATGTGCTTGTAGGTATATAATTGTTTGAGTTGAATTGAAGTGTAGGCTAGAAAAAGTGATGCTCTATCTGCGTACGTACTCAAGATATACATACCTAGGTTTACACGTCGTTTTGTTTTCATTTTGATTCGTCAATCCTATATAAACTTTCTGTGGACAAGGTAGAACACCGTGCCCGATTTACCAGGCCCGCCGTAAGCGGGCGTGCAAGGCGTGCACTGCACAAGGGCGGCACGTCCAAGGGGGCGGCAAATCGAGCGACTCATTACGTAATATTCAAAGTCATAGTCATAATATAATAGCCACCCCACCTACAGCATAAGAAATATCATCGCATTGAAAAAAACCGAAGGCGCTATCTTATCCGTCAGCAGGTACCGCAGGAACCGCCCGCCACCGTTTGGACTCAAATTCAATACAAGTATCCATAGTCGTGTTCTATGAAAACTCTGAGCTTATTTCTCAGTTGGTAGGTTAGGTAGGTACTTGTTGAGCATGCCACCATTGTGGCGATAAGTCCCCTCTTTGAGGAGGAGATGTTGGAGTTGTAGAGGAGCCACGGCGTTCCTAGCACCGGTACTCACCGGACACGGGTGTTTCGGGAGGTACCTGTTTTGAAATCCACGGGAGGACACGTCCGCGGCCAAGTCCGGGTGTCAACACTGTAGTGTTACCCGGACTAGGCCGCGTGATCGCCTGGAGGACATGAGGGAACATACGGTGGAGGTCTGCCCTGCTTGGACGGAGCAACGCTGTGTCCTCGTCAAGGCGATCGGCGACCTCTCGCCTCCGGCTCAGTTTCAATACATGGTCCAAAGCGAGGAGGCATGGGAAGCGGTCACCTCTTTCTGCGAAGCAGTAATGCTAGCGAAGAAGAAGGCGGACCGCGTGAGGGAGAGGGAAACCTTACGCCGCAACAGAAGAAGACGCCCCGGGCGTCGGGAGTCGCAGAGCGATTCCTGGCCACCGTAGGCGTAGGGCACCTGTGGATGATGGGTCGCCTTCCGATAACAACCAGGCTTATATATACTGAACAAAGTCAGAGAATCAAATTATTTTTCACACCAGATGTAAGTGACACGAAACAAATTACAGTTGTAATCAAGCATGTCCTTTTCGCAATCCTTATTACAGTAAATATTTTTACCACTGACTTAATTTCAACATTTCCGAACACAGCGATAGCTCTAAGAATATTTTCTTGCCGGAAAGATTCTTTTCGAAATAAAAAAATATCAAAAACTTATCAACAATGCTTCAGCTGTTTTAAACTTTAGTAAACCAAAATAAATGTTTTTTTTTTGCGTTAAGGTTTCCCCACCATAATGAAAAAATCATGAAATAGCCTTTTTTTTTAGCAAAACTCAGCATATTATATAGTCTTAGGGTGGTTCCTTCTGCGAAGCAGTAATGCTAGCGAAGGAGGAAGCGGAACGCGTGCGAGAGAGGGAAACCTCACGCTCCAGCCGCCGAAACAGAAGAAGACGCCCCGGGCGTCGGGAAACGCAGGCGATTCCCAGCCACCTACTGCGCGGGCCTGCGGACGGCGAGCTATGGGTGGCTCGCCGTCCGATAAGCAACCAGGCCCGAGTCGACGGCGCGTCGTGTTCCACGCGCGCCTCAAAGAGCCGTCAGCAAAGAAGACGGGGCCCCATAGGGTCAGTGCCTGCTAGGGTTGCGGAATTTGTTCGAAAGAGTCACCGCGGCCCTGGAACGCAAAGGGCACAAGAAGGATCACGGGTGGGTTTTAGTCAGTAAGAGTCTGACACTCCCTTCCACTCATGATTTCCCATCCAAAAAAGGGCGGTATAATCGGTACTGCATGCGGGCGATCAAACAGCTAGCAGCGGCCCTGCGATTTACCGTCCGTGCCATACTCTTTACTGAGATGAAGAGTTACTAATATTAGGCCTTCTAGAGTTATGGGACATGGACTGACTTGACATTTGAGGCGCTAAATAAGGTGCTATTTTATCAGACACTACACTTGTATTGTACAACAGTAGACATGCACTTATTATCTTCTTTTCCAGGTTACAACGGACGAATTCTATCTTAGAATTCGTCCGTTGTAATCTGGCTTTGCATACAGACAAATAAATTAATTTAATTTACATACTAGTTATAAAAAATTAAACTTATTTTGATGTACGGCTAAAATAAGTCTCTATGCTTTAAAAAAAATCCTGAAGCCATTTGGGTACAAAATATCGTTGGCGTGGGTCTACAATACCTATTTATTTCGTGGACATGTTAGATAATTTATTATATTATTAAAGCTGTTCATGATTGATTTATTGTATTGTAACATCAGGAAACCAACTAGTGCTAAGTACATACTATTCTAATGAACGAATTTGGATTTAAATTCGTACTTATTTACGCCATCTCCTTATAAGAGCGCTACTACATGACTGTCATATAAAACAAAGCATATTTTTTGTATTCATATTTCAAAATACTCTTTATTCTTTTGCCAGATACTTCCAAAGTTCTATCGACTAACTTGTCTACCAGTGACCCACAGCAAAGGAGGCTTCCATCTTCACAGTATATTCTTGGACTTCGCTTAACGTTATCCGATATCAATGGACAAAAGGGTTTACAAAAGGGTTACCAAAAGACTTTTTTATTACGGTCAACTATGGGCTGTATTTGTCTACGGCTGTAGACTACTGTATATTTTTCCGTGTCCTCGTAGTGGCGATCGGCGGCGGCGACCTCTTTCGTCCGCTCCCGGTTCAATCCATGGCCTAAATTCAGGGAAAAGTGCCATTTATAATGTTTTGGTATAGACTATGACTAATCCGAAGCAATATTTTTCCAATAATATTTTTATCGTTATCTTAGTCGTTATAAATAATATCTAACCTAATAACTAACAACAAAAACATCCCTGACTGAAATCACGAGGAGTTTATTGATAAACTTGAATTAATCAAGGAAAACTGTAAATATTTTCCAGATTTTATTTTAAAATTTTATGTCAGCTATAAAAATAAACTTAAGCGATAATATTTGATATTAATCACAACGATAAAAAAATATAATCGCCCTTGCTCTAAAAACGATTATGAAATGACATTTTCTTTTGACGATGACGATGACATTGATTTTGCAATATTCGAATACAAATGTCGGGTCCAAACCGCATTGGAACCAAGTTAGATTACAGGATAACTGACACAGCAAAGAGGCTTATTTCCAGCGGTAACTACGCAAGGAAAACACAAGATAGCCTACTTAATGACAAGCAGGGTTATGACAGACATTGAAAGGATCCGGCAATTTGGTCTTGAGGTAGGCCTTCACAAGTCCGAAGCTATGACCTTTCATGTTTTCCCATTCATGGGGATCCCAAATAATGGTAGGAGGGGTTCACGTGGGCGTCGGGCCGACGACGAATTACCTAAGACTCGTCCTCGACAGCCGATGTAACTTTGTCGAGCACTACCGATGTTTGGCTTCCAACCAGGGGCAATCCGGGGCTGCCTTCAAGCGGCTCCAACCAAATCTAGCGGGTCTAACTAAACGCCTCTGTCGGCCGACGGAGACATTTGATGATTTCCCATCCATTAAAAACAGTAGTTACTACAAATACTTACTTTTTTGACGGAATAAGATCTTTTTAGTCGATAGACATTATCAGAAGCGACATGATTTGTGTTTGGCTTGCTTTCATACTTAGTCAGACTATATTTAATATTAACGTCTTTGCGACTGATCAGGTTTTGATGAAACTATAGATCATGGCACTGCCACGTGGAGAGACTAAGTGGTCATAGATACTTCTTACACCAAGGGTATATTCCCTTGAAATAATTTTGCCGCTGCTAAAAAATAACGTATTACAAAAGAGATTACTAATAAGATTTTTAAGCCTTTCAGGCCTGCTAAAACAACTCTTTCAGACAGCCATTTTTGGAAGGCTGATCGAAAAGCATAGATAAAATAGATGTAATGAATTATTAAAATTACCTGGCTTTTAGGAGAAATTCATTAGCACATAGCTTGTCCCGTCATCATGAAACTATAGCCTTAACGAGAGTGAAATAATTGCAGTCGCGAACTATGTAGTAGCGTAGCTCGGTCCCGATTGTTCAGCGAAGTCCTAAACTTAATGGTACCGGTTCAAATAATACCACCGATTCGAAAACAAATAAGAAACTATTTGTTTTCTATCGGTCTTCTTTGAACAGAACTTAAATTGAGCTTAAGCAGATATTCATGATTCTAAATCTATCTACATCTATATTTCGCCAGGTACATTAGAAAATGAAAAATAACAATGAGCCAGACTTTGGAAACGGTAAGCAATGATGACTCTGGGCGACTACTCTTTGAAAGCTTCGGTGGCTTGACTTAGAGATCAGACTGCCAAAAATCTTGTGACAAGCACAGCATCAGCACATGCCGCTTCTCTGTCAGAGACAGTGAAACGACCACGCGGGCACAGTGCTGTTAGTGTTATAATCTCTTTTAGATCATGTTTTATTATTTTAAGTATGTTTTGTGGATCCTCATGAATACTCTCTGTCTAGGGAGGGCCGACTAAAATCCCACAGTTTCTGCCTCGCCCTTAAATACCAAAGATCGGTTACCACCGGACCAGAATTCCTCTTGTTGTGACTAGTTTATTCAACTCAATATTATTTGATATAAATCAAATAAAGTTATCTTCTGACGTTTTGCTATCAACAATAATAGTAATAATATTGAGTATGGTAACTGACGTACAATCGCTCTTTGGAATAATCCAAAGAGCGATTGTACGTCAGTTACCTGCCACATGGTTCTACTAATGAGCTAGGCGTGCTAACATAATCTTGATTAAATCGATCCATCAATTAATTATCCAAATATGTATTTATTTATAATACTAAAAATAATAAATGTTTTGATGATTAGTTACTAACACCACAGCGCAGTGGTCGCCGAGTGGTAACGGCCCCGACTTACGAATTGTAGGTCGCGGATTTAAACTCAGTTAGGCGCATTACTTTGTGTTATTTATTTGATCACCACTGCTCTCAAAACGGTGAAGGAAAACATTGTGAGGAAATTGGCATTTCCTAGAACCACAGCCTAGAACCAAAACCATGTGGAAACTTTATTTTTGGGGGGGAGAATATCACATCTAGTCAATCAAATATTTTCTTCCCAAATAAATGGATAGCAAAATTGTATTTTTTTTTAGTTATTGTAAATTTTTATTATAAATGTTTTTGATGTTAATTTAATCATTTATTTTATTTCATGCTATCTTATTTAATTGCCCTTAATTACATATTATGAATGTGTTATTTTTTTTTTAATTTATTGTCCACTTTATATTTTTAATTTTAATTGTGCGTAGCTACAAAACTTTTAATACATACCTGCCAAATTCAGCTTTCTACGAACAATAGTTTAATTTGCGCGTTGTCTGTCAGTCATTCATTAACGGGTGAGTTTTATATCATCATCATCAGCCTAGCCTTTTCCCAACTATATTGGGGTCGGCTTCCAGTCATACCAGATTCAGCTGAATACCGGTATTTAACGTGGAGCGGCTGCCTACCAGCCATTAACTGGGTAATATTTTTTGGAAATCTATCTGATGGACTTATTCGATTTTTTAGTCAACTACCCTATTCCAAACCATACATTTCTATTTCTAAACATCTCAGTAGTCACGTCCTCTCAACTCAAGCAATATCATTTTACAACCTTTCCGTCATGTCTTTGATCTTCTTCTCCCCCGAAAACCATCAACATTCTTACTCTAAACTTTCCTCACGACATGTTCTATATTCCTCTTTATCACATGACCATACCATTGCGACCGATTTCCACACACCCTTGGCTACAATAATTTGTAGAAAAACAAATTAACTGACTTTTATTACGGGCATGTGTTTACTAATTGATGGTGTTCCCATGTTAATCGACCGTGGCAATGTGTCAGGGTCTTTATTACGTCGACCCAAGGTTGATGTGAACGTCGAAGATCGATAATGTCAACATTGTGTTCTTGAAATAGAGCCTTACTACCTGCACTTGGAGGAAACTAATAGCAATTAATCAAGTTTTGAGCGATACATTTATTTTCTAGTCCAATCTGTCCCCCTATTGGGCAAAGTCCTCCCTGCATTCCTCCCATCTTTCGAGGGCCAGCGCTTCCTATTTCCTATTATTATTATTTTTTATTTTTATTGTCAGATGGATATGCTCTTGACTCTAGTCTAGGTCGCAGGTGACAGAGACAAAGTCGACGATGAAATGAGCTTACCCAGAAGAAGCCTGTTCACTCTAACTTTGAAGAGATCAGGGTTGAATGCGTTCGGAAACACAGACGCAGGCAGAGAGTTCCACTCCTTTGCAGTGCTGTGCACATTACAAAAGACGATTGGAAACGCTTGGTTAGCACCAAGCGTTGATGGAATAACAACAAGGTAGGGATGGTAACCTACAGTGCGTCTAGATGTCCTATGGTAGAAGGGAGCCGGTGGGATGAGGTCATGGAGTTTATGGCGCAATCTCTCCAGTTTCACACGCCATCTTTTTTAGGGTTGGCCACCACCACGTCCCACTGCTACAGAGCACCTGCCCTGTGCTGCTTTAACCCACAGCTTGTCCAGCATGTTGCAGACATATCTTGCCCTGTCCTATTGCAGTTAGGCAGGCTTAGCATACATGCTGAATAATTTAATTATTTATTGTGATAGATCCTAAAGACACGGGTGTAGTCAGGTGGATACACTAGATATCAACAAGCTACAGTCAGTACCCTTTTTTATAGATGGGAAATCATCAAATGACTTCTCCTGCTCTGGGCGGAGTAGAAGGGACTGTCAGACGTCTTGCTAGCTAAAACCCACCCGTGTTCCTAAAACTAAACTAAAAGCCACCCAACGCTCGCCGTCTGCAGGCTTGCGGTAGTCGGGAATCGCTCTGTGACTACCGACGCCCGGGGCGTCTTCTTCTGTCGTGGCGGCTTTGGCGTGAGGTTTGCCTGTCCCTGACGCGGTGCACCTCCCCTTTTGCTAGCATCATTACTTTGCAGAATGAGATGACTGCTTCCCGTGCCATACATTTCCGTGTCCTCCGGGCGATCCTCACAGTTTTGGCACCCTGAGCGTGTCCTCTCGCCGAATTCAGAACAGGTAGCTGCGGAAACATCCGTGTCCAGTGAGTGGAAGGTGACGGACAGTACTCTGCATTACTTAAGTCTGGTAGTCCGCTAAACATATAAATTAATAATATATGTATGAGCTTCTTCTTCTTCTTAATCAACTTCGGCTCCAGTTCCTGTTCAGTGGTCAATGCTCTTTTTTTTGTTTTTTTTTTTAAATTTGTATGAATACCAGGTACTGATAATTTGATCACATGGCCTATCTGTGCGTCCATATCTAAATCCATTTAGCTATTTCTATGATGTGACAACAAACAGTTTAACACACAAAAAATCAAACTGCCTAGCCTTTGATGCACTGAATACCAGTATATTACGTGAGCCAACAGCGTAACATACATAGCTATAATACTAGTTTTATATCAATAGATATACAATGGGGCTGTAAACACCCCACCCTTAAATCGTCAGCTGGAATAAAATAACCCTAAAATGGAGGTATCAAGGGCGTGACGATAATAATACCACAAATCAATGTCACACGAACATAAAACTGTCAATTTTATTCTGATATCAAGGTTGCCATCACGTTGAAGGTTAATTATGGAGTAGGGGCCAAGACAAAAGATGACTATAAGCGATAGCGATTGTTCAAAGACAAAATTGTTGGGGATTGACGGTGTGACATTTCGGTAGCATCGATAATTCAAACTCAAACTCAAAGCATTTATTTCAAACTAGCTGTCGCCCACGGCTCCACCCGCGTGAATGTCGGAAAATATCCCAAGGGAACATGGTGCCGGGATAAAAAATATCCTATGTGTTATTCCAGACTATAATCAACCTCGGCGCCAAATTTTATCAAGATCCATTTAGTATTTTTTGCGTGAAAGAGTTTTTTATTTATAAAGTATTTATTTATCCTATCTTTCCTTAGCTCTTGAAACTCCTAAAAGAAACAAATTTAATTTCTTCGAATCTATTCTAAAATTTCTTGAAACTCGATACCTCAAATCCGAAATTTTACTCACAAAATATTATGAGGTTATTAATGCTTAGGTCACCCAATTATTTTATTTTATGGGACAATAAACAGATACAGTACACATATTAACAACAACAAAAAATAAAAGTGACGAATTAAAGCAATAGATAAGATTTTACGGGTTTTGCCCAATCATTCTTATCAACAATATTTAGTTTTCAGTCATTAATCCCAGATTCAAAAAGATTAAAACGCTTACTGTGTTAAAATATTACTTTTCTTATCTCCTTATTACGGACTTGTTACACTTCAAGTCAATTCTTTATAATTACTGGCAAGTTTTTGGCGCCTTACGAAAATCTGCAAACTTATCCACCATTTCGTTTTACACAATCATGTTTCACACGATCTTTAAGTGTGCTATGATTAAACATACGCTATATTCAATTCAGCGATAAATACGGCCAATCTCATTATTTGATAGGTCGGTTTCTCAAATTTATTACATAAACAATGTTTGAGTAATTGCTGAAGATTTTGTAAATAGGAATAACTATGCGGTTAAGAAAAATAACTTAATACAAGAGGTGGTCATTCAGTAGTTCTAGACTCAATCAAGACTCAATCAAGTGTTTTTTTTATAATTTTTATTATTGATAGGCTGGCGTTTGACCACTATCTCACCTGGTGGTAAGCGATGATGTGGTCGAAGATGGAGCACGCTTACTTAGAAGCAACCAGTTCACTTTTGACTCCCCAAGACTCCCATGTTGTACCTAGTTACCAGTTACACATAATTAATGTGTTTCCAAAAAGTTTTGTGCTTGTGGTAGGGACGTCCACCATGTATCAGTAGCACATTGCCGGACGTCTTGTAGTCCGATGATGAAACAGGCTTGGTGGAATTTCAATTCCATCGCACACTTCGACAAATTTACGTTGGTCTGTGAAAAAAATTATGAGCTATTTTATTAACCGACCGACCGAAAAAATAGAGAGCTCACGGAAACGGTTGAGTCATTAATCACCACTAAGCAAGATTAAGATCAATGAAATAATAGACGCATTAATTGTTTAAATAAATATTTGCCTCATCTAGTTTAATCAATAAGAGTGCACGTTACCTGACTAACGATTTGATATCTCTTGCATGGCAGACGACCAATGGAGTAACCGCACGAGCCACGCTCTTTCTTTACTCATTGGGCAACATCGTGGGAAGCCCAGGCATATAATTATGGCAGAATGAGCTGGACTAATTCTAAAATACTGGTCCCAAGTGAAAGGAGAGTTTCCTACTCTCCTTTGCCCTATCTATAGTGGGCAATTTACGCTTTTTTTGTGTGGGATGTCATTAAATGACTGATGATGACGAATGAGAAGGGAGTGTCAGACTCTTACTGACTAAAATCCACTCGTTTACCTCCAAATATCTTTTGCGTTCTAGGGCCACTATATCTGTGTCGAACAATGCCGCAACGTCAATTTAGGCTCGAAATAACAAATACAAATTATTTTGGACTATTGAGACAAAAAGCTAAGCATAATAGTTATATACGCAGTTTGACCGAATCGAGAAGCGGGCAATGATGATAGACACAACAACAACCGTCAAAATGATAAGAACCTCGTGAAAGTCGATTTAGATAAGCAAGAGTTGTCGACAAGTGGAATATGACCACAATGATGTTGTAACAGCCATGAGCTTTGATAGATTCGAACCTCGAGGTTTAGCAATAACTCCAGAATCCAGTGATGGTACTTAACAATAATATATTCGCCACTAAGCCACATTTAACAGAATTAATACAACCATAGAAAAGCCAGTACCTTCGCTGCGGTGCACAAAAAATAAATGTTTAAATCTCGGCTTATTGCTTTCCTGTAAATCTTACTATACCTACTTATTTACTTATAATATTATAAAGCTGACGGGTTTGTTTGTTTGATTGAACGAGCTAATCTTAGGATTCTATTTGTTGTTTATTAGTAAATTCTTTTATTGTTGGAAAGCCCATTTATCAAGGAAGGCTATATAAAATCTCGCCTGATGAAAAAGAAAAATGTTTCAAAACGGGTTTTTTTCATGTGACGCAGACGAAGTCGCGCGATTCAGCTAGCCATTATATAATTTGCAGATTATTTACGATGTTATCGATCATATGATTACATATTTTGTCAGAGTAAAGCATAAACTACATGATAATGTAATACTTACTTTTAACGAAGCGGACATTAAGCATAATTAATCGCCACTTGCGTAATTTCGTGATAATAGGTAGTGCGCATCATGATTAATTTTAACGCTACCTACCTTCTACATTATCTGCTGTGGACGATTGGACTGTAGGCACATAGGTCTTATGCTTTCTCTGGATTGTAGATTTTTCGAAGAAGGTACCGCGCACTAGAACGCGATGGGCATTTGAAGGAACACGGGTGGATTTTAGTCAGTAAGAGTCAGACGCTGCCGCTCCGCTAAGTGCGGGAAGTCATATGATGATTAAGCTTCTAAAAACCGGCCAAGTGCGAGTTGGAGCTGCACACGAAGGGTTCCGTACTTAGAGAGTATTAGTAATACGGTCCCGTTTTACCCTTTGGGTACGCAACCCTAAAAAGGTCTTAGGCGTCTATATAAAAAAGGTTTTTACTGAGCCTTCGCTGTCCCACTACTGGCCATGGCATCCTCTTCTTCCATCTTTTGCAAGCACCAACAGTATTCTTTCCAGTTTAGCCGCAACACACTCCCTCTAAAACAGTCTTTATTATGAGCAATTGATCTTCAAAAACTAACAGCAGCACAGTAATCTATTCTCTACTACAAAAGACTTTCAGAAGCCGCGACAAAATAAGCAATGTTAAGGTGATTCCGGGCCTTCTGATAATTTATTACGATACCAGTAATATCCATGTTTAGATAACACGTGAAACGAACACAACCGAAAAGTTATGTGAGTAGGTATCCACGCGAATACACAAGTCATATTAAAACATACTATCGTAAGATAAGAACTGACAAAAAACAAATCAGTTCACTAAACAAACAATATGTTGCTGACCGAACTACAACAGGCCCTGGCATTGTACTACTAAATGGAGGTCAGGACTTGTCCTTATGATAGCCTTAAACTAGTACTACAAATAGAACGCCAGCATTCGTGAACCGCGGAAAGTTCAACTAGAAAATCGATCCAGGTATTCGACAATTTCCGCCGCCGTTCGGATGTCTCCGTCGCTGACATTGGCATTCGTCGGGCAAGCCACAATAGATGGAAAGTTGGACTGAAACAAGTTAAATAATTCATAGCGTAAATACCACTTATACCATCAAAGCAAGACAGTGATTCAGACTCGCTCTTAGTGAGGGGAAGCTATGCGATAATCACCCTTATTTCTTCTGTTTGTAAAATTATCATTGTTTGCGGTTGACTATATGTATTTAATGATTCTTAAGTACCATATAGAAAAAAATGGCCTCCTCAACATCTTCAATCAGAGTCTATACTCAGTAAAAAGCAAGTTTGATTGAAGATATATAGAGAATCTAGATATTGATTGGTAGTTTTTTTTTTTTTTTTTTTTTTTTTTTTTTTTTTTTTTTTTTTTTTTTTTTGTATTCTGCTACTTAGCAATCTGTTTCTTCCTGAAACAATAACCTAATATGTTGTCAGAATTTCTTGGGTATATTTGTGGATCTTTAGCTGAGTTGCGCACCCATTGGTGGCATACTCATTTTATGTTGGCAAATCTTGTTGCTAGATCAGGTATACTATTTCTCTTGAGTCGAGAGTATCTTAAGCCGCCCCCTCCCTGCAGTTCTGCAGCTAACTGGTTAACGTGATGGTCTAGTCTGGTTTGATAGTTCTTGCTGTGTAGCTCAATTTCTTCCTTTACTGTTCGCAGATTCAGATCTTGGTTCACATATTTGTTGCTTATGAACCATGGGATATTGAATATAGCTCTCATTGTTTTGCTTTGAAACCTTTCTAGTATTTCAATATTACTCTGACTGGTTGTGCCCCAAAGCTGTATGCCATACGTCCATACAGGCTTGAGTATAGCCTTATATATAGCCAATTTACTGGCATCAGTCAACTGTGACTTGTGTCCGATGATCCAGTACATGCTTCGGAATTTGCAGTCCAACTGTTTCCTTTTGGTCCATATGTGTTTGCGCCAAGTGAGGCGTCGGTCAAGATGCATACCTAGATATTTAGCTTCATCAGATTGTGGGATCTCTGTGTTACAAAGTTTCACAGGTGGGCAGGTTTTCCTTCTAAGTGTGAAGGTTACTTGTACCGACTTATCTGAATTGGCTTTGATACGCCACTGCTTGAGCCACTCTTCAATCAAATTCAGATGTAGTTGGAGCCTTTCGGATGCGCAGTCCTGGTTCTCATGAGATGAAAGTATTGCAGTATCATCTGCATACGTCGCTATAGTAGTGTAAGCATGAGTGGGTATGTCTGCTGTGAATATGAGATAGAGCACTGGTCCCAGTATGCTACCCTGTGGTACTCCCGATTTAATTTCGTGCAGTTGAGATGAATCGGCATTATACTTTACTTCGTAGCATCTTTTTTCAAGATAACTTTTTAGAAATGGGAAGAAAGAGTGCGGTAGATATTTTTTAATTTTATAGAGTAGCCCACTATGCCACACCTTATCGAAAGCCTGGCTAATGTCTAGGAAAACCGCACAGCAGAAATGTTTGTCTTCCAGCGCTCTGCCAATGACGTCAACCAAGCGATGGACTTGTTCGACGGTACCGTGGCCCTCTCTAAAGCCAAATTGGTGGGACGGTATTACCTCTGTTAGATGTTCTCGCATTCTACTCAATATAATCTTTTCCAGTAGTTTGCCAACTACCGGTAGAAGACTTATGGGTCTGTATGATGCCACATCTTGTGCTGGTTTGCCTGGCTTTAGTATCATAACCACTTGGGCTATTTTCCACTGGCTTGGGTAGAAGGACAATCTTAAACAGGCATTGAAGATAGCAAGTATGAGTAATAGGCCTTTCTTTGGGAGATGCTTCAAGAGAGTAGCGTCAATAAGATCATAACCAGGGCATTTACCTTCTTGAAGTTTCATAATTTCGCGCCTTAATTCATTTAGTGTAACATGCTTCAGTGGTAGGTGCATTTGAGTAGGAGAGCTGAGGTATTTGTCTATTTCATCGTCGAGATGTTGATTAGTGCTAGGAAGCGGTTCAAAAACTTTATGTAGGTATTTGGCATATGTGTTAGCTTTTTCGCAGTCGGAGCGAGCCCAGGTTCCTGATTGTGTTTTTATTGGGGTAATTTGTTGCTTGGGACGCTTCAGGTTTTTGGTAGCCTTCCACAAGGAATAGTTTGTGTCACTAGTATGTGTCAGTTTTGCGAGATGTGATTGCAAATTTTCATTTTCCCATTCTTTGATTAGTGTCTTTAATTGCTGCGAGGCTTTATTAAAGGCAGTCTTGTCTCTTGGGTAGTGAGTGTTATGCCAAACTCTACGGAGCCTACGTCTTGCTTTTACACAGTCCTTAATGACCGCAGGGTACACATGTTCTTTTGCACTTTTGGCTTTATGTTGAGGTGTGGACCTATTTGCCGCATTGTGGATCAATTGATTTAATCCTTCTATGGCCTGTTCTACTTCCTCGACGGTTTTCAGAGAGATCATAAGCTGTGTCTCCGCTGTGATGATATCCTGATATTTTACCCAGTTAGTGTTTCTATTGTAAATTTTGGGTGATACTTCCTTTAGTATTATCTTGTTACTCACGTTAAGAATAACTGCAGAGTGGTCTGAGGTAAGATCTGTATCAGGTTCTACATTGGTGTTATTGATTACAATATTTTTTGATATAAAAAAATCTAGTAGATCGGGAGTTTTTCTCGGGTCAGTTGGCCAGTAGGTAGGTTCACCGGTGGACAAACAGTCGAGATTAAGATGTCTCACAGCTTGATAGAGCTGTCTGCCTCTAGTTGTTAGTAGCCTAGATCCCCAAAACGTATGTTTTGCATTCCAGTCGCCTCCACTTATAAAGCGATGCCCAAGTTTGGAGAAAAAGAGTTCATAGTCTATCCTTGTTATCTGGTGTTTGGGTGGACAGTAAACTGCAGCCAATGTAATGTCCGAGCTATGATCATTAATTTTAATTAGTGTGGCTTGTATCTTATCTGTAGCGAAAGGCTCAAGCGGGTGGTGTTTTATATTCGATTTTATGAGTATTGCCGTTCCTCCATGTGCACTTCCAGATGGGTGGTTAGTAGCGTAAATAGTATAGCCCTTAATTGAAATAAAGCTTTTACTTGTAAATCTGGTCTCGGAAATTAATGCTACGTCAATTTTTTTCATGTTCAGAAACATTTGAAGCTCTAGTTTTCGTGCGACTAGTCCATTGGCGTTCCATGTAATTATTTTAAGGCTAGGATTAAATTTTCTTTTGACTGCTCAGAAGCTGGATAAATCGATCCATCATGTTGTCTACCACGTTTATCATCATGGTCTGTATTTTGGTGAACATCTTATCTAGGATTTCACCAAGCTGTTGTATTTGGAGCGGTTGGTCTGGGTAAATAATGTTTTCTGTTTTGTTTTTGGTCACGTCAGCATAAGTTGCTGCAGTTTTGTTGTAGGTGTTTAATTTTTTTGACTGCGGTTTATCAGCTTCGGGCATCTGGGTATACTGGTTTGTGTTAGTCTGTGTTGGTTTCGGTTGAATTTTCAGTATATGCTCTTTATATTGTTTGTATTTGACACATCCTCTATAACTAGCCGGATGTTTCTCATGACAGTTTGCGCATGTAGCTTCTGCATCTCTAGTTTTGGTACAAGTAGTGGTCGGATGGTCTTCTCCACATTTAACGCATCTAAATGGTCGATAACATTGGTTTTTGGAATGACCAAATCTTTGACACCTTTTGCATTGGAGGATTTCTTTTTTTTTATAAGGAGGTTCGAAGGATACTTTCATATGATTTATGAACTTTAGTTTAAATATGTCTCTATTATTCGACCTAGGTTCCAGGTCTACATAAAATAGGGGTAAAGGTTCTTTTGAGATTCGGTGACGTACATTTACGAGCTGTCTTACTTCGTGTCCATGTATTTTAAGATCTTCCTTTATTTGGGAGGTATCCTCTGAACTGTGAAGACCTCTTAATACGACTCTGTAGGGTCTCTCACTTTTTAACATGTAGGTGTAGTGGCTAATGTTGTCCTTGACGAATTTTTCTCTTATTGATTTATAAATTTCTATACTTGCTGGCATTATTTTTACGACGTGTCCTGACCTGAGCGTTGTCATAGTATAATTTTCTGCTGTTGTGATTTTTATTAGTTCATTTTTAAGAGCGTTGATATCCAGCACTCCAGTCACAAAGATTGGTTCTGGTTTTGGTGGCTTTTCTGGTTCTTTGTTATCTGTTATGTCTTCCTCATTGCCTAGAATTTCAAACTGATTTTGTGTAGAGACTGTGTATGCAGTTGTGTTTGATTTTTTCTTCTCGTTTTCTACCTGTGGTGATTCGGTTACCACTCTTTTTCTTTTGGCTTGAGGTATTCGATCTTGTTGCCAAGCTTTCTTGTTTTGGTCGTTAGTACTAAATATTATTTCAGGAGACTTAATATCTTGCGGTATGGTACCGAGAGAGTTGCTACGTGTTTTTGTGAACATACTCTTTTGAAGAGTGGATTGGATCATAGTTGGGTTTGTTGCATTTTTTGGGTTTTCATTCATTTTGTTCCCACGAGTATTGGACGAATACACAGGTCACTTAGGGGTGACGCCATTCCCTAAGAGGGCAGAATACAACTACGTTTGCCATGTCCGTAGAGGTTGATCGCTAGTGGCTGGTCTCCCACCAGTCATGCAGTCTCTTGGCACGAGATCTCACCGTAGACTTGGGGTGATTTTTTATAGAAGTTGTCTTCTTCATGACCCAGACAGTTAAGCCAAGGCCACCGATCTTGTCGATACCTACAAGATTGCGGTTTGTGGGAGTCATTTCCTACACTCACTGATACACCTAGCTTGTTAGGCTGGTTTGGTCGGGTTAATTGACCGCCGCCCGAGACTCGGCGTTGTTATTCATTTGGCACCACCCGGGGGACACGTGCAGGGTTATGGTTAGGTGTTTCCTGCGGACGCGAATAACGTTGCCCCCCTAATTTTTTTTGATTGGTAGTAACTGAACATTTAAATTCCTTTATCCTTTTCCAGACAGAATGCAATAATGGACACAGGGTTTCAAAATCTTTTGATTAGCACGGCTTTTGCAATGTATCAGCAAACAGCTATAAGACAGAAAACTATTATTTTTCAACTGATAAATTTACTCATATCCCACAATTTAAGGCACCCGATGCAGTGTGCTTCACACGCAGTGCGTTTCTTTATCTATTTTTCACGTGTGAAAAATGTCAGGTATCTATTCAATTTATATGTCACCATGCATACGCCATAAATTTATAACATATCGCGTGAAATTGTAAACTCATTTTTCTCAATAAGATACGGATAAATTGAAAACGGAATTTTCGATGGGATTAATTACCTATATCGAGAGTTTTAAACTTATAAGCGTTGATTACAATCTCATGGAGATGACTATCATCCGGTGACTTTATATATATTTATAGGGTTTCGAACGTCCGTATGACAAGCAGGGCCCTTCCTATTCGTATCTGTCGGTCCGTCCGTTTGTCACACTCAATTTTTTCCGAATCGACTGGATCGATTTAATTGAAATACACACCATATGAACTTCCATGAAGAAGAAAAGATTAAATTGTTTAAGTGTTAACGTGTTACTACACTACACAAATATTAAAGATTAGTTACTTATAGATAATAATCGTCGCATTTTAACCATTACCTACTTTATATTTATGTTGCTTTTCTTCAATATACACATAAATGAAAATCTTGGCATCACATAAGCGGTTTCCAATCAAATCCAATCATATCGACAAGGATAACTTATTACGTTAATAACTAACAGTAATAACACATATACATAAGTATGTTAACATCTATTTATCGTATTTTCCTAGTGGGTTTCCATATTTGATCAATTCTTTCACCATATTTAAAAGGAATGTAAATAATTCCAGATGGACATTAGCTAGAAATACACTATCCAACATATGTAGATATGTGTTCGTACTGGGTTTAGACAGGCGGGTTGGTAACTTTATAATGACAAAAAAAAACAAATTATAAAAAAAAATTGTTTATTTATCCGACGGACGGTTCCTTTACGGAACGATTATTATCTATCTTGTTTTTAATTTTTTAGTTCACTTTTTTGATATAGCAGGCGTGTTTTTTAAATTATTTATTTTTTATTTCTTACCTTTTTGTTTATTTTTGCAAGCTATAAAAGATGATAGTATATGTATCTGATTTTCATGAAAACAAAATAAAAATGTTTGTTTAAATTATTTATATATGAAGTTATGGTGGAATAAAGAAACTCACAAACATACATAATACATATAATTATGTTCATGAACCCTGAAAACATCGCAGTCCTTTTTTGGGTTAGTCGTGTAAAATAAATCAACTACGCTTGAATGGTTGCTTTGAAGGAAATATAAAGCACTAACTAGTAGACCATGGTCTCCTCGATTAGAAATAAAAATCGATTGTAAAATCGTTTGATCCCGGAGAAACTTTAATTTTTTTTCTGAATCTACCGGATCAATTAAGTTTAAATTGGGTAGGTACACATATTAACTTATGTAACCTCAACACGGACGCTTTTGGCAAATAAATTACCCATTGTATGACTGTGTTTTAATTTTAAATTTACTTTTTGGTGTACAATTAATATTAAGTACTTATATTATAGGTACTTCAAAATAACATAAAGGTGGGACCTTCGTCCGGAACCCAATGGTCACTAATCCGATTCGCACTTGATCGGTTTTTTAACCGACTTCTAAAAAAGGAGGAGGTTCTCAATTCGGATGTTTGTATGTTTTTTTTTTTATTTTTTTTAATTGTTTGTTCGCGTATAACTCCGTCGCTTGCCAACCGATTTCAAAAATTCTTTTTTTGTTGGAAAGGATATACTTCCCAAATGGTCCCATGAATTTTAACGAAATCGAACAAGCGGTTTTTGAAAAATCAACAAAAATCTAAAAAAAAATCTACATTGTCTACATTGACGACCTTTTAGTTTACTCTGCATTGGAGCAGTGCGTTTTTTTACACTAATGTAATTGGTTCGTTTAGGTGGGGGGAGGGGAGGGGGTTTAGGTATCACTAAAACGTGAAAAATAAAAAACTTTTTACAAAAAAATACAACCGACCTTTCCACAAAAAATCAAAAAAGTACAAAATAACTTTAATTTCGGAAGTCGGTGTTCAAAAAATGAAAAAGGAACCACAAACACCGAGTTCCGAAATCAAAGTTATTTTGTACTTTTTTGATTTTTTGTGGAAAAGTCGGTTGTATTTTTTTGTAAAAAGTTTTTTTTATGAGGCTGAAAATCGAACACGACGCCGAAACAAAACACAAGCCACAGTGTGATTCATATATATTTTTTTTTGTTTCAGGTATGTCAGTCCGCCGGTGACTTCAGTTTGAGCGTACTGTATGGTAATATTGAAAAATAAGACTACCATAAATTTGCATGGAATGGCGTGATATTTTAGCTAAACCATCATACAAATGAATACTTCAAATAGTCTAGGACAAAGTATTTTTTCTGTTTGAATAAGTGTTGTTTTTCGTCGACGCAATTTGACGTTGCAATATCCATGTTTTGATGAAAGTTATCAGTAATACATATCAACCATCAGTATACCGATAACAAATGTATCTATTTTTAGGGTATACTATTAAGCAATGAAGATGATGCTAAATATAATCCAGGCAAATTACGTTAAAAATAAGCCAACTTTGCAATACTTCTTAACTCTGATTATATGCCGATAATGTGTAGAGTATAGGCAGGGAAGTATGTTTAAATGTATCCCGCAAAAATAAAGAGCAAAAAGGTAGTACTTATGCTCTGCTTAAGGTTTTCTATACTAATACTAATCTATACTAATACATTATTATAAAGAGAAAAGATTTGTATTTTTGTACGTAAAAAATAAACTCAAAAACTACTGGACCGATTTCAAAAATTCTTCACCATTAGAAAGCTACATTCACCCTGAGAAACATAGGATATATTTTATCCCCGTATTCCCACGGGAACGGGAACTACTGTTTTGGTTAAGAATGTTATTTTTTGACAAGGTAAAAATTAACTACTTGCTTTTCATAAAATTACTTAATTAATTATTTAGGTAAAAATATAACAGGATCAAACTGGGAATATTTTAATTTAAAGGTCATTCCATGTGTGACTTAATTGTAATAAAATTAAACACTTCTAAACACTTTTTCGTATTTAATTTTTAACAACCTTACTTAGGGCTAATATGTTTCATTCTAACGAAGTAAATTAGTCTTACCAATTTTTTGCATATTGCAATAAAATATTTAAGATTAAACAGTTTGCATAACCGGGGCATTCTGCCAACAAAACCGCATTTATTTCAATAAAAGATAGGAAAATCAAGTGAGATAACTTGATTTTCCTATCTTTGAGTTTAATCTTGAGAGAAGAAATCAATCTCAAGAAGAGATCAAATAGGTACACAATTAAATGAGTTAATCCTTGAGAGAGAAATAAAACAGAGTTAATCCTTTTTTTGAAATTTTCCTTGAAATCATCAAATGTCTTCTCCCGCTCTAGGTGGAGCGGAAGGGAGTGTCACTCTTGCCGACTAAAACTCACCCGTGTTCCTCCTTGTGCCCTTTGCGTTCCAGGGAAGCGGTGACTTTTTCGAACAAATTCCGCACAGCAAACCCTAGCAGGCACTGACCCTATGGGGCCCCGTCTTCCTTGTTGACAGCTATTTGAGGTGCGCGTAGAGTATGACGCATCGTTGACCCGGGCCAGGTTGCTATCAGACGGCGAGCCACCCATAGCTCACCATCCGCAAGCCCGCACCTACGATGGCCGGGAATCGCCCTGCACTTTCCGACACCCGGGGCATCTTCTTCTAATGCGGCGGCTGGGACATGAGGTTTCGATCTCCCTCATGCGGTCTGCCTTCACTGGGATTACTGCTTCGCAGAAGGAGTTTTGTTGACCGCTTCCCATGACCTCCTGGCTGGCCTGGCTAAGGATTTAACCAAGTCCGAACGCGAGAGGTCGCCACCTCCGAACGCCTCGACGAGGACGCGGCGTTGTTCCGCTCAAACAGGGCAGAACTCTATCGGCGATCCACACAATGTTGACACCGGGACGTGTCCTCCCGCTAAATCTGAAACAGGCAGAAAGCCGTGTCCGGTGAGCACCTGCGTCAGGCGGAAGCTGAGGACGCCGTAGCGTTTCTTCAACCACTCTTTAAAGAGGGGACTTATCGCCGCATTTGCGGCGTGCCCAACACTGGGTAGCAACAGTCGTTGTCTCGTTGATTCCCTGCCGGAGCTCCGTCCACTACGCAATTTGCCGCGGCAGCAGAGTTAACAAAGTTAGGCCTTATAGAAAACATACATGCTGTGTCAACTCCAAATAAATTGATGCAAGCGCTTTTGACATAATCATTATTTAATTTCTAAAAACAAACAACTTTAACAAAACCGTAAACTTTCACTTATCTTCTTAAAATCCATCTTTATCTATAAAAAATATATATTTGTAAAATCTATTTTCTTCGAAAAAGCTGCAACGAATAGCGCCGGTCAAGCTGGATTTTAAAATATAACGAGATTTATTGGCTTTAGAGAGCCGTCGAGACCACTAGAGTTGGGCTTTCCAACACACCCTGTAGATTTACTGAGCGCTTTGGAACAGAGCTTCACGGACCCAATATATTATTACTAAGTTATTTTCATGCAGATATGTGTTAAAAATATAATTGCCATTTACAGAAACCACTTTTAATATTACTGATTTTAAATCTACAAGAATTTTATTGTGTAAATAAAACTTTCCTTCAGATAATCCTGCAAGTTCACAAAATTTATGTATCACTGTTTTTTTTTATTTAATTTGCGACGTTTTGTATTTTTGATAAAATAGGTTTAAAGATATAATTATGATATTTGCTGGAAAATTTCGTAAGAAAATGACAATTATGAGCAGATTAATTAAGATTTAACCTAGCTACTTCCACGAAAACATTTTAACCATCTATTTAATTAGATGAGCTTTTTCAAAGTCAAAGCTAAAACGTTTAATTTAATAAGGCCATTCAACGGCACTTTTGAATGACATTATTTACAGTTGCATTAAAAAAGTGACACTAATATTTACAAATTATTTACAACTAAAAAGAATAATTTAATACAAATTTGTGAACAATAATAAAACTCTAAAATGAAATTTTGCCAACTCTGTCATGATAACTGGAAGCGGCATGATGTAACCAGTTCCAAACAAGGCCAGTTCTGTTATCGCCCGCAGTTCACACAGTTAGCAATCAGTCAGACTGCTGTGCCCAACTACTCACTAACTTCGGATCCGGTCCAGTATAACTTATCTGTGTAGTTCATGTGATCAATACTGGCAGCTCGAATATCAGAGATATATTAATAATTCCATGCATAGTCTGTTATGGAAACGCGACATTATTTTAAGCTGTATCGTTTTTTAGTCCCCTGGTACTTGATGTTTCTGGTCTCTTGGACCTTGTGGGTCTAAAGTATATAGGCAGCAATGGCTCTGAATAACACGCGAAGTTAGTATAGTCGTTATTTTTTCTGAAATTGTCCAATTTTTAACCGTCTTCCAAAAAAGGAACAGGTTCTTAATTCGACTGTATTTTTTTTTGTGTGCGTTTTCCTCATAACTTTGTACTGGGTGTACCGATTTTGATGAATCTTTTTATATTCGAACGCTAGTGCTTTTCGTGTGGTACAATTTGATTAAGTTGGGGTGAAACTCTGCTGCCGCAGCAAATTGCTGCGCAGCGGACGGGGCTCCGGCGGGATCTCACGGAGGTATGGAGACAGCGATAGTTGCAACCCAGCGTTGGGCACGCCACCATTGCGGCGATAAATCCCCTCTTTGAGGAGTAGTTGGAGAGACGCCACGGCGTCCTCACCTTCCGCCTGACGCAGGTGCTCACCGGACGCGGCTGTTTCCGGAGGTACCTGTTTCGGATTCAGCTGGAGGACACGTCCGGGTGTCAACACGATGTGGATCGCCCAGAGGCCACGGTGGAGCATACCTATCATTATCTCTTCAAACAACACCAATCAACGAAATTAAGTAACGTACGGTTCTTTCTGTATAAGTAGTAATTAAAGTTTGACTCATTTTGTTTGTTTAAAAGTACTAACTATTAAAGTATTATACGAGTAATCACAAGTAAAAAAAAATGCATGAGTATCCAGTTCATTTATTTAAAAACGTATCACTCAGAACTATCTTAACAAGTCTCTTCTTATGCGTTTGATTGGATCCAAGATGTGTAGCGAGACACACGAACGTTGATACCGGGGAAGGCAGCCTCAGCGCAGCCAATACCGAAAGAGCAGACACCAACAACGATATCGTTGTGGTAGAGAGGACCGCCGAAGTCACCCTGGCAGTGGCCGCGACCACCGCCGGACCAACCGGAGCACAACATGTTGTTAGTGATAACGATACGGCCAGCGTAGCTGTTTCTGCAACTAGCCTGGTTGATGACCCTAAGCTCGACGTGACGCAGCTGCTCTGAAGCGGGGCTAACATCCTGTGAAATAATCACAATATTGCAACTATAAATCTCTGGCTAACCGAAAAATACAAGAGAAATCCGTGGGAAACTTACGGAAGTTGTGCCCCATCCAGCAGCCCAGACGGCTTGGTTGTCGCCGAGGTTGTAGTTGGAGCCAGCGATGGAAGCAGCGCGGACATTGTTGTTGAAAGAGAAGGCGGAGGCGGAGCGTAACACGGCGATGTTGTTGTCCATAGTGATGTCGTTGTATGATGGGTGAACGATGTTCGTGTTCACGTTGTGAACGACGCCGCCGCTGTTAGCCCAGGTGGAGCCGATACGAATGCGCCATCTATTAGCTGCGTCACCACTGTGGAAAGATTGAAGGCATGAATCAGACAACTTTTCTTTGAATATGAGGTTTAGTGATTTCTCATCGAAAAATACTTACACGGTGCAGTGAGCCGCGGTGAGGATAGACCTGTTGTTGATGATGGTACCACCGCATACTTGCCAGTAAGTGCTCAAGTCCCATGAGTACAGGAGAGCGGCGATGGTGGGGTAACGATCAATGGTGGTGACCGAACCACCCACAATCCTCTGGGGATTGGATGGGACGGCTGAAAAAGTTATTTTTGAAATTGTGAACACAAAAACGAAATTGGTGGTCGAGTTTCGTATGATCAGTTCAATATATACGAGTAAGTAGGGTACAAGAGACTTGGAAGTAGGTTTTTTTTATGTGTAGTAAAAAACAAATTATTTACAGGTCTGTTTTAAGACCGTCTAGGTCCGCATTAAGGGATTGTGGCGTTAAACAGACGAGTAATTTGTAATGTGATTTGAACGCCCTTGATAGTGTCTTGAATGAAACTGACATTGTTCTAAGCGTTAAATGGTTATGGAATTTGTTCGAAAGAGTCACCGTGGTCCTAGAACGTAAAGGGCACCAGAAGGATCACGGGTAGGTTTTAGTCAGTAAGAGTCTGACACTCCCTTCCTCTCCACCCAGAGCGGGAGAAGTCATTTGATGACTTCCCATCCAAAAAAAAGCGTTGAATTATACGTAATCCAAAAATTACGTCGTAAACATTCACAAAAATAAAACGAAAATTTTACAATTTTAACATGAAAACATAATTGAGTCGAATTAATAGCCTCCTGTTTTTTGTCGAATGATAAAAGACTGGATTTTTTTTCTACAGATCCGATCGCCTTCACGTATAAAACCCTACTCGAAAACACAGTCTAGAAACTAGAACATACCTGCGACGGCCGCGAAGCAAAGGGCGAGCAGAGCAAGGAAACGCATGCTGTCAACTACTCGTCCACGAGTGATTGTTAATCGTTGCAAGTGACGGGTTTATATCAAAGCTGATTGATTTTACTACGCGAAAAGATTAAATGGCTTAAGTGTTATCGTGATGTTTACACATACATACATAACAGATTAGTAACTTTTGGGTCAAAATCGCCGTAACTTGGCCATTACTTGATTTTTCTGTTTTATTTTTTATTCTAGATGAACATCAGCAACAAATACACTATTTAAGATAGATTCATACTGGGCTGGGTCAGGCGGTTCGCTAATGAAGCTTAATCAACTACGCTTAAATCACAGATTTGGAGGAAATATATAGCACTAGTAGACGGCAGACCATTGTCTCGATTAGGAAATCCGAAGAGAAGAAATTGTGTTTATTAATTTATAAAATATTTTTGTTTACGTAACATGTAACAAAATAAAAATTTCAAAGAAAAATGTAAAAAAGATAAGCAATTATAATTGACCGAAAATTAAATTGACTACGGAGAGGATTTGACTAAACCTCAGCTTTTAAAAATAATTAAGAGCAACAAGCCTGAGCCTCAAGTCTGCTATTACAATAATGCCAGAATGGTCTATCATCGATTTCACAATGGTTGATTTGAACTTTTAGCAAAATGACAATGGGATCGAATATATAAATATAGCAGACTTGGGGCCCTGAACATTTATATGAGATTGAAAAAAAATTAGAAGACAATTAGTCACAAATGCTTTTATTTACAACCTTATCACTGTGATCTCAATCCCATTGAACTCATATGGAGCACAATGAAAAAAAAAGTTGCCGATGTAAATATTGAGCACAAAAATGCTGAACTTCCCCGCATAGTTGGAGAAGCTTTTGACGCTATTACAGTTCATGAGTGGGCACAGCATTGTAAACACGTTCGCAGGTTAGAAGGAGTATACTTAAAATATGATTTGTATTTAGATAGACCCTTTATTGTAGAAGTGGTAAGTGGAACTGAAACTGATAGCGACAGTGATAACGATGACAGTGGTACGGAAATAAGCGGAGTATGGCCTCACAACCAGGATAAAGTTGTGTATGCAGGTTCATCTACAGATCACAATTACTGTAAATCCGGTTTTTAATAAAATGTATAGTAAATTATTAGTATTATAATTAATCAAATCTGGTGTTAGGGGTTAGGTACGTTCATAACTAAATGCTTGACATCCAGGTACCTCTTGCAATGTAGATACCTACTTAACTTCGCATTAAATGAAAGTTGTATCCCCCCGTGGAACATTCTATCTGCTGAATTTCCACTTCATTGGATTACTTTTTAGATAAAGCCATTGTTTTTCCAGAGAGACTAAACTGTTAGCGTACCTACGTAACGGTAAATTATCAAATTCTTTTTATTTACTTTATTATTTTTATATGAACTTTCCTTCTTGAAAACTTACTCAATTTTGGGCAACACTGAATCGACGGTGCCGTCCTCTTTCATTTCACAGATAAGTTGGTAGGACTGTATCTATATACAACTTTTAAACGGCGACGAACTGCCATTGCTAAAAAAATATTTTCCGCATAGCACCTATGTAAATCGAAGAGCTTACACGAGTGTAGTATCTCGGCTAATGATGCAAAACTGAGATCAAAGCTCACGGAACACTAATGGTGTGGATTACACTACCTTCCGATAAGTAAACGTGTATTTCTTGTTATTTCTTGAGCATGTATTCTTGAGCTAGCTAGATAAGCATATTATAGTATGTGTGCACATACCGTTTTGAGTAGAAGAAGAGTATTCTCTTAAAGTTTTGAGGGTCCAAACCCTCAAAACTAATAAGTTTTGAGGGTTTGGACCCTGAAAACTTTATTCGAATCAACAATGGAGACGAAACTTGCAGCAGGTAACAAATCTGCGATTATTTGTGGAGATTTTAATGTTAATATTTTAGAATATAATTCCGTAAGCAGCAGAGTTTTTTTTTTAATCATTCAATTTATCTAATGTTTTTACAGAACCAACTAGGGTAGCACCAACTTCTTCAACTTGTATCGATTATCTAGATAAAGCTATAATAAACTATCTACCGTCTGACCATAGTGGACAATTGTTATAGCATAAGTTCAAAGCTGTCTCACAAAAAAATCAAATACGATTTAGGCCAATTACAACTGGCAAATTAGCGATTTCAATTGTATTTTACAAAATAAGTTAAATGTTCCAAGCCATGATATTCAAGATGCAAATATTTATACGATAATTTCTTTTCTTTCGTATTAAAATAATTCAATACAACATTCGAAAAAAAGTCAAAAGACACTTTCCCTAAGTTTTATATTTAGTAACTGGGCGATGAAAGGTATTAGGATAAGCAGGGAAAGACTACATATATAAGCTTTATGGCCTTAAGCCTTTCATTAACACGGAATCATATGTAAAAAAATATTCTAAAGTTTTTAGAAATACTTGCAAGGTAGCTAAAGCTCTGTAAAAACAGTTTGGAAAGTTATCAATAATGAAACTATAGGAATAAAGAACGGAACACTGTTTTTTATTGGAGACTTCACTTGATGCCATAAACTCTTATTTTGAAGAAGCTCAAGAATTTGTGAATTTGTTCACTAAAATAACATTTAAAACTCCAGAAGCTTTAAACTCGTCACCCGAGGTCTCAATTGCTTTGATAAGAGCAAGCGTTCCAGGCTGCCCGGTTGAATTCCAATTTAAACATATCAACCCTATGACAGTTATAAAAGCTTTCCGGCAAATTAAAATCAAATTGACCGAAGACCTATGGGGTATGACAATCAAAGTGTACATCCATAATTGAGATTGAGCCAAGTATGGTGCTATTATAGTTAGCACCATACTTGGCTTTAATATTTAATTTATGTGTGGACCAGGGTATTTTTCCGGATATAATGAAATATAGTAAGCTTATACCACTTTTTAAGTACGGTGTCAGTAAAAGCTCCAATAAATTATAAACCTGTACCGTATGTTGCCGGGTTTCAGCAGTCTTTGAAAAGGTAATGCTCAATCATTTCAACACTAATAAAATCTTACACGATCAACAGTATGGTTTCACAAAAGGACGTTATACGACTGACGCTGGTGTCACCTTACTAAAACATATATTTGCAGCGTGGGAAGAGACCCAACATGCCATAGGAATCTTTTGTGACCTCTCCCAAGGCATTTGATTGTGTTAATAACGAAACTTTGCTTTTAAAATTAGAACATTACGGACTTTGTAAACTTGCACTCAGTTTAGTAAGATAAGATAAGATTTATTTGCCCAAACACATACATACAATAATACTAAGTGTATGCAAGATAACATAAAGAAAATGTTCAGACATGTTTGTCACATCTTTCAAAGCAAAAATTTCATAAACATAATTTAATCTATGACTGCACAATTAGCAACTAAGTAATAAATGACAAAATTAAAAATTATAAGTCATAATTAAAAATAAAAAGAAATTAATAATACAATATGTCAAAATGTACACAGTCATGTCAAAAGTATGTAATAAAATCATAATTGAATCTGTAGTAATCGTAATGTATAAAGTCGTGCAGTGAAATTATTAAAAAAAGAAGTATGATTATTTATATACTAAAACATAGATATGTAAAATATAGTCAGAACTTCTCAACTAAAAACTTATAAAACTCTGCTAGAAAATTAATTAGCCTCTTTTTGAAAGCTACATCATTTAACTGCTTCAAGTTTTTTGGGAGTTTATTATACATTTTTGGAGCCATGCAAAATACACTTTTGCGCACTACCTAAAGAAAAGAGTCGTCATCTACATTTCTCGCTGATTTCACTCTCCCCGGTGACGACGAGGTGTGAGATTGGAATCGGCGAGAAATGTTGTACGATGCTCTACAAGGTTCGGTTCTGGGGCTGCACCTGGGGGACATCGACTACGACTGGGTGCTGCGCGGTGACCTCCCTCGCGACGTCAGCGTAGACGACACGCTAGTCCTGGCGCAAGGGGGGTCACACCAGGTGGCGGCCGAGTTGATGACACGCGGGGTTGCGATAGTCGTTGATAGAATCCGGCAACTGGGTCTCGTGGTGGCCCTGCACAAGTCCGAGGCCATGCGAATTCATGGCTCTCGGAACAAGCCACTATCGGAATCCCAGATAACGGTAGGAGGCGTTCACATCAGCGTCGGGTAGACTATGAGGTACATACTTGGGTCAGTCCTTGACAGCTGGTGGAATTTTGAGAAACACTTCCGAGGTTTTGCTCCCAAACCGGTGCGGGCTGGGACTGCCTTCACGTAGCTCTTGCCCAATCCAGGCGGCCCAAACGACTCCTGCCGGATTTCCCATCCAGAAAAAAAAGGGGTCAGATATGAAAGAAGCTCGTGGTTAAATAGTAGAGTAATATTTGTCGAGGTCATTCCCAATATGAATCCATTACGTAGCCAACAGCTCCAGTCCTTGAAAATCACGTTATGCTATTGATCCCTGTTGTCATTTGAAGATCTTTGATGAATCAGGCAAAGCTGGGACAGATCTATAGTTAAAATATACATGTGTCATAAGACTGTAAACACCTTAATATTTTTCAGTATAAGATAATATAAAAAGCCATTTAATCTTTTCGCGTAGTATAATCAATCAGTTTTGATATAAATACCCTTCACATACAACGATTTACAATCACTCGTGGACGAGTAGTTGACAGCATGCGTTTCCTTGCTCTGCTCGCCCTTTGCTTCGCGGCCGTCGCAGGTATGTTAAAGAGTTTTTAGAGTGTGTGATTTTGGTATGTAGTTTATGCATTACTTTATATATTTACGCACACAACAATGTCAGTTCCAGTCAGATACTATCACGTGCGTTCCAATCACATTACAAACTGGTTGTCAGTTTAACGGCACACTCCTAAAATGCGGACCTAGAAAGGTCTTAAAACAAAAATCTTTGCACCTTACTTATATATTGAACAATTTAAACGAAACTTAACCACATTTTTTTGTATTTGAGTTCAAAATTTAAAAATTATATCTTGTTTTCAGCCGTCCCATCCAATCCCCAGAGGATTGTGGGTGGTTCGGTCACCACCATTGATCGTTACCCCACCATCGCCGCTCTCCTGTACTCATGGAACTTGAGCAGTTACAGGCAAGCGTGTGGTGGTACCATCCTCAACAACAGGTCCATCCTCACCGCGGCTCACTGCACCGTGTAAGTATTTTTCGATGAGAAATCACTAAACCTCATATTCAAAGAAAAGTTGTCTAATTCATGCCTTCAATCTTTCCACAGTGGTGACTCAGCTAATAGATGGCGCATTCGTATCGGCTCCACCTCGGCTAACAGCGGCGGCGTCGTTCACAACGTGAACACGAACATCGTTCACCCATCATACAACGGCAACACTTTGAACAACGACGTCGCCATTTTACGCTCCTCCTCCGCCTTCTCTTTCAACAACAATGTCCGCGCTGCTTCCATCGCTGGCTCCAACTACAACCTCGGCGACAACCAAGCCGTCTGGGCTGCTGGATGGGGCACAACTTCCGTAAGTTTGCTAGGGATTTCTCTTGTATTCAACTGACAGTTAATCTGCCTGTTTCAGTTAGCCAGAGATTTATATTTGCAATATTGTGGTCATTTCGCAGGCTGGCGGCTCCGCTTCCGAGCAGCTGCGTCACGTCGAGCTTAGGGTCATCAACCAGGCTAGTTGCAGAAACAGCTACGCTAGCCGCGGTATCGCTATCACCGACAACATGTTGTGCTCCGGTTGGAACGGCGGTGGTCGCGACCAGTGCCAGGGTGACTCCGGCGGTCCTCTCTACCACAACGGTATCGTTGTTGGTGTCTGCTCTTTCGGTATTGGCTGCGCTCAGGCTGCCTTCCCCGGTGTCAACGCTCGTGTGTCTCGCTACACATCTTGGATTCAATCAAATGCATAAGTAGAGACTTGTTAAGATAGTTCTGAGTGATGTTTTTAAATAAATGAACTGTTAACTCACGCATTTTTTTTACTTGTGATTACTCGTATAATACTTAAACCGTAAGTACTATTAAACAAACAATATAAGACAAAATTCAATTAATTCTTACACAGAAATAACTATACTTTTTTCATTTCGTTGATTGGTGTTGTTTAAAAAGTTAATTATTGCAGAAATATTGATATTATCTGAAATGTCGATCGGGCATTTCATCAATTCTCAAACACAAGAATACATACACGTTTATTTATCCGAAGGTAGTGTAATCCACACCATTAGTGTTCCGTGAGCTTTGATCTCAGTTTTGCATCATTAGCCGAGATACAACATTCGTGTATTAGCTCTTCGATTTACATAGGTTCTATGCGGAAAATCTTTACAGAGAGTCTGGTAACTGCACGGGAATTTTAACCGAACACAATAATCAATTAACTTTCACACAAGATAGTCTTGTTGATGAACAAAGAATAATATTATTTCGTCTGATATAATTTTCCTTTGATACAATCTTTACTTTTATTTATTTATTATTTCTTAAAGAAATCTTTACTCCACACTAGGAATTTACCAGGAGGCTCAATATTGGGTCCTTTCCTCTTTTTAGTGTACATTAAAGATCTATCCTTTCGTAGAAAAAAACAATAACTAATGGCATTATTTGCTGACGATACGTCATTAGTTTTTAAGATAAATAGACGTTCCGCAAGTCTTGACAAAGTAAATGACGCCCTACAGCAGGTTCAAAATTGTTTGAATGCTAATAATGAATTTAGTTTTAAATGAGAAAAAAAACTGTTAGATTTGTTTTACCGAATGTTAAAACTACTTTTAGCATTCGGTATTGAGGAAATATTATTAAATAAAGAGAAACCAGAATTAGTTTAGAGCACAGTTTTCCTGAGGGTAACGCTCGACTCAAGGCTACAATAGGGACCTCATTTAGCATCACTTGCAGGACGGCTAAGTTCAGCAGCATAACATGCTGTCAGAAAAATCCGTCCACATGTAGATACCGCGAGACTGGTCTATTTTATTTAATTTCATAGTAGGTATCATGTCTTACGGTATTTTGCTATGAGGACGGACTGCGGACACAGAGTCTATTTTTATTCTACAGAAAAGAGCATTTAGAGCCATTTACAATCTCCGCCGGCGCGATTCTCTACGGGAACTGTTTAAGGAAATTAACATCATGACGGTACCTTATCAATCCACATGAAAACAATATGTATGTTCGGAAAAATCTTCATATTTTTAGTAAGATCAGCGACGGGCATCATTTTAACACTAGAAATAGAAACAATTTACAACATAATTCTTCTATGGGGTATTGCGTAAAATTTGTAACAAAATACCAGTCGATATTCTTCGATTAAATGGAAAAAGGGAAAATTTAAAATATGCATAAAACGCACACTATGTAGGCAAGCATATTATAAACACGAAGATCATATCCTTGATAAAAATGCTTGGCTAAATGCTGGCCCTGCTCAATAGCTTCACCTCCACCTGGATATACAAGTTAGGATTTTATATTTGGAAAAGATGCTCGTCCTTTTTTGTGTCATTTTTTTATAATATTATTTTATTTGTAAATTAGTGCAAACAATTTTTGGTAGATCTAATAAATAAAAAAAAAAAACTTTTTACAAACAAATACAACTGACTTCTAAACAAAAATTTCCGAACTCGGTGTTTTTGGTTCCTTTTTTGTTTTTTGAACACACCGACTTCCGAAATTAAAGTTATTTTGTACTTTTTAGTTTTTTTGTTTAGAAGTCGGTTGTATTTTTTTGTAAAAAGGATTTTTTATTTTTCATTTTTCAGTGGTTCACTCCCAGCTAAACATACCCATCACAGCGTACGTGGTATAAATTGGTGTAAACAATCAACAAACATGCGATTTCAGCTATCCCGACAGATCTGCTATCATTTATTGAAATTAACAAAAATGCTCATGAAATAAAAACTACTCCACAAAACTGAACTAAGTTCTTATAAGACCAAATGGCAACTATTCTTCATCAAATAAAAAAACAACCACGGAAATCGGAACAAAAAAAGAAAAAAATCCCTATCTCAAAAACTACTGAACCTATTTTGATGAAACTTGCAATATTCCCTAAGTTAAACAATATCTAGCACAACAAAAAAGAATTACTTAAATCTGACTAGTAGTTCCGGAGATATGCGAACACAAACATAAAAACATACATATATACATACATACACTTGAAATTTGGCACATTTGTTCAGACGCTGATATAGACTAACATCTATGAAAACTGGGCAGTTCTGAAAATATTACATACATACGGGTCGAATTGATAACCTCCTGTTTTGAAGTCGGTTAAAAATAAAATAAAATAAATAAATATATATATTTTTTTAATTTGTATTTGCTTGGTTATTGCATACCATAGTTTTGTATAATGTAAAAGTATTTTATTTTCAAATATCGTAAATAAATGTGAGTACCATGGAGCCATTTACATATGTTATAAGTTATAGTTCCCTTGGGCATGTCATGCTTGCTCAAATGTCTCGCTGATGGTGGCGCGTGATCATTCGGTTCCCTTCAAAATAGTTGAGCTAAATGGTGCCGATACACGCGTCATGTTCGTGAACGAGCGCCGTCGGTTGAGACTGGTCACCTCTTAACTGCCACTGACTTGTTTTAAGCTTTATACTTTGAATTGTTTTATAGTTTCTTTTTTAGGGTTCCGTAGCCAAATGAAAATTCAATACTCAATACTCAATACTTTATTGCATTCCATATGTATTAAATAGATGGTATAATAAGGTAAAATATCAATATGGACCCTGTCGGGCACAGCAACATAAGGAGAGAGGAATTGGTAGGTAGGTGCAACCTGTTAACCACTACTGAATAATGCTGTAATATTATTTATGAAAAAATAATTTAAGGAGTGGCCCTCCATACATGTAACTGAGGGATGAAAAAATAAATTCCAACAAACATAATTGTGTAGGGTAACACTGGTCTATCAAAATGAAATAGAGATTTCTAAAAAAAGTTTTTTTTTTAATTTAAGGAAATAAATTTTAATTTAAGGTAATAATAGTTTTTGAGATACGTATTTGCTTCCGAATTTCGAAAGCCATTTTAACTATAAAAAAAATTGTGCAAGTGCAACTTCACAGACACTTCCAACGAAAATTAATATCCCAGCTTATATACTTTTAGAGATATGAGATTTTAACAGTGAACTACGGAAGTTTTTTCACTATGCGTGGTCCGACACGCACTTGTCCGGTTTTATTTTCTTTGCATGTCCAGAAGGAACAAGAATGTAACCAAGGTTATCTTGACGTCTACGCGTTGCGCATGGAGGCGCTACGCCGGGGTGAAACTCTGCTGCCGCGGCAAATTGCTGCGCAGCGGACGGAGCTCCGGCGGGATCTCACGGAAGTATGGAAACTGCTGCAACCCAGCGCTGGGCACGCCACAATTGCGGCGATAAGCTCCCCCCCCTCTTTGAGAAGTGGTTAGAGAGACGCCACGGCGTCCTCTCCTTCCGCCTGACGCAGGTGCTCACCGGACACGGCTGTTTCGGGAGGTACCTGTGTCGGATCCAGCGGGAGGACACGCGTCCGAGTGTCATCACTGTGTGGATCGCCCGGAGGACACGGTGGAGCATACGGTGGAGGTCCGCCCTGCTTGGGCGGAGCACCGCCGTGTCCTCGTCGAGGCAATCCTCGGCGGCGACCTCTCACGTCCGGCCCTGGTTCAAGCCATGGTCCGGAGTGAGGAGGCATGGGAAGCGGTCGCCTTCTTCTGCGAAGCAAAAATGCTAGCAAAGGAGGAGGCGGAACGCGTACGAGAGAGGGAAACCTCTCGCTACAGCCGCCGCAACAGAATGAGACGCCCCAGGCGTCGGGAAACGCAGGGCGATTCCCGGCCATCGTAGGCTCGGGCCTGCGGCTGGCGACCTATGGGTGGCTCGCCGTCCGATAGCAACCAGCCCCGAGTCAACGGCGCGTCGTGTTCCACGCGCGCCTCAAAGAGCCATCAGCAAAGAAGACGGGGCCCCATAGGGTCAGTGCCTGCTGGGGTTACGGAATTTGTTCGAAAGAGTCACCGCGGCCCTGGAACGCAAAGGGCACAAGAAGGAACACGGGTGGGTTTTAGTCAGAAAGAGTCTGACACTCTCTTCCGCTCCGCCCAGAGCGGTAGAAGTCATTTGATCATTTCACAAGTAAAAAAATGCGTGAGTTGACAGTTCATTTATTTAAAAACATATCACTCCGAACTATCTTAACAAGTCTCTTCTTATGCGTTTGATTGGATCCAAGATGTGTAGCGAGACACACGAGCGTTGACACCGGGGAAGGCAGCCTGAGCGCAGCCAATACCGAAAGAGCAGACACCAACAACGATACCGTTGTGGTAGAGAGGACCGCCGGAGTCACCCTGGCACTGGTCGCGACCACCGCCGTTCCAACCGGAGCACAACATGTTGTCGGTGATAGAGATACCGCGGCTAGCGTAGCTGTTTCTGCAACTAGCCTGGTTGATGACCCTAAGCTCGACGTGACGCAGCTGCTCAGAAGCGGAGCCACCAGCCTGCGAAATTACCAAAATATTGCAAATATAAATCTCTGGCTAACTGAAACAGGCAGATTAACTGACAGTTGAATACAAGAGAAATCCCTAGCAAACTTACGGAAGTTGTGCCCCATCCAGCAGCCCAGACGGCTTGGTTGTCGCCGAGGTTGTAGTTGGAGCCAGCGATGGAAGCAGCGCGGACATTGTTGTTGAAAGAGAAGGCGGAGGAGGAGCGTAAAATGGCGACGTCGTTGTTCAAAGTGTTGCCGTTGTATGATGGGTGAACGATGTTCGTGTTCACGTTGTGAACGACGCCGCCGCTGTTAGCCGAGGTGGAGCCGATACGAATGCGCCATCTATTAGCTGAGTCACCACTGTGGAAAGATTGACGGCATGAATTAGACAACTTTTCTTTGAATATGAGGTTTAGTGATTTCTCATCGAAAAATACTTACACGGTGCAGTGAGCCGCGGTGAGGATGGACCTGTTGTTGAGGATGGTACCACCACACGCTTGCCTGTAACTGCTCAAGTTCCACGAGTACAGGAGAGCGGCGATGGTGGGGTAACGATCAATGGTGGTGACCGAACCACCCACAATCCTCTGGGGATTGGATGGGACGGCTGCAACCAATATTTTTTTTTTTTTTAATTTTGAACACAAAAATGAAATAGGTTGTTTCGTATGAACTGTTCAATATATAGGTAGGGTACAAAAGATTTGGAAGTATCTAGGTTATTTTTTGTTTGTAGTGAAAAGTTGTTTTTTTATTTACATTTTTGTTTTAAAACCTTTTAGGTCCGCATTAGGGATTGCACCGTTAAACTGACGAGCAGTATGTAAGTGATTGAAACGCTCGATATTGTCTTGAATTATACTGACATTGTTCTGTTTTAGTCAGTAAGAGTCTGACACTCCCTTCCTCTCCGCCCAGAGCGGGAGAAGTCATTTGATGATATCCCATCCAAAAAAAAAGCGTTGAATTATACATAATCCAAAAGTTCGTCGTAAACATTTTCAAAAATAAATTGTACAATTTAGCACAAAAACGAGTCTAATTAATAGCCTCCAATTTTATGTAGTCTAATAAAAGACCGGAATATTTGCCTACAGAACCGATCGCCTTCACGTATAAAACCCTACTCGAAAACACAGTCTAGAAACTAAAACATACCTGCGACGGCCGCGAAGCAAAGGGCGAGCAGAGCAAGGAAACGCATGCTGTCTACTACTCGTCCACGAGTGATTGTTAATCGTTGCAAGTGACGGGTATTTATATCAAAGCTGATTGATTATACTACGCGACAAGATTAAATGGCTTAAGTGTTATCTTGATGTCTACACATACATACATTACAGATTAGTTACTTTTGGATAAAAATCGCCGTATTTTGGCCATTATTTTATTTTACTGTTTTTTTTATATATAAATGGAAGTCTCTCACATCAGACATCACATAAGCGGCCTCGCATCAAATATATTTTGACAAAGATTACTTGCTACGTTTATACTTAACAATATTACAAATACAATCAGCATGTTAAACTCCGAATCGTATATATTTTCTAGCTGGTGTTGAATATTTGATCAATTCTTGCACCATTTTGAAAGGAATGTAAATAATCACAAATGAACATCAGCTAGAAATACAATATTTGAGATAGATATTTGTTTATACTGGGCTGGGTCAGGCGATTCGCTATTAAAGCTAAATCAACTATGCTTAAATCGCAGATAGGAAGGAAATATAGAGCATCATAGTTTTAATTAGGAATCAGAAAGAAGACATTCTGTTTATTGATTTATAAAATATTCTTGTCAAGTAAACAAAAATATTTCATATAAAAAAAAGTTTCAGAGAAAAATGTTTTATAGTAAAACTATTATTTACAAGACTCGACTCTATTATTTACTTTTATGATCATGTGAAAACAAAGCAAAAAATCCAAAAAAAAGAAATAAAATTTTTGAGCTAGCCAGAGGCTAGCTCAAAAATCAAAATAGATTTTGTAATAAATTTAGATAAATCGTTTTTAATTTTTTTCATGTTGTTTGTCACCTTCTTCCGAAATCAAAGTTACCTAGTTTTAGTCTTTGTTTGCACAAATAGTTTTTTTAAATGTTTTACTTTTTCTTTCACAGTTGTGGTAACTAACATGACTCACGTTGTTTTTTATGGATTGTATAAAAATTCCCTTTCTTTCATTCGGAAACACGGACACAGGAAGAGAGTCACTCCTTTGCTGGGCGCATTATAATACTATTTTATACGTTTGGCGTGAATTGGTGAAATAACAACAAGGTCGATGAGGTCGTGGAGTTCATGAAGACACTCTTCGAAGTACTATCTGTAGAAAATCGACGCGAAAGCGACCTTGCGGCGTTCAGCTAGGCTTTGAAGTTTAGGCATTCACCCGTTTTCCGTCGCCAAACTCTATTTAGGATGTCCAGCTTTTTGGCCGCAGTTTGGGCTTTGTACTCAGGTGCGGCTTCGGTCTTTAAGTGATAAATATGTCTTATTCTTATATATACCTCCCACTAAACGTGCACCTTACAAACTTAAGGTGCACTTTTAGTGGGAGGAAGTGCAGCTGTTGTTTAAATGTTTTATTCGTAGCTTTGTTCAAGTGGATCCATGAGAGGTAGGCAAAAAAAATCGAATTTTCGAGGTGCTGCTCAATGAACCAAGTGGAGCTCTTAAGGTCATCTATACCTATGGGAACTCATTTGGAGACTGTGGTGACGCCCAATGCCCCCAGATATATCCGGGTCCTCCCATGCAGTCGCCGGCTGGTACGGTGGAGCATATCGGGATTTTTCACGAGTTGGCAGGGCAGCCTTTGGCACGTGGCTGGCCTGCTACTTGAGCACCCTATCGACTGCGGTCGGCCAGTAGCTGGCACAGTGCTTCGGATACCCCTACCCTCCAAAACAAGTTACCCGGAAAGTCTTGCCCAGAGACCAAGTGCGGTTCTGAAAAGCGCAACTGACAGCCTTTTTCACCCCCAAAGGCACTGGTAGTCCCGCACACCAATGGATCACACCAAGCTGCTTGATGCCTGATGAATGGTGGTCACAAGCTAGGTGGCTCCTTGCGGAACCTACCACCGCTTAAGTGGGAACGTTCAGCTGTATCATAAGCAAGCCAAAGGTGCCGTTAAACGGAGTTGAGCGCCAGGATGTGGTCCGCCACTATTTATATTATTTACTAGCTTCTGCCAGCGACTTCGTCCTCGTGGAATAGTTACTTTACCCCGATTTTGAAACTCTCAGCCCGATCGGTTTAAAATTGACAAAGTTTCATACAAACGTTCATCCCCTATTTTATCCCCTTGGGGGTAGAATTAATCAAAATCCTTTCTTAGCGGATGCCTACGTCATAACATCTACCTGCATGCCAAATTTCAGCCCGATCTGTTCAGTGGTTTCGGCTGTGCATTGATAGATCACTATGTGTGTGTGAAATATGTACAACTTACAACAAAAAAAGAAATGAAAGTAAAGCTGAAATGCCTGTGCAAAATTATATTATAATAACCTTTACCTACTTCACTTAAAAATAAATACCTATAACTACGTTTAACTAATTAATAAAATAACTACTAATTAATAAAGTATCTACGCTTTTACCTACTTAATACTAAAAAAACGGAACATAAATTAGCCAAAACTAACCTATCGGTATCTAAAAATCTATGCTCCTACTTCTACTACTACTTCACCTAAAAAGAAATAAAATTGAAACTACTTATTAATAATTTTTAATTTGAACGAATATTTAAACATTACCAAGATATGACTAATAAGTACCTATTTCATAAAATAGCAACAAAAGTTACACAAAAATAATCACAACATATTCTTACAGCATGACGGCGCGATGGCTTATTATTGTATTCATGTATAAGTTTGGTGTTTCTATACCGATTTCTATGATTCTTTTTTTATTGAATAGGTAATAATGTTAACTTTTTTTAATTAGGGATGAGTGAGAGTATTATAAACGTAAGAGTAAACAAATATAATCAGAAAGCTTCGAACTGCTAAGCTATCGGGAGTTACACGTGTTATTGTGAGTCAACCATAAGAGATAGGCATATGATGTTGTGAGATATTTTTTAGATAATTTTATGTAGAACATTTCCGTCATACATGATTTCTATGTAACTTTAACCATTAAGGCTACACACGCGACGGAAGCTTAAAAAATGGAGTAACTTCTCCCGTTTTCCCAACATTTCCCTTCACTGCTCTGCTCCTATTGATTGTAGCGTGATGAAAAGTATACTATAACCTGCCTAGGAGTATGAAGAATAATTGCACCAAGTTTCATTAAAATCGGTCGAGTAGTTTTTGTTTCTATAAAGAACATACAGACAGACAGACAGACAGACAAAAATTTTACTGATTGCATTTTTGGCACCAGTATCGATCACTAATACTAACTGATAACTAACTAACTGATAGTTATTTTGAAAATATATTCCCTGTACAGAATTGACCTCTCTACAGATTTATTATAAGTATAGATAGATAGATTATATATTGATGACTTCAAAAATTGTTTAAAAAAATATAAATTTATCCACTTTGCTGACGATACTACATTGACGATAAAATTTTCCAACAAAACTGACATATAAAATGATCCTTACAATTAATTAATTCATGTGATAGAATTGCTGGGGAATAATATATTCCTGTTAATTATTGAAATAACCAAAATCGATTTCAATTACACATTATACAGTTCAATTTCAAACATGTAAACTTATCAGTAATACCAACGGCAATTAGACATTATAATGCAATTTCCTTTAGCTTTATTTTTAGGTATAATAATTGATATCAAATTGAACTGTAAGGAACATGTAGAACGAGTAAGCTTGATAAGTTTGCATTTGTAAAAGTAAAGATCTAAATGCTTATCATGGGTATGTTTCATCAATATTGCGTTGCGGCCTGATAATATTGGGAAATTCAGCGGATGTGGAAAAGAGAAATCATAGTTGATGATTCCAAATTTTGTAAACAATATAAACATTGTAACTTTTAATTATTGTTAGCGTAAGTGTGTAAGATATCAACCGAGGATTTGAATTATACATAATATCTCTTGGTTGTATGTATATCATGAGCTGTTATAATAAGAGATCATTTTGGCTGTTTGTGTATGTGACTTAGAAGTCACATACACAAACAGCCATAATGATCTCTGGATGCGTTTAAAAATTAGATTCTTGTAAACGCATCCACGAATCACGACACAGGAGAAATTCGAGAATTTAAGGAATTTCTCCTGTATGAGAAACCTTTAGGTTTCTTTAAGAAAAAATAAAAAAAAAGATTGTAACAAATGAAAATTATATCAATCGAAATAATATCATTCTTTGTTCATCAACAACACCTAAACATAAAAAGAATATATTGAGTGAAAGTTCATGGATTATAGTGTTCGGTTAAAATTCCCATGTGTCTGTAAAAATATGGTTTTCAATTGTTTTCATCATAATAATATATCTAACTTCTGAAGGGCAACGAACTGCCATTGCTTAAAAAATATTTTCCGCATAGAACCTATGTAAATCGAAGTGTTAATACACGAGTGTTGTATCTCGGCTAATTATGTAAAACTGAGAACAAAGCTCACGAACACTAATGGTGTAGATTACACTACTTTCGGATAAATAAACGTGTATGTATTCTTGTGATTGAGGATTGATGAATTGCCAGGTCAAAATTTCAGATAATATCAATATTTCTGCAATAATTAACTCGTCAAACAACACCAATCAAAAAATTAAACAAATTATACTAATTATTTCTTTATAAGCTGTAATTAAACTTTGTCTCATATTGTTTGATTAAAAGTACTTACGGTTTAAGTATTGTACGAGTAATCACAAGTAAAAGAAATGCGTGAGTTAACAGTTCATTTATTTAAAAACATATCACTCAGAACTATCTTAACAAGTCTCTTCTTATGCGTTTGATTGGATCCAAGATGTGTAGCGAGACACGCGAGCATTGACACCGGGGAAGGCAGCCTGAGCGCAGCCAATACCGAAAGAGCAGACACCAACAACGATACCGTTGTGGTAGAGAGGACCGCCGGAGTCACCCTGGCACTGGTCGCGACCACCGCCGTTCCAACCGGAGCACAACATGTTGTCGGTGATAGCGATACCGCGGCCAGCGTAGCTGTTTCTGCAACTAGCCTGGTTGATGACCCTAAGCTCGACGTGACGCAGCTGCTCTGAAGCGGAGCCACCAGCCTGCGAAATGATCACAATATTGCTACTATAAATCTCTGGCTAACCGAAAAATACAAGAGAAATCCGTAGGAAACTTACGGAAGTTGTGCCCCATCCAGCAGCCCAGACGGCTTGGTTGTCGCCGAGGTTGTAGTTGGAGCCAGCGATGGAAGCAGCGCGGACATTGTTGTTGAAAGAGAAGGCGGAGGAGGAGCGTAAAATGGCGACGTCGTTGTTCAAAGTGTTGCCGTTGTATGATGGGTGAACGATGTTCGTGTTCACGTTGTGAACGACGCCGCCGCTGTTAGCCGAGGTGGAGCCGATACGAATGCGCCATCTATTAGCTGCGTCACCACTGTGGAAAGATTGAAGGCATGAATTAGTCAACTTTTCTTTGAATATGAGGTTTAGTGATTTCTCATCGAAAAATACTTACACGGTGCAGTGAGCCGCGGTGAGGATGGACCTGTTGTTGAGGATGGTACCACCACACGCTTGCCTGTAACTGCTCAAGTTCCACGAGTACAGGAGAGCGGCGATGGTGGGGTAACGATCAATGGTGGTGACCGAACCACCCACAATCCTCTGGGGATTGGATGGGACGGCTGAAAACAATATATTTTTTAAAAATTTTGAACTCAAAAATGAAATAGGTTGTTTCGTATGAACTGTTCAATATACAGGTAGGGTACAAAAGACTTGGAAGTAGGTTATTTTTTGTTTGTAGTAAAAAGTTGTTTTATTTACATTTTTGTTTTAAGACCTTTTAGGTCCGCATTAGGGATTGCGCCGTTAAACTGACGAGCAGTATGTAAGTGATTGGAACGCTTGATAGTGTCTTGAATTATACTGACATTTTTCTATGCGTTGAATTATACATAATCCAAAAGTACGACGTAAACATTTTCAAAAATAAATAGTACAAATTTAGCACAAAAACGAGTCGAATTAATAGCCTCCTGTTTTTTGTAGAATGATAAAAGACTGGAATCTTTTTCTACAGATCCGATCGCCTTCACGTATAAAACCCTACTCGAAAACACAGTCTAGAAACTAGAACATACCTGCGACGGCCGCGAAGCAAAGGGCGAGCAGAGCAAGGAAACGCATGCTGTCAACTACTCGTCCACGAGTGATTGTTAATCGTTGCAAGTGACGGGTATTTATATCAAAGCTGATTGATTATAATTCGCGAAAAGATTAAATGGCTAAGTGTTATCTTTATGTCACATACATAACAGATTAGTTTCTTTTGGAAGAAAATCGCCGTATTTTGGCCATTATTTTATTTTTCAGTTTTTTTATATATATATATGAAAGTCTTGACGTTTATATAACAATATTACAAATACAAACAGCATGAAAACTCCGAATCGTATTTATTTTCTAGCTGGTGTCGATATTTGATCAATTCTTGCACCATTTTGAAAGGAACTTAAATAGTTACAAATGTACATCAGCTAGAAAAACACTATTTATGATAGACATTTTTTTTTATACTGGGCTGGGTCAGGCGATTCGCTATTAGAGCTAAATCAACTATGCTTAAATCTAAATTGTAAATGAAAGAAATATAAAGCACCATAGTTTTAATTAGGAATCAGGAGAGAAGAAACTCTGTTTATTGATTTATAAAATATTATTGTCAAGTAAACAAAAATATTCCATATAAAGAAAATAAAGAAAAATGTCTTATAGTAAAACATTATTTACAAGACTCGTTTTATGATCATGTGAAAACAAAGCAAAAAATCCAAAAAAAGAAATGCAATTTTTGCCAACATTATATCCCAACAAAAGCCACTGGATTTTGTAATAAATTTTTTATTTTAATTGTTTAATGTTTTATTTTAATTCTTTAATTTCTTCCGAAATTAAAGTTACCTAGTTGTAGTATTTGTTTGCAAAAATAGTTTTTTTTTTAAATATTTTACTTTTTGTTTCACAGTTGTGGTGACTCGAATTGTATTTTTATGGATTGTATATAAAAAAAGGGAATTTTAACAGAAGATTAGGGTTGAATGCGTTCACAAACACGGATGCAGGCAGAGAGTTCCACTCATTTGCTGGGCGCATTATAAATACTATTTTATACGTTTGGCGCGAATTGGTGAAATAATAACAAGGTCGATCAGGTCGTGGAGTTCATGAAGACACTCTCCGAAGTACAATCTGTAGAAGATCGACGAGAAAGCGACCTTGCGGCGTTCAACTAGGCTTCGAAGATTGGCATTCACCCGTTTTCCATCGCCAATGAGCATCTTGGCTCTGCATTCCACCGGGTCAAGCGGGGCATGTTGTTATACAGCTAAGCAATCCCAAAGGTGGCTTCAACACTCCATGCAGGGCTGGACTTTGATACTTTGTAAAGGGTTAAAAGCTGTACCGCTTCACTCTATTTAGGATGTCCAGCTTTTTGGCCGCAGTTTGGGCTTTGTACTCAGGTGCGGCTTCTTGGTCTTTGAGTGATGAATATATCTTATGTTTGTAAGGTGCACTTCCTCCCACTAAAAGTGGGTGGAGTTTTATTCGTAGCTTTATTCAAGTGAATTTATGAGTGGTTGGCGAAAAAAAAGTCGAATTTTCGAGGTGCTGCTCAATGAACCAAGTGGAGCTCTAAAGGTCATCTATACCTATGGGAACTCATTTGGAGACTGTGGTGACGCCCAATGCCCCCAGATATATCCGGGTCCTCCCATGCAGTCGCCGGCTGCTACGGTGGAGCATATCGGGATTTTTCACGAGTTGGCGGGGCAGCCTTTGGCACGTGGCTGGCCTGCTACTTGAGCACCCTATCGACTGCGGTCGGCCAGTAGCTGGCACAGTGCTTCGGATACCGCTTCCCTCCAAAACAAGTTACCCGGAAAGTCTTGCCCAGAGACCAAGTCCGGTTCTGAAAAGCGCAACTGACAGCCTTTTTCACCCCCAGAGGCACTGGTAGTCCCGCACACTGATGGATCACACCAAGCTGCTTGATGCCTGATGAATGGTGGGCACAGGTCATGTAGCTCCTTGCGAAACCTACCACCGCTTAAGTGGGAACGTTCAGCTGTATCATAAGCAAACCAAAGGTGCCGTTGCCTGGAGTTGAGCGCCAGGATGTGGTCCGCCACTATTTATATTATTTACTAGCTGCTGCCCGCGACTTCGTCCCCGTGGAATCCCCGATTTTAAAACATTCTTTATCGCTGCTCCGCCCCTATTGGCTTAAGCGTGATGATATATAGCCTAAAGCCTTCCTCAATAAATGGTCTATTCAACCCAAAAATATTTTTTCAATTCGAACCAGTAGTTCCTGAGATAGCGCGTTCAAACAAACAAACAAATTCTTCAGCTTTATAATATTAGTATAGATTCTTTATGACCTCAAAAATTGTTTAAAATATTAATTTATCCAATTTGCTGACGATACTACATTGACGATAAAATTTTCCTACAAAACTGACATACAAAATGATCCGAACAATTAATTAATTAATGTGATAGAATTGCTGGGGAATAATATATTCCTGTTAATTATTGAAATAACCAAAATCAATTTCAATTATACAGTTCAATTTCAAACATGTAAACTTATCAGTAATACCAACAGCAATTAGACATTATAATGCAATTTCCTTTAGCTTTATTTTTAGGTATAATAATTGATATCAAATTGAACTGTAAGGAACATGTAGAACGAGTAAGCTTGATAAGTTTGCATTTGTAAAAGTAAAGATCTAAATGCTTATCATGGCTATGTTTCATCAATATTGCGTTGCGGCCTGATAATATTGGGAAATTCAGCGGATGTGGAAAAGAGAAATCATAGTTGATGATTCCAAATTTTGTAAACAATATAAACATTGTAACTTTTAATTATTGTTAGCGTAAGTGTGTAAGATATCAACCGAAGATTGGAATTATACAAAATATCTCTTGGATGTATGTATATCATTAGCTGTTATAATAAGAGATCATTTTGGCTGTTTGTGTATGTGACTTAGAAGTCACATACACAAACAGCCATAATGATCTCTGGATGCGTTTAAAAATTAGATTCTTGTAAACGCATCCACGAATCACGACACAGGAGAAATTCGAGAATTTTAGGAATTTCTCCTGTATGAGAAACCTTTAGGTTTCTCTAAGAAAAAAAAAGAAAAGATTGTAACAAATGAAAATTATATCAAACGAAATAATATCATTCTTTGTTCATCAACAACACCTAAACATAAAAAGAATATATTGTGTGAAAGTTCATGGATTATAGTGTTCGGTTGAAATTCCCATGCCGTTACCGGACTGTCTGTAAAAATATCGTTTTCAATTGTTTTTATCATAATAATATATCTAACTTCTGAAGGGCAACGAACTGCCATTGCTAAAAAATATTTTCCGCATAGAACCTTTGTAAATCGAAGTGTAATACACGAGTGTTTTATCTCGGTTAATGATGCAAAACTGAGATCAAAGCTCACGGAACACTAATGGTGTAGATTACACTACCTTCGGATAAATAAACGTGTATGTATTCTTGGGATTGAGGATTGATGAATTGCCAGGTCAAAATTTCAGATAATATCAATATTTCTGCAATAATTAACTCTTCAAACAACACCAATCAAAAAATTAAACAAAGTATAGTAATTATTTCTATATAAGCTGTAATTAAACTTTGTCTCATATTGTTTGATTAAAAGTACTTACGGTTTAAGTATTGTACGAGTAATCACAAGTAAAAGAAATGCGTGAGTTAACAGTTCATTTATTTAAAAAAATATCACTCAGAACTATCTTAACAAGTCTCTTCTTATGCGTTTGATTGGATCCAAGATGTGTAGCGAGACACGCGAGCATTGACACCGGGGAAGGCAGCCTGAGCGCAGCCAATACCGAAAGAGCAGACACCAACAACGATACCGTTGTGGTAGAGAGGACCGCCGGAGTCACCCTGGCACTGGTCGCGACCACCGCCGTTCCAACCGGAGCACAACATGTTGTCGGTGATAGCGATACCGCGGCCAGCGTAGCTGTTTCTGCAACTAGCCTGGTTGATGACCCTAAGCTCGACGTGACGCAGCTGCTCTGAAGCGGAGCCACCAGCCTGCGAAATGATCACAATATTGCTACTATAAATCTCTGGCTAACCGAAAAATACAAGAGAAATCCGTAGGAAACTTACGGAAGTTGTGCCCCATCCAGCAGCCCAGACGGCTTGGTTGTCGCCGAGGTTGTAGTTGGAGCCAGCGATGGAAGCAGCGCGGACATTGTTGTTGAAAGAGAAGGCGGAGGAGGAGCGTAACACGGCGATGTCGTTGTTCATAGTGTTGCCATTGTATGATGGGTGAACGATGTTCGTGTTCACGTTGTGAACGACACCGCCGCTGTTAGCCCAGGTGGAGCCGATACGAATGCGCCATCTATTAGCTGCGTCACCACTGTGGAAAGATTGAAGGCATGAATTAGACAACTTTTCTTTGAATATGAGGTTTAGTGATTTCTCATCGAAAAATACTTACACGGTGCAGTGAGCCGCGGTGAGAATGGACCTGTTGTTGAGGATGGTACCACCGCACGCTTGTCTGTAAGTGCTCCAGTTCGATGTGTACAGGAGAGCGGCGATGGTGGGGTATCGATCAATGGTGGTGACCGAACCACCCACAATCCTTTGGGGATTGGATGGGACGGCTGAAAACAAGATATTTTTTTTAAAATTTTGAACACAAAAACGAAATTGGTTGTTTCGTTTGAACTGTTCAATATATAGGTACAAAAGACTTGAAAGAAGGTTATTTTTTGTTTGTTGTAAAAAGTTGTTTTTTTTTATTTACATTTTTGTTTTAAGACCTTTTAGGTCCGTATTAGGGATTGCGCTGTTAAACTGACGAGCAGTATGCAAGTGATTGGAACGCTCGATAGTGTCTTGAATTATACTGACATTGTTCTATGCGTTGAATTATACATAATCCAAAAGTACGTCGTAAACATTTTCAAAAATAAATAGTACAATTTAGCACAAAAACGAGTCGAATTAATAGCATCCAGTTTAATGTAGTCTAATAAAAGACCGGAATCTTTTTCTACAGATCCGATCGCCTTCACGTATAAAACCCTACTCGAAAACACAGTCTAGAAACTAGAACATACCTGCGACGGCCGCGAAGCAAAGGGCGAGCAGAGCAAGGAAACGCATGCTGTCAACTACTCGTCCACGAGTGATTGTTAATCGTTTTTTTTTTTTGGAATGGACCACTCGCAGTTCAGCACACTAAGGCTGGTTACTGCTCAACCGGACAATAATTGTTAATCGTTGCAAATGACGGGTATTTATATCAAAGCTGATTGATTATACTACGCGAAAAGATTAAATGGCTAAGTGTTATCTTGATGTCTACACATACATTACAGATTAGTTAATTTTGGATAAATACCGTATTTTGGCCATTCATTTATTTTTCTGTCAACACAACACAATCAACACTTATAACTCGAGATCTGCTGGACCAATTTTCTTGGTTTTTGTTTCGTTGGATTTGTCTCTGCCCCGAATAGCAGAATACATCTTCAACAATGAAAATTCGACGAATAAATAATAATGAAAGATGAATCATTTTCCCTAAATGTTCCTTTGTTTCGTACCTGTCAAACATTTGTAAGTAAGGATTTACGTGTACCAGCAGACCATAATATTAAACATGTCAAAGCATTTCTGGAGCTGGAGTTGTGAGTTACAAAGTACCAGGATACCAGAACCATAATTATTTAACATCAAGCTATGATCCTTAGGAGACGAAAGAAAGAACACTGAGCCAGAAATAATAAATGGCGCAAGCATAGGATATATTTATATAGGACATTTTTATCCCGTTTCCGTGGGACGTGATCAGTCTACGTCTAGCCGTTCATTTTTTTTTTAAATGGTATAGTTTCCGGGGCTAAAATTGCATGCGCTAAAGATTTACAAGTACTAGAAGACCAGAAAGAAGAATGTCGAAGTATTACATTTCAGGGTTGAAAATTTGAGAGGTAAGGTAAGTAAATCCCCGTGTACCAACAGACCATAAACATGTCGAAGCATTTCTGGGGCTGGAATTGTGAGTGAAGACTTACAAAGTACCAGGATACCAGAACCATAATTATGTAACATCAAGCTATGATCCATAGGAGACGAAAGAAAGAACACTGAGCCAGAAAGAATAAATGGCGCAGGAAGGTGAAACCGCGGGATACAGCTAAGAAGTATTTTAGCTTTAAGTTTTCTATTTTAAAAATTATTTCACCAATTTTTTCAAATTTCACCTGCGACTTTCTTTTATATATATAGAACATCATTCATACCCCTATATATTGTGTTTATTTTATATGGCAAAACAACGTTTGCTGGGTCAGCTAGTATATATATATTTTTGAAAGTCTTGACATCAGACATCACATAAGTGGCCTCGTAAAAAATATATTTTGACAAAGATTACTTTTTACGTTTATACTTAACAATATTACAAATACAAATAGCATGTAAGTAAAACTCCGAATCGTATTTATTTTCTAGCTGGTGTCGATATTTGATCAAGTCTTGCACCATTTTGAAAGGAATGTAAATAATAATTACAAATGAACATCAGCTAGAAATATACTATTTAAGATAGATATTTGTTTATACTGGGCTGGGTCAGGCGATTCGCTAATAAACCTAAATCAACTACGCTTAAATCGCTGATATGAAGGAAATATAAAGCACCATACTTTTAATTAGGTAGAGAAGAGATTCTGTTTATTGATTTATAAAATATTCTTGTCAAGTAAACAAAAATATTTCATATAATAAAAAACTTTTTACAAAAAAATACAACCGACTTTTACACAAAAAATCAAAAAAGTGCAAAATAACTTTAATTTCGGAACTCGTGTTTGTGGTTGCTTTTTCGTTTTTTGAACACCGACTTCCGAAATTAAAACTATTTTGAACTTTTTTGATTTTTTGTGTAAAAGTCGGTTGTATTTTTTTGTAAAAAGTTTTTTATTTTTCACTTTTTAGTGGTACCTACATCCCCTCCCCTCCCCCACCTAAACGAACTAATCACATTGGTGTAAAAAAAAACGTACAGCTCCTTTGCAGAGTAAACTAAGAGGTCGTCAAAGTAGACAAAGTACATATTTTTTTAGATTCGAAAACCGCTTGGTTGATTTCGATAAAATTTTCATGGGACCATTTGGGAAGTATACCCTTTCCAACAAAAAAAAGAATTTTTTAAATCGGTTGACAAGCGACGGCGTTATGCGCGAACAAACATTAAAAAAAAAAAATACAAACATCCGAATTGAGAACCTCCTCCTTTTTTAGAAGTTGGTTAAAAAAAAATCAAAGAATAATGTCTTATAGTAAAACTATCATTTACAAGACTCGTTTTATGATCATGTGAAAACAAAGCAAAAAATCCAAAAAAAAGAAATGCAATTTTTGCTAACATTATATCCAGATAGCCACTGGATATTGTAATTTTAGAAAAATCGTTTTTTTTTTTAATTTTTCAATGTTGTTTGTCACGATCTTCCGAAATTAAAGTAACCTAGTTGTAGTCTTTGTTTGCACAAATAGTTTTTTTTTTAATGTTTACTTTTTCTTTCAAAGTTGTGGCAACTAATATGACTCGCGTTGTTTTTTTTTTTTATGGATTGTATAAAAAAGAAAGGGAATTTTTACGGAAGATTAGGGTTGAATGCGTTCGAAAACACGGATGCAGGCAGAGAGTTCCACTCCTTTGCTGGGCGCATTATAAATACTATTTTATACGTTTGGCGCGAATTGGTGAAATAACAACAAGGTCGATGACGTCGTGGAGTTCATGAAGACACTCTCCGAAGTACAATCTGTAGAAGATCGACGAGAAAGCGACCTTGCGGCGTTCAGCTAGGTTTCGAAGATTGGCATTCACCCGTTTTCCGTCGCCAAACTCTATTTAGGATGTCCAGCATTTTGACCGCAGTTTGGGCTTTGTACTCAGGTGCGGCTTCGGTCTCTAAGTGAAAAATATGTCTTATGTTTGTAAGGTGCACATTTAGTGGGAGGAAGTGCAGCCGTTATTTAAATGTTTCATTCGTAGCTTTGTTCAAGTGAATCTATGAGTGGTTGTCGAAGAAAGTCGAATTTTCGAGGTGCTGCTCAATGAACCAAGTGGAGCTCTAAAGGTCATCTATACCTATGGGAACTCATTTGGAGATTGTGGTGACGCCCAATGCCCCCAGATATAGTCGCCGGCTGGTACGGTGGAGCATACCGGGATTTTTCACGAGTTGGCAGGGCAGCCTTTGGCACGTGGCTGGCCTGCTACTTGAGCGCCCTACTGACTGCGGTCGGCCAGTAGCTGGCACAGTGCTTCGGATACCGCTACCCTCCAAAACAAGTTACCCGGAAAGTCTTGCCTAGAGACCAAGTCCGGTTCTGAAAACCGCAACTGACAGCCTTTTTCACCCCCAAAGGCACTGGTAGTCCCGCACACTGATGGATCACACCAAGCTACTTGATGCCTGAATAATGGTGGTCACAAGTCAGGTAGCTCCTTGCGAAACCTACCACCGCTTAAGTGGGAACGTTCAGCTGTATCATAAGCAAGCCAAAGGTGCCGTTGCCCGGAGTTGAGCGCCAGGATGTAGTCCGCCACTATTTATATTATTTATTATTGATGACCTCAAAAATTGTTTAAAATATAAATTTATCCAATTTGCTGACGATATTACATTGACGATTAAATGTTCCAACAAAACTGACATATAAAATGATCCTAACAATTAATTAATTAATGTGATAGAATTGCTGGGGGATAATATTATTCATGTTAATTATTGAAATAACCAAAATCAATTTCAATTACACATTATACAGTTCAATTTCAAACATGTAAACTTATCAGTCTCCAACAGTAATTAGACATTATAATGCAATTTCCTTTAGCTTTATTTTTAGGTATTTAATCATTGATATCAAATTGAACTGTAAGGAACATGTAGAACGAGTAAGCTTGATAAGTTTGCATTTGTAAAAGTAAAGATCTAAATGCTTATCATGGGTATGTTTCATCAATATTGCGTTGCGGCCTGATAATATTGGGAAATTCAGCGGATGTGGGAAAGAGAAACCATAGTTGATGATTCCAAATTTTGTAAACAATATAAACATTGTAAGTTTTAATTGTTAGCGTAAGTGTGTAAGATATCAACCGAAGATTAAAATTATACATAATATCTCTTGGATGTATGTATATCATGAGCTGTTATAGTAAGAGATCATTTTGGCTGTTTGTGTATGTCACTTAGAATAAGGATTGTAACAAATGAAAATTATATCAAACGAAATAATATCATTCTTTGTTCATCAACAACACCTAAACATAAAAAGAATATCTTGTGTGAAAGTTCATGGATTATTGTGTTCGGTTAAAATTCCCATGCCGTTACCGGACTGTCTGTAAAAATATGGTTTTCAATTGTTTTTATCATAATAATATATCTAACTTCTGAAGGGCAACGAACTGACATTGCTAAAAAATATTTTCCGCATAGAACCTACGTAAATCGCAATGCTAATACACGAAAGTTGTATCTCGGCTGCAATGATGCAAAACTGAGATCAAAGCTCACGGAAGACTAATGGTGTGGATTACACTACCTTCCGATAAGTAAACGTGTACATATGTATTCTTGTGATAATGATAAATGATAAATGATAAATGATATTTATTTTGTAAGTAGGTTAAACATAACACTTTTACACGTCAAATATTTCTGGTCATTTTAAGCTAGATGAAGCCGGTGTTTCCTAGCCGACTACCCTGAGAAGAAACACCGAAACAAACTCAGAGGTCAAAGTCTCTTTTAAAGTCCATACAATCCGTACTGGTCAAGTCATATGAGAACCATGTAGGTTAATGTCTGAGGTAGCCTTTTGAGGAAAGTGCTACACAGATTTGAGTGGACCTGTCCAGACAGTGCAAGCATTTGTCAGATACCGTGTAGCTCAAACTTAGAACTTCAAGGAGCTCAACGATTTGACGAACAATACCAAAGTAAGGACATTTGGGTAGGCCGCAAGAATTACTCAAACTGCCAGACAAACTGAAATAAAACCCTAATATGGCGATCTACATAGTCCTCACATTCACAATATGTTATATGAGAACCATGCAGATCAGTGTCTGAAATGGTCTTTTGAAGAAAGAACCACACAGATTTAAGTGGGCCTGTCCATTCAGTGCAAGCTTTTGTCAGTAGTCGAGTAGCTCAACTTAGAAAACAATAAGGAGCTCAACGACCCGACGAACAATACCAAAGAAGGGACATTTGGGTAGGCCACAAAAGTACTTAAACTGCCAGACGTCATCGTTATATATACTTTAAAAAAGGAAAGAAAAAGAAAATAATACCCATATAGTCCTCATATTCACAAAAATAAATTAAGTAAAAATATACTACTTTACAAAGTAAGTATACATGTCAAACATAATAAATAATAAAAAATAAAAAATAAAAAAAATATTACTTTAACAAGTAAATATTCATGTCACAATAATAAAATAATACTTCATAAAGTAAACATTCATGTCAAAATTGCACAAACAGGAGAATATCAAATGTCAAATCTAAAATTGAGAAAAGTATCAATAGATAAAAGTAATAGTAGGCCATGTACATCGTTGAAGCAGCTCAATCCCAAGCCTTTTGGTCTTCAATATAGTCTTTAACTGTGTAAAAAGCTTTCTGGCATAGCTTACGTTTTACTATCAATTTGAATTTATTAATACTAAGGTCTTGGATGTAGGAAGGGAGTTTATTATAAAAACGTATACATTGACATCTAAATGAACCACCTATTTTTTTGAGCCTAGTTTTAGGAATGACAAAATTATGTTTGTTCCTAGTATTCACGTTATGAATATCACTGTATCTTTTAAATAGATTAATATTTTTATGTGCATACAAAAGATTCTCATAAATATACTGAGAAGGCACAGTCATTATATTAATCTCTTTAAATTTTTCTCTGAGGGACTGTCTAGGACTTAATTTGTAAATTGCACGGATAGCTCTTTTTTGTAACACAAATACTGTCTGAATATCAGCGGCATTTCCCCACAACAAAATGCCGTATGACATCACACTATGAAAATAACCAAAGTATACTAAACGTGCTGTCTCTAAATCTGTTAAGCCACGTATTTTTCTGACGGCATATGCTGCAGAGCTAAGTTTTTTGGACAATTTATCTATATGGGGGCCCCACTGTAGCTTCGTGATTGAGGATTGATGAATTGCCAGGTCAAAATTTCAGATAATATCAATATTTCTGCAATAATTAACTCTTCAAAGTGTCCGTGTAGTTTCTTTCACGTTCTTCTCCATAGAGATCTACGCTTTGGAACGTGCAGATAGCTTCACCTCTTTCGACTGACCGACCTTACCAGTTCAAAAGTGCTTGTAAAGGGTTTAATTGAAATAAATGCTTTGAGTTTGAGTTTCTAACAACAGTTTCATTCCCATTCATTCAATGCCTGGTCGAAATTGAAGATAATATTAATATTTCTGCAATAATTTACTCTTCAAACAATACCAATCAAACAAATAAAGAATAGTTATTTCTGTGAAAGTAGAAATTAAATTTTGTCTTTTTTTTTTTCTTTAAAAGCCTACTGTTAAAGTATTATACAAGTTTAAAATTTCGTGAGTTGACAGTTCATTTATTTAAAAACATATCACTCCGAACTATCTTAACAAGTCTCTTCTTATGCGTTTGATTGGATCCAAGATGTGTAGCGAGACACGCGAGCGTTGACACCGGGGAAGGCAGCCTGAGCGCAGCCAATACCGAAAGAGCAGACACCAACAACGATACCGTTGTGGTAGAGAGGACCGCCGGAGTCACCCTGGCACTGGTCGCGACCACCGCCGTTCCAACCGGAGCACAACATGTTGTCGGTGATAGCGATACCGCGGCTAGCGTAGCTGTTTCTGCAACTAGCCTGGTTGATGACCCTAAGCTCGACGTGACGCAGCTGCTCTGAAGCGGAACCACCAGCCTGCGAAATGACCACGATATTACAAATATAAATCTCTGGCTAACTGAAACAGGAAGATTAACTATCAGTTGAATACAAGAGAAATCACTAGCAAACTTACGTAAAGTGTGCCCCATCCAGCAGCCCAGACGGCTTGGTTGTCGCCGAGGTTGTAGTTGGAGCCAGCGATAGAAGCAGCGCGGACATTGTTGTTGAAAGAGAAGGCGGAGGCGGAGCGTAACACGGCGATGTCGTTGTTCAAAGTGTTGCCGTTGTATGATGGGTGAACGATGTTCGTGTTCACGTTGTGAACGACACCGCCACTATTAGCCGAGGTGGAGCCAATACGAATGCGCCATCTGGCAGCTGCGTCACCACTGTGGAAAGATTGAAGGCATGAATTAGACAACTTTTCTTTGAATATGAGGTTTAATAATTTCTCATAGAAAAATACTTACACGGTGCAGTGAGCCGCGGTGAGGATGGACCTGTTGTTGAGGATGGTACCACCGCACGCTTGCCTGTAAGTGCTCCAGTTCGATGTGTACAGGAGAGAGGCGATGGTGGGGTAACGATCAATTGTGGTGGCCGATCCGCCCACAATCCTCTGGGGATTGGATGGGACGGCTGAAAATAAGTTCTTTTTAAAAAAATGTGAACACAAATACAAAAAAATGTTCAATGTATAAGTAAGGTGCAAAAGATTTTTGTTTTAAGACCTTTCTAGGTCCGCATTTTAAGATTCTGCTGTTAAACTGGCAACCAGTTAGTAAAGTGATTGGAACGCACGTGATAGTATCTGACTAGAACTGACACTGTTCTGTGTGTTAAATATATAGTAGTATAAGAAATGCATAAACTATATACCCAACTCGAAAACACAGTGCAGAAACTCTTAAACGTACCTGCGACGGCCGCGAAGCAAAGGGCGAGCAGAGCAAGGAAACGCATGCTGTCAACTACTCGTCCACGAGTGATTGTTAATCGTTGTAAATGACGGGTATTTATATCAAAGCTGTTTGATTATACTACGCGAAAAGATTAAATGGCTTTTTTAAATTATCCTCCACTGAAAAATATTAAGGTGTTTACAGACTTATGACATACTAGCTTCTGCCAGCGACTTCGTCCGCGTGGAATAGTTACTTTACCCCCGATTTTGAAACTCTCAGCCCGATCAGTTTAAAATTGACAAAAGATAGACATGCTGTTTCGGGATATTTTTTAGATAATTTTATGTAGAACATTTCCGTAATACATGATTTCTATGTAACTTTAACCATTAAGGCTACACACGCGACGGAAGCTTAAAAAATGGAGTAACTTCTTCCGTTTTCCCAACATTTTCCTTCACTGCTCTGCTCCTATTGATTGTAGCGTGATAAAAAGTATACTATAACCTGCCCAGGAGTATGAAGAATAATTGCACCAAGTTTCGTTAAAATCGGTCGAGTAGTTTTTGTTTCTATAAAGAACATACAGACAGACAGACAGACAGACAGAAAGACAGACAGACAGACAAAAATTTTACTGATTGCATTTTTGGCACCAGTATCGATCACTAATCACCCCCTGATAGTTATTTTGAAAATATATTCCTTGTACAGAATTGACCTCTCTACAGATTTATTATAAGTATAGATGTATATTTTAACTATAGATCTGTCCCAGCTTTTCCCGATTAATACAAGATCTTCAAATGACAACCGGGATCAGTGGCATAACATGATTTTAAAACACTTGGCTACGTAATGGATTCATCGTTTGACTGACGTCGGCAAATATTACTCTACTATTTAACCACGAGCTTCTTTCATATCCAACCCCTTTTTTCTGGATGGGAAATCCGGCAAGAGGCGTTTGGGTGCCCTGGATTGGGCAAGAGCTGCTTGAAGGCAGCCCCGGCCTGCCCCAGTTTGGGAGCCAAATGTCGGAAGTGTTTCGCAAAATTCCACCAGCCGTCAAGTACCTCATCGTCTACCCGACGCCGATATAAACCACTCTTACCGTTATCTAGGATCCCGATAGTGGCCTGTTCCGAGAGCCATGAATTGGCATAGCCTGGGCCTTGTGCAGGGCCACCTCGAGACCAAGTTGCCGGATTCTATCAACGACTATCGCAACCCCGCGTGTCATCAACTCGGCCGCCACCTGGTGTGACCCCCCTTGCACCAGGACTAGCGTGTCGTCTACGCTGACGTCGTGAGGGAGGTCACCGCGCAGCACCCAGTCGTAGCCCATGTCCCACAGGTGCAGCCCCAGAACTGAACCCTGTGGAACACCGTACGACATTTGGGAGAGTGAAATCAGCGAGAAATGTAGATGATGACTCTGTCTGTCAGGTAGTCCTCGACCACGCGACGGAGGTAGGTTGTCCCGATGGTACCGGAGTGCCTACCTGATGCAACGCCAGGGCAGGGTGTTGAAGGCGTTGGCGATGTCAAGAGACACCGCCACGACCACCCAACCCCGGGAAATCACCTCCCCCGTCGTGACCACGCCACACAGCGCGTATATGTGGATGCGGGGTGAATCCGTGACCGCACAAATACATACGCTGACCCGCGGGAGCCTCCTCGGCTCTTGTTGCCACTGGCAAGCGGTGGATAACAAAGCTTTCCCCTCTCCCCAGAACACGAGTGGCTTGATGCTCCCAATAATATATATATATCATATAAAAGGGAATATCACACAGACTTTGATTTTTATACCGGTAAATGTCAGCGTTTAATGGGGTCTACGGAGGAAACATAAATTCAAAGCTCCTGCTGACTGAGTGCTAAAGATTCGCAAGTACCAGATATCCAGAACAGTAAGTACTAAGACCATAAACCTGTCGAACTATTTCCGGGGCCGGAATTGTAAACAGTGAAGTTCACAAGTACTAGGCGATCAGAAACACGTCGAACTATTTCCGGGGCTGGGATTGTGAGCGATAAAGGTTCACAAGTACCAGGAGGGCAGAAACATGTCGAAGTATTTGCAGGGCTAAAATTGGAATTAAATCAAATGTCATTCTATTAAACTAGACTGAGAGCCAGCACTTTTTGATCGTCAAATTTGACAAAAAGACAGCCCCAAAACGCCTGCCTGTCACCACTTCCTAGTGTTTCAGCTGGGTTGCTGAAGGTCAAGCCAAAACAGTCAAGATCCCCAACTGCCAAGTTGAATAATTTCTACAGCGGCCGGTTTGAAAAAAATCAGCGGCAATAGGATTATCATCGATGCTGTCCCAACGAGGTGTTAAGAGGCCAGTACAATCAGTATGAGTACACATTTTTTATTTAGGAGACAGCTCTGAAATTCACTCAGACGAAGTCGCAACGAGATGTATTTAAATTGTATGTATTTAAAAATATTACCGGTTTTGATAACAAATATGTACATCAAAGCCACTACAAAATATAACCTAATACAATCATGACTTATTGATTGTATAGAAACTCCTTTAGACAAAAGATTATAAACAGATACTTTGATAGGATTTTATCATGATGTGATTTTAGGCCATTGAAAACAACAGCTGTTATCTAACAGAACAGGCAATGCTTTTAGAATTAGTTTTAAAATGTCTGGTTTCTGACAACTTGTTGGTTCAGCATTGCTAAATCATTTTATAAACTAAATCTTTATTTTCTTACTTGTGCAAATTTATTTTAATGTTATAGATATTAATAATAGTAATCCAATAAATAAATTCAATTCAACGTTTATTTACTATTTTATTAAATTGGGCCCATAACACTTACCGATAGTACTCGTAGTTTATTATCCAGTCAAGTTAGCTAATTTAGTTGGGGTAAAGATTGGTCCGTACCAAATTCCAAGGTTTAGCTCTATGCGAATTATACTAACCTCTTTTTTCTGGATGGGAAATGATCAAATTACTTCTCCTTCTGGGCGGAGCGGAAGGGAGTTTCAGACTGTTACCGACTAAAACCCATCCGTGTTCCTCCTGCAAAAAAGACACCAAAGTGCTGACAGCAAAAAAGACGGGGCCCCATTGGGTCAGTGTCTCCTGACACTGACCCAATGGGGCCCCGTCTTTTTTTTTTTACCAAATTCCAAGGTTTAGCTCTATGCGAATTATACTAACCTCTTTTTTCTGGATGGGAAATGATCAAATTACTTCTCCTTCTGGGCGGAGCGGAAGGGAGTTTCAGACTGTTACCGACTAAAACCCATCCGTGTTCCTCCAGCAAAAAAGACACCAAAGTGCTGACAGCAAAAAAGACGGGGCCCCATTGGGTCAGTGTCTCCTGACACTGACCCAATGGGGCCCCGTCTTTTTTGCTGTCAGCACTTTGAGGCGCGCGTCGAACACGACACGCCGTTGACTTGGGCCTGGTTGACATCGGACGACGAGCCACCCATAGCTCACCATCCCCAGGACTACGCCTACGGTGGCCGGGAATCGCACTACGTTTCCCGACCAGTGAACGTGCGTTTATTGTTCCCGACGCCCGGAGCGTCTTCTTTTGTTGCGGCGGCTGGGACGCGAGGTTTCCCTCTCCCGCGATTTGTACTAACGTTGCATGTTTATTTTGACCGGACTATGACTTAAATATTGATATTTATTGTGTCATTTTTTTAACGACTACTTTATACAAATTGGAGTAAGTGCTCCAATTTGAACCATACCTATATAACGTGTTACAGAATAAAATCAAAATGTATTTATTTGTTACACATAGGTAAAATGTTGTACATTGGTCGTGGTGGTACTATAGTGTTTCACTATCTGCTGCCTTGCTGAGCATAAAAATATTGTTTTTACAAACATGTAGCAAGTATAGTATGAACAAAACAACAAATTAAATCTTTACAAATAAAATATAGCTCAAAACGACAAAAAATAACATTATATTAGATGCACAGTAACATATATTATGTTAATTAACTAACCATCACGAATTTAAATAAATCGGTGGTAAAATTATAATAATAATAGCGGAGACAATTTCTTATCATAAATTTCATAATAACGGGAACATCTTTTATACCTTACAAGGTAATGACATCAATCCAGAGACTTATTGATCACAGGTCTGCCTAAACTTGGCAGGATAGTTAAGCCATGAGTATATCAGACAGTATGTATGTCACTGTAAATGTTTGCGGTCAGTATGACTTTTATACTACTTTAATAGCAGCGCCTTGCGGTTTCACCCGCGTTGTTCCCGTTCCCGTGGGAATTTGGGGATAAAATATAGCCTATGTCACCCGGGGATAGTATAGCTTCCCAGCAGTGAAAGCATTTTTCAAATCGGTCAAGTAGTTTTGGAGCCTATTCAATGCAAACAAACAAACAAGAAAACTATAAAATCTTTCATCTTTATAATATTAATGTAGATTAACAAATCCACCCTTTTGGAACTTTATCTTCACTTTTCTCGGACGTTTTAAATTCTTAATATACAATGTGTATCTAAAATGGATGTAGTTATCTCTTACTTTAGATAATATATCTCAAATACGTTAGACTAAATTTTCAAACATTAGATTTGATAAAACGCATTATAATGCGGCATAATACAACGGGATGAGGTATAGGTATACAACAACAGGCACACATTTAAAGTGAAACTTAACATAACTTTTTAACAGTTTATTTCGTAAAATATCTTTTATGCGTTTGAACCGATCCAAGAGGCGAAACGGGAAACACGAGTATTAACGCCGGGGAATTGAGGCCGGCCGCATCCGGCACCGAAGGAACAGACACCGACTTGGACACCGTTGTGGTAGAGAGGACCGCCGGAATCCTGGGTGCACTGGTCGCGACCGCCGACATCGAGGACACCGGAACACAACATATTATCGGTCAAAGTAGAGTAACGAGTTCTACAAATGTCCTGGTTGATTGAATAGATCTGGACGTGCCGCAGTTGCTCGGAAGAAGAACCACCCTCCTAAAAATATTAACCGTTATTAAAAAGCATAAAGAAATGTTTTGGTGTAAAGTACTGAACTAAAAGGTAAACTTACAGAAGTCAAGCCCCATCCGGCTGCCCAGACGACCTGGTTATCGGCCAGAAGGTAATTAGGACCAGCAATGGACACAGCACGGACATTGTCGTTGAATGCGATGGTTGTCGCAGATCGCAGGATAGCGATGTCACTGTCATATGTGTTGAGGTTGTAATTGGGGTGGTTGATGATAAGTGACACGATGTGAACAACACCGCCGCTGTTGGCCCAAGAAGAGCCTACACGGAAACGCCATCGGTTAGCGGCCTGACCACTGCAAAAAAGAAGCAAATTTTTGCCAACATTTTCTAAATAAAAATTATATCAAAGAAGACTATGCAAGCTTTTGGTAAAGAAGCCATCATACAGTCGTTTCACCAATTTCAAGTAAAATTAACCCACAAACAAATGAAAGAAAGAAAGAAAAATGTTTATTTGGGTCTCGCACAAAACAAATAAAAAATAAAACTACTGGAAAAATAAATTAACAAATGCTGTAGAATGAATTATAAAATTTTCTATCAATTTACTTAAATGTAAGTGTGCGAGGCCAAAAAGGTTCCTATCTCAGCATATGCAGCGATATTTAAAAAAGAAAATATCACAGCGCTGGTATTCTGATAGATCCTGTACAGATTACTTTTATACAAATTATGCCACGGATACACTAACGGAACACATACTAAAGTTAAATATATATAAATAAATAAAGAAAATAATAGTTTAGCATGATGCATAAAGGAAAAAATTATACATACATACAATAGAAATAGCCCAAAGCCCAATGGCCCATTACTCCAGGGTCATTTGTCGGCGTCATAGACAGTGACTAATGGTTAAAAAAATATACATACATCGTGCAATGAGCCGCCGTGAGCACGGATCTGTTGTTGAGGATAGTACCACCACACGACTGCCAGTAGCTGACCAGGTTGCTTGAGAAGAGGCAAGCGGCCATGGTTGGGTACTGGCTAATAGTGGTGACTGATCCACCCACTATCCTCTGGGGATTGGCTTGGACCGCTACAAAAAAAAAACTTATCTTTAATATAGCCAAAAGCAGAATGACAAAAGTTACACTGTATCCCTATACTAAAAATAGTTAAGAAACTTTGTAGAAACGTGTTGGCCCGTGTCGTAAATTACTAAGTCGTAAGTGGTGGTAGTTCCTTCTCCTAGAGAGGAGGCCTGAGTCAGGGAACATGAAAAGGCTGATTATGCTATGCTTAAGTGCCGTGTGATTAGGGATATCACAAGGTGCTTACGGCTTAACATAACATCCAAATTCTTCAACTATGTATATGAAAGTGAAGTTTTAATTTACAATTTTCCTTGCATAATAAATAACGAAATGTGGTGAAAACCAAATAAAAATCCGATGATTTGTTAGACTACCCAATATAAGGCACAGACTTTAATTTACAATATGCATTCCGCAAAATAACTATTATCAATTTACCGGCTTACGGCCGAACCCAATAATCGATCTATCACATACTGGAGATAGAAAAACAAATGAAACAACAGAAAACCTATATAATTTTTCTGTTGTTTCATTTGTTTTTCTATCTCCAGTATGCGATAGATCGGTTATTGGTTTCGGCTGTTAGTCGTTATGGATTGTCATCCATCCAGGCCAAAGCCAGAAAATCTGACTAAAGTCTTGCCAAGAAGTACCGTGTTTCCCAGATCATGTCCTGTAGGCGGCCGCTCCATGTAAAATACTGGTATTGAGCTAAGACCGGTTTGACTGAAAGCCGACTCTAATAAAGATGATCACATGATGAACCTGTGATGCAGATGATGACTTTACCCGCTTTAATTTCCTCGGTTCATGGCACTGAGAAATTAGTCATAAATATACTTCGCATAGGCTTTGGATACCTGGAGACTCACTTGCCTGAATCTAAATCCGCCCGACTACGTATCATCCCTGAGACGATGGGATGAACCATTCTGCAGTGTACCTAATTCAGATTAATCTTATGGCCATATCTACTTCTGCTGCTGAGCATGCGCGCATGCTGGCTGTGGGAGTCAGGCGTCTGGCTTCACGCACTACCGTCGTCGAAAATTGGGACCTTGTTCAATGCTACTTCTTTCCACCTCGCTGTCTGTTTACGTCTTGGATTCCTCGTTATTCTCCTTATCGCTGCCACTGAGGTAAAGCTGTCAACCGCTTCAGATACCATGACCTGTCCTGAACCCGGAGCGCGAGCCGCGGTAGCTATTGTCACCGTCGTATTGGCCTATCGTTGTTTCCTTGGAAGATGGATAAGCCATTAGTGTGAGATGCTGCTTGTGTTGATATTCTTGAGCCATCCCATCTCCCTGGATCTTCGTGCTTTGCTGGCGCTGCCGCTGCGGTTGCAGATCTTCAAGCAGCGAAAATATAATAACCTCGTTGGTAGCTTTATTTTCGGGTTGAATGTCTCGGGCCGTGGTATCCGAGTGCTCATAACTTGTTTAAAAATTCCTCAAGACGCTTAATTGACACTTCGCTTCCCAAGGGCTGGTTTTTACCTTGGACAAAGGATAAGCATAGCCATAGGTACAACGTGGCAATGCTGCCAGTCTTTTGGGTACATTACCAGTGGCCAGCGAAGCGGACGAATTTTTCAACACCATATTATAGTATTTTTAGTTATTTATATTTTTAATAAGAGAAACTTTAAAGATTTCTGCATACTAGGAGCACCCCGCGGTTTCACCCGCGTACTTCCCGTTCTCGTGAGAATACGGGGATAAAATATATCCTATGTCACCCAGGGATAGTGTAGCTTCCCAACAGTGAAATAATTTTTCAAATCGATTCAGTAGGTTCGGAGCCATTAAATGCAAAAAAAAAACAGATTTTCCTCTTTATAATATTATTATATATAGACATAGAAAAATAAAGCTTTCTTTCAATAATTATATAGATAATAATTTAAAACAATGTGCATTTTAGGTTTCTATCAGTATCGTTTACTGGTGGTAAACGATACTGATAAAAACCTTTAACCATTCATCTTTATGAAAGGTGCAGTACAATTTTATTCTTCAGGGGTTTTTAAGCATATTCGATCGCGTTAACGTTGACTTGTATAGAAATCGGATTAGCTCAACCGATGACAATGACGAAAAAAATCTTTTTTCTATACAGATTGACATCAGTGAACGATTACGTTGATTTGAAGTCGCACGCAGGTACCTACATTAGTACTATTAGTTATTATGTAACTAAAGTCTCTGCTTCCTAAATAATACCAACCTGCCACAGCCGCGAACACGAGGGCGAACAGAACAAGCACACGCATTTTTCCGTCAACCAACAAAAAATGTATCAATATCAATATAGGTATGGCTTTTATACTAATTAAAACGATAATGTATTTCGTAAAGATGATAATCGATTGAAGATTGAAAGGACAAATCTATTTTATAGTCTTTACTTACCAGTAATATACTATTAATAATTTGTCAAGGTGAATATAATACAGCGCCGTCTGCCTAACCTCTTCTTTTAACTACCCTATTCTACTAGTTTTTAAACAAGGTTCGCATATTCATCTCATTCCTAATCTGTCAAAAATGTATTGAAATTGAGACGAGAATGCGAACGTTGGTTAAAAAATTGTAGAGTTAATTCAAAAAAATATTGTAGACTCTCAGTTTGTCGATGCTCCTGACAAACTACATAAAACTTACCTGCAGGGATTTCAAAAAATCTCAGTCAACAGTAAAAAAAATACATTTCTTTTAGTATCCTAAAAGAAATGTATTTTTTTTACTTTTGACTCTCTCTTTGGTCTATTAAGAAGAACTGCACTCGACACACTCACGCATACACTGACATGAAAACCAAATGTATTAGATTTGCTTTACCGAATGTTGAAAGTATTGATGCTGAAATAGTTTTGAATGAAGAGAAACTAGAATTCTGGGGATCACGCTGGACTCAAGGCTACAATGAGGTCCTCATTTAATATCACTTGCAGGATGGCTAGGTTTAGCAGCATATTTTTACACTGCAGAATCTTTTCTGCAGTGTAAAAATATGCTGCTGAACCAAAAAAAAGCAAAGACAAAGATTGTAAATGGCTCTTCTATTTCTTAATAGAAGAGCCATTTACAATCTTAGCCTTTTTTCTCAAGGAACTGTTGGAAGAAATTAAATATAACTAATATTATGTATATGTTAAGTATTGCTTCTGGGATGTTATTAATACCAACCTCCTTTATATTATGCAGTTGCACGAGTGCATCTGTGACTTCCTTCAGCGTTGGGGCTCATCCAGCCCAAAGGCCAAACATAAAAACATTGTATAGGATTAGGGTTCGGATTGGCTAAAATATATACTTCTTTTATGGGGTTATTGTATACATTTTTTTAACAAAATACCACTTGATATTCTCCAATGAAATGAGTGATATACATAGAACGCACACTAGGTAGACAAGCACATATGTAAAGACTGGAAAATTATAATAATAGCCAAAGTCACAAGTTATGCTTTTATATTTTGAAGAGACAATCACCCCTTTATTGTTTGTTCTCTTATGATTTATTAAATAGTCTTTCTTTTACAATAATGTTTTGTAGTATACATATCTATCATTCTTTTTTTACCTGATCATAGATAACCGTTGTCTTATAAAATGCATCAGTATTTTTTTAATGTAAATTTGAGTACCATGGAGCCATTTACGATTAGTTATAGATTACTTGTTTGATATAAACTTCCATAGGATGATAGCATATAATGCGTATTGAAAACTTGGATTATTCAGATCTCTTCAAAATAATTAAACTGAATGCTGCTGATACACGCGCCATGTTCGTGAACGGGCGCCACCGCCGTCATTTGAGACTGGTCATCTCTTAACTACTACTGGCTTATTTTAATATTAATATTTTGGTTTTTAAATATATTTTATCATTTCTTCACGTTTAACTCACATGCTCTAGAATAATTGCAAAAAGTACATATTATAGTTTAAGAAAAGCGTACGTGAGGTTTCTTTAGAAGAGAGATGAAACTTCACGTATACTTTTTAATATCTCGTTTTTGACTGAAGTTGACAAATTCATAAGTGCCTATTAATAATTTATTTCAATGAAAAAATAAATGCTTCGTTTTTTTGCATTGGAGTTATAACTTAAATCAATAGCAATAATCCATAAAAAAGTAGATATAACCGTGACACGCGAGCATTGACACCAGAGAGCTGTGGTCTAGCACATTCGATTCCAAAGCAGCAAACACCAACAAAGATGCCACTATGGTAGAGAAGACCAACTGTGTCCATTGTGCACTGGTCACGACCACCAATGACAACACAACATGTCGTCAGTAATAGTGACTCCTGCGGAAACGTAGCAAGTCCTGGAGGTAGCCTGATTAATTGAAAAATCCTGGACGTGGTGCAGTTGCTCAGAAAAATAAGTACCCTGCTGTAAATAAAAATAATAAATTAGAAAAAAGAAAAACAAAACATAAGAAGAACAGTGAAATGAAAAATTATCTTACCGAAGTTAAGCCCCATCCGGCAGCCCAGATGACCTGTTAATCGGCTAGGAAGTAGTTGGTTTCAGCGATGGATACGGGGCGGATATAATTGTTGTATGCGATGACAATGGAAGATCTCAAGATGGCGACGTCATTATCAGCTGTCAAACTGTTGTAGCTAGGATGGTTGAGGATAAATGGTAGTGTAAATAACACCCTCGCTATTGACCCAGGTCGATCCTACACGGAGCCGGCATATGATAGCGGCATCACCACTGCAAAAATTGAGGAAAATTAAAGTTAAGATTACCTTATGGCTCTTAGTAATTCATAAAAAAATACCCATACCTACATGGTGCAATAGGCAGCAGTAAGCACACATCTACTTATTGTTGAAAACAGTACGTAGGTTCTGTACTCAACTGTACTGCTGTGGTAGTACCGCAAGACTGCCAATAGGTCCCCACCGAATGTGTCTCCACGTTGTCGTCGTGGTGGGGCTTGAGCGTCCCAATGATCTTGCGAGCTTTCCCGGTAGAGCCACTCATGCCGGAAGGTCGCAAGTGAGGGATCAGACCAAGAGAGACACACGCTTGCTCGCTGCTCTCTGGTACGCGTCTGATCATCAGACGTGACTGAGAGAGCAGCGAGCAGGTGGAGAGGGGAGGTTAGAAGAGAGGGCCCTGAGAAGGGGCGGAGCGAAAAGGGACCACACCCTTAAAAGGAACAAAAAATGAAAAAAGACGCTTGCAAAATGAGTCCCCAGGTGGGTCCCGACTGCTCAGCGGTCGGGGAATCCCACCCCGCTTCGGCGGGCTGCCCTCCGTACTCTGGGGTGGGCACCAAACGTCTTCCGCTTGCCAGTGGCAACAAGAGCCGAGGAGGCTCCGAGTCATCGTCGTCATCCGGATCTGACTCCTTTAAGGAGCTGATGGCGTACGAGTTTGGAGAGGAGGGTTCGCCTGAGCGCCGGGGTGGTGCGGAGTCGGATTCCGGCTCCGCCCCAGACCTAGTAACGGTCAGCTCGGCGGGCTCTGGATCCGGAAGAGAGGGGGCTGCTGCGGAGAACGGCAAGTTCTTCCGCAAGCGGCCCAGACGGGAGGATACCGCGGGGTCGTCCTCCGAGGGTGAATTTGCCTCCGCCCGCAAAATCCCCACCGCAAGGCGGGGCAGGGGCTGTGAGGCAGGGAGGGGGCTGGCTCCCTCTACCCGGGAGGTGGAGAGTCGGGCCGGGAGGCTGGTGGAGGAGGGGCGTCGCCCTGGAGGGAGCGGTCGTAGGGCTCCCTCTACTCTTCCGCCTACTCTCGACTCCGACGACTCGGAGCCCCCGGGAGAGGTGCGTCCCACGGTTGAGGAGAAGAGGGCCAAGCTGGAGGAGGTCGTGGAGGCCGCGATCCGCGCTGTGGCCTTTAAGAGGAAGCAGTCCTCTAAGCGGGAGGCCATTAGCGCGGCCAAAGCCTCCATTATGGCGGCGGCGGCGGCCAACGTCGGCAGGTCCGAAGAGGCGACAGAGTTGCGGGCGGAGGTCGCCCGCCTCGCGGCCGTAACGGAGAGACTCATAGCGGAGAATGAGTCGCTCCGGAGGGACCTGGCTGACATGGCCAGAGCGGCCTCTGAGGGGCCGCAGGGGGGGCTGAGTCCGGCGGCGCTGGAGGGGAGCCAAGTGCTGAGCCAGGTGCGGAGCCTGGTGCGGCAGGAGCTGGCTCCCTTCCGGAAGCAGTTCTCCGTTTTGGAGGACATGGTCCGGCGTCCCCCGTTAGCGGCGGCACAGAGGCCCCCGGGACAGCAGAAGGCGGCTTCGTACGCAGCCGCGGTGGCTGCTGGCCCGGGAACGTCCGGCCAGGCGAAGGCCAAGGCGGGAGCCGCGCCAGCGCCTGTGGCGCCGGCGCCTGCGACGCCGGCGACGACCAAGTCGGCCCCGGCGAAGAGGGGAAGGAAGAAGGCTGGAGGGGGAGCGGCTAAAGCTGCTGCGTCAGTGGCGCCGCAGCCGCCCCCACCCCCAACCTCGGACCCTCCTGCGACCGGGGCCGGGTGGCAGGTTGCTGGAGAAAAGCGGCAGGCCAAAAAGGCGGCCAGGAGCAAGGCCAAGAGGCAGCGGCGGAAGGCCAACGCCATCGCGGCGAGGCTTCGCGCCCCGAAGTCCGCGGCTGTGGTTTTAACACTGCAGCCGGAAGCGGAACAGAGGGGTGTGACGTACCTCGCCCTGATGAAGCGGGCGAAGGAGGCGGTGAACCTCCGGGAGCTGGGCATCACTGGGGGCTTCGGGATCAGGAGAACCCTGACCGGTGCCCGGAAGCTCGAGCTCGCCGGAGCCGAGAGTGGCCCGTTCGCGGACGCCCTGGCCGAAAGGCTGAAGGAGGTCCTCCCCGCGGACGAGGTTCGAGTGTCCAGGCCGACTAAGTGCATTGACATGCGCATAGTGGGCCTGGACGATTCCGTGACGGAGGAGGAGGTTGTGGCCGCCGTCGCCAGGACTGGGGGGTGCTCTGCCGAGCTCGTCAAGGCGGGCACCCTCCGGCCTGACAACACGGGCATGCAAACCCTTGTGGTGAGCTGCCCCGTGACGGCGGCCAGAACAGTGTCGGAGGGTCGAAGGCTCTTGGTGGGGTGGGTTTCTGCGCGGGTAAAACTGCTGGAACCCAGACCTCTGAGGTGCTACCGCTGCCATGTGGGCAACCACACGGGAGCTATGTGCCCCTCGGAGGTGGACCGCAGTGGACTTTGTTTCCGCTGTGGTCAGCCCGGTCATCGGGCCGGCTCGTGCGAGGCCACGCCGCACTGCAGTGCATGTGCGGCTGTTGGCAAGCCGGTCGAGCACTGGGCTGGGGGAAGGGCCTGCGCGCCATCCGCCCCGACCAAGGGCAAGAGGTCCGCCGCCGCCGCCGCCTCTGCCGCCGCCGCGGCTTCCGTCGCCGCTTCTGCCGCTTCTGCTGTGGGTGCTGCGACTCCCGGTACTCGGGAGGGGGCTGAAATGGAGTGCCAGTAATGGTCCCATTTCGGCCTCCTCCAGAGACAAGTCGGCCACTGTGCTATTGCGCAGTGGCTGATGCCTGTGGACGGTGAGCGTGGGTGGCTCGCCGTCCGATACCAGGCTGAGTCGACGACGCGTTGTGCTTCACGCGCGCCTCAAGGAGCCGTCAGCACCAGAGACGGGGCCCCATAGGGTCGGTGCCTGCTAGGGTTGCGGAATTTGTTCGAGAGAGTTGCCGCGGCCCTGGAACGCAAAGGGCACATGGAGGAGCACGGGTGGGTTTTAGTCAGTAAAAGTCTGACACTCCCTTCCGCTCCGCCCAGAGCGGGAGAAGTCATTTGATGATTTCCCATCCAAAAAAAAAAAAAAAAAAAAAAAAAAAGACTGCCAATAGGTGACTGGGTTACTCGAGTAGAGACAAGCACTGATATACTAGTCAAATATTCATATTAATAAATACAATCCAGAATTTTTATGACGGAATGGCTGGAGTTGACCAAAAGGTAAATTGAGACTGAACTTAAGTATAATAATAACATTTGTTGAAAAATTACAATATCACGTTGTACTGTGATCGGTCTATCATCACTGATAGGATATTGTTGCCAATAAACCGGATATAGTGGTGATAGACCGATTAGCGACCCACACAATGATAATCGATAGTACCATCCCGCATGACCATAACCTCGTGAAAGCAGAGAAAGAGAAACAAATCAAGTATCTCGACTTAGCACACGAGGTTGGAATGTGGACTCGGCTGTCATTGTGTCGATTGTCGTTACGGCCAATGGCCTGCTAGCCAAAAGTTTCGATGACCATCTTTCGAAGCTGGCGTTACGCGGTTGGATAAGGGGTCGTGATACAGAAGGCGTGCCTTTCTCTAGAGCACGGCAGGCAGAGTTACACGACTGCCCAAAAAAGGAGTGTTATGTTTTCAGGGTTCATGTAGTAGTATGTTAGTAGTATGTATGTTTGTGAGTTTCTTTATTCCACCATAACTTCTAAACGACATCAATGTATCGTTAGAAGTGTCGATTTATCCCGGGTAAGTCGAAAATATTTGTTTTCATGAAAATAACTATACAATCATCGTCTCAAGCTTGCTTAGTACATAGCAAAAAATGTATGAAATAAGAAACAAATGATTTGACAATGATGACACCTGCCATGACAATAAGTGCTTAATTACGAGTATAATAATAAAAATAAAAACAAGATAGATCATAATATTTTCATTGCAGTCGGGGGACGGTTCTTATCATTATAGGTATCTATGGTTCCTATGAATAGTTCTTTAAGAATATGAATAGTTCTTTAAAATGTATATAAAACTAGCTGCTGCCCGCGACTTCGTCCCCGTGGAATCCCCGATTTTAAAACATTCTTTATCGCTGCTCCGCTCCTATTGGCTTAAGCGTGATGATATATAGCCTATAGCCTTCCTCGATAAATGGGCTATCTAACACTGAAAGATTTTTTCAAATCGGACCAGTAGTTCCTGAGATTAGCGCGTTCAAACAAACAAACAAACTCTTCAGCTTTATAATATTAGTATAGATAAAAACCTGTGTGGGAGGTCCCACACAGGTTTTTATTTTATATACATTTTTATATTTTCAAATGACTTTTTATGTTGCTTTAATTTTAATTTAGAGGTAGGTAGGAATACAAGTATAACAATGAATAAATGTAATAATAATTTTTATTGAATTAGGTAGGTAGTAAACATCTAATTAGTATTTTAATCAACAGAACAAACTGGATGGAATTTGTTTCTATTGTAAGACAATTTGGTTAAGAATTATTATGAAAAAACTCTAAGTGATTTATTTATCAGTTTGTTGTTTGTGTCACCGGATAGTTGTAAAATATGTTAGTTTATAAAATATCGGGAGAGATTTTAATCACTCAACAAATTGTCAACTGAACATTTGGAATACTTTTTTACGCATCAGCATTTGATAGTCAATAATCTCGCGACGGCATTACGAAAAATTGTGAACCGACAAAAACAGACGACATGTTGGCGACCTATCAGTGTACATTTCTAGAATTTATCAGATTTTCTGGCCTAATAGGCTAAAAGATGTTCGAAATGTTCAGTTGACAATTTATCAAGAGTTTACAATCTCTGTTAATTTAAAGTCTTACGGAGTTTGCCATTTTCCGGTGACATCTAAATGTTACGAAACATATTTTCCAGTTTAAAACTAAATTGTACAACTAAACACAAACGCAGCCACAGCAGCGACGCAAATGACCAACACTGCAATCACACGCATTTTCTCTGTCCACAGGTAACCGCTGAGATGATACAAAGCTTAGACATGTCTTTTATATCAATTAGAATTGATAATAAAGTGGGGTAAGTACAGGAAAGATAAAATCATAATAAAACATCAAACTTTCCACCGCTGACAGAAGAATAAACGTTGCCAAATCATAACTGTTAGGGCTCTTGGGACCGAAAGAGTCACCGCAGCCCTGGAACGCAAAGGGCACAAGAAGGATCACGGGTGGGTTTTAGTCAGTAAAAGTCTGACACCCCCTTCCGCTCCGCCCAGAGCGGGAGAAGTCATTTGATGATTTCCCATCCAGAAAAAAAAAAGGGGGCTCTCGGGACCATATTGGACAAGGGTAACAGCGATCAGAGTCCTAAAGCACTTGGAGAAGAAATGTTATCAGACACATTTTGAGGGATATAACTGCTTTATTGGAGAGGCCTATGTCCAGCAGTGGACTGCAACAGGCTGTTGGTGATGATGATGATGATGAAGTGCTTTATTTAACCAGTACGACCATAGAAGATTAAACAGAATAATGTACAGCCCTAAAGTTAGATATAAATGGTTATATTATTATTCTAACTACCACACTGAATACGGATTAATGGTTGCTAACACTCTTCACATTTTGTGGAGTTTCGCTAGTTCATTTAATACCCTACGTAACTGTTATTCTTAAAAAAAAATGTTTACAACTACTATGTAGGTACAGCCCTAAACAAAATGTTGGGAAAACCCAAACACTGCATGGGTAAACCCAAGTATAATCTATTGATCGTAAAATTGCTATCAAACGCTTAAAAACCAATCTGACGGCTCTTATCGCTTGAAACAAAACAAAAGCTACAGTAGGATTTATACATTTCATATCTAATCAATTAATACTAGAACCTCTTTGCGGAATAATATTTTCTTCCCACACTTTGACCAGTGATATCGTCATAAAGATCCGGTAACGTTTTAGAGCGTTTAATCCTAACGCTTCATACAAACGCGCAAGACTTTCACAAACTCGGTATGTCAGACGCATACATTTGAAATGTGACATCACAACCACGATATAGGGTAAAACAGCGATGGCTGGCACACTTTTTGAAAGCATTTCATATCTCCCAGTACAGAAAAAATAAATAAAAAAAAAACATGTAAAATTGTCAAGTTCTTTGGTTTTTTATCTACAAATTTGTGAAAAGTAATAAACATTATCTTTGATATTTCCAAAGTATAAAAAATGTCATATATAAAGTTTTCAAATTGTAAAGTCTTATAAAAATATCAAATTTTTGACTTATTAGCTCTCTGAGTCTGAACCCCTATTGACCAGTGGCGTGCAGTGGTTCGAGTTAGGGTAGGCCAGAGAAAATGTCCAAATAAATTTAAAAAAATGACCTCATTATTCAGGGTTGATTTTTAATGAAATGAGTTTTTTTTTTTAAATGGCCTATTAAAAAAAAAACATTTCAACCCTGAATAATGTGGTGTTTTTTTTTAGACTTTTTCTCTGGCCTACCCTAACTCGAACCACTGCACGCCACTGCTATTGACGCCTTCAGCAGCACCATATCCTCAGCGACGCTGATGTTGTTAAAACTGTAAAACAAACATCATCAACATGTTATCCAACATGGCGGCTGCTGAGCTCAACAAAAAATCCACTGCCTCACCCCGCACTCCCAGCTGCCGACCATATTTTAACATTGTAATATATAATCTATAATATTGTAATATGTAATAATAATATATAAAAATTGTAAATATCTTTCTAATCTACATACTTATTATTGTCTTTAATGAAGTCTACCAGGATATACAATGTATGTCTATTATGGTTAAGTGATCGCTCTTTGTACAAATTAATCAATCTAAACTTAGGTTGAATGGAGTAGTGGTGATTTTGGTATAATGATATTGATTCTTATCCATTATGGTTAGATAATGAAGGTTGATTGTGTGCAAGGTGCAGTACTGGTCTTCAGCTGAATCCAGCTTATCCTGGAGCCGACCCCAATAAATTGGGAAAAGGCTAGGCAGAAGAAGATAGTGTGCAAGCCGCGTGCAACAGCTAGTAAAAATGTTAATTTTACTAGCTGTCCGCCAGCGTGATAGTCGCATAATTATCCCGAGGTAAACATACTTAATCACATAATCGGAGGGTGTATTGGTTTGTGAAGAAAAATAAAGTAAGTAAACTAAAGAATGTCATGTCGAAGTCGAAGTGTTGGTAAGTTATATTATAACATAGTTTTAATAATAATAATTTATTTATACATTAAATAGAAATCCAATAAAAACATTTCAATTAAATAGTCGACATTAAATTAAATTAAACACACACACTACAATTAAACAAATTACCTTATCCTACCACATAGCAATGTTACAAATTAAATTAAATAATTAATAAAATCATTCAATCATGTCAAATAGTACGAGTAGAAGCGGTAACATGAAGCTGCATCCACCTCTGCATCAGGGACAGGTCCCACCGCTCGGACAGCACCCTCCGGAGCCTGGTTGAGCTGCTTCGTAGGCGACTTAATAGTGAAGCGCTCCGTTTCCTTATTATTGCGAAAAAAATCATCGGTCCGCGCCTCAGCAAACATAGTCAAAGCACTACAAAATCTAGGAACCCCTAACAGTATCCTGAAGGCATTGCGCTGTGTTATATTACAATAATTAAATTTATAGTAATGATGTGTCAATCATCTTTCAATGCTCCGAATTAATTTGTCGGTCAATTCAAATTACCGTTTCTACTGCATTGTTTTTTTAATAGTGTATTTTTTTAATATTTGAAATAAGCTAAGCTGTACTTGTAGATAGGATTGAAATAAACAAATTTTAATCTAATAATTTATCTTTAATATTTGAGTCATGCGAGTTGTCGCATTGGTGAAAATGTAATAAAGGTTATCTTGAAACTAGTTCGATCTTATGTTGCGTGGATACCGAATCTAATGAACTTTCGTAACATTAAAAAGTAATATACTGACAACTGATACTAGACCAAGAAACTGCTTGACACTCATGCATAGCTCACTGAATAAGTCTAGCTGAAAATGAAACAATTGACGCGTTGCCAAAATCGGAACGAACGCAGCGATGATTTTTTTTTTTTGTTTCAAAATAATTTGGAATTTCTCAAATGATTACCAAGAGCGCCCTGTCTTAATGCCATTCAGCCAGCACCTCAAGATCCGTTGCATTTGCCCCCAGGCAAATTGATAATCTGCAATCGTTAACGCTAGTCGAAAACGAATCAAATGTACGGGAATGAAATTAGCTCAACTTTAAGTCACGTGGTTAGAACAAACTAATAGATAATTCGTAGCCAAGTTCACATCGTTAAAAATGATAGAATGAATTGTTATCGTTTCTACAATGTCAGCGCTAAATAATTTATTAAAATGTATAAACTTAATGGCTAAAGCATTCATACAGAGTTTAAATTATAACCTGTTTGACGTTTGTAGGACCGTTCGCCATAGACTAAAGAATAGGCTTGTTTCCACTAAGAATAAATCGGATGGCTTTGAGTTTCTAATGATTAACCATGATAATTAGTAAACAAAAAAACAACTTTTCTATTAATATAACAAAAGATTAAAAATATTTTTGCAAAATAAAATCGACAAAATGAGGCGTTTAATCACGTGACATTAAACACCAATCAGGAAGCGTGACGTCACACCTCGCGAAACGCTATGTTGTTGCTATCATTTTCGTATAAAGTGAACAGGTTATTTCGCGAGCTTTCAGCAATTGTTTTTAAATTAATACAGTTCGTTTTGAAAAACGGATAAACTTGGGGTACTACTTTCCTTTTGGTCATTCAAACACTCTGCGATTATTGACATCCTTCGTTTTTTCAACTATGGTACCTAGTTCCCGATAGCTGCATTGAATTATTACATTTTATAAAACGGAAATAATATTTTCACTTCAGTAGCTCAAACATGATTGTAGGTTTTGCTGCCTGAATTACTGAATAACTTTTAAATTATTTTATTTTCAGAAAGCCGCGAATATCTCATTCAGCCTTGAGTTAATCATACACGGCATACACCTACAATTCGAAACCTTTACACTCTATCTCTTTCCCGCCATTAGAAAGAGAGAGAGACAAAGACCAGGCCTTTCGAAGTTCCGATTTTAAATTCGACCTCAGAGACAAACACGTTCGGAATTTCGTTACTAGCTAAAGAAATTAAAAAAAAAATGCAAAATAATAATTATGTCTTTTAAAGTAGGTACTTTATTGAATTTTTAACTTATTGTTGTATTTAAACGAAAATAAGTATTTACTGCAAATAAAACTAATATTTAACCTCTAAATATTTATTTCTAGTTTTATTGAAACTAGAAATAAATATTTAGAGGTTAATGTTACATAATATATTTTGAATAATAAAATATCATGGGTGCAATTTCCGAATACACCTCAATTTAAATAAAAGAGCTCCAGAATCAAACTTGGCTGACGTAGAGTTGAAAAGTTAAAAAATATTAAAATAATCGTAAAATATGAGTGAAACTAGCTACGAGAACAGTATTTTAAAACACCGGAAGAGTAAAAACAACAAGTTATTAATGCAGAATTAAGTACAAAGGTACTACTATTCCTGTTTATTATTTTAACTAGTAAAGTGTTCACGCTGCTGAAGTGAAAAGTTATGTGCGTTACCTACAACTAGAGCAAAGTTTTTTGCATTTCGTGCCTTTGAATCCCTCGCCACACTCAGGATTCAAAATCAGCACTCGTAGCAAAAACGACTTTACACAAATAACTATTTAACTCAAATAAATAATAAAACCCTATTCAAGTCATAATAAAATTTTATAGGTTTTGTGTGGTATATTATGGTAGATTTTGCAAAATTCATTTCTTTTACTATACATTTATAGATACATCGAGTTGTGTTTAATACTTACCTACATCAAAATGATCTTCACAGAAATAAATTGTGGAATCAGTTGATAAAGTAAGAGAATCTTCCCACCTTGCCATTTTTAACCACTTTTTTCGTATTTGTTTATTGTTTGGAACATATGAATAATTTGTTTTGCGATTTTACCGTTGTACTTTTACATTGGGGCAATATACAGTATTTATAATACGAGGAATTCATTATTTATTAAAAAAAAACACAGCTGACTGTTATAAATAAATACGACTGTTTCGCGAGATGTGACGTCATTAAAGACGCCATGACAGTCTTGGCCTTTTTCGCGATCAATTTCAAATTCATTTCAAAAGTCTCAAAATACTAATGTAAAAGACCTATTTTTCTTAAAATAATATATTTTTGGGGTGAAATAGATGCTAAGCTATAGTTTTAAACTAATTTCCAAATTTTGTCAACTAGCCTATTGGTCGTTTTTCTAAAGACATTGTAGAACGAGCGGCCGACTCACGCGCATCAACATAGCTACCAACTTATCATTTTCTACAGTTGCTGACACCGAGGCGTTACCGATTGGAGAAAAGACTTCGACACGAAACGGTTGTAACTTGGCTATGGGGGCAGAACTATAATTAATATTAGCTCTAGATCATAGTTATTGTGATTGAGTACTTTTTTTTTTCAAGTACATGAGGCATCGAATGATCCTTTTATTTAGCACACATTAAAGAAACATTATATGCTTCATGTACTTGTTCCTTGTTGCTGTTGTGACATGGTTGGTGTATTCTACGCCATAGCACGCTACATTTTTCATTGATTAAACACTCCCAGAAAAACAAACTGTGGTCACAAACTACTTTGATGATACAAGTCATGTCATGTCAGTCATGTCTTTTTTTATAAATTAGGAATGATAACATTGACAAATACACTAAAGATAAAAATTACTAAGGTATGTATATCTTTAACTTCCCTAGATATTATGACACCATGATTATCGCAATTAATCATTTATCTATACTAATATATAAAGCTGAAGAGTTTGTTTGTTTGTTTGTTTGTTTGAACGCGCTAATCTCAGGAACTACTGGTTCGAATTGAAAAATTCTTTTTGGGTTGAATAGACCATTTATCGAGGAAGGCTTTAGGCTATATATCATCACGCTTAAGCCAATAGGAGCGGAGCAGCGATAAAGAATGTTTTAAAATCGGGGATTCCACGGGGACGAAGTCGCGGACAGAAGCTAGTCTTTAATATACAGGCTGTCTCATCAGAATCCAACTATTAAAAAAGTGAACAGCAATGGATACACCGGTAATGGAAATCGGTTAAGAAAGCGCTACCGAATTATGGTGTAGGCTATCATGGCTAAAATGGTGGGGCGATAAGACCCTCGTTGAGGAGTGGTTGGAGAGGCGCCACGAAGTCCTCACCTTGTCCACCCGTGTCCGTTGTTGACACGGATATTTTGGGTGCTACCTGTTTCGGATTCGGCGGGTGGACACACCCGGGTATCAATACTGTCAAGATCACCCGTAGGACACGGTGAAGCTCTGCCCTGCTTGGGCGGAGCAACGGCGTGTCTTCGACAAGGCGGCGTAAAACACTTTAAAACAATGTAATTGTTTTGACAATGCCTGTTTGTTCCGCTCATTAGTATGAGAAAATTTGCTTAAAGCTATAACGCTAGAATGACATAACTTTTTCTTTATCTAACAACACTTTACATCATTTTCATTCACTATAGCGTAAAGTATTACATAACAACGTATAGCATAACAACACTTCCTGTAACGTTCGTTTAGTATACTCTTATCTATACTTACTAATATTATAAAGAGGAAAGATAATGTATTTTTGTATTTTTATATTTTTGTATGTACCTAACGAATAAACTCAAAAACTACTGGACCGATTTCAAAAATTCTTTCACCATTAGATAGCTACATTCACCCTGAGTAACATAGGCTATATTTACTCCCATATTCCCTCGGGAACGGGAATTACGCGGGTATAACCGCGGGGCGGTGCTAGTTTAGTATAACGTTCTTTTGATCCCACCGCACAGCAAAAATTGACCATGCCAGCTTGGAAACTTAGGGCACCTAGACAAAGGGTTGCGGAATTTGTTCGAAAGAGTCACCGCAGCCCTGGAACGCAAAGGGCACAAGAAGGATCACGGGTGGGTTTTAGTCAGTAAGAGTCTGACACTCCCTTCCACTTCGCCCAGAGCGGGAGAAGACATTTGATAATTTCCCATCCACAAAAAAAAGGCACCTAGACAAGGATAAGTCAGGTTTAAATGGGATAGCAGAAGAATATAAATTCAAAATCCACATCGACGAGGTTCGTGAGCTGTTCGTGTAAGCTAATCATGACAGACTTTCATGGTTTTTGGGTTCGCTTATAACTACTGATGTCGGGAAGTAGTACTCCGAAGTTTACAGATGTAATCATTCACGTAAAGTTCACAGGTATTGAGAAAATATTACGATTTATTCGCTCACAAAAAATCGTGAACTCGTAAATTCCAATTTAAATAGCTAGAAGGTGTGCCCGCAGGAATCAAGCGGAAAATGATATTATTTGAAAGTACTTACACACATACAAAGTATTTTAAGTAAGTAGTACTACTCAGTCTTTCTACTCTACTTAGGTAGCTCATAAATAAATAATTCTAATATCAAAATATAGGACCCTTGTTAACTACTTACAAACCATCAAAAATTTCTTTTGAAGCGAACGTGTTCATTAATAATAAAAACTGGTAAAAACTGAGAATACTCGTAGCTTTATATTATTTGCAACGCTACTTATAACGAATATGCGCTCTTAATCATATAAAATTACGGTTTTTTTTTTAATTAGCCGCCATGAAAAATGTTTTGGGAAAATACTCGAGTATTTTTAGCCCAATTCTCTTTTGAACCTTTACTTTGATTTTTGCTGCCGAAACCTCCAGATATCTAAAAGTAATTTCCACCAGGCAGACATCAGAAAGGTTTTATAGTGCCTATTTAAATAATTCTGGCACTAAAAGAAAAAAAAAATTGAAGGAAACTGTTCTCGTAACGATCCTTTCATATTGAGAGTATTTATCCTAAATAAACAAAATGATCCCTTTTAATCCCGGTAACTTTGTCGGAAAACTTTCCACTCGATTTGAGTCCCCTAAAATTCATCTACTGCTAAGAATGAATTATTTGTAGATTTACAGCAGTACACTGCAGGTGGTTTACGGCCGAACTCAATAACCGATCTATCACATAACAAATGAAACAACAGAAAATTTATGTAGGTTTTCTGTTGTTTCATTTGTTTTTCTATCTCCAGTATGTGATAGATCGGTTATTGGGTTCGGCCGTTAGACAAACTGACATACTGTCAGCGATAGTGATTTTCAAAAAAGTCAAAATAAATGGGATTGACATGCGCTGTCAAAATGACACTTGATCGATTCCTTACATTTTGGCAATGACCATCGCTAGTGTCACATTTGTTTCCCTCTACCTGCGTCATGACACACGGTTCTCCCTCATTAAATATGGTGTGGTTTTAATAGTGTGCCTAATAATTAGTACGAGTCTTGTTACTTCATTATGAATACAGAATAATAATTATAATATCGGTTAACGAAATAACTAATCAACTGCTAAAAATTATAAAACAAAAGACGAAGATGTGCTTTTCAGACCATTTGGAAGTCTGTAATTGGTATAGCTTTTACGTAACTTAACAATACAAAAATAAAATCATGGATTAGGAGCAAATACCACCAACAAACCAGGAAAATCCCAATCAAACTCGGCTTTGGGGTTTTCCAAATGTTGGACAATCTTGTCAATAAAATTAATCTGTTAAGTAGATACTAAGTCTTATTCGTTTTATGATTATTTATCTGTGAAATCATATAGATAATTAACAGTAGGTAGGTATCGTCTACGTCATCTTTCTATAGCTTCTGGCGAAAAAGGTTTTATTATGTCGTTTTAAGGTATAATAACAGCCGCACGGATCAATCTTTGAGAGTAAGCAACGCTTGCCAAGGCTGGCCTGTGGATGGTTCCACGATATACCATAACCAAGACGTAAAGATAAAAGTAGTAACGACTTTTAAATCCAGAATTCAATAAATCAGACCCCAGTCATTCCAAGGGGTTCGTATTAGCCAAATCCTGTGCTCTGGAGGCCAGATAGGCAGTCGCTCTATCTACATATATTAATCTATATATATAAAAATCAATGCCACTTTTCGTTGTAATTCCATAACTCAAGAACGGGCTCACCTATCCAAACCAAATGCTTAGGATTTGGTCGGCATATTTAGTAGATGGTTTATGTGAAGTTTGCACAAAATCGGTCGAGCGGTTCCTCATTTGTCACATTTTTTGTAATAAATGAATTCAATAGAAACTTTTTTCACAGAAACTTTTTTGAAGTTTTGTTGACAGGACAAGCACGTTGTTATGTCATTCATGCCGTCAATTCATTTTGGACGTGGTTTGATTAAATCATATTATCAGCGATAAATTTCTACTATATAAAAATAAGTCGGGTTTTCCTTCCTGACGCTATAACTCCAGAACGCACGAACCGATTTCCACGGTTTTGCATTCGTTGGAAAGGTCTCGGGCTCCGTGAGGTTTATAACAAAGAAAATTCAGGAAAAATTTCAACAGAAAAGCGGGAAAATATTTTTTCATTTTTTTATATAAGTATGGCAAAACAACGTTTGCTGGGTCAGCTAGTATTATATAGAGGAAAGATTTGTATTTTTGTATGTAACGAATAAACTCACAAACAACTGGACTGATTTCAAAAATTCTTTCACCATTAGAAAGCTACATTCACCCTGAGTAACAAAGGCTATATTTTATCCCCGTATTCCCACGGGAACGGGAACTACGCGGATGAAACCGCGGGGCGCTGCTAGTATAAAATATTGGTATTCAACTGCATCCGTCTAACCAATTCGAAGCTAACCCCAACAAAGTTAATATTATAAGTTTCCTTCTCTGTCTCTTTACACACTGTGTCTACGTTTCTTATCCCACTCTTCTGTCGCAGGTCTGCTGGAAGAAATTTCTATTGAAATAAGCAGTACCTTTGTGCTCTCGATTTTGTACAAAATTGTCTTTTTTAAGTATCACGTGTGTACATAAATAAATAAATAAATAAAGTTAAATGAAATTGGCTGATTGATTCTGCTCACTAAAGTTTTAACCCAATAAGAGATCAAAATGTATAGATAGAATAATCTAACGAGTATCCACAGTAATTGTTCTACCCGCTTTCATTTGTAATATAATACACACTAGGCTCTCCAAATTACATTATAAATCGACAGAATAGTCAAAATATTCAGGCGTATTATTCTTAAAAACTGGACTAGTGTATGTAAGTCTGACTTGCACTCTGACGGTTTCTTACTAACTCGTACGTAGAATTGTGGATAGTTCGTTCTGAGGGACCTATTGTAATGTTAAAGTACTAGAAGCGCTCCGTGGTTTCATCCGTGTTATTCCCGTTGTCATGGGAATATAAGGATAAAATACCTACTGCTACACACACAAATAATCTATACTTATAATATTATAAAGCTGAAGAGTTTGTTTGTTTGTTTGTTTGAACGCGCTAATCTCAGGAACTACTGTTTCGAATTGAAAAATTCTTTTTGGGTTGAATAGACTATTTATCGAGGAAGGCTTTAGGCTATATATCATCACGCTTAAGCCAATAGGAGCGGAGCAGCGATAAATAATGTTTTAAAATCGGGGATTCCACGGGCACGAAGTCGCGGGCATCAGCTAGTGTAAAATAATTTTCAAAATCGGTTCAGTAGATCCAGAGATTACTACCCTACAACCTCAGAAACTCTTAAACTTTATCTCTTTATAATCTATGTTTAGATATAATAGTATAAAAGAAAGCATATTGCTCTTACAGAAAGATAAGGAAGTAGAACTGAAGGATTTATTATTTTTGGGATGGGAATCATCGAATGACTTTTTTCGCTCTGGGAACTTTTCAGTAGTGTGTCACACTTTCAGTGATAATAATAGAAAAGGTCACGTTCACTTATTCAACTGCAAATATAAGTAAAAAAAACCTACACTATCAATTTTCAGAGTTTTTCCTTCACTTTTGTTTTAAGGGCCAAAAAACATATTGTTTGGTTTAAATACTATTAAGCAGATATTTTATTCAAATTCTCTATAGAGAATATGAAATAAATACGAATTCTCTAAACAGTATCTAATTAAACTCATCATTATACATATTATGTTTATAAAGATATATATATATAATAGAATAGACTATTTTAGCAACACAAGTACGTTTACTTGATACGTACTCAGCTGTGGGTATTACACTCAGTTAGACGACTTATACAGATAGCGATAGCAAGCTGGTAAATACGCTTCGATAGCAAATGACTACAGAAATGATTTAATATCAATCAGGTAGATATACAGATTGTTATAATACCTTGAAGACAACAAAGTACGTCACTGATACAATTATGTATCTTCACAGGTTTTAAAGAGCACGTTTTGCAAAAAAACTGAGTGAAAGATTTTTTATAAAGATGGCAATAAATAAAAAAATGGTCAAAAAAATTCAGTCGAACTGAGAACCTCCTCATTGATTGTCGCTGAAAAGATATTACGACTTAAATTTGAACCCTTTTAAAGTAGGTACGAGAATTGACAATCTGGTCGTCTTTCCCTTGTCAGCGCAACGTATCTTCTTGTACTGCACAATAAGATTCGGTTGAAGAAAATATTGGTAAAAATGTTAAATTCTTATGGAGTTATATCTCTAACCGAATAGCAGAATCTAGCATACCTTCAACAATGACCTATAAAAATCGCAGCTCGAATAATTCCGTTGACATTTGTAATTTCTTCTCAGAATTCTTTCATTCAGTCTACGAACATTCCTCCTTTGATATAAATAATTGGTCACCCCCCCCATGAGTACAATGAAAATAGTATCCTTATCAACAGTGTTACTTTTAGCCTTGAAACAATTCTTAAAGCATTAAAGTCACTTGATACTACTAAAGGTCCGGGGCCTGATGGTATACCGCCGTTTTATCTTAAAAAGACTGCGGATACTATATGTACACCCCTACATATTATATATAATAAATGTATTTCAGAGGGTTCATTTCCTGATATATGGAAAAGGGCCAACATAACACCCGTTCATAAATCAGGTTCTAAACAAAATATCGAGAACTACCGTCCCATCTCTATCTTACCCGCCTTGTCAAAGCTTTTTGAAAGATTGGTTCACAACGAGCTCTATCCATTGTTACACAACTTAATAATTAAGCAGCAGCATGGATTTGTTCAAAAGAGGTCCACGGTCACAAATCTATTAGTTTTCACAGATTTCTTGTTCAATAACATGGATCATCAAGTACAGATAGACGCTGTTTACACCGATTTTCAAAAGGCTTTTGACAAGGTGGATCATGAACTGCTTCTGATCAAAATAGCGTTCAATGGTATACGAGGCGATTTATTACGTTGGTTTGCATCATACGTCACTAATAGAACACAAAAAGTAGTCATTAAGGGCTTTGAATCCAAATCTATACATGTCACATCCGGGGTCCCCCAAGGTTCAATTTTAGGGCCTCTCCTTTTTTTATTTTTTATAAATGACCTAAGTCAATGTTTCAGATATTCAAAATTTCTACTCTATGCTGATGACCTTAAAATTTTTAGAATTATTCAAAATAAAACTGATTGCTCTTTATTCCAAGACGATTTGGATAGATTCTCGGCGTACTGTAATAAAAATAAGTTAAAGTTAAACATCCTAAAGTGCTCGTCTATAACATTTACTAAAAACAAACATATTATAACTCACACATACAATCTAAATAACACCTTATTACATAGAGTCACCGTCATCAGAGACCTTGGGGTACTTCTGGATAGTAAACTTCACCTTGATCAACACATTGACAATATTATTAACAACGCATTTCGCATGTATGGATTTGTAATGAGATGCATGACTGACTTTAAACGTACTCGTACGTACATTCACTTATATAAATCTTTGGTTCGATCTCAGTTGGAGTATGCTGTAATGGTTTGGAACCCCCTGTACAAAAAATACATAGCTAATCTTGAAATCGTACAACATAAATTCCTTAAAGCATTATCGTTGCTTCCAAAAAAAGTCATCTCACGTTAATTTATTGAAATATTATAGACTAACTACTTTAAAAAATAGACGCATTTTCCTGGAAACTAAATTTCTGTATGATCTGTGTAATAACAAGTACGACTGCTCAGAGTTAACAAACAAATTATGTTATATAGTACCTAGAACTGTTATGCGGCGTGGGGTGCGGGGACGCCCGCTATTTGCAGTATCCTCTTGTCGCACCAACGCGGGAGTCCGGGCACCTCTTCGACGTTTAGCAAAAAACTATAACACCCTTTTCTCGGAACTAGATTTGTTTTCTTTGTCAGCTTATAAAATTCGCAATGAGTTACATAAAATTATCGAAACAACAGAAGATTGACCTATTTTTATATAACATCAATTTTAGTATTATATAATAAGCGTAAGTATTACTATTTTGTATTATTATTTAGTAAATTTGTACTCGAGCGCATCTTTTTCAATTAAAATATATAACCTGTGGATAACGTAGTTAGTTGCGCACTTATATACCTAGATAATAAGCTTATGTTAAACATGTATAGTGCGCAATTGTTTGTTTTCCTGAATAAATAAAATAAAAATAAAAATAAAATAAAATTATGTTGCATAAATAAGGAGCGGCCCAATTTAGCCCGTGTAGTTCCCGTTCTCGTGGGAGTACGGGGTTAAAGTATAGCCTACTTTACTAGCTGAAATACATTTTCAGCGACTGAAAATGTATTTCAGCGCATTCCACTGGTGAAAAAATGGTTAAAATGGTTCCAGTTATTTTTGAGATTATTCGGTACAGACAAAAAATCTTTTCTCCTTATAATATTAGTATAGATAGTATAAAAATCTGCTTGATGTACACTACTCAACATACAGGTGTGTATTTTCATTCGTAACAGAAAAATAAAAATTCGACCTTTATTCCACTGTATGAAATAAGATTATGTATGTGTATAGCGAAGGAGTGGAATCCCTTGCCCGAATATATTTCCTAATTGCTACAACCGGGGGGGGGGGGCTATAAGTCAAGAATGAACAGGTTACGATGGTTGCGGAATTTGTTCGAAAGAGTCACCGCGGCCCTGGAACGCAAAGGGCACAAGAAGGATCACGGGTGGGTTTTAGTCAGTAAGAGTCTGACACTCCCTTCCGCTCCGCCCAGATTGGGAGAAGTCATTTGATGACTTCCCATCCAAAAAAAAAGGGGGGTCTTTAAGTCAAGAGTGCACAAGTTACTTCTAGGCAAGCGTGCTCCATTGTCGACCCCATCGTTGCTCTCCATCAAGTGAGATTGTGGTAAAAAGATATTCCCTCGCTTGAAATAACCCACAACCAAACTTTTTCACGAAATGTCGTTTATTTTCCACGAAACGTCCATGAGAATTCTGGTGTTAATTTTAACTGAACGTGCATGTTTCGATATTGGTACATAAACATTTCTTCATTCATTAATACAAGGCTATAAACCCGGGTTGAGGCGTTCACAATAGCTATTTATAATTTGCCAAGTATATATTAGGTGGTGCAGGGGCAATAATTTCCTTGAAATTGCTTGAGCTAAAGCAGCATACGTAATAAATTCTAGGAATTAACTAATGGGTACTAGTCTAAAATATATTTTTATATGACCGAAAGTTACTTACGATGGTTGTGGAATTTGTTCGAAAGAGTCACCGCGGCCCTGAAACGCAAAGGGCACTAGAAGGATCACGGGTGGGTTTTAGTCAGTAAGAGTTGGACACTCCTTTCCGCTCCGTCTAGAGCGGGAGAAGTCATTTGATGATTTCCCATACAGAAAAAAAAAGGTTACTTACCATGTTATATTATTATTGAATTGATGATTCACTACTTGGTATCGATGAAGATAATCTAATCTCAGTAATGGACGTGTTAGGGTGCACATCCACTATAAGGCACCGATGTGGACGCAAAGCAGTGGCTTCTGGATTATTTAGTGCCCTTTACACAAAATGATCACAATACCTTATTTATGTTGTTTTTAGGCGGTTTTATAGCGCGGTATTAGATACTAAATAGAATGAAATATAATATAATTCAATGTGTGATGAGGTATGTAAAGAAGGTATTACATACAAAACTTTAAACAAATACAACCGACTCGACTTCCAAATCAAAAACACTACAAACTACAATTACATTTACAAAATAACTTAAATTTTGGAAGTCGATGTCAAAAACTGAACAAACCACACAAGAAACACATTTTGTACTTTGTAGTGGTTTTTATTTTAAAGTCTGTTGTGTCAAAATTTAAATGGCACCATTGAAAATCCGTTTATATATGACGGAGTTATGGCCGAATATAAATGTACGTAATGTATATCACCTCCTCTTAATTGATAACCTACTTGAATTCGATTAAAAAATAAAATGATTGGTGAGCAATTTGACCATGAAACTTCGACCAGTGTTTCAATAATTAATTTACAGGTTCTCAATGAAATTGAAAATAAAACCTATTATATATTATCATGAACCATTTAAATGATACTGTCTTAAATCAATACGTCACATGATGAAGACATTAGGAAATTATAGCATTCAGTCTTTCCGTAATTAAGTAGATGACGGCCTTATGTCTTGCTCTGCATATTTACATGCATCACTCCAAAATTATTTACTAAGGTTTCGATTTTCATGACAAAACATAATAATCTGAAGTTTGCTGGTAGATAATAATATAGTAACAACAAATCATAAGATCAGCATCAGAAGAAGACGCCCCGGGCGTCAGGAAACGCAGGGCGTTTTCCAGCCACCGTCGGCGCGAGCCTGCGGATGGCGAACTATGGGTAGCTTGCCATCCGATAAAAACCGGTCTGAGTCAACGGCGCGTCGTTTCCACGAGCGCCTTGAAAGAGATGTCAGCAAAGGAGACGGGGCCCCATACGATCAGTGCCTGCTAGGGTTGCGGAATTGGTTTGAAAGGGTCACCGCGGCCCTGGAACGCAAAGGGCACTAGGAAAAACACGGGTGGGTTTTAGTCAGTAAGAGTCTGACACTCCCTTCCGCTCCGCCCAGAGCGGGAGAAGTCATTTCATGATTTCCCATCCGGAAAAAAAGGGTGAATAAAAGTGATTTGTGCTGAGGAACCTTTTTGGCCTCGCACAGTTACATTTAGGTACAATTGATATCTACAGCTTTTGTTAATTTATTTTTCTAGTAGTTTTGTTTTATTTTTATGTTTACTATTTTGTTTGTTTTGTGCGGGAGCCAAATAAACATATTTCTTTTCTTTTTTTTATTTCTTTTCGTCAGATTCGCATAAGTATATTTGTATATATGACTGTAAATTGTAATATTTTATCGATTTAAAAGAGTGTACGTGGATTTTCTTCCACGTTGTTCTCCATAGAGATCTACGCTTTAGAATGTGCAGATGGCTTCATCTCTTTGGACTGACCGACCTTACAATTCAAAAGTGCCTGTAAATGGTTTGATTGAAATAAATGCTTTGAGTTTGATATACATTTATGTATAAAATGGTAACATTAAGAGGCGTCATAACAGTACAAATGCTTGTTTTTTTTCTTCTGTAAATTGAAGTGTACCTACTAGGACCATTAACAGTTGGCTAGCAAATGAATGGTTGCCTTTTTTCAATGGTCACCCTGGGCAAGTGTCAAAATTTAATCGATTTTAAAGTCACAGCTAGATCTGCCTCGCAATGTGTGGTGGACGCGTTTTATTCGGTGAACGAAGAACCTTAATGACAAAGTAAGCGTTTTATCTTGCAATTAAAATTAATACCTTGATATTTTTTTAGCTCAATGGAAAACCCAATTTATACCTAATCAAGTAATCAGTGAAATATAATTCTAATCCATAAGAGATTCTATAAATTATAAACGGGGAAAACCGCAAATAATATTTTCGATTTTTAGTAGGCATAGAATAAATATTAAATGTTATGTAACTTTAAAAAGCATTTTATTAACGCCTCGTCGACTTATAAAAAAACATTTTAGTATTTTTTGCCATGCTCACAAGAGATATAACTAAGCATTAGACTGAATCCAAGTAGCAAGGCGGGAAACACGAGCATTGACACCAGGGTACACAGCATTCGCACAACCATAGCCCCATGAACTGATGCCAACCAAGACGCGGTTATGGTAGACAGGACCACCGGAGTCACCCTGGCATTGGTCTCGAGTGCCAACGTTGGGCCAACCGAAGCAAAGCATGTTTGCGGTCACGTTGGCGCCAAAGACGGCATAACGAGAAGCACAGATGTACTGATTGATAGTCCAAGCCTGGATGTGACGAAGTTGTTCGGTAGGGGCTGCGCCAGCCTGCGAAACAATAATTACTTAAAGAAAACAACTTGTATTATAAAAAAAAATAATAACATTATTAACAACACACAAAATAATAACACAACACAATCGTAAGAAGTTGGCAGTAGTATCGTCACAGCGTTAATTTTTTTTATATTTCATCAACTGTAGTATTTTCGTGTATAAGTTTATTAATTTGGGTATAATTATATTATAGCGTTGTATTGTATGTATAGTTTATATATTATCTTTGCAGTAATTTAATATTAATCGCGTTTCTGTTTTTTTTTTCTCTTTCGTATTGCACCTACCACAATTTTTCTCTGCATCACCCAAAGGTTGACTGGTAGAAAATGCCTAAGGCATTAACTACCAGTCAACCTTTGGGTGATGCAGAGTCAGTCTCCGCGCGAACGCGTAAGCGAACGGGTGCAGAATAAAAATAAAATAATGTCTACCGAAGTTGTGAAGTGTTCACAGTGTAACATAGTTATTAATGAGCTATTATGCTTCACACAAAACAAAATATGTGTTATGGATGAAGTAAGTCTAATTAGACTTATTATAAGTGATTTCTCTGCATCAGAAATCAGTGTCGCGAAGGAACTCCTTTTTACGTCTTTTTCAACTACCGTCAGAAAAGTGGCGCGACGTAAAAATAAAGAACAAAAGGATGTGGAAGATATCATAAGTGCCTTTAAAACTGTTGATCCGGATAAAATTCCCATCTTCGTGGCAAAGGAACTTCATAAATTGCCACCGGTAACCTTTGATCACATAGATGCAACTAGGTTGTTAAAAGATATCGTGATACTGCAGTCGGAACTAAAACTTATCAAGGAATCTTATGTTACGAGTGAGTACTTAAAAACTGCATTGAATGACATGAAATATGCATCATTATTAAATGAAGAATCCAATATAAATAACAGACGAGGTGCCTATTTATTAGATAGCGGACCAACCGGTTTTTTGAATATTGATGACGCATCCACCGCATCAATAAAAAATGTACCGGAAGTAGAAACAAGATGTGCGAAGCAGCAAGTGCATGATTTGTCGTGTACGATGTCTACACAATCAACTGAGTTGGTGCATGAGTGTAGTCCAAACGATTTCGCACTCAATGCGGCTGATACCGCGCGCACGCGTAAGATAGCTTGTACGCACACAGGCAAGACAGTTGCAACGGCGGAACAGCTGATGGGACCGGCCGCTAATCACACCGTAATGAACACGGCCAGTAGTACGAATGTAACAAATATTGATAAGTCAATGGCGGAAATAGTTATGTCGGAAGGTGAATCGAAACCAAAGCCTTCTGTATTAAGTAATGAGTGGTGTTTGGTGCAAAAAAGAAGATACAGAAACAGGACGGAGGGCATCAGAGGGAAAGCTTCAATTAAACCTGAAGATAGATTCAGACCAGCAGATCTTAAAATCCCGTTGTTCGTGTCAAATGTGCACAAAAATACCGCTGAGAAGGACATTATCGAGTATATTTTTACAAAAACCAACGAATGTGTTACTCTTCAGAAAATAAAAATGAAAACAGAAAGAAGTTACAGTGCTTACAAAATGACAGTTTCGAAGCATAAATTAGACGTTTTCCTAAATGATGAAATCTGGCCAGACGGTGTGACATGTCGTCGCTTTATGCCGTACAAACAAGCTTATGATGAGAAGAAAAGAAATAATTCGACTGATAATGTATAATGCTACTATGGTAACATTTAACTGCAAAAATATAAAACGGTCTGTGGACGGTATAAAACAGATATGTGATTTTGCAGACATCATCGCCTTACAGGAGACTTGGCTACTGCCCTGTGAAGTGTCTTACCTGGCGGATATTCACGAAGACTTTGGCAGCACTGGGACCTCTGCGGTGGACACCAGTGTGGGTATTCTCAAGGGTAGACCTTTTGGAGGGGTGGCGCTTTTATGGCGTAAATCCGTATTCCAGTTTGTGTCAGTGGTACAGTGTGCAAACCCACGTATATCGGCTATTCGTATTTCTACAAACGATCGGCCCGTGCTAGTTGTCAGTGTTTATATGCCTACGGACTGTGCTGAGAACGTACCTGAGTTCACAGACTGCCTAAGTGCTATTAGTGCTATTATTGAGGAAAGTAGTGTTGAAGCTGTTTTCATTCTCGGAGACTTAAATGCGCATCCAGGTGAGCGTTTTTACACTGAACTTTTGGAATTCTCTGCGGAACAGGACTGGATATGTGCGGACACAAAGAAACTGTGTGTATCGTCCGATACTTTCACTTTCATTAGTGAGGCACACGGGTGTCGTAGATGGCTAGACCATTGTATTGTCACAAAGGCCGCGTGGCCTTGTGTTGTAGATTTATATGTAAAGTATGACGTGTATTGGTCAGACCATTATCCATTAGTTGTTACATGTAATTTTGATGTGATTACACAAACAATTTTATTGAAGAACACAGCTCGTAATAAAGTGAAATGGGGTGATAGGAGCCCAGAGCAGATAAACGAGTACAGAAAAATATGTAATACACATCTAAAAATTATAGATTTCCCATGTGAATTTCAGAGTTGTTGTGGAAAATTTTGTCACAATGAATCCCATAAGGATATTGTCAATAAATTATACGATGATATTATAAATGTGTTGAGAAAGGCTGCGACTGCTACATGTATGATAAAGAAAGGCAAACATAAGGGTTTATTAGCAGGGTGGAATAAGCACGTGAGCGAGTCTTACTCGGGTGCCAGGCGGACATTTAATATATGGGTAAGCTACGGTAAACCAGCGAGCGGGCCGTTGTTCAGAGACATGGTTGAGGCGCGTAAGATTTTTAAAAGCAAGCTTAAGTGGTGTCAAAACCATCAAGAACAGATAAAAATGGACTTGATGGCAACACACTACACGAATAAGGACTTTAAAAATTTTTGGAAATGCACCAATAAATTGAATACTAGGCCAGGCATCCCAGTAAGTGTCGGGGGTGTTGTTAGCCCTGAAGACATTGCTAATGTTTTTAAGGAGCAATTTGTAGTAAAGTCACCCTTAGGACCAGCATGCGGACGGTTCGATGCTGAGACTCAGGGGATAAATATTTCAACTTTAATACTGGCTAAGGATATTGATCATGCCATTGGGGGTATGAAGGGAGGAAAATCACCAGGGTATGACGAACTCAGCGTGGAACACCTCAAGTATGCTGGTTTCCACCTTCCTAGAGTACTTGCAATGTTATTTAATTTGTGTATAAATCACTCACACCTACCCGCTGCTCTGGTGAAGACTCTGGTAGTACCGATTGCAAAGAGTAAAACGGGGGATGTGTCTGATAAATCTAACTACAGACCGATTTCGCTTGCCACTATTGTAGCAAAGATATTTGACAGTGTGCTTAACTCATATTTGATCAAGCATGTTAAGTTACATGACGCTCAGTTCGGCTTTCGTCCTGGTTTGTCGACTGAGACCGCTATTCTTAGCCTTAAGCACACTGTGAAATATTATACGGACAGACGGACCCCGGTTTATGCTTGCTTTCTAGACCTCTCGAAAGCATTTGACCTAGTGTCTTACGATATGTTATGGCAGAAATTATCGGAAACGGGCCTACCACCAGAGTTGACATTGCTTTTTAGGTACTGGTACCTTAATCAGAAAAATAATGTAAAGTGGGCGGGTAAACTGTCGAGTGAATACAGATTGGAATGCGGAGTGAGGCAGGGGGGGTTGAGCTCGCCCTTGCTTTTTAACCTTTACGTAAACGCACTAATCGAGGAACTCAGTCAAATGCCCGTTGGGTGCTACGTAGACGGTGTCAGTGTAAACAACATTAGCTATGCCGATGATATGGTGCTGCTGGCTCCCTCGGTTTGTGCATTGCGGAAGTTGGTTACCGTATGTGAAAAATATGCGGCCACACACGGTCTGAGTTATAATGTTAAAAAATCAGAGTGCATGATCTTCAAGGCAGGTACAAAGTCCCCAACTGTGGTTCCACCAGTGCTTCTCAACGGTATTCCTCTTAATCGGGTATACCAATTCAAATATCTTGGGCACGTGGTTACCGAAAATCTTGGAGATGATGTAGACATGGAAAGGGAGCGCAGGGCATTGTCAGTCCGGGCGAACATGCTGGCCCGCAGGTTCGCTCGATGTACAGACGCGGTGAAGGTTACTTTATTTAAAGCGTATTGCACGTCCTTGTACTCAGCAAGCCTGTGGTTCAGTTATACCCAAAGGGCTTACAATTCTCTGCGCATCCAGTTTAACAATGCCTTCAGGGCGCTGTTACGTCTGCCGCGCTTCTGCAGTGCATCAACAATGTTCGCTGAGTCACGCACAGATGGCTTTGATGCCACCTGGCGCAATAAGACAGCCTCACTGCTAAGCAGACTGCGTGGGAGCAGTAACAGCATCCTGAATGCAATAGGCAATAAGGTGGACAGCCCACTGGTGTGGAGCCTCAACCAGAGGACCAAGTCTCTTTTAGTTATTAGATATTAACATAGTTCTTAAGTATATACTAACAATTAAATGGATCAATGGTTATCTGAATAAATAAATATAAATAAATAAAAAATAAATTAAGTCCGCCTCTGTACATTTGTGTGCGTAAAGGGTTAAATAAATATATATAAATTATGAAAATTAAAGTACTAGCTGTTTGAAAACAAAGTTACAATCGCATCTATAATATTGCTAAAGATTTAAATACTTACGGCTGTAGTACCCCATCCAGCAGCCCAGACGACTTGATTATCGGGCAGGTTGTAATTGGCACCAGCGATGGAAGCGGGCTGAACGGTATTGCTAAAGACGAGAGGGGCAGCCGTCCGCAGAATAGCGATGTCATAGTCCAAAGTACGGATGTTGAAACTGGGATGAACAGTGATGGAACTCAGGCTGTAGACGGCACCACCGCTGTTGGCCCAGCTGGAGGCAACTCGGACTCGCCATTTGAAGGCTGCGTCACCGCTGTAAGAACAAAAGAATGCCATACATGTTTATGATCTCAGCACAGAAAAGGACCCAGGTCATTGATTGATGTATAGTTAACCAAGTTATTGAGATAACGGAAATCAGTGCGCGACTATTTCTAGTCACCTTCATCTACTTCCTTTCTTCTTGTTAATAGGTTCTTCTTACATACCAAGAGTGGTGACAATTTGACGACATGATTGGCGCAGTGGTTGAGCGATTGACTGCTGCCGTATGGCCTACAGATAGTTGTTCCTGGTCTGACTGTTTATCTATGTGAGATTGTATGTTTGTAAACGCACCCACGACACATGAAAATTTCCTAGTGTGGGGCAATATTTTTATAAAAAAAAAACAAATTGGATTCTTCTTTTCGAGTCGAAGGTCAACTCCTTAGATTTTTTCGGGCCAGTAGGTGGCTACGTTAATTGCAGCGTCCGTGGAATTATTGAAATCCCCCAAAGTACACGTGCATGGGCACTTAGGGCACTCCAATGTGTGGCTCATGTTCTAAACAGGAGCACCGCACTCACCTTGAGCATCCAACGGGTCTATGAAACCCCATTTCGCCAGTAGACACAAACAATTTACCTTTGAATAGGTTCATTAAATGGCAAACAGTAGACAATAGTTATGTACGTCGTTGGTATTGATACATACTATACACAGTGGCCTGCAGTAAGAATGGCCCTGGTGGTAACAATAGTGCCAACACATGCTTGGTTGAAGTTGTTGCCACTGGTCGAGTACAGCAGAGCAGCGACGCTAGGATATTGGCTGATGACGGCCAACTGCCCACCCACAATCACAGATTGTTTTGTAGGCACGGCTGCAAACCAAGTAAATTCATTAAAATCTTAATATTGCACACTGTGTAACATCCAAAAGAACCAACATTGAGTTTATACCGTTCAAATGTATACATGGCCTTCATCTGTGTCACAGCAATACTGTTTGGCTGAGAAGTAGGCATTAAGGTGTTTACATACCTAGCAAAGCATCAGGTACCTATGGCTATACATGTATAATATACGACGTACCAGAATACCATACGTTCTCAACCAATTGCCTGTTGATATAAGAAATCAGAAAACAAAAAGTAAATTTGCCAAATAATTAAGCTGTTCCTTCTCAGGAGTTTGTAAACTCTTAGGAATATGGTTTGCAGATTGTTGGGAGAGAAAATGAGTAGTTCCTCAGTTGTTATTGTAAAATTAGTACCTAAATGTCCGCACTATTATAAAAATAATTTAATGTCGTTTGTTCCGTTCCCACAAACAAACCGTCCGTCCGTCGTTTCCAATCGTCTTTTTTAAAGCGCACAGCAAAGGAATGGAATTCTCTGGCTAGACTAGAGTCAAGAATAAACCCATTCCAAATTTAAAAAATAACAAAAAGCCGTGAAAACAGTTTTGTGAGCCATAGTTCGTAAGTGAAGAGTATAAAACTTTGTTTTGATAAATTAAATATATATGTATCTATGTATATAGACGTATATAAAACTCTTACTTGTGCATTCTTTTTTTTTAATCTACAGTTTTATTCCCAGTTGAAGGTATTTAAAACTAATTTCACGATGTCATACAAAAAAATGGAGTAGGTATAACATTCTATGCCACTTCAAAAGGAGGAAAATTGCAGCTCAGATATCAAAATTATCTGTTTAAACAGAAGACCATTGTGGATGTTCTTAATACCTGTTTATTACATGTTTACGATAACCGATTAATTTAATAGGGTTACATATCGGTATCTGTTTCAATGTACAACTTTATCGATAATTAATGTGAATTAAGGTCAAATTCGGCGAAAGTACAGTTTGTAAAAAAAGTTTTTATTTTTGCAAAGTACGTAAGTAGTATAGATTCTGTTTATTAGCTTCTGAATATAGATAATTTTTAAATAAATAATATAATTAGGTGTAACATCAAACATAGAAAATCTATACTAAATATTATAAAGAGGAAAGATTTGATTGTTTGTTGGCATTGAATAGGCTCCGAAACTACAGAACCGATTTGAAAAAATCTTTCACTGTTGGGAAGCTACACTATCCCCCGGTGACATAGGCTGTATTTTTAGTTTAAATCTTTTGCTTCTTAAATCTTTACCTATTTGAAGAACTCAAAACGTATTATTTAAACAAGCAGATAACTGAACAAAAAGACTAAGTTATGCTTGATGATATAACAAGAGACTTACCCGCAACAGCAGCAAAACCAAAGGCTACTAACATGACAACTGCACGCATGATGAGCACTGATGCACCAACTTGCATTTCTAGTTCAACTACATCATTTATATAAAGTGCACTGATTCATAGATTCCGATTTATCTATGATAGATAATTTCAGCTACTGTTACTCACATTTTAGCTCCCTGCTTTCTAGCTACGAGTGGTTCTATCTTGCTTATCTATTAAGGTAAGAGTTTTCCTTATGGAAATGTACGCAATACTCATCATAGCTCTATTTTTAAAGTCAACATAGACAACGAAAATCAGATGTTGTTTTCTGCCTTCCATCTCAATCTCTTTCCTGCGGCAGATCACGGCAAAGATGGCGAGTTATTGTTAAAATTAATATCCCGCCCCGGCAACGCGCGGATGCAATGCTGATACTAAATATGTGTTTATTTACGACATCATATTCCTCTAAAATTATCAGTGTTTCTCTAATATATTATGCATTTGTATTAAATGTATAAACTTTCATCTTGAATCACTTTATCTATCCAAAAAACCGCATCAAAAACCATTGCGCAATTTTGAAGATCTAAGCATACATAGGAACAGACAGATAGCAGGAAGCGACTTTGTTTGTTGCAAATATAGGATTGAAACAGCTTGGAGTTATACGCACAGACGCGACGCCTATCCCTCTCCTTTTGAAAGTAGGATGATAAAAGTTGACAATAACCAGTTATCAATTTGCCTTCTGCTGTTGGAAAGAATTTCAGCTTGTACTATCTTTTTGAAGACGGCATAATTATTTGAAATTAAATTGACTCTTTAGCTTTGTTCCGATCATACTCCATTGCCGAACTAAAATAGATCATTATTCAGCCATACAATAGTTTAGTCTTAGAAGAGTTTTCTCCAATATTTTGTAGACAGTGAAAATTACAAATCACACATAGGTACCCACGTAGTCATCACATAAGAATGTTCAAATATATTTACTTGCGACGAAACATATCGAAATAAAATCGAAGTTAAGGACGTCAACACTCGAAATAACAAGCACTTTTAACCGTGACACATGAATTGAACGAGGTTCTTTTTGGTTCTTCTTAGTGAAATGCCGTCAAGAAGTACAATTATGAGCATTTGAAAGAAGGAATCGAGTTCTTTACACAAGAGTGAGACAGTTCAGGCTGACTAAAATAAATAGTCTACATGAAATCCTAATACTTATCTCATAGCATAAAACACACATGATGTTTCACATAGTAATGTGTTAACTAGTTATGCGTATAAGTTTATTGAACGCATTTTTAAGTGTTCCTTATTACTCACTAAATGCTGCAAGGCTGTAATCGGGAGCAGCGACGGAAGCGGCTTGAACAACATGATTGAAAATGATGGTACTGGGGCCCAAGTCTGCTATTTTTATAAATTTGTCATTCCAACACGATCCCATTGTCATTTTGCTAAAAGTTTTTAATCTGCTAAAGTCATAATGGTCGATCATTGGTCTGTCAATGGTCTCGTAATACTTTTTGATAACTGATCTATTAAAAGCAATGAATGCACAATAACGTTCTAATGTTAGGTCACTGATCAAAGGAACTGTCAAAATTTTAGCAGATTACCGCATACATCTGTCATTCATTTGTCATTATGTACGAGATTACCACTGTATGCCATTTCTTTCAATGGAGTGTCAGTGGTTGACCACTGGAAAGTCATAGTGACGCTTTTATATTAGTAGACTACATAGCTTCTAAAATTGATTGAGTCAGGCGTTACTTTGCGGAAATCCATTTTAACTTTGAAAATGAAAACAAAATATCTAGTTTTAATTTCCGCGAATATTAGTGGGTTGCAGGTATGCACCTCCCTCCCGCCCGCTATATTATGCACATGCAAGATTACTAGGCAAATGCAAGGATTTTAAGCACATGCAGGAAGGCAATGCAAAACCCAACACCATTACCGACACTCGCTGACCGCTGAGTTGCGACTCAACGCAACTCAGCGGTCAGCGAGTCAACACGTCCCCTGAGGATGCCTCGTGGAGAGGCGAAACACGTGTCGGTAATGGTGTTGGGTTTTGCATTGCCTTCCTGCATGTGCTTAAAATCCTTGCATTTGCCTAGTAATCTTGCATGTGCATAATATAGCGGGCGGGAGGGAGGTGCATACCTGCAACCCACTAATATTCGCGGAAATTAAAACTAGATATTTTGTTTTCATTTTCAAAGTACATAGCTTCTGTCCGCGACTTCGTCCCCGTGGAATCCCCGATTTTAAAACATCATTTATCGCTGCTCCGCTCCTATTGGCTTAAGCGTGATGATATATAGCCTATAGCCTTCCTCGATAAATGGTCTATTCAACCCAAAAAGAATTTTTCAATTCGAACCAGTAGTTCCTGAGATTAGCGCGTTCAAACAAACAAACAAACTCCTGCTTTATAATATTACTAGCTTCTGTCCGCGACTTCGTCCCCGTGGAATCCCCGATTTTAAAACATTCTTTATCGCTGCTCCGCTCCTATTGGCTTAAGCGTGATGATATATAGCCTAAAACCTTCCTCGATAAATGGTCTATGCAACCCAAAAAGAATTTTTCAATTCGAACCAGTAGTTCCTGAGATTAGCGCGTTCAAACAAACAAACAAACAAACTCTTCAGCTTTATAATATTAGTATAGAAGTATAGATTACCAAACTTGTAAAAATCAACCATTATGAAATCAATGATAGACTATTCTGACACTTTTGTAATAGCTGACTTGAGGCCCTGGTAGTTTGCATGATGGAGATATCGGAATCCAAAGTACGTTTGTCATAACTAGGGTGGATCCTGATTAAGCCACAAGCGTGAACCACTCCGCCACTGCTGGCCCAGGTGGAGCCAACTAACGGAAACGCCATCTACATGCAGCGTTACCACTGTAAATTAAAAAAACATAATGTCGTTTTTTTTTTGTACCTTCTAAGGCCATAAGACAGCCATTTTCGATCATTTGCCTCAATTACAACTATAAAAAGACATTATAATTTAGAATATTCAATGTTATTGCTGGAATATGGTATCGGAAAAAGGTTTCAATCATCCGTCAATAAATTGGCAGAGTTGGGACCTTGTAATATTATTAAACTTACTATGGACAGATCGTTGTTGAGTATGGTGCCATCGCAAAATTGCATGAAAGTATTACCATCCGATGAGTACATACAACATAGCCACGATGGTAGGGTATCGGTCGATAGTAATGACTGAACTACCCACAATCCGCTGGGGGAACGCAGGGACGGCTGTAGATAAGAAATAATGAATTCAACACAGTGTATTACCAGTCCAACTACAAAAAATAAAATCAGATAGAATAATTAATTACCTTCATGATTCCACGACTTGCATGCATGCTTTATTGTCGCTTTAATTACAGTTAAATATCTTGTTTTTTAGTTATTGATATTTTGGTCAGGCTCTCTTTTGACCACTATCTCACCTGATGGTGAGCAATGATGTGTTCGACAAATACTTGACCATTTCTGTCCTGACTTAAATATCCCCAGCTTCTATCCATCAGGAAATATATACTCCGGCAGTGATTTCCACGCTCTTGCTATTCGCACAAATAAAGCATTCCCAATACGTTTCGCGCATATGGTCGGGATTACAACATGAGACCAATAAAATTGCACATCCACACTTTGTTTCACGATAGATTTGTTACAAAAACAAACTGTTATTTAGAACCAATAACGCACCGTAAATTATAAAAATCGGCCGGTATAATGCAATACACAGATAATAATTACTAATCTTATCGAGGCTTAGCTACCGAGTTAGTATTATATTATTACCTTTTTTTTTTTTTTTTTTTTTTTTTTGGATGGGAAATCATCAAATGACCCCTCCCGCCCTGGGTGGAGCGGTAGGGAGTGTCAGACTTTTACTGACTAAAACCCACCCGTGATCCTTCTTGTGCCCTATGCGTTCCAGGGCCGCGGTAACTCTTTCGAACAAATTCCGCAACATTATATTATTACCTAGATACAGTGAACTAATGACTGTGCAATAGCATAGGATTTTTATTTTATTGATGGTTTTGTGACGGGCAATTACCCAGTTAATTATTCCTTTTTTCGCATAATATAGAGAAAAAAACACGAGGAGCTCGTGGCTAAATTATAACAGCCGTACGGGTCGATCTTCTAGGTTAAGCAACGCTTGCCGAAGTTGGTCTGTGGATCGGTGACCATCTTAACATAACGAGACTTCTCCGTGCCTCGGAAAGCACGTTAAGCCGTTGGTCCCGGCTGTCATTTGGAGATCTTTGGCAGTCGTTACGGATTGTCAGAAGCCAGAAAATCTGACACCAGTTCTGCCAAGAAATACCGTGTTCCCCAGTTAATGGGTTGTGGAAGTCTGGTAGGCAGCCGCTTCACGTAAAATACTGGTATTCAGCTGAATCTGGCTTGACTGGGAGCCGACCCCAATATAGTTGGGAAAAGGCTAGGCAGATGATGATGATAGAGAAAAAAAAACAGTTACGTACGTTTTTCATCTCTTGCCCCGTAAACGGTCTATGAGAATTTCATATTCAGAACATTTATAAGGTTTTCATTTTACAGTAGAACTTCCCAAATTCTCAACTTTTGAATTCGAAAAGAACTTAGAGAAGACTTTTATCAATATGATACAACGTCAATTTTTCCTGCTTTCAAAACTCTCTATAATGGACGATGTATCTAATTGTAAACATAAAATCATAAATGATGTATGAAACCTCGGATCATCGAAGAAAGCCAAATGATAACAACCAGAAACTCTCGCGCTCACGCATGAATGAACGTGAATACGACCGACTCGAAGCTTATTTGAATATGTATTGACCGAAGGGATAAGCAAAGGTTTACCGAGTTGTACACCAACGTTCCCTCTATAACGGTATTATGTTTAGTCCAGATAAACTTCTTTGAAAATAATAATAACTATTTTGACTTAATTAAGACTTGTTACTAATGATATAGAAGACGTATTACCAACTAATACATATAGTAAAGAGTATTGCGGAAAAGGCTCGCACTTACAATGAGAGGCGAGTGCAAAAATAAGTCTTATTGCTATCTCAGTTTCGGCCCCAGCTACATCCTTTTAATAATAATAATAATAATCAATCAATCAATCAATCAACAGCCTGTTGCAGTCCACTGCTGGACATAGGCCTCTCCAATTGCACGCCACTTAGATCTATTTTCGGCTATTGAGAAGCCGAAAATAATAATAATAATAATAATATTTTATTTGCATAAAACATGGTATACAAGATGGTAACATGAATACACTGGTAGGTCCTACATGTTTTGCTTTATGAACATAAGCGTGCAAATTTACATACATGACAACAACATACAACCACTGTCATCATCCGATTTTATGCTCTAGAAACTCCTTGACACTATAAAAACTATTAACAGATAGCCATTTGTATAATTTATTTTTGAACAATCTTATATTTAATATTTTAAATTCCTCTGGTATCTTATTGTATATCCGGACACACATAAACATGCAGTTTTTGTTATATTTTGCAAGCCTAGGTAAAACATCTAACGCGAGCCTGTGGGGGTCCCGACGGCTTCGAGGATTAAGATCGATTGCTTTAGTGAACAACTCTCTGTGCCTACTCACAAACATACAGATTTCAAATATATAAAGTGATGGCAATGGTAACAAATCAAGTTTTTTAAATATTGGCCTGCAGGATTCTTCCGGTTGAAGCCCATATATAGCCTTGTAACAACATCGCTCTTTCATTTAAATGAAGGCATAGAACATACTCAACCATGATTTCTAATTAAATTATAGCCCCAAGTTATAGGAGTTTACTCGGGTTACCATAAGCACGGCGCTTGATTTCTCAATACAGTAGCAGTCTATCCGGACTGCTACTGAGAATCCTATTTTGCAAATAACCGGTTTCTTGCCCTAAGCTCGAAACTAGATCCCTAAGTATGGCAGTCGCGACAAAGTCTAGAGAATTCCACAAACATTTGGCGCCTGATTGCTAAAACGGGTTAGGTATTCCCAACGTGGGGTTGTGCATGGCATGTCCATTGAGGGGAATCCCAGTGTTTGTAATGTGATAAAAATTGAAATTAAATTAAATATTTATTTATAACGCTTTAAACTATCATTAAGGGGTTTACCCTAATGCGTAACTAGGAACTTAAACTAAACTTAAATCATACACTTGTAACCAAATTAGAAAATATTAATATGACATTATGTATTTAAAAACATAGCATAACCTACACAAAGTTTTTTTTTTTTTAAACCCTTGCGGATTCACCTAAACAACATGTAAACACATCAATCTGAGTTTGGATTATACTATCAAATATACCTGAAACAGCGGCTAGACTAGTCCACAAGGTAACAATGACACACATCTTGGTTCCCGTATTTATGGCAGTTGATAGGGTGCGATTTAACTGCTTTTAGTCAACATAGAAATTGAGTCAACCAGTCAATAATAGTTACAGCATCATGTTAAGTAAAACACTGTGGTTCTCTGGAAATACGAATGTTTAATAGCTACGGATAGCGTCAGTCATCGTACTTCCTCTTTTGTGAGACGCTTCAACATCATAGCGCCTGATATAAAAAGAACTTTATAATTTATTGACGATCGATTGGGTTGATAACTTGATACTGATTTCCTACATTCAAACAAATTTCAAAGCATATTTCTAGTAGTAACTGATCAGGCGCTAAAAAGAAAATTAAAAATTAAAAAAACACGCCTGTCTTGTCAAAAAGTGGACTAAAAAATTAAAAAACAAGATACATAAAAACTTTTTACAAAAAAATACAACCGACTTCTCCACAAAAAATCAAAAAAGGACAAAATAACTTTAATTTCGGAACTCGGTGTTTGTGGTTTCTTTTTCGTTTTTTGAACACCGACTTCCGAAATTAAAGTTATTTTGTCTTTTTTTGATTTTTTGTGGAGAAGTCGGTTGTATTTTTTTGTAAAAAGTTTTTTTTATTATTCACTTTTTAGTGGTACCTACACCCCCTCCCATCCCCCCACCTAAACGAACCAATTACATTGGTGTAAAAAAACGCACTGCTCCAATGCAGAGTAAACTAAAAGGTCGTCAATGTAGACAATGTAGATTTTTTTTTTAGATTTTTGTTGATTTTTCAAAAACTACTTGTTCGATTTCGATAAAATTTTCATGGGACCATTTGGGAACTATACCCTACCCAACAAAAAAAGAATTTTTCAAATCGGTTGGCAAGCGACGGAGTTATGCGCGAACAAACAATAAAAAAAAAACAAAAACACAAACATCCGAATTGAGAACCTCCTCCTTTTTTAGAAGTCGGTTAAAAAAATGTTTTCATTGCAATCGGGAAACGGTTCATTTGAATAGTTCTTTACTGATCCCCAACTGCAATGAAAAGATTTTTATATATCTTGTTTTTAATTTTTTTAGTTCACTTTTTGACATGGCTGGCGTGTTTTTTATTTTTTAAATTATTTGTTTTTTATTTCATACCTTCTTTGCAAGCTTTAGACGATGACAGTATATATGTAGTCTAATTTTCATGAAAACAAAATATTTTGGTTTTCGTTATTTATGAACCATATTTGGTCCCGGGTAACATAGGCTAACCATGGCTTCTCCCATGGTTAGCCTATGTTACCCGGGATAACTCAACGCTTCTAACGATACCACACACTGATAATTGATGTTTGTTAAGCCGTTAAGAAGTTATGGTGGAATAAAGAAACTCACAAACATACATACATATATACATGAACCCTGAAAACATATCACTTCATTTTTTGAGCAATCGTGTAAAAATAAATGTCAGCAGCCATGAAACCATGGTGGGCTTAACTACAAAAACAATTCTACAGTTATTTTTTTTTCCACATTGTGGACATTGTTTAACAATTTTGACATATTAAAAGATTTTTTAGAATAACTGATGTACTTTCAACATGGCGGGCCCTTGCCTTTCGCTGCTCACATTAATCTCCTTGAACTTAAGATATCGCACAATTCAGAAACTCTGTCCATTATGCAGGAGGAAGATCATATTTTTTAAGTTATGCTTTTTAAAGCGTATTCTTAAGCTTTTTCAGGCTCTTTTATAAAGGGATGAGATTAATATAAAAACGAATCCGATTATTTTTAGTAAGCTGATAAGGTGCTTCTTAGAAGGTTAATAAAAATACGTACAAGATGTTGAAAATAAATACCAATATTTATTGTCCATTTAGTATAAGCAGTAACCTTACTTTGATAGCATTGGTGAATAAGCCATTTCTCATATGTCGTGGGTGCATTCGAAACCATAAATCTCATACCCACTGACCCGAAATAAGAAATATATATATATATATATATAGAGCATGTAAATATTTTTCTCTGGAGCTTTCGTGCTCTTGGCCATAAAAGCAGCCACTGACACCGCGCATTGTCAGCTATATGTTTAGTTTATATTAGCATTAGATTCGATCCAGCTTGTAAAGCGGGACACTCGAGTGTTGACACCAGGGAAGTGAGCAGAGGCACAGCCGGCTCCCCACGAGCAGATCCCAACAACGACACCGTTGTGGTAGAGGGGACCGCCGGAGTCACCCTGACACTGGTCGCGACCACCGACGTCGAGCCAGCCGGAACACAACATGTTCTCAGTAACGTTAGAACCACGGGCTTCATATCGGGATCTACAAACAGCCTGGTTCACAACCCAAAGCTGAACGTGTCTTAGTTGTTCGGAAGGTACTCCACCAGACTGCAGAAAAAGATAATCATATTATTTCTAGTGAGGATACAGACAGATTATTCGTATTATATTTATCATGGCCAGGGAAAAACAAGAAAATGGGGTATTTTACTGTATAAATCTAATTAGTCCGTCTGATAGATTTACAAAAAATATTGGACACGTATTTTTTCTTTTTCCACGTAAACAAAAAATGAAGACGATACAGTGCGTTGAAAACTCACGTGACGTCACTACGTTGCTACAATTTTTACCAGCGACGTGACGTCACGTGAGTTTTCAACGCTCTGTATCGTCTTCATTTTTTGTTTACGTGGAAAAAGAAAAAATACGTGTCCAATATTTTTTGTAAATCTATCAGACGGACTAATTAGATTTATACAGTAAAATACCACACACACACACACCACACCACACATATAAATTGCTTTTACGCAACAATGAGAGTGAGGTGTGCTTCTTTGGTGCGCAGGGTGCGGGCCAGTTCCAACAATATCCTGAAAATGATAGCTAGCAGGCTGGATTGTACGTATATGAACCACTGCAGTGCCATCTCGCATGGGATGATGTAAATAAAATGTAAATTAATTAGTTAACTAACATAGTTCTTAAGTTTTACTAACATATTGAGTCTTTGTTACTTGATAATAAACATTATTATTATTATTATTATTATTAGATTTTTACAGTAAAATACCCTAGGATGATGATTTTATACAGGTACAGATTGGTGTAACGTAACATGAAAAAGTTACATTTAAAGTAAAATCAAAACAAATTCACCTTGTTGATGTGTTGCATTACATTTGGGACGTCTTATCAAGTCATAGATCGTCAGCGTTATATGAATTAAAGTTTAAATTAGAAGTAATAAAGTCTAATCAAAGTGATTTGTACATTGAGATACTTACAGACGTAGTGCCCCATCCAGCTGCAATCACGGTATCATTATCACGGAGATTATAATTAACTCCAGCAATTGGAGCGGGTTGGACGACATGCCCAAAAACAATGGCGCCGGTGGTTCTCAAGATAGCAACATCATTGTCAATGGTACGCGAGTTGTAGTACGGGTGGACGAAGATGGCGATGACGGTGTGGACGAGACCGCCACTGTTGGCGAAGCTAGAGCCAACGCGAATCCGCCATCTAACGATTGAATCACCACTGGAAAAGAAAATAAAAACAAATTAATTAATAAGTTGTCATTTTTTAGATATCGCTCCTGCACTGTGAAGCTTGATTTCATGATCTTGATAACGCTTCTTCGAAAGGTAAAGTTTAAATCATATTTTACAGGGTGTTTCAGAAGTTCTTGGTCATATCTCAAGGTTACTTTCAGTATTTGATATAAGGTATAGAAACATTCACTACCCAGCAAAAAAAAACGACTTTTTCTGAAAAACTGATTACCTACGAAAAATTACTAAAATGTAATGTATGGAAAACATCGTGAGGAAACCAACATGTCCTAGAACCAAAAATTCGAAGACATGTGACATTCATCAACCCGCACTTGGCCCGCGTGGTGAAAAGATGCCATCAACTGCATTAGAATCCTTTTGAAAAATAAAATCAAATTGTTCCAGGAGTTTTACGCAATCGGGAATAGAGAAAAATTTTATACTTTTTATTTATGCTATTGTTTCGTTATTTTAAATCAGATACAGAATATAACCCTGAAATATAACCACGCACTTCGGAAACACGCTGTATTACAAGTCAAGAAAATACACACATTGCCAGCTAGAAAATCCGACACCAGTTTGCCAAAGAGTATCGGGTGTTGCCCACTTTCTGGGTTGTGGAGGTCATGTAGGCAGTCACTACATATTAAATACTTAGTACACAGCTGCATCCGGTTCAACCGGACCAATTGATTAAATTTACACATAATAATAAATATCCCGTACTAACCAACTACTGGGCAAATACCTCTCTATTTGTACCATCGATCCCGTTTCTGTGCCGCGTCATGACATCCAAAATATTTTACAACTACCAATTAGGTACTTACGAAGGACAGTGTCCAGCGGTGAGGATGGACCTATGAGTGATGATGGTGCCTCCGCAAGACTGAGAGTAGCTTACTCCAAAGTAGGAATACAGCAGGGCGGCGATTGTGGGGTACTGATCAACAGTAGTTAATGCTCCTCCCACAATCCTTTGAGGATTAGCAGGAACGGCTAAAATTATATAGTTTATGAAAGGCGCATTTGTATTTTCCTTTACTTCGTTTTTGCTTTGGATGATGCATCCCCGCGTCGAGCGGCCTGCGTTATTTTATATTGCAGATTTGTAGGTACTATAGAAACAAAAATATCTGGAAAATGTAGCAAACATAAAAAAGAAACATTCTTTTACAAAATGTATTTACATACTCTGAAACATTATTTATTATCTATCAAGATCATCTTCTCATCAATCCCGACAGATTTGCTCATTTATTGAAGAGTTCCGTTTTCTTTCTCTTTTGTCTATGAGATCTTTACGAAACTAGAAAGGGACCACTTTGAAATTCTAAGACGATCTTCCAAACCACCGTATACAACTTTATTTTTTTAATTTTACATCGACAAGAAAAAATACGAACATCATAATTCAAATACTAGTCGTAAAATTGGTTCACCCAGTAAAAAGTTATGAGGTACCTAACAAATGAGAACCTCCTCCTTTTTTGGAAGTCGGTTAACAAAATGAAGATGATACAGTGCAGCAGTGCGTTGAACTCACTACATTTTTTACCTCGACGTGACGACAGAAAAAACAGATTTAAAAAAAAAAACTGTAATGCTTTTTATCTTCGCCATTTTTTACAGATTTGATAAAGAATAAAATAATACGAAATATTTCTGATGATTTATTTATCTGATGGCTTAATTATTTTTTTTTAGTCAAACACCCTATTATAAAAATGCCATGCAGCACATCCCCCTCTTTAATCTCCTCCGTTTAAAGATATTACTTTAAGTTTTAATTACAACACGTAGCTATTATAAAGTTTTACGTTCACAGTAAAGATAAAATGTAATGAAGATATTGTTTATGGTTAATAAAATCCATTTATAAACATCTCAGACCGTACTACTTTTCATGACTTTCGTTTTATTAGCTGTAGCGTATTGAGCCGCTTTAAGATTACCTTTTTTTGTTACAGGTAAATTCATATTCTTCATTGGCCTATATGTATAGCAAGGCAAGCTTCTGCTACTAAAAACCAAACTCAGGTATGTATGTTTCAAAAAGATAGGTAAAGTTAGAACTGTTAGATTGATTATTTTTCTTCCTTAGATTACAAACTTTTGCCAGAGGCTCTGCCAGGGCCCTGAGTCTGCTTTTGCAATATAAATAATGGTAAATCATTGGTCGGTCAATGGTCTAGTAATACTTTTTGATAACCGAGCTATTAAAAGCAATGACTGCACAATGACGTTCTAATGGTAGGTCACTGATCAAAGGAACTGTCAAAATTTTAGCAGATTACCGCGTACGTCTGCCGTTCATTTGTCATATGTTATGTACGAGATTACCATTCTATACCATTTCTTTCAATGGGGTATCAGTGTTTGAACATTGGAAAGTCATAGTGACGTTTTTATATTAGTAGATTACCAAACTTGTAAAAATCAACCATTATGATATCAATGATAGACCATTCTGACACTATTGTAATAACAAACTTGGGGCCCTGGTGACGCGCTGACAGTCGCTTTAGAGACAGCGCCTACACCGGGGCCTTAATGTTTCAAATGTACCTTTTAAAGGAGAGTCCGTACGTTCTGCTTGAAATTGGTATAAATAATTTAAAAGTTGAGATTTGTAAGGAATCTAGCAATTCGGGTTCGATTTCTAAATACGTGACGTGATACTAATTCTACGTAGTGTTATTAAAGTTTTCTGCCGACTTTGAGCATATATAGTACAAAGCCCGGTATCAACCACTGGGCAGTAGCTCAACAGTGACAACACCCGTTTGGTCAGAGCATCCTCCCATTTCTATGTGAGCTACGGATCTTTACACCCCGCTCCGTAACCACCCCAAAATGTATGGGGTAACCCAGTATATTTGTGTAGCGCATGCCTATCCTAAAAATTCAGTCCTATATAAAATCTTCTTTGATGGAAAGCCACATTGTCGATACACTTGAGAAGGTATTGTAAAATCGCCTGAGTTTGAGTGAAAAACAAAGTCAAAGGTTTGCAAATTTTGCGTACCCATAGATCTTATCAAAGAATGTAAATGATGTTTTTGTAAGAAAGGACAGGAAGAGGGGTTAGTGGTTCATCGTCTACAAACGGCACATTAAACCATTTTCCTTCATCGCCTCCTTAGAATTTGGCGAGAAAATACCCCAAACGAAAGAGGTGCCTCTCGTTTTTGTTTACTCAAAATAGGAAACTTTCCTTTTTAGTAAACCTTATAGAAATTGGCTTATCCTTCAATGTTTTCACAAGAGGTCTCTAATAGATTTTCTAAATTGGTAAATTATTCATTTGAATGTTTTAAAGGTAAGTTTTGACGAAAATTCTATGTCTAATAGGGAGCTACTGTCAAGTTCTTAAATAATTTAATAGATACTTAACATAATACATACGAATAAAATAATTTAAGTTGCTAATAGTAGAATAAAATAATTACTTGCTGACCCCTGCAAGGTCGTTTGCGTCACAATAAAAGAAAAAGACACCACAGAACATTTTTCGCAATATTTTTCATTGATGCTCTGCTCCTATTGGTCGTAGCGTGATTTAGCTGTCCAACACTAAAATAACGTTTCAATTCGAACCAGTAGTACTTGAAATTTGTATACTACCAAATAAACAAACGCTTCAGTTTTATAATGTTAGTATAGATTTTATATTTATTACCTGAAACACCAACTAAACTCAGCGACAGCAAAGCTAAGACCCGCATCTTGCACTCTTGAACAACAACTTAATTTTCTTCATGAAGTGCATTATTTATATCACCCTCCAATTATTGATTCTGCCAAGATACCGCACTATCATTCAAAAGGACAAATAACTTCAAACTAGTCGAGCCCTTCAATAAGTAATACAATACAGTTAATAGTCTATTAATCTGCGGCTTTTCTAGCAAACAACAAGAAGTGGAAAAAAACAAGGCCCAGTACCAAATACTTCATCTAATATATAAAAATATTATACATATATCAGGCCGCTTTTTTTTGGAAAGTATGCATTTTTTTAGTTTTAAAAATTAAGAATAAAATCTGGTACTCTAATACATTTTTATCTAACTAAGCCTAATACAATATTGCCTGACATAATTCAGTAATTAATACAAACATTCAATCACTGTATGTAAAGTGGAAGCCGGTAACAAAATAGTTTGGAAAAGCCTAAGCTACAGATGGTTCTGCTATTTCAAATACAAACCATTTCACAAACAACGAAGCTAGAATTTTCGAATAGTTGCAATAAAAGAATTGCAAAAACTGAAGTTAGATAACCCGGTCAGACTACGAGTACATAACATTACATAAAAGAATTTTTCATTTTTCTTCGCAATCCGAGTATTTTCTATAGTCCTATAGGCTAAGGCTTCTATATTCTATGTAATGACCGATATCGGACGTACTTCAACGTTAGTCGATAGATTGCCAACAACAAACTTGCCCATTGAACCACTAGAAATACAGTAGAGTATTTACTGCTTTCATATATACTAATATTATAAAGAGGAAAGATTTGATTGTGTGTTTGTATTGAATAGGATCCCAAACTGCTGAGCTGATTTGAAAAATTCTTTCACTGTTGGGACGCTACGCAATCCCCGGGTGACATACGCCGGAACTACGCGGGTGAAACTGCGGGATATTGCTAGTCTTTTATAAACTCATACAACCCGTTTTCTTTATAATACGAGTTTTATCCTAACTTATATTATAAACTAACTGACCCGCGCAACTTCGTTTTTGTCAATTTTTCATGACTGCTCTGCTCTTATTGATTTTAGCGTGATCATAAATATTCTTCCTTCCTCGATAAATGGGCTATCTAATACTGAAAGAATTTTTCAAATCGGACCTGTAGTTTCTGAGATTAGCGCGTTGAAGCAAACAAACTCTTCAGCTTTTCATATTAAGTGAAAAAAATATGTCAAAGTGACATATTTTGTTATGCTCTCACGCCGAAATCGCTTTAGATGAACTCTGTATTCTACGATTTCTGTATTAAATGTATTCTACGTAATATACACCCCTAGTTTTTAATTAGTACAAATACGTTAAGGGCTTATTAGGAAAGACCTTGTTATTATTTAAGAAAAGTCTTAAAAAATTATGTTCATAAACAGCAAAGTTATTAGCGTTTTTTATATCCTAAAATGTCACTCAACTTATAAAAATATTGTACAGGCTATTGATTTATGAATGAATAAATGACGATTAAAATGGAAAAACACTGTGCGTAGTATTTTCTAGTAGCAATTGTTATGAATGTTGATTCTATTATGAATTTACCAGTTATTAAAAAACTCCTTGGACAATTTTAGGTTTTTATTTTTTTTACTTTTGACTACACAAATATGATCAGTAACGGGTATGGACAGAGCCCTGTTTTTTTTTGTACTAATTAAAAACTAGGGGTGTATAACTCTTCCAAGTACAGCAAATGTGTACTCAAAAAATATTTTATCATCCAATTCTGAAGTACATACGAATGCTTCTAAAATTTTTAGTGATTTTTTGCAACTCGTACCTATTTTGCGCAAGTATGATGACATCCAAAACGTAGTCTTCTTTTGAGAGGAATGTAATTAACACAAAATGTAATGTGGAGGAAAAAAAAATGGAATGATGGAATGTGGGGAAATGGAATGTGTGTGTGAGGAATGTAATGTGTGTGTGTGTGTATGTAATGTTCTTAATTATTGTATGTGTGTACATAAATAATAAAATAAATAAATAAACGAAATAATTAATGTAGCCTGCTCAGTAGGATTATCAACGTCGGGAATGCCATTAAATAAACACAAAAAGGCAGCAAATATAAAGGCCAATATTTGTGTACTGTCTCTTATAATATTGTGTTTCTTTTACAGGACTAGCTATCGTCTTTAATAAAGAAACATCCTACATTATTTGCTAGCTCTAGGCTACGAATTTGACGTTTATTACAAACAAGATGATACTTCAAACAAAAAGTACATTGCAATATCATTTTGAAGATACATAAAACCCTTTGTCCCACTCGCACAGTTACAAAGGGTAGTGAACAAATAACGTTTACCTTTTACACGCACACGGAAGGTCTAAGAAGCTTTATATGTATGCGTGAGTTTGTACAACTCGTAGGTACGCTCAGATATATTAGCTTTACGTGATTTAATTTTGCAATATATTTGATTCGTAACACTTGAGCTTTCTTTCGCAATTCTGGCACTTTGATATTAAAGTCTACAAGAACTGATATTAATAACGGCATTGTAGACTTCGTAGAACGGGTCTATTCTGCTTCCAGCGTTCCAATCTGTTTTTCACTGAACATTGCAGCGACTTGCATAAAGTGTACGAACAAACGAACACTTTGTACAAGTCGCTGCAATGATGAGTTGTGTAACAGTTCGAGAGTTTTGATTTTACAAAAGGTACTTCAGTTTTGGGACGAATGCACGCGACGTGTTTCAGTCAAACGAACACTATATTTTATTTAGTGTACCTTCAATTTGCGCCGCTGCCTTTTCACAGCGCCTCGTCCATTTTATTTCCCTCACATCCCACATATCCGTACAGAATATTGTGAAAATACACCGGGCGACTTCGTGCAGATATAAATCAATTTGGCAGAGGATATCATTAGTATTCAGTGCGCGCTGAACTCGGCTCTTATCAGAAATTTCACTGACCTTACCTATTATTATAGAGCAGGATTACAGTGCCCCTAACTAACGCTATTGGGCCCGTGTTTGGGTTTCGGCCATGACTTTTTGTTACTCTTGCGGAATTGTAAGCGTATTAACGCGGGTTACTTGATAATGATATTAATTGTTATTTAGTAAAGTCAAAGTGAAGGCGAAATTGAAGCTGCGAGGTTAAGTGTAGTCCTCGCCCAGTCCATGAAGACATTAGTTTTTATTTTGGAATCCCTCCGTGGCTCGAATTTCCCCGGACTAAAGGAATTAGTTATCACGCTTGTCATCTTTCTATTTTTCAGAATATCCAAAAAGAGTCAATAGGTTATTACTTCGTTGCGATGATGATGTAGAATCTTTCACATCCCCTGTATTGTTTGCAAAAGTCTACATAGTGGGAACAAATGCGATGTGAAATTTTCAGTAATTTATTCCCTCAAACACAGCAAACGGAATACGACTAACGAGTACCGCTTTTAGTCTGATTTTCAGAAGTAAAGATACTGCAATATCCTGTTATATGTTGTCACTAGCTGCTGCCCGCGACTTCGTCCCCGTGGAATCCCCGATTTTAAAACATTTTTTATCGCTGCTCCGCTCCTATTGGCTTAAGCGTGATGATATATAGCCTAAAGCCTTCCTCGATAAATGGTCTATTCAACCCAAAAAGAATTTTTCAATTCGAACCAGTAGTTCCTGAGATTAGCGCGTTCAAACAAACAAACAAACAAACAAACTCTTCAGCTTTATAATATTAGTATAGATTAGTAATTCCATTCTCATTTGTTATCCACAATACAACCTTTTACTATTTGACATACACAATCCCTAGGGCTACTAGATTTCTCAGTCTTGTCACAGAACATCATAGAGTGGGACCGTTACCTAACCCATCTCATACAATCCCAGAGTTACATACGACGCCCTAGGGAACTGATTTAAATACAAAGAGAAAGAAACTGTACACTGTGTATGTTGCTTTTCGATCCGGAGATTTATTTAATTTGTACCAAGCCTTTTGAGAATTAGAAAAGAGATACAGTCAATGATAGTGAGCTCTAGATATTCCAGGACGATTTATCTACCAACTAGTTCTTCCCTCGATTTTCGAAGAATGTTATAAAAGTTATTTTAATTGATAACTTATATTTTATACAATGGTTTATAACAACAGACTGGATTTACGGATATGCAAAACTTATTGGTACGCCATGAAACAAAAACAATTCTATATTTTAGAAGTAGAAAATTTAAGACAGTCAGCCGTTTGGCTGATTGTGTTTGGCTGATAACTCCTGCGGTACTATTGTTTATGTCAAGCAAATAAAACTCCTTGCTAATCATAAAAAGTATGTGCACACACACTTTGTATGTCACATACGAGTGGGACGTACTCGTGTGCCATGTTTCATAATCCCTTCAGCTATTTTGACGTGACAAGGTAAAAATGACGACGTGACAAGTAATAGTGATAGTAGAATAGTTCATAATTATCGTACTTTTCATCCTGGTAGTGTGTTCATTTGGTATAATTTTCCAATCCGACGCAGGCGGAGACGCTGGCATAGCCTACTGTATAAGCATTTCTATGAATGCTTTTTTGAAGGATGGGAAATCATCAAATGATTTTTTCCGCTTTGGGCGGAGCGGAAGGGAGTGTAAGACTCTGACTAAAACCCATCCGTGTTCCTCCTAATGGTCTTTGCGCTCCAGGGCCGCGGTGACTCTTTCGAATAAATTCCGCAATCCTATGAATGCTAGCATTTCGTCTCTAACCAACACTTCCAAAGGTGTACGAAGCATTTACATTAATGTCTCTCCAAAAGAACATAAAATAGATGCGTCCAGTTTGAATGAAAGCTGGTAATGAAATGATGGGCCATTATCAGCGACATGGCAGTGGCGGCGTGCCTAATGTCCTCAGCTCTTGGCAACACTCTTGTCATATTAACTGTAGCTGATTCCCTTTGATGAGCACAGTGCTTTGGTTTGGTGCAATGGAATGTACAGAACTCTCTTATTCATTCATAACAGCCTGTTGTCATCGAAAGTTAAGCGTACAGCAGGGGTGCGTAAAATATGCGTACCATTTGCCAATTTTGCTAAAAGTCTTTTATTTTCACTGAAATAGGGTAGTTGACTAAAAAAATCTGATTAGTCCGTCTGATAGATTTCCAAAAAATATACAAGTATTTTTTCTTTTTTCACATAAACAAAAAATGAAGACGATACAGTGCGTTGAAAACTCGTGTGACGTCACTACTCGCTACAATTTTTAACGAGCCGTGACGTCACACACTCCCACTCCTGATCTTTGATGCTTTTTATCTTCGTTAGTTTTTATAGATTTGATAAAGGAAAAAATAAGTGTCCAATATTTTTCTATAATCTAACTGACGGACTAAACATAATCATATAATTTTTACTCAGGAAACATCCCTATTATAAAGAGAAAAGATTTGTATGTTTGTAACGAATAAACTCAAAAACTACTGGACCAATTTCAAAATTCTTTCACCATTAGAATGCTATATTGTCCCTTGGTAACATAGGCTATAAAAAAATGTCACCCGAGCGAAGCCGGGACGGTCCGCTAGATTAGTATATTTTTTTTTAGTTTAGTTTAAATAGTTTAAAAAATAACAAATAATGTAAACTAAACAAACGACAAACTGACATATAGTGTCAAAAAAATGCTAAAAAAAAATTGGAGGATTTTTGTATATGATAAAACTACAAAGTACCAATTTTCAGACTTTTTTCATTACTCGTGTTGTAAGATCTTGCTTCAAAAATTACATGATTCAACGGAAAGTACCCCATAGATTTTGATTTACTTGCGAGTAACAAAATATGTCGCAAAATGATTAATAAATAGCCATATCTTTTTATAACGTTGGCTTGGTAGCCTGATATTTTTAAAGCTCTAACGTATGTACCACCAACCTACTTGTTCGATATTAATTTCAACATGATATCTGAACGAAATCCTGAGAAAAAGGATCGTGACAATCGGACAACGAAATTGATCCTAAAGGGTTCCTTTTTTTCCTTCTGAGGCACGGTACCCTACAAAAATAAGTTATAAAAACAATAAAAAAAAAAGCTTGCATACTTGGAAATAATTCATGGTTGGAACATTTGTTAATAACAAATAATTATGTTGGTGATAAGAGGCGAACTGTGAATCATCGATGCTTCAGTCACTGTAGAACATAATGTTTGCCTTTCAAATCAGTGCAAATCATAAGTACTAAACACACCTATAAAACAATACACACCTAAAAAAATACCAAATAGGCGATTGTATATCTATACTAATCTTATAAAGAGGTAACGTTTGTGAGTTTGTGACGTTGTAAGGAGTAATCTCTGGATCTACTGAACCGATTTTGAAAAAAAAATACCAATAGAAATATACGTTATTGTGGAGTGTCATATGCTATATTTTATCCCCGTATTGCCACGGGAACAGGAACAACGATGAAACCGTGGAGTGCTGCTAGTTAAGTATAAGCACGTAAGTTGCTCATTCTAACCATTTAAATTACAAAATCTAGTAAGTTGAAATCACTAAGTAAAACTATTGCAATCGAGAGTCAATCAACGTCACAACACAGACCAGTGTCATGCCATATTATCATAAAAATACAAAATAAACAGCCGCCTACTTGACATAAGTACGTATTTAGATAGCGATCAGTCGGCGATAGTAAACTACATACAAACACACGTGTATACAGGGTGATCCAGATGTGGTCATATTTAAGGGTGATGTTGGATAGCTGATATACCCTCACTAAGGATAAAATAGCAAAACAAACAAAAATAATTTAAAAAAAAAAACAAATCAATTTTCGAACAATCTAATATCTGATTAGTTATATCTGAAATTACAATTGGTGTCGGGTGGACATACATATCTATAGTCGGTTAATAACTAGGTAGGTTGTAGTAAACAATGGTACATAAAAAGTTAAAAAATAAAAAGAATACATAAAACAAATTCATTATAAAATAAAGGTTAGTGTGTGTGAACTTGTGAGTATTTCGTTGCAGACCAGTATTTTATTCATTCGACTTTATTTATAGTCACAAATTGTTATTTTTTATGTTTCTCATTTATTAATATGAGTGAGTGAGTTGTACAAGTGTTCTTGTGCAGGTGTAACAGATATTTAGTTGAATTTGTACTTTCTTATGTACATACATAAGAAAGTACAAATTCAACTAAATATCTGTTGACAGGAATTTTGTTCTGAATTAGTTTAAATTGATGGTATCGAACTTATTATTGAGCTAAAGTAAATGCCATTAACTGTAACTAACTGCTTGAAAAGTCATTTGTCGAAGTATTTCAGTCGTTTATTGGGGACGATTTTTTTAACATATAGTTTTTTTTTTTGTTTTTTTTTCTTCAACTTACATATATCAGCTACCCAACATCGCCCTTAAATATGATTATGCACTTTTGGAACACCCTGTATATGTACATATACAAGAATTCATACATATATTGAGTAAACTCGGTCAATGACTGCAAGTCATGAGTGCAGCTTATCATGTGTATCATGGTAGTGATGCTCTTTTGTACATCACTAGTTGGGGACGCGGCTTCGGTTGTGTATTTATTTTAGTGGAGTGTTGGATGTAGCCTTTGTAATTAAGCAGGAACTGGCTAAAAGGGATGTTACTGCCCATCCGTTTACGTTTTCGGAAAGTTGTAACTATCAAAGAAATTCGACATAAAGACGACACGGTTGGCGCAGTAGTTGAGCGTTCAGCTGCTGCGCTACGTGTCGCGGGTTCGATCCCCGCACGGAACAAAGGTTTGATTTGCCTACAGATAGTTGTTCCGGGTCTGGGTGTCTTGTATATATGAGTTTACATGTTTGTGAACGCACCCACAATACAGGAGTAAAAAAGTTTGGGGAAAAGTTTTCAAAAAATAATTGAGAAGCTGCAAGACAATAGGGTAGTTGACTAAAAAAATCTAATTAGTCCGTCAGATAGATTTCCAAAAAATATTGGACACGTATTTTTTCTTTTTTCACGTAAACAAAAAATGAAGCCGATACAGAGCGTTGAAAACTCGTGTGACGTCACTACTCGCTACAATAATTTTTACCGAGCCATAACGTCACAAGCCCCCACTCCTGATCTTTGATGCTTTGTATCTTCGTCAGTTTTTATAGATTTGATAAAGGAAAAAATACGTGTCCAATCTATACTTAATATTATAAAGCTGAAGAGTTTGTTTGTTTGAACGCGCTAATCTCAGGAACTACTGGTTCGAATTGAAAAATTCTTTTTGGGTTGAATTGACCATTTATCGAGGAAGGCTTTAGGCTATATATCATCACGCTTAAGCCAATAGGAGCGGACCAGCGATAAATAATGTTTTAAAATCGGGGATTCCACGGGGACGAAGTCGCGGGCAGCAGCTAGTATTTTTCTATAATCTAACTGACGGACTAAACATAATCATATATTATTTACTCAGGAAACATCCCTATTATGAAGTACATGGTTGCAGTAGTGGTAGCACACGACCGCCGCAACCATGTACTACATGAACAACTTCTTAGGCTCGTTTAAAACACGCGCGCCTCAAAGAGATGTCAGCAAAGATGACGGGGTCAGTGCCTGCTAGGGTTGCGGAAATTGTTCGAAAGATTCACCGCAGCCCTGGAACGCACGAAGTGGCGCTAGGAGGAACGCTAGGGTGGGTTTTAGTCAGTAGCAGTCTGACACTCCCTTTCGCTCCGCCCAGGGACAAAGAAGTCATTTGATGAAACGAATTTGGTATAACAGTCATAATTTTGATTAATTAATCACCACAAAACCCGACAACTTCATGGAATAACCAATTAGGGACGGGCATTTGAAATTCTACTTAATAGCTGGAAATTTAAGTTGAATTTATTACCACTTTTAGTCCGCCTGGTCTGAATTCTGAATAAGAAAAAACTAAAACCTTTATTTTATCCATCACACTTTATAAAGATAAAGTCAAGCTGTTTTATCTTGCTGCTAGCTGCAGTCACCGTCAAAACACAAATATGGCAGACTTAGCATCGTTATTCACCCACGATAACATTATTCCTGCGATATTTAACACTAGCTTCTGCCTGTGACTTCGTCCGCATTAATGTTGGAAATTATCCTAAAGAAACACACTAACGCGATGATCTATGTGCCAAATTTCATCTAGATCTGTTCTAGCGATGATTGAGTAACAAATATCCAACCAAACTTTCGCATTTAGGTATAATGGTATTTTTTTTTAATAATAATAGTAAGATAGTGGACTCAAAGAAGACTGACACGTTCATTGCTGTATAAGTTTGTATCTGCACATGTCCAGCAGTGGACGTCTCTCTGGTCCCAAGCGTCGGTAGCGCTTCACACAGCCGAGCGTAAACATAAAACAAAAATATACATACAGACGAATTGAGAACCTCCTCCTTTTTTTGAAGTCGGTTAAAAAGGCCATCAGTTAGAAGTCACTTTTATGTTTGTAAAAATGTGTATATAATTCCTGAAGTAAAATGGCAGCCGTTAGGCAAGAAACCATTAATTCATTAAGTTATTGAACCCCGTTCTATGCCTAACTATATCAAATAAATATTTATAACAACGTTACTAATTAAAGAAAACCTAATTATATCTTATTGTCTGCGTTTTTAAATAAACTAGCAGGTACGCCATTTACCACCGTCTTTTGTTTTCGCTCGTCCGACACGGGAGAAGGAGACGACCGCCTATTGTCTAAGACATAATGAGCCATTATCACACCATTAAGGGGTGGCCAATACGTCTTGGTACAATAAAGTCTTGTCTTTCTTATGTAAAGCCCGCATGAACCGTTTTCGCTGAGGAAAATATGGCTGTTCTCAAAATAGCACTTAACAGAGATCGCTGAAAATAGATTGCTTTATTGATACAGAGCATAAATTCAGTCATTACCAAAACGGTTTCTTAAATTAAAGCTCTTGCAGACAATGCGACAACAAATAGGTATTCGTACAACGTTTTTAAAGGTGAAATGATGTCCGATGAACAAGTCAAGGTTTTATTTATATATTGCTTTATACAGCTGACCCGGCAAACGTCGTATTTCCACATAAAATAAAATAAAAAATTAGAAGTGGACCACCCTTAACATTTAGGGTAATGAAAAATAGATGTTGTCCGATTCACCACCGTAGCCGATATGCACGCTAAGATTTACGAAAATTGGTCGAGCTGTTTCGGAGGAGATCAACCACAAACACCATGACACGAGAATTTTATATATAAGATTCAAGTAAAATTATTATGTGAGAAATACCAAAACACAAAAAAGCAACCGTGAAAATTACATTCCGTTCAATGGGATTTGTCTGTCATCTGTGCATAACAGCTTAGTGCTTACATTAAGTCCTGTTTATCAAGATCTCAGTAAACAACATGCAACTCACAGGTAAATATTAACTCAGATAATAACGATTAAATCGGTCATATTCTTAGCAGTTTATAATATATCTCTGTTCTGCGAGCAACGTATATCAATCTGAGTATCTAGATCTAAATTATAAACAGATTATAATCGGTTTTAAGTGTGCCTATCAGTTTTGACCTACTGTCTGGTGGCCTTAGCACTTATTACCTAATTGTTACGACGTAAAAGTGATTTGAAGGACCCAAATGAATAATGGTTGTGAAAAAACAAGCGAAGCATATACACCTCTAGTTTTTAGATTCAAAGGTAAGGTTGTTTTTTTCCTTGAAGTATTATAGAACTTACAAATCAAGTATACATGAAGTAGCTAGCAAAGCACGTTAGTAATTTATTCTTTGTCTTCGATTTATCCTTAAACGACCCGCCCCGGATTCGCACGGGTGCCCGGGTGCAACTAATGTTTCCTCTACTTTAATATGCATTTATTATACATTTAAACCTTCCTCTTTAATCACTCTATCTATTAAAAAAAGCGCATCAAAATCCGTTGCGTAGTTTTAAAGATTTAAGCATACATAGAAAATAGGGACTGCGAAAGCGACTTTGTTTTATACTATGTAGTGATAGCATAAAACAAAGTGGCTGTCGGCCTCTGTCTGTTCCTACACGACGCAACGGATTTTGATATGGTTTTCACTAATATAGAAAACGATGGACGAAAAGCAGAACTGTATATAATTTGCGGCCGTGCGAGGGATCTAAAACTTTATTGAAAAGTGTTTGTGTTTTTACCTGGAAAAATCGTCAAAAAAAGTACACATCGCGATTAATGTGGACAATCAGCGTTTCTTTCACCGTCATAACTCCCTTCACTGCACTTCCTATTCCTTCCTTATTTTTCAACAATGTTTATTCTTTTACACTTTTTTATGGATCCAGCTCTGGCTGGAGAGTAAGGGAATATCAGACTCTTATTGTCTAAAACTCATCCGTGTTCCTCCAAAAGCCCCTTGCGTTCCAAGGACACGGTAACCCTAAGGATCACTTTAAACTACCAAAACCATAAAATGACACACATTATCGTTCATAAAGATTTATTATTTGCTATCGAACGCACGTTCCGCTAATAATTCAATGAGCAAAGCTTTCAAATTTAATTACGCTGGCTTGTATTGGAATTATTGCGGTCCAAATATTAAGTAGGTCAATTATTATGATAAATTATTACCACCCACCCCCCTTCAGCTTCAGCAACATTTATGATGACGACAGCGCATAAATTATTACTAGTAATAAAAAAGATACTATAAATCGTATTTTTTCTGTCAAAGACGGTCGTTCAAGATTAATATTTCGGTATTTTGAAATTAATAATAATCACTGTAGTGCTTCGATATATTTATTAGTTTCAGTAGTGTATGCCACAAAATTTGTACACAAAAATAAAGTTATAAGTAATCAGCTTTTGTTAAGATTGTAAAAATATGTAAAATCATCTGAACTTTTAACGCTCCATTGATAACTTTCTAAATTTACAACAGCACTCAATACCTATAACTTTAATACATAGACTCTTTATAATATGTATTGCTATGAATTTATGTGTAGGCCAACTTATGCAAAAACCATATTTTATGCAAAAATTTACGCGCATCTATAGTCAGTGTCAATTTTTTAACCGACTTCAAAAAAGGAGGAGGTTTCTCAGTTCGACCGTATATATATTCATCAAGTTTTATTGTCTGTCCTTTGTCTACCCGCACATCCATCAAAAGACATTTATTATCAAACCATAAAGAATTCAATGACAAGTACGCAGAATTATCAAACATTTTACCTATCAGGTGCAATCGATTGCGCCGAGTTCAAAACACTTCAAATCATGTTTAACTACATTTTTACTGCTCTTTTGTTTACCCGTTCATTATCAGTCACATGAGCATCTATTACGATAAAGGATAACCTACTTTAACCTGTATATATAAGATTTCTTTACATGAAAACCGACAGTTTTATTTTTATTTGCATTAAATTAATCGATTTAGAGTGTATTGGTTGTGTTTTGTGACAATGAAGTTGTTATCGGGACAAGATAAGGAAGGAGGGAGAACTGGGGGGGCAGGGACGTCCAGCTCCGCTGAGCAAGGACTTTTGGGAGGTCAGTCACCCCTTACATACATACATAGTACATGAACATAATACTATATCAGCTTAGCACAATATTTGCACTAAGCATAATGCTCGTTCGTGTAAACGGTCAACTTAATCCAAATCCTGACACATGTTGATAGGTATTTGAGCCCTGAAATAAAATGAAATGTTTTAGCTGAATAAATTTTGAGATAAAAGCGGCTTTTCTCTTTGTATATTTAGCTAGTAAATTCATAACTTTTTTATTGTTTCTTTTATGGAACTCTATGCTTAAAACTTTATCATCGTCTACTAAAATAAAGTCATAGGTCACAACCGGTCTTAGATAAGAAAGTTTTTGTTTATAATAATAAAGATGAATACACTTAATTATCAATTTGCACCGATTGATAATTAAGTGTGATTTAAAATAAACATTCGTGGGCTTTTTCCTTTGGATTCACGCAATACCCTGACAGTTTATCTAAACACTTATGTTACTCATTATGTTATGATTGAATATGTTAAGCTACATACTAATAATAGTGAACGTGCAGAAACTATAGGCAGCACAGACGCGGCAATGTCAAGTATATTTTACTTTTAAGTTTCAAATTTGCAACGCTAGATGGCACAGTCTACTTCGTGCAAGTTCCCCTAAACGGAGGGTGCAGGAAGTATAGGTGGCAGCACAGGTCAAATATTTACAACATAAAAGTTTCAGATTTGCAACACTAGATGGCATAGTCTACGCCGTGCACGTTCCCTATACCATTATAAGAACTTTTGTAACCATATTTATCTGCAAATAAATCTTTGACTTTGACTTTACATTTAATGTTTTCAATCTCTCAAAATAGAAGAAAAACGTTAAGAAAAAGTCGGAACAAAAAAAAATATTTTTATAATTCTTGTCTTGTCTTGTTTGAAAGTATCACGCCAAACCCATTAATCAGATTTTTTTAGTTACCTACTTAAAAATATTAAGTGTAATCCCGAATTTAATTTAGCGATTATTTCATCAAAATAGACCCACAAAATGAAAAGATATTGAATTTCTAAGTTAAGTAAGAAACCTATTTTATACATAAAAAAATATAATATATAATGCTTTATTATAACATCACGCTACGGCCAATAGAGCCGGAGCAACCATGAAAAATGTCTTTTAAATGACGCAAAAAAAGTTGCGCGGGTCAGCTGGTTGTCAATAAATTCAAATAAATATCCGTTTTATAGTCATAACCATAAACCATTCAACAATTCTAATCGTATCATCAACTAAATTATCAAAATATTATAACTCATTTATTACATCTTTCATCAACGTACTGTACTATATCGTACGTATGCCATGCTTCCTTCGTACATTTCTTTTTCTCATATGTCATGTGGCCGCTCCCTGGTTTAAATCTTCAACACAGAACTCTCCAGAGTCACAGTTAGGTACTTGCCAGTTTCGCGGATTTTTTTCTAAAGAGTTAGTTCCAGGGCTGTACCCAGGAACGCCAAGAAGGATATTTGGAGAAACACGAGTGGGTTTTAGTCAGTAAGAGTCCGACACCCCCTTCCACTCCGCACAGAACGGAAAAAGTTATTTGATGATTTCCCATTTAAAAACACTTAAATGGGAAATCATCAAATAACTAAAACCAGGTTAAATATGTTCAGAGCTATATATAATTAAAGCAAACCTTATCTCAGATACTTATCTATGTAGACCGCTTATATATGCATTGCACAATTAATCCGTAATTAGAAGTGCCGACAATTTAATCATATTATTAACTAGCTTCTGCCAGCGACTTCGTCCGCGTAGAATAGTTACTTTACCCCCGATTTTGAAACTCTCAGCCCGATCGGTTTAAAATTGACAAAGTTTCATACAAACGTTCATCCCCTATTTTATCCCCTTGGGGGTAGAATTAATCAAAATCCTTTCTTAGCGGATGCCTACGTCATAACATCTACCTGCATGCCAAATTTCAGCCCGATCCGTTCAGTGGTTTGTATAATTGTGAGTCAACCATAAAAGATAGACATATGCTGTTTCGGGATATTTTTTAGATAATTTTATGTAGAACATTTCCGTAATACATGATTTCTATGTAACTTTAACCATTAAGGCTACACACGCGACGGAAGCTTAAAAAATGGAGTAACTTCTCCCGTTTTCCCAACATTTCCCTTCACTGCTCTGCTCCTATTGATTGTAGCGTGATGAAAAGTATATTATAACCTGCCCAGGAGTATGAAGAATAATTGCACCAAGTTTCGTTAAAATCGGTCGAGTAGTTTTTGTTTCTATAAAGAACATACAGACAGACAGACAGACAGACAGACAGACAAAAATTTTACTGATTGCATTTTTGGCACCAGTATCGATCACTAATCAACCCCTGATAGTTATTTTGAAAATATATTCACTGTACAGAATTGACCTCTCTACAGATTTATTATAAGTATAGATTTGCTAGATATCACTGATAACGCATTTTTTGCGTGATCCAGTGAGCTGACAATAGGTATCGGCTTACTTTCGTGCTGCTACATATTTTCGGTATCGGTATGGCTAAAGGAAATATTGAGTGAAATTAAATTAGATACCTAGCGGAACTCTGCTAACCAGACAGTTGGTCAACAGAGTTTCGCTAGCTAATTTAATTAATAGTAGTAGTAAATAGTAAAGAATTTTTTAAATTTTAAAATAACTACAGATTACTGTATGTTGATCGGCGACTGGTACTGTTCGAACTTGAAGTTATGACTCATAATATCTGCGGAGTTTCGCTCTTCTTTACCCGACCTGTGGCCTTCACGGCTGTTCAAGTAATGTATCATTCGTAAAAAAAAACAACATGACGACCGCCTTTCCTACAGTGAAGTCCAAGTTTTTCGTGAAAACGTCATTTTATGCCTTTGCGTCCTATAACTAAACAGCACTGTTGAAATTGAACACGGGAGCAGAATATGTTTTTCTTTGAAATAATCTCGGTGTTTCCCGTAGGAGCCCACAGTCTGGACCAGTGCTCGGTTATTGGTCACTGCCAATAGACTCCTATAATCGAATCAGATGAATTATAGGTACCGACACCTCTGCGTAACCCTTTAGCAAACTGATAAATTAGAAAATGCACCGACATAGCAAGTAAACTTATTGGAAAAGTTATAACTGACGTTTTTTTTTATCTTTATTGTTTAGGGAGGGTTTGTTCACATAGCGAACATGTCACCCTCATAGGAACACTTTACACGAAAACTTAAGTTCTACGTTTGATCCCTAAACTAACTAGTTTGTATATAATGTTAGCATTTTTAGAAACTGGAAAGGCTAGAATCATGTTGCATGCCCCTAATTCACGAATATTTATATCATATTGTACTTCCATCTTTCTTTCAGCCTCGTTACGGACACACTCCATTATTATATGGTAAACATCTTCAACCTTATCGCATTCCGTGCAGTTTGGAGACGTTACTTCTACGCAAAACTATTCAATGGGATGTGTCCGGAGCGAAGTCTCAAACCTGTCACTATTTCTTGCCTACTCATATCGGCATTGTCAAACCAAGCATAGTTACGGATAGTCGGCTGCATCGTGCGAAAAAATGCTCGTGAACTAATGCTATTGTGTTTGTAATATGTTGAGCTTGCAAGCTGTCACGGTGGCGGCGGTTTAGTGAAATTTGATGCTGTACGCTATAGGACGTGATATATGACGCTCTAAATTAAAATGGGTCTGAAGATGCTAACCCCAATTTTAAACAATTTTAAATTAAGCTGCTGTTTTGACAGCTCAGCATTCTAGGTGGTTGAGCATTATAAATTTAAATGATGGAATTTTCCGAAAAAAAAAAACGTTTAGTATACATAGGTACATATATTGCATGGTAACTGTCGTGTTAAATCTATACTAATATTATAAAGAAGTAACGTTTGTGAGTTTGTGACGTTGTAAGGGGTAATCTCTGGATCTACTGGACCGATTTTCAAATTTATTTCACCAATGGAAAACTACGTTATTGTGGAGTGTCATAGGCTATATTTTATCTCCGTGTTGCTACGGGAACGTGAACAACGTGGGTGAAACCGCGGGGCGCTGCTAGTTGTCAATAAAACAAATAATAATCTCTATTGGAAACATGATATTTTTTTCACCAAATACAATTGTTTTTCTCTCCGTTTGTCTTTCTTTCAAGTTGCACCTGCCCTGTTGTCTCTGCACTAGTCGACTGGTAGAAAATGTCTATGGCATTAAGATCGAATTTGCACATTTTTTTTTTCTACTGCTTAATGTTTTTTTACTACTGCTTAAGATTACTACGTTTGCCATAAGTAATGGGTAAACATATCAAAATAAAACTGAAAATGCATATATTGCCCTTGGGCAAGTCTAAGAAATGATGCAAACTTGCTCGCTGTCTTCCCGTATTACTTACTATCTTCACAAGAAGAGATCACAGATCACACACACACACACCACACACCCACAGAAACACACACACACACACAGATCTCTATCATCCTACATACCTTTTTTTTTAAATTTATAAACCATTCATACAAAGTACTGCCATGCACAAATGGTTGCGGTATCTCTGAAACCAATTACCAAGGCCACTCGAGCCATGTCGCCTATGATTAATTACTGTGTACAGTCAACTGGCTGCATTCATTACGGATCTGACTGATTGCGACATGTAGTGTAATGGCCTGCACTTGTCTGTCCAAGTCATTTGGGTGCCGCACTTATGTAGCTTGTTATGATATACCGAATTATGGCTACAGTGGCCAATCTCAGTTGAGCCAAGCACGTTGTAGATATTATTGTGGACGAATACAGATGCACTATCTAATCATTTACCCTCATTGTTCTATTGAAAGGCAATCCGGGGTTATATCAAGTGCAGGAGCAACGGTTCCACGCGCGGCTCAAAGAGCCGTCAGCAACGAAGACGGGGCCCCATAGGGTCAGTGCCTGCTAGGGTTGCGGAATTTGTTCGAAAGAGTCACCGCGGCTCTGGAACGCAAAGGGCACCAGAAGGATCACGGGTTTTTAGTCAGTAAGAGTCTGACACTCCCTTCCGCTCCTCCCAGAGCGGGAGAAGTCATTTGATGATTTCCAATTCAAAAAAAAGGAGCAACGATTTTGTGTGTTGTCCGGGGCACTAAGAACTTCAAACTGGTACTGGGGTGTTAATAAGAAATCCCTTATGTAAAACCCAACATCTCTTTGGCCAAATGAAGAATCGAACCTAGGATCCCAAGACCATAAGACAAACGGAACAGTTAAATAACAGATAGTTTTCAATACTAAACAGTTCAACTGTGAACGGAATTTACTGGAATCAACAACACATGGTCTTTCCTATCATCGTTCAGCCCTTAGCTTAATCAGCTTGTAATTTTCCCATAACTGTAACACAATCCTGACATCTCCTAGAGAGAATAGGCCTCTTGACCTTGTCCCAATTTATTTGGGTTCGACAAAGTACTCGCAGTTTTTTTTTCATGCATACGTATGAACGTCTTTTTTCAGAGTTCACTTCCTTCCTGATCATCTTTCACACATTATATCCACGTTTCCATTGGCGAACCGTTTAGCAAATGCAAAACAAAAAAAAAACAGAAATTGACGAACGTTAGAAATGTATATAGAACAATATTGGTAACTGCGAAGTATTTAGCAATATTGCTATTTTAGTCCCTTAAAGAACTTGAACGTTGCCGTCGTAGTTAATAAAATAATTGGTATTATTAATGAGAATGTCAATTTCTTACACTTTCACGCTTAGAACGATGAATAACGAAAATATTTGATATGTATTTTGGTACAGAGATAGAGGTACCCTTTTTTTTTTGGATGGGAAATCATCAAATGACCCCTCCCGCCCTGGGTGGAGCGGTAGGGAGTGTCAGACTCTTACTGACTAAAACCCACCCGTGTTCCTCTTGTGCTCTTTGCGTTCCAGGGCCGCGGTAACTCTTTCGAACAAATTCCGCAACCCTAGCAGGCACCGACCCTATGGGGCCCCGTCCCTGGTGCTGACGGCTCCTTGAGACGCGCGTGGAACACAACGCGTCGTCGATTCAGCCTGGTATCGGACGGCGAGCCACCCACGCTCACCGTCCACAGGCATCAGCCACTGCGCAATAGCACAGCGGCCGACTTGTCTCTGGAGGAGGCTGCAATGGGACCATTACTGGCACTCCATTTCAGCCCCCTCCCGAGATAGAGGGTACCCTGGAGATAGTCATAAGCTACTTTAACACGAGCGAAGCTGTGGGCCAAAACTAGTACAAACACAACCAATCAACCAACCTTATGCGACGGTCAATTACCATTCTATTAAAACGGAATATTTATCAATTCATTTACAAGCCATCACAAGTCCATCAAACTTATTCCGTGACGCACTTACTATATACAAATAACACTCGATCGAATAGAATTTGTGTTAGCGCTCGTCCAATTATTATGGTCTAATGCATCCAGTTATTAGATGCAACGTTAACTGGGAAATTGGGAAATGGCTTTGAAAACTAATTGAGCAATCGCTTTCAGGCAAACTAATTATGCTAACATATCAGCCTTAATTTGGTTGGGTCAGATGGCACCCGGTTTGTGTAAAATTCTACTGCCCGAAATTGAGGACATTTTGATGTTGGGCATTGTTAATGGAAAGAACTTACTTGTTAGTTAAAATGTAAGTTGGGTAAATAAAGGCTATTAATCTTTGTGTAAACCTTTAGGAGAAGTAACACATAATATTCATTTTATTAAGTTTAACCGTGCCATTGTATTTTAGATGCAAAAGCATACTGCTGCTAATATTCTGAAGCATGTAATTATGATGACCGACTATCCTCGAAATCGGGTAATCTCAAATGATTATGGCAGTTTAAGTCTTAATATAAACGACACTGAATATTTTGTATCGCTAATACCATAAATCTTTGACATAATGCTAAACTTATTGATGTTTTCGGTTCAGATAGTTTCTTCTTAGGCCCACATTCCAAAACGCAAACTCCAACTCCATCAGAGCTTCAAACTGTAAAAAAAGGTGGTATAAATTGAAGTTTTCGTGCTCGAAAAATGCGTAAACGTGCTTGCTCAACTAAAACTCATCTCTTGAGCATGAAAATTTCAATTTATAACGTCAATTAGACAAGCTTTAATCGACGTCTTCGTGCTCTTGTTGTTTAGTTGGAGTTTACGTTTCGGAATATGAGCCTTAGTGTCTGACTGCGAAGCTCGATTTTGCTATCCTTGTGCTAACGAATCGGTACCTACATACTCGTCGCAGTCACTTACCGCATAAAATACTAATAAATGTCAGCAATTCTGTGTGTTTATCACTCAACTTTTGTTATTCATTTCATTTTATTTATAACAAGTTGTTTTCACGTATATTTTCTGTTGAAAAAACATCGCGCTTCCTCGTAATTTCATCAAATTGGTAAAAAATGGAAGAAATTACGAAAGGTCTACGAACGGAAATTACAAAATTATAAAGGGTCCCACCCTGGGACCGGGAGCTAAGGAAGTTCGTTACGTCATATAAAAATATGATCGAGATCGACATTACCGAGCGTTTTCGTGATGTCGACTCCGGAAGAAATTTCTGGAAATACGAAAATAAAACAAGATTTTTTTCTCGAAAACAATTTCTCACGTTTTAGTTTTTTTTTTTTCATAGACCTTTTTTTCTGGATGTGAAATCATCAAATGACCGATTTAGGAGGAGCAAAAGGAAATGTCAGACTCTTACTGACTAAAACCCACCCGTGTTCCTCCTAGTGCCCTTCGCGATTCCTTAGACCTCATAAAACCGGCTACTTCCCGGTACGTCACATTCCCAATTCGTCAACATGTCAAAAGTTTTAAAAGCAACTCAAGATTTTGATTTTCATACATTCATTTCCAATTCGTCAAGTTTTGAGAATGCTTGTATTCATTACCGTTTGGTCAATCATGGTCACTTCTGGCCATGGTCCATTTTTATGGAGTCAACTTTTAGGAAGAGATAAATATTATGATCATCAATGCCGTCGCCAAAAGTGCGTTTGCGTGAAATTTTAGACTAAAGTAGATATTTTATCCCTTCTTCATCACTTGATTTAATATAATAGGTGCTCATCCTACACAGTTAATGGAGTTCTATCATAGAGCAGGCTGACTATAAATAGCATCAATTATAAAGGTCGTCTAGGAAAAAAAACAGAAAGCAGTTATTTTTAAACTGTGTAGGTTGATACATCCACCCCACCACGTCCTGATATTATTACTGTCTCGATATTTTTACTCCTTTGCCTTTTAAAAGATAACGTGGGCGTATATCGAAGAACAAAGTATGTACATTATGTGTTTTAGTAGCGTACCCAAGTCCACGCCTTAATTAAGAAAGGACTAAACCCGGTTTTATAATTAAAAGCACACCTAGAGTGTCTGGAATGCTGCCGAGGGCTTCAGGCGAAATATTTTTCAACAAAATGTTGTTGAAACTTTCACAGGCGGCCATCGCTGAAATGTGTACAGTACGTCCTATTCAAATAAATAAGTTGCTAATTGAAATACTAAAACAACTTCAAAGCAAATGTTGAAGATATTATTAGATTCATTGATGTACTTTTAGGTCCAAGCGTTTCATAAATAAAATTACGGAATAATCTTGTAACTGCGGGAAGCAAAATGAAATAAAGCCCTCATGGTTATTAATTAGAAATTAGTGTACAACATAACGTAACTCATTTCGGTGAAATAACTTTCATTATTCCCACAGACCTATTTACACACACAGCTACACACTTTTCTGTAATCATAGCCGACTCAATTACGTCGTAAAGACGCTGTGGTTCCACAAACAGCCGTCACATGTCAGTGGCGCCACTTGCGCGGATTCCACCGTTAATGCTTTCGTAATTCTACCCTGTATGAGCTTTTGCTTTCGCGTGGTTTTTGTTAAATGCTATTTAAGAACGCTTAGACGAATACTTAAGGTACTTACATTGTGTATTTAAAATTAAGACTCGTTCTCACTGACATTTTCAGTCGTGTGATGAACGTTTTCGTGATACGTGTTTTGCAGTGGTACATTGCCAGTGAAATACAACAAATAAAATAGAGTTAGGTTTTTTGAAACATTAGTAGCATGCTTTTCTTACCATAATAAAGCCTTGACGCGAAAATCTACTTTCCCTAAGAGTTGTAGAACAGAAATAACAGACGTCCCGCGCAAAATCAATTTCTTACATTTTCTCATAAAATTTTCGTGAAACCACTCTTTGCTTTCAAGTCAGTATTTTACAATGAAAAATGCTTGAAATATAAAACTAAATTCTACCTTTCGTTCCTTTGTTCTGATTTCTGTAAGCTACAGACTTACGAACTATAGTTTTACAATCGCATTATTACACAATACGGTTTGATTTACTTAACATATAACTATAAGTCATTGTTAGACTTTACCGGTTTGCACACTACTTATAAACTGTGCTTATAAGCTGTGCTGTGCTGTGTGTGTGTGTTTGGCTTACACACAAGTGTTTAACCAACTTCAATAAAGGAGGAGGTTCTCAATTCCTCTGTAGGTATAATATAGGTATATATATTTAATAGTGAACTGCTGGGCAAAGGCCTCCAAAATACGATCTGATTCGTTTGTTGATCTTTCTTTTCATATAATAGTAAAAAACCAGCAAAGTGCGAGTCGGACACGTGCATGAAGCATTGCGTATCATCGTACAAGATTTAATGTATTTTTATTATTTACTAGCTTCTGCCAGCGACTTCGTCCGCGTGGAATAGTTACTTTACCCCCGGTTTTGAAACTCTCAGCCCGATCGGTTTAAAATTGACAAAAGATGGACATGCTGTTTCGGGATATTTTTTAGATAATTTTATGTAGAACATTTCCGTAATACATGATTTCTATGTAACTTTAACCATTAAGGCTACACACGCGACGGAAGCTTAAAAAATGGAGTAACTTCTTCCGTTTTCCCAACATTTTCCTTCACTGCTCTGCTCCTATTGATTGTAGCGTGATGAAAAGTATACTATAACCTGCCCAGGAGTATGAAGAATAATTGCACCAAGTTTCGTTAAAATCGGTCGAGTAGTTTTTGTTTCTATAAAGAACATACAGACAGACAGACAGACAGACAGACAGAAAGACAGACAGACAGACAAAAATTTTACTGATTGCATTTTTGGCACCATCGATCACTAATCACCCCCTGATAGTTATTTTGAAAATATATTCCTTGTACAGAATTGACCTCTCTACAGATTTATTATAAGTACAGATTGTTAGAGTGGCAACAGAAGTACACTCTGTAATAATTTCAAGTGTCTACTTATTACGGTTTAGATAATAAAGCCCAGTGACAAACAGATGGACGAACGGACGGACAGCGGAGGCTTAGTAATAGGGTCCCGTTGACCTTTGGGTACGGAACCTTCATAACGACATAACATTTACAATAGTATATCTAAATCTATCCATAAACACCATACCGATCATTTGCGCTAACAGACGCTTCACCGCTGAGTAGAAAGCGCTGCGAGGCTGTATCTTAATGAGCAACCAACAAAGGGACCCTCGCCTGTCAAATTAAGCTGACCCACCTCTGACTCAATTGTTATTCTGTTTGAAGCGAAATCGGTGATTGTATTAATCCCTCCGATAGTAAAACCTGAAAGGAATAAAGGGAAGTTTTGTAAGGCCACTTTAGAGGTTGAATTTAAGTGCCGTCACTGAAAGGTTAGGCTCATTTACATTCCGGAAATTGGTATCGGAAAATATTTTCTTTACGTTTTGAGATTATTTACATTACGATCTGCATAACTCGACAAAATGAACCGAACAGATGTTTTTATTCTAGGCTGTATCACACAAGACAACTTTTCTCCTCAGAATATTACGAACCGACAGCTATATACGAGTATATACTCCTTTTATACTTTTTTAACAACATGTTCTATTTAGATGCTTATTTGCGTCAGAATAGAACATGTTGTTAAAAAAGATAGACGATAACAGTTCTCTCAAGAGATCACTGGCTCTGCTTATGTCACACACATCCCGGGACGAGTATTAATTGACTACTGAAATATCGCGTCCACTCCATAGGCGCAAAATACTTAAAACACATTAGTAAACACTAGCTGTCCGCACAACTTCGTTTGTGTCACATTTTTCATGACTGCTCCGCTTCTATTGGTCTTAGCGTGATGATATATACTTCCTCCTCTGCCTATAGCCTTCCTCGATAAATGGGCTATCTAACACTGAAAGATTTTTTCCAATCAGAAATCAGACCAGTAATTCCTGAGATTAGCGCGTTCAAACAAACAAACAAACTCTTCAGCTTTATAATATTAAGTACAGATAATAAGTTTCATTTATTTGAGTTCCCTGAGTTTCCACGTTGAAATTGCATACCATTCAACGGAATAAACAGTAGAATAAACTTAGACAGGATACTTTGCACGTGTTATAAATTATAAAAAAACGCACTTTCATAAAACAGTGTTATGTATCAATACTAGCTGACACGCGCTGCTTCGTCTGCGTCACATAAGAGTGAGAGACAAAATAACCCGTTTTTCCAGCATTCTTCATTGGTGCTCTGCTCCTATCGGTTTTAGCGGGATGATAACCCTTATAGCTTTCCTTGATAAATGGGCTATCTAACACGAAAAGATTTTTTTAAATTGGACCAGCATGTCCTGAGATTAGCGCGGGCGAGCAAACAAACAAATTCTTCAGCTTTATTTTTTACTTTAATACTATTATATTAAAGTAATAAATAAAGCTGAAGAATTTGTTCAGGTTGTTTTTGTATTTGTGTGTATAGAAGTATAGATTTTAATTTAGACGACAAAACAAACCGACGAACTGACAACCAATTTATATAATAACTATCAGTCTTGGGAACTAAATTAACTTACCTATGTCTCAAAACCAAATATTGAATTTGAAATTTTATTAAATCTCATTTCCAGCTATATTATTATTTATCATTTCCGGAAACCAATCACAGTAGCCAATATATATATATGATATCTTCTTTGATTAATGTCCACTATTGGTCCTCTCAAATTACGACAATACCAGTCTTATAACTACTTGAACTTATTTTTATAATACCTTTAGAAAACAATCTTCTCACTTTACTTCTTTTGGAACCACTGAGCTCATTCAAAAGCTAAATTTATGTAGCTCAAGAATATACGTTTCGTCATAATTCAATTCAGTTCAGTGCACAAGCACGTCTCCACTTCCTACTCAACTTGCAAAACAAAATGGCGACGGACTCTGAGAAAATACAGGGTTAATGATCAACTTAACCTTTTGCGCAATAAATAAGCAGTCAGGCCTGCTGACAGCTGTGGCTGAGCAAGAAATAGCTCGGCTTTACATGGGTTAACTAGATAAGTTGCAGCGAAGTAAACTTGCACAGTTTTCCCCTTATTTTTGTTCCTTTCTTAGTCTCTGCAGTTTTCTTCCAATTTGCAAGTCAAGTTGGGTGGTTTGACTTTTTGCTTTTGGACGTGCAGTTTTATATATTTTATTGCAGTATATCGATATTGTTAATTGGCTTCAGTAGTAACAAACAAACTTCGGACCGCTAACGATTCTGTGGTCCGCGTCCGATTCGTGAAATGGACAGAAGGGAATTGGATTTTTGTTGTTAATGAGAGTCCAAAATTGTGATATTCCCTTTGCTTTTATTGCAAATAAATATAAGTCCCATATGAAAGCAGTTATTTTGTATTTTCAAATATAAAACGTTTTATATAAAAGCTACGCCACCACATTAACTCCGTATCCCTTTCACAATGATTGAATATTACTAGTACCGCGGTGGGCGCCATTAAGACGGTCACTACACTACCCGCATTTTCTTATTTTCCGACTTCTTACACATTGGGGAAATGTGCGAGCCATATTTTTAGTTTCACAAACAAAGTTATTATTACGCTTATAAATTGTGTAGGTAGGCACAGCGTATTTACTAAACCCGACGTATTATTAACCGTACATGTTTTGCAGAATTATCTTTATTTGCGTTAATAAGCACTTGATTTTTTTTTGTCATTTGGTTCTAAGACAAACATTTATTTTGCCACTAGTTTTTGCCCGCGGCTTCACTCGTGTCCATGTTTGATTTTCGCAAAAAAAATACTAGCCCACAAGGTTTACATAAAAATCAAACAAACTCACCTTATCATAAATTTATAGTATATTTATAGTATAGTATATATAGATATTAGTTTACATTCATCAACAGATACCGATGTGAAAATTTGAGTACCCACACGTACCTATATATCGGTATCTGTAAGAACGCTTACAAACAATATAAATAAATACAAAAAAACATAGCACGGCCACCCGAGAATGAATTGCTCTACCTGTCAAAACATCGTTCCTCTGTCCGCAGGCGTCAAAGGTAACATGAGGCTCACCCACAAAGAGTAGCCAACGTAGACATAGATAAATAGACAGATAGACAATAGACTACTTTGCACGTAGATTATGTTACCTACTCTGCCGTTCAAAGACAGAGGGGCGCATCTGCCTTTTCGTGCAAAATTGAGTTACATATTCGGAATCAAGATAACACGCCAAGGAATATTTTAAACTAACTTCCCACTAAGCAGCACGTGGCTAAATTAAGCAGTCGCAGGTTGATCTGCTAAATAACGCTTATTGACGGAGGTACGTGAAAGGGTGACCATAATATACCAAGACGCCTCCGTGCCGCGGAAAGCACGTTACACTGTTGGTCCCGGCTGCTGTCATTGGTTAATCTGTGACTGAACTGCCTCTGACCTCTAACTCAACATAGTGGAATTGTGAGTTAGAGGTCATATAGGCAGTTGCTCCTCATAAAATACTGATATTCCGCCCATGTACCACAATTGTACATAAAGTTTAAATAAATAAATAAATATTCAGCTGGATACAATTTTACCAAAGCTGAACTCAATGTAGTTGGTCCTTGCTGGCGCCACACCACTGCAGACTGGTTATGATTTATTTTCTCCATTTTGTTGTTTAGTTAGATGCGCCCTTCTAGCGTATGGTCGCGGTAGAGCGGGGTGTGGAGGGAAACGGAAAGGCGGAGGTGTGCGCGATAGTGATGTATATGAGCAGTAGGATAATGTGTTAGGGAAATGACCCCATTTTTATTTCGTCTATTTTCGTATAAGCGTCGGTAACCGTGTGAGGAACAGGAAGTGTTGCTTCTAGGTTTGTGAGACTAACTAACTGTTTCTAATATACATATATAGGTACTTTCTTTAATAGAAATAAAAAGGAGCGACCGTTGAATTGTTATGAGTTGACTCTGCAGCAAATTTTTATTTATTATTTTTAGGGTTCCATGCCTGAAGAGTAATCAAGAGAATCCTATTGCTAAACTACTTTTGTCCGTTCATTCGCCCATCTGTCAATGAATTTATCGCCTGAACGGTATTAGACAACTAAAATTTTCAGTATATATTTCTATTGTCACTATAAAAGGCAAAATTGAAAATTTTGAAAAAACCCACGACGGTAAAAACATAATTGAAAAAGAATTAAATAATAAATAAAAACCCCCGACTTACAAAATTAATGTAACCTAAGATTGTGAACTGCTAATGTGAGTTGTCACCGTAACACATATCTAAGAACATGCACCATTCAAACTTTAACCCACCACTGAAAACTGCATCAAAATTGGAATAGCAGTTTTGAAGATAAATGGCAACATTGGTTTGCCTAAATATCCCTGACTGCAGCGCCCCCTGTTGAGTTGTCACCGTAACACCTATCTAAGAACATGCACCAATCAAATCCGAACCCATCACTGAAAACCGCATGAAAATCGGACTAGTAGTACTGGAGATAAATGGGAACATTGGTTTGCACAAACAAACATCCTCTCACCCCAAACGCATACACTGTCTCCGTTCCGTCGTGGGAATGAAAACAAATTTCTTTTGTACTTCTTTAATTAAATAAAATCTATAGCAACAAATTCTTAACTTCATTTTCTCATTCACTCTAAGTTAGTGAAATACTCGCTTAAACCTGTCTTACCCATCATTAGAAGTTAACCTGGAATAAGCCAAGTAATAAAGTCTGGTTAGTGAACTGAAAATACGAAATTAAAAGTAAAAAACCTTATTACAGAATCGAAAATTAGTTACTTATACGCTTCAAAACCCATTTTTTCCAACATTTATATGGGTAGTCGACAAACTTTTTCTATTTTGTTGCAAAATTCGCCTTTTTGCGGCAAAACATAGTAAATTCCGCTCGGTCCGGAACAATATTGTGTTCGGCAAAGTTAAGAATTAGTGGCGTCGCGCGATTCAGCATTTAACCGCTAGCCGTTTAATTTACTGGATGTAAGTTTTGCTAAAAATAGGTTTGTTCGTTGGGCTTTATTGCCAAAAGAAGAAAACTTTGAAACATGGCGGCTGAATACCTGGAACAAACACAAAGAGTTACTTAAATAAAGCTTTTACTTATTTTCAGTGGTAATTCCCTTGAACTCAATTTCCAATACGAGCACGAAAGTAATCTTAAAATTAGTATATCAAATGGCCAAACGCGTCTCAGCTGCTGACTTGCGTTTAATTTGTAATGCGCTGATAAGTTCTTTCCAGACACCGGATACTACTGTTTGTTTTATTGGTAAAAGTTTGCTGGAAAAACTGTCCCTCCTGTTAACCTTTTTTTTGGGGAATGGGATGGAAAATGGGAAATCATGAAATGACTTCTCCGGCTCTGGGCGGAGCGGAAGGGAGTGTTAGACTCTTGACTAAAACCCACCCGTGATCCTTCTAGAGCCCGCCGCGTTCCAGGGCGCAGTGACTCTTTCGAACAAATTCCGCACTGACCCTATGGGGGCCCCGCCTTCTTTGCTGACAGTTTTTTGAAGCGCGCTTGGAGCACTACGCGCCGTCGACCTGGGCCTGCTTGCTATCAGGCGGCGAGTCACCCATAGCTAACAGTCCGCAGGCCCGCGCCTACGGTAGCTGGGAATCGCCCTGCGTTTCCCGACACCTCGAGCGTCTTTTTTTGTTGCGGCGGCTGGAGCTGAGGTGAGAAACCTCAGCTCCAGTCGCCGCTCTCTCCCGCACGCGTTCTGCCTCCTCCTTTGCTAGCATTACTGCTTGTAGAAGGAGGTGACCGCTTCCCATGCCTCCTCGCTCCGGAACATACATTGAACAAGCTCCTGACGCGAGGTCGCTGCCGTCGATCGCCACGACGAGGACACGGCTTTGCGCTGCCCAAGGAGGGCAGACCTCCACCGTATGCTCCAACGTGTCCTCCCGGCGATTCACACAGTGTTGACACCCGGACGTGTCCTCCCGCTGAGCCCTTCTTTCTAACCTTAAAACTGCTCTACACGCGAAATAGAAACATCATTAAAACCCTAACCCCAAACGCATAACAGCAAAACAATATAACTGAACACTAGCCAACACACACACGTTCCATCCGAAGTAACAACGGCAACGTCTGCAATGTGTTTCCACTAATGAAAATGTTCACACTGTCTGCAATAAAAAAAACGTTAATTAAGTAACACACCGCTAATGGCTATTCACTACAGCTATGAGATAATTACTGGCGCTTGTTTGCTTAAAATAGTCATTGTTATCGCTATAATGACCGCTTTTTTTGTTGAGTTGTTGAATATTTTTTTGTGTCATAGTGCAGTACAATGATTTTCTGCGTCAACGTGTCTCATGACCGTGTACGTAAAAATGTATAAAAATAACTAGTAATTTTTCGCGGCTACTTTCAGAGATTTCGTTATACAAACAAACAAGTTGACGTTTTTTTTTTAGAACGTTGATATTCTGCACTAGATTTATAATTCGCCGAGGAAATTCTTCGAATTTGTCATGTAAGGCAATATACGAATTATAAAGCAACTTTCTTCACGCCTTATTTGACATACTTATTTTATTTAAAAATTCTAAACGTAATACTTGCCTAGTCGACTAGAAGCAAAAAGCTCATCACACGGCTCAAGCTACGCGCTTTGCTACGGCCGTAGCACTGAGCTACGGCGTAGCTCATGCAACTACGATCACGAGTGTACGTGCTTTTTATACGCTTTGGGAGCTTCCTTTATGTTTTATTGTACATCAAAATGGGTTTGAGTAAAATACTTTTGTGACCCAAACACGGACGCATTATGAAAATAAATACATTTTGAGTGTTGATGTCACTTTTGGGGGAAAAAATTGAAAATTACCGTGTAACATATACAACAAAAAGACTTATGTGATGATATTAATTAAATTTTTCATAACAAATAAATTAATCGTTTTGAGGTTATTCAAGAAATGGAATGAAAATTTTGAAAACATCGGGATTATAAACTTGAATATAACTTGTAATATAGTCTATAGTATTAAATAATATGTAATAAAAATGAGATTCGTTCGGAACGCTGTGCATGCTAATCCGACTCGATCTTGCCCAGTTTTTTTTTTTTTTTAATATCACTGATTTTAATTCAAGTCGCTGAATTATTAGTGAGTAAATAGAGACGCTGACCCAATAAATACTTGTTTGATAAATTTTAATCGCAGACACTAAAGTGATTAATGATCCTACTTTGACATAGTGATAGCTAAAATTATACATTTTCGCCTTGCCGAGATAATTACTTAATTTTCTTAAAAGTTAATCAGGAATATTAGGGAGAAATAAACCAAAGAAGTTTGCTACTTAATTAATATAATGAAATGAGCTTATTTTATTATGTTGATATAACAATGAAAGTACGAATATGAATGTTACGGGTATGTAGTGAGAAATCTTTTCAACATCTATTTATTATTATACTATAAGTACGTAGTTATTAATGGGTTTTGTAGAAGCTTTTTTAAGAAATAATAATTATTAATTTAGCTGACCGGAGTCTGGTTATTATATATTTATTAATTTGTGCCCAGTGAATACCAATAGCCTCACCCTATTAACATGAATCTCAGATATAATTGGTGTCATGTGGGTATACTGTAGCTACTACCTTTTTTTTTTGGATGGGAAATCATCAAATGACTTCTCCCGCTCTGGGCGGAGCGGAAGGGTGTGTCAGACTCTTACTGACTAAAACCCACCCGTGATCCTTCTTGTGCCTTTTGAGTTCCAGGGCCGCGGTGACTATTTCGAACAAATTCCGCAACCCTAGCAGGCACTGACCCTATGGGGCCCCCATCGACTCGGGCCTGGTTGCTATCAGACGGCGAGCCACCCATAGCTTGCCATCTGCAGGCCTGCGCCTACGGTGGCCGGGAATCGCCCTGCGTTTCCCGACGTCCGGGGCGTCTTCTTTTGTTGCGGTGGCTGGGGCGTGAGGTTTCCCTCTCTCGCACGCGTTCCGCCTCCTCCTTCGCTAGCATTACTGCTTCGCAGAAGGAGGCGGCCGCTTCCCTTGCCTCCTCGCTCCGGACCATGGCTTGAATCAGCTTGTACCTACGCCCCCTTTTGGGAAATATAGTTATAATGTCTTGTTTTTATTTTTTTAATTTAAATTCAATTACTCTCTTCACTTTCAGGAAATACAACCTCATACAAACGACAGGTATCCTCTAAAATAGCCCTTTTCAAACAAACAAATCTTTTTTTTTAGTCATTTCTTTCTATCTTAATCTTGTGTCACACACTGATATTTTTACTTTAAAAGAATTATGACGTTTTTTTATGGCGTAAACGTGATTTCAAGCTTTATGATAGCCACACGAACAGACTTTCTTATAAAACTTCACATTTTTAATGATTTTATAACATTCTCTGCATTAAATTTTAATGTTTATTGCTAAACAGCAAATATTAAAATAATGGCCTAAAACACCTATAATAAAAAAATTAAATCTAATTCCCGTAGTTTCGCTTCAAGGGAACCATGCATATTTATTATATATACAATTACTGTACTTAAAATTTAAATAAATAACTCTCAGCTAGAATGTAACTTTCCATCAGAGAAATAATTTTCTTAATGGGTTTAGTATATCCAGCAGTTTTACCTCTACATTACATTAATTTCAATCATACAACACAAGATTTATAACATGTTGAAAAATTATTCAACATAAATCTTCACAAAATCACATATGAAAAATTAAATGACATCAATTAGCATAAGCAGTCGCACAAAGTAGCAGTACCTATTATATATGCATTTACTTAGATTGTACACAAAAGAAAATTTGAATTGGCGTAACAAACGAAATTCACAATAGTAACCTCAATTCTGATACAAAATAAACAAAGCGTCCAATTCCCTAGATGAGTCAATAATTTCTTTGTTGTCTCTGAAAACATATTATAGTACCTCTACGATTACAGAGAGCCTATTTTTTCCGTACAGGGGAAGAACAATAATTAAAAATTAAACCATAACGCTGTTTTTTTTCTGTAAATTATATATATATATATATATATATTATATAAATGTATGTATCTATGAATTGGACTTTGCATCGTTGCGTTGTCGCACGATACGAAAACCTATTCATGGACATTGTTCTACGGGTTGTCGAATAAGTTATATCGCATCGTTATCGAATCGTAGCGTTGCACCTGTCCATAAAATGATAATATACTACTTCATAGTTGTGATGGCTACTGAACCGCACAAATATCTAGTTTAAGAAAGGATAACGATTTTGACGAAACGCCAATTGCTTTTAGCTGTTTTTACTACTTTTGCAATGTTGACAAATCGGGAATGTGTCGAAACAGGAAGTAGCCGCTGTAATTCCAAACCTTGTAACTTCACTACACTTTGGTTCTATAACTTCATCTAAAATCTGTTAAGTATTGGTTTACCAATAATGCGATTTTGGCTCACTAATTTGTGTTGAATCGACTAAACATCCTGTTATTAGCCAATTTCACACTATTACGATTTTCAATTTAAACGCGTTGCAATTAGTGATGGTGGTTTATTACACACTAGCATCGCTCCGCGGTTTCACCCGCGTAGTTCCCGTTCCCCTAGTAATATGAGGTTATAATATGAACTTTTTTCACCGGAGATGGTGTAGCTTCCCAACAGTGAAAGAATTTTTCAAATCGGTCAAGTAGTTTCGGAGCCTATTCAATGCAAACAAACAAAAACAATCAAATCTTTCCTCTTTATAATATTAGTGTAGATAATTCATATGTTTATTTATTTGTTTACACACTAGCAGCTAATTAGCTGATACGTATACTTAGCCCTTCTAATTCGTGTTCATGAAGCAGGTCAACACTTTCATTATAAAAACACACGTTAGAATAATATTACCGACAAAGCACACAACATCGAGCTGAGTCAGACACTTATCTCTAGTCAAAAAGAGAGTCTTCGAAAATTGCCAAAGCCAGTAGCCACACTACATAAAGAAAATACTTTGTTTGCGACAGTACGTCGCGCTGCTAAGATACATTACGTTATTACATTAGCATGCAAACATAATCGAAAACAAAACAGAATATCGAACGAAACTTCTCCGTTTCAATGCTCAGCGAAAAATGAAAAAAACAGCTTGTAAAATAGGCCATGTCGCCGCAGAGTACAAACTTCAACGCGACCATTGTATAGGCAAATCAAATTGGCCGACCTATCGACCGACCGACGAATGTACAAATGACTGAAATTAATCAAAACTGCAACGTATAAAGCGATCACAAAATCGGACAACTATGTGATCGGAATTTATAAATTGGAAACGGTATGACGTTTGCGAGTTCCGAACAATGGACGGCGGGAATTGTGATCAAAGGGATGCGAGTAATATTCATGTATGTAAATGCTAGGAAATATTTGCCTTTATTGACTTAATCTATCTAAATATATAGAAGCGAATGGTCATTCATTCATTGACTCACTGATAAATAACAATGTCACAAAAACTACTTAAACAAAGAAGATGCAATTTGGCTTAGGTGTAGATTATGAGTAGGAAACGTCAGTTAAGAAACGATTTTAGGAAATCTCAATCCAAGCTGACAGAGTCGTGGGCGAAGTGCTAGTTAAGAATAATAGAAGAACAGTGTTACAATTTTTAGATTTTGAATAGATATGTCGTGATTCTCGCTATTTTTATAATTAAATAGGTAGTTGTATTGACTTGAGATTATTAATTCACAGATTTGAAACAGTTGAATTATTTAATTGTTACGTATACGCATTTGATACCTGAAACATATTGCACATAGAATATTTAAATGTATTGGTACACATTATTATTTATCAGAAAACTATTAATAAATATTATGTTTAGTTGGTAGTTGTATTGATTAGAGCTAAGTTGAAAGGATACTTTCCCTCCATAATTCGACCGCATTGGCGGCTATGGCGAGTTATGGTGGGATGGTAGGAGGGTTGTGGATTCAGTTGGTCGTCGGCACTGGAAGCAAGCACTAGTTTTAAGAGCAAGTGTATGTACAACGTAGTAATTAGTCAATTGTGATAAGAATAATCGAAATATATTCGTTGTTGGTATTTACAAGTAAGTTGGTTTCATTTTAAGTCAGAAGTGCGCAAGACCTGCGAGCCATGTCGGTCAGAAATCGTGAGTATCCTTATGTAAATTTTTCAGTGCTTTTGGTACAGATAAGTTCAGTAAGCGATTATAATATTGATATTAGTTTCGAAGCAATCATTGTGACCTATTTCGGAGTAGTTGGACTAATGCACGTGGTACCTTTGGTCGAGGCTACTCCTCGATAAGGTTACCGCTGCATTGGAATACTTATTTTGATTACATCAATAGTTGGACTAATGCACGTGGTACCTTTGGTCGAGGCTACTCCTCGATGGGGTTACCGTTGCATTGGAATAATTATTTGATTAGGTAAAAGGTTTCCCGGTGCACGTTCGTACTCTTGGTCGAGGCTACTCCCCGATAGAGTTATTAGTGCACTGGAACACCTTGAGCAATTTGTATAGCATGTCAATAAAAGTTATTAATTCGCTGACTGAACTTTCTGACCTGACAAGTAGTTTCATAGTTTCGATAGCTTGGATTTTGCTGATTACGGCAATATCCACGGACTGTACAGAACGAGTATAGTGTAGACCCCCTATGCGGCGTACACTCTAAGCCATGTAGGTGTGCTGTTGAGAGATGTACGAGTATACATATGTATGTAGTTCAAGAGCTTATTAGATGCCCGTAATACACAGCCATGTAGGTGAGCTGTAGTTCAAGAGTTTATTAGATGCCTGTAATACACAGCCATGTAGGTGAGCTGTAGTTCATGAGTTCATTAGATGCCAGTAATACACAGCCATGTAGGTGAGCTGTAGTTGAAAAGTTTATTAGATGCCTGTAATACACAGCCACGTAGGTGAGCTGTAGTTCATGAGTTCATTAGATGCCTGTAATACACAGCCATGTAGGTGAGCTGTAGTTCAAAAGTTTATTAGATGCCTGTAATACACAGCCATGTAGGTGAGCTGTAGTTCAAGAGTTTATTAGATGCCTGTAATACACAGCCATGTAGGTGAGCTGTAGTTCAAAAGTTTATTAGATGCCTGTAATACACAGCCATGTAGGTGAGCTGTAGTTCAATAGTTTATTAGATGCCTGTAATACACAGCCATGTAGGTGAGCTGTAGTTCAAAAGTTTATTAGATGCCTGTAATACACAGCCATGTAGGTGAGCTGTAGTTCAAAAGTTTATTAGATGCCTGTAATACACAGCCATGTAGGTGAGCTGTAGTTCAAAAGTTTATTAGATGCCTGTAATACACAGCCATGTAGGTGAGCTGTAGTTCAATAGTTTATTAGATGCCTGTGATACACAGCCATGCAAGAGAGCTGTAGTTCAAGAGTTTTTTAGATGCCTGTAATACACAGCCATGTAGGTGAGCTGTAGTTTAAAAGTTTATTAGTTGCCTGTAATACACAGCCATGTAGGAGAGCTGTAGTTCAAGAGTTTATTAGATGCCTGTAATACACAGCCATGTAGGTGAGCTGTAGTTTAAAAGTTTATTAGTTGCCTGTAATACACAGCCATGTAGGAGAGCTGTAGTTCAAGAGTTTATTAGATGCCTGTAATACACAGCCATGTAGGTGAGCTGTAGTTCATGAGTTTATTAGATGCCTGTAATACACAGCCATGTAGGTGAGCTGTAGTTCATGAGTTTATTAGATGCCCGTAATACACAGCCATGTAGGTGAGCTTGTAGTTCATGAGTTTATTAGATGCCTGTAATACACAGGCATGTAGATGAGTTGTAGTTCAAGAGTATTCCTACCAGCAATGTTTTACACGAGTTTTATCCTAATAATACAGGATGTCGAGCGGTGGTTACGTAAAGTAAATCAGTGTGCTGTAATATACGGCTGGGATGGGACACAGACCATCCATTACGCACTTCAAAAATTATGTGGTCTAGCAAAACAGTGGTACGAGTCTCTGCCATCGCTCGATTTCTCGTGGGAGGAATGGCAAATTAAATTTTGCAAGTGAAAGCTTTTCCAAGTGATATAAATTTTGGTAAACTATTAGAGGGGATGTTAAATCGAAAATCTCGCACCGATGAAACCCTTAGAGAATATTTTTACGATAAGTTATCATTACTAAGTAGACGCAAGATTGTCGGTCGTAAGGCCGTTGATTGTATAGTATATGGTATAGCTGATAACTCTGTAAGAAATGGAGCTCAAGCTCTCAAGTGTGAAGAACCTGAGGATCTGTTAAATTATTTAGCTTCCCAACAACACACGCAATCGACAGCCTCTAAGAGGACAAGTAGATCGTTCTTTTCGAAAGCGAGATTTTCGTGCTAATAATAACGATAAGAATAAGGTTTCGTCATCTAATAGGCCAATGGAAGGCTCTTGTTTTAATTGCGGTGAGCGTGGGCATACTTACCACACTTGTACCAAAACATTGATAAAGTGTGTCAAGTGCCATAGAGTAGGCCATAATTCAAACTGGTGTGCTAGGAAACCGTTACAAGAAGTCAATAGTCAAACAAGTCGGAATGCTGAAAAAAAAAGGTATTAAAAGTTAGTTTTCCCCGAGATTCCTAATGATTGTTAAAAATAACATAAACCTATAGTAACACATTTCATAAAGTGGCTACCGTTAATGGTACTAGGTTAATGTTTATATTGATTTTGGGAGCGAATGTAGTATGATAAGGATTTCGGAGGCTAAAAGTCTTAGTCTCTCTGAGCAGTACGAATTATTGCCAACTATAAAGGGATTCGGTAACTCCAATATAAAACCAAGGTTTCGGTGTACCGTTCAAATTAAAATAGATGAAGTAGATAGTGAGTTAGTGTTTTGACTGTTGACGATGAGTTATTGGATTCTCCAATGCTAATAGGGCAGAACTTTACTGAACAGCCATCTGTCATGGTCATGAAAGACAATGAGAGGCTAAATTTCTATCATGCTCCTTGCGATGTCTCTATCGAAAAAGATATTATTCTCGATCTCTATGTTGCTAAAGAAGTTGTCATAACAAAGAGAGGACTAGTAGATGTTTTTACTCGCAAACCTTACACTGGTGAAATAAACCCCGACGGAGGCACTAGAATGAGTCCTAATCAAGAGTACTATTTACATCAAGGGCGTTATAGATTAGAGGGCGGCAAGGGTGTCATATTTGTTACTGCGCTGACGAATACTCCTATAAGCTTCAAAACGGACAAACTGATAGCTAGGGTTTGTCCCATTACCGAGACCAAAGTTTTGATTATGCAGTCAGATAAAAATCAAACCCAGTTAAAGGTATGCCGTTTGGGTTGGCAAATGCACCATCTGTTTTTCAAAAAATGATGAATCGTCTTCTAGGCTCGAGAAGATTCTCATCCGCATTAGTTTATATGGATGATCTTCTGATTCCATCGGCTTCCATTAATGAGGGTTTTGATAGACTTGAGGATGTACTGAACGTCATTCAAAAAGCCAGTCTTACGTTGAAGCTTTCAAAATGCAGGTTTTTGATACAAGAATAGAATATTTACGGTACGAGATCTTTTCAGAGGGTATAAAGCCTAGTGAAGGAAAGATTTCTTTTGTGCGGAATTTCCCAGTACCACGGAACGTTCACGAAGTAAGACAGTTTCTAGGTTTGGCCAGTTATTTTCGCAGATTTTTTAAAGGATTTGGGGAACTTGCAAGACCCTTAACAACTCTCCTCAAGAAGGATGTGAGTTGGCGATGGGGTTGCGAAGAGTTAGGATCTTTTACTACTTTGAAAGAGCGTCTAAGTGAACGTCCGCTTTTAGCGTTATACAACCCAGATCTAGAGACTGAAGTACACACGGATGCTAGTGCTCTCGGACTGGGTGGTATCCTAATGCAGTGGTAACTTTGTCCTAGGGTACTGAAACCCGTTGCTTATTTCAGTAGACAGACCACACCAGAAGAACATCATTTCCACTCGTATAAGTTGGAAACGTTAGCTGTGGTTTGTTCACTAAAAAAATTTTGACCGTATCTCTTAGGACTTAACTTCTCCGTCTACACTGATTGTAATGCATTGCGAACTACCTTAACTAAACGTGACCTAGTGCCTCAAATAGCACGTTGGTGGTTACAAATCAGTGAGTAGTAATCAGTGAGTATCGACCAGGCAATCGAATGAGCCATGTCGATGCTCTAAGTCGGAATCCTCCAACTGGTGGTAATCCAAGCCAGTTTTTAATACTTTGAATATAACCACTGACAACTGGATAATAACCCTACAGATGGCGGATCCTAAACTTGAGCAATTTTTTAAAATCCTTAAACCAAATGTGTCTGAGGAAATTATAGAAATAAAAAAGAACTATGCCGTTAGGAACCATTCATTACATAGAAAAGTCGGTGACGAGTTTCGATTAGTTATTCCTAGGGATGCTAGATAGCAAGTCTGCAAAGCAAACCATGACGATGTAGGTCATTTTGGGTTTAGTAAAACACTAGAGCGAATTCAGGGTCGATACTGATTTCCAAAAATGAGGCGATTTGTAAAAAAAAATATGTCGCGGCGTGTATAGATTGTGCCTATAATAAAGACAACTCGGCTCGAATTCGCACCGGTCTCTTGCATCCCATACCTAAAGTAGAAAAGCCTTTCCATATGCTGCACTTAGACCACTTAGGACCTTTCGTACTGAGTAAGGCTCGTAATAGTTACATATTGACGATAGTGGATGGGTTTACAAAGTACCTTTTCGCCAAGTCTGTTAGAGATACAAAAAGTAAAAACGTTATTAAAATCCTAGACAGCATATTCTGTGATTTCGGCATTCCATACAGAATAATTACAGATCGTGGAACTGCATTCACTTCAGCCCTTTTTAAGAAATTTTGTATCGATAAAGGCATCAAACATGTACTTAACGCAATTGCTTGTCCCAGGGCAAATGGTCAAGCGGAAAGATTCAATCAAACTATCCTTGCAGCTTTGTCTACACAGAATTTTGGCAAGGATGAGCGTAATTGGGACGAACAGCTAGGTAAAGTGCAATGGGGTATAAATAATACGATAAATGCAACTACAAAGAAAAGCGCGTCCGAATTGTTATTTGGGATAAAACTAAATGGCCCTATCGATAATATATTGACGTTAGAAAATCTCGGACTCGGCGGTGAATTGGCTCGTCCTACGTCATCAATCCCAATGAACAATCCTCTCGTTAAAATCGGTAGCAATAGTTTGCCAAGCGACAGTCACGATATAAACTCTTCTAATGTTTTAAATGAGAACACCAAGGATAATCAAATACCGTCGACTTCTCTAAACAATGACATATTTGATCTTCTTTTTCCCAATTCATCTAACGTTTTCGTAGGCAATGAACTAAATTTGCCAGAATCGTCAGCAGAATTTGATAAAATTAGGCAAGAAGCATCAATTAACATTGCAAACAGCCAAAACCGTCAGAAAATGGTTTACGATAGTAACAGATCTCCAGCAATTACATATTTCGTGGGAGATTTGGTAAAGATTACAAAGAGTAGTTTCAAAAATGACGGCAAAAGCAAAAAGCTTTTACCAAAATTCGTAGGTCCGTATAAGATTACTGAATGTTTAGGGAATGATCGCTATAAAATTACAAACGTGCCCGGTTTTAACACATATCTTGTAGTGCTTACTGATGCTTTGGTATAATGGGTAAAGCCCATTGTACATGTCTCATTCACAATTTTCGTAATTCATTTTGAAATACTACTTTGTAATTATAATTATTTAGCAATTGTTAAGAGCATTATTTTGTTATTAAATAGATGTATTATGATTTACTGATTAACAGGATTATTTTGAATGTCGTGATTTTGCGTGCATCAGAGATTTGCACGCAGTCGGACGGCCGAATGTCGTGATTCTCGCTATTTTTATAATTAAATAGGTAGTTGTATTGACTTGAGATTATTAATTCACAGATTTGAAACAGTTGAATTATTTAATTGTTACGTATACGCATTTGATACCTGAAACATATTGCACATAGAATATTTAAATGTATTGGTACACATTATTATTTATCAGAAAACTATTAATAAATATTATGTTTAGTTGGTAGTTGTATTGATTAGAGCTAAGTTGAAAGGATACTTTCCCTCCATAATTCGACCGCATTGGCGGCTATGGCGAGTTATGGTGGGATGGTAGGAGGGTTGTGGATTCAGTTGGTCGTCGGCACTGGAAGCAAGCACTAGTTTTAAGAGCAAGTGTATGTACAACGTAGTAATTAGTCAATTGTGATAAGAATAATCGAAATATATTCGTTGTTGGTATTTACAAGTAAGTTGGTTTCATTTTAGATATTTCGATTAATTTGATAAATTATATTGGTTTTGTAATCTGAAGTAATAAAAATAACATTTATACACGTCAATCGAAACACTTTTCACAATTTCAATTCATATTAACAAATAATGATGATTATAAGTATAAAATTAATTTATTTAGTTTTTGAACATCAAATCATATTTTATTTGATATGTCAGCACTTCAAGAGAAAATTCTCCGAAAAATAAAGCCAGGTAAAATGTATTTGGAATCAGATTCAAATACCTTAAAATCTGTTCGCTCCGATCAGTCGCACTCATCTAATACAATTGATGAAGCATCTGTTAAGTAATTATTTTCCTCTGCCTCCCATCCCCGCTTCCCCGTCGATTGCAATTGTCTTTATGTTAATCTTCAAAGACGGACTTTGTACTAGCTCAATTGATGTGATTTTAATTGATAGTATTATCATGTAGATTTGTGATGATTTGTGAGTGGAAAAGTCTTACGTTAATGTTAGATTAATCTTATTGTGAAACATATTTAATTTAAGTTTCAAACCTCCGCAAACCTGTAATTTTCAATGAAAAGTCACCGAGATGAAAAAATATAAGTTAATTCAACTATTATAATTACATAATAATCAACGTCACGACGCACATAGATAGACTGCGTATAATAATCAACACACGCACACACCCACACGAGGACGGGTTGCGTCGTGACGTCACGGGGAAGCAAGACGGAGGATATCACCCCTCGCAAGAGAAAGCGAGGGGGAATATAGGCCAAGAACCGACCTACCTTCTGATGCTGATACAGTGGCGAGCCGAGCCACCTATAGCAGCTAGGGAGCTTGTAATAAGGTCGCCCACAAACGGTGTACAGCCTTCAAATTATACTATTCAGTATTTTTTCTTCACTAATGACGCAAATTTACGATATATTCATGAAAACTAGGTTACTCCGAAACCTAAAAATAGAAAATTTCTGCATATTTCACAGCTCGCTGCGAAAATCCTATTGAAGTTATCAATATACAAACAAAGGCTTCCATGCGTGCAGCTCGTGTTTTCCCTGAAATATAAACTGATTTTAAAAATTCACCCGCATACGCTCGAAAAAATTCATTTTAAATTTCCACTTCGCCAACTTTATTCATGAAGTTTTGAAACTAAAGTAGAACAGCTCTTTACAAGATTGTTATTTGAATTTTCTTTTTAATTTATAGTCAGGTAATAGCTCTTATTAAAAAACTGTCTGCTTAAATTAGTTTCGAGAATTTTCAGGTGAATATTGGATCATTTTTGCAGCATAAACAATTCTTAAGCGAATGCGGCAAGCAAACATAGTAACTGGGGTTATAAAACTATAGCATCTATCAAATATTTAACGACATTTTCAAGCTTTTGTTGTTATGTATGCATACTTAAATGTAACTTAGTGTTTCGAAGGCACACTATATGTTATTGTGTTATATGACTTTAGTTTATAGTGTAACAAAAAGTATGTATGTAGAATTGTGTTGCAAATTCCAAACTTCATTTATCAGTACACTATTGTGTATCAGCATACTGTTTATATAGTTCAAAATATATTAGGCGATGATTGATCTACGTGCTTATTGGCCACTACAGACCTCTCACCTCCGTAGCAAGCCTAAAATTATAAAAAAGGGACATCATATGTACAGTATAGATTTCAGAAAACCTATAAGTCTGTGATAAAATAAAAAAACTATCGGAACCCTTTGCATCCGACTAACACTTGGCCACTTTTTGTATTTATTAATAAGTACTACCTGCTATGTTCAATAGATACAATAGGGATGTTTCCTGAGGAATAAAACTATGATTCTATTTATTCTGTCAGATTAACGAAAAATATTGGACACGTATTTTTTGTATTTTTATCTATAAAAATTGACGAGGATAAAAAGCTTCAAAGATCATGAGTGGGGGCTTGTGACGTCACGGCGTGGTAAAAATCGTTGCACGAAGTGACGTCAGACGAGTTTTCATCGCACAGTATCGTCTTCGTTTTTTGTTTACGTGGAAAAATACGTATCCAATACTTTTTGGTAATGTATCTAACGGACTAATTAGATTTATTTAGGCAACTATCCTATTATGTTGTGTGGCTAAACATCACAAGGTCTTAGACCTCAATTTACCTAGAGTAGAGTTCACCAGATGATACTGTCCCCAATTCCAAGCTATTCAACGAGACACCTCCAAGACATTTAACACACGGAAATGAAATCCCGTGGGGCGGATGCTGGCAGCAGTCTGCTCCGATATGCTAATGCAACGGTGCAACTGTCATTTGCAGGCGGAAAGCCAGTTAACCACACTAATATTAACATTATGTTGAAAGCTTCATTTCATAATTGTTCTACTGCACCACTTTTTGTCATAAACAGATAATTTCGTCCGTCTATCTGTTTACGAGATAGTTTAAAAAAAAAACAATCATAATTGCGTAGATTAAGTACACATATTAAGATGACCAGTGACCCGAACACGGGCGCGTTATGTAAATATAAAAAAATAATGAAATAAAGTTTGCAAACTATACCGTGTGTGCAAGGGCTTATTGTGATGGTTAAAAAATATAATTTTTTATAAATTTAAAATCAACAGTTTTGTATTTATTAAAGAAATTAGAAAAAGAAAACGCCATTACCAACCTTTCGGCACGCTTAGCATTCGAGTTTTTGTTTTTTTAAAGTAAAGAAACTTGAACCTTTTGATAATTATCATTTATACCTACTATCGATTAAACGATTGTGTACCTTTACCGGGAGAAAAAACCACCATTAGTAGCACGATCCCGAATTTGTACTACCAGAAAAAAACAGAAAACGGTGTAACCATTTCGATCTCACGTCCAACCTAATGTACAGCAATAACCTATAATGTTACAAGTACACTATGTTACAAGTTACACTATGTTACAAGTGTACTACAGAATGTGAGCCGACGTCCCAGTGGCCGGAGTGTCCAATCCAGCGCGGTAAAATGTACCAAGGTCAAATGCCCCACTATTTTAGAATACCCTTTATTATTCAACGGTTTAGTTAGCGCGTTTCTGCGTTCCTAGTTAAGTATTCATAACTTGTTCGTAACTGTTATTGTGTTAAGCTCGTGTGTTATTCATTAGCGGGAGCTATTCTTAATTCCTTGTACTAAACACGTTGATCGTAAACTTGACAAATAAATGACGCAGTAAGTTGTACTACAACGAAATATTCTGCTAATCATTTAAGAGTAGGCAATTATCATAGTAGTAAAAATAAATAAGGAAGCTGAAATAGTTCTTCGTGAAAACCCGTACCTGATACCTAAACCTGATTTTAAAACTCACCGTTGTGCATGCAATTTTACACATCATAATGATGTGAATTTGTTACACAAACCCGAAACCTAATTGGTTCGCATTTGCATCAAAAATTCTAAAGGACATAACCGTTTTCATAACAACATGTTTATAAAATCATGGCTTGAAACCCCGCAAGTGGAATATAAATGAAAATCATCCATTGTTTACTTTTGGTGGGTGTGATCTGATCATTTTTGCTTCCGACCCCTTCGACATACCCGGGCGTGCTCGTGCCCAGTCAAACCTCAGAATAAATACAGTAAACCTAATAATAAAACATTATTAACGACTCAGTTAATAATATTCACAATTTTAGGGTTCTGTATGTACGAATGAAAAAACAGAGCCCTTACGTTACTCGTCTCTCCATAGTGGACCGATTTTATTGAAATGTGGATTCAAAGACGGATGCATGACGTAATTTTAAATTCGTTTTATATTTTGGATCATTTTTCGGGAACAAATTACAAAATATAAGAAGCCTATGGTTTAAAATAACATGCTAAAGAAGTATAATTCATCGGTTCTTACGTTTATCTTGATCACGATATTACCTGCTTAAAAGTTCTGGAGGAATGTTTTGGAAAAATATTAACTATGCGTACAGCATAGGAGTGCAATTCCCTGCTAGAGTCTTTGTTCCTGATAACTACAACTTGGGAGTCTTTAAGTCAAGAGTGAATAGGTTACTTCTAGACAAGCGTGCTTCTTCTTCGACCACATCATCTCTTACTAACAGGAGAGATGATGGTCAAACGCGTGCCTCTCATCACCAGTAAAAAAGAGATCTACAGTGCATTTCACATAATTTGGATGTCACGCTCATCCACAGCCTCTTATTAATCAATGTTTTCACGATACGACCGACATACTTCTAAAACTAGTTCTTACATGCAGTAACTGCGCCTTTTACCAAAATATTTTATTACTAGCTTCTGCCAGCGACTTCGTCCGCGTGGAATAGTTACTTTACCCCCGATTTTGAAACTCTCAGCCCGAACGGTTTAAAATTGACAAAAGATAGACATGCTGTTTCGGGATGTTTTTTAGATAATTTTATGTAGATGACTTCTTCCGTTTTCCCAAAATTTTCCTTCACTGCTCTGCTCCTATTGATTGTAGCGTGATGAAAAGTATACTATAACCTGCCCAGGAGTATGAAGAATAATTGCACCAAGTTTCGTTAAAATCGGTCGAGTAGTTTTTGTTTTTATAAAGAACATACAGACAGACAGACAGACAGACAGACAGACAGAAAGACAGACAGACAGACAAAAATTTTACTGATTGCATTTTTGGCACCAGTATCGATCACTAATCACCCCCTTATAGTTATTTTGAAAATATATTCCTTGTACAGAATTGACCACTCTACAGATTTATTATAAGTATAGATTGTGCTGAGTAGAACTTCTGCTTCTTCGAAATTATAATGTGTATTAGGGGTGACGACACGGGAATAAAGCAACGAGGCCACGCGGCTGATTTCATCTTTTTATGGTATTCTATCCTTTCTATGTATAAAGCTAATTTTCATGTGAGAGTAAATAAAATTTCTTTTATATTTTCTTATCGCGGCCATCGGAACACTGAGCGTAGGTTTGACAGAAAGGTCCCGCTAGGGTTGTGGCATTTGTTTGAAAGAGTCACCGCGGCCATGGGACGCAAAGGGCACGAGAAGGATCACGGGTGGGTTTTAGTCAGTAATAGTCTGACATTCCCTTTCGCTCCAGAGCGGGAGGAATCGGAAGAAGATTTGATAATTTCCCATCCAGAGAAAAAGGGTTGACAAAAATACATAGTTGTGTATGTGGTTTCAAAGTAGGCAGGGATGTGACATTTATGTACATTATGACATAAGATAAACAAAACCCCTGAAATGTATAATCATCTCATGAAACTACGAAATAAATATATCTACTTATTTATTGTCTATGCCAAATATTTTTGAAACTTAATGTATTCTATACGGTGCAAAAATTTGTGCGATATTTTGTAAGCCCAAATAGACCAAAATTATACATTTGTACCCACAAATTCATAATTTTGGTAAAGCTCCACCTCCATTTTACACATTAATTCGGTTTTTTAAATCGGTGTTTCAATCTGATTGCTTGTTTAAGAAACGAGGCACCTTTACTGACAGTACTTATCATAAAATTATATACACAGTCATATCAATGAAAATTTCAATAATCGACCGTAAATTCCAATTGAATAACTCAGAGTTAATTTAATGTAGTTCCAATTATGCACTGCGTAGATATTGTAATTAACTAGTGAACTGATTTCGCCACGCAGCCTGATGGATAATTTAATTTGTTTTCTCATTTATTGAGTAAATGGCAGTAAAGTAGAATCTCGTGTAATCTTCCACCCTTAACAGAGTTTTCCCAAAGTCCTAACAGATTATCTACTTACCTGAGAAGAAAGTAGTTATCCCTCCTGAACTTTAGATAGGCACGGCCTTGGGTACGGTCCAGTTGACTCTCTAAATAAGTTTTTCTGGACTCGGAAAAGCTAAATTGGCGCTTAGCACCCGACCGTTATCTGTGTGTACGTTTTTCGTGTTTGGACAAGAATTTCTCTGTTTATGGCCAAGGATAATGGGCTTTGTTACTAGCGGTACAATACGGAGTAGGTCGCAGCCGAAGTGAGCAATTTATCGGCCTCTGTCAGGCCAACATCCCGCATGGGGCCCGTTGAGAGCTAGTGAATAGGCGCGACCGCAATTAAAATATGGCCGACACAACGCCCGCTCACAAAGACCTTCGTACGATAAATACAGCGTCCCTGCGGCTTCGGGGACGTACGTTGTATTTCTCCGACTGTAACACGAATTACTTCACCTTTTTACAGGCAATAACTTTATTAGGATGACAAAATTCGTTTCGGAGTTTCCTTTTTCATCGTGAAAAGTAATTGGTTGGTATAAAATGGAGTTCTTAGGTTAAAAGCTAGCAACTTGCTTCTGAATGCAATGTTGAAACCAATTACTTTGTGCGGACAATTCCGAATGTTCTGTCTTGTGTACTGTTGCAACTCGCTGTGCACTTCATAACAATACAAGCGTGACTGTTACTGACATTTCAATATCTTGCAGTAGGTACCTAGGTAAGTCAGTTAACTTAATTTTCTGCCGACTTAAAATTACTTCAGCAACTCAATTGAACTAACTATCTTTTTATGAACAACTTATTTCTACATATTATGTCTATATTTTCTCTTATACAGGTAAGGAAGGAAAATAATTTCGCTAAACAAAATTGAAAAATAAGAATCGTTTAGTAGAATCAGTAGTAAAAGCTTCAAAGTTGATTCCGTGAATTAAAGAAAAATAAAATTGCCGTTGAACGTGGCCCTCTATTAGATCGCTCGGCGCCCCATAGTGGGTCGGATCGCTACGGGCTTACAAACTACTGTTGAGTACGCTACTCTAAACGTTTATGTTGTATATTTTTGTTACCCGCTGCCCAGGGAGTTTCTAAGGAAGTTTATCGTTTATGCAATATAGACCGTAAGCGACCGTATCGTACAGAAAATGGACTTTATTCATTTGAAATTAAAAAAAAAAACATAAGTCAACTCTTTTAATATGATAGTTCCAAATCGTCAATTAATATCAAGTTCAATTATCATTATTATAAGGTTTTACTCGAATTAATAAGTTTTCCAACATTCTAACTGAACATTATCCATTTGCACGTACCCGACTAGTGTAACGAAAAGGAGACCTTTTGTATTAAAACCTCTTTTTTAATATTACAATTAATAATAAATTAATGTACATTATGTCCTAACAAGTGTCACTGTCACATAAAAGCGTTGCCTCTTGAACTAGATCATCATCAACAGCCTGTTGCAGTCCACTGCTGGACATAGGCCTCTCCAATTGCACGCCACTTAGATCTATTTTCGGCTTCACGCATCCAGTTTCTGACAGCCGTCCTGCGCAAATCGTCACTCCACCGTGCCTGAGGACGTCCTACACTACGTTTGCCGAGACGCGGACGCGAAATAGATAGTCAACCTTTATCTCTGGAGACATTTCCTTTCCTAATATAATCTATGTGATTAGGAAAGAAACTGTTTGTTTACATGCTAGGTGCAATTCTTATAAAAATAAAAAGTATTGGATACTGAATGATAAAAATGTACCAAACTAATCTTAAATTCGTTTATATTTAATTTGGTTTCTTGGCTTTTTGATGTTATCCATATCTACAGACGTCCCTATTCAATAGTTTCTGATTTGCTTTTAATTGAGTCACTGGTTGGTAGAAATTAGTACCTATTAAATAATGTTTTCTAAATCAAGAAACCCCAGATTTCAGTTTTTATTTAATTATTTACCTTTGTCATCTTACCAATGTGCATGAAGCGCATATTCTATATATTTTATTTTGAAAATGAAACATTAACAAAAAAACGTATTTAATGCCTTAAGCATTCTTTGACAGTCAAGTCAATCTATCAGTCAATCATCAATCTATCAGCCTGATAATTTCGTCAACCCGAAACTCACTCCGGGTTATACCAACTTGTCATGTTATTGTATTAATTTGCAGTGTCACCGTCCAACAGGTATATAACAATTTTAATACAAATACACAATTTTAAATACTATTGTATCTTATAGCACATATAAAATGTTGTATATCAAACAGGGTGCATTACGAATGTATTGCAGTATCCCTTGTATTAAAGTTGTTAGTTCCTGCAGAGGCCGGTATCGGGGCGTGCGGCACGGTGCGATGCGGCATGCGTGGGGACTGCGAGAGCCGCACTAGGGCAGGGGAATGGTCTCAGGGCCGGTGTGTGACGAGGTTCCGCTGATCGCGCGGCTGGCTTCACGCTGCGTTTCATCGAAGCTCTGTGTTGAATTTGAGCTAGACGTCACGTAACCCTAAAAATATAAACAAACATTATCAACTGTATTTGATTCATAATAAATATCCAGATTTTATTAAAAAGGCTAGACGATGATATTATATATTCAGTAACATATACTTTCTTTTCCAGGTACGTTTATTTAGACTGATTGCATCAACGACAAACATGCAGACCTCGAAGTAAGTAAACGTTCTCCAGATACCGATTTCATTTTATATTTTGCTGTAAAAATAAAATCTTATATCTGTAACCTCGTACCAACGAAATTACAGTTGAAGGATTTTACATCTGATCTTCGAGTTCGCAAATTCCACTTTACGGTCCTAACTCAAACTCAGACGGTATTGAGGACTTACGAATTGACGGGTAAGCAGAACTAACTACATCAATTTTGCTTGAGAATAGTTCTTTGAGGAAACTAGCGGAGTTTTCGACGAGCAGTTTGTATATATTCAATTCAGCTTACACACGATTTATTTTCAGTAAGCACAGGCTTTCCTTGCTTTCGGACGAAAAATTTTGGTTTACAATTGTATCGATGAATAAACGGTATTCGTATGAGCTCACATGATTGATTCAGATAAACCGTTAATCTGAGAATGAACTGTCAATTTTGTTTTCGCTACCAATTTTAATAAAAGCTTATTTAAACCTTTGTAATCTGGTATTACAGAAGGAAAAAGATGGTATTTTTAAAAACAATTACCCTTTAGCTGGATATTATAATACTGTATTCGTTTCTGAAACATTACGTAAGCAGCCTCAAAAAATTGAATGTTATCGTCCATTGCCTCACAGCGGCGCCACCGTCGCTTCGTTAACGAACATTTATCTAAAACAAGGAATCTTCCGTCAGTTAACCCGTCCATTGTTAAAGAATGTCATTAGGCAGCCGGTGAATATTTCAAAAGTGAAAATTGTAGCAAATTGAAAGGTCGGCAGCCGTACCGACGGTACTGTTACATCAGACTTTATTGTTCTGATACGCTACGTAAACGTTTTATTCTGTAATTGGTTTTACGTTTTTATGGATTCCGCCTCGATTTTTATATTGATACAGGCGTACTTTTATGGTAATATTTTTTTATTGCGTTTCCTTCCATAGAGATACCTGTTTGGAGTCTTAACTTATATTAAGAGCGCAGAAAGTCGTATTTGTTTGATAAATGGAGAGAACTTTAGCGATCGTCCTCTTTAATATGCATTAAATTTGAAACTAGTTACTCTAATCTTATTCTGTAAAGAAGAATGACAGAACTTAAAATTATTCATCTACTTAAGTCAGAATCTAATTCCACGATAGCTGTTCCACAGGCTTTTTCCCAGTTTGTAATGTAGTAAATTTAATTACAGTGAATGGTTGTAAGTTAATCACTCGCTATCCGCGAAGCCTGCCCGCGTATGAAACAAGCTGACATATTAATTTTGAGTTAACGAGCACACTCCACTTGAAGCGGAACGGAAATATTTATCAAACCGCACCATGATGAACGTGTTCTGTTTGTAAATGACCTAATAAAGGGAGATTAATTCTATCTGTTACTATATTTTGTACAAATTTAATTAGCCTTGTAAGCAGGAAATAAGATCAGTAAAGACGATCATTACAATTCTTATCCGTACTGTACTTAACTACTGTATTATACTGTGTTTTTGGTTGTTACGCTTTCATTAATCGCTGAACCGGTTTTGATGATCTTTTGTGCGGAGATAGATGGTACCGAGACGGTATTAACTGTTCTTTGTGAAAATCTATATCAACGTGATCGAAGCCGCATGCAAAAACTATTGAACTTAATCGTATATCAGCACAATCACCTGCTTCCTTCCATAAACGATGAAGGTGCGTTTTGCCATTAACAGTTAACTAATTATGTAAGCTCAATGAAACCCCGATTATGTTAGGAACGTTATCATCGGTTATTTCCAATTGTATGTGCGATTAAGAGCGTGAAGCTGATAACAGCAAATTGATTGATTAATTTACGTGTCGCAATCATTAACTATGATTGTAGGGTAATCTCTTACAGGCGTAATGTTCAGGGACAGCCGGAGAATTTGATTAATGAGATCGATTAGCGTACATTTTAATAGCTGTATTTGTGAAAGAGTAATTATATGATTAGTTTTAATATGGGATTCTAAATTCAAACTTACTTTGATAAAATAATATGTTCGCAGTGAGTGTAGACTGGTTAATATTTAAAAAGTTATTTTTATATTACGTATGAAACTCAACGCATATTACATCATACCCGTTGTCCTGTTAAGGTTAGGCAAAAGTGCTTGTGTTCCCTGTATTGTTGTTACACGATACACACTAAAACTGACACATACTTAGATACACATTATAAAACTTCCATAAACAAAAAGATACATCGACCGTTTTACGCCAAAAGGAGTATCTACTTTATTTTATGTATGTACACGTACATCTTAGTTTCTGACTAAAAACCGTGAGGGTATGTCAATACAGTTTTCCCAAAATATAATCCTCATTGTGGTACACTTTTGTTACACTACTATCGTTTTATGGGCACGTAGCTTGGAACGCATAAACGCGTAAATGTGTATCTACAGTCTACGTCGTCGGGCGTCGTCTATGTAAATGCACCGTGCACTTCCTTGCGACGCCTCTAAGTTTTAACCATTTACTGCGATAGCATTATTCCTACTTAAACACCATTTAACTTTTATGGGTAAGTCGGCTAAGGCTATGCTGATCCGGGAATGAAAGGGAGGATAATAACTCTCGCGACGCTGTTTATGGCAGCTGTAAACGTTATCTAGCGGAAACTGGTTATTTTCAGTGTTTACCATTGGGCTGGACGATTCTTTGTGAAAAGGTGACCCTTTCAGTTTTATTAGGAGAATAAAAGCATTGGTCAAGTGCAAGTCTGAGAGTTTCTGATGAAAGTCTTGACCAACAGGCAGACAACGAAGTGGTTCTGTTTTTCCTGTGAGGTATGAACCCCTAAAAACAAAACCCGAAAAATGCTTTCAGACGATCAATAAAGAACCATGCATGCCTAAGTTAATCACAAGTGTGGTAACCATAAAACCTTACTCGATTACATTAGCAAATTCACTCAAACTTTTACGAATTATTTCACGTAATCTCGAATCTAATATTCGGAATATTGCAAGCTTCAGCCCATCTAGCGGCAACTTAACGTGGTTATACACATCCGTGGCCCGGCTTCGGTTGCTCTAACCTTGTAAAGGGTTTCTGAATAAATTTCCGTGGGTAGCAAACTTTTGGGATAACATCTTCGAGGGGCGGTCGCTTTATACGTATTATATGAGAACCGCTCCCATTTGTTGATGTAACGCAAGATATCGTGAGAGCTAATAAGTTACTTTGTAGGAATATATTACTTTAGGAAGCACTGGTTTGCTGCATGAATATTTAGTTTTCGGGAACATTAGTTCTGTATCTTGCTTGAGGAATGAGGGAATTTACGAGAAGAAAGTTTTGAGTAGGTCATAATGTGGATCTTGCTAGGGTTGCAGAATTTATTTGAAAGAGTTACCGCGGAACGCAAAGGTCATTACGAGGAGCACGGGTGAGTTTTAGTCAGTAAGTCAGAATTCTGACACTCTCTTCCGCTCCGCCCGACAGAACTCATTTGATGATTTCCCATCCACAAAAAAGGTACTAATGTGGAGGTTAGAAGTGTAAGGGAAGACCAAATAAACGATGAATCGAATGTGTGAAACATATGTCTAGAAAGGAAGCCACTATTGAGACGGCGACTATTGGAGATGTATGAAAGAAGAATTCATAATTCGCTGAACCCTAAATAAATGAAGATAAGGCCAATTTGATTGTAGTGATAGGTCTGTACAAATACTAATATTATAAATGAGAAAGCAAATCTTTCTATCTGTTTGTTTGTTACCTTCTCACTTGTATAAGTCACTGGAGAATTTCAGAGATTTTTAGAGTGTAATAAATCTTTTTTAGATTATAATATTTCATTATATTATGAACAGGTCGTTTTGTGTACTATAAATTCCATCCAAATTCAATCATTTCTAATATACCCGTCTTATTAAGAAAAAATATTTTACAATTTCACGCGATATTTTACAATCTTACGACGTTTGCAATTTTCCGATGACATACAAGTCTTATGCCTTTAGAAAACATGTAATGCCATATTTTTTTCCGATAGAACTTTCATTTGGAATTATTTCCTAGTTTCACGAAAGGAAGCCAGTGGCAGAAGCTTGGCATCTTCAATACTCATTAGCAGCAAGTCAGTCACTCCAAATAATAATGGCATCACACTTGTATCTACCACAGAGTTCGGAGTGAGCACCGTGCCGGCGTCACGTCGGGCGAGTGGTCGCGTGACCGCAGCACCGGACGTGGCACTAATGGCGACAAATATCTAAGTGATGGCGCCAAGCTGGTGAATCCTAACAGCTCTGACATGCTTTGCAACTGTTATTACTCGTACACGACTGCCCAAAAAAAGAAGTGTAATGTTTTTAGGGTTCCTGTATGTCTGTATATATTGATATCGGTTTAACCGATATCAATATATGTGGTATCGATAGAAGCGTTAAGTAATCCCGGGTAACATAGGCTAGTGTTTTATTAACAACTAGCTTCTGCCAGCGACTTCGTCCGCGTGGAATAGTTACTTTACCCCGATTTTGAAACTCTCAGCCCGATCGGTTTAAAATTGACAAAGTTTCATACAAACGTTCATCCCCTATTTTATCCCCTTGGGGGTAGAATTAATCAAAATCCTTTCTTAGCGGATGCCTACGTCATAACATCTACCTGCATGCCAAATTTCAACATTTTCCTTCACTGCTCTGCTCCTATTGATTGTAGCGTGATGAAAAGTATACTATAACCTGCCCAGGAGTATGAAGAATAATTGCACCAAGTTTCGTTAAAATCGGTCGAGTAGTTTTTGTTTCTATAAAGAACATACAGACAGACAGACAGACAGACAGACAGACAAAAATTTTACTGATTGCATTTTTGGCACCAGTATCGATCACTAATCACCCCCTGATAGTTATTTTGAAAATATATTCCTTGTACAGAATTGACCTCTCTACAGATTTATTATAAGTATAGAAAAGGGGCCATGGCAAGGTTCATAAAAAAAAACAAAATATTTGCTTTTCATGAAAATTATACTACATATACTGTCATCGTCTAAAGCTTGCAAAAAAGTAAGTATGAAATAAAAAACAAATAATTAACAAAATAAAAAAAAAACGCGATAGGTAATAATCTTTTCATTGCAGCCGGGACGCGGTCCTTTGAATAGTTCTTTACAGGTGGACCTGTAAAAAAGGAGACTGCAATGAAAATGATTATAATTATTATCTTGTTTTTAATTCACTTTTTGACATGCCAGGAGAGTTGCTTTATTTTTAAAATTAATTTGTTTCTAAAAGTATTTATTTGGCATTGTATATTGTCATAAAGTTACAGGAAACGTCAATTTTACAAGGTCCTTTCCCAAACATGTATGTTTGGTGCGGCTTCCCGTCTAACCGGATTCAGCTGAGTACCAATATGTTCCTGTCCAGTGACTGAAAACAACAAAGTACCTACAATAAAGAAGAGAACTTGCTTTTGCCCGCGACTTCGTTCGCACACATCCCGTTTTTTCCGTTTCCCTTTTTTATTGTTTAATTAATTATTTACATAAATTTTATAACAATGCGATGTTCATTTAGCTTAATCTAATACGTTTAAAGGATATCTGTTTCTGAACTAGATAAATTAATATCTGTATCTCAGAAAACAGCGCTCTTCCCTATAAACATTATATTTTAAAGCGAAAAACGTTCCAAAGCACCTCCAAAAGAGAAAAGAAAACATTTAAAGGAATATTATAAAATTATTGATAAGGCCTCCTTTGTTGAATGACTGTGTGTGGGAGGGTGAGTGCGTAATTTGAATCTATTGTGGTACATTTAGGTTTTCGGTTTCGTCATAGGTCAGTTTATGGCCTTTTAGCCTATAACCTTCCTCATATACCTGGTCTATAAAAAGATTTTATAAATTCGTTTGGTTGTTCCAGAGATTAGCGCTTTCAACTTTATTATATAAGTTTTTTGATAAATAACTTTACATCACGAAATTCCTTGGCAAAACTGCTGTCGGATTTCATCTTCTGACTAGCCGTTCTTACTGTCAAAGTTCAACAAAAAACAGCCAGGACCAACAGCTTAACCTGCCTTCCGAGACACCGAGGAGTCTCGGTATGTTAAGACGGTCACCCATCCACATATCGACCTTGGCACTGAGCCTAAACCGAATGTTTTACTAGCTCAGCACGTATCATAGTAAATCAGATAATTGGTCATAACTAATATCTCATCTGATAATAATCTATTTTACGAATCCACAATGGATACACGTTGACATAAAGTAACCTAATAAATCGTGAGTAACTGCTTACTATGCTGTTTATTTATCACTTATCAGTGCAATATTACAATTAAATTTAGCAAAACACTAAATACCTATTAAAAGACTGCCTTTACTACCTATAATAATTACACAAGATCTTCATAAGCAAAACTGCGAGTTAATGTAAACAAAAAAAATATATTAATGAAATATATAAAAAACTGTCAGATGCGGTAGGAAATTAGACGGTTAATAATTACGATGTAAAATCATCTACAAATCATGTACAAACTACTTATTGAATAAAATTTTATTATTATTATTCCCTTTATTAATTTCACTTACTCACTAATTTACATTTTTAAATATAATTATCTTTAAAAAAAAACACATAAGAACATTTAAAAATATAAAAAATTAGCGTTCCGCCGGTACCGGGAGCAGGGTCCAAGCTACCGGTGGTTAGGGCTCCAGTGAAAGGAACCTCCTCACAATACGAGCCGTATCGAGGAGTACTGCCTTCTGTATCAGGCCCTTTAACCAACCGTGTAACGCCAGCTTCGACAGATGGTCGTCGAAGCTTTTGACCATTAGGCCATTGGCAACATTATTATTATTATCTCTTAGCTCCAAAATGAAAGTTGAATTTTAATGAATAAAATGTCAATAAAGTCTTTAATTTTCATCGTCGAAATGGCTACCTAGTACGAGTAGGTACATCCAGAGGATCCACTTAAATACGAGTATGAATCCTTTGAGCTGCGCCAAGTTCTGTTCCATTCCAGTTGAGTTTTTAATTAATAACTCTTTGTAGATACTGTTTCTACGCTTTAAGGCTTTGTCTGTTGCCGAATAGATTTTTATCGCTTTTAAGTAAACTTGGTCATTTTAGTATAATGGTAGGTGCTGTTTAACAAGATAAGATAGTGAGTTAAATTTAAGCCTATTTAGAATGAGAGACCAGCAGCCCTATTATGACGTCTTAAATCCATCATGATTCCTGTGTCAGAAAGAGACGGAGTTATACAAGAAGAATAACACTATCCCTTTCCCTCACACGAATAATGATAGCATTGTCACTTCGTAGTACGGCCACAGAAGGCACGTTTTCGTGGGTACCTACTTGAAAAACGTTCAAATTCAAGTCACAATATCATTTCAGCGACAGTCAGTTTCAACAACTTCTTAAAATGTACGGAAATTAGAGGTGTTTGTGACAGTTTGGGAATGACAATTGGGATGTAAATGCGAAATTATCTAAAAAATTGGTGATTTTGTTTGCTAAATCTATTATTAATTGTTCGCCATTATCAACATCATTTCAGCTAAAAGATGTCCGCTTCTGCTCTTGATATTTTAATCAAAAGGAAGTTAATTGGGCATAGTGTTGTTCCTCAAATGAAAAAATATCCAGCGTTTTTTTTTTAACGACTGCAAAAGAAGAAGGTTATTGATCTATGAACGTAATTCGACGTTTATAGCTAAGTCTCAGCAAATACATAAATGAAATATATATTTATGTATCAGCAATGGTGCAATATTTGTTACCTATGTTCATACATACATAACCTTTGTGTTTAGTACTAGCTTTTGCCTGTGACTTTGTACGCGTGGCACTTATAATCTCGTATTTCTAAATGGTAAAATGTATCCTATATTTTAAGATAGGCATCTAACAGTAGAGCGCAATACTGAATTTTGAACTGCGTTCAAAATCATGCAGTTGTTTTCGCGTGATGCGCGTACAAACATACAGACAGGAAGACAAATAGGCAGAAAAGAGTCTACTACAGAGTAACACTGTTATTTTATCTTCTGTAGCTCTAATACAGGCACCCATTTTTTTAATATCTTCAATGTACAGACACCGCCCTGTTACAATTTTATTATGTTATAGATAGATAAATAATCACATAGGTTATGTGAGTAATAACTAGGTATATGTCAGATATTTGTCAACCCAGGTATTATAGGGGAGAGCAAATAATACATAGCTAATTACATAGCGTGACATGCGAAACAGACTCCCATAGTAAATTAGCATGTACATGATATATTATATACATTTACGCTAACTTTGGAGGACACCCAAATAATTGAAAACGTTGTCATCTGAACACCGGCGTGATATTACAAAGTTACGACGCGATGTCAACACGAATTTGATGTTATAACAATATACATATGTACATACCTACTTCAAGAGAGGGGAAGGAAACTGAACAGTTTTGGGGTATTCCAGTTCTATATTTTTATAATCTAAATATGTAGCTAATAATTTTATAATATTTACAAATATAGTATAAAGTTTGTTTTTGTTCATTCCTTTCCTGTGCTTTGTTTAACCTTTTTTTTTCTGGATGGGAAATCATCAAATGACTTCTCCCGCTCTGGGCGGAGCGGAACCGGAAGGGAGTGTCAGACTCTTACTGACTAAAACCCACCCATGAACCTTCTTGTGCCCTTCACGTTCCAGGGCCGTCGCCCTATGGGGCCCCGTCTTGATTGCTGACAGCTCTTTGAGGCGCGTCTTAGTTGCTGTCGGACGACAAGCCACCCATAGCTCGCCTTCCGCAGGCCCGTGCTTTGTTTAACCTTAGTCTTTAAATGGGAAAAGTGTAAGGTATTTGCACCCACTTTTTATTATTGTTAATGTAAATAATTATTTTAATTATTAACGTAAATTAATAAGTCAGTCAGATATCCATCCCAGTGTTTAATTGACGTTCCAATTTGAACGCAGTAATCACTGGAACTACCGGTCGGATTTGAAAAAATATTTTTGTATATGATAGCCAAAATCATGAAGAAGGCTATATACGGGCACGGAAAAACGGGATATGCGAGCACGAGGTCGTGGGCTCGTGAGAAATGTAATAAGCCATTCGTAAACAATTTTTGCCCTTTGGCTTAGATTATCCAGAATCGTGGATTTAAAACTCTTCTCGCTGAATTTCAATTCCTTCTGAAAATATGTATCTCAAATAGTTTTTTTCTTTCCCAAAAACTCTCAGGATCCACCCTCCGTTTAAGTTGTACTTTAAATATTTTACACCTAAAATGGGTAAAAAAACAAAAGCTAATAGAGGATTCTTACGTACCAACCTAGTTTAATGATGTATTACCGTAGTCGTATGTAGGTGTGAAAGAAAAGCGCTGAACTTCAGCTCGGAAAGTACCTACAAATCTCACGTTGGCACTGCCGAGACAGCCTTGAGTAAAAGGCGAAGACGTGAATAATGAAAAAACAGTATGAAGACTACGCCTAAAACAGTTCGCTTCTCTCTAGAATAGAATTCTTTTGTTTTCAATAGTGACATATGTTACATAGTTGGTTCGTTTATGGTGGAATTTAAGGCAATTCCCTAATATCTTTTCGTTTGAAAATTATGAATCGTTTTTTATTAGTAAAAAAAATCTGAAGATCATGATAGTAGTCGATTAAAAAGGCTTTGTGAATTTATTTCTGAATTTGAATGTAATATTTTTTCAGGATGTTAAACAAAAGTTAGTGATGGCTATAAATACCAGAATAAAAGTTTAAAAAATTAAAACCCATCAGTACTAAATAAAATTCAAATCGGGAGTCGAACAAAATGCTGACTGCGCGTTCCGGCAACCAATATCGAGTGTAATAATATTTTATTGAATTTTAAATAAGCTCCAAATATTGAGACGGCCTGATGGAAGAATAAAATGGTTTTCAATTTTACGTCTTCAACATTGACTTCCGAGAGATGAAAATATTTATGGAATATGAACATAACACAATTTGGAAAAATGAGTTTTAAAGTTCCTTTTCAAACTTTCAACAGTCCTTATATACGCACCTCTTAGGATTTAATAAACATCTAAGCTTACCAACGACTCGAAAAGCAGAAGAACACATACAATCACCAAACAGATTTTGCAGGCGTTAACAGCAGCGTTTGTGTATCTAGAAGACACTACAAGCCATTTAATAATCTTACAACAATGTACAAATCCCGTGCGTAGTAAGCAAGTCGGGGCATGAGATATTATTCTCCATTCTATACCATAAAACTTTTGAAAGTGCCGGCTCTCCTCAACATGTTTCACGGTATCTGAGCGCATTATCAGTACTCACTCGCTGAACAAAATTTTATGCATAAACTAGACGCGGTGCGGGCTCCAAGCTCCGTACATATTTTATGAACGCTTCGTTTACACAGAATATTTGATGGAAACACTGTTTTATGTGAATCCAAAATAAGGCCAGATAAACATACATATTAAATCATAACAGATAGTTTTGTTGTTTAGCCCGTACTATTGTAAGCTCCGCTACAAGTACATAATGGCGTCTAAGCTGGACACTTTCAACGTTAGTTTAGTGAAGTAACACTAGCGTGCTTAGAAGAATATATGATTGTACTTAAGCAGAGCTGTACATTTATACCGCCCAGCTCATTCATTGAGACAAATTGCCACAAAGCCGGTGCCATCCACTTCGCCACATCGTCCTTTGTTTAGATAGGACCCTAATTAACGAAAACTCTTTGAAGAGTGCTACAAAAACTTTACCTCAGAGGCCGCCTACTCCATCTGTGCCCTCTAATTAAAGAGAAGCACTCGTAAGCCAAGCTGATTGGCATCGCGATGTAAGATCGATAACGGAGACGATTATGAATGTCTGACATCAAATTGAAAATTATGCTCAATATCCCGAAAATGATGACCGAGCACGGAATTCGCAAAATTATCTCTAATTGGTTAGCGTTCACGAAAGATATTTTCGGAACTTTCATCTAAATATAAGATGGAAAATTTAATCGAAAGTAAATTGTATCTTTATGCGATTACTCTTGGCATTTCGGGGACTCCTTTAATAAATCGGGGCATATGATGTTACCCTGTAGGAATCCGTTTTATTTATAGGGCAAATGGTGTTGATATGTTGTTACTAGGATTGTTATTATTGCTCATAAAGGCAGATGATGTTCTTAGAGGCTTCGCTCACGTGTCACAAACGTAATTCAATAGTAGTTATGTTTACACAAACGGATCGATGGCGCACACTATCGAAGGCCATAGCTGATATGAGATTGCTTGTTATTGGATATTCAGAATACCCTCTGAGCGTATACATAAAGCTTGATGGTAATAGTATGTTCTCAGAGTTATGAACATTGTATGTATATGTGTATAACGTTGCAGTCGAAAGTCATGAAATTCATATGAGGTTAAATAGAAATTTGATGTTTACTCGTATTTTGTTTACAGATGAAAAGTAATAATATATATGTATATGTAATTATAAAACAGATATCAACACTCCTAGCTATTTAGTAGCGGGATCATAAGCTACTAAATATCTAAAGACGCAGCTTAAACTTCTCATCATTTTATCAAGACAAAACAATTTAACGCGTATCAAGGCAGGTCGCCATTGCCGCGCGTTTACCGCAAAGTTTACTTATCTCCCGCGCATTACACTCGTTGTCTTACACAAAGAAAATTACAGCTCGCGGCCCTTGTTGCCTGCCTCTAACGCTTGTATTCATGTTTACTTTTCTACTTCCAACTTGATGAACAGCTACAATTTCGTGCAACTTTAAATATTTGACGTTAACTTCGAAACTGCCGAAATTTACAGATTATTATTCTATTCGTGTATTAATAAATATAAATATCTTATTACACAATTTATATAAGCTCTTGTTAATTTAGTAGCAGTTTCGATTTCGTTATTGAGAGTAAAGGAAATACTCATTCATTTATAGGACATTAAAGTAGGAACTGATTTCATTCGGTAGGACGAACCACTGTTTATTTAATGTTCCAATAAAACGCCCGATGGCCGTCATAAAAACAACTTTATTAATTTTCCACAATACTGTTTACTGATGTACACAGTTGCAAAAAAATACCTACATGAAAATGTCTCTTAACAACAAAAAAAGGTTTAAACTTTTAACCAACATGACAAGTTTAGTCCTTCTGAATAAACGTACACAGAATATACCTGGCTTACCTTTCAGGATCTGTCCCCAAAAGTTGGTGAACATTACCTCACGCATAGAAAAGCCACGACCGATCTGCCATAGATTAAATCGGAACATCTCATGAATAAAGATCTCATTGTACATGTTTGTTCACTGCGGACTGACAGATTCGTTATCACGGGGCCGACAGGGCCTGTTACAGACATAATTCTCGAAGCAGCTCGGTCGACCGATGACGTCACACCATAGATGATATTCCAATTTACGGGACGCTTTTGACGTTCCATAGAAACAGTTGCTGTCTCACTTACCTAAACAATTTTGCGGTAGGTTGGGGCAAAATGTTGCTAAAGGGAAATCGGTTTGTATATCTTTACAATCCAATTTGTATGTCAGGATAAAATAATGTCTTTATAATAAAATAAGTACCTAATAAAATAAGTCTTGGTTATATTGATGCTGGTCTCAATGCCAATTGAGCAACTGAATTTTGATTTGACTACCAAATTAACAATGATGTTAATATGTTACAGCAGATCAAATGAAGTAGTATGTTGGACTCATATGAGACTAAATGCACCTGATATGTTTTATGCCTTTCAAAGATTATTATACCTAGTATAACTTATACCAAGGTATAAGTTATACTAGGTAGTTGTAAGGCATAAACACAGATTTCGTAACATTTCGCCGAACAACAGAGATTTGAGTCAATATTTTTCTCCGATCCCATCTAAAGCTTGCCGCAGTACAGATACGTGCAAAAAAATAAACCCACATTAAAGTTGAAACTCAACTTAAAAATAAGATTCAAGTTGTCTTACTTTGGTAGATGTATCATTAACACATGTATGTGTTAATACTGTACGTATTATACTTGAACATCTTTCTAAAAAACAAACACCAACCAAAGTAAGACACATTTGTAAACCGTGCTTCGGGAAACTTTTTTGCTGAAAACGTTTTAAAACTTGTTTAATTTATAGTCTGGACAACTGTTCTATCTTCATTTTTTAGAATGCTCAGGATTTTCAGTGAAATTGTTTTGGAGTATCTTAATTGCACGAGTTATTAACAAACATGTGGGTATAAACTAAAACTTATAAGTTAAAAAAACCTTCAATCTTAACTAGCGTTATGAACATTTGGATACCGTTACGTCAGCTAACGTGTGGTGTAAACGTAACGTGTTTTCATGGCTCAGCAGTGTAGTCTCGCGTGTGTCCACAAATCTCCCCGCGACACTAATGTGTGTAATATCTCCCCGTGTTGCAGTGTAGACTCAGCCGATTATCGTGTACTCTGTATACTCCCGTCTAAAAGGAATGTCGCTATACACATTTTGTGAATGGTTTAGTAATACCTTGGACAAAGAATTTTAACTAAAGTTTTTCATAACAGCCCCCCTAGCCAAGTTGATAATCTACAATCGTTAACGCTAGTCGAAAACGAATCAAATGTATGAGAATGAAATCGTCTCAACGATAAGTCACGTGGTTAGAGCAAACGAATAGAAAATTCGTAGCCAAGTTCACATCGTTCAAAATGATAGAATGAATTGTTATCGTTTCTACAATGTTCAACGCTATATCCTTTGTTAAAATGTTTAAAGTTTATGTTTAAAGCATTTAAACAGAGTTTAAATTTTAACCTGTTTGATGTTTGTAGGATCAATCGCCAGAGACTAAAGAATAGGTCGTTTTTCTAAATAAATTGTAGAACGAGCGGCCGACTCAGGCGCGACAACATGGCTACCAACTTATCGTTTTCTACAGTTGCTAAAACCGAGGCGTTACCGATTGGAGAATAGAATTCGACACGAAACGTTTGTAACTTGGCTAGGGGGGCAGTTCTATTAACGGTGGAGGAGAAGTAAATGAATACAGCAACTGAAAGTGAAACAAAATTTTCATTATTAGAAACATGCCTTGATTATTTTCACGTTAACGTCTACTTAAAGATTTGGCAATTGCCAAGAGGAGATTTTGTAAATAGCAATCACTTGACTTGTGGTCCTGTGACCCCTGTGGGGCAGAGGGCGTCCACAGTAGTACTTTATCGCGAGCGGTCTTGAGCTTCACGCTTCATTTCACCCCACGTCAATCCGATGCTCGTTGCTTCTACCAACACGGTGCGTCACCAGGTTCGACGAGGGCGGCCTCGCTTCCAGTTCCCTTGAGGATTCTAGTCTATGGCCTGTTTGGGAACGTGATCGGGATCCCTCTGAAGCGTGTGGGTGTTCATTTTAAAACCGGCTGCCTCCTAACGTTGTTCGTTCAAATTAGCTTACATTTTGGTTGCAATTTTTATTGCAACTTATCTCAAAATGTGTGCTAATGTAAAATAAAAGCTTATTCAATGTGTGGGGTGCATCAAAATGCAATTTATTTTAAAGAAAATGTTGATATGTGCAACTCAGAAAATGAAATGTAATAACAACATGGAAGCTGTAGAACTAAAAGACTTTTGCTATTTCTGGTAATCGAAACGAAATGAAAATCTCGTTATAAAAATAAAACGTAAAAACTACTTGAATTTATTTTGATGAACCTTGTTTTAAATAACGGAAAACATGAAATTACTTCTTCATATTTGTAGTTTTAACTCGAACCACGAGTATATTTTTCACATACAACGTTCTAATTACGATTTCGTTCCGTTTCCGAGTAAAACTATATTGGATTTAATCTATGCTCTCCTCTACATATATCTATCTGCCTTTTACGAACACCAATCTCGCTACGTACATCGTAAGGATCGTGCGTCGAATTTAAATCGGGAAAGTTTTTACTAGCGCAAAATGTTATTCACACAAGTGTTACCTAGGGATGAATCAGCGGGTTAACTTTTAATATTATCTGTACCCACGCCCTGCTCGTATTGATTCGTTTAAAACGATCCATTTATACGAGTATGCATGTTTCAAATAACATTTTTCGAACATCCGACCACGCGAGTAAATATCATATTTTAATTGAGTTTCAGGAACGGTTTAATTTTGCATTGTAACAACAACGTTACTTTTTATGCAGGATAGCTGAGCTTGTGAAATTCAGATGGTTGTTAGAGTATTTTTTATTGTTATCGCATCCAGCAAGAAACAATCATAAGCCATGTAAGACCAGCAAACAAAAACACATCCGTCATATTTTTTGCAAAAACATAAAACACTCTCTCTCTCGGTTTTTTTTTTTTCATATCCCTATTTATTTCCACCGCAATCGATTCCTACCTAACTCGATACAAAAAGTAATTTCCCATCGATTCACTCTCAGATAGAAGATAAAATAAATAATTCAATACACAAGATACTTATGTACCAAGCACAAAGTTTTTTTGCGGGTCTTAAATTAGCTTAAGTGGTCCTTTTTAGAGTCTCAGCCGGATTACGGCGGCGGGGCAAACGGAAAAGTAGATTAGTTTTGGCTTGATAAAAACTCCCATTTCCCCAAATGTACCTGTGTTTGTTTATTATAAACCCGTGTAATGACCTGAGCTTTATTTACGTAATTATATGTTTAGAAGGTCAAAGTGACGTATGAATGTCGTTTAAACTTCATGGTTAACTAACCTTTGTAAGTAATCAGGCCATTATTATTGGTGAAGTCAATACCAACAACTCAATGAAAATAGACAAAGGACACGTCACGGTCTCAATCAGAAGGGCAATGCTCATATTTTAAGAAACCGTCGTGAAATCATCGCAGTCATAAACTGTCAAAGACAGGACTAATTGCCTTACATGTTGTTGACATTTTGACTATAGGTGAAACAATATTGATACTTGAATCCGAACGCTTTTTAAGTTCGAAAATTGGCCTTCTGATCAAATATCATTACTGCTTAACCGTGTGCATGAAACGGACTGTATGAAATGTAAACGATAACACGCGACCGTTTATCACTAAATAGTATAAAACAAACTTGCTTCCCGCTGTCTATCTGTCCCTGTGTATGCTTAGATCTTTAATAATACGAAACGTATGTTGATGCGGTTTTTTTAATATATAGAGTTATTCAAGAGGAAGGCTTATATGTATAATAAATGCATAATATAGTAGAGAAATACTGATAATTTTAGAGATGTCTAATGTGATGTAAATAAATACATTTTTTTGAACTTACATTGCAAACTCTGGCTGAACCCTACGAGATAGATCAAAATAAAAAATTCTGCAATAGTTTGTCTATCTCTTAGGGATAACCCACAATAACCCTTTTTTATCCTTTACTTATTACAGCAGTGCACCCTTGCGAAGCCGGGGTCGCTAGTTGAGTATATGAATAAACAACACACTAGGTAACGAGAGATTAATTCCGCCACCTCAACCCCACATGAGCTGTAAGTGGACAAACAAATTGGGCGTAAAGGTTACCGACTTAACCTGTCACTGCGAACTTAATTCTATTGAGAGTCACGTGGTCGGCGCGCGGAGGTTACGTGGTTGCGTCGATAATCTGCTTAGAGCCCGTGAATATCATCGCCTGACTGAAGAAGAAATAATGAGTGTTGACTGTTAGGAAATAATTACAGACTCGTAAATCAATATTAATTGCGGCTGCTTTGTCTACACTAATATTATAAAGATAAAAGATTTGATTGTTTGTTTGTATTGAATAGGCTCCAAAACTAATGAACCGATCTGAAAAATTCTTTCACTGTTGGGAAGCTACACTATATCCCGGTGACATGGGCTATACTCGTACTTTATCCCTGTATTCCCACGGGAACGGCAACTACGCGGATAAAACCGCGGGGCGCTTTATATTGATGTCATTATAGAAGCACATTATCAGATATTGATCCATGCATGATAAACTCACCCATCACAGGCTACTGCATGGAAGGTCCTTATGGCCATAGTTTGGGCCCTATAGCAAAACATAGCAGAGTCCATATTCACCTAGCTGGTGTGTTCCTACTACCTTATCCGATACGCGAGCACCATGCATAATACAATTTTGTTAATCGAATGATTGTCATTTGTTGACCGTGTTCAAAGCTTCTTTGTCAACATCGTTGCGCTAAACCAATATTTCAGTGCGACTTGTCCCTACAACCCCATAAATCAATGACACTTTCCAACAGCCACTTTCCGCTTAGCGTGCGATCTGTTATTTAGAACTTTAAGGAATTCTACAATCAAACACTGAATAACTGTTAATATATATATATTTAACTAACTTTACACAAATCACACATGAAACTCAGGAGATACTACTCGCACTGTATTCGGCAACCAACTGAACGTTTAATCCACAGTTTAATGCCCAGGCACCGACTAGTGACGCCCCACTATTGCTCCGGAAGTTTGCAACGGCCCAATAGCAGCGCGACACCAGTATTGCCAACCTAATAAATAATTAATTTAAATTTAGATAGAAGTATTTTAAATAAATTTACTATTATTAAAATCACAATAAATTATGGCAAAATAATTATAAATATTATAAATATATTTTACAATGTACGTCCTTTTTGCGCAGCGACAACAGAACTACCAAAATGTTAGCTTCCACAGTCACACTCAGCTGATACAATCTCTTATTCCCTTAACGATGCCTCCTGAAACAGATAAGGTGGTATCTTAATCTAAACAGCAATTTTAAAACAAGTGCTATATTTTAAACTAGTATCTATGTTTCTTCATCGTGGAGTTCTGTTTCTCCCCATAACGTTAGGCCAGGACTTTTCCTATTAACCTGTACGCTCACAATCTGATCCGTCGAGTTAATTAAACTGTTGGAACATTTAATTAAGACAGCAGTGGCCCTGAGGTCCCATTGCATATTTTCCCTAAATCCTTAGAAATACACAGGACCACTGGGATTATTTAACATTCTGTAAATGTTTTGCAAATGCCTCGTCACTCGCAATTCGGTGGAGACTTCACCAAAAATCCTACGTATTTTAGATTTAGACCCACATTTTTTAGCAATAGAAAAGGCTTTTAAATGTAGCAAAGTATCAGTTTTACTGACAGGTAATAACTAAGCTTGAATTTGATGGAGCTATAATTGCGTATTCTGTGTTTAGTTGATATCCCAAATACGCACGGTTCCTGTGGGTTAGGTTTCAAAAACAAAGCCACGGGGAAAAATAAATACTACAACATAATATTTGTCAATCTTACAAAAGTAATCTTGTATCATTTCAATCAATCAATTCCTTCAGTAGACTCGCAATCTAAAGACGTCAAAAGTCGAGCCTCAATTAATTTTCTTCAATCTACGGTACATCACATCACATTAGGTACATAAACCTAATGTGACATTATTTCTATAATTCTCCACAGATAATGTAATCTGTATCCGTTATTTACGTGCCTCTCGAGGAAATCATAAAAGTCAATGACATCCGTAATTCTGAATACTTTATTCTTCTGTTATTGGCTTTTGTCATAATTTATATTACATTTGTGTTGTTTTTTTTTTGTGTTATTCAGAGTTCCAAAATTAAAAGATCTGAAAAAAGAACTGTTTGGAAGAGAATTATAGCCAAAAGTCATAAAATCAAGCAGAAGTGAAAACAGGAACAAGCACAGTAATCTAATAGGAATTACGTGTTTTCATATAACAGTCTCTGCAGTCAGCCATCGTTATTCTAACTTAGTTTGAGTTAGTGGAGTGACGATGAAAAGTAAACCAATTTTAATCCTATTTCCTTTTTATGACCGACCATACTGCGAAGTGGGTCACTGCAAATCACATTCGAGGTATTGTTTTCCCCACTCTAGTTCTGCGGACAATATTTGTTTGAAAAACTAAATACATACGTAATTTTAGTTTTTTTAGGGATCTGTACCTCGGCGGCAAAACCGGAATCCTTATCACTTTGTTAGTTTCACTTAGGATCACTTATTTGTCTGTCTGCCAATACGATTTTTCTCAGGAACGTGTGGAGGAGTCAAGCTGAAATAGATATCAAATACTCATGTCGGCTATCCATCGGAATAGTGGACAAATTAAACTTCTAAGTCAATGCAAACTAACTCAATAAAGCCGTTTTGGCGCATGCTATGACGCTCGTAATCGTAAGAGAATCAAAATCTATAGGGGACTTCCCGTTGATCTCGGTTCCCTTAATAAACCAACTTACACGTGTTTGTACGGAGCCCATTCGGTGCGTCAGTCAGGCTCGCACTTGCCCGATTTTCTTTTTATTATTGCGATGACGTCCGGCAGGTATTTGGCTATACAGCAAATACTCAAGGAGTGGTTTTAAAATATTTATCATTAGCAGCGCCCCGGTTTCACCTGCGTTAGCTTTCCAATGGTGAAATAATTTTTGAAATCGGCATACTTGTTTTTGAGTTAATTCATTCCAAACATACACCCACAAAAATACAAATCTTTCCCCTTTATAATATCAGTGTATATATATGTAAATATAAAGTTTGTTTCAACAATATATCATGATTTCTTATTAAAGCAAACATTAGCAATTGAATACCTTTGTTACGTTTCTCATCATTACTTCTAAATATGTAACAGAACTAATTACACGGAATAATATGAAATAATATCTCCAGTACTGAATCTTCCGCGCGGCACAATAAATCAAGTCCGTAATGACGCTAGGTGTTGCCCAGATAATAAGATTTAACAGTCTGAGAACTCGCTACAAAGGGGAAAATGCGAAAGAAAACCAGCCACAACCGAAACGGAACAACACATTATAACAGTATTATTAAATTGAATTAAAACAGATTACGAAACACTGGCGGTATTGAAACTGCAAACATTAATATTTATGATTCGTATTCCCGTCGTTTATTTCTCTATTATTCTTTCTTTGTCTTTCCCGTCGATCTGGAACAAAACGACTATTAAAAATTCAGGAATAGCAGTTCCGAGCCTAAGTAAACGACGCCAGCCATTGTGGGCCCGCGCGCTCTCTATAGCGGCCTGAACCCCGCCGGAACCGTATTTTTTATCGCCATCCTTACATTTTGATAAATGACTTGATGCTGTCTGTTTATGTGAGCAATTTATTCGCAAAAGTAATTTTATGTATGCTCTATATGATATTAGACGATTGATTCGTGTTTAAGTAAATTTTTAGGGTAGCAAACAGTTGATTTTATGTTAAACAGTGATAAAGTAATCGATCATTACAATAAAATTTATCAGAAGCAATGTGTTTTTTTTTTGCCTCTCGGGATTTCGCCGAATCGAAAAACATCTGGTGTCCCAATATTTTTCTTCCATTATCAATTCAGCGAGGAACTTGAAATTTTAATCAAAAATGAATTTGCCTGCTTTCGGCTATTAACAATTCCGGTCATAACCGCAAGAAAAATCTTAATTTGAATCTCCAGATTTGTTTTTCCATCTAGGTACTTCATAAAATTATATTGCTTAGTACCCTACGTATGACAGTCGCGGTCAAAAAATTGTTAACTACCTTAAGGTTCATAATTTGTGAAATTACTAGGTATAAAACATAAAGTTTTATTAACATGAAGATCGTTCGCTAAAGGAGGTAACTTACTAGATAGAATAACTAGAGAGAGAGAAAGATACTTAATAGATAGTTAAAGAAAACCTTTTTTTAAAGAAAACGGGTAGTTATTATTTGGCATTATAATATTAACTACCATACAGACTAGACAAACGTGGACATTCGGAGAAAGCGTAAGTCAAACGTAAGTTTCTAGAAATAATGACATGGAAAATCATCTTTATTTTTTTTTAAACTATCGACAATGTATTTTATTTTTCAATACTAGTAACTAGTGTAGCCTCCGTCAGCAGCTATGACAGCACGTAGTCTATCTAGCTTACATGACAGAGCGCGCGCATAAGTCAGTTCCCTGCTATCGCCCCATACCAGACACAATGTGATCTAAGAGCTTGAGGATTTCTTTCCTTATGACAGTCCCAGCACTGCACCATTATGCCCCACAGATTTCAATCAGATTCATATCAGCTGACCAAGCAGGCCATAAGTGAGAAACCACGAAATAGTAGTCCCGGCCGTGTGAATAGGCAGGATACACAACGCGCACAGTAGACAGCATCACCTCGTCTAAACCCCTACTAGCCCTACTTTCTAACAACATCAGTTCTGTGACGTCGTCGTGGCTAATCCACCCAATAAGTTGACAGCTCTGCGTCCATATTCATTAGTGAGGTGACGTCACGACATGAGCTTCATGATACCGAGTGTAGACCATAAAGTTAAGCTTCCAATTTGACTCAAATTAAAGTTTTTACCCGACTACAGCACAGCCAAAAAACACTTTTTTTGTATGTTCCATCCTAGCTCCTAATTTAATCAATAAATACAACATCAATCCAACTCAAGATATTGTCGTGCGAAACTAAGCCGAGCTGCTTTGTGGTGAGGTTTGAGTTCCACTTTAATGGCATGGTGTCTGTAGTGTGTAGACACAGAACAGATGATAATATCTGTTCTGTGTGTGTAGACTAGAACGGTGCAAAGCTCGATAAGCCGTCCGAGGAGCCACATCGTGAAAAGCAGCAAAATGATTAGTTGGTGGAGCCGTGCTTTTCTTATTGTCGAACCATATCAGTAACTTGCGCGGTGGTTCGGCCGTCGTCCTGAATTTCTTCAAAAATCAGTTATATGCCTTTCTTCGCCATTACGCCGCATCCAAAATCTCACGGTGCATCGAGATATAATATTGAGTTCTCCTGATAAAGCACTAGTTCCCTGGCCATCATCATGGAGAAATAACATTTCAGTCATTCTATTTGTTCCAAAGTTATTTGCCATTTAAATAAATAAATTATCGAAACCAAATGTTCTTAATAAATGTCAAATTCTAAATTAAGAAATAAATTTAATCATCAAGAAATCATTGATACATTATGCTAGAATTGATGCTTTACAACTTTTAAAAAGTAATGATTAAATACCTTGATATAGAATTTTGGGTTTAACTGCACAGTGTGTCAAAGAATTTAATTTGATGTGAAATGTTTATCAGTTTGATAAACATTTTTAGACCGCGACCGTCGATACTCATATTAGAACATTTACCCAATACCTACCGGAATCGCTGACCCCATTTATTTAAACAACATAGGTACCTACTATCTCAAGCCAGTGATAAAGGCACATAGTCATGAGACGTCCGGTACCCAAATCGCCAACCCCAATTTAGGATACATTGGGACCGACCCGCGCTATCGACTCATTGCCTCCAATAAAATACCAATACCTGCTCGCGACACGACAAGGAACACGGAAGCCGTGGCGTCACGTGACGTAACGAATTCGATCCGACCCTCGCCTTACCGTACGATAATTCCCCAGGCATCGACTAAAACCCTGCCTCGAGTCATCATGTCAAAAGGTTTCAGTTAAGTGAGTGCCTGAAAATCGGAATGGAACGTAAAGTGGTCGGGTTCTGGTCATGTACGAATATGAATAGGTAGCTACGGGATATTTTGATGTTTTGAAATTGGGTTGTGGTTACCAACGACCCATTTCCACGAATAACTATTAGTGCTGCTAGTAAATGTAAAATAATATTTGAGGAAGCCCTGCAGTTGGACAATGCAGGTTATAGTTAGGTCAGATATTTCTGTCTATTCCTATATGAGAAACTTAGCAATTTGCTCCAGTTCCTTTACCTATACTCCATAAATAAATACCGAGCCAAAGGCAAAAAAGTAAGTGGAAGAACACTTTAACTAAAACAGGACTGAGAACTTTAACTTCAGTTAAGATAAGTTAAAAGTCCGAGATATAAAAATTCGAGTCAACCATTTCTTGCCCGGAAGGCACGTTACATAACTCTTTTGAAGTAATTCCTCTTCAAGTCTTTTCACTTTTTCTTTTTAGTTCGATGTCAAATCTAAAAACCAATGAACGAGTTTGGTCGAATAAAACGAGTCAAACTGGAAACTTTGTATTTAGACCTTCGAGCAGCAGCATTATTTTTTCTATATTCCCTCGAGACTGAACATTTGGGAAAATATTTACCAACTAAAATTGACTAAAAAAATCACTTTATACTAGTGCCTGGCTTTTGTTGGTGATCAATAAAATCTTATAACTTTAATAAATTAAAAATTTAATTGAAATACCTAGTTCATAGAAAATTTTAATAGCTCCCTAGAAGGACAATGAGCTACCTAAAGCTACCAATATCTACTGCCAAGGGTTTCTGCTAAACTGACAGAATTTCTGTGCTTAACACAGAAGAAATATCGACGATCTTTATCACTCTATGCTAAAACTATTCACGACATTACACGGAACCAATATATCTCTTGCTCGCTGTAAAAAAAAGTGTTTTCACACGCGCTAAGGAACGCCAAAAAAAATTAAAACGTCCAACCTTTACATTCAACGGTACGGACGTGAGGGACGCAAAGCTTTCGTGATTTGTGCCGTCCCGAATACTTCTTAGTGGACAAACATGCAGCTTTTGTTGCGTCGGAATATTCTCTCGCTTTGTGCGCTGGTGCTGAAATGATACATGACGCCTGAACAAATCTGACGTATGCCGCGCTACATTTCTTTCTGACGTTCTTTTTTTAATATACGCTAGTATCGTAGCTATTGGCTTTTCATGAGAAACTACTATAGTATATTACTACTATATATATTACTAGCTAATATATAAATATATATTATTATATCCATAACCTGTTGAAATGTGTGATTAACACAATAAATATACAATTCAGACATCAAAAAGGAAATTAATTATCTATAGATATTAATATTAGAAAGAGAAAATATTTTTTTGTTTGTTTGTACTGAATAAGCTCTGAAACTACTAAACTGATTTTACCCATCGGAACGCTAATATCAGCGAGTAACATAGGCTATATTTTATCCCAGTATTTCTAAGAGAAGAGAAACTACATGGGTAAAACCGCGGGGCGCTGCTAGTGTCTTATAAAGTCACACCACTGTTTTATTATCATGGAAATAGGGAAAACCAAACCGAGGCGTTGGAAAATTTGATTAAAATCTCATGTTTAAGCCGGCGTGAAGTGAATGTGTCACCATTTATTGTGCCTACCCCACCCACCACGTAGAATTGTTCACACAGAAATAATGGTTCAAATTCTTTACCGGCCAGACCAATTTACTAATTAATACTTAAGATTTAATTAGCAGGCAATCTTTCACTTTAAGCGTTTTATTAGCGTTTACGAATGAGTAAACAGCATAACGCTGGGTAAAGTGAACTTTATTAATTATAATTTCGCTTAATTCTGCCCGCGGCATTACCCTCATAACATTTCATTTTTATTATACCTCCCTTCATTGGCATCAACGGTTCAGTAGCTACAACACGGCCTCAACGCTAACCGTAGGCTTTGAACAAAAGTCTATTGACTTTGCCGAAAATCTCTCATTAAATTCTATTAGCAGCGTTAAGCTGGAAATTACTTTTAATTAAAATCTCGCAATACAATCCTACTACCTACATTTATTTTTCGGCAAGGTCACAACACTAATAGAGATACTAATTGTTCTAAACTCAAATACACCCTGAATATCTACTTAACATTAACAATGCGGTCCAGAATATTAATCGACTCACCAATCAGTAGTGCGTCTGACACAACACTATTTTCCCGGTTCCGTTTTTATCGTCACACTTAAAATAAAAGGAGTAAAATTCGTTCTGTTCTTTATTTAAAAACAACATAAGGTACCTATGTCTTAAGTTGATTTTGTAATAAAATACAAAAGTTCGTAGTAAAAACACGCTCGGTACAATGCCTTTGCAAAGTATCGTTGGTTCCAAATGAGCTGTTTCTGTAAATCAAACGGAGAAGTTGAAGTGAAACGTGCAGCGAACTTTCAGCGACGGATCCGCTCGTGATTTACTATAATTAGATTTATACTGAGACGCACTTTATCGTAGCAAACAGAACTTTGCATTTCAAGAAGTAGTACCAACTTGAAACTTACAAAAATGTCTGTCTGGATGTCTTTAGTGCAGCCGTGAGACACACGTTTAGTTTTGTGTATACCTATATTTTTTTTTGTTATATCTATGTACCTACCTTGCGTGTTTCATATATGTGCTAAATAATATTATTCTTTCGTTCTTTCGGTGTGATGATATTGCCTGTCCGCCCAAATCACTACATAGTATAAAACAAAGTGTCTGCATACATAGGGACCTATGTATGCTTAGATCTTTAAGAATACGCAGCGGATATTGATGCGGTTTTTTTTTTTAAATAGAGAGAGGGATTCAAGAGGAAGGTTTATATGAATAATACATGCACAATATAGTATAGAAACATTGATAATTATAGAGTCTTCTAATTTGATGTCGTAAATAAAGTCTTTTTTTTTTTCATAAAAAGCTGTTAACATTGTATATTTTACACCTCTGTAGTATATTTAGTATCAGCATTGCACCCGTGTGAAACCAGGGCGGGTCGCTAGTATATCTAAAATCTTATATTACTTGTGTTAATGTAAACATAGATCAAAATAAATCATACATATAAAACGTTATCATCAGCAGATAAAACAATCTATTCGAAGTCGGACGAACAAAGGAATGTTGCAAATGATCGAACGCATTATCGAAAACTCGTCGCAAAAAGAGATTACATCCTGTTTATATTTAAGCAGTTGTGTCACTGGCTTATATTTTATTTGTAATGAAAGCGAAACGGAAATTGGCTCGAAATACCCATTAAGAGTTATTATGTTCCTGCCGTTGTGACAATAGTATTCGTTTGGGACAGTAGTATTGCAGTATTTTATCCGTAACTAACTCAAAAGATTTTAGAATTACAGAAATCAACAGTATATATAAAGATACTAGCAGCACCCCGCGCTTTTACCCGCGTAGTTCCCGTTCCCGTGGGAATATGGGGATAAAATATAGCCTATGTTACACGTGGATAATGTAGCTTTCGAATGGTGAAAGAATTTTTAAAATCGGTCCAGTAGTTTTTGAGCCTATTCATTACAACCAAACAAACAAAGTTTTCCTCTTTATAATATTAAAGTATAGATAAAGGGATGTCTCTACGAATAAATAGCCACAGGAGCGTCTCGCTTAACCCTTGCTGATCTCCATCCTTAGAGTGACCTACCTAAGTATATGAAAACCCCAAAAGGTCAACTGGGCCTAAGCGATAAAGTTACTAAGAAGAATAAATAGAACCAGTGTAGTCGAGCGGGTAATTTGTACGGATAATACAGCCAGACATGACATGGACGTACCTAGAGAGCCTTCATTAAAATAATTACTGCACTAGATCATACCGATGGTCGTCGGTCGTATCTCGTACATGTGTCCTATATGTTCGTTGTACAATTGAACCAACCTTAACAAAACAACCAGCCGACCGACATTTGGGGCGACCGTTGTCGACGGAGTGAAGTGGGACCCTCCATTAAAGGCGATAAGACACGCGACGATCGAGATCCGAAGTCAGCAGCGTTGACTTGGTCTTCTTTAGTACCCACGGTAGGCGCCTATGGTACGTCGTCTCGAGATTACGCCTCGTAATGAAAATGTTTTCTTTCTATGCCGACAAACAAGTCGGTCGACGGACAGAAGCCATCGCGCCGAGCTTAATCGCAGAGGCTGATCTCAGAATTTTACAAAAATAGCCGTCTTGTTGACAGCAAAATATACCTTGAAGCTTCCAGACTTATATTTTAGGTACAAATATTATTTAATGTTCAGCAATTTCTAGATATTTCTTTGGGGATTCGTGTGGAACAGCCGCTGACATACACGACAGTTTACTATGGATGCGGATGTCTCGATCTGATTAGAACTTTCATAGAGTGCTCTGATACCTCTTTCTAAAGAAATTATTTTCATAAATAACGTAAGTAATCAGGAAATTGTATACAAACATCCAGCACATACTACATTCAAGTTTTTTCTAAACACCTTCTCGTAAAGTGAGCCTTATTACATCGTTCTTAGGACCATAAACTAAACGATAACACACACGTGCATAATAATATTACAAACTAGTGCATAATAGAATTAGCCCTTCAAAGTTAAGTTAAGCTAACTGCATGTTTTTTGTGTAACAACAAAGATGTTTTATGCCGCTGAAAATCCATTTATATTTTTGGAATACATAAATGTGTCCCAAATTAAGACGATACTACATTTATTATTTATAATTCACAATAATTTGTTATAAAATATTCGCATTTTATCACTAAAATTATTATTTTGAAGTAGGCTGTGTAGCATATGTAATCAATCACCTTAATCTTGGCGCGTGCAAAAAAAAACTTGCGCACCCTTTCCTCTTATCCGCTTATATTGCATTTGTTGCTGTGTGGTAAAACGATTTATGCAATGCCTACATGTTTGTTTTTTCCTCGCAAGTGTGTTGAAAAAGTGCGTATAAACTCGGTGAGCAACTTGCTTACTAGACACTCGGCTTATTTTCGCCCTCGCCTACGACTCGGGCGGCTACCCACAGCCTCATGTATAATGAGCAAGTTAGCTCACTTGTATCATAATGTACTATTATGCCACAGGCCTACAAACTTGGCAGCTCTACTAGAAGTGCCTTCACAAAACAGCCCAACAACATTGATTAGGTACATTCGAATCCGCCAAAGCCTAATAAACGTTTCCAACGTTAAAATTCATCGTAGGCTACAATTGGCAGACCGATATGAAAAAATATCATTATAAGATGGAACGTATCGTAAATCAGTCGGGGATGAAGAGGGAATTGAAACGTGGTGTGCGGCGTCGGGTCGGCGGGTCGGCGGCGGCGCGAGCTGGGGGCGCGTGCGCGGCGCAGAGCGCGGGGGCGCGGAGGCGCGGGGTCGCAGGGGCACGGGTAAGCGGGCGCGGGGTGCGGGGCGCGGCGCAGCCTCCCAGCTGCTGCACTCCGCCGCCGCCCGCCGCCCGCATCGATCCCGCCCGGGCCGCAGCCTCCGGCGAGCCGGGACTGAGCGCGCGTCCGACCGCGCGCCGCACGCGACCTCCACGCGTTCCGCACGACGCCCGCACGCCGTCGCGCGCTGCCAGCCGCACGCCCAAGCGCCCAAGGTCCACACACCCTGCATCTCATCTCGCGCCCACAACAATAACAGTAATCACCAGTGTTGCAGGTTATAATCGTGGCTTACGTAACGGCTGAGATTTCGTGCGTATTGACAGGTTATGTGTGTCAGTGGCCCTCGTCAGAAGCGTCGTGACATCCGCGAAGGTTTCCACTTGTTATGTATGTGTCACAGAGCGAGCGCCGTACGCGGCCGCGGTTATTGTGTTGCGACGTCGCTAACTTGTAAACCTTGCGTATAAATAAAGTATAGGAGATATTCATCTCTTCACATTCCTTTAATGCGAGTGAATATTTTAGCTACGAGCACTACTACACACATAGCCTGTAGTCTACGAGTACGAGCCGTCCGACGCACCGTAGTTTTCATACCCGTTCAAAGAAATTCCGACTTAAAGTCTGCGGTGATAGAGTCGAAAAAGGAATGAAATAAAACACTCTTTCACTAACAGAGGAATTAAGCGGTTACAAATAGAACTTTTGAACGCTCCGTCCTCCGTTAGTGCCCAATATAAAGCACTCACTGCTATGAAACTAACTATATTAAAATAAAACAATCACTCCAGCATATTCATTAATCATACTTTTAGCGAGGGTTTCCATTGGATATCATTTCGGTCATAAACAAATTGTTTTCATCAAAAACCATTCATGTTTTTCGATTTTTCTTCACACTCTTCAACCATCGGCTTTATTTTGTGGGTGAATGTCACAAATAACACCTATTGCCATAATACCAATTCATTTGATTATTCTTCTAAAGACACACACACACACTTCTTACATTATTTTATCTTAGCTTTAAATACACTTGTGATTGTTTACTGACACTGAACAAACTCTACATTTTTTAGAAGAAAAACTGCCGTCGGTTAAACCTTTGTTAAGAATAAAATGGTTAAAACTGGACAACTGTATGTGAGTTGATAGCATTAAAACAGAACAATGTCCAATAAAACAGATAACTGCACGTGTAGAATTGTAGATTATTTTTAAGTTATAAATAACACTTCAAAGTCCCGCAAACGACTATGGAAAAATTTGTCACTTGCCTGAAAATGTAGTCGTCCTAATATATCAATTAAAAACACGACAGAGCTACATATTAAGTACCTCTGTCAATACCTGTAGTACCTTGTCAGTATGTAAGTACTTTGACCTTTTTCCAACATGTAAATGAGTAGGAACATATTTAATGTGCGATTAGCGCGGTTTGACTAATCTACTATTGTGATAAACGTTGTCAGTTTCAGTAGCAAGCTCAGAATCAACAGCTAGGCTAGTCACGGCGCGGGCGCAGCGTGATCTCCCACCAATTAACTCATCACGTACAAGATAATACTTAAAAGTACAACTTGACAAGCACTCGACAAATATTAGGAAAATACCCAGTACGACACTACTCGAACTATCAAATAAAGTAAATATCATAGTAGGTGACTTGCGGTCGAGTTTTTTTAATTTTTATGCGTTAAAGTAAATATTTGGATGGCTATTTGCCAATTTTAGTCATCGGAAATCACTCATCGTTCATTATCGGTAATAGTCATTTCTGTGGTCCTTGGGTGCGGTCGTCCGCAGCCCGTTTCATATCGTACGCTTTACGGTGAACACAGGTATGAGCAGCGGAGTGACCGTGTTGTAAATTCGGACGTCTAGTGTGTACTGCGCTTAGCATGGCTTCCGAAAAGGAGAAGATGGCGGCTGCCGAGACCAAGTCTCCCTCTAACAAGAGCAACTGCACCTCCCCAGGGAAGAAAGGTGAATATTCCATCATTCTTCCAGCATCACACCATTCTTGTTGGAACAAAGTATCATCGATATCATTTAGTTTGTAAATTTCAACAGAGATATTCCTTATTTATTACTTCTATTTTCTTTATTCATCTTCCCGCTGAATCTAGCGACGGCATCTGATGCTCGCCTTAACATTTTTTACGTATATATAATTAACCTACATTTTAATTTGAAATATCCACCTATATTAAGCTTTATGCAACAAAGTGATACCCGATGTCTTTTTATTTATTTTTTCTAATATCTACAATAATTGTCTTTATTAACATCAAAAATTTAAATGTCATATGTTAATAAATGATTATTTCCTCCACCACGAATACAGCAATTCAATTACGTTTTTTTCGTTTTGAAAGCACAACCGTTTTTGTGCCTATTAATACCGAAAGCCCTTGAAATCAATAATTCATAGGCAACCTTAACCCGTCAGATCAAGGCGAAGGAAAGACAATACGGAAATACACCCATAAGTAGGGGGCACAGTTGACCGGCTTCACGCCTTGGTGTCGAAGCCCGATCGGCTTAGCGCTGTGTGAGGCAACGTGATTGCACTTGGATAACTTAGCTATATATAGAATAATACATACAATCATAACGCTTAATCAACTTATATATAGATAGACGTTTGATTTAATAACGATGATGTTAATGATTTACTTGGAGCGGAATGGTTTTAGCAGCGATTATTTGCAGGAAAATAAGTGTAATATTCTTTGACATTGGGATGAAATGGAAAGATCCATGAGAATTAGTTCGTCTGGTATTTCATTAGAATGCTCCGTGGTGTGAGCTCCTCCACTTTTTTATCCATAACGGTTCTCTGCTTTGAAATTCGCAACACCCGTCAAAAACTTAAGGTTCCGTCACCTGTATCATCACCTCTAGCCCTTCTGCCCAATGCCAATAGTTCTACCAATAAGTATTCTTACAATCTAGCTCATGACTCATTGGCCAAGCCTTCTTTCCAAGTGCCCCAATGTACGGATATCAGTAGAAACAAGCTGGCAATTTTCGGAAGGTGGAAACTCAAAGCCACTAAAACGATAATTTGTGTAAAATCAAGAACATATTCCCTAGAAAATTTTACAAAAAAATGTAGATTATATAATCAATTCCCGCACTCCGGGCAGAGCGCGCCCGTCGCCGCGGCCGTCGGCTCTACTAGCCGTCGACAGCTCTCGAACGGAGAGCAATCTAAATCCTAGTCGGGCCTTTTTTTATAATCACCTATCCAATTACTGAATATAATGAAGCCTATTGACCCGCTTTTAACCTGTTGGAGTGAAACTTAGCTTAGATTTTTGTTTGTTTAAATTCGCAGAAAACTTAAAATCAAATTTGACGTAGAAGGACAACGTAATAGTCAAATTGATTGTTAGATTTCCTGCAAATTTACAAATTCAGATTCAGCTGCCGAGATTAATTTTGAAAGATTAATTTTGTATTTTATAAAAATAAATCTTTGCTATGGTGATATTCATAGTTACTAAGTTAGTTCAAGATATGTCCAAAACATATCTTATTTATAAGAGAAAGAGGATCGCCTCTCCAATAGCCATTTCAGGCCTTTATGTTTCAGGTTGAATTCAGTTCTCTTTGTCTTGATGTGATTAACCCATGTTACTCTTCTGTCTATATTGTATACCAATATATTTTATACAGGTACATACCTCCATGGGCTGTATTTTTATCGATTCTCAAATCTAGTCGGATTTGAGTTGACTTTTGAGAAGTACCTTATTTATTTTGTTCAAGAGCTGTTATGGCATTTCCGAAGCTATATTTGGGGTTTCATTTCTGTAGCTGTCATGGATTGACATGATAACAGCGTAGGTCAGAGTGTAAGTTGAAAACAAAACAGGACCAAGTACTGAGCCCTGAGGATCATTAGAGTTCAAAAGAATTCTTCAGCAAATTGTATTTGGAATTCACGCCCCTTCAGGTACAAATTATTTTAGGGTAAACGATGAGCGATAGAATGTAACAAGTAGCTTTAGTTTCTTGATAAACCCGTTACAATATTACAATTATAAAACACTTCGTATCCAATAGCTAAAGTTCTTTACCAGTTTCCAGACACTTTTTTAGAAACTATCCACCTTCTGCGGGGCCTAAGTTTTCAAGAGGGAGCCTACTTAAACTTCCTAATTTAGATTATATCACCATGTAAAGCCAGTATTTTAATCTCGAAACGGATCCGGGAAAAGTAGATATATACGTACACCTAGCGTTATTAGGACTACTCTTTTTGTAAGTAAAGCTTACATAAGGTGTGCGGTAGAATTTTATTACACACGGCAATGATGAGGCAATATAAACGAGCAATTTTTCTCGCCGCACGAACCAAAAAGAGGCAGTACCGTAGCCCCACATAAGTTGTTTTAGTACTTAACTAGAAGCGTTAACGTGAGGGTCTTGTTAATTTTTCACATCGTTGAGCAATTGTCAAAGTTTATTTTATCTAGTCCGCGTTTATTGTCCCGTCGCGGGTCGGTGGCGGGCCGCCTAACGTTAAAGTTCCTTTGTTTCTACACAAAGCGGCCAATGTATGAATGACAGGATTGGACGGCCGTTCAATATACGGTCAGTTGTTATTTCTAACAACAGTTAGGAGTTTTGATGAAGCGCTGCCGGTGCGTGGGGGTTGTCTGTCGATGTTCGTGTACTAACTCGTGCTTCGAATAATTTTCTCAAACGGCAAGGCCGGAATTACTTAACGTAACACGTGGATGAGCTGCGCTTTCATAATACTGCGCCTGAAATCTCCACACAAACCACTAAGTGCTTGATTCATGATTTTTTATTCTACAGAAACAACAAAGTGATCAACCAATCTCAATTCAACTTATTTGAGCTCTGCGAAAAAGACGAATTTTGAACTGTCCTGCAAACAATAAATGCTGTATATAACAAATCCAAACTTCAGTAAAGATATTTAATAGCAGCGGCAATAAACAGTGACACCCTGTCATATAAAACCACTAATTACTTTTGTAAAGCACGTGAACTCGGCCGTTCGTTACGTTACATTCATACTTACTTTCATTGCGAATTTCTTTCAATAGGCCGTATTTCATATCAGTGTTTAGCGATAAATTACGAAGTTTTGCCTTTAAACATTAAACGGGCTCGTGTAAATCCTCCAGCCGACGTTAATTGGTTGTATACACATACAGGCAAATTTAAGTATTTATATTATAACTAGCTTTAGATCTGTACAAAAATTAATTAAAATTGATTTATGCTTCATTTAAGCAAAGTTTCGTATTTATATTAGTAAAGAGGACCTCACCTGATAGAAAGCGATGATGTGGTCCACGAGGGAGCACGCTTTCCTAGAAATAGCCTATTCGCACTTGACTTAAAAACCCCAGAACATAGTTTAATATAGCAAATTACCTCCGTGACAATAACCATCCTCGAAACCGCTTATCCTTTTAGAATCCCTTCAAGAAACTGGTCAAGTGTAAATCTGCAGCTAACTCCGTGTTCGTGCCAACACAAGCTTTTCCGAAGTAATTCGATTACGTCGCATTTTAGATTACTGTGCGATAGCTCGCCCATTCCAAGATAATAGGACGTGCCAAAAAACTCCACGACAGGCAATATACTAAAGAAAGAAGGGTATCTTTTTTAGGTTCTTGTAGCTAAGGAACGTATATAATTTTGTCTGTCCCGCTGAATCCCTACCGTGTGTGTATATATTATTTCTTCGTGTATCTCCGTTTTCCGAACGAAACACATTAATATTGGGAGCGCCTAAGAAACTTTTTGATCGGAAAAGAGGAGTTCATGTATTCTGCAAATCGTCCTTGTTTCGGCCGCTAATGCTCATCCAAACTTCCTAATTTGGAACTATCGGAACAGCTTAAAGCCGGCAGTTTAACGGATACTTCTTGCTGTCTTAATGTTTGCTGTTGTAAGACGGTCAGTTCCAAGCGTACATTTAGTATGGGTCGTCGAAGTTACAAGTCTCGTTCTAAACTTTTTAAATTAAATCCGAATCCTTCTGCCTGCTCAACTTCGGGTCTATCTTTAGTAACTCGTGTACATAATAAATGTCGGGGCCTTTGCCTATTGCTAATATCCCAAAGTTAAAGGGTTAAATTATGCGATGTACCAAAACTTGGCGAAATCTATTTTCAGTTATTTGCTACTTGAATTGGGGTAGAGAGAGGAAACAATTAAAATTTTACGACTCTGTGTATTGTTGAAGTGTGTATTACAAATATACAGCCGGACCAATTTAGAGGAAATGGGTTTCACTCTTGGGAGGAGCTTATAACTAAATTATAACAGCCGCACGGGTCGATCTTCGAGGTTAAGCAACGCTTACCGAGGTTGATCTGTGATGAGTGACCATCTTAACATAACGAGACTTCTCCGTGCCTCGAAAAGCACGTCCCGGCAGTTATTTGGAGATCTTTGGCAGTCGTTACGGATTGTCAAAAGCCAGAAAATCTGACACCAGTCTTGCCAAGAAGTACCGTGTTCCCCAGTTAATGGGTTGTGAAGGTGTGGTAGACAGCCGCTTCACGTAAAATACTGGTATTCAGCTGAATCCGGCTAGACTGCAGCCGACCCAATATAAAAATGCAATGTAAAGGCTAGGCAGATGATGGGTTTCACCCTTGGGGGTTCCACAGTTGACTTCACCATCGTCACCAGGGTCACTAGAATGTGTTCAGGTGTATAAAAATTTCATATCTCTACATCCGCATTACAATAAAAAGATCAAAGCTTAATCTTGGACGCACTATAAAGGCGCAGCGCAAAGCGTCCCCCGGCAGTTGCAGACTCGCAGGTAAAGAGTTAGAAAAGCATTGTTCTTATAGCCGAGTAGACGTGAGCAAGCCGTCTGCTCGTTACGTTTAAAAAGTGCTCGAGCTCTCTACGGATCTGCATTAGCGCACACTGAGCATTTAATCCCGACGCCTGGAGCGTAACCAGCTGAACTCGCTTTTACGACTTGCTCAGTGAGTTTTCTACTCCACATTTTTATGAAATTAGTTTAGTTTTTGGTGCTGACCTAGTTTAATGTTTTGTTTGTGATAATTAAAGTGATGTTAAGGAGGTTGGCGTTGATTTATAGAAACGGTAAGTGACATGACCGTTTATCCTGTTCCATCGTTCTTGAATTGGTATCGATTAGTGTTCGAAGTAAATAATAGTCGGTAATTCCGAGAAACTAGAAATGGCACAAAGCAAAGTCAGTAGTTCCTATAATCTATAATCTCTCTATAATAAGACATTGTCTCATATTGACAATGTTCTAAAAACACATCCGTCAAGGGCACGTGAGAAAGGCACCTACTACCTACCAACAATCACGTGAACGTGCTGACGTCACCGCGGCTCCAATATTCTCTATGTACACAGAACTAGGCCCACCGTTTGATTTTATCAATACAAACACACACCTCTGTCCTCAATCTCGAAATGCGACACATTTTGTAAATTGCACAAACAAAAGACAATCGCAATCGTCAAGACCGCTGTTGAAGTCTTGGCTCTGCTTCATATAATATCACTAAATTAAACAGAGCACTAGCGCTAACTACTTAACTTAATTTCACTTTGTTCCATAGTTTGCGCTGACCGAAATGAATTGACTACGCAATTTCACCAAGTTATTCCAACTAGTATAATATTCAGAAGTGCGCACTTAAGCGAAACCTCATCGAGTTCTCTGAGTAGAACTGCCCGGAGCTATGAAAGAAGATTACGCGCCAACACGAGGTATATATCCTAAAGTTTTTCGGTTGGACGAACGAATTGGTTTTGAATTCATCTATCTTATATGGTAATTCTGAGAAAAATATGGAATAGAACCTCGCATTTCCCGTGCATTGCATTTCAAAACGTGGGATTCATCTTTACTTAGATTTTTTATGGACCTATGTACATGTGTATGGTTTGAAGACCTAGTGAATGTGATCTTTACTTGGTTTTTCCGCCCATCATCATCTGCCTAGCCTTTTCCCAACTATACTGGGGTCGACTCCCAGTCAAACCGGATTCAGCTGAATACCGGTATTTTACATGGAGCGGCTACCACTAGTACGGTACTTCTTGGCTAGACTGGAGTCAGATTTACTGGCTTCTGACAATACGGTTTTTCCGCCTATCATTCCTTTTATTTCTTTATACATATCGTATTATAATTTGCCATTGACACTTCCTGTTTACACTTATAACGCAAGTTAACACTCAACACTAAGAAATTTTAGAGTTCTAAAATCAATAAAGACCCATTTTGACACCCATTTGATAAAATTAATTTCCCGAACTGTAGCTATTTGTTACTTACTTCAACAAATGTAGCTCCAAAGAGTCCTCCAATTTGAGGTAACCGCCACAATATCCTTTGATAATAATTCTCGGAGCAATATAGCTTGGAGTCTAGCGTGTCCCGATATGGTCATAATTATGCAAATCCAACCGCCACGATTTGTGTGGCCTATGAGGGCGACCTCTAAATTAATTTTAGTTTAAACTGCTAAAGGCTTGGGTTAAGTATGGGGTTTGGACGGCTGTGTGTTATTAACATGACTGTATATTGGATTTCATTAACAGAGCTGAAAGTGATATTCTGAATCTTCATCATAAAATTACCCCAATGACCTCGTCTACTGGATTTAAAAGCCTGCCTCAAGAGTCAGCCACCTCGACCAGACCCATGCGGCTCATATCCAGTGCACTTCCGTTGCTTTACCAAGTTATTCATCTAGTTTGTGGGACGCCTTCTAACGCTACGTCTTCCGACACTACGTTTTCCGAAATTATTCTGAATGGTGGTCTATACATTTATTCACATTGAAGAGCTGTTTTAACAACCATACTTAAAACGGTAACTAGATTTTAAAGGAAAGAAAGTAAAAACAAAACTAAAGTATTTTAGGCTGTTTTAACAGGGTATTTTAAAATTCTCTATCCAAACAAGTACAAAGTAAAGTCCTTTAGTACACCCACCACTTAGTTAAGTATAACAAACACTTAGCAGTTACGAAAGCACTCAGCTTTTCACAACCGAATATTTAGTCGGGATTGTTACAAAGTACGTCAAAAAATTAATGAAAGCTCTATACATAAAACTCTTCAAAAAGAATGATGCGGTAATCATTCTTTTTGAAGTGTTATATGTATAGAGTCTATCGTATTACGGCCCATTTGTTTGATGAGATAGTTGTCATGTATGATATTTTACCCTAAAATCCTTCACACAATGTTGAATTGAGAGACGCCATGCCAAATAGGTGATTAGGAGACGTTCAAAATACCTTACTCATGGTATTAGGTCGTAAAGACATGTTTATTTCCCTAGCCACGAATAGTAATTGCTATTATTTATAATAAAATTGTTTTGTAAAAGTAAATTGAGATTTTGTAACGTTTGCCTTAGCCTCAGGGTGGCATAGCTTATTGATTTTTCCTCCTGATACAGATCTGCTTGGAGCAGGCCTAGCCTAGATACAGCCCATCCAGATATTATCTCTGCTTCGAAAATAAATGAACTCGCACAATCTCTGCAGCTATTGGAAATATTCCATTCCGTTTTTTCGCTTTGTATTCTTAGGTCGTTCTTATTTCGAAGTCTGTTCCTGTATTTGGGACTTTCTTCCAGCAATTTTGTTGCTGCTTACTTTTTTATATGAGAAAGGTTAGGACCATTCTTGGCTGCTTCCTCAGCGCTGGATCCGCTTTATTTTGAATAGCTTCACATACTGAAATATACAGATCTGAAATATTAGGTGGTATGATGTATTGTGGTGTATTGCCATGAAAAGGTTTTGCCATTGTTCTGCTCAAACGTTTAGTTACTACGAAAAGTTTTGTTAGATCGCTTCTATTGACTTTTATTTTGATATATAGATATAATACGAGCCAAAAAATCTAAATTTAATTAATTTTTGTTTCAGGTAAAACAACATCAAACATCTAAAAACGGTTCCACAGCTTGTTGGTAAAACACAAATACACAAGTATTCTGGTACGTAAAATTCAGTCGCTATTCAACAGGGTTTTCATATAATAAAATTTTAAATGCTTCCTGCTAGTGGAGCGGACGCTTCAATACCATATTTCCAAGTACCTCATTCATCGTGATTCTATTTAAGGAAAAGAAAAGTATACTGGCAATTTCATTTTAATATAAAACAATCTATTTTTGTTCGGAGCGATCCCTTTTAAGTTTTGTTTCAAATAAAATAATTAATTTTTGTACGTTATTTTTATCAAACGACAATTAAAATTATCAAAACTGTTTGGTCCCTTCGCACAGGTTTTTTCAAATATAAATGTTTTCTAAGAAAACGTTATCTTGGTGATTTTATCGTATCGCTATATTGAAGTGACTTAATTTTACTTTGAATCAAAGTTATGGTTAAACTTGGGAATTCTGTACGCAGTTAAAGGCAATTTAGCTGACTGTAATTGTCTTCAATTGAACTTAGTACGAGTTTATTAGAATTTAATTGAAACTTACGACGTAAACCACGGCTTATTAGTTCAGTCTCATGGATAGTTTATTGAAATGTTTGCTTATGTATGTTATTAAGTTAATGATGATTTTTCCAACGCTTGATATCTTAACACAAGGAATAATTAGTTTCAGTTTTTTTACAGTTTTGAAAGTAATAACTCTCATGGAGCAATTTTATACCCCAGATAAAGGTAGGATATATTTTTATATCCTACGTTTTTAAAGTCAGTATTTAATTAAATATTAATAATGTTCACTGAGGCATATGATAAGAAAATATATTTCGTAAAAGTGTTAGATATCTTCACTCTTATTACTTACCATACAGGGAATTCGAAAAGGGATTATCCCTACAAGCGGAACGTGAAAACGTCCTACTGTTTGCTAATAGAAACACCGATCACCAATCCGTCCGCCTCATTAGGCTTATGCCAATATCTCTTATCACCCTTGATTGCACTGTTGATTTGCTCAGCAGTGGCCTCTACGAGTAAATAAACAGAACATTCGAGAAATCGTGAAAACAAAACGAAATCTCAAGTAACAAGTTCTACTGGATAAAAGTCTGGTCGTTTTACTTATCAAGAACAGAGCTGCAAAGTGTCAAAGAATAAGTAACACGTATTAAGTAGATCTGTTTGAAAAGTTTCTTTAAAACATTCAGAATTTCATTAGAACAGATTCAAATATTGCTGTTTTTTTTTCATTAAATCGAAAAAAAAAACAATGGTACATTATATAATTAATTCTAGTATTGAAAACAAACACCACATATCGCGCATTCTTCTGTTTCTCATACGTGATACTAAGACTATAGTCGAGCCTTCTTCTCACGACGAACTTCAACTGAAAGTCACTAAACGGTCTGATGTACTCATATCTTCACACTGGCAGAGTATAGACACGAGTTTAGTAAAACTTCTAGATTATATCACGGACCATATAATTTCAGTCGAAAAGAAAATTAGGGCACGGTTAATGGTCGAACGCCATTTGGATGTGCGCCAACCGCCCTACAACGGATTCGGGGACAAATCTGCTGGAAACCAAAACCTTAATCCGCTCGAATAAAAAGTTCAGCGAACGTTGCTCGAAACTGATTTATAGGGTTTAAACTAATCAGTCACAGCGCCGGAGTGCGGTTTGTCGTAACGTGTCCAATTTATCAGAGCCAGTTGACTTTCAAGCTGCCGGACGCTTATTCAAGCAAAAAAGAGTTTCCCTGATTATAATTTCAAATGGAGCCCCAGATCCGACCAGAGCAGAGGTCTTTGAAAGAATATTGAATTGGAAACGTCGCTATGTATTCATTCTGACTTATAAAATAAAGCTGTGAATGGGATTTATTCAGCCAGAACGTAGGTTTATGATTGATAGTGTATGAATGGCTATTGCTTGGCTGTCTCTGGCCGCTGATAAACGACGGTATTATTCCAAAAAGGTTTTGCGGTATGTGTGAAACTAACAACTTTGTTTAACATTTTAAATAGCTTTCCACCGCTATGAGATGGCGCCCTCATTTTCAGTTGGTAAGCGTTTTATCAACTGCTTATATGAAAATGTTGCAAATGAATGCACATAAGTATGAGATAAATATTTAAATGGCCTCAGTCGACTTACAAACAATTTGTAGAAGAGTGAGGCAAAATAAAAGAGGTACACAATTACAATTTCAAATGTAAGCCTCGCACGGACCTTACGATGCAAATCCAAGGTCCACAGTAACTCAGAGGGGAGGAGACACCTTTATCTATCAATTATTGTAGGAACCATTTACATCTGCCGTACATTTTATATTATTAAATAAAGTTGAAGAAAAGAGAAACAAAAGAAAAATAGGACGGAAAGTCTTTGTTCGAGTTCTTTTGTCTGAATTCCATATCGCTACGTACTTGTGGGACGTTTAGCTAAACTTGATGTACGAAGTAGTCCGTTGTGACCTATTTACTGTATAAATTACTGGTTATCCATGCTTGGCGCCTTTTTAAGTACCATTTTGAGTGTGAAACGATAACATTAACTGCTGTTTAACTGTGTTTAGAATATTAATCATTAATTAAGTAATAACGACCTATTTCAATAAATGTTTACGCTGATCTTATTCGGCCACCGGTAGATTAATACTAATCATTGGGTATTTTACCATTTATAAAAATCATACTTCCATTATGTCCGTCCGTTGGATTTTCAAAACATATTGGACCCTTTTTTTTGTTATTTCAAATCATAAAAAAGAATATATAAAGATAAAGCGCATCAAAATTCAAGAGCGCGGGCTGGGACGCCACGTCGTTGGTAAAAATTGTAGCACGTAATGACGTCACGCGAGTTTTCTGAGGATGAAAATTGGGTACACAGGTAGATCATGTACTAATATGGGACATATGTACCTCTATAATCCATGCCATCCCGGGAGTATGTTCACTGCGGATAATTAATCTACTTTCGATCGGTCGAAGCCGCTGTTAGAAGCTCTAATCATGTTTAAATGACTGCAGTGCTGACTAGGATAGTGTGTGCTTCGTGTTTTTGACTGAATGACAAACCTTGACAGTTAAAAAATGCCTGTAAATGATTTATTATAAACTAGCAGTGCCTCGCGGTTTCACCCGCATAGTTCCCGTTCCCGTGGCAATACGGGGATAAAATATAGCCTATGTTACTCAGGGTGAATGTAGCTGTCTAATAGTGAAAGAATTTTTAATAAATGTAATTTATTCGTTACATACAAATCTTTCCACTTTATAATTAGTATAGAAGTATAGATAAACGCTTTGAATGTTGAGTCTTTGAATGTTGTTCACCATCTTCCTCAGCATGGCTGTCCACCTCGCCGATAACAAAGGCAAGTTTACGAACATGTCCTCATTGCCACACAAGTTTGTGGGCCTGTTCCACTTAACGTCACTGCCAACTGTCTTCTAACTTGAACGCTGCGGTTAGGACGGGCTCGGCGACACACAGAGGTCGGACGACGGATAATAAAATTGAAGTTATCGTGTCGTTGGAAAACCATTTTTTTAATTTCATTTAGTAAGGAAATTATCGTTGTGAGAACATAATTATGCTCTTGTTTATTCTTCCTATTGTTGTTTGTAGTTCTTTTTATTTATAAACTTCAGAATTAAACAATATGTTATACAAGCCCGCGACTTCGTCCGCGTGGAATAGTTACTAACCCCCCGATTCGATTCGAGGAAGTGGTGGGAGGCGCCCGACGTGAAGGCATAGGTAGTAGTGGCCATGCGCGTGAGCGACATGGTACTGGACAGTACTTGGACATTGCAACATTACATTATATTTCTAGAAAAAAAAGATTATTTCTAAAATAAAAGTAGCCTAAGTTACTCCTTTTTACATTAGCTACCTGCCAATAAAAGTCCCGTCAAAATCGGTCCAGCCATTTCAGAGATTATCCGGATCAAACAGACAGACAGACAAAAATTGAAAAATATGCTATTTTGGTGTATATTATACCGTATAAATTCATATATGCATTTAGTAAAAAGCGATTATTTCAATATTCCAAACAGACGCTCTGATCTTATTTACATGTATAGATAAAAATGTAACCTGAACTATCTAATAAAAAAACTAGTTTCACGAAATTATGTACGAAGGTGTATTAAACAATCATAGCGCATCACATCGCTGTCAATTGTAAAATAGCCCAGAACACTTTAAATGATAATGCTGACTTTGACTGAAGAAAAACGTAGCCAGGTCACGTTTACTGATGACCTGAAAGACTCGATGTTTGTTGGTATAACAGTTATAGTATGTTGAAAATAATACCTGAAATATACCGTACTGTACTAGTTTTGATAGGTAACGTTTTTGACATTCTTTCCATCGGTCACGATTCTGCGCTAATTCTTGCGTACCTATAATAATAATAATAAGTTTAAATTTTCAGTCTTCAAAATTACAAATTTCTCTTAAAGTAAAATACAAAAGCATGGCAATGAATTATTATCGCTAAGAGATTACGTTGACGACTATACTAGTATAAACTGTGTCACAGTCGTCAGCGTCTTCCGCACTAATTTATTTAAAACGCAATTCATTGTTTTAAACAATTCTACCCTATCTTATCCTAACCTATCTACTTGTACATAAGAAAACTCATACTTTTTACTAATGTTGCAATTCATCCTCTATATTCGCAGCAAGGTCATACAAAAGACATGACTATCACATGCATATCAATAAAAAGCCACTTAAATTTCATTAAAAGTGCACTAAAATGGTAATTCAGTAACTAATTTGCAAATTATTTTAAAAGCAAAGTCATACAAGTCGTAAAATTCATTCGGGATCTGATCTGAAACGATTCCAACATTGATGGGACGTCTTAATCGTAAAACTTAATTTAAAAGGGACATGGGCCGTACTTTGGAAACTTTTCTAATTTGTTTTCAACTAAAACTCCGAATTTGCACCATGGCTGTGACGGTCTCGGCCTTCAGGCAGTTATTAAAGTAATTTTAACTTTGGAATGTTATTAACAATGTCATTAAGAATGACAAGAACTGAAAAATGTTATGATCTAAGCTGGATTGTCAATAAATAAGGATTTTCTAAACTGAAAAATCTCTACCTTGACGCCAACGCCATCTTTCGAGCTCAGGCGAACTAAAACTATTTAATAACATAATGAATGGTTTCTTCATAAAAAAAAAGGTTAAAACAGGTAGCGTATTTTTTTAACTGGTTAATTAATGCAAATTACTGTTACAACTATTTTTCCAGAACCTTATTTAAATTCAATTCTTAATTTTAATGTAAAATAGTGGCGCGCCCCGGCTTCGCCCAGGTGTATTTTTTCAAAATTTCTTTCATAAGAACCTTCTCGTGATAATAACAAACACAACAAAAATAATTAGCGAAATCGATTCGAGATTTCCGCTTAACAACACATTCAGCGATTCATTTTTATATTATACTATAGATACACATTTCGAACTTCCACGTGATAAAGTTCCGTAATTCCCCACAATAGACTCTCTTGATTAGCCTCTTCGGGAGCGAACTTTAAAACTTGACTGCTCTTAACCGTAATGGCGACTCGGAAAGAATTAATAACTTTGCTATTTTCACTTGGCTGACGTTAAGCACTTCTCGGTTTAATCTGTGAAGGCAAACTTGCCCGTGGCTCGTATAAACTATTAATTCATGAAAATCACAAGTTTACCTGTTGGTTGTTGGTTTTGGCATAAATTAATAGTCGTTATGCAGTGATAGGGTCGTTTGCTCTTAGATAATGATCACTCCAAGTAGAATATTAATATTGATGATGTAGTTAGTGAAGGATTGTGGCTTTATTTTGCGCTAGAATGACGTGATTAATGTTTAAATTACAAATTTCAGGTATCGTTTATTTCGGTAATTGTTTCGTAGTTTGATTCTCGACACAGCTGTACGTTACTATTAACAACATTCATTGCTTTTAAATGTTTTGAATTAAGCAGACATAGGATTTGGAAACCACAAATATTAGCATTAACACATAGATGTTCACTGGGTCCACACTGCACTGGGTCATTTTATCTTTGTATCGAAAATAAAAAAAAAAAACCTTCAAGCGCTACGGCGTAGCATGAGCACAGCAGAGTTGTAGCATGTGCGTAGCAAGGCCGTAGCGTAGGCGTAGGATGTGCAAAGAAGTAGTATAAGTCTAGCACGGGTAAAGCAACTAAAGACGTGACTTAAGCGTAGTTATGGCGTAATACAAGCGTAGCAAGACGCAACAAAGACATACAAATAACTGACTAATTAATAACCACTCATATTTAATGACGTATATTTTTACTCCCATATGAGTAAGATAAAACAAATTCAACACATCTCAAATGAATGCTACGCAAAAGCTCAACTATTTCGTGGAGATCCATCACGAGAGCGAAGCGTTAATTAATTGATATAATTTATAGCCGCCGTAATCACCTCCTCACACTACCTCGCTGTAACGCTAGATAAACACAGTATTATCATAATTCATTCGCGAAGTATTGGCTCTCTCCCGTTATTAAAATAAAGAAAGATTTATTTTGTATGTTTGTTTGAGATTACAGGGATCCCAAAATATTATATTCTGTTACTATTTTTGTATCATGCTTTATGATACGAGGTTTTCATTTCAAACGAATGCAAATCAGGTGGATCGACGATCTGAAATTCAATTCTCGGCAACTGCATTTGACAAGTTGAACGATAAAAACGTTCAAATTCGCATCGCACATTCTCGGCGACAATCGATGTTTAAAACTTATCTAAATGTATTGGACATTAGTGGTGTTTTTGACGCGAATGCTCGTTAAAAGTACGACTATTGCTCCTCTGCCTCAAAATTTCTAGCAAGTGTTACGCATGACCCAGGACCGTATAAAGTTGTGTGTAAAAGAGGAAACCAATAAAGAAATTGTAGCATTTGGCATATACAGGTTGAGAGAAAGAGAGAAAAACATTACAAAACAATAATATTTCCATTAAAATAGTCCTTATTTTTAACTTTAAAACTATTTATTGCCCACGATGTACATATGTGAAATTTACTTAAACTTTACCATCCCTCACATGCTCAAGTAGGTTCGGAGAACGATAACTTAGTTTCGAACAATACAATCAACAACAGACTTAATGGTAGGAATTTCTGTCAGAGGTACGTAGGCAATTAGCTGGCTCCAAGTTTACCCACTTCCATTCCAAGTTAGCGGCTTAGAATACATAAGTATCGTGTACTTATTGTGTAACACAGATGAGACCCGTTTTTGAATAATAACTTAACTTAACTAAGTTGTGATAGAACACCGTACGTTACGCTCAAGTTATACAATTAATTTTCATTTAAAATGTTGGGTTGTTTTGTAATTTCTAAATGTGTGTGGGTAGGCTTTAAGGCAGAATTTGGGCAGGTCCCTGGTATTTTGGGTGATTTATATCTTATGAAGGTAGCTTATTCTTAGTGTCACTGCCGATGCTCCAGTAACAATACGCGAAATATGCTATCTTTTCGTTTCTTCTGTCCAAATATTGTAGTAAAAATATGTTTGTTTGGATCGTACGACAAAGTATACCTAAATCCTATCCTGTTGGCACTTACCTACTGTGGGAAAATTGTAGTCGTTCACGCAGCCAAATTCACAGAAATACATAAATTATAAAAAAAAGCTTTTATATATAAACTTACTCGTTTATATTGGCATCCACGTCACCTACATTTTTACGACGAAAGCAGTAGGTGAGTCGCATGTTAAACAAGAATACAAGGATAAGACGGCAATAAAGAAGGAAATGTCGCGAATTCAGCCGCAAATAGCATCTACATATATGGCTGGCACATGGCGACAGATGACATGGATAACGGAGGGCGGCGCGTGAGCAAATACTTCAAGATCTACAGCGGCTTCGCAAACATAATATCGATAAAAGGCGTATGTAGGTGCTGTATGCTGCATACGCAAAAAAAACATCGGATTTTACGCGTGAGTGTATTGTTTGTGTGGCTTATTTTATTTTTACCTCGAGAAATATAAACGGCTATTTCGAGGCTTAAGATTTTTATTTTCTTTATCTCAATCTAAGCAAAGTGTAACTTTATTTACAAAGATAGAGATTTAGTCAATGTACAATATAATTTATTAACTTTATGTAAGTATATTTTGTAAACGTAGACTAAATAAACACAGTCAAATTCAGAATTTATCATTATAAAATAACGGAGAATAGGGTAGGTATTACATATAAATTATTTTAATGAGTTTTTGAATGATGTTCCGTATTGTACGTTACAACCTAGACATTATCTCGTGACGTGTCAAACAACCTGATCACCTAATTTTCAATATCCATGGAAATTCAAATCAATAGGTATAAAAGTTTGTACCAAATGTCGTTACTGGACGCCTAGTATGTAAATTAGTCAGCAATTTTAGCTCCACAGCCAAACTAATGTGTTATATTAAAATTTTATGAAATTACTCCCGGCATCTGTTTTACAAAAAAAATATTTGAAAAAATCTTACTGTCATCTTATTTCCAATTCCAATCCACATATGTATAGCTTCTATACACAGATGACTGATACAAATATATTTTGTTTCTCTGTACCCAATCTCAAAAGATATATCCAAATAATATCTCAGAATCGAAACTTTATTTCATTTACAAGCAAAATTAACATCTCCGATCGGAGTCCCAACGATGAAAATTGAAATTAAGTTTATACGCTCGCATATTATAACAATTTGTTATAATTTCTCATTAATATTCAGAATAAGACCTCAACTGGCTCGATATATACATAGGTACTGTAGAGACCGAACTTCGGACAATGATTGAAGGCTTGAAATTCCGTAAGCCTTTAGATGCCTACCTATCGAAGTTTATAATCTAGTCTCACAGGGCTTATCGCACAAAACCCGACTCTAATCAAATGTGTAACTTCCTTTTGACGATCGAATTACAAGAACTTTGGCACGTTTCAAACAAGAAAGACACACATACATAAGTCACACACTCGATAAGTAGGTACACACGTGTATAGACAGTAGGCGAGAAGCTGTCGTCCTGTTCCAAACTTTGCCAGTTTACTGGAGAAGACGTCAGCGTGTGGTCATTTGTTAACAACACGCGCCTTCTACCTATCGCACTAACTAACAAGGACATATCTAATTAAAACTTGTGCCTAGTTAAAGCAGCCAGAGAATGTTGAGCGGAAGTTTTTTGCTCCCGAACTACGACAAGCTTAAGTGCTCTCTCGGAATTCAACGTGAAATTATTTATTTATTCGGTTAATAAAAAGTAATTACGTTATTTGACGTTTAATTAAAAATGTTATCTAAAGTCACGTTGAACGTAACTTTTTAATATACGGCACATAGTCACCTTAACCAAAACTAATAAGTAAAACGACTAAGCGCGGCCAAAGTACTTGAATTTATGACTCGTGCCCGATAATTTGTTAAAGCCTAAGGTTTCTATTCGACGCCTTTATTGAATGCGTTGAGGACACACGACCCAAACGTTCCTATGTAAATAAAGACATGGCTACTTAAAACTCGGCTACCCTCATTCCGCACTGACTTTTGCTGTCACTACGGCGCGTGGCGTCCGAAAGTTCCCCGTACTTACACGGACGGGATGAAAATTTCAAATGTTCGGGATTTAAGAGTGCGGAGTGTGGACAGACGGCCGACGAACAAGTTCGTGCCGCACACTTAAATGAAGCCCAGTCTCTATAATCTCCACAATGCGGGATTTCAACCGAAACGAGACAAACAGTAGGCGACTGTAGACATCATTTGAAAGGATTTAATCTCCTTGTGCAGTCACATTTAAATGTTTTACTACAATATGCTCAAAGGAACATTGTTGATTAATCGTTTTTGAAGTAAGCCGCCTGTGCTTTTCAAACTAGTTTCCACAGATAGCTTTTTGAATTCAATGCGGATTGTTTTGATAAATATTATTTTCTTCAAAAGTTGTGAAAGTTTAATGATATAAATAACTTATCGTGGAGCGGTCTAGTGTATAGGCGCCATAGATTCCCTCCTATTGTGTTGTTTATCTGACCATGTAATACTTGCTTAGTTGCCTACACGGCGCCATAACGTAATAATGACATAAAATTAGCAGATTTATGTCAATTAGCGACTGCTACTTAGCACCTACAAATGAGTGGCATGGAAATGATAACCAACCAACCTCTAGCAAATTATTTACCACGCTGCTAATTGGTCCCGGACTCCAGGGCAACGTACTCTTTATGCCACTAACTAGTCGATTGAATGTCACATTAGTGTTCACGACACGATAGTCAATATGTTTGCAGCCTCTAACATCCAATTTGCACTTAGGTACATATTTTAATACATATTTAATACCGTGAAGTCAGCTCATATAATATTAATATTTCTTTACCCACCACTAGTAGTAACGACATCCAAGTTCTACCCAATATTTGACAAACACATTAACTTAATACAAATGTGACATTAGATATTGTTTATATTGACGTCACCGTCATAAACTTGATTTATTGCATAACATAGTGAAAATATGAATCGCTCGAGAACGGTATCGTTAGTGAGAGAAAACTATCCCTTCTGGCGAGCCGCCAAAATGTTAGCCCGGCCGAATTGTCATCAATAAAAGTTATCATACAACCCGCCGCGACCGACTACCCCAAAAAACCCACATCTGCGTTCCGAACTTTTGTCCAGGGTTGACAAATTCGGTCGCAAAGTATTTTTATTAGATACATATATTTCACGACTGGCTTTCAGGACGTGGGAGCTGTCTATGATTGAACAAAGTAGTTATGACGTAGTGTGGCGCAGGAAGCGCGCCGCGGCGGATGTGCTACCTTCCGGAAAAACACCGCCTATTTACGTGCTTATCTATACGCTGCGAACACATAAAAGAATAAAACACTTCCGTTGTAGTTGATCATTTATTTCTCTCGCACGCGAGGACAATCAAGGAGAGGTATGTATGACAAAGGGTCTAAATTTTGCTCCGATTTTATTTTACCATTTTGCATTGCACGCTTTCTGATTTGGCCAGCTTAAAACGAATAGGCGAAAAGATTTAACTTTGATAATATGAGTACAAAAGCTCGACAAGAAAAAATGGATTTTTGAATAGCTATACAAAAGAAAAACCAGGCTGTCCTATTAAATGAAATCTTGCTATTTCAATGCTAGCTGATGGACAAGTCTAAACGACTTCGGCGACTATCTCACGCGCCGCCACTCACCCGCTTGTTCGGAGGCTTAGGAGTCCCCAGCCGCCAGCCACAAGCCACCCCCTCATTTCGGGTCGAGCATCAATAAAGCTTATCGTTGCTAGTCTGGTCGCGACATCTCGTGTACACGGCCTCCTAGCCACGTCGGCGCCTATAAAGAAAACATTGCAAATTGAATTATTTTCACACAGCCTCACAAATTTATGATATCACCGGTTTTATGTGAGACGCAACGCTACCTATGTGCTAACATTAATGTGCTCCGTGAAAGAGACGGAACATCGTTAAAATTTGACGACAACTTAGGGTTGGGCTACATGTATGTATTTTAAAGCTTAGATCCCTGTAATGAGGAGCGCGGAACATTTTATCATGTTGACACATTTACACATGGCTGCTTTTACTTTTTAGATTACATCAACTAAGTCTAGGTAAATAAAATTAGAAGGTAAGCGAACATCATAAAATATTCTGAATGCAGAGCACGTAGGACATAATCACATTAGACTGCGTATAAAGGCCCATCCGTGCTTCTCTCACGGCCGTGTAATACCGATAAAGGTAACCGCACCCCAACTAGCCCGGATCGACGGGCCGTGCCGCTATTGCCGCCCAGGGCCAAATATTTCTGATCTCACGCTCCCCGACCCAATGATGGCACATTTATAAAAATTGGCACGATAGAAAAACTTCGAAACTAGATAAAAGACAGTCTGGATTTTATAGGTTCACGCTGAGATAAATTGGTTTGTACCAAGTATACCGTATGTTTAGATAGATTGGTTTCTTCATGTAGATTTAGAAAAACGTTTTTTTTTAGTCGCAGATACACACAGCTTCAGACGATCAACTTATAATACTCCACATTTCTACTGCAGACCTACTAATTTAAATCAATTTAACCAGTCAAGCATGTTTATGCATCCTCTTATCAGAACAATATACAGTGTTAACAAAAGAAAAGTACTCTCATACAAGCTCGCTTTCATAGAAGCCACCGCACATTCATTAAACAAGCTTTTGTATTGAGAAACCTGATTAAAAATTAATTAGAACAGAACAGTATCGGTCCTCCCTGAACGAATGAATGAAATGAACGAAAATAATCCGAGACTGATGTTCTGTGTGTTCAATTAATTGAATATCAGACGAGTGATCACAGTGGCGTTAGAATATTAATTGAATCGGTCGCAGCTTACGCGGACAAACGGGTTAGGATTCGACGGATGAGTGATATCTCTTACATTGGATGTCGTCTATCATGCGCATATGTTGTGGATGCAATATTAGACAGAGAGTTTCAATGCATTCGAAGTATTTCAGGGGTAAATTAAAATATTCTCTTGAAAGTACGAATAATTATTATGGAAAGATAAAAAATAAACAGCTTTTCAGTACACTTATATTTTCATTCGACAGTATGTATAAAACAGTTGATTTTTTATGATACGAAGTTTAATTTACGGACGAGTTTTAGTCTCCAGTATATGTTGCCTTTTGTTATCCTAAGTGATTTAACTAAAGCGAAAATACTGGAATTGTATGCAACAGAAAGTTTTCTCTTGAAATATCGCGATGACTAAACTGCATGGTCATTTTTATGAATAAAAAAATTGCTCCTAAACTAAATAAATGGAATAAAAAATATTACTATGAAATATAGGGCGACCCAAGTTTGTTTTTTCCTTCTTCCACGCTATTACCCTGGCTTGGAGCCAATAATGTAATTATCACCAGTCGGCTTAGTAACACACGTATTATAATAACTACACTGTGCATCCCTGGTAGGATATTATCTGTTTCCTTATATACTAAAGAAATAGCTAAAAATAGTATGTTTAAATAATAATTAATATGTACACTACACTGCTAGGGTTACGGAATTTGTCCGAAAGAGTCACCGCAGCCCTGGAACACAAAGGGCACTAGGAGGATCACGGGTGTTTCCCTTCCGCTCCGCCCAGAGCGGAAGAAGTCATTCGATGATTTCCCATCCAAGAATTTAGAATCTATTTTTTGTTAGAAGGCTAAATATAAAAGCAAAAGCAAAGGAAAGAGTGTGCATAAAAAAAATAACCAAGTGCGAGTCAGATTTTTGTGTAAAGGTTTCCGAACGAATTTCATTTTTATCATCGTTTGTTATTTTAACAGTAAAGATGACTGACTGACGATCTTATTCTCCTCTCGGGTACGAGCGCAAGGATAACTACTCATTATATGATTAAACTTTTACTACTTTAAAGTATAACTCATTGATATACGCATTGATGCTTGCGCATTGAAGTAGTCACTTTTCGGTTCTCAAACACGCTACTCAATCTACTAACTGGCATCATCAAACAACACGAGCTTAGGCCCTTTTATAGATTTGTCAACACCAACACTCGTTCGCTTACTTTAATTTTACTTGCTTTTAACGCATGACTCAATGAAATCGCAGCTTTGTTAGCCGAATCAGCTCATAGCGACTAGTTTCGCAGAATATGTTCACACAATCACTCAAGGGCAAAACGCACGAGTCGTTGTGAGTCTCGTGCTTAAAAGCGTTTAGATTCAAGTGACATTGCCATTTTGTAGACAATCAATTTTATAAACTGTTCAAACTGTGAAGAAAATACAATAGTTTTTTTTTTTTAATTTTGCGACTACGATTTAAATGAGGATACTCCTTAAAATACGAGAACTGCGCCGGAATTGTCAAGAATTGAACGTTTGCATCCGTCGTGATCTGTCAAAAAGTGATATTTTTGAGAGATCACGACGGATGCAAATGTTATTTAAAATACGACAATTGCCACTCTGATATGTTTTAACTCTTCCATGCTGTAGTAAAACAATGAATTAAGACAGTGCGTCCATCACCGGTCACCATACAATCCAGAGATAATTTTCTAAACCGAATATGTGAACGAAGAACAATAATGTTTAAAGGTGTTTACATAATCAAAGCCTCCGTAATGGTACATAGTAGGTAACATTTAATTAAATCTCGGGGAGTCACATCCATCAAGGTGCCACTAAAGGGCTGGTACCACTACACAGTACCTACGTCTGCCTCTACTTACCTCGAACACTGATTAACTTAAAGGAAATTAAAAGAAGCTGATATTTCCCTAAAGATTCTTCTATATCATTTAACTAGCAGCGGACCGCGGTTTCACCCGCATAGTTCCCGTTCCCGTGCAAATATGGGGATAAAATATAGCCTATGTCACCCAGGGATAGTGTAGCTTCCAAACAGAGAAATAATTTTTCAAATCGGTTCAGTAGTTTCGGAGCCTATTCAATACAAACAAATAAACAAATCTTTCTTCTTTATAATAGTAGTATAGATGTGTACTGTTGAAATATTTCGGTAGCTCCTCTAATTTCATCTAATAAGTCGATAGCAGAAAAAAACAAATCCATTTAAAAGCTTGCCGTTCTTATTAAATTAATCTCTAAAGCATTAAATACCGCAAGAAAATATGAAAACCTAATAAACTTATCATGTTCCCATAAAAGCAGACGGTAGCTTTCACCTCGGATTTTTAATTAAGTAAAAGTGCCGTAAGACAAAGTTTAGCGTAATTTAATAATGAAGGAACGGACTCCCTCAGTCTTGAGCTCAAAAGTTAACTAACTACTTAGCATGGATATGTACAAACAACCGTTATAATAGGACTTCTCATAAAAGACATTGAAACTGGATTTAGAATCAAGAATTCCTTTTAGGTACTTCCAAAGTCATTCCAGATTTACAAACATCGTACACTAATTTTAAAAGCTCGGAACTCGCTAATCGACTTTTATATTTATAGGAACATAACTTCTCTCCTAAATTGCTGGATTAAAATTTCTAACTGTTCACTGTTGCCCGCTGTGACTTGAAAATGTTTGAGTTGTGCAAACTGTGAATTGTTCAAAAGTATTTTTGGTACAAAAAGTTTCATGAAAAATACCTTTCGAGTTTTTTATTCAGGTAGAATAGAGTCCACAACAAAAGGCAGCACTGTACCTAAGACCAATTAGAGGCTCGCAATTAAAGCACAGTTCTGTTGTGCGATATAAAAGGTAGCAATTGAAAAAGTTTCAATGATTGCAGCACGCACGTAGAGCTGTGGTCCTGTGTGAATTGGGACGTGCGCGCTACCGAGGCTTGCACAGGCACTATAGCACAAATGTACGCGTTTATATAGGAACCGCGTTCGCAAACATACGCCCGGTCCACGCCTCGGCGGCTCCCGATAAACTATACTTTTACCTGTATTTGTACCGTATGCATACCGTGTGCGTTAGTATTAAGGTAACGTAACTGAATTATGAGGAAATCCTATTATAATAAATTGTGAATTTAACTTCCATTTGTTTTGAATTATGAAGAAATTGTGATAGGTGCTTTTTTTTACTGTCTCAAATTAAATTCTTGCTATTTTTACTCTCTTAAAATCTTTCTGAAATCGAAAATCCTGAAGGGGTTTACGTGTAACACTTGAAGTCTTTCAGGCTAACCTTCCATAAATACAGAGCTAAGGTGGAAGCCAAAATCCCGAGCAAATCCCTAGTAAAACCCCGATTAAATGGCATAAGAAGCCTTCAAAATGTAAAGTCAACAGATACTTAGTGTATCAACAACTTCGAACTAATGCTATATAATATTCGGTGAGTTCAACCACTGAACCACAATTTGATAAGTGCCAAAGGTGAATTTATTTCTTGCCCTTCAAAGTTACTTGTGACCTTTAAATCCTTTGAAATAGGAAAATATTATGAGATTGGTTCCTACGAATGGAGTGGCGTATAAAATCGAATTCAACAACGTGATAAGGTCGCCCTCTGACATTCGAGTGTACAGTCTTGTATGGGAATTCTTTCGAGATTGATCGAGTTGTCCTCTCGAATTGAACTTGTAAACGAATCATTTGTATTTGACGGCTTGTGTTTACAACAGTGACAATAACGTTATTAAACAGCGTATTTTAACATACAATAGTTAGACAAAGATATTTTGAAGCAAAATTGGAACTAGGTAATGTCGACATCTTGTTTTCAAATCAATTTTCATAGATTAGTTTTACAATGTTTTGTGTCAATATCCAAAAGCTACTTTGTAGCACTGTGCCTAAGCAACTAAATGTCAAATCAATCAATTTTTTCATGCCATAATTACTAAACAAAACTATAAAATTCTCAAAATAAAAGAAATCCAAAATAGCGATGTCGAAAGCATGTACCTTACACATTAGTGGGTAAACTAATATATTAAATTCGTCGTCTAATGGTAAGCGCCCCCACGCGGCAGAGGGTCAAAAGCAAAGGCGTATGTACATATATAGGGGGAGGCAGAAGGGCAATGCCTATTTCAGGATGTTTGAGGACTATTTCGAAATTCTAGTCTGTAACTTATAGAAAACTTCAACTTTTTTTTTTCTGAACGGATGCACCGTTCAGAAATTATAAGCCAGAATTTGAAAAAAATATTATAATTAAATTCTAAACTCAATTCTTTCTTAGTGTAACCGTACCAATGTAAGTTTAATCAGGGTCGGACTGGCTATACATTCGAGGTGGCGTTTACCAGCGGGGCCCAAGCAACGTAAAGTCTTGTCTTGTGGTAAAAGCTGACCGTTAGGGTTACAGGGCTCGAGCAGCCTTGAGCCAAGCTGTAGCAGGGCTATCGAAGACTTTTACTAAAGACCTACATGTAAAGCAGATAGTTCATCCAAGGCTTAATGAACTCGAACTCGTTTTTGCATTCTACACTATCTTGGTTTTTGAGCTTTTTTTGCATTAGCCAAACAAATTTATTTCCTAACTATTTAAATAGATATGAATGGACAAAAGAATCAAAACTGTCCGAGGTGCAGTGCAATAATTTGCGATCTCGCTTCGCTCGCTCTTGCGTTCCACAATGAGTTCTTGAGCTTTCGTGCATTAGTCAACAAAGTTGCTTCTATAATTGCAAATATGTATGTTTATTAAGAAGAATCAAATCAAATGTATCCGAGATGTGGAGCAAATATGTATGAACTTGCTTCGGTCGTTCTTGCGTTCTGCACTATCTAAGTTCTTGAGCTTTCCTGCATAAGTCAAAAAAAGGCTTGTGCGGAGTCATTCTGGTAGTAATACTAGCTATCGCGTTTGTAACGCTATAACTACAATTTAGAATTTTTGGGGAACAGCTATAAAGCTACAAATTGTTTAAACTTATAGCAAGTTTTGTCTACTTTCAAAGTGTATGGATTGATTTTTCCAGTAAAATGCACCGTTTAGAAGAATTTTACTATTGCCAAAATTAGAACAAAAGAATTTAGAAGTTTTCCAAGCACGGCTTAGCACAGGTCTATCGAAGCTGATTAGATTTCACATTATTGGTACCTATCTTAACGACATCCCAAAAAATCAGAACAATGCAATTTATTTAGACGGTTATGAGTTTAATCTGCGTACGGTGGATAGGCTAAAATTCTATTAAAAATATAAATTCTATTTTTTTAACTCCAATACCGACTACACCTATGTATATATCAGACGTTGTATCTCAGGTTAGCGGCCAGGCCCTCTGGAGAAAACTCCTAGTTACGTCAATGGTCGAAAGCATATGATTTAATTACAAACCCATACGAAACTGTTTACCGTGACGACGCCGTGCTTGTTCGCTCCTTTAAAATTTGCTGTCAGCGCTAACAATGTTGACGGCTGGTGCCTTTTGAGCTGAGAACACGATGAGCACAAAATAACGAGCCTATCAGTGGTGATAAAAAATGGAATACGCCAAAAATAATAGGGGTACTAATATTACAAATAATTAATCATTCAATTCAGTTAAGCCTATGTATCACACTTGCCACACGTATTGAGACATTTTTAGGCAGTAGCTCGTTTCCGTCAGATAATATTTTATATTTCGACGCAGACAAAGCCGCTTACAAAAGCTTGTCTGTCATTATCAATTAATTAAGTTCAAAAAGTCAATTTCAATTTTCATACCGTGGTGCTATATATCGTACATCAGCCTCAAACAAAAAATGAGTGCCATAAAAATGGCTCAATTCTGTTTGTAATAAAAATTGTTTCATATTTTTATTAAAACATTCACCTCCCACAGCAAAACGTTAAATCCCCAGTACCTACCTGCGTAATCCATTAGCTCTAGAGAACAGAATTGAAATAATTAAAGCGCCTTGATTCTAATGTCTCATTATTTCACAATTACTGACATAATTACGAAGCTTAGCGGATGTATAGTTATACGTGCCGAACAAACGCACCCGTACGCGGCCGTACGCACCCCGTACGAGGCCCGTACAAACAAAATGGAGGTGGATAGGAGGTGAGCAAACGCTCACCTCCTACATATTTACTGAGGGGCATACATTACGACTCACACGGGAATTATGCGGTACCTAAAATATGAGCCTGTTTTGTAAGACGTAATCCAACGCTTTTAAGACTCAAATTAATGTAGGACAGGGTGACTTTTAATTATTTGGAGATCTTTAAAGTAGGGACTAATAAAAGCAACTTTGACTAATGGGACCAAACTTTAAATCGTGACCAATTACATCAGTCAACTCATTTTGATCATATTTATAGTAGAGCGATAGAATTGAATAGTTTAGTGTCACCTAATGTACTGGCGCGCTGCAAACAGCTTTTTGAATATTGGTCTAGGTTTGCTTGATCGCCTTAACTCGTAAAGACGTCGTCATAATATAAAACGATAACCGCGTGAACACGCAAACGTCGAGTTTGTCTGTTCGGAAAAACCGGATGTCGCGATTTGGTTTGCCATACAAATGTACGTCACGGTGCAGATGGTGTACTGTCGGTTCCATGTTCGACATGAAGTTCTTTAAAATGACGTTGAAAATTAAAAACCATCAACTTTAGAAGTAAATACATTCAAACCCTGAACGATTTCCGGTGAATTGAAAGTTACCCTATTGTATCTACATTCAACTGTTTACTTGCAGAATTTCGATGAAAATTGTCATGTATCAAAAGATGCGAGTAATTTTCTGGTTTAAAGTGCCTACACACTAAACGACATGCAACGTTTTCTTTATGTGCTCAAAATATTGTCGGTTATATGTATTTTATACCAAATATTTGCTTATACTCTAGGCATGTTGATGAGAGTGCTTAATTACACATACATTTTTGGCAAAATAAAATTGTTAACAACAATGTTGTTGTTTATTGTTATTATTTTATCAGTTTGTACAGATAACTTTGTTATTCACAGTTGCTTCGTTAATACGTCCTTTTAAGTCTTCTTCCGTTTCCCGGTTACTGCAAAGTGAAGCGTGAACATGACATTGAAACCTAATAACAACCGAGCCATGTTGTGACGTCATAACCACTGGGTATTTGCACGTATCATAATTTCATTTTCTATAAACCAATTTCGTTTGCAGTCGACGTTAGGTCGAAGGTTAATTTTACACATAAGTATCTACCTAGTACTTAACATGTTCGATATACTGATGCTAAGCAATGTTGAGATCTGTTTATGAAAGAACTAGCTTTTCCCGCGACGTTGTATGCTCATATCCCGTTTTTGGAGTTTTCGGGAAATCCTCTATTAGAGCTCCTTTACACTCCCCAAGGAACCTACATGTCAAATTTCACCTTTCTACAATCAGTAGTTTCGGCTGTGCGTTGTCTGTCAGTCACTCAGGAGCGGAAGACTTTTATTTATATTGATGACCAACTTTTGCACGAACTATTGTGCAATTAAAAAGTATACATATATTACTACTATAGTGAATACTTTTCATATTTCGATAACAACGGTTAAGTTCTTAAACAGACGCACATGGTTCAAACAAAATATATCACTTTAAAGCTTAATGCTTACATATCTCATAAACGGATCTCTGAAATGAAATACTGTTTATGAAAACTCTCATTATTTTAAACCACCTCTCCAATGACACCACCTCCCACGTGACGGAACAGACTACGAAACAAAAGCTAGAAAAAAATACATGTGGCACTCGGGGACTGCCGCGGTAAAGCTATTGCATAGCATTTTTTATCAACTTATGCAATTATATTTTTAGTACTCTGCGTCATTGTGATATGGTCTCGATTCGTTCACCTGGGTTACTGTACTAATGTAAATCACATACGTTTCACTTAACTTTGTCCCACCGATTGTTTCCGAACGCAGACGTTCGGGTCGGCTCGGTGACGGCGACATAATAGCTCAGTAACGAAGCGACCATTTTAAAAAGGCGGGGCCTAATCGAATGACGTAGCGGTGTTAGGTTATTTTCGTTACGGAATTTCTGGATTCGGTTGCCACGCACAAGGCCCACGATAAGCTATGCAATAACTTAAAAATAACTTTCCAGATTTTAGTTATAGTTTTTGTTTACCGCGATTCAAACGGTTACATCAATTGAACAACGCCATCTATCTATATTTTTATAGAGTCAATCGATTGCGGCGAAACAAAGACTAAGTTTTACTTAGAGTAACGCAAATTTCTTAAAAAGTTGTCAATATTGGTTTATTACGTGATGCGTGCAGGGCTCAACGCGACGCTAAGCACTCCATGAAGTTTCTTACTAAGCTTAGAAATTTAATATCTGTTGATTTTGTGAGTCGATTTTGATGAAATAAAGCTAAATAAAAGTCAGGATAACACCTAATATGTTTAACTATCTAGATTTCGAATCCAATTAGTGATTCTTGCGCGATGCTTCCACAAACATACAGACAAACACGTAAACAAATAAACAGGCAAAAATAACAAAAAATGCATTTTTTACGGTATAAAAGTATAGATAATAATTGATGATCGGATTTTCTTATAGTGAATTTTAGGGTAGACGGTGTTTTTTTATACTGTCAATAATTAATTAGTATGTAAATTAAGTAGTCTTATGTGACTAGATGACTGGCCTTTTCTTGGGTCAAATAATCAGCATTGTCATTCAGAGTGGCAATGTTGCCAGTGTTCTGGGCACTTATTCCATAAAAAGATTTTTTTTGCCCTATGAATTCTCTCCTTGCCCATTTTTATATGCGCTTGTACATAATTAATGATTTTTACAACGGCCCCCCCCCGCCACGCAGCCCCTACAATATATATAATAATTTTTGATCGTTTGTTTGTATTGAATAGGCTCCGAAACTATGAACCGATTTAAAAATTTTTTTCACCGTTGGGAAGCTACACTATCTCTGGGTGACATTCTATATTGTATCCCCACATTCCCACGGGAACGGGAACTACGCGGGTGAAACCGCGGAACGCTGCTATACTTAAATAAGTAGAGAAAGCGACTATCCTTTTCTCCGCTCTAGGATTACCCAAGGCATGACATTAATGTAACGCGTAGGCCGTAGGTTTATTACTAATTAAATGTGGACACATCATTTATTTGCTCTTTTTTTCAGGTGAAACCGACGAACATGGCCTACCCACAGAGAAGGATAAAGGATGCGACACCAACCTCTACCTATACCATGTAAGTTTGTTTGAAACACCTATTTACTTAAGTAAAGTTATGTAAAACCTTTTTAACGACACAGTGAACTGTAGGTCAACTCACAGAAGCTTAATCCAACTTCGCTGGACATTAAACACTGAGGAGTTTACATTATTCAAAGTCGAGTTCTTTGAGTGCAACTTTAATGCAATTGCCTTTTCCAATATCATTTAATGAAAATATAGCTTATATATTGATCCATGATCTCGAATCCGCACTCGCTTTGTATTAGGACGACGCCTTACAAGCAATTTTTCAATTTTCGCCAAACAATAAAAAAAACCTGTACTCGTGTCTAATTGAAATCTCCACCCCTATATTTAACCCGTATCCATTCTGCTCACCCAGTAGGCACTGATCAAAGACTTTATATTCTTCCGAGTGTGTAGTCTCTGGTCCTATGTCTACACACCGAAACCTTTATAAAACTTTAAACTCAGACTAACTTGTTTGAACTTACTCGTACTGTACCGAGCCTTTATGTAACATACATGTCTTTACAAAGAGACATAGGAATGAGTGATAAAGACGACGTTCTACACAGCTAACTTTAAAAAAAATAACTTGTTGAACTAAAAGAACGAGTTGAGCCATATGGACGAGCATACAATACTGTCTCAACTCATTTTTTTTTTGTCTTAAGCACCACTTAAAAGTAAATCTGTCTAGCCTTTTCCTAGCATAATAAGCATAATCAGCCTTTTAATGTTTTTGTTGTTGTGTATATGTGTTATGGGTCTTTGTAACCTGAAATAAAAGTTATATTATTATTATTAATGTTCCCACTGCTGGGACACAGGCCTCCTCTCTAGGCAAGGGAATGGGCCGTAATCCACCACGCGGGACTAGTGCGGGTTGGTGAATGCCACATGTCTTCGAATATTTGGTTCTAGGACATGACGGTATCCTCAAGACGTTTTACTTCACCGTTTTGCCAATATACAGCGACAAATTATCCGACATGCAATCCATGTTGATTCTGGTTGTGAAACTTTCAAACAAGAAAATTCAGCCAAAATTATGATACACTAAAACAAAATTAACGAATTTAAGTAAGAGTATCTACAGCTCCTCTCAATAAGATAAATTAGCCCCGTCTTCACTAAAACCCTCGCAGTTACAGTACTTTGAGCACAAAGATGAGTTGGAACAACTTCATTATTCAGGAGATGAATTGAACAGATTGCGTGACGCAACATTGCCGTTTGCGTCCAACTTGGTAATCTAGAGGATCAGCGCTTTTTCTTAGTAGGACTGAATCTGCTAGGCAGGCGTATTATCCTACTTCCGTATCTACGTAAATGTTTTATCATGATTTGACCTTACCGAGTGTAACTAAATAATTTAAATCAAATTAAAATTAATCTATTCAAATTAGGCAGTGAGGCACCCCCTTTTGAACATTATACTTTTACATAAAGATGTACGCCCAAAACTCAAAAAATAATTGATATACTAGGTCTTTTTTTCTTAATGGGAAACCGTCAAATGACTTTTCCCGGTCTCGAATCTAATAAATACTAATAATACACCCACATGTGTTCAGTTTGTTTGTATTTTTGGTGGCTACCATGACGTGCCAATGCCATCATGATTCCGGTGGCAATAAGGGATGGTGCTATGCTTGTTTAGCTCCGTCTCCCTCCGTTACCGGAATCACGTAATCTCTATAGTAAATTACTAAATACTTACTGGCTATCCATTAGAAAAATAACTAAATGCGTTGTTAGATTAAATACTACAAATAAAAATGCATAATGTAGAATTTGGATTTCGAGTGTAAGCAGTATTTTGAATAGGCATATGGTTAAAAAAAGTTTTATAAATAGGACTGCTTTTAACAGTGATGACCTCAAATGACACGACGCCGGGATCCCGGGATTTTAAATTTATCTATAAAATTTATAAATAAAGGGATTACTATAAGGTTTTTACATATTCAAAGAAAAGCTTATTCTGTTTCAATTTGGCTTAGTATTTGAATTTGGAAAGTTTCTATATTCTTATAAATAAAATAAGATTAATTTTATTGATTTCGTTTTAACTTTTCCTAATCTTATCTATGTAAAGAATCGACCTTACTTAATTACCACTGCAACCTGTTTCACAAATGCTTTTATTATTTTCTGTCGGTCAAATGTAGTTTTACCTAAGCTCAGATATTACACTTGACGGATTTTGGAAGTGCTTTTGTCAATTAATGCATATTACATTTTTTACAAAAGAACTTCCAAAAATCATTACCGAACTTAACAAGTCCGTTTTTTAAACCCAGAGAACCCCGAGATCTCAGGCATGTCCAAACTATGAAAACATGTCGCGAATTGCAAAAATAACTCTGCCTTCTCCCTTCACTAGTTCACACAATGTATAACATACATATGTAGATATGACGCGTTAAATAATATATGTCGAAAAAAAATATCGTTCCTCAAAACAAATGCGTTCCTCAACATAAGAAGTAGTTTATTTTTTTAACGAAACTTCTGCTCCTTTCTTGGAACTTCATCCGTATCGTGAGTGCGTTTACAAACATATACATAAATTCACATATGCCAGACCCGGATCAACTATCTATAGGTCATAAAAATATTTATTCCGTGCGTGAATCGAACCCGCGACACGCAGCGCAGCAGCCTATCGCTCAACCACTGCGCCAAGCATACTTTCGAGTGTAATATTCTTACTTAGGTGATCTTATTTAAATGTTTGGCCAGACAGCACTTTCGAGGCTGCCGTAAAAGTCTTGAGAAAGTTACGCCCCAGTTTGTGAGGGAATTTATTTTATTCACTAGAAACTCTACTGAATTTGAATGTTTCAGCCTACACAGAACCTACCACATTTTAATAGTTCTCCGACCTCTTATCTTGGAAGGAAATGCTTTTGTCTTAAAGTTATTGTGACGAGAGGTCCGCGTTGGTAAATAATAATAGTTGCACGGGACTACCATCAAAGTTACAGCACGGAAAAAGCGCAGCGTCAGAAAGCATGTTAAGATGTTGGACCCGGCTGTCATTTAGACATAGATCTTTTGTAGTCGTAATTCGGATTGTCAGAAGCCAGAAAATATGACGCCTGTCACGTCGAGTATCGTGTTACCCAGTTTCTGAGATATGGAGGTCAGACAAGCAGTCGCTCCACTTAATTTACTGGTTTCAGTTCGACTGAATTCAACTTGACTTGAAGGGTAAATAGATGAATAAACGATATTACCGTTACTAAATCACATACAATTTGATATACTGAAAGACAACAAAAATAAATTACCCTAATTTTCTAACATCCTATAGTTTTAATCTTAATATACATATATAACTCAAAAGTGTCTGACTGACTGACATAGTGATCTATCAACGCACAGCCCAATCCACTGAACGGTTCGGGCTGAAATTTGGCATGCAGGTGGATATTATGACGTAGGCATCCGATAAGAAAAGATTTTTGAAAATTCGTCCTCTAAGGGGGTGAAAAAGGGGTTAAAATTTTGTATGGAACTCCACGCGAATGAAGTCGCGGGCATAAGCTAGTCTTATAATAAACGCGTAATAAACCTTACCTGTTCCTCCACCGCAGCCACGTTTTCTCTCACAGTTTTCATCACAAAGATAATACCTAATAATTAATTCATTTAATCTTCTCCCACCCCGCGCCATCCCAGTGGGAATCTCGAGATTAAAAAATCATATCGTGTTACGTGTTGTTTCGTTTCGTTGCTCTCTCCACACTAATTATCCTTGACCCGACTTTACTCTATTGCACGCTTCATAAAGTAATCAAATTAAGAGTCTCAAATATTAATACTCGATATCCGAGCATACATTATTTTAAACAACATTTACGGGGGATAATTTAAGACCCCGTTTATGTAGTATCCGTAGAGGAAACGGAATAAATTGAGCGCTTTATTGAAATTGAGTTACTAACGTATTACGTTGCTACGAGTGCGCGAATGTATACGTGCGCTTTCGATGACCCGTGCAGATCGTAGCGCTCTCGTAGCCTCGTAGCGCTCGTAGCTAGGTCGTAGCTCGTTACATGGCGGTCGTAGCACTTCAATCTCTTACGCTATTGGCTCGAGTTTCCCGCTTCATTCGTTACGATTCTTGATGCAGTTTCAGAATTTTGCGGATAAACTTTTAGAGCTACGGTTTAGCTTGAAAATTAAAGCGATGTTTTTAATTTTAAAATTGGCCTCGCTCATAAAATATTTTAATCTCGAAATTATCGTATGCGCAAACTTCAGAATATATTTTTATAAAGCGGTGGCATTAAAATAAACGCGTCTCGGAAAAATGGATGTGGAATAATAACATTTGTATTCCGTAATACAATAAATATGGTTATTTACATAAAACGCGAGCGCAGGTAACTTTACGTGATGAAAATAATCCTTAATAAAAAAGCTCTTTAGTATATAAAGGCGAGGCCACACCTGCGAGCTGCGGTGCGCCCGTACGCTGAAATAATCCAGGAGCGCAATCTCGTATATAATTCACGCACCATTTGCGAGCCGCGTGACTCCTGCCCTATTACGTGTAGAGATGGCAAGGGAAACGGGCCAATAGAATTTTTATATGCCTGTTCCGCATAGTTCCTTGATCTTGTAGCTGTGTAGTTTGGCCCTATACGAAGCATTTTAGCACAACTTTCTTTTTTGTTAACATAGACAAACGTATATGAAAATTATAGGGTAGGTTACTGTCAGTTAGGTTAGGTACCAATTTTTATGTAGATGTCGTAGCCATATTGTAAAGTTCGCCATTTTATAAACTGCCACTTCAAACCTAACCCTGAAGTTGGGGACGGACTCCTATTTCTGTCTGCATTGTTTGAACATTACCATAATTATTACGTGACGGATCCTCAAATCCCTCAATCCCAACCCAACTTCGGTCGCATCTCTAGATATCTTTAGGGCACATAAAGCTAGAAATAAAAGTTGATTTGTCACTTATTATATGAATGACTTTGATACAGACTTCCTGTCACAGCCTTTCACACAAATAATACAGCCTAACGAACGCCTTTGCGCGACTCGTAACATTCTGATAAAGCATTCTGTTCTCGTCATGTTTGAAAACTCGCAAGCTGCTCCAGCGCCGTATAAAATTTCGAAGGAATATTTTATAAGTACGTTATTTTAGATAAGTTAATATATAAGGAAAATTATGAAGTCTTATGATGACTAAACATATATTTTGCTGATATTGCTAGTCACGGTCTAAAAAGGAGCGATATAGTTTTCGTTCTCATTATGTTTCGTTATTTTTTGTAGTTCGTGTTGGTTTTAAAAAAATTATGTGTCATAGTCGAATCGTTGGATTGGTCATTTCTGGAAGTGGTCCATTTTACATAATAGGTTAAAAGCCGGATAGTTGCCAGACTTTTTGAAATTACTTAATGTATCTTAATACAAACAGCAAACTATTTTATTTGTAAAACGGGTAGGTTACTATCTAAAAATTTGCGAAAGTAAAAAAAAAATTCTTCGATAATCCAGAATATTAGCGATTTATGCGGACTTTAAAAATTTGTAACATTTGTCTCATATAGGGAATAATTACCTAATCCATATAATTATGTGTAGGACAGTTGCCCCTCCGAGAAAAAGAACTTTAACCCCCAAAAACTTTGACCGCACCTTACCTTCCCATGCAACCTTATACAGTTGAATCCGCTTATAATGACATCGAAAGGATGTGAAAAATATGTCATACTAACCGGACGTCATTAATCAAAATCCCATCTTTGTTAGTTATATCGTGTAATAATGAGAAACACAAAAAGAAAATGTTGATAGACATAGATCAATCAAAACAAAATGAGTCAGAAAAAAATTACAAGTCATGTCCCTCACTATAACCAAACATAATTTCTGAAAAAAAAAACTTTTTACAAAAAATAAAACCGACTTCTAAACAAAAAAACCAAAAAGTATAAAATAACTTTAATTTCGGAATTCGGTGTTTTTGTTTGCTTTTTTGTTGTTGAACACACCGACTTCCGAAATTAAAGTTATTTTATACTTTTTGATTTTTTTGTTTAGAAGTCGATTTTATTTTTGTAAAAAGTTTTTTTATTTTTCACTTTTTAGTGGTTCACTCCCAGCTAAACATACCCATCACAGCGTACGTGGTATAAATTGTTGTAAACAATAAACAAACATGCGATTTCAGCTATCCCGACAGATTTGCTATCATTTATTGAAATTAACAAAAAAAAACGCTTGTTCGATTTCGATAAAATTTTAATGGGACCATTTCCTTTCTAACAAAAAAAGAATTTTTCAAATCGGTTGGCAAGCGACGGAGTTATGTGCGAACAAATATTAAAAAAAAAACATCCGAATTGAGAACCTCCTCCTTTTTTAGAAGTCGGTTAAAAATAGGTCATAATAAGCGACATGTCAATAAACGAAGTCATTATATCCGTACTTTTTTAAAGAATTTAATATGAAAACCAATATTAGCTCCGTTTTACTTCATACTAAGCGGTTGGTCAATATAGGCGGCGTCATAATAAATGAATTTCACTGTAGACACATTCAACACAGTCAACTTAGTGGTCGTTGTAGAGTATCTAGATTTATAAATAAAATAACATGTGATTCATCCGCGAAACTAGAGTAATTCAAATCGAGGCAACTGTACTTTTCTTTTTTTTCTGAATGGTAAATCATCGAATGACAGGGAGTGTCAGACTGTTACTGACTAAATAGAAGTAGTATTTATTTGCATAAAACATGGTGTACAAAGTTGTTAAAAAAAATACATTATAGAGCATACATGTTTTTCTTAAATCATAGCATGCAATATGTCAATAAATTCTTTTATACTAAAAAAAATGTTGGTATTTAACCATTCATGCAAGTTTTATTTAAACAATGTAAAGTCTAAAGTTTTAAAGTCACTTGGGATTTTATTAAAACACATCTGTGAACCTTCTAGTGCCCTTTGCGTTCCAGGGCCGCAGTGACTCTTTCGAACAAATTACGAAGCCCTAGCAGGCACTGACCCTACGGGGCCCCCTGACAGCTCAGCGCCCCCCGGGGCTTCCTTGCTGACAGCTCTTTGAGACGCGCCGTCGACCCGGGCCTGGTTGCTATCGGACGGCGAGCCACCAATACCTCGACATCCGCATACGCCCACGCCTACGGTGGCCGGAAATCGCCCTGCGTTTCCCGACGCCCGGGGCGTCTTCTTCTGTTGCGGGCGGCTGGAGCGTGAGGTTTCCCTTTCCCGCACGCGGTCCGCCTCCTCCTTCGCTAGCATTACTGCTTCGCAAAAGGAGGTGACCGTCTCCCATGCCTCCTCGGCAACTGTGCCCTTGCGGCAACAATTCTGGTTTTACCCTACTTGGTCAGTTCCTGACATGGCCACCGACAGCCTGAATGTGAAATGGCCAATTCCGTGATATGGCTACGACATAGTCTATAATAACATTTCCTGTTTCTATAAATACGTCCACTTCCCATAACGTAAGCAAAACTACATAACATTATCTGCTACGATCTTTACAAACTCCTGTCGCTTTGTTCCACACCCCTGGTCACAAACGCGCGCTATATTTTCCGATTCATTATACTTTAACTGATAAATTAATCAATAAACATATGCCGTTACCAATTAACTGCATGATAATTAAATTGATTATATTTATGCATGAAATCGTAATGTATTTAATTAGTCCTCGTTTGTCCAGCGTTAACTGCAATGTAAGATAAACGGCATCATTAACATACAATAATTAACGTTATATTGAATTTATAAATGGATGGCTGTTTTTTTTTGTGGAATGAAAAATCCCAACTTAGGCGTGGAGAAGTTACGAATCAAAATAAATACATTTTTATTTATTTACTAGCTTCTGCCAGCGACTTCGTCCGCGTGGAATAGTTACTTTACCCCCGATTTTGAAACTCTCAGCCCGATCGGTTTAAAATTGACAAAGTTTCATACAAATAATCAGAAAGCGCCTAACTGCTAAGCTATCGGGAGTTACACGTGTTATTGTGAGTCAACCATAAAATATAGACATAATTATGCTGTTTGGGACATTTTTTAGATAATTTTATTTAAAACATTTACGTAATACATGATTTCTATGTAACTTTAACCATTAAGGCTACACACGCGACGGAAGCTTAAAAAATGGAGTAACTTCTCCCGTTTTCCCAACATTTTCCTTCACTGCTCTGCTCCTATTGATTGTAGCGTGATGAAAAGTATACTATAACCTGCCCAAGAGTATGAAGAATAATTGCACCAAGTTTCGTTAAAATCGGTCGAGTAGTTTTTGTTTCTATAAAGAACATACAGACAGACAGACAGACAAAAATTTTACTGATTGCGTTTTTGGCACCAGTATCGATCACTAATCACCCCCTGATAAAATTGATTGAGTCAGGCGTTACTTTGCGGAAATCCATTTTAAATTTGAAAATGAAAACAATATATCTAGTTTTAATTTCCGCGAATATTAGTGGGTTGCAGGTATGCACCTCCCTCCCGCCCGCTATATTGACTCGCTGACCGTTGAGTTGCGACAACAACAACTCAACGGTCAGCGAGTCAACACGTCCCCTGAGGATGCCTCGTGGAGAGGCGAAACACGTGTCGGTAATGGTGTTGGGTTTTGCATTGCCTTCCTGCATGTGCTTAAAATCCTTGCATTTGCCCAGTAATCTCGCATGTGCATAATATAGCGGGCGGGAGGGAGGTGCATACCTGCAACCCACTAATATTCGCGGAAATTAAAACTAGATATATTGTTTTTATTTTCAAATTTTTTTTTTTCACCCCCTGATAGTTATTTTGAAAATATATTCCTTGTACAGAATTGACCTCTCTACAGATTTATTATAAGTATAGATTTACTACCATAAAATTCAACATTATATATATTGAAAAATACTTCTGGAACAATATTGTTAATATAGAAACGATAGTTTGAATGTATCATCATCATCCGCCTAGCCTTTTCCCAACGATTTGAGAAAGATCCATAAATGATCTAGAATGACAACCGGGACCGACGGCTTAGCGTGCTTTCCGAAGCACGGAAGAGTCTCGGTATGTTAAAATAGACCCATCCACAGATCGACCTCAGCAAGCACTGCTTAACTTTGAAGATCCATTAGTGTTGTTTTTATTAATTAGCGACGAGCTCCACAATAATTTTAAAATAATAATAAAACACCAGTTCCCGGTAGATATCTAACGCCAATCGTGATTTCAGAAAAAAAAGTTATTCTATAACTCAGTTCGAATTGAAAAATGCTTTTGTGTTCGATAACCCATTTATCGAGGAAGGTTTTATAACATTACGCTACGACCAATAGGAGCGTAGCATCAATGAAAAATGTGTGCAATTAGGGGTCTTTTTTTCTCTCTCTAATGTTGCGCAGACCAAGTTACGCGGGTCGTTTAGTTTTCATATAAATTGCGTAGTTTTTATTCTAACTAAGAATTAACGAGCATTCGTTAAAAACTCTGTTCATTATGAACAAAGTTTTAGCTTGAAAATCCCACCAAATCCACTCGTATAGAAAGAACACATTTATAGAGGTTCATATATAGATGTGTTTACTAAGTAAATGGCCTGGTTATGTCCAGTAATGGCATGGTTATCTTAAAATCGTCGCTAATAATGTTGTGTATCTAGTTGTAATATGCAATGTACGATGGTTGGTTTTCCAAATAAAATGAAATAAAACGAAACCGATGCAGCTTAATATATATATCAGTATTTTACATGGATCGATTGTCTATCTGACCTTCACAAATATGAAATATGAGACTGGTATCAGTTTTTTTTCTGACTACCGGTAACGACTGCCAAAGATGTTCAAATGTCAGCCAGGCCATTCTGCTTGAGTATGTAATAGGGATGTTGCCTGAGTGAAAAATATATGATCCTGTTTAGTCCGTCAGTTAGATTATAGAAAAATATTGGACACATATTTTTTCCTTTATCAAATCTATAAAAATTGAGGAAGATAAAAAGCATCAAAGATCAGGAGTGAGAGCGTGTGACGTCACTGCCCGGAAAAATTTGTAGTGAGTAGTAAAGTCACACGAGTTTTTTACCCTGTGTATCGTCTTCATTTTTTGTTTATGCGAAAAAAGAAAAAATACGTGTCCAATAATTTTTGGAAATCTATCTGACGGACTAATCAGATTTTTTTAGTTAACTACCCTATGGATGATCACTTATATCCATAGGCCGTCCAGTACAAGCGTGGCTTAACTATTAAAATTTCGACTGTGCGGCTGTTATTATGTAGTCACGAGCTCCTCAGTTTCACAATAATGCGGTTTTTAATTCGGAAGCCTCTAATAAACAGCGTGCACCTATGTATATCCGTCGGATATTGGTGAGCGTGGTCGCGGCCTCGTTGTCTAAGCGGCCTAAGCACCCTACAGCCGAGGCCGCTCTCGGCACAAGGCCGCTCCGAATGCTCGCCGAAATCAATGCGAGGGCCTCAATAACGTCTCCACGGAGGTTGAGAGGCGGCCACACTTTCACAAGTGTATCATCGTAATTGTCTTTGATTATTGTTTTGGCTTTTTGTGCGAGCTTCTTATCATGATGATGAATTAGATTATTGAAGGAAGGCACTTGTAAATATTTCAACACTTTGGTGTTCCAATTTTCACCAAATATACATAAGGACGGTCGCTAAAAGGCCTCCCTTTATCACTTCCTAGTATTATAGGTGGAGAGAAGAAAGACTGCACAGCAGGTCAGGCACTTCGATATTCAACTCTGCCTCGAATCATCAAATTGACACTAATATCCACTAGCCAAGGTACTTTTTGTGTTTTTATGGTGACTGAGTCGAGTAGAGTTCCTTTAAACTGGCTTGGAGTTAAGCCCTTTCTCTTACGCAAATATGTTTATTGTATAATTCTCCAATAAGACCCTGAAGATTAAGAAAAAAAAATAACTATCTACTTTATCATTAAAAATTATACCACTTCACGGGTTTTCCTCGTAGTGCTCAAGGCATAAAATCTTGACTCAAATAGCTTAATAAAGTGCTAGGCAATGGACTGTAAACCTATAACAACTTGGGCGCTGTTTAACGGTTGTTAAGTCTGATATTGTCATTTCAAGCTGTACCTAACCTGAATTGGCGTCATTTACTTCTAACTTTATGTGCATACCGCGTATATAAAAGTACCTGAAATTCTAGAGTAAAGACTTCGGTATTTGAATGGACCTTCACACGTAAAAAAATCATCAGACCACTAAATATTGTTTCAGTGTTAACCTTCACAAATGACATGGTCGGGAGCAGGATAAGTAGGGCTCGCGATTTATAAGCTTACCCAACCTCATGATGGTGCCCATTCGCAGTTCACTAAAGCCGGTTAAAGTTTATGGTTTCATTATGGAAAAAGTACTACGTTGGTAAAGTATCGGGCAAAATGTTCACTCAGTTTCATCATTCAGAAAACTGAAAACTGTCGCTTGTTATTAATTTAACAAAATTAAAAAAGACACAGCCTGAATGAAAGCAATCGCTGAAACAGCGGCATCGTCGCTGAACGTTAATATTATGTCAAGAGCCGCCCTCGAGCTGACTCCGTGAAGCCTCACAATCTACTGTGGCTGAACAAAGAACTTCATTACGCTTGCGACTCCGACGGAGACCCATCCGGATACCAAATAAAGTGCCGAATAACGGCGACGGAACAAATGAAAACAAATAGGAAAAGAGCTCCCGTGATAAATTGCTTGTGTTGTGTGCCTTTATTTTATTGCTCAACATAATTTACAATACGACGTTAAGGACCATCATTGCCATGCCATTTAAAAGATTTGCTTTTGACTTTGATCATTCTGTATGGAAATGATTATAACTGTGGCTCAATAAGCGATACATGCTTTGAGTCAGATTATTCAATTCGAAAATGCAATTTGAAAGGAATATAGGTTTCGCGAAGATTTAGGAAAATTTGCAGTCTACGAGAAATTGTATTACACGAATTCACGAAGCTTAAGGTGTGAATTTAAATGAAAACAGTACCAGAATAAACCAAAGTCTGAACATATCCGAAATCCATTTTAAATTGAATAACCAAATTCGTTCCTTCGCGATGGTGTGCGATGTAAATCCTGATTTACTGGTACCTACATTTTCTAGAGGGAACGCTGAAAGCGTCACGGCATGTGACGGTGACGCCCTAGGTAGGTATGTTCGGCAGAACGACGTAGTGCGACGGTGAGCGGTGCGCGTCGATGCGATGCAAATGGCGCGTAAATAAAATACGAGCTTTAGGAGCCGAACGCGCTGACTCGCGTTTCACCAACTCCCTCGGCTCTCGGCTTTCGGCTCTCAGCGACTATCGTATTACAAACGTGAAATTAAAAACTCCTATGGCGGCTATGTTTCACAATTTTAATCCCATCTCGCACGAATTGCGCACTTTCAACTGTTATATAGGTCTTTATGAATATCGCACTCGTGCAACAAATACGTACGGAGATATCAAGTTTTAAATGAAAAAAAAAAAATAAACAACTCATGCCTTAAGTTATTAGGATGTTGTTGTGTACAGGAAATTGTGTATTGGCTTTATTAAGTGGAATGCCTAAAAGCTTTGTGCGATAAATAACTTTTTGCCACTACTCCTGTTACATAAAACATTGTAGGTAGGTACAACTACAAGCCGCTTCAGGCATTAGAATAAAGATGCTAATCATAATGGATATAACAAAGAACTCAATCTCGGCAACAAGGGCGTTATCATGAAGACGTCACTTTCTCTAACTTTATCATAACCGCTTTCGAGATTGCGATGGCGGAATAGGCGGGTGTCAGACAATGATTACATAACCTTGAGTTAGTCTGACTTCGTGGAACGTACCCGTTGGGATCTGGCCTTATTTTTTCGTATGAAGTTAAACATATTTCAAGTCTGCTACGTGAACTGGATACAATATTTGGTGGGCTCTCGCCGACTGTAAGATTAAAGAGACAGTGTACGAAATCGAATGTCTCGCTATTATTACGAGAGACTCGTATTGTACATATATTATGCTCGTACGGCTATTATGCTATAAAGCGTATAAGTTATAGGCAGCATATACATACGTTACAGTAACACATTGGGTTATATGCTTGGTACTGTAAAACAGAGATGTATATTCCACAGCTATACTCGTATATCGTCGTTTCGGACACTATTATCCCGGAGGGATATTATACTTGGACCAACATAGTTAATTACACGATAGTTATAGGGACATGTAGGCTATCCTAAAGTTCATTTCAAACTACGCTTAAAATGGCTGCAAAAATATTAAAGTAACCGCTGCATCTACTCGACTGTTAGTCTCCATTTAAGACTCTTACTAAAATGTTTGGTTTGAAAGAAAGACAGTACTGTTGTTTTTTTTTAATAACCCACACATTGATGATATCCGTCTATCCAGAATAGGCAACATCGATTGCAGAATTACTTGGACATGCTTGCTGCTCTTGCGTTAGCGTGGCTTAATAGCTTAATCTTTTTGACTGTAAATGGTCTATTGGAAATAAATATTTTTGATTTTTGACTTATGGGAGCTACATAAAACCTTCTTCCTTGTCAACAGGAAGAGTTGGAGGACCGGCCCCGAGCGGCCACCTTCCTCACCTCACTGGCGAACTACTCCAACACGATCCCGACGGCGTCCGCAGCCGACCCCGATGTGAAGCCGGCGCCCCCCGCGCGCATGGGCACGCTCATCGGCGTCTACCTGCCCTGCATCCAGAATATCTTCGGCGTCATCCTCTTCATCCGTCTCACCTGGGTCGTTGGCACTGCCGGCGCTATTCAAGGATTCCTGATTGTACTTGTGTGCTGTTGTACGGTAAGTGAAAGAGGCCAGTTTTTACTCTGCTATTTTCGTTTTTTTTTTATTTGGCTCTGTTACGACAGTAATTCACACACGCCTACGCTTCTTACGCCGTTGCCTAATGGCCAACTATTTTGGGCAATAGTTATTTAATTGACCATTGGTCCAGCTAAAAATGATCGGAAAACCCACACTTACGAAATTTTAGTGCCTAGATCGAAAGATGTCATTAATTCCTACTGATATGTGGTAGAAATTGTGTCAACAGACTAAGCAAAATTTTCTGTATTTTCTGATTCGGTGGGTGCCATCTCAGTGTCTCCACTAGATTATACAGTATAATAATGGTGTGTCTCCCTATTCCATCCTACTTAGGTACACATTTATTTATTTATTCTTGTTTTTAAGTAAATAATAATGTAATGAATATAATCAGCGCTACCCCAACCACGCTATTTTGAATAAAATTACCTACGCATGTATTCGTAGCTATTCATGGGGGCGATGACGCACGAACAACAACTCACATACATTTGCAGAGTGGGAATAAAGTGGAAACAAGGAATACAATTGGTTCTATATGCTTATCGCTATACCTGCCATGGAATAAAAACGCGAGAAAATTAAAATAACTCATCGTCCTGTATTCCCCGCAGTGTATATTTCCTTCTGATTGTAGAATTTTCCCCGGGTCTGTCCGAGCTCGCTACTACTAAATCTACATTGATGCCTCTTCCACTAATGCCCGATCCTTCAACTTATCTAATTTAACTTGTCGACGACTTATGAAATCTTCTAGACACTGACTGGATATTTACCCAGTTAACTAGATTATTATTTTTGTTGCTAATACCAAACTGTTTGATAAAATCTAAAGTAGACGCGCCTACTGGATTGAGCGTCTGACCTTTATTGTGACTTTAATGTTATGAGTCCAGTCGTCCCTTGGCAACCCTCTTCTCTAGTTTCCATGTGTTAGATAATACACCAAGGGGCACATTTTCTTTTTTAAATGTTAAATAACTCTGATAGAATGTTAAAGTAGGTATTTACGATTTGGAGGTTTGGAAACAAAATTTATCAAACCTTTTTTTAGCTTAAACTTAGCCTCGCGAACCTATACATATAAGGTTCGTGAAGCTAAGTTTGCTGTAACAAGACACAAGCTTAGCACTAGCTTTTTCCCGTGGCATCGCAGTCTTGGCCGATCCCATGGGAGCCACAATTTTTTCTAGTATAAAAATATTCTTGCTGGCTAACTATATCTAGTAATCTATAGCACTCAGCGTTAGTCTATTTTTTATGAGTAGTTAGTCAAATTGTGTAATAGAATCAGTGGTACTAGAGTATACATCCTAAAAAAAAAACAAACAAACAATATTACCTTTATAATATTACTTTTGATGAGTTGAAAACAAAAGATCATTATTTTATGAAACAACATTTGTCTTTTTTTTCAGTATTCAACTTGAATCATGTTTCCACAGACAATGCTGACGGCTATATCGATGTCTGCTATCGCAACGAACGGCGTGGTGCCGGCAGGGGGGTCGTACTTCATGATAGGGCGCGCGCTGGGCCCCGAGTGCGGCGGCGCGGTGGGCATGCTGTTCTACACGGGCACCACGCTCGCGGCCGCCATGTACATCGTCGGAGCTGTGGAGATAGTTCTGGCAAGTGTACCTTATTTTGTATAGAGTGACTAGTTTTATCTCGCGCCTTCGTACGTGCATATCCCTATTTCCCCATTCCCGTAGGAACTTCGGGAAATCTTCTCTTAGTGCTCCCCTATTAAATTTCAGCTTTCTACGACCACTAGTTTCGGCTGTGCGTTTTCTGTCAGTCACTCAGTATTCGAAGACTTTTATACATAATTATATTCATATTGACAGGTCGGCTGCAAGACGGTTTCAAGATGAAATAAATTAATCTGCTTAAAAAGTACAACTAATCAGATTACGTTGTCGTAAATACTTCACATGATCCTGTTTCATTCTGCAGTCATTATTATGCATTCCATGACTCAAGTAGCCCCAATCGATCTCCCAACCCTCTTGGTTGTTCTCAAAGCTGCACCTCAACACACATTCCTATATATTCCGTGACTTCGCTTTGTTTAATTCAACAACTGAATTGACGAGGTTTATTAAATGAAACTTGCTGGGTCCCTAACTCCGTTGTTAGAAACAAGCAAATAATATATTTATCTATCTGTTGTCATTGCATCGTTTTCGACCTATTTAACAATCATCTCTATCCCTTTTTTTAAACAAACTAACAGAAAAGACAACTGTACCTTATCTATTTACGTCTAGTGACTACTATGGAATGAACAAGACTGATAATTCCGAAGTCACCTCAGTTGTATCACAAACCGCTACAAGTGAGTTCAGAGGCGCGGCCTACCCACAATTGCATTGACTTTATACACAGCTTCGGCACTAGGCTTACAGAACTCTATATATATCATAGGTACTGTTAGGAACTTGTATGTTAAGCTTGATGCACACACGGTACATTTCGACTGCAACGACATTCATACATATCTAGTATCTTGAATATCTATGACTGGTAGTCAAAATGACTTATTTTGACTAACATCCACATCCAAGAATTACTTTGCATCAATCTTTCTCAGAATTTGAAAGACATCAAAAACAAAATGAATCTGTACTAAAATTGCCTGTTTGCGCTACCCCTAAGCAGTGTAGTTGTAACGCACACCGTAGGGGCGGGCCGCCGGACCAAGCCGGATCGTATTCGTGCCGGTCTCCGGGGCCCCGGCACGGGATGTGGTCGGCCGCCATTTAACGCCGACCTTACATGCCAGCATTCATAATTTGGTACATGAGAACCACGCTGCAGGCATTAATTTTGCTTGTAACTGAGATGTGAGTTTGGTTCCATGAATAATTACTTATTTTAGTGAATAGGTATAGCCGAAATATACAGTTTTGGATGCTTACTTATTTATTATACATAAAATTGTATAGGTGTATACCGAAATAGGCGCCTTTTTTAGTTTATCCATTAAATATTATACTACAATAAATGAGTTTATAAACCAACATTACGTTGTGATAGAAGAGTTTAAATTAAAAAAGTCTAAAAACATTATTTCCTTAACTAGACCACGAACTGGGGAGATTTTTAACTAGCTAATTAAAGCAGACTTGCGGAACGACCACAAAGGAAATTCGTATGCGGAACACAGCACTACTGTTTATTAACCCCTCATTTATTACCATCCTGATATAGAGGATAATTACGACGATGTTTGTTAGTATTCATGAAAGTGGCGAGATATATTAATACAGTAATCTCACAAATAATAACGGGAACGAACGTTCAGCTTCAGCACCCGGATGTTGTCCTTAGAAAGATATTCTCACGCAGTGTATGAGTAACAAAGACAACAGTACAATACCAAAACGAACTAACTTGCTAAGCCAATTTTACGGCCGGGAGCTGTACCTGATACATGCAACTAATTAGAGGGTATTTTGTAACTTAATATAACGCAGATTATGTTGACGATAAACGATAATCCGATGCAGAATGGCCTAAAGCTGATTTAAATATTCACCCAGCCACTAATTACTCTTTTGAATGATTAAGTTCCCGCATGGTTGATGCTTGCGGTTACGTAGCTCACGTTTGAAAGCCATGAGTGATAAGCAACCATAATTTATGTTGAACGTGGTTAACAATGTAGCAGAATAAAGCCTAGGTTCCTATGCGTCTAAATTGCAATCACGTTGCTAGAGGATATTACTATGAAAATAACTGAGCCGTTTGTCACTGCGAATCGAAAATGGCGGCTTTATTAAATACAGTAGCTTCCAAAAAGCAGAGGAAATTCTACTTTTGATATAGAGGTAAATTATTTCCAGCCCTACAGATTACATTATTCCATCCGTGTACAGCGCTTTCTGAACAATCCCTGCTACATTGTGAGCTGGTTACATGCAACTTTTAATGTATTGGCTCGGTCTTTGAATGAATGAAACACACATGACTCTTTATTATGGTATCAACCCTGATTTCGATTCGATCGTTGCGTTGGTACGAACGAATATACGAGTAATGGACAAGGGTTTTAATATAATATTCTATAACTAGCTTATGTGGAGTTATTATGGAGTTCCATACAAAATGTTAACTCCTTTTTCACCCCCTTAGGGGACGAATTTTCAAAAATCCTTTCTTAGCGTATGCCTACGTCATAATATCTACCTGCATGCCAAATTTCAGCCCGATCCGTTCGGTGGTTTGGGCTGTACGTTGATAGATCACTATGTCAGTCAGTCAGTCCCTTTTGAGTTATATATATTTAGATAACAGTTAATAAATCGCATTTTCATTTAATAATCAAGACATGTCCATTCCCCCAATAGACATACATGGCGCCCTGGATGTCCATCTTCGGGGACTTCACGAAGGACCCCGAGGCGATGTACAACAACTTCCGCGTGTACGGCACCGGGCTGCTGCTCATCATGGGCATGGTGGTGTTCCTGGGCGTCAAGTTCGTCAACAAATTCGCCACGGTCGCCCTCGCCTGTGTCCTCCTGTCCATCACCGCGGTCTACGTCGGAATCTTCGTCAACTTCAACGGAAATGATAAGCTGCAGTAAGTTTATTATTTTGTATTTGTATCTGTCAAATTACCTTTACCAATTACAGTTAGTATCGTTTCTTGAGTTGCCGTCATCTGCCTAGCCTTTTCCCAACTATATTGGGGTTGGCTCCCAGTCATACCGGATTCAGCTGAATACCAGTATTTTACAAGACCTCCGCAACCCATTAACTGGGTAACACTGTACTTCTTGGCAAGACTAGTGTCAGATTTACTGGCTTCTGACAATCCGTAACGACTGCCAAAGATCTACAAATAACAGCCGGGACCAACGGCTTAGCGTGCTTTCCGAGGCACGGAGGAAACTCGGTATGTTAAGATGGTCACCCATCCACAGACCTTGGCAAGCGTTGCTTAACCTTGAAGATTGAACCGTGCGGCTGTTAGTCTTTAGCCCCGAGCTCCTCCTGTTGCTACTGTTATCTATACTAATATTATAAAGAGGAAAGATTTGTTTGTTTGCGTTGAAAAGGCTCCGAAACGATTGAACCGATTTGGAAAATTCTTTCACTGTTGGGAAGCTACACTATCCCGGGTGATATAGGCTATATATTATCCCCATATTCCCACGGGAACGGGAACTACGCGGGTGAAACTGCGGGGAGCTGCTAGTGAAAAATATATTTAATACTTTGTGGTTAATTAAATGAAGTAACTCAGCTAATAAAAGCCCTCACTTTGAGAGCCTTAAGCCTTGTTTATTGTATAAATCAAAAATGGATATGGGGTCAACCAGATCCATTTGTGATTTATCCAATAAACAGTTTGAAAAAGAACATTCGTACTGCAACGTATGACATTAAATAAAGGAGCAATAAAAATGTAAATCCATTTAAAATTACCCCAACCACGGAAACAAAATTTATGCTTGCCATAACGAGCAAAATTTGGCAATTGAGTACAGAAACATCAGTCCCCCGCACATTAACACGAAGGGCATAGAGTAGGGTAGGCCATCACTGAGATAGGCTCATGTCTCATTAAGCCGCGTTAATAGCACACAAGAGATAATGAATTTCAGAGATAACATCAGCCTGCTTTTATAACATTTTGTTGCTGAAAAAGTAGTTTAAAGTATGATTAAGTCCGACGTAATACAAGATTGATGATCTATGCTTCCGTATTAGGCCTTTTTTAAATTTGAGAAATCATCAATTGACTTCCTTCCAGGGCGATGCGGAAGGGAATGTCAGACTCTTACTAACTAAAACCCATCCGTGTTTCTCCTAATGCCCTTTGGGTTCCAGGGCCGCGGTGGCTCTTTCTCCTGGCAGGCACTGGTCCTGGCCCCATCTTTCGTATTAGTCCTATGTTTTTAAATTCGGCATCATTTTTTTTAAGTTTTCGTAATTGTTCTTGTTACATTTTCTGATATAAGTATGCCTTACTTTAATGAGAACATATATAATGCTGTGCTGATTATTTCAGGATGTGCGTCCTCGGGAAGCGTCTGCTGAAGGACATCAATATCAACAACTGCACGAAGGAAATCGGTGCTCCGCTGCATAACCTGTTTTGTCCCAATAACACGTGCGACCCGTACTACCTTGCACACAACGTATCTGTCGTCCAGGGAATCAAGGTAAGGCTACATTGATCACGAACGCCATTATTTCTAAAAACAAACGGAAGTTAATAAATACGTAACATAAAATATAAAAATATACGCATGAAAAAGCAAATACAAAATCAGCAAAATTGAAGTGCGATTTATTATTTGTTTTAGGGATTGAAAAGCGGTGTATTCTTCGACAACTTACAAGACTCATTCTTACAACTGGGACAATACATCGCGTACGGCAAGGAACCCGATGATATCGAGCAGATGGAGAGACCTACCTACAACCAAGTCTACGCTGACCTCTCGACGACCTTCACCATCCTCATCGGAATATTCTTCCCCTCAGTAACTGGTAAGGTCATAGTTGCTTTATTAATTTACTAGCGACCCACTCCGGCTACGCACGGGTGCTATGCAGATACTAATGTTTTCTCTACTATAATCATGTATTATACATATAAACCTTCCTCTTGAATCACTCTATCTATTTAAAAAAACCGCATCAAAAACCCTTGCGTAGTTTTAATATTATCTAAGCATACATAGGGACAGATATACAGCAGAAAGTGACTTTGTTATATAGTGATGTATTTTATTAACCCTAGAACCCCGATCATATTTTACGGCCATAAAGCCCAATCATACGTAAAAACTACGTATAAAAATTAAATCTCTATATTTGATTTTTTTAGATATAGGTACTCTAATGAATAAAAAAAGAGATTTTTAATGTTATATGCTTTATTTATATTTGTATTGCTACATTTACATTTCTCCAGTCATTATTTAAATTCCGTGTACTAGGATGCGCATTTTTCCTATTAACCGAGTATAATCGTAGTCAATGGACTTATAGTCTGCCGCTAAGGATTTTCCAACAGAACTATGTATTCAAGCTCTGCATTCCCGTTCTCTTAGGTATCATGGCCGGCTCCAACCGTTCGGGCGACCTGGCGGACGCCCAGAAGAGCATACCCATCGGTACCATCTGCGCCATCCTCACCACCTCCACCGTGTACCTCTCCTGCGTGCTTCTGTTTGCCGGCACCGTCGACAACCTGCTGCTCAGAGACAAGTAAGGACATCATTTAGGATATACTGGACCTTTGTACGAAGATATTTTTGATAGGTCTTCATTGTGCAGTGGTGGAAACTACTTCATGGGTATAACTCGTCAAATGGTTTTTATTTGACTTGCAAAGGGCAACAACGATTTCATCCCATAGCAAATAGAGACAATAAACGGATTTTATTTGATTGAATCACACATTCATCACCATCATCAATAGCGCAAAATCTCCTACTTTTGCGTATAGGCCTTTCTTTGTTCTAATCTTGAACAATGTTCTAATAATAGATTTCCTTGATTTCAGGTTTGGCCAATCTATCGGAGGTAAGCTAGTGGTAGCAAACATGGCGTGGCCAAACCAATGGGTGATCCTGATCGGGTCATTCCTGTCGACCTTGGGAGCCGGTCTCCAGTCCCTCACTGGAGCCCCACGACTACTGCAAGCTATCGCTAAAGATGAGATCATACCATTTCTGGCTCCGTTCGCCGTCTCGTCCAGCCGGGGTGAACCAACAAGGTAAGATGAAGATGATTATGACTAAAAATATGGTGAAAACTTCCAAATAATTTTCTTTCTAAATTATTAGTAAACAAGTTATATCCAGTACGCAGATTTCGCTTTTACAGGAGTAAAAAAGTGGTGAATTAGTGCGAATAATTGGATAAGTAGCTAAATAATATTATTCCTCTCCAGGGCCCTGCTCCTGACGATGGTGATCTGCCAGTGCGGCATCCTGCTGGGTAACGTTGATATCCTGGCTCCTCTATTGTCCATGTTCTTCCTGATGTGCTACGGCTTCGTGAACCTCGCCTGCGCACTGCAGACGCTCCTCAAGACTCCTAACTGGCGGCCGCGATTCAAGTACTACCACTGGTAAGAACCAATTTTCTTATTAAGAGATTAAGTCACTTGTCTATCAGCAAACAGAGGAATTTACTGTCTTGCTTCGTTCCAGGTCTCTGTCCTTAGCTGGACTGACGCTATGCATCTCCATCATGTTTATGACGTCATGGTTCTATGCCCTCATCGCTATGGGTATGGCTGGTCTCATCTACAAGTACATTGAATATCGCGGGTAAGTTCATAAACTTTTTTCTTTTAGGACTGACTTTAGCATACATAACCGCTGTCCTTTTCTCATAATAATCTTGTGTCGAAAAAGTGACAACTAAACTGATCTACCTCTCCAGGATCTATATATTAATACATTTTCTGTCGGGTACTCACTTTTGATGGCCCTGGGCTTTTGCTAAACAATAAAGATTCCATCAGCAAAAACAATAAACACACATTTGAACTTTCCAGAGCCGAGAAGGAATGGGGAGATGGTCTCCGCGGTCTGGCCCTCTCAGCCGCGCGCTACTCTCTCCTACGTCTAGAACAAGGACCTCCTCACACCAAGAACTGGCGCCCGCAAGTACTGGTGCTCGCTAAGCTGAACAATGAACTGATGCCTACTTACCGGAAAATGCTCGCCTTTGCTAGTCAACTGAAAGCTGGTGAGAAACCTACCAACCAAACCTATTTTGTACTACGATAAATGGGATCTACGGCGAGAGAGAGGGAGGCCAAAGTGTTTGGCTCTGTAATTCCAATCTCTTTTAGCTAAAAGCATCTTGATGTTCGACCATAATACCTAACCAAATTATTTACTGTTACATTAAATTAAATTATGTAAATATCTTTTCTTTGTGGTCTGTTTTACCACCACGACGTTATACTTGCAAACTCGTAAGCAAATGTTTTCTAAGTGCTTTCTAGTTATTATGTGTGTGTCGCGAAACACGGAAAATCTTATATTTATTAAACCGTTCCCATCCAGGTAAGGGGCTGACAGTATGCGTATCAGTCCTGGGCGGAGACTTCCCGCGCCGCGCCGGAGACGCGACTTCCGCGCGCCACAACTTGCGCCGCATCATGGACGAGGAGAAGGTCAAGGGCTTCGTTGACGTGCTCGTCTCACCCGACATCGCTGAGGGACTTAGCCATTTGTAAGTTTCATTTCTTTTCCTGATATTTTCGCTAAACTGATAAGAACTGGTTATAATATGCAAATTCTACTTGTTAGTTTGTTATATGAGGCATCGTCTGAGTTTGTCTGCTGTCATATCACGCACTCTCATAAAATGTATAATTTCTTACATTTCTCTAAGTAATTTTCTCCACTCGATTTCACCTTGACTCGGCCTCCCTCAATCACATGGACAGTTGTAATTTATCACGTTCTTAGTCAGAGGGTTTATTCCATGATAATTACGATAATCTTATTTGATTGCCAATACTAAATGTATTTATTCTCATCGTCAGGGTCCAAACGTGTGGTCTGGGCGGGCTGAAGCCCAACACGGTGATTGTGGGCTGGCCGTACGGCTGGCGCGCGGCTGAGCGGCCCGGGCCTCGCTGGCAACACTTCCTACACACAGTGCGCGCCGTGGCCGCAGCGCGCATGGCCATGCTCGTGCCCAAGGGCATCAACTTCTTCCCTGACTCTACTGAAAAGGTAATGTAGCCAGAATCGTCCAAAACAATAATATACCACACACATATAATACACACATGCATTTTATCTCCATTATAAAGTAACGCCGTGTATTCTTTTGTCATATATACATATGACAAAAGAATACACCGACATAAATCATCATCTACGTTTGATGTTTCACGTTCCAACTACATCATAAACGTGGACCCATCTAGAAGCATTCAAATCACACCATCCCAACACTATATACATATATGTATCTATCGGGGTTTAGTTTCTACATTGAATCCATTTGTTGGACCATTGTTGGTTAGCTATGGCAGCCGTCATTCCAAACTCCGTCCAGAAGCAGATTAGACTTATCAGATTATCAGGATGTCATGCCAACAGTATCTCAATACCTTTGTCCTGACTCCGCAGGTATCCGGCAACATTGACATCTGGTGGATCGTGCACGACGGAGGCATGTTGATGCTGCTGCCCTTCCTGCTGAAGCAGCACCGCACGTGGAAGAACTGCAAGATGCGCATCTTCACGGTCGCGCAGATGGAGGACAACTCCATCCAGATGAAGAAGGACCTCAAAATGTTCCTTTACCAGCTACGGCTTGAAGCTGAAGTCGAAGTTGTGGAAATGGTAGGTGTTTTTTAAAACAGTTTTACTTGTATGGTCGATCAAGGGTTGTCAAAAACTTTAAGGGCAGACCTGTGAATCGAATTCAGAATTACAGTTACAACGATTTCGACAAACATATTGACATTCGAAGTTGTACTTATACGATTTAAATACTACATTCCAGACGGACAGCGACATATCTGCTTACACTTACGAGCGAACCCTGATGATGGAACAACGCAACCAGATGCTGCGTGAACTGCGACTTAACAAGAAGGAAACCATGGGCATGGTGAGTTCACCACATAACCTCCCCATAAAAATGAAATATTTTAAACTGTTCACAATTTATATGTTGAATATGTCTGTACAAAGCTTTGTATATTAATAACTCTACTCTGACCTAGAACTAACATGTTTGTCTGTCGCTATATACAGATGCAAAATTTCGTGGATTATCGTGAAAACGCTGAGGAGAAGTTGCCTTTGGTAAAGTGGATACCTTAACCCTGATTCGAGTCCACTTATTTTCTTTAAGAGCATTTTGTTAGCTATTCGTTGATTTACAATATCTCCCGCATTTTGAAGTCTACACTAATTTCTGCTGTTATTTTGATCCAAGCAATGTGTAGATGAGTTTTCTTTTTAGCTTTCATGAATTCTTGGTGTATTTTAGATTAAATGTTGTCCTCTCTGTGGCTAAGCCCTTCCAACTTCACTACTTCATTAAAATGTTCCTCAATTTCTGTCATCATCACATTTCCACCGGTTCATTAATATATGAATTTGGCTAAATACTACTAAGATCTTTGCTTTTGATGTTTTAGATCATATCTTCATTTTATATTTATTCACTGTATTTCACTCTTCAATCCTATGCTCTTTGTATAATCACTTTTTGCACATATTTAACATATACTGTAACATTATCCTTCTAACCTGACGATCTACATTTTTACTCTTGAAATCTTTAAACTTATGATATCCTCGTTATAATAGTGGCATGCTACCTCTTAAGAAATATTTATACAAGCTTTATTTCTTTATTGGTGTTAGATAAATATATATTTTTTATTCTGGTGATATTAACAGGTTCCAGTGTTAAGATTTTAAATCGAACAGTAATTGGGGAACTTAAAATATATGTATATAAGCTATGCCCTTATTCCTGTCGGACAAAGACGCTGTGTAACTGCCCTCGTCGCTATTTCGATAAGTTAGCACGCAGCTACCTAGAGTTTATTACTATTAGTAAACCTTCATTGTATTGAGTGATCATAGTCTTCAAATCAAATTATTGTTGTGATGTCACAGCAAAATTACGAAGCTCATAAGGATAATGTGCAGTAATTATACCGCATCTGCAGAAACAATGATAATGACTGGTTACTTATCAGCCTATTTCATCCCATAGCCGGACAAAGACCTAAAACATGAATAATTGAGCATCAAAAATAATGTGACGTCACAACAATTGCCAACGCAAATTAAACTTACGGCATTCTTAATGTGGTTGTTCGTGCACAGGTGCAAGCCATTGTGGATCATCACCACGCCGACGTAAAGACGGCCAGTAAGGTGCGTTTCACGGAGCCCGGGGACGAGGCACCCACCGACGCGCCCTCGCCTCCCCTCGCCGACGGCGACGACAAAGATAAGGATGATAAGGTGAATATTCCTCCTGTACATACCACTTTTTGTACATGCACTTAGATAACGGTTGGTACCGCATAGTCGTAATAATGAAACAAATGAAAATTAAGCAGACTTGCTGTCCTTAATAAACATATTTCTTTATTCTCAAAAGCATTGTCTGGCTGGATACAGAACTTAATAAAGCTTAAAATTATGATGTTGCTTATAAAACTATAGAACTTAAATTACCTATTCAAATCCCTAAATAAAACAAAAAAGAATAGTCCAATAATTGCTGTTGAAAATGCCGAATATTATAACATTAACATGAACAAGCTTCTTATTTTCTCAGCTAGCACACTATTCATGATCTGTTTATAATTTAACAAAAACACATTTCCATCGCCATTTCATAAAACCCTCAGTCAATATCTATAAAGGATTTATAGACATGTACAGCCATTTCGAATTCTTCTTACTTGTCTTGATTTACAATCTCACTGACTGATTCAAGACGAGTTTTAGCAGCAGTCTCATCTTGTTAAGTTCTACTATGTTTTCATTTTAAAAATAGTAATTATTTAGGTATATTATGATAATTACTAGTAGTTTGTAGTAGTTACTTTTAATGATACCGGTTTTTAAGGGAACCTTCGTTCGTAAATTCGGTGTAGACTAAAATAGTACGGTGAAAATGTACTTCCCTTAATTCGGTGGAGTTCATAGTCATATACTGTCTACAAGATTAGACTGCTGACGTCAATCAGTATAATTGTGTGGTAGGTATTCATACATGTCGGTGTTACAATGCACTGCAAACCATTTTCTGTCGTTATTATTTAAAATTTTGTTGATTAACTCATGATCGTACCCACCCTCATCATTGTCACTTGTCACCAACGAGTCCTAGCGAATTTACACACGGTGGTCATATGTTTGCGATGAGTTCATTCACGTTAATTTGTTCACTTTAGTTTGTTTCGTTGTCCACATTAGATAAGAGGTTTGATGTTTGAATGTCAGTAGTGAGTTTTCGTTTAACGTTTAAAATAATATATGACATCCCGTGTTTCATTCGCCTTGAATCCGTCATGTGCAACTCAAACAAAACAAAAACAAATCGCGATTCAAAATTCAAATTTGGAAATGGAAATTCTACAAATTGGGGTGAATAGGACGACTTTCGAAGTAGTTTGTTGCACATAATCGATTCAATGTGGGACTCGCCCGATGAACGGTCGCAGTGCGAGGACGCCAGCCCGCCGCCCGACGACGCCAAGCACAAGGACGGCGCCAACGGGGACGCCGTCAAGCCCAAGCCCAACCTCTCCGACATCACGCCGTGAGTGCCTCCTGCTACTACTTACTAGTACTTACAAACAAATGAACCACGCATATTATGGCTAGTTAAAAGCGTCTTTTAACTAGCCCTAGTATACGCCCCGTTTGTTCATATATGAAAGCCAAAGTCACTTCTTAATGCGACTAAAAAAAAAAATATTTACTTCTATGTTGACTTTAGGCAAAAACCAACAGACGTGGATACCAACGAACAAGAAATAAAAAAGAGGCAGGTCTCTGAACGAGATAAGCTGAACTCTTTCTTAAAGGATCCCGTTATCGCACATACACTGGGAGAAGTGGTACGAGGAAAAGGCCTTTGCCTGCAATGGGACAAAATAGGCTTAAAATCTTATGTAAACTACAGTCGTAAGATAAGCCAATAATTATGTAACGTATGTACGTGATGTGGCAGTGACGAGGGCACGGTGCGGCGCATGCACACTGCGGTGAAGCTCAACGAGGTGATCGTGTCGCGGTCGCACGACGCGCAGCTGGTCATCCTCAACCTGCCCGGCCCGCCGCGCGACACCAACATCGACCGGGAGTCCAACTGTGAGCATACCATTTATTTTAATTTTCATACAAAGATCAGGTATTGAAAACTAGTCAATTACAAAGATATTTGTCATCTATGTTTCTGATCCCATTGATGCACATTGAACCCAAAGTGCATCGGTTCTACAAGCACAGTAGGCTGGCAACATCACCGACACGTATTGGCTTATCATATGCTACGACTGGAAAGCGAATGCTACGCTAGTTCCAAAAAGAAGCGTAGCTTTGCTACGAAAGTTTGAGCGTAGCACGGCTACGGTTATCGTTATTGAACGTAGCGTAACATGTGCAACTAGACCTTATGCTATTGAGTTTCCTATTGGGTTGGATCAGCGTTGCTTTGATTATGTTCTGTTGCTCACTATACGACTAGAAGACTACCGCATAGCAAATGCTACACGATTGAGCGTAGCTTTGCTACGAAAGTTTAAGCGTAGCCAAGACGGTTATACATTTACCAAACCCTTATGTGTTACTAATGGTTTATTGTAGCAAATGCTATGATTGTTCCATTTTGGAGTGAGAACGAAGCTTTGCTACGAAAATTCAAGCGATTGTAACATGGTCTGCTGACGTAAAGCCAGCCGTAGCACATGCTACGAAGAAAACTACGTGTGGCGTAGCTCTTCCTACGACCTATAGACCGGTGTAGCATTTGCTACGATCTATAGCACACCTGGCCCAGCGTAGCAATTGTTACGAAAGTTCAATTATTTCCTTATCGTCGTGTGTGATGTACATATGCTGACGTGTCGTGTGCTCATTACAGACATGGAGTTCCTGGAGGTGCTGACGGAGGGGCTGGAGAAGGTGCTGATGGTGCGCGGCGGCGGGCGCGAGGTCATCACGATCTACTCGTGAGCGCGCGGCGCGACTCTCCTCCTGTTAGTGCTATGGTTTGGAACGTTCCGATCGGTCGGGCCGAGCCGAGTCGATCGTAAGACTTACCCGCGCATCTCTAAGACTGCCGACACGACCGTCGCGTTCCGGTTCGTTCATAAATATTGTATGTATTTTCTTACGATGATTGTATTCAGCGTTCGTTTTACTTGTAAATGTTAGCTTAATTCTACAATACGTTTTGTTGAATTTGCTGTTTAGAGTGACGTTGTTTTGAAATTTATTCACTGTTGTATAGATATTTATGGATATGACGTATGTATCTAATGAGAAGCCTTATCTGTCGGTCGTTAGCTCTAAGTTCGTTGTTTTGTTATTACGTAGACTAGCTAAGCGTTACTTTAAGCACCCGAGTGGTCACTTGTTTAGCGACATGCCATATAGTTTTTATTTGACTGTGAAGGCGGTAACTCTTACAAGTTAATTTGTCTAATTTTTATACATCATTTTATTTTCTATAGTTGTTAACACAACGTAGAGACATATACTTTATAAGAGTATACATTTCTTAAAAGCCATAAAGTTTTTTAACTATATAAAAATTGTATTTTGTAAATATTATTCTGTTCTAAGATTTTTACATCTGCTCAACTTAAAACTTACCGTGGGACTGACGCAGAAGTTGTTCACAATTTAAACTTTCGCTAACCGGATACATTGGGAAACTTTTCATTTAGAAAATTATTTCTAGTCACTTTTGATATTAGTTATATCTAATACATACACAATTCGTTTAGAAAAAAACCAAGAAGTCATTAAATTGACCCAACAAAACGAGCCCTCGAGTTTTTATGGTGAGTAGATTGAACAGCAAACGAACGCGCTGAGAGGGACACTAGGTAACTATTAACTATTCGTATTTAGTATTAGCGAGACGATTTAATAGTTAAACGCGATCCCCCGTCGCAATTAACTTAGAGAATAACTTGAAAACTTATTGCGCACATTCGCGTAGGTAGATGATTTCTTACTGTGATCGTTTATATAAAGCTTTATTGTTTTAGTTTTACGTAAGTGGTAGCGGTAATATACCCGGACTATTCAGTAGTAGTCATCGTTCAGCTAAATCTACATTTGTTTTTATGTATTTGTTGTTGCCTTGACTCGCTCGAGCTTGTTTCTAGCGCCGACTGGCCTGCCTTACGACGTGCGTCGTTAAAACAGAAAATGTGAATACTGTGGAGTCACTTAAAGTCGTCAACGACGGTATTGTGCTTCAATTTTCACGAGCTTACAAAGAACACGTGACTGTAAAAGCTCTAAAGCATCCCATTCGCAAACTACCCACTTGTCGTCGAACGAAAAGTATATTTGCGCTACTTTGAAATGTAAAGCTTGCAAACAAACCTAAGAACAACCAGAGAAAATGATTTCGTAATTATTTATGATTTAGTAGGTATTGCTCTAAAACTAGTATTGTAATTAGTGACTTTGAATCAAGACATCTGTAGTAGTGAACAACATGGACACGGGTACGCCTTGCGACTCGCGTATGTATGTATGATGAAAACTTGTCAATTTTTTATTTACCGTTACACCACTCTAGTTAAGGAACTATTTCTTATTCGTATAAAGAGTGTTAGATAACTGCCAAATAGGAATCGGTGTTGTAAAATATCCTAGTCCATAAGTGAGCTACCAGCTACTCAGTAATAATAACTTCGTTTGTGAGAAATCATAAACATACAGTTATAAGATATTATTGAAAATGTTACAATTATAAACATTAAATAGCTAACAACACTTCCTAGATGAAATAGTTAGAAAACTGTATTTCCTTTCTTTCACAAAACATGGAAGTTTACCATTGATTGATACTAAGTATTTCTTTCAAGTTCATTACGAACTGAAACTGTTATTTTTAAAATTATCAATTATAAATAATGTCCTAAGATTTTACGATAGCGTCAACTCGAATTTTGTATAAGAGTTGATATTTTTAAGATTTCCTCAAATAAAAAAATAGATTAACCTTTTCATAACTCGTACTCACAAATACAAATAACGTCATTTCATGTTCGCGCTCCTCTGCGTTTCGAACAAAGTAGGAAATAATTCGAAGGCATTTAAGAATTCCTTTTTGTCATGGTTGTAGATGCCATAATAATAAATTAAGTACGTAGATGTTAGTTATTCTATGAATCGACTGTCGACTTCCCGTCTATGAGATAGCAGTGAGCAGTAACTGCGCACTCGGCGCCTAGCACCCGACACCCAGCCCGCGGCACTCCCACTACCACGTGATGCATAGCGATAAAACAAAATTAAATCACTTAATAAGATTAAGTATAAATCATTCTAAATTATATTAATCTATAACTCAACATTTGACAACTACATTTGTCGTGATTACACATCGCTCGTTTTCATTTTGTGACTGTGTTCTCTATCACGTAGTGATAACACGGATGTAATGGAATAATAGTGATCACATATCTTCCTTTCACATAGAAAAATATGTCTACAATCTACATATAAAGTTATTTATGCCTATTAATAGGTAATGGACGATAATTTATTTAAAATAAAAATTTATTGAATTATATATCTAAATTATTAAAATTATAATATACTTAGTAGGTATTTATTGCTCTAAGTCGAAATTGGAAAATTTAAACTGAATAGTTTGTGTTCTGTAAGAACGTGTAATATTTTAATTGATTTCGTTTTACAAAATTGACGATTATTGATATTTAACGGCTCATTAACCATACCAAAAATAATAGGTATAGATATAAACAGCGCGCATCGCGGACGTGGAGCGCACCGACCGACCCGCACATCCGGGAAGCAGGACTCATCAATGTGTCAAGTATCACTTGTGAGTCCGCACCGGTCACCGGGCGCTCCACACCTACCTAAATCTTACTTGGTAACAACATTGTAGATAGTTCAAGTTATTAAGTAGGACACTAGTTAATGTTTGATGCCCACGATAACGGCATACATGTGCCAAACATCATTATGTCAGTGAGTAAATGACACGGTGGCAAATCTATAGCGTAGGTCATCCTACTTACATTTTAGAGTTACTACAAAATCATCTCTCAATGAACTGTCAGTAAATGTGTGTAATATTTAATAATAAATAGCTTTCGGAGATACATTATGTGTTAGAGATGTCACGTTTACTAACATAGTTGTAATTCAACAGTATGCACATACATAGTAGGTAGGTACCTACCCTACTCAGGATAGATTTAAAATCGTGTTCGTAATTTCAGTCGTTACATTTTAGCTTTATTAAAATAAAATCATTAATAATTATTGAATGTACAGTCGTCAACGTATTCAAAGGCACTGCCACAGCCCACAGGTACAGGCACAGTACAGGTATGACCGAATATACTGTATTTCATGAATGCTTGACGATTGTACTTGACAAGTATCAAGTAATTATTGAAGTAAAACTATTAAATTACCTATTTTAGATTTTAGGCTGTGAGTCAGCGTAAACACATTCTTTACAATTTAATATTCAAGCTAGAGTTGCTGTGATACACCATTATGGCTATAAAATTATAGTGTAGTCATTTCTGGCTATGAGTAACAATGGGAGGTAACGTGGACGTACGTTCTACGCCATATTCTATCTGTGATTTCACTGATGTGTAGATGCACCTTTATCAGCGTAACCTTACAAAATCCTGAAATCTCATTCCCCATTTCTGACTTGAGTACGACTCGTAATGTTTTGCCTCATAATGTCTGTGACTATCGTATTGCGAATTACAAACTACATAATGAAAATGTAACTAACAAGGCTGTCTCTACTTTGAAGATATTTTGAAAATTGTATTTTATAAAGCCTATGTCTAACAGCCAGAAATGTAACTAGATTGTCTATTATTGAATCAAAACTATTCTTGATCTTGGAAATATAAAGCGAACAAAGATAGCCTACATCATGCTACATCTCAAGATATTGAGCAATAACGAAAGTATATAGATAGTGATCGCTGGGCGGTATGCTATTTAACTTATAAATATTATGTATTTTGATCTGGAACGAGTTTTTCATAGAAAAATATTTCGAAGTGTAAAAGTTGTTTAAGAAATTATTAAAATATTCAAATAATAATTCTAGAGAGTTAGTCAGTGAGTAATTATAAGAAAAAGATGTTACGAGTATAATGAAATAAACTAATAAAAATACTTAATGATTCGTTTTTTTTTTCATCATCCCACTACAAGCCACCATACTTATACCTACTACATTTCTTATTTAAAGCAAAATACGAGCAAAATTTAATTGTGTTCTTTACCTGTGTCAATATTCCAGGGGTAGAGATGGGTAAGTAGACAAGAAAAAAAAACACAAAAAAATCAAAATGGGACACGAAGCATAAAAAATGCAAGCCTGTATAGTACTTACCTACACTTTGCTCATTTTTTTAAAATTATATTTTATTCGTGCGTGTGTTTAAAAACATCGTCTGATACACGTTTTCATCGCCCACTTGTATCAAATATACAATTTCGTGATACTGGTATTCATTTATATAAAAGTAGATATGAAATCACATGTGCCAAACGACTTTAATTAAAATTTATATTTTATTACCGTAACAAATTCAAAAATAGAACAACGCGACTGCCAAATTCATTCGAGCAGTGAGTCGAGTTGAGAAGCATGGTGCCAATATTCCAATTCAAACTTCAGCTGTTACAGTTGAGAGTTTTGTTTCATTTTTGGTGATTTAATTTTATTAGCCTGTTATCATTTTACAATGGACAATATTCTTTAATTTCCAGAGATAAAACAATCAATCAACATCTATACCACAAGAAATATAGTACTAAAGTATCTATAGGTACCTACTAATAGTATAAAAAAGTAAACTTTGTGAGGGTGTAGGGGGAAATCTCTAGATCTTCTGAATCGAAATATTCGACTCAGTTATCTCTTTTAATCAGTGACCACATTGGCCTAATATCCGCAAACGCTATCGCACAGCATGAAGTACTGGTTTTGTTGCATTCGGATCGATTCAAACATAAGTGGAAAAACAAGACAGTAGGCAGGTACAAGGCTCTGCCTAAGCCTTCGAAAAATACAGACTTGTGCATAATTACACGGAAAACCCAGAACGCACTCGCGCCTGTGAGATATCTGATAAGAACCTAGGCTTTTTCAGACCGACATTGTTTCAAATAATGTTTCTACATACCTACACACGTAGAAACATTATTTGAAACAATGTCGGTCGAACAATGTACCTACGGACTCGATAACTTTCTTGATTCTTATCATTATGTCTACACAGACATAATGATAAGAAACAAGAAAGTTATCGAGTACGTAATTGCCATACTGGCCATCATGTTTTCGGTGTGAAAAAGAGACGGAGCTATATAGGACGAATAGCACTATCCTTTTCTCACACAGAAAACATGATGGTTTTAAGAGGTCATAATACGCCTCTATACTCGTTATCTACGACATTCCTACTTTAGAGAGCGTTTACGCACACTCCATCCGAACCGAATCCGAGAAATATTGGCCCGTCGTAGCCACAACACTACTTTTAAGACTGCTTGTGCACTAGGGCCGCACTGCTCTATACTCGTTATCTACGACATTCCTACTTTAGAGAGCGTTTACGCACACTCCATCCGAACCGAATCCGAGAAATATTGGTCCGTCGTAGCCACAACACTACTTTTAAGACTGCTTGTGCACTAGGGCCCCACTGCGTTCGGCTGAATCGTATCAATTCGGACAGAACTCGAAATTGATTTCGGAACGAATTAAATGTACCTATAGGTATCAACCTATTTGCTAACAATCACATTAAATATAATAGCTGCTGGGCTAGCACTTATCAGTTATCACATCGTATGTAGGTATAACAGCAGGAACGCAGAATTAAATCGTGAAAATCAAATGGCTTGGCATAGTATATATAAAAATATTTTTATTTATTATTATTGCACGATATTTACAGTGGTGACATAGCACCTCAGAAGTTACAAAAACATATTTTATCATCACTAATATTGTTGAATAAATATTATTTGACCTAATTATCTTACAAACATAATGTTGATGGTATGGTATGGCGCTTAACAGATTCTAACGGCGAAATTATGGCCTATGTATAACCTAGAGACTAGATTTTTTTTTTCAAAATTGTCTAAGTATATGAGTTCTATCTATATTGTAAATAAACATACAAAATCTACAAAACCTGAAAAGTATATTTACATTATACCTATTTAGCTAAATAAAACTATGCTAAACACTAATTTGTAACTATATGCATTGTTCTGCATTATTAATACTTTCAATCAGGTAGTTTTTCAGTTCATCCTTCTTGTATGTTGTATAAAATTGACTTAGTAAAGAATATTTCAGGCTCACAACTTTCATTCCCAAAATTTTTAGATGAGTTTTTTTCATCACTTGTGGACCAATCAAATGATCACTGTTAGAACAATAATGATCAGGCAAATGAATTAAAATGGCAATATTCTCATTTCGAACAATTTTTGATTTCCAGTTGAATGTATTGCTCCCCAGACCAGCCGAGTGTAACATAACATCCAGCAAGTATGTTTCATCAGAAGGTAGGTATGGTATAGACACTGCAATAGACAACTTGTCTTTTCCTCCAGCTACCGATACCAAGGTCTCCATAATTTTCTCTAATATGTTTTTTATTCGACGGTCTAGAGACATTGGTTTTGACCACTGGTCTTTTGGTAGCAGAGGTCCAGAGTACTTCTCATATTCCAATGTCATTGCAGTATCAATTAAATAAAACTTCTGCAACAAGTCAGGGTTTCTCACTGTCGCCAGGTACTCTGAGCTTAGCATTCTGCAGACCAATGTGGAAGGATATTTCCCTAAATAAATTAATGAAAGTATCATTGAACTGATATCACTACTACTTATTTTATCAAACTTTTCATTTAATATTTTATCTATTAGCGGCCAAAATTCTGTTCTAGTTACAGGGTCAAAATGTAAGTATCCATAAGGATAAATGAAAGATTTCAAAAAACTGGGCGGCACAATTCTCCAGTTACTCAAAAAGTATTCACTGCATGAATTTAATATCTGTTCATTGTAAATTTGAAATTGCATACAAAAGTTTAAAATTCCTACAATAAGAACATGGTTTTCAATTTTTTGACCTTTCAATTTTAGATATTTTTCCACAGCCTTCTCAATTTGGTTATCAGTATATTTAAGCCTAGTTAGTTTAGAAATGATGTCTAACAATGAATCCTCATCTAAAGCATGTATATTGGCAAACAGCCAGCTCCCAACAACACCAAAAGATTGTACTGATAGATATTTTTCAAGTACAAAAGAGCTCAATATGTCTTGCATGATAGGTGCTTTAATTTTAAACCACAAATCACATAACTTTTGTTCCAGCAATGTCAAAATTATCCTTTTACTTACTTTCAACCCATGCAGAATACCAAACACGAGTACAATGTTAGTTTCATTTATTTCATTTTCTCTACCCACAAACCCAATCCACAGTTTGTCAATGGTCTCAGAATATTTCTCATCATTTTTATTTTTTATCAAAAAAGTTATAAACTCACATAGCTGTTCAATATGCAGTTTGTTCTCAATGACTCTCAGAAGAAGCTCATCATGAAATTTGTGTTTGTACGGTTCCATAAATGACGAAACTGTGTTCAATATATCCAATATTGTGCGTGTGTCTTCAGTTTTCATGACCACCCTCAAAAGTTTATCCAAAATGGCACCCTTGGCTACATTGATGTGCACTGCTCTAGAATCTAAAGTTAAAAAGTGTGGATTTTTTTCGATGTCATAAATTCTTTCAATTGCACCCAACGCAATGTTTGGAGTTATTTTGGTACACTTTGAGAGTAAGGAAAACACATCTCTCAGATCTAAACATTGGTTAAACTCATCTTGAATCAGCTGATAGCTCAGAGAGTCTTGCGAACTTGTTGCTCGTTCTTCGCTTGGCTTCACATTCACATCGATGTCCGAGAGATCCTTCAATTTTTTTATAGCTACAGGAAGTTCTTGAACATTGAATCCATTTTCTATTAATATTGTACTACTGCTAAATTGTGGATTATTGCCAGATTTGTCGTCACTGAATGTTCGAGGAGCAAATGTTAGTATTGGACCATATAACGAAATGTTTCCATTGCTGGAAGACAATATATTATTCTTTGCTTTTAAATACGTTCTTCTCCAAACTAATGACATTTTAAAAACATAAATAAATTAGTCGCAAATAAAATGAAAACAAAGCAGAGCCTCCTATTGCAATCACATTTTGACAACTTTGACATTGAAAATGTGACATTCATTATTGACACCAAGCTGTAGGCATGGGCAAAAATATCGTTATATCAAAATATCGATATTTTTCCATTTAATTATCGATTTATATAGTCGATATTTAGATATTCAATTTTTATATTAGAGTAACGAATTCGAATCAAGTTCGACTTTTTTAACGCAAGTTTGGTTTCGTGTATAATGTTATTAGACGCTTCTTGCATGCTCCTCGCGTATCGTTAACTTTAAAAAATCCCGCCAAAATCTTTATGAAATACAATATAGCAGTATTGGTAGCGTGCACGAAAATACTAATACTATTAAACCATTAGTGTGAGACGAATATGACCCTGAAGTTAACAGACAATTAACAATTTTTAATTATTTTTTTTTTCAACAAATCAATAGCAAAACCTAAAAACCGCTTGTAAATATATATATATATATATATATATTTTCTATATTACACCTCCTTTAGTTGTATCTTGTTAATTTCAGTCTTTGGTTATTTACACATTCACCAACCCCAACTAACAAACTTTGTTACATTACAAAGTGCTAAACTAAGCATGGAGTAAGGCTGTAGTAAATGGATACAAGTGATACTAGTGCTTCTATAGCAATGCCAGTAAACTAGTCCTGCTCATTATGTTCATAATGAACAGAACTTTTCGCCAGGTTATATAGAATACTATGTTTAAAATCAAAGAGAATTGAAAACTTTCTCGCCTTAGACAAATGCGGTGTCCCGTGTTTATTCGTGACTGTTCATTAGTTACGATGGGCTATCTGTGATGAACTGTGGTGAATGCTGGCTGCTGGCAACATTAGATCACTGGCCACTAGGGATGAATGTTGAATTAACGAACTAGTTGAATCAACCGTTAATCTCCATCAAGGTATTAAACGTTTACTGTTTATGAATCAACTAGTTGAATTCGTCAACGACGTTTATGAATTTAACTCGTGCATCTCGTTCAATAATCGTTAGCGCAAACTCAACGTAACAATAACGTTATAGATTGCGAGCGACTTGAATTCTAACTTGATTTATTTTATGTTAGAAAAAAAACTAAATATTTCTTTAAGCATAGTTTTAAGGACTGTTCAACGAATGAACGGTTTACATTGCATGTTAACATTAGTAGTAAGTTAACTCGTTGACGAATTTAACTAGTTGATTAATCAGTTGATAAAAGTAAATCAACGTTAACGTTGCGTTAACGGAAAACCGCCAACGACCCATCACTACTGGCTACCATAGAGGTTTCACATTCATTCAATTTTAGTTGTTTCATTCATTTACATTTTATTTAACTTTTGATGATCATGCACACTGTATGACATTATTATAGAAATAGCTCATTCATTCGACAGTTCCAGTGTTGCCAGAAGGTTACTTTTGTAACCTTTTAGGTGATTTTTGAACTGCATTGGTTACTTTTAGGTTACACTAATGAAAAGGTTACTTTTAGGTGATTTTTCGGGATTTGTAGAATTAACGAACGAACGCTCGTTTTAGAATTTTTCATGTTGGTAAGCTTCGTTAGCAGTTGTAGAACAAAAACCTTGAAAGCATCAATTTTATTTTAAAGGTTAAATATGAATAAATCAAGAAATGCGGGCAAGTGCTCAAATACTCACCGATGTTTCTGTAAATCAATACAACTAATATCAACATATAATACCTCTCCAGTAAAAAAATATGAAAGGTTATTTTTTATACAAAAAGGTTACATTTTTTTATATTTCAGGTGATTTCTGACATGACCGACTGGCAACACTGGACAGTTCATTCTTGAATTATTGGTCGTTTGTGGTTTGTACTTTGTATTGTTTCTACTTTAATTTTTCGCCAGTCCGTTTATTTTGATAAGATAGGAGGATAATTATGTAACTAACTTAAAAGTTATAGCAAATGATGATGTAAATTAAAAACTTGAATTGGATGGCATAGTGAAGTTAGGTTACAAACCGGAGAATAACGATTCTGAGACGATATTTTCATCTACTCAAGTCAGCTGACTTCCTTTTAGGTAAGTTGTTTATTTCATGTTATTTTTTAAAAATTTTGTACATAAGTTGATAGTTTAAACAAGCGTAATAATTCAATTGCAGTCGTAAGAAATGTTGTATCATAAAATTTAAATATTTTTGATTCATAAAATGCTTTAATATATTAATTTCCGTGATCTATGTTTTATAATATTTTTCATTCAATGGAATATTAACTAAACGAAACACTGCCTTTATTTTTGACGATAAGAGGAACATCGGGCATGTATGGATAAATACATCTGTACATTTTTAGATGGACTGGTTACCTACAATCAATACAGCCAGTAGTTATACTCATGTACCAGTGTACCTAGCCAACCACTTGATTACCATTAATTTATTGTACCTACTGCAATTTATTAACATGGTGCATAGTCTACATATTCAATGCAGGTACTCATCTGTTTATAATGTGAACCAGTATGAAGATAATTTAAAACATAAATGTGCAGCTACATGATTATCTATGTTTTACTAGAGACCTACCCAATTCTTATATAAATTTACATTGTTTATTAGTCCTTCAATTATGGAAAAAAAACATCAAAATCTATTATGTGGATAAGAAGAGGTAAGCACAGAAATAGACAGCACCTTTATTCTATATTTAGATAAGTTGTCTACAAAACACTTGCTAGTATCTTGTCTTCCATTCCATGATAAAAAACCCAATGCGGAGTAGAAGGGAAGATTGTTAGTATTGGAATAATTCTATGATCAAATAGGGTCTCATCTCATAAGTGCCGTCTTTCTCATTTAAAGTTATTACCTTGTTACTAGTTTGGTAACCGACTGCTCCCTGAAATTCAAAACTAACAGAACATAGTCAGGGATTCAGAATTAATATGTTATCAAAAATGTAATGGCTTTGTGGTTTTCAATATTGATTGAATTAGTTGTTAATTACCCTTAACATTAAAAGCTATTTAAAAACATTAGTCTCCTGACTGATGAGAGACAAAACATGCATCCATTAGAGCACTTGTTAGTGTGCCTCAGTGCTCATGAACATAAATAAACATTATTATGATCTCCTGTCTCACATTACACTAACAAACTGCCAATCAACCTAGTTGACCAATAGACACACATTATTCCACATACATATGTACATACCTCTACTAACTCTGTCACACACTGAGTTCAATTAACACATATTTAAGAGGCCTGCAGAGGCATATTGTTATATATTCCATGTGAGGACAAATCACAGAACACTCCCAGTGAAGTCGTGATAGCTACATTGTGTACCTTTTACGTGATTATCTTAAAAGATAAGGAATACCTAATGTAATGTTATGTTTGCCCACCTCTATAAAAAACCATTTTTGTTAAGTCTCTTCATTGTGTCGTGTTTCTTATTCAATCTGAAATACGTTAATATTGAATTACAAAAGTATTTGATGAGTGTGGAATAGGCAAATATAAGGTTTTATGTGTGAGACCGTGAGCTAATTACTGCAGGTCGTATTACGAAAGAAACGTAGGCGTTTCTATTATTATTTGAACCACAGTTTCATCAAACAATTCGCACGTTTAAAGACGGTAAGTTACTTATAGGTGTAATGTCTGATAAAATCAATTTATCGAATTTCTTGCACATTTTTAATTGTACTGCCTATCTCAGGGATTAGATAATAAATTACGCGACAAATCCTTTTTAAATCCCCAAAAAATCAATTTTTCATCATAATGGCTTGCCTACGTAATATAATTCAACATTGATAATCTTATCTTAAAAGAATCTGTTGGTGATTTTTGCCACTTCTGAGTACAGCTGCTCTCCGCGGCCGCGGCAACTGGCGACGTTGCTTACAAACTACTTTGTATTTTTCCAGATGGGTTTGCAATTAAAATGGGGTGTAGCCGGAGTGGGTATGATAGCCCACGACTTCTTGACGGCGCTGGGCACGCTCCCGGCTGAGCAGCACAAGGTCGTCGCCGTGGCCGGCAAAGATCTCGACCGTGTGCACAGATTGGCCACGCTCCACAAAATCAACACGGCCTATGAAGGCTACGAGCCACTCGCGCGTGATGACTCTATAGGTAACAAAACGTCCCATTGTTTAGACAAGCATCAGTACACAAACAAAAGATAACGAGCGAAATCATTACACTCGAATGACTTTGGCACTTCCCTAACATTACTGTTGTGGAGAAAATTTGCCTTTTGCCTATCTACTAACTCGCCTGACTTGCTTAATGCTAATGACTTGAAAACTCTTATCTTTTTGCAAATACGTGGTTACACCGTACCACATTATCCATGAGACTGTTCTCGTCAGTAGCCTCATACGTAAATGTTCCCTACCGTCAGTCTTCGTGTCATTTTTTGGTCAAGTTGCATCTTATGCACTAAGCACCCCGGCTTTAAATATGGAGGTTATATTTTGCTTATCATTAAAAGGTAGGACTAACTTTTTCGAGTTAGTACCTAAGCTTTAGAACTAAAGAAGAAAGATGCTAGACCGAACGAAGCGAGCTTGAAAGTTGTAGCCTCATAAATTAAAAACACTGGCATCGAGCCGTCACCTTGGACAATAAATATGTTAGGTTCTCAAATGACTTTAAATTTACAATAGATAAAATATAGCCTATGTTACTGAGAGTGAATGCAGCTATCTAAAGGTGAAAAAACTTTAAATCTTTATTTATTATATTTAATTATTTATTTTTAAAGTGAATATATAACTAAATATCTATTCTTTCAAGCTTCTACCTGCTGCCGTTAGCAATATCGAGTAGAAACGACCCAATAAAACACGTTTGTTGTTTGTTGTATGTGAGCCCCCTTAAATATTTATTTTATTATTTTTCTTAGTTTTAGTGGCAACCGAAATACATCATCTGTGAAAATATCAAATGTCTAACTAGGTATTACGGTTTTTGAGATACAATCTGGTGACAGACGGACAGACACGCGGATGGACAGCAGAGTCTTAGTAATAGGGTCGCTTTGGGTACAGAAACTTAAAATGGAGCAGGAATTGCTCGCTCGTCAAAATTCCAAAAACGATCAAAGAATTTTGGACGTAATTTCCAACAAAGATATAGGAACGACCTGTTCAAGCAAAAATTAATCTATTTTATGTGCATATATCATCATTCTATAGTCGCTTAGAAAATGTATTTGGGTAAATATGTGTGAATTAAGGCGCGTCCCCGAGCAAAACGCAGCGGTAGCTGTTTTTTGTGTAGTTTTTAGGAGCCATCTTCTCATTATCCGTTAGAAATATCAACATATAAAAAATACATTAAATTTTTACATAATCTTGACTCCAAAATGGTAGTTTTATTTTCAAGTCGCAATGTTTAATTATAGAGCCGCAACGAAACGACAGAAATGAGAAATAATTATTTTTAAAATGCATCTCCTCGTAAAGTAACCATTATTTTGGTTTGCTACTTAAAGTAATTGATAGGTAATTTAATAATAAACATTTTGCTAGTTTTATTTTTTATTTAACTCGAAAATTTGATTTTATATAGATTTTACTATAAAATCTGAGCGTAATCGCTACGAATCTTGCGGGTGCGGCGAAGAGGGAACGAATGCTCAAGGTTATTTGGTCAGGGTACCGCCTTAAGTGATAAGCTCCGCTAGTTCTACAGCTTAAAAACGTTTTTAACTTAAAAACTCTTTTCTGGAAATTAAGCATCATAATCGTTGTCTTTTGTAGTAGAAAAAGATAAATGACTATATTTTATTCAGAACAATCTTTAAGTAAATGGCTAAAAGAATACTGAATGTGAGCTGTAAATAAAAAAACGTAAAATCATACTTAACCAAAGCATTTTTTCATCAAACTAACAGTCCGGCAGTTTACTGCGAAATAACTTTAGAATCTATATTTTTTAGGGTTGCGTACCCAAAGGCTAACGGGATCGTATTACTAGGCCTCCACTGTCCTTTCGTGCGTCTATCTGTCAGCGGGTCGTATCTCATTTATTTCAGTTACCGCTATAACAACATAGTGCGGAACCCATCATGCGCGAGTTTTTTTGACCAGTTTTTTTTTACTTTCGGGGTCTGTACTGCTATTCTGTAAAAATCGTATTGTGAAATCATAGTTGACGTGAGCTGACAGTTTATCTAGTCAAAGTGGAATGACGGTTCAAGCTCTTTCCACCTAAGTGTGCACCTGAGATGTTTACAAAATAGACCGGTAGTTTACCCTTGATTTGTAACTCACTATCCGAGGCATTGTTTCATGTTATTTCTGCAAGTGTAAATAGGCGCACATAAACTGTACCTAAAGTAAATGACACAAACAACTCTACTGCGATAAGTTTATTTTCTAGAATTCAAACCGGGTGCAGTGCTCCAACGCCCTTGCAACTCAGTTCCGTTCGACATTGCCTACAAACATAGAATATGCATATCAGTACAAATTCTCGAGACGTTTAATGTTTTAATACGAGGTTGTACCTCAAGGCAAGGCACGGCAGTACGGCTGTCACTAACACGATATGAGCTGACATGCAACATGTTCACACAGTCGGCAAAGCCTTCAGATTTATCGGAAATATTTCTCTTGTTTCCAGACATTGTATTCGTGAGTGTTCTCAATTTGCAACACTACGAAATAACTAAATTAATGTTAGAGAACGGTAAACACGTGCTATGCGAGAAGCCTATGGGCATGACTTACAAACAAACTAAATCGCTGGTGGACCTGGCTCGCGAACAGAAAGTCTTCCTCCTAGAAGGGATGTGGTCGAGGTTCTTCCCTGCTTACGACGCTTTGGATCAGCACATATCTTCGGGCGGGCTTGGGGACATCTATCACATCAGCATACAGTTTGGGGTCGAAATTAACGACATTGAGAGGAACTTGTAAGATATTTTATAGTTCACTGCTTTTATTATAATGCTTTACCCATCATCATCCCTTATACAAATGCGTTTATTTATGGTATAACGTTTATATTGAGCACAGCCATTAACTAATATACTTACTTATCTATTTAACACACATCTCTTCGCCATTGATTTCGGTCAAAATTGCAGAATGAAAGACTTGGGCGGCGGTGCTGTGCTAGATTTGGGTATCTACATGTTGCAACTGGTGCAGTTCGTGTATAAGCAGCCGCCGACGGACATCGTGTGCACGGGGCACCTCAGCAAGGCGGGCGTGGACGAGTCCATCTCGTGCGCGCTCAAGTACAAGGACGGCCGGACCGCCACGCTGTCCGCGCACACTAGGGCCAATATGACTAACAAAGCTGAAATAGTTGGTACTAAAGGCGCTATTTCTGTGAGCATCTTTTCTTTATATTGATTTCATTTCAAATTTCCTCGAGTTTCGGTTCTCAGATCGGAAATGTGTTTATGGGGTTTTTCCGATTTGACAATAATCTCATTCGTACACCTCCTTTACGTTCGTGAGCAGTCTCGAAAAATGTGACACAAACGAAGTTGCGCGGGTCAGCTAGTGTATGATATTAAGAAGTTGAAAGCTAACAAAATTACCTTTCAAATGGTATAAAACAATCCATAGTTCATTGCACGCGATGAAGTGATTCCAGTTTATTGCTCGCGAGTGTATAAGCACCAATAAAACGAGTGACTAGCGTTTTCAATTGTCATCAATTACATACTTATGCACGAGCTAAGAATACTCATGGTCATGGTAAAAGGAAACCTAAGCGATTGACTTAGGTATACTTTTACCGTAGCCATGAATAGGTATTCTTATTAGCATCATGGAACTGGTCTCGTACAATATTTTGCACCCTATTGATTGCTTGAGCATTTTATTTTAGATCACAAGCCTGACATTTTCAAACAATTTAGCAGTCTAATGCAAATCATAATAATTGTTTGTACTATTCACTCTCGTTTGCAGTTGGACTATTTCTGGTGTCCCACCGTACTGCAAATATCGGCAGCAAACAACACGGAATGGAGTTTACCCAAAGGAAAATACAAGTTTCATTTCCACAACAGTGCGGGTCTCAGTTATGAGATACAAGAGTGCTGGGACTGCATTAGTAAAGGTGAGGTACCTCTCTTTTTACACGACTGCCCAAAAAAAGGAGTGGTATGTTTTCAGGGTTCATGTATGTATGTGAGATTTCTTTATCCCACCATTACTTCTTAACTCGTACATTGGTATCGGTTCAGCTGACCGATACCAATGTACGAGTATGTGGTATCATTAGAAGCGTTGAGTTAACCCGGCTACCATAGGCTGAAAATTTAAAAAAATACAATGGGCATGCCATGGTTCATAAATAGAAAAACCAAAATATTTTGTTTTCATGAAAATTAGTATGAAATAAAAAACAAATAATTAAAAATGGAAGGCGTTTCTTTTGATTTTTCTAATTATTTGTTTTAAAACATAAGGTAGGTAAGAATCTGATGAAGATCTGAAATTCATTCATTTATTTATTGGTAAATAACGCTCAACGTCAACCTCAAGTTTAGAAAGTTTAGAAGACCGATCGTTAAGGAATAACTTTTACAAATTCATTTCTCAAAACTAGGATTAATGAGTGATGGAAGATTGCTTTTTGTCGATGAGAAATCCCATCTAGCGTCTTGATCCACGTCTTGTGTGGGAAAAAGATACAAAAATATTATTGCAATCTGTGGTAACAGTTCGCAGCCAATAAATCAAAAACACCAGCACTCTTACAAACCGATTTATTTTCAAAACATTTCGTATTACAATATCACTATTGTATTTTATTTTAAATAAGATGTCCGTGTTTACGTTCTTCAAACATAGAAGGCACGATCTTAGCGGCAACTTAGTTTTATTTGTAAGTAGTCATTAACTCTATATAGATGTGCAAATAAGTACGCAACTCTTTGTTACCTTACTTCTCGCGTCACGTCTGAAATCTATAATTTAATATTTTGTTTTCTTTATTTCTATCATTTTTATGATTGTGCAAAAAGTGTTTTCCAGTGACTACACTTTGCCTTCCGTCATTATGTCGCACCCTTAGAATAAAACTCAAATTGCTTTTTTTGACAAATGTGCAAGAATTAAAATCTTCAAAAACTTTTGGGTAAAAAAACAAATATCTCCCTAGACCGGAATCTTTTTCATCACTGGTTTTTAGAGTATGTTTTTCACGTTCAGTTTATAGCAAAATTATAAGTAACAGGAATTTAGAGTTAAACCTCTCATTCTGAGAGTGCGATATGTAGGTACATGACTAGCAGCGACCCGCCGTTTCACCCGAGTAGTTCCTTGGGAATACGGGGATAAAGTATAGCCTATGTTACTCGCGATTAGCTTTCCATTGGTGAAACAATGGTTAATATCGGTTCAATAGTTTCGGAGCTTATTCGATACAAACAAGCAAAAAATACTTTTCTTTTTTATAATATAAGTACTTTACATTTCAGGTCTGTTGGAAAGCCCGAAAATGAGCCTGGACGAGACCGTTCTACTCTCGAAGTTGACTGACACAATGCGAGCACAAGTAGGAGTACTAGAAGCCGAACTAAATTAAGGGGAACGAAATATAAATGCCATTACTAATAACAATAAGATATATTAGTGGCTACTAAGTTTTTATAATACTTAAACATATACAATACGTAAAGATATTTGCTTTAATTATATTATATTGTAATGCTAAGTGCCAGAGAAACAAAAGAGCTATGCGTTGTGATATTTTACCTTTATTCGGCTCATACATATTTATAAAAGTTACTTAAAAAAGTACAGTATTTACCTCAACTAACTGTGATTATTAGTGTGTTGTGAGATGGTTGTTAAATGTTAATAAAAGAAAATATATGCCGCACAAAAATGTGTCGTATTTTATTTAAATTAATCTCTTATCAATCGTATAATTTCATAGCATTATAATTAAATTCACGTTCTCGTGAAAAATGTTCACTTTTTAGTGAAGGATGACAAAATAAATATCGTATTCGTAGTCTAAAGAAGTTACGCAGCCTATTCACGCTGCCTTAATGTTGCGAGTAGCGTCTTCATTCTTTGGCGGGCAGTTTATTTGTCATAGCTCTCGAGTACTTTGCGGATGATGTTGGCTCCGTCGCGGATCTGCTGTTCGTTGATGACGAGTGGCGGCGCCAGGCGGATGCACTGGCCGTGTGTGGTCTTCGTCAAAAGTCCAGCGTCCCGCAGCCGTAGGACCACGTCGTATGCTGAGATGCCTGTAAGGGAAATAAGCTTTGAGATGTGGAACTTAAAAGCTAATTCTTCTCCATTGTCGATCGTAAATCCCGTGTGAGGGAATTAGGTACAAAAATAGTATTGCAACCGTTGCAGGGTGGTTACAGTTGGCAGATGGCACCTGCTATCTTACAAACTGAATGCGGCATTGAAGGAACGAAGTCAACAGTTATTCTAATAATTACGCTGGAATTAAAACTTTTTGAATGTTATTTTGTTAATACTGGAAAGTCATTCAGTACTGTTTTGTGTCGTTTGATCAAATCCTAATCAAAATAAAACAATAATCCAAAATGATTCAAACTTAGAAATCTTGATGGAGCCGTAGAATTTTGTATTAAAACCATCATTGTACTGAAGTGCGAGAAACAGAGCTATAGGTAGGTATCAATAGCACTCTTTTTCACAACCGTCATGGTGGTATTGACACGTCACAGCCAGTAGCTCCATGATATCTAAGATAATGACTTACTGTCATGCACCACAATGGCACACATAAGTCCCCTGCCTCGCACTGTTGTCAGCTTGTTCTTAGGGATCTTGTTCAGCTCCTCAACCAGAATCTTGCCAAGTCTCTCCGCGTTTTCACACAATTTTTCCTCTAATAGTACCTGGTGACAAGAAAAGTTAATATCATCAGTCTACAATTTACAGACGGCTAAAGAAAGGAATATCGGCTGTTTTAAAATAAGTTTTTGTCATTTTTACAGGTGTACCTAATATAGGTACAGTCCGCAAAAAAGTCGCTAAGCAATGTTGGAGTCCAGATCCTATTAATATTATAAACGCGAAAGTTTGTAAGTATGGATGTATGGATGTTTGTTACTCTTTCACGCAAAAACTACTGAATGGATCTTGATGAAATTTGGCACAGATATAGATCATAGTCTGGAATAACACATAGGATACTTTATATCCCGGGATTATGTTCCCTTGGGACAATTTCCGACATCTACGCGGACGAAGTCGCTGGCAGAAGCTAGTTATACTATACATTCGAAGTGACCTTATAAATCATCATCTGTGAAAAATGAGTAGGTATTCAGATTGCTGTGGTACCCAGTATTCAATGTTACTCCTTGTGACATGGCAAATATTCATATCACACTGAAATACAACACAAGATTGTTAAGAAACATTTGAAAAACGAGTGTTTTGTGTGTGTGTTTGCACTGGATGGTAAAAATAATTTGAATCCTTTTGTTAGTTTGAATCTAATTGGGTTCCTTAGGAGTGTGTTATTTAAATCGAAGCCCGCTCATTTACATCAATATAAGTAGGTACACCTCTGCCCAAACCATCGATAAAAACGGGCTTAAGTTGTGTTATTTTCATACCTTGATTGCTTCAGTAGCCACTGCACAAGCTAGAGGGTTGCCGCCATATGTCGACCCGTGAGTGCCAGGCTTGATCACCTGAAATAGAAAAGTACTTTGTTAAAGGTTTATGTCGTCCGACTTGTATCACACTATGTACAACCGTCTTCTACATAAAAAATCCAAAAAGTACAAAATAACTAATTTTGAAACTCAGTGTTTTAGTTGCTTTTCGTTTTTTGAACACCGAGTTATTTTGTACTTTTTGGGTTTGGTCTTCCAAACCATCGTTCACAATTTTATTTTTTCATTATACATCGACAAGAGGGAATGAGAACATCATCAATGTAGATTAAGCTACGCATTATTAGGGATAACTCAAATACTAGTAGTCAGGCCTCAATAAAATGGGACCACACGACAAGCACCAGCTTTCGAATGTAAAAAGAATCATCAAAATCGGTACACCCAGAACAAAGTTATGAGGTACCTAACACAAAAAAAAATAACAGTCGAATTGAGAAACTCCTCCTTTTTCAGAAGTCGGTTAAAAAATGGACATTCATCCAATTGCAGAAATTAACAAATAAGCTCTACAGTCTACATTGGTCAAAGTTATTCTCTGGTGACATGTTTCTAATTTTTGTTTGCTTATCCAGTACCTATCTTTTGTAAGATTAACGATAGAACCAAGGATAAGCATAATGACAACAGTACGTGCTGGTGCGGAAAAAAAACAGTCGTAAGCCGTGCTATATCGACGCCTGTATATAATTTACTTAGCATACGCGGTAATCAGTTAATGCAAGCATCTGTTAATAACGAAGCTTACATCCATAACATTGCTGTTAGCCAAGACAGCGGAGACTGGCAACACTCCACCACTCAGTGCTTTGCCGAGGATCAGGATGTCGGGCTTCACGCCTTCGTGGTCCACCGCCAACAACTTACCGGTACGACCTGCAACCACAACAAAGTTAAACCCCAAACAGGTACTTTTAAACCAAAGTAAAAGGTTGATAAAGTACTTATTAAATTGAAGCCGAAAGTGAACCCAACAATCTCGTTATATATGACAACAAATTAACCAATGACAAGAAGATACTGGTATTTATAGTTCACAAATTACGCGCAGATAAGTTACGACTTAAACGGTATTATTGCAAAGATTCGATGCCTTAATAAGGTCAATGTAATGTACGGGAGTGGTTTGCGTAAGCCAACTACAATTATTGGAACACTGATAAAAGAGTCGATGCGGCGAAGCGAATATAAAATCAGCAAAATATTAACCGTGGTCTATAATCGGACTATCACAATGGAAATGTTTTATTTATATCCTCCGTATCTAAGTTGAACGCAGTAAACACATTCATCTAAGTATTGTTGACACGCTGGGCGATAACCTTTTGTCTTGACCTTTGATTTGCTCAGACTTACCCAAACCGGTCTGTACTTCATCAGCGATCCATAGAACGTTGTACTTTGTGCATATTTCTCTCACTTTCCTCAAGTAACCGTCGTCTGGGATGATTGTACCAGCCTCGCCTTGGATAGGTTCAACCATGAACGCAGCGACGTTCGGGTCTTGAAGTGCCTTCTGCGGGTTGAAAGTTAATAAGGTCTCTTTATACTGTCTTTAATGGATAATTAAGAAAGCTCGACTGCTTGTACGTACCTCCAAAGCATCAGTATCATTGTAAGGAATTAAGTGGAAGCCAGCCATGTAGGGACCGAAGCCCTGGTAACACGAAGGGTCCGACGACGCTGAAACAGCAGACAGTGTGCGGCCCCAAAAGTTGCCTTCAGCGAAGATTATCTAAAAGAAAAACAAAAAAGTTTATTTTATTAAAGAACATCGTTAACTTAACAAAGTGTGTTTATAAAACTGGACAATGCCAACCCAAACTTATAAAAAATACCCTACCCTACCCCTTAAATACCCTTCTTTAATATTTTTCCTTATGCCTCTGAGAAGGACTGGACGTGACTGATCCTTATCAATATGTAATCCCGCCGGATTATTTCATGTTACAACCGGATTCTCGGTCTCCAAAAGACCGGATTCTTCTAGTCATCACGAATATTGATAACCCACGATAAAAATAACCACTTAATTTCCGACATAATATTTGTTCTCATTAACATTATAAATAAATGAAGCCACGTTGAAATATACTTTTATATAGTTCAAAGTTAAGGTATACATAAGTATCAAACTTGTAATAATAAAATTTCAGTGGCCCAGGATACTAGTGCAATACTGAGCATAACAGTGCATAAGCATAAAAAAACTTTCTAACAAAAAAATACAACCGACTTTTACACAAAAAATCAAAAAAGTGCAAAATAACTTTAATTTCGGAACTCGGTGTTTGTGGTTGCTTTTTCGTTTTTTGAACACCGACTTCCGAAATTAAAGTTATTTTGCACTTTTATTTTTCACTTTTTAGTGGTACTTACACCCCCTCCCCTCCCCCACCTAAACGAACCAATCACATTGGTGTAAAAAAAAGCACTGCTCCTTTGCAGAGTACACTAAGAGGTCGTCAATGTAGACAATGTAGATATTTTTTTTAGATTTTTCGAAAACCGCTTGGTTGATTTCAATAAAATTTTCATGGGACCATTTGGGAAGTATACCCTTTCCAACAAAAAAAGAATTTTTCAAATCGGTTCACAAGCGACGGAGTTATGCGCGAACAAACAATAAAAAAAAAATACAAACATCCGAATTGAGAACCTCCTCCTTTTTAGAAGTCGGTTAAAAAAGCTGATAATAATTATGATTACTGACTTTCGTGTACCTATACTAGATGCCACAAATGTGTTGCATTAAATTTTTAAATAATTACCTAATCTCAGATAAGGAATACTTAGGCATAGGTACTTAGGAGGAATTAAGAAACAATCGAATGTAGAATTATATAGACTCAAGAACGTTAGTACGGTCAGCAACGAAAGTCGGGTAATATTGCACTTTAGTAGATTTTTCAGTTATGTTAATACTTACTGAGTTTCACAAGGGATTAGTCCTAGAATCAATAATGGCGACCCCTAGAAAAACCTCGAGTCAATAAAGCCCGTATAATTATATATTGATTTTGTAATAAGGTCCCTTTTAACCAGGGTAACCTTCAAAAGACGCTTAAGGAAAAAGACCAGAGAGTGTGGGATTTTTACCTCACTAAAACCACCCCATCACAAAGACAAAGCCCGAGTAGATACCAACTGATTTTATGATCTAGTGGTCGCAAGCGCTACTGATGAGTATGACTGTATGAGGTGCTTGTTTGGATTTCCGAGTCGTTAAAATTGTTTATTGGATCCTTCTATCTGGAAATTCTCGCTTTCTCAGTAGAAGCCCGTAGTCAGAATTTGTACACGATCGATGGCTGAAGGCTCGCCCTATCACATAGGATGGGGGGGACATGTGAGTGTACAATTTCGTTACACACCTCTGCCAATTGTGCCTTTGAAGAATAATAATAGATCACATACTTTAGCTTGTCCATCGGGTATCTTCTTGACTTCATAGCCCCACTTTCTGGCGATCTTGCAGGCGCTCTCCCCCCCCTCGACGCCGGTGTTCATCGGCAGCAGGCGGTCGAAGCCGAGCAGGTCCGTCATGAACTTCTCGTAGTTACCCAGCTGATCCGAGTAGAATGCTCTGAAAAAGCATAGGTTCATATTATTAAAATCTAAACATAAAATGTTTAATTCTAAGTTTGTACTGGGTACGGTCAGTCGATTCTGTCGTCTCACCGTGCTAAAACTAAGGTGAAGTGAGCGTGAAGTAAACTGTCATTGCATCATGTTTGTGTGGTTTGACAGCTCACTTCATGTTCCTTTCACCTAAATTTGACATGGTGAGACATATCCTGAATCGCTCTACTGTATGACGGAATGCGGACGGCGAGCCACCCATAGCTCGCCATCCGCAGGCCCGCGCACGGTGGCCGGGAATCGCCCTGCGTTTCCCGACGCCCGGGGCTCTTATTCTGTTGCGGTGCCTGGGGCGTGAGGTTTCCCTCTCTCTCACGCGTTCCGTCTCCTCCTTCACTAGCATTACTGCTTCGCAGAAGGAGGCGACCGCTTCCCATGCCTCCTCGCTCCGGACCATGTCTTGAACCAGGGCCGGACGCGAGAGGTCGCCGCCGCCGATCGCCTCGACGAGGACACGGCGGTGCTACGCCCAAGCAGGGCAGACCTCCACCGTATGCTTCACCGTGTCCTTCGGGCGATCCACACAGTGTTGACACCCGGACGTGTCCTCCCGCTGGTGGGAGGACGCCGAGGCGTCTCTCTAACCACTCCTCAAACAGGGGACTTATCGCCGCAATGGTGGTGTGCCCCAGACGCAATGGTCTTAAGCCCTAACGATTTTTTTACGTTGCCCAAGATTAAGCAAAGTCATCGTGGTCAACGTTTCAGCTCTCTCGAAGAAGCTGTTGACGCATACAAATCGGCCATTTTGACTACCCCCACTTCGGAGTGGAATAAATGTTTTAAAACTGGTTCGCGGAGAATTCTTTGAATACCAATAAATGGTAATAATTTATTAGTTCGTCTATACTTATTTCAAACGACACAACTTAAAAGGCAGCCCTCGTAAATGATTAAATTTGACAACAAACATACGCTCCCCTCACAATACTCCTTAAACAAAGACAAGATATTCCTCGATTAGTCCAAAAACATCTGAATCTGAATGCTTAGCGTCCAAGAGTGTTAATATTTTCAATTTAGAGTTGATATTATTTCCGCAGAAAAAAAGTCATTTAAATTACCTAGAAACAAGAGTGAGTTTATCGGCCTGTTCCTTGAGGGCAGCTATGATCCGGGGGTGGCAGTGTCCCTGGTTCACTGCGGAGTATGCGCTCAGAAAGTCGTAGTATTTCTTGCCTTCTACATCCCAAACGAACACTCCTGAAAAAACAATGTAAGAATTTATTTCAATCTAATCTAATTCAAGGACTGTTGCGAAAATACATGGAAGAATTTGGGAAAGGTCTTTAAATTGCCCAGCATTACTTTCTATTCTGCCTATGCTGTCCCGCTGATATAAGAATAATAAAAAAAATCAAGTACTCATCAAAGTACTGGTAAAGGGGGGGTGGTATGCATTATTTTCTTAATTACTTATACTTAAATATTTAAGTGGGTAGAGAAAAGTAACCAAATATGGAATAGTATCCAAATGTGGAATCACAATGATTTCTCCGTAAACTAAACTTGTAACCGAAATGAATACATGACAATCTTTTATTTCATTTATCAATTTTAGAACCGTACACTCAACACCGTTCCAGTGAAAGGATAGCCTCGCTTGTGACTGGTGTGTTTTGTTTTGCCACCACCCCGAATTATAAAAATGAAAATTAAAAGCTACATGTTGTTTATGTATGACCAATATGTATTTAAAGACACTATAAATCATGATGTTTAAATGTTTATTTTTATAATGTAAATCTTCATCAGCAAATGATGCTACAAAATATGAGCACATATTATATGGAACGGGTGCGAAAATCCAAATACGGATCATGTTTGGATTTTGAATATAATAATAATTTGAAGAAGGGATGCAATCCAGCTAGGTACTGGCTATTATGTTAGTGTATTATCTATGCTAGGTACATACAGTGGTCCTTATTATTTCGATCGAGAATCTTTAGACTCTGATGATGCTGAATATATTGTATTGCCAAAAACTACATTTTTACCAAGGGTAGAAGAATATAAAAATAAATCAAGTGCTGAATGTGTGGGCTCTATGCAAATAACAATTTCGATGGTTATTTTTGAAAACAATTAATTCATATTATTGACCACAATTTTTGGATTCTCGCCCATATTCCATTTTTGGTACCCTACACCATATCTACATCATATTTTGTTCATCATTTGTTACTTTGATAAAAGAAAATACTTATTATATTAAGAAGTTAACATGGAAATATAGTTTGCTAACTTTCAAATAAATTAACCACGAAGAAATGATTAGGATTATCTACTCGATCCAAAATTTCACATTGATCACTTCTGAATTGTGATAAGTTATTTTTTAATATCCATAAAACGAAATGGTATTCCATATTAGGTTACTTTCCTCGATCTATTTGTATTTAAAATCACTTTATTTACTGCATGCACTGTATATAAATGTATAAGTAGGTACCTTTAAAGTTCTTTGTTTAATACTTTTATCAGTTAATTAAAATTGCGTTCGTACCATTGTATTTGAGAATTACCGTTAACATAGCTAAAGTAATTCAAAGATTAGAAAATGTAATTCGTTACTTATTTATGTTGTAAACAATAATCCAGTTTCGAGATTCAACGGCAACACTAAGAATTTTATAGCATTGTAAAACAATAAAAGTTATCTCGCGTGACGGTAATTATACTATACCATAGGGTGGATTTATAATGGTGGTGCAATAATTATGTTTAAATATTTTTATAGGTCCTAACTAGGTCTGCCACGCATACTTTATTATAAAGTATTGTACGTTATTTCGGGTACTTAATTGTACTCTATACTTTATAGGAACAATTAAGTACCTACGCAAAAACACTTTTTTTCGCATCATCTGGGATTCAATTAACACACATGTAATAAATAAAATTACCTATGTGTTTTTCTAAGATTTTTTGCGTAAAACAGAACGACAGAGCTGCAGAATGACGTTATCGATTGTTGCCGAATAGATTCGATGTAATTGACTAATAAACCCTCTGGTGTTCGCCATATTATGCGCTTATTTTGATTTATAAATTTGTACGTCAGCATGGGCGTAACCACGATGGGGCAGGGTGGGGCAGAAAATATGTAGGTACCTAATTATTTCCCAGAATTTGATTCTCAATAGCCTCCCTTTACATACAATATACAATGCTTTTTTTTTCACTGTCAACAGATTTGAATTCAAGCCAAGATTTGAATACGTTGATTTTGAAAAAATCCTCGTTGCAGTTTTTGTTTTCATGAAAAGCGGGTCCGAGACTACTTTCACTATTGGCCTATTGGTAAGTATCTATCCCTCAAAGGTTCAGATTTGGCCATAACCATTCGAGGGGGTGTAGTTACACGCCGCTGACTAAAAGTAAAAAATAAAGTTAAATTTAATAAAAATAGAGAGCCTAACCAATACAAGAAAACTCACAAAAACATTTTTTCTTCTAAAGCTGTTCTGTATTAGTTAAAAAAAGCTAGTTACAAAACAAATGAAAGGACTAATTGTGAGGGTTGCAAATATTTTTCATAATTTTAAACAAGTAACCTTAAAATTAATTAAACCAGCCAGGATGGTTGGTTTTCATTTATTTCCACACAAACTTCACCTTAGCTACGCAACTACGGAGCCCAAAAAAACAACTCACATATACATAGATTTCAAGAAAACCTATAAGATTGGGTGTCCCGTGTTAGGGGCCATAATTTTCCATTCGCAGCGAGCATGTTACTCTTAACACTGCGTCCTATAATCCGTGAAACATGCTCTGACTGAACCGCGACGGATTCGCAAAAAAACAACAGCGGGCGAATCACTCGAAACGAACGACTGGCTCGATGCTCGCGTGTTCGTGCTCGTTTCCACGTAGGTACTGACTGCACGAAAGTTCGCTTTGTAACATGTTACATGTGCCTGTATACCTCGTAGCACTGCTAAGTAACCTTAAGAAATACATACTTATATGCTTTTAAACCAAACAGTACCTAACTATTTTGCTGTGCAGTAATTATGTAGGTATTTGTTGGAATGAGGTTTTTTTATAAAAATTGTAGATTCTTTTTATTTGCAGGTAATATATGCCTTATTAGCCTTATTTATTATTAAACTAGCTTCTGCCAGCGACTTCGTCCGCGTGGAATAGTTACTTTACCCCCGCTTTTGAAATTCTCAGCCCAGAGTATTATAAACGTAAGAGTAAACAAATATAATCAGCAAGCTCCGAACTGCTAAGCTATCGGGAGTTACACGTGCTATTGTGAGTCAACCATAAAAGATAGACATATGCTGTTGAGGGATATTTTTTAGATAATTTTATGTAGAACATTTCCGCGATACATGATTTCTATGTAACTTTAACCATTAAGGCTACACACGCGACGGAAGCTTAAAAAATGGAGTAATTTATCCCGTTTTCCCAACATTTCCTTTCACTGCTCTGCTCCTATTGATTGTAGCGTGATGAAAAGTATACTATAACCTGCCCAGGAGTATGAAGAATAATTGCACCAAGTTTCGTTAAAATCCGTCGAGTAGTTTTTGTTTCTATAAAGAACATACAGACAGACAGACAGACAGACAAAAATTTTACTGATTGCATTTTTGGCACCAGTATCGATCACTAATCACCCCCTGATAGTTATTTTGAAAATATATTCCCTGTACAGAATTGACCTCTCTACAGATTTATTATAAGTATAGATTATTGAATAAGAAAACTTTACAAACATAGGAAATAGGGTAGATACTAAGTGTTATAAAGAACAATGACACCTCATCATCTGCCCAGCCTCTTCCCGACTATATTGGGGTCGGCTGCTAGTCAAGCCGGATTCAGCTGAATACCTGGGCCACAAGTCTGATATTTTTCAAAGAACAATGATACCTATTTTTCTTTTATTTTCAAATTAAGTCAATTTATCGTTTTATCGCATAGGAAAATTAAATTATGGAGAAATTATAAAAACAAAAGTATGGTTAAAAGCCAATTTTCCAAACACCATGCTACAACAGGGTAAATTATCAAACGAATTGGTCCCAAGTGTAGAACTTACCTTCACCGCGGCTGAGCGCGACGGGCACGGGGGCGTAGTTGCGACACCCGTACTTGTCCTCCAGCGCGAAGATCTCCTCCGACGACAGTTGATCCTTCTTGCCGACCATGCTGCACCAACAAGACAATCATTAGAATCAACAGTTCGACAAACTGGAGCAAAGAATGCTTCCAAATACTAGGTCATAGGCCCCAAGTGGCCGCAACACTTAATTTAATAAAATAAATACGTACATAATTTTGTATTTATCTTTGGATACCGTAACTATTACCTACTTCTGTGACTATCTTTACTATAATGACAAAAATTATGATCATGGGCCTTTATATACCCACCGCCTCTGAGATGTGACAATACCTAAAGAGCTTAGATTACAGCCGCCGTACTTATATCTAGATATACATAATAATTAAATAAATATTTATAATTAATCGCTCTGTACCCGGTGATAAACGCACAACTGACTTATTGTTTAATTGATTATAGATCACAGAAATGGGACTAAAACCAGTTGACGATCGCAAGTAAACAAAGATTTGCTATTTATGTAGGAGTCGGTAAACTCATCTTTCACTCTATGACAATGAAGTTTAATTACAAACTAATATTTCATTCATGTATCTGTGAATGGTAGTTATAATCAATTATTCAGTTAAGTAAGTAAACAAAGTCTGATAAACAATTAATGAATGATTAATTGAAAGAAATGATGCTGATGAAATAGGTACCTTTCAATAGTTAATTTAAGTTATAAATAGGTATCGTTGAGTGCAAAACTATTGGTAGAGTGATGGGTAACTCAAGAGAAGTCTGTCTGCGTCCAAAATTGTTCAATGACTGAATAAAGATAAATGACCGCCGTCGGAAAAATACGACATACTGGTTGTTTACTGAGTCGCAAAGTTACGTCATACGGCCCCCCGGACTGATAATTTCAATCGCGAGGCAAGCGTCACTCGCGCCATTTAACCTACTCGGCTACTCAACACAACATTCAGGTTGTTGATAGGAATTGGCAACAAGAACTTTCCATTCGGAAAATTTTGCCTAACTAGGTGCCTAATACTTTGAGTTGGCAGGGGTCCCGATTTTCGCGGGATGTCATAAGTTTGACGTGTGTGTCTGTGTCTGTCTGTTGCACTATAGCTCCTAAATGCATGAACCGATTCTAATTTAGTATTTTTTGTAAGATATGTAATTGAACCGAGAGTGTTCTTAAAACTTCGTTTTCTACATAAAGTTTTATTAAAAGTCTTAAAACATTTTGTAAAAAAGAAATGAAGCAAGAATACCGAAGCATTTTGAAGATAGCGATGTTTAAAACTGGCCTCTCAATCCTCTCTTCTACTGACATATGTGCGTGTGCTAGCTGCTAGACGAGAGGAATATCAGAAAGTCTAGTGTACTCAACTTTTAGTAATAAGTCTCTACTAAATCTTAGCTGAGATAATGTTATTTTCTCCATCCTATGAAAATAGATAGAGCAGGGTGACCACACAATAAAACAAAATTTAGACAGTAATATTATACTTTATTTAATTGGTATATCATTATTTAGACGAAACGAAAACAAGGTTGTACGGTTAAGGGAATGTTATAGGTATTACATGCAGTGACGGATTAACCCTTAATCAAATTAAGCAATTGCCTAGGGCATCACGTCTGGGGGGGCACCAGAATAAAATAAATCCGTCTTCAGGGCATTAAGTCTCACTCTCACGTCACCAAAAACAGTTTCTAGGACTAATTTGAAAAATTCGTGCGTTTTAGCTGACATAGAGTCCGACCTAGAGTCATACACCCGCTCCCGCTTGCCCACTCGCTGCCCGCTAGTGTATTCGGCAATTCGAATGCACCGGAATTAAAATATAGAAAGAATCACAAACCACTACTTCCCCGTGGGCCCCCCGCCTGGCGCCCCCTCTAATCTGGGTCAAACAAATGTTTTGTTTTTTAACCGACTTCCAAAAAAGGAGGAGGGGACCGCTCCAAACCTAACAATTTAATTACAAATAGTCTATTACCTAACTAAGCAGCGCGGTACCCCAACACGACGTATTTTTTTTTTCCTTGTTAAAGGGAACTTAGGTTTTTGTGTAGGTGGTTTTTTAAATGTTATTTTTTTATTTTATACTTTTATAGGTACATTACACTACACTAATACACTTATAAGAACACTCTCGATAAGTCATCTTCAATATTCTCTTTCAGTGCGCTTTCATTTGAAACCCCACTTGAGTATAATTTACAGACATTCAGTTATTCTTCCCCGCTTTCACCGCCTTCAACTTTCATCGGCTCAACCGATTTTTACCAAACATATCTAAGAACACTCGCCCGTAACTCACCTTTCATATAAAAAAAACTAAATTGAAATCGCTTCATCCGTTCGCGAACTACGGAGCCACAGACAGACAGACAGACACGTCAAACTTTAGGACCCCTCTTTTTACGTCGGGGGTTAAAAAAGTAAAGAAAAATAGCTGTAGTTACGGAACTCGGTGTTTTGGGTTGCTTTTTCGTTTTTTGAACACCGACTTCCGAAATTAAAGTCGGTTCTATTTTTTTGTAAAATTTTTTGTTTTTTTCACTTTTTGAACACCGACTTTCTTCAACCATTTTTCAGTTGAAATAATATTATAGGATATAAAGCGATTTAAAGTTTTTTTAATTGGGGTTCTCCCTTATATTCATATTATTTTGTTACTAACTAAAAAGTTATAAAAAAATATTATCTACCTATATAATCTATATAATAAAACAAAGACGGGTTTGTTACAACACTTATAACTCGAGATCTGCTGGACCAATTTTCTTGGTTTTTGATTCGTTGGATTTGTTTCCGCCCCGAATAGCAGAATACATCTTAAAAACAATGAAAACTGTATTAAAGTAAACGCAGTGGAAAATGGTTTTAGGTGAAATATATTTAGTGCGTTGTAGATAATTCAAAATTAACAAGAGATTAATAAAATCTAGAAAGGTCGCCTTCATAGAATAAGGTTGGAAGTGCTTTCTTAACAAACTCAACGAATACATAATTTATGAAAGATCATTTTCCCTAAATGTTCCGTAGCTGTCAAAAATTGCATGCGCTTAAGATTCACAAGTACTAGAAGACCAGAAAGAAACATGTCGAAAACTTAAGAAGTATGGATTCACGTCGTCCAGCAGACCATAAACATGTCGAAGCATTTCTGGGGCTGGAATTGTGAGTGAAGACTTACAAAGTACCAGGATACCAGAACCATAATTATATAACATTAAGCTATGATCCTTAGCAGACGAAAGAAAGAACACTGAGCCAGAAAGAATAAATGGCGCAGGCAGGTGAAACCGCGGGATACAGCTAAGAAGTATTGTAGCTTTAAGTTTTCTATTTTAAAAATTATTTCACCAATAGAAAGCTACATTTCACCTGCGACTTTCTTTTATATATATAGAACATCATTCATACCCCTATATATTATTTTTACCTTATATGGCAAAACAACGTTTGCTGGGTCAGCTAGTTATTATTAAAACAAAAAACCCGACTTCTTAAAATTAATGAACTGGAAATTACTGAAAAGGAAAACAAGTTAAAATTGCAAGTTAAGTTTTTCGGCGGTAAAGGTTAAACACCAATTTTAGTTGATAAACGGATAGGGGGGCCCACAAGCGTGGATTGCTTAGGGCATCAAGTAGTCTGAATCCGTCACTGATTACATGGCTGTATTTAGTAAAAAGTAGATTACAAAATTAACGAATCACTTATTATAATAGTTTTGTCAGTACTAATTTTGAAATAATGATCATCATAGCAAAAGAAGTTCTGTCAGCAAATAACGTTTTTTGATAGGACCACTCGCAGTTCAGCACACTAAGGCTGGTTACTGCTTAACCGATGATTCCTGTGGTGGCCTCAAATGAATTTAAGGCCCCCAGCCAGGGCTTAAAACTACTTAAAAACTAAATGACCGCTCGCTAAGGGCATCCCTTGTGGGACACGGGTCTCGGCTTAGCGGGGTCATTGAGGGAGGGCAGCAAGGGACAGGCTGGGTCAGGTTGGTATTATTTTGGGGATTTAACGCTAATGCCTCAGCGGCGCGGGCTGCCTCGTTCGTTAGGCAAACGTCGGGGAGGGTTTTGACGGGGGCGCGGGCGTCGCGATGGACCTCGTCGGCGAGGCCGGTATACGGAACGCGGTCTGCGTTTGGGTTTCCTTACTACTCTCTTGGGTCTGGGTGATGGGGTCATCGGGCTCAACAAGGGTATGTCGCGGTCGGTGGATCTTGCTGATCTGGGAGGGTGTGTATCGGGTAGCTGATACGATAAGGGCATAGAAATATAAAATACAGGAGAAGTGGCAAGGCGGCGTGTCGGCGTCCACGCGACATGGTCTGGGCGACCATGTCTTACGCAAATGGTCGAATCCGCGAACTAGTGCGCTTCCGACCGTGAGCGTGACAAGATATAAGAATGCCGTGTGGTTCAGTGGTTTCTTGTAAAAACCGAAGCCTAAACCAAAACTTTTTTAATTATGGAATCACTTACCATATCATAATACAAGTATTTTACTATATTTGTCTTTAAAATCATGAAAAACAACAAATCGTAAAATATTTCTTGCTTATACTATGTCATTTTTGTTTTCAAATGTCACAGCGACAATAACATATTACAATGAATACACTGCTCCTTAACCACTACCTAAGTTTGTCGCTAAGTGACTGGATAAGCAATGTAACAATCACAAAACGATACTTTAGCAAGCCGATGTATCGCATAGTACGGCCGCTGCTTCTTGCCGTGAGTTAGTGATGTAATTGTGCAGATACACTGTCGACAACAATGTCGATTGTTGAATGAAATATTACAAAATTGTCCCCAACTTTCTAAGATTTCATTAAATTTTAGGTAAATAATCGTTCAAGTGTTTTTGGCTTTGAATTATCGTATTTATGCCTTATCATCGTGCTACTACCTTACTATTTATGGTAATTGTATTTTACTTTCGATAAAGTTTCGAATGCATTATAGTAATCAGAATGTTTAAGATAATATATTAGTGACCTTTGCTTAAAATTAGTCAACATATTCATGCTATTTATTTGTTAAACATGGGCAGCATGGTGTGTGTAATAAATGCCAGAATCGATAACTTTCCGATTTAGTCAATCACTAGCGTATATGTAAAATAAATTGCTTTTGCACAGCGCAACGATACCCACCGTTGTTTTTGTGTGGGTAAGTTGTACGGTGTATGTACGGTAAATACAGGCTATGCTTAGTACGATAAGGTTTATAATTGATGGTGTAGTACAGTCCAATTTAAGAAATGCGGGTGTGTGCGCGACTGCGTATCTATTACTTTTACTGAACTGCATGCGTAGTAGTTGCCGGGTGGTAGGGCAAAACAGGAGACACAGGTTCCCGATACATTTTCGGCTACAGGGCATATCTCCTTATTTATTATATCTATGGATAAGGGGGTTCTGGTGCTCTTCAGCGGACTCTATGAAACGCTTTGAAAAACGTTTCTGTTTGATGGTAGGGATGCGGAGGTCGACATGGAGTCGCTCATTCCTAACGTACCACGGGGCTCCCGTAGCCTTTCGGAGACAAATAGTGATATGCGCTCTCGCCCTTTTTATGCAGCGGACGGACGTTTTTCAACCGTATAGCCGTACACCCATTACTGGCGCGGCAAGATTTCGAAGTTTTATTCCATCTATATCTTGTGTATTTATAAACCGATTTCAATAACATTTTTTTTCTATAAAATATATTTTAAAGTGTACTTTTTGAATATGGTAGATAATAAAGATATCTATGTGAAATACAATATATTTATGTATTTAATACACTTTGAAGAAATGCCTAACGATTAAACACTTTATTGTGGCTAATTTATAATAGATAGATTATACTAATATGGACTATACTGTATATCTTTTGAAGACCATCATCTGAGTAATACATACTTTTGGTGTATGATCCACGTATGCGGCGTAAGAGCTTGAAAGCGAATTTCATCCGACTTGCTTCAAATTTATCGTCACTGCTCAGCTCCTATGTGTCTTAGCGTTATGTTATATAGCCTATAATCTGTCCAGGAATTATGGACAATCATACCAAGTTTTTTTTAAATCCCTTCAGTAGTTTTTGACCCATACGTGCACATACAGACAGACAGACAAAAAATTTACTGATTGCATTTTTGGCATCAGTATTGATCACCATTCATCCTCCAATATTAATTTTGAATATACCTATATTTAATGTACAGAATTGACCTCTCTACAGTTTTATTATAAGTATAAGTATAGATAGATGTTATACCAATTATGTTGTTACCAGTCTTCGCTACCTTTCACTAGGCGACACTATCAAAGTACTAAATTAAAGAGCACTATTTTTGCACGGCGGTACATTATTTTTATTATGCAATAAATTGTAGTTTTTTATGCAAGTAAAGAAACTTTGTCATTGCTCGTGGCTAAATATTTAATAACAACCGCACGGAACGGTATTCGAGGTTAAAAAAACGCTTGCCGAGTTGCCAGTCTGTGGATGGGCGACCATCTTAACAATACCAAGACTCCTCCTATACTTATATATTTTTATGTCCATACAAAAGATTCTCGTAAATATACTGAGAAGGCACTGTCATTATATTAATCTCTTTAAATTTGTCTCTGAGGGACTGTCTAGGACTTAATTTGTAAATTGCACGGATAGCTCTTTTTTGGTCCCGGATGTCATTTGTAGCTTTTTCGCAGTCGTTTTGGATTGTTAATAGCCAGGGAATCTGACGCCAGTCTTGCCAAGAAGTGTTGTGTTACCCAGTTTCTGGGTTGTGAAAATCAGATAGGCAGTCACTTCACGAAATGAATTAGGTACCTATCTACTCTCAGTGCGATTCCGTTAAAATCACACCATTCTCAGCGTACACACGCTGACAAGCAAGACAGTTCAACTGTAAATCTGAACAAAAATGGAATGATAGTTCTAGGTTCAATTCATGCTCACTCCACCTAAGTTTACACGGTGAGACAATGACACAACAGACCGGCTGGTATTTAGCTGAATCCGGTATGACTGGAAGCTGACCCCAGTATAGTTGGGAACAGGCTATGTAAAGGATGACCCAAACTTTGTTATTACAGCCAAGAGACTGCAGTGACAAATTCCCACGTTTTTCAACACACTTCGGTACTTGAGAAATTTACTTTTTTGCCAGTGTTTTTTGCCAAATGCGAAATACCCTTTATTGCCTGTCTGACTGTTTTAGTTAGTTTCGGAGTCATATAAAACTAGGCATGGCATTTTCTACCCTGTTATTAGGTAGGTAGGTACAGATGCCAATACTTTATTGTCCACAAGCTGCTCAACGAAGGGAGACACATTATCACATACATACCTTGGGGACTTAGGTAGGTACTTCAAGTCCCTAGTTGAGGTCCCACCTAGTTATAATCCTTAAATAGTTGATAATAATAAAACAAAAAATCAGATAGTGAGACAATTAAATGCATTGATTAATCTATCTATGGCTAATTAAGTCACGACAGTGATGTGTATGTGTGTGTTGTTGGGCGGTTATTGGTTATTGGGCGACTGATGCTGATAGCCAAACAAACATCGCAGATAAACCAGTGATCTAAAACCAGCTTGACTCTTAAAAGCGCCAATCCCAAAGAGTATAATAATAATATGGGAGGCCAAACCATCATTGAAGCAAAGCGTAGGTACCTACCCTATAAGATGACTCGGTTTATTCCGAACCTAACCCGATCGCGGGTTAGGTTAGAAACTTGAAAAAAATTATAAAATTTGTACCGAACCTTACCCTCTTCAAACCTGACCCGATTTCACCTGATGTATCGTTGTGTATACCCCCTGTATTTTATATTTCTATGATCGTTCCCATCATAACCCGAATTGCGATATGGTAGCTCATTCATGACCAAAATGAACGAGGAATCATATAAATTATGTTTTGATTTAATCAAAACAGTGATACCGAACTGGAAACCTCTCAAGTTTACAAAGTACTTTGAAAAAGCCGTTATGAATGCTGTAAAATTTATTTTTCCTGAAGTTGAAATTAAGGGCTATCAGTTCCATATGACTGGTATTCAGCTGAATCCGGCATGACTGGGAGCCCCAAAATAGTTGGGAAAAGTTTACCATTTTTTGTAAATAATTAAATTAATTTAAGATTTCCTGGTTTTCCTTTCATTTAATTTATCATGTTTGTTAGAGAGATTTCATCCTTATAATTGACCCTAACGATCGATGCAATAAAAGTACAGGGTATAATTTTTTCAGATTTTAGCCGGTTCGATTCCCGGGTGTGGAAGAAGAGAATTTTCGAAAATCTTAGAATGCAGTTTGCTTTCTATTCAAAAATAAAGGAATGTTTCCTTTGAGTAAAATTTTCTATCTGCAGTATTAAGAGTAGGTACTTTCCCTCCAGGTGGCATTACAAAATTCCACCCTGTATATATAAATGAAAAAAGGAGTGAACATTCCATCAGCAGAGATTTATGGGGCACGGCTTAGAAATGTTTAAGTGATTTTTACATTCAAGTAAATTATATTGAAGTAATTATAGTTTTTATATTGTTTATTCATGTTGATTTTGTGATATTATACCTAATTATTGTTCGTTAATTGTTAGTATGATTATATGGATACTAGCTGCTGCCCGCGACTTCGTCCCCGTGGAATCCCCGATTTTAAAACATTTTTTATCGCTGCTCCGCTTCTATTAGCTTAAGCGTGATGATATATAGCCTAAAGCCTTCCTCGATAAATGGTCTATTCAACCCAAAAAGAATTTTTCAATTCGAACCTGTAGTAGTTCCTGAGATTAGCGCGTTCAAACAAACAAACAAACTCTTCAGCTTTATAATATTAGTATAGATTGTAAATATTAGACTTTGATTGGACACAGTACAGCTGTACCTTTTATTCTGAGAAAGAAGAGAAGGAAACCATATCGCAATTCAGGTTATGATGGGAACGATACATCGGGAGGTTAGGAAGAGGGTACCTACCTAAGGTTCAGAACAAATGTTACCGCGACCGGGTTAGGATTCCGAGTCCGGGTAGATTTATGAATCCGTTTTTAGTTCGTTCTAGTATTTTCCTTCAATAAATTTGCAAGTAGGTACCTATCTTATTAGAAACAAAACATATTGGTTATAAACGCATGCTGCACAAGTTGATCCAGTAAATCCTCCTACTTACATACCTACATACAACCTGTAGTCTGTAGGTAGGTAATCTTTACTGCACGCTCTACTCAGAAACTGTATTAGGTAGACGAATATTAAAACTCATTATTATCCCCACATATCTTATCGCCATCAACATTACCTAGCTAACATTATTTCAGGAAAAGATTAAATAACGAGATCAGACTGTGATTAAACAGGTAGGTAGGTATCTTAGGTATCTACCTACCACGTTTAACCTGACAACGCCGAACCAGAATGTTGTGGTTTAAGTATATTTGTTTAATTAACGTCTCGTACAGTTTATCTTTACTAAGCACATATGTATACATCTACAAATTAACAGTTTATTGTACCTACTTATATTAAATTATACAGATGATATACCCACTTAAATAAGCTTAAACTTTGAAAAACCTTCACCTCGGAACAACCTTCACAAATGTTTTAAATCTAGTACCTACTCTACGCTAAGAAAAAAAAACCGGCTAAATAGAAAAAGTATCTTATGAAATATCTCAGTTCTCTGAGGCTCTAAAATCTCAGTCAATCTTAGTGCACTACGATCCGATCGTTTAGTTTTTATTCTGTTAATAATTAAAATTAAACAATCGGACTGCATACAAAATGTAGGTTACACCAGCTGCAAAGTATTGTATTTTTTCTGTAGGTAAATAGTAGATCAGGATCAACTTATCAAACTGTTGAAAAGTTGCTCGAAAGTCTAAAACTGCATGTAAAACGAGTGCGACACACGAATCGATAACACGAAAGATGCAGTTTGGTGTCACACACAAAGCTGTCTTTTTTTTTTTTAACGTAGACTGCCTACAACACTTAAGTATCACTATAATCAGTTTTCGTTTCCTTCACATTTGTGTTGAAAAGCGTCGTCGTTTGATACACATGAGCGTTTATCATTGCAGCCGAGGTAGGTAGGATTGACAATTGACATAGACCCGAAGGCGAAGACGGTATGGACTTCAGACCCGACGTACAGAGGGAGGTATAATGAAAAACTTGGCTCATTTTTATGCATGTGTGTAGCTAGGTAGGTGCCTAGCTTTAGCAACCACTTCAATGAACGCCTAGAGGAAGTATAGAAATTAGTTTTTAATCGCTCTCTGCAAAATACCACAGTGCGCTTTTATTTAGGCATTCATCTAACTAGGTCACCTTGTATTTTATTGTAGGTACCTATAGATCAAAATTCAAAGTTACTGTTATACTTACCTACTCAAAAATAAATAATATATATATAAATTCACTGGATTATTTGATTCGGTATTATGCCTGTCTCGCTATATGGTATCATGAACTCGCTTTATTTAATATTACCACTATTACAATACTTAGGTACTTACATAATAATTCAGCTTTCTCCCAGCCCTCGAGACAATATCAGTTACCTACTTAGTTGGCAAGCAATCGGTTAGCTGGTCATCCCACATTAAAATTTAGTATTTCACTCAAATGGCTGCGCGTTCACAAAACTGAAACGATGACGTGCCGGTGTACAGCCAAGTAGTTAACTTACTGAAGTAAGTCGCGGGTAATACCTTACCTATTGGATAACACAATGCCTACCTTTGTAGCTATTACGTTGGTAAGGAAATTGAATACTTGCCTCCGTCTACGCACACGCAGATATCGGCACTTACGTACACGTAAACCTCAGATTTGACTAGGTAACGGCACATCATTTCTTACAGGTATTATCGGGGGGCACGGTAGTGCCCCCGCCAAGTAGCATTTACTAATTAACGGCCGAACCCAATAACCGATCTATCACATACTGGAGATAGCAAAGCAAATGAAACAATATAAAAATTATACCTACAGGTTTTCTGTTGTTTCATTTGTTTTTCTATCTTCAGTATGTGATAGATCGGTTATTGGGTTCGGCCGTAAGTGGCGATCGGCTGCGGTAGATTGCTACGTTGCGATCGGCGCATCATCAAGGGGCATGTGAGAATAGCTTATGCCAGCCGTCTTATGCCGTCAGTTCATACTTTTCAGATTGCCTGGAAAATCATCGTCAGCTACTACCAGTACCGATATCTACTGCATTCCGTGGGTGTAAGAATGCTGGGGCCTACCCGTACCTACAACTACGGCCAAACCTCTAAACCGAAAGGTAAGTACCGTGACGTGTAAAACAAAATAAAGCCTTCACTCACGGTGTGGCGCTTTCGTGAAGATTTTTATTATACCATTGAATAAGACCTAAATATTCTCAATGCCATTTAGCTCATTGTTGTACGTATGGCGTACAACTTTCAGCGATAAGTCGAGCCGAGCGTTGAAAATCCAAAAATATTATTCAGGCATATCAGGCGTTGCCAGGAAATTTCTGTACCATGGGTTCCTAGTTCATTAAAAACGGGCTACTTAGCCCGGTTTTACTAAAACTATTGGTATTTATATTGGTAGATAATTTAAAAAAGAAAACATGATATTATTATCATAATTTACTACCCACTAACAATCACAGCTTATTACTATAATCTAGATAGATTGTAATAGATGAGACAATGTAAAGAAATTCTTAATTTGTTAGTCCAATTTTTAGCAAATGTTTTTAATCTATTTCAAAAAAGAACATTTATAAAAAACCTTAATGTTTACATCATGTAATTAAGATAGATAATTATAATTGGTTATTACCATGTATACTCATCATCCACTAGTGACTAGTTCTGTTGATATTTAGTAAGAATAATATGGAGAATGTAAGATTATTTTCTCAGTTTTCTTCTAATATGAATTTCATAGCTAGTATATAATTTTGTTACAACACATATTCCAGTTGGAAAACTTAAAATATGCCATTTTATAATCTGTGTTTACCAATATTCTAAAGGCAGTCTTACCTTGCAATTGCAACATTAACAAAACTTATTTGTATGCTTGTCTCATACTCATTAGCTAGCTAATATTATTTGCCTATTTATTGCCTAGTTGCTTATTCTCAGGGTCTCCTGGTGGAAAATCAGGATAAACAGGAAATGACTGGGCTCCTTTTTCTGGTATTGAAGGCAGAGCACCTCCTTCTGCCAACCTTTTTGCTTCAAGTTTTGCTGCATTGATCTTCTTCATTTGAGCTATAGCAAGGTTCTTGGCAATTTCCTCTTCTGTGGGTGGCTCTGGTCTGTATAAATAATAAATAGACTGATGTAGACATATTTATGTATTACACTGATTTCATCATAATTTGAGATTAAAAACTATATATGACATTACTTAGAATTATAAAATTTGACTTATTCTACTGACCTAGGGCTTCTTCACATACCTTCTCATTCTTAACCATGCCTCCCATTCTGCAGGTATGGGATCTTGGAAGTCTTGCTCTTTTGGTGGATCATACCATCTGGTGGGTTTCCTTTTGCCAACACTGGGATTAGCAGGAATTTCAAAGTAGGCATTTCCCAAGTAGTCTTTACCTGCAATTAAAAATGTCTAATAAGTATGTATTCATTTGCTTGACTATTTAATTTTATTACTCTTAAATCATGAAACTGAGTTCGATCTTAACTTCTAGCAGTTAAATGGGTTTTGCTTGCAGGGATATAAATCAAGTTTTATGCATAGAACAACCATAATATTATTCCAGCGCCCACAGTTTCATGATCACAGACAGATCACAGACTGGTCGATTCTGGTAACATCACTGGGTCATTCCATCTTGTCTCTAGTTCTACCATCTGGTTGATTACGGCTCTTCACCTGTGTTTATTCGGTGAGACGTTTACATGATCGCACTGCTGTACAAAACACTGCTTGGTGAGCTCAAAACCCCTTTGGAGCACACACAGGGGCGTGATGGATTGTCATGTGATGTCTGATTCACAAATTATTATACTAAACGATTGCACATCGACCACAAATCACAAGCATCGTTTCATGAATCTGTTGTATGTGACAACTAGCAGCGCCCCGCGGTTTCACAGGCGTTGTTCCCGTTCCTGTGGCAATACGGGGATATAATATAGCCTAACACTCCACAATAACGTAGCTTTCTATTGGTGAAATCATTTTAAAAATCGGCTCATATAGATCCAGAGATTACCCCATAGCCCCATACAACGTCACAAACTCAGAAACTCGCAAACGTTACCTCTTAAGACCTCTTTATAATATTAGTATAGATTGACTAACCCATATTATTTCCTTTTATCGGGCGAGGTCTCAATGAGTCAATAAAATTTCTAACTACAATCCTCCAGAGATTTCTTTGCGGACCGGACATCTGAAAACATTAAACGTCACTAAAATTTAAACTGGTCACTTGGGAATTTGCCAAATTGATGCAAATATTTACAAGAAATGCTCAGCTCTTCAAAGTCAACAGTGACCGTTACCAGGTCATTGTTCCTGCTAGTGTGAAGACTTAAATTACCTTTAAAATTAGTTATTTCGGGGCTTTTAATAATTTGATAACATTCTCTTCTACCTTTCCTTGTTTTCACAATCAGCTGACCAGCAGTCCAGCACGCTTATTCAGATCAAAGACCTTACAATAATATAGACCAGAAATACCTACAAAATACGCGTGCATACCTACTATAAAACTGGTCCAAAAGATGGCGGCCATTGCTAGGGAAGCACATAAGTAATGAAAACCAAAAAGTATCGATATCGATAATACCAGAGTTACTAACATTTCTTCTGGTACATTTAATTTTGTTACTTATTAATATTAAACTTTGGATAATTAGATTATACTTTTGGCATAACTGTAACAAGTCTTTTAGTTCTTTTACTATACTTTTAAACTTATAGTGCATAACATTCATATTAACATACAAGGGGTGAGAAGCTCTGCCTCTGCCGCCGCCGCGGCTTCTGTCGCCGCCACTGCTGCTTCTGCTGCGGGTGCTGCGACTCCCAACACTCGGGAGGGTGCTGAGATGGAGTGCCAGTAATGGTCCCATTTCGGCCCCCTCCAGAGACAAGTCGGCCGCTGTGCTATTGCGCAGTGGCTGATGCCTGGGGACGGTGAGCGTGGGTGGCTCGCCGTCCGATACCAGGTTGAGTCGACGACGCGTTGTGTTCCACGCGCGCCGAAGGAGCCGTCAGCACCAACGACGGGACCCCATAGGGTCGGTGCCTGCTAGGGTTGCGGGATTTGTTCGAAAGAGTTACCGCGGCCCTGGAACGCATAGGGCACAAGAAGGATCACGGGTGGGTTTTAGTCAGTAAAAGTCTGACACTCCCTACCGCTCCACCCAGGGCGGGAGGGGTCATTTGATGATTTCCCATCCAGAAAAAAAAAAAAAAAAAAAAAAGGGGTGAGAAGCTACATTTTATGAGCGACTGACTCGACTTCAAATTTGTTTTTGCGAGTGACAGCTGTGGTTTTTTTTGCGATTTCAGGTTCTGTTCTACATTTAAAGTTGTTCATAAAGATTACTCTGACCCTCAGTATCGCTATTTCAACTTTAAAGGTGGGCATGTAGTAGAGTCGATGGAAAACTTAATATTTGTTACGTAGCAAAAAGGGGCCGCGACGGAGCACTTTTGTAAGGGACCGCGCGGGCGACCGCTTTACGTAGGCCCATAAAGATGTTTATTTACAACAATAATAAATATTGTAGAAAGATACTGACACTGAGGTATTAAAAGGATTAAAACAACAAAGTAATATGAAAAATGTACCTTTATTCACTATAATATATCACCAGGTCAAAGTAAATGCTTAATGTTAGTGAGATATTTATTAGGCACTTTTGAAAGTCCCAGCCATTACCAATTATTGTGAACTATCCATTGAAATCTGAGTTTAATTTTATAGAAACTAAAAGTGGCCTTCTATATCACATTACGAACTATTTCATGTATAACAATTAACATTTAACTACTTCTTAAATAACTTCTGGCAACTTGTGACCTATAATTACCGTTTATTCGTTCAAGTAGGAGAAGAAAAACCATAATTCTGACCGAAAAGACACATTTATTTAAATAAATGTAATGTAACTGTTATTATATCCGAAAGCGTTCGGACGCTCAGCGTTATTCTATATAACCATTCTTAAGAATCTTGGATACTGACTCACTTTCTGGTTAAAAAAAAACACTTGACCATCGATATTATTAAATGTTAATTTATTAAAATAGTTTCTTAAGGATAGCTTTTCACATGATTTTCTTCCAGACACGTGATACTTTATGTCCAGGTTTGATATTTTCCATCCCAATGTCTGCAAGCCACTTTTGGCATAGTACTTCATTTTTAGGGAACCTGTGTAAATAAAAAACAAGCAAATTTATTTCAGTTTGATGCAGTTAGTGGAACAAATCAGAGTGAACTAAATAACCACCACCTACTGCATGTCGAATTGATATTGTCGTTTTAGTACTATCACTATTTTTATTCTGTTAGTTTTATTTTCAAAATCGTCTCTTCGAGCCCTTCATTTTGATACCCTACCACAGTATTACAATATTTCCTACAGTACGGCGACGAATGTACTTGTGCAGAGCAACGGAGGGGAACTCGCGGGGTGTCGGGCGGCGCGGGCCGCGTACCGCAAACACGCTTAGTTTGCGGTACCGAGCGCAAAGGGCAGACGCGGTCGTGTTTTTGGTGTAATAATTTTATTATACTTACATTCTATAATGGTGCGCACAAACTGTTCTGTTGGGTTTTTTCATTTGTGTACCATAGACTTATGGAATATTACAGACGTCCCGCCGCCGCCGCTAAGACAAAACTGACTTGTGCACACAATTTTGGCCACTTTTCCTTATAATTTTATGTCTGATAATTATAATTGTAAAGATATGTGTTTGTTTATTGAATTTATATAGGTACCTACTTACTTTCCAGGCGCGAGTTATGGATAGAAGCTTGTCAAAGACGGTAATTGAAAAGTAAAACAGTTGTACAATAAGGTAGTTGACTAAAAAAATCTGATAACTCCGTCGGATAGATTTCCATAAAATATTGGACACGTATTTTTTTCTTTTTTCCTATAATAAGAAAAAAAACGAAGACGATACAGCTAGTGCGTTGAAAACTCGTGTGACGTCACTACTCGCTACAATTTTTACCTAGCCGTGACATATCAAGGCCCCACTCCTGATCTTTGATGCTTTTTATCTTCGTCAGTTTTTATAGATTTAATAAAGGAAAAAATACGTCAACAATATTTTTCTATAATCTTACTGACGGACTAAACATAATCAGATATTTTTTACTCAGGAAACATCCTTGTTACCTATATAACATGTAGGTACGTATGTGGTTTACACTTTTAATAAATAATTATATTAGACTTAATAATCACAATTATTTTGGATGTAAATATGAATAAATGATTACATCATAATAGTAATAATCACAATTGTTTTATTTACCATTTGGTGACAACCCTTCCATACTTGCATGTGGCAGCGTAAGTACCTACACTGGCGGCGGCATCGCGCGACATCAAAGGCGTTTCCCTACTGTAATATTGTAATACTGTGACCCTACTCTACAATGTATAATACAAACTAAAAAAATGTAACTTTCTTATCGATAGCTTATTTAATAATAGACATCACTATTTTGAATTGTCATTTCTATTGTAAACAAAACATGATATAAATTTAGCAAATAGAGGCAAATATCAGAAATAATTTGTATGTACATGTGGGAACTTTGATTCTATAAATAAAACAAGGATAGTTATACAAAAAAATAGCAGGATGATAAAGTTTTTCTTAAAATACGGCTACTAACCTGTGCATGTTTAATTAGGCTCGATTGGGGTTTTTCCTTGCACCACACTGAATTATTGCACACGTAGGCATATTCAATTTGCTCCACTAGACACTCACAGCACAATACAATTTAGTTTGGAGCGTTTTTATCCCTAAAAATCGTAATTTAAACCCAATGTTGTTGTTCACTTGACAGCTGACGTACTTCAAAACCACGGGTCCAACTCTTTCTTCAAATGTGATAACTCATTGGTTAAAAAGAGATAAAGTATAGTTTCTTATTTCTGTATCGATTTAATAGATATTTTATAGAACATTACGGCATCTCTATATATTTCTATACTCTAAGATTCAGATAAATGACGGTGACGTGACATATTTCCGACTGACATTGACATTGATTTTGACCGGAAATCACAAAAAATATTTTATGAAGATTTTTCTAGATTTTTAGAATCCATAACTCTACTTTTATATTATATTCTTCTTACAGTTGTATTAAACGCATATTTTATTAAGAAATTCAATTAGATTAATAATTTATTACATTATGCAAATCAATCATTGACACTAACATTGTAATCATTCATTTTAGGGCTCGTTTAATGCACCGCAAACGCATGCGAATTCTCAGCGTCTGTTCCATTGAGATGGGTAACTATTTTTAGTTTTAGTTATTTAGAGATAATACCTAATCTTTTCATTGAAGTTGGGGGACGGTTCCTTTACATGTCCCCCAACTGCAATGAAAAGATTATTAGCTACCTTGTTTGTAATTTTTAGTTCATTTTTTCACATGTCAAAATAATTTAAAAAATTAAATACACGCCGTTTTATTTTTTTTATTATTATTTGTATTTTTATTTCAGACCTTTTTAAAAAATTTACTTGTCCTATTTTTTTCGAAACCCCGACTTAGTGAAATAAATGCATCCTACTACATTATGAACATAATAAATATTTATTTGGTATTCTATGGTTGTAGGACAGAACAAGAATGGTGTTATACCAAAGACCTTACAATACTACTCTTTATATGTCTGTGTTACAATATGTTATACAAAAATACTGTCTGTATGTGTAGACCATTGACCTATAAAAGTATGGACGGGAAATACCTACGAAAAAAGGGTGCATACCTACAAAACATAAAATGGCTGCCATTGCTAGGGTTGAGTCAATCAAGGTGTTACTACAACGAGTATCGATACTAGTTACGAGTTCCACTAATTTATCACGTTTGGATCATACCTCATATTATGAACTTAATTAAAATCCGTTGTAATAGTAACAGAAAAAGATGAGTAGGTTATCTTACCTTCTGCTATCTATACAAATAAATGAAATTGAAGTGTTTGTCCCGGCTAATCTCTGAAATAGCTGTACAAATATTGACGGGATTTTTACAGGCAGATATGTTACAAGGAGTAACTAAGGCTACTTTTATTTTAGAGAAATAATTAGGGTACCGCGCAAAAAAAAGCATTAAAATTATTTTTGCTTTTGGTAGCCAGTATGGCTATAGGCTATTTAACATCACCCCACGACCCTTAGCCTCTAACCATTTTTTCTGTAAGCCTTCATTTTTAGGAAACCTATAAAAATTAAAGTATTTTTAAATCATTTTGGTTAGAGATGCTAATATGTAACTAAAACAAACATAAAACATTATAAGCTAGGTGCACGGTTCCAATTAGCTGTTTCCTATGGAGAAGTGCCGGCAAGAAACTCCATGATTACTCTTTTAGAGATAATTAGCTTTTTCAATGTTTTCTTCAGATTTACGTAAAATATTTTGATTTTGGTGTGAAGTGTGAATCACAGGCCGGACCTAGCTAGGTCACTCGGACCGAATAAGACGCAGGATTATTTATGTTAACATCACAGAATATACCGATATCGTTCCAGCGGAGGAACTAGTTTCGTATTACCGCAAGTCGGCAACGGTACAACACTATTTCATTATGTAAACAAACGAATGAATAAACAAATATAATAAAAAGGCCTGTTATGTGGAAATGAACCCAAATATCAATACTTTAGCCAGAAATTCATGATTGCGTTACAATAGTATCACCGAATGTGTATTATTGTGTGTAATAATGCATGAAAACCGACTACTAACCTGTGCAAACACAATTGAGGTTGATTTTGACTGTTTCTTGCACCACACTTCACAACACAACACACAGGCATGTTGGATTTATGTTTTCCAACATTTACATGCAGTTTTAAAAGTAAAATTCCTCGTAGTTTTCTCGCAAATCTCAATAATATTAGAAGTAAACAACCATTTGACAGCGTAACTACCATGAATTTGGAATATAATATGGCTGCAACGGCACTTACCTACAACTGTCTCTACATCACGACAAAATGTTGCCATAATTAGCAACAACTTAAATATAGTTGTCTCTTTTATCAAATAGGATTATCTCACAAGAAAGAATGAGACATAACGATATTTCAAGTTCTGAATCATATTTCACTCATATTTGTATAAGCAAATGTATGTATAGAATAACGCAGCGTCTCCTTATTATTCCTACCTCAATGGTGTAGACCAAGGTTTACTTACTTGTTAGTGTTTTTTTCTTTTTAATGACGGTCTCTTGCTGTTCAACATGCTAAGGTTGTTCTTGTTGTACCGGACTATTCTTTTTTTTATAGGAAAATCAAATGAATTTAAGGCCCCCAGCCAGGACTTTAAAACTACTTAGAAACTAAATGACCGCTCACCATCCGCTCACTAAGGGCATCCCCTGTGGGACACGGGCTTCGGCTTAGCGGGGTCATTGAGGGAGGGCAGCAAAGGACAGGCTGGGTCAGATTGATATTATTTTGGGGATTTAACGGTAATGGCTCAGCGGCGCGGGCTGGCTCGATAAGCAAAAGTCGGGGAGGGGGTACCAGACTATCGTGGTGACCAATTTATAGCCAAGGCCAGTGCTTTGGTTCGCTTACTCTATGAAAAAACTTAAAAAAATAATTATTAGTCGATGGTGAATTGGTGATTGTGATGACTGTGTTTGTGATGACAATTAAATCCGTATTTGAGTGAAGTGAATAGAAATTTCGCAGGCAACACACAAAGACACACAACACTATTTTAAAAATCATTGTGTTCTGTGTTCTAAATTGTGTTTATACAAGTTATTATCATATAGTTGCCTACGTTGTTTTGCAGTTAACGTAGAAATATTATTGCTTTTAGTTTTGAGTGCTATTGAAGATTATTTACCCGAAGAATATAATAATAATTAACCAGTCACCATGGCGAAAATGGCATTTCAACACCAAGCTGGAACAGCTATGGAGTGTCTAAGTGTAAGTTCGAAGACCACTCCCAGTTTTATTTGTTTAATTCGGACTATTTTGTGAATAACAAAATAACAATATATTAAATTTATAACCTTTCACAGATACCCATAACACTCCAGAAAGAAGCTGGGGTGGATTCAGAAGGAAGAGAAGTTATGAAATGTGGTTTTAAAATTGGCGGTGGAATTGATCAGGATTTTCGTAAAAGCCCTCAAGGATATACTGATAATGTAAGGCTTAATTCATCAATAAACTTAATTTGACATGTTTTTGTTAACCTCTGCAGCTCATTTCTTATACTGTTGGTCTTTCAGGGCATATATGTAACGGAAGTGCACGAGGGAAGTCCTGCAGCGAAGGCTGGATTGAGGATGCATGACAAAATATTACAGTGCAATGGCTATGACTTCACAATGGTTACCCATAAAAAAGCAGTAAGCTATATTAAGAAACATCCCATATTAAACTTATTAGTAGCAAGGAAAGGAGTAACATCTACTTAAATCAATTTGTTAAAAACCATCTTACTTATAAACATTATTTAGTTTTGTAATAACTTGAGGTTTTATCTGTCTATTTATTACATTTCTAGAATAGATAAAAGAGCTTAATGCTATCTTTCAAGATAAGTTGTAATGAGTAATATCAATGTAAAACAAGTATGGTGGGAAATGTTATACTTCAGCAATCCATTTCTATTTCTGAAATAATAATTATTTTAAACTCCTGTTTAAACTTAATATTATTATGAATGTCATTCGCTCTGAGACCAGTTTTGTTTAACTAAATCATTTATGTACTTAATGGAAATGGCATCCAAAGGAAATTAAGGTACATTGTAGTATTTATTATATTTAATGTCTTGACATATTTGATGAGAGTGTAAGTAGGCACTCTGCCTATGTAGTAAAATAAAACTCGTAAGATGCCTCCTGGCCGAAACGCATAGGACAAATAAGTACACCCTGCTTATGAAAATTTCATAAATCATTCTAGAAAAAGATGATTTTAAATCATATATTAGGCATAGTTGCTGGTTTTCAAACTAAACTATGGCTTTGTTATGAGATATTTTCCAAGCACCTTATTTATTTTCAATAAATAATGTTATCTGTTAACTGCCCACTTGTGAACAATAAGTTGTTGTTATTTGTGATGGCTACATAATAATGATGTGATTAAAATTTTCAATTTGCACACTGAAATATAAATGATTCAATATCATTATGTTAATGAACATTAATATTATATTAACTCTATTATTCCTTATGCCATTAATTGTATATATACTCATTTATTTCTTCTTGTGTTAGTCAATGTAAATATAACAAATTATTCAACAAGTAAAAGAGCCTCCTGTAACCCTAAAGTTTATAAGTAAATTGGGATATTGTTTGAGATTTTAAGTTAATGTGAAATGAACATGGAGCACTGAATTAGTATTATATTATGACAAGTGATTATAATAATGTTATTTATTTTTTATACGTAAGTTTAGTTTGTAGAGTATTTTGTATTACTGTTTATTTTTGCAACTTTTGTATAACTGTCCTACAAAGAACAGCGAATTACTAAGAGGCATTTCAAAGTATTTATATTAATGAGTTACCAATGACATATTTTTATACAAAACAATTGCATTTACACCAGCAGTTATTTTATTTTTTACAAAATTAAATGAAAGCATGTAATCATCATGGACAAAAAAATTGCATAGTTAAGTATTTATTAGTGGTTACTATTTGAATTTTAAAATTTATGAATTGGTTATATTCATACTATCTGCTTTCCTCACTAGTACATTCATCTAGATAGGGAATTGTGGGAAAGTAAAGCAGTCAGTAGATTAACCCTTAACATGTTATGGCTCAGTAAATTCATATACATGAAACATAAATGTGTAAATAGTTATAAATAAATGTTACAAACATTATTTGTCATACTAAATGGTTTACGCACTGTGCCAAATAACACTGCTCCATCTATATTATTTTTTATATTAATTGAACTGAATCATGTTAGTTATAATAAAATGAAAAAAATACGACTGTTCTTTCATTTTTTATTAAGATCAGTTTCGTGATTCTTACATAAATCAACCTCGGTATGGCTCATCTTTGAGTGGACAATGTTTTGAGGAATCAGCAAACAATATGTTTATTTATATCACTACTAGCTATGCTTTTGCACCAATAACCTTTAAATATACAATTGTTTCAAAACTTTTCTCATAAAATGGAGTTACATCAAAACTTGTTATGTTTTTTAAGTTCCTGGTAAGACACAAATTTCAACATATCATTATGTGAATGTTTTGCCAGTGCAAATGCATGGTTATATTATCTAACAATGGTGCTAACAAGAACTTTCAGAAATTTAGGATTTTGTAGGAGGCCAATCCCATTGGCCCTGGGGCGGCTTGGACACTAAAGGTTCCCATGGCTTCCAATTCAGCATTTTTCTAGCCAAGTTTAATTCATTTTCGGCCTGAATAATAAGCTCCTCAGCTTGTCCACAGTTAATTTTTGATTCAATCTCGTACACATCTTTAGTCTGTAAATAAAACGTAAACAATTAATTGTAAATTAATGTTATTATTGAATTATAGTATTCCCCAAAAGGTTGGACAGAGTCGAGAGGTTCGTTTCCACCACCTTTATTTCTGTCCAAATTCAACTGCTAAGACATTCCAAATGGCAGGACCCAATAAAACTGCCCAAACTTTGCATTCACTTGCATCCTAATGGTCTGCTGAGTTTTGACAGTTTGACTACTTTTAATAAAGATATATCCTATAAACTGGTATATTTTACCTGTGTTAACACGGCAGCTCTTTCACGAATAACTGGTTCAGTATATTTTCTGTAACCAGCACTTTCAGGCATCTTTTGCAGGACTCGCAAAATTTTTCCATATAGAGAACCAAGGGTGTGATGCGCATTTGGAGCAACAGCCATGCCAACAAGGCCCGTACTCTGAAATTGTTTTCATAATCAATATTATTCAGACGACACTAAAAGAAGTGACTAGGTATATCTTCCGAGAAACTTAAATACGACTGGTTTTTCAGCATTTTTCACATTCCTATTTGAAATGAGAAAAAACTCGCAATTAAAATGATTTCTCTACCTTTTTCAGTATTCCCATTTTTAACGATTAGATAATCATAACCTGCAACCCTTGCATTTCAGTTTCAATTTCATTTGACAGGACAGTGACAGGTGACTGTCATGTCATATAGGTATTACAAGTGACAGTGCAGTTTATGTTCCTGTTCAGCATGGAATTATTACGTACCTACCTAAATTGTGTCAAGATTTTTGCAAAAAAAATGGCAACATAAGCTGGAGATTGACATAATTTTTTCCTTCTAGCTTCAAAATCGATAGGACAGAATACAAGTTCTGCTATTTTGGTGGTCCAACTAGACCTGGAGTACTGGCCCACACACATTCTTCAGTGTGCTCCGACTTTCGGGCGAATGGCCGGTCCAGCACGGAATTAACACACAGACATCAAGTTGGATAAAGACGATAAAAAAACGGGATCAATTTGTGACATCAAATTTCTTTCACAAGCAAAAATTTAATAATCTTAGACATTCGATCCTGTTTAGAAAAGAAACGGCCCGCTCACACTGCGACGCAGCACAACGTGGCGATCGATGCTACGTTAGTTAACGTGGAATGCGCGTATAAATTCGTGCTACGCCCTGCGGCATTGCAATGTGCAGCGCAACCGCGTTGTGCAGGCCGAACAACAAACGTCATGAAACATCTTCGCATCAGGTTTCGTCAGGATGTGAGCTAACCTTGAGAAGAAGCAAGTCAAATCAATTAATTTATTTCAACTAGACCATCAAAAGGAACTTTTGATTGTCAAAACAGTTTGAAAATAAAAATATTATAGTGACTCCAGGTTGTCCATTCGCATGATTCTTATGGAGAAGAATGGACAAGAAACTCCATAGTTACTCTTTTCAAATATAAGTTTTACAATATTTTTTTTACATTTATTAATTAAGCAATTGATTATATGTGAGGACGATGCATGCACTCAAATGTAAGTACTGTACTACTAACAAGTACCACAAAGTAATGACAGCAGAGGTAAAATTAATAAATTAGCTAGTCAGGGACACAGACGTATAAAGAGTAGGTCAGGAACATAGTACTCACATATTTACAAATTTTTCAACCATTGATTTATAACAAAAATGGATCAGTGTGTATTTAAATTAACTATAAAAGATCTGTAACTATACGATATATAGGACAAGTTTGGCTTTGTCTACTATACCCAATATTTTCCTATGGAGGCATGGAGCCGGACCAGCATGTTTCCAAGCATTCTTATCTTGAATATAATCATCTAGCTTTTGTGTTTTACACAAAGTGCGTTTTACATAGGTTTTTTTTAAATCGAATATGTCACAAGGTATTTTACAAAGTACCCCATAGAAGATGTACGTATATTGGCTAATCTTTAAAATTGTTGATCTAATTTATTTCTATTTCTAAAATTATGTCTATCACTAATGTTACTAAAGAGATGTCGTTTTTCCTCACATACTAATATTTTCATATATTGACAAGGGACTGTCATTTTTAAAAGTTTCTTTTTAAGAGAATCGCGGTGATTTGTCACCGCGATTCTCTTAAAAAGAAACTTTTATAAATTGATTATAAATTGCTCTGACAGCACGCTTCTGCAAAATAAATATGGATTCCATATCAGCAGCCCGACCCCACAGCAGAATACCGTACGACATAATGCTATGAAAATAACTAAAATAGACCAAAAGCGCAGTTTCTATAAAAGTTAACTCTCTTATTTTTCTAATAGCGTAGGCGGCTGAGCTAAGCCGCCCCGCAAGAGATGTTATGCGAGGTCCCCATTGCAATTTCTAGTCTAAAGTGATTCCTAGGAAAACCGTCTGATCAACAAATTCCAGTTTTTGTATATAATACGATGTCACATTCGTTGCTTCTAACATTAGGTAAAGTAAATTTAATACATTTAGTCTTTTTTTTTTTTTTACGTACCAAGTTGTTTGCCGTAAACCAATGTTGGACCTAATAAATAGAGTTATTCACGTCATCAAGATTTTGTGATCGTCCGTCTATCTTAAATGTTAATGATGTGTCATCAGCAAATAACACCATATTTGGTTGATTTTGAAGCGATCGCGGTAAATCGTTTATGTAGACTAAGAAGAATAATGGAGTCAATATTGAAGCTTGTGGAACGCCCATTGTCATTTTAGACCCTAGTGAGTTTACACCGTTTACCTGGACTTTAACCTCTCTGTTTTTCAAGTATGATCTAAGCAAATCAAGGGAAGTATTCCTAATCCCATAATGTTCGAGTTTCAACAACAGCGTCTCATGGTTGACACAATCGAACGCCTTCGAGAGATCGCAAAACATTCCAATATCTTGTGAATCTTCCCAGGATGTCAGCCTAATAAAGAACTTATTAGGCTGACACCGGCGTCAGTTGTACAGCACCCTTATGTGAAACCGTACTGTTGTTCATGGAAGATGGAATTTTTATTAAAGTGTTGTACTGATTAAGAATTAACTTTTCAAACACCTTATTAAGAATGGGCAGAACTGCCACTGGGCTGTAATTGTTGAGTTCTTGATATCACGCGATTTTAAAAATGGAACTGAGATCAGGAAACACTCCCGGTCTACACTAGAGTTAAATATGAGAGCTAAGTGTCGTCACCTCACACACTATTAGGTATCTAATGTGGGGATGAACTATGTTCTGTGTAGGTACGACAAATACTGGGGGAAGGAAATGCGTCACATACCTGTTGATTAAACTGCTAGCTCTGGTCACTTATTTATATCCTTTATATATTCATCTGCTTCGCTATGTCCGAGTCCGTCTACCACCTGTATAAATTTTTAGCTCAATGAAAATGACTATATCAACACAATTAACCCTATTCTAAACAGTGTACATAATATACGAGTATTAACACTTTCATCTAGGAACATCGTTTCCATAATACGTAATGAAATACGTCTTGCTATGACGTACATATACGACATAATAACAGATTTATCCAGGGCAGTTCATAATGAGGTTAGATAAGGATAGGAGGTACTAATAAGACCCGCAATTCGGCGTCTAGCACCTCGTGCTCGCCCCAAATGTGCGAGACTCTAAATCGTCCAGCGGATAAAACCGGAACACGAAACAGCTCGGCGTCACCATGCCAGAGCTACAGTCGACTGGCCACCACCCGGGTAAACACGTACCCGAGCGAGACTTCAAGTAACACTCTTGAGTCATAACATCGGAATCCGGGAGGAAATTCCATCTCCCGTCAGCGGTCCAAGCCCCTTGGCAAGCCCAAGGAGCCACCGTTCCATAATACTAATTACTGGAATCCCGGAGGAACACACCGCTCCAGGCCTCGGCACAAACTCTAAAGAGAGCTGCCTACTCCACAACATAACTGGTCAGATTCCCAGAGGAACACACCTCTCCAGGCCTCGGCACCAACTTTTATCATAATAAAAGCTGCCTACTCTTTCCAGCTGAGGGTTTGGAATCTGGGGTGTGGCTAGCCCAGCCTCAGCATTCTCCTTCACCATTGAGAATGCCTCCTCCATCCCCTCTACCTGTCCATGTCTACGACATTGGACTAGGCCTAACCTCATCAGGCCTCACACAGTTTATCTTTAACCTCTAATATCATTATATAGACAATAGGAATCAATTGTGCTGAAATACCAAATTACCACATCGAGCTTAACTAAGATATTTACAAGAAATACTTAGCTTTCATGCCTTCGAAGTCTGGATACATGTCCGTCTTCCAGACACGGCACTGAAAGTCTTTAATTCACATAACTCGTGCTTTTTACATAAGCAACCACAGTTCACTTTAACTATAGTTCGGTACTTTTACACCTGGCGCCATGTTTATAATAATATGTGTAACGCGCTGTTACCCGCTCAAAAACTTCGCACGATTAGCAAGTCTATATTTACTATGCTTACCATAGTCATTCAAGATGGCGCCTCAAAATGTTGCTAGAGTTGAAATTAGTCTATGATTTCGCGTTCGTCGCGACACTAAGTAAGGGGCAATAGTTTCAATAATAGATCTACAGATTTTACAGACATTCCCCAAAGATCTTCTGTTGATTTAATTTTAAGTTCTTTAAAAACTTTTTAATAGCCAGGGGGTTTGTATGTTGAAACTTGAATTCTGATGGGCACACCTTGACATTCTTCCTAAGTAAGGCAGCAGAGAGTGCGGGTGACGAGTTTAGGGCATCTGTAGTTTTACCAGGAATATCAGCAAATAAATTTTCAAATTCCTGAGCTACCTCTGCATTTGTGTTTATGGGGCCACGAATTAAATTCAATATCAAATATATATCATAAAATCACACTTTTTTTCCTACCTGTTTAATTATTTATTTTCCAGGTAGTTTTTATTTTGTCATCCGCTGATTTTATTTTATTGCTAATAAATAAAGCTATATCAGTTTTTACATACACTTTTAAATGTTTTAGAATATTTCGCAACATAATTTATGAAAGCTTGTATGCGTAAAATCGGTTGATCCTAAAAGTCAAAACCGCTGACTGAAAAGTTGTTGTGGAAATCAGTCGTCGTACCCTGGTATGGTCATAGCCTTCTGAAGCGAAAAATGAGAGTGCGAACAATAGTTTCAAGTTTAATAAATTATAGGTATCAAAAATACAATCGATTGATTGTGTGAAAGATAATGTGGCTAGCAAGGAGCCTATAATGGCGCTGACCCCGAATACATTGCGATATAGGCAGGTTAGTCACAAATATAAACTTCTTGCATAGGTGTATATCTACCAATTCTACGCATTTCGTATACATATTTATTGAAACTTTGTTCTATTCACGTGTTTTTAGAACGGCCGAACGCCTTCATTCACAGCATCAGCAGCGCACAGTGTAGGTAATGTTGCCAAATAATTTAATTTGGCAACATTGCCTACACTGTGCGCTGCTGTAGGTAGGTACCTAGTGCATGAACATATTTTATGTAGGTACCTAGTATGTACCTTACCTACTGTCTGTCTTGTCTTCCACTGTATGTATTCGCCATTCGACTGATCGACTCAATTCGATCGTTCTGTCCGTGGTTCATGTATATAAGTTATATGGATGGAATACTCAATACCTACTAATGTCTAAGTAGGTATTTCCCAAAGAGTAATATAATATATAGAAGTATTTCCATTCCAGTTTCCATGTTGCGAACGTGTTTAGTTTACCTACTACAATGCGCTATTGCAGACTCACAGTTGATTTGTGTTTTTATACCTGATTTTGGAAGTAGCTTATGTCAGGAGAAATATAATTGTTCCAATCATGATCTTAGGGAAATGTTCTAGTGTTATGACTTTATTTTACTTCAGACTTTAATATTAGTTGAAATTGTATCTCAGTGATCGAACTCAGGTACCTACTTGTTCCTATCGTCCATCGTCACGTCATAATTCACCAGAAATCTGTCAAGATCACATTGTCAGTACGTAAGTATTATCATCTCATGAACTTCCATTTTATTGGGAAAATTATGCACCGTACTCATTAAATATGTACCTGACATATTTTGTAGTTTTCATACGATTCGTAAGTAAAACGCATCTGCGTTCAAACGTACTTGAATGTTTTTATTTGCGTCCTAAATTAAAATATCTAGCATCCCTGTACTAATTCGAAGTGAATTACAAGTAATCAGTCGCGGTATGTACTTCATACATTTTCTGAAACACATTTTTATAGCATTTTCAAGTACCAACTTGCCAGTTTTGCTAGCCAAACGTAAGATGTGGTAAGTAACAATAGCTTTACGTATAGCAAGATTTTATTTATCTTCTATAATGTGTCTGAAACACACTTGAATATAAAAATACTATCAACATAAATGAATCAACACAACACCCACAGGTAACTAGCCATGGAGGCACTGTCAGCTGCTCAAGATGACAGCTCAGGAGCAAACCCCAGCAGCGTCAAGAGTGATGACAGCAGCCCCCGGCCAGACAGCCGGACGGGCTCTCCTCCACCAAACTGTGCTATATGTCTTGGCACTTGCAAGAACAAATCATTCACTGATTCCTGTTTACATCAGTTCTGCTTTTCATGTCTTCTAACTTGGAGTAAGGTGAGTTTGAAAACATTAGATTACCTATGATATAAAGAAAAGATATGTTTTTGATCTATAGAAATGGGAACTAGAATACTGTGAGAGCTACTACAATTTGATTTATAACAGACTAAAACAAGTCTAAATTAACTCAAATGGCGTCATTAGTTCATTTCCAAGTCAAATCCAATTAATCATTCTATAGATTTTGACATGCAAATGCTGGGCACAAAACAGCTAAGAAAAAATTTGAGGTTGAGAAGGTCTCTTCATTTCCCGAGTAGGTATACTGTGAGTTCTAAAATCGGTTTCTTTTACCCAAAATAAAATACTGTGGACAACTGTGATGGATGTCATCTTTAACTGTTAAGATTCATTATGTGGCTTGGTAATGATTAATAATTAAATATTCCAGGTCAAAGCCGAGTGCCCACTCTGCAAGCAAGCATTTAGATCAATCATTCACAATGTGCGGTCCAACCACCAGTATGAGGAGTACCTGGTGGTTCAGCGGCAAACAGAAGAGTCTTCTCCGGCAATTAGCAGAATTGACATTGACAGAGTCACTGCGGCAACACACCGGTTCAGATACAGGTACAGCTGCTGGCCTGAATCTTTATGTACCTATTTGAAATGTTCACTTATGTCTTTAGCTTACAATCATAAATGATCATCACAACCTGCAGGCTTCTAATTCCTTCTACTTCAGATTTATCAGAAAATAAAAAATGTAAATGATGATATCGTCAGGCATAAAATTGAGGTGATAAAAAAATTGCACAATCATTTTTCGGATTGTGCAATATTTCCCAAGTTCATTCTAGTATTATCTAGAAGAATAGTGGAATAAGAATGTACATGATAGCAACCAGGCCTGGGTTGACGGCGCGACGTGTTCCACACGTGCCTCAAGGAGCTGTCGGCTAAGAAGACGGGGCCCCATAGGGTCAGTGCCTGCTAGGGTTGCGGAATTTATTCGAAGCAAAGTGCACTAGAAGAATAACGACACTCCCGCTCCGCCCAAAGCGGGAAAAGTCATTTGATACACATCCAGAAAAAAACTTTTTACAAAAAAATACAACCGACTTCCACAAAAAATCAAAAAAGTACAAAATAACTTTAATTCGGAACTCGGTGTTTGTGGTTCCTTTTTCGTTTTTTGAACACCGACTTCCGAATTAAAGTTATTTTGTACTTTTTTGATTTTTTGTGGAAGTCGGTTGTATTTTTTTGTAAAAAGTTTTTTTAGTGGTACCTACACCCCCTCCCCTCCCCCATCTAAACGAACCAATTACATTAGTGTAAAAAAATGCACTGCTCCAATGCAGAGTAAACTAAAAGGTCGTCAATGTAGATATTTTTTTTAGATTTTTGTTGATTTTTCAAAAACCGCTTGTTCGATTTCGATAAAATTTTCATGGGACCATTTGGGAAGTATACCCTTTCCAACAAAAAAAGAATTTTTCAAATCGGTTGGCAAGCGACGGAGTTATGCGCGAACAAACATAAAAAAAAAAAAAAAAAATACAAACATCCGAATTGAGAACCTCCTCCTTTTTTAGAAGTCGGTTAAAAAAAGGGAATAAAAAAGGGGTTTTGAACTGATTGATGATTGATCAATATTTTGTTATGAATATGGCCACTTCTACAAGTTCTCATACAAAAGTAGAGTTTGATAAATTGTCAACTTCGTATTATGAATCCAAAAACGGGGCTAAAGTTTCAGAAATGGGGCATTCAGAAATGGAATAGGGTAGTGGACTAAAAAAATCTAATTAGTCCGTCAGAGTATCGAAAAATATTGAACACGTATTTTTTTGCTTTATCAAATCTATAAAAATTGACGAAAATAAAAACAGGACTCCAAGATCAGGACTTGTGAGTGACGTCACACGCGGGAGTTTTTTATCTCAGGGAACATCTCTTTTGATCAGCAGCCCTACCATGACGTCTTAAACCCATTATGATTCCTATAGGGAACGTGCAGGGCGTAGACTATGCCATCTAGTGTTGCAAATCTAAAACTTTTACTTTGTAAATATTTGACCTGTGCTGTCACCTATACTTCCTGCACCCTCCGTTTAGGGGAACGTGCACGAAGAAGACTGTGCCATCTAGCGTTGCAAATCTTAAACTTATAAGTAAAATATACTTGACATTGACGCGTCTGTGCTGCCACCTATAGTTTCTGCACGTTCCCTATATCAGAGAGAGGCGGAGTTACACAAGACGAATAGCACTATCCCTTTCCCTCACACTGAAATTATGCATCATAGCATTGGCACTTCGTAGTACGGCCACTCTGTTCAATTTAACTGGTCAAAGTTGTGTGGACTAATATAAAGATTTTAAATCTTTTTTAAAACTAGTTTACTCAACCACACCTACAACTACAATTACACCACTGCAAACCATAGCTACTATGCTAATTGGTGTTATATAATTTCTAGATGGCCCCAAATTTGTAGGGTATTTTTAACCACTGTAGCACTTATGTCTTGGTTACAGAGTTACAGAACTATTAATTTGTCAGAAATTCTTCAAGATCGATTAATTTCGTTTTCACGAGATTGTTATTGCTTATTTTTAATGATAAAAAAATACTCGCATTCTACATCTCGTGAGAAAATCTCGTGTTTTGTTGGATTAGCTTAGCTAATAGCTGTAGACATCTCTAGTTCAACGGTTTTATAAAAAATAGTAGCATGGAGATGTAAGTTAGTGTGGTGCGCAGGACGACGCTGACGCTGCCGCGGCGCGAGTCCATCGCCATCCAGGAGCTGCTGCGCCACTACCCCTTCATGGCGGACGTGTTCCAGCCGCCGGCGTCCCGCGCGCCGCCCGCGCGCCGCCGCCGCTCGCCCGCGTCCTTCCGCCGCACCGTGTACCGCCACAACCTGTGGGCGCGCCCGCTGCCCGACTTCACCGGCAGGTTCCGGACTTGCACGCCTGAATTCTACAGGTACATATATGAACTTGCCAAATCAAGTTGCAGCAAACTCCCGCTATGAACACTTTAACTTATCTTACTCTTCATACATTAATTACAATTTGGTCTTTCAAGGTACAATGACACACAAATGCACCGGCTGGTTCCATGGCTAAACAGAGAACTACATTATTTGTTGAATGAAAATAGTGGCCACATATCTTACGTCATGTCCCGGATACTGGAATTGCTACCGCAACACCATATAAATTCAGCTGAATTCCGAGAAGCGTTATATCGATTTTTCGGAGACAGGACAGGACACTTCCTCCATGAGCTGTATTGCTTCGCATCTACTCCATATGACTTAACTGGTTACGATCGTAACGTTCAATACACTACAGACAGTAGAATATCTACAATGGTCAATGAGGTGATATCGAGTTCTGACTCGGAAGCAAGTGTAGATTCTGATATTGTAATGGTCTCCAGTTCGGAGCCGGCAGATCCTCCTCCGGGGCCATCGAGGTTCCCAGTGCCTGCTTACCCACAAAGTTATATATCGCAGCCCACTGCCAACAGTGTCATTCCTATCGAAACTATATCTCAATCTGACACCGATGACGACTCTTCCGAAGTGATGGTCGTGGGCTACATCAAACCACCTCAGGAGAGGACTCCCGAAATCGTCGACCTGCTAGGATCCGACAGCGATGTCATCGTAGAGGTCAACCCTCCGCCGCCGGAGCCGAGCCGACCCGCAGACACCCAGGAACATCAGGCCGTGCCATCCGTGAAGCTCACCCTGAAGCGGCACCGCGCGCGTGACAGCGGCGCCGACATGCGCAGCGAGTCGGACAGCGACGACAGCTCGTACCGGCCGCCGCCGCCGCGCCGCCGCTGCCGCGCGCGCCCGCACTCCGCCTCCACGTCCGACACCAGCCGCTCCACGCCGCCGCGCGAGCGCTCCGCCGCCGCCTCGCCCTGCCCCTCCCCCAGCGGCTCCGAGAGCGCCGCGCCGCCCAGCCCCTCCACCGCGCCCACCACCTCCTGCGACGACGACACCGACGACTCCAAGTATCTCGCTAGGAAAAAATCTAAGAAGAAGTCGAGCAAGGAGAGCGCCACGTCCAGAGATCGGAGGCGTAGCAAGAAGCGTTCGTCACATTCGCATCACAAAGAAAAGAGAAATGTTCAATCTTCGGAAAAAGATAAGCGGAGCAAACGAAAGTCTTACTCGGGAAAGGGCGTTAAGTCGTCGAATAAAACTAGTAATACCGAGCAATCGGTACCCGCCGAACAGGATTTACCTGCCTTAGATCAACCCAGCACTAGCGGCACGTCGAAGAGGGATAGAAAAAAGCGTAAAGCAACGAAGGAATGGAAACGACAGCGGCGCGATAGCCGCGAGAACAGAAGACTGAGAAGTGTTGTTAATGTTATGTATAATTGTCATAAAATTACTGATGAATCAAATTCGAGTGCAAATCAGAGTAGCTTGTCAATCACGACTGCTAGTAGAAACAGGTCCGACGCCGAATCGACACCAACTGCTGGTGATTCTCGCGTCGGTATGGCGGAGCCTCCCAGCGGTCTCAGCGAACTGTCGGCGGCCAGTCGCCAGCTACCGGACACGTCATCAGATTCTGAAGACAACTTACCATTGAATCTAACGTTACAAAAATTAAATCCGTTTTCGTCGTCATGAAGTGTCGTGTAAAAAATATAATAATTGTGATAAATATAAATTATTAAAAATGAAACCATTAAATAAAGTAGTGTTACACATAAGTATTGATTCAGTCGCATTTTACTTTCAACAAATTACTGGGAAATGGAAAAATAAACCAAAGCAGTTGTGACTGTAAATTATAGAAATAACTATTGTACAATAAGTTTACATGTATTGTGGAATTCACTCAAAATATTTATCATGTATGTAGTGGTTAATCCGAAAAATATGTTAGAAAAATAAAAACTGCCTATATATCAGTGGCACATTTAGGTTACTGCAAGAGTCAATGGAATATTTTAAATAGTGCTGCTACAAGCACTTTTGGTTTATTTTTTTGTAAATGAGTGTTTCAATTAATTCCTATTTCCATGCAATTTTGCACAAAACAATGTGTCAGTAACTCATATTATGCCTGAAATTATTGTCTGCCACTTAAGTTAACATGTTTTCGAAATGATCGCTAATTACTTCATTATTTTTATTTAAAATACGGGTATTTGTAGCTTATGGACGTTTCATTTTAATCTAAGCGGCTATGCACAAAATCTCCGCTGAGGATAGGGCGAGTCCCTTATGTCAGCGGAGATTTGAAGCGGGAAATGAAAAAAAAAATGACGACAGAAATGCTCAACTTTTAATTCAAAGTAACAGCGGACAAGGGTTAGGCTGTGACTGACGCAAATGGTCGGTCGCCACAGACCTATGTCTCAATTATTATTTTAAGCTCCTCACAATTCGATCAGACGTTTACAAAAAATGGATTTTTATATCAATTTAAAAGTAGTGAAATCTTTTTTATAATACAAAATAATTATTATTTGCGTCTAAGTTTCCGCGCCAATACAAAAATGTACCAAATGTCAAGAGGATATTAATGTGCATTGATTGTAGCTTTGCTTTAGGGTCCTTTTAAACACTTTTAGCAAATAAAAAAGCAAAGTATATGTCGTAGCCAGCACTCTAACTGCGTAATCCACATTTTAACGCATTATTTCAATTAAACCATTTATGGGCACTTTTGAATTGTCAAAGTCAGTCATTCAAAGAGGTGAAACTATTTGTACGTTCTAAAGCGTAGATCATGGAGAAGAACGGGTTAACTCCATGGCCACTCTTTAAATCAATCAATTGTTTCAAAGTTGTGGTTACATATAGTTCTTGTTGAATTTATTCATATACATATATGAGAACGATATAGAAAGACATGCATTATAAAAGCGTCCGGAGAAAAAAATATATCAAAGAACAAATAAATACAATAAATCATGGCAGTGACCAGTACCAGCTGACGGAGCCAAGTTATGATCACGCTCCACTACCTAACAGAGATAATTTTGAGTGAGCATGACACTCCCAACCGCCAGGGCATATTCAAGTCGAAGGCATACCCAAAACTGATAGTTAAAGATACTCACATAGATGCAAAGTTAAATTGAGTCTATACATTGAAATAATTATATTTTAACAATCTTCAGCGGATCCAACAATGTTACCAAATGCTAATGTGTGCCCTCGTGGCTGTGGAGCAGGACCAACCTACGAACCTGACCGACTTATATGCTTGCCTGCATAATGTGCGTTTAGTACAAGATTTAAATTTAGTTTCATTCAGTTCCGATATAGGGGGAGGCATTTTATTATAACACTAGCTTCTGCCCGCGAATTCGTCCGCGTGGTATAGTTACTAACCCCCCGATTCTTTGTGATATTGATTCGTTAGTGGGAGGCGCCCGACGTGACGGCATAGTGGTGGCATGCGCGTGAGCTGCGCGCGGTACTGGACAGTACTTGGACATTGCAACATTACTTTATTTTTCTAAAATAAAAGTACCCTAAGTTACTCTTATTACATCACAACATCAGCTACGTGCCAATAAAAGTCCCGTCAAAATCGGTCCAGCCTTTTCAGAGATTAGTCGGACCAAACAGACAAAAATTGTAAAAAAAAATATATTTTGTTGTACCTATGTACCGTTTATATTCGTATAAATGAATGTAATAAAAAGTGGTTATTTCAATATTACAAACATACGCTCCAATTTTATTTATATGTATAGATTTCAAATAGAACCCCATGATAAATTTGGACACTAGCCATAATAACCACTTAGCCAGTCTGAAATCTGGTTGAACTTAATTAATTCATCCCGGCTTCTAGTAACATAAATAGGTACATATGTCTGTCGCCTCGTTTACTAAACAGATGTAGATTCTTTCTGACGTACCTATGTACATAATGTTTTTATATATTTTTTTGCTAGTGTGATAAACAAATCTTGAATTGATCATAATTATTATTCTTACTGTGAATATAGAAGTCGTGGATAGGCGACTACTGTATAATGTTAAATTCTATGATCTGGTTACGACATATAGATTCCTCCGATTTTCGAACTAGCCAGGACTCAAAATGTGTAGAATTGTTGCTGTTACAGCTTGGCAAGTAGATTTAAGGTCACAGGGCTAAGAACGCTGCCTGAGGATATTATCAAAACTTATTTTAGCACGGTTTATAGGCAAAGTAGTGTCTCCAATAAGCTATATATAGTTCTACCTATTACCGTTTCATAATCTGTTTTGCCAAACTGTAAAAGTGGTAATTTTAAGATTTTTACAATGTTACTGGATCTTACTGGTACAGTCAGGAAATAAAGTGCTGTAAAAATCATAATTTTTTTAACTTTAACCTTATAATTTTCGATCCTGAACACACCTGCAATACACCATCTAGCTAGCCCGGTGTAGTTTTGCTCTTCAAAGTAAACAGGCGTGATGTTATGTTGCCATACTTTTTCTAGGGGCAAAAATTACTTACAAATGTCAGCAGAGATACCACTACCTACTTAGCGTCATCTGGAAGAAAACTGATGACCATATATGTAGGTGTGTACTACTAGGTACATAGTTGATGCCCCTTCAATTATTGTATTATTTAATATGGCTAACCTGAAATGTTCCACTGGAGTGAAGGAAGGCTTTTGCCTCCCTCCACTCCTTCCATTGTTCCCGATTTTGTGCCACGCCCTGCCAATTCTCAAGGAAGACATCCAAGTGGTCCCGCCATCTCCGTGAGCCTCCGTGAGCATCCGCCGTGAGCAAGCAGCCTTTGAGTGGCCGCTAAAATGGTCCTTTCATTAGGGACCGCGGGGTTACGGATCCCATGGGCGAGCTGCTCGTAAATTTTCACCACTTAGTAAATACACTTGCACCATCTCATAAATATAGAACGCGGTAACGGAAAGCGATAAGACGCGACGTCACTGCCGGGACCACCCTGCCACCCGCGGCTGTTACCCCCGCTCTAACACCGCCGTGTGCGCCAGCCGGCTGGCGCCGCGCTGTTTGTTATGACGAATAGATAGTGTCCATATTTTGCTGATTTAAAGCCGAATAAAAAATGAAAACAATATTTGAACAAATAATGGAAGTGTGTTCTATTACTGACTAGCAGCGCCCCGCGGGAATACAGGGATAAAATATGGCCTATGTTACTAAGGATGAATGTCGCTTCCTAATGGTCAAAGAATTTTTGAAATCGGTCAGTCGTATTAAAGAGGAAAGATTTGTATTTTTGTTTGTATATGTTTGTAATGAATAAACTCAAAAACTACTGTGCCGATTTCAAATATTCTTTCACCATTAGAAAGCTACATTCACCCTGAGTAACATAGGCTATAATTATTTTATCCCCATAAACCGCGGGGCGCTGCTAGTTTTTTATAAAAGAATAAATCACACACTATCGCAATATTTGAGGAGTATTTTCGAAAAGGTAGTTTGATAATTAATATTTGACATCAAAATGTGTAGGTACCTACTAAAAATATTAAATCGGCGTTTTTCGCCCGAATATGTCCGATGACAAGACTTGGCAGACTTATCGGCATTTTTCCAACCGACCAGGGGCCTAAGTCTGCTATTTTTATAAATTTATCATTCCAACACGATTCCATTGTCATTTTGCTAAAAGTTCGTAATCTGCTAAATTCATAATGGTCGATCACTGGTCGGTCAATGGTCTTGTAAAACTTTTTGATAACCGAGCTATTAAAAGCAATGACTGCACAATGACGTTCTAATGGTAGGTCACTGATTAAAGGAACTGTCAAAATGTTAGCAGACTACCGCATACGTCTGTAATTCATTTGTCATTATGTACGAGATTACCATTCTATGCCATTTCTTTCAATGGAGTGTCAGTCGTTGACCACTGGAAAGTCATAGTGACGCTATTTTATTAGTAGATTACCAAACTTGTAAAAATGAACCATTATGAGACCAATGTTAGACCATTCTGATCTGACACTATTGTAATAGCAGACTCAGGGCCCAGTCGGCTAGTCGGCCGAACTCATAGTCGACCCAGCACTAAAAATCAACTTTAGTGGCAGCATAATTCAAGTACTTAATTCCATGGTTACGTTGAGTAGGTACCTAAGTTGAACAATACTTGTTTCGGTAGAGTAGATATAAAATAAATAAACAAAAACGATCTATTTCAAATTACCTATAATTTGTTTACTCTTACAATTCAACAGTACCTAACACATATTTTATATTGTGTAATACGTACAAATTGTTGACGTAGGTAGTCTTTAAAATATAAGATTATATCTTAAAAAATATATTATATAATAACTATTTTGCTACGCCTAATACGCGTAAAATGTATAATTTCCAAGTGCTTCTTATTTTTGGAAAATCAGTTAAGATTGAAGTCTCGGGTATTTCCGAATTCAATAATGATGGTGCGTTAGGCCACAACAGAATTCGCGTATTAGTCGCAACTTTTGTAACAAATGGCAAACAATATGGTATTATTTCATAATGTATAACACATCCTTGCCAAAAACCCTTCTCGATTTCTCGTAATGTACTTTTATTATAAAGTAATCCGTTCTACACACACATGTAGCGTAAAATGAGCAAAAAAAAAGTCGCATCTTGATGGACGGTTGGTCAAATTTTAACTGTCATCAAACTTGGAGATCTATCAGCAAGTACAGACTGATTTCACTAGACAACATTTGAATATATTGAATTTGATTTGCAGTATATATATAGTAAGTAACCCTTGTTCTGCTATACATACATGCTTACCTCTAACTAATCATTATTAGCAGCAAATTAGTTAGCACCAGCATTATAAAGCCAATTAGTAACGCCGTGTGCGCGACATTATTAAACAGCTTGCAAGGCATCAATCACAAAAGCGTTTCCTTACAATGGTATGCACATTTCATATTTATATGTTATATTTATGGAGTAAGAATATTGCTCTGAATATCACTATTCAAATTTTTAAAAGGCTCGATTGAATTTATTTCAGCATGTGACTAATATTACAAACTCATTCCATTTCTTATGTAAATAAAAATATCCTTTCATAGATAAGGACAAAGTGAGATTAAGCATATTTTCAATTTGTATACCTACTTGTTTTGTTTCGCACGCTCGACATTCGTACACGAACACGTACATGCACGAAATATGTGGTCGATAAAATGATGCTGAGAGACAATTATCACAAATATAAAAGCTTATTGAACGACACAAGTGCAGGCAAGCTCACTCTGTACCTAATTATTAACGCTAAAAGGTTATATTGATGGTATACTCTCCAAAAACTTACATCACAGTGGCGCATTCAATGCCTGACAAAGCTTCGTTGCTACTGGACTTGATCATTTACGTTCAAATATTTTGCCGAAATCAGATGTTTATAATTTAAAATTACAAGTTTGTGCTTTGTTTTTCTTATTACAATTTACAATCCATTTACATAAATATTTTATCATAAAACTGCCACGACGCGGCGACGCGGCCACACTACCCCAAAACTGGCACAACGTTTTGAATAATTTATATTCTCTAAAATCTTATCAAAATTATACTTTCCTATCCATTTCTAGAATAAAACACTCAACTTACATTACTTACGTCAACGCAGCTGTCGCGGGGTAAACAATAGCTTGCATAGCACCGTAGACAGACAGACGAGTACTATGTACATATATCTGCGTGCTGCGCGTATCTTAGCAGTGCTGCTAAGATTATAGAATAAATGTTTGTAAAGCAAATGCCAAACTTACCCGGCTTCGACAACATGGCTTTTATGCTTCACTACAATCTTAAGTCCTATCTGTCTACTATGATGCGTTTCTTACTAACTTACACAAGATAAAAGTATTAGTGTGCTTAATTCTAATTATTATTTACCCTGGATTTAATAAACCCACAGTTGAAGGTGTTGTACAGCAAGGTTTAAGTGAATCGATGATAGTTTACGTGAACTGTTTTCAATTAAGACGGGGTCACTTCTACCACTGTGTTCATGTGCTGTGGATGTGGCTTGAACTCCACCACTTCTTTCCATACCAGCTCTGGAAAATAAAATTGCTTGTTTGAATATTTATTTGGTTTTTGTACCTACTATTGGCATTCAATACTTTTTAAACCACAGATCTCACGCCCCGTAATGAAGAGTTGGTTTACTTAGAAAAGAATGATGTAAGAATCTATTTCAGGGTTACCTAACTGCTAGGTATTTATTAATTTTAGCGTGACTAAGCTTTACGGAAATCCAATAAGCCCTTTGCCTAAATCGCAATTATCAGTATGGTTACTTAGTAATTGGATCGAGGTATAATTATAGTATCATATCCATCAGATAAGCCGTTCAGCCCACAAACAGAAAATTTTTCTTTATTGTACTAGTATGATAAAGCGAAAGTGTGAATTTGGTTGGGAAAAGATTACTGGTAACGCATGCACTGATAACACTAACAGTGATAACGACATTTAAACAAGTACCAGTAACATCTGTTATTTATCTATCTGGCATGGCGAACAAGAGCCGCAGTACGTACCGCGAACGACCTGGGTTTATTTTTAAAAAGAGAACGAAACGATGAATAAGAAATAATTATAAGGCTAACGAGGAAATGAATTTTGAGATGAAGAAGTAGGTTGTATGCAAGAAAGTACGTACCTATGTGATGTGCCGTGATTTGTAATAAGGGCAGATGTTGAATAGAATAAACAACATTAAATTAATGTGGATTTTTGAGTGACCGTTACCTTTCCACTTGTCGACGGGCAGTTCCATATCCTCGAAGCTCTGGTCGTACTGCGCGGAAACGGGCTCGTCGTCAGGGTCGGCGTACTGCGCCAAGTACTCGTGCGCAAGCGCCTGCTCTGCCGTGATACGTCTGGAACAGCGCACTAGCTCGTCAGCAGAATAAAAAGATGAGAATCTTTATTCGGTACAATCTTTTTCAGATTATTTATAGGCTGGCGTTTGACCACTATCTCACCGAATAGTAAGGCAGTCGACGATGTGGCATGTTTAGTGCTTTTAGTTATGTATGTAATCTCCCATACAGCCATATCAAGTAGCGGTTACGACATAACTCGACACTTATTGCGTCGTAACAGATTTTTTTTGTAACATTGTTCCGTAGCATTACGTTCTCGTGTCGTCCTGTGTTACTACGCCGTTTCGAAAAGCGGGGAATAACCGTAACAGTAACTTTTAGTCGCACCGCGCCCGTCGCCGTGTCGACACATTGCGACTTATTTACACTCACACGCATTCAATCATTCATTTATCGTTCCGTTCTCATTCCGTTCTTTTACTTGTCATTTTTAATAGTAATTTGTATTCCTTTTTTGTTTCTGGGATATTTACTGATTATTAGATCGAAAATACTCTGCGAAATGAAATTCATCGTGTAACTTGATGTCACTTAAACAAATTCACCGATGCCCCCTTATATTTTTTTAAGATAATTAAAATGTTCCTATTATTGTTGCTGTTTTCCATACCAAGATCTACAAAAATCGTATTTTCGAACAATGCAGAAGGTTTTATTGATACAGTTTATATAAATTTAACCAAAGTTTATTCCAGAAAATTGATAAATTAAGTAATTATGTAAAATAAGTGAAAAAAAAAAATTATCTACTTGGAACAATAAATCTCAACACAATGTGTCGTAACTGTGTTTACAAGTGTCGGCAAGTGTTGAGACTCGTAACAGTGGGACTGTTTTTACAAGATGGAGTTTTGTTAATTTTATGTTTGCAGTGGTTCTCAACATGCCGTACAAATTGGTTTTAACAAAAAATGGGCCCAATGATGAAGTATCTGCGGTACCTGAGGGGTGGGTGATCATATTCCCCTATTATTGTACACTTAATGCATCCGTGATAACTATTAAATCCCATAGTACCTGAAAAAATACTATATAAATGATATATAATATATTTGCATTGATTATTTTTCTTAGGAATAAAATATGCAAGTGAGATATTCTGCGTTTTCATTAGCCACCACCAGCCAATAAGTTCAGTATGGAAGTATGTTGTAAGCCACGTTAAGAAGAAAGAAAAAGAAACTGCCTCCGTGGTCTAGTGGTTCAAATCTCGGGGGAAATGTGAAATCTATGTAGATTAAAAATAAGTATTTAACCTCTCACCTTTAACAAAACACCGAGCACTATCACATATGAAACAGCGAATTTTAAACATTGATGACATGATTTTTTATTAATATTCCATCTTTTAGTAAAATCAAAAGCTCATCTAGAAATGTCTAAAAAGTCATTAACAGGTGGTTTTATGCTGCCATGATATATTGCAACAACTAATGGTGAAACATCTTTCTCATTTATTTTGCACAAAATAGGCCAAAATTCGGAATGTCGGGAAATATTATATAGTCCTGCGGTATTGACTTGATTTCTCATAAAATCAGATGACGTGGATTTAAAATCTAAACTTTCAGTTTCTTGAAGTGAAGTAGAAGTCTTCATATTTTCAGAATTAGTTTCTTGACTTACATCACTCGAGGTGGAAGGCAGTGTTAGCAAATTGTCTACAAGAAATAAAAAAAAATGGCTGCCATGATTTTACGAGCAGACCTATTTATCAATGAATAATTCTTACCTGTCTGTCTATTTTCTGAACTCGATCTCATCTTTACTTTCCTGTAAAAGCTCGACGATAGACGAAAACGCTTCGGTTTATGGTTCATTGTTAAAAGAATAATAATTATCTTAACACAGCAGCATTGAGTACAAAATATTGAGAACCACTGCTTTTTCTGTTTGGTCAAATCCAACACTTTACTGTCGTGTCCGTTACTACACTTGTGTTACTGCAAAATTTATTGTAACATAGTTTCGACAATGTGTCAACAATTTAATTTTAATATTTACACAGAAATTGAAACTAAACACAATGTGTCGAGAATGAATTTAGAAACATTTATGTCGGAACTTGTTGAAACAGGGACAACACATATTTACTGTAACATTTTTCAGCGCAAAGTGTTGACACCGTTACTAACCCGCAACTTTTTGAAAATTTTGCGACCGAAAATGGTTGTATGGGCTTACTCTCAAAAGAAAAACAATTTAAAACATGTACACGGCTAGAAAAAGCTCTTATCTCAGCAATGACCTGGCGACCTATTATGACGTCTTAAATCCAACATGATTTCTGTGTCAGAGAGAGACGGAGTTACACTAGAGTCACAAGACGAATAGCACTATCTCTTACCCTCACACGAATCATGATAGCATTGGCACTTCGTAATACGGCCACTGTTGTAGAGAAAACCCAACAACATCTAAATACTTGATTGAACTGGTTCTCCAAGATAGGATGATTATAAGGAAATGAAGAGGCATAAAACTTTTTACAAAAAAATATACAATCGACTTCTTCTTTGTGGTTGCTTTTTCGTTTTTTGAACATCGACTTCCGAATTTAAAGTTATTTTGTACATTTAGGGGGTACACCAGACCCAAAATGTACCAATCACTTTGGTGTAAGCAATAAACATACATGCGATTTCAGCAATCCCGAACGATTTGCTATAATTTATTGAAGAGTTCCGTTTCGTATCATCTCTGTTCTTCATCAGATCTTCGCCAAACTAGAAAGGGACATACTAAGATGCTCTTCCATCGTACACAATTTAATTTTTCATTTTACATCGACAAGAGGGAATGAGAACGTCGTCAATGTAAACTAAGCCACGCATTATTAGGGATAACTCAAAACTCTCAGATCTCAATCCAATTTAAATTGATCCACATTGATACGACAAGCAACAGCTTTCGAATATAAAAAGAATCATGAAAATCGGTACACCCAATACAAAGTTATGAGGTAAAAAACATTAAAAAAACAGTTGAATTGAGAACCTCCTCCTTTTTTGGAAGTCGGTTGAAAATAGCAGGAGTGAAAACAGACACAAAGTAGTACATTTTCAGCCATATACAAGGCCCAAGGGCCAATCAATTAAAATGTCAATGTGAAATAAAGACTTTAAATTAATATAAAATTGCATTAAAACGCGCAACATGTACGATTTAGTTTCGGGTTTCATTTATATCAAACCTGTGGTCATATCTGAACATAATTTAAAATTTACAACGATTAACTTATGCAAATGATATTCATTTTCGTTGAAACTCTATAAGGTAAACGATGGAGAACAGGTTTTAATAGTGAACTACTGCATTACTGTTAGTCACCAAACTGAGAGTATCCAAGACACGCCTCTAAGGAAAACAGTTCGTAAAACACAGGTGCCGATTGAATAAAAAAGGCAAGTAACGCAATACTACGATTATTACTTTTTATAATCTGGATGCTGAATGATGGATTATTGCTGTCTGATAGATTGGAGATATTAGGAAAACATGGCACATAAATGATAGGCGTTTACTCAGCAGCAGTGGTTGGAACAAGTCTGCCGATAAGTGATAACTTACTTGTCAGCGTCCAATTCCAGCATCAGCTCGAGCAGGTTGACGGCCAACGGGTTGGCACCGCGGAACACCTCTCGGAAGTCACGCCTCTTCAGCGCTGGCAAAGACTGAATGTAGTTCCTAGCCTGGAACATAGCAACACCAACGAGGGTTATACATACATACATACAAACCCAAAAGCAGAACATCCCAGGCAAGACAGAGAAGTGGGAAGTAACCGGTTATCCATGAACATGGGCGTGGCTACGGTGGGGCAGGGTGAGGCGCTTTCCCCACCCTGGCTCTGACCTGTAAGGTACCTAACCACAGTGGCGTGCAGTGGTTCGAGTTAGAGTAGGCCAGAGAAAATGTCAAAAAAAAACACCACATTATTCAGGGTTGAAATGTGGTGTTATTTTTTGTTTTTTTTTTTTTTAATAGGCTTTTTTAAAAAACAAAAAACCTCATTTCATTAAATATCAACCCTGAATAATGTGGTTATTTTTTAAAATTTATTTGGACATTTTCTCTGGCCTACCCTAACTCGAACCACTGCACGCCACTGCCTAACCAATGCCCAAACGGCTGAAGTTAGAGACACAATTTTGGATGGCAGATTTCGTGGTGTATGTAGGTGAGCAATAGGAAAGTGTTTTGGATAATTCGACAGATACAGGCTGCTACAGAGATTTGCCATCCCTGCCCTATAAGTGATAAAAATGATATTTATCATTATAGGGCAGGGATGGCAAATCTATATAGGATTTCGTGGCATTTTTTGTAAAATTGTTTATTGATTTGGCCATGACGTGCCAATAACAAATCTTGCCCTAAATGCTAATGGACAAAACCTAAAATCATACGGAAAGAAAGAAAAAATATAAAAAATATGTGGAAATAAGTTGAGATATATGGAATAATTTGAGATATGTGGAAAACTCTACACTCATTTTATATCGCTGAAGAGTTTTGTTTGGATGGACGCGCTTTGGTCGAGAACTACTAGTCCTTTTAGTGTTGGATATCCGATTTATCAAGGATGGCTATAGGCTATATAATATTACGCTACGACCAATAGCAGCGGAACATCAATGTAAAATTGTTGTTTTTCTGTATCTTGTGTGACGCAGACGAAGTTATATGGGAATAAGATATGTGGGAAAATGTGAGATAGCATTTACCAAATATTTCTTTCTCACTTTAAGCAAAATGAAAGCTTATCTTGTTTCAATAAATCATTTAGTTGGCGTGCCACCACTGGCACGCGTGCCAGTGGTTCGCTATCCCTGCTAGAGGGAGTAACCTTTTTGTATGAAAAAATTAACCGGGGGTAAGACCACACGTATAGTTTGCTAGTTACATTTGCGACTGCCTAATTGTTAGCACAATTAGGCAGTCGCTTTAAAATAAAATCCGCGCGCCGCGCCAATTTCCATCAGTAAGTAAAGTATGGCATTACGGATGCCTTGACTTTGCCAGTATATTTATGTATAACTTACATGGTTGTTTGTTGAAAAATTATGGTAATTTATAGTCAGTCAACCAAATGAGCAGGTACTTAAAACCCATTGTCATTTTAACGCATTTGTTTAAAAGTATTGTGTTACTGATGAGTAAGTGACTGACAGACAACACAGCCGAAACTACTGGTTGTAGAAAACTGAAATTTGACATGTAGGTTCCTTGGGGAGTGTAGGGGCTCTAGGAGGAAGAGCACAACCGTATTTGCAAAAAAAAAAAAACTTTGAACTTTCAAGTTATTTTATCGCTGATTATCCTTTTTACAAAGAAATAATACGCCAGGACTTTTGCCTCCTATATGTATACTACTACGTGAACGACAACGAACCAGTGTCGCAAATTCGCAATGATGTAAGCGCTAATACGAGCTCACAACATAGCACCACTCGTTTCAATAAACGTAATTGATTAATGCACTTAGACCAGACATTTGCACAAATGACTGACCAATAAAACTATTTCTTTTCATACATTTACTTCAATTACTCATTTTAAGGCTTAGTTGCCATCAGCACAAATTAACGAACACATACAATTGTAACGTCACGAACATTAAATATATGTGTGTATGTTGTACATACCTACACCATGTTTTCTTTCCTGAATAACACTCATTAGACGTTTACAATGATAATACATTACAACTATTCAAACAACACACTTTTTACTAAGTCGGCGTGAGAATTATTAAACTGATGCACACGCTTGAAATTGGCGATTATTATTATTATTTATATAGGTTTTTAGTAATATTGTGTTGTTTCGCAGATCAGTAAGCGTCAAACCAGCATTATTTTTTGGCGTGTTGTGTGTATTAAAAAATTAAATTATTAGTTGCCTTACTCACCTCTTCACTAATTATTTTGTCAATGGTCTCTTGATCAGGTCTTCCGCACAAAAACAATATTCTTGTGAGGTGATCAATATCTGAGTACACGCATGTTAAGGTTACACAAGCACCAAACTTACACAAGCCATTTATTGACACGACATAACAACATCAATTTAAGCGAGTTAATGGCCAAGCTATATTTGCTAATGCTAATAGTAATATGTACATGTAAACTTGATGTTGCACCATATCACCGCTGGAACAATGAATGGAAGCTACTTACAGACTCTGAAGATATTTTCGTCATAAACTCCTGGGCAGGTGTGCCAAGTACCTCCATGATCAAATTCAATTGATGGATATCTGTCTCATCCATTAAGGTGAAAGCCATTGAGGGTCAAAAAATAATAATTACAAGCTAGGCTGTACATCTAATGAAAATCAGTTGGAACAAAAATAAATATCATTAAAATAAACTGAATTAGTTTGTGTTATTGAATAAATCCAGATTAACTGAAAGGAATTAGAAAAAACGCAAGTGACAGCAAGTTAAGAACACAATGGATAATGAAAAATGTTTTGTATGGTTATGTTATAACAAGTACCTACACTGAACTTCCCCAGTTAGCAAATTTGGAGTATTTTTGTAAAACTTACTGATGAAAACACTGAATAACCTCAACATAAAGTATTATAATTCTAAAACCAGAACCTATCTTTGTTACAAAGATGAAAGAAACAGGGTCCCAAAATATATTTACAAAAAATAATAATATTACAGCAGAAAGTATGTATGCATGCATAATCAAAATCTAGACATTCAGATGTACAGTCGGTGATAGCAATTAGCTGACCCCCCTAAAAATTACTCGATTTTACACCCTATGTTCATAACATTAAACGTTATTCAATATGTATGAGTTTATCAGACTAACACTACTCGTTGAACAGAAACAATAAATAATTTTGATACGCAAACTTGAGCTTTAAGAGGTTGGTATTAGGTCATTTATTTATAACTGTTAACCTATTTTAATAAGTGGGTAGTTAGACGTCAATATGCGTATTCAACCAAATCTGCTATAGATATGACATTAGGAATATGGGGTAGAAGAATAAATTGAACAAGATATTCATGCACAAATAGCAGTGAATACGCGCGAACATTTTTACCTTGACTTACTATTGTTATCAGTTTTGGTAGTTTAATCGTCATGTCCAAGTTCAGTTGAGTGATTATTTAAAATACCAAATAATCTATTTGCATGAGGAGAATGTTGGTATTAAAGCGATTGCTACGAAACTTAATATAGCGGTAAGTGTATTCTTTTTTATGCTTCATTTATAATTATAGTTACCTATTCCTTAATTCGTTAGTTGGCTTAAAAGCCGGTGAATGTAGAATAATAGACAATTAACTATGTTTCATTATGAGTCTAATTTGAGATCATTTTTATAGGTCTAATTTGATTTATATTATCTAAATTGATAAACGTATTTTTGCAAACTTAATCGATAAATTATGTTTACCTATTCGTTACTAAAATTATGCTTATTGTGTTGTTTCAGAGAAATACAGTCAGATTGTGGCTAAGACGTTTGACGTGTGGTTTTAATATTCAAAAAGATCGTCCTGGACCAAAACCATTCATGAGAGGAAGTGATTGTTGTTGGATATGGTGCGCGGTATGCGGGACCGCTTGCAACAAGTAATAGAAAAAAATGGTGCTCCACGTCGCTATTAAAAGCATATTATAAATGACTTGAGTAACCAGTGTTGGTCACAAACAATACTAACGTATGTCAGTGTGTGTGTTAAATTAACTATTGTTATAATTTTTAACGAAGTATTTCGAATACCTAGTTTTTTGTCAAAACCTTATAACTAAAATAACTACTCACAAAATAAATTGATATAATATAGCAGGTAGAACTTCAACGTATAATGCCGTTTTATTTAGTTAAATGATATTTAATGTGGTGATGTTATTGTTATAAAATAGAAATACATACCTATATTTCTAAATATTATAACATGCTGATTCACTACATTAAACTCAGTGCAGTTAACAATGTTATTAGTAAAATAGTAAGTAGGTAAATATTATCATCTTCGTGTCGTCATCAATATCATTTATGTTATTCTTATAATATTTTTTTAATAAAATATAATCGTTTTTACCATCATTTTGGTTTTTTATTTCTGTTCGTTTTTTTTTTGTTGCTAAGGTTATAATTTATTATTTATAACTTAAAATAAATTTACAAAACAGAAACAAAACGCGTCAATCACGCTGGTTACGAACTCACAACCTCGATTCATCAGCTCACTACAGTCCCCACTAGACCACTCGAAACATATGTAACGTGATCGAAATTACGTATTATATTACGAGTTAAAATAATATTCAAGATCATACCTACCTTAACACTGCGTATTAAAGATCAAATTCGAATAACTATTTTATTGATCGTAGACGTTGAACCAGTTGTCTTACTGCTAACAAGCAAAAGGTTCAAATTCGTTTAATTTCTAGGGGGTCAGATAATTGCTATCACCGACTGTACAAAAAACTGTTGAAATTAAAAGGATACGGTCTGATCCTGGAAACAAAGTTCGGCCAGTCAATAATTCAGCCATAATGCAGCCCACAGACCAAATGTCAACTGTCTGGTTGTAATGCATCCAGTTGAGCATGATCTCTGGAGCGCGGTACCACCTGAAAAGTTGTTAGATCTTAAATAAAAGGCTATAAAGGCTAAAGCCCTTGGTCATGAATCAATAACTACAATTTACTTATTCAGAGCACTCACCACTCACCATGTTGATTGAAGGTTTGCAGATGCAAAAGCAATACTTAAAATTCTAAACTAAGCAATTTATTTTTAGGTGGATATTGTATTTGACCTTGAGTTAAATTTAATAGTATAATTTTAAAGTAAACCTGGTCTTCAGTTAATTTAGTAAAAACCAAATCAATCTACATACCTCGTAGCTACATAGCCAGTCATCTCTGTCTCAGTCGGCCTGGCTAGACCAAAATCTAAGATTTTCAATTCACAGTCTTCATTGACAGCAATGTTAGAAGGTTTTAGATCCTACAATATAAATACTTGTGTTAAATAAATGAAATGACACAAAGGAATGGCAAGTGGAGTTAAACCATGAAAGTTAACTTCTAGATAATGTTCAGAATACATTAGAGTATTAGTTCATTGATATAATTATATTTTCTTTGGTATGTTGGCAATGAATGGACACAACATGATGTGAATTAAAAAAAAATTAACTTCTGCTGATCTATTATTATTTTTAATGTCTATACATATAGAATACATGTTCAGTTAACTATTAAAGATACATACCCTATGAATGATCCCTGCAGAGTGAATATATTTGAGACCACGAAGAATTTGATAAACCAGGAATTGGACATGGTCATCGGATAGTTTCTGAGTACGAACAATATTGTTCAAATCTGCTCCCATCAAATGTGTCACTAAATATACTTGCTGAAACTCTTCCAGAGTTTTTTCAGGGCTGAATACATCCAGCAAGCCTGTTTATGATATAAAAATAGAAAGCAGCATATTAAGCTAATACTGTAGTAGAGATTACAATGTCTAACTATAATAGTCTTTTGTAGGATTGTTGCAGAATCAATGGCCAGCCATATCTGTAGATTAATATCTACAGATATGGCTGGCCTATAGTATTATTATAAATGTGAAAGTTTGTATGGATGGATTTTTGTTACTCAATAACATCAGAGCGGCTAAATGAATCTTGATGAAATTTTGCCACAGAGGTAGATTATAGTCTGGCATAAAAGGATACTTTTTTATCCCAGGAGTATATTCCCTTGGGATAATTTTCTACATTCTAGCGGGCGGCGACGGTAATTTGACATATTTACCAATGACATTCTCATGGTTCATGTGCTTCAACATCCTCAGCTCGCGGTACGTCCGCTTAGCATGCACCGCCGACTGGAATGGTCGCGCCAATTTCTTAATTGCCACCTTCATATTATGCAGAGTGTCGATTGCGGAACTGCAAATAAATTGCTGTTCATTTCAAGAATAGACAAACAGCACAATTTGCCCGCCCACGTAAGGGCAATGTACCTGCTTCATTCAAGTAGGTAATTCACAATCTGTTGCTGAGCATAGATTGTACGTTATTGAAATAATTTATATAAATAAATGCAGCACTTTTATATGGTATAAATACTGGCATACTGCCGAATATATACATAAACACATACCAGACTTGTCCGTAAGCACCTGAGCCCACAGGTGTAAGCATCTGATATCTTTCCGGCACAATCCATTCTGTTTTATTAATTTCAACCTTATGGTACCGAGGCATCTTGTTATCTTCTTCAGGATATTTTTTCCCACGACACTGCTAAAATCAAAATGTTAAATAGATAAATTGGAAATAATCTTTTTGACACCGACCCAGTAGGATGTCGATTTTTTTTTTTTTTTTTTTGGATTTTTATGACCTGGTCACTTGGACCTTTAAGTCAATTCTTGTTTTATTTTTCAAAACACTGCACTATGTATCACTTCATTTTTTATAACGCTTTAATTGTGTTTTTAATATATTTATAGAGTGGTTTGAAAGTGTTTTGATCTTTTAAAAGTTGGTTAATTGGCGGCGGGCGGGCTGAATAATCACACTTAATGTTCACATCACTGAGTTCACTAGCCAACACTAATCTGTCAAGTAAAAAGTTTTGACAATCAAAAATAAGATGCTCAACGGTTCCTTCTTCGGATTCACAGTAGGGACAGATGTTACTTGAAATAATGCCAAGTCTAGCAAGGTGTGACGGTGCAGTATTATGGCCAAAGCGCAATCTATTTATCGTAGTGATAAAGTCTCGGCTGGCTTCATTTAGATTATTGTACCAAGGTTTTTCTGGTAATGCTTCTTGAATACTGCCATACCACTTTCCTTTTATGTCTTGGTCTTTCTTCCACATTTCTAACCATAATTTACATATATTTTCATTGATAGATTGCAGGAAATCAGTCATAGGAATGTCCATTGCATTTCTAACATCTACAGCATTATTGCCTTCATATGCGGTTTTATCAACTGCTTCATTACCAGAAATACCCCGGTGAGAAGGAACCCACAGGAAATCAATTTGGACGTGCTTAAGGTAAAATTGATGAACTATTTCCTTGATAAAATACAAAATATAATTTGACTTAAATGAAACTGTAAGGTTAGCTAAGGCTTTTATCAGACTCAGTGAATCCGATACTATCAAAAAATATTTACATTTGTTAATTTGGCGAATATGTAATAATGCCTGATAAACCGCATATGCCTCTGCAGTGAATATAGTACATAAATTGTGCAGAACAAAGCTTTGAGAAACTTTTCCATGTGAATCATATATAGCAGCATGTATATAATCACTCCCCTTACTGCCATCAGTGTAAATAACATAATAATTCTGATTATCCTCCAAAAACTGCAACATATCTAAATTATTATTTATAGGATTTTGCAATACCTTTATAGGATGTGAAATACATTGGTAAGAGAAGGAGTAACATGGCAATGGGTACTGTTTTCTAATACCAGTTAAACTATCTTCTGTTTGTAGTAAAATTTTGGATAATGTTGGGGATTTACCATACAAGAGTTCCTCTCCTGTTGTTAGAGGCCCAGGAGTTCTATTTACAGAGGGTGCAATTTTATTTATTATTTTTCTATTATTTGTAGCAATTAATTTAAGACAGAACCTCTTTGCAAGTAAAATACGTCTCAAAGCTAGGGGCATAATTTTAGTCTCCACTTCCATGGCCCTTATAGGAGTAGAGCACATTGCACCAGAAATTGTTCTCAAAGCCCTGTTCTGCAATAGATCTAGTTTATTTACATGAGTACTATTTATATACACTAGAGAACTATAATCAAAATGGCTTCTAACAATACTTTTATACAAAATTGACAATATTTTTGGGTCTGCTCCCCATGAGACACCTGCAAGACATTTAATTACATTTATACCTTTTAAAGCATTCTTTGATATGTATTTAATATGTTCCTCAAAAGTTAATTTCTTATCTATGACAATGCCTAAAAATTTCTTTGAATTTACTAGATTTATAGATTCTCCATTGTACATTACTTTTAAATTTGTGTTTTCATTTCCAAATATCATCACACTGCTTTTGGAGGGATTAATTGTTAAATGTAGAACATCATTATAATAGTGAAATAGTTGAGACAAACCTCTATTAATATTTTCAATTGCAATTTCTACATTATAATTACTACTGTACAAAACAATATCATCTGCAAACTGCAAAATATCTACATCACTATTTACAAATTTACAAATCTCACTTGTGTATATATTGTATAGCAAAGGAGATAGTGTAGCACCCTGCATTGTACCCCTAGATGCACATTTTGGACCATGTAATGTATTATTGTGTTTTACATAGAGTGTTCTTTTATTTAAAAAATTATATACCCATTTACATAGTTGACCAGGCACACCTAACCTAGACATAACTTGTGCAAGTATTGCCGGATCTAGACTGTCAAAAGCCCCTTGAACATCTAAAAATACACAAACAGTGTGTAACCTTCTTTCCTTTGCATGTTTCAGGTCTGAAATTAAGGAAGTGAAGCTGTCTGCACAACTTCTCCCGCGACGAAATCCATATTGTACATGTGGAATGATGCTATTAGATTCCATATACCAATCTAAACGATTTTTAATCATGTTTTCAAATAATTTACCTAGACATGAAGACAGTGATATTGGTCTATAAGAGCCGGCAAGCTCTGAAGGTTTATCTGGTTTGAGAATCGGAATGACACATTGTGTTTTCCATGATTGTGGAATACATTTACGATGCCAAAGTAAATTAAGAATATTAAGAAATATTTTTTGTGCAGACTCATCTAAATTTTTAATAATACTATAAGGGAAATCATCTAAACCAGGTGTTGTGTCTTTCCGGGATAACAAGCTCATTTTAAATTCAGACCATGTAAAAGGATCTAGCAAAAATTTGGAATTTAGATTATCATTATTTAATTCGAAAATATTACCAAAACTATTAACATCAATTAAATTGCTATTGTCGGATAATTTATCTAGAAATTGAGAAATAAACTCATCTTTATATGATTTATTGCCAACTCTTATACCTTTGAACATTTTAAGAAGATTCCAGATCTTACTTATAGGAGTAGTTCTATTAAAAGTGTTACAAATGTTATCCCAACCTATTCTTTTTTGTTCCGATATGGTTCTTTTTTTGAGTGCATCTTTTCTTTTATATGCTAAATAGTTGTCCATGTTAGGTTCCCTTCTATAAAGTTTCAATGCATCATAAGAGGCAATTACACTTTTTTCACAAATGTCATTCCACCACGGAGCTGGAGGTCTGCTTTTGAAATCAATTGGTTTATTAAATTTAGGAATCGTCATATCTTTCAAAGTATTCAATCGAGAACAAAAATCATTATAGGTTGAAATAGGATCATACAATTTTAGGACTAAATCATTAAATATTGTTTTAGAAATAGTTTTATACTTTTCCCAATCTGCTTTTTTGTATATAAACCTATCAACAGGAGGATTAATATGATATTTATCTATATGTAGTGAAATTTCTGTTATTGTTGGGTAGTGATAGCTGCCCATAGCGTCGTCATGCACAGACCACTCGCATATTGATGCGAGATTAGCACTAATAAAGCTAACATCAATTGCAGACGGATTTCGTCTCGGGTTGTTAACAGTTGTAAACCTACCATCATTTAAAATACATAAATCTAAGTCATCTATGATATTAAATAAATCTTGACCTCTGCTCTTAGTGGATAGGCATCCAAATGCAATGTGGTGCGCATTAAAGTCACCACTGACAAAAATAGGCTTTGGAAGATCATTAATTATATTACGTAGTCTATTGATCCGTATATGTCCACTAGGAGGGCAGTATACACAAAGAATAGTCAAGCTACCATGAACAGTAGATAAGGACAAAGCAACAGTTTGAATGTCTTCATAAAATCTAGTGTTTAAAACTTTGTATTTTAAATATGGTTTAACCAATATTGCTACACCATTATGAGTATTATTAGAATTTTTATTATAAATATTGTAGTTAGGTATTCTAAAACTATTGTCTTTAAACCATGTTTCGTTAAGTAAGCAAATGTCAATGTTTTGTTTTTGTAAGAATTGAATCAATAAGGGTTTTTTACTATTAGCACTTTGAATATTATACTGAGCAATACGAAGCTTAGACAGTGTGTGATTTGGATCCATTATTTTAGATTTTTAAGAAGTGTTTCTTTAATACTATTTACGGTGGTAGGCGTATTATCTCCCTTATTTCCCAGTTCCACCAATGTTTGTACCAGGGCCATAAGTACATCATTGTTGGCAACTATTTGGGATTTGATGTCACTCTTAGGAGGGACATCTTTAGATTTATTTACACTTTGTGCAGGATTATTTACAGATATAGGTTTATTTACAAATTTATGTGCAGTTTTATTTACAGATTTATTTACAGTTTCCATTGGCTTCATTTTTGGAGGTGATAGAGGTGGAAATTGAGTATTGTCATTCATGTTTTGTTTCGTTGATGCAGCACTTGCATATGTAATTTTATTTTTCTTTTCTAAAATTTTATTCATCTTAATTGGACATAATCTAGATATTGCCAGATGAGGCCCGCTGCAGTTGCAACAGCAGATCTCTGTGGGTCTATCACATTCTTTATATAAATGCTCACCTCCACAAATGGAACATCTTTGTTTACCATTACATATCCTAGCAGAGTGGTTAAATTTAAAGCAACGGAAACATTGCTGTAATGGGGCGACATATTCAAAAACTCGGTATGAAAACAAATCATATTGTACATTGTCTGGGAGTATATTTGATAGAAAAGTAATGCTAACTGTTTGTAGTGGTACCCGTTCTTGTCCTACTTTCTTTGTAAATCTTCTTACTGCTATTATTTCATAAATTGATGATAGTTTGGTGTAAAGTTCTTTGTTGGAAATGTTTGCTGGAACATATCTAATTATTCCTGTTTTTTCTATTTGCGCAGCCGGAATAAATGCTTTCAAGCCATGTTTATTCAGAAAAGCACTGTTATTAATAAAATTATTGGCCGTATTGAATTGTTTAAATATTACTGCTAGTTTATTAGCATTAATACGTTGTATAGCCGTCACACCTTTTATTTCACTAGCAAATATGTGATTCAGGTAGATAGGGCTCTTATTGCCTATTCTATCTTTATTATTAGAAGATTCTATGAAGACTTTGAAGTCTACATAATTCGCATTCTCTGGGTAAAGTCTTTTATAGTCTGGTTTAATGTACGGAGAATCAAGCTCACCGCCGCCGCCATTCGAGTCCGTGGTTGTCCCTCCGCCTCCGGCCTCAGACCGAAGACGTTTTGAGGTGGGCGGATTATCTCCGCCCCCCTCGTTTCCCACCATTTATAAAGTTTTGCACACCTAGCGTAATTATTTTATTTCAATATTTAAACAAAAAACTGCAAGTTTTTAATTTAAAAGGAATTAAGATTTTTTTTCTGCGCGCTCTTTTTTGAAGTTCCCGCCAGACTGCGTAGGATGTCGATTTTTTTTTTTTTTTTTTTTTAATTTAATGACCTGGTAACAAAGACCTTTAGGTCAAGTCTTTTTTTGTTGCACTGATTTGCACTTCTTCACTTGCAGCTTTGCAGTACTTTGGTTGGAATTTGCACTTTATTTTAAATGGATTTTATAGTATTTTTGATATATTTGTATATTGGTTTGTAGCTGTTTTTGTCTTTTAATAACTGTTCAAGTGGCGGCGGGCGGGATTCAAAATCACATTTAACTTTCACTTCACTTAATTCAATAGCTAACACTAGTCTGTCAAGTAAGAAATTCTGACATGAGAAAATGAGATGTTCTACAGTTCCTTCAGTATTTTCACAAAACGGACATATATTGTTTGAAATAATATTCAATCTTGCAAGGTGTGACGGTGCAGTATTATGGCCAAAGCGCAGCCTGTTTATCGTGGTGATAAAATCTCGGCTTGCATCCTCCTTCAGTTTATCGTACCAAGGTTTAATAGGTAATCTTTCTTGAATGCTTCCATACCACTTTCCTTTCGTATCTTGATCTTTTTTCCATATTTCATACCACAACTCATAAATGTTTTCATTAATGCTTTGTAAGAAATCAGTCATAGGGATGTCCATTGTATTTTTAACATCAACAGAATTATAACCCTCATATGCGGCTTTATCAGCCATTTCATTGCCAGTGATACCACTGTGGGAGGGTACCCACAGGAAGGCAATTTGTATATGTTCAAGATGATATTGGTAAATTATTTGTTTAATGAAATAAAGAATAAAGTTAGACTTAAATGTTACTGTAAGGCTACTTAAGGCCTTTATCATGCTTAAAGAATCAGAAACAATTAAAAAGTATTTACAGTTACTTATTTCACGTATACATAGTAATGCCTGATACACCGCATATGCCTCTGCTGTAAATATAGAACAAGATTTATGCAGAACAAAGCTTTGAGAGAATTTTCTGTGTGGATCATACAATGCTGCATGAACATAATCACTACTCTTGCTACCATCAGTGTATAAAGTATAATAACTATTGTTTTGTTCTAAAAATTGTAGCATATCTAAATTGTTATTAATTGTATTTTCAAACACTTTTACAGGATGTGAAATACATTGATATGTGAAGGAGTAACATGGCCATGGAAATTGTTTTCTAATATTGGAACAGCTATTGTCTATTTCAAGTAAGATGTTGGACAACATTGGGGAAATACCATTCAACATATCAACTTTTGTCTGTGTCTGAAAATTTCTGTGAGTAGAAGGTAATATTTTATTTATTATCTCTCTGTTATTTGATGATATTAATTTGAGAGAATATCTTTGTGCAAGTAATAGCCTTCTCAAACTTAAGGGCATGATTTTAGTCTCCACTTCCATGGCCCTTATGGGAGTGGAGCACATTGCGCCAGATATTATTCTCAAAGCCCTATTCTGCATTATATCTAATTTATTTACATGTGTACTGTACATATAAGCTAGTGAGCTATAATCAAAATGGCTTCTAACAATTGCTTTGTACAATAATGATAATGTTTTGGGGTCTGCCCCCCATGATACACCAGCAAGACATTTCATTAAATTTAAACCTTTTAGGGCGCTTTTGGAAATGTGCCTAATATGTGTTTCAAAAGTCAATTTTTGATCTATTATTATGCCCAAAAATTTCTTACTATTTACTCTAGGAATAATTTCACTGTTGTAAGTAACATTAGTTGTGGAGCTATCATTGCCAAAAATCATTACACTGCTTTTAGATGGGTTGATTTTTAGGTGTAGTAAATCATTATAATATATAAATAATTGATTTAAAGCTATGTTCACATTGTCAATTGCCACTTCTAAATTATAGCTGCTGCTGTATATAACAATATCATCAGCAAATTGCAGAATATTTACATCAGTATTATTTACAAATTTACAAATTTCACATGTGTAAATATTGTACAGCAAAGGAGACAGTGTAGCACCCTGCATTGTACCTCTTGAAGCAGATTTTGGTCCAAATAGTTTATTGTTATGTCTTACATATAGTGTCCTGTTATTCAAAAAGTTAAAAATCCATTTACATAACTGACCAGGAATACCTAATCTTGACATAATTTGGACAAGTATAGCAGGATCTACACTATCGAAAGCACCTTGAACATCTAAGAAAGTACAAACTGTGTGTAATTTTTTATTCTTTGCATTTTTCAGGTCAGAGATGAGAGAAGTAAAACTATCTGCACAGCTGCGGCCACGACGAAAACCATACTGAACATGTGGAATGATACCATTGGATTCAACATACCAATCAAGACGAAATTTAATCATGTTTTCAAAAATTTTACCTAGACAAGATGATAATGAAATTGGTCGATAGGAACTAGGAAGTTGCGGAGGTTTCTCTGGCTTGAGTATTGGAACAACACATTGTGTTTTCCAAGATTGCGGGATAGATTTAGTATACCAAAGCAGATTAAGAACGTTAAGAAATATCTTTTGGGCCGATTCGTCTAAATTTTTAATCAATAAATAAGGGTAGTCATCCAAACCAGGAGTTGTATTTCGTCTACCTTGCAGAGCCATTGTAAATTCGCGCCATGAGAAGGAATCTAATAAAAATTTTGAATTTCGATTATCATTGTTTAAATCAAAAAGGTTTTTTATATTATCAGAATCAGTTAAATTTGTGTTATCAGATAATTTATCTAAAAATGGAATAATGAACTCATCTCTATATGATTTATTGCCAGGTCTTATACCTTTGAACATCTTTATAAGATTCCAGATCTTACTTATTGGAGTAGTTCTATTAAAACTATTACATAAGTTGTTCCATCCAACTTTTTTCTGTTCTGAGATGGTTCTTTTTTTCTGTGCATCTTTTCTCTTGTAATTTAAATAGGTTTCGAAACTAGGCTCACTTCTATATAGTTTCAATGCATCGTAGGAAGCAACAACGCTTTTTTCACAAATTTCATTCCACCAAGGAGCTGGGGGTCTGCTTTTAAAGTTGTTCAATTTAGTTAGCTTTGGGATTGTTAATTCTTTTAGAGTATCTAATCGAAAACAGAAATCATTATAAGTTAGAATAGGATCATGTAGTTTAAGAGTCAAATCATTAAATATTGTTTTAGAAACTTTTTTGAATGTCTCCCAATCCGCTTTTTTATACAAAAACTTATCAACTGGAGGACTAATGTCATATCTATCTATGAGTAATGAAATTTCTGTTATAGTTGGGTAGTGATAACTTCCCATGGTATCATCATGCACAGACCACTCACACAATGATGCAAGACTAGAACTAATGAAGCTAACATCAATGGCAGAAGGATTTTGTCCTGGCCGATTGACAGTTGTATAACTGCCGTCATTTAAAATACATAGGTCTAAGTCATCGATTATATTATACAAATCCTGACCTCGACTCTTAGTTGATAGACATCCAAATGCAATGTGGTGGGCGTTAAAATCACCACTAATAAATATAGGTTTAGGAAGATCTTTAATTATGTCGTGCAATCTATGAATTCGTATGTGCGCACTAGTTGGTGGGCAGTATACACAGAGCACAGTTAAACTGCCGCGTACCGTGCATACGGATAAAGCTACTGTTTGAATATTTTCATAAAATTGCGTATTTATTATATTATATTTAAGATATGGTCTGATTAGTATTGCTACTCCGTTATGAGCGTTACTCGAATTTTTGTTATAAATATTGTATCCAGGTATCCTAAAATTGTTATCTTTAAACCATGTTTCGTTAAGTAAGCAAATATCAATATTTTGTTTATTTAAGAATTGTAACAATAAGGGTTTTTTACTATTAGCACTCTGAATATTATACTGAGCAATACGTAGTTTAGATAGAGAAGAATTTGGATCCATTACTTAAGATTTTTAATTAATGTAGCTTTAATACTTTTTAAAGTAGTAGGTGTATTATCTCCCTTATTACCCAATTCTACCAACGTCTGTACTAGGGCCATAAGTACATCGTTGTTGTCAATAATTTTATTTTTGATGTCTTCACTAGGTAAGACATCATTTGATTTATTTACATCATTCACAGATTTATTTACATATTGTAACGAGTTTTTATTCTCGTTACATGCTTTATGGTTTTTAGAGTCGATTTCGGAACGCGACACTATTTCTAGTTTTGACAGATGACGTTTTTGACAAGTCACTACGATCCTGCAGACGATGGCTGGTCGATAATTTGAAACTATTTTCAATATCTTTATAAATCCCTATTTATCTGGGATATTTTTGGTTTATAATATGATATAACATATTTAAAACGACCAAGGACGATGAAACCATTTAACAGCAATACCACTAAGCAAGTCTGTAAATGAACCAACTAATAAAATCTCATCAAAATTTTTAAATAAAAAGTATTCTTCAACTTCAGTAATAAATTCTCTAACACAAGTTTTTCCATCAAATTTAATTCTACTCTTTTTTAAATCTGGCAACCTAGTTGCAGAAGGCAAATTCTTTTTAATATGTTCATTGACCAAAGCATTCAAGGAATTAAAAGAAGGCAAAGCATGAGTTGCAAAAGCTGGAGAAGACTGTGCAACCCTGTCATTATGACCAAAAGGATGTTGTATTTCTGTCAAATTAATCATATCAACAACATGTGCATTAGCATTAGAAACTGTGCATGCACCATCAGATTCTAAGTTTTTATTAACAGCTTGAGGCGGAGAACACTGTACTTCTTTATCCATGATGAATAAGCAAAACTATGATTGATGAGCAAGGCAAATCAAAAAGCAAAACTTCAAAAAGTTGTAAAATATTTGAGGTTATGTTAAAATATTTAAGTATCAAGTTGATTTTATGAAAATATCAAAGTGTTTAGCAGTGAAAAGATGCAATAATAACTTCACAAGATAAGTTTAAATCCCTTAAAGTATGATTATAAAGTAAAACTAAAGTTCACTGGCAGAAGTGACTGTACAAACTTGAACTTTATTGCCTTGAACATAAGTAATATTTTTCCATAAATCTTTAGCCAAATCAAATTTTAACCAAAAATCAAAACCTAAAATGAAATCAGGCTGAAAAGAAGGTATAATTAGGAAGCTAATATTTTTAGTTATATTATCACAAGTGACTGGCAATTCAATAGTACCAATAATTCTCTGTGCAGAACCATCAGCTGTATATGCAGCACTACTAACAGTATTTATTTTATAACCTAAACGTAAAAATTGTTCATGACTATTTGAACCCAAAACACAACTATTGGAACCACTATCTAACAAACCAGAAAAAGTGTGGTTATCTATGGAAAATCGTAAATATGGTCTAGAATCATTATGCTTAACAAATAAAACAGGTGCTGATCTATAAATTTTGAAGAATGTTTTTAAATAATCCAACCAATCTGCAAAGTCTTTGTTACGAGTAACATCATCAGGTTTGTGACATTTAACAAATTTTTTCTTCATCGAGACACTCGCGGTTATATTAATAACAGGGGCTCGATGCGACCTAATCAGTTTTTTGACTCACTAGAGTTTTTATTACTTGAAATTACAAACATCACAATTCTTAGATGTGACTCCTACCTTTCGACATTTAAAACAAATAACGCCAGGTATGGATATACAATTTTTAAAATGATGTCCAGATTCTTTACATTTGAAACAAGTTAAATTTGAAGTAACTGCATTAGTCTTGACTGTAGGTTTATTAGTTTTAGAGTCTTTGAAAGATTTTCTGTTGACGAAAACTTCAAGTTCCTTTGCAGTCAAGGAATTTTTCCACAGAATCAATATGTTTACCAAATATAAAAGGAGTGTAAATAGGTAACATGTTATGTTTTATTATACTAACCAAAACTGTATCAAACAATGGGAAAGAAAGACGACTAGCCATGTCCATAATTTCTGTAATGAAGTCTGGAAGAGATTCTGAACTCTTCTGTTTCTTCGTACGAAGGTCATGTTCCAAAAAGTAATCAAAATCTGGCCTGTCAAAACGTTTAAGCAAAGCAAGTTTTAGCTCATGTCATGATGAAATACGAATCCTAACAGTGCGAAACCATTTAACAGCAATACCACTAAGCAAGTCTGTAAATGAACCAACTAATAAAATCTCATCAAAATTTTTAAATAAAAAGTATTCTTCAACTTCAGTAATAAATTCTCTAACACAAGTTTTTCCATCAAATTTAATTCTACTCTTTTTTAAATCTGGCAACCTAGTTGCAGAAGGCAAATTCTTTTTAATATGTTCATTGACCAAAGCATTCAAGGAATTAAAAGAAGGCAAAGCATGAGTTGCAAAAGCTGGAGAAGACTGTGCAACCCTGTCATTATGACCAAAAGGATGTTGTATTTCTGTCAAATTAATCATATCAACAACATGTGCATTAGCATTAGAAACTGTGCATGCACCATCAGATTCTAAGTTTTTATTAACAGCTTGAGGCGGAGAACACTGTACTTCTTTATCCATGATGAATAAGCAAAACTATGATTGATGAGCAAGGCAAATCAAAAAGCAAAACTTCAAAAAGTTGTAAAATATTTGAGGTTATGTTAAAATATTTAAGTATCAAGTTGATTTTATGAAAATATCAAAGTGTTTAGCAGTGAAAAGATGCAATAATAACTTCACAAGATAAGTTTAAATCCCTTAAAGTATGATTATAAAGTAAAACTAAAGTTCACTTAAATTAACTATGAAACAAAGTTACACCGCACTAAGTTCACACTGTTGAGTTACTTAACAAAACAAAACTGTCTTACCATACAAATATGTTGATTTTGTAAGGGTAAAAGGATAAAGGCTGTAACAATAAAAGTTAACAAAACACAATAACACAATATTGTTAGTAGAAAAATATTGTCTACAAGAAAATATCATAAGTATTTAATTAAGTTCTTTACAAAAATTAACAATATTAAATTTCAGAAACAAAAGGTAATCTGTAAACAATACTATTAAATTAATAGATGCAATAATATCCCATAAAAAGTCATGAAGCTACTTCAATGTCCCTGTTCGCAGAGCGACAAATGTAATATTTTTGAAAATATTTCTGATAATGTTTATGTTCTGAAAGACCTTATTAAGGGTACTTCTGGACGTTATCATATTAAAGATATTATTAAATTTTAATTTGGTTTCCAAGTGATAGTTTTGATTTTGATATTTTTGTTTGAAGGGCCTGCATGATAGTGTGAAGTATGATGGGATGGATGATAGGTTTACAAGGCTTTGAATGAAGATGTATGTTATGTAACTTCATATAAATTTATTGAATTCATTTCTTGACTTTCTAAAACATAACTTAGGTCATTTGAAGGTTTATAATGATAACTTTTTCCACCCACACAGTTGCGTTTTTCATATCAAAAGATCTTATGTATTTTTTATACATTCTTGTATACAATGTCTGGATGGTTATCTACTTATATACATATACACTCTTCAGATATTGTATCACTTGCATGTCTAGGATTTGCTTCTAACTTTGTGTTAGAATGTAAAAACCTTAGTTTATTTTTTAAGTTACGCGGATCATACTGTTTCCCTTAGTAGAAATAGTATTGATTTTTGTGTTCCTGATGTTTTTTTTTGAAGAACTGCCAGCTCTTGTTTTATAGTTGGTATTCTTTGTTTATATAGGGATTTCAATACTTGTGGTCTTATTCTCACCTGTAGACATTTTCCTATCCTTTTTTTACGGATCTCGGTATATATTTTTTCCTTGATTTCGTTAGTTTTTTTGTTACTGTGCCCGGGAAGTTGGTGGTGTTGTGCCGATCACAGTATACAATCTTTTTGTTATTGTGCCCGGAAAGTTGGTGGTGTTGTGCCGATCACAATATGCATTTATTTTCGAAGTTGTTTGTGCTCGGGAAATTGGTGGTGTTATGCCGATCACAACAATCTTCTTTATATTTTTACATCTTTGGTGATGTGATTATTTAAAACTGTGACAAACGGTTATGATTTGTTCTTGCTAGTCAGTGGCGAATAGTGTTGAGTAGGACATACAAGAGGCGGTACATTTGTCCCGTACATGACGTCAAAATGTAAGAGCGGCTCAACATTTTACATTGTACTGCTTCAAATTTTATGTCGCGACAGTCGCGAAGTCGCGTTACTCTCTCTCTGTCTCCGTAAAAGTGTAGGATGAGGACAGAGAGGGAGCGAGACGAATGCTACAAATTACAATAGTATGTCATTCTACAATGAACATATTGAACATTACGTGAAGTGATCGAGTTTCGAGTATCGAGCAAAAAAAAAAATAGTTGAAATTACTAAATACTGTGAGTCGCGCATTGAAGCGACACTTTTAGCAATGCAGGCCAGGTCTTACGGAAAGAAGGAACCGGCTTAGTAGCAACAAAGTCGCAAAAATATTATTTTTCCATAGTAATTTGTAGGTAATTTTAATCATTAGCGCTTTTATTACATTTTTTGTTTACCTACTTACAAACAATATTTACCATGGTAATCGTTTCACTTTACGGTACTGGTTATTAATATGTCATTAATCCCAGTTCAGACTGATTTGTACTGATGGCAGTACAAAAACTTCAAATGTCATGTTTGTACTCGTAACTTCAAACGTATCACCGAGCTTCAAGTACGCCTCGCCTCATTTGAAGTAGGACATTGTACTGGCTCAGTACAAAAAAGAGGCTACTCTTACAAACTCTTTTTCATATCGTGTCCTACCCAACACTAGTGGCGAAGGTGCCTAACTGTACTCATGTAGACATTTTTTGGATTATCTTTATTAAACAGCGGCAATTGCGCCTAACTGTACACCATTAGTATTGTCTTTTTGCTTTATACTTATAGTCGGTGGCGATGGTGCCTAACCGTACTCATATTGGTATTTTTTTTGTGACTTTCTACGTGTTGGTCAGCAACATTTGCGCTTAACTGCACTTGCAGTACTTCTAGGATTTTACTTGTTAGTCAGTGGCGTAGGTGCCTAACTGCACTCATGTTGGTTCTTTTTGTATTGTGAGTCGGTCGTGTTTGTGGCTTGACTGTATTTTTTTTGTATTATCTTCAGGAATTTACACTTGTTTCATTCCTTGTTGTTTTTTTTTTATATAGGTTTGTTGATAATAGACTTTTTGGTTTATTGATTTTGGAATTATATTTCCTTCATTCTTTTTTAAGTTTTTGCTTTTCTGTTTTGGTTTTCAGCATAAAAGAAATTGCTTTCTTTTATTTTTTCGGGGAGGGATGTAATGTAACGAGTTTTTATTCTCGTTACATGCTTTATGGTTTTTAGAGTCGATTTCGGAACGCGACACTATTTCTAGTTTTGACAGATGACGTTTTTGACAAGTCACTACGATCCTGCAGACGATGGCTGGTCGATAATTTGAAACTATTTTCAATATCTTTATAAATCCCTATTTATCTGGGATATTTTTGGTTTATAATATGATATAACATATTTAAAACGACCAAGGACGATGATACTATGAGGATTGACCTTAATTTTTGATATCAATAATTTACGCTCACTACACACGTACTAAATGGAGTTGCGTGGAGCACATCTATTTATTTGAAAAGGAAAACGGTAAGTTTTTTTTATGCACGCGTCCACGTGCTCAGACACAGATGATTTTCGTGTATATTAAACTTCATACCTTTTGTTACAGCCCATTGGCGTTTTTCTTGATGGACATTTTTCTTAATGGATGTTTTTCTTAAAGGACATTTTTCCTTATTATTGGATTTTTTTTACATCCTTTTGGATCATTTTTTTTGCTGAGGGAATCTTTCGTCGGTCATCGCTTCCTTGGGTTATATTCTACTATTTTTATAGCCAGTAAACTGGTAGGAATTTTCCATTATTTTAAATTAACAGTGCACGATGCAATAATATCGCCCATGTACTTACAATAATATCACCTCTTTAAATATTAGTAAAACGTTAAATATAATGTTAATTAAATTGAAGCTACGGGCCATTAAATAGAGAAAGGACAAAATATTTTTTATTGTTTTATTTCTTTGTTTAGCCTCCCACCGGCAGATTAAAAGTCTGACTCTTCCGCTCTATTCTTTCCGGCAATTCTTATTATACTGTGTGCAATCTCCATGGCGCCCGAACTTATTATATAATTTCTTCTTTTTCTTTTATTTGGAGAACACACATCCTTTAAAATATATTGTGTTTGTCACTTAACCACAGGCAACCACAAAAAATATTACAATATGTAGTATTCTTATTTACAGAGGTATGTACAGGCTTATTTACAGATTTATTTACAATATTATGTACAGGCTGCATTCTTGGCGGCGCTAGCGGAGGGAATTCTGTAGTGTCATTTATTTTCTTGGTCAGGGTAGCACTTGCATAAGTAATTTTCGTTTTCTTTTCAATTATTTTCTTCATTTTAATCGGACATAATTTTGAAATTGCTAGATGGGGCCCACTGCAGTTTACACAACAGACCTCATTTGGTTTGTCACATTCCTTATATAAGTGCTCACCTCCACAAATAGAACATCTTTGCTTGCTATTACAAATTCTTGCTGAGTGGTTAAATTTAAAACATCTAAAACATTGTTGTAAAGGGGGAACATATTCGAAAACCCTATAAGAAAATAAGTCATATTGTATACTGTCTGGCAGTATATTGGAAAGAAAAGTGATGCTTACTGTTTGCAGTGGGACACGTTCTTGGCCAACTTTTTTAGTGAATCTTCTTACTGCGATAATTTCATAAATTGATGATAATTTTGTATATAATTCTTTATTTGAGATGTTTGAAGGAACAAATCGTATGATGCCAGTTTTTTCAATCTGTGCAGCTGGTATAAATGCTCTCATGTTGTGCTTTGTTAAGAAATTAGTATTATTAATAAAATTATTAGCTGTATTGTACTGTTTAAATATAATAGCTATTTTATTAGCGTTTACTCTTTGAATTGCCGTCACACCTTTTATTTCATTGGAAAAAATATGATTCAAATAAATTGGGCTCTTGTTGCCGATTCTATCCTTGCCGTTTGCTTCAATAAATACCTTAAACTCTGTGTTATTACAGTTTTCGGGATAAAGTCTTTTATAATTTGGCTTGAGGTAAGGCATAAAAGGGTTCATACGCTCACCGCCGCCGCCTTCGCCACAGTCCATTTCCTTCATTTCGTTTGTTTCCTCAGCCCGAGGACGTTTATGAGGGGCGGGCGGGTTATCCCCGCCCCCCTCGTTACCCACCATTTCGGCGAGCTACCGTATATAATTTAACAGCTTTTTAGTCACTTTAAACCCAAAAATCCTCCGAAAACAATTAAAAGGAATTTTGAAAGAAAATTTCAAACCGCGCTTTTTCGAAGTTCCCGCCAGAATCCGTAGGATGTCGACTTTTTTACATCTGAACTAGGCATGGGCAAAAAATATCGAAATATCGATATTTTTCCATATAATTATCGATATATAGTCTATATTTTTAATCGCGGTACATCCATTATTGATTTTTATTTTAGAGTATCGAATTCGCATCAATTACGATAACTTTAAAAAATCCCACCACAATCTTTATAAAATGCAATATGTAAGACATAGAAAAAGTAGCGTGCACGAAAATACTTCTCATTCAGATTAGGGATGGGCAATTGAAAAACATAATTATATAGATATTTACCGTATCGATATTTTTAAACAGTACCGATAATATTATCGAGTGGAAATTATCCATACATCTTCAGTTTTCGCATTATTATTCATACATATTCCCAAAGCATTCAAACTTTGTAAAAATAATAAAGAAATAAGAATAAATAAGGAAGAAAATCGTATTTTTTATTAATGCACGAGCCTAAACAATTTTATATCATCGTCATTTTCCCAACTGTATTGGGATCGGCTCTCAGACAAGCCGGATTCAGCCGAATACCAGTATTTTACGTGGAGCGGCTGCCTACCAGACTTCCAACAATCCATTAACTGGGGAACACGGTACTTCTTGGCAAGACTGGTTTCAGATTTTCTGGCTTCTGACAATCCGTAACGACTGCTAAAGATCTTCAAATGACAGCCGGGACCAACGGCGTAACGAGCTTTCCGAGGCACGAAGAAGTCTCGTTATGTTAAGACGATCCTCGGCAAGCGTTGCTTAACCTAGAAGATCGACCCGTGCGGCTGTTATAATTTAGCCACGAGCTCCTCAGCCTAAACAATTTAATAATATTAAATTATTTAGGATGAGGAGCTCCGGGCTGAATTAATCAAAATCAATCACAAAACCTAAAATTATGTTGAATATATTATTTATTCAACATAATTTTAGGTTTTGTGATTGATCTATTGAAAAAAAAAATCCCAAAACTGTTTATTGTTTGTTAACTTCAGGGTCATATTCGTCTCACACTGTTGGTTTAAGTATTAGTATTTTCGTGCACGCTAACAATAGTCTTACTGCAATATTGCATTTCATAATGTTATCTGAAAAATAAATTATAATAATTAAGATTGTGGCGGGATTTTTTAAAGTTAACGATGCGCAAGGAGCATGCTAGTTGTATCTAATAACATTAAAACACGAAACCAAAATTGTGAATTTTTTTTATCGAAATTGATATGAATTCGATACTTTAAAGTAAAAATTGAATATCGATATATCGCGTTTAAAAATATCGATGATATAATATATCGATAATTGTATGGATAAATAAAAATATAGATATTTTTTGCCCATGCCTAGTTCTTGACATTGTCATTTGTCACTTTCAGCAGCTGATAGCTGTCAACGTGTGCATTTGCTTTGCTCTGTAATTATTAAATTATAGATCTTGCCTACGAACGAACGTTTGGGACATAAATATTGTAAAAACAATATTGGGCAAACATGGCTCAAACTGCGGGCGTTAAGCCGATGGCCATTGCTGGCCGTGTGGCACTTGAACGTGAAAGATGCCTGGGAATGACCGATACCGAGAGAGCTTGGCGCAAGCAGTGGTTAAAGGACCAAATCTTGGCTCCTAATGAACCTGTACATGTGGAAGAATTCTGGAGAGAACGCACAAATGTGATCCGTCGCATATACCGCGCGCCTTTGGACAAGTTATTTGGTGCTCTAACACCAATGCTGGTGAGGTTACATAACAGTAACCTAAACTATGTTTACAATGTTATATGAAAATAAACAGTGGCTGTAATTATTGTTACAGGGCGCTTCACGAGCTGCTGATTATAGATACCTAGCTGGAAAATTTGCAATGATTGGTGTTGGGATTCTTTGTACTCATTATTACTTTAAATATAATGGAAATGTAAGTACTCCATGTATTCAGTATTGAATGCATAATTATTTATGTAGATGGAGAAGTAATATGGAGACAAACTACAAGCACTGTCTGATAGGTGATATAACACTTTCAGTGCTCAGAACTCTGATATTGGTCAATACAAACAATAAATTTGTTTGCATGTCCACAACCCATTGTTGATATGTAGGGACAACTCGGATAAGATCATAGTTCTGGGCACCAAAGGTGTTAAATAGATTGAGTGAAACCTCACAACAATATGTAAGTTGTAGGGTGTATCTGGATTAGGTGTACACAGATAATAGAAGAAATGGAGAAGTTTTATCCAGCAGGGCATAACTCTGGGGGTGCTTTATAAATAGATATCAGGATTGTTATCTATTTTTAAAGCAGCAGGGATGAAACTCATTTTATACTTACAGCATCAACTTAATCTGTTATTATGATTGCAGGATTGGACCAAGAAAGGAGGCTGGAGAGTGCATGTTTCTAAACCAATGGTTTTGCCGGGGCAACCAGGGTTCCCCTTCAAAACAGACCGCAAACCTGCTGACTATGCTGACAGAGGATTCAAAGATGCTAATATATAATTCAATATCTTCAAATGCAAGACTTTCCATTTGTCATCGCATAGTAATTATGCTGTATAGTAGCTTTACCAATGCGAGCTAAATTAGTTATTAAAAAAGTAAAATAACATGATTTTTTATTTATTATAATAACTATACTATGCAAAATGTATTCCTTCAGAATTGAAAGCATGTAACAACTTCATGAAGTCATCTATGTCCATCATTCTAGCTCTCATCTGTTCCATTTCTGATGTTGTTAATATTTCTTGAACCTTCTCTTTTATGTCAAAGTCTTCAGGTATCTCCTAAAAAGAAATAAATAGATCAAACAAGGGGAGTTTACCAAGGCATAGTATGACCCAACAGCACAAGTCAACTGAGGCAGGATCAAGCCTACCTTATTATGTAGAGAACAATGCACCCTGTAATTCTTCTCTAATACAGCCATAGTTGTAGCATGCTTAAAAACAGCCGCTAATGTTTTATTTTTCCTTACAAATGCTATTCTTGTCAAACCATCCCATTCAACAAAGTTAATAGGTGGAGGAGGGTTCCTTGGCTCTATTCGCACAACACTGGATTCAACTTTAGGAGGTGGTCTGAAGTTATTTTTGCCAACCTGTTGAGATAATAACATTTTAACAATTTATAATACAAAATAATCTAATTGAAGTAAGCAAGATTATAAAACACAGTTATTACTAACCTTCATCAACATATCAACTCGAGCTAACAACTGTGTATTTATTGAGAGCCTACAATATAATTTATCACCAGGTTTTGCTACTAGTCTCTGTGCAAATTCCTTTTGAAACATGAGAACTGCACATCTGAAGAATGGCCTGTGCAGCAATAGTTTGAAGACCAGAGGGGAACTGATTTGATATGGGACATTGGCAACACAGATGTCAAAGAAAGGCAATTCTGTTTTGAGAACATCTCCTACAAGTATTTGAAGTTTAGCTTGGTAAGGAGTTCCTTGAACACGTTTCTGAAGTTCAGCAACCAATCTATAATAATAAGTTACTTAGAATCCTTAAAATCAAATGCAATGCATAAAAGTAAATGAGTAAATAATGTATTTGTGTATGTTTAAGATTGCTGCTTTACTCACCTGGTATCTATTTCACAAGCCACAACTTTCTTGACTCTGTCAAGCAACTTGACTGTCATGTTACCAGTACCAGGACCAATCTCAAGAGCAACATCTGTAGGCCTTAGGCCAGATTTATCTAGCATGGAAGTTATAATGAGCGGATTTTTTAATATGTGTTGGCCGAAGTCCTTATTAAATTGGATACCTGAAATGGAGAAAAATATGAAGTATTTATGATATTTAGATCATACTCCATAAACACAGTTTTGATACTCAGAATAGACCATAACCTTAGTCATCAATTACCTTGCTTGGCTATTTCATTGTGCACTCGTGACTTTTTTTCAGTTTTAATTTTCGGCATTGTGACAACTTTTCTTCAGAAATTGAAACGAGGAAATATTTTAACTTACAATAATAATTACAAAATAAAAACACGCGCTTCGCGCTGTCATTAACTTTTTTTTTTTCAGCTGATTTTTTTTTTTTTTTATAATTTAATGACCTGGTAACAAAGACCTTTAGGTCAAGTCTTTATTTGTTGCACTGATTTGCACTTCTTCACTTGCAGCTTTGCAGTACTTTGGTTGGAATTTGCACTTTATTTTAAATGGATTTTATAGTATTTTTGATATATTTGTATATGGGTTTGTAGCTGTTTTTGTCTTTTAATAACTGTTCAAGTGGCGGCGGGCGGGATTCAAAATCACATTTAACTTTCACTTCACTTAATTCAATAGCTAACACTAGTCTGTCAAGTAAGAAATTCTGACATGAGAAAATGAGATGTTCTACAGTTCCTTCAGTATTTTCACAAAACGGACATATATTGTTTGAAATAATATTCAATCTTGCAAGGTGTGACGGTGCAGTATTATGGCCAAAGCGCAGCCTGTTTATCGTGGTGATAAAATCTCGGCTTGCATCCTCCTTCAGTTTATCGTACCAAGGTTTAATAGGTAATCTTTCTTGAATGCTTCCATACCACTTTCCTTTCGTATCTTGATCTTTTTTCCATATTTCATACCACAACTCATAAATGTTTTGATTAATGCTTTGTAAGAAATCAGTCATAGGGATGTCCATTGTATTTTTAACATCAACAGAATTATAACCCTCATATGCGGCTTTATCAGCCATTTCATTGCCAGTGATACCACTGTGAGAGGGTACCCACAGGAAGGCAATTTGTATATGTTCAAGATGATATTGGTAAATTATTTGTTTAATGAAATAAAGAATAAAGTTAGACTTAAATGTTACTGTAAGGCTACTTAAGGCCTTTATCATGCTTAAAGAATCAGAAACAATTAAAAAGTATTTACAGTTACTTATTTCACGTATACATAGTAATGCCTGATACACCGCATATGCCTCCGCTGTAAATATAGAACAAGATTTATGCAGAACAAAGCTTTGAGAGAATTTTCTGTGTGGATCATACAATGCTGCATGAACATAATCACTACTCTTGCTACCATCAGTGTATAAAGTATAATAACTATTGTTTTGTTCTAAAAATTGTAGCATATCTAAATTGTTATTAATTGTATTTTCAAACACTTTTACAGGATGTGAAATACATTGATATGTGAAGGAGTAACATGGCCATGGAAATTGTTTTCTAATATTGGAACAGCTATTGTCTATTTCAAGTAAGATGTTGGACAACATTGGGGAAATACCATTCAACATATCAACTTTTGTCTGTGTCTGAAAATTTCTGTGAGTAGAAGGTAATATTTTATTTATTATCTCTCTGTTATTTGATGATATTAATTTGAGAGAATATCTTTGTGCAAGTAATAGCCTTCTTAAACTTAAGGGCATGATTTTAGTCTCCACTTCCATGGCCCTTATGGGAGTGGAGCACATTGCGCCAGATATTATTCTCAAAGCCCTATTCTGCATCATATCTAATTTATTTACATGTGTACTGTACATATAAGCTAGTGAGCTATAATCAAAATGGCTTCTAACAATTGCTTTGTACAATAATGATAATGTTTTGGGGTCTGCCCCCCATGATACACCAGCAAGACATTTCATTAAATTTAAACCTTTTAGGGCGCTTTTGGAAATGTGCCTAATATGTGTTTCAAAAGTCAATTTTTGATCTATTATTATGCCCAAAAATTTCTTACTATTTACTCTAGGAATAATTTCACTGTTGTAAGTAACATTAGTTGTGGAGCTATCATTGCCAAAAATCATTACACTGCTTTTAGATGGGTTGATTTTTAGGTGTAGTAAATCATTATAATATATAAATAATTGATTTAAAGCTATGTTCACATTGTCAATTGCCACTTCTAAATTATAGCTGCTGCTGTATAAAACAATATCATCAGCAAATTGCAGAATATTTACATCAGTATTATTTACAAATTTACAAATTTCACATGTGTAAATATTGTACAGCAAAGGAGACAGTGTAGCACCCTGCATTGTACCTCTTGAAGCAGATTTTGGTCCAAATAGTTTATTGTTATGTCTTACATATAGTGTCCTGTTATTCAAAAAGTTAAAAATCCATTTACATAACTGACCAGGAATACCTAATCTTGACATAATTTGGACAAGTATAGCAGGATCTACACTATCGAAAGCACCTTGAACATCTAAGAAAGTACAAACTGTGTGTAATTTTTTATTCTTTGCATTTTTCAGGTCAGAGATGAGAGAAGTAAAACTATCTGCACAGCTGCGGCCACGACGAAAACCATACTGAACATGTGGAATGATACCATTGGATTCAACATACCAATCAAGACGAAATTTAATCATGTTTTCAAAAATTTTACCTAGACAAGATGATAATGAAATTGGTCGATAGGAACTAGGAAGTTGCGGAGGTTTCTCTGGCTTGAGTATTGGAACAACACATTGTGTTTTCCAAGATTGCGGGATAGATTTAGTATACCAAAGCAGATTAAGAACGTTAAGAAATATCTTTTGGGCCGATTCGTCTAAATTTTTAATCAATAAATAAGGGTAGTCATCCAAACCAGGAGTTGTATTTCGTCTACCTTGCAGAGCCATTGTAAATTCGCGCCATGAGAAGGAATCTAATAAAAATTTTGAATTTCGATTATCATTGTTTAAATCAAAAAGGTTTTTTATATCATCAGAATCAGTTAAATTTGTGTTATCAGATAATTTATCTAAAAATGGAATAATGAACTCATCTCTATATGATTTATTGCCAGGTCTTATACCTTTGAACATCTTTATAAGATTCCAGATCTTACTTATTGGAGTAGTTCTATTAAAACTATTACATAAGTTGTTCCATCCAACTTTTCTCTGTTCCGAGATGGTTCTTTTTTTCTGTGCATCTTTTCTCTTGTAATTTAAATAGGTTTCCAAACTAGGCTCACTTCTATATAGTTTCAATGCATCATAGGAAGCAACAACGCTTTTTTCACAAATTTCATTCCACCAAGGAGCTGGGGGTCTGCTTTTAAAGTTGTTCAATTTAGTTAGCTTTGGGATTGTTAATTCTTTTAGAGTATCTAATCGAAAACAGAAATCATTATAAGTTAGAATAGGATCATGTAGTTTAAGAGTCAAATCATTAAATATTGTTTTAGAAACTTTTTTGAATGTCTCCCAATCCGCTTTTTTATACAAAAACTTATCAACTGGAGGACTAATGTCATATCTATCTATGAGTAATGAAATTTCTGTTATAGTTGGGTAGTGATAACTTCCCATGGTATCATCATGCACAGACCACTCACACAATGATGCAAGACTAGAACTAATGAAGCTAACATCAATGGCAGAAGGATTTTGTCCTGGCCGATTGACAGTTGTATAACTGCCGTCATTTAAAATACATAGGTCTAAGTCATCGATTATATTATACAAATCCTGACCTCGACTCTTAGTTGATAGACATCCAAATGCAATGTGGTGGGCGTTAAAATCACCACTAATAAATATAGGTTTAGGAAGATCTTTAATTATGTCGTGCAATCTATGAATTCGTATGTGCGCACTAGTTGGTGGGCAGTATACACAGAGCACAGTTAAACTGCCGCGTACCGTGCATACGGATAAAGCTACTGTTTGAATATTTTCATAAAATTGCGTATTTATTATATTATATTTAAGATATGGTCTGATTAGTATTGCTACTCCGTTATGAGCGTTACTCGAATTTTTGTTATAAATATTGTATCCAGGTATCCTAAAATTGTTATCTTTAAACCATGTTTCGTTAAGTAAGCAAATATCAATATTTTGTTTATTTAAGAATTGTAACAATAAGGGTTTTTTACTATTAGCACTCTGAATATTATACTGAGCAATACGTAGTTTAGATAGAGAAGAATTTGGATCCATTACTTAAGATTTTTAATTAATGTAGCTTTAATACTTTTTAAAGTAGTAGGTGTATTATCTCCCTTATTACCCAATTCTACCAACGTCTGTACTAGGGCCATAAGTACATCGTTGTTGTCAATAATTTTATTTTTGATGTCTTCACTAGGTAAGACATCATTTGATTTATTTACATCATTCACAGATTTATTTACATATGTAGTATTCTTATTTACAGAGGTATGTACAGGCTTATTTACAGATTTATTTACAATATTATGTACAGGCTGCATTCTTGGCGGCGCTAGCGGAGGGAATTCTGTAGTGTCATTTATTTTCTTGGTCAGGGTAGCACTTGCATAAGTAATTTTCGTTTTCTTTTCAATTATTTTCTTCATTTTAATCGGACATAATTTTGAAATTGCTAGATGGGGCCCACTGCAGTTTACACAACAGACCTCATTTGGTTTGTCACATTCCTTATATAAGTGCTCACCTCCACAAATAGAACATCTTTGCTTGCTATTACAAATTCTTGCTGAGTGGTTAAATTTAAAACATCTAAAACATTGTTGTAAAGGGGGAACATATTCGAAAACCCTATAAGAAAATAAGTCATATTGTATACTGTCTGGCAGTATATTGGAAAGAAAAGTGATGCTTACTGTTTGCAGTGGGACACGTTCTTGGCCAACTTTTTTAGTGAATCTTCTTACTGCGATAATTTCATAAATTGATGATAATTTTGTATATAATTCTTTATTTGAGATGTTTGAAGGAACAAATCGTATGATGCCAGTTTTTTCAATCTGTGCAGCTGGTATAAATGCTCTCATGTTGTGCTTTGTTAAGAAATTAGTATTATTAATAAAATTATTAGCTGTATTGTACTGTTTAAATATAATAGCTATTTTATTAGCGTTTACTCTTTGAATTGCCGTCACACCTTTTATTTCATTGGAAAAAATATGATTCAAATAAATTGGGCTCTTGTTGCCGATTCTATCCTTGCCGTTTGCTTCAATAAATACCTTAAACTCTGTGTTATTACAGTTTTCGGGATAAAGTCTTTTATAATTTGGCTTGAGGTAAGGCATAAAAGGGTTCATACGCTCACCGCCGCCGCCTTCGCCACAGTCCATTTCCTTCATTTCGTTTGTTTCCTCAGCCCGAGGACGTTTATGAGGGGCGGGCGGGTTATCCCCGCCCCCCTCGTTACCCACCATTTCGGCGAGCTACCGTATATAATTTAACAGCTTTTTAGTCACTTTAAACCCAAAAATCCTCCGAAAACAATTAAAAGGAATTTTGAAAGAAAATTTCAAACCGCGCTTTTTCGAAGTTCCCGCCAGAATCTTTTTCAGCTGATAGCTAGCATCTAGCATAGCTCTATATTTTATTTTCGAAACCCAGTGTTTTGAATTTGTTGGAAAAAGTTAATTGAATAATCGACTAACGCTTTCAATCCAGCGGATATTCTCGATATTTCACTTACCAACCCAAAAATTGCTTTCCATTTTTATAATTTAATCTGGCAACTCTTCAAATTTTGGCATGGTTGATCTTTACGGGACCGAGTGAAATAAAACCGTTTCGTAGAATTATTATGAAAATGGAGTGGAAACCAGAACAAGAAGGACTAAGACAAATACTTACACTTCTTAAAGAGTCTCAATCACCAGATACAGCAACTCAGAGGGCCGTTCAACAAGTATCCTTTTCATAATTTTCACATCATTACAGCAATCGGCGTGGATATTTTTTGTAACTATAACCGCTGTATTTTTTATTTACTCGCTAATCGTTATCAATGTTTTCATATTTCAATGTAATTTAACATAAAAGTAGGTGTTAATGCCTCTATAACAATTGATTTGTTTCATCTAGACGCTTGCGATAAAATCGATTTTTCCGACATGACAGCCATTGACAGCCTTTATTTTCCTAACAATGTAATCTCAGAAATTGGAAGAATTGAACAAGTATCCTGACTTCAATAATTATTTGATTTTCGTTTTGACTAAACTTGTCACTGAAGAAGAACCTACAAGATCCTTGAGTGGTTTGATTCTGAAAAATAATGTCAAAGCTCACTACAACAGTTTTTTGCCTGAAGTGGCTGAATTTATAAAGCGAGAATGCTTATCAGCCGTGGGAGACCCTTCGCCCTTGATTCGGGCTACTGTTGGTATCATCATCACTACCATAGCTAGCAAGGGTGAACTAACATCATGGCCCGAGCTGCTTCCAGCTTTATGTCAGATGCTTGATTCACAAGACTACAATGTTTGTGAGGTATGTACTATTTTTGTGTATTTTATACATCTTCGAATAGCAACTACTCATTGACTGAAGTAAGTTGTAAAGCTAAATCTGAGATACTTGTTTGGAAAATTGGTAACTTTGAAATGACCTCATACTCAACATAATTTCAAGGCATTTAATATGTTCAGTTCTGTGAGTATTCAATAATTGAAATTGATTGTGCATAGGGAAAAAGTGTTTAGTGGTAAGCAATAGCCAATTGATTGATTCAATATAAAACTTTCATTTGTTTAACTAACATATATTTTCAGGGCGCTTTTGGAGCACTGCAGAAGATATGTGAGGACACAGCAGAGATCCTAGACAGTGATGCTCTGAACAGACCTTTGAATGTGTTAATACCTAAATTCCTACAGTTTTTCCGTCATTCATCACCTAAAATCAGATGCCATGCTATTGCTTGTGTCAATTATTTCATCATGGGCCGGACTCAAGCTCTCATGTTGCATATTGATGCTTTTATTGAGGTAAGACTACATTTCTGTATGTTAAAGCTTCATTGAGTTTTTGATATAAGTTGTACATATTAAAAGAATTACACTCGCAGAAATAAACGGCAGCAGAGTACTTGATAAGGTTTAACATAATGTTTTTTTCACAGAACTTGTTCCACTTAGCAGCAGATGAAGATCCAGATGTCAGAAAAAATGTTTGTCATGCTTTAGTACTACTGCTGGAGGTGCGACTGGACAGGCTTATCCCGCACCTACCTAACATCATTGAGGTGAGCAGCATTCATCATTTAGATGATTCAATTTTATTGAGAAAATGTAATGTCTAACTAGTTTCTCTTATGCCATAGTACATGCTGGTGCGAACACAAGATCCAGAGGAAGGTGTTGCACTGGAGGCCTGTGAGTTCTGGCTTTCACTTGCAGAACAGAATGTCTGCCGTGAGGTAGGTTACAGTATTTACAATAATTTTATTGTAATTGCTCAACAATATTTTGTTTGCAAATTTATTTATGTGAATTAGTCACAATTATCTTGTAATTAAGTACTCCTCTGACTTACAATCAAGATTGTGTATTAATTGGGCATGTATCATCATGTTTTTTCACTCACTTCAAAATTTTTCATTTATGGAAACACACTTGCCCTTATTCCAATTGATTTATTTTCGTCCAATAATTTCTAGCAGCCATCATTTTAGTCTATTTTACATACCTCAAACCTCTTATTTCTAGCTTCTACATCTGTCACAGATAAACATAGTGATTTATTTAATAGGTGCTAGGCCCCAGACTTCCAGCCCTGCTACCAATCTTGGTACGCGGCATGCGCTACTCAGAAATGGACGTGATACTGTTACGAGGTGACCGCGACGACGACGCAGATGATGCGGAGCCCGATCGCGAGTCCGACATACGACCGCGGTTCCACAAGCCCCGCTCACACACTGTCAAACACAATGGTAAATATTTAGGCAGTAACAAGACTTGACAGTGCCATCTAAAATCTTTGAGCATAGTATCTGTCCTGTTGTATTATATAATTTTAAAATAGATTGTCTTGTGTGTGCTACTTACTACTAATTACGATGTCTCGTGATGCAGCAGGTGCGGGTGACAGCAACATGTCGGGCGGCGGCGAGTCCGACGACGACGACGACGGCGGCGCGGACGCAGACGACGGCTCGTTGTCCGACTGGAACCTGCGCAAGTGCAGCGCCGCCGCGCTCGACGTGCTCGCCAACGTGTTTGGCGCCGACTTGCTGCCTGTACTGTTCCCCATACTCAAGGAGACTCTCTTCCACGAGGATTGGGTCATCAAGGTGCGTTCAACAAGTTGTACATTTGAGTGTCATCTGGAAAATTGCCACTTTTCTACCTAGCTAATATATTGGCAAAAAGATTGAAGTATGCGTATGCTTTGGTGGTAGTATTATTTGACAGGTAGGTATAGGTATCTATATGATTAACTAATTACTATAAGAATCGATCGATCGAAATCGATATTCTACAAGGAAAGAATACACACTTCTTCTTACACATTATCTTTGAGCAGTTAATAATGTATGTCTTGTTCCCCAGGAAAGCGGCATCTTGGCGCTGGGTGCGGTGGCAGACGGCTGCATGGGCGGCATGGTGCCGCACCTGCCGGACCTGGTGCCGTACCTGGTGTGCTGCCTGGCCGAGCGCAAGGCGCTGGTGCGCGCCATCACGTGCTGGACGCTCAGCCGCTACTCGCACTGGATCGTGTCGCAGTCGCACGACCTGTACCTCAAGCCAGTTATGACTGAGGTTAGTAACTTCATTTTAAAACACTTAGTCCCATACTATAATAAAAATCCTTTATTGTAAAGTACAGAAAGTACTACAACATTATTGTATAAAATACGAGATAATTTATTTTAACAATCTAAGTACTTGTATATTATTTATTAGGCGGCGGCGTGTCCTTGCGACACGAATGCCTCCTCCAGCTCTTGACACTACATTAATTAGTTTCGAGTTCTAGGCCATATTGGCCTTGCAATCTTTTTGATGTCGTCAGACCAAAATTTCTTTCTACTTTTCCCTTTGTTCGGATCTGGGGTTTCATTCTGTTATATCTTTTGACCCAGGTTTGTGTGTTTGCCCAGGTCTGGCACCCATGTCTTAGTATTGGTGATGTGCATGTACCTATATTTCTTTTAACAGATTTCAAGGTGTCAGTTTAAGTTCAGTATCTCACATAGATGTTTATTTTTCAGCTATTGAAGCGCGTTCTAGACAACAACAAGCGCGTACAAGAGGCAGCGTGTTCGGCCTTTGCCACCCTGGAGGAGGAAGCATGCACGGAGCTTGTTCCCTATCTCGGCTTCATCTTGCAGACGCTTGTGTACGCCTTCAGTAAATACCAACACAAGAACCTACTCATATTGTACGACGCCATCGGTACACTAGCAGATTCTGTTGGACACCACCTCAACAAACCAGAATATATCAACATGTTAATGCCTCCACTTATCAATAAGTGGAATGTTTTAAAGGATGAAGATAAAGATCTTTTCCCACTTCTAGAGGTATGAATATAACCAAGGACTGTGTGATGTTGCTTATCTATGTATGTGTGATATTAATAAATGTGTTGATTTCAGTGCCTGTCATCTGTAGCAACTGCACTTCAATCAGGATTCCTGCCATACTGTGAACCAGTGTTCAGGAGATGTGTATCATTAATAGAACAGACATTAAATCAAAATATTGTAAGTAAACTTGACAGGTTAAACTGAAAATTGTGTTCCCCTTCATGAGAAACCCTCTAAAAGCGAACTTTTTCATTATGTCTGAAATAGAACTTTTAAAAGAGGGTAAATAAGTAACAGGAAAATATGTTTCCCAGGTAATAGGATACAACGTGAGCGAGTGAAATTCCACTTCATAGGTATTTAATAGCTGAAAATTATCCAGTAATTTTTATTAATATCAAGCAGGTAGTAATAATGTTATATTTTATCAGCATTTCTAATTTAGCAACAAAGACGTCGCCAATGTGTACACAATTACGAGTAAACTAATCAATCACTGCTCCTGACTATGATGGCATATATTTAAACGCGTACCTATATTTTGGCTCTTTATCTTTTCAAATAGGTATATTACTGGAATAAGTCATGTTTTCCCATTGGTGAAAGCAATTGCATAGATTATGACCAATCCCAGAATGTTTCATTACACTTCCAGTGTGCAGTTTTCCTCCCTGTAAATGGCTTTCTTGGCTGCCAAATAGGTTGTTTCGAGGGTCAGTGTGGCTTGCGCATATAGGCACATAAATATTTTCAAGAGTTGTGTAGACATATCAACTGTACTGTTTCCAGGCAAACAGTCAAAGTCCGGAGCAATTCGAAGCGCCCGACAAAGACTTCATGATCGTGGCCCTGGACCTGCTGAGCGGCCTGGCGGAGGGGCTGGACGGACACATCGACCACCTGGTGTTCAACTCCAACCTCATGCAGCTGCTCTACCAGTGCATGCAGGATCCGATGCCTGAGGTATATCTTGTATGTGACTCATGCTTATCTACTCACAGGGACAAGGGCGCATAGGGCATTTTTGTAATGTCAAGGTATTATGGAGTTTTAATGTATTTAATTATTAATTAATTTAAGCTTTTTAATATTGTTGAATTATATTTACTGGTTGCGTTGTCCAAAATTATTTCATTTTTGTTTGTTTGCTTGAACAGTAGTGTAGAAATGCATCTGTTTTAAACAATTTATTATAGTATTTTTTTTTGTTGTAGATGTTGGATAAACATGAATGATGAAGTGCATTTTAGCAAATCAAACCACTGCACATACCCTAGTGTTCAATGGTTTGCTGTCTGTCACATTCACCAATAGAAAACGTGTAGACATTTTGTATTCTACGGGCTTAGTGGGTGCTTTTAACCATGCAAAGACTGAAGATAATCTAAAATATTTTTTCTATTCTAAAACGCTTAAATTTACTGGGAATTCGGTACTAACATTATTATCATGGCATATCAGACCCTAGGCCCACATAGATATTTATTATTTTAACTTGCTTATTTTTTTGTTGCTTGTCTCGGCAGGTACACGTCTTTGGATCGCGCAACTTGGTCTCGCATTTTCCAATCTTGGTCTAAGGTTGAAGGATATTGCATTTATATCACCCACAAAACCATTAATACTCATTGTATATCTTGTAACAACCATGTAACAGTAACTAACACATATTGGGCTATGGGATACTTTTGTTCTAATTTATAATTTTAATTTTAAGCTGTGTTTATAAACATCAGGTGCGTCAGTCGTCGTTTGCGTTGCTGGGCGATCTGACCAAGGCGTGTTTCCAACATGTACTGCCATACATACCCGAGTTTCTGCCGATACTTGGCATGAACCTCAATCCCGAACTCATTTCTGTGTGCAATAATGCCACTTGGGCAATTGGCGAAATTAGCATCAAATTAGGTAAGTAATGAAAAAGACCCATTACCAATGTTATTGATTTGTTTTACAACCATGTTTCAATGTGTAATTATTTCAGGGCCCGAAACATCCAAGTATATTCCTCTAGTGTTGAATCATTTAGTTGAAATTATCAACAGGCCTAACACTCCTAAGACTCTACTTGAAAATACAGGTAAGTGACTGTTTTGAATAACTTCAATATTGAACACTCTTATTTAATTGAAAAAAAAGTGAGAAACTAATCAGTAATGTTTTATTATTTGCTAGAACTATATCCAATATAAGTGACTTTTCTTGGTGGCAGTCGTGTTATATGTATACTTATTATGTATATGTTACTATTCAATGTTTTATATTGAGTTGTTGTGATGTTCATGTGTACCCGTATACCCCATTTATGTTTGCGCTGTAGTAGTCCCTGCCTATCTGTACCTGGCAGAACTCATATAATATGTATAGAGTACCTATTTGATGTGTACTAACTCAGTACTAAACAACCCTTTTATATCATTTCCCACTTCTAAAAAACATAATATTTATGAAACATGTATTCTAATATATTTCACGTTATATAAACATAAACAGTAGAACTCTCAAAGCCATAGCTTATTTACCTTACATCAATATTTTATTTTTGGTTTCTGGGGTATAATGTAAATACAGTTGAAAAATCAAAGTAGAGCCGAGATCTGAAGTGTGTGCCCGTTGTAAAAGATGGCGTAGAGTCCGCAGTATGGTATCATCAGCTTGCATGAGTTCATGTGTACTTGTTCATCTACATCGTAGCACTACTCAATGTTGAATGCGGTACAGTTCTAAGCCATCTTTTCAAACATACAATACCTAATATAATTTGATGGATTTAGCTGATACGATTGTTTCACGTTTTTTCCATTTGTAACACTAATTTGTTGCTGTTGACTTATGTAATTTAATATGTTTTGAATGGTTTGTTGATTTGTTTTCTTGGTTTTGTTCTCGGTATGTCGTGGCGTGTAGCGATTACTATCGGTCGGCTAGGTTATGTGTGCCCCCACGACGTCGCACCCGTTTTACATCAATTTGTACGCCAGTGGTCTGTAGTCATTTTTTTTATTATTACTTTATATTATTACTATTACGTTTAATATTGAATAAGTTATTAACCGGTATTATTTCGATTGTGGATGGTGTTTGTCCATGGCTTGTTAATATTATTGTTTTATATGATATGTTGTTGATTTCAGTTGAACCAAGCATGAGAATATTAATTCTATGTATTAATAGTACGGCCACACTTTAAGGGAAACTGAATTGTTGGGTGGAAACTACCTATTTGATTATTTTATTTTCAGTGCTGTACTTTATATATGTTGAACACCATCCGCTTTCTAAACAATATAAACTATTATTTACACCAAACTGCAAGACAAATTGTTTTGACTAACTTCTCAGATTACCAACATAGTATGCTCATATTATTGAATAATTTTATTTATTAGTATAACTAAATGATTTTATTTAATATTATATATTTTATTTAATGTAATTTGCTTACAGTTTGGAATCTGAGTTCCAATATCCATACAAATATTTTCGTGTGCCAGTTTCAATATTTGCTATTCACATTAATAACCTTTCCTTTGTTTTCCACAAATTTCCCTTGAAGAGTATACAATTTATTTATGCTTGATTAATTTTCATCAAATTATTTTAGAAAAGTAATTTTAGATGATATTTCATAAGCTGCTTATTACTCAATAAAGTCCTGACACTATTTTAGTGGTGGACAGTATTATTTAAACGTTAGACATATTTGAAATATCATTTAAATAATGGTCATGGTGTTGTAATTGATTGAGCACTCGCTGACAAGGCGTCCTTTGGTATCAGGTGCACATCGCTGCGGAACATCCGCGACAACGACGAGAAGGACTCGGCATTCCGCGGCATCTGTCAGATGATCCAGGTGAACCCGGCCGGCGTGGTGCAGGACTTTATGTACTTCTGCGACGCGGTGGCGTCGTGGTCGCACCCCAAAGACGACCTGAAGGAGATGTTCACCAAAATCCTGCATGGTTTCAAGAACCAAGTCGGCGAGGAGAACTGGCGTCACTTTACCGATCAGTTCCCCGTGCAGCTCAGCGTGCGCCTCTCCGCCATGTGCGGGATATAGACGTCTTCACTGCGTTATGGTAAGCTGTCAGCCATCGCCTGCCGCTGCATCTGTCCGGCCCGGCCAGTAGTAACCTGTGTGTTGTCCGCAGGGGAACCAATGTCAGCACGGGTCGGGAAGACATTGAGGGTGCGCTCCGGCCGCGGCCGGCGCCGCACCGCGCGTAGGGAACACTGCACGGGCGGCCGCAGCCTGTCCGCCGCGTTATGTGCCAACACACTGACCTCACTACACTAGCGAGGATATTTACACATTTGTACCTATCGACAGAGAATAATTACCTAGATTGTAAATTGTTACACTTCATTCTTCTGTTTGTACCTGAAAATTATATATTTTTTCGTTCGACGAGACGTACATTTAGAAGCGGCGTAATCACTTAATCTGTATGAGTGTATTGTGCACCGAGTGTATAGTATGTAGCTTGGCTGGGGCCTCGCAGGTTATGAACCGCTCCGCTCGGCTTCACGACGACGCACAACGCACAGGGCGGGGCGTGCACACGTATACGTGGGGTGCTAGGCTTTCTACTCGTATCTTGTTACATCCATGTTGCATGTTGCATGCTTACGTGTGCATCTATAACCATGTAACGGGTGTACATTCATTGGCCCTTTGTAGGTATAGTTTTACTCACTAATTTGTAACGCGGTGACTATTACCGAGTTAGATGTGGAATATCTACGATAATTGCATGAAAATTAGAGATAGTTTCTAGTTTTTAATATTAAAAGATGAGACGAGTTATTGTTCTATTTGATATGTCATTTTAAATTGATTCGTAACTACAAAAAATTATGTTTCATTCTTGTTTTTTTTTTCAATGCAAAATTTGTGTTATTTTGTAACAATCGTAACAGTAAGATTAAACACATCGAATCATTAGAGTCTCGTCATAGAACTTACCTAAAGAAACATTAGTAAAGTGGACTAATGTTTCGTGTCGAATTGATATCGTTAGGATGTAACGTCGAAGCTAATACTGTAACGATATGATATTGATGTGGCGAGCTGCGTGCAGCTAGCCGTCGCCAGCCGGGCCGCGGGCACTCGATCACCAGTCACATCGTTCGCCCTCTTGCTCCTGATACATAGCTTAGGTTGACTGATGCCATTCACTGCTCAACATGATACTGCACGTGTTTATTTTGTAATTCACTAACATTAAAACAACGTCTTTGCAGTTTGTTTTGGAGGATTTCAAGTAACAGTCATTTGGTAATTGATTTTATCCAAAAGCATTTATCTACACCCAGAGCTTTGCAAATATATTTTAGTAGATGTTTAAAATTGATGTGTTAACTATTATTTTATATAAATTACAAAGACTTAGTAAAATCGAGAATTTATGTCAACTGTGATTTGTGACTGGTTTTTTTTGACTAATATATGTGTATGATGATTATATGTCTGTGTCAGTGTAGATATAATATACTGCTTTGATAGATTTTATGACGGCTAGATTTCTGCTATATAATATACCAAATAGTATTTTTACGTTGTATATTGTTTAATGGAATTGTATGTGTGAGTTAGCCGCGCGTGGACGCTTGCGCTGCGACGCGCGCCTTGCCGCGTGGTCGGCGCAACATCTAACAAAGATATATATTTACACATTTGTACTGTGCGCGTCGAGCCCGCGACTGTCCATAGCTCTGGTCAACTTGTATGATTGATATAAAGTACTATTTACGTGTATATTTAATTAAATTAATATTATGTATATGTGAATACATATTGCGATGTATATTATTATTATATTCAAGTAAAATTGTTATTTTTTTTTGTTTTATAAAAGCTAAAAGTCTGACTTTAAACACTTGTTATATCATTTAGTTTTTCTTTTTTCAGATACGGGGATCTGAAATTATGTAGTTCAAATGAACTTTTAAGTATATTTTACAATTGCAATTTTTAGCATAGGGTACAGTGTCGATATAAAACGGTATTTCGGGGATATAAAGAAATTTGAAACATTCCGTAATCTAAATTTGTCTTTTGGCTCAGTCACAGAAAATTCACTCTCAAGTGTTACTTTATATATTTTAATTGTTGCGTCTCGCTAAATGAGTACTGTTTAGATACATATACATGTGATGTAGGCGGAGTCCCGGTCCCCAGCCCCAGCGAGTTCCTACCCCGAGTCCTGTCTAGTCCCATCCCGTGTCTAGTGCCAACGAAGCCCGGAGCCTCGCAGCGCCGACCGCGCCGAGCTCGATGCGGTAGCTGTCTCACGTCTCGGTACCCGTAGGAACACAAATTACTGTACCTACCTTTCGGATAAATTTGAGACACATTGTTTATTTTTTAAGTAGAATCCATTTTAAATCGATGTTACGGGTGGCCTCGTAATTTATTTTTAAGGTTAGTAGATTTTATGGTCATGATTTTTTTTTTAATGTAGATGTTTGTTTTTCCTAAAAAAACCGTGATAATAGTTGGATAAGTGATCGCATGCATGTATGTGTGAGTAATGCGGCATTCGTAAGGCACTCCCTTCCTTGAGGCATAGTTAATATTTTATGAAAAATATTATAGTTGTATTGTGTTTGGACGAACATTAATTGTGATGCATTGTCGATATAAATGTAGGTTGTTTGTGTCGCGTTAAATTTCTTATTGTGTTGTGCATTATTGTGAAAACCTACGTATTTTGTACTTGTAATACATAATGCTTTATTTATTTATATATGCATGTGAATATAATAATCACATTGTCCGCATTCGTTAACGCTGACATTACGTAGTCAAACCACATTTTTTTTTAAGAAATGGAAAAAAAATGGTTGAGCTGTCTCGCTCTACTTGGACAGGTAAAATGACGATACTATTTTAATACATTAGCATTTACATATGTACACGTAGGTATGGTGATGTCAGGTTATTCAAAATCAAGTTTTTCTTAAAAACGAACAATAAGCAGTGAAGTGCTCTCGGCACCGAGCGCAGCGAACGTACCGTATTGGCCGCAATTCATATTTTGTCGTACACAAAAAATAAGGGAAAATGCTGAAAATATACTGACCTGACCGTAATACTCTACTCGAACAATAGCATCATTATTTTACCTTACGACTGGGTTATTCAACGCACATCAAAATTTTATTTATTATTAATGTAGTTTCCTTAACCCGGAAGTACTAAAAGAATGAAAAATATTAGCATAGATATATACGAGGTAAAACTACGATTTTGTTTGATTTATGATTAAACGTCATTACCATTCCGTATACCGAAATCGGCTTATTATTTTTGTAATCTTAACAAAATGTAGACAATGTGATGGTTTTACATTTCATTTATTTATTATTTCACAAAAATTAAACTTATTCTTGATTTTCGATTTAATTATATATTTTATTTCTATTTTTAAACACAATATATATAAATCTATATTAAGTATGTACTAATATTTTATTACATATATTATTTCACTAGTTTTATTTACAAATCACTACCATTAGTTAGTCCTCTTGTAAATGGCGATAGGAAATCTATCCGTGCAAACTGTATCGTGTATGAAAATGAATATATTTTTAATTACTTAAAATGTAAATTCTTATCACCTGTCGGCAAATGTGTAAGTTATTTACATACAAAATTACATGAAACTGTTGCAACTGTAATGTTTGTATTGTAATACAGAATTTCAGCTATAAGTCAACCGGTACAAAATTACACACCATACATAATGATTATGTTGTTTGTTTACATAAAGTGAGTACAGATGGATGCTTCTTGTAATAGACACAACCTACCTCCACTTTAAGGCCTAACCCTAGGCGTCTTGTTCAAAATTAACAATACAATATTATAATTTTGGAAAAATATACTTGTATATCGACTACGGTACTTTTCGAAATAAAAATGCTGTACTCATTTTATATAATGATGTTTAATAAAATTATACAATTCAACCAATTGTAAAACTGAATATATCCAGATAGTAAGCAATTGATTAAATCTAAGTTTTGGTTGTAATAAGATGACCTCACAATAGACATTCTTTTACGATACATTTCGTTAATAAAGCACTCATTGTTCGAAGACGATGTTTTAATTTTATTTTATCAATCTAACATACATTCGGTTAGTTGCGACAACGCAAAATATATGTACAAAAAGTGCTTCATTCCTTGAATTCTTGAGAGATTTACTGCACTCCTATAATCGATTCGATAGAGAATGACAGCTTTTGTCGTTGTGGCTGGGTGTGAGACGGTATGGGTGCGTAAGTCGTGAGTAATGCGGCGAGGAGGTTCCTGCATAGCAGAGCGGCGGGGGGTGCTGCGGGCGGCGGCGGCAGCGGCAGCGGCGCTGGCCCGCGCTCCAGTTCCACGTCCGCGAAGGCGCGGCGCCGGCGGACGCGCTCGTTCCACGCTGGATCATTTGAAAATACCCGATCGCTACCTGTGTGCAGATTATGACATTTTACGTCTATGGTATCTGAGGGCCAATAAATTCTAATCATTTTTAAGCAACTTTCACATTTGCATGTCAGTTTTCTGTCAAAAATGTATGAAAAATGTTTTTTTCTTGACAGAGATGCGACTAAGATGAGTTATTTATAGATTTCATTTGTAGAACTGGCACACTGAGATCATCAGGACACAAGATACAGTTAGTCAGTTTTCCTGTAATATGACTGACGTGGAGCTTTGAGGCGTAAACTGAAGTTTTCAGGTGGTTCTAGTACAGGCAGATTATCAATTGAAAGGATTGGCTGTATACTTATCAGATGGCACGTCAAGATAGCCACCTATTCTTTTATATTAAAAAAAATGACAAAAATTAGCACACTTTCTTTTTTAAACTGATGATGCAGAATTTCTTTTGGTTTTGATTGAATGTCACCAAAAATGTAAAGAAACTTGTCAGAATCTTTTGAACACTTTATCCACATAACATAAGAAGCAAAAAACTTAGTAAACTGAAAAAAAAACAGTTTATTGTAAAATTAAAAAATCGGAACTGTCCCTGGTGAACAAAATAAATAATAATATATATAATTAATATATATTTTATTATATAATATATAGGTAATGTGATTTTGCAATAAGGGTACTTAGGTAAAATTTGCTCGAAAGAGTCACCGCGGCTCTGGAACGTAAAGGGCACAAGAAATATCTCGGGTGGGTTTTAGTCAGTAAGGGTCTGACAATGAAATACCCTTACGCTCCACCCATAGCGGGAGAAGTCATTTGATGATTTTCCAACCACCATAAAAAAAGGCAATGAAGTTTAAAATTAAATGTAGGTATACATTGGCATCGAAACGAACCCCCTATTTTTTGAGCCTGGTTTTTAAGAACGACATAATTATGTGTATTTTTTAGACAGATTAATATTTTTATGTGCATACAAGAGGTTTTCATAAATATCGTGGGAAGGCACAGTCGTAATATTAATCGCTTTAAATTTGTCTCTGAGGGAGTGTCTGGGACTTAATATAAATTGCACAAATAACCTTTTTTGTAACTTTAATTTCGGAAGTCGGTGTGTTCAAAAACAAAAAAGCAACCAAAAACACCGAGTACAGTAGCAACAGAAGCGGCCCACCAAGTTAAATATTTTTTGTAAAGGTTTTGTATTTTCTAATCAGGGTCACCAGGTACTCCACATCTTCGGTTATCCTAGTTTTTCATTTATGTAGCCATTAAATCCTAGCTCTCTACCAAATTTCAGCTCTCTGAGTTTATGTGAAGTACTAGTTCTATTTTGATGATCATGAGTGAGTGTCATAAATGCGAAACTTGGCATTCGCTTAACTTCGGAACTAAATGACCCACAGACTTGAAATTTTGGATTTAAAGTATGTGATTATAGCTTACTGGATGACGAAAATTTCTGCTTTCTGGTCTTATCCAAAGGTTCTCAAATAGGGGCCTGAAAATGCGGCGAAATGGTTCCAGTAAAGGATGGTGCAGCAGTGTTTGCTTTGCGCTCGACTTGGCGGGGGCTGCTGTCCGCGACTTCGTCCCCGTGGAATCCCCGATTTTAAAACATTCTTTATCGCTGCTCCGCTCCTATTGGCTTAAGCGTGATGATATATAGCCTAAAGCCTTCCTCGATAAATGGTCTATTCAACCCAAAAAGAATTTTTCAATTCGAACCAGTAGTTCCTGAGATTAGCGCGTTCAAACAAACAAACAAACTCTTCAGCTTTACATTATTAAGTAGTATAGATTGACAATGAATGATCCAGTGCTGAAGCAATAGATGGTGCATGACACCGCTCACAGTTGTTTTGTTGTGAACTTACTAACTCATTCATTCAAATATCTGCCAACGTTATTTTTCATATTACCTACCTGTGTTCCCAGAAGGATTAATACCTACCTACCTAGACTAGACTCACAAGGTAAACTTAGATCTAGTAATTTATCTTGTTACGGGCGGGCCTATAATATTGCTGGTCGTAAATACAGATCTAATCCAGGGCTGACTAGACTGCTGAGGACCGAGGAATTTTGATGAAGAAACCTGTCTTGGGAATCGAACACTGACTGCATAATATATAATATGTGACCGCCAACAATGAGTTTTTAGATGGGTAGTAGGTAGGTACATACGAAAGAAAATTGATGATAAATTTGGTACAACCTGTTACTTTTATCAAGCAGCTCATAAAGATACACATTAAAACGAATATTATCTAGATGTCATATGCGTGAACATCGTTTTGGCACCCGCGGAGCTATCATTCAACAGAACGGAAAGACATGTTTACAGTCAACAGTATTGCTGTAACCCGACACCCCGACAAAGAGCCGCCTCCGCCTTCTCTTGTAAAACAATCTTCACACTTTTTTAGAGCCCATAAAAATAGTTAAAAGAAATTGTAGTTTTTTGTGTTAATAGACAGTGAAATGTTGCCGAGTGTTGGATGACAGCTTTTGTTCTGTAATGAAGCGGGGACATTTTCAAGAGTCGTTCAAATTTTTTATTACGACTGTGATGCTCTATTTTTGTACTTTGAAGATGTTTTGTGCAACATAGAACGACGCACATTGACTAAATACCTACCTACCTACAACGCAATTAATCCAAATAAAATTGTAGCAAATCAAGAAATTATGATCTTATTCGTTTAGCTACTACTTATGAATGTAAATTAATTAAGTACATACTTATATAGATAATATTAAGCCATAATGTGCATCAAGATTGGCCTACCCTTGAATAAAAAACTATTGCTATCGAAGATTGCTATGCTATCAGGATTTAGCTAAAAGATGTAGAACAATTTATGCGTGGCTAGCTGTACCTACACGAGACTTCGTTCGCATGGAGGAGACGTATTCAAAAAACGAAGAAACAACCAAATACGTCGACTTCCGAAATAAATCTTATTTTATAAGTTTTGTGCTTTTTTGTTTAGAAGTCGGTTGTATTTTTTTATAAAAATGTTTATTTTTTATTCGTTAGTGGTGACCTGCTCCGGAGGAGCTCGTGGTTAAATTGTAACAGCCGCACGGGTCAATCTGCTACGCTTGCCGAGGTTGGTCTGTGGATGGGTGACCATCTTAACATAACGAGTCTTCTCCGTGCCTCGGAACGCCGTTGGTCCCAGCTGCCATTTGGAGATCTTTGGCAGTCGTTACGGATTGTCAGAAGCCAGAAAATCTGACATCAGTCTTACCAAGAAGTATGTACCTACCGTGTTCCCCAGTGAATGGGTTGTGGAGGTCTGGTAGGCAGCCGCTCCACGTAATATACTGGTATTCAGCTGAATCCGGCTTGACTGTGAGCCGACCCCAATATAGTTGGTAAAAAGGCAGATGAGTGGTGACCTAGCTCCCACAGCTAAACGTAGGTAGCTGATATAAAAAATAAACAGACATGCGATTTGCTATGATTCATTGAAGAGTTCCGTTTCCTATCTCCGTTCTTCATCAGACCTTCACCGAACTAGAAAACCTCGAAATACTAAGATGCTCTTGCAAATCATCGTATACGGTTATTTTTCTCATTTTACATCGACAAGTGAGAATGGGAACATTATCATTTTGTCGAAGTCACGCATTATTAGGGATAACTCATATATTAGGTAGTCAGATCTCACTGAAATTGGACCACCTGACATGGAGCAGCTTTCATCAAAACCGGTACACCCAGTACAAAGTTATGAGGACACAAAAAAAACATACAGTCGACTTGAGAACCTCCTCCGTTTTTGGAAGTCGGGTAAAAAGAGAATGCTTATAAAAAATGTACGTAGGTACAGTGACTAACTTGTATAACCTGACCCCGTTAGAATTAAGAATATTTATATGTAGGTCTGTAATAGAGATGAGATATACCTGCCATTCTCCATACCCGGCCTTTAAGGTATGGGTATCACTACATACCTGGTACAAATACCAGGTATCAAAATACTTCTAAGTATTTGGGTGTGGTAGGATTTCGATAAGTAAACGTATGCAATAAGTATGGTATGCCTCCAATATAATGTAGGTACGATGTTTCAAGTACCTATACGTAATTATGCATTATGAGATATGAAATCTTTCCTTCCTACTTTACCAGGCTTAGGACTGTCGCAAAACTTACAACTGACGCAAAAAATCAAAACATTGTCGACCTAAGTACCACTAGACAACGTAAACATTCAAACACGTAATAATATTCCCTAACATAAACAAACTAAGGAACTCTTTCACGTCGTTACAAAAAATGTAATTATGCTATTATGTTCCTTATGCACGTAAAAATAAGTACCCATTTTGTCTAACTAAATTAAATCAACCGAATGTTCATAATGCACGAATGACGTTTCGGGTCCCTTCGTAAGCTGTCGGGTAGCTTCGGGTTGCTTCGGCGTACCGAACTACCGATAAAACTGGGCGCTACCTTGTGGTAGCGGTTCGTATCGTACTATGCGTCTGACGTCATACCTTCAAGGTATTTACCCAGTATTTCGGTCCGTACCCGGTCTATGTACTGGGAAGCACATACTTGGTATATATACCTCTACCAGTATATACGTCTCATCTCTAGTCTGTAATAGAAATAGAGTAATGTAGGCCACTAACTATCTACTTCTTTCGTTTAAAATGCCGACCAAATCGGGTAAGGGTTAAGGTTAAGGTTCGGGTACCTCAAATGAAAATCTACAAAATAGACTATCGAACGAATGGTGGTTAGTCTTCAAACTACGACACAAAGAAACTGATGAATCAGCTTCCTTTTCAATTTCGTTATTATACACTTCAAATGACTGTACAATACGAACCACTATGTTTTATTTTACAATTTATTTAGTGTTCCTTCGACATAGCTCGATAGATAGTGTTGGCGTTGAAATAGATCGCGCTATGGTTGTGGTTGTTATGGTTGGAGGTAATTTCAATTTTCCATACTAGAAGAAACCTAATACAATACTTGACGCGTGCAGAAGTTCTTTGGATTGTTGGATATCAGGGCCTTTCATTATTTATGGACGCATACAACCGTACCTACGTACATATGTACCTATCTAGTAGTACCTATACCTACCTATATTGGGTTCAGATTTGATTTAATTTCAACAGTTTTTTTTTATTAATAATAAAAATAGATCTGCTGATGCCTAAGTTAAGCTCACCAATGTATTCAATTTTAACTCGCTCTCGCAGTTCCAAAATAAATATTTATCCAGCTAATTCGCATTTAGCATTTCACGGATGAGAAAGGAAACACTCGACAGTGGGGGCTCGGTTACTACAATAACACGAGCCGAGTGGTGCGGACTCAACGACACCCTGCTCGCCGTCACCGTATACATTACATTTTAAAATAACCGCTTCGACAAATCTACACATGCGTAACCCTATTTTGTGTTAGTAAATCTACCTACAAAATGGGTGCAGCCCGTGTAGCTACTTATCTTATTGTAGATATCTACATAGAATCTTTTCATTTGACATCGTGTCTACATACATCATACATACATCACGGTCGTATTCCTCATACAGCCGTGATGTTAAATGTAGACAGTTGTCGACAATGGTTACCGGCCGACCGCGAGGCTTCGTTCTTCACCTCAAAATGTCGAGATTTAGAACTGTTGAACCAATAATGGACCGTGTTAAAGCAAGCAAGTGTGGCCGTACACGTGTGCCCAACGTTATTTCGACGTAGGAACTCATATTTGAAAATTTTACCCAGTTTATCCGTGGCACCGAAATCTACCACAATTTTACAAAAATAAAACACTATCTAAAGCTTTATACATAAAAAATTTCAAAGTAATATGTTAAAGTTTATTTGAATTTCATGCCAATCCATTGATAATTAAATCTGATAATGCTGGTTAAAAAATCTCCAATTACATAGGCCTATTACCTACATTAGATACCTACTACAACCAATGCATCTGATGGCCTCCAATAAGATTCGACGACTTGACGAAAGTAATCAGGATTGTTTTAGGTTCGAGTCCCAGGCGAGGTACTGTTTGAAGCAGACGTGAGTCATCTTGTAGATTGAGGGTTGAATCGAAGATCACACCCAGATAGGTTTGCACTTCACTTTGCGCAGTTTATTTCATAACTACATACAGTTCTAAAACTTATAATTTACACAACATAGGTAGGTAAAACGACTTAGAGGCAGTCGTGACGGATTGTTCGGAGAAGGCGAACACACTGGCAAAACTGAAAGGCTATACGGAGACCTTTACCCAACAGTGGGACAGTGTAAATTGATAAAGAACGTAAATTGCTTTCCAGGATTCGAACCCAAGGCATATCGTAACCCGCAGCCGTTTCTACCAGCACAGCTTTCATCTCTGCTGCTCATCAATGATTTTTTATCCAACCATCAATCATAAAACGTGGTAGAGGAAGCTGACTGTGCAACAATACCCAGGCCACTAACCAGGTGTTAGTTGTTACCTAGTTACCACTGTACTTTAATATTGAATTAACCACTTAGGTAAGCACGTGTAGCAAATTCTACGGGCATTGCAGTTTGCAGGCCCACGCATTTGTATGTCAAATTAAATAAGACTAATCATGGTACCTACTACGCGAAAGAAACTTAACCTCTTTGATGAGGTCTTCTAAAGCAACCTCTTCTTGGTGAACATTTAAAAGTGCTCCATTCGGTGTCCGGGTCTTAAATAATTTCGTGCTCACTCTTGCATCTAAGCTTCTATTCTTACTATTAGGTATGTTAAATAACATGAGAGAGAATAGGTAGTAGGTACGTAACAACCCTGTGTAGGTACTGTCATTATCTGTGGTAGGTACTGTTTACCCAGTGTTCTCAGGTGCGTATAGTGAAGCTATACTATTAGTGAAAGTTTCGTAATAAGACAAATTACCACCTGCAAAAGTAAATAAAATTGAAAAAAAGCCAGAGACATGATGGCTCACCATAGATGGATGGCTGCACGGGGAAAGTCCGCGACATTTGCATGCATCGCAGACGAGCGCGGTAAGCTCGCTTGCGCGCCGCCAGCGCCGCCGCCTCCCCGTCCCGCGCGTCTGTACCGCCTGCTCCCTGCTGCCTGCGCAGTGCCACCTTTTGGAACAAGGATATCATTCATAAGATAAACATCAAATGACATTTAGGTATTCAAATTGGGCTGAGAGTTAGAACTTTTTACGTATTAACGATTCACCTAAAGGAAGTTCCCTAATACCCCAATCCCTCACTTTCCTTATTGGATTTATTGAATATAATTTCTAATTTGAGTGATCCATGACGTACCATCACTAATAATGGTAAGTAAAACTTTGGAAAAACTAAGCATTATACTGGGTTCAAGTAAAAGTGTAAAGGTCCAGGCGAAGTAATGCTGTCCCTTGCTCTGCGCATCAGCAATCTACTCATATGCGAACAGCCGCGACGTGACTTCTGAAAAAATATTTATGGCGAAATGACCATCCGGGGAATTGAACCCAAGACCCCACGCTCAGCAGTCGTGCTTCGGGCTTTGCAAACGTTTAGGTAGGTACCCCTCATATACCCACCATTGATTAGAACAAAGATAAGTATTTATTGTGTTTACGTTCACTAAAAAATGAATGATTTCACATGTGTAAAACTTGCATCTATTAATAAGGTTTTGTATTTCTTGATCCGGGAACGGAAACAACATACCTGTGCAGCCATGACCCGTTGTCGCTCGAGCACCAGCAGACAACCTGGACAGCGGCAGTCCCGCCAGCGACACAGCCTCTTGTGCCCCTTCAGGCACGAGATGACCCCGTGGTTGCGGCATCGCGCGCACTTTGGGGTTCGCAGTGCTTTCCGGCTGCCACCCGCAGCTTCACCATCACCCTCGCTATGCATGTTATGTTCACTCCGAATAATTTCAAAGTCAATCACAATCCCGCCACCAACTAACTCATGTCATATGAACCGATCCCACGGATTACTAAATTATTAATGAAGCGCGACAGCGAGTCATGTTGACGCTGAAATATCGTTTCAGAGATTGACGGCTGTAAAGTGGGCTTCAAGTCTTTAAAGTTCAGTGGCAGCCATCGCTCCGCCCAGCGCGCTTTTCGATTGGCGGAGATGCGATGTGGGCGGGCGCGCTGTGGAAAATCGTAGGACAACTGCTGATTAAAAATGTTTTTTTTTTCAATGTCGCTACTGGCATGCTTTTTTAACTTTAATCAATAGTTTAAGGACCAAACTATGTAGACTATAATGTCAAAAAATTATACATATTATAAATAAAATGATTTTTTTACAACACCACAAACTTTATAGTTTTGGCGGACGTCCATGTCAAGCCCGTTCACTTTATCACTTTCAAATTGATTTTATTGTTATACGTTAAAGGAAAAATGTAGTAATGAAAGGTATAATGTAGGTATTATATATTTCTGGAAACCTCGTCTTTTGAAGAATATAAAACAACTAATATGTATTTAATAAGTATTATGTTAACGTTTACCTTAATTTAATTGCAAAATAAATATGGTGGAAGAAAAGATTTTTTTTTAAATTTCATCGAGACTTAACAGTTGCACACGTTTACCCCTGCTTTACATTTGATGATGATTTGTAGCCTAGCTATCCATAACCATAATCAAATAAAACAAGCTGCGGATATTTGCGGCTTTCGTAGTAATTTGTAGAAATGTGATAAAAGTCAGAACGGAAAACCGCTCGCTTCTATTGCGGTTTGAAATGTTGCTGTTCACATCAATAGTTTAGTTTGCGATAAGTTTTGTAACTTATCATTGATATTAGGGCGTTTATCTTTTATGCACTCATGTTGCGTGTGAAAATATTAATCAACAAGATGCACACTACCCTCATATTTCATACAAGCAGCACCCCGCGGTTTCACCAGCGTAGTTCCCGTTCCCGCGGGAATACCGGGATAAAATATAGCCTATGTTACTCAGGGTGAATGTAGCTTTCTAATCTATACTAATATTATAAAGCTGAAGAGTTTGTTTGTTTGTTTGTTTGAACGCGCTAATCTCAGGAACTACTGGTTCGAATTGAAAAATTCTTTTTGGGTTGAATAGACCATTTATCGAGGAAGGCTTTAGGCTATATATCATCACGCTTAAGCCAATAGGAGCGGAGCAGCGATAAAGAATGTTTTAAAATCGGGGTTTCCACGGGGACGAAGTCGCGGGCAGCAGCTAGTGGTGAATATAGAAACAACATTTTGATTAATGGAGAAAGTGTCATAAAGCATTTTGCAGTACTTCCTATTGTTCAGCTTTCGCAAGATAAACAAGAATATCGTAACAAGGTTTATACAAAATTTCGTCTACACCATGCTAGAAAATGCTCAAGATCCGCTACAAACGAGGATGTAGGTATTTCATATTCTTCTTTATACTTCAGATCCTTACATAACCAGCATTAGAAAACCGTATACCTACTAAAAACGTGAAGGAAATTGATGAAGACATCTTAGATCTTTTGAAAGTGAACGAATTAATTTTAGATTCGAAGTTCATCAAGTCTAAATAACGTAACATTTAGTAGGTACTTAAACATTAATTAATCTGTGTTTGATTTTAATAAAAAAATCTTTTTACAAAAAAATACAACCGACTTTTCCACAAAAAATAAAAAAAGTACAAAATAACTTTAATTTCGGAACTCGGTGTTTGTGGTTCCTTTTTCATTTTTTGAACACCGACTTCCGAAATTAAAGTTATTTTGTACTTTTTTGATTTTTTGTGGAAAAGTCGGTTGTATTTTTTTGTAAAAAGTTTTTTATTTTTCACTTTTTAGTGGTACCTAAACCCCCTCCCCTCCCCCACCTAAACGAACCAATTACATTAGTGTAAAAAAAACGCACTGCTCCAATGCAGAGTAAACTAAAAGGTCGTCAATGTAGACAATGTAGATATTCTTTTAGATTTTTCAAAAACCGCTTGTTCGATTTCGATAAAATTTTCATGGGACCATTTGGGAAGTATAAACTTTCCAACAAAAAAAGAATTTTTCAAATCGGCTGGCAAGCGACGGAGTTATGCGCGAACAAACAATAAAAAAAAAAAAAAAAAACATACAAACATCCGAATTGACCTCCTCCTTTTTTAGAAGTCGGTTAAAAAGGAAAAATAATTTTATTTTTTAAATTGATTTGTATTTTGATGTTTTATATCATATTTGGTTTTTGCAAACATTAAAATAATAAGTAATTATTCATTGTTAAAAAATAAATATTGGACATTTTTGATAATTTTGAATTTGTTTTATTTTTTAATGTACCTATGGTTGTAAATTCAATCATAATAAATTACATTCCGTTTGCAGCCATATACACTATTCTATATTTGTGCAAAATCAGAAATAAAAATGTTATTGAGTTTTAAGCAGAAACAGACCTTTACTTTCCATAGTGGGGCGGCGCGACACCAAACGCTTTTGTTTTTCGTTTTATTCTTCGAAGCAAAATGATACATTAATCGCTTGTTGGGTATATTTAAGTGTTTCTACAGCGTATTTTTAACATTTTCAAAGACACATTATCATAAAAAAAAACTGTAAAAAAGTAATAAACTCTGTTGGTATCGTTTATTGCTACCATATCATTATCAAAGCTTATCCAGAGTTGAAACAGAAAAAGTTGAATTGTTAAATTTTATTGAACTATTAAATAGTTTTGGTTAAAGTAGGTAAACAGAAATAATTATCGACCTACCTTCCTAGAGTACTTTGTTACAAGATATTCAAATGTAGATCTCAATATCTCTATTTAACTGCCCACAGAAAGATTAAAAAAAAACAATTCGTTAAATAGTGCAAAAACGTTCACAACACTCTACCTACAAACAGGCAGGGCTCTATCTGAAACAAGTAAACAAAAGTCCTGAAACACATAACAATTTTATCAACACTAGTAACGTGAAAATGATATTCAATCTCGAGCGGCGATTGCCAATTAGCTCTCATATTTCAATTGCCCGTGTCCACCAGCTTCAGTTACTGCGACTCTACCTTTTATTGATTTTAATTCTAGCTTTATTAGGATTAAGATACCTGCTTGTATGAAAACGATACGTGTAAACCATAATGCCTAGATATCTATTAGACGAATGATTAATTAATTAACCAATGTAATTGGACGTTTTATAACTAGCAATTTCTGATTAATTATCTCCTGGATTGGCGGTCAATTCGACATTCAAATAAACTTTATTCAAAAGCCGTGTTATTTTAATTTCAAATTCAGTCATTTGTTTTTATATAGTGTTTTGTTTTTGTGAAATTGTGATTGTTTTTCGTTTATCACCATTGATAAACTGAAAATTAGTAATTTTCGAAAATGAGTTCCTACGTACGGAAATACTGCTGCGCAAACAACACCATCAAACATCAACAAGGTCTACACAAGTCACAAGCCTAACACGGCTTACGAAAACACAGTCCATTCGTTTTAAATCTGTAAATTTTGAGTTGAAGAACGAGTCGCACTGTCGCGCATGTCGGCCGGTAACACAGAAATCTTAATAATAATTGCCTTATTATTAAGATTTCTGTGGCCGGTAACCATTGTCGACAACGACGAATGACGGCGATAGTGGAACGGATCCAACTCAATCTACGGCTGAGCTGGCTGCGGGCCTTGGAGTTAGTGTCAACATTGAAGCACTTCGTCAAGTCAAATCCGAAAGACAAAAAAGCTAGATAAGTGGGTGCCACTGATTGTCTGGTGGACCAGTGCCTTTGTGACTGGCAGTGACTTGTACATTACACCGCCTTACCGAATGGTACAACAGTGACGGCAGATGTCTATTACCAAGAATTGCAAACAATGATGGAGAAGCTCACAATTCAACAACCGAGACTGGTAAATCGGTCTTCCCCGTTGCTTCTCCAGGACAAAGCGGGAGCTCAAACTTCACGACAGACGAAAGCAAAGCTACTAGAGTTACAGTTGGAAGCTCTCCGTCATCCAACGTATTCACCGGACCTCATCAGATTTCTACATATTTCAACATTTTGAAAAATTCAACACCCTAGATGCAGTACAAAACGCTTTTGCTAACTTCATCGCCTTCCGTCCGGCAGGCTTCTACAGTAAAGGGATAAACAAACTGCCATAAAAATGATCAAACTGTAGGTATAGATAATTTGGGCCTATACTTTGACTAGCTAAACAAAGTACCAAAATATTTATATATTATTTTTTTTATCCAAATGTCCAATTTTATACGTAGAGACCTAATATTTTGCAAGCATGGCTGGTCGAGTTGAACCTAATTAATTTAGCAAGGCGACTCTGGATTTTCTTTTGTAGGAGCTTCAATTATTTCACTGTAAATCAACTTTTAGCCTGTTGAGTGCATGTAGTTTTCTGAAGCCCGGACTTTTGTAAATTGGAACTATCGATAATAACTTATCTACAATCTGTCCACAAGTTAACACATAACTACATAATCTGAAGTCGCTTTAATGCAGTTACGCTAATGAAGTATTAAGTTAATAATAGCGTCGGACAAAGTATCTTTGTTAGTCGTAATCGTGGTTTAGTTCGGAGCATAAAGCGGTCTTTGGTGTCGGTACAAAACAAACGCAGTCTTTATATTAGTACCAGCTACCGACACGCGTGCATACGATTCATTATGCGGCCCACTGCCTTTGATTGTACAATATCCAGTGCTAACAAACCAGCGTATCTTTTTATTGTAATTAACTTTAGATTGTTAGCAGATTGGACCATCATTGTATGTTTATAGTTATTTTAGACTGAGTAGCTACCCACCGTATGAATGTTTTTGAGTTTTATACACGTCTGTCAGCTTTATGAATGACTTCGAAAGATTATAGACTATCAAATTTTGATGCGTAAAAAAGTGTTCAAAATGTTCAGTTGACAAATTATCGAGAATTTACAATCTCTAAAGATATTTTATAATCTTAGGGAGTTTTCCACATATACGTAGATACCCGAATAGAACATGCTAGCAGCTGGTGTGTCTTGTTAGATGTCACAGACAAAATACAGAAATCCCAGGTATGTGAGCGCGAGTGTTATCAATGTTATCATGTATTAGGTAATGTGAAGATCTCGTCAACAAAACCAGCATTGGGGAGCACATGCTCTTCCAGGATCTATGTGACGTACCGGTAAGCAGTCGGCGACCCTTTCCCAGGAGCATCTGTAGTCCGGGAAACGCAAACTAGGTCAGTTTTGCCATTGCCCAGAACACACACAGGAACGTATTACAATGTCTCATTGGTGCAGGCTTGGGCGGAACCTTTATCCCTATCTTCTGTAAACCTTTCTGCCTCTATCTTACAAAAAAGGCACACTCTCGTCTCGTCTCGTCAGAAAAGAGAACATTTTCGTGCAGCTACTTCATCACGAAGTCATCACTTATCGTCATCGTGACCTCAAGCTCTCGAGCATCGAGTCTTATAGCCAGTACTTACACACTACAGGCTTCTACGGGTATCGTGACCACCACTACGCAGCGTGCGCGCATTCCTGGTTAGCATCCTCAGCCTCTATCATTTTCAACCGCATCAGCGACTGTCTGACAATCACACTGCACCTTCGGCCAGTTACATAAAGAGCCTTTACTCTGTTGCACTTACCTCTATACGTTTCCCAGACGGACGTAGCCACCGGCCTCTCCAGGAAACTCTGGTACACTCTTCGAACATGCCGAGCGATACCACACTGGCGCATCCCTGATTATAGTAGATGCTATGACTTGAGCGGCTCCCAGGAGCAGTCTTGATCTTCATCTCCAGCTTGCTTTTATTGACCAGTCGGAGTGAACACTGGCAAAGAACTAAGCTCCCACCTCTCTCGTAATTCTAATGGTTTGAGTGGAGATTCGTGAAAAGCTAAAGTGATTGGGGTGAGGATGTTTAAACCAGTAATATCTTGGTCGAGATCTTGATAGTACTGTCGGGATTTCCCTGATAATGGGTGGAGAGGTATAGCTTCTCCACTCGTCAAGCATCGGAGGATATGTTGTCCCCTTGTCGCTACTTCACTAAGAGTTCGTTTATGGGCCCTGTTTATTAATTGGGCTTTCAAATGACCCCAATAATGGTGATAAGCGTAAGTAACGCTTGAAAGTTATTTTGACGCCGAGTGTATTTTAAAAACTACAAATTCGTAACAAAGAATAATAAAAAAAAAACAGTGTACCTATATCAATTCATATTGCTTATTTATTTATACAAACCAGATTAAAAGAAATAATAAATTGCAATAAAATAAGAAAGGAAGCAAAAAAAATAATCAAAGAATTCATTAGGTCATCATTAATTTGTACTTACACTACGAAATAATACTTCATAGTAAACAGTCGATTTGCCTAGCCTTTTCCCAAAATAAAAATCGGAGTTAGCTTCCAGTCTAAATGGTTGCAGCAGAATACAAGTACTTTACATCAAATGCAATACATTTATTTCACTTATGTTTATATTTGCAAAGTTGATTTGTAACGATGCGGGTGGCATAATCTGTCTAGATAAAACCCTTTAAATAATAAAGATAAAAAGTGCCATACATTTATTTTGAGTAAACGGCCACGATAATAAACAAAATAGTATCTAAGTTTCAAAAATGTTTATATATATATAGTCCCCTCTTTAAGGAGTGGTTAGTGAGGCGCCACGGCGGGCGTCTTCACCTTCCGCCTGACGTTTCGGGAGGTACCTATTTCTGATTCGGCGGGAGGACACGCCCGGGTGTCATTACTGTGAGGGTCACCCGGACGACATGGTGGTGGTCTGCACTGCTTGGGTGGAGCAGCCGCAACCGAGACAGCCGTAGCGCCCCAGCCGGCCTGTGTACTGCGAACGTCGGGTGGCTCGCCGTCCGATAAGAACCAGTAGGAACGACAGTGAACCGAAGTTCACTGTCTGTCCATCTGTTACAGCCGATTATATCTGCGAATCGACTAGACTGATTCAGGTGAAATTTAGTAGGTACACATATAATCAGTAATCTTCTGTGACCCAAACATGGATACGTACGTAACGAACATAAATAAATAAAGGGAAAATACAGGTTATTCTTTAGATTACAGGAAAAGTTATAAGAATTCATTGGTTTCAAAAGTAACATGCGAATAGGTACATAGTTCTGACCCTTTGTCTGATATTGTACGAATGAGTGAATCACAAATAAAAATTTATCAAAAGATCAAAATATGATACACATTTCTTGAAACTAATCTTCTTTAATATATAGGCTGTTTAATCATTATAATAAATGCATGGCACTTGAAGAACACATTTGACTTTTCAAAATGGTATAGGTAATAGTCAATTTTAGCACAGGTTGGAAAAAAAAAAACTTTGTAACCGACAAGGTATTCTTTAAATGGTCCTTGGTAGTTACTAATTTGTACAGATTGTGTACCTACACAATCATGGTTGCAAATTAGTACTAGTACCTACATCCATTTTAAGGAATGCACCGAAATAAGTATTACCCTGCATGATTAATTATTTTATCACGTAATTAAATATACTTCAGTTATTGATCATACTTAAGGTACGACAGTAGTTCGGTAAGTAACTGGGCCAGTCGCTTAGCGATATGTCCAGCGTATTTAGGCAATGCTAACTTATTACAAAGGCACATCTACGTTACAGAAGTAACCCAATCTTATGAAGGGTAACATCTATAGGCCAAGCTAGGTTCACAAAATAAAATTTGATTCCGGAACTAATTCTTTTTGCGAGAAGCAGGCATCAAGCCAATCTTCACTCACTATAAACGCTTCAGATGACTCCTTAATGTTTTCCAGCTCAGTCTTATCCGTATTGTTGGGCAGTACAATGTGAGTGCAGTTGCTGGTACTGTCGAGTACGGTGGCCCCGTACATGCGGGCCAGTATAGCGGCTATACTCTCCTGGTTCGGTATGTAAATGCAGCATGGTCGCAAGAACGAGTGCGGGTTGATTTCCTCGCCAAAGATCTCCTTATCTACTTCCAGCATCTCTTGGCGTGTGAGGTAAATTGGAACCTGTTTGAATGTCAATTAAAAAAAACAATATTATGTTTATTGTATAGATAAGTAACTATAGGAAATCAGCCAAACGAACAGAGAAGAGTAACTACCTAGTTCATAACGGTTAATATACGCGGTTAGACGAGATCTGGTCCACTGTGAGATTAGGAATTTCAAAGCGATTATGTAAGCTGAAAATCTAACTCATCAGTCGCATAATTCTTAGTATTTTTATTTGTTATTGTAAAATACTTACATCATCGTCCATTTTCTCAAAGATCTTTCTTAGAGTGTCCTCATCAATGGGCTCAGTGTAGCTATCGGCGTAGGCGTCGTAGTTCCTGGCCAGCGCGAGCCTGGTGGCGGGCGCGAGCGCGAGCGCGTGCAGCGGGTGCAGGGGCAGCAGCGCGGGCGCGGGCGGCAGCGCGCGCAGCCAGCCCGTCGTCATGACGTCCGCGCAGCGCGCCGCCAGCACGGCGCGCACGCGGCTCGTCAGCTTGCCGGCCACGGAGCACCACGTGTCCGACCCTTGCCAAAAATGTTCATGTTTTTACTTTGGCTTGAGGGTGCTTCCTCTTACTTACAGATACTCTTTTCTTTAAAAAGACATATTAGCTAAATCGCCAGTTTAGACCCAAAAAAAATTAATACAGTCGCACGGGCCGATCTTTAGGATTGGCAACGCTTGCTGAGGTCGGTCCGTGGATAGGTGACCATTCTAACATAGCGAGACCCCTCCGTGCCTCGACAGCACATTAAGTTGTTGCTCTCGGCTGCCTCTTATACATCTTTGACAGTTGTTACGGGTAGTCAGCACCCAGGAAATCTGTCACCAGCCTAGTCAAGTGTTATCGTGTTACCCAGCTACAAGGCCAGTCGCTCCATATAAAATATTGGTACCCAGGTGCATCCAGTTCAGTGTTGCCAACCCTACAGTTTTAACTGTAAATCTACAGTTTTTCGGAAGTTCTCTCAGTTTTCAGTTTAGGCCTTGAAATCTACAGTTTTTTATGAAAGATACTAGCGACATCTATTTTATTAGTCCGACGTCAGTAAAACCTACCAGATGTTGATAAATCCCTAAGAAAGAACAAAGTACCTAGTAAGACATGAAGAAAAAAATTACTGACTCTTGGCTCAATGACGAAAAGTTTAGTGGATGCCTTGGAAAAAGTAAAAAAGGTAACACATATTTTTACTGCTTTGAATAGCAATACCTACTATCTAACATGTAGGCACTGGAAAAAATGCAACTTTGGGACTTGATTTTGTCATTCAATTTGATTAATTAAAACTTTGATAATTACATGAATTTTCTTGTTTTTAATGCTCTCCCTATAATGTATTCTATTTATTACTATAATTAAATTATACAAAATATAATATAAAAATAGAGATATAGATTTACTGTTTTTTAATTTGATATTTACAGTTTTCTACAAGAGGAGCCGACCCCGGTCTGGGTCGGCTCCCGTTCTGTAGAAAACTGTAAATATCAACATAGTGGGGAGAAAGCTAGATTTTTGCCAGTTTAGGCCTATCTCTCTAAGGTTTAGCTTACCAATATTAGCGACCACCTTCCCTCCGTGCGACTCGATAATCTTGCAGAGTTCTGGCCTTTTACAGTCATCATCTTCTGATAGTATATAAAGCTTTCTTCCCAGCAGAGATTTCGAAGTCACCTCTACGTCGCCCCCCGAAGTGATCTGGAACTGTTCTGCGACCTGAGGCGCTTGCGTCTTCCGCTTTGTTCGTGGCTTTACTTCGTCTATTTGATCTCCAGTGATTTGGTTGGTACTTAACTTTACTACTGGGCCTTTGTTCTGCCGGAAAGAAGGTGTTTTATCAATTACTAGCAGCGTCCCGCAGTTTCACCGGCGTTGTTCCCGTTCACATAGCAATACGGGGATAAAATATAGCCTATGTTACTCAGGGTGAATGTAGCTTTCCAATGGTCAAAGAATTTTTGAAATCGGCACAGTAGTTTTTGAGTCTATTCATTACAAACATACACACACACACACACACACACACACACACACACACACACACAAATAAAAATCTTTCCTCTTTATAATATTTGTGATGTAGATGCGTGAAGCTGCAACGCCATTGCTATCGACCGGTTGATTCGTCCATTTTGCAAATGTGCGTGACAGCCGAATTATATATAACGACCATTAGTTACGTTTGCTTGAGGTAATCATTATTATTATTACTATCGATTGTTGCAACGAAATGAAACTAACAGCTTGCGACTTTTGTGATTGTCCGGCACACTTACGGCACAAAGCGCTTCAAACTCTTGTAGTGTCATGACATCCTGAACCGGTTTATCGTCTCGCACCTTCATGACGCGAGGAAACCGCAGCGTGAAGTCCGACCCGAACGCTGAGCTGCGGATCAATTCGGATGCTCGAACCTGTACAATACACATACATATATGAGACCTGAACTTCCATCACAAAATTGCGCCTGTATTCAAAAGCAACGCCATGGAAGAACCAGGCGCTATTATGAGATTAACTAGACTGCTTCACAAGATATTGAGCCTCAACAGCAAACAACTTTGAGAAGTGGAAAGAGTGGAGGGAGTGTTTGCCCAACAGTATGGACTGGTTTCATTAAAATGACAATAGGACTTTACTTTAGTCTAACAGTGACACCGATAGCTGGAAAGTCGAGTGGAAATCTGTATCTGTAGGGTAGAGACATGACCCCGGTAAAAGGGGAAAGTAAATAGTGCGACTACAGAGATAACGACTATTAGAGACGTGTGCCGGCCCCAAATAAATTAGTATAAGGGCAATGAAACGATGATGAGAACTTTACCGTTAATACGATGGAATGCTCAGGCGGAATCCAGAAGTCTGGCTTCTCCTTATTAAAACACAAGTGCCGCGGCGCGGGCGTCTGCTTTAAGGCAACCCAGTGTCGCTCGAGCGCGGCGCATATCGTCTCACGTTCGTCAAACGTCAGGCCCGTGGACACTCGCCCCACTGACACCCAGCGCTCTGGCATTTTATCTGACGGAAGAAGAAACTTTTACACACCCTACTCCTCTATCCTACTGGTCCTATCCTACTGCTTATAGGCACGAAAATAAGTGTATTGCGCACTAGTGCGGAAAAGTCGCTCGTCATCCCCCGTCTATTCAATTCATTGTATAGGCCACACAGGCTAGTCGCTGCCACCGGGCAGCCTCCAACTTTTTCGACTACATGTGTTAAAACCATTGTTAGATGCGTTTTTAATTGAAGTTTATCGGCTCCATCGACTCGGCTATAATGACAAACTTTCCCCACTTGCATAAAAAAGTACTATTTTGTTTCTACCACATCATCATTTGCTTAGGCTTTTTATCAAAGAAGAATGGTCCAACAGAATTGAGACCTATGGTATTATATTTTGTCAGTAGACATAGAGCATAAATATGTTTTTTTATCTGGAATTGGACCGATGGGTTCCATTTACTTACTACAGATATTCGATAACAAACACCGCTTGATGATGGAAACATTAAAAGTGAATAGTGGCTCTCTCCCATACCGATCGTATTTGGGCTCACATGAATCATTCGGGTTGGTACTATTCATTGAAGCTGGTAACAACCATCTGATGACGGAAACCATAAAGGTGAGCAGTGACTCTCTTAGTTGACTGCTCCTATACCCATCGTGTTTAGGCCCATATGAATCGTTCAACCGGGCACTATTCATTTTAGCTGTCGCCAACAATTGCCAAAACACTCAAAGATTCAAAATTCAAAAGTCATTTATTTAAACTAGGCTGATAGACAGCACTTTTTGAACGTCAAATTTTACATAAAGACAGTCCCCCAAAACGCTCACCCGTCACCACTTCCTAGTGGCTAGCTGGAAAGAAGAAGTGGCGCAACAAACTCCCCAGCAACACATCTGTCTATTGCGTTTTAAGAACTTGAATTAATACAATAGTATGCAAAGTCATTAATACATGACAAAGGTAGAAAAAAAAATATCCAACATTGAAATCAAATTCAAATGCCCAAACACGACGGCTATATTAGTATCCAATTAAGACATCCACTGTCCACCTGGTCCCCATCGTTAGATCCTTGTTACCAACAGCAATGAATAGGCATAAGGATTCAAATCAGCCCAAACACGATGGACATACCAGTAGCCAACTAAGAAATCCACTATTCACCTTTCTGATCTCCATCATCAAATCTTTGTTACCAACAACAATTAAATGTGCCCATTTAAACGATTCAAATGGGCCTAAATACGATGGTTATGCTAGCGAGAGTGTATGAAATTAGCTTTTCTATACTTCGCTTGAACGAACACTCAAAACCATACATTTATGTGTTCGCCAGTGAAATCTAAAAGAAACTATTTATAAAAAAAAAACACAATCGACTTCCACCACATAGGAAGTACTGTTTCAAACAATGCCTATAAAATTAGAGGGTTGCTCTAATTTTCTAGGGATCCCATCATCATATCCTGACTTATACCTTTAATTATCTGCTAAGCAACATGGGGTGATAATAACCAGGCACACATATCTAAACTGCGTAACATTGCCTCAAATTGTAGCCTGTAAATGTGTTGGTGCTCTCGATTTCCTTGGAATCCCATCATCAGACTCTGACTTGATTACAATGGGACACGGAGTAAATGCAAAGTTCTCTTTTTTCATTTACTCCGTGCAATGGGATCACCTGAAGAGTATAGACATTCGGATAAAAATAGAATTTTGAAAATCGATCCACAATCGGCGAATAAATCGGTTATCATCACTTCAACAAAAACTAGTATTCGGTTTGGTTTTTACTATAGTGTAATTTTGTTAAGATGATGCTCAGTTGTCTATGGTTTCAACCTACATGAAGCTGAACGGGTAAGTTTGGAAACAATGAGTTTTTTTTTTATAAAATGCATCCTGCAAGGTCTAAGCTACTCACCTGGGGCCACGCCATCTGCGCAGGCGACGAGGAAGCTCTTGGCACGTCCTTGTCTCTTGTTCTCGGCTTCGTCAGCCCCGATCACCACCAGGTCGAGGTCACTCATTGTACCTTCCGTGTACTAGAATGACAATACATAGCTAAAACCGCTTGATCAGTATGGGAGAGGCGGATATAGTGAATAGGATACAAGAACGACGCCCATGTAGGTAAAAAATAATATTTAGTTTCATTCGGTTATATTGAAAATCTAACAAATTTTGCCGCTGGTAAAAGAATACGCAGATGATGATAGTAGGTATGGTAGAGTCGATAGCGAGTCAGTCTTGGGATTGCAAGCACAGCTGCTGAGTGTGGTGGAGTCCTGGGTTTGATGAGTCCCAGGTTGGACATAAAGTGTAACTGGCTTTTTCAGTAGGAATTACGCAGCCCGTAGCCACCGCAGCCGTAGTGTGACACCCCCGTGCCTCTATAGCCGGGTCCTGCTCCTGATCTCTTCCCGGTCGAGTCGGATTGCCGACCCGTCGCACTACGAGGGTAAGGGAACGGAGAACGCACCAGTGATTGCGAACACACTTCTGCACTATCATATTTCCGTTGTACTAGGCTAATCTCAGTTGAGATTGGCCACCGGACCGAAACTCGAGTAGGGAGGACGATTATTCGAAGTGCTTCTTTATTAACTATTGCTCTGTCTGACTTGATTAACCGAGGAGATCCAGAATGTAATGGATTGACTATTACATAATATTAGGCATAAACGCAAGTGGGAAGTAGAAAGACAGTGAGACAACACAAGCTAAACATGAACAAGAACGATCAGTCAAATAAGCTGGATGCCACTATACCTCGGGCTTAATTTTGTACCATCCAGCGTTACGCCGGTTGGGAATGTAGTAGGACTCCACATCTTTGACCACTATTCCTTCGTCTTGGTCCTCGATGGCTTTGTTCAGGGCCTCCAGTATTTCAGGGTAAATTGACCTGAGTGAAATAATTACAAGTATGAAGTCTACTTTTAATTTTTTTTCCGACGACGATGACAGCGCGTAAGTCACAAAATCAGCACGTCTTGGTGCACAGTATAGTTTTCGAAAGTATTTATAAATATGTTTAAAATAACAGTGATAATAAAGGGTTAAGAGTCGTCAATTTACATTGATAATAATTGGTATATTTCACAAGCTCCAGACAATCGTTCCAAATTATAGATCAGTCACATTTTGTGCACACGTGCATTGCAAGAAAGATCGAAAAAATTATTTAGAAAAAACACCAAATATATATGTTTATTATGTACAGTTACCTCTGAGCCACGATCTTTCGTCGACTATGTTGTATAATTCCAGGTTTGTCCACGAACATTTTATCTAAGATTCGAAGTCTTTCGTTGAGGGGCAAGCCACCTTTATCCGGAGGCCCCACGAGGGTTCGACCGTTGAAGTATAGGATGTCAAAGGCACAGAAACAAGGTCGGAATTTTGAGTTCTCTGTTATCTTCTTAACATCGAAAGCCATACCTGTAATAAGACTCGTAATTACCATAAGGATTGACTACGGGACTTTAAAAACAGCCTTGCGTAATCAAATGAAAACACAAGTTTTTATTACGATTAATTGATTTGTAGAATTTTTGCGCACTTTTCGCTCGATAAATACAAAAAAAAATATGCTTGAAAATATTCTAGAAACAACTCTCATACTTATCATTTGGTACGATTAAAGCTCGCCTGGTCAATACAAAATCTACCTTTGGAGCCAAAACATTGGTGTTGTTTATGCCAGCCCATCATCTCGCCGTCTAGAATGAAGCTGGAGACATCCGCTGAGAAGCAATTCTTCAGATGAGGCGTCAACAACCCTGAGTCATATGAACTGCCATAGTTCTTACTAAATGAAAAGCCTCTTCTTGAAAAATATTCATATTTTCCATTTTCCATATGCATCTGTTTTAAGGTAAGGTATTTTAGAGTTTATAAAGCTTAGGTATTACTTGTTTCATAAACTTCAAAAGCAGCCCACAGTTTTAGCTAACCACAGCAACTAGCTTTCTAAAATATATAGATTCCTAATCAAACTCGTCCCATAAGCATCAGATAGTTCACCTACGTATACAAACAACTGAACAACATCAACTTGAAGATATTCCCCATGACATGGGGAACAAATTACTTTTGTCCCGGCCAGTAGATGAAACCCCTAAATTCCCACTTTCAGCATATCATAATTACAGAACTCAAAGCATAATACATTAAAAATTCAATCAGACCTAAAACATTACCTATCTACCTTTGGCATCTAGCAAGAGGCAGAAGCGAGAGCAATGAAACAAACACAAAGCTTTCAATTACATATGAATTGAGAATATATGGAAAAAGCTTTCCAACTTCCTCAATCCATTTGCAATCTTCTATAAATTAAAATCGCTAGCGTTTGAATAAGCACATCGAAGATACCTTTTTTACAAGTACCCGATCCAAATAAAACTTTATTTTAACTAGGTGATTGCTGTTGCACCACCTTTTTTTCGGATGGGAAATCGTCAAATGACTTCTTCTTCTCTGAGTGGAGCGGAAGGGAGTGTCAGACTCTTACTGACTAAAATCCACCCGTGTTCCTCCTAGGCCCTTGCTATCTAGGGCTGCAGTTACTCTTTCGAACTAACTCCGCACACTGACCCTATGGGGCCCCGTCTTCTTTGCTGCAGACATTTCTTTGAGACGCGCGTAGAACAGTACGCACCGTCAACCCGGGCCTGTTTGTTATCGGACGGTGAGCCACCCATAGCTCTCCATTCGAAGGCCCGCGCCTAAGGCGGCCAGGAATCGCCCTGCGACTCCCGACGCTCGGGGCGACTTGTGTTGTGGCGGGTGGCTCGTGGCGTTTCCCTCTTCTGCGCGCGGACTGCCTCCTCCTTCGCTAACATTACTGCTTCGCAGAAGGAGGTGATAGCTTCCCATGCCTCCTCGCTCCAGACCATGGATTGAACCATGGCTGGAAGCGAGAGATCACCACCGCCGATCGCCTCGACGAGGACACGGCGTTGCTCCGCCTAAGCAGGGCAGACCTCTACCGTATGGTCCACCGTGTCCTCTGGGTGATCCACACAGTGTATATCGGAGATACCTATCTACCTACTATTGTATTTAAAGAAAGAAATAGCTTAAGCTTTTTTCGAAGTGCTTATTCAAATCGTATTATTTTTCAGATAATTATGTATCGAGAATCTACTTAAACTAATAGTTTGGCTGGATCTTCTTTTAAGAACCTGCTTGTTTCGGAAAGTTACCTGGAATCTTTCGCCATCAAACTTGTTCTCAATCTGATAAGTCTTGTCGATAGAAAGTTGTTTCACTATATTTTTGACGTCGAGTCGTTCGGAAAGCATCGGGCTTATCGCGAGGAACATCTGTATGCCTAGCTCCAATGGACGAGCGTCACCCTCGCCTAGCTCTTCACACACCTGAGCAGAAGAACTGCTTATTTAACTACTCTACTCTTTAGTGTTAATTGTAAATATTAAATCGCCGAATGAGAACAGCAACAGTCACAGAATTTTCTGATGAAGTTTTCTTAAAAGCCCAATAAAGCTCAAAGTGGTTAAAGTAAAATTCACCCAATGCTCACCTTGGATAAAAGACCACAGGTTTCGTAATATTCGGGAGCATCAGGATGAAACAGTCCTAATATGCGATTGCTTCCCATCTCCAGCTTGAGATCTTTTAGAATCAATCTAAGGAACCACTTCAGTTGATCTGCGGTCACTTTATTTATAACGTGACTGAACATGTCATCAAGTACCGCTAAAATATAAGTTTATTATTATGTAGCTACTAGTTTAATCATGTAAAATAATTAAATTAAACGAAGGTACGTATGTAAGCAGTAGGTACCTACATACCTATTTTTACGGACTAGTATACTTACCTACATTTCGCTAGCTGAGTGTAGGTAGGTACATATATGTGCCCAGTATTAATGTTGGATACCAAATGTTTAGACATTTATTCGCAACTAGCAGTGCCCCGCGGGAATACTGCGCAATGACACCCGCGTAGTGCTCGCTCCCGTGCGAATACGGGGATAAAATATTGCCTATGTTACTCGCTAATAATGTAACTTTCCATAGGTGAATTGGTAAAAATCGGTCCAGTATGTTCGGAGCTTATTCGGTACAAAACTTATAATAATTATTATCTAGCGTAGATAACTTTCAACTGCCTGTCACATGGAGCGACTGCCTGTCTGACCCCCACAACCCTGTGGGGGTCAGACAGGCAGTCGCTCCATGTAAAACAGCTGATACCTACTTAGCTGCATCCGTGTAGACGAGATATTTATATTTGGGAAATACTAGGTAGATTTGCTTCCGGCTACAAATTTCGAGTTTTGAAATGTTCTGAATTTGGACGGGAGTTGACAACTTCGGACCGACATTTCTCGGTGTAGGGTTAGACGAATTGCGCAAATACTCGAAGTTAAATTGCCACTGCGTCTGCAGTCAGCATCAAAAGCGGCTGTCTCTGAATCCATCGTCTCTCTTTCTCTGAATTTATCGGACCCTTTTGCCGGTTAGAAGACGACATTATTTGTAAATAGTACCTACATAAATATATATGCTCAATTACTTACACGCTTTCTTTCCAACTTCAGCAGAAGAGATTTTGTCAAGGATGTCATTAATATCACCAACAGTAAATTCATCAGATTTTTGGGAAAGTCGACTTTTAAAGACAAAATATGCTACTCCAGCAAAATCACTGTCCTGCGAGTTACTGACGGACCTATAGTTCAGCAACTTCTGCGCATCACGAGACTGTTTGCAAAGAGATAGCACTTTTACAAGTAAAAATCCCAATTTGTTTTCTTTTAAGTTGTACGCATTCCTTTCTCTATCAAGTTTAGGTAACAGCAACCTTAAAATAGGAAAAATACTGGCATTCTGGAAATGTATAACACACAATATTATAACATCTCACCTGTTGTCTTAGTAGGAGTAGACAATCGTGCAAGTAGGTAATTTTTACATGTAGGTATAGATTTTAGTCCAAGTCTTATTTAATCATTCATTAGAATTTTCTAACAGCAAAACAATTAATACCGACCAGGGAATTGAACCCAGTACCACAACTTATCTGTTGAAGGGCCACTGGGCGCAAATGAGGTAGATAGTCGTGAATGCTCAACTTTTTCGCAGTCACCATAAGACCTTTTATAAAAACGTCTGTTTGTTTTGGCTAAACTCCGAAACGGCTGGATTGATTTTAAAAACAGTCATTTCGCTGGTAGATATTATAAGGAAATAGGCTAATTTAATTAAAAAGGGGTTCCACGCAAAAGCCATGAAGTTATAAACAAAGTGGGATTGGTGCTGTTTTACGAAATTGAAGTCGCGGTAGGTTCTAAACTCGCGCTTGTACCTATCCCACGAGACATGGACAAGTTAATAATGGTAAAGAGTAATCAAAACCAATATGTATTACCTTTTGGCCTACTATTTGCGATGCATGCAGTTTAAAGTCATTTATGAAAGTTCCCAATATCTTGTCTTGTTCTTGTTTTTGCTTTTTCTTCTTGTGCAATTGTTCAAAGAGATTACACAGCTTTTCAAACTTAATTTCATTTGCTGGTGTTACTTCATTAGCCATGATAATCAACAAAAACTATAAGGTCTCTAAAAAAAATAAAAAATGCTTTACTACTTTAATTAATAATATGCAAAGTGAATTTTAAGAATTTAATATTTAAGTGGCATTTTACTAAGTATTAGACTATGTATCTGACTAGACTAGTGCAACATCACATTGATTTTTAACCGACTTGAAAAAAAGAGGGTGCCTTTTAAGAGAATAGTCCTAGTCATTGTGATATGCCAGTAACATTTATATTTAAGGGCGGTGAACCAATCACGAGGTTGGACTACACACAAATGTAATTTACAAAATTAAACATTACATTTCTTAGGAAATTCGAAAGTGAACCATGATATTACGGGTCAACATTTTCTAAAATGCCTACCTGGATGTTTATTTACAAGGTTCACAAGACAAATTCAGTTATTTTTGTTACATAAAGAAGAAACTAACTGCTTAAAAAATAAATATCTATTTCTTAGGGATGAAATTGAAACTGTTTATATACTTTAATCAAATTTATTTCTTAGATCACAAGGTAGTTTAGTAAATATTTCCTGGCCATCACTGGTGAATGGTCTTTATAAAGCAAAAATAAATTGTAAGCAGTCTCCTTGGTCAAGTCAATGACTCCATGCTGATCACATTTCGTAATATACTCGCAAGCAAGTGCTCTTTCATAGTATTCAATAGCAAGATTATTAATATTTAACATCTGATAAACCCTTCCCATATTATAGTTGGCTTCTTGATCACATTTTCTTAAATTTCGATAAGTTTGCATGTAAGCCATGCCTTGCAGAATCAGATTGTGGTGTTTGTCAACAGTTCTTTGTGCTGCCATGACCAGAATAGTTACAGCAATTAAAAATGCAGATAAAGGATCCCTACATTTTTCATGATACTCCAAATAGTATTTCAATGCCACTAAATATCTCCCTGATATTAGAAAGTTGTTTCCCAGAAATAGGTTCTTCACAACATTATTACTATCTCTTTGAAACAACCTTAACAAGAATTTCGAATGTGTATTTCTATCAATGTAATTTATTACAAGATTCAGCAAGTTCCAAGAGCGAGAGCTAGGGTGCTTCTGAGCAAACTCTCTTATGAAACGAAAAGCATTATGGTTATCATTATTTAAAAGGCAGGCTTGTAAACAATAAAATTCAATATCCATTCGATGTGAAGATAAGCTCTTAGACATCATTGCGCCAAAGGTCAACCTTTGCATTGCACAGTATTTTTTAAATTTACGAGCTGTATCCAACATTTCCAAAAAAAAATCCCATTCATGCTGTGGAGTAAATTTAAATGTTTCATCCTCATCAAAGTGAATGTCATTCTCATGATACTGGTTCTCACCCCGCATTGTGCGGAAATTGTGGATAAGATCAATCCCACATCTTACTTTACATGCTATATTTAATTCTTCTTGGTGTCTAAACCTCACAAATGTTTTAGAGAGTAGGGCTTCACCCACCTCTAAGTATTTATTCCATCTATTGTACTTTTTCAATGCTAAACATTGTTCATAAAGCAGATTGGCATTCACTACATATTTAAAATCTTGTTCTAACATCTGCAAGGCTTCATCAATACGGCCTCTGTTCTCAAGTATGGAGTACAACTTTCTCCTAGCATCAGGATGTTGTGGTGCATGTTTCAATACTTTATAAAAAGAGTTAATGGCATCATTCTCTCTACCTAACATGTACAAACATTCAGCATGTTTGAGCCATACTGCTCCAAGGTCAAAGCTGTTATTTCTCACTAAAGGCTCTAAAAGTTGTATTGCTAACTCGTGATGTCCAGTTGAAGAAAGTGCTTCTTCTATGTCCATATACAAGTCTCCTGCCTTCTCTACATCATTACTCAAAAAATCATTCAACAATGTCTGTACTAAGTTAATAGCCCCAAGATGTATGAAACATACTAACAACTTGCTCTTTAAATCTATAGGCAAGGAAGTAGGAAGAGAGCAATTCAAATAATTAGTTTGCTCCTCTATACCCCCTTCAGCATTTTTAACAGTTTGTATTTCAGCTTCAATTTCAACTCCAGCATTAGCAACAAATATTTCAATACATGTATGAAATTGTTTTTGTCCAATTAACAATTCCAAGAATATATTAAGGTCTTCTAAATTAAAAAGTGTGGGACATTTTTTATAAGCGGAACTCATCACTGCAAGTGCACGCTCCATTTCATTATTATTATGATATTGTGTGACAGCCAATTTGGCATATTTCATTATAGTTTCTCCTTCAGATGGGGGCAAGGAGGTTACTATTTTGTGATAACATTTAAGTTTGGTGATATGTAAAGTCTGAGTTGGATATTTCATGCTTTCTAATTTATCAAGAAGCTCCATTCTTTTCATATGACTATCAAAATTATGTGGATCGTCTGCTATAGCTTGTGTGTAACAAATCATCTCTTGTTTATAATCATCTCTTTGTTTAGATATAGCAGCTAGTCTAAGCCATTCTTCTGCATCTGGAGGGCTCAGATGGGCCCCTAGCAAGGCGAACTGTAGAGACTTCTCAGTATCATGTTCATAGATTTGAGCAAGAGTTTGGTATGGCTCTGGAGCAGTTGGAAATTGCTTAATAACTTCACGGCACATCTTTTCAGCTGTGTCTCTATCGCCTCTGACAAAGCGCAAATTTGCCTCACCCATCAAACCAAGGAGGCCTGGCGGCAGCCGCGCGTACTTACGACGTCTATGCAACGCTTTTTCTGTTAGCGTTAATGGCTCATCCTCATTTCTTTTGCTTGCTTCATCAATATCCTCTTCATCATCGAAATTATACCATTCATTGGAGTATTCAGCAAATGACATTTCACCGCTTAAAAACTTGCTGGTTAAATCTTTTTCTAGATCCATGTCGGAGTTTAATTATGTTTCTCGGTTGACTGAACTCTCAATACAATTAAATACTCGGTGGTTAAGAATGTGAAAACTTAGTCTTGAATATTTACTTACTTGCATAAATAAAATAGTGCTAATTGTTACAGTTGGTTATATTTCTCGTGCCCTTATTTGCTTTTTGTAATGTCTTGTTTTTTTTAGATGATGTTTGATAATGCTGACTTTTTGTATGAGAAGGAACTTGTGATAGCTTGTCGAAATGAAAAAATTCATTTATTTTGACGTAAGTCATGTCATCCACCTAGGGAATCAACCAATCAACAAACCGGCAAACAGACTAAACTCTATACATTTTAGTGATGGGACACTCTACTGTTTTATTTTCCTCTATGGGTCAACCCAAAACAGAGTGAATACCTACCATGTGAATACCCATAATTTAAATGCTATTTTCATTTAAATGATGTGTTAAAATGTTGTCAAAAGTGGCTTCAATAACTTTTGGTACATCTTTAAAAGAAAAAAACCTAGTACCCTGGCACCAAAAAATGAAAACATTGCATGGAGAATGAATAGAATGATTATCATGATAAATAAAAAAAAAAGTTTGACACTTCTGCTTCTTGTGTGACTTGTATTTTTCTGTTTTGTTGTTTTCAATTTTACCAAAATAGTACTCGGCGGTCCGTACGGCAGGTTAAAGTTTGAAGCTAATAACAAATCTGTATTTAAGTACAATACGGTAATCAAAACCTTTTAATCTATATTAAATTTTTAAAAAGGTAGTAAATATTATTTAGAAAATAAACCATTGTTTCTATTCCATATGATCGCATAAATAAACCGTTTACAACAACGGTTTTAGTTGTTATGCATTGTGAGATAATGTCTTTGTCAATCAAATATTCAGGGTTAAAGTAGTACATAAATGAAATGTTATATGAATCATAAACATGATGCCAAACATAGGCACACACCAAAATTTACATAAATGAAAGGTCTTAGTTTTATTTTTTATTCATTGTTAGGTCACAAGAATACACCTATTGGGTTCTATGTATAAAGCTTGCAGGATTTATAACATAATTACCTACATAAAGAAATTGCTTACCAACAGATAATAATGCAGTTCCAAAAAAAGCAAATAAATACTCTACTTAAATTTTATTCTTTGAATTTCTGTAAAACATGACATGGTGTTCAGGGTATATATTTGGAAGATAATTTAGAATCTTAGGATATTTTAATCCCATAGGTATACACAATAGTGTCAATATAATAGTATTAGTTTGTAAGAGCTGTAACCAATTTTATACAATAAACCATTTTCTAATAACATCATCTGCCAATAATATCTAGAATAAACAACAGAATTTGTAATATTATATTATAGATTTTATATAATGAAACAGTTTAAAGAGAAAAGCTAATTCTATCCAGGTACCTATAACATTCATGGTAACTTAAAATTAAAAAATATTCTTGCTCTAAATAATAATAAATAAACTTTTAAAACTATTTATTTTGTCATGAAAGGTACCATATTTTCTTAAAACTACCGGTTAGCATACTTTTGTATCATAGTTATCGGTTTAAGTAGAATTTTTAGTTAGTAATTTATTTTACACTGAACATCTCAGGTCACTACATTCTGGTGTAAAGGCATAGCTAACATGTGTGAAACACTTCAATCAGTCAAAGCCGAATTGACTAATATTGAAAATGAACTTGAAACAAATACAGAGACTTGTGATATGTATGTTGCCTTTCGACCCTCATTACTGGAAATGCCTGTTGAGGTAAGTCTTTTATTGTACGTATCTAGCTTAAGAGAGTTTATTCCTGACATTATTTGATACAGACTGTCAAGGCCTTATTCTTGGGGATTCATTAAACTTAATACACCACACAGAATGTACTTACAATTATTTGTGACTCCTTGAAGATTTTTGAGGCCATATTAATAGTTGTTTAAGCCTTTAACTCTGATTCTTAAGATTATGAGCTGTATTCTAGCAGAGTGTTAATGATACTAAGTAAGACCCCACAGTATGTAACAATATGATAAGTCAACATTGAAGTTCAAATTGAATGGATGAAATTGAATGTGTATCAATTAATGATTTCATACAGCCCTTTTCACCCACATCAACTGATTTAGTTGATTTCTCATAGTGTAGAAGTCAGAACATATTATTATAATGTATTTCAGACAGAAGCCATATAATTGTTATGCTATGCTTGGAGGTGCATAATAAAATAAAATAATTTCCCCATAACTATTCCGACCCATTGTGCCTGTATGGGACAGTGGTTTTGGGATTCAATAATTTGCAAAATGCTGTTGGGCAGTGTTTAAAATAATGTTTTTATAGCATGGAAACAGTTAATGCACGAATTTGCGAACATTTATCAACTGTTGGCAAGTATACCAGCATTCTGAAAGAAATAATACTGAATATATAGGATGTTGTAGGCTTGCGTTTACCGAAGTCTACAACTGCTCAAGTAAAATGATTGGCAATATAACAAGTGTTAAATTTTTTTGGTACTCCTTACCGCCAATGCCCTGTGTTTCTTTCAATATCTAGGTCATCTTTAAGTCTTCTGTGACCAGATAATCCAGATATCTAAAATTCTGCACAATTTTTAATTCCATTCCATCAACCATGATCGGAGGCACTGTTCTAGGTCTCTGTTTTTCAGATTTAATAATTAGTACCTCGCTTTTCTGTGAGTTGTACCTGAGACTATGCTCAGATGCGTAGCATTCACAAATTATGACCAGTGTCCTCAGGGTATTGACGGAGGGGGCCAGCAGAAACATATCATCAACAGAGCTTATTTTATTAACATATGATCTGTCAATGTAGCATCTGCCATGTATCTAGCTGAGCTCCTAGATAAACTGGTTCACATATAGGTTGAAGAGACCGGTAGATGTGAAGCGGCCCTACCTTACATGGCATTCCAATATAAATGTACCATTATATTTTACAGATAATTTTAAAAATATGCTCATTTTTGGATGCACATTTTTTAAAATACACATTGAGTAAAGTATGTCAGAGATTTGACGACATATTAGCAGATGATCACCTATGGAAGTATTGGGTTCAAAGTAAAATTAAAGGCAGTTTCCCTACCTTGCCTCGCCTGAGGTTATGGGAAGAAACACAAACAGACTGGGAAGAACTTTGTGTAGAAATGGATGTAGAGATGAGGAAATGGACCAATGTTAAGGACACAACCAGGCATATTGTTGTTAAAGATGTACATTTTGCATCTGTGGATACTGTTCTATTAATTAATGTAAGTAATTAGCATGCTTTATGTAGTGTCTGATCTTTTATTGGGTGATTTAGTTTACTGAGTCTTGATGAGTCAGTTCTATTCACTCATGGTGTATTTATATTTCCCAGAATGGCAACTTATGTATGTCGGGTGGTAGGGACCGCGGGTTGGCGCTATGGAATGTTCTGGATATTCATCCTCATGACGAAAGCGACAATATCACCACATTCACTGACGCCAAGCCAAAGAAAATCAAGCATGACGCTCATGCTGGCTGGGTATGGGACTTGGCTGCCGACAACATAGATTCTGCAAGCACTATTTACTCTGCTTCATGGGATAACACTGTAAAAGCATGGGATCTTGAGGCTGGATTTGAATGTAAACAAATATTTCGGTTAGTTTTGTAATTCTGATAAAATTAAATAAATTTACACTAAGGAAAGTAGTCCTTTTTAAGCATTTTCATGTTTATTGATACATACTCATTTTTCAGATGTGGCATGTCAGCATTATCAGTGGTTACTGTTGGCAATGAAGTTTTCACTGGATTATACTCAAAGAAGGTTCTGTCTTTTGACTTGCGAGCTGGTGCAACCCCAACTTACTCTTACAAACCACACAAAGGTCCAGTCTTAGCACTTCAATCATATAATAATATGATTGGATCTCTCAGTGAGGATAAAACTATGGCTGTGTGGGACAGAGTTGCTGGTAAACTCTTCAAGAGTGATGTGAAGATACCAACTGATAAAGCTTACCCTGTATGTATTAGTTGGAGTCCATATGCCTTGTATATTGGAGACTCTAAAGGTTGTCTGCACCTCTTTAATCCTGAAGACCACACATATGTGAGAACACATGAAATATGGCCTGAGCCACCAATAATAAAACCATCCAGCAAGATAACAGGTTGTCATCAAAGTCCAGGCAATATGATTGTCTGTTCAGACAGGGGAGAAATCAAATTCATGTACCACTGCAATCCTCCACAAGTATATACAACTGTCAAGAGTAGTACATTTGATGTAACGCAGGTATATAGATTAACTTATATTTTTGCAACTTATACAAGTGCCTAGCTTTTGAAACAGTCTTGTAATAAGGATCTTTGTAATGTTTGAGTTGGCTGCAGACTTGTGAAAAAGGTCATACATTTGTCTCTAAGAGCCAGACATCTGTTATTCAAAGATTTCCCCGACTGTGATCCGTGGCGCGCACTGTGCGTAGGGGAAGAATTATAACTAAGTAGATAAGACCTTTGATGACTAGCAGTCATGTTTTAGCTTTTTTCTTGTTTTATTTTCCAGCTACGATATTTGAATGGCGTTTTAGTGGTTGGCACTTGTGATTCAGCCCTGGAATTTTGGGTACCTCAAGAAAGGTACCCACATTGATCTCGAAACTATTCTACTAGAAGGTAGTTTACAATGCTGAGGTATTCACCTTTGTTGAATGTGAAACCAGGTAATGAAATGAGAACGTCGTTTGTTTTCTGTCTTTATTAAAATTAATTGTAACATGATTAATGTGTCAAATTGTATTAATACAAAAAAGTCTTAAATAATGTATTATTAATAGGTAGCTACTGCGAGCTTGCACAATGATCTTTTCTAGTTTCAGTTTTTATCTTCACTGTGATATGATGTCTCAATAATTATTAAATTACATTTTATTTAATGAAATATGGCTGCTTTGATAAAAGATGGAAGAATGTAACGCTGTAATCATTATCGGTAAAAATACCATCCATTTTCGAACAAGCAGATTGCATTTATAAACAGGCATACTATAAAATTGAGTATCGTAAGAATTAAATCAATTTTAACTTATGCATATAATATGTTTAAACTATGAGGCCCAAGACAATCTTGAGAGAAAGAAATAAGACATTGGTAGATTTGATAATGTATGAAAAAATCCTCATCTAGACGGCGCATGCACCACTAAAAAGGCCTACCTATTATAGGTATACCTTTCAAACTTAAATCGTTCAAAAGAAGTTTTGAGTGCAAAAGTCAGTCAACATCTACTTAGAAACCTAACATAAGGTATTTTTTTGTGATTCTTTGGTCATTAAATGATTTTAGGTATCACTAAGCTGTTCTGCACTACTTGGGCTTTTCTATTTTATCTCAATAAGGATTTTGACTGAAATCACTAACATCCACAACGTAAATACAAATCTATGAGGTGCTAGATTCCATAACTTACATTTCCCCTTTATCTACTAATATAAAAAGCTGAACAGTTTGTTTGTTTGCTTGAACGCGCTAATCTCAGGAACTCCTGGTCCGAAAAATTATTTCAGTGTTAGATAGCCCCTTTCTCAAGGAAGGATATATATCATCACGCTAAGTCCAATAGGAGCGGAGCACCAATGAAGAATGTTTCAAAATCGGAGAGTTAGTAACTATTTCACGCGGACGAATTCGCTGGCAGAAGCTAGTTGAGGATAACTTGAAATGTTCAGTACATATTTTACTAACATGGCTCGCTTGTTCAGTATCTTATTATGTTGATGCTGGTACTGAGTAGGCGGATAATGCATCCGTTATATAAATTGCTATATATTTAATTATGGGAATAACAAGAAAAAAATAGTAGAAAAAATTGTTGACCTAAAGGGTTAGTTCACACTGAGACGCGACGCAGCGCGCACTTCTCTCGCTGAATTTTGTACTTATCTCTTTCTGCAGGAAATAAAGCTCTAAATGTTATCGCTTTCTTAGTTTGCGCAGCGTCGTATCTCGATATGTGCTGACCTTAGATCGTTTAAAAATGGCCTAGTTTTAAAGTTATAAAATGTAAGATATCACTGGACAATGTTGACATGTTATTAATTTATTATGTTAAAAATATAGCCTAATTATAGATAATTATTTAATAATAATACTAAAAGCAGTCATTTTATAATTAATTAATAATAAACCCTTTTAAAACTAAAATGAAGTTTACTTTTCAAGGTAACTGAACCGTATTAAATAAATGTTCCGTGAAGTCAGTGACCGGTGAACCCCATATCAAAAAGAGATAGACATTTTTATTTTTATTAAGTAAGTTTACTGAACCATAAATTGTTTCCGTTTTTGGGTTTCATACTTACATCTGTTTTTATGATTCGCACTGGTGCGTATCAATGCGTCAAAACATAGGTACGTTACCTATACGTACGACGTACATACAGTAAGTAGTCCGTAAGGTAATCAGCGTTAACAAAGTCTGTTTAAGGTGACCTCGTGCTCTATTGACTATGCTACGTTCTCTATAGGCACGTATTACGATTTAATAACCAGCTCAAGTGAAAAAAATGTTAAGATACCAATCTGACGACGACGTCAGGTTAACTGTATCTGGATCCTATTGAAGTAAATGAGGCATGTTCCATAACGGTCGAAGTCCAATCGCAAAATCAGGGAAGTAACTCTTTTAATTGGTCAGATGTAAATATCATCTGCCTAGCCTTTTCCCAACTATATTGGGGTCGGCTCCCAGTCAATCCGGATTCAGCTGAATACCAGTATTTAACGTGGAGCGGCTGCCTACCAGACTTCCACAACCCATTAACTGGGTAACACGGTACTGCTTCGCAAGACTGGAGTCAGATTAACTGGCTTATGACAATCCGTAACTACTGCCAAAGATCTACAAATGACAGCCGGGACCTGCTTTCCGAGGCACGGAGGAAACTCGGTATGTTAAGATGGTCACCCATCCACAGACAGACCAACCTTGGCAAGCGTTACAGATATAAATATAAAAAGTAAATTAATAATAAGCGATATTCTAAAGCACTCTATATGAATATCAATTCATAATAGTACGTATACATCTATAGATATTATATAGGTATTACTATATTATAAATCAAGCTGTAACCGCGACTCTTTTGCGTGGATGTCGGAAAAAAATACGTAGGCACAGTAAATAGCTTGCGCAACCTGATCCCTCCCAGAACTAAGAAAATAGAAAGAATAATGCCATGGCACTGGCTACCTATATCACCTCTCCCGTTTCAGTCGCCGACCAGCCCAGTTAGGTACCTACCTACCTCGAATCAACAGCAACAAAACAGATTTCAGATTTGTGTCAAAGTTACCGGATTCGGGTCAGCCGGTGTTAGCACATTGACCGTTTCAGTGCAAAATTAACTCGATTTCAGTACGAAACGACCATTTTTTTTTTTAATTTTGCAAAAAATACAATATAATCTATACTAATATTATAAAGCTGAAGAGTTTGTTTGTTTGTTTGAACGCGCTAATCTCAGGAACTACTGGTTCGAATTGAAAAATTATTTTTGGGTTGAATAGACCATTTATCGAGGAAGGCTTTAGGCTATATAACATCACGCTTAAGCCAATAGGAGCGGAGCAGCGATAAAGAATGTTTTAAAATCGGGGATTCCACGGGGACGAAGTCGCGGGCAGCAGCTAGTTCATAATATAAAGCAATATTGATTTTATTCTGAATATTATCGGAAGTCATTATAATAACTATGAGGGAAACTAATAATTTCGTATCGTTTAAAAAAGTCTGAAAATGTTTTCACTAAGAGCGTATAGTCATACACTTCACGATACGGTCAACTTTCAACTACCCTCACGTGCTTACAAAAAAATGTATTACGAATGCGAGTGTCAAATTATGATAAGTACGACCTTCCTTCGTTTACATCTTGGATTTATTTGGTATTTTAAATTCACCTTTATCATTTGAGTTTTGGCCGCTTAAATGCATTATTTTGATGCGATTTCATAACGCAATCATGGTCGCTAAAACAAATCGCGTCTCAAGTCCCAACGTTTGAATTCATGTAGCATAAATAAGTTGTTATATAGGTCCACAAAGTACGTTTCATATAAATAGGTCACCAGAAAATGGCAAACTTCGTAAGATTATAAAATATCTTGAGAGATTCTAAACTTTCGATAAACTGAACATTTGAAACACTTTGCAATTATCTGGTGACATATTATAGGCGATGAAACTATTAGAAATAGTTTGCAGAAAGTCAGTATTTGTTTCCAAATATCGTTAATTGAGCCCCGCATAATGGTCTTGCGCCTGCGGTATAAATAAAAAAAAGGTCTTCGATCTTTATCATAAAATTCTACCTACAAATAACGCTCGGACACATTAGAGTCGTGCGTAAACTTTCCTTTCCCATATGTAGTCTGTTCTGTTGTGTAAATCAAAACTAATGACGTTGGCAACATTGCCGTCATGGCTGAACGCATGCTATGGCAACTAAGAACATAGGGAATGTTGGTTTTATTTTTTGAGCTCAGCGCCATCTCTTTTCCAGCTAGTCGAACAAAAAATATTGTGTTGCAATATAAAAATATATATTAATGAGGCCGGGAAACAGTTTGAAACATATACACTTATATAAAATAATTCTCTGAAAATATTAAATAATGCATGTTGAAAAAAAATAAAATAAATGAAAGCCGAGTATTATGGACCTGTTTATTGGTTCTGTAATGGTATTTTTCATTATTTCATATTTGACATATAGGGAATTTATCATAGTTGCAATGGTAATACTTTAATTGCAAATGTCGGTCTGCGTATGAGTGCCGGTTTTTCCGTTTCTCGTTCAGATTTGGCTTTTGCAATTACTTTGTGATTGTTTCGAAAGTGCATCTGCTACCCACGTTGAGTTGAGCCTCTGCCCCTCCGTGTTGCTGTGCCGCGATACTATCATCCTCCGTTTCGTACGTCCACGTTGAGTTCTCCTCCGTACCGGCGTTTCGGAATAAACTTGTGAACTTTCTGTATTGTTTACTACTGAGCATAGGCGCTCGTTAGAGTTTGGACCCATAATTGCGAATAGTGAACTGCAGTGAACCGAACATTGAGTGAACTTTCATCATGTCACAAAACTGTTGTTGTGTACCTGGATGTTCAGTGACTAACAAGGATGGTATGTACTTAAACTGTTGTGCCCTAGTTATCTTATATCCACAATAACAACTTACATTCTTATCCCTATCCAGGTAAAAACAATGATTATAAACTTGTTCATTAATAATTTATTTAATAAATTAAACTTCTAAATAATATGCTGTTCTTTCTCAGGTATACCTCTACATCGCTTTCCAAATCCAAATGTGAATGCAGAGAAATTCAATTCCTGGGTTTCGAAAATTGGTGGTGCTGTAGCCACTATGGATAATTTGGATGTTTATAGTAACAGACGTGTTTGTCATAAACATTTTGAAGAAATCCATAAGTATCCAAGAAACAGATTGTGCAAATTAGCTATTCCTGTACTGTATTTGCCCGGTAATATTTTTATTTAACTAGAAAAATTATCATGAAACATATAAAATTGGTCTTTAATCAATTCATTAACAAAAAAAAAAAAACTCTTTTGGTTAATTAATGTTTAAGGTACATCAATAATACATTATTAAAAAAACTATTTTCAGAACGACAACATACTGAATCGGTAACCCTGCCTGACCTGCCTTCAACATCTGGCTATCAAGGGATTCCTATAAGAGGTATGTGCCCTATTCATGAACTAAGCTAACAGTAGAAAATTTAAATGTATGTTTACTTCAGTCAGAAAATAGTAAATAATTTAAAGAATATTGATACTAATATTGTTGTAAATGTTTCATTTGCAGTTCAACTGTTTACTAAACCTGATACTATGCCTGCCCTATGTTCAATGTCTGATATTCAAGAGACTTCATCAGAAGGTCAAATGACAGGTTTGTAAACTTATCCATAAATAAAGCTAAACTCAAAAAGTAGAATCCTTAATGCCCGGTTTTGGTACATGGCCAATAGGCTATTTGACTGAAAAAATGTAATTAGTCCGTCAGTTAGATTATCAATTTTGTTACTTAGACGAAAATTGACGAAACTACAACACTTTTAAAATTGGCAATGTCTCAAGCAAGTAGAATTTTTACTTGTTTCTGATGTGACAAACCCCCACTCTCAGGTTTGATGCATTTTATCGTTGTAAATATTCATTGATTCAACAAAACAAAAAATATCAGTCCTTTATTTTTCAATACTCTAATTGACAGACTAATTAGAATTTATTCATGCTAGTTTTTAGTACACCTCCAGTGTTATTGACCTATGTATGTGAATATTTTCGTCATAGTAAATCTCTTTTACAGGACATGAACAGCATATTAAGCCGAAAGAACAGAATAAGCACTATAAATATAAATCAACCAAACCAAAAGGTAGATTTAAAATCTTATTATTGATCTCAGTTTTAGTGCTAAAATTAGTTTGTTCTGTTATAAAATTTTTGGAATTGGTTACTAAGGTTATACCTTTTTTTTTCAGGTCTATATGTGCCTGTTACAAAACATAGAGAGTTTAAAAATCTTTTAAAGCAGCTGAAGAAGTCGGAAAGTGCTAAGGTGACTTTTAAGGAAAAATATAATCTTGCAAAGAAAATGACAAGAACCACAGCATTCAACATTATGACCTCAAAAATGTCAGCTACTGCAAAAATATTTTGCCAAATGCAAGTTTCTCAGAGTGGCAAGAAGAAACCTGGAAGACGATTCACACTTGACCAAAAAATTTTGGCATTATCGTTGTACAAACCCTCGCCTAAGGCTTATCGCTTGTTAAGTCAAATGTGCATTTTGCCTAGTCGAAGAACATTGCAAAATCTACTGCACAAATTGGATTTAAAAGTTGGTGTCAATGAAATAATGTTTGAAAACTTAAAAAGTAGGGTAGCTAAACTGCCAGAAAACCACCGATATTGCTCAATTTTGTTTGATGAGATGGCGATTCAACCGTCAATTACATACGACAAAAGGCATGATAAACTAATTGGATTTGTTGACAATGGAGAAAAAACTGAAAAAGATTTTTGTGATCATGTCCTAGTTTTTATGATTAGAGGCATTGTCAAAAAATTCAAGCAGCCAATAGCTTATTATTATTGCCATGGAAGCACCAAGACACACGAGCTAAAAGCTCAAATTAAAAATATTATTTTGAAAGTACAAGAAACTGGACTAAAAGTCGTAGCCACCATTTGTGACCAAGGCACCTCCAATGTAGCAGCCATAAACTTGTTATTGAAGGAGACAAGGGAATTTTTTATAAGAAAGGGAAAAGCATACCAAGAAGGCTTTTACAAGATAGGAAAAGACAAAATTTTCCCCCTGTATGATCCACCACACCTTATTAAAGGGATAAGGAATAATTTGTTGACCAAAAATTTGAAATACACCATGAAAGGAAAGGAGTGCACTGCTAAATGGTCCCACATTGTGGCCTTATATAATAGGTGCCCATCATATAATGGCGTCAAGCTAGTGCCGAAACTGACTGCTCTTCATGTATTACCCAGTTTAATCCCAAAGATGAGGGTGAAACACTGTACACAAGTGTTTAGTCAATCAGTTGGTGTTGGACTTGGATGTTTAGCAGGTATGTAGATGCTTTCTGCAATCTGTTATTTTCATTTATGAGTTTCTGGGTTCGATTCCCAGATCGAACAGTGTTATTGGGTTTTTCCATCAGGAATTTCTCAGTAGCAGCCACAGACTTTGGATTTGTGCCCTGTTGATGGCAATCGACTCGCTCCCTATTACATGAGAGTTAAACAACGCGAAATGTAGGTGTACTATTAAGTGCACCTCTGCCTTATGCTTCAGGGATCACAGGCGTTATGTTATGTTTATAAATTATTTTGTACAAAAATGGTGTTTATGCTATTAAGTAGCTCATATGTTTATGGATGTTTAAGTATTTGTTTTATTGCAGATATGGGAGTTCTGGACAAAGCGAGTCACGAGACGGCGGACCTCCTTATGTTTTTCGACAATTTATTTGACAGTGTTAATGGCAGCTTCAGCGATATTAGACATGGAAAAATGTATCGCGCTGCAGTTACCCCAACTTCACCGCATCAAAAATTGTGGAATTACAGTATCCCTATTCTCAAAACTATGAGATTTGTAAATGGGAAAAGTCAAGGAGTAGTGCCTTCCTTAACTAGTTGGATAAAAACTATAGAAGGTTTTAAAAATATCGTATTTTTTTTACATTCAAAGGGGATCAATTCCTTATTACTGCGTAATTTCAACCAGGATCCATTGGAGAACTTTTTTGGAGCAATTCGAGCTCATGGCCATAGCAATATAATGCCCACGTCGTCTGCATTTGAAGGGGCTTTTAAGACACTCCTAATTAATAATATAACATCTTCACATTCAGTTGGATCAAACTGTGAAAAAGATGACAGTGTTTGTCTCAAGTCACTAAAATCTTTTTTAGTCAATTTAGGAGACAGCAACACACCAACTGAATGTGAAACTGAAATAGACTGTGCTCACATGTGTATAGAACTTTTAAATGCAGAAGAGTTATTAAAAAGTAAAACTCCAGTGGATATGGAAAAAAGCGCAGCAATTGGTTATTGCAGTGGTTGGATGGCACAACTTGCAAAAAAAAATGTGTACAAAAACTGTGCCACTTGCAGGCATGATTTAGAAGAGGAGAAAACATTAGAATTTCATAAATACATAAAAATGAAAGAATATGGAAATAAAAAGTGGTTGTGCTATCCTACTAGGGCGCTGTTTGATTTCTTTGTCCAAGTGGAACATATTTGCACAGAAATACTTAAAGAAAAATGTAATAAAACTAATTTAGGTAGATATATAAATTTAATCATTACTATCAATTTAAATTTAAATTTTATCTCATGTCAAACACATAAAAATGAAGTAACGAATTTTCTGATTAATAAATCAACCAAATTTTTTATTAATAATTGGTGCAAAGAAATCAACAGTGTAATTACTGGTAAAATAACCTTTTGGGATAAAAATGACCCCATGAAGGAAAAGGCATACTTGCACTACTCCAAAAATAAAGGAAGAAAGAGGATAAAAATAATAAATCTGTAAATGTTAATCGCAAAATAAATCTTTTGAAAGAACAAGCTGTTTTTTTTCCATGATTCTGTTATTTTTCATTCATGGACATCTGGAATTTTTATCTAAGCGTATAAATTATTGTTTTTAATGCTTTTCTAATAATTATGTGATGCATTCTCAAAAATACTTAAAAAAATGAAAAGTATGTTATGAATGGATTATATAATTATTACAAAAGCATTAAAAACAATAACTTATACGCTTAGGTAAAAATTCAACTATCAAAAAGTAACAACTATATCTATAGCTAGCTACCTACCTATATCCATAGCTATAGATAATAGTTTTGGTTAGCTGACAACTAGATGGCGCTCTGTGCTTTCATTCAAGGAAAGGCAGAGTTGCCTGTCTATACCCTATATTAAATTGTAGTCTTTGGCTGAACGAAACTGTTGACTATCTGTCAATTTTGTGAAATCTTTTATTTTCGCCATGATCAGGAATAGAAATTTGTGAGTTGTGGTTTTGTAATGGATAGTGTAAAATAATTTTCTCATGAGTATTAGTAAAAATTCATCATGAACGGGTTAAGTTTCAGTGAACTCTGTTGCCTGTTTTGTTGTCCACCATGCCCGGGGAAAATTGCGGCTAAGCTCGCGTTTCTGCCTCCAGAACCTACGTATGCATTCACACCTGACGAAACAGGATCAAAATTCACATTGACGCTGACCGAAAGAGCAGAATGGCAATATTCAGAACGAGAAAAAGAGAACATCGAAGGCTTCTACTCGAGAACTACAAGAGGCAACAGAATAGCTTGCCTCTTTGTTCGGTGTAGTCCTAATGCCCGTTTTACGATATTATTTTCGCATGGAAACGCCGTAGATCTCGGTCAGATGAGCAGTTTTTACTTAGGACTAGGTACTAGAATAAACTGTAATATATTCAGCTATGATTATTCTGGTTATGGTGTGAGTGGTGGAAAGCCATCAGAGAAGAATTTGTATGCTGACATTGATGCAGCGTGGCAGGCGCTGCGCACTCGCTATGGCATTAGCCCAGAAAATATAATATTGTATGGACAAAGCATTGGAACAGTACCAACAGTGGACCTGGCTGCTCGCTATGAGGTGGGAGCTGTTGTGTTGCACTCACCTCTCATGTCTGGGATGCGGGTGGCTTTCCCCAACACTAAAAGAACATGGTTCTTTGATGCTTTCCCGAGGTAAGTGTGGTCTTTTTGTTTATAATTTTTTTTTTGCTCATGTATAGTTGTTTTGGTGACTCATCTGAAAGTATGATGCATAGGTAGCCTTATATTAATATGTATGTATGTAATTAGATTGAACTTATTGATATCCCATTAAAATTAAAATTTAAGAATAAGTGAATGCCATTATTAGCTATTTAGTCAAGTATGTGGGTAGCATACATGTTTGCATTTTCAATTCAATTAAAAATTTTATATTGTTAGGATTTGCGACCTTTGAAAATATTATAAATTATGTATAGGTAAACATTTATTCAAGAAATAGGTATTCAATTATAAATCATGAATAAAATTGTAACAAAAACCTAGTATTGTTTTCACTACTCATGTACTTGTAACTTTTTACAGGAAGAGTACAGTAGGTTTTTGTATTACTGATGTACATATGTCAATTCCTATTTTACCTGTTTGTACTTAATTAAGTCAAAAAGTTACGTAACTTAATACATACTGTCCTATCTTGTTATTGTTTCAAACCAATCAGTTATTTTGACCTTGTAGTGAATTACAACAACATCAATCAATATTTTTCTTTCAACTTTTATCAATGCATATGAAATTTTTTATCATTCAAATTTTAGTCAACTTAATTTAATTTGTAGCTATTTTATTAATAAAATTTTATAATAAAGAAAAATAATATTTCTGTAGGAAATGTTAATTTTAGACTGTAAATAATATTTCAGTTTTAATTAAAAAATCATACACATGAAAAAGTCTTCACAGAAAAACCATTGTAAGCAAAAATTCATAAATTTTGCAGGAGTGGATTTTCTCATCACCAAGTTATTAAAAAGTTTTAAATATTATCATAATTCTCCTTTTATCATCCCATGGTACTTGGGGTTGGTGCAACATGGTTTTTACCTCTACTGTATCAGTATTTTTTTTAAAGAAAATAAGTATATCATTTACTTTAAAAAAATATGTCTAATATTTGCCTGAAATGGCTGTATATGTTAGAATTTTAACTTATTTGTATGTATATATATAAGTCAATATGGCTCAAGTATCAAGCCTAAATCAATCACTTCGAAAACTGTGTTGGTATATCCTATATCTTTTAATTAATGTAGTTCCAACTCCGAGTAAAAATTATAGATATGACATTTGATTTTAATGAGTTAAAAAACAAAGATAATATTGTATTGTTGGAAGTTTGTCATGATTTTATCTTGATAACACTATTTATCAGAGATAACGTCATTAGCACTGTAATTACAAATATGTGCTTGTGTCGTAGTTGCTTTTCATGATTTTACTTTTACTATTAATATATTATATATTTTTATATTTTTGAATATTTTTGATGACTAAATTTTTTTATAACTTATATTAAATCACTTTGAGGAACTATTAATGTAAATATAGAAAGCATTTAGGTTGTTACAGTGGGCTATCTTTTTGTTAAAGCATTCTTTCAAAGACAACTTTTGGATGGATTTAAAAATGAGTATGAGGCTCCTTCGTGACAAAACAGCTTTGAAGCTGCAGCGGCTGCATTTATTTGCAAAATATTATACAAAGAATAAGTTTTAGGAACCATTTATTGCTTGTGACTTCAAAAGGATTTAGATGAAATAAAACTTCTTAGCATGATGGCACACTACATAGTAGACCATATCTTGGAATAAAACATAGAATATTTTAAATATATGTTTCTTTATAACCAAAAACTTCGTGTAGGTTTCTGTAAAGCAAAACACCAAAGAACTCTTTTTTAGGGTTCTGTACTAGAATGTCTTCAGGCTCAGAAAGTCCCTTTCCCGAAACGTCCATTTCCCATAATGTCCGAAATGACACTTTCCTACGACAGCTATGTGTTTAAACTAGGAATATTTAAATAACGTAACACGAATAGGCTTGTTTCCACTAAGAATAAATCGGATGGCTTTGAGTTTCTAATGATTAACCATGATAATAAGTAAACAAAAAAACAACTTTTCTATTAATATAACAAAGGATTAAAAATATTTTTGCAAAATAAAATCGACAAAATTAGGCGTTTAATCACGTGACATTAAACACCAATCAGAGAAGAGCACGGAAGCGTGACGTCACACCTCGCGAAACGCTATGTTGTTGCTATCATTTTCGTATAAAGTGAACAGGTTATTTCGCGAGCTTTCAGCAATTGTTTTTAAATTAATACAGTTCGTTTTGAAAAACGGATAAACTTGGGGTACTACCTTCCTTTGGCTCATTCAAACACTCTGCGATTATTGACATCCTTCGTTTTTTCAACTTACTTCTGGTAGTTCCTTATAGCTGCATTGAATTATTACATTTTATAAAACGAAAATAATATATTCACTTCAGTAGCTCAAACATGATTGTAGGTTTTGCTGCCTGAATTAGTGAGCAAAATCGATTTTGCTCACTGAATAACTTTTAAATTATTTTATTTTCAGAAAGCCGCGAATATCTCATTCAGCCTTGGGTTAATCATACCTACAATTCGAAACATTTACACTCTATCTCTTTCCCGCCATTAGAAAGAGAGAGAGAGACAAAGACCAGGCCTTTCGAAGTTCCGATTTTGAATTCGACCTCAGAGACAAACACGTTCGGAATTTCGTTACTAACTAAAGAATTTTTGCAAAAAGATAATTATGTCTTTCAATGTAATTTGTTGAATTTTTAACTTATTGTTGTATTTAAACGGAAATAAGTATTTACTGCAAATAAAACTGATATTTAACCTCTACATATTTATTTCTAGTTTCAGTAGGTAATGTTACATAATATATTTTGAATAATAAAATATCATGGGTGCAATTTCGAATATATAATAAAAAACGAATACACCTCAATTTAAATAAAAGAGCTCCAGAATCAAACGTGGCTGGCGTAGAGTTGAAAAGTTAAAAAATATTAAAATAATCGTGAAATATGAGTGAAACTAGCTACGAGAACAGTATTTTAACACCGGAAGAGTAAAAACAACAAGTTATTAATGCAGAATTAAGTATAAAGTACCTACTATTCCTGTTTATTATTTTAACTCGTAAAGTGTTCTCGCTGCTGAAGTGAAAAGTTATGTGCGTTACACTAGAGTATAGTTTTTTGCATCTCGTGCCTTGGAATCCCTCGCCACACTCAGGATTCAAAATCAGCACTCGCAGCAAAAACAAATAGGTAAATATTTAACTCAAATAAATCATAAAACCCTATTCAAGTCATAAAATTTTATAGGTTTGGTGTGGTATATTATGGTAGATTTTGCAAAATTCATTTCTTTTATTTTTCTTTTTTAAATAGATACATCGAGTTGTGTGTGATACTTAAATAATAATGAAATAAATTGTGGAATCAGTTGATAAAGTAAGAGAATCTTCCCACTTTGCCATTTTTAACCACTTTCTTCGTATTTGTTTATTGTTTGGAACATATATGAATAATTTGTTTTGCGTTTTTACCGTTGTACTTTTACATGGGAGCACTATACAGTATTTATAATACGAGGAATTAATTATTTATTAAAAAACACAGCTGACTGTTATATACAAACACGACTGTTTCCCGAGGTGTGACGTCATTAAAGACGCCATGACAGTCTTGGCCTTTTTCGCGATCAATTTCAAATTCATTTCAAAAGTCTCAAAATACTAATGTAAAAGACCTATTTTTCTTAAAATAATATATTTTTGGGGTGAAATAGATGCTAAGCTATAGTTTTAAACTAATTTCCAAATTTTGTCAACTAGCCTATTATAGTCAATCAACTTTTAATCAAATATAATATAAAAACAAAACAAAAAGAAACAGTCAAAAGCCTTAAAATTAAATTTATTAAAAAAAAAACTATTGAATGCAACCAGCGAAGGTCGTAACGTAACAATTTCGGGAACGGGGCATTTTGGGAAATGGATGTTTTCGGAAAGGGACATTCTGAGCCTGAACTTAAGACTTATAACCAACAGAACCCTATTACTAAGTCTTCCCTGTCCGTTCGTTTATCTGACTGTCAGCGCGCTGTATCTCAAGAACTGTAATAGGAAGATTGTTGAAATATTCACAGAGTGTGTATTTCTATAGCCGATTGCCAGTAAACATAATCTATATTATAGGGAACTCCCATGTATGTATTTAATTAAATCGGGTTGGTTTCCGCAACTCTACGAGTAAGTGCGTATTTTGCGTGCAGGTGGGACAAATGTGTCATTCGATCCACCCCATCCATCTCCCCAAGGAAGGCCAGAGTGTTACTATATCTCACAGAGGGTACCCGGGTTTCTTAGCCCTGTAATCCGCGACTCGTGTTCTTTCGTGAACCAGGCACCAATAACAACTCTATGGCCTGCCTACACTCACCATGGTCAACCCACCGGTTGTTTGTCTCTGGTTCATTTTCTTATCAGGTTGCGTAAGCAACCGAAAGGGCCATACTCGAACCCCGTCTGGCGAGTTCGTCCGCTCCATCGTTTGCCTCGGTATTCGACGTGTCTCTTGATCCGTTGAATGGTTCAGACGATGGTAACACTCGTCGATCATTCCAAAGTTAACTACGTAGCTGTTCAGAGCTTGCAGTACGGCCATGCTGTCCGAAAGTTTGCCTAATTGAGTGGTCCTTAACGTCCCTGTTAAGGACTTTAGGATAGCTAAAAGTCTCCACGGAAATGCCCATGTAGCTTGAAATACTATGTTATAGGCCCTGAATGTTGTGACTATGTGAATTTTGAGATCCTCTGAGGAGATTCCCGCACCCGTGCCAGTACCTGTTTTTCCATCGGTGAAGAACCGCACCTCAACGGGGCACAGCCCCTCGCAGCGGTGATCCACTTGCAATTGGGTTTTGTATTTTTTAAAGCATAAGCATAATCAGCTTTTTAATGTTCCCACTGCTGGGACCAGGCCTCCTCTCTAGGAGAGGGAATGGGCCGTAATCCACCACGCGGGCCCAGTGCGGGTTGGTGAATGTGACATGTCTTCGAATTTTTGGTTCTAGGATATGCCGGTTTCCTCACGATGTTTTCCTTCACCGTTTTGAGTGAGTGTTTTGAGTTTCAAATCGGTGTATTTTTTATCAGAGATAGTTTGGGTTGTGGGTCATTGATTTGTTTTGTTATGAGGAGTTCATTATTGAACTCCACGAGCAGAGCGCTGTGTTGTGTTTCTCTCTTACCTCAGAGATCCAATGTTTTAAGGCGGACTTGTTGTATGAACAGCTGGTGCTTTGGGAGTCCCAGTATGGCTTTCAGCGCCGCTGTCGGAGTAGTCCTCATGCAGCCCGTCGCCGCCATGCAGGCCAGCCTTTGCATGTGTTTTAGTTTGTTTACGGCTGTAACTAGCTTTGTGCCGGACTGCGGGTCCACACACCACGGCCTACACTACAGTATTATTTTGAGAGAAAAGACCCATCCCTTACCTATCATTTTGCTGCATTGCCAGAAGGTGATGCATGTCCTGTTTGTGTCTAAGATGACCCCAAGATACTTTACCTCTGACTACTGGAGATCTATGTTCTTCAACACAACTCCAGTGTATCACCGTACGCCGAACTCGTCTCGTAGACGAGACTATAGTGACCTAGTGCTCGCTGTTGTGTGAACATGGCTAATTCAGTTTTAGTGGGGTTTACTGGCGGATTATTTTCGCCAAACCATCCTTCCACAATGCGTAATGCTTGATTAGTGAGATTGCAGATCGTTCCATTCAACTTCTCAGGCACGAGGATTGCGAGGTCGTCTGCATAGTAATGGTTTGTGTTGAGTTCGGTAATATGGTAATTATCACCAGTATTCACAGAAGAGAGGAGAACAGCCTTCCCTGCCAGCAGTCTTTAACTATCAAAGCCAACTGCTGCTCCTCCTTAAGGCGAACCACTCGTTTTCTTCATACGTTAGTAATCCAGTCTTGGAGAGAGCAGCATGTATGCAGACATTTTGTTGTTGGAAGCCTTCCATGTCTTTGAAAGTGGCCAGACAAGAACCTTTCTGGTGAATCGCTGCCTCTATTGGCTCACAATCAGATGAAGAGCAGATTCTATCGACTTACCCGAGCTGTATGCTTGTTGATTGCCATTCAATTTTAATGTTTTTAAAACGCCATCTCGTAGTTCCCTTTCGTATAGACTTTCCTCTACAGAAAAAGCCTTTCTTTCCTCTCTGGGAAAAAGCCTTCCTTTCCTCTCCGTTTCTTGTCTCGCGACTCCCATACAAGAAACGTCTTTACTTGTATGGGATTTGGTCAATTTTCACAACTTCAACGGTACGCGTCCGTGTTTGGATCACAGAATTGTATGTGCATACCAAACGGGATAAAAGCTTTGCAGCATATCTAACCGGCCGCCATTTCGTTTTAAATATTTTATTATTAATTATTTATTGATATATAATATACATTTATGTTAATGGGTAGAGGACACTTACACTAAGACGTGACACTTAGGGCACCAATGAAATTTCATTTTACGTATCTTTTGTATGTATATACGGTTTCACCCGCGTAGTTCCCGTGGGAATATGGGGATATAATATAGCCTATGTTCACCGGAGATAGTCTAGCTTCCCAACAGTGACAGAATTTTTCAAATTGGTCAAGTAGTTTCGGACCCTATTCAATGCAAACAAACAAAAAAACAATCAAATCTTTCCTCTTTATAATATTAGTGTAGATGTACACCATGTTTCTTCGTGCACCGCGATTGAAAATAAAACATAATGACGTTTAGTGGCCATGCCAGCTGCCATACAAAAATGTTCGAACTCCTTTCAACAGTTTCAATTGAATTGATCCAGTCGATTCGGATTAGATTGGATCAGTGTTGTGAGGTGACACTAGTGATTCTATCTAAACGGTTTCTTCATTTTCATTCAGACATCCGGAACCCTGAAAAGTTCAGAGCACTATATTTTAATTTCTTTCATGTGTGTGTTTCTTTCATCTGTCGCAGGAAGATACGTAATAAATATTGTCTAAATTGCAGACCTAATTGATCAATATTTCAATTCAATTCAGTACATTACATATTGCTAAATGTTTAAGAAATGAAGAATTCACTGTAGTTATAATTGCCCACTTATTTACTTTCACTGTAGTGCTTACATAATCAGCCGTCAGCCCTCGATAATCATTAAGCGTTCAATTGCTGGATGATTTATGCCACGTAATATGTTTGTAACATCAGTATCTTTATTTCATTATGTTCGACGAATTCTATTCAATATTCAAAGAAACAAGCTTTTGAGCATTATGTAGAAAATTTCTCTTATAAAAAATAACTATGAATATAGTTATATTAAAAATCTATTTATCATCATAAGTAAGAGTGGGTAATTATTGACATGGGTTTACAGGCACCACATGGCACATATATTTAAAAAGAATAGAACTGTCTAGAAATAACGTCAGCAATTCAACACCTTAGTGAATGGTATTTGAGTCGAATTTCTATACGAAACGATACTTATTTTTAATAATGTCAGATAATACTTCAAATCTATAATTTAGATGTTGGTAGAAAGTGGGGTAACTTATATGTAGAAGAAAAAAGAAGAATTTCAAATTGATTGTTTGGTTTGGATTTATTGAGACCTTCAATTATGAAATGCTAGTTGTTTTTAATATCTCTTTTTCGTTGCAGTATCGACAAAATTCCCAAAGTGACCTCTCCTGTTCTTGTTATTCACGGAACAGAAGATGAGGTAATAGATTTTTCACACGGATTAGCAATATATGAACGTTGCCCCCGAGCTGTCGAACCGTTGTGGGTGGAGGTAATAAATAAATAAAATTCAATATTTAACGAAATATTATTTTTAACATGGTATTTGAAACTAGATTTATCTCATTCTTTCTAATTGCAGGGTGCTGGGCATAATGATGTTGAACTTTTCAACCAATATTTAGAGAGACTGAAGCGTTTCGTTTCAGTGGAATTGCTCAACTGACAAAGACTGCCGGCCCCAGGCCAGACTACTCAAGGTAAAATATACGTATTTTATAACATTACATGAAGCAACTATAAATGTAGCTCACGAGAAATTAATGTGTAAATATTAGCAGCCACCATCTACACGAGTCGATCTACAAGGTTAAGCAATGCTAGCCGAGGTCGCTGCGTGCGTTCTTGCTTGTGGATGGCTGACTCTGAAAATACCAAGAGTCCGCCATACCTCGGAAAGCACAATACGCTATTGGTCCCTGACACTTGTTAGTAGATCTTTGACAGTCGACGTCTAGAAATCCAACTTGAGCTTAGTCTTGCCAATAGGTATCGTGTTTCGCAGTTACTGGGTTGTGGAGTTCAGATATGCAGTCGCACCGTGTAACATACTCTTTCTTGGCTACATTCGGCTAGTCAGGAAGCCGACCCCAACATAGTTAAGAAAAAGCCATGCAGATATATTAAACAGAGTAAATTAACTAAATTTCTACATTCTAGGTGACGACCAAAATCCTGCATCGACATTGAGCTCCGGCACCTCTAGTTCTGCGACAGAGAGACTCCTCTAGCTAGCGGGGGCCGGGCCCAGCCGGGCCGGCCCCAACAAAAACTCAACAAACGCTAACGGCTCTGAGAGTCCACACAATTACAAGGAAAATAAAACAGACAATAACGAAAAATGCTCCGCCGAACTGAAACCCGCCGTCACGACGCGTATTAAAATCAGCATAAACGTGACCGACACAAGCTCGCCAACATGCGTGCGAAGGCGGATACATTTTCGCTCGTATAGCGACGTGACTCCGGCGTGCCGCGTCCTCACTCCGCGCGCTCGCTCTCACTCGGAGCGGCCGCGAGTGCTGTCTCCGTCGCACGTGGCGTCGCCGCCACCCGCCGAAGTGCGCTCCACTTCGGACACGCCGTCGTCGCCCACGCCTGCGTATGTATTGAAACCGCGCATTGTACGCAGTGAGCGCTCTTCGCCCGATGCGTCGACCCTTGTACTCAACGATGGCGCCGAATCTCGTTTACGGGGCCGCGATCGTTCGGGCAGCGACGCCGTTTCCGTCCTAGGAAATCCATGGCGCAAAATGAGCGAAGTCGATTTGAACGCAACCGGTGGTCGCGGTCGAACTGCCGGTCGCGGAGCGCTCGACCCCTGGGTGAGAAAAGCTGCTCAACGTTCCGATAAGAAAACCGACCTACCTGCATCCCGAGAAGATGTAGGCCGAGCGGCGTCTGACTCAGAGCAAAAACGAGAGGTGCCTTTTAAACGAGGTAAGCTCGAGCGCCGATCGCCGGTAGTATGCGAGACGTGTGGTAACGAAAGCTGCGAGTGCTGGCGCACCGGATGGGCGCGGCATGCGCGCGCGGCGCGCTCTCTAGGCGCGCAATGCACGTGCGAGGTGGTGGCGCGCTCGCCGCGGCCGTCACCCGCGCGTCTGCGACTCCGCGCTCCTCCTCGAGCTCTTTCGGACGACGAAGATCGTCCGCGACGACTTTATAAGTCGGCCTCGCAAAAGATTATATGCACTTCAATCGATGGTGAGCGAACGAAAAAGCTCGTTGACCCTCTTTTGGAGACAACATGCTAAGGTGACAGACGACGGTAGTGCGACTCGCGCCCGGCCCGCGCGCCGTATCGCGACTGCTGGTAGGGAGGAATCGTTTTGTGTACGGTGTGTGTTGTCCCTTTTGATGTATGAGTATTATTAGTGCGAATTTTGTATCCCTTTAGTGATTAAGATTTCAAAATTTATTATTGTACTGTATCATAAATATTTGATAAATATAAAAAAGTATGCTCGTGTTATGATATGATAAATATGAATGTTTTTCATGAATATTGTATAAATTATCTTTTACTTCGGGAGGTTGTGCGTAATTAGAAATTCTGCATCATTTGAGGGTATTTAAAAGTAATCGTTTCAATTTGTAGTGAAAATATTAAACCGTTGTTGTTACATACCCAAAATTTCGTTGATCCAGTGCCGAAAAGTTTATTTGTAAAAACTTAACGCACAATACCGTGGTAGTTCTCTTACATAATTATGTCACCCATCCATGCATCTTCCATGTAATGTAAATATTTTTAGAAATGAAGTAATCACATATTTATAGTTGTTAAATCAAAATCTGAATGTAATAATATGAATAACTACTATACAATATTGGAAAATTAAATCATTATCAATTAAATAGGTATGATCAGTTTATGTCTAAACATTCCACAAACAAAAATAATCATAATAATACAAACTAGTAGAATTTTCAGAAATGCTTCAATAAATATATATTTTAAAGTTTTTCATAACCACACGTAAACAATTTTAAAGTATATAGGTAGGTACAAATTTTATTTTTGGGTGTTATTTTGCGTTATCTAAAGATCTAAATAAAATATAAAACTTCGTAAGAATTTAAATTCTTGCGCTACTTATAAAACTTCATAGACGATAGGTACTGCGCTGGGTAGGTACACATACATCAATATATTATATCACTCGTGCTATTTCCGTAATTATGCCCTCAATACAAGCCTGTGTGGAGCGTTACGTAGGTACCTTGCGTATTGCAGTTCGTCTTTATGACCTGTTATGCATTGTCCGACAAGCGATATTTTTTGAAAATAAGGGATACCATTGATGGTTATTACTACCATTTCACTAACGGCCGAAAACAATAACCGATCTATCGCATACTGGAGATAGAAAAACAAATGAAACAACAGAAAAATTATATAGGTTTTCTGTTGTTTCATTTGTTTTTCTATCTCCAGTATGCGATAGATCGGTTATTGGTTTCGGCCGTAAGTCTTAGAGTAGGGCTATCGTAGGTACAGATAGAGGAATCCTAAAAAAAACTATTTATTTAAATACAATATTGATTAATTGCTACCTTTTTCTTAATTGCTTAGGTTTATGAACTACGTCACAAAAAAAAACAACTAACGTTATAGGGTCTTTATTTCTACCGTTTGTAAAGGTTACGACACACAAAAGTTTCATAAAGTATGATGTTAGAGCCCATGAATTCAAAAGCTCATTGAGTCCGCGTCAATTTGTCGCCTCTTTATTTATACTTCGTTCATTCATTGGCCTCTTGCTAAATGATTAAAATATTGCGGTCAATGTATATATCATAGAACAGTACTTGGGTATGTCTGTAGGTACAAGTGAAAATTAAAATTTGCTGTAAAGACGAAAGACCTTTAAAATGCACTTTGATCTAGCATTTCCGAAATATCTCGAAGAGATGACAGTTTCAGGTTTACCTGAGCCTATTATTTTATTATTCATTTGGCATTAATTCGTAGATTAATTCGTAGGTACTGGTTACACCTGATAAATTTAATAGCTAACAAATTTGGTAGAACACGCTAATCTCAGGAACTACTGGTTCGAATTGATATTTTTTTTTTAGTGTTGGATAGCCCATTTATCATGGAAGGCGACCAATACGATTGGAGCATTCATGAAAATGTGATGCAGACAAAGTTGCACGGGTCAGCTAGTATATAATTTCAAGCTTATTATGTGTTACATAGAAATCTATACCTACCCACTCGTGGTTATGCAGGAGGGAAGTAAACACCATTTAAATGTGTGAATCAACAGTGGATTCTGTAAACATCACACCGTGTAAGCGAAGTGAAAATGCAGTGAGCTGTCAATATGTACAAAAAATATAGAATGACAATTCACTTCATGCTCATTACACGGTGAGATGTCGACAGAATAGATCGGCTGATTCGGTAACTACGATGGACCTGGAAAGACGGCATCACATGTAACTAAAGTGCCACACGATTTTTTATTTCATAAAAATTGTTAGAAGTAACGCGTAAGCGTTACTCTAGATCGAAAGCAATAATGTCAGATATTATCGTAGATGAATTAGTAATGCACCTATGGACTGTGCTTACCCTATGACCGGATGTATGAAAATGTTAGGATAGTAATCTCAAATAGATAACGAACTGCTCTATGCATTACCCTGATTAACAGTTCCTACCCAATAGCATATTATTATGAATTATGATCTACCTACCTACGTATCACTATTATGCATGTTATGCGAATTCGGTGACAATAAAGCCACAGTCGATGCTAATGGTACCTGCCAAGTTTGCAGTCTTTCTTTTTATGTCGTTGTTTAATCGTTTACTTAAATTAATTTGTATCCATTATTTCTGTAATTATTTTTAAAATGTAGAACACCAGTACTTAATTTGTTAAATGTAATCTGAGCTGGGATGTAAGTTTCTGCATACCTTATTTTGTAACACCGAGACTAAAACAATTTGATGTTGAACTCTATACAAACCCTTCCAATCGCACTTCCAATTAATGTGTTCGTATGTGAGATGGATTCTTCTGAAGGGCGATTTTTGACCAAGCAAATTATTGTGATCTGATAAGAACCTAGTTTTTGTATTTTGTTTTTAATGTTACAATGCCAAATGTTATAGAAATCTGAATACCTGTCATAAAATCGTTACTTACATATAAAATGTTGGTATTAACTTATAACAATATGATTGTTATTTTTAGTGAAAAGCTAAAAACAACAATCACCATTGAAAAATGTATTCTGGTTATAGAAATTTATATATATTGTACTTATAATGTATTTACAAAGATACCAATTTGGAACGCTCGAAAAATTGGACTTAATGGATATGGGCACACTGAACTGATTCGACCAGGAAAGTTATACAATCAAACATCGCTGATGTAGGTACATTCGTATGATGATAGATATAGGATAATTATATAAATGTATGTAGGCACTAAAAACTTCACGTAACGTAACATTACGCCTATATTCCCCTACGGGTAGGCAAAGGTGTCCTGATATTACACCCACTATTGTTTCGCCAGTTATGTTCAAGTCCCATATGAAATTGTACCACTCATGTTATTATAATTACATTGGAGTGATATAAGTATAACCTACCTAGGGCCCAAAATGAAATTCACATGTTAGTGCCATTGTGTAATTTATGAGTTAAATTGTTATACCTACCTACTGTCTGAACACATCCCGGATCAAGGTAGATCTGCCATCTTGTAATGATTATAACGTCGCTTTCTTAACTTCTTCAACAAGGTTCGGATTCTCAATCTTTCAAAAATGTAGGCACATAAGAGATGTTTAGAGATCACTTACGCATCCAAATTTCATAGTCTATAATCTCTCGGAGTCATTCTGAGAAATTGTAGAATTGCAAGTAACGAAAAGTTTAGTATTAAATTTTCAACATTTTAAACGACGATGGAGCCCCACTGCGCGGGTGCTGCTATTTCTGATAACACAACACACTATAACACTTTTACACGTCAAATATTTCTGGTCATTATAAGCTAGATGAAGCCGGTGTTTCCTAGCCGACTACCCTTTTTTTTTTATTCTGGATGGGAAATCATCAAATGACTTCTCCCGCTCTGGGCGGAGCGGAAGGGAGTGTCAGACTTACTGACTAAAACCTACCCGTGATCCTTCTTGTGCCCTTTGCGTTCCAGGGCTGCGGTGACTTTCGAACAAATTCCGCAACCCTAGCAGGCACTGACCCTATGGCGCCCCGTCTACGTTGCTGACGGCTCTTTGAGGCGCGCGTGGAACACGACGCGCCGTCGATTTTTTTTTCTTTCTTTTTCGCCATCCGCAGGCCCGCGCCTACGGTGGCCGGGAATCGCCCTGCGTTTCCCGACGCCCGGGGCGTCTTCTTCTGTTGCGGCGGCTGGAGCGAGGGGCTTCCCTCTCTCGCACGCGCTCCGCCTCCTCCTTCGCTAGCATTACTGCTTCGCAGAAGGAGGCGACCGCTTCCCATGCCTCCTCGCTCCGGACCATGGCCCGAACCAGGGTCGGACGCGAGAGGTCGCCGCCGCCGATCGCCTCGACTACCGACTACCCTGAGTCCATACAATCCGTACTTGTTAAATCATATGAGAACCATGTAGGTTAATGTCTGAGGTGGCCTTTTGAAGAAAGTGCCACACAGATTTGAGTGGTCCTATCCAGACAGTGCAAGTCTGTGCAAGCATTTGTCAGTTAACGTGTAGCTCAAGTTTAGAACTATAAGGAACTCCGGTTTGACAAACAATACCAAAGCAAGGACATTTGGGTAGGCCGCATAAATGACACAAACTGCCAGACTTACTGAAATAAGACCCTAGTATGGCGATCTACATAGTCCTCACATTCACAATATTTTTTAGAGAATCATGCAGATCTGTGTCTGAAATGGTCTTTTGAGGAAACAACCACACAGATTTAAGGGGGCCTGTCCATTCAGTGCAAGCCTTTGTCAGAAGTCGAGTAGCTCAACTTACGGCCGAACCCAATAACCGATCTATCACATACTGGAGATAGAAAAACAAATGAAACAACAGAAAATTATGTAGGTTTTCTGCTGTTTCATTTGTTTTTCTATCTCCAGTATGTGATACATAGGTTATTGGGTTCGGCCGTTAGAAAACAATAAGGAGCTCGACTACCCGACGAACAATACCAAAGAAGGGACATTTGGGTAGGCCGCAAAACTGCCAGACATCGATAAATATACTTTAACGAAGGAAAGAAAAAATATAAAAGAATACCCATATAGTCCACATATTCCAAAATTTAATTTAGTAAAAAAAATATACTTAATACTTTCATGTTCATGTCAAATGAATAAAAAATATTACTTGACAAGGTAAATATTCATGTCAAAATAATAAAGGAATACTTGACAAAGTAAACATTCATGTCAAAATCAAAACTGTACAAATAGGAGAATATAAAATGTCCAAGTCTAAAAATGAGAAAACAACGGATAAACCTAATATTAGGCCATGTACATCGCTGAAGCAGCTCAATCCCAAGCTTTTTGGTCTGCAATATAGTCTTTAAACTGTGGAAAAAGCTTTCTGGCATAGCTTACGTTTTAACCAATTTGAATTTATTCATACTAAGGTCTTGGATTTTAGGAATAGAGAGTTTATTATAAAAACTTATACATTGACATCTAAATGAACCACCTATTTTCTTAAGCCTGGTTTTAGACAAAATTGTTTGTTCTTAGTATTTACATTATGTACCGTAAAATCATACAAATATGGTCCAAACTTCGCAATAGTCAGACATATTGTTGATCTTACTCTAAACTAGTATTATTTCAAACAATCTTTGTGCTGTTATTATTAGTAAGTATAGCGACGATTAACATCCGCTTAACAGCATCGAACAAGTACTGTCATTTAATAGTTTTTTTTTAAACTTTTTTTTGGACCATTGTTGTCATCGGTGTTTTCAACTATAGTCCTATCGTAAAAAAGCACTGAAAACGCCTTTATATTAAATTTGGACTATACTTAAAAGTAACTCTGATAATTATAAGCCATGTAAGTACAAATAAAATAAAAATAAAACATATATTAGTCATATTTTTTTATGTTTCCAAATTTTTGTTACAAAAATTCACTCATTGAACTATCAATGAAAGAAATATTAATAATCAGACCAAATATTCAGTTAGGTTTATGAAAAAAATGGTTGTATTTTTAAATGAAAAACAAGAAAGTAATTTTTTAGGTTTTCCCTACTTGTCTTCTAGTTCAGGAACCCTAAATAAAGCTCTCTTTGTGCTCACAATCGAATTTGCACATTTCTATTGCATGATCCACAAATGAAATTTCTTCATCTTCAGCAAAAACGCATTGCCGTCCAGGGTTTCTGACCTTGTTCAACTTCATTGCTTTAAGTTTTAAGTTCTAAGTTTTAATCGAACTTCTCGGTATTTTGTATTTTGCAGAAGCTTCTCTTTGAGTGAGTATTATATTTTCTATATCAGAAATACAAAGTTGGAACTGCCGTTCACTCTAGAATTTATAAGAACGGGCCCCTGGTTTTCTTCTAGACATCGCAGCTCGTTCTGCAAAGAACCAAAGGGTAGTTTTTAAATATGGTCCAAAAAAAAAACTGGACCAAAGTTGAAAACATAGTACGAAATTTTAAAAAAAAGTCACTAAATCTAAACTAAGTAACTATTTGAGAAATAATAACATTTAATTTAGTTTATATATAACTTACCCATCACCCGTAAAAAGCACGAACAAAACAATACACAATAACTATTTTTTTCAAATTAAAGTTCGCTGTGAACAAAAACGTGCATGAACTCCTTTAAATTGGTTGAGCTCACTGGTCGGATGCAAGTAGTGTCATCTATGCAAAATCGATCAAAACATGTTACGAATGACATCAACAACTAAAAACGTCCATAAATTTACGCTAGATGTCGGTACATGTAGTTTTAAATGTGAAAAGGCGACGGAGTGAATTTGGACCATAGTTGTACCCTAGGATTATAGTTGTATGATTTTACGGTACTTATATATATCACTGTATCTTTTAAAAAGATTAATATTTTTATGTGCATACAAAAGATTCTCATAAATATACTGAAATATATCCGTGTGTAGTGTTTATAAAAAAATAACACGGTATGATGGGAACCTTACCTATCCGTGTCGGGGAGCCCCAAGTTTCCTGTGCCCTATGTTCCGCTACATGGCTAGGCCAGAAAATCCGATAAATTTTAGCCGTACAGAATTGTCGTTGTCGGTTCAGAATTTCTCGGAATGACTTCGAAATTATAGACTATCAAATTCTGATGTGTAAAAAAGTATTGCAAACGTTCAGTTGACAATTTATCGAGAGTTTACAATCTCTCAAGATATTTTATAATCTGACGCATTTTACAATTATCCGCTATAATTGGCTCGTAAAGTCTAGTTTGTTTATTGTAACAGTGACTCGGCCTAAGTATAATTTCAACTAATTGTTGTCAACTTAGGTAACGAACGTTCTTATTACTTTAATTGAATTTACAAAACATTTAATCGGCAAAATAAGAATGTGCGCCGTTCCGTGTGTCAAGAACCCTATTATATTAAACCAGCAGTTTTCTTTTATTCAAATCGTTACTAGGAAAACGAATCACTATTATGTAGTCATACTCTTAGATAATGGCAGTCCTATCCTGAGCTAGTGTGTGTGTACTGATGATTTATTCGTTATGTGCGCATCCAATTAGTAAGAAATATGTAAGTACTTTTTTGATTTAATAATGTACAGGACATAGAGTTGTTTAATTGGTCTCGACAGCTGTTTTATGATTATATATGAATGTTATCTCTAAATTGTAAAATAAGAGGTAAATTACTTTTTAATAAACTAATTAAATTGCACATATCTAAAATATACGATCTATTATTTTTTTTATTTTTTTTTTCAAATTACTTGCTATTCCCGCAGCTTCGTTCCCGTGTCAGACTGTTTTTAACAAAATACATACATAAGTACATACTTTTATAAGATGATGACGATCGATTTAATCGATTATCATCATCTTCATTGATCATCACGAACTATGATATGCTCAAATCACACACTAAGTAAACGAGAAAAATAATACTCAGTTCAACTAGGATTTTGGGTACACACGGCACTTGGTGGTGCTTACGTCTTCACTACAAGGAGTAGAGCATTACTCCCACTAGTCACCGTACATACATTTATTGAGAGTTAATACTACAACTATTAACCATATTAAAATTATTGATATTCCTACATATCACACAAACGACTTTTTCGAGTAGGTACCTAAAAGTAAAACTTGAGAGCTGGTTCACATTAGGTCGGACCGACAGTTTTACCGGGCAGACACGTGTCGGATCCATATTGGCGTAGGTACCTATGCATTTCAATAGCGCCCTTCACATATGGGCGACCCGTCCAAACTATCGGAGCCGACACTTTTACGGACGTTCAGCCACGATTTCTGTCGGGTCGGCACTCGGCGTCATATTGGCGTACCTACTGGCATAAGTATAGCGCCGCCGCGCCGTTCACATTTCACAGCGCGAAGCGGCGGAGCCAGCCGCCCGCCACCCTTCCACCCGCTCATTCCCCGCTTTCGGCACTAGCGCGAGCAGTTTCGTCGACGTGTATGCAGAGACGTTTAAATATGGATGGCGAAATACGAAACTTCGTCGTCCATCGTATACAAAAGTTGACTTTTGTGACGATCCGGGCAGTAAAACGACCGTACCGTCAGTGGTGTTCACATTAGGTCGGGTCGTAATCGGTCGACAGTAAACTGTCGGTCCGACCTAATGTGAACCAGCTCTTACGGGTACAAACAACATAACTTGTCCTGTTTTAGGGTTCGTTTCTGCACAAACTACAGAAATTTTAATTTCTGTGCGTCAAAAAAACCACTTTGCGACAATGCAATGGGTACCTACTTGGTCAAACATAATTATAATGGTTAGATAAAAGTATTCATTTAATATCTTTCCCGGAAAGCGCACATCGGATATTATAAACCTATGTACTTATTATAAAACCTACGTATCCAATTATAAACACCGACAAGACCTATGTACCCATTACGATAGTGTTTTCCTTGACCTTTCTAATCAGCGTTCTGCGTATATGGCTACCCAGCCACTCAGTTGACTGATCTACCCACCCACCTACTTCTTAAATAGTCTTATATGTAGTACTGTAATTACAATAAGTCTTGCTAGGGCTGAAAATATTATTAAATCACTACAGAATATGGATGTAAAGAAACGTTGTTTTTTTTTTTTTTTGTATAACAAATTATATCAATAGGTAAGTTGGAATGTTTCAATTGAATCACCTAACCCTAATTAATAATTATAATTCAACGGTGCACAGTACACGTGGTGTACGAGGGATGCGCGTTTTTTTATCCAAAACTAGAGTAAACGTCTATGGCCTTATTCTATTGAAATACTAACTGCGCGTAGGCAAGCTCAATTATCAAGGATTAATTATGACTGACGTGGGATCAAGTTATACAATTCAATTTTCGGAACCGTGTGAAATAGACATTCAAGTTTAAATACAATATCATGATGGCTTTGGATAATTTTATGCCTTTGATTTGATTTCTACCACCAAAATATATACCTACCAATATTATTCCATAAAATAACGAGCACATTAAAGTTTCGTATTTATAAATTGTGTCACCATTTCAGCTACTCTTTCTGATGATTTTAAAACAAATGCATGATCAATATTTACTTCTATCATAGGGATTTCTGGTTGATGTTTGTGCAGGTCTTCCATGTATGAGACTGGAGCCCAGTCATCTCTACTGCTATAAATAATATTTGTTATATGCTTAATATTGTTTAATACTTCAACATTCAAACTTTTAACGGTATCCATTTCATCATAAGCTAGAAATAATATCTTTTCCCCAACTTTTGGATTTAAAAACTTCAAAATATAATCTAAATATTGTGATGGCAGTAAGTGTATTCTTAAATATATTCCCACTAAGAAGGTGACTATCGCAGTTGGCAATAAACTTACCAATAAGTATAGTACAAGTAAGATACTATGAAACTTCCTGAGAAAGTTATTTAAAAATTTACCATTCTTAGTTTCTGCCATTTTTTGTAATGTTGGAAATAAAAAATTAACTGACTTAAGTCGCATGACTAAATTATCATTATCTTGGAGTAGTTCTAAAGTTAACCAACATCCAATGGAATGGCCAATTAAATGTAATTTGCTTTGTTTATCTACATAGTTGTTGATAAGTTCAAGCTTATGTTTAAGTTGACCGTCAAGATGAAACAGATGTTCTTGACCTTTCAGGACATTGGACTGTTCATCTGGAACTACATCATGACCAGCATGACCTGAAAACAAATTGACTTATAGTAAAATAGGCAATAGAAAATATGAGTAACTTTAACACACAGTATAGAAATAAGTGGCCAACAGCACTAGTTGGACTTGAATATGAAGGGTTATGTATGTATTTAATAAACCATTGGGGGACCTTACTTTTTGCAAAATTACAGCAAGTGGACACATACACAACGGTTTTGTGTAGTGTCAAAAATTGTAACTGATAAATAACACTTATTTAACTTTGTTTTATTTATTTATTTTAACAATGTGCATAAATTGTTTTTTATAATATATTATTTTGTAAACATAATGAAACAGTACACTTTGGGTGTATAGAACTCAACATATGGGCTGAACAATAATTTGTCTGTGTGCCCACAACTCATTATATATATAACATGTAGCGGCAATTCGATGTGAGTAGTGGGCACCAGAAGTGTTAAACATAGTGCAACAGAGGGGCTTATTAAAAAAACTCAAACACTATTAGAACTTTGTTTTGATATGGGGCAGTACGGGCAGTGACCTTACCAGTATAGCAGAATATTACAATAAGTAGAGTAAAAATAACATAGTTACATAATTATACACATTTATAATTACATACCTAGTAGTTCTTTGATTTATATGACTGCTAACATTTTTTTAAAATTTATTATTTAAATTGATTATCTTACCTATGACACACAAAGGCAATCCAGTCGACTTATGTAATTCTGAAGCAAATTCTATGTAGAAATCGGGTATTCCTGGGTTTCCAGTAATGCAAACAATCACATCTTTTCCATTGCAATCAAAAGGATTCCCGTAAGTTATTAAATGTGTTTGCACTTGGTTTAATGTTACAAATTCATGCTTCATTTTCAGGTCGAGCATCAGTTCTTCACACTAACACAGCAGTATTGTATCTCACAGTGATATCTTTTTTTTAAGTCAATAGGTATTTAGAATATTAGACCTTAGACCTAGATCTGTTATCTTTTCAAGGCTTACACCTGGCTTACACAAAATATATTACAACGTTTGATATCTAATGTAACATTATCAGTTATCAATAATAAGTGGTAATGACAGTGGTCATTCAGATTCTTAATTGTGTATATATTTTTATTCAATCTCTCAATCAACTACATGAAAATTGCACCAGATCAAGTAAATTGAATTATTTTTCTTGAGATTGACGGGTACTTCAATTGATATGAGTTACGTCTTTGTCACTTTCTAAATCAAAGTCAAATAAACTTTGCTGAATATTGCTGAAAGTCATTCGTATCGTAATTCGCAAAAGTTTTTCAATGGTATTTGATGTATGCATGGAATTAGTAAGTATCTACTACGTCGCAAGGATGAGTTTTTTTTACTTGAATTGAACTGGTTTTTTTTTTCTATGAGTGGCATCTCGCAATTCAACTTATGGTTGTCGACTGCTTAGCCGGGCTCAAAGACTACAATATATACATATATGCCGCAATATATATAGGCTTGCTTGTGGCAGCCTTGTAAGCTCGGCTTAGGACGTCGCTGGGAGGGAGCAGCTAGGGACTTCAGATATGATCCGGAGTCGGTTTTGCGGCCATGCGTTTCCGTCTAAATTTTAATGTTTTTGTTAAGTTTTATTAAATGGTATATGTTCATAATAAATACTTGACTAATAGATTCACACAAACTGACAACCAACTAATCATTTTATTTCACATTGCTAGGTATCCGTACCATAGACTCTTCTAATAGACTACAAGAAGATTGCATTATGTCAATGTCTGTCTTCACACCCACACTTCTTTTAAGAATTTGCTCGAAGACCAATTCCACGACACAGCTCGTTAAACCTTGGTCCGTACAGAGGTTTTGTAAACATGTCTGCTAGTTGCACTTTTGCTGCAACTTGCTTAACAACTAGTTCTCCCCTTGATACACATTCTCGAATGTAGAAGTGTCTCAAACTAATATGCTTTGTTCGACGGTGAAATTCATAAGGCGGATTATATGATAGTTTCACAGCAGACTCATTGTCTATACATAGTGTGGCTTTTAAAGGTGCTTTGTTTGAAAGGTCTGCCAAAAGCTTCTTTAACCATACTATTTCCTGCGTGGTTTCGCTTGCTGCTACTAGCTCGGCCTCCGTCGTTGACAGGGCAACTGACGTTTGTTTCTGGCTCTTCCATGCAATAGCAGTGCCAGAATAAAGGCACACCATGCCTGTGGTAGAGTGCCCAGTCTCTGGATCTCCTCCATGATCGGCATCTGAGTAGCACATTAAGTCATCTGCTTTGGATCTCACTGGATAAAATGTTAAACCTTTATCTAGAGTTCCTTTAAGATAGCGAAGAATTCGCTTTACAGCCACAATATCCTCCTTACTAGGTTTTTCCAAATGTCTTGATGCAACTGACACTGCATAACAAATATCGGGTCTTGTTGCGACCATCAGGTAAGCCAGTGCTCCAACACAATTTCGATATGGAAATTTCATGTCTTCATTTTCATTATTCTCTTCCATTTTTGACATCTTAATTGCAGGGGATGTAACTGGTTTACAGTTTTCCATGCCGAATTGTTTTAGGACCTTTTTAGCGTAGGCTGTTTGTCTTAAGCTTATTGACCCATCTGTGTTTTTGTTTATTTCCATACCAAGGAAATAAGACGCTGGCTTCGTTGTGATTTTGAAGTTTCCTTCCAGTTCATTTAAAAACTCTTGACCAGCGCTGTCAGTACTAGCTACCAAACCATCATCGACATAAAGACCTACAATCACTTTTGACTTTCCCTTGATTCTTACATACAAGCAAGGGTCCGCCTCACTTCTCTGAAATTTGGCTTCTATCAGAAACTTATGTATGCATTCATTCCAGCATCTTGGTGCCTGTTTCAGACCGTAGAGGCTTCTCAAAAGTCGACATACTTTTCCTTTAGGTACATCAAGTCCTTTCGGTGGTGCCATATAAATTTCTTCATCCACCGTACCGTTGAGGAATGCAGTTGTGACGTCGAATTGTTGTAAATTTAGATTTTCGTTAGCTGCAATACCCAAAATTGCTCTGATGGTTGCAAGTCGTGCAACTGGACTAAAGGTTTTGTCATAGTCAATGCCTTCGCGTTGAGAGAAACCTTTGATGACTAGTCTTGCTTTATAACGTTCTATGTTTCCATCAGGGTTTCTCTTTATTTTAAATATCCATTTGCTTGGTAAAGCTTTTCTACCTTTTGGTAATGAGACCAGTTCCCAGGTTTTATTTTTCTGAAGTGAATTTACCTCGCTTTGCATAGCTTCTTCCCATTTTTCCTTAATGTCCGATGACATAGCTTCATTATATGTTTTGGGCTCAGTATTATCTTCTAACTCTGCCATAGCATTCATAACAAAATCATCAAAACGTACGGGCTTGCGTACTAGTGAATGATCACGCAAAGCTCTGGTTTTTGTTCGTTCTTCGGTGACTTCACTCTGAGGTGGCACTGGAAGTTCTTCTTCTGCAGAATCAATTTCATTTTCTTCAGAAATTGAATTATTATTACTTCCTGTTTGCATTTCTGCTTGAACCCAAATGTCTTCTTCTCCTTCTTGGCTTTCTGGTATTTCTCTATTTCTATCTTGTTCTAGAAAATCAATCTCGATATATTTCTTTTCTTTTGTTATTTCATCTTGGTAATCTTTATTAAGATTCTCTCGTTCCTTTATGTCGTAGTAAAATTTCTGCATTATATTTACATCTTTGGTTACCATTACTTTTTGCGTTGACGGTATCCAAATCCGGAAAGCTTTGGATATTTCAGAGTATCCAATGAAGACTCCAGGTATTGCTTTAGCATCAAACTTATTTAAGTGTTGTCTTCCTTTTAAGAAAACGAATGACTTTGCTCCAAATCTATTAAGGTGTCCAACACATGGTTTTCTGCCCACCCATTTTTCAAATGGTGTTGCGTTTCCAAGGCTGTTATTTGGACTTCTGTTTGACAGATAGTTTGCAGTGTAGATGGCTTCGCCCCACAGATATATCGGTGCGTTGGACTCGATCATTAGGCTCCTTGCTTTTTCCAGTAAAGTTCTGTTTTTTCTTTCTGCAATTCCGTTTTGATGCGGTGTATAAGGTGCAGATAATCTTCTGGATATGCCATTTTCTTTTAAAAAATTGTTGAAGTCATTGTTACAATATTCCGTTCCATTGTCGGATTGTAGGCATTTAATTTTCTTTTCTGTGAAATTCTCTACTTCAGCTTTATACACTTTGAACATTTCTAGTACTACATTTTTAGACTTAATACAATATACCCGGCTGTATCTAGTGAAGTCATCAATAAAAGTGACAAAATATTTGTTTCCGGCACAAGATGCTTTTGATATCGGGCCACACACGTCACTATGCACAATCTGAAGTGGTTCAGAAGTGCGATGTTCAGTTCTCGGTTTGCCAATCGTAGCTTTCATTTTGGCTTTGATACATACTTCACATTCTTCCGGTTGGTCATCTAATTTAAAATCAAGTCCAATCAGACTTTCATTTTTTAATGCTAGCTTCATGTCTTTATAATTCATATGTCCCAGCTTTGAATGCCATTCAGAAATATTATTATTTTTAACAAAGTTTACCTTTTCATTGTTAACAGTTTTTGGAAAAATCGCATAGAGGCCATCTTCAGTCCTTTTAGCTTTTATTACAATGCCATATTTTGGATTTTTTACTATAGCTCCATCTTTTTTGAAGAGTACTGTATTCCCAGCATCAGTTATTTTCCCAATTGATAGAAGATTTGTACAAAGGTCAGGAACGAACAGTGTATTGTAAAGATTTAATTCTTTCTTGTTTAATATGAGATCAACTCTTCCTTTTCCCAGTATATTTGTGCTATGATCTTTTGAAGCTAATTTTAGTGTTTTATTTGTTTGAGTTTGTTCCATTTCACTAAAACAGGCTTTGTCATGGCACATATGGGATGTGCATCCACTGTCCAATATCCATAGTTTTTGGAATTCTTCATCATTGGCTAATAACGCGAAACTATTGAATTCATTCTGTTTGCCATTATTCCCTTTATTGTTGGGATTAGACTGGTTCCTGTTTTTGTAATTTTTCCAGCAGTTTTTGGTCATATGTCCCTTTTTCTTGCATATTTTGCAGTATAAATTTGTTTTTGCATAAAACGCTTCCTGTTCACTTGTACTCGGTTGAGGTTCTTGCGTATTTTTCCGCGCTTGAAACTCCTCTATGATTTTTATTTTTAATTCATCCGGTTTAGGAAGGTTATCTCGGGTTTCAATTGCAACTCTAAAAGTTTCAAATTCTGAGGAAAGACTGTACAGCATCATAATAGTTAACAAATCTTCATGAACTGTTACATTCATTTCTTCTAATTTGTCTACTACGTCCATAAAGTTGTTAAGATGATCCCTGATGTCATTTCCCTTCTCATATTTTGTCAGAATCAGTTGCTTGAGTAGCGTTGCTTTCCTTGCAGGACATTTGCTAGCGTGAGTTTCGTTTAGCTTTTTCCAAACTTCATAAGCAGTTTTGCAGCTTTTTATTTGTTTTAGTTCTGATGGCGATATTAGGAGAATTAACTCGCTAATGGCCAGCAAGTTTCCTTCGATATCCGACTCACTTGCAGTTTTTAAATCTATTGGTTGCTGTGCATATTTCCATAGTTTCCCCTTTACCAGAACAGCTTTAGCTTGTATTGCCCATGTGTCATAATTTTCTTTATTCAAACTTTCTATTCTGTTTGACATCTTGCAATTTTTTTTCTGGGTAGGTAAATAATTTTGTATTTACTACATATACCTACTACACTTCGTGATTTTCTTTTTCACACTAGGAACCACGCTCTGCTACCATGTTAAGTTTTATTAAATGGTATATGTTCATAATAAATACTTGACTAATAGATTCACACAAACTGACAACCAACTAATCATTTTATTTCACATTGCTAGGTATCCGTACCATAGACTCTTCTAATAGACTACAAGAAGATTGCATTATGTAGATACAATCTTCACAGTTTTTTCTATAAAATGATATATACAGACCATGGAAATATGCTAAATAAAATGATTCCAAATGGTCTACCTAGTTTGTCAGTCATAGATATAAAGCTAGTTTTTGCAATACTCATGCGTGTTATATACCTATTAATTCCACGAGTCTTTGAAGGTCTTTGATAGCAACAGATTCTGGCGGGAACTTCGAAAAAGCGCGGTTTGAAATTTTCTTTCAAAATTCCTTTTAATTGTTTTCGGAGGATTTTTGGGTTTAAAGTGACTAAAAAGCTGTTAAATTATATACGGTAGCTCGCCGAAATGGTGGGTAACGAGGGGGGCGGGGATAACCCGCCCGCCCCTCATAAACGTCCTCGGGCTGAGGAAACAAACGAAATGAAGGAAATGGACTGTGGCGAAGGCGGCGGCGGTGAGCGTATGAACCCTTTTATGCCTTACCTCAAGCCAAATTATAAAAGACTTTATCCCGAAAACTGTAATAACACAGAGTTTAAGGTATTTATTGAAGCAAACGGCAAGGATAGAATCGGCAACAAGAGCCCAATTTATTTGAATCATATTTTTTCCAATGAAATAAAAGGTGTGACGGCAATTCAAAGAGTAAACGCTAATAAAATAGCTATTATATTTAAACAGTACAATACAGCTAATAATTTTATTAATAATACTAATTTCTTAACAAAGCACAACATGAGAGCATTTATACCAGCTGCACAGATTGAAAAAACTGGCATCATACGATTTGTTCCTTCAAACATCTCAAATAAAGAATTATATACAAAATTATCATCAATTTATGAAATTATCGCAGTAAGAAGATTCACTAAAAAAGTTGGCCAAGAACGTGTCCCACTGCAAACAGTAAGCATCACTTTTCTTTCCAATATACTGCCAGACAGTATACAATATGACTTATTTTCTTATAGGGTTTTCGAATATGTTCCCCCTTTACAACAATGTTTTAGATGTTTTAAATTTAACCACTCAGCAAGAATTTGTAATAGCAAGCAAAGATGTTCTATTTGTGGAGGTGAGCACTTATATAAGGAATGTGACAAACCAAATGAGGTCTGTTGTGTAAACTGCAGTGGGCCCCATCTAGCAATTTCAAAATTATGTCCGATTAAAATGAAGAAAATAATTGAAAAGAAAACGAAAATTACTTATGCAAGTGCTACCCTGACCAAGAAAATAAATGACACTACAGAATTCCCTCCGCTAGCGCCGCCAAGAATGCAGCCTGTACATAATATTGTAAATAAATCTGTAAATAAGCCTGTACATACCTCTGTAAATAAGAATACTACATATGTAAATAAATCTGTGAATGATGTAAATAAATCAAATGATGTCTTACCTAGTGAAGACATCAAAAATAAAATTATTGACAACAACGATGTACTTATGGCCCTAGTACAGACGTTGGTAGAATTGGGTAATAAGGGAGATAATACACCTACTACTTTAAAAAGTATTAAAGCTACATTAATTAAAAATCTTAAGTAATGGATCCAAATTCTTCTCTATCTAAACTACGTATTGCTCAGTATAATATTCAGAGTGCTAATAGTAAAAAACCCTTATTGTTACAATTCTTAAATAAACAAAATATTGATATTTGCTTACTTAACGAAACATGGTTTAAAGATAACAATTTTAGGATACCTGGATACAATATTTATAACAAAAATTCGAGTAACGCTCATAACGGAGTAGCAATACTAATCAGACCATATCTTAAATATAATATAATAAATACGCAATTTTATGAAAATATTCAAACAGTAGCTTTATCCGTATGCACGGTACGCGGCAGTTTAACTGTGCTCTGTGTATACTGCCCACCAACTAGTGCGCACATACGAATTCATAGATTGCACGACATAATTAAAGATCTTCCTAAACCTATATTTATTAGTGGTGATTTTAACGCCCACCACATTGCATTTGGATGTCTATCAACTAAGAGTCGAGGTCAGGATTTGTATAATATAATCGATGACTTAGACCTATGTATTTTAAATGACGGCAGTTATACAACTGTCAATCGGCCAGGACAAAATCCTTCTGCCATTGATGTTAGCTTCATAAGTTCTAGTCTTGCATCATTGTGTGAGTGGTCTGTGCATGATGATACCATGGGAAGTTATCACTACCCAACTATAACAGAAATTTCATTACTCATAGATAGATATGACATTAGTCCTCCAGTTGATAAGTTTTTGTATAAAAAAGCGGATTGGGAGACATTCAAAAAAGTTTCTAAAACAATATTTAATGATTTGACTCTTAAACTACATGATCCTATTCTAACTTATAATGATTTCTGTTTTCGATTAGATACTCTAAAAGAATTAACAATCCCAAAGCTAACTAAATTGAACAACTTTAAAAGCAGACCCCCAGCTCCTTGGTGGAATGAAATTTGTGAAAAAAGCGTTGTTGCTTCCTACGATGCATTGAAACTATATAGAAGTGAGCCTAGTTTCGAAACCTATTTAAATTACAAGAGAAAAGATGCACAGAAAAAAAGAACCATCTCAGAACAGAAAAAAGTTGGATGGAACAACTTATGTAATAGTTTTAATAGAACTACTCCAATAAGTAAGATCTGGAATCTTATAAAGATGTTCAAAGGTATAAGACCTGGCAATAAATCATATAGAGATGAGTTCATTATTCCATTTTTAGATAAATTATCTGATAACACAAATTTAACTGATTCTGATAATATAAAAAACCTTTTTGATTTAAACAATGATAATCGAAATTCAAAATTTTTATTAGATTCCTTCTCATGGCGCGAATTTACAATGGCTCTGCAAGGTAGACGAAATACAACTCCTGGTTTGGATGACTACCCTTATTTATTGATTAAAAATTTAGACGAATCGGCCCAAAAGATATTTCTTAACGTTCTTAATCTGCTTTGGTATACTAAATCTATCCCGCAATCTTGGAAAACACAATGTGTTGTTCCAATACTCAAGCCAGAGAAACCTCCGCAACTTCCTAGTTCCTATCGACCAATTTCATTATCATCTTGTCTAGGTAAAATTTTTGAAAACATGATTAAATTTCGTCTTGATTGGTATGTTGAATCCAATGGTATCATTCCACATGTTCAGTATGGTTTTCGTCGTGGCCGCAGCTGTGCAGATAGTTTTACTTCTCTCATCTCTGACCTGAAAAATGCAAAGAATAAAAAATTACACACAGTTTGTACTTTCTTAGATGTTCAAGGTGCTTTCGATAGTGTAGATCCTGCTATACTTGTCCAAATTATGTCAAGATTAGGTATTCCTGGTCAGTTATGTAAATGGATTTTTAACTTTTTGAATAACAGGACACTATATGTAAGACATAACAATAAACTATTTGGACCAAAATCTGCTTCAAGAGGTACAATGCAGGGTGCTACACTGTCTCCTTTGCTGTACAATATTTACACATGTGAAATTTGTAAATTTGTAAATAATACTGATGTAAATATTCTGCAATTTGCTGATGATATTGTTATATACAGCAGCAGCTATAATTTAGAAGTGGCAATTGACAATGTGAACATAGCTTTAAATCAATTATTTATATATTATAATGATTTACTACACCTAAAAATCAACCCATCTAAAAGCAGTGTAATGATTTTTGGCAATGATAGCTCCACAACTAATGTTACTTACAACAGTGAAATTATTCCTAGAGTAAATAGTAAGAAATTTTTGGGCATAATAATAGATCAAAAATTGACTTTTGAAACACATATTAGGCACATTTCCAAAAGCGCCCTAAAAGGTTTAAATTTAATGAAATGTCTTGCTGGTGTATCATGGGGGGCAGACCCCAAAACATTATCATTATTGTACAAAGCAATTGTTAGAAGCCATTTTGATTATAGCTCACTAGCTTATATGTACAGTACAAATGTAAATAAATTAGATATAATGCAGAATAGGGCTTTGAGAATAATATCTGGCGCAATGTGCTCCACTCCCATAAGGGCCATGGAAGTGGAGACTAAAATCATGCCCTTAAGTTTGAGAAGGCTATTACTTGCACAAAGATATTCTCTCAAATTAATATCATCAAATAACAGAGAGATAATAAATAAAATATTACCTTCTACTCACAGAAATTTTCAGACACAGACAAAAGTTGATATGTTGAATGGTATTTCCCCAATGTTGTCCAACATCTTACTTGAAATAGACAATAGCTGTTCCAATATTAGAAAACAATTTCCATGGCCATGTTACTCCTTCACATATCAATGTATTTCACATCCTGTAAAAGTGTTTGAAAATACAATTAATAACAATTTAGATATGCTACAATTTTTAGAACAAAACAATAGTTATTATACTTTATACACTGATGGTAGCAAGAGTAGTGATTATGTTCATGCAGCATTGTATGATCCACACAGAAAATTCTCTCAAAGCTTTGTTCTGCATAAATCTTGTTCTATATTTACAGCGGAGGCATATGCGGTGTATCAGGCATTACTATGTATACGTGAAATAAGTAACTGTAAATACTTTTTAATTGTTTCTGATTCTTTAAGCATGATAAAGGCCTTAAGTAGCCTTACAGTAACATTTAAGTCTAACTTTATTCTTTATTTCATTAAACAAATAATTTACCAATATCATCTTGAACATATACAAATTGCCTTCCTGTGGGTACCCTCTCACAGTGGTATCACTGGCAATGAAATGGCTGATAAAGCCGCATATGAGGGTTATAATTCTGTTGATGTTAAAAATACAATGGACATCCCTATGACTGATTTCTTACAAAGCATTAATGAAAACATTTATGAGTTGTGGTATGAAATATGGAAAAAAGATCAAGATACGAAAGGAAAGTGGTATGGAAGCATTCAAGAAAGATTACCTATTAAACCTTGGTACGATAAACTGAAGGAGGATGCAAGCCGAGATTTTATCACCACGATAAACAGGCTGCGCTTTGGCCATAATACTGCACCGTCACACCTTGCAAGATTGAATATTATTTCAAACAATATATGTCCGTTTTGTGAAAATACTGAAGGAACTGTAGAACATCTCATTTTCTCATGTCAGAATTTCTTACTTGACAGACTAGTGTTAGCTATTGAATTAAGTGAAGTGAAAGTTAAATGTGATTTTGAATCCCGCCCGCCGCCACTTGAACAGTTATTAAAAGACAAAAACAGCTACAAACCAATATACAAATATATCAAAAATACTATAAAATCCATTTAAAATAAAATGCAAATTCCAACCAAAGTACTGCAAAGCTGCAAGTGAAGAAGTGCAAATCAGTGCAACAAAAAAAGACTTGACCTAAAGGTCTTTGTTACCAGGTCATTAAATTAAAAAAAAAAAAAAAAAAAAAAATGATAGCAACATTTTAAGTCATACTTTGACATTTGACAGTGACAATAACGAACGGCAGCTCAACTGACTTGTGCAATAGGATTTTAGGAAGAAGGAGTGTTCATTTTTCCAACACGAGTTTATACACAGTTTCACTAAGGCCCCTTTGTTGAAAGAAGTTCAGGAAATTGAGAGACATTGATATTTTATTTGTGTATCTAGCGATAAATCGAAGAGTTCTTTTTATACGCATTGTTTTGTTCTGAATCATAAAATGTCAGGGGAAATGAAAAAAGCACTATTTATTTGCCTCGGTATGTTATAAATAAACTATAATTTAAAAAAAAATGTATGAATGAACTGTAACTCCATTCAGGCCTGATATAAATATTTATCCATGAGGTTAGATTCGTTCTAAAGTATCAGATCTGATATCATAAAGCCGAAGTTTTGACTATGATTTTCAAGTACCGGGCCAAATACATATTTTTTTTCAGCTATAGTAAACTATGGGTCAGTTTAGGTTAAATTATTGCCATGGTCTATTGGACAATTTGGTTTTTTTTTTTCAACTCAGGTGTAGAAGTTAGTCAGAATTATTTGCAGGATAAAATTACTGAAATTTTAATATCAGTGTCTTCCTTCCTAGCCAACAGTTGCCTAGATACTGAAGTCATGAGTTTATATTACTCTTACAGGTAATATTTGCCGATCACCAATTGCAGAAGGTGTGTTTCAAAAAACTGTGAATGACATGAATTTAGGTGATCAATGGGAAATCGACAGTGCAGCTATAGGAGGCTGGCATGTGGGTAATCCACCAGACTGGAGAGCTTTGGACACTATGAAAAAGCATGGCATTCCATATAACAACCATGCAAGACAGGTACATTTTGTTGGCTTTCAATGTTATTATATTATTATAGCTAGCCTGAAATGTCCCACTGCTGGGCAAAGGCCTCCCTCCACTCCTTCCACTTTTCTCGATCCTGTGCCACATCCTGCCAATGTGGCTTTCAATGTTATGGCACAGTAAATAAGTTTTATTCAACTTCATGGAGAATTGCAAGATAAACATTAATAGTTATATCTATCAGTTTTTCCATAATTTCTTAATTTAATCATTAACAAATTATGTAAATACACAACACATTGATTGCTTATGACGTTATGACACAGACTAACACTTGCTTAAATAAAAATCCCTAGTTTGTTTACAGATTGTTTCAGAGGACTTTAATCATTATGATTATATATTTGGAATGGATGAAGCAAACATGAAGGACCTTAGTAAAAGGGCCCCAAAAGGAAGTAAAGCAAAACTCCTTCTATTTGGAGACTTTGATCCTCAGGGTGAAAGAATTATAAGAGACCCATATTATGTATGCGTCACTCATATTATACTTTTTACGCTTTTGGCTCAAATTGCATACGAGTAGGTAGTCTTTTTTTTTTTTGAGTTGTGGGCAGACGACAACTATTTTTCGCCTCATATGCTGATTTCCAGGCAACAAAAGTATTAAAAATAGTTGTTTATATTGTTAAGGATATATATTAAATTGTTGTTAATTTTCAGGACAGCGACTCAGTAGGATTTGAGAAGTGTTATCAGCAGTCCGTAAGGTGCTCTAAAGGTTTTTTAGAAAGCTTGCAGAATTGATATTAAATCTCTTGCATAATGTTAGGTCAAAAGTAACAACTGAATCATATATTTTTACAATTTATATCAGATTTACATATTGTACTGGGTTTAATCTGGGTTATTACTAATAATTGTTTATAATGTAAGTGTCTAAGAGTTATTCGTAATTTAATAATGTATATTTTGTGTGTGTGTAGAAATAAATAAATAACATTGTACTGAAATACTTTTTTATTTACCTCTATTTAACATTACCATTTTATATCTAGAAATAATATCATTATAGTTTTTGAAGAAGTTTCTATTTGATTGAGAAGATTAACTGTCTTTATAGCTAGGTACTAAACAGGTACTGAGAAATGTGTAACTTGCATTTAGATCCTTTATCATGAGGAAATTGAAAAACCATTGCCGTGTTTTTTTAGAAGTATTATGTTCAAGGCATTGGAAACAGAAGGTGTCCTTCTTGTTAAAATATCCATGAGTTACCTCAGTTGCACCTTTATTTAATCCTTCTTTCTTCTGTTTCATTGATTTTTTTTCTACATTCTCCTTTTCAATATGTTCGAATCTATTATCCATTTGATAGGCAGGAACAAAGGGTAGGTCGATGTATTCAGCTGTAACCATAGTATATATTACTAGCTGACCTGGCAAACGTCATTTTGCCACATAAAATATAATAAAATTTAGGGGTGGACCACCCTAAACATTTAGGGGGATGAAAAATCGATGTTGGCCGATTCTCAGACCTACTGAATATGCATATAAAATTTCATAAAAATCGGTCAAGCCGTTTCGGAGGAGTATGGTAACTAACATTGTGACACGAGAATTTAATATATATGATTATGACCATTCAATTGATTAACCTGTTTATGCCCGTTTTGAATAATAGTAGGCGTAACTTAAATAAAAGTGAATTCAACTCTCGGGGCTAATACGAGCTCAAACAACAACAACAAAGTACCAATATTTAGGAGTTTCTTAGTGTTAGTGACACCGGGTAAGTACCTATTATAAGTATTATATTTCAAATAACTTACTTGGTAATTCGTCATCACTATCGAGTATATCTTGCAAAGTTTCCGATTTATTTGCGTTTTTTGATGATTTCTTCCTCATGGCAGTACAAAATACAATGTTTACTGTAATAAATAGATAAAAGAATAGTCGCGCAATTTGGTAAACAAACACCACGCAATGTGACAATGACAACTGCGCTAGCGCACGAACACGAAACAGTGTTACCAACTCTCAAAAATATTTAACCCTAAAGTTTGTGTCAAAAACCCCTAAAATCGCCTACACCAATTTTATTATTGAGTTGTCCCCTAAAAAATATATAAATATAAATTCATAATGATTTTTAATAATATGCTTTAACATGTTCAACATTTTAAACAATAACCGCCATATGCACAGACAATAAAATGTAAATATTAATAATTTAAAAATATTAAAGAGTCAAAGAATCCCTGAAAATACCCCTAAAAAATCTCATCTCACTTATTTACTACTACCTAAATCTGGCGGAAAAACCCTAAGTTGGGAACCGTGACACAAAAATATTTTTTTTTTTTTTTTTATTATAATTTAATGACCTGGTAACAAAGACCTTTAGGTCAAGTCTTTATTTGTTGCACTGATTTGCACTTCTTCACTTGCAGCTTTGCAGTACTTTGGTTGGAATTTGCACTTTATTTTAAATGGATTTTATAGTATTTTTGATATATTTGTATATGGGTTTGTAGCTGTTTTTGTCTTTTAATAACTGTTCAAGTGGCGGCGGGCGGGATTCAAAATCACATTTAACTTTCACTTCACTTAATTCAATAGCTAACACTAGTCTGTCAAGTAAGAAATTCTGACATGAGAAAATGAGATGTTCTACAGTTCCTTCAGTATTTTCACAAAACGGACATATATTGTTTGAAATAATATTCAATCTTGCAAGGTGTGACGGTGCAGTATTATGGCCAAAGCGCAGCCTGTTTATCGTGGTGATAAAATCTCGGCTTGCATCCTCCTTCAGTTTATCGTACCAAGGTTTAATAGGTAATCTTTCTTGAATGCTTCCATACCACTTTCCTTTCGTATCTTGATCTTTTTTCCATATTTCATACCACAACTCATAAATGTTTTGATTAATGCTTTGTAAGAAATCAGTCATAGGGATGTCCATTGTATTTTTAACATCAACAGAATTATAACCCTCATATGCGGCTTTATCAGCCATTTCATTGCCAGTGATACCACTGTGAGAGGGTACCCACAGGAAGGCAATTTGTATATGTTCAAGATGATATTGGTAAATTATTTGTTTAATGAAATAAAGAATAAAGTTAGACTTAAATGTTACTGTAAGGCTACTTAAGGCCTTTATCATGCTTAAAGAATCAGAAACAATTAAAAAGTATTTACAGTTACTTATTTCACGTATACATAGTAATGCCTGATACACCGCATATGCCTCCGCTGTAAATATAGAACAAGATTTATGCAGAACAAAGCTTTGAGAGAATTTTCTGTGTGGATCATACAATGCTGCATGAACATAATCACTACTCTTGCTACCATCAGTGTATAAAGTATAATAACTATTGTTTTGTTCTAAAAATTGTAGCATATCTAAATTGTTATTAATTGTATTTTCAAACACTTTTACAGGATGTGAAATACATTGATATGTGAAGGAGTAACATGGCCATGGAAATTGTTTTCTAATATTGGAACAGCTATTGTCTATTTCAAGTAAGATGTTGGACAACATTGGGGAAATACCATTCAACATATCAACTTTTGTCTGCGTCTGAAAATTTCTGTGAGTAGAAGGTAATATTTTATTTATTATCTCTCTGTTATTTGATGATATTAATTTGAGAGAATATCTTTGTGCAAGTAATAGCCTTCTTAAACTTAAGGGCATGATTTTAGTCTCCACTTCCATGGCCCTTATGGGAGTGGAGCACATTGCGCCAGATATTATTCTCAAAGCCCTATTCTGCATTATATCTAATTTATTTACATGTGTACTGTACATATAAGCTAGTGAGCTATAATCAAAATGGCTTCTAACAATTGCTTTGTACAATAATGATAATGTTTTGGGGTCTGCCCCCCATGATACACCAGCAAGACATTTCATTAAATTTAAACCTTTTAGGGCGCTTTTGGAAATGTGCCTAATATGTGTTTCAAAAGTCAATTTTTGATCTATTATTATGCCCAAAAATTTCTTACTATTTACTCTAGGAATAATTTCACTGTTGTAAGTAACATTAGTTGTGGAGCTATCATTGCCAAAAATCATTACACTGCTTTTAGATGGGTTGATTTTTAGGTGTAGTACATCATTATAATATATAAATAATTGATTTAAAGCTATGTTCACATTGTCAATTGCCACTTCTAAATTATAGCTGCTGCTGTATAAAACAATATCATCAGCAAATTGCAGAATATTTACATCAGTATTATTTACAAATTTACAAATTTCACATGTGTAAATATTGTACAGCAAAGGAGACAGTGTAGCACCCTGCATTGTACCTCTTGAAGCAGATTTTGGTCCAAATAGTTTATTGTTATGTCTTACATATAGTGTCCTGTTATTCAAAAAGTTAAAAATCCATTTACATAACTGACCAGGAATACCTAATCTTGACATAATTTGGACAAGTATAGCAGGATCTACACTATCGAAAGCACCTTGAACATCTAAGAAAGTACAAACTGTGTGTAATTTTTTATTCTTTGCATTTTTCAGGTCAGAGATGAGAGAAGTAAAACTATCTGCACAGCTGCGGCCACGACGAAAACCATACTGAACATGTGGAATGATACCATTGGATTCAACATACCAATCAAGACGAAATTTAATCATGTTTTCAAAAATTTTACCTAGACAAGATGATAATGAAATTGGTCGATAGGAACTAGGAAGTTGCGGAGGTTTCTCTGGCTTGAGTATTGGAACAACACATTGTGTTTTCCAAGATTGCGGGATAGATTTAGTATACCAAAGCAGATTAAGAACGTTAAGAAATATCTTTTGGGCCGATTCGTCTAAATTTTTAATCAATAAATAAGGGTAGTCATCCAAACCAGGAGTTGTATTTCGTCTACCTTGCAGAGCCATTGTAAATTCGCGCCATGAGAAGGAATCTAATAAAAATTTTGAATTTCGATTATCATTGTTTAAATCAAAAAGGTTTTTTATATCATCAGAATCAGTTAAATTTGTGTTATCAGATAATTTATCTAAAAATGGAATAATGAACTCATCTCTATATGATTTATTGCCAGGTCTTATACCTTTGAACATCTTTATAAGATTCCAGATCTTACTTATTGGAGTAGTTCTATTAAAACTATTACATAAGTTGTTCCATCCAACTTTTCTCTGTTCCGAGATGGTTCTTTTTTTCTGTGCATCTTTTCTCTTGTAATTTAAATAGGTTTCCAAACTAGGCTCACTTCTATATAGTTTCAATGCATCATAGGAAGCAACAACGCTTTTTTCACAAATTTCATTCCACCAAGGAGCTGGGGGTCTGCTTTTAAAGTTGTTCAATTTAGTTAGCTTTGGGATTGTTAATTCTTTTAGAGTATCTAATCGAAAACAGAAATCATTATAAGTTAGAATAGGATCATGTAGTTTAAGAGTCAAATCATTAAATATTGTTTTAGAAACTTTTTTGAATGTCTCCCAATCCGCTTTTTTATACAAAAACTTATCAACTGGAGGACTAATGTCATATCTATCTATGAGTAATGAAATTTCTGTTATAGTTGGGTAGTGATAACTTCCCATGGTATCATCATGCACAGACCACTCACACAATGATGCAAGACTAGAACTAATGAAGCTAACATCAATGGCAGAAGGATTTTGTCCTGGCCGATTGACAGTTGTATAACTGCCGTCATTTAAAATACATAGGTCTAAGTCATCGATTATATTATACAAATCCTGACCTCGACTCTTAGTTGATAGACATCCAAATGCAATGTGGTGGGCGTTAAAATCACCACTAATAAATATAGGTTTAGGAAGATCTTTAATTATGTCGTGCAATCTATGAATTCGTATGTGCGCACTAGTTGGTGGGCAGTATACACAGAGCACAGTTAAACTGCCGCGTACCGTGCATACGGATAAAGCTACTGTTTGAATATTTTCATAAAATTGCGTATTTATTATATTATATTTAAGATATGGTCTGATTAGTATTGCTACTCCGTTATGAGCGTTACTCGAATTTTTGTTATAAATATTGTATCCAGGTATCCTAAAATTGTTATCTTTAAACCATGTTTCGTTAAGTAAGCAAATATCAATATTTTGTTTATTTAAGAATTGTAACAATAAGGGTTTTTTACTATTAGCACTCTGAATATTATACTGAGCAATACGTAGTTTAGATAGAGAAGAATTTGGATCCATTACTTAAGATTTTTAATTAATGTAGCTTTAATACTTTTTAAAGTAGTAGGTGTATTATCTCCCTTATTACCCAATTCTACCAACGTCTGTACTAGGGCCATAAGTACATCGTTGTTGTCAATAATTTTATTTTTGATGTCTTCACTAGGTAAGACATCATTTGATTTATTTACATCATTCACAGATTTATTTACATATGTAGTATTCTTATTTACAGAGGTATGTACAGGCTTATTTACAGATTTATTTACAATATTATGTACAGGCTGCATTCTTGGCGGCGCTAGCGGAGGGAATTCTGTAGTGTCATTTATTTTCTTGGTCAGGGTAGCACTTGCATAAGTAATTTTCGTTTTCTTTTCAATTATTTTCTTCATTTTAATCGGACATAATTTTGAAATTGCTAGATGGGGCCCACTGCAGTTTACACAACAGACCTCATTTGGTTTGTCACATTCCTTATATAAGTGCTCACCTCCACAAATAGAACATCTTTGCTTGCTATTACAAATTCTTGCTGAGTGGTTAAATTTAAAACATCTAAAACATTGTTGTAAAGGGGGAACATATTCGAAAACCCTATAAGAAAATAAGTCATATTGTATACTGTCTGGCAGTATATTGGAAAGAAAAGTGATGCTTACTGTTTGCAGTGGGACACGTTCTTGGCCAACTTTTTTAGTGAATCTTCTTACTGCGATAATTTCATAAATTGATGATAATTTTGTATATAATTCTTTATTTGAGATGTTTGAAGGAACAAATCGTATGATGCCAGTTTTTTCAATCTGTGCAGCTGGTATAAATGCTCTCATGTTGTGCTTTGTTAAGAAATTAGTATTATTAATAAAATTATTAGCTGTATTGTACTGTTTAAATATAATAGCTATTTTATTAGCGTTTACTCTTTGAATTGCCGTCACACCTTTTATTTCATTGGAAAAAATATGATTCAAATAAATTGGGCTCTTGTTGCCGATTCTATCCTTGCCGTTTGCTTCAATAAATACCTTAAACTCTGTGTTATTACAGTTTTCGGGATAAAGTCTTTTATAATTTGGCTTGAGGTAAGGCATAAAAGGGTTCATACGCTCACCGCCGCCGCCTTCGCCACAGTCCATTTCCTTCATTTCGTTTGTTTCCTCAGCCCGAGGACGTTTATGAGGGGCGGGCGGGTTATCCCCGCCCCCCTCGTTACCCACCATTTCGGCGAGCTACCGTATATAATTTAACAGCTTTTTAGTCACTTTAAACCCAAAAATCCTCCGAAAACAATTAAAAGGAATTTTGAAAGAAAATTTCAAACCGCGCTTTTTCGAAGTTCCCGCCAGAATCCTGACACAAAAATAATAGTTGACTAAAACACGGTAGTGTTGCCAACTCTTTACAGTACCAGTGGCTGTTCTAGTACTCTTTTAGATTGGTCACTATGTTATTGTACAATAACGAGGTGGATTTAAAAATTTGAGTGTGAAAAAACCTTAGGTATATTTAGGTAAATTTAACCAACCTATAGGAAACTTCATTTCTAAGGAAGTCTATTACAAATCGGCCTTATTAGTATAAGTACATATTACTGACTGTAAATCTATATATATAAAACAAAGTCGGGTTTGTTACAACACTTATAACTCGAGATCTGCTGGACCAATTTTCTTGGTTTTTGATTCGTTGGATTTGTTTCCGCCCCGAATAGCAGAATACATCTTAAAAACAATGAAAACTCTATTTATTTAAACGCAGTGGAAAATGGTTTTAGGTGAAAGATATTTAGTGCGTTGTAGATAATTCAAAATTAACAAGTGTAACCTAGCAACCAAAACAAAAGATTAATAAAATCTACAAGGGTCGCCTTCATAGAATAAGGCTGGAAGTGCTTTCTTAACAAACTCAACGAATACATAACTATAAAAGATGAATCATTTTCCCTAAATGTTGCTTTGTTTCGTAGCTGTCAAAAATTGCATGCGCTAAAGATTCACAAGTACTAGAAGACAAGAAAGAAACATGTCGAAAACTCTTGGTTTTTAATTCGTTGGATTTGTCTCTGCCCCGAATAGCAGAATACATCTTAAAAACAATGAAAACTCGACGGATACATTATTATGAAAGAATAATAGTTTTACCTAAATGTTCCTTTGTTTCGTACCTGTCAAACATTTGTAAGTAAGGATTCACGCGTACCAGCAGACCATAAACATATCGAAGCATTTCTGGGGCTGGAATTGTGACTGAAGACTTACCAGAACCATAATTATTTAACATCAAGCTATGATCCTTAGGAGACGAAAAAAAGAACACTGAGCCAGAAAGAATAAATGGCGCGCAGGCATAGGATATATTTATATAGGACATTTTATCCCGTTTCCGTGGGACGTGATCAGTCTAGCCGTTCATTTGTTAATAATGGTATAGTTTCCGGGGCTAAAATTGCATGAGCCAAAGATTTACAAGTACCTACTAGAAGACCAGAAAGAAGAATGTCAAAGTAATATATTTCAGGGGCTGAAAATTTGAGTAAAGATTCACGTGTATATCAGCAAACCATAAACATGTCGAAGCAATTTTGGGGCTGGAATTGTGAGTGAAGACTTACAAAGTACCAGGATACCAGAACCATAATTATTTAACATCAAGCTATTATCCTTAGCAGACGAAAGAAATATCACTGAGCCAGAAAGAATAAATGGCGCAGGCAGGTGAAACCGCGGGATACAGCTAAGAAGTATTTTAGCTTTAAGTTTTCTATTTTAAAAATAATTTCACCAATAGAAAGCTACATTTCACCTGCGACTTTATTTTATATATACCTACATCATTCATACCCCTAAATATTGTTTCTACCTTATATGGCAAAACAACGTTTGCTGGGTCAGCTAGTAGTTAAATATACTTAATCGACTTAGAGAACTTAAGTTTGAAATCGCTTCTTTCGGTTCCTCCGTCTACCTACCCATAATAACTCTGTAAACTAAACTATGTAAAACCATACCGGATTATGTGGAAATTTCAAATGATAAAAAAAAATAGAAGATACTTCTAAAATGATGATACCTATAATTTCTTGTATCTATATTTTTTTTTATATTTTCCTCTTTTAATTTATAGATTTTCCTTCCTAGTCACAAACCTATAATATCGTACAAATCCCAATTTGTAAGATTTAGAGAGCACTAGTCAACTCCTTTTTCTACAAACGTAATAACGAGTTAATTTTAGTAAAATAACTCGTTACTCCGATAAAACTAACAATTCAAGAGTAAAAAGTTGGCAACGATTTAGTATAATAAAATTATTAGGGGAATTACATGGGATTCTGACGCGACCTTTTGTTAAATGCCAAGTCATAATCTATCATAGGTTCGTATCCGTAATAGCATCGCCAATGTGTACCTATGTAGCTGTCGCCGGAAAATTGCAAACTCTGTAAGATTGTAATAAATCTTTTAGATTATAATTTCTCAATATTTTATGAAAAATCGTTTTGTGTACAATGAATCCCATACTTTAATGTTTCCAATATATCTGTCACCCGAAGACTGCAAACGCCGTAATATTGTAAAATATTGCAAGAAATTGTTAACTATTTTTCTTACTAGATTACCCATAGTAGCTATTTATCTATGAAATTACCTATTATCTAATTTTGGAAAATGACATGTTAAAACTATCCTTTACAGATAGTTCTTGCAAGGTTATGGTCTTCATTGTTTGTGTGACGTCTCTCCGCACACTGTTTCTTGTTCACGTCTAATCATTGCCCCAGCCGACGGCATTGTCGGCATTGGTCGGCATTGGTCGGCATTGCGAAAACATTGTAAACATTTTGGAAACTCAGCTATCAAAATTCATACTTAATTATTATTTACACAGACAAGCAGATCACATTACAACTTACCTACATGTGAAATTAAACAAAAATAGTTTAACAATTCAAATTTCATTTTAGTAGTTTCATCAATATTTCAAGTAATTAATTCTTGTACGAATTGAAGACAATTACGCCAAGGCGGCAATTTCAAATAAATTATCAACAGTCAGCCTCAGAAGTTCAGATTTATGTAGATCTCGATTCTACATAATAATATTGTGTCTCTTAAGAATCATGTCTAACTGGTTCTAAGTCTCCATCCTCATTTAATTGTAGGGTTTTCAAACGACGTTTACGATATTTTTGTTTCTTGATATTATCCAAAGCCTGATCTGCAACATCCCACAAAGGTTTCTTCAGGTATTCTGGGATTCTGCAGACAACTCCACGAGATAATTGGTACAGAAATCTATGTGTTAATCCATCAGGGAACTGCTTCACTAAATCTTTCCATCTAATGTCAGTCCAGACTTGATATGATGACAACTTAAGGCTGAAAATATGAAATTATTTCATGAAATAACTTACATAACAACAGCAATAAATATAAAATATGTGGTTTTTTTCTTTCAGAATCTATACCATATACTATGTACAGATTCTGAAAGAAAAAAACCACCAAAATGTTGCAATACTTATAACTTCTTGTTAAAAAAATTACATGAAAATCATTTCCCCTTCTTCTGAGGTACATCAGTCACCAACCTTTTGAATACTTTTTTTCTCAGTTTGTTTATTTTTAAATTCTCTTTTACAAAAACTTGAACATGGAGACTCCCATACCAAAAGCTTTGTAAATAAATATAATGATGATCAAATTTTTGCCCAAGCTTCAACCAAACAGATTTATCAATTTTCCTATGCTTTAATTCTTCAAGAGGTAGTTGTGTATACTTCAATAGTAGCCTTAAAAATCTACTTGCTAATGCTAAAGTCCATTTAATTCTCTTTTTTTCTAGCTTCCCTGAAAATTTATAAAAAAACAAAAATTCAGCTGTTTTATTTTTTTTGGAACAATTCAATACCAATGGTTTAGATTCACACACCATTAAATAGTTGCTGTAATCTTTTGTATATTCCTCTAGGCTCTCGGCCCAGAACCATTGACAATAATGTCACTGAATGGTTGGGATGATGCTTGAAACACACTTTCATGATTTTTTCTTCATCTGCAGAGTAGGGGCCTTTGTTAGAGCCTCCAAAGTGGGTCATAATATGCCTAAATACTTGGAACATTGTTCTTTGTAGTCCACGAGCCAAAAAAGCTATAACAAAACGTCTTGCACGTTCTTCAGGTGTACTAGGTAATCTACTTTTATCTTTATTTCTCCAGCGAGCCAAACATATTAACTTATCAGGAACATCATATAGCTGAAAAAAAAGCAGATTCTACATAGTAATTGTTTAAATCTACATCAGATTGAGCATATGATATATTTTAAATCCCATTTGAGGTAATAATTTTCAACTCACAACATACATTTTAACAAATTTTAACCAAAAAACTTTATAGCTATTCTCAGTAAGACTTTCATTTAACGAATGACAAAAAAATTATTAGTGGAACCACACTACTTGTGAGCTTATATGTTGCTGTGTCCACTGAAAATAGTGTACCTACTATACCTTCATGAATTCATTCCAATTTTCTTGTATCTTTTCACATTCAGCCCTGCAAATGGTGTCTGTTCGATAAGGTTGAGGATGATTTTCATTATCAGTATTTTTAAGAGGTCTTGAAAGAGAATTTGATTTTTGAAACCAAGGTTGATCCCATGTTATTTCCTCACCTTTCAATCTGCCTACCAATAACTGAAAAATAAAAGAATACATTTATCGAGTTTATTTTTTCACTGTTATACTTTTACCTTGGCACTTTCAACCTTTAATCTGTATTGTAGTGGTCAAAGGTTGGTAAAAATATTATTTACTGGGCACTGAAAATGTTAACCAATTATTAGGAGTTGCTGTTGAAAAATGTTAGGCCATGTTAATTTTATTTTGTTGCAGTTTTAAGTGTTGCACAACATTAAGTAAAATTAAGTTATTGATTCTTGAAAAAGATAAATGAATGTGTTCCTTGTTAACTTAAACTTAAACCCTTTAATAAAAATCTTTGACACTGTTTAAATATACAGTGTCAAAGTTTTTTATTAAAGGGTTTAAGTTTTTTATTAAAGAGTTTTTTTTATCAGCCTTTAAAGAATGAACAGAGTATAGTAGTTTATTTCTAGTAACTTGGTGAAAGTCTACAGTATAATTATGTTTGTTGATCAGTCATATATTAATTGATGGGACGCATGGGAATAATTTATTAATTATGTTTTTAGTACTATTGGTCCTTCCAAATAATTTCAGACTGTTGTTTGAATGGTAGGTCCCCGGAGGGGAACAAAGTTGGTGGGATGAACAGGAATACACGATATTAATAGCAAAATGGATGAAACTTGGCAACAAGGATGATCATGACCTGGAGTAGAAGTAGAAAGTTCCATGGGTTCGTTTCAAATTGTCATGCAGGTGAATCCTCTGGAAAAGCTTTAAAATTATCTTAATTTATGAGTTGAATTACCTCCATGAAGAAATAGTCTTCGTCTTTGATTTCTTCTAAATACATAAGTATTCTATCCATACAAGCTGGTTCATTTAAATCATCAAAGTCCTGTAATATATCACCAAATTCTATTTGCCTCTCTATCCTTTTCACTGGTAATTCCTCATCAGTACTACTTGAATTCATATTATTATCAGAGTCCTCCTCCATCCTTCTTTTCTTAACCGGTAAATCTTCATCTTCGTCATTTTTATTCTTTATTTGTCTCTTCTTGGTAGATGATCTCTCTCGCTCAGATTTCATTTTCATGAACTGTTTTAGAGTAGTAAGCAAAACTGACGGTCTTAAAAACAACAAAAGCTTTGTATAATCTTAGGTTAGAGGTTATTTCACGGAACAAGATAAACATTTTGGTCTAACACAGTAAAGTTCATTGACCTATAAAAGTACGGACGGGAAATACCTACGAAAAAAGGGTGCATACCTACAGAACATAAAATGGCTGCCATTGCTAGGGTTGAGTCAATCAAGGTGTTACTACAACGAGTATCGATACTAGTTACGAGTTCCACTAATTTATCACGTTTGGATCATACCTCATATTATGAACATTATAATCCGTTGTAATAGTAACAGAAAAAGATGAGTAGGTTATCTTACCTTCTGCTATCTATACAAATAAATGAAAATGAAGTGTTTGTCCCGGCTAATCTCTGAAATAGCTGTACAAATATTGACGGGATTTTTACAGGCAGATATGTTACAAGGAGTAACTAAGGCTACTTTTATTTTAGAGAAATAATTAGGGTACCGCGCAAAAAAAAGCATTAAAATTATTTTTGCTTTTGGTAGCCAGTATGGCTATAGGCTATTTAACATCACCCTTAGCCTCTAACCATTTTTTCTGTAAGCCTTCATTTTTAGGAAACCTATAAAAATTAAAGTATTTTTAAATCATTTTGGTTAGAGATGCTAATATGTAACTAAAACAAACATAAAACATTATAAGCTAGGTGCACGGTTCCAATTAGCTGTTTCCTATGGAGAAGTGCCGGCAAGAAACTCCATGATTACCCTTGTAGAGATAATTAGCTTTTTCAATGTTTTCTTCAGATTTACGTAAAATATTTTGATTTTGGTGTGAAGTGTGAATCACAGGCCGAACCTAGCTAGGTCGCTCGGACCGAATAAGACGCAGGATTATTTATGTTAACATCACAGAATATACCGATATCGTTCCAGCGGAGGAACTAGTTTCGTATTACCGCAAGTCGGCAACGGTACAACACTATTTCATTATGTAAACAAACGAATGAATAAACAAATATAATAAAAAGGCCTGTTATGTGGAAATGAATCCAAATATCAATACTTTAGCCATAAATTCATGATTGCGTTACAATAGTATCACCGAATGTGTATTATTGTGTGTAATAATGCATGAAAACCGACTACTAACCTGTGCAAACACAATTGAGGTTGATTTTGACTGTTTCTTGCACCACACTTCACAACACAACACACAGGCATGTTGGATTTATGTTTTCCAACATTTACATTCAGTTTTAAAAGTAAAATTACTCGTAGTTTTCTCGCAAATCACAATAATAAAAAAAGTAAACAACCATTTGACAGCGTAACTACCATGAATTTAGAATATAATATGGCTGCAACGGCACTTACCTACAACTGTCTCTACATCACGACAAAATGTTGCCATAATTAGCAACAACTTAAATATAGTTGTCTCTTTTATCAAATAGGATTATCTCACAAGAAAGAATGAGACATAACGATATTTCAAGTTCTGAATCATATTTCACTCATATTTGTATAAGCAAATGTATGTATAGAATAACGCAGCGTCTCCTTATTATTCCTACCTCAATGGTAAAGTTTGACAACTGACAAGGTCTTTGCTTGACACTGACATACTATCTATCACCAACATTGACCTATAAAAGTATGGACTGGAAATACCTACGAAAAAAGGGTGCATACCTACAGAACATAAAATGGCTGTCATTGCTAGGGTTGAGTCAATCAAGGTGTTACTACAACGAGTATCGATACTAGTTACGAGTTCCACTAATTTATCACGTTTGGATCATACCTCATATTATGTACTTAATTAAAATCCGTTGTAATAGTAACAGAAAAAAATGAGTAGGTTATCTTACCTTCTGCTATCTATACAAATAAATGAAATTGAAGTGTTTGTCCCGGCTAATCTCTGAAATAGCTGTACAAATATTGATGGTTTTTTTAAGGCAGATATGTTACAAGGAGTAACTAAGGCTACTTTTATTTTAGAGAAATAATTAGGGTACCGCGCAAAAAAAACAACATTAAAATTATTTTTGCTTTTGGTAGCCAGGATGGCTATAGGCTATTTAACATCACCCCACGACCCTTAGCCTCTAACCATTTTTTCTGTAAGCCTTCATTTTTAGGAAACCTATAAAAATTAAAGTATTTTTAAATCATTTTGGTTAGAGATGCTAATATGTAACTAAAACAAACATAAAACATTATAAGCTAGGTGCACGGTTCCAATTAGCTGTTTCCTATGGAGAAGTGCCGTAAGCCGCAGCCGCAGTGCAAGAAACTCCATGATTACTCTTTTAGAGATAATTCGCTTTTTCAATGTTTTCTTCAGATTTACGTAAAATATTTTGATTTTGGTGTGAAGCGTGAATCACAGGCCGGACCTAGCTAGGTCACTCGGACCGAATTAGACGCAGGATTATTTATGTTAACATCACAGAATATACCGATATCGTTCCAGCGGAGGAACTAGTTTCGTATTACCGCAAGTCGGCAACGGTACAACACTATTTCATTATGTAAACAAACGAATGAATAAACAAAAATAAACTCAATACTAAAATTTTATCCTCTTACCAAAGCTAAATGTAAGCAAGTGCTCACCACATATCTATTGGACCTTGACTACGATAGCACCGAAAGCCTTTTACTTGTTCTAAGATAAATGTGTTTTCAGCCTAACTATCGCACCTCACATCACGCCTATCACATCACACCACACCACACCACACTATACCACACCACTCCACACCACAACACCACATCACTCCACTCCATACGACACTACGCTTTAACATACTCTACTATTTATAATTTTATTTTGTAAATCTAGTTTTTCCGCTTGTTTTTACTGAGTCCTTCTACTAAAGGTTAAAATATTTGTTATCGTTTAAGATTTAATACTGAAACACCGTTGCGGGGGGGTCTGGTAATCTGTATGACAGGGCTTTCCTAGTGCAGATACCAGTCTCCCACAAAGGATTTATTTGATGTAGTATATTCATATGTTTAAGGCGCCTTTGTGGAAGAGAAATAAAAAAATAAAAAGGCCTGGGGCCGTATTATGACCTCTTAAAACTATCATGTTTTCTGTGTGAGAAAAGGATAGTGCTATTCGTCCTGTATAGCTCCGTCTCTTTTTCACACCGAAAACATGATGGTTTTAAGAGGTCATAATACGGCCCCTGTTATGTGGAAATGAACCCAAGTATCAATACCTTAGCAATAAATTCATGATTGCGTTACAATAGTATCACCGAATGTGTATTTTTGTAAGTATTAATGCATGAAAACCGGCTACTAACCTGTGCAAAGACAATTGAGGTTGATTTTGACTGTTTCTTGCACAACACTTCACAACACAACACACAGGCATGTTGGATTTATGTTTTCCAACATTTACATGCAGTTTTAATAGTAAAATTCCTCGTAGTTTTCTCGCAAATCTCAATAATATTAGAAGTAAACAACCATTTGACAGCGTAACTACCATGAATTTGTCGCATAATATGGCTGCAACGGCACTTACCTACAACTGTCTCTACATCACGACAAAATGTTGCCATAATTAGCAACAACGTAAATATAGTTGTCTCTTTTATCTAATAGGATTATCTCACTAGAAAGAATGAGACATAACGATATTTCAAGTTCTGTATCATATTTCACTCATATTTATATAAGCAAACTAGCTGACCCAGCAAACGTTGTTTTGCCATATTATATAAAAAAATGAAAAAAGATTTTCCCGATTTTCTGTTGAAATTTTTCCTGAATTTTCTTTGCTATAAACCTCACGGAGCCCGAGACCTTTCCAACGAATGCCAAACCGTGGAAATCGGTTCGTGCGTTCTGGAGTTATAGCGTCAGGAAGGAAAACCCGACTTATTTTTATATAGTAGATGTATGTATAGAATAACGCAGCGCCTCCATATTTTTCCCATTTCAATGATCACCAACTATTAGATATAATATTCTCAGATAATATAGACTACACACTGACTGCTATAGTCACACTAGTTTCAACATTGACCTATAAAAGTATGGACGGGAAAGACCTACGAAAAAAGGGTGCATACCTACAGAACATAAAATGGCTGCCATTGCTAGGGTTGAGTCAATCAAGGTGTTACTACAACGAGTATCGATACTAGTTACGAGTTCCACTAATTTATCACGTTTGGATCATACCTCATATTATGAACATTATAATCCGTTGTATAAGTAACAGAAAAGATGAGTAGGTTATCTTACCTTCTGCTATCTATACAAATAAATGAAATTGAAGTGTTTGTCCCGGCTAATCTCTGAAATAGCTGTACAAATATTGACGGGATTTTTACAGGCAGATATGTTACAAGGAGTAACTAAGGCTACTTTTATTTTAGAGAAATAATTAGGGTACCGCGCAAAAAAAAGCATTAAAATTATTTTTGCTTTTGGTAGCCAGTATGGCTATAGGCTATTTAACATCACCCCACGACCCTTGCCCTTAGCCTCTAACCATTTTTTCTGTAAGCCTTCATTTTTAGGAAACCTATAAAAATTAAAGTATTTTTAAATCATTTTGGTTAGAGATGCTAATATGTAACTAAAACAAACATAAAACATTATAAGCTAGGTGCACGGTTCCAATTAGCTGTTTCCTATGGAGAAGTGCCGGCAAGAAACTCCATGATTACTCTTTTAGAGATAATTAGTTTTTTCAATGTTTTCTTCAGATTTACGTAAAATATTTTGATTTTGGTGTGAAGTGTGAATCACAGGCCGGACCTAGCTAGGTCACTCGGACCGAATAAGACGCAGGATTATTTATGTTAACATCACAGAATATACCGATATCGTTCCAGCGGAGGAACTAGTTTCGTATTACCGCAAGTCGGCAACGGTACAACACTATTTCATTATGTAAACAAACGAATGAATAAACAAATATAATAAAAAGGCCTGTTATGTGGAAATGAATCCAAATATCAATACTTTAGCCATAAATTCATGATTGCGTTACAATAGTATCACCGAATGTGTATTATTGTGTGTAATAATGCATGAAAACCGACTACTAACCTGTGCAAACACAATTGAGGTTGATTTTGACTGTTTCTTGCACCACACTTCACAACACAACACACAGGCATGTTGGATTTATGTTTTCCAACATTTACATTCAGTTTTAAAAGTAAAATTACTCGTAGTTTTCTCGCAAATCACAATAATAAAAAAAGTAAACAACCATTTGACAGCGTAACTACCATGAATTTGGAACATAATATGGCTTTGGCTGCAACGGCACTTACCTACAACTGTCTCTACATCACGACAAAAAGTTGCCATAATTAGCAACAACTTAAATATAGTTGTCTCTTTTATCAAATAGGATTATCTCACAAGAAAGAATGAGACATAACGATATTTCAAGTTCTGAATCATATTTCACTCATATTTGTATAAGCAAATGTATGTATAGAATAACGCAGCGTCTCCTTATTATTCCTACCTCAATGAGTTTCATGCGGATTATACATCTATGGTAAAAACTGCAAATATGACATGATGAGTTTATCTGTCAACTGATAGTTGACATTTGCAATTTTGCGTAATCTGTGATAGGTAGCGAGATATCAAGCAACCAAGCAGCCGCCGCCATGTAACGGGCTGCTACGAAGGCTATGAGTTTAATATCCAAATCAAAGAAACAGAAATCTATTGGCCGCCAGGGCATCAGCATTTTGTTGACCAGTTACCTAAATTCATAACTAAAATAATTGTGCGATAAAATTGCAGCTGTTGTGATGAAATTACAAAATCAGATTAAAAAACGGAGAGCACGATTTGGTACAACGAGATTCACTATAGATCGGATTCTTATTAACTTAACTACGCTTTTGAAATTTCAAACTACTGCAGTTGTAAACTGAATTTGAGGCCGGCTAAAGGTGTTGTGGAATAAATGGATGAGTTATTTTTACGTTTATTGACGCGTCTTTTAAAGAATTCCGACTCAATTGTGAGTATTTATGTTTTATATCATTTCCTTGCTTTGGAATTTATCATAGGTACCTGTTGAGTTTGATTCTTAAATGTATCGGTATTGGTTAAAATTATTGTTTTGAATAAGTGGGAATCAAAATATTCTGATGTTTTGAGCATAGGTATATGAAGCCATATATATCTCTTATTAGATATCTCGTAGTACCTAAATCCATTTGAACAGATTAATAAAAAAAGCCCACTTTTTGCCTAAAAAGAGATCTATAGATCTTGAATTTTTATTTATTCTTATCATTTTCAGGATTCCAATTCAATGAAGACAAAATAGTAAAAATTATGTTTGGATCAAATGAAAAAAATGTTGGCAAAAAATCATTTCAGAAACCTAATATTCTTAGACGGAAAGCTAAAGTTTCTTTTCCTAAAGCAAACATAAACAATGTTAATGAATCTCCTGAAGTAATACCTCTAGTCACCACCTCTCACATGGAAACAAACATATCTGATCAAATACAAAAAATCACAAAACGGGAAAGAAGTAATAAGTTAACTAATGTAAGTGGAACAGTGTGGGGATTAGCATTAGAAGATTGTGATGATAAGCAAAATAATTTACTTATAGCTCAGGAGACTGATATACATGCTAATTTGAATACTACATCTATAATTTCAGAAATAAAAAGTGAGTACTTATATAGTTATTTTTTAAGTGTCCATATTGTGGTGGAATATTCTACCACAATGAAGGTACAGAATGAATCAAAACTTATTTTGATTGTATCTGAGCTGAATGATAAGTTATGTAAATAACAATGAATAAAATTACATAAACAATTAAGAATACAGACATGTTATATTGACATCGAAAGGATATGATATCTGGTCATAAAAACTGATACTACTGTTTACAATACAGCTGATTGTTCTAACAGATATAATTTTCCGAAAATATCAGTTAAAGAGGTATGTTGTAATATGCAATGTCGTAAAAAGCAGTGTTTTTTCTAAGGCGATCTAATATAATTCAGCAGGGACCTTTGATTTTGGTCAATATAACTGGTATTTTGTTCTAAACTATGTCGTAAACGGTTTTGACCGCCTTGTATAACTAAATTATCAATATTTTAATATTTTCAGGTGGAGGTAAAAGCTTGGAACAGAATTCACTAAACATTGAATCCTTCATAAATAGCGCAGGCAGTATTGCACAGGTACATTTGTCTCTTCATTCTCTCTCATTCATTATATTATAAAGTCATTTGGGTCAAAGTTCTCCAACTCTCATTTGAGAGAATGGGAGTTGAAGAACTTTCCTTCAACTTCCTTTAACTCCAACTCACTCGTAAATAAATTGACAGGTGCAGCCTTTGTGTTATGATGTCACTGTATCAACAGAAAAGAAAACTACCGAAGATAAACCGAAATGGTGTTTTGATATCAGTAACAATTCTATGGACTTTTCATCATTAAATAATTGTAAGTAAACAATGAAATGTTGCTTCTTGAAATTAGAGAGTGAAATGTTGCTTCTTAAAATTAGAGATAAGTGCTGAATTAGTATTTGATTGTATATTTAAATTAATTATCAAAACATTACAACTTTGAACAAAATTTTGTGTTGGTTATTCCTAGATTTTCAGGTTTTATAAATGCTTATTAATGTCCACACTTTCCAAGTGTATGTTCTATTTGTACGTTACTGGTATCTTAACTTTATTTTAAGTCAACAATTACCAGTAAGGAAGGTACCTCTTGAGAGGACTTTATGTGATATTTATTTATTTTCATCTTTTTGAGAATGCTTTTTTATCATCACCTCAATATTGATCTGACCATAAGCTTCTTAAGCTGAAAGCCATATGAGTTCTCAGAAAAGCATGATAACAATGAATACTTTTACAGTTAAGGACCATCAGTTGGGGGATTTAGAAGATAAGTTAGATTCAGTCATTGTAGTGCCTTCACAGCCAATATCAAAGCAACAACCAGAGCAAGTGCACAACCAGGCAGCTGCAACAACTACAACAACAAGCATAGCTGCCAACTACTCCAATAGAGCTGTCAAGTTTAAGGTAAGAATTGTGTTAAAACCAATCATTTCATCACTTTTTTATAACATTAATGAAAAATAAAGTATAGGAAATTATTGCTTGCAGTGTGATGAACCTGATTGCAATAAAGGGTTTTGGAGCGAAGAGAAACTAAAGAAGCATAAAAACTCACATAAACGGCAGGCATACCGAACTCCAACACAGATAACTTATGAGTGTCCTGTGAAAAAAAAATCCCCTGATGGAACCGAAGAGAAGTGTCCGCGCACTTTTGAAGTAAGGAGCGATCTACTCAAACATCTGGATGAGGACCATACCCTGGATGAAGCTGCGCACAGGTAGACATACTATGCGCTATTAAAAATATTGAAGAAGGATCATGTATCATAGCAGATAGCGGAAATAGTAGTTTACTAGCTGCTGCCCGCGACTTCGTCCCCGTGGAATCCCCGATTTTAAAACATTCTTTATCGCTGCTCCACTCCTATTGGCTTAAGCGTGATGATATATAGCCTAAAGCCTTCCTCGATAAATGGTCTATTCAACCCAAAAAGAATTTTTCAATTCGAACCAGGAGTTCCTGAGATTAGCGCGTTCAAACAAACAAACAAACAAACTCTTCAGCTTTATAATATTAGTATAGATTATACTGGCATGAATGTTTTAATACCTACCTATTTTGTGCAGTTTCATAGAAAACTCTATCTAATCTCATCTCATCAAATACACAATTTGAAATATCGTAAATACAGCGCCAAAATCCATGATTCTTTGGCCGAGTTCCAGGGAACGGATCAGTTGCGTATGATAACGTGTCACCATGTACCTCAGGGTGCTCTGTCACACAATGTCGTAACGGAGCCTGTCAGAGTCAAGCACATTAAAGTTGACGAAAAAATTTTTTTTGTTGTTTTTTTACTTACAAAAGTTAATTATTTTAAACATTTATTATTTAATCAAAGGTAAAACTCTTTTTTTATTATTATCTATTGGTTCACATCTTGATTATTTGCTTAGGTGCTCGGTGTGCGGGCGGCGTTTTTTCTGGGCTATGGGGCTGCGCGCCCACGGCTCGTCGCTGTGCGCGCGCGGCGGCCTGACGTGCGCTTGGCCGGGCTGTGGCCGCGTGTTCCGCCTGCCCTGCCGCTTGCGAGAACACGCGCGCGCGCACACCGGCGACCGGCCCTATATGTGCCGCTACCCTGTACGTATCGCTACATAATGTACTAGTGGCACGTAAATGTTTTGAAAGCAAATAGCTCAAGACACAGCTTTTAAAAAAACGGTGTGTTTTGGCCAAGTGTTTCCATCAGTTATCTTTGTATGAGAATCGCAGGATTGTGGCTGGGCGTTCCGTTCTGCTAGCAAGTTGGTGCGGCATGCGCGGCGTCACACGGACGAGCGGCGTCATGCGTGCGCTACGTGCGGCCGCGCCTTTTTGCGGCGCGAGCACCTGCGCGACCACGCCGCGCGTCACCACGCGCCCGCCAAGCGCACCGCGCATCACTGCACGCATGCAGGTACGTACAGCAACGTGCGGCGCGAGCACCTGCGCGACCACGCCGCGCGTCACCACGCGCCCGCCAAGCGCACCGCGCATCACTGCACGCATGCAGGTACGTACAGCAACGTGCGGCGCGAGCACCTGCGCGACCACGCCGCGCGTCACCACGCGCCCGCCAAGCGCACCGCGCATCACTGCACGCATGCAGGTACGTACAGCAACGTGCGGCGCGAGCACCTGCGCGACCACGCCGCGCGTCACCACGCGCCCGCCAAGCGCACCGCGCATCACTGCACGCATGCAGGTACGTACAGCAACGTGCGGCGCGAGCACCTGCGCGACCACGCCGCGCGTCACCACGCGCCCGCCAAGCGCACCGCGCATCACTGCACGCATGCAGGTACGTACAGCAACGTGCGGCGCGAGCACCTGCGCGACCACGCCGCGCGTCACCACGCGCCCGCCAAGCGCACCGCGCATCACTGCACGCATGCAGGTACGTACAGCAACGTGCGGCGCGAGCACCTGCGCGACCACGCCGCGCGTCACCACGCGCCCGCCAAGCGCACCGCGCATCACTGCACGCATGCAGGTACGTACAGCAACGTGCGGCGCGAGCACCTGCGCGACCACGCCGCGCGTCACCACGCGCCCGCCAAGCGCACCGCGCATCACTGCACGCATGCAGGTACGTACAGCAACGTGCGGCCGCGCCTTCCTGCGGCGCGAGCACATACGTGACCACGCCGCGCACCCCGACGCGCTTGTCTAGAGCACCGCACATCACACACGCACACAGGTACGTTTGTACGACCTGCGCGCGTGAACTCGAGTCAAATACGATTTGAGCGGGCACTTGAATTCCTTTACTTTTTTAAGGATTCTAGTATTACATGCCTTAACTTCTTGAGTGAGTAAAACTCTAAACTACCTCGCTACGTTTGGGAGATAACACTGAGTTACGTTACAGTCGTTATTCAACATGACGCCTCACTGCTTTATTCTATCGACGAATAATCTACTATAATTCCATCGTCAGGTTGCGAGCAATCCTTTACGAACATGAGCAGCCTGTACATGCACATGAAGAAGGTCCACAGGGAAGCTAAAGAGGTGGCCGTCGCGCCGGCGGCTGAGGAGGCGCCCGCCACTGTCAGTGAAGACAGAGATTTCGTGTATCTGGTGAGTATGTAATGCGCCCAGCAGTTTTACCCGCGTAGTTCCCGTTCCCGTGGGAATAAGGGGATAAAATATAGCCTATGTTACTCAGGGTGAATGTAGCTTTCAAATGGTGAAAGAATTTTTAGAATCGGTCCAGTAGTTTTTGAGTTTATTAGTTACATACAAATCTTTCCTCTTTATAATATAAGTATAGATTACAACTCTTATATAGTCATAAGTAACACTTTAAAAATGTGAGGGAGGTATAGCCATCGTGCGGCAAGTTAGGCGTCTTTTTCTAGAATTCCAATTTCAAATTACAGGTGAGTGTGCCGGATGATGTCGTGGTGGAAGAGGAAGACTCGAAGGAGGCGTCACTAGTGAACGTCGAGCTCGAGGGGGAGCAGTCGCAGGGCGCGGAGAGTGCTGGCAGTGCGGGCAGTGCAGCGGGCGCGGAGTGGCACGCGGCGCGCACGCACTGCACGTGGCCGCTGTCGCGCGCGCACTACGTGCTGGACGACGACGTGCATGTATGTTACATTACCTACTGTATGTAGCTGCGGGGAGCGCGGAGTGGCACGCGGCGCGCACGCACTGCACGTGGCCGCTGTCGCGCGCGCACTACGTGCTGGACGACGACGTGCATGTATGTTACATTACCTACTGTATGTAGCTGCGGGGAGCGCGGAGTGGCACGCGGCGCGCACGCACTGCACGTGGCCGCTGTCGCGCGCGCACTACGTGCTGGACGACGACGTGCATGTATGTTACATTACCTACTGTATGTAGCTGCGGGGGGCGCGGAGTGGCACGCGGCGCGCACGCACTGCACGTGGCCGCTGTCGCGCGCGCACTACGTGCTGGACGACGACGTGCATGTATGTTACATTACCTACTGTATGTAGCTGCGGGGAGCGCGGAGTGGCACGCGGCGCGCACGCACTGCACGTGGCCGCTGTCGCGCGCGCACTACGTGCTGGACGACGACGTGCATGTATGTTACATTACCTACTGTATGTAGCTGCGGGGAGCGCGGAGTGGCACGCGGCGCGCACGCACTGCACGTGGCCGCTGTCGCGCGCGCACTACGTGCTGGACGACGACGTGCATGTATGTTACATTACCTACTGTATGTAGCTGCGGGGAGCGCGGAGTGGCACGCGGCGCGCACGCACTGCACGTGGCCGCTGTCGCGCGCGCACTACGTGCTGGACGACGACGTGCATGTATGTTACATTACCTACTGTATGTAGCTGCGGGGAGCGCGGAGTGGCACGCGGCGCGCACGCACTGCACGTGGCCGCTGTCGCGCGCGCACTACGTGCTGGACGACGACGTGCATGTATGTTACATTACCTACTGTATGTAGCTGCGGGGAGCGCGGAGTGGCACGCGGCGCGCACGCACTGCACGTGGCCGCTGTCGCGCGCGCACTACGTGCTGGACGACGACGTGCATGTATGTTACATTACCTACTGTATGTAGCTGCGGGGAGCGCGGAGTGGCACGCGGCGCGCACGCACTGCACGTGGCCGCTGTCGCGCGCGCACTACGTGCTGGACGACGACGTGCATGTATGTTACATTACCTACTGTATGTAGCTGCGGGGAGCGCGGAGTGGCACGCGGCGCGCACGCACTGCACGTGGCCGCTGTCGCGCGCGCACTACGTGCTGGACGACGACGTGCATGTATGTTACATTACCTACTGTATGTAGCTGCGGGGAGCGCGGAGTGGCACGCGGCGCGCACGCACTGCACGTGGCCGCTGTCGCGCGCGCACTACGTGCTGGACGACGACGTGCATGTATGTTACATTACCTACTGTATGTAGCTGCGGGGAGCGCGGAGTGGCACGCGGCGCGCACGCACTGCACGTGGCCGCTGTCGCGCGCGCACTACGTGCTGGACGACGACGTGCATGTATGTTACATTACCTACTGTATGTAGCTGCGGGGAGCGCGGAGTGGCACGCGGCGCGCACGCACTGCACGTGGCCGCTGTCGCGCGCGCACTACGTGCTGGACGACGACGTGCATGTATGTTACATTACCTACTGTATGTAGCTGCGGGGGGCGCGGAGTGGCACGCGGCGCGCACGCACTGCACGTGGCCGCTGTCGCGCGCGCACTACGTGCTGGACGACGACGTGCATGTATGTTACATTACCTACTGTATGTAGCTGCGGGGAGCGCGGAGTGGCACGCGGCGCGCACGCACTGCACGTGGCCGCTGTCGCGCGCGCACTACGTGCTGGACGACGACGTGCATGTATGTTACATTACCTACTGTATGTAGCTGCGGGGAGCGCGGAGTGGCACGCGGCGCGCACGCACTGCACGTGGCCGCTGTCGCGCGCGCACTACGTGCTGGACGACGACGTGCATGTATGTTACATTACCTACTGTATGTAGCTGCGGGGAGCGCGGAGTGGCACGCGGCGCGCACGCACTGCACGTGGCCGCTGTCGCGCGCGCACTACGTGCTGGACGACGACGTGCATGTATGTTACATTACCTACTGTATGTAGCTGCGGGGAGCGCGGAGTGGCACGCGGCGCGCACGCACTGCACGTGGCCGCTGTCGCGCGCGCACTACGTGCTGGACGACGACGTGCATGTATGTTACATTACCTACTGTATGTAGCTGCGGGGAGCGCGGAGTGGCACGCGGCGCGCACGCACTGCACGTGGCCGCTGTCGCGCGCGCACTACGTGCTGGACGACGACGTGCATGTATGTTACATTACCTACTGTATGTAGCTGCGGGGAGCGCGGAGTGGCACGCGGCGCGCACGCACTGCACGTGGCCGCTGTCGCGCGCGCACTACGTGCTGGACGACGACGTGCATGTATGTTACATTACCTACTGTATGTAGCTGCGGGGAGCGCGGAGTGGCACGCGGCGCGCACGCACTGCACGTGGCCGCTGTCGCGCGCGCACTACGTGCTGGACGACGACGTGCATGTATGTTACATTACCTACTGTATGTAGCTGCGGGGAGCGCGGAGTGGCACGCGGCGCGCACGCACAGCACGTGGCCGCTGTCGCGCGCGCACTACGTGCTGGACGACGACGTGCATGTATGTTACATTACCTACTGTATGTAGCTGCGGGGAGCGCGGAGTGGCACGCGGCGCGCACGCACTGCACGTGGCCGCTGTCGCGCGCGCACTACGTGCTGGACGACGACGTGCATGTATGTTACATTACCTACTGTATGTAGCTGCGGGGGGCGCGGAGTGGCACGCGGCGCGCACGCACTGCACGTGGCCGCTGTCGCGCGCGCACTACGTGCTGGACGACGACGTGCATGTATGTTACATTACCTACTGTATGTAGCTGCGGGGAGCGCGGAGTGGCACGCGGCGCGCACGCACTGCACGTGGCCGCTGTCGCGCGCGCACTACGTGCTGGACGACGACGTGCATGTATGTTACATTACCTACTGTATGTAGCTGCGGGGAGCGCGGAGTGGCACGCGGCGCGCACGCACTGCACGTGGCCGCTGTCGCGCGCGCACTACGTGCTGGACGACGACGTAGCTAACTTTGTTTCAAGCTGTCTGTTGCGGTTGGTAGTGGTCAGTGTGATGACTGTTTAAAAAGTAATTTTTTGTCGTTTTTCGAGGTCAAATTAAAGAAAAAGTAAATAGAAAAATATATGCATTGTTTCTTCTTAAATAAGACCACGTAAATGACATCGGATGCTCGTCCTCCATTCTCGGAGGTCGCACAATCGCGCTAAATCAACCCAAGACTACTTTCAGGTGGGTCGAGCTGAGGGTTCCGTCAGCGACGTGTTCACGGTGCGCAGCGATCTGTTCCTCCACGGCAACGTGCCTATCGATGACGATAGCCAGTAAGTAGACTTACGTAATACTGGGAATTAATTTAACGAGCGATAATGTTTGAATTATTTCTTAACGTGCGCTTACACTGTTGATAAATTAACCAATTATAAGCATTACTGGTCGATTGTGACGTCACCAAGGCAAACATTTTTTTGTATTTTGCTAATGGGCCTGTTACTCAAAATTCAACTTTGAGGACAGTTCAAGTAGATATTTGAGTGGCAAAATGTTGTATGCAGGCAAATCGTGGGCGCGGCGCTGAGTGGCGAGGCGAGTGCCATGGACGCGGACCTTTGCCTCATCGACGCGCATCCCACCATTGATCTCATGCAGGTATGACCACATCCATTCCATTTAATATCATGTACAATAATTAATAAATAACATAGTGAATAATCATCTTACTATAGCTTTTGGCGGGTGTTCTCAATTACTTCACTGTACAGTGGATTTACCGATCAGAGGGTTCCATCCAAAAATCTTTTTGAATTGCGATATTAGCAAAATATATGTGACATAAATGGTACGTCTAGGTCTCTTTGACAAGAAGAGTCATATTTGTAGAGCTAGTGTTCTATTGTTTAACAGATGTGTATGATGTAGGAGGAGCTGATGTACGAGGACGCCGCTGACGAGTCCTCGTTCAGGGTGTTCCTCATGAACGGCGGGGATCTGACGTAGGCGCCTGGTGTCGCGCGCTGTTGCTACGAGCGGGGCGTTGTTATACTACGTGTGGTAGTCTATTATATCACTGCGAGTGATACTGTTGTCAGGTACAGTTCAGTAAGTGTTTCATCGGAGTTATTATACTGAATCAGTGCTTTGTTATCACCAACATTTACAACTATTGCAACTTGACATTTGCTTAAGTAATAATTTGATGTTATGCAAATGTTTCTTCCAAAATTGTGATACAAAGTCTGAATGTATTTGTCAACTACTCGATGATCTCAATAATGTTAAAATATGCCGTAAGTTTTATCGGTGTATATTATCTTATATACGAAAGACATGATTTTTTATTCTTAGGGTGCAATACTATCTAATATCTTATATTTACTAAAACTTTCTAATGTGTCTTGTTGAACTTCAGCCACAAATTTTTGTGCTCAATGTTTTTGAAATTTGAATTGGCTTCCGGATAAGATAATCTAAATGTTTATAATAGTTAAGTAATACGAAGATCAAAATGTACAATACTATTGTTCGTAATAATAAGTTGAAACATTTGCTAAATATATGTATAAGCAAGTACTATAAGGTGGATCCACACATTGCGAGGCATGCGCTCCGCACGGCGCACAACGCATGCCTCGCCAAGTGTGGACCTGTATATTCGTGGCGAGGCATGCGCTCCGCACGCGCGAGGGCGAGCCAACGTATGTCGGCAAATGCTTCAAGATCAAAGTGCCTCAGTGCGAGCATTACGTTAGGTGTGGACGCAGCCGCGCATGCACGTTGCCTTGCCTTGCCAAGTCTGCGCGCCTACTTGCCTCGAGCATTTGCTTCGCACGCGATGGCTCGACCCGAGCATATGTTGGTATAATTTGTCAACACGCACGCCTCAAGCCGAGGCATGCGTTGTGCGCCGTGCGGAGCGCATGCTCGCAATGTGTGGATCCACCTATACGAGTACTACCCCAGCTTTGGGAAATGGAACTAAACTAGAGCCGTGTTGCAGTGTTCATTTATACATTAATTGGGTTTGACGAAGTTTAATCATAACAAGACCCGTAGTTACGATCCTCTTTGAAGTTCTTCACATACTTATATATTATATACTTTCACTTAAAATATATGATGTTTCGATTCTACTTTTGAATCTACTAATTGGGTAAACTTTGCTCACTAAAAATTTTCTAATGTAAGTTATGATCTCTGGAAATGCCTTTTAGATTTAAGAATTGAGTAGAATATTATTAGTGTAAAACTGAATGTTTGTGATATTGAGTGTTTATGAAAGAACCATTGATAACTGTTCAAAGGGACAGTTTATTGTTGTATACAGTTAATTAATCGGTAGACTTTAAGTACTCACGGTCTTATTAACCGGAGCATGTTACTTACGCAATTAAAACTTCTTACGATTGTGATGTATAAAAATAATTGCATTTTCAAGTACTTTTTCAATGAATATAACACGTTATAGCGACTGAGGTAGCCGTGTATGCAGACGAATAGGTCTGCGCGCGCATAGCGCGTCGAGACCCAGCAGTGTCTTGTGTGTGCGCAGGCGGCGCCAAGCACCGCCGACCCACAATAATAAGTTAAGCTGTATGCCTGTTCCCGGTCGCGCGGGACTGCGTCGAGTCCCAGCAGTCTCTTGTGTGAGCGCAGGCGGCGAGAGGCACTGCCGACCCACAATAATAAGTTAAGCTGTATGCCTGTTCCCGGTCGCGCGGGACTGCGTCGAGTCCCAGCAGTCTCTTGTGTGAGCGCAGGCGGCGAGAGGCACTGCCGACCCACAATAATAAGTTAAGCTGTATGCCTGTTCCCGGTCGCGCGGGACTGCGTCGAGTCCCAGCAGTCTCTTGTGTGAGCGCAGGCGGCGAGAGGCACTGCCGACCCACAATAATAAGTTAAGCTGTATGCCTGTTCCCGGTCGCGCGGGACTGCGTCGAGTCCCAGCAGTCTCTTGTGTGAGCGCAGGCGGCGAGAGGCACTGCCGACCCACAATAATAAGTTAAGCTGTATGCCTGTTCCCAGTCGCGCGGGACTGCGTCGAGACCCAGCAGTGTCTTGTGTGAGCGCAGGCGGCGAGAGGCACTGCCGACCCACAATAATAAGTTAAGCTGTATGCCTGTTCCCAGTCGCGCGGGACTGCGTCGAGACCCAGCAGTGTCTTGTGTGAGCGCAGGCGGCGAGAGGCACTGCCGACCCACAATAATAAGTTAAGCTGTATGCCTGTTCCCGGTCGCGCGGGACTGCGTCGAGTCCCAGCAGTCTCTTGTGTGAGCGCAGGCGGCGAGAGGCACTGCCGACCCACAATAATAAGTTAAGCTGTATGCCTGTTCCCGGTCGCGCGGGACTGCGTCGAGTCCCAGCAGTCTCTTGTGTGAGCGCAGGCGGCGAGAGGCACTGCCGACCCACAATAATAAGTTAAGCTGTATGCCTGTTCCCAGTCGCGCGGGACTGCGTCGAGACCCAGCAGTGTCTTGTGTGAGCGCAGGCGGCGAGAGGCACTGCCGACCCACAATAATAAGTTAAGCTGTATGCCTGTTCCCGGTCGCGCGGGACTGCGTCGAGTCCCAGCAGTCTCTTGTGTGAGCGCAGGCGGCGAGAGGCACTGCCGACCCACAATAATAAGTTAAGCTGTATGCCTGTTCCCGGTCGCGCGGGACTGCGTCGAGTCCCAGCAGTCTCTTGTGTGTGTGCAGGCGGCGAGAGGCACTGCCGACCCACAATAATAAGTTAAGCTGTATGCCTGTTCCCAGTCGCGCGGGACTGCGTCGAGACCCAGCAGTGTCTTGTGTGAGCGCAGGCGGCGAGAGGCACTGCCGACCCACAATAATAAGTTAAGCTGTATGCCTGTTCCCAGTCGCGCGGGACTGCGTCGAGACCCAGCAGTGTCTTGTGTGAGCGCAGGCGGCGAGAGGCACTGCCGACCCACAATAATAAGTTAAGCTGTATGCCTGTTCCCGGTCGCGCGGGACTGCGTCGAGTCCCAGCAGTCTCTTGTGTGAGCGCAGGCGGCGAGAGGCACTGCCGACCCACAATAATAAGTTAAGCTGTATGCCTGTTCCCGGTCGCGCGGGACTGCGTCGAGTCCCAGCAGTCTCTTGTGTGTGTGTGCAGGCGGCGAGAGGCACTGCCGACCCACAATAATAAGTTAAGCTGTATGCCTGTTCCCAGTCGCGCGGGACTGCGTCGAGACCCAGCAGTGTCTTGTGTGAGCGCAGGCGGCGAGAGGCACTGCCGACCCACAATAATAAGTTAAGCTGTATGCCTGTTCCCGGTCGCGCGGGACTGCGTCGAGTCCCAGCAGTCTCTTGTGTGAGCGCAGGCGGCGAGAGGCACTGCCGACCCACAATAATAAGTTAAGCTGTATGCCTGTTCCCGGTCGCGCGGGACTGCGTCGAGTCCCAGCAGTCTCTTGTGTGTGTGCAGGCGGCGAAAGGCACTGCCGACCCACAATAATAAGTTAAGCTGTATGCCTGTTCCCAGTCGCGCGGGACTGCGTCGAGACCCAGCAGTGTCTTGTGTGAGCGCAGGCGGCGAGAGGCACTGCCGACCCACAATAATAAGTTAAGCTGTATGCCTGTTCCCGGTCGCGCGGGACTGCGTCGAGTCCCAGCAGTCTCTTGTGTGAGCGCAGGCGGCGAGAGGCACTGCCGACCCACAATAATAAGTTAAGCTGTATGCCTGTTCCCGGTCGCGCGGGACTGCGTCGAGTCCCAGCAGTCTCTTGTGTGTGTGCAGGCGGCGAGAGGCACTGCCGACCCACAATAATAAGTTAAGCTGTATGCCTGTTCCCGGTCGCGCGGGACTGCGTCGAGTCCCAGCAGTCTCTTGTGTGAGCGCAGGCGGCGAGAGGCACTGCCGACCCACAATAATAAGTTAAGCTGTATGCCTGTTCCCGGTCGCGCGGGACTGCGTCGAGTCCCAGCAGTCTCTTGTGTGTGTGCAGGCAGCGCCAAGTACCGCCGACCCATAATAACAAGTTAAGTTGTATGCCTGTTCCCTGTCGCGCGGGACTGCCTTGCCTGGTACACACAAGACACAAGACACTGCTGGGAGACAGCATCAGCTTTAGTCTTACGACGTACCTATTGATTGTATATAAGAAGTTATATTTTTGGATATACAAGGTAAATGTGAGATTGCTTATTTTTTGAGACTGTTGTCCAAATTATGATCATGATATCTTTTGTTGAAATTGTATTCTTGGATTTAGATGTATTTCAAAATTATTTTTATAAACGAGTTTTTTTATTTAGGATGTTAATATTTGTTTTGTTTAATTATAATTAATATGTCACGAATAAGTGTAATATTTACTATCACAGTCCGCACAGTATAGATATACTAAGTCAAATTTAAATTAATCACATATCAATTATTTAGTTTGTTATATTAATCATAGTTTTAATTGGTTGCTTTGTGTTTATTTGTAGATTTTGCTATATATTAGTCCCTAATAAATGTTTTTTTGTAATACATTTATGTTTTTATTTGAAACTCCGCAAGGGTTTTAATTGTCCATTGGTAGTTGTTTATCATGATTGGCCATGCAATCATGATAAACGTGGTAAATGTGCGAGTGAAATATACATTATAATATATATATTAAAATGTATATTTACATATATATAAATACAATGAGTCCACCCAAACCGTTCACCACGCGCGGAAGCATAGTAAGGCAGGCCAGACCAGGCACAGGTGCTGTACTTTACGACACGTCTCACATGATTCATGGTACAGACGCTGGAATAAGGTACACATTTCACACACAAATACGTTTAATATGTGCAACTTATAAACAATATTTACATTTAATTAATATGTAATTCGAAACTTAAATGTATAACACAATATACAGAATATATCGCACAAAGTTAGAAGCCTATCGATTCATTTTATTTTCTATAAAATTGAATGAAGGACTGATCGTAAGTTTAATTAAATTAAGTAAATCAGTACTACCCGATCAAAGGTATCTGTATAAAAGGTCTGAAACCAATGTATTTCGAACTACATTTTGTAGCTTCAACGTTACCTAGATACCTACTTAAGAACTATTAGTTGAGCTTTTGTTGAACACAATAACATTATTATCATAGCTCTTATAAACTTTACTGTAACTATATCAGATTTGAGCTAAAACCAAGTGAAATGGTTGTGAAAAAACGGCCATAATCAGTCGTAGAGAAATAAACGCATTCATAATACACACTTAATTATGAAATAAATAAATATAGCTGCATCGTAATATTGCTGGTACCTGCGCTCAATGCGATTTCTTGATTCCTTATTTTTTTATAAATGAGCGAGCTCATACGCCTCTCATGTGGCGGTCGGGCGGGGCGGCGGGCAGGTCGTGGCTGGTGGTGCGCACCAGCAGCGTCGACAGTCTGTCGCGGCACAGCGCCACGCCCCACACGAACGCGTACACGACGATAAGGCCTGCCATAGACGCGACGACCACGATGCTGGTGCGGCGTCCTTGAGACCAGTCCAGCACGTCGTATATAAAATGATTCCCATTTCTGAAACGAAAGTAAAGGTACTAATTCAGTTTTAGTAGAATAAAATTGCAAGTGCAATATAGCATGTACGCTAAATGCTCCGCAGAATTATAAAAAAATCGCTACGCGCTGTGGTTAAAGTATGTCGAATGCTACGTAGAGCGCTACGCCAAATGGTACGCCGAACGCTACGCCCAATGTTACGCCGAATGCTACACTCTGTCGAATGGTACACTCAAAGCTATGAACGTAATAATTCTGCAGAGCGCTAAGTGGTGTTACCCAGAACTGAACGTTAAAAGGAACGTTACACTGATTACTACTGTTAATTGTCATTACGCTGATCTCTGCGCTACGTCATTGGTTTTCCTGTTACATAATTGTACTTACATGTCCGTTCCACCGGCCATGTAGAAGATGGCGGAGAAGGCGGTGTACCACAGTCCCATGCCGAGCGGCAGATACAGGTGTAGCAGGCGTACGGGCGTGCGGGCCAGCAGTAGCTCCGCTAGCACCACGCACGATGTGATGCCATGCGTCGACACGTCCAGCCAGAACGCGCGCGCACCCATCTCCTCTCGCAGACCTGAGTCGATAACAATGGAACAATAAGTCCCCGAGGTTAGTCAAATCCGAAGCCGCAGATCCCAATAGGGATGTTGCCTGAGTCAAAAATATATGATTTTGTTTATAGTCTGTCAATTAGATTATAGAAAAATATTGGAAATCTATAAAAACTGACGAAGATAAAAAGCATCAAAGATCAGGAGTGGGAGCGTGTGACGTCACTGCCCGGTAAAAATTGTAGCGAGTAGTGACGTAAGGTCACACGAGTTTTTTACGCACTGTATCGCCTTCATTTTTTGTTTAAGTATGTGAAAAAAGAAAAAATGCGTGTCCAATATTTTTTGGAAATCTATCAGACGGACTAATCAGATTTTTTTAGTTAACTAGCCTATTGTTCAACATGGCAAGAACGAATATGTTACATGAAGTGGGAAATTATTATTATTCCTGGTTTGCTGAGAATGATATAGGTAGTGGACTTTGAAATGGGTTTGTAATCGCAATCGGATAGCATAATCTTCACTTCACAGAAAATTGTTTGGAATAAAACTCAATTTTGTAAGTCAGAATCATCTTCACGCATAAACTTCATATCACGGAGAACGTTCACAATCAGAATCGCCTTTTGGCATACCTACATTTCATATCGGTAGTCATTAAAAGTTTACAGTTAGAATCATCTTTTGGAATCATACATTTCATATTCATAATAATTGAAAGATTTATCTATTACTAGCTGTCCGCACAACTTCGTTTGTGTCACATTTTTCATGACTGCACCGCTCCTATTGGTCTTAGCGTGATGATATAGCCTATACCCTTCCTCGATAAATGGGCTATCTAACACTGAAAGATTTTTCAAATCGGACCAGTAGTTCCTGAGATTAGCGCGTTCAAACAAACAAACAAACTCTTCAGCTTTATAATATTAGTATAGATATTACAGAAAATTCACAGTTAGGATAATTTTGTATTTCTTACTATTATAGTAAAATTGCTTTTTTAAAATTTTATACAGAAATATTTGAAAATATAAATTGTATGTTTGTAAAACGAATAAAAGATGGAAGCAAGCATGCAACATGCCAGCAAACGTGCAACATGCAGCAGGCACGGTTTCTGTCATGGCTCCGGCGTTGCGGGGATCCCCATCCCACGTGAGCTATTCGTCGCAGATGGTTTTCACGCTCACTACCGCAGCTTCGGGTTGCTGGCCGGTCAGCCTCAGCTGCGGCGGCGAGCGGTAACACTACCTGCTCGTCAGCTCGCAGGCCGCCTTGCCCCTCCGTGCCTACGCTAGCTTAAATTACACTCTAGGAGTAGGGCAGACAAGACTGTGGAGTCGGTTTTGCAACGATTCGTTTTTGTCACTAACTTTTGTAGCACAATATATTGACTTTTTAAGATATTTAAATTTTACGATAGATTTTGTAAGATTACAAATTATTTATAGAAATGGCAATATACTAAATCAATTTTTCCAAATGAAATTCCACTTTCTTCTTACATTATGATAAACGTAATTATGCGGAATTTTAACTATGCCAAAGGTAATTAGGCCAAATAAAATTCTGCCATTGTAAATTCGGGCATAAGTATAAACATTTGGGCAAACAGTAAATATACTTACTAAATATTTTTCATGCTTTAATATTCGTTAGAAGATTATGCCAAATACATTTGGGAGCATAAAGATTCTGCCAGATAGAAGGAAACCTTTGTCTACATACTAGCAGCGCCCCGTGGTTTCACCCGCATAAGTTTCGATCCCGTGAGAATATCGGGGTAAAACTTATCCTATATGTTAATCCTGGTTATAAACCATCTTTGTGCCCATCGAAATCCGTTCAGTAGTTTTTGCGTGAAAGAGTAACAAACATCCATCCATCCATCCATACTTACAAACTTTCGCGCTTATAATATTAGTAGGATATAGCTACAGGTTGTTCCTAGGATTCTATAGTTAGCGTTTACTTTTCAACCTACTTCCATAAAGGAGGATGTGTTCAATTTTTTTTTGTTTGTTACCTCATAACTTTGTACTGGGTGTACCGATTTTGATGATTCTGATTCTGACATTCGAAAGCTGGTGCTTGTCGTGTGGTCCCATTTAAATTTGATTGAGGTTTGACTACTAGTAGGTACCTATTTGAGTTATCCCTAATAATGCGTGGCTTAGTCTACATTGATGATGATCTCATTCCCTCTTGTCGATGTAAAATGAAAAAATAAAATTGTTTACGATGGTTTGGAAGAGCATCTTAGTATTTCAACGTGGTTCCTTTCTAGTTAGGTGAAGATCTGATGAAGAACAGAGATGATAGGAAACGGAGCTCTTCAATAAATGATGGCAAATCTTTTGGGATTGCTGAAATCGCATTTTTGTTTATTGTTTACCTACACCGATGTTTGTCCAAAAAAATACAACGGACTTCTAAACAAAAAAATGTATTTTTTTGTTCAATCACATTTGACGACATCAACTGCATTAGTTTTTTTGAAGTCATTTTTTCGGGAATTAGAGTCGTTTTTTGAAATATTAAAAAAAAAAGTTGTTTTTTAAAGTATTGCCTTTGTTTGCATAAACGCATCGTCGCGTCGTACTCCCACTTCAAGCCACACGTTCACCATATTATTTGCCACATATTTGTGACGTTGACGTTCAGGCAAAGTTTAGCCTGAACCGCTGATTGTCATATAAATAATTATACATATGTATGTGACACTGGCGTTCAAAAGGTTATGTATTTCAGCCAGTGCACGAATTCAGTTACCCAACATCACCCTCATATATGACCCCATACATCTTTGCAACTCCCTGTATACATAAGGCAAAAAATGGACCTGAAAGTACCACTTCTTGAGTTATAAAATTATGTTCATGCAAACGTCTCAATTTTCTGATACCAGTGGATCTAATTGCACGATTGATGCCAGGAAATACGGTCGCTAATGATGATTGATACTTGGTTATAGACAGCTAAAGTTCTTTCAGTTTTGTAAACAAGGTACAAGGTGAAACAAATACTTTATCATCATATCAGCCACTGCGGGTTAAACTCCTCCTTTCCTTTAAGTCTTGTTTCTCGGATCTGTCCATCATGTGGGTATCTCTCACGACTTTGGTCTATAAAACTGGGTCCACGGTTCAGTTTCACGCTTACCAGGGTCATAAAGCAGCAGCCAGTACAGCGAAGTGATCATGATGGAGAGAGAGACCGCGATGTTGAACACCGCCCAGTACAAACTCGCGTACCACGGCAGCTCTTTTGTCTCTGAAAATAAGTACATAAGATACTAATTAAGCTGTTTCAGTAACCACCTACCCAGAAGTGACATATAAAATGCACCCTCCTGTGTCCATTTTAGGCTTGTTTAAAAGGAAAGTCATAACGAGCTTTTATTCATTTATTTTAAGGTAACGCCCCGGTTTTTCTCAGGTGCAATTTAATATTCGGGAGATGTCCAAAACATTCTTTCAAACAAACCTTGTCCTGAAGTTACGGACACAGTAACAAATCTGCAAAATTGGTCGAGTCCTTCAGTGGTGCTCTGTCGTACATTTGGCAATTAATATAATAGAGTTCAAGCAAAATATTTCGCATTATAATAACTGTGAAAGCAAATTATTATCGTAGGAGTCGATACTGTGTGTCAGTTTTATGCGACGTGCCTAGGAGTTTTATTTTATGTGTTTTTGTTGGCGACAGTAAAACAGTGTGATTGCACACGTTCAGTAGCAGGTGTGAAGTTGTAACCCATTACCTGCACTTTACTGCATAGTGTATAGATATAATAAAATTTCATTTTAGGGAGTCTTTTAAAGAATTGTAGAGCTAGAGATGCATTCCGATGACATTGCAACCATTTATTGCCTAAATTATATATACATTATATGACTATTACCTACAGACTATTATTACCAAGATATACTAAAAAGAGATCACGCCACGGCATTACTAGGTAGGTACAATAGTGGCAGTTGATGTGTCGTGGGGAACAAGCGTTATCTACTATTGTCAGATTAGCCAGAGATGAAAAAGATGACACGTTGCTTGTTTAAAATAAGTATCTACAAAAAGGTGCTAATTGCTGCTAATTAGAGGTTTACGTAATCTCATAGGAACTGAGTTGCAGCGGTATAAAATAATGCAGAATTGCCACAGCGCGAGCGTCATTCTGTGCTGTAGGTACTGACGACATATTGCTGTCGTTTTTCCTTTTACTTTGCGAGCCTGGTTACAGACGGATGTTAACCCGTCTTTATTAGTGTGCCGAAATATTAGGGAAGGTATTAGGAAATACTTAATTCAGGGCCCAGTTTCACCACATTAAACGATCCTATTAAGCATTTTGACGTACCGTCTCATAATGCAATCAGTGCGCGTTAACCATGTAACAGAGTTTGGTGAAATTGTGTCATCATGCCATAATTTCGAATTCGTAACCAGCAACTGTGTCAAGTTTCTAGAAAACTTTTGAAGGAACAAGGTCAAGTACGAATGGTAATTTTGAGGGGCTTAATAAAGCTGGTTGTGAATGTTAATGGTGGGTGATGGTTGCGTCAGAGTCGTCAGACATAATGTTATGTTGCGTATGGGGTCGTCCCACCAGACGCCGACATCGTGGAAATTACGACATTATCTGCGTCTGTGCCGGCTGTGGGCACAGTTTTATAGCACCTATAGAAAATAAAGTAGGTATAGCTTTATGGTAGCCATGCCATTGCCCAACTAACATGTGTACCTACATATATGACAGATTGTTTTAAGAACTGATATTATAGTCCTTCTGCCAGCGGTTCTGCCCGCGTGAAAGTCGAAAATTATCCCAAGGGAACATACTCTTGGAATGAACAGTATCCCGTGTCCTATTTCAGGACATGGTCTACCCGTAAGCTAAGTTTAATCAAATCCGTTCATCCGTAAGAATTAAAAAGGTATAAAACAGACTGATGAGATAGAGTTACTTTCGGATTTATAATATTAAGGATATTAAGGAGATTTTCCTGTAGATTTCTTATTCACATTCTTTAACCAGAATCAGTTTCGATTTTTCGAATGAGACTTTAAGGTAGGTTGGCCTTTCTTCATAAAATACCCAGTCAACAAAGCGAAAATAAACGTTTTGCTAAGATTTGGAATATAAATAATAGGTACCTACTTTAATATTGGAACGATAGCGAAACAATATAAAGTTTTTACGTTATTGTATATTTTTATTTCAGATGCGATATTATTGTTCACTGACAGTGACGTTTTCTCATTAGACTCATGCATGGTTTGTTGCATTAGTTTGCATTTAAATACGACAAATAATGAAATAACCGAGGTGATTAATTTAAATATAGTACATAGAAATATCTAGTTCTCACGGAATGGAGGAGTCTGCAATGTTATATTGACTACCTATATAAATTCATCTAGTAAGAAAACCAGCTTTGGAATCGAACCCGGTCATTTCCTTAAAAAATTACACAGTTACATAATTTTTAAGTTGCTAGGAACATAATTTATTAATATTCCACTAAACAATTCCAGAATTGGTCAAAATTCCAGAATACTTTTAAAAATCGTTAAATGTGAATCTTTGTTTTTGGGTGTGTATGTTTTTTGACAAAATATTGGAAATATCGATTTTTTGGAGCCAGAGAACCTAACATATCTATATATCAAGTCTCATATTTTTAGAAATATGCTGTAGGTAGGTACTAGCGAACCCAATAGACATTTGCTTTGCATAACTTTGGTACCAGAAATCTAAATCATCTAAAAACTCACTAAAATAAGAATGTCATCAAAACCCGTCCAGCCGTGTAGGGACGAGGAGTTCAGTGACACACACACGTACAGAAGAGTTATATAATATAAAGATAGGCAGAAATCTAGGCCAAGAAGACATGTACTGCTAATCTCCAAAGAGAAGATATTATGTAACTTGAATCTTGTTGCAGTCTATGTACTTTTTATCTAACTACGCAAGCGTAGATGCAACGCTGGGAAAAGGTTAGTGACATAAATAAACAGTCGTTCTAACGAAGACGCCAACAATGTTAATCTAATTTTCAACGACGTTGACAGCCTGGTCCTACCGGTTAGTGTAATTACACGACTAGTTCTTGCCGAAAAACAATAAGTTCAGCAGGAATAACCGGATACAAACTGATCTGGCTTTAACGTCTCCTACGAATGAATCTATGTCAATATTTAAATTCCCATCACAGTCGTGTGACAATAGCTCAGCGTTAATATAAATTAAGTTATTGAATGTTGATTTAGAAGTTTGATAACAATGAGCGGATTTGCGTGTAACACGAACAATCGTGGCTTTGTTTTACTAAGGATTAGTCAAGTTACTGGCGAATGGCTATTAAATAGTACGCGGAAGTTATCTATATTTGCGATTGCAGCTGGTGGCCGTCAAAACATGCATCGCCTTCTACAGCAAGAAGTAAAAAGGGTTGGGTCGTTAATTATGTTCAATCTTGTTTCAGTATTGTAGATACAGTTGATGGACGGACAGTGGAAAGTAAAGTTGATACTCATGAATTTAATTCGAGTGTTAATTTCTGATTGCGCGGATGTTTTTTTTTTTTAATATTTGGAACCTGATGTTGTTATGAAATTAGATATTCTGGGTCGTGTTTGTTTTACTTCTTGAACTGAACAACAGAAAATATTTTTATGTTTATAATGCGTATTGAAATCACGAAGAATGTCCTGTTGTTCTTTGCTGATGAATGTAAATAATAATATACATATATTGGATTATGACTGCCTTGCAACAAGGGTTAGCGAATGCTCTTATTGTACTTATAAGAACAGTTCGTAGTTCTTGGTATCTGATAAGATTATCGAAAACGTTTTTCTCACAATTCAAGTTATCTAAGATATCTATGCCCTTTTTACAGTGACCATATTTTCAGCTCAAAAATAAATATGAAACGTTTAACAAAGGCTATTCGAAGACGTATAGTTGACAGATAATCTTTGAATCACAAACAAGTTTTCCTTTACTGCTACTTATATCTACCTATGTACTACTTACTTACCTAAGATATTATTTTCTATTAGGTACCAAATCGTTATGGAAATGGTTACTACTTTTAATGTCAAGATCGAAGGCGATAACGGGTCTTATTATAACTTATCGTTCTTGATAATATCGTTTTGAATCTTAGTATTCGTGTCTTATTTTTCAGCCTCATTGGCAGAACAGATAGGTGTTTAAATAGATACTTTTGGAATCTTGGTAGCTAAATAAGAGTCCAAGTATAACTACGAGTCAAATCTTTATTAGTAGATTTTGTAGCGTTCAGACCTTCGACTATCGATTACACTGATTTGAAGTAGGAGATGGATAGGCTACTAGTTTAATAATCGTCATGATGATCTTCAACATAAACTAAGAGCTACACTCGACTTGCTGTAGGCGTTCCTTCGACAATTCACGCAGACATGCTGTATTCGCTTTGGATGCTGGCAGGCCTTTGTAAAATAAAATTATAGGTACTTTACAGAGGATTTTATAAATATATATTCAGCAGTGGGTTAAATCAGATTATAGTTAAAGCTTTTAACTAGGTGTAATAACTTACCGTATGGCTTGTTGTAAATAACTTCCAATGAGACAATGATTCCACATACGAGCATGCCCACGTCCAGCAACAGTCCCCAGTTCGTGAGGTATATCAGCCAATATGGGTTGGGAGCTTCCACCAGCGACCACAGGAGGATAGCCAGCGCCACTCCAGCCAATACCATCCTGCACACCAGCATCGGTAGCGGCGACTCTCCTCGTTGCCATGACGACGCGTAAAAATCGCTTAACCTTTCGTTTGTCGACACCCATAGGCCCGAAAGTGATACACTTTTCCTATAAAATTTCACCATTTTGATCACTCAAAAGTCTTAAACACAGACACTTTTAAAATTGAAGGTAACACTTTTCCCTGTACTCGACGGTGTTGTGTGGCAAGTAGGTATATAGGAGACTAAGATAAGTTCTATTAATTCAGATATAATATATATTTTGAAACACGCTTCACAGCTGAAAACCTTACTTCGTCGTCTCAAGAGAGTGATCTGCGTCGTTGCGGATCGGCCGATGTTGTCTGATAATGAGCTCTAATAGTGCAAATAAATGAAGTTCTAGGCAATCCTTAATAGAATTGGGGAATAAATGAACATGTAGTGCATATTGGCTATATTTTCGAGGGCTATTTCACAATTTAAAAAATAAAATATGGGATTTTATTTAATTATGTGAATGTTCGCGGCTGCTGTGAATGCGGGTGCGCGAGCGCAGCGCAAGCGCGCAGACGCAGATGCAGACTGGTGCGGCGGTCGGCGCGCTACTACAACACCGCGCGAAACTTGCGTAAACTATAACCTCACTTATGTAATGTAATTACTTGTTTTCTAAAGCCTAACTGGGTTGTATTGTGTCAACGCTGTACTATTAAATAATTGGGTATTTTGTTTGCAATTTAATTAGCATCTGTATGTACCTATTGTCAAATTACTCATTTTTTATCGTTTTGAGTTGTGTTATAGTATTTCTGACTGCCAAATTATATTTCGAAATGCAGTTAGAATAGGAGCTTGCAAAGCGAGCTCAAAAGTTTGTGCATGAAGTGTCGGATAAATTTTATTCCGTATTACCTATGGTAATAATAAAAGTGTAAAAATATTTTTTTACACTTTTATTTATTTAATAGTTTTATATATTTAATTAGAAGTCAGAAAATACAAAGTTACACTGGTCAATACAAGCCTAGTTTCCGTTTTTTTTCTGTTATTGGGTATTTCTATGACCCTGACTATGATAAAAATACTGGGAGATGACTAACAGCTTTACTTTTTGAAATAAACAGTGATATTATATTGGCAAAAATCTATAGAAAATTCAATACATTATGTTAACAAATTTCTATTGAACACTATCAAATGATCTTTTATAAGATTTATTTGAATGAACGACTTTAGGGAGATCTCGTTGAAAACTCCAGCAGTAGTCTGCCATCATATTATGTGAGTCCCACCGCCTTGATAACAGATTTATTGGAAATCGGTCTAAATGCGAGTGCAGGAAGTCGATTTTTATGCTTGCACCCTAGCTCTTGCAAGTTCGATAGCATGGACTCTACAAGCTGGACGTACTCGTCAGATTTTTGCCTAGGAAATTACTCATAACCAAAATAAATGACTTCCAAGCTTTGGATTCGACTTCAGTTATTGATTTGACAAAATAAGGATCTTTTACGAGTTGCCTAATCCCATCAAAAATACCGTAAAATAAGTTTTCGATATTTTGCAAATACTTATTTACCATAAATATAGCAATAATAGTAGGGATTAAGCACACAACATCTTCTGGACGAAGCTATATTGAAAACAACAACAAAATATATTTCAGTGACCAATAAACAACGCAAATATAAGTAAAAATAGTTATAAACAAACAATTTTATATTTTTGTTGACCAGTGTAATGATTAGAAGGCATGAGCGGGCTAGGGTGCTCTCTTGCAGGCATCCCGTCTCGGCACCCACGCACGTCTGGATAGGTTTTTGAATCAGGAGCAGCGGAGCATTGTACTCGTATTCGCCAGATTCAAAATTTTGTTCGTACGTTTAGAATAGAATATAATAGAAATTTTAATAAGTATCTAATACTAGAGTGATCGGGAGGTGCGGATCTCGGATCGCATAACCTCCTTAGTTTACTTTTCGTAAATTCCTCAATGTATTCGTTAGGTTATAGATGACCAAAGAAATCTGGGTTCTTTTGGCCCCTTAGCCCTCCCCTGGATCTATATGAATGCGAGTGATGATCTAAAAATTGTCTAGAGATAAAAAAAAATATATTTTAGGGAACCACATACGGGCAGGCCGCATTGTGGCGGTAGTTTAAGGAGTGTCTATAGAGGCGCCATGCCAACCTCACCTTCCGCCTGACCAGTTATTAACTGGAAGCGTTTGTTTCCGGAGATTCCTGTTTTGGAATCGGCGGGAGGACACGCCCGGATGTCACCACTGTGTGTAACGCTTCAGCCATCACTACAGAAAATGTCCCGGGCCTCGGGAGCCGCAAAGCGATTCCCGTCCATCGTAAGCTCGAGGTGGGGACAGCGAGCGATGGGTGGCTTAGTGTCCGATAAGGAGTAGACACGGGTCGACGGCGCGTTGTGTTTCAAAGAGGTCAATTATGCTATACATCTCTTTGAGGCCCGCTAGGGCCTGTGTTTTTCAGGTTTGCGGAAATTATTCACAAGAGTTACCGCGGCCCTGGAACGCAGAGAGGGATTTTAGTCAGTAAGAGTGACTCTGCCTTCAACTCCGCCCAGCGCGGAAGGAGTCATTTGATGATTTATCATCCTATAAAAAGGGAACCACATAGTGGAATTAGTAGATATTCATAATTATCAGATCTGCCTCAAGGTGTCATGGCCATTCGGCTAGTCCGTGGATACCGCACGGTCTCTGGCGAGGCGGCGAATCTCCTTGCCGGATTGCTGCCGTTGGATCTGGAGGCGAGAGCCCTCGCGCACGTCTACGCGTTGCGCGTGGAGGCGCTAAGCCGGGGTGAAACTCTGCTGCCGCGGCAAATTGCTGTGCAGCGGACGGAGCTCCGGCGGGATCTCACGGAGGTTTGGAGACAGCGACTATCGCAACCCAGTGCTGGGCACGCCACTATTGCGGCGATAAGTCCCCTCTTTGAGGCTTGGCTGGAGAGACGTCACGGCGATCGAGAGAGATCCAGCGGGAGGACACGTCCGGGTGTCATCACTGTGTGGATCGCTCGGAGGACACGGTAGAGCATACGGTGGAGGTCTGCCCTGCTTGGGCGGAGCACCGCCGTGTCCTCGTCGAGGCGATCGGCGGCGGCGACCTCTCGTGTCCGGCCCTGGTTCAAGCCATGGTCCGGAGCGAGGAGGCATGGGAAGCGGTCGCCTCCTTCTGCGAAGCAGTAATGCTAGCGAAGGAGGAGGCGGAACGCGTACATGAGAGGGAAACCTCACGCCCCAGCCGCCGCAATAGAAGAAGACGCCCCGGGCGTCGGGAAACGCAGGGCGATTCCCGGCCACCGTAGGCGCGGGCCTGCGGATGGCGAGCTATGGGTGGCTTGCCGTCCGATAGCAACCAGGCCCGAGTCAACGGCGCGTCGTGTTCCACGCGCGCCTCAAAGAGCCGTCAGCAAAGAAGACGGGGGCCCATAGGGTCAGTGCCTGCTAGGGTTGCGGAATTTGTTCGAAAGGGTCACCGCGGCCCTGGAACGTAAAGGGCACAAGAAGGATCACGGTTGGGTTTTAGTCAGTAAGAGTCTGACACTCCCTTCCGCTCCGCCCAGAGCGGGAGAAGTCATTTGATGATGTCCCATCCAAAAAAACAAAAAAAAGATCTGCCTCAAGGTAAAAATATTAAATATTTGGTTACTTGAAATACCCAGAACAACAGAATGATTCATGCAACAAGAAGTTACGCTAGTCAATATCCAGTATAAGAAATAAGGTGACTTTAAAGATTGACTGAAGAGCCAAGTTTTTATTAATAGTTTACTTGTATCATGTGTGTTGCTATTTTGTATTATATCATCTGGTGAATTGGTAGGTACCTACATGTGTATGCCATGTAAAAACCGAAAGTCATGTTGATTGAATACGTGATTAAGCACAAGACACAGGTGAAGATTCTACATTCTTTATTATTATTTTAAAACCGTGTTTATTTTCAACATTAGTTCTAGGAGGTTCCTGTGTTGCCTATTTATCAATTTGTTTATACTTACGCGGGAAAGTCTTGTAAGTTTTTGGATGCATTCAAATCCCCCTTAGGAGACTTAAAAGGTCACCTACGTGTTATTATTAACACAATTTAACGCACTTGTGGGGAAACCCTAACCAGTGATATTTAGCGGAAAATGCAGATTAACTCGATTTTGATGTCGTGATGCCATAAAGGCACTATTATTTGGTTGAAAATTAATTACCGTAACTTTTTATATTTGCCTTCTCACGAACATAATGCATATTAACGTACTACTTACGTAATTACGTCATCAAAAAGTTTATAGCTCATGGTTTACACTAGTACGGTGTAAATACCAGTTCACGATTTTTGTTTCGAGGTTATACCTACTACTTTTTTGTGAAACCTCTAAAACATCAAGTTGACGTGTGGGATGACATTGAGTTCGCCATAAAAACTCTTCGGAACAATGGGATAAAAACTCTATAACATGTTACGTACACGTGAGCAGGTTTCCGGTATACATTAGGTGGGATAGTCGTAGGTCGCTTGTACGTCGATACACGCTAGTTGTAATCCCGCAGATAAAACGTCTTGTTTAGTCAATGGTCTTTTTTGTGGCTGCCCTTTTTTGTGGTCGGGTTTCACCCCTAAACGGGTGTCACAGCTAAATTCGACTTGACGTTTAAAATAGTAGCCTGCGAACCGCATGGTCCTTGTAAAATGAAATGCAAGTACAATTAATACAAATGTATATATTTTTCAGTATTAAATATCCATACTAACATTACAAAGAGTAAATATTTGATTAAATATTTGTTTGTTTGTATTGAATAGGCTACCGAAACTAATGAACCGATTTGAAAAATTATTTCACAGTTAAAAGCTGCACTATCCCCGGGTGACATAAGCTATATTTTATCCCCATATTCCCGCTGGAACGGGAACTATGCGGGTGAAACCGCAGAGCACTTTGAGAAAGAATTCGAGAAGCGAGCTCGAATATTCTTAATAATAAGCTCGGCCTCGGATCGGATATTTTTTTTAACCTTTATTACAGAAATAATAGTCAATTTGTGAACATATATTTAAATCTGAAATGTTTGAGAATAGGAGAATGTAGGATGCTACAGCGAGATTGAAAATGTTGGTGACTCCAAACACCATTTTACTAATGCATTTCGGCCTTGAATGCGATTTTATTAATAGGACTATGATTGACTAAAATATAGTGCGATACTAGAAACTGACATACCTACCTGAAAGAGTTCAATGTACTCATCATCAGTTCAGTAACATTTTATTCTTATCGAAACTTTGGTCAATATGCATAAGATACACCGTTGGAAAGAGCTTTTCTAAAAGCACAACGTAACATAAGTTGTCGTTACATAAAACAAATGAATATCACTTGAAAAAAAGCGTTGCATCGCTAAGTGTTGTATATTTTCTCAAAATATGCTACAATACCTTTTCCGTTAGTGCACTTATATTATGGTGTTCATCATACGTCATAAAAATGGGAAGAGGTACAAAAAATATTTTACGCGACCTGGGAATTATTGAACGGAAACGGTTATATGGGTTATTCACGAGTATACGTCACCCTTTAGATATTGAATTGCTTTCAGACGTGTTGACCTCCGATTCATCATCTGCCTAGCCTTTTCCCAACTATATTGGGGTCGGCTTCCAGTCATACCGGATTCAGCTGAATACCAGTATTTAACGTGGAGCAGCTGCCTACCAGACCTCCACAACCCAATAACTGCGGGGAACACGGTATTTCTTTGCAAAACTGGTGTCAGATTTTCTGGCTTCTGACAATCCGTAATGACTGCCAAAGATCTACAAATGACAGCCGGGACCAACGGTTTAACGTGCTTTCCGAGGCACGGAGGAAACTCGGTATGTTAAGATGGTCACCCATCCACAGACCAACCTTGGCAAGCGTTGCTTAACCTTAAAGATCGACCTGTGCAGCTGTTATTCTTTAGCCACGAGCTCCTTACGTGTTGACCTCCGATTGTAACACTAAAATTTCCTTCCGAAGTTTGTCTTTCGAAGTTGTACAGTACTGCCATCTATCTCAACAACAAAAGCTGGAATGGGGCTGCGCCATGGACACGGGCGTTTGTTGTACGTGAATACGTGTACGTAACGAGCAATATTTATATAATTTCAACCACCCCAGTTGCAGATGTATTGGCACAGTCGTTGACCCGCTCGGCCGACAAAATTTTTTTACGTTTTCGACACTGCTTCACTCGGTCTTATGGTTATTGGTATCATTTGATTGCTCTTGCAAAGCCCTCTCCAACTGTATTGGGATTTTTCATGTGTATTGGCCGACATTATATATTTTTTATTTTAACACCATATAGTGGATATAATAATATCCACTGTAATTATTTACACTAATGCTTTATACAAGCAATCCATCGATTTTGATGAGAGCTGACGATTGCAACTCAAACGAACGTCATAGCTTCTTCGAATCAAAAGTTATACTATATGAATTCCAATTTACGCAGCAAATGACATCTAAATGGTGGCAACCTCCCCCTCCACCATCCGCGATGCGTCACAGTCCCCGCTTAGCGTAACGAATTCTTTGATTTTTTAGCTATCCAGTGCTGTAATTAATTTTGGATGGGGATGATAGATATGTAGCTGCAACACCAAACTGTATCCCCCAATTTTGTTATCATTAGTTTTTTAAGTGTATCCGTTATGGCAGCAATTTAAGATAAGAAATAGGAGTGCAATTAATTGCGACCTAACGCGTTTAATCTATCTATAGTGACTGGTCTAACGGCCGAACCCAATAACCGATCTATCACATACTGGAGATAGAAAAACAAATGAAACAACAGAAAACCTATATAATTTTTCTGTTGTTTCATTTGTTTTTCTATCTCCAGTATGTGATAGATCGGTTATTGGGTTCGGCCGTAAGTGGTTAGCTTAACCAGTAGGATTTCAAGAAGGTCATAAGCTATTTCTACAAATGAAATAAAAAAATGAATAGTTGAAATAATATTTATTGTCAACAGAGTATAATGCTCCTTACTACTTAGGGACTATGTAAAATCTTAATGTTATAATACAACATTTAGTTACAATATAGCGGAACAAATATCAAGTAAACGAAAACACCACGCGTTTCATCGTTTCAACGTATCACGTCCGTTTTGATGTGTAAACTTAAAATGACTTTTGCCGCTCTGGGCGAAGTGGAAGGGAGTGTCAGACTCTTAGTGATTAAAACCCACTCGTGTTCCTCTTCATGCCCTTTGTATTCCAGGGCCCCGGTGGATCTTTCGAAAAAATTCCGCAACCCTAGCAGGCACTGACCCTATGGGCCCCGTCTTCTTTGCATCACTATAAGGCGCGCGGGGAACAAATTGGACGCACCGTCGACCAGGGTCTGGAGGTTACCGGACGGCGAGCCATCCATTATTCGCCATCCACAGGCATTCGCCTACGGTGGCCGTGAGCTTTCCCTCTCCATCGCGCGGTCTGCTTTCTTCTTCGCTAGTATTACTGCTTCGCAGAAGGAGGTGACCGCTTCCCATGCCTCCTCGCTCCATACCATAGATTGAACAGGGGCCAGAAGTGGGGGGGGGGGGCACAGGGGGCCACCCCAGATTATACGAGTGATCCTTGAAAATACGGTGACACAATGATCTCATGGCGCCTTGCACGGTGATGTTCAGGAGAAACCCCCTTAAAGTGTTGCCCTAACAGGCATTGTATAGAGAGGATTCCGGAGAGGTATTTTAAGAGGTATCGGAGCCCCTTCCGTGTGTTATTCCGGGGTGGTTTTGCTTAGGTAAAAATCCAAAACTCCCTGGGCTTTTCCGCAAAAGTCAAGACGCCTTTTGAAAGTTACCCTTGATAGCAAAAAAGTTGATATAATTTAGCTTAGTACTGTTGGCTAAATCTCAAATTTAATGTGGGTTTCCTCAGATGGCCGGCAAAAATGCATTTAACAAAAAAATAACATAAAATAGTCTATAACTTCACAGAAGTATTTAGTTTGTCTCCATACGAATAAATAAATCAGACTACTTAACTTTATAATAAATCTTAACTTTATCAGTAACATCGATTCTTGCAAGACGCTAAAAATAAGACTTGTTTTCTTGTTCTTTTTTCACAACTCAAATTACAAGTTTGCATATTTTGGACAGCAGCAGCGCTTGACGCAAATAATCACCATTTTGTTTCTTTATTTCTTTCGCCATGACATGTCGTTTAGTGCGTGATTATGATGAGAAACACAAGAAAGTTTAGAACAGTCAAAATGTGCTAGTGGTAAAAACCCGATATAAATTGATATTATTATATTTTGCGTAGGTGATCCAATATCCTAATTACACCCACATTCCCACATGACTCTTCATCGTTTTCCTCAACAGTATGTACCAAAACAAGTCATTTCATTCGCCGCCGTCTCACTAACGCAGCATAATATTTCTTTAAGCGACCACCGTCCCGGGTTGTCGTGCAATCACCGTTCCGGGTTGTCGTAGAGGCATGCCTTCATCGGCGCGTGCTGTGACGGAGCCGCGCACATAGCGAGAGGTGAGCTGGTCGCGAGCCACTGACAAGCCTAGGCTCAACAGGTGCAGGCTCAACAGCAGTAAGGTGGTGAGAAACACCACTAGAATCGTTGTACTCGGTTCTGACCAGTTCACCACTGGATAAATGTAGGCGTTACCTTTTCTGAAACAACGAACAATATGTGAGCTTGATAAAATGATATCTCAATAAACAATAGAGACTCGGACATTCGCATTAATTCGCATAAAGTGTTATGTTAAATGAAATAAGCAAGTAATTTCAATGCTATTAAAGGAGTAAAAAAAAGTGAGCGTAGAATAGAGCCCTGAGGCACACCAGAAGTGACGAGTACTGAAATGGATTGACCAAACTTGGTTAATTATTTTTTAAATCGTTTGTACATGTATACATAAACTAGCGACGATCTTCATGAAAGCCACTGAACATCTGCTTGGCAAGAAACACATGATCTTTCTTATCGAAGGCTGTATGCTACCACTTCGCCAGTATCCTACCACACAGCCGCTCAGATCAAGTGAAGAAAGAAACACAGCGTGTACTTAGTTATGGTCTTGTAAAAGAGTTCCACATGTGGAACTGTTGTGGTGTTTTACGATATCTGCGTGCTGTAGTTATCATTAAACAGTTGTTATATACAGTAAAGATAGCTGAATGTTTTAAAACGGCAATTAACTCTTTACGATTCATGTTTCTATGATAGTATTTTACCACGAGTAAGTAATCGAAAAGACGTCAGCAATGTTAACAACCGTCCTTGGCATCGCTGCCTGCATACCACAGCATAAGCAATATAAAACAGACAAAGTCAAACCAATTATGTATATACCTACACGTTTGTTTGCATGCTCTACTACATGATGGATTCTGGTGTTTTTTACTTCACAACGTTTGGTTCAAGAATGAATGATGAAAATCTAAAATACAACCGCCAAAGATTTTCAAATACCAGGCGGGATCAACGGCTTAAAGTCCTTTCCGAGTCACGGAGGAGTCTTGGTACGTTCAGACGGTCACCCATCCACAGACCGACCTCGGCAAGCGTTGTTTAACCTAGAACGTCGAGCCCTGTATTATTTAGCTAGGAGCTTCTGCAAATCTCGTAATCGTCGTCAATTTTCAAAAAATCGTTTTGAAAATTGTTTCAGTTTGGATTACCGGTCAATATCTATTATTAATTCATTTGAAGTAGTGCGAAATCAAGTATTAACTGGATTCGAGGTATAGAATGGTAATCTTGTACATAATGACAAAAGAATGGCAGATGTATGCGGTGATTTGCTAAAAACCTACCATTAGAACACTGTACGTGTATTTTATATACGAATTTTATAATATGTCCCAGCTTTGTTTTTTTTTTTACTATAATTTGTTTATTCTTTTATATTATTTACTTTATTTCGATGATATATACCCATTTATATATGTTTTCTTTTAAAGAAACTAAAATACAAAAAAAAACTAAATACACAAAAAAAAAACACAAAAAAAAATACAAAATAAAAACTCCACTCTAAACACTAAATACTGGTATTCAACTGAATCTGGCTTGACTGGGAGCCGACCCCAATGTAGTTGGGAAAAAGGCTAGGCAGATGATGATGATATGTTTTCTTTTATAACGATTCAAATGAACCGTCACTCGTACGTGCGTTTTTTATGTAATTATGTGCTAAATAAATATTATTCTTTCTTTCTTTACGTCTGTACAGGCTTGCGAACAGGATCTATTTAAAGGATTAATTTTGTTCGAATCTATTTGGCTGGGGTTTGCAAGTTTCTGAGAAAAGTGTTACTCCGAGGACAGTCAGTCCAAGCGCATTCCGTCTGATTCCTAGCCACGCATACGTAGTTTATTTTGATAGTTACCAAATGTTACATTCAAATAGAAGCGTTTTGTTCTCAATCCTACAAACACAACATAAATTCCCTACTTATGCATCAGTCCCTGAGTTGGTACGTATCTTCTTTTCTGTTTGCATGTGTACGATAATCTTGATTCTAGAATAAAATATGTAAATACATTCTATAATAAAATTGCGATGATTGTCGAGGGAAATACCCTGAATATTTTATTGAATAAGTACCTTTGTCAGTTGCGAGAACAAGTTGCGCGTAATAGCAATACCTATATCTGAATTTAATTATATATGCAGTTTTGATCTTGTATGCGACATGGGAACTGGCTTATAAATATCCTATACTTGAGTCATCCATCCTTTCCCAAGTTATGCAACACAATATTCAAACACAATGACTAGCACATGTGTATCTAGAAGTGTAAGAGAATGTTATTTTTTTCTAAGAGTCTTCGAAAGTACAATCTCATTGGTTCTCATGTCTGTCGGACGTAGCTGAGAGAGATTATATCTTTGTGACTTATCTACCATGCACGTGCAGCAGCCAACTGGCTTAATCAGCCGTTTAAATGGCGGCCTAGGCTTTGCATTGAACGGCGCATTTTATTACCAGCCTAAATTACATCAGCCAATGCGTCTCATATAACATTTTATAAAGGGGCTGGCAGATGCTAAGGACCGTGACCTTGACGACAGAGGACCACTATGCAGGGTTCCTATTCATTTCTGCAGGGTTTCATGAAATCTAACATTAATGGCATGACGGAACGGAGGCTAACTAATCCGAGTCGGGGTCACTATCACTAAGTGAGCAGCTGGTGTGTAGTTTTTTATTAACCTTTGGGTTAAACTTGAGCAACTTTGGGTCAACGTTTGCGTTGACTACTCAAGTATGCCTTATTGCACTAAGTCTGCTTATTTAACACTGCTGTACAACAAGTTTAAATAAATAAACGGCATATTCAACCCATTGAGACACCAAGACCTTTCCGGGGTCCTCTACGAAATAATAGTCGACATTTATGTAAGTACCTACATATGTACATACGTAAGCAAAGCAATCTTACTCGTCTTTGCCGCCTGCGAAGTGGTAGATGATGCCGAACAGCATATAAACGATGCCGAAGAGCACGGGCTGGTAGATGTGCAGCAGGCGGACCGGGTGCGCGCTGCTCATGAGCAGCAGCAGCACCACCACCGAGTTGAGGCCGTGCACCGACATGTCCAGCGCGGCGTTCGGGTCGACACTAGCTGCCGACACAACAGATCGTTGATAATTTGCGAAAGAGATTCGTCCAGAAGGGGGAAGTTGGTGCAAAGGGTATGAGTATAAATTTGTTAATGAAAATAATATATCTAGTTTTAATTTCCACGCGTATTACTGGGTTGCAGATATGCACCTCCCTCCCGCCCGCTATATTATGCACATGCAAGATTACAAGGCAAATCAACGCAACTCAACGGTCAGCGAGTCAACACGTCCCCTGAGGATGCCTCGTGGAGAGGCTAAACTCGGTAATGGTGTTGGGTTTTGCTTTGCCTTCCTGCATGTGCATAAAATCCTTGCATTTGCCTTGTAATCTTGCATGTGCATAATATAGCGGGCGGGAGGGAGGTGCATACCTGCAACCCAGTGATATTAGCGGAAATTAAAACTAGATATATTATTTTCATTAACAAATTTAAAATGGATTTCCGCAAAGTAACGCCTGACTCAATCAATTTTTTTTTTTTTTTTGGGTATGAGTATACTTAGCATTGAGTCGAAGAAGGTAAATTAATAATGATGAAGATATTTACTGATTAATGAGACAGGAGCCGGCTTCTGAAAAGCTGACGGACTGCATGGAGATGTGTTATGACGGTTTAAGCTTTTAGTCGTCAGTAGATATAAGGCCCAAGAGCCCTCTGTGTGGATCACCCGGAGGACACGGTGGAGCATAGGGGAGTTCTGAGCTGGAGACCGATCGCCTCTTGTCGAGGTCATAATATAGTTAACACATAAAAAAAAGCCAAACACAAAAAAAAAAGTTATAAAAAAGTTGGAGCGTCCGTTTGTAATATTGAAATAACCGCTTTTTACTACATCCGTATATGAATATATACGTATATGAATATATACGGTCCATACACTAAAATAACATTGTTTTTATGACGGCAGGTAGCTGATGTAATAAGGAGTAACTTAGGCTACTTTTATTTTAGAAAAAATCTTTTATTTTAGAAAAATAAAGTAATGTTGCAATGTCCAAGTACTGTCCAGTACCGCGCGCAGCTCACGCGCATGCCACCACTGTGCCGTCACGTCGGGCGCCTCCCACCACTTCTCCCATCAACGAATCAATATCACCAAGTATCGGGGGGTTAGTAACTATTCCACACGGACGAAGTCGCGTGCAGAAGCTAGTAATATATAAATAAAGGTAGGTATTTACTTTTGAAATTAGGCGTATAATAAAATCTCAATCAAGGCAATATTTTAGGTCTTACATTCGTACAGTACAGTCCAGTAGAATAAAGATATCAAGAAGGCTATGGGCACGGCGATGTTGCACAGCGCCCAGTAAGTCTTCACGTACCACGGCAGTCTGAACTCGGTGCCTGGAGAATTTCAATTGCAACATATTACATACTTAAAGAAGAATCTATACCTACTCGGGAAGGCGTTATAATTGTTCTGCATCTAGGCAGAGTTATATTCTACACAAAACCATAAAAATATCTACAAATTGAAGCATGAAAACAATGTATCAAGTTCAATCAAACTTTCATGATAACAAAAACGGGATCCCTTCTTTTCGCATAATGTTTTTTGTCCTAATATACTTCGGCATAACGATTTTAGCACAATTTGTTTTGGCATAATTTTTTTAGGCATACATTTTATGTTGGCATAATCATGTTAAAGACTAATTTGTTTTGGCATAAATTTGATTCGCATAACGTTAGTAGGCCTAAAGACTTTTAGCATAACGTTAGTAGGCCTAATGGCTATTAGCATAATATTCTGAGCAAACCAATTAGCTATAGTACCTGTAACAATCAAATAATATTGTTGGTTAAAAAATTAATATGCTGTGCAACAAAAGTTAGTCACAGAACCGAATTGCTGCAAAACCGACTTCACGTAGTCTTGTTTGTCCTACCCCTAGAGTGTTATTTAAAATCGCGTAGGCGCGTAGTGGCGAGGCGGTCCGCGGGCTGAGGAGCAGGCGGCTGCGAGCGAGGTGAGCGAAAGCCGTCTGCGACGATTAGCACGCGTGGGGCCGCCGGAGGGCCGCAGCGCCGGAGCCGTCACAGAAACCCTGCCTGCTGCATGCTGCTTGCTTGCTTGCTTGCATGCTGCATGCTTGCTTGCATGCTTGCTTGCATGTTGCATGCTTGCTTGCATGCTGCATGCTTGCTTGCATGTGCTTGCAATGCTTGCTTCCTACAGCGAAAAAATATTCACAAAATTGTTCAATACGTTATAATATATTAATATTTTATTTAGGATATTATGCTTTAAAAAGTTATGCTTTAGAACTTTATGCTTAAAAAAGTTATGCTTTAGAACTTTATGCTTAATAAGGTTATGCTTTAAAATATTATGACTAATCATTATTATGGTTACAGACATAATGCTTAAAAAAATTATGCATGAGCTGTTATGCGTAATTATATTATGCGAAAAAATAATTATGCCAAACAACATTATGCTAAGTTATATTAGGTCTTAAAATTTTAGGGTTCCCTCTATCTGGCAGAATCTTGTTGCTCCGAATTTTACTTGGCATAACACACTTGGCATAATTTTTTTTAAACGAATATTTGTAAGGCATAAAAAATATTTAGTATAACTATTGTTTGGCAGAATGTTTATATGTCCGAATTTACAATGGCATACTATTAAGATGGCAGAATTTTATTTGGCATAATTACCTTAAGCATAGTTAACATGTCGCATATTTTCGTTTAGCACAATGTTTACTTGGAAGAACAACCATTTTGTATAATTTCACTTGGCATACTATGAAGATGGCAGAATTTCATCTGGGATGAATCTATTTAACCATTTCCATAAAAAAACATTTATCTAATCTTAGGTAGGTATATTAAAATTTAAACATTGTTTTAACAGTAAACGCTTTTTACTACAAATTTACTGACAGAAACGAATCGCTGCAAAACCGACTCCACGTAGTCTTGTCTGCCCTACCCCTAGAGTGTAATTTAAAACCGCGAAGGCGCGGAGGGCGAGGCCAGCAAGCCGAAGCTGCGGTGGTGAGCGTTAAACCCATCTGCGACGATAAACTCGCGTGGGACCGCCGGAGCCCCGCAGCGCCGTAGCCGTGACAGAAACCATGCATGCTGCATGTTGCTTGCTTGCTTGCTTGCTTGCTTGCTTGCTTGCTTGCATGCTGCATGCTGCATGCTTGCTTGCTTGCATGCTGCATGCTTGCTTGCCTGCATGCTGCATGCTTGCTTGCCTGCATGCTGCATGCTTGCTTGCATGCTGCATGCTTGCTTGCACAAATTTTATTATTCTGGTAAGAAATGCAAAATTATTGTAACTATGAATTTTTTGTAATATAACAGATGTGTCTTTCAATTTATGGATGTCAAATGTATGCCAAAAGATGATTCTAACTGTTAACTTTCTGAAATATGACATTTCTGCCTTTTAATGACTACCGATATGAAATGTATGCCAAAAGACGATTCTGACTGTGAACTTTCTGCGATATGATGGTTCTACTTTTTAATTATTATGGAAATTAAATTTATGCGTAAAGATGATTCTGACATACAAAATTATGACTTTTTAATGTATGATAAATGAGGATATACCAAACAATTTTCTGCGAAGTGAAGATTATGCTATCCGTTGTTATGCAAAATAATATTATGACATTAAAAGTTCTGCTATAAAGGGTAGACCCAAAATTTTATGCTAATGGATAGGGAACCAACAAAAACGTATCACAATCTCTTAAGTATCTTGAAGGAATAGCTAGGTACAATTAAATTATGTAACAATTTTTATTTTAGATTAGGATTTTCTTATAATTTTAAATTTCTAAAATATATTTTCAGACAAGAAAAGCAAAAGGTTGCTACTTACTTATTGGTCCGTATAGGTAACATCGCGCTGACACCAAAGTGGCGAATCCAGTGGCGAGGACGATGGTCGTCAACCCCCAGTGGGTCAGGTAAATGAACCAGAACGCGAAGTGACCATTCCTCATGTATATTATAGCGGAGCTTAGCACTATTCCTATTGACGAAAGAAACAGCAGCGCCCGCCAAATTAGAAGCGGCACGACCGAGCGCGTCGTTTGCCAACTACTGAGATAGAAATCAGCCGCCCTAGGATGCTTCAAAGTAAGCATACTCCACTTCAGTTCTTGTACAAAATAAGTCTTTACAGCACTCATCTTGATATTGTTGTAGTAACAGAAACATAGCACACCCAATACTATCGATAACACGGAACTGATAATCGATATCGTGCAGACGGTTATGAATGATTCACTTTAAACACTATCTAAACGCGGTGCCAAAATATATTATCATATCGTAGTACGTATGTACCGTCATTGATTTACGCGTGTACTTACACTTTGGGAATGAACTGTGAAAAATCGGAGTAAATAATAGTCTTATTAACGCAAATATAGGATTCGTTTGTATTAATAAATTAACAAAAATATTCATTATGTAAGACATACGTAGCAAAATAGGTAAGTACTGAAATATTATATTAATTTTTATTTCCGTTTTACAAAAGAGTACACGAGATGTCAAAATTCTATCACACTTTTCAGAAAAAATAAAAACAAGACCAAAATAATGTAAAACAAAAAGAGCAACAAGCAGAAACTGTAAAATGAGGTTTTAATCTTCTTTGTTAGCTCTAACCAAAGAGATTTAGAAATACTTATACAATAGAGAGGCTATCAGAAGGAATATAATAGAAAAACTGTGATCAGGGCCTCAGTGACGCCACCTGGCTTTGAATAACAAACATACGAATTAAATTTATAAATTCAGCTTTCACTCCGTAGGTGGCCGGTGGAGCGAGGAATGTTCCCAACCATTTAGATATCAGTAAAAGTTGTAATTTTTTCTTCACATTTGAAAGGATAAAAACAAATGCCAAATCATTTGGAAAGTAATAAAATACAGTAGTTTCTTTATTTAGTAGTTTAATTATTAGAAGATTCTATTTACATACAAATAATTAAAAGTATGGTCAATGATCCAAGCAATGTAAACTAAGTAGAGCAGACACGTTGTTGTCTAAGGACAGCCGACGTCGTGGTGATCAATGTATGTGCCTTCTTTGTCTCTGTCCTGCAGTGGGACATTAATAAACTGATATTAATAAAATGAGACGGTGATAATGTTAAAAAAATGCAATTTAATACGTTTTTATTCTAAGTTAATAGTATGTAGCGTGTCTACGGTTTTTCATGGCTGCCTTACACCGGCGAGCCATTGACTCTATAAATTTTTGTCAATTTCAAGAGAAATAGAGAGTAATTCTTCTAAAAAACCTTGTATAATTGACTTAGGTTACCACATCATCGATTTGAAACCTTTTCTTAACTTCGCACCAAAGATGCTCTATGGGATGGGATGTAAATCTGGATTGTTTGGTGGCCATTGTAAGACAGAAACTGATTGAGATGTGAGGAATACTTTAACCGTGCGTGCAGTGTGTTAGGGATCATTGTCGTGTTTAAATGTCCAAATAATCGGAAGCACGTCTTCAGCATATGGTAACATTATTTCTTCCCGTATATTTTTGTATTAGAATTGATCCATGTTTCCTTCTATCAATCTAACAGGTCCAACACCATGACCAGAGAAGCACCCCAAGTTTTCACATTTCCACCACGATGCTTTGTTAATGTCACTTTTGTATACTCGGGGTAAGGTTCGAATAGGTATGATAGTCGGTTCTCATTTACAAATGGCTTAGTTACAAAGTGTTCTCTATGTAAATTTGAATAAAATAATAAACTATCCAGCGTTCTTAATTATGTGGCCAGCCAGTAACTTTGCAATAATATGTAAAGGGTTAAAGTTTAAATGTTTATCTATATTATTTAATTAATTAATCCTGTTATAAGTTTGTGCTACGACAGTGTGGAACAATTTTGTGATACAGGGAGAGATACAAAAATACATGCACGCACATGCACGAAAGTGTAATACTGTGTAATACAGTAAAAGCTTAAGGAGCTTTTATTGTAGTTCGCGGGGAATTTGTTCCGTAAATATGCCGCGAGTACAGAAACCGTGAATACGGAATAGTAATTTATATGGGATATATATAAATCATTAAACCATTAAAAAAAGAATATATACAGCAAACAATGAAATTATACCTTAATCCATTAGGATTAAGGTAGTTAGTCAGTAGGTTTGTTAAAATAAGATAAAGTATTGTTTTTACAGATTTGGGGGTCAAATTGTGAAAATATCATGATTATAGGAAACCAAGTATTTAATTAATTGTGGTCATTTTAAAATTCCGATATGGTATAATAGCAACGAATAAACGCTGTGATGATTCTACCAACTTCTGACGAATGTGCTCATGTGCTTTCACCTTAAAGGATAACAGACTGGCCGTCGCGATTTTCTGAGGAAAAGTATTTTTTTTTTAATGCTGCCCCACACTAGGATTTACTCCTGTATCGTGGGTGCGTTCACAAACATGAAAACTCACATACACAAGACACCTATTGCATTGCATTAGAAAGGAAGATCGCCTGGACAAAGTAAGAGGAGTGGAAAAACCCAGAACAGTGTGAAAAAACGATTATTGGTAGAGCGAAGATTTTTACTGTGGGCAGCACAAAGAAATTGAATTTGTGATGTAAGATATGTTTTCGTTCCTGAAGCAACTTTTATATCTCCTCATACGTGTTGAAGTTTTTAATGATAATCACTTACTTTAAGTTTACATGATTTTTGAGTCAACGGGTATACGTTGGGAATTTTATTTAGCTTGTTGGCAGCATTATACCAAGTATTTACAGTAGATTTTTATTATTGTATTGTGACAACACCAAATGGTTACACTTCCGCTCTAAACTACTTCCGAAAACCTTGATCTCGCGTGTGCCGTGCAAAATCATTGTAACCGCTTAATATAACAGTTAAATAGTGATATATCTTTCATTCCACAAATCCATGACCTGCAAAGCTATTCTGTAAGATCTAAATAAAACTGTATTTGGTATTCTGTAACTTGATGAAAACTACACTAGCGCCACTAAGTGAGAACATAGGTGAAGCGAACTTAACTTGACAGTCAGACTATCAAATACTTTTCACTTCAGGTGAGTTACGAAGTGTAATCGAAAATGAGATATGAATCGAATTCGCACGTGAGTTCTTACAGAATAGCACTGCTGTTCACCACCAGCATACGAAAAATACAGTCCACGCAACTAACAAGCTTGTTGTAGATGTAGGGACCCATAAACGGAGTAAATCGAGTGCTGAATTTGGTTTTCAAAGAAAACAATTGTGGGCTAACAAATGTTTTGTAGGTACGTCTATTCAATATGAATGGGTCGAAATTCAGTTTCTTACGTTGCGTTAGCATTTGATTCAGGAGATACGAGCTGCTTTACGGTTAATACCCCACAAAACTCATAAAGCAGTGTGGTGATATACAGACGTGTTTTGAAAGTGCAATCCTTCAGTATGGAGAAAACCCATTGATATCTTGTATGCCTTTTGGCCGTTACGTTCTTGAAATCAATGGATTTGAATTTTTTTTTACCATTACGAGATTTGCTATAGTTTAATGCGCAACTCGGCATGTTTTCTCACTAAATGTCTTTTGGCGTATAGAGCGGACACTTATACGACTTGACATGCAGGGGTATCACACTATTCGCTCTGCCCAGAGTGGGAGAAGTCATTTGATGATTTCCAATCCAAAAAGAAAAAAAGGGGTACCACACTAGACTGAGCGACTTTTGTCACTAGAACATAAGAATCGGATTTGTTTGCTATGTCCTGTCTTGGCTCCAACACATTTCACTTAAAAGCAGCCAGAAGTTCTGCCATCCTTTCCGCCAGTAATAAAAAATGCTGGTGGATGATAAACTTCCAATGATTTATAAGCGATCTTGCAATAACATTATTATTTCGTGCATATTTTTGTTTTTGAAAATAACCCCTTCTTAGCAAATAAAAGACGTTTGTCAAAAAATGTAAAGGAAAACACCCTGAAAAGTATTAGGCTATACTTCTTTTGATACAAAATAATAAATCATGACTCAGTTTTTGGAACAATCTGTAAGATTACCTACTAAAAAAAATTATAGTTTAAAAAACTGAATAAAAACACGTTTTAATAGCAACCGAACTAAAAAGTAGAAAATGTTTTTTTTTCAGTACAAGAAAGTCTGTGTTACTGCAATATAAAATGCAACAATCAATTATCATAATTAATTTAGAATAAGATTAATTATAAATATTAAGATATTAACAAAAAATCAAATAAAGTGAAACAGCGAGGGGTGCTTAGTTATGTATTTATTATAATAATTCTAATATTGCAAACAGTAACTAATAAAATGATCCTCACATTCGATATCAAGCACTCCACGCTTTTTTGCTTTATTTGAATTTTTGATAAATGCGTGATAAAAATAGAATCAATAAACAGCACTTGGTCGTGTAACTGATTGGCTTTGTGAGAACCTTTAACACTGAGTACTGATAAGTTTTTGATGATACCTTGCTGTCCCTCCCCATCATCTATCCCCCTTTTTTATGGTTGGGAAATCTCCAAATGACTTCTTCCGACTGTACGTCTTCTTCCATCTTTGTCCTCAGTTCTTGTCAATCTAGGCTATTGGCAATAATAGGTAGTTTAAGCTTCTTCATTGAAACTGAATCAAAAAACAAATTGCCAATTGGTATTAAAATTGGTACTCTTTGGCAGCACATTATTTATTATTTATTTATTATATACTTTATTGTACACCAAAAGTAACACAAAAAGTAGACTAACTAAAACACATACTGGGCGGTCTTATCGCATTCCGCGATCTCTTCCAGACAACCTGGCATGGACAGTATATGTCTGGACATGAAATGGGGCTGTCATTGGTGTAACAAAACCAATTCAACAATAATATAATATATATAACAAGATAATATAGATACCTACATACAAATTTCATATAATAGATACATAAATACATACATACCAACTATACAGGCAGTAAAAATACGGAGGACTATCGATTATCACAGCGACAGGTAATATTCCTTTACAAGTCTTTTAAATGCAGGCAACGACTGAGCGCGTCTTACGGGGACTGGCAATGCATTCCACAGACGAACAGCCTGTACAGTGAAGGATTTATCCAAAAATGTTGTGGAATGCATTGGCATTTTTAGTAAGTTATCTGATGATCTCAAAAATTTAGAATGGGAATCACAAAGAAATTGGAAGCGACTCTTAAGATAAAGAGGGGTGGAAGGTGAAAAGAGGACGTTGTATAAAAGGGTAAGAATATGAGTATTCCGGCGAAGGCGAATTGGCAACCACTTGAGCTTCACGCGAAATTCAGAAATGTGGTCATATTTGCGCAAACCGAATATGAACCTAATACAGAAATTTTGAAGCCGCTCAAGTTTATCAAGTTGTTCTTGAGTTAGGTCAAGATAGCTAGCATCAGCGTAATCAAGGATGGGCAGAAGAAGTGATTGCACAAGCGTAATCTTGGTGGCAGTAGGAAGAAAATTACGCAGCCTCCTCAACAATGCAGCAGATGCAAATAGCTTGCGGCTAACTTCCTGCAGTTGGGCAGTCCAAGAGAAGTTTCTGTCGATGTATATCACATTATCACATATTGTATACCTTGGGTTGGGACGGAGCAGCCGAAACTTACACGCTAGTTCTGGAGAGACCGTTGATATTAGTGTTAACTGTTTCGCAGGTGGCGATAAGGTGGTGTGCTGGTGCAAAAAAAAACTTCTAATAGAATCTTGATGCATCAGAATAAAAAATACAGCATCGCTAAACCGAATTATTTTATTTACGTTTAATTTTATACGTTCAGTGAATTTTGAGTGGACATGACTGTAGGTTCCCTGCATTTTTTAGTGAGGGCATCCCTGCAAAGAGTGATGCCGACGACGATGAAATGGATCACAGTCAGGAACAACGCTGATATTACTGCCAATAATATAGTTCCACCAGGTTTTGACCAGTCCAGCATTGGGTATATCCAGGTCGTGTTGAATCTAAACAAAGAAAATTGTAAGGTTCTTATTATATTATGTTGTTGTGTGTTAAACCTACCACGGGCCCTGCGGGTTGTCGGGGGCGTCTAGCTAGACTGACGATGTAGTAGCGAGGGGTGCGATACCCACCAACAGGATAACTTAACTATTCTAGCATCGCAAAGCGTTTAATTGATAGAAAAGTTAGTTTCTAAATAAATAATCTAGATACAGTACTTACGGGCTAAGTCCACCTGCTAAATAGTAAATGAAGGTGAAGAGCAAGTAGACGATTCCAAAGACGACGGGGATGTAGAAGTGCAGCAGCCGGGTGGGCTGGCGAGACGTAATCAGTAGACAGAACATCAGCACCGAGTTGATGCCGTGCTCTGACGTGTCCAGCACAATTAATAAGAAGCCGTTCACTACGAACAAGGAGTCAACAAAATCAGTTGGTTAGTAAACTATATAGGTTTTTGGAAAAGAAATCAATGTGTACGTTTATGGTACTTTATCAAAAACTTAACAGTACATTACATCACGCCTGCGTTCCCAGAAGGGTCAGGCACAAGTGCACCTTCTAAATAGTAAACCCAGTTTTCGCCAATTATGTGTAAGTCTCATGGTTTTAATTGGATATGCAGCTATTGCATTCAACACGACACAAGTCCAAGCTGCAGACTGCTCAGTAATTTCAGATAGAAAATCCCACTGCCGCGTAGTTACCCAATAGCAGCCGCGTAGTAGGTACGTGGTGATGGTAGACAGTTCAGTTACTTCGTAGAGGCCGCATATAGTCATCTCGTGGAAGCTGTGTTGTAGCAACCACGGAGAAGCTCGTCTTAAAGAGATCTCACAGTTATCTCTTTGTGCATTGCTTTTGTTTTCTAAAAATTATGAAATTATCTCGGTTTAACCCAAGCACTCACGTCTCATGCTAAAAAGAATGTACCGAGAGGCAGTGATGAAGAACGATATGGATACGGCCGCGTTGAAGACTGCCCAGTGGAGCTTCACCAGATTCGACTTCTTCCTAGGACTCGAAACTGAAATCATGGACTTAAGTAAAATATATCGAAACTAAGAAGTGGTACATCGACAGTTATTTACTGTCGATGTACCACTTCTTAGTTTCAGCCTCCAGTACATCAACAGTATCTACTACTATATTTTTTATAGGTACTATATATTTTTGTACCCACATATTCCACCATCTTATATTTACCTAGTCTATTTCTTGAGTTCTTTATGGCTACGGACTCGTATTTTATTTCGGTATTTACCGCTGTCGTAATTATTTGTTACGGGTACGACGAAAAGTACTATCACAATAAACAATGTGATTTACATAACCTCTACATTGAACTTGGTAACTTTTATAAGTAATAATTGGTGGGAAACGACTTGGTGGAACGTATAATAATTTGATGAGTGAAATCGCTGTTAACGGTGTCGCGAAATGTATCACAGACGGGAACGTGGGTCGTGGGGATTGTTAAGAGAAAAATGAGCTCCAATTTAGAACGATGTAGAACTTGCCAGAAACATATTACATCTATAATAAAAATACATACATTTACAAAATGTATGTATGAAACACATATTTTATGAACTACCTATCTTTTAGAAAAATCTAACAATTCAGAGGGAACAATCCTTAGTGCTGGCACCTGGTATTGGAATTTTTAAAGAATAGTAAAACTCTTTGTTCGGGCTATGACTACTTTTTCTAGTTAAACAAGGAAATCCTAAACCTACCTAACGCAATATTCAACTTACGTGTTACATTAAAAAATATTGTTGCAAAACTCTGGACTAAAGTACCTGGAGGTTTAAGGATCTGCACGACGGAGACAGTCCACGCCAACGCTGACGATATTGTATTCAAAATCAGCCCCCAATTTGTCAAGAACAGAAACCAGTAGTCAAGCTGCATGAGGAGTATCGAGAAAACTAAAATACTTAAACATCCTATAAATATTAACGTTCTTATAAATAATAACGGCCAGCAAGAGTAATTCCTTTGCCAACTACTAAGATAAAAGTCTGATGCATCTTCATATTCTAATGAGAGCATAAACATTCGAAACTCCTTTTTGAAATAACTTTCGTATACTCCAGGCATTTTTCTGAAATATTTTGTTCATATTTAGACAGAGACGATAGGTGATATAGAGCGAGCCAACTATCTGCAGACCGGGGGCTCTTAATGGGGAGTCATAAGTTCCGTTGATTTAAGTTGTTAACTTTAGTGCAATGGCGTCTTGATAACACTTAAACCTTACAATAGTAATGAATTATTTATTATTTTCTCGCACTGCCTTACTGCTAAGTTAGAGCCTTCCTCCATTTTTCCAACAGACCTCCATCCATAGTACCATAAATCTAAGTTCGGATATTTTCAGATTAGTCAAAGACTGGGTCTGTGCACCATTAAGTAAATATGGGGAGAATATAAATATCCTTAGCATAATTATGCTTTAGTAACAGAGTGCAGTTGAGTAGTTTCTTCAAAGGTCAGTAGCTTTTTCAGGTATTTTCCTGGACGTATACTATATTTTCCCGACTATGTTTTTGTTCCCAGTGGAGCTGGTTGTCATGATCATGGACTTCTTCAGCTTCGCATCGTTCATGTCTTATAGCATTTACTTACTCTAGTTTTGTGGCTGTGGGTGATATAACAATATGCCTTCAGCAATACAGATGGGTAAATCTCTCCCCAAATACAATACCTAACTCTCATCCCATTTTGTTGCCAGTTTCTGAAAGACTTCCTGCTTGGTACTTGTTACAGGATACGTCGCCCTGTCTGACCCTTAAATTTGGGACATTTGGACTTAACTACTTAAACTTGAAGACGGCAAGTGTGCTATGGGGTTAATGTTTTACAATAGTTATACGAAGGGCGGCTCTATCGGTTGTTTTGTAATAATACAATCATGTTTTTCGTGCTTCATATACTGACTATTAGTAGGGTTTTGGGTGGGTCCTAACTTACCACATCGAGCTAAAAGATGAAGCAATTTCGCTAACTGATAGTTTTTGCAGTCCAAACAATTCACTATCAATCCAAACTATTGCCCTTAACCTAATTCATTCGGGGCAGTGCCGCATTGTATCTTCCATTTATCAACATTCGCTGTCGTTTCCAAAGTCACTTCCATTTAAGGCATATCATCTTCACGCAATCTATTCATAATTTCTTTGGTCTTTCACTGCCCGTATAACAATCCATATTCACACTCAAAACTTTACTCACGACATGTACCTTATTTCCCCGCATCATGTGAACATCCCGTGATAACTGATTGCCACACAACTTTCGGTCACCGGAGTCTCTTTCAGATTTACTCCTTACTTATGTCTTATTCTAACCATTTACAGAATACCACACATCCTTCGTAGCAATCCCATCTCGGATGCATGCAGTTGACTTTAATTCATATCATTTATGGGCAACCAATTTTTTAGCTAAAACATTTTTACTTTTTATGTCTGGGTTATATTTTGTTAGATTGGTTGCTTGCCGACGTGTACGTGACTATGTTCTTTTAACTCGATGAAGTAAGTATCCTCAGCGGCCGCCTGAATTAGTTTTTTGCTGGCATAAAGATAGGTACTGTTGCACTTGCACATAAAGAGTGTTTTGTTACGCACTACAATGTATGAAATATCTTAGGTCAACTTCATTTTATCAGTATCTAAATATGTAGATATGATTTATTTATTTACGCGGTTGGTTACACACACCAATAACTTTTATTGGATGTCGGTAAACACTTAATATATGTTCATAACAAGTTTCAGTCCATATTTCGTTGGTAAAACAAATTTCGGATAATATTATTATTCCGGACTATTTTGTTTGATACTGCCAAAGTCATACAGATAACAAGTATCGACACTGACGCGAAACATTTTTTTGCAAACGAAAAGAGTTTTAATTCGACACCGAATCTTATACTTTTTCGGGAAAGTGAATTTTTCACATGAATTTTCTATGCTAATCTTGGAAATTACTGACATTGTTGAGGGAACACTGTAACGAACAAAAAATATTAATTCAGTCAAATTTAAATACATAATTTATTCCATATTTTCTATTGGAAAATGTATATTTTCTTTTGAGCATAGAAACTAAGGGTGAGTGAGAAGTTTCTAGTCCATAGTTTCAAGAGGAATATTAGCAAAATGTTTTCAAATTCTTGAACCTTTATCTAGGTCTGACTTTAGGGCCATGTGCTTTTTTCGATGGAAAACAATACTTTTGGAAACTGAAAACTAAAAACTTATCAGTCGAGAACTGGGAGCATGTTTTGCCGCAAGCCTAGAGTGCAAGGCTTGCGGCAAAATTTGCTTCCAGAAATTCGCTCTTTATTTTGCACCACTACTAATTTCACACCGCATGAGCGAATGTTTAGTAGACACCCACGAAGATTTACTAACGGAATTTCTATTCCAACTTGGCTTACGAATTCCGGCCAAGCATTAATGAAGAAATTAAACAGGAGTAACAAATATGAACCAATTGTTGAGGAGGTGGAACTATTACATAGTAATCCAGATTACTCCAATGTCAGATATCCCGATGGAAGAGAGACTACAGTGTCAAATCGTTATCTAGCGCCGCTGGGATCAGATGACATAGCTCCCCAAGAAACTGAAACTGATTCTTTTGTTACATCACCGGTAATTGAGAACCGTAACTTGTCACCTTGTTCATCTACAGAGGCAGTAGAGCCGGTCTCTGACCACAGTGGAGGGCGAGTGTCTCAGGAACGACCGCCGCTATTTTCGCCACCGGAGACAATTCGTAGATCCAGTCGCGTGCGCAGACCACCAACATTTTTAACTGATTGTGTTACTTTTCTTTTTATACAGAAGATATTGATAAACATTTATACATACAATATTGGTTTTGGAGTTTTTACGCGATGTGTGCAGCACTTCGTCAATTCGACGGTCAGCGCTCTATGAAGTTTCCTACTAAACTTAAAAATTAATATATTTTTATTTTGTGGCTTTATTTTAATTAAATAAACGCCAAATAAAACTCGGGATAACACTAAATATTTTTAAGAACCTAGCTTTTGAATCGAATTTGTGGTTTTTGCGTGATGCTTCCACAAACGCACAGAGAACAGATAAACAGACAAAAATTGCATTTTTGTGTTCTATGTCTTTTTTATAATATTTCTCAGTTACTTTAATGCATATTTATTCAATGTACAGACATGGCTAGTGAACGATTTTATGATACATACATAGATCAATAGCGAGCGTGCCATCTGTCGACTACTGACAAAGGTGCTGTTAGCTCTCATCATCTTTATATATTTCAGTTAACTTCGGTTATATAATATGTCACGAAAACACTTTATAATACGAGTATGACTAATAAGTAATTATTATCAGCCCATACTGTTTCACTGCTGGACAAAGGCTTTCATTCCTTCCATCAATTTTGCGCAAATTTATCAAATGAACAATACATGTCTTTCCCTCATTTCCTAGACCTGTGTCACCATTTAAGAAAAAAAAAACAGTCTCGTAAAACCCATACTGATTCTGGTTTTACGTAGGTAAAGAGAATAGTTCTTTCATGGACTTTTAGCTTTCAGGAAATAAACTGGAAATATTACGTATTCTTCTAGCGAAATAGGTTTATTGTCGTCTCGGTCTGCCTGTTCAGGGGACAGTCTTCCCAAGTCGATCATCTACAGACCTCACCATGTAGTGGGCAAGCACCCTCCGCTTTCCGGTGTATCAGCTGCGGATAGGGAAATTTCCGCCACCTCCTTTGCGACCAAAATTTCCTCACAGAAGTGCTGTTGTAAGTTGCGACCACAAAGGTTTCAACCGGGCATCGACTCCCTGCTTACGCGGCAAAGGTACTTTCCTTATAACAGGAGTTACCGCCGCTAATGTTTCATGGCCTATAATTTTGGTGCCGTAGCTATATCGTTCTCTCTGTTCGAAGAATACACTTTTTTCGTTTCCTAGGTTCAAATTCAGTCAATTGGTGCTAACTGCGATTTACTTGTTTTAATAGTGTACCTAATGAAGGAAAGATTGCGAAAAATATAATGAAGTATTAAAAATAATTCGTACATTTAATAACCTCGTAATTTTTAAATCTATCAAAAATAATCCACATTGTCTAGAAAAAATCATTTATTTCAAAAATTTACAACTAGCCAATATGTGTGTCACAGGAAAATTGCAAGTTTCGTAAGATTATGAAATATTTGAGAGATTGTAAACTTTCGATGAATTGTCAACTGAAAATTTGGAACACATTTTATTCATCACTAGCTTCTGCCAGCGACTTCGTCCGCGTGGAATAGTTACTTTACCCCCGATTTTGAAACTCTCAGCCCGATCGGTTTAAAATTGACAAAAGATAGACATATGCTGTTTCGGGATATTTTTTAGATAATTTTATGTAAAACATTTCCGTTATACATGATTTCTATGTAACTTTAACCATTAAGGCTACACACGTGACGGAAGCTTAAAAAATGGAGTAACTTCTCCCGTTTTCCCAACATTTTCCTTCACTGCTCTGCTCCTATTGATTGTAGCGTGATGAAAAGTATACTATAACCTGCCCAGGAGTATGAAGAATAATTGCACCAAGTTTCGTTAAAATCGGTCGAGTAGTTTTTGTTTCTATAAAGAACATACAGACAGACAGACAGACAGACAGACAGACAAAAATTTTACTGATTGCATTTTTGGCACCAGTATCGATCACTAATCACCCCCTGATAGTTATTTTGAAAATATATTCCTTGTACAGAATTGACCTCTCTACAGATTTATTATAAGTATAGATCATCATGGCTAGGCCAGAAAATCCAATAAATTTCAGAACCGTATACTGATAGATCGCCAACATATCATCAGTTTATGTCCTTTTACAATTCTTCGGAATGACTTGAGAGATTATTGACTATCAAATTCTGATGCGTAAAAAGTATTCCAAATGTTTAGTTAACAATTTATCGAGAGTTTACAATCTCTCAAGATATTTTATAATCTTACGCATTTTACAGTTATCCAGTGACATATACATGTAAATCTTAATGCTAAGCATCAGATTTAAACATACAGCATCGCTAATTTGAATTAGTGACGAGTGTTTCATGAAACGTGCAGTCAATGTTTTTGGTTTATCTGAAATAATTGTTGGACATTCCATTGTTTTGACCAGATATAGATAGAACTGTAGGTTCCCTGCAACTCTTGGTGAGCGCATCTCTGCAGAGGGTCATGCCCACGACGATGAAGTGGATCACAATGATGAGGAATGCTGACCCCACCACCATAACTATAGTTGGACCAGGGTCTGACCAGTCCAACATTGGGTATATCCATACCGTACCGGAACTAAACAAAGGAAAATTTATAATGTTAATTATAATCGAAAAACAATAATAATACAATAGGAACGTTCGTTTTACGTGGAAATCATGATGATAATTGGAACAACACAAAAAATACCTATGCTATATACTGGATAAATACAGATCTGGGTGTTTAATTGAAAAGTTGTCAACAGAGGCATATTTAATTATTTACTCTGAGGCCGCAAAGATCATGACATGGAGCGGAACATGTCGTTTTTTCTTCCATTTTCTAGTCAGTCATCTCATAACGTCTTATGTCAAGAGTGAAATCTATACTATTCAAGACATTACTTCAACCTACAAGCTCGCTTCGCTCGCTCTTGCTTAAAATAGGTTTGTTTTTGGAACATAAGAAATCACAATCATGTAGGTTCAATACTTACGGACTCAGACCGCCGGCTGCGTAGTAAATCACGGTAAAGAGCATATAGATGATTCCCAGGATAAGGGGAATGTAGAAGTGTAGCAGCCGGATGGGGTGGCGCGAGCTGATGAGCAGACAGAACATCAGCACCGAGTTGATGCCGTGCACGAACACGTCCAGCACCGGGTCTATGGCGTAATCGGCTTCCACTAAAACAGGCGTAACATGTTCGGTTAGTTGTAAAGGATTTTGCTCATTTGAGGCCCTCAGTGCACTACAGAAAAATACATTATGTATTAATCTATAATATAAAAATGTATCGCAAAATCTACTATATAAAAATAAGTCGGGTTTTCCTTCCTGACGCTATAATTCCAGAACGCACGAACCGATTTCCACGGTTTTGCATTCATTGGGAAGGTCTCGGGCTCCGTGAGGTTTATAGCAAAGAAAATTCAGGAAAAATTTCAACAGAAAAGCGGGAAAATCTTTTTTCATTTTTTTATATATGGCAAAACATCGTTTGCTGGGTCAGCTAGTGCCATATAAAATATGTATTTACTTTCTTCCAAATGGACGCTTCGAAAATTGGTGAAAAAAATACTCTGTTGAAAAAGTATAAGAAGTTGTTTGATTTTGACTCTGGCCAAATATTGTCAGTAACAAAATCATATTTTATGTTATGAATCGATTTAAAAAAAAATATATAATAACTGTATCCCGTGGCATACGCACGGGATTTTACTGATATTGTAATCAAAAACCTACTAAAAGAAAGAAAACGTGTATGTAAATAAAAAACGATCAAAATTAAACCAAAGTACTCGATAAAAAAGAAAAAGAAAAATTGATTATCGCTCATATAAAAAAGCAATCGATTTAATGTTATTATTTTTTCGTGATAGTGACAACACTGAATTCAATCTGACAGTTTTTCTTGTTGCTTACGCTCACAGAGAACTTTTAACGCTCAATGCTGATGTGTTTTGAATGTTCTTGGAGTTCTTTTATTGCTACCTAGCTTTGTTATATGCATTTGATTCAGATTTTTAATAATGACTTTGGCTTGATTTTTGGAATGCATAAATATAAATGTGGCACCTATCAAATAAAACAAGCTAGATCTCTCAACTGTCTGGGTCTTCCAAGATGAGCCAACCAAAGTTGGCTCACGGAGCAGTGAGCACTTAAATGGATGCTTCGTTTGTGGCAAAGGGTGGTCACGGCCAAGGTTGTTGTGCACATACCATAGATATTAGATATTTGAAATAACCAATGTGTTTTTTATACCCTAATCAATAATAAACCATCGATAAAAGGAAAGTTCTTGAATTATCTGACAGACCCATGCTTTTTCATATAGAAAATGAACCTATTTTTTTTTAAATACTCCTAAAATAGTAGCGTCAATTTGAATATATTTTTAACCGACTTCTAAAAAAGGAGGAGGTTCTCAATTCGGATGTTTGTATGTTTTTTTCCTTCTTTAATGTTTGTTCGCGCATAACTCCGTCGCTTGCCAACCGATTTGAAAAATTCTTTTTTTGTTGGAAAGGGTATACTTCCCAAATGGTCCCATGAAAATTTTATCGAAATCGAACAAGCGGTTTTTTGTTAATTTCAATAAATGATAGCAAATCTGTCGGGATAGCTGAAATCGCATGTTTGTTTATTGTTTACACCAATTTATACCACGTACGCGGTGATGGGTATGTTTAGCTGGGAGTGAACCACTAAAAAGGGAAAAATAAAAAAAAACTGTTTACAAAAAATAAAACCGACTTCTAAACAAAAAAAAAAAAACAAAAAGTACAAAATAACTTTAATTTCGGAAGTCGGTGTGTTCAAAAACATGAAGCAACCAAAAACACCGAGTTCCGAAATTAAAGTTATTTTGTACTTTTTGTTTTTTTTTGTTTAGAAGTCGGTTTTATTTTTAGACTAGCTTCTGTCCGCGACTTCGTTCCCGTGGAATCCCCAATTTTAAAACATTCTTTATCGCTGCTCCTCTCCTATTGGCTTAAGCGTGATGATATATAGCCTAAAGCCTTCCTCGATAAATGGTCTATTCAACCCAAAAAGAATTTTTCAATTCGAACCAGTAGTTCCTAAGATTAGCGCGTTCAAACAAACAAACAAACAAACTCTTCAGCTTTATAATATTAGTATAGATATAATAATATTTGATTTTTCATCTTGGGAGGGTTTTTGGTGATTATTTGCTTTTGGTTTGTTGGAAATACGATACAATAGTTTTGGTCAGTGAAACATTAACAATTTGATGGCGTTTTTGTTGTAAATGCTACGTTGCTGTGTTCAAGACCATTTTACACATGTAATAAATCGCCCTTCGTAAATGTATTACTTTTGATTTCGTTAATTAATACAACACAATCTAAATCAGCACGTTGCCATGGAAATTACACAATGCAATATTTTATAAGAAATCAGTCGGCATAAAATTGGGTTGCTTAAATGCTCTAAGTTTCTGAATATAGCGATGATTTCGATATAACATGAAGCACTCACCGTCCAAATCAGTGAGCAAGGTCCAGTAGAAGGCTGTTATGAAGAACGCTATGGAGATGGTGGCGTTGAAGACTGACCAGTACAGCTTCACCAGTGCCGTCGGACTGGAGTCTGAAATCATGGAGAAGGTATATAAGGCTGGTATTTCTTACTTCAAACTTATAGTCCGGTTAAGCAATAACCAGCCTTAGAGCTGGTTCACATTAGGTCGGACCGACTGTTTACTGTCGACCGACTGTCGGTTGTTGCTGTTCACACTAGACGCTGCCGATCCGACCTAATGTGAACACCACTGACGGTATGGTCGTTTTACTGCCCGGATCGTCACAAAAGTTGACTTTTGTATACGATGGACGACGAAAAGTTTCGTATTTATTTCGCCATCCATATTTTTTCTCTGCATATACGTCGACGAAACTGCTCGCGCGAGTACCGAAAGCGGGGAATGAGCGGGTGGAAGGGTAGCGGGCGGCTGGCTCCGCCGCTTCGCGCAGACAAAATGTGAACGCTATACTTGCCAGTACGCCAATATTACGCCGAGCCGACAGAAATCGTAGCTGAACGTCCGGTAAAAGTGTCGGCTCCGATAGTTTGGTCGGGTCGCCCATATGTGAACGGCGCTATTGAAATACATACGCCAATATGGATCCAACACGTGTGTCGGCCCGGTAAAACTGTCGGTCCGACCTAATGTGAACCAGCTCTGAGTGTGCTGAACGGCTGAGGCTGGGCCTTGATATGCAACACGCAAGCCGCGGCTATCGAACCCTGTCAGGCATTGTATTTCTGTAGTTATTTGATCACCACTATTCTCTAAACGGTGATGGGAGACATTGTATAAATATGGGCTCTTCTTGAACCAAAAATTCAAAGACATGTAGAGGCCTATGATCCAGTAATGGGAACATCCTAGGTTGATTATGCTATGCTTACGCTTGCTAGATATTTGTTGTTGTATACAGTGAAGTACCTAAATATGGCAGCGTTAGCGTAATATTCTCCTGTGATTTGTTTCCAGTTTAATATAGTTTTTCATAAAAATATGTTTAAGACTTCTGAAGATAATTACTGTAAAGAATCTGAGATTGTTAAATGGAATTGATTACAACCACAACCAGGGGCGTGCAGTGGTTCTAGAGTAAGGGTAGGCCAGACATAAGCTCACCACATTCTACTGGGTTGAAATCACGATACGGAACGATGATAAACATATAATTTTAAAAACTCACCAAATTCAAATCACGATATTCTGACGATACAAACTACTCTTTCTAGAAGTATTGAACAAAATGCACAGAAAACAAAATAATTTGTGTGTACACACATAGCCAGTTATATGTTTCATAACTCTGAGGATTGAAATGACGAGTACGAGATGAATTATTTTTGAGTTAATTCTCGTAACTCGGGTATACATCTACCTTTAGAAACAACTTGAATCTTATCATTATACGATAGCTGTGAAAACTTACTGTTTTTAATCTCTAACAAACACATTGTCAGCACAAACTTCACAATTTAGGACCATTTTTAAGTATGTAAACAAATAACTAAACTTTAATATTTACACTATTTTATGACTCAAAACGAATTACTTATAAATCAATGCACTATGATTTATAACACTCAACAACAAAATATTCGAACGACTATGCTTGTCACATGAAACAATATCAACAATATGGCTTCATTGTAGGCATGGGCAAAAAATATCGATATATCGAAATATCGATATTTTTCCATACAATTATCGATATATATCGTCGATATTTTTAGCCGCGATATATCGATATTTAATTTTTAGTTTAGACTATCGAATTCGTATCAAATTCGATATTTTTTTTACGCAATAGGGTAGTTGACTAAAAAATTCTAATTAGTCCGTCAGATAGATTTCAAAAAAATATTGGACACGTATTTTTTCTTTTTTCACATAGACAAAAAACGAAGACGATACAACGCGTTAAAAACTCGCGTGACGTCACTACTCGCTACAATTTTTACCGAGCCGTGACGTCACAAGCCCCCACTCCTGAACTTTGATGCTTTGTATCTTCGTCAGTTTTTATAGATTTGATAAAGGAAAAAATACGTGTCCAATATTTTTCTATAATCTAACTGACGGACTAAACGTAATCATATATTTTTTACTCAGGAAACATCCCTATTTTGGTTGCGTTTTTAATGTTATCACAATAGATTATCCTTGCATGCTCCTCGCGTATTGTTAACTTAAAAAATCTCGCCACAATCGTAATTAAATGCAATATAGCAATTTAAGACTAGTGGTAGCTTGCATGAAAATACAAATTCTATTAAACTATCAGTGTTATTAACACGCAACTAACAATTTTCGGATTTTTTTTTCAACAAATCAATCACAAAACTTAATTATATATTTAGGTTCGAGCATTAATAAAAAATATTATTTTCTTCTATTGTTTATTACGAAGTTTGATTGCTTTGGGAATATGTATGAATAATCATGCGAAAACTGACGATATATCGATATATCGATATTTTTCACTCGATAATTATCGATAGTGTTTAAAAATATCGATACGATAAATATCGATATATTTTTTTCACTTGCCCATCCCTACTTCATTGGCTTCTCTTTTTCTTGCAAAAATATCATAAAAGACAATCAATACACTTCCAAAAAAAAATGCTACATGGTCCTATCGTAATCTTTAAGAATGACATGTAATGACATTTTGCCGGGTTATACATCATAACCCGCCAAAATTGACAATTCTATGTCAACAGAGTTGCCAATTTTATTTTTCTAATTCCCTTTAAACCAAATTCTCAAATTAAGTTTGGAAAATTTGGGGAGAAAAGTTAAATTCTTGCGGTTTTTAATTATATTTAGAGGGTTATTAATTACAACTTAACATTTATTTTGTACATTTTATACTTTTGATAATACTAACCAGTTTTTTTAAACTATATCTATAAGTTATTAAGGAAATTATTATTCTCAAATTGGCAACCCTGTTAAGCGATTTCCATTCATAAAATTTTACTACTTGTCCTTGAATTGTGTGGTGAACCAATCAGGACCCGTGTAGTGGGCTCCAGCGAGCCTAGAAAACGCCCATAATTTATACATGTGTGTGTAAATTATGGGCGTACATACACAAGAACATTTGCACACATGCATAAATTTATCAATTGAAATAAGGCACTCCGTATTGTGGCCTATGTGAACCGTTTCGTAGGAACAGCGTAGTTTGAAATACGTCACACGCACGGGCGAGAAGTTGCTATAAGCATTATACTAGGCGTTATGAGTTATTAAATATTTTTGTTTTATTTTATTGCATAGTTACAATAAATAGATTTGTTTTATTTATCCGTTGCTATGGTAGGGTAGGCTTAGCCTAATTGCCTATATGGAGCGCACGCCCCTGACCACAACAACATATTATGTCGAGTAGGGGGAAATGGAATTTCTCCACGTGCGGAGAGGTCTTCGTTCCTCTCATTCTGTTCGTGTCGATGGTACACACGTTTATAGTGGTCATGTAAAGAGTATTTGTCTTCTTTCTATCAGCAGATAGACTCCTCATAATATTTTCGTCGGTTCTCTTAAGGTTCCCAGCAATCCTAAAACTAGCCGTAAATCTTAAGTCCAAATTAGTTTATGTTGAAAAATGCGGACTATTGAATAAAATAGGTAGCACAAATACCAAGCAATAAAATTACATGGCCATGTTGCCAGTGTTTGGGCACTGTTTCCATTTACAACGAAGCTGACTAATTTTTCGATATAGTTCTTTTTCTCCGCCTTTTATATTAATCTTATTCATTAAGAGTAGGTATCTATACTAATATTATAAAGCTGAAGAGTTTGTTTGTTTGTTTGTTTGAACGCGCTAATCTCAGGAACTACTGGTTCGAATTGAAAAATTATTTTTGGGTTGAATAGACCATTTATCGAGGAAGGCTTTAGGCTATATATCATCGCTTAAGCCAATAGGAGCGGAGCAGCGATAAATAATGTTTTCAAATCGGGGATTCCACGGGGACGAAGTCGCGGGCAGCAGCTAGTGTCAAATACAAAGCATAAGTATTTCCTCAAATAAATGATCGAATGTTGTTAATCGGTATAGATACGATCCTTGGGTAGTATATGCTTTATACGGTAACATTATATAACAAACAGCATAATCTTGGATTTCCGTGCTAGGCATTAGGGTAGATTTCATATGTTCGTTACTGGTATGTAAAAATATTATTGTGTTAAAAATTATCCTCGGTATTTTTGTAAATATATGGATTGAGGCAGCGTATTTAGTGCGTATGTTAAGTCTTTGCTGAAAGCAATGTGATTTAAGACCTTTGTTATCTTCAACTAATTAAGGATTACTTTGGGGACCTAATGACTCATTGTGATTATTAGAATTACATCATTTTTAGATTAATGTTATCCACGTTATCTTTCATGTCTAGAAATAGTGAAAATTTCATGATTCATTTTTAAGAATTCCAAAGTTTAGAATCATTTTCCCGCCTACACTTAGTAACGCAGTGATAAGAACGTCCTGATAAATCAAAAGTGGACAGAACATTATGTTGTGGTAGCCAACATCTGGCGATCAATGTGTTCTGATCCGTAATGGTCACCAGTAAATTGAACAACTCATCAATTTAAACAAATTACTGACAAACAGTCAAAAATCTAAATATAATTTCTAACATGTAGCCTACTTGTTCCTAATAGAACATCTTACAGGAAAATGAGTTAATAAAAGTTAAATAAGAATCTACCTACTTTAAAACAGGTCAACTTTTTTAATAATTTAAAACAAGTGGAATAATTAGAAACCAGTTTGCGTGGTAACATAGCTGTTACAAAATTCTGGACTTACCCGGTCCTTTGAGGAACTCCACGACGGAAACAGTCCACGCCAATGCTGCAGATACAGTGTTGAATAGAATTCCCCAATGGGTCATGAAAATAAACCAGTGTCCAAAGTTCATTTGTGCCTGGCCCATGATGACCATGGAAGATACTACAGTACTAAAACAACCAATAAATATCAAAGTTCTAATAAATAACAACGGCCAACAAGAACGATTCCTTTGCCAGCAACTAAGATAAAAGTCTGATGCATCTTCATGTTCTAATGAAAACATATGCAACCGGAACTCTTTTTTAAAATAACTTTTCACTTTTTCAGCCATTTTCCGAAATAAATATTTGTTTCAATTTATCGAGACGATATCCAGCTAGCGTGACCAGTATCGACTGCGGAACAGCGCGGTTATCTCTGATTAGTTCGTGATTGTGTGCCTTCCATGATCAATACGTTTCAGTAGATAACAATAGAATAATGACGTTTTGATTACATTAAAACCTAAGTCAGTGAAAACGTATCATGGAAGGAATTGGAACTTGGAACACCCAGGGAGGTGCATCACTCATCGCAGCAGAATGATATAGAACCGCACCACATTACAAATTTCTGAGACGAACGACTCATATAAATTCTAGCAACTGGGCACGCTAATAGAGAAGGAATTGTCAATATTAAAAAAAAATCAAGCGTGTCACGTTGTACACACATATTTACAAGATATACGAATGGCGTATTCTAATCCACGAAGTACTTACTAGTCGATATTTAACTACTATTTTCTATTACCTACCAGGTGACATAAAAAAATTACACACTCACAAAAGGCCCGCATATTTGATAAGAATGTTTGTTTTCTTTCTATCAGCAGATCGACTCTTCATAATCCGGCGTAAATCTTAAGTCCAAACTAGTTTATGTTGAAAAATGCAGACTATTAAATAAAATAGGTAGCATAAATACCAGAAAATAAAATTACCTACATGCGGAGTAAAAAGCGGGAAAAAATTAGCCATGTCATTACATGGCCATGCTGCCAGTGTTTGGGCACTGTTTCCATTTACAACGAAGCTGACTAATTTTTCGAAATATATGGTTCTTTTTCTCCGCCTTTTATATTAATCTTATTCATTATGTTTTTGTTTTATATAAAGAGAAAGATTTAATTTTTGCTATTGCAAAAGGTAACGTTTAAGTAAATAATAAAATTAAGAGTAGGTATCTTAGATACAAAGCATAAGTATTTCCTCAAACAAATGATCGAATGTTGTTAATCGGTATAGATACGATCCTTGGGTAGTATATGCTTTATACGATAACATTATATAACAAACAGCATAATCTTGGATTTCCGTTCTAGGCATTTGGGTTGATTTCATACGTTCGTTACTGGTATGTAAAAATATTATTGTGTTAAAAATTATCCTCGGTATTTTTGGAAATATATGGACTGAGGCAGCGTATTTAGTGCGTATGTTAAGTCTTTGCTGAAAGCAATGTGATTTAAGACCTTTGTTATCTTCAACTAATTAAGGATTACTTTGGGAATCTAATGACTCATTGTGATTATTAGAATTACATCATTTTTAGATTAATGTTATCCACGTTATTTTTCATGTCTAGAAACAGTGAAAATTTCATGATTCATTTTTAAGAGTAATTCCAAAGTTTAGAATCATTTTCCCGCCTACACTTAGTAACGCAGTGATAAGAACGTCCTGATAAATCAAAAGTGGACAGAACATTATCTTGTGGTAGCCAACATCTGGCGATCAATGTGTTCTGATCCGTAATGGTCACCAGTAAATTGAACAACATTTATACAAATTGCTGAGAAACAGTTAATAATCTAAATATCATTTCTATCATGTAGCGAACTTGTTCTTAATAGATAATCTTACAAGAAAATGAGTTTAAAAAGTTAAGTAAGAATCTACCTACTTTGAAAAAGGTCAACTGTTTTGATAATTTAAAACAAGTGGAATGATTAAAAGCCAGTTTGCGTGGTAACATAGCTGTTACAGAATTCTGGACTTACCCGGTCCTTTGAGGAGCTCCACAACGGAAACAGTCCACGCCAATGCTGCAGATACAGTGTTGAATAGAATTCCCCAATTTGTCATGAAAATAAACCAGTGTCCAAAATTCTTTTGTGCCTGGCTCTTGATGACCATGGAAGATACTACAGTACTAAAACAACCAATAAATATCCAAGTTCTAATAAATAACAACGGCCAACAAGAACGATTCCTTTGCCAGCAACTAAGATAAAAGTCTGATGCATCTTCATGTTCTAATGAAAACATATGCAACCGGAACTCTTTTTTAAAATAACTTTTCACTTTTTCAGCCATTTTCCGAAATAAATATTTGTTTCAATTTATCGAGACGATATCCAGCTAGCGTGACCAGTATCGACTGCGGAACAGCGCGGTTATCTCTGATTAGTTCGTGATTGTGTGCCTTCCATGATCAAAATGTTTCAGTAGATAACAATAGAACAATGACGTCTTGATTACATTAAAACCTAAGTCAGTGAAAACGTATCATGGAAGGTATTGGAACTTGGAACACCCAGGGAGGTGCATCACTCATCGCAGCAGAATGATATAGAACCGCACCACATGACAAATTTCTAAGACGAACGACTCATGTAAATTCTAGCAACTGGACACGCTGATAGTGAAGGAATTGTCAATATTATAAAAAGATCAAGCATGTAACGTCGTACACATATCTTTACAAGGTATACGAATAGCGTATTCTAATCCACGAAGTATTTAGGTACTAGTCGATATTTAACTACTATTTTCTATTACCTACCAGGTGACAAAAAAAAACATGATTCATGAAATTGATGCAAAACAGAGGTTTTAATCATTCAAAGTGATATTTGTCCAGTTTTATAAACTGTCCGTCTGTCTGTGTCCTTGAGACAACCTCAGAGATAAATTATTAATTAAATTTTTAGCGAGTATGTCAATATTTTACAAGCAAATAAAAAAAATCGTCCAAGTGCAAGTCCCGCTCAAAAGGCTATCGAACTAATTATATTTTTTTAAACGGGGGTCGTCACACGTTTTCTGGTCAGGAGGAACACATAGGTCAATGCAAAGTATATCGGTGGGCCGTACATTCGCCGATTGGGTAGGTGACACCACCAATCAAGTGTCACATTTTCATAAGCTCGAAATATAAACTCAATAAGAAAATGAAAATCAGTCATTTGTGAAGACGTTTATATTTGCCAACCCACTTAATAAAATCTCTGATTGATTTTAAAGCAACTGACAATCTAACATCGATGTATGTAGGTAAGGTAAATAAGCAGACAGTGGTAAAATCAGTTTGATGTTGACATTGACTACTAAAATTGTTTGTTATACCGCAGGCCGCACATAAATGACGGGACCTGACTATTTTTGTCACTTACATAGTTTTCCCATTTATCCATTTTTCGTTTAGTCAGGTTCGACTGTATTTGTATAGTAGTAGTATTGTGTGTAGTATGTGTATTTTTCAAAAGAGGAAACAAAGGTTATCCATTTCCTTTAATTCTCAGAATGTTCGTAAATTATTTCTTTAAAAATTATGAAAAGTATATTTTTGAAACACTCACAAAAAGCCCGCATATTTGATACGTCATACAGCAAATCTTGTAAAACTAGTTCTTAAATAGGTAATCCATTATGTTCCCTAAAAGTGACTGCATATACAAAACGTATACGTCTGTTTGGGTCTCAGAAGTTCATATTTGTACTAAATTTGACTCAATCGGTCCAGTACATTCGAAATAATTGACAGTGAGAGTGGAAAACGTTATTTCAAAATGTGTTAGTTACAAGAAAAAATGACCAGCATCACATACTGACAATTAAATGAGTGTTTGGTCCCAAAATAGCGATCCAGAAAAGGCGGGATGGCCCAAATGCGGGAAGGATACAACATTAAAGGTATACCTACAGGTATGATTCAGAATAAGAGCTGAATTAACAGAACAGCACTGACTTACCAACCGACTTTAATCTGATCTATCAGTAAAAGTGGGAAAATCTGAGTGAACCTGGGGTTGAATAGTAGCCGTAAACACGTTAATTTTATTTTATTTAAATGTTTTATAACGTCATTTAGAGTTTACACCATATAAACCTATATCTACTTTCTAAGTTAATTACAAACCACGTTTATAAAAAGATAGGATAACCTATTTACAAATCTTAAACAACTAAAATAGGAAAAAACCTTAAAATCAAACATTGTTTTTCGTTTTAGTTACATAAATCATTCTGACGATTTACAAAATGTTCATCTGTTTAGCGCTAATTAAGTACAAACAATAATATACATAGACCTAACTGCCACATATTCCCATAAAAGTTACGACGAGCTTATAATTTGATTTCGTTAAATTATATCACATTTTAATACACTACACACCCAGAATAGTTTATTAATTAGTAGGGTGGAAGGGTGGCGGGCGGCTGGCTCCGCCGCTTCGCGCCGACATATAAGAATAAGAATAGAATAAGAATAATTTATTGTTTAGAAATTACATACAATGCTTTGATTCCTGAAACTCACACTAGGATTCCCTGTGTCGTGAGTTCCAGGCTCAAATGTGAACGCTATACTTGCCAGTACGCCAATATTACGCCGAACCGACAGAAATCGTAGCTGAACGTCCGGTAAAAGTGTCGGCTCCTATAGTTTGGTCGGGTCGCCCATATGTGAACGGCGCTATTGAAATACATACGCCAATATGGATCCGACACGTGTGTCGGCCCGGTAAAACTGTCGGTCCGACCTAATGTGAACCAGCTCTAAGTGTGCTGAACGGCTGAGGCTGAGGCTTGATATGCAACACGCAAGCCGCGGCTATCGAACCCTGGCAGGCATTGTATTTCTGTAGTTATTTGATCACCACTATTCTCTAAACGGTGATGGGAGAAATTGTATAAATACGGGCTCTTCTTGAACCAAAAATTCAAAGACATGTAGAGGCCTATGATCCAGTAATGGGAACATCCTAGGTTGATTATGCTATGCTTACGCTTGCTAGATATTTGTTGTTATAGACAGTGAAGTACCTAAATATGGTAACGTTAGCGTAATATTCTCCTGTGATTTGTTTCTAGTTTAAAATAGTTTTTCATATAAATATGTTTAAGACTTCTGAAGATAATCACTATGCAGAATCTGGGATTGATAAATGGAATTGATTACTAACTCAGCAACATATAACTCGAGCAGGGGGAAATGGAATTTCTCAATGTGAGGAGAGGTCTTCGTTCCTCTCATTCTTTTCGTGTCGATGGTACATTTTTGTAGCTATATTATAGGCCCAGTTAGTGGACACGTTTATAGTGGTCATGTTAAGAATGTTTGTTTTCTTTCTATCAGCAGATCAACTCTTCATAATCCGCCGTAAATCTTAACTCCAAACTAGTTTATGTTGAAAAATGTAGACTATTAAATTAAATAGGTAGCATAAATACCAGGAAATAAAATTACCTACATGCGGAGTAAAAAGCGGGAAAAAATTAGCCATGTCATTAAATGGCCATTTTTTTTTTTTTTTGGATGGGAAATCATCAAATGACCCCTCCCGCCCTGGGTGGAGCGGTAGGGAGTGTCAGACTTTTACTGACTAAAACCCACCCGTGCTCCTCCATGTGCCCTTTGCGTTCCAGGGCCGCGGTAACTCTTCCGAACAAATTCCGCAACCCTAGCAGGCACCGACCCTATGGGGCCCCGTCTCTGGTGCTGACGGCTCCTTGAGGCGCGCGTGAAGCACAACGCGTCGTCGACTCAGCCTGGTATCGGACGGCGAGCCACCCACGCTCACCGTCCACAGGCATCAGCCACTGCCCAATAGCACAGCGGCCGACTTGTCTCTGGAGGAGGCTGCGATGGGACCATTACTGGCACTCCATTTCAGCCCCCTCCCGAGTACTAGGAGTCGCAGCACCCGCAGCAGAGGCGGCAGTGGCGGCGACGGAAGACGCGGCGGCAGCAGAGGCGGCGGCGGCGGCGGTGGCGGCGGCGGCGGACCTCTTGCCCTTGGTCGGGGCGGATGGCGCGCAGGCCCTTCCCCCAGCCTAGTGCTCGGCCGGCTTGCCAACAGCCGCACATGCGACGCAGTGCGGCGTGGCCTCGCACGAGCCGGCCCGATGACCGAGCTGACCACAGCGGAAACAGAGTCCACTGCGGTCCACCTCCGAGGGGCACATAGCTCCCGTGTGGTTGCCCACATGGCAGCGGTAGCACCTCAGAGGTCTGGGTTCCAGCAGTTTTACCCGCGCAGACACTCACCCCACCAAGAGCCTCCGGCCCTCCGATATAGTTCTGGCCGCCGTCACGGGGCAGCTCACCACAAGGGTTTGCATGCCCGTGTTGTCAGGACGGATGGTGCCCGCCTTGACAAGCTCGGCAGAGCACCCCCCATTCCTGGCGACGGCGGCCACAACTTCCTCCTCCGTAACGGAGTCATCCAGGCCCACTATGCGCATGTCGATGCGCTTAGTCGGCCTGGACACCCGGACCTCGTCCGCGGGTAAGACCGCCCTCAGCTTTTCGGCCGGGGCGTCCGCGAACGGGCCACTCTCCGCTCCGGCGAGCTCGAGCTTGCGGGCACCGGTCAGGGTCCTCCTGACCCCGCTGATGCCCAGCTCTTGGAGGCTCACCGCCTCCTTCGCCCGCTTCAGTACGGCGAGATATGTCACGCCCCTCTGTTCCGCTTCCGGCTGCAGTGTTAACACTACAGCCGCGAACTTCGGGGCGCGAAGCCTCGCCGCAATGGCTTTGGCCTTCCGCCGCTGCCTCTTGGCCTTGCTCTTGGCCGCCTTTTTGGCCTGCCGCTTTTCTACAGCAACCTGCCACCCGGCCTCGGCCGCAGGAGGGTCCGAGGTTGGGGGTGGGGGCGGCTGCGGCGCCACTGGCGCAGCAGCCTTAGCCGCTCCCCCTCCAGCCTTCCTCCTTCCCCTCTTCGCCGGGGCCGACTTGGTAGTCGCCGGCGTCGCAGGCGCCGGCGTCTCAGGCGCTGGGGCGGCTCCCGCCTTGGCCTTCGCCTGGCCGGACGTTCCCGGGCCAGCAGCCACCGCGGCTGCGTACGAAGCCGCCTTCTGCTGTCCCGGGGGCCTCTGTGCCGCCGCCAACGGGGGACGCCGCATCATGTCCTCCAAGACGGAAACCTGCCTCCGGAAGGGAGCCAGCTCCTGCCGCACCAGGCTCCGCACCTGGTTCAGCACTTGGCTCCCTTCCAGCGCCGCCGGACTTGGCCCCCCCTGCGGCTCCTCCGAGGCCGCCCTAGCCATCCCCGCCAGGTCCCTCCGGAGCGACTCATTCTCCCGAACGATTCGCTCCGTAATGACCGCGAGGCGGGCGACCTCCGCCCGTAACTCTGTCGCCTCCCTCGAGGGCCCGCCAACGTTGGCCGCCGCTGCCGCCAAAATGGAGGCTTTGGCCGCGCTGATGGCCTCTCGCTTCGAGGACTGCTTCCTCTTAAAGGCCACAGCGCGGATCGCGGCCTCCACGACCTCCGCGAACTGGGCCCTCTGCTCCTCAACAGTGGGAGGCACCTCTCCCGGGGACTCCGAGTCGTTGGAGTCGAGAGGAGGCGGAAGAGTAGAGGGAGCCCTACGACCGCTCCCTCCAGGGCGACGCCCCTCCTCCACCAACCTCCCGGCCCGACGCTCCACCTCCCGGGTAGAGGGAGCCAGCCCCCTCCCCGCCTCACAGCCCCTGCCCCGCCTAGCGGTGGGGATCTTGCGGGCGGAGGCAAACTCGCCCTCGGAGGTCGACTCCCCGTCTTCCTCCCGTCGCGGCCGCTTGCGGAAGAACTTGACGTTCTCCGCAGCCCCCCCTTTTCCGTCTCTAGAGCCTGCCGAGCTGACCGTTACTAGGTCTGGCGCGGAGCCGGAATCCGACTCCGCACCACCCCGGCGCTCAGGCGAACCCTCCACTACGGAATCGTACGCCATCAGCTTCTTAAAGGAAGCGGATCCGGATGACGACGATTCGGAGCCTCCTCGGCTCTTGTTGCCACTGGCAAGCGGAAGGCGTTTGGTGCCCACCCCAGAGTACGGAGGGCAGCCCGCCGAAGCGGGGTGGGATTCCCCGACCGCTGAGCGGTCGGGACCCACCTGGGGACTCATTTTACAAATGCCTTTTGATTCCATCATGTTCCTTTTTGAGGGTGCGGTCCCTTACTCCTCCGCCCTTTCTCCATCACAGGGCCTCTCCTCCCACCCGCTCACTGCCTTCACAGCCACGTCTGATGAGCAGACGCGTACCAGAAGGCAGCGAGCGGGATTCCTCGCGTGTGTGTCTCTCTTGGTCTGATCCCTCACTTGCGACCTTCCGGCATGAGTGGCTCTACCGGGAAAGCTCGCAAGATCATTGAGACGCTCAAGCCCCACCACGACGACAACGTGGAGACACATTCGGTGGGGGTCATTACATGGCCATGCTGCCAGTGTTTGGGCACTGTTTCCATTTACAACGAAGCTGACTAATTTTTCGAAATATATGGTTATTTTTCTCCGCCTTTTATATTAATCTTATTCATTATGTTTTTTTTTTATATAATGAGAAAGATTTAATTTTTGCTATGGCAAAAGGTAACGTTTAAGTAAATAATAAAATTAAGAGTAGGTATCTCAGATACAAAGCATAAGTATTTCCTCAAACAAATGATCGAATGTTATTAATCGGTATAGATACGATCCTTGATATGCTTTATACGATAACATTATATAACAAACAGCATAATCTTGGATTTCCGTGCTAGGCATTTGGGTAGATTTCATATGTTCGTTACTGGTATGTAAAAATATTATTGTGTTAAAAATTATCCTCGGTATTTTTGGAAATATATGGACTGAGGCAGCGTATTTAGTGCGTATGTTAAGTCTTTGCTGAAAGCAATGTGATTTAAGACCTTTGTTATCTTCAATTTATTAAGGATTACTTTGGGAACCTAATGACTCATTGTGATTATTAGAATTACATCATTTTTAGATTAATGTTATCCACGTTATTTTTCATGTCTAGAAATAGTGAAAATTTCATGATTCATTTTTAAGAGTAATTCCAAAGTTTAGAATCATTTTCCCGCCTACACTTAGTAACGCAGTGATAAGAACGTCCTGATAAATCAAAAGTGGACAGAACATTATGTTGTGGTAGCCAACATCTGGCGATCAATGTGTTCTGATCCGTAATGGTCACCAGTAAATTGAACAACATTTATACAAATTGCTGAGAAACAGTTAATAATCTAAATATCATTTCTATCATGTAGTCAACTTGTTCTTAATAGATAATCTTACAAGAAAATGAGTTTAAAAAGTTAAGTAAGAATCTACCTACTTTGAAAAAGGTCAACTGTTTTGATCATTTAAAACAAGTGGAATGATTAAAAGCCAGTTTGCGTGGTAACATAGCTGTTACAAAATTCTGGACTTACCCGGTCCTTTGAGGAACTCCACAACGGAAACAGTCCACGCCAATGCTGCAGATACAGTGTTGAATAGAATTCCCCAATTTGTCATGAAAATAAACCAGTGTCCAAAGTTCTTTGGTGCCTGGCTCTTGATGACCATGGAAGATACTACAGTACTAAAACAACCAATAAATATCCAAGTTCTAATAAATAACAACGGCCAACAAGAACGATTCCTTTGCCAGCAACTAAGATAAAAGTCTGATGCATCTTCATGTTCTAATGAAAACATATGCAACCGGAACTCTTTTTTAAAATAACTTTTCACTTTTTCAGCCATTTTCCGAAATAAATATTTGTTTCAATTTATCGAGACGATATCCAGCGAGCGTGACCAGTATCGACCTCGGAACAGCGCGGTTATCTCTGATTAGTTCATGATTGTGTGCCTTCCATGATCAATACGTTTCAGTAGATAACAATAGAACAATGACGTCTTGATTACATTAAAACTTAGTCAGTGAAAACGTATCATGGAAGGTATTGGAACTTGGAACACCCAGGGAGGTGAATCACTCATCGCAGCAGAATGATATAGAACCGCACCACATTACAAATTTCTGAGACGAACGACTCATGTAAATTCTAGCAACTGGGCGCGCTGATAAAGACGGAATTGTCAATATTTAAAAAAAAATCTAGCATGTTACGTAGTACACACATCTTTACAAAGTATACGAATAGCGTATTCTAATCCACGAAGTACTTAGGTACTTCGATATAGTCGATATTTAACTACTATTTTCTATTACCTACTAGGTGACAAAAAACATGATTCATGAAATTGATGCAAAACAGAGGTTTTAATCATTCAAAGTGATATTTGTCCAGTTTTATAAACTGTCCGTCTGTCTGTGTCCTTGAGACAACCTCAGATATAAATTACTAGCTGTCCGCACAACTTCGTTTGTGTCACATTTTTCATGACTGCTCCGCTCCTTTTGGTCTTAGCGTGATGATATATAGCCTATAGCCTTCCTCGATAAATGGGCTATCTAACACTGAAAGATTTATCAAATCGGACCAGTAGTTCCTGAGATTAGCGCGTTCAAACAAACAAACAAACAAACTTTTCAGCTTTATAATATTAGTATAGATTAATTAAATTTTAAGCGAGTATGTCAATATTTTACAAGCAAATAAAAATAATCGTCCAAGTGCAAGTCCCGCTCAAAAGGCTATCGAACTAATTATATTTTTTTAAACGGGGGTCGTCACACGTTTTCTGGTCAGGAGGAATACATAGGGCAGTGCAAGCCGTGCAAGGTATATCGGTGGGCCGTACATTCGCCGATTGGGTAGGTGACACCACCAATCAAGTGTCACATTTTCATAAGTTCGATATACAAACTCAATACGAAAATGAAAATCAGTTATTTGTGAAGACATTTATTTGCCAACCCACTTAATAAAATCTCTGTTTGATTTTAAAGCAACTGACAATCTAACATCGATGTATGTAGGTAAGGTAAATAAGTAGACAGTGGTAAAATCAGTTTCATGTTGACATTGTCTACTAAAATTGTTTGTTATGCCGTAGGCAGCACATACATAGACGTTTTCGGTGCTATAAATGACGGGAGCTGACTATTTTTTGTCGCTTACGTAGTTTTCCCATTTATCCATTTTTCGTTTAGCCAGGTTCGTCTGTATTTGTATAGTAGTATTGCGTGTAGTATGTGTATTTTTCAAATAAGGAAACAAAGGTTATCCATTTCCTTACATTCTCAGAATGTTCGTAAATTATTTCTTTAAAAATTATGAAAAGTACATTTTTGAAACACTTACAAAAAGCCCGCATATTTGATACGTCATACAGTAAATCTTGCAAAACTAGTTCTTAAATAGGTAATCCATTATGTTCCCCAAAAGTGACTGCGTATACAAAACGTATACGTCTGTTTGGGTCTCAGAAGTTCATATCTGTACTAAATTCGACTCAATCGGTTCAGTACATTCGAAATCATTGGCAGTGAGAGTGGAAAACGTTATTTCAAAATGTGTTAGTCACAAGAAAGAATGACCAACATCACATACTGACAATTAAATGAGTGTTTGGTCCCAAAATAGCGATCCAGAAAAGGCGGGATGGCCCAAATGCGGGGCGGGTACAACATTAAAGGTATACCTACAGGTATGATTCAGAATAAGAGCTGAATTAACAGAACAGCACTGACTTACAAACCGACTTTAATCTGATCTATAAGTAAAAGTGGGAAAATCAGAGTGAACCTGGGGTTAAATAGTAGCCGTAAACACGTTAATTTTATTTAAATGTTTTATAACGTCGTATAGAGTTTAGACCATATAAACCTATCTCTACTTTCTAAGTTACTTACAAACCACGTTTATAAAAAGATAGGATAACCTATTTACAAATCTTAAACAACTAAAATCACAGTGCGCTTTGATTAAAGCAAAAAAACCTTAAAATCAAACATTATTTTTCGTTTTAGTTACATAAATCATTCCGACGATTCACAAAATGTTCATCTGTTTAGCGCTAATTAAGTACAAACAATAATATACCTGATCTAACTACCACATATTCCCATAAAAGTTACGACGAGCTTATAATTTGATTTAGTTAAATTATATCACATTTTAATACACTACACACCCAGAATAGTTTATTAATTAGTAGATATTCACACATTCTCACTTGATTAAACCTTTACAAGAGGAAGTTTTCATCCAGCCTATCCTTGGGAGGTGTCATGGCGTTTGTTGTTAAAGGGATTACGCCCAGCAGATATCATTTGTTAAGTGTGTTGTGTTAAGGTGTGAATGCATCATTATAGACGCCGGCGGGCACGGCGAGGCGGCGCTTAGCGATGGAGTCGCGCGCCGCGGCGATGCCCACGGTGAGCAGGTGCATCAGCGCCAGGAACAGCGCTGTCAGGGTGATCACCACCATCGTCTGCTCCGGCTTGGACCAGTCCACCACGGGGTAGATGAACGGGTTACCCCATCTGGAATATACCATGACTTGATTTACTATTCCGTGTATATAAGATAGTCGGAATTAATAAAGTTATAAATGTGTATTTGGAGTAAAAGGTTCCTTTAAATCATCCGAATAAAAGTTTATTCGGTTCATTTGATAAGCAGCTGTTAATAGACGGACTTCTAAATGCGATTTCTAAGGCTTGTCAAAAATTAATAGAACTACGTGTCACTCTCTTACTCTTACTTCGGCAGATATACACAATGCATAGCTATCCAAAGTTATTAGAGTAAACTTTTTAGGCAAAACATCACACCGATTTTTCTGAAAGCAAAAACTTGTACGAAAAGATTTTCTGTTCAGAATATTATAATGAAAATTATAACGTTTTCAATATATATCGTTATCCATAATATTTTCGTTTTACATGGATTTTTTTCTTTTCAATCAGGTTTAAAAAATATAGTAAAAACTAGACCAAAACGGAGATTTAATTGCAAAGACCTTTAATTGCACAAGACGTCAAAGACGATACTCAAGGTAGCCATGATTTAAAAATGATATACATTTATAAATATCACACGCAAGGCCTTGCCTTTTAATGAATTAGATATTCTAGTTGCACTTTTTTATCATAATTCATGTTAATATTATCTATACTTACTTATAATAAATCTGAAGAGAGGTCAATTCTGTACAAGGAATATATTTTCAAAATAACTATCAGGGGGTGATTAGTGATCGATACTGGTGCCAAAAATGCAATCAGTAAAATTTTTGTCTGTCTGTCTGTCTGTCTGTCTGTATGTTCTTTATAAAAACAAAAACTACTCGACCGATTTTAACGAAACTTGGTGCAATTATTCTTCATACTCCTGGGCAGGTTATAGTATACTTTTCATCACGCTACAATCAATAGGAGCAGAGCAGTGAAGGAAAATGTTGGGAAAACGGGAGAAGTTACTCCATTTTTTAAGCTTCCGTCGCGTGTGTAGCCTTAATGGTTAAAGTTACATAGAAATCATGTAAAACGGAAATGTTTTACAAAAAATTATCTAAAAAATATCCCACTACAGCATATGTCTATCTTTTATGGTTGACTCACAATAACACGTGTAACTCCCGATAGCTTAGCAGTTCGGAGCTTTCTGATTATATTTGTTTACTCTTACGTTTATAATACTCTCACTCATCCCTAATTAAAAAAAGTTAACATTATTACCTATTCAATAAAAAAAGAATCATAGAAATCGGTATAAAAACACCAAACTTATACATGAATACAATAATAAGCCATCGCGCCGTCGCGCTTTAATACTGAATGATGCTGTAAGATGTTATTGTGATTATGTTTGTGTAACTTTTGTTGCTATTTTATAAAATAGGTACTTATTAGTTATTTTGGTAATGTTTAAATATTCGTTCAAATTACAAATTATTAATAGTTTCAATTTTATTTCTTTTTAGGTGAAGTAGTAGTAGAAGTAGGAGCATAGATTTTTAGATACCGATAGGTTAGTTTTGGCTAATTTATGTTCTGTTTTTTTTTAGTATTAAGTAGGTAAAAGCGTAGATACTTTTATTAATTAGTAGTTATTTTATTAATTAGTTATACGTAGGTAGTTATAGGTATTTATTTTTAAGTGAAGTAGGTATAGGTTATTATAATATAATTTTGCACAGGCATTTCAGCTTTACTTTCATTTATTTTTTTGTTGTTAGTTGTACATATTTCACACACACGAATAGTGATCTATCAATGCACAGCCCAACCACTGAACGGATCGGGCTAAAATTTGGCATGCAGGTAGATGTTATGACGTAGGCATCCGCTAAGAAAGGATTTTGATTAATTCTACCCCCAAGGGGATAAAATAGGGGATGAACGTTTGTATGAAACTTTGTCAATTTTAAACCGATCGGGCTGAGAGTTTCAAAATCGGGGGTAAAGTAGCGGACGAAGTCGCTGGCAGAAGCTAGTGTAGAATATAATTATTGTATTGTCCATTTAAATAAAAGCTTATGTACTTCATTGTCCATCACACAGGGCAATTCTAACGGACAACCTTTGGGTTTAAGTGTTATTTAGTAAGACGTGTTAAGTGATAGGAATCTCAGAACTGATGGCTATCAATCAGAACACAGAGCAAGGTCGGTCCCACGGTGTGAGATTTGTTTTATCTGTATTGTGTGTCTCTTTTGAAGCAGAGAGTAGAATATGTTTCGCAAGTAACTAATGGTTCTGTATTTTGTCGTAATACGCATTAAAAAATGTTAAATTAATCGTGTGCTATCAATGTTTGAATAATCTTTAAGAGTGTTTTATGGGTTCATTAATTACTGAGTATGTCACGGATCAGTATACTACCTACTCAACGTTATGAACGACTCAGATTAATTAACGCTTTGAAGAATGGAATTAAGTCGTAAATACAGTGAAGTTTTTGCAGTGGGAGTTGTAAATACAGTGAAGTTTTTGCAATGGAATCAAACATGAAAAGTATCAAGCAATTTTCATAATATACAATAACTAATTATTTATTAAAGAAAAGAGTCAGTGGAGACGCGTTTAGCAAACAAACATCGGCAAAATCGGATCAGCATAGGGCAAAATTCTGTAGGTACCTACTATTGTAAAAAACAAATTACCTGCTTACATAGCTGGCTGATAGACAACAACGTTCACAAAGTTCAGGGAAACATTATATTTCGATATTATTAATAACTAGTGCTTTGCGTACGACTTCGTCCGCGTGAAATTCGTTCTGAGACTTACGAAATTCAAACTTCCTTCGCTGGTTTCTAAGGATATCTAGAACCACCTGACAGATTTACAACTTCAATAATAACGATCTTCCAGAATCGTGGCAAATTTCAAGTATATTGGCCCAAGGAATATGATTATATATACAATATTCCACCGCCTTTTTCACCCGAGTGCGGAGGTGTTTCCTGAAATTATTTCTTAGCGGACGTCTCCTAAACGAAATCTACCTTCGTGCCAGATTTTTGTTTTTTGCTGGTTATACCACAGTATCAGCGCTGCTGTTGTCTTCTTCACCCCGTCGTGGGTTGACTATGGTAAAAATCGTTAGACCTGTTTGAATTATTCCACTCTACTACTAAAGGAGACGGAAACGATTACATACAATCTTGGGCCTAAATGTAAAGAGACGAAAATGGTGTGAATTAATAGATTTAGACCTGTTTAGTCCCTGTCTGAAAATTCTGTAAGTTTTGACAATCTGAGAGCCGAGTCAATAGAGGTTTAGTAAAAGTAAGGTTATGTTACAATCTTTATCTAATTGTTGATTGAGAATTGTTTCATCATTTAGGGGTCCCACAATTCACACAGCGATCCATATTTTCAACAATATCCAATACACAAGCCGGCAGTAAATCCAAAATAACAATTCCAATTCAAACGTGTGAGCGATCTTCGATGTCCAGAGTGAAAGCAAGGGTCGTACAAGGTAGGCAGGGTCAGAATCCGTAAAAAACTAAGCAGTGGTCGCTGAAAATGAATAGTAATCGGGAAAGCACTCAAAACGCATCGGAAAACACGAGTGTGCAGCCGGCAATTATTGTCTAGTGTCAATGTCAGTCAGCTGTCATGCCAGTGACATAGACTAAAAATGTAAGATTAATTTTAATCGATATAAAATCGATACTCATTTTATCGGTTTATAAGTCATTAATTGTTTAATATGACTGTAATAAAATGTACTGTATTGAATGTAGTGCGTTTAATTATTTTGAGTTTTGTTTTTGTAATTGTGTAATCGATTGGTCAATCGAAAATCTCACGAAACCTATCTTTTTCTTATCTCTCCGCTTCTAGATTCAGAATTGAGCTGATTTTTCACATAGTAAGATAAAAAAATATGACAAATTTTTCAGATCATATCTCAACTCATTACATTTGGGCCCACCATTTTCCATCTCCTTTCAAGTAAATTGAATCAAATAGTAATATCATCCCCACAAAACTGCGTCACCCATTTACAACTCCTACGGGGTCGATTTGAGAAAACTTTTAAAACACATTTTTCCTCATTTTATTTTTCAAGATTGCTACCTAGTTTCAACTTAATTTAACTAAGTGTTAAATATTTTCCATAGAAACATCAACACCCTCTAAACCCCCTTGGGGGGTAAGTTCTTGAATATTTTATAGTGACATTATTTACTAATTCTTTTGGGTCAATATTCATATCAAGTTTCAAGTTTATAAACCCAAAGAAAAAGATTTTACATACAAACTTCTACGAATAAAAATCACACAAATAAGCGTATAAAGTGATTTTTCGCTTTTATAGATAAAAAAATATCACCTCGAAATGATCCACAGTGTCATTGAATGCCTTGCTCTCTGTTGACAAAGGGCTTTGTTTGTGTTTAGTAAACACTCCTTGAGTACATAAGTGGCGAACATATTTGCGGTTTTGATAAATAAAGCCAAGGCTTCACAGGCGTATCTTCGGTTAACTCGTACACACGGCGGTCGTTCACATTTAACTGAATACCGTGCATAATGTTTGTATGAATTATATTTGTTGCCGCGTAGGTTTTGTAACAGTCTTCATTCATTTGCTTGATGATATTGTAACTGTTGTTTTAACAATTTTGGAACAAAACGAAAGGAGTTTTCTTTTAATTTCCTCTGCACACATACCCTACTACTCCTTTATTTATCTGGACTACACACTATGCATATACTTAGTTAAGCAAAGTAATAATAACAAACATTGCTCAATGCCCCTCTAAGGAGGACTACGAATGAATGACTACACTAAATAAAAAACTGTGTATTTCCAATACTCTATGCATTCAGCAACACTTCATCATATAATCAAATTGTGTGCTATTGTGTGCGTGAGATATTAAACATCGCATATTCATTGTTATTCCTTTTCTCGGTTCAGTTGGGAAACAGACGCTAAATGAGTACCGACCGGATACTTAACGTGAGATCATTATATGTACCTACTTCTATCATAATAATATCCTAAGCCCAAAATCGTGTGTATTTCTCACGAGGCGCAAGCGCAGGTTTTTGTAAAAGATTTATTGTAGTAGAGAATAGATCACAACAAAGTTAGTTTTACGTTCCCATACGATTTATTGCGATTACATTTTACTAACGGTTGACTTATTTACGAGTAAGGCAAGCCGGTTTTATGTAGTGGAAATATAAAATCAAATGGTCTCCTCTTCTCTGACTCCTAAGGGATAAAGACATAAACACAATGTCACATCCATCAGCGTGCCGTGTTTCAATAAATCTATTACCTAGTTTTTATTGCGAGGTTGTAAGTTATCAAGTTACCTTAATACTTTATTAACAAAGTATTTAAAGGCAAGTCCTTGGTAACATCACCGCGGATGTCCTCAAATCATACACATAAAACAAATATGCGCAGAGCCGTGTCATGCGAATATACAAGTTCTGCATACTAATCAAAGGTTTTTTGGAATTATTTGTTTCCTTGTTTTATTGTCCCCGAAATCGGAAACAAGGTAAAGCTTCTAAGGTGACACAAGTTCTTAAAGATGCGTCAGTTCTACCACCGGCCTTGCGTGTTAAAGCACTTCGTGAACCTACGGCATATCAACGCTTTTTGCTATAAAATCAATGTCACCGTACATGATAGTTGAACTTGAATATTATTATGGCCGAGTGAGTGACCATCGACCTCTCGCGTAGTGGATATGTTGGTCATGCGTTAGGTAGATGTCGAGGCCCTCGTTGCGACATCACAATAAACAATCTCCGATCCGCCAAAAAAATCAATGAGAACAATATACATATGTTGATCTTGAACTTTTACGTTGATGCAAGCATAGTAAAATGGTTACGAAAACCTCGGATTTTAGTATTATATCTCTAATTATATAATATTAGAGCTAATATTAGCATGTAAGGAGTTGTTACTCTATCGTCTGAGTAAATATTGAATACCTAGCCACTTCGACATGAGTAAATAACCTACTGATCATTGGATTTATTGAAGGTTGTCAAAATGTATGTACGTGTTAAGTGTCTTTTAAGATCAAATTGAGTTATTATGCAGTTCACTTGTGATTTCGTCATGTTAAAGAATGTTTATCTAAAACTTGTTAAGGTCTTTTGCACATAGCATTGATCTATTAATTGGTGTGAACTGTGAAGGTACCCTTCACACATGTGAACGCGGTTAATGAGGCCGAAAATAGATTTATTAAATTGTCAAATGGTCGACATTACTTATGTTGTAAATGTCGTCGGTCTTTGATGACTTTATTACCTTTGGATTAGTTTAAAAAAATGGAACCGAAAAGATTGAACTGATTCTCTGCCCTTTTTGGTGACTTAAATTCCAAAGAAAGATCATTGTAGGAATTTCAAGGATTTTGATTTTGGTATCGAATGTGTGTGTGTTGTGTGTGTGTGTTGTGTGTGTGTGTGTGTTTATGTGTTTTTGTGTTGTGTTTTTTTTTTGGTGAATACCACTCTTTCACCCAAATCATTATTTTAGGATACAGTATGACAGAGGCAAGATAGAATATGTCAAGTTGTTACATAGTCATGTTAATGTAACAACTTGATTGTAAAGAGTGTATGGAGTTTCATGCACGTTCTTCTGCATAGAGATTTAGGTTTTTAAACTTAATCAACACTCTGACTGACCGTTTTAGTTGAAATAAGTGACTGGTTATCTCTTCATCATCCTTGTTTGACTGGCAGAACATGGCTAGGCATTAAGGCGGCTCTTGTTCCATTGTGTTGTATCAAGTATTAATAAAAGGTTGACTCACGGGTCCAGTCCGCCAGCGAAGTAGTAGATGACGCTGAAGAGCATGTAGGCGCCGGCGAAGTACAGCGGCTGCATGACGTGCATGAGGCGCGAGGGGTGCGCGGAGCACACCAGCTCCACCAGCATCACTACTGAGTTCACGCCGTGCAGCATCACGTCCAGCACCGGGTTCGGCGCGAAGTTCACCGTGTTTGCCGCTGAAAAAAAAAAACAATCAGTCATCTTGTATGTATATACATAAAGGCGAATTAATCACGAAATCTCAGAAAATATAACACCTACAAACTTGAAATTTGGCAGGTTGGTTCTTTATAGGATGTAGACATCCACTTAGAACGGATTTTACGAAACTCTGACCCCAAGAGGGTAAAGCGGGGGTGGAAAGTTTGTACTAAATCTGCGCAGACGAAGTCGCGGGCCAAATTGTTTTGTTGATTGCTACAAATATTCGATAGGTATTAGTAGAGTTTTTAAAAGACCGCAAAAAGCGAATGCCGAATTACGGAAGGGTTGATTTCCCTTATCAGAATGCGTGAATTAAAAAGATCTATTTGTTTTTACCCTTTGGAGTTTAGAACTTGCTTGTTTTTGTTTGCCCTAGTTGTTAACTAGGGCGAGCAATAGATGCGTGATCTCTAGGAATCTATATTTTACAGCTTTAAATATACTTCCGCGCCCTTTTTGCTCCAGTTGCGTTTTTTTGTTAGATTTTATCAGAGTTACAAATAAGTTTCAATGATGGCCAAGTAACTGTAATTAAAAAGCACACTTAGTAAACTGTAAATTAACACTATTTCGTAAGTGCCAATCAAATATTATTAATGCTTGTCACGATGCAATCGCTGTACAGTTTAAAAAAAATCTGTTTGAAACGAGACAGTTGCAAGGCCGTAGAATACTCGTTTTTGAGTACTCAACGTTTAATCCGATACTTAGCATGGCTATTATCAAGGAGTTAGAAAGAAAAAGTTTATATTTAACTTCTCTGTCACAAACGATATAAATGTCCATTTTAATTAGAGAACTGGTAGGCAAAGGTAGGAGTTGATAATTAAGAGGTTTGAAAAATCATTCGGTGGATAAGGTTGAGAAATAATCTTACTGAAAATAATGTAGTCTAATAGGGTATTTTACTGTAAAAATCTAATTAATCCGTCTGATAGATTTACAAAAAATATTATACACGTATTTTTTCTTTGTTCACGTAAACAAAAAATGAAGACGATACAGTGCGTTGAAAACTCACGTGACGTCACTACGTTGCTAAAATTTTTACCAGCGACGTGACGTGAGTTTTCAACGCACTGTATCGTCACGTAAAATACGAGTCCAATATTTTTTGTAAATCTATCAGATGGACTAATTAGATTTTTACAGTAAAATACCCTATTATCCAAGCAATAATGAATCTTGATAAAAAAAAAGAGAAATGACTTTTCAATTACGAATTATGAAGGGCAATTACATAATTTTTTTTCAACTTACAAGTTCTCAAGATCCCCCAGTAGAACACTGTTATGAGGAAGGCGACGGGAATGGTGATGTTGTAGAGGATCCAGTATGTCTTCACGTACCATGGCAGGCCGAACGTCGCATCTGCAGATCATAAATCAAAGCAGTCGAAATGTAACCTTGAGCTCAGATTATAAGACATTAATTATTCAAATGCCGATAGCAGCTTCAATGTCAAAGTGTATCTGCACCATCTCGATTTGGATTTCGAAGATTTTTGTTTCTAATTTTGGGACGAGGTGAACTCAAACCATTTAACTGCGAGAATTATGGTCACTGGATAGTCCACAAAGACTACTACCGTTTGCTACAGTGCTGATATACAGTACTAGCTGCTGCCCGCGACTTCGTCCCCGTGGAATCCCCGATTTTAAAACATTCTTTATCGCTGCTCCGCTCCTATTGGCTTAAGCGTGATGATATATAGCCTAAAGCCTTACTCGATAAATGGTCTATTCAACCCAAAAATATTTTTTCAATTCGAACCAGTAATTCCTGAGATTAGCGCGTTCAAACAAACAAACAAACAAACAAACTCTTCAGCTTTATAATATTAGTATAGATTAGCCAATACAACATTTATAATGCAGCAGAAACGAATTCGACTTTCCGGTCATCAATGAGGCCTACGAACAACGAATGTATAATTTTGTGAACGTAATGTTCACACCTTCAGCTAACATCGGTCGCACGGTGCGGCGGCAGCAGAACATATGTAACTAATTCATCCGCTCTACTAGAGAATGTAATTCATGACCTCCATAAAATGGTTACCATGATTACAAATGTATTAGTTTATATATGCAGGTACATGAACTGGTTATTTAAATATGCATATAGATAGTGCGTTACGCAGAGTTAGCGAGTGATAGATGAGATAATGTGGAGGCAGTATGTTATGAGACCTCACACGTCAGCGCGAGGTCGCCGGCCGCATGCTACGTGACGCTGGCTGCAGCCACGTGCCACATATTATTCTTTGACGTGACACCACCTGGCCCCCATACAGACTTTAAAACAATAAACGATCTCCTTAAAAACTGTGTCAATCAAGGTTTAAAATCAATCCTGCGAACGACTGATTGTTTTTCAAGTAGACCTTATGTTTGATAACAAAACTACGTGCGGTTTTATCAGAACATATCATACACGTGCCTAGATAAACATAGAAAATAAATATTCAAAAGCGTACCAATAGGCTTTTTAAAATAAGCATATGCTGATACAGCCGTACCGAAGCCCGTAGTGAGAACGATTAGTAGGAAACCCCAATGCGTTAGGTATATGAACCAGTAGCCGAAAAGTGTGTTCAATGTCAAGGGCACAGCGATAGACGCGAGCAGCACGCACGTCGTGAACAGGAAGAGGAAGGCCCGCAGGAGCAGCAACGGCGCGGCCGAGCGGTTGCCTTGCCAGCTGCTCACGTAGAAGTTGCTGGGCGAGGGGTGCTCCAGAAGGCACAGGCGCCAGCCGCCCTGCCCCGCACACTTGCACAGCATGGCGCTGCTGGCACACTACCACACACTTGGAACCTCACCAACACTAACAAAGCACACTGTAAAAAGTCACTTCCTAGCCGCATTTCCAGAAGGTCTTTATTGTGCGCGCGATCGCATGATCTAGTATGACTAGTTGATATAGATTGCGATGATAACCTTAGTTTTATCGGCTCAGTACTGCAGCGTTAAATAGGACCGATCGTGTACATAGTGAGTGATTAACTAAGCAGTGAAAATGTGCTGCAAGCAGTGAAGCGTGAGGACGGCCTGATCTTGTAATAGCGCAGTCTGTATTGAACTTGTTCCTTATTGTACCGTCAAGGTCTTGCGACATAGATTTTTAATAGTGTCTTGCAATCATGACTTTTTGTCGCTATTTAAGTTTTTAGTATAATCTAGTGATCTCTGTGTTTGAATATTAACTGGGCGTTCTCTAAAACAAAGTTTTTTTCATGGAAGCTGTTAGCTGAACAATTTTGAACTGACGGGCATGTACCTTTTTTGCTCATTTATTTATTATATACTTAATTGAACACATTTCCCCTTATCATCATTCATTTCATTTTCCCCCTTGAGAAATATTACCTATTTTTTATGGTTCTTATCAACAACTGCTAAAGTTGTGTAGCAAATTCTCGTTATAATATTAGTATATTACCTATATGTTTTGTATCGCTATATTTTTTATATTTATAATAAATTGCAGCTATCATAAAGAAAATGATTTAATTAATTAGGAACCCACGTGTAAAAATATGTATAAAGACTCATTAGTCCCCACAGTCAAACCAGTACTACGGTTTTGTGGGGCAAAGTTTATAAATGTAAATCATAGTTTGAATACTACAAATAAATAAAAAAATATATATATATACTTAAGTGTACTGAGTGATAAGTCTGATAAGCAATCAGAGAAGACGTAGCTATTTTTGCTATTTGTGACACGGGTGATATCCGAGTCTACATGAAACTAGATTTGATTGTATGAAAATAAGTAGGTAAATTATTATATTTCCTAAGCATATGTGAAACAGGTTGCGGTGGTACGCAAGTTAATTTGTTCGAAAGAGTTACCGCGGCCCTGGAACGAATAGGGCACAAGAAGGATCACGGGTGGGTTTTACGGCCGAACCCAATATCCGATCTATCACATACTGGAGATAGAAAAACAAATGAAACAACAGAAAACCTATACAATTTTTCTGTTGTTTCATTTGTTTTTCTATCTCCAGTATGTGATAGATCGGATATTGGTTTCGGCCGTTAGTCAGTAAAAGTCTGACACTCCCTACCGCTCCACTCAAGGCGGGAGGGGTCATTTGATGATTTCCCATCCAAAAAAAAAAAGGTCGATTTTTCACATACTCGTCGATAAAGTTTGGTAAGGTCAAATCGAAATCAATTTTATTGTTTAAATTTGTATTTTAATTATAATATTATGTATTATATATTTTGAAACTTTCGAAATTCAAATACTTAGCTAGGTACATTTATACAGAACTAGCAGCGCCCCGCGGTTTCACCCGCATAAGTTTCGATCCCGTGGGAATATCGGGGTAAAAAAGTATTATATATGTTAATCCTGGTTATAAAACATCTGTGTGCCAAATTTCATCCAAATCCGTTCTGTAGTTTTTGCGTGAATGAGTAACAAACATCCATCCATCCATACCAACAAACTTTCGCATTTATAATATCAGTAGGTAAACTATTCTTTTAGTAATCCCTTTTTTTATTAATGTTTTCTGTAAATTTAAAATTCTGGGTAGCCGGTGTCATTCCCAGATTAATATATACATAAGTACATACATCTGAGGTCATTCGCCCGAGATAGCTCACCTACTCCGATCTCTGGCTGATAAGAGACTTATTTATTTAGATGACGAAACTGCACATGGTTGTACCTAGTTCAGTAAATTGTAGAAAATACTTCGTGACTTGTTCTTATCTTTTGTTTGATCAAGATCTGACCTTCCCACGATCCCAGTTATACTTCCTAATAACAATTTACAATCTTAACTACAATTATGATTTGAATTATGGCAATAACAATGAACTTGCACAGGAAAATAATTAACTAGTTAATACTAAAACATAAATATTTCTAGTATTAAGTCAGAGTTTGTTTAAAATATATTTTAGATTGATTAATAACTGTGAAACATCGTTTTGAATTGGAAAGCCGTAAGTTACTATGTAAAAACAGCTTATTATGAAAATGTATAAAACACGAACTAATGTCTCGATTAAAGTATTTAACCGATATTTGATCATATTAATGAAGATAAAATTTCCAGTTTAGTAGTTTTCTTTTGCGAAAGATTTCATGCACGCGTGACTAAGTCGGTGGCGCGAATCTATTATACGAGTACGACACAAGAATGTTGTAGTTATCAGGCAAACAGTCAGTCAGGCCGGTATAGGTAGAGCAGGTACCCAGGGACTTGCACCAGACAGCGCGCCTCCCAGCCAGGATACTATGTGAAACACGAGGTGGAGCAACCACCGCTGTGAGTCACGCATCATCGACTGACTCGGAAAACGACCATTACCACTTGATTAGCAGATACACTAATTAAAATGCAACAAAGTACCTACCTGTTAAGCCTCTACGTCCTATTGCCACGTATATGCCGAATGACGACTCCAACACGATGAATGCCAGGCCCCAGTGCGTCATGTACAGGAAAAACTTCTCTGTGGGGCCCCAGAAGAAGGATATGGACCAGAAGAGCACGAACAGTGCCCATACCAGGATGGGCACCCTCCAGTACAGCGGGGAGACCCTTCCGAAGCACGAGCGCGTGAACGGCTCGCTCGTTCCATTCTCTTCCTTCTCTAGAACTCCCGTGATGCAGTAAAACGCTTGCCTCCAGGACCACTGCATCTTTCTGTCTTTTGATGAGCTTTCGTTTAATTATATACTTGGTAAATTTGTCTATTCTGTTTACTTATAACATCTTCAGTGAGCCTCCAGTTTATTTGTGTAACTGTGGACAAGGACAGAAAAGAGGAATATAAAGTACGTTATTAAGTGTTTTTTTTCCGCTATAATGTCACGGATTCACCTTGTTCGGTCATGATTACAATTCCGGTGAATAGATTCATAATTCCGTTGTTGTGGAGAACGGAAAGTGAGTTACGAGTTGCCTAAGGCGCCATGGCCCAGCACGGCGCTCCACCTCGCGTGTCGAGTGACCATCACACAACACACGTGACGCCAAGATTCACGTGTAGACGTGCTCGTGCGGTTTCTATGAACGCAATGAACTACTATAGAGTCAGTAGTTCATTCCGTATCAAGGTGTTTTAAAAAATGACGAACATAGGGTATATATAATAACATTAGGTACTGAGCTCATCTGGAATGGCCTGTTAGGTTAGTGTTAGTTTCATAAAGAAAGAAATAATATGTTTTGTATAAGTAATGATTATAGACCGCTTACGTATTGAAAGTGAAGGGCACAAGCAGGAACACGGGTGGGTTTTAGTCAGTAAGAGTCTGACACTCCTTTCCGCTCCGCCCAGAGCGGGTGAAGTCATTTGATGATTTCCCATCCAAAAAAAAAAAAAAAGGCCCTGGAATTCGCATAGGGCACACGAAGGATCACGGGTGGGTTTTAGTCAGTAAAAGTCTGACACTCCCTACCGCTCCACCCAGAGCGGGAGGGGTCATTTGATGATTTCCCATCCAGAAAAAAAAAAAAAAAAAAAGGGTAGCCAGACCCTGACAGGTATATTAAATGGTACGAGAGAACAAGATAACATGATGTTTTTATTTAAAAAAAGCGAATTTTGTAAATAACTGTACTGTATATAAATGGTCATTCTCTAATTAAATATAATTATAATCTCATTAAAATAATCTAAGTATCTGTTGCGTTTGCTATCCAACTAACAGCGTACAAAAGATAAGTTAAGGCAATGTATAATTTCACTACATGTTTAGTTTATATTTATGATGTGTAGTGTCAAATAGATGGTGTCCTCTAAAATAAAAAGCGTACACGTATGTATCTAAGGTACACATAGACACGATGTATGGAATTAAAACAAACTGGAAATAATAAATTCTAAAATCCAAATTTGTGAAAATTATGAAAAGATATACTCAAAGGCTGTCCCTCTATTTTCCAGCGGCAATAATAAAATAGTTTTATGTATTTTGTAAAAAAAAAAAAAACATTAAATAGGATAATAGAGGATATTTTAAGATTATAATTTATGATGTATGCCCCTGATAAACACATTCTCAGTTTCTAATACGCAGGCAGATGTATATCGGTAGATGTGCCTGCAACGAGAATTGTACTAAAATATCCCTCGTACACACACAGCGTGATTGATGCCAATGGAAGCCAAAACATTACATCATTTGTTTGCTGTCATTAAAAAAGCTTAAACGCATTTTAATGACAAACGTAATTTTACCGCGGTCACCGAATTTACATGCGTACACAATGCCGTGACATTCATTGTAAATATCTCTACGTTAGGAGGAAAATGTTATTACAGTGGTTTACAAGAATTTAGGTATAAACTAACAGGTACAAGTTCAAGTTCAACAGATCGTTGCTAGCGGGTTGCGCAGGCGCAGATACCTGGTCACCTACATTATATATTACGTAGAACGAATCGATTTGTCTACGAAATGTTTATAATGGCTGTTAACATCGAAGCAGCTGTTAAACTTATGCTACATGGCCTAACGTACTTTACGTTAGGCCATGTAGCATAAGTTTAGTAAAATACGAAAAATGCGTTTAGTTATCGTTGAGGTAAAACCTTTGGACAAGTCACTGCAGCGATTTTATTATTCGACAAATGACTAATTATTCACTAGTCGTATTATAAAAACCTAATGGATGTACATAAATTTAGTTATTTATAAATAAAATTATAATATTTGATGAATGTCTATTGTTGTGGGCTCCGGCCTGTGAAGTAAATACCGCTCGCCATTAGCATAATCAGCCTTTTAACATTTCCACTGCTGGGACACAGGCCTCCTCTCTAGGAGAGGGAATGGACCGTAATCCACCACGCGGGCCCAGTGCGGGTTGGTGAATGTCACATTTCTTCGTAATTTTGGTTCTAGGACATGCCGGTTTCCTCACGATGTTTTCCTTCACCGTTTTGAGAGCAGTGGTGATGAATTTAATTACTCAAAGTAATGAGCCTGTCTGGGTTTGAACCCGCGACCTACATTTCGTAAGTCGGGGCCGTTACCACTCGGCCACCACCGCTCGCCATTGAATGGTGTTAACTACGGCAATATGTTTTTTTGTAAGTTAATATTACTAAGAAAAATACGCGTATGAACGATAACTTCCTGACTGTAACGAGCGGCCTAAAAGCATAGAAAAATATCATGAGCAAACTATTTGTTTATGGATTACTTTAACGTATTGCATTAGAAGCTTCAATATTTGCGAATATCATTAAAAGTTATTTCCCGCTCATTTTCAACCAGTGTCGCACACAAACAAGCATTTTTTCTTCATAACTAAATATTGATCGTTTAAAAATATATAAAACACTTCTAAGCCAACTACATAATGACATAAGTTACCAGTACTCGGATGCACGTGTTTGAAAGGCATTTAAATATCTAGTATCAATTAATTTACAAGGCTGAACAACGCTAACCACGGTCAAGAGTAACTTTAGTAACCGTTTAGTACTTATTTACACATCGAGAATCGAGACCCCTCCGAATGCGAGCACGCTAAGCCGTTGACCCTGGCTGCTCAATAATTTACAGAATTCGTAAAAGTCCATCGATCGTTCTACATCCAGCTTTCTAGTAGCAGCAACTTAAATAATTAATATCTGTCATGTTGATGTGGAATGTGGAGTTCTGAAAATAATATCGAGACAATCATCGAGACGGATCCAGGTTACTGGTTGCTGGTTACTGTTACCGCACATCCCGCTTTTAAAGCACTTAGCCTAATCTGAAATGAAGGAGTGCAGCGCTAAAGATATTCATAATCATTATATATTCAGATCTTAATTATTTTTCCAATAACTATTGGAAAATAGGTTAATAGGAGGGATTTCTAAAGTGCAACGTGAAATCATAAAAAAGAATCACCTGGATCTGAGATGATATACCAACCGACAGCTACAACTATTTTTCCGACTGTCAAACACACAAGTCAAATGAAAAATACTAATAAGTTTACACTGTTTCTTCTTTAGGAGAAGTTTTAGTCATTCAAAATACTCAATTGTTTCACTTGGTAATAAATTAATTGTACACTGCCTTTGTTTTGACGTCCGTCGAAACAACAGTCCAGCACGGTATTGTTTAGTTTTATTCAAATTAATAGAACGACGTGAAACCTATCGGTAAACAATACCATGTAACTGAACTCTTAGTATTTTGCAAATGTTTCCACAGTCAGGCCGCACTATGGGTCAACACTAGTTTTGCTTAATTTGTCAAGTCGCCTCGCCTGAACGTCATAAAATATATTTGTGTTGAGCCGATTGTTTGGTATTTACGGCCGCGGCCGACCTACAACATCCTATTAAGGCAGTCGAGGAGCAACTACGTGGAAAATCATTTCAGGGGCATTAGAAACCGAGGAAAACGCTCGCTCATTATCCTAACCTTTAGGATGCGAGCCAGTCACGATACATGAACGATTTGTAATAACATTAAGGATATGGTACTAACACAGCCATCTACCGGTTCGCGTGTTTCTAAACATCCGATTTACTCGCGAAATGCCTTGTTATAATATTAGTAACTGATTATATCAAAGAGCTTGTAACACCCATGGAAGCATACCGTGTCGGCTTATCACTGAGATTAAGAAAGAGGGTTATTTATTCACTTTTCCACGCTGCGTGAACGAACGAGGTTAGAAACTGATGTTGCCAGGGTTGCCCTTATTTGAAGGATCGTGATCGTGATTACAGACACTTAACCAGTTCCTTTACTCTTAATTAAGAGAGTTCCTGCCATTATGAAGAATTACTGCATAACCTTCTCAACCGACCGCGTAATTAGCTTTTAGAAATGTTATCAGTACAGATTTTTAAAAGAAATCTAATTGAATGATTTTCTCGCGCTGAGTCAAGATTATTATTAGCATGGAGCTGCACATACAGTTAAAATGATTATAACGTGCTATATTATGAGTGGAGAATTGGAGCGTGTTTCTGTTTGGGGCTGCCAGCCAAAATCTAGACGAGCTTTTGGGAGACGCGCCAAGATCCGAGTGGAACTAATAGATATGCAGCAGATAGGTTCCAGATATACGTTCAGTAATTCAGTTATTAATTGCATGCTGTTTGTAAGATATTTACATAGGTTGTGATGTAATATCGTCAGCTGCTCTTATATAGGCCAAAACCTTGTGTTGGTCAGTGCAATATGTTCTTCTGACCTATCTTTATCATATTCGACTCTCCTGACCTATACGATGAATGAACACTACTCTATTTAGAAGAGCTATATTATCGAAAATTATATATAGCGCCAGGTTACCCGAAACAGCATGTACAAGGTTAATGCCCTTTCGGGTCACTAGCCTTTTAAGGGTGGGTGAGTATAGCTACTCGCAACCATACTATGCATAGATTAGGTCGAGGATTTCTTCTTTAAATACTAGTAAACCTATCAATAATTTTTATGCGACTGAGAATACTTAATCGAGTAATTACTATAAGTAATTTCATGGCACGCTAGCATATTTGTGCATAAACGGAATTAATGTACCTACTCAAGTTACTAAGCAAATGCTTCAGGTTTTTACGAAGAAAACAAAACTACTTATTAATTCACTGTACTATGTATGTAAATAGTAGAAGTATGTAGGTACACTGTGTACCTACTTAGTATGGCTAGATGATAAAAATGGTATTTCCGTCTGCTTGGAAATAACGTCATAACTATTATCGCGAAATAAAAAAAATACGCAATTGCACGCCAGGTATTTAATTACTCGCAAATTAAAAAATATTATATTTTAGTTCTAGAGATAATTATAATTATTCTTTCCGAACAATGGAAATATACAGAAAAAAAAGCTGTAGTATAAGTAAAGGGATGTTTTGAATAACGTGGAACGGAGGCCTACGAGAGCTACGAGTCTCGTAGCCTTTCATAGCACGGAGCACCCTATTCAAATCATCCCTTTCAAAATGTGACGTCGCATTGTTAGCAGTCAATGATCGGTATGGAATTTAATGTGATATCGAACGATCGAAAATGATTTCACTGAAAAAAAATTTGCAGGTATAAATTAAGTACCTAAGTAGATAGAATTTTTTCCATTTCCCAAGATCAAGTTTTCCTATAAAAATTGTCCGGTGTTATTTTTTTGTGAATCAAAAGTTACATACCTCTTATATTTTATTTAGTACACACACGAATACACTAATGATAAAAATCTGCATAGTTAAAAATATTTTCAATGAACGTTGCGTTTTCACGGTAGTTCATAAGTTTGCGCGGTTCTATGGCGAGTATGTTGGAGTGATCACGCAGTGCGCGTGGTGCAACGCGCGAGTGCCGCGCGACTGAAGCGCCGAGCACGCGGCGCCTGCGCGCGGGATGCTGCGCGCACGCATGAGGTCGCACACGCAGATCGCGCCTAACTCCATAGTTAAAACACTAACGCTCCTTCATGCATCATAAAAGATTCCGATCACAGATTTATGCAATATTTGGATTTTACCTTGATTTTATTTTATAAATGACATGGTCAGTGGACAGAATGGATAATCAGTAAAAAACATTACACTTGAGAAATTAACATTTTATTTATCTACTATCATGATTAAATTACACTGATTAATACGATATGACCAGATCCCGTAGGATACATTTTCTACAACGTTCGTGAAATTGGGATTTATAATTGAAAACTACAATAGAAATAAATAAATTCGGGCAATTTCCGAAACATACCAGAATACTGGGATCTCATATTTTAATACTTAAAAATACAATATTTATTTCAAATGAGATTACAGTCCATTATAATTTCATAATATTATTAATGTATTGCTTACAATTTCACCGAGATTACATTATTGCTTATTAGTTTAGTTAACAGTAATTAAAAGAGAAACATCGCATCACAGCATTTTGTCCGATTTTAAATTAGGGCTAGGAACGATTCATATCACTATATAAGTTCTACATTATTCCCTATGTAGATATTCGCTTATATAAATGCTGAGCCTACTTAAGTCTGGAGCAAGGCAGGAATGTTTTCCATATACTATACACTCGACTACATACAACAACGGTACGGCCATTTACTATTTCTATAGAAATGCAGACATTACTTGTAGTTTCCCGCGGCTGCTTCTAATTGAACATACATAGCAGTCAGGTTATTTTCTTGTTTAAAATGCAACAACACGATTGGTTGAACAAGGACACACGATAAAATACTATTTTATGCATTCATACATACAACCATAAAATTAAATTCCACCTTATTGACGGGCCACGGTGATAGAGGTACTATTTTGACAGTTTAATACATCTCTACGCATTATAGGCGAAGTTTTGTACGGTACCTATAATAATGTCTTTATCAATGTTAACAGACTATTCTGATAGTTTAATCAAAAGCCAAAAGATAATTAATTTATGTTTATTTTATGTCGGTCACCGTTTCCAACTGTTACTGAGTTTATTTACATTTAAGTGTACGTTATATTGTCCCCAGTATACAATGTCCCATAAAAATAGCCTCCTTGGGGGTGAACTAAGGAACAGTGGTACTCCATTCTGTTTTAAGCATAAACTATTCTGGGAGTATTTTTTAGTGTTCTGAGGGACCAACTAACTTTACACTGATGGTGGCCCGTACGGGAGCCCGGACTTTTGGGAGCTTGCGCCATTAGTCACTTGCAATGAATGTAATGCAGTGATACGAATTTTAATAAAATGCCTATTTAATTGATAAATACATAAATATCACAATTTGAGTAAATACTATGATGTAAACTTGCACTTTATACTTTATAAGCCAGCCGCCACCCTGTCGGTGCACAGCGAAACAACATCAGCTGATAGAACAGAATAGAGTTTTGATACTACCTAATGTTAGTTATATTTTAGTGATTATGGCACGTTTATTAAATTTATATAAGTTTCACAGATAACAAAGTATTGAGGAGTCGCGCTATTCTGAACTATAAAGTTGTTGTTTCCATTATGCATCCGAATTACTTTACAAAAACAAGGTTAGCACCTTTAACCCCATTCTGTAACACAATACAAATATATAAACACGGTGTTTTTAAATAAAATGTGTGATTTTCAGGAAGAGGCTCCCCGAAAATGGCTTAAAGTGCCATTTGTGGAAACGTGAAATAATTTATTTCTTTCGTGTTCTATGGTAAATAGAATAAGGGTACAAGTTTAAATAATAAGATCAGAGACAATTTAAAAAACATAAATTGCCATCACAAAAACAAAACGGTGTTTATATAAAATGATAAGTTATACTGATAACAAAATGCTCATGAAATACATTTTCATAGGCACTATGTAACATAGGTGCTAATTTACTTAAGATAATACACATACCAAAGGCTTAATGCTAAGTTTCTTTGGAAAAATAGGAATGTTTTGTAAGTCGACCATTTAAATTAAAAGTAATTACAGCAGTAACTACTCGCTCGCTCGACATTGTATCTAGAAGCGACTCACAAACTCTATCATAATGTTATTATTATAATAATAATTGCAATATTATTGCTTGCATCCTTATAATTACAACGATCATTACCGAACCCCTTACTCTCTAAATCGAAGTCAGCAAAGTACACGCTCATAATTTCAATTTTCCGAGATGCACTTTTTGCACAATTAAGCTATGCAAACGGCAAATACTTACTTATTTTATCAGATATATCTTACTTAGTAAATATCTCTCGCTCATTTGCTACAAGATCGATATTTCTCAAAATTGTTTTCTTTTTAGTTAATAATATAGTCGAGTTTACAAAATTGTGCTTCGTTTACTGTAAAACCGTAATTTGTCTAAGATCGAAAAATAAGATAGTAAGAGAGGGAAAGAGAGCAGATATTCTCCGAGAAATTACGTTTTTACAGTAAACGGATCGCAATTTTTTAACATATCTGTAATAATAACTAAAAATCATCAATCTATACTATAATAATATTATAAAGCTGAAGAGTTTGTTTGTTTGTTTGTTTGTTTGTTTGTTTGTTTGAACGCGGTAATCTCAGGAACTACTGGTCCGATTTGAAAAAATCTTTCAGTGTTAGATAGCCCATTTATCGAGGAAGGCTATAGGCTATATTTTATCCCCATATTCCCACGGGAACGGGAACTACGCGAGTGAAACCGCGAGGCGCTGCTAGTTTTTAGATATGTCGAGCTTATAAGCAAATGAGCGATATCTTAAATTCAGTGACACACTCATTTTGCATACATCACATTGTGTCTAGATGCATAAAACTTGCGCAAGAGTTGCTTATACACAGAACGTGACAGCTTTGGAAGGAATATAAAACAATATCTTCTAAAGTGGTTTAAAAAGATGTTTTCTGCCGATGGAAAATCGTCTCGAGCACGAGGCTTGTCCGAGTTGGTGCATTCCGCACGGCTTAGTTTTCTTTTTGTACTTTGCGGCTCATTGGTAAGTTTCAAGGCAGATGTATAGAAGAACGCATGCAAATAAATACACGTTTATAACTTAAATACTTAATCAGCTGATTTTTACATAATCTTGTTTGAAATGGGGAATGTTTGAAGTGAGCAATAAGCGGCGAAGTCAGGTGCACTGTTCGAGACAAAGCTTCTTTTTACAGCCATAAGTTTTCATAACTAAGCTTAATGCTATTTTCTTTTGAGAGGGACGATATTATTAATATTATTATGCTCGCAATTTTTATGTAAAAACCACATAATATATAAAATTAACTACTTTCAAAGTAGTAAGAGATTTTAATAAATGTAGAGTAAACACGATAGTCCAAGACGTTCTCGAGTAGAGAACTTACTTGTAAATTGCAAAATCAATTTACTACTTAAATACGAGCTATCAATACTTAGATATTTTGTAAGTTTAATGTTACACGTGCTTGAGTTCCTGTTACCTTGCTTTAAAATTTTAATATTGGTGGTGAAGCACCAACGAATTGGCAACGATTTTTCTAGCTTTTATCCTGCCTGTACGGTTTTATCAACCTTTGTAAATAAATGCATAGTTCAGTTGATACCAATTTGAATTATTCAGAAAAATGAGCTCACAATTAATGGTCGGCGGCATCGACCGACAACACACAACGGTTCATAATTATGCGGACGGGACTCACCGCAAGCATTCGATTTGCGATTTGTTTCACTAACATTCGCTGATGAGCTTTAAAGCGAAAAGCTTAGAGAGTCGATCTATGAATCCAAACGCAATCAAATCCTATTTGCTGCGATTGCAGAATAATGTTCTTTTCGCGAATGAACTGTTTCGTTACATCTGTTAGAGCAATTAACTCGCGATGAGTAGGGACCCACATTTTGAAAAACCACTGCCTAAGTTCCCGAAAAGTTTCGTTGGGCACCACTAACGATCAATAAAATCGTATTACAGAACATTTTAAACATAGATACCGGCCAAATAAAGCGAATTTGTTGGTAGGTACTTATAGGTCACTGGGAACGAGCGTACACTGCATCCGAGAAAAGCGACCGGCGCCAGCGTTGCTTTTTACGTCCGATTTTCGCACTTGTCTTGTCCAGGCGCGGAGCGTGGCGAGGAGCGGATGCTAGTGCAGCTTGCCGTGCGATCAGTGCGTGGGCAGCGCCAGGCGCTCGGCGTGCGGGCGAGCGCGCAGCCGCAGCGCCAGGCGCGCGCGTGCCGTCGCCACCAGGGTCGCCAGCGCGTGCGCGAACACCATCACCACCGCGCACAGCGACACGAACCCGAACGCTGAACCTGCACACATAAAACATGATTATCATTAAAAAAATCAAGCTTTCATTCTCCGCAGGCTAGGTACAAATGTATCAATCATTTCGCCAGCGATGGCACGGTCGGCGCAGTGGCTGAGTGAATGCTGCGATGCGTGTCGCAGGTTCGACTCCCGCACGGAACAAATATATTTGTATGGTCATACATAAAAAATTGGAGCTAAAGATGGTATTAAGTTCCGGGTCAGGCTGTTTGTGAATGTAAGTGTCTTTGTAAGTTTTTTCGTTTATGTTTGTAAACGCATTCACGATAGGTACAGGAGATATTTCTAGGGTCAACGAAACTCAAACTAAAAGCATTTATTTGAATTAAACCATTTACAGGCAGTTTTGAATTGTCAAGGTACCGAACAAGGTACACTGAAGGCGCCCGTTCACGACCATGACGCATGCGCTAGCACCAATCGGCTCAACCATTTCAAAGGGAGCCAAATGTTGCAACGCACGCTCCACCATCAGCCAGACTTTTGAGTGAGTATGACAATTTCCCCTTCGCCATGGTGTTAAAGTACAGTACTTACGCATAAGCCGTTACATAATTATACAAATGGTTATGGGGAAACATTAAAAACAAACCATTGGGGTGCGAGCCTGTTTCCCTTAACCAGGTATAAATGTAGACCTTAGGCCAATTTAATTCCATTTGGAAAAACCACCTAATAATGACTGTTATCTACATGGAAAAACCTAACCTCACATTTCACAGTAGGTAGAAGTTAAATATGTTTAGTTAACTATTTGTTATTTGCAGCCGAAACGAGCATTCTGATTACTGTCATGTGCTAGTAGCTCAGTCCTTTGGCGAAGTATAGGATAAGGAAAAAACTGAGAATTTTGTATAGGTAGGTGTACCTACATACATGCGTCCTTTTCAAGTTTTCCGACATTTATTTTTTCATGGCATTGCTATTATTAGTTGAAGCACTCTTTATATTTTATGGTAGATAAATAATGAATGACCGTGAAAAAGATTTTTATCAGCCTCTACTGTAGGTTAGATTATAAGGGTAGTTCTTCAGAGACAACATTTTCGATTTCTATGGGTACATTTCTGTAACCAACTAACAAAACGGCATGAATTTTTTTTTGTATGGTTTAGCTATATCCGTTATTGGGACAAATTATATTTTTTAAATAATTGCTGACTAGGTACAAAATAAAAATATTTTAAGCTTGTTCTTCTGATTCATATAACGCGTCCGTTTGCCATTTTCCGGAACAAAATGGTCGATGTCGTATTTTCCCTTTGATATTTCAATATAAATTATAATTACATCGAAAGGAAATGAACTATCCTCTTTTAAAAAAAATGTGTACCTATTAGTTATAACTACGTTAGTATATTTATAAATAAATAAATAAGAAGTGTCCGGCGTATAATACTGATTAATGTGGCGTAAGCTTCGCTTGACCGTACTTGGTCGGGTATTTATAATGGGAGTCTGGCTTCCCCTGTGGGGGGAGCCAGTCCAGCAACGGACAAGCTAGAAGGCGGACGTGCGGCTGGTTGGCTTAGATCCCGGTGTTACTAAGGTAAATACCTGATTCATCTGTGTTTGGTTCAGGTGGCATTCTGATTGCAATACCTACTTTATACAATTTATTTTATAGTTTTAAAACTTCAATCTGTGTTTCGTGTGATGCTTTTGGGTTATAGATTTGTATAGAAAAATGACAAGAATATAGTCTGTATGTATGATGAGTTATGCATGATTGTAGGCAAAATCCTGATTCATCTGTGCCTGATTCTTATGGTCAAAACCTCATATAAATCATAAAATAAAGAGAGAGAGGTGGCGGGTTCGAGACCGGGCAAGTACCAATGTTATTTTTTCAATTCATATGTACTTTCTAAGTTTATCTGAGACATCACTGACATTGGTGAAGGAAAAACATCGTGAGGAAACCAGGACTTGTAATCAATATAAATAATTATGTAAGTCTGATCAATGCTCGTGCGTTCTCTGTAACAATGCAGTGGGACAATAATAGGTTGGTATTATTATTATTTATATTTAACAATCATTAAAACCTAGTTATTCATAAGTCAAAGTGTTTATCTAATTTCTGTTATTTGAATATTGCAGTTAACAGCAATGCCACTTAGGATCAAAAGAAGGAGAAAAAGAGACTTTCAGAACGTAGAAGGATAGAAAATATAGGAAAAGATCCAGACAAGTATGCTCTGTGGAAATTAAAAATGAAAGAAATGTATTTGGAAAGAAAGAGAGAAGATAAAATCGCGTCAGTTCAGAATTTGACACCCAAACAACACCAACACCAAAGTTATTAAGGAAGATAATTGTTAAAAAAGCCATTTAATTATAGTTGCCATATCAAGCCATATCAATATAGAGCTCACTTATATAAAGTTTTTCATTTTTATTTCGGTTTCCGATTTATCTGTAACAAATTCTGATTCATCTGGGCACAAAATATTCGAAGTTCGATATCTTGAAAACTACATTTTAAAAACGAGTCCCTCATTCAAATATACGTTATTTAGTATACCTATTTTCATATGAGCATGTGTTAAAGAGCTGAAAATGAAATTAAATTTTGGACATATGAATCAGTCGAAGAATAAAATTTCGAAGAACTACCCATAACCGTGGCTAACAAGTTATAACTCCTACTATATATTTCATAGCAATCAATAGGCCTCGCACGCACATCAACTCTTTGGTCACATATTCTCATTCAGCTACAATCAGAGGCTGTAGCAAGACAAATTAAACATCTATCAGCGTCAGTAACAATATCAAACTATTCTCATAGTTTTGGTGTTTGGCCGCTGACTGGCTGTACTGAAATATCACGTGATCAATCCTTGATATTTTGTCTTTTCGACAGACTAGATGTAATTCTCTTACAATTAGTTAAAACCATTTACCAGGCTTATTCCAATCCAGCGCTGGATATATAGCTGGTAGTCCGATCCTGTCAGTTCCGCCGACAGCCCAGTAGAAGGCACTGAAGACGCCGTACGCGAGGCCTGCGCCGGCACTGTACAGCGCATGCGCGGCGCGCACAGGGTGTGACGTCACCGCCAGCTCTACCAGCATCACCAGCGAGTTGCCGCCGTGCACCAGAACGTTTAGGGTGTTGATCTCATGGATTTCTGTGGATAGAAGAAATACTGAGAAAAAAAAACTGAAAATACGTTGCAATACGGTATGCTTTCTAAAATGCAACGTGCGCTAGGGGGCCGGACATGAACTTGTATTCGGCCGATTCGTTGAAACGACAGATTAAAAAATAATAAGCGCCTTTTGTAATAGAGTTGGTTATGCATCTTGAAATTTAGATGCTATGTTTATTTTACTAGGCGCTTAGAAATTTAGTGTTGTTCTAGATTAATATGGTTCACTAAACATTTGGAAGTCTATAATGTGGTTCATGAGATTGTGTATCGGATTAAAAAATAAGTTCATAGGTTCTAGTGTTATTGGTATAATAAAAGACAAGCAAAAATGCCGGGAGAAACATCTGTGAAATAGGAGCACCGTAGTGCTTCTTCCAAATTCATAACACACAAAGAACATCTATTTCGACGTTGTTTTTTTTTTGTTGAGTAAGTGTATTAAAAGATGTGGTTTGGATATTTTTTTTAATTAGAGAAAACTGACTTGCTTTACGTCTATGCTTCGATCAATAATACACTGTGCTATTATTGATCGAAGCGTCTATGCCATAGATATAATATATTTCTATGGTCTATGCATATCGTAGTACATACGTGTCTAATATAAGTCGTCGTTAGAACAGCTGTCAAAATCAAAGGGTTCACTCACTAGGATCATGGACGAGCGCCCAGTACACGAGGGAGATGACGAAGGCGAGATCTGTGGCGATGTTGTGCGTCAGCCAGTAGGCGCGACACAGCAGCGGCGTGCGCGTGCGCCGACTCATCGGGATGGGGATCTCGTCCTCTTCGCATGCTGCAAAACGTAGGTTGACTGTTTGAAGAGACAAGGTTTAGAATGTGATTTGTATAAGTTTCGTAGATTTGTTAATAGGGTTCACAATAAATTGGTATTCGTTAGTTAGTTTAGTTTTTGCCATCACATCATTGCAGTTGTTTGGGTTGAGCTATGCCAAATGAGGATGAATATTTGAAGTATGGGTTCACGTAGTTCTAGTTACGAGGGATATACTTTCAGGTTATGTTAAGATCTTAGGTGAGAGTACCAATGTACATAATTATTCAAGGCTAGGTTCTGTCAGCGGCATCGTCCGCTTGAAAATCAAACATCCCACGGGATACTCCCGGGTTATAAAAAATATTAGCTGTACTATTTCAGCACAAGTGTTATTAACCACTTACTGGGGCTGTTTCATTCACATTTGTTATGTAAATCTAAGAGACTCAATAAACTAATTTAATTTAACTGTTTCAGGACATCGTCTACCCATGGGCAAAGACTTCATAGATCTCTGTTTAACCATTAAAACGTGAAGAGATTACCAAATTATATCTAATCGGAAACCGTCGCAAAATAAATCTAGTCAGTAAAAACCTTCTGACATGCGAGTCAATGGATGAACGCATCTATTCATTTCGTCTATTCGTAGCTAAGTGTCCGGGCCAGTTAACGAAAGTGAGCGTTGTATAAATCCTTTTATGTCACCCACAATTGTGCGCCACTTGCCATTGAAGTGGACAACGTCTCCAATTTTCAACAATAGCTCCTGAATAACCCACTCCATCAGGGCTCGGCTCCGTTGGAATGAGGAACCAATAAGATAATTTGAAGCACAATGGACAGCGGACCCGCTCCACTATGATCTTAATTGACGCGAAATTGTTACCAATCAAGCGTTCGTGACCTCTGTCGATAGCGTGCACCTAAATAATGTCCAAATGTCTTTATTTGAATACAAATGCCCTTGACAAGCATCGATGCGAACGAATTCGGCAGTACGTATCGTGAGCAAACCAATAAGTAGTTATTAGGAGTTTTCATCTAAATTGATGAGCAGTCTAGACATCTCAACGCATAGCGGTTGTATTGGACGAAAAAAGACAAAACACGTGTTCAATCGATCCTTAGCGAACATTTAGATGTGCACGACAACATGCGACTCAATGATTCAGATTAATTGATTCGCATGAGGAGTTACTTCGCCCAAGGAATCCGTTTTGTGTAATAAACGCACCCACGCGAGGCACTTGACATTGACGGGCTCGGCCTGCCCGGAATGTGCTGACCACTAGCTATGACAGCTTTAACACTGAGCTCCAAACTGGATCTAGGCTATTGGCTCTTCATTAAGCAATCACGAGTAATGGCTTTTTTACATGGAATTTAGTTCACACTCCGAGATCTACATTTGGAAGTTCAGTTTATAAAAGAAACATGAATAAGTGCAGAATTCCGTAAAAAAAAAACGAAAATAAGTAATCTTCATTCGACGTTTTTGCTTCGGGTTCAACATCTTGTAACGGAAGTTGACGTTCAGCGTTTACTAAACTATGTTGCTTGGTTACATGTTCTTCATTTAGTCAACAAGTCTCAACCGAAGTTAGTGTGATTTCAGGATTCAGTATATGCTTATTCACTTCAAAATTTGAATTTACGGCATGCTTCAGTATGACTCGGAAATGAAAGGCTACACTGGTGTAGTTTTCTAATGCTGGTGTTTTTATATTTGACTGCTTATTCAATCAAAAGAATTTATTCAAGCTACAGCATATACATATCTATACCAATAACAATACCTATCTACTGCAATCATCAAACCGTCAACCAAGTGCTAATAGCCGTGTTCTCTAATAGCTGAGTATTGTCGCGTTGTCAACAGACCTCCATTTTCAGCAGCAGATGTGTACGGACTTAGTCCTGATACCACTGAGAATTTTGCTTAGGGTAAAACCGGGATAGATGCCCCACTTTTTGAAATCATTTTATATCTCCCAGTGCGAAAATAAAAATATTTTAATTGTAATACTGGTTTTATCTACAAATTTATGACAAATAAAAAACATTATCTTTGATGTTTCGAGAGTTTTAGCGATTTTCGCGGATTTTTGCTGAAAAACGAGCATCTATCCCGAAAAAACTTTGATCGCACTTTGCCTTCCCATGCAACCGCACAGAGACATGAGACACAGTCCACGTAGTGCGGTAGTTGGAAAGTCTCCCGATACATAAATAAAATAGCAAACGATTCATCCGCTAAACTAGAGTAATTACAATCGGGGCACCTGTACTACTGGGGACTGACTACACCTGTACTACTCTACCCGTGTTGATGAAGCAAGCGTGAAGGCATCAGATTTGAATAGGCATCGCCTTCGCTTTAATATGAAAAAGATAAGCTTCTCACATTTTTCCAGTCAGTCAGTTTATTTTGCAATACAATCGGATATTGTAAAAAAACACCGAGCAAAGATTCTTAGTATTCGAGTAGTTAACTGAAATTCTGTCCCAATCAACACGACTTGTTTTTATCAACATCTAGTACTTATATTTTTATTAGCTTCGGTTGATAGTATGTAGGTACCTACTTTATGTGTTTTAAAAAGATAAATCATATATTTGCCGCCATTCATCTTAGCTGCATTATATCGAAATAAAACTTTAATTCCACAGTAAAGTGGCACTATTTGTATAATTAATACTATTTGTTTTATTTTAGCGTAAGTGGCGAAATAAGCTTTTTCTATTTTTATTTGCGTCATCTCGTTATGATGCATACTCTAAGCAAGCGCTGTGGCTCCAAAGTCTACTGTAAGCCATTGAACTTCGAGTACAAGTTCAATGGTTCTCTTACATTGTAGCAAACTGCTTTTTCTTGAACGAAGGAATGCAGTTTTAAAGTTTAATCTTGTCGCATAATTGACCAGTCTCAAATTGTAGTTACTTAAAAAGTTATAGAAAATATTTATAAAAACGCAAAGTCGTACTTTTTTTGGTATTCTCAATCTAAGCCCGCCCTCTTACATTGAGAATACCAAAAAAAGTACGAACATTTCGCGATTTTTCGAGCGTTGCAAAGTTAGCACATGTTTTCGAAGCTGCATACGATGTTGACATGAGCTACTAGTAGTGGTACTAACAAATTATTAAAACGACAGTACAAGCCTTTAGTTTGCGATTTCTAGTGTTACCTAGATATATTGGCCTATCTTGTCTTAGCGTCTTGTTTAATAAGTACTAGGCCAACAGAAACTTACGGGAGTCAAACTTTTGTGCTCTGTACCGGTGCACAACGGCGAGGGCCAGTGCAGACTGCAGTGCGATGAGCAAGTAGCCCCAGTTGGTGAAGTAGATGAACCACTTCATGTAGTTGAGCTCCACCTTGGGCCCGTCGTAAAGCCGCGGCAGACGCTGGCACGCGAAGCTCGCCACGCCGATTGACAACACCGACAGGAATAACAACCATCTGTACGAAAATTAATCAATATCAAGAAAATATTTACACATCTTTGAAAGAATTATATAGAGCTATCGAAAATAAATGGGTTCTTTCTACAACTTATCCTACCAGTCAAGCTACCCTAGTAAAATACTCATTTTTATTAATACGAACTTAGTTGTGATGTTGTGAAAAATAAAGACAGTTCCATTTGTCTTTTCGCATGGAAATGAACTACATAAGACTCAATCGTCTGGGTACCTAAGTGGGACCTAACTGAATATTTTGATGAAAGATGAAAAAATCGGATAACAGCGTTTTGTCGTCAGCCTTGACTACGAGGTAACAGCAAGGAAGCCATCATTAAAATTAAAATGGTTATATAGACTCACCTGTATACTAGGTATGCTGTGGAGGGGTGTGGACTGGCCTGCCACTGACTGCAGGCGAACTGATACGCCGGCGAGTGCTCGAGGTTGAGCGCGCGCCGGCTGGCCTGCCACATGCGGCCCAACATGGCGGGCTTGCATGACTTCTGGATGGCTACAGAAGAAATAACAAACATCAGTAGTCGTATATACAAGCTTAAAAGCTTAAAAAAACCCTTATTCTGAATCTACCAACGCATCGTATAGATAAACAGCATTCACCACAGGATTTCTTTAATTCGGTGAACATTATGATTCAAACTGGACATAACAATGAAAACCGTTAGAGGAGTCTCTTCCGAAAGTCCGTTTAATTAAATCTCCGATACGTCTGTATCGGAGTATTTAACTTGAGCGTCTAATATTTAAGCTGAAAGGTTGACATGTTGGGCATTGGATGATGACTAAAATTAACCAAGAAGGTCCTAGATTTCGAAGGTTGATTTAACACACAGGTAACGACCAGTAACTTATCTCCTGCTTAGTCTCACTTCGTGCGAACTAAAACCGATTAGCAAGATACTGAATGCATGCGAACAACCTGAATTTTCAGCAGGAGACGTTACTTGTGTAGGTTGGCTAGTAGTTTTATATCCGAAAAGCAATTTTATAAATTAGCACCACTTGAAACTCGCCAGTTTTTATACGTTGACAACAGACGACTAATACATGAATCGTAACATAAATTCTAATTGTACCACCGTTCAATGAAACTGCGTGAGTGGTGGACGATCGATTTTATGAAATAGGCACCTTATTACCGTTCGTTTCTCATATTTTATTTAATTGGAGACGATGTTGCGTTCACAAGCTCAGGGGGCGACACTGACACGCATATCACCAGGGCAGTCATGCTGCAAGTTTCTTTTAATTGAAGTTATTCTAAAAGTTTTCATGGTACCACCAAACAAAATAAAAACAGCAACTGACTAGTACTTCCGTTATACTTTAAATGAATATTTATTTTAACACGTACTCTGCCGGTAGTATAAAAGATAAAAAATCAAGAAAACTTCGTTGAAATATAAGCGTTAGGTCAAAATATACATTTATGTATGGGAAGGGTTTTATCTGCACTGGGTTCCGTGGATATTTCAAAAAAACTGCGTGAGGTCATAATTGACCTACGCGGCGCTGCATGTAATATTTAAAAGTGAATATTCGTTATGGAGGCGCCGCCTCCGGTCACCCGTAAGTGCTTGCATATACATAAGCAAGAGGGACCTGTTACTAAATTGAGACTAAAACAAAACTAAGACATTCGTTACATATGTCTGTACTGTCGTGTACTGTCCTGGTGCAATACATTGCCTACAATGCTTCAATAATTCTCATCGCTGTTTGTAAAGGTTTTATAAGTAACTAGCTGCTGCCCGCGACTTCGTTCCCGTGGAATCCCCGATTTTAAAACATTCTATATCGCTGCTCCGCTCCTATTGGCTTAAGCGTGATGAAATATAGCCTAAAGCCTTCCTCGATAAATGGTCTATTCAACCCAAAAAGAATTTTTCAATTCGAACCAGTAGTTCCTGAGATTAGCGCGTTCAAACAAACAAACAAACTCTTCAGCTTTATAATATTAGTATAGATTTAGTAGCTAACTGATACTGTTTTATTAATAGTTATTACGAATAAACACGATTTATAATTTCACCCACATTTTCAACAAATTTATGATTACTCAGAAACCTTACTGAAGGCAATCTTTCAATATGGTTTCTGAGTAACCGTAAATTTAACCGGAATGGCGCTGTATACCAATGTCTAACCTTCTATAGAGAAATGTTCGGTGAATACGGCCTACGGCTCACAAATCAGTTTCAAACTCAGATGTACCTTGAGGTCACTGAAGCCCTGCGCGGCAGAGAACGTGTTAATAGCTGTCGTATGGTGAATTGGTGAGGCATGCAGCATATGGTCACGTGAGCATGCGGCACTGGCGCTGGCCATATTTTGCACGCGATCAATAAAGGCATTAATTAAGAATACGTTATGTGGCCCGATGTTGCGATAGCGACGGAGGGGAACACTTCGCTATAATCAACAACGATCCTTTCAATGCAAAAACGTTTAAATCAGATCAAATATCTTCCTCATGACGGGACAGTGTAATCAGTTCACTAGATAACGAAATGAAAGTTACATGGACGTTATACGAGATTAATATGAGCGATGCATCGGCAAACAAGATAAGTGCATAAGTAAGTGCATTAATGTTGGCGTAGGTAAGTGCAATGAATGAGTCAATGAATTCAGTGTCGTCTACTCGGATATCAGCTTCATGAATTACAGGAGGAGATTAAGAGTCCAACATTAACTGATGTAGATATCTATGATGGGTCTAGCGAGCGAGGTCAATGCACAACAAATTGTGAGCCACCTGCGTCGATTGGCCGGAGCAGCGAGTGGGCGCACCAACTGTTCGCAGAATAATCACTAATTAGTACACAAGGCCGCGAGGGATCGAACAGGAGCTCGCCGAGGGCATAGTATAAACAGGGAAGTAGGTTATCTCCGGCCTAATTCGCGATATAATTGCCTACTGTCTTAGGGTTGTCACTTTAACACATCTCTGTATAACTAATTCAGTGATCATTAGTCAATAAAGTTCAACAATGGTTTGATTTTACAACTGTAAGTACTTACCTTCTTAGTTATTATACCTACAATACTGAGAAATCGGCATAACTAAACGTAAACAAAGCAATAGCGGCAAATCAATTGATAGATCAAAAGTACCTACCTAATATATTCTAGTAGGAAATTAGGCCTACCTACCTACTTTCTCTGTGTGATAGAAAACTAATAAAAATAAGTAAGTAGGTATCTCATCATCAAGTAAAAATTATATGCTAGAATAAGTGACTAGCTTACCTTTCCTGTTCATTAGGTAATCTGAACAGAGATAATTCTGGAATCGATGAATTATTGAGACACCCAAACACACAGCAATACGTTCTCCTGCGACTGTCAGACATTTTTTATTTATTTAGCGGTGACGCGCGAACCTCGTGCAGTGTTAGCCCCGACTGGCGCACTGAGAAACGGGTCGAGACTTGTTAAAGTGTGCGTGCGTCGACGCATAGATACTATGGCGCACACATACAAGCCGCGCGCGGTGCGTTTGTATGAAGATAAACTACTACCCCTGTTTATACTATGCCGAGGGCCTCATACTTCGGACTAATAATTACATTGGCGGCTCTTCTTAGATCTTTCTCGTGCTTTCGCCGCCATCGTGCTTCATCATAATTTGCTTCTTGGACCTTCATATAATCATTAACAAATGATAAAAAGGGGGTATATTACGAATGGTTTTAATTACTTATCCGAACTAAAGCCATGATTTTTAGAAAAGTGCCGCGTTTTATATACGCCGCACATATAATGAACATATACATATGTATGTGTTTAATGCATCGCTACGAGAAGCGTAGCATGCGTAACATTGAAAGAATAAAATTTTATAGCTGTGGCAGCGTGGAACAAATATATAATGCTATTATATTGCAATGAATAGTCGCCATTTAATTCGTATGAATTAATTTTGTTATGAATGCGAATTCATGGTGTTTATCAATGGAACCTTTTCAGGCTGGTTGTAATAAAACAGTCGGTGAGATTTCGTCTCGGTTGGCTGGCTGGCACTGTCATTGTGATAGCGATCTGGCCTCACACAATGCTCCCATGATGCTGTTGTTCTAATACAAGCTTAGGTACATTCAGCTCGCTCCGATCGATGCGTAACTACCTGTAGCACATACTGTAGTCCGCGCGCTTGTGGCCAATCGGTCTATAGCCGCTGCCGTATGTTACCTTCATAGATAGTTCGGTCTTGATTCAACTTTGAACTACATTATTAATTCAATCAATGGCTACAAAAACATATTGTTCTCTAAATTTTCCCAGTTTATCTATCAATAGTGAAAGCTTTCCAATGACACTTTGATGTGTCAAATAGCAATGACAGTTTGAGAAAGCCTTTGCAAAATTGTATAAATCCTTCGATAGAAATTTTAACGGTTCAACCTACATAGTTCAGGCAACTGTGCTCTTTAAAAAATTGCAAGATATTTTATTGTAAGTAAATGTGTCCTATATTATAATAAACATTAAAAAATTATATATTTTTATAGACAATATTACAAAATACAATACACAATATTACAAACATTTAAATGAAACTCATACACATATTTTTTCATTATTTTATCCCACTCAGAATTGTATTTAGTTAAACAGTTAACTGAGGCACAAATATGAACGGTTCTTTATGATCTGACGGGATGTCAAAGTGGCTATCAAGCTGGCTGTTTATGTCCATGAACACTCACAAAAACCATCGCAGTTCCAAATAACAGCTCTAATTGATACACTGTTAAAACAGTGGTATTAATAAGCATGATTTTATTAATGTAAATATATATACATATGTATGTATATATATTGGTAATATGCAAAGTATGAGCATCCGTCACGGATTACGTGAGTATGGCATAAGCCATTCACAACTAGTTGTACAAGACGAGAATGAATATTTATAGGTGCAACTATGTATTTACAACTGTTTATCTAGACGGCGGGCAGACGCCGCCAGCCTTCCGGGATAACCTTGTAGTCACAGACTAGCTATTGTAATGCATTCCGTGTGATTTCCTACATCCTATGATGCCTTGGTACTGCTAAGTACCAACTTATTTGGGCATCCTATAACGCTTAAGCCGAGGTTCGTTTGTGAATTATAGATATGAGCACCTGTATTGAATCTAGATTCTTAAATACACTCTCTATTCGGTTGTATCAGTATTATTGATGTTACAGCTGTGGGACTGATGAAGAAGCCAGTGAATTGTTATTACTAGTCCGTTTAGGTTTGTTATGAAAACGTATCTATTAAACTCGTACAATTTTGTTGATTCATGTAACTCTGCATATACATATATATTAAGGCTTGTTTTGCAAATCAAAGATTCAATGTCGTATAATAAATGTTTGTATACAAATATGATTACATGAACGAATGATGTTGTTTAGTCATTTTATTATTAATCACGGCCTTCATAAAAAATATACAAAATTAGTTTGAAATCGCACACATTGGTTTAGTAATATTACAAACTAACACTTCGCCCGCGACTTTGTCCCCGTGAAATTCGTTCTGAAAGAATGAAATGTCACAGAAAAAAAAACAAAATCAATTCAAAGCAAACATGACAATTCTGATACAAATGGATTACCTCCGGTATTTCTTGTTAACAGCTAGTTTGCATCGATCTGGCAGCCGGTGACCATCTTAATTAGATAAGTTAGCACTGACCTGTCACCGGTAGAGGCCACCTGGACTGACCTGGTTAATCTGCTGTTAGTAAACACACGCTGATGGGCTGCGCGGTAATATTGCAAGCATTCTCTGCGAATTATGCGTAAAGTGACCCAGTACTGGGAAGGCTTATTGGCAATATTTGATCCTCTTGGGCTGAAGCCAGATCCAAAAAGATAACATCAACTAATAATGAATAGAACTGAAAACTTTAAGTTTTGAAAAGAAATAAGAAGAAGACGGGACGCGAATGAGAACAACAACAAGGATGACAGAGATGTGGAACGGAAGAAGATTCTAAAATAATATATAACTCATTTAGGTTTGTTGAATGACGCGCTAAATAAAGTCAGTAATAAGGATCTCGTTGATAGTGACCTGCCTAACACATGCTAACGAGCGATGCAGCAAATATTAATGAAAGTGAAATTAGTTGGTGTTCAAGGTGATTGACGAAGAGAACTACTGTCATGGCTAATTCTAGTTGAGGCCAGAATAGGTATATGTACATAACATTTAATCGGAGGTCACTATTACTATACTTATTATTGGAGAAGATGGCGAAAGAGTGACCTTGCAGATGCTGTTGTAAGCGTCCTGGGTATTAAACATATGGAATGGAATCCTAAGAAACCACCATTATTTTCTGATTATTGTCATAGATATGCTGATGATTGTTCATCAAATCATCATTAAGATAATATGATTGTTACAGACGTCCAGAACAATTGTGAACATGTATAGACGCGCATGTGTGTACATAATGCCTATTCACCCGTGCCGAACCAATAATGTGTAACACGTCATATTCTAAGTTTAACGTTTTTCTGTTGCGTGATAGCTTGACAACAATAGATTCTGGGTGCTTTAATAAACTGAGATGTAGAGTTTCTTAGAGAGCTGAAACTAGCTGAGAAACAACCAACATGGGCCACTCAAAAGAGTGGTTAGATTTGGAAAGGTTTTTTAGAACGGACGATTGTTCACGTTATCAAATAGTTAGGTAACTACCAGGGCACACATATTATCGACAGAATCACCCCTTATCACAACAGAATCAAATGACCTTAACATAAACTATTAATAGGTAGCTACGAGGTAAGGTCAATGCACATTTGACATACTTACTGAAGAAAAATCGATATTACGGTAATACATTTCCAACTATATAGTTCAACTAACCCGGAGCAACCAAATGGTCGCATCTGGCCGACTTGTGGAGGAACAAAATTGGGGAGGTGATTCAAGCAAAAACTTTTTGATTAGTGACAAGGAAACGGGGATTCTGATTCCGGTAGACAAGATTAGGACAAGGATAGAAAAAGCAGTAAATATTTGGGGAAAACAGAGAGAAAATCTGTGCGTAAGTACTTTTTAATCGACTTCCAAAAAGGAAGAGGTTCTTAATTCGACTGTAAGTTTTCTTTTTTGTGTGTTACTTCATTACTTTGTACTGCGTGTACCGATTGTGATGATTCTTTTTACAATCGAAAGCTGGTGCTTGTCATATGGAAAAAAATGATATAAATTTGATTGAGATCTGACTACCAGTATTTGAGTTATCCCTAATAATGCGTGGCTTAGTCTACATTGATGATGTTCTCATTTCCTCTTGTTGATGTAAAATGAAAAAAAAAATACAGACGAATTGAGAAATATCACCATGGTACGTTTAGGTGGGGGGTTCACCAATAAAAAATGAAAAATAAAAAAACTTTTTGCAAAATAAATACAACCGACTTTACACAAAAAACCAAAAAGTACAAAATAACTTTAATGCCAGGAAAGGTTTATTTTACTTTAAATCTAACTATATATACACTTAACCTAAAAATAAACTAAAATCCTCCTAACTACAAAAATAATGGCATAAAAAAACTCGTCCGCATCGCTATCGACTGGGAGTGAACCCAATAGACTGGCGGCATTGCCACGTTGTATAGCCATACTTATCCTCTGTCCGAAGTAAAAGCCAGCCCTTGGGTCACGCGAATTGTCAACCAAACGTTTAGCAAGTTCTTTAAATAACGCATGAGCACTCGGACCCCACGGTCCAAGAGTTTCAACCCCAAACGGCTCAAACATATAATTGCCGACTAGGTTATTATATTACAGCCGTTTGAGGTTCTCAGCAGCCGCAGCGGTAGCACCAGCGCAACACGACGAGTTAGGAAGATGGGTTGGCGCAAGACTATCGACACAAGTAGCGTCCCACACTAAAGGCCTACCCATCTTCTATGGAACTTTAATGTAAATGTTAATATTGGAATATTCTAATTAAAACCGTATCTGTGTCCAAGATACTATAATGGCTCATTTTGGATTATACTTGACATCACCAGATCCTTAGGTGTTGTGTTACGGTCAGAAACTTAAGTCTAACGAATAAAATTTGGAATGGCATAAAATTACAGCATGCCACATGCTACTGCCCTTATAAGTCTTCTGCTCATATTAATCATCTGCCACGCACTTTATGTTCGGATCAACTTTCAGCTTTGCTGTGGTTGCAAGTTATTGTTGAAGAAAAATAATGGAAGGATCACCAGTGAATAAAATACGTAGGGACTCAAAGGTATTATCTGTTTGAAAATAATGATCATTCATCAACGAACCAATATACTCGCGAGAATCTACAGTTATGATATACTGTTATGTACGCATATGTGTGCTTATATCTGAAAACATGTGTGTAGATATTTTCCGTAGAAAAATAAATGTGCAACAAATGGAAAGCAATTTAGTATGGCTAGCTAGGTAACATTTTTGCATCGTAAAAAACAAATTAGTACAGTATACCTTCACCGCTAAGTTTTCAGGTGCCTTAATATTGCTGGTGCTGTTCAAATATCACAGTGGCAAGTTACAGTTGGTGTTATTGGTATTTTTTTAGTATCTTGATACCGACTTTTATGCAAAATATTATTATATTTATGTGTTTGGATTTTACGCTTATGGCACTTTATGATTTTTCGAAATTTGTAAACACCACTGGAATTTCGATGAAATTTCTATGAAACTAATCGGAACCTGCTTACATTTAAAAAAGTTTTTTTTTTATTTACGGAATTATGTGGTCAAAAACATTTAAAAATACAAACGCAAGGAGAACCTGTTCCTTTTTTTAAAGCCCGCTAAAATTAATATGTATGTATGTAATGTTCATAAATAAAAGCGGGCTGGTATCCGCAACTCCACGACTAAGCGCGTATTTTGCGTGCAAAAAATTAATATGTAATTACTATATATGTATACAACAAATAAAAACTCTTAACTAACTAAAAATAAAAATAGTCAAAAGATGACGTCGAAAAGTTCCTCCGCTTCGCTGGCCACTAGTAATTTAATATATTGATTAATATATGTATTGATTAATTTAAACAAAACTTTTAGTGACGACTGAAGCCTAAAAAGTAGACAATCTTTAGACAATTCATCCTAATTGTGGTTGCTTGTTGCTAGGGTCATGTTTTCGATTGAAAAAGAGTTAGCGCTCATTTCTGATTTATCTATTGGCCATTATAACAATTGGACGATTTGTTCGATATCGTAAAATAACGTCTACACGCCCCGGAGACCAAAAATACATGACAATTGATCGAATTTTTGTTGAGTTCCAACTGAAACTTTCGAGTGCTGGTTTTACGTCACTTTCTTCATAAAGATGAGTTAGGATTTTATTTTTTGTTTATTGAAATACCCATTATTTGTATATTAGCGTGTACAATTTATATGAAAATCTTAAATCAGTTTTACGAAACACTGGCTGTGCCCGCAACTTCGTTCGCATGGTTTCGGATTGAATGTACGTATAGTGAATATCTTGCATAGCCTGACCCCTCTCAGAATAAAGAAAATAGGAAGTAAGGTACCTATCACCTCTTCCATTTCAAATGCCAACCAGACCAAGTATCTCCTTGTACCTGGAATTAAAACTAACAAAACAGACTATCGAACGAATGGTGCTTGACTTCAAATTACGAAAAAAATAAAAAGATGAATCAATTTTATTCATAATTTCGTGTTTTATATTTATTTCGTAATAAATATAAAACACGAAATGAACAATACGAACCAGTGAGTGAGTGAGTGGTTTTAAGATTTCATTTTATAGAACACTGAATAATCCAATACTGTGTTTCGGTTATAAATTAAAACAGCTTTATAATATTGTTAGATGAGCCAAACTTCCAGTCACCGTCATCAAAAATCGTTTTTTAAATTGATATTTAGTACCTTTTTTCTGGATGGGATATCATCAAATGGCTTCTCCCGCTCTGGGCGGTGCGGAAGGGAGTTTCAGACTCTTACTGACTAAAACCCACCCGTGATCCTTCTACTAGTGCCCTTTCCGTTCCAGGGTCGCAGTTACTCTTTCTAACAAATATACTGCTGCGCAATATATTTGTATAAAAGTTGCATAAAAGTACCTATGAACACACAGGTTCCTTATACAAGTTGGGTCTTTACGATTCGTTGGCGTTAATTCAGGGACTGATGGTGTGTTCATGACATTAGCAACTTTCACTAAAGCACTTAGGTACTCTGAAACCACAAAAAAAAGTTGTTCACCACATTTTGTCGAGTTCTTTCACATTTGCGAGTATTAAAAGTTGCTTAATAATCTTCATTCAAATCGTTACATTCATTTTCTAGATGAAAGATTTGAACGTTTGCGTGAAATACCTCGAGGAATAAGCTAAGGAAGGATTTATGGAAAATCGTCATTCTTCAACTAAAGTTCGTCGTTTTTGTGTAAGGGAAATCCCATGGAGAGCACGACTATGTCCATAGATTTAGGAAAGAAACAGTCAGTTTATGATAATAAAGTAATAATATATTGTTTTATGGCTCTCAGGTTGTAGCTGTACTAGTAGGTAACTAATATCGGAAGGCCCTTACGTTTGATGGCTACTATCCATTTTACGATGTCGTTAAAGTAGCTACTCACAATTTAAAGGTTATACATTGCATTGATCTGTTGTTTCAAGTGTTATTCAACTTGCACATTGGTAATTTTCCAATGGTAATGGTTTGGGCACTAAATTAGTAGCATAATCAGCCTTTCATGTTCCTACTGCTGGGACACAGGCCTCCTCTCTAGGAGAGGGAATAGGCCGTAATCCACCACGCACGGGTCCTGTGCGGGTTGTTGAATGTCATATGTCTTCGAAATTTTGGTTCTAGGACATGCCGGTGTCCACACGATGTTTTCCTTCACCGTTTTGAGAGCAGTGGTGGTGAAGTTAATTACATAAAGTAATGCGCCTGGCTGGGTTTGAACCCGCGACCTACAATTCGTAAATTGGGGCCATTACCACTCGGCCACCACTGCTCTCTCTAAATTAGTATTTGTAAACATAATTTACTTAACATATTTACCGAAATTTGTAAACTTTTAATAGTTATTTAATTATCTAATAATATCCCTCACAGCACCCTGAGTATGATAGGAGGGACATCCCCATGCTGGCCAAAAAATCTTCCTTTTTTAGAAGTCGGTTAAAAATAGCTTCATTCCCATCTCCATTAAATTTAGTTTTTTATCCGTAAGCCATTTTACAAAAGAATATGGTGATCAAGTTTTGTTTTTAATCTATTTCTATTTTTATGATACTTTGCAACTTATCTGAGCATGTGATGAAACCGTTGAATTTTCTTCGGTTACGCGAGTAGCTTTAGGTGAAAATTTTGAAAATCTCGTTTCTTTATTTGTACCTGTAAAGGATTTGGTTCATTCACCGAATTTTGCTGATGGAATCCTGTGAGATTTCCTGACACTCTTCGACTAAAGCAGTTTTCAGGTCTTCTATCGAAGCCGGAGTCCGTCCCACACATTTTCAATCGGATTCAAGTCAGGACTGAGGGCTGGTCAGTTCAGTGTGTGGGAATGCTGACCAGCGTGTGTCAATGTGCCAGGGACTGTCTAATCTAGAGTGGGAGTCCCGACTTCTTCCAGGTATTGCTGTCTACAACGGTCGCTACCTGGCGTCGTCTGAGAACAGGACTCAGCTCCATTGCTCCATATCTCAATCTAAGAGATCATAATAGCATAATCCGCCTATTAACGTTCCCACTGCTGGAACACAGGCCTCCTCTCTAGGAGAGGGAATGGGCCGTAAATCTACCACGCGGGCCCAGTGCGGGTTGGTGAATGTCACATGACTTCGAATTTTTGGTTCTAGAACATGCCGATGCCGTTCCTCACGATGTTTTCATTCACCGTTTTGAGAGCAGTGGTGATAATATTAATTACATAAAGTAATGCGCCTGGCTGAGTTTGAACCCGCGACCTACAACTCGTAAGTCGGGGCCGTTACCACTCGGCCACCACTGCTCTAAGAGATCGCGAGCAAACTAAAGTCGGGCTTGTCGGTTGACTGGAGACAATAATTATGGTTCCTGTGGCTAGTCCTTTTATGGTCAAGATCGCTTCTTTTAGTCTTCGCCTCACTGTCACATGCTGACAGCCTTCCCTTAAACTTCCCTGAGCTGCTGCTGGACGTCCACGCCGGTCAGGTGTCGATTTCGGAGAGAAGAGATGACAATAAATCGGTCATCTCTCACCAAAGTGTCGGATCCTAGTCTCCGGACTAAATTTCTAGTCTCCCCAAATTTCCGATTCACCTGAAATCCAATCCCGACGATGGGATTGAGAAAAAGCCGAGCAGATGATGAACAATAAGAAATACGAGTATTTATGTATGGGTCAAATGTTTCGCGCTTTAAGTAAATAATCGTTGGAATTGAGATTTCTTGCTTAATTTAAATTCAGGAGTGGACGGGATCTCATTAGAACGCGATGCTGCAACGTCGTCGGAGCTGTGTGACGAGTAAACGAAGTTTGTTCAAAGGTACGCGCATTTCGCCCGTTACTGGCTTAGCGCGAAGTGTTGAGCGCCCCGACTTACAACACTATTCAAACTTGCCTCTTACTGAGATTGTATAGTTTTTGATTTACTTTGCATTTTGAAGATGGAATTTTATATAAAACTAGCTGCTGCCCGCGACTTCGTCCCCGTGGAATCCCCGATTTTAAAACATTCTTTATCGCTGCTCCGCTCCTATTGGTCATAGCGTGATGATATATAGCCTATAGCCTTCCTCGGTAAATGGGCTATCTAACACTGAAAGATTTTTTCAAACAAACAAACAAACAAACTCTTCAGCTTTATAATATTAGTATAGATGAGTAAAGTTTTAGATGTAAGACCGCAAATAAAGAAAAGGAGTAGGATTATAAGAATAGGGTATCGTTCAGTGTTTTCGGCCTATGCTCAACGCTGATGGCGTGTATGAAGGTATGTATCAGTGTCAGCTACTGCTAGAATTGCGGAATTTGTTCGAAAGAGTCACCGCGGCCCTGGAACGCAAAGGGCACTAGAAGAAGGATCACGGGTGGGTTTTAGTCAGTCTCAGAATCAGACACTCTCTTCCGCTCCGCCCAGAGCGGGAGCAGTAATTTGATGATCCTATTCAGAAAAAAAAGTATGTATATATCTATGTATGGAAGTATCAGAATGCATTCAGCATGATTAAACCGAATGCATCAATTTAACCATTGCTCCTTTTATAATGTAACTTTTCCCGTGGTTAATTTTTATATTTTATTAAAAGGAAGCCTATGTATGACAACCGGCGTTAATATAGCTTTCTTTAAGTGGAAGAATGTTCGTAATCAAATCAATACTTCCAGAGATTTCTTTTTATAAACTACCTATAAACAAACATGCAAAAACTATTTACCTAATTATAATTTTGTTTAGTTGTCTTATTGCGAAAACAAATAGTACGTAAATCTTACATATAGTAAAATCTATACTGATATTTTATAGAGGAAAGATTTGATTGTATTGAATAGGTTCCGAAACTATTGAACCGATTTGTGAACTGATTCTTTCACTGTAAGCTGCAGTATCCCCGGGTGACATAGGCTATATTTTATCCCGATATTCCCACGGGAACGGGAACTACGCGGATGAAACCGCGGGGCGGTGTTAGTTTTCCATAAGTACCTATAGGTACTTACCTCCAGCATTCACCGGCTGATGAACAAAGACCATTGTTTTTTTTTTAAAAACGTTGCCTCACACTAGGAATTACTCCTGTCTCGTGGGTGCGTTTACAAACATACAATCTCACATACACAAACAGGCAGACACGGAACAACTATCTGTAGGCCGTACAAATATTTGCCTCGTGCGGGAATCGAACCCACAACACGTAACGCAGCAGCCAATTGCTCAACCACTGCGCCAACCGTGTGACATTTAAAAGTTGAGCTACAGTTTATAATCCGGGATGACGCCGCGCCGCCCGCATGAGGCTTTAATCACTGTCTAACCCGCGGGCAGACAGGGCCTGCGAGTATACCTACCTACTGCCTTTGAATCTTTGGGGGCAATTTAATATTTGAGCTTTTAACTCTCTAGATTTAAACTTTTTAGGTAGCTGAGCTGGAAAAGAACTTCTTTTGTTCTCAAGTGAAGGTTAGATATTTTTAACCGACTTCTAAAAAAGGAGGAGGTTCTCAATTCGGATGTTTGTATTTTTTTTTTTTTATGTTTGTTCGCGCATAACTCCGTCGCTTTTCAACCGATTTGAAAAATTCTTTTTTTGTTCGAAAGGGTATACTTCCCAAATGGTTCCATAAATTTTTTATCGAAATCAACCAAGCGGTTTTCGAAAAATCTAAAAAACATATCTACATTGACGACCTCTTAGTTTACTCTGCAAAGGAGCAGTACGTTTTTTTTACACCAATGTGATTGGTTCGTTTAGGTCGGGGGAGGGGAGGGGATGTAGGTACCACTAAAAAGTGAAAAATAAAAAACTTTTTACAAAAAAATACAACCCACTTTTATACAAAAAATCAAAAAAGTGCAAAATAACTTTAATTTCGGAAGTCGGTGTTCAAAAAACGAAAAAGCAACCACAAACACAGAGTTCCGAAATTAAAGTTATTTTGCACTTTTTTGATTTTTTGTATAAAAGTCGGTTGTATTTTTTTGTAAAAAGTTTTTTATGTACCTTATTTTAGGGTTTATTGGACGACCAGTGCCTCAGAAACCTCAAGAGAAAGATTTATATTTATATCATTTGATATTTGGTAGAAACAATTGAATATGTTCTAAGTTCATAAAAAAACTATGTTGGTTGACTGAAGATTACAAACGTCGTAAGATTGTAAAAATAGCGTGAAATTGTAAACAACTTAAACAAATAAACATTCAAACGTTCTTAATAATTCACGGATATATTGGAAACTATAGCAGCGCCCCGCGGTTTCACCGGCATAAGTTTCGATTCCGTGGGAATATCGGGGTAATATTAACCATGTGTGCCAAATTTCATCCAAATTCGTTCAGTAGTTTTTGCGTGAAAGAATAACAAACAAACATCCATCCATCCATACTTACAAACTTTCAAGTTTATAATATTAGTAGGGCTATTGAATTTACATGGAAATTATTCTACAAAAAACGGTTTTTTCATCATATGTTTAGAAATTAAATCTACAAAGATTTATCGCAATGTTACGGTGTCTGCATTTTTCCGGTGACATCCACATCTCAAAGCTCTTATTTCAAATGAACCCATTTCAAGCAAGGAGTCCATTATTCATAAAGACTAAGCTTGTTGCTCATTACAAATGAAGAAGAATGGGCTTGATACTGTTAGTTGTACCTAACTCTGATCTGCAGCAGTAATGAGATAAGATAATCCGGTAATGTCGGAATTACCAGTATTTTTTTTTCCTTCTTTGCTGTGGGTTGAGGAGTTTTGTAGGAAAATTCAATTCTGTTAAACGGTGTAGGCAACAAAATAACATTTGAGAGACATTGTCTTATGGCAGACCATTGTCCTAATGTCGCCAAGATTTTAGACATGGATGTTACTGTCGGCTCGCTAACCTTGCATCACCTGTAGTGAACATTATCAGAACGTTATAACCAACTGTTGTGGATGAATGTTGCGGTTTACGACAAAACGATAACAATGCTTGTTATAGCCGTTTCAGTTTTTCCTAACGCTTACAGGAAATGAAAGGATAGCCATTAAACGGCCATAGAAAATAAAAAACAAATCATGTAATAGCAGTGACATGACGGTAGACACTTATATATGTTCATGAAATGTTTTATTATCCTTATCCATTTGAATAGTATAGTGCGTAAAAGTACAATTACATTACACGTGCATTAAGTAGGTAATCATAAAATATATTTTTCTAGTGTAGGTAATACAAGTCGTAATTTAGACTCACATAGATCCAATTTCGGCAACTTCATCTTTCTGCAAATGTTCAGGACTCACGTCAGTAACGAGCTACAATGTCGCGACGTCCGCGTATCAAAATACCACACTATTAAAGAGGTTTACAAGAAGTTCGCATTACGATGTTTTTGAACGATGGAGAATGTATACGATTCGTATATCGCGATGTTTTTAAAAGGAAGCAGTGCGATATGTGCGGTGTGCGCATGTACGGGCCGGCGGGCGAGCACTGCGGCGCCGCCGCGCGCGGCCCGGCGCGCTCGACATGTTGCCAGTAACACCGTCCTCACACGATCTCCATTGGAATTAATTCGACCGATAAGTGCTTGTTCCGCGCCTCTCTTCTCCATCGACAATCACGGTGGATCAATGCCAGCGCCACTCAACTATCGACGTGACGATTAATAGTCGCACATGACACTTAATACGAACAAATGGCTTCCTAATTTAAGACAATTGGCCGGCCCGCGAAACTATCCGTTGACCTATAATGATGAAATTTTAAATTTATCATGAACTCGAAGGACAAAGTCGTTATTTAACACAACTTGAAATAAGAAATTCAAGATCACTTACATATTAACTGAAATAAATCGTGAACGCGTATTAACAGTGCTACATATAATCTTATTAGTCTACTGATTATCGACATTGTCATTAAAAGAAACTTCTTTGCTAACTTCAAATTATTGTAACAGCAATTCAAAACTACTGAAAAAAAAAACCGAGCTTATGTCACTAAAATTTACAACACAATCGAAACTACCATACACGATATTTACTGGCTAATAACTAAAACATAGTATGGTTATATTCCTAATCAAATAAAAAAAGGAAATTAACCACATACACTTCATTAAAACAATAGCAAGCGATAGCGATGTGTGAATCCAAGTGAAAACTCTTAAACTCACCTGAGTCCACGGTCTTCTTCATGGGCACCATGGCAACATTTTTGCACATTTTTACAGGTAATGTTATTTATTATTATGCACTTAAGTAAATTAATTAAAAAAAATAGTACTTAAATAATTATTTGTTTTAAACTTAGTTGGGTGTCGTAGTTTTATAAGATGAATGTTTTATTTATTTTAGTTTGTTGTATTATGCATAGGTGCGTGTGGTGTGCGGCGCGCGTGGCCGCGACTGCAGCGTGCAAGTGGCGGCCGGCGAGCGCGGGGCCCGGAGCGCATGCGCCGACGCCGCCGACCGGGCGCGTGCCTCCGCCGCTCCGGCCCACAGCCGGCAAGGTAAGCCGGCGGGAACCAAACATAAACACGTTATAATAAATATTTACGCAAATATTTGCCCAAACGTCAAATTGGCTAACATGTAATTAAGAAAACACGAATCTAAATGTTTTCGGTTTTACCTCATAAATAATACAATAAAACAATTATTTCAAGAATCTAAGCACGCCTATGTAACCTCGCACGTCAATCAAGGTGTGCATATTTTGTGTAAGGACTCCCCGGGGCTCACGTCCGCCTACCTGGCTGGAGACCCTCCGTCACTGTATTCGTTTTACGAATTGGCCGACCGTTACGAATCGTTCGATGACGGCCATCTGCCTAGTGACTGCTGACGTTCATTCAATTTCTCAGCCGAACGTTATCTTAGAAACTTCGTTTTACGGCTAGGGAGTGTTACGTAATCTAGTAGTTAGCACATAGTTGCACTGTGTAAATCTTAACATGCCATGAGTGGTTACTAAAACAGCAACCCTTTGATTAGTTTGAATACTCCTCTATTTGATAATCAGTAATTAATCTTTTTTAAAATTAAAACTTGATGCTAAATACTGTACAAAGACGCATTTAATGCCATAGGCATTTTGCACCAGACGACCATAGGGGAGTCCAGAACACACCTCGTGTAACTTATAGGGAAGACAAATAGACAGAGAAAAACATAGAATTATAAATACATATACATATAAGTACGAGTACATACCTAGATATACCGACATTAATAAAAGTAACAACGTTATTAAGAAATACTAATCCAAAGAATTAACGCTGTGATGAATCCACTAACTTCTTGCGAATGTGCTCACGTGTCTTCACCTTAAAAAACAATCGACTGGCTGCCGTTCTTGATATTAGAGGGAGCGTATTCCAAAAGAGAATCTGGACAAAAAAAAGGAGTGGGTGAATCCAGAGCAGTGTGAGGGACATCGTAAAAGACTATTATTTTTAGAGCGAAGATTTTTACTGCGGGCAGAACAGGTGTGTGATAAGGAATTGAATTTGTCAAGTCAGATGAAAGGAAGAAGAAACTAAATTTGGTTAGATTTTATAAAGCCTTTTTTATGGATGGGAAATCATCAAATGACTTATTCTTCCGTTCTGGGCGGAGCGGAAGGGGGTGTCAGACTCTTACTGACTAAAGCCCATCCGTGTTACTACTTATGCCTTTTGCACTCCTGGGCCGCAGTGACTCTTTTTCAACTTTCTTTCAAAACAACGCGCCGTCGACCCGGGCCTGTTTGTTATCGAATTATGATATGAGCCACCCAACGCTCGCTGTCCGTAGGCCCGCGCTTATGGTGGCCGGGAATCGCTCTGCGACTCCCGACGCCCGGGGCGTCTTCTTCTGTTGCGGCGGCTGGGGCGTGGGATTTGCCTCTCCCTCAAGCAGTCCGCCTTGCTAGCACTCTCCTTTGCTGGCATCACTGCTTCGAAGAAGCAGGTTACTGCCTCCCATGCCTCTCACTCCAGACCATGGATTGAACCAGGGTAGGAAGCAAGAGGTCGCCGATCGTTTCGACGTGGACACGGCGTTGCTCCGCCCAAGCAGGACAGGCCGCCACCGTATGCTACACCGTGTCTGTCGGGAAATCGACACAGTGTGGACAGCTGGACGGGACCTGCCAGATTATTTTGAAGCAGAAAATGGTTTGTTACACCTATTTTATCATTTACTAGCATCGGCCCGCGGTTTCACCTGCGTAGTTCTCGTTCCCGTGGGAGTATGGGGATATTTTAGAATTTTTCAAATCGGTCAGGTAGTTTCGGAGCATATTCAATGCAAACAAACAAAAAAACAGTCAAATCTTTCCTCTTTACTATATTAGTGTAGATTTGCTGGCGAATAAAAACGGTGTTAACTTTATTAGGTATATTTTTTTTGATTTTCGAAGAACTTTAGCGCTCGGCGTTCAAAGTTAAAGTTAAGATTTTCGGTCATTCTAAAATTCCGAAGGGATATAAATGAATGTCATCAGATAAAAACTCCATAAATCGGATTCTGACGAATAATAACTATTTGTTTAAGTAAAATAAACTTGCAAATATTTATTTGATGTAAAATTTTTGATTTCCAAAGTTCATTACGTGAAGCCATTGGCTTCTTTAAAACGATTTCAACATGTAGGGTTGCTAAATTAATCAATATTATAAGTAGGCAATATTTTTTCTGTACTGCCCTTAATAATATTGTCGTTTATTCAGTGACTCGTAAGCGACTACTCATTTGCAGTGAATATCTATCTGCATAATCAGCCTTTTAATGTTCCCACTGCTGCGACACAGGCCTCCTCTCTTGGAAAGGGATTGGGCCGTAATCCACCACGCGAGCCCATTGCGGGTTGGTGAATGTCACATGTCTCCGAATTTTTGGTTCTAGGACATGCCGGTTTCCTCACGATGTTTTCTTTCACCGTTTTGGGCGCAGTGGTGATGAAATTAAATACACAGAGTAATGCGCCTGGCTGGGTTGGAACCCGCGACCTACAATTCGTAAGACGGGGCCGTTACCACTCGGCCGCCACTCATCATCATATACATACTATGGATATTATTATGGAGCAGTAACGATTCAAAGCGATTACTCTGGTTGACAAGGTGTCATGGTGAAAAAACTTTGTATTTTAATTATGCTGATAAGTGAAAAGTTATCTATTAGTTTGAAAAGATAAATGAGAAGCATTGCTCAATCTATTGATCTTCAATTTGCTGCAGTTTGAATCATAATGCTTCTTTTCCCATTTTGAGTACCTACCGATTCAAATAGGTTTTGCTGTAGCTAGAACAAAACTTCTATTGAAACTTAATTCTATCCAGAATACTGAACCATTCCTTTAAATTAGTAGTTAATACAAACACGTGCAATTTGGTGTATTGTTTTTTAATTAACGTGAAATTACTAATCGCTTATTTAATTATAATATTGGTGCATTGAAAATATCTTGGTCATGCATTCCACATATTATTCGTTGTATAACAGAGAGTAAACTAATTTATTGCCTTTTTCCTGTTTAGGTCGAGGTTTTAATCGATTAAAAAGTTATCAATACTTAACAAGAACAGACTCATGAATAACTTCGGAGATATACATATAAATTAATATCTTTCAGCACGAAAAAGTGAAAAATAAAAACTTTGTAACAAAAATATTCTCCATATCAAAATACGAAGAAACGCCGAGTTCCTGAATTAAAGTTAAAAAACTTTAATTCAGGAACTCGGCGTCTCTCAACCGACTTCCAAAAAATGAGGAGGTTCTCAATTCGACTGTGTTTTTTTATGTTTTACCTCATAACTTTGGGGATGTACCGATTTTGATGATTCTATTTATATTCAAAAGCTGGTGCTTGTCGTGCGGTCCCATTTAAATTTGATTGAGATCTGACGACAAGTATTTGAGTTATCCCTAATAATGCGTGGCTTAGTTTACATGACGACGTTCTCATTCCCTCTTGTCGATTTAAAATGAAAAAATCAAATCTTTCGGGATTGCTGAAATCGCATGTTTGTTTATACCAATGTGATTGGTACATTTAGGTGGTACATTTTTTTACAAAAAAATACAACCGACTTCTACACAAAAATAAAAACAGAAAGTACAAAATAATTTTAATTTCGAAAGTCACTGTTCGAAAAACGAAAAAGCAACCAAAAACTCCGAGTACCGAAATTAAAGTTATTTTGTACGTTTTGTTTTTCTTTTTTGTGTAGAAGTCGGTTGTATTTTTTTTTGTTCTTTGTAGTGGTTTGTTTCGGAACTGGAAGTATTTTTTTTGGTCCGTAGTTAGGAGTGACAGTTTTAGTGGTTGAGCTGGCTAAAACTTACTAATACTTTAAAATGCATTAATCAACCAATTGTTATTAAGTGTAAATATAATTTTTGACTAATAGTTCTTTTGACACTAACAAAATTTAGATGCCGATATTTTTTAATCGGTGTTTGAAGTAGAATTAGAGAGAAAACACTCTTTTTCAAATTAGTGGGGGTGAAAATGAGAGCAGGATTATTTTAGTGATAAAGTTATCACAAAGGTCGATAATTAGATACATTTAAACAAGTATCGTATACGTGTATATATGTCGCATGATGTATACATCATGCAATATACTCTAAAACCTTTGTTTTCACAAATGTGATCCACTTTTCATAGGAGTAATGTTGTTTTTTGTTGTAATCCGAGTCGTCTCAATGTGATCGAACGCGAACCAAGTCTGCATTCTTGTATCATTTGTATGTAAACATGAATATCTCGGTATGGATGTCGAGATAGATTGACATGGTTTTGAATTTCGATATTGTAATCCCGGTCCTTTCAATTAAAGATTGGTATGTAATAAAAATAATGACGTGTCAAAGTTTAATGTTGTTACTCTGTAGAGTTCGTTTAGGTACCGACTAGGTATACGATAAAATAATTATACATTGTATAATATAATAATTAGTTTTCAACTTATCACCGACATACAAGGCACAGCCTGAATCGCTGGGTGTAGAGCAAACCAATGTAAAATGTGAAGAATATTAAGAAACACGCGACAACAGCGTAGAAATAACGCAAATAAATTATTCCGCGCTCAAAAATACGAAGTACTAGCTGACCCAGCAAACGTTGTTTTGCCATACATATATAAAAAAATGAAAAAAGATTTTCCCGCTTTTCTGTTGAAATTTTTCCTGAATTTTCTTTGCTATAAACCTCACGAAGCCCGAGACCTTTCCAACGAATGCAAAACCGTGGAAATCGGTTCGTGCGTTCTGGAGTTATAGCGTCAGGAAGGAAAACCCGACTTATTTTTATATAGTAGATGATGTCAACACTGTGTGGACTGCCCGGAGGACACGGTGGAGCATACGGTGCAAGTTTGCTTTGCTTGCGCGGAGCAACGCCGTGTCCTCGTCGAGGTGATCGCCGGCGGCCTCTCGTGTTGGTCCCTGGTTCAATCCATTGTCCGAAGCGAGGAGGCATGAGAGCTCCTTCTGCGAAGTAATAATGCTAGCGAAGGAGGAGGCGGACCGCGTGCGGGAGAGGGAAACCTCACGCTCCAGCCGCCGCAGCAGAAGAATATGCCCCGGGCGTCGGGAAATCAGGCCCGGGTTGACGGTGCGCCGTGTTCCACGTGGCTTCAAAGAGCTGTGAACAAAAAAGACAGGGCCCCATAGGATCAGTGCTTGCTAGGGTTGTGGATTTGTTCGAAAGAGTCACTGCGAACCTGGAACGCAAAGAGCACTAGAAGGATCACGGGTGGGTTTTAGTCAGTAAGAGTCTGAAACTCCTTTCCGCTCCGGGAGAAGTCATTTGATGATTTCCCAAACATATGAAGTAATAAAGAAGCCATTTAGAAAAAAAATCGTTCATAAGGGAATTGGTTGGATGTTCTTTTTATTTGCCTGATGAAATATCTCATCAGTCATCAGTCACACAGTTTGTTCTGAATTAAAACCAATATTACTTGCTCTTTGCGTAGGTACATAACTTCTAATAAATAAAAATCAATGCTTTTTTGTTTGTATTTTGTGCATTCCATTCATCAGATTGCGATAAAACTTTTTAATTTATTGCTTGCATTTGTGCGAAGGTTAAAGCCACGGCAGAGCCCTGGGTAGTTGTCAAAATGCCTAATCATTTTATGTAATTTATCATTCTATAAATAGCGCACAAGAGAGTCATCGTTGTGGCTAAGAGGCTTATGCGGACATGTCGGCATTGAAAATGCTACCTCCGCCGGCGGTGTTTAACATGATCTAATGGTTATATCTACGACAATTGTACGTAGCACGGTTCGGTCCACCATCATTATATCAGGCCTATTGGCGAAAATAGTCCGTTCAGTGATGATAGAGCGGTAGACCGATACCAGTGCAATGTGATATTACTATTATAGAGAACTGGGTTGGGCTTATACAAGTAGTACTGCAATTCTGATTCAACAATAGAGTATTTCAGATCAAGTTGTTGGTGGATAATCCTGGCTACAAGATTGGTGAGAAATTATTTATAATGTGGAGGAGTTGATTCTTCGGGAGGGTGACTACATGCCAGTGGCGTGCAGTGGTTCGAGTTAGGGTAGGCCAGAGAAAATGTCAAAAAAAACACCACATTATTCAGGGTTGAAATGTGGTGTTATTTTTTTTTGATTTTTTTTAATACGCTATAAAAAAAACAAAAAAATCTCATTTTATTAAAAATCAACCCTGAATAATGTGGTTATTTTTTAAAATTTATTTGGACATTTTCTCTGGCCTACCCTAACCCGAACCACTGCACGCCACTGCTACATGCTCGATAGATGTATACCATGCCGAAATATAAAAATCTACTTCATCAATAATTGCACAGACAAAACATTTGGTTAACCCAAAGAGGTCACCGAATGCGGCCAGGCTACGGACGCTAATTGGCGTAAGGCTTGGTAAAAGCGTCTGTGAAGTTCCTTACTCAGCCAAACCTCTGTTTATTTTGGATGGGTAATCATCAAGCGACTTCTCCCGCTCTGGGTGGAGCGAGTGAGTGTCAGAATCTTACCTACCTTCTTACTTTCCTACTGCAGATTACACTATAGACAAATTCTAGAAAAACTCGAATCCTCTGAGATAAACCTAAACCAATTACTACTTAGTGGCAGGCAGAGCAGTACCCAGTAACGAAGCAGTAGAGATCTTAGCCTCTATACAGGTCCTGATCCTTTTAAAACTATGACAGTCAAACAGAAAAATGACTTAATTCACACAAAAAGTAGTTTTGAAACAAAAAGGTATTGAAATTTCTTTATGATGACCTACTTTAATTTTATTTTTACAGCTGTGCCTCGATTTCAAACACGGAATTTCCAAACACGTCCCGCAATACTGCGGGGATGAGTATGCCATCATTGTGGCGATAAGTCCCCTCTTTGACAGTGTTTGGAGAGAGGCCACGGCGTCCTCACCTTCCACCTGACGCAGCTACTCGTCGGACACGGATATTTCGGTAGATACCTGTTACGGATTCGGTGGGAGGACACGTCCGGGTTTCAACACTCTGTCGGTCGTTCGGAGGACAGGAAGGAGCATACTGTGAAGGTCTGCCCTGCTTAGGTGGAGTGACACCGTGTCCTCGTCGAAGCGATCGGTGGCATCGACCTCTCGGTTCTGGCCCTGGTTCAATCTATGCTCCAGAGTGAGGAAGCATGGCAAGCGGTCACCTCCTTCTATGAAGCAGTAATGCTAGCGAAGGAGGAGGCAGCGATTTGTTCGAAAGAGTCACCGCGAACCTGAAACGCAAAGGGCTTCAGGAGAAACAATGGTCAGTTCTTACAGACTAATGATGCTCCCTTCCCCAAATAAGTCTATAATGACTTTCCAAACTAATTCGAAGAAGAACTCCACTAATTCGAAGTTTATTGAGAAATATGTTAGAAAACTCAAAAATCTAGCTCTCTTTGTTTTCTTAAAACAGCCAAAACTTGGATAGCACGTCGTTAACGATGGATCATAACACTCGCTTCACTCAGAGGAACTAATTCGAAGAATTCTTGTTCAAGCAACCTTCTCAGAAGAGCAGCTACGGTGCGCAGTTATAGTGGTCTGAAAATCGAGCTCCTTACTCATACAAAGATACTGCCAGGGATTAAAAAAATAGAAAGGGATGTCTCTGGTATATCTCCCATATGTAGCTCTACGCGTTTTGTTTTTGAACGGGAGAGAACACTTAGTACATTTTTTTAATAGGTAATTGAATGGAACTGAAGGGCTAATGCTCACATGAGCACTTCACACTGTGATGAAGATGACATACAGTTCATACACCTCTCGGTGCCGCTTTACGTAATGCCATTTTTTAATTTTCGGTATGTGATTTTTCAATCTTTGACGTAAACAAATGGGGTTGCCGACTTTGCTTACATCGTCGCTATTTAACAGCATCCTAATGGCCTTTACCTTTATCTTGACAAAGGCGACAGGAAAATATTTTTTTTAACCTGATAACTCGCCAAGCATATAAATAGCTATCGGATACCTGCATACTGCTTATGAGTCTATTTGCATTTGTATTAGATTTGTATTTTAATTTTGTATTATCTTACTATTGCTTTTTAATTAATAACTGTAAGTCACCCAAACATCTTCTTCTATCTATATCTATACTTATAATAAATCTGTAGAGAGGTCAATTCTGTACAAGGAATATATTTTCAAAATAACTATCAGGGGGTGATTAGTGATCGATACTGGTGCCAAAAATGCAATCAGTAGAATTTTTGTCTGTCTGTCTGTCTGTCTGTCTGTCTGTATGTTCTTTATAGAAACAAAAACTACTCGACCGATTTTAACGAAACTTGGTGCAATTATTCTTCATACTCCTGGGCAGGTTATAGTATACTTTTCATCACGCTACAATCAATAGGAGCAGAGCAGTGAAGGAAAATGTTGGGAAAACGGGAGAAGTTACTCCATTTTTTAAGCTTCCGTCGCGTGTGTAGCTTTAATGGTTAAAGTTACATAGAAATCATGTATTACGTAAATGTTCTACATAAAATTATCTAAAAAATATCCCGAAACAGCATGTCTATCTTTTGTCAATTTTCAACCGATCGGGCTCAGAGTTTCAAAACGCGGACGAAGTCGCTGGCAGAAGCTAGTGATAAAATAAAATAGATAGGTAGAATACCTACTCTTGATAAATGTATCTTATTACATAGATAAATCAAACTAGTAAAAAACGGTTCGTTTTTGATGGAATACTTTTCTAGTTAAGTGGATCTATTCATGAATTGTTTTGAGTAATCAAAGCGATTTATGAATGCGAGGAAAAGAAAAATCAGGAGGTGTTTCTGCTTATGATAAAGTATAGGGAAATACAATTTGATTGTATGGGTGTTCTCTGCTATCAACATTTAATATAAATATTGAGGTTTACTCATTCTTGAACGAAAACGTTGTCAAAAACGAATGAAAATGCTGAATCTAATAAAATCCTGGCCTACGGCTATTTGGCTATATTCCGAGGATATTTTTCCGTTATTTCTCCGAAACATTTGACAATGATGAAGAGGCATACATATGTATGTAGACACAAGTTCTGATATGAACATGAATTATATCGTAGTTTAGCAGCGGGCTAGTTCTGGTTACTTCGCAAACTAATTATGCTGCAAAATGGGATTAGTGCCTGTCTAGTCACGCCTCTTGCTACGTCAAAAAGGGGCATGCCAAGTGATTTAGGCACACCTATAAAAACATACATGGTAATAAATAGGAAGCAATTCTAATAATTATATAAACTTTTAAAGTTTTGAAGATTCATAATATAATAAAGCATAATCAGCCTTTTGATGTTCCCACTGCTGGGACACAGGCCTCCTCTCTAGAAGAGGGAATGGGCCGTAATCCACCACGCGGGCCCAGTGCGGGTTGGTGAAAATCACATGTCTTCGAATATTTAGTTCTAGAACATGCCGGTTTCCTCACGATGTTTTCCTTCGCCGTTTTGAGAGCAGTGGTGATGAATTTAATTACACAAAGTAATGCGCCTGGCTGGGTTTCAACCCGCGACCTACAATTCGTAAGTCGGAGCTGTAACCACTCGGCCATCACTGCACTCTTTGAAGATTTGATTTTCATCAATCCAAGTTGTCGTCAGCGTCGTCATGAGTAGCAGAATCCATGTTCAGGCCGTGGTCGTCAGTTAAAGGAGAATCTTCAGATTCAGGGTAAAAGTCGTCTATTTAACTGCAATTAATATACACAGGACACATCAGTTACAAAACAAACATTTACGTTTTGCGGTAGCGTTGCATCACTACAATCTTCAATTATAGAAATAATAATTAAGATTAAGGGAGATTTTTTCTTTTATATACTAGCAGCCTCCCATGGTCTGACCCGCGTAGTTCCATTCCCGTGAGAATACGGGGATAAAATATAGCTTATGTTACGCGCTGATAATGTAGCTTTCCATTGGTGAAAAATTGTCGAAATCAGTGCAGTAATTTCGGAGTTTATTTGGTACAAAAAAAAACAAACAAAAATCTTTCCCCTTTATAATATTAGAATCGATAATAGAAAACAAAATATGCTGGCTTTCACAGCCTTGGTGCATCCCTGGGCCTAATATTATATTGGCATGTCCCTTTCATCTAAATGGAGTCCTGGGTCGAAAAAAACACTTAGTACACTTTAATATTTTTAAGAGTCTTACCAACGAAAATTAAAAGCTTTTTAACACCTATAGTATCTGTGTTAAATCGGGGACAGAAGGACAGATGGACGTGGCGTTTTGTTTCAGTTCGGACCTCTAAAAAGGTTGTAGATGAAATGCCTTTCCTCCCCAGTTCCCCACCGTTCATCAGTTTAGTGAATTAAGCTCTGTAACTTGGAAACCTTAAAAACGCGGCCCTCTGAGGTGAGAGTTTGCCCCTCTAAGTGACGGCGGAATTAAATTACAGACGCTTTTCGCCTCCCGGAGTGCTCTCTAGTTAAAGGATGCTTTTGAAATAAAAGATGGGAATCACTTATTTTTTAAAGATAAAAAGTATAGGCTTGCTATCTTTCCGATCTCGTCGTAATTAAATGAAAATATGTACCTACGTCAGCTGTTTGATACATAAGTAAAGGTGTTAAACGTAGGGGACCAAATCGGATATAGGTACAACTTTAAATTAAGATAATTTTTAGATATTATAAAACGTTGGGTATATTGCTTTCTTTCTCTTATTTATTGTCTCGATGGGTTTCTCTATTATGATGATGATCGTTCTCTCCAAAGGCGTATGGCAAAGCTCACAGGGCTTATGCGGTGGTTAATTCGTGCCCGTTTGCGGAACCCGGGCCGCCCCTTACTAAGTTAATATTTGTATGTATAACTTACTTATATTTGTTCCGGGCTAGTCTGGAAACACGTACGTTTCTAAGATTTGTGTTTATATAATCTACTAACGTCACGACGACGCCGATACCGTTATAATCAATATACTACTATTATAAAGAGGAAAGATTTGTTTGTTTGTTTGTATTGAATAGGCTCCGAAACGACTGGACGGATTTGAAAAATTCTTTCACTGTTTGGAAGCTACGATATCCCCGGGTAACATAGGCTATATTTTATCCCCATATTCCCACGGGAACTGGAACTATGCGGGTAAAACCGCGGGCCGCTGCTAGTAATCAATTATAGCCATAGGCCACAGATATGAGACGCATAACAATATTTGTATGATTAGTGCATTCTTGTATGCGTCGGTCGACGACGATGACGACACCCATTCAATTTTATTGCGTGACGTTTGTTTACGTACTCACGTTACTGCTTGTTATTGAGTATTAGCTGACACTTTTAATGTACAACGATACAGATTCAATATGTACTTATTGGGATTTATTTATGGAAAGCTGTAAATCTCAGATCAAGATTGAATAATTTTACGATATCTACATAATAATTGGAAAATATGTTGCCAAATTGCACAGTGCTTGGAAAATAATCCCATCTCGTGAAAACCAATTTACTCGAATTGGGTCAGATAAGGTGAAGGTTATCTCGAGCCGGGATATTCAAAGTGAGGAGTCGTCAAGAATTCAGTTGACGAGAAAGGTAGAAATATATTATATAGACGTTATGGCGTTTTCAGGATTCGTTTCTGTGTTTTTCTCTTGTATAAAAAGGAGGCAGTACGTACAAAATAGCGGCGTCCATTTGAAAATTATGTAATAGTTAGACTAGGAAGAGGCACTACCTACATTTATGGCATTTTGCTCGTGCTATATATGTAGTTATATAACAGAAATTATGAAGTCTTCAACTGATAACAGCTTATACTTATACCTATTTCTTTACTCAGACTAAAAAACATCAGCCAGCCACTAACAAAATTACATCAGTGTGATTAATTTTGAGACATGTCATTTTGATAGTAGGTACTTCCCCCAGTCGGAAATACAAACTCCCGTCAAATTTCCAATTTTGCAATAATGTCAAAAATAGTAAAAACAACTGAACACAAGTGGCGTTTCGTCATGATTTTGATCTTCATACAATACATTTCCGATTTGAACCTTGTCAAAAGTTCCTTCTTTTGACATGTTTTCAAATTGGGAATGTGACGGAACGAGAAGTAACTGAAAATGCTGAAATGACTAGGTATGTATAATAAGTTACTTTAGTCATTTTGCTACAAGTCTGACTATATATCCTAAATAAGCATGTTAGTCGTTTTGCCACTAGCCTTTCGGTGAATTAATGTCACGCCATTTTATTCACCGAAGATTACACAAAACTTCATGCGATAAGCACAATTATTAAGGCGAGCCTATCGCTATTTCTGGGATTTTGCTTTAATTCCCCGATTGGAGTACTATAACTCAGAGTGTTTCATTACAAATACAAGAAAAGCCAACTATAAGCATGATAGTAGCCGCATCTAGTAATATTTTGACTGCCTGACTTTATGTACTTATAATAAACGTTATTACCTAGTTTTTTTTTACATTGGCCCCAAACTAAGCAAGCCTGTACCTCGGGTGGGTATTAATTTCGAGGGTTTTCATTACCATTGTTAAAAATATTGTATACTAAAGTTAACATGTTCGGTTGGCAACTAAAAATAAATGTTTAAAAGTAAATTCAAAAGCATTTTTTTCTTAATATACACAAAATAAAATAATCAAAATAGAAACATAACAAATTGAAATCTATACTTATAATAAATCTGTAGAGAGGTCAATTCTGTACAAGGAATATATTTTCAAAATAACTATCAGGGGGTGATTAGTGATCGATACTGGTGCCAAAAATGCAATCAGTAAAATTTTTGTCTGTCTGTCTGTCTTTCTGTCTGTCTGTCTGTCTGTCTGTCTGTATGTTCTTTATAGAAACAAAAACTACTCGACCGATTTTAACGAAACTTGGTGCAATTATTCTTCATACTCCTGGGCAGGTTATAGTATACTTTTCATCACGCTACAATCAATAGGAGCAGAGCAGTGAAGGAAAATGTTGGGCAAACGGAAGAAGTTACTCCATTTTTTAAGCTTCCGTCGCGTGTGTAGCCTTAATGGTTAAAGTTACATAGAAATCATGTATTACGGAAATGTTCTACATAAAATTATCTAAAAAATATCCCGAAAAAGCATGTCTATCTTTTGTCAATTTTAAACCGATCGGGCTGAGAGTTTCAAAATCGGGGGTAAAGTAACTATTCCACGCGGACGAAGTCGCTGGCAGAAGCTAGTTATACTAATAAGTAATAACAAAATAAAACTTGAATAAAACGTGAGTGTAATGAGATGTGTGTTAAGTTAGTCGACATCATTATATACCTAAAATTGGAAGAAATTTCTTTTTATTATAAAAACAACGTTTGTGCCGTTATTATTCGTATCCGCTACTAATGTACATAGGTAAAGATATGATTTGGAAAGTAAAGATAACACCCATTATTATTTATACAATTACTAGCATCGCCCCGCGGTTTCATCCGCGTAGTTCCCGTTCCCGTGGGAATATGGGGATATAATATAGCCTATGTTCACCGGAGATAGTGTAGCTTCACAACAGTGGAAGAATTTTTCAAATCGGTCAAGTAGTTTCGGAGCCTATTCAATGCAAACAAACGAACAAATAAAAAAACAATCAAATCTTTCCTCTTTATAATATTAGTGTAGATTAAAATTAACAACATAAACTGAATTGAGTTTTGATTAAAAAACTTTTTACAACAAAATACAACCGACTAAACAAAAATAAAAACACAAAAAGTATAAAATAACTTTATTTGTACACCCCTAGCTAAACGTACTATCACAGCGTACGTGGTGTAAATTGGTGTAGACAATAGACAAACATGCAATTTCAGCTATCCCGACAGATTTGCTATCATTTATTGAAGAGTTCTGTGTCCTATCATCTCTGTACTTCATCAGATCTTCATTAAAATAGAAAGAAACCACCTCGAAAACTAAGATGCTCATCCAAACCATCGTACACAATTTTATTTTAATCGACTTCCAAAAAAGGAGGTTTCGTTTTACATCTACAAGAGGGAATGAGAACATCATCAATGTAGTCAAAGCCATGCATTATTAGAGATAACTCAAATACTAGTCGCCAGATCTCAATCTAAATGGGACCACACGAAAAGCACCAGGTTTTGAATATAAAAAGAACCATCAAAATCGGTAAAAAGTTATGGGGATAAAAGTTTTAACATAAACAAAAAATAAAAAAAAAACAACAGTTGACTTTAGACACTCCTCCTTTTTTGGAAGTCGGTTAAAAATGAAATAATAGTAGGTTAACAAGGTCGAGGTTGCTGCTGAATGGTTTTCAAGGTCTACATTTTAAGATGAGTCAGCAAATTCCAATACTGCAAATCAAGTTATTTTTCCCCATAGGGCAAAAATATGTAAATACGTCGTACGTAGGTATATTCTATGGCGGGTTATCCCATAGAGTACATTACTTATTGATCTACCTACTACGTTAATAACATAACAAAAGCAAAAGGAAATCAACAATAGCTATACATATTATTGCATTCACGTATGTATTTTACCAGACGCGGTTTCCTTGATGCTATTTTATTATTATCGTTAATAAGTCATCAATAATTTAAAAAATCAAACAGGAAAAGTGCATTTTTTCCTTGGCATGCTAAGCGGAAAGTCTAACGCAAAATTGGGAAGATAGGGCTGATTGCCCAGCGTTCAATCCTAGTTGGCTTTTTACACCACTAATTATATCTGTTGTCTCGTCCTCGATCTCGACTTAGTAACCTGCTTCATGGTTACTAAGTTAGTATATTTCCAAATTATCTGAGGGCGTCACATAAGGTTTAAATCACCATAATAAAAAAATATTCTCGTATCCGAACGCTCTCATTCTCAGCTCACCGTTCTATAATCTATGGACTTAATTTAGTTACCAGTAGAAAAAAAAGAAAAATGTCTGATTTCTACAACCAAAACAGGGGTCAAAGGGCGGGCTGGACTCATTATCTTCGGAGTTCGGACGAGCCAACAACAGGAATAATCTCAATCGAACGGAATAGTTTGATTGTTCAAATATACTGTAAATGGCAATAAATCAAATATACTGTAAATGGCGGGGCGCAGGCGAAACAAAAGCGGGGAAAGTCCCTGTCAACAAAAATGTACATACACCAGATTGATTATAAACCCAAACTAGTTCAGGTTTTTGTTCAGAAATCTGGATTGTTACAAGTTTATGATAAAATTAAGTTTAAAATGTGTCATCTTCCGGTTTTTGATAAAAAAAACCGAAGATTTTATTGTTCCACCTACATTAACTGATCATCGTTATTTTGAATATACGGGCATGTGCGCGTCGGACTCGCAAATGAAAGGTTCTGGACTATTATGACGAAAGCCATTAGAATGAAGTTTTTGATTGTACTTGCAGTAATTAGTAGGTACATTATTACACCAGCTTTACTGATTAGTATTTATAAGTACCAGGGGTTTTTTGGTTAAATAATTCGAGGAATTATCCTTTAAATTAATTTGTCAACCGGCAATTCCAAATTAGTTTTAGCGTTCGTCTTAATTAAACTAATTTTACCAACAGGACAATATAGTGGATTTTTGGAATAATAATGGATTTGTTACATGTTTATATATTTTTAATATTTGCTAATGCAGTTTAAGCAAAACATGTTGCAGTTATATAAGGAAAGTCACTGTTTTATTTTGTTTAGTAAGTACTTGCTGTTGTTTCGATGGTCAGTTCGATTTGACCCTTGGTTTTTAGACATTTTCCAAGCCTTATCATTGTTCAGCTTATAGACGGATCCGCATTGTGTCCCTGAAGGGCCACGAGATACGGTTCCCGTTTGGTATGTCGTTCTATTTTAGATTACAATCAAAGGCCTTTTGTGCGGAAGATCTTGCCCCAAATAAGGCTCTCAAAGGACCGGATTTCTTATAACCTCAAAACCATTTTTCCGGGTCACAAAATTTTCATAATATCTACCTCTTTTAATATCCAACTGTGTAGAGACAGCATATCGCCAACAGTAGTAAAACCTCTTCCTTATTTTTTTTCACATTATAATTTCGAAAAGTGGAAAAACAGTAAAGCAAGTTCTGGAAGCGCATCACCACTCTTTATTATCTTAGGTTTTGTAGTAGTCAATTGTTTTATCTTACAAATTCTACATAGCTCACTAGAGATTTAAATAGGAAGGACATGTGGGTCCAAATTATAAGAATACCTTTCTACTTATTTTTAAAGTTTGTAATTATTGATAAGATTTCGCGTATCACTTTCTTTTATAATATCAGAGCCTCGAGTCTGCTATTACAATAGTGTCAGAGTGGTCTATCATTGATTCCATAATGGTTGATATTAGTAGATTGCCAAACTTGTCAAAAAGTTTGGTAATCTACTAATATAAAAGCGTCATTATGACTTTCCAATGGTCCACCACTGACACTCCATTGAAATAAATGGCATAGAATGGTAATCTCGTACAGAATGAATGATTGACAGACGTATGCGGTAATCTGCTAAAATTTTGACAGTTCCTTTATCAGTGACCTACCTTTAGAACGTCATTGTGCAGTCATTGCTTTTAATAGCTCGGTAATCAAAAAGTATTACGAGACCATTTACAGACCAATGATCGACCATTACGAATTTAGCAGATTACGAACTGACAATGGGAAAATGACAATGGGATCGTGTTGGAATCACAAATTTATAAAAACAGAAGACTTGGGGCCAGGCCGGTTGATGGGTAACTACTAACTAAAAACTGAAATTGGAAAAGTTCGCGTTCTTGTTTCTTTTTTGAATTTCTAACAATGAACATACTATGTAGACAAATTCTTTTGTGGGAGTATGTATCTTTTTATGAGACAGAAAATGCGAAGAGCAGTAATACCCAGAATAAATTACCAACTGCTTGGAAAGATAGAGATTTATGCAAAGCCAGAACTATGAGACTCCTCAGCTCGCATAAATTTCAATATTTATAAGGAAGATGACAACAGATGAGCAAGGAACGGAAAAATTGTTTCACAAAATATGTATGAATACGTTTTGTAGACCGTTATTTACATATTGACATATTTTTATAAGTTAGAATTACTTATGCAAACTCTTTAGTTATTAATATGAAAAAACTAAAACGAATTATACAGGGTTGTAAAACACAGGGGTCATTGTATTCACCATTATGAACAACTTTTACTATGAGAACAAACCTGAAAGCGCGAAAAAAAGTCAGCTGTTCCCTACATTTTGATTAGTTATACGAACATAAACAGCAATGTAAAAGTAAGGAGGTAAAATGTAAGGAACAGCTGATTTTTTTTCATACTCTTAAGAGGTTGTTGGTGTTTTACAAATAACCCTGTATATTGGCCATTTCGGTTGTAAATATAGTTTAATTTTATTTATTTTTCCTTGTCGATGCAAACGGCTTTCAAGACGTTTTTCACGAAAAATGACCAGGAAATTTAATTATATTAAAACTTTTTGCTTTTCTAAGGACACGTGCTTTACTCTGTTTTTTCTGTGTTATAAAACTATTTCCGTGTACGGAATAAGTTTTATATTTAAACATTAAACACAAAATATTCAGAGAGCACGACATTAATTTCTTTTTCATCGTCAACCTAAAATTAACGCTTGCTCGTCAAAAATAATCCGGATAAACATGACATTTTAAGCTCATGATTCACATCTAGTATAAATTATCTTCAAGACTGATTAAAAGCTTATGATACACGTAGCTAAGGCCACGTACACCATACGTTCAAGTAGTCGCATCTAGGGTTGTAACCGAACTAGGGTTGCGGAATTTGTTCGAAAGAGTCACCACAGCCCTGGAACGCAAAGGGCACAAGAAGGATCACGGGTGGGTTTTAGTCAGTAAGAGTCTGACACTCCCTTCCGCTCCGTCCAGAGCGGGAGAAGTCATTTGATGATTTCCCATCCAAAAAAGGGTTGTAACCGAAACTTGCTTTCGACTCCGCAAACTGGATTTTCCGCAAGAAATCGTACCTTTACCTCAGCAAGTATTTACCAAGTTTTATAGAAGGTTTAAAAGTACCTAATTACGTCTTGTTATTGCGTGCGACCCCACGAGATTCATCATTTGCTAATAGTCTATAGGCATATAGACTAATAGCAGTGCGCCGCGGTTTCACCCGCGTAGTTCCCGATCCCGTAAGAATATGGGGATAACATATAGCCTTTGTCACCTGGGGATAGTGTAGCTTCCCAAAAGTGAAAGAATTTTTCAAATCGGTTCAGTAGTTTCGGAGCCTATTCAATACAAACAAACAATCAAATCTTTCCTCTTTATAATATTAGTGTAGATAGGCTTACTGTTACCCAGTTCCATGATTTCACCCAAAATTTGACTGATAGACAATGCCTTGTTGCATTATGTCATTATTGTACCATTATTGTACATTAGGTTTATATAAAGGAATAAATACCCGTAATTTACATAGAGCGACTGCCTATCTGATCTCCACTATAACCCAGATGGTAATTGGTATTACGATATCTTTTAGCGGTTAAGACTGGTTATCAGGCTCTCGGAATTCTGTCGACCCGTAACACTTTCATAGACCTACGAATAACAACCAATGATAGTTCAGAAGCTTGGAGGGTTTCTTGTTATTTTAAGGACGGTTGCCTATCCAGAGATATACCTCAGTGACGTAGCTTAACGTGCAGATGTTTTTAGTTGGCCGTGAGCAATAATAATTGGAAATTAACGAGAATGTTGTTTTATAATGTTGAATTAATATTTTTTATTTGATTATACCCTTCCGCCAATCCTAACTAAGATGGCCGCCGTTATATCCCAAGATGCCATTGAACCAACAAAAAGTCGGCTCTTGGCAGGTGATGTACGATTCCTATGAACACAGCCTAAACCAATTTAGTCCTCCCTTAATACATAGTTGTAGGCTTGGCGGGGCGTCTCGACGCAGAGGCGCCGCGGCGGCGGGCGCCGGCGCCCACGCGACGAGGTCTTGCCCTTGCAGACTCGTCCGATTTTGCTCATATACTTCAACTGAAACTGAACTAGTAGGTATACTGCTGAAACGACTCAAGTTTTTTTTGGGGTTAATTTGTTTGGACTAATTCAGTTTATCTTGAGAAATATGTCAGCTTGATAACACCCATACTAAATGGCAAGACCGTGATTTTCAGCTAGGGTAGAAGTTTATCGATTCTCATGTTTGTAAGACCCATATATTGCCCACAAAACAACAACCTATCTTCAGCTCCCGAAACTCTTCTCAACTGGAAACGCTTTCGTTGCTGAAAGTGGGCCGAGTTCGAGTGTATTTTACGAAAGAAAGTGAAAAATGCAGTTAATTATACTGTAGGAAATTAAAGATTAAGGATCCGTGAAATGCAAACTTTTCAGATGTGCAAATGTATTAACTAGATACATATTTAGTCATTCCTCCAAAAAAAAATATTGGGCATTTAAAAAAAAGTTTATTTTTTTTATTGGCAAAGGAAAGGACTATACGGCCAGGTTTTTGTGCTAATGGCATCTTTTGTACAGCTTCTTTTGAATATTAATTAATTAGTCGAGACAAAACTTGTCGTTCTAACCTTTAGTATTATTATTGTAATCTCTGAGTTTGTCCTTATTTTGGTTTCTTTTTTTTATTTGTTTAGGTACATGGGGAAATATATTGTTTCAGCTGGAAAAAAACTTGTTATACTTAGTATTCGTACCGTTTTTGCGTATTTTCATCGACATCCTTAGATCTAAATAGTCTCTACAGCAGTATCTATTTATTTATGTTTCATAAAATTGCTAATCAGTAGCAAATATAATATTAGGTGAGCTAAAACATAATCAAAATATTCTTAAGATCTAAATGCTTATTACACAGATAACGGAACCTGAAAATCGACGGATATAGTAAAGTTACACTTTTAGTAACCTCTACACACATTTGACAGCAAAATCATAAATCTACTCGATTCTTCAGCCGCAAATGTCATGGGAGGTCAACCTTTTCATGTCTCAAAGGAAACGAAATGCGCGTGTTGGCACTGAGTAATATTTTATTCGATGCCAACAAGATTTAGATGTATAGCGCACATTTGTCCCCGTCTCCGTCCCTGAAGGAGGCTGTCATCGCGTACATTCGTAGTTTGAGTGTTATGGAACAGAATCTAATACACAACAGTTTTATCGTCGAAAATGCTTCGGAAAGTGAAAGTATTTTTCGTATTGTACTCTCAAAGGATTGAAAATGAATGTATGTTTGTTATAAATGGGAGCGCTCAGTATGATTCATTTTTCGAATTCGTTTGATTCTTTTTATCAAAAACTGTAGCTTTGTGTGGAGCTTATTCCGAGAATATGATTGCTTTCAGGATAATTGCTTTTTTTATTGGAAAAAATTAATTGCTTTATGTATGAAGCCAAATTCTGATAGTTACTGAGAAGTTCTAGATGGGATAACTACTACCACTTCGTGGGACTCGGTAATCAAACCCTAGAGCTCATGCTAATTACCATCATGCGCATGTACCTAATCATTATTCAAACGTATTCGTTTGAATAATGATTAGGTATCATATCAATAGAAAGAAGAAAGAAAAAAAGTTTATTTGGCACATACAGATACCCACAATATAGATAAAAATAAAAGGAAACTTATTTTATAAATAATTTCATTATGTAATACATATTCAATTGGATAAATTACCGTGTAGCCAAGAATAAGAGTAAAACATTTGAAAAATAAGTTAAATCAAACGGTCTAGAACATTGAAAAAAAGACGTCACACACTAAACACAGTTTTTTGTCACAACTTTTGAGTGGTAAGTAGCATAGTTTTATAACTATCCAATTGAAAATTTAGTGGACTTAAATTTAATTGACATTGTACAATGAAAATAAAAACTTTATTGTTATTTTTGGTTTTAAAACGTGTTGTACCTGAACTTGCCTTATTTATGTAAGTTTGTTTGCGCTTAGAGACTGTCAGAGTTAAAAAGTAGGAGAATCTATACTCTATATCTAAACACATCAAAAGTATCTAGGGATCAACATATATTTTTGCAATAACTTTTCTCCTGATTGATATTAATTAAAATTTTCTTTAAGGATTCATCAAATAAAGTGTTTTCGTTTGTCACAGTAACGATAAACCAAGTCACCTTTGCATTAATAAAGAAATTTGCCATTTTCCTAATAAAGGGATTTTTGACATTTGAACCACTAACATTAAAGTTCGAAAAAAAGACTGAAATAACAGTTTTCTTTAAAATTTTATTGGGTAACTTAAACAATTAATAATCCGTGTTTCTACCGCGAACACTAACAACACAAGAACATCGGTTTGGCATACTCAAAATGAGTTCATCCAAATCACGCTGTGGAATGGCCGCCCATGTTCGTTGCAACAACAAAAAAAGGTCTTCTTGCGACTGGATACCCTCCATATTCGGCAGAGCTCTTCTCTGTAGCATATCCCATGCATGCTCAATCGGGTTCAAGTCTGGCGACTGAGCAGGCCAGGGCAGGACATTGATGTTAGCTGCGGCGAGAGTCTGTCTTACAACTCTTGCGGTGTGCGGTCGTGCATTATCATGCATTAACTGAAATAAGGGACCGATTTGCACTTGTAGAGGAACGATGACGTCTGATACAATCGTCTCAGCATAAATTTGAGCGTTGAGGTTGCCTCTGATCCAAATCAACTCAGTTCTTCCGCCGATCCAAATACCCGCCCATACTATGATGGTTCCACCACTATAAGGATGGACTTCCTGGCAGGATTTTAATCGCTGTTGGCGTCCAGGGGTTCTCCAGTGTCGTATACGTCTTGTATCCGGTCTCATACCAAAACGAGACTCATCAGAAAAGCACACGAAACGCCATTGTTCTTCTGCCCAATTTCTGTGTTCAAGAGCCCATTGATATCGAATCCTACGATTGTGCATTGCTATAGGTGGTACCCGTAGCGGTCTTCGGGAATGAAGGTTCACTTCATGCAAGCGGTTTCTGACTGTTTGGTCGCTAATTAAGTTCCCTGAAGAGTGATGAAGCCTCACGGCTAACATCATGGCGGTTATTGTTGGAGCTCTTCGAGTTAAGATTTGAATGTATCGGTCTTGTCTCCGTGTGGTGCAGCGATACCGTCCTCCATGGCGCTCAGCCAAGGTAAGCGAAGAGCTCTGCCGAATATGGAGGGTATCCAGTCGCAAGAAGACCTTTTTTTGTTGTTGCAACGAACATGGGCGGCCATTCCACAGCGTGATTTGGATGAACTCATTTTGAGTATGCCAAACCGATGTTCTTGTGTTGTTAGTGTTCGCGGTAGAAACACGGATTATTAATTGTTTAAGTTACCCAATAAAATTTTAAAGAAAACTGTTATTTCAGTCTTTTTTTCGAACTTTAATGTTAGTGGTTCAAATGTCAAAAATCCCTTTATTAGGAAAATGGCAAATTTCTTTATTAATGCAAAGGTGACTTGGTTTATCGTTACTGTGACAAACGAAAACACTTTATTTGATGAATCCTTAAAGAAAATTTTAATTAATATCAATCAGGAGAAAAGTTATTGCAAAAATATATGTTGATCCCTAGATACTTTTGATGTGTTTATATCTATAAATATCTATACTAATATTATAAAGCTGAAGAGTTTGTTTGTTTGAACGCGCTAAACTCAGGAACTACTGGTTCGAATTGAAAAATTCTTTTTGGGTTGAATAGACCATTTATCGAGGAAAGCTTTAGGCTATATATCATCACGCTTAAGCCACTAGGAGCGGAGCAGCGATAAAGAATGTTTTAAAATCGGGGATGCCACGGGGACGAAGTCGCGGGCAGCAGCTAGTATGCAATACAATATTTTAGACTTGCCGTACATAGAATATTTTTGAAAAAATAACTGATAAAGTTTAGAAAAAAGATATGGAAAAATGCAATTTTTGTCTGTGTATCTGTTTGTTCGTATGTTTGTTTAGGCGTCATATAATATTATATACATATAATGTTATATCATAATTATAATGTTATTATAATGATATAAAAGTGAAAAATATTTTCAACCCCATTTTGGTCAATACTTTTGTCTGTCTCTTTAGATTTATATTCTTGCAACGCCCCATTTTTCATAACCAATCAACAATTGCATGAGGACCTAAAGAAGCATCCTTAGGTTTGCCGCAATCACAAAGGACATAATGAGTTACACTAGATGATGCAAAGACAGGGTCGTAATGATCATCATATTTGATAGCTGGATGCGATTAAGTTTGCATTCCTGCACGTCTGAATGTGGTTGTCATACATATGCTTCATCATTTGCCTAGCCTTTTCCCAAATACATTGGGGTCGGCTCCCAGTCAAGCCGGATTCAGCTGAATACCAGTATTTTACGTGAAGCGGCTGCCTACCAGACCTCCACAACCCATTCACTGGGGAACACGGTAATACATATTGCTTAATGTACAAAAATTGGATGTAAAAAAATATAGAAAAATACTTGCAACAAAATACTGTTTACAAAAATTACCGTTTAAATTATTGCGAAAAAGACAGGTCGCCCACAATTTTGATTGGGCGATGTGACTTCATAGACAAATTATAACTTTCTTCAATATTGGTAGAAATAAATCAAAGGAGAAGTCTCGAGGTATTAAATTAATTGCAGGCGAAGATCGAATAAGTGAATTAAAATTAGTATATAACATTAATATTTTTGAACATGTTTATAAATAGGTATTAATATACCAGTTTCATTGTGCGCAGCTTAGTAAAATACATTAAATTACGGCCTACTGCCATAAAACAGTACAACCCCTTTGTTGTTTTAAAGTAGTAACTCGATAAATTATAGCTACAATAGCACTACACTATCTATACAAATACAATAAAGCTGAAGAAATTGTATGTTTATTTGAACGTGCTAATTTCTGGAATTACCACTCGGATGTGGAAACATATTTTGTATATGATAGCCATATTCATGAGGAAAGCCATAGGTTATACGGGTACGGAACTGAAAAACGGAATAAGCGCGTATGTGGGAAAGAACTAGTTGAGAATAAAGTAGTTACATAGCCGTCAATATTTACAAATCTTAATCAGCCGGCAAGCATTAAAACAAAAGATGGACAGCTTCTACGATGAATTGTGGTAGGGGCCAGGGCTTTCAAAGGCCTACAGGCCTGTCCTACCGCGCCTTGATTGTGAGCAGTTTAGGGTTAGTTGGTTGTAGCAGGTAGTTAGGAGGTAAGGATTTACTCATCAACAGCTTGTAATGATGAAAGATTGAAAAGGACTAACTATTTATTTAAATTTTAGCTGAGCTCTAGCACGGTCGATACAAACTCCTAATTAACTTGATAGCACAAACCTTCATTAAGTAATAAATTACCTCTCTTGGGCGTAACCTCCCAATCCTCCCATTAATTTATGAGCGGAACTTTCCACTACGATCAAGTTTAGTGGCCATCAAAACTTTATGGTGTTGGGCCTTACACACTAATGAAATACTTTCAGATTACTTCTCCTTACAATTCCTGACGAAAAAGTAGTAGCAAATAGTAGCTTACAAGCAGATAGCTCTATAATAACCAAATGTATGCAACCTTTGTGGTGTTACGGCTCTATGGTCCTTACACAATGGAGCCTGTTGAGCTTGAGTTGACCTCTTGTAAACGAATAGAGGAGAGGGAGACGCAAACGTTCAAAAGCAGGTCATTGTATACGATGAGCAGGCACTTTACTTTGTGCACAGGTTACCTACCATCAAATTAATGAGAGATAGATAGAAGCAGGATGCAATCTCATGATATAATTTATCATAACGTGTTTAAATCATCCAGTGACATATCCACCGTATCACAACCATCAGCGATTTGCTAATCTCTCATATCGGTTTCCTGAATCCCATCAAGCCTCCTGTACAACACACTACAATACAACTTGTACATAGCTGCATGTAAAATATTGTGCTGTCGTGACAGTAAGGTCCTTGTTAGTATTTATGACGTCATCAAGAAATGAGCGGAGTGCTGGGGCGGCTATTAAATTAATGCAGTCCGCCCTCGCGTCCCCATGGCCGTACAATACTGAGTCACCGCGCCGCATTTTAATGTTGCATGTACTTACTTGGAAAACCCTGATATTTTGAGAAAGTGTAATTTAACATAAACCAGCTATCCTATAATTTTGAAAAAAAAAAAATATTATCGCTTATTGGCAATAATGGCGAATGTCTATTTATTTATTTATTTTTTGTATAAAAAGACAGATACACCCTTTTTCTTTGGACGTCAAAATAAATTGACCATCTAAATGGCCCTTGGATCTTCCGATTGGCGGAGCGACGTCTACAGCCATAACGTAACACCAGCCGGGTATGCTTCCCTCTATATAATTTTACTCTTTCACTGTCCTGCATGCGCCCGGCCGACCCCGAGGACGATTCATTCAGAACCACTTTTACAACACTATCTAAATTCAACACCTTTGCTGAAGAGCCCCTTTTTAACCTCGCGGTGCAAAACGCCCTGTTGCGCTGAGTTAAGCACGATGCATCCGTCTTGCAACCCAAGAGAACACACGTTCCTAGGATTCTGCATGTCCAAAAAATTTGGCGTAAAAAAACATCAACGAACCAAATGAAAGAACATTGTACCATATCGACTTTCGTTTTAGATCCAAAATTCCAAATTAAGTGACATTAGCAGCGGCTAGGCTGTTGTTCAGTAGTGATGTAGTGGCGTCTTACTCTCCAGATACTATTTCAGCTCTGAAGAGTAACCATGCACCTGCGGATGAACTCATCTTCCCTGACTCTCCCAATCCGGATTCATCTTTATACGACATTTCAAACCTCTAATTGATGGCAGCATTCTCGACGTTTAACACCTCAAAACTTAAAGGTCCTTTTAAATTCAGGCGCCGAGGAAGCTGTTGAGTCACTTTTGAAGGAGCTTTCAGCTTTCGCCAACCTCCGGCGTTGTGAAGGATGCCGCCTTCGATATCTTGTACGGGGCCATCCTATGTAACATGCGCAAGAAAGATGGCGGCTTTCGTCCCACTGCCGTCGAATGCACCTTCAGGCAAGCAAAATTAACTATATAGAATTACTAACAAATAAATGTCAACCCTACTGCTTGGCTTTAGATCTAGAGGGAGCTATGCGGCTGCCATTCATACCCTTTCAACCTTTTTAAATTCTGGTAAGAATAGTGGTGGGTGGTGAGAATGGTGGTGGTGATTTTGGGTTTCTGGTGGTTCTGGTGGCCATCCTCAAGGTCGACGTTAAAAACGCCTTTAATTTCGTTAACAGGGGCACCTTGTTGGCTAAAGTAAAAAACAATTACCAGTACGGCTTTTTATGGCAGTGCTGCAGGATCCTTTTAAAATAATTGTACAAGAACAACGTTTAAGAAGCTGCCAACATGGTGAACCTCTCGGGTCAGACTTTTTCATTTTGGCTATCTATTTCATCATACAAAATTCCAATTTCCAATCATACAAATTTTAACGTCAGGTATTTAGATGATGGAACTGGACGTCAAACCCTAAAGTTACATCATCTGAAAGACAGCGTTTTGAAAGATTTTGAATTCCGAAAGAGATAGCTGTGCAGGAATTTAACGCAATAGCCGCTGATATCAATATTTTAGAAAAGAGTACACTCCACCTCCTAAGTTCTTCAATCAGCTGTTGCACTGCTTCGTGAAAAGATATAATGTCGTATATGTTGTCTTCTTGACATAATAAAAAATCTACATTCGTACTCAAAACTTTCCTCACGACAATTTTCTAATTTCTCCGCGTTGCATGACAACCTACTTCCACACAGCTTTCAGTTAACCGGTGCCACTTGCAGACTTCCTCGTATGTATTTGCTTATTTCTTACTGACGTGCTGTCAGCGTGAACATCGGAAATTATCCCAAGAGAACTTTATCCCAGAATAAAAGGTATCCTATGTCCGAATCAGGACATGGTCTTCTCGTATGCCAAGTATCATCCACATCCGTTCGGCCGTCAAGACAAAAATGTAAAAAACAAAAATAGACAAAACTACTTTCGCATTTATAATGTAAGTATTAGGTATGGATTTTATCCCCACCGAATGTGTCTCCACGTTGTCGTCGTGGTGGGGCTTGAGCGTCCCAATGATCTTGCGAGCTTTCCCGGTAGAGCCACTCATGCCGGAAGGTCGCAAGTGAGGGATCAGACCAAGAGAGACACACGCTTGCTCGCTGCTCTCTGGTACGCGTCTGATCATCAGACGTGACTGTGGGAGCAGCGAGCAGGTGGAGGGGTGAGGCGAGGAGAGGGGGCCCTGAGAAGGGGCGGAGAAAACAGGGACCGCACCCTTCAAAGGAAAAAACCCATGGATCAAGGCATTTGTAAAATGAGTCCCCAGGTGGGTCCCGACCGCTCAGCGGTCGGGGAATCCCACCCCGCTTCGGCGGGCTGCCCTCCGTACTCTGGGGTGGGCACCAAACGCCTTCCAATTGCCAGTGGCAACTAGAGCCGAGGAGGCTCCCAATCGTCGTCATCCGAGTCCGCTTCCTTTAAGGAGCTGATGGCGTACGGTTGTGTAGAGGAGGGTTCGCCTGAGCGCCGGGGTGGTGCGGAGTCGGATTCCGGCTCCGCGCTAGACCTAGTAACGGTCAGCTCGGCGGGCTCTGGAGACAGAGGAGGGGGGGCTGCTGTGGAGGGCGTCAAGCTCTTCCGCAAGCGGCCCAGACGGGAGGATGACAGCGGGTCGTCCTCCGAGGGCGAGTTTGCCTCCGCCCGCAAGATCCCCACCGCCAGGCGGGGCAGGGGCTGTGAGGCGGGGAGGGGGCTGGCTCCCTCTACCCGGGAGGTGGAGCGTCGGGCCGAGAGGTTGGCGGGGGAGGGGCGTCGCCCAGGAGGGAGCGGTCGCAGTGCTCCCTCTACCCGTCCGCCTCTTCTCGACTCCGACGACTTGGAGTCCCCGGGAGAGGTACCTCCCACTGCCGAGGAGAAGAGGGCCAAGCTGGAGGAGGTCGTGGAGGCCGCGATCCGCGCTGTGGCCTTTAAGAGGAAACAGTCCTCGAAGCGGGAGGCCATCAGCGCGGCCAAGGCCTCCATTATGGCGGCGGCGGCGGCCAGCGTCGGCGGGTCCGGAGAGGCGACGGAGTTGCGGGCGGAGGTCGCCCGCCTCGCGGCCGTAACGGAGAGACTCATAGCGGAGAATGAGTCGCTCCGGAGGGACCTGGCTGACATGGCCAGAGCGGCCTCTGAGGGGCCGCAGGGGGGGCTGAGTCCGGCGGCGCTGGAGGGGAGCCAAGTGCTGAGCCAGGTGCGGAACCTGGTGCGGCAGGAGCTGGCTCCCTTCCAGAAGCAGTTCTCAGTGTTGGAGGGCATTGTCCGGCGCCCCCCGTTGGCGGCGACACAGAGGCCCCCGGGCCAGCAGAAGGCGGCCTCGTATGCAGCCGCGGTGGCTGCCAGCCCGGGAACGTCCGGCCAGGCGGCGAAGGCCAAGGCGGGAGCCGCGCCAGCGCCTGTGGCGCCGGCACCTGCGACGCCGGCGACGACCAAGTCGGCCCCGGCGAAGAGGGGTAGGAGGAAGGCTGGAGGAGGAGTGGCTAAGGCTGCAGCGCCAGTGGTGCCGCAGCCGCCCCCACCCCCACCCTCGGACCCTCCTGCGGCCGGGGCCGAGTGGCAGGTTGCTGGCCAGAAAAGGAAGGCCAAAGAGGCAGCCAAGAGGAAGGCGAGGAAGCAGCGGCGGAAGGCCAATGCCATTGCGGTGAGGCTTCGCGCCCCGAAGTCCGCGGCTGTAGTGTTAACACTGCAGCCGGAAGCGGAACAGAGGGGCGTGACTTATCTCGCCGTATTGAAGCGGGCGAAGGAGGCGGTGAGCCTCCAAGAGCTGGGCATCAGCGGGGGCATCGGGGTCAGGAGGACCTTGACCGGTGCCCGGAAGCTCGAGCTCGCCGGAGCGGAGAGTGGCCCGTTCGCGGACGCCCTGGCCGAAAGGCTGAGGGCGGTATTACCCGCGGACGAGGTCCGGGTGTCCAGGCCGACTAAGCGCATCGACATGCGCATAGTGGGCCTGGATGACTCCGTGACGGAGGAGGAAGTTGTGGCCGCCGTCGCCAGGACTGGGGGGTGCTCTGCCGAGCTCGTCAAGGCGGGCACCCTCCGGCCTGACAACACGGGCATGCAAACCCTTGTGGTGAGCTGCCCCGTGACGGCGGCCAGAACTGTGTCGGAGGGCCGAAGGCTCTTGGTGGGATGGGTGTCTGCGCGGGTAAAACTGCTGGAACCCAGACCTCTGAGGTGCTACCGCTGCCATGTGGGCAACCACACGGGAGCTATGTGCCCCTCGGAGGTGGACCGCAGCGGACTTTGTTTCCGCTGTGGTCGGCCCGGTCATCGCGCCGGCTCGTGCGAGGCCACGCCGCACTGCAGTGCATGTGCGGCTGCTGGCAAGCCGGCCGAGCACTGGGCTGGGGGAAGGGCCTGCGCGCCATCCGCCCCGACCGGGGGCAAGAGGTCCGCCGCCGCCGCCGCCTCTGCCGCCGCCGCGGCTTCCGTCGCCGCTTCTGCCGCTTCTGCTGCGGGTGCTGCGACTCCCAACGCTCGGGAGGGTGCTGAGATGGAGTGCCAGTAATGGTCCCATTTCGGCCTCCTCCAGAGACAAGTCGGCCGCTGTGCTATTGCGCAGTGGCTGATGCCTGGGGACGGTGAGCGTGGGTGGCTCGCCGTCCGATACCAGGTTGAGTCGACGACGCGTTGTGTTCCACGCGCGCCGAAGGAGCCGTCAGCACCGAGGACGGGACCCCATAGGGTCGGTGCCTGCTAGGGTTGCGGAATTTGTTCGAAAGAGTTACCGCGGCCCTGGAACGCATAGGGCACAAGAAGGATCACGGGTGGGTTTTAGTCAGTAAAAGTCTGACACTCCCTACCGCTCCACCCAGGGCGGGAGGGGTCATTTGATGATTTCCCATCCAAAAAAAAAAAAAAAAAAGGTATGGATTTTATCCATACGTATAAAACCTCTCCAAGTATTTTCTCAAAAAGACAATTATTCCAAGAAAACACATCTTTGTAACGAGTATCTTTAGGTAATTGGCGTGTTTTACGAGTCACAATTTGGAACAAGAACAGAATAATAACACAAATAAACGTATTTGATTTGAAATAAAGACAGCGTATACCCATAAGACAAATCGCGCGTCTCATTGCTCCATACATAGAAAGAAAGACATTCCTCTTCACGAACAGCGAACGTAATAAATTCTTGGAAAATCCATGATCATTATGTCTTCAATTTTCCGAGAGACTTCTTTTCTATTGTTCCTTCTGTTTAACTAAAGGACACTATCTACTTTTATGATAACTTGTGCGATGTAAAATAATGTATCCAATCAATATTAAGCTTTTAAAACACGACCAATCCACCGAATTTTTAGAAGGGTGAAGAAAGAAAGAATAAGTACCTGTTTATTATCACAGAACGCATATAAATTATGAACTTAAACTAGAAATCCTAAACGAAAGCCACTCATGGCCTAAGATTAGTTGGCAGATTGTATATCTATAGTATAACAACTACTAAACTAGCTACAAATACACATTCTGGTTGCTAGTCATAGATATTTATGCACGACCCGAGAAAAGAACCCATGGTCTTCGCTCATTAGTCACTAGACTTATGAAGCGCTAAGCCAATCAATTTGTAATATTGGGGGCACGTAGGGCAGTGCACTAGAGACTAAGAGAGGTAAAAACATTATCTACAGCCCGATTCGACAAACTGCTGGACATAGGCAACTCTTTGATTATAACTATGTCTCCAGAGGCTCACCCAAGCACATACTAACCGTACTAAACATGGCCGATCAATAAAAGCGCGTGCTTCACCAACGAGCCCCTTAAAGGTCGTAAAGATAACGATCCACTTAAAAGAGGAACTTTCGAGTGTAAATAATGAAGGCAGGTTGTTATGGCACGCGCGGCTTGTATGCTCACCTCACTCCAATGTTTATAAGTAATGTTTACACGCTTCGCTCGCCGCCCTTTGCATATTAAATCTGTTTATTTCACGGGGTTTAATGAAGCTCTAACGTGACGTCACTGCTCATTTCGGGTAAAATATTATTTGGATGTTGATTCACCAAGGTTTGCTTATCAAAAAGGATCGGTCCCCCGGGGAGTCACCTTTTGGCGCACTTGAATAATAAATCAGAGGAGTGGGTGCTTTATTTTCATTTAAACTCATCTTTTAATCGCCTCGGAAAGCACATTTTGCCGAGGGTGACGTCTGTCATTTGTTATTCTTTGCCGTTCGTTAGGATTTAGGGGCTTATGACTGATACTCAACTAGATCCATTTAAACAGGAAGCCGAACATAACATATTCGGGAAATAGCTCGGTGAGATTGTCGTGTCATTGAATAAAATGAAAATGTGTACATTTCATAAATTACCTATGTTATTTAATAATTTCATTTCATTTATTCATAAAAACAATTCATAAACGCACGTGCAATTTACATATAAATACAAAACTATGAATTTAACATTCCAATTGAAACCCAGGTATCTGCTGTAGCTATAACAGCTTAAAGAATAGTGTTAAATAGTTTTAAATATAATTTCAAGTTTCTAAATTAGATATAGTCAAATGTAAATCATGTACTATTGTGTGGCATTACTTCCGATATGTGTATTATACAAACATTGATCTAGTAAAGACTTTTAATTTTGTTATATTGACTTTGATTTGACATATTATTAAAGTTCGCAGCACTGTAGCAGCATTTTCTTATAATATTTCTCTATTTAAGTTATTTAATATGAATTGCACCTAAAAAGTCAGTATTTATCATACAATTAGTCTCGGTACTAGTCCTTATCGGGACGCCGTAGGTATTCACACCTGAAACATTCAACCATTTTAAGGGTCGTATTTGTACAAGTGCTACGACTGCTACGCACGGCGTAGACCCAGTAAAAATCATAGTAAATACTATTAAAATTTTACCGTAGGTATCGATACATTCAGTCCTCAATACGAGTTGCAATATAGTCTGTAACAGATAGACTCAGTAAACATTTTATTAGGGTCGCTTTCAGACGTTTGCTACGAGATTGCTACGCGAGGCGTAGACGTCGCTTGTACGACAAACAAAATGATCCCATGCATACGTTTCACTTTCAGCTGTTGAGTGCGGGCACTGCAATAAATATTGCTTTATGACTCAGCTCGTAAAAGCTCGGCTAGCTTCACAGAAACATGACGGGCGCATGAGTTTGCTGCATACAAATGTTACAAAAATAGACACCGCTATTGATTTCCAGATTGCATATCACTGTTATGGCATTTGGTTCGCTCTATTTTCCATATCGGTCAAGGCATTTAATAAAATGTTGACTGACGCAATATTGGAATATAAAACACTCGAGTGATTTAAGTTTACCAAGTAGTTTTAAACTTTTAATGACCTTACAAGCAATTTCTGAAGTTCTTATAGAAATCACGCCCACATAATTGGGTCTTGTCGCAAAACTCCAAACTCTCATTAGCTAAGAAGCAATAAGAATGTAAATCACGTCCTAACCGAAGTAAACTCGCAGACAAAAAAGTTGTAATGTCTATAATTATAAGTAGTATAGTAGCGGGCGACCGGGTGCGGAGCGCGCCGGTAGCAGTGTGTGGACAGACACGAGCCGACCTAGATCGGCTCCGCTCGATGCCACCCGAAGCGCTCGCCGGCGCCCGCCCAGAATAGACGCAGCACGTGCGTCGGCCGAGACACACGCTAGCTCGCTGCGGCCCGCTCCGGCCTGCTCTCTCCGGCCCGCGCTCGTGGGCCCGCGCTCTCTCCGGCCCGGTCGGGTACTGGCAGCGTCGCCCGCAGCCCGCACACAAACTATCGCGTACCCGCGCTCTTATAAAAATCATCATGAAACTCGTGTTGTGATCCCCCGCGTAAAAAGACGGCAAAACCCTAGTCGAAACTCTGCGTAAACTATTTATAACCTCTTTAGCGTGAAAGTATTTAGTAACTGAATATTTACAGTGCTTCGAAATCGTAGTGGCCTTGCTCGTTATCTGTCAGTGGGAAAGCTCTGTATTACCTTAGAGTTTGGTTATTCTTTATCTGTCACAGATACTTACGTGTTAGCAGATTAGAGTGATATATTTTTGTGATGTATCGTGTAAAGTTTATTTAAGTAACAAAATACACCGTAACGATGTGCCTTTATCCTGTAATATTCGCGTAGTTGTCGACGATTACTTGTGGAACGCAATAAATATTTGTTGTTAGCGCGTGAGTCACAGTCGCAGACATGCAAACTTTCAAGTTCCTGTTAGTTTGTGCGTTGCTGTTCCTACCGGAACCTGTTACCGCCTGGAAGGCTGACACGTAAGAATTTATTATTTATGACATCTATTACTTTCATACACTCATAAAGCTCGCAGAGCACTCAGCTGTCTGTAATATGTAATCTGAATATTTTATGTAGTTCGGAACTAAACTGTAGTTCAAAAACATTGCATTCATTTGTCTAAAAATACGTTTCTTGTAACTTACTTATGCTTTACTGAACAAATTTGTAAAAATACCTCACAGAGTCACAATGTCAAAGCTTAATGAAAGAGACAAAACACAAACAACAGAAGTGTTCATGTACGCGTGAAGTACGTGTTACAAAGAAACTTTGAAGAGCATAACGATACAACACCGGACACAAGGCTGGACGCCGGACCAGCGAAAATGTGACGCACGTACAATAACATCAGCTAAATACATGCCAGACACTGAGCATCTGAGAGTGCATTGTCATCGGAGAGATGACCCCAAGACCCTCAATTAATTTTAGTGACTATCATAAACAGACCCTTATGTACAAGTCGTGCTCGTGGGTCTGCGGGCTACCTACCGCCAGGTAGCTCGCGAATTTAATAAATATCTGAAATTTTTTCATGAGCGTTTATTATTTTTGTGAAAGGAATATTGTTTGTTTATTTATCGTTTATTATTTTGTGATGAATTAGACTTATTTGTGAATTTTATCATTTAATTTATATTTAATGTTCATTAATTATTTTGTGTACTTTAAGTAAAATAGTTTTCTTTTTCGTAGAGTAAAAGTATGGGCGAGAGCGCTTGGGGATGAACTATGGAAGTTAAGTGAAGCTCTGACAAAATCAGACCAAATCAGAATCGTAAGTGCAAACATTTTGTACAGGAAGTTGTATTCCCTCCCAGAATATACCGAAACTATTTCCTTTATTTAAATTATGAAATGAAAATAAAGTAAATTTTCAACGTTTGCTATATCTAAACGTATGGTACAAAGTAACATTGAGACTGAAACTTCTCGTATTGAAGCTCTCAACGTTTTGGATCAGCATTCAGTGTATCTGTGTAACAATTGCGTCAGATTTATTTGCACATTCCCAATTTCGCAGAAATACAAACAAATGAACGCTAGCGTCAAGAGAAAAGATGGAAAGCAAATATTGGAGTCTTCACTGCGCTCCGTGAGCACTATGCTCACTCGCAAAATCAATGCCGTCAAGGTAAGCCATAGCCGTTCCTTCTTATTGTGCTGTAACACAATGAACACAGAAACATCCAACTATTGATTATTTCATAAAATTAATTAATGCCCAGGCATCGACAGAATGCTTTTTAGCTGATAAGCCATTCTGTTTTATTGCTGATCATCGGTAGATAAAAGCTTTCTGTTTATTAAAATGTAAAGGTCGGTTAATGCATTTATCGTGAAACGGAGTACTCTGTCGACGGATATTATCCATGATAGTATAAGGTCTTTAAATTTCGGCTTGAACATTTTTTTAAATAATTAATTGAGATATTATTTACATATATTTTAAATTACCTATCTTTTTCCTTTTTCGAAATCAGCCATTTCTGTTATTTCTAAGATACATTGTGATATATTTCTATTTTGCAATGTTTCAAAGTGGTAAACACGCTTCAAAAATGGAAATGACGTATACGAACCGGTTCAATCACTTTCGTTTGGGAAAATTTACCCCGTGAGTATCCGGAGAAGTAGATTGATTTGTGAGGTAAAATTTCTCAAAGGAAAGAGATTCATTCGATAGTGTGCATTGTGTCCGTTAGTGGTACAATTAGGATACGTCTTTGATATAGGTAGTGACATTTAAAATTAATAGTTTCCACGATGGAAACAAAATATTAAAATAAAAGAAGACTAAATTACATAAATTTCATGCAAAAAGAAATATAAATATTTCTTTTTGTATGAAATTTCCGAAAAACAGAAAATATGTAAATTAATAAGTGATTCTGTAAAGCCGTAATAATAATAATTAATCTTTCATTCATGCAAAATTACCCATACATGTGTTAGTATTTTCTTTTTTTTACAGTTTCTCTAGTTTATTACTCAGATAACTCAGTTAATTAATATGTGGGTACATTAGAGCATTACTCTTATATTACTCTTCAAGTATTGACTTTTATCTATGTTACCATATTAACAGCTATGTTGCTACCATAAGCATTCCTTGCACATCTGGTAGGTGTGTGTGTGTGTGTAGTGTGTCATAATATAGTTTATATGAATTTAAAATTCCAACCGAAGTTATAAACTTAAAATAGTTTAAATTGGCCCGACAAAACAGCTTTATAATTAGACTGTTTTAATACAAACTTATGTATGCCAACATAATGCGTTTCAATAATCTTAAACATGCTGAAAAGATACTCGCAGTCAGATAAGAACATAATAATATGTTATATTTCCATTTATTTCAGAACAATATACATTCAGCAGTGTGATTGATAAGTTAGTTGGCTTCCAGTCTTATTGTAAAGTCACTAGCTATATAACAATTATAGTTGTGACGTAATAGTACTGTACTGAAAACATTGAGCGGTCAGCAAAGTTAATAGCGAGCCTGACTGCGCAGGGTTTCCATTAAGGGATATTTATCGTCTGGCAAATTTTGGCAATGTACCTATGCTCTCCACTCAGATTTTAGTTCGATAATATGAATTGTTATATACCTATATGTAATTATGTACATACATATAAGCCTCACTCGAGGCAAACGATAAATGCCAGTCATTTACAACATCTTATGTCGGAATAAATTGCACTGTCCTGATTTTTTGGGACTTTTTTGGGATAGATGCTAGTGTACCCAATTCGGAAACTTCGAATGACCTGTGATAAATTTATGGTAAGGCTAAATGGTGAATTCTACACAAAACGTTAATTGAAGGACATTTCAAGTTGATAGGTTTTGCAAGAATTTGAACGTAACCGTAGTCCTGTAGATTTGAAAGCTATTGAGTTACAGCACTTTCAACTTGAGCCAAACTTCCCAAAAAACCTAAACGGTAATTTAAAAATTGAAGCCTTGCTAATATCAGGACTTTCAAAAAACATATGAAGCATAGCTCAGTAGAAAATGGATCTTATCATGTAAAATGAAATTGGGTACAATTCATAAAAACGTATTAATTGATCACTCGTAAATATTCAAATATTTGGTAGTATTAAATATCAATGTTACGTGCGGGTCCTCAGCTGACGTCTGCGCCAGACATGCACGACACACTGTAAATTAGTATATACTTAAGTATATACTAATTACAATACAAACAGACAATCTTTCCTCTTTATAATCTATACTAATATTATAAAGCTGAAGAGTTTGTTTGTTTGTTTGAACGCGCTAATATCAGGAACTACTGGTCGATTTGAAAAAATCTTTCAGTGTTAGATAGCCCATTTATCGAAGAAGGCTATAGGATATATATCATCACGCTAAGACCAATAGGAGCGGAGCAGTCATGAAAAATGTGACACAAACGAAGTTGTGCGGACAGCTAGTATTATCTATATCTATACTAACATTATAAAGAGGAAAGATTTTTATTTTTGTATTTTTATATTTAACGAATAAACTTAAAACCTACTGGACCGATTTCAAATTTTTTTTTTATTCATTGGAAAGCTACATGCACCTTGAGTAACATAGGCTATATTTTATCCCCGTATTATCACAGGAACGGGAACTACGCGGGTGAAACCACGGGGCGCTGCTAGTAATATTATAAAGAGGAAAGACTGTTTGTTTGTATTGGATAGGCTCCGATACCACTGAACCAATTTGTAAAATGATTTCACTGTTGGGAAGCTACACTATCCCCGGCTATATTTTAGCCCCGTATTCTCACGGGAACGGGAACTATGGGTACGGGTGAAACCGCGGGGTGCTGTTAGGTTGTAATATTCAAAGACAATGGTAATCCGACTATGGGGAAATATCCCAATGCTCAATAGTCATACGATATATACCGTTGGAAAATGCTTTTGTGCTACTGATTTAATATCAAAGTCATCATCTTCCTACCGCTATCTCATGTTACCATTCTGACCAACCGTCATATTATCACCAACTCCCTTCTCCTTCATATCACTCCACATACAATCCATTCATCCTAACTCTCCTCCCATCCACATTTACATATATTCATAATAACTATTTTAGTAACATGCCTTTTACCCCTTCTCTTCATAACTTTAAGCTTTTAATTAAATTTTATTCATGTTTGTAGTGCATTCACGCGACGGCGGAAAGTCTGGCGAAGAGTTTCAACTACACATACAACAAATCCGATCCATTTGAGTACTGCTCGGCGAAGTATTCCAAGTTTTTCTATGAAGACGAAGCTGATAACCCCGACAACAAGGATGAAAAGGATCCGCCCATATATGTTATAAACACTACTCGTTTTATGAACGTGTCCCTCGAGAGAGATTCGCACTTCTACAACATAAACGTCAACACAAACACTAGTTGTGTTCACGTCCCAACCAACATTTTTGATTTAGGTATGTGCCTATTGGAAAAGCTACTACATTTTTTTTTATCTAAAACTAGCTGCGGACCGCGACTCCGCCTGCAAGAATTTCGAAACCCTTTCCCTTCGGATAATTTTAACATAATTATAATAATCCCGGGATAAAAGTATCCTATGTGTTGTTTCAGACTATACCTATATTATATACCTCTGTGCCATTTCATCAAGATCCGTTCAGCCGATCTGACTTAATTTAGTAACAAATATATGTACACCTGTCCAAACTTTCGGATTTGTAATATTAGTATGAAGTATAAATAATCCACACTAATCCACGCTCTAGGTAATCCGGTAATCGGTTTATCGGTATCGCGCACGTATTTAAGTTACTAAAAAGCGTGTCGCTTACTTTTACTTTGGCAAAGAGTAACACGTTCATTATACATTTTTTTTTTACAAACGTGCCGTAAACTAGGATTTATTCCTGTATCGTGGGTGCATTCACAAACACAGACACCCAGACCCGGAACAATTATCTGTAGGCCATACAAACATTTGTTCCGTGCGGGGATCGAACCCGCAACACTTAGTGCAGCAGCCGAACGCTCAACCAAAGCACCAACTGTGTCATCTTCTCGTCGTCGCCTTTTAATTGACGGGAAAATGCGTACAATTGTAATTATAAGAACCCAATAACGACGTGCCCGGCTCGCCCCGTTCACGTAACCAGCGAGTGGGCACTTCGGCAGTGCCTGACTTAGTAGAGGGCGGTAAATCTCTTTAAAGAGTAGGATTTAGAAATTAAATAAGGTAATTAGGTTTACAGAATAGAAAGTTGAAGAGGGCTCAGAGGGGAAAATCCAAACATAGTGGACGTGGCATTAATCGAAAGGGTGAATTTTAATAATCCTCATCATCTCCCTAACTAACAAAAGAAAAGTTAAGAAGCATGATGTAATCGTACAGAAACTCATAGTTACATACTCAGTTATAAGATCTGTACAATTTTGTTTAAAAATTTGTTTTGGTGGAGTCTATAATTGTTTTTGTAATAATTTAATTACCTGTATTTGTGCACTATGAATCGCAATAAACGATTTGAGGTTTGAGTGTTTTGGTGTAACAAAGTATTCTTATTATAATATTATTATTTTTTACAGAGGAGACGGCCCTAAACGCCATATTATGGTCAAAAGATTTGAACGAAATCTTTGAGAAGAACTACAACTCAGATCCGTCACTGTCGTGGCAGTACTTCGGCAGCGCGCACGGCATCCTGCGCTTCTACCCCGGCATGCGCTGGAACACCCGAGAAGTCGACACGTACGACTGTCGCGTCAAGTCCTGGTACATTGAAGCCGCTACCTGCTCTAAAGATATGATCATCCTATTCGATGTCTCGGGGTCAATGACTGGTTTCAAGAACTACGTTGCCAGAAGAACGCTACGCTCACTTCTGGACACACTATCGAACAACGATTACGTCAATGTATATACTTTCAAAAATAAGACTGACTTCGTTGTAGAATGTTTTGTGGACCTGGTTCAAGCGACTCCCGAGAATCTGCAAACTCTTACGGATACTCTGGAGCCGAAAGACCAGGGAAAGACCCATAAAGTGCCTCTGGAAGGTTACGCAAACTTGACAATGGCGTATATCAAAGCTTTTACTGCGTTGAAGAAGGTGAGTAAGCTGTTCATCATGATTTACGTTTGTGTAGTCCTTTGACCGAGCTGTTCCATCGTGTAGTTTTTCATTTGTACCGAATTTATCTGTAATTTAATTCTGAAACTGTTCTTTGAGACACAGTCCCCAAAAAGATGATGATTGAAAGTTCTTTCTGTATTCAGCGGCGAGGACTATGCAACGTGAGCAGCACGCAGGGCTGCAACCAGCTGGTGATGGTGATCACGGACTACGTGCCCGGCAACCTCACCGAGGTTTTCGAGGAATACAACCGCGAGGTGATTGGCGGCAAGACGTATATCCCCGTCAGAGTGTTCACCTACCTCATTGGCAAGGAGGTCACCAATGTGCGTGAGATACAGTGGATGGCATGCTTGAATAGAGGTGACTATCCAGTATTCTTAATTTTGGTCTACAGTGGAGTTCTACGGCGGATTTTGGAAAAAGATATGGAATACTTTTTATCCCAGAAGCACTTTCCTTGAGTATAATTTTCGACTTTCACGCGGGTGAAGCCACTTGCAAAAGCGAAAAGATAATGTACCGAAACAAACCATTTACATTGTAATCCATTATTCGTAGATAGTACTGGCGCATTTTTATCCAAGTAACCCGATTGTGCCAGGTTACTTCGTGCACATCCATTCGGTGGAGGAGGTCCAGCAGCAGGTGCTGAAGTACATCAACGTGATCGCTCGGCCCATGATCCTGGAGCATAAGAACCCACCGCCCACCTGGACACACGCCAACATTGACTACACGGTCGGTACACAGAACAGTAATCGAATTATTGTAAATATCGAGTTTATCATCAATCGCGTAAGATTGTCAAATCCTTATTCTCGATATGACTTGTATTTATTGTAATGTAGCGAATTTGGATGGTATTGGGAATTATCTGTTATATATAGATATATTTACATATATATAATTAATTATACACCCATTAAAAATATATAAAGAAAACTTTAAACTAAAAACATAAAATTGGCGGTCTATCGCATTCCACGAATTGTTCCAAGGAACCTGGAATGGATAGAGACAGTATACGTATACGACAGTATACGTGTAGGACGCGAAATAAAGCTACGTAAAATACTAAAATATATACTTATTAAATTTGAAAATCTGTAACTACTATTAAAATTAACAGCGAAAAAGTAATCACAGTAGCTAGATATCTCACATCCTTCTCAGTTCGAAATTTGACACATTACTTAGAAACTTTCGAATTAAATTACTGAAATAAACACAGTAGCCCTGGCCTCAAAAACAATCCAAAATAAAATTGCAACTCCATAAAACTGCAATTCAGTTGGCAATCCAATTTGGCCACCCTATATCTTAACATATCTGAATACTTTTTAGCTGATTCTAAATTCATATTGAACAAGAAATTAAGACTGAACTGCAAATTAATATTTAAACTAAGCTTTTCTTATTCAATCAATCCATTCATCGGTTTTTTGGTTTTCCGCTACTCTTACAGCATACAAAAAACTATCGTAAAGATTGAAAGTGTGTACCTACCCACATAAATACGAGTTTATATACATGTATAATATATGTTATGAACTTCTTTAGTGGTAAATTAATTTGTGCGACCAAGATTCAAGATTCAAGATTCAAAGCATTTATTTCAATTAAACCTTTTACAGGCACTTTTGAATTGTCAAGTCGAAAGAGGTGAAGCTATCTGCACGTTCCAAAGCGTAGATCTCTATGGAGAAGAACGTGCAAGAAGCTCCACGGACACTCTTTTAAATCATGTTCTGTATTACATAACCTTGGTTACATCCTTGGTCGCTTCTATATGTGAGTACAATGCGAAGAAACAAAAAGGAAACTATAAAAACAATTCAAAGTATAAAGATTAAAACAAGTCAGTGGCAGTTAAGAGGTGACCAGTCTCAACCGACGGCGCCCGTTCACGAACATGGCGCGTATATTGGCACCATTTAGCTCAACCATTTTCAAGGGAACCGAATGATCCAACACACACGCCACCATCAGCGAAACATTTGAGCGAGCATGACATGCTCTCAACTGCCATTTTAGTTCAAGTCACAAAGTAAACTATAACATATCAATGTAAATGGCTCCATGGTACTCACATGTACAATATTTTAAAATAAAATGCTTCTACATTATATAAAACTATGGTTTACAAAAACCAAGCAACTACAAGTAAAAAAAAAGAGAAATTATTTATTATCAAACTAATAGGTATTATATAAAAAAAGAATAAATAAATGAGACAGAAAAAAAAAGGGCGACCAGCGGGCGTACCATGAGGTGTTAAAACGTGAGTCTTCCGAGCGAGAAAGAGGGATAGAGTTATACACCCTATATAGCTCCATCCCTTTTTCTCGCTCGGAAGACTCGCGTTTTAAGACGTCATGGTACGCCCGCAGGTACTTTTCCGGCACTCGTATGTTTTTCATTGGAAAAGGCTACATTCCGAGTATCGAGGTTTCATTAAAGCAGAGGTTGTTCCAGAAACATTTATCGTTGATATGCTACTTCATGAATGTTACAGATTCTGTGAAAATATATCTTTTTTTCGGGATGGGAAATGACTTCTCCTGCTCTGGGCGGAGCGGAAGGGAGTGTCAGACTCTTACTGGCTAAAACCCACCCGTGATCCTTCTAGTACCCGCCGCGTTCCAAGGCCGCGGTGACTCTTTCGATCAAATTCCGCAATCAAATAACATTCTACTTTACTTTTTGCAGCGAACCAAAAAATGGAACGTGAGTGGAGATATTTCAAAGGTATGCATTCTTTATGGTTTTATTGTATTTAAGAGATATATTTTTATGAAAAACAATATTGTCATTTGAGGACCAAACATAAGCCTCATAAAATTAACGTGTCGTTCTGGTAGTCACGTATTGATAATACCCTACCATAGAAGGAGGGGCTCACTCAATAACCACGCTGGTCATTCATAGGTTTTTGTGAGTTTTGTTTGATTGCAACTAATTGGTAACCCAAATACTGGCTTGCCTCACTAATTCTGGAGTTCAGAAAGGTAGTCACTCCATGCAAAATACTGGTATTCAGGTGCATTCGGTATTCCAGTTGGACTGAAAGCAGACCCCGACATAGTAAGGAAAAAAGCTAGGCAGATTGACTTCTACCCTAAGATTTAGATGTAGACCTTCTTGGGAAAAAAATAAAAACAACTAGTTTCTTCAAAGTATTTATATTTTCCATCAAAACAAGAAATCTAGACGTGGAAATAGACATAGGAATTTAAAAAAAATAACAGACCTCAAAGTTGCAAGACTAGTCCTTGCGTATTATATTCGTAAGATCCTGCATTAGGCTTGCCAGAACTTCCTAGTACTGGCATGGTGCAATCAGTCCACGTAAGTTACGTTCCTTTTCAAATGGAGCGGAGACGAAAAGTTGGAAAACAAGAACATAATTTGAAGACCTGGGTAAAAACAATAATATGTTAAATTGGAGGAAAACAAGTTTTAACTTTTTCAAACTTTATGACAATCTTTGTTTTTCTTTCGACGCGTTGACAATTCTGGTGCACATAATAGCTGACTATGATGGTTATACTCAATTCGGGTTACTAAATAATATAATGGGGTAATAACTAATAAGGTAATTGGCTACGACATATTATATACATACATAATATGTCCCAGCCAATTACCTTAATCAGCCATTTAATTCCCGGCATAACCTCGAATTTTGAAATTGATTAATGTTTGTATTTAGAATTCCCAAAATGAAATATTTCATATATTTTCGTCACAATGGTTACCCTGTCCTATGTTGTATTACGGCCGAACCCAATAACCGATCTATCACATACTGGAGATAGAAAAACAAATGAAACAACAGAAAAATTATATAGGTTTTCTGTTGTTTCATTTGTTTTTCTATCTCCAGTATGTGATAGATCGGTTATTGGGTTCGGCCGTTAGACGCAATAGCTGGATGTTATTTAAGCCACTGATTAAACAGCTCCATCCAATTAAACTGCTGACTAAGCCAGACAGCCGACATATACACTAAAAAGTCCACTGGTAGCAATAGAAGGTCGGTTCACAAAAGTAGGCAATCATTGTTTTTCCCGTGATTTCTTGGTTTCCGCATCTGATTTCAACAAATCATGTTCGGTGTTTCAGCCCGACGAAGACAAACTGGTGACGTCGGTGGCTATCCCGGCATTCGACTACAAGTACAATGAGGAAAATAACGATGCTCTGCTACTGGGGGTGGCCGGTACAGACGTGCCCATCGACAGCATCGCTAAGCTTGCGCAGCCGCATCAGGTATCTAATGTTTTCTAAAATAAAATAGAAAACATTTATTCGACATCGTCATAGTAAAATAGTACAAATACAGAAAAGTGTTGCCCATCCATCGCTGTGCATTCTCTCAACCATAGACATCGAGTAATGAACTGAGCGTGTAAACGTATTCACTTCACGACCAATTAGAGAACTGCTTGTGAAGTGAATATTTTCGGATAAGTGTGAGTCGGAGCCATCAAGTGGCTAAGAATCTAGTGAAGATATCTTTAAGGGGAACACTGACTGTAATCGTATCGTATACGACTTTTGACTGGTCATTGCTTTGCAGAAATAAGCTTTCCCCACTATACGTTGGCCGATGGTATGGAACACAGAACAGATAATTTATCTGCGGGCGTACCATGAGGTGAAAAAAACGTGAATCTTCCGAGCGAGAAAGAGGGATAGAGTTATACACCCTATATAGCTCCATCCCTTTTTCTCGCTCGGAAGACTCACGTTTTAAGACGTCATGGTACGCCCTCTGTTCTGTGGTATGGAACGTTTGGCAGTACCTACCTAGTTATATCTGGATAACATACATAAATGAGTACACATGGCCTATTTTTTGCATTTGGATTCGGCCGCAAATTGATGTTGCATTAATATTGCTGTAGTAATATTGAACGCCATAATAATGATATATTTTAATGATGAATTAATGAAAAGTCCCTAAAACATATTTTTCAGCTTGGCGTCAACGGTTACTCGTTCATCGTTAGTAACAATGGCTATTTGTTGTTGCATCCTCTTTTGACAACTACTGTGAGTATTTATCTATATATCGTCGCTCGGCATCCAATACCGCGAATGGAACGTTTATCAAATTTTACAGGAGACACTAAAAACTTAATAAAATATACTGCCTAAGAACTATAATTTCAAAATAATATATTTTAAACTAAAGTAATGTGTTTTGATTGTATTAAATACTTTTTTCTATTTTAAGTTAATATTGGCATTGGTAAATCATATTCGCGGTATTTACCAATTATTTTTGGTCATATTTTAACATATTCGCGGTATTTACCAATTATTTTTGGTAATATTTTAACATATCCGCGGATAAACTTTAGAAAATCAAACAACCCTTTTCGTTGACAATTTTTATCTTAATAATGGCATTATTTGTAAACCTGGTAGGTAAATAAAAAAATATTTGAATGTTAAGAAATCAGTAAAAAGTCAAACATCAATGTGTGAAAAAGTGAAATGACTGAACTATTAGACGATATTAAGCTAAATTATAACGACTGAACAAGACGTTTTATGTATTTTTTTTAATTTAATGAACTTAAATAACAAAAGTTACACAAGAGACTGCAGTTCTATTTGAGTTTCGACGTTATTTGGCTGATACTCATAAAATTAATCCGTATACATATATGTATAATTAGAAATCGTTTAGATTGAGATTTTTAGGGTTGTCTGGAGTGGTAGGTAGAGGAAGGAGTGCCTGTGTAGGAAACTGATATTACTTGTCTAATTGGCTGTCCAAGAAATTTGACTGAAGTTGAAGACCTAAATTCGTGCCAGCAGGCTGAGAAAAGGCTTTTAGTTGGCAGGCTGTAACTCGTTTCCGAAGTATCGAGTGCTAGAGAAGTAATCTAAGATTGAGACATCAAATCTTCTTCACCGAAATAGAAGAGAATACTCAATGAATGTTCATCCCATTCACAAAGTATTTGTCATCGTATTGGTCAACTCAAACATCACATAGTTATCAGCATTATCGGTACAGGATTTAAGAGACGGTACGTCATCTTCAAAGTTTCTTCCGCAATAGAACCCTGCCCGGGTTCTATTGTGGAAGAAACTTTCGGAACAATGACACCTGACTTCAACAACTTTGTCAGTAATACGTTTGCGTACCGCTGGGTTGTATAATGGCAAACATGTCGATTGCGAATAAAAAAGTTCTTCAAACGCCATTTTTTGTTTTTGTACTATCATTTCATTGCTGAAGATCTTGAAGCGCATTATTTTCTTCATACGACGAGTCTTCCATTACGCTGTAAAAAGAGAGCTTTACCACTTTGAAATCTGAAAAGTCTTGACCATAAGCTCGCTATTAAGCTAACCCTGCTATCCTTGTAAATGGAAACCGCACCGGGAGGCCAAATTGCGTAATTAAACATTTTTAATCTATGTGAACAAGGGCAGTTAAAGATTTATGCAAACCTACCCTCTTTTTGGCAGACCGGTAAGTCCGTTACGAAGGTATATAATACCGCGCACCTGTTCAAAATGTTTTAAACGTAAACCAATTTAGGTCATTCAAAACCACGAATCCAACAACTTTATTAGGAATCGTAATTTTTGTCTTAGTAGGTACATTTAGAAATATGCATGTATGTAGTATTGATTTCAACATATTATACATTAATAAATATCTCATGCCAAAAATTATGCGAAATACATGCACTTTAACCCAAAAAAAAACACCCCAAAACCTCGCGGTACCGTGTTGCTCAGAGCCGCCATACCCATTTCAAGCGCAACACCGTGTTGCGCTTGAAATGGGTATGGCGGCTCTGAGGAACTGATGCATATTCGCGGATTTGATAGCGGGTAATTACGTTCGCGGTATTGGATGACTCGATTATCTACATGACCGGAAGACTTTCGGCCAAAATTTAAATGTAGGATCACGTATTTTAACGTATAGAATTAAATAAAACAAAAATCGGATTTTCGTCAAAAATGTTATATTCGCTAATTGGATGCCGAGCGACGATATGCATTACGATAAACGGTCTCTTAATTAGGCAATAATAACTTACCGACACCTGCCCCCTAGCCAAGTTACAAAAGTTTCGTGTCGAATTCTGTTCTCCAATCGGTACCGCCTCGTTGTCAGCAACTGTAGAAAACGATAAGTTGGTAGCCATGTTGACGCGCCTCAGCGCTCGTTCTACAATGTCTTTAGAAAAACTACCTATTCTTTATTCTCTGGCGAGCGTTCCTACAAACGACAAACAGGTTAAATTTTAAACTCTGTTTAAATGCTTTAACCATTAAGTTTAAATATTTTAACAAAGGATGTAGCGTTGAACATTGTTATAGAAACGATAACAATTCATTCTATCATTTTGAATGATGTGAACTTAGCTACGAATTTGCTATTCGCTTGTTCTAACCACGTGACTTAACGTTGAGATGATTTCATTCCCATACATTTGAATCGTTTTCGACTAGCGTTAACGATTGCAGATTACCAACTTGGTTAGGGGAGTTGGATCAATCAAAATTACACAGGTATAATGAGATTGTACCAGCAAGCCCTCTCTGGCCGCGTGTTATAGAACTTACCACATTTTTATGTGCCAAGCCATGTCACTTTATTTCATGCTAACTCTCAGCTTAGTTAACACGGTGAGATGTTGGCAAAATAGACCGACAGTTTTCTAGCAAGTGTTCAGAAGAGATTGGAAGTGAGCTTATATGTTGTACGTTGTAGATAAACGGCGACCTGCAGAAGAACTACAACAGTGTGGACTTCGTGGAGGTGGAACAGGTGGACGACGGCAAGGGCACACGCGAACTGGGCGAGCAGATCAAGCAGCTGCGCCACTCGCTGGTGGATGGCGACGACGGCAGCATGACGCAGGTGCCCGTGCTCTACCACTACGACAACATGAGGTAATGTCAAACGATCATTTGCAGGGTATAACAGATTAAACGAAACCTGAAATTTATTGTTATGAACCAGTTAATGAGTGATGAGACGAAGTAGAAATTGCGAAAAAAGATATTAAACGTCCCATACATTAATGTTTTCATAACTCGATGAATGATGTGAATGTCCCATACAATCACGTTTTCATAACTCGAAGATGATAAGAATGCTTGGAAACATACTGGTCTTACACCATAAGGCAATCAAGGGTGCAGAAAAAATCAAACTAGTTGATTTATGTATAGATTAAATTTATGAATGCATTTTTTTGTGTCTTACTTGTACTTTTTTTTCTGTTCGCCTACTGTTACAATATTTGTAAATATGTAAGTACCATGAGCTTATTTAGAAGTTTACCTCTTCTGGTAATATTTGGTTCTATAACTACTCGTAGTATACTTGGTGCATCGTCATCACATATATGAAGTATTTTTTGTATACCAAATATTGTAAAACATTTATTTGAAAAGTGTAACTATGGAGTTTCATGTCCGTTCTTCTCCATAAGAATTTACCTTTGCGAATGGACGCTAGACTCACTTTATTATGGTAACTTTTAATGCGACGTTCAAAAGTGCCGTTTAATGGCCTAATCGAAATAAACGTTTTGACTTTAACATTGACTTTGATTAAATATGTACTGAATAGCGATTTTTTAAAACCCGACCAAAAATATAAGTTTCACGTGTGTATCTATGTGTCTGTTTGTGGCATCATAGCGCATGAACAAATGAACTAATTTTGATTTAGTTTGTTTATGTTTGAAAGTTAACTTAATCGAGAGGAGGTATTCTTAGGTATGTTTTAAGAAAATTGGTACAGGCGTTTGTAGATAATCAACTCTTTTTTAATTGATGAAGGGATGCTAGCAACTCCAGTAGGTTCGATCCGTTTAAAGTTTGGTATTCTGTTGTTTCAATGATATTGTAAGAACATGATAATATTGAATTGAATATCTGCAGAATCCCTAACTCCTTACTTTGTTACAGCAGAGGTATCGTGTTTGGGCTTACTGTAATAATTAAATCTATAGACCTGAATATCTTTATGCCTGAGAAGAGTTGCAAAACGCCGCTGGAAATTTCTGTGACCACTCGAAGGCATTCGATTGCGTTAACCATGAGACACTTTTGTTGAAACTTGAGCACTATTGGGAACAGCCTTTGATTTTCTTACTTACCTTGATAGACAGTCAAGTTAACGTTCAGATAAACGGTGTAAACTCACTAGGGTCTGAAATGACAATGCGGATTCCTCAAGGCTCAGTATTGGGTCCATTCCTTTTTTTTGGTTACATAAATCAATTTGCCCCAATTACTTCAAAATCAACCAAAGACACTTTTTTTATATAGAGCGACAGTCACAAAATCTTGACGACGTCAATAGCCTAATTCAACAGGTCCAAAATTGGTTTACGGCAAACAACTTCGTAATAAATGAAAAAAAAAACAAATGTGCATATTAGATTTACTTTACTTTTGTAGCGAATGTGACGTCATATTGAATGAAAGAAAACTGGAGTCTATTCATTTTAATATTAATCACTTTAGACGAGAAAATACAATGTGGACCTCGTATAACATATCTGAGGCGGCTCAGTCGCTTATACTGTTAGAAAGATAACTAACGTAGAAACTGCACGGTGGACGACAAAACGCTGTGAAAATAAATAAAAAAACCCATTTTATTTATTTTCACAGCATTATGTCGTATGGTATTTTTCTGCGGGGTTGGGTTGCTGACAACCATATTTATTTTACAAAAGAGAGCTGTCAGAGCCCTTTTTAATCTGCGTTGCATAATACAAAAAAAAAATTAACCTCGTTTTTGCAACATTCTTCATTTTTGATACTACATTCTTTTTCAATAATTGATATGTCAGCACAACCTCCCCTGTCAAATGCGGGTGAGCATATCTGTTTGGAAGTCAATCTGAATAAGGTTCAGAAAATTCTCCTAGGCGCTTATTACAGCCCTTCATCTCGAATTAATTTCTTCTCCACTTGAAAACATCCTGGAAAACCTTCTTACAATCACACAATCATTATGGGGGACTTCAATACTTGCTTATTGAAGAACGATTCTCGCTCCTCTTCTCTTCAATCAGTAATTCAATCTCTGAATTTATCTATACTTCCTTTAAGTGTCACACACCATTTTCCAAATTGTAACCCTTCACTCTTAGACTTTGTTATTGTTTCCTCTTCACAACATGTCAGCAAGCATGGTCAATGCTCAGCTGACATGTTTTCCTATCATGATCTCATTTCCCTACATACAAAATTCGGCCTCCTAAGGCAAAACTTAAAACTCTTCTGCAGCGCAATTTTACTGGAATGAATACAGATGATCTCCGTAGGGATGCCGGCAACATTAACTGGGCACCTCTGGTCAGCGTTGAGTCAGTTGACGATAAGGTGCTGTTGACAGACAACCTTGTGCAGCTGTATGATGTTCACGCTTCCATACGTGCAATAAAGATGAAACATCTTCCGGCACCATGGCTAACAGGTGACATCAAAGAGTTAATCCACAGGAAAGTTGATACAACACACACACACATGCAATTTAAATGTCGTCCTTCGTCGTCGAACTGGGAGAAACTTTTGGATACTCGAAATCGCTGCAATAGGGTGTGTAGAGACGCTCAACGAAAATGGAGACCCAGCTAAAGTCTGGAAATTTCTTAAATCCATTGGAGTTGGGAAATCTCGCCAAGAATCGATTCCTAAAGACCTAGTTATTGATCTACTGAATCAACACTTCTCGTCTTCGTCCTCATGTAATGGGACCTTGAAAGCAACTACACTAAACTGTCTTTCAAAGCTTCCAGCTCCGGATCATTCCCCATTTATCTTTAGTCAATTTTCTGATTATGATGCAGTTTCGAACGCAGTTGGCAGTGATTGTGTCAGTCGTAAAATGATACTCCCTGTCCTCGACAAAATCCTTCCTATCCTTTGCTATATCCTAAACTACTCAATATCCCATGGGGTCTTTCCATCAGCTTGGAAAGACGCCAACATCACCCCCTTACCCAAAAAGGCAAATCCAACTTCCTTTTCTAAATACCGTCCTATTTCCATCTTGCCTTTTCTCTCCAAAGTCCTTGAACGCCTTATCCATAATCAGCTTAGTGCTTTTCTTTGCAAAAATGGTCTGCTGAATCCTTTTCGATCCAGATTTCGTCCTGGTCATAGCACAGCTACAGCTTTAGTACAAGTTACCGATGACATACGGCTGGCCATGGAGCGAGGATATCTGACGGTTCTTTGCTTACTAGATTTTAGTAATGCATTTAACACTGTTGACTTTGATATCCTGCTTGGCATACTTCGATCGTTCGCTTAACATATCTCCAACGGTGATTCACTGGTTTTGCAGTTACCTGTATGGCCGCCGGCAACGTATATGCATAGAAGAATCTAACTCTTCTTGGTGTTATACAACTGCCGGTGTACCTCAGGGTGGCGTTTTATCTCCTTTACTCGCAATATTTATAAACGCTATCTCCAAAAAACTTCTCGATTCCTACCACCTCTATGCAGACGATTTACAAATCTACAAACAAGCTCCTCTTGCAGATTTGGTTGATGCATTAATACATTGAACAAGGATTTGGCTACAATTTGTGAGTGGAGTGAAGCAAATGAGCTTCAGGTAAATCCGTCGAAGACCCACGTCATTGTTGTTGGTAGCTCTAGGACGATTCCAAGTAAATTGGTCACAACTTCCCCAGGTACAATTTAACGGAACTACTATTCTTATAAGTGAGACGGTTAAGAACCTTGGGGTTTGGATCGATAAATATCTGTCTTGGGGTCCGCAGCTCCAGCACTGCACTGCTGTACAGTATCAATCTTTTACGGTTCAAGCGGTGTGGTTATGGAATGCCTTGCCCGTATCGGTAAGGCGTGCTCAATCTTTGTCCATTTTCAAAACAATGGTCAAAAATCACTACCTCTCTCTTTAATCGATTTTATTTGGATTCTATGCTCTTTGTTTCATAATTTTATCTAATTGAATTATTGTATATATTTATTTATTATGTATTTATTGTATATATACAATTAGTACACCTAAGACTACCTACAGTACTGTATTTCCTTTTCTCTTTAAAATCCATCCAAAGGTTGTCTTGAAAAGATCGCTTTTAGCGATAAAGCCGCCCATTGTGTCACCCTATGTAATGTTTTCTTCATCTATATTTTCTGTAACTTATATGGTGTACATAATAAAGAGTATTCTATTCTATTCTACATTTAATGTATTCCCTTGTTAATCAAGAGTGTAGACTAAAACAAGCTGGTTGGTTTATGTAGGTACCAACTGTATTGATAAACTGTATTTATTTTATTTTTCAATTAATGAACTCTGTTTTACTAAATAAACTAAAAAGTAACACACAACCATTTAAATTTTTATAAACATATATCAATGCATATTATTTTTTACTTTATAAGATTTTTTTTTGTCGTGGGTTTAAAAAATATATAAAATAATGAGTACAAGCCCTTTCCAGATATTGCGTTAAATATTGTTACGAGCTTCGGGTTCGTTACATTAAAATCAGCCGATTAAATAACCAAAATTGACACTTTAATTACGCAACACTAATTACACTATAAACTCACTAATTACAGAACACAATCTTCCTTACTTAATTGTGGCGCGCAACAATATGTTACACCTAGAATAAAATCACTCCTTTTCCCCATTACGGCAGTTAAAAACTACTTATCACAACTTAACATGATCCCTACACTCTATTTTAGCTTCCCAGCTCCTTTCCGGCCAATTTTACTCTTTAAGCAACGTTTGCGTTCTAGTGGCGTCTTTCAAAGTGTGGGGAAATTAGACGGGTTATTGACAGACTTCAACTGAGATGACGATCATTGCTACAAAATTTGTAGGATCGGCCCTCCAGTCGTATCATCACGTCGGTTTTGAGTACCTACTATCTACCGCCGGTTGTGACATCACCAATATCTAAGGGGAATGAGGTACAGGCTTGTTTTTGCAATACCATGTTACAGTTAGAGTACTATTTTGGATTTCACAATGTGAACAGTGTCAGGTATTGTTCAAAGCCATGATCTTGTAGATCCCGTCGGTAAGGTACTGCACTTGGAAAACGGCCAAATACCCACATCTGGCGATGGTTAATTCCAGGCATATCTGTATCCGTTATTGATACAAACCCCGATATTAACGTGGCGTTGATAAAGCTGACAAAGGGAGGGAGGCTCTTTGACGAACCTACACTGGTAAATGTACAGCAAATTATAGTAGTTAATTCATTTGATGTTTCCAGGAGGATAGCTCGAGTAAGTCATGACTACTTCTTCAACAAACTCGAAGGAACTCCATTCTCTATGGGAATTTCTCTGCCAAAAGTTTACGGAGACACTGAACTCATGCTCAAAGACAATCCTTTAGAGGCAAAGCAGGGAAAAGAACTTACAGGTATCAACGTAACGGATTACTTCAGGTATAGCTTCAGGGTTCACCCAGACTGGTAAGTTTGAGACATCCTCACATATGCCCAAATGTACATATCTATCCTTATATATATTATGTAATTGAAATACTGTGATTGTTTACAGGGTATATTGTAAATACCATTATTTGGAAGGCCACGAATCCCCTAATGCTGAAGTGGAAGCTTGGAAGTTTTTGGTTGGTTTATCCAAAAATCAAATTGATATAACGAAGCAGCAATATACAAAAGAGAATGAAACCAAAAAGTTCAATTTGAAAAGTAAGTAGAAAATTTTGTTAGATTATTTTCTATAAAGATGAGAACCTAACTAATTTGTTTGCACCAGCACACTGCGGCATGACACCACTTGGCAAAGACGATTACTATTGCAATGAAGACCTCGTAAAGCAATTAGTATTCGATGCTAAGCTATCGACGCCATACTTCGAGAACTGGATGGCTACTGATGACGAGAAAGATTTAGCTGCAAAGTATAATGTGAGCGTCCGGTTCATAGCAACGTCTAGCGGGCTGACGAGATGGCATTATGTGTTCGATACTGACAAGAACGAAAAAGTTGATGATCATGGGAACAGACGGAAGGCATATGATGGAGAGTAAGATTATTTTGCTGTATTTAGGCATTGTGTAATGAAAACGTGAAATTTTATGAATGTCTCAGAAAACATAATCAGTCTCGGTTATTGTTTTTCGTTTTGTATGAAAATTATAGTGTGAAATGCTAGATTTCTTTTCCAAAACTACTGCCGCAAGTGCAGAAAGTGCGGAACGTAATTAGGGTGCTGATCTTGGCAAATATGACTGTCTGATTGCAGTGTTTTCGGAGATATCTACCATAACACGATTGAAGAGACTTGGTACAAAGCAGCAGTTCTTCAACACATGATAAACAAAGAGTCTCTTGTGATAGCCACACCGCTTCCTATCCTGGATGACATCATCAAGAACCCACCAAAAGTCATCAATCCAGATGGAGATATTACTCTGACTGCCAGCTACGCCATATTCTATAAAGATGGCAATTCAGAAACACCGGCGTCCGTTGTTGGCTTTCAATATTCGTACCTGAGTTTCTATGAAAGATTTTTACAAATTACGAACATAACTTTGGACGATTCAAAGGTATGTTAGCTTTCAAGTATGAAATAATAACTACTAGTTACAACTTCTACTACCCCCTTGATAAAGCGCATAGTAATGTTATGACGAATTTAAGCCTGAATTAATTTGAGGTAGGTAAGTCTGGAGAGGCGATCTTACGTTGGCGGATTGAAATATATATTTATTTTTACTATTTTTCGTGTCGGGGTGCCTCAAGTCCCGAACTCACTACGCTCGCTCTTGAATCGATAATATTTGCAAAATCAAAACGCGTTACTTAAACTCCCTAAAATAAAAACAAAGTTTTTTGGAGAGTATTCTGCATGGTTGTCATTCTTCACTTATTTATGAGGACGTTATTTCACTGTCGAACTTTCAGTTCCGAAGTTTTATAAGTCATAAAACTGTGTTTGTTAAAAATAATCTAATTATTATTTACTCAACTATCCAAGAACATCATTGAAATTTTTTCAGGACCCGACCTGCGACCCAAGTTCCGACAAATACGACTGTTACGTCATCGACAGTTCTGGGTACATCGTGCTAGCCAAAGACAAGGAGCTGGTGGGCCAGTTCTTCGGCACCGTCCAGAGACACGTGATGCAGACCTTCATAGAAATGGGCATCTACGACCACGTCGAGGTGTTCAATTACCAGGCACTGTGTCCGTTGTCGGTGTTAATGAAGAAAAGTAGTGCATGGACTTTGCGCACGGTTAGTTCTTATGGGCCTGCTTTTATCGAGATCACCTCCGAATATAGTATACAATATCAGAGATATTTTTAGAAAGTTGCAGATTAGTCTTTCTTGATTTTGCAGACTCTATTTACGAAATGCTGTCAGTATACCACTGCGTAAGTAGAGTCTGCGACCGTCCAAACTGGAAAAGAAGCCGGACTGGAAGGGTAAAAAAATATATATAATTAGGTACTTGCAGCAATATCAGATATTTACCCTTTCCTTGATGTATATATATTTGGGAGTCTTTCCACACGTGTAATGTTCAGGCCAGCCCCCTTCAGGCACTGACCCGGAACTGTGTCGCTAGACTGTATGGTTAATAATAACGAGAATATTTTGTAGCCTTTTAGTTTAGTGCTGAACTTCTTCAACTGGTTGGTGACTGAAGTCCTGCTACTCATCATGAACATGTACAACCCAAGGGAATATGCGTACGCTGGCACCGTCTACGATGATTCTGGTGAGATATAGCATCATATAGCTCCACATATGTCCACAGATATCAGTAAATATCTACAGATTTTTTACTAATTGTAAATTCTGTGATTTTGTAGTTAGAGATCTTAAGTTGGGTTTAAGCTTTACTTGAATGTTGAGAATGACCGACAAGTTTAGGATTCTACTGATTTTTTTATAAATAGCAATATGAAAATTAAAAGCCGTGTTAACTATTCAAATTAGTACGTCTTTCATAAGCTCGCATATATTGCGAGACAATATTATCTTACTTTCCTTCTTTCAATAAATAAGGGTTTCCTTGTAGTGGGTGGGTGGCTGAAAACATACAATTTATTACTGCGTAGCATTGTCGAGCATTTGCAAAATCTGCTAAATTCTAAACTATAATATTAACAATGTAGTAAGCAATTGAAAAAAAAATGGCAGTAACCTCTTGCTTTTGTTGTTCAGAAGAATGAGCTCAAATATTGTCTAAAAGTATCCACGGTACTGGCGGCACCGCAATCTAATTGCTTACCTATTTAGCAGCTCACACAACTTATGTAGTAAGAACATTAATGAACGAAAACAAGCGACGATAATCTCATAGCGGCTTTTACTAAATGAACCTATTAAACAAATAATATTCAACAAGACTGAGCTTTTAGCGAGCGAATATAAAATAAAATGCATATCTATTTATACGTAGTACTACTGTAGCTGCATGGTAACTTGCAGCCTCTACTATTGTATAAGCACTTCTAATTCTTCTGCTTAATGTAACCGCATGATCGTCTCGCTCGCAGACTATAACGATGATCTAATCAACAAAGGGTACACAGTGGCGCCCCCGACGACTGCATCGCCCTTGCCGGACAACATTACTGAGCCTGAGAAAGAGAATAATAATGAGGAGGAGGCCCCGTTCTCCTGCGACCATAGTATCACGCTTTATATACTGAACCAGAAATATTTTTCGGAGGAGTCGGGGGCTTCGCCTACTGTTCAGAGAGATGAAGCGGGGCCATGTTGGCCCGCGTACTGGGCGTCCTACATCCCTAAGACAAACTTGCTGCTGGTGGTGGTGGAGACACAGGACGACTTTGCGGCGAACTGCACGCTGCCGCCCGACACCAAGCCGCAGCCCACCACCATGTCGCGCTCCAGCCGGGAGCCCTGCCATAAGCTTGAGTTGGGCGCTCTGCATAGACGACGACTTGAAGGCTGCTATACTTACCACGATGGGGTATGCTATTATGATATTATATGAGGTATTCCAGCGAGCAGTGGTGGCCGAGTGGTAACGGCCCCGACTTACGAATTGTAGGTCGCGGGTTCAAACCCAGCCAGGCGCAATTACTTTGTGTAATTAATTTCATCACCACTGCTCTCAAAACGGTGAAGGAAAACATCGTGAGGAAACCGGCATGTCCTAGAACCAAAAATTCGAAGACATGTGACATTCACCAACCCGCACTGGGCCCGCGTGGTGGATTACGGCCCATTCCCTCTCCTAGAGAGGAGGCCTGTGTCCCAGCAGTGGGAACGTTAAAAGGCTGATTATGCTTATGAGGTACTAGCTGCTGCCCGCGACTTCGTACCCGTGGAATCCCCGATTTTAAAACATTCTTTATCGCTGCTCCGCTCCTATTGGCTTAAGCGTGATGTTATATAGCCTAAAGCCTTCCTAGACAAATGGTCTATTCAACCCAAAAATATTTTTTCAATTCGAACCAGTATTTCCTGAGATTAGCGCGTTCAAACAAACAAACAAACAAACTCTTCAGCTTTATAATATTAGTATAGATTCCTGCTCAGTGCATTGCTTTATTCTCAAAGATGGTGATTTATTAATTAAATATCACTAGTCCTCATTTGAGTTAGCGCACAATATAATGATCTGGTTCTATCAACTCCCTCTTGTATGGTATTTAGGTTTTCAAATGGCCATTATGAAAAACGTTACGAACGAATAAATTTTTTGACATGTTACTTTAAAATTCTTATAGGTTTTCCTCTAAATTATAGGTAGCCTAGTATACCTATCATCTGTATTTTTTCAAATGGTAAATTTTAATCTATTTTCTTTAATAACTTCTTAATGGAATATTTGGAAATCATAAAAAAAATACTTTTGAGACCTTAACCTCTCCGTAATGTACCTTACAGTTAAAGCATTTTTAACCGACTTCTAAAAAAGGAGGAGGTTCTCAATTCGGATGTTTGTATGTTTTTTTTTTTATTGTTTGTTCGCGCATAACTCCGTCGCTTGTGAACCGATTTGAAAAATTCTTTTTTTGTTGAAAAGGGTATACTTCCTAAATGGTCCCATGAAAATTTTATCGAAATCAACCAAGCGGTTTTCGAAAAATCTAAAAAAATATCTACATTGTCTACATTGACGACCTCTTAGTGTACTCTGCAAAGGAGCAGTGCTTTTTTTTACACCAATGTGATTGGTTCGTTTAGGTGGGGGGAGGGGAGGGGGTGTAGGTACCACTAAAAAGTGAAAAATAAAAAAACTTTTTACAAAAAAAATACAACCGACTTCTACACAAAAAATCAAAAAAGTGCAAAATAACTTTAATTTCGGAAGTCGGTGTTCAAAAAACGAAAAAGCAACCACAAACACCGAGTTCCGAAATTAAAGTTATTTTGCACTTTTTTGATTTTTTGTGTAGAAGTCGGTTGTATTTTTTTGTAAAAAGTTTTTTAAATTTAATTCCCTTAAAAAAAGTGACTCATTTTCAAATTTTTTTTTCGATACACGTCCGTATTAGGGTTATATTTGTAGCAAATTTCAAAGGAATCTGTCAAGTAGATTCGGGAAAAGTTGACTGTGACAGACGGACAAACAGACAGACCGACCGACAGACATACAGGCAACCGAGTGACACAAAGACTTCCATCTTTGTGTCACTCAGAACCCTAAGAGGCCTATAAATCATTTGTATGCCTGTCTGTCTGCCAAACCAATTTACTACGAAACTACGGGATCGAAATTTGGTACACATATAACTTTTTCCAAATACATTTCTAGTAAGGGACAACTTTTGGGGGAAAATTAGAAAGAAAAGTTCCAAGCTATGTGATATATCAAATGAAAGGGCTTATTGTGGACTGGGTATTTAGACTATGGGTTTCGTCATTTATACATAAATATTTTTAAATTAATCAACGACCATCCTCCTTATCGCCAACACTATTGGGTATAAAATATTGAAAAAAAAAACATATTACGGTTAAAAAAAAAAAAAAACTATTCGTTCGAAACCCCTTACGCGCGAGTCAACACGCTCGTGGCCGGTTATTCAGTGTTTAACCTGTGATATTTGTTGATCAGGAGCGGAACATAACAGCGTGTGGCATCGGCAGCATCGCCCGCCTGGACGTGGCCGTCCTGCTGCTGGCCGTGGTCTCGGCTCTGGCAGCCAAGATTTCCACGTGACACACGCTCGATATATTTGTACCTTTGTTACTTTGGCAATAAAACTTGTTGCTGCCGTGAATGGTTTTTAATTTCTTTCCGCAGCTTCTTATTAATGTTTGTAAAGTAAACAGATACCTATCCTGCCTAATTTACTCCAAAGAATGAATTATGATGTGAACGGTTATAGGTTACCTATTGAAAACTGGCAGTTGTCAAAACTTTTTTGCATAAGTATCAACCTATTGTAACTACAACAAAAAAACTTTAAAAAGGGTTAAGTACTACTGTTATTTAAAGCGCTCATACTAAAGCACAACGTAATATAAAGTTTGAACAAATTTTAGTACGTGGCCAGGAACATACGGAAGCTGAAAACATGTAGGTACGGCGCGTCCTATAGACACGGTGACCTAGTGCTGAGGGCGATGCCAATCGATGCGTCAGGTGGCGAGCGAATCCACAAGTTACGTTAACGCAATGTACGATACACAAACAACGTGCGGAGGTCGCCAGTCGAGCCGCGCATGGGAAGTAGCGCGCATGCCCGCCCCGCGCTCACTCGCGCCTGCGCACTGCGCCGCACCTATCAACCTTATCAATGTTCGTAGCCCAGTACCTCCCGACACATCGAACACGACGGATTCCCTCAACATCATCAATGTCATAATTCGATTAAGTGCGTAATGTACTCCTGCAATTCTAGCCAGTGAACTGTAATCGCAGTGGTTCTGATGTGCAAGTGTGTCGGAGTCTTCGTATTACTGCTGCTGGTTCTGTTCCTGGACTCCAGGGACTGCTCGGCTAGTGCACAATATGATGCCGCTGGCAAAATATCGCTTAACTCGTAAGATACTTTAGTTCAATACTGTTTAATAATTCAATTATTTTCTTACTACCTACCGCCTTACGCTAAGTTTTTAGGAAATTAGTGATACGAATTCACTACAATCCTTATTAAAAACAAAGTCACATAATTGTATCTACATGTAGGTACATATCTTTCTTCTTAAGTCGCATAAATAAATAAATATATACCTATTTAAACTGATGCTGGATCAGAAAGAATCTATTAATATCGGAATGCTAACATCGTAAAAAATCCATAAAGAACGAGTAACACGGAAATGCTGAACAAATGTTCTCTGACAGAGTATGATTTATACATTTGTTTAACTGTAACTACAGTAAATTACCATTTTAGGGTCCAAGCATGGGCGGTTAAACTTGGTACTGAGTTGTATCATTTTGGAGAGTTTATCACCAGGAAGAAAGAGGTTCAGGACGTAAGTACATTTAAGTATTTATTTTAAGCTAACTATTAGCAATATCTTAGCAAATGGTAACAGTCAAATTGTTATTTATTCAATCCAGAGTTTTAAATCTGCTCAAGTGGAATCGAGAGATGGTGAAAAACTAGTCCAGAGTATGTCAGACGATATTCGCGCCATGATGGAACTGAAGATTAGCGCAGTCAAACGAATAGTGGAGGCCGCAGAAAACATGGCGTTCGACAAACAAAACGAACCTGTTCCTGAAGACTTTCAGTACTATAACAGCAAAGAAATGGAGGAACCTTGGGACGAGGTGTCCATCACCACGACACCGGAGACTGACTTTGGTCAGGAGAGTTGGATAGTTAGACCACCGACAAAGAACGCGCACACGCAGCAAAACCCACACTTTTCAAACATTCCAGTAAACACTAATTTTAGCAGTGTGCACGTTCCGACAAATGTGTATGCCTGGGGTGAGTAAACCATAGAAGCGTTATCGTAAATGTTTTGCGAACGGATTGAAAATGGTTAATGTATTGCAGCACCCGAAGTTATCAAAGGAATCCATTGGTCAGAAGGACTAGACACCCACTTCATAAATAACTATCAGAGCGACCCGACGCTCTCGTGGCAATACTTCGGCAGCTCGACTGGATTCATGAGACATTACCCTGGTATTCATAATATATATTTGATCATGTGATAATGACTGTTGATTTATGATAATGTGCTTATTTTAGTTCGACATTCTAATCGAAATAATATTTTAGCATTAAAGTGGAGGGCTGACCCTGTGGATATTTATGACTGTCGGACTCGGGCGTGGTACATGGAAGCGGCTGCGAGTCCAAAGGATGTGATCATTTTAGTAGATCGCAGCGGGTCGATGACCGGGCAGAGACGGGACATCGCCAAACACGTCGTCACCAATATACTTGACACTCTCGGTAACAACGACTTTGTCAACGTATTGACTTTCGCAGACACTGTGGAGGAAATCGTACCTTGTTTTGAGGATTCTCTTGTGCAGGCGAGTACTTTTTTCAGTTAGTTAGTTATTTCAAATTGTCGGCTTTACGACTTCATTAACAGCCCAATATACTTAATGTATGCAGCCAAAATCGTTATAACATGCATGTAGTAGGTACATATCCAATATATCAAGATAAAGGCTATAATTACTTTCTTATCTATTCTAATAACTATGTAGGTAAAAGCAGACTTACCGCCATGTATCATCAATATCATTCTCTGTCATTATTAGGCCACATTGGGAAATCTGCGAGAACTGAAATTGGCAATGGACAGTTTCGAAACACAGGAAATAGCAAACTTTTCAGCGGCGTTGACAAGGGCCTTCGAGCTACTGGAAATGTATAGGAATAGTAGTGGAGGAGCAAATTGCAATCAAGTAAGTGAATCAGTGTAATCATTATCTGTCATTTCAAGGTCAACAGATCTAAAGGGGTGCTGATAAGAACATTTGACGTATTTTGAAAATCTTGTGTATAAGCTGAAGTAAACGTCATAGCATTTGAGGACATAACGTTTAGGTACTTCATCTAACAACATAATTTTTATTTATTAATAGCTTCTTCCCGCGACTTCGTCCGCGTGGAATAGTTATTCAACATTCTTCATTGGTGCGGTCTTAGCGTGATGATATATGTATATTGTATAGCCTATAGCCTTCCTCGATAAATGGGCTATCTAACACTGAAAGAATTTTTGAAATCGTGAATTCCTGAGATTAGCGCGTTCAAACAAAGAAACAAACTCTTCAGCATTACATATTTGTATAGATAACGTTCAGTATACAGGATTTTTTTTTGCTGACAATTTATTTGGATGAATCCCATACACAATGTTGGTTAGCGAGTCTATAAGTTCTTGTACACTATCGTATTGCTTTTTCTAAACATTCGTTTTCAAGTAGCCCCACAAAAAAATAATAATGTGGCAAGGTTTTACTCAGTAAGGAAATACACATACATCCCAATTTAAAAACATAGAAATGTTCAACTGGATCAGAGCCTGAATGGATCATTGATGCTATATAATATATGTCCATGAAAGCAAATTGTTGTTCCTAGCACGTATTTGTCACTGCAACGGCAACGCAAAGGTATACAAAAATTTTACAGATCCAGCTGACACAAGATCTTGTTTTTCCAGGCAATAATGCTGGTTACCGACGGCGTACCCTACAATTACAAAGAAATATTCGAGAGATTCAACTGGAAATATGAGACCCCAGTGAGAGTGTTTACGTACCTGATAGGTCGCGAGGTAAAGGTAGTACCACTTCAAGGTCTTACTGTGTGTCGTAGTCATTGTGCGACCTGCATAATGCCTTCCTTCGTACCAACCTGCCAGTGCGCCTAGAACGTGGTACCTGTTGTCTGTCTATACATACTGTACATTAAACCTGTACATCGCATGGTGGTGTTACCGTAATTTGTGAAGTTTTCCAATCTCAATGTGCTTATGCTTGTAGTGTTTCTGTTTGTATTGTCTCTTTTATTGTGGGTTCATACATATGCAGTTTATAGATAGCGAATAATGTGGTCATTGTTGTATGATCTCAATCAATCCAATGCTCCACTTCTTCGATACAATAATGACTCAAACTTGGACTCAGCTTAGTACGATTCACCCCTGACAGATCATGCGTTATGATGCCGTTTGACAGAACACTAATGCCCTTAAATACACTAGTAATACGTAACTGCTTTCATCAGCAGACTTCGTCGAAGTAATCTGATGTGTTTTGAAACGCTGTGCCATGTGTGAATTGTATTTTAGACCATAAGACGAGAACCAAGGGTCATTTAACGAAGTTGTTGACTACGATGCCTCCTGGATGATTGTGTTCATTTCTTCTTACTTTATTAAAATCGTGTGTGCTTGTGGAACGATAAGGAGAAAAATGGCAACGTGAAAATAAATGCACTCAGTTGTCATACATTTAATCAAGAAAGCAATGGGAAAATATCAATAATACAAAAAAGTGTTAGTTATTTATCCAACTTTTTATCACCTTCAAAGTTTGATCCTTCAAAACGATAAACTTACACCCATGAATAATCCAATCAGAAAAACCTTTTTTAAACGCTTTTCCGGAAACGAGTTCAGTTCTCGCCGCGAATTCTACTTTATGACTTTTACCTTTATGTCTTTATAGTGAAAATGGGTGCCACGATGTGGTAATTTGAGTTTAAGAAAAAGTCGGCTGGAGTCATATCCGGTGGTTGCTTGATGGTGTTTCTTGGGTTTTTGGCCAAAAATTCGTTCATATTGTTGGCCTTTTGCGAAAGCAAGTCATCGTTGTGCAAAATCCAAGAGTTTTCTATACCTACATAAATCTAGTTGGTTCCACAAAACCATGCAAAATCTTATCACGAGTCTTTGATTTTCCTTAATTGATTAAATAGACCTCCTTCAAATGCGTATCTTAAAAAATAACATAGATTTTGCAGTGAATGAAATGAACACAAATCGTCACACAATCTCAGTAGCTTTTTCCCTAAATGAGTTTCCAGCCTATGAGACTTTTACATGCATTCATGTATTGCATAGGTATTATTAGTGATGCATGGTGATCTGCAATGCTATTCTGTAAGAACTCACTCCACAACTGTATTTGGTATTCTGTAACTTGATGAAAACTACCCTAGCGCCACTAAGTGAGAACATAGGTGAAGCGAACTTAACTTGACAGTCAGAATATCAAATACCTACTTTTCACTTGACACCTCAAGTGAAAAGTTACGAAGTGTAATCAAAAATGAGATATGAATCGAATTCGCACGTGAGTTTTTTTTTTTTTTTTTTTTTAACTTGTTATAAACTAGTGCTTGACTGCGATCCCACCTGATGGTAAGCAGCGATGCAATCTCTGATGGTAAGGCGCACTAGTTTATGAGCCTATTCACTCTTGCCTTGAAGACATTCAGATTATAATCGGACGGGAAGACCGCCGCAGGCAAATTGTTCCAATTGAATTGAATTGAACAGCACTTGTTACGCAGATTGTTACGTAGTGGTTCTTGGGTTATGCATTTTGTTCTTTTTATAGGTTACCTGTTAACCTGTTTAGGGTACCTGTAAACCTATTTAACCTTAGTACTAAGCATTTTAAACCGGTAGTATTCAGTAAAACTTAGATTATAACAGCATTTTGATTGTAGATAGTTCCAATATTGATGTTGTGAAGCCTTACCACGATGCTGCAGAGGACACTTAGCTAGGTGACAATGAATGCAGCACTCACACAAGGCCGACTAGAGAGATCCAAGATGTAAAGGATGTGTACTAACAAGTAAAGAGTTGTATAGGTGGCTGATGTGAGGGAGGTGAAGTGGATGGCGTGCGCCAATCGAGGGTTCTACGTGCACCTGAGTACTCTAGCGGAGGTGCGCGAGCGCGTGCTCGAACACGTCAACGTGCTCGCGCGCCCGCTCGTGCTGCAGAGAGAAAAGCACCCCGTCGTCTGGACCCCCGTCTATGCTAACGTTACTGTAAGTCCTTCGGCCTTTCGAAGAGTTTTTGAACCCAGCATCAACCATTGTGTTTTGATACCATACCTAAATATGTATATGTATAGGACCCGAAAGTAGCCGACTATCTCTGGGAGCAACGAGAAAGGGCCGAGCAGAAGGAACGCTTCATGAGCCAGCGACGCGACAAGAATCTCTTCAACTCCGACAAGGAGCAGGACAGGCGATGGAGAATCACACAGGTAATAAAATAAGTCATCACTGAATGTGATCCGAGCTTTGATGTTAGCCTTAAGTACCCCACATTATTGCCTAACGTTAATGGAAGGATGACGTACGTTCGTTGCAGATGAAACAGGGCCAGTACAGTGAGCTTGGCAACTCCCAGTATCAGTTAATGACATCCGTGTCCATGCCTGTGTACGACCTGCGACACAACGAGGTGAGCTCTCCTGCGTTCTCCCTTTTAAGCCCCGAACTTGAAACTCCCCAAATGTGTCTGAAAATTTTACCAAAATATTCGGGAAAGAGAATGATTTGCGTATCTTTATTAATTTGCGTTATTATTAATTGAATTATATTTTCTCAGTGTCAGTGTTCTTCTCTCTTCTAGCCAAATTATTCTCTTATCTCTATTATTTAGCCGTAAATTACGTCTTTTCCAAATTCTAAATTTTCCATGTAGCATGAACCAAATAAACCTGTCATCTGTTTCAAAAGATTATGTTTACAGATTGGTTTTATATTTCCTACTAATTGGACGTAAGCTCTATCTCTTCTAATTACTTTACTCTTTACTCTATTGTCTTCTTTTACATGTCAATGTCTATTAATAACTCCGTTTTGTTTGATGGTTTCCCCTCAGAACATCACAGAGAATGTACTGATAAATGAAGCTTACTGGGTTTCGGTTACGAAAGAGGTACTACACTTAGAAAGTTTTGATGATTTAATTGTAAAGTTTTTGCAAGATACAAGAGAGTTTTTATGATTTAGTTTTTTGGATTTCAGTAACGGTACAGTGTTATTTGGCCCCGTTAGCGATGCATCTGTCCTCGATAGATGTGTGCGCGGAGGCGGCGCGCGCTCGGCCGCCGCACCGCTGACTAATGTGTTGTCCGACCCTTTGGCTTACTGTAGTGATGTAGTTTCTACTAGATCGTAGGCGTAGACCACTAGGGTGTTATGAACGACTTTTCTATCAATCATCAAGTTAATTTTCTATGCAAGAATTATGATCTATATACACTACACACACTATCTAATGAAATCAAGTATTTTTGCCTGAATATAGTGATGTCTTCGTAGAGACAATTTTTATAAAGATTGACTTGTATGACGACAAGTAAATGTAAATATTTTTGAATAACAGTTTCGTGCAGCCCGACATACACAAGACGAGTATGGGGCCTTTGTTACTTGAGTATCTATTGAGTTTAAACTATTCTCTTCTTAAGAATGGCAATTTTTGATATTGACAATTTTAGCATATTTAGTCTCTCCTCGAGAGGAGCCATTTTAATTTCTAGCGGAAGTTGTTACAACGCATTTATCTATATGTTATTATATTTTATTGCATTCGTACGTCCACAACCAATCGCAGTCCGTAGAGGAGAACGGCCAGAAAGAGGTAGGCCAACGCTCATAGACCTACTGCCTCCGTGAGACGTGACAGACGATGCATGAGAGGCGACGGACGAGCGAGTTCGTGCCGTGTGCGGCGTGCTGCGCGCAGTGCGTGGCTCACGCGGGCCACGCGCGTGCCACGCGGGACACGAGTGCGCGCTACACGCCTGTGTGTGAGATGATGCTGCTTTCAATGTTTGTGCACATATTATAACTAAGGGATCATACAGTCTGAAGTGCAACATAAGGTTACTACTACATGATATAACTGGCAATATCTTTGTCTTTATGATTAATTTAAAAATTTCGACAGATTTTTACATGGATACATTTCAAAGGGTATTTGTATATTTACAATCAAAATAATGGTAGTGGGTTTTTTAGAATATAAAGAGTAGTATTTTAATTTCATAACATAAAATTATTTAATATTTGAGTAGTATTGCTAGAACCTGTAACCATGGATATAAAATTAGAATCCCTTAACATAGTTCTATATAAATAAACATATAGAACTTCGCCTAACGGGGCTTAGATGCTAAAGAATCAGTAATTTATTGCTAGTTTTACGAGATTGTCATAATGTTGTATAATATCAGTAGACTGATGGCCAATACATCGCCAAATACGGAATACCTTGTAGTTAGAATAATTTTTGACTGTTTACTTACAAAAATAACATACAACATATTTTTATAATATTTTTTCTATTTCGAACGTAGATTTATAAAATGGTAACGTAGACATTAGCGATATTGATTTGCAGAAAAGCCTGTGACTAAAAGATGAATCAATAGATATACCTAACTAGTGTGAAGTGTGTTGTGAGTTGTAATGTATATGTGAGTGCCGGAGTTATGTAGTGCCTTCTAAATATTTGCAGATGCGTATAGCTAGACTTTTGGGAGTGGCAGGCACTGACGTGCCTCTCTCTGAGATACAGGCAGTGATGTCACCGTATAAGGTACGTTAAAAATATCACATTCGAAATTTACTTATCTTGAAAAAAATAATTGAAATATTTAATAATTATGTGTGTACCCATGCTGTTATTTCTAATTTTGTAGATCGGTGTGAATGGTTACGCCTTTATAGTAACAAACAACGGATACATTCTAATACACCCTGATCTGAGACCCGTGGTACGTATTATATTTGTCACCGGAAAATTGCAAACGCCGTCAAATTTTTAAATATCGATATATTGGAAACTATTGAATTTGGATGGGATTTATTGTTCCTACATAAAACGTTTTTTTCATATAATATCGAGAAATTATACCTAATCCAATAAAGATTTATTACATTCTGACGGAGTCTTACATTTTCCAGTAACATATGCATTTTCTTAAGTAACATCGAACATTTTGTTTCCCAAATATCCACTTGGGTCATTCAGATTGCACCTAAACGACAATCGGCCGCCTAAAGACATGAGACGGACACGCTATTCTGTTTAGTTTTTATGCTGAAATTAAAGAACAAGTTCGGTTTTAGAGGTATTTGTTTTTTTTCAGTTTCAACAAATCTTGAAGCCCAGCTACAACAGTGTCGATATGATAGAAGTTGAACTCTTCGATGACGACAGAGGCCCCAGGAACTTTAGCAAAGAGCTAACTGCAGTGAGTTTTTAATATTGGAATTTATAATCTATAGTAAATTGTATGCACAAAACATTTGCGTCAGTTACAATAATAACGAAATAGAAGTACAAGTAACTGCTTTTTTGGGTATCTATAATGACAACGACCTTAATTGAGAAGCATATAATCAGCCTTTTAATGTTTCCACTGCTGGGAGGCTTCCACTTTAGGAGAGGGAATGGGCCATTGCCACGGAGGGAATTGGAAAGCACATATAGAACAACTATCTAAGAAATCAGATAAATCTCCCAATGAAATTAGCAAAAAAAGAGGCTTCACTAGACGCGTCACACTGCCTATCACGGGCGGTAGCGTCAATTTACGGAACGATACGGAATTATATTTTGAGGCAAGTTTTCGGATAAAGAATCAAGATGTATGAGAGCCATGTGTTTTCTAAAAACGAATGAAGCTTAGGCGATATACCTACATCTACATATGTACAAATTAGAGACAAGAATCTTGGTCAAAACAAATCGGAACCTTATAAAAAAAAACACATCTGTACGAGATATTCCTATTCTTAGGCAGTACACAAATTGTTTGTATAAAAAGATTAATTGATTGAACAACTGTTACAGCTGCGACAAGAAATAATTGATCAGAAGACTGGCAACAAAGTGATGAGTGTCAAGTACCATCTGGATGATATGGTAAGTTCTATTTACATACACACAAATAATATGTAAAAAAAATATGAAATTCTCCTACTCACAGTCACGCAATTCCAAAAGACGTGCATTTCACGCAATGAGAAAACATAAATCCAAACCCAACTAAAATGTTTCCACAGAAGAGAGTATCCCGGGCAAAGAGACATTACTTCTGGACCGGCATTAGCGACTCCCCGTTCACATTAGTAGTGGCGATACCCGAGAACTACGGCCGCCATCGCATCACCCCCCCACCGACTGACGACATACATAGACTCTCGCTCACCTCCAAGAACATATCGGCGAGGCAGTATTTATCAGATAAGTGGAGCGTTCATCCTGACTGGTGAGTGAATCTTTGTATGTTTAGGCTAGTCAGAACCCTACTCTCGAAAAATGCTTCGATATATAGATTATTCTCCTCTGTTCAGGATGTACTGTCGGCATTATGAACGCACGTTTGCGACCGCTGAGGAAGAGCTGCTATATTTCTTAGAGCGAGTGGCGAAGCCTGGTTGGCGCTGGCCAGCCAAGCCTCGTCCTCCAGAACACCACAAAAATAAGCCCGGGCATGAGAAACACAACAACGGTAACAAGTTTTCATTGCCCAAATTACCATCTCATTTTCTGTCGGAATTTCGATTGACGTGTCCATTTTCTTCTTGTGATTGAACAGATGTTTAATTTACCAGGAACACCAGAAGCCAGAGACAGAACCAAAGTATCCAACAGTACACCGAAGAATGAATATTATTGTATGTATTGCATGTTAATCTAAATTATTGCACACAACGACCTGACTTAGGTTTGTTAAATGTTTGTTAAAAGAACGCGGAAATACAGACCCGGTTACGAAGATGTAATATACATAATATATGTATTTTTCCAGAGTGCCATAGGCTACTTTTTCTGCCGGAAAATACACGATCCTATGGAATAAGTCACAGGAAATAGCTAGTCCGGTTAATATTTCAACAGACTTTCAACAACATACCCTTTCAATAACCTGAAAACAAATTTATGAAAGTCTGTTTCAGCAATAGGGTAGTTGACTAAAAAAATCTAATTAATCTGTCAGATAGATTACTAAAAATATTGGACTCGTATTTTATCCTTTTTCACGTACCTAAACAAAAAACAAAGACGACACAGTGCGTTGAATACTCGTGTGACGTCACTTCGTGCTACAATTAACCACGGCGTGACGTCAGAAGCCCCCACTCCAGATTTTTGATACTTTTTATCTTCGTTATTTTTTATATATTTGCTAAACCAAAAAATACGTTTCCAATATTTTTCGATAATCTAACTGACGGACTACTTAGAATCATATTTTTTTTTACTCAGGAAACATCCCTATTGCAACATTTTTTTCATACTAGGGGTCGGTGCAGCATATCTTGTTCTCTATATCTATACATCTTTTATGAACTATACCTATAACCAACTATACCAGTGTATTAAATTGTTCCACTAAATAAAATTTTGCAATTCAATTAAATTGCAATATTAAGTTATGCCATAATTTAGGCCGTCTTATCACTCCCAAGTCGCGTATTTGGTCTAATCGGTTCGATTGACTGAGTGTTCACTGCGATTTAAAATACATAACTATGGAATGTAATGATATCTACTTTCTATTTTTACCAGGCGATCACGGCTTGATGCAAGCCTTGGTGTATGACGCTAGGAACACTGCGTGGTTCAACAAGAGCATTTCTGATTCTGCATCCGATGAGAAAGCGTAAGAAGTTTTATTTTGATAAATTACCTACCTACATATAATAATTAAGGTTTTTTGTATATTTGAACTTTATCATGATACATGGAAAATGATGCCGCTATGCAGGGAGTATTTATTTTTATTCCAACTGAATATTATGTTATTTCTAAATACAATTTAATTTATTTGGAACGCATTTTTACTACTTTCATCTGGATAGCCCATTGACAAAAGTGATCGGATTATTGCCGAGGTAAAGTAAATTTTCGACGTGGCGCTGAGTTTTGCATGATGTTATTAAAAATAAGGTTTCGTTAGAAAGAAGAATAACTAAAACATTACAGAAGATATGAAGTTACTCCGTCTGAGTATTAAAAAGCTTTGAAATAAGGACAAAGGAACAAAATGTGCTTCAAGGCACCATTTTGGGTCCAGTACATCAAACGTCATTTTTAGCATATTTATTTTAGTGTATAATGCGTAGATTATATTTATTTGAAAATGCAGCTACGGATGGGTTTGTATATTATTATTTATCATGTAACAACAATAATATCAAGTTAAGGATCAATCTGTTCATGAAAAATCTATTCGATTTTGGTTGAGGAAAATTGAGACAAATTAAATAATTGACTGGGAAAGCTAAGTGCCAAGATTCACTATTCAATTTACCTAAACAATAAAAATTCCAAGAACTGTTATGAATTCTTAATTCGTGTTTCTGAATTCATGAACTTGGATCAACTATTGTAACATCGCCAATGTATATAGCGTATACAGTTAGGACATATTTGTAACAGGGTGGAGTTCATCCAACGCTTTGGATACATCGTGGCATTCCTGTCAACGCACAGTGGACTAACGCGATGGCAGACACACCCACCGAAGGAACACGATAATGACAAGTAAGATATAGTGGATTCATCATATAGATCCAAAAAATCATGCACTTTTAAAAAGTGCACATAACTGAGACTTCAGAAACCTGATAACGCCTGGTACCAAACGTAAACAAACCTGAATATATTTTTCCAGGCCAGACTTCGGCAAGCAATGGCCTCGAGCTATCGAAGAGGTGTGGTACCGTCGGGCCGTGGAGCAACACTACGTGGATCCCCTCAGCTACGTGTACAGCGTGGACCTGAGCACCATCAAGTTCCCTCTCAACGTCAGCCTGGCCATGGTAACGGCCTCGCATGCGGTCTTCCACGGAGATGGACACAGGAAGGCCCCCGCCGCCGTGGTCGGCTTCCAGTTCAAACACGAACGACTCAGCGAGTGGTTTGATAATATAACGTCATCGGTGAGTGGCAAATGAATCCTAACTATTATTGAATATGTATAAAAAATGCGAAAGTGAGTTAGTTACGCTTTTACGCCTAATGGTGGGCAAAAGTTGGTTAAACAATATACCTCAGTTTAACGAGTTTTAACAGTACAATTCATTAGTCAAAGATAACTCAAGTAAAAAAGAACCTGCTAAAAATATTAACTTCTTTTTCAGTGTGAACACAACAAGGAGTGCACGACTTGTCAATCTGATAACTGGGATTGTTACTTGGTCGACAACAACGGCTGGATAATAGTCAGCGAAGATGCGACTCAGACTGGACAGTTCTTTGGCAGGGTAAGGATGTCATGTCAGAAGGGGTTAAAGAACTTTTACGCGTTATTGAGGTGCGATGGATGGATTGTGTGTTGTGACTAGATAAGAGGTGATGAAAGATGAAAATTCGCTGAACCAACGCCAAATAAATTTGCAAATGGGACGGGAGATATTGAGGAAACTAGAAGAACCATATTGGGTTTCATGCGTATGAAAGTTATAAGCAGTATGTTTTTCGTAGATCCGACCAGACATCATGTCGAGATTAGTAGACGACGACGTGTACAAGGCAGTGCACATTGTGGACTATCAGGCGGTATGCTTCAGAGAGAAGAAAACTACGAACCCAGCCACAATGCTCTTTACGGTAACATATTATTTATAAACATTTTTATCAGCGCCAAAAATATTTTATTGGTAACAATTTCGAAGTACTTTTATTAAAAATATAACTAACCGAAATGCTAGACCACTCTTCAAATTTTGCGAGACAAAAATACCAATTTAATATCGTCAATTAAAATAGAATCAGGCACACGTAGGTACAGCTACTTTATTTAGTCTTGAACTTTGGACTTTGTAAGATCCCTGTAACATGTAATTTATCTCATTATTTCGATTCCAGCCGCTAGAAAACTTGCGCCTCATGATGGCGTGGTTCCTAGCCACCACGGTCTGGTTCTACAACTCCATTACTACAGGTTTGGCACAAGCGTCCAGCTACTCCTTGGATGACGGTTCGTTATTCTTTTTTTAAGCTGTTCATTGTTTGATAGCCAAAATGTGTGTGGATAGTTCAAGATAATTCCACAGTAACCATGAAAATCCGGGCCAATAGTCTAAGTATTGTGAATGTTTATTACGCATTCGATGTTGCTCTTGTGCGTTGACGGCATGTTCTGTCAATCTGCATGACAACGAGCACTATAGACGAAGTAAACCAAGTAGAAGTGATACAGTGTTAAACAGGAAATTAAGATTTCCCTGCGCGGGATACAAAGTTTTGCTTATCAATGTGTCTGTGCATGAAATGTCTTGAATATATGATACGGAAATAAATTTACTCGTATGTAAAATTTTAGGTAATTACCTCTAGTCAAACTTAGATTAAACTAACACGTAATACTAGACAAGTGTATAACAATAACTTGGAACACTTGTTCACTGAATTTGTATACACGAAAGTTATTTTGGGTGCATGTAAGTGCACCGCGGTTCAACTGCACCCAACATTACTTCATAGTTATTTCTCACAATACCTGTAGCGAAAGCAAAATTCTTTAATGGAGTCAACAATTGGACTTAGATGTATCTACTAAAGTAGTAATGACTCCATCTTTTTTCAGAGAATGTTACACCCACTGGTGAGTTACATGTAGAACGCGCACACGCACGTGTCAACAGATAGTCAGCTCTTATAGTTTTATTTACGTATTCATAGACCTCTAGTAAAATATTCGTGTAAAACTCAAGCTTATTCTCGTTCTATCCTATGTTCAAGATCGAATATTGTAATAACGAAGGCGTTGATACTTTCACAACTAGAATGCATGTAGGTACCTACTATTTTGACAGTTTTTTGGCAGGGTTGCTTTCCATGCCTAAGAACTTCTTTGGGTCCAGAAAAATGCCTTGTGGATGTTGAGAACGAAAGTGAGCTTGCTAAATGGCGGGAATGTGCATGTTTGTAGATTTATAGACGACTATTCAAATGAATATCCATCGGTACCTACCTATAAATATATATCTACTTTAAAACGGAGAACGAGCTTCATTATCAACTGTCAATAGATTTAATAAACTGTGGAATTATAAATATTTGCATGTTTTGTTTTGCAGTCAAAAACTGCTCAAAAACTATTTATTGTACAAATATTCATTTAGTAAAATTAATCATCAAACACCTGAAGTACATATCGACGGTTGAAAGGCTAATTGATCTAAGCGACATTTTGTGAAACTTGCAGGAGGACGAATTAAAGTTTTGTTTTTTGGAAAAAAAATCATAAAAAAACAACTATTTAATAGACTTTTATTTATTTAATACAGCATATCCCTAATTAAGTAAGGAAGTTTTTTAAGCTATTACTGTTAATTACTGTGTATTATTTCAGAAAATTTATGTTGTTTAGCCCAAAATACATCAGATTTAGTTATTTTTGAGAAAGGCAAAATGGTTCAAATGCCTTCCGTAAATAAAATAGCTGAAAGTAAACTGGCTCAAGCATCGACTTAGAATAAAACAATACGGCAGAAACTGAATTTAGCGCCAAGTCAACTGACACTTGAATATGCCCAATGAGCCTGAGCAGCACAATGGTTTTGCACCAAAGTGAAGTAGTTTGATGCAGATGCTCATTAGAGGGGCTGCAGGATGAAAATAAAATGAAACCTTACTAGATCATAGTGGGTATTGATGACCGCCCCAGGACCCGATGGCTTACCTGGGAAAGCCTGGGTCCTGGCCTCGGAGGCTCTCGGGCCTCGACTACGTGGGCTCCTAAGCATGCGCTTGGAGAGGGGCCAGTTCCCACTTCGCTGGAAGACGGGGAAACTGGTCCTCATTGGGAAGCCAGGGCGTTCTGCGGACTCTCCGTCCGCATACCGGCCCATCGTGCTGCTTGACGAGGTGGGCAAGCTCTTTGAAAGAGTAATTGCAAACCGCCTCGTCAAGCACATGGTGAGAGTTGGGCCGGACCTGGCAGAGAACTAATTCGGTTTCCGCACAGGGCGCTCGACGGTGGACGCCATCATGCGCGTGAGAGCTCTCACGACGAGGGAGGCGATTTCCCGGGGTGGGGTGGTCGTGGCAGTGTCTCTTGACATCGCCAACGCATTCAATTCCCTGCCCTGGGGTTGCATCAGGGAGGCACTCCGGTTTCACCGGCTGCCGACCTACCTTCGTCGCGTGGTCGAGGACTATCTGACGGACAGAGCCGTCATCTACCCCGGTCACCGGGTAATGTGGAGTCGGCGAGAAATATCGTGCGGTGTTCCACAGGGTCGGTTCAGGGGCCGCCCCTGTGGAACATCGGCTACGTCTGGGTGCTGCGCGCCGATCTCCCTCGCGGCGTCAGCGTGGTCTGCTACGCTTACGACACGCTGGTTCTGGTGCAAGGAAGGTCGCACCAGGTGGCGGCAGAGTTGATGACACGCGGGGTTGCGATAGTCGTTGACAGAATCCGGCAACTGGGCCTCGAGGTGGCCCTGCACAAGTCCGAGGCCATGTGTTTTCATGGTTCTCAGAACCGGCCACCATTGAGAACCTAGATAATGGTAGGAGGGGTTCACATCGGCGTCGGGTCAACGATGAGGTACCTGGGCCTCGTCCTCGTGTGGGCGCTGTCGCTAAAGCGACCGCCAGCGCGCCACCTGTTATCAGGCCAGAGGGTCATAGCCATCCGGTTGATCCGAGGGTGCCGCATGGTCTCCGGACTACTGCCATGGGATTTGGAGGCGAGAGCCCTTGCGCATATTTATGCGTTGCGCGTGGAGGCGCTATGCCTTAATCGACACACGTTTTAAAAGTTTGAAAAATCAAAATAGCTTAAGTCATCGAGCCCTCAAATTTGTCTAATTTTGTGTCGTATAGATCGATGAGCTTAGAAATGAGGCCTATTTTACTGTGGGTGCTAAGCGCCAAAAAAATTGAAACCTAACTCGATCGATGGAGAAAAAATTGCTGATTCCGAATATGTATATAACTCAATATCGCAAAAAATGTCGCTTAGACCAATTAGCCTTTCAACCGTCGATATGTATTTATTTATTTTTGACATTATCTTTGTATCTATTCCGTTTTAAATTGAGCTACGGACACAACTCATTTCTTTTCTACTTCTATCTAAAATGTATCTACTATAAATAACTCTCTTTATTTGACTTCACCTCCGCTATATTATCTTTAATATATTTTTATTTTTCTGCATGTCTCTTACATTTTCAACTTCCTTTTATTTATCATTAAAATTTCACTGACTATTTGCTCGTGCATGAGGACTCAAATACCTCATACTGGGCACTAACAGTAAACTTTCTGGCACAGTTGCGTACCAGAGCTATGAAAACGACGAAGAGACCGACGACCCATACATGTCGAAGCCTCCAAACATGCGAGTGTTGGAGCGGGACTACGAGAAGCTGGTCCTCATCAACCGAACTCGACCGACTCCTTGCGACAGAGAGATGTATCTATACCAACTAGACTACAACAACTTGGACGAGAAGCTCAACAAACCGGTGTCGGAATGCGGCCGTCCGTTCTACGCGCAGCATGTCAACTACACCAATATGCTGATGATCGTCGTGGACGCCAACTGTCCCAAAGACGAGGTGGTGGCCATGTCCGTAGATGCGACGGAGGTCAACTACAATGAGTCTCTGCCCTGCTTGAAGCACATGCATCCCCTGTATAGGAAGCAACCAACTTCGTGCATTAGGAATCATACTGAAGTAAGCAACTCAGAACCTTTTACGAGTAAATGGCAGTGGGAATGTAGTAGACATCGTTTAATGTGAAAGAAAGCAAAATAAGTAAATCTTTCGCAGCTATACTTTATAGCTCATAAGCTAATTCAGTGTGTTGATTGTAACTCGTACCGAAAGAAAGTACATGAACTGTGGTATCGAATAATGATATAGGTACCTAAACAAAATTTACATATATAATAATTATTTTCCAGGAAAGCAACATAGATATGTGTGGACGTGGTAGTTTACCAGGCAACAGCAAGACATGGATTTCGTTGAGCATCTTTTTAATAGTTAGATATCTGGCGTAAATTTGTACGGAAAACGTTTACGTGTGCAGCTAAAGCACTAACAGTCTGAATGCAAAAGCGTAGGTATTACACTCGCAAGTAATAACCTGGAACTACTTCATCGCACGTTGTCCAGAACCATTTTTTGCAATTTCTGTGCAATCAACTATGGATTCGGGATAGGTTTTGTTAGCTTTCAAATTGATATCACTTTAATTTTCAAATCAGTTTAAGTTTCTACCTAAACTTCGCCTCACTGACCACTCGGTCGGATGTCCACAACGGTCAGGTGTCGATTTCAGAGAGGAGAGTTGACAATAAATCGGTAATCTATCACCGAAATGTATCGCTGTCGTCCAGATCCTAGTCTCCAGACTAAGTTTCATATCTCCCTGAACCTCTTATATACCTTCCGAGACACAAGACTAGCTCAGAGGAAGCTATCGAGCGATATTAGATACGCTTACGGCCGAACCCAATAAACGATCTATCACATACTGGAGATAGAAAAAATAAATGAAACAACAGAAAACCTATATAATTTTTCTGTTGTTTCATTTGTTTTTCTATCACCTAAGGTGATAGATCGGTTATTGGTTTCGGCCGTTAGACAACACTTGCTGCATTAGGATGAAGACTTGAGAGGCTTCTAGTTTCAGTGTTGCCAGTGAAGTAACATTGGACTTATGACCAATTTTCATAAACGCCCACTTTTATAGGGTCTCAGGACTACTTACCAAACAAAATGGTGTTTTGTTTTAAAAATTGATGCCTTTTGTTTATACGTTCCACGACACATCATTCACAATTCATTACATAGAAAATGTAAACAAAAGCAACAGTTGATGAACTGATTAAAGTTTATTGCTCGCGAGTGTACCTAGATAAGTTCGTTAAACGTCAACATCTAAATTGGTCTCTTTATGAGAGAAACACATAAATTAGAGTTGACCTGTCCATTGTCCAGTGCATGAATCGTGTAGCTCAACTCTAAAATGTAAAGCTCATGAGTTCGAAAAACAAAACAAAAAATGGGTCATTTACACATTACCGCATCAAGAATTGCTCAGTACTTTAGCTGCTTGGCTCTTCTACGGTTGGCTATATGGTAATGGTCAATTTGAAATAAATATCTGCGAATAACATTTCAATTCCTATGGCATCGACAAAAGCATTATGTGTTGTGTTCTGCTACGTATTACAAATTCTCAAATACATGTGAAGATATTAGCTATAATAGATAATAATGTTTTGTTAAAATATGTCATAGTTTATTGAAATATTTCTTTCTCTTTATAGGAAATCTAAAATATTATCAAGTAAAATAAGTTTTAAATAGTTTATATTTCTGTTAATATTATGAAATTATATTGATCTCTGCTTTTAGAATAGGTAGGTAATTAAAGAAAGTACATGTCATTCCCACATATCAAATTTTAATTGATAGAGTTATATGCTCCCTGTGTGCCACAATAGGAAGCAATTATAATAATATTCATATCAAAAAAATAATTTATAATTGATCCTCATTACACCATGTGGAGGGCTAGTTCAAATTGTGAGGAAAAGATACAATCTACTTATTTAAGATATAGCTTTTGTAAAGAATTGGCTTTTTGCGTGATTTGATATTTCCTATTGAGACTTTAACAGTTTTTTCTATGTTGTAATTTATTAAATGCTCCTTTGTTCCGTCCTGCTGGTGAATTATTAAAAGGGATGGAAAAAAATTACAACATCATCGGAAAACGTTTCAAATAAAAATTATTTTATTCTCAATTTTATTGATGCAATATCACACCACCGCGAGTGGTTGTATTTGTAATAATATAAGAATTTAGTATTTTGAATCTCTGTCATTTACGTATTTGTCTTAGACGTGAACTATTTACTTTATTACCGAAATGTGATTGTTTGTTTGTACAAATAAAGAATTACTGAAATAATTAAAAAATGCTTTTAATTTAAGATCCAACTGCGACATTAATCAATGCTAAATTACGCGTAGGTACCTATAATTTACCTAGAAGGCCAAGATTCCAGTAGAGGGCGATACGCGGAGAAAAATTTCTTAAACTTAAAAAATATTTTCTACTTTTTAATTCAATTGCTATTAAAGCGTTTTGTTTTAATTTTTTTTTAACTATAATTTTTTTTTCCTGATGATCCCAGTCAGGACTTTAATGTAAAGTTATCAAATTAGTGTATCGCATCGACCCTTGACCCCTGTGCAAATTTTCAAGTTAATGAGACTCCTAGAAGTAAGTAAAATTAAGCTAAAAGATTCCGTTACACACATACTTATTGGTCAAGCTAATAAAAGCGTGCTAAAAAAAGACATTAAGACAAATTGAGAACATTCTCAATTTATTTAAACTGCTCGAAAAGTGATTTGTTCGTAACTTTTTAGTAGGTAATTTTTTGCTTTTATGTTATTGGTAAAAGTCCATAATTTGATTTTTGCTATTATTTCCTTACTACACGGTGCGCACAACTCGCATCTCTTGGTTGATTTTTTGTTCTTTTCAACCAAACATGAGACACCATCTGAGTTCTGACAAGCTACAGGCAGATGTCTCCTTCTCTCCTCCATGCTTAGCCATATTCACGAAGCTGCGCGGATACGAAATCTCTAGAAAACTAAATTCTATTGATTGTTTACAACACGTCTCCACTCCGCCTCCCACGTCCGCTTTGGTGAAGTGTTGGCCTTAATGTAACTTACTTACATGTAGGTGCTGTCAGGTCGTTAGATCCTAGTTCGTATCAGCGTTTTTTGAATTAATTTTCTCAGCAAACTGATTGATTTCCTCCAAGAAGTCTTGTCGCCACTTTATCCTCAGCAGATTGTTGTGTATCTGTTCCAGTAGGTAGTCCCCTTCCATGAAGTCCTGCAGATTGTGAGCTATGCCGCCGCCCTGGCGATGTTCCATCACTAGCTCTTCACAGTGGTCATACGTGCGGACCAGATCCTTTATGCAACTCAAACCAATCTGCAAGCAATTGTCGTTATGGGTGGTCAGAAACCAGAAAATCTGACACATTTCTTGCCAAGGAGTATCGTGTAACCCTATTATTAGGTTGAGGTCAGATAAGCAGTCGATCCATGTAAACTGATATTCAGCTGCATCCGGTTGCACTGGATACCGACCCCAAAACAGGAAAATGCTAGGCAGGTAATTGATTGATGCATATTGATAGTAATAGGTACCGTCCCAAATACATATAATATGTGTGTGTAATGATAAAAATCAACAAACCTTTTGTTCCCGTTCACATTTCGATGTTTGTTCTACGTCTTCGTTTCGCCACGAAACTGTCCTTAGGTTTTGAATGACAATAGCTTCGTTATTTTCTTCAAATATACCTTCTTGACACTCCACCTCTGTACCTGTTAGGGTGTTCGGGACACAGACAGCGCTGCCCGGGGTATTCGGATGCTGGCCACTCCCTCCATATTCTTGTTCGGTTTCAGTGACAAGATCTTGGATATTTCCTTCTTCATCAGTAGGCTTAGGAAGCACAACTACGGATACTGTACTTGTATGGATACGGCCATCTTTCTCCGTAGCTGGGATCCTTCGTACACGGTGCACTCCAGCTTCAATTTTCATCAATTCAGGTACACCTAAACCATCAATAAACATGGAAGCCTTCCAAACACCTCCAATGTCAGACTTTTCGGGAGAGACGATAAAAACCTCCCAGTCTTTGTACGTTGCATAAGATTCGTACATTTTAAACAGTTCTTGGGCGAACAGCATAGCTTCCTGGTCGTCCGCGTCGGCCAACACTTCCACCAGCACTCTACCTTCCGTCAGCTTGGGTTCCAAGAGCATGGACTGGAGATCACGATCTACGTCCATCATCCGTTGCAAGTAAGACAGACCTTCTTTTTTAATCTTTTCCATCGCATCTTTATCATCACTTTGCTTTTTACTGAGTGATTCAATGTTGTCGTGCAAGTCGTTTCTTTGCTCAAACACATGTATGATTGGTTTTATTTCAAATAAGCGTTTAGATTCCTCGGGAGTTCTATGAGATTTGGTGTTCAGATTGTCGTGCTCTAACATCAAGTTCTTTAGGTAAGCTTGAACAGCGGAATCGGATATTTTGAAAACGCTACACTTACGGTGCATTTGTAGTTTCACAGAAGAGAATACGGGCCAACTAAACAATTTTCTTGAAATTGACATTGATTTAAAATAGTTGTCTTATAATCAGTAATACTGTAAAATACTAAGAAAAATATATTTTACCCACAATCTTCTAATTCTTTTCATTGGACGACATTCATGACGACTGAGGAAATTTTGTATAGTCTGCCTACAGTGCCAACGTCATTCTAAGACAGCAAGAAGGCGTATCTACTATAAGGAGATGTTTACACAGAAAACACGAAAAAACAGAGTAAGTAGGTAGGTACAGAAATGGTATTACTTTTTTAGGGTTCCGTATTTAATCCACAAGGTAACCTTATAGTTTCACCATGACCGTCTATACGGGAAGGCATGTTTCTTATTAACCGCCTTCAATAAAAGGGGATTATCAATTCGACACGTTTGCACGTATGTTATATGTTTTATTGGAACTAATATACATATATTCACATTGTACATTAAATAAATCTGTAGAAGAGTCGTTTTTTAACATTTCAAAAATTTCCTAATCAAATAGGCAGAAAATTATTAATTATTTGTCTGTTTAGATGTGCAGGCATCACGTAGTAAGCACTAAAGTAATAGAAAACTTTTATACATTAAGATTGTGCGTAACTGTGAGTATAACTTAGTTTTTGCTTCATCGCAATCGCACAATTAATACACATTATGTATTAAGGGAAGGTTCATATCTGACGGAACATGCGTCGCGTATTATCGGTCGCGTAACGCCAGAACAGACAAATGTATAGAAAAACACTTGAACGTTCACACTCGACGCACTAACGTATCATCGGTTGAGTGTGAACGGTCAAGTGTTCCGTCAGATATGAACCTTCCCAAAACTAGATTGTTTAGTGTTTACCTATAGATAAAAAATATTACAAGAACAATTATTTGTTAACAGTATAATTTATTTAAATAAAGTTTAAACCAAATAAACATGACAATAGTAAAAGAATTTTAAGATGCATCTTACTGGCTAGTTATTATCTGCTGTCATTACACTTATGTTCTTAGCCACGCGGCTGATCTCTTCCAAGAACTCCTGGTGCTTCTGTGCCCTCAGCAGGTTATGCTGCATCTGTTCTAATTGTTCATCTCCTCCCATGAAGCCCTGTAGATTGTGGACAGTTCCGCCACCCTCACGATGCTCTGTCACTCGGACTTGTGGGTAATTGTATGTCCGAATCTTCTCATTTCTGTTACTAGACCCAACCTATAAAATCAAATAATGAATTCATTTATACAAAATTATAATAAATTATATGTAGCATTACCTAATTACTACCTAAATGCCTTTGATTATATACATGTCCATACGGAGAGTTCGACATCTAAAGGCCAAAAAAAATATCAGCCAACAGTTGGCTCCTAATAAGTGCCCATAAATTTCTGTCCCTGGGCATTTATCTGTGCATATATTTTTTGTTTCAAAATTAATTTAAGAAAATGATGTTCGCTTAGAAAGCTAATCTAACTTGTTCAGTTTACCTAGGGTTAATTCTTTAAAGGTGTATTTTTATTAATTTGTACATTTTATTTAATCTATGTTTTGCAAAACCATGTTTACGAACATAAATGTTACGAATTACCCGGCAGCGGCGTGAAAATACTTGCATCGTGAATAAAAAATAATAAATAAAATATGCCATAAGAATTATATAAATGTAACCATATAAATGTTTCAATGACGGTTGCGGGGTAAGGGATGCGGGGTGAGGGATGTGCACACGCACTCGCCGCACTATGGACGGGATTTCGAGCCTCCCTTTCGTAGGATTTTTTGAAAAATGAAGTTGCTTTTTTGGTTGTTTCAAGTATGCAGTCTTGTCGAGACCATCAAAGCACTGAATTTTATAGTAGTCACAACTTTTTTTTTTGCTTTAACACCATAAAATACCTACTTATATGTTTCAAATGTATGAAAATGGAATTTGTTTTCCTCATAACTTTTTTGTGTTTTGAGATGTAAAGCTGAAACTTATATATATGATTGCTGAGTCGATAACGAAGCCATGTGACCTTTGACCTTGACCCCGACCGCTCCGATTTACGAGATATGAATCAATGAAAATTTCGTTTTACAGGGTACTGTTATTACGGAAAAGTACCTTAAAATAATATTTTTTTTTAACTTTTCATTCTCAAGAATTATTACAAAGTTACTAAGGAAGCCCTAAGACTTTTGACCTTGACCTTGAACGCCCCTTTAAAAAGATATATATTAATGAAAGAAACATATTTTGATGACTTTATTATTGCGGTAATGTACCTTGTACTGTCCTGTATTGTTACTAAATTGATAATAAGTATATGCTTTTTGACCTTCAAAAACTAACTGTTCAAATTAAAAAATGACAAGTATGATTATTTGGGTGTCCCCAAGAAATCTTATGAGCTTGACAGTTTGAAATCATAAGTATAAATATTATTTTAAGCCGTTGTGTTATTGAATCAAAAAAGATAATCAGAAAATGAGAATTATACCAATTCACCTCATAAAAAATCTCAATGTACCCAATTGGTTTAACAGTCGTTTCTTAATTACTTAACTGGTAGTCAGTGGGGATGCATGATTATTATTTAGTTCCAGTTCTAGGTATTGATAGGGGCCGACAAGAGCCTAGTTAGTAAATCTTAATTTAATCATAAACATTTGGTAACACTTGTGTAATAAGATCAATAGTTAGTGAGGCAGGTAAGGGTTTAATTAGCAAAACAAAAAAAAAACATTTGGTGTCAGCTGTGAAACAAAAATAATAAACAATGGCGCAGATAAGGGTCAAATAACACTAAAATTATTGGTGTCACCTGTGTGGAACATTATAATAAACAATGTGGCAGATAAGGACCCATTAGCAAAACCAAAATATTGACACCTGTGAAGTAATATAATGAGACCAGGTAATAACTACCGGTAATACAAATAACCCTTTTCTTTTGTTAAAGAATGCCGGTAACACAAATAGCCCTTTTCTTTTGTTAAAGAATGTCGCATTGATTGTAGTTACCGATTTGTTGTTATTGTAGGTTACTATTGGATCATCTAGAAAATTTATATGGTTCCGAGAAATGGCTTAGGGTCTAAATGTAAGTAGTATAAATACCGAATGTAGCTATTTGTTAGTTCACTTATCACCATTGATTCGTACCCTAACATTCTCCTAGCGCAAATTTTCAGTAATTCATTATGGAAGGTCTGGTGTCAAATCTTGATATTTTTGTGTATCTAAGACAAAATTCTTTTGCTGCAGATGCATTATTTCAAAAAGTGTTAACTTCAGTGGAATTGCCTCTATCGGAAGACGAAAAAGCAAACCTTAAATCGTTTTGTTCTACATACACAAGTAATTTGAAACGAAAGTGGAAATCTGTTCACAGCACGCGGAAAACCTTTTTAAGCAAGTTCGCTAATTGGTTGGATTTAGAAGTACAATGGCCAGAATTTATTCAAATAAGCACTACTTGTTTAAGACATGAAGAGCTTTCAAGTAGTAGACATGAAGACGTAGATGAATCCACAAATGTGTTGCCAATCCCAGTGCCTAGTACATCACGAGAATTTCTTGTGCCCCACAGTGTTTCCGTGTCGACGTCAACGACTACATTTGCAACTCGGAAAGAATTTACGGACCTCAGTCCACTTCAAAAAAGAAGAAGAACTGAAAGTATTCTCGCTGATAACGATTTTGATACTTTAGCATACGCTTTAGTGAAGAAAGCTGAAAATGAAGACCACATGGATTTAGCTGTATTATTGAAGCATTTAATAAAACACCCTGAAGATGCAACAATGCTTCGAGCCTGCTTGAAACCTACAAAGCGAATATATCCCGCAGACAAAGCACTGGCATTGAAAACTTCATTAAAATTATCAAAATGGCAATATAAAATAATGAGACAGACTATAAAAGATATGGGTTGTGATTTTTTCCCATCGTACGATGTCATACAACATGAGAAAAAAGAGTGCTATGTGGACAAAGAAGACATGATAATAACTGAGGGTGAGGTTAAAATAAAACTGCAAGCAGTTTTGGATATAACAGTTAAAAGGCTTTTTAAAATTGTGGATACAGATGTTACTGGCAATAACATGACTCTTGTCAGTAAATGGGGTTTTGATGGTGCATCTGGACAAAGTAATTATAAACAGATAATGGAGGGTGATGATTCGAGTGTCTTTATGTGCTCATTCGTACCGTTAAAACTGATTAGAGATACTGATGAAGTCGTATGGGAAAATCCGAATGCATCTTGTACTTTTTACTGTAGACCTATTTATTTTAAATTTGCAAAGGAAAACGATCTGAATATAAAAGAAGAAATGCTGTCGATTGAAAAAGAAATTTCCGAACTGCATCCAACAATAGTTAAAGAAGCAAATGTCAATCACAAACTCCATTTGACCATGATTGATGGTAAGATAACATCACATCTTTCAGATACATCAACAGCAGTATGTGATATCTGTCACGCGAAGCCGAAAGAAATGAATGTCATCGACATAGTATCGCAAAGAAGTCCTTCCGTAGACATGTTTAAGTTTGGCTTATCATCCCTTCATGCTCGGATTAGATGTATGGAATGCGTGTTGCATATCGCGTACCGCCTAGATTTTAAGAAATGGCAAGCTAAAGGAGAAGAGCACAAGCTTCTATTAGCCAACAAAAAGAAGACCATCCAAGAAAAGTTTCGAAATGAAATGGGGCTACTTGTAGACATAGTTAAACAAGGTGCAGGAACTACTAATGACGGAAACACTGCTAGAAGATTTTTTGCAAATCCCCAAGTAACAGCGCAGATCACAGGCGTTGATGAAGAACTCATCAGAAGATTTGCAGTGATTCTTCAGGTAGTCTCATGTGGAGAGTTTGTTGACGTGGATAGGTTTCGGCAATATTGTAATGCAACATATAACAAATACATTGAGTTATATGCATGGTATTATATGCCGTCTAGTGTGCACAAATTACTTATGCATGGTGCCGACATAATTGAATACCATAACTTTATTCCAATTGGCAAACTCTCTGAGGAGGCATCTGAAGCGCGTAATAAGGATTTCAAAAATTTTAGAGCCTACCACTCGAGAAAAGTTAGTAGAACTGCAACAAATGAAGATATTATCCATAACTTATTGATTTCTTCTGACCCATACCTGTTCAGCATCAGACCCAAGATATGTCAACTTCGGCATAAGCCATTGTCAGATGAAGCCAAATTATTATTATGTAGCCCAGATAAAGAAAATTTTGAATTTGTAGATGCAGGAAACCAGTTTGACTTCGATTAATTTTACTTTTTTCTTTCTTTGTTTATAAATATTAAGGATAGTTAGCTATATAGTTACCTAGTTTATATGATGGTTATTTTTTTTATTATTTTGTTTTTATATTTTTATGTATTTTATTTATTTACCCACAATATAAGATAATAATGTGAAGTATTGTTTATTTTTTGTTACTTACAAACAAGGTCAAAAAACATATAGTATCATACTATAATAAATATGTGTGCTACAATAGGCATACCTATTATTAATTTAGTAACAATACAGGACAGTACAAGGTACATTACCGCAATAATAAAGTCATCAAAATATGTTTCTTTCATTAATATATATCTTTTTAAAGGGGCCGTTCAAGGTCAAGGTCAAAAGTCTTAGGGCTTCGTTAGTAACTCTGTAATAATTCTTGAGAGTGAAAAGTACTAAAATAATTATTTTAAGGTATTTTTCCGTAATAACAGTACCCTGTAAAACGAAATTTTCATTGATTCATATCTCGTAAATCGGAGCGGTCGGGGTCAAGGTCAAAGGTCACATGGCTTCATTACCCACTCAGCAATCAAATATATAAGTTTCAGCTTTACATCTCAAAACACAAAAAAGTTATGACGAAAACAAATTCCATTTTCATACATTTGAAACATATAAGTAGGTATTTTATGGTGTTAAATAAAAATAAAAAAGTTGTGACTACTATAAAATTCAATGCTTTGATGGTCTCGACAAGACTGCATACTTGAAACAACCAAAAAAGCAACTTCATTTTTCAAAAAATCCTACGAAAGGGAGGCTCGAAATCCCGTCCATAGTGCGCCGCGCCGCCATATTGTTGATAGTCATCCTGTGTCAGTTGCAGATACCGGCCGCATATTTTATTCCATTCAAGACTTCCGGTTACCCAATTTATGCAAATATAAGTTTTAAAATCTGTGCTATTTTACCACTGCTTGGGTGTTTCTTTTATAGACCAACCAGAAATAATTTCAAATAAATATAGGTGATACATTTTTAATAACTTCCGCATATTTTTGATACACGGAATAAGATAAACAGTTCATAAGAAATGTTCTTGTAAAAAAAAAACAAAGAACTATTGTTAAATAAGCAACAAATAGACTTACATACATAATTATACATAATTAAGTGTGCTTATTTTAAGAAAAATATTTGTTGTTTTAGCGCAATGGGACGATCTAAAAATCAAACTATATGGCGGCACTATAACCAATTACCAGACAATTCCGTGAAGTGCTCTTTTTGCGAAAAGAATTATAAAAAATGTGTTAATTCTTGTACCTCTATTTTCACATGAAAAAGTATATGAATGTTATTATTTTTAAATAAAAATGTGTTCAATTATTTACATTATTTTTTATTTCATTAATGAGTACTATTTTACATGAAGAACTATATAAATTACGTTTTACGACCCCATATTTTTATGCCCTACGATTGGGCATATATCGGGCAATTATAAATTTTTGCCCAAAATGCCGGATTTTTACCAAATTTTCCTGCCGGACAGAAACACATTGCCCATCTCTACTGACCCGCTCAGTGGCGTCACTGTCATTGATTGAACGGTAAACACGCGTTCAGTGGCATATAAAACAACTTTTTACAAAAAAATACAACCGACTTCTAAATAAAAAACGTAAAAAAATAACTTTAATTTCGGAACTCGGTGTTTTGGTTGCTTTTTCGTTTTTTGAACACCGACTTCCGAAATTAAAGTGATTATGTACTTTTTGGTTTTTGTGTAGAAGATGATTGTCTTTTTTTCTTTGTACTTTTTATTTTTTATTTTTAAATTTTTAGTGGTACTCTCCCCCCCATGCCCCCCCGCCCCCTCATTAAAACTTTTTCTTTCACTTTTTAGCGGTTCACTCCCAGCTAAACATACCCATCAGCCATCACAGCGTACGGTTATAAATTGGTGTAAACAATTAACTAAGATGCGATTTCAGCTATCCCGACAGATTTGCTATCATTTATTGAATTTAACAAAAAAAAAAAAATGCTTATAAAATAAAAAAAAAATGGCAACTAAATAAAAAAAACAACCACGTAAATCGGATCAGAAATCTCGGCGTACCTAATCGCTGTACATAGAACAAAAGAAAAACACACCTGCCGAATTGAGAACATTCTCCTTTTTGGTTAAAAATGACGATTTGTGCTATAAAAGTGTGCAGGAATGACAAAGGACTATTGAAAACAGCCATAAAGGTACTATACTGTAGGTAACGAAAAATTAAATAACAAAGTGAAATTTTACTAAAAGATGTGACATCATTTTGACGGCTTGTTTACAGGGTGTTAATTGACCCGGAGGACACGGTGGAGGTCTGCCCTGCTTGTGCGGAGCAAGGCCGTGTCCTCGTCGAGGCGATCGGCGGCGGCGACCTCTATGGGTGCGCTATGGGTGGCTCGCCGTCCGTACGCAAAGGGCACTAGAAGGATCACGGGTGGGTTTTAGTCAGTAAGAGTCTGACGCTCCCTTCCGCTCCACCCAGAGCGGGAGAAGTCATTTGATGATTTCCCATCCAGAGAAAAAAAAAGAGTGTTAATTGTTATAAAATATATGTATATTTTTTAATCTAAGGCGATGGACATTATTAACCGACTTCTAAAAAAGGAGGAGGTTCTCAATTCGGATGTTTGTATGTTTTTTTTTTATGTTTGTTCGCGCATAACTCCGTCGCTTGTGAACCGATTTGAAAAATTCTTTTTTTGTTGGAAAGGGTATACTTCCCAAATGGTCCCATGAATTTTATCGAAATCGACCAAGCGGTTTTCGAAAAATCTAAAAAAAATATCTACATTGTCTACATTGACGACGTCTTAGTGTACTCTGCAAAGGAGCAGTACTTTTTTTTACACCAATGTGATTGGTTCGTTTAGGTGGGGGAGGGGAGGGGGTGTAGGTACCACTAAAAAGTGAAAAATAAAATACTTTTTAACAAAAAAATACAACCGACTTTTACACAAAAAATAAAAAAGTGCAAAATAACTTTAATTTCGGAACTCGGTGTTTGTGGTTGCTTTTTCGTTTTTTGAACACCACAAACACCGAGTGAGACAAACACTTTTTTATTTTTTTGTGTAAAAGTCGGTTGTATTTTTTTGTTAAAAAGTTTTTTTTTATAATAATAGTTTGATGTAGGTATTTCGGGGGTCGTTAGGTGCTGATAACGAAAGCAGTATGTATTCTACGTATTTATAAATACTAACAAAATCTATTAAAATTATACAAAATGTGGAAGTTTTAAGAGCTGAAACCGTTGTTGGGTTAACTTTTAATTGTGATTTTTTTTACAGAATACAAATATCCTATTTTAAGAAGTAGGTGGACAGACTTAACAAGAAAAATCCGCAGAAAGGATCTCTGGCAACCATCCAAATCCCTTAGAATGAAAGTATAAACTGGAGCTTAAGGTGTTAGTAGAAAAAACTTGACACAGAAGAGACATTTAAAAAACGACACTACTGTTTGAAGACTTTTTTGCTAATTTCCCACAAATTAAAATGTTTGAGTTAGGTTATTTCCATTCTAAGGGTGTGAATTATTTGCTCCATGCCAAACTGTATTTTGCCAACAACAATCATCAAAAAGTTTTAGGAAGCAATCCCATACAAGATAATTTTATATTCATTAACAGAGATTTTGTGTATGAACAGATAGACCTTGAATACTAATAATAGAATGTATAGTCCTGTATAATAATGTTGATTGGTGTACAAATAAAATTGAATGAATTTAAAACAAATTATTTATAGATAATTATCTCAAAAACAAAACATCATAGTTTTTTTCCTCCTTTTATGGGAAATATTCAAGGGCTGGTACCACTCAGAACGCTCCCAAGCGATGCGCGTACAACTACACTCTTGTTTAATACAGTAGTAGATACTTGTGTGCGTAACACTAACACTAGCATTTCAAATCTGTGCAACACTATCTAGACATGATTGTATATAATCAAAGACTCGGTGCCTATTCAGGTCTCATAGATAATTAAAGGACTTATTCTTTAAAACATATAGAGCAATATTATTAAATATTACTCTATTCAAAATATATTGCTTTGTTAAATATTAAATGTTAGGTTTGTGTAGTGTAGTGTAATTAAATCAATTTAATAGATACAGACCTGTGATTTTCTTTCACTATTTATTTTGGATGTTTGTTCTTGTTGTTGCTTGTCTAGCAAAATTGTTCTCAACTTTTGAATGGCAATTTCTTTATTCTTTATTTGTGATCTACCTTCTTGACACTCAACAACTATACCGGTTGGAGTATGTGTAATACGGACTGCACTGTCAGTAGTATTCACGTGCTGACCACCAGCTCCACTAGCACGTTTAGTTTCAATAACAAGATCCCGATCAGGAATATTCGCTTCTATATCAGTGGGCTTAGGAAGAACAGCTACAGATACAGTGCTTGTGTGAATGCGGCCACCTTTCTCAGTAGCTGGGATCCTTTGTACGCGGTGTACTCCAGCTTCAATTTTCATCAATTCAGGTACACCTACACCATCAATAAACATGGAAGCCTTCCTAACTCCTCCAATATCAGACTTATCGAGAGAGACAATGCAAACATCCCAGTCTTTGTACTTTGCATATGATTCATACATTTCAAATAGTTCACGGGCGAACAGCATAGCTTCCTGGCCTCCTGCACCGGCCGACACCTCCACCAGCACTCCGCCTTCTGTCAGTTGGGGCTCCAAGAGTATTGATTGTAACTCATTATCTACTTCTGTCATACGCTTCAAATAGATCTCTGCTTCTTCTTTAATCATTGCCTTCATTTCATCGTCTTTGTCGTTGCTATGTTTTTTGTTGAGTTCCTTGAGCGTTTCAATGTTGTCGAACAGGGTGATTCGCTGCTCTAGCACACTCACGATTGGTTTTATTTCGTACAAGCGCCTTGATTCCTCAGACGTTCTTTTCATTTTTAACATTAGATTTTCATGTTCAAACATTATGTTTTTGAGGTAAGCTTGAACGGCAGCATCGGCTAAATTGAACGCATTTTTTGAGTTATACCTACAAAGCAAATTAAGTTTCTCAGCAGTGAATATCCGCCGGGAGCATAAAATCCTTAAAAGTGACATTGTTTCTGTGTAGTATAGCAAAAGACTGATTACACACACAGCTTGTTGTACCGATTTTAAATTTAATATTTGTGGCTTGCAAAATAAGTATTTGAAAAACCTAATAAGTAATTATTTACTTCCACTTCAAGAAAATGTATTTATTCGAACCAATTTGAAGGTTATGATATTTAACAGCTGATTGTCTTGTTTGTCACATTTGAATTTGACACTCGTCTCTTTCGTTTAGAAAACAGTATTTTAGAAGAATGCATTAAGTATTTAGTTTTTGCACAGCAGCAACAGCAAAAAGAAATATCTTTCTGTATCTTATTTTATCCTTTTCTTCAATATTGTTGATTTACCTTTTTAGCTTTCGTGAAATAGTAAAATTCATTGTAGCGCCATCTATTGTCGAGTAGAATTATTTAAAAAGTTATAATTCTCCGCTACAATAATAGATGGCGTCTCGCGCCTACTAATAAAAAAGAAAGTCTTACTAGCAGCAGATCTTACTGCTACACTATTGTAGCAGTAAGATCTGCTGCTAGTAAGACTTTCTTGTTGTCTTCTATACTTCGAAAAGAATACAAAAAAAAAAAAACAGTGCAGGTTTTATTTTTAATTGATGTTATTTTAATTTAGAATAAAAAAAACATTGACGTCTTGGGAATCGAACCCAGTCATTTTGATCTTTGATGGAAGGGTAGGAAAGTTTTTTATTGTACCTACTTGAGGTGGGATTGCAAGCCCAAAGTGAGTCGAGAGAAGACCTACCTATAGTGATAAAATGCTCACGCGTTTCGAACGCCGTTTTTCAACCCATTTCTGATGAAGAAAATCTCTCAAAAATTATACACACGTATCTTTTTTCACCATGGGCCCATATTCCAAAAGTAAGCTCCAACTGAACTCGAACCCCATGGGAGCATCAAAATGTCAATAAAGCTTGTCATAAATTGAAGATTTTGTGCTCCAGAGATGAGAATGCAAAGGCGTAAACGCGCTTGCTCAGATAAAACTCATCTCTCGAGCACGAAAACCTTCATTTACAATGTCAATTAGACGAAATTAGATTTCGTTGATGGTTTCGTGCTCATCTTGGAGTTGGAGTTTGTTTTGTTATTGGTCGTATACCAACAAGTGCATTATCTATTTTGTGGTAGGTGGTATGGTATAAATGTGGTCCATTTCCTATCGTCAGAGGTTAGCGTTGTTATGTAATCTCAGCAGAGGGATCCAAACCATTTAAGACCAGGAAATAGTTTTGAAAAATACTTATTACTTAACTGATAAATTGAACATCATATATTTATCTCATCAAATTATTATTTAATTGTATCAGCAAACATTCAGTTTTTATTAGTGATTTTAATTTTAAATCATTAAAAAAGAACTCCGAGCGTCAAAAAATATTTCATGAAATTTATTTTTTTCGGGTCCTTATCACTTAAAAGCTCAGTCAATGACTATTAAATTTAATATATGTACGTACCTACCTAAATTAAAGTTTGCTCACTCAATTCACACATGATCACCTAACTTTTTGTGTCGCGATTTTCATAGGCGACGTTATGGAGATGCATCTTCAGTGCCACATTATGTATGAGTCTTTTCCGCTGGACGCTTAGGGCTAGTGCCCAGATCGGTTGATAGTTTCGGACAGAGTACCTACTGATCACTGCTGTTGTTCAACGTGTAATTACTAAATTATACTTACATTTCATGTAACTTTATAAACAGTTCAATGAATCTAGAATGTTCATGCTTTTTTTGTTTGTTTTAGCATAATAGTCCTCTGTTAAAATCAGTAGCCTGCCCAGGGCCTCCAATAGCGAGAACAAGGTTCTGTGCGTGACCCACAAGCCCGGTCGATGTGCCTATGGCCAGCAGGACAGGACGTAGGCTCCAGCAAGAGGGGTTAGTAACGAATATTGTAGCATCAACTTGGAGAAGTTGGTTGAGATGGATGAAGGTTAAGAAAATTGCTGAAAATCATAAGAATCAATCAAATATATCTACCTAACAAAATATTGGCACCCCATTTTGGTTATTCTTATTTGTCTTTTAAAATATTATTTTGGCTTTCAGTAAGATGACTGAAAAAAAAAAGTGCTTGATTCGACACTGTCATAATCCTCGGGGCGCTGGCCCGCACCACTTTTCACTTTTAAGCAGTTACTCTATTGCAAGTGTACCCCGGTAGGTTAAATCATCTGTGGCGCAGTTTCCCCCACAACGCACGGGTGTTAAATTGTGAACCTAAGAGAGATCCAATAAGAACCTTTTTCGCAAAAGTGTGTTGAAAATACTGCCGCCATAGATCCTTTAACTTACAAGTATACGAAGTGTTTACCTAGCTGACAAAATTTTATAACAGAGACGCCTCTCATTACATTTCTACTCTAGAATTTTTGAGTGACGGGATGTCTCTCGAAAAATCTGTTTTCTGCAGGGTTGCACAATGATAAAGAAAATGGTGGCCGTCGCTTGTGAACTAACCTTCAATTAACGCTGCACTGGCAATCATCGTTACTTTCAGTCAGTGGCACAAGCCGGCGACACCAAAGGGCGAAACACAATGCAACAAGTTATACCAAATTGCTGTATGAAAAACTTATTAGGGTAAAAAAATGCAATTAAAATTCAAACCTAAACAACAACAAGGAAATTACACATGCTGCAACCGTCCGACCGCATTGAAATTGCAGTCTGTCGGCTTCCTGTGTCAATTGTTATCGATGCTTGCAATGCAATGCATTCCAAACATATTCTAGACGAGCCATTACCACATTGACCGCAGCGATGCGCCTATTGATAGAATTATTAGGACGCTCAAAGGGAGTTTCCTCCTCAAACCGCAAGGACGTCACTTTTGCGTTATTGTAGGCTGTTACTCGCTTGGAGTGCGAGTTATTAGTGCTAATGACCACGGACAGACGGACGGCGCAACCACACCGAGCTTCCTTTGTTTCATCGGCTGCGGTGGAAATTATGAGCGTGTAGCATTCAGCTACAGTTACGTTGAATAAGATGAATTGTTCACTGTTACTTACTTTGTCAGAAGGAGTGTAAGCTTGTCAAATGACCGCTGAGTTGTCGAACTAGAGCTGTTATTGTAGGTAGCTTATTCTGCTAGGGCACTTGTCCTATTATTAGGGAACTTCGATTGGAGATTTTCTTTGTCAACCGACAGCATGAACAGTTAATTAGTAGGTAGTTATACTAGGTATCTCTTTTACTGACATGAGACTTGCCTAATCTATTGTATCTGCTAAGTTTCTTAGGAAAAAGAAACTGAAAATAGCTCGTCTGCTAGTCACTTCTTCGTCGGCGGCTAAGTCCTCCACAATTTGAACTAGGCATGTTAAGATGCTTAGAATCTTAACATGCCTAGTTCAAATTGTGAGTTTAGGTATCTTTAAGAAGCTTAAAAATCAGTAGGTTAGAATCCGAGATTCAATCGATAAGAAATTCCAAGATCGTCGTTCTTTGAATTTAATGAAGAAGAATAGGAAAAACCTTACTGATGATAACTTTCGTAAACTAGTGTTGTAAGAGTGTTTGTATTATGCCTATTATGAGGTGTAGGGTAAGTGCTCCAGTGAATGAACACACCCCAGTGAATGAACAAAATGAAGTTATTTAAAAAAAATAAGAAACTGAGATATTTCTACCCAACGCAGTATTTTTTTTCGCACTTTCAACTCTATTTTCTATTAGAATTACAACATTCGTTTCTTATGTCACTGTTTATTTAAAAATGGCAAGCATTTAAAGTTTGCAGTATCAGTGTAACGTGATTTTGTTCGAGCAAGAATTAAGGCCTAGGGTAAGACACGAATTGTTTGTTATCACAATGTAGCCGTAATTTAAATATACTCTGCAAGTTATTTATTTATTCAAATAGTGCATAGTTTTAATATATGTCTGAAATCAATTTTATTGCCATTCTAGCCGGTTTAACGTAAATTATTAGATGTCCCAGCATTGGAAGCGAAAAACGTTTAAAATCCAGTGAATGAACGGCCGTTCATTCACTGGACAAAAGCAAATTTCACATTTTTATTGAAATATGTACCTTATTTTTATGCTATAATATTCATGTTTTGGGAGTCGTTTGAACAATAGATTTATAATCTTTAGGCCAGTATTGGGACAGGTGTGTTCATTTACTGGTTCATAAAATCCAATGAATGAACTAACATTTTTAGTCATGTTCAAATACTAGTTTTCGTCAAGAAAATGTAACCAATAAATGAACACATCATAATTCAGTTAGAAATCACATTAAGATTTAAAATTTATTATTAAATTATTTTTTCTTTTTATGTAGTATTATCCATTATCCATTTAGATCACAATGCATTCCGTCAAAAAGAAATACAAAAGATTTCGATATACTCAAGAAACTTTGCAAAAAGCCGTTTAAAGAGTAACGACGTCCATTCTTAATGGAGAACTTACTATTAATAAAGCAATTAATGTTTTTAAGATATCAAAATCCACTCTACATAATAAAGTAACTAATAAGGTGCCCTTGCTAAGAAAAATGGGCCCTTCATCCGAAGTTACAGTGGCTGAGGAAGCTGTTTAACGCTGTCCTGTTTGAAGGGAGAACTCCAGAGGCATGGAATAGAAGTGTGGTCGTCTTGTTCTTCAAAAAGGGAGACAAGACCCTGTTGAAGAACTATCGACCCATATCCCTTCTAAGCCACGTCTATCAGCTGTTTTCAAGAGTGATCACGGACCGTCTTGCGCGAAGACTCGACGAATTCCAACCACCGGAACAGGCTGGGTTTCGGAGCGGATACGGCACTATAGACCACATCCACACAGTGCGGCAGATTATACAGAAGACCGAAGAGTATAATCAGCCCCTGAATCTAACATTTGTGGACTATGAAAAGGCCTTTGACTCGGTTGAAATCTCTCTCTCTCTGTAGTCTGTTCTGGAGTCCCTGCAGCGCTGCCAAGGAGACCGGCGATACATCCAAGTGATGAGATGTCTCTACGAGGCCGCAACCATGTCCGTTCAAGTACAGAATCAGCAAACAAGTTCCATACCGTTGCATCGAGGAGTGAAACAAGGGGATGTTATTTCCCAAAACCTATTCACTAATGCAATGGAGGATACGTTCAAGACGCTGAACTGGAAATAACGTGGCATTAACATCAATGGCGAAAACAACTCTCACTTGCGATTTGCAGATGATATCGTCATCATAGCAGAAACGCTGCAGGACCTACAACATACATGCTGAATGACCTGGCTGACTGGTAAATAGAAGAATTCAGCTGGGCAGCATTTGGGAAGCTACTTCGAGTCTTTACATCGTCGATCCCACAATGCCTAAAGACGGAAGGAAGTCTTCAATCAGTATGTCCTACCCGTCATGGTATACGGAGCCGAAACGTGGACACTGACGGCTCGTATGGTCCACAAGCTTAAAGTCGCTCAACGGGCTATGGAAAGGGCTATGCCCGGTGTGTCTCTGAGGGATCGCATCAGGAATGAGGTGATCCATCAGAGAAGCAAGGTCATCGATATGGCCCACCAGATTAGTAAGCTGAAGTGGCAATGGTCGTAGAACTGACTATCGCTGGGATAAACGAGTTCTATAGTGGAGACCGCGTCTCAGCAAACGTAGTGTAAGACCTCCTCCGGCACGGTGAAGTGACGATTTGCGCAGGACGGCTGGCAGAAACTGGATACGAGAAGCCGAAAATAGATCTAAGTGGCGTGCAATTGGTGAGGCCTATGTCCGGCAGTGGACTGCAACAGGCTGTTGATGATGATATAATGCTACATTTAAAGACGTAGAATAAAAAATAACAACGCTAAATAATAAAAAAAAACTGAGATATTGACAAATTAAGTCTCATAATTTGTCAATATCTCAGTTTTTTTTTTTTATTATTTAGCGTTATTTTTTTATTTTGTGATTCTAGTACGTTAATTGCTTAATAATAAGGTTGGTTAAAGTTTGCTGAAATATTCAGCAAACTTTAACCAACCTTGTTGTAATGTTATCTAAATAATTAGATAAGCATAGTTGTTATATTTATATAATATATATATACTTTAACATTTTGATATTGAATATATTTTATATTTTCTTTTAACCAAAAGATGTGTCTGTTAAACCTATAAAGTTATAAAATTATTGAGTAAGGATGTAAATACACTATTTTTTTTATTTTTATAACAGATTCAGAGGCAGAGAATTTATGTTTATTTATTTAGTTGATTTTTTGACTATACATTTTATAATAACAAAAATTCTTTAAATTACCAAAAGAAAAATCTGTTATGTTCATTCACTGGTTTTATTTCGTTCATTTACTAGAAAGTTTCGTTCATTCACTGGTGTTTTAGGGTACTTTTCAATTTATTGCTCAATATCTAAGAATGTATCCAGGTAATATTATAACTCTAACTTTAAAAATATAGTTTAGTATATTTACATTACTAAAATATAGATTTGAACCGTATACATTAGAGATAACATAGTGTAATAATTTTTTGAAGTTCAAAGATTGCTTAAGTGTTCATTCACTGGAGCACTTACCCTACGTACCTAACCGCAATAAAGTAAGTACCTACATAAATATTTTATTTATTAATCAAACTGTGCACCATACAAAATCTTAGACATTTTCCACAAGGCGACTTTAGTAGGTATATACTAAGATTTCAAATTCAGCTCGTTCTACACTCTGCAGTCTGTTCAAGCGGCATTGAATCAAATTGATAGCGCTTAGTAAGCGATAATGTTAGCTAATGCAACATAATTACAGGCGAGCTCCCGTATCTACGGCTAGCAGAGTTCATTCATTAAATTAATTAATAAACACACCACGCACACATATACAAACTTAATTAAAATTGCCGTGTACTTATGTGGGTTACGCTAGTTTCTCACTATCAGATTGTGTATTACATTTTAAGCTTCTTACATTACATTTTTTTGTTGCTTTGCCTAAGTAATACTCCAATCTAAAACAGCAATGTATCTGGAATATAATTATTTTTCCTTGCAGCACAATGAAAGCTTAGATACGTGTGAGAATAAAAATGTCTTGTGTATTTTTAATATGTACTCGTGCAATTAAAGATAAAACCGTGACGAAAGTATTACAAACCCTTCATGTACGGGGCGGACGTGATCGACTGGACTGTAGGGTGGCCAGGGTAGGTTATCCTATTCTTCAAAAGTGGACTGTATGGTGACAACCCACCTAGGTATAAATGATCCAGACGCGTTGACGCTCCGTCTATAAGCTACGGGCCATGAGGACGCAACCCTTAACTGAATACTTGCTATACTTGCTGTTATTGACACAGTATATAGGGGTAGGTATAGAGGGCTTACCAATAAAGTCACAATAAAACACTATTTAACTTGTTCACTATTCACTTAGCGATTTGAAGGGTGAAATTCGCGACTATATGATTCTACATTTAGGTATAAGCTCAAACTATCTTGCAAATGACTACAAATTTAATAAACTTCCTATTTTACTATTGTACGGCGTAACTGTACCGTATCGACACCCAAAAAATCACCGTGTGTGATGAAGTTTATTAACACTAATTTTCACTATGTCTATCCTAGAATTTAGGCTATATCTAGGCTTAGGTCTATGTGAGTAGGGGTTGTCGTACCTTCATGGATAGCCCTCGGTAGGCTCCATACAGCGGAGACAAATTCACCCCTTCATCCCCCTCCATGTAGGGGTGGGATGCCGAAAACTATACAAAACTATAGTAGGCGCGAAGCTATTACCTACTTGGGGTGAATTTACCGAAAAACTATGCTAGGAGGGCTATACAGCTATATGTATCTCTGTAGATACGACAACCCTCTACAAAACTACATATGTTTCAACCCTGTCACTTAAGGGGTTGCAACTCTATAAGCGTATATGTTTCAGGGGGATAAAAATAAACAGTTTTATTTAAACCTAAATTGCGGCTTTATGCCTGCATACACTATAAACATCTATATATCCCCTGAAAGGATTTTTCAAGGCGGTTCTATTTCAGACATTTAGAAGTCTAGAATCTAGACTTGTTTTTTCGGAAAAGGAAGAGGGTAGATGCAAAGTGTTTTATTTTGTGCATACCTTCACTAGGGCTATTTATAAAAAACTGTTGATCAATCACGTACCAGCACCCTCCTGCTCTGTGATTGGTCAGTGTCGCGTTTAGCTATGCGACTACCTTTGACCTAATATTTCAAGTCTCAAATTACCAAGCCCTTTCTATTTACCTATGTATGTCTGTCTGTGTGTGTATATACCTCGATTACCTTATATACCACCGATATACCTTTATATACCTTTATATACCTTGATTACCTTCATATACCTTCGATTACCAGGGTTACCATGTGTTTACTGTTATGTGTAAGGGACAGGATACCCTACCTAACTATATTCTATTTACTTGGAAGAAATAAAGGCTCCAAGGGCTTATATACTGCCTCTTGAGAGCAAACAACTGTAACGAATGTGTTTTATTTCAATAACAAACTATGTATCAACTATAGCTACCTATAACTATCTATACTATGCAGCTTTATCTGTTACAGCATTCTATGTACTAACTAACTATCTATAACTACCTATACTATGTAGTCGCGGTTTTATTTGTTTGCAACATTCTATGTACTACTATAGCTACCTATAACTATCTATACTATGTAGCTAAGACGCATCGTCGCGAACATCTCTCCCGCCGTGCAGTGCAGCGATGACTCGGTGCGATGACGTCGCGGCGCTGCAGAAACCCGGTGAGCGACGCCTGTAGCCACGTCGCCCGCTGCGCGGCGCCGGTGCTCGATGCCGGTGCTCGACGCAGCTGTGCAGTCGCCGGTCTGCCGCTTCCCTGCTGTGGGTCGCCTGCAGTCGCAAGGCTGTTGCGTAGGCTCTCGCAAATGTGCGAGCTGTGGGCCGGATGGCCCGCTGTCTGTGCGAGCTGCGAGTGCGCGCAGCGTCGCTTGCTGCGGTGGCAAGCTGTGTAGGCAGCATTGCCTGCTGTATCGCCTGCTCAAAGCAAGGCGGTGGCGGGCCGAATATGCCCGCAATGGGGCTGGCTGCGCCCGTGGGCAGCATCGCCCGCTATGTTGGCGAGCTGCGTGAGCAGCATCGCCTGCTACTGCTCGCTTGATGCGAGCCGAATGCGGACCGAATATGTCCGCGGTGGTGAGCTGCGCCAGTGGGCAGCATCACTCGCTATGTTGGCGAGCTGTGGGAGCATCGCCGGCTACTGCTCGCTTGATGCGAGCCGAATGCGGACCGAATATGTCCGCGGTGAGGTGAGCTGCGCCTTGCGGGCAGCATCACTCGTCTATGGTTGGCGAGTTGTGTGAGCAGCATCGCCCGCTACTACTGCTCGCTTGATGCGAGCCGAATGCGGACCGAATATGTCCGCGGTGGGGTGAGCTGCGCCTTGCGGGCAGCGTCACCCATCTATCGGTTGGCGAGCTGTGAGAGCAGCATCGCCTGCTGTGTCGCCTGCACAAAGCAAGGCGGCGGCGGGCCGGATACGCCCGCAGTGGGGCGAGCTGCGCCTTGCGGGCAGCGTCGCCCAGCTATCGGTTGGCGAGCTGTGGGAGCATCGCCTGCTACTGCTCGCTTGATGCGAGCCGAATGCGGACCGAATATGTCCGCGGTGGGGCGAGCTGCGCCTTGCGGGCAGCATCGCCCATCTATGGTTGGCGAGCTGTGAGAGCATCGCCGGCTACTGCTCGCTTGATGCGAGCCGAATGCGGACCGAATATGTCCGCGGGAGGTGAGCTGCGCCGGTGGGCAGCATCACTCGTCTATCTGTTGGCGAGCTGTGTGAGCAGCATCGCCTGCTGTGTCGCCTGCACAAGGCAAGGCGGCGGCGGTCCGGATATGCCCGCAGTGGGGCGAGCTGCGCCTTGCGGGCAGCGTCGCCCATCTATCGGTTGGCGAGCTGTGAGAGCAGCATCGCCGGCTATTGCCCGCTAGATGCGAGCCGGTTGCGGACCGAATGTGTCCGCGGGGGGGCGAGCTGTGAAGCGTCACCCATCTATCTGTTGGCGAGCTGTGAGAGCAGCATCGCCTACTATTGCCCGCTTGACGCGAGCCGAATGCGGACCGAATATGTCCGCGGTGGGGTGAGCTGCGCCTTGCGGGCAGCGTCACCCATCTATGGTTGGCGAGCTGTGAGAGCAGCATCGCCTGCTGTGTCGCCTGCACAAAGCAAGGCGGTGGCGGGCCGGATACGCCCGCAGTGGGGCGAGCTGCGCCTTGCGGGCAGCGTCGCCCAGCTATCGGTTGGCGAGCTGTGTGAGCGGCATCGCCTGCTACTGCTCGCTTGATGCGAGCCGAATGCGGACCGAATATGTCCGCGGTGGGGTGAGCTGCGCCTTGCGGGCAGCGTCGCCCATCTATCGGTTGGCGAGCTGTGTGAGCAGCATCGCCTGCTGTGTCGCCTGCACAAAGCAAGGCGGCGGCGGGCCGGATATGCCCGCAGTGGGGCGAGCTGCGCCTTGCGGGCAGCGTCGCCCATCTATCGGTTGGCGAGCTGTGTGAGCAGCATCGCCTGCTGTGTCGCCTGCACAAAGCAAGGCGGCGGCGGGCCGGATATGCCCGCAGTGGGGCGAGCTGCGCCTTGCGGGCAGCGTCGCCCATCTATCGGTTGGCGAGCTGTGTGAGCAGCATCGCCTGCTGTGTCGCCTGCACAAAGCAAGGCGGCGGCGGGCCGGATACGCCCGCAGTGGGGCGAGCTGCGCCTTGCGGGCAGCGTCGCCCAGCTATCGGTTGGCGAGCTGTGAGAGCAGCATCGCCGGCTATTGCCCGCTGGATGCGAGCCGGTTGCGGACCGAATATGTCCGCGGGGGGCGAGCTGTGAAGCATCACCCATCTGGTTGGCGAGCTGTGAGAGCAGCATCGCCGGCTATTGCTCGCTTGACGCGAGCCGAATGCGGACCGAACATGTCCGCAGGAGGTGAGTTGCGCCGGTGGGCAACATCACACTCTCTCTGTCCGCTGAAAGTAAGTTGGTAGCGGGCCGGATATGCCCGCACGGGGGGCGAGCTGCGCGTGTTGGCAGCGTCACCCATCTATCTGTTGGTTGGCGAGCTGTGGGAGCAGCATCGCCTGCTGTTGTCTTACTTTGGTAGTGGGACAAGTTTCTTCACTGGACGCTTTAAGGTGCCGCCGGATGTGCGCACCTCAGCTGTCCGGACCTCTCCATCAGCGCCCGGGAAAACTGCGATTATGCGGCCTCGCGGCCACGTGTTGCGAGGCAGCTGGCCGTCTGCGATGAGTACGGGATCACCCACCTGCAGATTAGGGCCACGGCTATGGGGCTCCCGCCGGTGTTGGAGCTCGGGTAGGTACTCACGTACCCAGCGGCGCCAGAACTGGTCGGCGAGTGCTTGTGAGCGCCGCCAGTGGCGCTTGCTGTCGATGTCGTGCTCTGTGAACACGCCGGGCGTCGGCAGCCGGGCTGAACCACCCAGGAGGAAGTGGTTCGGCGTGATGGACTCGTCATCGTCACTGTGAACTGAAACATGGGTTAGTGGTCGACTGTTGACCGTATATTCGGCCTCACACAACAGTGTGTGTAACACCTCTTCATGTGGGTGTTTTTCGTGAAGTATAGTCTGTAATGCTGTCTTCACACATCGGACTAGGCGCTCCCATGCGCCACCCATAAAAGGCGCTGACGGAGTGATGAAGCGCCATACTATGCCTCGGCGACTTGCCTCTTCTTCGAAGGCGTCTCGGAGCTCTTTGTCGGCACCGTGCATGTTGGTGCCGTTGTCTGAATGTATTTCTGTTGGACATCCTCTGCGTGCAGCGAAGCGGCGCAGTGCTAGTATCGCGGAGTCTGCGCTGAGGCTTGCGGCGATTTCCAGGTGTACCGCTCTGGTGGTCAGGCACGTAAATAGAGCCACGTACCTCTTCTGATGCTGGCGACCGACTGTAACGGATAGCGGACCGAAATAGTCGAGTCCAGTGAATGTGAACGGCCTCTGATGATGAGCTAGACGCGTTCTGGGGTGGTCGCCTGTAGCTGGTACTGGTGCGCACGCCTTCCTAATGCGACACGGTAAACAACGTGTCACTACCATCTTCGTTGTGGGTCTCATTCTGACGACCCAGTAATGCTGTCGGACTTCATTGATGGTCATCTCGGTTCCACTGTGTTGTAAGCTGCGGTGTGTCCAGTCTATGTAGAGCTGAGTTATACGATGGTCGCCATGTAATATGGGTGGGCGCTTGACGTCTTCTGTTATTTTGTCGATTCTATCTATACGACTTCTGAGGCGTATGACGTCATCCTTCAATTCTATTTGCAACGGTCGTAGGGCGCTGTCCTTATCTATTTCTTCGTTTTCACGTAAACTTGTTAACTCGCGGGAAAACGTCTGTTGCTGTACAGCTTGCACGAGTAACCTCTCCGCTTGTTGGAGGTATTCGGCTTCTATTATTTGACTATATTTTGACGTAACTGGGGACGTCACTGATGCTGTAGGAGGGGGCACTGCCGTCTTTGTACGTTTCCTCCAATCCGGATCCGCTTCTATATTTTTCCTTGTTCTTTTATAGAACGTGTTTTCTTTGGGCGGCCGACATTTGGCGACGAAGCGTAGTACTGTCGCCGTCGCTCTCAACAGTCGTTCCCATTTCGAAAATCTTGCTGGATCGGGTATGACTTCTGTGAGTCTTCTATCTATATTTTCTATAGCGACTAAAGTTCGCTCCTCACCCGTCCGTTCCTCTAGTGGAGGCTTCTCTATTGGCCATGTTGTCGACTCTTCATACAGGAAGCTGGGGCCACAAAACCACTCGTGTCTCGAATCAAAGTGCTGTGGTACGTCACGAGTGGCTGCGTCTGCTATATTTTTCTTAGTGGGCACCCATCGCCAGTCTTCGACTCTACTATGCTCTTCTATGGCAGCTATGCGGTGCGCGACGAACGGTTTATAAACTCGAGCTCCTCTTCTGATCCAGGTCAGCACGGTTTTGCTGTCTGACCAGTACGTCACGGAGGCCGGCTTGACTCCGTGTTCTCGGATGACAGCTGCAGCGACGCGGGTCCCCATCACCGCGGCCTGCAGCTCGAGTCGGGGTATCGATTGGAGCTTGAGTGGCGCCACCTTTGCCTTGGCCATGACGAGGCTCACGTGAGTCTTACCATCTTCTGTAGAGATACGCCAGTACACCGCTGCGGCGTACGAAGTCTCGCTCGCGTCCGTGAAAACGTGGACTTGCGTTTCTATGGCGTCGCTATATCCTGGGTAACATCTTGGTACTGTGACTTGTGCAAGATTCTGTAGATGTTGAACCCAACTTCTCCATGCTGTGGCCAAGTCTGTGTCGAACGGCTGGTCCCAGTCGACTCCTCTTCTCCATGCTTCTTGGAGTATTTGTTTGGCGCGAATCGTTACGGGTGAGGCTAGGCCGAGTGGGTCGTATAGTGACATCACTATTTTCAGCGCCTCTCTTTTCGTGGGCACTTCCTTCTGTAATACGCCACTCGGTAATCGGGCTAGGCTCAGATTGAAACCCAGCGTATCTGCTCTTGGTCTCCATATTAGGCCAAGAATTTTTTCTGTATGGTCGCCGATGTCGACGACTTCTGTTTCTATAAGCGACGGTTCTATATTTTGTATGACGTCGATGTCATTCGATACCCATTTCTTAATTTCGAAACGAGCCTGTTGGTGTATCTTCTTCACCGCTGTTGCTATGTGTGTCGCTTCTTCAACTGTTCTATAGCTATCCAGATAATCGTCCATATAATGGTTCTTCACTATTGCTTCTACTGCTTCTGGATGCTGTTCTATGTGCCGGTTCGCGTTCCAATTCTTCGCGAATATGGCCGTGCACGGTGAGCTTGCCGCGCCGAATATGATTGACGTCATTCGATACTCGTCGGGGGCTCCTTCTTGACTTCGGTCTGTCTGGGCTTTTCGGCTGCCACCGCAGCAGGCTTCTTGTCGTAATGAAGTAGCCGACTGTGCGTGGCTGTACACCCCTTGACGTCACACTTCTTCGCGTTGCATTTATGCCGTTCTCTTCTTGGCTTCAGGCAACGGAAGCACAGGTTTAGATTCTTCGCAATTTCCCATCTCTTGTTACTATTACTATTCTTGAACTTCGAGCAATCGCGTTCTATATGGCCATCCTTCTCACACAGTCGGCACTTGCTTGCTGACTTCTCTGTTGTTGTGTGAGTCCTCTGCTGCGGTGTGCGTCGGTTGGATGAGCCCTCTGTCTTGATGTTTTCAGCAGGAGCGAAAGCGCTGCAGTATCGAGCTTGTTCGGTAATGAATTCGCTAAACAGCGACAAGTCTGGCAAGGACTGATATTTTTCTGTATATATACGGTACCACTGTACACGTATCGAGTTCGGTAGCTTCTCTGTCAAGGTTCGCATGAGCTCGGCGTTGATCAGGTAATGATCCTTCTTCAATGCTCGCAGCGTTACTATAGCGCACCTCACGTGGCTTGCGAATGAGCAAATATCCTTTGGATTTTCACTGCATCGTGTCAGTCCTCGCAATCTATCTGTTTCGGCCTGTGCTATCGAATCTGGTCGGCCGAATTGCAGCTCGAGTTCCTTCATGATGTCATCTGGTCTTGCATGGCCGATGAGTTCTGAACTAACTGTTTCTAAAGCGCGTCCATGCAGGCTTCTTCTAAGTCTTGCTGTATTCTCGACATCGTTGAAATATTTTCGAGTTGTTTCATAAATGGCTCGAAATGACAACCATTCTGTATGCGCACCACTGAAGTTCGGTAAAGTCATAATGACCTTCGACGCCGAGGAGGAATTCTGTGACTGCTGTTCTGTTTTCTTGTCAACTAAAGATGCTATAGCAGCCGTAAGGTCCGTAACGAATGGACGTAAATTATCCTCGCTCCTATCGTCTTCTATTTTCTTCATAGGTGGTGGCTCTATCTGTTTAGCACTATCTGGATCTATGTGCGTTCGACGAGAGTCCACTATTGGTTCGAAGTCCACAGGGGGGGGCGGTTGCTGTCGACTATCACGGATGTCCCCCTCGGCGGCGTTGGTCTCTCTCTGATCAGGAACAGGTTCAGGCGCCTCTTCCAGCCAGGAACGCACGTACTCTTCATTTGAGTTTCTATCGTCCAAATATTCTTCGTCCGACTCTTGTTCGGCTCTCTGAAGTGCTAACTGGGCAAGCTCCAACTTAATCTTCAATAAGTCTTCGCGAGCCTTCTGTAATTTTCTATATGACCGCGGTGACCTGTCAATGGTCGACGACGGACGTCTATGTTCTATACGGGCGTCACCCCGGGTAGTCATTGGCAAGACTCGGCTATCTCTTCTATTTGACGGCTTCATTGTACTATCTGAAGTCGTCTCAAAGCGGGTTCCCTTCCTTGAGGTCGATGGCATCTGTTTCTGTACTGTTGTCGGCAATGGTGCAGGTACTCGTTCTATTGCTGAAGCTTCTATCTGTTCTATTCGTTCAGCGGCAGCAGGCGGAGACACGTCTTCACTGCGCTGCTGCATCGATCGCGCCGTCCCAGACGATGAAGGCGAACGCGGCGGCACCTGATGATGGATAGCAGGAACCCTCTCGGCTGGTTCCTGTATCGGAACTGTCCACGCCTCGGATGATTTGCCATGCGACCTCGTGATCGGCATTGTTGAAGTCTTCAATGAATCTTCAAAACTATTCGGTAGTCCACTGGTAAGCCTCAGGTGAAACTTCAATCCAAGTTTCCAAAAAAAAAAAATTTTCAAAAAATTTTCAAAATTCTTCAAAGTCCCCAATCTTCAAAAAATATTCTAAGTTCGGATTGACTGAAACTTTTCTAAGTCCCAGACTGTTCAAAATCTTCTATGTGTGAAGTCGATCGAAATTCTCTAAGTCCAAAATTCTTCAAAAATATTCTATGTCCCGCTTGATCAAAACTTTTCTAAGTGTCAGGTTGTTGAAAATTTTCCAAGTACAAAATTCTTCAAAAATTTTCCAAGTCCCGGATTGTTGAAAATTTTCTAAGTTCAAAATTCTTCAAAAAATTTTCCAAGTTCAAAATCTTCAAAAATATTCTAAGTGTCGGAACCCCTCAAAATTTTCAAAGTGTGAAGTCGTTCGAAATTTTCTAAGTTCAGCTTGATTAAATTTCTTCTATGTTGTTGCTTCACTATTTTTCAACATCAATCTGCCTAGGGGTAGTTTTCTTGAAGGGATGATTTCTTCAAGGTCCGACTTCTATTTAGCTTCTAGGGACACCCTTCGTGTCTTGAAATGTTGAAGGGTAGTTTTTTCTTCAAGGGGGTGCGACTTCACAATAGGGGTTGCGCCTTCAGGGTAGCTGCGTGGTTCTATAAATCCAACTTCCAAATAGCTGGATCAGGCTATCTTCAAATTATCCGGCTCCGATGGACCAGAAAATGTACGGGGCGGACGTGATCGACTGGACTGTAGGGTGGCCAGGGTAGGTTATCCTATTCTTCAAAAGTGGACTGTATGGTGACAACCCACCTAGGTATAAATGATCCAGACGCGTTGACGCTCCGTCTATAAGCTACGGGCCATGAGGACGCAACCCTTAACTGAATACTTGCTATACTTGCTGTTATTGACACAGTATATAGGGGTAGGTATAGAGGGCTTACCAATAAAGTCACAATAAAACACTATTTAACTTGTTCACTATTCACTTAGCGATTTGAAGGGTGAAATTCGCGACTATATGATTCTACATTTAGGTATAAGCTCAAACTATCTTGCAAATGACTACAAATTTAATAAACTTCCTATTTTACTATTGTACGGCGTAACTGTACCGTATCGACACCCAAAAAATCACCGTGTGTGATGAAGTTTATTAACACTAATTTTCACTATGTCTATCCTAGAATTTAGGCTATATCTAGGCTTAGGTCTATGTGAGTAGGGGTTGTCGTACCTTCATGGATAGCCCTCGGTAGGCTCCATACAGCGGAGACAAATTCACCCCTTCATCCCCCTCCATGTAGGGGTGGGATGCCGAAAACTATACAAAACTATAGTAGGCGCGAAGCTATTACCTACTTGGGGTGAATTTACCGAAAAACTATGCTAGGAGGGCTATACAGCTATATGTATCTCTGTAGATACGACAACCCTCTACAAAACTACATATGTTTCAACCCTGTCACTTAAGGGGTTGCAACTCTATAAGCGTATATGTTTCAGGGGGATAAAAATAAACAGTTTTATTTAAACCTAAATTGCGGCTTTATGCCTGCATACACTATAAACATCTATATATCCCCTGAAAGGATTTTTCAAGGCGGTTCTATTTCAGACATTTAGAAGTCTAGAATCTAGACTTGTTTTTTCGGAAAAGGAAGAGGGTAGATGCAAAGTGTTTTATTTTGTGCATACCTTCACTAGGGCTATTTATAAAAAACTGTTGACCAATCACGTACCAGCACCCTCCTGCTCTGTGATTGGTCAGTGTCGCGTTTAGCTATGCGACTACCTTTGACCTAATATTTCAAGTCTCAAATTACCAAGCCCTTTCTATTTACCTATGTATGTCTGTCTGTGTGTGTATATACCTCGATTACCTTATATACCACCGATATACCTTTATATACCTTTATATACCTTGATTACCTTCATATACCTTCGATTACCAGGGTTACCATGTGTTTACTGTTATGTGTAAGGGACAGGATACCCTACCTAACTATATTCTATTTACTTGGAAGAAATAAAGGCTCCAAGGGCTTATATACTGCCTCTTGAGAGCAAACAACTGTAACGAATGTGTTTTATTTCAATAACAAACTATGTATCAACTATAGCTACCTATAACTATCTATACTATGCAGCTTTATCTGTTACAGCATTCTATGTACTAACTAACTATCTATAACTACCTATACTATGTAGTCGCGGTTTTATTTGTTTGCAACATTCTATGTACTACTATAGCTACCTATAACTATCTATACTATGTAGCTAAGACGCATCGTCGCGAACACTTCATGTTTATTTGTGTGTAACGCTTTATGTAGGTATAGTTTTGCACAAGATATATAGACCTACGTAGGAACTGAAATACACGTGGTTTAGATGTAATAAAATATGTACTTTTGTATTTGATAGGTATGTTATACCAGCTGCTTTCCAATCGATGGTGTAGCTTCGTACAGTTGCCTGCGGATGAGAACCTTATATACAGCAGGCTCGCTGAAAAATAGTTCTGCTATAGTATCTTTCCATCATTCTCCCAAGGAGTAGAGTAGAAGAAATTTAAGAAAAGCACCCAACAGTAAGAGTTACTTTTCAAATACCCAAACAAGTTCACCACAACACTTCCCGAAAACAATTCGTATCAATTTCGTGTAAAGCACCAAGTCCAAGTGTTACGGACACGCAAATATTTCATCGAGAGTAGGTAAGTAATCGAGCAAATTGGCGTACGCTTAATACCCGGAGGGTTCCGGAACATTTGCGCGAAAAGTGCCAATATTCCCGCACCCAGTCAATATTGGTTCACTAAATTCACACTAAGGGCTCAAGCTCGTAAAAACCTTGTTGAAACGTTCCTCAATATTTGCGCGGATTTCCTTTACAGTATTGATAGAGCTAAATTTTATTATATATTTAATATATTTTAGAGAATGCTGATAGAATATCCGGAGCTATCTTATATATTATGATGGACCTGAAAAGTTCTTCTTTATTAATCTGGATAGAGTTCTGTTTTCCTTACCAAGCAAGACTTATGCAGATAGTCGAGCAAACAAGCAATGATGTCAATACTCTGTTAAAAAGCTGTCTTCTAAAGATCAAGATAGGTACTTAAGTTCCTCTCGAGTGATTAATGTTTAAGTACTTACCTAAGTGCCTAGGTGTAGATTCTCTTTAATCATTGTGCCATCTACATCTTCTGTCTAGATTCACAGAGCACTTTTAACGAGTCTTTAAAATAATAAGTAGGCTTTCGATAGCAACTCATCCACGACCATATCCTTGGCCCCACACCACGGCCTATGGGCGGCGGTGGCGGCGGCGGGGGCTAGCTCCACACTCTACATCGTCCACATTAGTCGTGGCCCATTTCCGTCTGGAGTGCTCAGTTTGCTCGGCTCTAGCTGCCTCTTAAATAAATATCCCACGTTTGCGCAATATAACCGCTAACAACACTTCACACTTTACTTGTACTCAGGAAGACATTTATTGCGCCCGCATAAATCCACTCGATTTATTGTTCCACCTACAAGTACATATTTAAACTTTTACAGTTCCCTTATGGTTGCTTTGCGAAAATAAATATGCTTTTGTTTTGTTGTGAGTAACTGGGTAGCATGTTTTTGTTGAAATATTTAAAAGTGCTTAAGTGTGTAGTGCAGGAAAAATATTTCGTTCTATGTATATCAATTATTACTATGGATCTATCGAAAACTTTCATTGATAAACGATGAACAATGCAGGCAAAGGCTTAGTCAGAAGATACTTACCCACTATAGTGTCCTTAGTTTTTCTTACATATTATGCGTTTATCTAAGCATGGAGTGTAAAGGCATCATACTGCCACGGGTAGAATGTTCGAGGCAGACCACCGGCAAGATGGGCAGACCATCAACAGCGTGACTTGGAGACGCGAGGTATATGGCCTCAACCCTCAGCAGTGAGGGAACAACGAAGAAGAAGAAAAAGTGAAAATCAAAAAGAAAATTTACGAAATATAATACCCTAGCTAGTATCCGGGTACATAGTACACTGAATAGCAAAAGTGCACACAGCAAGTGCTTTAAGTTCTATAGTGTCAAGAAAAGCAAAGCCGGGCTCGCGTGTACGAGCGGTAATGGGCTATTAGCCGAGGCGAGCAAACACTGCGATTGTTTTCTGTCGTGCCTTGCCGGCCAGCCAGGCTGACGTGACGCAGGCAGACCGTACCGTACCTGTTCAGGTGAATTTTACATTTTCCCGAGAATTTTTCAAGTGTTTTTGTGGAAGGCTTACACAAGCGCTGCACTAGAATACCATGAAAAGTCAATATTAGTTACTCACTTTCCGCTTAATTTGATTGTCTTCAATGAAAATATTTTTGGAGTCGTAGCTAAATTATAACACACACATATTAGTGTTTAAGTTATATATGTGAATTACTAAAAAATTGGATTGTATGATCTGGATGATAAACGTCTTATTGTAACAGACGCACGGGTCAATCATTGAGGTTCAGCAACGCTTGCCGAGGTTTGTTTGTTGATGGGTAATTTCAAAGTCGTAGTCATTACTTTTATTTATTACTAGCTGCTGCCCGCGACTTCGTCCCCGTGGAATCCCCGATTTTAAAACATTCTTTATCGCTGCTCCGCTCCTATTGGCTTAAGCGTGATGTTATATAGCCTAAAGCCTTCCTCGATAAATGGTCTATTCAACCCAAAAAGAATTTTTCAATTCGAACCTGTAGTTCCTGAGATTAGCGCGTTCAAACAAACAAACAAACAAACAAACAAACAAACAAACAACCAAACAAACAAACTCTTCAGCTTTATAATATTAGTATAGATTTATAAGTTACTGGAGTGTGGATGAATCAATTGATTCAAATGACGTGCACTAGGTGGCAGCACAGACACGTCGAACCGTTATGTTTCTCGACACTGGTTTTTATTTATTTTTTAAGGCACCAACTAAATACACATAATACATACCATTTGAAAATATAATAGCATTGCATGCATATAAATTATAGGTAAGCACAGCATTTAATTAAATCTCACTACTTATACAATAATAAATAATGAATTAATTTTAATTCATAGAAAAATCGATAACAATGTGTTTATCAACTGTGTCAATACAATTTAATAATATAAAATAACTTTCATTACATTCATTTACATTAAATTGAATAGGATTGAACTACGTTAAATAAGATAGGATAAGATTAAATATAATTAAATAGCAAACTAAAAACAAAAAAAAAACACACACATACACAATAAGACACATAAACAAAAGGAAATATACATAGTTGAACAAAACTAATTAAGATGAAAATACATATTATTAAACAAAGCTCTTTTAAATTTAGTGATGCTGCCTGAAAATATGCCGAGGTCACAATCGTGTAATATGTTGTTACATTTTCTGAGAATATAGGAAAGGGATGCATTACTTCCATACTTGGTTTTGCGGCCACTAGGAGCAAAAAGCTTATACTTAATTGAAATTGAAGTCAACTTCATGTTATGTGATATTCCAAGTGAGGGACCTCTTGCCAAAGAAGCAGCAACTAGTGGTGTGAGTTTCCCAGAACTGTCATTGGAAAAGAAAAAGCAAGGCAAGACTATTCATGGTTAATGGTGTAGCATGGTCGCTATTGGGCTGAGTTATGGAACCGTAAACTTGATTAAAACTTAGGGAAGAAATAAATAACAATTAATTAATTATGTCCTATTACTACGACGATTCTACAAAGAGATAGATACAAAGATATTCTACGAATAGATACATACTTTGTGGAACGTAGTTTACGTTATTTTCTTAATTATATTCACTCTGTGATCTTTCATAAAGACGTTCATTTGTTTTGAAAGTCTTCGTCCACAAACCCATACAATATCAACACGGTTTTTCTGGTAAAGACGGAGCTTTTTAAAGCTCATCTTCAATTAGAAATGTCAATAAAATAATGCTATAAATCCAGCGAACGGCCATCGTCCGCTAGCCCGCAACAATGCTTACATCACCTGGACACAATAGGTAATTCATTAATCGTCCACTTCCTGGAAACCGTCACAATGTGCTTTATTAACGACATTAAATTGTGTGTCGCCGAATTTGTCGTTTCTCAGCGGGACGTAATTCAATTTATTTATGGCTTACCAAAACATTTACCCTATTATTGTTATGTTGTTATGGCTGTATTAAAATGCCATAAAATTTATGATGCTTGCAGAATTTTCAACAGGAGATTTTTATCTTAAGTAGCAAGAGTTAGAGTTGGTTGTCGTTTGCGGGTGTTTTGCGGGGTAGGATGACAAAGGCTGTTCGTCCCCCTCGATTACAGTGTCGCGAGGAGGCGAGAAGCCGGCGTGACGCAGACTCAGCGCTGCCATATTGTCTCACTTGTGTCGACTGTCGGGGGAAGCCACAATGCTAAAGGGGTGAATACACGCTACGTGGCAAATTGATTGTGATTTGCTGTTGTACAACATTGTAAATGGAATCGAATTTAATTTAACCGAAACGTTTTGGTCGTTTAATTTTATTTATGTCGTGACTACAAATAATTTCTCTTTCGGAATGAGTCTGTCGTGTTTTGGCTTTTAGAACCAGTGAATCGTATTTTCTATTCGACAACAGATGTCGCTAGTTTCCTTTACGAACAAACTACCTTTTATATTTCGTTTCTAATATTTTTTCAGTATTTCCTATTTTTGTGCCTTCTTATTTTTTCAAATTTAATATTTTAAGTAAAACTAGCTTCTGCCAGCGACTTCGTCCGCGTGGAATAGTTACTTTACCCCCGATTTTGAAACTCTGAGCCCGATCGGTTTAAAATTGACAAAAGATAGACATATGCTGTTTGGGGATATTTTTTAGATAATTTTATGTAGAACATTTCCGTAATACATGATTTCTATGTAACTTTAACCATTAAGGCTACACACGCGACGGAAGCTTAAAAAATGGAGTAACTTCTCCCGTTTTCCCAACATTTTCCTTCACTGCTCTGCTCCTATTGATTGTAGCGTGATGAAAAGTATACTATAACCTGCCCAGGAGTATGAAGAATAATTGCACCAAGTTTCGTTAAAATCGGTCGAGTAGTTTTTGTTTCTATAAAGAACATACAGACAGACAGACAGACAGACAGTCAAAAAATTTACTGATTGCATTTTTGGCACCACTATCGATCACTAATCACCCCCTGATAGTTATTTTGAAAATATATTCCTTGTACAGAATTGACCTCTCTACAGATTTATTATAAGTATAGATTAAGGAAAAGATCAACAAGGAATACATTTATTTTTAATTATTGTAGGTACTTGTATGATAATGATTAATTAACCACAAATATTGTAATGACGTACGATGATAATATTTATAAAGGTTTGCCTTTTTTATTTTGCAAATGTCTAAAATTAAACGGGAACTAAAAAAAATACTAATAAAATATAAATAATGAAATAGTAGCGAAAACAAGCAAAAACAGCGTCTTAATAAAATACAGTAGAATTTGTTAGTAAAAAAGCTAATTATGTTAGGAGTGTTGTTCAAACACCAGTGATCTAATAACGAGTTAAAATAAAAACAAATATGAGATCATCATTACGGTGGCTGCAGGTAAGGCTGGCGTGCACAGGTAGACAGACAAAATAGTAATATAAAATTAACGATCAAAATAAAAATAATTAAAATTATGTATGTACTAAAAATTCAAAATAACTGAAATTACTTTTGTTCTAAAGACTGTTCATTTTCAGGATTAAGCAACGTTTGCCGAGGTCGGTCCGTGGTTCAGTGGCCAACTTTACATATCAAGAAAGAGGCCTCTGTGTCTCGTATAGTATGTTAAGCCGAGTGTCTCGGCTGTCATTCGTATATCGATTCGTTGACATTAGAAACCAAGAAATCTGACAACTGTCAATGTTACCCGTGTACACCAGGGCCTCAAGTCTGCTATTACACTAATGTCAGAATGGTCTATCATTGATTCCATAATGATTGATTTTTACAAGTTTGGTAATCTACTAATATAAAAGCGTCACTATAACTTTCCAATGGTCGACCACTGACATTCCATTGGAAAAATGGCATAGACAATTCCTTTAATCAGTGAGCTACCATTAGAACGTCATTGTGCAGTCATTGCTTTCTATAGCTCGATTATCAAAAATTACTACGAGACCGACCGAGCAGTGGTGGCCGAGTGGTAACGGCCGCGACTTACGAATTGTAGGTCGCGGGTTCAAACCCAGCCAGGCGCATTACTTTGTGTAATTAATTTCATCACCACTGCTCTCAAATCGGTGAAGGAAAACATCGTGAGGAAACCGGCATGTCCTAGAACCAAAAATTCGAAGACATGTGACATTCACCAACCCGCACTGGGCCCGCGTGGTGGATTATGGCCCATTCCCTCTCCTAGAGAGGAGGCTCGTGTCCCAGCAGTGGGAACATTAAAAGGCTGATTATACTACGAGACCATTGACCGACCAATGATCGATCATTATGAATTTAGCAGATTACGGACTTTTAGCAAGATGACAGTGGGATCGTGTTGGAATGACACATTTCTAGAAATAGCAGACTTGGGGCCCAGTAAGTATGAATGTCAGATAAGCTGTCGTTCCATTTAAATTACTGACCTTAGCTGAAGTCAGCTGCATCTGACGACACTGGAAGCCCACTCCAACAAAGTTGGAAAAGCCTAGGCAGATTGATATTCAATTGCTCTTTTTAAACGCGTATGAGCTTCAGAAAGTTGTCTAGTACCTATTAAGTTACATCAGCTTTGTATTTTACCTTTGTTTTGGTGCTGATAGGTAAGTCGATTAGGATCGGGCTTGAAAAAAAAATGTTCACTATAAATTTCTGATAGATTGTCCGTTAGTCGGTCAATCGTAAGTTATGTTTTTACAAAACTAGACACAGGGAACGCCAACAAGAAAAAAGTATTTGCTAACAAACTATAACTGAAGTTCTACGGTTACGAAAAAAGATAAAAACAATTAATTTAACAAAATGAAAACGGTTTCAACCTGTTAGAATATTTTCGCAGGTAATAGTTTGAAAGATTTCTGCCGCACTCAACAGCCTTGTTGTAAGATCAATTCAATTTGTAAGAAAATATATGATAACGCGACCCCAGTGCACACTTCACCTAATAAGGCCAGCTCAAATGAGTGTGTCGGCTAAAACAACGCTAATCAAACAGATTTGGGGGCTCATCCATCACGTCAAGCGTATGGCTCATTATGGTGCGGCCGTAAATGCGGGGCGGGCGCGGGCGCGCGGGTTAATGCGCGGTTACTGCACCGCACTGGTTTGTGAGCACCTTATCTAACTGTATCAATCTGTTACATTTTATATGCTCGTTTACCTTTGAGATAGTTATTACTCTTATGCAGAGATGAGGAAGCTTTAGACAAAGTGGCACTCTATCAGTGATAACGACTGTCAAAAAGTCATAATGTTAGAGATTGTTGACGTGACAATTTCATAGCACATTCAGGTTCTGCTTTTTAGGAGATAAAGCATATATCAAGGTAGTAGGATCCTACCAACCACTAAAGGAATATCAAGGAAAGCTTCTTGTAAATGTGCTTTCAGAGCCCGTGCCGGACAATAAATTGTCAATATGTCAAGAAGAGCAATCGCAAAAACAATCGCATACGTGGGTTCAAGAATTCAAATAATCGATACTATACACCCCTAGTTTTTAATTAGTACAAATACTTTAAGGGCTTATTAGAAAAGGTCTTGTTATTATTTAAGAACAGTCTCAAAAAATTATGTTCATAAACAGCAAAGTTATTAGCGTTTTTTATATCCTAAAATGCCACTCAACTTATAAAAATATTGTACAGGCTATTGATTTATGAATGAATAAATGACGATTAAAATGGAAAAACACTGTGCGTAGTATTTTCTAGTAGCAATTGTTATGAATGTTGATTTTATTATGAATTTACCAATTATTAAAAAAATCCGTGGACAATTTTAGGTTTTTATTTTTTTACTTTTGACTACACAAATATGATCAGTAACGGGTACGGACAGAGCCCTGTAATTTTTTGAACTAATTAAAAACTAGGGGTGTATAATATTATATTTCTATAAGTAAACTATAAATGCAAAAGTTTGGAATCGTATGTTTATCACACCAGAACGGCTGAATGGTTCTTCATGTGGCGCAGCGGTAGATTATAGTCTGGAATAACACGTAGGAGACTTTTTAGCCCGGGAATTTGTTCCCGTGGGTTCATTTTCGACATTCACGTGGGCGTAGTTTATGAATAAAATTGTACAATTGTGCATTTTCGTATCTTGATATAGATATGAAAGTTGTCTTATCTAGAAATTGAATTAAAGTCTATAGTTTGCAGCATCGTCCACCGCTTTAAAAACGTTCGACTTAATGTTTTGAACATCCCTTTAACTAATAAACGCTGCGTATATGTTATAGCATGAATAGCATCAGTAGGATAGGTAATAGTCGTAGGTACATTTTTTATTGTTTATGCATAAACATGATTTTACTTTATGCATCCAATAAGTTAGAGCGTTAGCAAATAGTGTTTTTGAACTTTTGTATTGAATATTAAATTACTTATAATATTTTATAGGTTCCAGTTTATTATAATTTCTTCAGTTACACTTAGGATCGTGTCAGCAGCTGATAGGTTTTATGTTTTTTCTTTCACGACACAATTATAGGTTAGTCCGCTTGTAACATTATCTAGGTACGACTGTTTGCAGGTGCAACTAATTCAATTACATTATTTCTACTTTTTTTTTGTTACAGACCTATCAAACTATTGAAATTAGTTTCTTCAAAGTGCAGCAATTTCTGAAATGAGCAGTTATAGTAGTCTACTTTTATTTTACATAACTTTCGATTTTACGGGTCGATTTTAATGAAATAAAACTCGGGCTAACACTTAATTTTATTGAGAACCTAGCTTTCGAATCCAATCAGTGGTTTTTTTTTGTGATGCTTCCACAAAAGATCAGACAAACAGACAAAACTTCGAGTCTACGATTTTATCAAATGTAAATTAATTGAACTGTAGTAAAAATGTAGATAAATTAAACAAACCCCAGAATAAGATTAACGAGTATCGTATTTATTTGCAATTTAACGGCCATCTCCTCTACATACCTACTGCAAAAAACGACGAAAGAGACTTATCAGTATTTTCGAATGTCTGGCATCCTTCTCTAGTGAACAGCTTTGTCTCTTTCTGTGCGCCGGGTCGTCTGCGAGGGCGAATGCGTCGGCGCATTGGAACAGCTAAATCATCTTTATAATTACCTTCTAGTAATTAAAGTAGGGAACAGTTTGCTTCTTTGGATTAATAATATCTATTGTTTTCTAAGATATAAAAGGCTTATATTTAAATTCAAAGAAAAACGGACATTTACCTACGTAAACTACCATAATTAGGTAATTCCTGATTTTCGATCACTATAAAATGGAATGACCGTGCCTTTGTCGGCGAATAGGCCACTAAAGATATTTTCAGGTTAAAAAGACATGTTAAGGTTCAATAACAAGCTAATAATATTGTAAAATTATTCTTCTTAGTAAATTCATTAATGCCCGATAAATGAATTTTGCGGCGTTGTCTGTGCTGGGCGAGCGGCGCGCTCAGGCGAGCGTTTACGACGCACTTTAAGTGAAATAAATAAATCGCTACACTACGAGAGCTTTGCTCGGTACGGCGGGCGCTATGTAATTTTTGAGTGAGGCTCGTTCCGTCGGCTTGATGTATAATGTGCCCGCAGCGAGCCCTAACCAGGGCTTCACGAGCTGCGAGCCGCGCTAACTGGCGGCGACTGCGACGACCACTAAGTGGTGCTCACGTCTGCTTCTCCGCCGCGGCACTCGAGCTGTAATTAATTATTATTGAACAACGACTGAGCCAAAAGACAATGAAATGAATTATTATGAGATACTTGACCTTGGTCCATCTTGAATTTATGAATATTGTGGCTAATGCGCAAGTTAAGAATAACTTATTAGTTTTTCTAATTACTGGTAACAATTATTAATTCGGTGTTTTGAAATTTAGCCTTAAATAATAAATGAATTCTCACATATAAAAGCTTATTCTAAGTCTTAAATACCTAATTTCATTAAACTCAATTAAATCAAATCAAAAGCGAATCACCGTAAAACCTAGTCCAATTCTTAATCTCGTTAAAACATAATACGTAAAGATATTGGTCGCGTATATCGATAGTAATTTCACGCGTCGAAGTGTGATTTTTCACGTTTTCTCTCGAGATGCTAACGTGACCCGGAGCGGGCTCCATTTATGATCGGTGCACCGAAATGGCCGACAAATGGCGGCCAAATGAGAGGCTTCGTCCGCCGATGCCGGCCGCTGTTCAATACGACTGGTCGCTTTTTAAAAACGGAACCACAGCACTATCGATTTCAACGACGTACACTTCCAAGTTTGTTGAAACACATCGGCGGTGTTTCACAACAAACAAGCAATGGATAGTTCACATCAAAGCTTGGATCTTCTTTGTTCTCGGTAGAGGTGGCCTGAGGCACATTTGATTATACGTTGAGAGAGGGCTAATCGCGCTCGACGGGCGAACACCTCGAGATCAAACACGAGGCGCGCCGCCAGATATTTTTGTTTCTATTAAACAACACCCGACGTAATAATGTTTAACAATCGTGCAGCGATAATTTGAACAACAGGGACTGTGGAGTCGTTTTCTGCTGTTTTTAATTAGGATGATAATATTTTGACGGTGAATACCTACGTGATACATTGCATTTTGCATAATCATCTTCAATGAAAACATTGTATTTTACGTTTAGTCTATGGTTTAGTCATACATTGCGATATACATACAGAAGTGTGAAATGCATTATTTAAATAATGTTCACCTCGTTTTTAAAAGGGATCTATAACTACGCAGATTGTTTCGTTTATAGATAATAGTAAAAATATCGTGAATAATTCCACAAACAATATCTAAAGGTATTTATACAACCTACCTGATTGGCGAGGCACGCTTTTTATTTAAAAAAATTAATTCTATAAACTTAAGATGCGACTCCATCCCGCTCCCTGTTCCAATTGAACAGATAAGTGGTCATCTCAGAGGATCTGGGATTGTTATTAAATATTTGTGTTGCGGTGCAATTAGTGCGGGCTCACAGCTAATTTATCCACGGCTTCGTAGCACCGACTCTACTTAAATCTGATGGGTAACAAGCGCAACTACTGGTACTTGATGACATACTAGAGCTCTTCTTTCAGTAAACTAGATGATGTATGTAAATAGATTTTTATTTTAATTTTGCTTATTTTAGCAGCTTTCTTAGGATACTACGGCGTAGCCGCGGTGCTACGCCGTAGCATCAGCTACGAATTTTATAGATAAAATTAGGTGACATTAATTTCGTTTATGAACTAATAAGTATGATGAAATTAATGTCTTAAAACATTATTTTGGCTTAGACCCTGTTTCTGAATTGAGTAATTAAAATAAGAAGAACTTCTCAAAACTAAGCGTTAAACAGAGTTTGACAAAGAATTTATTTCAATAAAATTTCTCAATTCCGATACAAAGGTAACTTAATGACCAGTAAAGCAAGACATGGTTTACAGAATATACTTTACTGTACATCAAAAATAGTTACGCAACTCTTTTAGACAAATGAATTCTGACAGCGATATCTATCTGGCAACCTTTGGATGGATGAAGGACGGTTTCTTGAGACGAAGTGAGGTTGCACGCTTTTACGATGCAATGAGCCTCATTTTACTGTGCAATGCACAAACAATATATTCCAACTGCGTTTCGCAGTTAGCTTGCGGTTAAACACAGTAACCAACATCTATCTGTATTCACCTTTCCTTAATAACATAATTTATTGTTTACTAGCCTAAGATAGCGGCTTCGCCCACATGGAAGGCAAAGTTATCTCAAAGGAACACACTACTGGGTTAAAAAATACTAGGTCACGCCTTACCAGCTTTCAAAATTTCGTCTAAATACGTCCGTAATTGAAGAAACATAATTATGAACATATTTTTATAATATTGGTAGTCTTCGTAGTTGATTCAAGTCAATATCTCATTATTTAAAGTTGTTCATGATTCGCCACAAAATGATTTTATACACAAGTTTAATGCTTCAAATAATGGGGGACCATATAGCTTGGAATAACCTCAGGGTATAATGCATAATCGACTGTGACGAAACGACAGTTGACGTTTGACGATGAAAATTAAAAAAATAAATGACGGTCGGAAGTTCGTTTGCTTTAAGAACATTGTTATTCTTTTTTATTTGTAAAGATTTTGCTTTTATTATGGTTTGTTTTTGCTTTATGGGATTACGGGATTTTTCTGAAAAAGTCACGACCCAAATGTCATACCTATAGTGATAACATTTACGTTGTATATTTGTGTTTTTGTAACCGAAAACTGTTATTGTTTTAGTCTTTTTCGGTAGTTGAATACAAGTAACATGACACAGGGGTCAGGGATATCAAAAACGATCAGCAGTGCGAATAGATAGGTAAACACACAACACACAATTAATAATCCCCCTCTAGTGATGCCACCCAACATAACCAACGCATTAACTTAATACACAGCATTCAACGATAGCCAATTATGATCGCTCATCGATAAAGGAAAACGTGCATGAACAAAGCTACCATAAACAAGTGACGGGTCATCGACAAAGAGCATATAATCAGACTGTCCGAAGCCTCCTTCCTTGGCTATCAATTGATTCACCGCGCGTAGCATTCTATGATCAATCGCTGACAGCAGGGTATAGTATCAATGGACAGTTGACGTTTATAAGGTTTCATAGACGAACGAGTAGTTGCCTTAGGCAATGGTCAGGGCATTGTGCATCGGCGATGCGACAGGCTCGCGAAGAATTGAAGCTTTGATGACGGTAATAGCTACTGATATCAATATTCTCTGTGATTATCGTTTACGAAGGAAATGCCGTATATTCAATTGAAATTGAAAGACTTATTAAAGTTTAATGGATCGATTGGATGAGGCAAGCTTATAAAACTCTTTTGTTTTGAACGCATGCATGGGCTACATACTTATGTCTATAGTTTATAATTTCAATGTGGCAGCCTGAATCTATACCGACTTTTCTGGATGATTTGCGTAAATCAAAACAAACCCAATAATGATATGCTCAGATTAAATCGTAAGTTGAGCACTAGTTAGGTACCCTTCACTTTATCACAGCCATTTTATCTTGTCTTGGAATATTCCCGCAAACGCTTTGATATGAAGCAGCCGTGCACTGTTATTTATGGGACGCTTACCCAATTTAAAGTCATACTCGATTAGCACATCAATATTTCATACGTTATTTTTTTCTTGTTAAGCACCGCAAACCTTCTCATATTATTTCTGGACATGATTACTTTAAATGACTCAGCAGAGACGGGCAATTGCATGTAAACCTTTTCCTCAAACAACCAAATGTTTATTAAATACCCTTCACATTAAGCATCATTAAAGTGTTGTAAAAAGAAAAAAAGATAAACATTTCGCGCGTATATTAAGTGCTTGGGATCGAAGCGATCCATATATCTCTCGCAAACCGTAGCATTGTGTTACATAAATAAAAGCGCTAAACGCCGGCTTATTGTCTATTAAAAATTACTTTTCTGGCGGCGCGCGGCGCGGGCGCACAATGGGCCGGCGCAGCACAAAGCGTCGGCGATGGTTATCGTTCCGCGGGTACATTAATACGCAACGAACACGCCCCGATCACGAAATACTAGATCCGTTTATGTTATGATACGTATTTGTGTCTGTTACTTGCTCTTTATTTTCACGGTGTGTTAATATATCTTCATACAACCTTTGCAGCGCCACGCGGCCCCGCTCTCCACGCTCGGAGCTAGCTCGTGGTAAACGAGACATTGTTTTCAGTGCAAATTGCTGACTATGATCGTAAGGTATTTGTGGCAATAAATGCTATAGATATTGGGCGTGTATCTATACAGTACAAAAAATTATCTACACGTAAACAAAGCCGTGATGCAAACCAGTAATTTTTTATTTTCTTCTTGCATAATCTGTCCCGCGAGAGACGGTCGCACGTCCCAGTCTGTCAATTATTTGTATTACCGACAATCGGAAATTGAGCGTATAAGTAATACCGTGGATACCGTATCATTGCTAAATAATCATTACGTTGGCAGACATTGCCTATGGTCAAAGCGAAACATGGAAAAGTCATTTATTTATTTAAACTGTATGTACCTAAACTAGTGGTACATGGGTAGACTTAATACACAAGGCATTCCTAACTCATCAAACTTTGGGTTATAAATACTACAATGTCCACTACATTGTAGTATTTATAACTTTGGGGCTGTGTAAAAAAAAAAATTGAAAACTAATTTTGTTTTGGAAAAAAATACAAATAATCAATATAGTACTAATTTAAGCATATATGTACACATGTATTCTAAATGTGTAAATATATGCTAAAATAATAAATCAATATAATAATAATTAATTAATTAATAATCATTCTATGTCTTTTCCTGAATAAGTAGTAAGATCTTTTCTTTCCTTAATAACTGGTATTAGAGGATTGTTAAACAAGGGTCGAAAGGAATCAATTACCATACGAGTTATTTAGACGGCTATAGTCCGAGTAGAAGTTGATAGCCGCCCCGCTTAATAGGTATTTTTTTATTTCACTCTGACTGTTTATACACGCACAAGGCCGCACCATTTTTATTTGATTTGAATCCATATTTTTCTTATAATCAGCCTTTTAATGTTCCCATTGCTGGGACACAAGCCTCCTCTCTAGGAGAGGGAATTGGCCGTAATCCACCACGCGGGCCCAGTGCGGGTTGTTGAATGTCACATGTCTTCAAATTTTTAGTTCTAGGACTGCCGGTTTCCTCACGATGTTTTCCTTCACCATTTTGACAGCAGTGGTTATGAAATTAATTATACAAAGTAAAGAGCCTGGCTGGGTTTGAATCCGAGATTTACGATTCGTAAGTTGGGGCCGTTACCACTAGGCCACCTGCATTTTATACACATTCTGATTTTAATATTTAGAGTTCAGTACGTGTCAAACCGACTCAAACACCAATACTGGTTTTTAGGCTAATGTAGAGTTTTACAAATACACAAACTCAAATTTTTAACTTAGACATCGAGTTTAATTGATATTTGTCGTAATGTTTAAATTTGAGGTTCTTATGTTGTGGTTTATCCGACAAGAAAATCCTTCTGATTATGGCACACAATGTCGGCGGCGTCTCTACTTGATGTGGATGCAAATTTTATTGTTTCACATTATAACGTTATTAGGTACTTCATTCATTTACAGGAAAATAGTTAAACGTTGGCCGTATAGCGGGTGAAAAATATTCAGAAATTCTCTATCAGTATGTTTTCTTCCCGCATTCAAGAAAATCATTCAGAACTTTATTTAGAAAAACCTACTATCAATTTATTCAAAGTTGACTTTCATAACATTTGTAAAATCATAAATCCTCATCATAATTTTAAAATCCGGAGATATGATTAGACTGTGCCATAAAACAAAGCTTTGTGAGAAGCTTCCACAAAAACAAATTAGCCGTGGTCTAATTTCGGCCTCATCTAAACGCGTTCATTCAACCTAAATCACAAAAGGTTTTATTATATAATTGGTGCGTTTTACAACAAAACTCAATGAGCGCGCACGACACAATGTTCCCAGAATTAAGTACAATAAATTTGTAAACGATACCACAAAACTTCTGTGTGAAGAAAAAAGGCAGGTTGGTAACTTAACGTGTCTTGACCGTCAGCGCTTGCCCATTCATTGCGCTTATCCTTACCCTTAACTGAACCAATATTCTGAGTCAACGAGCAATGGATACTCTCCCACTATAAAAATCGCCGACTGCGGGAATCATAAAATGGTTTCACACACCTGTGCATCGGCCGGCAGTTTATGAGTTTATTGCATTACACCTCTCGGCTTAGGATAGACCCCCGCTGGTAATTGCTCCATGAAAGCCTCATAAACGAACGGTTTACTAGTCCAAAACATTGGTCGCATATTATTAGATACAAATAGTTCAATTATCTCAAATGTCCCTATTATAACATAACACGTAAGAATTACGTTTCCTCAAGATTCAAATTAGTTGCGTCAACTTGACCCGAATTAAACATACACGTTTGGCTTTTTTGTCGCTCGGTATGTTTACCTACCTGCTTACACAATAGATTTTTTGTTACTTTATTACCTTTACAAACCGAAAATGCTATTATTTGAATATAAGCCCAAAGCAAATAGAAGAAAAAGCGCTTTTCAATGTGGCCACACCGAGGCTTCGCTGACAATGGCAACAATGCAGCGCGGCTTGAGCCGATGTAATCTGTTGCTCATTAATAAGGGCTCTTCACACGTTCAGTGTTAACATGACAAATGTAGCGGCTGCACAAAGCCGCGGCGCCCCGCTACGCGCACCATTATCATTTACACCTTACCACACAGATCGGCGCAGTCTTGCCATTGCTCCCTAAGGACTTGTTATACTGAGCGTTCTGTCTGTGCAGCGGGTGCTTTGCTCTTGTTAAGTACTTTACTTACGATGAAATTGGTTTATTTCAAAGCATTCATGAGTTTACTCCACAACTACATCACCTGAACACGTCTTCAGTACTGCAATCTACTCATCTACCTTGATAGATATGTATATTACTACAACCATGTATTATTAAATTCATTATCATAGCCGAAGATTAATATTTATTTGTAAAAATTACACGTTTTAAAAAAAATCATTTTTAACCATTGTTTTTCCTTTATAAAGCTATCAGTTTACTTTTGTTTCAACCTTATTTCGCTTAAAATAACTGTCACGATAAAGTTTTAATCCCATAAGTGGTGGTACGTGCGCTTGACCGGCCGGGCGGCCAGACGACAGGCCAGCCGGGCAGCCGGACCGGGCGCACGCGAATGTCCACTCAATGTATGTAAAGACAACTCTAGTATGTCGTGTCAAGCCCTCGCCTGCCTGTCCCAGGGCTAACTGCAATTATTGCAAGTAGAAAATTAAATTAACACACACGCACATCGTGTAACTCAGGGGAGGGCAAACGTCCAAGTAAACGTGACCCCCGAATATCATAGCTGTGCCCCCTCCGTCGGGTCTCGTACCCACTTGCTGACGGGGCACGGGAGCTCTCACTACAATGGTTGACTGGTCAGCCATTTTGCTTCGTTCACTAATTGTAGGCCCTTGGTAGTCATTTCATCGCTCACTACGAGGGACGTCTTTGTGCTCATTATAGTACACTGCGGTTTGTATTTTTCGAATTAGCACTTCCATGGCTTCCGTTGTTTTCTGTGCTTCATTGTTATATATAATTATGGGTGTAATAGAACACATATGGGATACACACAATGACTACCTGGTCAGTAGAATATTTTATGTTTGAGCAAGTCTAAAGTAACACTAATTATATTGCAACTGCATGTCTACTGCACGTTTTACTGTTGTTTTGGAGGCTCCTTAAAATTTTTGTAGTGACTGAAATAAATGCAATGCCAATCTTGTGACTAAGCCTTGCTTAGTTCTACAAAAATGATCATCCTCATATCAGCCTATATCTATACTTATAATAAATCTGTAGAGAGGTCAATTCTGTACAAGGAATATATTTTCAAAATAATTATCAGGGGGTGATTAGTGATCGATACTGGTGCCAAAAATGCAATCAGTAAATTTTTTGTCTGTCTGTCTGTCTGTCTGTCTGTATGTTCTTTATAGAAACAAAAACTACTCGACCGATTTTAACGAAACTTGGAGAAATTATTCTTCATACTCCTGGGCAGGTTATAGTATACTTTTCATCACGCTACAATCAATAGGAGCAGAGCAGTAAAGGAAAATGTTGGGAAAACGGGAGAAGTTACTTCATTTTTTAAGCTTCCGTCGCTGGTTAAAGTTACATAGAAATCATGTATTACGGAAATGTTCTACATAAAATTATCTAAAAAATATCCCGAAACAGCATATGTCTATCTTTTGTCAATTTTAAACCGATCGGGCTCAGAGTTTCAAAATCGGGGGTAAAGTAACTATTCCACGCGGACGAAGTCGCTGGCAGAAGCTAGTTCCAAATAAAAACTCCAACAAATGACTTTTCATAATTTCCCTAACTTGCATAGGGAAAAAGAGAATCCCTTAAATTTATTTAAAGTTACTGCAAGAGCTAATCATAAGTAACGTTCCCATAGCTATCAAAATCGTTCCCATCTCAGTCAGGAATGTAATACAACAAAAAGGACCATGCAGGCCCATTTGTTCTACTTCGCTTTACTAATTCAATTAACAATAGCGGATTGGAATTATTTCAAAATGTAACATAACGCAGCATGTCAACACATTACACACTTCCATTTGTAATGAAAGAAAAAATCGTAAAGTGTCGACTCAAATTGAGCGTGGCAAGTTTTTAATTCGACCGAGAGTCTCGAATATATTTTTTAATCGAGACCATGCTTGATTGGAACCAATCAAATGATGTAATTTACAACTTGTGTTCATATCGGAGCCTGTCCAGTGTCCGAGGAGTGTTTTACGCTGACCTTGACCTCGTGTGGGATGCTGAGCAGGTCGATAAGTTTAATCCTTCGTGACGAATCGTTCTTTAGTCACGCTGTATACTGATTGGATACCTAATGAAAAGCACGTCGAATGGAATGCAGTGAATAGACCAGTGGGTATCGGGGCGGCAGTATATGCGGGAATTTCGGCTACGTTTCCAAAAAATAAGCAAATCAAATCCTTTTTATTGGTTTCCATTTTACATTCTCTCATAAATTGTCTTTTTACGTTATATGAATTTTAAACTGTTCCAATCTTCGTTTTTCATTCAAGAAAATGAGTGGACCCAAAAACCTTAGCAGTTTCAAGCTACAACTTGGCCTGGCCTGTTTGATGGTCAAGAAGAGTTTCCTGAAAGAAAAAAAAATATATTGAGCTTGACATTTTTATTCTTTGTAACGGGTCTTGAAATAGTAGTCATAATTTCTGATACAAGTAAAAAAGACCGCGCCACTAATTATTTAGTACCTAATAATTGCACTAATTACGCATTTCGCAACAATTACCCACCGATCAGTAATCATACAGGAATGCATATATCAAGTGCTCATTATGTGCCCTCATTACTCCGTTCTACTTGCCTTATTACTCCAATTAGGCTCAAACATTCATCTATCATCAATTATCGGGCCATTAACCTTGATTACTTGCAAGTTTTATAAATCAATGGCCAATAACTCAGTTGTAGGACAGTCAGCTACGTTCTGATACCTTGAGAATATTAATTAATGTGATATCAATCTATGGCGAATGTGCTCCCGGATGTAAACTCGCTATCAAAATAAAAATTAGACTGTTAAATAATTATAACACCTATACGTTCGCCTGTGGATGTGGTTTTATTGCTCAGTTTACGTCAGATTAATCCGAAACAATCCAATATAAAATAACGATCTCTAAATACTGTTTTTACTATTCAAGGAGAATCTTTTCTCTTGTTTTAATACAACAGATAGCTCATGGCACATATAGAGCCCTTTTGTCAAGTTGCCAGTCATCGAGCGTCCTGCCCGCCGCGCTAGTGCCGGCCGGGGCTTAGCAGCGTTTGTATTACACCCGAAACAAACACTGTGTATATAAATAATGATAAAAAACGCTGAAGGTTGTTGATTAACCCGATAATATCGCGAGATTGCGGGCGGCGAGATTGTTTTATACTTAATCAGCTGTTGCGGTGTCAGGAAAGCCATAAAGCGGCGAATTGGCCGAGATGCGGGCGAAATGTGATAGAATTAATTCTCAAATTGCAGGTTCGCCGCTCTCAAAGCCGAGCCTGTTTTTTATTATTATTTGAGCTCGACCGTACTCTGTTATTTGGGCATCAATTTGAGGCGTATTGCACCTGCTAACCTCTTTAAATATTTATTATTGTGCGGACACACCGTCCACGAATTTGTGTAGATAATTTGAAAACTATTGTCGGTGTTGGGAAACGTTCGACAAAGTTTTTCAATTATGTATGAGGAATGTAACAGTTGGTAGTAAGGTGATTGTGTTTATTGTCCAAGTTTGTTGTAGGGACATAAATTCCCTACAGCAAAACATAATAGTAGTAGTTCTGTAACTTTGTTGGAAAAACACTCCCTCTTATTTTATACATTCACAAAATAGCAACTAGTTTTGTATTACGTATGTAACTTTTCTCTACATATAAATATCAATGGTGCTTATAATAATATCATTAGTGTGGCTTGCAATGTGCCCGCCCATACGTTTTGTATCGTTTTGGCTGTTCCCTACATCCGGTTGCGTTTTGTACAATTTGGGGGAACGTGAGTAAGGGGCAGCCCACATGGAAATGTAACATAGACTGCAATTGATACTTTATTTAAATACATCTGTCAATCATATTTTATCAATGATTATGACCTTTTCAGATGATAAATAAACTTTGATTGAATCAAATGAATAGGGTGTCATCAAATAAAAAGTAATTTGAGTAACAAGAACTTATTCATAAACTTTTAATGATATAAAACGTCAATTTAACTTTATTTAAACAAAATGATTTAATTCAAACATTCTTTGTACATTTTTGGAAACGTGATACTTTTAACATGCGTGTAATGTTTATAACAATACATTGGGTCTGTCGAATCGTTGATTGCAGAGGACTGGGTCGCGGATGGCGCGCACGCGAACCGAACGATCGAAATTCGATTACAGACGAAGACTATTTACCAAAATCAACCGGAACAGTGCCGTGGATATCCACCGATAGTTCCGACCGAGCACGCGTTCTCGATTACCAGCCAAATCGATTCGAGAGGCACACACCGCAGCGTACCTACACACCATTACCAACACCCGTGCCGCACATTCCACTATTAAATAGAACGTTTTTGTTTAAATCCGAATCGAATCGTAAATTTGAATACTGTTGTTATTCCTCGGCTCGTCTTATTTACGGGCTTTATTGTGCTCGATCATGCGACGGGAGTGCCGAACGCGTTTATTGATCCACGGTACGTCTTCCAACTTTTCTGAATTTCACACTATACTTTACAATTATGATGGAGGTTTTCTTAATTGCCTATCAACATACTAGGAGATTATTCCGTGTCTAAAAACGACAATGGTACATAACATTGTGTTGGGAAGTTACTAGGGTATATTGTTCTATTTCTGTACAGTATGTACAAAGAAATCGGATTTATTATTATTAGACAGATAACTTTTATAACCGTTACTTAAAAGTGTAACAGAAGACATTAGTAACAAAACATTGCACACAATCTACCCTTGCAGTACTGACAAAAGTTGTTCGTATTTCGTTATTGTTGTGCTCAAATCGCTTTTTTCCAAAATGCGAGTCTTGCTTCACGGCGCGTTACAAAATCATAAAGTAAAATGAAATAATGTTTGTTGTGACAGCGCTTCCCGCATGACAAAACGGGCCCATTTATTTCAGATAACAATGTAGTAAATATAAGTTTAATGACCGTGCACACAGTAGAAATTACCCTTGAAGAATACGTGTAGGTTTGTCCCATGTGTGTAAGCTTTTATGCTTAAGTTGTTTTGTTTAGACATTTTCTGGATAAAATGGCAGTTGCGTATCGTGTATTAATGTAAAAAATTGGAATACACAATAATAGAAGCAGCAAAACATAAAACTATGATTAAAATATATATGTACATAGAATAGATTAGAAACAAAAGCCGTGGGAAATTTTGGGAGTGCTACGAGGCTACGAATCTCGTAGCACAGCTACAGATACGCTAGCGTGATGTTTCTTATGTCGAATAGAAAGTACAATGCAGTGTTACCCATGTTGTTGTTTTATCTTCGACAGTCGTCGAAAATATGCTACGATATTACCTATTGCCGTCTTTTACCTTTTGGAGGCCCTGGGCACATATGATTATTTTGCTAGAACAGACAGAACAAAACTCTAAATGTATGTATTCGACTGCCACATTAAATGAAAACGTAATTGTAATAGTATCGAAAACAAAAACTTCTTAGCATTTACAGTTAGTGCTCAAAAATCTATGATATTAATCGAAGAACCATCCACTCTAGTTTGAAATTTGCGAAATCACTTGTTTAAAGACTACCATCTATCATGGTTTAGTGAGCACTTGCCCAGTGAAAAAGAGGGGATTGGTCTTCGACATATACAAAATAACTCAAGTACAAATATCAAAACCAAATACAACAAAGCCGCAAGACGTTACCCGCATGGCGGTGCTCGCGTCGAGAATATTGTCACGCTGTGAAATACTGAGCATAAAACGGAACGGAATTGAATTTATTTTGCCTCGGTGCGGTATAACGATCTAATAAATCGGGAGGATGCGGCCGTAAGTCAGGGTTCAGCGCGGCGCCGTAACTCAAGCGCAATGTGCCGCGAAATCAATAGAGCTGACAATACGAGCCGCGGAAAAACTGCCATTCTGTGTTATTTGTAGCCACAGCCAAGGCTTTTATGGAGCTGTCAAGTCTATGTAATCGAACTGAATTTAAAACGAACAGGAGCTGCGATTGTTTTCGTTATGCGTTTTATTTTGCACCAATAAATAAATTCTATCCGACATAAAAGCCAAGCTTACAGAACTTAATGAACAGTAGTCTTAATCTATAGAGCAATTATTATTAAACATCAGTCCATAAGTACAGAGATATTTTGACATGGGCCCGTGTAAATTTCAGTTAGATTACAAGCTGTCAATAGTGAAGGCACTCGTACCGCGAATCGAATAAACTTAATGGAAACACGGCGTGCAATCAAACGGCAAGAACAAGCATAAATTTATTAACGATGCTGAAATATCACCACATAAATCGCTATCTCGCCTGTCAGTTTATCGACAATTATTCTTAATTGGATTATGAAAGCTGTGTGCGTTGTCGTCGGGGGTCTAGGGAGTGAGCGACGAGCGGGTACAGTGCGGACCAAGCGGTGAAAGTAGAAGTATAAGGCTGTATTTATGTTACCTGTAAACTTCCATCCAAACGCAATCAATAAGCTATTTTAGAAACTACAGCATCATAATCGACGCATATTCGCATACTTAAAATAAGGACTAGACAGATGAACAACCTCAAACAAAATTTGTAAAGGTAGTGTTATGAAAAGAAGAGTATTTTTATAGTTATAGCGTCATTACGAAATTCGATTATCTGCTCGGAGTATGAATAGTAAGTACTACATTTTAACCAATACTTGACACGAAGCTACTATGAAAAAGCTGACGGAAACTCACCTCATTTATCGGCTGTTACTGCAAATCCTCAAATACACAAGCGAATCTTCTCGGTCGATCTGTTGTCGCTCGTCGCTCGTGTCACGCGCAAGTCTCCGGGCAGGCGCCGCACTGATCTCGCGGAGACACGCCGGGCGCGTCCCATTGGCGGAGGAGAAAGGGGCGGCCCTCCACGTGCGCGACGCCTTGTAAATACTCTCCTACAGTTCTAACGCTACAGAACGAGGGACAGAAGAGCCAACTTCAAGACCAAGGACATTTTTAAACAGAAGATCTCAAGTGTCACATTCGAAAGTCGTCCTTGTCCCTTAATTTTCTGTCTATAGCACCTTACTGTAGCGACTAAACTAGCAAAAAATTCACTTCTGATTTCTGGAGCAAAAATACTAACTCTTCTTTACCTCCAACTCGTTGATCATGATATCCTTGTAGCTGTTCTGCCTCAAATCGGGGTTTCTTCGTTGGCACGGGATTGGTTTTCATTTTACTTATCTTCGTGATCATCAGCAAGCGGTTTGTGCTGATCAGAAATTTTCTAACTGGTGCTCACTGAAAACTGGCGTTCCACAAGGCGATATACTCCCCCCACTCTTATTTTCTCTATTCATAAACTCTATTACCGCTATCCTCAAATGCTCTTACCAGCTAGCGTACGCTAATGACCTACAGCTTTACGCGCAAATTGATATTGACAACCTGGACAACTGCATCTCATTACTGAATGCTGACCTTCTAACTGTCAGTGACTGGTCAAGCAGATTTGGGGTTACTGTAAATGTCAGTAAATGTCAGGCTATCTTGGACACCAGCCAAATACTATCACTTACTTTCAACAATTCCGTCATCCCTCTCTCGCCACACGTTAAAGACCTTTTACATTGATGAAAGTAAATTGGAATAAGTAGATTGTCCAAGTTAGATAGAGAGTACCTTTCACACTGCGATCTCTCTATAGATTCAAGCATTTTCTTCCTTCAAGCACTAAGCCACTTTGGTCCTATCACTTGTGCTCCCCATTATTGATTATGCTGATGATTGCTACTCTGATCTATCCCAAGAACTTCATAACAAACTGGATCGACTTCTTAACAATTGTTTTCGCTTAATTTCGTGAATATGTTCACATTTCTTCCTTCCGTTATCAGCTTAAATGATTGCCCATCCGTCAAAGGAGATCCCTCAGATCCCTCTGCATGCTTTTCACTATAATTAACGATTCGTGAGCTCCTGATTATTTAAAACAATATTTCAATGTGTTGGGCTTAACCTTCGAGCATTCACAAACTTACTTTTTCATATTCCTTTTCATCGCACTGGGTTTATATCTAATTTCTACAATATTTCAAGCAATAAACTCTGGAATATGCTACCCCTTGACATCAAGAAGGCAGTCTAAATTTTCCTTTAAACGTAAAATCCGTAAACACTACTCAAAAGCCTGTCATTCTTAGTTTGGTCTTCGTCATAATTATTATAAGTTTACATAAGGATTATTATCATCTGCAACAAGGTCGCATGCAATTTGCATTATATTGCGGGTTGCCGATGTATAATGTGTGCAATCGCTCAATAACACTCTGCTATATAAATAAACTTGCATGCCAATTGCCAGCTGGTGGAAACGTAGCCTTACACTGTGCGCTGTCTGTCAGTACCACGTAGTATCAGTACAATCGAACGAGTTTGTCTTTCAAGTGCGCCTTCTGTAATCATCAATTTCCTCTGCGTCCCTTCTCCTCGCTTATCCTATTTAGTTGTTAATCGTAATTCAATTACGTTCCGACTTATTTTACGATCCGAATCACTGCTTGACTGCCGTCACTGTAAACATTAGACATCCAGTTAAGTTTTAATTAGCATGCAATAGAGGTGGGCAAAGTGTATCATTTTTGCGATTGGAACATTTGTATCTGGAACACTGAAATGTTCCGGAACACTGATATGTTTCATTTGGCTCATTTGGATCATCGACTCAAAAGATTCAATTACCTACAGAATGTTTCGAATACACAAAGTTACGTCGCGGGCGTTTATTACAATAATCATCACTACGCAAAGAAATTCTAAACAGAACTCAATTGGAACTCAATAAGTTTTCGCAAACAAGCGCGAAAGAACATAAACAATAATTATTACAAGGGCCGCATCAACGTAAAATGATAACTTGTTAATACACACATTGCATGCAAAAAACGACCGTATAGTGTTTGATACATAAGCGCCTTAGTGGTCATTTTTACGTCCATGAATACTGACAGCGAAAATCCGTACGAATTGAATGAAACACTTCTCATACGACGCGAGTCAATAGTTTAGTTACTCAGTGTCTCAATTTGTCTCTTTCGCTCGTGGCTCAGTCGCCTCGCGAGCGACGTGTCGCGCGAAGTGTTCCAGATCCAAATGATGCGTTTGAAACGTTGCTAGTGAACCAATCTTTTGAATCACTTCAGTGATCCGGATCAGTGAGTCGGTTCCGCAAAGAGTTACACACGCCTAGCATGCAATAAAAAATTAACAGCAAATCGTTAATTGAATCAATTGAGGAATAACGGAAACTTTTAATTAATACATTGCAGTCATTATTGTCGACGGTAGACAGTTCCTTCTCGTCCGAATTTTTTCAATTACTTTTAAGGGTTCCGTACCTTTTTTTATAGATGGGAAATCATCAAATAACTTCTTCCGCTCGGGCGGAATGGAAGGGGGTGTCAGCCTCTTACTGACTAAAACCCACCCGTGTTCTGACTCCCAACACACGTAAGATCATTTTGACCGTATGTCTGTCCGTGTAAGTTTTATCATCGAAAAATCATTTCTACGATTACTAATTAATTTTTTCGGTTGAAGAATTAACCGTGACGTGCATTGATGTATGCGAGAACATTTTTTCAACAACAAATTTATTTTTTTCCTATTCTAACCTGTTCGAATCTTACCAGCTATAATTTTATCAGAGTTAAACTTCCGTAGGTAATGTATGCTTGAAAAGAATAAAGAGTCTATTGCAACCCTCGGTGCGCGGATATGACTCGCTTGTTCGGTTTTTAAATTTTAATCGAATTGAAACTTAACTGAGTATTTTTGTGATTTTAGTTGTTTGCTGTAGGTATTGTTTATAAACATTTTATCTTAATAAAATGTTTATTATTACTAGTAAAGTCAACACCGTATACTTACATAGATACGTACTTTCACAAAAGTCAAATATTTCTCACGAAATAATAAACAATATATATTTCTTCAGGACCTAAACCCAGTTACAATTATTGACTTTGTAGCAAGATACACCACATGTGCAACTGGGCTTAAACTAGGAGAATTCCTGTGCTCTAAGGACCAGTTACTTCCGTCTCAACCGTGATCGAGCCATTACAAGTGTGGTGCGGTGCAAATGTAAGTACATATTACAATATAATAATATAGAACGATTACAAATAGAAGGCTTATTTCATGAAAGTATGGTTTCATGACGATGATTTTGTAAATCAGTTAAATACAGTCTCTTCTTCTTAGTCGATACACTCTTGTCAGAGTGGTTGTGGTCATCATGGCAAGTCACGTCGAGCGATGAGCTTGGTCACACGGCGCCATTCTTCGCGGACTGTAGCTTTCCGGGTGCATTCGTGAACCGAGCTTTCGGTTGTAGCCTTGATCTGTTCTGCACTGTGGTTGATAGGCGATGTCTGATGCCAAGTTCTTTGGAGGCATTTGTACGGAACTCTGTCCACGATACCCCAAGCACCCGTCTCCAACACCACATCTCCAATGCATCAACCTTCTTCTTCTTGGTTTCACGAAGAGTCCATGTCTCCGACGCATAGAGAAAAATGGGGAATATTAGGCAATAAACGAGTCTGGTTTTTGGGGCCTTGGTAATTTTCCAATTACCCCAAATCTTTTTCATTTTGTCCATAGCAGATCTAGTGATCGCCATGCGCTGCTTGATTTTGTCTATGGATCGGCCTTCGTTGGATATCAACGCAGTATTTCTTAACTTCATAAATACAGTAAAGCCTCGTTAATCCGGACTCGCGCTTGTTCGGTGATCGCTGTAATCCGGCCGGGCAACAACTTTGTGTAAAATGTATTCAATCACTTATAAGTTTATTAGTTACTAGCTTCTGCCAGCGACTTCGTCCGCGTGGAATAGTTACTTTACCCCCGATTTTGACTCTCAGCCCGATCGGTTTAAAATTGACAAAGTTTCATACAAACGTTCATCCCCTATTTTATCCCCTTGGGGGTAGAATTAATCAAAATCCTTTCTTAGCGGATGCCTACGTCATAACATCTACCTCCATGCCAAATTTCAGCCCGATCCGTTCAGTGGTTTGGGCTGTGCGTTGATAGATCACTATGTGTGTGTGAAATATGTACAACTTACAACAAAAAAAGAAATGAAAGTAAAGCTGAAATGCCTGTGCAAAATTATATTATAATAACCTATACCTACTTCACTTAAAAATAAATACCTATAACTAATTAATAAAATAACTACTAATTAATAAAAGTATCTACGCTTTTACCTACTTAATACTAAAAAAACAGAACATAAATTAGCCAAAACTAACCTATCGGTATCTAGAAATCTATGCTCCTACTTCTACTACTACTTCACCTAAAAAGAAATAAAATTGAAACTATTAATAATTTGTAATTTGAACGAATATTTAAACATTACCAAAATAACTGATAAGTACCTATTTTATAAAATAGCAACAAAAGTTACACAAAAATAATCACAATAACATCTTACAGCATGATTCAGTATTAAAGCGCGACGGCGCGATGGCTTATTATTGTATTCATGTATAAGTTTGGTGTTTCTATACCGATTTCTATGATTCTTTTTTTATTGAATAGGTAATAATGTTAACTTTCTTAATTCCTGCTCTGATTGATTGTAGCGTGATGAAAAGTATCCTATAACCTGCCCAGGAGTATGAAGAATAATTGCACCAAGTTTCGTTAAAATCGGTCAAGTAGTTTTTGTTTCTATAAAGAACATACAGACAGACAGACAAAAATTTTACTGATTGCATTTTTGGCACCAGTATCGATCACTAATCACCCCCTGATAGTTATTTTGAAAATATATTCCCTGTACAGAATTGACCTCTCTACAGATTTATTATAAGTATAGAAGATAGATTAAGCAGTATTATTTTTAGCGAATGTGAGTACCAATACAAACCAATCCTGGTTTAATGGTACAATACCAAAATAAAAAACTGTATTAAGGAACAAATAAAAAAAAATGGGGTTCGCGGGGAAGGCTGGTGGCTATTCTATTCTATTCTATTAGGGTTTTGGTTTCCGCACTTAGTCCTAATATTGGACCATTGTGCGTGAGCCATGGCGGCCGTCACTCCAACCAGCCGACCTCCCTCCAGAAGCAGATCAGTCCACTCAGTCTGTTCAGCATCTCTGCAAGTGAACTCGGTGTCCCCATTGTATGCCTTCGTATCTCGGCCACACCTGTGCACTCAAAGAGCACATGCGACACCGTTTCCTCCTCCTCCATGCATGCTCTGCACAGAGGACTGTCTGTGATACCTATCGTGTGTAGGTGTTTGTTCAGTGAGCAGTGTCCGGTGATGGTCCCCGCCACCATTCGCAGGCTGCTTCTATCCATGCGCAGAAGGCGCCTGGTCAGTTTCCAGTCCAGGGTTGGCATAAACTCCTTGGACTGCCTACAGCCAGATACCGAAGACCACCATCGTTCTGCTTGTGTGTGTGTGTGTTCTCGTAGCCATGTGCGTAGCTGAGTGAAGGGGAGTGGAACTATGGGTTCGGGTCCAACGGCCACCGTTCCGGATCCCCTTCTAGCCAGCTCATCGGCCGCATCGTTTCCTAGTGATCCGCTGTGTCCCTTTATCCACTGCAGCGTCACGGTGTTGCGGTTACTCACCGTGACACGTTCTAAGGCATTGTGGCATTCTTGTATGAGTTTCGAGGTAGTGTAGTTCTTATCTAGTGATTGTAGTACTGAGGCGCTGTCGGAGAGTATACGAATATGCGTATCCATAACTCTCCTGGCTTCTATGGCATGGACCGCCAGGATGATAGCTACACATTCCGCCTGATAGACGGTGTTGAGCTTTCCTAGTGGTCTGGATATCTTAATATTGAGGTCGATGGAGTAAACTCCAGCTCCAGTTCCGGTGTTTGTTTTTGACCCATCAGTGTAAATTCTCAGCTCTTTGAGGCCTGAGTGGTCTTGTGGTTCTTGTGTGAGCACTATGTGGTAGTGCTTTTGGAAATAGTGCATTTTTTGAGCCTTATCATTGGATGATGTCATCATGGGTTGTCGTTTGACGGCATCTTCCATGATACGCGTGTGTTTGATTCTAGAGTCTGTTCCTAAAGTGCCCAGCGCGCTAAGTCTAAAGGCCGCTAGGGCCGCTTCCTCTCGTACTATCAGGTGTAGAGGTGGCAGCCCCAGCATAGCCTGCAAAGCCGCAGTGGGTGCTGTTCTCATACTGCTAGTGATTGCCACGCAGGCAAGTCGCTGCAACTTCTCAAGATCCTTTTGTGTCGTGCTCAAGTCGGTCCTGGGCCACCAGACTAGAGAGCCATAAGTGATTATTGGTCTGATGACTGTGGTGTATAGCCAGTGAGTTGTCTTGGGACTAATGCCCCAATTTTTTCCTAGCATGCGTTTGCATTGCCACATACATAGGCTGGCTTTTTTAGTGATGTATTCAGTGTGCTTTGCCCAATTCAGCTGCTTGTCCAAATAGATACCCAGGTATTTGGTTCCAGTTGAGAGGCTTAGAGTAGTGCCGAAGAACCGTGGTAGTTCTAATGTCGGCAGTTTCCTCTTTTTGGTAAAGAGAACGAGTTCTGTTTTGGTGGGGTTCACTGTCAGCTGATATTCTTGACACCAGTCCTCTACTATTTTCAAGGCCTGGCGCATGAGGTTGCACAGTGTGTTTTCGTGTTTACCATTTATTATTATGGTTATGTCATCTGCGTAGCCAACGGTAAAGTATCCTTTATCGTTGAGTTTTTTGAGTAAGTTATCTGCAACGAGGTTCCATAATAGTGGCGAAAGGACACCACCTTGGGGGCAGCCTTTCGCCACAATGGCCCTCTTTGTGTCATTTATGGTGACTTGTACAGCTCTTTGCTTGAGCATGTTTGTGATCCAGCCACTCAAGGTCGTGTTCACGCCATGCTTCCCAAGGGCTGTGTTGATGCTCTGGAACGTGGTTTTGTCAAAGGCGCCCTCGATGTCAATGAAGACAGCTAGTGAGGAGCATTTCTGGTCAAACGCGCATTCGATCTTTGAGACCACGGCATGCAGTGCAGACTCTGTTGATTTCCCCGCGGAGTATGCGTGTTGTTGTCTGTGAAGCGGGTATTGGCGCAGGGGTCCATCCCGAATATATCTGTCACAGAGCCTCTCTAGGGTTTTCAGTAGGAAGGATGTTAGGCTTATAGGTCTGTATGCTTTGGGTTGTGTATAGTCCGTTTTGCCGGGCTTTGGGATGAAAATGACCTCACCTCGCGCCATGACAGCGGTACGTATCCGTGCGCTATGCAAGCCTGGTAGATGTCTAGTAACCATGGTGTTAGGGTGCTCTCTCCCCATTGTAATAGTGCTGGGAAGATGCCATCTAAACCTGCGGATTTGTACGGTTGGAAAGTCTTTATGGCCCATGCTATTCGTTCTTCTGTCACTAAGTTACGGGCTGTAGACCAGGCTTGATCGTCAGGGGTCCGTCCCGTTTCGCTCGCCCATGTTCTGTCCTCTAGGAGGTTGCAGTCCGGGAAGTGCGTTTCGAGAAGAACCCTGCTGGTCTCTTGATCTGTTTGTGTGTACGTGTTATCAGGTTTTTTCAGTGTACCCAGCGTGCGATCTTGTTCGGTTGATAAGATCTTCCTTACACGTGTCGCTTCGCTGTTCGACTCAATGGATTCACAGAAATTTCGCCAGGCAGTTCTTCTGGCGGTTCTGATTTGTTTCTTGAAGGTGTATTGGGTTTCTTTGTATGCCTCCCAGTCTTCTGGAAGTCTTGTATTTTTTGCTCTGTTGAATTGTTTGCGTAGTGTACTTCTGAGTTTGTTCAATTCGGCGTTCCACCAAGGGTTACCCTTACCGTTGGTGTGTGGTGCCCTTAGTTTACAGCACGAATGATATGCTTCAGTTATGTAGTCGGTTAGTTTTGTTACGGTGTTTTCTAGTTCTGTGAGATCCGTTATTGGAGCTTGGTGCTTTAGGTGCCTTGCTAGCAAGGAAGCCAGGAGGCGTTTAAAGTCGGGTATGTTTGTTTTGCGCGGATTACGCCTGGGTGCGGGTTTTTTAGTGTTGGCGATTAGTGTGAAGCGAATTCTCCTGTGGTCAGAACAGGAGGGTTCGTCAGTTACTCGCCAGTCTGAGATAAACTTTGTCACGTTTTCTGTGGCTAGTGTTAGGTCTATAATCGTTTGTCCTCTGGCAGTGACCCAAGTGGGTTCAGAGCCACGGTTTACGATGTTGAGATTTGTTGAAAATAAGTATGTGGATAGTGCCTCACCCCTGGTGTTCGGTACTTCACTGCCCCATAGTGGGTGATGAGCATTGGAGTCGGTGCAGATGATCAGGTCCAGGTTGGCGTTTTCGCAGTGTCGGACCAGATCAGCCATCTCCTTCGGTGGGCAGTTCTCGTCGTCTCCTGGCATGTACACCGAGGCTAGTACCAGGTCTGGGATATCTCGGTCAGTTTGGAGCCTGATCGCTGTCAGGTCTCTGGAACAGAATTGGGTCAGTGGCGTAACGGGTACGTCTTTAGGTGAGTATATACAAGTTCGTGGTGTGTTTGTGTTGTTTGTGTTTAGTGTTAATTTACCTCCGATATTACCAAGGCCGCATATCCTGTTGCTTCTGATCCACGGCTCTTGTATAAGTGCGATTGTTCGTGGTTTCACCTCCAGCGCCCTGCGCAGGCTAGCCGTGGCAGTTTGGCTATGCTGAAGGTTTGTTTGTATAATCTGGATGGTGTTAGGTGTGGTTGACGAGGTAATGGAGTTAGGAGGAGTCGGATCCATCGGATAGTGTATCCCCCTCCTCCATTCTGGGCCAATTGTCCCGGGTCGGCGAGGATGCGAGCAGCGCAGCTGTCCACCCGGGTGATGTGGGTGGTGCAGAGTTTGTCTCTGCATCGGCCATCGCCGCCCTTGCCATCTCTTCCTCTAGCCGAGCCATGTCACGGTCGTCAGTCTGGGTCGGTTCCGTGTCATTCGTCTCAGTGTCAGTCTTGACGTCAGAGGGCTGGGTCTTGGGAAAGAAACGGACGTATATGGACCCAAGTAGGTACGATATGCGCCGCTCCCGTCCCAAGACCTTTTCCACCTCATCGGTCGGGATACCCAGGGTCAAGTATGTCCCGTGGTTATCCCCACCGACGGAAGTTGCCCTGTACAGTGACCACCTACCTATGTCATACCAAGTGTTCTGACGAATCAGAACACTCTGGAGATGCACTATGTCCCCGTTATACCCGGGAACGAAGAGCGCAGCTCGGACACGGGTAGGTATGTCTGTCTGTCGCATGACGGTCAGAGTCTGGTCAGTCTCAGGGAGTCTTATTCTGGGCGCATTCAGAGTCAACCAAGTCAGGGCGTTATCGTCCTCGCACCACATCTGCACGGTGCCATCCGCTACCCTGGGGTAACCGCGGAAGGCCGGGAGTGGTTTGGTCCGGTCGGTCTCCATGACTAGCCTCTCAAGTTCTGTCCGAACGTATGTCGCTTCAGTCACTGTCAGGTCTCTGGACGGGGGGGGGAAGCAGATCGCTACGGAGAGCCGCGCAGGGATATCCTTTGTGGCCCGCGCGTAGGTTCTCTGCTCCCCTTGAGCGGCCTGGGTCCTCACACGTTTCGGGTTTCCCTGAAGCGTACTCGGCGAGGCCGTATCATCCGGGCGTTCCCTCTTTGCCGCCCCCAAGCCGCTTGGCCCGGGTTGTGGTTCAGAGGCACCCGGACGAGTGTGGGACGCTGGGTCTCCCCTGTGTGGGGCCCGGAGCCGCTTACCCCTCGCCCTCCTTCGTGGTGGTCTTTCCGTGTCTGGTCTGGGTCGGTCCTGGTTCGGGCTTTTTGCTCCGGTGGATTCCAACGTTTCCAGGGATTTTTCGCGCTGGGTTTCCCCTCCGCGGACTCGTCCCTGGTTACGCGTTTCCGCGTCCGGCCGTTTTTCGCGCTGGGTTGCCCCTTCGCGGACTCGCGGCTGGTCGCGTACTTGCTCTGCAGCAACCGTCTGCGCGCCGCTCTGGCTATTGCCTTCGCGGGCTGTGCGCATCTGGCCGCTGCCTTTCCTCTCCCCAACAACAGGCTGGTGGCTAAGTACGGGCTTTTGAAAAAATGGCGAAAATTATATACAGAAGAGAATTACAGACTTTTTCAAGGAGAGATAAGTAATTTTTTTTTTAAATTACTCTTTACTTATTTTTCTTATATGGTTTACTATTTTTCTTATATGGTTTTAATTTTGAACATTTACGAGCAGCATCATTGTTGTAGCTGCCTATTCTGTAATGAAATATTTAAAAAAACCGAGGTTAAAGTTTCTTTTAAAGCCTGTAAGGTCAATGATATGGTCTATTTAAGGCAAAATGATATGATATGATATGAGAAAAATGTAAGTTTCAGAATATGTTTGCAACACCGTAACTATCAGAATATTAGGAGAAAATCGCTTTTGAATGTTTGTAACTGCCACAAGTGCCACATACACATACTTATGCTCGTGAATATATTGTGATGATGAAGCCTCCTTGACTGTGAGTCACAGGCAGACAAGTTTGTCGATAGAACTTTGGGAGTGTCAGGTGGAATAAAGAGTATTTTTACGAATAAGAAAAATATGTTTTGACTTTATATGGAGGTGATTTAAGATGAGTCTTTGAAGGCACACGCCGTAAATAAGTACTAACTTTATTCCAATCCCGTGTTTTATTCAGTAGAATTATAAGTAACACTGTAGGCCAGAGTCCCTTGGTAAGACGGGGCCCCATAGGGTCAGTGCCTGCTAGGGTTGTGGAATTTATTCGAAAGAGTCACCGCGGCCCTGGAACGCAAAGAGCACAAGAAGGGTCACGGGTGGGTTTTAGTCAGTAAGAGTCTGACACTCCCTTCCACTCCGCCCAGAGCGGGAGAAGTCATTTGATGAATTCCCATCCAAAAAAAGAGTCCCTTGGTGTTACAATATGTATGTATGTATGTATTTAAAATTAACGATGGTATATCTTCGTTAAGCGAGCGACAAGTTCTTGATATAAAGTTTATTGTTCAGATTGGAACGCAGCCACTTATTAAAGTTAATAATGAGTCATGACTGGCTTATTTGCCGAGTTCCTATCGCTATTGTTTTACAGACGCGGCCTTCAGAGATTTGATGTCTTAATCTTTTGTGTCTGTTGGTAAATGGTGAAAAAACTAATTGCTTCATTATCAAGAAGTACAATAAATTTTGACCAGGAAGACAGTTTTATGTTGGTAATAGTTCGTGTAATTTATACGTTTGCATTACAAATGCATGTATTAATTAAAGAATTTGTTGTCTAACAAAACAATACAAATGCGTGTTCGTTTGAAAACATAAGATTGTTATCAAAATCGCGATTTTTAGTTCCGCACTATATGTCTGAGATTTGGTTAACTACATCTATTCCTCTACATGGTAATGTGTTCTATAGCTACTTGCCTATATAGGAAAAAGCAAAGTTTTACAGTGGATCACTTTATTGCATTATGTTATGGGTCTTTCCTTTCCCTAGCTCATGTACCTTAAATACTTACTTTAAATTTGAGTTGGTAATGCAGCCACCCCAGTTAACATGTATCAAAAATTAACTCACACCCTCTTCCCTAGGGGAATGCACGAACTACTGAAAGTCACCCGCTACGAGACTACGAGATTGTCTAAACATTTACGGCCGAACCCAATAACCGATCTATCACCTAATGGAGATAGAAAACAAATGAAACAACAGAAAACCTATATAATTTTTCTGTTGTTTCATTTGTTTTTCTATCTCCAGTATGTGATAGATCCGTTATTGGTTTCGGCCGTTAGTCGCACATTTTTCGCCAAGAAAAGATACAAACGCATTCAATTTCTTCGTTTTTAAAGCATTTATTTTAATTCATAATTTCGTTTTGAGAGATCTCATATGATCTCTAAACATGACACATGATCTTCCCGCCTGAAAATATTCTAATTAGATCTCAACTTACGTACTAAATTTAAAAAAAAAAAAAAAAACAGAGTACGCAAACAAACATAAATCTCCATTCAAAAATTCACATACAAATCAAGTTGAGTGTTTTAACAAAAAGTTCGCTTCACACACAACCTCCTTACAACGAGTACCGCGGAAAACAAAAGCTTATTTATGAAATTCTTCAGAGGATCGTACACAATTAATAGCGGCGTAATAAAACACAAGTCAAAGCCCGCCGGCAGAGACATAACATTAACAGACTAATGGGATAAGATTATGATACTTACAGCTACACGCGGCTTAAGCCGTGGTCCCACTAAGCGTTTACGTGCGGTAATAGAAACTTTTTACTAGCTTTGAGAACCGGCGATATATTGAATGTTGTGAGGCTTTTGTTTCAGTCAGTTTATGCCCGATGTTTTGCTTTGCTCATCCAGTAAAATATAATTCTTTGTTTTGCAGCTCTCTATTTGGATTTTATAAAAACGGGTGTGCTATAATATCGGGAACTTTGCTGTGTACTCATGTGAAACCACTGATTGTGATAGAAAAAAACAATTTTCATTTGGATTTCATTTTCTATCTAGCTTTTATTGTATTTAATTGAACTTCAGGTTCTAATGCGGCATCTCTAGTACCATATTAAATTATAGAGTTCTCGTAGAGTTGGTAAACAATCAAGTAACCGTGGCACATTTAGTTACTCTGAAAACTTGTAATATTGTGGAGTAAAACCGCACCTTATGCAAATGAGGCGGCGGCGGCCAAAGCGTTGCCTAAATATTAGTTTAATATTTGGAAGATTGTATCATGGCCGCACTAGAGAAGCGTTGTAACTCGTTTTGTTGAGTATGCTTGGATATTCAAGGGGCGAGCAACTAATAGCAATAGTTTATCAAGATTTATTTGTTCAAGGTCATTACTACAAATGCTTCAGGTATTTTTGTAACTCGGGGTGAAAAACACAGAACTATTTACTTACAACATTCTATGTACGAATTTTTCTTTGCAAAACTTCCTCTAAGTATGAAATGTCAAAGGAACACTTAAGAAAATAATTACACATCGTGTCAAATAAATAAATTCCGACTCTCACAAATGAAAACTTATGCTATGATCATGCACACTAAAATAGATTGTTTAGTTTCCAAGTTACAACGCTTGGACGTCGTAATGAATAAATTATGTAAATAGTATGAGGCGGGTTCTCGCTTTCTTGTAAATGATTTGGCGTTTTGCGTCTAATGGTCGGCTGACCGACGGACGACGGACGACGGCCGACCGGCCAGCGCCTGCTCCACGCACCCGAATCTACATATTAGTGCCACAAATTATTTAATTGCTATTTATAACGTAGCTCTGTTTACACGCGAACCTGAATACATGCACCCGAGCATGACTGGGTGAATAAACAACGGCGATAGCAACTAGAATATATTGTTCAGGTAAATATGATTCATTCTTTCACTCTTGACGCAATTAAATATTTTCCTGTGTCGATTGTGAGAATGAGTCTTCGGAAATAATTTGTTAAATAAATTGCAAGTTCAACAACAGATGTAATCTACCTAATTGCACTATGTTATTACTACACCTAGAGTGTTACAGAATGGTTTTAATTAAAAGATAATGATCATCAAGATTTTGTAAACATTTTGCTCGGCCAGCTCTTTATACGGGCACCATTATCAAAACATTACGGCAATGAGTTTTTACATTAATCCACTTTTTCCACATCGGTCCGTGACTTTCGTCAAACAGGCCACGGGTAATGTTTCCATAATTTTGATGACGGAGTGATTGGTTCTGGTCTCAAAACCATTAAGTTCGCATTCCGGCGGACGTTCGCGGAGAAAAAGAAAACGCCGCGGCCCGAGGTGCAAACAGGGCGGGCCGGTACTTTACCGCGCCACCTCGTTCCCAAAGTAGTGACAAATGGTGGCGGCATCTTTCATCTCCTTACTTTTTCAATATCGCCACGCTTAAATATCGACCCTAACGATCAGATATAAGGCAGCAAACCCCCCGAACGACTACAGTGATTAACGAAATGATAACGCAATAATGAAATTCGGAAATAATCGCAAATAGCTTTCGAGTGGCTCGAGGGCGGGCCGCGTCTACCTGAATTGAAAAGGCCATTGAAGTATTGCAAATAAATTAAATGTATTTTTCTTCACAGAAGCGTTTCATTAATTTGTGAATTATTTAAATGGCTGGACGCGGCGCGTCGTCGCACAAGCGTCGAACGTGGAAACGGCTGTCATATAATGATAAATTCATAGCATTTCCAGTTATTACACAAGGAGTCCGCGCAGGGTATGGTTAACGTGCTCACGGGCTCATGCATCATGCATGCCGCGGATATTTGCGAAATTCACAGTGTACTGTAATGTGTGTGCAATCCGGTGGCTATTGTCTAAGGCCGATTATTTAAATGGCGACGCATTAAATTGATAGCGCATCGTATACGATAATAGTCCCTAATACGAGATAATTACAGAGAGGAAGCTCACTGGCTCACAGTAGTCGATGAAGATATAATTCTTCGTTGAATTAATGAGGGCGTCGTGCGTGATGCGTCCGTGTGTCGTGCGGCAGTGCCGTGTTATAGGTAGGTAGGCACGCTGCGGCAATCACTCGGCGCAGCAAATAAGTGGCGCGATTTGATAGCTCCGAGCATTCACAATTGCTTGCATGCGATGTGACTCCACTAATTGAATACACATTGTATCATTAAATTACTCGGTAGCACGTACGCGCTGTGCGTTTAGTTTCCCTTTATAAGAACTTAATAAAAGGCTAGCTAGGCTAGATTGTTTCTTAATTACTATCGTCGTTACTGACAGGTTATTAAATTTATTATTTATCGCGCACTCGAATCCTACTGTAATAGATGAAATGGAACTCACTCGTGTAGTTCTCTAAATGGGTTTAAAAGCTGTGTGTAGCGGATGTATAAGGTAGCCTCAATTGATGGGCAGGAGCAAATTAAATTCAGCCGTTCCCCTTTGTTTGCGAAAATTGTGTGCTTTAGCAGCAACAGCCAACAACTAATAACTACATATTTAACTCGCCGCGCTGTAGTTCAGTTCGTTCGATACATAAATTACTGCAGTTTGTAATTAAACTTGTGACACATAACACGATGTTTTCAAACATTGAAGATATATTGCCCTAGTGCACTCATCTTGGAAATAAATATGGCTACTTACAATATGCATTTAGTGTCGAACCTTATCGATGTTATGTTGGTGCAAACATTTTTGATTAAGTACGTAAATACAGTTATTAGTTACTAGCTTCTGCCAGCGACTTCGTCCGCGTAGAATAGTTACTTTACCCCCGATTTTGAAACTCTCAGCCCGATCGGTTTAAAATTGACAAAAGATAGACATATGCTGTTTCGGAACATATAAATCATGATTTCTATGTATGTATATATATACATACATAGAAATCATGTATGTATATATATACATACATGATTTCTATGTAACTTTAACCATTAAGGCTACACACGCGACGGAAGCTTAAAAAATGGAGTAACTTCTCCCGTTTCCCAACATTTTCCTTCAATGCTCTGCTCCTATTGATTGTAGCGTGATGAAAAGTATACTATAACCTGCCCAGGAGTATGAAGAATAATTGCACCAAGTTTCGTTAAAATCGGTCGAGTAGTTTTTGTTTCTATAAAGAACATACAGACAGACAGACAGACAGACAGACAGACAGACAGACAGACAAAAATTTTACTGATTGCATTTTTGGCACCAGTATCGATCACTAATCACCCCCTGATAGTTATTTTGAAAATATATTCCTTGTACAGAATTGACCTCTCTACAGATTTATTATAAGTATAGATAAAATGTATTTTCCAATTTTACTTTGATGTTCCCACACGATAGCTACTGATCTGCATACATAATTTAGAGAAAGTCATATCGAGCACCAGGGCCTCTCGTTTGTATCACGAATCTGATATATTGACTCGTGATTAGAACTGAATATCAATGTCAATCACAAATCACAACATTTTATTTTTCTATGTGAGTAATAGTTAATTAAAATGTCGTATATATCAATGATAAATTACATGCAATCGTCGCTTCTGTTTCGTTAGGTGCTTTTGGAAAATTATATGTTGTGAATTTATTTTACACATAACTGTTATTACACCTAACCTCCTTTATTTATTGCAAATAGGCAAGACGACTAATTTCAAAAGTTAATCTGAGCTGAACACAGTAATGAGTTATTTAATGTTGATCCACACACATCCAGAGTTCAAAAAATATTCCCTAATATTTTCCCACGTTCGACTCCAGGCCGTGCCCAGGATGTAACAGATCACGTTGTGGCGAACTAAGGGCCTGTCATGGCCCTGATATGCATGGATCATCAGCTATGACAGCAAACTTTTTCCAAGTTATACGATGGCTTAGCGAAGAGTCGTTTTCTGTAAGTAAGTAGTTCCTTACGCACACTTAGGAAACACTAGATCCACAAATGATTAGAAAGAAAGAAATCCATAATCTTCTAAATATATATATAACTCAGAAGTGACTGACTGACATAGTGATCTATCAACGCACAGCCCAAACCACTGAACGGATCGGGCTGAAATTTGGCATGCAGGTAGATGTTATGACGTAGGCATCCGCTAAGAAAGGATTTTGATTAATTCTACCCGCAAGATAAAATAGGGGACGAAACTTTGTATGAAACTTTGTCAATTTTAAACCGATCGGGCTAGGAGTTTCAAAATCGGGGGTAAAGTAACTATTCCACGCGGACGAAGTCGCGGGCAGAAGCTAGTTAATATTATAAATGCAAAACAAACTCCGTCAGCCTATCTCTTACCTCTTCACGGTTGAACGGGTTTGGATGAAACTTACACAACTTTTCTATTCCCATCAACAAAGTTATGCGCTAGTAGGTGTTTACGATGCCTATCTAAGCTCGGTCACAGCGCACATTTATAAATGTTTAAAAATCGCATCTCATCGTGCATAAGTAATGACAGGTTGGTTATCGCCGGCCGCGAGCAATATAGCAGCTCGTTTCCTCGGTTGACTCTTAATTGCCGCTTACAGGGGATAATAAGCAGATATATACTCCATCTTTTACCTTCCAATGAACAGCAAGAAAATAAGCAACGATAAACAGTCTATTTAGCCACTTGTCACGGTGATTTGTGAGATGGCTTGTTTTTCTTCGCATTTTGTCATGCAAAGTTTCTTAGTACGAAAGGATCTTGCAAATTTTCGGGTTTCTTTTTTTTCAGTAACGAATAAGTTTTTTAGTATATTATTTATCATATTTTTAAGCCGAGTTGTGCTCCTTACGTAATTCGAGAAACGGATTCCCCAGTTACTGCGTTTCAAAGCGCTGAAACTAAAATCGCAAGGTGCCTAGAGGATTGCTAAGCTAGTGGCTCTGGGCCGAACATGTCTGCCGACAATATTGCAGCAAACCAAGGCCATGAGAGTGACGAGCTCCGCCACGACCAAAATGACTGGCCCGAACTAGTGAAGGACAATGTAGTGTGGAAAAAATAGAGGGGACCTTTGCCCAGGCTTAAGATTTTATGGCTAGACAGATTAATGTACTAACAAGCTGAAAAACGTGTAGTAAGATTTTAAAAGAAAGTACCTAAATTTATTTGCATCAGCAGTAGTGCAGAATACATCATCATCATTCATCATTATCTGGCTCTTATCCCAAGTTATTAAAGGTAAGCGCGGCACGCCTTCTTTTTCCATACTTTTAGTCATCATCTCAGCTCTTGAGATATTTAGAAGTTTACCTCTGCTAGTAATACTTTGCTCTATAACTAGTATACTTGGTGCATCGTCCTCACATATATGAAGTATTTTTTGTTTACCAAATATTGTAAAACATTTATTTGAAAAGAGTAACTATGGACTTTCTTCTCCATAAGAATCTACCTTTGCGAATGGACGCTAGAGTCACTTAATTATGATACATTTTATTGATGAAGTTCAAAAGTGCCGTTAATGGCCTAATTGAAATAAACGTTTTGACTTTTGACTTTCTTTCTACTCATACAATATTTCTAAAAGTCATTGTTTCTTTAGTCTTCCCTCCTCTTATAGCGTGACCAATCAGACTGAAATCTTGCCTTCCCGGACCACATAAATGCCGCAATTTCCACAAAATTCCACAACAAGAGTGTCTACCAGCCCTGTATGTTCTCAAGTCACCTGCATTAGTTATTAAGCGGGCCCTTTGCAGTGTATCGCGCAATCTCGCCCGTAATTGCCGCTTTACCGGGGACGTCGAAATTTTAATTAGTTAGCGAAAATAAGCGAGCAGGACTGGCGGCTCATCCATCAGGGGATCAGTTGGAAGGAAACTTGTTTGCACTGGACGACGGACGCGCTCTAGTGTAGTTGTATACTTGTAATTATGATGCCACTGATATCGGGGATCGATTTTAATTGAGCTCGTGATGGTTTTATAGAAGAAGTATTAAGTCTATTTAAAGAACCTGCAGTTTACTACTATGTCCTGCAGCTTCGTTCACAACACTGTATACCGCATCAAATCTCTATAGCTAAGAAAAAAAAAACATGTGAATTACTATTTCAGGCTTTGCGTGCAGTTTGCATTGACTGTCAACCAGACTTTTTTTTAAAATCATTCGATAATAACTTTAAGATGGAAAAAAGCATAATATTTTTACGACGATGATGATCTGTAGACGTGGAAAGCAGTAGCGTAGTAGCTACGTAGTCGCCGCGTAGACGTGAAATTGTAAAGCTGCATAGGTAGCATGTACATGCTGCCTAGACTGTCTGCGAAGGAGCTGCTTGGATATTTAATTATTAAACAATATGGCGTAACTGTGTAGCATCAGCATAGCTGCGTAAATATGCGTAGCAGTCGTGCAGTAATATGGAGACGTTGTGAGACTAGGGAAAAGCTTTTACAGTTTGACAAAATTACTAACCCCCCAATGGGGGTTAGTAATTTTGGAAAAGTTTCACTTTCAATAAAGTGAAACTTTTCCAAAATAATTCTGAACATTACTCTAAGCTGCGATGTATACACATACAGCCTTAAGTTGTGGTAACATTAAACTGGTAAGCTTGATATAAATATTGTTGATAAGGCTGAAATGTAAATGTTGTTATAAAATATGTATAGCACTTTTATTAAATACTAGCTTCTGCCAGCGACTTCGTCCGCGTGGAATAGTTACTTTACCCCCGATTTTGAAACTCTCAGCCCGATCGGTTTAAAATTGACAAAAGATAGACATGCTGTTTCGGGATATTTTTTAGATAATTTTATGTAGAACATTTCCGTAATACATGATTTCTATGTAACTTTAACCATTAAGGCTACACACGCGACGGAAGCTTAAAAAATGGAGTAACTTCTTCCGTTTTCCCAAGATTTTCCTTCACTGCTCTGCTCCTATTGATTGTAGCGTGATGAAAAGTATACTATAACCTGCCCAGGAGTATGAAGAATAATTGCACCAAGTTTCGTTAAAATCGGTCGAGTAGTTTTTGTTTCTATAAAGAACATACAGACAGACAGACAGACAGACAGAAAGACAGACAGACAGACAAAAATTTTACTGATTGCATTTTTGGCACCAGTATCGATCACTAATCACCCCCTGATAGTTATTTTGAAAATATATTCCTTGTACAGAATTGACCTCTCTACAGATTTATTATAAGTATAGATAGATATAACAACGGTATAGCCCAGTAGCCATAGTGAAACAGCAAGGAGAAGGATTTAACCAAAACAAATCATATTATATATTTGTGATTTATTCTGGTTAGTATATTTTTTATTCTGGTTATAATAGAGGAACAAATAGTCTGAAATAATTAACACTCCCCGCACGTGTGAAGTACATTTAAGAATAAATGATGTTCTATACGAACCGGTTCTATAGCTCATAAGTTTGCAGTCTCTATGGCACGCTGCTAGAGTATCGACACTCGAGTAAATAGCCAACAGAGACCAAGTTTTATTCAGTTAATTTATACCTTAATGTAAGATCCCTATTTTAATTTTGTTATATCACAGTTAACTTAGTAAGAAGCTTTGTCTTTCCTAGCCAACTTTTCGAAACCAGCCATCATCGTATTGTCTAGCCCTAATTTAATTTAATTTTGGGGTCTTTATTGGTCCTCTTAGTTGTCACCCCCTTTTCTGGGAATTCCACGCGTAATCCCAGGACTCCAAGGTTATGCAAAAAGATTTACCTACTGGGTTTTCGAGTAGGAATTGCGCAGTAATTGCCCAGAGTTTTGAAGTTGGTAGTGTGGCATTATTGTGTCCAGCACGTAAGAAATTGGTCCTGCTCCTCTACTCTCCCCGATTCTGGTGGATTGCCGTCCCATCAGTTCGCTGGGACGGCGTGAACAGAGAGTATATCTTTGTTTGCGCACACACTTGAGCACTGTTTTATCTGCAGCTGACTTGACTTACCTCTGTTAAGATTGGCCACAGTGACCGAAATTCGATACGGAGGATTTTCTAGACATCCATAGCCAGCATCACAATCACACTGTTATACGTCCATTGCTTCTTTTATTATACTGAAAACCTCTCTTCTCACATTCGTACTGAAACTATTATCACGACGTTGTCCACATTTCTTCTCGTCACATGACCATACCATATGCATTCATCACCATATAGCTTTTCCGTCACTGGCGCGTGCCACTTTCAGAATTATTCATAGAACAGCCACAGAGTGATTCATCTAAGGCTCTAAGCGGTGACGGTACAGAGTACTGTCGTCGCTTCCGCCACCACGATCTTCGGAACTGGGCTTAGAACATTGCAGAAGGGGCTAGGCTAATCAGACAATTCAAGTCAAAAGGTGTAAGTATATTTCTGTTACTTTCGAATTTAATACACTCTTTGAGAAAACTCTCCCTAATCCAGCTAGTCTGGGGGAGTTGTTTATGTAGGGTTATACTAGACCACACGACAGTGTTGGTTGCCTATAATACTCGATATAACTCAGAAATTTTCCAAACGCGTTTGTGATGTGTCACGCACAAACTGCAGTGAGGTTGAATGAGGCTCAGTCCAGATATCTACTCAGTGGTTAATATTATATTATATGCTTATACTCGAAGCCAGGGATACTCAAACCATCGATTGCAATATACCAGTCGATCGCGAGAAATTACCAAAATAATTAAATCGAAAACGTTAGCTATCGACTTGTTTCCCTCAGTCCGAAATAAAAATTCATAAATCTACGTTATTATATTTTGATACTTTATAGTATTTCTTATGATTTTGAGTAAATTGTTTACCGATTACTTGATATCTTGATATGTTGAGGTGTATCAGGGCTCCCACAAGGCCGAGCACCCCTGCCCTAAGCAATAAACACCGGATCCAGTTGAAAGTTAATCAAATACCAGCCATTCTGGGTGAAAATGTTCAGCGCCTTATATGGACTCACGCTGAGTCCTACATTACAATAATAATTGCTAACTAGAACCATGTAATATGACAGATATCAACCGAATGAATGACACAAGAATATTGAGGTTGTTGCAGACGATTAGCTCTCATATTTATTATAATAAACATTTATTTATTTTTTTCAATTTGTTTTAATAGCGCTACAAAAATTGCAATTTATGGCAATCATTTTGTTGTTTTTATTACAAGTTGAATTGAGGTGGACTGAGTTTTACTTTAACTTGTAGCTGGTGCTGAAACATGTCGTTAAACCAAATGTTATGTGTTATGATGATCAAGGTTAAATAATATCGGATTGCATTTCTTGTGCTTGGGATTTTTATACGTCATTGAATCTTTCCAGTGTTGCGTTTTACGAATATAATTGTTTTTTTTTACATTTATGAAAAGTATACTCTCCATTTCATGGTTATTCTAAATAACTTTATTCCAACTTACTAGTGGGTTCAGGCCTTAACAGCCTAGTATCTAGACCCAACGAATGAATTCGTGATATTTTAATTGAATGGAAATTATTTACAAGTGTGTCATGAGATTTTTCCTTTAAAGTCGCGTGGCTTTTATTTAAATTAGTTACATTCGCATATCGAATCTCGCTAACGACCTATTCTAGAGTAACGTAGAGTTTATAAAAAGCTCAGTGTATCATGGACCAAGTGGCTCACCCTCAGTTTACGTTCTATCGCTACTTACGAAGGCTAGCTGGATTCGTGTTTTACAACAAGTTTATAGGATAGCACTGTTTAGCAAAGGGGTCTTTCCATAGAGTTACGACATGGATAGATTCAAGCAAAGAAAGTCCTTCAAAAGGGTATCTTTGAATTAAATTACGAGCATTCCAGACAGCCGTTTGACGTCATAACGCTTTGAAACTATATAATTTACTTCTTTATTAACAGAAATAACTTAGTAAAGTCTACTACATTTTACGAAAACAAATTTAGCACTTAAAATTCATAGCGTGTTGCCAACTATCAAACGACAAGCAATAAATAAAGTGAACGTAATATCTTAATTTCAAAAGAAACAAACTGACATATTAGGCACAACATATTTTTTTAAACATGTGGCATAAGCAGTAGATACGTTCCTACTGCGGCTGTTGTCATAAATATAAAGCCTAATCGCCATTATATCTCGATGACGTTCGTATTGACTACACCGAAACTGCCATTTATGTGGGTGTTTTTATTGACTCGAATATTTCCTGGCGTACGCAAGTCTATGAGGTTAGAAAGGTCTGCTTTTCTCTTTCATTCGCTGAAATGCATTCAAGGTGCCTTTGCAAAACGAAAATCTCTTTGGCACAAACTCTAATTCAACCGACTATTGATTATGCTGATGACTGCTACCTGGATGCTATTAAACATGCTTGAGCGCCTGTACAACTTATGCATTGGATTTGTTTGGTCTACGCATGTATTACCATGTTTATCACCTTCGCAAGGAACTCAAGTGGCTCTCTATCAGTCTTCGCAGCTATGTATCCTTTTCAACATCCTCCACAACCCGTCTTACCCCTTTCACCTGCGTGAACGCATTTCTTTCGCTTGTCCTTGTGACGCTCCGAACAGATAAAAACTTTTTTTCTGGATGATAAATCATCAATTGACTTCTCCCGCTCTTGGTGGATTGGAAGGGACTGTCAGACTCTTACTGACTAAAACCTACCCATTTTCCTCCTAGTACCCTTTGCGTTCCAGGGCTGCGGTGACTTTTTCGATCAAATTCTGCAACCTATCTTTTCCAACAAAGTAGGCACTGACCCTATGGGGCGCCGTCTTCTTTGCTGACATCTCTTTGCGCGCGTGGTAGTCGACGCGCCGTCGACTCGGGCCTGGTTGTTATCGGACGACAAGCCAACCATAGCTCGTCATCTACAGGCCCGCAACTTTTTTTTCATGGTTGGGAAATCATCAAATGACTTCTCCCGCTCTGGGTAGAGCGGAAGGGAGTCTCAGACTCTTACTGACTAAAACCCACCCGTGATCCTTCTTTGTGCACTTTGCGTTCCAGGGCCGTGGTGACTTTTTCGAACAAATTCTGCTCCAATTGGCAGTGCCAGCGTTGTTCAAAGCGCACGGACAACACATAACGATGAAACTAACTTCAAGTGATTGAATTATTTACATTATATATTTTTTCTAAACACACACAACTCAGTTCGGACGGAGTTAATGATAAAATACCCCAAACAACATTTCATTTGTTGTATTATTCTACAGCACTATTTCCATATGCGATCGACTGCCGCCAAAATAACATTTCCTCCAATTTTAGGAAAAAGCAGTTTTTTTTTTGTACTTATACTCGTATAATAATTATAATATTATTTACTACAGTTTTTCTGTGTAAATATAGTTACTTACATCTACTCAAACATGAAAATTTGTGAAAACCACTATAAAATAAACGGACTGTACTTGTACTGGTTTCAATGAAAGTACCGACCAATCCTGTTATACAAAAGGATGCCTTATTTATCTTGAATATGAGTGCATGAAGTACTAGTTGTACTTTACCTAATTAACTTAAGATGTGAGTGAAATCATGCATAAGATATGTAGGACTTATGCATGATTTCACTGACACCTTAGTAGGCAAAGACCTTAAAAAGTAGACTTTTTAGGGTTATCAAAGGTAGCTTATTTCTAAGCTTGCCTCTGTCATGGACCGTTAAAGGAAGAGCCTTGACATTTTCACAGAATCCGTACATCTATTACCACTATAACAAAAAAAAAAGTTTATTAAAAGCTCAGAACCTTGTAGAAATCCGATGAACACTTGGCTAGTTTTCATAGTATTCCGGTAGTAGCAGACATGACGCTTTGACGAAAACTGTCTAAGTAATAGTAGGTAATGCTACAAACAGGAAGCCACAGACTTTCTCGAAGTTATTTCGATGGCTGCAGACGAACTTATATAACTACTTCTTTAGCAAAAACAATTACTTCTCATGTATAATGCACTTATCTGTGAACAAGCAACTGTTGCAAAGCTGTAATTTTCTCCCGCCTTATCTATGTATGTATGAATGAATCAATCAATTTCAATCTGTACTTATAAAATAGAGGAAAGATTTTTGTTTTATGTGTAGGTACCGAATAAGCGCCGAAACATCGAATTGATCCATTTTTTGAAAAATGGAAACCTACAATATCAGCGAGTAAGTAGTAAGTGGTAGTTTCCGCGTATTCCCACCATCACCACCACCACCACCCACCAACGGATACTACGCGGGTGAAACTACGGGCTAGCTTTACAGCTGCTAGCATTATATAAAACTCTTCCGTTACTGAGTGAATGGCATACACCGCTCAGCAAAATGTGCTGTGGCCGTACTATGAAGTGCCAACGCTATCATGATTCAGTGTGAGGGAAAGGGCTACTATTCGTCTTGTGTAACTCCGTCTCTCTCTGACACAGGAATCATGATGGATTTAAGACGTCATGGTAGGGCTGCTGGTCGTAAAAAGCTTAAATTTGGCATGTGGGTTCCTTGGCGAGTGCAGGGGAGCACTAAGAGATTCCCCAAAATTCCTACAGGAACGGGAAAAAGCGGGGTATGCGCGTACGAAGTCGCCAGCAAAGGCTAGTATCTAATAAGGTTCGTTTCATCTTAACTGTACAATTTATGGCCGGTAGCCGTAGAAGCTGCGAAACGTTTACCTTGTGTAGTTGGTGGGTAGATGTCATGACTAACTGAAGCCAGTTAGTTTTAAGTAAGATTGTTTTTAGGGTTCCGTAACTCAGTCAGCAGAAACGGAACCCTCATCAATTTGTTGTCCGTCTATCCGTCTGTCAAGATTATTTTTCCCAGAAACGCGTGGAGGAATAAAGCTGATTACTATCAAATCTGCTGTGAACAGAGAAAAACTCAAACTTCTAAGTTAACGTATTCTAAATATAAGGCCGTTTATGCCCCGTTTATGTCGCATTTTTTGACGCTCGCAAGGGATCGATACTTATAGAGTACTTCCCGTTGACCTAGAGTCATGAAGCTTGGCAAGAAGATATGTAGATCTTACAGTACATACAAGTACAGAAAAACGTATGCAAATGGGAAATTTCTAGTTAAACTTCAAACAAAGTTTTTTTTTTAGTAGGTAATTAACCGTGACGTACATTGATGTACGAAAAAATATTTTTTCAACAGCAAAGTTAAGTTTGTCCTTCCACTTACCTGCTTTATTTTTGTCAGCGTAATGATAGTGCTTACTTCGTTTATAAACTTCCGTACGTAATGAATACCTTTTCCGAAAAAAATCAAAATAGATCGGAACCATCGGTGTGCAAGTCCGACTCGCGTTTTTATGACACTCGTTTAGAGATTTAGATTTTTCTATAAGAAATTTCTTAGTATCAACCGAAGACTGAATTATTCGAGGAATAGAAATTGGTAGAGGAGCTCGTAGCTAAATTATGATAGCCGCACGGATCGGTCTTCGAAGTTAAGCAACGCTTGCCGAGGTTGGTTTGTGGATGGGTGATCAACTTAACATAACGAGACTTCTCCGTGCCTCGGAAAGCACGATAAGCCGTTCGTCCCGGCTGTCATTTGGAGATCTTTGGCAGTCGTTACGGATTGTCAGAAGCCAGAAAATCTGACACCAGTCTTGCCAAGAAGTACCGTGTTCCCCAGTTAATGGGCTTTGGAGGTCTGGTAGGCAGCCGCTCTACGTTAAATACTGGTATTCAGCTGAATCCGGCTTGTCTGGGAGCCGACCCCAATAGAGTTGGGAAAAGACTAGGCAGATGAGGTGGAAATTGGTTATCTAACAAGAGACAGGATCGACAACAAATGCATATCAAGGAAGCTGCAAAATTGTAAAACATAACAGATGTGACAAACAAGTTCTAGATTGGAGATGTTCGCGTAATGGAAGACGCAGCGTTGTAAGGCATATCCTATAAGATGGACTTATATGACCTCGGTGAGGGTTGCAGCCACAGAAGTCCAGCAGGGCTTCTATAGACCGCCTTTCGTCTTTGGAATGATGATGATGAGATATTTATGTCAAATTAGTAGCAAAACAGTAGTCAATAGTATCGCTGCTAAAAATACTTTTACATCAATCATGTAACGTAATAAATAAATGCGTTCTTAAAAACACATAAACCTCTAGCGCTTGATATTTACGTGGTAACGACCTTATAAAGCGCGGTAAAAACAAAAATTGTCGACGCAGGTATCAAAAACTTTAATTGGATGGTACAAAATCTAATCAAATTTTATTGGCGGCCAACACACAGCTAATCAAAAATAAACACAATTTCGTAATCACACCGATGTAAAATGTTTTATTCATTACTTTAATTGTTTTAATAACGTGCCTCTTACTAATTGAACTTGCAAAGTCAAAATAGCAAAAGTCGTAAACACAAATTGATTGATAATTTAATTTGATTATAAAACTATATCTTAATCCTTCAACGTCTCTATATTGAAATATTGACATTTAATTTGGATGCGTTATTATTTTTTATGTTAATTATAAGTTAAAAGTCATCATTAATGTTTAGTCCGACTTTAATTAACATGTTTTTATCTCAACAACAATTCGCAAAAAAATCATTTAATTATTATTTTAATACCCAGAGATATTCTCGTATCGTGTCACACAAGATCAAGTATGTTACGTACGCACGCAGGTCGTCATTTATAATTTTCATTTCAATATTTTAATGAATGGTATTTAATTTCTTATTCCTGTTTATGGAAAAAATAATCACAGTAACAGGATAAATGTACCAATACATACATAAACACGCTAAAACAATATATCCACGGTATCAAATAACTTTAAAGAGGTTAAACAGTCAATTGTTTGTGAAACAAATTTTAAACTTTTCTAAATCTGTATTAAAATGAAGACACTTTTGAAAAGCAATAATGTATTTTTTTATGTAACTGACCTGTCAATGTTAAATGTTCAAAGTCAAAGTCAAAACGTTTATTTCAATTAGGACATTAAACGGCATTATTGAACGTCATTAAAATTTATATCATAATTAAGTGACTCTAGTTGACTTTCTAATGTATATATTTTATTCAGATATCAGAATTGGGTAAAACCATTGCTGTCCGCCGGGAAAGTTAGATGTACAATTGTACATCTGTGTATCCAACGCTAGAAACATGAATTTCTGCGCTGGAAATTTGAAAATTGTACGCGCGGCCGCCGGCCGCAAAAACCTTGATTGTCATAAGCCTACAAACTTTATCAGTCAATTTCTATGTAATTTAGAAAATTATTGTTTTTCCGAGGAGTCTTCAAATGATTATTTGAAGGTATAAGCGAACTTGATTTTTACGTTTAAGTAGGTATTATATATATTAGATCGCCATATTAGGGTTGGTATTGTTCGTCAAATCGTTAAGCTCCTTAAAGTTTTATGTTTTGAGCTACACGGTATGTGACAAATGCTTACACTGTCTGGACAGGTCCACTCAAATCTGAGTGGCACTTTCTTCAAAAGGCTACCCCAATCATTAACCTACATGGTTCTCATATGATTTGACCAGTATGGATTGAAGAGACTTTGACCTCTGAGTTTGTTTCGGTGTTTCTTCTCGGGGTAGTCGGCTAGGAAACACCGGCTTCATCTAGCTTAAAATGACAAGAAATATTGTACGTGTAAAATTGTTATGTTTAACCTACTTACAAAATAAATATAATACCATTTATCATTACAACTTCTATAATTACCACTTGTCTTAAGAGATCTATCCTATAGATTCTATTGTTAAATTATACCCTTACTGAAGAGATTATTACGATTTAAAATAGACACCTATTTAGGCAGTCTCCACACCTAAAGTACAAACCTGACCAGGTCCGGATTGAAGGTGCGTTGTGTTCCAACGCGAGATGTCAAAATAATTGACGGGCGCGCTTGGTCCAGTGCCTTCCAGGGTTGCGGAATTTGTTCGAAAGAGTCACTACGGCCCTGGAACGCAAAGAGCATTTAGAGGAACACGGATGGGTTTGCTGCGGAATTTGTTCGAAAGAGTCTCCGCGGCCCTGGAACGCAAAGAGCACATGAAGGATCACGGGTGGGTTTTAGTCGAGTCAGAAACTCCCTTCCACTCCGCTTAGAGCGGGAGAAGTCATTTGATATATGAAAATGAATTGAGATGCTACTGTAAGAATTCCAATGGTTTTAAAGAGTTTCATTAAGAGAACTTTTTAAAACCATTGGAATTCTTACAGTAGCATCTCAATTCATTTTTGCAAACATTTTATATATTAGGCAAAATATAAATTTGTACTGTAAAACGAGCGACATCCACAACTTTAACACCAGAAACAAGCACAAGCTACATGCTCCTTCCCACCGACTTCGTAAGGTCCATGACTCATTTGTGGGGCTCGGTATCCGTTTTTACAATAAACTTCCACTTTCTTTTCTAGACCTGCCTTTTAACTCATTTAAAGATAAAGTTAAATCTAACCTTTGTCTGAAGGCATACTATTCTATTAATGACTATTTAGACGATAAGAATAGTTGGTCGCTGTGTTGAACGCAAGACAATATCTTATTTAATTTTATCATGTTCTTTCTCTATAAGTTAGCTTATGACGGGTTATATGAGTTCATATAATATTGTTTTTTTTTTTATGACTATTTAGGTCAATCTGTTTTTACATTATTGACTCAATTTACTATTTATAATGTTTTATAGTGAATTGATTTATAATTTCCATGTTGGATAATTATTATTATTTTTTCTACCTTTGTCATGTATCAATGACTTTGCATACTATTGTATAAATTTAAGTTCTTAGAACGCAATAGACAGATGTGTTGCTGGGGAGTTTGTTGCGCCACTTCTTCTTCCCAGCTAAAACACTAGGAAGTGGTGACGGGTGGGCGTTTTGGGGGACTGTCTTTATGTAAAATTTGACGTTCAAAAAGTGCTGTCTATCAGCCTAGTTTGAATAAATGACTTTTGAATTTTGAATTTTTTGATGATTTTCCATTCAAAAAAAAAAGGAACACGGGTGGTTTAAGTCAGTAAGAACACACTCCCTTTCACTCAGAGCGGACGGAGTAATTCGCTGACTACCACTACACTATCCAAAAAAAAATTGATCAACTTACTTTGTACAAAGGAGAGCCTTAACCACCAGGCGTGTAGACCAAGTGATTTTAGCGACACATCTCTACTGCGGTACGGACTTTGGCTCTACTACCAGCCTATGAATGTTGGTTCTTATATTATAGTTCCTAGTGTCCTACAGTGGTACACCTTGCTTCGAAGTCATTTAGGAATTTACAGGAGTTACAGGTTGTTTGAGTTATCTTTTCTCTGGGCGAGAATTTAACTGACTTAAAGAAAACTGTTCTGACTCTTTAATCTGATATTTGGTTGCCCGGTGTTGTACAGTGGGAAGTTGTTGTGTAGAGGTCAATAGGCCTGATACATTTTAATGATATTGTTAAAACTTGCTCAAAGTGAAGTTCGTGCAAGAGATGGTTGACGGTTACTTACTACACTGTAGTTTTCACTTGATTCGTATCGACGTATAATCATATAATTGATAATTAGATGGGCTTCACAGCCATGATGAGCAGTTGTCAGCTCAGTAATCAATTAAACAATCAATTTAGTTTGGTATTCTTCAAGCTTGAATTCAATTAAATGAATGTGTGCGAGTGACTTTGATGACTAACGACTGCCGCTTCATTGATTGACAGCGAGGTGGCTTTGTTAATAACAAATTATTCGCGCACTTTCGACTCATCAATCTCATCAAAACAATGGTAATAAATAATTACACTAGCGCAACAAATCGTGACCGCGTGCCGCCAATAAAAAGTTGAGTACAGTGCGATTATCCGATTACACACATAACGCTCTAATAACAAGGTGGTGCCTGAAACAGGACCATTTAACAATATTGTCTCTGACCAATCGGCGCGTGGTGCAGAGTGCGGCGCGTCACGCACTCGCCGCACGCCGCGCGTGTCACTGCGCACATTGCCGTGTTATGGCCGCCTCGCACGACTCTGCTCGTTTGCCGACATTTGTACGAGCGTAAAGAAGGCTTTCGTTTATCGAGAGAGCCACGAACAAAAGCGCTTACGCCTCGTCTTAATTAATATGATTAATGAGCCGAGGCCGCGGCGCGTTTTTGAACTCGTGTTACTGTTGTAATCGAGAAATAAATTAATTTTATTAGTAGTCCTTCCTAAGAGAATACGAGCATCAAGGGCCGAGTCGCTCCCAAACGACTGACCATACCGTGTTTTCCCGGTTCGTTACGTTTCTCTAATTTAAAAATTGGGCGTTAAAACTCACCGATTATAATTTAAATTTATGACATTATGCATAATATAAAAAGGAAATTGTGACGCGTTAGAGTGTGGCATCACTAACAAGGCACATATCTGAACACACCTTAATGACTTTAACTATAATTTCATTTCATTAAAATTATTCTATCAAACTACTACTTACCCACCATCACTTTAGTTTCATTAATATTAACATAATTTTATTGCTCGCCTCGCAGTCAAAGCACTAATTTATTACTGCTATGAGTCTGCGTCACTTGTACTACTTATGTCTGCGTAACACTCATACCTAGAGCTCCACGCATTACTCGTAATATAATTTGAAACTATTAGAGGAATTCGCAGTAAAACAAATAGTATTCGCGCAGACGTGTTACCCTTTCAAAACATAGGTATCTATTTATTTTCCCATGTTTCTAAGCTAACGCGGTGTCGCTCAGTCGGCGACGGACTTTCTGTCTTGTGCAGAGGTGAGAGGGTGCAGATCGCATCGTTTGGACGGCGGCGCTCTCGCGCCTCGGGCCGAGATCGTGGCGGAGATAATTAGAGGCCGCGGCTCTGTGGGAGCCATAAAAACGGCAAATTGACCGGCGGGATAACCAGAAAGGCACAATGTGTTAGATAATAATTTCCAAATTACAGGTTATGTTGGTTCGCGAGCGAGACTCGGCCGGCTCTTTTTTCTCGGACGCCGACTGAGGTGCTAAGGGCAGGCTAATTATTATTTGGGTATCAGAGCGAGGATTTTAGTGCAGCTGCTACCTGTATAAATATTTATTATTAAAAAAGATCAAATGCCAATTTCGATGGAATCCAATTTTTATCAGCCAATTAATGTAGCTACAAATAACTCATCATACAATTATAATGATAGGTCCTTACGACAGGGAATAAACATTCAAATCATTGCAATTAGCGGTAGAAAATATCAATAAGGTAAATTGGCACATTTAATCTTGTGGTCTTAAAATGCATATGTATGTAGGTATACCAAACCAAATTATGTATTTGTTCAAATTCAAGTTGCGAAAAAAAAGAAAACTAAAGTTGTAAACAAAACAACGGGAGTCACAAACTCCAAATTGAGCTGAGCACTTTCACAGCATAAAAATGGCGCATCAATGCAGAACCCGAGCAATCGAATCTACAGACAAGCAGACGCTACATTCCGATATAATATGGAGATGGTCCCCAATTCCTAAGAGCTTGTAAGACAATCGATGGCGGGACGCGAGGGGCGCCGGCCCGCGAGCGCCGCTATTGGCGCCCGGGCGCTCCGCCCCACGCCTCCGACTCCTAGATTAATGTTTTGTTAAAGGGAGCATTATCTCCTAAGATGTGATGAAATATGCGGCTGCAGCATCCGACACGCTAATGCGGGTAATGCCGCTCGTGAACTCAGGCTTGTTTGTAGTCAACGAATGTACTTAGCTTTTGTTTTAAAGGATCGGTAGTTTGGTTTCTGATTTAATGGTTTTTTCTTGGTTTTGGGTTGACATTTATATCTATGCACATTTTGATACACGTTTAGGTATTTTGTGTGTGGACTTAAAACTCATAACACTATCTGTATTAGTGTCTAAATTTTATAATTAGTAGTAATAGTACTTATCTGTTGATAAAATAGTAGATTGTTATACTACTAAACTATATACCCACACTGACCCATTATGTACTAGATAGTTTTACCACAGATAAAATAATACTACAGTAGTTTTACTCTTGATCCTTAGCGTGTGAGTAAATACAAACCGAGTTACAATGGGATTTTAGCACCATATGTTACAGTAAATACTTTTTTCACTACGGTTGTGAGAAAATAAAATTATCTAAAACAATATTAAATCATTTGTTTTGTTGTAAATTAAATATAAAATTTTTACAATTCTGGATATCCTCTAGTCCTCTGTGAAGTTGAATGTTGAGTTGTCCTGGAACTACGCGTACCTCACACGTAGTTCCAGGTTTGAGGGTCACTCGTTCGAAAGTTTTGAATAGAGAATCAGCTGCTTTGACTCATCCCTTGAAGTCGAAGGTCGTAGGCTAGTTAGGAGAATATTAATGCGTTCTGTGATACACTGGGTGATATAAAATTTGTTTTGAATGAAGTTTTCTACATAACCTTCCGCCACTTTATCGAATCTCTATCCACGGCGGATGGAGATTCGATCAAGTGGCAGAAGACGTTTTAACGTTGTCATATTTACACCAGAATCTGCCAATACGGTAGTCACCACCATCGACAGTAGTCGCCAAGCGTATGTTCTTTTGAAACTATGGCTAGTGTACTGACTCGGATTAATCAGATTTAGATACTTGGCGATCTCTTTTGAAATGTTGCTAAATTTCTTTTGCCTATAACTTGCCTTGCACTGTCCGTTCTGATATTTAAGTAAAAATCTCGGTTTTCCCACTCAAGTCGGCCGTAAATCTTGTCTTTGTCAAATTTCATAAATTCTTCACCCCAAAAATTAAAGCAGCTTGTAAAACAAAAATTACTGAAATTACAAATTAAATTAGTAGGTACCAAACAAAATACAGTTTTAACAAAAACTGTATTTTGGTTGAAATTAATAGAAAAACATTAAGGTGCAGATGTACATTACCTTTGTTGCCAAGTATTTTCATTTAGTAATTAATTCACAAAACTCTCGATACCTTTTCTCGTGAACAAAAAAAAAATTTTTTCAATAGTGGATTTTTTACTTTGTGACGGCGGATAATTTCTTGAGAACAGCCGTCAAAACAATTTTATTTATATGTATAATTGAGAAAATGTCTTGTTTGTATAGTTGTTCGTTACTTGATGGGTTGGACATGGAAAATTGAAAATTGGAAAGTTCATCAAAATACGTAAAAAAATCTCCTTTCATCAGCGCATCCTCTAGTTTGTCTGTCCTCCTCTTCAGAATCTTTTCGTAACTATTTAAATAAAAGCTTTGTGACCTTGACGGAAGCAGATTGAAAACTATTTGATTTGTTTTCTCTTCCATTTGCAAATTCGGGTCTCCAATCTTACAAAATGATAACAATTTTACTGTTGAAAATAAAATGCGGTCAACAATTCAATTTGCAATATCACATAAATTTTCTAAAAATATCACGCGAATGCCTTTTTTAAATTATACAGAAGTAATGCTGCAACGCAATGCACGCATTCTGCCGAAGAGATCAAGAAATTTTTATTTTATTTTATTAAACAATAATATGTCGAGTCTTTAATCATGATTATTGTACTTATGAATAAAGCATTTTTACAGGTTCGTTGGTAACAGAGAAAAACACAATACTTTTATCCGTAGAGCATAATACGCTATTTATCCCCGCTCTGGAAGTCCACAGTGTCATACTTTTCGAGCAAGAGGAGTGAAAAAAGATTTCTAAGGAGGACGTTGTACAGACTAAGGGATGACGGATTTCCCCAAAGGCTAGCTTTAATCCATGGAAAAATATCCTCCTCGAATACGTAGGTAAAGATACCTAAGCCTTCGAAAAATCAATCGTAAAAGAAATAAATGATGATGACAACCAGTGTAGACGCACACCACACTGGCTATCTAATTCTCGCTTTATAATTAATTCTCTATGCTGTACCTACATAACATTATTTATGTAATTGGAAATTTTATAACCAGCATTTTTAAATTTAATTATCTCTGGATTGGCGCGCAATTCGAAATTCAGTCATTTGTTTTTAGATAGGTAGTGTTTTGTTTTTGTGATATTGTGGTAGTGAACATTTTTTTAATAATGTACGAATTCGCAATTTTCCGGTGACATAATTATACAATCTGTAATAGGATAAACGTAATAATTTCTAATTGGTCATTATACTCATTATTATGAACAACTTTTATAGCCAACCCCGAAATCGCATCGCATGGCGCATATTTTGTCGAGTTATGCAAACATAAATATAAAGGACACTCGATTATTATTTCCAGAATTCAGTGTTGGTCTCATAGCATAAGTTGTTGTTAGTATGAATTAGCATCGATTTACTGATATACAGAAACTCTTGAGTCAGGATTGACCCTTTGGATTGCTATGACTGTTTTTGTGTTTGTTCTACAAATGTTTGTATTAGTTCTAATATATTTCTACTAAATGCTGATAGCATTCGCTTTTCAATCAAAGAAGTCAGTATTTAAGGCCCTACGGCCTTAAATACTGACGCACATGAATATTGCGAAGGCGATTTGAAGTCGTCGAATGCATCGTCTTGGCTCTTTTTCTCGTAGTATGAAAATAGAATACTATGTTTTAAAATAACGTAACACCTCACGATATGACAATATTCTTGATTGTTGAACCTACACTGAAAATAACAATGCATATCTTTGCGCATTACACGTCGCAGCGACGCAGCAGGACCTGCTCGTCTCCCTATAATCAGTAGATTCCAACCAGTTACGTCACGTAAACCTCAGCTCTAAGATTGTTTATCCACCAATTTCTCGAGATGGGACCCAATACAATTGTGTTTGTCAATGATAAATGGTCGCGCGCGGTGCTTTTCATCTCCCACGGTCAAAGGCGCCGCCAGCGACGGACGTCAGATGAATTTAAATTCTAATTTGATATACATAAGGTATATTCCCGGTCGCACGTAAATAATTACAACACAGGACTAAATGATACGGTACTAATCAAGGCCGGGAATAAACGCGGATAATGCGGTTTAATATCGTTTGAAAGGAACCTTTCGGCGGGTAGTCGCATTCAGCTATAATGAGTTTATTCAGAGTTTTAATCGAATGAATCGTGGTAAGCAAATAGTGGTTCAAAGTATCAAGCGGGGTTGGCGCAGCGGCACTCCACTAGTTGCCTTTTCAATCTGTATACCCATGATAGGCGGAGATCTTAGAAACTAAGATTAGATATATTGTTTAATTTTTTTAGATATCTTTTTTTAGGGTTTTGGACCCGATATTTTGCGTTCTGATCCAAGCTTTTCGGGAAATCCTTAATTATTGCCTTTTAGCATTCATCTTATTTAATTTGAATGCATCAAATTGTTCTATCTTTTGATTATATTTTATTCGGCATCAAATACTATTTCGTCAGTCCTTGAAAAAAGAGTTTGCACTTTATGTGTTTAAAATAAACAACCTCTTTCTTAACAGACACTGGCTGATTGTTTGAAATATCAGCCAGTATGTAAACCATTACGTCAAAGAAGAAAAAAGAGGTTTTCCTTTTCTAGAAATTGGTGTGTGACTTTTTTGTGACCAGTGTTAAACGACAATCTTCTTATGACGAATTAGGTACAACATCAATAAAATATATTATATTATTTTTAAAATCACGATGCTTTACCAAAATGACTACACGACCACAAGTAAAAGGACCTGCAAAAAATATTTAAGTATTATTCGTATTGAATGTCTCGGGGACTCCTCATACAGGAAATTATTGTAATCAAACATTTGCGTATCATATTATTTTCATTTTAGTGATAAAATAAAGTCACATCAATTTTCAGCACGATTAAAAATAGTTGAAAAGATTTTTTACATTTATATTGAACTACGCTTGAACTACGCTGGCCCGTGCAACTTCGTCTGCGTCACATGAGAGAGAAAAAAAAACCTTTTTTGCAACATTTTTCACTGATGGTCCGCTCATTTTGGTCGTAGCGTGATGTTATAAATATAGCCTTATATATAAATTATAATTTCTTATGTATTAAAACAAATCGTGATGCGTGCGGGACTCGGTCAACGCGACGCTTAGCATATATGTATCTATAAGGTTTCTTACTAAACTTATAAATTCAATATCTTTGATTTTATGGCTCTATTTTGATTAAATAAACGCAAAGAAGAACTCGAGATAACATTTAATATTTTTAAGTATCTAGATTTACAATCCGATCAGCGGTTTTTAACCGACTTCTAAAAAAGGAGGAGGTTCTCAATTCGGATGTGTGTATGTTTTTTATTTATTTTTTTATTTTATTGTTTGTTCGCGCATAACTCCGTCGCTTGCCAACCGATTTGAAAAATACTTTTTTTGTTGGAAAGGGTATACTTCCCAAATGGTCCCATGAAAATTTTATCGAAATCGAACAAGCAGTTTTTGAAAAATCAACAAAAATCTAAAAAAATATCTACATTGTCTACATTGACGACCTTTTAGTTTACTCTGCATTGGAGCAGTGCGTTTTTTTACACCAATGTAATTGGTTCGTTTAGGTGGGGGGAGGGGAGGGGGTGTAGGTACCACTAAAAAGTGAAAAATAAAAAAAACTTTTTACAAAAAAATACAACCGACTTCTCCACAAAAAAATCAAAAAAGGACAAAATAACTTTAATTTCGGAAGTCGGTGTTCAAAAAACGAAAAAGGAACCACAAACACCGAGTTCCGAAATTAAAGTTATTTTGTCCTTTTTTGATTTTTTTGTGGAGAAGTCGGTTGTATTTTTTTGTAAAAAGTTTTTGCGTGATACTTCTACAAACATACAGAAAAACAGTCAAAAACGTTAAAAATTGTATTTGTGTATTTTATGTAATTTTCTCCTTATGTTTCTTTTTTATGTTGATGCAAAAGTATTAAATGTACAAACACGGCAAATCTACGATTTTATTATATATCGGTATATACCTACATATAATAAAATCGTAGACTGTCGCTTTTATCTATATAAAAACTATGAAAATTCATATCAAATACATACTTATTTAATCTTTCGTGTCGTTCGTCCAGCTAAATTGAATCAACGTATTAATTCGTGCCTTGCCTTGCCATTCAGGCTAAGATGTCCGGTGAATGCTTTTAATATTATTCCCTACAATGCATAAATAACAAATCATAATAAAACCTGTGTTACTTTAACTTTCACATCATTTAAACAACATGAATACAAAACGTTAGACTGAATGTGTAAACGTATTCGAATACATTTAACTTAATGACGATACGCATTAGATAAAACGAAAAATGTCTTTAATATCAGATATTCAGAATAATGCCTAATGTAGAGCATTTCGTATAGTATGGCATAGCTACTCGTATAAAGTTAGTTTTTGCTAAATTCAACTAGCAATCATTACGGACTTTAGTTTTGAAGGCATAGGCTCAACTTCTGAGGCAAAATAGCGAAGTGATTTCTATGCTTTTACTAATTTATATTATATAAAGGTTAGGTACTTCTACGCAAGCGTACTTCATCTTCGACCACATTATTGCTTACCATCAGGTGTCACCGCCCAGGTGACACAGTCACAGATGTACATACATGCAGGTCAAACGCGTGCCTATAAATATGTAGTAAAAAAAAAGTTACACTCCGAGCTACATAATTATGTCAACTACGATGTAAAAGTTTATGAAAAATCAATCTTATTATTATTACATGCTCGTCGTGTTCCACTGCTGGGCAAAGGTTGCCTTTCCTTTTTCCATTCTAATCTATTCTGGGCTACCCGAACCTAATCCTTTAGATAAGAGTCCAAATCGCGCGCCGTTTCCTCATGGATCAACCGCGTCGCTCTTGATGGTTGGGGTTCAATCTGTGGCTATTTTTTTCCACTTTTCCTTTGACATGGCCAGTTCCATTTTAATTTGGCAGATGTGTGGTTGGCACACTGTTCTTTACACGCCCTGTAATTCGGAGTTCGAAGCTGCTTAATTTCATCGCTTACTGACTGACCCCGAGAGCAGACTTTTGATGTTGCGTTAATGCTCTGTAGGATCCATGAGTTTCTTAAGGCAGAGTGGAAGTGGTCATTTCACTAGGTGTTTTATCAACCAACAGCTCTTCCAGGCGTTTTCAGTGCGTCCAGTAACTTGTCTCGCTTGGAATGAGAAGAATGATGTGTGTACTCATGGACATACTCACTCTTAACACCTTCAATATCTACTTTGGGCTTTGTGCGACTAATCTTGCTAAAACAAAAAATAATGTTACGAACAAGAGAAAGTAGGCTAAGTTTTGGTTTTAATTAGGCTTCAGTGAATAATGTGAAAATTTGTTTTTGTAAAGACAAAAATTATTTTACTTATGTTGATCATGTATATCGATGAAACATTCAAATTGTGTCGTACTATACCTGCTGAGTAGAATGGTTGGAGGTGTGTCAATGAAAACGCTCGATTCGGCACGGCCGACGTCCGTGACATTGCCGCAAAGAGCACACACCACGTTAGATAAAAGATTAACGATGGACCACCTCGTGCGAGCCACGCTCGTTTGGTTTCAATCAACTTTCACCGCGTACGCTTTGACTCAACCATTGTTTTATTGCGACGAGAGCAGAGGTTAGGCTGACTAGCTGAATAGCCAACTTCTATTGTTTTCGGTTAATTAGAATGGGCAAGGAGCGAACGTTAAGTGCCGGTACATATTGCATGCTCACAACAGAGCTCTAGTGCTTAGCTCTCTCCACAATACCACAGTTGACTCCAATCGACCTGAAAGGTACAGGGGAGGAGATTGTTCAGTCTAATTTAAATTTCGGGACCTGCGGAACTTCAACCATGATGAAGTGATGCGCCTGAACCAAATATCTTCGAACAGTTTGGTCGTTGTAACAGATAATTAAGAGTCAAATCATTGGTTGAGGTTGGTACTACTATTGCTCCTCTTTGAAGCTTCTTGCGTGGATAGTGTTCGGCCTTTGGTTAACCTTTAGGTAACCTACTTGGATAATTAAACAACCCATTGCATAGGTTGGTTACAATTACAAGTATTGTTCGTAAATAACCTAAACAGTTTGATTCCTGGTGTTTTTCTAGTAAGTACTGTTATGAAAATGTAAGGAAATCTTCGCGGGCGACCGTGACCCATGCGGTAGTTCAGAGAAACCATTAATTTAACACCGCGACTATGAAACATGGAAACATTAACTTGCTTAGCTTTTGTTTATAGGATATTATTACTATAACGATTCTTACAGCTTTCATAAGTATCCATTTTAAAACTGATGTCCATTGTTGAAGCTCAAAGAGACAATGAACAATTAATGAAGTAACGGACACGACGTGACCACGAAAACTGATAAAATTATTGTTGACATGCAAATGTGGAGTTGGAGTAAAATGTATAGTGGCGGCTTGCGGCTGACAATGGCGGGCGGGCCGGCGCGCGCGCACCATGCGGGTGCCGCTGCTTTCGGCTTTACTGCCACCAATTACTCTTTATCGCTATTTTTAAATCGCGCACCACGTATTTAGTAAACATTGTCTGGCCTATTGTTTGTGTCACCAGGTCCTTAGTTATTGTTACGCAGCCATTAAAGGCACTCGAGCCAAACGAATAAAAATATTTGTACCTAGTCTGTAAATACCTATTAAACTTTGTGCCTCTTAACAGATGTACAAATTCTAAAAGGTATTTACAGACTAGGTACAATTATTTTAGGTAGGTTGATAGAGTAACCTCTATCAACCTACAATTTGATTTTATAAAGACTAGGGAACCAATGGTCCGACAAGAAACAACAAGTTTTGGTGAATTACAGTTGTCAGTAAAGCATCGTACCTAACCAGTCTTTTTAAATCTAAGATAAAATAAAACCGAGTTAACCCCTGTAATTAGCGCTCATCCCGCGCCGCCGCCGCCAAATGGTCTGCCAGCAATCAATTAAAACAATATTTGAAATAGTGCTCCCAAAAAAATTAAAAGGAAGTTCTCATGCTATAAACATTGAGTATTATGTGAGCGGGATCATGTTGTCTCTCCCTCGCAGATAGCGGCGTCCTGCTCGGGTTGCGCCGGCGCGTCTACGCGTACAGTATTACTGAGGAGGATGCGAGCCACGATGAATTATGAGCCAGCCGCGTTACCGCCAAAGCCTTGTTTGAGAGAACCAAAGCAATTAACTTCGACTTAGTTAACATTATGACTTTAAAATTATCTTCAAGTTCTCCAATTTTAAAGTCGTCGTAGCACGTCGCTCGTAGCAGAGCTACGCCGTAGCAATCACAAGTAAAGATAACAGTTTTATTGATTTGGCATTGGTTTATTTTATCTGTCAATCGTATGCATGAACCGGTTGATGTTCAATACTCATTATGAAATGTTGATACGGACAGATAAGTCATGTACAATATGTCGTATGGTCCAAACCATACGACATATAAATGCTTGAGTTCACTCAACTATAAAGTTTTGTCCGACTAGTCGGCTTCTTTACAACCGACCAATCGGCTAGACGGGCAAAGTCATAATCGGCACATCTCTAATGCTGACTCATCATAGCTATAGGTACGACCTACTTCGAACCATCGGCAAAAAAACCATTTAATAAATTGGTTTCTGTAGTATGTAAGGATAGTATGTATTTAAGATTTGTTTTGACCTTTTTGTATTATAATACAAAAATACATAAAATCACACTAATTCCTATTTTTGGCGATCCTATGAAACGAAAAAAACGCATCACGCGAGAGAAGCAACAAATCATAGACTTTTTAAGGTGTTATGAATAAAATCGCTTATGACTTACACCAGCTCTGTGAGAGTCAGTCGAGCCGCTAATCGAGTTTGTCGGCCGATGTTATCTCTAAAGTACACGTTAATAGTACCGACGCCTCTGGTCGCTGCGAGCCACGCATATTCACGGACCGTGTGCCAACGGGCCCAGGGTACACACAACCAACGATGCGTTTTTGTTTCTAGCTGCTATCACTATAATGTTAAGTATAGCTCCTGCCTAAGTCTAAAAGTTTTAAAATAATTATTTAAAACAGTTCTCAAGATCGAGCTCCAATTAGTTTCCATACTTTCACGGTAAATAGACATTTGTTCTTTAACACCTATTACGTTTAGTAACATCTGTCTCTCATAAAAATACCAAGTTTAAAATGGATATCAAGTAACATTTTAAACACACCGTCAATAAATTCAATTCAAAAACATGATCACAGAGTATTTAATTATAAAAACACCACCTATTATTATTTATTATAGCTTCTAAATTGGGTTAACGTGTCAGAATTATATCAAATCGCCTCTACTAGCCGGAAGCAATGCTTTACTGTTATGGCACAAAAGAATCCATTTGTTTTGAATATAATAGCTATTGTTCTAAAACGCTCCAGAATATAATCACGACATGTTGATTTATTGTGGAACCTTTACAGTAATAGCAGCTGAAGTAACGTTTAGTTACAAAATCTTTGGGAAACTAGCGCTTAATAATTAAAGATACCTCGCTTAGGTCCACTTATGAACCTTATATTCCTTTATTTGAGACTTCCTTGATGATATATTGGATAGCGAGTGTGCCCTTAAGATATTGTAAAAGATATACACTTGTACTCATTACTCATGCCACTATTTCTAAGTAAGAAGGTTACATTATACCGTTGACAATGAAGTCATAAAGTAGTTTATACGCCTTAATAGCCGTGCTTGTTCATAATACTAACTAAACGTATAATCTTACAAGTAAATATAAAAATAGGCTTGTATATAAAGAGGATGCATAATGAATAGGTGCTCAGAGCGATCTCAAACGAGTGGCTGGCACGCCAGGACCCCGCAGCCTCACTTTTCGCGCCCCTCATACAACTCACTTCCACCGTATTTTCTGTCAAAGAAAACGTATTTTTCTTGAAATATTTAAATTTCGATTGTTTCCATTCTTTTAGCGTCCCTCTTATTGTTGGGGTGAAGAGGAAAATGGAGAGATGATGTTGCTGCTTATTATTCATTGTTCAGTGCGGAGGGGACGCTCGCGAGGGCTGAGAGCTTTTCTTGGCTCCGTGATTTAGCTCATTTTTTAAGTAACAAAACAAGTAACCGACCCTGTTGGAAATAATGTGCTTTGTGAAAAAAATAATGGCAAAAGTGACATTGGTTTATGCTAATCTATTAGCCACCAAGAATAATTGTGTAATATCACCAAACTCTATTAAAGTAGATTGATTCTCAACACTTGTAAAGCTCTCCGATATGTTTAACCCATTGTCTAGTACTTTCGATACAAAAGCGTCGGTATTCAATCATATCAAAAGCTTTAATGAAGCTCGCCATATTTTAATCCAAACATTCAATTCAAATCCGATTGAATCGATCGGCCACGCTCATAATCAAAGGTCCGTGATGCAACAAAAAACTAATTGACAACAATCAACACTGTTGCAACAAAAAACAATATTTTCTATCATTGTCATTAATAATAGTTAGAAAAAAGTCATTCACACCTTGGTGCGCGCTAACATGACAAATGCGGGCGTCGGCGGCGGCACAAAGCGCGGCCGCGCGCGCCGCGGGGCGCCCCGGCTCTAAATATTAATTATCTACAACACTACGGACACCTTTTAGGAGATTATCGCACTTTTGTGTATCGTAATGTAACAATCTTTAGATCTAGATATCGCTCGCCCATCGCCCTTGTTGTGTTGTGACCGCAGTGTATCCAGCTCTACAGCACGGTACTCGTTTGTTTACATCTTTCGAAGTCAATAAATAAAATTCATGTAACAATCTTATCACAATGTCTTTAATATTATTTCTTCAATGCTGCTACTTCAATTTCGTTGAATCCAGCTAAAATAATTCATATAAAAATAAAGTTTCCGTGACTCGGTGTTCCTTCAGTATGTGGTGACCCTACGTTTGTATAGTTCTTACATAAACTTCCTGACCGTACATATTTACATCCGCCATGGTTGCATCATATGAGTGATAGAATACTAAATTAATTTTGCGGTGAGTATTAAAGTTGCGTGGCCTCAAGCGACAGCACCATGTGGCGCTGGTCTGCCAGTGGGACTGAACTGTAAAAGGTTCCTACAACAATATCAAATAATAATGGTAATCGCCCCGGGACCGATTGGGCCGATTAGCAGGCCATTTTGTCCGATAGTAATAACATTCGACAAGATTGCGTCCATTATGTGACTGTCCATATATTGATCACAAACGCTAAGAAACAGTACTGAACAGACTCAAATAAGATACACATAAATGAAAGGAACGATTCAAGAGCTTCTGAACACGCAAAATTCTATAACCGATGATTTATTATAAACGCAATAAATAAGAAGCCTTTATAAATCATAAAGATTTCAAAATATTTTAATGCAAAATGACCTTGCATTTAATCGTAAATATTGACTGAAAAGGATTCCATTAATCCCCGCGCCAATACAAGCGGCCGATAATACGTATCCCTTGTTGGTATAATGCGTAAAACCTTAAAATACACATGCGACCGATGAATAAATTACCTTCAATATTGGATATCTGTATACAAGTGCGCTGGTAATGAATATTGGATTACTGTCTCGGACAACTCGCTCGGGGACAGAAATATATTCAAAGCTTTGTGCGGAATCGCGATCATTTGCGTAGTCGACAAAATGCTCTCATATGTGACAAGATACAACCCGAATCCTTATTTAGGAACTCGTAATCCACCCGAGACGCTAACTAAATCGGACGCGTGAGATTTATAATCTCACTAGCATGGCACAAGGATCAATGCCACCGTCTCGACAACAGTCGGAGCCGACGACGTAAGCCCTGACAACTAGTCAAATAAATAACCTTCAACAACAAATATTGTAATAACCGAACTCGCGAGGCAGCGCATGCACTGATACCGCCCCACACAATCCAAATAAAATTGTGTCCACGCAGTGGGCGTTTAAGGACTAATGTCGTGCTACACTAAATACTAACCAGAATAAAGTTTCTTTAAATCCCAACGATGTGATATACAATTCGAAGCCGCGAGCGATTCTCAATTTTGATCAAACAATATAAGAAACAGTTTTGTTTGTGAACTCGAAAAACGTAAAATTTTATGGGTACATTAAAGTTAAGTGGGAAATCCGAAAAGGAGTGTTAAAACTCCAGCGAGCAGATGGCGGCGCGGCGTTGATACAAACTCAATTATTTACACTCAATAAAAAGGACGTTATACGAGTATTAGAAAATAACCTGCTAAAAAGTCAGATGAACGTTCGAGGCGGGACGGCTCTTTACGAGATAAGAAATTACCAAGAACTATAGATACAGGCATTCGTATTCACATTCAATATACATTTGTATATCTTACTCGGGAAAAGTCATTATCTAAGCTTGATTAAGAACCATTTCTAAATAGATTTATCTGCACGTTTAATGTTATTATTTTCATCTGCAAAAGGTTCCATATTAATCTCTGAGTTAGTTTTGGTATTTCTTCTCAGAGCAGTCAGCCAGGAAATACCGGCGTCATCTAGTTTAAAATGACCAAAAAATATTTACGTGTACAAGTGTTATGTTTAACCTACTTAAAAAATAAATATAATTTATAGAACTTTATCAAGTTCCATAGTTTTCCGGTTATTATCACCGGTAAAAATTGTAGCTTAATTCGAGCTTAATTCCTTAACAAAATCAGCTCAGATATTCCTAAATCTCACCGACTCAACAATTTAAAAAAATCCGTGTTAGGTACGATACGTATTAAAGCACCGTCCTTAATTCAGCGTGGTTAATCATACAGAGCTTTTATGACGTTCTTGATTCCGTCACGGCAATGTAACAAATGTTGGTAAAAAGCCCAGGTAGACGCAAATATTTGTGAACAATTTGTAGAATTCACACTTAATAACAAGGTGAGGTGTTTAATTTTTTCCGCCGTGTGTCCAGGCGGCGGCGACCTCAAAGGATCATCATTAGGGTCCTAGTGAGCGAGGTGCTATGATTGACTCCATGGGATATTGCAACAGGTGACAGCGATCGCTGAGATAATAACCACATCGTATTTACCTTTTTGTGTAAATATAGACGATGATACAGTTCAACCGAAGAACTAGGTAAGAATTAAACAGTACGTACAAAATAATTGTCCCACCTATCTATTTCGGGTAAAATATTTATTTCCCTTTGTATCCTACCTTCCAGCAATTATCGTTCTGTTACGAAAACCTTTCAGTGCGTACTGGTAAAACATACAAAACGCGTTTATTATATATAATTAACCATTTAGATAAGGAAATAAAATAATATCGATTCGTTTTGTTTTCGTCAATTCCTTTGTTTGTTCGCATATTCCCCAAAACTGCTGAACGAATTTAAATGGGCATTTTATGTAATTTAACTTGGAGCCTGGGAACCAAATCACCATGTTTGGTCTCGCTATACAGGCTGCAGGCAGTACTGATAAGTGGAATTTGCGTGAGTCATGTAGAACACCATATGCCAATATCGATTTAACTTCACATTGTTTCCTACATGACCGCATTCAATGGATCATAATGTGACGTCATTGTATAAAACTTTTCACTGAACTATGATTCTGACCAATTATTGTAACAAATTATTGTGAAATATAAATTTCTGTTTCAAAAAATCAAAATCAAAAGTCATTTATTCAAACTAGGCTGAGAAACAGCACTTTTTGAACGTCAAATTTTACATAAAAACAGTCCCCCAAAACGCCCACCCGTCACCACTTCCTAGTGTTTTAGCTGGGAAGAAGAAGTGGTGCAACAAACTCCCCAGCATCACATCTGTCTATTGCGTTTTAAGAAAACATTTACACCGAATAAAACTGAATATTCCACAGAAATAATATGGTACGATGAGCTTTTAAACGCGGGTTTGACTTAGATATTTTGATCAGTGATATTGGCCCCAAATAGTGAGTCTAGCCATGAAGCAGTTACCAAAAAACCGTTTGTAACGAAATAAGTATATAACAGCGACCCACGACGAAGGCCGGTCCATTATCCATTTACCCACATTAAATGCGAACGAGGAAGAATCTCTAAAATAGGGTCTGACATAAAAGGATTGTAATTGAATGTACACCACAATGATACAGTTATTAATTATTTCATTGTGTACAATCATTTTAAAATAACAATTTAATCGTACAATTTGTCGAGTCATGTCTGTAAAATCGCGTCGCCGTGACTAAAAGACAGCACAATGCGATTGTGATTGTGTGTAACCCCTGCGTACTATTTGCGTCGCAACTTTTATAAACTTTTTACCGAATGATTTATAACCGAACATGTCGTATAATTATAATTTCGGCGTGAAATATTATGTTCAATATTTTTGTTGTTATTTGGTGAGTTTAATTTGTGTAATAAAAATTTCATTATTATGAAATGAAAATCAAATTGGAGGAATTTAACTAAAAATACTTGCCTAATAATGCATACTCGTACTTGCATTGCCCCTCAATAAATCAGGTAAGATTGTTTTCATACTTTTTTCTTTTTGTATGGATGGAAAATCATCAAATGACTCCTTCCGTTCTGGTTTGAGCGGAAGATAGTGTCGAACTCTTACGTACTAAAACCCATCCGTGTTCCTCCAAATGCCCTTTGCGTTCCAGGGCCACGGTGAGTCTTTCGAACAAATTCCGCAATCTTGCAGGCACTGGCCCTATAGAAATCCGACTACTATGCTGACATATCTTTGAGGCGCGCGTGGAACACAAAACGCCTTTGACCTGGGTCTGGTTTTTATCGGACGGCGAGCCGCCCTACGCTTGCGTCCGCAAGCGCCTTCGATGGTGGCCGACAATCGCCCTACAACTCCCGACGCCCGGGAAAAAGTAGGTAACTGCCTGGCATGCCGCCTCGCTCCGGACCATAGATTGAACCAGGGCCGTAAGCGAGAGATGGTGCCCCGTGCAAGCAGGGCAGAACTCCGCTATACACTCCACCATGTGACACACACAATGGTGACACCCGGGCTCCCGCCGAGTACCAAACAGGTGGCTCCAGAAATTTCCGTATCCGGTGAGTGAGACCTTAGGCGAAAGCTGAGGACGCCGTGGCGCCTCTTCAACCACTTATCAAAGAGAGGACTTATCGCCACCTTAGTAGCGTGCCAAATTGTTTTCATTTCTACGGTTGGCAAGTTCTATATAACTTCTACGGTAGAAATAGCAAACGGACTGATCGGCGCAATATCACCGCAGTAAAATTATAATGCTGTAAAATGCTATATGTAGTCATTAATTATCCTTTTTATACTATCTGTTTATTTATATTTTTTAACTTTATGAATTTACATTGTTTTTTTTTTAATATTTAACATTGATAAGTAAAGAAAAAAACCTACTCAATATTTATTGTAACTTGTTATTGTGTGTGTTGTGTATATTCTTTCTTTTTGTTTTGTTGGAGATCCTAAGTAAAAATAAAAAATAAATGAAAAGACGTTCGAGTTATAATTATACGCAAGCCTACATTATTAACCGAATTCGTTTCGGGCTTGGCTTATTGTAACCAAAGAGGCCATTTTAGATTTTATGACTGCTGAAACGTATCAGCCCGAGCACGACACGATCCTTCCCATAGCCGACGAGACATATTTGGAATACAAAGCACCAGGATTCAGCATGCGGTCCTGCACCCTATGTGTTACGTTAATACCTCTAAATTATATAGGAGTCGCGTAAGTGACGCTTCTGTCTTGTTGCTGCGACCGATTGAATTTAATGGAGCTATTTGCGAAGACGCCGACAATTTGGCGAGACGTGGTTAGCCTGCTGATCGATGGACGATGTACGCCTCTATTACATCTATCGGCGGCGAGATGAAAGGCAGTGCCTTACTTACAAATGACGTGATTCCCGAGACCAGATTACTACAAAATGAAAAAACTGCACGTGAGTGGATCTAGTTTACCACATCCATAAGTGTATCTAGAGGAAAATATATTGCACTTTTTTGATCAAGTTGCATAGTTGTTAACAAACATGTTACTTTGTTTCAAGCTTTTTAATGTTTCGGCAACTGTACAAAGAAAGAAAAAGTAATCACAGAAGCCATCGTCTTTTATTTTACATATACCTTTGAGTGCCCGTTACGTTTGATGATTCATCAACCTCTCATTAACGATGGAATTAGAGTATCGCAAATAGTCCGCCTTTATGACTATTTGCGATACTCTAATTCCATCGTTAATGATGTGTATTAACCATGTATTAACTTCTGCAATTAGCATTCATTTAAGACGACTTTTTAACTGCTTCAGTTATTATTACATATTCTGGCAACATTGTTGCTATACCTTCTAAACGGCTAACCTCAAACTCCGGAGACATTTCAGTTCAATAATCTATTTCATTTGTTAAGTGATGGGTTACTTCTTCTTGGCATCTCATATCACATTCGCACAAAGTACATGGTTTGATAATACGTTTTTGCTTCTTTGAATCGTACGCCTATTGATTGCCTTCTGATACCTATTCATGTTCTTGTACAAATGTATCTATTAAATCTCTAAAACTTGAATCTGTAGCTGGAGATCATGTGTTTTCGCTTGAAATTATTGCAAAAACTTTCAATTTTTAATCGCCTTGTTCATTAGTAAACAAGAAACCCTTTTCATCATTTATTTAATTTCAAAGACATACTTGATCCAGTGGTAATAAGTTATCATCTAATGGTAAACAAACTAAAAATTTACATATATTTCATATACCTACACAATGTTCTAATAACCCTATTTCAGGACCATAATTTGATGCTCTAGTATAGACCAGTCAAATTATGGTGTGGCTTTGCCTGCTTGCAAACAACTGACAGGTGCTTATTTCAGGTTCCACTTATTTCATCATCTTTGAATATTTATAAACAATCCACTTATTTAGCAAGCGCAAGAATTCCAAAAATATCGTCGTTCAGTCAGAATCTGTCAATAAACACCTCAAACCTTCTTATGACTTGATAAGGAAGTTTGAGGTATATATATGATTAAATTACGATATAGATAAGTTGCGACTGCGACCATTGCTAAAAATTAGTAGGATTGGCCCTATGACCTCCGCAAAGCAGAAAAAATCGAAGTCATCTGACTAACCGTTACGACTGTCAATGTTAAACAAACGAAAACCCGGACCAACAGCTTAACGTGCTTTCCTAGACACGGTATATTATGAACTAGCTTCTGCCAGCGACTTCGTCCGCGTGGAATAGTTACTTTACCCCCGATTTTGAAACTCTCAGCCCGATCGGTTTAAAATTGACAAAGTTTCATACAAATAATCAGAAAGCGCCGAACTGCTAAGCTATCGGGAGTTACACGTGTTATTGTGAGTCAACCATAAAATATAGACATATGCTGTTTGGGACATTTTTTAGATAATTTTATGTAAAACATTTCCGTAATACATGATTTCTATGTAACTTTAACCATTAAGGCTACACACGCGACGGAAGCTTAAAAAATGGAGTAACTTCTCCCGTTTTCCCAACATTTTCCTTCACTACTCTGCTCCTATTGATTGTAGCGTGATGAAAAGTATACTATAACCTGCCCAGGAGTATGAAGAATAATTGCACCAAGTTTCGTTAAAATCGGTCGAGTAGTTTTTGTTTCTATAAAGAACATACAGACAGACAGACAGACGAGACAAAAATTTTACTGATTGCGTTTTTGGCACCAGTATCGATCACTAATCACCCCCTGATAGTTATTTTGAAAATATATTCCTTGTACAGAATTGACCTCTCTACAGATTTATTATAAGTATAGATGGTCACCTATCTACGGATCGCCTGGAAAAACTTTGCTTAACCTCAAATACCAATCCTTGCGCGAGCCGAAGCCAAGAGCGTTTTTGCAGCCTGCAATGACCAGTGTCCACGTGCTTGATACGATGTTTTTCAACAAAATTATAGAAAAAATAAATATAATTGAACATAATATTTAGTCGTATTTGGAAAAATGGCTCGTGGAAAATTTTCTTTCGCCAACGTCGACTTTCGTGGCGATGGACGGGCGCGGCCGGCCAGTCGCGGATGCCCGGCCACCAGCTTGGTGTGATAAATACTATCAATTGAATAGCCGGGAGACATACCCGCAACTTTTCAGTATTAGTGCGAAATACACAGGAGCCAGACTTCAATTAAGTGTGATGAAAATATGAATGGTGGTTTTAGGTGATTTTAGATTCAATAGTAATTTGGAATATTCGTTATTTAATTACTGTTCCCATAGTGAAAGTGTTTTATACATCTATGTAGGTACTTCGACGCCTGAAAATTAATAATATATCAAAATTACATACATCCCTACCAGTGTATGTAATTTAGGTAAGGTAAGTTAAGCAATTGTAAGTTTCGAGAAGTACATAAACTACTTAATTTGCCTGAAATAGTGATAAACTTGTACTTAAGTTGTTCTTGCAAGCAATCGATTTAAATTCTTTATAATCATCATCAGACACCATCAAACGATTAGTATTACCTTTAATCGTTTGAGGCGAATTTTAATTGAACGATGCCTATATGAGGAAGGTAGTAGGATATTTAGCCGACTTCAAAATGCTGGATTTTTTTATTTTTGTTTAGCGATAATACTTTATTCTATGCACGTCTACCGATTTTGGTGATAGTTTTAGGCTTGATTTTTCAATAGTTAGCTACATTTTAGGACCTTGATGAATAAAATTGAGGTTTTACAGATGTTGTGTACAAAATATACAATACAGCCAAATTCTTCAGATAAAAATAATCTGACTTTTACTATTAGGGGCGAATTTATTGGTAAATTAGCCCCTAATACGACAAAATTATATGCATCTTGCTGCCACCTGGAATAGAATACTCTTTATTATGTACACCATGTAAGTTACAGAAAATATAGATGAAGAAAACATTACATGACACAATGGGCGGCTTTATCGCTAAAAGCGATCTTTTTAAGACAAACTTTGGATGGATTTAAAAGAGACACATACACACAGGCCAGTCTTTTAAAGATATCTTTGGTCAAAATAAATTCCAGTATCCTGATTTTTTCCCATTGTTGGGATAGATTCCAGTAGTGTACACCCAATTTGTCAACTTTGAACGCTCTCTGCTAACGTCGTGGTCTCCTTCAATTAACTGAATTTTCAACTCGGAAATCTTCAAAATTTTCGGTCAATGGCACAAACTAAGCTAGAATTACGCACGATTTTGTATTTTTCCGTTTCAACTTTTGCACTCGAATAATTTGTTGTTAAAGATTTCTACGCTTTGGAACGTGCAAAATAAGACATTTGAATAGTGATTTTTCTGCTAGAACTCCTATAGATCAGCGGCTCTCACTTGACGTACAGATGTAATTTCATAGATCGGCCATTTTATAAAACAATAATTGCCAAAGAAGCCACAAAAATGCTTCAAGTTTTTTGTTTAATGCTCTCTTCCGGGATTCCCTCACATATTTGAAGTTTCCAGCAGAAAGACCGATTTCGAACGAATAGCTTACTAACGATATTGGTTCTGTAGGAAATATTGTTATCTGGCTTTGTCGAGTCGTTCCTCGTTGGATAAACCATATAATTGATTTAATAACTTTTATTAATCCATACCTTATGCAATACTTAGCCAAACAAGGAATTTAAACCTTGCTAAAACAAAGGAATCATTATGGTGAGAACTGTAAAATACCTGCTCAAAAAGATTAAAAAAAGAGACTTTTCCCAAGGTAACTTACGAAGAGTAGGTAGTGTAGGTAACTTATTATGAAGACGTAAATGTTTCTGTTACACGCTGGAAAGATAGCAAGCAGATCATCATTGCATTCCCTCTCCTGGAGAGGAGGCCTGTGTCCCAGCAGTGGGAACATTAAAAGGCTGATTATGCTTACGACTATGCTGGTCACAGGTGGGCGTTTTGGGGGACTGTCTTTCTGTAAAATTTGACGTTCAAAAAGTGCTGGCTCTCAGCCTAGTTTGAATAAATGACTTTTGATTATGCTTATGCATTATTGATTACCTTGTGGCAGTTCAAACATGCTGAATCTTTCAGCAGTTTTGACTGCCACATATGACAAAAAACAAAAAAGGACCATCAATATAAATTGTCCAAAAATCATAAAATATTATAACGCCCGTGTACTGGCTTGGATCTAATAGACAGTTTTTATGGAGGCATCGGATTATATTGAAATCCTGAAAATTGTACATTCGTTTGATCTACCATATGCTGGATATGCATGTCACTAATTCTTGGACACTATAAGAAGACCATTAAAAAAAGGCAGAAGACATATATGTCTTGAACAGACTTTAGGTATGACATTGTGTCTGTACAAGAGTGTGGAGACCACTCAGAACACTGAAAACGGAATATAGGCAAAAAATCACAGAGGAGCTATGAAGCCTGTTCCAAGTAGAAATGTCAGGATGGATGGTGTAGGCTACCATGAAAAGCGATGTGATAAAAATAACTGCTGCAAGTATCCGGGGTGCCAAGGGTTCAGCAGAACCGAATGCACTAAGTATGTATAATAAATGTGGCTCTATGGTATACAAAATATCGAACTACTTTGCTTTTTTTCAGTCCCATCCACAATAAATTTTATATACCTACTACATGCATATTGTTGCCAATTTTATCAACATACTATTTTTTTTTATAATAAATAAATGTTTTAAATATAAAAAAAAATATTCTGCGGGTACTCTTTGATACCAATATATTACCCATAAATATTTTTTACAAATATAATAAATCATGCATTTAAGGGATGTCATCGAAGCGGTACTCAGGAGCAAACCCATGTTCAAGTTCTGATTGTAACTCTTCGTAGTAAGCTTCATCGTAATTTGAAAACCTACTTTTTAATTGCAACCAAGTTTGCATTTGTGTGGGCTTTTGATGGACATTTTTATTAAAACTACTCCGAATGGTTGCACTAACACTAAAGCCTTATTCAAAATCTCGGAATATTTACTTTAGTATCTCAGTCTGTCAATGAGATTCGAACTTCTATCTTCTTTGAATGGGATTTTCGAAAAGGAAGAAAAGATGTAAGTTCCACGAGAACAAATAAAACGCGCAATACAAAACTACATTATCATGCGAAAAAAGAAACCTATATAACTAAGTGTTCAATATTGTTGTTCACAGATTGGTCAAATCCCGATGTCAGAACGTTTCACTTGAACATAAAGAAGTACTTACTATTTGCTTTGTTTTCCATTTTGACACAAAGACATAATTATCCGTTCCAAAGATCCTCATAAAATAAAATAGGCAGTTAAGGACTCATGACACACCACACAGTATAGGTCTTTAGTTAGTATATCCAAGCAACGCGTCATCGTTTACACCTAAACGCTTCGTTCCGAGCCCTGTAGCCACTCCGGTATTACGGAGCCCCGGTATTTTAGCCACTCCGAGCTACGGCGGAGATCTTACCGATGCGGGGCTAACTAGCTCTGCATCCACTTAGACTGACTGCTCACTTCAATCGGCTAAGACTGTCTGGTAAGAATTTTTCGAAACTTTGCTTCAACTCATGTATTTCAGTGGCAATAATTATGTCACGAATATATAGTGAGCCATTGTGTTGAAATACACAAATATTTCAGAGAAAATACGAAAACAACGTGATCAGAATAAACGCAATACCTGAAACCAGAAAAATGTACTCGTATGTGGCAGTGGATTTATTTCGTAATTTCGGTGACTTTTACTATGGAACCAGTTCTCAGCAGATCTTAGAATAAACGCAATACCTGAAAAGGGGTCGTTGTACTATTACCCCGCGCCTCTTTCACCCCCCCCCCTTCACCTCTTTTCATGTATTGAGTTTATTCTGTTAGTTGTGTAGGTAGGACTATAAAATATTTTCAATTTTAGATTCAGAGATGCTGTACTGGTACCTGGAGCAACATTTATCAACCCCCTCAGTATTAACTTGGCTTGGTGAGCTAAGATGGAAGCACAGCGCAAAGCTGCGCCCGCGCATACATACCTACCTACATAAGGACTGCTAACTGGAGCTGCTCACAGATCCCCGTAAGTAGGCACTGTAGCGCACTTACACATTTAAACAGACTAATCGACACAGATTATTACAATATATGTATTTACTGTAAAGCGCTGCTCACTATAAATTTCATAAAGCATCCGTTGGAGTCTGGGATATAAGTAGCTACCAATTCTTCCTATTTTTGATTACTTAATATAAATAAAGTAATCAAAAATAAATGATGATTGACTGATTTAATTAGGTATAACATGTCAATCTATCATTATAATCCATCGATTTGGCCACTCATAACATAACTCTTTAATAATATCAGGCCTCTGTCTATTTAAAAGAACTGATGTGAGAGTAGGTATCAGCACTAGACATGTTTTCGTTCTCGTTCTCTCCCGCACAATCAATAAGTATCTACTTCTTTAATCATTGCAATTTCGAAACAAGCTCAAGCTGTTGTCGGTGTCGAATAAATTTTGTATAATGTAAACGTGATAACAATTTAAATTCCTCTGTAACGGGTCCGGAGCCGACAAAAACAACAAACAAAGTCCGCGGCGCGCGATTGGCCCAGCTCAGCAGGGCGGCGCCTCGCGCGCCACTCCCGCCTCGCGCGCGCACTCTCGCTCACTCACCCAGTCCTTATCTTCCACTCCGCTGTGAGAGACGTGTCGCCCAAGTTTTTCCTTCGGAGGTGACAAACTTGAGATTACAGATCAGTATTGTGCAAAACGATGCCTCGGCCGACACGTGAGTCCTACGGTGATCAAAAACCACCCTTTTCATACATAGCCCTGACGGCGATGGCGATCTGGAGCTCCCCGGAGCGCATGCTGCCGCTGTCGGAGATCTACCGGTTCATCACGGACCGCTTCCCGTACTACCGGCGCAACACGCAGCGCTGGCAGAACTCGCTGCGGCACAACCTCTCCTTCAACGACTGCTTCGTGAAGGTGCCGCGCCGCCCGGACCGGCCCGGCAAGGGCGCCTACTGGACGCTGCACCCGCAGGCCTTCGACATGTTCGAGAACGGCTCGCTGCTGCGCCGCCGCAAGAGGTTCAAGCTGCACAAGGGCGAGAAGGACAGTTTGAATGCTGAATTAGCGGCGTTGGCCAGTTTCAACAGAGCGTTCTTGGCGCGCCAGGCGGGTGCTCCGCCGCCCCCAACAACGATGCCGAACACGAGCATGTACAGCCCGGCGTCGACGTTTATGTCAAGGCCCAGCCCGGAGCCGGTAGAGGCCGTGGACACGACGGCGCTGCTGCCGCTGGGCCCGCGGCCGCGGCGAGCCTTCACGATCGACGCGTTGCTGCAGCCAGAGCCGCGACGCACGCCCTCGCCCCCCGCGCCGCCGCCACTGCCGCACTGCCCGCTGCCGCTGCCCCCGCCCTATCTGCTGGCGGCGCAGAGATACCACGCCGAGCTGCTCGCCGGCCTGCAGCAGTCCTGCCTACCGCCCTTGTGGACGTGGCGAGATACGAGTCAATTCTCACATTATACGCTTAATTCATGAATGGTAAGTTATATTTTGTATTAATCTTTGAGTACCCCTGTTGAAAATGGATAGTCCTTGAAATACAGCAAGAATCGCATGAATAAAAGAATCGAACGCTTAGAATACTACGCTCCATCACATGTTAAAAAACGAGTTTGGATTTTTCAGTAGTTCAAAGACTCCATAGTTCTAAATGGGAATCAGTTCAATATCCCTTATTTATACCTGGAGTGTATTAGGAAACCTCCTTTCGTAAGCTCTTGCATGGACCAGTTCATTCCGTTCATTTTCAGGCCTCGCACTTCCGTTTAAGTTGCAGGCTGGGAAGAGTCTTACTAACCAAAGAAGGTTTACTTATTATGACAGATATAAGGACGTGAAATCGCCAAGACATTGTCTTTAAGCATGATGATCACTTCTCATGCCCTCTTATTAATGGAAGAAGCTTTTGCCTTGCTTTAAAATAATTTGATACAAACTTGTACAAGTAACTGAAGTGTGAAGACCGCATTTATTGGAGAAAATGTTTAAAGATATAGATTCACTATGTCATTTACTCATATTTAAATATAAACTATAACAAATTATTTCTAAACATAAAAGCCAATAAAGCTTTTATTTCAACTAAACCTAACTGAATGTGGCGTCAAACAATCCTCCGCACCGCTGTCGATTGGCTTGGCTGTCCAGTGGAAGGGCTTGCGACATGGTCAGGTTCTGTACTATATAAAGCTATGCTTTGTTATTTTTTTTAAAGATGAGAAATCATCTATGACTTCTTCCGCTCTAGGCTGAGCGGAAGGGAGTGTCAGACTCTTACAGACCAATCCGTGTTCTTGCCGTTTGCGTTCCAGCAGTGCTATTCTGTAAGAACTCACGTGCGAATACGATTCATATCTCATTTTCGATTACACTTCGTAACTCACCTGAAGTGAAAAGTATTTGGTATTCTACTGTCAAGTTAAATAACTTTTCACTTAAAAGTAGTTCGCTTCACCTATGTTCTCACTTAGTGGCGCTAGCGTAGTTTTCATCAAGTTACAGAATACCAAATACAGTTTTCACCGCAGAATCAGAAGTGAGCACTGGAGTGAGTTCTTACAGAATAGCATTGCTGGACCGCAATGACTCTTTTGAACACATTCTGCAATCCTGGCAGGCCCTGGCCTTAGCGGGCCCCGTCTTCAAGCTATGCTTAACTTCTTCCCCGGGTAAAAAGCCAGCCAGAAAGCCAAAATGTATTTTAGATATAGAATTTCATGTAAAATATGAACTACTTTTATTCTAGTATAAATTGTTCACAAAAACACTTATATACTCCTTAATAGCTTATTAAAGCTTTTTCTATAAGCATGTTTCTAAAAAGATAGTTACTTTCCATAAACACGTTATTTAAATGTAATGAGCAACATGACTAGAACGGTAATATAAATTATTTAATGGCAGCTAGGTTACCGCAATTTCGCGTTTGTTCTTTTCAGGAAATATAAGTTTATGCGAAACATTCATACTTATTTTCTTACTTACAATTCATAGGTACTTAGCATTATTTCAAAATACGATCATTAAGTCTTAAGTCTAATAATCTTAAGTCTTAAAATATGCCGTGTATATATAATACACTCGAAGAACGCTTTTAAAAACAAAGCAATATCTTATATCAACCAAGAAGCCGTAATAAAGAAGAAAAACATAATTATCAATAATAAATTAATAACTTACATCAATGAAATCTCCGAGAATACGTTCGTTTGGATGAACAGGGTATTAACTCAAAATTTACGATTTTTAACCTAAGAATAGAGTCCTACTAAAAATCATGTGATCTGTCTAACGAACATAGGTGCATAACGTTATGACGTCAAATTGGCGAGGTTAGTAACTCCCGATTTAAAAACGTTTACAACAGATTTAAATACCGATTTAAAAACTTCAAATCGCTCTCTGAAAACTAGGCTTTTTTGAGTTAATACCTTGTTCATCTGAACCAACGAATATATAATTATATATATTGGTATGCAGGTAGGATGTACGCAGAATAATTTTCGGAGATGAGCTGTGCCCACTTTATCAATTTGGAAAAGGGCAGAAAAGCGACGATATCCTACTAATTATTATAAACGCGAATATTTGTAAGTATGGATAGACGGATGTTTGTTTGTTACTCTTTCACGTAAAAACTACTGAACGCATTTAGATGAAATTTAGCACACAGATGGTTTATAACCAGGATTAACGTATAGAATATTTTTTCCTCTATATTCCCACGGGATCAAAACTTATGCGGGTGAAGCTGTGGGGCTCTGCTACTAAAGAAAAAGATCTATAAATAAATAGTATTCCAATAGGTAAGTTAGTAAGTTTTGGCAATAAATTCACCAGACCGATGGGGTTATCGTGCAAATGAAACCCAGAAAATTAGCTAACTACCTGTATTGATTGAGTCTGTTAAGGATTCAAAACAAACTAACTGGTCATAACACATAAAATAATGCCTACATAATATCGCAAAGGGTTAGGCAAACGTAGGACTTAATCTACACTAATATTAAAAAGAGGAAAGATTTGTATTTTTGTGAGTGTGCGTGTGTAACATACACACGCACACTCACAAAAATACAAATCTTGCCGATTTTAAAAATTCTTTCAACATTGAGTTTATTCAAATCTTTCCTCTTTATAATATTAGTGTAGCTTTGCTAGGTTCATTTTTTGTAGGAGCATTTTCAATAACCAGGCATGAATTCAGAATGAGCCAGTATACTAAATAAATTCTAATAGGAACATCTTAAAACATTATCGGACACAAGTCAAGGCGGTCGCGCACATACGAATATTACGCCTACACAGCATGTGCTATCCGAAATCGTAAACTCTAAAGTATACACATTAAACCTTTTTTATATAACAATTTTACTGACGGCACTCCATGAAGTCATTAAATCGTTCCTTTACTTTTAGACAGAATGTCAAACACCACGTCAGTTTTAGAATTTGTGTAGTTTAATTTTAATTATTTTTTTTAATCTTTATTTAAAGAGCTTTTTCGCTAATCAGAGTGACATATTCGCATTAGCGAAAAAGCTCTTTAAATAAAGATTAAAAAAAAAAAAAAAATTTTAATTATTTATATTTTTATAACAACGTACAGTCACCAGCATAACCTAAATACCTTACACCCACGCTAAATTAAAACGCAATTTTCTCGTAAAGTAGAGATTATAACTTTGTGAAAAGACCTACCTAAACAAAAAAAAATCCTTTTATTCATAACATATTTATTTATATATGTTTTACCTGACAAATAGCTTTGGGAGAAAAATGCTTTTGGATTTTGCGTAAGAGTCACACATTTTTCACACACACAATTTTCGCTAAAACAGGACCAGGAAAATTAATTGGCACATTCATATAACTCTTTAATTTTAGCTAAACGGCATTATCCTCCTATTAATATCGTACGTAAGGTGTATATCCGGTTACGTATGTACATTTTGACTGTTAAATATTCTTACAAAAGGTAAAATAAACTAATGAAAATACCTACATAATGGTTTAACGTAAATGAGTTTCAAAGCGTGACTCTTTGTCATAAGTTTATATACAATATTTATATTCAAATAATGTATACTTAAACAGGTATAATTAGTATCAATTCCGTATCCACTTTTGCAGTTTAAAATTATTAATTGAATGTTCATCACTAATTTTAAATACTGTAATAATTTCCCTGAAGCGGGTTGCCATCTTTGGCTTGTTTTAATCTTACTTAAATTATTCTGGAATTAATCAACAACAATATTTTTATGCACTCAGTAAAGTATAAATTATATTGCACATACTGCTTTTATTACTTTAGCTAAAGATTAACAAAAAAAAAAACCTTTTAGTTTAAGCGAATTTAAGAGACAAATTAGAGTATTGTTTTTTTTTTTTAATCTGGCACAGTAACTTTATCATCAATCGAAAATAGAAAGATTTTTTTGTAAACCGTCAGAATTAAGTGAGTTAGAAACTAGTGTAAGAGGAAACTGTTAACAACAGTAAAAGGACGTACGTACCTACTGGCTTGTGACGTCACCGTCATTAAATTACATGCGTAGGTGGAACTCTTCCTCATACCAATATTTGAAAAGCTAATGCTGCTTCATTTAATATTATTAATAAAATTGGACGCTGATTTTATAAAAGAAATTTCTTCTTAAATCTATTAGTTCTTTTTTGAGCTACAGAAAGATACCCTGTCGGAATGACTATTGTTATGTGACATTTTTTTCCGTTACCTAGTTAAATCAGTATTCAAGTCCAGCGGAAAAGCAGGTACTATGTTAATATTGGTCGACATTTTTAAGGGGTAATGCATCCCCATTACGTCTATAGAATCGTATTTTTTTAGGTTTTATACAGTGCATATTTTTTAGGCAAGCCTAATCCTTCACTGCTAGGATACAGCAGTCTGATTAGTTGAAAAATACTTGCGTGAATCACCGCCTAACTCGTGCTGATACAAGATTTTATAAGATGGTCATGACTAAAATCATAGAATTTTGACTACATTAATCATAATAGTAGTAAATACCTCGTAAACCTTGGCTAGCTGTTGCTATTAGGTGTTATAGAATTATTTGCAATAAAACACTAAAGATATTTGCGAAATATCATCGATGCGATTGGAATGCAATAAAATCAAAAACTGCCATAAATTGTTATTTCTCTCGATTACCAAATTAGGAACGTGATATTTGAAAATAATTGGAATAACAGCATTTCATGGTAATTATTCATTTTCTTGAATTCCAATAATACCTATCATTTAATCCGTTTCTGTGTCACGTACAGTAACAATAAATATTTGTACTACATAACTTACTGTAGCTTTTCGAATACAGAACATGTTTGGATCATTAAATAATGACTGGGCAGACTCTGACCACCAACGTTTGATGACTTTGTGTGTCTGAATAGTAAGAAAACTATAAAGTTCAAATGAACCGGCGCGCCGTCAAAGATCTCGGACAAAGCGCGCGCAGCTTTTATCATGCTAAATGCTTTACAATGTTCTTTCAACAGGACTACACATCTCGATTATAGATAAAACATTTCTTCTAAGCACTTTCTTCGTATTTTATTTCATTGCATTATCATAATAAAGTAACATAAAATTAATAATTTCCCACTAGACGACAATTCAGAAATTGATTCTTTTATAAGTTTCAATGAAAAATAAATTCTTAAAAGGCAGGTGAGAATTTCAAACCTTATTGTTGAGGTAACATAAATTGAAATAGTCTCTGTCTCCTGCGGTTAGAAATCCTACGGATTTATCAATTTCAGTTTTATTTCACGCTTAAAAGATTAATGTACATATGTTTCTTTGTCCGCAGGTGTCGCAGATGTGTATAGACTGATCTCAGAAGTAGCTCTAGTTGTAAGAAAATGTCTAGAGACAGTTCATGTATGCAAGTAAATTAGTTAGATGATTAGTGACTGGGATTGTTTGTGCGAGTTCGATATCCAGTGATGGCTGATATACGACTGATGATATTAAGGTGAGTTGTGCGCTGCCTATGTATATCAACTGACGACGCAATAACGCCCATTAACGTTATATGTTAGTGTTGAGTCAGCACGGCAACATTACGGAATGCTGCTTTTTAATATGTACGTATTTGACACTAAAACGAAGATGTAAGCACAAGTGACCTTTCAATTCGGTAAACACCGCTAAATGTAGGTAAATAGGGGGCCACCACACCTATATTTAGGGTTTTGAGGAAACACAATGAGATCCTTTATTTGTTTCATCCAAAAGAGGATACGCCTAATTAGGTGAAAGATTGGAAAGACCTTATAAAAGAACCGTTTAAGAGAAATCTGTTAATTTATTGAAATTATAAGTACTAAGCCAACTTTATTTCTTTAAGTATTATAACGGCACTTACGCAAATCATTATTTTGTTCACTGCTATGTTCAAAAACTTACTCTACGTTGTTATGTTCGGAAAATAAAGCTGAAAAAAAATTAGGGCTCCCGCAGACAGGTGCAACGTGATATAATGCGAAAACGTCGCACGGTCGTAGTTTTTAAGTTGCACTGTTTAACACCTTAGTTTTTTAATCTGTAATATTATGCATGCTACATAAAACAAATAGATATACCTTTGATGCTTTTTCATAGAAAATGTGCTATTTTAAAACGTTTCTAGTTCAAGTCGACGCGTTGTCGCCTCGCACCTGTCTCTCGAGAGCCTTTATTGATTATATGTGTACAAGAATGCGAATACAAGAATTCAACGTATGTGTTAATATATATTCACGGTATGCAATACAACACAAAAGATAGGGCAGTGGGCTGTTCTAATAATTAATAGATCGACGAAAAGAGTTCACCATATTTTTATATATATATTTACTTTGAGCAATGCATTAGCCGACATGTGTAAAACAAAGTATATCTTTGTCGATTTAAAAATCGAATCAAAGATAACGTTTCTCCCCCTTATGTTTTTTTTTAAATATGAAAATGCAACTAAATTTTGACGGATAACCCCAGATCTTAAGCCTTTTTACACGACTGCCCAAAAAACGAGTGTTATTTTTTCAGGGTTCATGTATGTATGTATGTTTGTGAGTTTCTTTATTCCCCTCTAACTTAACGGCTTAACCGATATATTGTATGTGGTATCGTTAGAAGCGTTGAGTTATCCAAGGCAAAATGTTTTAGTTCAGTTTTTGACATGGAAAGCGTGTTTTTTAATTCCCTATTCAACAGACTAACTTTAAAATAATGAACGACTTGTACATGGGTATCTTTACATCGAGATGCAGCCGCCTGTCTTGGGAAGGCACTGGTGTCATATGTATGTGATGTAACCAAAGATATAAAGCATCTCTGAAGCATTTGTGGACACATGTGGAGAAGAAAATGTCATACTTTTTCAAAGTAATTGTAACCAATATGTAAAATTGGCTATGGCAACAAAGATAAAAAGACAGTAAAATAAAATAAATACTGATGCTTCCACTTGATTGATCTTAAAGGACTTAGCCATTAATTCCCTTCCCTAATCTTCTTCTTTTCAAATACAAGCTGAATCCACCTCCATATCGGAAGGAGCGAAAGAGGGACTATCAAAATTGTCCAAAGTATCTGTCTCCTGTACCTCTACCTGTCTGTTGTTGTCTTGTATGGCATTAGTAGTACTACTCTAGTTCTTCTCTCTTTTAATTACATTCAAAGGTTATATTTAAAACTAGCAGCGCCCCGCGGTTTCACCCGCGTAGTTCCCGTGATAATACGGGGATAAAATATAACCTATGTTACTCAGGGTGAATGAAGCTTTCTAATGATGAAAGAATTTTTGAAATCGGTCCTGTATTTTTTGAGTTTATTCGTTACATACAAAAATACAAATCTTTCCTCTTTATAATATTAGTATAGATATTGTTTTTAGCGATAAGGGCGCCCATCGTGTCACCCTAAGTAATTTTCCCTTCATCTAACTCTTCTGAAACTTTTATTTTGTACACATTAAAGACTATTACAAACTAGAGTCAAGAGTAGTACCAATCTTTTCTGTAATGTAAATAAGTAGTTGAAACAAGGTGACGTAGGCGAGCGCCAACAGTAACTAGAGCGTTATTACATTTTATTGCTCTAATTAGTGCTAACAGTGTTATCCCCAGAAGTATAATTTTGCAATTTATCTACAAATCCAATTACTCAAAACTACCATTAAGACAGTTTCTAAAATAAGCCGTGAGTTACCGTATAATTATATACCGGGGGCGTTTGTTTAAATTATTGTATTACCTAAACATGAATTAGACGAGTTTTTGTTTTCGTTTCAGGTATTGGCACGGAAGAACATAGAAGTTCATTTCGAAGTCAATCAGAACGGTTCCCTACATTTGCTACATAGATATATTAATTGTGTTAACTGTGATATAGGTTAGGTATGAACTGTTTGTAAATATGTACAGATTTAAAAGGTATTATAATATGGAATTAACAACTATAATTTATTGCTATAGCTATTAGTGAACGAAAATATAGAAAAAACTGTGTTAACTGTTGTTCAGTGTTTTATTTTGACATCTACCTGCTTAAATTATATTAATTGTTTATACTTAAAGAAAAGCAGCCTCTTAAACATAAAATCTCTTCAAGACCATTTGCTTAAAAGCCTGAATAAAAATCAAACTAACTGAAAACAAAAGACCTCGACGATTTCGACAAAATATGTTAATAATTCAATGCTTTTCATTTTGTATCATACTGAAAGTTAGGAGTTATTTTACTCATTTTCAACTAAAAACTAAACGTGTACCTATACAAAATTTCAGCACAATCAGTTGAAGATATTTGCTTCAAAATTCAGTAGCAAGATTCCAACCGAACAAACATTTATGTACGTAAATACATTGCAAGTTAAATAAAAGCTTTTAAAGAAATAGTAGAAATGGCTCTCTGACACAATACAGAATCAAAAGAGCTGAAAAAACAAAGACTATCAAAATGACAGTTGACAGCTCCGATTGGCAGTCCACCATCGGGGGGCACGGCAGTGCCCCTGCCAAGTCGAGCGCAAAGCAAACACTGCCATGGTACGGCAGTGTTTGCTTTGCGCTCGACTATACATAAGTATTATTGAAATACGCAGCTTTATCAAGCCTACAATTGACTGTTTATTGAATCAACGTTTTCCAAGTGGCAATTTTCCATCGTCAATGGGTAGCGGTTCTGGCGACAGGTTGGTGCAATGGTGTCATGGAGCACCCTTTTTGTACCCTTGTGTACCCTTCAACGGCCAGTCACACAACATTAACTATAATAATAAAGAAATCGCAGTAAGGAACCTTAGACTTGGCACGAGTTTGTCTAGATTTCATTACTTTTTAGAGATAAACAAGCAGCTCCATCGAGACTTGGCTAGTTTTTACAGAATGTTTTTGGTGGGATTCTATGTTTCTCCTTTTCCCTTATTACGGTCAGGATGATACAATAAGCTACAGATAGAATCATTCGGCTTTGCTTATCTCCAGGCCAATTCTCGTATCTACTTAAAAAGCGTTTAAATTCTAGTAGAAACACCATCTCGGCCACAATCAGTGTTAAAAACTTCATTCATGTCAAAATTTAGGAAAACGGTGTTTTTGACAGTTTGCGATTTCATTGCTATGGCTCCTTAAAAATACCAGAATTGTCCCTCTAAGCACTATTTAAAGTTATATTTCAGGTAACAGGAAAATGAAATAAATGACACAATAATATTCGCATGAGTTTGAATCTAATCTCTTCAAAGTTAGAGTGAACCAGGCTTCTTCTGGGTAAGCTCATTCCATCGTAGAAATTCATTTCAAATTATAAAAAAAAAAGTTTTAGGCAGATCTTTGCATGTGAATAACTGCTTATTATTTACCTCATCCCAACTAAATAATAAAGGTGTAACCTTTTCCGAGCTTATTGAAACTGATAAACTCCAGTGTATAGTTACATAGAAGTTGTGAGTTACAAGTTAATAATATTAATTAAACCACGTTTAATCGGTAATCATTTTACCATATGCTGTGGTTTTCCCTTTCGTCAACAGAATATTTTAATTAAAACAAGCATTTGACCCTAACGATAGTCGGCACAGTGATGGCCGAGTCCAAATTCCAAATATCGACAACCTCGTGTGCTAAGTCGAGATACTTGATTTGCTTCTCTTTTTCAGCTCTCATGAGGTTGTCGTCATGCATACACATACATACTCGTGATACGGTACCTTAGAATCCAAAAGTTGGCATTTCAATGCAAGTTACAGGTGAAAATTCCTGGCCACTTGGTTATGCCTGTGCAAGTACGTTAGACAGACGAAAACAATCCGAGATAATATGTCCGATGGACTCTCCCAGACGGTGGCATGCCCTACACACGTCAACCGTCACATCCTTCATAATATGCCTCCGATAGGTATTATTCAGGATAACTTCGTTGATTGAGATTGAAACCTTGCCAGGATATGGACACCGGGAAGCCGTACGTCGGGCCCATGAAGAGCCCAATAGAAGCATCCATGAAGCTCCTTGCCTTTCCATACCTCCATGTAGTTATCTGTAGCAAGTATCACAGGTTTGCGCCAGTTATCTTTGGTCATGGATAACGGGGTGAGTCTGTCGTCCACTGCAACCTGCAACCTAAACATCTCGATGCAGACATCAGTTTTGAGAAAATATTCTCTGATACTACACATCTCGCGGTTGTCGTCCTCCACACTTCCTCGGGATGTATGATACATCCAGTTCGCGGTCAGCATTATACAACCTATTCAGTGGGCTCCAGTTCAGTTTGAGTCCTTTTGAGTATGTCGAAAGACTAAATTAAATACCTAACCGTTGAAAGCGCGCACATTATTTCCGCCCGACAAAAGGCTATTTAAAATCTCCGCAATATGAATGCCCAAAGCTTCCGACATACTCAAATACTTGAAGTTTGCGGTCGAGCTGAGGGATCTAATCTGATAAAATCATAATCTTCAATTTCTTTACATGTATGACTGCACATTTCTCCACAACAAATTCCATCAGGATGGAATTTATTGTGAACTAATGTTGTGGAAGGTTTCGGTTGCCTTCGTAGCTCCATCAGTCACAAATTGTTGGAGGCAAAGAGTCTCAGATCATCAATGTAAAGAAGGTGAGTTATGGCCTGCCCATCTCTTCTCAACAGATACCATAGGCCTGAATCCTCCAGCAGTGTGCTAAGAGGATTCAGAGCTAAGCAAAACCAAAGTGGACTCGAACTGTCGCCTTGAAAGACTCCCTTTTAATCCATACAGGCTCATCATTCCCTTGAATCTGTCAACATGCTCGATTGTGAAGTACCGTTTTCGATAACCTCATTCATGACTCAAGACGTAGATTTCCAATATTTTTGTACAACTCCTAAACTTTCATGAGCCATACATATATGTAGCACAGAGTCATAGGCCTTCCTGTAATCTATCCAACATGTCAACAGAGCCTTGCGAGATTGACGAAGAGACGAGATGACTTATGGCCATGTCTATGAGGAATATGTCCTTAGTACGGCATGAACCCTTCCTACATCCATTCTGAGAGCCGGACATAGTCGAGTTACTAGCGTGTGCGTGCACGATACTATACAGATGACAAGAAGTTTATAGGCCTTCGACAAACAAGTAATCGATCTAAAATTCATGCTTCCTATATTATTATTGTAATATAATTAGTCATCGCATTTTACGTCAATTTTTACGATTAATAAAGTAAATAATAGGGAGTGTCATTACTTTTTTTTTTTAAGTTGAATCTTCACTTAAAGTTCCATTCATAACTGTGAATGGAACTTTAAGTGAAAAACGTTTTGAATGGATAGGCCCAAGTATTATATTATGATCGTTTTTTTAAAAATATATAGATTTCCCGCCTGCCCGTTTCTCTGACGGGCAACGGATTCAATGGAGTCAATGGATAATGCGATTTTAATTGCTTTAACGATTATGTGAATTACCGGCAGGAGTAGGTAGTCTTTTACCGAGTTAGTTCCACCCGAGCAATATTCAGACACATACATAGGTACATTTTTATTTTGACCTTTCAATTTGCACTTAATCTTACGTAAATTAAGATCAAATTTTCTATTTAAAGAAGTACACAACGACAAGTTATGCAGTTTCGGTCATAAAAGTGCAAGTAAGACGGGCCAATTTGTTTTCCTTGTTCTTATGAACAAATACATTACATACGTATCTATGTAGTATATTATATGACGACATGCCTTTCATCATTGACTTTACCTATTTTGGTAATGACCAAAATAAGTAAAATGTCAATGATGAACCACATTTCCTTTGAATTTTAACTATTATCTATATTATCTATACTAATATTATAAAGCTGCAGAGTTTGTTTGTTTGTTTGTTTGAACGCGCTAATCTCAGGAACTACTGGTTCGAATTGAAAAATTCTTTTTGGGTTGAATATACCATTTATCGAGGAAGGCTTTAGGCTATATAACATCACGCAGCGATTAATAGAAGCGAAGAAAAAATGTAAAATGTGGAAATAACGGGGAAAATTATTCATCTTTGAGGGCTTCCGTTGCGTGCGCTGCGAAAACGGTTCAAGATACCAAAAAAATATATAGGAAAGAATTATTCCTCTTAAAATGATCTGAATGTCCGCGACAGTATACTGTCGCGGACATTCAATTAAAATCGCATTATCCATTGACTCCATTGAATCCGTTGCCCGTTTATCTTAAAAGATAGACATATATGTCTATCTTTTAAGATAAACTCACTAGAACCGTTTTTATGGTAATCAAATTTGGTCGAAAGGGATGAAAGTTTGTATTAAACTTTGTCAATTTTAAACCGATCGGGCTGAGAGTTTCAAAATCGGGGTTAAAGTAACTATTCCACGCGGACGAAGTCGCAGACAGAAGCTAGTTCATTAATAATATTTAAAATTCAAAGGAAATGTGGAAAGGAGGTTTTGAGGATAAAATTTATTCTTGTGGTTAATTAGTACATATCGGGTATAAAAACAGAACCACTTAGCATCAAAAACGTGTCAAGGAAATGACGGCGAACATTATTCCTTTTAAATGTTTCAGATTATTGAGTCAAACAAGTCACTTTTGCGCTATAAGTCTGTACTGTATTTTTGTAGGTTAGGTGGGTTACCTTAGTATTGCTTCTGACACGTCTCATAAGCTGTTTATTGCGAGTTAGTTAACTATAAAATATACAAACTAATCGGATACAGCTAAATACGATTTATTCAGCTTCTGACTACACGTACCGACTGCCATATTACGAATAATGCTAATATTACGAATGACAACCGCAAACAACGGCTTAACATTGAATCCCAAAGCACAGACGAGCCTCAATTTATAATTGACGGAATAGCGGCGCCCCGTGGTTTCACCCGCGTTGTTCCCGTTCCCGTGGCAATACGGAGATAAAATATAGCCTATGACACTCCACAATAACGTAGCTTTCTATTGGTGAAATAATTTTGAAAATCGGTTTAGTAGATCCAGAGATTACCCCTTTACAACGTCACAAACTCACAACCTCACAAACGCACAAACGTTACCTCTTTATAATATTAGTATAAATGGGAACCCATGCACGACCTGGACAAGTGTAGCAGAAGCTTTAATTTTGCACAGTTCCTGTTTTTATTGATTGTTGTCCTTATCCATTACAAAGCACAAAAAGTCGAATTTGCAACTGATGAATTTTAGAAGAATTCCGTCCAATATTGGCAGATATACTTTCAACATGTTTACTCTAAAACCGTTACCTCGTTATTATAATTTCATTATAATTTCATAAAACATTGCATCATCCAGTGAGTTGTAAACACAACACCAGATAAAAACGAAATTACCTAACAGCGATTAATAAGGTAAATAATTTGTGTGAACACAAAAACAATTCGTGTTTTTATGACGAATTGCATCAACATAGAATTTATTGTAGCCCTGAAAATTCGTGGTTGTGGATAATGTGGACGGAAAAACAAAGAAACGACGAAAAATGATGAGGCTGGGAAAGATGAGATGACTATTGTTATGACGACCAATTAAGATATGTATGTGTCGAAGAAGAACATATGACTCCAAATAAATCGGAATATGGGCAGGAGGATAATGATGATGTTTTCGAGCTATAATCACAAATAATTCATATTATTCTTCATGATTATAATTCATTTTATAATTGCTTACGTTGACACAGTGAGTGAGACAGGAGGTATTATAGGGAAAGTACTTTACCAATATAAAATAGTGTAAATATTTTTGTTTAAGGAAGTTGCTCTCTTCGTAATTAACCGGAGAATAAGTGAGGGGAAGGGTCCCCCTACTTTGGAACGTCTCGTTCCAAAGTAGGGGGACGACGCATTTAAAATTCATCACGCTAAACGAAATGTCGATAGATGTTCAGCTTGATCATGCGTGACACTTGCCCTATCCTTCGATGTGTGACAGCGGCCAAAACACAACCTTATCACTTTCTAAGGAGGTCGTTTAACAGTAAGGAGGTCGTTTAACTTTTAGCAAATGGCAATTTTGTATTGTACGAAGATGTAGTTTCGTATGTTAATGGGAATTAAATGAAAACATCGATTAGGCCGAAGAAACTATTGACGTGAGACAACGCGTTAAATATGTATGTCTCCAAACTAATCTTATAAATAAGAAAGTAAATCTGTCTGTTTGTCTGTCTTTTCCCGTCTTAATGGCTGTACAAATTTGGATGAAACATGACATATAATTTATTCCTAGATTCGGTCACAGCAGACTTTTTATACCGGGTAATCGACCCTTGGGAGTCTCCAACATTTACGTATCATATCATTCCGTAGATCCTTATGATATATTGAGTGGTTACCACTGGTACAAATTCCAATCACGCTTAGGAACAAATCTAACTACCAAGATTATAAGATATCTTTAATTATGTAACCCAAAGCGATGTCAAAGAAGAATATTATAGGTGGCCACGGGGTCGAAGAACTGACGGCAGACATAGAAAAGTAAACTCACGCCAGTTACCGATAGGGGTAGGCAGAAACTACGAATTGCCACCTGCTACCATCCTCACATACTCCAAATAGGAGCAACCGAACCTGTCAGTATAGAGAACTTGCTTCTTGCTGTAACTGTTCCATGTAGGACATACATTAGCTACTTAAAATAATTGCACACATGTGATTAAGACAGATCAAAATACATAATTTAGTAAGTTATGGGGACTGGACGTTCTTTAGAACAGGTGTATAGTATCCTTCTTGAGATTCCTTCCTAAAGCAAGAAAGGGGCAGTGCATTTAGTTTCTATACCTTCAATGTTTTCATCGTTATTTCTGTAAATTCTTCACTACGCGTTTCGTAGATTTATATACCTGAAGAACGTATAATTACACTTTTCTTGTGCGCATACTATACGGCACGTGGTATGTCAAGTCATTTTTGAATGTCAAATTTTACATAAAGACAGTCCCCCTCAAAACGCCCACCCGTCACCATAGATGAATATACTGTATCCCGTCACCACTTGGCACTTCCTAGTGTTTTAGCTGTTAAGAAGAAGTGGCGCAACAAACTCCCCAGCAACACATCTGTCGATTGCGTTTTAAGAACTTGAATTTATAAAATAGTAGGTATGCAAAGTCATTAATACATGACAAAGGTAGATTTTTTTTTTATCCAACATGGGAATCATAAATCAATGGTGACATCCTAAATCAAATGGTGGACATCCCACCCATACGCGCAAAAAGTAATGGGAAAAGTTAATTTGCTTACAGCTCTGGAGTAGCACTACCTGACGGCCTCTGTAGTTCCCGATAGCGACAACCTGGTGGTATTTAAGTGATGGGGTCACTTCTAGATCAACGTGCTTCATCGTCCACCACATCATCGCTTTCCATAGGATAAGATTGTAGTCAAACGCGAGCCTACTACTAATAATAAAATACCTATAATAAAACTAAGTTGCTAAACGAAGATTTAGTTTTAATGTTTAATATACTAATAGTACGGATTACTCAAAAAAAAAAATAGTGTGGTGATAAAAATCGATTGGTTTTGATTAATAGGCTAATCAAAACAGCGCTAGAGAGGTTGCTTAATTAATGGGTGTTATTAAATTAATTGACAAATTAAAGGTTTATGTAAAAAGCATCAAACTTTCAACAAATCACTCGACTCAGCTCAACTTTCAACTTACTCGTCTTGTTTAGAGTAATATTGTGTTAAAAACTAACTTTATGCCACAGCTTCGTTCCCGAGGCTCCACAAGATCAGATTTTTTTCCAAGATAAAGCAAAACTATGACACTCGTAATAGTGTAGATTCAATCAGTGTTTTTTTTTTGTAATAGCTTCAATTTTTCCAGAGACTATACATATTTTACCTCTTCATAGCGTTAGTTAATACACCATCAGTATTAACTAACGCTATGAAGTTATTGTTTCTAAGTTGAGCTAGTCGACTACTGACAAAGGCTTGCACTGTCTGGACAGGTCCACTCAAATCTGTATGGCACTTTCCTCAAAAGGCTACCTCAGACATTAACCTACATGGTTCTCATATGATTTGACCAGTACGGATTGTATGGACTTTAAAAGAGACTTTGACCTCTGAGTTTGTTTCGGTGTTTCTTCTCAGGGTAGTCGGCTAGGAAACACCGGCTTCATCTAGCTTAAAATGACAAGAAATATTGGACGTGTAAAAGTGTTATGTTTAACCTACTTACAAAATAAATATAATTTATCATTTATCATTTAGTATTTCAGCCGAAAGATATCCACTTGTGGACATACAATAGATCAATGATCGTGTCAAACATCAATCCTATATACAGATAAATATATAACAGCCGGAATATTGCATACTTAACACTTTTGTTCCTTATACGTTTGTTAGAGAAGCCTACGTACGATGTGCTGGCCGGTCATAGAACAGTGGAGAGGTAAGAAAAACATAGTTTTCACTTACTTACTCGACAGGACACAGAACAGATGAAGGCCTGTATCTACATTATGATAACAATTATAAGTTGGCAAAATCACTTGAACGTACAGTAATTGATGGCTGACGGAAAGTGTATTATAAAATAATTACGCCAAATATCCCATTTGAAGTTAAATCATGAATCTCCATAAAATTAATCGCCATACATATGTGGATGTTACCTCATGGTAAACGGTAAAACAACAAAAAAAACTAGTTATATCATAAACAATATTTTTGTTACTGATGCCAACTAATAGGCAGGTGACGTAAAAGTACCGAGGTCTCATTTCCGCTTTTTAATTAATAATCAATAACAATTCTTTTTCCTTATACTTTTGCACTGTAAAACAGGGAAAGGAAAATACCAAAAAGACATTGCCATAATATTAGAAAGGAGATGTTTGATTTAAAAAAATAAAAATAGATAAAAAGGAAAGAAATAATAGATTCATAAAAATACAATTAAATTAATTGGAATAAAAGTACAGGTGTAATAATTAATTATTTGAAAACTGTTTTAGTGAGTTTAACCTTTTTTAAGGTAGCCATGACAGTGGTTATGTATGAAGTTTAGTTGAAGACTTTGACAGTTCTAAGTTTCGTTTCCGTTTAACTTTGAATCATCTTGTCCGTAACCGTTGTTACTTGCGCCTCATAATAATAATGTAACTCATTTAGCTGCAGTAATAGATAATAAAACATATGCTGCCTCAATCAAGTAGTATGTTCGGATTTCGTGTTCTGTTTTTTCTCGCAGTTATAAGGTGACACATGACACATCAATCAAATGTCATTGTCAAAATCATATTTCGCTTATTGCTGACCACCATATTTATTAGTAGTTGTGTTGCTGTCCTTGACCTAGTTAAATTGGATGTACATAAAAACGAAGCCAAAATATAGGAAATTTTAACATAAAAACGTTAACTATACTGCTTAGTGATATTTACATTAAGTGTACATAGTGCTGGCCTAAGGTCCATACATTTCTGGAACATCTCCTTTTGAAACGATTCGCTTTCGAAATCCAAAAATTACAATAGAACAAAAACAATAGTCTTGTATGTAATAGTTATAAATAAAAAATAACAATAGTCTTGTTATAAAAAAAAAAAACCACAATATTCACTAGATGAAAAGCAATGTGAAAATATTACACAATCTCAAAAAGTTCTCCTAATAAAAATGGGTAGGTAGATCGCTTACGTACGGTAAGCAACATAACAAAAGCAGGTATTATTTAACATCCTTATGTACTAGAGAAACAGGATCTACCTTGTTATCTTGAAAATACTCGATATTTAAACCTAATATAACAGTTTTTGCGGTTTTACCTGGAATTAAAACAAATTAACCTTATTAGTTATGAATAATGATCGACAACTAACATGTCCGTAGTATAATTTCAAAACAAAATAAATATGATAATAATGTCCTCGTTATAAATGTTACATTTCCTAAAAAGGCAGATCGGTTGGTTTTCCCGCGGAATCCCACCTCCACAACAAGTTATCGATGTTGAGTTCGTAAACAGGAAAGTTTACGCTTTATTTGATAGAGGCTCTTGTTCAGTGTGAAATGTTGATTATAACTAATGTTATGTGTATTTGTTATGATGGTATTATTGTCACCATCACAAAAAAAATAATCTTTTGCTAATTCTGTCATCTGTTTCTACGGCTGGATCTAGTCCACCCGTTGAAACAGATTACAGCAAAAAAATAATGCAAATTACCATCCAAATGTATGTATACCTACTTAGGGATCGAACACACGACCTCTCACTGTCCAACTCTGGTACCCACACTCCACAGCCAATGAGGCAGTAACGAATCTTAATTAATCTAATTAGGAAATTTGAGTTAACCTACTTGAATATGATTCATTAATTAAATATCAAAGCTGAGCAACATTAGTTAAGTCGTGTGGGAAAGTGTTGTAGAACATATCCGGTGTGCCGTCGTAAAAGTCTGAGAATTGATGACCGCTTTGTATGAAACACTTCCTGGATTAAATTATAATATAAAGTTATAATTTATATTTATGACATTGTTTCTTGGGTCCTATCCAGTTGAAATTCCAGTTTTCTTGAATTTTAAATTTTTTCGAGTTCCCTAAAATTTATTCAGGTTTTAACTACGATTAAAAAGTTACCATGTCTGTTCAGGCATTCTCTAATCTTATACAGGAATGTTATAAGGATTTTTTTTTATTCAATGCAAATTAAACTTAAACTTATACAAATGTATGTCTCAGTACAAAAAATAAATAAGTTATCGTTAATCTGAATTTATGATTACTCGCCGCGCGCAGCGAAGCGAAACGCGCTTAACTACTCTGCTATCAGACATACGCTCGTGTGCAGGTATTTACATAGGTTACAATGTTGACAATGAGGTTTGAACTAGACTTTTTTTGAAGTTTAGACCATGATCTTAAGTTATATGAAGAATAATTTTAACTTACCGTTCATACTGTCATGGTCTTAGTATCATCAAGATGCAGAAAGAAAATAAAGCATTATTAACAATTACAGGCGCGTGCAGTGGTTCGAGTTAGGGTAGGCCAGAGAAAATGTCCAAATAAATTTAAAAAAATAAATACATTTTAATGAAATGAGTTTTTATTTATTATTTAGCCTATTAAAAAAAAACACCACATTTCAACCCTGAATAATGTGGTGTGTATTTTTACTGGATATTATTTTCTGGCCTATCTCAACTCGAACCACTGCACGCCACTGAACAATTAAGCTAAGGCACTTTTTAAAACTTATTAAAATTAACATTAGATTCTTAAAGCATTATGCATAAGGACTTCTGCATTGAGGCCGTGATCAAAGGACCACGGAGTTAAGGTTCCCATGGACGAGTTACTCGTAAATTTTCACCCAATTAATAAATACACTCGCACCATCTCATAAAACTCGCGGTCACTAAATGATACGATCATAGAAAGTGGTCACGAAAAGTAATAAGACGTCCGATTAGAAGTCCGACGTCAAATTCCAAGACGCTTATACAGCTGCTATAGAAAACCGCGTTTTCGCAAGAGGAACGGATATATTTGTTTAAACAACTTATATCTCATTTGTTTATAGGTCCATTTCGATTCTTTTTTCACTATTAGCATTTATATTATTATAGTTGATATGTCTAGATAAACTTTTTCATGTTCGTTCCCTATTGTTGGGACAGAAACTAACACCATTTTCTTTTTCAATACACTTCCTCGAAAACGGGCTCTTATCACAATATGATTAGGTTCAACATGCAATGTATATCACACTCGTGGTTTTTATCATTTTTCACACAAGAGGATTTTTTTCATTCCAGATTTTACCACAGACAACATTAAACAACTATTCAATTTCTTATATTCAGAGGTGATTGTTTCTTCTTTTTTTGCACAGCAAAGACAGTTTCTAAGGTCATAAAATAATTTTGCTTTATCAACAAATTAACATTTATTTGTGCTATAAATTTAAAAAAAATGTTTGATTTATTTTAATGTCAGGCTGTTTTGCGGCTACATATCTTTGATTCTCCTAAAGTAAAGCGTGGAATAAAAGTAAAATAAATCTTATTAATTTGTGTTTTTGCGTGAGTATGACAAATTTAACTTTCGATGAGAATAATTTAGATGCTACGCCGCCAGATATTGTGATTGCGGCCCAAAATGCGATCACCTGTTGCCATCTAAATCATTCATCGATATATGACAACTTTGCAAAATTTTCTTCAATGTAAAAAAAAATAAAAATGCGTCAACATTTTCGGAGCAAGTATTTTTCGTGCTATCATTTTATTTTTTCGAAAGTTTATTAAAAACGTCGTTTGATACACGCGGACATTTTTATTGCAGTACTCGGCTCCATAACACCCTCGCCTTGCAGCGGGCGTAATTCCGCCTAGGCCGCAATAACAAACTTTCTCCACTTGTTTCAAAATGTACTACTAGTTCGATTTTGTGGAAGTTTTTGCAATCGAACCCTATTTTTTTTCCGCAATCTGGTTACCAGCCCAAGGTCCATCTTCCGCGAGTGTGTGGAGACTCTTTCCGATCAATCTTAACTAATTCAATGATACAGAAATATTTGTAATACTTAATACTCAATACATTTATTTGCATTCCACAATGTGAACTTAGGTGGTAGGTGCATAGAAGCGGCAGGCCGCGAAAGCGGCCAAAAATAAGGCGAGGAGGCAGCGGCGGAAGGCCAACGCCATTGCGGCGAGGCTTCGCGCCCCGAAATCCGCGGCTGTGGTGCTTACACTGCAGCCGGAAGCGGAACAGAGGGGCGTGACGTATCTCGCCGTACTGAAGCGGGCGAAGGAGGCGGTGAGCCTCCAAGAGCTGGGTATCAGCGGGGGCATCGGGGTCAGGAGGACCCTAACCGGTGCCCGCAAGCTCGAGCTCGCCGGAGCGGAGAGTGGCCCGTTCGCGGACGCCCTGGCCGAAAGGCTGAGGGCGGTCTTACCCGCGGACGAGGTCCGGGTGTCCATGCCGACTAAGCGCATTGACATGCGCATAGTGGGCCTGGATGACTCCGTTACGGAGGAGGAAGTTGTGGCCGCCGTCGCCAGGACTGGGGGGTGCTCTGCCGAGCTTGACAAGGCGGGCACCATCCGTCCTGACAACACGGGCATGCAAACCCTTGTGGTGGGCTGCCCCGTGACGGCGGCCAGAACTATATCGGAGGGCCGGAGGCTCTTGGTGGGGTGGGTGTCTGCGCGGGTAAAACTGCTGGAACCCAGACCTCTGAGGTGCTACCGCTGCCATGTGGGCAACCACACGGGAGCTATGTGCCCCTCGGAGGTGGACCGCAGTGGACTCTGTTTCCGCTGTGATCAGCCCGGTCATCGGGCCGGCTCGTGCGAGGCCACGCCGCACTGCATTGCATGTGCGGCTGTTGGCAAGCCGGCCGAACACTGGGCTGGGGGAAGGGCCTGCGCGCCATCCGCCCCGACCAAGGGCAAGAGGTCCGCCGCCGCCACCGCCTCTGCTACCGCCGCGGCTTCCGTCGCCGCCACTGCCGCCTCTGTTGCGGGTGCTGCGACTCCTAGTACTCGGGAGGGGGCTGAAATGGAGTGCCAGTAATGGTCCCATCGCAGCCTCCTCCAGAGACAAGTCGGCCGCTGTGCTATTGCGCAGTGGCTGATGCCTGTGGACGGTGAGCGTGGGTAGCTCGCCGTCCGATACCAGGCTGAGTCGACGACGCGTTGTGCTTCACGCGCGCCTCAAGGAGCCGTCAGCACCAGAGACGGGGCCCCATAGGGTCGGTGCCTGCTAGGGTTGCGGAATTTGTTCGAAAGAGTTACCGCGGCCCTGGAACGCAAAGGGCACATGGAGGAGCACGTGTGGGTTTTAGTCAGTAAAAGTCTGACACTCCCTACCGCTCCACCCAGGGCGGGACCCCGTCATTTGATGATTTCCCATCCAAAAAAAAAAAAAAAAAAGGTGGTAGGTACATATAAAATATACATAATTTTAGATCATTATGGACCCTGTCGGGCACAGCAAGATAGAACAGAGGAAGAATAGAATAGAATAAAATAGAATAGAATACTCTTTATTATGTACACGAAGACTTATTCAACAGTGATCTGCTACGAGGTGTTTCTTTGATACAATGAACTAAATCCATCAGCACATACGCGACTTACGTGAACCTTCACAAGCGGTATTAAACATGGAAAGTAGTTTGTACTTGTACGCTCACCCGCCCCGATAACTCCATCGCCTTCGAGGACGATGGAAAGGCCGAATGCCTTGCCGACAGCCTAGAGGCCCAGTGCTCTCCCAGCTCTCAACCAGTAGACAAAGCACACCTGGATAAGGTGGACCCGGAAGTCGAACGTAGAGCCTCCCTCCCACCAGTCGAGTACTCCGAGGATCCTCACCCCCCCCCGTCACTCCTGACGAGGTGAAGGAGATCATCGGGCGACTCAAACTCAGGAAAGCCCCTGGGTCAGATGGAATCACCAATAAGGTGCTCCGTCTCTTCCCGGCAACCCTGATCATGTTGATGACCGCCATTTTCAACGGCGCTCTGTCCACAGACGTGGAAAGAGGCTACCGTCATAGATATCCCCAAACCAGGGAAGCACAAGTCCTCTCCGTCCAGCTGTCGTCCCATTAGTTTGCTCAAAGTTCTCGGCAAAGTCTACGAGAGGCTTATTTATAAGCGCCTCAAGGACTACGTTGAAGCAAAGAGCCTCCTCCCCAATGAGCAGTTTGATTTCCGGACAAACCACTCGTGCATCCAACAGGTCTACCGTATCGTTGAGCATATCAGCGACCGCTATCAGCGCGGCTTAGTTACGGGAGCCCTGTTCTTCGACATAGCGAAAGAGTTTGACAAGGTCTGGCACAACGGATTGATATACAAGTTATATCAGTTGGGTGTGCCAGATCGTCTCAGTTTGACAAATAAGTATCGCAAGATGAGCATCTTGCGATACTTATTTGTCAAACCGCACCTTTCGGTACCGTATCGAAGGTGCGCTTTCGTCACCCCACCCCATTCATGCCGGAGTACCGCAAGGCGGTGTGCTCTCTCCCTTAATCTTCTCGCTGTACACCAGCGATATACCTACCAATGCCCAGACGCAACTTGCCCTATTTGCCGATGACACGGCCATCGGTCCGGCAGTAGTGTAAAGGCAATAGCCGGCCACCTCCAGAAATCCGCCGACGCACTAGGCGCCTGGTTCCGGAGATGGAGAGTGGAAGTTAATTCGGAAAAGAGTCAGGTGATCTTGTTTCACAAGCCGCGGGTTCGATTCCCTCCACCGATCCCTTGGGTGAAGCAAGCTAAATATCTAGGTGTGATTCTTAACCGAAAGCTTACTTTCGGTGAGCACATAAAGACGGTACGTAATCGTGGACCTTTCGCTCTCGGTAGGCTCCAATCCATGCTGAATGCACGCAGCAAGTTATCCTTAAATGCAAGTTGCGCATCTATACAACGTGCATACGTCCGATCATGACTTACGCGTGTACCTTACCTTACCTTTGCGCACACTAAGTCATACCGGATCCATAGATTGCAGGTAATTCAAAACCGTTTTCTCCGGAAGGCCACGGGCGCCCCGTGGTTCGTTAGAAACGATCGACTCCATGTCGACCTCCGCATCCCAGCAATCAAACAATTCATGAAGCGCCTTAATAAGCGATTCATAGAGCCCGCCGAGTCGCACCAGAATCCTCTTATCATATCGGCTGTATAATATATAATAATGCCCAATACGCTCCAAGATCAGCAAGATCCGTCCCCGGCACTCCCTAGTCGAACCCGCCGACCCTACCACCTTACTCCAGGAAAGCAATAGGGAAACCAGCACGATTAGAAAATACAAAAACAGACCGCGTTCCGTATTCCGGCCCTGCCGACGAGGCCCATCGCGACGCCTCCCCGACTTTTGCCTAACGAGCCAGCCAGAGCTCCTGAGTCATTAGCGTTAAATCCCCTAAATAATAATAACTAGACCCAGCCTGCCCCTTGCTGCCCCTCTCAATGACCCCGTTAAGCCGAGGCCTATATCCCACAGGGTGCCCTTAGCGAAGCGGTCATTTAGTTTTTAGTAGTTTTAGCCCTGGCTGGGGGCCTTAAATTCATTTGAGGCCACCACACGATTGCCCGGTTAAGCATTAACCAGTCTTAGTGTGCTGGACTGCGAGTGGTCATTTTAAAAAAAAAATGTACTTGTACGGGCCAGTATCAGACAAAAACTCCTAGACTACCTACGAGCATGTGTTGCAGTAGCTCAGAATCAACGAAAAAGACACAGATTAAATATGAATAACTACACATCCAAACCACGATAGTGTTGTGTGATTATTCTAAGAAGGTTCTTCTCCACGGCACTCTACTAACCTAGTATGAAGACCAACATAAATCCCGGTAGGAAAAAATACGTTCCTTCAATTGTTTGAAAAATCACTGCAATCAAGTAAAAAGCTGCGTAGCACATTCCGCATGATGCAATTAGAGCTCGTAGTCGTCAAATAAAAAGTCGTAGGCATTCGTAGCCATTGTCTACGACGTAGCACTGCATTACGCAATGTAATGTATTGAACTTTGCTGGAGGAATACTTTTTTCTCAGATTATGTCTGAGAAAAAAATATTCTAATTAAAATGAACAGATTTGTAAAATAATCTGGAAACGTTTTTCTACTTATTATAAAAGCAGAAAGATGTACTGAGAAGATGATAATAGTGTACTAAATGTTTGTAAAAGAAAAGCGTGAGTCATTGATGCTACTTATCATTACCTACGTGAAACTTGTGTTATCTGTTTTTTTTAAATTTTGATAATAGCTAAGATTATGGCTCAGCTCAGCAGTGACTATTAAAACGATTTTAAAGTCAATCCATAATGAGTTTAGCTTTCTGTAAGTATTGCAACATCACGCGTCTACTTAGAAGTGTCATTTCAGCCCATCCTTACATAAACCGCACGAACAATAGTCGTAGGTAATGCCTAGGTGTTGTGTAATTGTTAACGCGACCCTCCTTAACATCCAGCTCATTCAATGGCAACAAAGCTCAGCTCCATAAAACATCGTAAGTCATGGCGCAGCATCGTCGGCGGCCGCCCGACAAACGATATGTCACGGCACGTAGTACAATGCAAACAGTCGGCGTCTGTGTCGGCGCCTGTGATGCTGTGTGCCGGTGTCACAACACTCGCAGCACTCGCGACACACAAATGTGGCGGCCGCGGCGCCGCGACTAATCGCGCGACAATACGCGCGGCCCGCTATGCCGCATGCCGCACCGACCGATCAAAGACCAGCGGTGGCGACAAAGCCTTTGTGCGCGGGCGGTCGCTCCACCACCAACTAACTCCCCGCGGCCGCTAGTGCTGCCCCACGAGCTAGTGCGGACGCGCAGATAGGCGGCCTGCATCTACGTCGCATCAATTAGGCAGATCTGTATCAACACTCGTAAGACAAGTAGTATATGCCGCTCAAGATACGATCTGTTGATGCAGCATCGGCGCGATTGCGAATCGAACTCAATCAACTGTCGGGTTTTATTAATCTATTCTTCATTAGACACTACCGTCTGATCTGCCCGCTTTCAATTGAAACAATATTTAATGCTTTGCCGGCCCAGGAATAAAATAAAACGGTAGAACCATAAACATTCCACATTTATATTCGACCTCTGCCGGCCGGCCGCTCGGTGTCTCGCTCGCCCGCAGCGCGTCATCCCGCTCGCGCTGCGCCGGCGCGTCTGCGGGCTCCGCGCACCTCTCTGTTTAAAGATCCAAGAGGGAGATAAAAATTGTATGGCTCATAATGTTTTAACAGTCTCATCGTTTGAGCGCATCAAGCCGAGGTCCAATTTAATTTTCATCCTCGGGTTAGTAATAATTGAGTCGATTCGTTCTATGCGGCGAGGAGTCAGCGCAGAAGCCGACGCGTCTGCTTCAGGCCCACGTAATCGATTCCTTTTAATTGATTATTCCGACTCTCACATCTGGTACAAACGTGTACCTACATATGTTCGTATCCGAGTGTCTATAAATGAGAAGCAATCTCCATTACCATTAACTACGAAGGTTAATACATTACACGATTGATCAATCAGGTATTAGTTTTAAATTATAAACACCTCCACTGACATCCGAACCGCTGCACAGCGAGGTGCCATTAGACTGCGAGGTCAGTGTGGTTTAGGTAAATTTATTTATTTGAAAATCTAATGATGGAGTGGAAACTTATCGCATTCTTAAAAAAAAAAAACGGAATTTCGCGATGTTATTATCTCACACACAAGAATTGGTCACAGTCGTCAACAATGGCAGCTATACAGAGCTCCGACGAAGCACCTACATCACAGAGAACGTCTGTCGGCGAGCCACAAAGCTTCTCCACATATACAAATAAATAACATCGGAACAACAAATATTTTAATAACCAGCTCTAAAGAATTGTTGAACGCTTCGTTACGAGTACATGCGTGACACACGGGCGTCGTGCTGGCGTAGCGCTGCGTACGCCACCTGCGTACCTCACTACGACGTCACCCTGCAAGCAGTTGTCGCTCCAAAACACACATGCCTAAGTACCGATTTCGTATAGAATTTGCACGCGCAGATACGTAAACACAGACAGAACGGCATGACCAATGTCTGAGTATATGTATTCAGTGGTGAATAGCGTTCTTTTCGAAAACATAAAGTTTTATAGCAGCATAAGAAAGAGCCGATGGAAAATTGGAAAGGTGAGCGTGAAATGTGGCAGATGTGTCACCATAAAACGGACACTCGATCGTCACACGAATCTGTACTATGCTCGTATTAGTCATACAATGCGAGCCTACACCAGGCCGCCTGCTGTGAATATATTGAACGTAGACATAAAGCTATAATTACAACAGAAGCTTATAGCCGAGACTATTATTTAACATACATAAATACAGTAGCTTTTTATATATTCAAATTCTAATACATCTACTTTTTCCTTAATTTGCATCGGTTTTATCATCCAGATATTAATTAAAATTGCTAGTTAATACGAGCTCTCGTCAAATTGAGCAACGCGATATTTAGGTCCGTTATATCACCTCCACATTAATATATTATATCCGATAACACCTAAAAAGCAATAAAAATACTTCGACATATAATATGATTTATGTGTTGACGATGCGCAGGCGCAGTCATCATTAAAGTCTGTCTGTGAGACGAGACCGGTATAGTTTAGTAGCCGCGGCTCTCAACACGACAATCTTTTATTATTTTTCATTAGTCGTTATGATCGTTTATGGCTCCAACATCGTTAAATAAGACAAGAAAATGACAACCTCTCTACCTAAATATGCAATCAAAACTTTTATATATCTTTTAAATCTGTTCGGTCTGTATTTCATTCTCGCCTTCATAGGTACGAACACAAATATATCCAAGTTGGCCACATTACAGGCCAGCCTGCCACATAACCCACATTTCACATAAAGAGCAGTATTTTATAAGGAGAGTCTCCATCATAATGAATATGTAAATAATCGGACGTCTCTGTGGGATTGCTTAATTAAGTGGATATTAGACCACTGATGTACAAGGTCTCTTGAATAAAATAAATATCATACAAAGCTAATAAACCGACTACCTATTGAGAGATCTATTGACAAGTATTTTGAATATTATGATAATGTCAATAAATTGGCTATGATATCTTACAAATATCTTCCTAGTATATAATTCTTAAGTACCTACGGACAGTTTCCTACGCATTTTACAATTTTTGGAGCAGCACAACCTTATTTACTATATGATTCTAAAAATACCTAGCATCTACTCGTAAAAACGTTTTTAGACAATATAAACCCTTTTATTTTCTACACAATATGAAATTTCAACAATAAGTGTGTTTACTACAATTCACATACCTTAATTCGTAATTATACAATTTGTTTAACAACATAAATACTCAATAATCGTTTGTAAATTATTTACGTATTCACTCATTTATAATAGCTTATGAGTCTCGTCATAAGGAAAAAAAAATTCAGATCGGAAGACAAATTTTATTCAATATCAGTAATTAAAAATACATGTTTCGGGAAATCCCAGGAAATAGTCAGAACTGGAATTGGAGCTGGTGAGTTTTTAATCATGGTATTGATAAGCAAATATGTATGTAATGTAACTTTGATGTCGACTTACCGTAAACGCTACAAAATACGTAGGCACAATATACGCTACAAAATACGTAGGCACAATATATGCTACAAAATACGTAGGCACAATATACCCTACAAAATACGTTATAGGCACAATATACGCTACAATATACGTAGGCACAATATACCCTACAAAATACGTAGGCACAATATACGCTACAAAATACGTAGGCACAATATACGCTACAATATACGTAGGCTGCGTTAACGTTGCATTGACGGGATGTTAACATCGAATACTTGTGGCGTCATATATTTAGCATAAATGTGAACGGACCTTTTTTTTGCAGATTTTTAATCTAGTGTATTCTTGATCGAAAGTTTTTTTATTCCGTGTCTGATTTATCAACGTCACCGAATAGGAAGAAAACCTGTAGCTGCGGTGGCGGTTCTATCTGCGTCCCCAAATACTGAAGTGGGCTGTGAGCTGAGACACGTTGAAGCGGCTCTAACGTCGAGTTTTACGACGCTGCTGCCAAGCCATCCAAAGATGTTTCGCTTTACTTAAACAGCTCAGCCTTACTTCGTTAACACCGCTAGTAATAAGCCGTACCCAAAATGTGACACAATACCCGAACCTCGGCATTCTGCATCCAGTTCTTTCCGCAAGACTTCAGTACCCACGATACTACACTACACTATATTTTAGCACATTTTAATTTAACAACAAAACCTGACACAATTTTCTATACATTAGTATAATCATCAATAGCAATCAGTCGGGTACCTGATCTAACTAACGTGTAATCATTGTTCGGCCTTTTTGACGCCATACCACCCCAATCTTAAAGACTCTTACGTCATCATTTTGGCGGCAAACGCAAATGGAATAGACGATATTGTATCGATTTGTAATTCATACAAATATTATTGTGAACCTCTATTTATTGGCAAGTAATATCATTAGAGGCAAACATTATAAACTAAGATACAGCAAAAGCATAGTTATTCCATTGACTGACAAATTGCCTTTTAGAATCGTATATCCTATTCCTATTGTAGGTATTAAACGAATTTAAACATTGGCTTTAAAACTATAAAATGTGGTATAAAGGTGCTTGGTATTGCATGAACTTTCAATAAAACAATACAGCCGGTCTGTGTTCCATAGCGAATCAGTTGATATCTGCGCCTGCGCAGAGGTGGGTAATAAAAAGTGCGCGGGGTCGGCAGACAGGCCGGCGAGGACAGCAGACGAGGAGGCACCGGCTCGCTGTGTCCTTGTATCAGGAACCATGAATTACATTATCTACAAATATTTAATGAGAATCCTGCATTGTGATTTATCCGCTTGAATTAGAAGTATCTGGGCTGGGTTCTTGGGACTCTTATGCAAAGTGACTCCAATTATGCACTATACGCAAATGCGAGAACTGACTGAACATATAAAGACTCCCATTTGCTTTTTACGACATCCATCAGATGAGATATATGGCGCTATATATCCTATTATAGTAATAGTAGATGGTATACATATAGCAACCAAACAGCCATAGGTAGCTACAGTCCCGCAAACATAAACAAAGCCTTGTTGGCTAATTAGAAAACTCACTTAACACCTTACTGTTCAGTTCTCATTAACTTGACGAACCAAAAATAAACAAGCCAAGGAAAAGCAATAGCTGACCGTAATAGCTTCGCTTACAAATATCGATCACGAAATAGCCCGCTTTCATCTCATAAGGTTTTTCGCATCTTTTTGGCCCCGAATCCATCAATTCTCGTGATGGATGGACCATTGGACCCGACTCGGGCAATCGAAATTCAAATTCGCTAAATCTTCCCACACGGCATCGAAAACAGGTCGGGTCGTTAACAGTGTACGCACGCCGAGCCGAACCTTGTGTTTCTGTTTTTTTCTGTTTGCTCTGGAAATATTCGCCCCGGGGCTGTGCGGGGTGCGAGCCGGCGGGGTGCGCGGGCGGGGGCCCGGGTCGGCGCAGACGCACGGGCAGCAGAGGCGTGATTACAGGGCTGTGCGCGGCTAATCACTCCAGCAACACGGCCCGAACGATACGAGACCTGGCATGGCTAACAGAAGTTTACCGACGCATACCAGCTTATGTTTCGTAGAAGATGCGTAAAAAAAGTGAAGGTATTACATTTTCAGAATATATCGCTGGGCTTGTTGTTCAACTGAAACTTAACAAGCGATTCAGATACTAAATTTTTGAATATTTTTAATTTTTAGTCACTAGGACACCCTCGAATTAAGTCATGACCTCGTCACCTAGGGTGGGTAACACACCACGCAGACTGAACACAATACCTCCAAATACATTTCCTTCACCAAAATTCGAGTCGTACTTTCTCCCAGCCATGCACGTCCGTCCAGCTCATTGTTGTTAATAACAAACAAGACAAAAGTCCGCCGCTAACTGCACACGTTTCTCCACATCGCGTTTTTACCGCGCGGCTCGATAACGCAGGGAAATATGATGTGCTTGTCCCTTACGACCAGACACGAAGATTGCTTAAACACTCTCAAACTGCCTATCGAACTTGTTTATGCCTTTGTAGACTTGCCCTTTTGTTACTTTTGTATGGAAGTCGCATATTTGTTGTGAGTGTGAGATATAATATGGAATGTATGGTGTTCGTCGAAAATGAGTGAAAGATATGGTGTGTAATGAGCTTGTTTCACGTGCCGACAAACGTAATTTTAAGTACTGGTCGGATGTACGGCCTACGGCTCCGGTTCTTTGTCTGATCTAGAGAATAATAAAATTGAATGACGTAAGTTTTACAGGTACGTCTCTAATCGCATTGAGAGGAATGGCAGAGGCATCTGGAAAGCGCCTGGTTAGTAAACATCGAGCACCCAGAGATGCCCAGAATCAGTAAACCCGATGCCCTTCGCCGGCAACTTCTCGGGATTAAAGGTATATTTGTTTTATATCACTAGCCTTCACGACGCCAGTATAATTATGTATATCAGCTTCCTATTTACATAACCCGCAAATTAATATTTATTGCCGCCTTTAAATTATAAAGCACATTAATTTTAAATCGAGCTAGACATAAATAGATTGACATTTAATTCTATATTCTGATGAAATGATACTTGAACTTATCGGTTCACGTGGTCGTATCGTTGCATAGGTAACAGGTAACCTATATCATTATGTCAAAATCGTGAATGGATTCTCGATCTACGTTGTTGGATAAAGCTATGTTTATAATATTTATAACACTAGTTAGTAACGCACATTATATTATCATTATATAACATTTCATAAAAGGTCAATTTTAAAACAAATTGTTACATTTACATTCTGATGTAAATAATCAAATTTATGCAAACAATTTATTTATATATTAAATACATAAACGTTTTATGTATCTTAGGTGTATTATGTATATAACGCACCTGGAGAAACAGTATTAGAAAATATTTCATGTACTTAAGTACAGACATACTGTTTATTTCAAAAGAAAATTTCCAGTACAAAAAGAAAAAAAAAACGTATTTCCGAAGAAAAAGTTATATTTTAAAGTATGCAAATCTATGATTGTTATAACCATGATCTGGATACAGATCGTAGCATATTATGTAAATACTTGTACATTATCGACTTATCAACAAATATCTACTATGGGTGTAATTGTAATCAGTACTTGGACACAGTCACTTCGATTATGTACACAAACAAATATCTAATAATAAAATATATACCTACCTTATGTGCATACATACACCATGCAGCAATTACGTTGTCTAAGTACGTGACATTTATCACAATGAAGTACATATAAAAACAAAACATTCTGCAACTAATAAACAAACACATAAAACATATCTTCTGAATAGGGTTGCCATCATCGGAATTACCGACGCCGGGCAATATCTTTAAAACCCCGGACATTTGCGTGAAATTGATTTTTTTCCCCGGACAGACCCGAAAAAAAGCCTTATAAACAAAGAAAAAGGATAAACGTTTATTTTTTTAATAATCTGTTACAGCGTGTTTGCAATATAAACTAGAGTGCCAGTTATTTTGCTGATTTACGAGTAGATCGTATCACGCTACGATTACGAATGAATGATTACATAACTAAGCATTGTTTTAATTTGTTGCTTATCTTCCAAATTTTCAATCAATGGAGGATTCTTAGACACAAAAAATGTCCGAGTAATACCAGGACACCTTTGAAAACCCCGCCCGGGCGCTCCCCGGACGCCCTCCAAACTAGGACAAATCCGTGGAAACCCGGACGGATGGCAACCCTACTTCTGAAGATAAGTATATACCTACAACGATTGTTTTCTTTACGATGAGACTAAACTAACATTCAAATGTTAGATTGTGCTACCACATTTACATACATAAAACAGACAAAAACTTAATTCTCCAGATTAATTATAGCTGTTTTTAATCTAACCAAAACATAATCTCTTGTAATTTGAATACCAGTTTTTGTTGTGCAAAATTTACCGCGAATTTATGCAATTAGATGTTGTTCTCCCGTCCCGAGAACGATCTCTTAATTTAATTTTGTTTAATGTCGGACACAATTTATGTCATAGAGAATGAATCAAAACCTGTTATTATATATAGGTGCAATAAATAAATGACCTGACATAAACACAACGGGCAATTTACACAGAACACTTTGCTAATGCAAGCAAGAAACTAAGATAAACAAATTATAGATAATTTATATGAGAAAAGAAATGTTCAAAAAATGTTAAGTCCCGCGTCTGTTTTGTTATTAAGATTAAATTAGAAAAAAATTAGGTTTAGCGTATGCCAACTATAATAAATCTCCTTCTAAACTCACATAAATATTCGTATAAGTACGTAATAAATGCACATTGTAATTGGATCAACAATCATTATTATGCATTTAGGAGCGTCGTCGGGGCTTGAGGCCGCCGCGACCCGTCAGCGGTGACAGGCGTCAGCAACGCTTGTCAAATGTCAACATTTTAAAGCCACAATATTAAAGCAATTTTAATTCAATCGTGCGACATTCTGTTCGCATTGAGGCTTCGCTCCGCGGCCGCACTCCTACTCATTACGACTTCATTTTGTTATAACAACAATGAAAGCCCGCGTTTTGCGTTTTATTCATCCGCCGAGCCTGACAGCGCCTTTGTGTGGGAATCAATCTTACGTCTCTTGTAATGATGCAGAATCGGTTCCACTGAATGACAAAGAAAGAAGCTGCCGCTAATGTTGTTTATTCGTTTTTTTACCCACGGAGTTGCTTATTGAATAAAAATTTTACGATGTTCTATACAATTTTACTTAAGTTAAACATGCATAATGCGGTTGATTGCCATTAAAAGCACAAAATTATATAGTAAACCGCCGTATTTTACGAACAAGTTCATGCTCAGAGCTTTGACTTGTTCACACTAATTATTCTGCATAGAAGATAATAATTTATAATGTTCCCTTGGTCTGTGAAATGAGAGGATAATCTCAATAATAATATGATCAATGATCGGAGTCACCTCTCATTAAAATGTATTAACTCAACGATAAGTAATTGAAGTAATCACTGGACAAGACGCAAATAATGCCGAGAGCTCAGATAAATTGTTGCAGAGACATGTTTACTGTAATATATCAGATTAGATGCTAGTATTAAAACTTCAATGACAGCTGCACATTTTCTTGATTTATTAACAGGTTTTTTTTTTGTTCATTAAAGGATTAAGAATTGTAGATCAATGACTAATTAAGTTATCGGTAATATTAGGAATTAAACTAATTTATTGTTAAAATTCAACATCCGCACAGTAACAACTCTTTCCTCTTCTTTGTAAGTCATTTTTGAAAAGTATCTGAAACCGTTGTGCTTTGGAGGACGATTTATGGATATTTTACGTTATCGACTGTGTTTCATCTTCCTTACTTACTGATCATTTAATAGTACGTAGTTTACAGACTTCCAAAAAGGGAGGAGGTTCTCAAGCCGACTGTTTTTGTGTGTGTTCCTCATACAAAAAAAAAAACTTTTTACAAAAAAATACAACCGACTTTTCCACAAAAAATCAAAAAAGTACAAAATAACTTTAATTTCGGAACTCGGTGTTTGTGCTTCCTTTTTCATTTTTGGAACACCGACTTCCGAAATTAAAGTTATTTTGTACTTTTTTGATTTTTTGTGGAAAAGTCGGTTGTATTTTTTTTTTTTAAGTTTTTTATTTTTCACTTTTTAGTGGTACCTAAACCCCCTCCCCTCCCCCCATCTAAACGAACCAATAACATTAGTGTAAAAAAAACGCACTGCTCCAATGCAGAGTAAACTAAAAGGTCGTCAATGTAGACAATGTAGATATTTTTTTAGATTTTTGTTGATTTTTCAAAAACAGCTTGTTCGATTTCGATAAAATTTTCATGGGACCATTTGGGAAGTATACCCTTTCCAACAAAAAAAGAATTTGTCAAATCGGTTGGCAAGCGACGGAGTTATGCGCGAACAAAAAAAAAAAAAAAAACATTCAAACATCCGAATTGAGAACCTCCTCCTTTTTTAGAAGTCGGTTAAAAAAACATTTTTTTGTGTGTTAAAAAAAAACATTTTTTTTGTGTTAAAAAAATCATGTTTTGTGTGTTTTACAAAAAGCAAACAAAAAAAAAGAAAATATATAAAATTACTTTTATTTCGGAAGTCGGTGTTCAAAAACCGACGAAACAACCAAAAAACCAGGTTTTTTGTAATAAAGTTTTTTTTTTATTTCAATTAATTTTTCATTTCGACTATATGCAATTGGTAAAAAATAAGTAATGTCCCAACAGTTGAAACTGTATTTATTTATGATCGAATAAAAGAATTTTGGCTCCAAATGAAAATATGAAGGGCCAAACCTTCATGACGCTAGATAGTAGATATAAATAACTTTTCGCTGCTACAACTCAATTTTTTTGAGAAAACAAAAGTGCGTCAACCTTCTTTCATAGCTTTTCCTACTACGATTCTTTACCTGTCCCAGTACGGCGACAGGCCTGTCTATACGTAAATCTGAATAAACTATACGATTAACCTACGGTTCTAGGTTATGCCAGGCAACCTAGAACCTGTATCGATATCACATAATTATATGTCATATCTGCCCCTTGGCTCAAAATAAACACCATACACATCCGTGGAAAATTACCATAAAATTAAAAGTACACGGTAATAGAAAGTCTAAACGTGTGGCGGCTCCTGCGGTAATGCTCGCAATCATCAGTGATTACTTAGAAACTAATTTGTGGAGGCGGCGCGAGGTGCGCAGGCGCCGCTGAAGGCGTAATGCGCAAATAAAGACAGGGTGCGAGCCTAGTCTGACGCGCGCCGTTTGTCAACCGGTCTCTAGCCCGTTTGTCAATATTTGTTAGAGGGGCCCTGTGTATACAGGGGGATTACGTGCTCTGTGTCAATATGTACGCAGTTTGTTGCTTTACTGGATTATTTGACTCTTGAGTTTGAGAGCCTCTCACTTATCGCTGACTACATACCACCTTTTAGAAGCTAGTGCAAATGGTGTGACTTGTCAATATTCGTAGCAACAGCAGCCACAATTCGTGGCCATCTTTGCCAATTTATTTTTATTGTAACTAGCTTTACCGACAATTCCTTTAAAGTCTGTAGCCCTTTTTCACTAACAATGGGTGATGTCTGACTAAAACCCACCCGTGTTACTCCTAGTGCCCTTTGCTTCAAGGGCCGCGATGACTATTTCGAACAAATTCCGCAACCCTAGCAGGCACTGGCCTTATGGGGCCCCCTCCTTCTTAGCTTAGGTACATCTCTTTGAGGCGCGCAACAACAACACGACGCGCCGCGCCGTGTCGATCCGGGCCTGGTTGTTATCGGACGGCGAACCAGCCATAGCTTGCCCTCTGCAGATCCGCGCAAATTCCGCAACCCTGGCAGGTCATGTCATACGTACAATTGACAATTAAATATTATTCTGCTTTAAGATAAACCGAATCTTTTGACAATGTAAATGATTATTTCAAACTTAGTATCTAAAAACAATTTAATTTTATTTTTTAACTTAGGAGACTCAATTATTTTAGTAATACTATTTAGAAATTGTACGGGGCGGACGTGATCGACTGGACTGTAGGGTGGCCAGGGTAGGTTATCCTATTCTTCGAAAGTGGACTGTATGGTGACAACCCACCTAGGTATAAATGATCCAGACGCGTTGACGCTCCGTCTATAAGCTACGGGCCATGAGGATGCAACCCTTAGCTGAATACTTGCTATACTTGCTGTTATTAACACAATATATAGGGGTAGGTATTGAGGGCTTACCAATAAAGTCACAATAAAACACTATTTAACTTGTTCACTATGCACTTAGCGATTTGAAGGGTGAAATTCGCGACTATATGATTCTACATTTAGGTATAAATCCAAATTATCTTGACAATGACTACAAATTCTATAAATTTTCAATGTTACTATTGTACGGCGCAACTATACCGTATCGACACCCAAAAAATCACCGTGTGTGATGAAGTTTATTAACTTAAATTTTCACTATGCTAATTCTAGATTTTAGGCTATATCTAGGCTTAGGTCTATGTGAGTAGGGGTTGTCGTACCTTCATGGATAGCCCTCGGTAGGCTCCACACAGCGGAGACGAATTCACCCCTTCATCCCCCTCCATGTAGGGGTGGGATGCCGAAAACTATACAAAACTATAGTAGGCGCGAAGCTATTACCTACTTGGGGTGAATTTACCGTAAAACTATGCTAGGAGGGCTATACAGCTATATGTATCTCTATAGATACGACAACCCTCTACAAAACTACATATGTCTCAACCCTGTCACTTAAGGGGTTGCAACTCTATAAGCGTATATGTTTCAGGGGGATAAAAATAAACAGTTTTATTTAAACCTAAATTACGGCTTTATGCCTGCATACACTATAGACATCTATATATCCCCTGAAAGGATTTTTCAAGGCGGTTCTATTTCAGACATTTAGAAGTCTAGAATCTAGACTTGTTTTTTCGGAAAAGGAAGAGGGTAGATGCAAAGTGTTTTATTTTGTGCATACCTTCACCAGGGCTATTTATCAAAAACTGTTGACCAATCACGTACCAGCATCCTCCTGCTCTGTGATTGGTCAGTGTCGCTTTTAGCTATGCGACTACCTTTGACCTGAATATTTCGGGTCTCAATTACCAAGCCCTTTCTATTTACCTATGTATGTCTGTTTGTGTGTGTATATACCTCGATTACCTTATATACCACCGATTACCTTTTATATACCTTTATATACCTTGATTACCTTCATATACCTTCGATTACCAGGGTTACCATGTGTTTACTGTTATGTGTAAGGGACAGGATACCCTACCTAACTATATTCTATCTATTTGGAAGAAATAAAGGCTCCAAGGGCTTATATACTGCCTCTTTAGAGCAAACAACTGTAACGAATGTGTTTTATTTCAATAACAAACTATGTATCAACTATAGCTACCTATAACTATCTATACTATGCAGCTTTATTTGTTACAGCATTCTATGTACTAACTAACTACCTATAACTACCTATACTATGTAGTCGCGGTTTTATTTGTTGCAACATTCTATGTACTACTATAGCTACCTATAACTATCTATACTATGTAGCTAAGACGCATCGTCGCGAACATCTCTCCCGCCGTGCAGTGCAGCGATGACTCGGTGCGATGACGTCGCGGCGCTGCAGAAACCCGGTGAGCGACGCCTGTAGCCACGTCGCCCGCTGCGCGGCGCCGGTGCTCGATGCCGGTGCTCGATGCAGCTGTGCAGTCGCCGGTCTGCCGCTTCCCTGCTGTGGGTCGCCTGCAGTCGCAAGGCTGTTGCGTAGGTTCTCGCAAATGAGCGAGCTGTGGGCCGGATGGCCCGCTGTCTGTGCGAGCTGCGAGTGCGCGCAGCATCGCCTGCTGCGGTGGCAAGCTGTGTAGGCAGCATTGCCTGCTGTATCGCCTGCTCAAAGCAAGGCGGTGGCGGGCCGAATATGCCCGCAATGGGGGCTGGCTGCGCCCGTGGGCAGCATCGCCCGCTATGTTGGCGAGCTGCGTGAGCAGCATCGCCCGCTACTGCTCGCTTGATGCGAGCCGAATGCGGACCGAATATGTCCGCGGGGGTGAGCTGCGCCAGTGGGCAGCATCACTCGCTATGTTGGCGAGCTGTGGGAGCATCGCCGGCTACTGCTCGCTTGATGCGAGCCGAATGCGGACCGAATATGTCCGCGGTGGGGTGAGCTGCGCCTTGCGGGCAGCGTCACCCATCTATCGGTTGGCGAGCTGTGAGAGCAGCATCGCCTGCTGTGTCGCCTGCACAAAGCAAGGCGGCGGCGGGCCGGATATGCCCGCAGTGGGGCGAGCTGCGCCTTGCGGGCAGCGTCGCCCATCTATCGGTTGGCGAGCTGTGTGAGCAGCATCGCCTGCTGTGTCGCCTGCACAAAGCAAGGCGGCGGCGGGCCGGATATGCCCGCAGTGGGGCGAGCTGCACCTTGCGGGCAGCGTCGCCCATCTATCGGTTGGCGAGCTGTGTGAGCAGCATCGCCTGCTGTGTCGCCTGCACAAAGCAAGGCGGCGGCGGGCCGGATACGCCCGCAGTGGGGCGAGCTGCGCCTTGCGGGCAGCGTCGCCCAGCTATCGGTTGGCGAGCTGTGAGAGCAGCATCGCCGCTACTACTGCTCGCTTGATGCGAGCTGAATGCGGACCGAATATGTCCGCGGTGGGGTGAGCTGCGCCTTGCGGGCAGCGTCACCCATCTATGGTTGGCGAGCTGTGAGAGCAGCATCGCCTGCTACTGCTCGCTTGATGCGAGCCGAATGCGGACCGAATATGTCCGCGGTGGGGTGAGCTGCGCCTTGCGGGCAGCGTCACCCATCTATGGTTGGCGAGCTGTGAGAGCAGCATCGCCTGCTACTGCTCGCTTGATGCGAGCCGAATGCGGACCGAATATGTCCGCGGTGGGGTGAGCTGCGCCTTGCGGGCAGCGTCACCCATCTATGGTTGGCGAGCTGTGAGAGCAGCATCGCCTGCTGTGTCGCCTGCACAAAGCAAGGCGGCGGCGGGCCGGATACGCCCGCAGTGGGGCGAGCTGCGCCTTGCGGGCAGCGTCGCCCAGCTATCGGTTGGCGAGCTGTGAGAGCAGCATCGCCGCTACTACTGCTCGCTTGATGCGAGCTGAATGCGGACCGAATATGTCCGCGGTGGGGTGAGCTGCGCCTTGCGGGCAGCGTCACCCATCTATGGTTGGCGAGCTGTGATAGCAGCATCGCCGGCTATTGCTCGCTTGACGCGAGCCGAATGCGGACCGAACATGTCCGCGGGAGGTGAGCTGCGCCGGTGGGCAGCATCACTCTCTCTCTGTCCGCTGAAAGTAAGTTGGTAGCGGGCCGGATATGCCCGCACGGGGGGCGAGCTGCGCGTGTTGGCAGCGTCACCCATCTATCTGTTGGTTGGCGAGCTGTGGGAGCAGCATCGCCTGCTGTTGTCTTACTTTGGTAGTGGGACAAGTTTCTTCACTGGACGCTTTAAGGTGCCGCCGGATGTGCGCACCTCAGCTGTCCGGACCTCTCCATCAGCGCCCGGGAAAACTGCGATTATGCGGCCTCGCGGCCACGTGTTGCGAGGCAGCTGGCCGTCTGCGATGAGTACGGGATCACCCACCTGCAGATTAGGGCCACGGCTATGGGGCTCCCGCCGGTGTTGGAGCTCGGGTAGGTACTCACGTACCCAGCGGCGCCAGAACTGGTCGGCGAGTGCTTGTGAGCGCCGCCAGTGGCGCTTGCTGTCGATGTCGTGCTCTGTGAACACGCCAGGCGTCGGCAGCCGGGCTGAACCACCCAGGAGGAAGTGGTTCGGCGTGATGGACTCGTCATCGTCACTGTGAACTGAAACATGGGTTAGTGGTCGACTGTTGACCGTATATTCGGCCTCACACAACAGTGTGTGTAACACCTCTTCATGTGGGTGTTTTTCGTGAAGTATAGTCTGTAATGCTGTCTTCACACATCGGACTAGGCGCTCCCATGCGCCACCCATAAAAGGCGCTGACGGAGTGATGAAGCGCCATACTATGCTTCGGCGACTTGCCTCTTCTTTGAAGGCGTCTCGGAGCTCTTTGTCGGCACCGTGCATGTTGGTGCCGTTGTCTGAATGTATTTCTGTTGGACATCCTCTGCGTGCAGCGAAGCGGCGCAGTGCTAGTATCGCGGAGTCTGCGCTGAGGCTTGCGGCGATTTCCAGGTGTACCGCTCTGGTGGTCAGGCACGTAAATAGAGCCACGTACCTCTTCTGATGCTGGCGACCGACTGTAACGGATAGCGGACCGAAATAGTCGAGTCCAGTGAATGTGAACGGCCTCTGATGGTGAGCTAGACGCGTTCTGGGGTGGTCGCCTGTAGCTGGTACTGGTGCGCACGCCTTCCTAATGCGACACGGTAAACAACGTGTCACTACCATCTTCGTTGTGGGTCTCATTCTGACGACCCAGTAATGCTGTCGGACTTCATTGATGGTCATCTCGGTTCCACTGTGTTGTAAGCTGCGGTGTGTCCAGTCTATGTAGAGCTGAGTTATACGATGGTCGCCATGTAATATGGGTGGGCGCTTGACGTCTTCTGTTATTTTGTCGATTCTATCTATACGACTTCTGAGGCGTATGACGTCATCCTTCAATTCTATTTGCAACGGTCGTAGGGCGCTGTCCTTGTCTATTTCTTCGTTTCCTCGCAAACTTGTTAACTCGCGGGAAAACATCTGTTGCTGTACAGCTTGCACGAGTAACCTCTCCGCTTGTTGGAGGTATTCGGCTTCTATTAAACTATATTTTGACGTAACTGGGGACGTCACTGATGCTGTAGGAGGGGGCACTGCCGTCTTTGTACGTTTCCTCCAATCCGGATCCGCTTCTATATTTTTCCTTGTTCTTTTATAGAACGTGTTTTCTTTGGGCGGCCGACATTTGGCGACGAAGCGTAGTACTGTCGCCGTCGCTCTCAACAGTCGTTCCCATTTCGAAAATCTTGCTGGATCGGGTATGACTTCTGTGAGTCTTCTATCTATATTTTCTATAGCGACTAAGGTTCGCTCCTCACCCGTCTGTTCCTCTAGTGGAGGCTTCTCTATTGGCCATGTTGTCGACTCTTCATACAGGAAGCTGGGGCCACAAAACCACTCGTGTCTCGAATCAAAGTTGTGTGGTACATCACGAGTGGCGGCGTCTGCTATATTTTTCTTAGTGGGCACCCATCGCCAGTCTTCGACTCTACTATGCTCTTCTATGGCAGCTATGCGGTGCGCGACGAACGGTTTGTAAACTCGAGCTCCTCTTCTGATCCAGGTCAGCACGGTTTTGCTGTCTGACCAGTACGTCACGGAGGCCGGCTTGACTCCGTGTTCTCGGATGACAGTTGCAGCGACGCGGGTCCCCATCACCGCGGCCTGCAGCTCGAGTCGGGGTATCGATTGGAGCTTGAGTGGCGCCACCTTTGCCTTGGCCATGACGAGGCTCACGTGAGTCTTGCCATCTTCTGTAGAGATACGCCAGTACACCGCTGCGGCGTACGAAGTTTCGCTCGCGTCCGTGAAAACGTGGACTTGCGTTTCTATGGCGTCGCTATATCCTGGGTAACATCTTGGTACTGTGACTTGTGCAAGGTTCTGTAGATGTTGAACCCAACTTCTCCATGCTGTGGCCAAGTCTGTGTCGAACGGCTGGTCCCAGTCGACTCCTCTTCTCCATGCTTCTTGGAGTATCTGTTTGGCGCGAATCGTTACGGGTGAGGCTAGGCCGAGTGGGTCGTATAGTGACATCACTATTTTCAGCGCCTCTCTCTTTGTGGGCACTTCCTTCTGTAATACGCCACTCGGTAATCGGGCTAGGCTCAGATTGAAACCCAGCGTATCTGCTCTTGGTCTCCATATTAGGCCAAGAATTTTTTCTGTATGGTCGCCGATGTCGACGACTTCTGTCTCTATAAGCGACGGTTCTATATTCTGTATGACGTCGATGTCATTAGATACCCATTTCTTAATTTCGAAACGAGCCTGTTGGTGTATCTTCTTCACCGCTGTTGCTATATGTGTCGCTTCTTCAACTGTTCTATAGCTATCCAGATAATCGTCCATATAATGGTTCTTCACTATTGCTTCTACTGCTTCTGGATGCTGTTCTATGTGCCGGTTCGCGTTCCAATTCTTCGCGAATATGGCCGTGCACGGTGAGCTTGCCGCGCCGAATATGATTGACGTCATTCGATACTCGTCGGGGGCTCCTTCTCTTCTATTGCCTCTCCACAAATATCGGAGGGCGTCTCTATCTTCAGGTCGTACTTTGACCTGCATGAACATTTCGGTAATGTCACCTGAAATGGCTATCGGATATCTACGAAACCTCATCATGACGCCGGGCAGCGACTGTAACAGGTCCGGTCCTGTGAGTAGGAAGTCGTTCAATGACAATCCATTCGATTTAGCTGCGGCGTCGTGTACTATTCGAAACTTCTCCGGCTTCATGGGATTGAAGACGTCGAAATGAGGCAGATACCAGGTTCTTCCTGGCGTGGTCTGTTTGGGCGCTTTTTCTGCGTACCCTTTTGAAAGGAGCGAGTCCATCTGTTCTATATATTTATTTCGAAGACTCGGATCTTTGTCGAGCTTCTTTTCTATAGAGATCAGCCGCTTGTGTGCTGTCCCATAACTATCGGGCATTTCAAAGTTGTTATTTTTCCATAACATAGCTGTTTCTATATGCCCATCTGTCAACTGTTTGGTATGTCTTTTCAAGATGTCTTCAGCCTGCTTCTCTGGATCAGAATCTGGACGCCGAGGATTAACTATTAGGGACTCGAGTGCGAAAAATTCACGAAGTTGCTCGTTCAGTCTATCGTCTCTATTTTCTCTATCTTCTCTGCATGCGCTGACGTAATGCACCTGCTGACCGAGTATTCTAGTGTGCGCGCCATGTAGCGTCCATCCAAGCGTTGTAAGTGACGCTATTGGCTGGTGCCTGGGGCCTCTTCTGACTTCACTGGCAAGGAGAAGGTGCCAGTTGTCTTGGCCAATCAAAATCTTGGGCGCGCCAACATCATAGACTAGCTGCTCTTTCAAGTCGATGAGATGTTTGCAATGTGTGACATCTTCTTCACGGACTGTCTGTGACGCGAGATTAAGCTTCGGTATGGTGCGCGCTCTGAACGGCACCCTATTTCTATGCTGACTCGCGAGTGTCACTGTGACTCTTTTCGAACAAGGAGTGTCGATCATGGTGTCACCGATCGCACCAATCTTCAGTGGGTCGATCTTGCCCTCGGCTCCGACTTGGTCGGCGATGTCTTCATCGATCAACGATACGGTCGATCCATCGTCGAGTAGGGCGAACGTAGATGCCTCTCCCGCCGGTCCAATGACCCGGACCGGGATGATTTTTAAATAGGCGTGATTCGACGATGATCTTGAGCTGGCGACTGTCTCCTTGGGCTCCTTTTTGACTTCGGTCTGTCTGGGCTTTTCGGCTGCCACCGCAGCAGGCTTCTTGTCGTAATGAAGTAGCCGACTGTGCGTGGCTGTACACCCCTTGACGTCACACTTCTTCGCGTTGCATTTATGCCGCTCTCTTCTTGGCTTCAGGCAACGGAAGCACAGGTTTAGATTCTTCGCAATTTCCCATCTCTTGTTACTATTGCTATTCTTGAACTTCGAGCAATCGCGTTCTATATGGCCATCCTTCTCACACAGTCGGCACTTGCTTGCTGACTTCTCTGTTGTTGTGTGAGTCCTCTGCTGCGGTGTGCGTCGGTTGGATGAGCCCTCTGTCTTGATGTTTTCAGCAGGAGCGAAAGCGCTGCAGTATCGAGCTTGTTCGGTAATGAATTCGCTAAACAGCGACAAGTCTGGCAAGGACTGGTACTTTTCTGTATATATACGGTACCACTGTACACGTATCGAGTTCGGTAGCTTCTCTGTCAAGGTTCGCATGAGCTCGGCGTTGATCAGGTAATGATCCTTCTTCAATGCTCGCAGCGTTACTATAGCGCACCTCACTTGGCTTGCGAATGAGCAAATATCCTTTGGATTCTCACTGCATCGTGTCAGTCCTCGCAATCTATCTGTTTCGGCCTGTGCTATCGAATCTGGTCGGCCGAATTGCAGCTCGAGTTCCCTCATGATGTCATCTGGTCTTGCATGGCCGATGAGTTCTGAACTAACTGTTTCTAAAGCGCGTCCATGCAGGCTTCTTCTAAGTCTTGCTGTATTCTCGACATCGTTGAAATATTTTCGAGTTGTTTCATAAATGGCTCGAAATGACAACCATTCTGTATGCGCACCACTGAAGTTTGGTAAAGTCATGATGACCTTCGACGCCGAGGAGGAATTCTGTGACTGCTGTTCTGTTTTCTTGTCAACTAAAGATGCTATAGCAGCCGTAAGGTCCGTAACGAATGGACGTAAATTATCCTCGCTCCTATCGTCTTCTATTTTCTTCATAGGTGGTGGCTCTATCTGTTTAGCACTATCTGGATCTATGTGCGTTCGACGAGAGTCCACTATTGGTTCGAAGTCCACAGGGGGGGGCGGTTGCTGTCGACTATCACGGATGTCCCCCTCGGCGGCGTTGGTCTCTCTCTGATCAGGAACAGGTTCAGGCGCCTCTTCCAGCCAGGAACGCACGTACTCTTCATTTGAGTTTCTATCGTCCAAATATTCTTCGTCCGACTCTTGTTCGGCTCTCTGAAGTGCTAACTGGGCAAGCTCCAACTTAATCTTCAATAAGTCTTCGCGAGCCTTCTGTAATTTTCTATATGACCGCGGTGACCTGTCAATGGTCGACGGCGGACGTCTATGTTCTATACGGGCGTCACCCCGGGCAGTCATTGGCAAGACTCGGCTATCTTTTCTATTTGATGGCTTCATTGTACTATCTGAAGTCGTCTCAAAGCGGGTTCCCTTCCTTGAGGTCGATGGCATCTGTTTCTGTACTGTTGTCGGCAATGGTGCAGGTACTCGTTCTATTGCTGAAGCTTCTATCTGTTCTATTCGTTCAGCGGCAGCAGGCGGAGACACGTCTTCACTGCGCTGCTGCATCGATCGCGCCGTCCCAGACGATGAAGGCGAACGCGGCGGCACCTGATGATGGATAGCAGGAACCCTCTCGGTTGGTTCCTGTATCGGAACTGTCCACGCCTCGGATGATTTGCCATGCGACCTCGTGATCGGCATTGTTGAAGTCTTCAATGAATCTTCAAAACTATTCGGTAGTCCACTGGTAAGCCTCAGGTGAAACTTCAATCCAAGTTTCCAAAAAAAAAATTTTTCAAAAAATTTTCAAAATTCTTCAAAGTCCCCAATCTTCAAAAAATATTCTAAGTTCGGATTGACTGAAACTTTTCTAAGTCCCAGACTGTTCAAAATCTTCTATGTGTGAAGTCGATCGAAATTCTCTAAGTCCAAAATTCTTCAAAAATATTCTATGTCCCGCTTGATCAAAACTTTTCTAAGTGTCAGGTTGTTGAAAATTTTCCAAGTTCAAAAATCTTCAAAAAATTTTCCAAGTCCCGGATTGTTGAAAATTTTCTAAGTTCAAAATTCTTCAAAAAATTTTCCAAGTTCAAAATCTTCAAAAATATTCTAAGTGTCGGGACCCCTCAAAATTTTCAAAGTGTGAAGTCGTTCGAAATTTTCTAAGTTCAGCTTGATTAAATTTCTTCTATGTTGTTGCTTCACTATTTTTCAACATCAGTCTGCCTAGGGGTAGTTTTCTTGAAGGGATGATTTCTTCAAGGTCCGACTTCTATTCAGCTTCTAGGGACACCCTTCGTGTCTTGAAATGTTGAAGGGTAGTTTTTTCTTCAAGGGGGTGCGACTTCACAATAGGGGTTGCGCCTTCAGGGTAGCTGCGTGGTTCGGTAAATCCAACTTCCAAATAGCTAGATCAGGCTATCTTCAAAATATCCGGCTCCGATGGACCAGAAAATGTACGGGGCGGACGTGATCGACTGGACTGTAGGGTGGCCAGGGTAGGTTATCCTATTCTTCGAAAGTGGACTGTATGGTGACAACCCACCTAGGTATAAATGATCCAGACGCGTTGACGCTCCGTCTATAAGCTACGGGCCATGAGGATGCAACCCTTAGCTGAATACTTGCTATACTTGCTGTTATTAACACAATATATAGGGGTAGGTATTGAGGGCTTACCAATAAAGTCACAATAAAACACTATTTAACTTGTTCACTATGCACTTAGCGATTTGAAGGGTGAAATTCGCGACTATATGATTCTACATTTAGGTATAAATCCAAATTATCTTGACAATGACTACAAATTCTATAAATTTTCAATGTTACTATTGTACGGCGCAACTATACCGTATCGACACCCAAAAAATCACCGTGTGTGATGAAGTTTATTAACTTAAATTTTCACTATGCTAATTCTAGATTTTAGGCTATATCTAGGCTTAGGTCTATGTGAGTAGGGGTTGTCGTACCTTCATGGATAGCCCTCGGTAGGCTCCACACAGCGGAGACGAATTCACCCCTTCATCCCCCTCCATGTAGGGGTGGGATGCCGAAAACTATACAAAACTATAGTAGGCGCGAAGCTATTACCTACTTGGGGTGAATTTACCGTAAAACTATGCTAGGAGGGCTATACAGCTATATGTATCTCTATAGATGTTGGGGTAGTATGTGTGACCGTGAAGCTTAATGTAAAAGAGAACACTGTATTTGCATGATACTTTTATTTTAATACAGACAATGCACATATCCTGGTACAGAACAGAGATCAGAGAGAAAAAAGAAAACGGAAGCTGTCAGCTACTCGATGACATCTCCTAATGTTGCCACAGCTAACATGCTTAAAACTATATTTAATAAATGTAAACACCATAACAGTTTCCTTCCCTTTTTGTGAAATTCCTTACTTTAATATTAAAATTACAAATTCAGTCTTTGAACAGGTTTTCTAACTCGGCTACTCCGACGTACAGCAACAGCAGAAGAATTAGAACTAGGTACAACTTCCTGAGAAACTTTAGGTACATTCTTAGAACTTACAACATTACTAGTACTAGGAACAGTTGAAACATCAGACACGTCAGGTGCAACATTTGGAATTTTTAATGTAACATTATTATCATTACTTAATGATGCTGAAACTAAATCGTTATCATTTGGCAAGGAAATAGAAGCATTAGTTGAATCATTGGGAATCACTGTATCTGCAGCACTTGGCACAGGATTCTCAGACATGGGAATCTCAAACTCATGCTGCAATTCTATTCTATCACCAACTCTTTTTAACTGGTCAATATGTCTTTTCCAAACCAAACCATTATCCATTTTAACCATATAATGCAGTTTCCCTAGCTTTTTATCAATAGTTCCAAATTTCCACTTCTCAGAACCCATATAATTTCTGGCAACTACCCGTTCACCAACAGATAATGTTCTTACTCCACTCATCCCCTCAGAAGAAAAACAACTCTCTGGTAAAAGTGAAGAAAAGTTACTGCTAGGTTGAAAAGCAAATACTAGCTCAGAAGGAGCTTTGGATGTAGATGGATGTGGCGTAATTCTGTACATAAATAAAATTTTATTTAGAACTTGTTGTAAATTTCCTTTACTTGCATTGCAACATTTTAACTTGTTTTTGATTGTCTGAACATACCGTTCTACCTGGCCATTGGTAGCAGGATTGTATGGAGCAGAACGCCTATGTAGAATGTTAAGTTTTTTCAGAAAATCCTGAAACTTGTAATTTGTAAATTGGGGACCATTGTCGCTAGTTAAAATCTTAGGATAACCAAAAGTTGCAAATATCCTTTCTAAAATTTCTATTGTATTTTCCGTAGTAATTCGATCGAGCATATACACTTCAGGCCATTTAGAAAACGCATCCACTAATATTAGAAAATAAGTTCCCATGAACTTACCGGCAAAGTCAATATGGACTCGTTCAAATGGTTTTGTGGGATACTCCCATGAATGCTTATTAGCTACTGAACTTGGATTTTTTTGTTGTAAACAACATTGTATGCAGTTTGCCACAAGATCACGCACATCTTTGTCAATGCCAGGCCACCAGCAATAATGCCTAGCTAAAGCTAGCATTCTATTTATCCCAAAATGAGCAGTATGTAAATCTTTAAGTATAGTGGGCCTCAATTTTGTAGGAATGACAACTCGTGATCCTCTCACAATACAACCATTTTGTAATGAAAATTCAGATTGATCAATACCAAATCTGTCCTGGTGTGAAATAATATTACCCGAACGCAAACCTAATAATAAAGGTTGCAAACTTAAATCTTGCTTTGTAGAATTGCAAATCTGATCTACTGTAATTGGTAACTTCTCTATTAATTCTATTTGGCAAACATCAACTTCTTCCCTTAATTTTGGTTCTTCCACTTCAAGTGGTAACCTTGACAATGCATCTGCATTAGCATTTGCTTTAGAAGTTTTGTATCTAATTTCATAATTAAAACCTTGTAAGTATATAGCATAATGTTGCATACGGGCTGCTGAAAGTTGTGGTAATGCTTTAGAAGGTGAAAATATTTGTAACAAAGGCTTATGATCTGTATACAGGATGAACTTCCTACCATATAAATATTGGAAAAACTTTTTAACTCCAAAAATAATTGCATAAGCTTCTTTATCTATCTGAGCCCATTTCCTTTGAGAACTATTCAAGGTTTGAGATGCATAGTGAATAGGACGTTCTGAACCATCTGGCATGATGTGAGAAAGTATTGCTCCAACTCCAGTTGGAGAAGCGTCTGTAGCCAACACTAAAGGTAAGTCAGGTGAGTAATGAGCTAACACAGTATCTGAAATTAACTCTTTCTTAAGCTTCTGAAAAACTACCTCACATTCACTTGACCAATGCCACTTAGTCTCTTTCCTCAATAATCTATGTAATGGTTCTAAAGTATTACTCAAATTATGGAAAAATCTACCATAGTAATTAATTAGTCCTAAGAAACTTTGTAATTCAGTAAGGTTTTTAGGCCTAGGTGCATCTCTAATAGCTTTAATCTTATCACTGGTCCCAGATATACCCTTCTTACTAATAATGTAACCACAGTATTCAATTTCATCTTTCAAGAATTGAGATTTGTTTAAATTTACTTTTAGACCATATTCAGCCAACCGTGAAAAAACTATTTCTAGTCGCTCTAGATGTACTTTATCATCAGGCCCTGTAACTCTAATATCATCAATGAAAACATGTACCCCAGGAATATCTTTTAAGATGTTTTCAATCTTACGCTGCCATTTTGCAGGTGCACAATTTAAACCAAACATGAGCCGTGTACATTTGTAAAGACCTTTGTGTGTATTTAATGTAAGTAAATGTTGATCTTGCTCTCTAACATGCCAATTGAGATAAGCATTACATAAATCTATTTTGCTGAACTTCTCACCACCAGCAAGACCATGAAACAATTCATCAGACGTTGGTAAAGGGTGCTCATCCACAATTAATTGTGGATTTATAGTAATTTTGTAATCCCCGCAAAGTCTAACCTTACCATTGGCCTTGACCACAGGTACCACTGGTGTTGCATACTCAGAGTAATCTACCTTGACTAGGACTCCATCCTTGACCAGGTTGTCAATTTCCTGATCGACTTTTTCTTTCAACGCAAATGGGACTGGCCTAGCCCGACAAAAAATTGGTTTTGCATTTTGCCTGAGGTGTAATGCCACCGGATCACCTTTTATTTCACCAATGTTTTTACCATCAAAGAGTGTACAGTATTTTTTAAACAATAATTGCAATCTAGACTCAATAGAATTAGTAGAGTGGGGTGGAGCAGAAACATTACCTGCAAGGTGCACTGCCTTCACATCAAGATACTCACGAAATTGCTCCCAGGTAAACAACTTAATCCATTCCCTGCCCAGAAGTGGATCTTTGTTACCACTCACCACATACAGCTTGAGATTATTTTGAGTCTCTGTACCAAGCGTTGCAGAGCATGTAATGTAACCTAAAACATTTAAAAGGTTATTAGAATAAGTACACAATTTAATCTTAGTTTTATGCAAATCTAAATCCTGAAAACATTTCTTGTATAACTTATCACTAATTATAGATACCGCAGAACCACTGTCAAATTCCATCTTAATTTTAAAATTGTTTACAATAGGATACACCCAGAACCTATTGATCTGGCTGCAAGATGTGTTATTTATGTATTCTATCTCACTGGAATTATCCTGCCCAATAGCATTTACTGAATCCTTAGATTTTTTAAATTTTAAACACATTTTCTTAATATGACCTTGTGTCTTACAGAAATTGCATGTAATTTTGATAAGTTTACACTTATTTGCATAATGGTTACCTCCACATCTGTAACATGTCACCTTTTTGGTATTTTTAGCACTATCAGTTTCACTTTTAGGGGTTACCTGTTTCTTCTTTGTTTTTTGTAGCACTGCACGTACTGGAACGACATTATCCTCGTGCGTTCTGACACTCTCCATGCCGACAGCAATGTCTAACGCCTTATCCAGTGAAAGCTCACGCTGCTCCAGTAGCCTGTCTTTGATTTTCGAATTTCGAATCCCGCATACAAACTGATTGCGAAGCGCGGTGTTGAGGAAACTACCGAAATTGCATGTCGCCGCCATCCTGCGAAGCTCGGCGATGTACTCTTTGACCGTCTCGCCTTCCTTTTGTAATCGATTATGGAATTTGTGATACTCGGCGATTTCAAGTGGTTGAGGATCCAAATGCATGGTCAATGTTTTTACATTTTCATCGTAGGTTCTGTCTTCTGGCTTCTTCGGTGAAACTAGGTCACATATAGTATCGTAAGTCTGTGCTCCGATGTAGTGCAAGAAATAGGAATTTTTACTTTCCTGTTTCGTAATTCCGTAGATCTGGAATGCCCCTTGTAATCGCTGAACCCAGCGTTCAAATCTGCTCTTGCTTTCGTAAAACTCGATGAAGTTAGGGGGAACTTGTATAGGATGTGCAGTCGCACATTCCATGGCGGCGTCCTTCGCCATTTTTCAACACAGGAATCACACACGTTTTTGCAATCCGTTGTAATCCTTGGCGTAGATCGTCATTTTCCTCGTCGCCAAAACTGTTGGGGTAGTATGTGTGACCGTGAAGCTTAATGTAAAAGAGAACACTGTATTTGCATGATACTTTTATTTTAATACAGACAATGCACATATCCTGGTACAGAACAGAGATCAGAGAGAAAAAAGAAAACGGAAGCTGTCAGCTACTCGATGACATCTCCTAATGTTGCCACAGCTAACATGCTTAAAACTATATTTAATAAATGTAAACACCATAACAGTTTATACGACAACCCTCTACAAAACTACATATGTCTCAACCCTGTCACTTAAGGGGTTGCAACTCTATAAGCGTATATGTTTCAGGGGGATAAAAATAAACAGTTTTATTTAAACCTAAATTACGGCTTTATGCCTGCATACACTATAGACATCTATATATCCCCTGAAAGGATTTTTCAAGGCGGTTCTATTTCAGACATTTAGAAGTCTAGAATCTAGACTTGTTTTTTCGGAAAAGGAAGAGGGTAGATGCAAAGTGTTTTATTTTGTGCATACCTTCACCAGGGCTATTTATCAAAAACTGTTGACCAATCACGTACCAGCATCCTCCTGCTCTGTGATTGGTCAGTGTCGCTTTTAGCTATGCGACTACCTTTGACCTGAATATTTCGGGTCTCAATTACCAAGCCCTTTCTATTTACCTATGTATGTCTGTTTGTGTGTGTATATACCTCGATTACCTTATATACCACCGATTACCTTTTATATACCTTTATATACCTTGATTACCTTCATATACCTTCGATTACCAGGGTTACCATGTGTTTACTGTTATGTGTAAGGGACAGGATACCCTACCTAACTATATTCTATCTATTTGGAAGAAATAAAGGCTCCAAGGGCTTATATACTGCCTCTTTAGAGCAAACAACTGTAACGAATGTGTTTTATTTCAATAACAAACTATGTATCAACTATAGCTACCTATAACTATCTATACTATGCAGCTTTATTTGTTACAGCATTCTATGTACTAACTAACTACCTATAACTACCTATACTATGTAGTCGCGGTTTTATTTGTTGCAACATTCTATGTACTACTATAGCTACCTATAACTATCTATACTATGTAGCTAAGACGCATCGTCGCGAACAGAAATCGTTTTATTTATTTGTTGTTTGTTTTAAATTCCATTTCAATTATTTATTACATATTCTTTGAAAGTGATGTACATGCCTGTAAGTTATTTGTTTACACAGGATCCTCTAGTAAATGTTATTCTAAAAGAATGTCCTACAAACGAGTCATTGGTGTGAAATAAAGAGATCATTCACTTATCGTCACTGAGGCAAGCGAGCTTTTACCTCCTAGCTTTCACGAGCCGAGTGTTAGTTAAAACAGTTAAATATCTTTTAGGTTCAGATAAGCTATGTTAGCGGTTGAGGTGCAGAAGGTAAAAACCCCCTTCTGGGGTAGACAAGTCAAAATTAACTCATTTCTATCCGTTTCAACACCCTACCATGTAGTTATTAATCTGTGCATGTAGCAGCTAAGCGAAGAAGATTACTTTAACGATGATTACTTGAAGTGGTAAGTACGGGCCGCTTTATTGTACTGATTGCCTCACTTAATTGCTACAATTACAGCTTCTTACCAGGAGCTCCTCGCAATGTAGGAAGTAAACATATCAGAGTATGTATTATTGGAAAATGAATACATAATAGTTAGTCGCATATGGTTGATAAATGTTACTGTGCTATGCTACCTAAAGCCACACACAGAAAAAAAATGGAACATTTATGGTTGTTCCGCACATCTCTGGTGCCCTGTGCCGGACATGGTCTGGCCGGAGCTTAAAAATAACGGTGCGTACATAATAATATGAGCTCCTTCGCACACGTCCTTATCTTAACAATGAGCAGGCCGTATCACACCGCGGCCCGGCTACGGACCAGGCAAAGCCCTGATATGTATGGATCAACCATAAAAGGAATCTAAAATTGCCTGAACAATTACTCAGTACAAAAGACATAAACGAGATTTTTCAATTCTCAAATTGTTTTACATCCACCTGTATACTGATATAGTTTTTGTCGTTTAACTGTATCCTTAATATCAGTAGACTTGGGATAGCCGTTGAATTATATTCTACTTTAAACAAATCGTCATCTGCTGTTCTCAGACGTATAATCAAAGTGCCATAAGTAGATGAGCTCATATATTTAGGATCGCATCCTTTCGTTTTTTACTACCTTTTTTGTTGTTTCAAAGCTAAGCGGTACCTATGAGGTTATTTTCACACTAAATTAACTAAAGTCGTAATGCAAAACTAGTGTCAATTTGGCAACACGTCATTATGGCATCAGTCGGCACATCTAAGCGAGCCGACTCCATCACGAGATTGCAGATTACGCGAGAAAATAACAGCTAATAACTCTGTTTTATAACAAGAAAAAAAACCAGTTGTATATATATAAGAAAAAAAAATCACCAAAATGATAGCTAGTTGTCTGTCTAATAGATCCTTGTATTCATCAAATAGTTATCAAATAGTTATCAAAATAAAAAGCAATCAACATCCGACTAGGCTAATTACAAAAAGCAGAAACGGTAGTTAACATATTTAGTTACTGATCGTTTATAGATCCGTTAATTAATTGCAATAAAAACTAATAAAATCTACACTTTATCACTGCTGTAGAAACGAAAAATAACTTACACAATTACACGCAATTTAGTAATGATAAGCACTTAAATTTATGCAAATGTTCCTTTCAACTAATTGATAGACACCATTTATTCGTTCGCGTGCAAACATTAAATAAATCGCTGCCCAGTGACTAACGTAAAGTTACAAACCATTTGTTTAATGGATATCGATACTCACTTCCTTACACACGGCTACCACACGGCCATTACCGGCTGAGAACTTTAATCACGATACAATTATAAACAATCGTTGAAGAAATAATGTCAGAACAAGAAATATCACTATGAGTGAAACTACACAGTATCGTGCATATATCGTGTCTACCGAGCAATTAACATTTATCAAAGACATAAGTTAAAGAATTAAAGTGTCTGTCGTGCTAAAATAAAAACTAGACACAAACACTCATTCAACGGAAATCAAACATGATGAGAGTAAACGGGACACCGCGGCGTCTTCCGTCTCAAAATGGCTTATTACAAGGTAGGAATGCAACAATAACAAACAGGAATGAATTAACAATAGTTCCCTACGTGTCAAGTCTCACACACTCGGCATTACAAACATGCTACAAAAAAGAGGTCGCATCCTAAACGCACGCCACAAAAACTACGACGGACAAAACGGTATCGGGCGGCGAGTTCAAACGCACCGGGCGACCACTCATCTCACACCATCGGCCGGCGTCTCCTACTCTGCCATACGTGACCTAATGACAACTCGACCACGGTAAACCACGCAAACGTCGCACTCTTCACACGACAATATAGACTCTAGCCACATCGACCCAAAGACGCAAGTGCAACCCCAATAAAATACAGGTACGCCGTTCTTTACAGTTTTCCCGATAATAGAGCATACAAAGCCAGATTTGCGCAAAACATTTTTAGCAAACAATTAGCAGTTAATGGTTTAAGGACATACGATTACCTACTCAGTGGTTTCGTTAACAGTATTTTAGGATTCCGTACTTATAAACATGTTTTGGAAACCTCAAGATCGTTTTTTTTTCTTCAAAAATGAATGTAAACACCTTTCACTAATATTTACTATAAAACAATTTTTATATCCACGTGATGAGATCCACAGCAGCAGGCAAGTCGCAGTTTGTTTAGTACTTCTTGTCCTTAACGTATGTAGAGCTATAGTAACACGCTACCACAGTGCGAAAACAGGCCGATTTTCCTGAAAACTGCGTGCCGCTTATGTTGATCGTGTGTCTACACCAGAATGTTTTAAAACAGTTACATGTTTCTAATTACCACTTGCTGTTACTATAATCTTGGATTATTGGGCCAAAATCTGTGGGTATTAATATAATGTACAGGATCTACCCAATCACTGTAAAAGCACGTGTTAACGGACACGAATGCAGGATGTGTTTGAAGGGCTTCCAAAAAGAATTGATTTTTCTTAGGAAGTTATTACAAAGTAGCAAATTCTTAGATAATTAAGTAATAAAATAATGTATTATGTACCGTAAACTTGAATCGTGAAGCGTGAGATGTCAGCAACAGTGTTGACGGAAACGAGCGCGGAGGAATAACGCATGACTGAGCCGGGCCTTTGTGCTTTCGTCACAAGCAGCCATTTAACAAGACAAGCTTACCGAATTTTACCAGCTTCAATTTTTATTGTAAATAATTAATTAGAAATCTTAGACTGATAAATAAGGTGTGTGCAATAACGGACATGTATTTCTTTTTCGACTTTGTTTACCTGTTGACATTGCACAGTTATACCATCGTTGTGGCAAGTATTTTTGCGAATTGTTTACATATTCGTCATTCCAGCACCCAGTGAATTCAGGAAAATTTCAGTATTTTTACAAATATATTGTGAATCAACATGGGCTATTGACCTATAGTCACCTAAAAATTAGGTGAGGTGTAATAATATTCAATTAATCATTTATTCGTGTCACTGGTTTTTGAACATCAAAATGTTGTTTTGGGGTGGCAATAATGTTACTGACTAAGGCACCTAAAATCGTAATAATCGATGCGCTATAATGTTGATATTTACGTTTGATGTTAAGTAAACAATACACAACTGTTGCTCGACATTATTTCCAGTGCATACATAGTTACCATAGTTGAAATCTTGTCTGCGTAATCAGTTCAGCAGCTAAATCATTTACCAAACGGGATAAGACAGCGTGTCGAAGACAACACATAATCAAAACAAGGACAAATTATAAATAGGTGCATATAAATCAGGTTACGGCCAAGAGTCGTAGGGTTGGGGGCGTGCCCTCGATACAATCGCCGGAACCACACCGCGGGACGCCGCGCCACGACGCCGACATTCACTGACATTCGCCGACACTCGCCCATTCACCGACACACACCGACAACGGTGACAATACGCCGACACCCTGATCACCATGACGACATTGTTCTTACTCTATTGGACGATTGATGCGGAGAGATGCGACACATCTGTTGATATTATATTGATAGGCAGATAATCATCATGAATAAAGAGCTTGAGTGTATTTCCGTTTGAACTCAAATGATTTCTTGAGTCCGTCTGAATAGTGTTATTGAAAACCAGAATTTAAATGTTTCTTAGATTCACTTTCTATTTCTACATTTTCTTATCTTTAAAGCCTATCTTGCAAATAATGTGAATGAAATCTCTTGTACGTGTCAAAAACTTAAATAAAATTAATGGAAAACATATGCGCATAAACATCTTACATGAATCACATAAAATTTTGTTCTGACAATACTCTCAAACGCATATTACTAAGCAATCAACCGATGGTCAACTATTCAAAAGTGTTGATTATAAAACTAGTGATTAAAGCAAAAGCTTAAATTAACATAAATGAGTCAAGAACAGGGGCTACGAAGATCAGGATGCCCATTAAAGTATTGAAATAAATAGCTCGTATGATTGCAAGTAAATTCGCAATTATATAAAAGATATAAACAACTTTTTTACGGCACGGTATCTCTGACAGCAATAAACTGCACAAGTAGATGGAGGAAGAAGCTGTGTCTACTTAGAATTCAGGCAGCGTGCTTATTGTCCGAACTCGAAGCGGATATCGTTAGGTACAGGACCTAAAATTCCGTAGCGAATTCACTTTTAACCCAGATTGCTGATTAAAACCTTTTTGGGGGGCTGAACTTGAACCCTACATCAAAGAATTAGGGTCCAGATTGATTCGCTGATAAATTCGGGAAAGGCTCGCGGCCAAGCCGCGGCAGATATAATTAGCAGTTACGGTGTCGGGAAAGCTATAAAAACGGCAAATCGAGGGACGGACGGATAGGCACAATGTGTTAGATATTAATTTCGAAATTATAGGCTAGCGTAGCATGCAAAGGTGTTCGGAGCAAAAACATCAACAGAAGTGCTAAGAGAGGACGATTATTATTTTAGGTTCGTGTAATAATCCGTCCCGAACAGCTGCCTCTACAAATATTTATTATTTGATATGTGATTTAGATTGTTTGTAAAAACTTTGTAAGTAAACACTTCGCAGTCAGACGGGGAAACGCTGTCTGCGTAATAACTAATATTGGCAAATACTGTTTTGTTATCCGACCTTTATTTTGTTTTGCGACTGTTATCATTTCCCGTTTTAATAAGAACTTTACAGCGGAATAAAACAGTTTAATGACATTTTTCAACTTCGCTCTTTTTCTCTGAGCTGGCATGTCTCCCGGCTATAGCGCGTAGAATGCTGTTGGGGCTACCACGGAGTCTGTTTAGCAGTGAGGCCGCTTTCTTTCGCCGAACAGCATTGAAGCGAATTAAATTATAAAAAATTTAATTAAAAATTAAATTCTAAATAATGAAAATTTGCCCATAACTAACTATATAACTCCAAACGATACCTATCGTTATAGTTTAGATCCTACGATCTAAAACTATAAATTGCTTGTAAAATCAGTGGGTCAGGACTTTAACTGTTTATGGAACAAAAAAGAGGTTTTATAAAATCATTGTAACAAGTTGCGTCATTCATTTGATTGGATGTGACTGGCGGTTGACAAACTTGACGACACTAAAATGCGCGCTCGCCAATTTGTCAAATTATTATTGAGCCGCAATTATTTTCGTTCCATATATCTATAACTTAGGTATTTTTTTATTTATATTAACTACTACCTATTGCCAACGGTTTTACTAGCCTTGGGGAATTCCGTTCCCGTTCGTTGTTACATCATGGACGCATAAAATGGCACATACAACCTAAGTTACAAAGTTTAAAGTTATACCACACTACAGACGATCAATTTGTGAAATTTGGGGTTTATAAAAAACCCTAATTTAATTTTATAAATTAATATATGTTTAGTACTTCCAAAAGGACACCGCAAGTGTTTTCAGAAGGTCCTTCTCTCCGGAGCCTGTACCTATTAACCATGTGCATCTTTTGTGTTTTATTAAATACATAACATGTATTTGACTGTAGTCCAGGCAAAAATATACACTCTAGGCTACTGGAAAATTTCAGATGGAAAGAAATTCCAGTAACATTTTGTTCAACCCCGGAATTGGACTTAGGACCTCACTATCGAAGAAGACGGCCTGGGCGTCGGAAGTCATAGGGCCATTCCCGGCCACCGTAGGCGCGGGCCTGCCGGTAGCTCGCCATTCGATAACAACCAGGCCCAGGTTGACGGCGCGTAAGGTTCCACGCGTGTCTAAAAGAGACGTCAGCAAAGAAGATGGAGCCCGCTAGGGTCATTGCCTGCTAGGGTTGCAGAGTTTGTTCCAAAGAGTCACTGCGACCTTGGAACACAAAGGGCATCAGGAGGAACACGGATGGGTTTTAATCATTAAGAGTCTGATAATGGATTCCACTCACCCCAGAGCGGAAGCAGTCATTTGATAATTTCCCATACATAATTAAAAGAAAAACAGAACCTCATTCTCAGCACTAGCGCTTGCGAGCACTGGACTTACGAGGGATATTTCAAAAATTTAAATATTAATCGGACCAGTTTACCGTTTAAAGATTTTTCATCAACCCCTGATTATGAAAAAATTGTTAAATCCGTCCATCTGGCATGTTTGCCGATGCGTGGGTCGATGGCTTTCATGCCCAATTCCTGCTAAGTCGTGTCCGCGGCAGTAGCAACGGCATTCAGAGCGTTGTGGCCGGCCGACCTGACTGCACAAAACTGTGGCATTGTGCGCACGCCATGCCAAGAGGGGCTTCTAATTATGGAGTAATCGTATTTATTTGAGTTTTTATCTTTTTAATTATATTGGGATATCTGAATCATGTAAATAAATGTAATTCTGTGTATGTGTACTTAAATTAGTTACTAATATAGTGTGTAAGTTTTTACTAACTATGAATCACTGATATCTGATTTCAATTAAATTAAAAATGGAATGTATGCAAAATTGCTTGCTCATTATTCGGAGCGGAAATAATATCCATTCCACGGCACTCTGTTTAATAACTTAGAAGACATGCATTCTGTGACATAATTATATGATCTACATTCTAGAGAATGCAATCCATTTGAGTGTAGTTAAGAAAACCTTTTGTAGGGTTCCGTATGGATAAATTAGATTTCACTTCATTTTCGGTTCGTACTGCACCGGGACCTTCTGGGACAGTACGTACGGCATACGAGTAGAAAAAAAAACTCGATAAAATTGCTTTCTATGTGTGAAAGAGTTTTCGTAACCGGATCAACATTCCCAACAAAAAAACTCCGTTAATTCCCGGTTGTTGATATTATAGTGTTTCAAACAGAAGGCACGAATACAAAGTACACCTCCCAAATAAAAAAAAATCTCTAAATAAAGAGTATTCTATTCCAGAACAAAACAAAGTCGCTGTCTGGTCTGTGTATGTCTGTTTCTACTTCTCCTAAACCACGCAACAGAATTCAATCGGATTGTAACCTATATTCACTAATAGAAAGACTGATAAAAGGGGAAGGTTTGTGTATATAAATTGCATCTTGGGCAAAGAAAGTTTGGGTAGTGTTTATATTAAAATAAATACATGTTGTATTTACCAGGCATCTTGTATTTATTTTATTTCCTGACAAATGAGCGAATTAATTAAAACATGACATGATGTAATTATAACAGCGCCATACGTGTGATATCACCTTATGTATTTTATACGTACATAGTACCTGCATAACAAGTAGGAACACATGTAGGTAGTCTTACTTACCCAAATAAAGATGACCCCAGTTTTGTACTACATAATATATTTGCAGACATTAAATTTGTGTTACGTTGCCTAGAGAAGATTCCATAGGTGCCTACAAATTCTTGTGTATGTATTTTCTTTAGGTAGGTATATAGGTACAAACATGTTTAGCTAACATGCTATTTTTGTGGAGGAAAATATTTTAATCTAGGTACACTGATGTTTAAAAACGTGTTTTTCAGTTATGCTATAGTATGATATCATCAAATATTTCTAGTTATTAACCTATAAGCCTACTTTTGTATTTTTTCACGTTTTCATTTTTCATTCACATTTTATGCATATTATATGCATCATGTGTGTTCTTTTCATTTTCACCAAAGCAAATTTTTTAAAGATAGAATTGGAAGCTATTTATGCAGGTGTGTTTCTGCATAAATAGCTTCCAATTCTATCAAATTTTGCTTTTAAAATTGAAGTGTTTCCGTGCTCAAGGCTCCTGCTGACAGAATCCATCGTTGTCGCACAGTCGCGTTGCAACTGTCTCCGAGCGCCCTTATGCTGAATAGCTGGATTTTAATCACTCTGGCTGTTTTACTTACGTGATTTAAGTACATTTATAATCTAAGTTTTTGCTGTTGTCTGTTCATGCGAATACTAAACATACATTGATTTGTTTTCGTTGTGAATGAACGGAGCTTATTTTATAAGACGATAATATGGTAATAAAAATACTTTTAACGAGGCTTTACTAATGTTAAAATAAACGAGGTTATTAAATGATATTTAGGTACTCCTAAAATCCTAAAATTAAGTTCATTTGTATTGTCCAATTAAGTTGATACTTACAAATAATCAATAAGAAAATGCTTTAAAAATTAAATCATTTCAATTTTGTTCATATTGTCTGTCTGTCTGCCTAGTTACCGTTTTACAGTCCCTTTTGAATGCATAGAATAATTTAAAAAAAAAGCAGAACAGTCCAGCATTTCATTTTCAACTAAATAGATTCTGACGATGATGATAACTTGGTACCTACCGACTAACGGCAGCCATTTTTATCCTCGCTGTGTACCTCGCAGAACGGGGTTTTTCCTGAATAAATAAAGAAGGCACATAATATGTCCTAAATCGGTCGCCAATACCTGCCTATGTATTTGATACAAATTTGACCGCATCCGGCCAACGTTTGAGTCAAATTTGGAAGGCAATGTAAGATGAAACGAAGCGATCGCGAAGCGTGTTCCATATTATTGCAACGTGGGTTATATTCGGGCGCTAAGGAGTGTTTTTGATTATTCTCATTAAGAATAGAGGCATACAGTATCAATTCCAAATTCCAATAGGAGCGAGGGACACACGTGACAGCGGCGTAGTACTCTACCGCCGTAAATAATCGTGCTAGTGTGGACCTGCCCTTCAAACTGGTTTCCTCATCATACCAACCAATTTACTTTGAATATTTGAATATGAAAAATGATGACTTAATAGAATTTTAGTGACATGTTACTTGCATAACTGCAATGAAGAAGTAACAAACTGGACTAGAATACTTAAAACTGGTTGGGCAAATAAAGACAATTACAGTAGGTATACAATTACTAGATCTAAATAAAAAATATGTGGCATGCCATAATCTGGTTATAATGTTCGCACTACTGGGACTCGGGCCCCTTCTCTGTGAGAGGTACTAAATAGAGAGAAAATCTTCGGCAAGATATAAAGACCGCTCTATTAAGAAAATTGCGGCTATTCTACAAACCACTATTCACTTTATAGAATAAACAGGACTTACATTTCTAAAATTAAGGGAAATACATTATTAGTAAGTAGTTTAATAATATTAGGTAGAGGAAAGTAACCAAATATGGAATACTATTTCGTTTTATGGATATTAAAAAATAACAGAAGCGTTCGATGGTAATCCTAATCAGTAATTTATTTGAAAGTCAGCAATCAGTATTTCCATGTTAACATGTTAATTAACAAAATAATATTTTCTTTTTTTCAAAGTAACAAATGAGGAACCAAATATGGAATAGGGTACCAAAAATGGAATACGGTCATGAGAATCCAAAAATCGTGGTTAATAATATGAATTACTTGTTTTTAAAAAACCACAAACTCATCGTCGACACAGAATCATCGAAATTGTTATTTGCCCAGAGCCCACACATTCAGCACTTGATTTATTTTTATATTCTTCTACCCTTAGAAAAAAAAATAGTTTTTGACATCCACCATCATCAAAGTCTAAAGATTATCGCTCCATGAAATTAATAAGGATCACTGTATGTGCCAAGCTGGATGCATCCCTTCTTCAGAGTATTATTATCATCAAAATCCAAACGTGGTCCATATTTAGATTTTCACACCGGTTCCATCATATGTGCTCATATTTTGCGAGCTACAATAGCATCATTTGCTAATGCAGATTTTACTTATAAAAACAAACATTTAAGCATCATCATTTCTAGTGTCACTGAATACATTGGTCATACCATAAAAAACATGGGCTTTCTACCCTTTAAAGTTTTTTTTACCCTTTAAAGTTTCTGGGTGGTGACAAAACAACACACCAGTCACAAGCGAGGCTTATCTTTCACTGAAACGGTGGTCAGTGTACGGTTCTAAAATTAGCAAATGAAATAAAAGATGGTGATGTATTTCGGTTACAAGTACAGTTTATGGAGAAATCATGTGATTCCATATTTGGATACTATTCCATATTTGGTTACTTTCTTCTACCAAAAACGTAATCCTTAAATCCTATTGAATAGGTATAGGCACTATTTCAAATCCGCTTACGCTTCAGGATATTGTCGACGGAGAGCACGCTCCCCAAGAAGAAACATATTCACTCTTGACTTAAAGACCCCAATGTTGTAACTTTCAGAATAACTTTAGCCCTTCAGTTTCAGTCCAAACTCAAGTCTTTGAGGAATAAATAACTTAGGTAAGCGTAACCAACATACATAATTCGATATTACTCTTACGTGTACCTTATTTTTTACACAATACTTCCTTCCTTATTTGCTTGCCTTATTTAAACAGCACAAACTCTCAAACATCAATAATAAGTTGTGAATTTTATATTTTTTTAATGACTGTTTGGAGGGGACTGGAAGAGTAGGTACTGTACGATTCACGTACAGGCAAATAGCTAACGCCGCAACCTACTTTCGCTACTCGTTTGATTTACTTGTATAATTACAATTATTTAGTTGACCAATAGCTGCCTTAGCGCTATTACCGCGGATTAGCATCCAACGTAACTTTCGTGTAATTTTTACGAATAAACTATATTATCGGGAAGTCTGTGGTTTTCGTCAACTCACATCAAACAACTCAACTGTAAGTAACTGGCTGCCTCTGAACCATACAAGTACAATATTTGGCGTCAACCAAAACAACGAGGGACAAGAGAAAAGAAAACGAGATGCATCTCGTAAAATTATTTTCTATGCTCACTACTCTTTGAATAAATTACACAAAACCTTGTTGTTATAAAATATTATTTTTAAACGTCAGCTAATTTATTTAACCTATAAGGTGTTGTATAGTATGTATTATATTAGTGAAAAACTCTTTAAACAAAGATGATATCAATACGAATTTTAGTAACACTTGGTGTTATAGAAAAGCTTTTATAAGAAACTGAAATACGAACTTAGATAATTATGTAATTTCGTATTTCGGTTTCTTATAAAAGCTTTTCTTAATAAAAGATCCACCAAACGCCAAATCAATCATTATAATGATTGATTTGGCATTTATAAATCTAAAATTCAGGATTCTACTGCGTTATCACATGAAAAACAGTAAAAACTTAATTCACTTTACTGGTAGAGCATGAAAACTTGACTAAAGGATGACAAATATGTTTTTTATGCTTAGTTTGTATTCTAGTTGCAGTACCTAGTCAGTAATCTGGAATTTTACGAGTCTTTCGACATTTGCATTCTTATTTACAAAAACTCTTTAACCATACTATTTTTATTGTATAGAGAATTTGCTTATAATCAGTATTTAAATTAAGCAAGTGTTTGAATTGTTTTAAAAGTCCAAAGCGCTGATGCTCAAACGCGCGCTTCAAAATTGAGAACAAGTACCAAAACAAGATTCTTCAATAGTATCCCAACGAAACAGTCACATTATACTTACCTACCCACACCAAATATTCAAAACAACTTCACGCTTTATTGCCCTATTTTACCCGAATCCTAATTTCATAAATTGATCCCACAAAAAGAAACAGAAGAATGAAACCGCTCTATTGTGTCCTCCATCATTAGATTAAAGGTTTTTCGCTGTGAAAGAGGTTCAAAATGTTGGAGAAGCCTGTAATGCGCGTTATGTGTGTAACGAGCCGGCGGGTGAGTCAGCAGAACAGGCCAATATCGGGATCTATTAGCGCACAAGCGAGCGCGACGCGCCGCGTTACACCGTGAAACAGACCACCAAGAATACCTCTTTTTACAATTTTCTACCACTTTTTTTATTTTACCCCACACGAAGTACCTCTAATCTACGAAATTGTATATATAAATCCATTTTGATCTATATATTTCAAGTATCATTAACAACTAATCAAGTCATTGTAATTGAATAATTTGGTGCTTCTACAAATGTTTTTAGAAGCACCAAATTATTCTATTACAATTGTTTTTTTTTTTGGAAACAAAGTTTCCAAAATGTCTCAATTTTAATCGAATAATGTTTCCCCTATTTAAATAAAACCAGGAAATATAATGAATTCAATTTAATATTCCTACTCAATAGTTATAACAATTTAACCAATATTTACACAAATAATTTGATCTACACTATGAACAGGAAAAAAGATTCAGTTCTCATCACTAAATAAATAACAATCTTATTCTACGCCAGCTATTATAAAACAATAGATATGCTTTTTACATTTATTGCTACTCATATTATGTACCTATTTATTTATTCCTATTAGAAAAGAAAGAGCAAATCTTTGTCTAATTATATAAACGCGAAATAGTTTGCATTTTACCAAAATACCTATTTGTAACATTGCGTGCAGTCATAGTCAGGAACTTGCTCTCTGAATTTGTTTAATTATATATATTTGCACGTTTTTTTCTCAATGATACATAAATGTAGAATACTTTTTCACATCTTTCGTTTTTCTAATCATCAATAGTTACATAAACCTTAAAGTGAGATCACTTAACACACGATGATGACCGCTCTGTGTGAGACGAATCATCTGCGGAGTGTTCACCAGTAGGCCAATCACACTAGCCTCGACGTTACTCGCTTTAACATAATAAATAGTCAGATTACTAAATGCGTTGTTGGTATGTCATCACTTTTGTCCACCTAGTGAGTTATTTAGAATCCAGATCACCAGCACACGGTGGAGACACCATGAACTGGAATGAACGTTCTGTTTAAAAGTACTGAATTCAAAACTTTAACAATTATATACTACAAAACGTATGTTCCAAATAAAAATTTAAACACTATACAAAATGATGAATACTAGTGGTGTACTTACAATCTAACATTGCACGAAACATTGTCGCAGACGTGGTGCGCGGGCGGCGGAGGTCACGCGACGGGCAGCATCGGCGGCGGCAGGTAGCAGGGCCGCAGCGCGTGCGCCGCCGCCAGCAGCTCGGCGTGGTAGCGCGCCACGTACGCCGGCACCGGCAGCAGCACCGGCGGTGGCGGCGGCTGCAGCTGTGGCGGCGACGGAGACGAGCGCGGCGCGTCCGGCTGCAGCAGCGCCTCGATCGTGAACGCGCGCCGCGGCCTCTCACGCGGTAGCATGGTGATAGTGGCGGTGTCGGCCATCTCTGCCGGCTCTGGGCTTAGTTGTGGACCCAACGGCGGGCTGTATAAACTGGCACTAGGCATAGGTGGAGGTGGTGGTGGCGCACTCGCTTGTCTTGCCAAGAATGCTCTATTGAAACTTGCTAACGCCGCTAACTCTGCGTGCAGGCTCTCTTTGTCATCTTTCAGCAGCTTGAACCTCTTGCGGCGGCGCAGCAGCGAGCCGTTCTCGAACATGTCGAAGGCCTGCGGGTGCAGCGTCCAGTAGGCGCCCTTGCCGGGCCGGTCCGGGCGGCGCGGCACCTTCACGAAGCAGTCGTTGAAGGAGAGGTTGTGCCGCAGCGAGTTCTGCCAGCGCTGCGTGTTGCGCCGGTAGTACGGGAAGCGGTCCGTGATGAACCGGTAGATCTCCGACAGCGGCAGCATGCGCTCCGGGGAGCTCCAGATCGCCATCGCCGTCAGCGAGATGTACGAGTACGGGGGCTTCTGGTCGCCGTAAGATTCACGCGAGGGCCGCGGCATTGTCGCTTCCCCCAAAGTCCAGGGAGGACAAGTAAATGTTATTAAAGTCAAAAGCAACTACACACGGATGTACGAGCACGGCTATCCGGCGCGGTGTGTGGAGAGGAACTGAGGCGCGACTGGGCCGGCCCGCGGGCTGCGGCGGTGGCGGCGGCCGCTCGGCGCGCTCGCGATTGGCGCACTCGGCATCCAATCGGGTCCCGCCGCTTTCAGGTATGATGTCGGCTTTCGCTCCACTAACAAGGAATTTAAATTGATATTATGTTTATATTGCCTCCAAAATCTTTTGTGATGACACCGCTTTTTATTTAGCATATGTAAATTACGATGATACAGAAAAAGAGATTTGAATTATACACAGATTTAATAATGAATGAGTGTTATTAAACTCCATCGCACTGTAATATAAATACATGGTTATGTATAAGCGAGATCAGCCGTTGTAGTAATGAGACGACAAGACCCCCTTTTGTCTGTGCTTATTTAGGTTCAATGTTTTTATGCGAATACTTAAAACAGACAGCTTAAAAAAAATCTACAATCCTAACCTAGTTTTTAGTATTTTTTGTATGAACATGAACACTAAGATACGAGTATTTTATTTTCAGGAAAACGTGAAAGATAATAGAAATCGCTTAAGAACGAAATATTAGGAACCAATCGATAACACACGTGACTTTCCTCCACAGTGGAGGAAAGTTGGCATGTCGTCAAATCGATATCCTAATAAGGTAAGAGGCCAAGGACTGGGTCGTGTAACGGTCTCCAAAGCACCGGCACAATCTCATAACCATATTGTTATACCTCCTGTGTTACATTTACTGCCTCGTTTCACCATTCCTAATGCCAAACAGCTTTACAGCACCAACTAGCCTTAATTATGATGTACCTACCTATATATTTGTAATATTTTTTTACCTTGGGATTCGTAAAACTATATTCTTTCTTATTACTAGAAACCTTTATTATTTATAGGTATATGAAAAAATAAAATAAAATACCTACCTACAGTGATTCCTACAAGCTTTCAAATGATGTCATGTCCAAGCAAAACTTTGTACTTGAAACCATACTTTTTCATAATGTCACTATGTTTTGCTGTCTGATCTTTTCTGAAGCGTCTTAATCATAACCATTGTAGTTTTTAGTTAGTTTGTTTGATATTGCGTCTACTGTTTCTAGCTGTTCAAATATTCTTCTAGTATATGTATGAGATGAAATATTATATTATTGTTAGTTGTAGGTACTATAAACTCGTACATATGTGTACGACAACAATTTGACGGAAACGTTTATCTTACACCAGCTTATGCCCGCGACTTCGTTCGCGTGGAGTTCCATACAAAATGTTAACCCCTTTTTCACCCCCTTAGGGGACGAATTTTCAAAAATCCTTTCTTAGCGTATGTCATAATATCTACCCGCATGCCAAATTTCAGCCCGATCCGTTCAGTGGTTTGGGCTGTGCGTTGATAGATCACTATGTCAGTCAGTCAGTCCCTTTTGAGTTATATATATTTAGATAAAATACTTTTTAAAATCAAAACTGAGGTGAACGTTTTGCTTGAACCAAATGATAAATAAATTGGATAGAGCACTTTTAAACATCGGAAATGTTATATTCAAAGACTGATATCTAATTGGAAAATATAAGATTACGAAGATGAGCTTATCGTAGCGTATCGTAACACATAATCTCCAAATATTGGCATAATCCCGTAGTTTCTAGTGGCGATACAGTTTCCCTTTTTCATCATCATTAAAATATTACCATAATCGCACTTAAGCTAAGAAGCTAGGCACCATAAAGTGCTAATAGAATATTTAATTGAATAGATATTCTAATTGGTTGCGTGGTTGGTGTTACTTGGCATGCTAATCCAACCTAAATCGTCTAATCCCACCGATTGGATGCAGTATTGACTTTTAGAAAGCAAAAAAGTTAATAGACGCATCGATCACGAACCATCGTTTTTATATTATTTTTATTGTTATACCGTTTCCTAAATTCGTGAATGGCTGGGAGGTGAACGATCTGCTACAAAAACATGGCGATGGCGGTGACATCCGTCTGGCGTATTATATTATCTGTGGTCTGGCGCAACTCGGCCGTACTTGCTTACATATTTTTTATGATAGCTAAGACCTAAATAGTGGCTAGCTCTCATTTTTGGAGATGCGTGGTAAATGTGACCGCTATTTAGTCAGCTGGTTGCCAGCCGACTAAATCAGCTGTTTAATTTAGCGGCCTAGACTTTTCAGTCAAAAGCGCCGTTTAATCAGCAGCCTAAATGACATCCAGCTGGTGCGTCTAACACAACATTTAATGTACGGGCTGGCAGATGCTTAGAATGCCGTTCATAGAATATGCCTAAAAAACAATAAATACCCAATAATATATACCTACCTTTAATTTCGAAAATTCTCCATTCAAGTAAGATTTAATTTTCGAACGTTAGTTCACTGACTATTATAAAATTGTCCATTAAGGCTAGGCTGCTAATTTAACGTTAGGTTAAGCCAGTTTACTGCAACGTTACCACAAAGAAAAAGTGAAGAAGTGTTAGTGAAGTGAATAGGCATTATTTTAGGCTAACTTCTTCCATCATTACTTCTTCCTTGCATTCAAAGAGCAGTGGTGGCCGAGTGGTAACGGCCCCGACTTAGGAATTGTAGGTCGCGGGTTCAAACCCAGCCAGGCGCATTACTTTGTGTAATTCATTTCATCACCACTGCTCTCAAAACGTTGAAGGAAAACATCGTGAGGAAACCGGAATATTCTAGAACCAAAAATTCGAAGACGCGGTGACATTCACCAACCCGCACTGAGCCCGCGTGGTGGATTACGGCTCTTTCTCTCTCCTAGAGATGAGGCGTATGTCCCAGCAGTGGGAACATTAAAAGGCTGATTATATTATGCATTCATATAAATATATTGGCAAATCATATATATAATAATAATAGTTTATTGCCTCATCAAAAGTGTTACAATATTTAGGTGTGAAACTAGATCCCACACTAGGTATGTATGACGCAGGATCCAGTCTCTTTCAATGGACAACATGACTTATGAAAGATAATTAAATAAATGCAACGGTTCAATATAATTCACTATACTTAAGACTGAAAGGTATCCAAAAGTATGTGCGTGTGATGAGTGTAAATGCGACTATGTGATGAGTGTTTGTGTGTGTATGTCATCATTTTCCCAACTATATTGGGGTCGGCTTCCAGTCATACCGGATTCAGCTGAATACCAGTATTTAACGTGGAGCGGCTGCCTACCAGACGTCCACAACCCAATAACTGGGGAACACGGTACTTCTTGGCAAGACTGGTGTCAGATTTTCTGGCTTCTGATAATCCGTAACGACTGCCAAAGATCTACAAATGACAGCCGGGACCAACGGCTTAACGTGCTTTCCGAGGCAGGAAGGAAACTCGGTATGTTAATATGGTCACCCATCCACAGCCAGCCTTGGCAAGCGTTGCTTAACCTTGAAGATCGGTCTGCGCGGCTGTTATGCTTTAGCCACGAGCTGTTGGTGTATGTAATGAATAATATGTAAATGAAGAGTGTGTAAGTGATGAGATTACGGTGCCAATCATCTCTAATCTATACTAATATTATAAAGCTGAAGAGTTTGTTTGTTTGTTTGTTTGTTTGAACGCGCTAATCTCAGGAACTACTGGTTCGAATTGAAAAATTATTTTTGGGTTGAATAGACCATTTATAGAGGAAGGCTTTAGGCTATATATCATCACGCTTAAGCCAATAGGAACGGAGCAGCGATAAATAATGTTTTAAAATCGGGGATTCCACGGGGACGAAGTCGCGGGCAGCAGCTAGTTTCAAAATATATAGTAACAACAAAGTCGCTATCGGCTTCTGTCTGTTTGTAAACCACGCAACGGATTTTGATACAGTGTTCACTACGAGCAGGAAGAAGATCGGAAAGATAGTTGCCGTTTGCCAATTTAATTTCATGTGTAGATTAGTGAAGAAGTAATTTTGCTCGAAATGTAGTTAAATTGATACCCCTGCGAATATGTTTAACCTCCACCTACCGGGTCCAGAATTCCTTTATCGTGCTTATTCACTTCTTTCATTCGTTCGTTTTTCTTTACATATATTATTGATTGTATTCATTTGAACATAAAAATCGACTATATGCTCCTATAATATCCGAAGACTTCAAAATTTCACCTGGTAAGAAATTTCTCAACTCCGAAATCGTGTATAATCTTATCAGATTATTCGCGGTTTTCCTCTGCTCTAATATCTACTTAAATGATTTAAAATCGATTTTATTAAATCATAATTTTTCTTTGTTGTGAGCGAATTTACAGTTATTTGAACATTTCCGACTGCAACAAGTAATTACCGTGACGTTACCTTATAACTAAAGGATAAAAACTACTAATCACAAACTTTCCTCAAAACGTAGAACCCGTTGAGGTAATATTATAATTGGAATTAAATTTGTATCGATACGAATATATCGGATGTTTTCCCTTATAAGGGAAATATCCAACTTACGCATGATATTTTGACCTCAAAAACTAAATCTTGGTACTTGCATTTTAAGGTATATTTTTGGATGCCAATGGTTGTTGATGATGTGTACGTGATTAGTCGTTTTAATAACGTGTTTACACGGCCATATGAGAATCGTTGATCCGAGAGCTGTTCGCTGGCTGGAATGGTGCGAATTCGTCACGGATGCTTATCGAGGAGGCAGTCGATAAAGGCGGCTTGTCGATGTTTTATTATTACAGGGGCCTGCGGTAATTACCAGCCCACGCTCTGCTTTCGACGAGACCTCGTGGGACTCATTAAACTGTTCGGCCGCGGCGCGTTTACAACAGAAACGTTCTCGAAATATAGGTTTTGTTACGTTAATGTTCTCCGAATTCATTGGTAATCGATGTAAAAGAATCGAATGACGATTAATGTCCTATATTCATACGTTTGTTGGCTGTACGGCTCGTGGCTAAATAATAGCCCTTTTTTTTTTTTTTCTGCATGGGAAATCATCAAATGACTTCTCCCGCTCTGGGCGGAGCGGAAGGGAGTGTCAGACTCTTACTGACTAAAACCCACCCGTGATCCTTCTTGTGCCCTTTGCGTTCCAGGGCTGCGGTGACGCTTTCGAACAAAATCCGCAACCCTAGCAGGCACTGACCCTATGGGGCCCCGTCTACGTTGCTGACGGCTCTTTGAGGCGCGCGTGGAACACGACGCGCCGTCGACTCGGGCCTGGTTGCTATCGGACGGCGAGCCACCCATAGCTCGCCATCCGCAGGCCCGCGCCTACGGTGGCCGGGAATCGCCCTGCGTTTCCCGGCCCTCTCACGCACGCGTTCCGCCTCCTCCTTTGCTAGCATTACTGCTTCGCAGAAGGAGGCGACCGCTTCCCATGCCTCCTCGCTCCGGACCATGGCTTGAACCAGGGCCGGACGCGAGAGGTTGCCGCCGCCGATCGCCTCGACGAGGACACGGCGGTGCTCCGCCCAAGCAGGGCAGACCTCCACCGTATGCTCCACCGTGTCCTCCGGGCGATCCACACAGTGATGATACCCGGACGTGTCCTCCCGCTGGATCCGACACAGGTACCTCCCGAAACAGCCGTGACCGGTAAGCACCTGCGTCAGGCGGAAGGTGAGGACGCCGTGACGTCTCTCCAGCCACGCCTCAAAGAGGGGACTTATCGCCGCAATAGTGGCGTGCCCAGCACTGGGTTGCGATAGTCGCTGTCTCCAAACCTCCGTGAGATCCCGCCGGAGCTCCGTCCGCTGCGCAGCAATTTGCCGCGGCAGCAGAGTTTCACCCCGGCTTAGCGCCTCCACGCGCAACGCGTAGACGTGCGCGAGGGCTCTCGCCTCCAGATCCCACGGCAGCAATCCGGCAAGGAGATTCGCCGCCTCGCCAGAGACCGTGCGTTATCCACGGACTAGCCGAATGGCCATGACCCTCTGGGCCGAGACCAGGTGGCGCGCTGGCAGTCGCCTTAGCGACAGCGCCCACACTGGGGCCCCGTAAAGAGCCATGGACCGCACGACCCCCGCGTACAGCCTCCGGCAGGAGGCGTTTGGACCCCCTAGATTGGGCAAGAGCCGCTTGAAGGCAGCCCCGGCCCGCCCCAGTTTGGGGGCCAAACGTCGGAAATGCTCCGCGAAGTTCCACCGGCTGTCGAGGACGAGGCCCAGGTACCTCATCGTTGACCCGACGCCGATGTGAACCCCTCCTACCGTTACCTGGGGTCCCGGTGGTGGCCGGTTCCGAGAGCCATGAAAGCACATGGCCTCGAACTTGTGCAGGGCCACCTCGAGACCCAGTTGCCGGATTCTGTCAACGACTACCTCAACCCCGCGTGTCATCAACTCAGCCGCCGTTTGGTGCGACCCCCCTTGCGCCAGAACCAGCGTGTCGTCAGCGTAGCAGACTACGCTGACGCCGCGAGGGAGGTCGGCGCTAAATAATAGCCCTACGGATCGATTTGCGATTTACGCTGGGTGACCATTTTTTCCATTGAATTTCTCTGCATGCAGCGGAGAGCTGCTGTACTGGTCCTACCAGCTGTAACAGAGCTGTACCAGAGTATCAACGATGCCAAAAATCAGAGAGTGGGTTTAACTAGAGAATAACTGTGTATTTTACATATCGACTATAAGTCTCTCTATGTAAAATATTTCTGGAATATTATTCTAGGCGGATGCTGACAGATGTCAGTTTTTCCTTTTAAAACATAGCGTTTCTATCAGTTATAACAATGTAATAGTTAACCGCAACTACATTTGGGTGCCTCAAAGGAAAATGAAATAATTGGTACAATTATACTGTTTCGGGTGCCATAATTGATTTTCCTCAATTTGTGCTCAATACTGTTAATACTGACCAAGTATTCGCATATAATTTTTAACTGTAAAAGTCCTTAGCAACGAACAAGTGTTGGCACTTGACGGTAAATATTTTAGTGACGGCGTCCATTGAGCGGACTCGACACAATTAATTCTAAGCAAGTCCACAGCTACTCACAAAAGCTCTCAGGGTGCTTTCGTCATTACTTGCATATTTTTTGTTCCAAGTAGATCGAATTTTTTCGCGCGCCCTCGCGATTTAGCCACGGGGTGATTTATGATAAAAGTTATAAGCGGCACTTTTAATATCAACGAGCCTTTTAAGACCTGGCCCTTTGTAGATGCCGACGGGGAGATAACCTAATTAACAAACGTTATATATCATTGGCAGAGCGAGCGCAAATATGAGATTTTATTTATTAACAGGTCTCGGAAAAGTGGTAATGTATGTGGGGGATGCGCGCTGGGGTCGTATATTCATGGACTCTTAATTGCTTCTTATCTCGCATCTGCAAGTCGGCGAGATCACAATTTGTATGTATAACGTGGTACGTATCACTGGATCCGCCTACACGCCGCGCGCCGCTGCGGAACCCGGCGCGAAGAGACTCCCCCTGGGCACCGCGTGCGGCTTTATATCGAGTAACATAATAGACCTATACGAAGTATTCAAAGTCAAAAGTAGTATTGTTCTTTTAAAAAATACTTTAATTTCGGAAGTCGGTGTTTTGGTTGTTTTTTTAACACCGACTTCCGAAATTAAAGTTATTTTGATACTTTTTGTGTTTCTTTTTTGTTTAGAAGTCGATTGCATTTCTGGTATTTTTTTAATTTTTTTCACGTTCTAGTGGTGACAACCCACATCTAAATGTACCCATCACAGCATGCGTGTTATAAACTGGTATAAACAATTAACGGACATGCGATTTGCTATCATTTAAGTATTGAAGAGTTCATTTCCTATCTCCATTCTTCACCAGATCTTCACTAAACGAGAAAGGAAACTAGAAATACTAAGATGCTACACAGTTTTTTTTATAATTTTACCTTTGCAGGTTAGAATGAGAATATCATCAATTTAGTCGTTGCCACGCATTGTTAAGGATAATTCAAATAGTAATCGTTAAATGTCACTCAAATTTAAATGAGACTATGACAAGCACCAGCTTTCGAATATAAAAAGAATCACTAAATTTGGTACACCCAGTAAAAGTTATGAGGAAATACAAAAAAGAACCGTCGACTTGAGAACCTCATCCATTTTTTGAAACGGTTAAAAATTAAATAGTGATTAAATTAGACTATCCACTATAGTCGGTATAGGTACTTAAATGGTACTGCCAATGCAGATACGAAACTCCCTACAGTCATTTTAATTTTATGTTATTTCATTGTCCACAGCTTCTTACAAAAAAAAACGGTTAACATGATGAAACAAATCAAAAACTGTGACAAGTAAAAGAAAGATGTATAAATACGCTTGTTTCACGTTCATCATCTAGAATTACATGAACAGAATATACCGTGCATTTAAACAATAGGACCAACAGCACAAAGTATGGAGCAACTCGCGTAACGACTCGTTATTCGTAAGCTCAACCAAACCATCCTATAACCGAATAGAGCACCATCGCTTCACCATAAACGCCAAAAACTTTCGAGAAGAACTGAACCTTACCGCTGAAGAAATGAAGCTAGAAATCGCGTGTTTTAAAACCGAGTTAATATTGTTCGATGGAAAGCATATTCCGCATGTCGACGTTAAAGAGACTCCAATAATTGTTATTGAATTACATATCAAGAGATTGCGTGTACCGGGACACAGTACAAAAAGTTCAATTACTCAACTTCACGGGTAATTAATAGGTTATCAAATTAGTTGAATGATTTATTGTCGCTTGCTGTCCAATTGTGTTTCTAAACGTGTTATTAAAAAGAAACTGTATTAGTATTCCTATTTGGCAACTTTGTTGTATGCTTAATAGTTAATTTGGAGGTAGTAACTGCGTCCAAATACATTATGCGGACATGATGACAGTAGGTAACCACTTTCTAATTCAAAATTATTTGTTCAAGTACAAAATATACGTAGAGCTTATTTTTCCTTAATCTAACTTTCAGGTGGACCAAAATAAAAACCTTACGTGCAAGTGGTAATTTTCACCTGCTTTCCTGCTTTTTACACTTCAACTTAATGTTCGTACCCAAACTTTTATTATTTTTACTTTAGTTTACACTAGCAGTGCCCCGCGGTTTCACCCGCGTTGTTCCCGTTCCCGTGGCAATACGGGGATAAAATAGCCTGTGTTACTCAAGGTGAATGTAGCTTTCCAATGGTGAAAGAATTTTTGAAATCGGCGCAGTAGTTTTTGAGTTTGTTCATTGCAAACATACACGCTCAAAAATACAAATCTCTTTATAATATTAGTGTAGATTGCCTTCTTCACTGGAGCGTTATAAAAAGGTATCATTTAAATAATATCAAAGTTGCGTAAGTAGTAGCGGATTGCTAATGCGTCGCTTCGCTCAGCGCCCGACCCCGCCCGCTTAGCCCAATTGCACGAGCATCATGCAACGCCTCGCAAGACTTGCAAAGCAGGCGTGGGATATGTAATTTTGTGAAGGAAACTAATGATTCTCATTATCTGTTTAAACAATTTGGTAATTTAGAATTTACTTTATAAATTAGTGGAATTGTTGTGCACTTATCTAAACTTATTTAATTTACCTACACACGATTTGAAAGATTGTACTTTAGCTTCTAGTGAAGAAAACAATACAAATAAACTGCAATAGTAAATGAGCTGTATATTATTTGTTACGACGGACAGAATTTTCATTCATGTTGTTCTTATGTGTTTTTCATTTATGTTTAGCCGTTATTCTCTGATCCCCCTTACCGACGAGAGTTTACGTACTTATAAATAAATATTCCTCTTTTTTTTACTTCTTATATTTTTATTCCCCGCGTCTCAACTGTATGAAATATAAATAATATTATTTCCTTCTTTCTTTCATGCTTAGGTAAAATTTTGAAACATATCAAACCATAGAAAACACAACACACACAGAGACAGAGAAACTCAAAATCAACTTCCAACTTTTCTATTGAACCACTGCTAATCCCTTTACTGTGGCATAAAAGCGTGGGTAGACGAGGCTCGTGTCAGCCTTCCACCTGCAACGTTAGTGCTCCGACGGACGGCCCTTATTTATGTATGACGACCTTTACAGCGCCACGAAAGATATCTGTTATGAAATTCGTCAGTTAATAAGTAACACATAAGGAACTTATATGGTCTATAAGTAGACGCTATGTGCGCACCTGTTTTCAGGCCAGGTGGTCGGAATATGAAAGACATCAATAAACAAAGGTTTTATTCGAACTGTGATAGAAAGAACAGAAATAGATTGATAAAATAGAACCCTTTCGTAAGGTTTTATTTGGGAGTTGCTGTTTGTTACACTGTGGGCACTAAGATAAGATATAAGTACCTATTTATATATTCTAGATTGAAATAGATTTCCTATTACACAGAAAACAGTAGTATGTGTCAAACAATATAATATACCAACTGGTAATAAGTGATGGTAACTGGAATTACGCATGTAAATGTAATGCTTAAACTTAATTAATTCTAAGTAAAAAGTAAGACGGAAAAAGACTAACGATAAGAAATCTCATTAGTGCAAAATAAATCTTCCACTTATGCATCCAAAAGCCTTATTAAACCATTAACTAAAAGAAACATAAAAACACAACTGTATCTGGGTGAGTATTAAAAAAAAAACATGAAAAAACTAAACAGTAGAAGTTTATGTTAGTTTTGCTCAAAGCTGGCTGAGCAAACGAAGTCGCAGTCACGTCAAGTCGATGTTATCACGAACTGTGCCCACACACTACCAGGTACCTCTAAGAAATCACTAACTACTTACACTAGAAACACAAAGTTCCTATACATTGCTGTGCCATCGCATGTGTAGTTAACTGTTCCCCGAAATAAAGCTGCAGTGGATGGCAAATGGAACACTATTATACATAAACCTTAAGTTAGTGTTACAGGCGACCGGAAACGGAAGCGCCAGGTTGTGCTGGTAATGAATTTGTGGGGCGGGCGCCGCCCTACGAAATAAATTGCCGCGTAGTTTCCTTGTTTTGTTTTAAAACCTCTGGCACACTCGAATGATTAACGGACTAGTGTGTATTCTCAAAAGCTTATTGTGAACAACAGATTGGAATCGTATTCTCATTATTATTTTCACTATAATCTTTTAACAGTTAAGGCGCTGAAAAATTGAGTTTCACCAAAAACATGGATTTCTTATCGCATTGTACAATCAGAAGTGCAATAAAGTGTACCTATTAACTTCTGAATGAAGCGCATAACCGTTTACTGAAATAAATCTGTACTGTATTTTATATTTTTATATTTTTTTGTTTCGGATATCTAATTTATATGATCGTGGATTAAGACTTAGTCTTTTTATAGTGTTATAAATTTAATTTGCGACTTGAAAAAAGGCATTAAATTGCTGTTTATTAAGCTAAACAAAAAATCACTTACGTGATGGGTACATAAAAAGGTAACAAAGCGGACCGTTACACGGTAATTGTACGAAATTCAATTTGTGTAGCTCGCACAGCTCAGCTCCGCAGGCCGCACCGTGCTGCCCCGCACCGCACCGTGCAGCTCCGCACCGCACCGCAAACGCTAGCGCCGTGAATAACAATGATTGTGTTGATTACCGCACCGCGGCGCGTCTAATAATTCACTCTATGGCCTAAAGTCTGTAATTACGCGGATGGAAACGTCGGCTCACCGTTTGAGATAAAAATCGTAGTGGCCAGTGTGTGCCGCTCCGTTCCTGCCGCCGCCCTCGGTAATTGCGGCCTTTCGTACAAACAACATAAACATTTATTTTGTTATGATCAAGCAAACGTTTTGTTCTACACAGATATATACGATATTATTTTATTGCGTCTACGCCTCTACTAATGTTTGTACACTCGCCACTTTGAAAACGTTTAGCAGAACGCTCCATAGATACGTTCAGTTGTTAAGGTCTTTGAATTATTACTGAATTTTAAGGCATATATGTACATAGGTATCCAAAAAATATTTTATATAGAAATAGGTACGCTTGAAGATCGAAAACGCAACGAGTAATGTTACCAACGGGTAAACGCAACACACTAATTAACCACTCTATGACAAAAAAGCAGTTTTCATACCTATGCTAAAGCTTCCTGCACACCAACGTCGGCGCTAACCGAGGCAATATCGGGACGAGGCGCGATTATTATGCTCTAGACAAAGTGACAGTCTATTTAGCCATAACTAGTGTGAAAAAGTCCAACACGTATGGGATTGCATGTGCTGCCGAACATCTGTTGCTCAATCCGTAATATTTCGGCAGGACGAAGTTGCTATCGCCTAGCTGTCAGTGAACTTCACGTTAGCTAGACCGAGTTGTTTATTCATCGCCAGCTTACAGCAGTCCACAGCGTAGGCCTCTCCAATCGCAAGCAATTAATTTATCGCCGTTTAAAGGTACGTAGCTGGGTCGTTCTTCTTTTTTATCGACAATGAATTGGTGTTTCTCAGTTTTTCGAGTCTTTCAAGTGACAATATTTTGATTTCAGTGTTAGATTTTTTTTTCAGGTGCATTTAATTTCCTTTTGGATTATTTTAATCTTTGTTTTCATGCCCATAATGTTGTTTATTTTATGATGATTGTCGAGAAAACAAAGTGACAGAGTGGTCCTTTTTGAGTAGGACATCATTACTACTCTGTCACGGTATTTAATAAAAAATTAACACACGCAAATAAAATATTGGCTAGAGAAAGGTAAAGATTACCCACTTAGTATTAAAATGTATAAAGCGATAAGGATGTAAATTCAAACAATAAATACATAATAATTCATACTCTAATACAACACAAAGTGAGATGAGAGACCGACCATTGTCGGTAAAAAAGAAGAACGACCCAGTTACCTTTATCGTGGTGCCTAATTTGTTCGAAAGAGTCACCGCGGCCCTGGAACGCAAAGGGCACAAGAAGGATCACGGGTGGGTTTTAGTCAGTAAGAGTATGACACTCCCTTCCGCTCCGCCCAGAGCGGGAGAAGTCATTTGATGATTTCCCATCCAGAAAAAAAAAAAAAAAAAAAAAGGGTCGCAGGCACAGCGGAAGGACCTTATCAAACATGATAAACGTCACATGATATTATCGGTAACATGGCACCGGATTTCTAATAATAATCATAAATTCCCAATATTACCCAATTAATTAATTTCGTGGAATTAATTAATTAACTAAAATAATCCATTATTATAATTCATGCGAAATGATTATTATAATTGTAATTAAGACTTTTCCTTGTGTTGTATTATAGCGGAAAATATTTAATAATCACTAAGCAAATATTAATATACAAATGACTTATGGATAAGGAAGGGTCACTTGAATGACGTCAAAGTTAGCTATTACATAATCAGCCGAAGGCCTTATATATGGAAGGCCTTTCTAACTGCTATCTAACTGAAAGTAGCTTATTGACAAACCGGTCGATCTATGACACGGGAAATTATAATATATTTTCAGTTTCAGGTAAACTATATTTTATTTTTATTTTATTTATTTCAGGAAAACTTACAGCTAATACATTACAATAGAAAGTAAAGATATGTAAAAAATGGCCATTTACATCTTTTCAATTAAGTATATATAGTAATACCAATCTCGCGAAAACAGCTTAGAACTAACGCACATACATACATACGTTCAATCAAGCTCAAAAATATAAAACAACAATTTACCAAAAAATAAGCATAGTTCAAGTACCTACATCTATACCAAAATAGCAATCAGTCAAATTTTTCTTGACTTTTTTAATGCTGCTGGTAAACATATCAAGCTAGACATCCTGACACACCGTATCGAACGTACGACAAGTTGTTACCATGTACGAGTTCTTTATGTAGTTAGTTCTAACTTGAGGAACATAGCAGACGCGAACTACGAAGAAACGCACACGGTACACGAAGTCCAATCCTACTCACCAGCTCAGAGACGTCGGTAGATCCATTCATGGCGCTAAATGGGAAAGCACGATCTAAAATTTTTCTTCGCTCTTGTAGAGGCAGAATATGAAACCTTTTACACCGACTCATGTAGCTAGGAAGAAAGGTATTTGAGCGATATTGAATGTATCTTATAATTAATTTTGAATGCTTTCAAGGCGATTGATATATATATTATAACTGGGATTCCAAATTTCAGAAGCATATTCTAGGAGGCTGCGGACAAACGCAGAGTAAAGAATGTTCAGTGTCTTAAAATCAGTAGAAATCCTAAAAATAAAACCCAAGGATTTAGAAGCCTTACTAACGACTGCATCTATATGCGCGTCAAATAAAAGCTTTGAGTCAAAGTTACTCCAAGATCAGTGTTGACGCTGACTCTGGCTAGTATTCGATATCTTATAATCATATTTTACAGGATTTGGTTTACGAGTAAATGTATGTACATACACAACATTTGGGAATATTTAAATCGTCCTCTAACAGGCGTGTATCCTCAATGGTTGAAATTTGGCTAAAAATCTTTATATCATCGGATGATCCACTCGATCAAAAAAATTTTCAGTGTATTATAACGTCGACCTGAGCTCTCCTAGATATGTGCTCCGTCAGAAAGTCACTACAGACAATGAGATTGGATGTAGTAAAGCGACCTTTTAAAAATCGATGTTGATGTTCAGAAAAATTTAGTTTGAGTGGACAAGACAGTTGCTTATGTACAATTTGCTCCTTGAATTGATATACTAAAGGCGATGTTAAATATGGCATGGTATTCTTATTTATTTATTAAAGGTAAACAACCGCTTTTGTATACTGCGTTTCTTATGAATAGCAAAAAAAAACATCAGACCTATAATACGATCGCCAATATATGTAGGTCAACCAACATTTAAAGTAAGTACATTTAACAAATATTTTATTAGGACTTTTACAAATTAATTAAATTAGAAAAGAAAAAAATCTACAATTATTATTATGGGGTGGGATTCAACTTTGCCCCATCGATGACAGTTGATGTCAAAAATTAAACATTCTACTCTGTCCTACTGGTGTAGTGAAGTGGAAGAATACCTACGTGTTCAGTAATGACTGCCCTTGCTCTCAAATAGCTTTCAGTGTGGCTGGTCTCGCTTTCAGATAGCTTTCAGTGCGGCTGCTCTCGCTTTCAGATAGCTTTCAGTGCGGCTGCTCTCGCTTTCAGATAGCTTTCAGTACGGCTGCTCTCGCTTTCAGATAGCTTTCAGTGCGGCTGCTCTCGCTTTCAGATAGCTTTCAGTGCGGCTGCTCTCGCTTTCAGATAGCTTTCAGTGCGGCTGCTCTCGCTTTCAGATAGCTTTCATTGCGGCTGGTATCACTTTCAGATAGCTTTCATTGCGGCTGGTCTCGCTTTCAGATAGCTTTCAGTGCGGCTAGTCTCACTTTCAGATAGCTTTCATTGCGGCTCGTCTCACTTTCAGATAGCTTTCAGTGCGGCTAGTCTCGCTTTCAGTTAGCTTTCAGTGCGGCTGGTCTCACTTTCAGATAGCTTTCAGTGCGGCTGCTCTCGCTTTCAGATAGCTTTCAGTGCGGCTGGTCTCACTTTCAGATAGCTTTTAGTGCGGCTGCTCTCGCTTTCAGATAGCTTTCAGTGCGGCTAGTCTCGCTTTCAGATAGCTTTCAGTGCGGCTAGTCTCGCTTTCAGATAGCTTTCAGTGCGGCTGGTCTCACTTTCAGATAGCTTTCAGTGCGGCTGCTCTCGCTTTCAGATAGCTTTCAGTGCGGCTAGTCTCGCTTTCAGATAGCTTTCAGTGCGGCTAGTCTCGCTGTCAGATAGCTTTCGGTGTGACTACTCTGGCTTTCAGGGTGCTTTCAATATGATTATTCTAGCTTTCTTAAGTAATGAGTGCGTTGATACTTATATCACCTTAAATACACAAGGTCATAGAAAAATGCAAAAGATGATGAATGTTGATTACAGTTTTCCCCACGTACTAAACTGATATGAACTCAACATGGCAGCACCTTCGACTATTAGACATAAGTTTGTTGTCAAACCATCACATTAATGCAGGCTGTGTTTACGTATCAAAGCTTATAAGTAGTTGGTATCGCGAAGCGTATCATAGTTCCGTAACCGAATTGTTAGTTTCTTAGAAGGTGGGTTTGCGGCCCAGCGCGGCGAGTAAATTATAGGGCGAAACACCCGCCTGGCCCGAATCTACGCTGCCCAAACAATCGAATTAGCTGTAATGACTCCCATGAACCTAGTAGTTGAGATCCCTTTCGGCGCCGCGACTTTCACTTGCAGTAATGTGATATCGTTACAATAAGAAACATTGATATTGGTGTCAAGAACTATCGAGAGGTTTGTTAACTTACACATAATTCGATTGTACCGAAACAAGTGGATATGGGTAGATACTAAGTAGCCGTATCAAGGATGTTTTAAAGTTCGAGACACGTGTACCACATAATCAACCCGTCCATTTCTATTTATGTTTAATTTACATTAATTTGGTTCATACACCGAGACCCATGATTAATGTTCCCGAAGCGGCCTAAACTAAAAGATAAATTAACGTCATTTTAATACAGACTCCCATACAGGCGCTGGATCCACAAAAAAAATCCTATTAGCCGGCCGAGTTCACCCAAACATTAGATAAAAAGCCGGCTTCGGCTACATAAATACATATGGACCGCTACCAATAATTACCGTTTATTATAAAGGGTGAAATAAAGCGCATTCCAAACAAACGGGTACATGCTACATTCGGTAGTACGTGTCACAGGTCGTGTCTAAACTCATCAATCTTGGCTCCATTTAATGTTGGGATAGAAGACGAATGATTGAGTGAGTGTGTGAGTGAGTGAAAAGCTCCGGCGACGAAACAAAACTGGCTCGCGTGCACAATGAACGAGTGAACAAGAACGATGCCGCGCAAATGGAATACGCCCGGCGACGCCATTGTCGATACACAAAAGAAAGGCAATCATTCGACATGAATAAATATCTTTGAATAATGGGCCTCACTGCCTATAATGAAATGTTTTATGTATTGGAATTATCGCGTATAAATCGCCTTTATATGACGCCACACTTCCTTGTTAATTTTTGATTCGCGGTTTCGTTAACATATTGAGGTTAGTCCACGTAGCGGTTCATTAAACAGTTTACAGTGCTCAATTTAAAGGCCAAGTACATGACAAAGATGACATGGTTGCAATAACTTATTCGGAGCCGAGGAAAATTTCGCGTGTACTGCCATCCCTAAAAGCAGCGTCAAAACATCTGAAGAGAAAAACAGACCCATCGCTATCCTATCAACCATTGAAAAGGTTTTTGAGCATACATTACACATGGTTATTCACAAACAAATAAATATATATCTTTCTGACGCTCAGCACGGGTTTCATCCTGGTCGCTCTGCCAACTCAAATCTACTGATTCAACATGAATCAGTAGATTTCATATCATTGGATTTCGGTGGGCAGGTCGACGCTAAATATTTTGATTTCTGGAAGGCGTTCGACAAAGTGAACAACAATATGCTCTTGACAAAGTTGAAGGCTACGGGTTACTCAGACAGCTGACTGGCATTTAGAGATCACGCGTCTACATTTACAAAGGAGTCTTTCAGGCGCCTGCGATTTGTTTTGAGGAACGCTCGAGACTTTCACAATCCCAGTATTATTAGGTTTTTGTGTACACGACTTTGGTTCACAGCAAACTCGAGTACATTACCTGTGTACGGCATCCACATACTGCATCTCAGAAACCGATGGTTAAGAAAGTGCAGAAATCCTTTAGTATTTCTATGGGAATACATGTACACAACCAGTTATATTTTAAAGATGTTAGGTGTTAACTCGAGGTGAGAAGGGGCTTTGATTAGCTCACAGTTACCTGTAAAAAACTAAGCTGTCTTATTGACTGCCCCTGAGCTCTACGGACTTTTCTGACGACTATTATGTGCTCGACAAATATCTTGAACACCGTCAGAGTCGCCGTCACAATCTGTTCACATCACCGTCATCTAAAATTATAGCTAGAGCCGAATCCCCAGTGTGTCGTACTCTAAGGATGCTAATTATTGACCTTCTGACTGCCGACCCTTAATGTGATGTGTTTTCTGATGAGTGGAAGAAAATAATGCGAGCTTACCTGGTTCTGTGAGAGACAATATGCGAGGGTGTCCACTGTTCCATAATAGTTTGTTATGTTATTTAATTAGTTCAATCATTCATTCATTCATAATAATCATGAATAAATTATCTTATGTTTTTTTAAATTCTATGTTAATTACTGTAATTGGACTTGTACTGTTTTAATTAGATAACTATAAAATAAGTTAATTATGCTCAAGCAATAATGATCGTAAAGTAAACGTCTCTGCTATTAATTACTCGAAACTCGAATTACTCGAAAAAATAAAAAATTAAACGAAATCGTTTTATTTCGATATAAGATATGGCTACCATGATTTATCATCCTAAATATTCTGTTCAATAGGTAGGTGCTTTAAAAATACGCAATTGTTACAAACACTTACGTAAAAAGTGAGTACCTAAATAGAAACCACTGTTCCAAAATTGCATCACAATACTATCGTATAACAACATGGCAATTAATTAGAACCATTAGAATACATATGTAATTAACTTTATGAACCCATTACTTCAAACAATACGTAATAAACTGTTCTTAGTAAACAATAGTCATCAAAATTTTCATTTATCATTAAATCCCAAGATTGTTCAGAAATAGGTATCACTCAGCTTTCGTAAAATACGAGGAAATAGCTTCGTGTACCTACAGCTGTTTGGTCGTATGATAGATATTGTTAGGTATACGAGCTAAATACACTATTCTGTAGATATTCACGGAAAACCACACAATATCAATAATTAGATGAACTTCTAAAAAATAGAAATGGCGAGGGATTTCACCGGAATGTACCCGTATAAACCATTCGTGTCGTGCAGAGACTTATTGCAAACATTCGGGCAGCGACGGTTTGTGGGCAAACCAAGGCAGCTAGTAACTTTGTTTTTAAATATTGCATCACCTCTAAACGGGAAACGATGTCTTAGAACCAAAAAAATTGGATATACATATGTGAAATCGACTAACCCGCACTGGATCCACGTGGTGCATTATAGCCCAATCCTTATTTCTCATAGAGAGAAGGCCTGTATCCCAGCAGAGGGAACATTATGGGCTGCTTATGCGTATGCGCAAAGTTAAAGCGCAAACGGGCATGTAATTATGTTATCAGCCTCTCTTGCAGCTCTTTTCCTCCTAACTTGATAAAAGCGGCAACGATTATTTGGATGAGGCGAGTTCGGTCATAAATTAACTTTTATTCAGTCAGAAAAAACATGATATATCTTCGGTTTAGGACCAAAAGTTAAGTTAAATTAATTTACTCACCGCTTACGGCCGAACCCAATAACCTATCTAGCACATACTGGAGATAAAAAAAACAAATGAAACAACAGAAAACCTACATAATTTTTCTGTTGTTTCATTTGTTTTTCTATAATCTCCAGTATGTGATAGATCGGTTATTGGGTTCGGCCGTTAGTCTACATAGTTTATGTCGTGGAGCTAAACTTAAACTAATTTGGCTTGTATCTTGGTCTGCAAATAATTGAACACTCCTTCAACACAATGAACACAAAATCCCATTGCTGTTTAATCAAATCACGAAGCATCTCATCTGTCGGTCACAGCGTCCATCAGTTAATTGTTCCGGTGTGTTGCCGAATCTAATGGCATTAATTAAGGCTGCGCGGGAGTGCGGTGCGGGCGCGGGCGGAACGAACCGCATCCCGGAGAGGAGGACTCGGCTCACGCTCCTCCACCAATAAATCAATTTAATCTAATCTAATTTGAGCCAGGCTTCCTCCGGACGAACGAGCCGACGGTGTCCGTTCAGTCACGCAACCTCTATAAGTTTTTTCAAGCAATCACTTTCAGGAAATGGACGTCGCAATTTATACGGTACCTATCAGGTTTTCAGTTGTGAAAAAATTCCAACTTGTTTTACACGTGTGATCTAGAGTTTTTTTGGTTGTGGCGTTAACCTCAATTAATGATGACGGAGCCCTTGTATAAAAACCACATCTTGCCAGTAAGATACCTATTTTTCATCATCATCAACAGCCTGTTGCAGTCCACTGCTGGACATAGGTCTCTCCAATTGCTCGCCACTTAGATCTATTTTCGGCTTCTCGCATCCAGTTTCTGCCAGCCGTCCTGCGCAAATCGTCACTCCATCGTGCCTGAGGACGTCCTACACTACGTTTGCTGAGACGCGGTCTCCACTCTAGAACTCGTTTACCCCAACGGTTGTCGGTTCTACGACTAACATGGCCAGCCCACTGCCACTTCAGCTTACTAATCCGGTGGGCTATATCGATGACTTTGCTTCTCTGACGGATCACCTCTTTCCTGATGCGATCCCTCAGAGACACACCGAGCATAGCCCTTTCCATAGCCCGCTGAGCGACTTTGAGCTTATGGACCATACGAGCCGTCAGTGTCCACGTTTCGGCTCCCTACCTATTTTAAGGCCCTTGTAACACGTGCAAGCCCGTCGCCATCAACCGAGCATAAATCTGGATTTCAGAACTACTATTGACGAATTCCACTAGAAAAAACCCCTAGGCTAACAAGCCAATAATAAAGCGTGTAACATAATAAACTCAATATGTCTTAAGAACATTGTACTGAAAAATAAATCAACTAAAAAATCGTCCCATATATTTATGTGCGTAGAACTCGACAAAATGTACTGGACACATGATTTTTTTCGCTATTTCGGGTTTGTTCCCATAGTAAAAGTTGTTTATAATGATGAGTACAATGACCCCTTAAAAGGTGTTGCGTTAATTCTGATACATGGGTGACTTGACTGCACTTGTCGCCAGCATTGAGGACCGTAGTACCGTAAGACCGTAGTGTCGTAGCAGCTCGTAGCTCGTAGCACTATAATTAATTGAATCGCTACTTAACTCATATGAATACTGGTTTGTAAATATACACAATAGATATCTTGATACTGTTGAGCAGATCAATCGGGTACGAAAATAGAATGTATTTATCTAAATAAAGGCTTGACTAGACCATGTCCCAACAATTGACTAAAAAAATTCTACAACATACGAAAGTTTCAATCAAGGCCAGTTCTTTATAACCGAAGCTAAAAACTAGACAGGAAATACTTCTTAATTTATAGCAATTAACATTAAAAACTGATGAAAACTGAATATATAACTGTGAATATATTACTCCTTATAGAAGTAGTAGTAAAAGCCATTAATTAGTTCGCTGCACCAAATAATAAAAAAATCCAGAAGCTAGCAACATTTGAATTTTATGTTGACAAGTTATGAAAAAGATGATAAGCATGATGACCTCTTAAAATTGGGAGTTCAAGTGGAATTTGACAATTTTTTAACTACAACTTCTCAATTCAGACGCCAAGAGTTAGGTCCAAGATACAGGATAAAAAGGACTATTAAATTTAAATCTCCAATTCTGATCAGCAAACAACGGACACTAACAGGCGATTGCTATCAGGATACGAAGCGAGTCACGTTTGATGGGATCATGCCCAACACACACAAAAAACTTTAAACAGTAGCGCAATCAACAACCCGTTCCAACATGAATCAATACATATAGATAGATTCTACCAAACAAATTACTCTCAAAACAAATTAGACCGCTCTACCAGTCCACGCACACCATCATTTTGCGCTTCATTATAACTTAACAGTACCCCAACAATAATAAGACACACATCAATGGTTAATTCAATTTCATTTCAACAAATTGAATTTGTTCTACGGTGTGAGCGTACATTCTTGTTCGTACAATGTGTATACCAACAATGAAAGGCCGAATACCAACAGCGGCTGCCGCGGCCAGGAACAGCGGAGCCCGCGACCACACAGCTCGCCGTCACGTTTCCAATGAGATCGGTGCCGCGATGACACCCTTGAAATGTTTTTAATAGCGTGATTTATAGAGCAAATTAAACATTTGATTTGGCGTGAATTTGACGCTGAGTGGATCGGTCACGCACGGACACTGCGCCCGCGTCTCCTCTCTACGAGTACAGGTGAGCTCAACGATCTTATCGGGAAATCTTTTTTTATGATATTGATTAAAAGTATAAGTAACACTTGTCAGACCCGATTACTACGTACTTGGTTGGAATTATACAGACAATTTTTTTAGAGGAAATATGTTTAACATATCTTTTATGAGGTCCTTGTAATTGGTTATATTATTAAGGTGAATCTAGTTTACTGGAAGTTTATATAAAAAAAACCGGCAAAGTGCGAGTCGGACTCGTGCGCAACGAATAATACATATTTTTTTACATGTTTCTTTATAATCATTGCCTTTTATGGATTTTCCTGGCATCTTCAAGTAAAGACCTATTATTTACATTTCTTTCTCAGTAGTTGGCTGGCTCAGTAGTTTTGGAGATTAGGGGAGAAATCGTCAATTTTCATCTATTTACTTTAATAACTTTTAATAACTTCGGAATGGAGTAGGTAATTTAAAATAATAAACAAAACTTTTGAGACCTTTACAATAAACTCTTTGATTTCATATATCACACGATAAAGTTGGAAAATCTTTTTATTGAATATTCTAATTTTCTGTGAAAAAAGTCATCCCATGGTATCAAAATATATTTATTTTTAGTCTCGTTACGCGTCCGTGTTTGGGTCACAAAAGGTTATATGTATATCAAATTTCAACTGAATTGGTCCAGGAGATTTGGAGAAAATCAGCTGTGATAGATGGACAGCCGTCGACAGGTTCCGTTTTTCCATACAGAGGTGAAATGTAAACTGAAAAATAAATAAGTAGCCGCACGTTAGGCTCCCTTATAAGATTAGCAACCACTGGATAGGGACCCAACATAATTATTTTTAAGTTGGAATTCATTAGGTAACATCATATGCATTAATAAAATATTCAAACAAAACTTTTCTCCGTCATTCTCCACAGTTCTGTCACCACCTGTACCCAGGTATCCGCGCGACTGAGCCTCCAGTCCGGTGGTCGCAGCTGATTAATACGCGCGCTACCGACTTCCACGGAAGGTTTTTTACATCGACGACACCGTGCGTGCGCGTGAGAACCGATTTCCTCCGCCGTTTTCAGCACCAACTAACGGTACAGCTGCTGCGTCGCTGTAAAAGAGCCCACTGTGAAAGTACTAAAAACTTGTCCAAATCACGTAAGTCAAACCAACCGTGAAAATACGTTTGCAGTTCTCTGTATCGCCGTGGTTTTGTTAACTTATAACACGCTGTTGTGACAGCCTGTTGGTATTACGTTTGCCGGCTGTCAACGGCCAAGCCTTTGTAGGAAACTATTTTAAGTACAAAAACAACGAACTAAAAATGTTGTTGTATATAACTCTGTCTGTTTTCTTGTTACTCTGTCGGTATTTTGCGTAGCACTGTGTTTGGACTGGTGTTACCTATTATGTTTGGAGCTAACTACATATTTTCATTCATACTTTTATACAAAATACCTATAAATGAAAGAGTGTTGGATATGATCATTTTGCCACCGAGTAGTTTTGTATTACCTACAATAGGTAGTTATTTGATAACATTACCAGTTTCTAGATCTAACTTTACAAGTTTCTCATAGCGCACAAGTACTAAATACTAATTTAAAAGTGGTTTCAATACCCGCGGGCCCGTAAAGCAGGCCGTAAAGTGCGCGTTGTAAAGGAGTTCAATCAGCTGCCTGTCCTGCAATATTTGTTATTGGCTGCGCGGCCGCAAGTGCCCATTGTGACGCAATATGTACCCAGCACTGAGCACCCACTTGTTATGCTTCCAGCCCCTGATTTTCATATAAAGGGTGTACCTTCATCTTTTCGCGCGCTTAAACGAATCTATATTAACCAATAAACAATAGATTTACCGATAAACAATGGTTTAATTGTTCTAATATCGTTGATATTCATTAATTTTAGTATTAAGGATAGGCCGGATCGCGCGTTTTCTGACTCCGAAACTATAGCCCCACACAGGCCCGAGTACAGTGATGGAGGCGTGTTTCCAAATCGTGAGGAAACTGGCATGTCCTAGAACCAAAAATTCGGAGACATGTGACATTCACCTACTCGCACTGGGCCCGCGTGGTGGATTACGGCCCTTTCTCTCTCATAGAGAGGAGGCCTGTGCCCCAGCAGTGGGAGCATGAAAAGGGTGATGCTTATGCACCCTTCCGTGCCTCGGAAAGCACGTTAAGCCGTTGGTCCCGGCTGTCATTTGGCAGATCTTTGGCTGTCGTTACGGATTGTCAAAAGACAGAAAATCTGACACCAGTTTTGCCAAGAAGTACCGTTTTCCCCAGTTATTGGGTTGTGGCGGTCTGGTAGGCAGCCGCTCCACGTTAAACTGGTATTCAGCTGAATTCGGTATGACTGGAAGCCGACTCCAATATAGTTGGGAAAAGGATAGGCAGATGATGATGCTTATGCACCCTATGCAGGTCATCGCTCAGCCTAGCCTATGTGCGGCCTGCCTAGACTGCCTGGCCGATCCGTACCTCCACTGAGGTACATGTCTACCCCAAAAGCCATCAGTCGTACACCATGTACGTACCTACATTCAAGATATTTTTGAATCCATCGACACCAACTCAAGTATCAACTTTAGCATTGTTTATATTAAATGACCATCATTACTAAGAAAATATCCTAATAAATGGGTTGCAACCAAAGTTGAACTTGCCTGGCAGTTTGTTGTTCCAAAATTTGAGAATATTTAGTTGACTAATTTCCACAAAATATCGGACGTTTATTTTCATTTTTTCAGGTAAATAAAAAAAGAAGACACGATGCGTTAAAAGCTCGTGTGACGTCACTACTCGATACAATACTTACTACGACGCGACGTCACAAACCCCCACTCCCGACCTATGATGCTTTTTATCTTCGTCAATTTTTATAGATTTGATAAAGCAAAAAATGCGTGTCCAATATTTCTTGGAAATGTACCTGCCGGACTAGTTACATTTCCTAGTCAAATACTCGTTATCTCGAATTCTACAACATAGGTAATTAATCAGTTAGATCAACGCAGCTAACCTTTTGTTTTGAATTTTTTTCCGTATGATAATGAATATTTTAAACAAGTTTAAAAATACATCTTGTCAAATTGCAAACCAGCTGTATTTCACTAGTGTAAAGTAATAAATGCTCTCATATCGGAGTAAGGCTACGATGTGTCAAACGTGTGAGGTTACTCCGCCAACTAGTAATAGCTCATTCCCTCCACAAGAGCGCTACCCACAAATGTGTCGCAGAGCCAAACCTTATCACCGACTAGCTTTATATGAACTTATGTGACTACAGTACCTATTATGGAGAACTTTCACCTTTTGCAAAGAAATTAGTTGTATTTAAAGATTTCTTATCGTTCGACAAAACTTTATAAGCAAAACGTTTTATGTCATGTATCATACGCTCGATTTGATCTTCAAGATTAAGCAAAGTTTGGTGATTTGGGTCTGGGGATGGGGGGTTCCATTAGATACATACTGTGACTGCGCAGGTCCACGTAAACCACGTTCAGACGTTGGTCAGATTGGCAGTCGCGCTATTTATTTACTTATTTATATAAATAGAACGGCCGAAGCCACTTACACTATTTAAACATACCTATAATTTACTAAATACATCATGCATTCTTCTCACAAAAATTCCATTCATTCGCAAACACACCATAATCTTTGTTTAAGTTCAGGAGAGGTTCAGGTGACATGGAGTGTGTAACAGTACGGCAAGTTGGAACAGCCAGTAAGCGTAGTCAAGCCAGTAAGGTGTTTCCTGTTACGACAGTAATTGTCTACGACAAATAGCTTGCAGATTTTATTACGCAGGTCAGGAATATCAATAATCCCCCTGAGAATTTTAAATATTACCGTTATCTGATCGCGCGATCGTCTTACTTCTAGAGAATTGAAACCCAAGCAACCCAACATGAATTTAGTGGGATACAGGAAAAGATAAAACCCGTGCAAGTGCTTGTAGATATATGTATCTAAGGAATGCTTTTTGAACCTTTTCTAAGCTATGCAAGATAGGTTCTGATGTTCAGCTGCACCCAGTTTGGCTGGAAGCCGAGTCTTATATAGTAGAGAAAAGACAGGCAAGGGGGGCAGTTGGGTGATTCTAGGCTGATACGATGATGATGACATCATCATAATCGTTTTCCGTCGACCGTCTCGTCAACCAGACGCTCTTGACTCCTAGGACCTATATACTTCCAGAACATTAGAAACATTATCTTGAGGATATTGCCACATTTACCTCAAAACGCAAGCATATATAATTAATTTAGATTATTATTATACATATATTACGTGATGTCACATCTGAAATTTGCAGTTCCCCTTGATAACGCAGTTTTAAATCATTAGCAGTTAGATAATTTTAAGGAAATTGCGTTCTTTTACCCCTTCAAATAATTATTAGTATACCTAATAATCTGCTGTAATTAGGAAATATATTTAGGTAGTATATATAGATACGGAAAGGAAGTTCAAGTAATTTGGAATGCCAATTTATTTTCCGGGAATTAGTCGAAGATGGAACGGGTTAGCAACAAGCCTAATAAGAGTTGCTTTAAATCACTAAAATAATTTATTTTGATAATTTATTTTTTTAAATTTGATAATTTTGTAGAGATATTTTAACCGTGGTGGACTCAGGATGTACATTATTTTAGAATACTGTATTTGCTTTCTCTGAGTTATTTCAAGTTATTGTCATTAGTTTGGCAGCAAATAAATTAACCCATCCTCTTCTCTCATAAAACGATAACCGCAGAGAACATTTTAACCTGTCTTCCTCTTTCTCACCTTATATTTGTGAAATACTAAAAATAAACTATTTTATAATTGTATCTATAGCAAAAACAATAAATTAACTTTTTGTATTCCAAATTATATTCACTCTCGGTATTCCAAATTAACACAATTGCATCCTAGCATAAAAATACTCCATGTCACATTAATTTAACTCCTCCTTCTCCGCAGTAAAACTTTTATTTCGATGAGATTTTGTGTTTCATCTTTCCAAGACATTAGAATGCAGTGGTAGAAGGGGTCCACTTCTTCAGTAGTTTATAAGCTACCCTAGCAACAGATATAGGTACGACATGAAATAAACAAGTAAAGGTACAGCGCAGTGGCCAATAATCTGCCCTATTGAATACCTACTCTACGTCAACGATTTGTGCAATACTACAGAGGAAGGCTCTGTCATCACACCTGCAACACGGTAGCTGATAAAGAAAGACATTAAAAAGGCCGAGCGCCTTCAAACTAACTTTTATTTATTGTGTTAATGATCGCACGATGTTCGTCTCGTTATATATGCTGATGAAAATAAAGCCATTCAAATACATTCTTCAGATAATAAAGTCACTTACAAGTTGCAATGGAGGGTTCCATTGTAACATATTGCCAATACAAAACATGGCAGAATGTTCAATACTAAAAGACAAATATCATCATCATCATCTGACTAGCCTTTTCCCAACTATATTAGGGTCAGCTCTCAGTCAAACCCGATTCGATATTTTAAGTGGGGTGGCTGTCTACCAGACCTTCACAACCTATCAATCGGTACTTCTCAAGACTGGTGGGCTGGTGGCTCGTGGGCTTTTGACAATCCGTAACGAGTGCCAAATATGTCCAAATGACAGCGGGGCCATCGGCTTATCGTGTTAAGATGGTCACCTATCCACAGACCAAGCTCGCTCTGCCACTAAAACACGAATATTACAATATAAATAGTTTATGTAAACTTTTACCTTGCCTAAATGCATTACATGTGTTATGAGAATATAAACAAAAACACCACATACAACCAACAATTATAAAAGAACTTAATGCGGACATACAAAATAAATACACCATTCTGCAACCCAAAAAAAAGTATGTTGAGTGCTCGTTATTTTTGTTTATTTAAAACACTTTTATATCTGTTTATTTTGTCCCTGGTCAGATAAAAAAAAGTCAAGACTAGCCGATAGTCGGTGCGGTAGATATATGTAATTTTAGACAATTTCTAATAGAACCCCTATGAAATATTATCGCTCTTTTAATTATTAAGTAAAATTTGAGGAAATCTAACCACATAAACCGGTACCTAATTTCTAATAATGTAACAAAGGATAAGCCTAACGATAAAGACAAACTCAAATTAAACCATTTACAGGCACTTTTGAATAGTCAAGTTCGGTCCGCCAAATATAAGAAGCTATTTGCACATTCCAAAGCGTGAAACTCTATGGAGAAGAACGTGCAATAAACTCCACGGACACTTTTAATTTTTTACAAAGTTGTGGTTGCATAGTTAAAAAAAAAACAATTCACAGAACAAAGAACTTAAATAAACCGTGGCGGTTGAGAGATGACCAGTCAAAACTGACGGAGCCAAATGATGTATGTAACATGCGCCACCATCAGAGAGACTTGAGTGAACATGACACTCCCAAGCGCCACGACCAGTTCAAGTGAAAGACATACCCAAAAATGTTAGTTTCAGTCTAAGATACATAAGTAGCACTCACATACGTTTGTACTGTTAAGTATGAAATTATACATAGAATGCTAAGTAGATTGAGTCTATATAATAATTAAAAATATATGTTCTTATAATCTTATATCATCTCTTTTATCTGTTCGGTGGGTCCAACAATGTTTCCAAATGGATTAGTTTGTAAGCCCTAGTGGCTGTGAGCAGGACCAGCATTAGGCTAAGCACTTTTATCAGCAATCCCTCACTTTTAATATGCTTGCCTGCATAGTGTGCGTTTAATAAAAGATTTAAATTTCATTTTATTCAGTTGCAATATGGGGGAGATATTCTATTAATCAATACAGAAGATGATTTTAGCTTAGCAACCAAATTGAGCCAGTCAGTGTGTACATAAAGCAACTCTACAATAACTGAGGGTCATGTAACGGTGACATCGATGTTAATTCCTCAGCGACGCATACAAAAGGTGTTCGGTGGAGGCGCGCGGCGGCGGGAGCCCGGGGGTAAACGGCACTCAATTTAACCATTTCTCTATATTAATTACCAAAACAGCCCCCGGCCGGTGCGCCGAGCATAAATAACAAAAAAATGACGTGTACGTCACGCCGCCCGACTCCGCCGATTACATTAACATCCCCCTTCAAGTTAAACGAGTTTAAGGGAGGCGATTTATCACACGTTTAAAACGTAACCTCGCGTATAATTTGTGTAAGATCCATAAAAGTGGTTCATAGACAACACCTGTCCCATATTTAGACTTCGTTTTTCCTACAGTTTTTACGTGCAAATAGTACATGACAATAAATAAGGATATAGCGACACTTAATAATTCATAAACTCTTTCTTTACCTCGGCAACTAACCCATAGTTGCCCATGTAAAGAGTTTATGATATTTCATAAACCACTTAATATGCGATGTAATCTCTTTTCAATATAGGTTTATTTTGGTTCAAGGATTTTGAAAAAAATACGCATATTCATTTTAAAAATTAAATATATCTTTAATATATTTCGCAATTTGACACTGTTAACTAACATAATGATATAGCCGATGTGACAAATCAACAACAAAGTAGGTATTATACCTACCAACCTATTTACATAAGATAGCATAAAAAAATCTAAATCAAGTAAAACATTTTAAAAATTTTAAACATATTCTTCTAACAAACAATAGATATTTTAGTAGGTATATATTTACATTAGGTAGGTAAGTATATTATTCTAACCATACGCTTAATTTAAGTTATACGTACCTATGTAAGTACATGAATAGATGTTAATCTAAATTATTATTTACTATATTTTTTATTGTTATTTTGTATTTTATTTATTTGTTGTACACCAACCACAGTGTTGTCTTTTTAACCCAAAGGTTGACTGGTAGAGAATTCCTTGTTGCATTAAGTCCGCCCAAGTAGGTACCACTATTGTACATAAAGTTTAAATAAATAAATACTTTTAAACGGGATAAGCTTCCTTATGTTGACATAGTCTGATTGAAGAAATGGTCATCACTTTTTTTTTGTCTTTTACGTAGGTACCTAAGTATAATATAGGTGGATACCAATTACTTACCTAAAACCTAAATTTCAACTCCATTTACATTTACCGGACCCCCCGATAGTATGAATTGAGAATCTATACTAATATTATAAAGCTGAAGAGTTTGTTTGTTTGTTTGAACGCGCTAATCTCAGCAACTTCTGGTCCGATTTGAAAAAATCTTTCATTGTTAGATAGCCCATTTATCGAGGAAGGCTATAGGCTATATATCATCACGCTAAGACCAAGAGGAGCGGAGCAGTCATGAAAAATGTGACACAAACGAAGTTGTGCGGACAGCTAGTTAAAAATAAACTTGTCAAACAATCCTTTCATTCTGTTATGTTCTCGTTAATTCTCAAATTCGATTTCTTGATTCGGGGTTTGTCTTGGATATTAAAACAAGTAAATTATGAAAGATACACAAACTAAACTTACAATGCCATAAAAACGTTGCCGTGAATTTAAATAAAAATATGTAGAAACATTTAATAAAATAATACTCGTAGATTCATTTTAATTTAACGGTTAGTAATTAATGTCGTGCAGGGTAAACGCAATTGGAATACTAAAATGTAATATTGTAACCCGATTGTACTGTTGCTAAGGTTTTCTTATTTCATTTACCTAATTACCTAGGTATTATTTTAGTATATTTTCCTTCAACGTAGTTAATTTCCCACTAAACTACCGTTTTTTTTTCATATTGGCTGGTGTTTAGCTACATCCGGTTGGATTAGGGACATAGCTAGTATAGTAATAAGTACGTAGATAGGTAGGTTGCGGAAAGGCTAAATAGAACATGGGGATGTGGTGATATATGTGCATACTAAATTAGGAAAAGTACCTAATCTTAAATGTCGTTATTAAATAAATCACTTCGCTTTTATGTTAGGTATATGCTTTTACACATAACATAATAATATGCTCAATAATATACGTAAATTATGTAGCTACGTAGGTACCTATATCTATTTTTTACAATAACATATGTATCATAAAACTAAAAATTATAATGAATGCATAGGATTCTGTAGATAAAAATGCAGGTTATCAACAATGTTCTGAAAGTTAAGTCTTAACTGCAGCTGTTCAAGTGGCGATGGGGGCATGAAGGGAGGCCACATGACCGCGCCCAGCGCCGCCGCGTCTGGCCGGTACACCGCCTGCACCTGCGCGGGCGCAGCACTCGCGGGCACCTCACTTGCCTTGTGCACTCCGCTGTTCAGTAAACTGTCGATAGAAAACGACTTTCTCCAACTATCCTTCGTATCAGGCACTGTATAAGAATTGGGAATCACTGGCGCTTCAAACACTTGTTGCAGAGGTGGAACCCTCATATTTAACTGACTAGCAAGAAACTGCTGATTGAAGTTTGCCAACGCAGTCAGCTCCGACTTGAAGCTGTCCTTCTGATCCGTGTGCAGCTTGAACCTCTTGCGGCGGCGCAGCAGCGAGCCGTTCTCGAACATGTCGAAGGCCTGCGGGTGCAGCGTCCAGTAGGCGCCCTTGCCGGGCCGGTCCGGGCGGCGCGGCACCTTCACGAAGCAGTCGTTGAAGGAGAGGTTGTGCCGCAGCGAGTTCTGCCAGCGCTGCGTGTTGCGCCGGTAGTACGGGAAGCGGTCCGTGATGAACCGGTAGATCTCCGACAGCGGCAGCATGCGCTCCGGGGAGCTCCAGATCGCCATCGCCGTCAGCGAGATGTACGAGTACGGGGGCTTCTGGTCGCCGTAAGATTCACGCGAGGGCCGCGGCATGTTCGATAGTGCTAAATGCTAATGACATGTGCCGGGGCGGCGCGGGCCGGGCGTGGCAAGGTGGGCGGGGCACGCGAGGCTCCGCCTACCGCCTGCTCGCGTCAGATATGATAACGAGAATGCCACTCGCCGAGCAAACCACATCTCCCCCTGGGACTATCATTACTGACATGATTGACTGTGCACTTACCTCCTGTTGGTTTAAACCTGCATAGGTAGATGTTGAACGCTAAATAGATGTTTTCTACGCGTAGCCTTCAACATAAATACTGATCTATCAATAAAAATTACCTAGGTTGATAGGGTAGTTGAGGTTGTCAAACTTCAAAAAATAAATAGGACCTAGTCAGATACCTCGGTATACAAAATAACTGCGTAATATTTTTGCTTATCGCTTTGCTTTGGGTTGGGTACCAAAAATCTTCCCACATAGGAAGGTAGCACCCTAATTAAGCACGTTACTTTTAAATATTGACGTAGTATAAAATAAAACATAGGTAACTATTTAAAGTTTGACTTCTCATTTGGTAACTGGTGTACATACTGTATGATGTTACACCATTAATTCAGAGTACGGCATGCCAGCGCCATCTATTATCGAGTAGCAAAACTAAAATTGTTAAATATTGTTAACTGTATTCATACGGTATTTTTATACCGATCACATGGTTTTCTTTTTGGTGTTTATGTTGTCATCCATCGTACCCTCTACTGTGTTATTTTGCGCCCGCTGTCGCCACTGCTCTAGCCCCTAATTCTGTTTTGTGGCCTTACAATTATCTAACACTAGCTTCTGTCCGCGACTTCGTCCCCGTGGAATCCCCGATTTTAAAACATTCTTTATCGCTGCTCCGCTCCTATTGGCTTAAGCGTGATGATATATAGCCTAAAGCCTTCCTCGATAAATGATCTATTCAACCCAAAAATAATTTTTCAATTCGAACCAGTAGTTCCTGAGATTAGCGCGTTCAAACAAACAAACTCTTCAGCTTTATAATATTAGTATAGATAAGTACCTACCGATGTGTTAATCCCATAGGCCATAAAATACGTGGTTTTGAAAGAATTGCTAAATGAACGCCGGGCTGCGTTTAAATTGCTAACGAAATCATAACTTTTCTTTTCAAAGGTCATTTCATTTTGCAATTATATATTATTATGTAGTTTAATCTTTCATTTAGGTATACATTCTTGCTGTATTTCCTCAGCTACAGCAGCTGATTAGATTTCGGAGTTTCCCAAACAACTTGCCGGCGTCTAATTTTCTAAAATGTTTACTTACCCGGGTGAAAAATTATTAAAATAACATTTTTTCATCATCTGCTTAGCCTTTTCCTAAGGCATGGCACACTAAAGCAGTTTTTTAAAGTAGCTGTTCCGCAGTTCCGTCTTTACCATAAGGGCACAAGGGGCACGTGCCCAGGGCCCCGCTTCATGGGGGGCCCAAATTATATTATAGTTTATTTTCTTCTTAGGAAACGACCAATTCGAACCGTACACTAGCTTCTGTCAAACCTTTCCCAGGCAAGATGTAAACATTTTCGAACTCGGTCGCAAGATGAAATTTACGAAATAGATTTTCAGCATAATTCAACAAATTAACTTTTTGTTTCTTTGAATACTCAATAGAAAATTTAACAGATCTGAAATTGGAATTTTCCGAACTATAAATCTATTAATATATAGTTTTTAATATACATACATACTTTCTTTCGACAGCATAAGAGTTCCGATCTAAAGAGAATATTTTCTTTTCAAGTTTTTCTGCTTAATTAAACAAATCGTTTGTTCGGCAATTAGAAAATCTACCTATCCGAGAATGGGTGCAAAATATTTCAACTTCGCTTTATTTATATTATACCTAAATACTCACTGGGTAGTACGGTTACGTAGTAATTATTCTGAGTGGGAAAAGGGTGTGTGAAGGAGCTAAAACTGTTACAATTCTATTATTTAACAAATACATTGGTTTAAGTGCATGCAAAGGAGTTAAAATTATTTTTATAATAAGCTTTAAAAAAACAAGTGATTAAGGTTAAGGACACGCGCTACCTGTGCTTTCACACTTTCTTGGCCAGTTTTCAGATTTCTAAAAGGGCCCTGGGCTCATCTGAGTCCGGGGTCCCTGCATGAGTTAAGACGGCCCTGGCTGCGCGTTTTGTATTAATCTCATTAAAAATGTCTGGATTTTAGAGATACGAGCTAATAGTTTCCGCCCGCGTGAATGTCGAAAATTAACCTTGGGATACACATACATATTTATAACCCGGGGTATGTTTACCAAGAGATAAAAATATGTATGTGTGTATCCTATGCGTTAATACAAACTATAATCAACCTCTGCCAAATTTCATCAAGGTCCGTTCAGCCGTTCTGGCGTTATTTGAATAACAAACATCCATCCGAACATCCAAACTTTCGCGTTTATAATATTAGTATGTAGAAGTATACCTAGATTAAACCATTTTTTAAATCGACGCTTTGGCGAACTCCCCTCTCGGCGTCAATTTGTGTCGAACCTTAGTGAGTTAACTTCGGCTACCATTCTAACTAAGACTCTTTGTGTGAATCTACAAATGAGAATTGCGCAAAAACAAAAACCGAAAATACTGTAACAATATTTTATTTTACATACATAACTCGCTTACACATGATAAATTACTCTGTTCAACAATAAAAGTTCACAAATCTTGAGGAAGGGTATAAAAGTCGTATATAAGAATAAAAAGTTTCATCTAAAAAGGTTAGACTATATGTACTTCATTCTCTCTGTCTCTCTTCAATTTTTAAATGTTCACAACTTGGATGTGAGCTCAGGAACCGCCTTGAACAAGTCTGCGACGAGCCCGTGGTCACTTACCTGGAAAATAGAAAATAAATTGCTAGTAAACAAATTTTACTCCAACAAAATGGTAAAAACGGAGCCGTGTTACAAAGATTACGCAACCATTTCTTATATACAATTTTAATAATAACAATAATATAACTTTAATCAATATCAATCAGCCCGTTTGTTACAACTAAGTAGTCAAGAAGATAAGGCATTGATAAAAATACATAATTTATATTCATCCTTGACTTGTTGACATACGCATTACACACTTTACATACTATTGGCTATGTGTTACGAATATTTATACGAATAGAAATGCGCAGCGATGCTGGCTTTGAATTTTATCACGCCTTTTTTGCTAAATTTATTTAAGCATTTTAAAATAGTGTAACCTAGTTAAATCTGTCAGAGAGCCTCTGGTATCGATTCGCCTCCATCACTGCTACAAGGAATAAACAAAAGGGGAGGAGGACCATCTGTCATTTAGAAATCCGTAATATAAGAACTCATTACTATCATAACGTTTACCTGGAAGATGGGCGCCTCAGGGTCCTTGTTGATGGCGACGATGGTCTTGGAGTCCTTCATACCAGCCAGATGCTGGATGGCACCGCTGATGCCTACTGCAATGTATAGGTCCTGTAAAGAAAACATAATTTACTACTCTTTTTTGTGGATGAGAAATCATCAAATGACTTCTTCCGCTCTGGGCGGAGCGGAAGGGAGTGTCAGACTCTTAGGGAAGGTTAATATCTGACGGAACATGCGTCGCGTATTATCGGTCGCGTAACGCCAGAACAGACAAATGTATAGAAAAACACTTGACCGTTCACACTCAACTAGGGCATGCAAAACCGGAAAGTCATCAAAACCGGTTTTGAACATCGTTTTTTTGGGACCAAAACCGAAAACCGGAGCTAGGTCCGGTTTTAGCAAAAAAAATCGAATGTAGTATAATTTAAAAAGAAACACCATTTTTTTTAAATACCTACCCACTAAGTCTACAAATAAAACAAATTGTATGATACATTTCTTTTTAATCCAAACCATAATAATTGTACAGATAACAATGAACTTATAATAGTATTAGATTAATTAACTGAGATCAAATCAACAACAAGTAAGTTTTTGGTATCTTTGGTACCTATTAAGTCTGCTATCAAAAATAATATATTTTAAACATAGAAAACACAATCAGCATCTTCAAATATTAAACACAGCCACCCACAATTACCAAAAAAATCTACATTTTTGTAACTTTGAAGACGAACTAGAAAATAACATTATTATAATATGATTCATATTGCACTAAAAAGAGATCAATAATCAACTATGTATACTAATTTAAATAAAGCATAAATCACTTGTTTTCAAGAGATCGCTGTTCTTGATAATGTGATCTCAAGAATATAAGCGCATCCAGCATTCGATCAGACAGCGAACTTCTTATTTTGTTACAGTACACTCTCAACACTTGTTGGTAGAACACATAATAAATAATTATATGCTTCGGTGAGATACACACCCCGATGCCCTCCGCTTTCATACATGGCTTGCTCTACATTTACGAACCCAGCCAGGTCGAAATCTGACCTATTTTTGGGGGTTCTCTTTCTCTTGCATTTGTGTAATTCCTTCTCTAGCTGCTCTTGAAGAGTTAGCTCTTCAGCGTCAGATGATGACTCTGAAATACTCACATTTTGTGAAATGTGAGTATTTACTTAGTTTTGAAAATGAAAACAATATATCTAGTTTTAATTTCCGCGAATATTAGTGGGTTGCAGGTATGCACCTCCCTCCCGCCCGCTGTATTATGCACATGCAAGATTACTGGGCAAATGCAAGGATTTTAAGCACATGCAGGAAGGCAATGCAAAACCCAACACCATTACCGACACGTGTTTCGCCTCTCCACGAGGCATCCTCAGGGGACGTGTTGACTCGCTGACCGTTGAGTTGCGACTGAGAAATACAAGGCACCCCCCTTTTATACACTGCCACCGTTGGTTATTTGTGTACAACTACCCACAAACATACGCAGTAAAGGGGAAGATACCAAATTCGTCTGGTCATTCAACAGTGCAAAATTATTATTATTACTATGTTTCAAAATCTCTAATTGTTCCAAAACACACAGCCGGAAACCCTTATCACAAACTGAACTGAACTGAACTGTGGGTGTGTGTGTCTGTGTGTGTGTGTGTGTGTGTGTGTGTGTTTTGGAACAATTAGAGATTTTGAAACATAGTAATAATAATAATTTTGCACTGTTGAATGACCAGACGAATTTGGTATCTTCCCCTTTACTGCGTATGTTTGTGGGTAGTTGTACACAAATAACCAACGGTGGCAGTGTATAAAAGGGGGGTGCCTTGTACTAATTTCTCAGTCGCAACTCAACGGTCAGCGAGTCAACACGTCCCCTGAGGATGCCTCGTGGAGAGGCGAAACACGTGTCGGTAATGGTGTTGGGTTTTGCATTGCCTTCCTGCATGTGCTTAAAATCCTTGCATTTGCCCAGTAATCTTGCATGTGCATAATATAGCGGGCGGGAGGGAGGTGCATACCTGCAACCCACTAATATTCGCGGAAATTAAAACTAGATATATTGTTTTCATTTTCAAAATTAAAATGGATTTCCGCAAAGTAACACCTGACTCAATCAATTTTATTTACTTAGTTATTAATTTATTATATTTTGTGTCTTTTAATGTACATTTATGTTGAGCTCGTGGATGAAACGGCACAAAGGGCGCAATTACATCCAGTAGTTGCTGCGTTAGCCCGAATTATATTACATTATGGTTCACCACTTGTGAGTCACAAGTGGTGAACCATAATGTAATATAATTCGGGGTTTTCCCATTATTGAGTAACAATTAACATTTTGAATCAAAATGCCAAAACCGGAGCTGAGCTCCGGTTTTGGCTCTCAAAACCGGTTTTCAAAAATCTTTAAATTTTGGCCGATTTCCGGTTTTGCGCAAAACCGGAAAACCGGTTTTGCATGCCCTACACTCAACCGATGATACGTTAGTGCGTCGAATGTGAACGGTCAAGTGTTTTTCTATACATTTGTCTGTTCTGGCGTTACGCGACCGATAATACGCGACGCATGTTCCGTCAGATATGAACCTTCCCTTACTGATTAAAACCCACCCGTGATCCTTCTTGTGACCTTTACGTTCCAGGGCCGCGGTGATTCTTTCGAACAAATTCCGCAACCCTAGCAGGTATTCGTGGACTTTTGTTTGTGTAAATGAGTTGTGTAACTATTTTAAGTTGAGTACTAACTTATTTCAATTTTAGTCTATAATCTTGAAAGTTTGTTACTGACAACAACATTTTTTGCATCTAAAAAGGCTATAACTCACAGGAGCAACAATCTTGCCGGTCTGGCCGATCTGCAGGTCGTTGGCGACGAAGCCAGCGTCGACGGCCGCTCTGGACGCGCCCACCGCGGCGTTGAGCTTGTCCGCCAGGTCGTACAGCAGCTTGAAGTTCTCGCCGGACTTCAGACCACGACCTGTAAGAGTATACTTGTGTGCTGACAATTCAACTAAAATAAACAGTAAAATAAAAAAAAACTTACGACCCATTGGTAAAAAAATAGAACACTGGTTGACTCCTAAGTTAGGGTTAGTTTATGGCAGAAAAGGATCTACAAGCAGTAACTCTTTCTCTTTTTTAAGAAGTGAAATTACTCTGTATATCCTCAAGCATTTCTCTTCATAATGATTCAAACAGGTTCTGCTTGGAATTCAATTTGGATAGCTAGAAGCTACAAGATTTTCAGTAGAATGTTTTGTCTCTAACAATAAGTTTTGATAGCAGCCCATAAATCAGTTTTTTCATGCATTTGATGAGTTTTCTTACCACCAGCAACAATGTTCTTAGCACTAGTAAGTTCAGGCCGGTCAGACTTGGCAAGCTCCTGTGACACGAACTGGACGAGGTCACTCTTGTAATCACCCTCGGGTGCCTTGTCTACGGATGCGGAGCCTCCCTCCAGAGGCTCGGGAGGGAACGCCGTGCTTCGGACTGTAATCACCTTGATACCATCATTGGCCTCCAAGGTAAGGACTGCATTCCCTAAAAAATAAGATAGTAAAAATCTTGAGACTGTTTGTTCTGAGAAAAAAACAGTTTGCTTGCTTTAATGTTTATCTGACTCATGAGTTACAATTATTTTGAACTTTGTTCAAGTATAGTCAAAACAACACAAAAGAGACATCAGTATTCAAAAATGTATTCACAATTGTATCAATTTGCAAACAAAGCTTTATATAAAATAACATCACATTGCATTGCTATGACTTCTGTCAAAAAAAAAAAATCTTTAAAAAACAACTAGGAATTCAATTTACCTGCATAAATAGTTCTAATGAAAGTGTTGGCATCCTTAACTCCAATGATATCAGTGATTGGTGAGACATCCAGTTTGGCGGCTACTCTAGGCAGGATAGCTTTGCCAAAGGCAGTGGCTGGGGCCAGGATGTGGGTGAACTTGAACTGCTTCTGAGAGGCGATGATGAGGGGTGCTAAACTCTCAGCTGTGAAACCCTTGAAAGCATCGCCTTCAGCAACCAGGACTTTAGAAATACCCTTTGCCTTAGCAACAGCTTGGGCAGCCTGAAAAATACAAATAACTATTTAAGATTCCTCAAACTATTGTAGAGTAGCCTTGGCCAACTGCAAATATTATAATTTCATGATCGGAAATTTTCAGCAAAGCAATTGAATTAATAAGATTGACAGTTTTAATTCCAATATTTCATCACAATAGTAAAAAGTATAGAAAGCAACTGGCATTTAAAACATGAAACCTGTCAACTTACAGGGCCACACTTGGTGCCAGCCACCAGCACGGCGACATCACCACCGATTTTCTTGGCAGCACTCAAAGTGTTCTGTGTGGCCGGAGAGAGAACCTCATTGTTGTGCTCTGCTACCACCAAAGTGCTCTGTAGTCGCCTCAACTGGAAACAACAGTATTTTAAGAAACTACTCCCAATTCTAAGAATAACTAGGTATTCTTATTGTTAGTTGCAGACAGGTATTGAAACCTACAGCTGTGATTCTTCCTCTTTTCACAATCTAACAAAAACATTCTACATTTTTGTAAAAATATGCATGCGGCATAAATTCAGAATGACCAAGGGAAACTAAGATGATCAAAATGTGGTCTCTTCATCAACACTTCTACAACAACTCTTCATCAACAGTTCGTCGTTTAAATTTGTCGCGAGTGCACGTCTTTCTGTGTCTCTGTGATTTTTTAGTCGAAATTTATTTTGTTCCTTCCTCCTTGTTTGTTTGGAGAATTCGGTGCCTCTCTTACTATCTTGTGGAGGTGCCCATTGGCAGCGGACGCCATCATTGAAGTTGTATTGCGCCATCTCGTTCTTGGACTCGGTTGGTGAGAGGACACTTTGGATTGTTTTTGAAGTACATCTGGACTTTATAAACGTGGAAAAAGTCGTTGGCGTTTGAGCGTGGTTCGAACCTGCGACGCGTCGTGTGCGGTGCAGGCAGTCTGCGCTTTACGCCACTAGACCAGCGATCAGTGTTCCACTCGCTGCAAATTACTTGACCCATATCGTCATAACGTATATATCTTCTACTTCGAATATTTCTGCACAATGTTTCGCTCACCTGAGGCTAAATATCACTCGGATACTGATTTATCCAATGCCTCGATTCCCGAGACTGGCATGAATATCACGCAGCGAAAAAGAAAGCAGCCCGAATGCGAAATTAGGAATGCAATCAACACTCTTTCACAGGATATTAATAAAAAACTTGATGAATGGCGAAAAAATTTGGATAACGCCATGTCAAAAATATCGGAGAATATCACCACAATTAAATCGGATCTTGAAAGAGTAACTCAGGTTACTTCAGACATCAAAATGGATCTTCAGTCTCTGCGTTCTGACCACACTGCTTTGGATAGACGTGTGTCTAACCTGGACGACAAACATCAACAAATTTGGCAGGATATCACTGATCTTAAGAAGTCTGTACAATTTACCAGTGACCAACAGAACGATATGAGGAAACATATTGATTTGATCGACGCTCAGTCAATTAACGCAGAGCTTATAAATGGGCTAATGCAGGGTCTGGAGTACAGGATTGATACATTGGAACAACAAGCAAGGCAATCTAACGTGGAAATATGTAATGTTCCTGAGAAGCGAAGTGAAAATCTGGTGACTCTCTTGGAGACGATTGCCTCACAAATAAACTTCCCAATATCCCAAAAGGATATTTTTGCGATACATCGAGTCCCACATGCACATAAAGAAAATAATAAGCCGAAGAATATCGTTGTCAAGTTAAGTTCTCGCATGCTGCGAGATAACCTGCTGAGTGCGTTCCGTCTAGCTAAAGGTGTGAGCACCGATCAACTTGGGCTCCCTGGAAATTCGCATGCAATATATATGCATGAACATTTGACACTAAAGAAAAAGCTATTGTTTCGAGACTGCAAAGAAGCGGCCAAAAAGAATAATTACAAATACGTGTGGGTTAAACACGCTACCATTCTTGTCAGAGAAACTGATGCTTCGCCTGCTGTGGCAGTACGCTCGGCGCGTGATCTTCAGAAAATCAAAGCTACCTCCGTTCCAAATTCAGCTAAATAACCACAGTACGCATGTATTTATTCGTAACGCTAGTACTAAGGTAAAATACAGTTTTATAAGCAGCCTTAATTTTAAACCAATTTATTCCTATTCTAATGTTTGTGTAAAAAAACATAGCCTATGTTATTTATTAGAAAACTTTTTGCTTCAATTTTATTGGTTAGTATTCGATAAGTATTATTGTAACTTTTTTCATTTCTCATTTATTCTGCAACGAGTGCGGTTTGGATTCCACGCACGGCTTACTTGTATTGTTTTGGTGGTATTGCGGCATCTAACTCTATTAGCGCCTATTCATTTAGTCTCTTTCTCGCCTAATGTCAGATGACCTAACTGTGTATTATCAAAACTGTAGGGGCTTACGTACTAAACTAAACACTCTGTATATGAATATATTAAGCAATTGTTATGATATTATAGTATTGACAGAGACCTGGTTAACGCCTCAAATACATGAAAATGAATTCATAGACGAGCGGTACGCAGTTTTTAGATGTGATCGCGATCGTATTGCCACAAATAAAAAAGATGGAGGGGGAGTTCTCATAGCTGCGTTGAAAACCCTTAACGCCGTACATGTAACGCTCAGCTCATGTACAGAGCATGCCATCGTCCAACTGTCTGGAGACGGTTGTGATAAATATTACATATGTGTTGTCTATATTCCTTCTAACACCCCGGAATGCTTCTACTTGGATCATTTTGAAGCGACACAAAAGTTGCTCGAATCTAAGGGCCCGGCAACTCTTTTACTATTCGGTGATTACAACTTACCGGAAATTGAATGGCTTCCCGTCATGAACAATCATTTTGGCGCATTGTACAGCAGCGGCAGCTCATCTATGTGTAAGCATATGAATAATTTTATGTCGGTAATAAATATCTACCAATATAATTCCATAAAAAACAGTATTGGTCGAACCTTGGACTTAATAATCAGTACGACAACTTGTAACGTTTACGCGCCTTCTTCTTTGGTACCGCCTGACAAGTTTCACCCCCCCCTAGCTACAACCATTACTTATAAATCTAACGTCAAAATGTTACCACCCGCTAGAATACTAAAATATAATTTCCACAAAGCCAATTACGATTTAATAAACGCAGACTTAATTAAAATAGATTGGAATACCATACTCAGTGGTTTATCTGCTCAAGATTCCGTAGATATTTTTTACGATCATATTTTGAATACAATAAAAAAATATGTACCTAGGGCATCTTTAAAGTCTTCCAAATTCCCTGTCTGGTTTTCGAAATCGCTCATAAAAATTTTTAAAAATAAAAATAAGGCTTGGATTAAATGGAAAGTATATAAAAACTTGTCAGACTATGAGCTTTTCTCTTTCTTAAGGCACAGATTTCAATTAGAGTGCCAAAAGCAATACAATGCGTACATTAGCTCCGTTGAAGACAATATAGGTAAGAACGTGAAATACTTATGGAACTACATTTCAAACAGAAAATCAAATGTAGGCGTACCTTCCACAGTCTCATATAAAAACCAAAGTACCAGTAATCCTACAGAAATATGCAACTTATTTTCTGACTTTTTTCAATCCGTCTATGAACAATCATCTTTTAAAATGGACAATTGGTCACCTCCCAAAACTTATTTGGACAGTTCGGTTATTATTAGTGAAATTCATTTTAGTACTGACAAAGTTTTGAAAGCATTGAACGCATTAGATATAACAAAAGGTCCTGGACCAGATGGTATACCCGCATATTACCTTAAGAAAACGTCGGATGTGATATGTGTGCCATTATGTATTGTCTATAACAAATGTGTCATGGAGGGTATTTTTCCAGAAATCTGGAAAAGGGCAAATATTACCCCAGTTCATAAAGCAGGTCCCAAAGATGATGTTGAGAACTACCGACCCATCTCGATACTGTCTGCCTTGTCGAAGCTTTTCGAGCGACTTGTTCACGATGAGATTAGTCCAGTCTTATACAATATAATATTGAAAGAACAGCATGGATTTGTTAAAAAACGATCCACTGCTACGAATTTGGTAGTTTTCACCGATTACTTGTTTAACAATATGGATCAGCGTGTGCAAGTGGATGCTGTATACACTGACTTTCGGAAGGCATTCGACAAGGTGGATCATGAGTTACTTCTTACTAAGATTGCGTATAATGGCATACGTGGTGATCTTCTCCGGTGGTTCTCATCGTACGTGACAAATAGGAGCCAAAAGGTTGCTATACGTGGTTATGAGTCCTCTTCGATTAGTGTTACTTCTGGCGTGCCCCAAGGCTCAATTCTAGGTCCTCTTCTTTTTATTTTATTTATTAATGACATCCATAGTTGCTTCAAACATTCAAAATTCTTACTCTATGCTGATGACCTCAAAATATACAGAAAAATTGAACATATTAATGACTGCAAGTTATTTCAAGAAGATCTTGATAGATTTTCATATTATTGCTACAGTAACAAACTTCAATTAAGTATCTCGAAATGCCTGTCTATAACATTCACTAAAAAAACAAAAATAATATCACATACCTACTATCTAAATCAGACTCCTCTGCAAAAAAAATCTTCAGTTCGAGACCTTGGGGTGCTTTTGGACACTAAACTGCACTTGGACCAGCATATAGATAATATTGTAAGCAACGCGTTTCGTATGTACGGATTTGTAATGAGAGCTACAGTTGATTTTAAACGTCCACAAACATACATGTATCTTTATAAAGCTCTCATCAGGTCACAGCTAGAGTACGTTGTTACAGTGTGGAATCCGTATTACAAAAAATACAGTTTCAACCTAGAAAGGGTACAGTATAAATTTTTAAGATCAACGCAATACAGATGCTTTCGTAGAACTTTGAGTTATGAGCAGCTGCTAAATCATTACAAGTTGGACCGGTTGGAGTCCAGGCGCACTCTTCTTGAGGTAATGTTTCTATATGATCTCTGTAATAACCGTTACGACTGTTCTGACTTAACCAATGATCTTTGCTACATTGTACCTAGAACTGTAGTAAGACGAGAGGTGCGCGATCGTCCACTGTTTGCTGTAATGTCTTGCCGCACTAATGCAGGGAATCGCGCGCCCTTGCGTCGCTTGGTGAAAACCTATAACTCATATTTTACAGATATTGATATATTCTCGTTGTCTGCCAATAAATTTCGAAATAATGTTAATGTTAAAATCAGAAGCTTGGAAACATAGATTGTAGTTGTCACTAGTGCTTATTTTAAAACGACTTAGCTTAATTACTTACATAATATGTGGATAACGTAGTGAGTTACACATTTATACATATTGTTGCATGCTTAATGTTAAGCTCATTTACTGTGTGTAATTGTTTGTTCTCCCGAATAAATAAAAATGAAAAAATGAAAATGAAAAACACTGAAAATAACAAGAAAAAATAGCTTGAAATATTGAAACTACTTGTATACATGCAGATAAATTAAGACTGATATTAAGTCAAAGACAAAACGTTTATTTCAACTAGGCCATTAAACGGCACTTTTGAAGACGTCTTAAAAGTTATCATAGTTAAGTGACTCTAGCATCTATCCGCAAAGGTAGATTCTTATGGAGAAGAAAGGAAAAGAAACTCCATAGTTACTCTTTTTCAAATAATTGTTTTACAATATTTGGTATACAAAAAATACTTCATATATGTGAGAATGATGCACCAAGTATACTAGTTATAGAACCTAGTATTACCAGCAGAGGTAAACTTCTAAATAAGTTCATGGTACTCACATATTTACAAATATTCAACCAGTAGGTGTACAGAAAAAAAGTACAAGACACAAAAAAAAATGCATTCATAAATTTAATCCATACATAAATCAACCAATTTGATTTTGTCTACACCCTTTATTACCCTATGGAGCAAAACCAGCATGCTTCCAAGTAGAGCTATTCTAAGGCGTTTATAACCAAATCATGAAAATTACTAATTAGGTAACCTTAATTTAACATGGGAATCTTAGGAAAAATACTTTGTGGATGTTGTTAAAATGGTCAAATAAAAAAACTTACTCACCTGTGTTGAATAGAACAAGTGTCTGCTGCACGGAGAAAACATGTTGTATGATTTTAAAACCTGGTAATTTGTAAACTAACTTAATTTATCACTATTTACAAAATTATTTTTCTAAATGGTTACAAAGTCCAACCCACTGTACTTTACTTCTAAACATAGACACAGAAATATGGTAGACAATCAATCCACTAGATGACGCGTTTGACAGTGACATTAAGAGGCACAGGTGGCCAAAGACCTACTCTAAGCTTTTTTTTTTTTTTTTTGAATGGACTACTCGCAGTTCAGCACATTAAGGCTGGTTACTGCTCAACCGGGCAATCCCGTGGTTGCCTTAGATTCTAAGGCCCCCAGCCGGGGCTTAAACTACTTAAAACTAAATGGCCGCTCGCTAAGGGCATCCCCTGTGGGACACGGGCCTCGGCTTAGCGGGGTCATTGAGGAGGGGCAGCAAGGGACAGGCTGGGTCTGATTGATATTATTTAGGGGATTTAACGCTAATGGCTCAGCAGCGCGGGCTGGCTCGTTAGGCAAAAGTCGGGGAGGCCTACTCTAAGCCTTAGAGTATAGAATATATAGAGATGCCGTAATGTTCTATATCTTATTTGCTTATACAAATATCTATTAAATCGATACAGAAATAAGAAACTACACTTTGTCTCTTTTTAACCAATGAGTTTTCACATTTGAAGAAAGAGACGTCACGCTATTTGTTTTATCTCTTCCTGACAACATTTTCACATATCCGTCAATGTACGTACCTCGCGTGCCATCCGCCATTGTTTGGGCCCGTGGTTTTGAAGTACGTCAGCTGTCAAAAGAACAACAACATTGGGTTTAAATTACGATTTTTAGGGATAAAAACGCTCCAAACTAAATTGTATTGTGCTGTGAGTGTCTAGTGGAGCAAATTGAATATGCCTACGTGTGCAATAATTCAGTGTGGTGCAAGGAAAAACCCCAATCGAGCCTAATTAAACATGCACAGGTTAGTAGCCGTATTTTAAGAAAAACTTTATCATACTGCTATTTTTTTTGTATAACTATCCTTGTTTTATTTATAGAATCAAAGTTCCCACATGTACATACAAATTATTTCTGATATTTACCTCTATTTGCTAAATTTATATCATGTTTTGTTTACAATAGAAATGACAATTCAAAATAGTGATGTCTTTTATTAAATAAGCTATCGATAAGAAAGTTAATTTTTTTTAGTTTGTATTATATATTGTTGAGTAGGGTATCAAAATGAAGGGCTTGAAGAGACGATTTTGAAAATAAAACTAACAGAATAAAAATAAAAATAGTGATAGTACTAAAACGACAATATCAATTCGTCATGCAGTAGGTGGTGGTAATTTAGTTCACTCTGATTTGTTCCACTAACTGCATCAAACTGAAATAAATTTGCATGTTTTTTATTTACACAGGTTCCCTAAAAATGAAGTACTATGCCAAAAGTGGCTTGTGAAAAGCTATCCTTAAGAAACAAACGAAGGGGTACGTTTTCGGATATAATAACAGTTACATTACATTTATTTAAATAAATGTGTCTTTTCGGTCAGAATTATGGTTTTTCTTCTCCTACTTGAACGAATGAACGGTAATTATAGGTCACAAGTTGCCAGAAGTTATTTATGAAGTAGTTATATGTTAATAAAATTGTTATACATGATTTAGTTCGTAATGTGATTTAGAAGGCCACTTTTAGTTTCTATAAAATTAAACTCAGATTTCAATGGATAGTTCACAATAATTGGTAATGGTTGGGACTTTCAAAAGTGCCTAATAAATATCTCACTAACATTAGGCATTTACTTTGACCTGGTGATATATTATAGTGAATAAAGGTACATTTTTCATATTACTTTGTTGTTTTAATCCTTTTAATACCTCAGTGTTAGTATCTTTCTACAATATTTATACTCTATGGGCCGAGCCTACGTAAAACGATCGCCCGCGCGGTCCCTTACAAAAGCGCTCCGTTGCGGCCCCTTTTTGCTAAGTAACAAATATTAAGTTTTCCATCGACTCTACACATGCACACCTTTAAAGTTGAAATAGCGATACTGAGGGTCAGAGTAATCTTTATGAACAACTTTAAATGTAGAACAGAACCTGAAATCGCAAAAAACCTCAGTTGTCCTTAAAGTCACTCGCAAAAACAAAATTCGAAGTCAGTCAGTCGCTCATAAAATGTAGCTTCTCACCCCTTGTAATCTAATCATCCAAAGTTTAATAGTATTGATAGTAACAAAATTAAATGTACCATAAGAAATGTTAGTAACTCTGGTATCGATATCGATACTTTTTGGTTTTGATTACTTATGTGCTTCCCTAGCAATGGCCGCCATCTCTTGGGCCAGATTTATAGTAGGTATGCACGCGTATTTCGTAGGTATTTCTGGTCCATATTATTGTAAGGTCTTTGCTCTAAGCAGGTGGCCAATATATATATACTAGTGACCCGCCCCAGCTTCGCACGGGTGCAATGTAGATACTAATGTTTCCTCTACTATAATATGCATGTATTATACATATAAACCTTCCTCTTCAATCACACTATCTATTAAAAAAACCGCATCAAAATCCGTTGCGTAGTTTTAAAGATTTAAGCATACATAGGGATATAGAGACAGAGAAAGCGACTTTGTTTTATACCATGTAGTGATTATGATTTCGTACGGTTTTTGCATTTAGCCAATGTCACATTTAGTACGAAGGAAGTAAAGGTAGGGAAACGGAATACAAATATTTTACGGAACGGAATTTGGGATAGGACGGATATTCATATAGGATCAGTATTTTTATTATGAGACAAATGATGAGCAAATTACAACGATGAATTATTACAACATATTATTTAGAGTAATGAAACAAACTATACATTTATATATAGGAAAACTATTTGTACAAAGAAAAACAGTATTGAGGTACGGAAAGGAAGAACGGTCGTCTAAGGGGCAGGAGAAATATATGTGTCGCCTACGTCTAACAGGAGCCACATAAGCAAACGGGGTCGTCAATAATATGAAATTTGGCAAGATGGGCTGGAGAACAAACGTGACTAGTCTCATCCGTATAAACAGTAGTCTCCATCTTGCCAAATTTAGCCTGGCCAAACCATGGTTTTTCCGGTATATCGGGTTCAATAAGGGAAAAGTCTTCTTTCGATCTGCAACTGAAATTCCAAGCTACCTTCCAGGTGTCCCGTAAAAATACCGTAAACGAGGTTATAAGTAAAAATTTTATATGGGACTAAGTACCCATCATAATGCACCACATCACCGGCCAGAACGTCAGCCACTTTATTGCCATGGATTTGTATTGCATGCTATTTGCATGGATTTCATGCAAATTGAAATAATCGTTCTGAACGCAAATTCTTAATTTATTAATTGGCCATTAATTGTAATTCTCTTTTCAACATTATTTATTTTTTATTTCACAGTGTCGTAAATATATAGAAGCACTAAACTTCATGTTTTTTCCATTGTGTCTCTTACCATGAAAAAAAAAACATAATATTGACGTTTACTATACAATTTTGTATCTCTCTATAATTTATTATCCTGTTTCGCCTATGGAGCTAACCTGTACACAATCCATAAATTCAGAGCAATTTTTTTAGTCCAGCCTAGAATTGAATTTTATGACTCATAAATCTATGTACCCACAAAAATGAACTATAAACAGTCAATCAAAATAAGCAATATTCTCTTACTTCACAATTATTAAAAATGTTTCTTATAGCAACCCTAAAAGTGACAGCATCACAGCAGTGACAACTCATGCACTCAATAAAATCAAATAAAAGTAAACTTTTTTTGAACGAGCCGTCGTTCACTTGTTGTTGTGTTCTTGATTTATTTCATAGTTATATTTCTATCTAATTATATCGAATAAACTGATCCCTTGTAATTCGCCACCTCTTGCCAGTATTCCATTAGCTGTCCCTAGAAGTAGTTGTCAATTTCGTTTTAACTTCAATTAAATTATTTTACTAAGAAATAATGACACCAACCCCGCTACCGATAGTTTCTATAACCAGGCGTGAAACCTTTAGTTCCTGCCATCGATTGCACAGGTAAGCATAATTTTACAAAGTGCATTACTTGCAATAGTACTACTTCCAAACAATATTTATTTAATAAAAGTAATTTGAGATGCTTACACATGCAACAAGTTCGACATAGATTCCGTATGGCGACAATGTATACAGGTCGCTTCGTAACTTATTAGAAAAGGGTCGAAGCCCCCTGAGGTTACCAATTACTTATTTTCCATATAAAATATTTTTTGAAGCATTAAGATTTTCATTTGTTTCAGTCCATTTTTGTCTGATGAGGAAAATAAAAAACTTTATGGAAAATGCAACAACCCAAATGGACATGGTCACAATTATGTTGGTAAGTATGCAACTTTTACAAAGTACATAGAACAGGTTCACACCATAAGAATCTACCTTTGTAAATGGACACAATGGAGTCAATTTATTAATTTGATGCAAATGATGACATTCAAAAGTGCTGTTTAATGACCTAATTGGAATAAACTTTTGACTTTGACTTTTATGTTGACTATATCCAGCCTATGGCCATCATTTGAAATGTTGTAGGTATCTTTCATTTGGTAAAAGAATTTTTCAAATAGTAGCTGTGGTTCCAAAGATTACCATCCACATACACTCAAATTCACAAAACTCACTTGGTACTCTTACCTTTTTTATTTCAGTTCTAGTGACAGTTAAGGGCCCTGTGGACCCAACTACTGGCATGGTAATGAATGTGCACGAGCTGAAACGGTACATGCATGTCGCCATTATGGACCCACTTGACCATAAAAACTTGGACCATGATGTACCATACTTCAAAGCTCAGGTATTAAATTATGACTATGAACTAGTTCTCAAAATTGTGCAACTAGAAATTATTATTATGTACAGCAACAATTAATGTATTTTTAATTGTCTCAAGTTGTGTAATACTATAAGGGCAATAAGGTCAATTCTTATCTAAATAATTATCTTGAGCCTCTAAACAGTTGTCTACTTTTAGTGATTATTGAGCAATATTTTTATGCCAACCTTTGAACTACAATTGATTGAAATGATTTCCTGTTTCTATGGACATGTGAATTTAACTTTTTATTGTTTTAGGTAAGCACTACTGAGAATGTTGCAATATACATTTGGGAACAACTCCAGAATGTAATGGAGAAGCCACAGTTACTCCATGAAGTAAAGATTTTAGAGACTGAAAAGAACCATGTGGTGTACCGCGGTGGCAGCACATACCCCAGGAAGAAGTTTGACTCTGCTAACCTACATCCCAACCAAAATCATAATGTATCCTCTGACTCTGACTAATACAACAAATTAAGTTTATAATTATATAAATCATATTTTATGGACAAAATATTGTAATGTTACTATAAAATGTTTATGGATCTGATTATACTAGATACTATAATATTGAAATTAAACATTCCAGCCAACTTTTTCGACTATTATTTAAATTTTGGGCAAAACAGGAATAATTAAACAATAATCTGTCACCAAAATATTTATTGAGTAGTTATCATTATATTCATTTAAGCAAACATATATGTAGCTATTATGCTGGCTAAATACTGGTTGGAAAAACATGGTTTACATCCACTCACAAAGGATGAAGACCAACCTAAAACTCAAACATCTGAAACTTCTTAAATATCTTTCGTTTTAATACCAAACATAGGAAGCTGTAATAGTAAGTAAGTATATTTAAAATTACTGAATGTATTGCATACAATAATTTCATACCTAATAAGTTGAGATTCATTTTCAACTATTTTCAAGTCACACATTACTAATCATTATTTAAGTTATAATAAACCCACACTTTTATAACTTTGGCATATTATAATTGAAGTTAAAGATCATATATTTAAAAGATATAACCTCCAATAAAAATAGCTCACATTAATACTAAAGACTATATAAATCATAAAATAACTATTACAAAAAAATGTGTTAACATTCAGGTTTCTTTCTCACATCAATATATCTGTAAATGTCGTGAAATCGCTTTTTGCTACCTATAATTAATTTTTGATAAATATGTATATTCCATAAGCTTAACAGCCCGTTTTTCGTAAAAGTATAGCAGACACCTTCATCTCGGTAATCATAATTTGAAATCCTGATTTTATTGTTTTAAAAACCTACTTATTCTATCACATCATCAATACTTATCACTTTTGTTTTGTACTACCCACTGTTTCAATTTACAATGTACAAAATAAGTAGCTACACACTTAAACTAGCCTAAAATAATATCTCAGATATATTTGAAATCACATCTTTTTTCATGTAAATATTTTACATTCTGTGTTGAAAGTTTATTCAGCTTTACTAAACTGGCACTGACATTTTGCGCGACTGCATTGAAAATGTTTGTTTTTACTTTAAAAAAAAGAATATATATTTTATATAACAAAATAGTAGTTAGTAAACAATTATAAACATAATTGTTAAAAACATATATAAATGTTATGATAAAATTATATGCAGGCTGTTTCAAAATTTGCGTCATATTTAAGGTTGATTACACTAATATTATAAATGTGAATTTTGTATGGATGGATGTTTGTCTTCCAATTACGCCGAACGGATTTAAATGAAATTTGGCACAGAGATAGTCTGTTAGTAGTCTGGAATAACGCAGAGAATACTTTTTATTCCGGGAGTATGTTCCCCTAGGATAATTGTAGACGTGCGGCAGCTGGTCTAATATACATGAGGATTTAAAAAAAACCTGACTGCATGAAATAACAAAAAAAAAAACAATTAATTTTTCAAGCAGTTTGATGCAGTTGGTGGCGTTTATTTTAGTTCAAACAGAGATTTTACACCGCCGACAGTATTAAAACTATATTTTTAAGTCCTTGTTCAATACCCCATTAAATATGATTCACGCACTTTTGAAACACCCTGTATAACGTAATAAATAACATAAATTAAAAAAAAATCATTCTATAAAATAGTATAATCACAGTTAACAGCAGATTAGGTCAATCTTCTAAGATTCCTACAGATACAGACTTTTAAAATGACTAAAAATTAATATGAACTAGTCCCATACTTGAGACTCATAAAATATTGCAACGATTTTGAATTTAAACTTACTAATAATGTCATAAAACCTTTAAAATATACTTACTTGGGCGTAATTTAAATGAACGTTTAACGCAACATATTTTTAATGTTTTCTGATCTCATTCCGCCAATCAGTTCAACTGCTAGATATGTACCTTCACTATAACCTCAAATCAAAGTTGTCAAGTAAATCAGCCTTCTAAGAACTGTTATTGTAGAGTGAGTTTCACTTACTTATGTCTTCTATCAAATCAAGTTGCTTCCATTTCTTTCCACCGGACATCTAACGTAAAACACACTCTAATAGGGTCAGACGTTGATACTTAGATTGCTAAATTTTTATCCGCTTTATACGGATGTTTCATAGTGATGTATGGGATTCCTAATTCGAATTCGTTTACTGGCCAGTACTTGAGCTGCGGTTTCTGTTCGGGGCTCTCTTCTGTGACGTTAAAGTAGGCCAAGAGTACGAGAGCAGTGTAGCTGGAGATGAAGATGAGCACGTGCCACACACCGTGCATGTAGGGGAAGTCGATGGATAGCCACGCGTCGCAGAACATGCGGTCCATGATCCAACAGAAGATTGCTAGGAATGTTACTGCGACGCAGCGCAGACCCAGACGATAAACGCGCGAGCACTTGACTCTGAAATATATGCAAAATAAAAACTGTCACTGGCATGTCTCGTAGCTTTAATCGGCGCAAGCGCGACTGCTGCTGACGACCTGAATTCAGGATTTGTGCCCAGTTAATGGACAAAGGCTCGCGAGCTTTGGCGAAGTGTAGGTAAATAGGGTATTTTACTGAAAACATCTAGTTAGTACTCTCTATCTCTCGATAGATTTCCAAAAAATATTGGACACCTTTGATTATATAATGTCATTGGACACGTATTTTTAACCGACTTCTAAAAAAGGAGGAGGTTCTCAATTCGGATGTTTGTGTTTTTTTTTTCTTTTTTCCCGTAAAAGAAATTAACGATATAGTGCGTTGAAAGCACGCGTGACGTCACTACGTGCTATAATTTTTACCAGCGACGTGACGTCACCAGCCCCACTGATAAATTTTGATGCAGGGGAGAGCGGGGTTGAAAGTGCCGGGGGTAAATTGTTCCGACGCGAATATCTCGAAAACAGAAATAGATAGATATATGATCGTATTGTGTTGCGTGATGCCTAACAGTCGGGCACACGCGGCTGCCATTCTAGTTTCGTCAGCGACGCGGACCGAGTGGCAGTACATGTGAAGGTCCTCCAGCACCATGTAAGTAAATATTTTCGTTTCGATACTTTTTGGTCGTAAGCTAGTATTTTTCGTGCTTTTAATATGAGAGTTTTAGTAAAACATTTGTTATTTATCCTAGTTTGTTATGTAGTGTAGTTTTAAGGCTTTGAGCTCAATGTTTTTTATATGTGACACAAAATATCACACTCTCCTAAACGGGGTAAAATGTGCCGTTCTTGTGGGGCTGCTTGTGCCGCGGCACAAGCAGCCCCTAAGCAACCTTTATTGTTTCAATATTGTTGAAAGAAGTAAAATACTTATTGACACGATACTTAATTTTATTGTCTTTGACAGAATGAGGAAATACAAGCGAAAAACCCAACTACATCAACCCGGAACAACCCGGAACTACATCTCAGGATCTTTTACAAAGGGTTGCTGATGCAGTCATCAAGGCTGGCCTTACTTAAATGGACTTACTCCTGCGATTGGATATAAACCAAGACTGGTATTTTATGAGGAACGATAAAAGTACGTTAATTTTTCACCAGAGCTGATAAGACTACTTCCTAAAGCACCTCCCCGATTAATTGGGCATAATAAAGGACGTAAAAGATAGACAGCTGTTCATACGGACACTCCAGAGAAATGGCTAATAAAAAGAAGTAGAAAGAAAGTGAAACTAGAGAAAAGGTTAAGGGAAAAGGGGGGAAAGGTAAACAAACAAAAAAACTGACTTAGAACTCCGCTAAGAGAATAGTTTTGCCAGATGACGAGAGTTCGGATGATGAAGAATGGTACTGTATCATATATATGTTGTGATGCCTATTTTAACTCTGCCCCTGGAGAAAATGGATTGAATGCAGAGAGTGTAACAATTGGGCCCATTTGCAATGTATTGAAGATGAAGAAAGTCTAGCATTTGTGTGTCCTAATTGCTATTCTGATCAGTCATCTAGAGAACATATTTTTTTTGTTTTGATGTATTTTTTTGATTTCTTAAAAATACTCTAGAGACTACTCAATAAGTTAATAACTCTGAAAAGATTTTTATTTTTTGTAGTCTCATGCATTCGCATAAAAATAAGTACAAACTATTGATTAAAAATATGTTTGAAATAATTACATAAGTAAAGGTAATTTGTTTTTTTTTATTATAAGCAACTAAATTTAAAAAAATAGTAACAAGTGTAAGGTTTAAATATATTATTATAAAAGTAATGTCTTTTAAATTCTAAATTAATTTTCATTCATGCAAAACACCTAGCATTATCAACGGCACAACTGACCTCACCTACGGCACAACTTGCCCCAAAGTGGGGTTGGTAGTGCCTTGCCGCCGCTGTGTAAAAAAATCGCTTTTTCTTAAAAACTATTAAAAATGTGCAAAATCTGTAAGGAAATTCGAATTATAGACTAAATTTACCTTAGGATAAACCACTACTTTCAGACACACTACTTGTTTTATCCTAATCACATAAGGATTTGTCAAAATCGGCACTTTCAGCCCCGCTCTCCCCCACTTTATCTTTATATTTTTTTACGATTACAAAATACGTGTCCAATATTTGTTGAAAATCCAACGGACGGACTAAATAGAATTATGGTTTTGAAATACCCAATTGTCCATTAGTGACGAGTCGCGGTACGCCGAATCGAAACACGCACTGGCCGGCAAGCGAATTTCCACTAATGTGTAGATCCGATACATACAATTTTTGAAAAGTTAGTGAAGAAGTGTTGATATGTCTTGTTCAAGAATATTGCGAATTATCCTACCAAGAAGAACCCCAACTTTAAAAAACAAAACTTTTTTTTGTGTTTTATTCACTATTTCCACATATTCGTAACGCACACACGACCTACTTTGATAACGAGTTGTGATAAATAATTCATCACAAAATATTCATAAATATTCTATTACCTACCTAAATAATAATATGAATTATATAGATATATTTAGGCATGATTCGACTGAGATGGAACTCGACTCGACTCACTTCGATTCGAAGCGTTACGCCTGAAGTACTTTACCTACACATCTACCTGCCTCTGAATCACAAGTTAAAGTAAGCATTAAGTCCGCCTTTGTACAGTTTGTTTTACTAGTGCATAAAGTTTTAATAAGTAAATAAAGTAACCATCATAAGTACCTGGACAGCTCTCCCCACAAAAATCCTAAAGTAGGCGGCGCGATCGTCATCAAGGCAAAGGCGTTAGCCGCTGGGTGCATGACGAGGAAGCCAGTGGAAAGCACCGTCAGCACCACCGTGCATATAGCCAGGCGCCGTCTGAAAACGAACAAACAACTCACTCAATCAATAAGCCTCTTATCCTGTACATTTTCGAATTGTGATAGGTAGGTACTTAATGTTTTAAGATTGACTCTCAGTTTAGTGTGCCTCTTGGCATAAACCTTTTCTATCAATTTCTCTCTTCTATCTCTAGCAACCATTCTCCAATTGGTACTGGCTGTTAATTTTAAGTCTACGACCTACAATCGGCTTCCTGTTTTCTTTTTATTTTACAATCTTTGATCCACTTTTTTTGGCTACTTCGCAGTAGGTACATATAAATGGCCCAACAAAAGATTAGGGACTTAATAATAACGCTATTTATTAACGATTACCCTAGTAACACAAAACTGCGCATCAGAATACTTACATGAATCATGCATTTATCTCGCCCTTTCAACGCGTTCGCAATAGGTTCTGATGCCAAAGGGTTTCACTCTGGACAAAAGACTGATTGGCAGCTAACGAATAGATAACGGCCTACAAACTGGTGACCTACTAACTATAATAGTCCGGTATTTTAATCGATTATTATTCGAGGCTAAGTAAATAATCATATTTTTTATTTAGGAATATAATTTCTCGGAATGACTTCGAGAGATTATATACTATCATAACATTTTGATGCGTAGAAAGTGGTCCAAATATTCAGTTGACAATTTATCGAGAGTTTACAATCTGTCGAGATATTTTATAATCTTACGGAGTTTGCTATTTTCCGATGACATTTTTTTTTAATCCCGCAGACAGAAATAGCGGCGCCGCGTAGCGGAGCTCCGTCGTAGATTAGAATGATAAAATTGTAATATTTAACGTTTCGTTACTTGCTATTCTACAATTTCTCGGAATAACTTCGAGAGTTTATAGACAAGGTATCATATTTGATGCGTAAAAAGTTTTCTTAATCTTCAATTGACAAAATCGAAAGTTTACAATCTCTCAAGATATTTTTTAATCCTACGAAGTTTGGCATTTTGCCACCTTCCGGTGACATACATGTCACACAAGCTTGTAGAACCATACACTGGTTGTTCGCCAACATGTCGTCAGTTTGTCGGTTCACAATTTCTCGGAATTACTTTAAGAGATTATTGGCTACCAAAAACTGATGCGTAAAAAAGTATTCCAAATGTTCGGTTGACAATTTATCGAGAGTACAATCTCTCAAGATATTTTGTAATCTTACGCATTTTACAATTATTCGGTGACAGATATATCCCGTGTAATTCCCTAACAGGTATAAAAAATAACCATGTCATTAGTTACAGATAGGTAGGTACTGAGTCGATTCTAAATTCTCATTATGTATAGAAAAATTATATCTGCTAATTAGTGTAATCTAAGCATATAATTATATTACGGTATAACTATGATTTATATGACGGTGTTATTAATTGCAACCGTGCAAAACCAGGGCGTGACGCTATTCATGGCTTCATCGCTAATCACCGAATTATACATAATATACGTATTTAAATATTATGAAAATATAAGTAAACGACTGCTTCATCTTATTTAAAGAGTATTTTATCGCTCATAAAAAGAACGGCCTTACTTTCTCCTATTTTCCATGGTACGAGCATGGGCGTATTTAAGGGTATAAGGTCTGGACCCATCCCCTTAGCATACGACGGAATTAAAAATCACCGAATATGGGACGTATTTGGACTTAATCGGGACGTCAAATATCCTCATGTTACTGTACCTACTATCTTCCTTAGTCAGTAACTGTGTGTGTGTTACTTTGATCGATGCCTATTTGAACAAGAAAAACGAATACCTACAACTATACACTCTTAATATATGAAATGATTTTTGCTTTCTCTTGACTCTTTCGATCAAATTCAACCATAGCAGGCACTGACCCTATGGGGCCCCGTTTTCTGTGCTAACATGTCTGTGAGGCGCGCGTGGAACACGACGCGCTATCAACCCGAGCCTGGTTGTTATCGGATGGTGTGCCACCTATAGCTCGTCATCCGCAGACTCGTGCCTACGGTGGCTGGGAATCTTCCTGCGGCTGGGGTCACACCCCAGTCACCGCAGGTTTCCCTCTCCCGCGCGCAGTCTGCCTCCCCGTCTCTAGCATTACTGCTTCGCAGAATAAGGTAGCCGTTTCCCATGCCTCCTCGCTCCGGACCATGGATTGAATCAGGGCCGGAAGCGAGAGGTCGAGGATCGCCTCGACGAGGACCCGGTGTTGCTCTGTCCAAGCAGGGCAGACCTCCACCATATCCTCCAAGCGATCCACACAGTGTTGACACCCAGACGTGTCCTCCCGCTGAATCCGAAACAGCAGTGTCCAGTGAGTACCTGCGTCAAGCGGAAGATGAGGACGACGTGGCATCTCTCCAACCACTCCTCAAAGAGGGGACTTATAGCCACAATGGTGGCGTGCCCCACCCAGGCAAAACTCTACTTTTTAGGTTCTATTGTTTTGAAATTTTTCGATTTCACTCTTTCAATACAGCTCATTAATATTCTTCCAATAAAGGGGCAATGTACTCAGTGAATGGATTACCTACTGGTTAAAAATAAAATAAAAAATCTTCTCGATGTTGTTTCTACCATTAAAAAAACAGACCTATGTACTTATGTTATAAAAAATGGTGATTCACAAAAACCTGTTATTTGGCTATTGTATTGTAGCTATAACTTCAATTCAGACCCAGATGGATAATCCGTGCCACAATATTCCTAAAATTTTTGGACCTGAGGATCCGCCCCTTCCGGAAGCTATAGCTACGCCCCTGGATATGACACAGGCACTATTGATGTAGATTGGTAGGCAGATATCCTTCTAAAACACTTACTTATAGTAGAAACCTTATCAATGGGTTTTATTTGTTCCTACTCAATAATCGTCGTTAGTACGAGAATAAAAAGCTGTTACATACATTAGTAGGTAGATAGGTATTATGAAAATGCAAGGTTTTAAAATTACCATTATGCAGAATAAATATGATGAAACGAACGCTGAATGTAGAGCATAAAGTAAGCATTATGTTTTATAGCTCCTATTAGGTACGAAATTTACATTCTCTTTATAACAAAATGTGTGAATTGAGCGTTAATTCATGCTAACAATCAATAGTAGGTAGGTTTTTTTTAAGAACACGGAAGTTAGACTGATGTAAACTACAACATGAATAGAGGACCTCTAACTTTTGCGCGCGATTCATAGATATTTCTTTAAGTAGGTTGTTTTTGCATTTGCATTGTAAAGGTGTATTATTGTATAGTATATTAAAACAGTATATCGTCGGCTTACTGCAAGAACTCATTAAGTGACCACACAAAACTTTGAGAAATAATTTAATAACTTTAAATTGCGTGTTTTAAGACATTTATGATTTTTTAAGGCATCTAATGGAATCTTAAGGATCTTTGTTATCTTCTGATAAATAAATGATAATAATAAATAAGTTGGTAATAAGATGATTTCTCAAAGTTTTGTATTGTCACTTAATGAGTTCTTGCATCAAGCCGACGATATGGTAATGTAGACAATCACTGGAGCAATGAGATTTTCCATTATGAAGAGCATACATATTGGGATAGAATAGTTCTCATCAAAATGTTATTGATTCAGACTAAAGCATGGGTCAATCTTCAAGGTTAAGCAACACATGCCGAGATTGGTCTGTGGATGGATAACCATCTTAACATACCGAGACACCTCCACATCTGGGAAAGCATGTTAAGCCATTGGTCCTGGCTGTGATTTGGAGATCTTTGGCAGTTGTTACAGATTGTAACAAACTAAAAAATCTGACACTAGTCTGGTCAAGTACCCTACTACCCAGAGAATGGGTTGTGGAAGTCTGGTTGGCAGCCACTGCACGTAAAATACTGAAATTCAGCTGGGAGTGTTATTTTATAAACAGCTAACTGCCAATGTTACATAATACTTACTTAATAAATAGTCTGTCTACTCACCTGTTACCATGTAAAAATGTCGGGAAATGTCTCTTTGGCAAGAACATAGCAAATGCCACCACACACACCCATAGAATAGCCAATTCATCTAAAAGCTGTCCTGAAAATGTAAACAGCATTGTTAGAAACCTATTTTCTGGAAACCTCCTACTATTTTCTATGATCAGATACCTACATTATAGAAGAATAGAATATAATTTACTGTATGGCAAAATAATATAACATAGTCCGCTTGTGTTTAAAGTTAAACACTATTATCCTCAACATGTAATTTACACAATGTTTTGCCATTGAAACAGGACAGTCTAGATTTTTGACATACTCACAGACACTCGTACAAACTATATAAGATGATAGCTAAACTGCATACCTATGAAACTACATGTATTTTGCTGTAGGGTAATAAATAAGTTCTTTTTTATTACTTATTCCTACTGTACAACAAGTAAATGTGTGTATGTTACATACATATATGTATATTATGTTAGTATAATAAAAAACACTTAGAATATAGTTTAATTTTAGTACTTTTTTATTGCATTTTATATGACTGAAAAAATAATACAACAGAAGAAATAGCTCTTACCTACTAAACTCAAGGTGGCATGGAAATAGGCAGAGCTCACACCAACCACCATCAGCAGAACCCAGAGGACATTGATTGCTGGGTTGAATAACTTTGAATACTCTTGGAAAAGATGAATGAGCACAGGTGGAAACAGGAAGAACAACACATTGCTAATCTAAAAATAAAAAGAACTTTTAAGGATGGCGTTGCCCACATTTTGGTAGGTTGAATAAATTATAGGACCCGGTTAATTGACCATTTGAGCAGGTATGCATTACAATTATATCAAAATAATTACAATCATAGCAAAATATTTCTGCCATGTTTATATATGCGTATAATATATAAACATGGCAGAAATATTATAAAATACGCCAAGCATGAAAATCCTTTGTCTTTTCTCAGAAACTAAAAATAGAAAATCCGAAAAATACTAAAATACTTACTGTGTTAACAAATTCGGCTATTACTGGTGAAATAGAGTAGTTAGATTCACACCAGTCTACCGGTGAACTTCCTCGTTGTAAATGCGACCACATTGTTGTCGTAAGTCTTTGTTTACAATCTTTGAAATAAAAAGACGCACAAATAAAAGTAAAATATTCCAATTAAATTATATGGAAAGTAAGAACACCAAAATTGAAATACAAAAACATTAAATTTTGTATAATCAGCTTAATTTTCAAGTAAACTCATTTAAAACTGCGTTTTACTACGTTATTTTGTTTTCGTACAGCGAAACAGACGTCTATTCTAGAATCAAAAAGGACTTTACTCTGACTGACACTGACACTGACAAGTACTGACAACTGACAAGGAGATTAGTTTCAGTCATGAGTTCATGACTCATGCAGCATTGCCAATACCAATTATCAAATTTCCTTAAAAGGGGTTAAATTTTTATTTCCCTGCAATTCCCACTAATTTGAGTTAAGAAATAAATAAATTGTCGTTTTTTTAAGACTTCAGTTTTTTTTCGTAATTTCCCATCTTTTTACTGGGCTGGCTAAAAAAAGGAGTGTTATGTTTTCGGAGTTCATGTATGTAAATATGTTTGTGAGTTTCATTCCACCATATTTTCTAAACGCCTTTTAACCGATATCAATGTATGTGGTATCGTCAGAAGCATTGAACTATCCCGGTAACATAGACCAGTAAATATTTTAAAAAGTACTAAGTGGGAGCCATGGTTCGTAAATAAAAACAAAAATATTTTGTTTTCGTGAAAATTAGTCTATGTATACTGTCATCGTCTAAAGCCTGTTTGGTACATAGCAAAAAAGGTATGAAATAAAAAATTAAAAAACACGCCCTACCATGTCAAAAAGTAAACTAAAAATTAAAAACAAGATAAATAATAATAGTTTCATTTCAGTCGGGGGAGGGTTCCTTTGAATATTTCTATACAGGGCCACTGTTTTTTCTGGATGGGAATTCATCATAATTATTACTTCTCCCGCTCTGGGCGGAGTGGAAGGGAGTGTCAGACTCTTACTGACTAAAACCCACCTGGTCCTTCCACTGTAATCCTCATAGTGCCTTTGCGTTCCAGCCTCCTCCTTCGCTAGTATTACTGCTTCGCAGAAGGAGGTGACCGCTTCTATTGCCTCCTCACTCCGGACCATGGATTGAACCAGAGCCGGATGCAAGAGGTTGCTACCACCGATCGCCTCGTCGGACGATCCACATAGTGCGTGGACCACCTTGTGTTCAATTTTGTAAGAACCAAGTTATTGAAGATCCATTTTCCTACGCATAAATACCACCGCTACAGGTGGCTCGCGGTCCGATAGCAGCCAGGCCCTTTTTAACGCGCGAATTTTTGAAATTATTCTGAATAGGTACATACATAAAACTCAACACATTGTGGTGCAACGAAGATATATAAAATTAGTTATTCCTTATACATAAGTAAGCTTATAAAATTTTTGTATTTAGATTTCTTGACGAAGTGTTTTGGCCCGGCTCATAGTGTCGATATTCAAATTTATTTTACCTCGCGTAACGCCTAACCCCGATAAATTCCGAAACAACTTGAGATTCCCCGAAGTTTGGGGAATTCCTCCAAAGTTGGTAACGCTGCAGTAATGTGAATCGTGACAGTTCTTTAAAATGACTATGACAGCTAATTATTCGTTTAGTAATAAAAATGATTAGTACCTTTTGTAAAACCTTCGAAAGGTTGCATTCGAAAGTCTTGAGTTTCTGAACGCAAAAAAACGAAATTATCTTTTGTCAAGTACAACTCCTTTCTTGACGACCGCGACCGATGCGGCGCCTGCGGCGTGCGACACAGTTTTGTATGAATTACTAACACTTATGCGAGTGACATGTTGACTGCGACGCTGTCTCGCTAGGTGCAGTGCGATCGCATGACCCAGCCGAACCACCTATGCATGATGCAAGACTCAAATCAAAGAAATATAACATATTTGGGGGACAAAAACTATTAAAAGGCTTCATAATATTGTCAATGGTCAAGAGCAACCGCTTTATAGACCAAAATACTACTAACCGTCTAGCTAAGGTCGTGAGCCTCGGTCGCATATATTCGTACGCTATGGGTCGCTTAGCGACATCATGATTGCCTGATCGTCTGGTCTAGTCGAAAATGTTCGTACCGCCAACATGACAGAAACCAACGGGCCAGATGATGAATCTTCTTCTTTTCGAGTCGATGATTAACTCTTTAAATCTTTGAGCCTTGTTGGTGGCTAAGTTATTTGCGGCATCGGTGACATTAAATAAATACCCTAAAGTACAGGAGCATGGGCACTTGGGGCACTCCAACGTGTGCCTCATGTTCTGAACAGGAGCACCGCACTTACATTGAGTATCCAACGGTTTTATGAAACTCCATAACGACAGGTTGTGTTTGTAACGGCCTACCTGGGTACGCAATGCGACCAATTCAGTGCCTTCCATATAGGCCACTGCAGATCACATCCAGGTGGCAAATGTTCCTGGGGTTGCAAGTAGTCGGGTGTTGGTGGATGCTGCTCTTCCCATAACTTGGTTCTCGCATTATGTGGACGGTCTTGGATCGCATTTGTGCGACGAAGAAAACTTTTCCTACTGCTTCGTGTTGTACACAATAGGTTGGGGAAATGTTTCTTCGCATTTTTTAAGAAAATTAAAAACATTTTTTAATATAGTTTATTTTCATTTAACTAAAGTATGTAGGTACCATTTTATTCGATAACTTTTTCCCATCTTGTAGGTAGGGTCATGATCCGATTGCTATAGAAATTTTGGGACTTCTGATCAAAATACCGCGACAAGCGGTTTTGGTAGTCCTCTCGTGATGTTAACTTGACACTGCCTAAAGAATTCTGAAGAGACCGAAACAGGTGGAAATCTGAAGGTGCAAGGTCAGGACTATACGGCGGATGCATTAACACCTCCCAGCCAAACTCTCTTAATTTTTGCTGAGTGGCTAAAGATGTGTGAGGTCTAGCGTTATCATGATGAAAAACCACACCCTTTCTGTTGATTAATTCCGGCCGCTTTCTCTCAACTTCTTGCTTTAATCTCATCCGTAGAGTTTAGAATCGATGGTCCTGCCTGGTGGTAACAGCTCATAATTAATAATGCCCTTCCAATCCCACCATACACACAGCATCACCTTGTTGCGAGTTAACCCGAGTTTCGCCACAGTCTGTGAAGCCTGACCGGTCTTTGAGCACGACCTTTTTCGCACGTTCTTGTCGTACGTGATCCACTTTTCATCACCAGTTATCAGCTTCTTCAAAAATGGTTCGGTTTCATTACATCGTAATAAAGAATCACAAATGAGTACACGGTTCATTAGGTTTCTTTCAGTGAGCTCGTGAGGTACCCAAATATCGAGCGTTTTTGTGTAAGTACCCAGTTTCAAGTTTTCAAATGCGCCAAAACTATTTTGTGGTCAATTCCCAGTTCTTCAGCTACGTCGTAACTACTGATATGCCGATCCTGCTCCATTTTTTCAAAAATGGCCTCCATTTTATCCGTAACTAGCTTCCGTCCGCGACTTCGTCCCCGTGGAATCCCCGATTTTAAAACATTATTTATCGCTGCTCCGCTCCTATTGACTTAAGCGTGATGATATATAGCCTAAAGCCTTCCTCGATAAATGGTCTATTCAACCCAAAAAGAATTTTTCAATTCGAACCAGTAGTTCCTGAGATTAGCGCGTTCAAACAAACAAACAAACAAACAAACTCTTCAGCTTTATAATATTAGTATAGATAGTACCTATAGATAGGGCGACCAGAGCGACGTGCATCTTTGACATCTTTCCGGATTGAAAACGCTTAAATCAAATTTGTGCTACTGTCACAGACACTGCACTAGGTCCAAAAACATCGCAATTTTTTTTCAATTATTTTCGGACCTAAAAAAAAGGTCCATGATTACAAGTTCATACATACCTACTATAATGCGAAAAGACTTTTTCCGCAACCTAATAGATATAATAAACAACGAGATACGCCCCGTAGTCAAAAATGTATTGGAAACCCAGTGTCTCCTGTTTTGCCCTCCCACACGGCAACTACTACGCATAGGGTCGACAACTTTTTTTTGGAAATTTTTCAGCATATTTTTAGCACAGCACATTTTATTAAGTGTTTTTATTTATTAACCTTTACTTGAAAAAGGCTCTGATCGCAAAGCGTTTATGCCAGCCTATTTCTTTATTGTTCCTTGTTGGTAGTCCATGAACCGATTAATCAGATTATTACTTCCCGGGATTATCGCCTGCAAATAAATAATAACAAACTAAAAAAAAACTCTTGTAATATTAGTTTAGGATTCTCTCTGGATTAATCAATTCAACTTAATTTTTCAAAGAAATACTAGGAAGGTCAATTCGTTCAGCACCTTATTAATTGATAGTCATTTTCTCGACGTCTTACTTTCTGTTACCTTGCAGGTTTTGATAAATAGTTCATCATTATCTATAAGCCTGTTTCATTGTACGCATCACAGTACTGATTACAAATAAAGTAAAATTGATTGAGTCAGGCGTTACTTTGCGGAAATCCATTTTAAATTTGAAAATGAAAATAATATATCCAGTTTTAATTTCCGCGAATATTAGTGGGTTGCAGGTATGCACCTCCCTCCCGCCCGCTTTTTATGCACATGCAAGATTACAAGGCAAATGCAAGGATTTTAAGCACATGCAGGAAGGCAAAGCAAAACCCAACACCATTACCGACACGTGTTTCGCCTCTCCACGAGGCATCCTCAGGGGACGTGTTGACTCGCTGACCGTTGAGTTGCGACTGAGAATTTAGTTTTTTTTTTTTTTTTGGAATGGACCACTCGCAGTTCAGCACACTAAGGCTGGTTACTGCTTAACCAGACAAGACTGAGAATTTAGTACAAGGCACCCCCCTTTTATAATAATAAAACAATAATAATCATTTATTAGCAGACATTAAAGTCCATAGAAATTAAATTAGAAGAATTTTATACACTGCCACCGTTGGTTATTTGTGTACAACTACCCACAAACATTCGCAGTAAAGGGGAAGAAACCAAATTCGTCTGGTCATTCAACAGTGCGAAATTTTATTTTATTAATTTTTTTTTTTTTTTATTATTTTTTTTTTTTTTTATAATTTTGCACTGTTGAATGACCAGACGAATTTGGTGTCTTCCCCTTTACTGCGAATGTTTGTGGGTAGTTGTACACAAATAACCAACGGTGGCAGTGTATAAAATTCTTCTAATTTAATTTCTATGGACTTTAATGTCTGCTAATAAATGATTATTATTATTTTATTATTATAAAATGGGGGTGCCTTGTACTAAATTCTCAGTCTTGTCCGGTTAAGCAGTAACCAGCCTTAGTGTGCTGAACTGCGAGTGGTCCATCCCAAAAAAAAAAAAAAACTAAATTCTCAGTCGCAACTCAACGGTCAGCGAGTCAACACGTCCCCTGAGGATGCCTCGTGGAGAGGCGAAACACGTGTCGGTAATGGTGTTGAGTTTTGCTTTGCCTTCCTGCATGTGCTTAAAATCCTTGCATTTGCCTTGTAATCTTGCATGTGCATAATAAAGCGGGCGGGAGGGAGGTGCATACCTGCAACCCACTAATATTCGCGGAAATTAAAACTGGATATATTATTTTCATTTTCAAATTTAAAATGGATTTCCGCAAAGTAACGCCTGACTCAATCAATTTTACTTTATTTGTAATCAGTACTGTGATGCGTACAATGAAACAGGCTTATAGATAATGATGAACTATTTATCAAAACCTGCAAGGTAACAGAAAGTAAGACGTCGAGAAAATGACTATTACTTATCGGAAGTAAAATACAATAATACCATAAAAAAATAAGGAAGTAGCACGAGGATAAGGCATAATATACGATAATTCAAAGCCAAAAACACTTCACCGATTATTTACCTAAAATTTAATGAACTCTACTTCGGTTTGCTAAAGTATCGTTATGAGAGAGCGCCAAATTTACGTAGGTAGTGGTCAAGGAGCAGTGTATCTATTGTACAATGTTATTGTCGCTGTAACTATTGAAAATAAAATTAAGATAGTAGAAGTAAGACATATTTTACGATTTGTTGTTTTTCATGATTTTCAAGACAAATGACTACTAAGTACTACTACTAGTAAAATACTTGAACTTTGATATGGTAAGTGATTCCATAATTAACAAAGTTTTGGTTTAGACCACAGGTTGTAAGCGCACTAATATTATTATTACCTAGATGCTCTTTGGCGCACTAGATCGCGGAGTCGACCATGTCGCGCGGACACCGTAGACTTATAGTACTCTTTGGCGGATACCGACAAGCCCGCCCGCGCCCGTCCCGTTGCACACCTAGGTACTTCAGGTTATTGCAGTGTTCTACGAAGTCAGTTCCCCGCCACTATGTTTAGTTTCCTATTTGAAGAATGATTGCGAAAGCTTATTCTGTTACTATGGCGACCGCTTATTACTGAGCCAAACAAAACACGTGCCATAAGATAATGGTAGTGATCCGACGCGGTCGTTATACATATAAAACCTAACTGCCCTTGGATACCTCCGGCTAGTTTAAATTTAGATTGATAGTCTGCAAATAACTACATACCAGTAGACCATTTCCGTGGCTATATAGATCTTTATGAATGTGGAACTTGACGGTGACATTTATAGGCATCATTTCCATAGTTTCATACTAAATTGACTGTCATAGAACATTTTATTTATTTGCATTATGAACCTGTATAGGTTGTTTTGATGAATCGATTCCAAATTAAGGTGTTTTCAAACAGTATCTCATACGAAAGAAATCTCACACTTGATTGCAATGGATTGTAACAATGGTTCACATCAGAATTCAGGTAAGTGGGTATTAGTTATTTTTTTACGACTCCATCGAAAATCGTTTGATTCTGATTTACGTAATCCCACGAATTCACAGGACTTTGTCCGTGAGTTGTCTGTTGACCCAGAACTTTGAAAATGTCCAGCCTTCTCAAACCCTAAATAAGTTTTATCTGTCCTCTAAGGCACCGCGCTCGCCTAACGTAAACAACCCTCGCGCCCCGCGCGATTACGTCATCGCGCGCGTCAAGTGGCCGCGCTAACATAAACACTTATAACTCGAGTTCTACTAACTCTTATCTCAAACGGTAAACAGTCTCGTGTTCGTGAAGAACGAGACCATTATATTACTACATAAACAACTCTTTGTAACTACTTTAGAATTATAAATATCCTATAGATATGAGAGAAGTCGCCGCAACTAGACCTGTTGCCGTATATTATTTTTTTTTGGTAAAACTACTGAATCAATTTACACGAAACTTTAGAACTAATATTTCAAATATACAAGTAATCTAATGAGAGTGTTTTTTAGGAGTCCTACATACAATAATCTTATAAGATTCCAACTCAAAATTCTTATACGCGGAACTGTCATTTTACAATTACGCAGTTCAATGCATGACTTTGTAACCGATCATCCGTGGTATTATGAACAGGTATCAATATAAAATGTTTTTAGGATACTACCTATACCTTCTTCGACCGATTTATAACCATGAATCGAAAAAATATACTAAGAGAATTGTTACATACGAAACTCATTTGTAAGAGGGATATAACCCATTTCCACTCGATAATATAGGTATTCCAGCTAAAAATTCACTTAGAAGTGTGCAAGAACACGATGCTTTATCAATATCTGTACACACATGCCTTCTTATCATGGAAAAAATAAGAAATATTTATATTTCAAGTGGTCGTAAATTTTGTACTCAATTCTAACATTCCGTAGGGTGGGGAACACACCATACTACATTATCGATAAAATGTGTACCTACTGCAAATGTGTTCAGTAAGGAAAATAAAAAATACAATAATTGAGATCGACTTGTTTTATTTATCATATTGTGCATATACCTAATTTGTCATATTGTGCATATACATTATCGATAAAATGTGTACCTACTGCAAATGTGTTCAGTAAGGAAAATAAAAAAATATAATTGAGATCGACTTGTTTTATTTGTCATATTGTGCATATACCTATGTTATTCAAATAAAAAAAGTATTTACTACTTTTACACAGGGGAAAAAATATTAGAGTAAACAAAAAAAAAACTCATAAAAACCTTATAATAGTAACAAAATAAAAGTGATTGGCATAATATGTGTTCCGCTATAGGAAATATGTAAGAAATAAAACTCTTTATTTATTAAAAATGCCTTGAATTGGGGCATAAAATCATACACATACATACCTACACACTTATGTGTCAAAAACCATTTTTAGGTGAGTCCCAATGACCACGCATGTACCCACACATACATACTTAGCGTACAAGGTAGACAATAAAAAGTGGTATGACCCAGAAAAGGAGTGACTACTGTCTGTCTGTGTTAGTCAGTTGCGACTTTGTGGAAAGAACAAAGGGTATTATACTATAAGTCATTCAAAGTAAAAAAAAAAACTGGAAAAAAAGAGAGGATGGCTATGGTAAGGCGCGAAACGTCGAAGAACGCGATGTTCATGCGCTTCATTTTCTGGTTTTTGCTGCCTCTGTCTCACTCTCGCAACTGCCCGCAATCTCGCTGCCTCCCTTGCATTCACCATAGCTCGCAGCTCTTCTTACACGTCCTCATCATTCACATTCACTTCCACTAGTCCGTCACCCTTTCTCCATTGGGACTCACCTTGGCCCGTTCTGCCCGACCTGCTGCTCTCCTCACCGGCCGCCTTGGCGTGGTCCGCGCGCTCGTCCCCTTCCTCGGCCATGTACTGGACTATCCAGACGCTCTACCACTTGCGGAGGCTAAACCTGATGCTCGTCAGCAAGATGATAATTGTCGTCATCGTCGTCTCATCACATACTATCTCCTGAAAAAATTATTCAAATTCTTGATGTAAATGTAAAACGAGAAAAAGTAAAAGTATAACTTACTCATCACGAGCATCAGCCCCAGCATCCTCCGCAAGGGTAGGCGTAGGCGACCGCAGAGCGCGTGACGGGCTCAGCCTATCAAATGAAAGATTTTCGTTATTATAAATAATTATTATGACTGAAAAACATATTGATGAAATTGTGTTTCATTACTTACGATTGCATCGCACGCGACGGGCTTCATGTTGCCAGAGGAGCAGCAGTGGCAGGAGGAGACGGACTGGCCGCAGGTGGTGACGGACTGAGGAAGTAAAAAGCCCATCGAAAATTTTTGTTATTACAAAATAATACGACTATAAAATATTTATTACGGTGAAACTTACATGTAGATCGCGCTTGGAGGACTTGAGGAGGAGGGGAGGAGGAACTCCTCTCCCTCAGCCGTGTACAGTCCGAGGATAGTTGGTTCCGAGCTGACATACTGAAAATTCAGAGCCCAACACTTTACACAAAATACCAGCAATGTAAATTATAAAACAATCACCCTTCACAACACACGTTCTAAGACATTTCTAAAATAATAAATAATATTTATTTTTTCTCAACCTGTACTGTCCCACTGTTGGACAAAGGTCTCCCCAAAATATTTTTACTTCATAAAAAATAAAAATAAAGTTATCGATACCATCGATAACTTTTATCGATATGACCACGGTCTAGTGGTCGTTGCGGCCATGTTTGAAATTTGACAGTTTCGTGTTACGTAAACAAAACATGAGAAAACATCGAAACATGAATAAAAATAGAATAAATACGCATAGAATACATGAAATTATGAATTATCATTAGTTTTTACGTTTTTACATAACCTTACAAAGATACTAATTCATTGAGAATTATTAGAATTCATAACAAACAATGGCGATGCGGACGAACATTTTGTTGGCTCAAAAAAGTAGTTTTATGGCATTATCTCAAGCAAAAAATCATATACAAACTTGCATTAGATATTTAGGACTTATAATTCATCCACTTACTATATGATTTTCACACCAAATCTAATTCTAATTCAAAAACAATTACGCCGAGTTGGTCTGGCGGTTGACATTGACCTTCACTTGAAAATACTTGAAATATAAATAAATATGAACAGATATGCCTCGAATACATGAAATAATGAATTATCATTAGTTTTTGCGTTGCTACTAATGTTTCTAAGACTATATTTCATTGTAAAACAGTCAAATTCATATTTTCAATTGTTCATTCAATGGCGACTGACGAAATCGAAATTAGGGAATAATTTGTTGGCTCATAAAATAACTTTGGGTTATTGTTTCAAGCAAATTATTGTCTACAAAGTTGCATTATACACTTATAACATAATATACATTTACTTACCAATGTTTCACAACACAGAACTCCACAAAAAAATAAAAATAAACAACGCAGCCGAGCTCACCGATTTTGCACTGACATTTTTATTTTGACGTGTTTTCTTTTTTTTTTTCTTAGTGATGCCCAGTTTATTTTTAGTAACTTTGGGTATCGTTTGAATCGACTATTAACTGGCCATAGACGTGAATTTTTGCAAACGATTTAGAGCCATATGTTGCGTACAAATAAGGTTTATGTTAGCTGGTCCCCGCCGTACCGAAAACGGTACGGCGGGGCTCAACGGCAGTTCGCGTTTTGATACCGAAAACGGTACAACGGTGCTTTAGAGGTTAATATCTTGTGATGTTATGGTAAGCGATGACATTATGTCAATGATGGTTGGCAGGTACCTACGCTTGCTTTCAAGTTATATCTCCCTCGGAGCATGAGGCGAGTCATTGCGCAGAGGTGAAACCATGTGACAGCGAATACAAGGCAAGGAGCTGTGCAGAGGCAAATCCATGTGACAGCAAATACAAGGTGAATCGCTTCACGGAAGCGATTCCATGTGACCGCGGGGGTGAAGGGTGGGGTTCTCCGCAAAGAAAATTGCACTCACAGCCACTATTAAGTTTGAATCTATCTACCAATAAGAACCAACGGTAAGGAACTCTACTTCCATATCCAAATAGTTCCATCAATTTCAACTTCCAGATACCGAAGTTATTCTAGCAACAATGGAACTTGAAAGTAAAGAAGAGGCGAAGAATGATACGAATGGAAATATCGTTGACGAGTTTCTAGATGAAAGCCGGTCCGTTCAAAATGAGATTTGCCGTGGTCATAAGCTCCGCGCTGAAAAACCAAGACATAATAAAACCGTCACCAGTCTCGGTGTTTTGGAATCTTTTGTAAATGAAACTCGTGCAAGGTGCTGTGACCTTCTCGTTTTAGCATGTAAATGAGCACCAACGTGGGATTCCGTAATAGCAACTAAGTAGCACTTAATGCTGGCTCAATCTGACAATATAACAGGCAACGACATACATTTATTGTGCCGTCTATTTTAAGTTCGGTTGAGTACAATATATAGATAAAAAAATACTTTTTTCCATTGCAGGAAAAACAATAAAAGGCCAGGTCCAACTCCTCGATTAAGATGTCCTTGTGGAAGACCAAACTCCGTTGCAAATATTTTAAGACCAATTTGTGTACAAACGAAGGCCAAGAAAGGCAAAAGATGTCCCTTGAGGATAGCTGAACTTGCTGTACCGAGCAAACGACAATGTATTGGAACATGGAGGGAAAAATGTAATGTATTACCTGGATTTATGGTGAGTATAAAGCCTTCTAAGGATGCAGTAGGACGAGGGTACCTACAGTTGTATAAAGCGTGCACCGAAGACGCTACAAAGAAGTATACCCCTATCCCCCTTCACGCAAATCTTGAATGCCATTCTGATTTTCCAGGTCGAAAGATTGAAACAACACGTTATGGACCAGGTGCCAATTGTTAAAATACCAGAAGCAATTTATTGTTTCCAAAGGGAAAAACGGGTGTCATCAAAAAAGTAATACCGAGTTCCGAGATCTCTAGACAGAGAAATAGTTAATAAATAAATAGTTATGGCGCGCCCCTCGGTGGATGGTTTTTTTTTATTAAGTACACCATTTATTATTGTACATGCGTCATTGTGATTATGCCAAAATATTGTAGTATAATATGTACCCCACCTATTTAATCTTTCATTACTTACTTACTATACTTCAACTATCCTAGTGCTTGTAGGTAATTAGGTATGCCAAACCCTCTTATGATTTTTGCGGTACAATCTACTTATCTTTTTTTATTGCGTTGTGTGTAGAAGCAATATTCTGCATCGATAAATAAAGCGTAATATTGCAGTTTGCACTTATTTTTCTCGCGAATGCTTCCATATTTGGTGCCACGAGGGGTGCGTCATTTTAGTTTGAACTCGCGTTTGAAACTTGTTACTAACCTATGCCTGCAGTTCCTCTTTTAGATGGCTTACATGTAAAAAAAAACAATATGAAGCCCTGAAGTGCAGTCGCCAGATGGATTCCAGGATGTTGTGCATATTGTTCGCACATAGAGTCGCTAAAAGATTATCCAGACCTTTAAAATTAAACTTAGATTCGGAGTAAGTTAAATTCCTAGAACCTTAAGCCTATAGCCCTCGGAAAGAGGGGATATATTTTTGTAAGCAAATCATAAAAACGATCAAGTAGGTATTTTTCAGCCTTACTTAATTCAAACCCCATTTTTTACTACACCATTCGATGCACAACAGCTGCGCGTTATGTACTTCATTTTGTTGCTGACCTATAGTGTCTGATAGTACCAGGGTTGCGTAAGCGCAGGGTAATTTTTTCGGAAAAGTAACTATGGAACGCGAAGGGTATTTGCAGGAACACGGATGGGTCTGTCACTTCCTTTCGCTCCGGAAATCAATAAATGACCGCTCGTGGAAAAGGCCATTTATTGATTCCCGATGCAAAAAAAAAAGTGTCTGATAGTGAGTATTGTGTAGTAACCGAAATGACGGGTCATTGGAATATAATTAGGTAATTGCTAGACATAATAAAATCAAGTGGCGATAGCGTGTCAGAAGATGAAGCGTCGTATCTATGGCCTCCACAAGGTTGACCTTTCACACAGGACCGATCTGGCGACTCTGGGGGGACGCCTATACCCGGCTATGTAAAGCAGACCACGACTACAGGCTGAAATTATGGTGACTTGAATTAACTGACCACAACGTTTGTTTCTTTTAGCTTGGAAAAATTATCCAAAGTCGTATCCATTGATATTGCGAAAATGATGTATAAATGTCAGAGCAGTTTTAACAAGGATTGTACAAGTGCAATTCATAAAGACGTCACGAATCAGGTAAACCTACATGAATTTGGTGTGGTGGACACCAGACAAATGTCGAATAGCAGTCATTGACCAGCCTACATTTATTGAAATACATATAAACTAACGGGCTCTTCACAGATTACATTTTGGATAACAGGTATTCTCGAAGATTTATCTGTTAAACTACTTGAAGATGATTTGAAAGGTATTTATAGATTCCGTTTATCCGTGATTAGCAAAGTCATATCTGGTTATTGTATTTTATTGTAATTTGCATGTTATAATTTTAAAAGACTCAAAAATATACTTTAGTTTTCTAGTTTGTTTTAGGGTTCCAAAAATCCGTCAACGGAACCCTTATAGATCCTATAAGGATTCGTTTTTTACGGACAGACAGAGACACGTTACGAGTTATCACTCGTGACGTGTCTCTGTCTGTCCGTGTGTCACAGACCAATTTTCTCTGAATATACTGTACCTACCTACTCTGTAAGAAACTCGATAAAATTCAGTAACCGTGACCCAAACACGCGCTAGCTGAGTATGGGGATCACTCATGGGGACTTAGAAATAAATTAAACAAAGTTCTTCAAATTGTAACGGGACCATATGACATATCAAATAAAAGGGCATAAGTTATCTGGAGGTATTTGTTTAATCATTTTAAAATAAATAATTTAGAAAATATGCAGATGATAGGTCTGTAGCTATACAGTCCAATTTTCCTTCAAGATTCCTTTGGAACCGTTTACGCATTTACCACTCGCACTTGGCTTATTTTATTTTATTTTACTTTTTTTTTATTTTATTTATTTTGTAGCTAAAATGAGAGCTGAAGCCATGAAAGAAAACATGGAAGAATTTTGTAAGCCGTTTGTCGCGCTTACGAAAAGAGTTATCAATAAAGAAAACCGTGTAAAATTGAAAGGTGTTTAATTTTTTTTTTTTATCGTAGCTACCTTTTAAATAAATAATAAACATCTTGTATCTACTGTTTTAAATGAAACCATATTTTTAAACCTTCAGATTTGGAAGAGGAAGAAGGACCGGTATTGGACTTTATAGATGACGTCGTAGATAATGTCATGGTGAGTGAAAATGTTAGAACATCAGAGATTTTTTAACATCTCGAAAAAAAATAAGATCTTCGCAACAGCGGAGAAGAGCGCACACGGTTGAATACAGATTCCTACATGTTGAGTTTTTTTACTGATCCTAAGGATTTAATTACACAGCAAATTCGTACATTAAATATTGTCAAAAACTTATTTAATTTTGATATTACCTACAGAAAGTCTGCAAGCCGCCACAATTGCAAATTGATGCATACTCATCTGATTTGTCTAGTTCTACGCAGGACATGTTAGAAGAAGAATCTGAGAAATCTCACGAGTATACGGATAGTGAAACGACGAAATTTCACGAAACATTTAATTCAGAAGTATCAATACCAGCTATATCTGAAGAAGCCGATGATGTTTTTAGTGACACTAACAAAGATATGTCAAGTACAGAACATTTCAGAAACGAAATTAGTAATATCATAAATAATATTACTAAAGAATCTGGAGACATAGTCATAGAAATACAAAAAGGTTCAAGGGATGATATAAGAAATGAAGAAATTTCACTCAAGTCAGAAGTAAAACATGATATGAATGTTGGGAGTAATGAGGTAGTCTCAACAAAGGCAGAAATAGATACCGTTAATGATGAGAACAATACGCGAATTTCACTTGATGAAGGAACCGAGCGCGATAGAAATGTCGAAAATAAAGACGAAATTTCGCTCAAGGAAGGAAAAAAAGACATTACAAATGACGAGAACTTTGACCAAATAAATGCAACTTCTTCAAATGTAAACAAATATAACGAAACTAACGATAACGCTGACGAAACTCATTCAAACGTGAGTGAACGTTTCGAAATAATTAACGATGATTATGAAACAGTCTTGGGTAATTTTATTTTTTGTTTCTGTACTACTTATTTAATTTTATTTTGTTATTAATATGCTTTGATTTTACATGTGGAAACGAAGCTACATGAATGTGTTATTGCAGTTTATTTATACAAATCATCTCAATTCAATTTTTAAGAGTGAAGGACTTAAATATAGGTCGACTGGTAGAGAATGCATCGCCGGTGCAGTCCGCCCATATACCACTATTGTACATAAACTTTAAATAAATAAATAAACTGGTTCTTGCATTTCAGTGAACGCAGTTAGCACTGCCGAAAAAACCAGGTAGGTGTACGTCAGTTGACACCGTTTAAATGATAAACTTATTTCAATATAGACTACCACAACTGTATTTTATTGCTAATATTTTAATTTAAGCACTACGGAAGAACTGAAATTTAATCAACATAAACAAACACAGTGGAATTACGAAAATAATAAGCCTAATATAGTGTTTTCTGCACCCAATCAAGATTTAATTAGTGAGTAAACAGTTTTAAAAAATTAGAACTGTCGTTATTAGCAATGGCGCCTGCACAAAGCATTTTGAATTATAACAAATTTATAATTCAATTAAACGCTCTGTGTTGGGAATAAAAACAGGTAGATAATCTCAGATATAGATTTAAAAAAAAAATATTTGAAAAGTAAAGGCTGAGAAATAAAAGGTTGTGAGAATTCGATTAAAAGCGTTCGTGTGTACCTGTCGTAGAACCAAAGTGGTTCTAGTAGGTATATTCCCGACACTTGAGATCATGCTCTTGAATTGAACATGAACATGCTTGAAATTTGCAACCTTTTTGTGCCAATGTCCTTTCTTTCGTTTTATTCTTATCTGAGTATAAATGCAGGCGATGCAGACGAGTCATGGCCTACTAATGCTGGCGTTAGACCAATTTTGAAAGTCAGCGACAGCGCAAGCAAATCAATTTCATCTCTTGGAAGAATTACTGAACATGATGAGAATATAATTTTTTCACCAGAAGAAGATGAAAAAAGTGTGGCCGATAAAGAAATGGGCGATACAAGACTAAAAGTCAATGCTGTTATAGAAATATTAGACACAATGCTTCCGGACCGCCGACATCCTGATACCGGAAAACATGATACAGCAAGCCAAGCAAGTGAACCACTGACAAAAGAAACCATAGAATCCAGTTCATCGTGCGACAAACAAGTCAGTTCAAATGAAAAGAAGAAGTTCCCAAATGGAAAAGACATAAGTAAAACTAATAACTTTCCGGAACCAAATATTGATAAAACGGGTGGTAAGTCTTCTAAGCTAGAAAAACATCAAAGGGACAGTGAACTGATACGAAAAGGGAGTAAAGCTGATGGAACCGAGGGTGATAAAATATGTCGCTACAAAAAATTGGATCTTGGCTGGAGTGAGTATTCATTTTGCCCCTTTTTGTTACAAAAAATATACACTACCGTCCAAAAGTTTAGAAGCAACAAGATATCATCAAATAAGAAAAATGTAAGCCATTTTTTTTTTTTCATTGAAACAGAATTAAAAATAGTCAAAAACACACTTCTTCAATAGTGAAAAATAATATAAAAAATAAATTAAATTTTAGCTTCATCGAAGTCCAACCCTCTCTTTAATTATCTCCTCGCATATTCTAGGCATTCTAATAGGTAATTAATTTAATAAAATATTGTTGATCTAACTTCCATTCGCTCTCTAATAGTTGCCACAAATATTCTGAGCTCGGAGGAAATTGATTTGTCACCCTTCTATCTAGTTCATCCTGAACAAGTTCAATGGGAGAAAGATCAGCTGTTTGAGACGGCCACTGCATGATTTTTTGTGTAGGTCTGGTAGGCAGCCGCTCCACATTAAATTCTGGTATTCAGCTGAATCCGGTAGGACTGGAAGCGGACCCCAATATAGTTGAGCAAAGGCTAGGCAAATGATGATGAAAATGTTCTGGCACAGTTTAGACGAATATTTAGGATCGTTATCTTGCTGGGAAACGAATCCAGGACTAATGAGAATCAATCCACTGAGTATGGCGTAATCCTTAAGAAATTTCAAATAGCGTTCCTTGTTCAGTTTTTCGGTTATCCTCACAAGACTAATGCCAGTTTCTTTTTTTCTAGCGAGGGTGTACTTGACACTTTTACAAGAAATTCCGAGTTTTATTTTTGCGATTTGGCGTTCACTGTAGCCTTCTTCACGCAGAGTCCAAATAGCGCTTCGCTGTTCAAACGTGATTTGACTGCGTTTTGCCATTTTCGAAAGTAGTTCAGAAGTAGTCGAAATCTTTCGAATACAGACGATGTTAATATCACAACCTTCGCATACCTACTAATGCTCAAGTGTGACTAAATAAGGTACAAAAAAGATAAAACTACAAAATACTTTCAATAAAATCGCATCAACGCATGAAAGAAAGTACCCGACGGAACATATGTGTCGTCAAAATCCAGGAATTAGTTAAAACTCAAGGAATATGCACTAAAACATTATTTATAAAACATTATTTTATTGCTATTAGGTATTTACCGCAGAGAATCGGCAATCTTTTGTTTTGTTTGAAATCAGGTGTGCTTCCAAACTTTTGGATGGTAGTATATATGCAGCAGCTTGTATCTATCTACATTTTGAGATTTCTTTAAATAAGTATTACCTACTATTTGAACTTATTTGGACTCTCTGAAAAAATATAATATGCCTATAATATATATTACCGGGATAAATTTGATTGTCAATAATTTGTTTTTTTATCTTGTAAAGGAGTGTATTAGTTGCAACAGATTGTTTGACGCACAATCTAAGACCAATTATTTAGCGAGGTACATACACCATTTACCGGGTTTAAACGAAACTTTGCTTTGATTTTTTTTTTGTTGAAAACTCGTTATTTAAATATTGTTTGCAGCAATGAAGAACTCCAATATTTTAATCAATTAAAATCGTTTTAAATGGATGCTTTATGAGAAACTATTACTTTAATATGGTATTTCAGTAAAAAATGCCAATAAAAGTTTCGTTTTTATTCACCTTTGCATTTCTATACACCCCGTTTTGCTGTATGTAATTAACCTCTTAGTACTGAAAGCTGTGGGTCGCGACCCAGTCATCATTTGCGTTCAAACTATATTTAACACTTTGTCATGCTGCATTTAACCTCAGAGTGTTCATTTTGTATTAAGGTTTTTTTGTTCTACAGAAGTCCATCCCAAAACGGCACCTTCCTGGGTCCATGCATGGGGCCAGGGTCGCGGTGAACCCAGTGATGATTCTATACCCATGCAAGGTATGTACCTATGTAAAAAAAAATATACCTACTCAATATGCGTAGAGTTCCGTAAGATAAAATCTTCTTCGCGAGAAATCATTAATCACTTATTTTTCAAAACACTTGTTCAACACACATGTGGCTCCGATCCGATTTTGTGTTCATCATAAGCGTATTCAACACACGTGCTTTTTTACTTTGCAAGTGCGCCACAGCTTTTTTTTTCGGGCTGGGAAATCATCAAATGACTTCTCCCGCTCTGGGCGGAGCGTCAGACTCTTACTGACTAAATCCCACCCGTGATCCTTCTTGTGCCCTTTACGTTCCAGGGCCGCGGTGACTTTTTCGAACAAGTTCCGCAACCCAAGCTTACAACAATTATTTTTTCCTATTCTTATAGGTATCTGCGATTTTTATAAAGGTTGGGCATACAAAGTCATGAAGTCCTGTTAATTAGTCTTGCCTGATTTTGTAATCCCCATACAAAAAACCAGGTACTTATTTCGTATCAAATCTATAAAAATTGACGAAAGTAAAAATCATCAAAGATCCGGAGTGGGGGGGGCTTGTGACGTTACGTCGTGGTAAAAATTGTAGCGACTAGTGACGCCACACGAGTATTCAACGAACTGTATTATTTAAGTAAAAAAATAAACAAAATACGTGTCCAATAATTTTTAAAATCTATCTGACGAACTAATTCCGATTTTTTAGTTAGCTGGATTATTTAGTTTAAACGTGTACCAGCATAAACGCAATAGGCATGAAAGGAGTCATTGTAATCATCATTCATTATAAACATTATTTTACTATTGGGGCAACCGCGAAACAGCTATTCGGTACATGTTGTAGAGTTATGCGTACATAAATGTATATATAATAGGGTAGTTGACTAAAAAAATCTAATTAGTCCGTCTGATAGATTTCAAAAAAATATTGGACACGTATTTTTTCTTTTTACACATAAACAAAAATTAAAGACGATACAGTGCGTTGAAAACTCGTGTGACGACACTACTCGCTACAATTTTTAGCGAGCCGTGACGTCACACGCTCCCACTCCTGATCTTTGATGCTTTTTATTTTCGTCAGTTTTTATAGATTTGATAAAGGAAAAAATACGTGTCCAATATTTTTCTATAATCTAACTGACGGACTAAACATAATCATATAATTTTTACTCAGGAAACATCCCTATTAGGGGTCGATATTTCCCTTCGCAAGTAAAAACGTGGTTTGATACCTATTCTTTAATAGTTTTATTAACTATGCATCAAGCTCAGCAATTGTTTGAGTTTGATTTCAGATAGACCTACTAAGGTGACAGAAAACGAACTGCGCACATGGTGTAAGGAATTGGAGAAAGCTTTTATAAATTTAGAAATTTGGAGTGATTGGATAAGTACCACATGTGAAGAAAGTCTCTGCATATTGAAACAAAAACGTAATCCTGATTTTGACACTATAATAAATAACGAGGCATTGGCAATAAAATCTGTCTGAATGCATCTGCATATTGTGTTTTCATAATTTCAGAATTGGCTTGTCCTGGTTTGGCTAGAAGAGGTGCAATTCGTTGGTATAGGCTCAAGAGAAACGTTCATAAAGACGCGCTTGTTTGGACGAAATTGTACCAACGTACGCATAACAATTTTAAAAGCTTGAAAAGGAAATATAATAACGTTGAGGTGAGCAGCATTAGAAGTTTCGAAGAAAAAGCGAGTGAAGCGGGACAAGTGCGAGTCGGTCTAGCACTCGATAGGTTCATTAACTTAAAAAAAAATCTGGGATCTCTTATGGGAGCCTTATATATGAACCTTTAAGTTAATTGTATTTATATTTTTTAATTCTGTGGATATTTCAACGGATTAAGGTTCATGAGATGCAGAACTTTCACATGAGAGTTCCGCTGGTCACTTACCCGTTTTGTACGGAACCCTAAAAAATAAGGTTTTCTTTTATTCTTCTTTTTTTAGTATTCAGAACCGACACCGATATCAACTAGCATGATTTTTGAAACAATGCACGGGTTTGAGGATCTTAGAGTGGATTTGCATAAAATGGTAGGGTATGCTTGCAGATATTATTCTTCTACGTTGACTTTTAACACCAGAATACAATTTTGACTTAGATGGATCTCTTTTTTTTTCAGATTGTGGCAGCTGAATACTGTGCAATGTGCACTTGTGTTAAAACCAAAAACAGATTAAAGTCGAATATGAATTGTCGAGACTACAGTTCTAAATAGAAAGATTACACTAACACACTACATCCCTTAATAGGTAGCTATGTGCACTAAAATAATTGCCATACCAAAGATAATAAAACGAACATAATCGTGTCTAATAGAAAGGTATATTAAATCTTACACATAAATATTCTTATTATATACGGTTGCACGAAGCATTCACTTAAAGTGGACATTGATTTGATTAAAATCATATTTCCGAACGTTACAATCTCGACATCCCGCGAATACCCACTTGCCATTAAACGACAGGTCTCTGATGCCATCGCAGTCCGAGCCTGTTAACTGTACCCGCAGCTTGGAGCCTCCTTCATCCAGCGTCAGCACCGTACAAGTACCGTCTTGTCTTCCGACAGCGAACATTTGGTTAGTTAAAGCTGTCATACTGAGTACAGGGTTAGCAGATTCATGCCATTCTTTTAGAACTGAACCATCTTGAAGATTTAATTTTGTGATCTGAAATAATAAGTTTTATTTTTGAACGTTCTCGCTTCAATATTGGTCACTGCTAGCGCCGTGCGGTTTTACCCGCATAAGTTTCGATCCCGTGGGAATATCGGGATAAAAAGTATCCTATGTGTTATTCCAGACTATGATCTATGTATATCTATGCCTTTCATCAATATCCATTCAGTAGTTTTTGCGTGAAAGAGTAACAAACATTCATCCATCCATCAATCCATCCATACTTACAAAGTTTCGCGTTTAAAATACTAGCTGCTGCCCGCGGCTTCGCCCGCGTGACTGTCGGAAATCATCCCAAGGGAACATAATCCCGGGATAAAAAAGTATCCTATGTGTTATTCCAGACTATGATCTATATCTGTGCCAAATTTTATCAATATCCATTGAGTAGTATTTCCGTGAAAGAGTAACAAACATCCATCCATACTTACAAACTTTCGCGTTTATAATATTAGTAGGATTCAATTTCATGCGTATAGGTAACGTTACGCTCAAAAAACTGAATTAGCTTTGGGTTGGTAATTTTTAAGGTTCCGTATTCTACTTCAAAAGAAAAATAGTGGAACCCTCGTAGGATCACTTCGTACGGACCCTTTTGGTGGTTCGGACCCTTTTGTCAATACGCTGAGACGTAAGTACGTCGCAAGACGACTTATTAGAATTAGTGGGACACCTTAACGTCACAAAATATGTGAACTAACAATAAGATCGCTGAGTAAAACTAAGTATAATTACCTTTCCATTGCTGCAGCCTACAAGGACTGACTGGTCCAAAACAATGATGGCGTTGCAAGCGGAGTCCAGCTGCTTGGTGTAGAGCTGTGCTCTCTTGGCCACATGAGCACACACTACTAGTCCACTCTCACACCCAACTACTAAAAGCTTGTTATGAGTGCCCACCTGGAATTGGATATTCATAATTTTCTGTAATAAAATACATTTTCAACCATGGTTGAGATTTTTCATTCCACTGTCTTCATAAATTTATTTAATCAAGATTGCAGGATGGGCAAATCAGGATTTTTTTTGCGCACGTTAAATTTTTCGAATGTTTACACTAAGCGCCATGGTAAATAGGGAATATGCATGCAATTTTTGTGTTCGTAAAATAGTATACTTATTAGTTGGTAAACAATTATTAAATCATTTTCAAAATATCTCTCTCAGCGATGAAGTTATAAAGCTTCAAAGGTGACGATTAGAAAGAGAAGTCCGATACGAGCTCTGACGTCATATTCCAGGATGCCTATACAGCTACCATAGAAAACAGCGTTTTCGCGAGAGGGATAGATATAATAATATTTGTTTAAAATAGTTTCTTGGTCAATTTTGATTCTGTGTTCACTGTTAGCATTATATTTTTGGATATTTCTAGATTAACTGTTAAGATATTTTATTTTTTTAAGTTAAAAGTCAAGATCAAGCGCCAAGAAAAAGTTTAAGCACCGTCGTAAATATTATATCTAAACGTCATAGTAAATTCAAGTAAATAGTGCTAAGAGAGACTGAGAGAGACTAAGTATTTGGTGCTAGCTAACGCTAAGGATGACTCGTGATTGCCATGGCAAATTCTTTCTTACTTTCTTTCTCTCGTCATTGACAGCTGACAAACATAATTCATGTTGTTGTTAAAAAAATAAATATGTATTAGTAAGTACGGATGCCGAGTGCTTTTTTTTTAACTTGCACCTCACCTCGTAGTTCAACCTAATATTGACGACTGTTAAACTTGGCTTGCCTTTGGCGGCCTTAACATAATTATTAAAGCCCTTAGCCAGGGCTAAAGCGACTACGGGCTAAGTGCACCCTGTGGTTTACGTACCTACCTTAGGGCGTCACTGGGGGGAGGGGAGGGGCAGCTAGGGACGGGCTGGATCGAATAAGAGACGCGATTTTGGGACCCGTTTAACTAAAAGATTTAAAAAGCTGATGACTTACGGCCAAACCCAATAATCGATCTATCACATACTGGAGATAGAAAAAAAATGAAACAACAGAATACCTACATAATTTTTCTGTTGTTTCATTTGTTTTTCTATCTCCAGTATGTGATAGATAGGTTATTGGTTTCGGCCGTAAATGAGTCTAAGAAAAAAATATCGCAAACATTTGTAGTATCCATTACGTCTAGTTTTCGAGGTAAATGCCAATCAGTTTTCAACTACCGTCAGTTTACACAATATATTAGAAATAGTTGACGTTTTTGTATATCTATGTTTTTATTGTTTCGTTTTATTTTTATTTCGTTACCAAAACGACACGACAAGTAAGTAACCAATTTTAAAAAAAAAACATCTTCAAAAGAATTCAGAAGAATCTTGACGCATTAAACGCTTAACGTGAAGAGTCTTAAAAAAATAGAACACGAAAAATAAAATTTCAAAGGGGGTAATTAAAATTCATTTTTATTTGTACAGTGTAATTTGCGCATGTTTAACCAACTGCAAAGGTATTTAGAAACAAAGTAATATTCACCTCTCGCTCGTTTTCAACTATGACTTCCTCACTAGTTGTAGAGATGGCGCAGCAGTTTATTTGCCCATGCCCTTCAATGACGTTGTCGAGGCATTTTGATTCACCGACATCCCATAGTTTTGCTGAACCATCCCTGTGAATTAAAAAAGGTAGGTAACTCAATAAGGTACTTAATTAAAATAATAATTTTAGTTATGAGATTGGAATTTGAAAGTTGACTTGGCTTTAAAAGGGATGAACTCAGAGATGATATTTCCTAAGGATAAATTCACTGCGCCAACTATTACAAGCACATTCAAAAGCTTTCAAGGTTACATTTCCAGAACATCATAAAATTACACTTATTAAAATATGCCTTACTTGCTGACTGAAATAACATTTCTTCCTTTGTCAATTATACAGATATCACATATGGCCATAGTGTGTCCCTTGAGAGTGACTGGATTTATTCCAGACTCTGCAGACCAGATCCTACAGGAGCCATCAGCTCCCGCAGACAAAATCACAATGCCTGATGGAAAGAATCTGCATCTGTATACTGGGCCACCGTGACCTTTCAGTTCCAGGCTTACTTCACCTGAAAAAACAAAAGTTTTATTCTTACTTTTTAATGGTAAACTTGATCAAAGCTCGAGTTTGAGCGGCATTCCACAGACTGAGTTTAATTTGAATTGGGAATATTTCGATGAAAACTGCAAACCTGAGAAGTATTCTAATGTTTTTAGAGCTAGATCATTCTAGAAAATAAAAACAAAAATTCTAGAGATATGAATAATTGATAATGATAAATGTACAGTACAGGAATAAAATAACAATAAACCTCTATTATTATTTTACTTTTGAAATCAGTTTAAAGTAAGTAAGATTGATTGCAATAGCTTTAACTTACTTGTCCTGCTATCCCAAACCAACAGTTTATCTTCTTCACAAGACGATATAGCCAAAGCATTTTCAGCGACAGCTACAGACAAAACTCCTTTACTGTGTACTTTATGGGCTTTTGTAGGTGCCACGAAAGCCACTTTTAGACCAGAAGGTATATGCTTTACTACCAAACTCAATGGTCCATGAGAAATGTACTGATAGTTATCTGAGAAGTCAATTTTCACTCTTCCATCCGTTAAAGTTGTTGTAAGCTTATCATGGACACTTGGTTCATTCAATATTTTTGAAGATATCCAAGCATTTCCTTTTGGTAATCTGTAATCACAATAGAATAATACAAAGAACATAAGTACCAAGAAGCTCTATGAACATCATACAGTTATGCTGAGTTGTGCAGATGTTGCTTACAATTCATTAAACAGGGCACTATAACATTGACCTTGACCTTTATCACCTTATTAGGATGATATCAAGCAATCCTATTAATAAGTAGGTCTATTGTGTATATGTCACAGTCAACTGCCTTAGTCCGCTGTATAATTGTCTGCCTAGCTTTTTCATCCAGCTGTGCCGTTTAATCAGGGGCCTTAATGACATCCAGTCAATGCATCTAATTCAAACTTAATGAACGAGCTAGCCATGCTAATACAGTAACCATGTGACGAAAATATATGAAATATTTAATTTTGTTAATTCGAAATTCAAAAATCAATTAATTTAAAAATTTTAACCTCAATAACTAAACCCTGCCGTGGCCGGGGCTCCATTTCTCTCTGCTGGACATGAATGGCATGATGGGAGCTAAGTTCACTCGCTTCACTTTTTTTCGAACCAGCACCAATCCATGATTGGATGACCTAAGCTACCTTTTTTCTGGATGTGAATTTATCAAATCACTACTCCCGCTCTGGGCGGAGTGGAAGGGAGTGTCCGACTATAAAATCCACCCAAATTCCTCAAGTGCCCTTTGCGTTCCAGGGCCGCGGTGACTTTGTCGAACAAAATCCGCAATAAGGCTTAAGCTCCCTGTTCCATATGTTCAACTACTTGGCTAAGCAAGTCATTAAATGATATTGAGCTAAATTATTTGCCCATCTGTTCCATTAAAAAGGGCTAGGCAGCCAATTAAACGGCTGATTAAGTTTGTCGGCTGCGATATATAAATAGAAGAGCCTACCCTCTTATTCTATTCCTTAAAAAAATGAGTACTTCATAGTATCATAAAATTAGTATCCAGTAGTAAGTTACATATTTTAGAAAAGTCTTGCAGTAATATACCTTATAACATCGTTCCAATCACATTGAATTGTAATAACCGGCAAAGGATTCGACATTTTATTGTATTGCTTCTTGTCTCTTATAAAACACTTGGACGCCGGCTTTATGTCCTCGATTTCCCCAATATCCTGCTACGCAAGATAATTAATTGTTAAACTCATAAAAATTACGTATTCTGGTTTCGTAAAATAATGATTTGCTAAAATCACAAATCAAAATAAAACTACAGCTGACTAATGACAACAGACAAACGGTGTTGTCAGTTGCCACCACAGAACACAATTACCTAGCGGGTTGCCACCATTGAGGTAGGAATAATAAGGAGACGCTGCGTTATTCTATACATACATTTGCTTATACAAATATGAGTGAAATATGATTCAGAACTTGAAATATCGTTATGTCTCATTCTTTCTTGTGAGATAATCCTATTTGATAAAAGAGACAACTATATTTAAGTTGTTGCTAATTATGGCAACATTTTGTCGTGATGTAGAGACAGTTGTAGGTAAGTGCCGTTGCAGCCATATTATATTCCAAATTCATGGTAGTTACGCTGTCAAATGGTTGTTTACTTCTAATATTATTGAGATTTGCGAGAAAACTACGAGGAATTTTACTTTTAAAACTGCATGTAAATGTTGGAAAACATAAATCCAACATGCCTGTGTGTTCTGTTGTGAAGTGTGGTGCAAGAAACAGTCAAAATCAACCTCAATTGTGTTTGCACAGGTTAGTAGTCGGTTTTCATGCATTATTACACACAATAATACACATTCGGTGATACTATTGTAACGCAATCATGAATTTATGGCTAAAGTATTGATATTTGGATTCATTTCCACATAACAGGCCTTTTTATTATATTTGTTTATTCATTCGTTTTTTTACATAATGAAATAGTGTTGTACCGTTGCCGACTTGCGGTAATACGAAACTAGTTCCTCCGCTGGAACGATATCGGTATATTCTGTGATGTTAACATAAATAATCCTGCGTCTTATTCGGTCCGAGTGACCTAGCTAGGTCCGGCCTGTGATTCACACTTCACACCAAAATCAAAATATTTTACGTAAATCTGAAGAAAACATTGAAAAAGCTAATTATCTCTAAAAGAGTAATCATGGAGTTTCTTGCCGGCACTTCTCCATAGGAAACAGCTAATTGGAACCGTGCACCTAGCTTATAATGTTTTATGTTTGTTTTAGTTACATATGAGCATCTCTAACCAAAATGATTTAAAAATACTTTAATTTTTATAGGTTTCCTAAAAATGAAGGCTTACAGAAAAAATGGTTAGAGGCTAAGGGTCGTGGGGTGATGTTAAATAGCTTATAGCCATACTGGCTACCAAAAGCAAAAATAATTTTAATGCTTTTTTTTGCGCGGTACCCTAATTATTTCTCTAAAATAAAAGTAGCCTTAGTTACTCCTTGTAACATATCTGCCTGTAAAAATCCCGTCGATATTTGTACAGCTATTTCAGAGATTAGCCGGGACAAACACTTCAATTTCATTTATTTGTATAGATGGCAGAAGGTAAGATAACCTACTCATCTTTTTCTGTTACTATTACAACGGATTTTAATTAAGTTCATAATATGAGGTATGATCCAAACGTGATAAATTAGTGGAACTCGTAACTAGTATCGATACTCGTTGTAGTAACACCTTGATTGACTCAACCCTAGCAATGGCAGCCATTTTATGTTTTGTAGGTATGCACCCTTTTTTCGTAGGTATTTCCCGTCCATACTTTTATAGGTCAATGGTTGCCACCCACTTGCCAGAATACTGGAGTTGTCCACACTTCCACAAACAACTCAAGTTATAAGTTAGTTAAGAGGAGGTAAGTACGTAGGTACGCATGGACTTGCATGCGAAATACCACTGATTGTTCATATAACCATTGAACCATCTATTATCATATAAAAAGGAACAGAGGATAGGAATATAGTTAGAACATTGATTCTATCTTAACAGTTTATTTCTATTAATTACATTAGTTTATTTTTATTCTATCTTGAAACAATTTGAAATTCAAGATGTGGGACAAGGCAGAATTAAAAGTAGAATAATACGTTACCACATTTTGATAAAATTCAACATCCTTCACGAAAACAGCAATAAATGTAGAGATAATACAACTCATACAACCGGACCTTACAATAACTCCTTATCGCCCATCATACTCCTAAACACTAAAAAAATTGAATTGACGACCTTGAGAATCAAAAAAGTGGTTGCTTGCTTTAATAAAATTGAAAACCTTGATCTTAATTTAGCAAAAATAAAACAAAGTAATAAAATGTTGTAAAGTCTTGGAATTATTTTAGGATTAATTTGTGTCAGTGTAGTGGTGTCATTTTATTTTCTCATCGTCTTTTACGAGAATCGATTTACTCAGTATCGATACTTGTCAAACGGATTTCAAGCACTGCAGAAATTGTGTCAGTCTCTAATAGATTTGGAATGGATGGAAAGTCTGTGTTTTCAAGAAAGGAGAAGGACCAAACTAAAGTGGGCGATTTCTGAAAGTTTGTGAAATATTAGGAAGAAATTATTGAATGATCTGGAATTATTTTAGTCTCAGTGAATTGTTCATAAATATTATGTCTCTGCAATAATAAAAAAATGCATTTTTCTATTCCTGATTCGCAACAATTTCATGATGACAATGGGATCTCTTACACGGTAATATTACTTAGAAATTATTGTTTTTGTTTTTCATTTATTGTAAATTAGTATTGAAATATGTTCTGACCCTTTTATGTGTGATGTAATTAACGTTGAGTGCCTTCACAAAAAATACGTATACAATTAGTTTGTTATTGTTGTTTTATCATCATGATAATAATATTGTTTTTTTTATGGATAATATAAAGAGACTTATAGATGTACATTATATCAAACAACGATGGTGATGATTATAAAATAGTCGCCATCGTTGTTTAGCTGAAAAATGTTATGAATTTTCAACAGCAACTTATCCTATTCGTTGCTTTTAGGGCTACAACATCTACATCGACGGTGTCTTCCATTGCACGGCTAGGTATAAACAACTACTCAGTCTCCATGAGCAGTTGCAGGCACAAAATCCCTATGTTAAATTACCACAGTTCCCACCAAAAAAGTTGTTCCTTACTAGCTCTCAACTGGAAGAAAGAAGAATCTTATTGGAAAAATACATGCAACTAGGTAAATATATAATGATAGGTTTATCAAGCCATAAATGAGGTATTACATTTATTATCTATTGTAACATGAACCTCGGAGGAGGACATACTTTTTGGTATTCATCATTTTTTTTTAACTAAAACTCAGTGCTATTGGTAGGTTTTCCATGTCTTCAATACATTGCATCATGCTTATGCCACAATGGAAGGATATAAAGATAAAGCTAGAGATATATTAATGGGAAAGCGCATGTTTAATATATATGTAACCTCTTTTTCAGTCGGCCAGAACCCCTTGTTTACAACATCTGACCTTTTGATAACATTCCTGTTTTCGGCTCAACAAGAAACGCATTGTGTTAAAATGCATGAAGTAGAAATTGAAATATCACTCATGAATGGTTATAGAATACCACTGTCGGTGTCATCTACTGATTCATCAAACACAATATTAGATATTGCTTGCACCTATATTAACCTGCCGAAGGAGTTTGTGAAGTACTTTTCCTTATTTCTTTTTAATTGGAGCTGTGCAAAAGATGGACAGCCAGCACTGAAGAAGTTGGAAGAATATGAATCTCCATATATATCACAAAAATATGTTAGGCCAGAGGATAAAATTGTATTGAGGAAGAGGTAATTATTGCTATGTAATACTTGTACCTACCTAATTAAAATACTTGCACACTTAAAACTGCACTTCATTATATGTATTATTTTATTACAGCTATTGGGACCCATGTTATGATGTTAATTTGATGGTAGATAGGGTGTCTCTAGACCTATTATATCTACAAACAATAGAAGATTTGGATTTAGGGTGGCTAACAGCTGATACAGAAACTAAGGAAATGCTTTCTGTGTATGCAGAGAAGAAACAAAAGAAAGAGGTTGGTGAACTGCATTATTATCTTTTACCATATTACGATCTTTCTACAATAATAAAATCTTTACTTTTGGCACTTTATCAGCAATTGGATTTCTTAAGATTCTGATACTTTCGTTTTGACAATGTTAATTTGCATACTTACTACTTATTTCCTGTAGCTACACTCCTGTGGTCTATAGGAGCAATTTATTTAACCTGGATAAAAACTTCCTTATGACACTAAATGAGGTTGCAGCTTTCTAATAGTCGACGACACGGTTGGCGCAGTGGTTAAGCGATTGGCTGCTGCGCTACGTGTCGTGGGTTCGATTCCCGCACGGAACAAATATTTGTATGGCCTACAGATAGTTGTTCCGGGTCTCGCTGTTTGTGTATGTGATATTGTATGTTTGTAAACGCACCCACGACACAGGAGAAATTCCTAGTGTGGGGCAACGTCTTTAAAAAAAAAAAAATAGTGAAAGAACATTTGTAATGCAATTATTACTTACAGAGATAATTTTTTTTTGTATGTTAGTATAGACATTCTTTGTTTCATTTGTACAATTCGTTTGTCAATAAAATTGTGTATTTTGAATACATCAAAGCAAAGATTAAAGATTTTTTTAGTTTTGTTTACTATGCTGTGCATAAAGGCACTTCTCAAGATATCAGTGAGTACTTGAGAGATTATGGCCTGTATTCACACTGTCACAGACTCTCAGGCATGCTACAATGTGGAGATACTGTAAACAATGTTTATCTGCAAAGAATGTTGGGTCAGTTTTGTAATAATATAGGAGCAAATATATTTATTGAGTTACTAGGGCATTCTCTAGTAAATTGATAAATATATGTATTTGCAGGACATGAGAATACATGAGATATCGAGATTTCTGCGCCATGTTCAAATTGAATACGTATTATTGTAAGCTAAATCGAGAAAAAAAAAATATTAAAAAAAATAAAGGAAATTAAACAACAAATTCATAAAACAAATTGGAGAGGACTGTTGGGCGGTATATCTCACGACTAATGGTACCCCATTGCATTACTATAAACATTGACAAAATTTACCGTGCAACTTAGCATGCTTTTACAAAAATTAATAGCCATCCTCTACTTTTATCATATGTATACATATACACACAGATGTTTATTTTTTAATTATGCATAAGCCGGAGAACAAAAAAAAAACTTTTATCAACTGTAGGCAGCAGATACCTACAGTTGAAAAAAGTTTTTTTTTTTGCTAAATCGAGCCACAGCAATTTTGAGTTCCTTGTCTCGGATACGCTAGATTTTATTCACTCAGATTTTGTATAATGGCATCCAAAAACGGGCTTGAAATGTGCTCTTATAAGTAAGATCATCTTTTTATTATAGACTAGCTTCTGCCAGCGACTTCGTCCGCGTGGAATAGTTACTTTACCCCCGATTTTGAAACTCTCAGCCCGATCGGTTTAAAATTGACAAAAGATAGACATGCTGTTTCGGGATATTTTTTAGATAATTTTATGTAGAACATTTCCGTAATACATGATTTCTATGTAACTTTAACCATTAAGGCTACACACGCGACGGAAGCTTAAAAAATGGAGTAACTTCTTCCGTTTTCCCAACATTTTCCTTCACTGCTCTGCTCCTATTGATTGTAGCGTGATGAAAAGTATACTATAACCTGCCCAGGAGTATGAAGAATAATTGCACCAAGTTTCGTTAAAATCGGTCGAGTAGTTTTTGTTTCTATAAAGAACATACAGACAGACAGAGAGACAGACAGACAGACAAAAATTTTACTGATTGCATTTTTGGCACCAGTATCGATCACTAATCACCCCCTGATAGTTATTTTGAAAATATATTCCTTGTACAGAATTGACCTCTCTACAGATTTATTATAAGTATAGATATAGATGCATACATAAAACTAATGTTGATGTCACTGGAAAACTGCAGACTCTGTAAGATTGTAATAAATCTTTATTGGATCATTATTTATTATTATTATGAAAAAAATTGTTTTATGTATACTAGATCCCAAACATATTGCATATAAAATATTAGGAATATGTTGTTTATCTCAAGTATCATTATTGTATTTACACAGGCTGCAGATTAGTCAGTAATAACAGCGTAGATTATGTCATCAATACATATGATATCAGTCACATAGTGAACTAAATGAATCATAGCTCATGATCATTATATCACCAATTTTTACATGAAACCAATCGAATTAACTGTATTGAACAGACATCTGTTCCAATAAAAACAATGTTAGTTTGTCCTATCCTGCATACAAGTAAATAGGCTTCCCTCCCCCAAACCTTACCACATCGACCAGTCCTGTATGTCTAACATTCACCGGATTCCTGCGGCCTTCACCAGGTCCACCGGCACCTTATAGGTAGCCTTCCAAACCCTAATCTCTTATAACGACAAATGGTTGACAATGCAAACATTTCGGCCTGTTCACCGCCACTTGAGTGATTCTTTTGGCTAAGTCGGTAGTCTTCAATCTCCTGCAGATGTTTTCTTATCTGATCCGAACACGCAAAGAAACTAAGGATAGCCCCCCACATTGGCATTTTGTCTGTAATGCTTTTGATGAAATCCATTCTGGGTGACCATGTTGCAGTTCTACACGTCATCAACTGATCATTCATTACCTACCCATTTTTATACACGTACTCAATTATGTTGGAGGTGTCCTGCGGGGTAATTGAGACTCACGCACAATCAATGACATTGCGTTAATTTTGAAAATTCAACAGTATGCATTACGTTCTCGTTGCAGGGCAAACGCGAATGAATTAGGAATTTGGTTGCGCTTGCGACGAAAGTGTATTAAATTCATAAAAGGATTTGTTTTTACCAAACACAATAGGTAATGCAATAGTTCTCCACCTGTTAGCTGTATCGGCTCAACAGAAACCGTGGCCAAAATACTAATAAAATAATAGAAATACTGATAAATGAAGTACCTACTAGACATTTTATGACATAGACATAATGCAAACAAAATCTTCCAGTACATAGAGCTAGCGAAGTCGTTGCGGCATTACGGGAGGATACCGGCAGGGGAGGCGGTGACGGAGACGAGCAACGTGACGGATGACGCGGCCGTGGGCACGAGCCGCGTGCGCGTGTCGCTCGCGTCCAAGGAACTCACGCTCCTGAGTGTGGCGCCGCCCGTGCGCGAGCACCGGTACAAGGTCACCAGGATGCGCTGCTGGAGGATCACTACGCTGCATACTGTAAGTATCGCGCGAGTTATAGGAGAATAGGGTAGTTGACTAAAAAAATCTTAATTAGTTCGTCACATAGATTTCCAAAAAATATTGGACACCTATTATTTCTTTTTTCACGTAAACAAAAAGACGATACAGTGCGTTGATAACTCGTGTGACGTCACTATACGTGCTACAATTTTAACCACGGCGTGTCGTCACAAGCCCCCACTCCTGATCTTTGATGCTTTTTATCTTCGTCATTTTTATAATATATGCTAAAGCAAAAAATACGTGTCCAATATTTTTCGATAATCTAACTGACGGACTAATTAGAATCATTTTTTTTTACTCAGGAAACTTCCCTATTAGATTCAAGATTAAACGCATTTATTTCAAACTAGCTTCTGCCCGCTACTTCGTCCACGTGGAATAGTTACTAACCCCCCGATTCTTTGTGATATTGATTCGTTGGTGGGAGAAGTGGTGGGAGACGCCCTACGTGACGGCACAGTGGTGGCATGCGCGTGAGCTGCGCGCGGTACTGGACAGTATTTGGACATTGCAACATTACTTTATTTTTCTAACATAAAAGTAGCCTAAGTTACTCCTTATTACATCAGCTACCTGCCAATAAAAGTCCCGTCAAAATCAGTCCAGCCATTTCAGACATTAGCCGGAACAAACAGACAGACAGACAAATAAAAATTGTAAAAAATGTTATTTTGGTGCATGTATCGTATATATTAATATATACATGTAGTAAAAAGCGGTTATTACAATATTACAAACAGACGCTCCAATTTTATTTATATGTATAGATAAACCATTTACAGACACTTGAATTGTCAAGGTCGGTCAGTCAAAAAAATGAAGTTATTTGCACGTTCGAAAGTGTTTATCTACACTTTCTATATCAATCTAATATCAAATATATTAAAAAAATATTTGTTGCTTTTAAATGTGAGGACAATGCAAAAAGGAAATTCTACAAAGCAATTCAAAATATAAAGATTAAAACATGCCAGTGACAGTTAACAGATGACCATTATCAACTGACGGCGCCTGTTCACGCAACTTTTTGACTTGGTAATGGCTGCTCAGAGCATGTCTTGCTCACTTCAATTCTTCGCTGATGGTGGCGCGTGTGTTGGATCAAATTTCCCCTTCAAAATGGTTAAGCTAAATGGCGCTGATACACGCACCACCATCTGCGTTCAAGTAAAAAAGTTAACTAGACTAGAATATTTATCTTTAACGTCTGGGACCCCGCGTATCAAATTACTGATGAGTCATCGATAGAGTTTTGACTTAAAAATGGTTAGTTAAATGTATGACTATGTTATTGAGCACTGACGCGATACAAAATAATACAAACAACACCACAAATAATAGTAAATCACCGTTGCGACAACTCATAAGAAATGGCACAACAGCGGCTCACATAAAGACAGTCCAGGCGACTCGCAGTAATGTTTAGGGTCGTTGCTGTCTTAACATTCCGCTCACCAGGGAAACTCATTAACTCAATAATATACACTAGCATCGATCCGCATTTTATCGAAATCGAAGCGCATAACTCCGTCGTTTTGGAACCGATTTGAAAAATTCTTTTTTGTTGGAAAGGGTATACTTCCCTTAGGAAGGGGAAGCATACCTTCCCTTCCCAAATGGTCCCATGAAAATTTTATCGAAATCGAACAAGCGGTTTTCGAAAAATCAACAAAAATCTAAAAAAAAAATATCTACATTGTCTGCATTAACTTCTAATCTTTTAATTTACTCTGCATTTAAGCAGTGCGTTTTTTAACCGACTTCTAAAAAAGAGGAGGTTCTCTATTCGGATGTTTGTATTTTTTGTTCATCAGATCTGACAATGTATCCTAGCCGTGTTTGGGTTTGTTGGGATTGTAACGGTATGCACTTTCCAGGTGAACCACTGATAATATTATATTTAAAAAAAATAGAAAATTTTTCTTCATTCAAAATATCATTCTCCGGATATATTAATGTTTGTACATAATTCCGTTATATGATGATCTTAATTTTATTGGCTTTCAGTGGCCAATCGAGTACGAATTAAACTAAGACGATGATTATAACCTTCTTGACTTTCCTAATTCAACCTACGTAACATATACCTAGGTCCTTTGCTTTGCAAGTCTGTTTTCGCGCTGGTGAGGGTTCCCATTCGAAATGCGTTGAGCATTTCTTTCTCTAATTTCTTTTAAGCGTTTTCCTTTTTCATTCTCAGTTTCAGTTCCACGCCGTTTTCTTATACGAGAAGCATCTTTACTAGCCCTACCCATATTTTAGAAGATTAAAAATATCTACGCAGTTTCCTCCTAAATACTCTGATTTTCCCTATAATGTGTTTGTCTATTTATTTAACAATTTCTGAATACATAGAACAAACAGTCAAAACATAAAAAATAGGTACAAAGATGATGTTTTATTTAGTTAAATAAAAAGAGGAGGCTGAGCCTAATTTCGCCGAAGGGCTTTCTTTGCTTAACAAGTTGGGAAATCAAATGAATCATATTGGTTCATGATTGGTGGAGTTTTAAGTGCCTAGGTGTTGTGTCTAAATGTTCTTAAAAAAACAAATAATTTAGGTACTATCAGGATGGTGACTGGTTGCTAACTTCTCTGAAATATTTAGTTTGTTTGAGCGTGGGGTTTCCCCAGGTAGAGTTTATAGGTTTCATTCATTAAGTAATCTCAGTAGCAGCAGTGTCCAACTTATGGGCTCTCTCTCATGACATAAACTCACATCACATAACATAATTGACGGAATACGCGTTTATGCGAGTGATACTAAACACACACCTCCGCATACCTGTTCAAGGAATGCAGGCGTGAAGGTAATAACTAATCGCGTTAATCATTAATTTAAAGTTGTTTATCGGCTATTTGGCGATACTAATACGAAATATAAATGCACATATTGCTACTAGCTAACAAAACAAAACCATAAAAGGCGAAGTCTATTATTCATTTAAATACATCAACTGCGAATAATACTCGAGACTCAACTCAGTAAATGCTGTCGGTGGTTCAGGTATCTCGCAGCAAAAACTTAGTTTTAATATTGACTTAGGTCAGTATGCCCTTTATTTGACTGAAAGATCAACATGTTTTATTTTATTTTCAAACTAACAATGCAGTGTTATTTTTTGTTGTGCAATCACTAATGTTTTGTCTGTCATCTACATAACCATATATTGTTACAGATAGAGCCGCCGACTCAAAACGGTCATGGCTCCCTTCTAGAAGATTCTAACAGGAACTTTGAGCTGTCGTTTGAATATCTCATAAGTAAAGACAACTTGAAATGGATAACCTTGAGGACGGAGCATGCAACATTTATTAGCGTTTGTTTGCAGGTAATATTAATAAATAAATCTTCCGTTTGGCACGGTATTATTAAATCTGCAAAAGGCTAAATTTTTTCGATTTGAACTTTAGATATTAATTTAAATACAATTTCAAAGTCTTTACGGTTCGGTTTGGGAAAGGTGTTATTAAAGTAATCTTGATATCGGTCGAGAGTTGCTACTACACCAAAAGCCACCTCACCGATCGACTGTCGACCCACGTCGATGATTGTCACCGAGCGACAATCGAGCGTTCAGTGTGGACATCCTAGGATTATATGTAAATTCCTTTGTTTCCTATAATAATCTTATAAATCTGTATTCCAGTCGATAGTGGATGAGCTGATGCGCCAGAAGGCGGGCGCCGGCCCCGCGTCGCCGCGGTGCAGCAAGCGCGGCAGTCTGACGTACCTGCGCCGCGACGGCTCCAGCCAGCTCATCACGCCCTCGTCGTCCAGCGATACGCTCAGCTCGACTGTGAGTAGCTACTGGCTTTAGTTATAATATGAACAGGGAAATGTTTGCTTTTGTGTTGATTTTGGCTTTTTTATGTTGATGAGCCTGGTAAGACGATACCACCTTAAAAATATTGTTAGGTATCAACTAAGAAATTGGTACTGTATAGGATAACAAAGAAAAAAATAATCCCACGTTCTATTTTTGAATCATTTTTGTTATTAAACAAAAGGAATTATGTTTTCAGAACGGAGATTCATACAACTCCGGCAGTTCGAGAGAAATATTTTCTGTTCAGAAGTTAACAGAAAAGTTCGCGACTGTCTCCTTCAAGCCCGGCAGAGAATGCGTCGAGAACAACGCGTTCGAGGCCATAGGGGACGAAGAACTATAAGGGCTTCCTCTAAACTCGAATTTAACTACAATAATGTTTTCCAAAGAAAAATTACACTCGGAAACAAAGTTGCCAATAATGTATAAAAAACTGTAAAAATTGTATACATATTTGCATTTTTCGTATTTGTACAGAATATTTTTTTATCTAATTGTCTTTATAGATAGTTATACATTTTATCTATTACTATAAGTACTTGGCTATGAATACTGTTTATATCAAATTGTACATCATATCATATTATTGAACAGTTTACTTGCCATATTATGTAAGTGTATGTTCTAGTTACTAAGTAACAATTTTCTTATTATAAAGTTGCTCATTTATTTTTATAATCATTGTATTTTTTATTAGGCAAAAAAATATATTGATTCGTCGTTGTTTGGATTGTATTGGTTTTGGGGTTGTATTATGGAGTTTTAGAATGTTTTGGCATATAACGAAGTTATGATTAATATTGAAATTGAAACCGACCGGATAAATGGCAGTCCGTCCCACCCAGGTGACTCACAGAAAGTATGAAATCATAAAATTTTATTCAAATATATAATCAAAATGTATCTTATCCCTTCATTGTAAAATCCAACCTACCTTTTTAGATTCCTATAAGTTTTATTGTATCTTCTCCATTACTTTTCCCAAAGGTAAGATATGGATAAGACACTACAATACTATCTGAGTATAAGTATAATCAGTCATCCTTTCGTCACAGGGTGAGTGAGTGGGCCACAGTCCACCATGGTCTGAACAGGTCAGACATTATTTTTATCCTTGATTGTAACATAGCCGCAGGTCTGTACTGTATTCATATCTTGTTTGATGTTTAGAATGTATATTACGTGCATTTACTTGTCACAAAACAGTTTCAGGCGGTATCTCGACTTATTCTAGTTAAATTATGTTTTCCGTTACATGTCAGCACAAAAACCGCCCTTACTGCCACCCAATAAAGTGTCAAAATTGAACTGTTAGCTTCGATTGAATGTACGAATGCATATAAATAATTATTGCCAATTTCACCCTTAAGGTCCTTACCGAATGTATGTGTTAGATATCACCTTTGTAATGCTTGATTTAATAAAAAAATTAACAGATCGAATAAATATTCCACACTTATACATGATAGCATACTTATAAAATAAGCGTTATAGTGGTACAATACGAAACAGAGTTATCAGAATGAACTATTGGAAATAATCTTTCCTTGAACTAATTCGAGCAAAAATAGTCATTAATATTAGCCGTGATAGAGTGTTTGACAATAATTGCTTTTTAATCAATATAAATATTTATTATTAGTAAGTACTTTAAATCCTAATCAAATGTAAGACCTCGTCTATTGAAACTTCGCAAGAGCGCAACGTTAATCGTTGTCAAACACACTATTTAGCAATCGAAACAGTCGCAAATGGTTTAATAGATAAAGTTCATGAATAATAAATAATAATTTAGAGCTAATTTTTATATAATACAAGCCTTCCAATTTGTCTCGTCAGGAACGGGAAACATTGTTGGTATATTTATGCGCAGGGACCATACTTTGCCGTACCACCATAATTTCCCTTGTGAAAAGAGGGAAATACTAACCCTCCTGAAGGAACGATGAGGGTATTAGTATAGTATCCTGCCCTCAGTGCTCATGAGTATGTCCTACAAACACTGCCCTGTGACAGATGTCCCATAGCGCGGAAGAACCTGAAAAGGAATAGTGTACAGATTTTATAAATTCAATTGATTCCTGCAGTCTCAGTACTGAAGTTGAAGACAAAATGGCTGCTATGCATTTTTTATAAAAGACATTTTTATCTTTGTGTTTACCTGTCTATTCTTTACATATTTTACTAGTATAAAGTTTTTCGAGTTTAGTAAACCAATTATAATAAGTACCAATTACAATTTTGAAATTACTTTTTGGAAATGTCTCACATGGTAAGTTCCAGTAGAAACCCCTTGATCTTATTAGTGATTTATTCTTCGGAAAGGTCAGTTGCCCGTCAGTCGCAACCGACCCCAACACCGAACCTGATCGGATCGCAGGTTTAGTAATTGTAGTTTCTGACTTGACTTCGCACTTCGATAAAAAGTCGTGAGTTTATGTCTCCAAAAGAATGTGATAAGTTTTATAATAATTCTTCTGTAATCTCAATCAGTGTTTAATTGAAATATTAGTCTTCAATATGGAATAAACTCAATTATGAAGTTGGTTAAAAATCTCAATCTGGTCAAAAGCTATTAACGTACTGTTTAACATGCCTATGATTATTAAATTTATCTTATTTAATATAGACCATTTTTGTGTGAGCAAAAGAATAACTTAACTGATATAGACAGGAATATTACTAGAATAATCAACATTTTAAGACTACCTTCCTAAAGTTATTTACTATTCCATATATGCCAATTGTTGACTTGAAAACGTGGAATTTAATTAATGTTATGAAAAATCGTATTATTTTAAAGGGACCACATATTTATGTAATTTGAAAATATCTTCTTAGTGGCCATAATATATTTTGTTGCCATACATTTGTTTTTATGATTCAACTTTTATATTACAAACTTCGAGTTCTGTATTTAATTATTATTATTTTGTACTTTTTAAATTTAATAAAATCGTTTTTAAAACAAGTGTTTCATTATGTTATTGGCGTAGTTCATCCGGCAGTCTTTTCTTTAAATTTTAATAGGGCGAGAGACAATATTGTTTCGTGTTGATTGTGATAGTTATATCAACCAATGACAGCCCTATTTCATGTCTTATAAGGCCGCATATTGTACGTGTTTTATTCTTGTTTGTTTTGGTGTATAACTAAGCACAACGTCGTCGTAGCTTGGGTCTGGAGCGCCTGTGGCGAGATTGAGAAGAGAGAATGGGCATGGGAAAGTTTATCCGTAAAGGAATTTGTGTTTTGCTGAGCCGGGATTTTAGTTATGTTAGTGGGAATTACTAAGTTTTCAGCCTATGTGCAAAATGAGCATTGCGAAGCGGGCACCTGTCTTTTCGGGTTTTTATTGGAACTCGATTAGGTACCATCTGAATCTTAAAAAGTAAGCGAGAGTCTCTTGTGTTTGAAACGGGATTTGTTTTACATTGATTCAAGAGCGAACTCGAACATTTTTGGATCCGTCCAGCCTCTGATAAGGTCATCTAACAAGGGTCGGGTTTTTGAAAATCCTTATAAATACATTTTGGAAAGTGTGTTCATTTATAAGACATCATGATAAAAAAATTTGGTTTATTTGGAGAGAAAATATTGTACAAAAACAAGGCATCAATGTCCAGTTACTTAAAAACAAAGTTTTTTAAAAGCTTGTCTGTGGTCCTTATTGGACATTAGGGCTCTAAATAAGGTCCATCATTGAACTGCAAGATTTTAGGCGTTGTATACCAAATAAGTCACATCTTTAGAAAGCAATGGCTTTAAACTACAATTAACTTTGTTGCTTTCGAATAATTCGACGACACGGTTGTCGCAGTGTTTGAGCGATGGGCTGCTGCGCTACGTGTCGTGGGTTCGATTCCGCACAATAAATATTTGTATGGCCTACAGATAGTTATTCCGGGTCTGGCTGTTTGTGTATGTGAGATTGTATGTTTGTAAACGCACCCACGACACAGGAGAATATGTGTGGGTTGGGGCAAGGTATAATTTAAAAAAAAAAATCAGCGGAAATGCATCTAAATTAGTGTTGCCACAACACTATCATAATATAAAAATTAAGTTTCGGTCAGACAGAACACCAACCTGACCAAAACTCAGTTTCGGTTAGATTGATTGATCATTGACTGTTCTTTTAGGATGTTTTTATAACATACATTATATATTATATATCGCACCCTTAGATAATAATATCTCAGGGCTCATGTCAAAATATTTGGAAAGTTTGATTTTGAATGCTAAGGGCACAAAACGAAATTATCTACAGGCTACCGCTGACAGAGAGAGAAAAAGAACATTAACGACTTGGTAACTGTATTTGTCTCTCTCTCACTCCCACCGCTCGGGCCTGTTCTTACTGCTATAAGATTTTCATTTTTATTGATGGCTACTTATAGTCAGAATATATCTGAAGAAAATCACATTTATAACTAAAATACTAAGCATTTTATGTATTAGATAAATAAGCTGGAAAGTGACAATTCAGAATATTTAATACGTATTCCCAAAACACTACTTGTTTGTTTTAAGCCTTTATATTACCTACTAAGGGTGCAATATGTATGTAGGAACTGTGTGGACACACACACAGTTCCTTCATACATGAAGGCGTCAAGGTCAGAAATCACTCAAGATCCAAGTAATTTAAAATAAAATAAAAAAACGAAACATTATTTACAATTTGAACATTACTAAGTTTATTTAAATAATAATACACCAGACATTACATAACAGAAACTATTTAATAAATCTTCTCCCAGTTCTCACGTTCTTCTCTCTCCTTCTTGACTTGTTCAACGATGGGTGTGAGGTAGAGCTTGTCTTCCTCGTACTTGGTCCACTCTTCCTTGGGAAGAATGGTCTTGGTGAGGGACAGTTGCATGGCGCGCACCATGCGGAAGTTTCGTTCATCGACAACGTGTTGGGGAATGCGACGAAGTGCTTCCTTGACATCTTCGGTCTCATGGAGGCAGTCGTCGCGAAGGAGACCTATAACAATTTTTAATTGAGTTATGCATTTGGTAGTAATTGCCCATTTTTATTTCAGAACCTCTGTATGGAAAATCGGAACGCGTATGGGATCACTCACAGGTTTTCTGTCCATCTGTCACACTCTCTGTCATCTCTCCCGTCTTATCTGTCTACTAGACCGACCTGACATCTAACCCAAATATGGACACGTCACTTAAGTAAATAACTCTGAAAATGGGGTTACCTTTTTAAGGAAAAATTTGGAAAAAAAAATAGTTTTTCCTACTGTACCATGAGATATATCAAATCAAAGTGTAAATAAATATTTTTACTTTGATTTGATATCGGCTGCCTTCCAGACCACCATAACCCATTAACTGGATAACACCGTACTTCTTGACTTCTTGGCAAGACTGGAACTCAATACAGTCTTCTTCTTGACTTCTTGGCAAGACTGAAATTCAATACATAATATGTATTGAGTTCCAGTCTTGCCAAGAAGTATGGTGTTATCCAGTTAATGGGTTATGGTGGTCTGGAAGGCAGCCGCTCCATGTTATATACTGGTATTTAGCTGAATCTTACCATCTATAAAGAACCTATAAGAAGTCTATGATTATCAGAGGTTGGAATTAGTTTCAGTTATTTATGTACTTGCATCAAAATGTTGATATTAATATGGATCTTCCCAGGACTTCTAAAAGGCAATCCCGTGTATAATATTATTACAAATAAATAATAAAGAAAACGTCAGACATAGATAAGACAAATAAACAAAGATAATTAAGTATTTAAATTAATTCACAATACAAATTATTAATAACCCTGCAAATTCTCATACTTATACTTCGCCTGTTTTATAAATACGAAAATACTTTTGCTTCTAGCCTAGACTCGTGAGTTCTTGCTTATTCAGTATCCTTTTCCTTGTTTGATTAATTCAATTACCATTAAGATTTGAAGTTTTCGCTTCCAAAATTACTGTATATCTTTGGTCGTTGATCAAAATTTGGCAATGTCGCGTGTGCAGTGGTTTAAGATGTGACAAAAAAAAACTTAAAAAAAAAATCACGGAATTTTTCTGCTCTTTGAAATATTAATCTCGGGATTTGAGGCATATCCACTTTATTCTTTCGCTGTATGAAACAAGTGTAAGTACATAAATAACTCTACCTAATTTCGACCTCTGATGATTATAAAGCAAAATGTTATAGAAGATTATTCGTTCCGAACCCTTTGCATTGGAGTCCGACTCAAACTGCCAGCCAATTTTTTAGCTTAATTTTTTTGTTATAGTAAAACAGTTTTCCTTTAATTTCGTTGTAGAACTCAGCATATAGGTTGAACGAAAATTTGATTTATGGAATACAACTTGTTTATATGTACAGTTGGATCCACTTATAATGACATCGAAGGGAAGTGAAAAATACGTCATACTAAGCGGACGTCATAAAAAGCGTAATCTTAGGAACTAAGCTAATTCCCATCTTTGTTAGGTATTTTTTGTAATAAGGAGATAAACAAAAAAAATGTATATTGATAGTCGTAGATCAATCAAAACAAAGAGGAACAAATTCGGTATCACATCCCCAATTATGTTTGGTTATAGTAATTACCAAACATTATTTCTGAAAAATAGGCGATATGTCAATAAACCAAGTCATTATATCCGCATTTTTTTAAAGAATTTAATATGGAAACCAAAATGAGCTCTGTTTTACTTCATATTAAGCGGTTGGTCATTATAAGCGGCGTCATAATAAATGGATTTCACTGTAGTAACAACTCAGATGCGAGTAGTGGACACACAAACAAATTGTTGCTATATATACTTATTTTCTCAATTATGATGATATAATAAAAGGTATTCAAAACAATTTAGAAACAAGAATTTGAAACAGTTGGAAACCTGAATGCTGATTAGTTATTAGAAGTCACTTCATAAAATCTTCATTCTGAAATCTTGATCAGAATATGGCTCAATGTTTTTTAATGTTGTTAATTAGCACATCCATCAATCTCTTTATAAATCTTTTGATTCTATGGCAATCATGAACAATAGTAGAAGTTTGGAAATCTGACAACTTGAAAAAAATGAGGTCTTCTGTTACAGGTATTGCAATACTTAAAAGAAGGCCTCCACAACATACTTGTTAAACCTGTTGTTAACGAAATAAATTATTATTATTAACTTCTTACTGGGTTAAACCATATATCCGAGTTACAGGGTTGTGGTAGCCAGATAGGCAGCCATGCCATCACACTTTAAAATACTAGTATTCACTGCACTCAGTTAGACCAGAAACAAATCCTAAATTTTTCGGACATGTCTAGGCAATTTAATAACTTTTCAGAGCATTGGATGACTAGTGTACCTAATATTTTTCTTATTTCAAATAAATGTGTGAATATTACAATATTGTTATAAAATAAAAGTAATGTCACAAGTTCTATTTTTATACAGATTGTCCTTCATTATGTGCTTCCTATCGTAATGCTTTGGACTCTTAATACTTGACTGGTAATAATTAAACTAAAAGGAGTTAGACAATAATCCCTTTGTTTACATTTATCTATAGTGTATTACTACTACAATTGGTTGCGAAGCCTTTGGCAAACAATTGAGGATTATCCACAATATTGTTGGGAATGTCTTTTAACCTGTACCTACTACTGTACGACATTGGTCAGAGAGACAGCATATAAGTACAAATACATAGGAAAATTAAGTGAAGGGTTAATCTTACCGTATCTATTGAATCCAGCCATGTTGTAGGCCCATTTCTTCATGCTGTCTGAAAATAAATAAGTTACATAACAATAATGTAACTACTGAAATGTTAACTATAGTGTGTATGTAATTTTTATCAATTGCATATTAGAACAAACTTGTGTCTTATACTCACTGAAGGCAACAGCAGTGGTCCTAAAAGCCATGATTATAGCTGTGAAATCTTAATTTTTGCAATTCGATCGAAAAACGATCGCATTTACTGCGTGTAATATCCGTCAATCAATATGACATGACAGACTGTGACAGACAGAGGGTGGGACAGGTGACATTGACATATTATTTGGGTTGCTAGACGAGAGACACCTTATTTGCCATATAGAAATAAAAAGCGACTATAAAATTATTCCGTATTGTGCTGGTTACAGATCAAGCGAATACGCGATCAAACGCTTTTCACTGAACACTCGCTCGCCTCATGCACTTATTCTTGAACTTTTGGTTCTTTCTACCTTTCGTTCACCAGTGAGTTTGTGCGGCATTAGTCTGGAAGGAATAGTTACCCTTTGATGAGAATTACCAGTCAGTCCGGATGAGGTAATTTTCTATACAATTCATTTTTATTTCACTCTTGTGGCCTATCCTAAAGACTGCGTTCTTAAAAGTTTTATCAGAAAAAAAGGTGCTTTGTAATTGTTAGGGGTGGAAATTAACGAACACATTTACTATCATACTTTTCATATACTCCCATATTTAACTATACAAATTAACTAAATCAAATATAAAATACTACACAATTACATTTTTATTGTTTCGACATTTTCCCTAAATTTTCTCAACTCTGACAACCCTTACTTTTTCATAAACTGTCTTACATATCATTGTTTCCAGCCAGCTGTCAACAATGATGATGAATTATATGAAACCTTATTTTAACACACCCCCTTAATTCAACATCATTGATGGACACATGAGCTTACACAAAAAAAAATATTTGAAATACTCTAACCAAGCCTTAACTCACCCCCTTAAGCTCATGTGACCTTAACAAATAAATACACATAAATCTGAAAAAACAAACAGCATCTCACAATGTCAAGTGAGACAAAAAAAAAATTAATTAATTAACAGCAACAAATAAATTATTCATTTAAATAAAAAAAAATTGTTAACCTCAATACTTTTCTTTCATCTATCATAAACTAACTCAATAAAAATTAATAACATAACACTTTAAACTAATTACTTCACTCACATTATAGTCATTTTACTTGCATCTCACCTCACTTTCTCATAAGCAAATTAAATAAATGTTATTCTACTCACGATATTTCCTCCATATTAACTCACACAGTGTACTATTTATCCTCAGTTACTTCTAATCTTCTAACATCTTTTCTCTGAAACTCAAGAACTTTACTCTTTGCAAAGGTTTTGTCAATATGTCTGCTATTTGCTTATCTGTCGGACAGTATGTTACTTTTACTGTACCATTTAGTATTTCTTCTCTTATGTAATGGTATCGCACATCTATATGTTTTGTTCTTCTATGCGTATTTTTCTTCATTAAATAAATGGCTGATTGGTTATCTATTCGCATTTCTGCCTCAACCTCTTCATTCAAAATATCTTCTAGTAGCATTTTAATGAATTTCAGTTCTTTCATACATTCAACTGCAGCTATAAACTCAGCTTCGGTACTCGATAATGCCACCATTGGTTGCTTCTTAGAAGCCCAAGCAATTGGCCCACTTCCATATAGAATTACATAGCCTGTTGTGCTTTTTCTCGTATCTGGATCTCCAGCATAATCAGCGTCACAATATGCTATCAGTTTCTTACTATTATCTTTGTTTGTGTATTTAATTCCCAACTTGCTGCTATTCTTTAAATACTTAATAATACTTTTTACATTATTTAAATCATTTTGATTTGGTTTCACTTGGTGTCTACTGCAATACCCAACATGAAATGCTACATCAGGTCTTGTTTTACTTGCAACATAGAGTAATGCACCTATCATTTCTTTGTAGTCATTTATTTCATCATCTGTTTCAGGGTGTTCCTCAACCACTATACTAGGGATCGACTGACCTTTCACATCTTCTAGCATTAGTTTCTTTAACATCTTTTCAATATATAAAGTTTGACATATTTTAATAGTGTTTTCATCTCTAGTCATCTCTAATCCAATATAGTTGTTTACTTCTTCATAAATTCTTATTTTAAATTCATTAGCTAACATCTTAAGCATTTGATTTATAACATTCAAATTTAGGCCAATGACTAGTCCATCATCTACATATATTGCCATTATAATTGACTCGACTCGATTCATGAAAATACAAGAATCTATTTTGGATTGCATAAAACCCATTTTATTTAGATGTTCTGTTAGTCGCAAGTTCCACATCAATGGAGCTTGTTTAAGTCCGTATAAACTCTTCTTCAGCATTAGAACTTTCCCCGGTAATGAATATCCTTGAGGAATTTCCATAAATATTGTTTCATCTATATTGCCATATAAAAATGCTGTCTTAACATCAAACTGTTTCATTATAAACTTTCTTTGAGCTGCAAGTGAAACAAGTAAACGTAATGATGTTGTAGATATAACTGGGCTATATGTTTCTACATAATCTATTCTGTATTTTTGTTCAAATCCTCTCGCTACCAGCCTAGCCTTGTATCTTCCGTCTGGTTTCACAGTAAATATCCATTTGCTTGTAATTAATTTTCTTTGTTTTGCCTCTTCTGTATCTACTACCTCCCATACTTTATTTTCTTTCAATGAATTCTTTTCTTCTTCAATGGCCTCTTGCCATTTCTCTTTTTCCTCATTTGTAATTGCTTCCTCATATGTAAGCATTACATAGTCATCAAATCTCTTTGGGGCTCTTTTATTTCTTATATTTCTACTATACACTGCATCATAAAATACTTCTCTCTCACTATTTCTCACTTCTTCTTCAACATCATCACTCTCTTTCTCTTTCTCATCTTTATCAATTTTATTATATTTATCATCTTTATCATCCTTATCATCTTTATCATCTTCATCATATTTATCATCTTTATCATCTTTATCATCTTGCTCTTCTGAATCACCGTCTACATTTAATTTTGTGACAAATATGTCCACTATCCTTTCATTTTCTATGTGAAACATTTCTTTTACTTCTTCTTTGTTTAATTGGTTATAAAATATTACATCTCTTCCGGTTACTACTTTTTCTTTGGTAGGATCCCAGAGTCTGTATCCATTGTTACAGTATCCTACAAAAATCATTTTCTTTGATCTGTGATCTAATTTTCCGATAGTTCTTAGATCTTTTTGATATGCCACTGATCCAAATATCTGCATTTTTGAAAGATTTGGTCTTTTTCCATACCACATTTCTGCTGGTGTGCAATTAATAGTTTGAGAGTTCGTCACTACTCTGTTTGTGACGTATGTAGCTGTATACAGTGCTTCGCCCCATAAATATTTCGGAAGATTTGAGTCAATCAATAGGGCTCTCGTCTTATTCAATAGAGTTCGGTTTAATCGTTCCGCTTTACCATTTTGTTGGGGAGTATATGGCATTGTATTATTTGCTTGTGTTCCTCTTTCTTTAAGCCATTTAGTCAGAGCTTTATTGACGTATTCTCCTCCATTGTCACTTCTGAACGTTCTAATTTTATTATTCCAATGAGTTTCTGCCCATGATGCATATTCTTTCAGTGCTGAGAATACATCAGATTTGTGTGCAATCAGTGCGACATATGCAAAATGTGTGTAGTCATCCAAAAATGTAACAAAATACATTTTATTGTCCCATGTTGGTGTACCAATTGGACCGCATACATCAGTATGTACTATTTCTAGTGGACTTGTGCTTCTCGGTCCAGTATTATTAAAAGGTAAGCGAGTTTGTTTAGCTTTCACACATACCTCACAATTTTTAATGCCAAGATTAGTTATAGTACCATGAATATCCATTCCATCGACAACTTTCTTGACTGAGGCAATGTCAGATGTATGTGCTAATTTTCTGTGCCAGTTTTCGACAGTTAGCATAGCATTCTCATCCTTTATTGGTATGTCAATTTCATAAAGACCATTATTTTTCTTTCCACTCATTACTATCCTTCCATTTTGTTCTATTTCTACTTGATCTCTTTTAAATGTTACAATACCATTATTTTCGGTAATAGCATTTACTGACAATAGATTTGTGCTCAGATTAGGTATATATAATACTTTCTTTAGAGTACAGTTTTCACCTATCAATTTACCTACTGCTTCTGTTTTTAAGCTATTATTGCCATCACTTGTACCAATACAAGACCGGTGAGGTTCTTTATCTATCAAATTTCTGTAATTATTAACCATATGGGAGGTAGCCCCCGAGTCTACAATGAATGTTTGTTTTCGGAACGTTAGACCTTCGTAGGTGTTTGATAGAAAAGCTGTATGTGAGTGTTCATTCTTGGGATATTCTTTGCGTCTATATCTGCAATCTTTAAACCAATGTGTATCTGTTTTGCATTTGCTGCATCTGTGTTGACTCCAATATGTCCTTGCAAGATGTTGTGGGCTCAAGCATTTGAAACATTTTGATTCATTATAAGTAGCCTTTTGAGTTGTATAATTATTGCTAGTGCTGGGTGTATCAATTCTACAAAACCTGGCAACATGACCTGCTCTATTGCATTTAAAGCATTTCCTTTCATTAGTCTTTAACGCAACTGGTTCTGAATTTTCCATATTAATCTCACTTTTCTGTCTGTATTCTGTCATTAACCTATTTGTTAAATTTGCTAGTGTTTTATCTGCTGTTTGTGTTGCTTCCCATGCTGTTCTAAACGTATTGTAGTTTTCAGGCAGTGCAGTTAATATTTTTGACATGTGTACTTTTTCATCAATGTTGTGTCCTAATTCCTTCAATTTGAAGATTATCAATTCTAATTTGCTTAGATTTAGAGCCATATTATCTTCTGAGAATTTGAATGTAAATAACTTTTCTAATAGTTCACTTATTTGACTATCTTTTTGACTTGTAAATACCAAATCCAATTTGTCGAACATTTCTTTGACTGTCATGCATGCTGTTACATGAGAACGAAGTTGTCTACTTATCGAGTTTAATATGAACAAAAAGCCTTTTGCTTCTTCATCTTCTTTTATATCTTTACATTCGTCTTTTAGAAGTTTGCCTAGTTTATGAGCAGTTAATACTTTTGTCATTATTAATTTCCAATATGAATAGTCACTGCTTTCGTTTAATTCGTCCATTTTATTTAGCTCCATTTTATTTTATAAACAAGATAAAGGCTTACTTGTAATGTAGATCAGTTTTGAGAAACTCACACTAATTCGTAGTCATATTACCATTTTTCCATTTGTGACCTCTGCTTAAAATTTTTGAAAATGACCATCTATGGCCTTGCAAAAAAAAATTTGGTCGCTCCTGCTACCATGTTAGGGGTGGAAATTAACGAACACATTTACTATCATACTTTTCATATACTCCCATATTTAACTATACAAATTAACTAAATCAAATATAAAATACTACACAATTACATTTTTATTGTTTCGACATTTTCCCTAAATTTTCTCAACTCTGACAACCCTTACTTTTTCATAAACTGTCTTACATATCATTGTTTCCAGCCAGCTGTCAACAATGATGATGAATTATATGAAACCTTATTTTAACAGTAATCACCACAGACTACGGAATCACTCATGCATGCCAATGTTATGGACACGTCCGTTAATGACGTAAGCTTAGCGGTGGCAAGGAAATCCTCGGAATATCACAAAAAAGGTCAAATCTCTGACTTTCATTTCTACCAGTCATATTAATCTATGCTACCAATATCATTAATTTATGAGCACACTGCAGTATGCGTATGATGAGCACCACTTGCAAACTTGAAGGTACCATTTCGTGCGTGCTGAATGTGACGGCAGGCCGTAAATGGTAACAGAGTTATGGTTGAAAGATATCACTCTTGTGGCCTATCCAAATAATAATTTAATATACTTATAGAGGGAAAAGAGAGCCCTCTCAGGTAAATTTTTGAACCACAAATTGTACATGGCTGCTTCTGGATTTAAAAACCTGTTGGTACTACCTCCACAAGCATGCACACATACACAAGTCCTACACGCAACAGCTATCTATAACTGGGGGCCTCCTCATGGCCTCCTCCGAAGAAGCATATTTAATAAATCTATAATGTGATATAGGTCCAATTTTGTAACATTTAAATATACTAACTCAAATACATTTTAAAAGTAAAACATTACTGACCATGTAATAAACCTACTCCATTGCAACGTCCAAGCGCCGCGGCGTCAAAATTGTTATAATAGATGTATTTTGACTTTGTATCTCTAGTTGTTAAATGTTACAAAAATATGCTGCTTTTCATTATTTTTTCGAATTGATATTATTTATTGTAGAATATTTTTTTTTTAAGTTTTTTGTGGTAAATACCTAATTATTAAGCATTATTAGATATTATTATAATCTAATATATATATATTATATATAAATAATAATCCTAAGTAGTTTGAAGTATAAACTATGACTCATACTTTTATTTTCTAATTTAGTTTCTACTTATAATAAGAGGTTAAAAACCAAATGATAATAAATCCAATTATTTTTTATAAAAGATAAGTTGAATATTGTTAATTCCTTGGACCAAGTCAGCTGATGTCAACCTCACAAAAGTCATTTGTCAAGTATGTCAAGAGTTCTAGCAAGATATAAGAGAAAAAGGCTAAAATTGTACAAACAATGGAATAGTAATTTTTAAAACGCAATTTATTTGGAATAGAATGGCTTTTAAAATCACATTAATGAGCTAATCGACAGTTAATGCTCATCAATTTAATGTAAGGATTACAAATATTGCAAAATGAAATGGTATGTACGTTATAAAATGTTTTATAATTCTGGTTAGAAGTTACACACGACTTATCTGTTGTAATATTAAATGTACAAGACGAGTGTAAGATAAGGTTGCGTGCGCGTGGCTACTTCGTGCTTCTTATCAAGTTTGTTTTCTTGTCTTGGAGTGAACTTCGAATGACCTCGCTCGACCTCCTAGTTCCCCAGTACGCTTATCATTATCAGCACGAATAAAATGAGACGGCGGAAGGTATTTCATTTAATTCATCAGATATCGTGGCGCGATCACATTCTGTTTTCGGTTTTTAGTCAACAATCGTCTTTATACATTGTCGTTGTGTAGTACTCGTATATTGCTGTAATATTGAATACTTGCGAGTTTCGTTTTCGTGTGTAATAGTGTAGTGGTTTTTTTGTTCATCCTGCATTCAAGAAGAGGAATGCCAAGTGACTGTCGAGACTGTTTGGGAATTCGTTATCGAATTAATACCCTGCACCAAACGTGGAAGTGGCTGCATCAAACAATTGCCCTTCACGAATATCTGATCTCCCTCTCGTCGGCTGATACTGACGCCTGCAGTTCTATGCACTAGGTTATAACATTTAGAGACTATTTGAACTGTTATTAGTCAATTTAATTAGGTATCAATAACATTAAATAATTAACGCTTAACAAACTGTGGTTATAAAGTTCATACAGAAAAGTATCCGTTAGACAGTTAATATTGATAATATAATATTTAAAGATGGCTCAGACAATGATGAAGAAGATAGTCGCAAGCAGTGCCTGCCTTGTGGTGGGTTTAACAAGAAGAACCAGCTCTCGTAGCTTGGTCACTGCAAGCAAGAACTTGAATGCAAAGAAAGAACGCGACTTGCCATCTGAGGGGGAGATCACCAAGTCTGTCTTCATGTCCCAATCCACTGACATCTACACTAATCTGGCACTGGAAGACTGGATGTACCACAACATGGATTTCACCAATCACCATGTGATGATGGTTTGGCGTAATGAACCATGCGTTGTGATTGGAAGACACCAGAATCCATGGTTGGAAGCCAATGTCCCACTCCTGAGTGAGAGGGAGATAGCTCTAGCAAGGCGCAACAGTGGTGGTGGTACTGTGTACCATGACCGTGGAAACCTCAACATCACATTCTTCACACCTCGTGAGAGATATGACAGGAAATACAACTTGGAGCTGATCAAGAGAGCACTTTTCAGAGGATTTGGAGTCAAATCTGTCATCAATGAACGCCAAGATATGATTGTTCGAGATAAATACAAAGTATCCTTTTTAAGTTGGAATTAGTCTTCACCAAATATGAAGAACAAAATATTTATGACATTTTTTTCAAAATCTATGCATTTTTTAATACTATAAGTTTTTGAGTGTTGTTCACAATTCGTAATTTTTAGCTAAAGAGATTCTTTAGTTTACCTTGTGTTGGGTTCCTTGCTTTGGTTGCTTAAAGTATTGTGAATAGAATTCGAGCTTTAGATTCAGGACAATAAAACAATATAGTTGTTGCATATGATTTAATATACTAATCTAAGATATCAAATTTTGTATTCTAATTAATTTTACCAATGTCATACACAAACTAGTTTCCTTAGCGACAACTCTACCAGGTATCTGGAACAGCTGCTAAGCTAGGCCGTCTGACAGCCTACCACCACTGCACACTTCTAGTCAATGCCAACAAGGCAGATCTCAGCAGAGCCCTTGCTAAACGTGAGGTGAGTAAGACAGACCTCTGAACAAGAGTGAAACTATCTAAATTGGATTTTACTTGTGACACTTTCTGGGTGAAGAAACATTTTGATTGGACCTTTTCAAAAGTCTGAGTTTTCAAATTGATTCTTACTTTAATGGTAAGGTTTTTTCTCAATTGGTGTTACAAGTATTATACTAGCTCTATAGCTCTTGACTTCTTTTAAGAATATTCAAAAACTTTTGTTGCTTGTTTAGTTTAACAATGTTTGGTTGATGCCCTAATAAGTTATCTGTAGTTTCATTAGGCATTCTATTTTAATGTATCTGCACCTAACTTTAAATTACCATAATTTTTTCAATGATTTTCCTCAACATTTCTCTTACTTACTTTTTTAACGAATATTCAATACATTTAAATGCGAGCATAGTCAAATTATATTACAGCTTTGCATTCAGTATGCTGGTACCAAGCAGAGGCCCAGTCTGCTTTTTTGAATATTCAGTAATGTCACAGGTCGTACATGTTGCATTTCATTGTTTACGTGTGATTCATCACTTTGTGTTGCGGGAACAAAGCGACAACACTGAATTGCACACTACCAGCAATATTCTAGATTACGCAATTTTTACTAAAACAATTGTATTCATAAAATTCATTGTTTTATTAACCTTTTTGTTGCTTGTTTTTTCACTAACTCTTTGTAACTGACCTTGACTCGGCATCCCCCTCCAGTTTTTAAGTTAAGGACATTTTAATTCTATTTAGCATGGCATACAGACTCAGGCGACCGCGTCGACGCGCTCTGAGGTGGCCAACCTGGCGGAGGTGGACAACCGCGTCACCGTGGACAGCCTGCAGACCGCCGTGGGCTACGAGTACCTGCGCACGGCAGCCCTGAGTCTCGAAGATGGCGGCACCAACCAGATCTCAAAGCAACGAGGCTTTCAATTTATCAACCCTACTAATGACTGGTTCCCAGGTAAGTTTTGAGCATTCAAGTTCCCATGACTTACAAAAATGTTTTTTATTTTAACATTAATTGTTGTCGCTCTATTTTCGCTTAGTAAGTAACATACCTTAGTTAATCATAACGTTTTCCCCAGGTCTTGCGGATTTAAGAAACGAGCTTCAGTCTTGGGACTGGTGCTATGGTAGAACACCCGTCTTCACAGTGAGTCGCTCCTTCCCCGTTCCGCAGGAGCTGCTCGCTCCGTCCAAGGTCTACTCTGCGACACAAGAGCTTGTCATCACCATGTCGGTTGAGAAAGGTCTCATCGATGACGTCACCCTCAACATCCCACCGGGTCTGGTTGAGTCTGGATTCCACGGAGAAGCGTCTGTCATCACTCACCTTAAAGGCAAGAGGTTCACCTCTGAAGCCCTCTCCGCGTTGCAAGACGCCATGTTGACGCGTCACTCGAGCAGTGACGTCAGAAAGTTGGATGAAAAGGAACAGTTTGTCGCGAAGTGCTTCGACCAAGTGGTCAACACGGTGTAAGTCTCACTGTCACAGATTATGTACATTTAACGTTGTAGGTGCTATGAGTACTATATGTTAGAATAAGTATCATTAAAGAAAATATTGTGGAGTCTATAAAGTAGACTACATTGTTTTAATATTTTCGTGTTGATTATAATTGTATAGTCATCTATAATTGTTAACATGGAATAATTGTAATAATGTAAATAGTCTGTACATTATAATGATATTTTTTATACAACTGAACGTGTTAATGTAACTAACGCTATCTTCCTGTCTCTTCTAATAACTCCTTTATGCTTATTGTCATTATATTTCTCTTCGTAATTTACTTCCAGTCTGCTTTATTACATTAATTACGTGTTTTTTTTTAGTTTAGAATTATATTTATGAATATCTAGCCTCATAGCGTAATATTGCCGGTGCATTTTGAAGGATTGTGAATCTCCTGCCACAGTTATATGAAGGCCTGCTCAGTTCGCGTCAATATTACGTTAGCCGGCTAGAGTTTGTTCACGCGAGTCGCACCCTGTGCCGAACGCTACAAGAATGCATCATATCATTTGTTTTAATTAATTAAATTATAATTTTGTTACCGAATTAACGTACCCACGTAATGTTACTTATCAAACATTTTGTGTAGCATGTATTACTTACTGTATTGTAATCATTGTGTAGACTTCTTTGACTAATTTACCCATTTCATAATCCACGCCACCTTGTTTTCGTAACACCACTCCGAAACGGGGACTTTTTTGTATGAAATGGACTTAGATTAATTTAATATAATTTAGTTTTGATAAGTAGCTTCTGTTTTATTTAATGATGTTCAGGAGGTTGCTTTGTAATAATAACAACATACCTAGTTTGATACGCCAAATGACGAGTTTTAGTGACTCATTCGTTTTATTTTAGCTATCTATAAAATATTGGCTTAGATAATAAATTAGACACAGATTTATGTTATTATTATTATTAATGGGAGATTGGATTTGAAAGTTAACTCATTGAAATAAAAAAGTATGATAAAAACCACCGTTTTTTTAAACACCCGTTCCTCGTTATCTCGCTTTCGATCTCAATTGGCTATTTAAGCAGAATACCGAGATAGGTTTTACACCATATTTGTTTGACAATTAGACGAAGATGATACAAACATAGTCATTAGTAGATCTCTCAGAACGAATATACGCCAAGGTCTCTCGGCCAGCTGGTCCAATCAAAACTTATCAAACCGGTGGACTTATTTTGTCGCGGTTGTATAACAAGTGCCCTGAATTTATAAACGACCACTATAATTAATCACTAAATTCATCAAATTGGTAAGAAAGAAATGAGGGATGTCGCTCTAACAAGCGCAGAAAATCGCCGCCGCCGCCGCCGGTGCCGCAGTGTAGGCGCACTACGCATACAAATCAATGCTATACCTGCTAATGGAAACGTGTACTTGTCCTCGCTCAACTAAAACTCGCTTGGAGCCTGGGCTCTTCCTCTCGCTTTCTGAAGACCCGCGGTGGTGGTTGGTGTCGGCGCAGGCGAAGCCAGTCTGCGTTCGTTCACAGAGGCGCGCGCGCATTCGCCGCCATATTGTATTTACATACGTTACCATGACGACCGCGTAAACACTCGTACATAAGTTTTGATTGAACTTTACCGGTAAAGTTTAGTTACTTATCGGTTGTACTATCAGACTGAAAGTGTTGTGAGTCCGTTATTGTATGATTGCAGGGTTTACCTGTAGTTTTTTAACGAATAAAAGTAAGTATTAAAGTCGTTCATTTAGTTTTTTAATCCTAGATAATTTACAGGTTAACTTACTACATACTTAATAACAACGCGATTCGCGCTCATGTCTCTACAAACTGAGACAATTTTGTTAATCTGAGATTATTTTGTGTTTAGGAATCGATAAAAGATTAAAAAATATGAGCTGGTCTAAGCTCATATTTTTTGTTTGAACATTTCCCTTGTTTGAACATGATCCTCATACCTCGTCTCAGTAGTCCACAGAACTAAAATTATATCACTACGCAAGATGTTTCGAAACACAATAGATATGTTTTAGGAAACACCTTATTTCTTTCCAAAAGTATTACAAGCTAAAGTAGAAACAATTGAGAATTAATTCTGGTATACCGCAGAATAGGGAGGTAGGTTGGTTATATTTTTATTTTATTCAGAGAAGATTCGCAGGTTTATAATATATTCAAATGTTTGGTAATACTTACTTACACCAAGTGTTGGTTTTATTCGCGTTATTTACTTAATTTGAGGTGAAGGTTGAAGTTTATTCATGTTTACATTTAATTTATATTCTTTCTAGCTTCTGGCAGATTAAGGTAAAAAAACCTTGCCCACGTTTATTGTTACTCTATTTTAATAATGTTCATTAAAATAATTATCTTGATAGCTAGGTTAGAAAAAATAATGAAGCTTAACCATGTAGCTTGTTTATTTTGTGTTACTTATAACATTACGAATGTAGATGTGCCATGTTAGGACATATGTAAATAAGAATAAGTTGATTTTAGTTTTGTAATTGACGATCAAGAAGTTCGCAACCGGGCATCGAACCCTCAACTTCTGTACACAACAACCGCTCATACGATGATTTTATTACAGCGAAAAGACGTCTAACACTTGAGCTTCTAATGCTCTAGTTCAGCACTGATATATGTATGTATTATGTCTATGCTTTCCCAGTAGTTCTGACCTACCCTTTGCGTTAACTAAGGATAGGTGCCTACGTTCTTGGGCATACATAGGTATGGCAAATAAATCACGGACTTTACTGATAAATTGCAAAAACAAGTCATACTCGTAGGTAATTATTTACAAAAACCTAATGATTCATTTATAAGTGATGGCTAAATGTCGTTCCCTTCACATAAAATCATGAGCAGAAAGAATCGATTATAAGTAATAATGATTATAAGACAGTTGCCTTGCCTTGTTTAGTGCTTTTGTGTCTAATGTCCTTGATTATGATGAATTAGCTTGTTTTCCGCTTAGAAAACGGGCATCCTTTTCATTCCGGCGAATTGTTATCACGCAGACTAAAGAAACGATTGCATAGGGATTGCAAAACACGGGCATCGTTATTAATTTCATATTAGTAGATATTAAACCGATAAAACAATTAGAACTTGTTAATTGAGTAACAATTACACACGTTAACTAGTTTCCTACTCAATAATCTTCAATCCTACCGACTAATGAATTAACATTTTCCGGTACTCACAAATGGGCGAATTCTCTCCAACAATTGACGTATACATTGACCACTTATTGGGCAGTTGGCCTTTGAGAGAGTTTTTAGATTCGACCGAAGAGTATTCGGATCACTTATCTTGGCCGATGTGCTCTTGTAGAAATGCAAGTTAATTTAATAAGGTATCGTGGAATTATTTCACATTAAAATGGCACGGTAATAAATTAATTGTGCGTACAGCTAAGGCGCAGAATTCTCCGCTTACAGTGGTCGAAGTGAGGTACTGGTAAACACGACAAGAAAAAATACAAACAGGAAACTAAATATTAATTACTTACGTTACTTTAAGTCTACTAAGCGTAGGTACATACGAGTATGTGGGTGCATAAGTAACGTGGTTCGTACGTATTCGAGTAGGTATTCAATATTTATATAGGACGCAAGATTAGCTGACAGCGCCACAAAGTGTCTCGGTATGCGTTGTACAATAATGGGGTAGTTGACTAAAAAAATCTAATTAGTCCGTCGGATAGATTTCCAAAAACTATTGGACACGTGTGACGTCACTACTCGCTACAATTTTTAACGAGCCGTGACGTCACAAGCCCCCACTCCTGATCTTTGATGCTTTGTATCTTCGTCAGTTTTTATAGATTTGATAAAGCAAAAAATACGTGTCCAATATTTTTTTATAACCTAACTGACGGACTAAACATAATCATATATTTTTTACTCAGGAAACATGCCTATTGTCGGTAACATCGCATTACGTAAGGCTGGACATAGCGGATTCTTCGAGCGAATGGCTGCAAATGTGTCTAAGTGGGCAGTACTTAGGTAACGGCTTTAGTGGACATTTTGGAAACAATGGCCGTTTGGCCATCTCATTATTTCTTGTTTAGGTTTAGACAATGATCCCATTGAATGCAAGATTTATCGACTTCGTGGTTAAAATATTACGGTATTTTCTTGATGTTATGTTTTGAATTCAAAGTTTAGGTATACAATTATTAATTTAATGGTATTTAGTTGCGAACACTTGCAAAACAAGTAAAACCGTATACGGAAGGAAGGAAATAAAAAATCACTAAAATGGATTGTGTGTGCTGATCGTCCTTCTTAAGCAGTGAGAATCCAATCCATTAGATCTGAGATTGAGCAAAGATAGAGAGAGAACTTGGCGCTTATACATACACACAGGTACGGTAAGGTTGCTCAAGGCGTAATCCCTTAGGAAATACGGCTGTATTTTTTAGAGTAGGTATGTACTTAATTAAAACTATTTTGACATTTCATATATCTTCATTTATTAAGCTTTCATAAAAATGCAAAAAACTTTGATCAATATGATTTTTTAACCCTGTTTCAGAAAATATGCCCCAGTTCGTACCTTCTATCGCTTAAGAACGGCTAAGTATTTTGTACTTGGGGTAAAAAGTCGGTACTAACAAATGAAAGAACATTGAGTATTCTTTAAAAATACCGACCGCTAAAATGACTTATAAAATCCGAAAAACAAAGATAAACTAATAAATAAGTACCTAGGTACTCATATTTTATTGTACCATCGATACCCATGGATACCTATAAATTTGCACAAGAGTAAATAGCTCAAAGACTGAAAGACCGGGTTCGGGCAAGAAGTCGTGATTTCTAACCACGCCTGCTCTTTCTATTTGTAAATTAAATACTCAGGTCACTTCAATTAAGTTTGCAAGGTTAGAAATTTCGGTTAAACAGAATTCTTGTTGTGCTACCAACCATTGACACGAACATGATCTCACTCCTACACAAACATAGGTTCTATACATAGTTCTGATTGGAAATCGAGAAACAGGCCAATCCTAAAAAAAAAAACAATGTTTCTTTAAGCTTAAAAGTAAAGATGAAGGTACATTCTTTAGAAGGTAAGTGCATCAGACAATAATTGAAGTCGTTAGAAACTTGCAGGAAGAACGTGCAGCGTGCACAATCGACTTTCACCGTGCAACATCTTCATACTGCGTTTAAGCTCGTTACAATATCCATTTTCTTCTTAACTTATTATGTATGTAGGTTACTTATTCTGTATTTGTCTCACCTGTGTTTCTGCTATCGGAGATAAAATCTATGCTTTGTGAAGTATGTAGGTAATTTAGATTCTGGAAATAGAGAGATTCGAATATGATCTAATTGTATTTTTGCTCAAGAGTGTTCCCATGAATTCGCTCACTTGCCCTCTCCCACTAGAGTCGTTGCATTTAGTTTTTTCGTATTTAGGTTAAAATAACCCTAAGACACTCTTTATATATTAATGTCTAATATTTTTTGTTATCGATGTGATGTCGAGATTACAAACTTATAATCAAACAATTTTACGACTTTATATTATTAGATAATTTTCTAGTTTATTATTCATGGACCATCACTTCCTTAATTTTGACAGCGATGTCTTAACTCAAGTTCCGACTAAGATCTCGCGGTCCATAGAAAAAAAAATACTGCGCTCTACAATTTAAATCTAATGTAAGTGCGCAACGCTTTTGGTCCAGTCACGAGCTTAGGCTACGTTTGTACGTATAAGTATGAGGTATTAATTAGTAGTGTAGAAATCGCTCCGTACACGTACATATCAGTTGCATCGTTACTGTTTTATATAAGTTGTGCTCGGATTAATTACTTTCTACAGCGCAGCGTTGGCTGTAATGTCGTGGGAAGTGAATTCTTGGTCCTGAGTCCGTCTAAACTAAGCATAAACGCTTCCGTTTAAAGTGGGCACTATGTTAGATCTAGCAAGTAAGAGTGTTTATTCACACGACATTTTTGACGAATCGCTATGAGATTCCTACAAGTTGTCTATATGATGGTCCTCCGTGAGTCCGTGACTCCTACGAGACGCCACGAGACTTCTACGAGACGCTATGAGATGTCTACGAGACGCTACGAGCGGTCTACGAGATATTACAACACGTCTACGAGACGCTACGAGAGGCCTACGAGATGCCAACGAGGGACCATTGGGAAACCTAACGAAAGAAAGAAAGAAAGAAAGAAAAATGTTTATTTAGGACCTGTTTACCTACGAGACAGTACAAGAGTATAAGATGAAGAGTATGATGTGTATGTATGTAGACTACAGCATAGGCATCCCATACTCTTGTTTTGTTGGACGTTTGCTACAGCCTGCAACTAACTCTGGACGAACAGTTTTCTTTTGGTTTACCTTATGATTATTCGTTCAAACGTTCAATCAAATCAAATCAGTTCAATTAAATATCTATAGGTACTGAATTTGATTAATGTTTATAAAAATCGACTCAAAATAGTGCCATGTAGAAATACACATACTTACAACTATAATGCAATGCAGCTGTGTCAAAATCAAAAGTAATAAAATTTACGATATTTGTTTTCTGCCAATAACTATTCTTAACATAACTAACGCATCTAATATTTAAATAACATTAATCCAGCGTATAAAATGTTGGATTTTTAACGAAGCTACGCGGTCAAAGTTCAATGTTGCTTACATTCGAATCAATCTGTAGAGCTAAACGAGTCTTGTTAATACTAGTCGTGACGTTACGGCCATCCATAGGTAACTATGACCACCGGTAATGGTAGGCCCACACGATACAGACATCCATAAAATCAATGCAGACAAAAGTCGGTGTGGTAGAAAAGTCGGAGTATGTGTGTAGGTAAGTTTGCGTATTTATGGACACCAAAAAACCGATTGATAAATGAATAAAATGAATCAATTAACTAATTCATGAAAAATACTTACCTTCGGAAAACTGAAGGTTTTGAAAAATCAAAGTCTGAATGTCATGTAACAACAAGATTTTGCCGATATATTAAAAAAAAATCTGTACAGAAATCTGTAAATACAAAAGTCTGTGTTGTGTGCACCCACCATAAGTAAGTATGATCGTGCGCAATCATTACATTTTTATAGAGGTTCATTAATGGATATCAAAAGCCGTGAAACATTTCAAGTGATTAGCTGTTACGTGAGCTTATGATGCTAATTTGAATGAGTGAAAAGCTTTTAATGGAGCATTAGGATATGAAATGGCTCTTGGTTAATACCTACCATAATACCTATTAATGATTGTTTGTTACCGATACATAGGACCTATTCAACGTTGCTTTTTTAGTATAACTCAGACAATTGTGCTGTATTTTTTGTGATGTTTTGCTGCTACAATAAATTAATGGAATTGTAAATCTACACTTTACAACAATAGAAAGAGTTAAAGTTTGTACGCATTGATGTATAAGGTCTCTGGAAGTAGAAATTATATACAACTGATTCGATTACGAACATTCTTTAACTGATAAAGAAATTAAGAGGAGCAGTAATGAGAGAGGGGGCGGGCTGTAAATTAGCGTTGATCAGCGTGGTAGCTATGCTACTCACTGCTCATCATTTGCTGCCCGCTCCTTTTTCCACACTGAAAACTGTTATTTTTGTAAAAATCTGTTCTTTCTTTTTCATAATGCTACAACTAAAGTGTTGGCAATAAATGTTTCTTTCTTCTTTCAAATACACCATGGCTGAGTGCCTCTACTATACCGAAAAATATACACGGATCTATCTATTTGTTAACCCCCGAACGGAAATCTGTTCCTACTTATATATGTATCTCCATTATTCAGTGTAACTCAGACAATTGCGCAGTCTTTTTTCAGATAGACTTGCAATTCTCAAATGGCATTACAGAACCTATAGTATAACACAGTAAATCTGTGTCCGGAAAAAAATTGCCTGCTGTTGACTACATATGGTGTGCTAAAATCAAATATATAAGGAGATATTTTTATCAGCTCTGGTTTTTGAGATGTCTACGTTGAAATACAAAATCACATATAATTTACTAAGTTTTTTTTTATATTAATTTTAAATTTCTTTAAAAATGAGCTGTAGATCTTCTGTGAGGCCTAGACTTAGGAAAATGTCGTATCAGGGACTAGCAATAGTCAGACATAATTTGTAGTGTCCCAAATAACCCGATAACGTTCTTCCTTGGCTAAGGGTTCAGGTATATTTTCACTTTCAGGCACCGGCAACCGTCACATGAATGTTTCACTGAAAGCTGAAACAAACGTAATACTTGGATACTAACACTTAGCTAGACTGCCACTTTTCCATAACATTATATATTCAATACACCATTTACAAACACAATCAGGTGTCCAAAGCATGTCATTTTTATCCAAAGGCATCATAAAATACAGAAAATGGGTTTTTCTAACGAACTTCGAAATGACTTTTCTAAAATTGTTAAACACATATTCACCATACATTTGACAAAAATTATTTAGATTGTTTAAACGGCTTCATTAGCTATTCATGACAATAAAACCTTAGACATTCTTTTGAACACAGTGAAACATGTGTTTTTTTACGAATAAATACGATAAAATGATAAAATTCAAAAACAATGCAATTTGAGCTGAACAAAGCTTATTGTCCAGCAGTGGACTGCAACGGGCTGTTGATGATGATGAAAGCTTATTAGGTGGGTAGTTTTGAAAAAAACATGACAGTAGTAAAAATTATCAACTACAAAGTTCGCGTCAACAGAGAATAAAGGGGAGATCAGATCTGTGTAATATCGTCGTGACAAATAGATCAATTACGAACTAATATTCTACATGCTTCCATAACACTTTCATAATTGTCTCATTCAGTAAAAGAGATAGGCTGTTCGGATAGGAAAGTAATTTCTACTGGAGTACCAGCACAAGGACGAATTGAAACCTAAGTAAATTACGTCTTATTATTCTGTAGATATTAATCAATAAAATGTTCATTGTAACAGAAATAACGTAAACCCTGAAAAGGAGTATTTGAACAACTTTTACAAATCCTGAAATCTCCAAAAACTTCGACTGTTCAGCTGTGTGAGTATTTTCTCGAGTTATGCAATTGACATAAGGCTATTGATTTTTCGCCACCTTGCAGTTCTGCTTTGTAAATAGGTACCTATTTTGCTTGCAGGATATGCGTGGTTATTAAAATAATGCGTTATTGAATTTCATATCATTACAAAGTTATTATAATTGGAGAGTTAGCTGTCCACATAATGATGGATTAATTAGATATTAGTTTGGTCAAAATTGTTTTTAGATACCTATCTAATCCAATTAAATTATACATCCGTTGATGTTATCTACATATAAGTTTTTATTATGCAATCAGTTTTTTTTGTGGTTTGTCGTTACAAATATTATAATTAATATACACAGGTGACATTTTCAGCAAAAAAATAAAATAAATCATGAATCACGTTTAAGCATACCGTCACATAATTAACAACAAACAACGTAACATAATTCGTACCGTCAGTAAACACTGACGGTACGAATTATGTAATTTTATTAAACACGCAAAATGTTCTAACATTGGATTTTATTTGTTCCAGAACTGCAGATACTAGCCTAAGAAAATAGTATGGAAATGGAGAAGGACAAAATTGTGTTTAAGGTAAGCTTAAATTCAATAATTAAAAAAAAATGTTGCATTCAGTTCCGTCTTACCATAAAAGGTGCACGTATCCAGGGCCCCGTTTCGTTGGTGCCCCCAAATTATATCATAGGTTCTTCTTTGGAAACGACCAGTTCGAACCCTGTACTAGCTTCCGACGAACTTCTGTCAAAGCTATCGCAGACGGTATACAAATCGCCGCCACTGCCGCTTCTGCTGCGGGTGCTGCGGCTCCCAACACTCGGGAGGGTGCTGAGATGGAGTGCCAGTAATAGTCCCATTTCGGCCCCCTCCAGAGACAAGTCGGCCGCTGTGCTATCGCGCAGCGGCTGATGCCTGGGGACGGTGAGCATGGGTGGCTCGCCGTCCGATACCAGGTTGAGTCGACGACGCGTTGTGTTCCACGCGCGCCTCAAGGAGCCGTCAGCACCGAGGACGGGGCCCCATAGGGTCGGTGCCTGCTAGGGTTGCGGAATTTGTTCGAAAGAGTTGCCGCGGCCCTGGAACGCATAGGGCACAAGAAGGATCACGGGTGGGTTTTAGTCAGTAAAAGTCTGACACTCCCTACCGCTCCACCCAGGGCGGGAGGGGTCATTTGATGATTTCCCATCCAGAAAAAAAAAAAAAAAAAAAGACGGTATACAAATATCTTCAAATTCGCTCGCAAAATGAAATCTTTGAAAATTTTGGAACTCGCTTCGCTCGCTAGATGATGTTTTTTTTTCTGCATAGTTCAACAAAGCAACTTCCTGTTTCTTTGAATGGTCAAAAGAAAATGTAACCTACCCTAAACTGGCTGCAATTTATTCCAAACCGGCTTCAGTCGCTCATGGATCTTTACTTTTTAATATGCTTTGTATCGACAGCATAAGATTTCCAAGCTCGCTTCAAGTTTTTCTTCATAATTAAATAAATTGTTTGTTTGGAAAATATAAATCTACCTATCCGAGAATGGGTGCAAAATATTCCGAACTCGTTTTGCTCGCTCTTGAATCCATAGTTTTCAAAATTATTTGCTTTGACAGCTTATGATATATAATTATATTTTTTGAAAATATCCAGTATAATACAATAGTGAATTTGGTTTTTATATTAATGAATTAATTAATTTATTTATTTATGTTAATACGGTTTGTGGACCAATTACATAAACACATACAGTAAACATATCATAATCATAAAAAAGACAACAAAAAGATAGAACAAAAATATTATAAACAAAACGCAAGTTATAAATTTATGTGCTCTCACAAAAGTGAGGACAAGCGCACAAAACAGTTTTGAGATCATCTGCAAATAGGTCACAGTTCAAGTTGGCTTCCATGACGTTATTAAGATAGGCCACTGGGTATTACGGTTACGTACCCGGTATGACCTCAAATACTTTCTTTGCCGGTTTTCTGTTTTCCAAAAGGGCTCCAGGTGTGCCCAGTGTTGGAATACAGCAGGTTTGGCCACATGGGTTAAGACAGCGCTAGTTGCATTTTTTGTTCTAATATCACGAAGCTATTGCAGTTTGTTTTTATCATGTGCCATCGTCGTCAAGAAAACGCGTGAAACCGGTAAACATCCGTGTCGGGGAGTTTTTTTCGTTTTTGTCCGAGTTTCATTGGACCAGTCGGTGGCACGGATTATTTGCTGGGATGACTTGACGAGACGACTTTATGTATGCGGTTTGATACTGTAATGTTTTGAAGGAAGCTTTTGGGTCTCGAATGTAGATAAAGTTTTTGCAGCCCAACGGCTTTTCACAATCATTTGATTTCAGTCACGGATAGGTACGATGGAACGAATACGGAAAATACGATGAAAATTTACGAAACGTTTCTCAAAGTAGGCTTAAAAAAATATAACTTTATTCTGCAAGCCAAAATTAAGTGCTGATACCATGTTATTAAAATCAGCTTAATCGTACCGTCATTTATCATATCAAAACCACTTAAATGTATGAACTTAATAAACAATAGAGCAGTTTGTATGCAAATTAGATTGCGCACAGTATTTCTAAGGCAATTCAAACATGTAGGTATGCGTTTTCGTGCTCGCAATTTTTATCTCGTAGTTACTTGTTAAGCTTATTTATGGAAATTGTGTAAATTCACGTACACCTGTGGTCAGCAATCACAGGTTGTGTCGCAATAATAGACCATCTGTACTCCGTGCCCGCGTGTGACCGACGCGACGGGTTGCGGAGGCCGATTCTATTAGCGGACCAATGATGAAAATCTTTCGACAGCCTCTATAGATAGATTCGCACTTGCAACTGACCAGAAAACTCTTACTTCTTGAAAGATAGTTATGACGTTTATTCTGCCTACCAGCATCAGCCTCCGTAGAATTCCTCACCCACCGTGGTGTGTCACAGTAGGGCATGTCGTGCGCCTGTGACATTCCACTCATGCCATACCTTCTCATTAGGCGTCATCAAGGCTTCCCGTTCACTATTGTAGTTCCCACCGGTTCCTGTCGCCTTCATGCGTATTTACCCTAATGTTATTAACCTTCGCGAATTAAAGCAGCCTTCGTTCGGGCTCGACGGCCCGACCATTACTTATGTAATCGGTATTGTGTTGGAATGCAATCATCGCCAACGTTTAACTTACAATCAACAATACGAGTATCGTGTCGTCGAGCGACTTAATTGGTTTCTCACATTTTTGTTGTTTCATAAACTAGATACGCCGAGATGATTGCTGGGAAAGGTATTTGTCCCCAATAGTTTTTGCTAGCTTCGAACTGAACGACACGTTGGTGCGGTAGGTTGTACCGCAGCTGCAGTGACGTCGCCTTGATGATCGACTCGACATGTGGAGAGATCGAAAACAGGTTCGATGTCACGGCTGTCGTCGTGGGTCAAGGTGTCCGTAATCAGGCGCCGATCCCGAATACAAGTTTTGGAGGAGAGAAGGTCACGTGCTCAATGGGGAAATTGCTGTTATAACTTCATAACAAAAATGTGTTCAACACACTGCATGGTCATTGTGATGTTCCGAATGTATGAATTAATCATCACGTCTTTAATATGTATTGAGTCTAACTTTAGACTATGATTTCGCGTCGTTAGCGGTCAACATTACCAGATTATGTTATTTAGCAATCCATGTATTCATTTAATCATGTACAATAAATCAGTAAGCGCGCAAAAAGCAAGCGGAATGTTAAATATACAAGAGCGTATGATTAAATACCCCGCTTAGTTCCGACAGGCATTCTTATTAGGTGTTTGTTATATGTAACGTGGTAATATAAGGTGTGGTTGGGCAAGCGGAGCGTGATGGTCGGCAGCACGTCATCCGGCAGGCGGCGGATCGGTCACGACTGTTTCGTGGCCCGACGTCGCCCGACGATGTAAACGAGCGCGCCGCGCCGGTCCTCAAGCACTGCTCTGTCACAACTCTGACTGTCTGACACATTGAAGATGAAATGACATGGTAATCGGAGCTACCAAGGCTGATATTATGGTCTTCTGAAGAGCTGTTAGTGTCACGTCAAGTTATTTGTACTAAGGATAATAGTTACTTAAGTGTTGCCTCATTGATGAATGTTAGTATAATGCAAACGATCTTAGAATTCTTCATCTGACTGCAAGTGACTTCATCTTTTTATGGGAGTAAATTCCCTCGTATTGGTATTGCTAAAGAAATTCTTACGAACTTTTTAAAGGGGTACAGCACTGCGTGACCAATAGTAGTCAAATATAATTGCGGTACCAGTCTCTTCGACAGGTTTCGGCACAGTCAATACATTCGCATATTAATTACTTGTAAGGTGTATAGGTCTATTGTATTCTAATTTATCTAGCCTGTTCGTGATACGAAGGCTGGTCTCGTCACGACTGTGTCCTGGTGACAAAGCAAGATAAACTTGGATCTGCTTCTAATTCGTACGCCAAATGATGAATGTATCAGAAATGTGGAATTCGTATTATTAAAGCATCTACATATGAGGTGTTAATACAGCTAATAATTGCTTCCGCCAATGAACTATCTATCACGTTACCTACCTAATTAGACAAATTACAAAACTGTTATTTTATTACGTACTTTAGTGTCTTATTAAGGCTAGTAGAGCTACAAAACTGAATTATGAAGCTGACTGGGTGAGTTATATAAATGGATAGATAATATTATTGTAGCGGATGTTATTCTTCCTGTCCGATCGAGTGGTAATAGTGACATTTGTATCTCGATTGGATGTTACACGATACTAGAAAATCCTTTCACTTTCAGTGGCCTACCCGCGGTCAACATCAGTATTAAATACGCGTCCCTTACTTGATGGATAAGACTGAATAAATGGGACCTAGAAATACTACGCTCTGCTTTTTTATTACTGTCCGTTTTTTCCAGGCATTGGATGTTTATCAAAGGCACGATGTATACAAATATTACCTTATAAAAAGTAGCAAAATCTGCTCTTTGATCTGATCATGTTTTAAGTGTTGTGATAGAACAGCTTCTTTTGGATTTTAGTAAAAAAAACTCAGGCAATTCAGGGTGTTCCAGGAGTGCGGGGGCGGGCAGGAGGCGTGGTCATATTGATGTTCAGTAGCTGCAATAGAGTAAAGCGATTTTTTTTCTAACCCAACCTTGAAAAACAACTTAAAAAAAAACTTTTTTTTTGCGCTTCCCGAAGTAGTTACTAAATTGGGTTTTTGTATTTCTGTTTTAAGTACCTTGATATATTATTATTTCTTTACTGTAGGTATATTAAAGTACCTAATGTATTCTTCCTATACCCTTAAATATGACCATGCACGCACTTAGAAAAAAAAAAGAAAAATGTATATTTGGGACTCGCACAAAACAAGCAAAATAGTAAACAAAAAATAAAATAAAACAAAACTACTTAAAAAAAAAGTTAACGAAAGCACTTCTGGACAACCCTTATCAAAGATTATTTAGAATTATCGAATCGAGACGATTCACAACGATTGTTGATGAATAAAATATGGTTTCCATATAAACACAACTAGAGACTCGATTTAGCCAAATGTCTGTTAAATCTGTTTACGAATCGGGACAAGTCACGTTTCTGATAGTATGTGTGTTCAATGTCAGAACATAATAGATCAGTAAATTCAGTTCATATTTAATAACGGATTCCTTGCGTCTCCACAATGGAATCTTTGTCAGTGACCCTGACATTTCAGTGAGGTTTAAGTATTTTTCGGTTCGCCGAGAATCGCTTGCCCTTTGTTTAGAGATGAATGATGGAATAAGATTGTAGGAAATCCCGTCATGAAGTTTACAGGTTGATGTTTACGTGACAGCTCTTCGAAAGGACTAGCACACCTATAGACCTTGAGGAGTTAGGCAGACGTTTAGTTACCTATAGTAATGAACAACCACATCACGCCACTTATTATATAGGAAGTGATCCTTTTATTGTCATCAACCGGAAAAAACTCCGGGCCGAGACAAAACTCCAAATTAAAAACTTAATGCTAAGTAGTACTAGTCCAATAAGGTAGTCTCTATGAAACTCAGTTTGATATCTAATTGTTTACCCTAAAGTTGCGTTATTTAATACTAGCCGTCACCCGTAGCTCCGCCCGCGTGAATGGTGAAAATTATCCCAAGGGAACATACTCTCGGGGTAAAAATTATCCTATGTGATATTCCAGACTATAATCTATCTCTGTGCCAAATTTCATCAAGATCTATTCAGTACTTTTTACGTGAATGAGTAACAAACATCCATCCATCTATCCATCTCTATCCATACTTACAAACTTTCGCGTTTATAATATTAGTAGGATTCTGCAACCACAACAACATTTCCTTTTGGCACAAAGTCCGTAGAATAAGTAGATAGCTTCCATTAATTGCTTCTCTACATATAATAACCTAATGATAAGTTCTATCTCTTGAGAGATCGGCATTTTCCGTTCCTTTGTTGTGAACACTTGCGAACCACTGACGTATTTATAATTAGTTAGTGTAGGTATCTAACAGATAGTGCATTCACTGCTGACGATTTCCTATTTCTCTAAGGCCTTCATACATAATACATGGAACACGCCCATACATCTTTATTTCTTATTTACTTGTACCAGGAACTGATTTCTGACAAATATCTTGATAGGTACATAATTTGTTTGGTATTTGCAAATCATCTCGCCTTTTTATCTATTTGTTACGATTTTTTATTGCTTAGTTCTTCGTTGATGTGGAGCAAAAACTTGTTATTGTATTTAAATTAACACGTTTGGTTCTAAAGTCTAAGCTGTTATCTTTGTAAGAGTGGAAAATATTTCTGCAAAACCTCTGTTTCTTGCAATCAAAACATTTGATGAACTTAAAAAATTGATTCATCAAATGGTTCTGTCACTGTATGATTGTATAATTTCTCGAAGACATCTTCGAGAGATTATAGACTATCAAGTTTTGATGCGTAAAATAGTATTCTAAATGTTCAGTTGACAATTTTTCAAGAGTTTACAATCTCTCAGGATATTTTATCACCTAACGGAATTTTCTTTCCATTTTCCGGTGACAGTTCCATATTGGATGAAAAGTAATTAAGCAAGATTATGTACGAACCTTGCTCTAAATTAAAATAACTGTATCAGAACAGACAGACTATTTACTTCGTCAGGCTATCTAGGTACATGATGCGTGGTATTGTCGGGACTTAAACAGGTAATAATCTCAATTAGGTCTACTTCACGAAAGTAGGTACCTATAGTGCAAAAGCACTGAGCAGACGTGTCTACACAAACAATGCACTACCACCTAACTATTACACTTCCTATAGACTGCAAAGATAAGGCCTGTCATCATAAAATACGAATGGAAAGTCTTAGGGCTCAATGTCTGCAACTAGTTCATTTCTCTGTCTTTCAATCACAAGTCCGGTATCAGTCCGGCCTACTTGCCGGAGACAACCTTATCAGATATGAACTGTTTGTACCGATTTGTAGACCGAGCCAACATATTAACGGCTTTTATAAATATTACGTTATATAAACCGATTATTTATACATATACATTCTTTTAATTAACCTAAATGCGTTATCGCCGTTGATTTTAGATTACTTGTGGCAGAACGAGATAATTTATATTATATGTACTTTATTATCAGTCTGATATTATTCTTCCTTTCATTTACCAGATTAATGAATAAATAATCGTTGATTCCAATCCTACAATCCTACGTATTTTTAATGTTATATTTTGATCATTTAAAATTGCCTATTGTGATCATTTAGCATAAAACATTTAACTTTCACACTACTCTGATTGAACCTTGTTAGGAAAATTTATGAGTGTCATAAAATTACGCCTCGTCTTTTGCATTGCATTAAAAAGTAAAATATTACCTACTTCTGGTTCTATTGTTACGAGGCATTCTTCTAATTTTCCAACGTTTATGTACTTTTTCGAATCGAATTTCGTCATTAAACCGTATGTTAATTTAATTTTCTCGTGTGTGTCAGGCACCTGGCCAAGTTTCATTACAATTTATAGTAGAACTCTCAGGGACAATGTTGGGCAGTGTTGTACAATGGACAGATTGCGAAATGTTCCTGTTTGTAAGAGCCCATTAGTACTGTGACATATCACTTGTATTAACCAGCTGACAGCGTATTTAACCCAATAACATTTTGATTTAATAACCGTCCTTCGTTTAATGGGAATTTAATAATATGCAGTTAATCATTTCGAAGGGCTTGCTTTGCACTTTCAAATACAAACAAATACAGTTCCCATATAGGTAATTAACGCACAGAGATAGACAAATGCCACTTAAAGATAAAATAGTTTACTTCCACCATCTTTATCAGTTCAATTTAAAAAAGAACCATTCCTATTTTATTCAAACCTATGCATTCCAGGAAAACCTATAAGAAATCTATGATTTTAAGGCAACATGTTAAAAAAATATTCGCTCGGAACCCACCCCAAGTGCGAGACCGACTCGCATTTGGTCGGTTTTTGAAATCACTACATAGTATAAAACAAAGTCGCTATCCGCCGTCTGTCCCTATGTATGCTTAGATCTTTAAAACTCCGCAACGGATTTTGATGCGGTTTTTTTTAATAGGTAGACTGATTCTTAAGGAAGGTTTATATGTATAATACATGCATATTATAGTAGAGGAAACATTAGTATATACATTGCACCCGTGTGAAGCCGGGGCGGGTCGCTAATCGATAATAAAGTTAGCTCGACTGACGGATGAACAGAAAGTAGGCTCAAATACAATACCTATGTTCCTTGTAAAAGCATAGCATAGCATAGTATAATCAGCCTTTTCAGGTTCCCACTGCTGGGACACAGGCCTCCTCTCTAAGAGGGAATGGGCTGTAATCCACCACGCGGACCCAGTGCGGGTTGGTGAATGTCACATGTTTTCGTTTTCGAATTTCTGATTCTAGGCATGTTTCTCACGATGTTTTCCTTCAACGTTTTGAGAGCAGAGGTGATGAAATTAATTACACAAAGTAATGCGCCTGGCTGGGTTTGAACCCGCGACCTACAATTCGTAAGTCGGCGTCGGACCTACTACTGCTCCATTCGGCCACCACTGCTCCTTGTAAAAGCAACCTATTAATATGATAAAGCGGAAGAGATTTTTACTTGTTTGGTTGAACGCGCTAATATCAGGAACTACTGGTCCGAGTTAAAAATTGTTTTATCGTAGGAAGGCGAGAGCACCACGCTACGCCAATATCAACAGGAGCGGATTATCAATGAAAAATGTTGCAAAAGCAGGGTGTTATTATTTCTCTCTCTTATGTGAGTGTCTTCATCTCATGTACCTAGTCAAAGTTTATAGTTCATGATGTTCATGTAGTTTTCGTTTATTTTTAGTGACGCGATCACAGACCAACGAAGTATCTGTTGTTTTGGCCTATCACGTGAATCAAGACCCACCTGTGGGTTACCTAACCTATTCCAGGCGCCTGACATTTGATAAGTCACAGAACTCGTCTGCGGTTCTCGTCAAACTTTCTTCAAGATCTTACCACCGCTTGATTGACAAGTCTACGGCTACTGGCCAGTCAGCTGTCCGGCCACTTTTCCTGCACTACTTCACCTATAGAAGAATTTTATAATGTCTCTATTACATCTGTCAGCGACTACCACTAACCACTAATCATATCAATCAATTACCTACTCGGTAAATACAGCTACATACCTACCTACTTCCAATAATCTAGTGAATACAAGTTCCTGACATCGCAAAAGAAACATACATATAAACATTCTAGAATTTTTATAAATATATTGCGTCGAAAGTATTTGTCAATCCCTTATTGGCTGTTAAATGTTGTTGGATATTGATATTTCGTTTTAAACACGTTGTTCTGGCCCAATAAACTTAATGAAGTAAGTACGGTCGGTTTCGTTAAGTTATAACATAACAGGCTTTAGTATCTTTTTATTGAACCTTATTATTATTGCTAATTAAAGAGCAAAGGTCTTCTCTGAAAAAGATGATTGAATAATGACCGCGGGGTCTTTTTACAAGCTCGCTTACGTCCATACTTTACTTATACTCGTACATAGGTATAATGGTATCTTAAATTATCATAACTTTTTAATTAGTGGTTGTTAAGCTAACTGAAAGGAAAACAAGCGAAAGAGAGTTTTACTTTTATTTAAAACACAAAAAAAAAATCGATTCGCTTATTTTGGAACTCTTCATAAAGGGTTAAGGTATTTAAGATACATTTTACCTACGTGGTGTAAATGCAATAAAAACAAAATCAACTAATTAAAAACTATAACAAGTTTTAAATCATTTGTTTATGCCATATACCTACGGGTACATTATGTTGTGAGAGTGCTGATGTTATCATCTTGCTTTTGCGCATTATATTTTTTTTAATTTCTTATCTATGTTGAACACGCGCTACTGTAGAACCGTTGAAGTCGTAGTGTCTCCCACAGACATGTGCGACGCGACACTGCGACACCATGCATAATTGCTTTTGCTTTATACTAATATATAAAGCTGAGGAGTTTGTTTGAACGCGCTAATCTCAGGAAGTACAGGTCCGATTTGAAAAAATATTTCAGTGTTAGATAGACTTATCGAGGAAGATCTAAGATCTAGAGAATTTAAGATCAAAAGGAGCGGAGCAGTCATGCAAAATGTGACACAAACGAAGTTGCACGGGTCAGCTAGTTGAGAATATTTAAGAATAAAACTGCTCATGAAAAAGCTTCGTCGCCTTGTCGCATCGCAACTATCTGAGGGAGCCACTAGCTTGGTAGACGAGTCGGAACGCTAGGTTAGAATGTAAAACTATCTGTTCGTCTATTGTGATGATCAGGGCAGTCAACACCACCTCATTGGTAAAGCTGTTGAACTTAGGTATGACAGTTCTGCAGTAGGTATGTAGTATATGTTTTAAATTATCCCTATCAAACCATTACTCGGTCTCACATCAACTAAGGAATGCGCAGTTTCGTATTTAACAGTACAATTAAGTAATTATTGTAGGATCACATGGCAGGAAACGGCGACAATTTTTCAGATTCTACATTCTTACGATAAGCTTTTAAGTGGTTCATTTTTACAGAAACGACTTTCTCTTCCTGGCCTTTTTATGACCTAGGTGAAGAGGCCGCATTATTTTGTCCTTCGTCATTTCCTTTCTTGAAGAAACGAATTTTTCAAAAATGTTGATCATTATGCTTTTACTGTCGCGGTTGTAGGTTTTTTCAAATTTTTTTAATTTTGCCTTTTATTTCAAACTTTTTAGAGAGAACTTTATTATGAACATTGTACTACATATAATATAGATATACAGCGCCCCCTGAGTTGTCACCGTAACACATATCTAAGAACATACACCAATCAAATCCGAACCCATCACTGAAAACCGCATGAAAATCGGACTTGTAGTACTGGAGACAAATGGGAACATTGGTTTGCACAAACAAACAAACAAACATCCTCTCACTCCAAACGCATACACTGTCTCCGTTCCGTCGTGGGTAAAAAAGATCTATTGGCGCAGTTAATTGTCCAGCACATTCTCGTAGGTCAAAGGGCAGCACAGTAAGATTATAAATTGTTACAATTAATATACTGATGTGGAAAACTATGCAACGATTAAGATAAGTCTACACAAAGCCCAGCTCATTCGAGAGAATATTTCTTCAGTTAAGCAGTATTATATCGACTTAGAAACGGATGAATCGTGTAATACTTTTTCTAAGAGCTACATGCATCCGTATCGTATTAAGAGATATATAAGTCAAGACCCGGCCTCCCAACCAGGGTTATCGGCCCTGATAAAAGTGCCCCCGATGTGCGCCAATCAGTGCTCGAGACACCCGGCCCACTTAACAATATAGGTAGGTACCTTGTTGTAATATGAGATACTATTATAATACCTACAGTTATTTTAAGAATAAATTACCGTCTCGTTTAAGCAGCTCGGTCAAAGGTTTTTATTGTTTATAACCGTGGAAAGTTCGAAAGACTCAAAGTGACTCTAGAAGTACCGCAATGATATTAATTGATGCTTCTCGAAGTTATCATGTAGGTATAGGCACACTGTTGTAGCTACAAGCCCGTATATATTCATTGAGCAAACGACATCTTTGGATTGGGGAATATAAAAGCAATCATAGACACACAATTTCATGGCGCACCTGCCATGTTCCCATGATTAAGCTGAGAGATGAAGATGGGGACACTTCCACTTCCGACCTTTTTCCTAAGATTGGCGTGACGCTTGTCACGTGGTCATGCGTTACCAACACGAACTGTCGAATGCTATCAGATAATCTTCAGCGCAGATAACACTTACGTAACGTCTTGTACAACGTCTAACTCTCCGTGAGACGACACACTTTGTTTTTTTTTTCTACACGATTGCGTCGGAATGCTCTTCATGTTATAATTGATAATTGGGGTTTATAAATCATCAGTTAGATGGTCTTCAGGTTGAGACACGGCCTGGGGCAACGTTGTAAAGCCATATAATCTTATCTTCATTAAGCAATGAGAACGAGTCATCACTCACAAAATTTACATGTCAACAAAACATTGTGCGCTGTTGCAAGATACCACAAAATATAATAATAAGTAATTTTGTTCTCGAAGCAATTTCCACGCGAGTTGGTATAAAGAAGGGATTCATTAGCGTCGATTATTATAGGAAAATTGATAATTACCAAGAATATATAAAGGGGTCCGATAAGGTGATAGCCAGGTAGTTTCCGATGGACATTGTACAGAAATAATGACGTAAGGACAACATTAATTTGTTTTTTTTTGTATCATTCAAACCCATGCATTTCGCGCATGGGTTGATGCAACTAAGGAATGATAAGACTCATGTCATTACCTGTAACGTTTTTGAAACCGGACTCTTATTAGTTTTTACAGCAACGTATACTTAACTAGATTTGTTACTAACAATGATTCTATTGCCGCAAATGATTTGGGAAGCAAAAAATAGTAATTGATGGGCGATAGGCGGGTCACGTAACGTTCGCTTGCCAAACGACTTGCACTGCTTGCACAACGATCGCGGTTACCATAGCATGCGTTGACCGGTGATCACTGAACCCACTGGCCAAATGTCATGACGAACAAGTAGTAGACAAAACAAACGGCCTATCTCATCGTCCTAAAGGTGTTTTAACGTCGATTTAGTCGAGATTCAACCTGATTAGGAATCGTTGCTGCATTCGTTGGCTAACGCAGCTTTCTTTTTACCACGAAGTTTTTTCAACCGACTTCCAAAAAAGAGGAGGTTCTCAATTCGACTGTATATATATATATATATATTGGTTACCTCATAACTTTGTATTGGGTGTACCGATTTTGATGATTCTTTTTATATTCGAAAGCTGGTGTTTGTCGTGTGGTCCCATTTATGTCCAATCCCAATTTGATTGAGATCTGACGACTAGTACATCGATGATTTCAACGTGGTCCCGTTCTAGTTTGGTGAAGATCTGATGACGAACAGAGATAGGAAACGGAACTCTTCAATAAATGATAGCAAATTTGTCGGGATAGCTGAAATCGCATGTTTGTTTATTGTTTACACCAATTTAAACCACGTAGGTACGCTGTGATGGGTATGTTTAGCTGGGAGTGAACCACTAAATAGTGAAAAATAAAAAATAAAATTTTTACAAAAAAATACAACCGACTTCTAAACAAATGAACTAAAAAGCACAATATAACTTTAATTTCGGAAGTCTGGTGTTCAAAAAACGAAAAAGCAACCAAAAACACCGAGTTTCGAAATTAAAGTTTAGTGTAGAAGTCGATTGTATTTTTTGTAGTACTTTGGATAACCATGTTTTATAGGATAATTTATCAGTGAAACCTCTCTGTCTGAAAATTCCGGCTCACTTTTGCAACAATGACTACACGGCGCTCTACCATACAGCTATAATAAAAGGTAGACCTATCTTATCATGCAATGATGAAAACAGGAAAATGAAAAGTAGGTAATGAAATAGATTAGGATCCAAATGCCAATTACAAAAAAGGCTTAAACAATCCAATTTTTCAGACTGAATCGCAGCTAGATAAATACAATCGACACTACATGTGGCGATATCTGTCACCATCTTCTCGCGTGCACATTGTGTTATTCAAGTAAAACGCGAAAACAATTTATTTTGTTGGTTCTTTATCTTCAGACAGCCTGTACTTAGCGAATATCGAATGTAGATAAAACAATAATTGAGTACTTCACTATTGTTTAGGTTATCGCTGCTTAAGTAAGACACTTACATTTGTATTTTTCCAAATCTATACTAATATTATAAAGCTGAAGAGTTTGTTTGTTTGTTTGTTTGTTTGTTTGTTTGTTTGAACGCGCTAATCTCAGTAACTACTGGTTCGAATTGAAAAATTCTCTTTGGGTTGAATAGACCATTTATCGAGGAAGGCTTTAGGCTATATATCATCACGTTTAAGCCAACAGGAGCGGAGCAGCGATAAATAATGTTTTAAAATCGGGGATTCCACGGGAACGAAGTCGCGGGCAGCAGCTAGTAATTAATAATGTTTGTGTCTGTATCTGTTAAAATAGATAATACTGTTTTAGTGTTAAGTAATACATTTTCTCAGTAATGTTTGTGACCCGTAATCAAAATATTCCTGATGTGAAAGAGTCACTTATTTGTCCTGACTGCGACTTGCGATATCACACGTAGCTCCTAGCACAATCAGTAGGTACCTACGGCAGGGTGAGTAAACTCTCACCCGTCATTTCATCAGGAGAGCTAAATTACACGGAAAGACATTCTGATAGACCAAACGATTGCTTACATGATTAGGCATTAAGATGCCTATCAATAAACATTTGTGCAATAGCGATAAAAACCGCAATTTACAAGAAAATATGACCTTGGAGACAGCTCCACGAATCGCAAAGTCCTTTTGTATCAATTTTATAATCAATATTTGCTATGCGGCAATCAAAAATTAATGTTTTTGTTTAAATATCTACTTTTACAGTCACGTGCTGGTTTATTTTTTGCGAGATAAAAATTATCACTCTCTGTGATATATGACTTTTAATAAGGGTCAAAGTTGATCAGAATGAAAATAATAGAACGAAGTATTTTAAGCGTATCAACTGTTTGTTTGGCTGACATTCAGTTATTTTGAAAATAAATCAACCAGAAAAAACATTCCGTTTTATCATTTTTACTCTGTATTGAAGAGCTAGTAGGTGCAACATCTAATAATAGTTCACAGGATGACAAAAGACACCATCGAATGGCAGTCAGCCTTGGAATACTAGACATCGCATTAATTAATCGCCGTTTACTTTTTATGAAAATGGTTTCAACAAACGTGCGTGCTTAGAGTCTATGTTTGTTTAATATTTCTTTAGTATTTACGACATTCTTGGTGCGTGTTGTAAGATGCAGGAGATCTGTCTGCTGGGCGTGGCAGGCTGCGCAGGCGCACTGAACTTTACCTGACCTCTAGTTACTAGTTTGCTCTTCGGCTAGATCATTGAAATACTCATTTAGCTTATTTACTGCACGCGGTATACAATCATAAGAACGAGATCCTTGTAATTAGGCTACAATCTAACAGTAATTGTAATTAGAGCAGTTGGGGCGAGTGATATAATACCATGGTACATTTAATTGCGAAGTACCACGCCAGACCAGTTACTTACCCTTTACTAATCTTATTAGGTACTAGCTTTTGCCCGGAACTTTGCACACGTTGTACTTCGAATCTAGTGTTTTTAAATGGTTAAATAATATTTTAAGTTAGGCATGAACGGTGAAAACTGCGTTCAAATCGATGCAATAGTTTTTGCGTGATGCGCGTACAAACACAGAAAGAACTTGTTTTTAGTTGTTTCTTCGTTTTTTGAACAGCGGCTTCTGAAATTAAAATAATTTTATAATTTTTGAGTTTTTTTTTGTTTATAAGTCAGTTGCATATTCTGTAATCTTTCTTTTTTCACTTTTTATTTGTGAAACCCCTCAGCTAAACGTACCCATCACAGCGTACGTATTATAAACTGGTGAAAACAATAAATAAACAGACGTGCGATTTCAGAAAACAGATCTTCACCAAACTAGAATGAGACCACCTCGAATTACTAAGATGCTCTTATAAACCATCGAATACAGTGTTATTTTTAACCAACTTCTAAAAAAGGAGGAGGTTCTCAAGTCGACGGTATTTTTTTTTGTGTATGTTACCTCATAACTTTGTAGTCGATAAGTGAGAATGAGAACATGAATGAGAACATCATCAATATAGTCGAAGCCACGCATTATCAGGGATAACTCAAATACTAGTCTCATCTCACTCAAATTAAATTGGGACCACACGACAAGCACCAGCATTCGAATATAAAAATAATAAGCAAAATCGGTACACCCAGTAAAAAAAAAATGAGGCAGCAAACAAAAAAAAAACATTGAGAACCTGATCCTTTTTTGGAAGTCGGTTAATTAGATAGACAGACATACAAAAATTTTAAAAACTGTTTCATCTTCTGTTACTTAATAAAGACACCCCATATATTTTTTTCTATACCTTCAATGTACACACATCGGCCTCTTACAATTTTATTATATGTATAGATTTGTTTGTTGACCAGCTCATGCTATAAATGCAGATGCAATAGAAAATATTCACTTATGTAAAGGCAGAGGTGAACTCGTGTTAGTGTTGACAAGGTCTCAGGACCTTGACATGCTACGCATCTAGCGCGTATGAGAGACCTTCAGGGAGCTTCTTTCGATACCATTTCCGATTTGCATATACTGAATTTTACGATAGCTTACATGTTTAATGGTAAGTGGTTTTTATAGTTATTAATGAGGTCGCGTTGCGCCACGCGCGTGACCCAGGTGGCAGCACCCTTTGTAACGGCTGATGCCGCGATTCGCCACGGGTATTAAACGCCAGTGTCATATGTCACGAGCCTGCCACCGTTTGCGAAACACCCAAATGTTGCCTAGCTTTGATTACTAGCTTGTATAATTATACGATTGTCTTCCGAACGTAAATGTCAATAGAATGCCGTTTATATCCACACCTGACGACCGGTAGCATCAATCGAAGAACGGAGATCTCTTTTGTAATAGTTTCTACTTTGTCATTTGGTGCAAACTTTTTTGTAAGACAAGGAAACTACTTAAAATATTTAATAATATAATTTATGCTCTTTTGTACTGAACGTTTGTAAGTAAAAAAATGTTATTACGATAATTATATCAGTTCCCGTAACATGTGCGTCCAACATTAGGAAGTAGTTAGTGTAGATATCAGTTATGTTTACATAAACATCGTCTAGTGTTATAATTGCGATTATTCAATGGTGGAAAGCTGTTGCACAAGTTATGAACTTATGAGGCTACAGTAAGCCCACATAAATCACATCTTCTCGTTGAACACATAAGTATAACGTACGGTAATCATATGATATGGATCCTTGAAGTTAGCATCTTAAATAAAACGTCAAATGATAAATGATAAGTAGTCGACAAAAACCAGTACCGAGATTGTAAACTGTATATTATATTATTTAGCTTTTAAAATACCCACGCAGATCCAGTCTTAAAATTGCGTAAACACAAAATCTACATACTTATATAAATCGTGAGAACATAATCATTTTGCTTACAGAGATCTTAGTTAAATTAGAATGATTTTGTGAATTATGTGCAGTTCTTAATTCGACGATTTATGGGTCAATAAAATTAAAATTGGGTCTTAACTAATTTAGGAAGTCGGTGTCTGTCTATGTACAGTCAGTCAGCCAGTCTTCACAGTCATTGCATCTTGGCACCATGCTTGACATTTCAGTGAGTCGCCATGATGGTTTTATGACGTCACCTAATATAGATAAGGACGCCCGTCATTTGTTTCCAGGGTTCATTGTTAGGGCTATCGGGAAACTTATTGACCTTTTGAATTTTCCGAGCACTTGCCTCTCGATAGGAAACGGCGGTTTGCTTTGTTACTACGGACTGTTGCACCAGAACTTACTACTATGTCATTACCTACGTCAGCTGAAAGATTTATCTTCGTACGTAGGTAGCCATTTTACTGATCCGCTTTCAATAGAGGAGAGATTGAACAACTATAGAGGTTATCAGGTTTAGAATAGACGTCTATGATATGGCTATGTACGAACATATCCTGCTTACTTACATAGTTAATTTGGTTACTGATTGTAATAAAGAAGGCATCCATCTGTAAAATCCCATTCACCTTTTTAAGCAATACGAAATTGCTAATACCCAAACAGAGGTATGTTGGTTCTTAAACATATACGTAACAATAATCTCATACAAAGTACATTAGTAGGCTGACATTACAGTTCAAATAGTAAATCGAAACGGTGCCCCCGTTTCGATTCGTTTATTTGGATTCTTATATAACCAGATCGATCTTCTGCTTGGAAGTGAATTACTAAGGCATTAGTATTCCAATGGAAATGTCATTGTTCTCCAAAGTTCCGGGGCACTCGCTATCTTAGCAAATATCTGTAGCACATGTGAAAGTGAATGCAGAACAATGGGACCAAGCACAGCGGGCGTACCATGAGGTGTTAAAACGTGAGTCTTCCGAGCGAGAAAAAGGGATGGAGCTATTTAGGGTGTATAACTCTATCCCTCTTTCTCGCTCGGAAGACTCACGTCGCAGGTCGAGAAATTCATCGTCGCCCATCTGTCTAAACGAATATGGATGATATCGATCACAATGATGGATCGTAGGCATCGGTTTACACCACCACCATCAGTACGGTACGCAATTAATTATGAAACCTTCTACTTTCTGTTGCATAAGAATTAGCTCATGTAAATGCTTTTTAATTGAAATGCATATTTTCTCACAGAAAATTAAAGCTTTTCCATTAGTCATGTCAATTTCTGACATGATTTTCACAAGAACCTTGTGTAAGTTAATTTATGTGTCAGCATAAGATTGGTTAGTATACCTATTTATCTATTAGGACATTTTTGTTCCTAGCTGCAGTCAGCCGAGCCTACATTCAGCAGGTGCTATAAACAGACATCAGAACGCATTTAAGATAGAATTATTACCCAAGTATGCAATTAATCGTTTCGTTCACGAGAGCATTTTCAATTGATAGTGTTCGGGAAGTTTTGTTCCAGAGACTTCGATTGTTTAGCTTTATTAGTGTGCCTCGATAGATCGTAATTATCCGTTAATTTCATGCTACGGTTATGACAGCCTTGAAAAGGTTAGTTTAGTTTTGAATGAAAAAAGTTTAGTTTTGAACTTCATCAATCAGTTTTACGGTAGAAAACAAACTGAGATTTAGGTTCTTATATGTTCTTTGTTAAGTATCTAACAATTACAGAATGTAAGGATAAATCAAGCGGTCTCGCCCTTGTGTCATGAATGCCATGACATTTGTGTTCATACCAGAACGTGGCCCAACCTGCGCTTGCGCAGATTCCAACCGCCTTTGTAGAAAATGACAGAAAACTATATGTCTTTACTACCAAGCTCATTTCTGCGACTTACAATTATTTGCTTTCTTGACCTTCTTATGGATACCGTGTAGTTCTTTGGGGTATACATAGGGTAAACTTTCAATCAATGACGGATTTTCAGAAACGGATTAATACGTGTAGAGGTTTTTCTCACAAGCATATAAATGAATAAATAGTTATATTATACTAATCGATGTACTGGGCCCTTGACGACCTGAATTTATTATCCATATAAACATGTAGGTGTGTATTTGGAACAACGGTTGCTACTTCCGGATGGTTGCGTTTGTATCAGTAACTCAGTACATGATAACTATAATTATAGTATTATTTACTGTTACGTGTAATGTCAAAAATGTACTAGCGATGTGATTACGAATATCCATTGAATTAGAAAAGCAAATGTATCCGAAAGACAAGCCTTTGTGTACAGCGTCGCAGCACTCTACGTAAATCTATACTTAATATTATAAAGCTGAAGAGTTTGTTTGTTTGTTTGTTTGAACGCGCTAATCTCAGGAACTACTGTTTCGAATTGAAAAATTCTTTTTGGGTTGAATAGACCATTTATCGAGGAAGGCTTTAGGCTATATATCATCACGCTTAAGCCAATAGGAGCGGAGCAGCGATAAAGAATGTTTTAAAATCGGGGATTCCACGGGGACGAAGTCGCGGGCAGCAGCTAGTATTAAATAAATGTTAAGTATTTAAACATTGGAACACGTTTGCAAAATGTGTTAATTGACGTTTGTTTACATTATTAGTCAAAGGGGGTTAAGAATGGAAAGCTACAGAGATATAGATAGTGATAGATATTAATTGTAGTGTTATCTTAATTTGTATTAATCATTGGGAGCGCACGCGGCGGATGCGTGCGCGCCGGTTTGGTGCGTTGCTGTTGCTAATATATTTACTTGATGTATTGAGAATTGTTGCATATGTGCGTCATCCCGTACATCTATCACGTTGATATTATGGTACCTATCTATATGAGTATACGAGGAGTAAACAGCTAGACTGAGTGAATGACATGCCACAGTCTAAAGTATTGGAGATAGGCATTTGAAACGCACTGAGATAGGAGGTTTCGAAACTTTACACATTCATCAGCAATCAACATATATGTAAGGTACATTGTTATGAATTACTATAACAATGTACCTTACATTGCTACAGTAATTTATTTATAAAGTTTTGCCTTATGCTAGAACCTTTGTGAGAGCTGGAGTCCGAACTAGGTTCTAGACCTGTATGACAAATCTCCAGGCTCACACACCTTTAATTATAGTCGTATTTTACGGCATATTAATTCAGATTATATAATTATACAACACTATTAATATTCTATTTGATGAGAGATAATTCTAATAGTAACTTTATGGTTTTATGGTAAAATGTAAAATTAATTTGCTGTAGGATTGTATGTGTAGTGTGTGAAACTGTGAGGGTGTTTTGTATACGTACATGTTAGTACTGTGCGTGTGTTTGTGTTTATTGGTAAAAATGGGTGTACGGTCTATTTAAATTTATTAAATGGTTTGAATGATACTTTCTGTACATTCCTAGTCCAAATCCAGCAGCCAGTCCCTTACAGTAGTTTTGCACTTATATTTAACCATTGATTAGATATGTAAGGTTGTATTAACTCTGTTGTATACATAAGGACCAAGGAAATAAAAGGATCGTTGAGCTAGCTTCGAATGAACAGGAATGGACGAACACAGGACATTTCACAACATTTCGTCTCAAGTCTTTGAATTTTTCTGGATTATAGGAGTTGCGGGAGTGAACGGCTAGAATTAAATTTAGAATAAACAGTTCCCGAATAGAGAGGACCTGACAAGTTTCATAAGGCTCGGTTGTGGGAAATTGATAAGGTAGGGACCAACCTACTTTAAGTATCGCTCTTTGGGCACGTTCCAGTTTTAACAAATGTGATTTTGCTGCCCCACACCACGCAACTATACAGTACTGTGCCACTGACTGATAGAGGGCTAGATATACATACATATATGTATAAAACTCTTAAGTTATTGAGTGACTGACAGACCACGCTCAGTCGAAACTTCTGGTCGTAGAAAACTGGGCATGTAGCTTCCCTGCAGTCTGTAGGGGAGCACTAGGTGAGGATTTCACGAATTTCCTACAGGAATAGGTATAAACGGGATATGAACTCGCGGGAAACAGCTAGTTTTAATATTGAAAGTCAATTCAGAATGCCTTTATTGTGCCTAAATAATTTAAATGTGTGGTTACCCAATATTTTCATTTTTCTTTGTCAAGTACGTAGGTGCCATAGTCGTATTTCTGTAGCCAACCATACGCAAACGCACATTTTTAAAAAACTTAAATGACGCTTTTTCAAATCCAAAAATCGATTGCTGTTCACCTCTTCACCTTGATCAGATGCACTTGCGTCAACCACGAGTCAGTTGCTTTAACTCATAATCGAACAATAAATTTTAATCTTATAACTATAATCACTTGAACAATAACTCAATTTGGAGATGGCTAGAAAATAGAAATACTTCAATTATTTTCATGAAAGCATTGGATTTCATGCAGACGATAATAAAAGTTTTTTGGAGGAATAAAAACAAGAAAATTGCAATTTTATTGTATTTGGAATTTCTACACGTATCTAGAAATATTTCGTAATAGCAACCAATCAAAATTTGCCATACGACCTAAGTTTTGACTGTGCAAACAATGATGCAACCATGTTGCAAGGTTCATGCATGAGATATCAGCTTTATTTGAGCTTACAAATTTTAAGCTTAGTAAAAACTTTGCACAGTAATTCAAACTCAATTCTCTTAGACACAGAGTTAAATTCAGAAAAAAATAGAATGTCTATTAACCCCATGTGCATTGTCAGAGATGTTGGAAGATGCTAGTATGACATGCATTATGTTGATATGGATCATTTGAATTATTATTATGTAAGTCGTTGCAGCACACGCTTGTGTGTATCGTTAACCTGTGGCTCAGCGCGCCACAGATAACATAACATTATTCTAATGTCAGTTTTATTGAATCTTATTCGCTCATACCTTATTATTAGCTTACTTTATGGTGGTCATAAACATTGTTTACTACGCTAAAGCCACCAGTGAGTGATTATTTTAGAGTAAAATGTAGGTATGTGAATTATGTAATGATATTGCCGTTGTTTAATGTATTGTAACTTTTAAATAATGGTACCGGAACGATCGCTGTGGTTTAGTTTTTGAAATGTAAAGGCAGAAACCTAGAAGTTTAACTGAGAATTCATATTGACTTAACATTCACAGCTAAAGAGACCGCTGATGCCTGTTGATTTAATAAGTTCAAACTGGCCAACGAAACAGATGGTACTGAAAAAATAAGTAGGTAGGTACACAGTTTTCATTAAGTTTTAGTCTCATAAACGCAAGCTAATCAAATAATCGAACTGCAAGCTAACCACAGCTTCCACTTCTCTTTAGCAAATCCGGTGATTATGCTAACGATCATTGCTTTATGGCATGTTACGCCTAAAACAAAGCATTACCAGCAGTTGCCCGTGACCGCTGCTCTTGCATAATATCGCTGGTTATCGGCTACGGCTACCAGCAGAGAGGTAGGTAGGGGTAAAGGTCCTAAAATTCCCACGATACAGCCGAATACTCACTCATCATTAAGCATCGCACTTGACTTTAGAGCCACAAATACGGCTATCTAACACTTATCTTGAATCACCATTGCTCCGGTTCTAATACTTTCGAAGATTTTATCTGTTGTTGTTAAATATTAGTGCCCGAAGTAATTGCTCAGACTACGACCGCATCGAATGAACTTTACAATTTCGGTCGTAGCCTTGTCATTACCTACGTTGCAATTCATAACACGGAAAATAATTGCACATTTATAACACGGAAGACGAAGTTTTATAGACGTTATAAGATCATCTTTGTTGGTACAATACACAGTTTTATGAAGCCATTTATTACTTTCAACGTATTTCAATGTCGATTTATTGTATGTCACAATAAAGCATTAACTTTTGGAAGGTCTGAAAATCAATTGTTATTCTGGCTGTGTGAGTCTTCACACAATGTATGCTTTAGATGTAAATATTAACGGAATGTTAGGTAGGGACGTTGACTAATGTCTTCCATTTATAAAACCAATAATTAAGCAGATAATCAATTAAGTGTGTGCACGGAGCATGTAGGTGGTATGTCAAGGTTACTTATTTATTTAATAAACATAATATTATCTAAGACGAGCCTATGTCGAGGTGCATGTTAAGGCCGACCGCGTCACTGGCCCGAGATGCGACCCGCTTTATTTCACACCTGCGAGTGTGTGAAACATTACTAATTAAATGGTGTGGTTGCGCGCTTTATGATCTTGTCAAGGCACCATCCATTACTCGGTTTATGCTACAGTGATAATTTCTCGTTAAATTCGGAACGTCTTACTTATGCTCTTTATAGAGTTGTCACACAACTCGAGCTTTTAGTGGGTACGTTGACCTGCTTATGAATTAAAGTCGTTAGTGCCGTATGAAATAATTTAGCATAAATCTGTGTTAGAGTGAGTCCCTTTGATATAACACTTTTGCATGCCGAAAAACCCATTATAAATCAAATTCAATTTAATTTTATCTTATCGTCTAGGTTTGTTTCGATGCAGTTGACTTGTGGCGTATGTGTTATCTGTCAATGATCTTAAGGCTCAGGGACGATGGACGTGTTTATCAAGAGACAAGGAGGCTGCATGCCGTGTCCATCGCTCCCGGTCCCAGAGACCATTGAACTTCGCGATCTAGATACCAGTTGTAAAGGTCCGGCTTCTGATAAATTACGGATCTATTCATTACGTGAGTGCATGATTTTCAGCGGTTTGCAATCGCTGCGTATCGATTGTCTTCGTGGCCTCGACAATGCTTCTAGACGACAGTTAAATTTCAATCAGATTAGTGGCCTGGTTATACTTACGGGCAATATTAAGGTGATATTGGCCCCCGGGATTATCAGCACAAGGGTCATTCCAATAAGGGTCTCTGTTTGTACATAATAGCAATAACTGTTACCACAAGCACACACAATCACAATTTACCAGAGATAACCCCCGAATAGTTTAGCACAAGCAATGATGGAATGCTGATAATAATATTTTGGGTTTACCCTTTATAGCAGAACTTTTTATGTCATACCTAATATTATTTTGCATAACAACTGATGGCATAATCTTCACTTCGCAGAAAATTGTTCGGCATACACTCATTTATCATACATTAAAAACTCATCAGCTTAAAAATGGAAAAGCCCCTGAAGAGGACGGCGTTACCTCAGAGCTGCTGAAAGCTGGAGGTAAATCCGTACTGAGAGAGCAATCGCTGTTTATCGCTGTCCTGTTCGAAGGGAGAACACCAGAGGCGGGGAGTAAGAGTGTGGTCATCTTGTTCTTCAAAAAGGGAGACGAGACCCTGTTGAAGAACTATCGACCCATATCCCTTCTAAGCCACGTCTATAAGCTGTTTTCAAGAGTGATCACGAACCGTCTTGCGCGAAGACTCGACGAATTCCAACCACCGGAACAGTCTGGGTTTCGGAGTGGATATGGCACCACAGATCACATCAACATAGTGCTTTAGATATAGATACAGAAGACCGAAGAGTATAATCAGCCCCTGTGTCTAGCATTTGTGGACTATGAAAAGGCCTTTGACTTGGTTGAAATCTGGTCTGTTCTGAGTCCCTGCAGCGCTGCCAAGTAGACTGGCGATACATCCAAGTGATGAGACGTCTCTACGAGGCTGCTACTATGTCCGTTCAAGTACAGAATCAGCAAACAAGTCCCATACCGTGGCATCAAGGAGTGAGACAAGGGGATGTTATTTCCCCGAAATTGTTCACTAATGCAATGGAGGATATGTTCAAGACGCTGAACTGTAAAGAACGTGGCATTAACATCAATGGCGAATACATCTCTCACTTGCGATTTGCAGATGATATATTGTCATAATGGTAGAAACGCTGCAGGATCTACAACGGATGCTGAATGAACTGACTGACTCTTCTTTACGCATCGGCCTACGGATGAACTTCGATAAAACCAAGGTCATGTTAAACGAACATGCTCTGCTGGAACCGATTGCGATTCACGGTGCCGTTCTCGAAGTTGTTTCAAAATATGTGTACCTCGGGCAGATATTGCAGTTAAGTAGAAACTTTGAGGGCGAGGTGAATAGAAGTCGGCCTGCAAGCCGAAGGTGCTGCTCCTCAGTTCACAGGCCGCCTCGCCCCTCCGCGCCTACACGGGCTTAAATTACACTCTAGAAGAAGGAATCCTAATATTTTTGATTCTCAGATTTGGCATAATAGCCAGATAACGATAAAGCATTAAAATACTTATTTAGTGGGCTATGCACCTAGTTTACAATTCACGTGAATACAATTTCAAGATCTGTTCTCACATAACGCAAATCGAAACACTTTTTCTCGATCCTATCTATCTGGAACGCCACAGAGGACCTACCTTAATCTGATTACTTTGAACCATATTACCATAAAACAAAGCGTGACATTTGTTTCCATTCACAAGCAACAGGTATTATGTATATACTTGAGCACAATACGTGTTAAAACATTTGCCATTTGAATGTCTATTAAGCATGATATGTGCTTACATGTCAACCGGCGCGGGCGCATAGGGTGTCGTTGCGAAATGATCTATTGTGCGCAGGCGCCACTGGCATACGTCAGCATCGCCCCGCCCCTCAACCACTATCAGCCTCTTTAAAATTCGAACACGGGAGCCTTGATGTGTCCATCATCCAACGATGAATTATGTTATTGTCACTGAACTAGGCATGTACTAGTCATCAGAACTGGATGCTCAATGAGGTCTTACATGCATTCTCAGCATCTGACTCATGTTGTAGATTCGATTCGATAAATATGCCAAATGCATATGCAAGTGCTGTAAACCACAAAATGAAGTTGTTTTAGGTCATTCTAGTTCAATACGTATTTAAATGCTTGTGAGTTTATGTAAAATATTAGTGATCGTTACGTTGGTGTGTAAAATTAACGTCTAAGATAATTCTAGAATAAATTATCGGCTTACGAAAATAGCTTGGTTATCAAGTGCACTGGTTCAAAGACTGCTGAGCGCACACTTAACAAATTGATTACAGTTTGTATATGGCTGTTTCATTTTTTCTTGATGATGTTAAAAACCGAATAAAATGATACTTAGATGTTAATGTAGTCGTCACGGTGGCTGTGGACGCACGACACTGTGACGAAGGAGAATTTTATGGCTAACGATGGAGATTTGATGGAGCAGCAAGTAGCAATAGCGTAACAGCGAATACACACATGTTACGTGATCACTTTGGATGTAGACAGATGAGATGTTACATTACATTAAATTATAGTTGGGCACTGCGTGGAGACGCTTCTGTATTTCTAGAATGAAATTTCATTTCCCAGAATCGTCTATTGTTTCGAAATGATTTATCTAACTAAACCGAACATTTGTCAAATCTCCATCATACACTACCACACTCAGTGGTAGTAAATGTGGCGCAACCCAAAACAAAATTCGTGACATAAGGGCCTAAAGCTACTTGACACTTATTTTTATTAAACATCCCTAAGACTAGGTGTCGTTTGTTCACAAATATTCATAACTAGCAGCGCGTCCCGGCTTCGCTCGGTGTAAAGAATTTTTGAAATCAGTTCAGTTGTTTTTGAGTTTAATCGTTACAAACAAACAAATATTTTCTCTTTATAATAGTAGTATAGATGTAGATAGACTTCTTGGGATACGTTTACTGCTGCCGAGTGCATTTGGTATCCTAAAGCACTCTAAACTCTAAATACATGCATTAGGCTTGTAATTCAGTTCTGCATAGTAACGGTGCGCAGCTCATAGCTCAGCACAATCAAAATTGTTCCATATAATTCTCGATGGAACGCGTCATACAAAATGTACAATCACCCGGAAAGATAAATCCAAGCTGATCAGAGTTTATGACTCAATCTCAATGCGACCTGACAACGGGTACTATCTACTTTCAGTCGTACAATGCGTGTTAGTAACACTTTTAAATTGAGTGATACGACTATACGAAACACTGGCTTCGGCCCATATCAGTACCGAATAAAAATAGAAAACATATAACACAAGCTATCACAGTTCGTGGTACCACGATAAATGCAAATGTACTCGTACAAATATTTACATCTTGATTGGTTCAATAAATATGGACACTGATATAGGTAGGCACTGGGGACAAAATAAATTATGGGTTCACGTACATATTTTTATTGTTTTAAGATTAAGTCTGTTGTTGACTCGTAGTTCTTTGACTGGGGGTCTTTTTTCAGATAATATATTCAAATGATTTCGGAGTATGTAGCTAAAAATATGGGCTTGTTTTTGTGAAATATATAGTTGCCAATTTGAGCTCGTGGATAAATAATAACAGCCATACGGATGTATTTTCAAGATTAAGCGATGCTTGCTGAGGTTGGTCTGTGCAAGTGTGACCTTCTTAGCTTATCGAGATTCCTCCGTGCTTTGGAAAGCACGTTAAGCCGTTGGGCCCGGCTGTCATTTGTAGATCTTTGGCATTCGATGTGGTTGAAAGTCAGACACCAGTGTTGCCAAGAAGTACCGTGTCACCCGGTTGATGGGTGGAGGTTTGTTTGGTAGGCAGCTGCTGCACGTAAAATACTGGTATTCCGCTGAAACCGGTTTGACTGAAAGCCGACCTCGATATTGTTGGGAAAAAGCTAAGCAGATGGTGATATCATTATGCCTATTAGACTCTACCTCAAAGTTGACTACTCCAGATTAAAAAGAACAACACAAGAAAAAACACAGAAGAAGCACAGGAGACATGAAATTCTTCTCTCGATGTCTGAAGATTTATTCGAAATGAACAACTTTAAATATGCATTACTTATACCTGAAATAGATATGTTAAAAATTAGTTCCTAAGCCGTAAAATTAATTACATTAATTGTTAGAGATTTTTTTGGTAATTTGCATAAAATGCTGTAATTCTCTTCACAATTATGAGAAACTTGAAGGGAACTGTGGATTTTTTCTCTTCAAATAAACCTTAATTTAGCCATCTTTAGGTACCTACTATTTTGGGTAGTTTTATCATTGGATTGACCCACCTCTTGCTGTTTACTTCTACAGCTCTTATCGCCTCTCGGAATTTTCCAACACTCTTAAAAGTTTGAAGTTAATTATAATAATTAATTGACTATAATTTAGTTAATAAGCAAACAATGACAACATCATAAAACATCAACGCTTATAAAAATGAAAATTATATTCGCACGATTAAAACAACACATAATATAGTACAGATGGGTTAACACAGTTGTTTCTATCTACTTTCTGTTTGGGGCATAGCAACAGACCGTGATACGACAGTTTCGTTTTGTTGACTGACAGGCCATACTCTAATTTAGTTTGAAATACCTTCAAACGACTCAGTCGCTATGACAAGAAAAATATTGTAGGTTACTTTCACAAACAAGCTATTAGGTACTTTACTGTCGTTATTAAAGGATTGACGGTGTGTGGGAAAGTACATTTTCGGGGGACAGAACTTTCATAGATAGCTTTGGGTCCGTCTGACACAGAGGTTTTACCAACTTTTAGCTCCGGTAGAAGTCAAACAATTAGGTATGTTTTGGAAAAAAAAATTGGAACAGTTCAATTTTGTTTCGGGATATCCTAAATACTTTCCAAAGTTGAAAGGATCCCGTTTTCACGAGGTCATCACGCGGCGGAGCTGCGTATTTAGCATGAGTTAGGTACTTGCCTTTTCCTAGAATTAAACAAACTGATAAATATGGAGTCAAAGGTTTCCATTTTTTTTTGTCGTATCCATTAGCAACAACGTTTAGGTAGGACGAATTATCGAAACCGGAATTAGTTAGCTCTGCTAGATTCTTCATTCTAAAGGTTATCTTAAATTGGCTGGAAAGCAATGTATGAAGACACTATCTATCTCTCTACATGCAAATTGGTGAGTAGGTATAAGTAAAGGATTGTACTATTATTAATAATTGTAAAGTTAAGTTTTATAGTTATTTTCAGTCACTTTGGATACATTTTATCAACTGTTAAAAAGCTGACTTGCCATGAGCTAGACTTGTCAACATTTCTTCTAAAACTAAGTAAAGTGCTTCATAAAAAAAAACTTTCAGCACTACTTCTTCATTAAAATATTAATGTCAAATCACACCCCCTCCGTGAGCACAACATATTATGTTAGTGTTTTAAATAAATAAAAAGAAATAGATACAAATTATCTTGAACAAATGTCGAACTTGAAAATAGGTACTTAAATGAAGCATTAGTGGTTTTTAAACAAAACATCGACACTTACTTTAGCAAGAACTTACAAATATAGTCAATTTATTTTGTCCGTGTAAATGTCGAAGGAAACCAAGAGGCAATCGGTCATTGATGGTTACGAACTTACGAGTAACGAAATGCTACCGTGTCCGGGTCCAGTATGTTATTTGCAAAAGAGATGTGCGACTCGAACTCGCGTGCAAAAGGGTTCCGAACGAATTATATTTTTTTAACATGTTACTTAAAAACCTAAAAGTTAGAAAAAAGGAGGAGGTTCTCAATTCGACTGTATCTATATATATAGTACCTATATACCTATATATATACATTGTATATATATTTTGTGTTACCTCATAACCATAGATAAGGATAAGTACTAACGTACTCATAACTTTGTACTGGGTGTACCGATTTTGATGATTATTTTTATATTCGAAAGCTAGTGCTTGTCGTGTGGTCGCATTTAAATTTGATTGAGATCTGACGACTAGTATTTGAGTTATCCCTAATAATGCTTGGCTTATTTTAAATTGACGACGTTCTCATTCCCTCTTGTCGATATATGATGAAAATATAGAATTGTGTACTATGGTTTGGATGAGCATCTTAGTATTTAGTCTTTCTTGTTTGGTGAAGATCTGATGAAGAACAGAGATGATAGGAAACGGAACGGTAAATGGTAGCAAATCTTTCGGGATTGCTGAAATCGCATGTTTGTTTATTGTTTACACCAATGTGATTGGTAGATTTAGCTCTGGGGGGTACTACTAAAAAGTGAATAAGAAAAAAAATACAACCGACTTCTACACACAAAACAAAAACAAAAAGTACAAAATTTTAATAAAAAGTTTTCTTTAATAATGTCGAAATGGAGAATTTTAAAATTATGAAGAACATCATTAGAACAAAATTGGACCCTTACGATGGAGCCTTTTCGTTTGATATATTACACGGTACAGATAGAAGCCTTTTTAATGTTTATTGTATATTTGTTACGTGTTGTGTAAGTTTATGTTCGTGTTTAAGTCACAGAAGATTATATGTGTACCAAATTTTAACTGAATCGATCAAGTACCTACATAGATTCTGAGAAAATCGGCTGTGACAGAGAGACAGACAGACATACAGTCAGCTAGACAGACATACGCACAAGTGCACAACCGAGTGATCCTATAAAGGTTTCGTTTTTCCATACAGAGGTTTGGATCTATTCTATCTATTCTGGGAAATTTAAAAATAACGCAGCTCTAGTCTACTCTACTGAATGGAGCTCTGAGGGAGCTCAACAGAAGAAAAACCTATGTTTACTGCCGTGAAAACATATGTAGGTATTCCTTCTGTTGAGCTCCTGTCAGGTTGACGATTACAGATTAAGTCCATTACAAGTCATGAAACATAAAACTCCATACTTTTACTTTTTAAACAATTTATCAAAAATGTACCTAGGTACATGAAAGTTAAATAGCATGTTTTATTTTTGAATCCAAACGACTACTTAGTAAATATGACACACTTACTAAAAAATAAACCATAAATACACATACATATGTCGTTTTGTAGCAATTAAATACATTTTCTTTCTTTCTTTTTCTTTTACTACACACAGATACTGTGTTTAAACTTTTCCGCTATAGCATTATTTATCTTGTTGCACCGTAGTCATTTTACTCGTGTAATTTCATTCAACACTTACTTATAGCAAAATTTCGAAGCTTCTAGATTAATGTTACATACAGATACAATATGGATAATAATTGCAGTGATCGTTGCAAATTATCAATTATTATCGCAACGATAAGAACGCTTTCCGAATAAATTGGTTGTATCGGAACATTGCATCTGCTAATGTGTCGATGATTGCCTCTTGAATAAGTTTATGCCTACCTTGTGCGTTGCCTAATAGAAATATAAATGCTAAATGTTTACGAGGCACGGCTGGCATTCAAACTTCTGGTATACCATTAGACCAACCAGCTTCTGCCCTGATTACACATCCGTTCCCTTCAATAGTACCAATGTACTAACTTTTCTTTAAACAAAAATGTCGTAGAAATCTTTTAATGTATTACTTATTAACGTGATACCTTTTTTTTTTTGTTTTTTGGATGGGAAATCATCAAGTGACCCCTCCCGCCCTGGGTGGAGCGGTAGGGAGTGTCAGACTTTTACTGACTAAAACCCACCCGTGCTCCTCCATGTGCCCTTTGCGTTCCAGGGCCGCGGTAACTCTTTCGAACAAATTCCGCAACCCTAGCAGGCACCGACCCTATGGGGCCCCGTCTCTGGTGCTGACGGCTCCTTGAGGCGCGCGTGAAGCACAACGCGTCGTCGACTCAGCCTGGTATCGGACGGCGAGCCACCCACGCTCACCGTCCCCAGGCATCAGCCACTGCGCAATAGCACAGCGGCCGACTTGTCTCTGGAGGAGGCCACGATGGGACCATTACTGGCACTCCATCTCGGCCCCCTCCCGAGAACCAGGAGGCGCAGCACCCACAGCAGTAGCGGCAGAAGCGGTGACGGAAGCCGCGGCGGCGGCAGAGGCGGCGGCGGCGGCGGACCTCTTGCCCTTGGTCGGGGCGGATGGCGCGCAGGCCCTTCCCCCAGCCCAGTGCTCGGCCGGCTTGCCAGCAGCCGCACATGCACTGCAGTGCGGCGTGGCCTCACACGAGCCGGCCCGATGACCGGGCTGACCACAGCGGAAACAAAGTCCGCTGCGGTCCACCTCCGAGGGGCACATAGCTCCCGTGTGGTTGTCCACATGGCAGCGGTAGCACCTCAGAGGCCTGGGTTCCAGCAGTTTTACCCGCGCAGACACCCATCCCACCGAGAGCCTTCGGCCCTCCGACACAGTTCTGGCCGCCGTCACGGGGCAGCTCACCACAAGGGTTTGCATGCCCGTGTTGTCAGGCCGGAGGGTGCCCGCCTTGACGAGCTCGGCAGAGCACCCCCCAGTCCTGGCGACGGCGGCCACAACTTCCTCCTCCGTCACGGAGTCATCCAGGCCCACTATGCGCATGTCGATGCGCCTAGTCGGCCTGGACACCCGGACCTCGTCCGCGGGTAAGACCGCTCTCAGCCTTTCGGCCAGGGCGTCCGCGAACGGGCCACTCTCCGCTCCGGCGAGCTCGAGCTTGCGGGCACCGGTTAAGGTCCTCCTGACCCCGATGCCACCGCTGATGCTCTTGGAGGCTCACCGCCTCCTTCGCCCGCTTCAGTACGGCGAGATACGTCACGCCCCTGTGTTCCGCTTCCGGCTGCAGTGTGAGCACTACAGCCGCGGATTTCGGGGCGCGAAGCCTCGCCGCAATGGCATTGGCCTTCCGCCGCTGCCTCCTTGCCTTGTTTTTTGCCGCTTTCGCGGCCCGCCGTTTCTGGCCAGCAACCTGCCACTCGGCCTCGGCCGCAAGAGGGTCCGAGGGTGGGGGTGGGGGTGGGGGCGGCTGCGGCACCACTGGCGCTGCAGCCTTAGCCGCTCCTCCTCCAGCCTTCCTCCCACCCCTCTTCGCCGGGGCCGACTTGGTCGTCACAGGCGCTGGCGCGGCTCCCGCCTTGGCCTTCGCCCGGCCGGATGTTCCCGGGCCAGCAGCTACCGCGGCTGCGTACGAAGCCGCCTTCTGCTGTCCCGGGGGCCTGTGTGCCGCCGCCAACGTGGGACGCCGGATCATTTCCTCCAAGACGGACACCTGCCTCCGGAAGGGAGCCAGCTCCTGCCGCACCAGGCTCCGCACCTGGCTCAGCACTTGGCTCCCCTCCAGCGCCGCCGGACTCGGCCCCCCCTGCGGCTCCTCCGAGGCCGCCCTGGCCATGCCAGCCAGGTCCCTCCGGAGCGACTCATTCTCCGCTATGAGTCGCTCCGTTACGGCCGCGAGGCGGGCGACCTCCGCCCGCAACTCTGTCGCCTCTCCGGACCCGCCGTTGTTGGCCGCCGCTGCCGCCAAAATGGAGGCCTTGGCCGCGCTGATGGCTTCCCTCTTAGAGGACTGCTTCCTCTTGAAGGCCACAGCGCGGATCGCGGCCTCCACTACCTCTTCGAACCGGGCCCTCTGCTCCTCGGCAGCGGGCGGTTCCTCTCTCAGGGACTCTTCGTCGTCAGAGTCGAGAGGGGGCGGAAGAGTAGAGGGAGCCCCACGACCGCTCCCTCCAGGGCGACGCCCCTCCTCCACCGACCTCTCGGCCCGACGGCCCGCCTCCCGGGTAGAGGGAGCCAGCCCCCTCCCTACCTCACTGCCCCTGCCCCGCCTTGCGGTGGGGATTTTTCGGGCGGAGGCAAACTCGCCCTCGGAGGACGACTCCTTGTCATCCTCCCGTCTGGGTCGCTTGCGGAAGAACTTCTTCTCTTCTTCCTTCCGGCATGAGTGGCTCTACCGGGAAAGCTCGCAAGATCATTGAGACGCTCAAGCCCCACCACGACGACAACGTGGAGACACATTCGGTGGGGTAACGTGATACCTACAGTCGAACAATAATAAATCACAACCCTGAACTTTTGAACGCCAATATCGCTCGAATTAAAAAAAAAACAGTGTGCTCTTGAATAAAATTGATCGAAATAAACTAATGAGACGTTATAATATTCATTCACACGTCTTCAAGGAGTATCACACTAATATTTACGACAAATGACTCTTTATTTAGTAGTATCGGTAATTACTTGGTGCGACTGGGGGAGTGTGCCAAGGTGAGAGCATTAATCTCGCTGCCACGATGCGCTCTGCGTTCGTAGCAACCCACTGACTCATCCCGCGACTTTGCCCGTGGGCTACACAATAACACCTATTGTCTGATAATTTTGGCAGGTGCACTTAATAATCCGCATCCACCTACAGGATTATATTCGCCACATATGCTGCAATGGCGAAACTTTAAGCGCCGAAAATGTTCACAAACATGTGTGGTACGTGGTACTATTTTAAGAACATTATGCCTAAAACGGTCAGGATTAAGTACACCAAAAGAGAAACTTTGATGAAATACCGACCCAGAACGTATTCAGACAAATTTTATTTGCATTTATGTTGGAGACTTAAACAATTGTGGTATGTTTCGACATACTCTACTGCGTACCACGATTTTTGAAATGTCGAACTCTAAAACCTTTTTCACATTAGCAAAACAAATCAACTGCAGTTACTGGTATTCTATTTTACGGGTGTATTTGTTTGATTCCGAGAATAGTGTTTATTTCTAGGAAATAAACTGCGTAGGTATCTTTAAGCACCCTTTCCTATTAATGATTTTCGATCAGAGCATTATCAAATAGAACTGCTAGTTTTAAAACTAGCTAATGACCATGTTCTCACCCACTCTTAACATTTGTACAGGTGTATATAACAATACACCTCTACTATCCTTAACATACGCCTGTATTCATTTGCGAACAGACCGTCTTCCGATTTAACGCAACTGTACTCAATTCTAAGACGTACGTATATTCAAGGGTACATTCCAATGTTTACATTTTGTGTGACGTTATCTAGGGTCGTGTGACCCCTGCATGCGGCACGACGATCCCACTGTGGTATCACTTATCACTGTGTTTGAGGATTTGGTGACCTCGGAGCATGCAGTAGGTACAGTCGGTGATAGCAATTAACTGACCCCCCTAAAAATTACTCGATTTTACACCCTATGCTCATAACATTAAACGTTATTCAATATGGTATGAGTTTAACAGACTAACACTACTCGATGAACAGAAACAATAAATAATTTTGATACGCAAACTTGAGCTTTAAGAGGTTGGTATTAGGTCATTTATTTAATAACTTTTTACCTTTTTTAATAAGTGGGTAGTTAGACGTCAATATGCGTATTCAACAAAAACTGCTATAAATATGACATAAGGACTATGGGGTAGAAGAATAAATTGAACAAGATATTCTATGCACAAATAGCAGTGAATACGCGCGAACATTTTTACCTTGCCTTACTAAATTGGCTTTTTTCCTTTTTATTAATTGTTATCAGTTTTGATAGTTTAATCGTCATGTCTCAGTTGAGTGATTATTTAAAATACAAAATAATCTATTTGCATGAGGAGAATGTTGGTATTAAAGCGATTGCTAGGAAACTTAATATTGCGGTAAGTGTATTATTTTTATGCTTCATTTATAATTATACTTTTTCCTTAATTCGTTAGTCTGCTTAAAAGCCGGTGAATGTAGAATAATAGACAATTAACTGTGTTTCATTATGAGTCTAATTTGAGATCATTTATAGGTCTAATTTGATTTTTATAATCTAATTTGATAAACGTATTTTTTCAAACTTTATCGATAAAATGATGTTTACCTATTCGTTACTAAAATTATGCTTATTGTGTTGTTTCAGAGAAATACAGTCAGATTGTCGCTAAGACGTTTTGAAGAGGCAGGGAATATTCAAAAAGATCGTCCTGGACCAAAACCTACTATGTTACATACTCCAGTGTCAGAACGTCATCAAGCAATTGTTAGAAGGCATACTGAACAGCCATTTTTGCCTACTCATTCAACTGCAAGTGGAAGTGATTGTTGTTGGAATATGGTGCGCGGTATGCGGGACCGCTTGCAACAAGCAATAGAAAAAATGGTGCTCCACTTCGCTATTAAAAGCATGAATAACTTGAGTAACCAGTGTTGGTCACAAACAATACTAACGTATGTCAGTGTGTGTGTTAAATTAACTATTGTTATAATTTGTAACGAAGTATTTCGAATACCTAGTTTTTTGTCAAAACCTTATTTTATAACTAAAATAACTATTCATAAAACAAATTGATATATAGTAGACCAGGTAGAACTTCAACGTATAATGCCGTTTTATTTAGTTCAATGATATTTAATGTAGTGATGTTATTGTTATGAAATAGAAATATATACCTATATTTCTAAATATTATAACATGCTGATTCACTACATTAAACTCAGTGCAGTTAACAACGTTATTAGTAAGCAGGTAAATATTATCATCTTCGTGTCGTCATCAATATCATTTATGTTATTCTTATAATATTTTTTTTATAAAATAAAATCGTTTTTACCACCATTTTGGTTTTTTATTTCTGTTCATTTTTTTTGTTGTTGTTGCTAAAGTTATAATTTATTATTTATAACTTAAAATAGATATACAAAACAGAAACAAACGCGTCAATTACGCTGGTTACGAACTCGCAACCACGATTTGTCAGCTCACTACAGTCACCACTAGACCACCCGAAACATATTCAACGTGATCGAAATTACGTATTATATTACAAGTTAAAATAATATTCAAGAACATACCTACCTTAACACTGCGTATTAAAGATCAAATTCGAATAACTATTTTATTGATCGTAGACGTTGAACCAGTTCCAACGTTGTTCTAGTTCGATCGTTCGTAACAAGCAAAAGGTTCAAATTCGTTTAATTTTTAGGGGGTCAGTTAATTGCTATCACCGACTGTACTTAGATGCCGCTGAGGTACTTACAGTGGTCACACTGACACCACACTATTGTGAAATGATATTACCAATTTTTTAGGTGACAGATGCGTTATTCGAAATTCAAAACTGTAACAGTACAGTGAATCTGGGCAGAGCAACTGGTAAAGTGAGGTGATGAGAGGTGGAGTAAGATGTGACCGAGTGGCGTCCATGGACGAAGAAGGAGTGTCGGTCGTCTGGAGGCGCGATAGCCAAACTATATAGTTGCAATCTCGAGTAGAGCTTGGATGAGGCTGACTTAGGAAGATCGGGGTGGGGAAGGAGGAGCCCGGAGGCGGGCCAAGAAGAGGGAGCCCAGAACAGGGCCGCGCTGGGTCGCGAATATCATGCGTAGCAGTTCTCGCGGTCCACCGACTAAAGCGATAGTAGGTGCACAGGCGAAGTATTTAGTGGATGCAAGCCCCACATAACCACGTCTTCTCCCCGGACGGCATAGCAAGTGTTAAGCATTTTCACGCTCTAAAAAAAACGGAACATGGTGCTCAAGAAAAGGTCTGTGGATGTTGATGAATAGTTATTACAAACTTCGTCGAACATTTTATCAGCCTTCCCTTATCCGAGTAGGTATATCTGCGGGCGTACCATGACGTCTTAAAACGTGAGTCTTCCGAGCGAGAAAAAGAGATGGAGCTATATAGGGTGTATAACTCTATCCCTCTTTCTCGCTCGGAAGACTCACGTTTTAACACCTCATGGTACGCCCGCTGGGGCCAGTGCGACATATGCCTTCTTAAATACATCTCTATTCGTCGTCATCCCAATAGTTAGTACCTTCTTAGAATAAGAATAAGATCTTAGTACGTACCTAAGCGATAGTTATCATCTGTTTTTTCACCTGCACTAAAATAACATAATTGAAGTTGGAACTTACTTTACAAAACTACTTGCAAGCTATCAAGTAACTTTGAAGATGACAGCAAGTGCAAATTCAATAGACATTCTCTGTTATGTCATGAATATCATACATTGAAAGGTTCATACATTTCAATCGATGGAAAATCTTTACCAAACAATTCGCCTTTTGGTATTTATAAAAAACAAGGCTTTTAATAGCGATATTTATTAAATCTTTTACACTTCATGTGCTTATAAATATTTAAATTATTAACATTTCATAAAACGTGTATAATAATTCGACCTTTCTTACAATATTATTAACAGATTATGACTGCGCCAGTGCCGTTTGTCACCACCAGAAGACTATGATTAACTAACTAATTTTCTGCAATTACGTGTAGATTCTATCAATCTTCCTTATTTACCCTGAAGTTGTCAGCCTACCCAGCTTTGCATAACCGGTCAACTACGCAAATAAATTATAATCAAGAGCAAGACCAGTTCTTCTATTTCTGTGTATGCTAATGTCTGATGTTGTAGGTTCATCTGTCGCCTGAATCAGGTTCATAAATATTAACTCTTGTAGCTTCGTTCGCTTGAACTTACTTCCACTTTTATTCCACTAGAACTTACTATCGGAATAAAAAGTATCATATGTCCTAAACTCCTAATTCTGGTCACGATCTATTTGTGTCTCACCTATCAAGTTTCATCGAAATCTGTTCTACCGTTGAAGCGCAGTTCCCAGACATACAAACATATTACTGGCATTTTTTGTTGGAGTAGGGTAGTAGTAGGAGTACTAATAGTATGAACTGTTTAAAAGTCCTTCACACCTTTGTAATGAGCGATGCAATTAGACATCTGTCAGTTAACTATCGACCCCTGAACTCGTGTTAACGACGCAAATTGGCAAAAACTTGACTACGACACGTTCGTGAACGTGTTGGATCTCAGAACTCACGCATTCGCAATTATACGACGAGCCACACCACTGGCCTATTAAGAATATCAACGAAGTATTAAGGAGGTATGTCACTAACGGTCCAAAACAAAATGGTGGCTTTTGAACTGCAAACCTGGGCCTTACATCGAAATGGTGGCAAAACAAAGTTGGACATCCGAATTGGCCCCTTTGATTTTTTATTTTATTCTATCTTTAAATAAAAAAAACAATCCGCCATGATGCATCATGTCATATTTATTCGTAACAAATAATCTGTGAAAACGTATTAAATTACAATCGTGTTATTACTATTAATGTATAAATAACCTTTACTCCGATATTATTGCATCCTACGGACATTTAAAAGTGGATGAACTAGCAAAACGAGCGTGACGAGAACGTGACGCGAGTTTAATGGAAAAAGAAGGATTTCTTGGAACGATAAAAATAGAGTTAATTAACTTATCTAAGCATTTCAAGTCTAATAAATGTATTTTCACTAACTTGTCTTGTTTCAGCCTTAAAATAAATGACGAAAGCAATAACTATTTTAGTATAAAAGTCGTTACACTGAAAGCGATAACACACTCAAATTTGTACTCACTCAACTAAATCATTTTAGAGACATAAATGCAAGCACTGACTTTGATTTATAAAGTGTACAACGTGTTGCCGCATCCTATAGTTTTCGTACATTATTTTCGAGTCGCTAGAGAACTTTAAACAATTTATGCCCTTAAAAATGTATTTGGTCACGGTTAGAGCGTCATCAGTGGCATTCAATAGGTCTTCACTCTTCAATGGTGCATGAGTACGGGCTCTTGGGGCATTCCAACAAGTGGGCCATGTTTTGGATAGGGGCACATGCTCAAGAGATAAAATGACGTTTATAACCCCGCCGGGAAGCCAGGAAGTCTCCGGCAGCAAGCCGGTACATTTTACCAGTAGGTACCTGATGTTCTCCTTCAAGTACATAAAATAATTCAACTGTTTGCAACTATACAATGTGTAAGAGAAAAAACACAGTACCCGAAAAGAGGTCATTGTACTTATCATTATGAAAAACTTTTAATATGAGACCAACGCCGAAAAATAACTTGCTGTTCAGTACATTATTTTTAGTTACCCGAACATCACTGTGTGGGAGAGTCTATTTTCTGTTTCACGATAACTTGTTTTATTTTGTTGTTTGTTCTGTTACAAGTTGTTTAGGTGTGGATGTTTCGGTATTTGCATTTAAGCAGAAAATTACTAGTTAGCTCGTTGAGCTACGCAATAATTCATAACCCGAGGGTTCTATTGAACTACACTTACTTTACGTAATAGTTGCACGCTGTGTTCACAATCAAAATTAAGCCGTCACTTAAACTTTGCCTAGAACTTAAATATGTGATGCTTGAAATTGATAATTCAGTTTTAAATTAAATATAATTTAGTTATAAGTTCCTATCAAAATTGGCACATAAACTGACCACCACATAATATAATCCAATCTAATAACCCAAATCTGTGTCACAACACTGAGCATGCGTGATACTGATATTACATGCATTTATCATTTGCAGAATAATTTACTCAGGCGGTTCTGTGTTTATGTTGTGAAGTAGGTCAATATTATTAAACCTGCACTGTTCCTTTTGATCCATTTGTGTCTCATCCGCAGCGAAAGTCTCTCGTTGAACAAAGATGCGCTGTTTAAAGTAGGTCGAATTGTTTGTTGTTACATTATGTAATAAGTATTACGTTCTGATTATGTTTAGTAACTAGGTATCGTTAATAGAGTGGTTTTGAACTCTCTGTGGCTAAATAGCGATATTGCATGACTGCATGCAATACCTCAATTAGGTAGGATGCAGACGCCTAGTGCTGAGTTTTCTTGTTAAGCTCACTGATATATTGTATTCAAAGAGTACCTACGTCAAATCTGGGCCAAGTGTTTTTACAGCGATCGTAAAGAGCTATCCAAAGTCCAAACATCGTTGAATCGATCGAAATCAGACAGAACAAGAAGCTACTCGTAACAAGCCAGTGGTATAGTATATTCTCAAGGATTTTGCTTTATTTGGATTGTATAATACCAGACAAAAGAAACAACACAATTGAAATTAAACTTTAATATTCATATCATTGAACTCAGTTTCAATTGGGCATTGAATAGGGATTCTAATAAGGTGCACCCTCTGACCTGTGGGTCACGTCGGCTCTTGTGCGGCGGACGATAATTGTTGAAGGTTCTTGGATTACAGTGTAGTGCGGGGAATATGCATATACGATAAATTAATAACGTCGCTTTTCATGCACGGCCACGCGCGGGTATTAATGTGATCGTGTACGAGATGTCTTGTGTCTCTTAGTTAGTTATTAATGATGCAGAATTTCTAGTGTGTTACCGCTGCAAGCATTCTAGAGGTGTCACAGTGCACATAAACTCACGAATGCGTTACAGGCAATTTGCATGTGAATGCGTATTGTTGCGGTTTCACAACGAGAAGAAACAACACACTTCGATTGCTGCGAATAATTCGTTTTACAAGTTAACGAAATTACGTGAAATTTTATTTTTAGATGTAGTGAAATTCAACAACCTCCGTAGCAACTGCAGTGGTTCAGGTATGCGACTGGCTGTGAGGTTGTCGAACTACCTTCAGCTTCATGAAATGTAGGAACTTATTACATTAAGGTTATCGATATTTCGACAAAGGCGCGGCTGACAACAATTAAAACCAATGTCATGAATATTAAGTAAAATAAGTTATGTCCAGAAGCTTTTATGTTGTTGTTTATGTGACTTATTAACAGCTGCCGTTGAAGATGTCATGTTTAAACAACATCTTTTTTTGGTTGTTCATATAGTGTCTTGGCTGTGGGATCTCCTGCGTCGTGTCATGGCCTGAACATTTGCGCAATTTCACAGAGATGCCGCAAAACGCGCTGGAACGTAAAAACGTCAACGATGTTATTTTAATTGATTGTGTAACACGGTGTCAGGGAATAAAATACACATATAAACATTTAACTTAAGTTGTTCGGTTTGATCTTATGTTGCTGATAAAGTATGTTTCTTACTACTGTTTTTGTCTCGTGCTTATTATTACTTTTATTTACTTTGCCACGTCTTTTGAGTGGGCGTACTATGTGTAGATATTTCAGTTTGAAGTTTATAGCTATGTTAATTACATTGTTTTTCAAATTGCCTTAACCCTAGAATCGAAAGGGTATCATAATGCACAGCTATTTGGATTAATATTCAGGCTGTTTTTAGGTTCTCTCATTGTCAGTCTTGAGTTCGAAATTTTATGTAAGGGAGGTTTCCATGGTGTCCAAACAACAAGGTTTGGCTTGCACCTGTCGCGAAGTTATGTAGGACATACGGATTTCGATGCAGACCATTGATAAATTATACACTTTGATTTCTGCTGATTTCGATGCAGACCATTGATAAATCATACACTTTAATTTCTGCTCATCGCTGTAATTTTACAAGTAGTGCCCTGTAATTATTTAATAGCAAAACTACACACAGTGTAATTACTCATACATTTTGAAGATGATTGTTTTAGCTAGATATTGCAATTCTAAGTAATTCGATACATTAAACAATTAACATCAAAATAACCGTAGGTCCTCTTCAACAACAATTATTATTACTAGTCCTTATTTTATATTAAGACAACACAATCTCTTGTATTTAAGGATTTGTGCTTTGTAATATTTAAATATAAGTCTTTTTGAAATGACAATTGCTGTCGCGTGGCATCATGCATATGGCAGCGACTGCCAGCTATTATGCTGTCGTTTAAAATATTGGCAGTTATGGGCACGTGAAGGTTAATCCTCTGATTGTAGGAGCCTCGTCTGTCAGCATGAATAATACGCGAAGAACTATGCAGTCGCAAAAATTGTATGAGATAATGTTATGATCCGTGTCGCATCTTTTTGTGCTTCCCACAATCAACGCACCTTGAATTTATTACGTGGAACTATGAAAGAGTTGTTATAGCTACTTGAAGGATACTAGCATTGCATATTATTACGAATAAGTTATATAACTTAACTAGTATTTCGCTTGGGGGCGCGAGTTGCAAGCAACTCGCGGTGTCTTTTTAGTATTTTTTGACTAACAATTATTATTTCTCTGTGAAAATACGCAAAGGGGTTGAAAGAAGGGGGTTGAAAACGGTTAAATAGGGTTGAATTTTGATTCGCCATATACTCACCCAGATACCCTCTATACAACCCCGCAGACCATTTTTCTCTAAAATGTCAGATTTCTGAGATACGCAACGGGGTTGAAACAAGGGGGTTGAAAAGGGTTGAATATTTCATTCATCATATACTCATCCAAACACTCTATACAACCTCGAAAACTATTTTTCTCTACTATGTCAGGTTTCTGAGATACGCAAAGGGGTTGAAAAGGGTTGAATTTTTTAATCGCCATATACTTGTCCAAATACCCTCCATACAAACCTGAAAACCGTTTTGCTCTACTATGTCAGGTTTCTGAGATACGCAAAGGGGTTGAATAAAACAATCCATACATGCTCTGTGTGACACAGATGTTCACAGAACTGTATTTGTTCATAAACTGTATCTCAAAGTGTGTGTATCCTAGAAACTAAGATGTATTTTTGCATGCAAAATAAAATAAACTTATTATTATTATTATCAGTTATCTTTTTTTTCTCAGCTCTATTTTGGCTGGTTTTTACCACATTTACGGACCAAGCCAAGTAAATGTAGCGTGTGGTGCGTTTAATGGATTGTGTGATGAGGTCCTACTTCGTTGTCATCTATCTGCATACATTTTCTGACAATTCTGCATGTATTTAGAATCGCAGTCTTTTGCAATGTTATGTAGAGGGTTTCTGTAAGATCTAATAATTTTAAACTATGGAGGAGATAATTTGGGATAACAACCGTGGTGGAAAGTACTATTGGAACTACACATACTTTTTCTTGACGCCAGATTCTCATAACTTCATCTTTGAGTTCTGCGTATTTACTTATTTTTTCAGTGATCGTCTTCTGAATGTTATGTGTATTGGGGATTGCAATGTCTATCAAATAAGTTATTTTATTTATTCTATCCTGTAATGTTATATTCGGTCTATTATAATGTATGGTTCTGTCGGTGAGAATGGCACGGTCGTAGTAGAGCTTATGTGTAGTACTTTCTAAAATGGTTTGTGGTGTATAGTTGTAGTAAGGGGTTTTAGTGTTTTGAATGAGTGCGTGTTTGAGAGCTAGTTTTTAATGGATGACGTTTGCTACTTGGTTATGCCTATGAGTGTAATCGGTCTGCGTGAGTGTTGTGCAGGCGCCAGTAATATGCTGAATGGTTTCAGGTTGGGTGTGACACTTGCGACATTTATCGTTTGTTACTGTAGGGTCTTTAATTATATATTTTCTGTAAAAAAAATTGTGTTAATGATCTGTTATTATTATTATTTCCTTTATTCATTACATAAATACATATAAATTACATTTTTAAATATTAAAATACAATTATATAAAAATATTTAAAAATATAAAAAATAGTAGCCCACCGGTATCGGGAACAGGGTCCAAGCTACCGGCGGTCAGGGCCCCAGAGAGAGGAACCTCCTAACAATGCGAGCCGTGTCCAGAAGTACCGCTTTCTGGATCAAGCCCTTGATCCAGCTGCCTAAAGAGAGCCTCTTAAGGTGTTGGTCGAGGCTCTTGGCTATTAAGCCATTGACGGAAACGACTATCGGTACAATGATTGCTGAATCCACATCCCACATGTCGACAACCTTGCGAGCTAAGTCATTTAATTTGCTTATCTCCCTCGGCTTTCACGAGGTTCTCGTCATGTGGAACAGTTATGTCTACAATCATTGCACGCCTCACGATTCGGTCCACCACCACTATATCAGGCTTATTGTCAACAATAGTCCTGTCAGTGATGATGGACCGATCCCAGTACAATGTGATATTGCCATTATCGAGAACTGGGTCGGGCACATACCTGTAGTACGGCACCTCCGATTCCACAAGTGAGTATTTTAGAGCAAGTTGCTGGTGGATAATCCTGGCTACGAGGTTGTGCCTATGCAAATACTCTCAATACTTATTATTGTTATTATGTAATCCCGAAGACCATTTTTCTCTACAATGTCAAGTTTCTGAGATACGCAAAGGGGTTGAAAGTAGGGGGTTGAAAAGGGTTGAATAGGGTTGAATTTTTGATTGGCCATATACTCATACAGACACCTTTTATACAACCCAGAATACCATTTTTCTCTAAAATGTCAGATTTCTGAGATACGCAAAGGGGTTGAAAGAAGGGGGTTGAAAAGGGTTGATTTTTTTATAGTCCATATACTCACCTAGATACCCTCTATACAACCCCGAAAACTATTTTTCTCTACGATGTCAGCTTTCTGAGATGGGTCTACCCTTTATAGCAGAACTTTTAATGTCATAATATTATTTTGCATAACAACGGATAGCATAATCTTCACTTCGCAGAAAATTGTTTGGTGTACCCTCATTTATCATACATTAAAAAGTCATAATTTTGTAAGTCAGAATCATCTTTAGACATAAATTTCATATCCATAATGATTAAAAAGTAGAACCATCTTATCGCAGAAAGTTCACAGTCAGAATTGTCTTTTGGCAAACATTTCATATCGGTAGTCATTAAAAGGCAGAACTGGCATATTTCCGAAAGTTAACAGAATCATCTTTTGTCATACATTTTGACATCCATAAATAGAAAGAAACATCTGTTATATTACAGAAAATTCAGTTACAATAATTTTGCATTTCTTACCAGAACAATAAAATTTGTACAAGCAAGCATGCAGCATGCAAGCAAGCACGCAGCATGCAAGCAAGCAAGCAGCATGCAAGCAAGCATGCAGCATGCAAGCAAGCAAGCAACATGCAGCATGCATGGTTTCTGTCACGGCTACGGCGCTGCGCGGTTCCGGCGGTCCCACGCGAGTTTATCGTTGCAGATGGGTTTAACGCTCACCACCGCAGCTTCGGCTTGCGGCCCGGCTTCGCCGGCCAGCCTCAGCCGCGGCGGCGAGTGTTACAACCACCTGCTCCTCAAATCGCGGGCCGCCTCACCGCCTCCGCGCCTTCGTGGTTTTAAATTACACTCTAGGGGTAGGGCAGACAAGACTACATGGAGTCGGTTTTGCAGCGATTCGTTTCAGTCACTAAATTTGTAGTAAAAAGCGTTTACTGTTAAGACAATGTTTAAATTTTAATATAAGTTCCTAAGATTAGATACAAATGCTTGTTTTATGGAAATGGTTAAATAGATTCATCCCAGGTGAAATTCTGCCATCTTCATAGTATGCCAAGTGAAATTTATTATGCAAAATGATCGTTGTTCCAAGTAAACATTGTGCTAAACGAAATTATGCGATGTTTTAACAATGCTAAAGGTAATTATGCCAAATAAAATTCTGCCATCCTAATAGTATGCCATTGTAAATTCGGGCATATAAATATTCGGCCAAACAATAGTTATACTAAATATTTTTTATGCCTTACAAATACTCGTTTAAAAAAGATTATGCCAAGTGTGTTATGCCAAGTAAAATTCGGAGCAACAAGATTCTGCCAGATAGAGGGAACCCTTCTGAGATACGCAAACGGGTTTTTTTTTATTTACAGTTCATTACCGCGGACTTGGTGGTCCGCGCCTTTTTTTACGGGTTAAACTTGTTTAGATTTTTTTTTTACATTACATATAGTATGTGCTTCCACATAGGACACTTTTCCTTAATCTACGCACAAGTTATTCCTGTGAGCATACAATAAAAGCATTTCGTAGCTTATGGTCTATGTGAGTCCGGCCACTCAAAGTGGATCCGAGAGGGCCCAGGAGAAGGCAGCCGCCGAAAAAGCTGCAAAGGAGCAGAGCAAAACTACCAGCCCAGAGGACCAAGCCCGGTCGAGGAGTCGCCTGAAAGCAATCGGTACTTTCCTCAGTTCTCTACTCCCTAGCACCAGCCACAAATCACAAGCTGATAAGCAGGGGGAAGCAGTGGAAAGGTTCTTCAGAAAAACACCAAGAGAACCATCACCAAAGAAGCCCACACCAACAAGAGCCGACAAAGGGCATGTTATCCCACCGACCCTCGCAGCCAATTCAGGCACTATGGACCACGTGAAGAGCGCTTTCCTCGAGTACATAGCAATCGTGAGAGCGACCAGAGAGGTTAATCTCATGACATGCAAGAAGATCCTGCAGACCTTCCAGAGAAACACTGAAGGACTGCTAAGGGTACTGCTCGAGGAGGCCGAGGCGGCCGTATACGACAACGTCAAATCTCAAGTCATCATAGGAGAAATGACGGGGTCGTATATGGCAGCTTTCAGCGCGGAGAGTGACCTTGTGACCCTGTACGAGGAGGAAACGCAGTGCTCAGGCAAAATAAAATTCAGAGCAACGAACACCGACCCGATACTGATTACCGCCAAGTGTACCAAAATCATGCTGGATGACAAGATCCTTGAAATGGCTCAGTCCATTCTGGGGACTTCAGACATCCAGGAGCATTGGGCGGTACCCATTATCAGGTGGGTAAACGGAGTTCCGGGTTGCGGCAAGACAACCTGGGTGGTTAAACACTTCGACGAGGAAAAGGACGTTGTGGCGACCACGACAACTGAAGCTGCCAAAGATCTCAGGGAGAAGCTTGCGCACCGCTTAGGAGACCAAGTAAAGACAAAGGTGCACACTATGGCCTCAATCTTAGTAAACGGGTTCAGGAAACAAGAGAAATGCTACCGCCTCACGGTAGACGAGGCTCTTATGAACCATTATGGGGCCATAGTCATCGCAGTAAAGTTGTCTGGAGCAAGCGAGATTGTCCTTATCGGACCATTTTTGGACAGAGTGAACCTATTCGAGTTAAGGTATACCCCGTATACCCGTCCATATATGGTGGCTGGCATCACCCATGAACTCCTCTGCACACATCGCAACCCGATGGATGGGCAGTAACGCGCGTTCTCGCTGATGTTGCTCGCGAACGGTGCTGAATTCCGGGATTCGCTAGGGGCCAGATTTTAGGGCTCTTTATGCCCTTTCAAACGACACCAATCTCGGTCTTCTAGCACCAGGGGTTACGAAGATAACTTGCGGGGGGGTGAGGTAGTCCCGAGGGGGAGGGGGGAGGGGGAGGTTTCGTGGGGAGACGATAGGCGGTGGGGTCTTGGGTGGGGGTCTTGGGGGGGTCTCGTGCGGAGGTAAGAGGGGGTGGGGTCTTGGGAGTGGGGGTCTTGGGGGAACGCCACTCGTGTGGTGGTTTGGAGGTTTAAGTTGGAGGGGGTATTCCCAGGTTGGGAGGGGGTGGTTGTGAAAAGTAAAGGGGGGGTAAAGCTCGCGAACGGTGCTAAATTCCGGGATTCGCTGGGGGCCAGATTTTAGGGCTCTTTATGCCCTTTCAAACGACACCAATCTCGGTCTTCTAGCACCAAGGGTTACGAAGATAACTTGCGGGGGGGTGAGGTAGTCCCGAGGGGGGGGGGAGGGGGAGGTTTCGTGGGCAGACGATAGGCGGTGGGGTCTAGGGTGGGAGTCTTGGGGGGTCTCGCGCGGAGGTAAGAGGGGGTGGGGTCTTGGTGGGGGTCTTGGGGGGTCTCGTGGGGAGGCGATGGGTGGTGGGGTTTTGGGAGTGGTGGTCTTGGGGGTCTCGTGGGGAGGTGAGGGTGGTGGGGTCTTGGGAGTGGGGGTCTTGGGGGGTCTCGTGGGGAGGTGAGGGTGGTGGGGTCTTGGGAGTGGGGGTCTTGGGGGATCGCCACTCGTGTGGTGGTTTGGAGGTTTAAGTTGGAGGGGGTATTCCCAGGTTGGGAGGGGGTGGTTGTGAAAAGTAAAGGGGGGGTAAAGCTCGCGAACGGTGCTGAATTCCGGGATTCGCTAGGGGCCAGATTTTAGGGCTCTTTATGCCCTTTCAAACGACACCAATCTCGGTCTTCTAGCACCAGGGGTTACGAAGATAACTTGCGGGGGCTTGAGGTAGTCCCGAGAGGGGAGGGGGAGGTTTCGTGGGGAGACGATAGGCGGTTGGGTCTTGGGTGGGGGTCTTGGGGGGTCTCGTACGGAGGTAAGAGTGGATGGGGTCTTGGTGGGGGGTCTTGGGGGTCTCGTGGGGTAGGGTGAAGGGTTCAGGAGTTCCCTCAGGACTTACGTATGCGCTGGTGCGGAGCTGGAGCGGATTCTTCACGTCGGTCCGCGTGATGGCTGGTGTGGTACAATAATTTTTCGGCCGGCTTCGGAGTCTTCACACAAGGCTGATATATTAAAGAAAAGCACGTGGTGACAAAAAGTGTGGTTACACCACGCGGTTTGAGGTTGTTTTTTGGTAATAACCTCGTGCTTTTTGGCGATCTTGGTACCTTTATGTCTTTATTGGTTTCCCTCCGATTTCCAAGATTCTTACGCCGTTGAATTTGCCTTCGCCTCCTCTCTCTGGGTGAATGTGGGAGAGGTAATCCGACTACGCAAAGGGGTTGAAAGAAGGGGGTCGATAAGGGTTGAATTTTTTGTTGGTCGTATACTCATCCAGACACCCTCTATACAACCCCGAAGACCATTTTTCTCTAAAATGTCAGGTTTCTGAGATACGCAAAGGGGTTGAAACAAGGGGGTTGAAAAGGGTTGAATAGGGTTGATTTTTTTGGCCATATACTCATCCAGATACACTCTATACAACCCCGAAAACCATTTTTCTCTACAATGTCAGCTTTCTGAGATACGCAAAGGGGTTGAAACAAGGGGGTTGAAAAGGGTTGAATAGGGTTGATTTTTTTGGCCATATACTCATCCAGACACTTTCTATACAACCCCGAAGACCATTTTCCTCTAGAATGTCAGGTTTCTGAGATACGCAAAGGGGTTGAAAGAAGGGGGTTGAATAGGGTTGAATTTTTTAGTGGCCATATACTCATCCAGACACCTTCTATACAACCCCGAAAACCATTTTTCTGTACAATGTCAGGTTTCCGAGATATGCCAAGGGGTTGAAACAAGGGGGTTGAAAAGGGTTGAATAGGGTTGAATATTTTATTCGTCATATACTCATCCAGATACCCCCTATACAACCCCGAAGTCCATTTTTCTCTACAATGTCAAGTTTCTGAGATACGCAAAGGGGTTGAAAGTAGGGGGTTGAAAAGGATTGCATAGGGTTGAATTTTTTAGTGGCCATATACTCATCCAGACACCTTCTATACATCCCCGAAAACCATTTTTCTCTACAATGTCAGGTTTCCGAGATATGCCAAGGGGTTGAAACAAGGGGGTTGAAAAGGGTTGAATAGGGTTGAATTTTTTACTGGCTATATACTCATCCAGACACCTTCTATACAACCCCGAAAACCATTTTTCTCTAGAATGTCAGGTTTCTGAGACACGCAAAGGGGTTGAAAGAAGGGGGTTGAAAAGGGTTGAATTTTTTTTGGCCATATATTCATCCAGATGTCCTCTATACAACCCCGAAGACCATTTTTCTCTACAATGTCAGGTTTCTGAGTTACGCAAAGGGGTTGAAAGAAGGGGGTTGAAAAGGGTTGAATTTTTTTTGGCCATATTTTCATCCAGATGCCCTCTATACAACCCCGAAGACCATTTTTCTCTACAATGTCAAGTTTCTGAGATACGCAAAGGGGTTGAAAGTGGGGGGTTGAAAAGGGTTGAATAGGGTTGAATTTTTTATTGGCCATATACTCATCCAAACACCCTCTATACAACCCCGAAAACCATTTTTCTCTAAAATGTCAGATTTCTGAGATACGCAAAGGGGTTGAAAGAAGGGGGTTGAAAAGGGGGTAATTTTTTTTTCGTTTTATACTCACCCAGACACCCTCTATACAACCCCGAAGACCATTTTTCTCTACAATGTCAGGTTTCTGAGTTACGCAAAGGGGTTGAAAGAAGGGGGTTGAAAAGGGGTAGTTTCAGATTTTTCCCATACTCACCCCGACACCTTCTATACAACCCCATAAAAAGTTTTCCCCTCATAGCACGGCAAGTGGGAGAACAATTGTGTCAATCAGTCAGTCAATCAATCAGTCAGTGGTTTTTTAATTGTATATAATATAATAATAACTAGTATTTCGCTTGGGGGCGCGAGTTGCAAGCAACTCGCGGTGTCTTTTTAGTATTTTTTGACTAACAATTATTATTTCTCTGTGAAAATACGCAAAGGGGTTGAAAGAAGGGGGTTGAAAATGGTTAAATATACTCACCCAGATACCCTCTATACAACCCCGAAGACCATTTTTCTCTAAAATGTCAGATTTCTGAGATACGCAAAGGTTTGAAACAAGGGGGTTGAAAAGGGTTGAATATTTCATTCATCATATACTCATCCAAACACTCTATACAACCTCGAAAACTATTTTTCTCTACTATGTCAGGTTTCTGAGATATGCAAAGGGGTTGAAAGAAGTGTGTTGAAAAGGGTTGATTTTTTTATTGGCCATATACTCACCCAGATACCCTCTATACAACCCCGAAGACCATTTTTCTCTACAATGTCAAGTTTCTGGGTTACGCAAAGGGGTTGAAAAGGGTTTAATAGGGTTGATTTTTTTATTGGCCATATACTCACCCAGATACCCTGCTGCCTGTTTCTGCTATAATGACGATATCGTCTGCAAATCGCAAGTGAGAAATGTACTCGCCATTGATGTTAATGCCACGTTCTTTCCAGTTCAGCGTCTTGAACATATCCTCCATTGCATTAGTGAACAATTTCGGGGAAATAACATCCCCTTGTCTCACTCCTCGATGCAACGGTATGGTACTTGTTTGCTGATTCTGTACTTGAACGGACATGGTGGCGGCCTCGTAGAGACATCTCATCACTTGGATGTATCGCCAGTTTACTTGGCAGCGCTGCAGGGACTCCAGAACAGACCAGATTTCAACAGAGTCAAAGGCCTTTTAATAGTCCACAAATGCTAGACACAGGGGCTGATTGTACTCTTCGGTCTTCTGTATAATCTGCCGCACTGTGTGGATGTGGTCTATGGTGCCATATCCGCTCCGAAACCCAGCCTGCTCCGCTGGTTGGAATTCGTCGAGTCTTCGCGCAAGACGGTTCGTGATCACTCTTGAAAACAGCTTATAGACGTGGCTTAGAAGGGATGTGGGTCGATAGTTCTTCAACAGGGTCTTGTTTCCCTTTTTGAAGAACAAAACGACCATACTTCTACTCCACGCCTCTGGAGCTCTCCCTTCAAATAGGACAGCGTTAAAAAGCTTCTGGAGCTCCCTAAGTACGGGGTTACCTCCAGCTTTCAGCAGCTCTGTGGTAACGCCGTCTTGTCCAGGGGCTTTTCCATTTTTAAGCTGCCCAAGAGCGATCTCGATTTCGCCAATACTGACTTCTGGCAGGTCTTTAATGGCGTGTCAATGTGGCTTAGAGCCACATTGACACGCCATTTCACCGAAGACCCTCATTTTCGGGATCAGGACGAGATGCATGCGATGCGTATAACCGGCTATAGAAGTCCTCCACTTCCGAAAGGACTGCTGGCTTCGAAGAAACGAATTCTCCACTTGCTGTGGTCAACTTCGTCTGGTGGCTTCTTCCGAGAGATTGTACGAACACCTTTGACCCCCGATTCTGCTCGATTGCTCTTTCAACCGAAAGAGCATTGAAGCGCCGGAGGTCGCGTCGTACGTGTTTGTTGATCTCTCGGTTTAGAAACCGCTTTGCCGACGAAGTGGTGGGTGGGTTTTCACGTCGTTCCTTCATTAGCCCTAAAGTTCCTTCTGAAAGCTTGGACTTCTTGCCCTTACGCTGCATATCACAGAATCTTTTACCTTCTTCCCTGAGGATCCGAGTCACATTTTCGAGGTTCTGGTTTACGTCTCTTGTGGTTTCCACGGCAGCGAATCGGTTTACCAGGTTTGCCTGGAACGTTTCAGATCCTGCCATGGTTTAGAGCAGAGTTGGTCGGAGTCTGGACTTCATCAGATAGACACGTTCGGCCTTGAAGTTAATATTCAGAAAGCCTCGTACAAGTCGGTGATCGCTACCGGTATTGAACCTATTGATCACGGAGACGTCTCTGAATATATGCCTCTTGTCCGTTATGATGAAGGCAATCTCAGTTTTGGTCATAGTGTCGGGGCTTTGCCACGTCCACTTCCTAACACACACTATACAACCTCGAAAACTATTTTTCTCTACTATGTCAGGTTTCTGAGATACGCAAAGGGGTTGAAAAGGGTTGTATTTTTTAATCGCCATATACTTGTCCAAATACCCTCCATACAAACCTGAAAACCGTTTTGCTCTACTATGTCAGGTTTCTGAGATACGCAAAGGGGTTGAATAAAACAATCCATACATGCTCTGTGTGACACAGATGTTCACAGAACTGTATTTGTTCATAAACTGTATCTCAAAGTGTGTGTACCCTAGAAACTAAGATGTATTTTTGCATGCAAAATAAAATAAACTTATTATTATTATTATCAGTTATCTTTTTTTTCTCAGCTCTTTTTTGGCTGGATTTTACAAAAATTAAAATTTTAAATTTTCTGATAATTCTGCATGTATTTAGAATCGCAGCCTTTTGCAATGTTATGTAGAGGGTTTCTGTAAGATCTAATAATTTTAAACTATGGAGGAGATAATTTGGGATAACACCTGTGGTGGAAAGTACTATTGGAACTACATATACTTTTTCTTGACGCCAGATTCCCATAACTTCATCTTTGAGTTCTGCGTATTTACTTATTTTTTCAGTGATCGTCTTCTGAATGTTATGTGTATTGGGCATTGCAATGTCTATCAAATAAGTTATTTTATTTATTTTATCCTGTAATGTTATATTCGGTCTATTATAATGTATGGTTCTGTCGGTGAGAATGGCACGGTCGTAGTAGAGCTTATGTGTAGTACTTTCTAAAATGGTTTGTGGTGTATAGTTGTAGTAAGGGGTTTTAGTGTTTTGAATGAGTGCGTGTTTGAGAGCTAGTTTTTGATGGATGACGTTTGCTACTTGGTTATGCCTATGAGTGTAATCGGTCTGCGTGAATGTTGTGCAGGCGCCAGTAATATGCTGAATGGTTTCAGGTTGGGTGTGACACTTGCGACATTTATCGTTTGTTACTGTAGGATCTTTAATTATATATTTTTGTAATTTTTTTTGTGTTAATGATCTGTTATTATTATTATTATTTCCTTTATTCATTACATAAATACATATAAATTACATTTTTAAATATTAAAATACAATTATATAAAAATATTTAAAAATATAAAAAATAGTAGCCCACCGGTATCGGGAACAGGGTCCAAGCTACCGGCGGTCAGGGCCCCAGAGAGAGGAACCTCCTAACAATGCGAGCCGTATCCAGAAGTACCGCTTTCTGGATCAAGCCCTTGATCCAGCTGCCTAAAGAGAGCCTCTTAAGGTGTTGGTCGAGGCTCTTGGCTATTAAGCCATTGACGGACACGACTATCGGTACAATGATTGCTGAATCCACATCCCACATGCCGACAACCTCGCGAGCCAAGTCAAGATATTTAATTTGCTTATCTTTCTCGGCTTTCACGAGGTTCTCGTCATGTGGAACAGTTATGTCTACAATCATTGCACGCCTCACAATTCGGTCCACCACCACTATATCAGGCTTATTGGCAACAATAGTCCTGTCAGTGATGATGGACCGATCCCAGTACAATGTGATATTGCCATTATCGAGAACTGGGTCGGGCACATACCTGTAGTACGGCACCTCCGATTCCACAAGTGAGTATTTTAGAGCAAGTTGCTGGTGGATAATCCTGGCTACGAGGTTGTGCCTATGCAAATACTCTCAATACTTATTATTGTTATTATGTAATCCCGAAGACCATTTTTCTCTATAATGTCAAGTTTCTGAGATACGCAAAGGGGTTGAAAGAAGGGGGTTTAAAAGGGTTGAATAGGGTTGAATTTTTTATTGGCCATATACTCATACAGACACCTTTTATACAACCCCGAATAACATTTTTCTCTAAAATGTCAGATTTCTGAGATACGCAAAGGGGTTGAAAGAAGGGGGTTGAAAAGGGTCGATTTTTTTATAGGCCATATACTCACCCAGATACCCTCTATACAACCCCGAAAACCATTTTTCTCTACGATGTCAGCTTTCTGAGATGGGTCTACCCTTTATAGCAGAACTTAATGTCATAATATTATTTTGCATAACAACGGATAGCATAATCTTCACTTCGCAGAAAATTGTTTGGTGTACCCTCATTTATCATACATTAAAAAGTCATAATTTTGTAAGTCAGAATCATCTTTAGGCATAAATTTCATATCCATAATGGTTAAAAAGTAGAACCATCTTATCGCAGAAAGTTCACAGTCAGAATTGTCTTTTGGCAAACATTTCATATCGGTAGTCATTAAAAGGCAGAACTGGCATATTTCCGAAAGTTAACAGAATCATCTTTTGTCATACATTTTGACATCCATAAATAGAAAGACACATCTATACTAATATTATAAAGCTGAAGAGTTTGTTTGTTTGTTTGTTTGTTTGTTTGAACGCGCTAATCTCAGGAACTACTGGTCCGATTTGAAAAAATCTTTCAGTGCTAGATAGCCCATTTATCGAGGAAGGCTATAGGCTATATATCATCACGCTAAGACCAATAGGAGCGGAGCAGCGATAAATAATGTTTAAAAATCGGGGATTCCACGGGGACGAAGTCGCGGGCAGCAGCTAGTCTGTTATATTACAGAAAATTCAGTTACAATAATTTTGCATTTCTTACCAGAACAATAAAATTTGTACAAGCAAGCATGCAGCATGCAAGCAAGCACGCAGCATGCAAGCAAGCAAGCAGCATGCAAGCAAGGAAGCAACATGCAGCATGCATGGTTTCTGTCACGGCTACAGCGCTGCGGGGTTCCCGCGGTCCCACGCGAGTTTATCGTTGCAGATGGGTTTAACGCTCACCACCGCAGCTTCGGCTTGCTGCCCGGCTTCGCCGGCCAGCCTCAGCCGCGGCGGCGAGTGTTACAACCACCTGCTCCTCAACTCGCGGGCCGCCTCACCCCTCCGCGCCTTCGCGGTTTTAAATTACACTCTAGGGGTAGGGCAGACAAGACTACGTGGAGTCGGTTTTGCAGCGATTTGTTTCTGTCACTAAATTTTTAGTAAAAAGCGTTTACTGTTAAGACAATGTTTAAATTTTAATATAAGTACCTAAGATTAGATACAAATGCTTTTTTTATGGAAATGTTTAAAGAGATTCATCCCAGGTGAAATTCTGCCATCTTCATAGTATGCCATGTGAAATTATGCAAAATGATCGTTGTTCCAAGTAAACATTGTGCTAAACGAAATTATGCGATGTTCTAACAATGCTAAAGGTAATTATGCCAAATAAAATTCTGCCATCCTAATAGTATGCCATTGTAAATTCGGGCATATAAATATTCGGCCAAACAATAGTTATACTAAATATTTTTTATGCCTTACAAATACTCGTTTAAAAAAGATTATGCCAAGTGTGTTATGCCAAGTAAAATTCGGAGCAACAAGATTCTGGCAGATAGAGGGAACCCTTCTGAGATACGCAAAAGGGTTTTTTTTAATTTACAGTTCATTACCGCGGACTTGGTGGTTCGCGCCTTTTTTTACAGGTTAAACTTGTTTAAATTTTTTTTTTACATTACATATAGTATGTGCTTCCACATAGGACACTTTTCCTTAATCTACGCACAAGTTATTCCTGTGAGCATACAATAAAAGCATTTCGTAGCTTATGGTCTATGTGAGTCCATCATTTTTTTTCTTTTTTTTTTCTTTGTGTTTTTATTTTGTTTTTTTTTAATGTTTATTTTTGTTTTTTTTTTTTATATGTATAATCTTCAGACTTTTGTTCTAAATTACTTATTACTATATTAGTTAAAACACGGATGTTTTGACACACTTAAAACAAATGGATATACATAAAAGGGTGATGCATGGCAGTTTGAGCCGGCCAACCTCGACCTTGCGGGAACGTGAGTATGACAGACTCACTCTGCCATGCAGCTTTACATAATGGTATTTTATTTAACATTATGGAGAATACAGAGTTTGGGTGGAGTTTATTATTGGGGACAGGGATTAGTTTAGGTGGGCCTAATGACCAGGGACTTCGCTAGTTTCTTCTTTCTTCGCAGGGAAGGAGAAAAGCTGGGTATAAGCTTCTGCATAGGCTCAAGCCGACCTAGAGCCCGAATACCTATCTCACCTTGCCTTGCAGCTCTGATCAACGGAAGCACCAGCAAAACGACCATAAAAGGTAGCAAGTATGCTGCACTGCCCCAAATGGTAGTTGCCACTCACCGATGCCGTATAATGCGAACCAAAGGGAAGACGATCGCATTATTCGAGTGGAGAGAGGAGACTCCATTTGCCCAGGCGAGCTCACTGCTCCAACAAATCAGAGAGGCAGGAGAACACACGGTCACAGCTCGCACTATAAGTGTTGACGCGGTGGTGGTCGGAGGGGAAAGAGGAGACGTCGCAGACCGCTTCGGCTGTTTAAAAGCCTCAGGACAGCATGAGTTAGTCGTCTATGAGGACAGAGGGGAAAGTTTGAGCTTTCTCAGAGCCCCAAGAGACCCAACAGCCAGCGCGACGAGCTCCAGAACGAGTCCGACCACTCAAAGTGGATCCGAGAGGGCCCAGGAGAAGGCAGCCGCCGAAAAAGCTGCAAAGGAGCAGAGCAAAACTACCAGCCCAGAGGACCAAGCCCGGTCGAGGAGTCGCCCGAAAGCAATCGGCACTTTCCTCAGTTCTCTACTCCCTAGCACCAGCCGCAAATCACAAGCTGATAAGCAGGGGGAAGCAGTGGAGAGGTTCTTCAGAAAAACACCAAGAGAACCATCACCGAAGAAGCCCACACCAACAAGAGCCGACAAAGGGCATGTTATCCCACCGACCCTCGCAGCCAATTCAGGCACTACGGACCACGTGAAGAGCGCTTTCCTCGAGTACATAGCAATCGTGAGAGCGACCAGGGAGGTTAATCTCATGACATGCAAGAAGATCCTGCAGACCTTCCAGAGAAACACTGAAGGACTGCTAAGGGTACTGCTCGAGGAGGCCGAGGCGGCCGTATACGACAACGTCAAATCTCAAGTCATCATAGGAGAAATGACGGGGTCGTATATGGCAGCTTTCAGCGCGGAGAGTGGCTTTGTGACCCTGTACGAGGAGGAAACGGAGCGCTCAGGCAAAATAAAATTCAGAGCACCGAACACCGACCCGATACTGATTACCGCCAAGTGTACCAAAATCATGCTGGATGACAAGATCCTTGAAATGGCTCAGTCCATTCTGGGGACTTCAGACATCCAGGAGCATTGGGCGGTACCCAGTATCAGGTGGGTAAACGGCAGTGGCGTGCAGTGGGTCGAGTTAGGGTAGGCCAGAAAATAATGTCCAAAAAAAAACACCACATTATTCAGGGTTGAAATTTGGTGTTTTTTTTTTTTTGTTTTTTTTTTTTTTAAATAGGCAATAAAAAAAAACTCATTTCATTAAAAATCAACCCTTAATAATGTGGTTATTTTTTAAATATTATTTGGACATTTTCTCTGGACTACCCTAACTCGAACCACTGCACGCCACTGGTAAACGGAGTTCCGGGTTGCGGCAAGACAACCTGGGTGGTGAAACACTTCGACGAGGAAAAGGACGTTGTGGCCACCACGACAACTGAAGCTGCCAAAGATCTCAGGGAGAAGCTTGCGCACCGCTTAGGAAACCGAGTAAAGACAAAGGTGCGCACTATGGCCTCAATCTTAGTAAACGGGTTCAGGAAACAAGAGAAATGCTACCGCCTCACGGTAGACGAGGCTCTTATGAACCATTTTGGAGCCATAGTCATCGCAGTAAAGTTGTCTGGAGCAAGCGAGATTGTCCTTATCGGACCATTTCTGGACAGAGTGAACCTATTCGAGTTAAGGTATACCCGTCCTTGTATGGTGGCTGGCATCACCCAGGAACTCCTCTGCACACATCGCAACCCGATGGATGGGCAGTAACGCGCGTTCTCGCTGATGCTGCTCGCGAACGGTGCTGAATTCCGGGATTCGCTAGGGGCCAGATTTTAGGGCTCTTTATGCCCTTTCAAACGACACCAATCTCGGTCTTCTAGCACCAGGGGTTACGAAGATAACTTGCGGGGGGTGAGGTACTCCCGAGGGGGAGGGGGGGAAGGGGGAGGTTTCGTGGGGAGACGATAGGCGGTGGGGTCTTGGGGGGGTCTCGTGCGGAGGTAAGTGGGAGTGGGGTCTTGGTGGGGGCCTTGGGGGGTCTCGTGGAGAGGTGATGGGTGGTGGGGTCTTAGGAGTGGGGGTCTTGGGGGGCCTCGTGCGGTCTTGGGTCGTGGGGTCTTGGGTGGGGGTCTTAGGGGGTCTCGTGCGGAGGTAATAGGGGGTGGGGTCTTGGTGGGGGCCTTGGGGGGTCTCGTGGAGAGGTGATGGGTGGTGGGGTCTTAGGAGTGGGGGTCTTGGGGGGCCTCGTGGAGAGGTGAGGGGTGGTGGGGTCTTGGGAGTGGGGGTCTTGGGGAATCGTCCCTCGTGTGGTAGTTTGGAGGTTTAAGTTGGTGGGGGTATTCCCAGGTTGGGAGGGGTTGGTCGTGAAAAGTAAGGGGGGGGTAAAGCTCGCGAACGGTGCTGAATTCCGGGATTCGCTAGGGGCCAGATTTTAGGGCTCTTTATGCTCTTTCAAACGACACCAATCTCGGTCTTCTAGCACCAGGGGTTACGAAGATAACTTGCGGGGGGGTGAAGTAGTCCCGAGGGGGGAGGGGGGAGGGGGAGGTTTCGTGGGGAGACGATAGGCGGTGGGGTCTTGGGGAGTCTCGTGCGGAGGTAAGAGGGGGTGGGGTCTTGGTGGGGGTCTTGGGGGGTCTCGTGGGGAGGTGATGGGTGGTGGGGTCTTGGGAGTGGGGGTATTGAGGGATCGTCACTCGTGTGGTGGTTTGGAGGTTTAAGTTGGAGGGGGTATTCCCAGGTTGGAAGGGGGTGGTTGTGAAAAGTAAGGGGGGGTAAAGCTCGCGAACGGTGCTGAATTCCGGGATTTGCTAGGGGCCAGATTTTAGGGCTCTTAATGCCCTTTCAAACGACACCAATCTCGGTCTTCTAGCACCAGGGGTTACGAAGATAACTTGCGGGGGGGTGAGGTAGTCCCAAGGGGGGAGGGGGGGGTTTCGTGGGGAGACGATAGGCGGTGGGGTCTTGGGGGTCTCGTGGGGTAGGGTGAAGGGTTCAGGAGTTCCCTCAGGACTTACGTATGCGGAGCGTGGTGCGGAGCTGGAGCGGATTCTTCACGTCGGTCCGCGTGATGGCTGGTGTGGTAGAATAATTCTTCGGCCGGCTTCGGAGTCTTCACACAAGGCTAATATATTAAAGAAAAGCACGTGGTGACAAAAAGTGTGGTTATACCACGCGGTTTGAGGTTGTTTTTTGGTAATAACCTCGTGCTTTTTGGCAATCTTGGTACCTTTATGTCTTTATTGGTTTCCCTCCGATTTCCAAGATTCTTACGCCGTTGAATTTGCCTTCGCCTCCTCTCTCTGGGTGAATGTGGGAGAGGTAATCCGACTACGCAAAGGGGTTGAAAGAAGGGGGTCGATAAGGGTTGGATAGGGTTGAATTTTTTAGTGGTCATATACTCATCCAGACACCTTCTATACAACCCCGAAAACCATTTTTCTCTACAATGTCAGGTTTCCGAGATATGCCAAGGGGTTGAAACAAGGGGGTTGAAAAGGATGGAATAGGGTTGAATTTTTTACCGGCTATATACTCATCCAGACCCCCTCTATACAACCCCGAAAACCATTTTTCTCTAGAATGTCAGGTTTCTGAGATACGCAAAGGGGTTGAAACAAGGGGGTTGAAAAGGGTTGAATAGGGTTGATTTTTTTATTGGCCATATACTCACCCAGATACCCTCTATACAACCCCGAAAACCATTTTTCTCTACAATGTCAGTTTTCTGAGATACGCAAAGGGGTTGAAACAAGGGGGTTGAAAAGGATTGAATAGGGTTGATTTTTTTACTGGCTATATACTCATCCAGACACCCTCTATACAACCCCGAAAACCATTTTTCTCTAGAATGTCAGGTTTCTGAGATACGCAAAGGGGTTGAAACAAGGGGGTTGAAAAGGGTTGAATAGGGTTGAATTTTTTATTGGCCATATACTCATCCAGATACCCTCTATACAACCCCGAAAACCATTTTTCTCTAAAATGTCAGATTTCTGAGATACGCAAAGGGGTTGAAAGAAGGGGGTTGAAAAGGGGGTAATTTTTTTTTCGTTTTATACTCACCCAGACACCCTCTATACAACCCCGAAGACCATTTTTCTCTACAATGTCAGGTTTCTGAGTTACGCAAAGGGGTTGAAAGAAGGGGGTTGAAAAGGGGTAGTTTCAGATTTTTCCCATACTCACCCCGACACCTTCTATACAACCCCATAAAAAGTTTTCCCCTCATAGCACGGCAAGTGGGAGAACAATTGTGTCAATCAGTCAGTCAATCAATCAGTCAGTGGTTTTTTAATTGTATATAATATAATGTCCATTGTCAGCAATTAAAGTTTATTGTAGCTAAGTGGGTAAAGGATTTCTATGTTGTATGTTAACGATATTGTATTAAGAACAATTACATCATCGAGGAATTCGCTTAAGGTCACATGAGTTCATATATTCAATGCTTTTTATTTATTGCAGATAATAAAATCAATACTTTCGCGGATTAATACAGTTTAGCCTTCCTCGTAGGTCAAAATAAATTTCCTTCGATTTTTTAATTATTTTTGGTCGACGGTGACGTAATCTTTGGTTGTCAGAATTGATAGTGGCTGTTACTGCAGGGTTTATAAATTCCTGTTATTTATGCATATTGGTAATATTACCTGCGTCGGTGCTAGCCGGATGTTATAACAAGTTGACCTCCCGTGCCATGATGCTTTGCTCTCGTTAATATTGTAAATCACGACTCTTTGTCCATTCCATTCATGCAAATGGGATCTGTTTGTCGTGACCGAAGATAAAAAACAGAGTGGTAGGTACTAGCACCCGCTTTTAGTCAGCGGTTGCGGATTGTAATGATAAGCACATAAGTGTTTACTATACACAGTTAATATAAAACCATAAAATTAAAGAAGAAACGCGCAGTGCTAAAAATACACTAAAGAAAGTTGCACCGGTGTAATAGTTTTGAATTTCTATAAAATGTGGCGCAACCTGCATCCGCTAATAAAATAATTAATTATTTCATTTTATTATATAGCAAATACGCCTAAAAATATTTACTAGTCTTTTTAAATAACGATCAATTCTTGTTCATGCTCGATCAAGATAAATTGACCAAGAAATGAGTTTAGTTAGTGCATCAACCGTGACGTGACTGTGAAGAAATCAAAGCTAGACTTCAATTGTCAACAAAAACTAAATAGAAAAAAGAGCCCAACAGCTTCGGTGCTTTTTCGAAATGGATTGCACGTCTCGCGTCTTTGAGAATTTCGCATCATCTTTTTGTTCGCCTCACATTTGAACGGATACAAAACTTGGGTAATTTAATGTCAATGTGGGGTTTTGTAATTGACATTAACCGCCATCGGGATGATAAAACTGATGTTGTGGTACCTATGAATAATGATTGCGAAAAGGTCTGATTCGTATTATTTATTCTGTACGTTGTGTTCGGTAGCGGATAGTCAGCAGCCTGAAAGGTGGGGACGTAAGGAGGAAAGTGAAAATTATGCTTTTCTCACTCCTCAACTGCTCTTCTCTGTATGATTTCATTGCAGGATCCGGGACTCATCGAGCTTCATTGACTCAGGGTTTTGCTGGTTGCCACTGATGATTCTGGCTTTCAGGAATTGCCGGGTTTTGGAATGGAGTGGTGGGTATACTAAAAAAATGTTGTTGATGATCTTTTTGTTGATTTTTATTACTCAATGTTACAAGATCAATCAGGCGTTTAATTTAATATTGACGATTGAATAAACACGAACAACCTTTAATAGAGAACAATAAAGCACAAACAACCATAACAGTTTTGTGACACTGCATTCCTCTGCATAGTGAATATAAATATGTACCTTGATGTTTTGATGAGTCTGTACTTTGTAATAATTACTTCACTACTGCGGTAAGTCGTAGTCGAATCAAATAGTATGTGCCGATGTGACTGGGAATTACTTTAATTTCGACTTCACTTTCAATTTACAGGTAGTTAGTATCGTAACTGTTTTAATAATGAAAATAGGTACTTTGTGGTACTTCTTCACGAAAAAGTTTTATTTAAAACGTTTTGTTTCAAGTTACTGTAGCAAATATGTATACACATGTGGACTGATTTATTACGTGCCATTAATGTCGGTTTTATAAGCCCGATAATTTAGATATTCATCGATATCGTATGTCAGGAGTCGACTCTTCAACAATGCGGACAACGTTCGTATTTTCGTCAGGTACACAAAGTTCAAGCTTAACTAAAGAATTCGTGTGTAGCACAAATGTCAGACAAAGGTCGTAGGATGATCGGGTGCCATTGTCGTAATGTTAGGCACCATGATACAGGTTGGTGGAACTCGTGACTTGTCGACGAACAATCGAGATTGAGCGATTAAACCCTCATTTATTCAGTTATCGATAATCGTAATTAATATTTGATGTCTCTAAGGCGGCGCGGGCGCAGTTTAAATAAATTAGGTTTCAAAGTCAAAGTCAACATGTAAAAGTTGTAAGTCATTTATCAGAGTTTAATGGTTAAGTCGTCCTCTCAGCAAATAATGTGACCTTAGGTGATATTCTATTATTTGTTTGCGCAGTGATTACATTTTTCTATGACGTGTGATTTACCCGATGTTCTGATAACAGTTTGATCAAAGTACAAAAGTATTTTGTTATCGTATATCGTACTTTGTAAATCATAATGTTCAGTTTTTACAGATAAATGCAAAGAGAACTGAAGAAAAAAACATTTATTTTCATATTTGTACATAGTTACATGTAGAGAAACAGAAATAAAAATTGTAATTAGTTATGCACCTGCCATTTAACTCAATGTACAACAACATAATTCTGGCCAGAATACCAATTATTAAAAAAAAATACATATATTATCTCTAATAGAAAACATTGTATTTATTATACATGCATCGTTTATGGTTATGACATCGTGGCAATCATTAACACCTACAGACATTCATGGCTTTCCGCATTAGAGAATGTCTCACATACAAACTACAATACAATGTTTACTACGACATTTTGTATGTTGATATACAGGAACCATAGTTCACACCTTATGACAAAGTGTCTATGGCATGTAGCTTCGCAATAAGGTAGTTGCATGGAGCAGAAATTACAGACAACGCCTACACCCGTTTCTATTCAGAGGCAAATAAAAGGTTAAGTCAATAATTTGGTATAATTTAATAAACAAAAGTCAAATGAATAATTCTTGCGCTTAAGCTTAATACCTAAGCATAAAACCACGCGATCATGATCACAGGTGATGACAAAAAAATTACAATATGATTAGCATGAAATTTTGAGTCGTAGTAATTTAATAATCGCGTGTTTGTAGTGAAAACCTCTGACGACTCCCGCGCAGCTTCCGATTACATAAACTTCGTAACAACAACATTCTAGTCCGGTACGGTAATGAATATTTGACTTTTGACATTGTCGCCTATTTTATGTTCTCTAGATTTTCTATTCCGTGTCATCGTTTGATTGCGATATATAAAACGTTGTGACATACTGACATATGAACTGATATACCCAGAAGATTTTAGTAGACAATAATATGAACTTTAATGAATAAATGTTGTATTTGCAATTCAATTTACCGAGATGATGATAGGTATTATCGCGCTCGATCATTAATTTTATTCTCTTGGACCACATTTCTCACAGTAGAAGTCACATTTTAGTCATGATTCCTCTGTTTATAGTCTTTAATTCTTCCTTTTACAAAGATTGCTATATTTATTTGGTATCAAAACAAAGGTCAAAGTAAAAGCTTGTTTAAATATCATAACAATTAAAATCACATCATTATTTTAAGTGCTCCGGTTCGACACTTTTCCCGAAGCCGTTTAGCATCAATAATCATGAAATTACACATCGAAGTGTGAACAAAACGTTTACAGTGGAGAGTTTATATTAAACGTTTTTGTTTAAAAAAAGAAACGAGTGTGATGGCGTGTGATAGCGCTAAGTAGGAGTTGACCATAATGACCAACTGAAAGTTAAGTGTTTCGAGGATAAAGGCAAACTCACACAGCGTTTTTATAATTTTCCTCAAACTTTCAATGTAAAGTTTTGCTTGGTTTTTACATGCACCTACTTCTGTATGTTGTCTTAATATTGTGACAATGGTAGCCTCCTTGGCTGCGGGTTACTGGCAGACAAGTTTGTCGATAGGACTTTGAAAGTGTGTGGCAAAAGAATAAAGAGTATTTTGAATTATGTATTTGGAAAATATACATTGTTTTACATGTAGTAAGACTCTTATAAGGCAGATCCCGTAAATAAGAACGAAGTTACATTTAAAAAAATCATACACATATGTAGTTCTAAAAATATTTGTTTCAATAATCACAATTGTTACTAAGAATAGTCTAAAGTGTATTTGGCGTGGTGGATAATAGTCCACTTCTGCTAGAAAGAGGAAGCCTCTGTTCGGTAGCGGAAACATTAGGTATAGGCTGAGTATGCCTATGTTTTATGTAAAGTCACAACATAGGTTGATACATAAATTTCACATAGGATGGATTTCCAGGCTTAAGCGTTCAATTTTTAACTAGGCTCAGTATTGTCAAATCTATACTAATATTATAAAGTTGAAGAGTTTGTTTGTTTGTTTGTTTGAACGCGCTTATCTCAGGAACTACTGGTTCGAATTGAAAAATTCTTTTTGGGTTGAATAGACCATTTATCGAGGAAGGCTTTAGGCTATATATCATCACGCTTAAGCCAATAGGAGCGGAGCATCAATAAAGAATGTTTTAAAATCGGGGATTCCACGGGGACGAAGTCGCGGGCAGCAGCTAGTCAGATTATAAAAATCGAAAGTCAATGTCGTTTCTCATTTGTTTTATAGTCTCTTCCAATTCACCTAACTATTAATCAAGCTACCATTCAGTGAGTCAAGACAAGTCACTATTATGTGAGCCAGGTTTTATCTTAGGCGCCACCTCCACGAGCGAGTGTCTCGCAGCGATGTTATCGTTATGCCACTGCGTTCTGTCACAACAACTTTAAGAACATGTCTCCGCACAGCGATCGACGAGTGTCATTGGATGAGTGAACCGTCCCCAAATCGTCGTGCGCTCGCAGGAGTCGCAGGTTGACACGACCCACTCGCTACAAAACTTTTCATCTTAACAATTACAACGATTTCTTGTACTTGCGAGTCGCGATGATACGCTGGTAGAAGAACCAGCGTCCTGTAGGTACAGATGTTCCGGCAATGGCAAAGCGGACTCGGCGATTAAATCGCTCGTGGAGGTGGCGCCTTATCAGCACGCGGGTGTAACCAGTCCCTTCTCTTGGGGCGAGTGATATATGGCCGAGTCAAGATTAATAGCCCCCGAACGTATTACTAAGTTAATTCACACATTTATACTTCATCATTAGAATCTCCCAATCAATTATTTTAGTTTACGTAAGACCGCCGACTGTTCCGCTTGTTTATCTGTTTTCATTATAATTAAGTAGGAAAACAAATTATTTTGTAATTTGTTGGTTTGATGTCATAATATTAGGTTATGTAGTTTTTGGATGGATGTTTTTGGATAGATTGAGAACATAGAAATACATATACATATCTTTCTTATAGAGGTTTTCGAACACCTCCACTTAAACACCACACAAAAACAGTTATGTGATCGACTTATTAATAGGTAGGTAGTGCACAGACCCTGAACAATTAATTAAATAATTTAATTTTTATTTTGTAATGACGAGAAAAATCTTTATCTCAATTTTGCGTGATGCTAAAAGGTCTACAATTGAACGAAGAGCAAAGACAAAGAAGGCGCCAGTTCACTATAGCTTTGAAGGCTGACACAGTTTTATTTTTTAACTAAGCAATTAAAGTTTTCGAAATTATCAATCAGTAGGTATTGATTTTCCAAACATCTAGGTATAAAAGGTTTCACCCTACTGAAGTTGAAACCTTTATACCTTAGGCGCGATTAAAATTTCTTAAAAGAAAATTTCATACGCGTCCCATTAGTAATTACTGGTGTTCCGTATTGAACATCAACATACGCTGTGATATATTGAAGCTGTTTTTTTATATAGGAACCGGTAGAATAAGCGATATACGAATAGGTAGCCGCTACTGTTGATGCGGATATTAAATTACTTTTATAACGTGAATAAATTATGGCAAATTAAGCAACAAGATTATCACATGAATAATTATAGTTTTCTATTAGTTTATTGTAGTATTAGTATTATTTATATAATATCCTACTGCAGTTCCGTTTTGCCCAGGTGGTCAAAATACGACCTTATTTATTAATTAATTAAATGTATCTTTTGTCATCGCCAAGGAAGGTCTTGGACGTCTTGGAGGCATTCATGATAGATTGATCGTAGAGGACAACACTCCTGGAGCAGTGGAAGCAGTGAATACCGTATAGGTTGAAGAAAAAAAATATTATGAAGCGTTATTTTACAAAATATTAGCTTTCTACATTCTTTCTCCTAGTCAACTTTATTCGTCCAAGGCGTAATTTTCGTAAAAAGGGGTACAAAGTGTTTACTTCACGTTTTAAAAAAATATAACTAGCTTCATGAATATCATTCTTTGTTATGGTGTTTTATCATAATATCAACACAGACATAACTAAAGTTCACGAAGAAGTTTCGTTATAAAAACCATTAATTTAATCTTCAAATGATTATAAATAGTTGCACACAAATAATTCATCATCTAGAAAATACTTAGATATTCCAAAGGTGTAAAACATAATTAAAATAGCAATTAATTGCTTCAGATCAGATAACATTATTCACGGGTTTGTGTGGGACGTATAGACAATAGATTTAGCAGTTGATATATTTCTTTCAAACTTATTGCGGTACGTTGGGTAAGGGTCATAAAATTAGGTGTGAGAAATATTCAGGTCGTAGTATTTCACCAAGTGGCAGTTCAACCTATGCCTAAAGTTTAACTGCAAAATTGCATTACATATCTATGGTAAATCTATTAAGAGTATTTACAATAAAATTCTTTCAATATATTTCTTTGAAATAATTTTGTTACTCTAGACTCTAGAGATAGACACAATTTCGTAAAAGAGGCACTTTTCTTTCGTTTCGATCCAAGAATCCAGAAAAAAATCGTATCTCACCAAACGATGTCCACGTTCCGCGATCTTGTGTTGTGTATACAAATTAGTTACGCGGTGTAATTTCGTCGTAGATAATTTAAAAGCTTTGCTGGGGAAAGAAATACAGAGTGCAAGTGCACTCCTATATTTTATCACGATTTTCTTTTAAGTACCTTCGGTAATTCGGCAGTCGATTGCAGAAGTAACTAGGCCCACATATGTAAAATATTCTCAAAACTAAATACTAAATACAAAACAAACGTGGAGAACAAAACACTTGTCGCAGCTTCGTAGCCAAAGGTGTCGCAACGCGTTGATGTCTTTTGTTGGGCCACAAAAGACGTCAACGTTAGGCGATGAGTGCACTTCAACTTCGAGTTCTAAGCACACTCCATACGTGATTCTTAAATGCTTCTTGAAAGCACGCGTCAAATAACATAGTATTGTAGTATGTGCTTCAGTGATTGATGTATGTCTGTATGTATTGGAAATTATGTGCCATTTGCAAGCAATTATGCAAACCTGCGCTGCACCTTACGTTTTCTGAATAGTTTTTGACCGTTAAATGTTACACCATTAGGCATTGTGTTTCATTGTTACAGCCAATTACTTATGTGTTTGTGTTGTATGTTCGTGTTGGATTAGTAAAACTTTAATTTCATTTTTCTTTTGTTAGATTTACAACATTAAGATATCGTTGACATGAGATTTTTGTTTTAATTATTATTTATAAATATATGTCAAAATATTTGTGATGATACAACGTTAACTACGAATATTGAATTAAATAAATATAAATTAATCATTTTGAGCCCCCACTTAATACTAACATTATAAATGTCTGCATTGGATGTTCAGTTCACACCTCAACGGATTCTGAAAACGGGTACCTACAGTGTTGCCTGGTTAGGGCAGAAGACATGAAGACAAGATTTTTTATCCCGGTATAGGATAATTTTCGCCTTTTACGCGATCAAATCCGCTGGAAAAAGGTAGATAGAACTAAAATTGGCAAAGCTCATCAAGCTTTTTGTCTGTGCGTGTTGCACAAGTGTTGTTTTATTCATCTGTTACAGAGCGCGCGCGCCGCCGCCGGCTGCGCGTGCGACTGTTAGCTTGCACGCGTTTCCACTCCACACTACATACTTGTAACGCTAAATAATGACAGATACAGTTGGATCCGCTTATAATGACATCGAAGGGAAGGGAAAAATACGTCATACTAAGCGGACGTCATAAAAAGCGTAATCTTAGGAACTAAACTAATTCCTATCTTTGTTAAGTACTTTGTGTAATAAGGAGGTAAACAAAAAATTGTATGTTGATAGTCGTAGATCAATCAAAACAAAGTCAAAAACAAATTCGGTATCATGTCCCCAATTATGTTTGGTTATAGTGATCACCAAACATTATTTCTGACAAATACGTCATAATAAGCGATATGTCAGAAAATGAAGTCATTATATCCACACTTTTTTTAAAGAATTTGATATGTAAACCAAAATGAGCTCTGTTTTACTTCATATTAAGTGGTTGGTCAATATAAGCGGAGTTATAATAAATGGATTTCACTGTATATTAAATAGCTGCGATTTAACTGATTGCTTCGTTGGCAGCAGCAGCATGACGTACTCCACGAGGTACTCTGAGGAGGATTCCTGGGTCGAGAGTTTTTTTAATTTTTTTGGATTCTGGATTTGTACCCGGACGATGGCAACAAGTTTGCCCTCATAACCGATAACTATTAAAAGGACTGGCGAAATAAGGGGTTACTATATCAACTGCAAATGATCTACATTCTATGTTGTAACAACATCTATTACTCACGATTCCTAAACAATGCATGAAAAGTAATTTCCCTACGTATGTTCGGTATGCGACCAATATAGACATTAGCTTCAAAATGAAATCATAATTCACCACTACGAATGCAGACTGTTGAAACGTTCACGACATACCATTCACCACTCGACTTGCACTTACCAATGTATTAGTCATTTGTTTTTGTCACTGTTTGCCAATTTGAGAGCGTCCGCGGGAACTGTGTGTAATGGGGCTTGTTATTCAAGAATGTGTCCACAAAAACAATGTAAACTGACAGTAATATATAAAGCGATGTTGTATAAATTCTCCTTTGTGAATAAACGTCATGTTTTTGCCGCACGAAATGCTCTTTCATGGATTGTCAGCGGAAGCCGGTGTGCAATGGACACTGTTCGCTCCCCATGAGAACTGGCACATATCATCTGGGAATTGGCTTCTTTTGAATTGTTTAGAACAGTTTTTGCGTTGTAATTATTGTTGTAACATAGTGTAGTGTTATGTTCTGGATTTCTGAAAACATGAATTAGTTTGGATTGTTTTGCTGACCCTGAAAGCTGTGTATGCTTGTTTATTCAGCAAACTATTTGTAGCAATAGTTTTGATATTTGCTTAAGCAAGTTAATAACTGAAAATTATCTGATTGACTTGATCAGGTTCTTCGGTTAACCTCTCAAGCTTTGAAAACTTTGTAGCACATTTCTCTTAGGGTCCATTATCATAAACGTGAAAAAACTAACTTAAAACTATTTAATTATTTTTTATATCTAATAAACCTAACTATATACGGAGTTATCTATTTGGTAGCAGAAAATAATTCTTAACAAATTCATCAGCTGTCCCATAAAGTATTGCATACAAGTTCTCAAGCGGCAAAGTGTTCATCAGACACATCAGCGCACCACATCCCGTTCCCACCTTATTTTCTTAACACTTAAACATTAAAACGAAAACTATTGTTGTGTTACCATTTAATCCGTGCACTGAGCAATAATAATCACGTTTAAATTATCTAGTATCTTCTGTGTAAGTATAATAGATTGCGTAAAAGTGTAGTTAGCGGGTTTCCACGGTTGTGTTGACAATGCGAGGTGGTGCAACGGTGCTGCTGATGTGGCTGAGCGGCTCAGTCGCACGCGCAGCCTTGCACTGTCAACTGCACACCTACGAACATAGTACAGTACACCCAATCAATACAGTATATCAATACTCGGGTATGGTACACCCAATCCGTTTCATAACAAACAAAAAAGTGGACGTTGTTTTTTCAAGTGTTGTGGTGTTATCGAGTGTTGGGTAACCAGATATTATAGAATGTTGGTTGTTTGTTTGTGTTTACGTTCTTATGTGTTTGGATGTTGATTAACGGACGGAGTAACGTTCGATTTGGTATATGTAATGCTATTACTGTAGAACATGTAAGGACTTCAAAAAAAAACGTGTTTTTTTTTTAAGTTTAAGAAAATTCAGTTTCATCTTGACAGGCTTCTCGCGACTACGATGGGCGGGCGCTATTAGGGCGGGCGGGCGTTTAAAACGAGCACTGTGAAAACATTATTATGTCTTAATTAATGAAAAAATTAAATTTATTCTTCGGATCTAGACACAGTGAAATTCATCAGCGATAACTATTTTCAATAGTCTTAAAGTATAATATTTGGGATTGAACATGTGACTTTTCGGTAACGCATGTTTATCCATTTTGGATTTTTTGACAAACTGACACACAGTCATGAGTTCATGACATTCCGGTAATTGTGTTAGTGACAATGTCACTTTGTCTACTCACATCTTTAAGAACTGTGATATGTTTTACTTTGACCTACATCAATGCAGCTGTACTAAATCACTTTCAATATCAAGAAAACGTAGGTTTGTTTATAAATAAACGTTCTCACTGTTTACAAACAATACTTGTATTAATGATAACCGTATTGGGTTTGCTCAGTTTACGTAAAATCTATAGATACTAATATTATAAAGAAGAAATATTTGTTTGTGCCGAATAAGCTCCGAAACTACTAGACCGATTCTAACCAGTTTTTTACCAATGGAAAGCTACATTATCCCCATGATCTTACGGGAACTACGTGGTTGAAGCCGCGGGGCGCTGCTAGTTAGAAATAAATCAATATTAGAGTCGTTGACCGTGCGTCGATTTCTCCTGAAATAGTACTACAATACGTACCTGCTATTACTAGTAACGGACAAGCAGCATGCTAATTGAGCGTGTCACAGTTCAATGCTCTAATAACTCTGTGAATATCAATCAGTGCACACTAATGATACACTACCCCCTTGGTGACAAATGTTGGCGCCAACATTGCGTAACGTAAAGACTACTGTAGTGTACAATAACCGTTACTTATTGACTTTATTAAAGTTGGTCTAATTAGGAAAAGCTTAGCCCGCGGCTTCACCCCTACCTTATTTAATATATCATTGGAACTGTGAATTTAACCAGAATAAAAGTCTTTGGTACCAGAGGTGGTTTAACTTCCCTTCAATGAATTAATTATCTTGATTGGATCACTACGTCAAGAGATTTTATTACCAACAATTTGCCTCAAGATAGTATCAGTTTCTAGATGATGTTAAAGTAATTGATTTTATTGTTATATTAAACTTAGGTTACTAGGCAATAGCGTGGAAACCCGTCATTGTTTTGTTTAACGACCTTGTAGGAATGAAATCTACCGTAACATTTTCATGTTAACTGGGACGAGGAAGAACGATTATTATACAAACGTAATATGCCTAATTCTTGAAATAATAGTTACTTGCTTTTGCTGTGATGTTTGATTATTATTTCAGGAATACGTGCTACCGTAAAAAAATATCCATATGGACATTTTGTTTTCAAGTAGGTCATGAACTCATGATCTACTCGTGTCGTAAGCTCCATCCAAATCTGTTGAAGCGTGATTGGCAAACATACAGGCTTAGGAAGAAGAATTTACACAAACATTTTTTCACTTACAAAACCACGTGCGCAATAAACAGCGTTAAAATCCGCTGTTAATAAATTCATCCAAGTCAATTAACATGTCGATTAATTCCGGTAAAGACTCACGTTGTTTAATTTCTAATAAGGCGCAGTGTTCACAGTGCTAATGTATTGTTAGGCGCAGCACACACGGTCGCGGACGGCGCGCTCGCTCGTGACGCCTTTACAGTACGAATACCGCTACGTATTATGGGCTATTTGACGCCTAGCGTACTCTTCGAATCAGCCCGTTAAAGACAATAAACCTATCATTACTGTCTCTTACTACACAATTTAACATTTGTTTTGCAATAAACTTTATAGCCGCTAGTGTGTATGTCATGACTAACACATCTTTCTTTTATTTTTGTTTTAATAGATGCAGCTCTCTTTCATCAGGCCCATGAATTAAAAATAGTAATGGTTCTGGATTTCGTATTTCTTTTAAACAAAACGTAATTGATTTTAACATTCACAATTAAAATCTGAAAAAAAAATATTGTTAAGAATAGACCAAGTGATGCGATATGCGCAAGACACAGTTCTAAAAAAAAATGCGGAAATAATTAAAATAAACACCAAAAACATCACACATTTACCATAAAAAACGCCAACAAAAAGTTTAATGTCCATTGGTAATTTTCTGAAAATGCTTTAGAGCATATGCTCCATTTTCATACAAAATTGATGGAAATAAATAAACCGATTTTAATGAAACTTTCTAACATAGTGTAGAGGTTCAATCAGAGCAATTTCAAGTCATCTTTTCCTTGCCTCTTTCCCTCTAAACTCCTTTTAAAAATTGTTCTGTACTCACATTTTCAATCGTAGTTTGCGCGTATCTTCCGTGTGTTTCAAGAATTTGTGAATTTGTATGAAACACCATGAGGAGTAAAAACGCACTCAAACACGTCGGAATATGACTAAACCCGATTGAGGCTGAATGATTTCTATATTGTATAGCTAAACTGATGCTGTGGTCGACCACTGTAATCATAGTAATGTGCTTGGATCTAGAATAAAATGATAGGTTAATTTCTTCATGAGTCCTGCTCCAGTTTACCAATACACGGTCTTTATAATGGAAAACAGCCAGCTTAAAAGTTTCAATTTAACGTCTTTCTTGATAGATTGACTTCACTGTGACCTCTAACAGTCTTTCACTTGGGATCGAAGTGCTTTTTTATATTTAAAACGCACCCTATAATTCAATATTTCGTTTTATTAAATGTATACTATAAAAACCTTTATTACAAAAACGGCTTCGATGCCCTTTGGCTATTAGATACTTAATCATACAAAGTTGCAGCGTTTTTCATTAGAACACAATGTTCCTAATTGAATTTAATACATGATGAATGGAATTTAATGCGGTGTCTTACTAATCCTCTCCGTCTGAGTCAACGCAGCCACCGCGATGAGTTAATCCTAAGCCGTGCGTTTAGAAAACAAACGCGGCGGCATTGAGACTCAATGGAATTCTATTGTTTTTTTATCTCTTCATTAATGGACATGAAATATGTATATTATGCTGTTATGATTGCAAACGGCACAAATTGTTCTTTTTCCATGCTCAATTCCTCTCAGGTCATCAGATAAATCCAATCTTCACCTTGACATTTAGGAAAATGCGTACTCGCATTTAAATTCCAATCACAGTTTTTTCACAAACTCGTGTTACCAAATTACAGTTCAAAGTAACATTCGAATGCGAACAAAGGAATGAACTTTATGATATTGGAATTCTCAATGGTGTATAGGGTTAGGTCACAGATACAATGATAAAATATCATGAGACGATCCGACGAACTTCCACTTGGGCTTGTATTATAGTAATAACAGCTTACGAAACACCTGCCTACACATAGATCAAGGACTAGGTTCGTCATTACTGATGTTACAATGCGAACGATTATATGAATTGTAGGGTCTTGTCCTCCATAATTATGTAAGTGGTAATGGAATTTAAATTTCAATAAATATTTTATTTGCTTGATTATTGCGCAGACGGCGGACGCATATGTTTCGACTCACGTCTGATGGATATTTTAAATGGGATATCAATCTAGACATCATCTTTGATCAATTTGCAGCTGGCACTTATCGGGCGTGTCGTAACTATTCAACGAGAAACGTGAATTATAATGCGCACTGACATTAATGCCCTGTTCGATGCTCTTTGAAGGGTTGTTTGTGTGATTTAGTAATCTTTTAGTCTGTCGTTTGTTTCCTTTGTAAGTAGTTAAAACAAGCGACAAGTACATAAACGCTAGAAATGTTTTCGCGTATAATTAATCTTTTTGCACCATTGCAATTGGTAACTCGAGTGTGGGAGCTGTATCATAATACATTGGATTTTTTTCGTATGCTTTAGTTAGGTTTTTGCTTTAGTAACAGTACAGTCGGGTAAAGTTATATGTGACTACTAAAACTTGTCCTAAGATTTGCTTGTAATGCTTGTGAGTTCTTATTGTTCATAAAAAAAGTAGTTTTGACTCATTGTTTGAAACTTTACTTTTATTTAAGTGCGTATCAGGTAGTCGAGATCTAGATTAAGTTGAAGAAGATTGCACAGGAGATGGAGCAACATAGGTAGATAACTCACAAGTTCACAAATGCAGTTAGCCTCCATTACACTTTACATAACGTTTTCTAATGAAGAGAAGAAACTATTTCGCTGGTATGCATCAGGAAATACTAGTCTTGTAATAGATGAACCGAGTTATCAGTGCATCTGTACCATTAACGGCACATCAGTTGCATAAAGTAGTGGCGCAGTTGCACAATCGCAGCAATTCACTCTCGTTGCGTGTCTGTGGCCGCCATTGTCGCGCACGCGCTTTACTGAGAACGTTCCCGCGTAAAGGGGGCAAAAAGCGCGGGAACTGCGCCCAAACAATAATGGCCGACATAACGCTACGAATGTTATCTGTTGGTATGTACTTACTTGACGTTTACAACATAGCGAATGTTCTCATTGCTCGTTTCAATGCAGTAGCTCATTACCTACGTAATGTAGGTGTCCGCTAAATGAAGCCGTTTATAAAACACAGCTGTCGAAACCTATTTGAAGATTCTTCAGCAATCAGTGGACATAGGCTCACGTAAAAACATAGATCATGACCAAAATATTTGTCGAAAACCGATATTGATTCACTCGTTTGAGTTGACAAACAAACAGTAAGAGAATACATGTCGTCCGGCTATTATCTGAAATTCTGTATAATTGATGCATATTTTACAGCTAAAGAATTTCACTGTTTCGCCAAACACAACAAACAAACAATCAGCATTACTAATAAGTGACTTCATTCAAGCTCAGTAATTACAGTGTCGTCGTTAGCTTAACATCATTTTGTTGCGCACAATCCAGGTGCAGACATTAGTGTTATGTAGTTAAAGCTACTTAACACTTTTTATAATAAAAGATTATATTAATTATGAAGTGCAGTGTAGAATAAGACAATGATTGTACGAAGTGAGAGTGAACACTCGTAATACGTTCCGATAAACAGTGGTGAACTATTGTTAACATGGTAAACGGGAACTATGTACTGTACGGAGACCGACCCTCCTCCGAGTCAGAGATAGTCGACGACCATGTTCATTCGCGATCACACGACCGCAAGAACAAGCGCAAAGCGAACCGGACAGCCAATGAACTACAACACTCTTTGAACTTGGCTCAGCTGGATAACGAGACCGATTCAGTAAAATATGAAAAGAAAATAAACGAGCCGAAATTGCTGCGTTACGTGCCTACCTCGGAAGTGAAAGAGAATTTTGTTACTGAAAAATTTGAGACGTACGATTTGAAGCCGACAGAGGAACGACCGAGACGATACGCTTTTACGAAGAAGCCGAAGAATCCCGCTGACGGGTCTGTGAACTACGCTTACTCGCGCTCGAGCAGTAGCTGCAGCTCACCCAACGGGAACCTTCCCACAATCTCCGAGCACGGCGAACAGTACGGCACGTACCGCGCGCGCGCCTTACCCAACATGCCCAGCATGACCAGCATGAGCAACATGCCCAGCCCTAACGTCAACGACCTCATCCCCGGTTACGACACCAAGCTTGACAAATATTTCTCCAAACCCAGAGATGTGAAGCCGTTCTCAGCCAAGGTAGGGTACAACGTAAGTCTAGTGTGTTTACTAAAGCTTTCTAAAGACAAGACAATTTCTTATTGTTTCTTTAATTATAAAGAGATTAACATATAAATAACATTCTTGCTTATCTTACAAAATAATATATCACGGAGAAACCAATGAGTATTAATTATGTAAAAGTTAATTTATGTACTGTGAAATTCTTTCATTCCATTTATATTAATGCAAACAGTCAATTTATTTTTTGTCAACGGATAAGAATGCGTGGTTATCTAATAGTATTGTTATGCAAATGTGTTATGCCTTGATTATACGTAACTTTATATTTTCAGGGCGTGTCTTTTGCTGATCATGAACTAATAATAAAAATATAGATATCATTCTCGACACGGACATTAATAATATGGCTTTATCTATTTAAAAATAAATAGTGAAAATATGCATCTAAAGTTAACTGAACCACCATACTTAAACTAATAATCTGTCGAGATTATCTGGAAAACAGAATATTTTTAGTTTAATTAATTTCTAATATAGATTTATGTCTTTACTTTGATTTCTATCTTTTAATTGGATGTCGGTGGTTATGTAAAAAAATGTTTGATTAAACGCACGCTTAAATATATACTCCAAGACAATCAGAAAAATATTCGCACATTATCTTATTTCAGTTTTTCATAATGTTTTGCCTTTTATATGAAGACAACATGCTGAAAATAATACTCGAAAATTGCTTTAATTCTGATTAAAGACAAAATATTAAAAGGCGAGCTTTTCACATCCGCAATAATTATACATGCAAAAAGGTACACTTACGATGTAGTAACAACTTAGCCGGTTAATTAAACTATCTCATATACTGGGTTTAAATGCTGTCGAAGTACCAAATACGACATTTTATAAGAGGCTTGGCAATAAACTAATTATGATAGCAGCCAGTACTTAGGCTGAAATTGGAACATATGAGCTAGGCACGTTGATAAGCACACAACGTAATGTATAGACTAAGTGCCTTCCGCGTCGAGGCGGTAACTATGCCTACATTTCTTGCTGAATTTAAACCTGCTACAAATCACGATTCTGATTTATGTTACGATGAAAACGAAGCTACTTTTACCGATGTTTGAGTTGCGATAGCTCTGCGAATAAATATTTATTAGTTAACGATGCCTTGATTTATTGGTTTTAAATGATTTAATTAGCTACCGATGTTGCAGAAATGGTCTGTGATCTGAGGGGATATTCTCGTATTTTTAAGGAACATTCACGTAGCAGTCTCGATCTGTCAAAAAAAACTTTTTACAAAAAAATACAACCGACTTTTCCACAAAAAATCAAAAAAGTACAAAATAACTTTGATTTCGGAACTCGGTGTTTGTGGTTCCTTTTTCATTTTTTGAACACCGACTTCCGAAATCAAAGTTATTTTGTACTTTTTTGATTTTTTGTGGAAAAGTCGGTTGTATTTTTTTGTAAAAAGTTTTTTATTTTTCACTTTTTAGTGGTACCTAAACCCCCTCCCCTCCCCCACCTAAACGAACCAATCACATTGGTGTAAAAAAAACGTACTGCTCCTTTGCAGAGTAAACTAAGAGGTCGTCAATGTAAGTAAATTAGATATATTTTTTAGATTTTTCGAAAACCGCTTGGTCGATTTCGATAAAATTTTCATGGGACCATTTGGGAAGTATACCCTTTCGAACAAAAAAAGATTTTTTCAAATCGGTTGAAAAGCGACGGAGTTATGCGCGAACAAACATAAAAAAAAAAAAAAAAAATACAAACATCCGAATTGAGAACCTCCTCCTTTTTTAAAAGTCGGTTAAAAACACCTTTAAACGTTTTTAAATAACAGAAATTGTCTTTCAAAAATACAGCTACAGTCATGTAGGTTTTCAAAAAGATCAAATTGAGAAATGATTAACCTTTTCCTTGAAATAATATACCTACAAAGTAGTATCCGTGAGTCTCAAGCTTTCGAGTTAATGCAACCTATTTTCCAGCAAAATCACCAATTAAATCACAATAAAACATAAAAGCGAATCAAATGATTCATCGCTGCAATAATCTCTGTTATTTAACACCTTACAAAGTTGCCGATTTGTTAATAACTTCTCCGAATAAAGTATCGCAACAATAAACAATTAAAGAAGTTTAACGATGTAACAAAAACGTAGCCATGACGTTTATACAGCCATTAGCCAATCAAGATCACTATAAGGCTTTTATTTACCGTCAAGGAAATTGATAATGCATTACGTAATTACAATTAATAAACAATACTGAATTGTGTTTAATGAACTGTAAGTTTGTTTATTTTCTTATTGTTCTCGTAGTTCATTGATATAGTTTGGTCATAATATACACCGTACAGGGCTGCCTATTAGAGTGTCTTAATTACAATATTATATTGAGCCTGTTGTGCAACACTACAGGGCCCCAAGTCTGCTATCACAATAGTATCAGAATGGTCTATCATTGATCTCATAATGGTCGATTTTGACAAGTTTCGTAATCTACTAATATAAAAGCGTCATTATGACTTTCCAATGGTCAACTACTGACACTCCATTGAAATAATGGTAATCTCGTACATAATGACAAATGAATGACAGACGTATGCGGTAATCTGCTAAAATTTTGAGAGTTCCTTTCATCAGTGACCTACCATTAGAACATCGTTTTGCAGTCATTTCTTTTAATAGCTCGGTTATCAAAACCTATTTTTGACCAACCAATGATCGACCATTATGAATTTAGCAGATTACGAACTTTTAACAAAATGACAATGGGATCGTGTTGGAATGACAAATTTATAAAAATAGCAGACTTGGGGCCCTGGGCAAAGGCCTCGCTTTCTTCCTTAACCTTTTTCTGTCCTTTGCTACATCTGGCCAATGATGGTTTAGATAGGAGTGTAACACCGCCATCACCTCATGGGCCTACCAAGTAGCCGGATCCTGTTGTTTGGATTCCAGTCAGTGGCTACTTTTGTAAAATTATGTCACGACACGCGGCAGATGTGGTCAGCCCAGTTCCCGACCTCAGTCCTAGTTAGATTTGGGGGCTGAAATAGAGTGCCAGTAATGGTCCCATTGCAGCCTCCTCCAGAGACAAGTCAGCCGCTGTGCTATTGCGCAATGGCTGATGCCTGTGGACGGTGAGCGTGGGTGGCTCGCCGTCCGATAACAACCAGGCCCGAGTCGACGGGCGGCGCGTCGTGTTCCACGCGCGCCTCATAGAGCCGTCAGCAACGTAGACGGGGCCCCATAGGGTCAGTGCCTGCTAGAGTTGCGGAATTTGTTCGAAAGAGTCACCGCAGCCCTGGAACGCAAAGGGCACAAGAAGGATCACGGGTGGGTTTTAGTCAGTAAGAGTCTGACACTCCCTTCCGCTCCACCCAGGGCGGGAGGGGTCATTTGATGATTTCCCATCCAAAAAAAAAAGTCCTAGTTAGATTTGTGTTATGAGCTGAATTCAAAGTGATTGCAAAATGCTATTGTCTGCTCCGAGGACAGTAAATCTATTGGAAAATAAAAAATAAGTAGATACGTTTATAAAGCTTTTAATTGAACGGTAAATCTCCCACGACCAAAGAAAAAGCCAACATTTCCCTTTCTTTTAGCTCAAATCGTAATACGTTTGAGATTGCTCATGACAAATCATTAATAAATTACTATGTAAATGCCTAAAGCTGTAAAATTAAACGACTTAATTTGCAAATTAACATTGAATTCTATGAAATGTTTATTGCATTAATTTCGTTTAATTCAGTTTCAAAAAGAAGCCCGGTAGCAGTGTTGCATACATTTGAGTAAACAACGCGACTGAGTATCAATATCTATACTAATATTATAAAGCTGAAGAGTTTGTTTGTTTGTTTGTTTGAACGCACTAATCTCAGGAACTACTTGTCCGATTTGAAAAAATCTTTCAGTGTTAGATAGCCCATTTATCGAGGAAGGCTATATATCATCACGCTAAGACCAACAGGCGCGGAGCAGTCATGAAAAATGTGACACAAACGAAGTTGTGCGGACAGCTAGTCAGTAATAAAACCGTTCGTGCCACAGACAGTTAATATGTCATTTGTATGGATTAAGACAAGATGACACCGCGGGAGCCCTGATATTACACGAAGATTCTATTAAAAATTATAACAGTTACTAATATTAATATTATTTATAGATAGCCCATTCCAATTCGATATTTGGAATATTATTTCTTAACGCATTTTGCATCTATAATAATTATTTGTGCATAACTCAATTAAAATGCAACTTTCTTCTAATATAAATAAAATCTAGTTAATAAAATGCCAACAGTTTTTTGTCATAAATAAAATATTTTAACAGCATCGATAAATCACAGTCGAATTACAATCGATTAGAGAAATTTAAATACCGCCCACATTCCTGTGAGTTTTGTTATGATGATCATGTGGAATAATTTAGCCCGTGGCCTATTTATTACTCGACATATTAATAACTAGCTGCTGCCCGCGACTTCGTCCCCGTGGAATCCCCGATTTTAAAACATTCTTTATCGCTGCTCCGCTCCTATTGGCTTAAGCGTGATGATATAAAAGCCTAAGCCTAAAGCCTTCCACGATAAATGGTCTATTCAACCCAAAAAGATTTTTTCAATTCGAACCAGTAGTTCCTGAGATTAGCGCGTTCAAACAAACAAACAAACAAACTCTTCAGCTTTATAATATTAGTATAGATGTGAGGCAGTGGCGTGCAGTGGTTCGAGTTAGGGTAGGCCAGAGAAAATGTCCAAAAAAAAAACGTACCACATTATTCAGGGTTTAAATGTGGTGTTATTTTTTTTTAATAGGCTATTTAAAAAAAAACACAAAAAAAACTCATTTAATTAAAAATCAACCCTGAATAATGTGGTTATTTTTTAAAATTTATTTGGACATTTTCTCTGGCCTACCTCAACTCGAACCACTGCACGCCACTGATGTGAGGGTAATGTCTATTGACACTTCCGATATGTCTCTATTTTCCACATACGTATTTATGATTTAAAAATACAAATATGTGGATTATATAATTTTCTAAAAATATACTGTGTATTATTAGAATAATAACTAATTTGTTAAATATAAAATTCTGTTAAGTTATTCTCCCGAAATGCGAGTTGAGTTGTTACAGACTCTCAGAGGAATCCTCTCCCTTGTATAAATTATGCCAAGCTTGTAAAGCTTTACAAGCTTGGCATAATTTATACAAGGGAGAGGTGCTTCATAAAATGTATATAGGCATGCGCCACACGGGCGGCAGCTTTCTTCAAAATAAATGACATAATAAAATTTTTATTCGAACATCACGTAACCTTACTGAGATGATCACCGTAGGTATGTTTTGTCTTGAATAAATACAATTAATTTAGCTGAAGCGTGGGTGTATCGACTTATGTGTTTGTACATAAAAGTGCTCAATTTGATTACTAATCGTTCTCTAGGAATTCCGTACAGCTATTAAGACATTCATAATAATTAATATTAATAACAGCGTGAGTGTATAATATAACGATTGAGCGACTATTATGCACTGCAAAACTATTAAAATATGGCAATTTGTGTAGGTAGGTATTAGGAATTTCTACAAAACATGTTTCACTTAGAATTAGATTGCTTTCTTTTAATCAAAGCAATAGTTGCTTGATATTATCAGTAAATTTATCAAAGCTCTTTCGGTGTAACTTATTGTGATACATTTCTAGATGTTCAGAACATTTCCAATGCGGATGCGTACAGATTTGTACCTATACTATACTTCATTTTTGTTTATACACTGATATGAACGAAAATGAAGAATAGGTAGTATAACTATTAGGTATGTATGGATCATATCATAACGCGTTGTTACAGTTCCTAAAGCCGTTGCTTAGAAAATTAGAGAAAATAAATGTAAAATGGCTCAATGTTATGTCATAACGTAAATTGATTTGATAGGATCTAAAGCGGATAAGGGCTGATTTTACTTATGTAACTAACCCAAATATTATGTTTGATGACTCTCAGTTTTTTATATGAAAATTCCTATATACCTAAGACTTATGTACAATGGCATAAAGTTTGATTAGGTAATTTTTCTAAGATTTCCACAGGACCACCGCTTACGACTTACAGATTAAATTAATCCGATAACCTTCCTTCACGATATTTTAGAAAAACGCAACACAATAATAAGCTTCACGTCATCAAACAAATACGCGTCGTTGCATTGTCGCATCGCGCCTGTCTGTGGGAGTTTTAGAGTTCTATAGGCGTCCTATTTCTCGTTCAACATGACCTATTCACTAACAGTATTCATTCCTTGTCCCCAGGGCTCCCACCCCGACAGCCTGTACCGGGTGTCAGCGGACAGCGGCGCGGGCGTGGGCAAGGTGACGCGGATGTTGCGCGTGATCCGGTGGCCGGTTGCTCTCGTCCTCGTGTGTGTCGCGCTCGCCGTGTTCGTCTACTTCCTTATGCCTGGTGAGTACTGTGGGTGACTTGTCTTTTTTTAAGGTTCCGTACTTCAAAGGAAATAAACGGAAAGAGTTACGTAACAAAGTGAGTCTATAAGGGTATAGGATCACTTTGTTGTCCAACTGTCTGTCATGATCCTTTATCTCGGGAACTCGTGGAGATATCGAGTTGAAATTAAAATCATATACTCTGAGTATATGATTTTAATTTTGACAATTTATCAAGTGTTTACAATCTCTCAAGATATATTACAATCTTACGGAGTTTACCATTTGCCGGTGACATATGCATAAAAATAGTATAAAAATATATACATAAAATAATAGCGTTGTTATTTTTTACTCACAACTCTTAGCTGTTATCAAAAAGTTCTATCTTTTTGTCCCAAATAAATACACCTTTTTGTATATTGTCGTCTTTCTGTACCTTTCACCGGTTTTCCTATTAACAATCTCGTGCAGTTCTCCTCTTATCTCGTGTTTGATACTATCTGTGTGAGTTATTCGCTGTATGTTTTATTTTGTACGACACACATAAAGCTCAAGTTTACACGCTACGCAAAAGGTTAAAACCAATCAATACTGCAAAGGACACTTCGTTTTGAATTCAACAGTTTTTAGACAATCATAATCCGTAGTTATCAAAATTGTTCACGGCTATAAAAGGAGCAGAGCCCCGACTAGCTGAAGTTATTCCATCAGTATGTACATATATGGTCCGCACAAGGCTTTGTTGGATTGGTCACGTCGGAACTTTCAATTTCCCAAACATAATGCTCCAATATCCGCAGCTTTGCATCATACCGGGCATATTTGTATCGTGGGTATCGCTCGAAAGCTGTTATTGACACCATTGTTGGTTATGGCAGTAACAACTGGATGTGACAAGTTCTCACAACTAAATCAGTAATGTTTATGGACGAGAGACACTTCCGAACGGCCTGTGGACCATTCTAAAACAATTTATATTTTACAACAGTTTTATGATGACAATGATTGTTATGATTTCCGTCGAGGGACCGAAAGTTGTATGCTGTTATCTCTTATGTTATCTTCTTTACGAGACATTAAAACAACATGGATATTAGGCGAACCGGTAAGCGCGAGTGAACCCATATAAGAATGTAAGCACGATGTATAATTGTCAGCTCTTAATTAAACGCTTTCAGTATTAATTAAGTTAATGTTCTCAATTAACTTATATCGTGTTCGATTTGACTACGACATTGACCGAGCCAGTGAAATAAGATAAGGTTCCTTTGTAGCTCGGTTAAACAAACATAACTAACATTTCTTAGGTTAATTTTTGTCATAATGTCAATTATATCAGACGCTATTCAACATTCTTGAATTCATCGAAAGTCGTTATTATAATGCGATGGAGTCTGTTCACGATTCGGGTGGAGATGCGCCGGACGTAGACAGCCGGCACGCGCGTGTCAGAGGTTAAGGGCACTTTCAATTTATGCGTTTCTTAACGGCCTGCTGCGGTGCCGAAGCGGTGCGTTAGTCGTACAGCGCACGGACGATCGTATTTTTCCATACAAAACGCGCGCTGCGGCAACAGTGCGGCACCGGTACCGCGTACGCTCGACAACAGGACGGCAACCGCGCAAACATCACGTGTTCATTTCAGTGTTGAATAGTGCGATGAATAGACGTCAGAGCTAATTCCATAAAATTTTCATTTAATAATTTATTTATTATTATAAAGATCAAATCAATCTCCAGGATCTCAGACACAGACATTGACAAACAGTCAGGTTCAGTCCGCATCGGATGAACTTAGAGCAATCTCATCCGCCTCTAATTTAAGTGGAGATTCTGATGCTTCCATATATAGCGATCTTTTTATAGATGATATTTCTACATAATAATTTAAAATAATATAATATTATGCAGAAATATCATCTGTAATGTAATAATAATAAGAAAATATACATAACTTTCTTTTTGTAGTAATTAATACAAATCCAAATACAGAATAGAGTCCATGGCTTGACTGATGTCACATCACTAGGATACAAACGCACGGCAGTCAAATACGCTTTCAATTTAGGCGTTTGGTGCCGGACCGCTACCGTACTGCAGCGGCCCGGCAGCTCTAAAAAGCTCTAAAACGTCTAAATTGAAAGCGCCCTAAGGCCGCTTTCAATTTATGCGTTTCGTGTCGGACCGCTGCCGCACGTTTAACGTGCCGCTGGTTATATCCCGCTGCCGGGCCGCTGCAGTGCGTTAGCGGTCCGGCACCAAACGCCTAAATTGAAAGCGTATTTGACTGCCGTGCGTTTGTATCCTAGTGATGTGACTTCAGTCAAGCCATGGACTCTATTCTGTATTTGGATTTGTATTAATTACTACAAAAAAAAGTTATGGATATTTTCTTATTATTATTACATTACAGATGATATTTCTGCATAATATTATATTATTTTAAATTATTATGTAGAAATATCATCTGTAAAAGATCGCTATATATGGAAGCATCAGAATCTCCACTTAAATTAGAGGCGGATGAGATTGCTCTAAGTTCATCCGATGCGGACTGAACCTGACTGTTTGTCAATGTCTGTGTCTGAGATCCTGGAGATTGATTTGAACTTTATAGTAATAATAAATAATTAAATGAAAATTTTATGGAATTAGCTCTGACGTCTATTCATCGCACTATTCAACACTGAAATGAACACGTGATGTTTGTGCGGTTGCCGTCCTGTTGTCGAGCGTACGCGGTACCGGTGCCGCACTGTTGCCGCACCGCGCGTTTTGTATGGAAAAATACGACCGTCCGTACGCTGTACGACTAACGCACCGCTTCGGCACCGCAGCAGGCCGTTAAGAAACGCATAAATTGAAAGCGCCCTAAGTCTACACGTAACATACACTCGCTTAGAAAAGCGGCGACGACACCAAACGTGTAATAAATAGCTTTGTTATATCAACGTCACCAGCACAACGACGCGGCGGCGCCGTGTTTAACATAAACTATACAGACACTCCATTTTTTTATCGACATTCTTACTCAGATTTACCGGCATGTAATAACATTTTATTACTGATGAATGAATGATCACATAATAAACGTAATTGGATTCTAGTTTACTAAACTTTTTAAACAAATCTGTCATATCTGTATTCAATCTCTATTTCTGATTCCTTTATCGTTATGACCTGATCTAAAATAAATCAGAATTTGCATATAGAAAGTCTGTAATGTTAATTTTTGCATTAAAATCAGTAATTGCCCTCGAAGCGGAAGCTGAAATGCGTCATAAAATAACTTTCAAAGCAATTATAGTCCTTTTCATGTGCAAATTGTACTTTGATAAGAGTTCGAGGCTCTCGAAACTTTTGATCTCTTCATAAATATTCAGCCACTTTCACATCTCACACGCGAAGGGATTTTTTAATAACAGATTTTAAATGGTAAAGTAAAATCGTGGTGAGCAATAATTTGGTTGCGTGGGGTGTCTGTCCCCCTCTCGTTGAGCCGCCATGCGCCAGCGCGCCACGCCGCGCCGCATGTGACCGGATGCGCTCCAGTCTCCTTTGTTGCTCTCATATTGTGTTTTATTTGCCAAGGATCCGTAAAAACGAAAGTTGACCTCGCAAATACTTTTGTGCATCCATAAAGGATGTAGGCGGCTTAATTTTTATACTTGCTCCGCTTTTTCGCATTTCTTTTCCTTTTTAGATAGATAAGATGAATGCTTATCGTTATGCGCGCTTTTTATGTAACGTGCATAATTTTGCAACACAATAAAAGCATGAGAAGTCATCACATAAATAAGATCACTTAAACAGACAAACAAATTATCTTTTACTAACAGTTTCGCTTCCGGCGCATTTCGTGTGGCATTGTTGATGATTTTATCTATTGTAATATATGCATCATTATGTCTATTCGATGACAATAGGTGCTAATAAAAATATAGAAGAGAAAACATATGACATGAGCCACCCCGCGACGTCGCTTTCTTTTTATATTGAAACTACAATTACAGTCAGTGAAGTGTTTATTGTGCCAACATAAAAGTGTTGGTAGGTATTGCCGTACAAACAGACAGTTAATTACAGTATGCAAAACGTGGAGATGTATGTGTATAATCATACTGAATACACATGAAATCAATTATGAAATAAATTGAAGATTGTATCGCTATCTGTGGATGCTAATGGCTGCTTGACTGCTCTTCGAATTAATAATGCCTCTTCATGAAATGTAAACCGTTGAAATATTGATATGAAATCCATAAAAGAATTTATATTCAACAGTCTGTTATCTTTCTAATACGGTTAGTACCTTACGTTGATTTAACAGTTATCTAAAATCTTAACTTGTCAAGCCTAAAGAAGAGTTTTTTGGTCCGCAGTTTGGTACGAGCATCAAAATTTTGTTGATAAGCGTTTTTCGATCAATATTTAGCTTGACCGATGGTCAAATAAATATCATTGACTGAAAAACGCATTTTAACTGTTTTTTAAAATCAATTTTAACCATTTGTTGAGTTAACTACGGATACAAAAAACCCGCCCTAAGTATGTGAGCATCTACCAGGGTTGCAGCAGCGCGGTTGGTTTTAGACTGCAAAGGTAAGTATGTAAACATAATCTGGAAGTACTGATCCGACTACAAAAGTCCTTTCACTAATAGAAAGCCACACGATCCTCGAGTGTCATAAGCTATTTTTAATACGAATTAAATGGTCTGTTCTCGTGGTACTCGTATTGGTCTCGGGAGCAAATACGTGGGAAAAGCGAGTCAGTAATAATTACAACTCCATTCACTATTTTAAAATACTCTGTCACCATCGGCTTTATCTACCTAATTTAAATTGAAGTAAATACCCATTAGACAAGGAATCCTTTGTTATTAATATTAATTATAAGAAACATATTATAAACAAGGTATTTTAGCACGTAACATTCGATTTGCAAAACAATTTATGTTGGTGGAATTAATAATAAATGGTTGTAATTAAGGACATTTATAACTACAGTATTGGATTTAAAAGACAGTTGATATGTTGTAGCTGTAAACTAAAGAATGGACTGAGTTAAACCATCACAAAATTTAGCCTCTAGAAAGAGACCTGTGATTGTGCAGCCAATACTTGTCTCTTTTCTCGTTCGGTAGGTATGCCATGTGAAGATCGAAGACATCAGCTCCTGCACGCCTGTAACGTGGTCCAATGAATACTCTAGAGAAAGATAACTTATGGGTCGCACGACCACTTATGTTATCACTTGTCTATTTGTATCTGTAGTATTATATTATCTGTGATTTGTATATCTCTTTCTTGTATATTTGTTCAATCTTAAAGTAAAACAAAAGTACAAAGGCGGACTTAATACCTAAGGCATTCTCCACCAGTCAAAAAGTCGAAAGGTGTTGGAGAAATAACATGTCAGACGCAAAAAAAAAACCTATTTTAAATAAATAAAATGTATACAAAAGTATGTGTAGAGGTACTGTTAAATGTATACGTTAATTCATTAAATTTCTAAATTACGAGGCGCAGTTCATTCTCCGTGTCTATGGCGAGGTGCGGCAGCTTAAAGGCAGGACTGTAGTGTCGCTTGAACGTTTAAATCTCACATGTAGAGTAGTTATCTACTAAATTACCTAATGACTCCTCAGTACATATCTAGGTTCCTGCGCTAATAGCCTCCCGCAGCGACAGTACTAGTTCACAAATTGCATTTCATTTGGCACACGCCTTACAGCATTATGTAACGTATAATCATTTTAATTACTTACGAAGTAGGATACGTGTTACAGGGAGCCTAAACTATATCCCGTACATCGGTTAGGTCACTTTTCTGCGAAACTGTTCGGTTTGCGCGGTGGAGCGGAGAAACTAAGCAGAACGCGAGGCTACTGAATTCCTACCGCTTACGAAAACGTTGGAGTATCTGATGATTACCAAACGTAGATTTTATACGTTCTATACTTAGGTTTACATGTTTTTGAACCGCTAAGGTTCGACTTGGTCAAGCTAATCTCATGCGATGACCGCGTCAGCGTTAGTTAGGGACTTGAAGTTGAAATAAAAAGTTTAGTTTTTTTTTTGTTTATCGTCATAACGCACGGTCATACACTCACACGGAGTATCTCTTACTAATTTTGTTTTAACCTGCCACAAAAACACCTAGCAGTAATAGTAAAAAAATAAAAGAGCACGACCTGCATTACCCAAATCTGTAATCACAAGCAGCATACTGCATGCATAACAAATGACGCGTCGTAAGTCGACATAGGAAGCCCCAACGTCATGTCACCTATGACACTGACACGCCAGAACGGGAGCGAGTCTACCTACTATCGGCGCATTACTTATGTATGTATGTTGTGCAACCGCGATAAGGATTAATGACGATACTAGGCTGACACGGCCGGAGGAGTGCCGTGACATCTTGAACCAAGCTTTCACCGGCCCGCGTCTTCGCTCTACAGGTACTCTTGCTTCCTACATTTACCGGTACAACTAGGGTTGTCAATTTTATTAGATGAAATAGAGTATATCTGAAGGACATTTCTACTATTTTTAAGCAACGTTCGGATTTGCATCTCATTCGCTATCTGTCAAAAACCACTCTAATATAAATGTATTAACAGATTGCGACTGAGATGCGAATGCAAACGTTGCTTAAAAATTAGGAAAATCAGCCCTCTTATTTTCGAATGGGTAAATGAAGAAGTAAAACCATAAACAGTAAGTACTCCTTTTTTAGAATACAATCTTCTAAACAAATATTAGTACATATATAGTTTTAACATTAAGTAATTTTAAGATTACTAGACAATTGAAATTTAAGGAATACTCCACTTTGCCCCACTGACCGAATAGACACAATTTTTTAGAACTCTTCGTATGTGTCGTCGTCGATAATCGTGATATCGTTTATAACCTAAATTAATACAAAGAATATTTTAATCCCGATAAATGGCCTAACAATAGAAACTGCGAAAAACGCGGAAGTTCGCAGACGGGCTGAAATTAGGGATAAAATACTCTTTGTATTAATCTATACTAATATTATTCCGTTTGTGAGTTTGTGACGTTGTAAATATTAATAATTTGAAAATCGGTTCAGTAGATCCAGAGATTACTCTGGATCTACTGAACCGATTTTGAAAATTATTTCAATAATAGAAAGCTACGTTATTGTGGAGTCATAGGCATTTTTCTTTTTTTCTATATTTTATCCCCGTAGCCATGGGAACGGGAACAAACCGCGGGGCGCTGCTGGTTTAGATTACAAACTAAATGTGTGCAAAATTACATTGGAATCTGTTCAACCGTTTTTGCGTCTTTAATAAATAACATAATAAATTTCTCATTCATAATATTAGCAGGATAGTCGGATACACAGACCTAACCATATTATTAAATTCCAATAATGCCAGCCCTGGTGGGGCAAAATAAACTAAGACTTCATGCAAGTGTATTTTGCCTAACACGTGGGGCGGCCAGTAGACTCATTTTAATGAAATTATGACTTGCTTTAACCACCTTGCAATTATGACAGAAAAGACAAAAACTCTTTCAGATATAATCGAAAAGTCAGATTGAAAATGAAAATTTCAGCGTTCTCTATGTCTTTTTTAGATTATTAAGTACACCAACGCAAAATAGAGTAAAATACTCTAATTACGGTTGACAACCCTGGATACGTCGCCGTAATGTTACAGACTAATCTTCTTTAAGTTAGTCTGGCTACCGGTTACTAAAGACCAGACGTAGGTACATAATACGGTACAGATAGTGTTATTGTTATTACTTTTCCAGAAATCAGAGGTTCTCTGCGAGTAATTTGGCTCAAAATATTCTGTAGGCGAATTCCATAAAAAGCTAAACAATTTAAAAGAGTTTATAGTTATTTGAATCAAATAGATACTCATATACGCACATCATTATTTAGATAATCGTTGGCGAGAGTAAGCCAAAATCTATATTATAAACCGTCGTATAAAATCGTAATTTGAAATGTAGGTTATCTATTTAAATAATCGTAAAATTCAACAAAATCCATTAAAATCAATGAGGTTGTATGAAACTTTAGAGTAGTGTACAACATCGTTCATCACAATATCGTTCACATTTGTAGGTTTTTGGAGCGCGTCAGAATTTATATCTGTGCATTAAATTAATCAGTAGAAGATAAATTTATTGATTTATAACTATGTATCCTGAATATCGTTCACTAACTATTAAAATGCAATAAGCACGTTCTCTCCATAATTGCCCAATCACCAAACTGTTCTAAAATGCAGTGAAATTGATATATTCAACGTTTTATGAGGTTCGATTTTGTTTATGATCCGGAATTTAATTTATTATTTACTAGCAGCGCCTCGCGGTTTCACCCGCGTAGTTCCCGTTCCGTAGTAGAGATTAGCGCGTTCAAACAAACAAACAAACAAACAAACTCTTCAGCTTTATAATATTAGTATAGATTTTTGGAATGTCTAATAAGTGAGACACGAAATTTTGCATATCTTTTATTTATGTCTATAGTTACATCGTTTTATGTGACTTTTTGCTATTCAATCATTCCAAATGTTGATAATAGTTCATTTTTATATTTATTGTCTCTACATACAGAATGATTTGCAGTTCTACAAAACGCCTGTCAAAACACCCGAGCAATACGTAATATGAAGCGAGTTATATTTTCCAATCTTATTAACTAAATGTGCATTTTAGTTCATTTTAAATGACACGCACGATGATCAAAGAGTAGTAAAAAATTGAAAACCGAAGGGAATCGCTTTTTTTTTTAACTTTCTTTCTCTATTAAAAATAGCAAAACGGCTCCAAGAGCCTTACTACTAAGCCTACTAAACCGATCGTTAACCTTGCCATTCCAGACAACTTGGAGTCCCGGACGGGCGAGAACGGCACGTACTGGGAGCCGGTCGTCGCCGGACACCGGCCACAACCTGAACGGAAACGGGAGCAGAACGACAAAAAACCGGACAAAAATGAACATGGTAAGGTTACTTCTAACTTAATAAATAATGTTCAAAATTTTAAGTCACGATTTGATTTCAAAATTTGAACATTATTTTATGTGGATGTAGCTAAAGCTTAGTGGCCTTTGATATACTTACCAGTGAGATTCTCTCGAGTCAGGTCCTATATTATCTTCTTACATTAAAGGAATTACAGTCTTCTAGAGCACAGAATGAGTTGTTTTTCTCTTTAAACAATACAACTTGGTTGATCGACTCGCATTAATGGAACTTCTAGCTAGTTCTGGACGGTATTGTAATTCATTCATTCTTATGATGATTTAATGTATGTCTCAAAGTGTTTCAAATTTGTCATTACTAATGTTTACTGATTTGATGCTCGAATGTGTGACTTTTGTGTTAAATGTTTGTTTTGCACTATACAGCAATTCTTGCTAAATACATCAACAATAATTGGATTGTCAATTCGGTATATATATGAAGAGCATGATTTGGGATTGTTATATCACATTTGATTGAATGTTTTCTGTTACACCATACACCACACGAAATCATTGTGATCTCAACATTTGGGGCAAATAACCATGCGTGTGTATATGGAATTACTAAACAAATCACTGTTCCGATGAATATTGTTGCAAACACATAATTACAGGTACGAAAACGTCGGAAATAGATTTCTACGACGCCGACGTCGATAGAAACCCTGGTGTCGATGCAATTCCTAATAGAAAACTGCCCATACCTCCAGTCTTCCCTACCCACCTTACACCCGAAGTCCAATATGGCAACGAAAAAGCTGATACTGACAACTTAAGAACAGCCAAAGTGTTGGACGACGCCGAGACCATCGACTCGACATTGAAACCGCATATCACTCAAAAGCCTGAGAAACCTCTTGCCATTTACTTCAAAAACTTCAGTGCAGCGACTACGGAGGTCATAACGAGAGCAGAAACAATCAACGATTTCACTAATTATGATCATAAACAATCAAGTAATAAAAACGCGGAATACGCACATAAAGATAAGGGTCAGAGCCACTCCGGACGCCTGGAACATGTTGACCAGCACGACCACGGAGCAGACAGACATGTGCCGATTGATGTGCAAGAATTTTACGTACGCCGCCCCAGTGAAGATGTCAGCTTTACCTCAGGTCATTCAAAACTGTTTGGTATTTCTATAGAGGATGCTGAAAAAATGAAATCGACTACACAAAGCTCTCTGTATAACACAAGAGTATCCCCCACGCTTCCGACTTGGCATGACGGAGACGACACCACCACGAAAAAGTATCCGTCCAATATCTACTCAGAGGGTAAGTCTTAAAATTTTGGTTCGGGGGCACGCGGCTCATCACTAACGCTCAAGGTAAATGATATGTAGCAACATATTACTCACAGTTCAACTTTCATGTTCACATTGTAATTATATCATTCTAACTTTTTCAAGAAGAGGGTGGGTGTAACTAACTACTTGTGTTATTAGCCTAAATTGGATCATTTGTACGCACAATACCAATTTATTAATTAATGCTTTCAGTTCAATGTCGGTCGACCCGCATGTCTCTATGCCGAGGCATCCTACCATACGACTTAGCTGGAGCACCAGCGAAGATAGGGAATGTAGAGGCGACATCTCTGCTGACCCAGATCGACTATTTGGTGTCCACTAACTGCAGTGACCGTGTCAGGCATTTTTTGTGTGCTTTGCTAGAGCCTGAATGCAATCCGCCACCCTATCCTACGAAGATGCCATGCTACGGACTATGTAAAGGTAAATAAATTGATAGAACCCGATAATATATCAATTCTTGCTTAATTCACTCAATATCATACCCTCAATATCAAACATTTCAGCGATCGTGGACTCGTGCGACGGTCAGATCCCCACAGAGCTGACCCCGGCGTTCAACTGCAAGCGTTACTCGCGCACGAATTGTGTGGGGGCCAGGACGCCGTGCTACCAGCGCGAGTTCTCGTGCAGCGACGGCACGTGCGTACCCCGGGACTGGCTGTGCGACGGCACCAAGGACTGTCCCGCCGGCGAGGACGAGGCGGCTGCCTGCATAAAGTGCGATGAGTCTGAATACCGGTAATATAGATTATTTCAATGCAACGTACATTTCACATCGCTCCTACTAAAGATAACAATATTGAATGCTAAACATTTTTGTCCCACAGCTGCAGTAGTGGTGGATGCATCCTGAAGCGTTGGCTCTGCGACGGTTACTCAGACTGCCCGAACGGCGAGGACGAGCACGTGGAGACGTGCGGCGTACGCACGCAACACGCAGCCATCACCAATGCACACGACCCGACCGTGCACGGTGCCGCCGACGCGCATGAACCCGGCGAAGAGTCGGCTGGCTCCGCACCCGCGCCTGCCATCCGCAAACCCAACAGAGTTCCTATTGGACAAAAGCCCCTTCACCACCGTGCAGGTACTTATGCTAAACACTGCAAAAATTGCGAAGGATATACATATTTTCTACAGTTCTAATAGAAAAAAAATCTTAATATCTCTGATACTCAATATTTGTTTTAGGAGAAAACGAAAGTAGCAAGGAGCTACTCATAACGAGCGACAGCAATAATTCCCTGAAAAGAAACTTCACGCGCCGCCCCTTACCAGCCCGGCTTTCGCACTATTATCACTCCCAACCAACAAAACCAACCAAGGAGTTAGTCAAACCACTCACCACCGAGCCCACCGTAGTAAAACCTATTCAGAAGACACCCGAGCAAGAAAAAGATGTCTCCCAAAAACAGACTCACAAAGCGGTTTCAGAAAAGGAATCGGTCGAAGATATCAACATGGGAGATCTCGGGTTTTTTGATGAATTTGATAAAGAACCACAAGACCAACCTAAGACTCAAAAAATTGGACAGCCCACAAATATCGGGTTCGGAGTGCCGCAGCCCAACTCGCAGCCCACAAAGCCAGCCAACGCCGCTTCGGCCGCAACACCAGCCACTCGCCTTGACAAAACTGGCAGCAAGCTCGACAGAGTCATTGATGGCGCCGCCCTGCTTCGGGTAACACACAATTAGATTGTTTGCTAGCACTTTCTATGCCTCTATTTAGTAAAATTTCTATTGAAGCCTGTCCTAGAAAATGATGTGTAAATCTAACATCCAACTCTTAATGTGTTATTACTTTTCGTATGACACTTCAATTTTTATTCAGATTCCGTAACCAAAATAGACATCTGAGTAGGTGTAATGAACGTAATATTTGTTGCTCCTGTAACGAATTCAAATAGTTATAATGGGTGTTATTTAAATGGTTAGCATAGTATTCGTATTTTTGTGAGCAGAAAAATATAATCTGTGAAAAGAAATAACTAATTAATTAGCAACTCATAGCCAGCAAACATTCCGCAATTTATGTAATTCTAGATGGCTGTAATAATTTTTGTACAGCATATTATTTATATAAGCTGCAATGAGCTGCTACTGTTTAATAAAATTTTGGTAAGCACTCATTTTTTTTGCTTCCCCTATGGTACGCAAAAAAAATCATATTATATGTAAAAGTAACAAAAATACTTTACCAAGAACCAATTGCGGTTTTCTACTAACCAATGTGCTCTGAAATACGATGAGGAAAGGGGAAGGGGGGTGACCCTTCCCCCATGGCACTGCACCCGTAAAAAAGCAACGCACCGTTTTCGAGAAAATCGACTTTTAGTAACCTAACCTTAAAACACTCAAAAGTGGCTTAGAAAGCCTGTCAGCAACGGTTTAAAAAAAAAAAACACGAGGGACTAGACTAGACTCTGCCACCTCCTTCAAACCTAACCTGTCCGAGTCGGGGTGCCCCATGTCCCGAGCTCGCTTCTCTAGCTCTTGCATCCTAAGTTCTCCTTGCAACACTAGTAACTGCCTTCTGCACACACATACACCGATTTTTCATTGTCAATTTAGCATTCCGCGTCCGATTCGTAGTGGGGAACTACTTTTATGCCTTCTTCATTACAATTATTTTCCATTCTACTCGTAAAACAATCGCAAATCAATCAATCAAAATATTTATTTGCTAGAATATGGTGTATAAGGTGTTACATAATTTTGTTTCAGCATATCCTGCCGTAACCTGGCGTGCAAATGTTTTTACAATCAGCGATGTCAAATATTATTATTCTAAATTACAAATAGCAGCTTCTATTGATTTGTCTTCTAGATAGTCCTTAATGGTATAATATGTTTTACACAGCAATAGTTTGAAGAGTAACTTTTTAAAGATTGTCAGAGGTAGATCTTGAAAACTATTTGGTAAATGATTGTAAATAATAATAGACATGCAGTATACATCAAAATCACACAAAATCACGCAAAAATGCAATCCAATTAGTTACTTTGCCCACCATGTTTTAAATATGCATACCAATAAAATATACGCCTATAGACATGTTTTCAAGTAGTTATTTTGCGGACTGAATGTTTATTATGCAATATCATGTTATTGTAAGCTGCCTATTTATGATTTAATTTTTGACCATTATCAAAATTATTTGCGGAACAAGGATTGCTACATGATTTTTTTAATTGCAAACAAATCTTTGTATGCCGACCAAATTATTTAAATGTTGTTTTTTTATGGCTCACCAAATTTTGTAATTGCTAAAAAAAATTAATTACTTCTCAATAATAATCGCAGAAAGCAGCGGAGGAGCATGCAGCAGAATTTGCAGAGGATCTCGCTGGGAACGACACCTTCGTGTACGCAGACGACACGCCAGACCCGCCTGCCCCGGCTGACAACGCGGACAAGGCTGACCGTCCCATAATTACCATATCTAAGAGTCCAGGCATCAACCAACCCGCGCCAGCTGGCCAGTACGGGAGCCCCATGTCCAACGCGAACGGGCGAGGCTGGTCGCGCGCGCACGCGTCCCCCTGCCCCAGCGGCGAGCTGCGCTGCGTGGACGGGCGCTGCATCACGCTGGCGCAGCTGTGCGACGGCACCATCGACTGCTCCGACCACGCCGACGAAGACAACTGCTACACGTGAACCCGCCGCCACACTCGAGCGGTAAGAGGCAGTGAGTGCACCTCACTCGAGGGAGTTTTTATTATTCCAGTGATTGACCAGTAAACGATGACTAACTTTACTCAAAAGTACATTTTTAAAGTGTTGTGCAATTCGGGTGTGCATTGATAGAATTATGTAACAAAAGTGTAACTAATAAGTTTAAATACTAAACAACAAAATTTATTACAAACGCTCGCGATGAATCGAGCGCCCTGTCGAATTTTCATAACAACGTAGTGTCTGAATAAAGTTATTACAAAATTAGTTCAAGTAAGCGCGTTAAGTACCTGTCGCCTAAACTGCAAAGCCATGGCCATCAGTCACAACAGTGACTCAGGGCCTTTCTAAAGCTGACAAACACCACCCAGTCTGGTCTTGCCTCAGCAGTTTACGAAAACAGTCTTGGCCAACCAACACTGGGAAAATAAGGAGTATACCTGACCCTCGTATAACGACGTTCTTAAATTATGTTTTATAATAGTATACGCTGTGATAAAGCAATGCATGAATGTGGTGGATTAGTATTCACTTGGCTAGGTAGTTTCACTCGTACACTCGGTTTCAGGAATGAAATTATAAATTATCGACGAGTCATAAATTAAAGTCAGGTGGCATGGCAGCCAATGACGATGACGATTGAATCACAGCAACTAATGTGAGTTTGACTATTTGTCACTTAATTTTAATAATTTCCATTGAACAAACTGGACCGCATTGCCGTCGATTATAAATAATAGATCTTATTAAGTACTTGTGGAACAAGACGTTATGTATTTAGATTATAATAATAAGATTTGATGTAATTGACATTAAGATAAAGTCCAATTCGTAGTTCGTAAAGATTCAGTCTACAAAAATGTTCTAAAATATTTCTTGCATTACTTAATTTTATTATCGGATTTAATTTTTAAGACTTTATCATCGTTACTGTATTGTAAATATTCTCATCTTAATGCTAAGTCGTAGTGGTTGTTTTAAAATCATTTAAAAATTAAATTTAGTTGATTCTAGCATGTGTACTTTTGCTTGTATCATTAAAATTCTTTAGATTATTTTAATTATGTTACGTATAGAGGTGCGCATTTGTAAATAGGGCTACGATGAATTATTTATATTGATAGGTATTTATATGAAGGTAAGTGTATTGATTAGAATTTTAATAAAAGTTAATGCATTGTTACTACTACTTTGGTGTATGGTTTTGAAATTAATAAAATACTGAATTAAGAGCTGGAAATTAAATATACTTTCTCTGTAGAAATGGCGACAAGTTATAAGGTAGAAAGCCTCAATTACGAATTTATTAAATGATTTCTGGATTATCCTTACAGACTTAGCCGTAGGTTTTTGATTAGTAGTACTTATTACTCTTGAGAGAAAAATATATAAATTTCAAATACACACAAATGTGTCTGAAATTTTGAGAAAGAAATTATTCTCTTAACACCTGAATTGAATTACTGAAAAACAGCTTGTATAATGTAGTCGGTGTTATATTGGAATTAACATTTTTGTTGTATCTTAAGTTACCTAAATATCGTTCTGTTCACGAAACCTTCTATATCATGCATAGAGCGTAAGAGTAATTTTAAAAATTTAATACATTTAATATTAGTTCTAAGTTATCCGTCCATAAATTAATAATGTAATTCTTAATGTCCAAAGTAATGTCATAATAAAACCTTTATTGCCGAAATAACTAACGCAGCTATTCGGTTTTTCTTCAGTCTGTATTCAATTTCATTTCTAAGGAATATGGATTTATTATAAACCAGTTTACGTATTTAAGTTATCTATTGTTTTAACTGTATTGAAATGATTATGATGTAAGTTATCATTTTTATGATAATAAATACTATGCCATGTTATATTTCATTTGTTTTATTCTTCCGTAAAAACACAGCATAAAATACATGAGAGCAGTAGTAGCCCGTGGGAATGACCCCAATTTGGGAGGTCATGATTTGTGGAAATTATAAATTAGTTTATCACCATTGCTCTCAAAACGATGCTGGATAACTGTACCTATTATAATCAGAATCACACATTCGAAGACAAAGGACATAAACCAACACACACTAGACTGCACGATTGATTACGGAAAGCCCCCTAAGACCTGTGTCCCAAGTTCCCAACAGTGGGAACATTATGAGCTGCTTGTACCTTGAACAAACCAAATTAACAACCGGTATGAAATGCTACCGTGTTAGCTAACCAAGATAAAAAGGTGCAAGTTCTTGTAAGGGCTGTTTTATTCCTAGTTAATATAGCCAGGCTGTCTGCGCCACACAAGCACTCATTATGAACTGGTCTGGTAATTATAGTCCAGTGTAAAAACTTAAGATTGCGCAGTTTGGCATAGTTAAGCTCGTAGTTAAGTGTGTTATTAATTTACGCAACAGTAGAATTGAGGGAAATATTTCCCACAGATTTTGGTGTGAAGTTTGATGTTTTATCTAATGTTTGAATTGTTCTATTGGGTGCTGGCACGGATAAAGGATTTCGTTCAGGGACAATTATTTTTGAGAGAAAATAGAGAAATCCGAATGCAAGAACGAGGGTGAGCTTCAAAATTGATGCGACAAAAAATCTACTTAACCATATCTGAGGCAGGGGCGCAGGGCTCAGACATGGTTAAGTATATTTTTTGTCGTTTATATATTTATAGAAGTTTGTTTGTCAACAAACGCATAATACTTTACACTCACTCCTAGATGTTTTTGGGCTAATAATTCCATTATCTAGGAGTTTTAGGGTGGCTCGGATAGATGCAAAGTTTGCAGATTTGCTCTATGGGGCCTGGGTCTGTAAAACACATAAACATCTTGCTTGAATTCCTTTCGAACATACACTCGTAAATAGGGATTCACTTCATCATTTTTCTTCTTTTACCAATATTTCTTTCATTCGTTCTTCTTATCAGACTAAAGTACTATCAGCGCCTACGCGCCTTCTACGAAGTGTTGCGCTACCGCAGACTTTCGTTCACTTCCACTTTCGACCTACGCTGTGTAATATTCTATCGTCCGGTTGGAATCTTACGCCATGTCGCGTTGCTATACTGCACCACGTAGTAATACTACGCCGCGTAGCAGTACTACGCCGCGTAGCAGTACTACGCCGCGTAGCAGTACTATGCCGTGTAGCAGTACTACGTCACGTAGCCGTACTACGCCGCGTAGCAGTACTACGCCGCGTAGCAGTCTTACGCCACGTAGCAGTACTACGCCATGCAGCAGTACCACGACGCGTAGCAGTAGATTCTAGTCAGCGCTAAGCCAGGGCAACGAAGCGCTATGTAGTGTGTAGTGCAGTGCTAAGCACCTAGAATTGGATGAAAACTAAAACTACATCTTTAGATTACTGAATAATCGGTATTCGTGAGAATTAAGTTAAAAGTGGCTAGTGGTGGTGGTAGTGACTTCATTCATCGTTGACCACATCATCGCGTTCCATCAGGTGAAACTGTGGACAAACGCGAGCCAATCTAAAAAACATAAAAGGAGCGCTTTTATAGGTTGGTGTAAAGGTTATGGATAGCAGTTTACGGCTGCCATATTCAACCAAACGTCCTACTGTGATAGTACGAATGTGTGCCCATGCGGGTATTCCCTTGTGTTCTATCAACCTGCACTTCAAGTTTGCCTAACCCCAGACCGTGGATAAGTTCCTGATAACCATTTGGTTCTTGAACATTCTAAATATAGACTGAAATCTTATACCAAGAACTTACACACAGCTTGAATACCTAAAGTTCACGCTCAGTGATCTCCTAGTCATAGATGAGTCACGTTCTGTATCTGCTACATCTATTCAATGGCGGGCTCTCAAAATATCCAAGCGCTGCGATACGATCAAAAACGACTTCTATATTTGCTACGTTAAGGTTAATTTTCCAGTGGTTCGTCGTAGATCTGACAGTTAGCTTATTTTAGATTTTTTATATATTTTTTCATTCATAGTGTGATTACCTCACCGGCAGCGCTACCGTTCCGTTTGGCTCGGCCCTCGTATTCGTTTTGCTTTAGTCATTTCGCACTTGTTTTTGAGGTCGGCTGCGTGGCGTTTCCTTATCCATTGTAGGGTTGCCGATACCTAACTTAACAGAATGATATGAGGAAAAACTTTATTTTAATGATATTTAAACATACACATTATTTGTAACCAACTAACCTACTTCTCTTATCTACATTTCAGTTCATAAAAAAACGCCGTTTGGCAGGCAATATTCCGCTGTTATTTCATCTCAAATGAATTAAGCCAAGTCGAATATTTGGTACTCCACTACACACTTGCATACTCAATTTAAAAGACTTTTGACCTACCTAGCATTTATATAAATAAACTACATTCAAAGTAACGTCTTCCAACTTGACTTCACGTCAAATCATCAAATTGACATATTGTATTTATCGATCGTAAGATTGACGTATTGTATTTATCTATCGTAGTCGATAAACTGACTTGGGATGTGGACCATTGTGTCAGTTATCATAAGATACGGCAACATTACACAGCATTTAATTTCCCGAACATCACTAGCTTAAACCCTAAGTCCCACCCACCGATCATAAAATATTCCTCAGTCACTTGTTTACGACATTACAATTTTAGCACAATAGGTCTAGTACGAATGGGGAATAAACAGGCCTGGTGTCATCGACCGCTGCCCACCGGCTCAGCAGGCTGGTAGAAAGCGCAGTGAGTCACCGTGGCCCAACGCGAGCCGCTCCAGGCTGCCTTGACGAAACGAATTGCTGTACCTACCCGTGTGTACGTATCAAGGACCTTTCATTACAAGAAGAAATTGTAGGGCTTAGTGTTTTAACTGTAACCAAAACGATGATAAACACTCAAATATTATTCAAAATTATTGATTCACTACAGCAGTTCAGGGATTGATATTTTAAGTACTACAAACATTTATTTATATTTACTGGCAATGCTATAAGAAAAAACAAAAAACTAAAAAGCAGGTCGAAGTGGTTCTGGATAGGAAATAGACACTGGTACTATACGTCGTGAAAATGTATACGAAAGCCATTTTTTTTTAATTTGGTCAGGATAAGGTGTAGGTTTGTATTAAGCCCAAGTAGGTTGAATACCTTCCGGAACTTCAATATCTACTTATAACATATAAATTGTAGAAAAAGGTTGATTGAGTATATAAGGCGCGTGATTCTAATAATTATGGCTAGCAAAATAAATAAACGTCTCAATTTAGTAACTAACTTAAAATACACGGAAACCAATGGCGCTTTTGTCATTATAAAGTAAGTACCTACTAAAATTAATAAAAAAACAAACAGCATTACAAAGTAAAATGTTGCAAGACGAGAATTTCAAGCAGAGGAACATTAACACAACCTGAATGGGCAGAATTTTCTTATGGCTCGGTCAGGAGTTCAGAACAGGAAAGATACAAAGAAACACATTCTATCGAATACAATGGCTGGCCGGGCATTCTATGCAGAATGTTAGACAGGTTGCTGGGAGACGAATGAAAGTAAATAAACATTCGCGAGGTAAACAAACTGTGCGACCGGTTTGTCCACTCGGTGCACTAGGTAATAGGTAACTACAGCGAATGCTTTCTAAATAGTTAGGTCGAACGTTTATCTAATCAGAGGCCGAGTGCATACATAAATTGTCATCAGGCTGAATTATTGTTCAGACCTTTTGTTTATCTCGACAGGGTTATAAATGGTTCTGAATGGAATTGTACCTATTAATAAGATAGGTACGTACTAAGTTTTTACAGCGACTTCGGTTGGCTTCTTGGCCTGGACCACAGGCAAGACCAATGACTTTTTCCAAAATAAAAAGTCACTCAGTAATAGTGAGCTTTCTAATGATCTTATTGGTAAACAAACAATTATACCTCTTTATAGGTGCCTAATATTAGTCTAAAATCTAGATAAAAAGACATCTCTGGCTATCATAGCCAGAGGTTATTACCAGATACACTCATATTCCTATTTTTCATTGAAATAATACCGAGTGTGACTGTATAAGATATTTATTATATTCTTAAGTAAACAGAATTTCTAGATGACCAATGCTGACTAAGATGTCAGTTATTTTCGTAGTTACAAGTGAAAGAGTTAGGTCAGTACTGAAGTAACGTAACAATTACTTTTACCATTTCCAGTAGGTATTAAACCATAAATGGATACCTAACTAATAAGGTACTATTTCCAGCAATGTACTAATGAAGTGGCTGATAATGTTAGTTCAGGCCACGTTTTCTCCCTGGTTCGCCGTCCGATAGCAATCAGGCCCGGGTCGACGGCGCGTCGTATTCCACACGCACATCAAAGAGCTGTTAGCAAAGAAGACGGGGCCCCATAGGGTCGGTGACTGCTAGGGTTGCGGAATTTGTTCGAAAGAGTCACCCCGGCCCGCTGGAACGCAAAGGGTGCTGGGAGAAACACGGGTGGGTTTTAGTCAATAAGAGTCTGACACTCCCTTCCGCTCCGCCCAGAGCAGGAGAAGTCATTTGATGATTTACCATCAAAAAAGGCCAAGTTTCCCCTGCTGATACTGCTGCCCAGGTCTAATGTGATCAGTCGCTGGACCTTGCCACACAATGCAATTCAACTTGCATGCGAGCAACTGGCAGGGGGAAACGCGTCCCAATGATTATTATGACGATGACGTAGATGTCAGGTCATTGAAACTTCGAAAGACAAAGTTCGCTATATTATTATGAACTAATCGCCGCTTTCACTCTTTATTCCTACTTTAAAAGGAAATAAAAATTCGATAATTCTTATTGATTTGTTACATCTGGTAAAAATGAAAGAAACAGATCTAAGGTCCACATTTCTTGTTGCGTAATTTGTTCGAAAGAGTCACCGCGGCCCTGGAACGTAAAGGCCGAAAGGATCACGGGTGGATTTTAGTCAGTAAGAGTCTGACACTCCCTTCTGCTCCAACCAGAGCGGGAGAAGTCATTTGATGATTTCCCATCCAGGAAAAAAAAGGTCCACATTTCTGTGGTTTTAGGGTCATCTCAGCGCAGTATCAACGAGTACCTACCTGTTAGTAAGTGTGGCAACGTATCGGTATGCGAAAGGCCCAGCGACTAGACAAGTGTTTCTTAATCTATGATTCGTACATTTGTAAAATAAACTTATAAACTCTCGTACATAACCTATATATAAAATTCTCGTGTCACAATGTTAGTCACCATACTCCTCCGAAACGGCTAGACCGATTTTTATGAAATTTTATATGCATAATCAGTAGGTCTGAGAATCGGCCAACATCTATTTTCACCCCCCTAAATGTTAAGGGTGGTCCACCCCTTTTTTTTTTTTTTTTCTGGATGGGAAATCATCAAATGACCCCTCCCGCCCTGGGTAGAGCGGTAGGGAGTGTCAGACTTTTACTGACTAAAACCCACCCGTGATCCTTCTTGTGCCCTATGCGTTCCAGGGCCGCGGTAACTCTTTCGAACAAATTCCGCAACCAGGGTGGTCCACCCCTTAGTTTTTTTTTATGTGACAAATCCACGTGTGTCGGGTCAGCTAGTAACCTATAAAAATAAATTGTTTATTCTCAGACAACAATAACCCATAGTGTATTACAAAAGTGATTTATACAGGGCCCGAATTTCACCTGTGTAATGGCTAATAAAAATCGGACGAGGAATAAAAAAAAACTAAACTCACTATTTCAAGTTACTAAATCTTAGTCAATTGCAAAGGGGGGGCAGCCGCCCTCCCCTACCCCCCCCCCCATTTGTCAAATTTATTTTAGCCTAACTGAATACCTGTAAAATTTTCAATCATTCATGAATATGCAGGCTTTGCTTTTACAATTTACTTTGGACATTGGCAGAATAGTCGACATCGGCTTGCCATAAATAAAAAATATAATAAAATAGAAATTCCCAATCCAGAAACCAGCTCCTCGATTTTAGATTCTAATTAATTTCTTTTAAGTATTGTTTGCCTTCATGTTTGCGAAGTTTCACCTACTTATATAATTATTTTACTCGTGTATCAATTTAGTTACGTGCGTAGGTACTTACTTGTGTTGCTGGTGTTGAAGACGAAGTCAGCGAAACACGTTCGTGTTTATTTTCTCTGCGCTTTTATTTACAACAGTCATAGGATAGATAGATTTTAATTTCATTATCATCCATATTTTTTTCATACCTATTATATACAAACACAGGTACCATCACTAAAGGCAACACTTTTCCCTTTGAGGAATTTGTAAAATTATAATAGGTGCCAAATAGATTTATTAAAATTAAATGACTATAGCATTTCTATTTTTATATTAATATTGTTTTTTTTTCTATTTTTACCAGTTTGTAGGAAAACCAGAAAACGAAATAGGTAATATATGAATACCGAACTTTAGGAAATTACGAGGAAGCATCGCCAAAATATTGTAGGGATACATACATAGCTTCGTCGGAATTTAACCTTCTAAATACAATGCGTTGCACTAATACAAGGAAAACTTCGGATAAACGAAAATTTTATCTATCTAAGCTAATTTAGAAACAGTCACATGGCTACCAAATAAGGACTCCGGCAGAGAACTCCACTCCTTAGATATTACACACAAAGTAGTCCCAAAAAGTTATCCTTTTAATTAGTACTTCAAAATTAACCCTGTGTGAGTCCAAAACTGTAGTAGGTACCTATGGGTCGATTCAAACTTAATGACGTCTATGTCGTTCAATTTTCGCTGTGCTGTTACCCAACAACCCAACCCTCGACCCCGCTGTCACATGAATTTGCTAATGCTCATTACTGTTTATAATTATTCTAACTGCTTTTGGCTTGACAACCGTTCTACTTGTAGTCCTACCTCTGTCAGTCTTGAGGACTTAATTAGTTGTCCAGGTAGTTTTATTCATCTGCCAGGGATGCGGAATTATTCGTACCCAACAGTTACCGCGGCCCTGGAACGCGAAAGGCATCTGATGGTAAACAGGTCGGTTTTAGTCAGTAAAAGTCTGACGTTTCCTTCCCATTTTACGAATACCCAAACAAAAAAAGGAAGTTAGTTCTTCATAATGTGGCATTACGTCTCTTAACCTCTAAAGAGCTCCTGAGGCAAGAACCTCTGCGTACCTCTTCCTATAGTACAAGCGTAATGATATGTGTAATGAATGGAAAAATAATGTTGCTTTGATTAGTTCCACAGATACCTATTTAGGTATCTGACAATATTTGCAGATCTTTATAAGTGTGAGTCACCGCGTCTTATTGCGAAGTTAATGTGCAGGGTTGTCTCCGCCACTTGTTAAAACATACGACGTATGTAACTATGTAATAACATTCAGTAAAAATTGACTAAATGACGGTTGTTTTTCTGAGCTACGTTATCGGCACGTACCTGCCTATTGTGGAAATTCAGGTAGGTACCTATGACTCGCTCGGTTTAAATAGGGACGTAATTTATTAGTTATACATTTTTCAGCTAGTTAAGTAGGTAGGTATAAGTTAACAGAAGATGAACAGTGATGGTTTGGTTCAATTTTATTCTCTGACTCTCTTTGTAAACTGAGCGTTGAATATTCAATAGCACGCTCCTATAGGGCTCGTTAAGGTGTCACGTAGTGATAATAACTATATAAAATTTGCAACTTAAGGTTCAATGCGAATCATCTCCGTTTTCTGAAAAAAAAAAAATTGACCCGTCACAAATTAAACAGATATCAAGCAATGCAAACTGATTCAACTAACACACACCACATACTCTTTGTGAAGTTACGCTGGCTATTTAGAAATACAAGCATTTTCATGTTTTTTGTTTTCCTTCAACCTCCTCTAATCCACTCAATAGTTTTTCACTATTTCTGGTTTCCACCAACTTCGTTGCGAGTTGTTACGAAATTATCAATTAGAACGAAAACTATAAAAGGCTTTCAATTCAATTGCAATGAATCGTTTAAAGTATTGAGATTTTAGTTAGCTTCCTATTAGGCTTAACCCTTATTGTTTTGGTTACCATACCTAGGTAGGTACGTATGGTACCTAACAAAAAAAATAAAGGTTTTGTCAAGGTTTCAATATCTACAATCAGTATAAAACTCATCCGTAACTGAATGACTGACAGACAACGCACGGATGAAACTACTGGTCGCAAGCTGATATTTAACATGTAGATTCGTTGGGGAATGTAAGAGAGTCGGTACCTACTAACAGAGGATTTCTCGTAATTCCTATGGGAACGGGAAAAATGGGATATCCGCGTACGAAGTCGTGGGTAAAAGCTAATAATGTTATAATTTTATATTTTAAAAAAATATTAAATATCTACGTCTACCTATCTACCTACTGCATAGCTACTTATTTCTCTATTTACATACTATAGGTAATTTATGTCTTTATTTACAAATTACAATAATGAAGCAGTGTTGTGGGGGAATGCGTACTACATAAAGCATTGTAGAACTGAGTACGTTGGTGATTCATTTCTCGGAATTGACCTTGCTATGAGTCATTCGTTGGAAGGCAGAGTCGGGGATACCGCGCCTGTCTGCCGGCTGCTTGCTAGACGCACTCCGCTCACTGTGCTGCGCTTTTTACGGAATACTTTGTGTTAACATATTTTAATCAGTTATATTTGTGATAAATATGTGTGTTTTCAAGAAACGAAAGAGATTTAATTAAAAATTCTTCTTTCGAATATTTGTAAATATTTTTGTGTTTCCGAAGTTGGATATCATGATAACAACCATGACGTCATTCATACTGTTGAAGGTAAGTAAGATTTAGAAGCTAGTAATATTTACAAAACAGTTCGTGATAAATTCTGTAAAATTAAATACGATTTGTAATGTGGATGAATCATCCTAAAAACTCTTATCAGTTTCTTATTTGACCATTGTAGTTGTTCTGACGTTACTAATATCATGCGGTTAAATTGAAAACAAGTTTTGAACTTGTAGCTATCTCCGTTTCACATGGGTGAATAATATACTTGTAGAAAGAGAACGAAGTCTCATGTACGGGCATTTCAAATAAGTCACTTATTCAATGGAAATTTGTGCTATGTGAGAAAGAAATAGCGAGAAACATGGCGAACAGTTTATAAAGGTTTATCTTGAAACGTGTAGAAGTCTCGTGTATTTGTAGTAATAAATAAAGTTTAAAAATAACTATTCCATAAATTAATTATGACATTTTTGTGATATTCTTAGTATAAATATACCGTTTAAGCAAAATCCTGACTTGCACAAGAAATGTTCAAGAAAAGTTTTGTGTCGTCTGTGAAAATACTTGTTGAACAAGTTTTAAATTAACTTTTCAGACAAACTCTTTTTTGTTGAGAATGAACAGAGAAGATAATGTCAACTGGTTTCATGGGAAAATATCTCGAGACACGGCTGAGAAGCTGTTGAAGGAAGGTCTGTTGTGATTATTATTGTATGTTGTTATTGTTATCCCAATGTTTTGTGTTATTGATAACCTGGAATTTTGTTGAAACTTACAGAAGGAGAGGATGGTGTGTTTTTAGTACGTGAAAGTAATACTTCCCCTGGAGATTATGTCCTTTCAGTTCTGCACCAGGTAAATTTTTAAAGTTTTTATAACCTCTAAGCAGAACTTGTTTTTCTGTTTATAAACTTACCTATCAGTGTTATCTGTAATTTTTATCGAAATACAAAACGGACACAAGTTAAAATTTGATGTACCCAAGCTTTGCAGTGATTATTTAAGTCGTGTATTTTTTTTTTTTTGTTTTTGTGTGCAGCTCACAGTTTTTCTATGAAGTCATAAAAGTTATTTCATTCACAGGGAGAAGTGGTGCACTATCAAATTCGAAGACATGGTGAGGATGCATTTTTCTCCATTGAAGAACACACAACAGTGCATGGACTGGACACACTCATACAGCATTACCGAGGAGACTCCAATGGTCTCGTCACCAGGCTTTCTGTTGTATGCAAGGGACAGCCCCCACCTCATGAATCCCGCACTCAGGGCACTACAAACCTGCTGCACCGGTAAGCCTTTTTGAACCTAACTTCTATTCCCAATAACTTATATGTATTGATTTAACCTCGTTATTTTCGTTGGTGATCCTTAAAATTAAATAAATAAATAAACCTGCACATGTAAAATAAGAAATTTTATATTTGATAGTGCAATATTGAAACTCATTATTTAAATCGCTACATCTCTTAATATGAACTACTAGCCGTCCGCACAACTTCGTTTGTGTCACATTTTTCATGACTGCTCCGCTCCTATTGGTCTTAGCGTGATGATATATAGCCTATAGCCTTCCTCGATAAATGGTCTATCTAACACTGAAAGATTTTTTCAAATCGGACCAGTAGTTCCTGAAATTAGCGCGTTCAAACAAACAAACTCTTCAGCTTTATAATATTAGTATAGATAACCATTAGAATAAAGATGATGGACACCAGCCAGACTAAGAAAGTGAATAAAATAAAGAAAAAAATAAATTCTACCTATTATATGGTTATGAAAGGATAATTCCAGTATATTCATCACATAATGCATATTCATAAAACCATGTGATTAACAAATCAAGTATTCTATTTTGGTATTATCAGGTATAGGATGGTGTCATAATATTTATAATGGTTTGGCCTGAAGTAGTACAATGCTCATGTATAATTAATAATATTGTGTGTATGACTATTAAATTATTGTTTTGAATAATCAGTCTATCAGTATTCTTCTAAGGTATAATTGACTATTTGTCTTTCAAAATTTCAATATCGTTATAAAGGTTTTACATAAAAATAATAATTAATAGCCACAATACAATGAATCTATTGTGTTTGCACTATTATTTTTTATTTGGAAACTTGCCAGTAATTTTATGTTTATACATACACAACCATCATAAAAAATTAAAAAGATTTAATAAAGTAATAATACAATTACATATTCATGTCTCTAAATATTTATATAGATAAATCCAAACTTTCAAAGGAATACTCATCACAATTTTTTTCCCACACTAGTAAGTAGATAGGTCGAAAACACAATAATTGATAGAAACATGCAATGTCAATTAGAGATAGAACATCTAGTTGAAGAAGGAAGTTCCATTAAGATGAGAGCCACTTAAATTGCCCTTAATTCATCCTTGTTTTATAACCAAGTTGAATAGAGTAGTAACATGCTTTTATCATCAATGAATTCTTTTTATCTTGTTATTTTACTGAAAGGCTGAAACTCTATGGAATGTACTGTGTCTTGTTATTACAGTAAATTCCTGGTATTCTGCAATAGATGCTGGCTTTTTATTTAACATTAAGTCTCATTGTCTTCCTAGTCACTGAATTATTATTATTATGTGCTATATTGTACAACTTTTAATAATTACAGGAAAAAACATTTATAAAAACAAGTGTACAATGGGCTGTCTTATCGCACAAGGCAATTTGATTTGATTGTTTCCTTTTCTAATTTTTCAGTTTTATTGCAAATCTACAATAGGCAAATTATCAAAACCTATCTCATAGACTATTTAATATTGAACTCAGGACCCCACATTATGTTTACATTCATTGATTTTTATTTTATAAATAAATCCAAGTCCATTTAAAGTATAATGACCGTGAGTAAAATTAATTTGGTATCTACTTTTAATTACCTTGCTTGTTCCAAACTTATATTTTAAGTATAGTCATACGTCAGTTCAGCCATAAAAGGGGTTATTGCACTGATTTTAACATGCACTGCACTTTATAGGGCTTGTAATTCAATACAAGTGCTGACATGCTTATTGACAATTTCCTGTTGAGCGCATTGTTCAATATGTTTATCCAATAAATATCAAGAGAAGGCCAGTAGCTGTGGCCATATACTGACAACATGATAATGTCTACAAAATGGTGCTATGTGTAGGTATGACATCAAAATTCTTTGCATGTTTTATGACAAGATGTGTTTGCAATGTACACTGATTGGAATACCAAATGTGGTCCGAAATAATTGAGTCAGAAGTCACATGCCATGCCTAGTTTTGTAATCACATTCTTGAATCTTGTGTAAACTATTTTGCTAGGAATACTGATCTTATTAGGATACTAATATTAATATTGATCTTATGACTAGACTTAATTAAGTTTTATATGACTAGGTTATTATTCTAGGTTTTATTTCTTATTATTAATTTATATTTATATATTTATTTTTTGTACATAGTTTTTTAAATGTCTCATGTCTGTCATTACTAACATTAGTTTCTCATAAGTATTTCTGCATTACTAACAATTTTATGGATGATTTATCTGAAATAAATGAATAATAATGAATGCTGATACGATAAGTTTATGTGGGAGGCTAGCAAAAAATGTTATTTAACTGCATGCTATTGCCCGAATTGTAAAAAAATAAGATAAACAATAGTGACTCAATTCAATACCTAATATTTGACAAACCATCTATTCTACATAGCACTTATGAAAAAAATTAGTAATTTGATATCAACTAATCCAGATCAATATTAGTTCAAGTGCTAAGTACCATAGAAGCTGATGTGACTCATACCCTGAGAATGTTTGATGGTGTCTGATATGATGACAACTATTCTTAGCCACATCTGTGTTTGACAATGAATCATTGTTTATGCTAATGATTCACTGGCACACACATTGTTCCTTATTGATATTTAAATATTTCTTATGTATGAGCTACTATCAATTTCATTGTCTTAATTATGTTGTCATTACCTATGTTAATGTGTTTAAATTGGGAGACTGATTTATTGATGTATTATTGAACTTCAACTTTAAATATTATTACCCTACTAGCTACGTCCGCGTGAGCTTAGATCTATGCCAGCTATTTATCACACTTCTTACTACTGTTATGAATGTAAAAATTGAGATGGATGTAAATATATTTATTATTAGATCACGCCCTTACGGCTTAACGAATCAGGATGAAATATCGCACACAGATAGATTATAGTCTGGAATAGCATAGGTTTTGTCCCGACAGTGTATGGCGCATTCTGTCAGCTGATAAACGCGCTTCACGTGCTTCGTTAATTTCTAAATTGGAAATTATTGGAATCCAATATCGATCGTTGAGAGTTCGATCTCCGATGCTCGCGACAATGCATGGCGCGTTCTATGTACCGGCAACAGCGTTCGCGTTCCTGGCTACTCTCGTAAGATCGAGAAATTGCAAATTTGCAACGCTGGAACGTTGTGTACTTAGACTACAATTTTAATGCGCGAGTTCTGGCCTGCCTTTCTCTAACTTCTGCAAGTATGACTTCTCGATGTTCGGCAGTTCCTTGAGACTTACTAAGTCTCAAACATTTTGCATTTTTGCTATAATATGTCGGATTTGAGCTTTTTCTAAAAGGCATTTGTATTTTAGCAATCTATCATCTAAATTAGCCAGATAGAAATAAATTAGATAACTTACTGAAAGACCACGGACAGCGGTGGCTAAGTTATAAGGTCCGGTTAGCAACCTTGGTACCGAACCCTGTCCGATTATGATTCAAGCGAATTATCGCAAGAATCTAAATCGTCCGCGGAGGCTTAGTACCAGGGTCCTATTAGCACTTTTGGTACGGAACCTTACAAATTATTATTCCTTATTATTATTCGCGGAAATTAAAACTAGATATATTGTTTTCAATTTCAAACCTTACAAATCGCCTAAACTCGCAACTCGAACCGGCCGATACTTCGTGAAGTTCGTAAGAAGCAAAATAGTTCAAGACATCGGTCTTGAACTATTTTTCTTCTTACGAACTTCACATATATTATTTATATATATTATTATTATTGGACTATCGAGTCCAATAATAAAACCGAACATTAAATGAACCTGAACATTTTAAAGAATTAGAGATTTTGCGATAGACTGATAACCTTATGAGTCCAAACTTGGGCCAGTAACGAACGACTGCATTTATAAATCGAGAGTCATTCCTCGAAGTAAAATCTGAATATCGCTAGAAATGCGTCATCAGTGCAACGCCATCTATCGACCACGTATTAAAATGTCAAAATATTTGGCAGGGAAAGACATTAAATATGAAGCCTATATATAACGATATTAAAGATGAGATATTAAAATATTCACTAATATTTTGTCCGTTTTAAAAATAACTCAACAAAAGTGTTTGTATTATTTTAATTCATCTGTTATTGCTTTTTTGTTTTCTCAATAGATGTCGTTAGGTTAGTATCTTTTAAGAGTAAACTGATTGTGACGAAACAAAAATTGATTTATACTCATAGTTCCGCAAATTTCTTATTTATAAAACTTATCTATATTGGTTTCCTAGTTTTTACGTAAGTTTCTTACCAAACTTAAAAATTCAGCTATATCTTCTAATTTTGTGGGTTAATTTTGGTGAAATAAAACTCGGGATATCACAGAATATTTTTTATAAACAAGCTTCCGAATCCAATTCAACAAAACAAACGCACAGACAAAAATAAAATTGTATTTTTGTGTTCAAATTTCTCAGTTATTTTAATACAAAAATATTTGATGTAATTCTGTTGAAGTTGTTGCTAGCAATTGTATTCAAATGATTTTAATCTTAAATTTAGAACCATAATGGTATAAACATTTTCAAAGACAAAAGCTATTCAAAACATAATTCCTCTCTTCTCCAGCATAAAAAAAAATTGCCAATTTTTCAAGGGGGCCAATCTTTAGGGTTAGCTTTTTTTACTCGTCACGCGATCGGCGTCGCTTCCGGCCCTGGTTTAATCCATGGTTCGGAGCGAGGAGGCATGGAAAGCGGTCACCTCCTTCTACGAAACAGTAATGTTAGTGAAGGAGGAGGCAAGCCGCACGAGGGAGAAGGAAACCACTCGCCCCAGAGTCGCAGGACGATTCCCAGCCACCGTACGCGCGGGTCTACGGATGGCGAGCTATGGGTGGCCCGCCGTTCGATAGCAGGCCCTAGTCGATGGCGCGTCGTTTTCAACGCGCGCCTTAAAGAGATGTCAACAAAGAAGACGGGGCCCCATAGGGCCAGTGCCTGCTAGGGTTGTGGAATTTGTTCAAAAGAGTTACGGCTGGGTTTTGAGAGAAGAAGAGCAGAGCAGAAGAAGTAATTTGATGATGTCCCAAATTTAAAAAAAAATGGAAACACCTCCTCAGCTTGTTCATGCTTGAACATGAGTAACATTTCTTTCCGTTTTCAGGGCGACAGAAGCCGGCGACTTTAATATAGTATCTCAGATGCTAGCATGCGGCTACCGCAGCCGGGACGCTAAGAACCAGGACGGACAGACAGCCGTGCACATTGCCGCGCGGGCCGGGAGAGATAACATACTTGCCAAGCTGATTGAGAGTGGAGCCACTGTCAATGTTAGGGACTCGTTTGGATATACGCCTTTACATGTGAGTTGCGTCTTATGCAGTTCTCTCGTATGATAACCAGTGATCGGAGTAGATAGATTGATTTTACGTACTTGCATCATGAATAGTCTTAGAAATCATAACATGGATAAGCCCTTTTCCGGGATTTCATTTTGGTACTCCTACTCACGGTATTAAATCAAATATTGTGAATGTAAAGATTTTTAAACTACTACATTTGAGACTATAGAAAGCTAATAAAACATTTTGAAAATTATAATTAAGTACATAATATTTAAAGATAAAAAAAATAGCATTCAAAAATCCTATTACATACTATAAGTAAAGAAACAGGTGTAAAAAGTTTGAATCAAAATCAACATCGTTATTATTAAAACCACAATTACAAACATTAGATTACATTTTATCCCGAAAAATTCATGTTTCCACGGGAATAACCTATAACTCGACTTTTTCGAAATTCATGCGGACGAAGCCGCGGGTAATAGCGAGTGCTGATATGTGTTCATCCTACACATTCTACATGCTCCTTTCGAAATTGCGGAAAAAAACTTATAACGATCCGGAATCTCGGAGGCATGTCCATATTAATATCTACGTTTCAGGTTATTGACCCCAAATCAATCTACCTAATCCGATCACTGATGATGACCATTGAATGGGCTAATATAAAATGAACGACAAAACAGCGTCGCTCACCACAAGTCGAGATTCTCAAATATTAGTACCATCCTAAATAGTCAGTTCTGTGAAACTGGGGTCTTACTTGACGGATTTTGCGGGCTACTACAGGACAAAAACCACGTAGCGAGTTCCCCAATATTATTACTGTGTTTTTAGTTATTTACTACTTCATTCCCATGTGCTGAAGACCTGATCGGTGTATCGGTGGCACAAAGGATATTTGCATTGCACCAACTATGAAATCATTCATGCAATTTTGTTCAACACATACTAATATTAAAAAAAAAAAAAATGCTAAAATAACTGTCTATTTACCCTTTGTTATTTATTTACGACTTTGGACGGCTTTGAATGAAAATTGCCAAACAGGTTGACCGTATTCTGGATTGAGACATACTTTGTTTTATCTCACGGGTATATTTGCTTGCAAAAGCTAGCCTTTTATGATGTACAATAATCTCATGTTTTCTCCACAGTATACATGCCAGAACAACTTGCCGAGTACGACGGAGCTACTGATCACGAAAGGCAACGCGAACTACCAGATGAGACATGCGCCTACTGGCAAGGTGCCGTTACACGATGCTGCACAGAGGGGGCATATCGAGTGTATCAAGGTACGCAGCCTGAACTTCTGACCTGTAGTAAAGTATTCTTGACAGTTACAGAATGGTCCCCACCAGTCTGTAACGTGCGGTGTAGTGCGGTGCACTAGAACTGGTTTTCCAGCTACTACCAGAGCAGATTCATTCACGATACTGTTAACCGAGAGAGGATTAAGTCAGAAAAAGCGGTTTCCAGAAAATACACTCACATTTTACACAAACACTTAATAATTGGGAAATAACTTTATGCGCAATTTTTGACTTAGTTCTCTCGGTTACCAAGACTTAGCGCAAGGACATCGAAGTAAGAAGCACGTGAATGCGGAAGACGCACGCTTTCATGGTTGCCTCAAGTATGCTATGCGAGTGTGCAGTACGCATACGGATTATCTTTCTACTTGGCAATCGATATGCGGAATGACCCCCATCCATATTATGAGCATTGAATTGAATATATAGCCGTCACTAATGAAAAAAATCAAAATCAAAAGTCATTTATTCAAACTAGGCTGAGAGACAGCACTTTTTGGACATCAAATTTTACATAAAAACAGTCCCCCAAAACGCCCACCCGTCTTCCTAGTATTTTAGCTGGAAAGAAGTGGCACAACAAACTCCCCAGCAACACATCTGTAAAACCTTATAAGTTAAAGCAGTATATTGTACGGGCTCAATTAAATGGTGAGGGTCATAGGGATTCGCTGTTTGCGGGCATTGCAAGATCGATATTTGTGGCGGAACTTTAGTGCTACATCTGTCCTCAATGTAAACAATAACTTGTTTGCAGGTTTTACTAAAACTAAAAGCTCCAGCTCATGCGAGGACACTGGCACACGATACCCCTGCTGACCTGGCGAAACATTATGGACACACAGAATGCTACCAGCTACTGAGTGAGTACATTGTAGAGTCAATTTAAATAAATTGAGTTGGTGTTTCACTTAGTCCCAGGGCCGGCTCGAAGACCCATTGAAGCGCAGTGTTTTTGACTGCCAAACAAAAATCATAATTGTATCCGCTTTGATTTTCCCGATGACTAGTAGAAGTTACAAACGCTTTTCTTCCAGTTTTACTTATTTGTATTAACTTAATCATGATCATCTACACAGAAAACCACCAACCAGATGTCCCAAAAACGTCGAAAAAGTACTGGTACCACGGCACGCTGAACCGCGAAGAAGCCGTGCGCGCGCTGCAGGAGCACTGCGCGCTGCAGCAGCTGGGCGGCAAGGCGGCCGACGGCGTGTTCCTCGTGCGCTACAGCGAGCGCCACACCGGCGCCTACGTGCTCACCATGCTCAGCGAGAACACGCCCTACAACTTTATTATTAGGAAAGAAGTGAGTAGCATGAACTGGTAACACTAGCTATGTTGAACCGCGAGCAAGCCGTGCGCGCGCTGCAGGAGCACTGCGCGCTGCAGCAGCTGGGCGGCAAGGCGGCCGACGGCGTGTTCCTCGTGCGCTACAGCGAGCGCCACACCGGCGCCTACGTGCTCACCATGCTCAGCGAGAACACGCCCTACAACTTTATTATTAGGAAAGAAGTGAGTAGCATGAACTGGTAACACTAGCTATGTTGAACCGCGAGCAAGCCGTGCGCGCGCTGCAGGAGCACTGCGCGCTGCAGCAGCTGGGCGGCAAGGCGGCCGACGGCGTGTTCCTCGTGCGCTACAGCGAGCGCCACACCGGCGCCTACGTGCTCACCATGCTCAGCGAGAACACGCCCTACAACTTTATTATTAGGAAAGAAGTGAGTAGCATGAACTGGTAACACTAGCTATGTTGAACCGCGAGCAAGCCGTGCGCGCGCTGCAGGAGCACTGCGCGCTGCAGCAGCTGGGCGGCAAGGCGGCCGACGGCGTGTTCCTCGTGCGCTACAGCGAGCGCCACACCGGCGCCTACGTGCTCACCATGCTCAGCGAGAACACGCCCTACAACTTTATTATTAGGAAAGAAGTGAGTAGCATGAACTGGTAACACTAGCTATGTTGAACCGCGAGCAAGCCGTGCGCGCGCTGCAGGAGCACTGCGCGCTGCAGCAGCTGGGCGGCAAGGCGGCCGACGGCGTGTTCCTCGTGCGCTACAGCGAGCGCCACACCGGCGCCTACGTGCTCACCATGCTCAGCGAGAACACGCCCTACAACTTTATTATTAGGAAAGAAGTGAGTAGCATGAACTGGTAACACTAGCTATGTTGAACCGCGAGCAAGCCGTGCGCGCGCTGCAGGAGCACTGCGCGCTGCAGCAGCTGGGCGGCAAGGCGGCCGAATACTAGCTATGTTTATATTAATGAAGGATTATATTAAAGAAGATCAAAAATCCCTAAAGTTTGCAGCAACAGTGAAATATACTTGAATAAATATATACAAAAAAAAAACTTGAATACGAATTATAAATATGCCAAAAATGAATGTAGGTAAATATAGTTTTGTACAATTTGTATAATTTCCAAGCAAAGTATGAAAAACTGATTGTTTCTCCCTCTGTAATTATAGTAATTATTTTTTGCCATTCATTAAGTCAAATACTTACCTTTTCTTTTATTTCAGGGAAACTGGCTATTCATAGACGACGGGCCCTATCTAGAATCTCTGGAGAGGCTGATCGAGCACTACAGTACCGTGCCGGACGGGCTGCCCACCCGTCTCACGGCCGCTGTGCCGCCCAAGCCTAAGCCACCCCTGCCTGAAGTAAGCACACTTAGCAATCAAACTCAATCCGGATAAGCTATATAGCAACAGTCGCAAACTCAGTCCAGATAAGCCATATAGCAACAGTCGCAAACTTTACTCCGGATAAGCCATATAGCAACAGTCGCAATCTCAGTCCGGATAAGCCATATAGCAACAGTCGCAAACTCAGTCCGGATAAGCCATATAGCAACAGTCGCAATCTCAGTCCGGATAAGCCATATAGCAACAGTCGCAAACTCAGTCCGGATAAGCCATATAGCAACAGTCTCAAACTCAGTCTGGATAAGCCATATAGCAACAGTCTCAAACTCAGTCCGGATAAGCCAAATAGCAACAGTCGCAAACTCAGTCCGGATAAGCCATATAGCAACAATCGCAAACTCAGTCCAGATAAGCCATATAGCAACAGTCGCAAACTCAGTCCGGATAAGCCATATAGCAACAGTCGCAATCTCAGTCCGGATAAGCCATATAGCAACAGTCGCAATCTCAGTCCGGTTAAGCCATATAGCAACAGTCGCAAACTCAGTCCGGATAAGCCATATAGCAACAGTCGCAAAGTCAGTCCGGATAAGCCATATAGCAACAGTCTCAAACTCAGTCTGGATAAGCCATATAGCAACAGTCTCAAACTCAGTCCGGATAAGCCATATAGCAACAGTCTCAAACTCAGTCCGGATAAGCCATATAGCAACAGTCTCAAACTCAGTCCGGATAAGCCAAATAGCAACAGTCGCAAACTCAGTCCGGATAAGCTATATAGCAACAGTCTCAAACTCAGTCCGGATAAGCCATATAGCAACAGTCGCAAACTCAGTCCGGATAAGCCATATAGCAACAGTCGCAAACTCAGTCCGGATAAGCTATATAGCAACAGTCGCAAACTCAGTCCAGATAAGCCATATAGCAACAGTCGCAAACTTACTCCGGATAAGCCATATAGCAACAGTCGCAATCTCAGTCCGGATAAGCCATATAGCAACAGTCGCAAACTCAGTCCGGATAAGCCATATAGCAACAGTCTCAAACTCAGTCTGGATAAGCCATATAGCAACAGTCTCAAACTCAGTCCGGATAAGCCAAATAGCAACAGTCGCAAACTCAGTCCGGATAAGCCATATAGCAACAGTCTCAAACTCAGTCCGGATAAGCCATATAGCAACAGTCTCAAACTCAGTCCGGATAAGCCTCGCCTCGCGCATTGGGGACCCCGCAGCTCGGACTGGACCTAATCTCGTTTTCATTTTACGACAGTTATGGGTTTACGGGGCCCTAGAAAAAACTGCTACGGGCTTCTCTGGCTTAATCAGACACTGATCAAACTTACATTATTTTCTTCTCCTTTCTTAAATTTATTGTTCTTATAATTTCGTGTTTTCACATTTTTGTACCAGTAGAAGTTTTATCGAAGATTCTAAACTATGACAGATAATATAGTTGTTTGTTTATATTATTGTGTCTTTAAAAGGATTATCAAAACACTGATTACGAAAAGAAGGATGGCCAAATCGTACCAGGTGACTAAACGGTGGCGTCCCTAAACGCCATATATATGAAAAATAACCTAATTTTTTAAGGTTTTAAAAAACATAACACATATATCTATAATAAGCCACAAAAAAAAGATATCCATTTATTTTTGTTTTTGTAACTTATTCGAAATTATTTAGAATTACAGTTTCAGAACGCACCTAAGGACGATTCATTACGCGTATGAAATGACTTGGTATTCAAAGACTATAATTATTCACGTTTATGAATAGTTATTAACAGTAATTCAATTCAATTAGAATATAAGCGTTTAGTAAAATACCATGCTGATTTATTATGTATTGGATTCTTGTCCTGAATAATGATTATGTGGGTTAAAGTGAGTATAAGCGTTTTGTTCAATTGCGTACAACGGAACGTCATTTGTCATCGACAAGTTTCATCTGTGGTCATCGACCCAGCCAGGCTCGGACCAAGAATCCAAATGGACTAGACAAAAGCGTATACTCGAAAGGGATGGATATAGAGTACTTCAAAACTGGGGGATACCAGACTTTAAAATATTACCCCATAATTCTCGTTAATTTTTGTATATGGATTTGGGAGGTGTGATTAGTACGTGAAATGAAAGTAACGAGTTTTTAGCACCATAAACCAGGGCTTTAAATAACGTTAAAATTTTATAACGTTATCTTCCTTCTACAGGACTTACAGTTTTTATTAAAATAACGGAGTGATTTAACGTTATTTATGCTTCAATATAACGTTATTCTTTAGTAACGATACTTGTAATATAATGTAAACCGGTGTTATGTGAATTGATGGAGGACAATAAATCAAATGCTTCCTGATTGATAAAATTTTTATTTTGTAGTTTTTCTATAATAGCAGAAAGGTCAGCATTTTTTTTTCTCTATTCGCCCACATTTGGATCTTAATGCAGCTAATTTCTTCTTTCTTCTCTCAGCTAAAATTGTTATCTGGTTTAATTTTCTAATCAATTTCCTTTTTCGAGGCGACGTACTCAGAGTCGTAAATATTTCACCAGGTTTAATCTAAAATAATAATTCGATGTTAGTAACCCACACAAAGAGAAATGGAAATAAATAAAAATAAAAAATTTCATAGTTGCATTTACTTCAGGTTCCAGCGATAATCCTGAAGCCACCTAAAAAAAGGCAGTGATTTACAATGTTCTATATTCAACTAAATTCAAAATGGTTAAAATAAACAAATACTTGGATAGTTGTGTGTTGGATTGGATTTTCGTCGCAGATGGATCAGAGATCGAGATTTCCTCAGATTTCGTTCTGCGTTTTTTAGCGAAACTCTGGAAGAAAATATGTGGGTCAGTCCAAATTAGTGAATAATGGCCTCCAATTATTTCGACCGGTTGATGCAATCCAGGAAGGCAATCTGGTGTCCTTTGTCTAAAATCTAAAATATTTCATTTTTCAGGTAGTCCGGTTGAGTTGCCTTTTGATTTCATGACCAATAATTTTGAGTATGAAATTACTAAATAGACTAAATGAAAAAACAAAAACAACAACATGACTGTTGCCTTTTCCCTCAATAATGGGTAATTTTAATGCATGCCATCTGGTATCCCTAAAGTAAGTATTATTCTACTAAATTGAAATGACAGAAAGTTATTTATTCTCGTAAGACAATAAAGTTCTATAGAATTTGAACGTGTAATACTAACGTAAAATGAAATTTTAATCACATATTTCAAGTATTTTTAACGCTTTTTTTCTAAAAGACTTTTTATCAACGTATGTCGAGCTAAATATTTAGTGACTTTTTAAATTTTTATGATATATAAATGCGAAAATCTCATACTTACGAATGAAAGGTTATGTTCTCAGATTTTCGTTCACTACGGCTATTACAGCCGATAAAACAGCAATACACCATGTTGAACGTCTTTCTCTTAAGTTAGAAACTTCGTTCCCACTATTTAAACTACAGATTTAATAGGGGTTTCCAACAAAACACGATTAAAAACGAATGCACTAGTACTGTGTTGGGCACATACCACAGATGTGCCCAACAAAAAAAGTGATACGTCGACAAAGACAACAATAAATAGTTCTGTCCTTGTTTTCCTAATATGTTTCTGTATATATACATCCTTTTTGTCTCAATATTGTTTTTAGCTTGTCTTGTCCATTAGATTCTTGGTCCGAGCAGCCAGGCCATTGATTGACAGTTGACACCCGGCGATCATTCGCTTCACTTTCTTGTTGTTGTGAATATGATTTATTTTTTGCTAATTGTCTGAGTGAAATAGAAAGAAGATCGCTAATTACCCTCCTCGCTTATCACTAACTACACTTTTAAGCTAGGCGGCAGTCGGGTAAAGGTAGCCGTTCTAACCTCAAAAGTATTGTGGACATTATTATGAAAAATCGTGGCTATTTAGACATGATTTTCAAACGGGATGGTGTTTGCAACATAAAAACAAAGCAGTCTAAGTATAGTTTATTTTGGGACATAAAAAATTAAATTCTAGTCCAGCTCCTATACAAATTTGGCCAATGTTCTTTTTCACCGATACAAAGCTTCACTATCACCGATTGTCGTAGGCATATTCCGGATTAATTATGCCGCCTAAATACAAGGTTCCTATGAGATAGAATAAACCACAGGAGCGAAGGCGCAGAAAATAATATTTAAATTTTGTGACAAATCGTTTGCTACTGCGTAGTAAGATGGAGTTCCGCATTTACTACAGAAACTTAAATTCTACAGCCAAAACAGGATGTTGAGTTCTCTATATTGAGTACTACATTCACCCCACTTGTTTCAGTTCTCAACCATGCCACGAACCAAAAAGCTAGCATCAAGCCGAGCTGCCTTGAACCAGTCTCTCTCTCTAGTGAAGCACGACATCCTCAGCGACAAGCAAATGACAGCGCAAGCGTCGCCACCCACCTCCGTACAGTCCAACAACAATATGTTCGAGCTGCTCACTAGGAACCTGTCATTCTCGTCGGATTTCAACAACGATAGTATTAATAATAACGAAGAACCCGCTGATGATAATGAAACGTATAAGGTTCCGGGGAATAATAGTGCGGTAGTTACACTAGCTGAAAATTATAATGAGATATCTATCGACTCTGATGGCCAGCTTTCCACACTGCAGGGTAAGTTCCTTTTTTATTGTTTGTGTTACATTTTAACCTACACTTGAGTTGTTGCATCAACAGTAAAGTTTCTAACTTAAAATAGTAATTATGTAGTTGGGAAAAGTCCCCTGCATCATAGTATAAACAGGGGAAGTAGGTTATCTTCATACAAACGCACCGCGCGCGGCTTGTATGTGTGCGCCATAGTATCTATGCGTCGACGCACGCACACTTTAACAAGTCTCGACCCGTTTCTCAGTGCGCCAGTCGGGGCTAACACTGCACGAGGTTCGCGCGTCACCGCTAAATAAATAAAAAATGTCTGACAGTCGCAGGAGAACGTACGTAACGTGCTGTGTGTTTGGGTGTCTCAATAATTCATCGATTCCAGAATTATCTCTGTTCAGATTACTTAATGAACAGGAAAGGTAAGCTAGTCACTTATTCTAGCATATAATTTTTACTTGATGATGAGATACCTACTTACTTATTTTTATTAGTTTTCTATCACACAGAGAAAGTAGGTAGGTAGGCCTAATTTCCTACTAGAATATATTAGGTAGGTACTTTTGATCTATCAATTGATTTGCCGCTATTGCTTTGTTTACGTTTAGTTATGCCGATTTCTCAGTATTGTAGGTACAGTAACTAAGTAGGTAAGTACTTACAGTTGTAAAATCAAACCATTGTTGAACTTTATTGACTAATGATCACTGAATTAGTCATACAGAGATGTGTTAAAGTGACAACCCTAAGACAGTAGGCAATTATATCGCGAATTAGGCCGGAGATAACCTACTTCCCCTCTTTATACTATGCTTGCATTTTTCAAACTTATAATGCTATTTCAGCTGTTGTCTCTCTCATCTATAAATAACTCGATCAAGTTTCATATCTGTCTCTTTACTTAATATTATGTAGTTGTAATAAATAGAAACCAAACAGAAGTCTGGGTCCGTTTAATAAAATTCCAACGTTACTGGAGCAGAGTTCATCCCGATGTCGGAGCTGACGCTGGGCGGCGTGCTGGGCGAGGGCGAGTTCGGGTCGGTGCTGCGCGCCACGCACTGCGCGCCCGGCCAGCCGCCGCAGCCCGTCGCCGTCAAGACGCTGCACGTGCAGCACATCGACACCAACAAGAACGAGTTCCTGTCCGAAGCCAAGCTCATGATGTCCGTCCGACATCGCTGCATCGTTCGACTTATCGGCGTGTCCTTGGTAAGCAGGATTTACTTAAATATACTTGCTGTGTCCGACAGGATCCATAGGTAATGATCTAAAATTATGTATATTTTATATGTACCTACCACCTAAATTCACATTTTGGAATGCAAATAAATGTATTGAGTAAATATCTAAACTCTAGAGTCCCAAACTTGTCCCAAGGTTACAAATACACACACCAAGACTCGACGCAATGATATGATGTTTTAAGAGCTTGAGTTCTGTCTGTGTAGCACAGATTTAATACAAACTAACCATCGCTGCAATCAATGCTCCACGAGGCGTAGAGTGTTTATTTGATTCCAATGAAATATATCCCCTTATGTGTAGTAGAAAGAGTTCTATATTGCCGTCGCGTCTTGATGGAGATACGATACCTCTGGCAGAGCAGATGTCCGTAGACGGTGATGAAATGAAGTGGACCGCCCAAAACAAAACGATGTCATGATCCTTTATCGTTATCGAGCTATCAGTGATTGAACTGTACGACTAACATTAATGTGTCAGATTCAATTGTTTGTATTTGTGTCATCTACTGTGTTACCTACATATTTTTGGGCACGTCATGCTATACAAACAATATTGTCGAGTCGAATAATGGAAGTCCTAAGAAACAATGGATCGATTGTGTGAAAGATAATAAAAAATATAACTGGAATAAGGCTGGCAGAGATGTATGAAACAAGTCACGCTGTAACAATCTCTATTTAATAGGGATACGGTCAGAAGTATGTCTATGTTATGTGAACAAACATAACAAAACATAATTTATGCACATTAACCCTTTAAGGCTGACCACGTTTTTTCAGATATCATAGAGTACTATATTGTGACGATGATGTTACAGAATTATAATAATTTTGTTCTATTTTTGTTTTCTCTAGGGCCCGCCTTTAGCAATGGTCCAAGAACTAGTGCCTCTAGGATCTTTACTTGAGTACCTCGTTCGCCACCCGGACAAGGCGTCTCCGGGGTACGAGTTAAGGTTGTGGGCGTGCCAAGTAGCGGCCGGTATGCGGTATCTGGAACGGCGACGCTTCGTTCATCGTGATTTAGCTGCCAGGAATATTCTACTGGCTAGCAGGTATAATTATCTGATGCTATTAGTATACCTTATTATCAGGTCTTGTCTTTTAACTAAACGCCTTTGTCTTACTTTAACTGAAGTTAAGGTGATTATTACTTTCGTTGTCAAAATATAAACGGACGTTCTATTTGTAACTGCTGTGTTCCTGTAATTAAATAATACTGATGTGATTGGGACGAACTTGAAGACAACAATGATTTTTTAGGACCACCATCCACCACCAAAGCCATTTCAGTTTAATAGTGTCTTTTTTTCTCATACAGCCAATCTGTTGTATAACAAAACAAGTCCTTACATCACAGTTAAAACCTGCGAGCCAGCTTTTATTTTGACAAGAAATGCAATAATTGTAATCCAAGCAGACAGTGTATCACTTACGATTATTACTTTTTCCAGACATCAAGCCAAAATAAGCGACTTCGGTCTCTCCCGAGCTCTATCGACGGATAGCTCGTACTACAAGGCCAGCCGCGGCGGCAAGTGGCCCATCAAGTGGTACGCACCCGAGTCGTACAACTACGGCACGTTCAGCCACGCCAGCGACGTGTGGAGCTACGGCATCACGCTGTGGGAGATGTTCTCGTACGGCCAGCAGCCCTACGGAGATATGAGGGGGATTGAGGTAGGTTCACTGTAGTACGGTACAACTACGGCACGTTCAGCCACGCCAGCGACGTGTGGAGCTACGGCATCACGCTGTGGGAGATGTTCTCGTACGGCCAGCAGCCGTACGGAGATATGAGGGGGATTGAGGTAGGTTCACTGTAGTACGGTACAACTACGGCACGTTCAGCCACGCCAGCGACGTGTGGAGCTACGGCATCACGCTGTGGGAGATGTTCTCGTACGGCCAGCAGCCCTACGGAGATATGAGGGGGATTGAGGTAGGTTCCACCGCATCACGCCTTTCACCTTTTTAAAAGACACCGTATCGCTCTAGTCTTTTGTAACGCGTTCGATATCAACAGTTCTCTGATGTTTTTTCTGCGACTAAAAAGAGATCAATACATGTATATTACGTTTTGCAGGCTATCCAAATAGTTGAAAGCGGCCAACGCCTAGAAAGACCAGAGAACTGTCCTGACGAAATCTACCAAGTGATGCTGGACTGCTGGGCGTACACTCCTGATGTCAGACCGACTTTCAGCCAGCTAGTAGATGTGTTCTCCCAACACCCTGACTATGTGAACATCAGCCAATTGGCACTGGAGAACGAAGACGCTAACGTGTAAGAAATAAGGAACAAAATGTATTTATTATTATGTAGGTTCAAAGTATTTGTAGTTTTTGAACAATGGCTTGACGTGTTCTACCAATAATCATGTGTATTCAATGGCAACAATGTACGGTTCACGTTTTCTTCCAAAATTGGCAAGAGGGTCAATTTAGTTGAACTGAGCGCCAGTAGAATTAAGTAAACGAAGATTTGTATTTTTTTACCTTTTATAAATCTATTACGCTAGCCGGATTATTGTGTAGACCGTCGACGTGCCTCTCAGTATGTTTATACCTCTCTACTAGTGTATGTGCCTACACTTACCGTAAACATAGACATGCACAAATATTGTGTACAACGAAATAAAATTAGTTTCAATTCGGGTAGTGGACATATTCGCGTGATAATCAGAAATGACATGCCATGATGTGCCTGATTACGTATATATACATTATAGCTAGCCGTAAAATATGTAAATAAGATAGTTTAGAGTGTATGTCGGTTATTGCCACAGAGCATGGGCTGGCCTCGGCGGCAGCGTCTAGACTCTAGAGCCGGCAGTACTAAGGGGACGTCCATTAATCCCTGATTCACTTCAGCCTTGTTGAGATGTGGTGGGACCTTCCCCTCACTAGAGATTGAGCTAATGTAATTAAATGACGTCCCGTGATAAAATTTTAGTAGGCGTACACGTACGTGTCGTGTCACGGACACCATTCGAAGTCTATTTATTTAAGTCATATTATTATATATTGAAAGTGCGATAAAAGCAGGTCCCGATACTTGTTTGTAAAGTGTTGGTACTGCCGCCTGTAGCAGCAGCCGCAAATGGCGTCTCCGAGCTCTATGGCTACAAAGTCTGTTAATCGTAAAGTTTACGTCTGGTAGTATATTGGAATAGCATTTGTTAAGGTTAAATTGTATTGTTTTAGTATTGTTTTTGGTTTACCTGACTAATCATGCATTTCCAGTTCATGTTCCTTTTATAGCCAAAATGGATGTACATATATAAAACTTGTAATGATATTATTTTTTTATTGTCTTTTTAACGCTATTTAATTGAACTGTACATTCCATATTCTTACAAATATAACTATTTATTTTTAGATCAATAGATTGAATACGAGTTTTGACTATGTGATGCTTGCTTATCCGATTTACTTGAATTTGATTTCGATTTTATTTTATTTTCACTAACGACAACGTGCGCCTGAAATAGTTCAATAATATAATTTTACTAGTGTTTGGGACCTATATGCCACGGGAATGCCATAGCTTATGAATACGAAATTGCCACAAGGTTGTGTTATGTAATGTACAAAATTCTATAGAGTTACCCAAATTATATCATTTTTTAATTTTAGAGAATTTATATTAAATTCTATGAGTCTGACTTAGCATATTATATTAACTTTTATATTATGACAGATCATATAATTATTTTAATGAATCAAATGTGATAATGGTATTTATAAAATAAATAAAGATTTTATAAAAAAAAGTATTTTTTTAATTAATGTTTTCTTAACTCTTAAATCTTTGTATCCGTTTTGATACAATTTATACATTCATCACTTTAACCTGACATAACAGGTCCATGAAAGTGTTTAGAATATACCATGAACGGCATATTATCTTATCTTAAACGTCATGTACTAAAGTAAAATCACAAGTTTCCACTTCCGAAGACTTAATTTGAAATATCACAAGATATAATGAGCACTAGAACTAGCCCAGTCTGGCGCTCATATATTAATGCGGCAGTCGTTATACGGCGGCGGAGGCGTCTCCACACGGTCGGGCAGACGAATGGCGTCTACCTGTAGAGGAGCTTCCGTGAAGCCCGGCAGCCCGTACGTCGGGAACGGCGCACGTCTCTCCGGCAGAGACAGCTGTCTGCGGAACGAAGGCGGAGTCTCCAGGTCAGGGTTCACGATAGTACTCCACAGCAAATTCGTCCTCATGTCCCCATCAAACCTCTGCATCCTTCGTCTCCTCTGCCTCCTCGTCTGCGGCCGCCCGCAGTGCAGCGCACTACATTTACAGAACTTGCTTATCCAAATATAAGTACCCACTATTCCGATTGCTAAACCTATTTCAACACCAATAATGAAAGCTTTTACTGATGAAAATTCTTGGTCAAACTTCTCATATGGTGTGAGTGGTGGAGGAGGATGTTCTACTGGCACCGAGTCATTTTTGTCAGTAGTTATATTCCAGATGTCACTCAGGTCGACTTCTTTTTTCTCTACTACTGGAACAATGGAGACAATTTTCTCAGACATTTGTGGCTGTCTCTTCTTGCATTGCTTCTCATAAGTGATACCTCGAGATGTTATCCAATTTTCAACCCCTATGAACTCTGTATTGCATTGCCAATAATCATTTCGTAGTTCTATTCTTTCTAGTTTACGTAGAGGCAGTAAAAGTTCTGTTTTCAAAGTAACTACGTAATTTTCGCTTAAATCGAGTTTTCTTAAATTCGGTAGACGGTTGAATAGACGAGTCGGTAAGGCTTTAATTCTGCAGTTGTTTAAGTTTAACACCTGCAAAGACACCATAGTTCTATGAAATAAATAACGCTTTTACATTAGATACGTACAAAGACAACTTCTAATAATGTAGAGAGCGTGAAGTTTATCATTTATTTAATAAGTATTTACTTACCTTTAGTTTAGAATGCATCAGGAAAGGTTCATTCTTAAGGCTTTCAAAGACATTGGACGACAAATCCAAGGTGTCGAGTTCTGGCGTATCCCAAAAGAGGTCCGAGGAGATGAATCTCAGCCGATTGCTGCTTAAATCCAAATGGACCAGTTTGTTTAATCCCGAGAAAGCGTGCAGGCCAATCCAAAATATCAGATTGTATGAGAGATCCAGTACTTCCAAAGATGTGTAGCCAGTCTCCTAAAAACAAAAATAACACTACAATGGACACAGGTACAGCAGTTAGTACTAGAAATATTTGCTACTAGCTTCTGCCAGCGACTTCGTCCGCGTGGAATAGTTACTTTACCCCCGATTTTGAAACTCTCAGCCCGATCGGTTTAAAATTGGCAAAAGATAGACACAGCATGTCTATCTTTTGCCAATTTTCGGAATGTTTTTTAGATAATTTTATGTAGATGACTTCTTCCGTTTTCCCAAAATTTTCCTTCACTGCTCTGCTCCTATTGATTGTAGCGTGATGAAAAGTATACTATAACCTGCCCAGGAGTATGAAGAATAATTGCACCAAGTTTCGTTAAAATCGGTCGAGTAGTTTTTGTTTCTATAAAGAACATACAGACAGACAGACAGACAGACAGACAGACAGACAGAAAGACAGACAGACAGACAAAAAATTTACTGATTGCATTTTTGGCACCAGTATCGATCACTAATCACCCCCTGATAGTTATTTTGAAAATATATTCCTTGTACAGAATTGACCTCTCTACAGATTTATTATAAGTATAGAAGATGACTGAGTAATATCCTTTTTCATTAGGCTTCTAATCAATAACAGACAGGTCAAGCAATGACGTTTTATACATATCAGGCATTGGTTTCGAAAGATAAACCAATGATAAATACATGGGCAGGTACATCTTCGATTACAACAAGGTGTTTTCAAGTAGTTGGTAAATTACTTGAGTCACTTACTCAGCAAGTGTTCAGTTTAATAGCTTAAACTGAACACTGGGGTACACGAAGGTGGAAGCATAATTTCCGACAAGTATTATTTAGTTATTAAACAGTGCATATTATATTCTTTGTTGCATCCAGAGCCATCGGATGCTACAATGACCTGGTTTTCAGACAAATCTTGGGTACCTACCTACACATTGTGTGCCGTGCACAAATAGTGTGCAAAATCAAGCTTTTAAATACTACACTAAACTAATAAATTTCTGAAATATTCTAGTAAAGTTGGCCCAAGTGTTGACCGTATTCGTGCTGAGTCGCCAAACAAACACTATGGTATAACCAACTTTGAATACCTAACCTGTTACAATGCAGAAGTTGGTTTTGTTTGTTTGAGATTTTTCTATTCAATAATTATTTCAAAAACGAAAAACTGGGTTCAATGACTCCATGATGAGTGCTACCTGACTGTTTACCTACCCATACAAATATAATAACAAAGAAGCGTTTACCTTAAAGCAAAAGTTGTCCAGTTCACTAATAACATTATGACGCAGACTGTACACTTGCACCGCTTTGGGCACTCCCACCTCTATGTTGATAATGTTCTGATCGACACACACGGCCCTGTTCAACCCATTGTCCATATCACAGTCACATTGCTTTGGGCACTTCTCACTCCACACGCCCGCACTAAATAGTACTAACATTAAAAAACACTTCCACTTCATCTTTGAAAAAATCTTTTATTTCAACGTCTGAAAGTTTTCGCATTATTGTACGAATATTTAAGAGCCATTTCACATTTTGGCGCAGTTTTTTAAGATTTTAGTCGTCTTTTTTACGATCTTAGGTAATAGTCTGAAAATCTAAAATACACGTATAAGATAGATCAGTCCTTAGTATTGTTATTTAAAGTACCATATTTTCAAAAACCAACTTAGTTTCTATGTAGTGATCAATTTCCCACAACTCGATTACTGAAAAATCGTCGCAGATACAATTTTGGATTCCAAAATCTATCAAAAACATTTATAAATTTGGGTAAAAAAAATATGGTAAGCATCAGACATATCTTTTTGTCGTTACATTGCGTACTATTTTCTCGATTCTTGATTACATTAATTAGTAAAAAAATTAAAACCGAGTCCAATTTTCACGACTTTAATCTAAACTTTATCGCTATTTTTTTAACATAATAAATATAATTTAAAAGAAAATATACATATCACCGTAAACTATGTTCTTTGAAGAATATGTTTCTATGTTTTCATAACAATTGCTTTATTCACTTAGAAATAACATCGTTTTTAAAACTTACTACTCTAAATTGCAATAAATTACGATTAGTAGTGTTCAAAGTTGCTTTATGGCAATCACTTGCTTAATGCTATATGCTTTATATTTTAAGCATGCTATTTTATATGCTTTATTATAGCATGCTTTTTTTATAAGCATACTGCGTAAACGAGCGGGCACGAATAAAGCATGCGCGTTATTATAGCATGCTTTTTTATAAGCATACTGCGTAAACGGGCAGGCACGAATAAAGCATGCGCGGCAGCGCGGTGACTGACTGACTGTTAGAGACAGCATGAATATTAAATCGCGTTATTAATTTATTACGATAAAATGGAACAGTAAAAAAAACAATGAACTTTCCTTCATACTTCCCAGTCTTAGGACATTAATCGATCGAAAGATCGCGAATTTGCAAGCGGTGCGTAAAACGAATACGCACGGGCGCGCGACTAAAAGCAATCGCATGCGACGACTGGCCGCGCTCCGCCCCATCGCGCTGCTATTGCTTTATTATGTGCTTTTGCTTTTTGAGAGAGCGAGAGTTGCGATTTTGTGATGCGCGACTGACAGAGACAGAGAGTGCGATTTAAAGCATTAAGCAAATAGCAACAAGTGAGAGCCACAATAGCATCTGCTATTTGCTATTTATAATAAGCATGGTGCTTTATTATGCTATATGCTATATTAACCACCACTAATTACGATGCGCAAGCGGTCACCGATCAGTACGGCGTAAACGCCCGTCGAGGTAGGACCTGTGTCACTTTTTTCCGCGTCCCGATCTTCAAGCGCGCGTGTTGTACACCCATTATTATAATACGACTACTACGTTTTGATACTCGCTATTATTTTTAGTAAAATGATTTTTAAAGTAGAATACGATTATCGTATTCTGTAGAATAATGATGTTATTTGGTTTATTTGTTTAAGCAATGGGGAGCAAAAGTTCTGTACACCATTGTATCATAAATGGAAACGTAATTATTTAGCTGCCTTATAGAGAAACAATTTATAACAAACTTTGTAATAATTTATTGATTTAAGAGAGTGTCACTGGAGTGTCTTGCACGTTCTTCTTTATAGAGAATTACGCTTTGGAACGTGCAGATAGCTTCACCTCTTTCGACTGACCGACCTTGACAATTCAAAATTGCCTGTACAAGGTTAATTAAAATAAAATATGGTTTAGGTTTGAGTTTGAAAGCAACGGTTTACTATTTCAATTTATTTGTAGGTATCGAAATTTAATAGCCATGTTTTATTTTTTAATTAGAAATTTTGGTTTTATCATTAGACTAGCTGCTGCCCGCGACTTCGTCCCCGTGGAATACCCGATTTTAAAACATTCTTTATCGCTGCTCGGCTCCTATTGGCTTAAGCGTGATGATATATAGCCTAAAGCCTTCCTCGATAAATGGTCTATTCAACCCAAAAAGATTTTTTCAATTCGAACCAGTAGTTCCTGAGATTAGCGCGTTCAAACAAACAAACAAACAAACTCTTCAGCTTTATAATATTAGAATAGAAGAGACGCTGTGCTGGGTACATATAAAAAGTTAGATCCGTTAATAGAAATTGTATCTTTAAGAAACAACTCTTGATTTAAAGCATACGGTTATTGAGCAGCAAATAACATTATTATTTTAATATTGTAGGAGAAAGAATGTTGACTGTTGGACGATTGAGTGAACCATTCGGAATCAATCGTAAATATTTTATTTTATTACGGAGCCTTTCCCGACACTCTTATTCTGTTGCGGCTGGAGCGTGAGGTTTCGCTCTCCCTCACGCGGTCTACCTCCTCCTTCGCTAGCATTACTGCTTCGCAGAATGAGTTCATCGCTTCCCATGTCTCCTCGCTCCGGACCATGGATTCTACCAGGGCAAGTCACAAGAGGTCGCCGCCGCCGATCGCCTCGATGAGGACATAGCGTTGCTCCGCCCACGCAGGGCAGACATCCACCGTATGCTCCACCGTGTCCTCCGGGCGATCCACACAGTGTTGACACCCAGATAACGGAACCCTTATAGGATCATTTTATTGTCCGCCAGTCTGTCCGTCTGTCACGACCCTTTTTCTCAGGAACTTATGGAGGAATAAAGCTAAAATTAATATGAATTCCTCAAATATGTTGAGACTAACTTGGAGCTGTGAAAAAAATCAAGTTCTTAGACAATGCAATCTAGAGATAAGGCCGGTTATGGTGCATATTTTGACGCCCGCAAAGGAATCAAAACCAATAGGGAACATTCCGGTGACCTAGAGTCATGAAATTTGGCATGAAGATAGATTTTACAGTACTGTAGTACTACAATTTTCTGACTTTTTCTGTACTTACAGAAAAAAAGTTAGAAAATTGGGAATTTGTAGTTTTCTCTTATTAAATGATATAAAATATTTTTTGCAATTACAATTTATTTCAACAAGTTTGCCCTTCAATTTAATTTGCTTATTTTTGCCAGAGTAATGAGAGTGCTTTCATAGTTTATAAACTTCCGTAGAACCCGGAAAAAATCAAAACTCGATCGAAATAACACGAGTCTGACTCGCTTTATCCAGTTTTTTCCTTAATTTTCAATTTGGGTTTAGGGGATTTTTACAAATTTATATATCATAGTTTATTTAGCAGTAAATGATACAATTTATAGAAGAACGGACCTGTAGCGTTAGACCACGGACTTAATGAATCAATTAACGAACTTGATGAACTTTCAGACTCAATCAATTTGGGGATTCTACCGAATTGATATCGCTATTTCACTTTATTTTTAAAGTGAGGGCGCAAAATGACTGATGACTCTGCCCGCGTGGAATAATTACTTATTTGATTTTGAAACATTCTTCATTGGTGTACCGCTCCTATTGGCCTTAGCGTCTCAGACTGAAAGAAAATTTTCAAATCGGTCCAGTAGTTCCTGAGTTTATAGCGAGTTCAAGCAAACAAACAAGTTCTTCAGCTTTATATATTAGTATAGAAGTATAGATAACAATACAAAACAAAGCCGAATGTTGAAACTAACATATTTGAAATATTTAACATGATTAAATAAAGTAACTAAGAGCTTCTTGCAGGTTTTTCTCCTTATGTAAATTTTCGTTTTGAAAACTACAATCTCACTAGTTCTCTGACTTACCGACCCCTTAATTATGCAAAAGTGCCCGTAAAAGATTTACTTACCGCATACGTCTGTAATTTATTTGTCATTATGTACGAGATTACCATTCTTTCAATGAGTGTTCAGTGGTTGACCATTGGAAAGCCATAATGACGCTTTTATATTAGTAGATTACGAAACTTGTCAAAATGGACCATTATGAGACCAATGATAGACCATTCTGACACTATTGTAATAGCACTTGGGGCCTTGAAATCCTTAATTCTACTGCATAAATGAAATCACTTTTTAATAACTCGCGAACAAATGTGCATTACGATGTTAGCAGCTCAAGATTGTTTAGTCCGTCTCGACACTCGCGCTACACTGTCGGCTCGGTTTTTGTGTGGGTAACTTACGCACACATACAATATGCTAGCATTTTTACCTAAACTCGAGCGTTCAAATTTTGTGAAATGGCTCTTAATATCAAACAACACGATGTACTAAACACGCACCAGCTCGGTTTCACATGAAAAATAGAGCAATGATACACGATTTGATAAAACAATCACTATCAGTGGAGATAAGATAACTACGTAGAATGTAATCTTTCACTACATACATATGTACCTACGTTCTTAATAAATAGAAAAGGATGAATGCAGTTTATACGAGGAAAAATAAAAAGCCGAAATCACTAAAAAGTAATATCTTATTCATAATATACAGCTGTTGTTGTCATCATTAATATTCATAAAAGGTTACATACAATACGCTACGAAAAGGTCAGATTACAGAAATTCAGTCTGTAGAACAATAATACTAAATGCTTAAAATTTAAGGTTCATAATGGCATGTAAATGCACTTTAAGACTGTCGATAAATTATGAGATCACTATTAGCTAGAATATATTTGAGTTTTGCCGCTGCTGCGTCGCTGTTGCGGGGTAGCACCGTTTCATGGTATAATCGATTCCTAAGATAGCGTTTCGGACGTCATGAACCGATGCGCTGATCGTCTCAAATGTCCCGGCCAGCCTGTCTACTGCTAGTGCCTGTGAAAGACATTTTTTTTTATACTTAATGGCAAGGATATGATGAATAAGATTGCTTAGGTACCCAAATATCCTCAAGAAAATCAACTTTCCTCTGTTTTAAAGAGCGAAGTTTACAATTAATTTAAGCGGCACCGGATATTTAGGCGCGGTCGCAGCTCTAAACTTAGTGGGGGTCAGCTCACATGAATAGTACCTAAACAAAGTCAAGTAAATAGCATGTTTTTTTTAATAACAGGTTATTATAATAACCTAAATAATAAGGTTATCTACATTATAATAAGGTTGTTTTGACCCACTCACAATCAATACCCCATTACATTCGTGAAAATGTTAGGCCACATCTACTCATCTCTCTGAAGAATGAATGACGACCTAGCTTAATAATGTAATAAGTGTGGTACCTTCGATCAACAATAATTGTCGATCGAAGTGTGGTACCTAGCAGGGCCGGCCCGGCCATACGGCGAACGGAGCAGTCGCTCCAGGCGCCAAATCCTAGGGGGCGCTTTACACTCACAATTGGTATAGGTAAGGTAGGTATATATTATTGGGAGTAAACGGGGAAGGCGCCATAATTGGATCTCGCTCCATTCTAAAATTTACTTCGGGCCGGCGCTGTACCTATGTAAACTTACTTGTAAATGTGATGCTTCTGCTACCCGTTCTAAGGCTTTAGCGTTACTAAGTGACGCTTGCGCCATTTGCGTGAGGGCCGCTGCTTGTTGATCCATTACTTCCACCTAGAATCAAAGAAAAGTCAACCAAAATCAGTAAATAACTATATTCTACAATGGACAAGATACCACCTTGAGTGTGAAAAGGTCATCACAAACACGCAACAAAGCATTCATTGCTGAAAAACTTTTTATGATTCATAATTCAGAGTAGGCTCTTACTCTGTATAGCCGCATGCGAATCCGATATAAGATTCGTTTGGTTTGGGATAGGGGAGGCGCCTAAAACGAGACGAGAAGTTATGATAGGTTTTTCTGTCCGGTAGAGCGCACGATATTGCATGTATGTTTATTATTATAAATGTAATATCCGTAACCGAAACTATCCGACATTAGCGGATAATCGAAACGAAATAATTTCATATCCGAAATCGGTATAATATTAAATCTATAACTGTATCCATTTCCAGATCCGAAATTTCATATCCGTAACATCCCTGATTCAGAACATGTTCAATGTAACTTTATCAGCACCATCTGCCTGGTCTTTAATACTTAGAACTCAGCTTCCACTCATAACTGGATACCAGCATTTTACATGAACCAAAAAATTAACATTTAAGTTAATAAAATTGCTTTTTTAATCCATGACTTCTTCACTCAAAACTACAAACAACAGACAACAGACTAAAACCCATCTGTGTTCCTTTAAATGTTCTTTGTGTCCCAGTGCCGCAATGACTCTTTCAAACAAATTCTGCAACACATACAATGTACACTAACAGTTCAATGAAAACAGGGTAAGTAAAAAGTACCTACCAACTTATCTATCATATTCAACTGACGTTCCTCTGATTCAGTTGGGAAAAGTCTGCTGTTGTCTTCAGGGTTATAGTCTTCATCCTTTGAGGCTGAGTCATCAAATGAGTCCTCATCGTCACCATTACAGGGTTCTTGTTTCACAGCTCTCTTTTTTCCTAGACAATTTTCATGACTTTTATAAATTAAGCTAGACTTTATATATTGAAATTGCAATTGGAGTATTGTTCTGAAGGATAAGAAGCAAATAAAATAACACTCTGCTATCTGCCAGCAGGCTGTATGTCATGAACCAACATGGGCATCAAGTGTTGATGCACATGAGGGGTGTTGATTGAACACCACTACTGCAGTGTAGAGGTGAGACACCCTCTCAGTCATACAGTAGGCCATTAGAATCTTTTTTAATACTAGGAAGTCATAAGGTCGATAACTATACTTACTTGGCGAGGAGGACTTTTCATCACAAAGATGTAAAATCTTTGCTTCTAGTGGTGTCAGACTGCGTTGAAGTTTTCCTTCATCAATCTGCTTTTGTTTGAGTAGTAAACTTCGTCTTTTGTCTGACCAAAACTGAAATATATGAGGCTTTCTTATCAAAAATCTTCTTACTTCACTTGCTTGGTTATGGAACTGATTACTCTTTTCCGGTTTAATTATGGTAGCATTAACTTATTCCAAAACTTAAAAACTACTATCTTATCTGACTTTCATTGCCTATATTATTCCTATATTATTAATGTGAATCTTTTTGTGTAGTTGTTTGCTAATCAATCACACAAAACAACTAAACAGATTTTGATAAACTTGACTAGGTAAATGTGCCCATGGTATCTTTTTCAACTTCTACATCTCACTGCAATATCTTCACAACAGGAATGGCCTTTTGTTGTCTCAATGATCATGCCATGACACCATGCTGGATATTGATAAACCAATTTTTATTATATAGTTTTCTTTGATGGTCACCAACTTTTATGTCTCATAAGACATAGAAGATCAATTATTGGGAATCTGGTGTCTTGTGCTTGTGCAGTCGGCAAGATACTAAGCAACCAATGATATAAAACCTTTCGCTCAGAACCACCACGATAACTACACCTTACTGAAATCTGAAGGCAATGTATTTTTGTAGCACACGCTGCTAATAGACAGTCAGCAGGTGAGTCTAAACAAGTAGTTCATAAACAAATTATTACCTTGATCCATCCTTTAGTAGATTTCATAGCTCCATCAATGGAGTTGACAATTTTTGACAGCTCTACCCACAACTTCTTAAATCTGGCATGTCCAAAACCAACTCGAAGCTTTCTGTTTGCCAGTTCTGGGTGCTTTTCCATAAATGATATCACAGCTCTAACTTGGGCAAGTGATGGTCTCTGATTCTAAAATGAAATGAATCAGATGCTGTATTCTGACGGCCAAAAATTACAGTATGGTATAGGTCATACGGCAGCACTAAAATCTAAACAATAGACGATATTGTTGATCCATTAGAACCAGGATGAGGGTAGCACAGGAGCGTAGGAATTGGCACTGAAAAGAGAGGCCTATAGGCCTATGCCTGTGGGTGAAGTCGGACTGTGAAATCTAAGTAACATATCTAACATAAATAGAAAAACACAAGTTTAGTGTTATTGTTACCCACCCGAACAGAGTATTCACCATTGTCGGTGTCATCTAATATATCTGACATTTTTATATTTTTTTATGCAATTCGTATAATTCTGTCTCAACGTTTATATTCGATTTGTTTTTAATTACCTATTTACCGCGTTCATGAAACAATGTTTTCCAATCCAGTCAGTCAAAATACTCAAAATTGGATTTTGATTTTTGACAACAAACCGAAAAGGGTTAACAAGTCCAAAAATTATTTACCCATAGAGCGCAAGGTAAGTTTTAGTTATTCTGACGTGAGTTGGGAGTTCTTATTTTTTTACAGAAAGAATACATTATTAGAATTTCTAAGCCTCCACGTAAAGTTTTTAAGTTTAGGAAGTAAATGGTTTATGACAAAAAACAAAATTGTAGGAAAATAACAATATTTTGATACTTTATCTTGTTTTACTTCATAATAATGATGTAATAAATATGATTATTCGATTTAGATAGTTTTTATGTATAGTTAATTATATTAATTAACACCTAAAATAATTTACTGACTATTACTGGTGTGTGAAACCAAACGTAAAATGCCACCCTTTATGGCTGTAAATAAACAGTAACTGATTACTAAATTGAGTATTGATTTTTATATCTACTTTTCGGAAAAGCGACAAATTGAAAAAAAAAAAATGTTGCGTTACAATTTTAGTAACTAAGTATAAAAAAAGATGTGATCCGAATAAAAACAATATTAGTCTTTCACCCATCGTCTTTCTCGTACCTATTTAATTGTTTGGTAACGTAAGGTAACTAATATTACAAATGCGAAAGTTTGCATCTTTGGTTGGATGAATGTTTGTTACTCAATCTCTTCAGAATGGCTGAATGGATCTTGTTGAAATTCGGCACAGAGGTACATTAAAGTCTGGATTAACACAAAGGATACTTTTTATCCCCGGATATTTATATGTATGATAATTTTCAACATCACGCGGGCGGAGCGGCGTGCGGCAGCTTACTTCATAAAACCATTAGTTTATAAAAGAACAGTGACTCAAACAGAACTTATTACCTATGCAAAAACGAAAATAGCGAGCTCTGGATTTGGGGCACCCCGATTCGGACAAAGTAGGTTAGAAGGGCCACCATTACCTTCGTGATTATTTTTTTAAAACCAGCGGAGCTCCGTGGACTACTATAACATCCGGTGCCACAGGTCTTCTGCACAGATTAACTATAATGTCTTCTGCCTTCCTTCTACTTCCTTTTACCATAAATATCAAGTGGGACCTAGACTAGAGTCAAGAGCAAATCAATCTCACAACATAAAAAATCAGGTAGATAATATTAAAAAAAAATACGAAAAAATAACCGAAAAATAAGATTAAAACAAGTCATTAAAAAGAATCATTAAAAAAAATGGGACACTTCGTATCTCTCGAAGTGTAGAATTCTACACAGTTCTAATGAGTATAATACTCATATGAACATGGTTCATTTTTTACGTCTCTGCATTTTAAGTATTAATAGTCGTGAGTTCAACAAATAAATATGTTTGGAATGTCAAATCAAAAATTCCATAAAAATACATAACCCCTACAAAATCCTGTACTGCTTATTTATTCCCCAATTTTGGGGGAGATCCTCAAGTTGGGAACCCAGACCACAGACAAAGATAGTTTGCACGCAATGACAGGCAAGACTGGTTCGCAAGGAATTATAAAACACATATAAAACAGAACTCAAGTGTTGAAGATTTTTTTGGTCTGTGAAAAATGGAGTGGCTAATAGTAATGATGTATCCCAAAAATAGTAAATTGATTATAGAAATGGCGAATATTTATCACCTGTTATGATAATCATTGGTTAGTTAGTCAACTGATGTCTGATACCTACAAAAGTGAAAGTAGATTGATTCTCAAATCCAGAGTTTTCATGTATTCAACTGCAAACTAAAATAAATAAATAACGACTCCATCCAAGGCAAGATTAATTCTCATGGGCTGGTAACACTAGAATTGTTTGCTGTCAAAGCTGAAACAATACTCTGTCTTTAGTACTCTTTACTCGTTGCTTATGAAGAAAACCAATAAAAACTTGTATTTCATCAATTTGGTGTAATTTAATGTAGAGTGTATGAAATTTGTAGAATCCTATTATGACTTTGTTTATTCATGAAACATTAAAAGATTATTGAGTTCAATTAAAGTAAGTATTAATGACAATTTGTCACAGGGAAAAGTTCAGCTGATTATTGTTTACAAAATGTTTTAAGTTTGTCTGTTTAAGGCTCGTGTATTCTGTTTTAGCTATGTATTCATTCGAGGGGGACTTCAGGCGCAAGCCCCAGCAAAACCTGGCCGGTGCGAGCGCACAACACAAGACAGATAGAGATGCCTTGATACTGCAGTCACAACAACAAAGACAGAAAAGAGAGGTTAGCTTGTACTATATATCTGTGACTTTCACTTTAATTGCTCTTGACCCTTTAACAGTGGAATATATAACAAGATTATGTTATTATTTTGAAATAATGCATGAAGAAATTATTATTTTACTCTTTCTAAATCTCACATATAATGTAATTGCATCCTTTTCATCTCATAAGTGGTTAAAGTAGGATGTTATACACAATTTTTCAACTTTATCTTGGTACTGTTTATTACATGGAGTGTTAACATTTTTTTTTAAAGTAAAATCATGACAAAGCATGAAGAATGTTACAAATCATCCAATGACCAATACAATGACTTGGCAGTTTTCAGAAAGTTTAGTTTCACCATTAATAGTAATATCACTTGTTTTAAATATTTTGGTGCTGTTGTAACAAACATTATACAGTCAATTCCTATTCAAATCATAATATTTTGCCAAATATGGGTTAAATATCATGTAATCTTCTATTTTTATTTCAGGAACACAGAAAACGTCTGAATAGTACTATAAAAATCCAAGCTTATGTGAGGAGTTACTTAACTAGGAAACACTATAAGCAACATGAAAGGGAACAGTTTGACAGCATATTCCCGAGAGTCAATCCTGATGACCAACAAATGATGTGTGCACTGGTTGCTAAAGTACTGTTCTTTTATGACGCCCAACAGGATTATTCTAGGCTGGTATGAGGATATTTTATTTATTAACATATGAACTTGATATCTATACTAATATTATAAAGCTGAAGAGTTTGTTTGTTTGGTTGAATGCTCTAATCTCAGGAATTACTGGTTTGAATTGAAAAAAATCTTTTAGTGTTGGATAGCCTAGTTGTAAGTTGTAGTTGTAATTGGAGGAAGATAGCTCGTGATAGGATTCAGTGGAAAATATTGGAGGAGGCCTATGCCAAGAGGCACACTGAGCTTCAGGACATATTTTGAAATTCTTTAAAATTAAGTCATAAAATACTGTAAAGCTCAGAATAAACAGGCTCATTATTATTTATTATTTGATTAGCCTAGTTGTTGAGTAGCGCTATAGGCTACATGCTACGATTATTAAAAATGGAGCATCAGTGAAAAATATTGCAATGGTGGTTTTATTTCTCTCTCTTATGTAACACAGATGAAGTTGGTCAGTTAGTAACTTGTGATATGGGTAGAAAGGCCCCCCCTTTCTGAAATATCTACTGAAATTACTCCTAAGAGAGAAGTATATATGAGTAAGACATGCGCTGTAAATAATTTAGAATAAAGATAGGAGAGTGATGATGGTGGTAATTCAGTATAATGAAGATATAAAAGCAGCATTTGTTTGAAATTTGCAAATAACAAACATATCTTTATATAAAAATCAAGGCATATAATTATTTTACCTACATACAATATTTTCCTGTTTGTTAAACGGAGTTTGTAAGATAATGTTATCAATTTGAGCTAAAAATTGTATCAAACCTGACCATCCTCTTTTATAAACTATGAGTCAGACTTTTCTAATGCCTTTATGAAGAAAAGAATAAATAATTAAATCAGAATTATTCTAGCTTTCTTTATAGATTTTCCTTAGTCATAATTTACATGTTTTTGGTACCATAGTTGTTTAATCAGATATTTATCGTTGTGGTTGCTTTTAGGTTGCTATTTCACAGTTGCTGCTTAAGCAATGGAAGAAGGTGTATCAAATCTGTGGTGCCTGTGTACAGATCAGGAGGCTACTGGCGTTACATCTTCGTCTGTTGAGAGATAATAATGAGGTAAGCCACACAATCAACCTATGGAATTCCCAATGCTGGTATACAGGCAGAGATTACAGATTATTTTACGAAACCTGTGGAGGTATTATTACAAGTAAAAGGTAAAGATCCAATGCATTTTATATAGTAGTATAGTAGGTACTCTTTCATTTCAGTCATTTTCATGTCAATTTTCCTACAGATACCACTGGCCGTGCCACTGAGAATGTTTGAAGTGTTCACATCTACAAATACCGCTGAGGCTTCAATCAACTGTGATGAAGCTCTCAGCATCGTGGGAAATACATTTTTATATCTTGTTAAAAGAGGTAAACAACTTTTGTATATCTATATATATAAAAATCAATGCCACTTTTCGTTGTAATTCCATAACTCAAGAACGGGCTCACCTATCCAAACCAAATGCTTAGGATTTGGTCGGCATATTTAGTAGATGGTTTATGTGAAGTTTGCACAAAATCGGTCGAGCGGTTCCTCATTTGTCACATTTTTTGTAATAAATGAATTCAATAGAAACTTTTTTCACAGAAACTTTTTTGAAGTTTTGTTGACAGGACAAGCACGTTGTTATGTCATTCATGCCGTCAATTCATTTTGGACGTGGTTTGATTAAATCATATTATCAGCGATAAATTTTTTCTTTTCACATAATTGCATTTGCAGTGCATTCATACAAACGGTGAGTCCTGAATTTATGTATACTTTTCTAAGTTGCCGTATATGATTTCACATGGCATCATATGCGACAGCTTCTTGGGAATTTGTTTTTTTTTTGTTCTAATTTTTTTTTTCGATTTTTAAGCGAAAACATATGTGCATACGGGAAAAATGCCACCAGCCAGACGAGCAAATATAGGTTACGAAATATTAATCCACCAAAACTGTGTAACGGAACCAGATTGGCAGTGAAAAAGTTATTGCCAAATTTGATTGAAGCTACGATCTTAACTGGTAAATCAAAAGGAGAAGTTGTTTTGATACCGCGTATACCTATGATTCCAACTGATATGCCTTTTGAGTTCAAACGTTTACAATATCCTGTGCGTTTATCATTTGCGATGTCCATCAACAAGGCCCAAGGTCAAACACTTCACGTTTGTGGTGTGAATTTGGAGGAACATTGTTTTTCACATGGCCAGTTATATGTTGCCTGTTCCAGAGTCGGTACCCCCAGCCGTTTGTTTATTTATGCTCAAAATGGAAAAACAAAAAATATTGTTTATCCAAATGTTTTGGATTAAGTGTGTTGTAAATAGCTAGCAATTGATTTCGATTTTAAATAAAATATTTTTTTGATTAAATAAATGAATTTGATGTTCCGATTTGTTTATTTTATTTCACTTTATACGTAGCGAAGCACGTACCGGGCCGCTAGTATATACATACATATATGTATACAGAATTAATTGGGACAGGAATCGATTCGGGTAGTCGGACATAGACTGGTAATAAAGAAAAACGAACTGTCACACAGAATAAACTTTATTAAGTTTAACAAACACAGTTCTACAATAACTTGGTTAAAATTTATAAAATTACTTTTATAATTACTTACTAAATAAATTGCTGAAATTGTTGTTAATTGTTCATGAAAACAAAGTTATATATTACGCTTAGTACCGATTCGGATAATTGGCGATTCGGTTCATCGGCGTTCGGATAATCGGCATTCTACTGTAAAACGGAACCAAATATACATACACTTATTTTTAATATTTTGCAGGTTACTTTCAAGATCTGTGTAAACTAATGTGCCAGAAGACGCCTCCCCTTTATGGGCCTTCGCCCAACCCGCCGACGCCGCTCAGTGGAGCCCTACTCGATCTCATACAACGGCCCCTCACTCTCACCTCGCGGGTCAATATACCACATTATGAGTAAGTTTTTAAAGTGATTTCATTGCATGAAAGTTTCCTTAAACAAGTGTTATCTAGTAATCATAGCATTATCTTCATGGGCATAGCCAGCCATGGGCTCAGGGTGGGGCAGCATCTAAATTAATATGTAACTAGCAAACTATACGCGCGGTCGTACCCTGGTTAACTTTTTCATACAAAAAGGTTACACGCTGTAGCACCCTGTATCTGTATGTATAATTCGAATTATCCAAAACACTTTCTTATTGATCACGTACCTACAACACGAAGTCTTCCATCTAAAAATGTGTCTCTAACTTCGGCCGTTTGGGCTTAGGTACCTTTCAGGTCAGAGCCAGGGCGGGGTAAGCGCCCCACCCTGCCCCACCCCGTGGCTATGCCCATGATTGATATGAGCAGATAGCTTCATCTCTTTCGTCTTGACAATTCAAAAGTGCCTGTAAAGGGTTTAATTGAAATAAATGATTTGAATTGAATTGAATTGATTATCTTATAGTAATCATATTATTTGAATAATATTTCTATGCATCTCTTTTATAAAAGCCACATTGTATTTCTTTTACTAATATGCGATTTTACGCTTCCTGTTTTACTCAATAATTGCATTTGGTCCATCCAGAGGCACTTTCATTCCGTCGTTTCGGCGAGCAGTGTTACTAACGCTATACTGTGTGTGTGTATGTTTTAGCGACAGCATAATGACAGAGTTCGCGTCGGCCTTCCTGTGCAACCCGTACCCCGAGCCCGTGGAGATGTACGTGATCCCGGCGCTGGCGCACGACTCCAGCAGACGGTTCCCGTTCCTCGCGCTCGTACAGGCGCTCCGGGACGACTCCAAGTTCTCCACCCATGTGCTGACCAACGACTCCTGGTTACTGCACTCCGTGCTGTCACTGGAACCGCCGGATTTTGGTATGATTTCTGGGGCCGTATTATGACATCTTAAAACCATCATGTTTTCTGTGTGAGAAAAGGATAGTGCTATTCGTCCTGTATAGCTCCGTCTCTTTTTCACACCGAAAACATGATGGTTTTAAGAGGTCATAATACGGCCCCTGGTCTGAGTTCACGCGACATATCATAGGGTTCGTAGTGTAACGGCTCTTGTTGGCTCCTTTAATACGCTGTGTGTTGCTTAAGAATTATTATAAGAAGAGACGTTGATTGCGAAAATTATTTAATACGCGAGTTGAAATGTCTAATCTTTAGAAGCTCAATTATCTCAACAAATAACATTATCTATCCATTTTACATAAATTAATATAGGTACCTAATTTCTAAATAGAATTTCATTCAATGTGACAATCTTAAGAACTGTTGTCATGTTGTGACCAGACTCAGCGGTGAAAGCGTATGTTACTCATCCTATAACAAAAACAAGAATCAGCATCTAACCATAACACACATTGTTACAGTAAGCATCGTACGAAGCATGGACAACACAAGACTGCCGAACAATCCTATTGTTTTAGACTACTTTAAAATTATTGCTAAGTTAACTGTTAATGTTTGTAATAAGCAAATCACGTACGAGTACGAAGACTCGTTGTATAGCCAGGAGACGGTGGCTGATAAGGACGATGACAGTGATAGCGAACAGGAGCCCAACCCTACGTCCGTCCGGGAGCAAACGCTGCTGACGCGCTGCATCGAGCTGTTGAACGAGCCGGAGCGGTGCATCATGGCCACGTGCTCGCAAATCACCGAGGCTGACCTGAGTGAAGAGTTCCTTGACTGCGTGTCTGAGATATGTCACAATTTGCTGCTGAGCCACAGGATGGCGCTGCATAAATATAGGTTGGTTGATTTTTATTCCCTGCCGAAGAAATCGTTGATCAACCTGATGATTTGTTACATAAAACATTCAACGTGTTTTCGTATCCAAGAATGTACCTACTCAAGTTTATTTAGCTGATGTAGCTCATGAGCCATGGCTACCTTCAGTAAAGATATACTAGGAATCAGTGGCGAAGGGTGATATGTTGAGAGAGGTATGCCGTAGCAAAAATAAAACTTGAGAGGTGTAAAGGGACACCCGGACGGAACGAAGTTCTTGTCTTGTCTTGTCTTGAAAAATCATACTTACGCATCTGAATGATGATTTAAAGTTTTAGGTAATTGATCAGTCTCTCTACATTCATCTGATCTCTCTGCAGTTATGTTTTGTACCCATCCAAATCGTGACCTCACTAACAGCTGTTTAACCCCATCCATCCAAATCGTAACCTCATTCACAGCTGCTTAACCCGTCCGATCCAAATCACAACCTCAATAACAGCTACTTAACCCCACCCATCTAAATGGCGACCTCACCAATAGTTGCTTAACACACCAATCCAAGTCGTGACCTCACTAACAGTTGCTTAACCCCATCCATCCAAATCGTGACCTCACTCACAGCTGCTTAACTCCACCTATCCAAAACCGCGACCTCACTATTAGTTGCTTAACTCCACCCATCCTTTTCGCAACCTTGCCAACAGTTGCTTAACACACCCATCCAAATCGTGACCTCACTAACAGCTGCTTAACTCCACCCATCCATTTCGCAACCTTGCCAACAGTTGCTTAACACACCCATCCAAGTCGTGACCTCACTAACAGTTGCTTAACCCCTCCCATCCAAATCGTGACCTCACTCACAGCTGCTTAACCACACCCATCCAAAACCGCGACGTCACTATTAGTTGCTTAACTCCACCCATCCTTTTCGCAACCTTGCCAACAGTTGCTTAACACACCCATCCAAATCGTGACCTCACTAACAGCTGCTTAACTCCACCAATCCTTTTCGCAACCTTGCCAACAATTGATTAACACACCCATCCAAATCGTGACCTCACTAACAGCTGCTTAACCCCTTCCATCCAAATCGTGAAACAAAAAGTGTCGTTACAACTTCGTTCCAAAAAAAAGAAACATTCTATGCTTACTTCCATCTCGCTCACGCGCACGCATTTTGTATTACTGTCTCTTATCATAACTCGGCGGATACCGGCATACCTCGCGGCCTAGAATCGCGATGATCGCGGGCTCGTCATTGTGACGTCATGACGACTATTTTGCCTTATAAATTGAACTGTCAATAAGCCAATAGCGCCTGCGAGTTAAATAATGTTGTTGAAGAGCAAATTTTGTTGGAATTGAATATCCATCCTGTGTATGCGTTTTGTGATGTTTCTCTAATTTTAACAATACTTGATTGTGCGATTTTTCTATTACGATAGAGTAGTTGTGTTCCAAACTTCTGAAGGGAAGCCTGCGGAAATCGTCTTATGACCACGCTTCGCCACTGCTAGGAATGTGCTAGGACTTCCTGTTGACGTGATATGCCTGGCAGGCTATTTTCTGTGACTTTGCTACTCTGAAGTAGTGAGGTCTCAGTATTTTTTATAGTTTAGTGCGTGATAAATCGATCAGCCGCGTAAGTAATGTCCCCACAGAGTGCTGTACACGCTGGCCTTCAAGCCGGTGTTCGTGCGCGGCGTGTGGGCGTGGGTGTCGTCCATGTCGCAGCGCTCGGCGTTCGGCGGGCCGGCCACGCCGCTGCTGCAGGCGCTGGCGCGCGGCCTGGGCGCCGACGTGTCCCGCCTGCTGGCGCCGCTCGCCGTCTTCTGCGCCTTGTTCTCGCTGCTCATAGGCACCCTGCACGACACCGAGTTCTGCAGGGGCCCCGACGAGGACAAGATCAGTCAGTGGTTTGCTTTACTGTTCAATCACTGTTTGTTTTATATTGCGCTAGGAGCTTCGCCGTAGAGATCGCTAAGTGTTCGAGCCTTGTCGAAATAATTTATAAAACAAAACGATCAAGTGGCGGCACATAATATATTTTTATGTCTGCTCACCGAAACAAGTTAGCAGTCAGAAATTTTACTGTACGTGTGTTGTGTGTACTGTAAGTGTGTTGAATAACGTCGTGTAAAACACGTACACATTTGCTATTGCAGGCCAGTGAACGCAAATAAAACATGGAAGAATTCCTTACTCTAAAAAATGACCCAACGCAGATTGCGTCGCGGTAGGCGGGGCTTACGGATTGCGCCGCTCACGTGTTTAGTGCGTCCGCAGTAGGCGACAGTGTTTAAAAATGCCTTCTAGACTCTAGTGCATTGCAGTGGTGTATAAATAAATCTTATTTGAATAAAGATAATGTTGGAATTACTTTTCACGTGTAAGTACATCGCTATTTATTTTAAAAGATAAGACTTTGTTCTTTTAAATTCTCTCTCTCTCTCTCGCTCTCTCTCTCTCTCTCTCTCTCTCTCTCTCTCTCTCTCTCTCTCTCTCTCTCTCTCTCTCTCGATTGACTTGAAATAGAGAGAGTGAAATTTGGTTAAATTGAAAATCAACAATGGAGGAATTTTGTTTTAAATCATACGTGAGAAGAAACTTTTGATAATAATCAAACAGACCTTAAAACAACTGTTGCCTTATACATATTTTATAAAACATATATGGTTTATTATAATTAGTCTGTCTGATTATAATAATGTAGTTTGTGTGGTTCGGCGAATCAGCGGTGGGGTTTCGATGTGTGAGTTTGTTAGGGATTTTGTGTCAAGATTTGCGCTTAGATCCCTTGAAGTAATGCATCCATGTTTATTTTCGTTCACTGTTGCAGGCGTATTTTGAGCTTCAGTCACAATAACAAAGTTTGCCCATTTGCATTAAAATATACTATTTAAAATTGACTGCCTTCTGTAACTGCGGTTTTCTACGTGACACATAACTGAGGTTTCTGCGCAGTGGGCGTCCAAAACGTAGTAGTGAGCCCGGCGGGCGGGATGGGCGGGCGCGTGCACGCGTTCGAGTTCGGCGAGCTGGGCGCGCTGTGCCGCACGCTGCGCGCCGTGTGCCTGGGGCTGGTGGAGCTGGCCTACCCCGAGGCGCGGCCGGCCGTGGCGGGCCACTACCGCGACGCCGTGCAGCACGACCACATACAGATCTGCGGCAAGAACCAGACGCCCGCCTGGTCGCATCTCTTCAAGGTATGACCGCGGGCCCAGCTTATTGTGACTAATTATCGGACGCGTGTTTTCAAGCTTTGATTGGTTGAATACATTTTCAATTGCCGATAGAGTTACTTGAATTGCGTTCGATTTGTGATGGCAACTATATTTTTTCAGAAAACCCGGGGTTAGTGGGAGTTTTCAAGCTTACTCATTATGTATAAAAAATGTTTACACGGTTTATCTAGAAATATCTGAAAATGTAATGCTAACAGTATAAATAAAACCATAATTGACCGAAAAACAAACGAGACAAGACAACTATTCTAAACAAATATCTGTCCCTCTCGCGACATTGCTGTTTTCTATGGCAGCTGTTTAGGCGTCATGGAATTCGATGTCAGAGCTCGTATCGGACTTCTCTTTCTAATTGCCAACTTTGAAGCTTCATATTTTCATAGCTGAGGAAAATGGTCAGTATTTTATTTTGCAAATAAAATGACATGCCTATTCCGACGGCAGAACGTGGCGATAATAAGCTTGGTTTGGGGCAGGTGTGCACGGGGCTGCTGCGCGCGCTGTACGCGCGGGACGGGCGGCTGCAGTTCCTGGGCGCGGGCGCGTGGCCGGCGGCGGGCTGCGTGCCCGAGGGCGGCGCCGCCGTGCTGCTGGTGGCGGGCGAGCGCGCGCGCCACAACACGCGCCATCTGCGCCGCCCGCCCAACCTCTCGGCTGCGCTGGCCTTCTCAAATGGTAACTCTTCACTATATTTCGTCTTACTGTCCATCTTTGAAGGCGATCTTCACTCTGTCCCCTTCTAATAATGTCTGATGTGATTAATCCTCTAATTTGCTTCGGCATCTTGGCCTAAGTCAGAACTTTTTTTTTTTTTTTTTACGGGGGGAAATCCTCATGGATGTCCTCCACCCTGGGGCGGGCGGAGGGGTCTGTCAGACTCTTACTGACTAAAACCACCCCGGTGTTCCATCTCTCACCTACGCCGGGGATCGCGGGAACATATGCGACATCCGTAATCCCCGGCTGGTGCCGGCCCGCCTCTGCGGGCCACCTCGCGTCTACGGAGGGAGTGAAGTGTTAAACACCCTCCGTGACTTCAGAGAGGGGCGCACGGGAACACCTCGCGCCGCCACCTCGGGTCCGGATGAATGGGGGGCGACAGACGTCCCCAAGTCCGCCGCCCCTGGACCCAGTTAGGGGGGCCGGAAGAGGGCAGCATACGCCCTCCTCCGACGCCTGCTGCGGGCGGGGTCAGAGGTCGAGATCTCTCTTTCCCTTTCCGCAGCCTCCTTCTGCGAGATAACTGTTTCGCAGAAGGAGACCACCGCGTGACCAGGACTCCTCGCCGCCGACCATAGATTGGACTACGGCCGGTAGCGAGAGGTCACTGCCCACCACAGAGATGAGGTCACGGCGCGGCTCCTCCCAAGCGGCACACTCTGCCAGCGTATGCCGCGCCGTGTCCTCCCGACAGTCGACGCAGTGGTGACACCGAGCGTCCGGCTCCCTGCCTATGCGACACAGGAACTTCCCGAAGCAGCCATGTCCCGAAAGGACCTGTGTCGCACGAAACGTCAGGGAGCCGTGCCTTCTCCCGAGCCAAAGGTCGAGCACTGGCCGGATGGCCTCAATAGTGACGAGGCCGGCGGAAGGGCGTGAAAGCCTGTCCCGCCATTCCGCCACCAGGACCTCGCGCAGCTGCGACCGACGCAGCTCGATGTGTCGCTGCATCAGTCGCTCGCCGCGCGCCCGCGCGTCCTCGCGCCACCGATACAGTGACGCGAGAACCTTCGCCTCCAGGTCCCATGGCGGAGATCCGGCCAGTGCGCAAGCCGCCTCGTAGGAGATCGTGCGATAACCCCTGATGACTCTGACGGCCATCACCCTCTGCGGCCTCCGCAGAACAGTGATAGTGCTGGCCGTCAGGTCAGCCGCCCAGATCGGGGCCCCGTAAAGGGCCATCGATCGCACGATCCCCACGTATAACCGCCTGCAGGCGGTGCTCGGGTCCCCCAGATTGGGAAGCAGCGTTGACAGCGCCCCAGCCGCGCCCATCAACTTGGGCGCCAGCCGCCGGAAGTGGGGGCCGAAATCCCACCGGCTGTCGAGCACCAGTCCTAGGTACTTCATGGTGGACTCGACAGCGATACGGACCCCCCCGACCACGATGTGTGATCCCGGCGGGGCCTAAGTCAGACCTGGCTTAAGCCTGCTCTACACTACTCGCGAAGTTGGTCGAAGTTGAGCGAATACGATAATGTAGAAGGGCAGTTCGCTTCGCTTCGTGCAACCTCGGCTCGCATTGAGCGACTTCTAGTCGTTGTCGGTCGGAAGTGTACCGAAGTTGCGAACACGAAGCGTCTTACTACACTACTCGGCTCACTTCAGTTCGCATCGATAAGTCAACAGCGCATGTTGCATTCAACCAAAGACTACAATAGTGTACTGGCTAATTCATCGTCCCGTAATTCACAGAATACTTAACAGAACTGATACGATGAGTGATATACAGTGAACACAAGAACAAATTCTCTTGTTCCTCGAAACACTGCAATCAGAGCCAGTTATGTATTCATATTTCTAAAAAAATACGTTGCGTTGGGGGACCGCTCCAAACCTAACAATTTAATTACAAATAGTCTATTACCTAACTAAGCAGCGCGATCCCCCAACGCGACGTATTTATCGTGCGGGCGCCGGGCGACTGAGTTCCTCGCGAGGTTGCACGAGTGTGTAGTCACATAATTCGGACTTCGATCAACTACGACGAGTACTTCGTCGAGGCAACTTCGCGAGTAGTGTAGAGCAGGCTATAGATATACCCTATTTTAGACTATTTCATATATTCAAATAAGATTTGCCGGATTGGGTAATATGATCAATGCTCATGCCTTCTTAGTCTGGGTCTGTCGTCATACTTTTTAAGTATGACGACAGAATGTGCTCTTACTCAGTAGTCCAAGAATAATGAGCTGGTAACGTAAGCTCATTTGAAAACAATAACATTAAGGCTTAATACGTTCATCTCTTTCGTTTTCTAGATGAGGGACCACCTTTAACGATCAAGGAGCTGAGGACGGTCACTATTCTTAGAGAAATTCCCTTCGTCGTGCCTTTTTCCACCCGTGTTCTTATATTTCAAGGATTATTAGCAAGGTAACATACCAAGAACATTAAAATATTGCTTTATATGTTCTGTATACTTATTTTTTGTCTTTGTTTCAGAGAGAAACATGACCATTGGTACGAAATGACGAACTTCAACGAGGGGCCTTCAATTAACATCAGTGTGAGACGAACGCATTTATACGAAGACGCATTTGACAAACTTAGTCCAGATAATGGTAATTATTATTACATTAGGACTCGTAAGTTCACCGAATTTCAACCTTATACTATTGAGAGGAGGCTTATTATGTTTATGGTCAAGTGGAGAAAATAGAATTGCAACCTTATTTTGTGGGCAATATGATTTATATTTGACTGTGTTTTCTTTTAGAACCAGACTTAAAACTAAAACTTCGAGTGCAGCTGATCAACCAAGCGGGCGCAGAAGAGGCTGGAGTCGACGGAGGCGGTTTATTTAGAGAGTTCATCTCTGAACTGCTCAAGTAAGATATTCGTTACGTTTCTACTTCGAAACTAGGTCCCCCTGCTTTGCTTATATTTGGTAATTTGTTGGAATTTCGATTCCATATTGACAGATTATTTACAATGAATCCGGAAAAGCTGTAGAGATTATAACTTATTAGAAAGTATGTGCTAGGATTTAGGAATATTAATTAAATAATAATAATAGTATTTTTTTCAAGAAGAAATTGATCAGTTTAATCAATTTCCTTAGCCTTCGCCAATTATGTTGAGGTTGACGTCTATTAGAGTACTATTATTTTACATGAGGTCATGTTTGTCTTCTACAACCAGTACCTGTCTAACGCTACTCGTTAGCAAGCCTGATGTCAGATTTTCTGGCTTCTGTATAACTGTACCGACCGTAGAAGATTTATAAATGACACCTGTGATCAACGGCTTAACGTGCTTCCCGAAGCAAGGAGAACTCTCAGTAAGATGTAATCGATGGTCACCCATCCACAGAATGACCTCACTGCGCTAGGCTCAGCGCTGCGTAGCCTCGAAGTTCGAACCGTGCGGTTGTTGAAGAAATGAAATGATTTGTATTTGGAAATATTTGGTTTATTAACAAACTAGCTTCTGCCAGCGACTTCGTCCGCGTGGAATAGTTACTTTACCCCCGATTTTGAAACTCTCAGCCCGATTGGTTTAAAATTGACAAAGTTTCATACAAACGTTCATCCCCTATTTTATCCTTTTACCTACTTAATACTAAAAAAACAGAACATAAATTAGCCAAAGCTAACCTATCGGTATCTAAAAATCTATGCTCCTACTTCTACTACTATTTCACCTAAAAATAAATAAAATTGAAACTATTAATAATTTGTAATTTGAACGAATATTTAAACATTACCAAAATAACTAATAAGTACCTATTTTATAAAATAGCAACAAAAGTTACACAAAAATAATCACAATAACATCTTACAGCATGATTCAGTATTAAAGCGCGACGGTGCGATGGCTTATTATTGTATTCATGTATAAGTTTGGTTTCTATACCGATTTCTATGATTTTTTTTTATTGAATAGGTAATAATGTTAACTTTTTTTAATTAGGGATGAGTGAGAGTATTATAAACGTAAGAGTAAACAAATATAATCAGAAAGCTCCGAAGCTATCGGGAGTTACATGTTACGTGTTATTGTGAGTCAACCATAAAAGATAGACATATGCTGTTGTGGGATATTTTTTAGATAATTTTATGTAGAACATTTCCGTCATACATGATTTCTATGTAACTTTAGCCATTAAGAATTTGAAGCTTAAAAAATGGAGTAACTTCTCCCGTTTTCCCAACATTTCCCTCCACTGCTCTGCTCCCATTGGTTGTAGCGTGATGAAAAGTATACCATAACCTGCCCAGGACTATGAAGAATAATTGCACCAAGTTTCGTTAAAATCGGTCGAGTAGTTTTTGTTTCTATAAGGAAACATACAGACAGACAGACAGACAAAAATTTTACTGATTGCATTTTTGGCACCAGTATCGATCACTAATCACCCCCTGATAGTTATTTCGAAAATATATTCCTTGTACAGAATTGACCTCTCTACAGATTTATTATAAGTATAGATGTGTTCTGTTCCAGATCGGCTTTCGATCCGAACAGAGGCCTGTTCCGTCTGACGATAGACAACATGCTGTACCCCAACCCGGCCGTACACCTGCTGTACGACGACTTCCCCATGCACTACTACTTCGTCGGCAGGATGCTGGGAAAGGTATACAATTATTTAAGATATTATGCTTGTTCTATCGTCATCTATCCTGGCTCTTCCCAACTATATTGGGGTCGGCTTCCAGATAAACCGTATTCAACTGAATACCAGTATTTTACGTGGAGCGGCTGCCTACCAGACCTCCACAACCCTAGCTGGATGACACGGTACTTTTTGGCAAGGCTGGGCCTCATTTTCTATCTTCTGACAATCCGTAACTGCGAAAGATCTATAATTGGCAGTAGAGACCATCTTTATAACGCGTTTTCTGAGGTACGGAGGAGTCTCGGTATGTTAAAATAGTCACCCATCCACAGACCAACCTCGACAAGCGTTGCTTAGCCTTGAAGATTAAACCAGGTGGCTGTCTGTCTATATTACGTGCTTCGGTACCTACTTTGCTGAAGCTCTTATCATTGATCTGTGAAATAACTGACTACATACTTCATACATTCTTGGAATCGAAATTCACGTATGTATAGTGGGCACAATCTGTTAAGAAATTCAAGTGTTATTACCATTTTTATTATATTCAACCGCTTCTTTGGGTTTCATTAGTATTAAGCAGAACTCTCAGTAAGATTTAATCGATGGTCACCCATCCACAGAACGACCTCGACATAAATAAAATATCTATTAAATTAAAGTGGACTCTACAACGTGTTGTTTTGCATCCTCGTCAAATTTCAGGAGGTGGTCATAAAAGACATAAATAATCAATTGAAAGTACGGTACCGGTCAATAACTAATAAGCGCTGCTTTTTTTTGTTATTGAAATTTAACAGTATTTCAGAATTGATAGCTTTAAAATTAAACCCTAACAACAGAATCATCCAACTACGCACACAGCGACAATGCAGCTGTGTGCGTGAGTGTCGACGTCTTACCTACGAAATGCTAGCGCGTGCTACCGACCGTGCGATGACCTACGGCGCGCGGCGACCAGAAGCAATAATTTTACCTAATTTTATTTTGAAAATCACCTACATTATTGTCATAAATTTCGCTTGATAACCCACTCATTTTTAAGCATCATTGCAATATGGAAATCTTACTAATGAATGACTGTAATACCTACTAGTGCGCCAAAGAAAAGTTCAATGACCTGTTATCAGATGATTAATAAAATGTAAGTTTTGCTTTCGTCAGCTTAGTTTTCGTAATGATTTTGTTTTTATTTGTGGATTAAATTGGTTGATTTGAAAATTTTCTTCGTACTTAACGGGCTTAGGACCGGCAATGATGTACCTACCTTAGTTGGTATACCGATCTAGGTACCTACTAAGTCAAAAAATGTTTTCTACGTTTGATGGAAATGGAAAGATGTGCTAGTTAAGCGTAAGTTGTGGTGATACTTTCGACTCTTAGGTATTATTGATTCACTTAAAAATCTGAAATCGACTTATTTACAGTAGGTAATAAAATTGATTAAGCTAACAACGTATTTACAAAATGAACAAATAAATAAATTACCTACCTACTTATGTTACCCGGAGGTATTGTTCAGTTTCCATCACCACACTCTTGGCATAGTCGAGCACAATGTAGCTGGTTTTCTTTCAGCCTACGTAAAACTAACACCTTCGTTTTTAAAGAGTCGAAAGCACTAATTATCCTTGCACGTAATTTTACGTTTAAAAACACGTCTAAACTAACTTTTTAACGTCTACTCACAAAATAAAAATAAGAGGCCACAGGTCCTCCGCAACCGATCCAGTAGTCAAGAAACCTTTCACGCTTCAGTAGGCGCCACACTGTGGTGTGGTGCACTCCAAAGCATCGACCAGCCTCCCGCGTGCTTGCCCGTGATTCTCGCTGGAAGTATTCCAGAATGTCTTCCTGTAAGACGACAGGCAGGCCAACGCTGTCGCGAGCTTGAGCATGCCGGGGAACGACAAACTGCCGATGATCCCGCAGTCTCTGCATAGCAGCCAGCATGACGCTCTGTGACGGGGGTTCCCGATCGGGGAACATTTCCATGATCATCCGGATGGCTCCACGTCTCCACTGATGGCATACAGGCGGACCATATCTCCACCAACTCGACATTGGAATAATTGTTCGTGATTTTTCACTTTGTACCTACGTCTCACGCGGCGACATCAAACAAACTGATGGTACCGGGGCCGCGGGGCGGGGGCGCGGCTCCACAGCGGCGCGGCGCGTGCGCGGGGTGCCCCCGCACCCCGCGCACGCTCCGCGTATTTTGATTACCTACGAATTTATTGAATGATCGCTGCGTATGCGTTGTGTGTGTATTGCTTGCGTTTGTTTGTGTGTGAAAGCGCGGTTATAGGGCTAGTTAAAGACGGGCCGCGGCTGGTTCACACTTACGGATTTCCGTAAATAAGATAAAATAATAAAAAAAAACCTACCCATTTTATTGTTGATTTGGGTCGAGAATCATTAGCATTATTACGTCCTTGAATTTGACGAGGATGCAAAACAACACGTTGTATAAAGAAGTGGGTTCATCTTCTGATGTTTTGTTTGGCAAAAACGGACAGACTCGAACCAATTAACTCCCGTTCAGCGTTTGATAACTTCAAATGTTTAATTATTTTTTTTAACCGAATGTGTTACCTCAACTTTTATATTTAAATACGCCACTGGGTAGAACGTTTACGTGTTCATACATACAGAACTCATCTAGCTATGCTCCGATACTTACCTGGCCAGTTTTCAGTTTTTCAAAAGGGTCCGCAGGTGTGCCCAGGGTTAAGACGGCCCTGGTATAGTTCAGGATTTTTGACCATTCGCATAGACACCTAGAAAATTCCAGATGAGAAAAGCCCCCAGCCAGATGCCTAGTTGGCCTTAGGGGTGAGCGGCTTCTGAATACGAACAAAGAAATACGGAAATAAGCAATATAGTTATGACCTAATCTTTGAACGAGCAATAAGAAAAAATGTTGACAAAGACACTGCAGCCAGTGAGAGCACGCTCACCATTTTCGTGTTTGTTTTTAGTGTGTTTTATGAATGTAGTAAGTTAGGTGTTAAGTGTATTTAAATTAATAAGAGGTATTGTTCACTTTACTTATACTTATACTTTACTACTACTTTTTACTTATATTTAGGTATTTTCGTTATATGTGTATGTAAACAATAAAACTAAAATTAAAGTAAAAAACAAATAAATAGCAATAAATGTTCAGGTTCTACACACTTAATAAGTTGAAGTTCGCTTTCCGGCAGGCGCTATACGAGAACCTGCTGGTGGAGCTGCCGCTGGCGGAGTTCTTCCTGGGCAAGCTGTGCGGCTGCGGCGAGGCGGACGTGCACGCGCTGGCGTCGCTGGACCCCGCGCTGCACCGCGGCCTGCTGCTGCTGCGCGCGCACGCGCGCCGCGACGTGCCCGACCTGGGCCTGGACTTCACCGTGCTCACGGACGAGCTGGGCGAGCAGAGGGTGCGTACAATCATTGATCCAGTTTCGATAAATCTGGTACACTTGCGCAAAGGACGCGTAAGGCACTACCGGAAAAGAACATTTTCCCGAATCCACAAGGGCGCAAATCCTCACGAAGCCAGTTGTTATGTTACGGTTGTCAACCACCAATGGGCTGGAAATCCAAATACAAGATGGTGTCAAAGAAAATTAATTAAAAAAACTCGTCATGGGTGCAATTTTCATTGTTTTCGGGATCACTTATAACGAATATGATGTTTTTTTTTTTTTTTTTTTTTTTTTTTTATTCTTTTTTAATTTAGGGACATTTATAACCGCAATGCGTATGTCAGTCCCATCGTACCCTAAATACACATTGGTCATATCTGGGCCATGAAACTGAACAGACTCTTCGCATCATCGCCATTTGGTTGAGCCAGGATTTTATGAAAAGTTCCTACTTCAAGTCTGTTCAATCTCAAGACCCTAAACAGATCCTTTCTCTCAGACTCATACCGAACACAGTCCATCAGCAAGTGGTGTAGGTCTTCAACAACTCCACACTCCACACAGTTAGGCGAGTTCGTTTTTCTCATCATAAACGCAAACTTATTACATGGAATGTGTCCAGATCTGAGTCTATGGGCCGTAACAACTAATTTTCGACTTAAATTACTATTTGCAAACCAGGGCACACGAAAAGGCTGACCCTGCATGGTTTTATACCAGATCCCTTTGTCTAAAGAGCGCTTGTCGAAATATTCCTTCCAATCATCATAACACTTATTTTTAAATTTAGGTAAAACTTCTGAGTAATCCAAAATTATATTCGTTTCTTTTCCATTTTTAGCAGCATATCTTGCCAGCATGTCAGCCTTTTCATTGCCCTGTATACCAATATGCGATGGAACCCATTGCAATCTCAATGTAACACCTTTGTGCATTAGTTCATCTATTTTAGTTAGAATAACATAAGCTAGCGATACACCTCTGAGGCCAGAGGCGCATCGAGCTAAATGTTGTAAGGAACTTTTGCTGTCTGTGCAAATAACAATATTTTTATGTTCACTACTGGTACAGTACGTAAGTGCTTCAGAGATTGCAATAAGCTCCATCGTCATTATGGACGCATTCTTGTTTATTTTAAAGCAATTACTTTGACAATTTATTGGTTCACTAGGCACATAAAAGGCTGCTCCACGACCTTCTACGCTCTTCGACCCATCTGTAAATATACTAAGCCATTCATTGTACTTCGAATGCAACTCTCTAATAACATCAAATTTTAATAAATCAGCATTATAACTTTTTTTAGATAATTTCACTACATCTAAGTCCCAAATAATTACTTCTTGAATATTAATGTTGGTCACCCATGTCCTCAGAGTAAACATCAGCAAGGGATGTGATGATGCTATATGCTCTGCTTTCACTTCATTATATAAAGAAGTCAGTAGTGGTTTTTTTTTATTTTTCCAATAACTATTCTGTCGAAAAGTGTGAAGCTCCTCTAACAAATTATTGGTAATATTGTTTTCAATCGACTTAGATTTTAAACAAAACTTATAACCTAAGTATTTTCTCCGTAAATACAGTGGAACTACACATAACTCGCTTTCCATAACGTGAATAGGTGTAGTCTTGATAAAACCTCCTATTATTCTCAGAGCCTGGTTTTGAATTTTATTTAGTTTGTCTAGGTGACACTTTGCACTAACATCATATAAAAAGCTGCCGTAATCTATGCGACTTCTAATCAAAGTTATGTAAATATGTCTCAAATGTTTAGGGTGCAGGCCCCATGCAGCGCCAGCCAAGACTTTGAGCAAACTTAGACTCCTGTGTGCTTTTTCGGCTATCATACTGACGTGTTTACTCCAACGTAATGAACTATCCAACCACACTCCCAAATACTTGTTATTGTCTACTGACTGTAAATTATGTCCATTTATGTTTAAATCTATTTCTAATTTTCTGTACCCCCTAGAAAAAATACATATTTTAGACTTAGCTGCTGATAATTCTAAACCCATATCATCTAAAATCTTACAAAATGTATTTAATGCTACTTGAAATTCATATTTACTTTGACTAAGATTTCTAGAGGAACAATACAAAACGAAATCATCCGCGTATTGACACATACCCACGTTTTTAATTTTATGGAAACAAATCATTGTGACAACATTAAAAAGAAGGGGAGAAATTGGGTCTCCTTGTGCTAAACCTCTATCAGTGTACCTAGTAAAATAATTATACTGATCAGTCTCATCTTTCATCATAAGGTGTCTTTCACTTAGGAAGCTCCATAGATATTTACATATTTTTTGTCCGACTCCTATTTCATCTAGAGTATTAATCAGTACGTCAACTAATACATTATTATAGGCATTTGAAATATCTAAAAAACAAGCTATAGTTGGAATCATTTGCGAAAATCCCACATAAATCTGGCTTACTAATTTAACCAGACAATCCTGACATGACTGCCCTCTTCTAAATCCGGATGTGTACGGAGATAACAATTTATTTTTTTCTATGTACCATTCTAATCGTTTTGACAACATTGAGTGGAAAATTTTGCATACACAAGATATTAATGAAATTGGCCGTAATTTAAGACTGTTATTAGGGCAATTTTTAGGTATAGGCGTTACCAGTATGTCACGCCATTGGTTTGGAATATCCCCCGTATAGAATATAGTATTGTATAATTTTAATAAATACTGCTGACTGACCGGTGAAAGGTGAAAGATGAGCGAATATGTTATACCATCGTTACCAGGTGCTGTGTCTTTTTGCTTGAAGCAATGAGTCATTTCCTGCAAAGTGAATCTGTTATCTAATTCTATGTTATTTGATTTAAAACTGTGATAGGGCTGTCGACACGCATAATCGGGAGCTAGACTGCATAGTAGTTTGTGTTTTTGTTCATTGGAGACATATGATCGTGAGGAACGAACTCCCTTAACCCAACCCATACGTTTCCACATATCGGAGCTGGATGTTTGTTCATCGATGCTACTACAATATGTTTGCCAATTATTTGTTCGAGACCGCTGTATGGCTGTTTTCGCAGTTTCAGCTATTCGTTCAAGGTCGGTTAGATTTTCTGGAGTCGGGTTGCACCTAAATTTTTTTAAGGCCCGTCTTCGTTGTGCAACTAAATGAGACAGCTTTGGGGTCCAATAGGGCTTAGGTCGAAACATGTTATTAGGTTTATTGCATACCTTTATCAAAGGTATGAACTGATCTGCGGCTTTCTCCACCTGCTTAATAAAGTGGTCATACATGGATTGTACAGTGACAGTTTCAACAGGTTGGAGCAAATAATTTTCTAAACACTTAGCATACTCTGTCCATTTTGCTAGTTTAAAATTCCGCTTTTTGGTATTATGAGCAGAGTATGCTTCACTATCATATTTATACGATATCTTAATAAACAAATGATCGCTCCCTAAACACTCATTCATAACATTCCAATTTATTAAATGCGACAGGTCGGTAGAAACAAATGTCACATCGGGAGAACTTTGTTGAATAATGTTATCAACAGAACTAATTCTTGTTACGCTACCGTCATTGAGAGAAATGAAGCCATTATCTAATGCGGAGTCATAAATTTGAGTACCTCTCGCGTCAGTCTTACACGACCAAGTAGCGTGGTGTCCGTTGAAATCTCCTGCTACAATACATTTACTGGGAAATAACGAAAATACTTGTTCCCAATCGGTAGTACTTGTACGTATTGATGACGGACAGTATATTAGTACTAAATTTTTAATTTGGTTACAGTTTAAAAGTTGAATTGACATTATTTCTATTCCTGAGTTATTAATTATAGCAGAGTTTGGTTGCACTTTTATCGACTTATGTGAAATGATAGCTATTCCTCCGTATCCGTCAATCCTGTCACTTCTAAAGATATTATAGCCACATATATTTATATGCGATTCCGGTTGTAACCATGTTTCTGATATTAACGCAATGTGTATTTTATTTTGTTGCAATAAAAGTTCTAATTCATTACGTTTAGGCCTCAAGCTTCGTGCGTTCCACTGTATTATATTGATTGAAACCATATTATTACATTCTTTATCCATTATTAAACATAGATAAAACATTTTTCCACAGATCATCTCTACTCAAGACCTTAAAAAACCACTGACTACATAATTCTATAAACAAATTAGCTAGTTGTTTAAATTTGGCGAACCAGTTACCCTCAGATAAACATACTTCTCTGATTATTTTATAAATACTGTATATACTAAATGTTTTTTCTGCCTCCTCAGGGGAAGGTGAACCTGGGTTATTTTTCTTCTCCAGATTTGCCGTTTGTATGTGACTATTGCAATGTTCTTCTGATTTTTTTCCTTGTTGGTGTGGATATCGTGTTGTCGTGTTTGCCTCTTGAGCCACCTCTTCCCGTTGCTTATTTTGAACTACCCTCTTTTTTTGAATATTTTTCTGTTGCTGGTCTTCTACCTCCATTTGATTGATTTCCTTCTGATTTTCCCTTGCATTATGAATGAGAGCCTCAGTGACAAGTACATTCCTGTACGATGTCTCAAGGCCACCCTGCGTTGACTCATCTCGCGAGTTGACAACCGATTGTTGAGTGCACTCTTCAAAATAATTGTGATGTTCATCGTTTAATTTTTGTGTTTCTTTACGTTTCAAATAAATTTCAAGCGCTTTCCGATAGTTGCAGCTATTCTCCGTCATAATGGTCCTAATTTCCTTTTCTTTTAAGAAAACGGGACATTTTTTGAACAAGGCCATATGTGGTCCTTTGCAATTTACACAAATGTATTTATCGGTCTCACAATTTGGGTGATCCTTACCACATTTGGGACATACTTGTTTCCTAACAGGACATGATTTTGATAGATGACCAAATCTCCAACATACTGAACATTGGGACACCGGGAAAGTGTAAGGTTCCACTTTAAACCTACAACCGTAACCATATACGTACGGCGGTAAAATGTTACCCTTGAAGCAAATTCTTATTGTTTCAGACGCTATCCATTCTCCATTATCAGATTGTCTTCTTACGGCCGTTCCCAATAACCTATCTATCGCCAATTTCGCTCTACTAAAGATAGAAAAATCTATCTGTCATCGGTTTTGCTGTCCCAATAACATACTGATGATTATGGCAACTAACCGCACTAAACTATCTATCGTTGGGAGGGGCTATTTCTTACTACAGATAAATATTTCTATGAAATTGCAACATTATGCGTCCCAATATCCTTTTGATAGCTATCTGTCAGTAATGTCAATACTAAAGATAATCAAATTTGTCAAACCGTCGAATTGCAGGGATAAGCGTTGTTTATTTTTATAGAAATGCGAATAATTTTGTAGAAGTGCAGTGTTTTTATCATTCCTAATAATGTCTGAGTCTAGTGAAAGTGATTTATCTATGTTAATGGAATTATCTGACTGAGACAGTGATTTTAAAGATGAATCCCAGAAAAACTACAACACCGCGGGTGTTGTAGTTTGTTTTAAACTATATGAACGAATTAAATAGTAGCAAATTCACATATAGATTTCGTTTAAACAAAACTACTGTTAGTAATTTACAAACAGAAATATATCCTTCGTTAAAAGTAACCCAGAAAGGTAAGTACCAACTTGAATGAGAATACATTCATTTAATATTAATTACTTAACAGTAATGACTAGGTACCTAATGTATCATCGTTTTTTAAAGATTTTACTTTTTTCAGAAATCCTGGTATATCTTCTTTGCATCAGCTACTTTTAACCCTAAGATTTTATGCATAAGGCACAATGTTAAGTGTCTGTTGCAAACTTTAAAGAGTCCCAAAATCATCAACAGGGAGAATTATAGCCAATGTCTCATGTGCAATAGCAAGGCTATATAGAAATTAAATACATATACATACATAGCACTATCCAGGAAGATTTTTACAATATTAACCAAATACCAAGAGTTCTGTCTGGGTGCAATTGATGGTATACATAATCTAATACAATCACCAAGTAAGTATACATTGTATTGTTTAAGAAAAAAGCTTAAATTAGCTTTTAACATTTTATTTTCTAAAGTGATTGTTTTGATTTATAGATTCTAATATTGGAGATGAATTAAGAAATAGGAAAGGATATTTCTCTATGAATGTGCAAGCTGTGTGGGATGCACTTTAAGATTTATGAATCTTGGTGCCTGTTAGCCTGGATCAACTCATGATGTAACAATCTTAAACAATTCAATACTAAGAGGTACCTAACAAAGTGATTAGTTGCTTCATACTACCTATTTTGAGCAATAAAACAATATTTTTTAAAAACTACTCTACAACTCTACACTTGGAAGAGCTTTTACAAACACTTTTTATTGATTTTTCAGCGGAATGTGGAAGTGGTTTATGTGGAAATCACTAGTTGATTGGAGACAGTGCTTATCCTTGCAAACCTTATTTATTAACTCCTTTATTGAACTCAATTTCACGCAGTCAGCAAATGTACAATGAAGCCCATATGAAGCATATGAAGCCCACACAAAATACTATTGAAAGGTACCTTTTAAAATATTATTGTAGTGCACATTCTTTGAGTCACTTTATTCCTTTCTAATGAGACATCACATTGTTAAACTTATCTATAATCTGTTACACAAATTATTAATGTTATATTTTATTTGTTTCAGATTTGATTTCACAAGGGGAGGGCATGGTGTGGGAAATTCACTTCGGGACGAGACTGTGTGTGGTAGTAGTTTCCCATAAGGGTATGCAAACCCTAAAGGATTATTTCAGAATGGCCAGTAGTTTCGAAGAAATAAGCCTTTGAAACTCTACGTGTAACTGTAACTCATATACTTGTTTATTTTCATCTCCAACATGAAAGGTGAAATGGCCCAGTCAGTAGTGTCTCTGACTCCTACGCGGACGCTCAGGGTTCGATTCCCGCATTGGACCATTTTTTTTTGTTTTTAATTGCTTATTTATTTCTTTTTAAATTAACTATTTCAATAATTAAATGAATAAAATATAGAAAAACATTGTTAAGTATTAAATTAATTTTAATTGACATTCACTATTATACTTTCTAAATTATAAAGCAGGTAATAATTATGGTATTCACAAATAATATGTTATTCTATTATTATATAATTATTTATATAATATATAATTGAAAACTTTGTTAAATAATTAATGATAGATGTAAATGTGGTTATTATTTATGAATACCATAATTTATTAGTTGCCTTATAATTTAGAGAGTATAATAGTTAATGTAAATTAAAATTAATTTATTACTTAACAATGTTTTTCTCGATTGTATTCATTTAATTATTGAAATATTTAATTTAAAAAGAAATAAATAAGTAATTAGAAAACAAAAAGGATAGTCCAATGCGGGAATCGAACCCTGAGCGACCGCGTAGGAGTCGGAGGCACTACTAACTAGGCTATTTGACCGTTTATGTTATTGACGAAAATAAACAAGTATATGAGTTACACATAGAGTTTCAAAGGCTTATTTCTTCGAAACTACTGGCAATTCTGAAATAATCCTTTAGGGTTTGCATACCCTTATGGGAAACTACTACCACACGCAGTCTCGTCCCGAAGTGAATTTCCCACACCGTGCCCTCCCCTTTCAGTGAATAACTTAGAATGAAGTGTTAGTGGGTATTCAATAAAGAGAAAGAAAATTTTATTTTAGTACTTTTTTATTTTGCTCCAAGTCTAATTTTAACTTCCTATTTGTTAATTACATATTTTCTATCTCGTAATTCTTATTTCTTCCTTTTAATTATGTAATAATCAGCATTAGCTTGATTCCGTGCAGCTCGAGTCCTTATGTCTTCAACCAGTAGCCTACGTTTTTGTTTATCTGAAAGGAAATATAAGTATTCTTGAAAACAACTGGTTTTATTGCAATAGGGTATTTTACTGTAAAAAAATGAAGACGATACAGTGCGTTGAAAACTCGCGTGACGTCACTACGTTGCTACAATTTTTACCAGCGACGTGACGTCACGTGAGTTTTCAACGCACTGTATTGTCTTCATTTTTTGTTTACGTGAAAAAAGAAAAAATACGTGTCCAATATTTTTTGGAAATCTATCAGACGGACTAATTAGATTTTTACAGTAAAATACCCTATTAAGTACACCACCCCAGATTTTCTTAAAACTTTTTAGATTACAAATATGTGTAAATTACCCTAATGCTTGTTACTTTGTTAACACTTGAATGGTAAACTGTATAATTGCAAATAGACAATTTTGTTGGTAAAATCAGTACATTTTGCTGACAGCAGATACATACTAATATTGCTGCCACTGGGAGTATTAAAAAATAATGTCTTTGGTTTAGGTGTTGCCACAACCAGTAGTTGGTTATTCCCCGATGGTCCACTCTCATTATCAACACTCATTTCTTCAGAATCACCATTACCACTGCACAGCACAACACAACATGTGGGGGTTACAGTGTGATACACTGTAACCCTCACATGTTGCACCTAATATGGATGCCACTCTGTTCATAAACACTACACACAAGAGTAAGCGCGAAAAGATTACCTTAATTTGGTTCATCCTAATTTTGTTGGATCTTTTTCGAGCAGTTTTTTTTAATTCTCCCATTTCAATTTTAATTGATCGGTTCTTCGAGGGCAACTTGAAACCGATGCATGGAAAACATCTGTGATTTTAGTCCAGGCAGCTTTTTGCTTGTTTGTTAGCTTCAACAAGATCAATAAGCAAGGCCACTACATCCTTGGCTAAAGGTACACCTTTTGTCTGAAAACAAAACAAATATTCTATACAGGCTTGATCCTAATTACCTATATGTAGACAAAGACGAAAAAAATATTAATTGTTTCGAGGTTTAGTTCTCACTGGAATTTACAAAATGTTATAGGTATATACCTAAAGCCTCTGTCAACTTGAAAAGGAACGTATATAACATGCTGGTAATACTTACAGCGCTAATAATATGTAGAAAATAAGCACAATTCACTAAAAAAACTTTATAACACCACAATAATACTACGAGTTTTATTGACATGACAAATGACACTTTACTTGACTTTACTACGTTTTCTTCTTTCTTTTTTCGCAGCCAGTATTTTTGTTCGCCAAACCGATGTCAATGAAACAGATAACTAAGATTATAAATCTTATTTTACCATTAAAATATCACCGCCGTTTTAATTTGATCAATATGTATTGTTTTAGGAAAAAGTTATGTGAAAAAATATTTGTTTAAACGTTGTTATTTTTTATAGCTTTGGTATTAACAAAACGTATGGGAGGACTGGATAGCTGAGCTTACCTACCGAATTCGACGCATAGATAAACGTTACCGTCACTTGTGGGACGTAAAATAAGGACAGATAGAAGTCTAGTATTTATCGTCGATAACAAAATATCGCTTACTGAGGATAGGTTATTGGGAACGGCCGTTAGTCTTCTTACTGATATTAATTCATACTCACATTTCACATTCTCTAAAATTTCTTTTTCTTCCATTTCAAGATCTACTTGTTTAAGAATTCCGTAGCACAGATTAGCTTCGTCAGACATCTGTACTCTGTATCCTAGATCCTTTATCTTTTCAGTATTCAGTAACTTCAATGCATCTTCCTTGTTATTGAAGTAAATTAAGACTTTAAACGCATTTTTATATAGAATTCTTGTTACATTTTCAATACCTAGTGAACGTAAAAGCTTTGCCATCCCAAATTGTTTCGGTAATATTTCTATTCCTGTAACTGATACAATTACCTTAGAATTTCTGGCCTCATCATTATTCTCATTTCTTATGTCACTATTAGAATTTTTTCGATTAGCCTTTTTATTTCCCCTTCTTACTGTCACAAAACCATCTTCTTCTATTATCTCTTCATCATCCTGTCTACCTCTCTTCTCTGCAAGTCGTTGCTCACTGTCTCTTTTCTTATTCATCTCCTTAGTTGAAGTTTTATTAAGTTGTTGTTCACCCTTTTCATTCGTGCTCCACTCATTAGTCAAAATGCTATTAAGTTGTTGTTCACAATCAATTACTGGTTCCTGTTCCATTAATCCACCGCCACTAAAGGCTCGCACATTCAAATTATCATTAACTTCATCCATTTTTTATTATCACCATGTACATTATCATGAATATATGAAAACAACGCGGTACTAATATGCGGTCTAAGCGTACGTGCATGCGCTTCGACTGTTCTCGCGTCACTGGAATATGATGTTAAAACCAAAATCCAAGATGGCGTCGACGAATATTTAGCAAATACGTAAATGCGCAATTGTCTTTTTGCGAAAAGTTCATTTGTGCGTGATGGCCGATAAGAATACGACCGAGGCAGTATTCTCTGATGACTGATCTGTCAAAAAATTGAGGAAATACTGTAGTCCGTTCAATAGCCATACTTAGGGAGGTGTCATTTCTTCGTATAGGATTGGGTATCTGTACTGTAGTATTATGTTATCTGTGGTATTGTAACGCATCATTAATTGCGTAAGGCAAACTTCATCGATTTATTTTTTTTTTAACAGATAGAAGAATTAAAACCAGGTGGCGCTAACATTCCAGTGACAGCCGAAAATAGGATAGAATACATTCATCTAGTCGCCGATTATAAATTAAATAAGTAAGTTAACTTTCTTATCTGAGTTTTAAAAGCTTGCTCTACACTCACGCGTGATTGTCGTTGTGAATTTGGGCCTCTGTTTGTATCATGAACGTGAAAACCTGTTCCCCTTACACACTCGCAAGTTTCGTTCATGAATCTCATAGAAAACGAACGACGCTGCTGTTGCTATGGCGGTATAATTTGCTGTGGCATACTATAATATCTTTGTATTAAAATTAGAAAGAATTCAAACTCGCGATGCGTGACGTTCGAGGATATTCACGCCGAGAGTGTAGAGCGCGCCTGATGATGATGAACTTTTTTCAACTACATTAGAGTGAGCTTCCAGTTTAACCAGATACAGCTCAGTCTGTATTTTCCATTCAAATTAAGTAATATCTGGTACGTTCCCCAGACAAATAAGATCTCAGTGCAACGCGTTCAAGCGCGGCCTGGTGTCGGTGGTGAGCGCAGAGTGGCTGCGCATGTTCTCGTGCCGCGAGCTGCAGCTGCTCGTGTCCGGCGCAGAGGTGCCCATCGACATCGACGACCTCAGGAGATACACGCAGTATGCTGGTCAGTGTACTGATCTATTACTCTGCTTAGGACTGACTTGTTTTAATCTTTATACTTTGAATTGTTTTTATAGTTTCCTATTTTTTTCTTTGCATTGTCCTCACATATAGAAGCGACCAAGGATGTAACCAAGGTTATGTAATACAGAACATGATTTAAAAGAGTGTCCGTGGAGTTTCTTGCACGTTCTTCTCCATAGAGATCCACGCTTTGGAACGTGCAGATAGCTTCACCTCTTTCGACTTGACAATTCAAAAGTGCCTGTAAAGGGTTTAATTGAAATAAATGCTTTGAATCTTGAATCTTGAATCTAGGCTTTTCCTAATTATATTGGGGTCAGCTTCTAAGTGGACTGACCACCTATCTTACCTCCAGAACCCGGTAACTGTGTAGCACCGTACTTCTTGTCAAGACTGCTATCAGATTTTCTGGCTACTGACAATCCGTAACAACTGCCCATGTTATACAAGTTACATCCTGGACCAACGGCTTAGTGTGCTTTTCGAGGCATGGTGGAATATCATGTTACGATGGTAACCCATCCATAGACGGACCTTGGGAAGTATAGCTTAACCTTGAAGATCGACCCGATATTGTTTAGACATAAGTTCCTAATGTTTTCAATTCTGGTACTATTTTTTCCCCCTTTTATTTCCCCCAATTGAGCCGGAAATTCTCGTACTTAAAAAGCGTTAAAATTCAAATCGCAATACAATCTCAGACAAAATAAATGTCAAAAGAAGTTAATCGTTTACAGGCTGCTTTGGAATGGCTATTGTTCAAATTATGCACAAAAACAGAAGATATTTTATCATTTTTATTCGTAGATTTGATAAATGAAGACTAACATGGTACATGAAATCTTCATTAAAAGTAATGATTTGTGATTCACTTCCAGTAATCGGCATCAATGTCCGAAAACTGCATGTATTGGAGCGCTTTTAACGGTTATATGAACATAATAAATCATAAATTGACCTGCTAGAGCTCGGGATGGTAACCAAATAAGCTTTTATTTTATCAAGAAATACAAAATAGCTTTACAGCTGCAAGTAGGCTTACAACTTTTTGAATACGATTTTAAGGTACTTTGCTCTGTTGCGGAATTTGTTCGAAAGAGCCAGCGCGGCCTTGGAACGCGGCGGGCACTAGAAGGATCACGGGTGGGTTTTAGTCAGTAAGAGTCTGACACTCCCTTCCGTTCCGCCCAGAGCGGGAGAAGTTATTAGATGATTTCCCATCCAGAAAAAAAATCAGGTATAATATAAAAATAAGGTGTAATAAAATACTAAAAATCAAAGTGAAATGAAAGGTCGTTTTGTATTACTTCCTAGTTCTTTGTAGTCTCTACTAATCATCTAGACTCAAGTGATCAATGGGTCATCTAGGTCAATGATTTGATCAGTCATATAATTATTTCGGTTATGGAAATTGATTGGTCAATCGCGTGTTTACTTGTAAATTACACTAATCTTTACGTTAACTATCTTATTCTTTACAAACAAAGGTGTTATGATAGAGACATGCGAATCCATGTGTTTCTTTTTTTAATATGTCATTGATTTGAGTGATTTAAAAAAAAGGTTGCTCCCCCTTTTTAACCGACTTCTAAAAAAGGAGGAGGTTCTCAATTCGGATGTTTGTATGTTTTTTTATTTTTTTTATTGTTTGTTCGCGCATAACTCCGTCGCTTGCCATTTGAAAAATTCTTTTTTTGTTGGAAAGGGTATACTTCCCAAATGTTCCCATGAAAAATTTATCGAAATCGAACAAGCGGTTTTTGAAAAGTCAACAAAAATCTAAAAACTATCTACATTGTCTACATTGACGACCTTTTAGTTTACTCTGCATTGGAGCAGTGCGTTTTTTCAGTAATGCGTGCGTGCGTGCGCAGTGCGTGCGCAGTGCGTGCGTGGTTCGTTTAGGTGGGGGGAGGGGAGGGGGTTTAGGTGCCACTAAAAAGTGAAAAGTCAAAATAACTTTAATTTCGGAAGTCGGTGTTCAAAAAATGAAAAAGGAACCACAAACACCGAGTTCCGAAATTAAAGTTATTTTGACTTTTTTGATTTTTTGTGGAAAAGTCGGTTGTATTTTTTTGTAAAAAGTTTTTTTTTTTTTGGTTCATAAATAAAAAAGAAAATAGGTACATATTTTGTTTCCATGAACATTTGACTACGTATAGGTACTGTCATCGTCTAAAGCTTGCTTAGTACATAGCAATTTGTTGCATAATTATTGTGCGTTTTTGAAAATATTGTTTTATCACTAAAAGGTACGACAGAAAAAAAAAATTATAAATAAAAACAAAAAAACGTCATGACAAAGGGTGAACTAAAAAATTAAAAACAAGTTAGTGATTTTATTGTTGAATGGGCACAAAGCAGGTACTTTATAATATTTACTGTGAAATTAAAACGGCATTGTGACCAAAAGAGGACTGAAAATCAATCTTTTCATAGAAATCGGGGACCTGTAAAGAACTATTCAAAGGAATCGTCCTCCGACTGCAATGAAAATATTGATTTTCAGTTAATCTTTATATTTAGCGAAGGAGACATTAATTCATGTTTACTCTAGAAGATATAATTTATTTAAAGAAAAGATATCGATTTAAGATACCACTTCAGCCCTTCCCTATCTGAAATTGATAGACGAACATGTGTCAAGTCATCAATTAGATATTTATATTTATTTAAAAGATTAAGTTAGTTAAAAAAAATTCAAAGAAAACAGTTGACCTTCTGAGTCCACTGGTGTGGTGTAAACTGTAAAGCCAGACCATCAACGAAAATGGTCCCTGACACGGCAGCAAATGTTGCGCGCCGGTATTTAAAACTTTTGAAGGCGTGGAGTTTTCGTTTCACGTTAGAAAGGTATAATATTACTGCTACCGTAATGTAGAGATCATGACGAACAAATCGATATACATTTCATTACTACACAGACAGACTGACATAAAAAAGACTCCTTTAGGAAAATCAGATTTGTTTTTGAGTCTGCGACTGCGATGAGAATGTTACTTAATAAAAATACGAGCGTGTGGCGGCAAGCCTCTTGAAGGAGATTAGTTTCATTGGTTATTACATCGTTGGTACATTTTCAAATCTAAAATTGTACATCTAATGAAAATCTTTAAAAAACTGAATTAACTGTAGAGTTACTTACTCATCTATTCTTGGTCCTACAGGTGGTTTCTCAGCGCAGCACCCGACAGTACTATGTTTCTGGCGAGTGCTGGCTAAGTTCACAGACGACCAGAGACGGCAGCTACTCAAATTTGTCACCAGCTGTTCTAGACCACCACTACTTGGATTCAAGGTATGGAATGTTATGAGAGGAATAGGAGTGATTTATAGCGTGTTTGTCAGCCACAAGGGAAAATGTAAGAAGTCAACTTTCTTTTTACATTCTCCTTTGTGGTTTTTTTCGCTGACCCCGAGTAACATGGGAGCAGGGCTGGAAGATGATAGTTTCTAGAACTGAGTCTTATGATAACCGAATGTTCTGGAGCTAACATACAATTTTTCCAGTTTTATTTTTATTCTACTCGTCTTACTTGTCCAATTATCTTGTAAGATTGGCTGGGGTCGTGGTACTTGATTATTTTTTGTGGATTCGGATTCGGGAGCGTAACTATGTTCAAGTCTTGACAATCGCTCTCACTGCAAACCTGAATTATGTGGCTGATTTGATTTATTAATCTTCGCTGTCCTTGCTTCTTACGCTTATCTCGACTGCTTGGTTCAGCTTAAAGAAAATGCTTTCTTCAATCTAGGCTGTTCTTTTTATATTTTTTTATGCTTTTGGCTTTGTCCTCGTAGATGTCTATTTCAAAATATAGATTTCGTACAAAGTTCTCCCTCCCTATTCTCCCCTTGAAGTTATTTAAAAAAAAAACCTTACTCAGCGGACATTATAAAATAAAATTTCAGAAGCCAATGTTTTTGGTTGTTTGTTCCTTTTTTTACACAGACTTCCGAAATTTAAGTTATTTTATACGTTTTTATGTTTTTTTCGGTCGTTATATCGCTTGTATTTTTTTGTAAAAAAGTTTTTTACTATTCACTTTTTGGTGGTGATATCGTATTTAAACGTACCCCATCACAGCGTACCAACATGTTATAAAATGGTGTAAACAATAAACAGATATGCGTAATAATAGACAGCAATCTCGGAAGATTTACTATCATTTATTTATTTATTTTTTTTTTTTTTTTTTTTTTTTTTTTATTTTATTTCTTAAGAAAACTTACAGCTAGGATACAGATAGTTTACAGTAAGTTAGTGAAAGAAGGCCAATTAAAAGTTTTCACTAACAATATTAGGGTAGCACAAGAAACAGTAGACAGGCAAGAGAAAGTAAGAATTTAGAAGTAAGCACTCGGAGAATATCAAGAAAGGGTTTTAGTGAACTTCAAAGAAGCTACTACTCAGTATTTTTTTAAGTTTCGGAACACTGGTAGAGAACAAGTCAAGATCATCAACACTCTGACACATCGTGTTATATGCCCTGCAAGCTCTTATTATATATGAGTTTTGTCGATATATGCACCGCACAGAGGGAACATACAATGGTCGATGGTTCCTTAAGTTGAAGGAGGGAACACGCAGCCCAATTTTACCCATCAGTTCGGAACAGTCGGTTGAACCATTTGCCAAGTTAAATAGAAATAACATGTCAGCAATTTTTCTCCGTTCAATTAGCGGAAGAATATGAAACTTCCTACAGCGGCTGTGATAGCTAGGTAAATATGTTTTGGATCTAAACTGAATGTACCTTAAGAACTTCTTTTGAATACTTTCAATGCGATTAACATAAGTGTTATAATTGGGATTCCATACTGGTGAGCAGTATTCGAGGTGACTGCGTACAAAAGCACAATATAGAATTTTGAAGGTTTTGATATTTTTAAAATCTGCTGATATCCTAAAGATGAAACCTAAAGCCTTAGAAGCTTTTTTAATAATAGTATCGATGTGTGTGTCAAACAAAAGTTTCGAGTCAAAAGTAATGCCTAAATCTCTGATCGTGTTAACTCTGGCTATTGAAGTATTGGCTAGTTTGTAATCATAAAAAATAGGTTTAGGTTTGCGAGTGAAGGTACATATATAACATTTCGAGACGTTGAGATCCAAGCGGTTGGCCACACAATACTCCTGAAATTGGTCCAGATCACGTTGGAGACGTTCAGCGTTTTCATTAGTTCTAATTTCACTTAGAATCTTCATGTCGTCCGCAAATAGTAGAACTCTTGAGTTCGAGAAACATGAAGAGACGTCGTTGATGAAGATGTTGAATAACAAGGGTCCCAAAAGCGATCCTTGTGGAATTCCTGAGGGGATAATCATAGTTCTTGATGTGTATCCGTTGAGAACAATAGTTTGACATCTGTTGGCCACATAGGAAGAGAACCACCTGTAGAGATTTCCACTGATACCTATAGCCAAAAGTTTACGCAGAAGTATGGCATGATCCAAGCGATCAAAACACTTGCTGTAATCAGTGTAGATTACATCTACTTGAGTGCGTTGAGCCATACATTCAGTCAAGTAGTCAGCACAAAGAATGAGATTAGTGGTTGTGGATCGACCTCGCAAAAAACCATGTTGACGGTCACTGATGCTTAGTTTAAGACAAGCATAAAGCTGCTTGTGTATAATTTTTTCCAGAATTTTAGCAAAAATGCATAATTTGGATATGGGCCTGTAGTTCTCCACATGATCCCTAGGTCCTTTCTTGTGGATCGGAGTGATCAAGGCCGATTTCCAGATTGAAGGTACCTCACCTAAATTAAGTGACCGCCTAAAGAGTAGTGAAAGAGGACGAGTCAAATTTTTGGCACAATGGACGATAAAAACTGGTGGAATATTGTCTGGCCCTGCAGATTTAGATAAGTCAACTCCTTTAAGTAAATTGAATACTTCTAATTCGTTAACTTCGACTGAATGTATGTCCGAAACAATATCGCTCAAATGCATGTTTGATCCCCACGCGCGGTCATTCGAAACATTATCGTCATCGTTGGTAATATCAGTAGGACTGAGAAAATTTGAATGAAAATATTCGCCAAACATGTTGCAGATATCCTCTCCTGTACTTGATGTGCTATTTTTATATTTAAGTACGGAAGGATAAGCGTTGGTTTGATTTTTTGATTTGACGTACGACCAAAACGCTTTAGGAGTCTTAAGAATGCCTTCTTCAATTTTTGAAATATAGCAGCTAAACATTTCACTTTCGACTTCCTTGGCACGCTGTCTGAGCAGAACAAAAGACTCGTGATCGGACAAGTTACCGTATCTTTTAAATTTTGCGTGATACTTCGCTTTTTCTTTTATAATTTTAATCAGTTGTTGTTTGAACCAGAGAGGGTATCTGCTACTTGGAACTACCGTCTTAATAGGTACAAAAGAATCACGGAGTTCATTGAGAGTGGTATAGAAAAATGATACGGCATCTTCGAGTGACCTAGTGCTCACTTCGTTTTCCCAGTCGATCTGGCCTAGCCGGTGATTAATGGCCGTATAGTCGGCTGATTGATATAAGAATTTTATACGAGGACGCATAGGAAGAGTATGAAGCTCCACGAAATCAGCTGACACACAAAGAGCCCTATGATGTGGATCTTCCGGCACCAAAGGATCGGCGCAACTTGTTACTGAAACCTCGCTATTTGATAAGACTAAATCTAATATTCTATTGTTTACATTTGAGTGCGAGTTGTATTGCGCGAGATTGCATACTGTAAAATTATCAAACAAATGGACTTGAACATGACCTTGGATATTACTAGGGCAAACTAACTGACCCTCATCATCTGGTTCCCAGTTTATATTTGGAAGATTAAAATCACCAAGAATTAAAAATTTATCAGCGGGATGTTTCTGAACAATATCTGTTAGGTTATTAGAAAAATTTGTTAACTGACCTGCTTGGGAGTGTCCAAGATTTTGATTACAGATGTACACTACACAAATATGCATTTTGTACGATAGTCGCGGTCTCTTCCTGTGTAGGGTGAGAGTAATCCACAAGTCTTCAGCAGACGAGAACCATTCACTGCGCAGATTACTAATAAGTTCACGTCGCACTGCAATAAGTACACCACCCCCCAAAATTTGCTTCGTACTAGAATAGTTTCTATCGCGTCTCCACACTATGTAACGGTCGTCAAACAACTCACTGTCTTTAATTCCTTCAATAAGCCAGGTCTCAGTTAAACAAATAATATCGTAGAAATTAACACACACATTACGATAGAATATAGACGTTTTTGTACGCAAACCCCGAACATTTTGGTAAAATACACTAATAGGTGACATCGCAAACAGAAATAATACTTAGTACTGATTCAATAGAAATTGCTATGTAAGGTACATTCATTTTAAAGCCAAAAGTTAAAATGTGATACATTATGAGAATAAGGAAGATCAAGCTAATTACAACCTTAGTTCCATGCAAAAAGGATTCAATAGAGAAATAGCTATGGTCAACACCGAGCGATAAGAGAACAAAAGGGCTGCGGTAAAGGAATGTGCATAAAAAAATGGCACCAGTGATTCTCAAACTATTAGCGTAGTGCGTGCGAGTATACAAACATGACAAATCGTAAAATTGACACAATATTTTTAATTTATAAACTTTTTTAAGTCGTGTTCCGTTTTTATATGATGAGTTGGGGAAGTAATATTTTTCTTTATAAGGATTTTGCAACCAACTACCCAAGTGTATAAAAAACCTCGTTCCTTAGCCAGCTTCTTTGTTTTGTTCAACAGCATTTTGTTCTCAAAAGTTAAATGATCATTGACGTAGATGACACTGTCGGACTGCAGGCCTAACTTGCTTGCAGTTATAGATGATTTAAGTTTTTTAGCAGCGGCCACGAAGTCATTTTTGAGGTATCTGTTATGAATTGAGCAAATAATATTTTTATTATGATCGTTGTTTCTCATCGGTACTCTCGCAATAAAGTTTATCTGCTCTTTAGGGATACTGCATCCAATGATGTCTCCTATCTTGCCAACGATGGCGAATAGATTTTCCGAGTTGGTTGATGGAACACCCTTTATTTCAATATTATTCATTCTCGATCTTTGCTCAGTTTCTGTGAAGTTTATGAGAAGAGTTTCGTTTCCTATCTCCGAAGTTCTTCATCAGATCTTCACCAAACTAGAAAGGGAAACCTCCTCGAAATACTACGATGCTCTACCAACCCATAGTAAACAGTTTTTTTCATAGATAAGTGAAAATGGGAACATCATAAATGTAGTCGAAGCCACGCATATACGGATAACTCAAAAACTAGTCGTCAGATCTCACTCAAAAGTGGAACCACATGACAAGCAATAGTTTTCGAATATAAAAATAACCATCGAAATCGGTACTTACTGGGTGTATCGATTTCGACACAAAAAATAAAGGCGACTTGAGAACCTTCTTTTTTTGAAGGCGGTCAAAAACAAATCTAAGTATATGTATTCCAAATTTAAGCCACCTACACATAGTAGTTTTGGCTGTGCGTTGATTGAAGTCGTTCAGCGCAATTGACTTTTTAGGTATATGTATATTTAGGTCCTCGCGTATTCCAAACGATATTTTTGTGGTAGGACTTGCAACCTCCGTTCTGCATCCAGTCAGCGGGCGCGTCGGACCGCTTGCCGTCCTCGTCCACCTGCATGAACCTGCTGAAGCTGCCCGAGTTCCACACGGAAGAGCAACTCACGGAGAAGCTGCTGTACGCCATACAGGCCGGCGCCGGGTTTGAACTTAGCTAGAGTGAGTCATCAAACAATAATTATACATACATCATCATCGTCATCATTATTTCAGCCGATAGACGTCCACTGCTGGAGATAGGCCTTCTCCAAGAATCGGTCCTTCGTCATTATACCATACGTGATGAGCGATTTATGAAACATATTCAGCGTCAGTTACACTTTGGCATGCCCTGCATATAAACTGGCTTGTATGTTGTGTTGGAGAGAAAGGGTAACTTGACGGTACAAATATTTAGACCTCAAAACGGGAAGTAAGTTTTATTAGAAAAATTGTCAAACGCGCGAAGCAACATGGGGCTGCTTTATCAACTTTTGCGATCGCTACTATTACGTATGGTCACGGTAATAATCAGTTAGTTACAGAGACACTCCTGGTCGGTTGTTGAAAGAATGGTTCAGGAAGGCCCATGTCCAGCATTCGAGGTCTTTTGGCTGGATAATGATCCACTTGGCTAATTTAGTGGTCGAACTTAACACGAGATTTTTATTTTCAGGTACAATCATAAAGACCACATATTTACGTAGTTCTCTACGAAATATTTGGAGGTATGTTGTTAGTTTATTTTTCCCACTGTAGTAGTTCATTTACCACTTATAAATCGCATTTCTTGTGATAATAGAATATCTGAAAATAATTTGTATTTGGGACTTTGCGATGTGGTTGTGTTTCTGTAAATAAATGTTACCGTTAGTTATTTTCTCGAGTTCTTATGTATTTAAGAAACATATCTTATGTCTTTTATTGTACTCAACTTTTATTCACATTAAATTATTTATTTATATCAAGTAACTCATTTCAACTAAATTGGTATTATATTTTAATGAATGGAGCATAGGGCGTGTTGAGGTTCAATAGATAAATGTTAGTGCAATGTTGTTACATGTAAATAAAATAAAATGAAAAACATATTGTGTCGAATTTATACACTGTAGCTGTTTTAGACTAGGTACGTGGGATTGTGTAAAAGAGTAATATTTTATTTTATTGAATTTTGTAAATGTCCGAATATATGAGATGGACCCAGCAATGTTTCTCTCGGCTATAGCGCGGTGCGCCCGGTCTTGTACAAAACTATTCAGTCGTGTCAAATTTGGGACTTTATATTTTAGTACCTATTGAATAAAGTTATCTGAATCTTGAAACACCGGATTATTTCCAAAATGTTCCCCTACTCTTATTTCAGCTGTTTAGACTGTTCCGAACATTCATCTGAATGTAACACTATCTGCCCGCGTGTCAATGGCATGACTGATAAGAAAAGTGGATGTGTATCAGGAAACGGAGCACGTACACAAAACTAGCATCAGTGTCACAGCGCAGCGCTAGAGAAAGATAATCTTGATAACTGGCGCGTTGTGCCGGCGGCCGCGAGCGACGTGACCGCCTCGACCACCGGCCGCGAACACGTCACCACAGCCACGGACCCCTAATATCAATTTTACAACTCTTGGCTACCTATGGCGCGCACAATGCTTTGATTGACGCACGCCACTTTATTGATCGTCGTAATTTATATCACCGGAACATTGAACGCCACCTTTTTAAACCTGCAAGATTGATGCCCGCCGTACACAACATATTTATTGAAGTATTCCAATTCGTCATGTTGTACCGATGAATGTACGGTAACACATAGGATTTCTTGGAGATCGAATGGCCGATACGAATTCAATTAAAGATTGATTGCCGCAATCAGTACTGCCAACATCGCATCGCTTTAAGTGCAGGTGAGACCCAAATGCGGGGGTTCGGAATCCTGCTAACAGTAAGTTACTGTTCAAATAGCACACCTTAAAATTCGTATTTAGGTTGCAAGTAATTGGAAAACAATTTCAATAGAATTCCAAGAAAGTATGACAAATGCTGTTGCCTTTAAATGGGCTTGGGCGGGTATAGTATGTTGAGCGCATCCGGAAAGTTTGGTACAACCTTCACGAAGCGAATACCTTTCTAAATGGGAAATCATCAAATTACTTCTCCCGCTCTGGGCGGAGCGGAAGGGAGTGACAGACTCTTACTGATTAAACATTAAAACACCCGTGATCCATCAAGTACCCTTTGCGTTCCAGGGCCGCGGTGACTCTTTCGAATAAATTCCGCAACCCTAGCAGGCACTGACTCTATGGGCCCCTGCTTCCTTACTGACAGCTCTTTGAGTCGCGCGTGGAACACGACGCGCCATCGACTCGGCCTGGTTGCTATCGAACGGCGAGCCACCCATAGCTCGCCGTCCGCAGGCCTGCGCCTATGGTGGCCGGGAATCACCATGCGTTTTCACGTAGCGATTCTAATACCTTACAGTGAAAAATCAGGACCAACAGCGACATAAATTGTGAATAGGTAGATAAGCAATTAATTAAACAACGCTGTATAGAGATGAAAGCTTCATGGTTGGGAGATGTTGCCAATGTTATCTATCACAAGGACTTCTCAATTGTGATAAGATGCTTAGAATAATCTAAGAACTAGAAACCAGACACCAAAAGATATCAATAAGTATGTTGAACCCAGTGAAGACTACCTAAGCTGTTAAGTTGCCATAAAATAAATGGTGAGCGGTAGGTATCCCAGGAATCGTGTGTACCTACCCTCGTTAGCAAGATTTTACAGCTAGCTCATTTCCCTGTTTCTAAAAACATATCAACAATGTTTAATAAATTACACATCTAATAAGTAACCGTGAACTTGGCGGTGGGCCATCAATAACGAGCATTAATATTGGCTTAGGTGCATTCATCGGGACCAATATGGCGGTACTCGCCGCCATTACCGTTTTGACAGTTGCAATCAATCAGGCCTGATGAATGAGGTTTGCGAGCGAGAGCCGCGCGCGCGTGCGGTAGCAACATACAAAAACTATAAACTACATTAATGTTTTGATTTCGAAACTGTATTTAGACATGCTATTTGGCCGTATAAGTCCTGAACATCTCTCCCTTATAAGCGTAAAGAATCTTGATCGAAAGCGTAGGTTGTGGAGAGAAGCAATAGGATTGCTACTTTTTAGTGTTGTGTTGCGAGTTTAATTTTAAAAGTACAGGTGGTCCACAATTTTGTTTGCTATTTTTATATCTAGCTTTTAGTATTTGATTTTGTGTATCACCTAAACTACGGCTGACAGTAATAGCGAGCGTTAATGTGGCCTCAGCACTTATTCAGGTAAGTCCTTGTCATAAAATATTAGTTGTGTCGGTATGAAACTGATTTACAAGTCGTAGCAACCCTAATGCGCCTATGTCTGCATCAGTCTTTGTCGTACAATTGTTGAAGATGAAGGATTGAGCTGACAGTCGGTGGCGTGAGTCACCTCGGGCCACCGCGCTGGGTTCATTCTCTGCCAATGAAAAGATTAAACGACTGTCCGTCAACCGACTCGTACCTAATGTGAATTAAATTACCGCTCCATATATTACTCAATAGTCTGAATACTTCGTGCAACCACTTACGAAATTATGTATGGATTATACTTTACTAATGACAGAAATAATTAAGGTGAGGTTTAATGCTAGAATATTTTCTGCATGACGAGGGCAGGAACATTGGGCCACCGCCATAAAACGTTGAAGAATGAATAACTCCGCGTCAAACACTGTTCAACTTCAAAAAATACAATGCGTTCTCAAAAATGGTGTTGTGGTTATAACATGGCATTACATTGTTAGTGTTCGATGCACTCTGGGATTAACCTCAACGACTTTCAAAGAAGGATAGCCGTCATAAAGGCCGAGCAACAGCGGCACTCGGCAGGCAGGTCACGTGTGTGTCCGTGCCGATTGTCGCGCGAATTCGACGGACGACCATTTAATTTGCAACATTGTTTACCAAACTGCAACCATGGAAAGTTACGAACTTATTCGGGAGCTGAATAAGAAATCAAAACATGTTTGACTTGCAAATTAACACGTTGTGTTAGTGGCGTTAAGCAGGTACTCTGACGCTTGTCTTTAGGTACTGCCACAGTGCCACAGAACGTAGTAGTAGAAACCGACACTAGATAACTTGCAGCGTAGGATTAATCCGACTTTTAATACCCTTTGTAAAATTGTCACTGACAGAATGTAGAGCAATACCTTGATTTCTATTCACAGGTTCCTACCGTTGTATAAAGCCACGAGCCCACGACTAGCCGCGTGGAGCCGAAAGGCAAGTGTGAAATTCATGCTTAAAAAAGCTTTTGCAAGAGTCAATATAGACGCATTAAGCAATTAACTATAATTCCTTAAGTAGCTTTAAGAGTATTAAATATAAAACCAGGAAATCGATGTACCATAAAACTTGAAGAGCAAATCTCTTAACAAATAAGAAGATGAGACGGCTTGCTGTTGCTCAGTGAAATAATAGCGTAAAGTGTCGTACAAAAGGTGCCAGCACAACAATACGTCGCGGGTGGTCGCGACTCTGTGCCAACTGGTACACTTCTCGGAAGGTCAGGCTCAGGCCGAATGCCTCCGAGCTCCTTCGAAGTCACTTGGGCTAGAAGCTCGTAAACCTCTGGAGCCTATAATTACGCATGCGGAACTCTTCGGCCTGCATATGAGGAAGGCTTCGAAGGATAACCCTAATGACCGTTTTGAACGTTCCTGGAAATATTTATTGGATTTGATGCGTATTGTTTAACATACATTATGTAATATAAGTACCTAATCTGTTTTCTTGTAGCTATTGATTCATACATTGTAAAATTTTTGATGCTAGCTTGCTATTGCTCTAAATAGTTTTAGGTGTTTTCAATAAGTATAATATGTTATCTCCTGGACTATGTACTTACATATGTGTACTGTTTATCGCCATGATTTTAATTTTTGTAATTTCTATGAGTATTAAATTGTTATGTTGTATCCGAAGAGGCTGTGCGTCCTAGAGAAACCTTATCAACAGTTTGTATTGCTTATTGACACGCAGCTAGCCGAGTTTATTAAATAAATGCATTTAATTAAACTTGATATGCAGGTATTTAACCTCCAGCTACAAGTACGTGTAACATGTCGTTAAACAAAATGTTAATTTATATTATGGTAACTATTAAAAGCCTGAATGGCGGCGGCATTTATTTAGTACCAACTAATTTGGAATGAATAAGCAATTCTGTGTGGGAGTAATGATCATAAACTGAAAACGAGTGTCGATCGATTCCATATCTTATACCTTTTGCAACAGTGAAGTAGGTCTAAATACCGTTTATTGGGAAATTTTCCAACGCTTGACAAACATTAAATTTATTTTAATGGCAATTCTACCGAGTATAAAGTAGCTGTTGGACATAAAATTAAATCTAAATTGTAATCTTATACGATTTCGTCACGGCTTGTTGGTTGTTCGCGCCGGTCCGTAATGGCGGCGGAGATATGGCTGGTAAATGTTCCGAGGTGACATATTATCTAGTCGCACCGTTGCACTAGATTCGATGTGACGCGAGATAAATCCCAACTCGCTATCTATTTCAATTTCATTGGAGCGTGCGATATCGTACAAATCTCGGCCTTATTCTGTCGGCCCCCGGCGACCGCGGCCCGCGCCTGCGCTCTCGGACCACCCAGCGCGATTCACAACCACTCCTAAACATAGCGGCTGTCTATCTATCTGTTTATACTAAACGATACCAACAGATACAAGAATAACGAAATCCGAGATGAATGTCAGCTCATTCCTTTTATTATCGCCGTATACGTACGTATGCGTATTTTCAGCTCGTGAAGCGTTCGAAATTATATTCTGATTTTTTATTTCTTTGCATGCTCATTGTGATGTATCAAATGATTATAAAACCTGATAATCACATCATAATATCCACTTCTGGGATCAATAAAAATAACGTGTCATCGTAAATAAGACCTGTATAAATCTAAAGACGATTCATTATTATGAGGTCGTAAGAACTTAATTTACCCGAATAATAAAATGAGGTATGTGCCTTAAGTCGTGCTTTTGCGGTAGGTAATTTGAATATAGGTTATGTTATATACAGCGACGTTTTTTAAATTTGAATTTGGTTGTTATAAAATGTTTTATTTTTCGCGAGGTGGTGTGGCGACCGTCATATTTCACGATGACTGGTCAAAGGGGATCGCGGTCGCAGGCTTGTGTTATACCTCAGTTGAATACGTAGTCGAATCATACCTTAAATAAAATATATGCCGATATTTTTTTTATTAATTGGATAGTCTTGTTGATAAATTAGGGATCTTGTTTGAAAAATCGTGTAGCAGTTGTTTGCTATGTAATTTCGTAGATCTATATGTTGTTTTCGTAGGTTCTCTGATAGTATTATTATTGGCTTGTGAAAGTGTGAATTTGATTCATACGTTTCATTCATACGTTGTCGTTAAGGTGTAATCTGTAGATTGTAAAACAACGATGGATCGTGTGGGTGAGTTACTGTCACACACAACTCGCCTCTCTTCCCTTATCGCGGACGCCAAGTCGCGTGTCACTTGGTACAGTCGACACGAACACTGCTACGGACAGTTCTTTTTAGGTATGTTGATTGACTGGTAGCAATAACTGGCTCATCGAAAAACTACGGTCTTTAGGCTTGAAAGCTTACCCAAACCCCTTTAGTTAGTTTTTCAAAATAAATTGAGTTATTACATCTAACTGATACACAAAACTGCTACCAGAAGCAATCATTTAGTAGGTAAATTAACTACTTTGGACATATTTTATAAACAACCGTCAGATTTTGTTTAAATTTTATTCCAATTCCCTGTTCACTTAGGCACCTGTCTGTACCACAAGCTTTTACTGACGCAGCTCGTAATATCCGTCTTACTCAGTGTCGTTCAGAAACAACAGTGTTAACAGTATTTAATGCTTTTATTTGACTATATCACTCCCATCCATGCGAAGCCTTCGTAAATCGTCGTGGGTGGTATCTCGCTCTTGTTTCCTCACAAAAACAAAAGAAAAAAAAATTAAATCCCCCAAAGGAAATTAGTCCCTCTAAAACATGCTTTGGACATGTGTTACTTTTTTCGCTTTAAACACGTCTCTTGGTAAGATTTATGTTTTGGTTCCTCTCCGACATAAAGTTGTGGTCAAGTAAACGTAAAACTTGAGAAGGATTAATTTAGAATAGAATGGAACTATGTCTACCCACTCGTTCGTTCCGTGATCTTCAAACTGGTGTTTTTATTGCATTCGGTTTGTTTGATTTCAAAATCCTTCTTAGAGTATTTGTTGTTGGATTTTGTTGTATTTTATAGTATGATAAGGATTGTGTGCGATGTAGTGCGGCGCAGGCGCAGGTAGAGCGTAGCACAGGTAGCACAAACAGCTACTGTGCTCCGTCCTGAGTACACACTGCTCGGCTTACCGACACAATACCTCGGGGTAGGTTAACAACGAGACGGGGAAAAAACTAGACGAGCTTACTGCTCACCCACCCTTAACATATTATGATTGCGTGTCGTACCTACTCGTGCTCAATATTATGCAGGTGTAGGTACGCCAAGGTTTGTTTAACACGTTGAGTTTGCTTAATTATATTGTTTGTAATTAAACAGATTGTTTATTTAATTAGTAATGTTAGCGAGGCAATTACATGCTACGTACATGATAATGAGATAACTGCTAATAATAGCGGCGATGTTAAGATAATTTACATATTGAGCAAATAACGGGCCTGAACGATCTACAATAAATTGATGGTTTTAACAGAATTTAGTTATTCAGACGTAATATCAGATAATCTTTCTCAAGAAATCTTAACAATGGCGCTTAGTAAAGTTTTTTGCTGAAGTAAGTACTTACTTAACAACTCAAAGAGTCCAAGTATGTCCCATTGTGGCCGTTATCTATGGGCACAACATCGCGCAACAAAGCGAAAGTGTCGGGCAAATGGGTCCGACAGCGTCGCCTGTTATTGTTTATCCTGTGGCTCTGGAGGTAACAAGCAGCCGCTAACCGGGCCGGCAAACAACAGCGGTCACCGCCGCCGCCGCCGCCCGACGACTCGGTGCTAATAGTTTTCCAGACACACTGTTGGTTCAGGAGCAATTTCTCACAACTAACGATTACGACTCATCGAGCTACGCTACAAAAAATGATGCGAAATGTTTGTGTCGCCCCCAAGTTAAATAGATGTTATGTAAAACCGAGGTTGCTGGCTACTGCTGTTGAATTCGAATGTTTTAACTAGGTACATATTATTGTGAATTTCAGACAAAAAGTTACTGAAAGCTAACATTTGACTGTTTTGTTGACAAAAATTACTGAATAGTGTATGCGTTTGGGGTGAGAGGATGTTTGTTAATTTAAGAATTGACTGTCCAGTAGCCTATGCAAAGTATTTCAGTCAGACATAGGTACATACTTTTATATGAGTTTTGTCCAATATAAGAAAATGAGACAGATGTGTGCCCTGTAATAATGTGAGGAGTATAGAATAGATACAAAGAATAAGTAGGTAATCGACTTTGACGTCGAGCAACACTGGCTTGCACATTTACAGTTGGCCCTTTAGATCAACCCTCAGAATATACATAAATATAAATTCAATCTTGAGGAATCAGTATTCAGTAGCGATCTCGGCTGATCATCAGCTGTCCCGGCGGCGGCGGCCGGGCGGTGACAGCGCGACGGATTAATGTAAATAATCGCTGAGATCGCTGCGCCCGCGCCGCTGACTGGTCTTATGCAGGAAGTACGCTTATCCTTGAGACTTGCTGTCATAGTGTGGGTTTCCATTCGAGCACGTTTTTCATAAAACTGGAACAAATATTCAGTCACTTATTAGGTACGTCTTCAGGTAGGTCACCAATGAGGACGGGGCCCCACAGGGTCAGTGCCTGCTAGGGTCGCGGAAATTGTTCGAAAGAGTCACCGCGGCCCTGGAACGCAAAGGGCACAAGAAGGATCACGGGTGGGTTTTAGTCAGTAAGAGTCTGACACTCCCTTCCGCTCCGCCCAGAGCGAGAGAAGTCATTTGATGATTTCTCATAAAAAAAAAAACAAGAAAAAGGTAGGTCACCAATGAGCACTGCTAAATTAGATGAATCATTTGTTTAGATACTTAATTATGCATCACTACATAGTATATAATAAAGTCGCTATCCGCCGTCTGTCCCTATGTATGATTAGATCTTTAAAACTACGCAACGGATTTTGATGCGGTTTTTTTTAATAGATAGATGATTCTTGAGGAAGGTTTATATGTATAATACATGCATATTATAGTAGAGGAAACATTAGTATCTACATTGCACCCGTGCGAAGCCGGGGCGGGTCGCTAATTGTGAATATAACAAAGAATCGTTAAGAAAAAGATTCGCCATAAAATTTTGAATAGCCAAAACATCAATTTTCTCCATAAGTGAAAAATTGCTCCTTAAATAAAAAACTTTTTACAAAAAAAATACAACCGACTTCTACACAAAAAATCAAAACAGTGCAAAATAACTTTAATTTCGGAACTCGGTGTTTGTAAATTAAAGTTATTTTGCACTTTTTTCCGAATCCGAATTGAGAACCTCCTCCTTTTGAGAATACAATCAATTCTATATTTTTACTTGGATAAACTTTCTTATACAAATGTGTTACTTTGTAATCCAAAAAGAGGTAAATCATTAAGTGAGTTTAAACTATGTAAAACATTCCATCACATTTGTTCCCAGTTCGGCCACAGTTTATTTGTTAATATCAATTATAAAGTTCCATATGCCTCATTTGTTTTGGTACTATGCAGGTTAGTATTGAGAGAAATATTGCATCTAAACTACAAATATAACTATGAACAGTATAGTGAATCTTATTGTAAAGATATAATAGAAAAAAATGCAGTGTCGATGTCCACACAGACAGATTTTTTATTAAAACCAGATCTAATATCAGTAGAAACTCAGACGGAAAATAGTTTATTTCGAGAATGATTATAATTTTGTTATACTTCACAGCAATATTCAAGGTATAAGGTCAAAAATAAATTATTTGGAATTGCTGGTTGAATCAAAAGACATTGATGTTCTTTGTCTGAGTGAAACATTTTTTCGTGAGCAGTGGGCAGAAACACTACAGTTGCCGAATTATAAAATGGGTTCGTATTTTTCCCGCCAAAAAAAATCTCGAGGTGGTGTATGTATTTATATAAAAAACTCAATTAACTACAAAAAAATTCCAGAGACAAATTGGTACATATTGTGTATATATAGAACACCTGACAGCAATTTTAATCTTTTTATCGAAAAGCTTGAGTTATTATTGTTTAAGCTAACCATCAGATTGAGATTCATAAATAAGAAAATATTTATCCTAGGTGACTTTAATGTAGATACACTTGCCTGTACCAGAAAAAGTACTTTATTCAAAAATACTTTAGCAAAATTCAATTTGCACCTGACCCTAAACCGGCCAACCCGTATAACACAACATTCTGCAACATGCATAGATAATATAATCACAAATAAGTATAAATCCAAAGCAGAGATATGGGATCTGGGAATATCGGACCATACATGTCAAGTAATAAAGATACCGTGTAATTTAAGTTTCAGAGAAAAATACTGGTTCAAAATGCGACGTAATATAAATTATTACATCGACATATTTTTAAGATACATTTCCCAAATAAAATTTCAGGAAGTATATCATCATCTGGATGCAAACACGGCTTACGAAGAATTTATCAACTTGTTCAAATTAATATTTGATATTTGTATTCCAGTTGAAAAAGTTAAAATGCACTATAAAAAAGATACAACATGGAAAACCAAAGGCATCATAATTTCTAGTAAAAATAAGCGGAAAATGTACCTACAAACAAAAAGGAGTACGTCTCAAGAACACAAAAGAAAATATGTTAACTATTGTAAAATACTAAAGCGTGTAATAAAACAATCAAGAAAAAACTCAAATGCGAAATTCATCTCATGTAGTTCCAATAAAACTAAGGCCACATGGGCATTAATAAAGCGACAAACCCAAACGACAAATGTTCTTCAACCTACAATAGATTACATCCTGCACAATAACAACGTAATTAAATCTCCTGATAAATTAGCCAGTATTTTTAACAATTTCTATATAAATCAAAATCTCAATACCACGACAGCAGAAAATAACAATTACAAATCACAATCAACTTCTAACTCAGGCAGTATTTTCTTCTACCCAGTGGACAAAAGCGAAGTAATAAATATAGTTCAAAAATTAAAAAACAAAGCTAGTTGTGGACACGATAATATACCCATTAGAGTTATCAAAGAAAGCATCCCCTTTATTGTTGATCCACTCGTATATATTCTAAATCTTATGTTAGAAACGGGTAAATTTCCCGATACCCTAAAGATAGCTCTCATAAAGCCTATATATAAAAAAGGATCACGGCATGACATAAATAACTATAGACCAATTGCACTTTTGCCAAGCTTCTCTAAGATATTTGAAAAGGTTATCTATGCTAGAATGACAAAGTATTTAAATGTAAATGATATTATAAATGTTAACCAATTTGGATTCCAAAAGAATAAAACTACATCACTTGCAATATATAGATTATTCAGTTCCATCTGGGAAAAAATTAATGATAAAAAACAATGTGCTGCTCTGTTTATTGATATGTCAAAAGCATTTGACTGTGTAAAGCATGAAATTTTGCTTGATAAATTGGAGGGTATAGGAATAAGAGGTGTAGCTTTCAAATTAATTGAAAATTATTTAAATAACAGAATGCAGGGCACTGTTATTGAAGTATATAATGAACGCACAAAAATGGTGGAGGCAGTAACATCTAAATTCGAATCTGTAATACTAGGCGTACCGCAAGGAAGTATATTGGGACCCCCCTTGTTCTTATTGTATATTAACGAGTTTCCAAATATAATTAACCATCTTTGCGTAATGTATGCTGATGACGCAACTATATTTATTTCAAACGAATATTCCAATAATCTTATTTACGAGAGTGAAATAAATAGAACATTACTAACCGTAACTGATTGGTTGCAGTCAATAAATTTAAAAGTCAATGTCTCTAAAACCAAATTGATTCAATTTAGAAATTATAAAAGTAAACCCACAAAATTAAATGTAATCATGTCTGCTATAGCGATTGAAGAAGTAGAAGATACAAACTTCTTAGGAGTAACAATAGACCAACATTTAAACTGGAAGGCACACATCGAAAAGATAAATAAAAAAATATCCAGTGCTTGCTACGCATTGTCAGTTCTGGCAGAAACTACGAATCCAAGTGTTACTAGAAATGCTTATTTTGGAAATGTGTATCCACTGTTAACCTATGGTATCATATATTGGGGGAACTCGACAAACGTACAATCCACATTTATTCTCCAGAAAAAATGTCTTAAGACAATATATAACATGCATAGTACCGAATCACTAAGAGATGTCTTCAGAACGGAAGGTTTCCTGACACTGACCGGTATTTTTATACTCGAATTATGTTTATTTGTTAAAAACAATATGCAATATTTTAATTTCAAATCAAATTCTAAAACGAACATTCGGAAACAATATAAATATGACATTAATTTACCTGTTATTAATAATAGAATGTATTATAAAAGTACCTATGTTACTGCTATTCGTGTATACAATCAGTTACCGCCAGCGATTAAGCAATTAAATGGAAACATGTTTAAAAATAAATTGAAAAAAATGTTAATTGAAAATGTATATTATAATCTTTATGAGTTTTTTGATAAAAAATAATAATTATGATCATGTCGAAATTGCTAAAAATACTATTGCATATCCGACTTGGGTAGACTGTTGAAACTAAAAATGTAATGTTTATTAATAAGACCTTAATGTACACAGTTAAGCAATAAATTTATCTTTATCTTTATCTTTATCTTTATCTTTTTTAGAAGTCGGTTAATGAACTCAAAATGGTATTGCGTATGACAAGGCATTCAACACTACGTTATTTGATAACTTGAGTGAGTGGAAACAGTCGATGAGACGTAGCGTAGATTGAAGAGGGAATTATCGATGTTGCGCTCCGGTCTAAGTTTGTTCAGCCGCCCAATGCTACCTTGACTAAACAACGGAAAAATATAAAAACTCATCTGGGAACGGACGACATCCTGCCCTTTCATTGACTTTCAGTTTTTCTGAGAGCTGACCTGCGCCGCGCGCCGCCACAATTATCCGTTAATGATTGATTACACTGTTTACTTTCCATTTTTGTAATGTCACTGTTTGGTTCATCGTGAGATAGTTTGTTCAAAGTTTCAACTTTTTGTCGCTATTTAAACGTCTTTTTCCTTTTAGGATCATAATCGAGTGGTCCCACCAGCTAGGCAGCTCTACCCACGGCAATTTACAGCCCATTGTGTAGCCGGCCTTATCTCGTACGTTCTGCTAATTGAGTCATTCTACACTAGGAATGGCATTGTTTGCAAAACTTGACCATAAGTTAGCCGCAAACTATTCCACGTGGGTGGTCCTCAGTAAATATGATCCGGACGTTGCTCCTATTTTATGGTTATATTCTGCACTTACTTATAGTAAATGGGACATCAAATTATAATATAAATTAGGAGATCCGAGCAGTTTATAATGAAGACGACAGACCATAGCAAATCTAAAATGATATTTTCAGTAATTCAACATAATAGGTTGCAATCTTTATTATTGTCTGAATTTGAAGCTAGACTTTAGAAACAATAATTATGCTCTAAAAGCTCTTGAGCATCTATTATGTAAAATCGGATTCTATAGGGGCTTTTAAGGCTTAATTATGTGGCAACTTTTTCTTCTGCCATTATCTCACGGCTCGACTTAGACACATATTAATAGACCAATGCGCAGGATGCGTGACGAAAAGCGCATGTATGGTGCGCGTCGCGAGTGTCGGGGAGCTCCGCGATGCGAGCCCCGAACAAATTGATTACTGCGCGCTGAGTGACAGCCGCGAGCCGGCGCCCACCCACGACGCTGATGCAACTGCATTGTGAGCCGGCTGCAGCCATTGTGGTGCTGTGAGCACACAGCTAGCATCAATTTGCGACCATTCAAATGTCATGCACTGTACATTTGAAAGATAATTCCGTTTATAATCTCATTAAGTATGGGCACGTAGGTTGAGATGTTCTTCCTGAGATTCAAGAAGAAACGCCTCAATACTGGTTATATTAGTTGCAGTTACCACACTTCGCATGGTTTAATAGACTTTTGTTAACAAACACAATCACGCGTCACTAGCTACGACCGTTTTTAGCATGAGCCCCTGAATATACCTCGTAGCTGTAGAAAAAGACAAAACTCAGAACATTCCTATTTTTAACCGACTTAACAGTGCTATACAGTGCTGCCATAGGTTTGAAGATTGGCTATTGTTATAGGTATAGCATAGCATTACTTTTGAACCTCAATCAAATCTAGACTAAGCCGTAGCAAATCGTTTGACCTGGTGGACTCTAAAGGAAACCTAATGACTATCAAATTGAAAACTATTTTCAAAAATGGAAAGCTTATGTAAATATTTATGATCTCTGGGATCGTATAATAAACATGAAGGTTAAGCAGTGGCGGGCGCGGCCGCTCACGTTCCTCACTATCCTTTCCTGCTATTAGACTCCTTAATTGCTCTCAGATTGGTAATGTTACTCTCTTTTATGGCAATGCGGTCAAACATAATTGTTTTTATGTGTGCCTGTTTTTTAATTCTGTATTATTAGTTTTGTAATCGGACGTAGGTGGTCTGTCATTAGCGCGGCACGGCTCGTCTACGGCATTTTAATAGTCTAATCGCTAATTAATTGTTTAGAAACGATTTCAATGTCTGTTTTTATGGAAAGCGTGTTGACACTGAATAAATATAGATAGTTTATTGCGTGTTTTTATTTTACTGTTAATTTATTCAAGTCTCGCATAACATTGTTCGCGATGTTGCCGTAGTACCTAGTACCTAGAGTATTTTTATCGGAATGTATCCACTGTAGTCATGGGAGTTCCTCGCATAAGCTAGATCTGTATCGGGAGCATGCCTATGTTCTGTAATAATGTTGATTATTTATTAGCGTGCAGATGATAAATAAAGATAATTTGCAGAAAGCTCCTTTATGCTTATTTATAATGTTAGCCAATGACTAAGAATGTTCGCAGGCATGTATATTTATTTATCATGTAAAATGTTCATATTGTAGCTTCTGATATATAAATAATCTACGTGTCTAACGCGATCGAGAGTGAAAGTTCAATGACAAAGTTATTTGAACTTCATACATTCTGTGTTAAATTGAGTGTGCTGTAGAAGTGTACTTACACCACTTATGTATACAGCGTGCCGCTTATTATCTTTAATGAAGCTTGACGAAAGAACCAATACCAGTAGAGGCACGAATCTCAAACAGCGAGCTCGCGACATTTAGCGTGCAATTCGGTACGAGTTTAAAACTCACACGTAGCGGTATTCCTTTGTTCCGCTGTCGTCCTGGGAGGCTACTGGCGAATAAAACAGACCGTTGCGAACAATGCCACATAAAAATTGGGAGTACTGAACAAATGACGTACGAGTATGACGAAGTGATTCGTAGGCGATGAATTTTGCGCATACGGTGTTGGGCAGTAAAACTTCCTGTGGTGCTCAAACTTTTTAGAGATTTCACTTGAATTCCAGAAGACTGGTTCCTCCCAATGAAGGCACATGTTTAGTCACCTACTCAACAGCGATCTCCCTCATCACTTGGTCTTGTGCTATTTCATCTAAACTTGTTCCTTGGCCTTTAAACTAGGAATCTAGACACACGGCAGCGTGTGAAGCCAAGTTCAACCAAAGGAACTGGCTAGCCAACGCCGAGTGTTATATTACATGAACCACTTGGTGCCACTTTTGACCCTTCTATAACTCAAAACCTCTATAACATAAACACATAAAACTACGTGTGTTTAATTATTTCCATAAGGACATATAGAAGCCTAAATTTCATGAAGCTAGCTCAAACGGTTAGGTATAAATATATGAAGGTAAAAAACTCGTAAATTTTAGCACTGACTGACTGACTTACGGAGTAGGTTAGATTTGACTTGGCCAGTTTTTATCAGAATTAAAATGTTGAATAACTTAGTAAAATGACTGATGTAATGAAAACTGGGCAAGTTAAATCTAACCTACTTTAAGATCTCACATTTTTAAATAACAGCAATTGTTATAGGTTTCCAATAAAGCAAAGAAATAGAGTTTAATTCTTGTTCATGTTATTTTGTTCCTATAAATACATATTTCGATTTTGCATAGAACTTGGCACTCATTTAGATCTCCATTCTTTTTGCGGCGAACTTGGCTCTTCTTTTTTACATTTTTGATTTTGGTGGGATACTTACCTACAAATGTATGGTAGGGTGTAGGGAGATACATGAATGCAAACGTTTAGTTAAATTTACAACAAAACTTTAAAGACGTAGAAGGTATCAAATACTAGAACTGTACCTTGTAATATTATCTGGTGATAAAACTTATCTTACTCATAGCAGCTGGTCTCTGATACGTTCTACTGATTGACCGATATAACAGTTTACCTACTTTAAATTGCATCCTTTTACGGGCACTGGTATCGGTAGGGCAAACGAGTTCTAGTTACAACTAGGCACTGGTAGTTACAAATTTACGCAGAGCCCGCCATCGGCTGGTTTTACTGCCTATTCTGAAGCTCGATTACGTTTACGATTGAATATTAAGTTATAAATCAAACGCCTGCGCATGCGCCAACAGCCGTCAAGTTTTTGCGCCAATTAACTTATAGGGCGGAAAGATGAGTATACGCTTTACGTTGTTTTTGAATTTTCCATTAAAAGAAATGCAATGCTTATAATAAAACTACTATATTTTATTTACCGCAAATTAATGCACTTTGAAAATAGAATAGATCTCTACAAATAGAGCTCACAGACTTCATCGTACATTAGTAATATCTTATAGATTACGGACATTTTGTTCCGTTTAGTTCCATTTATATCGATAATGGTAATCCAGTAGATGTCGGTGGTCTACTGTATTTTATTGTTACTTTATACAACAAATGAGACAAATCGTCGATTTGAAATGTGATACGAAACTTGAATGTTTACTTTGTGATGTGGAGGAGGTTTATATGATCCTTAAATGCGGCTTCAGACACTTGTTTGTCTTTGAATGGGAAATTTACTCGTAGAATGTAAGCGGATTATAAAATTAGCGTGCTTGGATCAGCTCGGAGCGTCGTAAAGTGGACAGTTTGCGTCGTGGTACGCGGGCGGGACGCGGTGCGGGCGCGTGTCACTCGCCGCGATTCCTGCAATAATCTCCCCGAGCGATTGCTCTATCCGGTGACGGAGTAAAGTATCGCTAGTTGATTATTGTGTTTATTTGCGCGTCGGGAGCGTGTGTTGGTGCGGCGCGCGTGTGTGATGCGTGCGCGGCGGCGGCCACCCAGCGCGCGGCCACACAGCGCGCCCACCCACGTGGCAGAGGCGCCGCACTCGCGGGCCGCGCCCTGACCCATCATCCACTCACATACTCCCCTCACGGCGCGCTACACGCTAGCTACCGAACCACGGCCATCGATATGGGCCTTTGATTGACATGTGACTGTCTCCGATACAACCGTCCTAATTGAAATTTGATTGGGAGCTACTGTTACGCTACGCAAGAGGAAACATGCAGCTTCTCAGCGTGAATGATTTATCACCCTTATTTCTTTGAATGCATCTCTCATGTTTACTTTCTAACATTATTTAAGTTAAGAGGCTCCTTTAATGTTTCTGTTAAATCATGTATAACCCATCATTCGAACGTGCAGTTCAGAAGAAAGGTCAAAACAAATGTAAAAGCCAAGTGACGTATGTTCAGGTTTGTTATTCACGTCAAATATTAATGGATTTCGAAATAAAGGCTTTTAAAAATACAGTAATTATACTAATGATTGAGCTACGAACTGACTATATTCTTTAGAAGTTGAACTTTTTAAAATTTTAAATTGCATAAAAATGAAACTTGAAATTGCAGTTATGAATGCGACCGCGGATGTGTAACACCTGCCGCGCTTCGAGTGCGCGCGTGCGCAAGTGGCTGCCGAATTTCGCGAGCGTCTCACCTCTCCACCTAGCTCTCATTCACTAACCCCCGGCACTTCACCACATCGATTTAGATATGGCCTATAAAACTCTAATGTTTATATAATTTAGCGAGAAATATTGTTCGCGCCTAACGTTTCGGCCAAATTACTGTGAATAATCTGTAATATCGTTTTATGAGTTTTTTTTTATCTGATGCGTGTTTCTTCTTATGTATACTATCAAAATTTATTAGGTGCAAAGATGTAATTTATTTTTTGTTAAAGAGTAAGAACGACGCAAATCATGTTCATGATTCAAAATAATATTTATTAGATGGTCTCAACCTCAAGACCACCACTGCTGGATGGATATAGGTTTCCCCCAAGTAACGCGCTTTAACTGGTGTTGCACTTCTTGCATCGAGCGTTATTCTCGCGGCCTTCTAATTTAAATTTCCTAATGCCTATCGTATTAAGTATCTAATGCTTAATACAATTACTTGAATGAAACTATACAAGTTTCATTCAAGTAATTGCTGTCATTGCTGTCATTAAAAAGCTTTCTTAAAAGAAACAAAACTATTTGTGCACATTTCGTTATTGTAATTTAATTTATATGTATTAATAGATAATAATATGTTTTAGTTAAGTTAGTATAGTCTATTTTAAGTTTCCTGCTCTGTATTTTTACGCGTAGACACACTTATCCCACTTTTCTATTGCATGTCTGCTGGACGAAATTCATGTGAAATAAGTAGTATTTTTGTGCTCTTTAATCTGAACATTTTTTTTATAATTTTTTTAAGTTCATTGTGTATACATAAAAAAGAACATCAGCGAAATTAGCCACATAGGTCAGGAGAAAATTACAAGATATGCAGCTGCATATTGATCAAGTCTCATCGTTGTTAAATAGTACTCGATTCCTGGAAAAGGTTAATTAATTCGTGTTGTAAATGCAGTTTTTTTGAATACCTACATATCTAGCAAATATAAAGTTCCATGTCACATAAATGTATGTATGTATGAGCTATGAAGAAGAAGCTGTCTTCGGGAACTTATGTTTTTAAGCGCATGCAGTCACTTAATATCGTGATCATTATATGTACCTTTATCGTCTTTGTTATACTTTATTAAAGCAAAAAAAAAAATACATCACTATAACCAAACCATCAGAATCCAAGCACTAACACAGGCTCAAACACACAAAACTTGACAAATCGCAAGAATCCTCCCTAAACGCGCGATTCTTTGGCGGCGTGCGGTCAAGCAGTCAATATTTATTGTGATCATTACCTGCGCCGGCGCCGCTCTCTGCTTCACACCTCCCCAGAAATTGCTCATTAACTCCTGAAGGCCTGTAACTTACGGTTAAAGACCACTGTCGCATTGTGAGTCACGCAGATGATATTTATTTCGAACCTTGACCATTAATTGCTTTGATTTGTGTAGGTATTACGAGTACGTTTGTAGCGTGGCTTTATTCCGTTAAACAGTTATTGATGTTGGATAATGAACCCTTTTTTTTGATGGGAAATCATCAAATGACCCCTCCCGCCCTGGGTGGAGCGGTAGGGAGTGTCAGACTTTTACTGACTAAAACCCACCCGTGATCCTTCTTGTGCCCTATGCGTTCCAGGGCCGCGGTAACTCTTTCGAACAAATTCCGCAACCCAACAAATTCCGCAACCCTGGATAATGAACCCTGCGACTGACGCTGACTGATAGTAATGGTGCCGTAGAGGTCTACTACTTTACTCATAAGTTATAGGTAAATGCATAGTCTTATTTCATGATGCGTTAGTAATCGCCATCGCTATGAGAGCCTAGCTTTTTTAAAGAGTTTTGGGTTGAAACATGGTCAGTTTTGCGAGTATTAATTTGTACCCGTCATTAAATTATCATCTTCATTCATTCTTTTCTAAGACCGGGGGTACCTATAAGAGGAATCATTTTTCAATCTGAAGAATTCTTCGAAACTCCCTGACAAACAGCCTTCGTATTCGCCTCATTCCCAGAACGGTCCCAGCACATAAATAAGTGGTCAAAAATTGCGAAGACAAACATCCTTAACCATTCTAGGAAGTGATGACTGCTGATGATGATGTCTCTTCCTTAATGGCAGGTTGCATATGGCCGGCTATAATAACATTGTTATTAGGCGATATTTTAGTAAGCTCATCAGTTCAGGTAGATCGGCTGTATGGCCGGTAATAGGGCCTGTCGCCACGTAATCGCCGTGTCCGTAGATAAAGAGTATATTGTTGCTGCGGACACTGATGCCATAGAATATAAAATGGGTGAAGAGGAGTCAGTTTGATTGAACATGGTTTTCAGATAAGACTAAATGTAAGCATAACGCAAGCCGATCAAAGAAGATAATGAGAATAACAGTTGATTTTACTCATTAATCTTAGGTGCCTCCTGTAGAGCATTGTTCTTATATTCTCTTTGGTGACTAGGATCAGTACGTGACATGACAAATAAGTCAGGCTAAGCTTCTCTAAGTTTTCGTAAGTGGACGTGAGCAAAATGCGGGAAGCAAGCAGATTGTTGCATAAAATGCTATTAAATTAGCATCTTTGATAACTTTATAGCAGGAAATTGGCGCTCACATCTGTGATGCGTTTCTAGCTGAAACAAGTTAACATATAGAAGAAGGCTGTGTGTCGTTTAATGTAGCCGCCAGCTACCGAGAAGCGGTCTCCGGCCGGGCGTGCCCAATCGAGCCATCAATCTGCGCCACCCTATAGACACATTAGCTCGACGGACATTTTCGTTGTGCGATTAGTCAGGAATCCGTTTCCGCTTGTTCTTACCTATCTTCCTTCACATTTTTCATCGCCGCTTTCTTTTTTGTATAATTTTGGACAAATTTTTCAGACCATAAATTTACGGCGCTTACCGGGTAACAGATATCGTTAACTACAAATATTTAATAAGAGGCTACTTGTTTTCTTTACCTGCACTATACATTTTATAACGTTTTAGTACGTTTTTTAGTTTGTTATCTAGTAATTGCTATGAGCTTTTTAGTAAGGAGAAAGTGTGTTTACCTTATGGTCTGTAAGTGATTTTTCTTAATATGGAAGGAATAATATATATTTTTAAACACTTGAACAACATTTAAAGCATTTCCAGATGTAATAAATTCACACCACAAAGAAAACTTAATTACTAGACTCACGACTCCAGACCTATAATTATTGGCAATAGAAACTTTTACTAGTAATAAACTTTTATGCAGTCATGCATTTATGCTCGGAGAGATGAAGGTTTGACATACAAGTTTCAGTATTCTTATGGCTGTTGTAACAAAATATTGCTTGTAAAGTTGTAAGACGCCAAAAACGTTAAGAGCGGACACTCGTGCGCATTTACATTTCAAAGTACAAAGTGAGTTAATAAACTCAGTTGTTGTTCCGTCGAAGTACAAAATTAAGTCATTATACGGAACGACAAGTATTATTTAATTAATGCGTGGTTGGCACAAAACAATGGCTCGATTGTTCCAATGCGCGTCTGTCAGCGGGACCCGTCGCCGCGCGCCCACCGCGCTGGCGCGGCGCGACTTGGACAAAAATGAACATTAGATACGGATGAATTCAAACGATTACATAATGACAATAGATCCAAGTGTATATTGGTAAGAAATTAACATTGAATCAATTAATGACAATTATATTTGTACGGTCAGGTAATTTTAATTCATTTGACCCCATGTTTACCTGCTTCAGATAATAGGACCGCGGGTAGTTTTAGATTAATATCAATTGCTTGATTACTTTTTAATTGTAATTTTTACATAGTTGCCATTTAATGCTTTTGGAGAGCTTCTTCTTATCTTGCTCCTTGTTAGTAAGGCTTAGTATGCAATCGTTTAATTAAAGTAGTAAGAAGAAGTAAGTAGAAGAGTAAATTGAACATTAATATTTTTTAGATCACATCGTTGCAGCACTCTGCGTTGCAGGCGGGGACGCGTCTCTATGGCAACGGCTTGTTCCGCCATCTTGCCCGGCTTTTTGTGCCGACGACCACCCAACACGAACTCGCTACATTATTTTATTGTACAATAAACAAATTTATTGCTCCATATGGCTATTTATGTTTTTATTTATAAGGGTTTTTGTTAACAACCGAAAGAGATGTTAGTAATTTTTCGTGGGTGATTACGTTTTAACGTCGAGTGTAGCTACGGTTGTAACCATGACCCTTCACGTCGCAAGTCATAAATCTTCAGTCTGTACAGTTGACACAACTGTGACGATAAGCGATGATGTTTTAGCGAGCATGAAAAGCTGGTTTGAGTTGTAAATTATACCTAAGTACATGCTTACTTTTAACCAGTCTGCTATATTCATTTTTTTAAGGAATATAAATCATCAAATGACATCGTCCGCTCTGGGCGGGGCGGAAGGGATTGTCAGACTCTTACTAAATGAAACCCAGGGCCGAGGTGACTCTTCGAACAAATTTCGCCCTAGCAGGCACCGACTACCATGCTGACATCTCTTTGAGGCGCGCGTGGAACAAAACGACCCGTCGACCCAGGCCTGGTTTTTATCGGCTAGCGAGCTACCCAATGCTCGCCGTCCGCAGGCCCCTGACTCCCGGGGTGGCTTCTTCTGTTCCAGCGGCTGGGATGTGAGGTTTGTCTCTCCCCACACGGCCCGCCTCCTCCTTCGCTAGCATTGTTGCATCGCAGAAGAAGGAGCTTGCTTTCCATGCCCCCTCGCCCCAAACAATAGATTTAACCAGGGGCCGGAACCGAGAGATCACTGCCGATGGTGCTCCGCCCAAGTAGAGCAGACCTCTACCGTATGCTCCACCGATTCCTCCAGGCAATCCACACAGTGGGGACACCCGGGCGTGTCCTCCTACCGAATCCGAAACAAGTAGCTTCTGAAACAACCGTGTCTGGTGAGTACTTGCGGACAGGGGGAAGGTGAGGGGGCCGAGGCGCCTCTCCAGTCTCCAACCGCTCATCAAAGAGGAGACTTATGCCCAGCGCTGGGTTGCGACATTCGCTCTATCCATACCGCCATGAAATCCTTCAGGAACTCCGTCCGCCGTGGAACGATTAGCCGCGGCAGCGAAAGGGGCATGCCAAGCCGCCATAGTGATTTAGGCCTTGAGTGCCCACAAGTAACATCGAATGTTAATATTAGTATGCCCCACAAATAATATATTGATACAAGAAAATTATTGAAAAAAACTTGGAGTTTCCAAATTATAAGGATTTTTTAATATGCCCTACACAAGTATTAAAAAGTTATTGAAAACTCTTCCTACATAACATATTAAAGCTAAATAGTTGTTGGTTGTCATTATAAGAATAGGAGAATCGCCAGAGTCAGTATTCATGGTCAAATACACGCAGCGAATCACTATGATGCAAATGCAAACAAAACAAAGTGACAATTCTAATATTACATTTGATTTGACAATGACAATGACATTTCTAATATTGTCAACTGACAAGTTTTAGTGTTGCCATTGCACAAAGTATCGATCGGTGCATTATGTAGATCATTTTAAAATAATTATATTATATTTTGTAAGTTGATTACAAATCTAAATATATTAACATAAAAAGCATTGGCACTTCTATAAACAAAAGAACGAATAAATAAAGTACAAATATGTGTACTTACATGTTTTGCAACAAATATTTATTTTGTACAGTTTTTAAATTGGCAACCTAGCAAATGTCTGTTTATTTCGCTGTATCGTTTCAATATTTTTTTTTTTTTTTTAAATGTTGCTAACTTGTATCGCGTCGTAAATAGAAGAGTTAATTACGTAAAATTTACATATTTTTTTTTAGTAAATTAAATTTCTTGGGCATTGCAAGGCCTAAAATCGGGATTACCCTTTCCACGCATCACGTGTAAACGTGCGCGAGGGTTCTCCCCTCCAGATCGCATGGCGATAATCGGACAAGGAAGCCCACCGCCTCCCTTCTACCGTGCGGTATCCCCGAGCCAACCGGATGGCTATGACCCTTTGGGACGCGTTCAGATGGCGCCCACATCGAGGCCCATAAAAGGCTTTGGAGTTTGGACTGCATGACCCCGCGTAGAGCCTCCGGCAGGAGGCATTTGGACACAATTGAGCCCTAGTCTCTTCTTTGTGAGAGGGTCTGGGCCTTAATCCAATCCACGGACCTAGTGTGGGTTGATGAATTTCATCTAACATAGGTTTTCACATAGATTGATTAATAAATTACGTGTGAAAAGTTTATGTTGCAATATAGTAAATCTTTTAACTGAAGATAAGGGCATTATAGCTTTTTATATATATTTTTAGCGATAAAAGACTTGCGTACCACATTTGTCAATTTAATATTCATCTGCCATAGCCTTTTCCCAAGTATATATAATATAGTACCTATATTTCCGCTTCCAGTCAAACCTGATTCAGCTGATTACCAGTATTTTACGTGGAGCAACTGCCTATCTGACCTCCTCAACCCAGTAGCACGGTAATTAGCAGCATGATTGGTGTCAGATTTCCTGGACTGCCAAAGTTCTATAAATGGCAGCCGGGCCAGCGGCACAACAAGCTTGTGTAGTTAATTTCAAAAGGAGGTAACATTGTTTCTTCGTTTCGAGTTCCCGTTTTATGCCAGATGTTCCACAGTTCCTGTGGTTGGTTTTACATACCCACAAGTACGATATGGGTCCATATAAGCCGGTATTTTTTAACGACTTATAAAGTCTTATTGTAACCCAATGTAACCAGTATCTGACAGAATCAAATAAGGGATGCTTGTCACGATTTATCTGATGATTGAAAAACAGAATGAGAATTAATGACCTAAGGGAGAACAATGATAAAAACAATTAACATTGTAGAACTGGAAGTCCGTGGGTACTTACTATTTTATAATTTAGTACTTTTTATAAGTACCTAGCGATGGGTGAATCTGAATGAGCTGGTATTTTGGAAATGGTGGTAAATATCAATTCCAAAATATTATCTCATATACAAAATCAGAAAGGCACTCAACAGGCGAAAATGATCACTACAAGCTTGAAACGAAAGCTGCGCACAAGTGATGGTCGTTACTTGTCACAAGATTGATTGACATTGACTGCTATCTGGAATTCGTCCAACTTGATCGAGCAGTTAAGTTTGACGCCCTCACATGGGCACGTGTGTATGAATACTAACTTGCTTCCTGCGCACTAAGTTATTGTTCTTGTCATTGACTATTACTTGGAGACTCTTGCGCAAGCGCATTGATGAGTCATTTGCAGGACTCTGAGATTGCATGCAATTATGGCCAACATTTAACTCCGGAGAGCTACTTAGCCAAATAATGAAACTGGTACTTGGGAAGATGGCAGATTTCAAAGCACTTCTAGGTTATAATATTGTAAACTCACCGGTCTACGATATAACGCAAAAATAATTAAAATAACCATTAAATGATACTAAGCCTCTTAATTGTCATCTTAATTACCCAGTTCGCAAACAGTCGTACTAGAAGCGGAATACAAAGTACACATTATTTATTTTATACTTTGACTGCTGATAATATCGCCGAGAGCAGTGTGCGGGCATTGATTAAAATAATTAAACTATCAGTGAGTACACGTTAAGGTATTATAAACATGCATTAAGTATTAATTAAGTTAGTAACAAAAAATACATTCTGTATCATTAATGGAAAATATCAGTCGAGCTTGCATTATGGATGCGCCTGCGATGGTGGCCATGCGAGTGGGGAGTATTCACAGGATATTCTGAACAACTATATAATTAGGGTCCGTCAAACTGGTACATGTTCCTAATTGTTATTTTAACTTCGTACGACTATTCATAACTTCGGGAATATACTGATAAAATCGAAACGTTAATTTAATTTAGTATCGTAATTAACGTATCGTGGAGCAAGCCAAATATAATAAATCGGTCATGAATGAATGTACGTATAACTCAATTGCACGTCACAAAGTGACAGATGAATAGATAACTATCCAATTATAGTAAACAATAAAGAGCAGCATCGTAAGGCAATCCTCTGCTATAAATTTACAACAAACACTACAATGAGATCGCAATAACAGATAAGCACCGAACGGTTGTCAACCCGATGCTTACGGATACTATAGCAGTCCGTTTTCCTTTTGCTTACGCAGAATATAAATCAGCTGATTCATTTTATATTTCAGGTGACAATAGAGGCAGTCTGCATGTCCTGAATACACGTAGAATGATGTTGCTCCTACAGTGGAGCAAAGTGGCAGATGTAGTGAATTATAAGGACATTTAGATGCATGTCCATGGCCGGGCACATAGAGACGTCAGGGGACCACCCACCGCGCACCTGGCTACTAGCCCATGATACTTGGAAACAGACTTATCGCTTATCGTACATGTAGAGATATTATTAAAATAACACTTAAAACACGTTGTTATTATTTGTTTAAATTGGACAACAGATATGGTTCCGTTTGAAGAACGTGTAAATATGTTTTTTTTTTTATTTTGTGTAAAGAACAATTTATATTTTTATGGGATAACTTTCTTTTTAAAAGTAGTTTAAAAGGGTGCATTATACCTTTAAGTCATGTGTTCTTGAACTGCGTCTCGGTTAATATAATATATTATGTATCAAAGTTGACCTTTATTAAAAGCTAAAGTGACTAAGAGCACGGTATAAACGCATAGGTGATTAATCAAACAGTGTGAGAGATATCGCGATGACTTATTTTATTGTGTCAATCGAAAACAAATTACGATCGCGCTGTTTTAGTCATTTATTACAACGTATTGAAATAGCCGCGCAGTGCTCAAGTCAAATTAGAATATGATTACTTGGTTTGATGCTTCGGTTGAGTAATTTCAGTTAGAAACTTGGTAGGAGAGTCGTAATCTAATTGATTACGATTGATTTTTTATTCTTATAAGCTTTTTATCATTTCATCAAAACTACAAGTATAAGTTGCATTTTTCCAGCTTTTTATCCCACCCTTTTACGCTCTATAACATGGGAATTTCGGAAAATCCGGCCTTATCCCTATGCTGTGAATCAGTCTGCTAGGGTTATTCCAACTATTTTGGTGTACCAATATTTACATGGAGGGATTGCCAATTTAACTTCAACAAACTAGTAACTGGGTAGCCTGATATCCCGAAAATCTGTAAGTACAATAGAACAGAAGCCCGAAAAATGATGAATGGGTCATTGAATGAGGCAGGACTGTTCTTTTTATACATAATGTAATGTTGATTTGTATTTATGGATGTTAAATTAAACTACGGTTAATTCCCACCGTGACCGTTCTAGTAACAGTTAGTGCACGTTACCTGGAATCACTTGTGGCGTAAGTTTAATGTATTTATTGGGCCAGCTGATAAGATCGCTCCACGTCTGTGGCACTTGACAGCACTATCTACTTGTACACTACTTCCTTTTCCTTTTGTCCACCTTTATGACTTGGATGGCATGATAAGCAGGTGGTTTGCTTTTTAACGCCCAATATAGTTAAGGTAGGTACTTGTAATTTTTATTTGTTAAACTCATGTCAAGATAATTATATCAAGCTTCAAAATGTACACTGTTTAAAAATAATCTCTCTCAACAGAAAGTGTGAAAATAAAGGTGGATTTTCCTCATGACAGAATACTTTTATGGCTTGCCGAAAATGCTACTAGTCAATAAGGCATTTAAATATTCACTACACGATTGAAACAAAATAAAAAGCAGCCAATAAACATAAATAAGAACTTGCAAATGTACAATGTCTGAGTTTAATTGCACCGCGCTGTCATCTGTCACCAAGTCAGCTGGCTTATTAGCGCATTCACGAACACACACTGCAGGACTTTTTATAGGCTAGCAAGACATACATATGTCTACGAACAAGTCTACGCGGCTACGCAGAACATTAGAAAAGCTGCATGTTTGTGTAATTACAGCTACGCCGTAGCTCCGTAGCGCCGTTATGCGATAGTTACTCAACAGACAACCTGCAGGTAAAATAACAAATTGTTTAATTCAGTGTATCGTGCGTCTAACTCAGCAATTTATCCAATTAGGCGTCCGGTGGACCACCCACGGCGCTCCACTATTAAACATAAATTATAAATAATTTGGTGAAGTTTATTTTGGCTCTCGTCCTCACTGATTGCTGCGGTTAGGAAGCTAGTGGCGAGATGTGTTCGAAGGATATCGTTTTGTTTGCTTTATTCTAAGTTGGGTTTTATGAGTTTAGAGTGCTACGACTGTATAAAGCGAAGGGTATTAGACATGCATATAGCCGGTAAATTAATGAACAAACGATGTATGTAGGCTGATCATTTATTTCTGTCGTGGTACTTAATTGTTTTGCAATAATATTTAAAAAGAACACACTGCAATTTCAGCACTGAAATTTTACGCTCCATTTAATAAATTCATAAACTACCATAATATAAATAAAACCAGTGAAGTAACGTATTTAGCGTATGAGGTAACATTACACCAACCACCATTTATTAATTTGTTGCATGGAATCAAATACTTTAATCCATAAACATTAATGTTGTTAATGATACGCTGTGGCGCCACACAGCAACTTACGAGCTTTATAGTAGGCGCGTAATGTACTGACAGTTCGTTCTAAATCACACAAGTTATAGCTGTAAGTAGTACATTATTTAACGAGGGGCGGCGTGACATGTTTTTATCAAGATGTCGAGGTGCCGCTCGCGAGGTGCGAAACCGAAGAGCGTGCAATTAAAATACTCCAAGTGCTTGATTTACGTACATGCGCCTGCGCATACATACGCTCCCCCTTCCACCCATTCATAATGGTGTGAACACATTTTACGATTCACCCGGATGTGGGTTTTGTTTAAACGACGACTACTTATCACTAACTGATTCATTATCGACTCCCCCGGCGTATGTTGCCAGCTATAATTATTTTCAGACATTTCATTTGATCCTAGTAGAAATATCTTAACACGGCGTAAACAAATTATGAGTCCAAGATAAATAAAAAACAGTCTGAAGGACTCTGACCGATATCATTGAACCTTACGCATTTTCAAAAATATGGCTTAGGCTAAGTTTCTGAGTACCTACTAGTTGTGTCTGAAATAAATCTTATAGATGAATGATAATGACAAGGGTTACTTCTCTACTATAATGAAATACTATGGCGATTGATGATTAAGAAAAAATCTGGATGCACTCAAACTCTGATTCTATTGAACCAACACTTGCATTAGTAAATTGTGTAATGTGATTTTTAAAGACCGACTATTTAAATGCCCATTCGCTGTCAAATCACTCACTTGAAGTGCCACTGTGTCCTTGATCTGTCTAATAGAGTGTGTGTGCAGAATTACTGTATTACTGTATCTAAATTCATCTCGTGACACGTTTCTCAGTTTACGAGCACTATAAAATGGTATGGCGACATGCGCGTCAGTCGCGCGCAGTCACTACATGTCAATGAGCCAAGTTACTTCCACAGGCGCATTCAAAAATTATCTGGAAGAGCCCAACACTCGATTGCGATCTAACCACAGTTTTCCGTGCAAGGTACAAGTAAGTAATGGTAATGTGTGTTTAATTGGCTCCAAACTTGCCACAAGAAAGTCCAACGCCTATTCCAGCAGTGTTTAACTCTGTGTATGCAACGACTGGCTAAAATTCAGGCATGTGGTGCACGGCGCTATAAATTTGTCAATGTCACGCCTGTCGACAGCACGACTACTACTAATTTTTATTAAGCATCGTGATCGCTGACTGGAATGACAAAACGTAATCACGAATGCGAGTTAGATGCATATCGCATACGCCATTTTAAAGGAGTACATCCTTTGGTGTGAAGATTTTAATCTATAGTATGTTTAGACGGTGAAACTTGCTGTAAAGAGTAGATTTTTTTAATGCTCCATTATTCAGCAATGCTTATTTCCCAAGGTCTGATCTCATAATTGAAACATTTCACAGGATGGTCTCAATCCCCTACCTCACGCGAGCTTCTAAGAAGATGTATAGAGCGACACCCCGCTGCGTCTTCGCCCGAAGTGTCAAAATGTCCAAGTTTAGCCACCCTTACGATACCAAATAATATGAGAGCTTTCGAGCGAGCTGCTGTAGGATTTTTTACTTTATATTTACAGAAATACGATGTATTGTTTGGTGATGAGCGACATAACTATTATGGTAATAGTATATTTGCGGTCTCTAATATCGCGAGATCGATCTATCTGTTGCATTCAAGTTATGGGTGGAATGAATTCAATAAGAACGTTTACACCTCCACGGTTTCTGGGAAGGTGGTCCAGCCCGGTCCCCGTGACATCGAGTTGTCGCCGAGTGTGGCTCGAGATGTTAATACGATCGGCTTTATATTATCTCTATAATGCAGTAAAGTTTTATTGTTGTTATTGGATCTTATCAATCAGTGAGATATCTTTACTGCTGCCTCATTAAAAAATATCTATGTAAATTCGAGATGTTGAAAATAATCTTTTAGAACAGTAATCTTTTAATAGGTTTATGAAAATTAAATTGGATCTTAATTTTTTTTCTGGTTGTAGTTTTGTCACTCAAAAAACATCAAACAATGGGCTAGCAAAAAAGTTTTAGTGATTATTATGTTCATTGATTCAATTTGAAATAAATTAAAACATTAGCGTTATTAATGTATTTTCAACTACTTACCCAAATTTTAAATTCTGCACGCATGCATGCATTTAATATTATGTTGAGTGTGGCATACCAATTCAATTAAAATAAACTTCAGGTAGAGGTTAATATGTAAATGTTCATAGAAATAAAAAATGTGTGAAAAACTAATTACAAGAAAGGGGAGAATCGGTAACTAAGCATCCTGACTTGTTCCGTTTGAAATATTACGTGTTTGTACGGTGTTTATTTGATTTGTTTATATCATCTTTTTTTTTCATTCTAAAAGTATCTATAATTACTTACTACCTTAGCTATCTAAAAAAAAAACTTTCGTATTAGTATTCTTTAGGTACCGAGTTTTTACACATTTTCTTAAGAGCTTTGCTGGACAGCATAATAGCTATTAAACATTTCATTTTCATTATCCTATTATACATTTCACGAAATAGCGCTCGAAGACTCGGCTGTGAGTGCTTCTTCTTAGCCCTATCTATAACCTATATACCTACATATATCAACGAGAATGTAGAAGTGTACATCTAGCACTTGGTATCTGGCCAAGTCGTACAGTTTAGTAAAACTCATTACTTGGAAGAACGACAGCTGCCTAGATAGCATAGCAATAGCAACCTAACGCTATCTAGGTGGCTGTCTATGTTACAACCCATATCCTGCTGGATTTTGTAGTTTTAGCAGAGGTACAGTATACGCTGAATAAAAAATGGGACACGACTGTTAATAAAAATCGAATGCAAAGAAACGTTTATAACGTTTGGACAGTGCAGAGAAGATTGGAGATAGTTATTAACGTCACCAAAGTAATTTTAGCAGTTCTCCCTTTTGTTGTCATTTTAAAAATAAAGACTTCTAAATATTACTTCAGGAGATAAATTATTTCTGCCAATGCTATTCAGTGTTTTGGATATATTATCCTGAGAACTTGGCCTTTGGAACACTGTTTTTATATAAAAGTTGACGTTAAAAAAGTGCTTTAATTTCGTTTAATTTCTTCCTTTTATTTTGTAAGAATATGTATAACATATTAAAGCTAAGCATTTTCTTGATTTCAAAGTTGTACAATTTATTGACAACAAGTGCCAAATTGTCCAACCTTAGGAGCTTACTATTGAAATGCTTGAGGCTTATGGCTCGTTTACGTATAGCATCTACTTTAAGATTTCAAGCACACCTTATCCGCGCTGCTTTAGAATACTAATAATATGGCGGCTAATTTTGGCAGTCCCGATTTTGGATGACATTCATGTCGCGTATCGCGAAAACATGGTACGGTACACTTGGCTAGCTGAAGATTCAGCCGGAGCCTGCCTTCTGCACATCACCACTTGCTTGTCGCATTTGTCATTTGCAAAGAAAATTATTACCGAATTGATCCCCTATTACTTATGAATTATTGCTTTGTCGTACTGTAAATTGCAATATGATTGATTTCAACTCAGAAGGTCTGATGCAGAAAGTTCGTGCGTTTGTCTGGTGCACCGGTCGGTACACTTTGGACCATTACGTTTTCTTTAAAGGTGTTTATTGTGACCAATTTCACCACCAGAACAGGTTCAGACGCTTGCATCACCAAACGTTTGGTTGTCACATCTAATGAGGAATAGTTAATAAGTTCTTCTATTCCTATTGCAAAACTTTCCATTTGAACCCATTTTTCTGGTTTGCTTGGGAATTGTGCAACTTCTTGATAATCGATGATCAATTACTACAGTGTCTAGCGTAGAGTGCATGGGGACAGGGCGGCAACCAGTCAGTGCGGCCGCTAAATAAATTCATTAGTTAAATCACCGCCGGCGGCGTTTTGTGTCGGCAACATCAAAGGGCCAGCCCGCCGCCCTGCCGGGGGCGCGCTCGTCCGACTTTTTACTCAGAAAACTCTGTAAACAAAATGATATGGTACGTCCGAATGTTTGATCCGCCTTTATTATCTGTATACTGAGAGAATGTTTGGCTAGCAAACGTACTCTCTTTGTGGCAATTGTGGGGGTGTAATAACTTTTGAGAGTGCGGGCAAACAACGCTTTGAAGTGTCTATGAAACTCTGGATCCCTCGTGATCTCGTGGACACTTTTTTCGTTTGTCAATACAACTTTTTCAAAGATCCTCTGTTTGCGTCTTGCAAATTTCCAAATCCACTTGTTGTTTGTATTTGGTTTTCCGTGCCCTCATTTCCTTCACGGTATAAATTTATATCGTTGATATCGGTAATGATAGTGTATTCGTTGTGATCCGGTGGCATTCGTAGCAGCTTCATTCAATGCTTTTATTTTGCCGCTCAGCTTCCCTCTTCCTCTCAATTGTGTGAGCAAGACAGCAACAACATGTGTGTGGTCCTCCGGCGAGGGGGCTCGGTCATTTCCGTCGGGCCTCGGTTGCTCTCGGCCCCAAGACGGCAACATAATCGTTCGAATCATGATGGCGACTCAACAAACATGCAGTGTACGCACTCGAAGCTCGAATCAGTATTGCCCGAGTCGCGCCACTGTCGACACGCAAACGCGGCGTAACTTTTGTAACGAAACTCGGTATCGTCCCGTGTTTCGTACGGTAAAGTGATTGATAGAAGTGACGTATCCTGGTGTACAAGTGTGTGGTTATGTGGCGGCGAGTGATATGACAGCGTGCGCCGCCAGACGGACCCCGGCCGTCTTCATGAGGATACTGGTGACAAGCCTGGCCCCGAGATCATGGTGGCTCCCGATTCCGAGGCTCCTGCGAATCCTCGGATAGCGGCCGCCGCGCACGAGAGCCCCTCCGCCGCCGAGGCGCGCCACAGCGCCGACCTGTACATCCGCACCAGCTGGGTGGACGCCGCTCTCGCCCTCTCCGAACTTGAAAAGGTGCTCCCATCACTACATAAACAACAGTACAGTGTTGAGCTTCAATTGTCATATTGCACGTGTGATTGTTTTTCTGCGAATGCCAATCGCGTTGAGGAACGCGGCAGCGCAAAGCGGTGGCGCCGACTAGTGGTAACAGTGCGTACTATCAAGGCCGCGCGTATTTTGTAATGTAAATCATCTAGGCAACCTACTTATTATTAAGAAGATGACATTTAAGATGTGTGTCGTAGTATGGAGCCATAGTAGTGGATGACATAACATAAATATAATATTGGCTAAATAATAAAGTTACAGTACCAATTTGGCATATTCTCCCTTTAAACAACTAAGTTTATTTAATAATGAAATTTTAAGAGAGGACAATTTAAACAATAAGATTAACAATATTCAAACGAAAGCCATTATGAAAAACGGCTCAAGTTCTTACCTATAGAAATCTTTGCAATTGTCGAGTCGAGTAGGCGCGTCGTGTATGTATACCAGTGGCAGACGGGTTCGGGGAAGGTAGCGCTTTCCTAGAAGGCCGCACGCACGCCCGCGGTGGTCCACTGTTCCGCACCCCTACCAGTGCCATTCGCGAAACTTCCACTCCGAAATGTTAAAAAAAGTCTGCTCAGAACGTACAATTAAACCTATATTTGCAAAATAATTTCTACTCTTGATATACATATTAACAAAAATACATGTAAAAAGGTCCCCAAAACAATACAAAATCGGTACCCAACCACCTATACACAGCTATCTGTATAAGAAACAACTATGGAAATCATAAAAACAGCTGTAATCTGTGGTAAGGTTCCTCCATTGGATGTGTAGTTACTTATAATGTAGGAACTTGGTCGGTCGTATGCAAGATGAAGCAATTAAGGCTGGTGGGAGAGCTGGGGGGGAGCGCGGGGGCGCACGCGCACGCCAGCGGCGCGGCGCCGATAGAGACATCAGCGGCCCGCACGCCACGACCCCAACACCCACACCAACAAAACACACACAGACATTATTACACACCGTTTGTAGTTTTGTAGAATGAATCAAATAAATTACCGGGAACTTTACTGATTAATTAATAAGAATTATATTAATTCATAAAAAGTCAACAGCATTCAACAAATCGTCAATTACCAAATCAATTGTAACGATTATTATCTACCAATTATGGTTAACATCATTACAAACCTAATAATGCTAATGCAATTTCCAATATTTCAAACTAAATTGATATTTTAAGACTCGTCTCAAATTATGAACAAACATTTAAATTACATAAATGCTTCCTCAATATAAAAATAAAAGAATGCTATTCTACGAAGTTTTATGTCTGACAAGACCGCACAGAGCTCGCCTCGTGGAATTGAGACATCTTGTGGTTTCCGATCTTACATCTCGTTTCTTCGTAGCAAAAGGGCAGTTTCTTTCCTCTTCTTTAAGGTTTACATTCCATCTCTTTTCCACTAGTTTTTCCCACATATCGTCTGTCTTCGTCCAAACATTGCGTTCGCCGGCGGTCGGCAGCTGCGTCGGAGACCTATAAATGATTGTACATTCACAATTTTTAAAGGTGCGTCTTTTGAGATGGACTGCTCATTATATTCTTTGGAACAAAGCATGGTTTAATTTGATATTCTGATGTCTTAAATTAAATTTTGCCAATACAACTGATCTGCAGGATCTGAAAAACGAGTAGAATTGATTGATCTGAAGTCTCTGGCAAGTTAATAAAATCAGAAAAATTGTTTGCTAGACTATGAAATGCATGTGGTGGCAGCAATGTTGGCATCAGATTACGGCACTCATTGTGCGGGGCGCCGGTACACGTGGCTTACACACCCGGCTGCACACTCAGCAATTTTCCCCATCACTGACCGTTGCCTCCGTCTCAGTAGCTTTACAACACCAGCTGTTTTTCCCCTTGTTTTAGTAACCAATCAAGTGTAAATGGAACTTTCTGAGTTCCGAGTCGGTAAAATCTGAAGCAGCTCGATTTGAAGGACATTTATTTTCTCATGGTAGGAAGAAAACGTCTAGTTTGTGAATTTATGGCAATTCTTCTTCAAAAGAGTTGAAAGACTTAATACTAAAACTGATTTCAACTGTTGCTATTCTGATAGCAACAAATTCTTGAAAATCTTCATCAATTCCATCTATAACTTTTGCAGTGATTCCAACTTTATAATATTCACAAATATTCGTTTACTAATGTGTATTTACAACACTCATGGACTTCTCAATAAATCCTCACATTTACATTCCCTCACAAGGAGTTCCAATATAAGGAGGAAGCAGTCGTTTGTCGGTATGTATAGGGGCACAAGTTCAATCACCATTGGAGGAATCTCAAGAATATTCAGAGTTCAGAGATTGATAGGAACATCGGTTTTCTTTGATATAACGCCATTACCAAATTCCATTTCGAGGGATTGACTTCTGAAAATTAGGCTCGTTTTGTAGAAGGCAAGAATATAGTTTCAATTACTGTCGGAGTTCATCCGCTGCTCATCACGCCAATATTTTGGCTTGAGCAGCTTTCTAAAATTCAAGTCTTCCGAGATTCTTCTGATGACTAAACAGAGGCGAATTCAACACTATGCAGCGTTTGAAAAGCTTTGGAAATCTGACACATAAATGTCATCAGCCATGCCAGTCATTACATCTCCGTTATGGACATTGTTGGTTAGAATTAGGACCATTCGTTATTTTTGGAATAAACCCAGAAATTCTTCGGTTGCAGCCAGATGTTGTGTATCTCTGGATCTCAACTATTAACCTAGTGCTTTATCTATTTGATCGCTATCATCTGGCCGTTGGAACCGGTTACGTAGTCCACCTAACTTGGCAACTTTCTCGATGTTATTGAATACTTTCCGTTCCGGATTGACATCGAACAAATCTATGCAATATTGATTTGCAAATCCTGTCTTAACAAGATTTTCTATATTTAAAATGTTTTATAATAACAGCTTAATTTAGAACAATTGCGTAGCGATATACGTTGTCCATAATCTTTACGATTGAGTCCTCCGATTTTTAGACCTTTGACGTTATTGCAATAACTACAAGGTTCTATGCATCATTATATGGTTCAGAAAGCAGCTATTTGCAAGTAGGTACTTTCCTGTAGCCGGGCCCCCACATACAGGTGATCGTTGTCGTGAAACAGGAAATGAGATTCGACATTGTCTCAGGAGAATTGCCACATTCACAGCTGGTGCCCAGATTATTCATTTAATACTTTTCCGCTGGCGGTTGGAGCAACCACTCATGAGATTTTAACGAGAAGATGATAAATTTTATTAATTTGACCCTTGAATGTTTTTGGGTCTAGAATTAGTTCGGTGGTCATTGTTATGGATAATACGGCTATAAAAAGTATTATACGATTTTTTATATTATTGTAATTGGACAGTCTACCCATAATTTATTCAGTTACGTGAATAATAACACTAAATTTATTTCCTAGAATGCAAAATGCTTCTTTGATGTGTCCTAGTATTAATGCGAAGAATGTGCGAAGAATTACATAAAGAGTTTCAAATGTCATTGACATTCAGTGGCATTGACAAGCAGCGCGCCGCTGCCGCCGCCACCGCCGCCGGTGGCCGACTGGCCAATTGGCCAAACGTGATGTCCTTGACGAGGGCCATTCGAATCTTTAATCATGTAACATGCATATTACAAAGTAGGCTTGAAGCGATAAACCATGTCATTTTTCTTTTGTCCTATAACCTGATTTAGTATAGATCGTTGCCTATCGCTATATCGATCACAATTTAGACGTTGGAATGTAACAATTAACTCAATTAACTACAGATTGTTCTACTGTTGCTTATAAAATAGGTAAGCTTGATAGACTCTTGTTTGTAGCACTGAACTTTCTAGAGAGAAGCTTAATTACGAAGTCTCTTTAAGGGATTGTGAAATCTTTAAAAGCGTAGACGTTTGAATGTCGATGAAAAATTGAAACACAGGCATGGATTGTAATGGGATGATGCAGGGGTGACACCCACACACCATTATATGCAGATATGGGGAGCGCCTGATCGTAGCCTGTCGGCATCGGTGCTGAGCGTCTGAGCCGCACAGGATGCGAGGGACCGCGCCAATCACACCACCCGTTCGTCTTGTTGGGCGCTCAACTGATAAACTTCGACATGACGGACTTGAATGATGCATCGACCGCACCAACAGGGATATGGCGCACATTCTTAACATACATATCTTATTTATAACTTCATGTTCAAAATCACGAATTAAATCTGTTTTACGATTGATAGTTTTGTCACCATACAAACTCAATTACTTTTTGAATTTTCCTCAAGCACAGCCACAAGCATACTGCGTAGCACTCGTAGACTTAACGTAGCAAAAATCTAATCTGAATTCACAATAAAATTAAACATCATTCGTCTACAACTTTTAGACCAATGTATGTTTAATTTTATTGTGAATTCAGATTAGATTTTTTATTAAGACAATTTCTAAATTTCCACGTGGACAAAGGTGAATATTTAATTATCAAATGACAAATGTGTTACCAACTCGTGTGTGGCCGACGCGATAATTTGGACAATAACAAAATTTTTACTATTTGGAGACACTTTATAGAGTAATTAAATTGAGACAATAATTACACCGCGCTTGACCTCAGATAAGTAACAAAGTCAGCCGGCGGGTACTTGCTTGCCTATCGCCCGCTATTCATTACTAAAATTATCTCAGAACTGTTTCCTGTAACATGATAAAGAGATGTTTATGTAATGGATTATTAATAACTAGTAAATTATTTAGAAATCATTGTGAGGGCACGAATTAATGACAAAGTATCCGTGTGTTACGTGTGTACTGCGTCAGCCGAGTACCTATAAGTAGATCGCAGCCAGCATCCAGTATCGTGAGAACGTGCACCCAGTGGGCCAATCTCTTATCAGCAGGAAGCGCAGTCGCCGGCGCCGGCGCATCGCAGATTATAACATAGTAAATAATCCCGTAGCACTTGCGTCAGCGGTTTACGTGTGATCGCGGGCCGTCGCATGGTTGTTGTTGGTTTGTAGGACACCGGTGCAGCTGTTCTCGGAGTTATCACGTTGCACGTATGCATGTGTGCCAAATTTGGTGCATGAATGAAGCAGTGTTGGTGGTGGTGATGTTGCAGCGTGGTGGCGCGGTGCGTACGCTCCACGTGGGACGCGCGGGCGAGGGGGCGGTGCGGGCGGGGCGCGGGCTGCGCGGGCGCATTCCGGCCGTGACGTCACGCCCACCCAGCGCGCCCGACATTCACCTCGCCCGCGCCGAGCCCGAACCGTTCTACGACTCTCCACTGTATCTGCCATTATTGCTGCTACGATTTATTTATTTACGCTCAGAAGCTAAACAACACTATTTCGGCGGGAAATATCGGACAGTTCAGTGAACCCAGCGCACCAACTGTAGTAAATCAGGAAGATTGACCATAAGCGCCTGGAACTTGCTGAAATCAGTAATGATGTTTTGATTGCTAAGGATTTTATATCGCTACGGTTACGTGTCTCTTTATGCGAGTTGCTATGTTTTCGCTTCTAAATGATTAATTATTAAGTCAGATGATGTTTTGTTTCATTTCCGTGTTTTTATTTTATTGATGGATGCTCTTGCTTGCGGTGTTTTTCGCGGACATGCACTGGCTGGTAATAATAAACGCAAAATAATACATTTTATTATTCATCATAAACCAATATTTTTTTTGGGTATGCAGGGTCTACCTTTATTTTTTGCCGGGTAACAGAATGAATTAGTAAAATATTAAACAAGTAGGTAAATTAAGACCGAACCTGCTAATTATTTCTACATTACTGTTCGTCGTCTTTGTCGAAGTGACCATTACTAAAGGGCAAACGTACCCTTGATCGCTTAATCGCGGCGTTCAACACGAGACGTCGATTGAGTTATTATAATGCAATTAGTAAGCACTTCATGAGATTCGGAGTGTGTCGGCTGGTCTCCGGAGGCCCGCGCCGCATGCGCCCGCGCGGCCGGCGCGGCGCCACCGCTGCGGGGCCCCGACCAGCCCACTCTCATTAATCACAATCAACTCAGAAATTATTTCGACGTTTAAAGAGTTCGATGGTATTATATCTACCGCCAAAGCGATCTCATAATCTGTTTGTTTATTGATATAAGATCGAAAGATTAATAAACCGACATGTCTGGGGTGACACAGCATGTATGACGGCTACCGTTCAATCTATTCTTACCACTGCTACCGATTTTTGTTTGAAAAAACAGATGATTAATAGTATATTTGAATGTTTGTTTGTTATATTGCAGGGCAACATCGAAGGCGGGCGCACGTCGCTGTGGATCCGTGCCTGGCTGCAGGAGCAGCTGTTCATCCTCGGCTGCTTCCTCCAGGGTGACGCAGGCAAGGTCCTGTTCGTCGCGATACTCGTGCTCTCCACGTTCTGCGTCGGCTTGAAATCCGCACAAATCCACTCAAGGGTCGACCAACTCTGGGTTCAAGGTACGTTAAATTGTAGTGGACAGTGTATCTTTGATCTTTATTGGCTGTGTAAGTAGGGAGGGTGGAGTGCATCACGATAGAGACATTGTGGCACATTGTGCATCTTGTGGAATACCAATGCAGGGTGACAGGCGTCTCGTCTGTGGAGCCGCTTCCGTCTCGCGTACGTGCGAGGCATTCGTGTCGAGAGAACACAGCGCGCCGCGTATTGTACGCGCCCTTATAAGCTCTGTAAACTTGAATATAAATTCGTCAATCAAGAATTTGAATGGGCATTAGCGTCCGGTGCGATACTCGATTTAGTCTAATTGTATTTCAATGTCTTCGTATTGTATTAAGATGTAAAGTTATTTAAATATTTTTTTGAATGGTAAACGTTTCCAGCAATCTTATTAAAATGTCATATTGTTCAATTGACTTTGCAACAATATCTCTTTTACATAATATTATGTATGAAATAACAGAAACTAGTGAGTCGAAACGTTCTTTACTAATTTTAAGGATTATAAAAATGAAAGAGGAATTAACATAATTTTTCGCTCTTGCTATGCCGTAGTCAAAGAATCGTGCAGATTAAAAATGAAATTGGTATTTTAAGAATACAAAGACATTGTTTCTTGAATGGTGTGTGTTGGTCGTAACTGTTCTAAAATGTATTTAGAACTACCTACACATCCCTTTGTGAATGCATAGATAGTAAGAACTGGGCTTCAAAAATCGTAATCAGTGGTGCGGAAACCTTTTATGATAGAATACAATGATATTATAAAATAAAAAGAGGAGAATACCTATTTTTATAATAGAATTCTTGCTACAAACCTGTCCAAAAACGGATTTTACAAATAGAGACAAAACTGTTTCTTAGCAAAAACTCTTAGAAACAATTTTCGTAAAATTTAATCTAAATAGTTTCAAATTGTTTTGTAAAATCATATGATCATGATCGCTCTTATTTAAATAACCGACTGTAAAACAGTCGGTTATTTAAATAAGAGCGATCATGATCATATGATTTGAGTTAGCGTAATTTAAATATTTGAAATACATACATGCTATATGTAAGCGTAGTCACATAGCATTCGAAGACCTTCGCAACTATAACGTTATTTTTTGGATAATTATATTACTATTATTGTTTGACATGGTAAATTAACTACTACCTGTATGAGAAGCGTAGTAAAGACAAGCATGTGAGGCCTAATGCTGTTGGAACCTGAAAAATGTAAAAAAGAGTGTTTTGCTAAATATAATTATTTCTATTGATGGTGGCGCAGCCGCGACCATCGAATAATACAGTAAAATATTTTTACGAAGTCAATGCGAGCAAAGCGTAGTACTTCATAGAGCTTTGCTTATTATACAACAACAATTAGTTGATGACATCATTAGAAAAGTAATCAGATCAAGGACTATAGGACCAAGATAATTCTCCAACCGAGAAAGAAATTGGTAATGAATTGCCTCTTTGCAGCCACATTAGTTCCCAGTCCACGTACGACCGCTGCACGTACCTCGCTTAATTTATATTCATTGACGAGAATTATTAATTTACCACACAATATTTTATTGATGTGGGCAACAACGTGTGTAATAGTGTATTCACTTTTCCGGGTTGGATAACTATTTATTTTTACTTTTTAAGACTTAGGATTCGAAACCACCAGTTGAGGAGCTGAAAGGAGCTTATATCAGGTTAATTATTTGAAATAATATAAAAAAACGAAAAACAAAACTTATTTATGAACGTGAAAATGAAGATAGTGAACTAGGTATAATGTGTCTGAAGTTTGATTGAATCTGCTTTTACTAGTGCTGATTTCGGCGACAGTTTTCAGTCAAAATTATGCAGGTGATTGAAATTACCTAACAAATTATTTGGACTTTTGTTCCTATAGTAATCAAATAATACAATCAGTTATGAAGTTGATTTGTAGTTTAGTACGAGTAAGCTCTTTATTTGCTTGTAAACATTGTAATTCATTCTTTTTGTATGATAAAATAGGCTGATCTGAATATCTATAATATAATATTTATATAATGGCTGATAGCGCACATTAACCTAAAACATGTCCAACCACTGTACCTATGTATCACAAATAAAATATTTCTGATTGCTGCGACCAAGTAATTCAGATGTAGTCATCGTCTGCCTAGCCTTTTCCCAACTATGTTGTGTTTGGCTCCCAGTCAAGCCGGATTCAGCTGAATACCAGCATTTTACGTGAAGCGGTTGCCTACCAGACCTCCACAACCCATTAACTGCTGAACACGGTACTTCTTGGCAATACTGGTGCCAGATTTTCTGACTTCTGACAATCCGTAACGACTGCCAAAGATCTCCAAATGACAGCCGGGCGGGACCAACGGCTTAACGTGCTTTCCAAAGCGCGGAGAAGTCTCATTATGTTAAGATGGTCACCCATCCACCCATGTGGCTGTTATAATTTAGCCACAAGCTCCATTGTAATTCAGATGTAGTAGCTTCATGTAAAACAATGTTTTGGAGGTCGGCCTCCACAGCCTTGTTGCTCAGGTAGTATGACACCCATTTATTGAGAAGGCTAGTTGTCTGACTTTCTGGCTCCTGACTACCATTAACGACTGCTTCCCCACGACCTTATTCTTCTCATAGCATTTATTGTGATATTACATTCTCTTTATCATTCCTTTAGCCGATTCTTGTCCAACTTAGTACATTTTTATATTGTTTGTGCTCAAAAATGTGTTAAAAACCGTGTGTTGAACCGAAGCATAATTCTTACTAAAAAAACTTTTTACAAAAAATAAAACCGACTTCTAAACAAAAAAACCAAAAAGTATAAAATAACTTTAATTTCGGAACTCGGTGTTTTTGGTTGCTTTTTTGTTGTTGAACACACCGACTTCCGGAATTAAAGTTATTTTATACTTTTTGGTTTTTTTGTTTAGAAGTCGGTTTTATTTTTTGTAAAAAGTTTTTTATTTTTCACTTTTTAGTGGTACCTACACCCCCTCCCCTCCCCCACCTAAACGAACCAATCACATTGGTGTAAAAAAAAACGTACTGCTCCTTTGCAGAGTAAACTAAGAGGTCGTCAATGTAGACAATGTAGATATTTTTTTTTAGATTTTTCGAAAACCGCTTGGTTGATTTCGATAAAATTTTCATGGGACCATTTGGAAAGTATACCCTTTCCAACAAAAAAAGAATTTTTCAAATCGGTTGACAAGCGACGGAGTTATGCGCGAACAAACAATAAAAAAAAATAAAAAAAAAAACATACAAACATCCGAATCCAGAACCTCCTCCTTTTTTAGAAGTCGGTTAAAAAGGTAGTCTAATCGTTTCTTATCAACAGTCAAAAGTTTTCAAAAGTGTTCAATTTAATTATACAAAAAAATAAACAGAATTGAGTCATATACTGGCTTCAATACCAATTAATTTGTGTTTTATGGTTTTATCAGTTTGTTGTAAAAATATCTCGTCGCTCTGATGATGTTGTTTTTACTTCATTTTGTCAGAATTTTGATGTCAATGCTATAAAATCGGTTATTTTTATGGAGGTTTTTTTGTCAGTTATCGGGCGTTTGTTTCTTATTATTGTTTATATATCGCAATAACGTCAGAATGTGTTGAGGATATTCTATATCGTTTATCAAGTTGATAGAATTTTAGAGCTTTTTGGAACCTATTGTTCGGGCATACCTACAGAGCAAGAAGCTGTCTCATAAAAATGCTATGTTTAAAGATGCACGTAGGTATGTGTAGTTACGATCCCGGAACCGCGACAGACATGAGCCCGGCGCATGCGCTCCGCCGCCACACCGAGTATCTCTTATGGACACATCCCTCCATTAAAATACTATTTATTATCTACACGCGTTTGCTTTTAACTTCTTCGCTTTGATGTTACGTAAAGCTCGTTAATCCATTTAATTGATATTGCATAGGACACCATTTATGCACTGTCGCGAGGATGTTACTTTAATGTTCTCTTTATGGCCAGTAATGTAACTTACTTGATTTATTGCGTCGTGAAATCACTCGTACGTATCTACACTTAATTTGACAAAAATGAAGGAATCCACCTTACATTTATGGCAGTTGATGGCATCATATCTAAAAGCAGTTAAATCAGAGCCGATTTTATTGACTTACGGAAAAATATTATAAATACAACGCGAATAAAATAAGAAATTAAGATAACAGTCGTTAAATGTTTCTCTCTTTATTAAGAAGCATAAACAGTTGACGTTTATGATTGCAAATGGGCGTAAGCGCCTTATTAATAATTCTCATACATAACTGTTTTGGAAAAAACGAATGTAGTGTTTGCTTTGTATGAATATCACATTTTTAAACAAACAACATTCTAGGAAGCGTCTTTGAAACAAAAAAGGATACAAAGCAGTGAATAACTGAACCTTTTTTCTTATTTTGACCCTTACAATGTTGGGTGGTCTCGGGTTTATGAATGTAAGAAATGGTACTCATTAATCGGCTAGTATTTTATTTTTTACGATTATTTTTAATTGGACGATGACGTCATGACGATGAGTTAGCCTGGAAGGAAGTTCACGACTGCAACTTCCGTGGTTGCAACATTTCATGGAATCTGTGTATGCATTATCTCCGAGAGCAATTGCTTTCGGAGATAATGCTAGCTTATTCAGTCAGAAAGAGTTTCAGTTATAGTCACTTTCAGTTAGTATTTTGGCGCTTATAGTTTTAAGATTCTGTAAACAAATATTAATTCATTTTAGTTTTGATTTGTGATTTTTTTGTGAATTACATATTATAATAACAACAATTTGCTATTGTAGAATGAGTTCCAATTTGTATATTATTTTTATGGTATGTTTGTGTAAAAAATAAGCTATAAAAGCTTTTTTAAGTCCTTATCCAAACTTCAGCAGGAAGGTATCTAAAAAAATCGCCAAAGGGCGGACGTAACAAAAAGGAAGCGAGCGATTTTATTGAAGCACCGGCTTCAACACCGGCACTACACCACACACAAATAACGAAACTTCATTCGCGATGCTCCACAGCTTCAAAAGACTGTGACAGACAACTGATAACTAGGTACACCATGAATTTGATCGAATTTTTTAAATGAAAGACCATTTCTCTAAATAAAGCGATGGAAATGTCAATTTATATGAAGTTGTCGGCTCCTGTCCAAATAATACAAATAGGTACATTGAGGCAACTGCCTCCCAGACGTTATCGCGGAACAAAGCCGGCACAGTTAAACAATGCCGAAGGACCCGAGTCGCCTAACAACTTAATTAGGTGGCCCGCGGCCGCCCGTAAATATCCCTACGTAAAATTACGACCAATAAAACTAAAAAAATGTATAACATTTCTATTGACTCACAAAAAACGAGGGATCTGATTGTCCGGCCGCTTTTGTGTGAAGACGCCTTGCTGCGCGTCACGATCGCCCATTGTACCAAGACCCCTCCCAAACTGAGCTTTTCCCTCTTTTCTATTGACGTTGGGATGTGGTCGAGTTCTATGTAAGCTGGTGTTTACTTGCAGCGTAGAAAATCATTATAGTACCTATTATTTGCGTACCGTAATTCTATCGAATAGACAATTGAGAAGCGCTTTACCTGTTCGCTAATTAAATTTCGAAGTACTTAATTACTCTACCACATTGATGAACATAAGAACCAAAAGTATATTTCAGGATACATTGTCGTACAGCGTTCAATCAAGCCTTGCCATAGTTTAAGTCTCTGCGACTTCTATGTAACATAGGGTGATTGCGCCGGTTGGCGGCCTTTTAGTCGCCTTCCTAACTTTGCTCTTTGAAATTAGTATGATATGTCCATAAGTCAGGTTCTGATTGTTTCTGCAGGTGTAGCAGATATCATCAAGTTATTTTTGGACATAAGTATTGGAGGACTATTCTAACAGGTTTTTTTTAAATAAATAAAAACCTAAAATTTACTCAAAATGCCGGTTGACGGCCACTTTTTTCAGTTCGCGGCCACCCTATGGTTAGTTTTCGGCCGCCAGTTTTATACAATTATTAGGTATACCTTTCGCCATACCTAATGGTCTTATCATAGATTTCCATATATGGCATATGCTGCGATTGTCAATCAAATGCTTTTACTCTTAAAAAGCATGTTCTCTTCAATATTCGTCCCTTTCATATGCTCTAACTTAACCTTGCCTTACAGGCTTACACTATTCTTACATCTCTTATTTCCACAAGATTTGTTAGTCTTATCTGGGGTCACGCACTGCTATCTCGTCATTCAGGCATTCTACAGCATTTTACCTTCTCCTGACTCACCTTCATAATTTGTGCAACAATTCTTTCTGCTCCGTCCTTTCTTCTTTCCTTCCTATATTTTCCCACCTTTCTTTCCTTAATCGAAACTCCTAACCTCTAGGCAATGCATTTATTCTTCTTCCATACTTCTAACATATTACACTTTCATTCATCTATACTGCAGTTATTTTTCTCTTTGTTAAACACATTAGATTACTATCTCTACAAATAATGAAATAAAACACAACGTTTTATAATGTATATATATTGTACTTATCAAAAATATATAAAGTATAAAACAGTCTTTAATTAAGTTCTTAGTTGGTACGAGATCAAAATAATCAACAGGAACAACTGTTATAAAAACAGTATATCTCGTTCAAGTGCCAAATGTGCATTATTTCTAAGGATCCATAATGCACATGTTACACTTTAACGGTTTCTCTTTAACATCATCTTATGTCAGTCCTATAAAATCAGTGCACTTCAAATGAAACCATTTAGTACAAAAATCACAGCCAACATTTTTGTTTTCATCGTCCTCAGTGTCACTGTTTAAGATATTTGCGCATTGGCCACAATTTTCTTTTGATATTAACTCTGTAGTACCTATTTAAAAGTTTTCCTTTAGCATTTTCTTTCTCCTCATTCTTTTCTTGTTTAGCTTTTTCTCTTTGTAGATGGTATTCTCGCCATTTCTTCCCTGATATCGCCGACGGAATACGAGCTTTGGGTATGTTTTGTTTGGACTTTTCTAGAGGTTGGGGTATAACCAGGTGTTGCTCGAATACTGTGTTTGGATCTATTGAATTTTTGTTGTTGGCGGATGTGGATGTAATTGTGGAAGATGATGATTTCTTTGACAGAACTTCATGAGACTCTGAATGTTCTGATATAGTTGGAATAACTGTAACGTCATCCAGTGATAAAAGAGACCTTTCTTCTAGCTGGTGAGTTACGCCAAATGTCAAAATTTCATTTTCGTCTTCCGATTTTTCTGTGGTAGTGACGGTACATAATGGCAAGATGTTTTTCAAAGTTGGCACTTGAGATAATGTTACTGACTCAGTGTCACGATTTTCAAATCCTAATTGCATTTTGCGTCTACTATGTGGAACTACATCTCCATTCATCCACCCGGATTCGCTTCTTCCTAGACTCCAGTGTTGTGGCATGTTTTCTGTTAAACTTTTTGGTGGTATAATATATGGAAAAACCACCAACGGCGGGCACATTCCACCAGTAGCGTTGAATGTTGCGAGTACTGTTAGGTTATCTTTTTCGTTGCCGACTTTAATTTGGTACAGATTTCGATAACCTCTTGGCCTAAGAACTTTTTCTGTTTTTGGGCAAAGTGAAAAACCACTTTCATCGCCATTGAACATCCTTTCGGGTTCTGCAAGCATATCCAAGTGCCCCTCTTGCTCTAAAAACATTTTCAGTTCGCAAAACCACAGTCGAATCGATTCTTCGGTCACCCTAGCGCGAGCTTTGTTGATTCCTTCTGCTGATCTTACTGATATCTCAGGATGCCGTTTTAAAAAGTTTAGATACTATGTCTGCCCAGGACATCGAATCAGGACATGGATTCGGCTTTTTTTAATCTTTTAAAATGTTTTGAACGGTATCTATAGCTCTTGCTTTTTTAAGGGGACACCACATTTGGCTATATTTATAAGCCAATCTACTACATTTTTCTCGCCTTGTTCTCCCAGCACTGGCTCGGCCATGTTTTTTAGTTCGTCTGTCCTTCTGCCACTTAATAGATCTTGAATTGTACATCTTGGAATTATTAATGGAATACTAAATTTACGTGATGCTTCTCTGATTGGGATTTGTTCTTCGCGAATTCTTTTCTTAGAGTTTCAGCAGTGTAAGTCGCAGTTTTTTTTTGGGTTTTTTCGTAGACATCTGTAATAACAAAAATTACCCAAACACCAACCAAAACAGTCTGTGTAAAGAAGTGGCCATAAACTGACACCTCTATTTTCAAATAGTCAGATAACGGCCTTCTATTTTTCATATGATTTTTAGAGGGCCGCAAACCAAACATGTTTTATTAGCAAGTGTTAGTTTGCGGCCACATGATAGCTATAAATCCGTATAAAATTTGATTTTTGCGGCCGTGAACTAACTATATCATTTAAACCAACACCAACAATAAAAAAATGTTGCACAAAGCGAAGCTTTATTTACATTACTATGAAGAAAGAAAGCCAACTTATTTCATTCAATGAGCTAGTACCGCGGCCACCCGGCCGTATACTAACTCAACTAAAAATTTAGAATTTTGGTTGGCGGCCCCCAAAAAAAACTGGTATTATAGTGATTTACTCCCAAAACAATTGAAAAATAACATGAAACAAACAACTATGATAACTCAAAAACAATCACACTAGTAATAAGTAATCGTTAACTTGAAATACTTACTTTTGAAGCGGGACTTGTTCGCTATTTTTTTCGCAGTTTTGCGTACGTGTGAGCGCTGACAGCGCGGCTGGCAAAATGGACGATTTAATTTCGGCACATGGATTAGGTTAATCGACCAATTTGATTAGGCATTACATTCTGTAACTATCCATCTTTTTAAAATAGCACAACACGTTGGCAAGATTGAGATAGAATTCTTATTATTGTAATATTTATACGGTTGGTCCTCTAAAAGGCCGCGAAACAACGCAGGGCCGCGATCCAGCGTAATGACCCTATTAAGTTCGTACTCTACACTCGGCCTACTTCTAAAGCTTGATATAAACTCTCAAGTGCATCCTAATGAACAAACAGATATAAAGTTGTACAGCTAAAGTAGGCTTTGAATCTGTTCAGTGAAGGGTCGTAGATGCAGTAACGTGAGGTGCCTCACGTGTTATTTGTAACTGATACATACTGTACGGCATATCTGTCTGGTAATTACACGCGGGTCGCGTTGTGGTGTGGCCAGCTCAGCCGCGCCTATCTCAGACCTCGATGTTACTCGCTTCTAAATGCGACTAGTTTTTGTCCAAAAACCGGCCTCGAGCCTGATCGATTTAGCGACCATAACTGAAATGTTACAGATTTCTCTTATTTAAACTTTACGTTTGATGTAATGTTAAAGTTACTTCTCGTCCACTTTCGCTTTGGTAGAAAGCTTTTGAACCAGTTCTAAACTATTTAAATACTTTGTCGCACTTGATGTGTCAATTAAAGGTCCGAAGAGCGTGCGCTAACAAAGTCGCGTCATGGCTGTGGCAGCGCTCGCGCCGGCCGCAAAGGACGCGGTTTGTTTATTCCGCCATCCATCTGTTGTCTACGCTCTGGCTAATTTGCATAGAGGGCCATGGGGGGGGGGCTGCGCGGCGCGGGGCCGGACCACACGGGCTCGGCGCGGCGCGCGCGGGTGGCCACAACCACATGCGCGAGCGCACGTACCCGCGCGCCCCGCGTCCTCGGATCCTCCGCGACGTCATTCATTGCGATTGTCAGGGCTGATCGTCCGCTACCACACATCAAGTAGAATTGTTGTAATTATCGAAACACACCGCACACCTATCGAGAATGCAATAAAATGTTAAAGATTCGCAATAATTATTTCCAGTGTACATTGACAGATTTTGGTAGCCTTCATTACGCAGTTTGTTGTCGAGCTGTTTGTTATGTTGACTTATGCAACGATTATGTGCGCCGTCCGATAAGCGCAAGTGTAGCTAAACTGTTTAAAAGACACCGCCCCCGCTGGTCGTCGCGCGATAAGGCACGATACGGTGCGGTGAGTGTGAAAGCTGTACTCTGGCAGACAGTCGCGATAACCCCGCGCGACCTTGCGATGTTTCCTCGCTTACCGCCCGCCCTATGGCACTATTAAATTTATGTATATCGGAATTGTACTGTCTTCGAAAGCTTTGCCGGACGGGCTTGATCGGCTGCAAAGGGCTGTGTTTGGGGTAAATCTATCCTTCTTAAATGCCTTTGATGTGGATTGTGACGACTGGGACCAACCCAGCTGCGTCAAGGTGCGATGATGTTTCAAGCATATTCGCTTAAGGAATAAATGTTTTCAAACAGAATTCCACCCCTTATTTCGCCCCTTTATGTGTAAGTTGCCTAAAATCCTTTATTAGCTGACGTTTTACCTTTACTACCTACCTCCGTGCCAAATTTCAGTTACATAGATCCAGCAGTTTCTGAGATTTCTTGATTAATCAGTGACCTTTCGATTTTACATATATAACTGTAATCGTTAAACGTAAGGTCCGATTTGAATAATGTAACGAGTAATTTACATGTTTATAATCAAATTTTGCGATTTTTATTTTCGTAAGGATCGTTTTTTTTTTCTAAAATAACGTAGGTATTACCTATTTTAAGTTTCTTGTAGCTTTCTAATGGCGAAAAACATTTTAAAATCGGTTGAATAGTTTTTTTAACTAAATCATAACCAATAAACAAACAAATAAATCTTTCTTCTTTCTCACGTTTCAAGGGGAAAACAAAAATGCTAATATGAATTTGATTTCAACAGTGGATACTTTAGCTAACTTATTCTATTAAATAAGTACATACATAATTATGGAAGGGAGTTACTTAAAAAAAGACTGTGGTGCGTCGCGAACAAAAGCTTATCATTTAAACTCATTGGAATAGATGAGGAGTAAGCATTTTGATTAAGTATCTTGCCTAGCTTGTGGCGAACCTTAACTGTTGGGTGTTAGCTAGATTTTTGGAGTACCTACTAATAAAAAATTGAGACAATTGCTCTGCAAAAAACTGATTGAGTCCGTGAACTTGCATTTTTATTGTCCACAATATGCCAGCTATATGCTTCGATACCGATAGTTAATCCATGCTGACGCGATCCAACACAAGCGTGGCGCGGTGCAGCGTCGTAAATCGCGCCCACGGCCTGGTAGGTGTTAAAATAGAGGCGCCCTGTGCGGCCCAGCGGCCCAGCGGCCCGCAGCCAACCGCTCGCCGCGCCACCTTGCCACCACGCTCGATTCCATTCCACTTGCTTTATGATAATCCCTAATATCCGGCACGAGTGGGGCTATGTTTAGCCTGAATGATTACGAAACCGACGCCCTTCACTTGGAACGACACTTCCAATGTTGATTTTTCTACGTCGATACACGACTCTTACATTTTATGTGGGTTTGCTGGCTAAGCTAAACGAACATATATTTTATGAGCACATAACTGTTGAGTTATCATTATCACAGAATAAGGCTGTGTGTTAATAATATTTCTCTTTTTTGTTTACATAAAATTGATTATTTTCATTTAAAATCCAAATTCGCGTTTTGTAAGCATTATAATTAAGTGATTCTGTTGAATTTGTATGAATACGAATAATAAACATTAAGTGACACAAACTGTATACATTAACACGCAACCATTAGCGTTGTGTCACGAACTAAAAACATTTTTCAAATTCCTGTACCTGGAGCTTTCATTTCACGCAGTTTATTTTTGAACAGAAAAAGTTCATTCTTTACCTTCCCTCTTGTAACCCGAAAGCTTTAGTATTATTAGTTGAATGGTAGTTTTAAAGTGTGTTTGGGTTTGGTTTTTAGCCTAAGGCTTAATAATCTTGTCATCATTTTCTGAATTGTAAACGTTGTCGACTTTTCGAGGAGATGGTCCTTTGAATCAGCGTGTGTACGGTCAGCAATAGATGTACCTGTGAGATGTACAATCTTATAGTTAAGTTGCAAAAACTTCACAGTAACGTAAACGTCTTCTATAACGTTGATATTACGTGTATTATAAGATTTATAAGTATAAGATGGAACTCAAATAAGTCTACTTAAATATATCATATACCTACATTAAGTTTACTCGTAGATATATACACAACGGTGCGAGGCGCGAGGTGCACAAAAAGTCTTGGCACGTTTCATCAGATTTTTTGTTCATACTCGTTTTGTAATTTTTAATGCTTATTAAGCTCATTTACATACAAAGTGTTCTGCGAAATGTTGATGGCATTAGCATTAGTACAATATCTGTAGCTGTGAACAAATGACTGTCGACCGTCAGGTGGTCGGGAACATTTACATTAACAGACACTGCACCCGCGAGAACGCTCAGGTGTAATACTAATCATAGACTCCTACATCCACCGTCATTCTTGAATGTCGCTGTGTTATGTAAAGTCTTTATAACTTAACTGCGTTTAATGCCTATAGCGAAATAAAAGAAATTCGTAGTGTGTGGCTGTCTAGAGACTTTCCAGAAACTTGTCGCTAATTATGCGAAAGTTATGGTCTTTAAACTTCGCATGTAATTACTATTGCTGAAACTATAGGTGTAGCTACGCAAGCTAGCAAGTGTTAATCGCGTCTGGTTCTGCTCATTTAAGATAACAACCGTGAAATTGGTACACTGACCATACTTGTACTAGTAACCACTAGAAATAAATCATTAGTGTTGGCAATATGCAAATAACATGGTTGTTTATTTGTAAGGTGCCAGCCCATTGTGCGGCGTGCGCTCTATGCACTACAAACCATTGACCGGTCACGCTATAAATTAGCGACGAAAATAAAATAGCATTCCGAGCGAGGAGCAAGGGCGTTAACTGCCACTGTTCCACCCAACACATGTAAGAAATAGTTCCACTGCGGGGAGAGTGGGGACCGGCTTTCAAGTGGCCAAAGTCGCGGCAGAACTACTTTGAAAGAAACGTTTCTCTGAACATGCCTGAACTTTTATAGAACCTTTATGAAGCATTTTTCTAAAGTGATTTTACTGCTATAAAACTATTTATGTTTTTTTGAACATAACACTTATATTTTTGGCTTTAATAACAATGTTACGAGCCAAGCCTTGTGTTGTGTAATCTCTAAATGCAGAATGTGCGTGCGCACAAATACGCATAAGTATCCTGCTGTTTTCGTTATTATTCTCTGATGAATTTCCAAATGCGGACTCTGAAGAACATAATGCGTTTTATTTATATCTACATTTTATACCCACACAATATAGTGTGTCTTGACAAGATAATTTAAGGTTAAGCGAAGCTGTCAAACCTTTTTTTTATTCTAACACGTCGCGCACCTAATTCGGCACAAAAAATGTTACAAACCGGCTTATAAATCAGCGGGACGGGTGTTAATTGGAACGAATTCCCTCGCCGATTCGCTGACAACATACGAAACGACTCCGGCTTTACATGCGACAATCACGAACCTATGTATTTTAATTTATGTTGATCAAGCCGTAGCAAACGTTTTCGTATTTAAATTATTCGATTATTCTTTAGGGGAACTAAAATACTACTACTATTATAGACTCCAAAATAAACAAGACTTCAACACGTCAGAAACGCAATAAATGCGCGTTGAAACGTTCAACATCTGTTTTAATTAAAATAAATGCTGACTATTTCTAATTAAAGGGTGTCAGGCGACGATGGTGACAGTCGGAACACAAGAGCGCCGCATAGGATCGCGGTAAATCACTGTTCATATGTGTAAAGTATTGCCCTGCCACGTGGCTCCACCCGCGGTACAAATGTGTCGACTACGCTAGTAGATGAGTCGTCCAGGCTATATTTGGATGTTTTTACACATTGACTCTGCCTATTCCCTATAAAATGAGGAGAAATGCTACTGTTTTAACATAAGACCAACCTTTTGACGTTTCATAGTTTTACTAAAAATTACTATTGTTAGCTTCAACTGCAGTGTTATCTTATTTAGTCGGAATATTATTAATTGTTCCGACCCTCAGAAATATTAAAACAATTTTATCAGAAACGTGCTATAAATAGCCATTACAATATTTCTTATTCGTCACTAAAACACATCGCAGGAATGTAAATTAATGACCTTGTGTGAAATTATCTGTACTGGTTACCAACGGGGATATTAATAAGTAAATTAAGAGATCTCAGTTGGTAACGAGTTGTGCATTAAACACGAGATTTATTTTAATGTTGGTATGAGGCCTGCACGCGATAAAGAAAAATATAATTCGATGCAAAGTTAATTGCTTTCCCATCTATACATACCTAATAAAGTTTTTGCTGGACTCGCAAATTGTGCGCTAATTTGACATTGATGTTAATACGGTGTCGCCCACCAGAGCGAATGATATCGGAATATGTTTAAATTATAATTGGATCGCGATTAACATTTGTACATCGTTCTGTTATTTTTCTAATTACACGTGCTATCAAGACCTCGTTTAGGTATCTACAAGTACTTCTTGAGATCGTCATGAGTCAAGCCCATATCAATGTTTTCTTATGTTTGTTAACAGAGGGTGGTAGATTAGAAGCAGAACTAAAGTACACAGCGAAAGCTCTAGGAGAAGCTGACTCCTCAACGCATCAGCTCATCATACAGACTGCCAAGGACCCTGACGTCTCATTACTGCACGCCGGCGCGCTACTCGAGCACCTAAAGGTAACTTTCCACATAAATCTGAAGTTTATAGTTGTTTCAAGTAATATAATTGTGAAGATATAATGGCTAGAAACCTTCAAGTTATGGCTACACGTGGTTTTTAGCTTCGAGTCGTGCTAACACACAAGACACATAAATTACGATGCAATCATGTGCAGACGTAGCTACGTACAACTTGCGATACGTACACGATATAGTGCTGCGGTTGCTGTAAACAGTTAGATTCCTTTCTTTCATCTGTTAGTGAAAACCAGTGCCTAACTATGAGCCTCATCGATTATTATTTCCAGTCTAACGGTCAGTTCGATTTTAGTCTAACCGCATGCACCTGACCTTCACAATCCAGTTATTGGGTTGAGGATTCGCCTCATCCATGTCTGCTAAATTGGTTTTCTAGTGTCATCGTGTTTTTCTAGGTGGTCCACGCAGCAACCCGCGTCACGGTTCATATGTACGACATCGAGTGGCGGCTCAAGGACCTGTGCTACAGCCCCAGCATACCCGACTTCGAGGCCTACCACATCGAGAAAATTATCGATAACATCATTCCATGCGCCATCATCACGCCGCTTGACTGCTTCTGGGAAGGATCCAAGTTATTAGGGCCCGATTATCCCATTTATGTTCCGTAAGTATTTGACTATTGTTGGCGGCTTTCGCCTAGTTCTCTTTCAATGCCGAACGAAAAATTTATTATCAACATAACCCACAGTGGTCTTCAGCACAAACTACAATGGACACAACTACACCCCCAAGAGGTACTAGAAGAAGTAAGGAAGCTAAGATTCCAGTTCCCGTTCAGCACAATGGAGGCTTACATGAAGAGGGCTGGCATCACCTCCGCCTACATGAAGAAGCCGTGCCTCGACCCCACCGACGCGCACTGTCCCGACACGGCACCCAACAAGAAAACAGGCAATGTAAGTATTCGCTAATACTACATTTTATGCTCCTAAAACGTTCAGGTAGTATTGATATCCTTTGTATGGTCAGTTGTGTATATGAATCATTTTAGTTACGGATCCGTGCGACACGCATTAGGGACCATTACGACAACTCCCGGTCCTTTTATGAAGACTTCAATTTACGACAGTTTTACTGGCACATAAATAAAGCATATAGGATCACGACAAATAAAATATCTTTATCGAGACGAACGCATAAAGTTTAAATACTTTCCATAATAATAAAATATTTTTGGAAACGGTAATAAGGCAGGATGAAAGCGGTCGCCGCCGGGCAGATGTGTGACTACCTGCCGGCCGGCTCCGCCTGCGTGAAAGTTATGTTACCAACTACGTGATAACATCATCACCAAATATAGCTTTCGCAACTGAACCTTTTCTCGCTACTCATCAATTTTGTTTTGACACTTTATTTTTTCAATAAAAACATAAATCAGAAGAAACGTTTCAATCGTGAACGGTTCTTACAGTGAACAAATTGTCTTTAACAAATAGTACGTTCGTGGCGGGTATTCAATTGCATTGGTTTGGTTTTTGTGAGTTCGCTGAGTGTCTGTCGCCACCCACGTTCGGCGAAGGGCCGGGCGCAGATCGGGCGCATTGTTCGGTGCGCGGGCGCAGCGGACCGGCACATTATACGGGCGCATTGTACGCGCTTCAATGGGCTTCGTTTGCCGCAGCTATCGCCTTCACAATGACACTATTATATCAATAATGCTCACCATCCGATGGAGGCGAGTACTTCCACGGAATCCTCATAAATTTTGTAGTTCACTTTGTTTCACTGTCATTGTCATCAGTAAAAGACGTTCCAGGAATTCCTTTAATTTGTTAACTGTACATAGAATCGGTAATTCAATAGGCTGTACCATGTTTACAAACAAGGGTTATAAATAAATGTATTTTTATATTTACCATTCTATTTCCTCTACAACAATATTTCTCTTGCTCAGATTCCAGACGTAGCGGCAGAACTGTCCCACGGGTGCTACGGTTTCGCCGCAGCGTACATGCAGTGGCCAGAACAGCTAATAGTAGGTGGGGCCACGCGGAACTCTACGTCGGCCCTGAGGAGTGCGAAGGCGCTGCAGACGGTGGTGCAGCTGATGGGCGAGCGCGAGATGTACGAGTACTGGGCCGACCACTACAAGGTGCACCACGTCGGTTGGACGCAAGAGAAAGCCGCTGCCGTCTTAGACTCGTGGCAGAGGAAATTCGCTGCTGTAAGTTTTATTATTAAAGTCTAAACAGTTCATTATGCCTCGGTCGGACTTGTTATGGGCATTATTGTTATTTCTAGTCCTTTTTAGGAGGTTCTTTTTAAAACATTTAGAAATACATCTAAATTAATGTCAGTTTGAAAGTAAAAAAAATCCTACTAGGTTCTTTATAACCTTTGTAGGTACTATTTAAACAATCAGCTATAACATCAAGCAAACCTACGACTTTAAATGTTAGATTTATATTGCGTTAATTTTCAGGAGGTGCGAAAGATGACTGTCACCGAGTCCGTGTCGCCGTCCTATACTTTCTATCCATTCTCTACGTCGACTCTCAATGACATTCTCGGCAAGTTCTCCGAACTATCGTTAAAGAATATCATGTTGGGGTACATGTTCATGGTAAGAGTTACCTACAAATTTGTATTAGGTACTTATTTGCACTTTCTCGTTTATATTTAGTTTTTTTTTATTTCTCCTGTTATGTTGTAGTTATTTTATGTTTTGTTTTTATTTCTTCCAGTTGATTTATGTAGCCGTGACACTAATGCAGTGGCGTGACCCCGTGCGCTCGCAAGCCGGAGTGGGTATAGCCGGGGTTCTGCTGCTTTCGATCACTGTGGCAGCCGGATTAGGCTTTTGTGCTTTGTTAGGTGATTATTATTTTATTTTGGTTTATTTTTCACGAAACGCTTACTCACCACGTTGAACATTTTTTTTTAACCGAGCTTTAAAATGCTCTTTACTAACGTTTTTTTGTTCGTTTCTCAGGAATACCATTCAACGCATCAAGTACGCAGATAGTGCCATTCCTAGCGCTGGGTTTGGGCGTGCAGGACATGTTCCTTCTCACTCACACGTACGTGGAGCAAGCGGGAGACGTGCCGCGCGAGGAGCGCACGGGCCTGGTCCTCAAGAAGAGTGGCCTCAGCGTGCTGCTGGCCTCGCTCTGCAATGTCTTAGCCTTCCTGGCAGCGGCCTTAATGCCGATTCCTGCTCTGCGCGTGTTTTGCCTGCAGGTAAAAATCTATCAAAGTTTCTAATATTCATCACTCACGAGGTTTTGCTAAGTACATTTTTCACATCTTAGTTTGCCCGAGAAGCAAGGGAATATGTGTTTTGATAATTCCAGAAAATATGTTTAGTATAGATTTTTAGTATTTGTAGTATTACTTGGGAACACAGGACCAACATACGTCAAGTGTTTTTATTGGCGATGGGTTTGTTACTGCCTCTTTTGAAGACACATAACAGAACTAGTTAACAGTTCCAGCGTCTTGCTAGAACTGGTTCTATTATTTGTAACTTAGTTATCTTCACGACCTTCATAATTATTCAATATGAAAAAAATTGTTTCGCAGGCGGCTATTCTCCTCCTGTTCAACCTGGGCTCGATGCTGCTGGTGTTCCCGGCGATGATTTCGCTGGACCTGCGGCGGAGGTCAGCCGCCAGGTCTGACCTGCTGTGCTGCCTCGTGCCGGAGACGCCCGCGCCCAAGCGGAACAGGAACCTTGCTGACCGCTCCCGGGGGAGGAGTGCAAACACTGATAAGGTTCGTTGAACATTTTCATTTTAAAAAATCAAGTTAAATCATCACGAAACTTGTAAGCTAGTAATTGTGCTGGGCTTTTAACCTAACTTTCAAATCATAAAGCCCTCCTTTAGATCTTGACTAACCGTTTTGCTGATGTGTGTATAATTAAGAATAAATTAAAGATCTTTGAATTTCATTTGCAGACTAATTGGAAAGACACGACAAGACAACCACTGGATCCTGAAGATTTGGGAAACCAGTCAAAGGTGACGTGCCTCAGTCTGTCGCTCACCAAGTGGGCGAAGAACTACTACGCGCCGTTCATCATGCAACCTTCCGTTAAGGTATGATTTTTAAATAAATTGTTTAAAGTGTGACTTCTGTCAGCACAGACTTTGAACTCTGAATAAAAAAAATCTATCAAACCTTCATTTGTCTACGCAGAAGTAAATGAAAGTCTGCATCGTGTGGATGGGATGATCAATTTATAACTTGACATAAATATTTCTTAGAAAAAAACATCGGAGCTATAAATTATTATGCCATTTCAGGTTACATCAATGCTAGCGTTGATCGCAGTCATTCTGGCCAGCGTTTGGGGAGCTACGAAAGTCAAAGACGGTCTAGATCTCACAGACATAGTGCCCGAGAATACGGACGAACACGAGTTCCTGTACCGCCAGGAGAAATACTTCGGCTTCTACAGCATGTACGCTGTCACTCAAGGAGACTTCGAATATCCTACCAATCAGAAGCTACTCTACGAATATCACGACCAGTTTGTTAGGATACCGAACATCATAAAGAACGATAATGGCGGACTTACGAAATTCTGGCTGAGCCTTTTCCGAGATTGGTTATTGGACTTGCAAGCAGCTTACGACAAGGAAGTCGAGAGCGGGTGTATTACTCAAGAATACTGGTGTAAAAACGCAAGCGACGAAGGCATATTGGCTTACAAACTCATGGTGCAGACTGGACATGTAGACAATCCCATCGACAAGTCACTAATTACGACCGACACGAAGAATGGTCACCGGTTAGTGGATAAAGACGGTATCATTAATCCGAAAGCGTTTTATAACTACCTATCAGCTTGGGCTACGAACGACGCCCTGGCGTACGGTGCTTCACAAGGAAACTTGAAGCCTCAGCCGAAGCGTTGGACGCATTCTTCGGGAGACGTAGAGTTGAAGATACCGAAGTCATCTCCACTGATCTACACACAACTGCCGTTCTACTTATCAGGGCTAAGTGACACTGAAAGTATAAAGAACCTGATAATGTCCGTACGGGATCTGTGTTTGAAGTTCGAAGCGAAGGGATTGTCTAACTTCCCGTCTGGTATACCTTTCCTGTTTTGGGAGCAGTACTTGTATCTGAGGACATCGCTGCTCCTAGCCCTCGCCTGCGCCTTGGCTGCAGTTTTTGTGGTAAGTTTTCTTTATGATTCTTGGCTTTTATGTCGATTTTTTCAAACCGATTCCGAATCATGTCTATAACCCTGTTTCTTTTCTACAGGCTGTAATGGTACTTCTCCTGAACTTCTGGGCCGCAGTGCTGGTAACACTGGCGTTAGCGACATTAGTGCTACAGCTGCTGGGTACGATGGCCCTGCTAGGAGTCAAGCTGTCTGCAGTTCCAGCTGTCTTGCTAGTCCTTTCCATAGGCAGAGGCGTCCATTTTACTGTGCATTTGTGTTTGGTGAGTTTCCTTACCTTGTTATTTAAATTGGTTTTAACTTATACATTTTAATGTTCGATTACTATTTTGTTTCACCTAAAACTTGCTTACTTCAAATCTTCATCATTTAAACTAATTTATGTTTATTTTTCTCCAACAGGCTTTCGTAACATCAATTGGTTGCAAGCGCAGACGAGCATCTTTGGCCCTCGAGTCAGTATTAGCTCCAGTGGTTCATGGCGCTCTGGCAGCCGCTCTAGCAGCATCCATGTTGGCCACCAGCGAATTTGGCTTCGTGGCCAGACTGTTCTTAAGACTTCTGCTGGCCCTCGTACTCCTCGGTTTAATAGATGGACTGCTGTTCTTCCCTATTGTACTTGCAATACTGGGACCCAATGCTGAGGTTAGTTTCCAAGACCTAGTAGGTGAAAACTATATACTAACTTTCCTGAGGGCTATTAAAATTCCTTATTTAGGATCTTTAACAAAGTTACTAACAATTGTACTTTCTATCCAGGTTCGACCATTAGAGCACCCTGAAAGATTATCGACGCCATCACCGAAGAGCTCCCCCGTGCACCCTCGCAAGTCGAGCTCGGGGTCCGGAGGCGGCGACAAGAGCGCGCGCGGCGGCAAGGCGGCGCCGCGCCCCTCGGCGCCCTCGCTCACCACCATCACGGAGGAGCCGCCCAGCTGGCACTCCTCCGCGCCCTCCGTGCAGTCCTCCATGCAGTCCATCGTCGTGCAGCCGGAACTGGTCGTGGAGACCACCACGTATAATGGCAGTGATTCTGCCTCAGGACGATCGACGCCTACTTCAAAGACACCTCATCCGGGTGCTATTACTACTAAGGTTAGTTTCCGACTAATAATTTTCCAGTAGCACAAATGCCAAAAACCATAAGTTTATCTTTTATAAATACCTACTTTATTTGATCGTCGATGTCGATGTCTAATCTACCCTAATTACTGCAGGTAACGGCGACAGCGAATATAAAGGTAGAAGTAGTGACACCAAGCGATAGGAAATCAAGACGGTCGTATCACTACTACGATCGACGCAGGGATCGCGACGATGACCGCGAGAGAGATCGGGACCGGGATAGAGACCGGGACCGGGACAGAGATCGGGACCGAGAGCGAGACCGGGACCGGGATAGGGACCGGTCTCGGGAGCGTGACCGCCACCGCTTCAGAGACGAGAGGGACCACCGCGCCTCGCCCAGAGAAAACGGCCGCGACTCCGGCCACGAGAGCGACTCCTCACGGCATTGAAGACACAGACTGTCTCGAGCTGAGTCACTGAACAACGAGCCACACCGTGTCAACACGCTGTGAAGACTAGATATACTTGCATGAATGCAAATAATTATACTGTATGTAATGATCTGAACGATTTGACATCTTTACCTAAAGTTACGGAGTTTATCTCTTATAAGCTGAGCAATCGTACGTAAAACATGTTTTAAGGTTGGCAATATCGCTTATAATCAGTACCTTAAGACAGTATTACGAGAATTGTAATTTTAAGTTTACTCTTCATATGAATATAGTGGAGGCTATATTGTTATTCGGTACATGATGGAAGTGCTAGTATCTATGTCAACGTTACGTGTAACTGTTAGTAGTGCATACAAGATGGTACTGAAATCATTCCAGAGCGGGCACTAGTACTTCTATATTGTGGTCCAGTATAGATGTGTTCCAGTGTCAAAAGCTAGTGAACTCTTTACTGTATAAAACCAAATATCATTTGTAGACGTCATTTCTATACATTTGTTTGTGTGTTCCTATTTTAAAGACATTTCCATTTGTCTCCAAACTCTTTGTTACATTTATACTTCTGAAGACTGTGGTCAAATATTATTAATTTATAATATTATTTATTTGTATGTCTATAATTATTCTGTCACCAGGACAATCTGTGGAAAATCTCAGATTAATTGTACAAATTATTTAGGTAGTTGTAACTGTAGGTTAGACGGCTATTTATGAGATTACTTAGTTATGTTTTATACCTAACTGTATTGTTGTGATCTTTAGGTAAACTTAGTAATTGTGAAGACTGCATTTAAAGATCAGAGCACAGTATTGTGTGAGTAGGCGAGGCGTCGCGTCGGCAGTCTGCGTGGAGCAGCCCGAGCCGCCCGCGGTATCATCGACGAGCTCGTTACGTGGTAACGTTTTGTGCAAAGTACTTAGTAGCATATATTAATTTATACGTACCTATATAACTTAATACTATTCTGTAAATATAGCTGTAGCACTAGCAAGTAACTGTGTCGTAGGCAGCGCCCCCCAGCGGCGACTGCGTGCATTTGTATCATTTATTTTTATACAATTTTAACTGACATTTTGTCGAAAAACTGTAGGTTGTAACTAAACGAAAGCGTTTATTAACTTTTGTAGGTTTTATAAAAATTAACAAATGAAATGCGGAAAATAAAATTACTTGACAGTGTTCATTACTCTCATGTAGCATTTATTTACAACGAGTATATAAATTATATCAATGATGAATGGATTAATGTGGAATCTCAAAGCCACCTATTTGTATTCTTCTACACACATATTTTGCTTAAATAAATTAAGTAAGAATCTTTTATGGAACGAAAAGTACAATAACTGAGGTTAAATAACTAATATTTCTAATAAAATTACATAATACGAAGCTGTCAATGACGAATGAAGTTTATTTTGCCACATTTATATGTGACGATAAAATGTTTTTGTTAAAACAAAAGTTAATGTCGACTGTATTGAGAAAATAAAATACTTTTAAAATGTAAAATATCTTATTTTATTTACCCTTTTCTGACATGAACCTAATAAGCATAATCAGCCTTTTAATGTTTCCACTGCTGGAACACTGGCCTCCTCTCTAGGAGAGGGAATGGGCCGTAGTCCACCACGCGGGCCCTGTGCGGGTTGGTGAATGTCACATGTCTTCGAATTTTTGGTTCGAGGACATGCCGGTTTTCTCACGATGTTTTCCTTCACCGTTTTAGAGCAGTGGTGATGAAATTAATTACACAAAGTAATCAGCCTGGCTGGGTTTGAACCCGCGACCTACAATTCGTAAGTCGGGGCTGTTATCACTCGGCCACCAATGCCTCATGTAATAAACCATGCTAATATACCCTCATACACGCTAATACGAGAACAACTTTGTCAATCAATTTAAATCATTTATGTCAAATAGACCATTTTTACTTTTAAATTGTCAAGGTCTGTCAGTCAAATATATGAAGCTAGTTCCGCCGCGCTAGCGCTACAAGCAGCAAGAGCGTGCGAGCGTAAAACACACTACAAACACACACTATCTCCAGTGGGGCAGTTGTACGTTTCTAAGGGTAGATCCTATGGAAAAGAATGTGGATAAAACTCCATGGAGACTCTTTTTAATCAGTGTTTACAAAATCATGGTAACATTCGTTATAAAATAATTAACGCGTGAAATTATACAGTTACTTAAAAAAAAAAATTGTATTTACTGACACTAGACAACGCACAGTTTAAATCTTGCTCCAGAAGCATGAAAAGATTTCCTGTTATCATAAGTAGGTAATACAAAGAAGCTGAATTTTGTTTTTTTTTTATCCTCAATTAAGTAAGGATTAATAAAAGTTAAACGAATAAAAGTTTAGGTAGAAAGAAGCTCGACTTTTTACCGATGCTAAATTTAACCTGGCAAACGGCTCGCAGACGCATGTTTTTCATACGTCTGCGACCCGTGTCAATGCCAGTAGCATCAATCAGTAAAGTTGTTTTCTTTTTCAAAAGCATCATAAACAAAGGGTACCCGATAGAACGCCATCTATGGATATTCCATCAACTTTCAAACACCGACACATTATGTAAGTGATAAGTTTGTGGAACTTTGAAGTTATTCGCTAACTTCTAATTTACAAGTATCTGCATACTTTGCAGCGCACATTCTCAATAAAACGCTATGGGAACAAATCCACGTACAGTAGACTACAAAAATAATCTAAGAGATCAGTTTGAACCCGTCCTCATCGATGTGATCAGAGTGAATGTTGCGTAAGTGCCACTTACGTGTGACCTAGGTTACCTGCGCCGCTCCGACGGATCGTAATGATACCTACGAGCGTGATGTGAGGCTTCCTATTGTTCGAGTTTCGAATACGTAGTAAATATATCGTTAACTATTAAATTTGTAGACTTCTTAGCCAACAACTTAGTTAATGCGAACAATACTCTAATCCAAACGAAAATCGACGATAAAAAATACTTTTCCTAATACCTACCTATAAAGTTCGCCTAGGTATCTCTGTCATAAGAAAATCCCTAAAATTCGTTAGGTGTAACGAAAGCAATTCACGGAGCGTACAGTGATCCGCTTAGCTCAAATTATGTATAATAGTGGGAGGGTGAAATTTTGGCGGTAGCAACGCCTGCGACATTCCTTAGAAAGCGGGAGCGCGGGAATCAATAAAGGATTTCCTGGCGACTTGCCCACGCATGTGCGTGGCGGCCGCTGGCGCGCGGCAGCTCCTCGCACCATCAGCGCGGCTCTGGCGGCCTGCCTGACTGCCCAGCACCCACCATCCTCAGCTCGCTGCTGACACCATCAACATCAGACCAGCTGGCCGCGCGCCGGATACTACCCGCTCCGCGTAATACGAGGCCGGATGTTGTCGTAAAGCGGCTCGGAGGCGTTCGCATCGGTTGCTGACCATCAACCCTATGTATGAGCAAATAAATCTCAGTAATAAGTAGTAGGCCGCTGCGTTATTGGGCGTATGATTCGCGCGCAGCGTCAGTGCGGGAGGGGTGAGGCGCGCGCGCGGGGCGGGGGGGAGTGCGCGGCGCGGCCGGCGCGACACGCTCGCCCTCCTGCGGCCCGCCCGCACGACACCGGCCCGGTCCCTAACCTGACTGACACTACCACTCGATGACTCATGCACAATCGTCCGCCCTGTGTCACACTGTCAGGAGAGTTTAGTGCCGTGTGTTGTTCCATGTAGGAGCGTCAGTGCTGTGTCGGTTGTCGTGTGCCCTTGTCATGTGGGGAGTGCGATGGTGCTGATGGACAGCATGTGTCCGCGGAGGCCGCTGGGCCTGCTCGTCGCGCTGCTCGCGGCGGCCGCGCTCGCCAACCAGCTCGAGGACATCCCGCACAACGAGTAAGTTCCCTTACATTCGATACTAGCGCCCGTAGTCGAGACACAGTATACGTAACCGCGCAAAATCTTTGAGCAATGAGAAAATGCTGTATAAAATTAATATTAAGATGGTGATTTATTTCAATAATTATTTATGTTAAGTATTTATAATTAGTATTATATTCAAATGAATGAAGACAACAACAAAGCTATTATTGTAGTGCATTGCCTTTTAATAGGTCAACATTAATTAAATCAAGTAAGTAAACAAAACTGTTGACTAAGATTTATATTTACTCAGTTTATGATTTGTTACAACCGAAATATCTTCTATTCAATATTCGTTACTTTCTTTACCTGAAGAAAAAATATTACAAAATTAAGATCGCTTTTACATAACAATATTGTATAGCAGCTAATAAAAATCGGTTAGTCTAAATATACCAGAAAAAGTTACGAAAGGTTTTTCATTGATTGCTCCAAAGATGTCGTACTTTTAGGGCGACCAGTTGACTGCAGAAGGAAGTTTTAAGACAAGAATTAACAACAACATGAAATCCACAAAAAATACACTAGTATTTGGAAATACTACAATCGAGAATCACCCACGCTTTATTCCGTGTATCGTAGCGTAGTAGTATGAAATGAAGCGAGAGACTGATTACTACGAACGAGTAGGTATATGCACGACATCCACTCATCCGCTCAACCTCTGTACTTACTTCCAAGGACTCCTTGAAAAAGGGTAACAAGTCGCGTCGCAATATTTGATAACATAGATGAGTTTGTCAAATGTAGCGGCGAGATACACTTCAATAGGTCTTTATCACGATGATATCCTTTGATACGTTCTATATTTAACTCAAAATTACATCTTCCGTTGAATATAAGATGCTCTTCGTGGAATTATTGAGTGTGATATGTACATACATCGCAAAGGAAATCGCAGTATATCTCGCAGAGATGACAGAAAATGTTGGAAATTGACACGTAGCCACGGCAGCGTACTTTCCTGTACATTAATCATATTATTTGCACCTGTTGCGACTATATTCGCGCCATTTTTTCCTGTAAATCTTGTGATGATATTGTCATAGGAGCGGAGTGTGTAATCCCTCATGAGTTGGAGCTCATAATGGAAATAGGTTACGTTAGCGGAGACTACGACTGAACAGCCCAGTTTAGTCGTATTGTTCTCAGGTTTAGACTTAGTATCTAATTAGTACGATCTACTATTATGTACTTGACATGGCTTTGTGACACGTACAGAAAACAAACCGCGGATCATGTAGTTGTTTTACTTTAAAGATTGATCTCTAACACTAAATATCATTCCAAGGGTTATCAATAGTTCATTTTTAGTAGCACTTCTGAAACCGATTTGACTGTCACTGTAAAATAAAACTTCTGTTTTTTTAGGGGTACAGATCTGACCGCAATGTAATCCCATGGTGACTATTTTCTTATTGTCTTTTCTTTTTGCAATTTTTGTTTTCAATTAGAAACGTAGCTAACGCTAAAGATTATATAATAATAATAAAGATAACGCTAAGATATACATACGTTACGCTAAGCTAGCGTTAACTAATATATATCTATATTTAAATAAGGTTGAAAAATTGAATTTCCCAGTGACCTAACAACACAATATACCATTCTTCGTTAATGTGATAAAGATATAAATGACCTGAAGCACTGCAATATTGTACTCTTTTCGCAATGGCTGAGCGATTGGTGACATTTCGCGGGTTCGATTCCAAATCCATTCTACGAATCAACTATGTGTCCTTGTTATTAAATCTAGCGAAGTTCTATTCATCTTGTGTAACTCCGTCTCTGTCTGACACAGAAATCATCATGATTTCTGAATTTTGGATTTAAGAAGTCATGATAGGGCTAGTGGTTATTAAGTCACACGAAGTTTGTTTTTTGAGATCAATCTGTGTGAACCAACGAAGGACAATTTCAAAATAAAAAAGAAACGAATCGCTATATTTTATTTTCTTTTGCCTCATTGGTCTAGGATCGCAAGTGCTGCTGAGAATTAGGACCAGGGTTCAATTCCATGGTAGGACAAAGTGTAGTAAGGTCTCTCAATCAGGAATTTCTCAGTAGAGATTTGGAATCTGGATTTATGTCCAGTTACTGGCAATGGGCTTGTCCTGAAATCTGAATATTCCTCTCACTACATAAACAAAGTATAGTAAAAATACAACTCCAAAAAAGTTTAAAACAGGTTCAAACAGAAGAATCTTTAGAAATTAGCATCACCTTTGTACCTGTTCCTTCTTCTAAACTATTTTTATATGTGTAGGTAAGTATTTAAAAAAACAAAATGATAATAGAGAGCATGTTAAATTGATAAAACATTTAAAAAAGTAGTAGTAGGTAAAACCGATCTGTATCATTAGTGTAAATTTGGTTTCAATATAATATAGATTACATAATTGCGGCGAGCACGCCACCAGTAGCCAGGTGGATGCACCTAACACCGCATATTACTCGCTCCTTATACCTACCATTACCTACCTGTCTATGTGTGTGTACCTAGGTCATATGTACATAGGTCAGTTACGTAATTAAAGAGTTTCGCATTCCTGAGAAGCCGAAATTCCTCATACTGGAAGTTGCCCCAAACAAAATTGGGTGAAGGCACAACAAAAGGTAGATCATATTTGCTTTAAAATAAAAAAAAAACGGTTCTCCTCATTTTAATCTGCCTACATAATTAGATAATGAAATCTCTTTGAGCTTACTTTCAATTCAAAGCTGCAAAGAAACACTGGAAGCTCTTGCAAATAAAATATTTCCAATAAAACTAATCTTGCCGGGCGGCCATCCCCTAGATGTTGCACAAGGCCTCGCGCTGCAGCGGTATGTAGGGCAGGACGTGCCCCGCACCGCCAAGCAGCTTATTGACAGCCAACTACAGAGCAATATTCAGTCGCTAGTCACTAGCTCCCCGCGCTCTCCGCTACTCAGATGAATTTCTGCAAGGACGTTTTGGCGCGATTTGCTAAACGAAAAGTTCACAAGTGACAGTTGAGAGTTCCGAGATGGATCAATCCGTGATAAATGACGCCACAGCCGCCTGCCGCCTGCCCGCCTCCCTCGGCTACTCGTACAATGAAGCGGTTGTAAAAACTTTGAATTATTAACGAGGTTTTCCAGTTAAAGTAATTACGAATCCGCACCACTGATTAAATGTATTGGGTTGTTTCATTAATGTGTGTTTCGTTGTGTGCTTCTGCAAATATTTGTTTTGCGTATAAGATAATTAATTAGAATGCTTATTTTGGTGCTATTCGAAGTTATACCTACTGCCAGTTCCCTTCTTTGTCTATGTGGACGTCGCAACTTGTTAAAATTTTGATACTTCAAACCGACGTACATAGCTGCTTGCTATACATACATTACATTTTTCAGTAGAGAAGATATTGCGTTTGTTTTAATAGGATATCAGTAGGTATTTTCAATGAGATCTTTTGCATAAGTTCTAATCTAACAGGTTCATAATCTATGTTCGTTTCAAATAATGAAGTCAATTCGCACTCATCATTATACAAATGGAAGTTCGTCTGGATGTGTGAACGAACGTGGGAATTTCATTCAATTTCCCACACATCGGAGGGTAGAAAATCTTTTTATCGAGAGTGCAAATGTAAAGCTTAAACGAAATCAAAAAAATAGCAAGCTAAGGCCCGGAGCTGCTGTGATCACGCGCGCAAACAAACTCTGTTAGCTATGTATGTGTTCATATGATACCTGCATTTTAATTTGTATTAAATTGAATTTAATACAAATTAAAATGCAGGGATATAATGAAAGGAATTAAGCATACACGAACGTGTAATTGCAAAGCAGTATTAAGAACGTTGGTTGTTCATTGATTTCGCTTTGTTTTCCAATATTTTTTTTTAGAATTCTGGCAGCTCCCAATTTGATTAAAGAGCTCTTTGTAGGTTGTTTTTAGGACCCAAGAATAAAGTAGAGCTTTCAACAAAAGGCCTGAGGGCATTATTTATTAAGCATTATCATTCTCCTCGCATACCTAATAAAGCCTAAGTAACCTAACTATTTACTATCCAGCTGGTCTTCAAAAATCGTAAGCAGAATCGTAGTTTACCGTAGTTTTACAGTAGTCTTATACTGCATGTGTGCCATTTAGAAGAGTAAGCAAGCACCAATGTAATTTTGGACTCATCTCACTACTACTTACTAAAAATTACTTTGTAACTTCGAAATCTCCGCTAAATGTAGCTATAGACACATACACTGATAAGAAGTATACCTACATGTTGTTTTAAAATGATAAATGTTTCTAAATGACCCGATGTATCCAGCACACAAGGCCATCACGCTTTGTAAAATTCCCAACACGTGTGAGTGGAATTTAACGGCTGCACGAGTTAGGTATAGGTCGAAGGCTCAAACTCAGTCTGAATCTATCTTGAGTACGCCATCATTCAACGATAAGTCCTCTCTTTTATATGTCCTCACCTTGTGCCTGACGCAGATGCTCACTGGACACGGCTGTTTCGGGAGGTACCTGTTTCGGATTCAGCGAGAGGACACGTCCGGGTGTCAACATTGTGTGGATCACCGGAGGACATGGTGTAGCATACGGTGGTCTGCCCTGCTTGGATACGTCCAAGCAAGGAGTCGCGTGGCGATTCCCGGCCACCGTAGGCGCGGGTCTGCGAATGGCGAGCTATGGGTGACTAGCCATCCTATAACAACCAGGCCTAGGTCAACGGCGCGTCGTGTTTACGCGCGCCTCAAAGAGATGTCAGCAAACAAGTTGGGACCCTAATGGGTCAGTACTAGAGTTGCAAAATTTGTTCGAAAGAGTCACCTAGGCCCTGGAAGCAAAGGGTACCAGGAGGAACACGGGTGGGTTTTTGTCATTAAGAGTCTGACACTTCCTTCCGCCCCGTCCAGAGTGGGAGAAGTCATTTAAATGTTATCCCATCCAAAAAACAAAAGGCTTACTCTAACTCACCTATATTGTCCTGGTGCAGGGCAAAGTTCAACTCTTCTCATATACACAATTCTGTTTTGCGCTAATGAAGATTCGGTCTTTCGGTGGTTGCCATGCACCTTAATTTGTGCAGTATGCAGTATCAATATTGCACTCTAAACGGTGAAGGAAAACCTTGTAGGGAAACCGGCAAGCTAACACCAAAAATCTGAAAACATGTGACCTACCCACCCGCACTGCCAACTCCCTTTAACAGAGAGGATGAATGGATATGTACCCCGGGTCAGAGTCTAGCAATAAGTATTCATCTCTTTGACTGTCCGATATTTCTAATACGGCATAAATGTTATTCGGGCCGATACGAGAATAGTTTTAGTGCCTTGTCTAACCTTGGGACCTTCTTAACTATCTACCGCCTACGGCCTATTAGTAGACGAAAACAATTACTAAAAATAGACACACTTAGTGATGTTAAAAATAAATAAGACAATGAATACTCCAAAAATATACAAAGTTGATACGACAGAGGGGCTTTCCTTTAAACTGCATATACTAGGTACCATTTACAAGCTTTGTACCAAAAATCAATTAAATAGGAGCAGTAGTTTAGTCGCAAATGATTTTTTAACTTTTGCCCCGTATGATTTGGCCCGTACGATGTACTCGGATATTTCCTAACAGCTGATTATGTCTATACGCATAGGTCATGCCCCTTTTTTTTTTTTTTTTTTTCTGGATGGGAAATCATCAAATGACCCCTCCCGCCCTGGGTGGGGCGGTAGGGAGTGTCAGACTTTTACTGACTAAAACCCACCCGTGATCCTTCTTGTGCCCTATGCGTTCCAGGGCCGCGGTAACTCTTTCGAACAAATTCCGCAACCCTAGCAGGCACCGACCCTATGGGGTCCCGTCCTTGGTGCTGACGGCTCCTTCGGCGCGCGTGGAACACAACGCGTCGTCGACTCAACCTGGTGTCGGACGGCGAGCCACCCACGCTCACCGTCCCCAGGCATCAGCCACTGCGCAATAGCACAGCGGCCGACTTGTCTCTGGAGGAGGCCGAGATGGGACCATTACTGGCACTCCATCTCAGCACCCTCCCGAGCGTTGGGAGTCGCAGCACCCGCAGCAGAAGCGGCAGAAGCGGCGACGGAAGCCGCGGCGGCGGCAGAGGCGGCGGCGGCGGCGGCGGCAGACCTCTTGCCCTTGGTCGGGGCGGATGGCGCGCAGGCCCTTCCCCCAGCCCAGTGCTCGGCCGGCTTGCCAGCAGCCGCACATGCACTGCAGTGCGGCGTGGCCTCACATGAGCCGGCCCGATGACCGGGCTGACCACAGCGGAAACAAAGACCGCTGCGGTCCACCTCCGAATAGGTCATGCCCCTTAAAACGATAAATCTGAGTATAACCTACGATGCGCTGTCGCCGGTCTGACGCAAGTCACAAGTACAACCAATTATGACGGTGCCGCTTTGTCACCTAGGTATCTCAGGTCAGTAAATGTGATTTTGTAATATGTATGTACTACGTTTAGTAAATAGTTGTGGAAGTAGAGCCTGAAGCCCCGCCCGGCTACTGGCGATATTAAATTAACTATAATTAAACTTATCTCTAGAGATTCTCTGAGTTAGTAACGTAGTTCTTAATGATGATCTACTTGTACGCACATTGACAGTATGTCGCACTGTTGTTTTTTGCTCAGTCACACGATTGAATTTTAGTTACTGTAACAATAACATAATTAATTATCACGTTAATTTAAACCATACAAAAAAGAACAGAATGGCACATTATAATCCATAATTTAAAACTGACAGGACACTATAATCAATTTGATTTAAATTTAATTTAAAATTGAAACTATTTACTTTACACACATACATACCTACAGATGGCGCCGTTTTGATTGAATCAACTTACGAGTATACATATGAACTTAATTCGAGATTTTTCATTCAACGCATAAATAGCGCTGTTTATAAAAGGGAAATTTACTACAAGATTTTTTCATACGAGTTGTTTCTGAAATTCAATTTCAACACGTAATTTATATAATCGATTTCCTAAAAATCGGTAATAAAAAAATCGATTATTTTTTAACATCCCTATAAACGACTCGGCTGTACTCGAGTTCTACATATGTTTCGGATTAATTTATCATTTCTAAACTGTAGATACTAAACATGCCTCCGGTATTAAAATTCCTCAATATTAATTAGGTATTTTGAAAAAGATTTGACTGGCATAAAAACACATTTTTCAATAACGAAGTTCCGTATGTGCTAAGTCCAATTAAGATTTAATCGTCCTTCTGACCTGTTTTGTACTATTTATATTATAGTTGGTTCTATTGTGAATTATTAATTGGACGCAATTATTAGGTACAGACCGTTCCCACAGTTTAAATTTATCACTTCGCGGAGTTCAATTTCCGTCATCTCTGACTCATATCTGAGTCATATTTAGCACATGTTTTTAAAAACATTGTCATTGTGCAAAACACATTGTTGCTATCAATCCTTTCATTTGCGAGATGTTTCCGTAAGATTTATTTTTAACTTGCACACATTTGAAATTATTATTGACGTTACAACCGTTTGCGAAGGCACATTAAAAAAAAACAACACGCCTGCCATGTCAAAAAGTGAACTAAAAAATTTAAACAAGATAGATAAAAATATTTTCATTACAATTGCGGGGAACCTGTCAGGACTATTCAAAGAAACCGTCCACCGACTTGATAACTCACAAACATAGATACAAACATACATGAACCCTGAAAACATAACACTCCTTCTTTTGGGCAGTCGTGTAAAAAGACAGAACCAAATCCCAAAGAATCGAATTAACCGGTCCCAACAGCACTGGCCTATATTCACTACAGTAATCTCACCAAACACTCTACATTGGCCCACCACTTTCATACATTCTCTCAGCACCTTCGTCTTGACCAGTACACTGGTCGTTTGTGAGCAACATGTGGGCAGCTGCAATATCCGCTCTCTACCGCCGACACGCTACAGCGCTGAAAACAATAGCTTTATATGAGATACGGTCATAGTTCAGCGAATCGCGATGTAAGCACATTGATGCAGCTTTCAGCACTGTACAGTTGCCAGCATAAATACCTTACGGAAACGCAGATTTCAAAAGCAATTTTCTCGTGAAATATAGATGAATACATATTATATTAATGGAATAAATGAGTGTTAATACACTTACTTAATACAATAAAAATGGAAAACATAGAAAATAAATGAAATTGATATGCAGTGACAAGAAAATTTATCAAAGACTTCTCTCTTAAATCCTACTGTACATTATTTATTATTTCCCATAATTAAATATATACTAACATTGTAATGTTATGTAATAAAAATGTAATGTATATGTCACCGGATAATTGTAAAATGCGTAAGAATATAAAATATCTTGAGAGATTGTAAACTCCCGATAAATTGTCAACTGAACATTAGGAATACTTTTTTACGCATCATAATTTGTATTCATCATACTAATTTCTATCAAAACTCTCTAGGGGAACCCATAATGAAATTACTGTCAGATATCTATGTTAGTGACTGTACCTACTATAACAGCGGTTATAACGTATCTATACGCTCAAGCCAAGATTAAACTACTACGTGACGCACTACAACGTGAGTCCAGTCCTAAAAACCTGTCATTACTTTTCCTGGGAACCTTACTCGGGCTTTTATATTTTATTATATCTAAACTGAACTATCCCACTGCCAGGCAAAGGCCTATTTCCTTTCCTTCAATTTTTTCATATTCTGTGCCACTTCTTGACGATAACTAAGGAAAACATCCAAGTTGTCCCACCGTAACCTTCACGGTCTAGAACAAATAAAAAAAAACAATAAAAAAATAGTCCAGCGCTTTTCTTCTCTGAGATTCAGAACAGACAAAACGATTTTTTTCTCCTCATCACGAATAAACAAAGCATGAATTCACAGATTGGAAATAAATAGAAAACCTTTTATCTGGGTAAATCACATTAAGAAATTTCCCTATAAAATCAGGGCAACAACAACTATACATTATTAGTAATGTTTCAGGTTAATCCTTAACCTTAGGATGTTAACACGCAACCAGCCAGTCAGTTCACCTTCGGAAACATCATAAATCTATTTCAAAGATAAATATTATCGATATGAACCCATGGACACTGACGGAAAGTGCTGACAGTTTCCCAAATTGTTACATTAGTTTGTTTGTTTGTTCTCTACAATCACACTGATCTTGGTATTCAATTCCGACCTTGACCTCTACAATATTTGTCCTCATTACAAGTTATTATTGATTGCTCAATAACTGATTTCTGACTCGTTGCAACAAAATCTATAAAGACAACAATATACTGAATTCTAATGCCTTCCTACTATATCAGGCCAGCTCAGCCAATTTTATTGCATAGACAATAATCAATCCTTACCTTTATTTCCGGTCGGTCATGACTTCTTCTTCCTTCTTGCCGTCATCTCCATCGTCAGCAACTTCCTAGGCATATCATCTTTCACAAGATTCAAGTTTCTTAGATATACACAAAACCTTATACCTATTCAGTATTACCTCCTCAATTCTTCTGTATACAGATAACCTGCGTCTTTGCCTATTAGTCATAAAATGATAATAAAAGCTGTGTCGCCCCTTGGCTAGTTTGCGAGATTGATCACAAAACTTTGCCTGGACTCTAGATCCAGCGTAATTATATAGCATAGCCTGGTTCAGAGCTCTTAAGGATAATATAAATGAAAGTTCCATTAAAACTTGTCCAGTAGTTTTAAACATCGCTAAGGAAAAACGCGCAAATGCTGTAGTTTTGAGTTCGCTCCTACTAAGTGCTTTGGGCTGATGGGTTCAGTTTGAACGTAAGAACCAGTGAAATACAAATTAAATACTGGAGCATAATTTAAGTACTCCTGCTTCCTTCTGTTTCGCTTCGTTGGTGACAGAGCGGTCGTGGCCACTATGATCTAGCCAATAATTGATGTGGGAACTCACCTCACGATTTCTCTCCATCTAGTCCTGTTCTATAGTAAATTGGCTCTAAAATGTGTTTTATCCAATGGAAACAGTACTCCTATGTACATCCTAATCCAGTGTACCAAGTTTTATACAAATCCGTTCAGCCGGGTTAAGTTACATTGGCATTTATCATGTTAATTATGGACAAAGATTAAACAAACGGTCGTGTGAAACTCTATGGTTACCCCGTTGACGATTATTTAATTTCGACTGTGGCATGCATGTGGAAGCGCGTCCTTTATTATAATACTAGCTGCTGACCGCGACTTCGTCCCCGTGGAATCCCCGATTTTAAAACATTCTTTAACGCTGCTCCGCTCCTATTGGCTTAAGCGTGATGTTATATAGCCTAAAGCTAAAAAGATTTTTTCAATTCGAACCAGTAGTTCCTGAGATTACCGCGTTCAAACAAACAAACAAACAAACTCTTCAGCTTTATAATATTAGTATAGATTATAATATTGCCGGGACATTTCTTCCCCGTTCCCCTTTTTGTTACAGGCTATGTAAGGTAGCAAACATCAAACAAAAAGGATTATTTTTTGGTGAAAAATAAAACCATTCAAAACGATCGAAAAAATTCACCTCGCATAATTAGGTTTAGCAAACTTGCCAAGCTCAGTAAATATGATTTCAAAACATTGTTACTCTGTTTAAATTTTTATCTAAAGATAATAATTTAATTTTATTTTGAAATGGATTTGCTCTTGACTCTAGTCTAGGTCACAGGTGACAAAGATAAAGTCTACGATGGAATGAGCTTATCAAGAAGAAGCCTCTTCACTCTAACTTTGAAGAGATTAGGGTTAAATGCGTTCGGAAACACAGACGCAGGCAGAGTTCCACTCCTTTGCTGTGCGCATTACAAAAGACGATTGGAAACGCTTTTTATGACTAAGTGTTGTGGATCTGTATATTTATGTTAAGACCAAAATTGTACCAACACTTATTGCGAATAAATTGATTTGATTTGATTTGATTTGGTGCGAATTGGTGGAATAGCAACAAGGTCGAGATAGTAACCTACAGTGCGCCTTGATGTCCTATGGTACTAGTAGAAGGGGGCCGGTGGGATGAGGACGTGGAGTCTTGAGACCCTATTATGAGAATTCTTTCACTGATAGAAGGAGCTGCTACTTTCTACACCGTAACAAATAACGTTTCCTGTGAAAACAAGTATGGAAGCTTATCTGCAGGAAAAAGCTAATTTGTAATAAAGTAACGTATAGTAACCATACATTCTGAACAATAGGATTGCTTTACCATAAAGGCCCTATAACTAGCAACTGCCTTTAATGACGGTATTAAAGTCAGCGCCAATTACAATCCTAACTCAATTAACTTTTTCGTAGAAGCGTAGACAATTTGCACAAACGGCGTAGTCTCGTAGCGGCGTAGCATCTCGCGTAGCATTCAGTATGCTACGCCGTAGCACTGTGTGTTTTGCGACATTCAATGCGGGTAGACGCTGAATACTTTTTCAGTTCTAGTTAATTATGTATGAATAAGTAGGTTAATTATGTTTATAAATCTCTTCGGATTACCTTAATAAATTTGAATAGAGATGGGACGAAATAAATCTATGTACATATCTACGGCGAACATACAAAACTTATATTGATAATATATATAAATTGCAAATCAGTATACTTAAAAATATTATATCTAAATATATAAGAAATAAATATAAAGAAAATGATATTGGTTTAATTAAATATTGTAAAACTTTCTCAATTTATGATAAGATAAATAGCTTATAACTCATAAATGTAGATTAAGTTATTTGAGAAAACTTAAAAATCAAAATAAATATGTCTTACCTGTATGTACAAATGAGGACGTGGGAATACATGTTACCTAATATCCTAAATAGTATTCCACAGGGAATAATTAATAACATACAAATTAGCGAAAATAAATGTAAAAATACACTTAAAGCATACTACATGGGTGAGATTACGGGTGATGGCTGATGCTGTGGGTGAGCGAGTTCATTCGCGCCACGTATAAACCTTAAATAGGTTTCTGTAGCGTGCCTTACTTATTATATAAATGTCTGTATGAATATGTATTGATCAATAAAATAAAAAATAAAATAAACATAATTATGCATCCTTTTTTAATAAAAATTGCTCATAAGATATCGTTAAAGATAGGCTCAAAGCTAAACTAAACCCGAAAGCCATGTTATCATTTGCAACACTTGAATATAAATATAAAAGAGGTACGTTTCAAATGAATGTAGTTTAAATTCAGAGTACAAATTAATTCGGATTATTTTATCTAGTGGATTGCGGCTTATCAATGATTGGCTGGCACCACATGCGGTGAAAGTTTTAGTTAAAACTGACTGAACCATAAAACAGTTTAATTTGAGTTAAAATGACGGCTGTTCAATTACGTTTACTGATAAGAGAATATGTCGGTTTAGCTTCAAAACTAGATTAAAAATAACAGCCATGAAGTGAAACTAATTGAGACGTTCTCATTTATTGGGTTTTTATTGTGGCTGGTGTGTCGCGGGCGGCGAACAAACAGGCAAATGAAACTAGTTATGATCTGTTTCCACAACGTAAATATTTGCAGAGCGGCACGCGGCGCGGGGCACATGTCAAAGGCGCCGGCTCCGGTATTGATCTAGAGCGGTGCGGGGGGCGCGCGCCTCGGGGTAGAGGCCGGGGCTCGCGGGAGGGGCGGCTCGCTCGTACTACGCGGAGGCTGCCTTACGTAAGGGCGCAGCGCGTCTGACACCCCGTCTGCCAGCACTCGCCGACACTGATTAATAAAACAACCGTTATCGACTCGCTGCAACCGAGATATCATCGGCTTCTATCTCTAATTAATTTACTTTGACACCTCACTGAATACCTCGCCTCCTAATTCGAGTCGTCCCGACAGAGAGATTTAAGCGTTCATAACAATACCTTTTCAACAGTTCCTGCAAAATAATGAGGGTGAGAATCTCAGGGAATTTTCCTCGACACTCGTTCTTTTGGAGCACACTATCGTTTCTTATTTAATCATAATAAATTAAAAGGTCCTCGTTACGATCAACCCTAATTAAACAGCAATCATAAATTAGATAAGTAATTTAAAAGCTCGCTTTGATGTAGCCGATGCTTCGGTTTCATTTCCCCACGTTTACTAAGCCCCAGTACTTTAAACAGAAATTTGTCATCCGCGACGGAATGATATTCAATTCAGGTAAAACGTAAATCGGTTTAGGCCGCGCCCGCGCCGGCTGGCGGGACCCTATGCTCAGCGCCAGTTAAACCGATTACAGTAACAAGATATTTTAAGCGGATCACTGCAGTGTTAAGATCCTTTTCTCCGTTTTGCAAACTAATCGCATAGACCGGAGATATGATGAAATGTTATCAAGTATACTGTCATATGAGATGAGCCACACCTACGTGAACTAGTCCTGAGGCAAAGGCGATTGTTAAACGTCAAGAATGTGCCACGTGATCAATCCTTTACATTTTGGCACTTGCTGATAAAATTACACTTTTTTCTATATTATCATGAATGAATTCATTGAGATTTTTAAAAGAAAGGCCAGGTCAGCCATAACAATCTTAAAAAGTTATCTGTGTAAGATGCTGGCTACCACGCCGGATCCGGCGCCGCGCACCTGCGGCTACCGAAAGAACGCTTTAAATAATTCTAAATTCCGAACCGGTGCCGGTGACGGCCGAACTTGGCGAACAATGCCCGCGAAACATTCCCTGATTGCTAATGAGGACATTGTGGAACAACTTGAATTAAACGAAACGGAATAAGGAAATATGGACGAAGTTTTGCCCAAAAATTCGCTGAACCGTTCTCGTCTTTACATTTCCTTTATTATTACTTATGTTATCAGAGAGATTTTTAAAAAATAGATAGGACCGTGATACGGTCAGAAAAGGAACGAATAAAAGAACGCGAAGGGTACGTCAGAAAACAAAACGACTTCGAAGACATTTTGATAAAGTACACAAAAAATCACTCCATTAGCTATCCACAGGGAAGTCAAACCCTTATTATTTTCTTTCCAGTTACTTTTTCCATATCACTGACAAAAAGATTGTGACAATATATTCAAGGTTCAGAAACCCTTAAATGATAGATAAAGCAAAATCTTTAGGAATACATATACTCTCAAGTTGAGACATTACAGATTATAACTTTGTAGCAAAATATGAAATGATTCAAATTTATTCTAATCCAGGAGTGCTGCAGCGAACTGCGAAGGGTTATAGCATGAAGTCTAGACGTCGCCGCGGCGTCTCGTACTTCATCTCGGTGCAGCGCAGTTTCTATCGATTTCTCATCACAAGACTGCTCAGGACAGGGATAATCCCGCATGGATAGACTGGTTTAAGCTCCACTAAATGCTAAAGGACGGAAAAGTACCCTTATTATGTATAAAATTGGAATTTCCTCCACGTAGAGTGGAATTTTTAAGTCAGGTCTTAAAACTTTAATCCAAAAATATTCAAGGAATATTTAACCTTAAAATATCTTTGGCGTAACGTTTTCATATTCGGAATAGTCACCATACTCGAAATATTTTTTTCATAATTACTATTATAAAATTGTACCCACGCAAATTACGGTTATACTTTATTTACTTAAAATTCTTGGCACTGCATTTCATTTCATATTAGCACGCAGCAATGTTAAAGTGCTCGAATAGTTTCTTTGCCTGAATAAAGTTTTTGATGGACATAATTAGGCCTCACTAATAGTTCTAAAAATGCACATGGTAACTAGTACATCCATCAGTGACTACATGAGCAGATTTTTTTTATTGCGTACTAAAATGTGGTTGATTCAAAAACATCACAGCTACAATAAGAACATGCAAATGTTGTAGTGGACTACTTCGGAAGAGAGAAATACAGACTATCACGGGTAGTGTTTTTAAAATAGCTACGTCGTAAGCTATTCCTGAAGCTGAATGGACTCACACGAGCTATTTTAATAGTTACTTTATAGGTGTGCCGAGTGAATACTAACCTAGTTTGAATGCATTTATTAGCTGTATCGTTAGTGGCCATTTATATTTCCTAATAATATAAAACTGCAGTTTGTTTCTAATGGTTACGTAATTGCTAACCTGTCGTTTAAGTTGAAGTATTTTCCATTAAGTTACATATGAGCGCGATGAAAAGCGACTTATTAACCGTCGAATTTTCTTTTGACGTCGATTAACTTAGACAGCCCTAACTTAAAATAAAATACTCGTAAGTAGCCATTCCGAATGCCGTAGCTTGTTACTTCAGTTCTGAGTAACTTACTCAATGAAAACTTCGATCCAATTTGAAAATACGACACGATATTGTAAAAACCCTAAACTGATAGTAGCTATTAATAAAGGCGAATGGCAGGCTTGTATGGGAACTTCGTACAGCTAATAAATTTTCGTGTTTTGGGATACTTTTTGTTTTAATTGATAACTACTATGATAGGCAAGCCCTTTTCAACTTTTTAGATTTTTAGAACTTGGGATATAAAAGTTATAAGCAGTTTTATTTTTAAGGTTATGTAGGTACTAGTGTTACAAATAAGTACTCATAAACATTGTTTTGGTGATAAAATAAATGTTCTAGATTACTTGTCGCTATCTTTGTAGTGTTTTACTTACCATTAAATAGGTATATTGAGTCTAGTAATCGTATCTGCTCAGTGAAATGCATTAGGAGATACCTACATAATATGTTCAGTAGCGGATTGCAACAGTTTGATAATGATGAAGTTCTGATGGGCGTCGAGCGTCGGTAAATAAAACAATACTTTGTTTTTGAAAGTATGTACATTTATTAATTGTACTTGACAAGCGAACGTTGCTGCACTTATACACACACAGCACAGCCTAAAGCGTCCTTTCGCAAAACTACTATCAAGAGATAGAGAATGGAGGAGCAGATGCTCAACGCAACGTAAAAACAGCCAGATAATTCGCTAAATTGCTCAGATGCAGTCACAAACCACAACCCAAAACAACAGCAAAGAACTGAACTGAAATTGACAACAACAAAAAAAAACAGATTTTCTTTACCTGTCAATAATTAATTGCCATATGAACAAAACATTATTGATGATAAAAATCATTATTCATTAAATCGTGAACTATTATGATTTTATACAACAAGAATGCACTCTCAGATATAATGTGTAAGTGTTCAATTATATTTAATGCTATTTCTATTTGTAAATAATTAATTATCGTTTCGATATTTGTGTTATTTTACATATGGCAACATAACAAAAAAAATAAGTGCGTTTAGTTTACCTTTTTTACGTTTATTTGTTCAAATCTTTTTATTGATATTACTCATGTATCCCAAGTTCTTAAAATGCTGCACCTACACGAAATAAGATGGTTTAATTGCCTTAATAAGTGGTACAAATTCTATAACAGAACAACAAAAAAAGTTTGCTGTACGAAATCTGCCGTTCACCTTTAGAGTCACGACACGACCCGGCGACAGGTATAGGTCGAGACATTCATTAAATTGGTCTCATCTTGTGCATTTGAACGCTGTGCGACAAATATAAATTGTACGAGTAAGCTCCCACCGAATAAGGGGTGCTTGACGAAGTGGAAAAAAATGCTTAACCTGCTTCCCCGATCACATTTACTTCCCCGTCGCAGGCTTATGATAAATGTTTAATTTTTCTTGAGAATCGCACGAATTTGTTTCCTCAATTTTGTATCTTATACCATTCGTCATATTCCTTGAATACTCATCTGTAAGCCCTATAACCTGTGATTAAAATTGAAATGTTTGTTACAGAGTCAAAAACTGGGCGCTAAAATTCGGCGTCGACTTATGGGAGTTCGGAAGGCATTTTACGAAAATGAATCAAATTCAAAACGTAAGTATCTATATCACATCCCACCCGTGTTCCTCCTCGAGCCCTTTGCGTTCCAGGGCCGCGGTGACTCATACTTTTAAACTCTTCCTTCCTGCTTAGGAATAAGGGATTGCAGAACACAAACAGAGGTATTAGTAGTAAAAGCCGCACGTGAAAATGGGACTAAAAACAAAAAAAAAACGTTTCCATTTCCTGAGAGTCGTGCGTGGAGGTACGTGTGATGTTTCTCTCTTGAAGGCGGCGAGAGAGCGTGTAGCAAGTAAGCCGGATCGCCGGTCCGACGCGTACGTACAAAAACTACGAGTCCGCTCCCCTGGCGCCCCCAGCGCCCCCCAGCCCCCGGCACCCCGCCTCGGCGCCCGCGGCACCCCACAGCCGCGACCTAGTTACGTGTCCGACCAGAGATAGGGATACAGCGACTGTTACTAAAGCATGGTATTAGTCACTTATCGATGCATCTTGATCGCTTGATGGTTTCAATTAGATGCTGTTTGTAATGTTTATTATGTGGGGACTTTCACAAGTTTTTATGGAACTAGAGCTGCCTCTGATGAAACTTTTAATAAACGTTGAATATAATATTTTGATAAGCTACTTTGATTATTAAACTAAGTAGGTATGTATTTAGCTTTTTTATTAATTCATGCACCCATGAATCATGTTATCAAATTACAAAGAAATGGACACAATTCTAATAATATACTTATACTATTCAGAAGATCACACAGTACGAAAGAGAGGTTTATGGTCTTTGACTTCTATTTGCAAGATTATGAAACTCAGAGGACGTGTTTCCCACTGCAAGTAACATGCAAGTTTGATTACGCATTGTAATCATGGCACGGCGAGCGATTGTTAACATTTTATCTCGGAAGCCTAAAATTTAAGCCAAAGTCATACGAGCTGCGAGGTTGCAGGTGGACACGTGGCTTAACACTGTAAGTACTAACTGGTCAGTTGACATTTTGGAGAAAATTTCCAAATCAATAATTGGATGTCCTTTTAATTTAAACATTAAATCGCAAGCTACTCAAAGCATCTCATCGTTTTATCCTAATACTGCAAGCTTTTTGACGCTATAACCTATTATTTTATGAGGTAATTTGAAAAAATTGGAAAATTTTACTTGTCTGTAATATTATTTATTAAGTCTAGACGCCGTTCGGGTTGCGGAACGACTTTTATTAGTACCTTTGTACAGTCGGTGATAGCAATTAACTGACCCCCTAAAAATTAAACGAATTTGAACCTTTTGCTTGTTAGCAGTAAGCTTATCGAACTAGAACAACGTTGGAACTGGTTCAACGTCTACGATCAATAAAATAGTTATTCGAATTTGATCTTTAATACGCAGTGTTAAGGTAGGTATGTTCTTGAATATTATTTTAACTTGTAATACAGGTAATACGTAATTTCGTCACCTTGAATATGTTTCGAGTGGTCTAGTGGTGACTGTAGTGAGCTGACAAATCGTGTTTGTAAGTTCGCAACCAGCGTAATTGTCGCGTTTGTTTTTGTTTTGTATATTTATTTTAAGTTATAAATAATAAATTAAAACTATAGCAACATAAAAAAAAAACGAACAGAAATAAAAAACCAAAATGGTGGTAAAAACGATTTTATTTTATAAAAAAAAATATTATAAGAATAACATAAATGATATTGATGACGACACGAAGATGATAATATTTACCTGCTTACTAATAACGTTGTTAACTGCACTGAGTTTAATGTAGTGAATCAGCATGTTATAATATTTAGAAATATAGGTATGTATTTCTATTTCATAACAATAACATCACCACATTAAATATCATTTAAGTAAATAAAACGGTATTATACGTTGAAGTTCTACCTGGTCTACTATATATCAATTTGTTTTATGAATAGTTATTTTAGTTATTAAATAAGGTTTTGACAAAAAACTAGGTATTCGAAATACTTCGTTACAAATTATTACAATAGTTAATTTAACACACACACTGACATACGTTAGTATTGTTTGTGACCAACACTGGTTACTCAAGTTATTCATGCTTTTAATAGCGAAGTGGAGCACCATTTTTTCTATTACTTGTTGCAAGCGGTCCCGCATACCGCGCACCATATTCCAACAACAATCACTTCCACTTGCTGTTGAATGAGTAGGCAAAAATGGGTGTTCAGTATGCCTTCTAACAATTGCTTGATGACGTTCTGACACAGGAGTATGTAACATAGTAGGTTTTGGTCCAGGACGATCTTTTTGAATATTCCCTGCCTCTTCAAAACCTCTTAGCGACAATCTGACTGTATTTCTCTGAAACAACACAATAAGCATAATTTTAGTAACGAATAGGTAAACATAATTTATCGATTAAGTTTGAAAAAATACGTTTATCAAATTAGATTATATAAATCAAATTAGACCTAACTCATAATGAAACACAGTTAATTGTCTATTATTCTACATTCACCGGCTTTTAAGCAAACTAACGAATTAAGGAAAAAGCATAATTATAAATGAAGCATAAAAAGAATACACTTACCGCTATATTAAGTTTCCTAGCAATCGCTTTAATACCAACATTCTCCTCATGCAAATAGATTATTTTGTATTTTAAATAATTACTCAACTGAGACATGACGATTAAACTATCAAAACTGATAACAATTAATAAAAAGGAAAAAAGCCAATTTAGTAAGGCAAGGTAAAAATGTTCGCGCGTATTCACTGCTATTTGTGCATAGAATATCTTGTTCAATTTATTCTTCTACCCCATATTCCTAATGTCATATCTATAGCAGTTTTTGTTGAATACGCATATTGACGTCTAACTACCCACTTATTAAAAAAGGTAAAAAGTTATAAATAAATGACCTAACACCAACCTCTTAAAGCTCAAGTTTGCGTATCAAAATTATTTATTGTTTCTGTTCAACGAGTAGTGTTAGTCTGATAAACTCATACATAATATTGAATAACGTTTAATGTTATGAGCATAGGGTGTAAAATCGAGTAATTTTTAGGGGGGTCAGTTAATTGCTATCACCGACTGTACCTATGTGAATATTCGGATATTATGAATATGATATTACCCCGGTTTTATGGAGGTATATAGTTATTTTAAGGAAATTGAATTTCCTTTTGTGTATCCAATGATAGCGAACTTTAGCTATGTCAATACCATTAATATCAACTTTGAAAATTAAAACTCACGATGATCACTGCATTTTAATACGACGCAAATACGTCGCCACTAAAAGGTTAATATAATGTAATACTGGTTTATTATTGTTTAATTCATTAATTGATATCTGCTCACTACAAATGCAAATGAGCATGACAAAAACCAATTTTGTTTGAAATGGTTTCAAAGTTCTATCAATCAACTAATAACTTTGGTATTTTTTAGTAAAAAAAATACACTGGTAGAAAGTATTTTATATGCTGCTGCTATCTTTGGATAACCGTTCAGTAAACTATGACCGTGATAACGTCTCGTGTGTTGTAGTAAAACAATCAAAATTCCGCGAACATCGCGCCGTCCAAGTAATAATATGATGTTTCGCGAGAAACTTCGCCATCGCAACTTATTCAATATTAGAGGCCTGATCGAGCCCCTGCCCTGAGCCCGGCCCTGCCCGCTATCACTTCAATAAATCATTTATATTATTAACTTTCCCATTTATTTATTAACTCCTCCATAGTTCACTCCTACGTGCCTTCGCTTCTATCTAACGTAGTTTCTTTATTAATGTTTGCTTGTACTTAGTGATAATAAAAGCTTTTTGGGTCGTTAATCGGTCGATTAAACTAATTGTTGTGGGGTGGACAAAATAATATTTGAGGAAAAGAACATAGTTTTTCTTATAAATACGTGGGTTTTACCTCATTGGGGTATGAGGTAGAACCCAAGTATTAACGAATACCAGTTTACCTATTGTAAGCTGTAAATAGTAGGAAACAAAGTAGCTGTCAACCTCCATCTGTGTTCCAGCTCATTTCTTCTAAACCACTTAGACGACTATTTGACTCGACGGTTTTCTTCAACAGAAAGAGTGACAGGCGAGTAAGGTTTGTGTACAAAATGACTGAACTATGATAGTGTAATTATTATATTAATTACAGTCGTACAAAGCCAGGGCGGGACGGTTGTTATTTATATTTCCATACATCCTGTTCGACTTTGCAACTACAACAAGAACAAAATAGGCTTGCGCTAACTCGAGTGGTGCCACATTACTTTCTTCCCCAGTGTCTGTTGTTTACCTTGCCCCACATCTGGTTGAGAGAGACGCGACCTAAACCCACTGCTCCGTGAAGGTCCAGGCCTTCACTATTCACTCTACAATCAAATTAGGTTAAACTCTGCGCGTCCGCCGAGTGCGCCAGTTGCGCGAGTTGCGCCAGTTGCCGCGCGCCGGATGCGCCCGCAGACCGACACTGTCGCTTCAAAGATTACAAGTGGACTATTGAAATTAGCAGACTTTGTTAAGCTTCGTCTCTTAATTTTATTGAGGTAATTACTGTTAGGGTTTAATTAGGGGTAATCTTAATTTATTGTAGCGTTGCAGAACTGATGTCTTGTAATGGGCATTGTTCAGAGTGCTATAGAGAGAACTGTTTAATTACCACACTTGGCAGATCAATGTATTTCTTTGTCAAGATATACATACGAGTAAAAGCCACGACCATAGCGGTGCCTTTAACATACGTTTAATTGACAGAGATGCACCTACTTCTTGTCAGTTATGTTTTAAGTCTCATGTAATAGAGAGTGTTTAACCGGTCATAAATCCGTATTGCGGACTGTTATTGAGGCATTCCAAATGGAAAAAACACTTTCCCCTTCCGGGAATACGACCCAAGCGCTCGGCCTGAACACTGCACCTTGGTCAACCAACGAGGTAGTCAGATCGTCCAATAGAGTCTGTTTAATATGTCTTAACTCCTTAATATGCATGGGAAACTGCAGAAGTACTGTCTGGAAATACTGACCTGACGTTAAAAATATTTAAAAAAAACGCATTCACTGCTGCAATAATCTGATTCAAAATGAAGTTTCACAGTGAAATGAATCTCCAGCACGCTCAATCTCGACATTCTAACGAGAATATGAAATTCCAAGAAGCTCGGTTCACTTCGCTCATGCCTTTCGAAAACTTAAATTTCATTAGTAATACATTTTTAATTAATCGCTGCTACGTATTAAAAGTTTGGCATTTTGGCAAGCAATCGCAATTAAAATTTAATTGGCGAGGACGACACTTTGTCCCCAGAGATGAATTACCTGCGTAATACATTTTAACGACAGGTTCATTGAATGGAGCCCTGATTATTTGCACAAAAACATCGCTCTCTTAAACATTACACAGAGGCAATTACTGGATTTTTTTCACAAAATATTTCAACGGCAAAATAACTAAATTAAGTGACTCATTAAAATGAAGAATCACTTTGAACTTTACAAAATATTAAGTGCTCATTAGCATATTAAATAGAAGCACCTACAAGCAACAGATATAGATCTTATACAGCCACGTAGACGAGCCAAAGTCATACAAGAGTAAAGTGCGTGCTGTGGAGCGTTTGTTTTCCCGCCCATTGTAGTCCACGATAGTAGCAACGAACACCTTTCATTTTTTTTAAACTTCTGCCAAAGAAGAAAAGCGCCCGTCCTTGCGTTACATATCGGAACACACCTTTCTGCTCGTATAAGTATTCGTCGTTCAAGAGAAAAACCGAAATCTATGCCGCTTTCTTCGTTTTCTTTATGGTTTTGAACCTCTGGTTAAAATTTATCACTATTTTTTTACTATCTTAAAGTTCTGCGCAAGTTGAGGTACTGCAGCAGCTGTTCAAGTTTCTTTGGAAGTTAATCATTTCTAAGTAAACTAAATGGCCAAAGGCGAATATTATTTTGTTATTGTTTTGTTTTGTTTGTTAACATGTTATTTAATTACATGTTTTAATTAAAATTACATGACTGGATTCTTTTTATAACATCATAAAATAGCTCAAATATTTCCTTTTTAGTTGGTAATAACATTTTCTTACAGAAAATTTAAAACAGTTTTACATAAAAATATTTTACTTTAACATTTTCATGATGAAAATAAAAAACCCTTTAACTCATATTACAAGCTCTGAATTTTCCATATTTAACTAGTTCATGAAATTCTTTTCACAGATGCTTCAAATAGTATAAAAAGTTGCAGTAAAAGAAAGTAAACTGCAAAGGATGCATAAAATATTGCTTTTTTCTACACGAGTGCTTGGGAACGTCGCGCGTCGTCAGTTTAAACGTTTTCAACATATTTCAAAGCTTTAGTTAAAATGTAACTAAGTAATAGAATCGCCCCTCTGTACCCCCAGGGGATCACCAATCACACAGGAACAATAGGGCCGCGGTCGTTCTATTACTGGAGTTAGTGTCTTCTGCGAAAACTTATTAATCAATATTCAGTTACTATCCAATTATGTTTGACACTGGTGTACACAATTTTTAACACTATTGTACCAAAACAAACCCTGATGATATCCCATAAGTGACGATTTAAGAATAATATTTAACTTTTGAAAAACATTCTGCAGTACAAACATTTTCCCTAAAACAACAATAGATTTCATTCAAGATCAAGTCTATCCATGTTCATATTTCATGTCGACATACAGGGTGTGAACGGTTTCGATCGGAATCGTCCGCGACCACTGCCGTTATTTATTTCCATCCTATGTATGGCGAACTGTTGAGAGGCGCGCCCACCTAATATATTTCCTAACGGCTCGTGTTTTGGTACTCGCTTAGAATTGTGCAGCACACAAGACGATCCTGCCCTTTTCACTACATATTTTTTTGTCGGCAAATGGAGTTCCCTTGTGCGTAGTACGCACAAATGCGGCCGGGCGGAGTGGAAAATCCTGTCCAGCACGGCAAGAAACGCCGGACCGTCGTACCGGCCCCAACCGTGACGTCGCGTTTTTACTGCTATTATTTAACATAGTTGATTATTCAATTATCCCAGATATGGGTTTATGAACATTTTGTTGAACTATAAGATAACAACTGATAAGCCTTGGATGAATAAATTTTATAACGTTTTTATTATTTACACAAAAATTACACTTAATAATCTCTTACAGTCTACCTTAATACATATGTAATAATGACATAAGGTAGAAGTACGTATTCCCGTTAGTGTACCAATACCCGTTAACAAGTCAGTTTTTTTATTATTGCACTTTTCTAACAATAATAAATTAAAGTTTGCGAATCGCAATACCTTCTCGGTAATATTTTGTATAATTGTAATGTCAACATTGTTCAAAAAGTTTAATGGCGTTAAAACTGAGAGATTACAAAAGTTTGCATTAAGAAAATATTATGTAAGTCCAAAGTTCTGTCACTGAACTACGAAACCACCTCGTCGCATTGACCAGCTAGCCATACTGCGACGGATAACGTTAAAGTGAGAGAGTTAATTTTATAAAATATTTGAGTATATTATTTTGCGATGTAATCTATAAATTGAGGTGTATCTAATTGAGAAATAAGTAATATTGCCGTTTACATCTATTGGTACTAACAAACCCCTACTTGACCTAGTACCCGTTAAAATCGCATTTTTTTACCGGATATTGGTACACGATCAACCCTGTAAGACACGTTGCACAGAAACCCGTTATTGTGTACTTATTGCCTTGAAATAGGTCTCATTTTCCTTTTATACTGTAGAATATATTCCTGCCGGCAGCATTGACAGTTGCATTTAAACCGACGTCGTTCTTATTGCCTTGTGTTATGTGCTCTTTTCCTTCGAATCAATAGAATGCAGTTTCCATTTTCCTTACTTGCGTTGTAATCATCTGGATTCGGTTGCATTTAAAGTTTTTTTTTTTATGATTTCCTAATTTTTGCACATTTCGCGTAATACTGCTCAGCTGTTCTGAAACCAGGTTTTTCAATGCGCATCATGTGGCGTGTTCCTGTTTCTGTATGGATACTGATAACCAGGCAGTAATTTAAAGAAAACTTCAGGCAAACTTACATGAGTCGATCTGTGGATACCCGACTAATTTTGCTCGCTAGCAGCTCTTGCCCACCTAAGGGGTCCAAGCGCCTCTTGCCGGAGGCTGTATGCGGGGAACACCAACGCCCCATGTCGTGCGGCGTTCCGCAGGGTTCGGTCTTGGGCCAGCCCCTGTGGAACATCGGGTACGACTGGGTGCTGAGGGGCGAGCTCCAGCCGGGAGTGGACCTGACGTGTTACGCTACGCTGACGACACGCTGGTCACTGCCCGGGGGAGCTCGTGCAGGGAGGCAGAGTTGCTGGAGACGGCTGCGGTCTCACAGGTGGTGAGCCGCATACGCATACGGCCGAGGCGGGCCTGGAGGTGGCCCTCAACAAGTCGGAGGCCATAGCTTTTCATGGCCCCCGGCGGGCACTACCGCCGGGATCACACATTGTGGTCGGGGGGTCCGTATCGCTGTCGAGTCCACCATGAAGTACCTAGGATTGGTGCTCGACAGCCGGTGGGATTTCGGCCCCCACTTCCGGCGGCTGGCGCCCAAGTTGATGGGCGCGGCTGGGGCGCTGTCAACGCTGCTTCCCAATCTGACGGACCCGAGCACCGCCTGTAGGCGGTTGTACGTGGGGATCGTGCGATCGATGGTCCTATACGGGGCCCCGATCTGGGCGGCTGACCTGACGGCCAGTACCATCACAGTTCTGCGGAGGCCGCAGAGGGTGATGGCCGTCAGAGTCATCAGGGGTTATCGCACGATCTCATACGAGGCGGCTTGCGCACTGGTCGGATATCCGCCATGGGACCTGGAGGCAAAAGTGCATCAGTCGCTTGCCGCGCGCCCGCGCGTCCTCGCGCCACCGATACAGTGACGCGAGGACGCGCGGGCGCGCGGCGAGCGACTGATGCAGCGACACATTGAGCTGCGTCGGTCGCAGTTGCGCGAGGTCCTGGTGGCGGAATGGCGGGACAGGCTATCACGCCCTTCCGCCGGCCTCGTCACTATCGAGGCCATCCGGCCAGTGCTCGACTTTTGGCTCGGGAGAAGGCCCGGCTCCTTGACGTATCGTGCGACGCAGGTCCTCTCCGGGCATGGCTGCTTTGGGAGGTTCCTGTGTCGCAAAGGCAGGGAGCCGGACGCTCGGTGTCACCACTGCGTCGACTGTCGATTACGGATGTCGTATATGTTCCCGCGATCCCCGGCGTAGGTGAGGGTTGGAACACCGGGGTGGTTTTAGTCGGTAAGAGTCTGACAGACCCCTCCGCCCGCCCCAGGGTGGAGGACATCCATGAGGATTTCCCCCTGTACAAAAAAAGGCTGTATGCGGGGATCGTGCGGTCCATAGCCCTTTACGGAGTCCCGGTGTGGTGTGGCAAATTGCTGTGCAGTGGACGGAGCTCGGGCAGGGTTTCACAGAGGTATGAAGACAGCGACTGTGTGCAACCCAGCGCTGGGCACGCCACCATTGCGGCGATAAGTCCCCTCTTTGAGGAGTGGTTAGAGAGACGCCACGGCGTCCTCACCTTCCGCCTGACGCAGGTGCTCGCCGGACACGGCTGTTTCGGAAGGTAATTGTTTCGGATGAAGCGGGAGGACACGTCCTGGTATCAACACTGTGTGGATCGCCCGGAGGACACGGTGGAGCATACGGTGGAGGTCTGCCCTGCTTGGGCGGAGCAATGCCGTGTCCTTGTCGAGGCAATCGGCGGCGGCGACCTCTGGCGGCCGGCCCTGGTTCAATCCATGGTCCGGAGCGAGAAGGTATGGGAAGCGGTCACCACTTTCTGCGAACCAGTAATGCTAACGAAGGAGGAGGCAGACCGCGTGCGGGAGAGGGAAACCTCACTCTCCAGCCGCCGCAACAGAAGAAGACGCCCCGGGCGTCAGGAAACCTAGGGTGATTTCCAGCCACCGTAGGCCCGGGCATGTGGACGGCGAGCTATGGGTGGCTCGCCATCCGATAGCAACCAGGCCCGGTTCGACGGCCCGTCGTGTTTCACGCGTGCGGGGCCCCATAGGGTCAGTGCCTGCTGGGGTTGTGAAATTTGTTCGAAAGAGTCACCGCGGCCCTGGAACGCAAAGGGCACTAGAAGGATCACGGGTGGGTTTTAGTCAGCAATAGTCTGACACACCCTTCCACTCCGCCTACAGCGGGAGAAGTCATTTGATAATTATGCATCCAGAAAAAAAAGAAAATGTACCTACCTGATTTTACCTAATAATAGTAACTGATGGACTAGATATCTAGATCTTTTTTCCATGTTTTAATTGAGACTTGAAGTAGTATATTTTTTTACTATTTTCTGTTTATGATCATCTTTTTTTTATAAGAAACAATATATTTTTTACAATAGACCTTTTTATTTATTTTACACCAAAATGCAAAAATAGCATTTCTGTGAACTTTAACGTAAAGTAATAGAGTTCAAATTCGCGGTGAAAATTACCGGATTCAGGGACAATTTAACGATTACTCGTACAATTCTACCGGTTACTGGTACAATTAGCCCTTTATTTATTTTTTCTATATTAATGTTAAAGAAAATTCATATTAATACGGAAAAATAATATTACACTAAAACTAGCTTAAATTATCTCTCTAGCCATGTAATCATTTTTTTTGTAAGTCTTCTAGTTTAAGCATAGCAGACCTGCAAAGTCAGTGAAGTTCAAAACTTCACGGTTATTGGGCCGTTTACCTTAGTAAAAAACAAATGCATGCTTCAATGGTACAACATACCGTACACAGCACCTAGATGTATGAACTAATACAGTCTGCAAATACTCAGTAATACGGCTCTTCAGAAGCCATACTCGCAGACGAAGCAGATCTCTAACCTATATTCCGCTAGTACAGGTTTCTATAGTAACGACACCGTTGGACGATGACCTCTGAAAATGCTCGGCGTGCCATTCATTCAGCTATCCATAAATCGGTTCAGTTCAGAGAGTATGTTTTTTTTAAATTTTACTCAAGCCTTTTGGGCATGCGATTTTTTTGTTGGGAAATGCTTGTAACATTATTATTTTAATAAGAAGTAGGCATTTAAATCCGTTATGTGGAGTAGTAACTTCAAGACATGAAATTTATTTGATTCAAATAATAATAGTAGATAAATTTGACTACTTTTACTCGTGAAACATAAATCCGAAACAAATTACTTCAAAATTAATAAAGAATATTACTAGTTAGTACCAGCAACATTAAATTCGAAGATAGTTCCATATATTAATATCTATGTATGTATGTATCTGATAGTATGATGAAAGTACTATTGTAATAGAACCGTAGTCACGGTTCTATTACAATAGTTCTTTCAGTAACACAGTTAAGAATAGACACTACAAATTATCTAGTCAGTCAAATAAGATTGTTTTTCATGAAATTCTTGTGGATAATGATCTTTTAATCTTTTTACTATAACCGGAACGCTACTAAAACACGAATTTCCCACAATTTCCTTAAATTATATGAAAATAGTTGAATATATAGGATTAATCATAGGTCCGCGAGGGTGGTGTTGACACACAAAGGGGATTAAATTAACTGCCTTAATTGAATTTAGGTTCCTTGTTAGCCAATGTGTCCGGGGTCCCTCGGGCGGGGTGCGCGGGGTGCGCGGGGCGGCGGGGGCGTTATGCAAGCGCGCGCCGCAGCGCTGCCTGCCCGGAGTGGCCGTGTGCCGCCGCTTGTCGACCAACCTACCGATTAAATTACGAATTAAATACAACACCACCTAATAAATTCTCAATTTTGATGATGTTCGACGTGTTTTGGCGTTTATTGCTGAGATAGGGATGTGCTAGGCTGTAGTATGAGGTCCTAAATTTGTTATAAGATAATAGTACTTCCGACAGTAGTAAAATGCTTTGAGGATACATTAGAATTAAAACCAAATTTATGTATTTAATCTTTTTCCTCAAGCCACCTCTCAAATCTGAAGCAATAGCAGGAGAAAAGAAAAAAAAACGTTTTTATTCTTAAATGATGTTTTATCGTGCCAGTAAAATTTAAAACATAGACATGTATGCGTAACACTACAAAATATATTGAGAGATTATAAACTCTCGATAAATTATTTATTATCAACTGTACATTTAGAATACTTTTGTACGCATGAGAATTTGATAGTCAATTTATAATCTGTCGATGTTATTCCGAGAAGTTGTGATCTGTCATAAACTGGTGACCTTTACAATGTACGGTTCTACAATTTATCGGGTTTTCTGGCCTAGCCAAGTAGCGGAACATAGGGCATAGGGCATTTATATTAGAACTTCCCAACACGCATAGGTTAGGTTCGAATGTTATGATGGGAGCTAGATTGAACGAGTGAACTTAGCTTCCGTCATGCCATTCTTGTTTTTTTTAACCCTGCAGACAGATATAGGAGCCCTGCATAGCGAGGTTCCGCGATTGTTGAAATTGTAATACTTAACGTTTCGTAACTTGCTATTCTACAATTTCTTGGAATAACTTCGAGAAATTATAGACTATCAAATTTTGATGTGTAAAAATCTCTCAATAGTTTATAGTTACAAATTTTAACATTTTCCAGTGGCATATATATTTTTTTGATTTATGTTTAAACTGTGACCGTCTTCAAGTGACAACTTCACCATAATAATATATTACTTTAAATAACTTCACTATATATTTATCATGAGTTTGCCATTTTCCGGTGACATTTATAAATGAAAAAAAAATTGTTTGAAGCAAAAAACCCGACAAACAGAAACAACTAAAAGGTTTAAAAAAAGGCAGTTTTCAACCAGTCTAATGCGACTGGTGCATCAAATCAGTGTGGAAATTTGCAGCATTCCCAACATTTTAGTGTTTGTTTTAATAACCTAATCGATAGGTAATGAGGAAAAACAAATTTTGAAGACGTAATTATGGCGCCAAAAATCAGCCATTTCAGTTTTTATAATTTCGATATACCCAGTGTCAATCTCACAATTAAAATAAATTCAGTGACACTTCTCAAGCTAACATCCATCAAGCCGTTTAGACTACAGAGCATGCCAAAATAATAAACATACATACACTCGAAAAACCTTTTTTTTTTGTTTTTCTGAAGTATTAACCTCATGGCGCAGTCGGGTATAAAAATAATGGATAATTTTAATAAGGACACTGTACAAAAGAAAAAAGAAGTTGACCTATTTTTGACAAGTGACACAAAATTGACGGGCATCGTGTTTGGTTTTGTTTACGTAATTAATTGAAATGTTCTGATATTATTTAATGAGTTCCATTAAAATAATAAACGAGGCCCGATCGAACGACCGTACATAATGTAGGTCTGTGGATGGACCAAAGGGTCAGTAAATTGTCCCTCCCAGGAGACGCCCTAAACTCCCGTACGTAGATTTAATTTACTGTAGATAAAATTTTGCTTAGAAGAGACGAAACTTTTATTTTATTTATACATATATTCATTTAATATATATGCCACCGGATAATTGTAAAATGCGTAAAATTATAAAATATCTTGAGAGATTGTATGTAAACTCTCGATAAATTGTCAACTGAACATTTGAAAAAGTTTTTTACGCATCAATTATATCATTATTAATAAGAGAGATTATTGGCTAATCAATAATCTCTCTTATCCGACATAAATTGACGACATGTTGGTGACCTATCAGTGTACGGTTCTACAATTTATCGGTTTTTCTGACCTAGCTAAGTAGCGGAACATAGGGCACAGGGAACTTAGGGCTCCCCGACACGGATAGGTTAGGCTCGAATGGTATGATGGAATGGTCATGCTATCCATGTTTTTTTTTAAACCAAACAGACAACAACCAGACAGGAGCCCCGGTTAGACTATCAAATTATGATGCGTAAAAATGTGTTCCAAATGTTCAGTTGACAATTTATCGACCGTTGTAATCTCTCCAGATATTTTATAATCTTACGAAGTTTGCCATTTTTCGGCGACATACACAATATATTTAACTATTGCAATCTTTAAAGGAGGTAACGCCTAAGTAAGGCGCTGTTTCTAATTTTGCCATATTTTTTATTTGAATCAAAGCATAATACAGGTGGCCTAATACAGGTGGTGGGCTCGAAAGTACTCACTTTTTCTCTTCTGTTCTGATTTGGTGCCAAATATTATGGTGCCATGTGATGTCCAGTAGTTGTTGTTTGTTGTGGATCTGTGAGAACGTCCACAAAAAATCAGTTGTAGCAAAATTCAAGTTTACTTTGAAACTTTTGAAAACTAACGTATCCAAATTAAAATACACATATAAAGATCTCTCAACGTCTAGTGATGCCAGCCCTAGATTTCCACAAATAGGCCACGTGTATAGGACGGGTTCAAATCAAATATCCGTCGCCGGCGCGACCCTTCCTCGGCCACTCAACCGCTCGGCGGCCGGCTCCCGGCTCTCGGCTCTCGGCTCTCGGCCCGACTAGGGAGCCACTCTATTTGAGCAATTAATATGACTTTCCTTGATCAACTCGGAATGAACTGGTAGATAGATTGTTAAAGCTGATTTTAAAGCGTTTTTTACATTTACAACGTAACTTTTTAATCAAAAACCATCTTGTAGGTGCATTTTAGTTTCATGTTTCCCTTATACGTTAAATCACTGTTTTTTCTCATAAAATGTTACATTACAGCACGAGTTTTACTTAGGCATTACCCACATTTTAAAGCTCAAGTAGGCTATCGATTAAATGGGATCTCCGGGTGTCGTTAAGGACAATGTAATATGAAGGGGGTGTCGTCGTGGCCGGCGACGGACGTCTCTATGCGCGCCGGGCCCAATCCGCCGCCGATGGTTCCCTTAAAACGAACTTTATTGACTGAGCGGCAGATGGTTTCCCGTAAAATGTATTACTGTCTATACCTATGCCGCTGTATTCCTTTTTATTTCCTCGCTCATCCTTAATCGTAGAGATGTTCGGAGTTAACTCCGTTATTGCAGGCTCACGTTTCCGCAACAGACAATCGGCGGTTTTGTCAAAGCGGTCGCTGGAAACGTTAATAAAAAAATATTATAAGCACAGTGACGCATCTCGTTAGATTTCATAGTACAACAAAGGCGACATCGGGCACATCCAAAATTCGATAACAAGGCAGCACGGAGCGGGCGCCTCTGCCGAATAACAATAATTTGGCAGCCAGCATCCGCCAAATTCCGGATGTGTTCGTTCCATTTTTAAATTTGACAGGTCTCGGCCGCCCACCCCCGCGCTCTGCTCCCCGCACTGCGCGCCGCCATGTTGGGAACCAATAACTCAACGCGTAATGTAGCGCGAATGCGACACGATTGTTGTCATTTTCACAAATTATGCGAACGCTACATGCCTGCCAATGTTTATCTGTGCTCGTGAAAGCATTAAATTACGCGTGCTCTACGCAGATATTACTTGCACTAGTCTATTTGCTGTGAACTATTGATATGTTTTATATGTATTTGTCGATGAGAGATAATTCTGTTGCAGTTCATGATATCTACTGGATTGGTTTGAACTACGGTCAGCTCTGAAACTTTGTATTCAGATTTCCAGCCAGCGGCTTTTATGGAATGTTGTCATAATGACCATCGTGGTAGACAAATCTGCGTCCTGTGTGAATAAAACTATATTCCCTTGCAGGCTTGTTTTGAAAACTGCAAGCAAGTCGAATAACTTATTTAGACTAGCAGACAAAGTATGTTTACAGTATGAAATTAATGTTAAAATATCGTCCTAATACAGAAATACCACGAGTACAACGTGGACGTGGTGCGCAAGGACGGGCTGCTGCTGGTGCGCGAGCTGGCGGCCGAGGTCAAGAACCACATGGACTTCAAGATCAACGCCGTCATGGTGAGTGACACATCTATGACACACATAGATACACATTATGTAGAAAAAACACGCTTATTAGACACACGTACATATACATTATGTAGAAAAAACACGTTTAATTGCCACATATAGATTACACATTATTCAGAAAAAACACGTTTATTTGACACACATAGATACACATTATGTAGAAAAAGCACATTTATTTGCCACATTTGCCACACATAGATACACATTATGTAGAAAAAACACGCTTATTAGCCGCACATAATACACATTATGTAGAAAAAAACCGGACAAATGGGAGTCAGACTCTCGCACCGAAGGTTCCGTTCGAGTCTTGATTTTTTCAGAGTACGACTATACATTGCCTACGGATGTTCATAAACTATAAAAGCAAAATATAGCAGGTAAGGTTGGGGGACAAAATTACCTTTAAAAAAATGGTTCAAATCTTCAACCGAAAATATAAGTAAAATCGAGTCGAAATATATGTTTTTAGCGGCATAGATGACCGTATCCTTTTTTTTACTTTAACTTAGAAGTTCGATTTACTGTAGACTTGAGGATATGATTTTAATTTCAACTTGACACCGCACGTTCCTGAGATAAAGTATCTTGACAGACAGACAGACAGACAGACAGACGAACGGTCAATAAAGTCACCCTATAAGCGTTCCATTTTTACTTTTTGAAGTACGGAATCCTAAAAACGAAAAAAAACATTTATAAAATTTCTATACCTGAGTGTGTATTTTATAATGAAATAATAATAAATTAGTTTATAGAACTTTAATATTATCTATGGCATGACTTTAGTTACATACTTTTAAAAGAAGAATAAATAAAACTTAAGTTCGTTGCCGCAAAAGTTTTTGTTTCATTGCTAGAGAATGTATAAAGCTTCCCGCCAAAATCCAAAGAAATATTATTACACTTATTTGATATCTAAGGTCTGAGTTACCGTCAAATGCACAATGATATACATAAGATTTCTCGCCAAATTCAAATTGGCAATTGAGCAGTATATTTTTACTTAAAACAGTGAAAAGTTACAAGTAACAGTTAAAAGTCGTTATTTTAAACCACAAATTGAAGAAAAAAATGAAAGTTGCGTTATGCTTGCGCGAAACGCGCTACGCTTGCTACGCAGCGAGCTACGGCGTAGCACTATACTTATCTGCAGTTTTACTAACGGAGTCTTTGTGAGACAAATTTAAGGCTCATCGTATCGCCTCAACTTATTTGGCGAATTTCTCGAGGCATCTTCATTTTAATCGTATGAAATACTATCTATAGTAAAATCTCAAAATATTATTTCAAAATTACGTGTAAAATGACTATTTCTTCATGCATTATTTATGCTATTTATTAAAATATATATTAATTAAACATCTGAAAGCGAAGGTGACGAATTGCGCAGCTAATATTTTAACATAATTATTTTAGGAAACAATTCCTCAGTATTAATATAAAATATGTAGTGCGTTTGACTGTGATAGGTAGCTGAACATGTAAACAATTTATATAATTTATGCTAACAAGTGAGCCTCAAACAGTTATAACTCTTGCCTCTCGTAAGATCATTTCAATAGAAACATAGCTTTTCATCCATCCCGTGACTCTGATACTTTTTTGAAATGGTAAAAATGATTAATTTAGGATATATATTAAAGTGTGGATATGATATTACTGTTTAATGTATAGGAACGAGCTAAAAGGTAGGACACAAGCATACTTCATCGAATGAACGTTATTAAACTGTATAATATTAAAGGACGAATTGAAGATCTGCTCGAACTCCGGCCCACCTTACCTATTAGCGTAGTTATAGAGATCACATATTTCCATAGTTCTGGAGAATCTCTGAGACGTGCATTTGTCCAATTGTTCATAGCGAATAAATAGAGAATGACTTGGTTCTATTAAAAGCACCATAAAATATTAAGTAGGCCTACAAATGACGGGCCTTAGATAAGCTTCTCATTTGTATTTTGTCGTGTCCCTTTGTTTACACTCACCAAAAGCACTTTATTATTTGTCAGAAAAAAAACGAAAATAATTTCTCATTGTGACATTGTGGCTCAACTGATCTTAGATTATATTCAATTAATTTGAACAGTCAAAGTTTTGCGTGAGCGAGCACTGACACCATTTTTATGGGGCATTTAGAGAATGTAAAATAATGCAGAGATAGATTCATGAGTATTGGCCAACACTGAACTGCGATGAGCTCAATACAAAGAGTTGCGGCTACTAGGATGCCCATTCCTCTTGTACAAAGTTTAAGAGATATTCTGCGTGCCCGAATAGAAAATATGACCTACTCTCGAAGCCGATGTCTGCAGACATTACATGAAAAAGTAAGAGTAGTAGGTACAAAAAAAAAACATTATATTAGATATAAAAGTTACAAGGTTTAGTCACAAAACATAAAATATCTCACGCGGCCTCCCACGATATCTCTCCACAACATGTTCTTATAGCTGGAAATCCTTTATTAGTTTCGGTATGTAGGGTACACAGAGCATCTCATGCGACGATTTACCAAGTATTCCCTACTGGGAACTGGAAGCCTACCTACCTAAATAAAATGTTATTGAATTGAATTAGTAGCGAGTTAAATTTAGTTAAGCCTCAGTATAGCACAGTAAGGGGACGAGTGGATGCTGCGACCGGCGTGCGGCGTGTACACGGCGGTGGCGGCACACGGAGCGCGCCCGTGCTCGTGAATCTAGTGCACAATACAGAAATCCTTTCAAAGTGAATTGTCACGCGAGCCGAGATCGAGCGACGCTTACATTCCCTATTCTGTATAGACTCTAAACGGATTGATCCCGTAACTGCATTGGCTTTTAATATCAATACATAACATGCAGAGTAGCTGTTTAAACGGGAATTTAATTAATAACAGATGATGAATAAAGTGATCTCAATCAAAAGAATTAACCACATGACTTAATTACAATAAAGTTAAATGTTTCATTCAAATTGTAACCATCCCACTGCGGCGGATTTTAATTATAGGTACATAATATGTAAGCACAAATAGGCACTTTTCAATTTGCGTAACAAAAGCAATAAAACCGCTGAGCTCCATTTCGGTATAAAACTCAATAGGAATGTGTTAACGATGAGGCGGGCGAGTTGCGAATTGAAAGAAACGATATCGCGGCGACAGCGAGCGCGGAGCGTGGCGTCTCCGGCATTAACATATTCAGCGCTGGTCGCTGTCGAACTTATGCCGCACCGCGCCGCGCCCGCTCCGCCCGAGTCCACGGACACTCGTCTTCGCGATTTGCCGCGCCCGCTGATATTGGAATTCTTTTGAATCTCAACTAGTCCTCTGTCTGCTGTTGCCTGGGCAACTTCCAGTCGAATGCTAAGTTGACAATTTCGAGGAATAAATCTCTCCGCGAGCTCTTTCTATTCACTATATGCAGCATTACATATTATAAGTACGAAGGCTTCTTCACGGAAAGTTTTGCATAAAACCACGTCGCCTCTTTGCTGTTTGATTGCGTACACAGAATAACACGCGACAAGTATTTAGGTACCCATGTCATCTTTTCACTTAGACAAAGTTTGTTAAGCACTTATGTACGTTTTGGTAAAACATGTAATAATTCAGGCCGTGAAAGTTGTGCGCAAAGTTTTATGAAGGAGCGACGATGTTTGAGTGTGAAAGCCAAGTTGAGCATGAGCCGCGGCGACGTAATTATTCGATCCGTGCCACCTCCCGAATGTCATTTGTGGTTTTTGTCGGTACCCTGACGTTCTCCTTTCTGTAAAAGTTCGTTTTTGTCGAATCGTCCCCCGCCATCTCTAATGAAGGCCTACAGGATTCAATTAACCGGAGGGATTGGAATGTTTTGTGATTTGTACCCGGTACGGAATTCTATCAACTCGCTTCAATTCAATGCCTAGCAGCCTTCGTGCAAATTAAATCGATCAAAAACTGAAAGAACGTTGCTAAGTCGCATACATTTCACCTTTATTGCGATGGGAAACTACAAGAAGAGGAAAGCCATCGATAAATATACATATACGAGGCCCTATCTCTTTCTTGGGATTTTAACCGATTTTAAAAAAGAACTCCAAGAAGGAGTTCTTTTTTTTTTGAAGTTGTCAATTCAGTTGTATTTTTTATAAGTGCCCGGTACTTAGCAAGTGAGTGTCTACACACATAGGTAGTGCTTGAAAGAGCGGTACAGGGCCGGCATGGCGTCGCGGCGCGGCAGATCTCGCTGAATGCACACGTTCCTCTGTCGCAGTGTTTGCGTACTGACTATGCACTTCCAATTTGACGTATTGTTGAATGAACTCGAACCTTGTGTTAACATTGAGCTGCGCTGGCTTGAGCTGCAATCACTTCTTGTTAATCGAGTTTTGAATACGTTTCCTTTCAAATCACCATTCGTCTATTTACATTTCTACAATTTGAAATATAAGTTACAAAATCATATTTTTCAGCGTATGCAAAAAGACTAAATCCCCACTAGAGACAAAGCATAATATTTTGGTCTTTCACCCGCACACAAATTCCACTTTATTTTTACATAAACTATTTACCAGTACCTACCTTCGCCATATCAAAGCATCTAATTCCTTTAAAGTTGAAGCATAGTTGAAATTCCTCCATGTACGTGAAGTTTGGCAACATTTCGGTGAAATTACCCGAGTGTCTGGGGCGGGGGGCGCATCGATTGAGCAATAAATCATAATAATATAATAGGTATAATGTAAACAGTGGCCGCGGGTGATGCCCACCCTCTAGTCTGCCGGCGGCCCCGCCTGCCACCGTGCTTTATTTAAACACACAAAAATTTACAGTGGAACAGGTTAAATTGGAAATTCGAGAGCTATATCAAATATTAGCACAATATATTCATACGCCCTACCTACACTAAGCGACACAAATACACAAAAATAAACTCGTTGTTTTTACATGTTGCAGTTTTTAATCTTAAAATTTCGACTACTCTTTTAGTCCTAGGACTAACAGAGTTAGCAACAAAGACTAGGCAACAAAAAACGTTAAAAAGATATTTTAAGAGTCATTATCAATTGAAACTATTTTTTAAAAGATATTTTAATTAAAACAGCCATTGAAAACTTCATCGAACTAGGTACAGCTAGCATTATCTGCAAAGATTGGTGCAACTAAAATTAAGTAGCTGTTACAATCTTCATCTTTGTTAGAGAGGTTATGGGGTCTAGACAAGATTAGATAGTCTAAGGTTATCAATCAACCAGGGTTGCGGAATTTGTTCAAAAGAAGGAACACGGGTGGGTTTTAGTCAGTAAGAGTCTGACACAACCTTCAGCTCCGTCCAGAGCGGAGGAAGTCATTTGATGATATCCCATCCAGAAATAAAAGGTTACAATCAAGCTATGAAATTAATGGGTTTGACCCAATAATTTCACCGACCGATGCATACGATGCTATAGCACAGTAATCTATTAGTATATCTAAATAAACTACTCGAGTCATCTATTCGAGTATCTCAGAAAGGCCTCATAGTTCTTCTGAAATGGGCAATGGATTTTGATGCAGTTTTAGGACAATTAATTAGGGATTTACTGCAGAAGTTTTATCTTTACAGTACATTAAAATTAACCACACATAAAATAATGAAATCTCTATGCTTAGTCATATCCACCGTGCGAAGCAATGCTTAGTATTAAAAAAAAATCTCATTCTTAAATGTCAGGCCATAGTATGAATATATATATATATATTTTGTTTTCTTATTTTATATATGGTACCTCTGTGCGCTCTAATGATTAAGCTTAGTTTTAGATATTGTTTCTCAGTAAGTGAATTATGTATGCAATTCTATATGAGAAATAAAGTTGTTCTTAAACCGAAAACCGATATATGAAATCCTTTGTGCTCGGCCACGCAAATGAGATGAAAACGATATATTAATGAAAAGGTTTAGTTGGTACGCATGCTCGTCATCATTTAGGCGGTGCAATGAACCAGTCGTGGTACAGCAACGGCCTAGTTTCAAATGCGCTAATTACCTCTGTTCTATACGAGTATTTAATTACTGTACGTATTTGTAAGGACTGTAAGTCGACAATTATTTATTAACCAGAGTAGGTAATTAATAAAGCGCCAAATTTTAACCAATGTGTTTACTTAGTTAGAAATTAATAATTTAGATTTTTTGCAATTCTAAACTGCAGTACATTAAAACTATATTACTTTCCTATTCTCATAGCACCCATCTCATAACATTTTAAATGTATTATTACATAATACTTTCATTATAAATGAAAGTTTTAATAATTATTATTTTACTCCTTTCGAGCCAAAAAATATTCAGTTCCATCTTAACAGCACATAAATATAATATTAATAAACAAATATCAAAAATTTAAAATATAGCGAACCCATTCAATAAAAATTCAAAGGAGGTCGGCTCTCTATTTATTTGTACAAGAGCAAAGCTACAGTAATTGCATTGATTACCATTTAATAAAAACACGGAGTTGTTCGCTGGTTGCCAGAATTAGAGGGAACATGGTTGGTATAAGTAAGTTCGACGGAACCACGCCTGAATTAACACGCCTGAGTTCGCTGCCGATATGTGAAATAGGATTATTTCGTTTTACTCACATACTACTGATACTTCTCTCTTTCACATGTATTTTGAATGAAGCACTTTATTTTAAAGAATTTAGTGCAACAAATTGAAAAAGGAAATGCTCCGTCGATTGGCTGCCATGACCGAAATTCGGTTTTCATTAATATGTACTGGATGACCTGTAGTACTTCGGCTTTTTTATAAACCACGCCGTTATTCTGAAGAACAAAATCAAATGAAATCGGTCGCGCTATTTTTGCGTATTTGCGAAACTAACGCAATTTTTGTGTATACAGGATTAGGGACTCATATCTAAGATGATATGGTTCTAACAAATCTCTGTTGGTGTTAATTTTTTTTATGCTAGGTAACGCAATTTACAAAAACTAAAGCATGGGATACAGTTCTATGCTTGTGAAAGTTCGAGATGTGGTACCTACATAAACTATTCAGTAATATATTACATAGATTTGTCAGCATATAGATCAAATTCCCCAGCAACCGATTTCAGAAAGAATTTCTTGATAATGTAACGGGATGCTGCATCATGGATGCATGCCTTCACGAACTATGATAAACTCAATAATTCGTATAATGTAACGCCAACAATTCGTCAAGTGAGAACACGGCCGCGGCTTGCGAGGTTCATGCAAGTTGCCGACGTCGGGCGGCGTCGCGCGTCACAACTATGCGGGCACAGGTGCTGCCTTCAAACACTTGAAATACCTGTTTCGACTACACTAACCAAATCAATTTAGAGCTAGTCTCGACTACGTCACTCTGCCTCATTTTCTAACGTCTACGAGAATTCGTAGCATGAGATTTATTCGTAGCGATAAGCGTAGCAGTTCGTAGCAACTTGCTGGCCTCTCATAAATATTTTCGGCAGTGTGCAGTGGTTCGCATTAAAAGAAAATGACTAGAGTTGAAACTTAATACTAAAAGCTTTGTAGCGTAGTGGAACAACAGTCCTTGTGAACCAAATACTAGTGTGAAGCTTTATAATATAGTAGTGTAGTCACTCTATTTCATATCTTTGTTGTGACCCTTATGTCCACTAATATGGTAATGTACGATAAGAAAAGCATTAAAGTATCAACACAATTCAATCATTCCATTTTCCTTAGACTAGGTGTGAGTCCACGTCTAGAATCACCGAGCTCCGAACTGTGCCGACGTCTTGCACTAACTATGACAACTAGTTGATGACGTGTTCGCAAGTGACTTTCTTAGTTTCATTTAGTAATTTTAGTGTATCTTTTGTTTGTAAAGTGAATGCGCAGCAGTATTCACATGCCCGATGATAGTATGGTGTCTCTATTTATGTCTCTATCCTCCTGGTCTCTGGGCCTGGTGTCTCTATTAATCTACTGGCCGAACTTCGGCAAGTTGTATCGCTATATTTCTAACATTACGTAAAGTAAATACTATAAAAGTATTACTTTAACTTTTATATTTAGCTCCTCATGTAATCGGTTCAAAGTATTTTATTTTTATTAAATCGTTTGAGAGCTCAAGGGTTGGAAGCCACACAAGCGAGCACAATATCCGCTCGGCTTGTAAGGTAATACGTTACGCTTCCCACGCTATACCATACAACATGTGTATGCTTAAATTCCGGAGCAAGCCTAAGTGCAAGGCGCACCGCCAAATTCCAGCGGCGTGCCGCAGGGCAGCGGGGGCTCCCTCCGTGCGGCAGGGGGCGGGGGCGGGCTGCGGGAGGGGGAACACCAAGTAGACTGCTGCACTTGGCCGACCTTAATGCCGCCATCAGCAAATTGCGAACCACCAGCTGTTTGTGACAAGAAATCTCTGACATAATTCACGCCATTGGACCGCAATCGGTGCCGGAAATTGCTGTGACAATCATCTCCGATGCGACATTTATGACGACGACGCCCACGAAGCTTCTCCTTGCAGCCCGCTCGACTTTAAAAATGCGAACGATAAAAACGCGATCTCAGCATTTATCATGTCATAACGATTTAAAAGCGCATTTAAAAATGTATCCGGCGCTCCATCGCTTACATTGAAACACGTCGCGGGCGGAAGGAGGATCGAGTAATATCTGTCAGAGCGTGTAGAGGGTTATTAAATACCATCTCGGGGGCTGAGTGCACCGTGACCCATATCCAGCCGCTGCACCGCCCGACTTATACGAGTGGACTTTATTGATTCGCGTCTTGAGACGGCGCCCCGTCCCGCTCGCACGCCCGCAGGATGGAGGGCGCTGATTCCTGTAGGCTACTTACTCAATATTCTAAGGCGCGCACCGACGCCTGCACTACTACCACCATGCCCGATATTCCGATACTCCGATACCACGTTTTATACATATCAAATGACAACACAATTTATAGCGCGCTGATCCTTTCCTTGCTAATGTTTAAGGAGGGAAATGGAACAGCTCCTCCCGCTAACGCGGAATAGCAGAAAATGCTTTTAGATATTATTACGACTTAAGAAAATAAATAAAATCCTTGCAAAGATTAATGGGAGTAGTGTGGCTTTTACATTTTGTTCCTTTTCCATTATGACAAAGCGCACAAAGCGGTGCGAGTGAAGAATTATAAGTCAGTTCGTACACTTTTGATTAAACTTGCTGAAAAGGAAAATATTGTTTTTAAAGAAACTTATGTATTTTGGTTGAAATGTAAGTGATATGAGTGTATAGTCGAGCGTGGGCGCAGGGCCAACCGGCGGCGCCCGAGGGCACGGGTCACTGACCTGCGCCGCTACCTTCAATATAAAACTCAATTTAGCGACCACTGCCTTCTAATAAACGTTACAAAGTAATCATGTTATTGTTGGACGTGCCTCCCGGGCTTTTTCTTTAGAACAAAAACCCGACTAGTTCATTGAGATCCGTCATGCGATCATTTACTTGAATAAATTGCAAAGAAGATTGACATTGTGAAAGGCAATTACAGTGGAAAATATTGTTCAGTAGCCTTATTAAACGCGGCCCTGAGTTTCATAGTTATGTTGATGTAAGTAATTACTTTGAGAAAATAACATAAATATTGTATGACAAATATGTCGACGCCTATACGATTACTAAAAAGGGTGACTACAGCAATTAGTCGTATTGCTCACTTAACGAATAAATTAGTGGGTACATTTGTATTATGTCCGGTTAATAATTTAGTACGTAACTTGAAAAGGTTTATTTAATTAATACATAGGCACAAACTACTATGCTCACTAAAATATAACGCTAGCTTTTCCTGCTCTTACTTGAATTATTTATTTTCTTTCAATTTACATATAATTAAACCCATTTGGTGGACATTACAAACGTAGTATATTTTAAGAAGGTACTTTTTGCATTATTCGTTACCACTGAAGAAGAATCAGCTTAAAAGAGGGGACTTCTCGCCACACGGGTTCCACTCCGCCCAGAGCGGGAGAAGTCATTTGATGATATCCCATGCAGAAAAAAAAAAGAAAGGCATATTAGGTAAGGTAACCTATGCATATTCATTCATTTACTAAAAAGATTTTACGATATGATCGATTTTCATCATATGCATTTCTACATAAACTTTATCAAGACATTCACAATCGGAGGCACGTTTCGAAATGACACGATGCCGCGTTGTAGCAAAAGTTCGCGACATGTGAAACATAAATAGATATAGTTAGCTGTAGTGATTTCCTCGAGTTGAGCTCCGGCGACGCATCGGATTACGTTTGTTCATACTCCGAAGCTAGGACTTCAACGGTACCTAAACTCGATGTACTAGAATGTGCTGTGAACCAATTGATTCTTGAATTCATTTTTTGATCTAGCGGTAGTATAGGGTTTGAGGGCGCTAGTACATACCTAGCCAAAACAATAGAATAGAATAGAATAGAATACTCTTTATTATGTACACCATACAAGTGGATGATTGTGAGTGGGGATGGATTTGAAAGAGAAAAAGGAAATACAGTACTGTAGGTAGTCTTAGGTGTACTAATTATATATACAATAAATACATGATAGATAAATATATACAATAATAATTATAAAACAAAAAGAATAGAACGCAAATAAAAACGTTTTAAAGAGAGAGGTAGTGATTTTGCTTTTTAAATGATATAACTAAGTTCCTATGCAGCTACCTAGGCAAAACATTCTTGAAAACCCCTGACTTGCAATAAACTATCGGATTATAATCAACCTCTGGTTTCTAGACAAACTAACGTACGTAACACCAAAGTGATAGTAGATGAAGGATACAAGCACGTAACGTTTCGATATCACTTGTTAGTCCCATACATTTTTTGATTTTTGATAATCGCTAACGATAAAATGTCACGTGGTTAGAGCCACTTTTGTTTGAGAAGAGCTTTTTATTATAATACAACATCTTGCTTGATTACATAATCATTTAACCTGTTCGATTATTCAATTTACTAATCTACTTTGCCATAGAATAGAATAAAATACCCTTTATTATGTACACCATATAAGTTACAGAAAATATAGATGATGCATTTGTTTTGCAATCATCAGCAGACCAAACAGTTCCTCCATGCGAGATTCCGATTGCCCGCTTAATATTGTCACCACGAGGAGAACCTAGATACGTTGTAAAACAACAAGCTACTGTGTCTCCGTACAATTTCAAGTTTGTAACTTCGGAAGCTATATGTTGTGCGCAAGTGGAAGTGTTTGCTCGTGCCGTAATAACTGTTAGGTATTACTTATTGCGCAACCGCTGAGAACTTGACGTACGGGTGGTAGACTTGACGCCTTGGAGATCAGGCTTATGAGGTTCTGTGTTTTACTGCGCGTTTTATGTGAAAAACTATGATGAGATCAGAGTCGTTATCATAGATACTACAACAGTTCTCTGATGAATATAAGTGCGCCAAATCACACCCTACTTACATAAATGTATCCCCGTCTTCTGACATTTATGAACTCTTATCATAGCCATTTCTTTTTTATTTAAAGGCATAGTAAAAACGAAAGAGTTAAAGCACCATTTAACCCCACATGTGAAAGCCGTAAATGCTGAGTTAAGATTACAGTAATCCATTAATATCAATGAGGTTAGCTCGCCCATACCTTACACTCACTATAAATCATTTCGCTCGACTAACCATTTCAGCGCGCTGAATCAATGAGAAATTCAAGGAAATCGAAAATTGCATTAGTAACTACTTTTTACTTAGTGAAGTAGCACAAGTTTTATAGTTTGTTAATAGGATTATTATTTTAAAACGGACACTGGTTTAAGTATAAAATTACGGCCGTATAGTAACATATTAAGGGAGTATGGTAGAACTGTAGCAAATGGTGGTTTTGTAGTTTACACATAAACTCACGCCACTATCCCATAGCTATCCCAGCTATGGGACAGTGGCGTGAGTTAATGTATGTATGTGTATTAAATAAAAATATCAAATTCGTTTATTTTTTTTTTTCCCCAGGGCTCAATTTTAGGGCCTCTTTTATTCATTTTGTTCATAAATGATATTGGAAATTGTTTCAGACACTCAAAATTTTTGCTCTATGCTGACGACCTAAAAATCTTTAAAGCTATAAGGAAACCTGCAGATTGTTGTCAGTTACAAGAAGACTTAAATCGATTCTCCGAATACTGCGTTCAAAACAAACTTTACCTTAGTATTTCTAAATGTTTAACGATATCATTCACAAAAAATAAAAACGTTTTAAATCATAATTATACTCTAAACAATATAACTCTATTGAAAACTCCATCCGTGCGGGACCTAGGGGTACTGCTAGATAACAAACTTCACCTTGATCAACATATTGATAACATCACCAAAAAGGCTTATCGTATGTACGGGTTCGTTATGAGATCAGCTACGGAATTTAAACGTGCAAGCACTTATTCTCATCTCTATAAAGCACTAGTCAGATCTCAACTCGAATATGCAGTGGTAGTGTGGAACCCTTTTTATAATAAATATGTTGAGATGCTAGAGAAGGTGCAGCGCAAATTCCTCAGATCGATGCACTATAGGTGCTCCCACAATTTCCCAAACTATAAAAATCTACTTAATAAATACAATCTAATGAGCCTGAAGTCCAGACGTTTATATCTAGAAATTATGTTTCTTTTTGATGTATGCTATAACAGGTATAACTGCTCTGAGATTTCTAATAAAATATACTACTGTGTGCCAAGAACTGTTATTAGACGAGAGGTGCGCGCACGTCCTCTTTTTGCTGTATCCCATTGCCGCACCAATGCTGGTCTGCGGGCGCCTCTGCGTCGCTTGTGCAAGAACTATAACGATTTTTGTTCAGAAACTACAGAATTAGATTTATTCTTCGTGTCAACAAATAGATTTCGTTCTGCTTTGTTAAAGAAACTTAAGGATTCCGATGTATAGTTATTTGACCAGTCTTGTAGTCTTACTCGCATAGATTGTTCATTAGTGATGTTATATGAATTGTATATGCTGTGGACAACGGTGTGAGTTTCACATTTATATAATATCTTTGTTTATATTATTTGCGCAGATATAATGTGTTACTGTTTGTTTGTCCCAAATAAATAAATAAATAAATAAATATTCAAATTATGCTAAGAGCCCAAACTCCAGCCCGTCACCATTTTCTAGTGTTTTAGCTGGGAAGAAGTGGCTTAACAAACTCCACATCAAAAGTATATTTCACTCTAATCTAAGAGTATAACGATGCTGGATGAGTCCGTCTTGCCTTCATTAGCTTCTGCACTCAAGAATCCAAACAGAACACACCATAGACAATCTACACCAAACAGTGAACACACGTGTGTGCAGTGTTGCCTTGTGTATTCATGTGTGCACCACAGTCGAGCGCTCCATGCTCATCGCAGCAGACTTATTGCATTATGTCACCACGTCGCACCGCGCCGCACCGCACCGCGTCCCCTGTAAACACGCCGACAGCACTCCGCAAGCGCCCAAATTAGATGCCTCCCTCGTGACATAGAACTATTCAATTATGAATTAAGTAACATCATTAGCAGAGGTGACGAATGTCTCGCGGTGTTGTGATTCTCAATTAGCCGGAGTATACACTAATAAGCTCAACTAAACTGTCTACATTTTGGCACCTACAAACGTGACTAGATATACATATATAGACCTACCCGAACTAGCAAAGGACAGAGCTGTGTGGAGAGAGGCGTTTGCCCACCAGTGGGACAAAATAGGCGAGAAAGATAATTCTGGATCCACGGTACACACAGTTTCCAACTGTACAGTTAATATTTGTATTGACCGTAGTAACTCAAGTGCATGAAAGACATGAACATAGTACATGTATGTACATATGTATGCCCGATGATATAAAGTGACATGAGCTAAGTTCACTAACCCGTCTGAAAACATGTCGCTCTTGACAAAGAATGGCAGCTATTCAGCATTGGAACTTGTTTCAAAATAATTTTCAAAGTTATATATTGGACATTTTGTAGTGATTTTGAGATCCAATGTTTACGTTTCCATTAAAGTTTGCAAAGTATATTTTCTCAGCCAGACTAAGCTTATACCTAGGCTCAAGTTGGCAAAAAATGTTCCATATATTTGTCATGTGGTAGTTATTTAAAGGCGTCGTGTAAGCGACACATTGAGCGCCAACGAGACGGAATCATAGTGAATACGCTGAGTTTATCTGAGGCGTTTATCTTCGCTTTATTCGTCTCAACCCCTCATCTTTACCGGTTGCTACAAACGAGAGTGGCGTATCGGCGCTGTATTTCTCCATTTACATACTTTTGTAAAACGATCTGCTTCAATATTCTTTGCAAATAATACCTTTAATGAGACATACATACGTTGTACACACAACTATGTGGCTACTTATTCAAATTGAAGCTATTATAGAGTACGCGCATTGCAACCCTTGCGGTTAATTAATTCTGTCAACTAAAACAACAAACTTGTGCAAACAATTGTAAATAACGTTGCAATTATTAAAATATAACAGCACAACATTTACAAAGACTCCATTTGGTTGCACAAGAAGCGCGCAAACAGAATAGTTCGCATAATAAGTTGGGAATAGGAGTCGGCGATAGTGGGCCGAAAGCGGCGGAACTTAGCTCAACAATAAAGTTGAAAAATCGAGGGGATTGCTGCGCTGCGGGCGTCGCACGGAGAAAAAACGACGCCAACATTTCGCACTTAATGAAACTGTAGCTGAAACAAAATAAAGGCATGTATTTACGGCCGGCACTAAGCATTGTTCCAAGAATACTCCGCTCGCGAAGCCGCTCCTAATGGCCGAGATAAAATATTTGAGGTGTCTTGTAATTATTTAATTGCTGCTTTTCTCTATTAGCCGTGCGACTCGAATCGTGGTTATGCACAGCACAATTTTCGTTTGTTTGGAATATGTCATGCGTATTACAGTGTAGAATGGCCATACGTATTAGTTACGTATAGTTTAAGCTTCGTCACAATAGAAAGACGAGTTGCAATTTTGAAATTCGTATCGTGTCGCAGTCAGATTAAAAGATTTTCTCCTTATTATGAAAGGATTAATTTTAATAAAAATCCTTTTGCGTGGAGCGCGGGGTGTCGGACGCTGCCGCGCTGCAAGTGCGGTGTAGTGGCGTAGGGGCGGGCTCACTCAGTGCAAGTTTTAATTACTTCGCCCCCGCTTCGCGAGCTTGTTCCTAGGATGGGGCTATTTCGTCTCACAACTAAAAACTCTCATTTATAAACTGTGTTTTCTGTAGACCTTTTTTAAAGCTTCTGAATACGTAATAAGAGCTAGTTAGAATAATGTTCCGAGTTGATCGAGTACCGACACTCAAATTGAGAATGATAAAGTTTCCATCGTAAAAACACTAGCGCATATTTTCAACTAAGTTATTTGTTTGAAACTATAAACAAGCTGCGGTTTGTTTCGAAAACATTTGAGCTACATAATTGTGAGTATAGGTGTGCCCTAATGGCCTAAATGCTACAATAACGAAGTTTATACAATCGACGTGGAGCCACACAGAGCCATGGAGGCAATCGGTTCTGGGTCGTTAAGATCACGCAACCCCTATCATTATTATCAAACACTCGCAGGTCAAAGGATTGCCAAATGTCTGCAAGCAAGGTGACCTGCAAACGACCTCACTTATCTACGATATCTTTCTTTAAAGATGCGGTCTGAGATTCCATTTTACTTGTAAATCGGCTTAATTAGATATTTTGGCCTTAATCTGAACACAAGCTTCTCCCGTTTGAGTTCAGATTAAGACCGAAAGTCCTATTTAACTTAAATTGTTAATCCTATTTTCTAATATTTTACCAAACAAAAGGTTAATTAAATTAAATTAAGAAAAGAAATAAATGTAGCGGTGGGTGTTTTAAATATTGTGAATTTTCTCATTAATTTTTTTTTTATTGAAATAAATTTTGCGGAAACTTACTGAAAACGTTATAAAAAGCCTGTGGTGGAAAAACACGTCCTGTCTTCAATAAAGCAAGAGAAAGGTGTGGCGGGGGAGTGGAGCTGATTATTTTTGATCGTTCGCTAAAGCCTGGCTGTGGGACAAAGGCTGCTATCGATCAGCCCCATTCCATGCCGGCTAATTGCCGACAATTGTCTACCGCTTTTATCCGGCCACTCTTTGTGCTCACGGTCGCGGCTCGCTCCATGACTTGACTGTTTCAACCCTTGCAAATCATATCAAAGGGGAAATGTTGACACAAATGCAAACTTTTATTTTAAACCGGTGTGCTTTTACTTGTCGCAACACAACCGGTAGTTTTTACAAACGCGTGGCTTAACAATTGTCATCGTTAGGGACTGATGTTGGTGTACGTTAGACCTGTTATTTTATTTGTTGTTCTGTTTGCTATTGTTTTAATGGGGTCAATCCAGCTATTCATGTTGTTCATAAACGATGTATTCACGTTGTAGAAATAAACTGTTTTGCGCAATCTCCCATTTGGAAGCTTATGCTTTAGTCTGCTAAGAATTTATTTCATACCGGGCTCTTCTCTGCTTCATACCTACTTAATTGTACAATACCTAATCCATTTAAAAGTGCAAACCTTCCTCCGTCATTTCATTCAGCAGGTATCCTATTCTTAGGCTAACATCCTCACTCATCATCTATGTATTAATCGAGTTAAATTTTCACAGCGCATAATGGACAGTGCAGAGGCTGCAGCGTTATCAGCCGGTAACGGAGGCAGCGATGGGGCCCCGGGCTCCTACTACGACGCCCGCTGGCTGAACGTGCACGCAGATGACGGGACGCTGGCGGCCCGCGCGCGGCGCCTGGCGCTCACGCCTAGTAGACACTTCGACCACATCGCCGTCAACACCAGCTACAGCGCCGTGCTCATGCCGCCTTATATCAATACTGACGGTTTGTACTCTTATGTATTCGATTGTGAGATCTTATTTTATGATTGTTATCATCAGGGGATAACAGAAATAACTGACTGTTGGACACAAGCAGCACTTAAAACGAAATAAACAATCAGCCAGACCACTGATCATATGTTTAAGCATTCTGTCTGACATTAGTCCGTAAAAAACCTAAAAAAAAAAACAAATATAAACCTCAAAGTTTTTTGTAAGTTCTCTAAATAAAATCAAGCTATGGATTTCATTAACTTTGTAATTACGATCCTCAATATAAGATTTCAGGCATTCTATTTTGATATTTTTTTAATTACACAGTAATAAGGTATCTCCTTCAAAGTAAATTTTGTATCTACCAGTCTCCAAGCAAGTCGTTTAAGTAACTATTCAACCAAAGTATTTTCAAACTATTATATAATATTTTTTACATTCTCAAATGAACAGACTTCAACAGAATCTTAAATCAACCAGTCATCACAGATTACAAGACGTACAGACACCAGTGTCCGTCCTCATATTTTACGCGGAATAATAAAACGCAAGCGAAAAATAATCCTCTCCATCCCTAAATAATGGAAGCCAATATATTGTTGACACACGGGAGGGTAGCGCGAGGGGAGGCGGGGGCAGGGTCTCAGGGTGGCCATAGATGATTAATGGACAGATTGACGTATTCCCCACTATTTAGAAGCGCTCACTCGAACAAACGTTATTTCAAATCTATGATGAATTATTGTTGACGAAATTACGACACGCTCGTACTTTTAAATTAAGAAGAAAGTTCCAAAATGGGAGACGCGATCGCTTCGAGATTATACATAATTATACGACTACGATCTGATTACTTCTTTATATCACGAATCTAGTTGAACTGGGATTGGATAAATCTTAAAGATTTCTTGTATAGGTAATCAAAATTTTGGCAGAAATCGCTACAAAAGATATTTAGCAAATGTAGCTGAACCGCCAAAAATATACACACAGGAAACTTCCCACAAAATCTTTCACGCTTCCGAAAGCCCCAAGATATCGTTTAGCAGCCCGTATTTAATTTAAAGGGCGTAATTACATAGGGCGTGGTGCGTTTATTTAACAAACCCATGGTACACAGGCGAACCATTAATTTTTCCGGCCGGCGGTCCAGGAGAAAGCAATCACGGTTGCCCAATGAACCAAGTTTGCCAATTACACTTCTTTTAATGGGTAGTTAAAGAAAATCTCCCTAATTGGTGGACAGAGTGCCAACAGTGTCGCGATTATCCTGTATTGTGTAACGGAAAGTTACTGCGTTCATACATAATGCATAAGTTTAACAGCACGTGAAATAATTTACATATAATAAGCTGAATTTAAAGTTGTTCGTGCTTGTGGCTGCTTCATAAACACTTTTATTGCTGTCTACAAAAATGGTCCGCAACTACAATTCAAATTAAATTTTATTTTTAAAACAGGATAGATTAAACTATTTCCGACAGTCGTAATTTTCAGCAAGTTGTAAAATATTTTGAGTATATGCTTTTTTTAAATAAACAGTTTTCGTTTGTTTCTTTCTAGATGTTTATATTACGGTCTACAATATTAAATTTAACCGTAGAGTTTACAACTACATAATATATTCTCATTAAAAAAAACCCTAATGGGATCTACGCAATCATCCAATTTAACACTCCCCAAAGAATGGTTCGCAATAAACGTAGCTGTAAAATATTGTCCAAGTTGGGACGCGACAAGTTAAAGTTGTCTGTTGTGGCAGATGGCGAGGTTCAGAACCAGATCGCGTGGTCGGAGCACTTGGATCCACTGTTCGTGAACAACTACGAGATCGACCCCACGCTGTCGTGGCAGTACTACGCGTCGTCTTCGGGCTTCATGAGACGGTACCCAGGTAAGGGAAATAAACTGGTGAAATATTGTACAGGAAGAGCGTATTTATCGTAACTCGTACGAAACCAAATGGGACAGGTTTCATACTATACTATACTATACTAAGAAACACAAGTGAACTATTTTAACTATTATTCTCAAACCTAAATATCAATTCGCCATATTTGTTTACAATTAAAACAAGTAAAGAAAAAAAACACACTATATTTAATCCTCTAATGAAATTATTGATGTTTGCTACGAATGCTACGAGCACTACGAGAGCGCTACGAGAATGCTACGAACGCTACGCGCTACGTAAAATATTTATCAGCCCATCTTCGCCGCAAATGAAAGTCAAACATTTACCTAATCTCGTCTCATATTAAACTTACCTACGAACTATTTGATTGATATTAAAATACAGACTTGTTTTATTTGTATTTGACAGTAGTGTTTGGAAACAATATTGCTTCATTAACGTAAATGCTAACATGAAAATTAAAAATATTTCAAAGTAATATTTTTGTCTCACAGCCATGTCCTGGCCACCAGAAGACGGTTACTCGCACCACGCGCGAGACTTCTACGACTTCAGGTCTTCAAACTGGTTCGTGGAGGCCGCGACTTCTCCCAAGGACCTGGTGATCCTTCTCGATGATTCCGACGACCTGAGCTCATCGTACTGGCGGCTGGCCAAGTCCACCGTGTCGGCTTTACTGGACACCCTCGGGCCGAACGACTTCGTCAACATCTACCGCTACAGCGATACGATATCCGAGCTACACTCCTGCTACACCAAAGTCCTAGCTCAGGTAAGTGTACCCAGTTGTCTGTTCACCGCCGTAGGGTGACTGAGACTGACTAAAGCCGCGGCGCTACCTGTGTTGAGAAGTTTTTGATCCTGGCTCATGTGATTTCCTTTGTTACGCTTTCACGCCTAAATCGCCGAACCGATTTTGATGAATTTTGGTACAGAGATAGATGAACCCTGGTGATGGTTACATAGGTTGCATCAACGCGAGCGAAGCCGTGGAAAAGCTAGTTTGAAATAAATCAAAAAGTAAGCATTTCACGTAATATTTCTCAGAAAGTCACTCCTACCCCTCTAGATTGGAAAACATTTAAAAGATCCCGCTCTTTACGCTCAGATTGAAAACACATTTATCACTGAATATTCCAAGAAAACCAAATCTTATTTTAATATTAAGAGTATCCTAGTTTCTGATCTGAGCTCCGATTCATCTTCAAGTTGGCAAGCTTCACTGAAATCTGTTTAAAAGTTCCAACGGTTTGAATTATTAAGAAACGTGAGCAAAATAGTAATAAATGATCGCATTTACTTGGAAACATAAATGATTTTATTTGAAACACAAATATAGGTGAAACATGTTGTCGTATTACGATGATACGATAATATTACATTAATAACCCTCGCGTTATAAGCTTAACAAAAGTTCAACACGGCCGGGCCCGAAGCCGCGACCTTTCGATCCGAAGTTCACGCCCTGGTCTATTGGCTTTTTACTAACATTAGTTTCGATATTATCGAATCTTAGTGACTTATAACTTTATCAAAATATATTTCCAATCTATGAAATACTAATTTCTGCCAAACGCTTCGCTTGCATTGAAAATCGAAAATTACATATGTTGCGGAATTTGTTCGAAAGAGTCATCGCGGCCGTGGAACGCAAAGCACACGAGAAGAATCACGGAAGGGTGGGTTTTACTCAATTAGAGTCTGAAACTCTCTTCCGTTCCACCCAGAGCGGAAGAAGTCATTTGATGATTTCCCAACCAGAAAAAACTTTTTACAAAAAAATACAACCGACTTTTACGCAAAAAATCAAAAAAGTGCAAAATAACTTTAATTTCGGAACTCGGTGTTTGTGGTTGCTTTTTCGTTTTTTGAACACCGACTTCCGAAATTAAAGTTATTTTGCACTTTTTTGATTTTTTGTGTAAAAGTCGGTTGTATTTTTTTGTAAAAAGTTTTTTATTTTTCACTTTTTAGTGGTACCTACACCCCCTCCCCTCCCCCACCTAATCGAACTAATCACATCGGTGTAAAAAAACGTACTGCTCCTTTGCAGAGTAAACTAAGAGGTCGTCAATGTAGACAATTTAGATATTTTTTTTAGATTTTTGTTGATTTTTCAAAAGCCGCTTGTTTGATTTCGATAAAATTCATGGGACCATTTGGGAAGTATACCCTTTCCAAAAAAAAAAGAATTTTTCAAATCGGTTGACAAGCGACGGAGTTATGCGCGAACAAACATTAAAAAAAAAACATACAAACATCCGAATTGAGAACCTCCTCCCTTTTTAGAAGTCGGTTAAAAAAAAGAAATCGAACATTATTCAAAGAGAACATACTCCCGGGATGAAAAGCAAGTCCTATTTATATATATATCCATTTTATGGCAGGATCTATGCCTGCACCAAGTTTCATCAAAATCCGTTGTGCCGTTGGGACATTGAAAGGAAACAATCAGACAAACAGATTTGCCTTCACATTTATGATATTTAATTACGCGTCCTTTGGGAAGAAATTAAGTGGGCACATCCGCTCCGTGATTAATATGAGTTCACGAATACTCTTGTTAGTTAATAATGATAGCATAATGAAGAGTTTAGCCAAAGTTAGTGGGAGTCAGATTTCGCCAAATAAGTAGGCAGCAATGTGCGTAGGCGTTCCAATATAATCCATCAGTATTTATTTGTTTACGCTGTATTAGGGTATTTGATTACCCGTGCACTAATATTTCGTCGGTATAAAGCCCACGTATCTACGGAGGTTATTGTGTTAAACGCTAATAGAACGGAAATATTAACGTGGGCAGAGATATGTGAATATGTTCGGATATAGGAAACAGTATAATGTAACTGTTATTTGGTTACGGATTGCACAAAAACCTACGCGAGGCAACATAACGCGACTGCGATTGGTTTTGTTTTTCGATTTATCTGTTGTTCAATAAAATCCATCTGCATAGCCTTTATCATGACTATGTTATAGTGGCTTCTAGTCTAACCGGATTTTAACATAGATTGACTGACTAGCTGACCTCTAAACCCCTGTAGTTGCGTAACCATACCCCACGTAAGACTCGGCAATTAATTCAATTAAAATGTCAGATTTAGCTAAAGGTAACTATTACCTTCATTCAATAGGCGTTAGAATAACAAACGACACAGTAATTAACAAATATCGTCAGGGGAGCGTTTTATAAAATATGAAAACGTTGCTAATAGTTTCCCACATAATATTATCCAAGCGCGAACAGCAATCAAGGGTAATTAAACGACATATAAGTTTAATTAAAACAAAGGTTGCCGGTACAGGTGAGCTAAACAAATTGTTTCGTGTCACTACTGATTTAACATGACTTAAATTCCTTTCTGTGTCGTTGCCTACCTACGTAAAAAGCTTTTAATATCGGTTTATGCGTGTCAATTACTGCGCGGCACATTGTCAACGATTTTGTATTTACAATGCTGGATTTGGGTCACGTCAAGATAATAGCACGTTAAGAATTATACACCAAAATTTGTAAAAAAATACTGACGAACATGGAAATGTACGCGGAAAACGTGATGAAATTAAATGCTCGAGCTCGCTGCCCGTGACGAAATGGAAGCTTATTGCTCGTGTGTTATTAATTATTCAGAATTTCACAAAATAAAATTAATTAAAATTGGTATGCAATCGGGATATCATAAAGAATCAGCTACAGTAGCAAAATAGCCATCACAATAAGGAAGTCCTTTGAAAACAGTCATCAGTTTTTGAAATTCCATTTCAGCGGACCTCATTTGCACAATCAAAATGTAGGTAATTTTTAATCATGCATCGGTATTTTCCAACAGAAACGGCAATTCAGCTTAATCTTCTAACAATGAAGGCCGTTAGACGATTAGGAATCCTAGATTCAAGTAAGGCCTAGTTAATTAAAGGCTAACTCAGGTCTAGTCCGGTAGAAGTCTAAGACCGGGTTTCCTATAGACGGGCATAATGAAATACCAAGCCCTATTTGGAATAGGTTTTAATTAACATACGTGACCACGCAATATCTGAAGTGGCCGGTTAAGAATGGCTCTTTAGATTCCGTACAAAATATCCGCAGCTTTATTAAGTACTAGCTTCTGCCCGCGACTTCGTCCGCGTTGAATAGTTACTTTACCCCCGATTTTGAAACTCTCAGCCTGATCGGTTTAAAACTGACAAAGTTTCATACAAAGTTTCATCCCCTATTTTATCCCTTTAGGGGTAGAATTAATCAAAATCCTTTTTTAGCGGCCAAATTTCAGCCCGATCTGTTCAGTGGTTTGGCCTGTGCGTTGATAGATCACTATGTCAGTCAGTCAGTCACTTTTGAGTTATCTAAATTTAGACTAGCAGCGCCCCGCGGTTTTACCCGCGTAGTTCCCGTTATCGTGGGAATATGGGGATAAAATATAGCTCATGTTACTCAGGGTGAATGTAGCTTTCTAACGGTGAAAAATTTTTTGAAATCGATCCAGTAGTTTTTGAGTGTATTCGTTACTTACAAAAATACAAATCTTTCTTTTTTATAATATTAGTAAGTATAGATTTTATGAGCTCCAATCTTTATAATAACGAATTCGAAAATGAACTTACTATTTCTAATTCAATATTGAATATCGAGTACATATGTATCTACTTGCCGCCATTTCAATCACACCTGCACTTAAAATCTAATAACGAATCCAAAACGAAATTATAAACTTGAGCAGTTTACGCGTTGGTTACGTTACGTTCGTATACGTTTATGCAATGCTATCATTAAGGTCAGAGAGAGTTTCCAGCCATGGATACCACTAGCACTTCCGGAAGCACCACCAGGGCCCACTCGTGGTTGTAATAATCTATACTTATAATAAATCTGTAGAGAGGTCAATTCTGTACAAGGAATATATTTTCAAAATAACTATCAGGGGGTGATTAGTGATCGATACTGGTGCCAAAAATGCAATCAGTAAAATTTTTATCCGTCTGTCTGTCTTTCTGTCTGTCTGTCTGTCTGTCTGTCTGTCTGTCTGTCTGTCTGTATGTTCTTTATAGAAACAAAAACTACTCGACCGATTTTAACGAAACTTGGTGCAATTATTCTTCATACTCCTGGGCAGGTTATAGTATACTTTTCATCACGCTACAATTAATAGGAGTAGAGCAGTGAAGGAAAATGTTGGGAAAACGGAAGAAGTTACTCCATTTTTTAAGCTTCCGTCGCGTGTGTAGCCTTAATGGTTAAAGTTACATAAAAATCATGTATTACGGAAATGTTCTACATAAAATTATCTAAAAAATATCCCGAAACAGCATGTCTATCTTTTGTCAATTTTAAACCGATCGGGCTGAGAGTTTCAAAATCGGGGGTAAAGTAACTATTCCACGCGGACGAAGTCGCTGGCAGAAGCTAGTAGGGAATATTACACAAAACTCTGCGTAGGGGGCGCCACTAGCACAAACAGTTACCAAACCGCTATGATATCACATTTATTCGTAACTAATATCCGTGAAAACGTATAAGATTACAATAGTGTTATTATTATTTAGGTATAAAAACCTATACTGTGAAATTATGGCATCCTACGGACATTTAAAAGTAGATGATCTGAAAAAACTGCTTCGAGAACGTAGGATTGGGTGGAAAGGTACAGTAAAAAAAGTAATTAACTTACTTAAGCAAATCGAACACTAACTTGTATTGTTTCAGGCTTAAACCATACGACGAAAGCAATAATTTTTAACCGACTTCAAAAAAGGAGAAGGTTCTCAGTGGAACTGTTTTTTTGTATGTTTTTTCAGCGATATTTTCGCCACCGATTTGAATGATTCTTCTTAGATTTTTCTTTTTTGTTTGAAAGAATATGTTACTAGACTAGTACCATTTCATTTTGGTGAAGACCGGATGAAGAACTTCGGAGTTAGGTAATTGAACCCTTAAAAAATGAAAGCATATCTTGCACGATTGCTGAAATCGCATATAGTTTTGTTTAATGTTAAGTAATAGTAATGTAGAAGAGAAAATGCAGTAATGTTTAATTATAAACTGGTGTAAACAATGGTTATGGTATATTATTTTACCTCTCTTTTTACTCTACAATCATCATTTCAACTGAAAGTCGTCCACTGCTGGAAATAGGCGCCCCCGTGTGTCGCCACAAAAACCGGTCCTGCGCGTCCCGCCTGCATCGGTTACCCGCGACCATCACCCACCAGGTCATCTGTCCACTCTGTGGGAGGCCTTCCAGCGCTGCATCTTCCATCATCTGTTCAGCGAGCAATTCGTACGCACGTAAAAGCAATTTACGTGATACTTCATAAAAGGCGGATCAGAATTTCGGACCAATTAAAAACTTCATTATTTTTTTTTTATCATAGAGGAATGTGGCAATATCAGCAGCGAATTTAATTAATATCGTCGAATCAAAATACCATTATCTGACCTACTGCAAATACGAATAAAATATTGTTCATTACTGAATGTTCAGGGTGATATTTGACGTTCATATATGTAAACCAATAAAATATTACACGTCACGAAATGTCTTAGAAAGTAAGTAATCTTCACCTATATTTATAAAATTTAAACTAGGTGTCCTACGTGTGACTGCATTTTTGTACCAACTCAGAAGTAAACCCAATAACAGTACCTCAGTATCAGTACAATACGCCTGTACACAAGGATGTAAATGATGGCGACAAATGCAAGTATCGCGTGCCGGCGGGCGCCGCGGTTCGGCACCGATACTCATCTGTCACCGTGTGTACGCACCTTAATGGATTCTATGGAGCCGACTTTAATGCGTCGACGCCATTAATATTAGGTATCAGATCATTTTAGTTTCATTACACACAAACGACACAAATCCACATTAAGTAAATAATTGAAGCAATGTTTATCATTTTTATCGTGTTCTTTTCTTTTCCGTCCCCCTTTTTATACATCAATATTGATTTGTATTTTAAGAAATCTTGATCATCGAATTTCAAACTGCTGGTATAAATAAACATTGTTACGAAACAACTCCTTATCGTTCCTCACTAAAATATATTTGTGAACCCGGAACCGCAGGAACACTGTTTATACTAACTTAACGATATCCAAAAAACATTCTTGTATAACGAACGATCACCGTAGTTTTTCACGACAACTAAAATAGAGCTAAACCACATATTAGTGTGACAAGAAATTATACAACTGTCCCGTTGTGGTGTTAAACAAATAAAGCTGGTAGTCTTTACAAACCACCTCGGGGGAAAACATTAGGGGTACGTTCAAAACCACTATATTATAAAGGTAGTGACACGCGAGGCAGGAGGGCATGAGGACAGGAGGACACATTAATTAATCGCTGAGTTCACTTACGCACTACCTCTGCCCAATGTTAAAACGAAATACGTTAAGTGACAGACCACATTTAAATATTTATGCCCCGAGCTTTCAAAATCCATTTCCGATTGTACGATCAACTGGTTCGGTTTTAGGGTTAATTCTTTTGGGATCGAACGTGACATTTTCACGTTTATGGTACATACGATACACGCGGTCACAGATATTGATTGAAGACCATGGAAAATTTTATTAGTCACTATTTTATTGAAGACACAATGTTGAATAACATGGAGAACTTTGTAATTCACTATTCTATTAAATATATACATTTATGTATGTTCGGTAAAGTAAAATACAAGAAAACCCAAAGTTCACCGACCAACACATTCGAATCCCGCAGTTGTCGGATGGGTTTCATCTCTCTGTGCACTCTTAGTCGATAAGACATCCTCGCATTTCCCGAGGTGTCTGTAAAGAATTTTATTTCAACGAGAATATCATCTCGGCGAGCTCACTTTATTCAGTTCATAAGTCAAAGTTTAGAGATAACATCAACGATACAAAGAAGAGAGTGGCGCGTAGCTTGTGACAGGTGGGGAGCGGCCGCGCCCGTATCGCGCGCGCTTGCAACTTTGCTGCGATACTTGCACACTTTCTCCGAGCGGGTCGAGCCGAGTCACAAGTCCGATCGATGACTAGATAATACCTCAACTCCACTCCAGATATCACTATGTTTACTTACGAACAATAGCGATGGAAACCAACTTGTTATTTCACTAAAATTGAGTTTAACAAAGATTTTTCTTTCATAAAACCAGCGCGCACTGATAGATACGAATCGATACATCAAGCCGTACCTACTTGAAGTCGTCCAAAAGGCTGGTTCGCTCTTGAGCCGGCAACTTCGCTAATATACGATCCAACAATTACCTTCATGGCAAACATTCCCGGCTTTATGTCGTCCCGGCCTAAATGAAACTTTGCATATTTAAGAGTAACACGCACCATGTTTCATTAGTATATTCGTGTATTTGTTCGCTTTAACGACTCGGCAAACGCTGTATTTGCTATCTTATGACTTATTTACTGTTTGTAAGCAATATCGGTTAAGTTATTTGACACTTTAAACACAGATTTGAGATCAATTTTCACATCGGATTACATGGATCGCGGTTGATAGACACATCAAAAGTAATCCAGTTTAATTTCATAAAATCAAAATGTTAAAACGTGCGTGTCGTATGATTGTTCACACTCGCTACATTTCCTTAACAATAGGTAATTAAGTTACAACTTGCACGAGTAATTACATAAACAACTCACCGTCAGCAGTTGGGCGTACCGACTTCCTTGTTTTGCATGAAACTTGAAGATAGCTAAGCAATAAACGCTAAACATGCGGGTGGTAGTTGGAAGGCGTAAGTTTCATAACACTGCAGGGCCTTCGCGGCAACTTTCAAGGTTGTATGCTTGCACCCAGCTGCAGCCTTCGTCCGCGGTTAGACACGACTCACTCATCGCTTGCACACTAACTTGGCTAGTTTTATTGAACAATACGAGCCAAGGTGAGACCTTGCAGACTCTTTAGAAGATAATTTTGAAAACATCAGCAATGAAACTCTATTACAAAAATTTCTGTCTTTCTCATAATTACGGCAAACGCAGAGAAGAAAGGGAAAGCAATTAATGAATAAGTCACATTCCTGATCTAAATGCCACCCCTAATGAAGAGAATGTAATGAATATTCATATTTTCAAACGTTTTACTACCTTTTGATGTCAACCAATAAAATTGCAGGATATCTCTACAGCACTTGGATCCACTTCGTGCGAATTATGGACAAGGGGATGTAGTAAAGTGAACTTATTGAATTACTTCAAAATAAGTAAGCCCCTCTCGGCACTGGTGCCTTTCATATAAGGATATAGGTACTCTTAGGGAATAAAACACTTTTACACACAGGCAGGCATATACTCCTAAATAAATCAATTGCTGGAATATATGTATGGTACCTACTTATGGAACAGGATATATATAGTTCTGACGTCTTACAGGATCTGACGATGAACCATGTTGTTACAGGCTCTACCAGAAACGATAAGGGAACTGAAGACTGCACTATGGAACGCTGAACTTACCGGAGGAGTGGCCAACTTGACCGGCGCTCTCACTACTGGCTTTGAAATCTTACATCGGGTAAGGAATATGCCTATAAACTTACGTAACTACACATATTTTAGTTATTTTCTGGACACAAAGGAGGTTTGAAAACGTAGAGGTGATAGAACGTTATCGGATTGATTCATAAACTTTTGACGGGTCAAATTCATTACTGTCCTTTTGGTGCCGTGCCAAGAACTATCAACAGATCAAATGGGATCCCTTCTTTTCGCGTAATATTCTTTTTCCTAATATACTTTGGCATAACGATTTTGGTATTTAGTTAATTTGCCATAATTTTTTGGCATACAGTTTATGTTGGCATAATTATCATGAAGGCTCGCATTTGGTTTGGTATAAATTTATTTCGCATAACGTTCTAGGCCTTATGACTATTAGCATAATAATATTTAGGCATACAATTGCTAGAAATAACGGAAACAAATTTGAGTTATATTTACGTATTTATTTTGAATTTTCATGCATATGATTCATTATACATAAATAATGTGTTATAATATGTGACTTAGGGCCGATTTTTCAATCGCCAGATAACTTATACTAAGTTAAGCTGCGGTGGTGAGCGATAGCCGTCTGCGACGATTAGCTCGCATGGGTCCGCCCGGAGGCCCGCAGCGCCGGAGCTGTGACAGAAACCATGCCTGCTGCATGTTGCATATGTTTATTTTTTGTTAAGTCTAACTGTCATTAGATATCGAAGGATTATTATCAATATCCACCACGCCAACGGAGTGAATTAAATTGACATCATTATCGTGAAAAAATAACCTGTGATTCTAAAGTACTTCAATAATTCTCCATTCCATCTGTTTGCAGTACAATCGCACGGGTCTTGGTTGCCAGTGCAACCAGGCCATAGCCGTGATAGGCGCCGGCGGGGGTGCGGCCGGCGTGAAGGGAGTGTTCCGCACCTGGAACTGGCCGCACATGCCTGTGCGCATCTTTACGTACCGCGTGGGAGGGGACGCCACCGCGGGGCATAACATGAAGGACATGGCGTGCACTAACAAAGGTATAGTTGTTACTGTTATCTGCCGAGCCTTTTTCTAACTATCTGGGGCAGCTTCTTGGGATTATTTTTAGGGCTAACATGTCTTCTTAGAATTATTATTAACCACGTATTGTAATCTAGTGTGATTATGATGACATGAATAAAAGAAAGAAAAAATGCGCCATCTCTAAATTACTTCACTGAATAGGGCAGGTAGAATAACTACAATAGTGAAGTCAAGAGAATCTATTCTCTGTGACCCTTCATCTTCATGCAAACAAATTAATTATTGATGTTAAAAGTCTACGCTCAGCAAGATCAATACTGATTTATGGTTCCTAAGTATCCTGTACATATTTTCCCAACAAAATGGTTATCTCGTCAGGATTCTACGTGACGATAAACGAGCACTCGGAGATCAAGTCTAAAGTTCTGCACTTCGTGGAGGTGCTGGCGAGGCCGCTGGTCATGTACCAGACCGTGCACCCGGTGCATTGGAGCCCTGCGTACGTCGGTGGGAGGGTACGTACACTAATATCCATAAGGTTGGTGCCATCTAAGTATAGTAGTATGAAAATGCGTTGTAGCTTAGAATATACTCCGAAAGGGATGGAGACTTACCGCAGTAAGGTAGTGCTACTGACACCTTAGCATGGTTGTACTAAATATTAAATGACAGATAACGTAAACAGGCAAACGATAACACAGATAACAGCTTTTCTTTGCGCTCTTTTTACATGACTGCCCAAAAAAGGAGTGTTATGTTTTTTATCTCAGAACCTTATTCAATAGGGATGTTTCCTGATTTAAAAAATTTGATTCTAATTGGTCCGTCAGTTAGATTATAGAAAAATATTGGACACGTATTTTTTCAAAAAGCTTCGAAGAGTGGGGGCTTGTGACGTCACGGCGTGGTAAAAATCGGAGCATGACGTGACGTCACACGAGTTTTCAATGCACTGTAAGTATCTTCATTTTTTGTTTATGTGAAAAAAGAAAAAATACGTCTCCAATATTTTTTGGAAATCTATCTGACGGACCAATCAGATTTTTTTAGTTAACTACCCTATTCTTTGGTTTTCTCATTACAGAGCAGTAGCCTCTCTGATGATGGCATGGGCCAACTGATGTCCTCCGTCACAGTACCAATCTTCGATAGGAGAAACCACACGGTATGTATCATTATTTCTATTTACACTTCTTTTAATAAAAATCGTGTTTATATAATCTTTATGGCCTTTACTTATAACAACTTTCCTTCTACTTGTTTCCAGCAAAGAGAAGCTAATTTACTTGGCGTGGTGGGAACTGATGTGCCTATCGACCAATTAAAGAAACTCGTGCCACCATATAAGGTAAACTACTCTTAAAACACAAACTTTTTATAACGACGTATAACTTTTATTGAGATTATAACAAATTCTATCATCGTGTTTACAGTTGGGTGTGAACGGTTACTCGTTCATGGTGGATAACAACGGGCATGTTTTATATCATCCAGATTTGAGACCATTGGTAAGTATGTTTTTATTATTAAAAATAAAATAATTTCAAGCTCTCAAAATTAAATTGCTTGTTAATTTTTATCATTAAACTTATACAAATCCTATATATCTTGTTACAGCATACGAACGAGGAAGTAAGTACAGAAAAAGTTATCATAAAGAATTATTTTACAGTTTTGATTCGTTACCAAGAAAGAATATATGAGAATGTGAATAGTGTTAGTTGAGTTTAGTCGGATATACTAAATATGGCTACTATACTCCACAGTACACTGAGACGCTGCGTCCTCTGTACTCGAATGTGGACCTGACTGATGTGGAACTGCTGGTGGATTCTGATGAGAACTCGAGGGTCAACCTCACATCGCTACTGCTCGATGTAAGTCACCATTTATAGTTTTAATTCCTAAAGGCATGCTAACTTGGGAGTAGGTACGGCAAGGATATATATTTAGTATGCATATGGAACAAGCTAAAATTAGTGTAACCCAAAGATCTATATTTGGTCCTCTGTTATTTCAGGGTCAAATTATACTAAATCGTCCATCGTCCTCACATATAACCAATTGGCTAATGTATACAAAATATTGTAAAACTTATACATATTTGAAAAGAGTAACTATGGAGTTTCTTGTCCGTTCTTCTCCATAAGAATCTACTTTTTGCGAATGGACAACTAGAGTCACTATAATATTTTTATTTTCAAATGTTTTGACGTTCAAAAGTGCCGTTAATGGTCTAGTTGAAATAAATGAATTGACTTTGACTTTGACTTTGACTAAAGTAAGTGAACCTACCACAAATATTTACGTCTGGCTCCTCGGTTATTTTTAGCTCGTAAACTAAAAGAGGAGTACTCCAAGGCTCTTTATTTGGTCCTAGGATATTTTAGGCTTGTTTACTAATGGACAGTCTCGTTTGAGCATCCCGAAGGATCGATGTTTAATTTTCAATAGCTTTATCAGTTTTATCCTTGTAAAACATGCATGAAAAGATTTCATCAAATTCTTCCATCCTTTTCTAGCTCCGCCACGACATGATAGAACAACGAGAAGGTGAAACAGAAATCGCGGTAAAGGTTCAGTATGACAACATGAGACGCGTGGCGACCAGACGTCAGCGGTACTTCTACAGTCCTGTGGACGGGACGCCCTTCTCCCTGGCGGCGGTGCTGCCTGACGGCTACGGCATGTATGAACTGCAGGCCGAGCAGGAGGTCAAACATAGCCCTGTTAATGGTAAGTGAGACCAGAGGAGCGTGAAAGAAGGACGGTGTTTATTGTAACAAGAAAATTTTGAGATGCCGACTGAAGGCTAGGAACTAATATTTTGTCTTTTCTGCAGTCACGGAATACTTTAAAGGCGAAAATTGGAAAGTTCACCCAGACTGGTAAGTAATTATTATACTTCTAATATTACTTTTTTTTATTCCTGGATTTTTGTTTTTTTTACTATTGACATGTTAACGAATCGGGAATGTGACATATCGGGAATAAGATAAAAAATCCTAGAAACGCCGCGCCGGTGGACACATCGGCAAGCCAATAATGAGCCTACCATAAAGAGTTTTTTTTAACATAATAATTTCCCTTCTATAATGATGGGTCCCTCCATTATAGAGGGACAAGGAAATAAGTATCTAGACCTCATTTTTTTGCGAGCCACAAGAAAGGTTCCAGTTTAACCAAGTTTAACTTATAGGGTATACTGCGAATATGCGTCCACATCCGAGCAGTCGTTCAACTCGGCGGAGGAGCAGCTGGTGCACTTCCTGTCCCGCGCGGGCCGGCCCGGCTGGAAGTGGATGTCGCTGCGCCCGCGCGCGCTCACCCTGCACAACGCACACAAGAAGCAGGAGCGTGACTCTTATTACTGTGCGTATCTATACTAATATTATAAAGCTGAAGAGTTTGTTTGTTTGTTTGTTTGTTTGTTTGAACGCGCTAATCTCAGGAACTACTGGTTCGAATTGAAAAATTCTTTTTGGGTTGAATAGACCATTTATCGAGGAAGGCTTTAGGCTATATATCATCACGCTTAAGACAATAGGAGCGGAGCAGCGATAAAGAATGTTTTAAAATCGGGGACTCCACGGGGACGAAGTCGCGGGCAACAGCTAGTTATATATAAGTAACTAGTAACCCGCCACAGCTTTGCACGGGTAGCAGAGCATATGAGCCCCTTTCTGCATGATTTTTATCCGACATCACTATCAAATGCCTACTATCATATTTCAGCCAATCTACACAAAACCTTAATAAACCTTCCTCATGAAAAACGCCGTCCATTGTTGAAAACCGTATGAAAATTCATTCGGTAGTTTTAGAGTTTATCGAGTACATACAGACAGATGCGGCTGGGGCGGACTTTATTTAATAATATTTAATTATGTATATTCTATATTTCAGTTCTGAGAACCAGAGACACCTGTTACTATGCGTGTTAACATACGCACATTCAAATTTCTTAGTGATGTATTTCTTAGTGACGCTAAATAAATCAATGCCACCTTAAATGCTTTGTGAACGTCAGCTCTAAAAAGTCCTATAAAGTATAAATGTATTGGAGGGAAAAAAATGGAGATCAATTTGAAACTACATTTATGTAAAAACCTGGGGAAAATTCATTCAATGGGGGGTTCAAACCAGTGTTATAGTAAGAACTTTTCTAATATTTTAGCATTAAAAACATTTTTTTGTTTCCAGGTGACAAAACTTTAGTGCAATCACTCATTAGGGATGCGATGGTAATCAAAGAATTGGACGCTCACACTGGACACGCTAGCCACCACTCCCAGTAAGTACTCTTTATGTCTGAGCATGATTTGAAGCACTTTACCAAATATTCTAAATTAAAACCCGGACACTCTTTGTTTTTACATAGGAGGCAAATCTATCCTCAGTTCTAAGTGGTAATGCGAGACTCAAATAATAATGTCTTTTTGCGTCTACTTGTGTGTCATCGCCTTTTCCGACGTCTCCTTTAAATTCATGATATTCCCAACATCTTTATATCTCTCTCAGATCTCAGAGGCACTTTCTCACCAAATGGTCATTGGGCCGTCACTTTATAATGATGTCCATATTATTATAGCCCGAATTCCGTGAGTTTGTCAAGGATCAGGTTTCAGACGCTACTGTAACCATACCTAAGGTCTGCTTTAACCATAAATGGTGTTCTGGTGGGTTGGTTCAGAATTTAATTATTTTTTGTCCTGGTTTCTGTGAACCCTAGCTAATTGAACGTATACATCAAGACTCGCATTGCCACTAAAAGCAGAATAACTATAAAATCAATTACACGCATAAAAAGAAGGCCCTTACTGCATGAGTAATAAAAAGCACCACCACCAGCAAAAAAGTGACAGCTTTTTGTATTATTTTATGTTGATGACTAATTTGTTTGTGTTTGTCACACAAATAGCCCGATAGCGACTTTAATGGCACTTCTTACAAGGTAACGTAACCCTTCAGATTGGTTCAACTACAAGTATTTAGACTTAGTAATATCTTACTGCTAACGTTTTTACGTAGTCACATTTCTGCTATTCGATTGAGATCCACACTGGGTAAAGATTTATGCGCAAAAAATGCACTGACAGAATTGTTAAATAACGCTATGAGTAATTGAGCACTTATGCTATTTTGTAAAAATAATTAGAATATTCTATCTATTATTAGGACTATCTATTATTAGGACTATCTATTATTAGGACTATCTATTATTAGGACTATCTATTATTAGGACAAAGAAAAACGTAATGCTGTGACCATCATAAGATGGTCACAGCATTACATTTTTCTTTGTCCTATTGTTGTTTGTTCTATTAAACATTGTATAAACAATGTTTAATAGAATGAACGCAATGCCTGAAAAGAGGTCATTGTATGCATCATTATGAACAACTTTTACTGTGTGGCTGTACAGTACCTACATTTTGTCGAGTTATGCGCACTTCAATGCGACATCCCCATAGATGTCAAAGTTGTTTATGATGAGTAGAATTACTTTGCAGGTATTGCATTTAGGTATTCTGTTAGAAGTTGTATTTAAACTGTACCTACATAAATAAATAGGATTGATGCAATTTGAATAGCGTAGATCTCTTTGAGGACGAACTTCTCCAATCGAGGAAGAAACAATCATTATAACTAAGGCACACAAAAATTTTACTTCGAAGCAAACATTTTGTCAATAATAAGAGTTGTTCGGAGGAGGTGACTGTGATCATATCAATTATTTGACATCTCAACATAGGGATGTCGCAATTTTTATTCCCCGTATATTATTAAATAACACATAATGTCTAGCAAACGAGGATCAGGTAATGTGTTTTCATACGTTTGTGTGATTTTTAGCCAGCACGGATTTTTTTGTTGAAACACTTATTTTTCTTAGTTTGAAGACATTGTTCTTTATGGAATTTTAAACCTTTTTTTTACAAAATTTAACAACGTACAATACAATTGTGAAAAAAAATTGTGAGATGGTTCTAGATTGAATATTTCGACTTGATGTTAAACGTATATAAGGACTAAGTACATCCAAGAAGAAGCAGCAATCATGATATTGTGAAAATGTTCAAATGAAAAATCGCCATTGGGAATTATTCTTAGCCCACATTTCAGGTCTTCTGACCTCAAATTTATTTCTACTGGAAACAAATATGATATGATAGATACCTCTTTCACAAGCCAACATCAACAAAAGCCAATCAGTATGAAATGCTTACCTCACATGTCTTTACAGACAAGGACGGTTCCACAAGTTCGTGGTGACGCTGTCGTTCATCGCGACGCGCTCCGGGCTGCTGCGATGGACTGAAAACGTCAATACCTCCCGGAATACTGACTCTGCTGAACCGTAAGTAGAACAGAACATTAACATACCTACATAGTGACTGTTTACAGAGTCTATAAAGAAGAGGGACAGGTCAGTTGCTTGAAACAAATAAATAATAATAACGACAGCTAACAGTGCACAATGCTATAGAAAAATTATATGTGCTGACCCCAAGTGTGTGGAAAACAACAAATTGGATAATGGCAAACAACAAACTAATGTTGAAGTAAACGTGTATAGTATAGTAAGATGTACCAGCTAGTGATGTAACGAATATTCGCATTCGCATTCGCATTCGCGAATATTCGCATATTTTTGAATATTCGCATTCGCATTCGCATTCGCGAAATTACTGCGAATGTTTTGCGAATATTAAAAAAAATAGTTGGTTAATAAAACAAAGTCCATTAATTATATTTCACTAGAACTTAATTTACTCATGTTTATAATAACTATTCGTGTTAAATCATAAAATGACTCCTCCCGCTCTTTGCAGAGCGGAAGGGAGTGTCAGACTCTTACTGAATAAAACCCACCCGTGATCCTTCTCGTGCCCTTTGCGTTCCAGAGCCGCGGTGACTCTTTCGAAAAAATTCCACAACCCTAGCAGGCACTGACCCTATGGGGCTCCGTCTTCTTTGCTGACAGCTCTTTGAGGCGCGCGTGGAATACGACGCGCCGTCGACCCATAGCTCGGCCTGATTGCTATCCCACCCATAGCTAGCCATCCGCAGAACCGCGCTTACGGTGACCGGGAATCGCCCTGCGTTTCCCGGCGCCCGGGGCGTCTTCTTCTGTTGCGACTGCCGGAGCGTGAAGTTTCCCAGTCCCTACTCCTTCGCTAGCATTACTGCTTCGCAGAAGGACGTGACCACTTCCCATGTCTCTTCGCTCCGGACCATGGATTGAACCAGGAACGGACACGCGAGAGGTTACCGCCGCCGATCGCCTCGACGAGGGCACGGCGTTGCTCTGCCCAAGCAGGGCAGACCTCCATCGTGTCCTCCGGGCGATCCACACAGTGTTGACACCCGGACGTGTCCTCCCGCTGAATACGAAACAGGTACCTCCCGAAAAAGCCGTATCCAGTGAGCCGCGTCAGGCGGAACGTGAGGATGCCGTGACGTCTCTCCGACCACTCCTCAAACATTAAATTAGATTAGATAGATTAGAGAGGACTTATCGCCGCAATGTTGGCCGCCCCAGCGCTGGGTTGCTACAGTCGCTGCCTCCATACTTCCGTGAGATCCTGCTGGAGCTCTGTCCGCTGTTGCATTAAGGGCCATGGACCGCACGATCCCCGCATCATACAGCCTCCGGCAGGAAGCGATTGGGCAAGATCCGCTTGAAAGCAGCCCCGGCCAGCCCCGTATGAGAGCCAAAAGTCGGAAATGTTCCGCAAAGTTCCACTGGCTGTCGAGGACGAGACCCAAGTACTACATCATCGACCCGACGCCAATGGGAACTCCAGGAGGAGTTCCCATCACCGTTATCTGGTATTCCGATAATGAACTATTCCGAGAGCCATGAAAGCACATTGCCTGGGACTTGTGCAGAGCCACCTCGAGACCCACCTTGCCTGATCCTGTCAATGACTGTCGCAACCCCGCGTATCATCAGCTCGGCTTCACACTGTAACCTCAAAATTCACTTGTTTTGTTTACGAAAACACCGGTCACAAACAGTCGGATGCGTTCGTATTAACTCGGCTATTCTCGAAACAAAAAAGAAACGAAACACACTTCATACGAATGGGACTGCCACCAACATAAAATAAACTGAATATTCGCATTCGCATTCGCATTCGCGAATGTTGGCAGCAGATATTCGCATTCGCATTCGCATTCGCGAATGTCCAAAATATGACATTCGTTACATCACTAGTACCAGCACACAGTACGAATTGTTTTTTAACCGACTTCTAAAAAAGGAGGAGGTTCTCAATTCGGATGTTTGTATGTTTTTTTTTATTGTTTGTTCGCGCATAACTCCGTCGCTTGCCAACCGATTTGAAAAATTCTTTTTTTGTTGGAAAGGGCATACTTCCCAAATGGTCCCATGAAAATTTTATCGAAATCGAACAAGCGGTTTTTGAAAAATCTAAAAAAAATATCTACATTGTCTACATTGACGACCTTTTAGTTTACTCTGCATTGGAGCAGTGCGTTTTTTTCACTAATGTAATTGGTTCGTTTAGGTGGGGGGAGGGGAGGGGGTTTAGGTACCACTAAAAAGTGAAAAATAAAAAAAAATTTACAAAAAAATAAAACCGACTTTTCCACAAAAAATCAAAAAGTACAAAATAACTTTAATTTCGGAAGTCGGTGTTCAAAAAATAAAAAAGGAACCACAAACACCGAGTTCCGAAATTAAAGTTATTTTGTACTTTTTGATTTTTTGTGGAAAAGTCGGTTTTATTTTTTTGTAAAAAATTTTTTTTGCATGCTACCTACAAGCCAAAAGCTCAAGCAATCATTTCTAATTCTCTTACCTTACAGCCACTTCAGTGAACGATACGCCCGAGCTTACGACTCAGCATGGTACCGCCGTGCGGTGGAACATCACGCCATCGAACCCGAGAGCTTCGTGTTCTCAGTCCCGTTTCGCGACGGATCCGAAGCGGAGGAACTGAGCGGTCGGCCGCCCCTAGTGCTGGCCACGCACGCGGTCTTCGTCGAGTCCAGAGGTCACCGAGCCCCCGCCGCCGTTGTCGGACTACACTTCCAACTAGACTCGCTAGCAAAACACTTCCTCAATGTTACTTCTGCAGTAAGTCATACTCAAATCGACGACTCTCCTTTTGGCCCAATCTCATCTTTCATTTTTTCTACAGTGCACAGCTGGAACATCATGCAAGAAAACCTGCGCAGGCGACGAGTTGGACTGCTACATTTTAGACGACAATGGATTCATCATTCTGTCCGAAGACGTTTCACAAACAGGCCGATTCTTCGGCCAGGTCGATGGCACTATTATGGATTCTCTGGTGCAGGATCGAATATACAAAAAGGTCGTCGTGCATGATCATCAAGGCCGGTGCCCGGATTCCAGGAATTCTTTTAGCGGAGATGGACATAAACTAACGGTATGTTGTTTTCAGATTTGTATATGATATGGAGAATTTCTGATCCTCTTGCAAAGCTTTTAACAACATCATTTTTCATAGCCTCTGAAACCGCTCTCCTGGCTCGGCGGATACCTGACCAGTTTGATTGCAATGTGGTTCCCATTGTGGGAGCCTGTGCGCGCACACGCCAGACCTTATGCTGAGGAGGAAGTCGGTAAGTACACACGAACCTTCAAGGTATTTATCTCTAGAATTCACAGCATCCTACAAAACACAACGCTAACTGACTTTTGTGCTAACAGATTATGAAGACTACGAAACCGAAGACATGGAGAATGATGACGACTTGGATAGAGACCGCGGCACCTACGAGATCATCATCGACGGACTGGGGGAGAGCTCGCGCGATAGCGGCCGTGCGCCACCGCCTCCCCCTCCTTCTGGTGGGGGAGTTCCACCCCCTCCCCCGCGCGAAGCCGCGCGCTCTGCGGCCGTACGGCCTTGTGACACCAGCGCCGAGCTGTTCACGCTGCAGTCTTCGAGGCTCAACACCGCGCAACCGCTCAAGGGCAAGCTTACTAATTGCCACAACTCTGGCTGCGAGAGGTAAGTGAAATTGTACATAAAGCAAGAGTAGGCCCCCTATCGGGGGATCCCGGGAAAAGACCTGTATATGGACAGAACATTCTTACGTTCTAAACGTAAGTTAAACTGAAGTGGCAAATAATTAAATATTTCGTGTTTACCAGGCCGTTCAGCGTACAGAAGATCCCGCACAGTAACCTGATCCTCTTAGTGGTGGACACGCTGTGCCCGTGTGGCGCCAAGCGCCTGGACGTGCGGCCGCGTGAGGCGTCCGCGCGCGCCACCTGCCGCCGCGCCACTGGACACCATCGACGACGCCCCGCGCACTGCGGCTCATACCATCCTGAGGTAACTGCACTATCTGCCATTGGGCTACCGTTAAACTGGTATAGCTTGTCAGCTGCATAGTGTGGGAGGGTAGATAACGCCCGCAGCGAGCAAGTCACCGTGTGCACCGCCTAGATAGATGGTGATGTCCAAAAATCGCTGCGTTGCTCGTCTGCTACTACCAGTCGTAAGGTTACAAATTTTTATTTCGTTATTCCACAGGAAATTGAGATCCAGTCATGTGGTCGCGGAGGGCGCGTGTCGCCGGCGCTGTGGGGCGTGGCGGCGCCGCTGCTGCTGCGGCTGCTGCGGGCGGCGGGCAGCACGTGACTGCACGGCGCCAGCTAGACAATCACCACCAGCCCGGGACGCGCCAGTCGTGAAGCTTTCCGTTCCCCACTCAGTTTCACTACCGATGATTGTTTAACTGTAATTTCGTAGTTTCACGACATCCCAGGGGAAGCTTCTAATAAGGCGCCGAGTGTTCTTGCGAGTGATGTGAATGGAGGCGAGCGGTCTGTTCAAGTATGAGTGCGGTGTGGCGGCTGCGCACTCCGTGGCTCGCCACAGTTTTGATCAATTTTACCGACTGAAGTTTTGGTCCGACCAAGTGAACTTTTGATCTTGTTTTGAGACAGGATTATAGTCGAGTTAGGGTACGATGATTATTGAAATATTTTCTCCTCTCTGTTAAGTTGTCACTTTCATATTGTAACTGATGCAGACGCATACGGTAAATAGGTAGGTAACGAATATCTTGTTAAATTTAAATCGAGGATTATCACAAACTTGGAGATCTTATAAATTATAGCTAATGTTAATAGGTATTGGAAGATAATTAATGTAAAATAATAATATCGTTTAACTGTTTTAGAAAAATTTACCTATGTTGAAACCTAATTCGATTTATTTCTTGATATCTGTCATTCAAATTTATCGCAAACGTATTGAATAGTTGCATAGGGGTTGATGTAAATAAGAAGAATATTTGTTTGTAGGGAGGTTTCTTTGCTGAATTTATGTGTGCCTGTGTAATGTAAAAAGTCGTTGTGTCGTCGAGAAGGCGTCGCAGCGCTAACACGCACTGCCATTCAGGGGAACAAACTATAGATCGCGCGTCGTTGTCGAGGGCGAGGCGTGTGCGAGGCCCGCGAGCAGCCCGCTAGCAGCAGGCGTGTTCCCGAGCGCGGCGACGCCTGCGCTCTGACGACTTTCCATTCTAATCGTTAGTGATTTTCTCGCCTAATCTTCGAGTAATGTCGTAAAGAAACTGTAAACAGTTTCGTATTTTTATTGTAAATATTTTACTAACTTAAATGGCCTACTACAATTTTAAGAAAGTGTGTTGCTATAATATATAGGTCGTTCAAATTCGACTTCTGCTGTCGTAAAGAATCTACTTCGTCATATCGATCTATAACGATAATTGTTTGCATATCAAAATGTTCTCTTTCGATTGTTTCAAGTTGAGTCAAGGCCTCGGAACATTGGATAAGTAATGACAAAATACTTTCATACGTAAATTTCAAATTTCGGAGTATAAGAGAATAAGCGTATTTACCTATTAACTTGTTTGTACCTAACCTAAATGTGAATGTTACATAGGAGTAATGATCAAATCCACATACTTACATTAAACATTAAATAGAGTTTTATATATCATACGAGTATATTGAATAGTCATTAACGTACACGAGTATACGGCTTGCTATTGTCCATTTTATTGCAAACTTTTGAAATAGTACAAAAGCCATACATGCCTATACAGATATTCCTAATTAACATAGCTGACAGAGAATGAGTGCCAAACCACTGTATTACAATATGTGTCACAGTTCACAAGAGTTTAGTGTATGAAGCCGAGTGAGTTTATGTCTGGCGCGCGCGCCTGCCGCCTGCGACCTAGTGCCGACTGCGGCCTAGTGCAGCGAGGGGCAGCAGGACAATAGCAAGCTCGACATTCTATAGCGTAAATTGATTACAGTAATCTCTTTATGTGTACTTCGCGTATTATAATGTTAAGTGGACAGAGGACTGCGCGGGCTTAGAGTTCTTAGAGTCGCCTGATATCGGGCAGTGTATATGCAGTTTTACCAACGTTTATATGGTACAGTAGTTAGAATACATTACCCAAGAAACTTTAGATATTACAATTCTCTTGCATACAATAGAGAAATACTAGCAATTAAAAGCAATCATAAAGTGAACTCGGTATATCCCCAATGAGTAACAGCGAGATTACTGTAGTCAGTGTGCTCATATCACAAGCTAACGTAATCATATCGTACACGGCATACTCACAATATACAACAGATAGGTATCGTTGATTGAAGGCGCTTTTGAGAAATTGTACATTTTGTATAAATAATACAGTAAGGAGTCGATTTAATGGCGTAGAGTTTGTTTAAACTGGTGAGTGGCGAACGACTGGTAATGTATTGAAAGTGCTTCTAGTAAGCGTCGAGTCTTCCATAGCAGTCGAACGCGGGGCGAGTGTTTACTGTTACGTCTAAGTATTAAACGATAATAATAGCGTATACTTATCATAGCATAGGCGGAGCTCGCGTCTTGTACCATGTGCAGATATTTTTACTTGCACTTCGCGGGATTTAGTTCTATGTAACTATAGACACAAAACAAATACCTCGTTTAGTTACTCAAAATGTAATAGTTAGACAGAGTTAGCGTTTATTTCGCGTTTAGTTCTTGGACATATCAATTCAGGCACCAAATGAGACTATAGCGTAAGCAATTTTTAAATTTTTTCATGTATAACACAATATTGATATCGATTATTTTAATAAGGCCTTTATCAATGTTTTGTAGAGTCGCGGAACTGGCGCGCAAGGTAATGATCCCACATTGACAGGGTCCTCGTTAAAATAGTTGCGTAATGCGGCCAGCGCACGTTTTCTCTCCGCAGCGGTCACTACGTCCCTGTATCGGACATTTTTATACAAATCCAAAATTCTTGATTTTATATAATAAATCTGTCAATTCAGTTCTAATGCTTTTTAGAACTATTATCAAAATTCGTGTGGTAAAATTTTTAAATTATTCGTATTGGAAAATAAATTTTGACGTCACTGTAATATTTTTTGTGTTAGTTAAAGTTGTATAATTCGGCACGAAAATCTGTGTGAACATGGTTCTCTAGCGTAATTCTAGTAAAATATTGTTCTTTTTGTTACTTGCCAGTTCATGCTATAGATATACAGTAATTACAACAATAAAGTTCTCTTATAACATTGTGAAGATGCGCTTTATTTTGATTTATAACCCACAATATCCTTATGCATCCATGGTAGGACCATAAAAACGCGTAATTAGTCGGCTGTTACAATGAAAGAAAAAGTCGATAATCATACGATTTATTGAGTCCGATCTTAACTGCTATAGGAAAAATGTCAGTTGTACTTTTAGCAAGTAAATAGAAGTTGACTACTAGACAGTAAATCTTTTATCTTATTTTGAAAATGGAATACGCTTAGAAAATTAAATATTAACTAGAATATTTATTTAATTATACATAAGAGTTACATGTAGAGACTGGCTGCAAACACGATGTCTCGTTTCAGCAGTTTGATGGCTTCACTAAACTTGTTCTCGAGGTCTGTGTTGCCGATGTTCTTGGCTGCCTGGCACAGCTGGCGGAGCACCTCTTCCAGGCGACGCATGCATCGGATTATAGAACCTGGAAATTAATTTAATGATGTTACTGCGACCCAGCAGTACAGGCAACAGGGAGCGGCCGTCCGACGACATGGGGGGCGCCCTGTGGCTTCTCAACCAATTGGCGCGAAGAAACCCAACTAAGGTATACATGGAAGGAATGGGAGTAGGCCTTGGCCCACGAGTGGGACAGGTCAGATATTCAATACTCAATACATTTATTTGCATTCCACAATGTGAACTTAGGTGGTAGGTACGTATAAAATATACATAATTTTAGGTCATTGTGGACCCTGTCGGGAACAGCAAGATAGAACAGAGGAAGAGGGCTTATTATTATTTAAAACAAGTAAAATGTTAATCTTTTTCTACTACTCACTTCGATTTTTAATAATAAATAATTGCATTATTATATAATCGTAGACAGAGTGAATGGTGAAAGAAGGCTCTTGTTCCGATTCCCAGCTCATGCAGTGTTGTTGATATTTTCCATATAGGAACTTCTGAGTTGCAGTCAATAGTCTAATATTTTTTCTGGTGCCAATGCCCCCCCCCCCCCACGATGTTTGTAATTTACCAAGAACCGTAATCGATTTAAGAGGATCGTTTGTAATCGATTAGATGGAGCTTTCAATGGTTCTGCACCCTTACAATACAAAAGTACGTAAGTATCTATTGTAGTGTGATTAAGTTCAAGAAATCGTGAGATAGTGAGGAGAGCTGAACGACAAAGAAGAATTAAAAGAGAATCATCTGCAGACCTTCAAAGACGTCGGTCATCTTGCAGATCTGCAAGAAGGAGGCCCCCTTGGCCCAGGCGTGCACCACGTCCATGAGCGTGCACTTGAACTTGCCCACGTACTCGTCCTCGTCCAGCTCTAGCTTAGCGTCCACCGACACCTTTGCTATCCTGCGCGCGTATTCCTGGAACAACAATTAATCTCGGAATGATGAACTCCAGCGCAAAGAATAATTATAATTTCAGATAGTGAATTCAATTCAATGTTGAACAACTCCAATCAAAGCTATGGAAACATTTGATAATTTCATAATTATTATGGGTTGATGTCACGATCATCAAATAGTTGATTGTCTCGGTTAGTTTTGTACCACTTGCAGCGCGACTATTGGTTTCACTCGTTGGTATTTTAAGATGTATACCGTTTCTTCGAATGACCCTAAACTTTTTGCGTGATTAAATCTAAAAAGAACCATTTAGGCAGTCTTTAGAGTCTCGGACTTTCTTCTCTATCGAGGTTTACTTACGAATGTGCAATCAAGTTCTTTACCACTGACCGACTTTGTGACGGTTAAAAAGTGTCGGTAAATAGTAGTAATAGTATTTAAGTAAGAAGACTTGGCAAACCTGCAATTGTCTAAGCACTCCTCGCAGCTCCTCGCCGGTAGCAGACGACTGCGACGTGTTCTCGTCGCACACGAAGCAGCTGATCAGCGCCGCGCTCTGTTCCGAGCTGAGCCCGTTGAACACGCCGTTGAATATCAGCTCGGTCAGCAACAGTTCGTCAGCACTGGAATATTACAAAATAAGCATTATTTCACGCGAAATTTTCTCACAGATTTATTCCAGTGGTTATATAGGAATACATTTTGTCACTCAGGCCTAGATTAGCTTTCTATCAGGCAAAGATTTTTCTTAATCCATTTTGTAAAAATTCTAAAAAAATGACGATAGAAATTTAGATGAATGAAATAGTAACGAGGTCGTGAATCAAGTCTGGAAATTTCGGCAAGCCTAAATGTTTTTCGCCAGCAGAGTGCACTTCTAGTTCAGTGACCGAACCTGCTCAACTCGCAGGCGATGCGTCCCTTCAGCTCGATGACGTCAGCGGCGGTGCAGTAGCCCATTCTCCGCAGCACTCGTTTCCTCTTCTTGAGCTCGTCCATCTGCAGTATACTCTTGGCTTTCCTCAGCTCGGCCTTGGCTAAGGTCAGTTCTTGGTGCAGTTGTTGTTTCTTGTCGTAAGCCGCGGTTAGAGCGCCGCGGCTCTTGTCATTGTGTAAGGGGTGGGAGTAAAGTCTGCAAGAATTCAATCAGTTGAAACTAGATGAGGCCGTTGTTTCTTATATCATCTCATCTGACTACTCTGAGGAGAAACTCCAAAATAAAATCATCCGTGAGTGTGCTTCTCAGAGTAGTCAATTTTCTGATTGAATAATTTAAGGAAGTATATGATAATGTAATGGTTGACATGGACAAATGGAAAATAAAACTTGTTGGAAATAGTGAACCAGGAACTAATGATGAGATGACGACATAAACTAGCTAAATTAATAAATTGCAGCTATGGGCCTTTACCCTTTTTTAAGGATGGGAAATTATCAAATGACTTCTTCCACTCTTCTTGAGCTTAGACGCAAAGAAAGGCAGTGTCAGACTCTTACTGACTAAAACCGTGTTCCTCCTAATGCTCTTTGCGTTCCAGGGCCGCGGTAACTCTTTTGCATAAATTCCGCAACCCTAGCAATGAGCCTTTAGCCAGCAGTAGTAAATTAAAAATACAGTATACATAATAGTCAGTAGAATGAAGATTCACAACAACTAGAAACTCTCAACAGTTCTCAAAAATATCCTACCTTTCTTCTAACACTTTTATTCTTTCAACACATTCTTTGAAGACTGCTTCATTTATTTTCATGTCTTTTATAGGATTCAACAACGGTGGTCCTTCAGGGAAGCGTTTTTTCACTTCGCCAATAGTTTTCAGCACGGATTTGCGGTTGTCTGCGGGCCTCAGATCTTTAGGATAGTATACTCGTAGAGAGCTAATTTGATAGATCAGTGTGTGGAGTACTGGGACCACTTCTACGTCTCCTGCCTGCGTAAGAACAAGAAAAAATGGTGATATCGTTTGAACAGGAAACATGCATTAGTCAATCGAAAGAATAAAATTGATTTGCAAACAGTTCATGAAACACACATGGTTTGTACCAAAATTTACATTTATTCCAGAAATAACGTGATTTCTGGAATAAATATAGATCCAAATTCGAATCTTCACTCCAGAAAAATGTGTACTGACAGGCAATGTTTTTAAAAATAATATTTAAATACAAATTAGTAATGAGTAATAGTTTTATGAGTCTGGTTTGTTTCTGAGAAATCTATCCTTTATAACCATGGCACGGCAATCAAGAAGCAATCATTTTAAACTGGTTAGGTTCGATACCGATGTTTCAAAAACTTAAAACAAAACTAAAAGAACGCAATATTTGTAGTTTCCATGGTTTCAGGTTACTCATTTTCAGTTGTAATAAAAGTAGTAATGTCATTTCTAGCATGATTCTTACCTCGCCGCTTGGGCACGGCACTTTTTCCGCCTCCTCGCCAGTATCCTTTTTCACGTGCAGCAGAATATCCACTATAATCGTGGCCTCGGCTGTCAGTGGGTTGTCTTCACCCTTCTTCCCTTTGCCGGTCTTGTGCCTGAAGTTCACTATGATACCCCAGTCAAACTCATGCTTTTCTGTTTTAATCTGTGTTAGAACCAAAATATGGTGAACTGGTTTAATACCATAATCATGTTTTAATTCAGTCTAACCTGAATCATGTTGCTTAGCAAATATATCATAGTGCAGTACGATAAAATTTTAGATTAATAGATGACAGTTCGCAAGACCTTCTGGGAATATTGCTTTAAGCTATTTATTAATATAAAAAACCTAGTATAGTTCTCAATCAAATGAAAAAAAAGAAAGAGTAGCCAATTCGACAAGCAGCCTCAAGTAATCCAAAAACTATAAAATCTAAATATTTGCATAGCATCATCTTCAATCAAATTTAATGTAAGACTTATTGAGATTATTCCTTATAATCTTAACCATACTTCACTCTGCAAAAATGTTTTACGATATTATAGAAATAGCATTGCTAAAGAAACAAACAGAAATTTAGAGAGACTACACTACAACAAAAAGGTCTGTTTCTAGTTTTAATAATTAACTTACTTTAACAAGTCGCCCAGGCTGCAGGAAAGGCTTCAAATACTCGGGCTTAGTGATGAATGCTCGAAACTGCGCGCCCAAGAGTTCGAGTTGTGTTCTGATAGCACAGTATGAAGCTATTGAGTGTTCGTCCGCAATGCTCAGAGAATCGTACTCTTTCTGCTTTGATTTTACTTCTGTTGGTGCACAATGGATGATGTTAGCAATACATTCAAGAAATAAATCTACAAGTGATTCTTTATTCACATTTGCCAAATAAATTCGGTCAGATCTAAGATGTAAATGAGAGAACTAATTTTAAAGAGAACTGCAAATAAACCAGAAACAATAATATTTCAAAGTGTCTATGTTATTTCAGGTTTTACACATCTTTTAGGACAAAATCAGATGTAGTTATACTACATTGTATAATCTATAATAAACTTACTTTCTATAAGATCTGGTATTGTTGCTTGATTTTGGAACTGGAAGAAACTTCTCTCTAACATATATTCGGGATTTATTTCTTCCACACGCAACAAATTGAGGACCTAAAATCCACAAAAAATTTCAACAAAAGACAACACATTTTATAACTGTCCAAAACAATATTAATGAAAAAACAAATAACTAAACACGCTGTAGTTTCTGCCCCTAAAGGCGTTTAGGTATGTAAAACCTGTGATATAATCTTTTAAAAGCTTACCATATTATGAGTGAGATGGAAGGCAGAATTGATAGGGTCTGCCTTACCCTGGACCATGCCCTTGACGACAGCAGGCGTGACCTTCTCATCAATCATCAGGATCACAATACCCTTGTCATCGAGACCTCGTCGACCTGCTCGCCCAGACATCTGGATGTACTCGCCTGAAGTTATCTATAAATGAGGGTAGTGTTGAAGTTGTTTCCCGTTATTTGATTTTCAACCTTGTGTCAGTGGAATAAAAGTCACAGAAATATCCCCATTCTCTCAGTTTCTTAAAAATCGTTGGAAGAGTTTTTAAAAGTGTACTCCGACCGTATCTGTCAGTACAAATATACTTGACAATGACACTTCTGTGCTGCCACCTATTCCTGCACGGTCACTGTACAGTTGATACAAAGCTAGGCAGATAATGATGACATGAAACACTTGATTAGCAGTTGGCTTTTTCAATGCGATTTTGCCATAACATCTATCCTTCATATCACGAACCTACAAAACATCAATCACATAATGAGGAAGCAAGCTAGAACAGAATACTTACAAATCTAAAATCTTTTCCATCGAATTTCTGGCAGTTGGTGAAGACGACAGTTCTGGCAGGCATGTTTAGTCCCATAGCGAAAGTCTCAGTCGCAAACAGTGCCTGGTAACAACAGTCATATGATTTACTGACAAAAATATGCAACCTAGAATAATATGTTAAATGATATAATATTACTCAAACGTAAGCAGTAAAACTGTAGTGTGATCAGAAGGACAATTCACGAGGCAGTTCACCCTATTGTCAAATTATACTTACTGCGACTTGAATTTCAACGTTTTTTAAGTACGAGAATTGACCTTCTGGTAATGTAAGCTCTATTCCAGAATTCCGTACCTTAATAAGTCCCAATCCGAACAGAATCTCAATAGTCTCCTTGAGTATAGGCAGCAGACCCCCATGATGTATCCCGATGCCGCGACGCAGCAGAGGGATCACGTTCTCAACCTGAGGCAGCTTGCGGTCCTCTTCGGATAACACGTCCATCGCGTTGTTGAACACTTCGTCTACTAGCTTCTTTTCTTCAACTGCAAGGGATTTATCGTATCTTAAAATCAAATACAGGAATACATTTTATTCAGTGCGCAAACTGACAAATTAAACTTAAACGACTTTTATTTTTTTATTCTAATGTGTCTTAATACAAAAAAGAGCTGCTCGTAAATACACTCGGCTTGCGCGGAAAAGCGATAATACGCGACTTCATTACAGCGCGTGCGATGCGGCACGGCTTTTACACCGCCGTATGCGCCGGCCCTTTTTATTATGATGAATAGTGTCCGTATTTTACTGATTTAAAGCAGGATAAAAATAATGTTTTGAACAAATAATTACGGAATTACGAATATGGGACAATTCTTAAAAAATATTCCTTTACATCTGTACTTACCTCAGAAGGTAAACAGAGGTAAGACAAAATAGACCTACTATTCAACGGCAATAAATAACAATTTTAGAGGGTGAGTGAATTGGTCCCCATTTGTGTAAGAAACTAGTTAAGCAATCACAAATGAAACATGTTAGAATATTAGATCTTCAGTCTCCTTTATTTTGCCAATACTAAGTCATAAAACCGGATTCGTCAGGCATCACTTTTGCATTGTAAGCTCAACCATTTACAAACATATTTTCTAAAATCATCCAAATAACTGATCAGATTGACCTGAAGGCTAGTCACGAAATGACTCGACAGGTTCTTCGGCCCTTAGACTAATTTCCGTTACGACAATTGACGCAATGACAGTCGGCACCACATTTCGACAAGCTCTTGTGCTCAGTCAAGATACCTACCAGATTTCGTTCTCAGCTTATACGAAGTTCTCGCCGCGCAGTTTCTTATCGAAATCCGCAAAAAAAAATAATTAAAGAGGTTTTTCGCTAAAAATAAAAACGAAGACTTTACTTACTTGTGTTAAAGTCCAATTTCGCCATCTGCATAGCGTACGACTCACAGTCTTTCTTACTGAAACTGAATATGATAACCGGAGCGAAGTTCCGCTCCATGATCATCTTGACGATGTTAAATATGTTGGTCTGGTTGCCGCCGCGTGGGCCACCGCGACGGCCACGCTGGTCGCCCTTGGCCGCGTCGCCCGCGTTGCTCAGCACTGCCATAGCAGTATTGAAGTTGTCTTCTTTGAATATACCCTGATTGAGGAACAAATAGGTAGTGCAGTTTTATTTAGGAATTTCAAACTTGGATTAAAACATTATTCTGAAAAAATCTATTTGTTCGGTCAGATTACAAAATTAAAAAACACGCCTGTCATGACAAAAAGTGTACTAAAGAATTAAAAACAAGATAGATAATAGTCTTTTTATTACAGTCGCGGGAGTAAAGAGTTATTCAAAGGACCCGTCCCCCTAATGTTTTAGTTCACTTTTTGTCATGCCAGGCGTGTTTTTTTTTATTTGTTTTTTATTAACCGGCTTCTAAAAAAGGAGGAGGTTCTCAAGTCGACTGTTATTTTTTTTGTATGTGTTACCTCATAACTTTGTACTGCATGTCCCGCTTTGATGATTTTCTTTTATATTCGAAAGCTGGTGCTTGTCATGTGGACCCATTTAAAGATTGAAATCTGACGACTAATATTTGAGTTATCGCTAATAATGCGTTGCCTCGGCTACATTGATGATGTTCTCTCATTCACTCTTGCCCATGTAAAAGGAAAAAAAAACAACCGACTTCTGAACAAAAAACATATAAAATAACTTTAATTTCGGAACTCGATGTTTTTGGTTGTTTCTTAGTTATTTGAACACCGAATTCTGAACAAAAATCGTGTAAAATAACTAAAGTTATTTCAGAAGTCGGTGTTCAAGACGAAGAAGCAACCAAAAACAGCGAGGAAATTAAAGTTATTTTATACTTTTTGTGTTTTTTTGTTTAGAAGGCGGTTGTTTTTTTCATACTTTTTGCTATGTACTAAGCAAGCTTGAGACGAACACGAGTATACGTAGTCGTAAATTTCATGAAAATAAAATATTTTCGTTTTTATTTATGAACCATGACTCACCCTTTTTTTCACAAGCCTATGTTACCCGGTATAACTCAACGCTTCTAACGATACCACATATGTACACTGATATTAGTTAAGCCATTTGGAAGTTATGGTGAAATAAAGAAACTAACAAACATACATCCGTGAACCCTGAAAACCGAAAACATAACACTCCTTGTTTTGGGCAGTCGTGTAAAAATATTGGAATAAGCTTTTTTTTCTTTTGGCACATAAACAAAAAATTAGATGATACAGTGCATTAAAATTTCGTGTGATGTCACGCGTTGTTACAATTTTTACTAACAAGCGGCCTACATCAGCTCCTGTTCCTTTACTGAAGTTTAATGTGCTTTATCTTTGTAATATTTCGGGTTCCGTAACCAAAGGCCATCGGGACCCTTTTACTAAGCCTCTGCTGCTTATAAACACTGAAAATGACAGTAGACATTTTCAGTGTGTATTTCTGTTGCCGCTATTGCAAAAAATAATAGAAACATCTGTATTGACGGATATAATTAAATTAGACAATTACTTTACAAATATTTACCTATTGCTATAGCGCCTCTCTTGGTTCTTTTACAAAAGTACATAATATTAAAGTTTTACGGTGGTACGGAACCCTTGATGCTCGAGTCCGACGCGCGCTTAGACGGTTTTATTATTGATTTGAAATGGCAAGTATGTGTACATACGTTCCCAATATTTTTTGGAACCCTAACCGACAGGCCAATAATAATTATGATCTTTCTATCCAGGAAAATGTCATCACTTTTCAAAAGAATTATCCCACCATCGCCTCAAACAGAAAAAGAGAATGGAGACTTTCGCAGAGCACGGTGAAAACACATGAAGTTAATAAACAAAATAAAACTTCTACAGTAATTATGCCATACAAATTAAGAAATATTTTTATGTTCCATTATGTCTCTGAAGTATTGCAAACATTGCTTGTTTATAATCAACTAGCTTTTGCAGAGAGGTTTGTCCAACCAATCTCTCTGCCAAAATTCATTAAAATCGGTTCAGGTCGGCGAATTTTTAAAAATAAACAAACTCACTTTCGCACATATAATATTAAGACATCGCCAATTCACAAAAGGAATTTCTAACAGTCTTTAATTTATTACAAAATAACCTAGAAGTTAAATCATAAAATCTATTTGTCTTGCCATATTACCTTTTCATCCACCACAAGGTGTATCCCATCTCCTCCAGCCGGGAAAATATAATGCTGCAGCGGAGTTGGTCTGAACTCCGTGTAAACCACGTGGCAAGGCTGGGAGTGCAGGCGGCACACCCACTCGGCGAACTGGCGCGCGTTGGGAATGGTGGCCGACAGGAACACGTAGTGGACATTGTCGGGCAGCAGGATTAGAGTTTCTGTTTGTACATGAATATATGTTGGAGGATAAGTTAGTTAAGTTGAATCACAAGGAAACTTGTAATAATTATATGATTTATGCAGAAAACAATTCATAAATTCTTTTTTCTTCCTTAAAAATTTAATTAATTATTTATTTATAATTATTACGGCACACCAACAACTAGATCGCAAACATTTACAGAAACTATGTCTCATGGTTTATAATATAATTTTCTATGCTTAATGCAGTTGACGATGTTGTTCACGAACACTATAGACTATATCGAACCCATATAAGAGCCTTGTGAGGCTCCAGAGTTGGGGTAGTAAAAAGAAAACTGATGCCTCCTTCACAGCGACGTTTGTGTCCTTTCAATCAGATAAGATTTGAACCACTGAAGGAGCTGGCCGAATATACCAAGGTTTGAAAGTTTTTAGGAGTAGGATCTTGTGGTCTACCTTGTCGAAGGCGGTACTAAAATCCGTGTAAATAGAATAGACTTGTGTGCGAGAGGCAATAAGTCTGCAGAGATCGTTGACATGACGCGTTAAACTGACTGTGGTGGATATTTGTGTGCAGAATCCATGCTATTGGAAAGCAAGCTCTATTTTGAAATGTGATGTCGAGAACACTGATAAGATGGATATTAGCCGATAATTCTTAATATTGTTAGCTTCGCCTTTTTTGAAGCAGGGACATTGGCATCCTTCCGTGAAGAAGGAATTCTGCTATTGATTGAGTGGTTAAATATTATTGGTAGTGGTAGGGCTAAGCTACTTGCACAGTTTTTTACAAATAACGGTGGCAAACCATTTGGCACTGAACCCGTGCACACATTTAGTTGTATAAGGGCTTTAGCAACATACCTTTCAGACAGAAAATGTGACTCGACTAAAGCTTTGTCAGGGATATTTAGGATTTTCTTGCAATGAAGCTTGTATTGTGTCATTTGATAAGTAGAAGGTTGAAGGAAAATGGCCTGCAAAGCGCTTGCAGACTTCGTGTCTCGAAGTGACTATATGATTACCGAGTTTCATATCAGATGGAATATCATTGGACTGGGATCTCTCACTGATGACAAACACACTTTATGATTTTGTGTTAGGGCCTGTGCACACTACGCGCGTAAGCAAAATTTGTATCGATTCAAACCACACAATCTCTCGTTTGTAAATGGGTGTACCCACAAAAGCCAGTTATTTTTCTACTTCCTTTTAAAAAAAATAACATAGCGCATGCAATCAATGCCGTCTCGACCGACATCATCTTGCTACTGTTGACGAAGTTCTGCTTAAAAACGCAATATGTCAGAGCGTTTGTATCAATACTCACGCGCGTTTGCATCGCGTCTATATCGATTAAAAAGCGCGTCAGCAGCGGCGCGTTTAAAAACGTGGTGTGCACAGGTCCTCGTGCGTATCTCGATACAATGCTCACCACCCTTCTTTCTCGTTTAAGAGCTTTGTAGAGAAGTCTTGGTTTTTGGTATGATCTCGTTAATAACGAACTCATCGTAGCTTCTATACACACTTTGTCTCTATTTTTTTTTTTTTGTAATGGATTTGCTCTTGACTCTAGTCTAGGTCACAGGTGACAGAGACAAAGTCTACGATGGAATGAGCTTACCCAGAAGAAGCCTGTTCACTCTATCTTTGAAGCGATTAGGGTTGAATGCGTTCGGAAACCCAGACGCAAGCAGAGAGTTCCACTCCTTTGCTGTGCGCATTATAAAAGATGATAGAAAATGCTTGGTGCGAATTGGTGGAATAGCGTCTAGATGTCCTATGGTAGAAGGGGGCCGGTGGGATGAGGACGTGGAGTTCATGGGCACACTCGCTGAATTCGAATTCTCATAATGTACTGGCATTCTATATTGAAATGTTATATAATTTGAATTGTAAGTGACTGTGCTGTTGGTGCTCTTATGCTAAATAAAAAAATGATATTGTCTTAATATTGTTACTTGCTCTACCTTTGCATTGACATCAATGCTGACTTGTTTTATTCGCATTGCGATAATTGTATTTTACATAATGTTTACATTTTTAGTAGAGTAATAAGCTGTTTTTTTATAATAATCTGTAATTTTGGTTTATGAGAGTCTACAACTGACAAGAGGGTTTTATATTTACAAAACGCCTGGTAAGTTACACAAAATTACCTCAAGGGTTTTATTGAGTGGAACTTCTAACAGGGTTCAAATGTTCAATATTATTTAGAGACAAACAGTCTATGACTGAGTAACCTAGCGGATTATGGATTATTATAGTAACTTGGTGATGTATAATTTACCTACCTTCCCAGACAACACCTCTCTCTTTATCTCTCATGTAATGAATTTCGTCAAATACAACCCATCCAACTTCACGCATGATTTCTGAACCTCTATACAACATATTCCTTAAAATCTGTAAATGAAACCAAATTTCAAATGTGACAATAAAAACATTATTATTTTAAACGTATTTTATCCAACAACACTATTCATTATTCATACCTCAGTGGTCATAATAAGACAAGAAGCAGAAGGGTTGATGGTCACATCGCCAGTAATAAGACCTACGTCATGGAACTCCTCTGAGAACTCTCTGTACTTCTGGTTTGATAGGGCCTTTATAGGAGTAGTGTATATGACCCTTTGTTTGTTCTTTAGAGACAAAGCTATAGCATACCTAAGAAAAATAATCAAATTAGCATAGTTATATTTTGACACTGTAATGTTTCTATACTTGCAACTGAAAGTAGTTAATGCTAAGTGTGTTGACTGAAGTTAAGGTTATTCGAGTTTAAGTTGTATACATTTAGCATTATTAATATTGTGTGTTATGTAAGGTAAATATATATGTAAAGCAAAGTGAAATAAAAAGTTACCTACTCTGCCACAACAGTTTTACCAGCAGAGGTGTGGGCAGAAACCAACACGGACTGCAAGTTGTCTATGCATAGTATAGCTTCTTTCTGAAATGGATCGAGTATGAAAGTGTATTGCTTGGCCGGCTCTCCCGTGATTGGTACGAGAGGTGCATACTCATGGTTGGGTGGTATCGCCACCTCATGAGTACAGCCTTCGTGAGTCTCTAGCGTGTGTATCACTATTCTGGCGTTTAGGAGTTCTAAGCTGAAATAGAAATCACAGATTTGGACATTTTCATTGGTTAAAAGGAATAAGCTAAAAAAAGCCACAGCCGGACTGTTGCTCAGAAGGTCTACTTCAGTAAATGCAAAAAAAAAACAGACTATCACTAGACACTTACTTTATGTCACTAGTAAGCTCTGAATCATCTTCCTCATGTTTCGGCTTTTTGTAGGCTTCTTCAATATTCTCTACTTCTTCGTGTAACCGCTTTAAACTGGTAGCATCCGTTTCGTCGGTTGTTTTTCTATTAAATAAGACCAAAATCGTCACATTTTAACAAAATGAGAGGGTATAACTATCTAACAGAACAGTAATTTTAGAGGTTAACTTACGGTTCATCTTCTTTTTTTATGTTTGGGAATTGAACAGAAGCTTCATTCGGCGCCGTCTCATCAAAACAATCAAATAAAGTATTTACGTCTGCCATTTCTTATAATAAATAAATATTAAATTCACCAAATAAACATTATCCTCACAGACAGATTTTATGAAATATTTATAGTCTATGGCTAAATCTAGTGAGAACCTTGAATATTCGACTAAAATTATCTTGATTGTTACCGACGCGACGTGTCAGTGTAAACGGTAGGTACATGAGGTCGGAGTTTTTGGAGCTCATACAACGCATTCAAAACCGGTATTTTCAATTTTTAAAATATGGCAACATTTGTAATGAGTCAACGGTCACGTGACCATACAAGCTTGGGTGTATTGCGCTTTGATTGGTGCGTTCGTTTAGCGTTTGGTTGCTTTTCGTGAGCAGTGAGCTCTATTGCTCTACGCTTGGCCTGTGACGCTTGGCTGAAGGAGTGGACGCTTGTGTGGAGTTAAATAATTTGTGTTGATTCTAATCATTGCGATATAAAAAGAACATTACAATGTCGTCAAAAACGAAAAAGACTGTATCATCGTCTTCTTCAAATATAAGTGTGGTGTCATCAGTGCAAAACCCACAGCAATCGAGCACTCCTGTGGGAAGCCGTCCTTCAAGTTCAGCCGGCCGGCCGAATAGCCCCCTGAGCCCTACAAGACACACCCGTCTTCAAGAGAAAGATGCCTTACAGAATCTCAATGACCGTTTGGCGGCTTACATCGATAAAGTCAGACAGTTAGAAAGTGAGAACTCTGGATTGCGCCGTGAGATTCAAACTACACAGGAGGTGGTCACACGCGAGGTTTCCAATATCAAGGGAATGTATGAGCATGAATTGCAAGACGCCCGAAAGCTCTTAGACGATACATCGCGTGAAAAAGCAAAATTAGAAATTGACCTGAAGAGGTTATATGAGGAAAATGATGATTTGAAAAAGCGGTAAGTATACCTTATAACACTCAAATTTTATTTGATAGATTTAAAAAAATGTAGTACATGTGGGAGCAAGTTCTTCCGGCTAACCTTAGCATAGTAAGTTTACGTCATCGGCGGAGTTTCTCAGCGGGTGCGGTGTGACGAACGCCGCCGACCTCGCTTTTACGACACAGTGACATCATAGCCCGATTTAACCAAACTAATCACATTCCTAGGTATGACAATAAAAGTACACTGTGTAACTAACGATGATGTCGCAATTTGTAGGTACTAATTTGTTTATAAACATCATATTTTGTTGTTTTCTAAAAGATAATGTACTAATAATAATTATCTGTATCACCATTCCTAATTTCCTGTTGGCAGCTAGTTTCATAGTAGTGATTTCCCAGGAAGCTACACAAAATTGACTTCTAAAGTAGGTATTAAAGTAAAATGTCACAGGCACAAATGGTAAAGAAGATAAACAAATTAGTTGTGGGAGCCAAAAAACTATTTTTGAAGGAAACATAGCCACATTTGTTTACAAACAATCATAAAACAACAAATTGTTATATTCAGTTTTCCAATAGGCCACTACCAGAGCTAAAAATATCTCTACTACCACACAATGTAGCTGACTACTACAACCTGGTTATTGCTGATTGCCTAAATGAAAAGCCTAAAGTAAGCCAGCATCTATCTTGTTCATTCAATTTCAAGCTATACATATTATTGTATGAATTGCTTGATTTTGTACAACATATACCTAAATGCTGAACAGACTTGGCTTAATGTTGGATTTCAAATATAGATTTTATTATATATGTAACTCAAAATAATTAATGTTACCTACAATATGTTTAGTCTTAGGCTGCGGCCTAGATTGCAATCAATTTGTGTCAAGGTGAAGTTTCCTTCTTTATATTTTATTATGTGTTACAGTGATTTACTTACACCAATGTTTGCTGTGATCATTTATTTTTTAAATTGGAACATATCCACTTTTTCAGATCAGTATCAAGATTGCCTCAGTTTTTTTTTTTCTATGAAATAAATTCTAAAAAAAAACAATGTATGCCACACTATCACTATCATAAATTAATAATCATTCATAATACTTTTAATGATAACTCCTTGTAAAGTTTGACAATACAGATACCGATTATCCAAATTAATTGGGATGGGTTGATTCGGATAATCGGACATATACCGTTATAAAAAAAAAAACAAACTGTCACACATAAACTTTATAAGTTTAACTAACTAACACAGTTCTACAATAACTTGGTTAAAAATTATAAAATTACTTTTATAAATTAATTACTAATTAAATTATACTCTTATAAAATTAATTAGTTTTAATTTTTACATGATCACCTCCACAATACCACAAATTCGTTTATCACTATTGATTGATCATCCTTGACTAAACTGCAGCACTAATTTGCATTGCATTGTGCATAGCTACAGCCATATGATGATAATAAATGTCTTTAAAGTTCACCTTGACTCTGTTTGCCAGTTTTGGTAGATATTCAATGTTAGTATTGAGTGTAGAGGTCACACTCATACATTATAGCTCAGTTGAAACATGCAGTAAAAAATAAAAGTAAGTAAATGTTGAGTAAAGTTCGAGTCTAGACAGGCAAAAAATAATTTTCTTCAAACCCATTAACACAACTTAGGTTTGGCATTTAGTTTGGATGACTATTTATATTTCATGGTTGTATATGTTTGACTAAATTTCATTTTGTGGCTACTCTCTTAAGGCACCAGACCCCGCATTATTACAGGATAAATTTTATGACTCTCAGCAATATAAGTAACCTGTATATGTGAAAGAATAAAAAAAACAGTTCTAGGAAGAACCATTATTTTTTTTAGTAGAGGTCTAGACTACGTATAGTACTTTAGATGTAAATGCTAAGTTATGGATAATTAACTCAATATTATATAATAGCTATTACTGGAATGGACAAGTGTAATTGATAGCAACTTATGACATTTTTGAATTGCACTGAAGTATGCTCTACTTATGATAAACATTTACTACTTACTACGGATATTCAAACACAGATGTTTACTATAAAAACATATTAAGGTTAGGTTAAGGAGGAAAATAAGACCCTCCAGTATATTGTGTTCTCTAAAGCACCAAATAATTTATCAGTAAAAATCGGCAAGGATAATTCCGCGACCTTGGTGCACGCAAATTTTGTAACTGGGTCAGGGGAAGCTCTACTCAATGTGACTACAAGCATTTCACTTGCTTTCATTTTGACGTCTTTTAAAGGAATTTAATCTTATCGTCAGTTAAATATTATAAAATCATTTAATTCCGCGTTATAAAGATAAGATGGAGCAAACTAAATGTAAATTATCTTGGCACCAGACTAACACTCCACTTAAAGATATTTTTATGAACATCAAAAAAGGAGGGGTGTTTTTATTTTAAATACAAGGAAATTATAAAGCCAAATCATTTTAGTGAAAACCAACAACCAACTTAAAACATTCCATTAAAGATATAACAGCGACACTGGTACATAGACACTGCACCTGTCTGCCATATGTAACTGTATAATTTTATACAAATCGGAGGCTATTTAGAGTTTGATCAAGTTTCCGCCTAGGCATACCGATTAACTTTAAAGGCTACGGCTGTTGACCCTGGCAAGTTTACGTCATCTACACGCATCGACGCCGCGACGCCAACGCGACGTAAGCTTAGCGCGCTTTTACGTGTTAGCAAGTAAAATACAACGAGTGATACACCCAACATTACAAAAATTATTAAAAGGAGATAATCAGAAGGCTTAGTCCAAGGTTTTAACATACTTGATCGCGTTAACGTAAAAAAAAAACATCAGACGGCGCTTACACAGTTTCAACACAAAATGACGTTTACGCTAACGCGATCGAAAACAATAAAAAACTCGCACTAAAGCAGTACCTATTAAAATATCACTCGGTACTTAATATTTTCAAGTTAGCGTTTCCTGTCTAATGAAGACTTGATCAAAGCTTTGCGAATGACGTAACCGTCATCATACTTATTTAAGTAGCTATGACATCAATACAGCCTTCTTCGAATCGAAACTGGGCTTAATATTATCGTTCACGATTTCTCGAAAATATGTCCATCGGTAATACTGTTAGTCACACTTGTTAGCGTCCAAGCTTTTCTTTACTTAAAATTTCTCTATTTCTAACTGCCTCCCGCATAGCGAATTATACGTAAGACACGTGTGTAATCAGCATTATAAATATGATCATTGATTAAACTTTTAGCTTCTGCAAACATTTTTTCCGAACGTCTCCTAATGCTTTAAAAACCAGGTCACTTTAAATATTTTTGGGTGGATACCAAAATAGATCCTAATGTTTAGGCGTCAACAACATAACGCGCTTCACGTAGACATTCATCCAACTATTTCGACGTTGGTGCCTTAATTACATCAGAGATATAGAACCATGCAATTAACTGAATGATGAGACAGTGATACATATAACAAAAAAATATAAAGCAAAGAGAAACCCACCGTTACTATAGTTAATTTATTCGTTTGATCATTACAACTTCGGCAGGGCACGGGCGGGGAATAAGCGCGTAATCGTTATTTTAGTTATTGTGACCTCGGACTTCTCTAAATATCGTTCTATGTACCCTGAACAACGAAAATAACGTCATGTCTGTGTCATATTCCGGTCATCGCCAAATAAAAACTCTGCCGTAAACATAAAAGAATGCCATTTGAAATTGTATCGATAATACACAAAAAAAAAAACGTGCAACCCGTATTACTTATGTAAAAGTTATCTGTTTCCACTTCCGTCCCACTTTAACAATTGGTTTGAGACAGTAATTTATCCTTCTTCATCGCATTTTATGAGTCATCATTTGCTTAACTTTCAAATTGGCCAAGGTTTAGCATTGTTCCCTCGACGTCAAACAATTTTGTATCACGATGTGCGGGAAACACGAGAGTCAAATAACCGACGTATAAAATGGTTATTCGTGGTGGCGACAAGACAAGACGCGGCAACCGGATAGTGGTGTGTTTACAAAAACATTCCGTGTGCGGTTGCGCAACAACGCGCATGGAAACGCAGCTTTATTTCTGGGGATTCTCGTTTGGATGTCACGGTTTCGTGTTTTCAATAACTTGACCCTCTAATTATGTGAATGGAATGTTTGCTTATTTACATACTGAGGCATTGACAAGGTACACACGTTTTTACTGTCGTGGTATAATATTATGAAGACCATCTCCATGTAGTTGTAATTATCATCATACCTTAGAAATATCTAAACGAATTATCATTCCCGTTCAGCCTGGACAAGAAGACTAAAGATTGTCAACAAGCTGAGAGCGCGGCCCGTCACTACGAGACGCGCTACACTGAGGAGAACAACAAGTACAACACTGCTCTCGCTGATAAGAAGAAGGCTCAAGATGAAGCCAGGGTACGTATACTTGGACCGTTTATAGGCATGTAGGTACATTGAATTTCACATTTTCATCACACTGTTGTAAAAATGTCGTAATTTTAAATGTGCAAAGTACGTACGTCTTCATATTTGTGTCAGCATTATGCATGACTCCAAAACTATGATAGTTCATGAAACTAATAATAGTATTCAGTAAACACTATGTCACTGTTATCCTTGTGCTTTTAATGACCACCTGACTATTAATAATAATAATAATATAGCTTTTATTTCGGGTAACAAAGACCCATAACATATATACCTTACAGACTATCATACATATTTATATAAAAACAAAAACATTGCACTATATAATTTACACGAGGCGTCGGCGTTGCTATTTCCTTAACAGTTACAAGTACAACTAATTTGCATTATGGAAGGCTATTTGTATCGTGCTTCCTAGAAACAATGACACTTAATCAACATTTATTTACAGGAGCTGGGCAAAGAGCTGGAGAAGTTGCGCAAGGTGTACGCCGACACGCGCAAGACCTTGGAGGAGGAGATGCTGTGCCGCATCGATATGGAGAACACAGTTCAGAGCCTGCGCGAAGAGCTGTCCTTCAAGGACCAGGTGTTCCAGCAGGAGCTGCAGGAGACACGCACAAGGCGCCAGGTCGAGATCTCCGAAATTGGTAAGTCAATGAAGCCTGGACTATAAAACTTAGTAATCTAACAACCATTGTTGTTCGTCATCCATCAACCATGGTTGACCTTTATGGAATACTTTAGGCGTTAAATGCACCTGTGCACTTTTAATCTGAACTGAAATCCAAGGCAATCTTATTTAAATTTGAATATGTAATTCAATATGTTTGGTATCCAGTGGTCAAATACTGTTATTTGACATTGAATATGAGGTCATCATTAAAACATTTATTTGAAAAGAGTAACTATGGAGTTTCTTTTCTGTTCTTCTCCATAAGAATCTATCTACCTTTGCGAATGGACCCTAGACTCACTTAATAATGTTAACTTTTAATGATGACGTTCAAAAGTGCCATTTAATGTCCTAATTGAAATAATCGCTTTGACTTTGACTGTGAAATAAACATTTTCTCTCTTCTTAAACCTCTGAGCATAGTTTTAAAGTAGCGTAACTTACAGATGGCCGCCTGGCTCAGCAGTACGAAGCTAAGTTGCAACAGAGTCTACAAGAGCTGCGTGAGCAACAGGAGGCTAACATCAAGGCCAATCGCGACGAAATTGAAGCTCTCTATGAAAATAAGGTAAAACACTAGTGTAGACTTTAATATCCAGACTTCGGTTATGGATTCACGATAATCCAGATTGACAACTGAAAGAAAATAAAAATGTAGTTTAAAAGATAACCATATGCAGGGGCATAGCTTATTTTTGTTAATGCATAGTTAGTAATCTATACTAATATTATAAAGCTGAAGAGTTTGTTTGTTTGTTTGAACGCGCTAATCTCAGGAACTACTGGTTTGAATTGAAAAAATATTTTTGGGTTGAATAGACCATTTATCGAGGAAGGCTTTAGGCTATATATCATCACGCTTAAGCCAATAGGAGCGGAGCAGCGATAAAGAATGTTTTAAAATCGGGGATTCCACGGGGACGAAGTCGCGGGCAGCAGCTAGTGTTTTCATAAATTTATCCATCCACATTTTCGAAAAACTACAATAAATTGTTGAGTCAACATTGTAGTGGCTTTTGTAGCAGGTTCATTTTCTATTTAACCATGAGGAATGTGTTCACTGCCATAGAAAAAAAGGGCAGCATTGATTGTAAAACAAAGTAGTTGTACATGAACTCATTAGTGTCCAAGTCAGAATTTGCAATCACATAATAGGATAGGATAACTGTTTCCACTGCTTGGACTGAATCCTCAAGGTGCTTCGTACTTGAAGGGTAACTTGGAGTACATAGGTAAAACAGAGTATTTCTGTTGAATTTAATTAACTGTTATAATATTCTAATTGTCAAGTCTAATTCAAACTTCTTGCTTAACAATTTGTGTAGATGAAGAATCTGCACAACGCGGCCAACCGCAACAGCACTGCCGCCACCGTGGCTGTAGAGGAGCTGCGCACCATGCGCACGCGCATCGACAGCCTCAACGCCACGCTCAACGACCTGGAGAACAAGAACGCGGCGCTAAGCGTAAGTCAACATGTTAATAAAATTTACTATATTAAAACTGCCTTTTTGTGAAGTTAGTTAATGCGAATAAAACATCAGAGGGACAATCCCCTTAGTGGGGCCAAAGTAGGGATGTGGGGTTAGGATGTTCAGATTGTAATCTTTAGACTCCTGGCAAAAACAATTCATAATTTCCCAATATTTTTAATTTGTTGTAGCTGAGATGAGGTTCGAACATTTTTAAGTACGACATAAAGGCACATAATTATGTCTTTACTCTTTATGCAGCTCCTTTGACCACACATTAATTGCTCCTGAAGCTTTACAAAATTATGTTTATGTGGTTTTTGTTTTGAAATATAATGATTTTTGACAACATAACTATCAATATAATAATGGTAAGTATTGTCGAATATTGCAATTTGAAATACCTTTAAAAATATACTATTATTTATTACTAGATACATGATATTTTATGCAATCCATTAATTTTAAATTTGCATCACAGTTATAACTGAACAATTCTATGATGCCTGGGATACGTGTTTCAGTTCTTATGAAAATTGTTGCCTTGATTCAAAATCAAACTTTATCAGTAAATCTGATAATAATTACTTACTCAACTTTAGCATTATATAGTCTACACTTATATAAGGATCTTTTCGATAGCCATTGTCGGAGCAGCGAAGCGAAATTGACTATGAAATATAAATAAAACGACATTGGCGTTTCTTCTGATTTCGACCACGTGCCAAAATGTACACCATGTACACACTCAGATATCAACTTCAGAAAAAGGTCATAAAGAAATGTTCAGTTGTAATGGAGTAAGAACTTTATGACAGTGGCCCCACACAACAGACTGTATAATGTAAAGCCGTCCACAGAACCGCTGCCGCGAGCTGGAGCGGCAGCTGGAGACGGAGCGCGCGCGCCACGCCGAGGACCTGGCGGCGCTGGAGCACGAGCTGGCGCGCCTGCGCGACGAGATGGCGGCGCAGCTGCGCGAGTACGCCACGCTCATGGACATCAAGATCTCGCTCGACTACGAGATCGCCACCTACCGCGCGCTGCTCGAGGGAGAGGAGGACAGGTAACGCCTGGCTTTTTTATGGACATTTTTTTATTGTATGACCGTAGTCGTGCGACACGGTAGGACGGCCTTTGCAAACTGGGGCACGCCACCTTTGTAGCGACACGGATGTTTCGATAGGTACCTATTACGGATTCGGCGGAAGGACACCTCCGAGTGTCAACACTGTGACGATCGCCCGGTGACACGAGGGAGCATAGGTTTTAGTCAGTAAGAGTCTGACTTTCCGCTCCGCCCAGAATGGAAGAAGTCATTTAATGATTTCCTATCCATAAAAAAGGCCTTAACTATTATGAACAGTCTGAAGTAAAAAAAAACATGAAAAAATGAGGAAAAAGCCGTCCAGAATCATGTCCTGGACCTCTGGTATCCGTTTGAGCGTCGATGTCCCCTTACACGTTGTATAGCTATAATTTATTACTTTAGAACACCAAAGGGGTAACAACTAATGTTATGGAAATAGTAATTTTGTTTTTTCTACTAAGTTACGACGCACGATTAAACTGATTACTTAAATTAACATGTTCAGAAATATTTGATTAATCTGTTCTAATTCGCGAGTTTCCTCTGTGTCTCGGAAAACACGTTGAGCCGTTGGCCGTCGTGGCTGTCATATGTAGATCTTAGGCAGTCGTTACGGATTAACAGGCACCACTAAATCTGATTCCAGTCTTGCCAAGAACTACCGTGTTACCCGGTTACTGGGTTGTGGAGGTCTGGTAGGCAACGCTGCACATAAAATACTGGTATTCAGTTGAAACCAGTTTGGGAAAAGGATAAATACCTAGATGATGATTTTATTGAATTGTCTTATGAGACGAACAAATAACTACGAGACTTCCTCCATTTATTTCTGGTAAAAAAAAATGCAATTTTCGTAGGGCTCTCTCTATTTTTTTTTTTTTTTTTGGGAAAAAAATATAAACTATTTTTAAGTTAATAATGTAGCCTAGTGGCGAAAGAATTTTTAAAATCGTGCGAGTAGTATATGAGTTAAATTGTGACAAACAAATCTTTCCCCTTTATGATATTAGTTTAGATGTAATTGTTACATCGCACAGGGTTTAATCATCAAAAAGTAGACCATTTTTATTTGATATCATTGTAAAATGTGTGACTTTTTTGCCTTGACTATAATACACTGCACTTTTTTCGCTTGAAAATGTATTGGCATTATGGAGAGCGACGAAAATAATGGCGATTTTCGGTGCTCTGCGTCTCACAACCCCTTAAGGTTCATAGCGATGTAACAATTAAGAAAGTTCCAGATTATCTGTTCTTAATTCATTATTGTACAGCAAACAACTTTTTCCCCTAAGAAGATTTAGAGATTATTTTCGTTACAAAATAATCTCTAAATCTTCTTTACGTTTTGTGGCCATTGAAATCCTAGAGAAATATATAGCTATACATATTCTTAAGTGAGCGCAATTTGATTTTCGGGATGAATAATATTACAGTATTTTATAACTCATGACCAAACATAATTTAAAATACAATCAGAATTTAAATAAGTGTTACGAGCTTTGGGTTCGTTACAATAAAATCAGCCGATTAAATAAACAAAGATGACACTTTAATTTACACCACACTAATTACACTATAAACTCACTAATCACAAAACACAATCGCACTATTAATCACTTGGGTTCGCAGTCGAAGATCGCTCTCGAAGTTATCACTTGTATCGCAAATCCAATACTGCCTCGGTCGGCTCATGTGCCGGCCTTATATAGGGCGCCGAGTAGAACTCCAGAAAGTTCGCGTACATATCGGTCGCGACCGACTAAGGTCCGAGAATTCTAGCATAGATAAATCTCGAAGGTCCTTGACTTCACTAGTTCTGCTACTCGATACTAGATGGCGCTAGTGGTACCGAATGCCGCTATCATCCTAACTTAATTCTGGCGCGCAACACTGCCCCCTCCTAAGACATGCTCGTCCCGAGCATTATCAGCGCCATAATAACGCGCCAGTCGATCAACATGAACGATCTTAGGAGCGCTTCTTGTACCTTTCTGTATACGGTAGGTCACGTCATTGATCTTCGTCACAATCCGGTACGGTCCGTCCCATTTAGCTTGAAGCTTAGGAGATTTCCCTTTGCTGCGAACTGGATTATGCAACCACACTAGTGAACCTTCCTCGAACCCTTTATTGTTCATTTTGCGGTCATAGCGGGTTTTCATCTTTTCAGACATTTGCTGGCCCGATTGTCTGACGTGCTCATGAATGTCGTTCATTTTGTTCCGCAAGTCATTCGCATAATCGGTTATACTGCGTGGGGCATCAGGTGGTATTCCGGTGATCAGGTCTGCAGGTAGCCGCAATTCTCTTCCAAAGTTTGCGAAAGCTGGTGTCACTGACGTGCTTTCATGAACAGCACTTCGGTATGACAGCAAAAACGGTTGTATGTGCGTGTCCCAATCTCGTTGCCGGTTTTCCACAACTTTGGCCAGATATCTCTCCAATGTCTGATTAAATCGTTCTACCATCCCATCCGATTGTGGGTGGTAAGAAGTTGTCCTCGTTTTATGAGTACCCATAACTCGGCAAGTTTCCTGGAATATTTGGGACTCAAAATTCCTTCCTTGATCGCTGTGAATCTCCAAGGGTACTCCAAACCGACAGAAGACTTCATGAACTAGTTTATCCGCAACTGTTGAAGCTTCTTGGTTTGGAATGGCGAAGACTTCCGGCCACTTAGTGAAATAATCCATAACCACCATGAAATACTTGTTACCACTTTCACTTTCCGGAAACGGTCCCGCAACGTCTAGCGCTATCCTTTCCCATGGTGCACCAACATTGTACAATTTCAATGCACCTCTGCTACGAGTCTGAGGTCCCTTTACAGCCGCACAACTTGTACACTTGCGACACCAGTCCTCAACATCGTCACGACAGTGGACCCAGTAAAACCGTTCCCGTATCTTCAGTAGAGTCCGTTTAACTCCTATATGGCCTCCTGAACAACCATTATGGTACAGCTGTAGAACATCCGGTATTTTAGCTTTAGGGACAACCATTTGCAAATGACAGTTGTCTCCCCGAGCATTTTCCCATTTACGGCACAGGACCCCATCCTGAATCACTAAGCTGTCCCATTGGGCCCAATAGCTTTTTGTGATTGAACTCATCGCTGAGACATCACTCCACGTAGGCTTCGGAGCACTGGCCTTTATCCACTCCAGAATCGGCTTGATGTCCAAATCATCCTGCTGTGCACGTTCCAAGTTTTCCTTCCACTCGTTACTAAGATCTGTCTTGATCATCCTCACAGGTACGACTTCTTTACCCTCTTGCCTAGTACAATGCTTGCAGACTTTTGGGCAAGGTCCTCTTGACAATACATCTGCGTTGCCATGAGATCTCCCGCTACGACCTTCGACCACCAAGTCGTCCTCTTCCAATCGCTGTATGCGATTGTCAGCCGCTCTACCTGCTAGAGGTCGGCTATCTCCCCTTTGAGCAGTTCGCTTAGGGCAACTGGACCGTAGGTGGCCCCTTTCCCCACAACCATAGCATCTAGGGCTGTATCCTTTAGACCGATCGCGAACAGTAGCCGCTGCAACCTCCCTGACGCGATGGGAACGATTATCTTGCCGCACAGCTTCCACCTCCAGTGCATGTGCCAAGGCGTCTTTAAGCTTCTCATGATGCCCGAGCCTCACGGCAGCTCTAACTTCAAGGTCGCGGATGCCGTCGATGAATGCTTGCACCAGGTTCCCTTGAATGAGCGCAGGTACAGACTGGTATGCTTTTCTAACAAGCTTCTCCACCTCAAGGGCCCACTGCTGCAGGTTTTCACCGCTGCGTTGCATGCGATCCTTCAGCTGCGCCCGAAACACGTGTTCCAGATGAGCGTCGCCATACCTAGCTTCCAGTGCCTCAAGGAGCTGCTCGTAAGTCACCTCGTTACCGAGGGCTTCCAGGATAGTGAGGGCCTGGTCGCGGAGGCCTAGGGTGAGAGCAGTCATGGCCTGGTCCTTACTCCACCCGTTCGCCTTCATAACAGCCTCAAATTGCATTTTGTATGCCGACCAGGAAGACGTTCCATCGAACGGCGGCACTTTGAATCCACGTAGAGAAGGTGTAGTAGCTGAGGCTGCAATTCCATCTCCAACTTTAAGGTTTTCCAGCGTTTTCCTCACGTCAACAATTACGTTGTCAACCCGATGATTAATTTGGTCGATTCGTGTTTCAGCTTCCGTCAGGCGGTTCTCGTGCTGAACCACCTTTTCCTTTACAACCTTAATTTCTTTGCCGAAAGTGGCATGCAGATCCTTCATGAGGAACATCTGTTCTTCTTGGCGGCGCGCCTGCTCCTCCTTGTCACGTTGGAGCTGTTCTTCCAACCGACGGGTCTGTTCCTCCTGGCGGCGGGCCTGTTCCTCCTTGTCACGCTGCAGCTGCTCTTCCAAACGACGGGCCTGTTCCTCCTGGCGGCGGGCCTGCTCCTCCTTGTCACGCTGCAGCTGCTCTTCTAAACGACGGGCCTGTTCCTCCTGGCGGCGAGTCTGCTCCTGCAGCATCAGCATCAGAGCAGCAAAGTCTGGTGCTGATGATGATGCTGGAGCGGCGGTGGACGGGCCGGCCTCTAAGGTCGCCAGCTGTCTCTCCGTAGTCTGCGGCGTTGCACCTCCAAAACGCCTCTGGTCCGTCTCTTGCTGGCGTTGACTACGGGTACGGATACCCTCAGTGTCGTCCTTCGGTAGAATCGGCATCTTTTAAATCCACTCTTCTGACACCAATTGTTACGAGCTTTGGGTTCGTTACAATAAAATCAGCCGATTAAATAAACAAAGATGACACTTTAATTTACACCACACTAATTACACTATAAACTCACTAATCACAAAACACAATCGCACTATTAATCACTTGGGTTCGCAGTCGAAGATCGCTCTCGAAGTTATCACTTGTATCGCAAATCCAATACTGCCTCGGTCGGCTCATGTGCCGGCCTTATATAGGGCGCCGAGTAGAACTCCAGAAAGTTCGCGTACATATCGGTCGCGACCGACTAAGGTCCGAGAATTCTAGCATAGATAAATCTCGAAGGTCCTTGACTTCACTAGTTCTGCTACTCGATACTAGATGGCGCTAGTGGTACCGAATGCCGCTATCATCCTAACTTAATTCTGGCGCGCAACATAAGTATAAAACATGTAGCACATTAAGTTTTAGTATAGTAAATAATATTTTCTAAAAAAATATTTTGATATTTCCCATTGTTGTCTTTATTTCATCAATTTATCATTTCAATACACATGAACGCCTTAAACAATCTTACATATAAAATTCTCGTGTCACAATTCTAGTTACCATACTCCTCAGAAACGGCTTGACCGACTTTTATGAAATTTTATATGCATATTCAGTAGGTCTGAGAATCGGCTACTATCTATTTTTGATACCCCTACGTGATAAGGGTTGTCCACCCCTAACATTTTTATTTTATTTTGTATGGCAAAACAACGTTTGCTGGGTCAGCTAGTAAAATATATTAAAACGCACCCTACAGACTGAACCTGACCATCCAGTCCCCGGGGCGCGAGTCCCGCGCGTCCGCCAGCGGCGTGTCCGTGAGCGCGAGCGGGGGGCGCGGCACGCCGTCGCGCCGCGCTACGCCCCTGCGCGCCGCGCGCAAGCGCACGCTGCTGGACGAGACCGAGGAGCGCAGCCTCAACGACTTCAGCGTCACCTCCAGCGCTAAGGGAGACCTCGAGGTCGCCGAAGCCTGCCCCGATGGCAGCTTCGTCAAGATCAGGAACAAGGGCAAAAAGGTGAGACGCTTTTCAACATTTTTGAAATATGTAGATGCTGAAGTTGGTATTTTTTATTTTAGTATGAGAGTTAGTTTGTGCAGTGTTCTATATTTCATTGTGAAGTATGCATGTTTCATGACAATACTATTGTGTTACACAGGAGCTAAGCCTCGGTGGCTACCAAATCGTCCGCAAGGCAGGCGACCAGGAGACGGTGTTCAAGTTCCACCGCACCGTGAAGCTGGAGCCAGGTGCGGTCGCCACTGTGTGGTCGGCCGACGCCAGCGTGGACCACGACCCGCCACGTGACATCGTCATGAAGGGACAGAAGTGGTTCGTCGCTGACTCCTTCACCACCGCCTTGCTGAACAACGACCAGGAGGTAATTATATTCTCCCATCGTACTTCTAAGATATTGCTGTGCTCAAGATGCAAGAAGAACGCATGCGTGCCGTCTACCAGGACTTAACTGTTTCTAATAAGGTTTAAAATCCCATTCTGGAGCTGGACTGCATTTTCTTACGTTATATTTTAAATGTGAAGTAATTGTGTTATACTAATATCTATTTGCAGAATACATTATTTCCATTCCTTATTTGTTTTTTTTTTCTAACTTACAATAAGTCCGTTTGTCTTATCGTTAATTGTATGACGCAGGAGGTAGCTGTATCAGAGAGACAACGGCGACAGATCAGTACCAGCGCGCAGAGACACCGCGAGCTCGCACACAAGTATCCTCGTCGTGAACAGGTACGTTTCACATACAGGTCGCGCCGAAAAGATGTGTTTAAATATCTCCAATCTGGAAAACCATAAATCATTATAATATACTGCTATTCCAGCTAGGTGAACTTCGTGAGGGAGAAGAGAACTGTCGCATAATGTAAGTGCAGGCGGCCCCGAGTGCCGCCGCATTGCCACACGGTGCCTCACGCTTCACCCGGAGCTACGGACTCTGCCCTATGGGCATCCCAGCATTACGTACACAGTTCATTTTTATCTGTCTTCATTTCCACGCCGGAATAAAAAATGAAGCTACATTTAGACGACAATTAAATTACGTTAGTAAATTAAATTTGTAATAGAAAAACAGAATATTGATGATAAAAGAATATTTTTACTTTGATTCGGTGAAGTTGTGAAGTTACAGTAAGTACTGTCCAACAGGCATATAGCATTAACAAAAGGAAATATGACAAAGTAAGGCAACTAATTTAAGACTGGATACCCAAATATACTGTTGTGTGCCCACAACACACGTGTTTTCCCTGGTATAGGATCTATCATTAGATATATATGATCCTGTACACAGAACAGAAAAAAATAGTAGAAATCGCATAACGCAGAAATCACTATCAGAACCAGCGTGCCCTAACAAACACATCTTCAAGCTAATCATATTATGTCACACTAGCAAATTCGTTTAGTGATTGGTCCATGCCTAAAAGTCTCTATAGGGAACGTGCAGAAACTATAGGTGGCAGCACAGACGCGTCAATGTCAAGTATATTTTACTTATAAGTTTCAAATTTGCAACGCTAGATGGCACAGTCTACTTCGTGCACGTTCCCTAAACGGACGGTGCAGGAAGTATAGGTGGCAGCACAGGTCAAATATATACAACGTAAAAGTTTCAGATGTGCAACACTAGATGGCATAGTTTACGCCGTGCACGTTCCCTATAGTGAGTCTACTGAATTAGAAAACAAATGGCATAGAATGATAATCTCGTACATAATGACAAATGAATGACAGACGTATGCGCTAAAATTTTGACAGTTCATTTGATCAGTGACCTACCATTATGAATTTATCAGATTACGAACTTTTAGCAAAATGACAATGGAATCGTGTTGAAATGACAAATTTATAAAAATAGCAGACTTAGGCCCCAGGTTTGATGTTGAAAGAAAGTAGACCTTATGTTTTAAATCATATATTCTACTTTTGTTTACTGTTTTTGAATAAAAATGAAAGCAATATTTTATCAAATATATATTAATTAAAATAGTACTTACTTATGATACGATATACCAGTATTGGATACATTTTTGGTACGGCTATCGTTTTTGGACTCTAAAACAGCACAATGCGACATATTTGTATTTATTTTTTCGGATTTTCGACAATAAGTGACGTGAACGCAGTCGGAACTACTACAATTGCGGAACTACGCAATACCAGGGCTACGCGTGCCCTGCCTACTTGCGACTTCTACTGTTCTTTCTGTTCTGTAATCCTGTAGCTATATAATATGCCTCTTAGACATTATTTAAAACTTTCAAATCATATTGTCGTGATCGTCTTTTCTGCGACAGTTTGTCTTATTTTGTTTTTGTCTCTGGTCAAATTATATAAGTATAAAGCATTGCCTCATATGGCTTTTAAAATAATATATATAAATGGTGAACAAAGTACAAAAAAATTAGTTCACTCATTGGTGAGACGATTGCAATCCTTCAAAGAAAACATGTTACAACGCACAACTATTTTCCCCTTTTATTTTATTACAAACGAAACGTCAAACGAATTGGCAAAAATGATTATGATAATGCCGACACGGGTTTTCAATAGATAACTATGTAATAATATTTGCGTTGCTTTGTTAATACAAAGTGAACTTTATTTGATTTAAGAGTATATTTTGTATATCACAAGTAACTCGAATATTATGGCAAATACGACATAGGAAGCATACAATAGCTCCATAAAATCCTTTGGGGGATTGCAATCCATAGTGGGTAAGTATAGAAATACAGTTTGTTTTTCACCCCACCCTTTGCTGAGTTATTATAAGAAATATTATGTCTCTAATTTAAAATATCCATCTGATATTTGAGTTCATTCAACGCGTAGATTAAATCTACTAAATACTAATAATATCATTATTCTTAGTGCCCTTGGAATAGATAAATCACTGTATTAGGTTAAGTTTGTGTGTATTATCACAAGCGATGGCGATTTAGGATAAGCGTTAGTACGCACCCATAGTATTTTAGGAGTTCAACAAATTGTGGGCGCTCAATAAATGAAGAATGTATTGTGTCATTCAAACTTATATTGTAACAAAATTCTGTGTCACCTGAAGAGAAAAAAGTAAAATTTGTATTAACATTTTCTAATCATGTAATCGGAAGATATGTCATCAGAAATACATAATTGCAATTTCTATAAAAATAAAGATAGGTGCAAGTCTCAAATAAAATAAAAGGCTCTCAATCATTAAAGGTGAAAAATAATAGCATTTACAATATAGTCTGATGGAAGAAACCTAATTATTAAAGAGATAAGTTGCTATTTTTAAGGAACTAATAATTCATTTGGTGTTATTTTTTTGTTTTTGATCATTGAGGATAGAATCTGATTCATTGTCATTTTTCTCTGTTTTATGAGTAATCATGAGACCTTTTTAGTTTGAACCCAGTTAATATCTTCCATGTAATAAAACATATAATATTAAATAAAGTTATATTTAAGTTTAAAATAATGTTTTAATTAATCCTCCATTCCACCTAAAGTACAAAGTGCATCTTGGACCACGCACAGTGAAGAATTCTGTTCTCAGGGTGAATATTTACACATTACAGTAGCCGCTTATCCGAATTAATTGGGACAGGGGTCCATTCGGATAATCGGACATAAATAATATTTATTTTAATAAAAATATTGTTTATTTATAAAACAGGGCACATTATACAATAAAATATCTTAAATTTTTAAAGAACACGGTATAGTAATAGCATATGTTCAGCGGCGCGGGCTGGCTCGTTAGGCAAAAGTCGGGGAGGGATGTTACGGGGGCGTCGCGATGGGCCTCGTCGGCGGCGGGGCCGGAATACGGAACGCGGTCTGTTTTTGTATTTTCTAATCGTGCTGGTTTCCCTATTGCTTTCCTGGAGTAAGGTGGTAGGGTCGGCGGGTTCGACTAGAGAGTGCCAGGGACTGCGAATCTTGCTGATCTTGGAGGGAGAGTATCGGGCAGCAGATACGATCAGAAGATTCTAGTGCGAATCGGCGGACTCTAATATGAATCGCTCATTAAGGCGCTTCATGAATTGTTTGATTGTTGGGATGGGCAGGTCGACATAGAGTCGATAGTTTCTAACGAACCACGGGGCGCCCGTGGCCTTCCGGAGAAAACGGTTTTGGATTACCTGCAATCTATGGATCCGGTATGGCTTAGTGTGCGCAAAGGTAGCGCACGCGTAAGTCATGATCGGACGTATGCACATTGTATAGATACGCAACTTGCATTTCAGGGATAACTTGCTGCGTGCATTCAGCATGGAGTGGAGCCTACCGAGAGCGAAAGCGGCACGATTACGTACCGTCTTTATGTGCTCACCGAAAGTAAGCTTTCGGCACAGATAATATAATACTAAAGTACTTTCGGTCAAGAATCACACCTAGATATTTAGCTTGCTTCACCCAAGGGATCGGCTTGCCAAACATGGTGATCGTGCTAGGGTCAGGTGGAGGGAATCGAGCCCGCGGCTTGTGAAACAAGATCGCCTGATTCTTTTCCGGGTTAACTTCCACTCTCCATTTCCAGAACCAGGCGCCTAGTGCGTCGGCGGATTTTTGGAGGTGGCCGGCTATAGCCTTGACACTACTGCCGCAGCGGTAACTGGCCGTGAAATCAGCAAATAGGGCAAGTTGCGTCTGGGCATTAGTAGGTATATCACTGGTATACAGCGAGAAGATTAAGGGAGAGAGCACACCGGCATGAATGGGGTGGGGTGACGAAAGCGCACCTTCGATACGGTACCGAAAAGTGCGGTTTGACAAATAGTCTCGCAAGATGAGCACGAGACGATCTGACACACCCAGTGATATCACTTGTATATCAATCCGTTGTGCCAGACCTTGTCAAACGCTTTCGCTATGTCGAAGAACAGGGCTCCCGTAACTAAGCCGCGCTGATAGCGGTCGCTGATATGCTCAACGATACGGTAGACCTGTTGGACGCACCAGTGGTTTGTCCGGAAACCAAATTGCTCATTGGGGAGGAGGCTCTTTGCTTCAACGTAGTCCTTGAGGCGCTTATAAATAAGCCTCTCGTAGACTTTGCCGAGAACTTTGAGTAAACTAATGGGACGATAACTGGACGGGGAGGACTTTGGCTTCCCTGGTTTGGGGATACCATGACGGTAGCCTCTTTCCACGTCTGTGGGAACATGTTGTTGGACAGAGCGCCGTTGAAAATGGCAGTCATCAACATGATCACTAAGGCTAGTTACTGCAGCGCGCTTTCTATAGCCACGGACCGGACGGCCGCGATTCTTTAAATTGACATAACTTTTTTATTTATGAACCGATTGACATGAAATAAATACTAAATGTTAAAGGGAAGCTTACTACAATATATTGGTGAAACCGCATCTAAATCGAATAAGCTGTTTCTAATATTAGCGTGCACAAACACACAGACAAACCGACAACAACAACAAAATTAATTACAATTTCGGGTTCGGCATCGATATAATAACAACCCTTGCTACTTTTTTTATATATTTCCATTGTACAGACACCACTTTTCTTTTTTTTTTTTTTTTTTTTGTAGTGTGGCACTAGTTAGGTCTTTGTGCCAATTTCGGGTAATAAAAGGTAGGGAAATATTTTTATCGGAAAATATCGGAGAGGAAAAGGAATTTTGTAAGGTTCAGGAAAGGAAATATTTTATTCTTTAGGTAAACATAAATATATATTAATAAACATACACAAACTAAATCTTTATATCATTTTTTAACAAGAATGCAGATATCAAGTTAAAATATTCAATGGGTTTCATTATTAAACAAGAAACACAAGTAGGAAGGGAAACATTTTGGGAAACAAGAGAACGGAGGAAGGATGAACGATCATGACGGGAACAGGAGAAGAATAGGTGATCCAAAGTACCAGCATCATCTCCACACTCGCAAAGATTACTATCCACAATATGCAACTTAGCAAGGTGGAAAGGAGTACAGACGTGGCCAAGCCGCATGCGAATTATCATACTTGTAATTAGTTTAGAGCCTTTTATTTTAAAAAACCATGGTTTGACTGGGACTGAGGGCTGAATTGAGGCATAAGCCCTGCCCTTTACTTGAGAGCTCTTACGCCAAAGGAGTTCCCAGGAATGTCGAAGATAATCTTTAGGGAGGCTGACAAGATCATGACAGAAATTTTTATACGGGTATGTGTCACCATTCTGCACCGCTTGTTTGGCTAATTGATCAGCTCTTTCGTTTCCTTGGATTCCGGAGTGACTTGGAATCCAAGCAAACTGTACCGTGTAGTTTCTCTGTATACATTTGTGCAACTGTTCTCTTATGTCAAATACAATGGGGTAAAATGGTTTCATTTTAAATGTAAACTTTTCGATAGTTTGTAACGCACTTTTAGAGTCACATAATATGAGAACATTTTTAAGTTTAGCAATTAAAACGTACTCCAATGCCTTGAATATACCAAAGCATTCTCCAGTGAAAACTGATGTTTCAGGAGGAAGTTTTACCATCTGAATAACTTTATACTGAGAATGAAATATACCTACTCCCACACAACTAGACCGGGTCTTTGATGAGTCCGTAAAGATATAATGACAGTCTATCCAGTCTTCACCGACGGTAGCATTAAATTTTATGTTAGCTCCTACATCACTTTTTTCTATCCCTAAATTATAATGCACTACAGGGGAGACAAGTAAGGGTTCAAATGTTTTGCACTCAAATAACGGAAGAGTAGGTGACCTATGAACACTCGCTGGTAAAGAATTAAACTTCCTGAGACTTTTAACTAAACACGGAATATCTTTGTGCCGCCAATAGGATGAAATTTGAATAAGATTATCGAGTTTTAATAATTTTGAATGAAGCAAATGGTTAGAAAACTGCATCGATTTAAATAAAAATCGGTCAGATAGATATTGCCTTCTCAGGTGGAGTGGAGGATCTCCTACTTCTACCTGTAAGGCATTTAACGGGCTTGATTTCATGGCTCCAGAAATGATTCGAAGAGCTTTTGACTGTATGCTATCTAACTTTTTAAGCCCCTTTTTGTTACCATCTTCAAGGAGGAATGTTCCGTAATCAAGTATGCTTCGGATTATTGCATTATAAAACAGTTTTAGACTAAAAGGATGTGCCCCCCACCATACTCCAGAAAGGCATCGCATAGCATTCAGTTGACGCTCGCATTTTTCAACTACAAAGTCAAAATGTTGTTTGCCGGAAAGCTTTTTATCTAAAATCAATCCTAGAAATTTAACATGATTTTTCACGGGAAGGCTAATGCCATTATAAATAACGGTTGGGGAAGGAATATTACGTTTTCTTGTAAAAACCACTACAGTACTTTTTTCTATTGAAAGATTTAACCCATTAATTTGTAGCCATTGCTGTAAAAGACTTAGGGAGACGGTCAAAGCATTACATGCATCTGAGATGTTATTGTGAGTAGTATAGATTAAAAGGTCATCAGCATATTGCAAAACATCAGCAGATTTTTGTAGAGATGATTCTAGATCATAAGAATAAATATTATATAGCAAAGGTGACAATACTGATCCCTGTGGAAGGCCTTTGAACACTGTCCTCGTTTTTTTCTTGTCACCGCAAAAAAGAGAAATAAATCTACCTGATAACAAATTTATGATAAATCGTATAATCAAGGTAGGAACGTTTAAATTAATTAGTTTTCGCTTAAGGACAGATATAAGTACATTATCATACGCGCCTGTTATATCTAGAAAAGCGCCAACAACCGACAAATACACTTAAACTGTCGGTTGTGCTTTTTCCTTTACGGAACCCGAACTGACTGCCTGCTAGTAATTGCTTGCTTTCTATATACCACTCTAAACGATTTTTAACTAGATGTTCTGCAATTTTGGTAAGAACCGAAGATAACGCAATAGGCCGGTATGATGAAATATCATTAGAATTTTTATTTGGTTTGAGGATCGGTAAGATTTCTTGAGAGCGCCAGGATTCTGGAATATTTCCAGAAACCAAAATAGAATTAATTATTTGTAGATAATATGATAATGTATTATCACTACAGTGTGAGAAAAACGAATACGGAATACCGTCTTCTCCTGGGGCCGAGTCTTTTAAGCATGTTAATACCCCTTTCAATTCGAACAATGAAAAAGGAGCGTTTAAAGATGAATTATTATCAATATTTAACGGAGTAGAGTTAGGGTAAATTTGATCATACTCTGGAGCTGATGCTGGAGCTAATTTGTCAAGAAAACTGTTACTAAGGGATAGAGGTAATTGTGTGAAGGAAGGAGTATCACTAAAGGCTCTTCTAAATCTTTTAATACTGCGCCAAACTTCAGACGGGCATGTGCTGGGTGATAAAGACATACAGAATGACCTCCACCCCTGAAGTTTCTTATCTCTGAGAAAAATCCGTGTATCATTAATAATATCTCTAAGGCCGTCCAGATTTTCATCTGACATGTCCTCAGCATATTTTTTTTCAGCTTCCTTTCGTTTCCTAACTGCATCAGTACACGAAGAATCCCACCATGGGGGCATAGGAATTTTATCGGAAGGATTTTTTTTAAGAGGGAAAACTTGGTCTGCTACTTCTACTAGGCACATCGCTAAAGCTTTTGAGCAATCACTTTCTCCACCCTGAGTAATTTGCGGGAGCTCAGCAACTTTAGCATCGACAAGCGTTTTAAATTTATTCCAGTCTGCGTTTCCGAGTCTATATTTTAATCTAGGGGGTCTTGTCGGTGTTGTAATGAACTTTAATGAGGAAGTAATCACTAAAGGAAAGTGGTCACTTCCAAAGGTAGAAGTGAAACGGGACCAAGATAAAGATGAAGCCAATCCAGGGGAGCAAATAGATAAATCCACAGCACTAGCACTTTCACCTGCATTAGTTCTACGAGTAGGCTCGCCAGTATTTATAATACATAGATTATGATCGTCTATAATTTCTAATAAACGGATCCCCTCTCTTTTTGTTTCACCACTTCCCCAACACTGGTGGTGACAGTTAAAGTCGCCCATTACTAAAAATGGCCTACGAAGAGATGACAACATATTGCTAAGTTCTTGTAGAGCATTGTTATTAGCAGTAGGAATGTAAGTGGAAACATAAGTAATATTATCAACAATTACCCCAACAATATCAATATCAGTACATGAAAGGCTTCGATCAATAATAGCACTAGATAAAGGATCAGGAACAAAAATATGTCGCTCAAGTGGCCGCGCTTACACACACATAAACATTTTATACTTCATACTACAAAATACAGAAAAAACTTTAATAACATTAAAAACTGCAGTTTATTGTAAACCTTATTTGTCATACATAAAGTTTAATTACGATTGCAAAATATTTAAATTAGGTCCTTTTATCATCGGAGAAAGGTCAAAAGCAATAAATTTAAAATAAATTGAAAATAACTAGTCATTTTTATAATAAATAAAAAATATTTATTATATAAAATAAACCTTAAAATCGAAGCAATAACGTTCAAAATAATTTGTTCATAATTTCGTGCTTATTCTATTTTGGAATTAGATGTAGTTCTTGGTATTACATTTCAATGCTCAGAACACAGTAAGTATTGAAAGATGTAGAGTTGCAGATTTTTTTTTTTGGAAAAAGTACCTTTGTATGGTGGCAAATATTTTGGACTGATTTAAAAAGTACTAGGAGTAAACTAGTACAGTATTTAGTTAGTTTGTTACGACATTAATTTTATTATATTATTATTCTATTAATTATAAGCGGCTTGGCACATTGTTAACAACCAGTATTGACAAATATTTGTCTTAAATCAGTTTTATTTAAACCGCACTATTAATTAATTTAAAGATTGAGTAAATAACAGTTTTTAGTAACCTACGCCTTTGCGTGTTTCCAGTTATGTCCAGTCTATCAAAATGAATCGATCATACTGTCGAATTTTTAGGGTTAGATAAGGGTTTATATATTCCTTCTCCTCTTTCTTTCGCGACAATAGATACCCATTCTGCACAACGAAATGGGTCGCTAGGAAATCTACAAACAAAAATAATATATACAATAATAATACTACTCCATACATTCCCTGTTCCGGAACAGTCGATGTTTGTTACAATAGTTGGAGCGTTGGTGCAAACATTGGTCAAACAATCATAATATTTGCGATTTAATTTATATTTACTACTTAATTCGGTTTTTGTATTAGGAAAAACACTTAATGGTATAAACTTATCGAAAAAAAGATATTCCTTCCAAAATCTTGGTGTTTCAGTGGTTATTTACATAGTTTTTGAACGCGCAATGCGGCATTTTGACGTCCTCACATTGGCTATGATTGGACCATACTAATTCAAAATAAGACCACAAAACTATTTGTGCTCTTATTTTTCGGACCGTTTTTGAAGCGACGATCGGGAATCTAGTGTATTATTGATCGAAGATGAAAGGAGAGAAACACGTGAAAATGGGGTATTATTTTTAACCAATATGGCCACACCGCCATATCCGTCATCTCTGTCATTGCGAATACAAACATAACCTGGAATACCAAATAATTGATTATTTTTAATCCAAGTTTCAGATAATGCCACAATATTTGGCTTAAATTTATTTAATAAGTAGAATAGGTCCGTTTTTTTAGGTATTACTGATCGGCAGTTCCATTGAATTATTGTGTCCATCTTTTTGGTTTTTGTTTATTAATAAGCTACTTATCCGCTCCACGTCGTACGGTTCAAAAGATGTATTTTTACATAATAACATTTTGATAAGGTTTATAATAACATCAACAACTTGCTCATTCTCGTTCTGTTGTGGTTTCAGATCGGATTCCTTAGACAAAGCACACCCATTTGCCAAAGATGGGGGTTGAAACTCTATAATAAGGGCGTTATGAGCTGCTCTATCATAACCTTGTGCTGACTTAGGAGGACTGCGGGGTTTAAGAAAGACTGTCTTTTTATATGTTGAAGAAGTTGAGGGTATAGGTTGGGAACTGGAGTATGAATTTTTATTATTTGTGTGAGCATCATGAGATCTACCAGTTGTGAGAACATTAGCATAGGATTTTGAGATGGCTGGGTGTATTTTGCTTGCTTCCGCATAGGAAACACAGGAATGAGCCATAGTGTGTTTAATGTTTTTTTGTCTCTGGAACTCAGGGCAATTCTTGTCTGTAGCAAAATGAAATCCAGAACAATTGACACAAGATGCAGAATCCTCTTCTACTAAACAAGTTTCACCTAAGTGATTCTGTCCACATTTATAGCATCTAGGGATAGCAGATCTGCATTGATTTTTAGTGTGGCCATAACGGCAACAGCGGAAACATTGTATGGTGGGATACACATAAGTCTCAACAGGAAGTGCATTATAACATACATAAATTCTTTTAGGAAGAGCTTGACCATCAAATGTTATTACAACAGTTTGAGATGGTTTCCATGTATATGACCCATTAACTTGAACTTTGTAGTTTAGGCGCCTAACTTTCAATATTTCACCAGTACCTATGGGAGTAGATATATTTTCTTTAACTTCTTCCACACTCCATTCAGATGGGATACCCCGGACCAAGCCCATACGAGTGACATTAAAAGTGGGTAGAAATGCTTTAAATTTGTTGAGAGGCAATAAATTACTATCAATAAATACATTAGCAGCCATGTGGTTTGTAAAAGCTACAACACACTTATTCCTACCAATTCTCTTGACACTGCCAGGAACGATATTCTGAAATTTGTTATTTTTAAGGAAATTTCCAAATGCAATAGGGTGAAGAATGGTGCCACTGTTTTCAGTATTAGTAATACGTTGAACATGAACTATATATGGCCCTGTATCAGAGGCTTGGTACTCCTTCCTTTTTTTTTTTTTTTTTTTTTTTTTTTTTTTTTTTTTTTTTTTTTTTTTTTTTTTTGGATGGGAAATCATCAAATGACTTCTCCCGCTCTGGGCGGAGCGGAAGGGAGTGTCAGACTCTTACTGACTAAAACCCACCCGTGTTCCTGCTTGTGCCCTTTGCGTTCCAGGGCCGCGGTGACTCTTTCGAACAAATTCCGCAACCCTAGCAGGCACTGACCCTATGGGGCCCCGTCTTCTTTGCTGACGGCTCTTTGAGGCGCGCGTGGAACACGACGCGCCGTCGACTCGGACCTGGTTGCTATCGGACGGCGAGCCACCCATAGCTCGCCATCCGCAGGCCCGCGCCTACGGTGGCCGGGAATCGCCCTGCGTTTCCCGACGCCCGGGGCGTCTTCTCCTGTTGCGGCGGCTGGAGCGAGGGGCTTCCCTCTCTCGCACGCGCTCCGCCTCCTCCTTCGCTAGCATTACTGCTTCGCAGAAGGAGGCGACCGCTTCCCATGCCTCCTCGCTCCGGACCATGGCTTGAACCAGGGCCGGCCGCGAGAGGTCGCCGCCGCCGATCGCCTCCACGAGGACACGGCGTTGCTCCGCCCAAGCAGGGCAGGCCTCCACCGTATGCTCCACCGTGTCCTCCGGGCGATCCACACAGTGATGACACCCGGACGTGTCCTCCCGCTGGATCCGACACAGGTACCTCCCGAAACAGCCGTGTCCGGTGAGCACCTGCGTCAGGCGGAAGGTGAGGACGCCGTGGCGTCTCTCCAGCCACTCCTCAAAGAGGGGACTTACCGCCGCAATGGCGGCGTGCCCAGCGCTGGGTTGCAGCAGTCGCTGTCTCCACACCTCCGTGAGATCCCGCCGGAGCTCCGTCCGCTGCGCAGCAATTTGCCGCGGCAGCAGAGTTTCACCCCGGCTTAGCGCCTCCACGCGCAACGCGTAGACGTGCGCGAGGGCTATCGCCTCTAGATCCCACGGCAGCAATCCGGCAAGGAGGTTCGCCGCCTCGCCGGAGACCGTGCGGTATCCCCGGATCAGCCGGATGGCCATGACCCTCTGTGCCGAGACCAGGTGGCGCGCTGGCAGTCGCCTCAGCGACAGCGCCCACACCGGGGCCCCGTAAAGGGCCATGGACCGCACGATCCCCGCGTACAGCCTCCGGCAGGAGGCGTTTGGTCCCCCTAGGTTGGGCAAGAGCCGCTTGAGGGCAGCCCCGGCCCGCCCCAGTTTGGGAGCCAAACGGCGGAAGTGCTCCGCGAAGTTCCACCGGCTGTCGAGGACGAGACCCAAGTAGCTCATCGTCGACCCGACGCCGATGCAAACCCCTCCCACCGTTATCTGGGATCCCGATGGTGGCCGGTTCCGAGGGCCGTGAAAACACATAGCCTCGGACTTGTGTAGGGCCACCTCGAGACCCAGTTGCCGGATCCTCCCAACGACTGCTGCGACCCCGCGTGTCATCAGGTCGACCGCCGCCTGGTGCGACCCCCCCTGCGCCAGAACCAGCGTGTCGTCAGCGTAGCAAACAACACTGACGCCGCAAGGGAGGTCGCCGCGCAGCACCCAGTCGTAACCGATGTCCCACAGGAGCGGCCCCAGAACCGAACCCTGTGGAACACCGCACGACATCTCTCGCCGATTCCACTCTCCCCGGTGACCGGGGTAGATGACGGCTCTATCCGTCAGGTAGTCCTCGACCACGCGACAGAGGTAGGTTGGCACTCGGTGATACCGGAGTGCCTCCCCGATGCAACTCCAAGGCAGGGTGTTGAACGCGTTGGCGATGTCAAGAGACACCGCCACCACCACCCCGCCCCGGGAAATCGCCTCCCCCGTCGTGAGGGCTCTCACGCGCATGATGGCGTCCACCGTCGAGCGCCCCGCGCGGAAACCAAATTGGTTCTCCGCCAGATCCGGCCCAACTCTCACCAAGTGCTTGACGAGGCGGTTTGCAATGACTCTTTCAAAGAGCTTGCCCACCTCGTCAAGCAGCACGATGGGCCGGTATGCGGACGGAGAGTCCGCAGGGCGCCCTGGCTTCGCAATGAGGACCAGTTTCCCCGTCTTCCAGCGACGTGGGAACTGGCCCCTCTCCAAGCATGCGCTTAGGAGCCCACGTAGTCGAGGCCCGAGAGCCTCCGAGGCCAGGACCCAGGCTTTCCCAGGTAAGCCATCGGGTCCTGGGGCGGTATTTTTGGCCTTCAGCCTGTTAACCGCCGCTCTCAGGTCTACCTCGGTCACCTCCGGAGTATCGTCGTCGTCGTTACCGTCGTCGGTGTGGTCCGCATCGGGCACCACGGGTAGCGGAGCCATAGGCGGGGGAGCATGGTCCCCTCGCGTAGGGAACAGAGTGCTCACCACTTCCTCCACCAGCTGGGGCCGGAGACTCTGCGTCAACGGGGGGGCCCAGGTGCGGAGTTTGTTCCGCACCATTTTGTAGGGTCTTCCCCACGGGTCCCCGTCCAGAGACTCCAGCAGCTCTTTGCGAGCCAGATCCCTGGCCCGCAAGATCCCCGCTTGGAGGGCGGTCTTCGCCGCTCTGTACTCCTCGTACAGCTCCGCCTCCCTGGCCTGCGCATCCGGAGGGCGGATGCGGAGCCGGCGATGCCTGGTGTTTGGTACTCCTTCCTACCTACACCAACTGGTTGGTTAGTTTGTATTGCAGTTGGATCCAACTGCAAAGTTTGGGAAACAGAAATTTCAGAGGGTTGAGAATGTGGAATTGATGATTTGCTATCTATTACAAAATCGGATTTTAAATTAGCTTCTGTGGTGGAAATACACGTACAGTCAATATGAGAAGAGGTTCCTTCAGGAATCACTCCCTGTCTACTCCGTTTTGTTTTATGACAATGTTTACATATTATTCTATGTTTATGTGAACGCCTCTTACGTGCAGCACTGACTTTACCGGAGGTCGACGCATCAGTTTCCCTTCCACTTGCTGTGGCCACAGACCCATCAGTGTCCATACCACCCATATCTAAATTAGTAGATACCGTAATATAATTACTTACAGGGGGACTTAAGCCAGGGCCTAAATCCCCCTCATCTGCTATAGGCGGGTCGTTCATACGACCCGGGAATAGTCTTGATCAGCTATGCTACAAATATTTACAAAAACTTACCAAAAATCAGGAAAAATTTACACGAATATAATATTAAATACACTAGAAAGAAAATATATTTACATAAGAACCTCAACTGAACCAATTATCTAATTAAAATTTAATTATGAAAAATTGCTGAGAAAAAATACACCCGGTCAAACCGAAATTTCCCGCGCTTTTTCCACGAACCCTTTTGGCACTGCCACTTTTCTTCAATTTTATTATATGTATAACTAGACATAGATAAAGCAACAATTGTTTTATTAAAAAAACAATAATATGTATGTTTTATCATAATAAGGTACATAGGTACCATCTGATAGATTTCCAAAAATATTAAACACGTATTTTTTCTATTTTCACGTAAACAAAAAATGAAGATGACGAGGCGTCGAAAACTCGCGTCACTACGTGCTGCAATTTTTACCAGCGACACTGACGTCTCCAGCCCTGAACCAAAATCCAAATCCAGTCTTGAACTTGGATGCGCTTTATCTTTATAATTATTTTACAATTTGTAATGACAAAAAAAATACATGTCCAAAATGTTTTGAATCCAACAGACAAAATGAAACAAAATAGAATTGTGATTTTTGTAACTAGTAAAATACCCAATTCTATACAGTGAACAAAAATAAACATGGAAACATTACTTCAAGGGATCTAAGCGCGAATCTTGACACAAGTCACAAAATCCCAAACAAACTCACACATCGAAACCCCGTCGCTGATTCGCCGATCCACATGAACAACATTATTATTATTACAATGCACAGTTAAAATTGGACCTTATTTCTAAAGATTTTGGGTTTAAATTACCATCTAAGGGCCGACGCTCACTGCCGGCATGGCATGGCAAAGGATTTTATTACTAATCAAGTTATTTTTAATTTTATTTTAATGAGTTTAGAGTTCATGTTATTTTATTTCGATACCACGATGCCGCGACGTGCCGCGGGATGCTGTGGCATGACGCGACGCGCCCCGGCATGCCGCGGGATGCTGCGGCTTGACGAGTCATGCCGTTTCATTCAACGGGTTGCCGCGGCACGCCATTGCATCTCGCGAGACGTATGGGTCACTTTGTGTCGAGGAATTATAATTGCTAAGCTAGTTGAAATATGCCAGAGTGAAGAATGCCACGGCGTGCTACGGGATACCACAGGATGTCACGGCACGCCGCCGCCGCCGCGGCATGCCGAAGCACAACCTGCCATGCCACGGAGCGCCGCGGGGTGCCGCAGCACAATCTGCTGTGCTATGCCGGCAGTGAGCGCCGGCCCTAACTTATAGGCCGTAAACGACATTTTTATGACGCCACTGTGCCCACCATCCGTCGCCCGGGATGTTTTATGTAATAAAGGTGCAACACAAAAATTAATCGTGATAGTGATGGTATTAAAATATAGAATTGGGTATTTTACTACTTATAAAAATCATAATTCCATTTTGTCCGTCTTTTGAATTAAAAAAAAAAAATATTGGACACGTATTTTTGTTATTTCTAATCGTAAAATAATTATAAAGATAAAGCGCACCTAAGTTCAAGACTGGGGGCTGGTGACGTCACGTCGCTGGTAAAAAATTGAAATTGATCTTGTGGAAATCTAAAAGAAAATATAGGAGTGAAAGAAGCGTACATATCGTGTGAGGTCGGGGGACTATCGTCAAGTTTCTTCTCACGTATGTTTTAAAACACAATTTCGCAGCCGCCATTGTAGATTTTCATTTTAACCAAATTTATTTTCTGCATGCTATTAAGGAACTTTTATGTAGAAGTAACTTTTACCTACAATAACTTTGCATAGTGCCGTCCCCATAGAAAAAAAATGGTATGTATTGTATCTTAGCTTGGGATCATAATAATAAATGTCACTGCATTATTGTCAGGTAGAAAAGAAAATTGTTTGGTTGGCATAGCATCATCCCCACTGACTTCGTAAAATCGTGGCACACTTCGATAAACAACTCCATTGTTAATAGAAATATAATATACATATTATAGCGATGTATTTACATGTTTATGTATACACCACTTCACTGCACAAGAAGGCTTTTTTAAACATATATCACGCAAAATCCGGTAAATAAATAATCGACCGCCACTATCACCTACTGCGGACGAACTAAACACGTGAGCGGCGCAATCAGTAAGCCCCGCCTACCGCGGCGCAATTAAACTGGAGCTAAGATTTTTTTTGTAGTATTGAGTACCTCAGTGAAGTTTGCCGAGAAGGTAATTTGATATATTTGCTGCCAAATACTCCAAAAAACAATGTTCCATCCGCATTCTAATGATAAACCAAATTATTTGGAAAAAAATGATAGACTTTACTTAACTGAAAGGTCCCAGTAGCCAGGTCATCATTACATTCCCAAAACTAAAAAATAGTTTCTGTCAGTGTCAATTGTCATAACAAATATCCTAACCTCAACGATATTGTAAATTTGTTCGAATGTAACAGTTTTCTGTTATTATTGGTATGTTGTGGAGTTATTAATTAACGTCAACATTTAAGGAAGATATAATGTAAGGTATTTGTGATATATATCCCATGATTTTATATAAATCACTTGCTTGAAATCTGTACCTCAAATGACTAAAAATAGTCTGTTTATTAATTAATTAATTAATAGAATATGCAATTTTAAAGCCTTTAATATTTATATTCTACTAATTGAAAAGTCTAACAACTGCCAGGGTCACTCATCTTAGTTTTATCGCAAACGAAATCTAGTGATTGTAATATAAAAGGTTTTGTTTATAAAATAAACTAGTCAATAATATATCCAATTTGATATATTTAAAGATACCTTAATATTAGCATTTTAATACTGTACATTGTCAAAATGCTAATATTAAGGTATCTTTGACTATATTCCAACTCAAATAGATTTTTGACAATGCTGTAACTGTTCCATAACCTCATTTGTTTACTTATTACAAGTAGAACTAGCAACCTGCCCTATGATATTTTTTAGGCCATTCAGATTTATAAAGCAAAAGGAGTTTGTAAGGTTTGTAGCCGTCTTCTGGACTTCTGGTCCCTCCTACCAACAAAGAAATCAAATGAATACTGGGTCAGAAAAATGTGGAGATCTGAGACATGTAATGTAACTATATTTTAGTAGTATATTTTGATTTTAGAAACATAAAATAAACAACACACACAGGACCAATTATTAAAAAAAACAAGTATAGATTGGGTGGCCTTGTTGAGCAACAATGGCCAACATTTCTTTACTTCAACATTCCACAGCTTATTTCAATTTATTACAAAACTGTAAAAACTTTTTTTTTTTTTTTGGATGGGAAATCATCATATGACTTCTCCCGCTCTGGGCGGAGCGGAAGGGAGTGTCAGATTCTTACTGACTAAAACCCACCCGTGATCCTTCTTGTGCCCTTTGCGTTCCAGGGCCGCGGCGACTCTTTCGAACAAATTCCGCAAGGATTTGCACAAGTGCGGTTTATATAGGTTGTTGCAATGTTTATTATTCCCATGTTTACTGCTCTACATTTTACGTATCTGCTGCGTGCGGTAAGAAGACATAAGCTGAAATACATCAATCACAGATAGCAATTTTTTTTTAAAGTTGAACTCAATTCATTTATTTCAACTAGACCATTAAAATGCACTTTTACTGTCAAAACAATTTGAAAAAAATAAATATTATAACAACTCTTGTTGTCCATTTGCAAAAAGTAGATTATTTTATATACTTTTAACCCTATGATAAAAGTAGAGGGTTTTGCCCTTGCTGTGAGACAGTTACAGATTGTTATTTGGAAATCATTTTTTCTTCAAGTTATTTCTTTTCATATGGTACTTAACTAAATTTTTTTTTTTCTTTTAGCTTGTTTAAACCGTTCATCACCATTCTCTTACCCTTGACCCAATTGATTTGGATCTAGCACAACATGTCTTCTTCCTTACTTATATCTAACAGAGTTATGAATTTATTTGAAATCTTGTTATCTTGTGGTTGATCGGTACAAAGTGTGTTACACAGAGCTCATGAAGGATCCCTGTGGCAGTCCAACTAAGACAGGGTGAATGTTCATTACATGTGTGCTCCTATGCATTCTTTGACATCCAGCTAGCTCTTTACTTAGTTCAGCAGATTTTTATGTATGATTATATCCTTCTAGCTTAAGTTAGCCTGTGGCTTCGCTTGAGTTCATATAACTTGCTCCAGGTTCCCATCTATCTCTTTACCAAACAGCTTTATCTAGATTTCACATCTTCATTCTTCGCCATCGTATAACCTTTTTAAAATGTATTTAAGATGTTTAAAATAAATGAAGACATAGACCACAATTTATGCTACCTTAGCTGGAGCGCCACAGCGATCTCTTCTGCGCCCTGTGCTAATAATACCTTGCGTAATAGCTTGCGTTTGGTGGACCAGTGTCTGCCAGACTAGCGGCATTGTTCGAATGAGTGACGGCGGTCCTGAAACACAAAGGACATTTAAGGGAGGCATAAGTGGGTTTTAGTCAGTAAGATTCTGACACTTCCTACCGCTTCGCCCATAGCGGATGGAGTCATTTGATGATTTTCCATCCAAAAAAAGGCATGAGTGGGGTAGATTACACGTACACTATAAAGCACAGTGTCATACTTTGTAAGTATGGCTTCATAAAATAATAATAATAAGCCTGTTTATTCTGAGCTTTACAGTATTTTATGACTTCATTTTAAAGAAGTTCAAAATATGTCCTGCTCAGTGCGCCTGTTTGCATAGGCCTCCTCCAACATTTTCCACTGAGTCCTATCACGAGCTCCTCCAATGATGTCCAGCCGTAAGTTTGAGGTCGTCCTCCCATCTTGTTTGTTGGCGTCCCCTGCTTCTCTTGCCATCTCTGGGATATCAGTCAGTGACAATTTTGCACCATTTCTTTTGGGGATCACGTATCGACCCGTCCGTCGGCGTCGCCACTTTTCTTGGTCTACATATATGTATGTGCAGTTATGTCAACCACTTTGGTCTTTTTCCTTATTGTGCTACACCTAACTCTGTCCTGCTTTCTGATACCTAGCATGCTTGTCTCCATGGCTCTTTGACAGCGTTCCAGTTTTTCACTGCCAGCTGAAAAGATGGCTTCATAAGCATAACATTAAGTTAGAAAGAATTTGCGTATAACTTTACGCAAACATACATCCAATCCACTATACAACAATCTTGTTCGGGAAGATAATTAATTGTTCAATAACTTGAATAGAATGGTTTTTGAACTTTCGATGATGCGGGCAAGTATCCACAACCTGCCACCTGCTCCCAACATTCATGACCGTTTCAGTATTGATGAGTGCGCTCCCGATTCTCGCCACTCTGCCGGATGGCACGGATCCAGTCAAACCCACGCTTTTATATCTGTTCCGTTGGGATGTCCAAGAATAGTAAGTGTGTTAGGTCAGTTGCTACCTCTAAAGACTTCTTTCACCAGGTATGCCCTGCGATATTCTTAATCCCTTAGCATTCCAAGACTTATTTTATCTGGGATGTGTTGTTTGTTTCATAATTACCTCTAGTGTTTAGTTAGATCTTCTTAACTTTTGGATCAGATCTATTTGGTGCGTTTTTTATGATACCTTTGATTTTTCTTCATTCACTATTTCAGTAGCATCACACGCTAAAACACAAAATATAACACATGACGTGTTTATCGTAGTACCAATGATCTTTTATAGCGTGAGTTCGATTAAGGGCCTCTCGTTACGTACCTACCTACGTGTCATTAACGAATGCGTTCAGGCAGTATCAATGAATCTTTATATCCTTTCAAACGTGGGTGTTTGTTTGTGTAGGTGAAAAGAAAAAACGATTGTTCACTTGTATTTAACTACATAAATAGTGTAACAATGTCGGCTGAGGTATTTTAACATCCGGGCAGGTCCAGCGGGCTTCCACACCTTGACCCAGGTGGGCGTAACGGCGCAATAGGTCAGAAGGGAGAGGCGCGCGCGGGGTGTATGTTTGGGCGGGCGTAGTAGCGTAGTGACGTCAGGGACGCGCGCTATCGACCCCAGCGAGTGCCGTCACAACACCCCTCCTCCGCGACACCCTCACCCGCAACCCGCCCCTCCCCGCGCCGCGCACCCGGCCTCCGCTAGTGCTACCGCGCAACTACGCAGCGCGCCAGCCGGAAGTTTGCCGACGCTAATGGAAAACGTTCATGGCCCGCTTTGATGAGATTCGCGCGTCGCAGGCTCGCAACCCATACCCCAATGAATTCAAATAATATAAGGCCCCACAATAGAGGTGGCTACTTGATATTGTGGTGCTATCCACAAGATATTTGAGCTTTTATCTTTGAGCTTTTTAATGTCTAATATCAATAATTTTACTGATATTGTACCTATCTACATAATGAGCATATCATTACCATTAGCATTACCTGATACCAATGTGGCTTGAGCCGGTGGCTAGAGTCAAGACACACTTGTCGCCTATTGGTACTGTACGTTGTAAGGAATGTTATCACTTCGGAAAACCTCCCACTTATGAAATTTACGCTTAGTTTTCCTTACAATATAAATGGTGCATTATATTATAAGGGAAGTTTTCACCCGAGATCCAGCAATAGCAGCTTGAGAACTTGCCTTCAGAACTCGAAACATGTTTTGATTCCATGGGTACAAAATTGTGGATAACCCTTGCAAAATCGGTGATAACAAGTGCGCAGTAGCTATTATTGGCCTTCCCTTCAATTTTTTTTTCGTCGTTCGACCTTGACCTAAATTGTAAAATCCCTCGAAGAGGCTAAACAAGTTCGAGAACGAAAGTCTGTTGTCTCGGCAAGGGAGGGCTGGCTTGTTTGCTTATGTAATACTGTGTAGTTAAATTACAAGCCCTGTTTATATTGTTTGGCTAATACGTAAAATAGGCGATATCGAATTGTGATATCTGCATCGTTGCTACTACACGTTGACGACTTACCAACGACAAACTGTAATTTAATCATTTTATTTTCAGATCTTAACTCGCATGTTGTGACAACAAAAAAGATTTTAAGCCTCCTAGAAATTAATCAAATCAATGGCTGAAATCTGTGATAAAATTACGCCTCAGAAGAGATTTAAAAAGATTCCTATTTATGTAGTTGAAGAACATAATGATGCTTTACAATTTATATATTCAGCTATTGGGGGCAAGAAATTACCATTAGAAGGAACGACTCTACTACACTTGGATGCGCATCCTGATATGCTCATTGATCGTAAATTGAAAGGAGAGGAAGCACGTTCTGGGAGACATGTTTTGCCATTATTACAAATAGAAAATTGGATTGTACCGGCAGCGGCAGCTGGATACATCAGCCGAGTAGTGTGGCTGCGGCCGCCGTGGGCGAGCCAATTCCGAGACGACACGCGACCCATACACGTCGGCGATCACCCGACGTCGGGCCGGCTGCGAGTCGACTGCAAGGAGCCCTACTACCTCTCGGACGCACTGTACTCATCACAACTAGTCAATAAAAGAAAGTTTATATTCACATCAGCCGAGCTTTCCGACGGCTTACTCGCTGGGGACGAAAACAACGTCCAAAAACTCATTACGAATCTTAATATATCACAACCGTATGTACTTGATATTGATTTAGATTTCTTCAGTACAGGAAATCCGTTTCTTGGTTTATACGAAAGTATCAATGTTTACGATCGATTGCAACCAATATTTGAATTTAAACTTCCTGACGACAACGAAACGGAAACAATCGATAAAGTTGTCGCATCTCGGGAACGGCAACTTGAAGAACTTGAACACTTGTTCCAGCATCTAGAGCAGTCCGATAACTTGGTTGAGTATGAAGGAGAAAAGACACAGTTGTATCACATGGTTAGTACCACGTAATCAAGATAATATATGCGATACATATATGTGATGGTTGGTAATCATGTTTTTTTACCTTCAACTAACAATATTTATGTGAACCAGGTTTCTGAGTTAGCAGCAGCAGTATTAGCAGAGGCTGAACGGTTGAATGAAAAGCCAGATTGGTGGGCAGTGTTCGCTGGCGGCTGCACGCGAGACCAAGGAGGATTACCTTACCACATCAGTTCTGAGCAAGAGATACAAAACTTGGTTAAGAAGGCTCTGGTGCCCCTATTAAAGAACATACCCCCGCCAGTGTTGATCACGGTTGCACGATCCACTGACGATGGCTACTGTCCTCCTCATCAGGTACCTTCATAAATTATGTGATTAAATGAAGCTTCTATTTTACAAACATGGTTTCCACTATGATTTTCTTGTATTTCAGGTTGAATACATACAGCGTCTAGTGTTAGAAACTTTGAAAGAAATATATGACACGGATGAACCAGCCTTACATTACCTCAATGTGAATACCTCAGAATAATTTAAGTACCTAACTTTTTGTAACAGAATATTATGGCTGATACATAAATAAAAAGTACAATAATGATATAACAAAGGATTTTATTTACCTTATATGTCAAAGTACCTACAGTACATTTTTGCAACAATTCTTTGACGTCGACCCCCGTCAAGGAATAGTTGCAAAAATGGTAGACAGATCTACATTTTCAACGACATTTTTTGTATGCATACAAAAGTTTCAGAAATATTGAAAGGAAAAATTGCCACCTTCATCGGTCTCCTAGGCTATGTAATTATAAATACTAATGTACCTAGCTAGTACCCTGCCTACATCATTGTTTCGTGTAAGTAAGGGCGCTTTCAATTTAGACGGTTGGTGCCGGACTGCTGCAGTCCGGGTATCGTACTGCTCACGTGCGGTTATGATTTTTCATACAAAATGTCTCGACGCAAAGTCGTGCGACAGCAGTGCGGCGCACGTCCGTTGGCGGAACGGCAACAACCTGTCTCAGTCGTTGTTCGCTAGTGCTGTGAACGCATCGTGTTTCTTAGACGTTTTCGTGCATACCTACCTAATTATGGATGATTTAAATACAGAAGATTTTATAAATGAAATAGAGTTGCAGCCCGTTTGGGATTTTAAATGTGACAAGTATTCAAATCGCTTGGAGAAAAAAAAGGCTTGGGATGTTTTATGTGAAAAATCAGCTGAGCTTTCTTTTAATCTAGGGTAAAGTGTATAAAAATCACCAGTTTTATATTTTAAAGAAAACATTGGCGACGCCCTAGTACGGCGTCGTTTATGTTTCTGCCGAAGCAATAAGAGAACTAACAATAACACTTCCTCGTCTGAGTCCATGGCACCGACTAAAGTTGGGTTTCGATGGAAATCACTAAAATTCGATCGGACTGCAGCCGCGTATCTCTTCAAATAAGACGATTTACGTCGTACTGCTGTCGTCCGGCAGCAGTACGGCTCATGGTCGTAACAACCGTGCGGCAGCAGTCCGGCACCAACCGTCTAAATTGAAAGCGCCCTTACTCTATTGTGTCAACGTTACGCGTCGACTTGTTTCAAAATAATACTGAAGTAGTACTCGTTAATCCTATGTCGGCGTCCCAAGACGCAGTCTCATTCAGCTCGGGTGCCAAATGCATCGCACTAACTCACTTGTAATGTGTTTTAACAAACACTGTTCACAACAATTACCGAAGCGAAATATTGCCTTTGAACAGTATTATGACAGCAACTTGAGCGAGTTTATTGTAGTTCCGCAGTTTCTGAACATGCACACAATATAGGTACTTAAATAGAGAATATAAAAAATGTAACAACTTTATTATGAAGTATTATATCGCTGTTTTAGTGCGATGCGGGCTTGGCTGTGATTTAGAAACTCGCTTTATTTTCCGAGAATGTTTCAGCTGGTTAACCCGCCTGGTTGAGCCGAGATGTTGGCCATCTCGGCATAATGCTACATACCTAGGAAATCTACAAGCAGCTTTGGCATATTGCAAGTCTGTTACTGGTACAGGAAGAAATTTATCGAGGAATTAAGGATAGCCCATTTACCTAAGTAGGTACCTGGTGAATTGTGCGTGAATCAAATGACTCACGTTGACGTGACAATACTAAAAGCAATCAATTTTGTGTAATATTTAAAATTATGTTTCCCAAGGTGTGTATCTAACGATTGTTCTATGAATTCACTTGCTCTTGCTTTTAACTCGGATTATGCAATAAACACATTAGGAAAATATATCGGTTGCTCAATCCTAATAGGTACAAGCTAGCCTATATTGTCCCACTGCAGAGCAAAGGCCTCCCTCCCCTTTCCACACAATCCTGACTCGGCCAGTCCTTTTGGTAAGAGTCGAGTTTGTCTTTCCATCTTAGCCTTGGTCTGCCGTGATCTCGTTTGGTGTTCAATTGGACCCACTTGATGATTGTTTTCGCCTATTTTTAACCGACTTCTAAAAAAGGAGGAGGTTCTCAATTCGGATGTTTGTATGTTTTTTTTTATGTTTGTTCGCGCATAACTCCGTCGCTTGCCAACCGATTTGAAAAATTCTTTTTTTGTTGGAAAGGGTGTACTTCCCAAATGGTCCCATGAAAATTTTATCGAAATCGAACAAGCGTTTTTTTTGTTAATTTCAATAAATGATAGCAAATCTGTCGGGATAGCTGAAATCGCATGTTTGTTTATTGTTTACACCAATTTATGCCACGTACGCTGTGATGGGTATGTTTAGCTGGGAGTGAACCACTAAAAAGTGAAAAATAAAAAAAAAACTGACTTCTAAACAAAAAACCAAAAAGTATAAAATAACTTTAATTTCGGAACTCGGTGTTTTTGGTTGCTTTTTTGTTGTTGAACACACCGACTTCCGAAATTAAAGTTATTTTACACTTTTTGGTTTTTTGTTTAGAAGTCAGTTTTATTTTTTGTAAAAAGTTTTTCATGTAACATTCGTCTGAGAAGTCTTGCCCAAACACACGCGTTTGGTAACGGATAGAAAAACATATCCCAATTTTGTTTAATTTTCTCTAAATCCTTGTACCTAATCAACGTCTAAATTGTCGTAGGTATGTAATTGCGCAGTAAATGAGTTCAATATTTTTTGCTTTGGCATCAATAAACTGACTTGCTACAAGTTGAGACGGTGTCACCTCAAGCGGGTTAATTAGCAATAACAGGGGACGCCCTAGCGACGTGTGACAGCTGACAGCATCCTTGGAAATACTTCGCAGCAACTCACACGCATGATACTATAATGAAAACATGTTTTACATTCTCATAGGTCAGCCAGTCATCGCTTCGACCGTTTCTGTTCGCATTATTGGTTGAGGAATCGCGGTTGAACCTTCAAGGAATACTGACTAATTTCCGGGAAGGGGCACCCGCTTTTTTTGGTTTGATTCGGAAGACAACGAAAGAATTAAAAGTTTGCCACACATTGGTGAACAAACGAACTTAAAATATGTTGAAACATGTTGAAGCTTTTTCATTTCCAGATTATCTGGGGAAAGCAGAAACTGCCGGCTAAGGTTTTCAAATGCTATGCAGTCGAATATCATAATAATGATCCATGAATCATGGATCTGTTTGTTCCTGCTGCTGACGGTCTTTCAACTGTCTGGAATTTCCAATATTCAGCATCGTACCTATATGTTTTCATCGCGTTGCGAATTCCATCCTGGAGCCTGGACAATGCAATGTTCAAGAACTTTCAAATGTCTAAAATAATATCACACCTACATTTTTAAAGATAATATCACTTGATTGGACAAACAATTTAGTCCTTCGATTGGGGGCGATTGGGGTCAACTGCGCATCGAACACTCGAGTCACATTACTAACAACGCATTACATCATGCGCCGACCATGCCAGGAAAACTTATGTGCCAATTATGTCCAATAAAAACGCACTACTCAGAAATTATTGTATACGCCCTACGTGTAATGTTATGTACTTACATTATTTTTATCTTGGCAGGCACATTTTATCTTTGCACGGAGTTCACTGATTAAATTGCAAATTTTTTCTCCCTAGGGACTCGATATTATGAAAGGAAAAGATTTCTGAGATGTCTTGAAACCTTGTAAATGAAATGATTCTCAATAGGTTACAGGCTCAATTAACATAGGCCTTGTTAAACCAAATGTGGGAATATTTTTATTATTTATGCAACGAAATTATACAACGAATGGATCTTAGAGCGGTTTTTTGCACACGTAGGGAATATAATCGTGCGGCACGCTTCCTGAATCAAGAAACTCTAAATACAGCCAGTATTTTTATATCACTTTGTGTTCTCCGCTTGGCGAGTTTTCGACGCGTTATGATTTATGTATCCACCTAAGTACTACACTGATTGTAGGAGATACTTGAATACTTCAAGCACGAAGAGTATAAAAGCGGTTTACGATACCCCTAAATATCTAAAGTTATGTTGAATGTGCACTTACAGTCTAGATTTTATGAAAAGCGCTGTCTGCCTAGCCGACACAGAGAATCTCCAAAAATCTTGATTTTCATACAGTATTGACACTAGTTGACCTAGTTTTCCACTTTAATTCTGTGGTCTAGATCGTGCTTTATTATTGCTGCAGTTAAACAAAGTTATCATGTGCGTGATGATCTTTGATTAGGTGAACATTCATGTTTTAATAGGTACTTGAATGAATTACTGAGGTAGGTTATCGTAACGTCTTTATCTAAAATCTGTCTCTTTCTTTTGAAAGTCGGTCTTCTTGCTTTAATCTATAGATACTAATTTTATAAACTAGCTGGGCCCGCGACTTCGTTCGCGTTTATTTCGGAATGAAAAAAAAAACCTAAATGTAAACTAAACCACGCATTATTAGGGATAACTCAAATACAAGTCGATCTCAATCAATATATTTAAATGGGACCACACGACAAGCACCAGCTTTCGAATATAAAAAGAATCATCAAAATCGGCCCACCCAATACAAAGTTAACAAATATTAAAAAAATACAGTCGAATTGAAAACTTCCTCCTTTTTTGGAAGTCGGTTAAAAGCGGTTTGTTGAACTTTGTTGGCGTTTACATTGACGATGTTCTCATTCCCTCTTGTCGATGTAAAATAAAAAAATAAAATTATGTACGATGGTTTGGAAGATCATCTTAGTATTTCAACGTGGTCCCTTTCTAGTTTGGTGAAGATCTGATGAAGAACAGAGATGATAGGAAACGGAACTCTTCAATAAATGATAGCAAATCAACGAGATTGCTGAAATCGCATGTTTGTTTATTGTTTACACCAAAATGATTGGTACGTTTACTACTGAAAAGTGAAAAATAAAAAACTTTTTACAAAAAATACAACCGACTTCTACACAAGAAAAACCAAAATGTACAAAATAACTCCTTCTTCTTCTTAAGTCGGTGAAAAAAAAAAACGAAAAAGCAACCAAAAACACCGAGTTCCGAAATTAAAGTTGTTTTGTACTTTTTGTGTAGAATTCGGTTGTATTTATAATATTAGTATAGATTATACAAAGTAATAATTAAATAACTAGGTATTATAAACTAATTAATAAAATAATAACTTTATAAATGCACTTTTTTTGTGTGTCTTTTACTTTACTTTATTTCTGTTCACTTACTGTTTTAATATTTTTTGTAAATCTGTGAGTACTGAGTACCTACCTATGCTTATTTACAAAATTAATAAGTTTACCTCTGCTGGTAATACTTGGTAATCACATATAGTATGTAGGTATGAAATATTTGTTTTTGTGTACCAAATATTGTAAAACATTTATTTGAATTTGAAAAGAGTAACTTTCATAGTTACTCTTTCCGTTTCCGTCTCTTGTCCGTTCTTCTCCATAAGAATCTACCTTTGCGAATGCATGCTACACTAACTTCACTATGGTCACTTTATTATTTTAACTTTTAATTATGACGTTCAAAAGTGCCGTTTAAAGGCCTAATTGAAATAAACGTTTTGACTTTGACTTTAGTTCTTAAACTTAAATACTTAGTTCAAATTTCCAAATGACAAAGGGAAACCTAAAATAGGGATGTTTCCTGAGTAAAAAATATATGATTATGTTTAGTCCGTCAGTTAGACTATAGAAAAATATTGGACACGTATTTTTTCCTTTATCAAATCTATAAAAACTGTCGAAGATACAAAGCATCAAAGATCAGGAGTGGGGGCTTGTGACGTTAAGGCTCGCTAAAAATTGTAGCGAGTAGTGACGTCACACGAGTTTTCAACGCTCTGTATCGGCTTCACTTTTTGTTTACGTGAAAAAAGAAAAAATACGTGTCCAATATTTTTTGGAAATCTATCTGACGGACTAATTAGATTTTTTTAGTCAACTACCCTATTATCCGAGCCATAGGATAAAGATTCCAAGTTCCTATGCTTCGACGAACATAAGAAATATCACCCTGAAAATAATTCTGCAGACGATTTGTAGCTACATAGCTACAAAGTACAACTTATAAGTACCTTCTTTATTTGTAATGTTCACAGTATGTTATACACTTATAAACCAAGCCCCACAAAACCGTAATACTGGTTTGACTGTGGGGTCTGTTTTGTCCTTCTTAATACTAATTTGATTTTAATTTAACTTATTATCACGTATTACCTAATTTAATTACATTTATTTAATTAAAAGGGGCAATTCACCCATTGTACCAACCACTTGATAAGTTGTTTATAACACGACCGCAAATCGAATCGTTGAGTCCTCAAGTCTTCACCTCGTACAAGTACAGACGTGGACGATAAGAAAAACTTGCTTTCATTGATAAAATACTGCTTGCGTAAACGCTGTTTTTCAATGGCGGACTTGATAAGCAGCCGACAGCGCTGTGGCGCCACTTGCAGATAATAATGTACGGCCCTACAGTAGGTACATGTTTATAGGACGAATAAATACTTGTAGACACCTACTTCACACAACAGTTGAAGAATTAATAAAAAAAGGTGCAAGTAACAAATATTCGAATGACCCAATATTAGATTGCAGTACCTACTCATACCTCTCATTGACGTGGATTTATATAAGTAAGTAGGTACCTACATAGGTAGTACGTATTACACATGTACCATCTTACCTTTCAAATATGCGATTTTTTTGGATGGGAAGTCATCAAATGACTTCTCCCGCTCTGGGCGGAGCGGAAGGGAGTGTCAGACTGTTACTGACTAAAATCCACCAGTGATTCTTATTTTTATATTATTTACTAGCTGCTGCCCGCGACTTCGTCCCCGTGGAATCCCCGATTTTAAAACATTCTTTATCGCTGCTCCGCTCCTATTGGCTTAAGCGTGATGATATATAGCCTAAAGCCTTCCTCGATAAATGGCCTATTCAACCCAAAAAGAATTTTTCAATTCGAACCAGTAGTTCCTGAGATTAGCGCGTTCAAACAAACAAACAAACAAACTCTTCAGCTTTATAATATTAGTATAGATTTTGCGTGGATTGCACTATTATAGCCATATTAATTATGTGTATTAATTCTTCTTCTGTTACGGCGGCGAAGACGTGAGATTTCCATCTCACTCACTCGGTCTGCCTCCTTCGCTAGCATTACCTATTGCTTTGCAGAAAGAGGTGACCGTTTCCCATGCCTCCTCGCTACGGACCATGGATTAAACCAAGGTTTGCAGTGAGAGGTCACCGCCGGCGATCACCATGGTCGTGTCTTCGTCGACCCGTTGTACCCAAGGAGGGAAGATCTCCACCGTACGCTCCCCCGTGACCCGGACATGTTCTCTCGCCGAATCCGAAACAGGTACCTCCCGAAACATGCAACGCTGTGGCACCTCTCCAACCACTTTCAAAGATGGGACTTATCGCCACAATGATGGCATGCCCAGTCTGTGTAGGTACCTTTACTGTAAACGAAGAATAGGTAAGCCTGCGACCCTGCACCTGATCAGAGATCATAATGGGTTATTATTTTATTGAATGTCGTAACAATTATAATATTTACATAGCTAGGCATGAATTTTCTCAGAACGGTCAGCATCGGAGTTGCTTGCTATAAAAATCACAATTTTATAGGTAGGTACAATTTTACCAATACCGCTGTACAGCGCCTTAGGAAGGCGCAGCCAGGTGGGGGCCGGGAAGGAAAGAGCATAAGTTCACATGAGATCGATTTTGTCGGATAGATCTTACGATGTCAGTTTACAGTTCTAAGGCTCGCGGCTCGCCAGTTCTTTACAGGCCAGTCTTACGTTTTAAATTATTTCATTGAATAAGAAATTAATTAAATAAGAATACCTAAATATTTCATTTAATTTAACTGTATATCATATATTGTACCTAGTTAATTAAATATAACCGAAATATTGTCATATTTTACTAAAAATAGGCAGGTGATGAATAAGACCTAAACTATAATTCAAATCAGGACACGTTTTATTGAAAAAAAAAAAACAAACAAATAATGTACCTACTAATATACTAAATTGACGAAAGTTATTCTGACATACATTTGGCTTCAACTTCATCTTCCATGTCGCCATCAACTTCATCTTCCATGTCGCCATCAACTGCATCTTCCATGTCGCCATCAACTTCATCTTCCATGTCGCCATCAACTGCATCTTCCATGTCGCCATCAACTTCATCTTCCATGTCGCCATCAACTGCATCTTCCATGTCGCCATCAACTTCATCTTCCATGTCGCCATCAACTGCATCTTCCATGTCGCCATCAACTTCATCTTCCAGTTCGCCATCAACTGCATCTTCCATTTCGCCATCAACTTCATCTTCCATGTCGCCATCAACTTCATCTTCCATGTCGCCATCAACTGCATCTTCCATGTCGCCATCAACTTCATCTTCCATGTCGCCATCAACTTCATCTTCCAGTTCGCCATCAACTTCATCTTCCATGTCGCCATCAACTTCATCTTCCATGTCGCCATCAACTTCATCTTCCAGTTCGCCATCAACTTCATCTTCCAGTTCGCCATCAACTTCATCTTCCAGTTCGCCATCAACTTCATCTTCCAGTTCGCCATCAACTTCATCTTCCAGTTCGCCATCAACTTCATCTTCCATGTCGCCATCAACTTCATCTTCCATGTCGCCATCAACTTCATCTTCCATGTCGCCATCAACTTCATGTTCCAGTTCGCCACCAAATTCATCTTCCAGTTCGCCATCATCTTCATCTTCCATGTCGCCATCAACTTCATCTTCCATGTCGCCATCAACTTCATCTTCCATGTCGCCATCAACTTCATCTTCCAGTTCGCCATCAACTTCATCTTCCAGTTCGCCATCAACTTCATCTTCCAGTTCGCCATCAACTTCATCTTCCAGTTCGCCATCAACTTCATCTTCCAGTTCGCCATCAACTTCATCTTCCAGTTCGCCATCAACTTCATCTTCCATGTCGCCATCAACTTCATCTTCCATGTCGCCATCAACTTCATCTTCCAGTTCGCCATCAACTTCATCTTCCATGTCGCCATCAACTTCATCTTCCAGTTCGCCATCAACTTCATCTTCCATGTCGCCATCAACTTCATCTTCCAGTTCGCCATCAACTTCATCTTCCAGTTCGCCATCAACTTCATCTTCCAGTTCGCCATCAACTTCATCTTCCAGTTCGCCATCAACTTCATCTTCCAGTTCGCCATCAACTTCATCTTCCAGTTCGCCATCAACTTCATCTTCCAGTTCGCCATCAACTTCATCTTCCAGTTCGCCATCAACTTCATCTTCCATGTCGCCATCAACTTCATCTTCCAGTTCGCCATCAACTTCATCTTCCAGTTCGCCATCAACTTCATCTTCCAGTTCGCCATCAACTTCATCTTCCATGTCGCCATCAACTGCATCTTCCATGTCGCCATCAACTTCATCTTCCAGTTCGCCATCAACTGCATCTTCCATTTCGCCATCAACTTCATCTTCCATGTCGCCATCAACTTCATCTTCCATGTCGCCATCAACTTCATCTTCCATGTCGCCATCAACTTCATCTTCCAGTTCGCCATCAACTTAACTTCCAGTTCGCCATCAACTTCATCTTCCAGTTCGCCATCAACTTCATCTTCCATGTCGCCATCAACTTCATCTTCCAGTTCGCCATCAACTTCATCTTCCAGTTCGCCATCAACTTCATCTTCCATGTCGTCATCAACTTCATCTTCCAGTTCGCCATCAACTTCATCTTCCATGTCGCCATCAACTTCATCTTCCAGTTCGCCATCAACTTCATCTTCCAGTTCGCCATCAACTTCATCTTCCATGCCGCCATCAACTTCATGTTCCATTTCGCCATCAACTTCATCTTCCATGTCGCCATCGGAACTTGAATCAGAGTCTTGCAATTTTATTATAAATGACTCAATAATATTATCGAACCTATTATCGTGATCCCAGTAATTATTTTCATTTTTCTGGGCATGCAGGTCATCACATCTCTGCCATTTCTCCGCAGTGAATTCCGTCTATAGAAGAATTAATATGGTTTTTTCAGACCAGCTCTATTGGGTTAAAATCTGCATGTTACGGGGGTAAACCCAGAACAGTGTGTCCATGAGTTCGTCAATTCTGTACACGGGTTCTTTTTGTGTATTGATAAGCAGTTGCAGTTGAGCCTTTGTCATGGTTTCTGAAAGTTCTACATTGTGGCGCAGCAATGAATTCCGCCAAGTTTCGAAGTTGAGTTTTTGCGTTCTATAATTTCTGATTTATGTTAATTATTTTTTTTGCTACACTGTAATATTAGGCTGCTCTATATAAGGAGTTGTCTCTTCGATTTGCATTGTCGGAAACAGTAGCCCATTTTGTGTAAAATTTTCTTAAAATTCTCGTTCACAATTCAATATGAAATATTATTCGATTTGAATTTTCAATTGATGAATGATAATTCATCAATTGAAAATTGATGACCCTAGTGACCGCCATGAGCGTTGACGTCGGCCTGACAAAGCGCAACAGCCGATGCTCCCCCCGTTTCGCCGCCCGCCTTCCTAGGGCGCGGTACAGCGGTATTGGTTAAACTATGAGTTCTGTGTTTCTGAATTTCTAAATATACTACGAACATATTTTTACTAGCAACGCGTTTTCACCCGCGTAATTAATAATAAAATTTAAAATGGTTAAAATCGGTCCAGTAGTTTCTTATGCGGTGCAAACAAACAAACAAACAAGTCTTTCCTCTTTATAGTATTTTTTTTTATATTCGTAAAACACTCAAAGCAAAATGCTGTGTTTTGTTGTGATGTGCTTAAAAAGTAACTTAAGTATCAACGACGGTCGCCGCCGCATGACCGTCATGGCCAGCTCAAGTGTTAAAAGATAATAAGCCAAACAGATTTCCACTGAACTTTGACCGTTCAGCAATTTGTTGATAATATTTTTAAGTCAACAAAAATCTTGATATATTTGTACCTATTAAACTTTGTGGAATACATTGACATTCTGAAGAGGTATTCAACGGTACTGGTTGACTAGTACCTACTTTTATTTTTAGTGCTTAGACACGTTAAAGTAAGTCACAAACCACAATAAAGTTTACAATTAAGTACATGCTTCTGGTAATTAATTATACCTTTTTTTAAAAGTTGGGTAAACATCAAATGACTTCTTCCGCTCAGGGCGGAGCGGAAGGGAGTGTAAGTGGGACTCTTTACTGACTAAAACCCATTCGTGTTCCTAATGCTCTTTGCGTTCCAGGGGCGCGGTGACTCTTTCGCACAAATTCCGCAACCTTGGCAGGCACTGGCCCCAGAAGGCCCCGTCTTCTATGCTGACATCTCTTTGATGCGCGCATGGAACACAACTTACACAACGCGCCGGTGACCCGGACCTGATTCTTATTACACGGCGAGCTACCCAACGGTTGCCCTCCGCAGGGCCGCGCCTCCGGCGATCGGGAATCGCTCTTCGACTCCTGACGCCCGGGGCGTCTTCTTTTGTTGCGGTGACTGGGGCGTGAGGTTTGGGCCTTTTTCTCTCGCAGTCCGCCTCCTGTTTCGCAAGCATAACTGCGCAAGGATATGACTCCTTCCCCATTCACCCTTGCTCTGGACCATGGATTTAGGACCAGGGCCGGAAGCGAGAGGTCACCGTTGCCGATCGTCTCGCCGAGGACACGGCGTTACCCTGCCCAAACAGGGCAGACCTCCATCCTATGCTTCACCGTGTTCTCCGGGCGATCCGCACAGTCGTAACACCCGAGCGTGTCCTCGGCCCGCTGAATGCGAAACATGTAGCTCCAGAGCACCTGCATCAGGCGGAAGATGAGGACCATAGATATAATAAACTAGGAGATATGCCCCGTAGTTGAAAATGTATCGGAAACCTCTGTCTCCTGTTTTGCCCTTACCACGGAACACAAAACCAGGCCCACAACAAGGCAACTACTACGCATGCATGCCGTTCAGTAAAAGCAATAGAAACGCATTCACGCATACACCCGCATTTCTTAAATTGAACCGTACTACACAATCAATTATAAACCTTAATCTATTAAGCACAGCGTGTATTTACCGTTCACCGTACAACCTACTTACACAAAAACAACGGTCGCTTTGGTTGTGCTATGTAAAAGCAATTTATTTTACACTAGCAGTGCCCCGCGGTTTCACCCGCGTTATTCCAGTTCCCGTGGCAATACGGGGATAGAATATAGCCTATGTATGATACTCCACAATAACGTAGCTTTCTATTGGTGATATAATTTTGAAAATCGGTTCAGTAGATCCAGAGATTACCTACCTTTTACAATGTCACAAACTCACAAACGTTATTTATTTTATTCATTTTGTTACTAACATAGTTGTATAAGTATTTCTGTTACTAACACATTATGGATTTTTCTATGTCCGAAATAAAGTATTATTATTATTAATATTTGTTACCTCTTTTTAATATTAGTATAGAATACGCTAGTGATTGACTAAATCAGAAAGTTATCGATTCTTGCATTTATTACACACACCCATGCTACCCATTCATAATAAATATACTTATAGCATAAATATGTTGGCTTATTTTTTTTTTAAAGTCGAAAGATTTATGCGTTTTGAAGGGAAACCACGGCGAGAGGTCAAATAAAAAAAAAAGACTTATTTTAAGCAAAAGTCAGTAATATAATTGTCTTAACGCATTAATGTAGGTTCGAAGCTTCATGGGAAGTCAAATACAATTACCATAAAAAGTAAGGAAGCAGAACGATGATAAGGCATAATATACGATCATTCAAAGCCAAAAACACAACAAACTAGCAAGTTATTAGTTTTATTATATCTTTTCAAAATAGTGTCCTTTTACATCAATACATCGCTTCATACGACGGAACCACTGAGAAAAGCACTTTGTCCACTCGTCCTTAGGGGTCTCTTCAACGGCTTATTGAAACGCAGCCACTGCTTCCTCGGCGTCCATAAAACGTTTTCCTCGAAGTTTTTCTTTTATTTTCAATAAATAAATAAATATCGCAAGGTGCGAAGTCGGGGCTATAGGGCGGATGACCCAGTAATTCCACGTCTGACGTCGACAAGTAGTCGATTGTTTGCTTGGCGGTGTGTGACGAGGCGTTGTCGTGATGAAGGAGGATCCTACTGCGAGGTCGTTTCTCCCGAACTTTTTCCTAGACAAGTGGCAAACAATTGTTAGTGTACCACTCTGCAGTACCTAACTGTTTTTCGATCCTCTACAACAATTGTTGCGTAATGACCTGTCCTTCTGAAAAACGAGGCTACCATCTTTTTTCCCAAGCTTCGACCTCTCTTCACTTTAGTTGGCAACTCCTTGGAAGGACCAGGACCCAGACAGCAGACTGTCTCTTAGTTTCAGGATCATAACAATAAATCCAGCTTTCATCACCCGTAAGAATGTCGAACACAGCATTTGAGTCACCTCCATTAAATCTTTGAATCATTTCAATCAACACGACGCGCGACGGAATTTTTGAGCTTCTGTCAAATTATGAGGGCACAAAGCTTCCTGACCGCTAAATGTTCATGGAGGATTTTGTGGACTTGACTCATACCGGTCCCTAAGCTTGTCCGAATCTGCTGATAAGTCACTCTTTTGTCAGTCTCGATCATACGCCGCACAACACTGATGTTATCATCAGTCGTCGCCGTAGAAGGCCGTCCCTCACGCAGATCATCGGTGAGATTAGTGCGACCACGTTTAAACTCATTAAACCAGTTGTAAACAGTGGCACGAGATGGAGCTTCATCATGAAAGGCCAATCGAAGCCTATCATAACTAACTAACAAAAAAACTTTTTACAAAAAAATACAACCGACTTCTACACAAAAAATCAAAAAAGTGCAAAATAACTTTAATTTCGGAACTCGGTGTTTGTGGTTGCTTTTTCGTTTTTTGAACACCGACTTCCGAAATTAAAGTTATTTTGCACTTTTTTGATTTTTTGTGTAGAAGTCGGTTGTATTTTTTTGTAAAAAGTTTTTTATTTTTCACTTTTTAGTGGTACCTACACCCCCTCCCCTCCCCCCACCTAAACGAGCCAATCACATCGGTGTAAAAAAAAAGCACTGCTCCTTTGCAGAGTACACTAAGAGGTCGTCAATGTAAACAATGTAGATATGTTTTTTAGATTTTTCGAAAACCGCTTGGTAGATTTCGATAAAATTTTCATGGGACCATTTGGGAAGTATACCCTTTCCAACAAAAAGAATTTTTCAAATCGGTTCACAAGCGACGGAGTTATGCGCGAACAAACAATAAAAAAAAAATAATAAAAAAAAAAAAAAAACATACAAACATCCGAATTGAGAACCTCCTCCTTTTTTAGAAGTCGGTTAAAAAGTTCATCAAAAGTCATAAAAAATCATTGCACGAAAATTTTCCTCGTTAAATTCATGCTGAAATAGAAAATTACCTGTGTCACCACAGGTAATTTGCCGCCAAATCGTAAAAAAAAGAAAATTAATAAAAATAATATTGACAAAGAGTTCCATTTTCAAAATTTGAAATTACATTTTTACTATATCGTTTGCAAGTGGAAGTGGCCAGTTCTAAAAACTTTCAGTGTCGCCCTCGTAGAAACACGAAATATTTTACGATTTGTATACATGTACTTTGATATGGTAAGTGAATCCATAATTCACAAAGCTTTGGTTTAGGCTTCGGTTTTTACCGAAACCACTGAACAATACGCATTTTTATATCTTGTCACGCTCACGGTTGAAAGCGCACTAGATCGCGGAGTAGTTTGTGTATGATATGGTCGCTCAGAGTGATGGTCAGACCATGTCGCGCGGACACCGACACGCCCCCTTGCCACTTCTCCTGCATTTTATATTTCTATGGTGAGGCCGCTGTGGCACCTCTCGCACCACTCCTCAAAGAGTCCCCGCTTATTGCCACGATAGTGGCGTGCCCAGCGGTAGGTTGTGACAGTCGCTGTCTCCGTACCGCCTTGGTGTCTTACCGGAACTCCTTTCGCCGCACTGCGAATTGCTGCGGTTGCGGAGTTTCGCCCCGGCGCGGCGGCGTAGCACCTCCACGCGCCACACGTAAACGTGCGAGGTCTCTCCCCCAGATCCCATGGTGGCAATCCGACAAGAAGGCTCGCCGCCCCCCGGGCCAGCTGGATGGCTATGACTCTTTGGGACGCTTTCAGTTGGCGCGCTGCTAGCCGCCTTAAGGACAGCGCCCAAACCGGGCCCCATACAGGGCGATGGAACGCACGAGACCCGTGTAGAGCCTCCGGTAGGAGGCGTTTGGACCATCCAGATTCGGCAAGAGCCACTTAAAGGCAGCCCCGGGCGGCCGGGCCACCCCAGTTTGGGTAACAAAGGAGGTGCTCGATGAAATTCCAAGTTCCTATCGAGGACGTAACCTTTCCGGAGCACCCCGTGCGAAAACCGAACTGATTCTCGGGCAGATCCGCCCTCACCATCACCAGGTGCTCGACGTGGCAGTTTGAAATGACTCTTACGAAGAGCCCTCGGACCATTACGTTATGCGGGCGGAGAGTCGGCAGGGCGCGGGCGCCCCGATTTCTAATAAAGACCAGTTTCCCCGTCTTTCAACGAAGTGGGAACTGGCCCCTCTCCAAGAATGCGTTTAGGAGGTTCCCGGGTCTTGACAAAGAGGGTTCCCTTAGTCAAGGCCCGAGAGCCTCCGAGGTCAGAGTCCAGGCGTTTTCAGGTAACCGGTCGATACCTGGGGCCGTATTTTTAGCCTTCAGCCTGTTTACCGCCGCTCTCAGGTCTACCTCAGTCACCTCTCTCTCACGCTCTCTCAGAGCATTGTCGTTGTCGTCGTCATCCTCGTTGTCGGTGTCGTCGTCATCCTCGTTGTCGGTGTCGTCGTTGGCTCTGTAGGTGGCCGAATCATAGGCGGGGGAGTATGCTTCTCTCGCGAAGGGATCAGAATCCTCACCACATCCTCCACAAGCTGGGGATGGAGAATTTGCGTCAACAGGGGCGGGCACCATTTTGTAAGAGCGTCCCTATGGCCCTTCCAGAGAATCCATGGTAACTAACTAGGGTAGGTAATGGTACTATTTAAGTATTCAAAGCAATATTTATTTACTCAAAAATAATAGGGGAAAATGAGTTTGCAATAAAAACTTTGAAGTTGAAAATCAAAGATTAAAATCTACTTTATTTTTATTATATATTATATTAAAAAAAAAACTGAACTTACAACAAATTAAAATTTAGCTTAAAAAAATTCGTTCTCAAAGCTGTCAGTTGGTAATGTGCCCAAGAGACTGGGGGCATTGCCATTCTGAATGGCACCGCTTAGCTATCAACGAGCCGTTTCGAAATTGCTTTGCAAAGGCTGTATTACTTAGGTTTACACTCGCATAATAATTTAAGCTTAATACGTAGCACAAATCAGCATGAATAAATTCATTTACTATATATATTCACGAAAGCAAGAGTTTCTACTTCTGAGAGCTCTAAACACAGTGAACAGACTGAGTCAATGATCAAAAATTCTTCGCATCCCACAAAAAAGGGCTTCAGGTAATTATTTTGGGGACCAAGCGTTCAGTCCACATCCACAACATTACTGTTACGCCTATCCACCTGTCAAGTCACGTTCACAGTGCGCTAGTATCACATTTAGTTTACATGATATTGAATTGTTTATAACGACATATTTTTGGCGTGTAGAGTCCGTAAGTACGCGCCGGATTGATAAGGAAGGTTATTTTCGCCAGTTACGACGGCATCGATAAAGTTCATGCTGTATATAATAGCACACTACACATGAATCTACATAATTCATTCAGTATATGTTGATACGTGCCTATTTTTTTTGTACAATGAATATTAGTAAAATTACAAGTGGACTAAATTATGTATTTACTATTAATTAATGTGCAAACATTGTGTTCAGCTACAGGCCCCTTATATCTAGGGTTGCCAACTATACTTTTTAATAACGTATCCTACTTTATTTTTGGTAATTATACTTTATACTTTTGCAAACGAATAAAGTATGTGAAAATACTTTATTTTTACCCTTTACTGTGATGCGTAAAACAAAGTAGGTACTCATTATGGGTAGGTACTTAACTATTTAACGGTACCTACACCGTACACATAAGTTAAAATGGATGATGGAATCGATTTATATAATTACTAAACGAAACGGTATGTAGATGTCAGATGTGGTGTTGTGTCACATTACAGGCCCCGCCACTTCAGCTTTCATTGAAAGAGTTTTTTCAGTAATGAATCTAAAGTGGCGAGAAGAGAGAAATAGAGCGTCAATAAATTTAATTAAAAACGAATTGTCTATTTATTTTAATTTAAATTTTGACTGTCAATCAAGCTTTGAAAAATTTAAAGATAACAAAAAATTGTTAACATGTGCTAAAAACACACAAAAATACGTTTTAAAGCTTAACACATATAATTTGAAATAATTTATTATTTTTTCTTCCTTTTTTTTCTTGATATTTTTCCTATAGAAACCATTTTATACTTTTTTTCTGTCAAAAAAAGTTGGCAACCCTACTTATATCTAGATATTTTCAGTCGATGTGCTTTAGCTTGTATATAGGTAGTATAAGTTACTCCAGGAAGGTAAATAATAGCTAGGTGCACAGAAGAATAAAACAATATATAGACGATCCAATTAATTGCATATGTGTGTGATGCAGGCAGACTAGGCAGTGTAACATAATAATATAATAAACGTGAACCAGTACTAAACAGTAAGCTTACTGAATGGGTGTCTAATGCCAGGATTAGATAAACTTTTTATCTTCATATTATGACGTTCTCATAGGTTGATTTAGCTCGGAGGAGGCCTCTGCTTAAAGCTAGTTCCCTCTATACCTACCTATTGTCTCACCCAATTACCAGCTATGTTCTGTGAAAGGGATTTTCTTAGGAACTTAGGTAGGACCATCCAGTTTGCAGGAAGTTTCTGCCATAACTTCACAAACAGTTCATTTTGTGATGATCTATATGACTAATGCATAGTGTTGTGGGATGTTATGAGATGAGAAATTAAGAAGCGACAATAAACACTGTATTTTTTTTTTATAAAACCACTCTCAGTTCAGCACACTAAGATTGGTTACTGCTCAACCCGACAAATACTGTCAATCGATTGCTGGACACACGGAAATTAGCCGCCTTCCGGGTCCAGTCTGTTCTAGCTGTTCTGTCCTTCAATATGAGGTGCACTTCCTGCCCAATCTATACACTTGTTGGAAAGCGTTTGCCCCAAGAGCTCCAATGGCGAACGGGTCCGTCCAGCACCAGCACTGCGACATGTGCTACCTGATTCTACAAGCTATGCTTACCAATTTTTTGGTACTTAAATTCACGTCTTATGTTTTTTTTTGCTTCAGTAAGTTTTACCCCAGCGACTAACATTATTTTTGAAGAACATCGGCTGTTAGAGCCTCATTTCATCAATTTCATTTGTCCCTGGTGACGCTATGGGGGCTCCCTAACCCTTGCAGCCCTGTCACATTGCACATGTTGGCAGGTCAATAGGTTATAGGTAGAAAATCTTCAAACTGTGTGACATAGGAGACATAGGTAACTGTATCACTTGGTTGAGTTGACTTAAAAGCTTGAATTTCCGCCCGGTAAAATAGGACCGCGGATCTTAGTATACATATAGGTAAGGCATTAACTTAAATTTTTTATCTGCCTTTTTTACAACCTACTGTCGGAGAAGCTACTTAGTTGATTTGAAAGTTCGAGTACTAAAGATGCAAGAGCGAGTTGGAATATAAGTGTTAAAAAGGAAGAAAAATGTTTACTTTGGACTCGCACTAGACAAAAAAAAAAGAAAAGCCAACAGAAATAAAAAGATAATTACTAGAAGCGGTTAGCTTCTAGTTTCAAGCTTTTCAACCTCTATGCGTAAACCAGTTGATCTGTGAGCTCAGCAATACCAATATCGAGTGCTCCATTGACGGGCACTCCGTCAATAACATCAGCTATGCTGATGATATGGTATTGATGAGCCAATCTATCATTGGTCTTAGGAAGCTTCTCCGTATTTGTAAGGACTAATGCGGTGGCTCACGGCCTCAGGTACAATGTAATCAAGAGTGAACTTCTGGTTTTTAAGGCGGGTAACAAAACCAACGACACAGCCCCGCCTGTTACCCTGGGGGCGCTTCACTTTCCAGAGTGACGCAGTTTAAGTACCTGGGGCATTGGATCATCGATAGTCTGTCCGACGATGTGGACCTGGATAGGGACCTCAGAGCATTGGCGGTTCGATGTAACATGCTGGCCCGTAGGTTTGCATGTTGTAGAATACAAAAGAGGTTAATAAAGTCACAATCTACGCGCCCGTACGCTATGGATCGGTTATACAAAAAACTCGTACAATGCTCTGCGTGTCCAATATAAAAACGCCTTCAGAGTAATGTTGGGGCTACCGTGCTTTTGCAGTGCGTCGGAGATGTTCGCGGAGTATGGCATATCCGATTTTTACGCTTTTATGTGCACACGAATAGCATCCCTGCTGCGGCGAGTGCGCGATAGCTCCAACAGCTTGGTGGTGACTGTGGCCAGCAGGGTAGATAGCCCACTGATGTGGCACTGAATGACATTAAAAAAGGTCTTTGACTATTCATATATTTATTTATGTTTCTGATTGTTTGTGTGTGTTTATGATATTTTAAGCTATGGACTCTGGTCTGAAAATAAATTATTATTATTATGTAAAACTGTGCGAGGCCAAAAAAGGTCCCTATCCTAGCATATGCTGAGATTGGCTGCGATATTTAAAAAAATATAACATAACGCTGTGTATGAGTAGTAAATGTACGTAAATAGGTTGACTATTACCATCCATACAGTCATACAAGTTACTTAGTACACTTTTATAATTGAGGCTGAAAAAGCGACCTCGAATATGTTCTGCCTTAAATCTTCAAATCAACAACAACTTGAAAGTTATGGATGCAAGAGGGAGCGAAGCGTGCTCGAAGAATTTTGTAACCCACCACGGATGATGGGTAAGAGATCCTTTTATGTAATCGTATTAAAAAAAAACTATTCACCTTTTGTTTAAGGCGATGAATATTTGTGTCAATAAGTAAACGTTATTAAACTTAAATGAATCTCTATAAAATACCTACAGACTGGTATGAAGGAGCAATGCAGCGTTTAGAAGTTATAAGCCAAATTCTGAAACATTAGGTACTTACCGAAAATTTTGAAGTTTTCCGAGCACCACTCAGTGTAGTACAGACACAATATTGTGTTCTATCCTAACAACATTCCAAAAAATCATGACCATGCAATTTTATTTATTACGACCTAAAATGTTTTAAATGTCACTCTTATGTATTATCATGATTGATATTGAGTAAAGTTGTATATTTATGTGTTCAAACTAGAACTTCGAAGTGGTTCTTAAACATCCTGAACATTCTGGGGTGGCCGGGGCGGGCTTAGCCCACCCGACCCTCTCTTTATATACGCCTATTTGGGGGCTTTTGCCCGGCAGTGGGACAGCATGGGCAAAGGCAAAAAATATACAAAATCATACTATGGTATTTTGACAATATTATTCCATTTCTATGCTATGTTGAATGTTCACAAGCCTAGCTAAAGGAAGAGAGCGCTTGAAAGCGCCCCTTGAGCGTCCCATCCATCGGGCTGAGCAAAAAAATAAGCACGCGAGAACGGGCGAGCCGAGCCGCATTCCTCGACTGGGTCGACGGCACGGCAGCAGGCCCCGCGCTCTCCGCTTCCCTCCCTCAGTCGTTCGCGCGCGTCGTTTGTGATAACTCGTCCGCACGTTATCCGCTGTTTGCCGCGTATTATGTTTACAATAGTGATGTTATTGTTGTGGTTATTATAAAAAATACAGAGTTAAAGTGTTTTGTGCTGTGTGATAAAGTGAAATATTGAACTGAAGGATCTGTTGAATACTAATAAACTGTGGATCGCGAGGAGCAGACAAGCACGGCAGGCGCCGAGCTCAGGTAGCGTTTCGTATTTGTTTTCGATCTGATTATGGCTAGAACTAGACCCAATTAATACAGTTTTGCAGTTCAGCGGAGCTTTGAATTACAAGTTACTGAAATTGTAAAATAGGTAACAGTACCACGTGACCATGATGGATACTTAGTGCACACCACGTGGTGTGAGCGGTGGTGTAAACAACTCTGTGCCCTTCTCCGCAACGAAGCGCGCGGCGGCGGCGGCGGCGCGTCGCAGGCGAGGCAGCGAGCGAAATGCGCGCGATGGCGAGGACCGGCAGGGTTGCCAACCAAAAAAAAAGATTCCTCGTACATGTGTAGCTGAAAATCTCGTATATTGACTTTCAAACCTCGTACATTAAAAATTTATTTTTGAATCTTATTAATTTAAGTTACTCGATCCAATAATTAATTATCGATTATTGAATGGAGAAAGGCGTGTATTAATGAGTTCAAGAATCTAAATTATAATGTTATTTATGATTACTAATTGGAATATATTGAACAGATTATCAATTTTCATAAATAATTTAAGTAAATTTATACGATTTTCATTGCTACTTTAAGTATATATTTACTTGATTTACATGAAATTCCCACTTAATGAATAATAACGATTTTCAACTTCTTTAAACATCTATAATTTCTCTGTTTACGTAAAAATGTTTAAATACTCTTCTGATATTTTAAAATATTTTAAAATTCAAAATGATTCCAAAAGACAACCCAGCGCGCCCTGTCGAGAACTTTGATTACTGAAATGACGTTTCTTATGTTCCATTCCCTTTCGCTTTTTTCCAACCTATGGTCGCAGACAGCTAACTCGAAGAAAAAAAAAGCTGGTCTAGTTCTTGCTGAAGTAACCCACCCCACCCTAGTGATCGTACGGCCTAGAGTCCGGTGAAGTAGCGAAAGCTCATTTGCAACTAGCTACATATTCCATTAAAAAAAAAAATATCGGCATGCCCATAATCTTATCAAAATCTCGTACATAATTGTACGAGGTTGATAGCGTCCTCGTACCTCGTACGGAAGACCACAAATCTCGTATTTGTACGAGGAACCTCGTACGGTTGGCAACCCTGAGGACCGGTGACTCGGTGACGGTCTGACGGCTGCTTCTACTATCGTGCTCGTAGGCGATATAAAGCGAGTTTTTAGTAGGAATTCATTAACAATTACTCGGGGAAGGTACCAATGACTATAAATTCTCGCTCGTTAAAAAGTACGGTTTACAATCTACATGATACTGTTTGACTTGCCTACTTAATTATAAAAGAAAATTAAATAAATATATTTATTTGTGGATCCAGCTGTTCAATTTAAAAATAATTATTTTACCGCTTTCTGCTTAGGGTTGAGATTGAGATTCAGAAATCATGACGATAAAACTTTTCTGAAAGCATGGAAGAGAAGCAGAGGCGGCACGCAATATTGAAATGTAAGAAATTGATTGATGTTGATTTAAGTTATCTAGTCATGTTAGTCATCTAGGTATGATAATTGAATATAGGTATTTATCTTTTTTTATTTTGTATATCGCACGGTTAATAATAAACCGGAATAAGACAAAAATTCACTTTTTTAGGAAACCGCGGTCAAAGTTTGAGTACTTACCTATCGTATGAAATGCATTGTCGCGCGCTTTGGTAGAAAAGAGAGGGGTGATCTAACAATAGGCCAATAGGTTTGATGCCTTTCGCATGGCAGAATTGTACCTATAGATTCTTCGATCGGAGTTGTTCGTTTTATTAAAAAAAGTGAAAATCCTTAATTTTTGACATATTCCGGTTTATTATTAAGCGTGCGATATGTAGATACTAAGTAGGTATCTATCTATTTATGGAAAAGTAAGAATACCGCATAAGTGCTGCGGAATAGGTAATACGTATGTACATAGGTATGTACGTAGTACGTGCATAGGTTCGCATCTGCTCCAAAACTAAACTTGGGGCATCGCTGATCGTCACTAGGTTTATTTCATAGATAAGCAACAATCGCTCGTGACAAAATGCCTAAATTCAGTTTTGTATGCGTGGGTGGTCAGTGGTCACTTAGAAAACCGAATCAACTTATCTGTACCCGGTACTCCACAGATTACGCAACTACTTATAAAATAGGAAAGATCTTTTTGTTTGTTTGTTTGTTTTTACCGAATAAACTCCAATATTGTTGGACCGATTACATATATCCAATTTTTTACCACTAAGGAAAGCTACATATTTTATACCCGGATTCCCACGGGAACGGGAACTATGCTGGTGTAACCGCGGTGCGAAATAGAAGTATGACAAGTACCTACCTACTCCAACCATAGTAGCATTGTTTTTTAAATTAAATTTTGATAATAAACACATACCTATTATCAGTTCAACTATGAACTCATAATCATAGACCCCAATGTAAAAATAACCAATTCTTATGTTTAATACGACTACGGAGGTACAACACAAATGTACAGGTTTTAGATGTATAACTATTTATTAAGTATATTCATACCCATTCTACAAGTAGGTACCTTCCTTCCTAGTTTCAATTAATTTTAACTATAGAACCTGACATTTTTTAATGTTGACAAAGTTGGTAGTTACTTAAACCTATACCACCTTGTTTACGTTGCAGAACTAAGAAATAAACAATCTATGTAAAAAAAACTTTTTACAAAAAAATACAACCGACTTTTACATAAAAAATCAAAAAAGTGCAAAATAACTTTAATTTCGGAACTCGGTGTTTGTGGTTGCTTTTTCGTTTTTTGAACACCGACTTCCGAAATTAAAGTTATTTTGCACTTTTTTGATTTTTTATGTAAAAGTCGGTTGTATTTTTTTGTAAAAAGTTTTTTATTTTTCACTTTTTAGTGGTACCTACGCCCCCTCCCCTCTCCCACCTAAACGAACCAATCACATTGGTGTAAAAAAAACGTACAGCTCCTTTGCAGAGTAAACTAAGAGGTCGTCAAAGTAGACAAAGTACATATTTTTTTCAGATTTTTCGAAAACCGCTTGGTTGATTTCGATAAAATTTTCATGGGACCATTTGGGAAGTATACCCTTTCCAACAAAAAAAGAATTTTTCAAATCGGTTGACAAGCGACGGAGTTATGCGCGAACAAACATAAAAAAAAAAAAATACAAACATCCGAATTGGGAACCTCCTCCTTTTTTAGAAGTCGGTTAAAAACCTGCATTCATCTAGTTTTCGAAGAATATTCAGAAAGACAACCTCTTTGAAAACTACGGAGCTGCGTGTTCGATTTTCCTTCTGTTTCTGCACATTACTTAGGTACCTATAGGTTTACCTACCTATTCTGTGAATTACCTAAGACAAGTGGATTGACTTGTGCCCAAGTCCTGCTACTTACTAAAATCTGTAGAAACTCGTTGGTAGGTACCTAATCTTGTATTTCAAAATTCAACTACAATACCAGTATATAGCTTACTTATTGTAACTAATGTCAGGAACTCATGACATGAGTGACATAACGGTTGTCAAACAAAACGCCGGTTTTCTTCTGCTACTTAAATATTGATTACCTATTTAAGTAGCACAAGAGAACATCGTTTTTCGCTAAGAAACAGACTGATAAAAATAAACAAGAAAAAAAACACGAGATGTTTTTTTGAATTTGCCAAATCATCGTTATTCTTTGTCATACTAACCACAATTAACTACCTATTGTATTATGTTTATGTAGTAGACATTGAAATATTAAGAATTTGTTATCGATAAGCGAGTGCGCAAGAAACATACCTACACCTTGAAGTCTTATCAAAACAATAATCCGAAAACAACGTTTTTTTTACAGTTCGCTTGGCCTTGAATTAACTTGTTGCGATCTGTTGCATTCTTTGTTCTATGCTGAATCCGTTTGCTAACGTTTTAAAATGACTTGTGCGGTGGCATTTATGACACAACGCCCAGTTTCTCGAAAGACATTTTGTCTGGTTGAATGAACTATCAACAATTAATCAAATAACTTCAATAATATAAAAGTTATAAAGTTATTGTTAAAGCTATCTTTTTTTCAGGACTAGCGACCCGTCCCCGCTTCGCACGGGTGGATATTTATAATTCTATTTTAATATAGCCTATGTTACTCAGGGATCATTATCCCTGAGTAAAATAGGCTGTTAAAAAAGAATGCTACATTTACCATTCTTTTTTGTGTTTATTCGTTACAAACATACAAATCTTTCCTCTTTAAATATTGGTGTAGGTGGGGATAGCAGTAGGTAGTAGTATACCTCACTCTTCCATATTTATAATTAGGTATGTTGGAAAATAAGATACAGATCCTTTTAATAACAGAATTAACAAAGTAACATTTGATATTTGTTACTTAGTTTTGACATTGTTTTTACTCGAGAAACTTGAGGTAAGAAAATGATTCGAGAAAGTACCTACTGAACGAATCAGTTATTTATGTAGTTACTGGAATGTTTGATTCATTATTTCTTACTGACGCGCAAATCCTTGCACAAACTAGGTAAGTAAGTAGGTAATCTAATACCTACGTAACGAAACGCATTTCTGTTGAAATTACTATAAAATAAACGCCATCCGTGGTATTTACAATAACGGTAAAGCTAGGTAAAGAGTTTGCAGTTTCCCGTCTGATTTTCTAAAGTAACTACCATCGATATTTTGTAAGACCACGGCCTTTTTTTTCTGGATGGGAAATCATCAGATGACTTCTCCCTGCTCTGGGCGGAGCGGAAGGGATTGTCAGACTCTTGACTAAAACCCACCTGTGTAAGCCCGTGTTCCTCCTAGTGCCCTTTGCGTTCCAGGGCCGAGGTGACTCTTTCGAACAAACTCCGTCTTAGATCATGGCCTGTGATCACAACTTTTGTGTTTACATTTTTTTTTTGTTTGCGAGCTTGTCCGTATCCGTACATTACAACCCCAAATAACTCGATATGTTAGCCATTCATACGGTAAATTTTAATATTCAACCCCATGAAATAAAATCCAATGACTACCTACTACGATAACACTTCATGTAACCAATTTAACGAATAATCTTTTGAAACCCGTAAAACATTTCGAGGGAAAGGAGTTAACCCGTTCTAGATGTAAACCCTTTACGCCAAATACGTAATTACAATTACTTACATACGTTGAAAAGAGTTAACCGTTCATGAATATTAAATTAATCTTTCACTTTCATGTAAAACACGTAATAAGTATTATTAAAATCCTTTGCAAAGACGCGTAGCTTACGGGTTTATTTTAATAACTAGCTGCTGCCCGCGACTTCGTCCCCGTGGAATCCCCGATTTTAAAACATTATTTATCGCTGCTCCGCTCCTATTGGTCTTAGCGTGATGATATATAGCCTATAGCCTTCCTCGATAAATGGGCTAACTAACACTGAAAGATTTTTTCAAATCGGACCAGTAGTTCCCGAGATTAGCGCGTTCAAACAAACAAACAAACAAACTCTTCAGCTTTATAATATTAGTATAGATTTGCAAAACCCACATTGTAAACGTAAACGTATTATATGGTTAATCGCACGAAATGGTCTCTGGTAATACTAGTATTTTTTGATAATTAATCCGCAACAAGCTGTTAATGAAAAATTTATTTGATTTTTATCTTTTTTATTCTACACTAGCACCTTGCGGTATCACCCGCGTAATTCCCCTTCCCGTGGGAACACGGGGATAAAATATAACCTGTCACAAGGGGATAGTGAAGCATCCCAAAAAAAAAAATTCAAATCAGCTCAGTAGTTTCGGAGCCTATTCAATGCAAACAAACAAACGATCAAATCTTTCCTCTTTATAATATTAGTATTGACAATTATTCTTAGTTACCCTAGTTATTCTTTAATTTTATATATTAATAGAAATGAAAGAGTAAATGGTAGATAAGGAAATTATTCATGTTATGATATCACACAATTTATAAAAAAATCGACAAAACATGTTTGCGTCAAACCGAATCATTACAATTTAAAATCATGTACAGCTGGGTGACGTTTTACCTACTCGTGCAATTCACAAAATTGTCGCCAGCCTATTTTATTTATACCTACTGTTTCCAATAAGAATGGTAACAAAACGGCGTCTACTCCGTAAGTCCGCATAAATAAGATTTTACGTAGTGTGCTTCCTAAGTGCGTTCACGTTCTTCGGGGGGTGGGGGTGCAATGTTTTGGGTACAGAGCCAAGCACGCGCCGCCGCACTGGTCGCGGTCTGATCGATCGTGCTGCGCTGCGCTGTTCTATCTATTATTTATTACCAAAAATATGGCGGCGTGGTGCGGCACGAGGTCGTCGACCTCACTGTCCGCCACGACACGCCGCGTAAACAATAAATGCAGCGCGGGAAACTCGTCCCCTCCGTATCTGCCAAGGTTTTACCCGCGTGCCGTGTGTTGGACCTTGGTGCGATCATGATTGTCTGTCTCTCTACAATCACGCTGACGCTTATACGTTTGCGGTTTGGAGCTTTTTAAAATACCGGAAGTGCCAATCAGTAATGTTTTGACATTACTCGATGTGTGCATGAAAAATTTAAAAACTCAAGTAAACAAATTGTTTTGAGTATTGTCTAACCATACCTACTCATGCAGATTAAGACTTTAGAAACATAGAACTTATTAACTCGACGTAAGGTTAAAAGTCACCAAAGTAAAACTTTCATTTTGTAATTTTCATTGCTAAAGAAAGAATTCATTTGACTTCTCAGAACTTAAGACTACAGTTATTTAACTGAATAAAAATACAAAATAATTGGTAAAAACATACAATGTTATTATCAAACATAATATCTTACCTTGAGTGTCGCGTGATTGTTAAACCCTGCAATACTAGGCTCCTGCGGCCAAATACATATCGACGGTTAAAAGGAAATAGGGTATAAGCGACAAAAAATGAAATGTTCAGGAGAGCCGTTCAAAGTTTTAAATTTTAGAAAAACTGACGTAATTTTGTCATTTATTAAGATATCGTGAAAACTAAAACAGTTATAAAATCAGAAAAAAATGGAGCATTTACCGGTATTTTTAGTTTTAATGATTTGACGCTATTTAAAGTGGTTTTTGTCGCTTATAACAATAGCTTTTAATTTTCCAATGAGGAAATATGGCATAAGATACAAATGACAAAGTAAAATATTAAAGGATAAGAAGCATAAGCGACATACTGATTTCTCACACAGCAAGGTAAAAGGGTATAAGAGACTAGATAGTTCAATAAGTGTTATAGGAAAAGAAGGATAAGGTACTTTTCACAGTGGTTGTATGGAAGCTAATAGAGCACAAGAAACAGTCGGCTTTCAAAACAATTCCAGGATATAAGACATTAGTGACGCACAATGTCGCTTGAAAGCAAAGGAAAAGAAGGATAATCAACATTTGGCATTGCGTGAGTCTATAGAAATATGGATGAAAAGACACCCCAAAAATAATGAATTAGCGCAACCAACACGATCCTTCATCAGGATAAGAGCTAAAACGGGTATTACACTACACTGTAATTTTGTCCCTAACACGTAAAATAGGGTGAAGTATTTTAAAAGTATTAGGAAGTCGATTGTCATACAAAAAGACTAAGGATCCTTAGTCTTAGGCACAGTAGAAATATGGAACAGTACAGAAACTACGAACAAACGGTCGAAACGGCACACTCACACAGACGCGCACATCTACGAGGCCCCTAAGGGACTTTCGCGGTGCGCTCAGTGGCGGGTGCCGTGTTCATAGATAATACCTACGCTATTATAATGGCTATAGGTGGACCACACAGGTTTTCGTTTTGCAAAAACTGTGTACCCAAGCACAGATTTTTAATACTAGTATTAAATCCTTATACCGAAGACTAATTTTAATTTATATTGTATTATAATTTATATAACATATGGAATAAATTAATCCTTATGAGTATGAAAAAATAAATGACCATAATTTTACGACAACATTATATTCTAGTCGTTTTAATGTTTGTTCGGGCATGACTCCGTCGCTTGCCAACCGATTTGAAAAATTCTTTTTTTGTTGGAAAGGGTATAACTTCCCAAAAGGTCCCATGAAAATTTTATCGAAGTCGAACAAGCGGATTTTTGTTAATTTCAATAAATGATAGCAAATCTGTCGGGATAGCTGAAATCGCATGTTTGTTTATTGTTTACACCAATTTATACCACGTACGCTGTGATGGGTATGTTTAGCTGGGAGTGAACCTCTAAAAAGTAAATTTATTGCTTTTTTGTTTTAAAAAATACAACCGACTTCTAAACAAAAAAAACCGAAAAGTACAAAATAACTTTAATTTCGGAAGTCGGTGTGTTCAAAACAAAAAAGCAATCAAAAACACCGAGTTCCGAAATTAAAGTTATTTTGTACTTTTTGGTTTTTTTTGTTTAGAAGTCGGTTGTATTTTTTGTAATAAGTTTTTTTATTCAACATACAGAAATCCTTCATCAAAATTTTAGGGCAGATATTAGGTATAATAATTGAAATGGAATAAAATGGCATAGAAATGATAAACAATATTCAGTTTGTATTTTTTTTTTACAATGGCATTATTTACATTTTGACCAAAGAAGAAAGTCGCATGGAATAACATGCACTAACGCATTTTCGCGTGACTATTTCTCCCAGTCAACTCCTACCGCAAGTCGTGTTAAAGAACTTCGTTCCAATAAAACACTTATTGCAAACATTAAAAGTGACAACCCTAACTCTCTACTGGAGCGTAGGTAATTATTTCAACAAATGGGCTTAGTTTCCATACTGTTCCATATTTTTACTGTGTCTTAGGGGCCTGTTTCAGTATACCCTACCCGTTCAAGTGATTCTAATTTACACTAAATAGTAGTTTTTTTTTTTAGTGGATTTCGTCATTATAGTCATTTTCATGTCACCTACTTACCTATTTACTAACAAGCGGATAGTAGGATTTTTTTAAATAAAAAAAATAATTTTTTTATGTTTTCAATAAGGAAAAATCAAAGCTACTTAAAAAGGAGTGGTTAGGTAGCCAACCCGCCTGCCCAGCGTGGCGATTACGGGCAAATACCTCCAATGCAGAACAACAAAAAGCCACGGCCTCCAGTTCCCAGCGGTCCCGCTATTCCTGGTCATTGTGGCGACCACGGTAACGGCGGGGCGGGGAGTGCCAAGAATCTCCGGGTTACAGGAGGCCACCATCACCATAAACTGAAACTAACCCTGGCGACGCACGCTACGGCTTGACTTGCATCTGACGCAACACGAGGTGAAACTTGGGAAAATTAGGTGGCAAACACTAGGGTTGAGTGAAGTCCGAAGAAGGGGGGAGAACACCTTATGGTGTCCTCCCCCAAGCACATCCAGTACATGAGATGACCCGATTCCAGGGTTATCGCTGGAATCGGGTCATCTGATGTATTTTCGAGAGGGAGACCAACAATCCCAAGGCGGCGTTGGGTTTCTGGTAAACAAGTCCCTATCTAACAACTTTGTGGAAATGTCAAGTGTGTCGAACAGGGTAGCGTACCTTATTGTGAAGCTCACCGAGTGGTATAGCCTCAAGGTAGTGTATGCAGCGACCTCGACACACTCGGACGGCGAAGTGGAAAATATGTTCGATGACATATCGAGAGCCCTCCACTTCACTACAAAGACATAGTACATCATTGTCATGTTGACTTTAATGCCAAAGTGGGAGTACAGTATTGCTGCGAAAAGGTAATAGGATACCATGGATTTGGAAGCAGAAATCATAGGGGGCAAATCCTCGTCAACTTCCTCGAACGGGAGGGGTTGTTCTTGATGAACTCCTTCAAGAAACAGACCCAAAGGAAGTGGACGCAAAGCCCCGACACTATGACCAAACATGAGATGTCGATCTCATGTTTGTTCATCATGAATGACAAGAGGCATATACATATTTAGAGACGTCTCCGTGATCAATAGGTTTAATACCTGTAGCGATCACCGACTTGTACGAGGCTCCCTGAATATTAACTTCAAGGCCGAACGTGTCCGTCTGATGAAGTCCAGACTCCGACCAACTCTGCTCCAAACCATGGCATGATTTGAAACGTTCCAGGCAAACCTTTAAAACCGATTCGCTGCCGTGGAAACCACAACAGACGTAAACCAGAACCTCTAAAATGTGACTCGGATCCTCAGGGAAAAGGGTACGAGATTCTGTGATATGCAGCGTAAGGACAAGAAGTCCAAGCTTTCAGAAGGGACTTTAGGGCTAATGAAGGAATGACGTGAAAGCCCACCCGTCACTTCGTCGGCAAAGCGATTTCTAAACTGAGAGATCAACAAGCACATACGACAGGACCTCCGGGGCTTCAATGCCCTTTCGGTTGAAAGAGCAATCGAGCAGAATCGGGGGTCAAAGGTGTTCGTACAGTCTCTTGGAAGAAGCCACCTGATGAAGTTGATCACAGCAAGTGGAGAAGTTGTTTCTTTGAAGCCAGTAGTCTTTTCGGAAGTGGAGGACTTCTATAGCCGGTTATACGCATCGCATGCATCTCGTCCTGATCCCAAAAATGAGGGTTCTGGAGCCACATTGACACGCCATTTAACCGAAGACCTGCCAGAAGTCCTATGGCATTAAGTCCGCTTTGTACAGTTTTTTTTTTACTAGTGGGTAAAGTTTTAATAAATAAATAAATAAGTCAGTATTGGCGAAATCGAGATCGCTCTTGGGCAGCTTAAAAATGGAAAAGCCCCTGGAGAAGACGGCGTTACCACAGAGCTGCTGAAAGCTGGAGGTAAACCCGTACTGAGGGTGCTCCAGAAGCTGTTTAACGCTGTCCTGTTTGAAGGGAGAATTTCAGAGGCGTGGAGTAGAAGTGTGGTTAAGATAACCACACTTCTACTCCGTTCTTCAAAAAGGGAGACAAGACCCTATTGAAGAACTATCGACCCATATCCCTTCAAAGCCACGTCTATAAGCTGTTTTCAAGAGTGACTATGAACTGTCTTGCGCGAAAGCTCGACGAATTCCAACTACCAGAACAGGCTGGGTTTCGGAGTGGATACGGCCGCATAGACCACATCCACACAGTGCGGCAGATTATACAGAAGACCGAAGAGTATAATCAGCCCCTGTGTCTAGCATTTGTGAATCATGAAAAGGCCTTTGACTCGGTTGAAATCTGGTCTGTTCTGAAGTCCCTGCAGCGCTGCCAAGTAGACTGGCGATACATCCAAGTGATCAGATGTCTCTACGAGGCCGCCACCACGTCCGTTCAAGTACAGAATCAGCAAACAAGTCTCATATCGTTGCATCGAGGAGTGAGACAAGGGGATGTTATTTCCCCGAAATTGTTCACTAATGCAATGGAGGATATGTTCAAGACACTGAACTGGAACGAACGTAGCATTAACATCAATGGCGAATACACCTCTTACTTGCGATTTGTAGATGATATCGTCAGCATGGCAGAAACGCTGCAGGACCTACAACAGATGCTGAATGATCTGGCTGACTTTTCTGTAACATCAACATTGTACACTTAGTTCGCAGTAAACGTTTTGACTTTGACTTTGGATAAAACCAAGGTCATGTTCAACGAAAATGTTCTACCGGAACCGATTGCGATTCACGGTGCAATTCTTGAAGTTGTTCAAAAATATGTGTACCTCGGGCAGACATTGCAGTTAGGTAGAAACAACTTTGAGGGCGAGGTGAATTGAAGAATTCAGTTAGGCTGGGCAGCGTTTGCGAAGCTACGTCGAGTCTTTACATCGTCGATTCCACAGTGCCTAAAGACGAAAATCTTCAATAAGTGCGTCCTACCCGTCATGGCATACGGAGCAGAAACGTGGAGAATGACGGCTCGTATGGTCTACAAGCTTAAAGTCGCTCAGTGGGCTATGGAAAGGGCTATGCTCGTTGTGTCTCTGAGGGATCGCATCAGAAATGAGGTGATCCGTCAGAGAAGCAAGGTCATCGATATAGCCTACCGGATTAGTAAGCTGAAGTGGCAGTGGGCTGGCCATATTAACCGACAACCGTTGGGGTAAATGAGTTCTAGAGTGGAGACCGCGTCTCGGCAAACGTAATGTAGGACGTTCTACACTACGTTTGCCGAGACGCACGGTGGAGTGACGATTTGCGCAGGACGGCTGGCAGAAACTGGATGCGAGAAGCCGAAAATAGATCTAAGTGGCGTGCAATTGGAGAGGCCTATGTCCAGCAGTGGACTGCAACAGGCTGTTGATGATGATGATGGGTAGGTAGCTAATACTGCAGCTAGCAGGTAGGGAACTTAAGCATTAATTACGAACACTTGGTATATATCCGTAATATTAACATTTAAAAAGGTAACAAACATAATAGTAAATAATAAAAAGCTTATTGGGTATTGTAGTATAAGTGACGTATAAGTTTGATTGTAGAACGTGGAAGTAGGTTATAATGTGGTTATAATCGACACCATGATATCTAATTTAATTTAAGTAATAAGATATTATCGACAAAACTGTATATATATTGTACACGGAAGTAAGGTATAACCAACAGTGTGATATTAAAATAAATTTAGGTAATAGAGCATAACCTGCATAGCTTCCATAAAGTACTGAATGGTAATAGGGTATAACTGACAGAGTAATATGAAAATGAATTTCGTATATAGGGTACAAGCGCCATAGCTATGTTAAATTACGAAATGGAAGTAGGCTATAAACAACGTTTGTACTTTGTGAGGGGAAAGCTTAAAAGGCATAAACAACCGAAAGCTCGACACCCTTATGAAGTAAAAAAGCATTACCGACAACAAACACAAAATAAATCATTTTTGTAGGGGCACAAGCACCTTTGTAGCAAAAATTACTTGAATTTTCGTCGGTTACGAAAACTAATACTATGAAAACGATTTTTTTTGCTAGGGCATAAACGCCAAAAAAACTCATCGTAGAGCCATGAGAGTAAGCGCATTCGAAAGAGCGGAAAATTTTACGTAGGATGGCATATATAACTCATTTTTGACCAAAATGTCGCTTATGCCCTACTTCCTTTTAACCGTCGATATGTTTGATAGGAACGCGACCGCGTGGTACCGTCAGTCGGGCGCCAGCCAGTTTAACGATAGCATAGCCTTGTATTGTAGCGTATACAACTCGGCTAGGCATTGTGCTGTCCTATGGGAACTATAGAATACATCCTGGATTACCTCTGAATTGTTATTTAGGTATGCAGAACATGCCTCTTGTGCGTGTCTCGACGTAGCGTAGTGGTATTCGTGTGCTTACCATCCGCTGCGCGTGGATTTGCATAGGCCCATGGAGGACTCCCTGTTTGCTACAAATACCTACAGACAGAGGGTATAATTAGAAATTAAAATGGCCCTTGAAGTACTCATGTTGTCGTGCATGAATAATATCATGTGTATCAGTTATTTAATCCTCGACATTTGAAGGTCCTAGGTTATCCCACAGTTTATTTACCCCTTAAAGTTTACATGCTGTATTGTACTTAATAAAAACTTAAATTCTTTCATTCGCCGTCAGTCAAGACAACGCAGTCACGCTGCTGGGCCTAGATTAAAAGATTGAAAACTTGCACAAATTAGTTGTTTATCTATACTAATATTATAAAGCTGAAGAGTTTATTTGTTTGTTTGAACGCGCTAATCTCAGGAACCACTGGTTCGAATTGAAAAATTATTTTTGGGTTGAATAGACCATTCATCGAGGAAGGCTTTAGGCTATATATCATCACGCTTAAGCCAATAGGAGCGGAGCAGCGATAAAGAATGTTTTAAAATCGGGGATTCCACGGGGACGAAGTCGCGGGCAGCAGCTAGTTACATAATACAAAGGTAACAAGTAATACATTTTGAAAATTCATACTTTACGGGTTTGTATGGGACGTCACTTCTGCGAATTTGAGTAATCCCATCGGGCGCAACACTTGCAATCGAATCAGTTATAGTACGCTGAGGGGGGCGATATTTTTAAGAGTGTCTTCGACACTGCTGTCAATCACCGTAACCCCGTCACCGCATCAGCCGCCCGATACGATCCTTCCCGCATTCGCCGACCTCGATACAGCCTCGGTACTCCCGATTCCGATAACTATTAACTTCCTTCAAGAGAGCCATAGAGAAACCAGCACTGCGCCAACCACGACCGCCGTCTGTGCGCCCTCGCCCCCGAGGCTCGTCGCGACATCCCCGTCATTGTCCGCTCCGAACCTTGCTCGTGCCAGCCCACGCCGTTCTAGTCTAGACTGTAGCCTTAAATTCGACTCTAAATAATAATAATCCTTGGTCGATCCAGCCCGTCCCTAGCTGTTCCAAGGGACGCCCTAAGCCCAGGTCCGTACCCCACAGGGGGTGCCCTTAGCGTGTCGTTACTTAGTTTGTATTTTTTTTATAAGCCCTGGCTGGAGGCTTGAATATTTATATGAAGGCCGCCACTGGCAAGTCCGGTTAATCAGTCGATAATCTCCTAGGTTGAACTGCGAGAGGACACTCATAAAAAAAGATATTTTTAAGCCTGATACTTTACAAGGGATCTGCCTCAGCTTCGCACACTGCAAATTACATTCACAAACCTTCATTTCTCGCTCTCTTATTAGTGAAAACCATATCAAATTAGAAGGTATCGATGAAAAAGACCGAGGCAGACAGCAATTTGGTTTTCTATCTAGAGATTATTTATTAAACATTTTAACAAACTATGTATATGTATGCGAGTCTCATGTCATAGGCTTTATTTTAAATACTTAGCTCTTTTTTAGGGTCCTGAACCCGAGGATCACTTGATTGTCTGTTTGTCAAAGCCGATTTTCTCCGAATCTACTGGACCGATTCGGTTGAAATATTATTATGGTACACGTATAATCTTCTGTAGTCCAAACACGAACGCGTAACGAAATGAATAAATTTTGAAAATAGATTCAGTTTTCGGGAAGCCAGTAAGGAAATAAAAAAATAAAAAGTCTTTCCAACTTCGTATGACAGACGGGTTGTCAATATATTTTTCATCATTTTAAATAAATGGGTTTGAAGTTAATCAAGAAATTACATTAAAATGACCATCTTCAAAACCATGGAGTATAAAATTTTGAAAAAAAAAAAACTGATATTAGTTCTTTGCCTCTTTAAATATTACAAGAAAAAAGAAGTACATTATAGGTTTGAAAGTAAAATGTTACAAAAATGGAATTCGTTCGGAACCCTTTGCATGCGAAGCCCTACTCGCACTTGACCAATTTTTCAGCACTCGTTCACTTGTTTAAAATACAGTAGCATTCAGTTGCTCTATTTGGTCTAACGAGGTATAATACACGTTACACCCAGACAAACCGTCAAATCCAAAATGTACGTCCTTCCTTATTCCATTCAGTGCTATCAATATTCAGAGCGTGGGCGCTTTGTTTTTAACCGACTTCTAAAAAAGGAGGAGGTTCTCAATTCGGATGTTTGTATGTTTTTTTTTTTTTTTTTTTTTTTTTTTTTTATTGTTTGTTCGCGCATAACTCCGTCGCTTGTCAACCGATTTGAAAAATTCTTTTTTTGTTGGAAAGGGTATACTTCCCAAATGGTCCCATAAAAATTTTATCGAAATCAACCAAGCGGTTTTCGAAAAATCTAAAAAAAATATCTACATTGCCTACATTGACGACCTCTTAGCTTACTCCGCAAAGGAGCAGTACGTTTTTTTTACACCAATGTGATTGGTTCGTTTAGGTGGGGGAGGGGAGGGGGTGTAGGTACCACTAAAAAGTGAAAAATAAAAAAACTTTTTACAAAAAATAAAACCGACTTCTAAACAAAAAAAACCAAAAAGTATAAAATAACTTTAATTTCGGAAGTCGGTGTGTTCAACAACAAAAAAGCAACCAAAAACACCGAGTTCCGAAATTAAAGTTATTTTATACTTTTTGGTTTTTTTTGTTTAGAAGTCGGTTTTATTTTTTGTAAAAAGTTTTGTATTATGTTGTACAATTGCCGAACTATAAATATGCGATACCTACTCTGCAAATAACTGATACGTTATAATATTCAATGGCATACTACAGGAAAACCAATGAATTCAATTTGGTTTTCACAGTCCTGCAAAGTAAGTATAATTTTTCACATGATCGCGGTTATTATGTTCAATACCTAACGTGTTTCTTAATTAATATTTTCCTGTTACGGGCGTGTCGTGGGAACATCGATGGCTCCCACGCTAATTACCGCGGTCTTTATACACTCATTGGCCTCTGCGAGCCGACACTTTGATCAATGAAATTTATATTCATCAATGAAACCACTATTGTTATACGTACAATAAGGTTAGCAAAATGCAGAGACGGTCTTGTATGGTAGTGTGAGATAATGATTTCATCGTGTTTGGCGTTTAATGCGCGGAACTTGATTATTTATCCAACGAGGCTCGCAGCTCGCACATTACTGAATAAATCATCACAACAACAAATATTCGCTTACTGGTTGAACGGTTGCCGCATAAAACTAATTATAAATTAGTGACCAAACAGACTACTACTACGGAGGTAGCTTTGTAGTAGCAGCAGGCACAAACAACAAGCATTCAGCATAATACTACTGAGTACACTTGTTGTTTGTGTCAATTACAGGGACCTCTAATCATTTATTTTAAGCTGGATAAGGATAACCTAAAACTTTTGTACATAGTTATTTATGTATCTAATTGGGTTTGAGCTGCGTGGGGGATTTAGTCAATATAGTCCAGTAGCCAGAAGTCTATGCCCTTCGATAATTCTAAAGTTTTTAATTTTCGCTGAGTGGATAAGTTTCGTAAATTCATTGCTATTTACAAAAATGCTAACAGTTTAGAGTGATGCAATAGGTATTAAGTAGGTATTTCTTATTATTTCGTGTTATACAAATATTAGAAAATTTAAATTAAAACAGTATACGGGTTCTTTGTAAGTACTATCTAAAGGATATATTAGTGAAAATGCTAACAGATAGGTACTATGGAACAATAGAAATCCAAAAATGTCCCGTAACTCATTCAAAAAAATATTTAAGTTTTTCAAATCATTTCTTATATACTTAAAGAGATTAGTTATACCTTACAACAAAAGTTCTAACAACTAAGTATATGGCTGCACGAGTAATTGTATTTTTTCTTTATGATAAGCGACATATTGAATTTAAGTTTATAAATTTGCATTTGTATATTCGTAATAATAAACTCTGCTACCACACAAAAGTTTCAACAAATGCATACTATGGCTTTTGTTTAATTTGCGAATAACTATTTTCGATAACGAGCCGCGTAAGTAGGTACGGCGCGTGCGATCGCTGCTGAGTAGCAACAACTCGCCCGCCCGCTCCGATCGGGGATGTCTCTATCGCCGCATACTGACCGCTTTTAATTGCCAAAGTACCTACATATTCGGTACGTAACGCTTCAGAGCAGTAGATACTAACAACAGAGTGATGGCCACCATACTAGCAAGTGTAATTGTAAATTAGTCACTAATGCACCCAAAGGAGCTGTGCTTTTTTCATTTACAAATAAGATTAGACATTTAAAGCAAAATCGTGATTATAATACCAATTATTTACTGCAGCTGCCATTTGTCATGCCACCAACGTAATAGAAGTCAAAATCGGTTGAACGGACTGTAAAAAAGATTTATTTCAATGTCTAATCTTATTGTGAATAGGGTATCGTGTGCGATATTTCACGCGCTTTTTTGTTTTATTGGATTTAACCGACGAATTATGTACATTATTCAACTGGTTGTTTTTTAATTCGATAGATTTTCGTTTAAGTGTACTGTTGAGTAAGATTAGGACACTCTAGCTCAAGTTTTTTTTTTTGTTGTTTTTATTGGAATTAGTCTACTCGGGTAATTCTGAATTATAAACCATTCGGTTTTGCCCAAATATTTATTTTACAAAGAAATAAGTCGGCAGCTCAATTTTTGCTCCCAATTGAAATTGTAAAAAAAAAACTTTTCATTGTGCACTAACGTGTTTTAAACTGTAATTTTATTTTACTGTTTTTTTTTTTAATCAACAAAAACAAGGAGTACGTTTGACCTAACTATTGCGTAGTAAATCGATTGGCGATGCAATTAAAACAATGGAAAAATGTTGGTTTAGCTTTTCAAGAATAAAAATGGTATATTACTAAAATAAACTTCTTTGAATCTACAGGCGTCATTTTTGTATTTAAGTGTTATTGATAAAACACGATATTTACAAAAAATACACATTAATGAAATGATTTCGCGTCTCATTCAATAATTTACCATATTCACAACATAAGTACCTATTATAGCTACTTGTTATAGTGATAGAGGAACAGACAGAAAGTAGAGATTCCGTTACAACATTTTTTTCTGGAACAGGTAGTTGTCCCGGGTTTTAGGTCATCCCTTAAGTAGGTACAAAAATAATTATATCAAAGCAATAAAATAATTGGATTCAATAAGTAGCGTGCATTCGGGTGGTTACGAAAGGATTTGTGATCCGTTCGGAGGCATGTTTATATTTTAACCAACACTCATAATTGAACTAATACTGCAAATTTATGTCGCTTTCTTTACTTGAATATACTACTTGAAGTTCTATTGCAAAGACTTTCATGAATTTCCTTGATAATTGTAGATAAAAATGTTTAAAAATCTTAATAATTTTACTTTGTTCACGTCAAATTCTGAAGCATTGTTGATAATTCTGAATGACAGTTGAAAGTGGGTTTATTTCGTTTGAGCATAAAAAAACATATTTCTTTTTACTTTTATTTCTTCAAACATTGTTCAGTTTTACCCTAAAAATAAATATTTCTCGAATTTGACCTCTCAGTAGCTTACATAATTATGTGATATTTGTTTTTCGGAATTACCCTACAAGTTGTCTAAGGTAGCCATACTTTAAAAGTAAACATTCAAGTCAAAAGTAAATGAAAATGAATATATAAAAACCAATGTCAAATTGTATAAATATCAACAAAAAACAGACAAAAGAGAGAAATAAAAACATTAAAACATTGGGCGGTGTACAAAACTAAAGCAGCTCAATCCCAAGCCTACTTGTCCACAAGATAATCTTTAACTGTATAAAAAGCTGTCTGGCACAGCTTACGTTTTACAAATAATTGGAATTTATTTCTGCTAAGTTCTCGAATGAGGCTAGGAAGTTTATTACAAAAATGTATACATTGGCATCGAAACGAACCACTTATTTTTTGAACCTGGTTTTAGGATCAACATAATGGTGGTTGTTGTACTTATGATATGGATATCACTGTATTTTTTATTTTTTTTTAAATTTTGTTTGGCTTTCCAAGAAAATCAGTGCTATTTTACTAAAATTGCTATATAATAAAACTAAGTTCTTATTGGAATCTACAGGCGTCATTTTTGTATCTGAGTGTTATTGATAAAACATGATATTTTACAAAAAAAAAAAAAACTTAGCGAAAGCAAATATTTATTCAAAGCGAAATATCATATAAAGTATTATCTTTCATTATATACATCTTATAAATGTACCAATGCTGCATTTACTTTTAAAAGTATGGCTACCTTAGACAATTTGTAGGGTAATTCCGAAAAACAAATATCACATAATTATGTAAGCTACTGAGAGGTCAAATTCGAGAAATATTTATTTTTAGGGTAAAACTGAACAATGTTTGAAGAAATAAAAGTAAAAAGAAATATGTTTTCTTATGCTCAAACGAAATATACCCACTTTCAACTGTCATTCAGAATTATCAACAATGCTTCAGAATTTGACGTGAACAAAGTAAAATTATTAAGATTTTTAAACATTTTTATCTAAAATTATCAAGGAAATTCATGAAAGTCTTTGCAATAGAACTTCAAGTAGTATATTCAAGTAAAGAAAGCGACATAAATTTGCAGTATTAGTTCAATTATGAGTGTTGGTTAAAATATAAACATGCCTCCGAACGGATAACAAATCCTTTCGTAACCACCCGAATGCACGCTACTTATTGAATCCAATTATTTTATTGCTTTGATATAATTATTTTTGTACCTACTTAAGGGATGACCTAAAACCCGGGACAACTACCTGTTCCAGAAAAAAATGTTGTAACGGAATCTCTACTTTCTGTCTGTTCCTCTATCACTATAACAAGTAGCTATAATAGGTACTTATGTTGTGAATATGGTAAATTATTGAATGAGACGCGAAATCATTTCATTAATGTGTATTTTTTGTAAATATCGTGTTTTATCAATAACACTTAAATACAAAAATGACGCCTGTAGATTCAAAGAAGTTTATTTTAGTAATATACCATTTTTATTCTTGAAAAGCTAAACCAACATTTTTCCATTGTTTTAATTGCATCGCCAATCGATTTACTACGCAATAGTTAGGTCAAACGTACTCCTTGTTTTTGTTGATTAAAAAAAAAAACAGTAAAATAAAATTACAGTTTAAAACACGTTAGTGCACAATGAAAAGTTTTTTTTTTACAATTTCAATTGGGAGCAAAAATTGAGCTGCCGACTTATTTCTTTGTAAAATAAATATTTGGGCAAAACCGAATGGTTTATAATTCAGAATTACCCGAGTAGACTAATTCCAATAAAAACAACAAAAAAAAAAACTTGAGCTAGAGTGTCCTAATCTTACTCAACAGTACACTTAAACGAAAATCTATCGAATTAAAAAACAACCAGTTGAATAATGTACATAATTCGTCGGTTAAATCCAATAAAACAAAAAAGCGCGTGAAATATCGCACACGATACCCTATTCACAATAAGATTAGACATTGAAATAAATCTTTTTTACAGTCCGTTCAACCGATTTTGACTTCTATTACGTTGGTGGCATGACAAATGGCAGCTGCAGTAAATAATTGGTATTATAATCACGATTTTGCTTTAAATGTCTAATCTTATTTGTAAATGAAAAAAGCACAGCTCCTTTGGGTGCATTAGTGACTAATTTACAATTACACTTGCTAGTATGGTGGCCATCACTCTGTTGTTAGTATCTACTGCTCTGAAGCGTTACGTACCGAATATGTAGGTACTTTGGCAATTAAAAGCGGTCAGTATGCGGCGATAGAGACATCCCCGATCGGAGCGGGCGGGCGAGTTGTTGCTACTCAGCAGCGATCGCACGCGCCGTACCTACTTACGCGGCTCGTTATCGAAAATAGTTATTCGCAAATTAAACAAAAGCCATAGTATGCATTTGTTGAAACTTTTGTGTGGTAGCAGAGTTTATTATTACGAATATACAAATGCAAATTTATAAACTTAAATTCAATATGTCGCTTATCATAAAGAAAAAATACAATTACTCGTGCAGCCATATACTTAGTTGTTAGAACTTTTGTTGTAAGGTATAACTAATCTCTTTAAGTATATAAGAAATGATTTGAAAAACTTAAATATTTTTTTGAATGAGTTACGGGACATTTTTGGATTTCTATTGTTCCATAGTACCTATCTGTTAGCATTTTCACTAATATATCCTTTAGATAGTACTTACAAAGAACCCGTATACTGTTTTAATTTAAATTTTCTAATATTTGTATAACACGAAATAATAAGAAATACCTACTTAATACCTATTGCATCACTCTAAACTGTTAGCATTTTTGTAAATAGCAATGAATTTACGAAACTTATCCACTCAGCGAAAATTAAAAACTTTAGAATTATCGAAGGTTTTATGTGAAAAATATTGTATCCCTACTGGACTAATACAAGATTTAACATACTTCACAAGTATAACCGAATTAACAATCAACCAGTTCTACAACTTATGTCTCAAGCACAGTCGTACTTGATCAAAACACTTCGTATTCGTCACTTCGTACGTTTAGGCAGGATGTTGTTTTATGAGTTATACATTTAGTTGCGTAACGAAGAGGAAGTTGTTATAAATATTGATATTGATTGTTCTAGCTCGGGTCATGTGGTCAGCGTGCCAGGGGCGCGGCACGGCGTGATGCGGCGCGCGCGCAACTGCTTCGCCTGGCCGGTGCTGGCGTGCGCGCTGCTGACAGCATGCGCGTTCGCCGATGCCATCGGCGAAAATGGAAGTAAGTCTCGAAATGTATAGAATTGACTCCCAAGCCATATCTTATGTTTGTGATACAAACACATTGTGGTAAGGGAACCTATGAGTAAGTAATAATTATCAAGAGAGGTACGGCTAAAATATTAGAAATGCAGTCGTCATTTTAGTAGTTTTGTTGCAAGTAAATTGTTGTTACTCGGGCATGATTGGCACGCGGTGAAGCGACCCTTTATGAAATACGTAACGTTTGGAACGCACATAAAAAATAATGTTATGCCAGCTGAGTACTTGCGTAAACGTATACGTATGCGTAGTGACAAATAAGATAAGGCAGCGAGCGCACTTCACCATAAGTTCTTAGAATACCGTCTGCCGTGTCTGTTGACACTTCATCATGTCTGTCACCTCTCATCTTTGCCTGATTAATTTTCTCATACATCTGTATTCATAACACATAGGCACAGACAGCTACCACCACGTCTTGGCTGCTCAAGGAATAATATGAAACGTTACAAATGCTAAGTAAACCTGTGTAACTTCTGCTTATTTCTTCTGTGTTTATATTGCATCCCAAGTGGGACATGCGCATAACGAAAACTATTTCAGTGTCGGCAAATGATTCGCCGTCACCAATATTCTTAGTGCTGATTTAATGTGCATACCTACTGCATAATTTACTATGAGACAAATAATATTGATTGTCTTCGGCGCGAACGAACCAGTAAACAAGCAAATTAGAATACCGTTAATGACTAATATAAATTGAGCCCCTATGTTTTTGCGTACTATTGGCCGTGTGAGTACATTCGGCGCTATAGAGCTGAGCGAGTATCGACTATCGTGCTTGCCGCCGTTTAATCCGCAAGATAACGACTCGCCTCGATGTGTTGTTTGTTTGTAATTCTCTGTTCGACGACCGACGAGCGAGTGAGGCCTCGTTTAGGAGGCGCCCCACGTTATCTTGTGAACCGGCCCGAAATTCACTCGACCGTGTAATATACGCAGTGATATTGGAACTTGCCAATTTTAAACCTCTAATTAACATAATTGTTTCATTTTAATTGTAACGGAGAATGTTGGCAGTCCATGCGGGCTAGTTAGTATTCGAGTATGACTCGTTATCAGTTCGACAATCTGAACGTTATTATCCCAAGCGCTGCGCTCTGAAATGCGTGACCATAGTTGACTTTCGGTATTGACTGATAAAAATGTTAACGATAGTCAGTTAGCAGTTTAGATTTGGAAAGATAACAAGAGATTTTTTTTTTCTAGAGTTATGAAGTTAAGAATATTATAAAATTAAAAGTAAATCTGTTTTCTTACTCCTGACAATGTTAAGGGGATTAAATAAAAAATCGGGTACTAATCTGGCCTAGGGTCGAATGGAAAGAAAATACCGACTTTTAAATCATGATCTTTTTATTTTTATATCTATTATTTTTTTCAGTCTGTAGGTAAAGGGAATTGCTCAGATTGTTAGGTCACTCTGGTCTGGCTGGGACGTACACTAAGGTGGGTGTACCATGGAAGGCCAATTTAACAAATAAGCAGTTATTATTCGTATAATTACTGGATAAATGAAACTAACAAATATTTAAGTAATACTTTGTTTTATTACGTAAGTAAGTTTCATTGAACTCTTCCAAATGGCCTCGCAAGGAACAAGGCTTCTTAGAAGGCCTAATCTATACTAATATTATAAAGCTGAAGAGTTTGTTTGTTTGAACGCGCTAATCTCAGGAACTACTGGTTCGAATTGAAAAAATCTTTTTGGGTTGAATAGACCATTTATCGAGGAAGGCTTTAGGCTATATATCATCACGCTTAAGCCAATAGGAGCGGAGCAGCGATAAAGAATGTTTTAAAATCGGGGATTCCACGGGGACGAAGTCGCGCTAGTAAAATATATCTGTCATTTAACACTAAAGTTTAATAAATGGCGAATAAATCTACAATAAAAACAGTGGTTTATGGCTTTAAGTTCTAAGTTTGAGCTACACGTTAACTGACAAATGCTTGCACTGTCTGGTCAGGTCCAGAAATCTGAGTGGCACTTTCCTCAAAAGGCCACCTCAGACATTAACCATTGTTCTCATATGATTTGACCAGTAGGGATTGTATCGACTTTAAAAGAGACTTTGACCTCTGAGTTTGTTTCGGTGTTTCTTCTCAGGGTAGTCGGCTAGGGCACACTTGCTTCATCTAGCTTAAAATGACCAGAAATATTTGACGTATAAAAGTGTTCTGTTTAACCTACTTACAAAATAAATATAATTAATCACAACCATGACTCACAATGCCATGCCGTACTAAGGGCCTACGCCTTACTAAGCATTTGTTTGACATTTAAACGCAGGCGGAATTAAATTGAAAAATTAATATCTCCTAAAGTATTGGCAGTAGAATGCTCATTGTGGGCATATTTTTTAATTAAATATTCATCTACAAACCGATTCAACAAAACTTAACATTGGAGTTGATATATATAATTTTCAGGTTCGTGTCATAATTTTAGGTTCAGTATATTCGGAGATAAGGATCTCCCCCCCCCCGAATGGTAAATTTTCGTCTATTTTTTTGAATAACTTAAAAACTATTTATTTTAAAACAACAACAAAAAAAATTAAGATCTTCACAACAAGAACTTCCATTTGGTATGTGTCAGGATGCAGTTTTAAATTATTTTTTTAATTTTCCAGCTTCCCCCCAAAAATGATCCCCATGTAAAGATTTAATCTATTCACGTATTTGTATTGATGAGTACCAAACAATTTAATGGGCTTAGTAGATTCGGACATAGACTGTGACGGACGGACAGACTGAAACACGAGTAATCCTATTTATTTACTTATTAATTACTCGGGTACCGTTTTTTTTTTCGGACGTACGGGAAACCTAAAAGACCAAGAAATTGTGTGAACAAAACTTGGTTATTTTATTCGTACGACCACAAATAAGCAAAGCAATTGATAGTTTTTTTTTGGTTATTTATCAACTGTTGATTGGCAGACAATTCCATTGATGTAGCAAGGTAGTAAAAAATATTTTTGGCAGTAATCGATTTATAGAGTTGATATTAAATATCGATAAACAAGTATAACATTATTTTTATAGAAAAGTAACAATGTTTTTGTTTGTTTAAATCTCATTACAGATAAAAATATAAAATCGATACCAAATTACTTAAGGAAAAGTTCTCAAGGAAATTAAATATCTTTACTCATGTACTAAAATCGATTTTTTACTATGACACCTCTTCTTTCTTTATGTCTTCGTCTATTCGAGCCTGCAAGATTACGCAATTGCAATTAGTGGGAATACTTATTTTTTCAGCTTTTCCTGCGAAGAGATTTTAACCAATAAAATTAATAGGATCGATTCAATATAATATTTTTATTCAGCAACTTGTCCACGCTGGGCCGGAATTGGGCAATTCCCTTTGTAACGTTCTCAGGGTAAACGTAACCCTTAAAGTCGCCTTTCAAACACTAATCTTCTGATTATATGCCAGATGTTTATTATCCCTCCCTATCCTAATCTTTACTTTCCAGCTGTCAGGGTCATTCACCTCGAAGGGGGACCGCATTCTGACCCTCTTTAGGAATTTCAAAACACTCCACTTTGACAGTTGGTGCCCTTCATCGATAATTTTAAACATAGTGTCTTCTTTGTGGCTAAATTTAAAATAGTTTCTATTTATTAATTATTCAATAGACATAAAAGCACATAAATAATTCACGCATTTTTCCACTGACAAACATGTTACTCGTAGGTATTTTCCTTGTAGGTGCCTATTTAAATTTGATAACTTCATTCACTATATTATGGCCATCTACATAATTACTTAGTTGTGTTACAAATACTTAGCTACGTACAAGTTAAAGTGGCATCGAATAAAATAGTATTGTGTCAAACTGTTTATTGATATGTACCTGCTACTTTATAATAAACTAGCTGCTGCCCGCGACTTCGTCCCCGTGGAGTCCCCGATTTTAAAACATTCTTTACCGCTGCTCCGCTCCTATTGGCTTAAGCGTGATGATATATAGCCTAAAGCCTTCCTCGATAAATGGTCTAATCAACCCAAAAAGATTTTTTCAATTCGAACCAGTAGTTCCTGAGATTAGCGCGTTCAAACAAACAAACAAACTCTTCAGCTTTATAATATTAGTAATAAATAATTAGTCAAACATGAAAAGTTTATTTAGCGGCGGCTGCTGCCGAAATATTACCACTACAACTACACCATGTCATTAACTCCAGAATTGGAAAAAAAAACAATAGTTTTTGAGACAAATACATTTCATTCGAACTAATTATTGAATAATTTCGATATATTTGACATACAACCATTCGTTATAAATCTGGTGAAATTTGTTAAAAAGTTTTTTTTAAATAATTGCTATCAGCTTTATATTTTCTTTTGAACAGAGACCATTTAACCGTATCTGAGGATTCTACAGTTTTTGCAAACAAAATATTTTTTCAAAGTTAAGGTTTTAATCCTTAAACTATTATTATATATAACTAATATTATATTAACAGATTAAGGTTGGTAATCGGTTTAATGGCTAACCCTTTCAAATCTGCAATAAGGGTTTAGCCGTTCTAAATCGATGACCAGAATGTTAAGGCTTAAAGCTTTCAACGTCTTATAAAATTAACGTATGTATATTGGGGATCCGGTAAAAGTATGTGTTACCCTGACGACTACACGGCCTGGAGACAATAGACAATCGGTCAATTAAATGAAAGCACTGATTATTATGATAATATTATTTCTGTTTAGTTAGATAATGAGTTTGAAACACCACGGTTGATTAAACTCAATTACATATACAACTATCGTTTTATTAGAACAGAATTATCGGTTCATTATGAAATATTCATAAATGTGTAGACGTGCAGATTACTTTGGTTAAATTAATTAGCATGAGGCGCACTCACCTACTTATCTCATTTGTGTGAGATTGGTTCGTTATCAGTCGACAGGAATAGCCGGTCTGCTCCACAATGCTTTTGTTTTATCTCATGACAAAGTAATTAAATTATTCGCTTATCTTTTCTTAACTATCATTTATTGGTGACATTGAATGTATGTCGCATTGGTATTGTTGTTCTGTTCATTTCATTGTTGCGTGACATAATTGTTATTTTTATTGATCGTACATGAAATGTTTTGAGATTGAAATTGAAGGAATAAGAAAACAACTTAAATACAATAAAAAGAAGTCCAATTTAATGCTTTCGTATTTCATTTAAATCTCTTTGATATTTCTGCATTATATTATAATGATAACCAAACTTATGACAAGATTCATGATCAGACTTTGCTTTGCTATGTTAAGCGATGCAAAAGAATTTGAATTTAATTTTTAATTTTATAGATAGTGTTCATATCCGTAAATAGGAGGTAAGCTTTTCATAAGAAGTATTGTCCGAAGACAATTAGGATGTAATAAAGCAGAATTTCTAGAAATTTTGGCCATAACCTACTAAAATATAGGCAATGACTCAATTGCAAAACATTTCTTCGAAATATGATTACACGTATTTATTTATCAACATGCTTGTCTATGTGTGAACTGTGTTGCATGGAATCGGAATCCTGAAAATTGATAAGAAAGGTTCTCACATACACGCTTCTATGATAAGTTAAATCTTTGGCGCCTTGATAAGTTTTATCAGTGTTTGTTTATTTATGTAATTTTGTTTGTTATTTTCATGCTGACCTGAGAATGGTAAAAAATGGAGTATGTGAGGCACTAGTTCTGTGCATCCCTGTCGCGTATAATGTCGTCCCTAAATAGCTGGCACAAAATAAAAATGATGAAAAAAAAACACAATTAATGAATGATCTATTCTTAGAAAGTATCTATAAATAGCGTGAGAGGTGATTGCATTTGATTCTATGACAGCGTAACAGGGCAGCTATTTGTTATGATAACACGAGTATGCGTCACGCTCTCACAAGGCGTTAGTAGATCGCGTTAAAGTAGAGATAATTACTAACCTGCACCTAGAATGCTCTTATGATAACAAAGTCACTGACTTTTCATTGATGTTTTTACTCTGCGGGGATATTATCAATCCGCTATGCGTGAATGTCAATTAAAAATGGAGGCAAAGAATAAAACAATATAAAGATAAAGTCGGTAATAGGTACAGCTAACCGGATGTTATGAATACTTATGATAATGAGTTCTCAAATATTTGTTAATAGGCACCGCCATTAACATATTTTCTACTTCATTATGACTCGAATGTTGTGTTTCTATGGCGTTATCGGGTTTATAGGGATATAAAACCATTTAGGAATGTAGAAGGGTTCCATTCGACCTTCTTTTAAAATCTGACGCTTATTTTATTTTTCTTAAAGCGGCTACGTACTAACAGCACGCCGCAAACTTGGGCACAATGTGATGCCGTAATTAACGAAATACTACGCAGTGTTTCATCAGAGCAGCCGGAATACGAGTCCCCCAGTCTGGTTGAATCGATACTTTGTGGCAAAGACAATGTTTATTATTGCACGATATCGTGTTACTATAGTGCAGCCGTTATGAACTGAGTCTTCCCGTCGCGTCATAAACTCTAAGTCGTCAGTCAGTAACAACAGGAATCTAATGTTGCAGGTTTTCATACGAATTGCGAAAAATCAATAGTTTGCTACCTTACCTGTTGTCATGCCGCTGTCTTTATGAGTCAAAACATACTTTTTTCGGTAGTTGGTCACTGATTATTGTTTTATTTTTTCAACCCTTCAATCTATACTTATAATAAATCTGTAGAGAGGTCAATTCTGTACAAGGAATATATTTTCAAAATAACTATCAGGGGGTGATTAGTGATCGATACTGGTGCCAAAAATGCAATCAGTAAAATTTTTGTCTGTCTGTCTGTCTGTCTGTCTGTCTGTCTGTATGTTCTTTATAGAAACAAAAACTACTCGACCGATTTTAACGAATCTTGGTGCAATTATTCTTCATACTCCTGGGCAGGTTATAGTATACTTTTCATCACGCTACAATCAATAGGAGCAGAGCAGTGAAGAGAAATGTTGGGAAAACGGGAGAAGTTACTCCATTTTTTAAGCTTCCGTCGCGTGTGTAGCCTTAATGGTTACATAGAAATAATGTATGACGGAAATGTTCTACATAAAATTATCTAAAAAATATCCCACAACAGTATATTACTATATTTTATGGTTGACTCACAATAACACGTGTAACTCCCGATAGCTTAGCAGTTCGGTGCTTTCTGATTATATTTGTTTACTCTTACGTTTATAATACTCTCACTCATCCCTAATTAAAAAAAGTTAACATTATTATTTGGCATGCAGGTAGATGTTATGACGTAGGCATCCGCTAAGAAAGGATTTTGATTAATTCTACCCCAAGAGGGGATGAACGTTTGTATGAAACTTTGTCAATTTTAAACCGATCGGGCTGAGAGTTTCAAAATCGGGGGTAAAGTAACTATTCCACGCGGACGAAGTCGCTGGCAGAAGCTAGTTTTTAATAATGTCCTTTCTGTGTATTGTTAAAATATTTTTTCTTCTACATTCGCGAGCAATAAACTGGAATCATATCATTGTGTGTAGCTGAAAACAGATTTTTCAAATTTCCATGCAATGATTTATGGATTGCGGATATCATTTGAAAGGTAATTTTGTTAGCTTTTAACCTCTTTCAATATTATAACTAAAGATTTTTCACCTTATGTCATGAACATAAAAACAAAAGACATCAATTTTTAAAACATAACGCAGTACTGTTTGGTAGTCCTGAAACCCTTTAAAAAGTTGGCGTTTATGAACATTGGGAAATTAGAAACACTGAAGCTAAAAGAAAATTGACACCGCAGCTATAGAAGCCGCTCAAGTCGTCACCCTAACCCAGCAAGGGTTGTCCCAGCGTACTATTTGTTTCAGCGAGACTGGAAACTTAGTCCTGAGATCTGCACAACAGCAATGCCCTTCGGCGAGAGTTCACCGATTTATTGTCACCTCTACTCTTCGAAATCGACACCTGATCGGCGTGGACAGCCAGCGGCAGCTCGGAAAGAGAGGGAGGGTTCGAGCGAGTATTATCGTGATAAGGCACGATCATGTTCTGTACCACAATCCACAGTTCATTGCGAAGAAATTGTAAAAATAAAATGTTTGCAGCGCGTGATGAAGTGATTCCAGTTTATGGCTCGCTAGTGTAGTTAAAAATTGCATTGATAATATAAAATTCATCGATATCCATTGAAACCCTCTAATACCTTTTTAAGTCCAAGTCAAAACTTTTATTTTCAATTACCTCGTTTGTCCCGGTGCAGCAAATGTTTCCACGATAGTTTTCCTTTATTCTTTGGATTTTGCCTTCTGCGGCAATCCATCTCGTAGTAGTATGGTGCTGATACCGAATAAAGTCGTTCCGTTTACTTGGATTTGGACCGTTGAGCGTCGATCAAACACCAAGTTTGTTCACGATAGGTTAGCATAGGATACACTTGTCAAATATATGTACATATCGTAAGAATTTATAGAAGTTACAACTTTGTTTGAAGAAACTCTACGAAGAAGACCCCTGGTTCGGGCAACCAATATCCTTGGTAATAAGTGCCATATAAAAATATGTCAAGGGTCAATCATTATCATCTCGCCATAGCGCCATCCAAATGCTACTAAGTATTTCATTTTCATGAAAATATTCATTGATATTTTAATGTTTTCTAAGAAATTTTAATAGGAAACCACCAAGATTTATTTGAAACCGGTTTAGTACCGCACACACGTGGTAAATAAATATCTACATTGTACAACATACAAGCAGTTCTAAACTCGTTTACATCAAAATCTCAGCTTCAAAAAATACCAGAACAACTTAAAATGTTAAATAATTAGATAAAGCTTAAAGTAACTAGGTATTTAATTTATTGCGGGAAAAATCTAGACTGTTCAACATAATGATTTGTTTATTTTTGTGCATAAACAAACGATAGTTGAAAATGAAAACAATATATCTAGTTTTAATTTCCGCGAATATTAGTGGGTTGCAGGTATGCACCTCCCTCCCGCCCGCTATATTATGCACATGCAAGATTACTGGGCAAATGCAAGGATTTTAAGCACATGCAGGAAGGCAATGCAAAACCCAACACCATTACCGACACGTGTTTCGCCTCTCCACGAGGCATCCTCAGGGGACGTGTTGACTCGCTGACCGTTGAGTTGCGACTGAGCATTTAGTACAAGGCACCCCCCTTTTATACACTGCCACCGTTGGTTATTTGTGTACAACTACCCACAAACATTCGCAGTAAAGGGGAAGAAACCAAATTCGTCTGGTCATTCAACAGTGCAAAATTATTATTATTACTATGTTTAAAAATCTCTAATTGTTCTAAAACACACAGCCGGAAACCCTTATCACAAATATGTAGTATATTAAAACTATTGTTGTCGCGCAAAGAATGGCCGGTATCAATTAGATGTTTCGCGAAATTCGATTTGTCCGAATGGCCATTTCTATACGCGGCAACATGTTCCCCATACCTTATGTCAAAGTTTCGGCCCGTCTGACCCACATACACCCCGTTGCATTCATCACAGACCAGCCTATACACCCCAGACTTTTTACTATTTTCTAAAATATCTTTTCCGTTACAAATACGGCGTATATTCTGGTCCGTTCTGAACGCTACATAAACGTTGTTTTTTCTAAGTAAATTACTAATTCTATCTGAAATGGGGCCCATATAGGTCAGACTGGCCACATATCTATTAATATTAGTACGCGGACATGCATATAATAGTGAACGAACCCTTTCTTTCTGCTTTTTACTAATTAAACTGTCTACCATTGACTTTGAGTAACCGTTAGAAATTGCGATCTGGTAAATAATATTAAGTTCTTTTACATAATTTTCTGCTGAAAGGGGGAGGGCAAATAATCTATGAATATAGCTGCGGAAGGCGGCTAATTTATGTTGAAGAGGGTGACAAGAAGAGGCTGGTATTGTCGTGTCAGTGTGTGTCGGCTTTCGATAAATTTGGAAATCTAAGTCACTATTGTGTTTTGTGATAGTTAAATCCAAAAAGTTAAGGGAGTTTTGGGACTCTAATTCTAATTTAAATTTAATTTTTGGGTGTGTTTTATTTAGTTTTTTAACAAAAAGGTCTATTTGTCGAACGGTACCATTCCAGCAGATAATTATGTCATCTACATATCTATAATAAAACAGAATATTAGGTTCGTTCACTATATGTTTACATTCAAAGTTATCCATAAAAACCTCCGCCATTAGTGGACTTAAAGGCGACCCCATAGCCAACCCTTCCTTTTGAATATAATATTGGTTACTAAATCTAAAATAATTTTGTTTCATGCAAATACTAGTGAGGTTAAGTAAATCCGCAATTTCCCCAGGATGTAACCGTTGCTTCTCAAATTGGATACCCAGAATACGTAGACAATCATCGATTGGAACATTCGTGAATAAGCTGTCAACGTCTAAGGATAACAACTTTGCATTGGAAGGAATTTGGATATTTTTTACTTTTTCAATTAAATCTAAACTGTTCTTCAAACTATATTTGGGATTAAAAGAAGTTCTACTTCTCAACAAAGTGTTGAGACGTTTAGCTAAATTGTACGCTGGGGCACCAATGTAAGAAACAACTGGACGTACAGGCATGTTATCTTTATGGGTCTTGGGTAGACCATACAACAAAGGAGCCCTCGGATTCATAGGAACAAGGTTTTTTAATTGGTCTTTTGATATGTATGACGTGTTTTTAATGGCATCCTTTATCTCGAGGGCAAACTTCCTTGTAGGATCCGCACCAAGACGTTCAAAATCCTCCCCCAGGATGATGTCGTTAACTTTTTGAGTATAGGCAGTTTTTTCCAAAATGACGACAGAATTTCCCTTATCAGCCTTTGTTAATATTAAATCATTCTGCCTAATACGGTGCTGAATTGACCGATAAAGGTGAATTTCGGTTAAATTTTGATTGGGAGGGGACGTGAAAACTCTCTTAATGTGAGTTGCCACTTGATGTTTAACGACATCATCCTGTTTTCCTTTGAAGCAAGCTATCTCGGTGTCCACCACCAAAGTTTGAAGAGATTCCTGGGAAAGTCGGGGTTTAATATTGTATTTTAAACCTTTCTCTAACAAAGACATTTCTTCGGGGGGAAACAGTGTATTAGTATAATTTAAAACGCGAGGGTAAAATGTATGTGATATATTATTTGAATTACATGGCTGATTGTACCGACCCTCACCAGATAATCCCAGTTTGCCCTCGAGATAAAGGATGCCATTAAAAACACGTCATACATATCAAAAGACCAATTAAAAAACCTTGTTCCTATGAATCCGAGGGCTCCTTTGTTGTATGGTCTACCCAAGACCCATAAAGATAACATGCCTGTACGTCCAGTTGTTTCTTACATTGGTGCCCCAGCGTACAATTTAGCTAAACGTCTCAACACTTTGTTGAGAAGTAGAACTTCTTTTAATCCCAAATATAGTTTGAAGAACAGCTTAGATTTAATTGAAAAAGTAAAAAATATCCAAATTCCTTCCAATGCAAAGTTGTTATCCTTAGACGTTGACAGCTTATTCACGAATGTTCCAATCGATGATTGTCTACGTATTCTGGGTATCCAATTTGAGAAGCAACGGTTACATCCTGGGGAAATTGCGGATTTACTTAACCTCACTAGTATTTGCATGAAACAAAATTATTTTAGATTTAGTAACCAATATTATATTCAAAAGGAAGGGTTGGCTATGGGGTCGCCTTTAAGTCCACTAATGGCGGAGGTTTTTATGGATAACTTTGAATGTAAACATATAGTGAACGAACCTAATATTCTGTTTTATTATAGATATGTAGATGACATAATTATCTGCTGGAATGGTACCGTTCGACAAATAGACCTTTTTGTTAAAAAACTAAATAAAACACACCCAAAAATTAAATTTAAATTAGAATTAGAGTCCCAAAACTCCCTTAACTTTTTGGATTTAACTATCACAAAACACAATAGTGACTTAGATTTCCAAATTTATCGAAAGCCGACACACACTGACACGACAATACCAGCCTCTTCTTGTCACCCTCTTCAACATAAATTAGCCGCCTTCCGCAGCTATATTCATAGATTATTTGCCCTCCCCCTTTCAGCAGAAAATTATGTAAAAGAACTTAATATTATTTACCAGATCGCAATTTCTAACGGTTACTCAAAGTCAATGGTAGACAGTTTAATTAGTAAAAAGCAGAAAGAAAGGGTTCGTTCACTATTATATGCATGTCCGCGTACTAATATTAATAGATATGTGGCCAGTCTGACCTATATGGGCCCCATTTCAGATAGAATTAGTAATTTACTTAGAAAAAACAACGTTTATGTAGCGTTCAGAACGGACCAGAATATACGCCGTATTTGTAACGGAAAAGATATTTTAGAAAATAGTAAAAAGTCTGGGGTGTATAGGCTGGTCTGTGATGAATGCAACGGGGTGTATGTGGGTCAGACGGGCCGAAACTTTGACATAAGGTATGGGGAACATGTTGCCGCGTATAGAAATGGCCATTCGGACAAATCGAATTTCGCGAAACATCTAATTGATACCGGCCATTCTTTGCGCGACAACAATAGTTTTAATATACTACATATTTGTGATAAGGGTTTCCGGCTGTGTGTTTTAGAACAATTAGAGATTTTTAAACATAGTAATAATAATAATTTTGCACTGTTGAATGACCAGACGAATTTGGTTTCTTCCCCTTTACTGCGAATGTTTGTGGGTAGTTGTACACAAATAACCAACGGTGGCAGTGTATAAAAGGGGGGTGCCTTGTACTAAATGCTCAGTCGCAACTCAACGGTCAGCGAGTCAACACGTCCCCTGAGGATGCCTCGTGGAGAGGCGAAACACGTGTCGGTAATGGTGTTGGGTTTTGCATTGCCTTCCTGCATGTGCTTAAAATCCTTGCATTTGCCCAGTAATCTTGCATGTGCATAATATAGCGGGCGGGAGGGAGGTGCATACCTGCAACCCACTAATATTCGCGGAAATTAAAACTAGATATATTGTTTTCATTTTCAAATTTAAAATGGATTTCCGCAAAGTAACGCCTGACTCAATCAATTTTTTTTTTTTTTTTTTTTTTAAACGATAGTTGGATAAATTTTAATCAAGTTTCCTACATTATAGGTAGTTACGCATTAATTTCGAGATTAATGTAAAGCCTTTAGTTCAGTACAGTGTATCTATACATGACCTACCGCACACAGTAGGATATCGTGCGACGCTACCCGCTACTGGCCTGCGACTCGGCGCTGACCTCGTCTGGCGAGGCCGAGGTGAGCGTGAGCCTTGAGCTCAGCACTGTGCGATTTTCACTGATTACACCTAGGTACCCACATGCCTTGGTACTTGACACCTGCAAACAGGTACATATATGCAGCACAATAACGCTCTCAGGTTTCCTACCATCGAGATTACTGTTATCGTCAATTATAATTGTGCGCTCCGGGACGCATACGAGAGCATTTTCTGTCAATACAACTTTCACTATTAAAAGTCTACATAAATAATATTTTTGATCTGATGTCGAGGACCTAGGTTAACATAAATGTAAACTACTTACACAATATTGTTATCACTTATCACAATGCGTTTAGATATTGTTTACAACGTTGTATAACATATTAATAACAACATTGTTTGAATCTACGAAGTTACATTATATCTGTCGGTCACGGTATGCGCTGATAAAGTCGCTGCCAGTGCGCAAATCGCCGCGCCGCCATCGCCGGACGCAATCGACCACCATCTGATAAAGCGTGACCTACCGCATTCAGTCTCCGAGTACGTCGAGTAGTACCTACCACGTGTCTCGGTGAGAGTGCACATGTGGATCCCACTTGTACAAAGCGGAGTGAACATTCGGAAGTCAAACATTGTCACAAGTACATAACAGTTGAAGGCCGTTGCGTGACAGCTATGATCTATGTCCTTACTTTTAGGCCGTTCAGTGAATATAATACACTAATTTATGGGCGGAAAAAGTTGAATTGTAATTCCCGCCTTAATATACATTTCGCAGAAGTGCCGTTAACTTTTAATGTAATTAATAAAGCATATGGGTAGGTATGTCCATATGCGGAAATACGTTCCAAATAAAACACCTGTAAATTTCCTTATTTATCAACCACAGCTTTGTCGATTACTTGGGAAAAGTAAGTAGGATCATTTTATTTTATTGGTACTCGGTATTAATCGCAATACCTTTCACATTCTAATTCTTACGAGCAAAATGATAAAATCGATTCTATCACCATTGTTACTTTGTTCAAGTACTTAGTATCAAAGTTTCAAATCTGTGGCTGGTGTGAACACATTGACATGTCGACTTTTATTGGCTTATGACATCATACGCGTTAGGAATTTATATGAAAAAAAAAATTGGCTGTTCCAAAATGCATATAACTTTTGGAGCTAATTTTGATAATAATAATATGTCGACATATCGCATTTTGTCATGTTTAACTTAACAAAACGTCATGTCAAATTAACAATTCACATGTTTTTCTGATCGAACATTGATATCAACATAAATATCAAACCCATACTATCGTCCATAAGCGCGACAAATTGGGATTGATATCAAGGTTACTCATGCCAATGGCGGTCCAAACGCTTCTTACCGGAGGCTATATGCGGGGATCGTACGGTCCATGGCCCTTCATGGCCTTGCCCGATTGACGCCGGGTGATCTGGAGGCAAGATACTTCGCGCACGTTTACGCGTGTCGCGTGAAATCGCAGCGGACGGAGCTCCGGCAGGATCTCATGGCAGTGTGGAGACGGCGACCGTCGCACACCAGGGCTGGGAATGCCACCATTGTGGCGATAAGTCCCCTCTTTGAGGAGTGAGACACGTCTGGGTATTAAAACTGTGTCGATCGCCCGAAGGTCATATGATAGTATACATACAGTGGAAGTCTGCCTTTCTTGGGCGGAGCAACACTGTCCTCGTCGAGGCGATCGGCGGCGGCGACCGCTCGTTTCCGGCCCTGGTTCTATCCATAGTCCGGAGCGGCATGGGAAGCGGTCACCTTCTGCGATGCAGTAGTGCTAGCGACCTAGTAGCAGTAGTGCTAGAAGGCAGACCGCGAGAGGGAGAAGGAAACCTCAAGCCCCAGTCGCCACAACAGAAGAAGCCCCAGGCATCAGGCGGTCAACGTAGGTCTGCGGATGGCAAGTGATGTGTGGTTCGCCGTCCGATAACAACTAGGCCCGAGTGCCGGGACCTGGGCCTGGTCTCTATGAGATGTCATCACAGAAGATGGGGCCCCAGAGGGTCAGTGGTCAGTGTCTGCTAGGGTTGCAGAATTTGTTCGAAAGTCTCTGAAGGAGGAACTCGGAAGGTGAATAACTTGATAACTGTTGGTGAACAAGTTTACAACTCGGTAAATAACTTTATAACTCGTTGGTTAAGACTTGACAAGTCTATTATTATGCAATCTATGAATAATTTTGTTTATTTATTGTCATCATTTAAAAGATGGCATAAAATACCCTTTAAAAGCCACTAAAACACAGTGTTTAGCTAATTTAAATTACCAGACAGAACACATCAAAACTTTAAAATTTAATTGCAATTTTAGACATCTCAACATATTCACGCCAGCCACGGAAATTATAATAGACGCGGTTAGTCAAATACATTGGTCTGCTATTAAGTTGAATAAAATTAGAAAACCTAGACAAGATGATAGACTTGAGAAACCAATTTTGGAGTAAACACGTTACTGGTTTGTTATTTTTAACGATGTTACGTCATAAACATAATGCCCCTGACAAAACAACAGGTGAGACATAAAGATAGTCGACTGGTTCATTACTTCAAATTGAATTCCAAATAAAAACTGGAGATATAGGTATCTTGTTTCTGTTCATATCGGTGTGGAGTTGCGGACGGGACGGTGGCGTTCTACAAAATTTATGTGAACTCATTATTTATGATACGTTAAATATTGTTATTCCAATGTCGCCTTAAATGCAGTTTCAAGGTTTCCCGTGCCTGCCCGACTGTATCGTGCGTATAGAAGATTATTTTTATAAATAACGTTGTTTGTGCTCTGGAAACTGATAGTGCGGCTTCATACTCTCACTGTGCGCTCCACATGCGATGTGCAATATCTTCGTGCTGATGCTTGATATATTATCACTGCTATATAATTATAGAAAGCGCAACAATTTTACCAACATACATGACAAGCACTTCTTAACTGTACATCTCAAAATATTATCATCAAATTCTTTTTCAAATGGTGATAGCAAAATATTAATCATTCGCCAAGCTCTTTGCATCCGACGAAAGCCGTAATGTTGATCTGCAAATGCACGTCTTCTTCCTCTCCACACGACAACACACCGACGTCATGGATGACGTCTGCCTTCGTGCAATGAACCTACTTAACAACTCGGTAAACTTCGTTAACTACGTAGATACTAGCGCCGAAATTCGTAATGTAACCGTGTAGGACAACCACAAACAACAGTTTTGTTTATGTCTTAAGATTTCGGGCGAAAAGGGCTGCTGTGTCGCTGTTTTCCATACATTAGCCTACATTTCATTTCTTCTCTTATTTTGATTAAACAAATATACGGGGTCTGTTTTGGTCTAGTTTGGTCCTTGGAAATCGACTGCATTTAAAGATCCTGGAAATTCCTCGTAAAATGGGACCAAACTCTTTGGTCAGAAGCCCTAAGCAGGATTGAGGTCATGAACTTCTCGCCTACCGTTCCTTTAAATAAACAGAAAAGTATGTGCAGATGGTGTACAAAGTTACTGAAGCCGGACTATTTGGCAATCTTGAAGCATATGTTTTAGAATTAAGGAATGGGTTCAAAGGGCCAAATGGTACCATTTGTTTTAGCTAATATATGAAAAGTTCTATTCCACAGAAAGTCAGGAAACCTTTCTATTCTTAGACTTGTTTTACTGGAAAACTCTTTCCAGAAAAGCAACATCCATTCGCAGACGTAGTCGTAGGCAAGGTATCGACCACGTAGTCATAATTGACATGCCTAGACAATCTTTCTGCACTATTTGCAAGGCTATTTGTATGCAAAACGCACACGTATATAAATCTGCTATGCGTTCTATTTCTGTCCGGAGTTCTGTTTACTTTTCTAATTACAACCAGTGAAATAGACGCCCGTGCTGCTCGCAGTTAAATATATCCCGCCCTATTTTCTACTACAATAAAGGAAATGGGTCACGGGGTTGCTACTGCCCTACCAGCCTATAGTCAGTTGTAAGGACGCTATTATAAAAAAAATATATACTTGATAAAATATAATTTAATTGATATTTTGATTGATAGACTTATCGTCGTCATGATCATCGCAATCAATGATTATATTTACTTTTACTCAGAATGCTAAAAGAAGCTATAAAAACAGTATGCGCTTCGTACCATCCGTCAGTCAGTAAGTGCCTCATCAAAATAATCTAAAAAGCTCGCTTATTGACTACAAAACCTGCCATTTACGTAGATACCTTCAGTAAATACATACCTATTATAATCGTTTTAAACTTACGCAAGTGCTATTTATTTGCGTTGGAACGTGTGTGTCTATGTAATTTGGCCTGTTTTGTTTACCACGCAGCGGACTACGTCTGCCAAAAAAGTCACGCATTTTGTTCTGTCGTAGGTGTAGCTAGTAATTCCGTTCGGTCAGTTCAAACAAGGTATCCAATATCGGATTTCCAATGCCGGAACTGGCTTCTGTTTATGTTGGCGCCGGAATTCCGGAATCACTTCCATAATTGGAAACTGAGGAGGACAGTAACAGTCTTATATTATATAACTGTAACCGATACATATTATGCTGTTGTAGACATACCCATTCCGTACTGAATATGATTTGCCGTGTTATTTATGGAAGATGTGTTATGACAAAATAAATGAAACTGACCCGGAGAGAAACCGCAATATTTATTTTAGTGAAAAATCACCCCTCTGGTTAGTAAAGTTTATTAACCACTCTGCTCGACAAGATTTTGACATTTGACACACTAGCTGAGTCGACGGGGTGTTGCATGTTACGTCATGAATTTCAGAAATTATCTCAACTTTCAGCATCTTAATTAACTATGATAAATTTGTTTCTGCAGCAATTTTATACGATAAGTTATTGAGAAATATCTTAAATTGCAACTTAAGATCGTTCAAATCACGTCAGTCAACTTAAAAATGCGTCTAAAATTCGTATTACTACACCCTTCCAAAAGAGAGTCGTCTTAGATTTGCTAAAATTATATATGTAAACAACCTTATCGCTTGCTAAAAAGAGGCAAAACCGCAAAATCAAGATATATTCATTATATTTGCGGTCTTTCTTTGTCATTTTTTATACGCAAGTTAATTTAAAATACGGTTAAATTATGACAAAAAAATATTACTTTTCAACTTTGATGGCAGTGGGGTTCGAGGCTAAAAAACATGAAAATTATAAATTCCAGAAACCCAAACTCCACTTGAGGGGTAGTGGTTTGTTCATCATTTGATTATTTGACGAATTCATCCATATTTCTAAGGAAATATGTAGCGGTAATGAAATTTTTTGGTATCCAAAGTCAAAGTTTCGCGCCAACTGTGTTTGTTTACATTTTTATTTCACACAAAAATCACACACTCACATGTAAATACTATTACAATTATACATATTATGATTCTAAATATCGTGAAGAACAAGAAAAAGCCCAGATCTAAATGCAATAAACGAACACAGATCCAATAACACGTAATATTCATTAACGCTACATTATTTTTGTTCAAAATCGTCAGCCATTTTGATTTTTTTTATTGCTAGGGTGTGGGAAAACGATTATTATAATCGATGGTTTTTTTATTTCGTTCGACTCGATAAATATAAATGAGCAATTATTATAAATCGATTATTAAAAATTAGCGCAAAATATTTGATTTATCATAAAATCCAATAAGCATTTATAAAACCATATTTGCGCTTTGTTAAGTAATTTAAATAGTTCTTTTTTTGGAAATCAACGAATAAAATCAACTGAACAAATTAATCAAACCCGTGCGGATTTCGCGCCGAAATGTCTATTTTATTCAAAATTTAAATGCAGAACCAGAATGCGCTCGTGGTTCAGAAATATTTATTATTTTCACTTTTTTTTTTAATCTCTGTATTGTATTGACTGGTATGGTTAGGTAGTGGATCGGTTTGAACTTTGATATAATGTTATTTGAATTCGATATGCTATATAATGTGATATGTTGTTTATATAAAATATACTATATGATATGTATGTTTTAAAATTTTAAGCTATGGACTCTGGTCTGAGAATAAATCATTATTATTATATTGTAGAATGTTTGTTGAAAGTATGTACTTATGTATGTAAGTAGGTACATATATATATATTTTTGTATGTATTTTTGTAGTTACGTCTATTTCTTTGGAACGTCCGGTAGCCTAAACGGCTGCATAGGTTTTGCAAATCAGGTATCATTGATTAGTCATAAATGCCGAACTGTCATAGGCTATTCGAATTTTGAAAAAAGAATGTTTTTTTTTCGAGACACACTCACGTCATTCTGCCTAGCCTTTTTTTCTATGTTGGGTTCGGCATCTAGCCTAATCGGATGTAGATGAATACCATTTTTTTACATAGAGCTATTGCTTATAAGACCTCCACAATCTAGTAACTGAGTAGAACATACCTCTTGGCAATGTTACAGGGGTTACAGTTTGTGGCCTATCGACTGTCTAAGATGTTCGAATGACAGCCGGCTCCAACGACATGCTTTCCAAGCCATGCTGGAAACTCAATTTGTATTAAATGATCACCCATCCACTAGCCGATCTCGGCAAGCGTAGCTTAACTTCGAAGTTCGATTTGTGCGGACATTATTATTTATTTATTAAATATGTGCATTAAAAAAGCTCTATAAAGCAAAAGACCACTCATGTCACGCATACTCACGCATTTGAAACGATTCAGATGAAATTCGGTGGGTAATAATTATGAATTCCCGCAACCCAAACAAGATTCCGGCTTGCACCCGATTTTTTTTTTTGATGGAATTTGATCGCAGATTCGTGATTAGGAACCCTATAAACCATGAAAATAACACCCATAAAAAAAAACTGGAAAAATCTAGTCGGTGCCATTTTCACTTATAATACTTATTCAAATTTATTGAGATAGGTTTATTTACCATGTAGAATTTGGCCTTTATATAACCTTTTTTAAAAGATAATTTTAGAACCTTCATTTGAAAATTTATTTTGTAGGTAAGTATGTGTAATTGTTATAAAATGCATTTTTCCGTGCCCTGCATGGACATATTAGGTATTGGGTTTCAGGAGCAGGATGACAAAATCGAAAAGTATTTTAAAAAGCAATATTCAATTTTCATAACATTATAAAAAAAATAATCTGATACCATTACTCACTCTAGATAAAAAATATTTTTAAATACCAGTGTAAATTTGTCTAGACCTACTTAACTTACAATACATAAACTATAAGATTGGTATTTTGTACGCAACCAGCTGAAAGTAGTAAGTAAGTAAGTCTAACATAAAACTCTCAGTAATTTAAAAGGAATAAAATATTTTTCATTCTTATTTTGAATAACATAGACAATTCTGCGCAAATTAACCTTGGGTCCGATAATCTAGTGAGTAGATTTCTTTCTTTATTGTAGAGAATCCTATTTGAATTACATAAGAAAGCATAAATAATAATTATGATTAATGCTTATTGTATTTTATGTCTTAAACGTATTTTTCCTAATATTTTAGTAACGAATTTAAATTAATCGATTAGGTTGAAATAAAAAATAAATCGATTCGCATAATCGTTTTGGTACACCCTAACAATAAAAAAAAAACAATAAGAATGATGGTTGATGGCGATTATCACATTTATGCACTTCGATTTTATTTATGGAAATTAGTAAACTTGTGGGTTAAATATTAAAGAATTAATGGCGCTAAGATATGAGCATTTTATCTAATTGTTATAATTAACGCCCATACATAAGATTTTTTAAGTGGCTTAATCAAAAATGCAATTATTAATGAGGATGTCGTATGACGTAACTCTGAGGTCCAATTGGTACTACAACCGAGCCGGCGGAGGTTTGCATGTCTAGTACCAATTGGTACCACTACCGAACTATACGGTTAAAATCGAATAACCTAACGCATAAAATAAAAAATACGGTTCATTTATTCCTTACACTTTTGACATTTTGTATGAAATATTGTGAGGCATAAACGCTCTTATGATGTTATGTTTTGTTTTTCTTGTGCTGTACTGACGGTAATATTATTAGTATGCTTATGTGTGGTGCTGTTTTGTGCACTTTTAACGCCTTGCAATAAAATTTATGAATCACCTGCAATTCTATGTTTATAGGCAGGTACCAAGTTAATGCGCATTTAAGTACATGCAGAAAAACATTTCATTTTAATTTTGTATTAAATACAATGTTTCAAATGTCTCATTGATTACAATAGTAGTGTCAGACCGAATGGTTTTGGTATTTATCTGTACTAATTGTGCAGGAACTCTGAGTGGCCATCCAGGCAATTATGGAGTAGTGCAACATAGTATTTTACACAGAAAGTCATAGTACCTACTCATAATGACAATAACAAATACTTTGGTACACCACTCTTAGCATGTATTATATTGGTGAAACTGCAATTTATCCCCGACACGTCACTTCTTGAATAAAAAATATTCAACTGCTAGGTAGATTACCTATTTTGTTTCAAATTCAAAGCAAGTACCTATTTTAATTAAAACATAGTAAGAAATAATTGTATACTGTCTGGACATCAAACACTTCAGTTAGATTTTTGTAAATATTGCTTAAGATCAGGCAGATTAAACAAATATCCCGACAAGTATTAATGTGAGCAACAGCGCGTGTCGCCTGCCGGACACAGGGAGCAGGTGCCGGGTAGGCTCCGCCGCCGCTGTGCGACCACCGCTTGGCCGCTGAGGCAGTAGCCGAACAGTGGGTATCCACTCTAGGTCACCGCCATTGCCACCAGGCTAACTACCTTAGACGAGATCCTCCACTCACGAAGGTTGATGACCGACGACAGTCGTCATCTTTGCTCGTTCCAATTAGTGCGGGTAAGTATTTGTAGCGGGCCCCCGATATGGGCCTCTCTTGCCCCATACACGCGCGCAGTTATTAGCGATGCGATTGGTAAAAGTGCCCCACATCTGATTACCTGAGCGCATGCGCGAAGTTCGCTCCACTTTGTTTTTGCGTTCAATGTCAGTGTATCGGCTAATTTTATCGCGCCTCGCACACGCTACGTAACTATCTTGTTTGACGAGGCCAAATGACGATTTGTTTTGATTTCTCTGCCCAAAACATGTGAACATTAAACAAGGCGATAAATTCATCTAAAATCTCGCTAATAAATTTAGCAAACGGCATTCAAATATTTGATTGATTAGTATTTTTCGTAAGACTTATTAAAAATATACAAAATTGTAAATACCTTACTTTGTTTTTTTTTTTTGCTACTTTGTTTATTTAACCTTTACAAGCAATAATGTTAAATCAAAGGAACTACCTAGTTTATATACAATTTACTTTTAATGAACCAGGCACTTTAACGAGCTATCGTTTAATGTTCTTATAGTACAAAGTAGAATGGAAAATCCTGAATAAAATATGAAGGAAACAATTGCCCGTCTTGTTTTATGGATGGTCTAGTGTAGACAAGCAGTGGTGATGGTGAGGGTCTGATGCGGTGATGCGGCTGAGCGAGGTGAACATAGCCGGTATCCACGTCACACTCACGGCACGATCACACGACGAGCAAACGCTTTTCGTCGCTATTTCCGCAACAAGTGTTGTTTTGAAGATAGAGGCCCCAAGCGGGCGAGCGCGAGCGTCATGCCCGCGCCGCGGCTTGTGATTCCATTTCCATATCATTTATCAGCTGATCTTAATAATACGGAATCATCGTCACATCACTGCAATATCGCTTGGCGAATTTAGATAGGAAATAATCAATCTTCTTCAATTATTATTACCATAGATCACTGAATGAAATTAGTAAAACATTCATGCTGTGAAAATAGCACAAATTAATACCAACTATTTTGTAATACCTACCTAGCTTGCAAAATGTTTCTGCATTCCCGATTTCACTGGAAATTCTACCACCTTTATGCTCTTTACGTCTCCATTTGTTTTAAATAGGACATCACTACTTTTACAAGCATACCTCATAAAGTCATCAACATCACAAATAAAAATTGATTTATTATTATATCTAAAAACGATGTTTTTATTCAAATTAAAGGGTAGCTGTTATCTTCAGGCATTCAGATTCCGCTCGTTGCCGACGCAAGTGATTTCATCGATACATTTATATATCATGCATATCGTCGCATATCTTATCACTAGCGGTATATGAGACAAATAAGATCAATGTTCCTCAAATCTGTTCATAATAATTTTGCGCGTAGGTGTTTACATTAAAAAATACGTGAATTGCAACTATAAATTAATGAGAACGTTGCGTAGAGCCGACGTCATACTGTGCAAATAAACGTCGTCATCGTGGCGTCGCCATCATTGTTGTCTCTCGGTGATTGTACTCAATGTTGAGCTTAATTTATGTAGCCATGATGCGATATTGAACCTTTTCCGTGTCAGTGTGGTGGAATACCTTCGCCACTTATATTATCACTGAAAAAAATTAAACGTCTACTGTTTTTCAGGCAAATACTTTAAAACTTCTAGCCAGCCTTCGAGTATATAATTCCTTTAATCTGTCTCTGTTATCATTTACTCCATTTGTAAAAATGGATTTTCCTATTCACAGTTATTTTCCACACGCCACGATCATTATTTTTATTCTTCAACTAGCAGTGCCCCGTGGTTTTACATGCGTTGTTCTCGTTCCCGTGGAAATACGGGGATAAAATATAGCCTATGACACAAGACAAAAACGTAGCTTTCTATTGGCGAAATAATTTTGAAAATCGGTTCAGTCCAGAGATTACCCCTTACAACGTCACAACCTCACAAACGTTACCTCTTTATAATATTAGTATAGATAATTACAGGAGTTAATTGCCTATTGTAGGAATCCTTGAAATAACTCTTTATTGTACGACTAGCTGTAAGCTGACCCCCACAACTTCGTCTGCGTCACATAAGCGAGAGGAAAATAAACCCTGTTTTTGCAACATTTTCGTTGATGCTTCGCTCCTATTGGTCCTAGCGTAATGTTATATACATCCTTTCTCGATAAATGGCTTATTTTATTCTTTAATTTCGATCCAGATGTTCCTGAGATTAGTGCGTTCAACCAAACATTCTTCTTCAGCTTTATAATATTAGTATCCTGTAATCCTGACTTTTTAAAATCAATTTCTTTACCATTTGATTCTCTAAATTGCATATTATCATTTCCATAATGCTTTGTATGTGTGCACCCAGGGCCGAAGTGTCTATCTGTGGGCATTCTCCTTTATAATCTTGAATAAACTGACTAAAGTGTAACCGTATGTCTGTTTAATGAAAATCCATTATTTATTTTTATGCCCCTGTAATAATTCCTTTTAAGACTTGGTTTTCCAAGGATGCGAACGCGACTGATTTATTATTTATAGTCCCACTGGCGTCTTGGTTTAAAGGCTCAGTACCATAAAATCTTTAGTATTTTGTCATATAAATTGGTACTAGATATGGTAAAGCCGTAATACTCGTTCAAGAACCGGTTGACGGTTCGCAAGTGGCGAGGACAGTGCGCGGGGTAAGAGGCGGCCCGGATAGCAATCTGCACCGGCGCGGCGTGCATTCCGAACGCATTCCACGGTCCAAACCGACGGACGGCCTAGCCACGGCGTTTACCATCGCTGATTGAATGCCATAAACTTTATGAATAAACTAGCAGCGCCCCGCGGTTTCACCCGCGTTGTTCCCGTGGCAATACGTGGATAAAACAGCCTTGTATTGGTGAAATAATTTTGAAAATCGGTTCAGTAGATCTAGAGATTACCTTACAACGTCACAAACGTTACCTCTTTATAATATTAGTATAGACAACACCACTTATGTTATGATTGCCATGGAACGTAGGTACAAACAATGTAGGGCTGATTCCTGAACAACTAAGTGTTGACCGTAAAGATTTTATAGTCTTATTTACCTACCTATGATATAATGGCATTTCCTGACCTTATTAACTACGTTGTAAATAAATAATAACAATCAAAAGGCACCGTTTTACAATCCATATTTCCATATAAGTTGTGTTTCGTGTGAATAAGTTTCTTAAACAAATTATTTACAAATGAATTTAGCTTCATTGGAAACTGCAGGTCTATTCGGTCACCGTGTAAACTAATGTGGAGTGAGCATGAACTGAACTGTCATTACATATTGTTTGTATGGATTGACAGCTCAGTTCACTTCACCTAGGCTTGCGGTGAGAGGTAAGGGGCCATCCGTAAATTACGTCACACGAATTTCATGATTTTTGACCCCCCGTCCTTGTCACAGCACAACTGGCCACATTTGTGAGACGCCCTAGTGTGACGTCACATATTTTATAATTTTATTCGTGTATTTGTTCGTGTTTTACATAACACTTAGATTAAAATAAAATTTGAAATGTGACGTCAAGAAACTTAGGACCCCTCCCACCTCCTTGTCACACAATATCACACTTCGTCGACCCCCCCCCCCCCCCTAAAGTGTGACGTAATTTATGGATGGCCCCTAAGTAGATAGAACCGCACGGCTGGTCTCCTTTCTCCTAACTCCTGTAAGTCATTTTTGGCATGTGTCGAATGGGAAAATTGTTATACAAGAGAAGTAGGTATAGAAAATAGGAAGATATTTCGTTTTTTTATTCTTAAAAAAATGCTTATTCAAATTTAAAAATACCCCGGCTCAGAAATATGAAAGAGTATGATCGTAAAAAGCGCAAAACAAGTTAAAGAAAAACTATGAAAAAATAGCCACAAATTGAAGAAAAAAGGTACAAAAAGAAAAAAAAATCCCTCAATATGCATTTACGTAGGGTCATAATTTCAAGGCTTTTTACTTTCATACTATTCTTATTATGGTGTCAATGACAGACTAGAGGTTTCTTTTTCCATGAGTTTTGTGGGGACTCCTTAATTATTTTTTCTTGCGTTTTCTATCACTAAGTTAAATGGTTTTTGAAAAAAATATGGTAAATTAATGTAGTAAATAATGTACTTCTTCGTTAGGTCCTAGGTACCAGTCATCACTCCACTTTTCTCATCAAAGTAAGGCATTGATCTGGATACATAATAAGTATTTAGTTTTAATTTAGATCAGCTTCTTTGGGTCATTGACTTAAGCCATAACTTATAAGCGTAAACGTATAGGATTGCCAGCTCTTAAAACACAAAGCTGACGAAGAAGCAGCCGATTTAGCCGTATTAAATTGAGAAAAAGGCCGGACAACATATCCTAATCATCGTTTAGTAAGTGTATTAAAAATAATACTTAGTATGTACGTACGAGTATACGGAGATCGTGGCTGAAGAATAACAGCCTGGAAATAATGGTCTGTGGATGGGTGACCATCTGAACATACCGAGATTCCTCCGTACCACGGAAAGCACGTTAAACTGGTTAGCCAGGAGCTTCTCTAAATCAGTCGTAAAAAAAAAACGTTTTGGAAAATTGTTTCAATTTATTTTACTGGTCTGTACCTATTATTAATTTATATGAAGTAGTGCGAAATAAAGAATCAACTGGATTCGAGGTAGGTACCAGGAAATATCAGGGCTGGTCGGCATTTTAAACGAGTAGGTGTGTAACCTTCTTTTTATCCCCCCGGTCAGATAATGCAGGGTATTGACATACTGTTTTCCGACATCCACGCGAACGAAGTCGCGGGCACAGCTAGTTCTCAATAAAATTGTATGCATGGAATGTAAATGTGAACGGAAGCAAGGTAGTGGCAATTATTTTAAAATGTATAAAAATACTTTATGCAAAAGGTAAGCAAAAACTGAGGACTAAATGGCCAAGAAGTAAATAATGGCGAAGAAAATTAAAAATCTTGGATAAAAATGTGAAAATATTGATTAAATCATCAATTTCGCCACCTCGACCTCGGCTTGATTTGTCATACTTGTAGAGACCGTGAGATCGCGAGACCATGACTTTGTTATCTAAATAATTTACTATATATATACATATACATATACATATATTTAGAATGGATTCTAATTTTGTTTAACCAGATGCGGTTATTAACGCGGTCATTTATTTTAATTAGGGTTCTCATGTTAAAATATTCATTTAACTTACAGCAGTCTGGTTAAATATAGTTTGTTAGCTTTTACACGACGCGGAAAAACAATAAGTATCGTTGCAAAATTGATCTAATTTGTATATTTTTGTAATTCTTTTACAGGCTGTCATCAATAAGTTAATGTAAACATGTTTATCAACTTTTGTGTGACTGGGCATTATTTGATAGCTGTCGGAAACAAAAATACCTTCATATTTCAAGCACGTGCAACCTCATTAATTACTTGCTGTCCATAAACACCGTACACGCGCACTCGCAATTTCTGATCAATACATTTGCAATCTTATCTCTTACCGAGATTCTCTTCTTAGTCGATATTATATTCTTTTACGTTTAGTTTTTCCGATTTCTTACGAATCAAATCAATGTAATCTTATAAAAAACTAGCAGTGCCCCGAGGTTCCACCCGCATAGTTCTCATTCCCATGGGAATTCGGGGATAAAATATAGCTACCTGCTGATAATCTACCTTTCCATTCAACATTTCTAACAAAACTCTGCCGTGCAAAACAAGCTAAAAAAATAATCATATGTTGCGTCATTTCCAGGTCGATGACCGCAGCCTTGACGGGCCGGCCCTTTCCACGTTAAAATCTGACAGTAATTCTAATTCGTAAAAATGTTCCCCCCCATATAATTGTACGATAGCAGCCTAGAATTTGATTGGAACGCAGCAGCAATGGTGTACGATGAGGCGACCGTTAATGAGTCATCACCAACCGACGGCGGCTGCGACGTAAACAACCGGAGCTCCTCCCCGCGAGGCCGCCGCGCGCAAATAAACGTGCCTCACATGGGTGTACCGCTAACTGTTTTGTTTGACGCACCCGAAACATACTTTTTTTCAATGCTTTAGTGGGCACAACGAGGATTTGAGCATGTGACTGACTACATACCTGGGTACTCTACAGTCTATGACCTCGCAACCATCCTGCAACAGATGTTGACTAATGAAGAGAATCAACAACGCGGCAATAGACCAAACACTTACAATAACAACAGAATCGTAAAACTTCTGATCATTTTATTTTATCGCTATTCGTCTACGGAAACTAACGATTTATCAGCCTCTTGGCGAAGAAATATTATTATACTCGTTTTCTATTTTCACATTCCTAAGTCTTGGTCTAGATTAGATGCCAAGCGATCTCTAAACACCAGATCTATTTTTGAAATAGAAAATGAATCGTCAAATTTTATTACTTCCGCAATTTGAAATAAAAACCCAAAAATAGTCAGGCAAATATTGACTTTATTTAGAAATTCTGCAGTTCGAGTTCAAGGATCTGTGAAAACTAATCTTTCTTGTTGAAGGCGTCATATTTTTCATATTGGACACCTCAAGCCAAGGACAAAAAAAATTAAAAACAAGAATACAATGGGCAGTCGGTATATTGGTAGTTTCATTATTTATTGCGTGTAAATGTCGCAGTATTGTCACGTGGGGGTGGAAGATTGGATTAGGCTGCTATTACCGCGGCGGCGCGCGGTATGCGTAAATAAATAGTGTCTATGTACTCGACAGCGTTTTGCTGTCGAGTTCAAAGGCAGGTCACGTGTGGGGTAGGGGCCTGCCACCGCACCACTTTTATTACATTCCCCGAATAAATGCTTGCGAACTGCGAACCATATTGTAGATCATGGGCCTACAATTATTTACAGAAATTCTGCGATGAATGTACTAAATAAGGTTTCTTGTATTTCGCGGAGTTACATCAAAAAAGGAGGAGGTTCTTGATTTGTCTTGTTTTTGTTTTTTGTTCAGCGATATTTTCGCCAACTGTCCACCGATTTGAATGATTTTTATTTGGAAGAGTTTAGGACTGTATTGATGTCCATCGATCGGAGATCAGGATCGAAGTGCCCTGCCAGTAAATGACTGCCGATTTGCTTGGAAAAACGGAATATGTTTGAAAATTAGAACCCGAAAATTTAAATTATGACCGGCCAGAACGAATGCGTTTCGTTCTGCGAAACGAACACCGTTACAAGTTAAGCCCTTTCATTTGATACCTATATATGTACATTTATTGACTAATTAACCTTTCAAACAAAAAAACAAACACACACACACGTCAAACTTATAGCACTCCGTGTCGTTTTTGCGTCGGGGTTAAAAATAAAAAGCTTCGAAATCGGTGTCAAAAAAAAAATACAACCCACTTCTACACAAAAAAACCAAAAAGTACAATATAACTTTAATTTCGGGACTCGATGCTTTTTCGTTTTTTAACCGACTTCTAAAACAGGAGGAGGTTCTCAATTCGGATGTTTGTATGTTTTTTTTCTTTTTTAAATGTTTTTTCGCGCATAACTTCGTCGCTTGCCAACCGATTTGAAAAATTCTTTTTTTGTTGGAAAGGGTGTACTTCCCAAATGGTCCCATGAAAATTTTATCGAAATCGAACAAGCGGTTTTTTGTTAATTTCAATAAATGATAGCAAATCTGTCGGGATAGCTGAAATCGCATGTTTGTTTATTGTTTACACCAATTTATACCACGTACGCTGTGACGGGTATGTTTAGCTGGGAGTGAACCACTAAAAAGTGAAAAATAAAAAAAACTTTTTACAAAAAATAAAACCGACATCTAAACAAAAAAAAAAACAAAAAGTATAAAATAACTTTAATTTCGGAAGTCGGTGTTTTTGGTTGCTTTTTTGTTGTTGAACACACAAGTTTTTTTGAACACCGACTTCCGAAATTAAAGTTATTTTGTACTTTTAGTTTTTTTTTTGTAAAAAGTTTTTTTATTTTTCACTTTTGTGGTACCCCCCCCCACCTAAACGTACCAATTACATTGGTATAAACAATAAACAAACATGCGATTTCAGCAATCCTGACAGATTTGCTATCATTTATTGAAGAGTTCCGTTGTCTGTCTCCGAAACCCATCATCAGATCTATATGAAATTTAAATGGGACCATTTCGGAATAAACCCTAATCTAACTATTTATGCTTATGCTCATACATTAAAAAAACCAACATACGAATTGAGAACCTCCGCTTTTTTTGGATTGGAAGTCTGATAAAAACGAAGAAACAACAAAATCGTAGTTAAAGGTACTTTTTTGTAAAAAGTTTTTCATATTTACCTTTTTAGTTCAGAATTTGCATCTAGTCGTCATAAAGGCAATCCAGTCTCGAAATATGATTTGATCATGACAAAATCATTATTCAAATATACCTAAAAATATTATTTTGTACGACTCGCTTAACTGACTTTTACCACATTTTTTCATGTTATTCTTAGATCTAGATCGAACACTGTTTAGAATAGATCAAGAACTTATTTTTTCTAATATGAAATTCTCGGTATTGAATTAGTTCAAATGTTACCCTTTTCGTAGTAATCGACTTCGTTCCTGAGTTCTTTGATTATACTGTACAAGTCATGCTAGTTACGAGCGTGACCCGAATAATGCGCGGTATTTGTCCTTTCTTTATTATCAAATTACCATTGCTTACGAGTACCTATTGCTGCTACCTTTTCTAGTATTAACATCGATATCTTTAGTTGTAGAAATTTCACTTCAGTAGATTGTCAAAATAGAATTTATACGAGAAATTATAATTTATAGGTCCACCACCGACTTTTACGATTTCGATAAGGCTTTAAAAAAACATTTACGGTATGATATTATTTAACACTATCGACGGGTTGCGATTCCGGTAAGTTCCTTCAGCCTTAACAGACTTTGTGAACGGGTTTACTAACAGTTACATTTGCAGTTACGTGACCATAAGGATTACTCTTATACCATTAAAGGGTCATCATTACAAATTCAATCATAAACCATTTCTCTCGAAAAAGTTAGTAAGGGTTAGCCATTCAATCTGGTATCAAAGCAATAAGGTTAACCCCTTAAACGTTTCATCATTAAATTAAGGTTAACGCTTTATGGAGTTGAAAGAGTTGCCTTACAGTATCACTACGAGTAACCGAATGAAATAGGTTAACTATATCGGTTTTGAACTTATTACGGTGTTACGGGTAGTCGGCAACAAACCTTATAATTATTTTCAAAGTACACGCTAAGTAAATTATAAATCAAAGCTTAATTAAGATTTATGAAGTAGGTAGGTACTTATAAAACAATGAAAAAGCTTATGTCGGCACTATCAATTTGTAATAACAACGTCTAAACTATTCCAGCGTAATGATATTGATATTGTCTGAGCTATAATACTTCAGCGTCGGAATATTCCACAAGACACTGTTATGAAAGACATTCCCTAGCGTTTGTTAACTTATCGTTAGTCATGGTCTCATGGCCCTTGAATGTTGTGTACGAGTTGTTTTTATCGGACCTCTTCTCCCAACTCGATTCCATTTTAAAGTCTTTAGCTGAAAAGGTTTGACACTGCAGGCTCTAAAGAAATAAATAAACACAAAAATGTACTAAAATTGAATTATTGGTTGAAAATGCAAATGAAAACTTATCGTCTGTAATTGTATCTGTGATCTTGCCATGAAACATTACCCGCGTGACAAGCGGATTGGCACGGCATACGACATCCACAGGAAGTAGGGGTTACCCTGCTTTCTGTAGTACTATTCGTAGGATGAATTCTTGATGGGTACAATTAAGTATCAATATTATGGTAAAAGATATTGTTAGTGTTATAAAAACAAGCAGTTGATTGATCTTAAGTATATTACAGTTACTAACCGAGTGAATGTACCGTAGATCGAGGACACTACTTGATTCAGGAGATGTGAATGTGAACTTGTGTAGTCACTTTATTAGTAAACGGTTGCGCTAGGCACTACGCCCACTCACAAACTGAACTGTTTACTGGTAATATCTGATAAAGATAATCTGAAGTGCCTAGCATATTGTAATGTTTTAGTTAGATTTAGGCAAATTCATGATTTGTATTGGCGTTAATATTACTGTAAAAAGGATTGTCATTAAAATATAGGCAGGTTTGAATGAACGTCTGATGTTTACTACTACTCGTACATTAGGCTGTTGATGCGCCCCTCGCGGTCGTGGTCTACGGATCGAACGTTGATATCTTCATTCACGGAGCGGAAACATAAATCAACGTGGAGCGAGTGGAGCGCTTCGTCTCCGCGGCTCACGACACGGACGTCCATGTTTTCTGTTTGCAATTACTTAACAGAGCAGCTATGTGCTATGTTATCGTTGTGTATTTTGCACAAACGTGCAATTTCGCTTTGAAAACAATACAATTGCTATTGAATCGGCTTACACTAATTCTTTAATGTTTTCTTTTCTTATAACAAATATATGGAAGTGGAACGTTATTCACAAGCCGTATAAATGTTTCTTGTTCATCAAAGCGCGAAACAATTCGGTCTAGACATTCAATTCGTATCTCGGTCTCATTTTATTTGTATCACTAGCTGCTGCCCGCGACTTCGTCCCCGTGGAATCCCCGATTTTAAAACATTCTTTATCGCTGCTCCGCTCCTATTGGCTTAAGCGTGATGATATATAGGCTAAAGCCTTCCTCGATAAATGGTCTATTCAACCCAAAAAGAATTTTTCAATTCGAACCAGTAGTTCCTGAGATTAGCGCGTTCAAACAAACAAACTCTTCAGCTTTATAATATTAGTATAGATTCGTTGTTATCTTCGGTAAGACACTTGCACAGGGGTGTCATGATCATGACGTTATAATCAGACAATGAGTTTTTTTAATTCAGTTTAACACTTGCAAGATATTTAAATCTATACTTCTATACTAATTATTATAAAGAGGAAAGATTTGTTTGTTTGTGTGTATTGAATAGGCTCCGAAACAACTGAACCGATTCGAAGAATTCTTTCACTGTTTGGAAGCTACGCTATCCACGGCTGACATAGGCTATATTTTATCCTCATATTCCCACGGGAACGGGACTTACAAGGGTAAAACCGCGGGGCGGTGCTAGTTTATAATAATGTTATTAGTGGGCAAGCGACGGTAATCTTTGCAATGAAAGTGCAGTGAGTCATGCACGACGTTCGACGTCGGAAATAGAGACGGAGTTGCGCTCGCGCCGATCACGAAGCTGTGGTTGCACCGGGCGGCAGCGGCGGCGGCGGGCAGCGGCCGGCAGCCGTCCTTGGCGAGGGACATAAAGTCACATTATTGCATATGTGTTACAAAATACAGATACAAGACGCAAAACAAAAGCCAAATCTTTATAATTATGTATTATTCATATCCGTTCACCAGACAATGTTATTTTATTTTACTACTGTAGATTAAGCACTTACGTGACGCACGAAACGATAGTATTTTTATCATTTATGGATTAGATAATATTACGATACTAGTGATAAGGATTTTATTTAAAAAAAATAGAAATTGTTTATTTGTTTTCGTTTGTTAAAATAATTCTGTAATCAGTACCTACCTAATAATTATAAATCTTTACAGTTTGGTATTATGTCTAATTGCTATTTTATAAATTAATTTTAGGTAAGTATAAAAGTAAGAGTACATACATATACGTATTTGTATCAGTAAGTTTTTGTTGTCGTGCTTTCCTTTAACAATGGAATATAGGTACTCATATTGTTACAGTTACAATGTTGAAATAATAGCCTCATAAACATTATATAAAAAATAACCTACATAATAATATACAAGATATCTCTTAGTTCTTTTTACTCTCGCGTTAGAAAGCCGTGTGTTTCAGATGTCAGTAAATACCTACGCAATAAGTCACACCTATTTTTATTGGAAAACAAGAATCACTCACTATCCGCTTTCAGAGATTGGAAAAGAAACTGACCTTCAGCACCATAACCGAACAAGGTCATAAACAGGAAAATGGTTGCTGTTAACTGAACCGTCACATGACCGAAATAATACGCTATCCGCAATCTGACAAAAAAAACCTCACTACCTATTCGCACTTTCGTAACGGTAAATGCAGTACCGATACCTAAGCGCTTAAAACAGCATATTTTGTAAATAGTCACATCATCGCGTTTTAAACGATGGGGGCGAAACTACCCTTTGCTCAACTATTTGCGCGTGTGTCTATTTTGTATAGCTGAAAAAAATATACTGCAGTGTAGTGAACTACAGTATTTCCCTATATAATCATATTCACGACATGTCAGTAGATTACGAGAACGACGTAGGACGTAGGTACCTACGCGATGTACTATTACAAAGAATGCACTGACGTGATATGCGCCGTTGCGTTACATTACACGCCTCTTACTACTTCCCAGGCCTTGACAATATGTTGTTGATATTCAACACAACACATGAGTCAACTTGTTTATGCGTAAATCGAAACTGAGCTCAATGACTGCAATTTTATAAAATTATCGTAAAGCGTAAAAGCTACTCGAAATGCGTTGTGAAAACAAACATCACTTTTCGTACTCTACGACGCAATGAGTTTAAAGCCTTATGCCCTTGTTTTTATGGTTTAATGTTCCGGATAAAAGAATATGACGTTGTGTTTAATTTCCCGCGGCGCTATACGAGGGTACGGGCAGGAGGAGTGGAGGCTGTAGTAGAGACGTAGTAAGCCCGGAGTGTTGGGGGGAAGGACGAAGCTTGCCGCGTTCATTATTAGCCCGTGAGAACAAACAGCACAACTATTGTGATAGTGGTTCAATTGTTATCGATGAATAAGTTTATAACTGTGCTAGATTATGGAAAGATAGCTCTAACCAATGTTTAATCATATTACTGCGTGAAGTTCTGGAACTGCAGAAATTATTATCTAAATAAAAAGGCTTTTTTCGTTTAGCCGAATAAAAGAGGTTTGCATAGGTAATATACGCGTCTTTCTTAAGTGATCCTATTAACCCTTCAACCTCGTCTATTACTATAATGTTATAAGGATAAGCCTTATCGCAATCATATAAAACCTTGTCCCTAAAACCTAAGGACCATGCACGGGTTGGCAAACCCTCCCTAGAACTTATTGGGTTAGGTTGGTTAAGTAAGTTATTTGGGTTTCTTCATATGCTTATCCATGCAACCAAAAGGCATACAATATATGACACAATATGGTTAATAAGAAATCCGCATAACCGCAAGCATGACTAAACCTTTGAACGGCATGGCTCTACCCTTCCGCAAGTTCTGCTCACATAAGTCTCGGCTTTTCAAAAAGCTTGGCTGACGAACTTACATCGTAAAAAGACGATTTGGCTTAAAAGTCTTGGAAACTTTTCAAATATGTATCCAACCATTCCTTTGTCCTTCAACTTAACCTGTTCAGTTTGCTGAGACAAGCTATTCGGTAATGCAACCTCGTAAGTGTTGAAAAAATATACTGCTTGGTATGATGGCTATCGATATTTGATTATTATGGTACATCTCTATGCTGTCGAGTTTTACAATAACATTCCTGGCTCTATAAATACTCAGTGAGCTGAGTGACCGAGGTTTGTTTGTGGGACGTGAGACGGCAATATGCGGTGAGTCCATTTGCATTGTGTCGACTGTTGTGTTTTCAGGTTAGCTTGGTGTTGCGCCGCGCGCCACCCCACTGCATCACGCACACTAACACGTCTACTGTGTCGCCCGACGCCTACCCCCAACTCTCCCCCTGCGCCATTTCAGCCTATTCCGCGCCTTACCAGTTTGTGGATTGCGCTGGTAGAAAGAAGCACGAGTTTCGAGTTTTTAATTTTGATTGATTGTGTTCAGGCATTTTTGAAACTCCTAGCTGTCCAGTACATAACATGTTATAATTTTAAAATCTTTTGAAATAACCCTGTTTATACGTTTCGAGAACAATATAGATCTTGGATCCAACATAAGAAAGACTTGAGGATCACTGAAAAATCAACTCAATATCACTGCCGGTAAAGGAAGCATGGCTCTGGCATCATGCCGCAGCATGGCGCGTATTGTTTACGCTGCCATCTTGGTTTCCCTCCCGCGCATTTTTTGCACATGCGCAGTCAGCCTTTGACCTTAACTTCTTCGCCCTGGGAAGATAATCTTGCAGGTACTGCGTATAAACATCCGGATCAAGAGATCAAAACTGCGCAATGGATTGACCTTTTATAATACAGTTAAATTTTTAAATTCCTTTCTCATACAAAGTTGAAACCATACATTACATTAAGAAGCTGGAAACAGGCAGAGTCAGAGATGAGAGTAGTTATAAAAGTTCGTAATATTAGATAGGTATAATACAGGTGTAAATAAAGTACCTATTTAGCCCAGCGTTCAAGAGAAATGTTCTAACTTTAAGTATTGTCTCTTATAAAATAACCGTGAAAGCTGTCACTACATATATGAATATGTAAAATATACCTACATAAAAATATATATTTTGTGTACGATTATATACCACATAGCAACTATTCTATGTAATTAGTCGCGCAGTACATAAACAGTGACATTATGATAATATTTTCTGGTAATTAAGCTCAATAGTCTAAATAAATTGATATCGTCCAATGACACACGTCTAGTATGCAATATGCGTTGTTGGACGATACCCTCTTTGATCTGCAGTACAAACGTCATATAGTCATAAGATATTCTGTATTTAACGTCACGGGTCTTGTTGCGGTGTTACTTATTTTTATATTTTATTGATTTATTTTGGTTTACACACAGCTTGGATATGTCACCGGAATATTGCAAGAGCCGAAAGCATCGTAGTAGGTACATTTTTTTTTTCTTAATAAGACACGGATTTATTGAAACTATTGAATTTTGATAGGATTATGGTAGGTATACATATCGATAAAAAAAAATCGAGAAATCGTAATCTAATAAAGAGTATTACAATCTTACAGACTCTGCAATTTTTCGGTGACGATATAATGGTCTTGATTATCTTAATGGAATGTACTGTAAAATAAAGAATCGTCATCCAAGTGTTAGAACTGGCACATACGATAAGCTCATAAACTCGTTGCTTTAATGTTTTGGGTACCTACATGTTGGTTCATCCAAAATACTCCGGCGGCGAATCGCCACTTTGCCACTTAGGTGCATTCTCATTAATTTAGTCGTCTTGAAACATGACAATAAGGCTGTGTGTGAGGAAAATGTGCTACTCTAACGTTCAAATACAACAATAAGATAGCAAATCTGCGACGATAATCAAAATCCTGAAGCTGACGAACCTACAAAATGATACGCTGCATGAAGTTTGTGGGGGAGGCCGAGTGAGCAGTGGTGGCTGAGTGATAACGATCCCGACTTACGAATTGTAGGTCGCGGGTTCAAACTCAGCCAGGCGCATTACTTTGTGTAATTAATTTCATCACCACTGCACTGCTCTCAAAACGGTGAAGGAAAACATCGTGAGGAAATCGGCATGTCCTAGAATCAAAAATTCGAAGACATGTGACATTCACCAATCCGCACTGGGCCCGCGTGGTGGATCACGGCGCATTCCCTCTCCTAGAGAGGAGGCCTGTGTCCCAGCAGTGGGAACAAGTGGGAAAAATAAGGCTGATTATGCTAATGTATAGAATTGTATGAACAGAACTTGATCCAAATTTTAGCTCAAATTGCAGGGATGTAATAGACGTATACCAGTTTAAAATAACTGTTGAAGAATTATTGAATAATAGCGTTTTACTATAGATAGCACATACGTCAACTGCGTCACGGGTGTGCCAACAGGCTTCATGATAAATATAAGTATAATAAAATTCCTCCCCAGCGTTCGTTAATATGATATTAGCTAGCTCGTGGGGGGTTATTTGTGCCTATAATTGAATTGTTTACGGAAATAGCAATACAAGTTATTGTTTTGAAGTGAAGTTTATTAAGCGTGGCAATCATTAAAGGCCAGTTTAACAAAAAAAAAGATATTAGTATGTAGGTACCTACTATGTATAAGTATCCTGGTCCTTGCAGGCTTTCCTTTGGTAGCACGATATAAGCACCCAGCTTTTCCCGAAATTTTCAAGAAAGATGGTCCACCTGATTTACACGAGACCTTAATGAATAATCCACGGGTGAAAACCGTATGAAAATCCGTTTGGTAGTTTTTCAGTTTATCGTACACACAAACAGACAGACGCGGCGAGCGGGACTTGTATATATTAGTGATGTATTAAACGCAAAGGTACTGGTGGTTATATGTATGTATGAGTATTGTTAACGGCTTTTCGAAAGGGTCTAAAAGGCTTCAATAGCGATTGCACGTTCAATCGGATAGCTTAATAAGAAATGAGGTACACAACTACACACTTACAAAGACGACCCAAGATCGACTGCTAATTGACTACACCTCTTAATTCAGCTTCACATCCTATCGTATTTTACATAGGTACTATGATTATGATGTATATTGAAGATTATTCTTAGGAACTACTTCTTTCGTGTGCGCATCTTTCGCTAGCAAAGCCAGACTCGTAAGTTGAAACTGTCAACTATAAAGAATCCAAAGCCTATCCAACTTTTTATTTATTTTAATATAGAAAATACCGATGTACATTAATACGTTGAATTTTTCTGGTAGGCCATCTCTGCCGTATAAGATGTTATACTGAAGGGCTTAAAGACGAGTGTATGGTGAGCAATAAACACTTGCAACAAAATTATAAAAAAAAAGAAAAACTTTTAGTCGGTATTTTAGTCGGTCAGCTTTCGTATTAACTCAGCATGAAACAATTAAAATATGAAGTAAAGTATTGACTGTTCAAATGTATCTACTGTTGCATTTAATTTGCAAATGCAATAAAAATGCAGCAACTCGTTTACAAAATAAACTTTTGCTTGTTCCAGTATGCCCTTCAATGGACATAAGAAACGACCACTCCGGACTCAAGCAGCTGAGAAACTGCCGAGTCATCGAAGGTCAGCTCAGCATCGTGCTGATGGAGCGCGCCACGCCCAAGGACCTCGAGAACATAAGCTTCCCGCTTCTAAGAGAGGTCACCGATTATATTCTGATATACAGGTGAAACCGATTAACCATATAGTCATAATGCTAAATGCCCCCTCTATGAAATAAAACAACTCAGAAAAATCAATTCATAAACATTTTTTTTTCGAATCAATTTGAATTATTTCTAGGTTACTTGTAAGTGACTGTAAATTATTATTAATGCCCTTCTCATATTTAGCTACTTACGAACTGATTATTAACTGAAATTTCGAACAATTTTTATTCCAATCACTACTTAATTGTAGTCACTCGAATAAAATGTTTGGAGTGTTGATGATGGAAACATTGGAGTGATGAGGATATTCATTATAATTATATCCGTAGCCAAAACTCTACTTGATTTGAAACTAAGTATGTGCAGGCAGAAACAGACCTCCATTGAAATACTAGGTAGGTACTGATTAGCTTTTCCAGTTACTAGTCGGGTTTTTCGAGTAGCTACTGGCGAGATGGGCTTGAGTCGCACAATTAACAGGTTTGAATGCATTGTAGGACGAAGGGCGTGCAGAATCTCGGCAATCTCTTCCCCAACCTGTCGGTTATACGCGGGATTCAGCTCTACAAGGATTTCGCTCTCGTTATATTCGATAATGAGCATTTGGAAGTAAGTTGGCTTTACATGCTACTTGCTACATATTAGCGTTATTATGTGCTAATTGCGCAAATATTGGTACGAAACCGGTTGGCATAGATATCCTCCTATTATCATGAATTAAAATGCAATTTATTAATTTAAAATTTCAATTTCAATATTTTCCTGCTTACTAACTTATTTAAATATAAATTAGAGTTTCTCGTTACCGATTTAAGATTTTACAATAAAATAACGTAACGGTTAATGCTTGTAAATATGTCCGCAGTCCTTGGGTCTTCGATCTTTAATGAAGATTGAGCGGGGCGGTGTGCGAATACAACAGAACGACAGACTTTGCTACACAAATACTATTGACTGGACTCGGATCACCTCGGACCATGCCAACAATGTTATTAGGGTAAGTTATAAAACGACACTAATTCGGTAACGAATATACTAACTCCATATTTAGTAGCCGACCCTTAAATTCCCCAGAGAATGTAGATGAGTTGCATAAGAAGGTGTCCTGTTAGTTAGCACCAAGTATGAAAGGCTTTTATTTATTTTTTCTGGGTGGGAAATCATCAAATGGCTTCTCATGAATGTCAGACTCTAACTAAAACCCACCCGTTATCCTTCTTGTGCCCTTTACGTTTCAGGGCCGTGGTGACTCTTTCGAACAATTCCACAACCCCTCTATCCTGGCTACCATAGATATAATAAACAAGAACGCAACGCATCAAAAGCATATCGTATTTCTAACACAACATTGGAAGAGAAGTTGTGCATTTGCTGTTTTTTCAATATGTAAAAGGTATAAACGCTACAATAGTTCGTACGCTATAATAATAGTAGCGATGGCAAATAGAGTTACTGAATGGTATGTTTTCCAAATACTCAGCTACAGTAACACCATTCCAGCATTCGCTGACGCAGCTATGTATATTGACCATACTTGTACAGGTGTTAGGACACTGAAGATCAGAGCCTTCCGATAAGCCTAACCTCCATGAGGTCGTCTTCTCTGCCGCCGCCCTGAGCGCGGAGCCCTAGTAGTTTCGCCTTATCTATACGGCTTGCTTCAGTCCTGCGTATTTCTTGCGGAGCAATTCCGATTAATGGTACAGGAGTCATTGGTACAGGAGTCGGTTTAAGGCAACCAGTGGCAATCCGGCACGTCTCTCTTAGAGCAGACTATCTATTCTCTAATTTGGTGTGGACAGAGTGGCTATTATTATTGTTTTTCGCCAAATTTGTTCAGTTCATGGACCGTGGGTTTTGTTATTAGTTCCACCACGACTCGTGTTTACTTGATTCACATACACATTAATTAGCATTTAGCTTATTTTCAACTTAAGTAACGAAGCCAAGGTATTTTCGTATTGTTTTTAGTATTTTAAACTTAAAAGCTGCTCGAAGATTGTTCTACCAGAAAAATCTTCAGATAATATTACAAAATGTTCAATCCATTTGTTATAGGTATCATGAAGATGATGTCATGAATTCTAGTGTTGTGATATTTAATGGATCGCGCACAAACAGTTGAAATGAACTAACTCTTAAAATAATGCAGTGACCTCGTCATCTTCCAATTAACATTAAAATTGATCTAATGTATTGTAGATGAACTACGACACGCGACTGTGTGGGCTGTGTCCGAATGCGACGAGTCGTGTGCAGGACCATCGAAAGTCGCATTTGCAGTGCAAGTCGGACGCAAACGACCGGCTGTTATGTTGGGACGACAAACACTGCCAGACGGGTGAGTATTGCATATTATTTTCATACTTCAATAATACCATAATAGTTTCATGACCAGGATACGAATGGGTTGAGATGAGCTGTGCGTACAACGGCGCTTTGAATGTAAACTAATAGATTATTATTAAGTAATTGATGGACGTATTGTAAACAAAGGGGGCAATGGACTTGGGGAGCATGGGTCATTGAGCACAGTAACGTGAATGATGCAATGATTTGATATGATACATGACAAACGCTACGTCAGAATGATACGGTTTTCAGTAGTTTTGTTTAGGTCACCAACGTAACCCATCTGAGGTGTAGAAAATGGTAAGAGAGGTTTATTGAGTGCATGCATCATTGATTAGTGTAATTTTAAATATTATACCAGGCTCTAAAAAAGTGGAATGGACGTAAATCACTGCAAAATTTTAAGTTTTATGTTGCATAATTTCACATATTAAAAAGAAGTTAAAATTAAGAGTGTATATTGTTAGTAATGTTTTTGTTTTTGTTTTATTAGGATCTCCAACCAAGAATACACCTTACATGCTATTTTATAAAGGACAATAACAACATTCCATGTGCTCCCTCAATAGGGTATTTTACTGTAAAAATCTAATTAGTCCGTCTGATAGATTTACAAAAAATATTGGACACGTATTTTTTCTTTTTTCACGTAAACAAAAAATGAAGACGATACAGTGCGTTGAAAACTCACGTGACGTCACGTCGCTGGTAAAAATTGTAGCAAAGTAGTGACGTCACGTGAGTTTTCAACGCACTGTATCGTCTTCATTTTTTGTTTACGTGGAAAAAGAAAAAATACGTGTCCAATATTTTTTGTAAATCTATTAGACGGACTAATTAGATTTTTACAGTAAAATACCCTATTATAAGAGACCACATCATACAAAGTTACAATTCAAATTTTATAGTGTTAGTAGTAATTGATGATAAGATTAAGATTAAAAAGATAAGCTTTCTCTCTATACTTACAGACAGATAAAAATAGCAAACAATATATTACTAGGCAGGTAGTTAAACACTTACATTTACATGTCATTTATTTTAATGCTGTATAATGTGTAGTGTGTCCGACGATGTGCGGCGACCGCGGCTGCCTGGACGACCTCACGTGCTGCCACGCGAGCTGCCTCGGCAGCTGCTCGGGCCCCACTGCGCAGGACTGCCACGTCTGCCGCAACTTCTCCTTCGGCTACGGTAGCGAGCGCAAGTGTGTCGACGCATGCCCCGCTAATGGAACTTTTCAGGTGATTCGATCATGGCTCATGATACTCATGAACTACATTATTGCAACACCTCAATAAATGTCCTTCATTAAAAACTATTTTCAGTTTTCGGCGCTGAGCTGAACATTGAAAATTTAACATCTAATGAACTAGTTAAAACCACTTTAAGATTGATGATCAAGTTGTGTGTTTGACTTATTAAGCTACGACCACCATCATCTGATGAAACCAATCTAGTATTCACTTTTTCCCACACTTGATATAATATGTATCGTTCAGTATGTATGTATAGTCGAAACGATAGATCTTAATGTATGGCAGGGGTGGCCAACTTAATTAGACCCAGGATCTACTTTTTACTGACGAAATCTTGTGTGATCTTCCAATTATGTAAATACTTCGTAATTTTTTTTAATAAAACTAGTATTTCTGTATACAATGATTATTTTATCAGCCTAAATTATTTATATAGATAGTTGCGTATTCTGTTATACATATATATGTATGTATGTACGTACTTGTATAAACTTGTATTTTTGCCTTGCCGCAATCGACTAGGCTAAGAGCCGCGATCGACCGGTTGGCCATCCCTGATGTATGGCCTCTTTTAGAGCAACAGCGATGGTTAAGGTTTTTTTTGTAGAAAAATTACATATTTTTTTAATAAAAAATAAAATTGTCTTGTATATTGGATAATAATAATAAATTTTATTTTCTCACCACAATATACATACATTATTTTACATTGGTCAGATTCAATGGTTATACATAATTCAGGTAAGTATATATTGTGGGAGACTGGTGCCTAAGGTAGGCTCGAGGCCTGTGTTTCAGGACACCAGGATCCCACCCCTTTATAAGTTCATTTTATAAATCATGTACTAAGCGCGTTAACAGAATGTAGTAAGTTTCATACGACGACGTTTAACAGTATAATTTTGATGATGTTAGTAGATGTGTAGTATGGGTGTGTGATTGTGTGAATGTGCGGGTGTGTGATGGTGTGTTTAGGTTTTTATAAGCAAGTTTTCAGTATCATTATAGTTTAACTGTAGTAGCCAGTTAGTTAGCCTCTTTTTGCATTTATTCTTTGTGAGACTATAGATTTGTAACACCTTATGGGTTTTATTATATAAGTAGCCACCTAGGTAGCAAAAGAATCTCCTTGCAAAAATAGTTTTGTAACGTATATGATGGCGCTCCACTGGGTCATATCGTCTTTTCACCCTGGACAGTGTTGGGTTATAAACTAGACTAGTATGCTGTTTCAGCAGAGTGTGGAGTACAAACAGTTGACGTACTGTCAGGACTTTACATTCTTTGTACAATTGATCAGTGGGATAGTGATAAGGTCGAAAAGACGACACTTTCAGAATAGCTCTTTGGGTTCTTTCAATTTCTATTAAGGTAGTTTTCGGAGCCCCACCCCAACAGGTGATACAGTAGCAAATTATAGATTGAGCAAGGGCGTAGTACACGGATTTCATAATTTTTTCATCGACTACAGGTCTCAGCGTTTTGAATACATATATTAGTTTCCGTAATCTGTTACTAAGCGTAGTTATGTGGTCTTGAAATCTTAAGTTTTTGTCGATTGTTATTCCGAGGTATTTAACATTCTCAGCCTTGGTGAGTGGGTTGCAGTTACAACTACGGGTGAGTGGGTTTGTGCAAGAGTGAGCTACAATAGTATTCGGTAATGTTTGACAGGTTCTATTGTTTTTCATGCAAAATTCCATATAATTAGTTTTGGTTGTATTGAGGGTCAACAGATTGTCGCGTAACCACTGGGATACCGTATTATAGCCTCGTTGTGCATGCTCATAAACATCTTCCCACGAGCTCGCGCTGAACAAGAGAGCAGTGTCATCAGCAAAGCTAATGATTTTGCCATTTGGGATAGTGAGCATACCTAGATCGTTGATGTAAATGAGGAATAGTGAAGGTCCGAGGACACTACCTTGAGGCGTGCCGTAGTTAATTCTTTGCTCGTTACTTATGAAATCGTCTATCTTTACTCTCTGATTACGCCCACTCAAGTAATCTTTAAAGAGGTCCAAAGGCAGTCCTCTAATTCCCAAGCTTTCCATCTTACGTACAAGAATTGGGACAGAAACCGTGTCGAAAGCTTTGGCAAGATCCAGAAATATGGCCATAACCTTATTCCCACTATCCATGTTTGTAACTACATAGTCGGTTAACTCATGGACTGCGTCAGAAGTGGATTTGCCTGAGCGAAATCCAAATTGCGCTGGTGCGATAAGGTTATTGTTTTCTAAGTAGCTGACAAGTCTGCTGTTAATTACCCGTTCCAGTATTTTGGAAAAAGCCGTCAGCACAGATATAGGCCTGTAGTTATCAACGCGGCTCCTGTCCCCACTCTTGTAGATCGGATGAATTATAGCTTTTTTGAACACGTTTGGAAATTTACCTGTGGAGAGAGCAAGGTTACATATGTACGTTAACGGAGGCACAATCACGGCCGCATGCTTTTTCAAGAGGTCACCGGATATCCCGTCCCATCCCGCGGCGCAATTATTGCGGAGTGACATTACTATTCCGGTTACTTCTCCCTCATCTGTTGGGAGCATTACCATGGATTGTGATCCGTTATATAGGTTTCCCTCTGTAGCTATTGTATGTGTACCAGTTATATTTTTAGCTAGCTTTTCACCTATTTTGGCAAAAAAATCATTAACATGGTTTACAGAATTTTGTGGTGTGCTTGATGAGGCTAATAATTGTGTTGACGTATTGGCTTTTCTTGTTAACCTTCCTGAGATATTATTTATAGCCGACCATAGCTGTTTAGTATTATTCCCCGCATTTTTAATCTCATTTTTTTCAAACTCTAATTTTAACTTCCTTATCAATTTATTACAATAGTTTCTGTACCTAGTAAAAATAATTTTTAAAATTTCGTTATTAGGCGCCTGTTTAAATTTTCTATGCAATGTGTCTCGATGTCGTATACAGCGAAGTAAACCAGGAGTAATCCATGGCTTTAATATTTGTTTACGGTTCGGGGTTTTACCAGCTTTGGAGTTTGAGTCTATCACTTGTTTTATTATTCTAGTTAATGTTTCCCCTGCCACATTGGGATCCTGGGTCTTGTATACTTCACCAAAGTCTAGTTGGTTTAGGTCTGTGTCTATTTTAACATGATCAAAACGAATACATTTTTTTGTAATTATTTTAGGCATTCGTTTTGACAAGAGTAACATTACTGTCTCGTGATCAGTTAAAGCAGAGTGTGCGACTGAAGTATAAGCAGGTAGTCGAGTTTTCAGTATAACGTGGTCAAGACATGCTTCCTGTCGCGTAGGTATTGTATGAGCTGGTAAGAGGCCATGGGTAGCCAGTAAGTTTAGGTAGGAATGTTTAGCGGAATCCTTGGAGTGTTCATGGATGTTTATATTTATGTCTCCCGTAATAATTATAGTACTGTATTTGGATAGTCTACTAAGGGTTAAATTTAGAGAATTTAAAAAAATATCTAAGTCTTTGTAACCTGGCGGGCGGTATATCGCTAACAGAACAGTATTTCTATCGATTTTTACTTGAAGACAGTTAGCATCTAAAAATGACGGCTCTTCCACAACAACTTGCAGGTTTTTATGCACATAGAGGACTACACCTTCATTTTGTGTATGATTATTGTTGGTACGGTAGTGATTATAGTTCAATAACTCGGGGATATTATGAGTGTTAGGGAGCCAGCACTCGGTTAATGCTATTATATCCCAGTCAACTTTTGTCCGAGCAAGTGTAGTCATAAAGCCCGTTATGTTTTTATTTATACTTCTTATGTTCTGTGTAATAATTTTAAGTGTTTGTTTAGGTATAAAATTTGGTGGAGTACAGTTTTCCAGATCACAAGTTGAGGAATCCGACACCGAGACAGCATCTAGGTTGTTAAGGTTATTTTGTGTGTTATCGAATGTTTATGTTAAAATTTCCATAGTGACATTTATGTTTTGAGCGCTGCATAATAGCATAGCAATAGAGTTTAATATACTGGTATATAGCAGGGCAGGGAGGAATACATATAGTGGTTTTTTTTTTTTTTTTTTTTTTTTTTTACTGTAATAATATGTCGGCCGTTTAAGTTTGTGTGCGTTTTGGATGTGGAGTGTAGTAAACGTGATAGTATAAATAATTGCTTAATGTATAGTGGATGTATCGTTAATGTTAGTAACATGCTTATTTGTATAGAACAGTGTATATTTAATTGATTAATTTTAGGGTTAGTGCAAATTATTAATGGATTAGTATACATTTGGACTCGGCCCAACATAACTGTAATGGGAAAGATATAATGCTGTGTTAGGTACAATGCTAGTCATTGTTTCTTACGGAGTTTCGCGAGGTCTTCGTCCGTTTTGATGAGGCGGCTTGACATTCCGTCTTTTTCACGAATGTAAACCTTGCCGTTTGCAACCCAACATTGGTGGTAACCGAATTCCTTCGTAAGTTCTCGGGCAAGATGATGTAGGCGTCTCGTCATAGCCGTGAGCACTTCATTCACGTATAGTGGTTGCCTAGGTCCGTTTTCTACTATATGGGATGTATTCAAGCGATTTTCTTTATTGTGCTTGTTATAGTCTTTAGTCGACTTCAGAAATTTTTCTTTGATGGCTGCCGACGTGAATTCTACTAAGACTGGACCCACCGTGTCAGACTTGCTCTTGTAGCGGAAGATGTTTTTTATCTCTGTTGCACTAACGGGTAGACTGACGATTTGACCCAATTTTTATTTATATTAGCTAGCTTGCACTGCATTACTCCAGGCTTAACCCTACAAGAAACGATTTTTTTTTCCGAGATAAAGTAAGATCGTGGCACTTGGTGATAGTACAGCATTGAATCAGCGAAAAATTCTTCAAAATTGGATTATTTTTTGTCCGGGACCGCTATACGCCTGAGGTACGTGTGCGGCGAGATGGGGGGACAGTGCAGGTTGATCGCACTCACTGTTACCAACCCTACTGTTTTAACAGAAGATTTGCTGTTTTCACATTGATGTCCATGTTTTCTGGGTCATTCCTAATTTTTACTGTTTTTCAACTAGCGTTCAGTGCCACCAAATTACGCAACAGAATATCGACAAATTAAAAGAGTATTACACACTACATCCGGAATAACCGCTTGCTATTCATTTGAAGCCACAGAAAGGCACATGACGAAATTCAACAAAAATACGCAAAAAGAGCCCGTGTATAGAATTGATGAACAATTAAAAGCCCATAGACATATCCTGCGTTTACCGCTGAACCACCCAAATTTGAATATCATAGAGTTGGCCTATTCTGAAATTAAAAACGTCATAGCCCACAACCATATTAACTACTCGCAAGATGAAAAGATAATCTATTTGAAACATTTTGTGGAACTGTTTTCGGAGTTCACGGCGGAAAAATGGCAGCAAAGTGATGACCATGTCCAAAAAGAAAAAAACAACGATTACTGGGATCGCGACTGTAGGCTCGATCATATTATCGAACCTTTAATAATAAATTTGCAGAACGATTCTGATGCAAGTTCCGAGGGCCGAACAGAAGAAAAAGTTGAAGTAGAGTGTATGTCAGAATAACAGTAGCTAATTTCATATTTTATTATTCATCATCGACATGAATAAAAAATGAAATTATATTATAATTATATTTTTAGCAGGTCACAAAACAAATTGTAAAAAAACGTTCTATTTACTTTTATCACTTACCATTTAGTAAAAGTCCGAAAAAATCGAACTCATGTAAAACGTTGCTCTTTTCTGACCTTACACCGCCTCACCGCGGCTTGGGAAGGCGGTCCCGGTCGAACTTACTAGTACTTGCTGAGATTACTTATTATTGTTATTTATTAGTTTAAAATATGTAGTATTTACTCAACATTAATTATTTTATCTGCAGTTGTTCCGTCGCTGTGTGACGGAAGAGGAGTGCCGCAACACTCCGCCGCCCCTCACCGACCGACCCGACCCCGGCCGAAAGTACAAGATCTTAGGAAACCGCTGCGTCTACGACTGCGACAGCGGCTTCATGGAGGTATGTGTTGACAATCATACACTATATATTATTACATCCAGAATATAAATGTAGTCACGTCACATTGGGCAATCCCATCACTAGTAGCGAACTTCTAAAGTTAATCTTTGGCATGGATGGGTTTAAGAGGGAGTAGGAGAGATAAAAAATGTAAAGCATTAAAGCTTTTATGCTTTACATTTACTTAAATACGCTTTAAATTTACATTAATTTACTTTAGTAAAAATTTCTTTAGGTTCGGTTCCCAGATAGAGATGTGTGTGTGCTAAACGTTTGCCGCGAATAGTAACGCAGCGGGCGTTACGGCACCCTCATTGCGGAACTAACAAAATCGCAACTTCCAAGATCCATTTCAATGTCCATGTCATTAAAACATATGCGGCCGATTACATTCATTTTTATATTATAAAATGTAGAAGTTTCATGTTGTTCTACATCAAATTGAATGCAATGGCATTTAAATATAGATCACGAGATAATAAAAACCGCACGGGTCGATCTTCAAGGCTAGACAACAGTCGGTCTGTGGATGGATGACCATCTTATCATACCGAGACTCCGCCGTGCCTCGGAAAGATCATTGAACCTTTGGCAGCGGCTGTCATTTGTAGATCTTTGTCAGTCGTTATGGATTGTTAGAAACCAGAAAATCTGACACCAGTCTAGCCAAACAAGTACCGTGTTACCCAGTTACTGGGTTGTGGAGGTCAGATAGGCAGCCACTCCACGTAAAATACTGGTATTCAGCTGAATCCGGTTTGACTGGAAGCCCAAACGGTTCAGTAGATCCAGAGATTACCCCTTACAACGTCATAAACTCACAAACATTATCTCTTTATAATATTAGTATAGATGTATACAGTACACTATTGAAAAACTGCCATCTACTCGTATACATATGTATTTGACCCTCGTTGTTTCACTCACTTGCAAGTGCAATACTGATGAGCTTGGGTCCGAAGTTGCGAACTGCGCTGCAATTCTGTAACCATCCCACCGTGTTAGGTGTAGTGAACATGAAGTGAGCTGTTGATCCATACATGCTGAGCGGAAATGCAGTTCACTTGCTCATTCCACCTAAGTTTACAACATTCCACAGTGAGGTGTTGATAGAATAGACCGGCTGTACTACTGCCGAGTAGAGCACATTCTGTGATGTTATTTTCGTGTTATGCAATAAGTGATGTTCGATTGTCAGGTGGGCGATCCTCAAAACGCAACATGTGAGAGATGCCCTCCGTCGGGCTGCATCAAGGAGTGTCAAGGAGACAAGATCGACTCAGTGGCGGCGGCCGAGAAGTTCCGCGGCTGCACGCACATCAAGGGCACGCTCGAGATCACCGTGCGCGCCTCTGGGGGTGAGCTACATCGCAACTGTGATGGCGGTCGAGTCCCGATACTCCTGTTCTTTAGGTCCTTTTTAGGATTCCGTACTCGAAGAGCAACCTATTACTAATCCTCTGCTGTCTGTTCGTCCGTCTGTCTGTCAGCAAGTTGTATCTCATCAAACTTAATAGGTAGACAGCTGAAATTTACACTTGTGTGTATTTCAATTTCTGCTATAATAACAAATAATAATAAAAATCAAATAAAGTAATTGCTATAGTCGGGCAATTAAAGGTATACTGGATTTTTTTTGGGTTTATGGTGCGGAACCCTTTGGGTGGGATTCGGACTCGTACTTTACCGGTCTTTTATTGTATTATTAATTTATTTTCATTCTACAACAAGCTTAAAGCTTTTCGTAAATTTGTTGACACTACCCTAAATAGCATGATTTTTAAAGGTTTTGTATTAAAACTTAAAGTTAGTAATTTTCACTAATAATTTTGAGCAGTTGGATTTTAATAAAAAAAAAATCATGAATTTATTTACCGTCGTGAGCTGTTCAAATCTGATATCGAGTTTTGAAAAAAAGAAAATTACTTACTGCACACTGTGTGCCACTTTTTCCATCGATATTGTTATTATTGTTTTAATTCTACTGCTTAAAGTCATCTACCTACTTACTTATAAATAAAATGAAATGGCTAACAGAACCTGAAAATTTTGGGAATACTATAATAATGAAAATTGCGATTGTAACTAGAAACTTGTCCCTTATTGTAGGTAACACGCTGGCATTGTTAGAAGAGTCGTTGGGAGAAATACGCGAGATTACTGGGTCGTTGCAAGTCATACGGGCTTACCCACTGGTGTCGCTAATGTTTCTAAAAAGCCTGAAGAAAATCACCGCATGGTCCAAAGATGCCAAAAAAAATAGGTGAGCGAAACTAAAATATAAAATTTGACATAAATATTAATAAATCTTGTTATAATTTTTGGTTGCTTTTGAGTATCTATAAGAAATATGTGAATGTTAAAATAATGGAGGAACATCGTTTGAGCTAAGATGTTACCCCACAGAGGTCACGACCTTCAGCATAGAGGTGCGGCGCGGAGCAGGCGGCTGAAGATTCTGTTCAATACTAGTATTATAAAAACACAATAAAGTAGATTAGATTGGTATGTTTGCTTATTTGTTCATATATATATCTAAATCATAGGTAAATATTGTTTTTTTTTTATTTTTTTACGTTCGTGCAGACTCGTTATTGATTGTATAACTGTTTATTATGTTTACAATGTCTTTACTACGTAATACCTACTGTTTTCCGTATTATTATAGATTACAACACTTAATTATTATGTTGGAGTAACAAAGGTATTTTTCTTTTATCCGCGGTAGCCGTTTAAAATCACTCGCGACATTGCCCACAAAACGTTCCCTTTAATTCATTTTCAATTTAAACAATTCTTCTTATTTTTATGCATAATTATTATTATTTATCAAAGATTCTTGTATCATCTAGAATATTGTAGATTGTAGTTCCTTTAAAGGGATACATGACATACACAAGTGATGTTACAGTCGGACAGTATAACAGTATAGATATCGCTTGCAGTTCCACCCGTTTATTTGCCTGTCTTTATTATATATTTCTGATTGACTTATAACTAATACCGTTTCAGAGGTCAAGTGTTACATATATTCAACAACCCGAACCTCGAGTTGTTGTGGGACTGGCCCACTCACGGCGACATTGACATCTCAGGGGGCTCCCTGTTCATACATTTAAACCCAAAGCTGTGCTACTACACTCAGATACTGCCGCTTAAGAACATGACTAGAAATCCGAGGTCCAACTTCACTGAAATTGAAGTGTCTGAAGACAACAACGGAAATCAGGCCTCCTGTGAGTAGTTCACGACAATACCTAGCACTGAAATGTTGTGCTTATTTATATTGTTTATTGTGTTTACCGTAATAGAGACGAGTATCGAACGTCGTCTCCTCATTGCTGAGGTTGGAGACCAATTAGGAGTAGATGATCATTGTAGATAGCGTCAGAGTAACGAATCGATTTCTGAATGAGTCGTGTTCGCAGGTTTACCGGACAAGTTGCACTTACGGGTGAGTCAGTACCACGCCAAGTATGTGGTGCTCAAGTGGAACAAGTACTGTCCCGAGGACATCCGCAAGCTGCTCGGCTACTCCGTGTACTACATCGCCACCAAGCCCAACCAGAACGTCACGCTGTACGAGCAGAGGGACGTCTGCTCCGATATGTGAGTGATACGTTCTTCATTTGTTTCTACTACCACAAGTACCTGACTTGCACTTGCGTGCAGGTATAACATCGAACACACACGAAACAAAGTTGAATACCAAGGTATTATTACAGTGATTGAGTTATGTCCTATTGACACTTTGTGTTTCATATTATCCCATAAAGTAATTCAAATAAATAGTATAAGTGTAGGTATTCAGACCATAATTTAGTCAGCAGTGTCTTTAAGTGTGGATCGAATAACCATTGATCTCGTTTTGTTCACAGATGGAGTGTTCTGGATATAACAGCCGATGAAGCACATAATAATTCAAGGGAAGCTACAACTGGTAACACTAACGATAATATTCTGTTGAATCCATGTGTGAATACTCAACCGGGATTCTTCGTACTGGCACATTTGACTCCTTACACACGGTATGCGGCTTATTTGAAGACCGTTACTACATCGCAGGAGAAAAAGGGTGCACAAAGTTCCATCATATACTTCACCACTTTACCCGGAAGTAAGTACTTAAAGTAACAGAAATTAACTAAATTAAAAACATCTGTAACATAGATCAGGGGCCGTACGATGACTTGTCAGTAGCATGCGTGATTGGCACTCGCGATGCACCTTTTCCCTGTATGAGTTAATTCGAGACAGTTGATGAAAACAATGTGCGTGTAAAATTCGATTTTGTTGCTGCCATTAATTAATAAAAAAAACCTCATTCGTACATTTTCTCGAAAACACTAAAACTTCTTGTATCATACGTAAAACTAAATATTACGTATCACGTTTTTTAGCTACACCTAAAATAAAAAACATTTGAAAAAAAAAAAACGTTGCAAACACTAGGAATTTCTGGGAATCGCACCTACGACACGTAGCGCAGCACCCAGTCGCTCAACCACTGCGCCAACCTTGATGTCAACATGACTGTTTGAAGAAAAATCGTGCAATTTATGGTGTCGGGTTAGGTAATAGCTGATGATTTTCAAACGGCTGAACAAATTATTTTGAATCATGGCATCACCGTCTCATCATCTTAATATTCTCACTCAGCATCTAATCACATTAAACCAAAAAAACTATTTAAAATCAATACATACGCTTAGGGGTTACGATTCGCCAGACGGATACATCCCCTTTTTTGGGCAGGGGTTACAAATAGATATTTTCATAAAATATGATTGTGTTCTTATAAAGTCATGTTCACGAACTGTCAGATTAATCAATTTTATATTATGTAACCTAACTTTTACAATAGCAAAAGTAAAGGTAAAGTAAAAAACATATAAAATAGTTTCGGAGACAGGTTTCATTTATAAGCACCAATGCCCTGCATTTGGTTCTGCTCGTTCGAGCGGATGGTTAACATAAGATACGATTCTTTTGGCAAAATGTTGTCGACTAATGGTCATATTAGTCGAACACTTCATTGTTTAATTTAATCGTCTCGAACTAGCCCATCCTAATTGGATTAAAACAATCCAATTACGATGGGCTTAATAGTGGCAAACCCGTTTCCATGAGCAAAACCGCATGATAATAAAAACGGGTGTGTAGTATTTGGTATAAGTATTTTAATATAACAACGAATGATATAAGTTCTGAAATTAAAGTTATTTTATACTTTTTTTGTCGGTTCTTTTTTTTTGTAAAAAGTTTTTAATTTTTTTAATTTTACATCAACAAGAGGGAATGAGAAAATCATGAATGTAAACTAAGCCACGCATTATTAGGGACAAATACTAGTCGTCAGATCTCAATCAAATTGGGACCACACAACAAGCACCAGCTTTCGATAATAAAAAGAATCATCAAAATCGGTACACCCAGTAAAAAGTTATGAGCTAACACACACACAAAAAAAAACAGTTGAATTGAGGACCTCCTCCTTTTTTGGAAGTTGTTTAAAAAGAGCAGCACCCACTAAAACGCCATTATTTTCATGCCTTGATAAAAATAAACTTATTTACGTCTAATTTAAACATACCGAGAATGTATGTGGCACTATGAAGAATGAGCTTAATAGGTGTCGTCCGTAGGGCCGAGTCCCCCGCAAGGCGTGTCGGTGGAGTCGCTGTCGCCGCACTCGGTGTCCATCCGCTGGTCGGCGCCGGCCATGCCCAACGGCACCATCGTGCTGTACCACGTGGCCGTGCAGGCCAGCAGCTACAACGTGCCGCAGCTGCTGTCCAGCAACACCAACTACTGCGCCAATCGTAAGTTCTAAATTTACGGTGTACCTTCGTTACTTTTTAAATTATTTCCTTAATCAAGTCAGGAGGAATCACACAACACCTTTTGAAACTGCTGGACTCAGAGAACTGCTTGTAAACTCTTGAAATTGTTAACTCTAAAAAAAAATTCTTTTAAATGCAGTTTAACAGCACATTCTATCTAAGTATTTCTATACTAATATTATAAACGGGAAAGTTTGTATGTATGGATATTTGTTACTGGATCTTGATGAAATATGGCACAGAGGTAGATTACAGTCTGGAATAACACATCGGATACTTTTTATCCCGGGAGTATGGTCCCTTGGGATAATTTTCGAAATTGGCGGTGCCGCGCGTGGTAGATCAGTGAGTATACCATAAATAATTTTACCGAACACGAAATTAAAACCTTGAATTTGTAGGTACATTTACGGACCTATTTTTCAAACGCATTTTTGTTTCAGCGAGTGTCCTAGCGAATGTGATCACTGCTCGAACAGAGGAGTCTCCGGAGAGTAAGGAGAAGGAGACGACCGGTGACGTCACCAATGGCTCCTGCTCCTGCAAGGAAGAAGACAAGCAGAGCATGAGGTTCAACTCGCACGCAGAGTGGGAGCGAGAGGAAAGCATCACCTTTGAGAACGACCTGCAGAACAGGGTATGAGATTAACCTTTAAGATTTCCGGCAAGCACTTTTTGTTTGTACGCCGCCGCAACAAGCAGCGGCGGAGCTATGTAGCCCTATAAAAGCATTCTTATTTTTACCGAAAACAATATGGAAATTAATTACAGGTGTACAGAAAACAACCTGATAGACAGAAGCATTCAAAAAGCAGGGTAAAACGATCTCAGGACCACTACATGAACAGCATGCTTGTGAAAACGGCTGAGAGCGTCGCGCCCAAGCTTGGACAAAACTACACAAATAGTACCGACGAGGAAGGTACGTAAACAATCTCTTATTTACATTATTAACATCGTATTCATCTACTCACTGACCTTTTAACATTTTAATGCGCCATAGGCCTTGCTTTCTTGGTACGTCCTTCAGAGCCTCGCTTGTCACCCTCATCACGACCATCTAACATTCTCATTTCAGCCAAATGCAGTCGCATCGAGCCTAACGCTTGCGTCGTAAAGGATGCCACAGGTTATAAACTAAGACTTTGTTTTTTATATATTATACGGGGATTTGGCTGCTGCATGTTGCCATCATCACATCATTTTTTTTTTATGATAAGGTTGATCGCATAAACATCGACTGATCTAAGTTGTGAACTCGAATAAATCATTGATTTGCATGACCTTTCGTAGTTTTTTCAATAGCACCAAATCAATGTCTGATTGATAATTTATAATTAAGTATTGCATGCAGTAATTTCATAGTTGTAGTAAAACAATAAACAAGTATGCAAATTACACCTGGAACGTAAGTACTACTTTTTGAAACCATTTAAAATACTGCGCAGAGTCATAAAAACCTTATTCCATAAATATCATATCTATAAAACCTAAGGCTAAAAGGTCTTGAAGAAATTAGTTATCGCTCGGGTGTTAGTTAACATATTTCGATAGAATTTTCCGTCTACGTTATACTCTCCTAAAGACGCCTCTTCGTCTGCAGAATTGAAATGAGAATAATACCTTTTACGGGGTTTATCGCGCTCACAACACGCTAATAGAAATACCGGGACAAATCATACAACTCCTGCTCCCCTTTACATTCTAGAGAACTATATTACTTATAGTAAGTCTTGTCTTGGAAAGGAGAGTACTATCTACTCAACACAAGACTCCAGAATACCGACAAAACCGTCTAGGTTTCCAACAACACAGTTCATTGCAAACCTGTAACAATATGACACGTAATATTGTTATTTGTCGGCAGGTAACGTGGAGTCCCTATACTTCGAGCTAGGCGGCGATACGAAGTCGCTGACGGTGACGAACATGCGCCACTTCACGTGGTACACGGTCAGCATCTACGCTTGTCGCGCCAAGCACGACATGGAGGAACTCAAGGATTACGAAAGCACTTGGTGCTCCGAACACCGCGCTTTGAACACCTTCCGGACATTGGAATTAGGTAAGCTTCACTATATAAACTATGCTATCAAGTGTATCGATAAGTTTGACAATCAGGCGATTATAACTAACTAATAAAAAGCTATTCTCGGCCCGCACAATATAACAATAAATGCAATATCGTATCGGTACGAAAAGTAGAAGAAAACCATCCCCGTTGACTATCGGCACCATAGATATAGTATTTTATATTTCTATGATCGGCACTCATCTAATAACAACTGTCGGCACGCCGACCATCACATCAAAATATATAATATTGTTTTGTCTTTGCAGTAAACGCGGATATAGTGCACGACTTGAAAGCAGAAGTGATTCCGTCAAACAAGACGACAGCCGAAGTGAATGTGACGTGGAAACCGCCCAAGAACCCCAACGGGTTCGTTGTAGCATACACCGTACATCACTATCGCGTTGAAGATAACTTGGCGGTACATAATTTGACTAAAATTCATCATTTTCTTTGTGGATGGTGTGTTCATCAGAAAAACGTGGGCCGATGCTAAGTTTTACACACTATAGGTTGGTGAGGTTCAAAGTCAAATCACATTATTGACTAGCAGGATATAATGAAATTCGGTACAATATATTTGGGCTGCGATTTTAGAATACAAGATGTTTGTGTTTTATATTGGTAGCGATGAAAATTCATTACGAATTGATTTGGTGCAGTCAGTTAGGGCCGCATGCAGCTGGGTTTTTGAGTAATAGCACTTGCAATCTGGCTTTGTTGCGTTTTCAGTAGGATTCCGGCCAGCAGCCTTAGAGGTATCATGTTGTGTATGTGATTGTTATAGTGTCCTTTTTGCTTTTATGAAGCTGTCAATTGACAATGCAAGGCTTTCATGTTGATAGAAACTGTCCCTAATGTTTGTTATGGTACAATCATGAATAAATTAATTATGCCTACCTAGGGACACATCATATAGAAACTTAGGCGGCCAGCTCGTTGACTGTAATTGCCCGAATGAACCCCGGAACCACTACAGTCAGTAATGACTTAGTTAATGTTAGGGTTGCATGACATAATGGTGTGCGAATGTTTCGCTTGGACTGCGCAGGGGCAGGACGTGGGGCTGCAGAGCTGCATCACGGCGGACGAGTACGTGCAGAACGGGTTCGGCCACACGCTGCGCAACCTGGCGCCCGGCAACTACAGCGTCGAGGTCACGCCCATCACTGCCGCCGGCGCCGGCAACGCCTCCGCCATCTACCCGCCCATCTTCATACCGGTAACACGACACTACCGTTCTCTTAGCCTGCCAATGTTAGTCGTAGAACCGCTGATGCATTCGGTTCTAATTTATAAATAATTTCCAGGAGAGAAAATCTGCAGCGGCATACGATTGGGTGTGGGGCGTGGTGGGCGGCTGCGTGATCATGCTGGTGGTGCTGGGCGGCGGCGTCTGGTACGCGCGCCGCGGCCTGCTGCCGTCCGCCGAGGCCAACAAGCTGTTCGCCAGCGTCAACCCCGAGTACGTGTCCACCATGTACGTGCCCGACGAGTGGGAGGTGCCGCGCAGCTCCGTCGAGTTCATCCGCGAGCTGGGCCAGGGCTCCTTCGGAATGGTAAATTGCGAAACTCTGTTGCACTCTATATATGGAATTATGTCCGTATTTCTAACGTACTTTTGACGATGTCGAATTAGCAGCGAGGAACATCTCAATGCCAATTCTCCGATATCTTAATATCGCGGTTGGCGTTATTATCTTTCTAAGACATAGGAATTTTGACCACCACATCTTACACCTGTAAAAGAAAGAGACAAAAATTGTGTTTCCATTAAGATTAAAAAAAAAGTGTTTGTCATAATGCCTCCATCACGAAACCAGTGAATTATTTTATTATTTTCAGGTGTATGAAGGTCTTGGGAAAGGTATAGAAAAAGGGAAGCCCGAAACGCGTTGTGCTGTCAAAACTGTCAACGAGCACGCTACTGATCGGCAAGTAGAACAAATAATACATACTGAAGAACATAATGGAATTAATTAATGATCATTTATGATGTATGGAGGGACTGGGTAACTTGTTCTCGATGGGTAACACGCGCCTGGTCTTTTGGGGAAGGACTAGGAATTGTAGGATTTTGACCTTACTAAAACACCCGGTGATCAATACATTCATATATTGATCTCCAGGTGGGTGTAGCTTTACCTCTAAGAAGGCCACTCCGGAACCCCAAATGTGCAACGCCTGGTAGGAAAAAACCTAAGGAGACTGTAAAGGGGTCTCCCTTAAGTCTCGATGTGCACGACAGCACGTGATCACTATGCCACCGTCTTTCAGTCAAGGTCGGTGGGCGGAAAGAGTCCGGTCTACTCACGATCCCGCTCGGCCTCCATCTGGGCCGTCATGGTCTCACAAAAATACACCATTTCGTCCAGTTTTCAGTCTGTCAGAGATAGGCTTTGCACGATCCTTGCGATCAGGACTCAAAGCTCAGAGGCCTACGCAGGGCAATCCTCGAGCGTGTGTTGCGAGGAACCCAGGTCGCCTGTGCAATGGTGTTCTTAATTTTGCAACAGTTGATTACTATTCTAATCCGCGCGGCCACTGGGCTGGGGCTAAGAGCCGTGGCTAACGCATGGAAGTAGTATTACTAAGTTAATTAAATGCTTTAGGGAGCGACAAGAGTTCCTGAACGAAGCGTCAGTGATGAAGGCGTTCGACACGTTCCACGTGGTGCGGCTGCTGGGCGTGGTGTCGCGCGGGCAGCCCACGCTCGTCATCATGGAGCTCATGGAGTTCGGCGACCTCAAGACGTACCTGCGCTCGCACCGGCCCGACGCGGAGGCCTCGCTGCCGCGCAAGGGCGGCAACGACCCGCCCACGCTGCAGAACATACTGCAGGTATGGCGCCCACAGCTCGTGCCGGCCGGACACTCGGGCCTGTTTACAGTACTTACCTACTTACTTGTTTACCAGTGTCAGATTCATTCAGATTTTTGTATTTTTTGTGATGTGCTGTGGGCACACTGCACTGTATCCCATAATCAGTCGAATCTTTACAAAATAGGTTCAAACAATTAAAAAAAATATCTTCCTTTGTTTCAGATGGCTATAGAAATAGCCGATGGTATGGCTTACCTATCGGCCAAAAAATTCGTGCACCGCGACCTCGCGGCGCGCAACTGTATGGTGGCCGGCGACCTCACCGTTAAGGTCGGCGACTTTGGCATGACCAGAGATATCTACGAGACTGACTACTATAGGAAAGGCACGAAGGGCCTGCTGCCAGTGCGCTGGATGAGCCCTGAGAGCCTCAAAGATGGAGTAAGTTTTCAGACACTCACATGGACAAACTTAATGTTTAATGAAAAAAATGGAAGTAAATTTCGAGACGACAGCTAATAGGGTAAACGAATACGAAGCTCTATGACGACTTCAAATAGATTTCCATGAGGGCAGAAGGTCAATATTATCATGGTAACCAAATTCTGTGTTTCAGGTGTTCTCGAGCAGCACCGACGTGTGGAGTTACGGCGTTGTGTTGTGGGAGATGGCGACGCTCGCGATGCAGCCCTACCAGGTAAACGCAATTACAGATATAAGGTTCATTTAATTTACAAATATTATTCTAAATTATGTGATTTCAGAAAAATAACTTATTATATATAGTTTATGACATTTCATTTTAGCAACATTTAGAAACCACACTAATGATTCCGTTAAGTTATTCTTAGTGTAGTGTAAATAACGTCAATCAGAAAGTTTTGAAACGATCGCCACATAAGTCGAAGCATGGCATATGTACGACAGTAGCGGGCGCTCAGTGAAGGCGGCGGCGTGTTCGCAGGGGCTGTCCAACGAGCAGGTGGTGCGCTACGTGGTGGAGGGCGGCGTCATGGAGCGGCCCGAGCACTGCCCGGACCGCCTGTACGAGCTCATGCGCGCCTGCTGGGCGCACCGCGCCGCCGCCCGGCCCAGCTTCCTGCAGCTCGTGGCCGACCTGGCGCCCAGCAGCCAGCCGCACTTCCGCCAGCGCAGCTTCTTCCACACGCCGCAGGGCCAGGAGATGTACGCGCTGCAGCGCACCGCTCTGGGTCAGTCTGCTGCCGTACTGTTCTGTTCCCCTCCCGAGCCTCTCCCGCGACGCTGCCTTGCACCCCGATGGAAGCGTGGATAATGATCGAAAAAATCTCATAAAGAATATGACTGCGCTGAATAACATTCCGCAATTAATTTTCATACCTGCCAGATTTCATTCTTATCCACCGTCGACCTTAATGCACAGTTGCCCACGCATAAGGTGATGTTTCATTGCTGTCCCCTTACGTCCTGGTCTTGATCAGCAAATGATAACATTTGTTGCGTATGAACCTGTGTTTAATACGAGCCCGCTTTTTTTCCCCACCGTTGCGCCCCGTAGAGACGTGTGCCGAGTCGGCGGCACGCTGTTGAAACGTAAGTAGCGGTACCAGTTTGCATGTTTAACGTAACGTGAGATGCGTGCGGGCACTTTTGTTATCATTTTCTGAGTGACCATGAACCATTGTAGTGACAGTATGATTCATTTGCGACACTGACTTTTATGGAAAAGTCGAACCAAATTTAAGGAAACCTGCATCGGGCTAAACCGTGCACGTTCGGACAGTCAAAAAGATATTAATATTTCATTGCTTTGGTGCCCTATGCTTTAATGTGTGGTCCGAAGTTTGAAATTAATGCAAGTAGAGTTTCGTTCGTTTTTATTTTTAGAATTCCACTGTCATTTCATTTGTTGGTGTTCAAATCTGCCGCACTACAATAGTTGGACTTAGTTACCAATGCTTATACGTAGTAACATGTTTGCGTATCGTTAAGCTCATATCATGGGCGTGCACTGACGGGCGTGCGGCGCGTGTTGCAGAGGAGGAGCAGGAGCTGGCGGAGGTGAACGTGGGCGCCGTGGCCACGGGCTCCGGCTCCAACCTGTTCGGCGTGTCGGGCCGCCTGGCCTCGTGGGTGCGCGAGCTGTCGTCGCTGCGCTCGCGCGAGCTGGACGCCGCGGCCGAGCCGCTGCAGCCGCTGCAGCCCAGCGACCTCAAGTCGCCCAACGGCGTGCCGGCCGCCGCCGCCGGCTGCTAGCGCCCGGCCGCCGGATGCTAGCTGCCCGGCTGCCGGCTGTAGCGCCCGGCCGCCGGATGCTAGCCGCCCGGTTGCCGGCTGTAGCCGCCCGGCCGGCGCTGCACACATCTACCTCAGGTCGGCCGCCGAGCCGCCGACTCTTCGAATCGTAGCCCTAGCCTAGTGTATATATCGTATGATCGTCCGACGAGCGGAAATCTCTGAGCGTGGTGTACGGTGACATAGCATTTATTCCGTTAGCGACGTCGGAGCCGAGCGTCGGTCCTGTTGTTCCGTGAGAGCTCGACCGAGATGGCGATGCGTTTTTTTTCGTCTGACGATTCGTTTTCATATCAGGAAAGTAATATTTTTGCTGAGACGATATTGAGTGAGTCGATTTATCTCGACGTGAATCCTATATAGTTTACCTCGACGTTATTATATAGTTATAGATCGGTGTCACTTTTGACATAGCCTATTAATGTTAAGTTTACCGTTTAAGATGTAAAGCGTGTATAGTTTTATGTAGGCGAGATCGTGTACAAATTATTTTTTATTGATTTCTTGACGTACAGTTCGGTACCTTGCTACTATTTCAAAGGTAAAAGTAATTGTAACGGGTGTCAAATTCGTTGATGTTGTTGTGCCAAGTACTTTGATTGCAAACGTACTTGCGGTATGAATTTGTCACCTGTCCTAATCGATGCAGAATGCAACCGCTTATAATACTCAACTGTTGGATATACCGCTTTATATATCAAGTTATTTTTGCTACTTTGTATAATAAATAATTTCAAATTACTATTACATTTAAATTGAACCAACCACCAAAGATTTGGAAAAGAGACGTCTAAATTTACAATTCTTTTTATGCTGTTTCTTATTGTAGCTTTGTTATCAATGTTTGCAAAGATAATGTTGTAAATTGTATTAGAGTAATTATACAGGGTCGTTTCAAATTAGTTGTAACTGGTTTTAGTAGGAACGTGAAGCAACACCCACAATTTAGTCATAATGCGTAAGTTAAACAAGAAAAGACGAAGAACGTGTTACTTAGTGTTGCCGGCCATACGTAGCGATATTATATTGCACAAACTACAAGCAGGATGCGTATTCTCATGTAGTTTGTACAAACGAGTACTTACTAGTACCAGTTAAGTGACAACGTTGAATTTAAATGACTTCATATACCGCAACAATTAATTATTATGTAACAATTTAATATTATTGCGTATGAATGGTTATAGATGTATGTCATAATCGTGTTGCAGTTATTATTAAGAATTTACGCTGAAAATAATGTGTTCCCCATCGACTAAATGCAATAGATAATACCTGCCACTATTTTAAATAAGAAGTTACTTACATACTATAATTTTAAACAAAATGTACTCTAAAGCCAAAGTATATTTAAAGATCAGCGCACACTGGCGAACGCACGAAACAAGAGAAAAATTATTAGTGAGTCCTTCGCGCAGCGCGCTGTCTGCGGCCCACGGGCCACGCGCCGTGTGCGGCCCCGCGGGCCACGAGCTGTCTGCGGCCCACGGGCCTCGCGCTGCTAAACTTATCCGTGAACTAGTACAGCTACAATGTATGCTATTATCTCACTAAGAAAATAACTATATAAGTTACTGAAGTAGTTCATTTATGTAATACGAATATATTTATCTACCTAAGGTAACTGGAAGTAACATTAAATGAAAACATATACAAATTATGTATTCTTAGAGTTCAACATTTATTGTGTTCATATATTTCCATTCGTTTAATTACAGTTTTTATAGTAATTTAGTTCACTGAAATAATTATATCTGTAGTAACACAACATTATAATAAGGTATATAATTATAAATGTGTAGTTCCTTTTTATTTTGTTCACATTTTAATGTGCAGTGATTTTTGGCAGCAAGAATGTAAATATTATTGACTTAATTTAATAACATAACGCGAAATAGATATGTCGTGTGGTGGATTTATGATGGTTTCAATATGAATTTACAATATTGTTTACTATTTTTAAAGCAAGAAAATCTGTAATTAACTGCAAGTTTCTAGATAAATGAAATTACGACATTCAAGCGTGTTAGCTACATTATAGTAATTAACTAATAAATATTTATTTATAATAAACATTCAACCAAAGTTAGACTCCAATATATACACCAGTCGTCGACAGTCGACTCCAGACGTCAACCAGCACTCGCGGCTGGGATCCGATGTAGTAATGATAACTAACGATAATGTGGTATAAGGGTTTAAACGAGTGCCTTCAGACATCCAGCCTTCATGCTTGCAGGTTTGTTGATTGTGTGAGGTGGACACGCTACCGACCTGGCGCAAACCTACTCTCTATTATACACATGTTTCATTTACAAGTAAGAATTTCGTATCTAGAATTTCGATGGCATTCAATTTGTTTTCATTTTAACACAATCAAGAACCTCTGCCACAGGATATGAATTCAGCTCGGTTGTCTATGGATATAAGCGATGTGTTACGAATGGCTTACCGATAGTATTTTATTTAAGTCGTTGACCACCTTTATATTGTGAATTAGTAAGGAATCAGGTAAAGTAATGTAAGTAATACGTCGGGAGAGCGAGAAGGCGAAGACCTGCCGACTGGGACTAGTACATAGTCGTACACGTTTGTGTTGTTGTTGGGGGCACAAGGCACGTTGCATCACTGATTGAACCATTTTCGTAAAATCGAAACGATCTTCGTTGAATCCGAAATCCAAATATTGTTTTATATGTAAAATTTGCATAGTGCCTTTTGCTCAATTATGAGGAATGTCGTAGATAGGTATCGTTAAGCGTAACCTAAATATATTAGAACTAATTTAGTTCTATTTAAGTTATTCGCTAATATTCCAGTGAGTGAGACACACAAAGCCCCACCAAACTGAAGCTCGCGGCACTGGAATGTTACGCGGCGTAATGTATAGCGTGGAGACTGCGCGCCGCCGCACTCCGAGACACGAGCGAGCTGAGACACTCCACGCCAACTCGCTTGCACGCACCCGTACACTCGCTTCTCACATTAACTATTCCATTTTTTTTTATAAAGAACCGCAACTGAAAGAAATGTTCGTTCAACTAGTCTTCCCGATTTCCCGAGTAGCATTTATTTGATTAGTGAAGGCTGCCCGCGCGCGAGGCCCGCGAGCGAGCGTTGCGTGGAGTGGCTGCGGCGAAGTCTCGCACAACGTTGCCTCACACAGCGTTCCCTGCGGACTGTGCCTACTATCGATCTTTGTTACTTACGCTCTTGTTTTATCAGTATTTTTTTTATTGTGATTATCACTTTACAAGGCAGTTACATTACCTCATTTTTAGTGATTATATTATTCATAAATTATTGACTGATAAAATAATTTCCAAATGATTTATTTCCTTGTGTGAATTGTGTATGTTTTGTATAAGTGTCGGGGTAGCGTTGTGCTATATGCTCAATTTAGATACAATTTCACCAAACGATTGAGATAGTGTACAATTTTATATAATTAATTTAATAAAAACCGAGTACCTATTAATAATTTTAATATTTATATTAATAAAAAAAGTTATAAAAAATAATAAAATCTAGTTTGAATATATCCTTCAGCACTAAAAGTGGACTAGAACTCTGGGTAAAGTTATGTGGATTAGTGACCATAAGCAAACCCAATTTCTAGTCTCGCATTGCATAATTCTCTAAAGAAAAAACCATCTCAGTGCGAGTACTGTGGGGTCCGTATTACTGACTATTTACAAGTTTAACTTTATATTGTCAGGATAGTATTTTGTAAAATATAGTAGTAATATGGTCCTGCCTGTTGGTGGTGTCACCCTTTTGGTAAGAAAACCTAAAACAGCAGATTCCCTGACCCCTTGGTATCTACACGGGATTTAAAGCTTGTTTCTCTGCTCTAATCTTCTTCAAATTTAGCTTCAGAGGTTCTCTTAGTATAATTACTGGTAACCTACAGTCACATGGTATATCCTTCCCGTAGCGCCGTAACAAACAATCGGCTCGTATGGAACCTTCGTTGCCATTATCTTTCAACTTTCTCAAAAACCGTATATAGCATAGTGGAAGTCCGTTTTCTTTAGCTCCAATTATTATGAATTCCTTGTATGCCCATGACGGCCACTGCTCGGCGGGTATTGGATCTCTGTTACCTCTCGGGAGAGGATAAACTTTTTGCATATATGATCTACAGTTGAATGTGCCCATATGAGGTGTAAGGACTTGAACATATTTCACGAAAAACCTTTTAATGTCAACGTCCTTTTGGCTGCAAAAGAAATAAATATTATCAATCGAAGATAACTAATAATTTGGTTTACTTCCTCGGCTTAACTTACTTATCGAGGGATTCCATATCGTCTTTATGAATTCTCCATATGACGCCCCATACATGTGCGTTAGCCGTGGGCACTATAGTGGCAACAGGACCTTCCCAAAACTTTGTTAACTTCATGAAGCCAAGTCGAAAGTTCTACAAAAGCGAGTAGGTTATTCTTTTATCAAATTAATAACAGACAGTAGATACCTATCTACATAATATTGGCAAGGTAATGCATACATCAAGTCGTGCTATAGAAACAAATTCTGCAGACGGACAGAACGTTTTAATATGAAATTTAACCATATTGCCAGCATATGTGAAATAAAGAAACGTGTCAGGTTGGTGAATTTCAGATTTCATCATTTTTGTATCTAATATGATATACCTATACACATATATATACATATGTATGTAAATGGTAACCTACAGTAAATCCGAGCTAGGTAAATAAAGGTTAATAAATGATACAAGATTTATCATAATTTCATGATTAGGTATTTGTAACTGGAAAATTTTGACAGGATTATTGTCAGTATTGACCATGGGTAATAACAGATACAAGAAGATAATCATTACATTAGAAACGTTTATAACTCTATGAAGGTACGTCACAGCCTAGGTACTCACACGACCTACCCGCTTACACGCTACCAACCTATAGTAGTCTGCCGGCCAAGTGCGAGTCGGACTCGCGTATGAAGGGTTCTGTACTGTTAGGTATAAGCCAATAGAGATGCGCGCCGCGCCAGCGCCGGCTACTGCGCACACGGCGACGCGCAGCTCCGGGACCCCGCGCCCCCGCCGCGGGTCCGCGCTCGCGTATTGGAAATAAAGCGTGAGTGCGTTTACAGCAGCCGTTGTTTTACTCATGTCCCGTATCCAACATGTACCATTGTAAAATATTTAATACTGCATACATTAGTGAAACCCCCCTTTAATAGGTATATGTTGTTATAGCAGCAACAGAAATACACACTGTGAACATTTCAATTATCTAGGTACTTATTACGGTTCAAAATATACAGCCCGCTGACAGACGGACGGACAGCGGTGCCTTAGTAATAGGGTCCAGTTGGCCATTTGGTACGGAACCCTAAAATCTATGTATTTCTACTTATTCTTAATAGACTTTGTCATGCCCGTTTTGCTTTTGACGGCAATTTGGTATCAGGCCGCAGCTAAATAAGTCAAATTATAGATGCACGAGTCGATTTTATGTTAAGTAGCGTTTACAGAGCTACCTAGTTCCGTGGATGGGTTACCAATAGGGGAGAGTGGTCAACAGTGGATCACGGGTCACAGTGGATTATTCGTTATAACTCAGTATGTGTGGTATGTGTATTGCTTGACGCACACAAAAAAACGCGTGGTGGAAATTGTTAAATTTTATAATAGGTTAATCGTAGGTTAGGTTAGGTTTATTAATATAGGTAGGTTATAGAATTATTTTTAACTTTTTAGTGCTTCTAGGGTTTTTTGAAGTCGCAGTCTTTTTTTATGCAAAAAATAATTTTATTGCATTTTTTTTTCAATAGATCCAGTGTTCCCCTATATGATTCAGTGTAACCCCTGAGTTGATCCAAAGTGACCCACCCCCGGGTCATAGTGGATCATTTCATATATTTTTTTAAAGTGGTTATTACTTCTGTGTACTATGATTAATTACCATACATTAGTTATTTTGGCATGAATTTTCGCACGCAAAATACGCGCTTAGTCGTGGAGTTGCGGAAACCGGCCCGATTACTAATACTTTGGCATGAATTGCTGCTTTACGGGGCTTGAAAAAACATGATCCACTGTTACCCACTTTCCCCTATTAGTACTAGTATTATCCCTATTATCACAAACATAACACTAGTTTACACGGTTTTTATACCCCAGCTGAAAGTTATTGAATGTTATGTACCTATGTAAGGGTAACCTAGGAAAAATAATAAAAAAATTCTGTCACATCAGGATTTAGAAATATTTAATATACCTAGTAATAATTTTAAAAAACAACTCTGAAAAACTGAAATAAACTAAAAATGACAATTTTTTACTTCTTTTTATAAGTGTTTAGATCTGTTTCTCTTAAAATAGACCAACAGTAGTCTCCTAACACATTTTCATCCCAATATCCTTGATGGCGATCTTCGAAAATCTTTAAATCTTGGTGGAAACGTTCCCCTTGCTCGTCACTCGTACTTCCTAAATTTTCCGGGAAAAAATCTAATTGAGAATGCAGGAAATGGATCTTTAATGACTTGTTTACTCCAAAGTCTTTCCGGATATAGGTTGTTCTTTAGCTCTGCTGTCCCAAAGGCAGAGAAAACAGGCGTACTTTGTATATCCGCTCTGCAATCCTTATTTTACTCTCGCTACTAGTACCATCGGGGCAAGTTGGATATGGAAGATCTTTTGAATGCAATATAAGCTTAGTAACAGATAGACATCAGCATATACAATACCTGACTTAGTTTTCTTATTAAAACCCGATGTCTTCGTAACACAAAAGTAACAGTCATTTTCGTGATTACTCGGTTCTCTTCACAACATTGGTGCACCAAATCCAAGGTATACGTTTTCGCCGGATGACCATCGGAGTAAAGTGATTCTACAGCTTTCACAAAACACTTGAGTAACCCATTTCTTATCTTGATTAGGCACAGGAAATCCAAAATAGTGAAGATAACTTTTTAACGACTCTAGAACAAGTCTTTTCTTTTTTGAAAACATAAATTGTCCACAAACATAACAGAAACGATCAGAACTTTGTTGACACTTTCGTTTCGACATTTTGTTTAAGTTTACTTAAAGATATCTCATAAAGAAAATCAATAAATGGACGACACACTTAAGCAACTCTGTATGATAATTGAAATAAAATAATTTGAGGGTAGAAAAAAAATGTGACGTGATAGAAAATTTATGTCAACACTTTTCAAAATTAGGAAGGTAGAAGATAGTATTGATATTGATTTTGTGAAGGGTATATAAAAAAAATAAAAAAATGTAAACTAGTGTAATCAATGCCTCCCTACAAAATCCCCTTTTTATGGCAAGAAGGCTGAGTCAAAATTTTCCTTAAAGCACAAAATTGGAAAACTACATAAAATCCTTTGATTCTTAGTTTGGTCTTTGTCTTATTTATTGTGAGTTCTCTTAGTCAGAAAGATATTATAAAACACCATAAATTTAAAAGTTTATTAATTTAGCATGTATTCTATTAATATTATGTAGTTATTTAGTATTATGTTATTGGTATATTTTCTCTGAAACAATTTTTTTTTTTTTCTTCTACACCTACCAAAGTGTAATCTATTTAACCCAAAGGTTGACTTCTAGAAAATGTTATGTCTTGTAACATTAAGTCTGCAATATAAAATATATGTAGTATGGTCCTATTTGAATATAACAGATATTGAAGATGAAGCTATATGAACTCTAATCATATTTATTCAAAGGCTAACATCACAGACATTACATTATTGAATACAGATGGTTACATTATCACAAACTTCTCTGTAACTTCTCAATCATTTTAGGAGAGGCTTCCTGCCCATTATTTGGTATTTTCTTGAGTTCCTCAACATAATCTTCTGGAATTTTGCATTCTATTGCACCAGTTATAATACAGTTTAAATATGTTATACATGGTCGTCTCTCTGGTGGCAACTCTTCACCCTTTTCTCGAATTGGTGGGTTGATTGTTTGTTGGTATGTTCGGCAATCTATACTAGAACCATCTGGTAGCACAATTTTTACAGTTTTAGCAAAATACCAATTGGTATCAACTCCTTCTTGTCTACAACAAAAAAAAGTGATAGTAGAATAGGTGAACAATTAATAAAAACATAATATACATAATCAAATCATGCTTACTTGTCTAAAGCAGGCATATCATCATTATGTAGTCTCCATATTGCTCCCCATACATAAGCACCAGGGGTAGGTACTATAGTAGCCGAAGTACCCCGCCAATGTTCAGAATATTTAATAAAATCGAGCAGGTGATCCTTAAAGAATATAATGACAATCATTAACTTCACATAGGTTAGTTATACTATGATAATTTGCTTTAAATTGTAGATTTGCTATCCTATTAGTCATATTTAACAACAATGCATGCAATAGGTATAATAAAATTGTAACGTGTATAGGGTATGCAAGATTTACTTGTCACCAATAAAGCTGGATGAAGAAGATAACATATTAGTAATACTTACGTCTAATCGACCAATTCCTAAAAATTTTGCTGATGGATTATTTATGTGAATTCTTCTCTTCAGTAAATTACTGCCGTAAGCAAAGTAAAGAAAAGTATTTTCGATTTCTTCAAACATAGTGGTAAAAAAAAACGTAGTAGATACGTAGGTGGCGGTAAATTGTTTTGGAATGTAAGTACCTAAGTGCTAAAACGTATTGCAATAACCTGAACGTTATCTACCAAAAACATTATTATGTTGAAATACAAATATCACCCCGGCTGATGACCTTGCTCACCGTCAGTGCCTAGACAGCTGACACACTGACAATCTAAAACAAATACCAAAGATAGTGAATTGAAGTTAGAGGCCGATTTAGTTCGAATTCCTACTAAATTGTATCCGATGTTTCCTAAAAATTGGATAGTGTAATAAGCGCTTTATGCTGACTCGATTCACCATGAAGTGTGGCTATACAAAAACTAAAATTTGCACGTTAAAATACCAAAATATAACTTTTTCAATATTCAGCTGATTATAAAGACCTAATTATATACTAATTTATTTATTCTTATATTCAGAAATAAGAAGATCAAGATAATTATTATTATATTCTTGATTAATGTTAAAAAGTAACTCCCAGCATAAATTTATATATTTAACTGTTGCAACACCACAATTTTGTTTCTATTAACGTTTTGATAGATGGCGCTGTTTTCAATAAAAAAAAATGAAATTTCGTTTTGTTCTAAGTTGCCATAGCATGCACCATTCCAAACATTTTACTGTTCAAACTACCGGTTATAAACAATTTTACTAGCCTACAGTGGAAAAGAATTATAAGTTTAAACCAATTTCTGCTCGCCTACTCATACTTATATGAGTTGTTATGTACAATTAATTGATTAATATTTTTACGATACTTGCTATTTTTTAACCGACTTCTAAAAAAGGGGGAGGTTCTCAATTCGGATGTTTGTATGTTTTTTTTTATTGTTTGTTCGCGCATAACTCCGTCGCTTGCCAACCGATTTGAAAAATTCTTTTTTTGTTGGAAAGGGTATAGGTACTTCCCAAATGGTCCCATGAAAATTTTATCGAAATCGAACAAGAGGTTTTTGAAAAATCAACAAAAATCAAAAAAATATCTACATTGTCTACATTGACGACCTTTTAGTTTACTCTGTATTGGAGCAGTGCGTTTTTTACACTAATGTAATTGGTTCGTTTAGGTGGGGGGAGGGGAGGGGGTTTAGGTACCACTAAAAAGTGAAAAATAAAAAACTTTTTGCATTAAAATACAACCGACCTTTCCACAAAAAATCAAAAAAGTACAAAATAACTTTAATATCGGAAGTCGGTGTTCAAAACATGAAAAAGGAACCACAAACCGAGTTCCGAAATTAAAGTTATTTTGTACTTTTTTGATTTTTTGTGGAAAAGTCGGTTGTATTTTTATGTAAAAAGTTTTTCGAGTTAAACGATTCTACTCCCTCTCATTCATATCAATCATTCTGAAATATTTAGTTGATTAGCAGGCATCAAACAAGATATTGTTATACTTATAATCTTTATTTCTGTCATCGTATAACTAGAACTAACTTTATAATGCGTAAGATTATAAAATATCTCGAGATTAAGTACTCTCGATAAATTGTCAACTGAAAAGTTAGAATACTTTTTTACGCATCAGAATTTACTACCTACTACCTATATGAATTTATTTTAAAATTAGGTAGGTATACATAAACTGACGATATGCACTTTATCGGATTTTCTGGCCTAGCCGCGTAGGAGTAGGTACATACATAGGTAGGGCACAGTGATGGAAATTACATTTGAAAACTTCGGATAGCATTCCGAAGTTTTGATTCGCGAAATATTGAGAAATGAGGGAATGGGCCTTAAATCCACCACGCGGCACAGTGGGCCCATATTGAAAATTAGTGGACTTAGGCAACAAAGTTCCAATATCGAAGTGTTTTTTTTTTTATATGACGTGTTATGATATTCCTGACAACTTTTACTCTTATAAAATTTCTTCTAAAGTTGATAGTTTGTCTGAAAAAAAATAAATTAGATTTTTTTGTATGGAGAGAATCACGTTTAATTTTTTTTCTTCAATTGTACAAATATGCTGGGTGTGTGGTGTGAGTATATGATAGTTAGGGTCATTATCGATCCATGAAAAATAAAATCAGCGCCGGCCATACGCGGCGGCTCACAGTGGACCCATATTGAAAATTAGTGGACTTAGGCAACAAAGTTCCAATATCGATGCGATTTTTTTTTATATGACGTGTTATGATATTCCTGACAACTTTTACTCTTATAATTATTTTTCTAAAGTTGATAGTTTGTCTGAAAAAAAATAAATTAGATTTTTTTGTATGGAGAGAATCACGTTTAATTTTTTTTCTTCAATTGTACAAATATGCTGGGTGTGTGGCGTGAGTATATGATAGTTAGGGTCATTATCGATCCATGAAAAATAAAATCAGCGCCGGCCATCCGCGGCGGCGCGAGTAATCATTCGGTAAAAATATATATATTTGTATGAAATTTTTTGCCGATTAAAATAATTTCTAAGTATATTTTGTGTCTCATATGGCTGTTTTCACCTTCTTTTTAATTAAATATATAGTTTTAATAGCACATAGGTACTTACAACTAGTAATTCTAGCACCTGCATTGTGATGAATGACTCATTTGTTTGTGCGCTCGGCTAAGCGCATAACAAACGAGTCACCGAAAAATGCTTGTCTCTGATTGGCTATTATTTTTTTAACTACCTGCACGTTATCTATTGTTGAATAAATGTAATAATTTTCAGGTTATACTAATTTCGTTAATGATAGGTGAAATAATTTAAATTTGTATGGGCAAGTCGTTGATTATTAATTACATAATCAAGCGTATGGTATAAGTTATCGTTGGTATGATAAATATGAAACTTTGAAGTAATTGTAGCCATGAAAAGGGCTGTTTGTCATGTTCCTAGCCCTGATAGGCTATTGTGGGAATAATATAGAGCCAGATCACATTATTTCTTGTTCCAGAAGTGTGGGATCGGCAAACTTTCGGACTCTGCTATGAGGTATTTTTCTTCCTGTCACAGGGAGGCTCAGTAGTCTGTAACAACTGAATTGCTTCAGGCAACAACTCATAATGAATCTGTTTCGTTATTTTATGCCTTATGTAGGATATGTGGGGATCAGAGCTTATTAGAAGTCATGTCCGTTTTCCGAGTGTTCCTCTTCCTGCCGTTTCTAAAATCCTTATTATGAGCTTCCCAAGCTTCTTCAGAAAAGGTACCTAAAACGAATAAGGTACTGTAGATAAACAGCTGATGTGTACGTGCAACACTATTCGTGCTACTACATGCCCGTTAGTGTATATAAAATTCTAATGCCAAGGTTACAGATGTCTGCACGGTGTAGACATCTGTAACATTTTATTCCATTCGGTAAGTAAAACATAAATATACTTACTTTGATGTATTATTTGACTCGATTGCGTTTTGAAATTAAAATATATGAAGAAGCTTCGGAAGCTCATAAGGACTTCAGAAACGTCAGGGAGAGGCACACTCGGAAAACGGGGATGACTTCTAATAAGCTCTGATCCCCACATATCCTACATAAGGCCTAAAATAACGAAACAGATTCATAATGAGTTATTGCCTGAAGCAATTCAGTTGTTACAGACTACTGAGCCTCCCTGTGACAGTGAGATTATAGAGGAAGAAAAATGCTTCATAGCAGAGTCCGAAAATTTGCCGGTCCCACACTTCTGGAACAAGAAATAATGTGATCTGACTCTATATTATTCCCCACAATAGCCTATCAGGGCTAGAAATATGCCAAATAGCCCTTTTCATGGCTACAATTACTTCAAAGTTTCATATTTATCATACCAACGATAACTTATACCATACGCTTGATTATGTAATTAATTATCAAAGACTTGCCCGTACAAATTTAAATTATTTCACCTTTCATTAACGAAATTAGTATAACCTGAAAATTATTACGACATTTATTCAACAATAGATAACGTGCAGGTAGTTAAAAAAATAATATCCAATCAGAGACAAGCATTTTTCGGTGACTCGTTTGTTATGCGCTTAGCCGAGCGCACAAACAAATGAGTCATTCATCACAATGCAGGTGCTACCGATAACATGCAATAATAACTAAATCTCTACCAGAATTACTAGTTGTAAGTACCTATGTGCTATTAAAACTATATATTTAATTAAAAAGAAGGTGAAAACAGCCATATTAGACACAAAATACACTTAGAAATTTCATACAAATATATATATTTTTACCGAATGATTACTCGCGCCGCCGCGGATGGCCGGCGCTGATTTTATTTTTCATGGATCGATAATGACCCTAACTATCATATACTCACGCCACACACCCAGCATATTTGTACAATTGAAGAAAAAAAATTAAACGTGATTCTCTCCATACAAAAAAAATCTAATTTATTTTTTTTCAGACAAACTATCAACTTTAGAAAAAAAAAATATAAGAGTAAAAGTTGACAGGAATATTATAACACGTCGTATAAAAAAAAATCGCGTCGATATTGGAAATTTGTTGCCTAAGTCCACTAATTTTCAATATGGGTCCACTGTGCGCGGGCCCAGTACCTACACGTTGGTGAATGTTACTTGTCTTCGAATTTTTGGTTCTAGGACATGCCAGTTTCCTCACGATGTTTCCTTCAACGCTTTGAGAGCAGTGGTGATGAAATGAATTACACAAAGTATTGCGCCTGGCTGGGTTCGAACCTGCGACTTACAATTTATTCGTAAGTTGGCCGTTACCACTCGGCCACCACTATGTTCGAGTGGTATGATGGGAGTTAAGTAGAAAGGACAGCGTTTTTTTCCCTTATTGTCCCTCCCAAAAAGTAACCCCATTTTCAAAATGTATTTATTTTCGTTACAGAAGGTACCAAATTTCAACTGAATCTGGTCTAGTAGATTCGGAGAAAATCAGCTGTGAAAGATGGACAGACAACCGAATGATCCTATTAGGGTTCTTTTTTTCATAAAGAGGTTCGGAACCCTAAAAAGTAGCGATTTTGTATAGACATTTTTTCAAACGGGCATAATTATATATATTATGCAGCTAAAAACAGACTGTAACAAAAAAGGAAACACTCAATAAAATCTTAAAATACAAATTAAAGTCATAAACTTATTCCATAAGCTTCATCACGTCAGGCAAAAAGAAGGTTGGTGACGACACGAAACAATAGAGACTTCTAAAGAAAACACAAACATAAATTCCATCTATATTTTTAAAAACCTTTGTACTGCCATGTTTTCCAATGCAATATTTTACAGTGGCATATACTTTCAGTAATCTTCGTTCTACTGCTCTGTAATGGTCGTCAGTGGTCAAAATATCCCCTTGGAATGAAGCTAATAATTTTATTGTCTCTGTTAAACTGCCACCAGACACCAACTCTAATGTTTGCCAGGTCTTGGATGATAATCTGAAATTAAAACGTATACTTAATGGAATTTACCTACTACAAGAAAGTTGGGTATTTTTTTCTTTTGTTCTTTAATGATATCGTATCCATGTTTCTCGGAACCTAAATGGTTTCTATATAATACGTCATTGGTTTCTATGATCTATATGATTTATATGATGAGGTTAAAAAGTTTAGCAAAAAAAATATCGAAGATTTCCGGAAAAAGATTTTTGTTTTGTTTTTCATTAAATTGACATAGTCCAAATTTTTTATTTACGAGAAGCAAAGAAAACAAGATGATAGTTGGAGTAAGTAAACACTTAGGGCCTAAGCGTTTACTTACTCCAACTGCGATCCTAAGATGACCCAACAACCAAAGTGCTAAAGATTCTCAATGTTGGACTTGGATGCAGTGCCCCATAGTTTGCAAAGCATAAGTCCAGTCTGGTTTGAGTATTATATACTTTAATAGAAAGAGTTTATTTTCCAGTATAACTTGATAATTATCTTCTCATGAGCCATATAGTTTTTTTAGTTGTATCGCCTTTCTTTTAGTGGTTTTTTTGTTTTTTGTATTTGGAAATATTTAATAAAATGTGGTCCAATTTGGCTGTTGGTTCAATTTACCATACTTTATAGACTTTCACATGTTAAATATTAGTAGGATACTTACATGCAACACTGATAAAGTGGAGCTAGTATGTCTAGTTCATCCAGCATAGGATTACCAAGCCCTTTGCCATTGTCCAGCAGGATTATCCTATGCTTGTATACTTCATATCGGTGTCGGTCTCCATTTTGTATCAGGAAATCAATAATGGCAATATCAATTAAATTGAGTATACGCTTTGTACTGAGCAGTGATGACACCTTTCTATGAAATTAAGTATTCTGAGTAAAATTGAATTAAATGTATAGAAAAAGGATTTGAAGAAAATTTATTTAACATCAGTAGAATAAAATAATCAATACTTACTTACAATAGTCATTATCATTTTCCCATTCCATTTTCAAATTGTTATAGGATCGTCTCCATGGTGACTTGTTAACTTTAAATTGTTTATCTAAGTACAATATAGCAGCTCCTTCAATATCACCGTTATTGTCAGGGCATACAGTTTCATTTACTTTGCAGTAATAACACTTGCCATACACACATACTCCTTTATCTGAAACAGGGCAGATACAGCTTTTTTTCTGGCGGTTCTATAAAACTTGCGTGCAGGATTAATATTTATATCCTATCCAAACATGTCTAGCAAATATGAATTCTAAAAAATTAAAAACTGCTTTATTTTCGACAAATTCAGTCATATAAGAAAAATAATTTAATTAGTCACCATTTTTAACTATAGTCCTTTTCAATCCAACTGTAGCATGAGCTAGGATCTCTTTGTTAAAATGAATCTTCCTTATGACAGAAGGGGCCACCCACTTATAGTTTAGTATCATTGCTAAGTAGTATGTGAATACTTCTGAGTTGTAGCGGTCATAGCCTGCATAAATGTTGCCTCTTATCACATTACTTAAATTATACCTCTTTGGTTTGAAGTACACTTTATGTTTTCCCTGCAAAAAAAAAGAACAAAAATTATTTGCACCACAAATCATTCTATTCAAGTAAAGTTTTAAAAATTACTAAAATGGAAAGACGGCTTTATGGAGCTAAAATTACGACTTATACCAAATAAATATTAACAAACCTTTAACAGAAATAATAACTTTAACTGTGTCCCTTTGGGAGCATTGTCAGCTAGTGCTATCTGTGAGGTGCGCAAAGCTTGCAATATCTGGCCTGCCGCACCATTCTTATATGGGAACAAAGATTCTTCGTCAGCCCACTGCAATTTAAAACAAATTTATCTTTACATAATTAGTTTGATATTGTGATAGGCTCAACTACACAACCAACGTAATTTAGTTAAGTTTGATTCAATAACAAAAGATAATGAACTGTGTTAAGAATTATATGAAGGAAAAGGGAGTGACAGTTAACAATGGAATGAGGAAATGTGTTGTACTAATTTCAAGTTAATTTAGTGTAACATTTAATATTATTTCTATTAATGAATGAAAGGGTGGATCATTCATCTGTGGAGAATTTAATGTTTAGGAGTGATAATATCATGCACACATTTACTACACATAACTTATGACAATTGATGATTTGTGATATGATATGATTGTGTGAAACGATTCATCAATCTATAAAAAAATCTTTCTGCTATTATAACTGAAATATTATTAATTTTTTTTAAGAATTAATTATATAAATTTAGACAAAAATATGTTCATACCGAGGCAAAAAATAAATGTAGTTATGTGCTTAATAATTTTATTATTGTAAAAATCAAACTGGCCACAAACGTTTTGCCAATACTTACATTTTCCACACTCTGCCAAACACTGTCTAAACTAGCCACAGAAGAGTTAAATGAGCTAATCAAATCTCTTTGAATAGGTAGGAATTTAGAATTTTTATTATGGTACTGACTGGGCAAGCGATTTAGGTATTCATTAATTTCCCTGATTACAGGGGGTATTGGGTCAGATTTCACAATAGGCAGCTTAAAGGTAGCAGGTTTTTGCTCAGTACTCAGTATATAGAAGAAATATATATTCAAAGCTACTAGCAACAGTAGGAAAAGAGAGAACCCGAAGATACAATTCATCGACATACTTCATTTCAATTTAATTCTACATACATTTTTATTTTATGTCTACTCCTGAGTGATATGAACACAAGTATCTCAGGGACGTAACATATAATGCATATACCTGCACGGTTAATTATTTTTGGCTCTTATTTATTCTCTTACCCTTGTCTCGGTTAATAAGACTTTTGTATAGGTTTTTGGCACACAAATTATGTGTGACTTAGAAATAAAACTAAACTTCTCAATGACTAGGGTTTACACTGGAGTGATTCCCAAATTTTAAATAAACATTAGAAAAGAAGACTAAGTTAAAATGTACTGTTTAATTTTGTACAATTTTGAAACGTAAACACAACACAAGAAACGTGATTTTTTCGAGCAACGGGTCGGGTTCATCGTTTCGTCGTCTTGTCGTTTGTCGTAGTATCACAGCGACAGCACTGACAGCACAGTGCTTAGAGTATAGAATATGTAAGGTCTTTGGCACAGTGCCACTCAGTGTTGCCAACACGACTAATACAAAATATGCTAAACTGCTATTAGAATTATGCCAAAGTTATACTAAATGCTATAAAACTATGCTAAAATATTATGCTAACATTCTTTAATATGATTCGCGATTCTCGTGGAGTTAGTGACGTTAAGGTCAAGTTCAAGTGTCCTTAGAGTTAAGGTAAAATGACTTTGAAATTAAATATATTAATAATATAGGTACTTCGAAGGTCAAGGTCGAGTGGAATTGATGGTCAAGGTCAAGTGACTTTGGAGTCCAGGTTCATGACGTTGAGACTCACAGCCAAGGTATTGGAACTCCAGTTGACTTGACTTCAATTGCAATAATATATTCCTTTTTTCTTTTTTAAATCTCCAAAACAGTGTGTCCTGTCGCAAAAATAACGAAAAAATTCGGCCAAGTTATAGCGGGAAGAATCTTGTTCCAGAATCTTATGGTCACCCTACTAGAAAGAGTCGGTTACTTCCAAAGTAGCTCTCTCAGCTGGCTCGTTTTTCGGCATGAGTGTTCAGTCCAGATTGTTATACTAGGTCCATGGCTCTACCATATTTCGGGGATTCCCCTACAAATTTCATTCAATATACTAAAGACAAACAACATTTTTTCACTCCCTTTTAAAATTTTGACCTACAAGGTTGCGTTCCGAAACAGGTTAAAAATTATGCGCCGTACAGTGGGACGTAGAAACTAGAAATAGAGAAAAATAATTATTAATTAAATAATTATAGTTATATGCTAAAAAATATGCTATATGCTAAACAACAAATAATTATGCTTACCAACGTAAAAATATGCTAAATTTAGCATAAAATATGCTAAATTGGCAACACTGGTGCCACTTCTCTGTCTGGAGGTCTGTGAAGACCTGGTGAAGACCATTGACCTCAATGGTGAAGACAAGATTGTCAGTAACTCAATACTGTCAGTCCACAGTGTGTCAGTCTGTCACTAGTTTCACTGTTGGCACTTGGTAGTGACTTAAATTCAATGTCATTATGGCAATGGAACTGTTTATAGTTTTTGCATTGTGCTTAGTGATTTTAATTTCCGTCATACCATGCTTCTGAGTTTCTTGTTAGATCTTTTAGACGGTCGCAACCTTTGCGTCTATAACGATGGATTTGCTACCCGTAGGGTTTCTCCTACCCAAAACATTAGTCGTTTCTGACCTTACTTTCGCTTTCCCTTCCCTAGTGTCAACTCTCTCATGGTCGGTTCTCCCAAACTCTTACGGGAGTGATCACTTTTCTATATTAATTTCATTTCCATGTAATCATCCTCGTACTCCTCCTCTTCAACCCCTACAAAAATATCTTCTTTCACAAGCAGACTGGTCTCATTTTTCCTCCCAATTGGATTTAGAGGATTCCCTTTCCGTTTACAATGATTTCGTTGATTGCTTGTTGAGAGTGGCTGATTCCTCAATCCCCTTGAAGAACTCTACCTGGCGCTTTACTCCTTCTCCCCTTGGTGGGATGCTGAATTCACTGATAGTATTCGCAGACGTAAAGAAGCTGAAAATATTTTCTCCTCTAGTTTCGATATGCCAGATTTCTTAAAAAAAGATTTCTGCTAGTGTCTGTAGTTTATTCGCAAAAAAGATCTGGCTGGCTCAAGTTTTGCGAATCTCTCTCCAGTTTCCTTCGTATGGAAAAATAGTTATTTGAGAGTGCAAAGTTGCTTTTTAACCGCGTGCTCAATTTTGATGACCGAGCAAGCGAAGGATTCTAGAATTGAATCACGAGTGCAACGAGTGATTCAAAAATTAGAATCCAGAGCGTTAGCGATAGAATCAAAAGAGCACAAGGTGAAAAATTTTTGCACTCGAGTGCAACACGTAACTTTTCATCCCACCTCAGCGAGAAAATGACTAAATGCAAACAAAAAAAAAACACGTTTACAATCACAAGATACTTTTATTTCAGTTTAGTTAATGAATAATCCATTATGATAGATTAATACCTACGTATTACAGAATAATCTTTAAATTAGGTATGTATAACAAATAATACTTAGGTATAATGAAAAATTGAAAGTAACGTTGCTACAGTTAGGGGCTTATTACACTATCCAATTTTTAGGAAACCTAAATCGGATACAATTTAGAAATTCGAACTAAATCGGTCTCTAACTGCAATTACACTATCCTGTTTCCTAAATTGGCTTCCTAGAAATTGTATAGTGTAATAAGCCCTTTACTTAAGTTTAGTGTAATATTTTTGTTAGGTAGGTATACTGTAATGTTGGTGTTAGTGACTTTTGTACTATTTTTAGGTAAACTATCTGTCATGCTTAATAGTTGTACTGATTCATTAGATTCCCTTGGCATAAATGTTGGCGAAAAAGGGCGATCGCTAGGTGTTTCTTAATGGATCATTTTTGGTGTAGAAGGGCCAGTCCAAGGATCTGACTGAGGCTCTTTCAGCGTAATGGCTCCTACGATGCCTTCACATATTTTAGACTTAATTTAAACTTTTTTGGATGGAATCCTCTAAGTATCCCTCTACAACCGCATTGGACTTCCAGCCTCCATGGCGCTTAAGGGACAGCAGATCAGCCCCTGAACCGGCCAAATGTGTGGCTGAAGTTCGTCGAAAACAATGACCCGTGTAAAACATGGGTTCTGGAAGTTCAAGAAATGTTGCTATGTCTCGTGGGATACTGCCAATGTTATTGGGCCCCATAGGCTGTCTTATACACTTTCCGTTGCGGTATTGTAGAAAAAAATCGATTGATTGGAGTGTTAGGCTTGATATTTCTCAACAATTGTTACATATTCCTTGCGAAGAACGAAGTTGCGGTCTCTTTTTGTCTTTATGTTAGGTAAATTAATTAATAGTAAGTTATCTGAATGTTTCTCAATATTGTTTAAATTAAGTTGTGTTAATTCATTTAAATTTTAATTATTCACTCTTACAATATAAAATTATATTTAACTCTGGTATCTCGAAACATGATATTTTAATTTTTTTAAACAAAATATTATAGCGACCCTAAATGTTACTTCTGGTGTTCCTCAGGGCTCTATTTTGGGTTCTTTTTTGTTTATTACGTTTATTCATATATGTAGGTACTTGTTTTCAAAATTCTAAAGTACTACCTACTATACGCAGACATCCTAACGTGACTGTTTACTTTTGCAACAATATTTAAATAGATTTTCTGCATATTCTGTAAAAAATAAGCTTAAATTGAGCATATCCAAATGCTGTTGCGTTAGTTTTAATATAAATAAAAACATAATTAAGTATGCATATTCATTGAACAATACAGATCTGGCAAGAGAAACAGGGGATCGTGATCCTGGTGATTTGTTAGAAGATAAACTCCATCTTGATGCTCAAGTTGCTAAAATTTTGAACAATGCTTTTCGTTATGACATCAGCTCAGGAATTTAAACACCCTAGTACTTATTTATACTTATAAGTATAAAACTTTGGTCAGGTCTCAGTTGGAGTACGCTCCCAAAAGTCCTATAAAAATCTAACATGAGAAACAAGTACAACAAACGACGAAAAATAAAGTCACTTAGAATCTGCACCTAGTCGCAAACGTTATCACGGGGCAGCCACTGCACCATATAGTAATAATAGAATACCTATCTACATACCTAGGTACTTGTTTGTGTCGAATCGAATGTAGCTGCGATAAGCGATAACTATTTAGGGCATACGGTCCGCATAGTTGCTAGTCTTTATAAACTGCCTTATATTTAATGTATCTACCACCTTTTAAAAGGGCTAGAGGTATCGTGTAGGTAGATACTGTTGCAGAAATTGTTCGAAAGGCATTCTTATCGCAAAGGACATTACAAGGAACACGGGTGGGTTTTAGACTGTAAGAGTCTGTGATTTGATGATTTCCAATCTATAAAAAAGGTATCGTGTATTCTCAGTACCTACTTCGTACGGAGCGTGGCTACTTCCATTTCTAAAGTTACATTCCATTAGCGTTATTATTAAGTTAGTTCCATTTTTAAACTATATTTATTTTTTATTTATTTAGCTATGGACAGTCGCGGTCAGTCTGTCAGTTCCCGTGACGGTTTAGTTAGACAACGACAGGTTTACCTCAACAGCGGTTATTAAACTAAACAATTATATTTAATCGTAATACTTAATTTAATTTATTCATATCACAGCATAATTTAAACAAATACCTATTTTATCTTTAGGTAAAATTCTTAGTCTAAAATGGATAACCAAGCTGATCTCTTCTCCCTTTCGATGCCATTTTACCGTTCGTCGGAAATGAGAAAATGAAGCCAATGTATTCAGGAGGAAGTAGAGACTCAATGGCACCGAGAGCAATAACCTGAAACAGAAAAATAAAGCTCAACAAAAATTGGAAAATCGAAAACGGACATTTTAAATGAGATACATGTTACCTACATATTATTCGGCGAATAGGCAGCTGCTAAAATTATATGCGAATTTGCACAGTGTAACTATCGTCATAACTATACGAATGACTTGTGCGAATTATATGGGCACCGAAGTGGAGCGCCGCGAAGCGCATCTAGAAGCCGCGCCGCGGCCGAGCCATGCTGTGCCGCGCATTGTAATCCATTTCTCTCATTAATATGTGTATTAATAAATTTGGTATTACTAGGAGTATCAAAAACCGTGCGTTACTTCGCGTTGCTTCACAATGTGACCGGGACCATAAGCGCAACGTTTTGAAAGAGGAAAAGGCGAACAAGATGTTTTAGGTTCAGCATTCAAGGTTCAGGCTTACCTCAAGGTATGTATTAGAAGGACGTCTTTCCATAGGGAGGTCGGAGCTTGGAGTTTTATTTTTCGGGGTTATAACTTCCTCATAGGTTCGGGCCACTAATTGCTGGCCGTTTGGTGTCGTCAGGGTCACGTTTTTCGCGAAGTACCAGCCAACCGATACACCTTCTTGTCTGAAGAAAGAAAACAATACGCTACAGTGGAGAAAAGGTATGAAGACGAATTGGCCAGTAGCATCTGGCACGATGTTCTACGGATCTGAACCAAATCCCCTTTAATCTACAATTTCACAACATAAACCGATTGAAAAAGTCTCCATGGAGTTTTTTCCACGGTATTTTCCATAGGATCTACTCGTTGAAACGTACAACTGCCCCGCTGGAGATAGTGTGAGTTTGTAGTGTGTTTTACGCTCGCACGCTCTTGCTGCTTGTGGCGCTAGCGCGGCGGAACTAACTTCATATATTTGACTGACAGACCTTGACAATTCAAAAGTGCTCATAAATGGTCTATTTGAAATAAAGGATTCTGATTTGATTGGTAGATTTAGCTACACATGGCTCTGCAGGAACATTTTTGTGGATGTTTATAGAGAGATGCAAAAGAAAGAGTATTACTCGTCTAGATGGTGCAGCATGTCGGCATTTATGGTCCACACGGTGCCCCACACCTCCTCGGCGTCGTCTTCTACTATGGTAGCTACGGCGCCTTGCCACGACTCCACGAACATGTTGAAGTCCAACCTGTGGTTCTAATCATAAAATAAAAAGCATTTGAAAGCAAAATTTGGAGATAGGAGTAGGTACTTATACTAAATCATACGCTGAGTCTTGATACACACTTGCTACTTGTTTTCATCTATGTTAAATTCAGATCGCTTTTAGCGACATGGCTGTCCATAGTTACACCCACCCTTCTATACTTATGTGCAAATCTCAAATCATTTATTGCAATCAGTAATGTACACGTACAGGTGGTAAATAAAAATAATAGAAACAATTATGGACCCTGTCGAGCACAGCAAATTTTTTAATAAGTAGAGAGACAACATAGAGCAACTCAGGCGGACTTGCTTTATGAGAGAGACAGATCATTTTAATAATTTTCTTTGTTATTTCGTTTAAATTATTTTATTTCCTACTAAGAATTTTATATTTCCATTTATTTACTTATTCCATCAATATTCTATTAAAAACTAAATCATTTTTTTAAATAACGAAATAATAACCGTTTTTGCATAATTTTAAATTGATTCTCCGCTCCTTTTGATAACGTAACGTAACGTGATGTTATACAGTGTGAAATCTTAATGGTTGTTTTCCCGCGGCAGGACGATTACCCATCAGTAGTACTATCGAAACACAAAGTTTCAAATCATTAAAAAAGTGTTCATAAACTCGAAAGAGCGAGAATCAATAGTAGTGCACTAGATATAACGTAGGTAGATACCTACATGAGACGCACGTGCCGTGCCGCCGCGTACTACATATCGCGCGATGCACTACTGTTGGTTCAAGTCGCTCTCGAGTTTTGCTTATCACAATTGTTAATCTGCCATTTATGGAGTCTAATATTTTTTATATATATAAATCGATTGTATTACCGATACAAACTCAGTTCGCTTTGGGAAAACAACCATTAAAATTTCACACTGTATAGGACGAGTATATAGCTTTTCTCGATAAATAGGCTATCCCACACTAAATTTCTACGACTTGGACTAAAACACTTCAGCTTTATAATATTAGTACTTATAGGTATATTGGTTTTATTTTGTTGTTTTCTTATTCTGTTAATTTCTACGACTTGGACTAAAACACTTCAGCTTTATAATATTAGTACTTATAGGTATATTGGTTTTATTTTGTTGTTTTCTTATTCTGTTATTTTATTTTATTAACATTGAATATAGTCCATATTCAATGTCAATAAAAATGTTGAGTGTAGGTAATTAGTGGCGGGAAGGGGGTAAATTTAGTCTGTGTTTATGGTGCAACGAATAATTTGTTTCTACCTATCCGATTGGGGTTCCTTCTATCTGGCAGAATCTTGATGCTCCGAAATTTATTTGGCATAACACACTTGGCATAATCTTCTTCAAACGAATATTTGTAAACAAATTATTTAGTATAATTATTGTTTGGCCGAATGTTTATATGTATATGTTTGAATTTACATTGGTATTACTATTTAGATGGCATAATTTTATTTGGCATAATTACGTTTAGCAAAATGTGTTCTTGGAGCTACGATTAGTTTGTATAATTTCACTTGTCATATACGTCCTATGAAGATTATAGAATTTCATTTGGAATCTTTTTATATAGGTAGCCGTTTCTATAAAATAGAATTTGTACCTAATCTTAAATTAAAATTATAAAGTATAAAGTACATAAAAAAAAACATTAAAAATATAAATAATAGCAGCCCACCGGTATCGGGAACTGAATCGGGAACAGAGTCCAAGCTACCGGCGGCGGCGCCGCGACGGTCAGAGAGAGGAACCTCCTTACACTTATTATGAATGTTTTATCTTTCTTTTACAATAAAAAAAAAAACTTTCATTTGGTTACTATTATATCTAAGAAATTATACACATTTTTGCATGTCAATTCTCTATTTACATTATGACAGACGTTGCCATGGGAAACTCAGTAAACCACAGACGTGTCAGTCCTCCGCCGCGAATTCCAGTGCCACGGCTCCAGCTTGCAGCATCTGGTCCACATGCCGTCGCACCACCCCTCCGTCTTCAGTTCGAATCTCGTAGTGGACTTGGCCAAGACGACGCAATACCTTGCCAAACTCCCACCTGGCATCTGGGTTTCGATATGAGCGTAGTTGTACCTTGTCTCCTGGAGAAAACATCTTAATGCCAGTTGTGTTGGTGGGATGTATTGCCTTTTCTTGTGGCTCTTCCTTGCGAAACATAACATGTAACTTTGTTCTTATTTCCCGACCAAACATCATTTCATATGGAGTCTGCCCAGCACTATTCGGTGTGCGTCTCAACTGGCTCATGATAGATCGTAATTTGTCATGTAGGTTCCCTTTATTCTCTTCTATCTTCTTGAGCGACTTCTTAACGGTTTGGACAAACCTTTCAGCTTGTCCATTCGTAGCCGGATGGTAAGGGGCAGAGGTGCGATGTTCAACGCCAATCTTCTTAAGGAAAGTTTCAAATTCAGTTGAGGTGAACTGTCGTCCATTGTCTGATATTAGTGTATGGGGAATTCCAAATGTAGAGAATACATCTTTCAATTTGTTTATACACCATGAACTTGTGCATGTTTTTGTTGGAATAATTTCTACCCACTTAGAATATGCGTCCACCAGTATGAAGAGTTGCTGACCAGCTACTGGGCCTGCAAAGTCAATGTGAATTCTTTGCCATGGTTTTGTTGGGATTTCCCAATAGTGTAATTGCACTTTAGCAGGTTCATTTTGATGCATTCTACAGGTGCGGCATGCGCTTACCATGTTTTCTATGTCATGGTCAATGTTCTGCCAATAAATGAAACTTCGTGCTAAAAGTTTCATTTTTACCATACCCACATGTCCAGAATGTAATTCTTGTAATGCTAAGGCACGAAGTGTCCTTGGGATCACTACTCGTGATCCTCGAAAAAGGCAATCATCTTGTACAGTAAATTCATTATCTTTGTAACCAAACTGTTTAAGCGTTCTGCCAGTCCGCAGAGCCAGTAATATAGGTTTTAGTTCGGTGTCTTTCTGTGTTTCCGATTTAATATTTTCTGGATTAATGTGCAGTGAGTTCAATAACTCGATTTGGAATATTGTAATTCTGTCAACTTTATGTTCTGGTGTTTTATCGATGGGGAATCTGGATAAGTAGTCAGCATTGCTATTGTTCAATGATGTTCGGTATTCAATAGAATAGTCAAAACCAGACAGGAAATGGGCGTAATGAATTAATCGCATAGTACTCATAGTAGGTAATGTCTTATGAGGATGAAATATAAGGGTTAAAGGTTTGTGATCTGTCACTAGTATGAATTTCCGCCCGTAACAGTAATGAAAGAACTTCTTTAGTCCCCAGTAAATAGCAGTCGCCTCCTTATCAATCTGACTGTAATTTTTCTCGCTTTTGGATAGAGTTCTTGAAGCAAATGCAATGGGCCTTTCTGAACCATCTCGAAGTCGATGGGAGAGTACTACTCCTAATCCATTTGGTGAAGCATCCGTCGCAAGAACTAATGGTTTCTGTGGATCAAAGTGAGCTAGGACTTTTTCACTTAGAATTTCGGTTTTAATGGCTTTGAAACTCAGCTCACATTCTTTTGACCATTTGAATTCAACGCCAGTTCGCAAAAGTTCATTTAGTGAGTTGGTAATCGAAGCAAGGTTTGGAATGAACTTATTGTAAAAATTTGCCATGCCGAGGAAAGTTCGAAGTTCATTGACATTCGTTGGAGGTTCTGTGTTGGATATTGCCTTTACTTTTTCTTTGCATTTATGTAATCCATGTTTGTCTATAGTGTGTCCTAAGTACTTAATGCTCTTCTCAAAAAAATTACATTTATCCTTGTTAACTTTTAAGTTATTTTCTTTCAGTCTTTCCAATACTTTCTTAAGACGTTGAAGTAACTGAGTTTCGCATGAACCTTGTACAATAATATCATCGAAAAAACATTTAACCCCTTCAATGCCTTGTAGTGTTCTGTCCATGAATTTCTGCCAAAGATTAGGTGCCACTTTCACGCCAAACATAAGCCTGTTAACCTTGTATGTACCTTTATGGGTGCTCAGGGTTTGTAGGTAGGCACTTTCTTCATCCATAACCATATGTAGATATGCTTGGCTGATGTCTAATGTACAGTAGAGTTCACCACCATTCATTTCCGCAAAGATGTCTTCTATTATTGGAATAGGGTACTGCTCATCTTCGATAACTTTGTTTAGGGTTACCTTGTAATCGGCACATAGTCGGATGGTCCCATTCGGTTTCATTACCGGTACTATTGGTGTGCCCCATTCCGAGTGGTCTATTTTGGTGATAACACCCTGAGTGCAGAGTCTTTCAATTTCTTTGTCAACTTTATCCTTGAGTGCATAAGGTACTCTTCGGGGTTTTACAAATATGGGTTGAGTATTTTCACGTAAATTTAGGTGAGCGCGGTAATTTGGAATTTCGCCCAGGCCTTCTGCAAAAACGTTTGTAGAATATTGTTCTAGAAGTTCTTCGAGTTTAGGCTGTGATTCTGTATGTAATTGTCTTATATCTGCTAGCTCTAACTGGAGCTCTTTCATCCAGCTTCTTCCGAATATCGGGTCAACTTCTTTATTAATTAAATATAGTTTGTTGTAGAATGTTTGTTTTTTGTATACGCACTTCACGTATGCTACGCCGAAAGGCTTAATAATCTCTCCTGTATATGTACGCATTTTAACCTCTGTTTTGAAAATGTTCTTATCGATACCCAGTTCTTTGAATTTTTTTAGTGACATCGATGATAGCGCTGCTCCCGTATCGAATTCCATAGATACCTTTTTATTTTCTATGTCTAGCGTGATCATGTATTTTTCTGGAACTTCTGACCTGATGATGTTTATGTCGCAGGCGCTTTCATCGCTAGTAACAGAATTCTGGATCTGATTCGTATTTCGTCCCTGTCTAGGTTGTAGGCAAACTCTTGCAAGGTGACCTTTGCGTTTGCATAGATGGCACGTGTTATTTATGCTGCCACATTTGTCAGCTCGGTGGTCCTCTTTACCACATCGGTAGCATTTACCGTTAAGGTCTGCAATCGTTCTCGGGGGTTGATGGTTTGATGGGGCTGTAGATCTTCGTTTTCTTTCCCATTTTGTTGTTACTTTGTGTACAGGATCTGCCCATGAATTTGTTTCTAGATTTGATATGTGGTTATTTTCAGATTTGCTCATTTCTATTGTCGTAGCAATGTTTAGAAGTTCTGAAAACGTAGCTGCCTTCTCTTGTAATAATTTGGTTCTTATTTCATCGTCTTTTAAACCTCGAATAAGCTGTAGGCATAGGTACTTATCAGCAACGGACTTTTCACAGTTAGGGCAGTTAAAATTGCAATTGGTTGTTAGTTTCCTTAGCTCTGATGCATATATTGGTATAGTTTCGTTTTGATTTTGAACTCGAGAAATAAATCGATGTTGTTGCACCCAAATACTTGGTTTGGGGTCAAGATATTCTTCCAGTAGTCGAGTTAAGTCTTGGAATGCCATATGAATTGGCTCCTCAGGTGCACAGAGATCGTATAGTCTTTCATGTAATTCAGGAGGTAATGCCGACAACAAGATGTAAACTTTCATACGAGGATGATTCGAGTAGTTATTCAGTAAAATGTGCAATTCCAACCTTTTTACGAAGTTCTTGAAGGATTCTCTTTCTTGCAAAGGTTGTAACTGTGTTTTTGGCTGGTTCGTTGCTATTTGTACTTGGCTATTGCCATCTACGATCGTAGTGCTTAGATTTCCTAATGTAATGGGTATATTTTTCAATTTTAGCAATTGTACCTTTAAACATGTCGTCAGATCTTCAAATTCAAATCTGTAGTCGATTTCATTCTGTTGATTTTCTTCTGCCGTTTCAGCTTCTATGTATTCCTGGGCTTTGTGGAACTTGAGTAAGTTTTCGTGTAGGTTTTCAATACGTAATGTAATCTCTTCGTCGGAGATGTCAGTCAACGCACTGATTGCATTTTGAATTTTACTCAAGTTTCCTCGTAAAGCTCCTCTTATACGTTTTTGTTTAGTGAGTTCTATATTTGCCATCGTCGCCAATTATTATATCTAAGAAATTATACACATTTTTGCATGTCAATTCTCTATTTACATTATGACAGACGTTGCCATGGGAAACTCAGTAAACCACAGACGTGTCAGTTACCTAGATTTCATCTCTCATTTGTTAATCTTTCATTTGGCTAGATATGGTTAAAAAAACTGAAGCGTAGAGAGATCACCGAGGCTCCTACCTCTATGGTGATGAGCGATCATAACCGCGAATATTAACTTATTTCATACAGAAAAACAAACCTTATCCATTTCTCAATAATTGCCGATATAGTGGATATCTACCGTGTTAGTTTGTTTAGTTAGTTAGTATTGCCTTATATTATCAGAAATACCTACTTATTAATCTGATTATTGAAACGTTAAGCTTACCTTTAGTCTAGCGATGCTGTAGAAAACTGCAGATGGGTTGTTGAGGTGCAACCTTCTCTTTAACAAATTACTGCCGTATGCATAATAAAATATTGTGCCATTAGGACTTGTTTCTATATCTAAACCACTATTTCCACATACACATATTTTTAGTAAACTTAAAAATATCAACGATAAAACCGTTTGAGATTGCATGGCTGCACCGATAAGAACGAGAACAGTGCTCGAAGGCAAGTAATGAATGGAATTAGATTCTCACTGGCTCTAGTTCAAATAAATAACCTTTGTCGTAGGTATGTTCAAGGAAAGGTCACGATTTGATAATTCCTTGCTACTGAGTGAAACTATGTTGAACACGTCATAGAAATGTTGAGTTGGCTAAGCCTTTTGCGTGCACCTGACGTTTTGGTATATTTGTGACGTTCTTAAGAAGGAAGGTATTGCACACACAAGCAAGGAAAATCTCTCTTGATGATTTATTAAGAAACCGTAAAAACCAATCTTACTAGAATTAGTCAACCAATCATATCGTGCATACTTAGCGACCGCATTCGCTCGCGACGTTATAGTGAATCAAAATATCCTCGAGTCTGGCAAAATATTATCGAAGTATTACGGACTAGTAGCTATTGTTTGAACAATATTTTTCATAACTAGTCAGAATGCGCAATTACCTACGGGTAACTCTATGACATGTGTAATCGAAGGTTTTATTTAAATTATGAAATGGAATGGTCATTGTCCGTATAAAGAAATAATTTAGTAGAATGTGTGCGCGCGCATGTGTCTGACTATCCGCGTGTTTTGCTACTTGTGTGAGCTGCTTTTCTCTGTAACTACTGGACCAAATCAGTTGTAATTTGGTACAAAATAAAAAAAGTAGGTATATTTTGAATATGGGGTCACTCTTTGGGGAAGAATACAAAAATTATTTTATTCTGAAGTTATTAAAGAAAATACTTAGATGAAAATTTAATCTACTGGAGCTAACGTACTGGAAAATACAGAGTAGGTACTTATGTGTAGCCTAACTAAAAACTTATTAGAAGCCTAACTAAACCTATTAAAATATATTATTCGTTCGGTACCCTTTGCACGCGACTCCGGCTAGCACTTGGTTGGTTATTTAACAAAACAAAGTGAAAGCAAAAATTATTGGTAACAACTCACGTAAGTACGTATTACTCATAGCTTAATCCTTTATAGGAAAATATTTTGTAATACACATGAGAAAATTATAGGGAATTTGCACTTGCATAACATTACATTATTGCGAGAGCTAACTTGTACTTAGGTTTTAAAAACCCCTAGATATACCGCAGCTGGCTAACAGGGAAATTCATCATGATGACGTGGATATCATACGTCAGTTAAAATGTACCTTTTGTTTCCTGTCTTAATGACGTTTCGCGTTTCGAAGCGCTTTATCAATTAAGAGCTTTTTCCCGTGGGCTCGTACGCGCTTATCCTTTTTCTATATAGCCTTCCTCGTGAATGTGAACAAAAATAATTTTCCAAATCCGACTGGAAGTTACAGAGATTAGCGCGTTCAAAAAAACAAACAAGCTCTTCAGCTATATTATTAGTATAGACTAGCTGCGCCCGCGACTACGGTCGCGTGGATGTCGGAAAATAATATGTCACATACATAAAATGTATGTAAAGATGAACCCATCCACAGACCGACCTTGGCAAGTGTTGCTTAAGTTCTTCGTTGAAAGTCGATCCGTACGGCTGTTATTTTTTAGTCACGAACTTCGTATACGTACATAATAAGTATATTATTTAAAGACACTCAATCATGAATAGGAGAGGTTATCCGGCCTTTCTCCCAATTTAATACGGCTAAAGCGGCTGGTCTCGCTGTCGGCTTTCAAGTTTTAAGACCCGGCAATCCTACACGTTTACGCTTATAAGTTGTCACTTAGTCAACAAAGCAAATGTGCATTAATAGACAAAAGCGAACGTCATTCAAATGATATGTATAACGCCACCTATCGACCATAGAGGTGACGTGTTAAAATAATATGTAGTTCGGACGATATAAAAAATCACTTTTCCCCTACTACGTATTAAAAGTTTCACAAATAACTCATAAATATATTTTGGTGTTATTTCCAAGCAATCGAAACTATTACCATTCGAAACTATTACTATTTCAATAAAAAAAAAAGTTATTTCTTCTAGAACACTTTAAGTTCAAATATTTTTTGATAAAGTGAAGCAATTGCTATGAAAATTAGTTATTTTCTCAGTTACGCAAAATTTTAATGTATAAGTTTTCTATATTTGTAGGTACTATCTACGTGATGCGTGCACATCCAAACAGACAAAGAGACAAAAATTGAAAAAATGCTAGAAATCGGTTCTGGTAGTTATCCTTTAACTCAGTGGTTATTTTTTTTAATATTTACAAAAACGATTCTTTTACAGGTTTATCATACGTATAGATAATGTGTCTCGGATACCTACGCAAAGACATAAAGCTACGCACACAAAAGAAGCATTTTTTCTCTTCTGCCAAAAAGAGTTGTGAAAAAAATTCACTTAAACCACACATATAGGCACACATATATTTTGCTGTCAAGGTAACGTTCCAAAGGTTAGATCTCTATTGGCCGGTTTACACGGGCTTCGTAGCTAAGCGCTTAGTACTTGTCACTAATACTAAGTCCTCATGTGTAAACACGCTGATTAGTGCTTAGTATTAGTATTTGTGAATAGTGCAAGTGAATAGAAAACGATCCTATTTACTAAGCGACAAGTCGATACCCCCACCACGATTTAAGCACTTGTCGCTTGTTGACCGTGTGTAAACAGCTCGACAAGTTAGCGACAAGTCGTCGGCGTCGCTCTATTTCGAATGTCAGGTCACTAATAACTTTTACTGGCTCCACCGTGTAAACGGTTACTTTTCACTTGTCATATTGAGGCTTAGTATAGTGACAAGTACTAAGCACTTAGCTACAAAGCCCGTGTAAAACGGACATATGGCAAGAAATTACATGGAAGCTATTTTAAAAATAATAAATAACACAGTTATGTTTACATCATTAATGTTGTAATTATTTAATATGAGAACGATGTAAAAAGACGTGCACCATAAAAGCGACCGGAGCAAAAAAAAAACAAAACAATTCAAAGAAATAATTAGTCTAATTCTGTCCTCAGTGTCCATGTCGATAGAAAAATAGAAAAGGAAATTTCTTGTTGTTTTTATATCGTGCTATGATATCAATCGCACATTTATAAACGTCTTGCTACATTGCATACCTATTGTGTGAAATCACACTGCAAACAGAAAATAACAAGTTTGTTTTTATCTTTTTTATTTAGCTTATATTCCCGCTACTTGACTCGTGTGGCCACTAGAATACGCAATTACGCAGTCTCCGAGCATATAATAATAATAAACATTTCATTCAGACGAGGTCCATATTTTGTTCGTAACAATATAATTAAATAAAAAATAACACTACACTACCTACCATTAGAAGATGTTTTGTGGTTGATCTGCAGAAACAGTATAATGCGAGTGAATAGGGAGCCGCATCTTTTTCTAATTATATCAGCAAAGCTATCAACCCGCGCCTCAGCAAACACCCAGTAACAAAGCAAGCAGTACCTACACCCGCAAATGTAGCTTTCAATCAGTGAATGAATTCATAAATGGGTCTCGATCAGAGAACCTTTAATTTAACCTGTATATTAGCCGGCACTGTCCCACTCATAGATAGAATAAACCCACTGCTGGGCAAAAGCCTTATCCAAAACCTTTCCCCACCCCACTACGAACAAGGCCTCACAGTACGCATCTATGCATAGATTATTATTACCATGCGCTGTAACGCTGTTACAGAGGACGGCGACGTAACAATGATTTGAATGGGCCCTTAAGTTGACGTAAAGGCAGTTTAAAACAATCGTGGAGCTCGTGTGTTGTGCGCCGGGCGCAGGGGGCTGTTTGTCGCCGATACTAACGCGATTACACCCAATCAGCAGCGTCGCCGCCCTAATTGGGCGCACCCGATGCGAGGGCGGGCTTTTTTAACAGCTTGCGCAAACACTCTCCCCAGCCTGGGCCGCATCGACAGCCCTGCTGTTTGTCTCTCAGTTCACATTTACGAAAAACTCAGTGCATATTATTAGTTTATCACATTTCGTCTAATAATATTTGCTTTGCATTTTATTTATTTAGTTTTGTGTGTTTTAGTCAAAATGGATAATTTTGATAATCATGATAATTTCAGAGGAGTATAAACATCAATAGAATTGCATAGCACACTCTCACAGTTCTTATGATTCAATTACAAATGTATAGTTTTCAGATTTTTCGGTGTACCTACTTATTGTATAAGTAAATATTACTTGCCAAATTTCATAGTGCTAGATCAACGCAAAGTACCCTATACATTTTGATTTCCTTGTGAGGGTCGAAACATACATTTTTTGCGGCATAAACGGCTGTATCTTTATTTTAAGTTAACTGAAAAATTTGAATCTTTTCACAGCTTCAAGGGACTGTAGACCTGAGTATATGGAATTGGGTTCTCTGTCTGTTTGGTATCTAGTAATTTCAATTCGATACCTCCACGTGTTCCCGAGATAAGGGTCTGGACAGACAGACAAACGGACAGACTGACAGCAAAGTGATCCTATAAGGGTTCCGTTTTCGCCGACTGAGGTACGACATCTTCGAAAGAACTCTCACTAAACTTTATACAGATAATAGGGATGTTTCCTGAGTAAAAAATATATGATTATGTTTAGTCCGTCAGTTAGATTATAGAAAAATATTGGACACGTATTTTTTCCTTTATCAAATCTATAAAAACTGACGAAGATACAAAGCATCAAAGATCAGGAGTGGGGGCTTGTGACGTTACGGCTCGGTAAAAATTGTAGCGAGTAGTGACATCACACGAGTTTTCAACGCTCTGTATCGTCTTCATTTTTTGTCTACGTGAAAAAAGAAAAAATACGTGTCCAATATTTTTTGTAAATCTATATAACGGACTAATTAGATTTTTTTAGTCAACTACCCTATTTTGAGAGTTTTGAATATCATACCAGTAGTTATCACATTCTTTATTTATTATTTAATCACGATATTAACTATGCAGGTTCAAGCTACCCGTACCCGTAGGTAGCAGGACTAGCAGGCACCGGCCATACAGCCAGGCTGTCATCAATCAGCCGCAAATGCAGAAACAATATCGTCGGCCGATGGGGATGCTGCAACACACCCCTGCCTACCCCTGATTTATGAGGGATGTCAAATAACAAACTCATCTGTATCATTGTTTGGCGGTAGTCGCTTAGTGATCATCCGTTTCAAACTTTTCATTTGTTACAATGAATAAGTATTTCGATTTCGTTGCATGACTCTTGGTAAATAGGATTTTATTATTTGAGTGTTATGATTTAGTTTTCTGGGTAGCTTCAATATTTTACGGAATGCTGCCTTTAGCTTGATGCAATTCAAGGTAAGTGAAGTGTAAAAAGAATAGGTTCGCACATCGTTACCATGCAAATGACTTTCGAGCGAAAACAAATTTGTAATTTAATTTTGTTCAATCAAAATCAACGTCGTTATTTAATAGCTACAAACGATACTTCTACTATAAGGTAAATCGACGCACTAATGGATACCTTAAATTTAGAAGAGCAATCTGGACCCCTTAGCAGGAAAGTCTTCAAATAAAAAAATCTTCCTGTGTCCCAATGACATTTTAAATTTTAACACGGACTCACAGACCAACTTTTGCCATCTAAAACGTAGTGTCTTAAAGTAGGAATATGTATGTAATTAGAAAAATAAAATGATCAAGGAAAAGATTGAACGTCCGTCATCTAATATTTATTGTAAGTACACAACTATGAACAGAGCGTTGATAATTGATACCGAACACTTAATTATCATATTTACATTCATCTGTGATCGGAATAATATTATCTTAACAATAATTAACTTACATATCAAGAGTTCATTTATTTTTAGTACATCTGCGGCCATGATACAATTAGAAATAACGTGGATGTAGAATAATAAAGAAATACGAAATTTAAAAATCCATCACATTATTCATTTTACATTGATTAGGAAAAAGCAATCCAAACAGCTTAGAAAGAGAAAAAATCAGAAAACGTGGAATTTCTATATTTTTCAAACAGCCGATTTAGTTACGAACCGAGTTTTAACCTGCATGCTAATTGCATGATGCACTAAATCACCATTTCTTTCACTACCGAAGGAAATTCCTAATTAATAATTTCTCCTTATTTTTGAAAATTCGCAATTAATAAATAGTGTTGTCTTGTCAAAATTATAGGCATTGAGCTTAATTATGTAAATTTAGTTACTTACGTAATTACTCGCCAAGTTGGATATCAACTTATAAAGCCATATCTGACCTACCTGGCTCTCTAGTAGATTGACTCCAAGAGGGGAGAATCAGAGGTTGTTGGACAATATTAAGGAGTGTTTTTATGTGGCATTAAGTCCGCCTTTGTAGTTTTTATTTAACTAGTGCATTAAGTTTTAATAAATATGCAGCAGTAGAAGAGAATGGTCCGAAGAAAACTTAATTATAAATATCGTAGGTGATAAAGGCCGTAGATGTACCTATGTGGTAGCCATATCGTGGGCGCCATTTCATGATGTAAAAAAAAGGTTAGGTATAGTTTAGATATGGTGACCATTTCACGAAGCAACCAACCATTTTGTATAATGTCCGACACTTTATGAAGTGGCTACTTCAACGATGTGGCTACGACACGTATGATAATTATAATTTAAACATAAACCAAGCTAAAGAGATCATCGCGTCCCGTCCCAACTCGTACACTTATCACAGCTTATTAATTTACAAATACGTCACAGTCCGATTTACTCGTTTGGTCGTTTGTCTCTTACATACTGGTCTGTACATCGTGCCTGATACAAGCGGAGACTTATTTTCACAAACACTGTACTTATGTTTACTGTTAAGATTCCAGTACACAATGAGCAATATAAAAACTTCAGCATCTTATGGTGTTTTTTGAGGTTTTCGTTCTAGCCTTCCACAAAAAAGTAGAAATAAATATCAATAAAATTAAACCTGCATTGTGATTCCACAGAGCAGTGGTGGCAGAGTAGTAACAGTCCCGACTTACGAATTGTAGGTCGCGGGTTCAAACCCAGCTAGGTGCATTACTTTTTGTAATTTATTTATTTACCATAGCTCTCAAAACGGTGAAAGAAAACATCGTGAGGAAACCGGTATGTCCTAGAACACAAAATTCGAAAACCAACCATACCTGTACTGGGCCCGCGTGGTGGATTACGGCCCATTCCCACTCCTAGAGGAGGCCTGTGTCTCAGCAGTGGGAAAATTAAAAAGCTGATTATGCTTATGCTTATGCTATGGTGATTCCTGTGTTAGGGTGCTTACATAAAGAAACAGGTCCCCGGTGTAGGCGAGTCTGTGCAGGTACCTACAATATTGCCTTGCTATCTAATGCTCTCACTTCTTAAGAAACATGTTCAAACGTTTCGGTGGCGACGAGCTCGACTGGGTTGTCAATCGGGGCAGATTTACCTGGCTCTTTATGCTGGTTAATCCTGCACCGAGAGGAACCGACCCTCACATCTGTGCCGGAAACCTCTTTCTTTGTGTAGCCTTACAACTTATTAACAGGCATAGCTAGAGCATTTGATAAATTATAATTGGATTGGTACAATAGTAACATGGATTTATCATTGCGTGCCGCATACTTAGTAACGATTTAAGACTGTATTAAAACCACTTCAATAGGGTTGTTTCCTGAGGAATAAAAATATGATCCTATTTAGTCTGTCAGTTAGATTATCCAAAAATATTGGACCCGTATTTTTGGCTTTATGAAATCTCTAAAAATTGACGAAGATAAAAAGCTTCAAAGATCATGAGTGGGGGCTTGTGACATCAGGGCGTGGTAAAAATCGTCGCACGGAGTGACGTCACACGAGTTTTCAACGCACTATATCGTCTTCGTTTTTTGTTTACGTGAAAAAATAAAAAATACGTGTCCAATATTTTTGAGGAGTCTATCTTACGGACTAATTAGATTTTTTTAGGCAACTACCCTATTGTCGGTATTTGTAAACGGGGCCCCATAGGGTCAGTGCCTGCTAGGGTTGCGGAATTTGTTCGAAAGAGTCACCGCGGCCCTGGAACGCAATGGGCACAAGAAGGATCACGAGTGGGTTTTAGTCAGTAAGAGTCTGACACTCCCTTCCGCTCCGCCCAGAGCGGGAGAAGTCATTTGATGATTCCCCATCCAGAAAAAAAAGTTGGTATTTCATGTTTAAGATACCTTTCTAAGTAGGTCCCTTTGTACAGATGAAGCACTCTAGGTGAATGATTGATCATTGTGTCCTGGATCTAATTATCTTAAATCTATAACTATAGGTGACACCCACATAACGAAGTTCAACTGATTATTATGTTTACAAGTTTAGGAACAAGGAGTCCTCAAAATACCTTCAAGGTGATTTCGCAATGGGCGTTAGAAAAGCGGAAGTATGACGCCGCAGGTGCAACTAAAATCATTATATGTATGTTTACAAAATACTAACAATTCACGTTTATTTCAGTCAGCAGATGACCTAACACTTCTTCATGATAAGTTTGATATAAAGACAAACAAGCCATCATCAGTGTCTGGCTGTCAAAACCCATTATAACGACTACTAGATGCTCTAGAAGTTTACTAACTAATGCAAAAATTACGCGGCGTCTTCGCGCTTATTCGTAACGTTTACGCGCGCCTACGAAGACGCTTCGTGGTGCTACGCACTTGCTACGCTTTGGTGCGGGTCTGCTGCTCTTTGCTACGCATGGCTACGAGCTGCTACGTGCAGGTACGCCGCGCCTACGCTGAACAAATGCCCATTGCAAAGAAACTTTAATAGATATTTTTAATATTAGGTAGTATCGGTTTAGGACATTCAATTCACCTGACTAGAACTTTTATTCGTTGAAAGGCTATTTTATATAAGAAGACTTTATTTTTAATTTGATACATATTTAGACGATTTTTTTCCAAATGGACAAGATTTCTACCAAGTAGTTCATCAATAAATTATTGTAAACCATACTCCGCTATATCAAACAGTCTATGTATTTATAATCTAGAACTGTAATAATTATTATTTATTTATTTGGTATTGACGAATTTATTTCATTTTACTTATTGATAAATAACTATGTACAGTACAATACGGGACTATATTGAAAATCAACATTTTGCCAAACATATCGAGCCAATAAATAAATAAAAATGTACTTAGATGAAGAATTTGGAAACTTGGGCATCAGAAAAAGATAGCAAACAATCTGGCTTTTAACTTGACATGTTTTTTGTTGAATTGAAGTTGCACGAATCAAATATTCCAATATGTAGCCGACAGGATGATTTCGGTGAGCAGTTGGAAGTCTTTGAATGATCCAGTGAAAACGCCTAGTCGTTTGACGACTTAGTTCGCAGCCAAAGTTGGTTGACCAAGTTCGGCATCGAGCGACAAAGCGCTTGTTGTCGACCGTTGCGTAAAATGTAGACCGCTCCGCCTTCGGCATTCCGAATTGGTCTGCCGAAGTCAGCAAATGACCCAGGGTGAATAAGCCATAACTGACGTTAATAAAGCACAGAAATAAAGTAAATATTATGGTGGCTATGTGTCTGTGGGCGCGGGAGCTGGCGCGGGCGCGGGTGGTGGGGAGGCGCGCGCGGCTGCCATGGCCGCCGCGTGGCGCCGCGCCTTTAGGCGCAGGTCGGCGATGGACGACGAGCGACAGCGCGCCGCCAGCGCCGCCAGCCCCGCGTACGGCGGACACAGCGCTGCCGCTGCCGCCGCCGCTGCTGCGCTGGCGTACTGCGCCCAATAAAACGACCACTTCAATATACTGTGTTATGCCCATATCCCAATAGTTTGGGGTCCGTACAAAGCATATTCTATTTCCATACTTTTATTATTATTATACTTTTTGGCCGAAACTATTCGAAGTTGATTTATTCATTACGTTGTCACGTCGTTGTTTTTAAAGTAAAGAAAAGTTTAATTCAAAGATTTTCATATATTTACTATACCTACTTAATTTTACCTGTTACTTGTTAGAATTAGATTGGTCCATAGCGACTTATCTCAATAATCTCTGGAGTAGCGTAGGTATTTGTATGCTTACCTGATGAGCCGCAGCAGAGAGCAGCGCAGAGTCGAACGGCGCGAACGCAGTAGAGGGTGGCGGGTGTGGTGCCAGTGGCGGCAGCGGTGGCGCGGGCGGGGGACGCGGTACCGCCGACAAGCGCGGCACCGACACATACGGCGCCACGCGGCACGGCTCCAGTGGCGTACCGCCGCCGCTCACTAACAGACCTGAGGCAGGCAGAAAGTCCTCATCACACATCATTATCATCATCGTCTAATGTTGCCTGTATAGATATGAATGCTGTTAAGTATTCGTGTGCTACCCCACGGAAAATCGGGCTATGAGTTATGAATGCAGTGTTATTGGAGCGCATGATCCGCCTTTCTCTCTTTCTTCCGGTTTGTGTCCAGCGTGCTTCTTCAGACCGAGTAGAATTTGGGCGAAGAACTTTTCACTTGATCGGTCCATCTTGTAAGTGAACGACCGTGAGATCTTTTTTTTTGCCTTCGGTGTTCCCAACCACAATTAGTTTTAATTTACGCCACATCTGCGCACTGTAGCTAATATTAGAAAAATTGCGTTGTTTACATTTGGTGGACAAGCGATTTTTTATTCGGAGCGCTGTCCAAGGTATTCTTAGCATTCGTCTCCAGCAAAACATATCGAATACATCAATCCTTACTCTGGCCAGGACTCTCCTAGCTTCTACTCCATATAAGAAGATCGGGAATACCAGGACTCGTATCAATCTCATCTTGGTTTTGATACCAATTCCTCCTTCTTCCAGATGTTGTTTAAACGGGTCACACGCAACGTTTTCCATCTTTTGTCTTTTATCTCAGGGACATAGCCACATTGCAGATTTGTGAGCTCAGGTATGTACTTGTAGCGGTTCACGAAGTTAATGCTACTAGGAATGTTTCAGATGAAATTAGTTAGCTTGTCGGCTGGACTTACTATCATCACTTAAGTTAATAGATGTTACCACTTTCTAGCACGAGTCTTTGGAACGTATCTTTCATTTCTGTTGCCAAAAGAACAGTGTTGTCGGCATAGCGGAAATTTGAAAATCTCTTTCCAAATACCTTTCCTCAATTTTCAATGGTCTTTCGAATAATTTACTCACCATTTCTGTTAAAAAACGCAACACATTCTGTCATATTCCACAATGTGCCAATTGCTTGCTGACCACGGACGGGGTTGTTGAAATCGATTGAATTGTACTCTTATGATTTGGCGAACGTTAAGTATTTGTTCCCGCGCTCCTCTGCCCTTGTCGAAATCTGCCTGCTTTTCGGTTATCGTCGGCTTAGAAAAGTTAAGACGTCTATTGATAACACGGAGGAGGATTTTACTGGCATGAGACATTAACGCTATAGCCCTGTAATTTCCACAGCTTTTTGAAGAGCCTTTCTTATGTAAAGCTATACACATCATCCACCACCACAACACCGATTCTGTCTGGACTTTGGCCATCTTCTAGTATTCCAGAAGGTATTACAGATTTCGGTGATAGCCTTTGTTTCCTCACATACCTACTTTTTAGGCTAATAATAGCATCCTTAAGAGCTCGGGTGGCTTACCCAATTTCTGATACCAGGGCCCCAAGTCTGCTAATTTTATAAATTTGTCATTCCAACACGATCCCATTGTCATTTTGTTTAAAGTTCGTAATCTGCTAAATTCATAATGGTCGATCATTGGTCGGTCACTGGTCTCGTAATACTTTTTGATAACCGAGCTATTAAAAGAAATGACTACAAAACGACGTTCTAATGGTAGGTCACTGATCAAAGGAACTCTCAAAATTTTAGCAGATTACCGCATACGTCTGTCATTCATTTGTCATTATGTACGAGATTATTATTCTTTCAATGGAGTGTCAGTGGTTGACCATTGGAAAATCATAATGACACTTTTATATTAGTAGATTACGAAACTTGTCAAAATCGACCATTATGAGATCAATGATAGACCATTCTGACACTATTGTAATAGCAGACCCGGGGCCCGGATATGATGGAGGTTGGATATCATATTCTTCTGTCGTTAATGTAATATTAGCGTTATTTAGCTCTCCTATGTAAATCATCTACGCAGTAGTTATTTCAGCTTTTTAAGATATATAATTGACAGTATACAAAAAAATTGCATGTCATTATGTTATGATTGAATATGATAAGCTACTATTATGCTACCATTAGAAGAACTTTTGTAGCCATATTAATCCGCAAATAAATGTTTGACTTTGACTTTGAGCCACATCTGTAAGTAGACACCCGACGGTTCCATTCCGTTCTATTATTTTTTGGAAAAGATTTTTTAGTGAGTGCTGTTCGATTTCGAGACAGATTTCGATATAGGTACATATTGTACTTAAATATTTCTAATTTCTTAGCTTAACATGTTTAATTTGAAAAAATAAACAAGTTACTTATAATAACTAAAGCTTTACGGTACATAACACGTTAATGCTAATTCTCAGTAATTTACTATAAAATCTAGGTTTTTAAAATTAAACTATGCATTGCAACAAAAAAAAAGAAGGATACCACATTACCATACTTCATGTCTTAAAATAAGCCGAAAAGGAGGATTGTTCTTAAAACAACTTTACTTAGTTAGTAGTACTTAGGTAGTAGTTGTTTACTCAAAACTACCTTGACGTGGGTCGACACACGACCGGTTAACACAATCCTGATATCATCTATGACTTTAATATAAAATGTTTTAAGTTTTATAATTAAAACAGAGAAGCTATTGATAACGTATAATCATTTTTACAGGTTGAATGGAATGAAAACATATAAGTAACCTATACATAATCTAAGGAAACATTTGTGTTTATGAAGAAACATTGAGCTTCTTGAAACTACCGCAAAAACACTTATTTAAAGATTTGGCCTTCCTGACACAGTTAGGGTACAAAAACACCACAAATGTAAGTCTTTGTAAATAGGTACCTTACCACACATCACAGATGAAATGCATCAGCATCCGTATGACTGTGTGTCTAGAGAGTTGCCATTCAGGAGTATATAATGTTTTAATTAAGTAAATCAATCCACCTTTTGAGGATTCAGAAATAAATCCATTATAAATGAAACAAGTTAATCTGTCGGCGAGTGACAGTGACGCGGCGGCGCATCGATCCTCTCGATTGGCAGAGACAAACGAGCGCTCACAGCTTCACTAAGCCACCCAGACCCGTTCCCGAACTCCACTTAATTAAATTGATATTTAAGTAAAGCATAATTTGCTCGTAAATTAAGTGAGATCCGTTGTTTATAGCCCGCCTGTCGGGCGAAGTGGCCAATTAATAAATTAACGCGGATCTTCTCGACTTAAGGTGCTCCGTGGGTCTCGTCGGAAAGATTCATTCATTTAATTACTGTTAATAGAATACCTCGCCTTTCGATTATATCAGACGCGATTTTATTATATCAAAGTGGGATTATCCGCAGATGAGTTTCTTTATTGTAACGATGACAAAGGGTTACTGTCTTGTAATTTCATCTTTTTTAATTAATTAGCGAAAACTAATTGATTCTAAGTAATATAAGTTCTTTTAGAATTTTAGTTGTTTTTAGTCAAGTTTATTGACGTTATTGTCATGATATTAGGTGACGATAACATTATTTCGGCCGTAAAATAAATGCATACTCAAAGATTCGTATTAAGAATATGTGAGAACATATCCTACAAGTGTGTGTGCGGGCGACGGGCGGCGACGGCGTTGGGGCGGGCGCTCGCTGTAAATCAGAACCTCTCGGGTCGCCGTCGGCATTATCAAAATGGATGTTCCCCGCGCGTATGAGTTATTTCCATATTTGACACCGAATTACTTTCGAGAAGTGCCGACATAAATACCGGTGGCGTGCGTCCGGCGGCGGTTCGGCTCTCCGCCGCGAACGGCGCAGTACGGCGTGGTGCGACGCGAGACGGCGGGGCATGACGCGGCATGGCCCCTCCGCCCGGCGACCGCCGTGCATTTATTTGATTAACTCTGAGTTGTTTAATTTAATCGAATTAGAAGGTAAGCCGGGGCGCTGCTCCTCGCTCTCGCTTATTTTAAAGCGCTGCGAACATCTTTACAGCGGTTTGTGCGCAATAAAACATCGCCACCCTCGCGACGCGCGAATAACTTTACAATTTTATGAACAGGGGAACAATTAAGCTTCGGTGTATTCTTTTATTCTTGAATTTCACGGCTGCTCTGATTGTTTTTATAGCGGGCGCTGCGAGCGGCGAAGATTCATGTCTTCGTTAAATATGAATTCTTAATTTTTATGAAGATTCAGCGCCTACTGGTTATGATTTAATGGGAACTGATGCAGAAAATATTGCTATTTGTAAAAATAAAATTTGAAAAAAATGTTACGCTATGTTTTAACAAATAAAATATGGAAACGGTTTTTAACTTTTTCTTCTAGTGTTGAGGTCAAATTTATAAATGTTTTCTTTTTATTTTTTTATTAAATGAACTATAAACTACGCTTAGATTACCACTATAATTAGAACGTTAAACAGATGAGACAGCTGTTAAATTCGGATAGCTTGTTGTTCATCATAGAATAAAATCATAAATTGGGTAGTCTCTGACATTGGAATAAGGAAACAGTGATAAAACGTTTTAAAATATTATTCATAGTAGTTTTGTCTACACAGCTTTCTAATAAATTTCCAATAACCGAATTGAAATTAAAAGCGTCTGTGGTAATGCAAGAAAAGTGAATTAAAATAAAAATCCAAACAGTCTACGAGTGCAATGGGAATGACCTCAATTTTTATCTCAGTGCTACGCCTCGTAGCCGTAGTTTGCTACGAACCGTGCGTAGCGATTGGCTACGAAAAGTCTATTATTATAGATATTCACGTAGATTCCTTAGGTAGATCCTCTCGTAGGTGCACTAAACTTTTAGAGATGCTAATTGCTTTCAAAATAAGCATTAAACCCAACCAACACTTAAACATAATTGAATTACGTGACAATGCATCTTCAAATCAGCGATATGAGGCCACAAACGATTGCGTAAATCAATAACAACACTGGGAATCTCGTCGCTCCGTTAAAGGGGCATAACATAACAAATAACCGTTTCATTTCACTTTACATGATTATTCTCGTGTCGGCCGGGTGGCGGCGGGGCGCGCGGCGCGGGGGCGGCACATAAGTTAATAAGACATTTAGCAGGGGACGGCGGGATTGCGTCCGAATGGCTCCCGCGGGGAATCATTTTATTCGATTCCGGCGAGCGGCTTTTTTCCGCTTTACGCTCCGTTTAGCGGTTCCTCAATGCTCTCACAATCACGCGCTACTGCGATCTCCTCGAGATTTTCGCGGATAAGCCGCGCAGTCACGTCTCATTTGTCTGCGTCGCGTTATGAGCAGTGACGGGACTCGCCGCAAAACACAACGATATGAGACAATGTGATATTTTCGTGCGAGCAATGTGTTACTGGGGATGTGGGACAACCACCGCGTCAAGATGTAAGTAATTAATTGTGAGATACACAATACATTGCTCTGACATATTGAGCTACGATTATTGCTTTTGTATCATAGAATCAACGCTAAAATGTTTTATGAAAGCAATATGTATGTGTTAATTCGCGTTTTCAATGAGCTTCAAAGTCAGGTTGAACAGAATATTTAGTACTTCAAAATAAAAGCAGCAACTTAATGTGCATTATTTACAAAAGTCGTTTTTGGAATTTTATTGTGGAAAACTGTATTTAATTCAATTCGCAAGCAACAGTTTCAATGTAATAGAGACAAGTTCAAAGTGTAAGAAATCTCCCGTAATTTATTTATTTCCTCCTTGGACCGTGTGAGGGAGGTCAGTCAGTCGATCGCTAAGTGCGTTGTGCAATTCCCTGAATTTATCGCCTCGCGTGTAACGTTTCCCGGGCTTTTTTTTACCGCGTTCGCGCGGATTCCTGCTTCGGCCCGCCATTTTAATTATTCATCCGCGTGAGTTATGGTCGAATTAAAAAACTGTTAGATTCGGACCGGCGCCGGCGGGAGTTGTAATCGAGTTAGACGGAGTCATGGAGAATACATAATGCGGTAGTTCTGTCCTGACAACGAGTTGTGCCTGCCGCGGCGGCCACTCCACTAACTATTCGTACTATCGTAGTGTGTTGTGTGCGCCACGCACGAGCGAACTCATTGCGATTATGCAGCGGTGCCAACTCGCCGGCAACTAGGTTGCCAGAATCATTTGCAATTTGTAGTTTTCGACTACATTAAACAGGGAAACTGTTTTGAATATAAATTATGACGTTGATACATTTAACAACCACGAAAATTAACATAGGGCTGTTGGCGGAGAGCTGTTCACTGAATCGTAAAGTAAGGCGAAGTATAATTCGATTTGGCAGAACAAAGAAAAAATTGATATCTGGCGCGTGAACTTATGTAGATACGATATAAGTAAGCGAGACTTACCTTTGTGCATCTGGCTCTCATGTTTGCGACATTTCGCTCTTCGGTTTTGAAACCACACCTGTGTAACAATAATATACGTTATCATTAATAATTAATTAAATATCATTAACAACTATTCGGTTCCTAATAAATAGTTCACTGAGCTTCCGACATTCATACGAATAAAACAATTCAATAACGTAATCTGTAGAACATTGGCGATGAAAAGATTATTTTAGGAAGAAATTTTGTTTGTGCCGCAAGCGTATAATTCAGTATGACCTATCTGCATCCCCGGATCTACGATTATCCAAACCGGGGAAAAAACTTGATAGTGGCGCCCCCGCTCTTACATCATTGTGACTAATTATTATGTATCGGGTGTGAAAAGACGCTTAAAGATGACCACATATTGTACCCATCGTTGGTACTTTTTTTCTAGGCTATACCTGGATAATCATTGGTTCTGGACATATTGAACATCCATGTTGCATGATGCAGGCATGGATGGTTAATAGAATACAACATATATGTGTGTGTGTGTTATACTTTTGTTGACTGATGTAGGAAAGCTCAGAAACTTTGTGTGGACTTAGCGAGTTCGCAAATTTTTGCATTCCTACTCGGAAAGGATTGATTTTCTTTTAACTATTCATAGATAAATCGACGAGACGTTTTGACTCATACTGGAAGGTCAGATCGTAGAATTCGAGAGCGAACGAAGCGAGCTCGCAACTTTTGGAACTCAACTCGGAAAGGTTTGATTTGTTTTGACTATTCACAATTCAATCGAAGAAACTATTTTGACTTATACTGGAAAGCTTAAGAATCTAGAAAGTGTTGAATGAAAAAGCGAGTGAAGCATGCTCGAATTTTGAAATAGATATTAAGTTTTTTTCAAACATCGAAATTTGTCGCCTCTTCAGCTTGCTGGTGTCCAAAGATCCAGAAAAAAAAGAAAGTCTGTCTGAAATATGTTGTAAAGAAAAAAACAAACCCTTACACCAAATAAACACGAAAGAAATGACAAGCAAACACAAAACATTTGCATTTAATCCTGTTTCAATAATTGACGAAACAAACAAGGGTTGATCTCGTCGCGAGTTCCGGTAAATCGCATTACACGACACTGTGTGGTATGTACGTACGTTAGTCTGTGCCGTGTTAGTGTAGCTTACAGAACATGCACGCGAGCAAACACGGGTAACCGCATTAGTGAGGCAGCACGAACGTAGCTGATTGCATGTTGCAGACAATCTGTTGGCGCGGGCATGCAATTGTCATTTACATTAACAAAAGTACCGTAATTGGTTGTGTCTAAATTAATTTGGGAGGATTTAACCGGTTGGATTTATTTATTTTTGGAAATTGATTTTCATGCCGTATCCACGGAGAGATTGTTACTTATTTAAAGCACGATGTTAAGGCTTTGGTGAGACCTATATCGATCGCCGAAGATAGTGTTTAGAATCTTAGATAAAAGGTACCCTTTTTTATGGATGAGAAATCAAGGGGAGTGAGAAAAAAAGGGAGTGTCACACCCTTACTGACTGAAACCTACCCGTGTTCGTCCTAATTCCCTTTGCGTTCTAAGGCTGCGGTGAGTCTTTCAATCAAATTCGCCAACCCTAGCATACAATGGCCTTAGCGGGACCCCGTCTTAGACAACAGGTACCAACAGCACTTGATAGTGCTTTAAAATGCTTGCGGTTTTAGCTTTTGTTTACTTTGTATGCAAACCGATTGTCTGCACATTATTGAAATGTGAATAACGAAATGAATAACTTGCGCATAACGTAAATATAACAAAACCAGACCTTCATTAACTGAGGGGATGTAGAGGTAAAGGAGGAGGGTTACCTACCTAGAAAAATACGCGTGAAAAACATAACAGGGTTACCTATGTTTCTCCGTTTCTTTGGTGTCCCACAACCAGGTAATAAAGAGGGAAACATAAATCATTATACCTAGGAACCTATCGCTATACACAGATACTTCTAAATTAGGGCCTGTAAGTAAAAGCTAGGCAGCGCCTGCTACGATACCCTATGCGTAGTTCGTATGTTGTTACCGAGTGGCGACCGATACGCTAATGAGGGGCGAATTCATTAGCTCTGATTACATAAGACAATACGACTAAATAGCAAGCAAACACACGAACACACCCGCTCTAAGACAAACCTATGTTTTGCTAATAGTTGTTTAGCTGCAGATGATGTGAAGATGAATCAGATTTTTTATATACTAGTTGTTTTTTGCACAATGAAGGCTTAAAGTGTTCGTAATAATTTGCCTATGTTGGGTTAGTTTTATTTTATTTGGGAAACAAACAATCGTACATTGTATATTACAAAGATACAAAACAGTATGTTATATGTAGGTAAATGTACAATCCACTACGTTTCCACATGTTACAAGCTAATATTTGATACAGTTTTTGTAGGAATTGAATAACAATCAGTTACAATAAAAAAAATTTCGTTATCTTAAAATCTAATAGTGTAGGTAGGTACTTAAATGATACATTCGAGAGGGCAAATATGTCGATTTCGTTAAAATTACGATTGTATATTTTGTAGTTGTCTTCCAGTTTATCGGGCTGAATATGTTTATACGTACATATGTATTTTACATGAAGTGATTGCCGATCTGACCCACAACTCAGTTACTGGGTAATAAGATACACTTTGGTAAGATTGGTTGTCAGTTTTTAACCGACTTCCAAAAAAGGAGGAGGTTCTCAAGTCGACTGTATTTTTTTTATGTTTGTGTGTGTTACCTCATAACTTTGTACTGGGTGACCCGATTTTGATGATTCTTTCTGTATTCGAAAGCTGGTGCTTGTCGTGTGGTCTGGTGGTTGTGGCATTTGACCAGTATCTAAGTTATCCCTAATAATGCGTGTCTTAGACTACATTGTTGCTGTTCTCATTCACTCTTGTCGATGTAAAATGAAAAATTAAAATTGTATACGATGGTTTCGAAGAGCATTTTAGTATTTCAAGGTGGTCCTTTTCTAGTTTGGTGAAGATCTGATGAAGAACAGAGATAGGAAACGGAACTCTTTAATAAATGATAGCAAATCTTTCGGGATTGCTGTAATCGCATGTTTGTTTATTGTTTCCACCAAATTATACCTATTATTATTTATTATACCGTGTACACTGTGATGGGTACGTTTTTGATGTAGGACTACCTACTACTAAATACTGAAAAATAAAAAAAAACTTTTTACACAAAAAACAACCGACATCTAAACAAATAAAGGATAAAATCACTTTAACTTCGAAGTCGGTGTTCAAAAAACGAAGAAACAATAAAAAACACCGAGTTCCGAAATTATTTTATACTTTTTTTGTTTAAAAGTCGCTTGTTTATTTGTAAAAAGTTTTTCAGATTACTGCGTGCCCTTAACGACCAATGAACGAGGTCAGTAGTTGTACCTACACACACCACCTACTGTTCTCATTCATTGGTCGGACCCACTGCTTCGTGTTTTCCATTATTTATTTGAGTTTCATAAAAATAACAAAGCATTGCACTAGTCGGCATGTGTCTTCTATTATAACATTCACCACTATTTTAAATCAATACAGAAAAGTGCACATTTCATCATGACTCAATTCTGATTCACGACACTGACTACTATACAGTACCGACACAGAATAAAAGAAATCACTGCAAATAAATATCAATAAGGTCAATAAACAGGCAGGTCGTTTGACACTAGTGAAGACACACAGCGTTGCCCGGGGTCAAGGCTTTTATCTATTTATTGTAACATCCCCTACGATCGGCTACTCACGGCACTTAGCGGCAATCGGACGCTAATCGCGATATATTGCCGATAAACGTGTCGCTCGTTGCTCGCTCACAGCTAATTACGTGCATTAGTAATGAGTGAGGGTCGCATCATAAGGCTACGTTTAAACAGGCATTAGGACTAGGCGAGCGGTGTGCGGAGCGGGGTGGATGAAGAAGAACAACCACCGGTTTTTAGGAATGCAGCAGCAGCAGGAATGCAATTCATATATATATATACAACTAGCTGCTGCCCGCGACTTCGTCCCCGTGGAATCCCCGATTTTAAAACATTCTTTATCGCTGCTCCGCTCCTATTGGCTTAAGCGTGATGATATATAGCCTAAAGCCTTCCTCGATAAATGGTATATTCAACCCAAAAATAATTTTTCAATTCGAACCAGTAGTTCCTGAGATTAGCGCGTTCAAACAAACAAACAAACAAACTCTTCAGCTTTATAATATTAGTATAGATAGTACCTATAGATATACACAATCACAAAGCTGAAGAGATTAGCGCGTCCAACCAAACAATTTTTTGTTTGGTTGTACGCGCTAATCTCAAGAACTACTGGTTTGAATTGAAACATTCTTTCGGTGTTGGAACGCCCATTTATCAAAGAAGGCTGTATAACATCACTCAACGACCAATAGGAGCATCATTGAAAAATGTTGCAAAAACGATTTTTCCATCTCTCTCTTGCATATTTGACGCAGATGATGTTGCGCGGGTCAGCTAGTTTTATTTTACAATAATTATTATCAACCTACGTCGTACCTACCTTGCTAATTTGGTAGAGAAGAGATGTCATTATTGCAGGTTTTATAGAACCTAAGTTTTAACTGAGTACCTACACAAATTGGCAAAGCCAGAATTGATTGACATCCTGGGGGCTTAGACAAAGTAACATCGCTTCGTAGCGAAACGATATCTAAATTCGTCATCGTCTTTGAGATAACGACAAATAATGCTAACGTAGGAAGGAAGGTACTTAGTTTCATGTATCGTGAAGATTCTTGAACTTATTGCAGCATTAGAATTTGTATTGAGGTACTAGGTACCTGAGTCGACGACGTAGGTTACTAAACTGAGGTCAAAGTGAGTTGGTCATGTTTGTTGAAGAACCGAAGCTAGGGCAGCAAAAGGCGAGTTATGGCGAAGTTTCGTAGAGGCCCTTATCCAGCAGTGGACGGCTATAGGCCGAGCTGATTTAATAACTTCGAATCAGCGTCCAAACGCGAAGCAAAGATAACACTTGATACAAAATGGCATTGTACTCAATCTCAGTCGCTATTTTCAACACAAATCGCCCCGCTAGCAGCTCTTCTCTCTCTTGCACCATGTACGCAACATTATCGAGCCGAATTACAGGGGTCTGGGATATTGCCGCGCTCTAATTAATATCGCGCGTGATAACTTCGTGACTATAAGTATGTCTAGTAGGTGTTAACTGATATTTGTGACGAAAGGTTGCTACAATCATAATAAAGGCGTGTTTTGTTACAATAATTTTGAGCAGTATTTATTACCTCACTAAGTATTCTAGCTGAATTTCGTCAATGTTTGAACGTTTATCTACGATATCTTTAGCCTGTTTTTTTAAGTTGATATCAGAAAATTCTAGATGTGTCTGAAATTACTGACTGCAGACTTAGCGCAACTGCGCAATTTCTAATTCCACCCTAAGATGTCCCTCGGACCAATATGAACATTTCCGCTGACCCTCTTTGCATACGCGGTTGCATCAGACGTGATTTAGGTATTACACGCAACATTGTAGCCAATAAATAGTTACGTAAAAAAACGAGACCAGACTCATAAATTGGAAGTTGTGTTAAGCGAGGTATTACAATACCTGAGCCAGAACTTAATTACAGTATACCTATTTTTCAATTATGAGTTTGTTGAAGAAACGGTGAAAGGATTGTATGAAAGATGATATAATAGAACGGAGGTGATGAATGAGTGATGTATGGACAGAAGACATGCATGCATTTTATTTTTTTGTGCGTCATCTATGGCGGAATAAACGAGTTTTCTTTCTTTCTTTCTTTCAAATACATTTGGATAAAGGCAAGATGATTATGATAACCTACTACTTATGTAAAAGCGGATCGGTTACCTACCTGAACCCTAGCTTCGCTGAGTCCAAGCCGCTGGCTGAGCTCCTCCCGCATGAAGGCGTCAGGGTAGTGCGTCTCATCGAACAGCCGCTCCAGCTCGCCCAGCTGCTCCAGCGTGAAGTTCGTTCGGGACCGCCGCTGTTTGCCCCCGCCGTTGTTGCCGCCTCCGTTCGGGGATTTGTCAGTTGCGTCTGGCAAAGAAGAATCGGCTGTATGAAACAATGCGACAGTAGGTATAATATTTTTTTGTTTGTACTAACTACCTAATAATCTGCACTTTGCGCTTCCTAATAGTGATAAAAAGAGAGTAGGTACCAAAGCTACGTTTTATCCCGGAGAAGTGCACGGTCGGTGGATAAAATAATAAAAAATGAAATCAAATCCACATTTACCTACACTTTAGTCAAGTAGGTATCTAGGTAGTTCAACCATCATCGAAATTGCCGACGCCACGCCGGATAAAATCTTAAAAAATCCGGACATGGGTAAAATTGATTTTTCCCTGACAAACCCGAAAAAAGGCCATTGAATAATTTTTAATGATAAATAATCTATTACGGCTTTTTAATTGTATTTTTAACCGACTTCTAAAAAAGGAGGAGGTTCTCAATTCGGATGTTTTTTTTTATTTTTATTTTTTTATTGTTTGTTCGCGCATAACTCCGTCGCTTGTCAACCGATTTGAAAAATTCTTTTTTTGTTGGAAAGGGTATACTTCCCAAATCCATGAAAATTTTTTCGAAATCAACCAAGCGGTTTTCGAAAAATCAACAAAAATCTAAAAAAAATATGTACATTTTCTACATTGATGACCTCTAGTTTACTCTGCGAAGGAGCAGTACGTTTTTTTTACACCAATGTGATTGGTTCGTTTAGGTGGGGGAGGGGAGGGGGTGTAGGTACCACTAAAAAGAGAAAAATAAAAAAAACTTTTTACAAAAATAAAACCGACTTCTAAACAAAAAAAACCAAAAAGTATAAAATAACTTTAATTTCGGAAGTCGGTGTGTTCAACAACAAAAAAGCAACCAAAAACACCGAGTTCCGAAATTAAAGTTATTTTATACTTTTTGGTTTTTTTTGTTTAGAAGTCGGTTTTATTTTTGTAAAAAGTTTTTTTTATTTTTCACTTTTTAGTGGTACCTACACACGCCGGATAAAATCTTAAAAAATCCGGACATGGGTAAAATTGATTTTTCCCTGACAAACCCGAAAAAAGGCCATTGAATAATTTTTAATGATAAATAATCTATTACGGCTTTTTAACTGTATTTTTTATATGATCACTCGCAGTTCAGCACGCTAAGGCTGGTTACTGCTTAACCGGACAGTCCTGTGGTGGCCTCAAATGAATTTAAGGTCCCAGCCAGGGCTTACGATCGAAGGTTTGTTCAAATATTCGATTAATGGTACAAAAATGTCCGGATTTTACCAGGACACCTTTGAACACCCCGCCCGGACGCTCCCCGGACGCCCTCCAAACTATGAAAAATCCAGGGAAATGCGGACTATTGGCAGCCCTATACATATCTAGGCAAATATATCATGCAGACTATGATTAAAGGCATAATTCTTTGCAAAGTGCCTAGGTACACTACAAGTGGATTAGATCAAAATACAAGTGTGTATTACTTTTTCAAAATTACTACTTAAAATTGTTGTCAATACAGCTTTGTAATTATCTCGAAAACTGAACTATTGTTCACAAAAATCAGATTTGTGGTCCCGCTTCGTTTCAATAACAAAATGGTGTTTATAATTTATTACAAATAGACTCAATTCATAAAAATACGAAGTAATAGAGCAAATCAAAATAAAAGTGCCGTTTAAATCAACATTTCATACTAGCCGGAGGGATCCCTTATTCTCTAGGGACATTCCGACACCAGGGCACTAGAAAAGGTAGGGGTCCCGAGTACAAACTACGGTGAATTGAATTTAGCGAAAACCTTGTAACAAAATTAGGTGTACTTACAAGGAAAAAAAAAACAAAGCAAAGGGCGCCAATAAACTAACTTAGAGATCGTTTATTCACCAACAATAAGTCAACTGACTATTTGTGTATCAATAAAAATGTTAAAAAAATACGTAAATAAAGAAATTTCAGTTAATTTTGTTTTTTTAATGAACAATCAGACCCATTCTTGCTTCATTAGGTATTAAATCAAATATTAAATACTATTTGATTGGCTCATTATTTTAACTTATTAAATTAAATGTCTTCCGGGCAAAGGAATTAACAACATTCTGCCAAGTCTTGATGATTAGTGGACGGAGGAGGAAGGAGTTTGTAACACTACGTAATTGAATACGATGAAAACGCAATTTCAATGTTTTATTCAAACGAGAATGTTAAACTGTAATACTAACTTTGAATCTGACTACAGAATGTTGTCGTAGCATTTCTCTCAGCGTCGTCGTAGCCCGGTCGTAATTGAGTTAAGGAATAACAGTTCCGCTCAGAGTACAGCTCTGCTCAGCTTTACTGCTGTTTGAGATGTCGCATAATACCAATTTCTTTTATTAATATTTGTTTAGTCCAGTTTGAATGCAAATATATAAACCCAATTAAAACTGATGATTAATAAAATTGTACAGTTTGTCGTCCTATTATTTTCTTGCAACTTGCTGAAAACGAAATAAAGTACTGTGATACCAAAATAATTGGGTAGATAAATAAGTACCTATCTGACAATACATTGAAATGAGGTGTAACATACATGCAACCTATAAAAATCTCATGATTAGCACAACGCTAACTTAATTAGTAAGGTAGATGTATAAAAAGACTAAAGAATAGTTCGAAACGGTTCAATTAATCAAGAAATAAATCAGCGAAGTGCTAATACATCGTTAATCGCCGGGCTCGAAGACGGGAGCCTCGTGCCGCAGCGGCGCGGCGCTCGCCTCCCGGGAACAAGCTGGCTGGAGCTGTACGTTTAAGAATGTCGTTTGAAGCAATTTAGCAAATTGGGAAGCTCTCCTTTTTATACGGCAATTATGTAAATGGAGGGATTATCCGGCTGTGGGCGGCGCTGTGAGCCACACCCGCTCTCCCCTTTCGTCTCCGGGGCATCCGAACTCCTCAGACACCTAACGACCAGCGAACAGTGATTAATTGTACAACGCTCAGTAAGTATAACCCCTGTTAAAGTCGCCGAGCGTCTCTGATTTATTTGATTGAGAACTCTTTCTCGATCTGTTCGGAGCTTTCTTCTCTCACACAGCTTTCGGCGATAATCCTCGCTTTAACGTAATTAATGATCCTTTAAAGAATTATACCTTTTTATTAGGTTACTTGAAATGTGAATTTAATTTAATTTATTTTTAATATTTGTAGAATACGGATGCAGTTTTTCAGTTTTTAAATGGTGGCCTTTATCAAATTAGGTCACTCGCTAGAAATCTGCTTTTTGAAACGGTCTCGAGCAGACTACTGCTACTATATTTTAACCACTTTAAACGAAAGCCCTAAATAGCATAATCCTTTCACCTCTGGTCTAGTGAAATAGTAGGTAACTACATTTTGATGCAAGTGAGCAAACTTTATTATTATAGCCCAGGCGGAAGACAAGCCCGAATCGAAGGTCATCAGGCCATTATAGAGCCGATACTCGAATAAATTATTAAAATTAATAGGTATTAATAGGGTATCCCCCACAACTAAATTAACATTAAGTATCCCCATAATGAGTGGTTGCGCTATTTACAGTTAGGAGTTTCTTTTTGGGCCTACCATAGTTATATCTATGGGGCCTACGTTGTTCAAGCCCAGACCAGCTATCGTCAAATATACATAGGTACTTTGTTTTGGGATTGACATAACTCCAACAATATCTCACTTTATAGATAGATTTTTATTTGAGGAGGTCACTTCTTGGTATAGATTCTAATGCCAATTCAATATATTTAACTAAACTCAACGCAAAACGAATCTTCAAGACAACACGTCTTGATGATTCGTTTTGCGTTGAGTTTTGTTTAAACAAGGTAAATAATAAACAACAAAGTTGTGCCCAAATACATAGATATCCTAAAAATAGTTAGATTTGTACACATCTGCATACCCCTTCACTGCTTATCGGCGTGATGTTATTTTATTAACCGGTAAGCAATTTGTATTTGTATTTGTAAAAAAGATCTTCACCAATTTGAAATGGGACCCGTCCGGAGAAATACTCTTCCTAACAATACAAAAAACATCCAAAGTGGTTGAAAATTGTTGAAAATATCGCTGAATAAACATTAAATACCAGTAGAATTGAAGAACTCCTTCTTTTTGAATTCGGTTAAAAACTATAGACTTCTATTTATGTATAATAGTCTAACATTCTGCTGCAAGAGTGTTATATTCATAGAGAACATAATATAATTTTTTTTTGTTTTTATTTCATATCTATACCTACTAACATTATAAAGATATGATATTATATCTTAGGAACTACTGGTTCGAATTCAAAAATTGTTTTAGTTTTGGATAGTATATTTATCGAGAAAGGCTATAGGCTAATATTACGTTATGAAATTAAATGTTACAACAGGGTGTTTTCCCTCTCTCTCTTTCGCCTCTCTTCATTTTAAGCAGACGAAGTTGCGCGGGCCAGCTAGTACAAACTATGATCGTTATAAAGGTATGTTGACTATCAAAATGTGCCCGCTACAATTTTTAATAAACGTAATTATTAAACGTATTAATTGACTTTTTTGAAAGGATTTAATTCACTAGTTATTTAAATAAACTGTACTCCACTTCATAGAAATTTACATACGTAGAGAACTTAAAAAGTGATGGTTGTCGTCGCGCAATTGGCCGCAACCTCTTCACAGCCAGGTGGAAGCAGGTTATGTTTTGTTACGTTTTTACGTTCATGATATATTCAGCATTTATATCATATATTAAAGCTGAGCAAATAGGGGCTGCCATCTGTTAAAGATTGTTTAGAGAGATAGAGAGCGCGCTACACATTTCGTTAGATGGATCGCCATCTAACGAAATGTGTAGCGTGCTGGCCTGGCATCGGCCAGGCCAGCTGTGACAGTTTATAAAGCCTCTGCGCATACGTCGATAGCAAGTGTTCTCAACTAAACAGCTAAATTTTCATTCTAACCTATTGTATTGTTTTGGAGATCGGAGAGCGTTGTTTTATTTAATACTAGCTTCTGCCACCGACTTCGTCCGCGTGGAATAGTTACTTTACCCCCGATTTTGAAACTCTCAGCCCGATCGGTTTAAAATTGACAAAGTTTCATACTAACGTTCATCCCCTATTTTATCCCCTTGGGGGTAGAATTAATCAAAATCCTTTCTTAGCGGATGCCTACGTTATAACATCTACCTGCATGCCAAATTTCAGCCCAATCCGACGATAAACGTAAGATTACTGCTAAGTTATCGGGAGTTACACGTGTTATTGTGAGTCAACCATAAAAGATAGACATATGCTGTAGTGGGATATTTTTTAGATAATTTTATATAAAACATTTCCGTAATACATGATTTCTATGTAACTTTAACCATTAAGGCTACACACGCGATGGAAGCTTAAAAAATGGAGTAACTTCTCCCGTTTTCCCAACATTTTCCTTTACTGCTCTGCTCCTATTGATTGTAGCGTGATGATAAGTATACTATAACCTGCCCAGGAGTATGAGAATAATTGTACCAAGTTTCGTTAAAATCGGTCGAGTAGTTTTTGTTTCTATAAAGAACATACAGACAGACAGACAGACAGACAGACAGACAGACAAAAATTTTACTGATTGCATTTTTGGCACCAGTATCGATCACTAATCACCCCCTGATAGTTATTTTGAAAATATATTCCTTGTACAGAATTGACCTCTCTACAGATTTATTATAAGTATAGAAGATATCGATTGCAGCAATATATGTATAAAAAACATTTGATTATAATATAGCATGAACGTAGCAATCCTGCAGTAGGATATCGTGCTTTAACTATTTAGTTAGTGACTAACCAAATAGTTAATCCGGGTTAGACTACCCAGCACTTGAAATATCACCTGTACAAAACAAGGCTCTCAATTGATAAGCTAATTCATTCGCCCAAAATAACAAATCTCGGCAAACTTATAGACAACATGCTTAATTTTGCACAAGTGGCCCTAAGGCCTCTAATGAAGCACGCACCTCTTTGTTGATCAGATTAAACAAAAACATTCACCTTTCAGAGGTGGTAAAAATAGTAATTATTATGTTTACAATAAATTAGCTTTACTAAGTCACAGTAAAAAAAGTCAATTAGGTAGCATAGGTCATCATTTCTGTGAGAAAATAATATTTGAATGTGAGCAGTCGAGAGTAATTTTACAAAAATGGACAAACCTCTTGTGAGATTTTGTAAAAAAATCTGCAGATTATGCTCACATCAACTCATAGGAAAAACCAGGGATATATGCTGTTCCAAAAGCCACGATTGCAGGCTTGTTACATGGAGTTACAACCTCCATAAAAGTTGAATACTGTGGTGCCCACCCGATCGACGACCCTTTTCGGGGATAATGTCAAAAATCTTGAAATTCTTCAGGGGAAAGAATGTTCAATGTGTTTTTGGAGAGGTTTGGTAGTCTCACTTTTTTTTGGTGGGTAGTTAGCGTTTAGGACTCCTTGATTCGACTTCTAAGGATCTTGACAAATAACTATAAGATATAATCTTAAGAGCGTATACTCTGTACGGCATTTCATACTCAAGTCCTTATTTTACGAAATGACTTAACCGATTTTAATGAAACTTTACACAGGATACATAGGTTTAGATGAAAACATTTTCGATAAATAGTGTTATAGTTAAATTAGACCCTTTTTAAATTTTCCTTACAAACATAAATTTCCAATTATCTTTTTTTTAATTTTTAGACCTACGTATCCTGGGCCCCAAGTCTGCTATTTTTATACATTTGTCATTCCAACACGATCCCATTGTCATTTTGCTAAAAGTTCGTAATCTGCTAAATTCATAATGGTCGATCATTGGTCGGTCAATGGTCTCGTAGTACTTTTTGATGACCGAGCTATTAAAAGCATTGACTGCACAACGACGTTCTAATGGAAGGTCACTGATCAAAGGAACTGTCAAAATTTTACCAGATCTCCGCATACGTCTGTCATACATTTCTCATTATGTATGAGCTTACCATTCTATGCCATTTCTTTCAATGGAGTGTCAGTGGTTGACTTGAGATTACCAAACTTGTAAAAAACAACCATTATGAAATCAATGATAGACCATTCTGACACTATTGTAATAGCAGACTTGAGGCCCTGATTATATGTGTGAAGTTTCATTAAAATCGGTTCAGTCATTTCGCAAAATCGTGACTTGAAAATTTGTATGAAATGCCAAACCGCGTACACGCTCTTAACTAATTTTATCCGTCAATTATCATCATTACTTTTGTTCAACTTGGTAGGTACTAGAAGAATTGATACTAATAGCATCACCCTTTACCTGTATGGGAGACACCTTTTAAAATAAGGGTTATGTAGATTTTACTATAATTTTATAACTCTGTATGCGTAATTAATATCTGTTATTTGAGCATGCTAAAATATTAGTTATAGTGACTGAGTAAAATCGCGGAAACTAAAAGGGTTCCTTGTTTTACTACAGAACCCTAAAAATGGAGGATAGACAATTATCTTCTAATTTTAAACGCATATTATATTTTAGCTCACCTGTAACTCAACCAATTTAAATGGACAAAAGCTCTAATGAAGGAGCTCGATCCAGCGAAACTTAGACAAAATACATCGCGCACCTAAATTAGAAAGGGAGATATGTGTAGAGAAAGCCAGCTATGAAAACATACGGAGAAGAAGCGAAAGTACTGGTGGAACCCATGCATTAAAAAAGTAAACAAAACGGTTGCATAGAATGGTAAGACTCGTAATAGATATCATCTTTAACCGACTTCCAAAAAAGGAGGAGGTTCTCAAGTCAACTGTATTTTTTTTTTAATGTGTGACTTCATAACTTTTTACTGGGTGTACCGATTTTGATAATTCTTTTTATATTCGAAAGCTGGTGCTTGTCATTTGGTCCCAAATTTGAGTGAGATCTGACGACTAGTATTTGAGTTATAATAATGCGTGGCTTCGACTGCGTTGGTGATGTTTTCATTCTCACTTATCAATGTAAAATAAAATAAAAATTTGTACGATGGTTTGGAAAAGTATCTTAGTATTACGAGGCGGAACTTTTTTAGGTTGGTGAAGATCGGATGAAAAATGGAGAAAGGAAACAGTACTCTTTAATAAATTATAGCAAATCGCATGTCTGTTTATTGTATACAGCAGTTTATAACACGTACGCTGCGATGGGTACGTTTAGCTGTGGGGTATCTCCACTCAAAAGTAAAAAAAAATCTTACCAAAAAATACAACTGACTTGTAAACAAAAAGTATTATAAAAATAATCAAGTTAATTTATGTTTTTTTGTTTCGATTCGGCTGTACTTTTTTTGTAAAAAGTTTTAGTAACAAACTTCATTTAATTTTCTCATGTTTTTAATTACTAATCGAGTTTTTCTCAATGCAAGATTTTTAGGCACAATTTTGCCTAAAATGGTAAACAAAAATGTCCATAGACAAGGACAATATATGTAGGTATGACAGACATACATGAATCAGTTTTTAGGAATAAGAAAAAATAAATCTGTTACTCATGGATCTACTTATTTTAAATGTAACATAGAAAGAAGGCATGTAACTTCTAAGACCCATAACAGGCGGAGTTTATAAGTAGGTACTACTACTTATAAACTCCGCCGGTGTAGTGTGTGAGTAGACCAATCCTAAAGTGGAGACCGCGCATCGGAAAGTATAGTTGTGACCTTAAAAGGGTAACTAGGGCAGATTGGATTTTAAAAGACAAGGACCTGGATTATGGCGTCGCTTGGGAGAGGCTTGAACAAGAACAAACAGCGGTAGGCTGCGTTTATTCATACCTATTGAAAATGTCTCATACATTTTCAATAGGTATGAATGAACGCAACCTAAGCCGGTCGAATCTTGCCCACGTGTAAGCCAAGGTGAGGTGATTGTGGTGAGATTAACAGATCACTTGTAGCTCAGTTTACCTATGTTAGTAGGACATACAACCAGAGCATGACTCCGATGTAGCCGGTGGGACATCGAGAAATTAAAACTGAACAACAGCGCTATGCTATCTGAGAGACACGGACTGCGTTACGGCCGAACCCAATAACCGATCTATCACATACTGGAGATAGAAAAACAAATGAAACAACAGAAAACCTATGTAATTTTTCTGTTGTTTCATTTGTTTTTCTATCTCCAGTATGTGATAGATCGGTTATTGGGTTCGGCCGTTAGTCAATACCATGTAATCTAGTAATTGATACTGTACACAATTCCGAACTGTTACCGTGTGAGAATATAAATTATTGAATGCAAGTTGGATTTTCACTCTAGCTCCGAATCATCAACCTCATTGTAAGACGTATCAAGGGGACGCGACAGATATTAGGTATACATAATACATTCCATCTGCCTCCCCAAAATATTCAACTAAACTGCAGGTACAAATGAGACCCTTATAGAAGTCCTTGTGCCAAGAATATGATTATATTTGGTGGAAATTTCGGGATCAATATAATTACTGATATAAATTTGCAGTAACTGAAGCCCTACGGTATTTGTTGAAAATATATTTTCACAGTTATTAACGCAAAGCAAGATCATTTATTGCAGGAACATTATCTTTTGGTTTCCATTTTCTAAATATTATGAAATTATTTGAAGGCCCCAGCTGCAATTGGGGGTCCACCTACAGCTGTGATTTTTATGAAAGTATCTAAAAATCCGTCTGATCTAGCGTCAATGTCTCTAAACATAGGTTAATTTAATAACAAGAGTATAATCGTTACCAAGTCATGTTTAGAACCAAATCGTAAACCTAGCCATCACAGACATCTTGTCTTTATGAGTACAACAAGTTTCTTAAAGTAGTAGTATTATGCAAACAGTTAAATAACAGGGATACCATCTTACTGAGATTGAAGAAGCAGTGGTTCAATGGATGGTTAAATATTGAAAATATCTGATGGGCTTAAATACATAATCCGTCCCCTAGAACGAAAGGGTCGGCGCAACACGTTCTCTTCATTCACTGTATCACTCCCTGGCAAAAACATAGCACGAAAACACCAGAGAAGGATATTAGGTAGTACTTTTATGACTATACTTGACGGATGGCACCTAACTCACCGTGCCTGTGATCATCATCGTCGTCGTGCGGCGCCTCGCGCTTGCAGGCGGGCTCAGGCGACAGCAGCCAGTTGCGCGGGCGCTTGGCGGGCGGCGCGTCCTCCAGCTCCGTGATGTCCACGTCCACGTCGTCGGCGTCGTCGGCGTCGGGCTCGGGCGGCGGCGCCGGCGCCTCGCCTCCCTCCAGCGACTTGCTCACGAAGTGCGCCAGCCGCTCCATCACCATTACTGCCGCCTGCCGCCGCCGCCGGCCGCCGCGCTCGCCTCGCAACACGCGCCACACCATACACACTGCAGCAACCGAGCGCCCTACGCCCACACTTCCACACTCCACTCCCATTTACATCAAACAACACTTTATTTTTACGATGTAAAGTCCATTATTGTATGCGCATCCACTTAGGGCGGCGAAACAGACCCCGCCCAGCAGCCGCGCAGGCGCCCGCCCAGCGAGCCGCCGCCGCCGGCCACTGCCGCACCCGACGGCGCGTAATACACGCCTACATTATCGTTACATTGAAAATGAATTTTTAATAGTATTTTCTAGTGTTTGTGTGCATTATTAAACTGTGAGGACAACCTGTGAATGTTCTGTGACTTTAAAACAATAATAACCGGTTATGTCACTTAGCTGTCATGCGATATCAAGGTAAGTTATAATACTCGTATATTTACCAACTGCTGTATTCATAAAAAATAAATCATAACTTAGCTATAATACTGATAAGCAGATTCCTTATTCACAGTTTTCTATGGAGAACTTGAATTTAGAATCTCTTAAACAGTATTTTAACTATACGTACCTAATGCTTAAAAAGTTTTTTATGAATAAGCGTGTAAGAATATACTTATACATAATATAATAATGTATTCATAATTAAGTAACACAAGACTCATAATAATTATTAGGCATACAATTAAAATAACAATACAAACCTATTAAAAGATATTCAATTAAAAATTAATGAAGAAGAAAAATTAAGATGTAAAATTCCAAATAAAATTCCAACTTTTATAAGCCGTCGTATATTTAAAATAAAATGCACATATAAGTCACTCATGGCACCTTAAAAGGAGGGTCCTAAACACGAAATCAAAATTATGCACATAAATATTGACTGGTCAAATTAACAGGAAATGCACGAATACAACCTAATTACTAATTATAAATAGAAAACAATCCTACGAAACAATAAATATCACAATACAAATAATAAATAAGTATCTAGATTATGTTTCAAGTCGATTGGATTACCAAAACATAATATAAAGAGGTACCTAGGTATACCAATGGTTACATTTTTCGTTCTCCATTACTGAATTATTTTTGGTCGAAATTAATCATTATTTAAGCCGCAAGAAGCCCCCAGTCTTCCACCTAGCTTTAACCACATTGAACTCGCTCGATATTCATTCAAATCAACGAGATTCGTCATCGGCTAAATGTAAACGGCTTTTAGACCAGTTGGCGAGCTGAAACGAAATTCGACCGGTAATAATTTGACATTTCAAACAGAGACACAAAAAAGTTCAGTACCATACAATCCGTTAGGTGATGAAGATGAGACAAGAGTTTTTTTTTTTCATAAAGGTAGATCAGAGAAAAAGTCACGAGAGTGCGACAAAGGATGCCTTGAGTTTCTTTCTACAACATTTACATCTAATTATGGTTATTGTTATTAGTGAGTCGGTCTGCAAGGTCTAAACAGCCCTAAAATTTATATATTTATAAAATTTGCGACTAGATTGACTAGGTTTAGATAATTGCGGCGGTTACAGCAAAGCCAAGCCGGAACTTATCGTTGGGGTGGTTGAGGAGCGCGGATATGGCACAGCCCAGCTGCGCCTTCTTGCCGCCGATGGCCCTCTGCAGCGTGGCGCCTACCAGCCCGTCGGAGTCAGCGGAAGCTCGCACCGTCCAGTCCTGCGTATGCCACTCGTAAGCCAGGGTCGCTACCGCACGACGCACCGCAAATCCCACCTGTGTATCCCACAATATTTAAGTAAATAATACTAAATTACTAATAAGGTAGGTACTTACCTACTTAGTTTTGTTTCTGCAGACTATTCTGCATAACCATATCATCAGCCAGCCAGTTAAAGTACCTACCTATCTCCTAAACTATAATTAGTGATCTGACAAAATTTTCGAAGTAAGTGAGGACAACCTGTGCCCAAGGCCTCGAACTGTCGAAATAAATGCATTTGCATAGGTTACCAGTTGCAGCTTTTCCTTTGCTAAATACTCCAAGTTACTAGCAAATCGAATTTACTTAGTAAGTTGACCACTGCAACTATTAATTTATATATTGTAAAATATAGGTCGTAATTGAAATAAATGATTTTAATTAATTTTGTCGTCACCTCAAGCATAGCAGCCACGGTGAGGAACGGCTTGATATCTCTGGCGTAGCACAGGTCCAGGCCCCGGTTGCCCAGTGTGGCACTGATGGAGTGGTCCCCGCTGGCCCAGCGGCCGGCGCCCGATGCTGAGCTCACCTCTGTACTGTGCCCTCGAGCTACCACCTCTGCTCCCAATGATAGCGTCTCCGTCACAGACTAAAATTGTATAGGTAATTATAGTCCTTATGATGTTTTATTTACCGTGTCATAACCAGGTAGGTATTGATAAAGTATAAACATTCACGGCATAGACCCAAAACTGTTCAAAATAATACCTGAAGATAGTGAAGTGCGATGAACTCTCGATTCACAGCTATAATGGAGGCTGTAAACCTATTGAAATATGCATCTATGATGCTCTCAAAACTGTACAGCTCCGCGTCGGCTATCTGTGCAACGACAGTGGCGCGCGTGCCGTTCGTCGGGCCCACGCGCATCTCGCAGCTCAGCTGACCCCCGGGCGCCGCTTCCATCATGAAGTATGGCATCGCCGACGGCTTATTCTTATTCGCGTACGACAGTAGCAATTTATAACCCCCAGGAGATACTGAACTAAACGATAGGGAATGACCAAACACCCAATTATTGCTTTTTGAGCTCTGCTTTACAGATATACTGCCTCCTTCAAAACATTGTGGTAGTCGATATCTTGCCGCATTGTGTATGTGCCGTAGAAGCCCCGGGTTGGTGGCACCTGCCGGCAGATTTTCTTCTTCGGGCTTCGGACAAACGGCAATTCCCGTTCGGGAGCCAGTGACCCCAGCCCCAGTTTTCCCTCGGTCTCCAGCTGAGCAAGTGTTTTCAGATGTTTTACATTTGCATATTTTGATCGGAGGTGCATCACCCCCAGCGCATCTATCAGTATCCTTTGGTGTCTCCTTGGGGACACATGGTCTTGGTCGTGAGGGTTCGGAATGCCATTGTTCCTTCCGAGGAGAATTACTTTCACATGGGCCTTTAGCATAAATCGTGTCAAAAAGTCCCAATTTAAATATATTTAACAACGGTAGTATGGAAAACCTTGAATCACTTCCTTTTTTATTCATTTTTTTAACTATTGCATCGAAGGATTATAAATAAGAAAATTTTGACTCTGCGCTGACATTGAGAGCAGATGTCAGTGCACTAGACAGGGCTTTAAAAATGGAACTTGACTACCTATATACGTACTTCCTATGTACCTATACGAACTCATTTCTACCTCCAAAATCTGAGCCTTTTAAGTAGTTTTGACGCAGAAACCAGAGATCAAACCTCATAAAATACTTAGATCAACAATAAATATATAAAATAGAGTGCAAACATCTCTTCAAGCCTGCTATTTTGATATCACACACATCACCGTATTACATATTATGAAAAAAAAAAACATTACACCGTTTAGGCAGACAACCTGAGACCCAGAAATAAACATTACCCCCCTTCTGGGGCAGTAGGGTAAAAAGACACATGCAGTTAAATAAAGAATAATATTTTAGTTAGTAAAAATAAATATTTCTCATATAAATTAGCGAACCAAACTACTTGAAGCAGTCTAACAAAATAACATTCAGTACATTTTATTCAACAAAAGTCGCGTCATACTTTGTAACGTGTTCCTAACTTTATGTTTTCATATTCGATCATCGAAATTTGTAAATCTATGATCTGTTCACCGAATTTTGTGGCCAAAGCTAATGCAGGGACTAATGATGTTTTAGATGTTGATGACTTTTGGCACTTTGTACTTGCTCATGGAATATTGTCGCTAACTGCACCTAGGTAAACCTACGTACGTAGGTATATTAATTCCTTGTGTCACCGTTACCTGAACAAAACAAGCGTTGTTGTACGAGGAATATCTGAAAACGCCTTACGCGGTTTCGGTGTGCGGTTGTAAGGAACGAGTGTTGAAATTAAAATGCAGTAGAGCAGCAGGGCAGCAGGACTGCAGGACACCTGGCAAGGCGCGGTTAGAACAGGTGGATTTTGTCATATGTAGTAGTCTTAATAGGCGTGCGCGACACGAGCAGGGCCGAGCCTGTAGTCGAGCAGGGCAATAGCAACGAGACCATTCTGCACCTCGCCAACGCTCCGTCCTACCCTGTGACCGAAAGGTGTGAGGCGCCTGAAGTCTAATAAGGACTATGTAGAAGTAGTGTCAGACGTCTGACGTTAAGGGTAGATATGCATAAAACATTGTTGCAATCGCAGGTAAATCTGGGAAATGGTACCTCCTTCTGCGAAGCAGTAATGCTAGCGAAGGAGGAGGCAGACCGCGTGCGGGAGAGGGAAACCTCATACTCCAGCCACTGCTACAGAAGAAGAAGTCCCGGTCGTCGGGAAAGGCAGGGCGATTCCCGGCCACCATAGGCGCGGGCCTGCGGACAGTGAGCTATGAGTGGCTCGACGTCCGATAGCAACTAGGCCTCGACCCGGGCCTAGTTGTGCGTCGTGTTCCATGCGCGCCTCAATTGATGACCTTGATGATTTTCCCAAGTAGAAAAAAAGGTAGGTAAATCTAGGATTGGATGCGGGTGACTCCAGAGCGTAGGGATTACCTACCACAAACAAACAACGTGGAGATACCTTCTGGCATATGAATCCCGCCAATTACCTATTTACCCAACAATTTATCTGCTTAGGTTTGGTAGTGCTAAATTAAGTATTTAGGTACTAGTCCACTTAAACAAAATCACTACACTTGGTTACTCGGTACCTAGATAGGTAAGTCGGTACCTACCTAATTTTTTTAATTAGGTTACCTAATTTTTACCTACCTAATTTTTTTAATTAGGTAGGTCTATCTATCTATAAAAAAATGCAAGTCAAAAATTAAATAGTAAACTACTACTTATCGCCACATTGCAAAATGGCAGCATGGCAGCTTGGAACATGTCATTTAACAATGTTGTACTATTATAAATAAACTCGGGGAAAAACAGATACATTTTATGTGTCATCTCTGATGGTATTGCTTTGCATACTCCTATCTTCCTTTTTCTCACAGTTTAAAAAGAGACAACAATATTGCTGCGATCTGCAAAAAGTAGTTGCCAACAGTCATTCAAACAATACAAGGAATGACGTAACGAGTGGTGCCAGATTAAACGATTTTTTCTCTCAACGTCATTTTGTGCTTTTATGCACAGACGTATATTATATGTCTGTGCTTTTATGCAAGAAGCGCCAATTGCGCAAATATTTAACAACTTGGGTAACAACAACAGTACCGTAATTTTGTTCACACACATATGTATAATATATAGTTTTGAGAGAGAAAAGGAGAAATTTGGTTTTTGTGATGCAATTTATTGAGCGTAGTCGTTGACTTTCGACAGGTCTATTCTAATATTGTTTCCATTAATTTTTTTACAAATTACATACCTACTTACATAAATATAAAGTGTACCTAGGTACAGTAAACATTTTCAAGTTTTGGAAATGTAGCTTGCATGAGTCCGTCCGTTTAATTTTGCATATAGCCCGAATGCATTTTTTCTGTGTTAAAAATTTAAGTACCTGCTCGACTTTAGCACCAAAAATATCAGGCCATATCGCAAAGTGGAGGCAAAGTAACTATGACAAGCTGCTAAGAGTGCGGTCATGTTTGCAATTTTACCTAGCTTTATAAAGAGCATAGGAAATCTTACTAATTTTGACCATACACATTGCCAATTTGCGTCCTTCAAGACATCGCGATCGTTATCAATACGTTGGCCAATATTTTTTTTTTGAGTAAAAGTGAGTAAGGTATCTCTGAATTCTCTGATGACCAGCAAAACCTAACCTAAAAGTTACAAGAGAGCTCATAACTGAAAATGAAAAGCTGATGCAAATATTTTAAATTTTTAGTCTCGTCTCTTCCGGCTTCACTTCTTACTTACCCTTTGACGCATGGTAACGTACAGATTGTGACGCTTCTGATTTTTTGCATTTTTGGCCAAATTGATTGATCGTCTGTTTTTTAGAAATATAATTGGCCATTTTAGTAAACTTTGACTTGGCAAGTGGCAACAGAAACACATACATGTCATGTCTGTCTGTCAGTGTCAGTCAGTTTTATGTGTCAGTCGGTCTGTTGGTCATATTGTTTCTATGCGCATCTACTTGGCAAAAGTTTTTTCTATCCCAAGCAATCAGGAAAACAAAACTTTACATAAGTGATTTGATGAAATATTGGGATATAGTTCTAATCAATCAAGATTTGTGTATTCCAGAAGACAGTTTACCTATTTTAAAACATTTATGTTTTTTGATAAGGAAAGTTCTTTGTGACTGTTTCCACTTCACACATACATTCACTAAATATTTACAAAAATGTCTAGTAAACTTTACAAAATGTTGGAAGCATTCAAGCTGGGGCTAAAGTCGGACGCAGTTCCGAGAGCTCCTAGGAATACTGAAGGGACTCTGACACCAGAGGCACATAATGAAAACGGTGAATTCCCTGAAGAACAAGAGGAAGAAATAATTATAGAATCAGTATCCGATGACGAAATAAGGAAAGAAAAGAAACCTAAAAAGAAAAAGACTTCCAAAAAATCAAAGAAACAAGAAGAAGAGGATGAGGAAGAGTTTTCAAAATCTTCACAAGAAAAACGCGGGAGTGCCAGCTCAGTCAATGTTCAAGGTAACCATTGTGTCTGAGTGGAGTGCACTGTGTTTGACTAACCCTATTTATGTATTTACTACTGTGTCAATTGGTATTGATGTGTCATAATAACAATTTATTATTTTAGCAGTGAACATATATCGCATCTCCACTCAAATTGTGTCATAAGTCAAAAACAAACTCTCGGAATAAGCATTTGAATTTATATAATATATATATATATATATATATAATATGATATGATACAAATGATATACATCATGTATATAATATAGTTAAACTATTTACATGACATTATTTAAGATAAGATTTTTAAGTTTTCTGGCACCAATAGTACAATAAAAGAGATTTTCTAAGTTTTTGACTTATCATAGATATTTGAGCAGAAGTGCAATATTTAAAACTCACCAGAATTGCAAACTTTCATTTGCACAGAGTAGAAGATGCCCGTCATAAATATTACCCAAAATAATAATATTCATCTTGCTCTTATTCCAATTTATTTGAATCAATGAATGTTTGGTACTTGACTTGTTCAAGTTTACTGCACAAGAACCATTTATAATATGAAATTGCTAGAATATTATTCCACATACCTGGAAATATAAAAATTGCATTATGATGCCATAGTTGACTTCTTAGTTGCAAATAAGATATCTCTCAATATTTTGAAAAAAGGTCTGTTTTGCATAAAGTGAAACTAAATGTTTTGCAATACATGCTTTGTTCTTATCCATTTATGTTCACCATATGTTGTGGAAAAAGGATGCTTTATATTGGTTTTCTTTCAATATGACTAATCAAACACTTGAAAGATGATAAAAAAAAAACCCTTGCAATACATTTTTTTCCATAAACTCTTACTTTGTTTTTAGCTACTGGGAATGTGTACAACATTGTGAACTCTAAAGGTGTGAGACTAGGAAATGATTACTACTTTGGCCCTGTCACGAAGTCGTCAGATAAAGCAGGCAGAGAGAAGAAGTATGAAGAGGAAGAAATAGAGAAAGATAATTTTATCAGACTGCTCATGGAAGCTACGATAAAGGTGACTTGTTAAGAAATATAGCTCCACTTTGAGTATTGGTGCGGTAACAAGATTTCAGACACTGTAAATGCTTACATTAATAAAAATCATCAACCATCTCAAATTTTAAACAGTATTAAGTTGTATGGGGTGTGGGTTCTGGGTGTAAAAAAATACTGATTCACAGTCTTATTTGAATAAAAAAAAGTCTTGATTTGGAATGACAAAAAAATAATAATTTATATTTTCCAGCCTGATCATGACTACATGGACTATGTCTCAAAGAACTTGGGAAAGAACTGGCACACATTCTTCAGAGCACTCGGCTTTACTCAAGGGAGAATTGAAACTGCTGAGATCAATGCAAAGGGTTATGATATCTCAGAGGTACTTTTTTTTCTGTAATTGATGTTTTGCTTTAACATTCTTATGTTTCATTCCACTAGCTTTTACAGCAAATCTTTTACGGTTCACATGGCGCTCTTATGGAATTCTTTGCCCGTGTCGGTAAGGCATGCTCGATCTCCGCCCACTTTTAAAACAATGGTAAAAGTCTCCTCGTCTCTCTTTAATCGTTTTTATTAGGTTTCTATGTTTTTAGTAGGTTCTATGTTTTTTTTTTTCTAAATATCAGTTGTATAATAATATGTATATATATATATATATATGTAGGTATGTTATTAAATTATTATAAGGCCTTTATTGCTAACTCAATAAACATAACTTAATGAAATGTTAAGTAAGTATTGTAATATTTTTTGTGGTTTGTCTGCAGTAAAGTGACAAATACAATATATTTTAAAGATTGTGTGTTCTCCAAATAAAAGAAAAAAAAAGAAGAAATTATATAATAAGTTCGGGCGCCATGGAGGTTGCACACAGTATAATAAAGATTGCCGGAAAGAATAGAGCGGAAGAGTCAGACTTTTAATCTGCCGGTGGGAGGCTAAACAAAGAAATAAAACAAAAAGAATTATTTTGTCCTTTCTATATTTAATGGCCCGTAGCTTCAATCTAACTAAGCATTATATTTAACGTTTTACTAATATTTAAAGAGGTGATATTATTGTGAGTACATGGGCGATATTATTATATGTAAGTATAGAGGAGATAGGCGATATTATTGCATCGTGCACTGTTAATTTAAAGAAATGGAAAATTCCTACCAGTTTACTGGCTATAAAAATAGTAGAATATAACCCAAGGAAGCGATGACCGACGAAAGATTCCCTCAGCAAAAAAAAATGATCCAAAAGGATGTAAAAAAAAATCCAATATTAAGGAAAAATGTCCTTTAAGAAAAACATCCATTAAGAAAAATATCCATTAAGAAAAACATCCATCAAGAAAAACGCCAATGGGCTGTAACAAAAGGTATGAAGTTTAATATACACGAAAATCATCCGAGTCTGAGCACGTGGACGCGTGCATAAGAAAAAAAACTTACCGTTTTCCTTTTCAAATAAATAGATGTGCTCCACGCAACTCCATTTAGTGCGTGTAGTGAGCGTAAATTATTGATATCTGAAATTAACAATACGTCTGATAAAATTCCTATACGATTTTCAATCCGAAAGCATTATGTCCAGAAAAATTCTAACTCACCAAAAATTAAGGTCAATCCTCATAGTATCATCGTCCTTGGTCGTTTTAAATACGTTATGGCATAATATAAACCAAAAATATCCAAGATAACTAGTGATTTAAAAATATATTGAAAATAGTTTCAAATTATCGACCAGCCATCGTCTGCAGGATCGTAGAGTGACTTGTCAAAAACGTCATCTGTCAAAACTAGAAATAGTGTCGCGTTCCGAAATCGACTATAAAACCATAAAGCATGTAACGAGAATAAAAACTCGTTACATTACATCCCTCCCCGAAAAAATAAAAGAAAGCAATTTCTTTTATGCTAAAAACCAAAAAGAAAGGCAAAAACTTAAAAAAGAACGAAGGAAATATAATTCCAAAAACAATAAACCAAAAAGTCTATTATCAACAAACCTATATAAAAAAAAACAACAAGGAATGAAACAAGTGCAAATTCCTGAAGATAATACAAAAAAAGTACAGTCAAGCCACAAACACGACCGACTCACAATACAAAAAGAACCAACATGAGTGCAGTTAGGCACCTACGCCACTGACTAACAAGTAAAATCCTAGAAGTACTGCAAGTGCAGTTAAGCGCACATGTTGCTGACCAACACGTAGAAAGTCACAAAAAAAAAACCAATATGAGTACGGTTAGGCACCTTCGCCACCGACTATCAAGTATAAAGCAAAAAAGACAATACTAACGGTGTACAGTTAGGCGCAATTGCCGCTGTTTAATAAAGTTAATCCAAAAATGTCTATATGAGTACAGTTAGGCACCTTCGCCACTGACTAGCAAGAACAAATTATAACCGTTTGTCAGTTTTAAATAATCACATCACCAAAGATGTAAAAATATAAAGAAGATTGTTGTGATCGGCATAACACCACCAATTTCCCGAGCACAAACAACTTCGAAAATAAATGCATATTGTGATCGGCACAACACCACCAACTTTGCGAGCACAATAGCAAAAAAACTGTATACTGTGATCGGAACAACACCACCGACTTTCCGGGCACAATAACAAAAAAAGATTGTATACTGTGATCGGCACAACACCACCAACTTCCCGGGCACAGTAACAAAAAAACTAACGAAATCAAGGGAAAAAAATATATACCGAGATCCGTAAAAAAAGGATAGGAAAATGTCTACAAGTGAGAATAAGACCACAAGTATTGAAATCCCTATATAAACAAAGAATACCAACCCTAAAACAAGAGCTAGCAGATCTAAAAATACAGGAACACAAAAATCAATACTATTTCTACTAAGGGAAACAGTATGATCCGCGTAACTTAAAAAATAAACTAAGGTTTTTACATTCTAACACAAAGTTAGAAGCAAATCCTAGACATGCAAGTGATACAATATCTGAAGAGTGTATATATAAGTAAGATTACCATCCAGACATTGTATACAAGAATGTATAAAAAATATAAGATCTTTTGATATGGAAAACGTAATTATGTGGGTGGAAAAAGTTTTTAATATAAACCTTAAAATGACCTAAGTTATGTTTTAGAAAGTCAAGAAATGAATTCAATAAATTTATATGAAGTTACCTAACATACATCTTCATTCAAAGCGCGGTAAACCTATCATTCATCCCATCATACATCACACTATCATGCGCGCCCTTCAAACAAAAATACCAAAATCAAAACTATCACTTGGAAACCAAATTAAAATTTAATAATATCTTTAATATGATAACGACCAGAAGTACCCTTATTAAGGTCTTTCAGAACATAAACATTATCAGAAATCTTTTCAATAATTTTACATTTAATAAACTTAGGTGCAAGTTTTGCCGAAAAATAAGTAGGTGCATGAGATTGAACGAAACTCCTTCTCCACACAACATCACCCACATCAAAAGAAATGACTCTACGACCCTTATTATAATAGCGAGCATTACGCTGATAAGCTTTTAATAAATGAGTTTGAACTTTTACAAAAATATCACCAAGTGAATTAAGAGATTCAGCATAGTGCTTTCTATTGGAAACTTCAAGTTCACTCAAGTTATCAATAGAGTTACTTAAATGATGTAAAGAAGCATCAAAAATAAGTTCCCTACAAAACATCAAAAAGTTGGGTGTGAAATCAGTAGCAAGATTAACACTATTATTCAAAGCTAATTGAACATGAGGTAAATATTTAGACCAAGTTCTATGATCATCCTTAACAAAACAAGCTATGCAAGTTTCAACAGTTTTATTATATCTCTCAACAGGATTGTTTTGAGGTGTGTATAAAGTATTATAAAATATTTTAGTAATATTAAAACCTTTCAAAAATTCTACAAAATGTTTAGAAGTAAATTGTGTACCATTATCACAAACAATTATCTTGGGACAACCAAATTTAAGAAACATTTCCTTTTCAAAAAGTTTATTTATTCTTCTAGTAGTAGTATTTAATTTTTGTTTCTCAGAAGGAGAAAGTTCACTGGCAGAAGTGACTGTACAAACTTGAACTTTATTGCTTCGAACATAAGTAATATTTTTCCATAAATCTTTAGCCTAATCAAATTTTAACCAAAAATCAAAACCTAGAAAACTTTCAAGTTCCTTTGCTAAATCAAGGAATTGTTCCACAGAATCAATATGTTTACCAAATATAAAAGGAGTGTAAATAGGCAACATGTTATGTTTTATTATACTAACCAAAACTGTATCAAACAATGGGAAAGAAAGACGACTAGCCATGTCCATAATTTCTGTAATGAAGTCTGGAAGAGATTCTGAACTCTTCTGTTTCTTCGTACGAAGGTCATGTTCCAAAAAATAATCAAAATCTGGCCTGTCAAAACGTTTAAGCAAAGCAAGTTTTAGCTCATGCCATGATGAAATACGAATCCTAACAGTGCGAAACCATTTAATAGCAATACCACTAAGCAAGTCTGTAAATGAACCAACTAATAAAATCTCATCAAAATTTTTAAATAAAAAGTATTCTTCAACTTCAGTAATAAATTCTCTAACACAAGTTTTTCCATCAAATTTAATTCTACTCTTTTTTTAAATCTGGCAACCTAGTTGCAGAAGGCAAATTCTTTTTAATATGTTCATTGACCAAAGCATTCAAGGAATTAAATGAAGGCGAAGCATGAGTTGCAAAAGCTGGAGAAGACTGTGCAACCCTGTCATTATGACCAAAAGGATGTTGTATTTCTGTCAAATTAATCATATCAACAACATGTGCATTAGCATTAGAAACTGTGCATGCACCATCAGATTCTAAGTTTTTATTAACAGCTTGAGGCGGAGAACACTGTACTTCTTTATCCATGATGAATAAGCAAAACTATGATTGATGAGCAAGGCAAATCAAAAAGCAAAACTTCAAAAAGTTGTAAAATATTTGAGGTTATGTTAAAATATTTAAGTATCAAGTTGATTTTATGAAAATATCAAAGTGTTTAGCAGTGAAAAGATGCAATAATAACTTCACAAGATAAGTTTAAATCACTTAAAGTATGATTATAAAGTAAAACTAAAGTTCACTTAAATTAACTATGAAATAAAGTTACACCGCACTAAGTTCACACTGTTGAGTTACTTAACAAAACAAAACTGTCTTACCATACAAATATGTTGATTTTGTAAGGGTAAAAGGATAAAGGCTGTAACAATAAAAGTTAACAAAACACAATAACACAATATTGTTAGTAGAAAAATATTGTCTACAAGAAAATATCAAAAGTATTTAAGTTGTTTACAAAAATTACAATATTAAATTTCAGAAACAAAAAGTAATCTGTAAACAATACTATTAAATTAATAGATGCAATAATATCCCATAAAGTCATGAAGCTACTTCAATGTCCCTGTTCGGGCGCCAAATGTAATATTTTTTGTGGTTTGTCTGCAGTAAAGTGACAAATACAATATATTTTAAAGATTGTGTGTTCTCCAAATAAAAGAAAAAAAAAGAAGAAATTATATAATAAGTTCGGGCGCCATGGAGGTTGCACACAGTATAATAAAGATTGCCGGAAAGAATAGAGCGGAAGAGTCAGACTTTTAATCTGCCGGTGGGAGGCTAAACAAAGAAATAAAACAAAAAGAATTATTTTGTCCTTTCTATATTTAATGGCCCGTAGCTTCAATCTAACTAAGCATTATATTTAACGTTTTACTAATATTTAAAGAGGTGATATTATTGTGAGTACATGGGCGATATTATTATATGTAAGTATAGAGGAGATAGGCGATATTATTGCATCGTGCACTGTTAATTTAAAGAAATGGAAAATTCCTACCAGTTTACTGGCTATAAAAATAGTAGAATATAACCCAAGGAAGCGATGACCGACGAAAGATTCCCTCAGCAAAAAAAAATGATCCAAAAGGATGTAAAAAAAAATCCAATATTAAGGAAAAATGTCCTTTAAGAAAAACATCCATTAAGAAAAATATCCATTAAGAAAAACATCCATCAAGAAAAACGCCAATGGGCTGTAACAAAAGGTATGAAGTTTAATATACACGAAAATCATCCGAGTCTGAGCACGTGGACGCGTGCATAAGAAAAAAAACTTACCGTTTTCCTTTTCAAATAAATAGATGTGCCCCACGCAACTCCATTTAGTGCGTGTAGTGAGCGTAAATTATTGATATCTGAAATTAACAATACGTCTGATAAAATTCCTATACGATTTTCAATCCGAAAGCATTATGTCCAGAAAAATTCTAACTCACCAAAAATTAAGGTCAATCCTCATAGTATCATCGTCCTTGGTCGTTTTAAATACGTTATGGCATAATATAAACCAAAAATATCCAAGATAACTAGTGATTTAAAAATATATTGAAAATAGTTTCAAATTATCGACCAGCCATCGTCTGCAGGATCGTAGAGTGACTTGTCAAAAACGTCATCTGTCAAAACTAGAAATAGTGTCGCGTTCCGAAATCGACTATAAAACCATAAAGCATGTAACGAGAATAAAAACTCGTTACAGTATTTAATTTTTTAATATGCCATTTCATGTATTTACTTATTGTATAATGCTATATATTAAATTAACATTGAATTTATTGTTTTTATTACAATTATTATAAAATATTGTACATGCGCGTCACTAGATGAGTTCTGCAATACAACAATATTTTTAACCGAGTGTAGATGAGAATAGTTTTAATAAAACGTGACACTTATTATACGCAATTATCATTAGCAATGGCACAAAAATATATTTTATTAAAACGACTGAGTGGTCAAAGGAGGAATTGCGCGTTATTACTCGTATGCGGTACAACTTCGCGCGCAGTCTCTCAATTGATGTGTGTGTGGAAGAAATGAGTTCTGTGCTCAAAGAGAACTGCCCTCATCTTACAACGATTTTTCGGTGGTATCGGAAATTTAGTCATGGTAATTTTGGTGTAGAAGACGCGCCAATGTCAGGACGTCCTACGGTGGTTTGCATTGAAGAAAATGTGAATAAAGTCGAAAAATTGATAAGAGAAGACCGTTGAATAACTTATAGGTGATAGAAGAGATCCTGCAGATTAGTGCCCCAAGCATTCATAACATTCTGCACGATATCATGGGAGTGAAATAGGTGCCCCATGACTTAAAAGAAGAACAAAAGATATGCAGAGTGAATTGGTGTAAGAAAATGATAATAGAGTATGAAAATGGAACTTCTTAACTACGTAAATAATATCATCACGGGTGATGAAACTAGGCTATATCATTTTGATGTGCCCTTCAAAAGTAAGATGTAATATATTGTGATGTGGGTACACGAACAATAAACTAGTCTCGCATAAACTGTCTTTGAATTTGCATCGATATTCTACAGTGGCGACGAGTAATTGTAAAAATATCAAGATGCCTATCGGGAAAATACACGTATTTGATTTGGAAGCAGGTGAAAACTGGCCAGCATATGTGCGTTTAGTGGAACAATTTATTTTGTTAAATAACATAAAAGATAACCTACGCGTGGCCACGCTGGTGACGCATGTCGGAGCGCCGACATACCGATTGATGTGTGACCTGTGTGCTCCAGATAATCCTGAGGATAAAACTTTCACCACGTTAGTGGAACTCGTGAAAAATCATCTGGAACCCAAAAGATCCGAAATAGCAGAGCGCCACGTGTTTCGCCAGCGGCGGCAAGGGGAAGGCGAAAATATAAAAGTATTCCTACAGAATTTGAAACACTTGGCTACCTATTGTAATTTTGAGAACCAGTTGGAAGTGAATATTCGTGATCAATTCGTGTCGGGTCTACGTAGCGAAGAGATACGATCTCGCTTGTTTGCGGAGACCACTCTCGATTACAAGAAGGCAGTGGGGCTGGCGCTGGCGCTGGAGGCGGCCGAGCAGCACGCGGCTAAGGCCGTGACGCACTCGCCAGCCGTGCCGTGGGCAGCAGCCGGGCCAGCGGGACTCCAGGCAGACGCGAGCGAGCGAGTGCACCGGGTGAGCGTGGCCGGGCAGGCCAGCGCCACCGGTCGTAACGTCGAGGCTCCGCGGCGAAAAAGGTGTTGGCGCTGTGGACGCGACGGCCATGCGCCGCACAAGTGCCGATACAAGTCGTATGTGTGTGACAAGTGCAAAGTGAAGGGCCACTTGGGGTCCGTATGTGATAAAAATGATGTGAGTGCGGGCAGGTCAGGTTCTAAATATCAAAACTTCATGGAAACAGATTCATCAGAGTCTGGAGGTGAGGAGTTCGAAGGACTGTATACTATTAAAGGTCAGTCAGTGCAAAATGTAACAGACGATCCATATCATTGTGAACTCGTTGTTGAAAATCAAAATGTGTTATTTGAAATCGATAGGGGTAGCAAAATATCGGCGGTATCTAAATCATTCTACGATCAACATTTTTCTTCTTTACCGATCGAAAAAGATTGCATTAAATTACAATCATATACTGGTGACTCAATAATACCGTTAGGCCGGGTCTCGGTGCGAGTCAGCTATGCAGACGCAGAGGACGCTAAAGTATTGCCATTATTTGTTATTGAGCACGGTGGACCTCCGCTAATTGGGCGCACATGGATGCGCGAACTTAAATTAAAGTCAATCAATTTATTTCAACTAAAAGAAGATGTTGATCCTGTAGTTTTGAAATTGAAACAAGAATTTCCAGAAGTATTTACAGAAAAAATTGGTACTTATAAACATAAGTTATCTCTGTACTTGACTGATAACACGCCGGTATTTTGCAAGTCTCGCCCCCTCCCACTCGCGCTGCGTGTGCCAGTGGAAAATGAACTTAAACGTTTACAAGACGAAGGTATAATTTACAAAGTAGACAGATCCGATTATGGAACTCCTATTATGCCAATTATTAAGCCAGACGGTTCTATTCGTTTATGCGGCGATTATAAAGTGACCGTGAATAAATTATTAAAAGATTTTCATTTCCCGTTGCCGAAAATAGAAGAGTTATTTGCAACGCTAAGTGGTGGGGAGCAATATAGTAAATTAGATTTTAAAAATGCATTCATGCAACTTGAATTATCAGACAATTCACAACCGCTAACAGCGATTACAACACATGTAGGAACATTTGTTTATCGCAGGGCTCCCTTCGGACTTAAGTGCCTACCTGAAAAATTTCAAAAAATTGTTTTTGATACATTAAATGGCCTTGAATATGTGGTAGCCTTCATTGATGACATTTGTGTAAGTGGCAGGAACAAATCTCATCATTTGGAAAACTTAAGGGCGGTGCTCACTAGATTAAGAGAAGCCGGTTTAACAATTAAGTTTACTAAATGTGAGTTTTTGAAAGATGAGGTTTGTTACTTGGGGTACAGAATTAATAAACACGGTCTTTATACAGATACATCAAAAGTTAATGCTATAACAAAAATGCCCATTCCCGAAAATGTGACGCAGCTAAGAGCATTATTGGGATTCATAAATTACTATGCACGATTTATACCCAACCTTAGTATGATTTTACATCCACTTCACAATCTTTTAAAAAAGGGAGTAAAATGGGCGTGGTCGGAGAGCTGTAATGCCGCTTTTGAGGAGATCAAGGTAAGATTGACGAGTGACCCGGTATTGGCTCACTACTCGCCGGCGTTGCCGCTGGTGCTGGCCGTAGACAGCAGCGCGTACGGCCTGGGTGCTGTGCTGGCGCAACGCCACCCCGACGGCGGCGAGCGCCTCGTATGCTGCGCCTCGCGCACGCTCAACGACGCCGAGCGTCGCTACAGCCAGGTAGACAAGGAAGCACTAGCCATTGTTTACGGAGTTACGAGGCACCATCAATATCTCTTTGGCAGGCATTTCACGTTACGGAGCGATCATAAAGCATTAAGCTATATATTTGGACCTAAAAAGGGTATACCACAAACTGCAGCCAGCCGCTTACAGAGATATGCTGTGCGCCTGGCGGCTTATGATTTTAATATCGTGTTTGTAAATTCACAAATGAATAGCAATGCAGATGGGTTATCACGATTACCTTTAGCAAAAACCAAGGTCGAGGACCAAGACGACGCGGCATATCTACATTTTGTTGAGGACAGTTTCCCTCTTAGTCACAAAGACGTAGCACTGGCGACTAAAACCGATAAAATTTTATGTAAAGTTTACGGTTACATAATGAGTGGATGGCCTCTCATAGGTGACACGGAAGATGAGAAAGCATATTTTCATCGACGAGAAAACCTACATATTGATCACGGGTGCATAGTTTGGGGATACAGGATAGTGATACCGGAGCAGTTACGGGCACAGATACTGGAGGAAGTGCACGCGGGGCACGTGGGCGTCGTGCGCATGAAGAGTATCGCGCGCGGTTATGTGTGGTGGCCGCGCCTGGACACCGACATCGAGGCGCGCGCCGCCGCCTGCACATATGCAGCCTGGACATTCTGCACGATATCATGGGAGTGAAATAGGTGCCCCATGACTTAAAAGAAGAACAAAAGATATGCAGAGTGAATTGGTGTAAGAAAATGATAATAGAGTATGAAAATGGAACTTCTTAACTACGTAAATAATATCATCACGGGTGATGAAACTAGGCTATATCATTTTGATGTGCCCTTCAAAAGTAAGAAAAAATTGGTTGTTTGAAAATGAACGTTTGCCCATTGAAGTGCGAAAATCTTGGTCAGTATTTTTCACAAGGCGAGGAATTTTAGATCGAATTGTTTTGGAAAGTCAGTCTGCAGCCTCTTGGTACACAAAATAATGTTTGCCTAAGGTTATCCAAAACTCAAAGAACTTCGTCGAAATACAAGATTCAATAATTGGCATTTTCATCACGATAATGCTCCTGCGCATAGGTTGCGTGAAACTCTGAGTAATTTTACAAGATGTTGGAGTGAAATTGCTTGAACATCCTCTGTACAGTCCTGATCTTGCGCCCTGTGACTTCAGCCTACTTCCAGTCATTAAGGACCAGTTCAATGAAAAGGAGATCCAGCGACTGAGATTTGTTAGCGGCTTGGGACCAGGCTTGCTCCGATCTTCCAGAAGAAAAATGAAAGCAAATTTTTGATGATTGGTTTTTACGAATGAATAAATGTATTATCTGTGAAGCCGTATTGCAAAACTTATCTAGTGACCTATGTACTATCATTGATATTATGTTTAGGGAGTGGATATATTTATTAATTATGTATTTATTATATATGTATCTATATAAAATTGTACACCTAAGAACTACCTACAGTACTGTATTTCCTTCTCTTTTTAAAATTCAGCCATAGGTTGGCTTGGAAAATCGCTTTTAGCGATAAGATCACTCATTGTGTGACCCATAGATATAATAAACAAGGAGATATGCCCTGTAGCCGAAAATGTATCGGAACCTGTGTCTCCTGTTTTGCCCTACCACCCGGCAACTACTACGAATGCAGTTCAGTAAAAGCAATAGATACGCAGTCGCGCACACACCCGCATTTTTGAAATCGGACTGTACTACACAATCAATTATAAACCTTATCCTAATAAACACAGCGTATATTTACAGTACACCGTGCAACTTACTCACACAAAAACAACGCTGGGTATCGTTGTGCTGTGCAAAAGCAATTTATTTTACATATACGCTAGTGATTGACTTATCGATTCTGGCATTTATTACACACGCCATGCTGCCCATGTATAACAAATAAATAGCATGAGTATGTTGACTATTTTAAGCAAAGGTCACTAATATATTATCTTAAACATGCCGATTACTATAATGCATTCGAAACTTTATCGAAAGTAAAATACAATTACCATAAAAAGTAAGGAAGTAGCACGAGGATAAGGCATACATACGATAATTCAAAGCCAAAAACACTTGAACGATTATTTACCAAAAATTTATTGCAATCTAAGAAAGTTTGGTAAACTTTTGTAATATTTCATTCAACAATCGACATTGTTGTCGACAGTGTATCTGCACAATTACATCACTAACTCGCGGCAAGAAGCAGCGGCCGTACTATGCGATACATCGGCTTGCTAAAGTATCGTTTTGTGATTTTTACATTGCTCATCCAGTCACTTAGCGACAAACTTAGGTAGTGGTTAAGGAGCAGTGTATTCATTGTAATATGTTATTGTCGCTGTGACATTTGAAAACAAAAATAACATAGTATAAGCAAGAAATATTTTACGATTTGTTGTTTTTCATGATTCTAAAGACAAATATAGTAAAATACTTGTATTTTGATATGGTAAGTGATTCCATAATTAACAAAGTTTTGGTTTATGCTTCGGTTTTTACAAGAAAACACTGAACAACACGGCATTCTTATATCTTATCACGCTCACGGTCGTAAGCGCACTAGTTCGCGGATTCGACCATTGCGTAAGACATGCTCGCCCAGAGCATGTCGCGAGGACACCGACACGCCCCCTTGCCACTTCTCCTGTATTTTATATTTCTATGGTGTGACCCCAAGTACCTAATGCTTTCTTCATCTATCTTTTCTGTAATGAATATTATGTTGTTCTATTTCTATAATAACAAGCATTTCTCGCAGTTTGCGCGGAAAATGCTGACGCGCTAATCTCAGGTACTACTGGTCCGATTAAAAAAAATATTTCAATGTCAAATCGGGGGTTTAGTAACTATTCCATGCAGACGAAGTCGCGGGCATAAGCTAGTGTATTATATGGTCGTTGTTGTTTTCATAATAATTTTATTTCGTATTATCGGCTATTATTTTAGTTTGTTTAAAGTTACACAAAGTAATAACGCAATCTGTAAATCAAGCTTGTTGTTGTGTAATTTTAGAATTTATTCTTCAAACATTGTAGATTGATAAGATTTTCTATAATCGTAACTTGACTTGATGGGCGCACCTGAGACGCGAGTAGTTTGCATAGCTGTATAATATATCAGAAAATTGTGTATACAGTGTATTGATAAAATTTATTCAGATTGTATTATCAGTCTGCTAATTATATTCCTGGAAACATGTTTATCAGATACTAGCTGCTGTCCGCGACTTCGTCCCCGTGGAATCCCCGATTTTAAAACATTCTTTATCGCTGCTCCGCGCCTATTGGCTTAAGCATGATGATATATAGCCTAAAAGCCTTCCTCGATAAATGGTCTATTCAACCCAAAAATAATTTTTCAATTCGAACCAGTAGTTCCTGAGATTAGCGCGTTCAAACAAACAAACAAACAAACTCTTCAGCTTTATAATATTAGTATAGATGACAAGCAATTTTTACTAATTTTGGTTTTAAATGAGATACTTGTTATTAACTATGACAATAGGGATTCAAACACAGGTCGATCTACGAGGTCGAAAGACGCTTGCCAGGGTCGGTCCTTAGATGACCATCCGTGCCCCGGAAATAATGTTAAGCCCTTAATTCTGGCTGGCATTTGAAGATCATTGATAGTAGTTTCGGATTATACCACGTTTCCAGAGCCACTAGATGTTACTTATTTTCACTGTTTTATTAAATTTATGGGATAGTGTAGTGTACTAGTATGTACTTTTTTAGGTATCTTTGTATGTATGTACTTATATTTACCTGCTTGGGCCGACGGCCATTTTGATAAACTGACTAGGTTGTGGAGATCAATACAAGTGCTCAGCTGCTTGCTGTTAGTATGGCAGCCGACTCCAGTATAGTTGTAAGATATTAAAATACCATTTTATTTTTCCAGGCTCGCTACAAACTACTATTGGACTGGGTGAACAATGATGATGATGGCAGCCTCGGTCGGCTCGCCACTTTACTGTGGGAAGAGGGAGAGAGAAGTATTGTCCGAGACCTCTCTGTTATGTATAAAAAGAGCAAAAAGTGATATATTTATCGGACTCTAGAAATATCCAAGGGTATGAGAATTGAAATCAAGAATGATCTGTCAATGGTAGAATTAATAACTTAATACATAGCTTTAATTTTATAAACATATTTTTCTTAGATTTCAATTGTACATATTTCTCTTGGTGGATACAATTGTTACGTCGGTTTTCACTAACACTAGATTTTACCTAAATATTATTGTAATATTCACTGCTAGATTTTCAATTAGACAGATGGCGCCTAGTGTTAATGAAAACGGCCATTAGTATCCTTATAAATGTGCTAAAACTTACAGTCAATGGCACGTCTATGGTAATAGTTGAGCTTTGATAATATTTACTTTGGTATACATATTAATCATCAAAGCTCAACTAACTACAACAAAATGATCAAACAACAGCAGGGTGATTATAAAACCTCATTTCTGACGTATCATTGACCCGACCTCATTGAAATTAAATTTTGACTAGAAATTAGGAACTTGGGTGCTTGGGTTGAGATTGCATAGGAAAGATAGAATGAAATATTTCAACTTGAAACATTCCTTGATGATGAGAGTTTTTTTTAAGGATAAGAAGTGAATGTATGTTTTTCAAAGAAATGAAATTGTATGACATTAACTCATGAGGGCTGTGATTGCGTTAGCCTGTACCTATCAGAGGACAGTGACGTCACAATGTGCAACGTATGAGGCTAAATTAAGGTGACAAATGCGTTTAATGTTACGTTTGGTGTTTGTCAATTCATCACACATCTAAAATATATGTACGTTTTAAAACACCTCGTAAACGAACATCGAACCTCGTATTGTTTTGTAATAGGGAATAATTATAATATGCATGAAAACAATATTTATTATGTAAGTAGTTTATCGAACAAACACATAATACTAACAATGAAAAATGAATCAATGTTGATCGAAAATCATATATCTGTCCCTCGGGCCTCGTGCGAAAATGCCATGTTCTGTACAGACACAAAGATATGTGGGCGTCACGGACTTTGACGTCAAAGTTCGTGTTGAACTTCTCTTTCTATCTGTCAACTTTGGAGCTTTATAACTTCCACGATGATGAATATATTATAAAAAAAGTTGTTTAACACAGATAAAAAAAAACATGCATATTACCTATTGCCGAACCTCGCTACCCGTACGATCTGAACGACGTGCAATCTGAAACATGGCAGCATTTGTTATATTAAATTAGCTAAGTAGGATATGGTTTTGGAGGAGAATGAAAATTTTACATCATGTTAGCTCAAGCGAATGTGTGATATATTTTAAAGCTTAATATGCATTTATGCATCTATTTACTATTACCTAATGAAATTATTTACCATCACAAAATTGAAAAAAGAAATGAAATAAACATGTTTTTGATCTAGTCGCCGAATTGTACATTTAATTTTCAAACAATTAATCTATAAAACTTATGTATTTTTATATTTGTATACAAGATTGAATATAAATTTTATAACGTTTTAGTCCTTTGTTTAATTTACACACTCATTTGGATTTCTGAGATATTTATAAATCCTCTTTGGGTCTGGGTTCGGAGTGAAGCTAGCTGGAGACCCATTCATTTATACTTACTTAAAAGAAAGAAAGATTCTAAATAAATATAATAAAAGACCACATTTTTTAGGTAAATGTAGGTATAGAATAGATAGGCTCTAAGAGACTGACTGTATGTTTCTTTAAAAAGTTTTCTCAAATCGCAATCCTACGTATCTGATCTATAAATTGTAGAGTGCTACGAGTACCAGCTGTTTCAGTACAATTATTATCCTATCAAGTACCGGAATCACAACAGATATGCGCAGGAAATTAGCAGCATGAAACTAAAGAGGTAATTAATATATTTACCGACCAAAAAAAAGTTAGTGTGCCAGTAGTAGTTCAGATGTCCAATTCGTAATTTTTACGATTTAACAAACATTTAACTACAAAAATTAATCGCTTATCAGTTCAGCATCATGTTCAAAACACATAATAGAAGGGATAATTATGTGAATCTGCATCTTTCGAAAGATAATAATAATGTGGTTCAATAGAAAATTAAACCTATTAGGTAATTTATCAACGTGAAAGAGCAGCTGTTTTCAACCTTATGCTCTTAAACTTAAAGTCTAAAACTGAATATCTCTCTAAACCAAATATACCCCATTATTTATCTCAACAAAAACAACATACCTCAATACTGTTAATGATAACCAAATAGCAAAACAACGTCGGGGTTATCTGAGCGCAGTCGACGAGTAACTCTAGCTAAGCTTATACAAAATGCCGGTGCCTAACCGAAGCGGGTTGGAGATTGTGTCCATAGATGTAAAAGATGTGAGGTTCCCGACATCACTGGGCTCGCACGGCTCCGATGCACTGGTAAGTAAATCGGCAACATATAAGTAGCTTGCATTTTATTTGGTCAGGCGAACGGTGGAAGTGGGTTAGTAGTAGTACCAATAGGCATTATGTATGGTTTGCTTACATGTACCTAATTGTGGGCTTGTTGTATTCGTTTTAGATTTAACTTAAACTACTTATATGTTAATATGTATTTAAATAACATGTAGATTGGTAGGTACTAAATAAGTAAAACAAATGAGTAGGTAGGTCAGTAAAAAATGGAACGTAAGTAATACAACTGTGCGTTTACTTTCTTCAGAAATTGTAACAAAAACCGCCTAAGTTTGGCCTTCAATTTTTACACGTGGTATTTTGTTTTGAATAGGAAATATGTACCTACTTATAACTTATGTGTTAAGTTGGTACCTATGTATTGACCGTGCTCATTGTTCGCCTGATAATAAAATTTCGTCTGGCAGATGTATGGCAATGCAGACTCCTAGAATTTAGACTATTCAGGAAATACAAAACTTAGAGAGCAACGTATATCTTTTGTCTGAAACTGAAGCAATAAGCTACTGTGTTGTGATGATGGAATCAATAAGAGATAATTATCACATTACTTATATTTAGGTACATTTTCTTAAGCTTCCCTACGGCATTATGTAACTTTAGATAGGTAATTAAAAACAAACAACACACGTGCCTAGGTACCTGTATGAGTTTAATTATACCGACTCCTCATTTTAGTACCTAGCTTGCACGCTTAACTAGTAGTGAAAATAAAGTTATATGGTGTCAATGGTCACATTATGTTAAGCTACATACCTTCCAAAACAATGTTATCAGCACACCGATCCGAACTACTCATGTGCATACGTCACGACGACCACCGGGAATGGTAGGCAGGGCTTCGGTCTGACGTTCACCTGCGGCCGAGGCACCGAGATCATCGTGCTGACCATCCGGTCCATGAAGAAGTTCATCATCGGGAAGAATGCGGCCGATATCTTCGCAAACTTCTCTGGCTTCTGGCGGACTATTACCAACGACTCGCAAATGAGATGGGTAACTAGAACTCCACCTACCTAATCAGTTCGTCCAGATGTCAACATTATAAACGAGATCTTAGTTTTTAAGTGCCATTTGGTGAACCTACTGTGATTGATCCGAGAGCAAATACGTGGGTATTTGCTCTCGGATCAATCACAGCAGTAGGTTACGATCAACTCCCAAGAATTAAAAACCATTGTCCATCATGAAAACCAACAACGATAACCCAACCAGGGCATCGAACCCCAGTTCAGCGCTTAGAAACCTTCCACAGTCAACGAGATAGCATGATTACCATGTCGACGTTTATACTTTCAGATCGGACCCGAGAAGGGCGTAGCACACTTAGCGGCGGCTGCCATACTAAATTCCCTGTGGGATCTATGGGCGCGCCTTGAAAACAAACCGCTATGGAGGCTACTAGTCGACATGGAACCTGAGGTTTGTATCATCTATACTAATATTATAAAGCTGAAGAGTTTGTTTGTTTGTTTGTTTGAACGCGCTAATCTCAGGAACTACTGGTTCGAATTGAAAAATTCTTTTTGGGTTGAATAGACCATTTATCGAGGAAGGCTTTAGGCTATATATCATCACGCTTAAGCCAATAGGAGCGGAGCAGCGATAAAGAATGTTTTAAAATCGGGGATTCCACGGGGACGAAGTCGCGGGCAGCAGCTAGTAGTAGTATAAAGTTAAGTCTGGTCTGCCGCTTGCTTTTCCAACCGCGTAGGTTACGATAATTTCGCCTGTGTGCACGTCGCTAGTTTTCCTATTAAATATAAACTAGGCCGCAATTTATTTGCGGTTACGCTAAAAGGCTTGAAGGAGTGTCCTACATTACTCGAACCTATACCTACTAGGTCATTACCGTCAAGCTAATCGGCTGATATTGGAACTCCTACTTAGGTACTGCCGATATTTGCTTAGGTAGGTAGGTAGTTCATGTTTTGTTTATTATAAGTAGGTAAGTATAATTTTGAACATCTTATTTCAGAGATTTTCAGCTTGCTGTGTATGTTCATAAAACAGAAAAACGAAAGAAGTCGTGAAATTGACTATATTTTTGCGACAATTATTACTATTGAAGCGTACCAATCTTGTTGCAGGAATTAGTGTCCACAATAGACTTCCGCTACATCACAGACGTGATAACGAAGGAAGAAGCGATCAAGCTGCTTAAGGACAAGCGAGCCGGCAAAGACGAGAGAGTCAAGTATTTGATGCAGCACGGATACCCAGCGTACACCACACAAGTTGGTAAGACACTGCTTGTTACGCGAAAGGACGAGAGAGACAAGTGACAGCACGGATGCCCTGCGTGTACGCACACGTGTAACTCTCTCAAGTTTGTAAGCAAACGCGGCTGCTGAGTACTGCATTTGATTCCCAGGTCGGGCAAAGTTATATTGAGTTTTTCTAGACTTTTCGAGGGTAGAAATTGGCGTTGTGATATTACAATGTCAAGAAAATCACGTTAAGCCATTGTAGAAAACAGAAAAGTCGAGTTACACGACTCTCAATACCTAACAACTTATCCTACGTTTCAGGATGGCTGGGCTACAGCGATGAACTCGTGCAGTCATTATGCGACAAGTACCTGAAACTGGGCTTCAAATACTTCAAGGTTAAAGTTGGGGTCAACTTCGATGACGATTACAGGCGATGCAGCGCTGTTCGCAAGTACATTGGCCCTGATAACGTTTTGGTAAGTGATACTACGCAGTTTATTGTGAACCATAACATCTCGCCAGTTATCTCTGAAGGTTCAGGCAGAGCTGTACACATAGGACCTACAACCAAGCTTCACGTACTATGTTAAGTTCCACGACAAGCGGGATCAACTTTCCGATAAACCGGATAAAATCCAGATTACGGAATGCTAATATGACATTTTAGTCCCAGGAATCGAATCCTAGACCAAAGCGGCAGTATGTAGCAATTCATACTAAAAAAGTTTCTAGAAATCCCGTAATAAATATTTTTCTCTTTCTCATTATTATATAATTATGACGTAGACCTATAGTAGGATTTTTTTTACTGTACATCAAAAATAACACGAATAACTTTTTAACAATTAAAAGATGGTTGATGCCAATCAAGCGTGGAGTGTAAACGAAGCCATCGAATGGATGAAGAAGCTGGCGCCGTTGAAGCCGATGTGGATCGAGGAGCCCACGTCTCCTGACGACGTCCTCGGGCATGCTGCTATATCGAAGGCTTTGGCGTAAGTACTACTTATAAATGGACAAAAAAAAAAAACCGAAGGCCGAAGCCGATGTAGAACTCCATCTCATTTTTTTTTATGTTTCCTACCTTCTATGCCCTAAAACTTTCACTTCAAGCGATCAAGTATTGCCACCGACTATGCCGAAACTGCCAAGATATTGCAAAAAAATGAACAACCAACACTTTTTCTCACCTCAGCATTTCAGCAATTATAAACATAGTGAGAAGACCAATTACCCCACTCCAATCGCAACTTTTCAATCTTAATATGTACCCACTCACTTCCTCCGGTTAAATTTTAAAGATTTTAGATTTTGATTTAGACCTTCCTAGATACGATGTGTTAATACTCCAGCAATTTCATATAAATTATTCATTTTCTTTCTATTTAAGGCCATACAACATCGGCGTGGCGACGGGTGAGATGTGTGCGAACCGCGTCATGTTCAAGCAGTTTCTGCAGAGCGGCGGCATGCAGTACTGCCAGATAGATTCGGCGCGCATCGGCGGAGTCAACGAAATACTCTCCGTTTATCTCATGGCTGAGAAGCTGAAAGGTAGCAAAAAAAAAATGGGAAAACCAGGGAGTCTGACGAAATTATAGTCTAGTACCTACCTATGGTAAATAAAATATGACATGAGTGTATTGTCTAAAGGGGTGACAACAGAATTTTGCTTATACTGTTGTTAGTAATAAGCAATCACGAGCTTTTATAAGTCAGCTTTGTATAAATCACCGTTTCATTGAGTTCAGTTTTTGCCAGCGGCTTCGCCTACGTGGATGTCGGAAATTATCCCAAGAGAACATACTCCTGGAATAAAAAGCCGACGAGCTATTCCATTATTTATCTCTGTTAAATTTCATCCAAATCCGTGCATCCGTTTCGGCGTGATTGAGTAACAAACATCTATCCACCCAAAATTTCACTTTTATAATAAATTGTTGGAAAAAGTAAGTATTTCAAGATGACACAAATGATTCTGAACAGTTCTTACCTGCTAATCAAATTGATGTTTAAGTAAGTAAGAAAGAGTACTAACACTTCCATACTTACGTCTTCAGTGAAGGTATGTCCGCATGCGGGCGGCGTGGGGCTGTGCGAGATGGTGCAGCACCTGCAGTACTGGGACTTCGCCAGCGTGTCGGGCACCATGCAGGGGCGCCTCATCGAGTACGTGGACCAGCAGCACGAGCACTTTGTGGACCCCTGTATCGTGGAGAACGCTAAATACCTCGCGCCTAAGGTAAAATAACGACTTTTTGTAACAAAAAATAGGACACACTTCAATTTCGGAAAGTACCTAATGTAACTTTGAGTTTTGATGGGTATTTAAAATGCCCAGAATCAGACTACAAGATTGAACTTTCGGTAGTGTCCACTCATAAAATATTGAATAGCAAATTAGCAATTAAAAGCAGACTTAGAAAATTAATATATATACAAGACCCTATGCCACGTTACTAATTTCAAATTTCACAATTATTTATTTTAGGACAACTAGATCCACCGGTTAGTATACAAAAATAACTTAGAAACTATTGTTAGTACGTTAAATACAAATAATGCCCGTCTCCTCAAGCAAGTCTACTTCGCACTATGCCAATATCTTCTAAATTACTGCATTTTCTTCTTGGGGTGGAGTACCTACATATAATCCTCATTAAACTAAACAGGTATACTCCTCACAAAATCACAGCATCACTATCACATACATATTCACACATACCATCCATCACACAATGAAACCTTCACAAAACCAAAGACATTTAGCCCCAACAAACATTTTCTGCTCTTGTCTCTCGAATATGTTTTTTTCATAATGCGACTGTGCAACCGAGCATAATGTTATAACTATTTTTCCAGCTACCGGGATACAGCACAGAATTCTTACCGGGAATATTAGACAAGTTCGCGTACCCTAACGGCAGTGAATGGCGCCAGATGATCAAGGACGGAATCTTCCCTCCACCTGATGAAGCTGAATTAGTCAATGTCTAAATGAATCGAAACAATCAAGATGGTAATATCAAATGCTGCACGATTAAAGAATTCCTAAAATTTAGTGTTTTTTTATTCTATGACTAAGAAACTAGTGGATAGCCAACTTACCCACGCTTACAACCTGCGATTCTACAGTGGTTATTTGCCTGCTATATGTATACGAATGATTATACATAAACTAGATTATTTAGTTAACTAACAGGGTACCTACGTCAAATTAATTAATTATGCCACGGAAACTGCGTTACGCCAAGTAATTCAAACAGAAAAACCTGTGCCAGTAAAATTGTCGGAATAACAAACCAAATTTGATGACACGGTTGGCGCAGTGATTGAGCGATTGGCTGCTGCGCTGCGTGTCGCGAGTTCGATTTCCGCACGGAACAAATATTTGTATGGCCTACAGCTAGTTGTTCCGAGTCTGACTGTTTCTGACCGCGCGGTCGAAACGTTACTTTGTACGCTGATATCGTTACTTTGTACCTATATAATTGCTAGGACATATTAAGTCTCATTAGAATGACATATCGTTTTACCGTCTGAACAGTTATCAAGGCGTGTAATATCGAAAACGATTTTGTCTCATACAATGTTCGAGCAGGTTAACCATGATACCTCTAACTGGAGGAAATTACATTGCACACCTAGCTCAATCTGAAAATCACATTAAAAAAAAAGAGAAATCACATTTTAGATTGTGAGCGTAAAATTTTGCAAGCTGTAATGACTAAACATCATACATTTATGTTTTTTTTTTATAATAACACATTTTCAGATTGAGCGAGATGTTGTGCAATGTAATTTCTTCCAGTTAGAGGTATTCTCATATAATTATGTAAATAACGTGGCGGAGCAAACCCTAATGCCAACTTACTACCGTGGTAGAATTGTTCTTAGTTCTAATCCAGGTCACCTATCAGTATGTCTAGTTCAATACCAAATCGATTGATTAACAATAGACATTAATTATAATATTACCGACTAGAGCGTCGCGCAATGATTGTTGATATAGCAGTCCCTTATGAAGGCTGAGAAAGGTAAAACGAAGTATCTTGACTTGGCTTGCGAGGTTGTTAACATGTGGGATGTGTACACAGCAGTCATTGTGCCGATAGTCGTGACGGCCAATGACATAATTGCCAAGAGCCTCGACCAACATCTAAAGAGGCTCTCGTTGGGCAGCTGGATCAAGGGCTTGATCCAGAAAGCAGTAGCTACTCCTGGACACGGCGCGTATTGTTAGGAGGTTCCTGTCTCAGGGGCCCTGACCATCCGTAGCTTATGGACCCTGTTCCCGATACAGGTGGGCTACTATTTTGAGATATTTTTATTAATATTTAAAAACGTAATTTATATATAAGTAGGTATGCAATGAATAAAGGAAACAGAAATATTAATAAGATTTTTTTAAATCGCTAACCATTGGCAATTGTTCACTGTACGATTTATTTCTCAATGTTGTGAAATGTTATTGTCTTGGAAACCATGACATAGGAAAATAGTAGTAAAACATAGGCGATGACGTGAAGACAATTTTATTGACTGTTATCTATCATTAACAATATTATCTAAGTATAGAATGACTTGCAAGTTCACACGCTAATAGATCCTGACATGACTCATTTTATCTGTGAATATTAAAATTCGAATCAAATAACTTTGAATTAATGAATATTCCTGATTATATGGGGTTATTAATGTAAAGAGTAGGTGCTTAATCCATGAAAAAATAAGAATGGAAATCCCAGTACTATTTTATTGTGAACACTAGCAGCGCCCCGCGGTTTCGCCCGCGTAGTTCCCGTTCCCGAGGGAATACAGGGATAAAATATAGCCTATGTTACTCAGGGTGAATGTAGCTTTCTAACGGTGAAAGAATTTTTGAAGTCGGTCCAGTAGTTTTTGAGTTTATTCGTTACATACAAAATACAAATCATTCCTCTTCATAATATTAGTAGATTATGGTTCGCTCGAGCCTAAACGCGGATAGATTTTAATGAATCATTAGATTCGACCTAGTGTCGAAGAGAAATTCGTGACTGTGTGGACACGATTCCATTATTTATTTATTATGTTTTTTATCTCTATGTTACCTGCTATCGGTGCAACACGTTTTCCATGCCATCACTGTTCAATTGTTGTGCTTACTCAACACACGTCTTTCTTCAAATCCATATGCAAAGATTAACGCTTGAAGGAAGCGTGTTTGGTAATTGCTTAGTGGAATCATGCTTCCGGTATATTTTGGAAACATCTTAGATTTAAATGTTGTAATGTCTAGCATTTTCCTAACATGCCTCTCATACCTATGAAAATGCTGACTCATGCGACTCAATATTACAAAGTTTAGGTACATTTGTATATTAACTGGTGATCACCGATTCTTCATTTATGAGGAACGCTATAATTGCTGTTTCGGAAAACAAAAACACGGAAAGCAAATTAAACCTGTTGTTTGCCTTCAGTGCAAATTGTAGTTTGCAGAGTCATGGGTCATTCTAATGAGGAAGATCTCAGCTATTAGGTATAAATCAACACATTCGATGGGGATTTGGCATGTCAATGTCGTGCTTATAGGGATTTTGTTAAATAATAATAATCTGTTTATTTCTGAGTATATGGTTCACTAAGATACAAAAAAAAAACAAAAAAAAACAACAAACTTAATCCTAAGTCAATGCAGGAACAATCACTTAATGGGTTTCTAAATTGTCGAAGCGGGTATCAATGTCATACATACAAGTAGGCGTGCCGGATTGAATGGGCACTTACCTAGCTCTCATCCTGCCATTCATGTTAGGTTTCTTTAAACCCTGCAGACAAGTTTAAGAATCCCGCGCAGCTGAGCTCCGTCGTCGAGGTTCGAATGTTAAAATTCGATGTGTTAACTAGATATATATTATTTCAATAATACTTTTAACTACATGCCAATTCCTAATTTTTATTTGATTATATTATTACTTTATTTATTTGCGAATTTTAAAAACACTATTAGGTAGGTACTAACATAATTTATCAATATAATATTAATTAAGTTTTTTTTTACCTTTTTTATTGTAGTGTGTGTGACACAGTTCGATCTTTCGCTGCATCGGTTCATCGCCCGCGTCCGCAGCTCCCCCCGCCACCGGTACAGTGAGGCGAGGACCGTCGCCTCCAGGTCCCAGAAGCCACCTCGTTGAAGATCATACCATAGGCATATACCCTGATGGCCATCGCTCTCTGCGGTCTTCGCAGTATCGCGATGAGATGGAACCTACCTGCCCTAACGACGTTTTCGAACATATTTGAAGTTAGATGTTATATTAAAAAACTTCAGCGTAGGAGGCAGATACCATCATGGTTACAACAAAGAAACAATTAATGCTGATTTTTTAGTACAACATACAGTGAGTACTCACTAATATGCCCGCTATGTAATAATTATATTATAAATCGATGACCTTAATCATAATGTAGACTGATGCAAATAAAGGGCAGAAGGCAATGAAATAATTATGTCACCTAAGTATGTGGTAAAATTAGCAATCTTTGCGTGATTATACGAACTTATTGAGCCAGTACTATCTAGCATAAACAAACGAATTAAATCACTTTGTTTTCGTTTTAAGATAAGACTCGAAAATATTGACAATTTGAAGAGCATAGATACATGTGTACACAAACTCCAATCAGTTGTTATGCAGTGTTCTGTCTCCATAACATAATTATGCAACTTGAAACTTGCAAAATTATAATTTGCAAGTTATCAAATGCATTATCTTTATAAAATGGGACGTTTCGCCTCCTTACAATAAAAAGTAAAACATTGAAAATTTTAAAATATAATTTTATTGTTTAAATTAAATAAAAGAAATACGTTACTTACATGACAAAACTTATTAACAACAACTACATACTATGTTTTCTTTTGAAAAGCAAAGGCACTAAGTTTGGATTGTTTCCGAGCGTTGCTGACAGGTGTGTCAGTACCATTGGTATCTTCATCTAATTTCCTTTTAGGGCCATTGTCTGTGCCATTCGTGGCTTTGCCTTGAACTGTCTTGAACAGTTTGATACCATGTCGAGTTAACTCCGACGGACTGAGATCGGGGTTCTGTTTTTCTAGTATAGATTTATTTCTTGTGAACCAGTCAACAAAGGTCTCGCCTTCCAGAGGGGCTGAAGGCTATCAAGACAAAAGAGCGGGATTTTAATTTCGCAGTAGGTAGTCATAGGTCTAGTATTAGCTATTACATTATTGTAAGTAGAACTTCATTTTATTTATCTTACCATGGATTATTCAGACAAAATCATCAATATAGTAAGATTATCAATTTAATTATGCTCACTCTTCAAATAAAAAATACCCTGCATATTGCTTCAGGTAGTGGATTCGCGAGAAGGATTTCGAAAGTTTGCTTTGTGTATCAAGTTTACAAAGAATTTAATGTATAGTAAAAGTACTTACGTCATCATTTTCAGAGGTGTCAGCAGCTCTATGAACTTCGACTAGAGTCCTTTCAGTCAAACTGAGTGGACTCTGTGCAATCTTTGAGTTAGTCGCCTGCTTCTTGAATATATTCCTCGCTCTACCAGGCGAAGACTTTATAGGCTGCAAAAGTTAAGATCAAAAATATTGTTTTAGTTTAAGGGGTAAGTATTATCCTTCGAAAAAGTCGACTTATAATATTGAATACTTTATTATTTTGTCATTGAATGAAATAAAAACAAAAAAGTTAAATTACCGAGATAAGTCGAGGCAACACTAGATCAGTCTTGTCTAGAAACTTTTAAACGAGCAGAAATTACTTTAGTTTTCAAACAACTTACTATTGGTTTAAGCGTCGTGTCAATATCAGTTTTCTTCTCCTTAACTTTCTGTGGTATTATAAGACTAGTGTTCAAGTCTGTATCGCCGTTAGTGACGTCATAAGTCTCTTGTGTATCCAATTCTTGGAAGTGTGAGGTCTGCGCAACATTTAATTTGTCCGTCTCTTTGTCCCAAGATTCAGCCAAGTTCGTGAGTTTGTCCGCCAAGTGTACTCGGCCAAGCCGAGATGCATATTTGGCCGCCAAAGGCAGTAGGCGATCGTCTTTCAATAACTCCATCAGTTCTAGCGCCCTTTGTTCTATCTCGCTGCGGCAAGCAAGCTAAAAATATACATAATTTAAGGTAAATATATCCATTCTGATATTCGTGGCATCACAGTTACAAAAACATGTTTTTAGAATGACATGATAACGAATGTTTTATTATTATTATGAATAATTAATTATCACAAGTGTTTTGCACTATAATCATGCACACTTACCGCAAACAATTTCAGTGCAGTTTCTCGGGCAGTTTTCACGTCCACATCCGCCGTTGTATGCGCCCATCGAACTAGCTGCTCTTCGTACTGACTCTTTTCCGTGTCCATTTCGCAGAGAGGTATCTAATAACGTAAAAACTTTTTGTCATTTTGCGACCTATACTAAACTAACTTGCAAATTGATAAGACGTTAATAAATCTAAGGACTATACATGCTTTGAAGCCCTGTGCTCTCGTGAGTAAAACATGTGAGCAATTTCTAAAGTAAGACCAGAATCATACCTGTACACCTAGTTCTGCAACTATGGGTTTAGGCGCAGTAGCCGGGAAAGACGTCCCTCTGCAGAGTATCGCTCGAACTTTTTGTGTTGCTTCACTTACCTGCCAAAAGCATTTTTATTTAGTTACAAGTTTATTTTAAAAACCATTATACTAATAGCATATTGTAAAATCTATAACTTTGTGTACTAAAATTGACAAGACCCACTGCATCGTGAGTAGGGCATGCCGTCTCATTTTTAACCGACTTCTAAAAAAGGAGGAGGTTCTCAATTCGGATGTTTGTATTTTTTTTTTTTTTTTTATGTTTGTTCGCGCATAACTCCGTCGTTTGTCAACCGATTTGAAAAATTCTTTTTTTGTTGGAAAGGGTATACTTCCCAAATGGTCCCATGAAAATTTTATCGAAATCGACCAAGCGGTTTTCGAAAAATCTAAAAAAAATATCTACATTATCTACATTGACGACCTCTTAGTTTACTCTGCAAAGGAGCAGTACGTTTATTTTACACCAATGTGATTGGTTCGTTTAGGTGGGGGGTGGGGAGGGGGTGTAGGTACCACTAAAAAGTGAAAAATAAAAAACTTTTTACAAAAAAATACAACCGACTTTTACACAAAAAAATCAAAAAAGTGCAAAATAACTTTAATTTCGGAAGTCGGTGTTCAAAAAACGAAAAAGCAACCACAAACACCGAGTTCCGAAATTAAAGTTATTTTGCACTTTTTTGATTTTTTTGTGTAAAAGTCGGTTGTACTATTCAGATACATACTACCAAAACACTATCCGGATTTATCCGGATATTTCAGATATCATCAGAAAGAGTAAATTAAAGGAATATAACCAATCAGTAATTTTTATTTCATTTTCAATGATTGATAATACAAATTAATTCACATCATCATCACGTTTTTATGAAATAGTTTATGAACACATTATATCAAGGAATTAAATGAATTGTTGGATATTACAACTTAAAAAAATAAGATGTTCGAATATGTTGGTAGTAGCGACTCATTCAATCTGTTTTAGGCCAGCTTTTCCTACAAATGGTATAGCCGGCGTAGGTGCTAGTTTGGTTTTGACCTATATATCTAGGTGCATTAGCCTGATGGCAGCTAGTGCTGCCTTCTGCTGATTTTATAAGTGAAGGGGAGTTTTTACATTTTCAAGCACTTCTTCTCAAAAACTCCCCTCTAATCTTCAATCGGAGCAGATTAGTCTTTGCAACCGTTGTTCTCTGGTGGTCTAGTGTACCATCCTCGTCCATCAAATTAAAGGTACATAGGCCAGCATTGGCCTGATCGCGGCTATGTGTCCATAACGTAGTCATTGGGGAGGGACACAGTTTTTTGCCTAACATTTGATGCATTGTTAACTACGATTGTGTTTTTGTTGAGTTTGTAGTCGACATTACTTTTCCAGAGCAATTTACTATCTAGGACCTCTCGCGAGGACTGATGTTGGGACTAAGTAACTGGGTATCCGGATAACAGGTATATTACTATCCGGATACCAAATCTGACGGATATCATATAACATGCCCTAATCGTGCGGAAGGAAAATGTAGACTTGCATCAACTTTTCATTGAATTTTTCACAAAAATCTAGTTGCTTCATTATTTCTAGATGTGATGATCAGTGATCGGAGTAGGTAGATTGATTTTACGTACTTGCATTATGAATAGGCATAGAAATCATAACATGGATAAGCCTTTTTTCCGGGATTTCATTTTGGTACTTGTAAAGCATTAGGAATGTAAAGATTTTTAAACTACTCCATCTGAAATTTATAGAAAGCTAGTAAACATTTTGAAAATTATAATTATATAATATTTAAAAATAAAAATAAATAGCATTCAATAATCCTGTTACATACTATAAATAAAGAAACAGGTGTAAAAAGTTTGAAACAAAATCAACATCATTATTATTAAAACCACAATTACAAACATTAGATTACATTTTATCCCGAAAAATTCAAGTTTCCAAGGGAGGACCTAGGAATATAATAGGGAATAACCTATAATTCGACTTTTTCGAAATTCATGCGGACAAAGCGGGGTAATAGCGAGTGCTGATAGGTGTTCATCCTACACATTCTACGTGTTCCTAACAATTTTGAAATTCTGGAAAAAACTTTAACGATCCAGAATCTCGGAGGCATGTCCATATTAATATCTACGTTTCAGGTTATTGAGCCCAAATCAATCTACCTACTCCGATCACTGGTGATGATACAACATATAAAAAATATTGTAGATGATAATTTTTGTTTTATTGTACACCATAAAAATAAGGGCTTAAAATATAAAAGGCATTAAAAATGGGCTGAACTCACAGAAACAATGAACCAGGAATCGGAAGCTCCCTTAGAATGTGTGTTCGTATCACAGAGGGGCATCCACACTCCGCTGGCGACATCATACATTCGCAAAATGCCTGTGTTATCGTATGCGCAAGGAGAACCCACGTCTGTGGTGCCCAACCACGCGAGTTTAGAACTTGGCGTTAATGGCACAGGGACTGTTTTGCTTCGAACTTGGCGACCTGAAATTAGTTTTTAAGCTAGCGCTTAGCATATAAAGCATAATCAGCATTTTAATGTTCCCACTGCTGGGACACAGGCCTCCTCTCTAGGAGTGGGAAAGGGCCGTAATCCACCACGCGGGCTCAGTGCGGGTTGGTGAATGTCACATGTCTTCGATTTTTTAGTTCTAGGACATGCCGGTTTCTTCACGATGTTTTCCTTCACCGTTTTGAGAGCAGTGGTGATGAAATGAATTACACAAAGAAATGCGCCTGGCTGGGTTTGAACCTTTTTTTTTTGGATGGGAAATCATCAAATGATTTCTCCCGCTCTGGGCGGAGCAGAAGAGTGTCAGACTCTTACTGACTAAAACCCACCCGTGTTCCTTCTTGTGCCCTTTGCGTTCCAGGGCCGCGGTGACTCTTTCGAACAAATTCCGCAACCCTAGCAGGCACTGACCCTATGGGGCTCCGTCTTCTTTGCTGACGGCTCTTTAAGGCGCGCGTGGAACACTCGGCGCCGTCGACTCGGGCCTGGTTGCTATCGGACGGCGAGCCACCCATAGCTCGCCATCCCCAGGCCCGCGCCTACGGTGGCCGGGAATCGCCCTGCGTTTCCCGACGCCCGGGGCGTCTTCTTTTGTTGCGGCGGCTGGAGCAAGAGGTTCCCCTCTCTTGCACGCGTTCCGCCTCCTCCTTCGCTAAAATTACTGCTTCGCAGAAGGAGGCGACCGCTTCCCATGCCTTCTCACTCCGGACCATGGCTTGAACCAGGGCCGGACGCGAGAGGTCGCCGCCGCCGATCGCCTCGACGAGGACACGGCGGTGCTCCGCCCAAGCAGGGCAGACCTCCACCGTATGCTCCACCGTGTCCTCCGGGCGATCCACACAGTGATGACACCCGGACGAGTCCTCCCGCTGGATCCGACACAGGTACCTCCCGACACAGCCGTGTCCGGTGAGCACCTGCGTCAGGCGGAAGGTGAGGACGCCGTGGCGTCTCTCCAGCCACGCCTCAAAGAGGGGACTTATCGCCGCAATGGTGGCGTGCCCAGGCTGGGTTTGAACCTGCGGCCTACAATTCGTAAGTTAGCTAGCGGTTGTTATAAGTTAAACAGATCCTATCCGGAAGTGGTGGCTCAGACAATAACAGGAAAGGATGCTGATAAAAAAACATAACTGTTTTCATTTACAATTTCCGTAATGGTATTTTTCGTTTAGTAAACATAAGTTGTTGACTGATATCAACTTCAGGAAAAGCGTAGAATATAAAAATAACTACGGTAATAAAAAAACTCATTATTAAAGATAATTGAAAAAAAAAATTGAGTTACCTAATTGCATCATGACTACTTCATTTGGACATAATTATGTACATGATAAATTGACATGATGGATAGTGAAAAGTGAAACCAAAATACTTACCATTCAATGCTACAATGTCCATGGCTAGGTGCTGGTCTGAATAACCAGGATCTGTGCTGTGGTATACTGCTAATACTGCTGTGTTGAAGGCGGCTAGAGCTACCACTGGCCCGGCCAAGGATATTACCTTTAAACAACATATTTTGTGTTGACTTCTGTCCTAAATACTTGACTTCATTGATAGGCCTAGTACCCACATCTGTTGGATTTGGTGTAAGAGTTGCAGTACATAGGGGAACTACTTTCTTAGCCTTTTTTGGCATAAAACCATCACAATAATCTTACTAACTTTGAGTTTTTTTTTCAGTTTAAATAGCTAAGTATTACCATAACATTGTTGATAAGTTTTAGGCTAGGTGGCCCGCAGGTTGAGATGCGAGTCATTATTATGGCCCGCCTTCAAAATATGTTGGGCGGGTCTAGTTATCATATTCATAGTTAGTACATGAAGACTTGGGTCCTGAGTCAGGTAGTGTCATTAGGTTTTCCGATGGGCTTTCCCAGTAACTACCCCGGGTCTTTGTTGAGATTTTGCCTGGTGAGTAATAATAGATTCATTTCCTATCACATGTGACTTTAACATATCTGACGAATAGTGGGTGTGAGAAAGTTACACCCTTCAGGGACTAAAATAATGGATTGGGCGTTGTTTTTCTTCTTCATGCCAGCAATAATCCCATGGCAGTTGACTTTCCGACGCTAAGTGTCGTACCTGGCGCTGCGTGCCCATGGGAGTGAAGAGGCGCAGCAGGCGCGCGGTGGAGGCGCACGCCACGCACGCGGCGCCGGCCGCCACGCACACGATCTCCTCCGTGTCCGGCATGCTCGCGCTCCACTCCTTGCTGCTGCCCACCAGCGATATGCACACCAGCTTACTGCGGAATTAATATCCTATCACTCTCTGTCTGGCGACATCGGATAATACACCTTATCAGTTCTTTCATAAAGTGCAAACTTGTACAAACGTCGACTTCGAACTTTCAGACACTAATGATAAAGTTACTTTTCTCAATGAATCTGAGTGAAACATATGTACCACGTTTTTGTAGCTCTGTAGCAATTAGATACGATTAGAATTCCTAAATAACTTCTCACCTTGGTGTTTCGCAGGCTAACGCGACGACTGTAGACGACAAGCTAGCCATTGTGTGGTTCAGATAGTTGTTCAAGTGAATCCCATGGTGGAGATTCGTGTCGTGGAACTCAACATCTATCGTTGACTCTCCATTCTCTGCTGTGTGACAGCGAATTATACCGATGTCGTTCCAACACATGTATCTAAGAAAAGGAAAATTAATTAATTAGGTGTTTTTGTTGCTAAACTCTGTACCCACCACTTGGCATTCTCATTTGATTTATGACTTGGCACTGGTCGTAAAGGTCATCCGGACTGAGTATTTTTTTATCAACAAAGAGAGAAATTAATGAAAGTCTTTGCTATGCCAGTTTAGATCGAAAACCATAAACAGAGCAGACAACACTAAAACAAGTTGTACTAACTAGAACTAGAAGATAAAAAGCTCCTGTTGGAATTTGTTAGTTTATTTATTACGCTTTTACGCCTAAATCGCTGATCCGACTTAGATGAATTTGGTACAGAGATCAATGGGACCCTGGCTATGACTTTTCTTGCGAAAATGTACATAAGTATATCAATGCGAGCGAAACCGCGGGCAAAAGCTAGAAATGCTGATAAGGATTACAAAGTTTTAACATAAAGGTCACTCACCTATGCTCCAAATGTGTCGGCGTGGCCGAGGGCTGGAAAGGCGCCTGCGGTGGCACCGCGCTGGGTGCTGGCGTAGCATTGCGCCGTGAAGCCGGTCGTGACTCATCATAGTCAACACCAATCCCCATAGTCTCATTCTTTATCTTCTGTAGCGATATTGCGTTGTCATCGTCACTCTCATAGTTCTCTATCAAGTCATCCACGATGTCGTCATTGTCTAAAGGGAAACTTTCAGTCTTATTATTCAGTTCCGATGTCATTTACCTTACATCGGGAAAATATCATGACGTTAGCGGAAAAGGTCTGACGTATGCAGGAAAATAGCGGAAGCATGCCTGTGTAACGCTTTCTAAGGACAATAACAGTTACAAAGCTGTGATAACATAATTGATAATTATACAAACTCAATTATGTTTGATAACCATTATTGAGTTTTTAACCATAATTTGTAATTTATATATTTTTATATCCAAAAGATTTACACTGCAAAAGTCATCAGGTTTGCTTAAAAAAGAATCAATTGTCTTGTATGGCGTTCTTTTTGTCATGTATTCATGGTTTGGCAAAATGTAACTTACCATCTGCTCTTTCGATCATTTCCACATCATCAGCATTGTCACCAGCAGCAGCTGAGCTATCCTTGCCATAGCAGTTTACTAACATGCCCAGTTGACCAGCAACGTCACAGTATGCTAACATGCCATTTCCTGAAATGTAAAAGGCCTTACAAACATGGCGCATTGTACGAGACCCGACAATACAGTGTGGTATCCAAGGGATTTGTGTAAACCTAGCATTTAAGCCATGTTTTACATTATTGCCTTATTAATTTACTAAATGAAACTAATCTTATAAATGTGATGACAGCTATTATAAACTACTAGCTGCTGCCCGCAGCTTCGCCCGCGTCTATGTCGGAAATTATCGCAAGTGAACATAATCCCGTGATAAAAAGTATCCTATGTTACTTCTAATACCTCCCAAGAATATGTGTACAAATTTCATGATGATCGGTTGAGTAGTTTTCGCGTGAAAGCGTAACAAACAAACTTACATTCACATTTATATATTAGTAAGTATAGATATACCTCAATAGCTGAAATGCCAAATCCAAAAGGTGAAACGCGGTACATAACTATGATTTGGATGAGCACATAAGATAATTGATATTCCAAGTTCCCCAGATTTAATTGCCCAAATTAAAGCGAAGCTACAATATAGACATAAATTTTTCAATTGAAGCCCTGACTCCTGAGCTAGGTGGTAGCTGTGTTACAAGATACAGTGTCTTCATTTAAAATAAGATAGTCGTACATTTTGTACCTCAGCAAAATAGAAGCTAGCTACTTGATAAGCAGGTCATTGCCGTAGGTGTACACAATTACATAATTACTTCTTGTTATTATCATTATTATGGTTTGTGCACATCATAGTTTTCAACTTGACCATGTCCCTAATCACAAACACTGTAAACAACATTAACCATTTATGTCTTCTTGATAGAAGAAATTATTGCTATTTTTCGGTAACTCAACTTTTTTTCTTTAAGAAACGGTTGGATGAAGAAAACTCAGTTTTATTTATTTATACTTTATGTAGGTGTACACAAATAAATAATATTTACAATAAAAATTAGTTTCATAAAGGTACTAATAAAATACATGTGCTAAAAATAATAAACTAGGTAATAAATATTATAATACAAAACAATAAGAGGGGAGAGATTTCCTACAGCAAAACAGTATTTATAAACACTATTCAGGCTTTGGCTTCACCATAAAAAGTCGATAATTATTGACCAGCTGGGATAACAGTATCCTAATTCATGGCATGTTTCAAATTTAATGTTTTCAGCTGTGGAGACCTATTTATTTACAAACATACAGACTTACTCATCTTAATAAGTAGTTTAGGAAGGAATAATTTAGGATACCAGATCGGTAGAATATTTTTATACATACCTTTGGGATTCCATGCCATGGCAGAAACATTGTGCGAAGTAGGATGTTCAATAATGTCAATGCAAGCACCAGAGCCTATTTCCCATACTGCAATTTGTCCAGCTACTGAGTTTCCAGCCAGATATTCACCACACGGTGAAAACACACATTGAGATATTGCACACTTTATCTAAAACAAACATTTAATAATAATTATAGGATCTCACAACATAGTTTCAGAATTACACACAGCACTCAACAATAGTATATCTTTTCATTATAGAAATGTTTTCATAATTCCATCAGTATTTCCATAGATTATTTCCTACAAGCAAACAAACAATACCTTTATATTATATACCTACCAAATTATGTGTAAATGTCATCCTTTGCCCCCAAGATTCACAGTCTAATAAAATTACTTCTCTATTGTTAGGATATGCCAGGTACTTTCCCTCAGTAGGTTCAAAATCCATTCGGCCTGAAAAATTACACATAAATAAATTACCTACCTACGACTGTGTAAAGCCATTATAACATGTTTTTTCCTGATGACAAAATTTCCATACATTACTAAGCGTAGATGTATCATTAAAATATCTTAATTTAATTATGAATGTTCTTATAGGATACTATTGAGTTGAGGCTTAACTAAAGTAATAAAATAAGTAAAAACATACACAACACTTTAGCAGCATAAAATGTGTTAATCTTTGGTACACATGATATTTCTTTTACAATTTTTTGTGTATCAATATCCCATATTCTTAATTTTCCATCTCCGCAAGCAGTACTTGCAAACTTCATGTGTGGGCATATAGCAATACTCAGGACTGGTCCTGTATGTTCCTTCATTACAAACAAGGGTGCTCCTCCTTCCAAGTTACATAACTTGGCTTCCATATTCTCCGATGAACATCCCAAAGCCTATAAATCATTAGAATGTAAAACTAATTATTTTACAGTACCAATACTTCAATACAGTACTCGGTCACAATTCTACCACTTACTAATTTAATCTCTTCATCAAAAGTGTATTTATGTTAGCCAAAGAAAATGCAACATCAGGCCATATGGTCACAAATTAACATAAAATGAGGGCTCAAGTTCAGGAAAATATATTCTGGAGTCAAAACAAACCAAATTAGTAAACTGTGATATGATTGTATTTTATTTTACAAAAATAAGTTTAAACATTGTCATTGAATTAAATATGGTGGTACAATGTAATTTAGAGATGGTGGATTAGCGAGACAGTATTACAAAAATAAAACAAAGAAAACTCACCTCAATTTTACTTGATGACTTGATTTGCGTGACTGGTGCAGTAAATCTAGTGACAATACCATCTTTATCAAAGGCTGGGTACGTGTATGCTTGAACGGCATGATTATCAGTGGCCACATAAAGTCTTTTCTCTCTGTAACAAACAGCGAGAGCACTTTCCCCAACACAATGTGAATTCGGATCATCATCTTCTATATCCACCCATATTCGCACATCACCATCGTTTCCACATGTAATAATGTGCCTGCGCAAGAAGAATTCATGATACAAAGGCAAGGACTTATACTATTATTACAGAATTGATCAAAAATAAAACTTACTGTCCATCTTCGGTGTAGCACACATCAGTATGTCCTTCAGCATGAGCATAACGTAATGGTTTACTGTCTATTTTCATGTTAACATTAATTTCAACTATTTATAAGTACCTAATCTATAGACTGATTATTTTAAAGAACTATCAAAATCAATAAAACACCAAATTAAAGCGACCAATTTTACAAGTAACTATTTCGAGTTTTGACAGCTTCGTTTTTTATTTATTGGCGGGAAATATTTTGCAAATGTCAACTCGACTATGAAAGCCATATGAAAGCGAAGAAATGTCAAAAAGTCCCTATTCTTCTGATGAAGCCAAAATTCTTCAAAAGTTAAAACTTAAAATTCAGAATACCTTTACCTAACTTACAATGTTGTAACGAATCAATTTAATATTCAATAAAATTTGACCAAACGTTCTGAAAGTGTACTAACAATTTTAGTTATAACTATGATAACCGGTAACGAATAACGATAACTGGATTTTGAGCTCGATTGATGGTATTGACGTTAGTCGTGGTGAATTCGTTTTTTTTTTTATATCAACGCGTAAATCGTAAGGCATGGCTGATGTGTATACTTCATTATGTGTCTAGTCTCGATACTCAACCAATGTGATTCACGCATTATTGTGCCGGTGCCGGGTGGTATAAAAGTACAATATAAAGGCGTTTTGACATCTAAAACTGTTCATTCGGAATTGTTATTCAAGTTCTAGTGGTGGTGTGTTGAATAGGTTAGATAACAATATCATTAAAGCGGCAATTGAAATTGAGAAGAAAAGGTAAGATTTAAGTCTTATTGGAAATCAATACAAATTTTTCAATTTGTACGGCTCGTGTTGACATTATGATGAAATACTGCCACATTTTTCTGTCATACCCATTATTAACCTTGAATTTTAGCGTGCAATTTTTAGGATATTTATTTTTAGATTTTTTTTTCAATGCTGTTGAATGATAACCCACGCGGATGCTTACCAATTTGTAAATTGAAGAAAGTTAACAGAACGTTTACTAAATTTTAATTCGTTCAAGACTCATTTTAAAAAAAAGTTCTTATGATTTTTTTTCATTTATGTTTTATTTTTTTATATAAAAATGTAATATACCTAATGTTATTGTAACATTTATTATTTAGATATTTTTAAAATCTATAGTTGCATTTTTCACGTAATATTTCTTATCAAACATGTAACCATTTATTTACTTGGTACTTATTAGTTATGGTTTTTTAATACTAGATGGCAGATCAAGGATTTTTGGAACAGCAACCAGGCTTTGCTACAATCGCCATACATGCTGGTCAAGAGCCAGAAAAATGGAATTCCGCTGCGGTTGTGCCACCCATTACGCTATCAACAACTTTCAAGCAGCCGGCTCCTGCCGAACATACAGTAAGTCTCATTATTTAATGGTACAGATAAAAAACAACTGTTTTTCCTCATTTAAGCAGATCTTTAATCTTATTCTGCCTGTAAAATGCTGTTTTTAATCAATGGTTTTACCCAATTTACTCGTAGGGTTTTGAATATGGCAGATCAGGAAACCCTACAAGGAATACTCTGGAAGAATGCCTTGCAGCTTTGGAAGGCGGAAAACATGGTTTTACTTTTGCTTCTGGTCTTGGAGCGATGACAACAGTGGCCGCATTACTTAGCAAGGGTGACCATATTGTGTCAATTGATGATCTCTACGGCGGTTCAAATCGCCTTTTAAGGTAAAGAACACTTAAAAATATGAAATACCTAGTATCGATCCTTATAACGTCAGAAAGGAGATTAAATTAACTGATTTCAATTCCAGACAAGTGGTTTCAAGAATGGGAATCGATGTATCATTTATAGATTTTACAGTTCCTGGTAATTTAGAAAACGCACTTCAAGAAAATACCAAGGTGAGTCTTTTTTAGGTTTTCATACATTTAACTTTCGCTGGTTGACCTAAATTTCTGATTAACTTTCGACTTTCAATATTCTTACGTACGTAGTTGGTAGTATTTTATTATCATTCTGAAAAGAGATATATTTCATGCAACCCCTGCATGAAATATATCTCTTTTTTATTTTTAGTTAATTGTTCAACTGTCACTTATGCTGTTGAAACCATTTCAACGTATTTTAAAATATGATTTGAGACAGTAGGTATTATAAGCCGGGTTTTTTTAGGCAGGTTTCAATTATGTTCGTAGTGTTCATTCTTATCATAGTCAATATTATAGATCTTGTAGAAATTATCCACATAAACGATATCATTCCACGAATGAAACGACACGAAATGTGTTTTAACTCAAAGTGACGAAAATCATAATATTATTACATTATTATTAATTTTGTAATATGTTGCGTATCATGATTTAACCACAACAATCTTTATCAAAAGTGTTTTATTTCGTAGTAATTAGGTATTATTAACGCTATAAATTACGATAAAACTTATTGCACTAAGTATATTGAAATAAGATGTGTGCATTTTGAAATCTTTTGGAATGGAACAACAACAACTGGGAATTCCTTATAGGTTTTTATTTTTATTTTAGATGCTCTGGTTGGAGACTCCTACGAATCCCAACTTGAAAGTTATTGATATTGCCGAGGCAGTTAAAGTAACAAAAAGTCGCAACAAGGACATTATTATTGTTGTGGATAACACATTCCTCACATGTTACTTACAAAAGCCACTGGTATTCGGTGCGGATATAGTAATATACTCTTTAACAAAATACATGAATGGTCACTCCGACGTCGTGATGGGAGCAGCAGTTGTTAACGACCAAGCGATAGCGGACAAACTTAGATTTTTACAAAATGGTAAGTTTTTTTTTCACAAATATTGTTAAGTAAACTTTTAGCATTTGCCAACGGCATCGAGTGAATTTTTAATATACTTTAACCATTGAGGTGCGATTGATTAACGCCCAAATTCAGAAACATTTATATACCTCAACATTGATCATATTTAGACAGATACCTATTTGTAGGTAAGTGGAGTTTCTAAAAATATACGTTTCAGATACTTACAACTTATTTTTAAACCATTCGATATTTTTACCAAAAAATACTATCAAGAGGTGTTTCGTAAAATGATTGCGGAAAAAATGATTTCATTTTACAACTTAATATTACGAAATCAGCTCCATTTAAAGGTTGGGCTGTTTAAGCCACACAGAATTCTATCCATGTATTATTACGATATACGTAGTGGAAACACCTCTAATGAAATAGTGTCTATTCACTGTTGCGAAATTTATTCATAAGAAAACATCATCAATCATGACATGGGGAAATAGTTGTAGTAGGCGATGACGTACAGAAAATTTTCATTATCAGTTTATTGTAGTATAGAATGACTTGCGGTTTGTGCGCAGGTATAGCCTGGTATGACTCATTTTACCAGTGATGAAATTACAGCAACATTGAACCGTTGTCTTTATATTACGAAAATCCTGGCTAATTTTCATGTCTACCATTTCTATACTTATTTCCAATAAATGTAAAAGAATAGTTGAGTTTCATATAATTCAATAGAAATCAAAACAATTAACCAATTAGCTACGTATTGACTAAACAAATTAATTATTTTCCTTTCATAACTACGTTTCATGACGTAAATATACACATTATTCGTTTATGAATTTATCACTCGGATCTTGTGAACAATTTAAGACCCCATTCATAAAAGCCGCAGTCAATAAACAATGTTTCATTCATAAGGAGCAAAGTCCGAAGCCAGATGCATTAATTAAATTAGATATGACTTTTTTGATAGATAAAGATTTTAAATTTGATATTTATCTAATCTTTTCAGCTATGGGAATCGTACCATCACCGTTCGATTGTTACCTAGTTAACAGAAGTTTGAAAACTTTGGCTTTGCGTATGGAACGCCATAAGGAATCGGCTTTAACGATTGCCAAGTGGTTAGAAAAGCATCCAAAGGTTACCGAAGTTATGCATCCAGGTATAAAGTTTTCCATATATACTTTTTGGACTCATGACACTTTAATTTTTATTAATTACGTATTTATGATTGTTTAAGGACTTACGTCTCACAAGCAACATGAAATTGCCAAAAAGCAAATGACTGGTCATTCGGGTGTCTTCAGCTTCAAACACACTGGTAGTCTGAAAGAGTCCAGAAAGTTTTTGAGTTCCTTGAAAGTATTTACTTTGGCTGAGAGTTTGGGAGGTTACGAAAGTTTGGCGGAATTACCGTAAGTTACTCATTTTATAAAAATGTAGTTAGATAAATTTTAATTAAGGATATAAATAACATATTTTGTAATTCGACAGATCGGTAATGACACATGCATCGGTTCCCGAGAAACAACGAGAAGAACTTGGTATCACGGATGCGCTTATCAGACTATCGGTTGGATTGGAAGATGTTGAGGATCTCATTGAAGACTTGGATTTAGCGTTTAGAGAAGCATTTTGAAGACATACGTTTGTTTTAAGTTAAATACAATCTCTTTATATTTAATTTATAAGTCATGACGTATATTTAAGGTGCAATTAAGTTACGTGCGCCAAATACTATGTACCTAGTGCTGATTCATTTATTATGAAAACGACCACACAATTGGTATTCTTGGTAACGCGTAACTTTATTTCTCCTTATACCGTTTTAAAATTAACAATCATATTTTTCAACATGGCTTTAACCGTGTAGTTTTGACAAAAAAGAAGACACGATGTTACAACGTTTTCAATTATTTATTAGCACGATCACATTGCTGATATTTTTGTATCTCATCATCATTTACAATATTTATATATATAGATAACTATTTTTAAGTATAATATAAATTATCATAATTTTATTCAATCATTAAATCTTCACTCTTACATTATACATAAATCTAATTTTAAAAACACACAATAGGGTTGACTGGTTACACTTAACATATCAATAGAGAAAGGTTAAGTGTGTGCATTTGTTTACAACATTGCCGTGACAGTATTTTACTAAACTTCTATTCCCTACCTCATTGTGGTTAGTTTTTATGAAGCGCTATTATATAATGTTTAATAGATATTTTTTTTCGATGCCATGCAGAATATTTAAATAAACAATCTTTAAAAAATCAATCTATAAATCTCATTATATTGATTTATGCATGATCTTATTTTTATTTAATTTGTATGTAGCAATAGCAAAAAGTGTATGAATATTTTGTTAATATTTTTCAGATTTGATCTGAGAAATAAAAACATAGAACGTTTCTTTGGTTTTTGTTATACCTATTAATATTCCTAATCAAAACTAACTGTAATTTACTGTAACTGTAACTTTTTGGCTTAGAATGCTTTGTAAATTGAATTTCAGGAACAGTGCGTTTTTTTTTTGTATTCGCAAAAGTGCAGGTCTCGCCTACACCTTTTCAGTTTATTATATTTTAATATTAGGCTGGTTGGTGGTCAGACCTACCCACAAAAATGAAATACGTTGCAGGAAAAAATCTGCATGCTAAAAATTCATCAAAATTTACTATACAAAACACTGTTCCTTGAATACTTTTTCGTGTGTTGAAGCCGGCATTACACTGTCGGCTCCATGATGCTGAAATGATAATTGTCAACCACTAACTGTATAACATGGAGCAGTTCGAAAGTTCTTACGTCAACTAAAGTAACAACGATAACAGCCCCAGTGACGCACGAATAAACTTAGGCTCTTAACAACCCCTTCCTTATTGTATGATTGCTGACATGAAAAAAAAAAGCTGCCAATGGAAATAATGTCCTGGCTCACCTGGAAATCCTGTAAACGACTTCGAAGCCAGGTCACCATCTGACTGGTTACAGGACCGTTGTAACCAGTCAGATGGCGGTACTTTGATGACCGTCATTGCTCTGTGCGTCATTGCGACTACGCCAACAGGTACCATTATGATCCTCGCGTATCCGTGCTCCGTTATTGATGTTGGGTTTGAAAAATAATGTAGTTACTTCATTTTTCTTATATAACAATTGTGAAAAAAATGTTAGTGTAATATGTCGCCAACTCGCCACTAACAACAGTAGTCGGTGGGACAAATGAGAATAGATGTTCAAACAAACAAACTCATCAGCTATATAATATACAAAAAAGAAATCCGGCAATCACTACAAATTAACATTAACATTTTCATTTTTTCTTTATTTTATTTATCAGACAAGAAATGAAACGGGTAGTCACCTGAAACGTTGTAGTAGTACTTATGGTAGTTTTCTGTGTGTGCAAATACTGAAATGTAAAGGAATGTTCAATGAAAAACCGATTTTAATTTACTTTTACATTTGATCCCGAGATTCAAGGCGACTTATAATATACTGCGCACACTGTACTAGTACGTTTTCAATAAAACTATTAAAATAACCGTTATAACACGTTATACTTACAATTGAATAGGAAAAGCAATTATTGTAGTGGGTAATTTTAAAATACGAGTTTGCTGTTTATCATACTCTGATTGCTTTGACATTGACACTGACAGTGACGCAAGCGGCAGAGTGGCAGTGGCAGACCAACGTCGTAAAAAGGCAAGGTAAATAACAAAACAAAAACAAACTATTTTTCATTTGTTTTGGTTTGGATTTATATCTTCTAACTAACGCTTAACGAAGCTTAACAACATTCCTGAGTATGAGTTTCTGAATATCTGCCAGTAATTTGATAAAACTAGCATCTTCAAAGTAAGTAAAACCTAGGAACTGAGATAGTTTTGCAAAATAATATACACAGTAATGTCATTACACAGTTTTAGTCAGGTTAACGTTGAAATCATTGTTAAATGCACCTGATATATTAAATCAATTTCAATCAAGCGATTGGATGTAGGCCACCATCTAGAAATATTTTTTTTGTCTAAAATTCTTAATAGGTAGTTAGGTATTTGGTCAATTTCTAAAGATAGATAAGTGGCAGTTACACACCAGTAATAAAAAGAAATAGTGTAAAAGGTATAAAATTATAAAGTTCATTTTATGAAACCTTGCTTGAAAGTTGCTGGCCATTCTCAGGTAAGACAAAACTATTCCATTACAAGACTAAGAGCATAGTTTTAAAAGTTTTTTCCAGTATGTTTCAGAGTAAGTAGTTGATAAAAGTAAGACCAATAAGAAAAAAGTTACTTATCTATGTATATTAAAGCACCAATTTCATCTCACTGGGAAGAACCAATTTCATCTTGCTGGTTGTCGCGGTGGTTGATTGAACTGGGCAGTATCTAGGGGCACCAGACTTTTGGAGATAGTCTCTTACTTAGTATAAATACCTACTAACTTTAGAACACTCTTGGATCCTTCATCTTGTATGTTTGTTGTCTTTTTGTTGGATGCCAAGATATGTTTTGTGACAATAACAAACACACAAATTAATGAACAATAATTAACATTTTTACACCATTTTTTTTATCAAATCTTTACAAAGTAAACCCCCCACCCCTCTTTTTAAGTTATTTTGAGCCTGGGAATCCGGTTTGCTCCTGATTGTTGCGCATTAGTTTCAGAAATGATTGTTTTTAGTTGGATTTACTTTACTAGCAACTACAGCTGCCTAGGACTGATTTTGAAATGATTAGCGCTTTCAGCTAATAAAAAATATTACTAGCGAAACATTATTGAAGCAGGGATCAATTGATTTGACTTTATTGTGTACAAAAACTGCCAGTTTTGTTTAGTCTTATTGAGCTGTTACTACATCTATATAATCTATAAATCTATATAATCTATAATACCTCGTTAATGCCAAGTAGTAGCGCATGTAGAAAAAGTTACAACTGATCCATGGAATTAACCTCAATGCACACACACAAAGTTCTAATTGAGATTATGACCTCTCGTCGTCACATAATAAATAATCTGTTTAAATTAATAGTTGATAATCATGACCAGGTTTTTCACAAATTTATATCATCTTATATTTACTAGCTGTTCCTTCCATACAGTTAATACCTTGCATAACCTGGCGCCTTTCAGGACTAAGAAAATATCATGAGGCTAATGATGTTGACTAAAACTCATCAGTGTTCCTCTAAATGCCTTTTCCGTGTCAGGGCCGCGGTGATTCTTCAAAAATTTCCGCAACACTAGGGACAAAAAAGCCTCATTAAAATATAATGGTAACATAATAGAAAAAAAAAACAATTTAAAAAATAATATTTTGGTTTTCGGGTGGTTTTGATAAAATAAACGCTAAATCTTGTTCGAGATAGCCCTTTAATATTCTTAAGTATCTATTTTTTGAATGAGTGATGCTTCTACAAACAGACAAAAATTTCAAAAACTGCATTTTTGGGTTCTGTCTTTAAAATAACTGATAACGTTAGAACGTGATGTACAAACACGGCAAGTCTTATTTTATAGAATTAATGATGATTATTCTATGATGCTAAAACCAGTCACGGTTACTCCTTCGTGTTGTAAAGAGGGTTGTATCGATTACTATTATATCTACCTATTAAGCTTTGCTGTTAATTTGTGCATTTTGTTAACGTTCATTGCAGATGACATTACGCTGGGGTATCGTAACGGCTGGCAAGATCAGCAATGACTTCGTGAATGCTTTTAACTCGTATCCCGAAAAGGGTGACCAAGAAATAGTTGCAGTCGCAGCCAGTGATAAAAACAGGGCTGCTGAGTTCGCTAAAATTCATAATATTGCCAAAGTGTTCGATAATTATGAAGTATTAGCCAGCAGTTCCGATATTGGTATGGATATGACTGGTCACTTATTTTAAAAATGCTTGTATTACTTATCCCAATAAATCGTCAAAAATTATCCAGTACACTGATACATTTTTGGCACGGCATTTTATTGTGATAAAGCGATTATGTTGTAAGTACAAGGAATCTGTTTGGACTTTTAGATGTCGTGTATATTGGTGCTTTAAATACAGACCACTATCGGCTAACCAAGCTTTTCCTTGAAAATGGAAAACACGTGCTGTGCGAGAAACCGTTCTGTTTGAACGCGAAACAAACTCAGAGTTTGGTCAACCTTGCCCGCCAGAAGAAGTTATTCCTCATGGAAGCAGTCTGGACTCGCTTCGCTCCATCTTACATTTACCTGGAGAAAGAGATAGCGGCTGGGAATCTTGGTGAAATACGATTCATTGAAGCTAACTTCGGCATTTTCTGTGAAAGTGATAGAGTGTTGTAAGTTTCATATTTATAATATAATGAGTTTAAAACTTTATCAACATGTCAAGTAATGAGTACCATAAAAATTATTAATAATATTCTTACAGAAAAAAAGAATTTGGAGGTAGCGCCGTGCTTGACATTGGCATATACCTATTGCAACTATCACAATACGTCTTCAAAGATGAACCAAAGAAAGTAACTACTGTTGGTGACCTTAATGATTCGGGGGTGGATGATACCGAGACAATCATTCTGGAATATGGCGGTGGAAAGCGAGCCGTGCTCAACACTCAGACCGGTTTGACGCTCTTGAATAGAGCTACGATTTATGGAAGCAAAGGCCACATCACGGTGAGAATGGAAAATTAATCTGCTATCTGTAAAAATTTAAAGACTATTTGTGCAAATGAATACTAGTTACGATGGTTTTTTGACTAAGACGTGTGTCTTTCGCGCAAGAAGTGGTTTGCTTCTTTAGGAACTAAAATTTGCAATTTGCTGTAGTATCAATTGGTAATAATTTACCTTTTTAGCTGGAGGACCCGTTCTTCTTCCCAGATAAAGTAACGGCTGTCGATGGAACGTTGAAGACATTCCCGTTGCACACGTCCAGCCTTCCATTCAACTATGTGAATACTGCGGGGCTCGCTTTCCAGACTGTGGAAGTAGCGAGGTGTATTCGAGCTGGTGTGTACTACCTTACTTTTTACCATATCGGCTCAATGTATGATTCAGTATATATTATTAGAATTGAAATTTACAGAAAGCACTTGGAAATGGTCCAAAATTATTTGATGTTTGTTTTAGCACGTTTTTTTAGCAGTTTCAGGATCTAGCTTATTCTATAATACCTACTAGACGCGCGCAACTTCGTCTGCGCGAGAAAATAAAAACATTTTACATTGATGCTCCGCTCCTGTTGGTCGTAGCATGATGTTATCTAAAGCCTTATATAGATGAATGGGCACATTCATACAAATTACACTAGTTTTCACACACTGCCATAAACACGAAATTCATTTTTCTTTTTATTGTTTTTATAAAAAAATGTGTAACTTACACCTAATTAGCACAACGAAAAAAATTGTTAATCAAGGAAGAGCGAGGTTTATCCCATCACAAGTATCTTCGGATTACTTTCTGGGAAGTCCCGGCAACTTAATTGTATAGATTTACAGTAATAAACACATTTTTTTATAGATACTATAATTTCTTAGTTATAAAAAATATATTGTTTTTGTACTTTTTACGTGAGGCTTGCAGGACTCAGTCAGCGCGACGATTAGAACTCTATGATGTTTCTTACCAAACTTAGAAATTCATTATCTTTTGATTTTGAGTCGATTTTTATGTAATAAAGGCTAGATAAAACTCCGGATAACGCTCAATACGCATAAGTATCTAGATTTCTAATTCAATCACTGGTTTATTGCGTGATGCTCCGACAAACATACTGGTACGGGAGCTAGCAACGTTTCAAAAGTAAGAATTTTAGGTCAGCTGATTTTGTGATATGTCGTCCTTCTTGCACTTTCGGTTAGAGTCTGGGCTATCTGGCTGGCGGTAGCGGTTGCGTTCATTAGTGCGCATCCTATCTGTCCAGGTAATCATTCTGGATTTTAAAAACATTTTAGAAGTCGTAATTTTTAATATTTTGTTTTTAAATAAGTCTACCTGACATACTTTTTTTATTGCCAGACATTTTTGACAATGCTAACTATGTGCCATACGCGATTATTTTTTATTTTTTTATAAAAATTTCAAAGTATTTTATAATGTCTGTAATTTTAATATTATGTTATTTAAAGATAAGAAAAACTTAAAATAAATTTGCCAGACATTAATTCGATTGTTAAACCTTGAATTAAATTAAAAAGTAATGAAAACTATTGCAGTATGATGCTAGTAGTCCGAGAGAGACAGTTGCACAATAAGTCGAGAATGAAAAATAGAACCATTACAAATGTAAATTACTTGTCACTGTACATATAATAATAATAAACGGACTCAAATGGAACTCGACGCCCTGGATAGGAGAGTCCGCATACTGCTGACTGCAAACCGGATGCATCACCCACGATCGCGGTGATTAGACTGTACATCCCGCGGAAGTGTGGAGGTCGAGGCTTTTTAAATGCTAAGACTCTACAACCGCGAGATGTGCAGTCTCAGAGAATATTTTCTCAAAGCCGATGTGGGTATGCACCGAGATGTGGTCGCAGTGGACAAGGGACTCACCCCGTTATCCATGGCTAAAGAGAACTGGCACAAACCTGTGATACCTACTACAGATGACCGTAAGGAGGTATGGAGAGGCAACGAGCTTCACGGACACTTCTGTCGGGCTCTTTATGGGTCCGATGTAGATTCCTCAGCGTCCGTGGCCTGGCTACGTTTCGGTGATCTTTTCGGAGAAACTGAAGGTTTTGTTTGTGCAATTATGGACGAAGTTATCTTAACGAACAACTGTCAGAGGCATATTATGAAGAATGGGACGTGTGTTGGACATGCCACCGTCCGGGTGAGTCCATCAGACATATTATCTCTAGTTGTTCTCGTCTGGGTAACAGCAGCTGGATTAAGCCCTTAATCCAGCTGCCCAACGAGAGCATCTTAAGATCTTGGTCGAGGCGCTTGGCAATTATGCCATGGTCGTCACGACTATTGGCACAATGACTGCTGTGTTCAAATCACACAAGTTGACAACCTCGCGAGCTAAGTCAAGATACTTCGTTTGTTATATCAACAATCATTGCGCGACGCTCTAGTCAGTCTATCACCACTATGTCAGGCTTAGTGGCAACAAAAGTCCTGTCAGTGATGATAGACCGATCCTAATACAATGTGCAATTGCCATTTTCGAGAAGAGGGTCGGCCACATACCTATAGTAGGTACGGTACTTCCGATTCGACAAGATTGTATTTAAGAGCAAGTTGCTGATGAATAATCCTGGCTACAAGGTTGTGCCTTTGCAAATAGTCTCCGTTAGCCAGACTAGAACAACCGGAAATAATGTGGCGGATGGATTCCTCGGCCGGTGACATGCCCGACACATGTCAGCGGTACCGTCCTTTACAATATATTTCCAGTAGTTGTTCGTCCTAATTTCGTCCATAATCGCACAGATAAAACCTTCGGTTTCCCCGAAGAGGTCACCAAAATGTAGCCAGGCTACAGACGCTAAAAAGTCTACTTCGGGCCCATGTAGGACCCGATAAAAGCACCCGTGAAGCTCCTTGCTCTGCCATACCTCCCTGTGATCATCTGTTGTAAGTACTACAGGTTTGCGCCAGTTCTTGTTAGCCAAGGAGAGTAGGGTGAAGCCCTTGTCCACTGCGACGACATCCCGGTGCATACCCACGTCGGCTTCTAGGAAGTATTCCCTAAGACTGCATACCTCGCGGTTAGCATTTAAGAAGCCTCGACCCCCACACTTCCGCGGAATATATAGCCTCACTACCGATGATTGTGGGTGATGCATCCGATTTGCAGTCAACAGTGAACGGACCCTTCTATCGAGGGTGTCTAGTTCTGTCTGAGTCCATTTGAGTATTGCCGAAAAAGTACATCAATACCCGCCCGATAAAAGACTATTTAGTACTTTGTTCAGGCGGCCAAAGAAGCGCTCCTTCAACGATTGTATCACATCAGTAGCATTGATGCCCAGCGCTTCCGACATACCCAAATACTTATTATTATTATTATATGTACAGTGACATGTTATTTACTTTTGTAATGATTCCCTGTCTCATTCTCGACTTATTCTGCAACTGTCTCTCTCGGACTACTAGCATAATACTGCAATACTTTTCATGACTTTTTCATTTTAATTCAAGGTTTAACAATCGAATTAATGTCTGGCAAATTTATTTTAAGCTTTTCTTATCTTTAAATAACATAATATTAAAATTACAGACATTATAAAATACTTTGAAATTTTTATAAAAAAATAAAAAATAATCGCGTATGGCACATAGTTAGCATTGTCAAAAATGTCTGGCAATAAAAAAAGTATGTCAGGTAGACTTATTTAAAAACAAAATATTAAAAATTACGACTTCTAAAATGTTTTTAAAATCCAGGATTATTACCTGGACAGGTAGGATGCGCACTAATGAACGCAACCGCTACCGCCAGCCAGATAGCCCAGACTCTAACCGAAAGTGCAAGAAGGACGACATATCACAAAATCAGCTGACCTAAAATTCTTTCTCGAAAACGTTGCTACCTCCTATACTATACAGACAAGCAGATAAACAGACAAAAATGTCAAAAGTGGCATTTTTGTGGTTTATGTCATTTTTCTTTTGTATTTATGTCTATTTTTTGCAAAAATACTGTGGTCTACGATTTTATTATGTGAATAGAAAATCTTGATTATTATACACTCTATAGTTATGGATAACAAGAGAGTGTATAATCAGTAATGAAAAGAACTTTGCAATGATGGGCTAACGTCCTTGTAATGGTAATTGCGAAATGTACTCAATAAGGTCTTTTACTTAAGGTACTGAATTTCTTTTGTCACTAGCGATAGTCCGCCTATGTACCCTGTACTTTTTTACTCATTTATGTATCATTGGTCTGGATCGAAAAATGATTGAGCATACTATGCTGATTTTTTTTTCCAAGGAAATGAGACATATTTTTCTTGCAGGACTGATCGAGTCACCCCGCATGTCGCACAAGGAGAGTCTTGTTCTGGCCAAGCTGATGGACACCGTGAGAAGCCAACTGGGCGTACATTATGATGTAGATGATCAGGAGTTCCTCTGAAACCCCACACCAATATTTTTGAGAGGCTCATGTATTAGTCGTGTTGTAAGTTTGGTATAAAATAGAACCAGGGTGCTAATAACAATTACATTTAGGTACCTTATATATTACCTTATATAATTTGAACATAATTATAATATATATAATTAAACAATACTTGAAAGAATTATTCATTATTTCGGAATCCCCTGCTAATTAGTCGAGATGTTTCGTTAGGGTTATGTAAAGAATGATTAAGGTTCAACTCACACCGAGACACAATGTGATGCGACTATGCCTGAATTGAAGAGGCCAGTTTATGCAACGTTAATAAATAAATCTCTTTATTCTCCTTATAATAATATTAAACTTGCTGTTAACTGCATTCGTCCACCTAAATCGACCGCCAGTAAAACTGACCATTTAGTCGTTTGCTCAGAAAAAAGTTTATTTTGCGCGGAACCTTTATTCAATTTCTTACTTAAAGTTGCCTTATTTATTCTTTATAATTTCAGATGACCGTTAAAGAATGTCTAGCAAAATCCATTCCCTCTCCTAGAGAGGAGGCCTGTGTCTCGGCAGTGGGAACATTAAAAGGCTGATTATGCTATGGTATGATTAGGATGACATTTTATAAATAGATACACTTCAATATTATTTATTTAGTAGGTATGTATACATAGTGAGTATACCTACATAGAGCAAAACCCCCATTTCATAATTTCCTGGCGTGAGTACCACTTGATTATGAATTTCAAGAGTTCTAATTGAGATTACGATTCGGACCTCGTATCGTCACGTAACAGATAAAAATGTTATTGTTAGAACTTATCAATTGATAACATCGTGCCCTGGTTTTTCTGTTTGTCAGTCATTTGTCGACATCAATCAGCAAAGGTGAGTTGTTAATTTTACTGTTCTTAAATTACTTTATAATTTCATCATTTCCTAAGTTTTAATCAGTAGTAGCCACTGTTTTGATGACATTATATAATCAAAGTGTTTTGATGTAGACTGTTGGTAAAATCGATTAATGGTCACGTTGGACATGGTATGCTGTAAAGAGAAATATGAGTTAAGCCTCAGGATCTTTTTCGCGGATGTGTTTGGTCTAATGATTGTTGACATCATAGAGATTTTCTTTTTTAATTATAGGATTAAGGATCCTACAATAAATTAACCTAACTTAAGAAAAAACTTAATCTAAACATCTCTTCTCGTTTGCCCCTTGTTATTTATTGTGTACAAACAAATTTCGGTTTACCCATGACTGGTGACTTTACTTTGCACCATTATTTATTTTAAACATCAATATAGGGTCGAGTAAAGTTGGCTGTTGAACATAAGGAATTAAGGACTTCAGTCGGACAAGGACAGGACGATATTATAAAAAGAGTTATGTTTTCGCCATTTAGCTATAGAATGCTCATGTTATCATATCAAGTCACTCACAATGAAAGAAATACTTTTTTATTTTTTTATGCCCCATAAAAATAAGTAGGTACGTTGGCAAATAGGTTATCAGGCTGGCAGAATTCTGGCGCGTTCTTTTCTTTAAATCTGTTTATGCGTGCACTTGACAGGTATTTAAAATAGAATTACAACTTATAGCTAGAAAATTATAACACTAATTTATTGCAGATGACACTTCGCTGGGGCGTCGTAACAGCTGGCAGGATCAGCCATGACTTCGTCAACGCTTTTAATTCGTATCCTGAGAAGGGCGACCAACAAATAGTAGCAATCGCAGCCACAGATAAGAGAAGGGCTGCAGAGTTCGCGAAAATTCACAATATTGCAAAAGTATTCGATAATTATCAGGCATTAGCCAGTAGTAGCGATATCGGTAAGGATATGATTAAGTAGTATTTTATTAAAAAATGCATGTCACTGTTTATCTCACTAAATCGACAACAATGGCCGGTATACTTGTAAGGAAATGCCATTTATGTATTGTGTTGTATTTATAAAGTGATTACGGTGAACAAAGAATCTGTTTGGATTTTTAACCGACTTCTAAAAAAGGAGGAGGTTCTCAATTCGGATGTTTGTAAGTATTTTATTTTTTTAGATGTCGTGTATATTGGTGCTTTAAATCCCGACCACTATCGGCTAACCAAGCTTTTCCTTGAAAATGGAAAACACGTGTTGTGCGAGAAACCATTCTGTTTGAACGCGAAACAAACTCAGAGTTTGGTCAACCTTGCCCGCCAGAAGAAGTTATTCCTCATGGAAGCAGTCTGGACTCGCTTCGCTCCATCTTACATTTACCTGGAGAAAGAGATAGCGGCTGGGAATCTTGGTGAAATACGATTCATTGAAGCTAACTTCGGCATTTTCTGTGAAAGTGATAGAGTGTTGTAAGTTTCATATTTGTTTTACTTTTGTTTGTGGATAATAAGAATAAGTTAATGTTATTTTCATAACTTTATCAACATGTCAAATAATGAGTATCATAAAAATAAAAATAATTAATTATATTCTTGCAGAAAAAAAGAATTTGGAGGTAGCGCCTTGCTTGACATTGGCATATACCTATTGCAACTATCACAATACGTTTTCAAAGATGAACCAAAGAAAGTAACTACTGTTGGTAACCTGAACGATTCGGGCGTGGATGATACCGAGACTATCATTCTAGAATATGGTGGCAAGCGAGCCGTGCTTAACACTCAGTCCGGGTTGACGCTCTTGAATAGAGCTACCATCTATGGAACTAAAGGCCATATCACGGTATGAATGAAAAATTTTCTGCGAATAAAGTACTTGATCGAACAACTATTGGTATGGAACATGTGAAATTGTTTTGACGTAAATAAAGTGTCTTCCTAAATTTAAGAGACACAGTGCGCAATCGTCCAAGATTTTGATGAATTATTATTTTTCATTCATAGTTGGAGGATCCGTTCCACTTCCCCGATAATGTGATAGCTGTGGATGGTACATTGAAGACGTTCCCGCTGCACACGTCTCCCATTCCGTACAATTATGGGTACCACAGTGCGGGGCTCGCTTACCAGACAGTGGAAGTAGCAAGGTGTATTCGAGCTGGTGTGTACTCGATTCAATCTTACTTTTTTAACTATAAAAAAGCTTTCAAAATAGTCCAAAAATATTTGCAATTTTTTATTTTCAGAACTAATATAAGTAGCTTTTCAGTACCTATTCATCTTATGCTAAGCAATTATTAACGAATCAGTAATAAAAATAGCTTCCGTATGATATAATTACTTACTTGTTAGTGAAAATTCTTACATTCGAGTCCGCAGATTAGAGCCGGGACTGCGCGGGCCCTCGATTCTACCTTTTTTTGGATGGGGAGTCATTCAATGACTTCTTCCGGTCTGGGCGGAGCGAAAGGGATAATACCCTTTGTGTTCCAGGGCTGCGGTGACTTTCGAACAAATTCCGCAACCCCTTTATCCTGGCTAACTGGCTTGTGACAACCCCTGCAAGCCAGAACCGTGGGGGCCCGCGTGGGTTAAGGCCCGGCTCTAAAACGATACCTCGAATGTATGGCTAGTCCGACCCTGGTGCTGACCCATAAGGACTTGTATATTTTAATAACTCTGATTACTCTCACATCCATTCGAGACGAGAAAAGAAAACTTTACGAATGTTTGTTAAAAATAGAGATCTAAGTAGACGTAAAATTTAAGAGCGAGCATAGATAGCTCCATCATTTTACCACCCAGCGAATAAATTTTGTTTAAAAAATCTGAAGAGGGCACACCAGGGCACGGGCCCCGGTGTGTCCTCCCTAGATCTGGGCCTGTGTATTGTGGCATATCTTTTATCTAACCTATATTTTGCACAAAATATTGGTCAGGATCGAAAAAGTATTGAGTGTACCATGTAGTTTTTATTAAGATGTAAAATTCCCTATTTCTCCTGCAGGACTGATCGAGTCACCCCGCATGCCGCACAAGGAGAGTCTTGTTCTGGCCAAACTGATGGACACCGTGAGAAGCCAACTGGGCGTACATTATGATGTGGATGATCAGGAATTTCCCTGAATTTTCACACTTTTAAGAAGTGTAGTTTCAAGTCTGTTTATTAATCCGCAATACTATTTGACAGGGTGTAATTATATTTAGGTACATTGGTACTAATATGATGTGTCTATACAGTTTTCAAGTAACAAAACTTGTCTGTTCGTCATTGAAATTTAGTTTTATAGAGATAAAATAAAGGGTAACTGAAACTTAAAGACGTCTGTTATTAATATTTCACCCTTACTTCCGCTGTCACATATTTTCTCGCTGAGCAATGAGTCTCGTGGAGTATTCCGCCATGTTTGGTTTTGCCTGTACCAGATCGTCGTCTGCCTAGCCTTTTCCCAACTATATTGGGTGTATTCCCGTTCGTCCCCTCGACTTCGTCCCCCGAGGGGGACGAACGGGAATTTACAAAAATAATATTTAATTTGTTCCCGATCGTCCCAATACTAATTCAAGAGGGGACGAATGGGAATATGTTCTTCGATGGTGTATTCCCGTTCGTCCCCTCGACTTCGTCCCCCGAGGGGGACGAACGGGAATTTACAAAAATAATATTTAATTTGTTCCCGATCGTCCCAATACTAATTCAAGAGGGGACGAATGGGAATATGTTCTTCGATTAGTCATGTATTCCCGTTCGTCCCCTCGACTTGAAATATAAGTCACTATTTTTGTAGTAACAGTTGCTTATGTGTATGGTGGCAAGATTTTACGTTTTACATTATGTAAGTAATTAGAAAAGTTTACTCATTATTTTAACACATAAATAGGGTCAGTAAATTACTGCACAAATCTTTTTAGTGGGACGAATGGCACTAATCGAAGAACATATTCCCATTCGTCCCCCCTTGAATTAGGATTGGGACGATCGGGAACAAATTAAATATTATTTTTGCAAATTCCCGTTCATCCCCCTCAGGGGACGAAGTCGAGGGGACGAACGGGAATACCCCCTATATTGGGGTCGGCTCCCAGTCAAGCCGGATTCAGCTGAATACCAGTATATTACGTGAAGCGGCTGCCTATCAGACCTCCACAACCCATTAACTGGGGAACATGCCTCTTAATTTTAAGCAACATTTACCTATATAGTAGGAATCCTTATGAGTGCTCCTCCGCATGTATCAAACGCTGCCCAATGACACTTTCAATAAAAAATCGACTAAGCCGCGGTTGGAGCCACAATGTTCTAATTATGAATCGTTCATTGTGTAATCAAAAATTGATAATAGGCACTTAATGGTCGTGGTAACGAACCCAGTTATCAACATCGAAGAGATAAAGTGACCTTGCTCTTAGGGCGCATGGCGTAATAGTCGATATAAACTTCGCACACTCTTGTAAGCATATTTAAAAAGAAGAACAGAAAACTTTGAATAGTTGTCTATTCAGTAAAAAAACTCACCGCGACAACTTTATGATAGAAGTGAGAAAGAGAGTTGGTCATAGTGCGGTGGTTAAAACTTTTAACCACCGCACTATGACCAACTCTCTTTTTTTGGTTCTGAACTTTTAACTTAAAAGTTCAGAATGGAAGAATTAAAAGTGTTTGACGAGCCCCGGACTCATACCTAGTATGTGTGTATGTGATAAGAGCTAGAAGATATTGTCAAGTTTTCAATTGTAGAGTCAGGTGGAATTGACTTGTAAGCGTACTCCACCCAAATTTTCTGGAGAGATTGCTACAGGATAGGTCGGCAGATTTGCGGCGTAGGAACCCAATTATGCACTTAAAAATAATTACACATACACACGCACGTAGGTACTCGTCCACCACACACACACATGAAACAGTTTTTAGTTACTTCTTATATTCAAAATTGTTCTTACCTAATGGTTTTTTGCATGTTATTCTTTGCTTACATTTAGTTATAGGTAACATATTTTTGTAAGCAGTAAAATACATACGCTCGTAAAAAGTAAAATACATAGGTATGGTTGTATAAACCATAGGGGATCGGAACTGTCACGCCTTTATACAGGTTATACTGTAACTGTAACCTAGTTAGGAGATCAGAATTGCACCCGAAACAATTGTAGCAAATCTGTAATTTTACCATATATGACTTGAAAATTATCAATACAGATTATTATTAAAGTAAAATTAAGATTTGTGACACTGCCAGTGTTTCGGACGGCAGGGACACGATCAGTATCCGCGCAGTCGTCCTGGGACAATCTCCCACTTTGTTGACGTACGCTCCTTGCTTCTTCGTAGGCTGGTTACGTACGCCCCACGCACCCCTGAATGCGTATGTGTGTAGACGGACCACTAGGACCTCGGGAGCAGGACGGAGTACCGGGAGGAGGCGAAATAAAACATTCGTTTTTGACTCTATGTTCCTAAGGCTTCGGCTTCCTATTTTTCTTCCTGATGTTGCCTCTTCGACGGCTGTGTTGCGACTGTGTCGAGTTCGGAAATCGGCCCTACTTATATACGGCCCGTTGTTACCTTAGCGAGAACCGTGATTTTTGAACTTATTTTGCTAATCATTTTCACTTTAAGCCGAAACCCTTGGAGCCTTTATTTACTGTGTTTCTTAACAAAACCCTTACATATTATACATTATTACAAAGCTAAAATCTTATTCTATAACATAAAACCATTAATTAAACCATTACATTACAAATTAAAAAGTTTCTAGAACAAAAACTTACAAAAAGTTGATGTGTCAAATTTTAACTATACAATTTTTATTATATCTCTAAAACTATATGTCCTATTAACTTAATTCTTTTTGCAATATCGTTTTTAAGCAAAGACCTTTCATTTGACACTAATTTCACAAAGATATCTCCATAAACAAAAAAGGTCATTTTCAAGTTACGTAATTATTTACAATACAAATATTCACTTTAAATTTTCTTTGAATTATCGAATTCTATCGCTATAAGATTCTTATTAGAGTTGTTTTATATACTTATTATACTTGTTTCTAATTAGAATAATCAAAATCTTAGACCTTTTTAAACTCACTTATAAAACTAAACTTCACAAAAACTAAAATATATTACACGGAATTGCTACCTAGTCGTACCTAACACTACTTGCGCCCATGAGCGCGGACGGGGTCTTATTGCCACTTATTTTGAAATATTTACATTACATATATTTGTTACCGGATCGCTCTGTTATTACTTGCTCTGGTCGCCGACATTCTCCCCCTCGTACGTCGCACCATCTCCTTGTTCCGGCGACACTCCAGGCACCAACAGCACCACTCTCGAACTGGGTCTTCTCAGCACACCTCCGCGGGTCTCGACGTCGACGATTCTTGTACGCCCGTCAGGTCCGGGATACACCTGCTGTATTCTGCCTCGTGGCCAGGTACATCTCGGTAGGCTGTGATCGACGATTAACACGATGTCTCCAACTTGTAGGTCTGTGGCGTTGGTTCTTCCCTTTGTTTTCCTTGGCAGCAATGTAGGTAGGTATTCTCGCAGCCAACGTTGCCAGAAGTGGTCGGCAAGGCGCTGTGTAGTTTTCCAGGTCGATCCTCCTACGAGCTCGCTGTCGTCGAAGCTGCCTATTCTCGCAGCGCCACAGGACCGTCCGATTAGGAAATGGTTCGGGGTCAATGCTTCTTCTTCAGGGTTTTCAGAAAGATGGGTGAGAGGTCGAGAGTTCACGATGTGTTCTGCTTCCAGGAGAAGTGTGTGGAGCGTTTCTTCGCGTGGATACCTTTCGTGGAGCGTGGCGTCTAGCGCGGTTTTGATCGATCGCACCAAGCGTTCCCATGCCCCACCCATGTTAGGTGCGCCAGGAGGTATGAATTTCCATTGTACGCCAATCCTTTCGGCTTCTGAGATGAGGTCCTCTTGTTGCAGGGTGTCGATCGCTTCTTTCAGCTCTTTGTTGGCGCCGACGAAGTTGGTTCCGTTATCGCTGTAGATCTTCTTCGGCATTCCTCTTCTTGCTGCGAATCTTCGTAGCGCCATGATCATGCTGTCCGTGGAGAGTGAAGGAGTCAGTTCGATGTGTACAGCCCTTGTTGTGAGGCATGTAAATAGAGCTCCCCATCTCTTTTCGTGCCGTCTTGCCACGGTGATCGTCATAGGACCGAAGTAGTCTACACCGGTACATGTGAACGGAGGATATCCGTGCATCAATCTTTCAGCAGGTAAGTTGCCCGTCGGAAGTTCTTGTGGTCTTGCTTTCCTTGTTTTACACCATTGACATTGATGCTGAACGGCTTTGATTGCTGACCTTAATCCTAGTACCCAGAAACGTTGTCTTATTTCATTCATCACCGTCGCGTGATTGCCATGGTTGAAGCGGCAATGGAAGTCTTCTATGATGAGTCGTGTTGTTCTATCCTTGCTGTCGAGTACGATGGGTCGTTTGTAGTCTCTGGTCACTCCCTGGATTGCGTCGATTCTCCCTTTCAACCGTAGGAGACCATCTTCCAACACCACATCAATCTTCTTTAATTTGCTACTTCCTTCTAGATGTTTTCCTTGTTGTAGGTGCTTGATGTCTTCTTTGAAACTTCTTTCTTGGCTTCCTTTCAGTAGAAGAGTTTCAGCTCGTTCCAGTAGATCGGCGTCCAGCGATTTATATTTTCTTTCTTCTTTCTTTGATGACTTGCATTGCTTCTTATCAGTCTTCTTTTTCTTCCCTGGTATCATTTTCCAAGTAGGATCTCTTTTGCAGACGTTAACTTTTTCTCTCTTTCTGCAGAGTTGTATGAACTGCAACACTCGTGCCATGGTTCGCCAAAGTTTCTTCCAAGATGAGAATCTATCGGGATCTGGGAATGAAGTGATGTTCGCCACTGTCGCTGTGATGTCTATTGATTTTTCTTCACCGGTAGTTTCCTTTTTGAAAGTTCTGGGTGCTGGCCAAAAGGTTTCTTCTTTTCTTAAGAAGCACGGTCCGGTGTACCATCGGTGACTGCTGTTGAAGTTCTCTGGTACGTCGCGTGTTGCGTCGTCTGCGGGGTTCTGTGCAGTAGGTATCCACCTCCATTCTTGTGGTTTAGTGAGATCTTCTATCTCCGCTAGGCGATGGGCCACAAACGTCTTGAAGGTTCTTGGGTCCGTTTTGATCCAGGAAAGTACGATGCTGGAGTCTGTCCAAAATGTCTTCTTTGTTATTTTCAGGTCCATTTCTTCTTCTACTGAATGAGCTAATCTGCTTCCTAAGAGGGCCGCTTGTAGTTCAAGTCTTGGGATGGAAACTGGCTTCAATGGAGTGACTCTTGCTTTGGCTGTCACTAAACTGACGTGGTATGTCCCATCTGGATCTTCTGTTCTCCAGTAAACTGCTGCAGCATAGGCCATCTCGCTCGCATCCGTGAACGTATGCAACTCCCCCTCGGTGCGGTGTGGCGCTAGGCATCGTGGTATTTGAAGGTCTTGAAGTAGCTTCACTTTTTCCAAATATGTCTTCCATGATTCGTATTCCTTTTCTTCTATTTCTTCGTCCCAACCGACGCCGCTTCGCCATATGTTTTGAAGTAGTTTCTTGCCTTGGATGAGTACTGGTGATGCTAAACCTAGTGGATCGAACGTTGACATTACTGCACTGGTGACTTCTCGCTTTGTTGGCACCTTGAATCCTTTTGCTATCTCTTCTGGTGTGTTCCGGAGGTTTGCTCTGAAGCCGATGGAGTCCCTTTCTGTGAACCAGCGCAGTCCCAACGTTTTCTCTTCTTTTTCGCCAAGGTCTATTTCCGTCTTCTCAATGTTGTCAGTCTTGATGCCTTGTAGTAACTCAGGTTGATTTGACGCCCATCCCCTGAGTTCGAAGCCTGCCTTCTTGTGTATTGTATCGACTTGCTTTGTCACTCTTCTTAGATCTTCTTTTGAATGAAAACTCTGTAGATAATCGTCTACATAATGATTTAGTTCTATTGCTCTTGCTGCTTCTGGATATTGTTCTTTGAAGTCCGCTGCGTTTCGATTTTTTACGTAGATTGCTGTGCTCGGAGATGATGTAGCGCCAAAGATAACTGATGTCATCCTGTACTCCTTCGGTGACACGTCGCGACGATCTCCTCGCCACAGAAATCTCAAGCTGTCTCGGTCTTCTGGTCGAATACGAACTTGCAGAAACATTTCTTTGATGTCAGCGGCAACTGCTAGCGGTCCCTGACGGAACCTTAGTAGTATCCCGAAGAGTGACTGCAGTAGATCAGGTCCTGGTAGCAAGGCATCGTTGAGGCTTCTTCCCTTTGACTTGGCTGCGGCATCGAAGACAATCCTTATCTTCTTTTTCAATGGATGTACTACAGAGAAGTGAGGGAGGTACCATTTCTTCTTGGAATCTTCTTGATCAACAGGTGCTTCTTCCGCGTACTTGCTGTCAATCAAATGCTGGATCTGCTTGATGTATTCTGCCTTCAGCTGTGGATCCTTGTCCATCTTCTTTTCTATATTAAACAGCCGGTTTCTTGCAGATGTGTAGCTTTCTGGCATTTGTTCCTCTTCATTCTTCCATAGGAGTCCAGCTTCAAACCGTCCGTCTTCAAGTCTTTTGCAGGTCTTCTCTAGGATAGCGAGCGCCCTTCCTTCTGAATCTGTAGTAGGTCTTCTTGGCTGCACGCCCAATGCTTCGATAGCGAAGTGTTCTTTAATCGCCTGATGCATTTCTTCTTCTGGGGTGCTGACATGAAGGCAGGTGTTCAAGAAGTTTACTGGTTTCGCAGCTCTGCTGTCAGACCCGTGGAGCACCCATCCAAGTCCGGTTCTCGAAGCAACTGGTTCTCCTGGTTTCCCTCTTCTTACTTCTTGAGTCACTATTAATTCCCAATTATCTTGCCCGATGAGTAGTTGTGGCGATTCTTCTTCATAATACAGACGGTCGGCGATCTTCTTTAAATGCTGACATTCTTCTATCCTTTTCTTCTCCAGGAACTGTGGTGCAAGCTTCAATTCATCAATAGTCCGTACTCTCTTCAATGTCTTCTTGTTCTCTTGATGAACTCCTTTTATCGTGAGGTCTAGTGTCTGAGAATCTTGCTTCCTTATCAGCCTGCCTCCCACTGTTTCGATGACTAATTCTGCATTGTTTCCTTGAGCGCCGACTTCTTTTGCCACCTTCTCATCAATAAGTGACACTGTTGACCCTTCATCCATGAGGGCTAGTATCTTCTTTGATCCTTTTGTCCCGAAGACTTCTACTGGCACTATCTTCAGGTATGCTCTTGCATTATTTATGGAATTCACCGATGCCATGACGCTTGTCACTTCTTGTTGGGTCTCCGTCTTCTTTTCTCCCGAGGTCCTGTCTTCCGTTGTGACGTGTAACAGATGATGATGCCATCTCTTGCATTCCTTGCATGGGGGTTTCCTGCAGCTTTCTTTTCGATGATTCCCTTGTAGACACTTGAAGCAGATGTGACTTTTCTTCACTGTTGCCCACCGATCTTGTACTGACGCCTTCTGGAACTTCTGACAGTCGATGAGGGAGTGTCCACCTTCACACATAGGACACGCTTTGTTCGGAGGCTGTCTTGAATCCTTTTCTTTGAAGTCCCTTTCCCTTGTTGAATGAGTAACTTGTCGATGAGTCCTCTTGAAGCCGATCTTCTCTTCTGAAGTTGCAAAGGCTCCACATTTGTCTGCTTCGATGTTCAGGAACTTGGATACCATCGTTAGGTCGGAGAACTCGCCTTCATCTGATGCTGCAGTGAAGTCGTACCACCGGAACTTGAGAATCGTTGGCATCTTCTCTATTATCTGTTTCACCATCTCAGGTGAATGCAAGTACTGTGGTTTCTTCAATCCTCTTATTGCTGCCACGCTGTTGTTGATCTGGCTTGCGAAGACACATATGTCCCTTGGGTTTTCGGAAATCTTCGGTAACATCTTGATTTTGTCCAACTCCGCTAGCACCAGCGCATCGGGTCTTCCGTATCTTCTTCTTAATGCCTGCATTACTTCTAATGGAGATGCTTCTGAGTACAGCAGGCTCTTGATGGCTTCTCTTGCATTGCCCTTCAGTGCTCTTCTTAGTCTAGCCATATTTTGAACTTCACTAAACATCGGTGCTGTATCTTCATAGACAACCTTGAAGGCCAACCATTCACTGCTGTTTCCGTCGAAGTAGGGTAACTCGTGGATGTACTTGGGCTGAGCTTCTGATCCTCTTCCTGTGGTAAAGGCTTCTTTCAACGCTGTCGCTAGTGCTTGAATTTCGCTTGTACCTTCTTTCTTCGAGGAGTTCTCTTCGGGTTTCACCTTCTGTGGCTCTTCCGATGGGTGCTGACCTCGCTGCTCAGGTTGTGTCGTGTTGCCTTCATCTAAAATGGATGTCTCGATCCAGTTCTGCACCTGTGCTGTTCTGTCTTCCTGGTCTTCATCCACGGAGTCCTCATCTTCACATTGTGCCAGCTCTAACCTGACACGAGCTAGCTTGGCCGCAGCCTGTGCTTGTTCTAACTCCAGGCGTGCTAGTTCTTCTCTGGCTTCCAGTTCGCGTCTTCTGGCTGAGGAGCTCGTGGTCTTCGTGGACCTGGCGCGACGACTAACTCCTTTTGGTATAAGGGCTGCGGTCAAACCGCGAGTGCCTTTGTCCGGGATATCCTCTGGAGCCTTCTTAGTCGTTTCCTTCTGTGCGGCTTCATCCATCTTCTGTCCGTTCTTCTCGGACGCCGCTGTAGTGGCAGTCGCAACTGTAGTCTCTGTCGCCGTGGTGCCTTCTGTAGTCATAGTTCCTGAAGAAGTGTTTGTACCCGACGTAGTTGCCGTTCTTGATGACGCTGACGCTGACGCAGACGTGACCCCTTCTGGTCCTGACGCTTCTTCTGTCGCGTCCTCTTCTACAGGACGAGACCTGGGACATGAGGGAGCATCCTTCTGTGACCTGGTTACTGGCATCTTGAACACAATTCTGATGGAATCTTCTTATCTTCTGGATTCTTCTGACACTTCTTCTGGTTATCTTCTTGCAGGGATCCGGCTCGAAGGACCAACTGTTTCGGACGGCAGGGACACGATCAGTATCCGCGCAGTCGTCCTGGGACAATCTCCCACTTTGTTGACGTACGCTCCTTGCTTCTTCGTAGGCTGGTTACGTACGCCCCACGCACCCCTGAATGCGTATGTGTGTAGACGGACCACTAGGACCTCGGGAGCAGGACGGAGTACCGGGAGGAGGCGAAATAAAACATTCGTTTTTGACTCTATGTTCCTAAGGCTTCGGCTTCCTATTTTTCTTCCTGATGTTGCCTCTTCGACGGCTGTGTTGCGACTGTGTCGAGTTCGGAAATCGGCCCTACTTATATACGGCCCGTTGTTACCTTAGCGAGAACCGTGATTTTTGAACTTATTTTGCTAATCATTTTCACTTTAAGCCGAAACCCTTGGAGCCTTTATTTACTGTGTTTCTTAACAAAACCCTTACATATTATACATTATTACAAAGCTAAAATCTTATTCTATAACATAAAACCATTAATTAAACCATTACATTACAAATTAAAAAGTTTCTAGAACAAAAACTTACAAAAAGTTGATGTGTCAAATTTTAACTATACAATTTTTATTATATCTCTAAAACTATATGTCCTATTAACTTAATTCTTTTTGCAATATCGTTTTTAAGCAAAGACCTTTCATTTGACACTAATTTCACAAAGATATCTCCATAAACAAAAAAGGTCATTTTCAAGTTACGTAATTATTTACAATACAAATATTCACTTTAAATTTTCTTTGAATTATCGAATTCTATCGCTATAAGATTCTTATTAGAGTTGTTTTATATACTTATTATACTTGTTTCTAATTAGAATAATCAAAATCTTAGACCTTTTTAAACTCACTTATAAAACTAAACTTCACAAAAACTAAAATATATTACACGGAATTGCTACCTAGTCGTACCTAACACTACTTGCGCCCATGAGCGCGGACGGGGTCTTATTGCCACTTATTTTGAAATATTTACATTACATATATTTGTTACCGGATCGCTCTGTTATTACTTGCTCTGGTCGCCGACAGCCAGAGTAGACTATACAACGGGGACCCCATTCCTAAGTGTAGGTAGGTAGGTAGGTACTGTCTGTTTGTTTGTTTAACGGCCAAACCCAATAACCGATCTATCACATACTGGAGATAGAAAAACAAATGAAACAACAGAAAAACTATATAATTTTTCTTGATTTTTCTGTTGTTTCATTTGTTTTTCTATCTCCAGTATGTGATAGATCGGTTATTGGGTTTGGCCGTTAGTCGGCATTATCAAATATGGAATCCTAAAAACAGTGGTAGGTATTTATTTAACTTTACAATCAATTTATTGATTAGATTGGTAGGTCAGTTGAATAAGCAGCCAAAATGGCAAGATTCATGTAGAGACGAGTTTTTGTTTTACGTAACCGGGTATGTTTGGATTCGCAGTGTGCTGTGTCATTTATGTCTGATAACAAACTGCGTCGCTGCCAAATTATATCGATTCGGTAATGCCGCGAAATAAACAGCGAAGAGGCAAACTAGAGCATTTTTAAGGGCCGTCTTATGTAAAAATAAATAAACTAACTTGCTAACTATTTAGTTTGCCGAGATAATAAGATTCGGCTAATTGATTAACTTATTGATTGTCCACAGCGCTATTTCAAGTGCACGTTAGTAAGCCCTTTCAAAAGCTTTCATCGCGGCCCAGGAACGCAATGGCATGAGGAGGAATACGGGTTTTAGTCAGTAAAAGCCTTTTTTTTTTTTTTTTTTTTTTTTTTTCTGGATGGGAAATCATCAAATTACCCCTCCCGCCCTGGGTGGAGCGGTAGGGAGTGTCAGACTTTTACTGACTAAAACCCACCCGTGATCCTTCTTGTGCCCTATGCGTTCCAGGGCCGCGGTAACTCTTTCGAACAAATTCCGCAACCCTAGCAGGCACCGACCCTATGGGGCCCCGTCCTCGATGCTGACGGCTCCTTGTGACGCGCGTGGAACACAACGCGTCGTCGACTCAACCTGGTATCGGACGGCGAGCCACCCACGCTCACCGTCCCCAGGCATCAGCCACTGCGCGATAGCACAGCAGCCGACTTGTCTCTGGAGGGGGCCGAAATGGGACCATTACAGTCAGTAAAAGCCTGAAACTCCCTTCCGGTTCGCCCAGAGCGGAAGAAGCAAATGACTTCTTCCGCTCTGTTGTCCCATCCATAAAAAATCCGGGGGTAAATATTTGGATAGTTCCAGAGACGCTCAAAAAACATACAAAACTATGATTTTTTTAACATAGTGCTATAATTTTACTTATCACCAAATATGAATATTCAAAACGCATTTTCATTGATTTTAGGTACTTACTGTGTTAGTTACTTTAGTTCTGCACTGTTGGGGATCTTTATGAATGTCTGATACAAAGCAGCTAGGTACTACATTTTTGTGACTCGATTTATGATTTGGCAGGCTTTTGCCTCTTGAACATCAATTACGTCCTCACAAGTAGGTACCTAATGAGTAGCTGCTAGTTATATTGAATCTCAAATTACTTTTAAAGTACGTTCAATTTTTTTAAATTACTTTTTAATTTCTTTACGTTTTAAAATGTCAGGTGTGTAATTAAAAACATGAAAAAGTTAAGACTAATTGAAACGAATTACTTAAAAAGAAAAGTACCTACTTAATACTTATCCATCATTTCTTAGAAGTTACGAATCATTTTTATGTTGGCGATTACGATTAGGTACACGAATACTTTTTAAATTGCTTGGCCTTTTTTTGAATTTTTCACCGAGTTTACTTAGCGTGAGCCTAACAGCATGCAAACCTAGAAACAAAATGCATAATGATCAACCAGAAACAAAATGCATAATGATCAAACAGAAATACATTCATAATGATCAAACATAGAAACAACATGCATTATCTAATTCTCTATCTCAAAAACTACTGAACCGATTTTAATGAAACTTGCACTGTTCCCTAAGATGTTTGGCAATCCATCTTTTAGTTTTTGAAATACTAGTGAACAAACATACCTACATACACTAATGAAAATTGGCACACGTGTTTAGAAGCTCATAATGACTAACATATATACAAAAACTATGCATTTCTGACAACATTACATAGATACGGGTCGAATTGATAACCTCCTTTTTTACATATGTATGTCAGTTAGTAAAGCATGTTTTATTTAGTATTTCACCTACATATTTATCATACTAACACTACTCTATACCACACATTTTGTTACTGAGAAAATAAGTAATGACTGGGGGCTCTGGGATTTAGACCATGAGAAGTTATGTGATTTAGACATAACTGATTTTAAAGGCTACTGAAATAGCTGAAAATGCCAGTAGCCAGTGCTAACCACCTGTCAAGAACCTTCTGTAAATTTGTAAAGTTAGCCTTGGTTAACGGTTTAGTCCGTTAACCCAGTGCTAAGCAAAGTAGCGCAAGTGAGCCTGATGAATTTGTCACTCTTATACACTCACTGATAAATTATTCAAGAAATCAGTTCACTCTTCTAGGTGGATAACCAATTGAGGGCTTCCCGTTCTATTATGCCCCTTGTGACGCGATGGTCATGCCATCTACATCATGAATTGCGCAACGACGATGTCAAAGGATTGACCAATGAAAAACAACATTTGCTGTGTCTACTTAAAGTAAAATGTGTTGCATAAAATTACAGTAATATAGCGTGACAATAGAGGAAGAAAACGAATGGCGCTCACCTACATAGTAGTACTATGGTATGCTATGGTAGGTACTATCATAGTACCTAACAATATGGGACAAGAGCACTTTGGTGATGAGGTTGATTACCTAGGTATTCATTTCGTCTTTTTCTTTCTTTGTAGTTATGAAATAAATACATATTGGTTGGTAAGTAAACAAATATTGATACTACCGCGGCTTATCAACTTACAATAAACTACTTAATAACTTCTTACGACGTATATTTTTCAATTTCAGATATTTATCAGTTGTTGTCCAGTGACTACGCGTATCTTGCCTCTCTGTTAAGGTTAGTTCAGTTTTATTCTTTGTGTTTTACATTTTAAATGATGTATCTAAAGTAATCATTTCTTGTAGGTACGATTCTAGTTGATCAATAGTTCATTGTAAGTTCTTAGTCAAATGTTTTAGAATAGCGATCGGCTTTGTTATGTTCAGTGTTTTTGTGTGTTTTCCTTTGATAGGTAATTGAACATCATATCGCCCTTGGGGTAGGCAGCCGTTCATACCAATATGATGAGAGATCACATCCATATTTTGAGCTTTCATTACCAAAAGAGAGAAAAAGAACTATAACTGTACCTAGTATACTCTCTCCGACCGGATATCAAACCTGAACCCTACGCACAGTTTTAGTATGAAACATTAGGTATATTAACACCGTGTACCTACTATCCACTGACGGAACTGTTGGCAATAGGCTTGCCCTATATTTACTTATATTAGACTTAAAGATAACCACAGAGGCAATAGAGGTGAGGTTATATTATTTTGTGTTCATTATAGAACATCATAAACTCTATTACAGATGACGCTCCGGTGGGGTATCGTGACAGCTGGCCGCATTAGCCATGACTTCGTCAACGCATTCAACTCTTATCCTAACAAGGCAGACCAGGAAATTGTGGCCGTGGCTGCTAGGAATAAACAGAGAGCTGCTGATTTTGCGAAGACACACCACATTCCGAAAGTGTTTGAGTCTTACGAGGCACTGGCGAAGAGTCAAGATGTTGGTACGTATAGAGTTTATATCTAGAAATTATCATCAGAAAAACCGTCATCATCATTAATTATGAATCATCTACATTCAATTATTTATTCTCTAGTGAAGACACTAAACTAGATTCATATGTGTCACTAGTGATCATTTGACTATCACTACTTAGACCATTTTTAAAACAAAAATCACTACCTCTCTCTTTAATCGTTTTTACTTGGGTAACTTGGGTTCTATGCTTTTTGTTTCATAATAAATGAATTTATTGTATAAATATATAATTAGTACACCTAAGACTACCTACAGAACTGAATTTCCTTTTTAAAATCAGTTCAAAGGTTGTTTTCAAAAGATCGTTTTTAGCGCTAAGGCCGCTCATTGTGTCACCCTATGTAAAGTTTTCTTCATGTATATTTTCTGTTATGGTGTACATAATAACGAGAAAATAAAAATGAATGCACAAATAAAACAAGCAGACAGATAAATCCAACAGCGGGCTTTTATTCCGGCAGTATTTAAGATGTAATATTGGGAAAATTCGTCTTGCTTGTATGAAGCAACATCTTATAATTTCTTTACTATCTGTGGTCTAGTTAGCTTCATGATGTCTCAAAATACGGGTCAACACTAGTTTTGCCACACGAATTTCGACAGCTAATTCTGTGTTATCAATCTAAACTAATAATTAAATTGCAGTTGACAGGTGTCTGTCAATTAGCCTCAGATTTCTTGTGATGCCGTAATACTCATAACTAGTTTTGCGGCAATACAACTGAAGAAACTTTTGCGAGTAAATACCCATTAAACTAGTAAATTTAACTACATTTTTGAGAATTATTAACATTGTTAAGATGTCCAGAAAGTTTAATGAACCCAACTCTTTTTGTTATGTCTGTGGAGGACTTACATTAAAAAAAACTACGACTAAGTTTCACGGATCTTGTGTTGGAGTGTTTTCACCAGTATTTTGGCTTCTCTGTCGCCCATCGAGACAAACCCTGGATTCCTCATGTCTGTTGCGTAATGTGTAGGAAGAATTTGACTGATTGGAAAAAAGGATCACGACCTTTACCGTTTACTGTACTCATGATTTGGACTGAACCGCGAGATCACATTATAGACTGCTATCTTTATCTCACTGACATAAGTGGTATCAATTTTAAGAAAAATGTAAAGCATTTACCCCTTCTACAACCATGTGAAGTGCTTCTACTGCTTGTCTATCAAATTAGGACTAATAAAAATTTTCGTTGAGGCAATGAAAGAAAGAAAGAAAGAAGAAAGAGAAGAATGGATCGCAATGTGCGTGGATTTTTGTACCTAAAAGAAAAATTCCCCAAAATAAGTAAGTAATGCAAAGATAAAAGCGGGCTTTTTTGTAAGACCTCAAATTAGGAAGTTAATAAAAGATCCAAGATTTCAAGAAAAACAGAACAATTTAGAAAAATCTGCATGGAAGGCTTTTAAGAATGTTGTTTCAATGTTTTTGGGTAACCATAAGAGTGACAGCTAAAGAGAATTGATTAGAGAACATGTCAGTCAAGATCCATTTCTTACATTCACATTTGGATTTTTGCCTGACAACTTATGAGCTATCAGCGACGAACACGGTGAAAGGTTCCATCAGGATATTTCTAAGATGGAAAGGCTATACCAGGGCAAATGGAGACCAAATATATTAGCAGAATACTGTGGGAAAATTAAAAGGGACCAACCAGGAGCCAAAACACTACATATGTAGTATAAAACAAAGTCGCTTTCTCTCTCCCTATATCCGTATGTACCTATGCTTAAATCTTTAAAACTACGCAACGGATTTTGATGCAATTCAAGAGGAAGCTTTATATGTATAATACATGCATATTATAGTAGAGAAAACATTCGTATCTACATTGCACCCGTGCGAAGCCGGGGCGGGTCGCTAGTTTTCAATAAAATCACAAATGATTATCTCATGATACAAAAAAAATACGCTGTTAAGTATTTACGAAGGCATTGTTTTTCTTCCACATTTTATATCACTCAGTAAAATAATACTCTTTGCTATCATTTTTTTTAACTATTTGTTTTTATTTACAACCATCAATTTAAGTAAATAATATCAAAAAATTCCGTGTGGCACAACAAAGTTAAAATTTTGTTGACCACTGATATTATATAAAGTGTGTTAATGAATTATGTAACGCAAGTTATCATACCGAATATAAGTAAAGTAATAAACGTTAAAGCGATAATTGAAATGTATACCTACGTATATACTGCACTGGAACTGTAAATTGTTAACTATGCACCTACTTACGTATTTTGTTTTCAGTTCTTCACAATCAACTTAATTTGCATAGGTACCGAACAGTATTTATTTATTCATAATCAGCCTTTTAACGTTCCCACTGCTGGGACCATAGATATAATAAACTTAATTTGCCATTATTCATGCATGTCGATTATTGTTGAAACAGTTGGTGCATATTTCATGAAACTATTGGTTATGTCACCGCAAAATTGTAAACGCAGTGAGATTGTAAAACCTCGCGTGAAAATGTGAATTATTTTCTCTTAATAAGACACGCATATATTAGAAATGATTGAATTTGGATGGGATTTGTTATATGAAAGAGTTTTTTTTTTGTTTTTTATTCGAATAAACCTTCATTACAATATTGAGGAGTCTGCAATTTTCCGGTGGCAGATATATTCGGTACGGGCTACAGGTACCTAATGATACCTATTTGTATGGAGTGTGCTGCACTTACCTATAAGTTTATTATCCATTTTACGTACGCTAAATGACACTTAAATTAATGTAGGTATAACTAAACACTATTGCACTGCTGAATTTCCAAAACTCTGAGCGGAATGTTGAAAATAAGTATATCAATCTTCTTTTCATTCATTAATAGTCTGCCCACAACCCACATACACTATAGATACTGCCCGCATAGAATTGTGTTGCACCTTCATTACAAAACCGGAAAATTTCATCTACAGATGTAGTCTACATCGGCTCTTTGAACTCCGAGCACTACGAACTGTCCATGCTTTTCCTTCGCAACGACAAACACGTGCTCTGCGAGAAACCATTCTGCCTGAATGCTAAGCAGACCCGTAGTGTCATCAACCTGGCCAGGAAGAAGAACCTCTTCGTAATGGAAGCTGTGTGGACGCGCTTCTCTCCAGCCTATGCCGATTTGGAGAGAGATATTCAGAACGGGAAACTTGGAGATGTGACGTTCATTGAGGCTGACTTTGGGATTGTTAGTCCTGATGATAGGACCACTCAGTAAGAAGAAACATTTCATTTATATTAATTAATGTCTACATGTTTTCCGAAAGACGATGCGTTGGAAGGCCTCCCTCAATGTGACCGATGACTTGGCAACTGCCGCGGGAAGCCGTTGGATGCGAGACGTACAGGACCAGTCGATGAGGTGACACTTGGGAGAGGCCTCCCTGAGAGACCATCCTGTTTCGGCTGAGAGATGATGATGGTGACATGTTTGCGTCATCAAGATAGGGGCTGGTAGACACTCCGAATTAGTTATCGACGTATTTTATCAAGCACTAGCTTATGCCCGCGACTTCGTTCGCGTGGAGTTCCATACAAAATGTTAACCCCTTTTTCAACCCCTTAAGGAAAGAATTTTCAAAAATCCTTTCTTACCGTATGCCTACGTCATAATATCTACCTGCATGCCAAATTTCAGCCCGATCCGTTCAGTGGTTTGGGCTGTGCGTTGATAGATCACTATGTCAGTCAGTCAGTCCCTTTTGAGTTATATATATTTAGATAGATTGATTTCGTAGAACTTTGAACTTTGTGGCAATTACTATCCACAAAAGTAAATGTTAAATGTTTTGTGTCGATATTGCAGGCTAAAATGTCGAAATTGATTGTTGTTTGAATGTAGAGCCCCCAAAATTAAATATTTCGTATATTTTCGTCAAACGGACTAAGCATCTCGATATCCCGTTCATTAAACATTGATTATAAGATGCGTTGACTGTATGTCACTTAGGCTGCTGATTAAACGGCGCCGTTCAATGAAAAGGCTAGCCAATTAAACGGATAATTAAGTCAGTTGTGTGAGACATCAGCATAAACGCCTTGGGAATTTGTTGCCAAACCTACGTTACCAGGTAGGCACAGTCTAGTACCTACATTATTAAAATTATTCCACAAATTTTATGGAACGGCTTTTAGCGATATGATAATACCTCCATTTATCATCATTCATTGTATTAGATACTTACTCATGGCATTTTTTTCCGTTAGATAACTGTTTTAGGACTTTGTAAAAAAACCTCTTTGTTATCTCTAATTGGTAACGTAACATTCAGGTGTTATGTTCAATATTTAACTAAGACGACGTAATCGTGCATATTAGGTACGCTTACTATCGTCAGTAGTGCATATTGTTGCGTCATAAAAACCATGTAACAATGTTTTCAGTATAAAAGAATTTGGCGGAGGTGCTATGCTTGACGTAGGTGTATACGTGCTGCAACTGCCGCAATTTGTATGGAAGGAAGAACCGAAGAAGGTGACCACCGTCGGTAGTCTGTATGACTCTGGAGTAGACCTCACTGAAACGATAATCCTTGAATATGAGGGAGGCAAGCGTGCTGTACTCAATATACACACTCAGCTCGAGTTCTGGAACAAGGCGACTATCTACGGGACTAAAGGCCGAGTTACGGTGAGATTGTCTTCTTAGGGTTCTTTAGCAAAACTACAAGGAAGGTCAAGTTCGTCCGTCTGTCCGTCCGTCCGAGGTTTAGCTCAGACACTCTTGGTCCTGACATCAAAATCAAAATCTCGAAATAAACGTTTTTAGGATAACTATCTCGCATAAAGTAAAAGAAACATATTAAAAAAAAAAACAATTTTCAATGCAGACGGCACCGTGTGTATACGCTGCTATGCCAAATTAAATTCAGATATCTTTTATTATGAGCACAAAATATGCAAACAAAATATATACAAAACAAAATATAATATGTTTCCACCATCCATCCACACCAGTTGGCATGTTTAGGTGCTTACCGCACAACAACTTTTTGACTTGTTAGAAAGAACACGGGCGGCCATTCCTCAAAGTGAGTAAGTAGTAAGCAATTGCACAGCATCTCTTCTTTGGAGTATATCCCATGCGTGATCAATTGGTTCTGGTAACTGAGAAGGCCACAGCAGAACGTTGATGCGTGCATCGGCAAGAGCGCGTGTTACGACTCCAGCGGTGTGTGGATGTGCATTAGTCGAAACGAATCACCAAACTGGTTTCGCAAAAGGATGATCACGTCTGAAACAATCCTCTCCGCATAAATCTAAACATTGAGGTTGCCCCCGATCCAAATGAGAGCAGTTCATCCACCGATCCAAATACCGACCTAAACCATAATTGTTCCCTCTCCATATCAAGAAACTTCCAAACTCATGCAGGTACTTACTACGTCTTGTATCCAGCCTCATACCGAAACGTACAATGATGTTGCTCCATAAAGATGCAATTTATTTCAGTTCCGATGCAGAAATTTTAATGATTTTGTATTAAAACTATTGCATACTTTTATAGGTCACAATCGTCAATCAGGATTGATTAACGGTTGATTTTCTATTTTTAATGAACATTTAAAGTAATTATCAATAACGATCGAAAAATGTTAAAATAATAATGCTCAATTGCGGCGATACTCCTAACGTATCTCTACGTACTTGATCCCCAGACACTTCTGCTGCGGCCAATGAGCCAAACTCACGTTCTATTTTGTTTGTTCAAAGCTTCCCCGGTAGTCGGTACCACCGTCGTCAGTGACCGCGGAGAGGTCGCTTTGGCTTTTTATATAGTTCATATTTTCCGCACTCAAACGCACAAAGGCGGACTGAATGCCTTCGGGGTTTCCTACAAGTCAACCTTTATTGCTTTACTAGCTTCTGTCCGCGACTTCGTCCCCGTGGAATCCCCGATTTTAAAACATTCTTTATCGCTGCTCCGCTCCTATTGGCTTAAGCGTGATGATATATAGCCTAAAGCCTTCCTCGATTTCCGGTCTATTCAACCCAAAATTAAATTTTTCAATTCGAACCAGTAGTTCCTGAGATTAGCGCGTTCAAACAAACAAACAAACTCTTCAGCTTTATAATATTAGTATAGATTAGCCAAATGATGGTAGTTGCAATTGGTTAGTTTTGTATAAACAACAACCATTTTTCTCTTCACAGTTGGAGCAGCCGTTCCACTTCCCCCACATAGTAATCGACGTAGATGGCAAAGCCAAGAACTATCCGTTGCATTCTTCAAAATTGCCGTACAATTTCACAAACAGTCCAGGATTGGTTTACCAGGCGCTCGAGGTAGCAAGATGCATCAGAGCAGGTAATCTATGGAATATACTTAGGTACCTACTCGTGTTTTCAACAGGTCAACCAAGGAGGGTGTCGTCTGCTTTACCGGAATTGTCTGCAGCGGTAGCGGCTCAATAGAAATTAAAACCTCCATCTAGAACTTATGATACTTTTCTGAACGATGTATTTGGAATTGCTTCAACCTATTTCACATGGAGCGACTCGGTCTGACCTCCACCACCCAGTGGTTGTCAGTTAATCCGTTTATTTTGTTATAATTATAATCTAGTACCATAAACTAATAATTCTGTAAGCAGATATTAGATCAAGGTACTAGATTAATAATAATTCTATAGTAATTCGATTAAGGTATTAGGTAAGTCTTAGCCAAAGTTTATTATTTATTGTATTATGTATTTTCTTCTTATCAAGAGTATTAGCTGGTTAACGTCATCGAACAATAGGTAGATAATTGTTGATCGTTTTGTAAATATTTTGTCGACTAATTGCACGTACATTTCGTAAAGTTGATAATAATTCTGTAAATGTAGGTCGTTACTGGGATATATATACTAATTAATACACGATATTAGTTGCAGGTTATCTCCATAATAGGTAGGTACCTATTATGGAGATAACCTGCAACTAATAGCGCCGTCATAAAAAATAACAATAATGATCAAAATATAGATTTACACTATTCACGCTAGGTATCTGTTCAAATTTTACTTTATAGGAGACGAAGTGCATTCTACGCTTTCCCGAACCCGTTCAGTGCGGTAAACTTGTGATAACTAAATCGAAATCGCCATTTTAAATAAGTTTTTGGTGTTATAGAAGATAATAGAAGAACAATAATAAAATTAAAAAAAAAAACTGATTTCAGGACTGATTGAATCTCCCCGCATGACTCACCAAGAAAGTATCAATTTGGCCGTACTTGAAGATACGGTCAGAAAACAATTGGGAGTGCACTTCGACGCCGACGATAAGGAATATCCATAAAAAGAATATCCTATTCCAGTTACAAGTAAAAAAACGCCATGTCATTTAAATATAATTACTTTTTAAAAAATGTAATAGGATATTTCATAGTTTACAGTAAAATATTTCCAAAAAAGTTGTACCTCATTTATTCATTAATGAATGTGGACCTCATGAAATTATTATATTTTTTTGTTTTATGTGAGTTTACTCACGTAGGTAGTAAAAAACTGAAAAAGGCGTAGTACCGAAGTAAAATAATATAGATACTTAGATAGGTACTTACGTTCTACATGTAGGTTACAACATACATAAATACATCACAAAATAGTCAGTAATAGGTCAGACTATCTAACCGGAATACCTACACAGGAAACAATCATATTTGTCATTCATGAATATAGATTTCTACTTTCCTATTTACATATATTGCGTTTTTATTTGCTTTTGAACACTATAGAGAGGCGAGATGTGCGCCATCTAGCGAGTATCAGTGTGACGATTTCAAGACAAGGAAAACAATGAGCATACGTAGACGGCATGTCTTTAAAAGGTTGCCTTGTAGAGCTGATGTGTTGAAGGAATTGCGCGGTAGATAGCGCTAGTAGTTCGAAAAATTTACAAGATATTGATTCATTTTAAAAGTGCACACAGAAAAACAGTAATATATAACAAAATATTTATACTTACATATATTATTAAAAAGGAATTGTTTATAATGTGATGTGCTATGGTATTGTACTTTGATTAGGTTCCTAGGGTATATATATTTTTCTGTTTACATATTAGGAACTTATTAGGGGTAATAGATTTAAATAAAATGTAGGTACTTCTCATTTCACAAAAAAAGCTTAGTAAGCATAGAGCTTAGTCAGTTTTTATCATCAGAGGTAGTTTTAATCAGAGTATGAAAGTTAAAAAACAGGTGCTTTATTTTTCAAAAAATATTTTTATTTGAAATGTTGCATTTTAGAGATTTTACTATATGATAAAAGAAGCCCTTGGATGATAGTTTGAATGCTTTAATTCCAAAGTGATGTTCACTAGAGACCCGCCCCGGCTTACACATACTAACCAAAAAAACAGAAAACAGATTTAGATTCAGCATATTAACTCTTCATAAATGTATGTTTTATATTTTGATTTTAAGGAGGATTTCGTTGTAGACCAGTGACAAGATGATTTAGTTGTAGTTTGGGAATGTAGAATAACAAGCGAAGCGAAAACAAAAATGCCAGTATACCGCCTCGGATAGGTACCTATCATGTAAAGTTTTCTTTTCACCGCTCATAGTAGAAACAGCGGAGGCTTTGTAGGTAGGTCGCCAGGGCGAGCGAAGCGTGCTCGAAAATTGAAGTAGCTAGGGATTTGCCTGAGTCCGATTTGGGTGACATAATATGAGAAGGCATTAATATTTGTATAGGTACCTCTGTAATAAGAGCGTATAGCTATATTCCTTTATATCGATCAAAGTACAAAATAAGGAAATTAGTGCAACATCGGTAGGTACTTATATGTGGCGTCCTATCAAGTCTGTAGAAATCCAATATTCCGCGACTTTTAACTGCGTTGTATCATCGGAACGCCTCCACCTTTTTTTTTTTTTAGCCTGAAGTTAAAAACAAATCTATTTAACATTTACAGATACAGACAATATAAACCAAACGTGATAAGACGTTTGCCTCATAGACAATGAATTACAAAAGCTTTTATCAACTTCTTACCGATGCCTTTGCTTCCAATGAACTCTGCAAAGAGACAACTCATACATATTTCATGGCACAGTACGAAGTTCTCTCGTGCGCTTCCTTACTATTAAATGTTTCCTTGAACGCCATCTAATCGATCTAATTGCTCTGCGAAACTTTCTCCGTGTAACAATGGCTGCCGTGCATTTAGATACGAAGGGACGGAAGAGAAGTCGCGTGACAAACTGTGTCGCATGGCCGCGTCTTGTGTCACCATGTCACTCCGCACAACACTATTTTCATACTTCCTGCGTTCTTCGTTGTTGCCTAATAAGGACTAAAATATGCTTGTTAGGAAAGTAAAACACGAAAACGATGGTGGCAGTGCCTAGGTTTGGAAGATGGTGTAAAAAACAGGAGTTTTGAATATAACGGTCGTAGGTGGAACATGAAACAGGCCAATGATTTAATTACAGGACGACTAACTACTTATTATATTAACAATGTTATGTAAATTATAAAAACACACTGCAAACGCCCAAAGTAATTCGATGGACTTCACGACGTTTATTACAAATTTTTCGTTATGAGGTTTGTAGTATGTAGTAGGTACTTTTCTATTATTCTGAGTCTTGTAGTAGCACTTTTCTATCTTCTGGAGAAGAAACTGCAGACTCATTTGAAATAGGGTCTATAACTGTATCTTGTTCCTGTATTAAAGACCCTCTATCATTATACACATAGTAATTTGAATTCAAGTGTTGGTTATATTTTATGTCCTTGATCAATTTCATCACTTGGAATCGGAATTCGAAATTCTGGGACGGATTCATCGATTTCATGTCTGGCAAAATACTGAATAAGAAGTTAGCGTCTGGGTCGTTGCATTGCGTTCCTGTTGACTCCTGAGGTGGTGGTGGCTGGAGTTGAGCTGGTGCTGGTTGAAGTATTGTTGCTGTTTGGGGAGTAATTTTGCGAGTACTAGCTGGACTCAGCTTTGGTCTCTTATAAGATGACACCATTAAATTACTGGGTTTAGCTGTAGTAGGTCCATGATTACTTTCTGTAAGTTGCTGATTCTGTGGCGCTTGAATCGGTTTTTTCTTAGCATTTAAAAAACTTAACATGTCCAAAAACGGTCTCTTACGACTTCTTTGTAATTGTAATTCAGTTACTAATTTTTTCGGGGTGTATTTATTATTTTGTACTCTAGTGTGATAATCCCGAAGACCTTTCCATTTCTTTTGTAGATCTTTTACTGAAATTGAAAAAAATGCTATTTACAAAATATGGATGTTTAGTTCGCGATCCATTATAAGTAAAATCTTGCCTTATAAAAAGGTAACGTCTCGATCGATAGTTTACTAAAAGAAAAGAGATTATTTATAACGATTCATTGATTCATCTGGCGTCCTTCTAACTGATAGTTCTACAGCACACACCTATTATTTGGGAGAAGACACTGATTCCTGAAACACAGGTACACGTAATCTAGTAAAATTGTGTATAATCCACAATTATACATAATTTTTTAAACCTAGGTAGGTACTTATTAGGTACCTACCGACTATTATTTACTAAAAAGCTTGTTAGCTTAACTTATTAAAAGAGCTTTCACTTTAAAGAGTTCTTTCTACTAGGAATTTCACTTACATATACTTACCTACTAGGAAATTGCCGAAGCTGGCACAGGCTCGGGAAAAAAACCCGTCAGAGAATCAAATGAAAAAGCAACAAAGTATATCTGAATAACCAGGACCAACGGCCCTCAAAATTTTTATACTATCAAAATATTTGTATAATATTCCACCCCGCATGTTTTGCACCCCATCTCGAATAATAAACAAGAAAATCTATCTTTCTCTCGCACGCATTAACTTATTCGTACATAGGCCCGTCCACAGGTAATCGGTGATTCGGTCAGCGTGTTCGGCTTCGAGAGAGTCGAGCGCAAAGCATGCACCGAGCCGAGTTAGTGAGCCGCGGTGCCGTGTGAGCGCTGCGCGATTTAGTACATACGTAAACTAGTTCATTTCTGTCAATGCTGACTACTAAAGTAAAATATCAAGAATACATCTACACAGTTGGTATTATAACTTCTATTGTAAACTTACCCTTTTCAGCTTTCTCGTCTAAATCCAAATCGTCCCATTCGTCATACATAATCTTGGCAATTTGCACCCAGGCCAATTCTCTGCTACCTTTGTCATTGTATTCTGCAGTGTTCACGTTCCACAAACATGGTCTGCATTCCATTTCCTTAATAAATTGTCTTGTGTTGTACTTGAACGTCATGTTTTTGGCGAGAAGACGTTGATATAAACAGACTCGCCGCACGTGATAGTGAACAGTGCGCAATGTGCGCAGACAGACTACCGAGTTCGGCTTACGGCGCAGCGTGCGGCGCGGAGGCGGAGGGGCTCACTTTATCGGGGCTGCCGTTATCAGTATACGACAATACCCACAAAATTAATACATACCTATTTATTTCTCAAGAAATGCATTAACCTATGTACGTACATTTTCTCTGTAAGAATAAATGGCTTATTTGGTCATATAAATTTCAAAGACAAAAAGTGTAGATACTGTCATACAATTTTACATGCATTCATCAACAGTATAGTGCCAATACTTATTATTGAAGAGTACCTACTAGTTTTTTTTCTATTTCGATGCAAGTGGGAAATTTGCCAAAAAGATATAAGTGATTCTGGGTATTTTTAAAGTGTTTAGGTAGGTATTCGTAAAAAGTTTACCTTACAATATTTTCTGTTGCTGATTGGTTCCAGGTAGATTATACATATAATATATACAAGTTTTGTTATACCTACATATAATATAAACTCAATTTGACTTTTCTCCTTATCTCTTCCTCCTCTTTTCTACTCCGTTTTTCGTTTTTTGTACCTACTAATTATAACTTAAAACCCATTCTAAATTGCTTTTTTTCCAAAATGTGTGGAATTAATTAGGAGTTGGCAACCCCGCTAACATTTTGCTTTCACGTTCTGCCGCGCGCCGACTGAGCCAATCAGCGCGCGTAGACTCGTTTGACACTGTGGATACGCAGTCGATGACCTCGACCATTGGTTAAAGTGAGTCACTTACTGACAGTGCCGTGGTTTGTTGTTACGTAGAGTGTGCTCATCTCACTTGACAGCTATATTGACATCTCTAGTTTTGCAGCAGGACTTTATGTGATCCAGGGAAATCAAGTCTACAATTAATTTCGTTAGTTGCTTTAATAGTATTTCTATTTGGTGCTAATAACTTTGTAATATGACCCTTGTCTAGCAATCCGACGGACCTGACATTGCCCAGTTTCACTTACCGGGTCTCCAAATGACCAGAACAACCAAAATCAAAATCAATTTCAGCTGTAATGTGAATCGAACTAATTTCAAACCTGGCAGAGCGTCCTTCTGGACCTACGCTAAAATGTATTAAATTATTACTTTTAGTTCATGTTACACTTGATAGGTGGCGCTGTAATACGCGTGATCATGTCTGATTGTGAGATAATTATGTATATACATACTATTTCAGATTTATTTTTTCTATAGCCATACGCAACGTTTAAGAGAATGAACGCAATACATGAAACGGGTCCATTATGAACAATTTTAACTATTCGACTGCGGCTGAATTTTTGTTCGCGAAATGTCATACAAAAATCAGCCTTACGTACCTTCATTGTATTTTGAATTCGGTGGGTACCAAAGTAGTTTGACTATAGGCACTAACTACACTAAGGAATTCATCACGTTATAAAATCAATTTGAAAAAATAAACAACCATCAGTACCTATGTACATGCATCGTAATATATTATGTAGCAAGCTCACCTAGCCGCAGAAGCCGCAGCTTTAAATTACAGTTAGGTTAATGTTTGCACAAACATACATAAGTACGTGTCGCCACATTATCTTCTTATAGCTCTAGTCTCACGTTGCAGCATCACAGGAGTCGGGCATGGCTTATCTACGCTAAACAAACAACGTGATAAGGATAATGAATGGGAGTCAACGACTTGCTTTTGTTTCAGAGAAAGCACGTGCTAAGGCTTTTGGCCTAGATTTTCTTTTGTACACATAAACTTACATGGGAGGACAAAGCCTGTTACAAAACGCATACCAGAGAGAGGCTCTAAGTTTTAATTAAAGCTTGTCGCTGAGTTCTTGACGCTTGTAGCTTAATTAAATCAGCCGTTTGGTTCTATGCGATTTCCGAATTCTGTCTGTGTATGGATGACGATTCAATATAATGTTGAGACCCCACCGAAAGTCTTCGAAAACCACGTGCAGCTGTTGTTGGTTCTGGCGGTCATTTGTAAATATTTGGTCGTTATTACGTTACGGAAAGTCGAAAGCCAGAAAAACTGACTACTCGGCTGCAGGCAGTCCTTTCATGTGGGTTAGTACTGGTATTCAACCGCATTTAGATTGGAAGCCAACACTAACATACGTCGTTAGAAAAAGGATAAGCTGATTACCGCGGATCCACCTCTTGAACGCGCGATGTCATGTTAACAGTGAAACATTACATGTTACCTACTATCAGTTTTATTAATGACGACTATAAAACAGAGTCCAACCTAGCAATCGTACATATACTTAAACATAGTTCGGATGTCACATTTATCGGCCCCTTTCAACATTCCCGAAAAAAAGCTATTACCCGCAGCTGTCACATTTTGGTAGTATTTTTCCGTAAGCGAACCAACCGCGAATGTTTCCTGCAACTTATGGACCGTTGCCCTTTCTACCCGGCCTCAGAAGGGCTATTTAGTTCGTATGGACACAGGGGACCTATCCCTTTATTAAGATTATGTACGGACCACTGTGCCCCTGTCGTTCGTGACCAGCCATACAAATTATTTCCGGATAGCGATATTGTTGAGGTTATGCGGAGATTTGTTGGAAATGCTAAAATAATAAAAGGGATGACAAAAATAACGTTCAATATAGACGTATGAGTATGTACAGACGTATCCGTTGGTTGGATCATACCAATACGTACCAATTAAATCTGCAGTCTTGAACAATCTACTTTAGGCCCTGTTTCTCAATCATCAAATAAGGTTTATCTGACAGATAAAATATAAACTGGCCAAATTAAATAACCAATTTAATATGGCATGCATTTTAAAATAGCTACTATTCAATTTGTTTGGTTCATAGGTTTATCTGTCAGATAAGGTTTACTTGGCCATTGTGAAACAGGGCCTAAGTCTAGCTTTTTCCAACTTTTCTTCGGTAGATAACTAGGGCTTACATATTATTATGAACAATAAAGAGGTAGTAATGGGTAGGTGACCTACTATTCTATGACGATGACATCTTATTAATGTACTGGCCAGTTTAATATAAATTTATGATGCCATAGAAAAAATACATCTACAACTTACTAATATTCATTTTCCTTCATGATTCGAAAATGTCTTTATAGAAAATATTTTCATCGAATATGTTTATTTTTCTTCATAATTTAAAAATGTCTTTGTAGTAAATATTTTCATCGAATTTGTTCCTTTGTGTAAGTTTTTAACCGACTTCCAAAAAAGGAGGAGGTTCTTAAGTCGACTGTAAATTTTTTTCATGTGTATATATCTCATAACTTTGTACTGGGTGACACGATTTTTGTATTCGAATGCTGGTGCTTGTCGTGTGGTCCCATTTTTTTGATTGAGATATGACGACGAGTATTTGAGTTATTCCTAATAATGCGTGGCTTAGACTACATTGATGATGTTCTCATTCTATCTTGTCGTGTAAAATGAAAAAATAAAATTGTATACGATGGTTTGGAAGAGCATCTTAGTATTTCAATGTGGTCTCTCTCTAGTTTGGTGAAGATCTGATGAAAAACAGAGGTAGGAAACGGAACTCTTCAATAAATTATAGCAAATCTTTCGGGATTGCTAAAATCGCATGTTTGTTTATTGTTTACACCAATTTATACCGTGTAGGTACCGACCGGGTATAAATGAGTGGTATGGGTACCTAACTTTTTAGTGGTACCACTAAAAAGAGAGTGTAATTTCGTGTCGGTGTTCAAAAAACGAAGAAACAATAAAAAACACCGAGTTCCGAAATTAAAGTTATTTATACTTTTTTTGTTTAGAAGTCGATTGTTTTCTTTTTAACCGACTTCTAAAAAAGGAGGAGGTTCTCAATTCGGATGTTTGTATGTTTTTTTTTTATTTTTTTTTATTGTTTGTTCGCGCATAACTCCGTCGCTTGTCAACCGATTTGAAAAATTCTTTTTTTGTTGGAAAGGGTATACTTCCCAAATGGTCCCTGAATGGTGATGAAAATTTTATCGAAATCAACCAAGCGGTTTTCGAAAAATCAATAAAAATCTAAAAAAAAAAAACTACATTGTCTACATTGACGACCTCTTAGTTTACTCTGCAAAGGAGCAGTACGTTTTTTTTACACCAATGTGATTGGTTCGTTTAGGTGGGGGAGGAGAGGGGGTGTAGGTACCACTAAAAAGTGAAAAATAAAAAAAACTTTTTACAAAAAATAAAACCGACTTCTAAACAAAAAAACCAAAAACTATAAAATAACTTTAATTTCGGAAGTCGGTGTGTTCAACAACAAAAAAGCAACCAAAAACACCGAGTTCCGAAATTAAAGTTATTTTTGTTTAGAAGTCGGTTTTATTTTTTGTAAAAAGTTTTTTTTTTTATATTTTTTTTTTGGAATTATGTTCGACGTTTTACGTCTAAAAAGACACAATACATTAGAGCATTTTGATAACATAGAATTATATTTTGAAAGAAAACGAGCTGCTTCTCGGCAAAGATTCTGCCGAGTTGTACTTCGTATTCTTACAGCAAAACTATGTAAGTTCAAAAAACTAAAGAAAATTCTTTTTCTACCAAATTAATACGCAATAAAAAAATTTTGGCTTTTAAAACTTAGTCAAGGTTCCAATAATGGCGTCGATTACTCAGAGTTTTTGTTCCATAGACTCCATGATTGATATCCTGGAGGCACGCAGGACCATCACAGATTGACACGCGTCATTAGACGAGTACGGCTAATCGCCGGGCTGCGTGCACGCAGCACGCACCGCCTTCAACTTTAGACTTATTGTCAGAGGTCCAAGTATCAGGATTGCTCAACCATTGTGTGATGGCGACATCGGCCATCGCTGCCTAAACAATCATGGTTGATGGGATTACGTTGGCTGCATTGACAATTTATAATGACGTGCAAGGTAGCAAGGAAGTGTTAGTGAAATTATGATATTTGAGAGTAATTCTAACTTAGATACGAGACTCAATATTGTTTTTACTGTTGGTTTAATTTTATTTATTCTTCAGTAAATAGACACGTCTTGAGGTAGTGTGTATTTTAATGACATAAGTACAACTTATTAAAACTAGCGTTTAAAAAAAATCTTATGAAAATTTGTATGGCTGGCTTGGCCTTTAAGTATGTACTTAAATCATTATTTATATGTAAGTAGATGATTACGTTAAGGTAAACTACTATTCACCTATATAAATACATATAGATTTGGTAGAAAAAAGAAGAAAGGCGAAAATAGTCTCTAATGTTCATTATATTCATAACAAAGGAGAGTTCATTATCATAATAACTTAGGAACCGACTTATAAAGAATATTTAACTACAAAGTAAATGTTATAATAATACGAGCAGACACCTGAATATTAAGTTGAAAAATGAACGGAAAAAGTACAGTATTGTTGGACCTTGTGTTTAGTAAATTTTGCTGAATATTTTTCCGCAACTACTTACTTAAATACCTGCCTACCTATATGTATTTTTTTGTCTTTATTATCTTAGCTTTTTACTTTAGCTTTCTTCCCGTAGAAATCGTGTACCCTTCGGGAAAAATGTATTACTCAGCAGCTATACTTTTCTATCAATTAATGAATTTTCGTAGTTCCAGAGACTAGTTATCTTGTGCAAACACGCAGGTAAGTAGGATCATCTGCCGGAGGCTATACGCGGGAATCGTGTGACCCATGGCCCTTTCAGGGGCTTCGGTGTGGGCGCAGCCGCTGAAGTGACTACCAGCGCGCCAGCTGAAAGCGTTCTAGAGGGTCATGGCCATCCGGCTGACCCGGGGATAACCCTCGAAGCGGCGAGCCCCCTTGCCGGATTGCTGCCGTGGGATCTGGAGGCGAGAGCCCCGGTCACCTTTACGTGTTCCGCGTGGCGGCGCTACGCCGCGCGCCGGTGTGAAGCTCTGCTGCCGCGTTAAGTCACTGCGCAGCGGATGAGCGTATGGAGCTCCGGCAGGATCTCACGCAGGATGGTGACAGCGACTGTTGCAACCCAGCGCTGGGCACGCCACTGTGTTTTTGTTTATGTGGCGATAAGTCTTCTCTCAGAGGAGTGGTTGGAGAGACGCTACGGCGTACTCATCTTCCATTTCATGCGCGCCTCAAAGAGACGTCAGCAAAGAAGACGGGGCCCCGTAGGTAGGGTCAGTGCTTGTTAGGGTTGCGGATTTTTTTCGTAAGAGTCAGCGTGGCCTTGGAGCGCAAAGGCCTTTAGAAGGAACGCGGATGGGTTTTATTCAGTAAGAGTCTGACACTCCCTTCCGCTCCGCCCAGAGCGGAAGACGTCATTTGATGATTTCCCATACAGAAAAAAAAGGTAAGTAGAATTTTTCAATGAGGCGTTTTTAAATAGGTACCCACTAAGTAATTACACCTACTCACATATTACCTACCTAATTTATTCAAAAACTTTCTATTTCACTTGTTATTGATGAAAAAATTGTAGGTGCAATGAAAGCAACACAGTAGCTTCGTTTATTCAAATTATTAGCAACATCATACCTGCCTACTTATTATCATAAGCCCCAAGTTAACAATGACCACATACTAAGCCACACAATATTGGCCAGGGGAGCACAACTAAAAGGGTTCCCGTGTTAGTGCAAAGTAATGGCAGAGTACAGGGGAATAATTTCCTCCTGTTTATTATATTGAAAATATCCTGCCTCTACGTTTTTGGAACTTATTTTTGGCTTTTGGCAATAAAGTTAGAAAAGCTACATGTTCCACTGGGAACACTATTTCTAGCTTTTAACGAGGGTTCTCTCATGCAACATTTTAATAGCTAACGAGCGCCTAATTATATCTATAAAAAGTACTGTAAAAACGTGTGTAAGTGCTGTAAAAAATGTGTGTAACTGAATATGCGTTTGTAATTAAATAGTTTGAAACCTAATAAGAATAGTAAGATAATACGCCATGAAGCTACTGAAAATATTCTAGATGGCCATTTGTCACAAGAAAAAACTTTTTACAAAAAATAAAACCGACTTCTAAACAAAAAAACCAAAAAGTATAAAAAATTTCGGAACTCGGTGTTTTTGGTTGCTTTTTGTTGTTGAATACACCGACTTCCGAAATTAAAGTTATTTTATACTTTTTGGTTTTTTTGTTTAGAAGTCGGTTTTATTTTTTGTAAAAAGTTTTTTTATTTTTCACTTTTTAGTGGTTCACTCTTAGCTAAACATACCCATCACAGCGTACCTACGTGGTATAAATTGGTGTAAACAATAAACAAACATTCGATTTCAGCTATCCCGACAGATTTGCTATCATTTATTGAAATTAACAAAACAACCGCTTGTTCGATTTCGATAAAATTTTCATGGGACCATTTGGGAAGTATACCCTTTCCAACAAAAAAAGATTTTTTCAAATCGGTTGGCAAGCGACGGAGCTATGCGCGAACAAATATTAAAAAAAAAAAACATGCAAACATCCAAATTGAGAACCTCCTCCTTTTTTAGAAGTCGGTTAAAAAGGCGAAATATTACTTCTTTTTTAATGGCATCTCTTGTCTTATTATACCAGAACTAGCCAGTAGCATCGATGTTCTCTCAAAGAGCATGTCTGTTGTAGGTAACCTATGTGGGTATAACCTCATTGCGTTGTTTTAAACTGTTCTGTATATGAGGTTCCAGGTAGGAAATAAAATGAAAATGTGACAAATTTACTTATAGTCCTCATTCTCATCCTTGCCGAATTTAGGCCAGAATGACCGATCCCAGCCAATCGACGCGGGAAACAATAATCGTAAATTAAATAAAAGCCACAAGATTTCGAAATTTCACAACATTTTTTTCACATGTTCTCTCCACCACAAAGTTTTCACATTAAACCGATTCAGATGGGAAATGGTTCCGTTTCGATGTTATTATGATTTATGGCAAACGGCTCTTGCTCAGTAAATTTTTCACTGCGTTCACCGTAGCTGGCAACATTATGTAAAGATAAGAGAGTAAGTGCTTACTTTCTCTTCAGAACTTGGCTAACACCGTCGAATTTATCGCTCGTCGTAAATATATCATTTATGACGCCTTAACTTGAATTTATGATGATGTAAAACACCTTTCTCGTTTTACTTCGCGTCGATTATGTGTTTCCCAGTCGCATCCAATTTGGCTGATTGCAGCTAGGAAGTTTAGTGGTTGTCCTTCATCTTGTAATGTTGATTTTCAAAATAAGCAAAGATTTCGGTAGCTTAGTCTGTGCTGAAATATAATCACTGATAGGTACCTAATAATCTTTATAATTTATAGCATGTCCTCCAGAAAATTCAACTCTCCGTTAGAGGGTATAAACTTAAACGGGTAGTTTTTGAAAATTAATCGAACAGTTTATAATAATTAGTCAGCATTTTTGCTGTTGAACCTGTGATCTTATGATCAGCACAACTATTGTGCCCTTCATCCCTTTGGGGTATTATGAAAATTTCATTAAATCTGTTTCATTTGTACCAAATTAAGATTGTTTATACCAATTTTCTAGTAAATTGAGACACGCTATAATTGTCCTCCCTTAAAATTTCGTCACCCCTTTTAGGACTCGGTCAACGCGACGCCTAGCACGCTGTCGTGCTAGGCGTCGCGTTGACCGAGTCCTGCACGCATCACGTAAAAAAATGAATTTATACTATACTATACATATGAATTTATACTATACTATATAACATCACGCTACGACCAATAGGAGTGGAGCATCAATAAAAAAAACTTCAAAAAAGGTTTTTGAGAGCATAAGTCAGTTAATAATAAGAAAAAAAATATTCGATATGACTTACATCATCACAGCACAGCGTTATGTAATTTAGTTATAATCTCCTTTTGAAGGGCAACTCATCACTTACCGCCAAATTCCATTAAAATTACACACATTACTATTGTTCAGGTGTAAATTGCGCGAACGCTGTGATTCAAAGATAATGATAGAAAATTGAATGTTCCTCGCGCAACAAAAGTTCCCGTCAGAGACATCTTGGCGGAACGTTATCGTAATGTAAGCATTAGCGGAAGCGGCTGTTACGTAACATAACCTGACAGGCAAACAATATACAAAATCTCGAAGGACTATTATTGTGTCATTCGATATAAGGTAAACCTAAGAGTAAAAAAAGATGTAACCCCTTTTAAAGATAGCATCTTAAATGACTTTTAGCAAAAGGATGTTCAGTACTTATACTTCGCAGGATATTTCATACAAGCTGGTAAGTGGTTGTTGGACTAGAATGAACCGAAATAAATTAAACTTAATACGCATAAGAGAGATACAAATATTTAAATAGTTACATGAGAAATTTAACGAAAAGGAATTTAGTGAAAGTGATTTTTCACTATCTATACGGATATATAAGGAAAGTCGCTCTTAATTTTACCTGCAATTTTGGCAACATCTCCACGCACTGCATCAATCAATAGGTCTACTTTAAATGCACAGCACAAGCATGTAAATAACGACATTATGCGCTCATCATCTTGCTTAATAATGCATGCAGTTCACTCATTCGAGAGACAGCATTGTTATAGATGTACCTTGTCTTACCTCACATTCATGCAACGCTATCATACAGAGCGACCGAAGAATAGTCGCCGTGAGTCGCGTGTCGCAAGTTGAGTGACAAAAGGGTCGATTTGTCGCAGCATTGTCGCGGCTACAATGGCATCGGGGTCGAGTGGCTACGGAACCACGTTAATGTGCCCACGAGACATGCTTGGGTAGGTGTAAAGTAGTGGCGTGTAGAAGCTTTTACTTCACATTTCGTGACTATAGTTTACTCTGTGTGAAGGTCTATATTTTGGTTTGGGATGAACACAAAATAAAATACGTGTAGCATATAGACAGCGGGTCTGTCGTCTCGAGTAACGTACGCGCGGTGACACGGGGTCGGGTGGGGGCATAGCCTACCACAGACTAGACAGTTGTCAACCGACCGCCGGAGAGAGAAGACGTGCACGCTTACTACGAGCCGATATCAGTGTAATTTAGTGTTACTCTTTCCTAATTTCAACCTCTGGATCCTAGTGTACATTACATGTGGCGACGAGGTAAACTGTGAGTACTTAACATTTGCACATTTAATAACAAAGAAAAGAGAGGAAATGCACGTGGACAAAATATTTATACTATCCGACTACAATCATTAAATAAATAAAACTTACGGACCATGAGACACTGGCTGTAAATTCATGCATGACAAACCACCAAGCTTTAATCAAAGAAAGAAAGATGTTTGTTTGGGACTCGCAAATAAAAAAAAAAATACTTATTAATTTTGGGCTGTGCGAGGCCAAAAAGGTCCCTATCTCGGATAAGCTCCGATATTTAAGGAAAAATAAATAAATACCACAGCGTGTCAGCACAAAGTGATATTATGTGGGTGACTTCCCGCTGGGTTTTCTTCACAAATGTTGTTTCAATCGGGTATACCCGTGGTGGGCGAGATGTGTACAAGTTGCCTACCTTCTTGAGTTCTGGCTTCGGTGTTAGTGAACTATTTAGCTGTATAAGATGTTTTTAATAGGTAAAATGAATCACGGATCCTCTCGGGTTTCGTTAATCAATTCAGGTACGTACCGTACGTAATAACAACTAAGTATTCTAAAGGTAATGAATTGGTCCACGGTATTAATTAGTTCCAAACCTATAAATAATGTACGTACCTATTTACTGCTACTATCATTGTTACTAAGTAATGTGGACTGTATATAACTGGAAAAAATTGAAGGAAAGGTAAAGTAACTAATTACCCACTTGGCCATGAGTTTCGTAGGTAATCTTTGTTTACATTTAAATATCTAGATTTCTATGGGGGTACATCAGGAGAGTAACACACCTACGTCAGGCGGAACACGGACGTCAGCGTCACGTAGCTAAAGGAGAAATATTTTAATATCATAAGCGACCTAATGCGTAAGTTAACTGCGCGACTAATTAAAAAAAAATACGTTCCCGTTTATTTTAGACTATAACTCATTTGTGCAATTAGCAAGATAAAACCCATTCTGAGAGCTTACCGCATACGTAAATCCAAGTGTCCCAGTGCAATAATTTCTAACAAAACGTACGGCGGGCTCGGCCGGAATGTTTTACATTATAAAACCCAAACTAAAACGAATAGTTTAACTTTCATTTCCAGAAATAATGTGGTCGCGTTAAAACTGCTTTGGAATAGATTCATAATGAAATAAACTATGGTGGAATTGTAATTTAGAATTAAAGCATATAAAGCTCTTTCAAAGACGTAATTAAGTTTTATTATGTATGTGTCGCAACGGTAATTATGTGTTATGATTGTTTTATTTCATTTTTCGACTGTTTAGAACACTAACTATCCAAGGTTTTCTAGTGTGATTGCACCTAAGTACCTAGGTCCGTAGGGTAATAAAGTTTGAAAAGTTGATTGGCGCGCTCGCTGTTGACGTTGCCTAGCAACCTCATGAACTGACATCTCAACATGGCGGCGCAAACCATCGACTCGACGCTCCGCTAGACGGACAGGCGTCAAATCTAGTTTCGACGTATCGCCAACAATGGCGCTAGTAATGCGCCGTCATATATACATATTTTAATCACATCTACCTACTTATTAAACGTTCGTCGAGAATAACCGTAAGTATCGTGTGGAGAGCAGTTTCAGCTATGGGCATTAAATTGCGACTGTGTGAAATCTCGATAAAGCATTAAATTGCGGAGATTTGCCGGTAAAGCATCAAATTGCGGAGATTTACCGGAAAAGCATTAAATTGCGGAGAAAGCTCGATAAAGCATTAAATTGCGGAGATTGGCCGGTAAAGCATTAAATTGCGGAGATTTACCGGAAAAGCAATAAATTGCGGAGATTTATCGGTAAAGCATTAAATTGCGTAGATTTGCCGGTAAAGTATTAAATTGCGGAGATTTAACGGTATAGTATTTAATTGCGGAGTTTTAACGGTATAGCATTAAATTGCGGAGGTTAACTGGTATTGCATTAAATTGCGAATATACCTACCTACATGGAATTAAATTATGCTCCTAAAAACAGGAACAGGATGAATAATTTGAAATATTTCTTAACTGACTCCGACCTTGGCTCAAGGATGGTTCGATTTCAGGGAATCATTCGGCATTACAATGCTGCATTGTCCCTGGGTAAATTACCCATTTTATTGTGTGTTTAACTTTGGTGTACAATAGTGGACAATACGTGGGCGGGCTTGCTGCGGCAGGGCGTTCTTCATCGGTCAGCCTGTGGGTATAAAGACAACACTGTAGTAATGTAGACTAAATTAGGACACATTTATGTCCATCCGTGTGGAGCCGAGACGGGCCGCTAGCAACTTATAATCTTATCATAAATAAATAATATTACTCACAAAATTGACATCGTAAATAAGGAAAGGAAACCATAACGTATTTTCCACTTACCGCAGAGTGTGAAAAGTATTTTGGGGAAGCGAATCAAAATATTACTTTGACTGCGTAAGAGCGTTTACTCTTGAAAATGAGTGAGCTGGGTTAGTGAAACTTTCAGTAAAATCAGTTCATCATCATCAGCCTTGCCTTTTCCCGGCTATGTTGGGGTCGTCTACTAGACCGACGATCAGTATTTTGCGGGGAGTGGCTGCCTGCCTGACTTCCGCGGGGCCGGTGGCTGGTTGATGGTTGATGGGACTGGTGTCGGATTTAGTGTAATCATATAGGTAAGCTAAGCACGAGCCCAATGACTTCAGAACTTCGTCTGTACAAACCATAAAGAAATTACAAACTAAAAGCGAAAACTAAATTTAAAGAACGCTTATTGCATTATGCAACTTTGATGGTTAATTCAAATTCACTTGCAAAAAACATTCTACTAGCAAGTAAATGAGTTTACTTAAAAGAGTAATGCTAGGTCAGCAAAATTTCTGAATACCATCCATATATATAAATAGGTAATACAGAAGAGGTGGCGGGGGGCGTGGCGGTGCCCGCGCGACATGGTCGATTTCGCGAGCTGGTGCACTTTCGGCCGTGAGCGTGATAGGATATTATAGGAATTGTTGTTTAGTAGTTTCTTGTAGAATCGAAGCTTGAACCAGGCTTTGTTGGTTATGGAACCACTTACCATATCGGAGTGGTATTTTACTATATTTGTCTTTGAAATCATAATTAAGCGATAAGTCGTAAAATGTTTGTTGCTTCTACTACTCTACTACGTTGCTTTGTTTTCAAATGTGCCAGCGACAGTAGCATTTTTGCAGTGGATACATTGCTCCTTAACCGCGTCCTAAGTTTGTCGCTGATTGACTGGATGAGCAATGAAAAAGAATCACAGAACGATACTGTATAGGTATATCGCGTGTACGGCCGCTGCTTCTCGCGGCGGGTGGGTGATGTACTTGTGCAGATAAACTTACTTGTAAAACTGCAAGAATCGATTTAGTCAATCACCAGCGTCCTATATGTAGTATAAATTGCTTTTGCATAGCACAGCGATACCGACCGTTGTTGTTGGGTGAGTGAGTTTTACGGAGTACGGTAAGTGCACGCTGTGCTGGGTGGGATGAGTTTATGATTGGTTGTGCGGTGCGCTTCAGTTTGGGAAATGCGGATGTGTGCGCGAGTGCGTGTCTGTTGCTTCTGCTGCAGTGCATGTGTAGTAAGGAAAAACAGGGGAAACAGGTTTCCGATGCGTTTTCGGCAGCGGGGCATGTCTCCTAAGTTGTTATATCTACATATAATTTCATCACAGATAAGAACTTCTCAAGTTAGCGACTATTTTCTATTTATTATTGTGTTAGTAAAGAATGGGCTCTAGAAATAAATTCTTTGTCTAATAAAAAATCACTGAATATTTAAGCTATATTTTAGTTTCAGAAAGCGAATGAAGTCGCGCGCGATGTGCTAGTAAACCATAGTTACAAAAAATCACTGCGCAAGTAGGTACCTACTTTTTCGGTAGGTACACATACAAGTAGGTATTGTTACATTTCGAGTACCACGAGTCCATGATGCCAACGGTAGGCAATGACCGTAAGTAAGAATGTCAAATATGGATACTCGATAGACGATGTCAATTTATGTTCAGCTAGTAATAATTGAACATAAATTAATTTTTAATTTAATTTTTAATTATAATTTAAAAAGCTCATTTTGTCGATCTTTGTGAGGTACTTTGACATGTGATAGCCTCGTGCAAACTAATATGAAGATGTAATATCTACCGCGTTTTTTGGAATATAAGTTACAGTGTCACTTATTGAAATCCAATGCAAAGAAAAAAAAAACGTATTTAAAATCGATAAAGTTATTTTAAAGTCAAACCAAGTATTCTGTTTTAATGCTATAGGTACTGATTCATTTATTTAGGTAATTTAACATCAGAACAATATCAACCTACTACCCTTTTGTTAATTCAAATGTTTGTGAACTTTTACGGGCACCAAGATAAGCTGTAATTATACCTAGCTCTGAGACTCTTATTAAATACAACTATCGTCTAATCCTACTCCTACTCACACATATCATAAATGTAGAAGTCACTATATTTTTACAACGTCGGAACATTAGAGCTGTTTGGACGATGATTTTCAATTCATAAGAGGCCGAAACCGCGGAAAATGTAATCTTATAAATAGCATGATTCACGGAATGTTGAGTCATAATAGGTATTTATCATAAGAGAAGGCACTTACGTAAAACAATTCTAACTTGTAAAAATATTTGTGACAGACTGTACCAGTACGAATAGAAGGCTGCTTACGCTGGAAGTCAACCAATGGATCGAAGAAGATAGGTTTTTCTCAAGTTAATACCAATGATAACTTCATTGTTTCGTGTAGGTACTAGGTTATCTACTTGAAGCCGACATAAAACCTGTAAAGATCGAATGATACCTATCTACGTCAACGGATACCACTAATTTATGGTTGACGTTGACCTTCACGGAGGTTCTAGTCCAATTATTTTCGACGAAGTTCACAAAGAAAGGCTCTTTAAAATTCCCCCTGACAATTATATAGATGCAAAATCTAGAATTCTGGCAAAGTCTTTAGGGGTGCTTTAAAATATTTTATTATTGACAGACTCATTATATTATACACTTAAGCGAATTGGTATTCTCACATTTGATAATAAGTAAGTACATGATTTCAATGGGGCTTTGAATAATTAAATCGGGTAGGTACCTACCGTTTTTCAGCGTTTTTCCCAGTAAATGATGCAATGCTTATGTTGGATTAGGAAGAGATACTACTATAAGTTAAAAAAAAAAAATGAGAATATGGTGTACTTATCTATTTGATAAAGAGTGTTCTATTATATTCTTGACTAGCTGCTGCCCGCGACTTCGTCCCCGTGGAGTTCCCGATTATAAAACATTCTTTATATAGCCTGGGGCCTTCCTCGATAAATGGTCAATTCAACCCAAAAGGAATTTTTCAATTCGGACCAGTGGTTCCTGGGATTGGCGCGTTCAGACAGACAAACAAACAGACTCTTCAGCTTTATAATATTAGTGTAGATATATAAAACAAATAAAACAATAACAAGGGAGGGATGTAGCATATAGACAGCGGGTCTGTCGTCTCGAGTAACGTACGCGCGGTGACACGGGGTCGGGTGGGGGCATAGCCTACCACAGACTAGACAGTTGTCAACCGACCGCCGGAGAGAGAAGACGTGCACGCTTACTACGAGCCGATATCAGTGTAATTTAGTGTTACTCTTTCCTAATTTCAACCTCTGGATCCTAGTGTACATTACAATACGGATTTGGGAAACTGTCTTCCTGAAAAAGTTTGTTAGTATTTCCACAGACCATAGACCACATACATATTTCCTCAAAGTAGGTTGTTGTACAATAAAATTGTCAGCACGACGGCGTTTTAGAGTAGCTTTTATTTTTTTTTCTAGATGGGAAATCATCAAATGACTTCTCCCGCTCTGGGCGGAGCGGAAGGGAGTGTCAGACTTTTACTGACTAAAACCCACCCGTGATCCTTCTTGTGCCCTTTGCGTACCAGGGCCGCGGTGACTCTTTCGAACAAATTCCGCAACATTAGAGTAGCTATTTCTAAAACCCTGATTACTTATTAGTTCTGTTTAAAGCGGGAAAATCATCTATTGTACTTAATTTGTTTTTATGTAGAAAAGAGGTTGTTTTTGAGAATTTGTCTGGCTATTATTATAATAAGTTTATGCAGCCAACCTCGTATTAAACGTTGTAAACCTACAAAGTTAGGAACATCTACTTTCATTTCATTACCGTAACAAATTATAAAAGTGGTCGGAAGTTCTAAGGACTCTTAATAGGACTTGAAACAGGGAAATTAATATGTACTCGGATCATTAATTGATTTTAATGTCAAGTTAAGTATGCATTTATGTAAGTTATATGAGAATCATCAGGATGTGGGTCTTTTGATCTGGCTATAAACTCGAATGCTAAATGCATCGTCAGCTATTTTACGAGCTCTGGTTTAAGTAGAGGAAATACATAAAGTGCCATCAATTTCTTGGCTAAATGAAACATATGATGACGTAGGGACTTATACATATTACCTTATTAATAATAAGTCATAAAACAATGGGAGGTAATTATCGCTAAGTAATGTTTAACTGGTTAGTAGTCGCTGGTAATCTAATATCGCTTACGCACGAAATTGAATCCTGCAAGATAAACAATTTGTTGCCACATCGCAAAACGAATTCCCACGGGAATTAATATTTCATTACATAGAATTAATCTTGATAAGTGACAAAGTTGCGTTGCAAACAATGGATTATAAGACAAACAGCGAGGTATTAGCTGCATAATCTTATTTCAATAAATAATCCCGCAAGATAGTTTTACTCGGGTTACTTTAACCGTTTAGATTGCTTTTGCGCATAATTTTCTTAGTATCAGTGCGAAGTACGTAGATCCGCAGCTATATTTTTTGCGAACGCTAATGCATCTGATAGCGGAGGAAGTCGTTGACTGCGGCAGCCGGAAATTGTATAGCATTAGAGGGACATTAGCCGCTATGAAAGGGACACCTCGCCCTTATTGCAGCTGAGGGCTAACAGTAATTTAATGGCGTAATATTTATCAAAACTACAATCAATTTCGCATAAATAATTACTTCCACACTGCAGCTACTGCGGCCATTAAGTTGGAGATAACACTGAATATATTGTGCATGGACTTTACGAAGAAATAGGTTTATGACAAAGGGAAAGAATGAAATGGCGAAATTAACTTTCTTCTGGCCGGAGCCATTAGAGTCGTCGCGATCCATATCGTAGCTCCTGTCGTTATTGCAAATTTGTTCGTGAGCCATCACAAACAAATTGAACCAAATTGTGTGCGCACTGGGTGCTATTTTGCTCCATCATCGCCCCACTGGCCTTGGCTTCACAAACCCACGGATAGCCAAAAAAATTACAGGAAAAAGTCTGAATGAGTCAACAAACGAGATGACTATCAATTTTTTGACAGCCCATTATGTAACATTGTGGTTTAATGTGTCTGTAATTTTGTACCTATCGACTTATGTAATACAGATACAGAAATCATTTGCTTCTATTTTATCGACATAAAACGTACTGAATACATAATTTAGCTCTTCATGCTTCATTAGATTCTACTGGTCTGTGTAATGTGCTGAATAAAAGTAGGATATTACGTATAGGTACAGCTGGAGAGAAACAAACAACTAGTTACTATGCTGAAAATTTAATTTAACATTAGCTAGAGGTGTCGATTACAATATCGAAGAAGCGATGATGTTTTCATATCGTACAACATTACGTACTAATTTATATAGCGAATCAATTACAGACGATGAGTCCGGAGCCTTGAAGCTATGTTAGCTTGATTGAACTTTCCTACGTGGTCGTCTAGTCTCGCAATCAAGTCAATCAGTCGCGCCTAAATTGGCCTATTTACCGATAGATTTTCTATTATTGGCTATCAGTACAATAAATTGTGTGTCTATCAGTCCGAGAGCCTTGACTCTCCAAGACTCGAACCAGTTTCTTATCACTTGGCGAAAAGTGGATTGAATTGGGTCGGCCACTCAGCACATTTGCGAATGACTGCGAATCCCTTATCGAATGAGAACATGAACTTGATTGTCGTATTTACTTTGAAAATATCCTCGTTGATGTACGCACACGGGTTCACGAAATACAAATAAAATTGTATTGCCTTCTATCAGCGAATTTGTTTACGAGTTGTTTGTTGTTGTATCGAATGTTTTGTAGGGAGGTACGGTAAAGAGTAACTCCAATTTGCATAATGTATTTGTTTACGAAGTAAGGGCCTATGCTCGTAAGAGGCAGGCGGCGTCGGTGTTAATAAATTGTAAGATATATTCAGAACATGACAATTATTATCATCATCATATTCATAGGTTCACTAAATAGAATAATAAGGTTAAAGAATCAATGTGAATAGTAGAATATCTGCAAAATGACATCTATTAACATTTAGAAAGCTTTGAAAGGCCCAGGATCATATAGAAATTGTAGTATCGCTTCGAGTGTGTTATAATAAATTTCTACAGTGTCTAAACCAAACAAAATTTGGGTGTAAAAAAAACATGGGACCAAACATTGTGTTGTTAATCTAAACATTGCACAACCACGTCTTCATAAACAATCCAACGAAAAACTAAAATCCAGATATGATAGAGTAATTTGTAAGTATTTATCCGAGGCTTACCTAATGCGGCAGAGTGGCAGACACGCAACGAGCGATGTGTCATAACTAGATGATAGGTATTTCGAAGGAACGTACCAATTACACCACCAATACCAATAACGCGTGCGGCAATCAGTCAAGTCATCCGCGACCGCTGATGCTCATAAGTACGTGGGTAGGGCGGCCATGGAGCCGTCATGGAGGAGACTCGTCTTCTACCTACATGTAGGTACAACAATCGTAGAGGAGTTCCGCGACCGACTGATTCACTGACTGAACGTCAGATGACTCAGCACAGGCAACACCATTGAAGATAAGTTATCTAAATATTTCCCTTGAAGGAAACAAGAGGTAAAATTTTGAAACTCTTCTGTGTGCATCTAGTCTTCTTCTTGCTAGACACACTTGGGACTTTTATTAACTATCACAGTTGCAGACTCGTAAAATTAACTGAAGGTGCACAGTGCGAGCTAAAGTACGAGCTGGTCGCTAGCTCTCATGCGAATTATTCCCAAATTTTTCGTGATTAAAGATAGCCAGGCAGTATTTGCTATTACTTGCATATTGTGTGACCGTTCGGGGTTCCAATCATGCAAGAACTTAGAAGCTCGAACTGTATCGGCCTTTAGTCCCTGAGGCAACCTGTGGTTATATGGCATTGACACAAATTGTGAAATAAAGTTAATTAAAATGGAGGGAATCATGACTAACTGAGTAATTACTCTTTCCTTACTTGGAATCTTTAAACAAGAGTGGTGAATTAACTAAACGTGATGAAGCAGAAATAAATTATTCATCAACGTGCCTTTTAAATAAATGGTTGGCAATTGAAGCTAGACTACTTAGTCTTACCGTAAATAGAAAAATTGACATCGTCCAGGAATGCTCTCATAGTCCCATCTTACTAAAGTCACAAATAATATAAAACGAGCGCGCTGCAGTGTTCAGAGAGCCTAAAAAAGAGATTAGTGAAAACCGAAAAACGAAATGCCGTTTTAAACGAAATGGCATTCACAGGATGGTACTGTAGACAGTAAAATCCCTCTTTTCAAGCACATATGGCAAAGGAACGAGCCCTATTGATCGAATATGTTGATATTTTATTTTCTATATTTTAAAGAAAAAATAATCTTTAAAGCAACCGTGTGGTCACTCCACATCCATCACACATGCTTGCACAGCCGTTGTGAAAACAACCAACTAACACAGTGCGAATATGGAATCGAGCAGAATTCAGACCACTTCATCGTACATTGCCACTCGACATTACCTAATTGATGAATGGGCCTTCGGATTAATTAACCGTTAATAACTTCTTGCTCTATTTTTCTAATTGATAACGCCCGCGGCTGCGTGATAGCGACTCATCATTCTTGGCCACCGATTAATTTCGTATGCATAGAAAATATGTAGATATACAATAAAAATAAAAACATAAATTGTTGAGTTATAATATAATTAATAATATTGTTGGTAGATTAGCTGGTATAAACTAAGCTTAACACCAGCTGGCTGAATGGGTTTTAGACCTTTGCCGGTTTGCATTTGAAACGTCATTGGAGACGCTTGTAAGAAAAGTATTCGACGGGAAGTCTACTCTAGCTATCTATTCTATTACTGATTGTTACGTCACGAAATAAAAAAATAACGGTGAAAGAAACTTCTCACGTCCGGCCTTGGTTCAAACCATGGTCCGAAGCGAGGAGGCATGAGAAGGGATCACCTCCTTCTGCGAAGCAGTCATGCTAGCGAAGGCGGAACGCGTGCGAGAGAGGGAAACCTCACGCTCCAGCCGCCGCAACAGAAGAAGACGCTCCGGGCGTCGGGAAACGCAAGGCGATTCCCGGCCACCGTAGGCGCGGGCCTGCGGATGACGAGCTATGGGTGGCTCGCCATCCGATAGCAACCAGGCCCGAGTCGACGGCATGTCGTGTTTGTTCCAAGCGCACCTCAAAGAGCCGTCAGCAAAGAAGACGGGGCCCTATAGGGTCAGTGCCTGCTAGTGTTGCGGAATTTGTTCGAAAGAGTCACCGCGGCCTTGGAACGCAAAGGGCACAAGAAGGATCACGGGTGGGTTTTAGTCAATAAGAGTCTGACATTCCCTCACGCTCCGCCCAGAGCGATGTCATGTCAGACATTCGATGATTTCGCTGTTGAATAGACCAACGGAAGTCGTTATTTTGTATAGGTAGTTTAATTCTCTCAATAATTGAGTTGGTATGGGCGACTTCCATTATTTGGCAAAATAAACGACCAAAGACTTTCGACTCCTAATAACTCACTGACGATTACGTAAAGTTTAATCAGCTTTTTCTACTATTATTATAATGAGAAGCTATATGATATCATAACAAGATATTGTCATTATGCGATTACCGACCTGATTACTTTTTGCAATAATTTACTGTTTGTGTCCAAGTATATTAGAAAAACCATGTTCAGCGGATGAAATAGTGCTTCTCTAGCCGTAAGATGAGGATATTTACATGATAAGAGAGGGACTAGAACTGTATGGAGAAAAAACACGATGCGCCTACTTCAAATAATTTGGGATACCTAATTTAAGTACTTGTTTAGTGCGAGTAAATCCTGATCCCAGCAGTGTAAGTAGATACGTGCTTGGAAAATACTAGCTTCACTTATTCACCGGACAGTGGAAAATCGTTCAAGTAACAACAAACCTACTAGTGCAGTTCTCAGTATCAACATGCGGTACTTAGATATAATTGCAACACCGAATGCATAACTAAACATGATGTTTCTGTGGTACCGTGACGTTCTCGTAATGTTCCGTCACGCGTGCCTGCCCCACGTGTTAATAGTGCATCTGAACGCGAATATATTATTATAGCTATGTGCTTGAGCGTCACGCTTTTTTCACTTACGGGGTTACCAGAGCAGGTATCGACGCAAACAATTGGTGTGAGCAACTTTGTAGGAAAGTAGAAAGTATTGTGGCCGATGAACAATAAGCTATGGGGATTAGATGATATACGTCAGGTCATACTCTGATGAAAGTCTAGGTCTTGGTGGCACCGGAGAACCGGTGGAGCATACGATGTAGGTCTGGCCTGCTAGGGCGGAGTACCGCCGTGTCCTCGTGGATGCCCTGGTTCAATCCATTGTCCGGAGCGAGGGGGCATGGAAAGCAGTCACCTCCTTCTGCGAAATAGTAATGCTAGCGAGGAGGAGGGAGGCGGACCGCGTAAGGGAGAGGTAAACCTCACGCCCCAGCCGCCGCAACAGAAGACACCCCGGGCGTCGGGAACTCGGGAGTCGCAGGGTGATTCCCGGCCGCTTTAAGCCTCCGGACGACGAGCGTTGGGCGGCTTGCCGTCCGATAACAAGTAGGCTTGGGTTGACGGCGCGTTGTGTTCCACGTGCGCCTCATAGAGATGTCAGCAGACTAAGTTCAGCAAGTGTTTCGGAATTTGTTCGGAAGAGTCACTGCGACTTTTGAACAAGGCTTTGTTGTCCTTAGCGCCAAAGTGCTGCATTTTTTGTTGTCTTTTGAAACTGCATCGAATAAAATATAAAACATGTATTCGGTTTTGTTCGATAATTAATTGAAGATACGACTTTATTTTCAGCAATTTGTTCGAACGTAAAGGGCACTAGGAGCAACACGGGTGGGTTTACTTGTGACTAAAGGTACAAGTAAATAACACCCCTCTTTTTGTGTCGGGGGTTGAACAGGTGCATGATATAATTTTCTAGTTAAATGGTTTTTCGGCCTTGATTCCGAAAGTAAATCCGGTATTAGGAAGATTTATGAGGTTATTATATACGAGACTAATCATGCGATCAATATGAATCGTGCTCAAGAAGTAACAATGAGAGCATGTCAATGAAGATCCGATTGCTCTAAATGCAAACCAACTAATGTTTTTTTTTTAATCCGTATTCGATCCAGATCATTTGTTATCGTGGCTGTGTGAAATTTAGTTCATTTTCTAAATCTTTTCTCATATAACGCAAAAGAAAGCCTACTGAAAGCCTTTTTAATTTATCGAAATATAGGTCTTACGTCGATATAGATAATTGGCCAGGAACGTAATTATTAATAATTTTAATCATAATTAAGCTACTACAGATAACATTGACATTGATGTGCTATAAAAACTTCGGAAAGGACTTTAACTATTACAGGGCACTAGTAGTTTATTAGAATAGTCATCCTTGTGTTCTTATTATGTTACATTAGATAATTAACTTTTTCAGATTTTCTGCTAAATTTAGTAGATTTTGATTTGAACACATATGGCAACCCGGCGCGATTTTACCCACTGGGCTATCATCGTCCTAATAGCAAACCAGAACCACAATAAGTTAATTTCTCTAAAGACTATAAACTCTTTATTTCTAGACTTATTTACTGCTGCTTATTGAGCCAATAAGGAAATCGGAACAGATTCAATAACACTTCAATAAAACTAAAAATGTTTATTTAAGCATGGTAAGAACTTTGTCTACTTTTGCTGACGAGTACGGTCAAAAATTCTACTTAAGTACGTAATACTTGACCGGCCCCTTACCCAACTATGTTGGGATATATAACCGTTTTGGTTCCATAACCCAGTTACTGGGTAATACGATCCCTTTGCCCGCCTTTCGCTTCTTCCTTTTTCGTAACGTCTGTCAAAGAACTTGTATCACTGTGACTGATAGGTATCTGTAAGATAAGATAAGACATTTATTTGTGTCTGTAATGTGTATACTTTGTTGGAGATTTAAATAAATAAATAAGAACCACACATGGTATGACTAAAACTAGGTACGTACTGAGGTGTAGAATATAAGAAAATAACTTGCATGAATCCCAAATAAATTGGGAAATGATGTCAGTCTGTCATCCAATTCCGTTCAACACATCATCAGAAACTTTTATATTATGATGTAAAGTCACACAGGATCTGTCTTTCTTACACAACAGTTGGGTATATAGTATATACGATACTATAAGTTCAATCCACGACATTAATACAGAACGAGTAAGTACCTACTCGGCCCTTATTACATTAACATTTATTCATTAGTTCTTTATAAGAAAGTGGACGTCAAGGCCAGAATATTTTTGTATTAGTACCTTCAGGAATGTCATGCGTGATACTTGATAGGTAACGACGTCGAATAACAATAGGCATCGTATCTAGCTTCACTTATATTTACATGATTCATAATAAGCAACGTTAGGACATATAAGGAAAGAAAAAATAACTAATAATTGCGTTCACTGCTAATAATATTTCAGATACTAGTTGGTCATATTGTGCTGGCACTGCCGCTGCGGCTACGGAAAGCCTCTAGCGGCGTAAATAATAGTAGTAACATTATTGGTAACTATATTTTCGAGCCGTTTGGGGTTGAAACCCTCGGGTCGTAGGGCCTGTGCTGAGAGCCTTTTCAAAGAAATATCGAAATGGCTGGTTGATACTTCCCGTGAGAGCTAGCTTTTACTTTTCGCCATTGCCATTCAAAGTGGCAATGTCGTCAGTCTCTTGGATACATTACCAGCTGTAAGCGTTGAGGGCGATTTTTTATGGTATTATTTTAGTTTGCTGTAAGTTTAGTTTATATGAGAATAAACAATTAATATCTATTAGATATTAATTGTTTATTCTCTACAATAAAATACCTACAATGTCCATAGTTCGTATAGTGTGTATTAGTAGATTATTAACCAAGGGGATAAAGCAGTGTCTTCTGTCGCGGGTGACGATTTAAATCACGAGCGTAACTCGAGGTTTACTACCGAGCGTAACGAGGGTGTTAAAAACTTAAATCACGAGCGAAGCGAGGGATTTAAGGTTCACCGAAGACTAAGACAGCTTTATCACCGAGGAAAATACTATACTTTTCGTACCATTTGCGAAAAAAATAACACAATAATAATTATGAGATAAGCACTTATTAAAAATAATGACAATTAAAAGTAAAATGCGTATTCCTTTTTCAAAAAGATGTATAATGCTTTATATACAAACTCAATGGTGTAAACACAGATGTAGTTCAGTATAAATTTCGGTAAGTATTCCAAATTTAAATCACATTCTCCCCCTAGAGGATGAATGAAATTCAGTACAATCTTCTTTCCCTGTTTTTAACAGATTAAAAATGACTATTGTTATGTTCGCTTTTTGTGGCATAGAATGTCACTTTTTTGCAAGTGCAAGCAAGTGGTATGAAAAATAATATTATGAAACGTAATTGAAAATGTAGCTGTCTGTTTATAACATTATGTGAATGTAATATCTACGTGACATCGGGTATATTCACACGGTTTACGTTGAAGGATCGGTACCTACGCCAAGTTAGCATAGATACAATCATCAATTCAAAGTTGGTTCTGAAGTTTTAAAATGCTTTCCAAAAAGTGTGAAATTCCTGCATTTGTGTAATCAATATCTCATAGCCTGTTGCGATCGTTTTGTGCTTTCTTAATCTTCATGCAAAACTCAAGGAAGATGTTAAGTAATCTCTACTTTTGTACTATCCGTACTACTTATCCTAACTAGTATTAAGTATAAATGCGGAATGTGGGTTTGTTTGTGACACTTTCACGCTTAAACTTCTAAATAAATTTTTAAAAAATCTTTCATTATGGATAGTGACATTATAAGCGAGTAACATAGGCTATTTTTTCTCCGTTTTCCCAAAGGAACGGGAAGTACGCGGGTGAAACCGCAGGGCGCTGCTAGAACATTAATAGGTATTATAAATGCGAAAGTTCGGATATTTGTTACTCAAACACGTCAAAACAGGACGGATCTTGATGAAATTTGACACAGAGGTAGACTATAGACTGGAACAACACATAGAATATTTCAAACATTTTTATACCGGGCATATGTCTACTTGGGATAAGTTTCGACATTCACTATACGCGTATAATATAAATAATAAAGCTAATAATTCTTAATGCAGTCTCATAACTCATTCAAAATTATGAATAAGTGCGTTTTACTGTGCTATTCACTGCTCGCCCACGGCTATGGCTTCCGCCATGCCAGTAGCCCTGATGAAATGCCTCATAATGCGACGCCGACGGAATGCGACTATCGACAAAGCGCATGGCCACTCAATTATTTTACATTACGTGTTGAAACCACTGCATTTCGCGCCCAATTGTTACATTAACCTGCTGGTGCCGCTTGTGAAACGTTCACAGCTGTATGTAAAAACAACGATATAAATTTTATACTTCAGTTGCGAATTATGTTGTTATTGTGGAGACACGAATTATTATTGGCTGTGTTTTAAAAGCATTTATTTGTTAGTATTCAAACGTTTTGCTCTTAAAAGACTTGATAGAATCGATATATCGAACCTCATAGTTTTCAGATATAAATCACGCCGACAAAATAAAGTCTTGAAAGTCCTTTTTTCATGCTTTTGTTATGTACTCTGTTCCATCGTGTGGGGTATCGTTGGATAGGTCTCTTGAAATAATAAGGGTCGTCATAATCCTGTACATGCTTTATTAGTGGTAGGTATTTCTTGTTAGAATCATGTGCTCTGCCCTGCCCTTTTCTAAACTCTTAACCGTTATTTTTGGATTATGAAAAGTAATGAAAAGTATGCAAGATAGTAGTATATACTTAGGTACGTAGGTAGGTACATACATATGTATGTATGTATGTCGTGGCCATATTGTAGATTTTGGTAATCTCGCGATGTTTCTACAATATACAAGTCTCAAAGAAAATTGTTTATTTTTGTGCTACTGTTTCGTAGTTTGAAGACTAGCAAGCACCATTCGTTTGATAGTCTGTTTTGTTGATTTTGATCCGAGTTACCGAGAGATACCTGATTAGGTCAGCATTTTAAACGAAAGAAGTGGATACAGTCAGTGTCTTGCATAAATCTATTTCTATTATGTTCTTTTTAATCTAAGCGGGGTCAGGTTTTATCAGGTGTTCACTTACCTACATACGTACATTTTAACTATGCAACAATTTTTTTTTATTCCGACACCCACGCAAACGAAGTCGCGAGCACAGCTAGTCATTAAATAAAAGAAAACTGTTAAACGTTATAACAATACTAAAACATTATATTTATTCTAGTCAAATTCGCGATACATCACAAATGCAGCCAGTAAAGATAGAATCTTACAAATAAAACATAAAACTTATTATTTAAATAAAAACTCTCGACTGTTTTCCAACGCGGTTTAGACGTAAAATGTTGCTGTCATTTGCAACTTCTTTTTCTTTTTTAATGACTGTATGTAGACTAGTGGATTAATAAACCTGGTATAGGTACAACTTATGCTCCTTTATCTTATCCATGTCACTTTATTTCCATAACTACAATCTTCTCAGTGTCTTTTCCAGTTTGCATATACCTTTAGCTTAAGATACATATTTGTATTCCTTCCCCTTGCTTTGAGATGTTGCCTAACGAGTCAGCCTGCGCCACTGAGCTTAGCGTTAAATCCCCTAACTAATACCAACCAATACTAGCCTGTCCCCTGCTGCCCTCCCTCAATGACCCCGCTAAGCCGAACCCACAGGGGATGCCTTTAGCGAGCGGTCATTTAGCTCGTAAAGAGCTCGTAGCTTACTTTTTAGCCCTGGCTGGGGGCCTTAAATTCATTTTAGGCCACCATAGGGAAGATCGGTTAAGCAGTAACCAGCCTTAGAGTGCTGAACTGCAAGTGGTCCATTAAAAAAAATGTACCTTGCTTTGGCTGATTAAGTCTTTAAGGTTTTGCGGTGTGCATCTTAATCACGCAATTTATGTACCTTGATTTGGCTAAGTAAGTCTTTTAAGGTTTTGCGGTGTGCATCTTAATCACGCAATTTTGCTGAGGCTAGACAGGAGGACATTACCCATATAAGAAAATAATTGGAAATAAATTTTGAAATCAGCACTGGTGACCACTTTTTTAGGTCGATTCTTATTAGTCAATCAACAACAAAATTCAAGTATCACAATCACTTCAGGAGACCCGTTCAGCGGTCAAATAGGAAACAATAATAATAATAGGAAGTGCACTAAGCGAAGTGTTGACCACGTCACATTGAGGGTACCAATCAATACATTTAAGAATAAGATAAATTTATTGTAAGTGTACAGAAATGTCTGGTTCTTCATCTTTAAGCGTTAGCAAAAGTCACTAGAATACTATGCAACCAACACAGCCTATTTTATTGTTTACTAGCAGCGCCCCGCGGTTTTACGCGCATAGGACCGTTTCCATGGGAATATGGGGCTAAAATATAACCTATGTTACTCAGGGTGAATGTAGCTTTTTAATGGTGAAAGAATTTTTGAAATCGGTCCAGTAGTTTTTTATTCGTTACATATGTTTTCCTCTTTATAATATTAGTATAGAGTATAGATAAGGTGTTAAAAAATCAACTGCTATAATTTCGTGTTGCATGCTCGGTATTATCTAAACACATTAATATTATCTAAGCTTTCATAAAAATAATGTAGCAAAATAATTTAGTGTTTACCGTACTGCGGGGCTGTGTACATATGTACCTATTTGAAAACGAGCTCAATAAATTTCATTTGCAATTCTGAACAACTCCTTATATTTGTTGCAGTTGAATTTTATCGCCTTATATTATCTGCATTCGTTCTCATTCAGTCTGACTGTCCGGTTGTTTTAAATTAATTTGTATTTTCACCCTCTGGCCCTCCCTTTCGTTGTTTCCCTAAATTAACGGCTTACACCCTCGCCGCTTTGTAGCAATAATTTACAGACGCGCGAAATGCTAAAAATTACATACAATTATTATAACAAAAACAAATGGTAACGAAGTACCTTACAGTTAATGTCATCAAAATACAATCGTGTAAAAGAATCCACTTTATTGAGCAGATTTTTAGCAAAACACATTACCACCAAATTCTTTCCGAGACCACCCACGCTTTACGATCCCAAGTTACCTATCCGGCCAGATATTTTAAATGATAACACGGAGACCGGATCAATTAACGTCAATAAAACTAAAAATATGCAAATGTACGGACTGTTTATTGACAATTTTAGACTTTTCGTTTGAAAAGCTCAAATTGTAATAATCCTTATTTATAGCAAACGTCGGTATCACACGTCATTAATAATGTGCGTTAATGTCGTGAAATATGGCGCTTGCGAATAAAATAATATAAACAATAGGTGTGTAACGATTCCGAGGTCGACTGCTAAACAATGCCACGCCTTTGCTGATTCCAGCGATATTTTGTTTCAAAATCAAACTAACCTTTGGAATGAGCGGTCACGAAGGGAAACCTAAAATATCATTGATAAACCGCTAACAGTCGACAAGTGAAGCTTCTCAGATTCCCTTTATTTATTCACTTTCCCGATCTTTGGCGAGATTTACAGTTATTGGCTTTAGGTACATGGTTCACTGCTACTTTTAGCTAAGGTATGACTTGAAATAAAAGCTCCAATTTTGTTAGTAGTAAAAATATTAGCGCAGTCATTTAAAACAACTCCAGGTCCCAAAAAATTGCACTGTTGTGATTTTTTGGGACATTGTTGCGCTTGCGACAGATGCCAGTAGTGTATAGGTCTCTACACCAAATTTTTCGAATTTTGGAAGTGCTAACTTCCTGGTGGTTCGGTAAACATAAAAAATTATCAGATTTTGTGTTATAAATTCTAAACAGTGAATTCTATGTAAAGTGTGTGTTATTTAAAGTTAACAAAAAATTGCTACAAATTGAGGGCAACTGTAGCTTTGCAGGTTTAAAATGTAGGAAGAAGGGATTATAGACCTGATTGACCGAAAATTTTTCGAGCATCACACAATTACCAAATTGGGTGTACACTACCTACAGTCACGCATACAATTACGTATATGTACATACATATATATACAAAAATTGCTACAAATTATATCCTCATGTATCGAATGTGTATATGCATATTATATTGATCTGGTACTTATGCCTTATGCCTCATGCTTGCCGCAAATAGTATCATATCTGTAATGTATAATATCTTTTTCTTCCATTTTTTCAATTAATTGTGAGTTAGGTCGTTCAATGGAAAAGGCACAAAATCGAGAATGCTGTAAGGAATGGCGGGTTCTTTTTTATATATCAATATGGGAGGGAGCTTTACCCAGCTGTTGGGCAGTGTAGGCTAGTAATAAAAACGCATTTAATCTGTATACGGTGACTGGTCTATACAGGTAACTACCGAAATCAACTATGAATTAACAATACAACGATTCTTTACTGCCATCAAATTTTACGACTAAAAATGTCTTGCAGTGACAACTAAAATTAATGAGTCTGCTAGTATTATATTTATAATTAATATAATAAATGAGTAGGTGTATAATTAATATTTTGTCTCGGTCACACTTGTGTACCAACTTATTTATAAAAGTTTAATTGAAAGACTCGATTTTCTCATGATCATATTTCATCGGCAGACAGTTAAGAAGATGTTTGTTGCAAAATTATGTTTGGTTAAGCGCCTGCAGACCTGCACCTGTCATCTTCTATCAGGTACAATCGATCCGATTTCGCCTTTGTTTCAAATTACATTATTTCATGGCACGTTCCCACGCGTCTCAAGAAATTAAACAGATCGCCATATGGCACAACCATTACCTTCAGCCTACAGGCAAATGAAAGTGAAGGTACCATAAGTACTTAAGATCACTTTAGGCCAGTAATTGTACAGCAATTTGGCATTGAATGTAGCGTCGGCCGGTGAGCTGGTGAATGCATCGGATAGTGCATCGTTCGGAAGGGTCCCGGGCGTGCGGTTACGGCACCGGGCACGGAGGCCGCCTCTCCCTGCGCGCGCGCCGGCCAAATGTCATCGCCAACTGCGCTCTATAATGCAATTATACATAACTTTCTATACCAGCACTGTGGGAATTATAGAAAACAGTGCATTTGCTCGACTTCCTAGAGAAATCGAGGGTGTTAATCTGATTCTTCCTACGTTTGTCGTAGGAGTCAATTGAGGTCAGAGAGGATAATGGCAGTTATATAGATAGCAGGGTTTAGTTAAACACATCCGTAGTTGATGCTTTGGAATTGATAAATTACATAATAACTTACATGAGTGGCATTTATTTATTAAGAACGTAGAGCTTGCATGCTAAGAGCTTTTTGCCATAAGGAGATAGAGCAGCTACATTCTAATCTGGAAAATATAAGGATTACTTTCCTTGCACAGGTAATAATAGCTAAGTTAAAATTCAAATCATAAAAACCTTACCTAAATAAAATGCAGTGAATCAAAACACAAGGCCATAAGTATAAAAACGCATCGCTCTAAAATATTATAATAGGTACTACACCCTGATCATAATAAAACAGGCAGACAAAATATACACATTATGGCTGGCTAAGCCATAATATGTATATTTTGTCTGCCTGTGAAGTTGTGACAATGAACTAAACGATTGCACGCTGTGGAGCTAAACCGATATTACGCAGAGATATTTCAACGTTGTTTATGAGCAAGGGGGTCAAGGAAATGGCGCACAAATCAATGGTGCACGGGTGTGCGACACTTCCTCACTTTGTGCTGTTGACAATAAACAAAATGTTCGTCCACAAACAATGAACGCTAACTTTGGGGTCAGCGATGATTGTTACGACTTACGCTACAATGACATTATTGTACCTAAAAGAAATGACATTCAAAAGGTGTTACCTAATGTGACTGCGACTTTGCGAGTTTAAACAATTGAGACCAACAGCAGGCAAAGCTTTCGAAATATGAGATCGAGATTTTTTGTATTCTTAATGAAAGGGTCGCAGTGATCGGTGACAATTTCATTACATTACGCGTCGTGCGAGAATGCAACGCGAACACAACCCGCGGTAGGGATGGGTTGATACCATAAACACATGTAGTTTATTTTCGGATGTCCCTTCACTACCAAAGCATATTTAACGACCGCAACCAAGCTCGCAGGAAGATATCATTAATAGAATAACATTAACAGATCGTTTATTATAATACACGCTTTAGACGGAAATATGATATTAGAAATAATATTTACTTTTTTGATTTGTGTCTTTGTAACATATTTTAAAAATACTCTAGCAAGTGTAAACATTTCACAAATGTGTTCTCATTCACTTCCTCTCGCTACTTTAGTTGGATATATTTTTAACTTAAGTTAAAACTGATCTCACATGAATTTAGTGAGTGAGCTCTTCACTTTGAAATGATTTGCGGTTTTTTTTTTTAAATTTTATTTTATAGTTTTATTAATTTATAAAAGAGTTTAATTTAAAAAGTTATAAATCCCCACGGAGGAAACGATTCAAAAGAGGAAATTAACGTTTACCTACAATCACAACTTACAGGTGTTCGCAGAGTTTTGTAGGCAGTATCAAATTGCAGTCATAACTCTACTTGGCGTTCCAGACGGAAGAAAGTATAATAAAACAAATAAAAGCTCGGATGAAAACAAGAGCAGAGAAACTGCAGTAAACAATGTGATAAATATTGACATTCATTCAAAGAAAATGTTCAAAACAAACGCATATACATCCCCTATTATCCACAGAAGTAGCTTTAAGCAAAGCTACTTATGTATTTTATGAAACAATGAATTAAAAAGTATATATATAACGGGAAGCTTCGTTCCCTTGCTACGCTGTTCGTGTTGATCTTGTTAACTTCCCAAGCACGTTGCTTCCCTGCAAATATAAAAATGCAAAGTAGAAATATGGGCAAGTGGTGAATGCAAATGTTATCTTTCTGCACCCCGATTTTGGTGTTTGGTTTTCGTACTATAACAACATGTTGTTTTTCTCCATCACGTACAAAACCATCAGTATTCAGATTATCATTCACTTTGTGTACGATTATAATTTTGATCCAACCTTTTGATTGCGCACTTCCTCACTTACATAAGGTACCTAATTATGAATGATTTCATTTATACAATGTATATTAAGCGGAAGTAAACAGACAAGATTCCTTATAAGCAGCTGTGTTGTCGGAGCTACAGACACGGATAGGCAAGGACATCACTTGTTGATGGTATCTTGGAGTCGTATAATCAATAAGCAATTTGTATAATTTCGTGAGTTTAGAAATCGATCGTTATTTCATCGTTTCAGCTGATTGTTTTACTAGTGTTAGTGTAGGTAAATAGTTGGATTGTTGTAGAGATAGGGCTCGGCGGCCATACTCGTTGCGAACATTACTGAAGGCGTGGAGCGGTCAGGATAATTGGGTGTGTACTTTTTATTGCAACCCCGCGTCGTGTCCTGTCCATATTGGAATGTTTTCTAGATCGTGAAATGCCACCCGACAGCGGACCCGGCCACTTATTTACAACATTGGAATACTTACAGTTTTTACTGCACACAGAACGTTTATTTTTATAATTAGCTTTACCATTTAGGTAGCCAATAATCATATTGGTGGACGTCGTAGAATGAGTCCGAATGTATGATTTCTTTAACTGATATCAATTAAATGACACAATATGAGTATTTTCTAAGAGGACAAATAAAACTTGTGAGTAATGTTCAAACTTCAGACTGTAGTGGCAGGATTGGAAACAGCCCCATGCTTTTAGGAAGTTTTTTAGCATTGTCTAAAGTTAGCTGCCACCAGCCGCATTAACAGTTCGCCTTCGCCAATACTCGTATTTCACTCTGCATACTTACGACTTATTATGTTACCAAGGAGCCAAGACACATGGAGTAGGCCGTATTACAAATCATAAAGCTACGTGTCAAAACATTGCAAAACATGGCTATAATCTTTCTCATTTAATTTTAAATTACGATGACTCCTGCTTAGAGATGTAAGCACACTTGGGACTGGTACGTAAACAATGTCCAACCTATTATATGTGATCGTATCGGGGGAAATCACTGGAGTTATAGTAGTTGAGTAGCCATTTGCATAGGAGTGTGTAACTTTATACATTAGTGGCGTATGTGTCGATGTGTCGCGTGCCGCATGCCGCTCACCTAACTGTTCCCTGACATCCCGCGACGGCCGCAGCGTCATCGTTAACTTTGTTGCTACCAACCCGTTTTAGCAGTACTTTTGAATAGGCATTAAAATATAATGTTTGTAGTTGCAGACCCCCTGTTAGAGCGGTAGTCTTAAGCCTCGGATTGTTCACGCTATCAAAGGCGCATTTTTGCAAGTAATTCTAGACATAACGCGACCGCAATTACTCTTCGAGGCTGTCCAATAAACAACTCATGTCCCCTCGTCCATTGCGTCCATTGCGTCCGCTAAGGTGTTTCATATGAGGCATATTTGGAATAGCTGCGAGGATGATGAACTTCTGAGCGGCGTTTTGCATTCTGCGTCTATTTCAGTATCGTCGGCCGCATGCAGTTACGCGTCAGGCTATGTTTATAGCGCACCGGTGTTAAGTCAATTACTCTCAGCAGTGTTACAAATTCCTTTAGCAACGTAAAGCTGCAGACGTTACGCACTGCACACAGGAAATGGGTAAAATTAACCCACTATTAAAGTCAGTCAAAGTCGGGAAACAATGAGTGTACGCCTCAGCAGACGAGGTCTGTCGTGATGAGCAGTAGAAAAGATCATGGGCCAACGTTCGATGAGATTATAGTTTTATTTTAAACCAACTGCGAAATATTTAATGGATAAATTCCACAGCAGCAAAAAATCTGTACGAGTTATTTTCTGAAACTACTGAAACAAGATTAACTGGCTGGATTTTTTATAACGTTATCTTGGAATTGGAGCTGACAAGTGCGTACAACGAGTTCTACTTACTGGAACTATGTAGGTATAATAACAATTACGTGGATACGAATTATGGCCGTTCCTAGAACAATTACTGTGCGCTGTCACAGCAATAAAAGTGTTTCATTAACCTTCGCGAGTGCTCCACCTGCCGCTGGTTTATGTGCGGCCGCAGAGTGCCGTGAATAAGGTACAGAATACCTATCTAATAGGGCGTCGCTAAATAACAACGCGCCTCGCACGTTCACTTACGCACAGTTTATTGGTGAAGCTGCTACTTACAACTTATAGTTTCCTACACACTTCACTATCTACTATATGCACGTAGTCGAGAACACAGATACACGGATACGCACAATTTATATCCAGGCTCAGTCCACTAAAGTTCCTAAATTGGGACGTAAAAATATTATGGCTATTTTTTACGAGTGTACAGTAATTTTATCGCCATTCGACTCGCCTCCACATTTTCGGTCCATTTGCGGAACAATGGTATGTTTTAGAGTTTTTTTGGGCATCAAAAGTTTTACTATTTGTAGATAGATATTTTATTACTGAGAGTAGGTGTGTTCCAATAAAATAAACTCTACCATAAATCAAGTGCGACTTAATGATTGTAAGTATGCAAAGAGTAATAATAAAACTGGAAAAGAAGAAACGTCTGCGAGATACAGCCAGTGAGCATATTTGCTTTATAGACTCTGTATTGGCATTATAGTTAATCAGATTAATATTAACGAGACCTGTTGGACGGGATCCGTTCGCGCCGAGGCTGCGGAGACGGTGTAATTACATCCGCGACCAAACAAATAAATAATCCTCTGCTAAGTGATGACAGGATAGCGCAGTCAGATGAGCCAGTGCGCGGCGCTGTGGCTCTGTGACGATAGACGAGATAATTCTCTGCGAGTATTAGTAGTAGTAGAGTATATAATTGCTGTTTAGTCTCAACGTTTAATGAAATTACAGTAACTGCGCACCGCTGCTGCTGCAAAAGTCTTTAAAATGCGTACGGAACCATTTATAATTATTAACGTTCGCAAGGAAAATGTTTGTTGCGCAATATTACGTAGTTAACTGGCTACTTAAAGTAACGCTACATAATGCATTTACATAACATCATGTTTATGAAAGAAAGAAGAATACTGTTTAGTACACAAATAATATTATCTGCAAATGGTGAGGGAGCCTAATAAGAAAAGTCAATAGAGCAAAACACAAAAATAGTGTCCAGACGTCGTGACCTTTGTATGTATCAGCTCAAAGGTACAAAGCGAGGTTCATAGTATAAAATGTATGAATGAAAAGTAAATAATGAAAGGTCGGCGCGGGCGTCACGTCAGGTTGCCTAGGACTGCGTTGCGTCGCGTCTAGGGATGGGCTGCTGAATAATATCGCGTAAGATTGGCATTTCGAAATATTGTATTTTTTTTCCAAAAGACAGGATGAATACTTACTTAAATATCAAATTTGAAAAAATAACTCAGACTAATATGAAGTTTCTTTTTTATACACGTACCGTACACCTTCATAAAACTTAAGTACGTGAAATTGGACACTGAGTTACGTTAAATATCTAATACGGTCCGTTAATTGATACTCAAAATATCTTCTCGATTTTTGATATAACGATATTGAAAATGTCGATAATGACACGCTAGATATCGATTATTTTCTATAAGCACTATATCGATATGTTTTACCCAGGCCGACGGCGCGCGGCGTCTGGCCCGCCGCCGCCGCACGCCGCTCGTAGCGAGTCGCGCCGGATCGATGCTGTGCGCCAGTCACCGCCCGCACCGCACAGGGTTGATGCTCGTTTTATTTCACGAGATGCTATTATTTTAAAATTAGGCTTTACGCCCCCTCTCCACACCGCTCACTTGGTGAGTGTAACCGCAAAGAGAAAATTAGCAAAACGAGTCGTCATCACATAGCCGGCAGGGTTGAGCTCCGCCTGGTCCCAGCAGTGGAACGGGGGCAGCGACTTGCATCGTAAGACTGCGACGAAGGAGTGGCTGGTGGGACCCACACTTTCCGGCTGAAGCAGGTGTTTTCCGGACTTGTGTGATTTGGAAATGTGATATTTCGAAAAAGTAAACACATGGATTTTTGAATGTGGTAGTGATATTGCCTTTTAAATTTTATTTTTTTACTAACAATAAAATTAAATGATAAGTTACCTATGTACTACCCATTGGACCTATGTAGTATTTTAAATAAATAAATATTATTATTATTTATCATTGATTGCATGAAATGCCACACTGTGTACAAGAGCCTAGATGATGTCGCGACTGAAGAAAGCACCACATAGGAACTTTTGATTAAACCTAAAAATAAAATTCATGTTAAAATTGGCTTGCACAAGTCAACAAAGTTCGTAGTTTAAACAAAAACTTTTGAAATGCATTTTGATACTTACCTTTAGGCCGTTAGTGCCAGCCCTGAGTCCCGAATATCTGTCTGCTTGCTTTTATACTTCGTCCCTTGATATGAATCCGCTAGCTTATTGGTAGACGTATGACTGAATTTCAAACACAGACGATATATGTAGGTAGGTACATTAGGTAAACACTGGAAAAACTAACTTCAGATTTAAATGTATTTGATTGAAATTCAATTTTCCTAAACGAAAATTAAATAACCAGCCGTTTAAAATTGAAATAATTTCATAATTAAAAAAATAAATAATAATAATTAATTTATTTTGTATTTTATTTATTTGTTGTATACCTACCACAGTGTTGTCTTTTTAACCCAAAGGTTGACTGGTAGAGAATGCCTTGTTGCATTACGTCCGCCCATGTACCAATATTGTACATAAAGTTTAAATAAATAAATAATTTATTTATAAGTAAGTAATCAGATATCTACCTATAATATCGGTTACGTTGGCCTTCCAAATAAAATACTTTTAGAGCTTCAGGATATGTTGCAGCAGTCCATATTTCCGCGATAGAGCGTCAATTTTTTTCAATTATCCTGACATTTTATGGACTCCCCACCTGAGTCCTTAGAAGAGCTTTCCTATATATTCCGTTACATATGTATATATGTAGGTATATCTAGTCTTTTTGTGGAAGCCTGTGGTAAACGGAAATCAGGAAACAAGCTTTCGGCAGACAGCTTACTTTTTTTAAATATTCTCCAAAATCTATAACTTTTTTACGTACCAAAGCAACAGAAAAGCTGTACTAATATTATAAAAAGGTAACGTTTGTGAATTCGTGACGTTGTATGGAGTAATCTCTGGATCTACTTAACCGATTTACACAATTATTTCACCAATATAAAGCTATTGTGGAGTGTCATAGGCTATATTTTATCCCCGTATTGCAACGGGAACGAGAAAAACGCGGGTGAAACCGCGGGGCGCTGCTAGTTGTTAATAAACACTATATATTGCTACAATAGCTATTTATCAGCTAAAATTATACCGTTGGAATGGAAAGCTAATCGGGTGATTGTAGAAACTGCATTCGAAAATATTTTATTTTATACATTTATTACAGTTATTCACGGGTTTCAGAATGAAACATTTAAATCATTATATATTCATTTCTCCTTCATTATCTTGATGCTATTAGGTTCAGTCACGGTTTATAGTACTTGTTTAATATAACTAAATTCCAACTTTATAGCACGGTGAATCGTGCAACTACTTATTATATAGATATTGTATTTTGATCTCAATTCGTTTTATTGCTGAAAATTGCAATAATATGATGAATGTGACATTATATCAATTACTAGGTGTATTAAACCATCAGGCTCATCAGAATACGGTAAGAATATTCTGTAGTTTGATTTACAGTTTGTTAATGAAAGACTTGTAGATGATAACTTCAAGGAAATTAAGTACAAACATAAAAGCAACCTCACTTAATTATGAAAACATGGAATGACCGTACCGGTCGTTTGGGGCCAGAGAATGATAGAGTTTTTTTTTGTTTGATCAGCTATATTTTCGTCAATTATCAACCTATTTGGACGTTTTTTTTTGTTTAGATGATATTTTTTACCGGCACTGGGACTTGGAAACTGGGGATTTTACTGAACCACCCATTTCTATTTTGTAAAGATCTGTTTTATGGGAATCCCAAAGAAAGGTAGATAGAAGGTACACAAAGTAACTCTTTAACGGTAAATAGCGCACCACTTATTGTGGGAATAATGTAAATTAAGTTGTGGGGTATAACCACTATAAAGTAAAAACTTTTTATAAAAAACCGACTTCCAAATAAAAAACACAAGTATAAAATAACTTTAATTTCGGAAGTCGTTATCCAAAATAGAAGAAATAATCAAAACGTCGACTTCTAAAATGTATTATTAATTACATAGATATTCATTTAGTTCTTTTTAATTACATAATTGCATTTTCTTTAACGTGATCTCTTTGTCTGCAGTGAGGGCAGGTCCCCAAAGCTCATTTTTCTTTGTTTGGGCACATAATATTATATTCTAACTTGTATTGATATATTAGGTAGGACTAACATATGTAATTTCATAAATTTCGTGTTGTTGAAATTACCACGATTATCGGTAATTAATTATCAACACGGCGTTTATAAAATTACTACAAAACATTGCTTTAACGTCGCCATATTCCGACCTCGTTAATATCTAAGCAGACGATATCGTAGACATAAAAGTGTTCGCTAACCCTTGGCTTCAGCTTAGGTGCAGCAGCTGGCTTAAAGCCGGTCGTTGATCTTTATTTGCGTGTCCCCAACTTACGGCCGGCTAGACGCCAATGCCAATACCCGTCTTATCCTCCCCCGGGACGACTTACTGCTAATGAAGATGTTTACACCAGCGAAATGTTCGGAATATGGCCCTTTTATAGCTTTGGCTTAAGAGCTTTCACAGTTTTCGTGGCAGACGAGGCTCTGAAAAGGATAAAAGACTGCGTTTTCATAGGGAAGGCTGTTCATATAACTATAGGAGATATTTAACTTATAAAGGCGTGTCGTTTACTCACAAACTTAGGCAGAAACTAGAGGTTACATTTACTATCCTTGTCCCCATAAGCCACTCTAAAGGATCTTTCTTTTAGAAAAAAAATTAGTCCGTTAAAGTTTGCTCATTTAATTGGGGTGAGGTTATAATAATTCGCATAGCGACAGATATTGGGAACACTATTATAAATGGAATGTGAAAAGTCCCCATTGATCCCGCATCTGCAAAGAAATTATTCAATACAGTCAAAGAGCAAGCTTTATCATAAAACTAGGCCAGACAGAAACGGTCATAAGATCTATAAAATGGTTTTCACACTTTTTTTTCTTAAGAATGAGTTATAGCTATTCAAAAATTGTTCTTCATGAAATGGACGAGTACGTCGCATATATGTACATCTACATTTATGTAGATATATTATTCAGGCAAGTTGATAATTGAGTGCGTTTTTTGAAATGGATAATACTAGACCTGCCGCTGAAACTCTTTAGTTTAACATGATTTCACTGCGGATTCAGAAGTGATTTCGCAAATAAACTTTTCAGAATAGCACGGCTGATTTGCAACGGTTTCCCCCCGAAAACCCATTTTGGCTCATTTTTGCGAACATTGAACTTGATTGTTTATTGCTGGTTGGGTATCGATCGGGACCTTTCACATTCGATTAGCTCTCTGCGAATTATAGTAACCTTTTATTCTGGATGGGAAATCATCAAATGACTTCTCCCGCTTTGGGCGGAGCGGAAGGCGTGTCAGACTCTTACTGACTAAAACCCACCCGTGATCCTTCTAGTGCCTTTTGCGTCCCAGGGCCGCTGTGACTCTTTTGAACAAATTCCGCAACCCTAGCAGGCACTGACCCTGTCTCCTTTGCTGACAGCTCTTTGAGGCGCGCGCGGAACACAACCGCCTTCGACCCGGGCCTGGTCGCTATCGGACGGCGAGCCACCCATGGCTCGCCGTCCGCCAGCCCAATTATGTCCTTAAATGTCTATTTTATCCACTTACTTACGAGCCAACTATATTAAAGCTCTAACTAACGGCTTACACGTGGCCAGCGTAACTTTTGGCACAATCCAATATCAGAGAATGATGTTATTGGAACGCAAAAGCTAAGTCGGTCCAACGGGAAGTAAGACATACGTGACATCCGGAGCGCGGCGCCGCGGGGCGCTCGGTGCGGCGAATCTATCGGAAGTCGACTTCTTCTTGCGGCTTCAATGTACTCACGCATCAATCATTTTTTATACGTGCTCCATGCTTAGTGATAAACTCACAATTGACAATGTAGGTACTGTGAAAATTGCTTGCCGAAAGGATCCGCCCGTAGGATTGCAGATAAAATGTTCTGGGTGGTGTTAAAGAGTCATAAAACCTTCACCGTACACAGAACTTTACTATGTGCCTTTGCATTGGGATTCAGCGAAACTTATTTACTGTGCTTTAATGACAAAAAATGGAGAAACTTTTAATTAGCTTCGTTTCATAAGACACTTTTGATAAAATCGTTAATATTGGAAAGTAAAAAAATGTCGCAACAGTGAAATTGGTGATACTGTTCGTTATAGTCTGGATTTTTCGAAGTAAGAGTTTTTGAAGTACCTACTCGAATTGAAACATTCACTTTGTAACGAATTGTATTAATATCCAAGTTCCATCATCTGTGCTAAGGCTTTCGTATTCGCTAAGCCAGCCTAGGGGTCCACAACCCAAAAGTTACACGTCTGCATGATTTATGTGCGCCCAAAAGTTTTTAACAGTGTTTTTATGTCTCCGACGTTGAAATTAGTTTTATGCCTTTTCCCGGTGGGCCTTGTAACCTTATTTAATACGCCTAAGTAGATCCAGCGAACGTGAGTTGAAAGTTAAGGCACGTTTATTAAGAGGTACGCCAATATAATAAGATGGAATACTTTATGTCGATATGTTACCAGGAGATTGCTTCTGACACAGTAATGCGGCGTCGGCAACATTTTCTCAAAGTTTTGTGCAAGCGCACCACTGTTATTTGAGAAGTTTGTTGCCTTTTGTTTGTTAGCTTTAACTTGAGTGTATTTATTGATATTGGAATAATATTTGACTTGCTACAAGGTATTCAACGCGAGGTGGGTTGGGGCTTCCTACTTACCAGTTTAGGTAACTCGTTATTAAATAGATACTTGAAAGAGCAGAGCTGTTAATGGATAAATGTATTTTCTTATGTAAATAAAGGATTATGTTTACAATTTAATTCGCAATATTTACATAACTTAATAAACATAGTATGTGCAAGCGCACGTTCCCAAGCTGTTGAAATTTAAATAAAGTCATGAACTTTATTTTATCCTTAGTTTCTTAACTTTATTGTGGATGAAAAAGCATGATTAATGATTTTACATTTATAGACCACATAAGTAGGTACAGTGCTGGTTTGCCATTTAGATCCATGCAGGTGGTGTGAATTTAGATAATCCACAGGTGTAGTGTAACTGTGACCAAATAACGAATCTACTGCGATCCAAGGTTGGCAAGTAACCGCGAGTCGCTTCCAAGATTCGATTCACTACATTACGTTTAATGTAGCGATTGAAGTTTTAATGAGGTCCGAACTCACGATCTGTGGATTGAATATTCTTGACTTAACTCTGACTTAACAATGCTTAATTCATACGAAACTCCTCGTAACTTATTGGCCTCAATAGTGAGTGTCGACCTCGAAGTGACTAATACAGTATTGGGTCCTACGTTGTTTTGAAGGAAAACAACATCAGATAGTAATAAAATCGTCGTGGTGGAATTCTGTGTCGTATATCAGAAGATGGTATTGGGATGAGACGGCCTGGCGCCGACAGAGGGCTGCAGCATCCATTTATCACGACGATCCATCCGTTATCGCTCTGGCAGCGATCCACCGGCCGCGAGCGAAACCCATTCCATTGTTGACCGACATTCTTGTATCAGTCGGACAGATTCGATCAATTTAATAACTCCTATTGGATATGAGATATCGTACGAAACGAAGCGAAGCAAACAAACAGTACCTATTTGGGAAAACTGATTTATTGGGTTGTTTGCTTTTTCAATTTTTTTGGGCGATAATCGTTTTCAGCACTTACTAAGGTTGCAGAAGAAAATATCTTACCCTACGAGTAATTATGTGTGGTTCTACAATTTATTTCGATCCCAATTTTATTTAAAGAAGCCCTAAATCGCCATATTTTCTAAATTGGGTTAACGCAATTGTTTATGTTATAAAAGTGTCTGCAGATGTAAGTAGGTTATAAGGGCAATGGGCGCCGCGATGGGCTCGCTAAATATCGGTTGGCACTTACTCACTTATGTGTCACGAACCACCCGTTAACTCGACATATTACTTGCGCAGTGTCAATTGATATTAAGCACTTCAGATTACATGTGCAGTCGTGTTTCATTTAAACATACATTCGTTTAATTAGGTCAACATCAAACATCCAAGTAAGTAAGTTAATTGAAGTTGATCGTAATTACTGAGGAAAGTTGATGTTTTATTACAACCATGAATCTAAATTTAATCCATATTAATTTTATAAATGAAGAAAGTAACTCTGCCTGTCACAGTATCTGTTCGTAATCTTTTTACGTAGATATAAATGTTTGAGTGGATTCGGATGAAACTTGGCGTATGGATAGATTGTTACCTGGATTATTATATACACTGATATAGTGCCTAGCCTACCGCAACTAGTAAGGTAAGGTTGCGCGTAAGCCGTAGGTACTCCAGCAATATCTGATGTTCTGTTTGATTAGAATAAAATTAAGTACCTAGTGTAGTTCTAAATGTAACTGTTTGATGATACGAGTGAACAAAAACGAGTTGTCAACCAGCCGATGTCGTGACTGAAAATAATAAATATAATAGGTTTTTGTTCCCATTTTCAATTTTTCATTAAATTTCCTTGTTAAAGCCGTATTTTTATCCCATGTATGACTTAGGCGATACGAATTAGTAAACCAGGTGCCTTAATCGTACCGAAGGTAGTTTTTTTGAAAAAAACATTTTGATACTTACCAGTTTTTTTTTGTGGAATGAAGATATTTGAACGTCTTAGCTAAAATATAATTTTTAACTTACTTCTAAAAAGGAGGAGGTTCTCAATTCGGATGTTTGCATTTTTTTTTTTATGTTTGTTCGCGCATAACTCCGTCGCTTGTCAACCGATTTGAAAAATTCTTTTTTTCTTGGAAAGGGTATACCTACTTCCCAAATGGTCCCATGAAAATTTTATCGAAAACAACCAAGCGGTTTTCGAAAAATCTAAAAAAAAATATCTACATTGTCTACATTGACGACCTCTTAGTTTACTCTGCAAAGGAGCAGTACGTTTTTTTTACACCAATGTGATTGGTTCGTTTAGGTGGGGGAGGGCAGGGGATGTAGGTACCACTAAAAAGTGAAAAATAAAAAACTTTTTACAAAAAAACACAACTGACTTTTACACAAAATCAAAAAAGTGCAAAATAACTTTAATTTCGGAAGTCGGTGTTCAAAAAACGAAAAAGCAACCACAAACACCGAGTTCCGAAATTAAAGTTATTCTGCACTTTTTTGATTTTGTGTAAAAGTCGGTTGTATTTTTTTGTAAAAAGTTTTTATTGCTCTAAACCTACAGTCATGTTCCCTTACTAGGGTTACGACTTATGCAACCTTACCCCAAAACGGTATACCGGAGTATGTTCTCTAGTAATACCTAATTTTCACGAATTACGCGACCGAAGCCAGTGGCAGAAGCCAGTACTTAATAACTGTTCTTGCTTATATAAGTAAGAAGATGTAATTTTTAATACTTTTACTGCTCTTATATCCTTATTTTGTATTCTATCATAAAAATGCTGATGTTCGTTTCGCCAATAAAGTTGATAACGTCAATTCGGCGAAGCGATACGTCGTTACTTTACAAATGCATCGACTTTATATCGTTTGTTGCAGTAAAAGTCCGAGAAGAGACAAATCTTTGGATTTTCTAAATAAATTGCACGACAGTAAGCTATCTGGAAGTTTCTTTGAGGGATGTTGCTGCATATAAGTAGATAACGAATTAGTTTTTCGGCGTTTTGTCACTGAAGACCTTAGTAAATATTTGGGTAAGTACATACAACAAGTAGGTACATACTTATATTTTCTACATTTTTAAGAGATGTTTACCTTACCGATACATTTCAAATATTAAAATATGGAAGGGCGTTTGTGCGCGAAGGTACTTGTTTAAGATTCATTTCGTGGTTAGGTATTCGTGATTATTATGGCCCCAGATTCGTTTTAATAATAGGTATTAATTAAATTAAATAACCACAGATTAAATACCCAAAATCCACAATGTTGGATTCGCCATTGATTTATTTATTTATTTATTCAGTTCAGTTACTCTTTGCACTAACAGTTATAACCAACACGTGCAAAGAGCCAATAATTACAATTATATATTATCATTATTAAATTAATATCCGAATATATCGCTTTTACTGCAACATGGTATAAAGCGATACATAAACTGGATCATAATCATAAGTCAATCACTCCCCACATAAACGATTTAACATACGTTTACTTAACGTTTCACGAGAACACACTTGTGTTCATAAAATTAATGACACTTAGGTACAACAGAAAAGAGTAAACCTTGATACGTACATACATCGTACGTATTAATGCCAACGACAAAGTAACTAATTGATATTCATAAATATTGGAAAAATTGTAACTCACGGCGTGATTTCCTACAGATTCCACTATTTAAGTTGATTTAATTTAGTAATCTGATTCAAGTTTTAGAAATATACCACTTATAAGATTTCTTCACAAAACGGTGAAGAAAACCGGACCGGTCCGGGTCGGTCGGGTGCACTTTTAGTGTACAGTCCCATAGAAGTGAGGTGTGCTCAAACGCTACCAACGTTTAAAAAAATTTGTGAAGGAGCATTACTTTCCACTCTAATTTTCCGCTCCTTTTTCAATTATCTATATTATGAATATTTATTAGTATATTATAACGATTGCACACTGACAGCCTTTTTATCTCCTTTCATTCAGTCCACCCAAAGTCTGTAAGAAATTGTCTTGTGCGATAAGACCGCCCATTGTACACTTGTTTTCATAAATGTTTGTCCTGTTCTTATTGGATTGTACAATCAAGTACATACTAAATAATGAGAAAAACATAATAATGAATTTGTATGTCAGAGACGTACTGTTTTCATCATTATAACCGTTATTTGGAACAAAATTGAACCAAAAGATTGGACACATCTTTAGTGACATCTTCGAATTACACTCACGGAGCCTTTTTTTTTTTGAATGGACCACTCGCAGTTCAGCACATTAAGGCTGGTTACTGCTTAACCGGGCAATCCTGTGGTTGCCTTAGATTCTAAGGCCCCCAGCCAGGGGCGGAGCCTTTTATTTTCTTTTGTTTTTATGATTGGGAAATCGTCAAATGACTTCTGTTTTGAGCGGAGCGGAAGGGAGTGTCACTCTTACTGACTAAACCCAGCCGGGTTCCTCCTAATGCTGCATTCTGCATTCCAGGACCGCGGTGACTCTTTCGAACAAAATTCGCAACCCTGGAATACTGAGAGGAGCCTGGTGTCCCAGCAGTGGGAACAGTATCATCCGATTATTATGTTAGCTTTTGTTTCGTTAATTTACCAAATCCATTTGAATAAATTAAGGTAAATCGAATCGAAACAAACATTCAAAATCGAAACTCGAGACCTGTAATAAATTGTTATCTGTCAAGTGTTAACATTATCTACAGTTTGTTCTTGATATCGCTCATAAAACGGTCAGCAGCAAGTATCTATCATTAACAAACACGAGTAGTTATGTTAATAAACACACAATTAATTTAAGTGTCGAATCACATCCTGTGGCGTATCTTATCGAGTGTTTTTGTCCGACGGTCGCGGATACTGGCCGGCCCGGCCGCGAGCTCTGCCCACATAAGGACATCCCTGGGAAATAAATAGATATCCCACCCTTGTCGAATACATGCGTATTAACGTGAGTACTTGCTAACTCAAATGTGTAATTACTACTAGTACTTGTAGCATTACTTTAGCACTAGTAGCGATCGATGGATCAGTCGACTCCACACCAATTGACAGACGCCGAACAAAGGTATTGGATGTTTAAGAACAATCGACTGGCTGGGGTTAGCTTGTTGATATCATGGAAATTTAAAAGATCCATGAAAAATTCATGCAAAATATAAACAAAAACAACGTTGCCCCACATTAGGAACGTCTCCTGCATCGTGGGTGTGTTTACAAACATGTATAGGTACTCACATCCACAAACAGCCAGACGCGGAACAACTATCTGTAGGCCATGAAAATATTTGTTCCGTGCGGGAATAGCACCCGCGACACGCAGCTCCGCAGTCAATCGCTCACCGACTGTGTCGACGTATAATAATAATAAATGTCTATTGACATAAATTAAACACTCATTTTATGAATTCCCGAGCTCCTGCGCAAGTGTACACTGTATTACAGGAGCTAATGTCTTCCCCTAATTATTGCATTACATGTTATTTATGGAGGGTCCATCTTCAAGGTTAAAGAAAAAGAAAGAAAGAAGAAAGAAAATAAATTTAACATACTTACCGGGTTTCCTCCGTGCCTCGGAAAGCACGCTAAGCCGTTGGTCCCTGCTGTCATTAAATTTGTAGATCTTTGACAGTCGTTACGGATTGTCAATAGCCATTAAATCCGACTCCAGTCTTGCCAAGAAGTAGCGTGTTACCCAGGTAGTGGGTTGTGGAGGCAGCCGCTCCTCTTAAAATACTGGTATTCAACTGAATCCGGTTCGACTGGGAGTCGACCTAGCCTAGCCTTTTGATGAATTTATTTATGGCATCTAATGATCTAACAGGCGTAAGGGAATTAGAGTGTATGTGAGGGGGGGGGGGGAGAGTATGAGTGAGGGTGTTTGTGTGTGTTGGAAGTGTGAGTGTTTCTCTTCATAATGACTTAAGTTGGTTTTTTGTGGCATCATAGTCCAAAATTTTTAGCCAAGGCAGTATAGCTTTTTATAATTGATTTACATGAATTTTCCTAATTTTGAATTTATTATTTACGATGTCATAGATGCGCGGAGCAAGTGCAATAAATGTTGTTTAGTATAATGTTTATATTTTTCGATATAAGTATATTTTTCGATTTTTTTTTAGTATAAGAATGGTGCAAACAGTTCCTTTGCATTAAGTACAACCTATTCCAGTAAAAACTTCAATTTTATTTACTAAACCTTCGCAAAAGTGCGTTGAATATTTTTTTAGCCCTTTTCGAATGACATTTATGTCGAAGTAAATCCTGGTAAAGTGGGATCCTGAGGGTTGGCACGGTAAATCCTTCCTCACTTGACGAGTATACCCTACCCGTCTCACTTTATCGAAATCATATTTTACTGAATTATAACTCGATTTATCAGGGTTGGTTAAAGTGGGGACGACATTACGAGGATACTATGTATATGTATTTACAACATGCATCCCATGAGGTTCTAGAAAATGTTAAGTAAAATTAATATTTTAAGAGCTGAAACGGCGATGCTGCAACTTTTCAGGACGACCGACCCATTATCTCAAGTAACGATTCAATGAAACAAAACACCCTAAGGAGTAATACTTATGAGTGTAATGAAGCCACTCCACACCATGCAGCACGCGATCGTAGACCGCGGCCCACAGCACAATAAACCAGCCCAAAGTAACACTTAGTATGTCAGCGTTAGCCCAGCGACTGCCAAGTATGGCGGCGGTTCCCGGAACCTCGCACTTTGCGTCTTCTGCGGAATATCAAACACATAACGTAACTCGTCCTTCCGCCAGTACCAACAAATGTATTCACTATACATTTCTACTTAGGTATACTATACAATAAGAAGAGAGTATTTTCTGTGTTTGTGTAAGTATATGCTGAGGGTAATCAGATCTGCTGCACTTACTTAAAAACAATAACCATTTCAAACATTATGGACAGTCTAAATATAAAGTAGGTAATGTAATCCGGGCAAAGCCGCGGAGGGCAGCTAGTTTTAAAATATCCATGTCGTTATTCATATCCACAACTACAGAACCCACAATATCTTATTTTATCAACTTTATCATCTCACAGTAAAATTAATTGTTTTAGAATTGAAACGCACGATTAAGACGGCGTAGGTATATGGTAGAGAGGTTTCTTTATCCAATTGACTAGCAGTTTGTTTAGCAAAGTAATTATCTAAAACATAAATGCCGAGTATGTTAATTAAATTGGTGGCAGCATTCTTAGATAAATTATGAGACAACCACAATTTGGCTGATATAGACAGATTCAATCTACGGAGATTTAATTACTTTGCTGCATGCACAAATGCGGTTTAAAATCGAAGTATGGACAGTACGTAAGGATAAATATGAAGTGTCAAGAAACAAGTACGTGTGAAGGTATGGTGTATGGTCCTGCAGTGAGCAGTGCCTCGCACGTTAACCATTAAAGTCCATAGTTTTAATAGTGGAGTCACGCTCCCGCGGCGCGGCACACGAGTTTGTTTTACAATGATGTTCACATACAGTTACTGGTTAAATTAAACGTGCGCACTATGGACACTGTATAAGCAATTAGTCAGGCGACTGTAATATTCATCTGTGAAACTTGCGCGATGAGGTAATTTATATTAACTACCGAAGCTTGGAACTGTTACATGTTTATTTAACATGGCTATTGCTTTATGAATTCAAATTGATTAACGATAAATGACATTTGGGATATTGAAACTGTCTGGCTCTACGCTACAGCCTGTAACCATTTTTACGAAATTGTTATGTGCTTTGATAAAAGCTGACATATGTACCTACTTACATATGTTTCATTAAAATGAAATTCTGTCGTAAAATCATATATTTTGAAAAGGTTTTGATTAATTAGTTAATCTTACCATAAAGGCATTACCGTCCTCGTCATTGACGGGTCTATAAATAAAAATACTCGTAGTAATTGTCTGTTAAATGTAGGCGAGAGATAATGCAAATAGATAAGATTCATCCAATGATAATCTCGATACAAGGGCGTATTGAGCAATGAATAACTTGATTTATGATGCAGGACCGTAAGAGAACGACACAAAGCAAATGAATCCGAATGGAAAGACAAAGTATTTGGCTAATAATCGGCTACGAATTAAGGAATAATGGCATGTGGAGGTAATTTGTCCCCATAAAAGGCGAACGTATTCATCAAAACAAAAACAATAGAAACGATAATGAAATTCGCAGCCGCGTTCCCCCGCGCTCCAGTTTTGTGACAGCCCTCGCAATCGTTTGGTGAAATAAATGGTGCACGAAAAATTTATGTCGTCTGCGATTCTTTGCGGCCCAGATTTGGGCGTTGGGCCCCACTTCCTAACACCCTGCCTTCCTTTGACACTGCTATTCCCTAACTAGTACAACACCCTTTCATATATCAACTTCTTGGGCTCAATTGCTGGTGGGGCTGGAACTCTGCAAATTACTTTGGTAGTGAATCAGTTTTATTCTTAAGGGGTGTCCCGGATTATTTTTCCCTTTTTTGAATGATGGGAGATTTTTATACTGGCAACTATTGCTGTTCAAAAGTTTGCTACAATAATTCAAATAATTTATGATCGTCAGAATGTAAGGCTTCTTCCAGCACCCCGTGTTTGCTCTGCTTTCTTTAATATATTTCTAAGACGTTCTGTAATTAAAACTAGTTCAAACACAGCGTGTGTGTGCATGTCACCGCTGAGTCAATATTGTGTGTGGACTGTGGACGCAGCCCGCTGTTGTTCAAACAACTGGTACCAACCTAATTTATAACATACGTGCACGTGGAGGCTCCAAATGAACTTTATAGCGCGTTTCCACTGCCTTAGCATTTCATGACGCCCCTCTTCAATGCCTAGTAATATACGTTCATTTCCTCACATGACAATTTCCAGACTTGTCTTTATAGTTAGGACCTAGGCCAACGTACTTTCATACGTATGAATAGAGAACGTACTAATATATCATTTGGAAAATCAATCTAAATAAAATCGTTAAATTCCTACTCTGTTCTCACTCCAGTGAATGTAGTTTCGTAATTTAGGTAACTATTTTTGTTAATAAATAAATAAAGGTTAAAGTTTTACACCGAAGAAAACCACACCGTGACCTAAAAACACAGACCGCGATACGGACTTATACAATAAACACAAAAAATATCTGACCGTCGCGTCACTAAGAATAGTTCAGACGACGCGGTTATAAAAGGAAACAGTTCCCGAAACGTCGCGTTTGCAGTTGTGTCACACACGGGCACAGAGCGCGCTAGCTGCCTGCACGCGTGTTTACCCGTTGCTTTTAATTATCCCTGAGCCGTAAATCTCGAGGTGTAGTTCAGCATTACCTTAATGTACATACTCTTGATAAGTATCTAACCAGCCACATGCTAACATTATGTCATATAGAAAATTATGAAACGAGGCAGTATCTCTACAAAACACACAACGACGGCGACGCACTGGTACACTTGACGAACTGGTTATCGGAACATAAGCACGCTACAGCGACCTGAACCAGTGCATTTTTATCTCGTTCACTGACAACCGAACGGAGGACATCTGGTGCCGAGCAGGGTTTCGAGTGTCGTAACTTAAAAATAAACCTCTCATGCTGTGCCTGAACGTTAAAGACCTTGTGTTCCGATCAATTATCTCATTGGTTACATCGATTCGAGTCGTATGAAATTACGAACAGTTACGGCTTAATTCATGTTCATGTGAAGATACAAATAACCATAACCACTCCGCCGCCCACGGTGAGCGAGGAGCTGGGAGATGAGTCACGAGCGCGTGTGGTGTGGCAGTCAGCACTCCGTAATGTGCGCATCGCTAACGCGGAGGTGGCCCACTCATGCCTCGCGTTGAGGAATCGCTACCAATTAGGAAGTGCTGTGTGCTGGTGCAGCCGGCGAGCACGGGGCGCACGGACTTACGGCAGGCGCACATCGAGGTCGTCGCACGAGCGCTGGCTCCGCGCCAACTCGCCGCAGACTCTTCTATAATTTTAACAATTCGCACTTAAATCCGCCGCCCGGGACGTGGAATAACTAGACACACTGCGCCGGGGTCGCCCTCGTTGCCAACAAATTTAAACTTTCATTATTGTTTTTAATTATTCTCGCGCCGAGTCCCAATTAGAGCAAGATACGACGGCATTAGTTACGAATTGATCGTAATAAGAAAATATTTTGTATGGAATCGTCAAATCGAGTTGTTTTAGTAATTGTGACGTTTCATTTTGAACCCCAGCAGACATTCAATCTGCATTACTATGTGAGTGGCCTCATCATATATGTTGAACATAATACTTGATCAAAAGTCGATGAAAGCATTACTGAAACCCGAGCTTGTGCTGCGTTCGATTAGTGCGAATGAGCGAGTCAGCGAGCCAGCCAGCGCCTCTCCGTAATGTCTCGCCTTACTGTAATGTTAATCACGCTAAGTCAAGGCCCTGGATCGATTTTGATTACGTATCAACACATAATATTAGATACAGGTACTTACTTCCTATATTATTTATCGATTAGCATATACTTACCTATTTGTTTTTGTCTTGTCATTGGATACAGTATTGTTCGTACACAATCATAATGCCATTTGTAATGAATAATTATGAGTATTTCTATGAGTTAGTTTGTTATTATAGTACATGTAGTTGTGAAGCATACCTAACATGTTTACTCCTGTACATATCAATATTATGAATATGTAGCACGTTCATTACGGCATCAACGGAAAGTACTGATACTTCGTTTAGTTTATTTTTATCGTTGGTACCTGTCTTTTTTTCTTGTAAACTACATGTTCGTACAGTTCACAGGGAATATTTTACGCCGTACAATACAATAAGAAATATACATTACCTACATAGTAGTTATCCAATAATGTAATAAACGAGATGAATCTACTGATCATGAGGGTGTTAACGTTGAATCATGAAATCCAAATCAATTCAGAGCTTTAGCTCTTCATTAACTTTTAATTTTCGTTTACAACACATTACGCAGATTAAGGTCGTGTTTCCTGAGCATCACACACAATGGGTCGAGTATCGCGATGTAACAGGAGCCCGGGCTATTAGCGCAGATGACTTGCCAGTTTACTGGCTCCGAAACCATCGTCTCACAAAACGACCCCACCGAAACTGCATCATAACCAACCTTAATACGGTATGGAATGAGGCATCGCCGAAATACATAATTGGTGACAGTCATTGTTGCACTCACAACTTGCAAGAGCCACGTGCGAGCACATTCAACGATTCAACTTGAAAAACGTCGCCGCATTCAATTTTAAATGAGGTTTTTTTAACTTTAGGAGAAGAGCACAAGACTAATAAATAAACAAATATATTCTACCGGTGTAATGGGTTCGGTAATGACTCGTCATCCAAGACGGCTAGCTGTTTCGTTACAGACGAAGAACAAAGAGGCTCGCCACGCTGCTGTTAATTCTTCGACACTTTCCCAGTGCTGCGAGGCAGTCACGTTAAAAAGGAAGTCACGGCTGAGGGTCGTTGTCCTCGCGACTTAATAACCCCCTCGTCGTGAACCCTGCCACACGTGAAAATGAAAGTTGACTTGCTTAGAAGAAAGTGTGCATGATTACCGTCACTCGCGGAAAAAACAACAGATTCGTTAACCGCATTTTCATGGCTCGTTTCGATATTATTAAGACAACGAAAAAACGAAAGAAACGAATTAAAGAGCATTTCCTTTCACAATGACATAATATTAGTAGATATGTACATATGTATATATATGTATATATATTTGTATTTATGTATGTAAATATATAGGTCCATATTTTCTAGTATACCTACTGGATCCTACCCTCTAGATCTTTCTCTATCACTCAAAGATTTGCTGGAAGAAAACTCAATTTTGAGTTAAGCTCGCCTTTGTACATGCAATTTATTATCTATACTAATATTATAAAGCTGAAGAGTTTGTTTGTTTGAACGCGCTAATCTCAGGAACTACTGGTTCGAATTGAAAAATTATTTTTGGGTTGAATAGACAATTTATCGAGGAAGGCTTTAGGCTATATATCATCACGCTTAAGCCAATAGGAGCGGAGCAGCGATAAAGAATGTTTTAAAATCGGGGATTCTAGTGTGTAATATAAGTTGTTTTGGTGTACAATAAAGAATTTAGAACGTACAGTAAAGACTTCATAGCTACGCGCAGACTGAACCAGTTGTAATAAGTATTTATCGAATGCTAATATCTGTGTGTTTTTTACACAAAACAACTGTTTAACATACAACTTTTATATTCCAGTTAGTATGTCCATAACAATTTGCATTCGCAAGAAATAACACTGTAGTTAAAAGGAAGAATTAAAATTTATATAAGTGGTGGTAAATTGATTCTAAGTACACGATATTAATTAACATTACTCAGTTTATTCAAGGACTAACAAAGTGCCTTGTGAAATATCTAAGTAAGTAATGTGCATAGTTCGGAATAGTTCGGATACGATCAACGTCAATTGCTTTCAATTCTTTTACTTTGTTGCTTCAATAACTTTTTATCTTCACAGTTTACAGAAGTTGCTTATTCAGATAATTACGAGTATAAATAATTATTGTTCGCGAAAGCGTCACATTAATAGTTCACATCTAAACTCGCGTAAATAAACACATCAAAAGTATCTAGGGATCAACATATATTTTTGCAATAACTTTTCTCCTGATTGATATTAATTAAAATTTTCTTTAAGGATTCATCAAATAAAGTGTTTTCGTTTGTCACAGTAACGATAAACCAAGTCACCTTTGCATTAATAAAGAAATTTGCCATTTTCCTAATAAAGGGATTTTTGACATTTGAACCACTAACATTAAAGTTCGAAAAAAAGACTGAAATAACAGTTTTCTTTAAAATTTTATTGGGTAACTTAAACAATTAATAATCCGTGTTTCTACCGCGAACACTAACAACACAAGAACATCGGTTTGGCATACTCAAAATGAGTTCATCCAAATCACGCTGTGGAATGGCCGCCCATGTTCGTTGCAACAACAAAAAAAGGTCTTCTTGCGACTGGATACCCTCCATATTCGGCAGAGCTCTTCGCTTACCTTGGCTGAGCGCCATGGAGGACGGTATCGCTGCACCACACGGAGACAAGACCGATACATTCAAATCTTAACTCGAAGAGCTCCAACAATAACCGCCATGATGTTAGCCGTGAGGCTTCATCACTCTTCAGGGAACTTAATTAGCGACCAAACAGTCAGAAACCGCTTGCATGAAGTGAACCTTCATTCCCGAAGACCGCTACGGGTACCACCTATAGCAATGCACAATCGTAGGATTCGATATCAATGGGCTCTTGAACACAGAAATTGGGCAGAAGAACAATGGCGTTTCGTGTGCTTTTCTGATGAGTCTCGTTTTGGTATGAGACCGGATACAAGACGTATACGACACTGGAGAACCCCTGGACGCCAACAGCGATTAAAATCCTGCCAGGAAGTCCATCCTTATAGTGGTGGAACCATCATAGTATGGGCGGGTATTTGGATCGGCGGAAGAACTGAGTTGATTTGGATCAGAGGCAACCTCAACGCTCAAATTTATGCTGAGACGATTGTATCAGACGTCATCGTTCCTCTACAAGTGCAAATCGGTCCCTTATTTCAGTTAATGCATGATAATGCACGACCGCACACCGCAAGAGTTAAGACAGACTCTCGCCGCAGCTAACATCAATGTCCTGCCCTGGCCTGCTCAGTCGCCAGACTTGAACCCGATTGAGCATGCATGGGATATGCTACAGAGAAGAGCTCTGCCGAATATGGAGGGTATCCAGTCGCAAGAAGACCTTTTTTTGTTGTTGCAACGAACATGGGCGGCCATTCCACAGCGTGATTTGGATGAACTCATTTTGAGTATGCCAAACCGATGTTCTTGTGTTGTTAGTGTTCGCGGTAGAAACACGGATTATTAATTGTTTAAGTTACCCAATAAAATTTTAAAGAAAACTGTTATTTCAGTCTTTTTTTCGAACTTTAATGTTAGTGGTTCAAATGTCAAAAATCCCTTTATTAGGAAAATGGCAAATTTCTTTATTAATGCAAAGGTGACTTGGTTTATCGTTACTGTGACAAACGAAAACACTTTATTTGATGAATCCTTAAAGAAAATTTTAATTAATATCAATCAGGAGAAAAGTTATTGCAAAAATATATGTTGATCCCTAGATACTTTTGATGTGTTTATGTACGCGAATTAAAAGGTAGTTTTTTTTCTGGTAAAGTAAGTACCTGTGGGTAATAGGTATTTGATATTTTGGTTTATGTTTTTTTACTATGATCTAATTAAATTCTAAAGGAATACACGATGCGAAGAAATTTTTTCAATAGGAAAAAATGCAAATTTCAGTCCGTCTTTTGTATCGTTTTCCATTTCATCGCGTAATGCATAATATTGATTTTATGAAAACTGCTTTAAACATAGAAAATAACCTTATACATACAGTTAAAAACCCAACTGATTGAAATTTCATTATAATTTTATGTTATTAAATATATAAATTATTTTGGCAGCTGCGTTTATACTATCGCCATCTCGTCTATTAAAAGTATTTGCATTAGGTACTGTTGATTCAGATAGTCCGTCGACGTATGTATTACGACGCCGACGTTCGATGTACATAAACATAAATGTCACTTTATTATGCGAGCTGTCAGATTTTGTTTTATTTTCCAATGTTGTACATAGTTCAGCAGAAAAAAAAAAAAAAAAAAAAAAAAAAAAAAAAAAAAAATTGATTGAGTCAGGCGTTACTTTGCGGAAATCCATTTTAACTTTGAAAATGAAAACAAAATATCTAGTTTTAATTTCCGCGAATATTAGTGGGTTGCAGGTATGCACCTCCCTCCCGCCCGCTATATTATGCACATGCAAGATTACTAGGCAAATGCAAGGATTTTAAGCACATGCAGGAAGGCAATGCAAAACCCAACACCATTACCGACACGTGTTTCGCCTCTCCACGAGGCATCCTCAGGGGACGTGTTGTCGCAACTCAGCGGTCAGCGAGTCAACACGTCCCCTGAGGATGCCTCGTGGAGAGGCGAAACACGTGTCGGTAATGGTGTTGGGTTTTGCATTGCCTTCCTGCATGTGCTTAAAATCCTTGCATTTGCCTAGTAATCTTGCATGTGCATAATATAGCGGGCGGGAGGGAGGTGCATACCTGCAACCCACTAATATTCGCGGAAATTAAAACTAGATATTTTGTTTTCATTTTCAAAGATAGTTCAGCAGCTTAAAGTTGTAAATAAAATGAGTATTATTAAAATTACTTACACCGTGTGAATGTGTATTCTTGTGACCTTGGATAATATATCATCGTAGTCATTTTCTATTCGTGCTAACATTGAGATTCTGTATAAATATGGTATGAAATAAAAGGCAAAACCTGAAAATAAAGGACAACGTTTAGAAGATATTCCTGAGGGCAAAAATGGACTCATTTCACAAGAAATTAATATTGGCTATTAACATCGACAAATGAAGCAACCCCAAGTTACCACTTTCGCTTCTGTGTATAAAAATTAAAAAAAAACCCGACACAAAAATCTAAGTTCCCTTTAAAAAGAAAAAAATAATAAAAAAAACTCGATCTTAAAGTACCTAAGTATGTATTCATAATTCTAAAATTTCAATAATTTAAAATGAAGTGATTCAATATAGATAGACACAAAAAAAAGTTTAACTCTATGAATAAGTAAACATTAGGTACAATATTTTACACTTCGATAAACTGTATAAGCACCTATGTATGTACATAGTAGTTAATTGCAGAAAATTCGTAAAAGCCATTACAAAATAACTTTAAAATTGTCCATAAAATTGACAATATTGCCATTACAAATGTATTTTACGAGTTTTTATTGCCCCATTTTATGTTAATGTTGTATTTTGTTAAAGCCCCAAAATTAATGGCTAAATAAACTTTGAAATATGGATACCGCGAATTGGAAATTACACAACTCGATCATTTGTGTAAATATTGCGCTTACATGTTACTTAGAATGTACATAAAACATAATAATATACTGTTATTGGCAAACAGTTAATAATATCGACTAGGTAATGTAGAGTCGATCAGTCTCCCAGAACCAACAACGACGCCATCGAAAATAAATTTGAATTTATATTAATGGTGTCGATATTTTGCAGTAAATTGTCGAAACAGCAGTTTGCGTTTAACGTCGTGTAAGATAAAGTCATCACTGATAGAAATCCTCTTTCATTTCACTTTCACTATTTTTTATAAATTGTGGGTAGTAGGTATATTTCTCGCTTGTCAACATCAGACATCCATCACATAAAGTGATTGTCATCCCAACTTGATCAATATCGACAATAGACGTGATTTGAAATTCAAAATAAGGCTTCTATTGTATTATTTATACTGCAACGTTTTTTACTTTGAAATCATTCGCCGATGAGTTCTAAGTAAGTACCTCCTCGTCTCTCAGTATCCGAAAGCAATGCTGTATCCGGATCCGAAATCCAATTCAATACAATAGAGATGTCATTTATTGTTATCTGTCTCTTTTATCTATTTCTCACTTAAAGTATTACGCGTTAATTAGTTTTTGTTTGTTTTAACAGTGATGATCAGGGATTAGTGTTCTAGAATTCGAGAGACCTCCGAAGGAGTTATTCAGGTCATTCTAGTAAATATAAATGAAACAAACCAAATTCTTAACCTAGCTCTCGAAGCACAGTACTAGTCGCTCCAGTTCCTTACACTTGTGACTAAATGCCATGGGAATAAGAAGTGTCGGCGGCCTTGGGTATCGCTGCAGTACTTAGATATAACTTCGAACTACATAAGTCAACACTAGCACTCGGGTGTACGGTCAGCAAGATCAAAGTCTTTAACTCCTAACCAATAATTAACCGGTAGCGATAAAGCACTAGTTAGCAGCTGTAAGCGATTTAAATTATCCTTTATATTTATAATATCCCCGTAGATGGCAACTGGTTTAGCCTACATTGTGATACTTCTACTTGAATTGTGATGGTAACACAGTTGTGCTATAGTCTGAACAAAGCTCGTCTTTTCATTCGACGCGATATTCCACAGAATGAATGTTATCGTTATCCACCAACTCCATTGCGAATGATTTTTCCTTCGCAATGGAGTTTTCATTATTTTTAAATATGTATTGTGAACATATTGATCTCGATCTTGAATCCAAGTATATGGAGCTCATCTTTTTATTAGACATTCCTTTTGGCTGTTTTATTATTTAACTTTTAACAATAAATTAACAAAGTAGATCAAGTTGTTTTCTTTTATGATTTTGTTTGTAGAATTTGTGACATTCTGAATGTGAAGTAACTCCACGGAGTAGCAATGAGTACGATACGATACCTCTCTATTTGTGCAATACTAAGATTTATTTATGGACCTCCTTATACGAAAAGGTACTACATGATTTATTTATTACGCAATGTGAAAATAGATATTGATTTATGTTCTCAAAATAACCACGAAACACTTCCACAGTATTCGTTTTTCTATTTCATGTTTTGTTTGCAAAATAAATGCCGAACTTGATTTGACGTCTCCCTTCACATTGAAACGAAGTGAAATGACAGAGGAAATAGAGTGGGAAACCAAATTACAGGGAAGTCAAGATTTTTTGAATGTTGCGCAATAAAATGTTTTTCCAAATAACGATGCTCTATGTTATATGTATTTTTTTAATATTAAATAGAGCTGTATTATAAAAAGAGTGACTTCGTAGTACGTACTTACTGTTAAATATTTAATTTTATAGTCCACTTCAATCAAGCTATTTCGTTTGAAACACCATCGTGGAAGGCACGCCAGTCGCCACAGAACGTGAGTAGGCAAGCCAGGACGCTCGGGGAGCTAAACCAGTACCCATTAGTGAGTGCCTAGCCGCAAAAACAACAGGGAACGAATCGGGAATGCGCCCTGGATCAGGCTCCACACGGGTGTTGCCACATACAAACGATTATCTTTAACTGCTGGAAAATTTCCTACTAGATTATTAATTTCAAATTATGTCCCAACTTAACTTTATTCTTAGGCTTAGCTGATTGAATTTTCTTCAAAGAAAATCATCGTTCAAACTTTTGCGGTTCTCAAAAAAGTTCTGACTAGACTATCATTTTTCAAAAAGTCGTGTCAGATCGCTAGGTCATTGCCTTGATTGGGCTTGCGATGGTTAACTTTTAAGTTGTAAATTGGAGTCGAATAGCAAAGTTTTAAGCAACTGGAATGGGATACCACTAACATTTTACATATTACATTTTATTACACTCTTAAAGCAAAAAGAAAAGTAGTGGAAGATAAAAATTTAATTCAACCATCATTTAAGATAACAGCCCGAGGCTTTTAATTAAAACCATCGTTTAGCTAATCGAGATAATACGACGGCTTTGGAGCATAAATAGAAAAATAAAACAGCGGACAACAATTCGATGATTGCCTCCGGAACGTATGTTTAACAGGAGCTGTAACAGCTACTTAATGGTTATTGCAGGCAGTAATCTTATCACGTAAGTTTGTGGTACTTACTACTTGTTAATATCCTAGCACCAAGCGGAGATTCGAACTTATCAGCCCAACTGGGAAGCTAAGTCCACAGTGAGTGAATAAATATTTTCATAGGCTGGCACCCCGATAACGTTTCCATTAGGTAGTGAAATAGCACACGTCTCCGCAAGGACCTCATTTACGATGAATAGCCATCCGATCATGAAGGATCCGGTTCTATGGTTTAATTACGCGTTCTTGAACGTAAGTTACGCATTGTTTCGTATCTAAATGTACTTGCTGTGAATAACATGGATGTCTTTGAGCCTTCACGGAATATAGAGGTATTGCTTTTTACGATAGAGCGATGCGCACAAAACTGCAGTCACTCTGCATCCATTCCCGTGATACTTTTTTAGAGTGCGAGTAAATGCAGAGAAGCTTTTTATATAGGTGGCATGCACTCCAGTTTTATCAGTAAGTGCTCGTTCTGCGAGCCTTATTGATCAAAAGAACTCGTAGATGGCAACTCTGTACTTCTTATTCGGATGTTTTAACTTTATGATGTTTTGTTTTTTATTTTTAACACAAATTATGTATGTTTTGGTTACGCAACGAATACCTAGCTAGACGAATCGGAAACGTTCGACTGAATCAAGTTGATGTTCCCATACATCGTGAGATCGCTCAGCATCCAGCGAAGTGAATGACCAATTACATCTGAGGGCGGATGTGCGTCGGCGATTCCACTCGAAATGTAATCTACAGGCGCCATTACCTTCACGTGGCTCCGGCTGCCTCATCAGCCTAGTAATTCACGTAATAAAAGCAATCTGTTGACACTCGCAACCCTTTTATACCGGACAGATTGTCCCCTCGCTCCCTGATCGAGTTCTTACTATCTAGCTCTATTGATTTCAATTGTTCAACGTTGACCATTGTCCTCCATATTATTTTCGCAAATAAGTTTCTGATTCACACTTGACTTACCAACTATAAGTCAAGTGTCCATCATGAGGTAGTTTATTTTCCTGATGGATGTCTTGTTATTAGTGGACCATTTAGAATAATAACACAAGTAATGATGTTGAACTTTGTGTACAGTTGTAACTAGCGCGGCTGCTCGGCTCGGGAGGTAAGTCATGTCATCTCGTTGAGTTCCCGGTACTGCTACGAACACAACCATTAACTATGAGTAATTTAATGGCGCCTTCATTCTATGAAATTTAATTAGTAATCAATCAACAAGCGGAGGGTAACGGTAATGTTGGTTCTTTATGAAACATTAGAAAATAGATTACTTACATATTTTATTTTTCGTGCCGAATTTATTTTGGAAGGTATTCGTAATAAGGTTTACAATCACTTTCTGAAGCGACAAATACTGATGATGACGGATAAGCCCTTAATAATGACGAATGAAGTAATGTGCAATTTCCCTCGCTTATTCGTTCCCATTGGAGTGCGATTGGAGTGCGTGGCGGGGAACTAGAACGACCTCGAAGGACGCGGTGCGCGGGCGCAGGCGGCGGCGCGCGGCGAACATTGTACTGCGGTTGCGTTATATCCGCATAACTTGCTTGACCGCCCGCCACAGCTAATTAAAGAGGTGTTACTCAGAAAGCCAGAATTGCTAACATCTTAATGTTTTTTGCTACATGGGATCATATTTTACAAATACTTGGAAATTATGAGTAATTTGCAAATGGGTTACGAGAATTTATATTTGCTCACCACAATAACCGCCTGAACTATAATTTTCTTGTTCGTTTCGTATTATCATTCTGTTATCTTTAGCTTATGATGAGAATCAGGAAACCATGTTTCAAGACTTTTGGTCCGGTTTCTTATGGTATTTTTCTTCAGAAGAGTATCAAGTACATAGTACCAGACTGTTCAGATTGCTCATCTTACGCACTAGCGACAATCGCAACCCCTTATATTCAGACAGCTCATCAATATGATTGCATTCCAAAACTTCAAATGATGGTGACTGTGACTTCAGTGAGTAACGTACTAATGGCGTAACGTAGGTTTTGCTTTTTAGCAGTACGGAAAGCAAAACTTATAACCACTTCCTATTCTTTCGAATGATTTGTGCAAAAACATTTATCGCTTACAAAATAAAGCCAATCAACGGTCGATTCAGGAAACTATGGCATTCCGATGTTCGCTGAGTAACTGGCTTACGGGTGGACGGCAACACGCGCGGGCCTTTAGCTCCTCAATCAAATGTCTTGCCACGCCATTACTATTATTTGCGGACAAGTAATAATTGCCTTATAATTCTCGGAAGAATGTTCTAGAGATTACATTCACAGGTTTGGACTTTCTTATATTACTACCAAATTTGAAAAGCATTTACCACAAGAGAGTGGTTGATCATTTAAGTTCCAATGAACACTAAAAATTTGATTTGAGTTGCGGGCCATAGACGAATTTGAATCAAAGAGTAATAATTAACTGTTTGATCAAATAGAGTTTTTATATTTCTAGACCATCACTGACAGATGACAAAAACTTATTTTTTTATCAAATTTTGTTACAGATTCATGGCAATTTTATAAAACTGTTTGAACCTGTCTGTTTGATTAAATTACTTACATACAAATATGTACATATACATCCGTGCCTAGGAAAGTACGCTACCACCACGTAGTACGGACCCAGCAGTCATTTTTAGATCATTGGCAGTCTTTACAGACTGCCAGAAGCCAGACAATATGACACCGGTCGGTTTTGTCAAGTAGTAGGTACCGTATTACCCAGTTGATGTGTTCTGGAGGTCTGGTAGGCAGCCACTCCATGGAAAATACTATCATTCTCCTGAATCCGGTTCGACTGGGAGCCGACCCCAATATAGTCGGGAAAACGCTGGGCAGGACTTACATAAAAGCGTATACGTCACATTCTTATACCTTTACTTCTTTTTAAGGAAAATGAATGTATCTAATGTAAAATTTGCAAAGCTTAGCTCTGCAGTCCGAAAATCTTTTGTCATATTCAGCAGGAAAATCGTAAAAACAAACAAATAACCTACAATAAAAATATATTCGTAGGGCATTACAATGGTACGAGGGACGAATCCTGAAGATTTCTCTCAGCGTTTGGTAATGTAATAACGACAAAATAAAATATGTAGGTCGGACGTTTTCTCAAAGAGGTCGTTCATCTCTCCGGCTATTTTATATCCTGAAATGTAGCATTTTATACCGAAATATTATGACGGAGGAGTTTCAAGTTAACGATATGAAAAAACAATATATATTTTTTGTTACTTACCTATATTAATAATTAATTAAGTCCGTAAACTGAAAGATTGTAAAGCCTTTGTAATGATTCGATGTTTAGGTTTAAAAGTGTAAAATGATTGTGGCGCATTGTACATAATGTAATTGTAGACACTTGCACGTATAATCATCATATTAAGTGAAAGTCGCGCACACGTCGATATGACCAAATGCCGCAACGATACGCAACTTGAATACATTTTCTCAAATTATACTCGAAGTGGTAACTAATAGTCACTGTAACTTTATAATCCTCTGTATATAGGCAAGCATATACCTACATGGAGTCGGCTTGTATTGATTACTAACGAGGAGGCTTGAGGCTGCGGAACAGTCACAGCTCTTCATCCGCATAGTGAAAACGTCAGACACCAGCACCACAGATATAATCGGAAATGCCAATACATCATCAAATAACTACCATTCTTATAAGAGTTGCATGAGTCGTAACAAGAGTAAAGTGTGTCGCGTGTGCAGACAAAGACGCTGTCCGCCCGCCAATCATTCTGTTAATTGGAGAGAATCATCGCTGTAGAAAGTCCGCCGGTGGTGCGCGAGCGCAGCGAGCGTCGCCGTCGCCGCGCCGGTGCCGGTCGCCTGCCGGTCGCTTGCCGGTCGCTTGCGGTCGCCGGGACGCGCCCGCGGCACGTCACACGGTGACGAGTGTGCCGCAGTGTCAACGCACATGGGCGCGAGTGCAACAAACTGCGCCGGACGGTCGTTCACGTCACCATTAATTTGTACTAGCAATACCTCGTCACGTCACACCACAACTAAATTACTGAACTACTAACTTGCCCGTTAAGTGTGACACGTTTACGTGACACCCTATTTAAATTAAACACAAGTTTTAGACATGCCGCACGCCCGCTGAAATCTGCTTTGTCCAGAGCCGAAATCGTTAGCTAGTGACTTTAATTATTTATTTATTTATTAATGTAAGATCTTACGGCGCTGAAAATACTAACGTCGTGAGCACTTGAAGATGATGCACTTGCTGATGTAGAATGAAATGGCATTTAAATAAATGTCAGATCTAACTCCAGTTACCGAATGTAGATTATATAAGTAATTGCTTTGAATGACTTTGATGGCGAGAATGACAGATAGAATCGCATAATATTCCACTTGCCGACACCTGTCATGACCGAAGAAGGTAGTGTCGATAGATGCAAATCAATAGCGATGATTGCGTCATGTTTGTTTGTAAAGGTGTATGGAGCATCGTGAAAGGCGCGTGGGGCGCGCTGCGCTCGTAAGGTCGCTGAGTCAGTGGCCCTTCCTGCGCGCGCGCCTTTTGGGGAAATGTTACGTGAGCGAGCCCGGTGGGACGCGCGCTGCACGCCAATGCCACGCCGCATTGTCTGACGAGCCTTGGCTGCTAACGAACCAGCCAAACGAACTGACAGGAACCGCGCTATGAATCCCTTATTGTTCTAGCCTAACGCACTGCCAATTCAAGACATACCTAGGACTTAAATGGACCGAGAAGATTACGAATAAAATAATTCCACAGCGGCATTATGCATCATAACTCGAGACAAGACGTGTTTCTATTCCAATCATTACACTCATTAATTAATAGAGTGGTGCCTATTCATATCAGTTTATTTTGCTTGATTGTAAACAACTCGGTTGTTGTTATTGTGCTGCACTGCATCGTAAACAAAGAATTCCAGTGAATGAGTGTCACAGTTTGTTCAATGATACGGAAGACCCAAACACGCGCGGTGACCGATAGCTGAACATCTAAGCCTGACTGTACTCGCATTATCATCAATCCTCATCGTATAATATGATTTTATTTTTAATTCGTTGTTAGGTACACCGATCCACAAAAATAAATTGCAAAAACAAACTGCCAGTTAATTAGTCGATATTCTAATTAGGGTAGGTAAATGTGAACGTCCGTATAGCTGAATTCTTTTGTTATGATAATAGATGGGTATAATGAATAAGATCTATGGAAATGTTCATTATTCTAGATAAATGCAACAAAAAGCCATACCATCTTAGTAATTGCTGTTAGACATTCATATATATAATACCATTTACATGCAGTAGTTAGTCTATACATAGTAGAGGCACGTCAGAGGACTATAACGTCGCACTGCGGCCGACTCTCGATTTGTCAACGTCGCAAGACATCGGCGCGGCTGTCAACCACAAATAATAAGCAAAGAAAACATCACAAAATGTATGACTCCATGAGGAAAGTATTGAAACGATGTTTGATTCTGGGTTTCGATGCTTGTCAGCAATAACGAATAAGGAGATGCGTGTTGTGTAGGTACATCTTACTCGACAGGCGATCCAAGAAAAACATTCCACTTGTTAAATTAAAACTGCCCAGTTTAATGGAAGTCATTAATTAGAACACAGGTGACAGTAGAGACGCCCATGAATTAATTAATTGAAGCACAAGAGTAACTCATAAAACTAGTTCTCACAGTAATCCAAAAAAAAAATCTGTAACAAGATTTTTTGAATAGTTCGTACAAAGCTGAAATACTTGTTATTAGTGGACACAAGAGCGGGACAGGTGTCTAGATATGTTTTATTTTCTGAGGATGTCGAGTGACATTTTTCAGCCGGTTAATTGTAGACACTGTCGATCCCGCAAATAAACCCTGGTTTTTTGATGGACTACTGGACGAATCCTGTTGACATACGCACACCTGTCACGCCATAATTACTACTTCAACTTGGCTAATTTTTATTTCTTAATTCTGAGTTACCTACAATGGCCGGCTCGGCTGTTGAAGTGAATAGAAAACAAAATCTAAATCTAGACGTTAATTGTGCGTGCTAGCAGCTACATTACGCTGGCGCAATAAAACTGACGCATAAAAAAAATACAGGACTGCGATTTGAACATCGCTTAAAAGAATATTAGAAACGCATTCCGCGTCGATCAAATAAACTTCAATCTTTCGTCATTGATATTGACGAACGTAACCCCAATCTGACCATTTCTAGTGGAAAATATGACTTGCCCAGCCGCCATGACGAAAACTTGCGTCTATCAAACATTAACAATCACAAGTTGCATCGCGAAATTCAACGCACTGCGAATTATATGCAAACATGTAATGTTACACAGATGTTTAATTACTGTGTTCCGACAATCTTAGTAAACCATCTTATGCGCATTGTAACTTGCGCACGTGTTAAATTAATTATTGTAAATACATAAAATAACGCAACTTGATACCAACACATTCCTCTGATCCTTTAACGGTGAGCAAATCTCTTGAAGATACAAAAATTCATGCTATCGTGCAACAATCTCTCGTGTTTGTAGTTTCCTGATCTGCTACAAGATACAATTGAAATAATTGGGGCAGTTGATTTTGTTTACATTCGAGCATCACTGTGTTGTGTAACATTTTATGAGCGAAATATAAACTCACCTACAGGTTCTAGGAACGTTATGCAACGAACGGTAACCTCAGGTCAGTATTGCACTGGTAAAAGGCTTACACTGGCTTACAAAAGGCTTAGTTCATATTAGTATAATAACGCCTGTCCAAGTAAATTGGATTGTACAGTTGTACTCGGTGCGTGCAGAACGGACATAAATCAGGATTTAATGCTTCACTTATCCTATGCAATGATGACCCAAATAGTAGTTCGGTACGAAGTCGCAGAAGCAAACACTTTAATTGAAATGCTCATGTTTGCTAATATAGCCAGTTCTACTCACTTCAGCAAGTAGTCACTTAGTAAAATACGTAGGATTATCGCAGTATATAATATAAGATGTTGCGGAGCGAGCAAGGTTCCCTAGTGACACAAATAAATATTCAGGTATGCTAATATATACCAGGAGGCCTCCATTTTTTCTTCACGCTCTATTTAGATGACGGCGCAAGGGATTACCGCCTGTATAGAACCAGATGTTTGGTGGTTTATTAGTGCTCATTGTGCCGAGGTAATAATGTATACCCGAGATTCTAGTTTTTTAAATGGACAAAGCCAGAGAATTCCAAGAAAACGAAAACGAGTGTTAAAGAAGAACTGTTAAAACAGAGCACTACGATTATGTACAGTTGGAATTTCAAACCCATTTTAGACATGAACAAATACATCGAAGTGTAAAAGGCAGAGGATATACATTAATATATTGCATTTGCAGGCAAGGTGAGTTCGTGTCCGCTGTTGCAAAACTTTCATAGGAAGCCCAGTATGCGCCTGCACATAGATCTATGTTAATGTTCAGCAACTGTTGCTATTACTGTGATTAAATACACAGATATGAACTGTATATTATGCGTTATGATTAGTAACTGCATTCTTCAGTTTAATCGTATCGTCCTCAACAACGCACTCGGTTTCCCGAAGCGCGGTTATTACTCAGGATATTTACGATTATTCGGATGCGTTGCACAAAATTCAAATCGCAATACCAAACTCATTTACACGGGGTTGTTATCGGCCGCGTGTGAGCAAAACGTTCCACGGAGTATTGCGTAAATTGTAGGTTTTATGTGACAAAATTCAAGAATTTCTTTACAAAGAGTAAGTAAATGGAAGTGACTGAAACTGGCTCGTTTGTAGGCCGACTATGTGGTAACCGCTTGGCACAATGACCCTCCATGTCGGAGGGCCAACTGGGTAAATATCTTCATATTTCTACGAGCCAAGGATAGTTAAAAAAACATTCCCGTAAAATTGTATTAGCAATGCGTGCATCATGGCGACTGGCACAACTATGCGAGATAAATGCCGGACAAATTTGTTGAGTAGTGCTGTGCTCAGCAATTAGCTGAACATGGTATTTTCCTGTGTCCGCGGCCGCCTCAGACGTGCCTTGTTCGGAAACGTGTCGCGTTTTATTGTACAAATTGAACATGCTCAGGTGCCCACCGGTCACGGTGCTTCGTTCTACGTACATATAAATACATTTCGAATCATTTAGGTACAAGTTAATTTTATTGCAATTATTCCTTACATATGTATCTACCATTTTTTCCTGTAGCATCGCCCACGTCACTGTCCGAAATAATCCTAAAGAAACGAACTACTGAGACAGCCATTCTATATCCTAATCCAGGTCATGTTCAAACATCCCAACGTATTAAACATACACACTCGAATTTCTTTGACATTTATAGTAGAATGTAGGGTGACTGATACGTATTTTGAAAAGTTCCAATTCCTGAGAGATACCTATACCTTCCCTGCTTTTAATATATGATCAGGTCGAGGTCATTTACGGCGAATAGAGACTGTACCCGTGTTAAATATGTTGTGATCGACTCATCTATTGAATTAAATGACCACGTGCCGAGAGAGTATTATGACAACAACACCAAAGGAATAATGGATCAAGGATGGCATCGTAAATCGAGTTAATCTGTTACATAAAACGACATTAGCCATATCCGTGTCAAGCGCAGGCCCGGGTGAGGGCCGGCCCAATCTAATTACTTGCGCTGAACGACGCAGCTTTGATCCACTGCACCGGCTCGACACGACGCCGCACACACTTCAATTAAGTTATACTTACTTGCATATGCGTATTACTTAGTTAAGTATAGGTATCTGTGTTGTTGTTAAATGAACGACACGTGTCGAATTGTGGTTGCCTAATAAACAGAGATGTTTATCGATTAATTATGCTTTGTCTAAAGTAGAAAAGGATTTTTCCTAGAAGGGTTTAATCAAAATAGGGCTAATAGGGTTTTTTTTAAATAATTCTGTCATCCCATGACAATATAACAATGTTTTCAGGATGATGTTGAAAATCCCTCGTCCCTATAGTGCCTCGGGGATGTTTGCTTAATAGTGTATAGATGGTTTCCATGCTATCAACAGAATAACTGTGGCACTGCTTGCGAGGAGGATTCGGCGGAGGAGCAATAGAATCCTGAAGTCGTGGCTGAGGACTCGAGACCTCCTGTACTGAGGCATCCCCAGTGGAATCATTGTCTGCATGTAATGCCTCGTAACTACATGACTCGATAACTTGTCTGCTATTCTTAAATTTGTTACTAATCCTAGTGCATAAATTGTACCTAGTATCTAAGGTGTGTTCTAACAAAAATGGTTCATAAGTTGTCCCAAATAAGACAATTTATTAATATTACATAATATTATGAGTATTTGAATGCATTTTTCCAACTGGGGATTTTAAATAAGTAGCAAGCGTTGCTGTCGAACGGGAGGTCTTGTGTCCGACAGTGTCATTGGATCTTTCCATTTGCAATTTCTCAGTAGCAGACCGGACTCTGGCTGATGTCAACTAAGCTCAGCTCCAGTTACTTGGGTCTTAGTCGTAACTGGCTATGTAAGTGTACTAAATGGTACCTACACCATTTCCACGATGGGATATCATCAAATGACTTTTCCCGCTCTGGGCGGAGATGAAGGGAGTGTCAGACTCTTACTGACTAAAACCCACTTGTGATCCTTCTTGTGCCCTTTGCGTTCCAGGACCACGGTGACTCTTTCGAACAAATTCCGCAACTCTAGCAGACACCATTTCCACCTGACACTATAGGTGTGATGGCATATTATGTTACACATTTACAATGCAAACAAATTGTGTCTTTAAAAGTATGAAACCTGTTTCAATAACTTTAAGTTGACTTACCAGTTCCACATATTATTTCCTGCGTGACTGTTTTACTAAAATTAACTGTTAGTATATCGTCCTAGTTTCCTTGCATATCATTTGCCAACAAAGATACAATAAGACGGTTAAAATGATGTTAGTTTTTCAACATCTTCTAAATCCTCGAGTTAATTCGCGCAGTCACCGTTATGATCGTTGTACGTGGTAAGAATCCCAAATTATGTAAAAATTAATTATTAATTTCACAATTAAATTCGAGCATGAGTGTGCGAGTAATTAACGAATAACGGACAGACAGCTCTCTGGAGCATGTCGTCTGTGATGTATGAAACGTTTGAAGCTCTACACCCGTATGATATAAAGGCGTACAATTTACAGCAAACCTTTTGGTCGCTTTCCATCCTAGCCCAAAAATAAACTGATCATTCTTTACTCGAAAGCATCAGAATAATTTTACCGACAAATCCTGCTAAAAATACAACAATTTGACGAAAATTTCCGATCGACGGTCACTGGAAAACGTTAATATTTGCGCGGAGCTCTAAAAAAGACTGAGTTTATTTCAAGCTGGTACATGGTTTTAGTTGTCAAAGCAAACCACATTACAATAATTAAATAAATCCCAATAAATGCATAATTAAGAATGACGCATATGGAGTACCGAGTTATGCCGTAAAAGTAACTCAAATGTAGAGCACACTACAGAAAAGGTAAAAATTAGAATGATGTAGTAGATAGGTACCTACACAAATTGTGCCTAAATATAATTAGTTGCTCGCGATTATAAAACTCCAGTAGGACATAAACGCATCATAGTTACAGCTAGATGTTCAACATAGCTTTTTAATTGCTAACTTAACATACATATGTACGTTCTCCTATTAATCGTGATTATGCGAGTGTGAAAAATGTATAAAATTACAATTTTCTCTGAGTCACTCTTTATTGTAGTATGTTATTTTATTACTTATATATACTTACGGAACTCTGGTGCAATAAATAAGAAAATGATTTTCACGCAGAACACTTAGTAAAGACAATAGTGTAATTGCTCTCAATAGTTAAAATCATTTTAGTTGTCTATGGTCACTATTTTGATAGTGATACACTGACCACAAGGACACTTACTAAATTGTAGTTAAACATTGTCATGAAATAAGGTCAAATGAAATGTCCTATCAAAAGGAAGTGGTGAAAGTATTAACAACAATATTCATATTAATCCAAAAATTGAAAATCTATCTGCTGTTACTTGTTTTCTTTGTTCATCCCTAAGAATGAATTAATAGTCATCCTGTCAGAACATAATACATTTTACAGAACAAAAAATACAACCGACTGCCAAATAAAAAACTACAAAATATAAAATAACTTGAATTTCGGAAGTCGATGTTTTTGGTTGTTTTTTCGTTTTTTGACACCGACTTCCAATATTAAAGCCGGTGGTTGTATTTTTGTTAAAAGTTATTTTCACGTTTAGTGGTGATACCCCACAACTAAATTGCACACTTTTCACACAATTCACAGCGTACCGGCGGCGGCGTGATGAACTGATTAAGTTATAAATAGTGTAAACAATTAACAGTCATGCGATTTTAGCTATCCCGGAAGATTTGCTATCATATTTTGAAGCCGTCCGTTGCCTATCTCCAAAGTTCTTAATCAGATCTTCACCAATTTGAAATGGGACCAGTCCGGTAACAAGATGGTTTTCAACCATCTTGGAGCAGAAAAAAGTTATAAATACTTTTTAGCTGTTCCTATAACCGTCATGGAACAAATAAGTAGGTACTGAAACAGCTTGCAGTTGATAACAAAGGTACTAAATGAAAGACATTAAAGTCGAACGAAATGGATGTTTAACTTTAACGATTGCTGTCGTGATCGTGAGACTGCTCAACGAATAACCGCGGAAAGTTCGTACATGTCGATATGAATCGTTAAGATATAGGCACATTATGTTATCTTTTAACGGTACCAACTTAAATTCTGTATAAAATGGCAGTAGCAGCCAAGTGTCGAATATGGCCACTTACCGACGACGTGTGAAAAAATAAAGTTTTATTTTTTTGGGTGAAAACTTCTTTTTTTCAAATATTGCGAAGATTCGAATCCTTTTTGTTAGTGTTATTTTGGTTTTGCCTTTTATATTACCTCGGACGATAATTGGGATCGGCTTTTTATTGTATAATTTGCTGTAAGTGCATTGGAGTGCTGTTTGTTGACATGTTTTAACTTTGACTTATATGAACTTTTTTCAGACTGTAATTATGTATCTGTTTGTCTCATCAAAACTATTTTTTTTCCTAAAAGATGTAGTGTTCTCTGAATCCAAACGAACCTATTCCTTATCCCTATCCTATAAAAAAGTACGGTATAAAAGATTGCCTAAAGCTTTAGTGAACATCAAAAGTTTCAAAAGTTTTTTTATTCGTTTTTTATGTTAGGTGGGTTTGCTTTTGACAGAGACAAAGTCTACGATGTAGTGAGATTACCAAGAAGAAGCCTATAGTGAACAGGCTTCTTCTGGATGAGCTTTTGAAGAGATTAGGACACCACAGATAAGACAACATTTGAAATTTTCTTAAAAAATCGAAAGAGATCTAGATCTGTGTATGTTTAGAACTTTCGGCTTTCTGTCGCTTGTCCGTAATGTATTCTATCATCAGTGAAAAATAAACATTAGTGTGTAAGCATGCGCTAAATTATACGCTTGTATTGATTTACAAGATGAGAATAATTTGACAAGGGTTATCAAGTACCGTTCCGAATCCGGTCTTTGGTAAAAATTACAATAATCCCAAGGTTTACCTCGTCATGTTTTGGTAATCAATACCTATTATATATCTACTTCAACGGAATACGTGAGTTTATGTATGTATACTCTATGTTATCATCATTTTCTAGGCAGGAAAATATGTAGAATGTAAACAAGCCGCCAATTTGATTCATGATTCATATTGTATTTACCTCTCTACTGTACAAAATTACCAATTTTATTAATAAATTAGCTGTCATTCATTATTAAAGACGTTATGTTGCGCTCGGAGCGGGTGTTGTTTACGAAAACACAACGCGCGCCGAAAACAATGGGCCTAGGTCGTTATCATCGGCTTTATTCATAAATCCATTGTTTGAATCGTTAAATCGAGGGAGTGTAGCCGCGTGGAATGAATGGATGCACTTGTCGCGTGATGCATGGAGGCGGCGGCTTATCAGGGCGCGCGGCGGCGGGCGACGGAGCAGGCCGGCCCGGGCCGCAGTCAGTCGCGCCGCGCGCACCAGGCCCCACGCTCCGGCCGCTCCAGCGCTCCGCGCCGCCCTTATCACAACATTCCCGCATTGGGATCGATCCGCATGTCTCCACGCGCCTCGCACTGATAACGACTGCTCTCGTAGTCGACGTGACACTGTGCCCCGAGTGCTACTGGATACACTCCCAAATACTAACGTGCTTGTGTTTGACATGTGATTTTACCTTCTGATTTTTAATTAGACAGTTCAGGATAATTATTGAGTTTCAAGTTTCATATTCAAGGATAAATGTGAGTATTTAAACTATTTTTGTTTTCAAGTTTCTTAATTGCAAACATTTTATATATATTTTTTAAGATTGTTATCTCTGGTAATCCCTATCTCAATCTACAATAATAAAAACAAAAACAAAAAAAAAAAATATTTTCAACAACCTGTATAATTTACCAATAATACATTTAGTAATATAACATATTAGTGACCTTTGGACACAAATGATGTTTTATTAAAATTGACAATTTCATTAGGTAGACAGTAAATATCTTCAAAATGCACTTTCACGTTTCATTCATCTATTTTCGAGAGTGGCCGACAGACAGTCACCGCTAATAGATCGGTAAATAAAGTAAAAAAAATTACACTGCTCAGTAAATAACGGGGTCAAAAGATACGCTTTGGTAAAATTTTAACTTCAATGTCTTGAATTACAAGGCATTTATCGTAACTTGTTTCATTATTATGGCTTTGAATTGCTCTTTATACGTACTAAATTACCTGTGGAAATATTTTTTCAGAACTAGTTACTAAAGATGATAGCATTTTTAAGGCATGTTCAAGAAGTTGAGGTACAAATCTTTACTTTTTGGGAATCCCTGAAAAGTGCATTCGAAATTCTGCTTAGATGTTTTGAAAATAAATTAAACTAGGTAGGTAGTATGTAAATCTTCGAAATTATCCCATAAAATAATCATTCATGGTTTCTGAACACAAAAGAAACAGATCGTTTTGTATTCCGTGTATACCTTTAGAAGTCAGGATGTTAAAGAAACATCACACACAGATATTTTTACCCAAAGAGGCGAACATTAAAGAGTTACCGAATGAAACCCACTGAACAGCTGCTCCAAAGGAAACAAACTGCTTTTTATCACTGTAAAAGTGTATGTGTATCTTTCACGTTTCAAAACCATATAATACTGAACAGAAAGTGTAGTTTTAATTTAGTACTTACATTCAAGGCTGGCATTCGAAATAAATACGCGATTTGGGTTTTATTGATTTAAATTGTTCATTTTTAAAGAATGAACTAATAGGAATATATAAAGTTTTAATCAGCGATAAGTATGAAGTTATCAAAATAGGGTTAAATTCTTATCGATTTCTGAATAATTCTTTAATTCCCTGAACTTGAAACATAATTGTAAGTAGCACTCGGATAGGTATATGATATTTAAACTAATATTATAAAGATTGTTTGTTTGTTTGCATTAAATAGGCTCCGAAACTACCAGCCCGATTTGAAAAATTATTTCACTGCTGGAAAGCTATACTATCCCCGGGTGAAATAAGCTATATTTTATCCCCATATTCTCACGGCAACGGGAACTACGTGGGTGAAACCGCGAGACGCTGCTAGTGTGCTTATAAAATTATCCCAAAACATTCATCAAAACCTAAGTAATCGGAATATTTGCGACAAACATCTGCGACAGAGTAAGATTTCTTCATCTAGCCGTATGTTTAAGTTCATCAACCATCGTATAGACTTACTGCTGTAGTTAGACCTTTATCAAACTTGTGGATAGCATGGAGAATTATTTAAAAAAATATTAACGATATAACACAAAAGTATAATATAATATCCTGTATCGGAAAAACAAAAAGAACATCTGTAAACGGATGCAATGCAACGTGTTGGAGAATTTGGAGATGACAAAGCGCGCATGGATCGGGATGAGGCAGCGAGATCATGCCGGTACACCGCGCTGTGCTGCTGAGATGACGGCCACTGTGGCACACTCGCATTAGACGCCCGACGACTCCTGCGCTATTACTCCTCGTCATAATCACACGATGGCCGCGATTACTGCGCACAGAAGTAGTGAATGCTCGGCAGAGGGTGATTGTGCTCCGCTAAACGAACAACTTTGTAAAATGTCATCGCGATCGTACCTACCTCGCGAGTACGATAATTAGGTGACAATCACCTTGGCGAATATTCGAACGTTTGAGCGGGAACAAAACAACGAACAAAATAACAAACGACTGATACAAGTCGAACTTGTTTGTGTTTACTGTAACTACTTAAAAAGTTTTTCTTTATTCGTTTAACAATTTTTTAGTAAACTTGGGACGAACAGGAAACACGTTTTCATTATTTTCATGGCTATTTAATTAATATGTAGACGATGGGAATTACTTAGATCATTCCTCTTTCAATTAAGTGAAGCGATTTTTGACATGTATCTTAGGTTAAATTTTAAGTGTACCTAAGGTTTAACAAACTCTTTAATGGAATATAGTCTATCACAATGCTGTCTGAACAAAGATAAACGTATACGACACTCACACCATACGTTTATAAGGTCCATAATTCAATAACACGTGTCCATAATTAAACTTATATCACTGCTCTAAAGTCACTTACGTATAACATCTTGAAAGTTGTAATACTTGTAATAAGAATAAAAATCAGCTTGTCTTATTAATTACAGCTGTTAATCGATGCTTGAAATGCTGCGACATTTACATGCTCAAGGCTACAGTTGCGGTGAAATAGCCTTTGTGTCTGTATGTAGGTACTTTACAAGCTATACTTAAAATATGTTGTAAAGTAGTTAGCCGTATCCGTTATGGGGCATCAAAATGTGTGCAATAACTTATAACTTTGAACCATCCTGTGCGGCGGCGCATTTACTTTATCGTTTAACCTTGATACAAATATTATGATGTCTGTTCTTGAACACAGCATATGATTTGACATCGTGATACGTTTTATATACAGGCTGTTGATACCACCCAAGGTTATAGCAAAAACGATTTTAACTTAATAAAGTAAATATATTTACTTGTGTCCCGGAAAATTGTCCCCGTATTACTGTAAAATATCATCATATCAAATTGAAAAGTATTTTTGACGCATAAATATATTATATTTTTTTTTTCATTTGTGATTTTATTCTATAATAAACAATTTTTTCATAATACATCAGGAATATATACTTAATCTAATACAGATTTGTTAAGATTTTACGGAGTCAGCAATTTTTCGGTGACACATAGAAAAAAATAAACAACCCATCAGTGTCGCCGCTCTGGTGCACTGACATTAGCTCTTGATATTTACCTACTGCTTACACTTGACAATCTAAGCCCACACTCATGTGTGTACTCACTACAGCCAAGTGTTATGGCAGCGTGGTAATAGTCCACAACAATATTTAAAAGCACGAGTTTACCGCACACTATCAACGTTAGAAAATCATGCAAAATAATCATCATGAACATAAATTCTTGATTATACACGCTGCGTTTGCGTAAATATTAAACGTACGAACACTTTTATCATATTCTGCGGTTTCCAGTTGCTAATGTTGGAAACATGCCATATACAGCGTGGTACACTTACGTATAATGTGTGTGTATGTGTGCATCTCGCGTTAATCTGCAAACATTAAAGTTTTTACTTGAGATAAAACAGAGCTCATTGAGTTCGTGTGCGATGGGCCGCGGCACGCACATGCGCGCGGCGGCCTGGATGCCACCAGACCGTCTCGTATTAATATCTGGACAATTCATCAACATCGCCCTCGGTAATTAAACATTCATGTTGCGCCAGAGCATGTTTTAGCAGAATTCATTTCCACTACGTTTGAAGTCACGGTCTCGCGCAATCACTTTTGGTTGCAGAATGCGGATGTTTTGTGCGTGTCAAGCAAGTGTGACAGCATCTTAGATTAATTTAATATTAGTGGTAAGTAGTGTTGTTTTTAGTAATGCGCGACCGTGATATCGTCATATCGCGTATGTTCTGTAACTTGTATGCCAGTATGGTAGAAATAATAAAGAGTATTCTATTCTATTCTATTCTATTCTATTCTATTCTATTCTATTCTATTCTATTCTATTCTATTCTATTCTATTCTATTCTATTCTATTCTATTCTATTCTATTCTATTCTATTCTATTCTATTCTATTCTATTCTATTCTATTCTATTCTATTCTATTCTATTCTATTCTATTCTATTCTATTCTATTCTATTCTATTCTATTCTATTCTATTCTATTCTATTCTATTCTATATTATTTACAGTTTTTATTATTAACTATGTAATTTAATTGGAACTCTATGTTCTTTCAATAAGTTCTATTTTGGTCAACCTGCTGTTCCTCTGCTGGACAAAGATCTCAGCCATCCTTCCCCAATTCTCGTTATCTTTAAAAGCATACTTTCATTATTTTTGGGAGCTTATTATAAAACCTCATATGAGATTCCTGCCTAAACATGTGTACATAGCAGAAACATCCTATAACTATCATATAACTTTGATCTTAATATGTTTATAATTAAATGTGTTATTAGTTATAATAAAATAATAAACTGCAATTTAAATGTTCGAAAATAAGTAAAGCACAGGTAGATGTGGAAGATTATATGTTAGTAGTACCAACGTATCTGTTAAAATGTTGTTTTAATATTTTTATTACGAAATAAAGGTGTTTTTATGATAGGTATGGAGTGGAATGATTTCAGAATGATTTAATTTTTTAACAGTCTTCAAGAAAAGGAGGAGCATCTCAATTCGGTTGTATTTTTTGTTTGTTATTTCATAACTGTAATTTATCAACTGATTTGAAAAAATATTTTTTCTGCTAGTGATTGCGATATTAACACAAACACAATCTTGGTAAATCGCCTTAAAAATAAGGAAGAAATAGAACTTGCAAATCTAAATATCTATTTTAAAGCAAAAGGTCACTCACTTACTAATCTCGAAATATCGAAAACCGCTTGACGTATAAAGATGAAACTTGGCAGGGAGGTAGTCTGGAATAGAAGTCCGCTAAGAAAAGATTTCAGGAAACTCCCCCCCACAAAAGGGAGAAACAGGTGGTGTAAGTTATTATGTAAAATTGTATTCCTTGGCCCAATATACTTGAAACATACCACGATTATAAAATATTCTCATTATTGAAGTTGAAAATCTGGCAGTTGGTTCCAGGCACCCTTCGAAACGAGTGAAGGAAGTTTGAAGTTCTTCAGGGTCAGAACGATCCACAAGTACGAAGTCGCGGCCAATGTGCTAGTATAAAATATTGTCAAAATATTAATTTGGCTGACTAATCATTGTCGAGAACCTCGTATTATGAAATACATAGCAATTGAAAAATTCTTTTGTGAGAACGGTGTTAGTTGGTGAACAATGAAAATAACAACACTACTTGAGACAAAGTCAAAATATAATACTCGAATTATATAAATAATGTAAAATGGGACAAGTTGCCGGCAACCTTTAAAATAATCTTGATATAATATGTAGAATCATTAATGTGGACAACTTATAGGAAATAACGTTTTTACTGAGATTAGCACGCGACGATCAGAAACTCACTTGTTAGTTGACTGCGCAAAGACTTTGTTGCTTAATGTAGGTAACTAAATAGCATTCGTGATAGCCTCTGCAAGTCGTAAACGATACCTGCCTGAAATTAAAATAACTAGTACGTCCAGTCCAGTTTAAACATAATTCACGAGTTAACACCCACTCAATTACCTAATCGAGTAGTTACTTAATAACAAAGCAGACGAGCCATTCAGACATTTTAAAAAGTGATTTTAAAAAGAACAAATTGGTCAGCGAACTGGTTTGGCGTAACTCCGGAAGCGAACAGGTTCCGTGGCGCCGAGATAAGTCCTAATTGGAATTTTAATTTTTACTAATCAATGATGCTTGTGAATGGCTCGCTGCAGGGAATCGGTTTTTCTGAAGCTATTACGTATATTAAGTAACACGGCTTTCACTGGATCAAGTTATTCGTTACAATCGTACCATCACGCAACCGTTTTTAGGTAACTAAACTGCTGGTCGTACGCACAATGGACATGTGACCACGTTACGGCGCATAGACCACGCTAACGGCTTTGACATAGGCAACCTACATAGACCTCAAAACTGACCTCTAAATTCGAATTGCCGTTTAAGCCACTCGATGCTATGAAATAATTAAATCAAGACAAGGGCTGTAGCTGTGGTGCACTTTACCATAAACATTATGTATGTAGTATTTTACTCGCAAATTGCTCGAATTATAGTAAAAGTCTAGCTTAGCTCTCCAGGACAATAATTGCTAACCACAATAACAGATTCATGGCTCCAAAGTTTGCAACAAAGCAGGATGGTGAATCATTTTTGTAACTTTTCTGTTTTTGATAAATTCACTTGAAAGGCCCATTTCGTGACCGCGAAGCATGACCGACAGCTATAGATAATTGCTCGAGATAATTGGTGAATTCTGTTGATCACACGTGGAACTAATCGACATCGCGAGTTCCGGATAACAAAGTATGAGAATATTGTAGCGATCCGATCTACTTGTTTTGAAAAGAAAAACGCGTGATCATTACCAGTGACGTCGAAATATCATATTATTATAATAGGCTATTGTTAGTAACGCGAAAGTACGTGAAACGTGTTCTTTTATTTACACTGAGTAGTGGGAATTACCTATTATTTTATAAATAATCAAATCATCCATATTGTAAGCACGTTTTGTGTGCCTGTCTCTTTTGTGGTTAATGATGGTTTCCCAAGTTGCCACTAAAATACATACTTATTATAATTGACATCTATCTATGCATTTTTCAAAGTAGGTTCCCATTTATATTAAAACATGTTTTGTTGCGGATCCAGAATTCCAGCAGAATGTATGAATCTACGTCACACGAGTACAAAAATCTTTGTCGAGGAAATATAACGATATGCTAATATGTAATCGTAAATATGGTGAACGTGAAGTGGCTGGGATCCAATTCAGTGACAGGAAACAGTCGAGTTTGTTTTATGGCTAGCTATTAATGTCTCATAGCTGGACGTGCCTGATTTACCTCCGTTCGCTCTACGCTAGGTGGAGCCACTTAACTTCCGATACCGTTGCATGGTACATCACTATCTAATCAATTAAGTACCTCCGAGGAGCATCGATCTATAAAACATATTTCTAAACAAACCTTCAGCTTAGCTATTGAACAGTAGGTACACCGGTACCCTATTAGCCAAAAAGCGGTAAAATAAAAAGGGCTATTAAAGGTATTAGTAAAACAAAAGTAATTGCTTTCCCAAGCAAGTCGGCAGTGTTGACCAGTCGACTACATTCCTGTCATTGTTTGCTGTGCCAGTCTGACGGTGTAAAGGTGTTAGGGTTTTATTAAGCCATGTTTTGTTGTAGATCGTAAAAGTGCATTTGGTTGTAGGAGGAGATAGTTTCGAAGAGCATTTCTCTCGAATGGCTCCGTCCGCCCACGAGGACGCGCGCGCCTCCCGCCCGCCCACGCGCATTAAATTGTTCCCTAACTGTACCCGCGACAAATTGCCCGTGTAGCAGGCATAACAGCGGTCCTTTAATCTTAATATGATGGGCCTCATATTTAAACGTACGATTATACGATGTAAATCAGAATCGCGAGTTACATCGTTAATGCTTAAATTGTATTAGTGCAGTGTGAACCGCAATATTATTTATTATTTTGCTTCAAAAATTACCGACGTAGGTCGACAGTGATAGCTAAAATTATATTTCGAAGTTCCTTTACGTATTGGTACGTTAGTTTGTGGTGCAGCTGCGCTGGTCGGAGGTGCTTCTTCAGATAAACAGCACAGCGCTAATATGAGCAAATAACGCTCCCTTTTTTTTTTTTTTTTTTTTTTTCGATGGGAAATCATCAAATGACTTCTCCCGCTCTGGGCGGAGCGGAAGGGAGTGTCAGACTCTTACTGACTAAAACCCACCCGTGTTCCTGCTTGTGCCCTTTGCGTTCCAGGGCCGCGGTGACTCTTTCGAACAAATTCCGCAACCCTAGCAGGCACTGACCCTATGGGGCCCCGTCTTCTTTGCTGACGGCTCTTTGAGGCGCGCGTGGAACACGACGCGCCGTCGACTTGGGCCTGGTTGCTATCGGACGGCGAGCCACCCATAGCTCGCCATCCGCAGGCCCGCGCCTACGGTGGCCGGGAATCGCCCTGCGTTTCCCGACGCCCGGGGCGTCTTCTCCTGTTGCGGCGGCTGGAGCGAGGGGCTTCCCTCTCTCGCACGCGCTCCGCCTCCTCCTTCGCTAGCATTACTGCTTCGCAGAAGGAGGCGACCGCTTCCCATGCCTCCTCGCTCCGGACCATGGCTTGAACCACGGCCGGCCGCGAGAGGTCGCCGCCGCCGATCGCCTCCACGAGGACACGGCGTTGCTCCGCCCAAGCAGGGCAGGCCTCCACCGTATGCTCCACCGTGTCCTCCGGGCGATCCACACAGTGATGACACCCGGACGTGTCCTCCCGCTGGATCCGACACAGGTACCTCCCGAAACAGCCGTGTCCGGTGAGCACCTGCGTCAGGCGGAAGGTGAGGACGCCGTGGCGTCTCTCCAGCCACTCCTCAAAGAGGGGACTTACCGCCGCAATGGCGGCGTGCCCAGCGCTGGGTTGCAGCAGTCGCTGTCTCCACACCTCCGTGAGATCCCGCCGGAGCTCCGTCCGCTGCGCAGCAATTTGCCGCGGCAGCAGAGTTTCACCCCGGCTTAGCGCCTCCACGCGCAACGCGTAGACGTGCGCGAGGGCTCTCGCCTCTAGATCCCACGGCAGCAATCCGGCAAGGAGGTTCGCCGCCTCGCCGGAGACCGTGCGGTATCCCCGGATCAGCCGGATGGCCATGACCCTCTGGGCCGAGACCAGGTGGCGCGCTGGCAGTCGCCTCAGCGACAGCGCCCACACCGGGGCCCCGTAAAGGGCCATGGACCGCACGATCCCCGCGTACAGCCTCCGGCAGGAGGCGTTTGGTCCCCCTAGGTTGGGCAAGAGCCGCTTGAGGGCAGCCCCGGCCCGCCCCAGTTTGGGAGCCAAACGGCGGAAGTGCTCCGCGAAGTTCCACCGGCTGTCGAGGACGAGACCCAAGTAGCTCATCGTCGACCCGACGCCGATGCAAACCCCTCCCACCGTTATCTGGGATCCCGATGGTGGCCGGTTCCGAGGGCCGTGAAAACACATAGCCTCGGACTTGTGTAGGGCCACCTCGAGACCCAGTTGCCGGATCCTCCCAACGACTGCTGCGACCCCGCGTGTCATCAGGTCGACCGCCGCCTGGTGCGACCCCCCCTGCGCCAGAACCAGCGTGTCGTCAGCGTAGCAAACAACACTGACGCCGCAAGGGAGGTCGCCGCGCAGCACCCAGTCGTAACCGATGTCCCACAGGAGCGGCCCCAGAACCGAACCCTGTGGAACACCGCACGACATCTCTCGCCGATTCCACTCTCCCCGGTGACCGGGGTAGATGACGGCTCTATCCGTCAGGTAGTCCTCGACCACGCGACAGAGGTAGGTTGGCACTCGGTGATACCGGAGTGCCTCCCCGATGCAACTCCAAGGCAGGGTGTTGAACGCGTTGGCGATGTCAAGAGACACCGCCACCACCACCCCGCCCCGGGAAATTGCCTCCTCCGTCGTGAGGGCTCTCACGCGCATGATGGCGTCCACCGTCGAGCGCCCCGCGCGGAAACCAAATTGGTTCTCCGCCAGATCCGGCCCAACTCTCACCAAGTGCTTGACGAGGCGGTTTGCAATGACTCTTTCAAAGAGCTTGCCCACCTCGTCAAGCAGCACGATGGGCCGGTATGCGGACGGAGAGTCCGCAGGGCGCCCTGGCTTCGCAATGAGGACCATTTTCCCCGTCTTCCAGCGACGTGGGAACTGGCCCCTCTCCAAGCATGCGCTTAGGAGCCCACGTAGTCGAGGCCCGAGAGCCTCCGAGGCCAGGACCCAGGCTTTCCCAGGTAAGCCATCGGGTCCTGGGGCGGTATTTTTGGCCTTCAGCCTGTTAACCGCCGCTCTCAGGTCTACCTCGGTCACCTCCGGAGTATCGTCGTCGTCGTCACCGTCGTCGGTGTGGTTCGCATCGGGCACCACGGGTAGACGAGCCATAGGCGGGGGAGCATGGTCCCCTCGCGTAGGGAACAGAGCGCTCACCACTTCCTCCACCAGCTGGGGCCGGAGACTCTGCGTCAACGGGGGGGCCCAGGTGCGGAGTTTGTTCCGCACCATTTTGTAGGGTCTTCCCCACGGGTCCCCGTCCAGAGACTCCAGCAGCTCTTTGCGAGCCAGATCCCTGGCCCGCAAGATCCCCGCTTGGAGGGCGGTCTTCGCCGCTCTGTACTCCTCGTACAGCTCCGCCTCCCTGGCCTGCGCATCCGGAGGGCGGATGCGGAGCCGGCGATGCCTGGTGTACGGGTGACGCGCAGCAACGCACGCTTCTCGAAGCAACGTCAGCTCGCGCGACCACCAGTACACCTGACGGCGGGCGCGTCTTGGCTGGACCCGGGGCATTGCCACGTCGCATATTTCCGACATGGTCTCCCGGAACCGCTCCGCCTCGTCGTTTATGTCAGCAGGCCTGTCCGGTGGTGACACCCAGGCCTGCACGATCGAGGCTTCCAGGAGAAGCTCCCGGTCCAGCTGCTTCAGCGCCCACCGCGGACCACTCGGGGTCTGTCGGACCGGCGCGCTTGAGGTCTGGGCGGAGACGTCGAGCCGGATATACCGGTGATCGGAATAGGTCTCCACCTCCTCCACAACGCGCCAGTCGACGACACGCGGCGACAGAGCGGGGCTGGCGAACGAAATGTCCACCACGGAGTCACCCCGCATCCGCACACACGTGGGGACAGAACCCCGATTTAGGACGACCAGGCCTGTCTCCAGAGCCCAGTCCTCCACCATCCTACCCCGCACGTTGGTGTAACGGGAACCCCAAGCCAAGTTCTTGGCATTGAAGTCCCCGAGAACAAGCACGGGGAGGGGACGATACCCGACGACGAGGATACGCAGCTCCCTAAGGGAGTTGTGGAGCTCGGCGAGAGTTCGGCTCGGGGAGAAGTAGACTCCCACTACTACAATCTCCCCGAACCGTGCTGCTACGCACCCCTGTCCTCTCCTAACGCACTCGAGGGACGGGGTACCGGCGGCGGCCGACGAAATAAGAGCCACTGAGCCGTCCAGGTCCTTCACCCAGTCATCCCTGGGCGGGACGTAGTACGGCTCAGCGACCACGGCGACATTAATCAACCACTGCGCCATGCTCTGGAGCAACAGGTCCTGAGCGGCGGCGCAGTGATTGATGTTCGCCTGGAGGAGGCGTAATGGAGCCGTTATTGGCATTCCATTTCGGCCTCCTCCCGGACACCCTTAGTGGGCTCCGGTGTAGCAGCTGCCGCTGTTGCGGCGGCTACATCAGCGGCGGTGGCAGCGGCGGCGACGGATGCGGCGGCTGGCACGGAGACGGCGGGTGAGGGCCTCTTACCCCCGGCTTTTGTGGGTGGAGGGCAGGCTTTGCCCCCAGCCCAGTGCTCGGCTGGCTTGCCAGCTGCCGCACATGCAGTGCAGTGCGGCGCGGCGTTGCAGGAGCCAGCCTTGTGACCGGGCTGGCCGCAGCGGAAGCAAAGCCCGCTGCGGTCAACCTCCGAGGTGCAACACGCCCCCGTGTGGTTCCCCACTTGGCAGCGGAAACACCTCAGAGGCCTGGGCTCCAGCAGCTTCACTTGCGCCGAGACCCAGCCCACCAGCAGTCTTCGACCCTCGGTGATCTTCTTGGCCGCCGTCACGGGGCAGCTCACCACAACGGTGCGCATGCCCGTGTAGTCAGGACGTATGGTGCCTGCCTTGACTTGCTCGGCAGAGCACCCTCCCGTCCTGACCACGGCGGCCACGACCTCCTCCTCCGTGACGGAGTCGTCCAGGCCCAAGATGCGCATATCAGCGCATTTGGTGGGCCTGGACACTCGGGCATCCTCCGCGTTCAGGGACGCCCTGAGCCTCTCGGCCAGAGCGTCTGCGGTTGGGCCGCTGGCTTCCCCGGGGATCTCCAGCATACGGGCACCAGTCATGGTTACCCTCAGCCGGAGGCCCCCGACGATGCCGAGCTCCCGGAGGTCCACCGTCTCCTTTGCCTTGGCGAGCACGTCGCCGTACGACACGCCCCTCTTGACCGCGTCTGGCTGTAGCGTTAACACTACAGCTGCGGTCTTAGGGGCGCGGAGCATCGCGGCGACGCGTCGCTCCTTTTGCCGCCGTTTTCGCGCCCGTTTCTTGGCCGCCCTGGCTGCCTTGCCCGCCTTCTTCTTCTCCCCGACCACTTGCCAACCGGCTTCGGCAGAGGAGTTGGAAGGCGGGTCGGAAGGTGAGGGCTGCACTACCGGCGCTGGAGCCTGCGCCGCCTGTGCAGCCGCTCCGCCCTTCTTTTGCTTGGCCGGCCCCGGTTTACCCGATGCCGGCTTTGCAGATGCCGACTTCGCCGGCCCGGCCCCTGCGTTGGCCTGGCCGGACGAACCCGGCTTGGCAGCCACGGCGGCCGCGTACGAGGCCGCCTTCTTGCCCTGGGCCTTTTGGTCCGCCGCTAGTGGGGGGCGCAGAACGATGCCCTCCAGGACGGAAAATCGTTCCCGGAAAGCGGCCAGCTCCTGCCGCACCAGGTCCAGCACCTGGTTCTCAGGCGCCGGACCCGACGCAGGCAAGGGCCGGCTTTGCCCCTGCTCTTGCCCCCCTGGAGGCTGTAGCGGCCCCCGTGAACCGGCTCCTCGGAGGCTGGCCAGGTCCGCTCGGAGCTTCTCATTCTCCTTATGGAGAAGCTCCGTGGTGGCCGCCAAGCGGGCGACCTCCTTCCGCAGTTTGGACGTTTCGTCCGTCGCAGGCCTGCGGAAGGTGGCCTCCGCTGCCTCCAGAATAGAGGCCGCCGCCGCGCTTATGGCCCTGTTTTTGGACGCTATCGTCCTCTTCAGGGTCACAGCGCGGACCACGGCCTCAACGGCCTCCGCGAACCCGGCCTTTCGGTCCTGTCCACCATCGTCGTCGGGGGCACCAGCGGCTTCGGACTCGCCACCCGAAGACCCCGAGAGAGGTCTGGGATCACTCATCCCGGGGTGCCGCCCCTCCTCGGCGAGCTTCGCCGTTCGCCGAGCCTCCTGGGCGGCGAGCCGTCGCCCCTTGCCTCCCCGACCTTTACCTCTCTTACTGGTGGGGACTTTGCGAGCTGAGGCCAGCTCTCCCTCGGAGGACGACCCCTGATCATCCTCCGGTCTAGGACGCTTCCGGAAGAACTTGCTGTTCTCCGTAGCCCCCGCAACCTCCCCACCAGTATTCCCCTCGCTCATCGCAGCAGATGCGGAGTCAGAATCTGAATCCGCACCCTTCCCGCGCCCGAGCGACGGCTTCTTCCACAGTTTGGAAGGTAGTGCGCCCTGCACCAGCATCTCCTCCATGGGCTTGGAGCCGGAGGGTCCATGGTCATCATTTTTTTCTGCTGAAATCGTTGTCAAGTTGTCAAGCGTGTGGTCGTCGTGTTTGTCCAAAGGGACAGATGGAAGGCGTTTGTTGCCCACCCCAGAATACGGAGGGCAGCCCGCCGAAGCGGGGTGGGATTCCCCGACTGCTGAGCAGTCGGGACCCACCTGGGGACTTATTTCGCAAATGCCTGGGTCCATGATTTCCTTTAAAGGGTGCGGTCCCTGTATTCTCCGCCCCATCTCAGGGCCTCCTCTCCTCCCCTCACCTCACTGCTCGCTCGCTGCTCCCACAGTCACGTCTGATGATCAGACGCGTACCAGAGAGCAGCGAGCAAGCCTGACACGCACACCGTCCGCAGACCCAAACACTGCTCAGGTCTCCGAACGGTGTGCCCCTCGTGTGTCTCTCTTTGTCTGATCCCTCACTTGCGACCTTCCGGCATGAGTGGCTCTACCGGGAAAGCTCGCAAGATCATTGGGACGCGCAAGCCCCACCACGACGGCAACGTGGAGACACATTCGGTGGGGAAATAACGCTCCCTCAGGTAGAGGTAGGTATCTAGTATTTACTGCTCAAACAATACCTACGACAACTTAACTGACAATATTTGTACTTAGGTATTTAAACTTACCGATTTAAGTTCTGTTTATATTGAATTTCTTGCAAGTTTTTATTTCTTTTCTAAATGTTATTGCCATTAACATATTTGTTGAGATCTGACGAAAATCTAATCTATACAAACAATCCCAGTAATTGAGCTTTTTATAAACAATATAGCATAAGCATAATCAATCAGCCTTTTAATGTTCCCACTGCTGGGACTCAGGCCTTCTCTCTAGGAGAGGGAATGGGCCATAATCCGCCACGCGGGCCCAGTGCGGGTTGTTGAATGTCACATGTCTTCGAATTTTTGGTTCTATGACAATCATGCCGGTTTCCTCGCGATGTTTTCTTTCACCGTGAGAGCAGAGGTGATGAAATTAATTACACAAAGCAATGTTACTAATACATAAAATCTAATAAACAGGATATTTTACGAAGATGTATGTATATGTTTTGTTTTTGTTGCATTATAAGTAGGAAATGGCGAATTAGTTTTACAGTATTGGCAGTCTACATTTTATATGATCCGAGAATAATTTATAAAAAAGAATAATCTAAGGTTTGAATAAAAATCCGCGACGCATTTATATGCATTCATTAAGCTGACAGCAATTTTATCTCTTACATACGTTTCCGATGTAATATACTAAGATAAAAACAGTAACCGCTAGAAACTTATTACAAAGTAAGAAACTCACATTACGATTTGCGGAATTACAATCTGCTGTGCACATTATAAACGTTACTTTTAACTGAGTGAAACTTTATACTGACGATCTTGGCCCGGATAAGCTGTTCCACACGTTACGATATTCGAACGTTCAGGACTTGAAATAACCTATTTGCTCGTCGCGTCGCCAATCTTTGGTTGAGCTCCAAGTTCTATTGTGTCTAAGGTTTTTGTGATGAAATTTGTCATTCCAACATGATCACATTGTCATTTTGCTAAAAATTCACAGTCTGCTAAATTCATAATGGTCAATCATTGGTCGGTCAATGGTCTCATAATACCCACTTTTTGATAACCGAGCTATTAAAAGCAATGACTGCACAATGACGTTCTAATGATAGGGCACTGATTAAAGGAAGTGTCAAAATTACCGCATACGTCGGTCATTCATTTGTCATTATGTACGAGATTACCATTCTCTGCCATTTCTTTCAATGGAGTGTCAGTGGTTGACCATTGGAAAGCCATAGTGACGTTTTTATATTAGTAGAGTACCAAACTTGACAAAGTGAACCATTATAAAATCAATGATATACCATTCTGACACTTAGCAGACTTGGGGCCCTGTACAAGTGCACTTTTTTAAGCTAACTTTATGAATGAATCACCGAATCAGTAATTCGTATTGCGAGTATGGGAGCGTTATAATTGAGTTTATTACATGTTAGTAGGAAGATCTTTAGGCTTTATATAATCAGACTGGAAGTATCATGACTAATTGAAAGAGAGATAACTAAAACGATTGTGCAATGAAATCCCTATGTAACACCCGAACGCAAAGCAATACCTCCTCAAATATAACTAAACTAGCGACTCGCTCCGGTTTCGCACGGGTGCAATGTAGATACTAATGTTTCCTCTACTATAATATGCATTTATACATATAAACCTTCCTCTTCAATTACTCTCAATCTATTAAAAAAAACCGCATCAAAATCCGTTGCGTAGTTTAAAGATTTAAGCATACATAGGGATATAGGGACAGAGAAAGCGACTTTGTTTTATCATAGTATAAAACAAAGTCGCTTTCTAGTGATAATAATTTACTCACGCGATATCCCCAGTGCAGGACTCATGTGGTACTGCTGCAGTGGGCCAATTCTTGACATTGGCAATTGGGAACATTAAAATGAATGATGCAAACAAAGTCACGTGCAAGCTCTATAACCTAGTAAATAGGTAGGTACATACGTATGAGTAAGTTGATAATGATTACATAGGATCCTCTTGTACTTAAATATTTTCACCTACTTACCTAGTATTAATTTGTAAATAAGAAGTGTGTGCCTATCTATTTAACAATTATGTATATGGCTCGGAAAAATCAAAGAATAGAAATACACCAATTTGATGATCTGATCTGATAGCTACCTGCGTAGGTAGATACACGACATACCTTCGTTTATCCTAAAACCTTAGATAAAATATGTATTTCTTATTTTTATTTTATAAATAACCAACAAATGAATATCATTAGTCGCTTGTTTTGCGGTCACAAGAGCTCCTTGAGTTACCGCCAAAGCCCGTTTGTGTTTACATTTAGCTACAAACAATGAATCTTACTTTCCAGATTCGAGTAAAGGCTCGGCCACATATTGTTTTGTTAGTTCTTTGTATTCTGCAGGTAACTCAATAAAATTTATGCCATGCACCGTGCTTCTTAAATACACAGTTAAACAAAGCAAAAAAAAATCGAAGAGGAATTCTGTACTAAGTTTCCTACAGTTAAACTTAAACTTAGTACGAATTCCCTTTTCTTGTATTTTTACAAGGGAATTGTTATAATAGTAATAAAGCCTTGTATAGCTTTATTACTATTATACCAATTATGGCGCCATCCAGCAGACAGTTTTAAGCCAGAAAGGCATTAGCTTAATTATGATATCCCCTCTGCAGGCATTTAGGATGTCGCTCGGTGAGAGATTAGGCTGCATTGTCCATAGACAGCCGAATCCACCACGCAAGCCCAGAGCGGGTTGGTGGATGGATTACATGTTTCTTCAATTTTTGGTTCTACGGCATTTCTTCGGGCACAGCGTCGACGGGTGTCCTCTCGATATTTTCCTAAACAATTTAAGTAAGACTAGCTCAACCGAGCGGCTTCGTCCGCGTGAAGATCAGAAGACATAAAAATGACCCTGTATCCTTTTCTCGTGTCCAATCTATCTCTTAACCAAAAATTATCAAAATGGGTTTAGCGTTTAAGGCGGGAAAACGTAAAAAACAGACAAACTAAACTTTAGTTTTTATAATATTATTAATTTATTATAGAAGTATGTAGGTAGTTATAAAACAAATTGCACAAAGTAATGTGTGATCAACCGCCTATGACTATAAAGCTAGGTCGTGGTCAGAGTTTTTACCTCTGGATCACCACTAGTTTTCTCTGTCCAAAAACATGTTTGTCGTCGGCACTGCAGTGTTAATTAATAAAGCGCTTATTACACTATCCAATTTTTAGGAAACCTAATTCGGATACAATTTAGGAATTCGAACTAAATCGGCCTCTAACTTTAATTACACTATCCTGTTTCCTAAATTGGCTTCCTAAAAATTGGATAGTGTAATAAGCGCTTTAGACTATGGTCCATTAATATTACTGGTACCTGATAAAGGTAAAGTCTAGCTGAGTACCTATATAAGTAAACATACGAGTAACTACAGCTTTGACCTACATTTTGGAACGGGCATAAAGCGCAAACTTTCTGCCTGAAAATTCAAAACTGCTTGTAAATGGGATACCTAATTGCAGTGGCGGCTTTAGGGAATGAGCAGGGCAACTGGCCGGGGCCTCGCACTGGCAGCCACTCGCGCGACCTGGTTTTAAACACTGTAAAAACGTTTAAAATGTAATTAAACGTTTTATATTTTTAGCAATAAAATACAGTTATTTCATATCAAATTACAATTTTTCGAATTAGAGGAATTTGGTGACACTAGATTGTTTCACCTTTATAATTATTCAAATTGGAAATTTCGTAGTTCACACGGGTTTTTTTTTCGTTATATTCTTTCATATTATAAACATCGTTCATCTCTGAAAACGTAAATAACATACAAAACCGGCCATGCCGTTTATTAGTTTTAGGGAGACAAACGTACGGAAAAACTATTTTTTATAGTAACGTTACTACTGACAGTATAGATCAAATCTTAGGAAAAACCGTAAAACCGGTTTAAACTTGCGTTTCATATTCAATTTAAAAAAGAATAAGGGGCTCGCAAGGGTCTGCCGTTCGGGGCCTCCCAAGGGTCTCGGGCCGTCCGGGGCCTCGCAAGGGTCTGCCGTTCCGGGGCCTCGCAACGGTAAAGGCCGCCCTGCAGCTAATTGAAATAAGTGCCTTGAGTTTTGAGTTAGTCAACAGAACTGTTATACCATATAATGAGTCTGTGGTTAATCGCATCACATTGCTCGCATGCTTGTCATTCGCAGCCGAGAAGCAGCTCTGTTGGAGATTAACTTGGTTACTTACGTACGGTACTCGCTAAGCCTGCCGGATTATTATAATGTAGGATGTAGGCTGCTCTAATGAAAACTTAAATACCAAGCCTCAGCACAAAAATCAAAAGCTGGGCGTCAGTGTATTCTGGGCTTACATATTTGTCAATTTAACGTGTACAATCGCATACATTGTTGTATTGTAAACGCGTTCACAAAGAAATTATGTAGGTTTCAAAACAATGGAATCTCGTCTCATCCATTTTAATGTCAGACGTTTCTAATTTTACAGGTTGCGATAAAGTATTCAGTGTCAAAACTTCCTAAGTATTAAGTTGTTAGCGACTTACAATAAGTATTTAAGCTGATTTAAGTAGGGAATTTATGCATGTTTAGATTATAGCTACATCAATTTGGTAGATAGTAAAAGGCGGTTGTTGTGTGGGTACACTCGTGTACAGAGCGGGAGTATTCCTTCTAGGTATTTGCGTGTTGGCTGTCCCGGTCGCGGCGTGACTCAAACTCGCCAACGTTGCCAGTGAGCGCTCTACCACTCTACGTCGCCGCCCTATTGTCCTGCAATAGATGGCGATAAAACTCTCTACGTGACGGAATTTTTATGTTTCCGATCCCTAGACAAGTATTAAATAAGCTTTATGAAATAAAAAGATCGTGCTAAAGTTATTTATGATAGGTACCTAACGATAAATAAAGAAAACGTATTTGATAAGATTGAAAAAAAAAAAACTTGCATCGCGGGACTCGTATTGCGGGATCTAATTAATATTCAAAGCACTTAGTTTTAATCTAGATTGATACGAATCGACGCTAAAATGCGACACGTTAGTCTGATATGCATCCCTCGTTTGTAATTGGAAAGTCATTTTAATGAATAGTCTAAGTTTCATTTTCACAAATAGTCCAGTAGGGATATAATATTTTTCACATAAAACCTTCGATAATTCTAAAGTTTTTAATTTTCGCTGAGTGGATAAGTTTCGTAAATTCATGGCTATTTACAAAAATGCTAACAGTTTAGAGTGATGCAATAGGTATTAAGTAGGTATTTCTTATTATTTCGTGTTATACAAATATTAGAAAATTTAAATTAAAACAGTATACGGGTTCTTTGTAAGCACTATCTAAAGGATATATGAGTGAAAATGCTAACAGATAGGTACTATGGAACAATAGAAATCTAAAAATGTCCCGTAACTCATTCAAAATTTTTTTTAAGTTTTTCAATTCATTTCTTATATACTTAAAGAGATTAGTTATACCTTACAACAAAAGTTCTAACAACTAAGTATATGGCTGCGCGAGTAATTGTATTTTTTCTTTATGATTAGCGACATATTGAATTTAAGTTTATAAAGTTTGCACTGTATATTCGTAATAATAAACTCTGCTACCACACAAAAGTTTCAACAAATGCATAATATGGCTTTTGTTTAAATTGCGAATAACTATTTTCGATAACGAGCCGCGTAAGTAGTACGGCGCGTGCGATCGCTGCTGAGTAGCAACACTCCCCCGCCCGCTCCGATCGGGGATGTCTCTATCGCCGCATACCTACTGACCGCTTTTAGTTGCCAAAGTAGGTACCTAGGTACATACATGTTCGGTACGTAACGCTTCAGAGCAGTAGATACTAACAACAGAGAGATGGCCACCATACTAGCAAGTGTAATTGTAAATTAGTCACTAATTTTTTCATTTACTAATAAGATTAGACATTTAAACAAAACTTTTTAAAAGTCCGTTCAACCGATTTGTATTTCTATTCCGTAAGCATAAAGATGGCATTAAAAGCAAAATCGTGATTATAATACCTACCAACTATTTACTGCAGCTGCCATTTGTCATGCCACCAACGTAATAGAAGTCAAAATCGGTTGAACGGACTGTAAAAAAGATTTATTTCAATGTTTAATCTTATTGTGAATAGAGTATCGTGTGCGATGAAAATTTAAAAGCACCATTTGTTTGACGGGTCCGAATAGGTAGACAGCATTTCTTATAGTATCAGAGACAAAAAGTGACTTTGATTTTTCGGGTTTCGGAATAGGTATCACTAAATGTACATTAAAAATAATGAAACAAAAACAGGTAAGGTGCATTCGGCTAACTCCGAAAATCGGGATATTCCAATTATATCAAATATCTAGAAATCTCAGCATATTTTTTTGCTCTAACAACATTCGAATACAACCCCGCGTATGGGGAGTGATGCATGTACATTATTCAACTGGTTGTTTTTTAATTCGATAGATATTCGTTTAAGTGTACTGTTGAGTAAGATTAGGACACTCTAGCTCAAGCTTTTTTTGTTTTTATTGGAATTATTCTACTCGGGTAATTCTGAATTATAAACCATTAGGTTTTACCCGAATATTTATTTTACAAAGAAATAAGTCGGCAGTTCTAAATTTTTGCTCCTAATTGAAATATTAAAAAAAACTTTTCAATGTGCACTAACGTGTTTTAAACTGTCAACTGTCATTTTATTTAACTGTTTTTTTTGGTTCAAGCTTTTTTTGTTTTTATTGGAATTATTCTACTCGGGTAATTCTGAATTATAAACCATTAGGTTTTACCCGAATATTTATTTTACAAAGAAATAAGTCGGCAGTTCTCAATTTTTGCTCCTAATTGAAATATTAAAAAAAACTTTTCAATGTGCACTAACGTGTTTTAAACTGTCAACTGTCATTTTATTTAACTGTTTTTTTTGGTCAACAAAAACAAGGAGTACGTTTTACCTAACTATTGCGTAGTAAATCGATTGGCGATGCAATTAAAACAATGGAAAAATGTTGGTTTGTATTTTTAAGAAAAAAAGTGGTATATTATTAAAATAAACTTCTTTGAATCTACAGGCGTTATTTTTGTATTTGAGTGTTATTGATAAAACACGACATTTACAAAAAATACACAGTAATGAAATGATTTCGCGTCTCATTCAATAATTTATCACATTCACTACAAATATACCTATTAATTATAGCTACTTGTTATAGTAATAGAGGAACAGACAGAAAGTAGAGATTCCGTTACAACATTTTTTTCTGGAACAGGTAGTTGTCCCGGGTTTTAGGTCATCCCTTCAATTCAATAAGTAGCGTGCATTCGGGTGGTTACGAAAGGATTTGTGATCCGTTCGGAGGCATATTTATATTTTAACCAACACTCATAATTGAACTAATACTGCTAATTTATGTCGCTTTCTTTACTTGAATATACTACTTAAAGTTCTATTGCAAAGACTTTCATGAATTTCCTTGATAAAAATGTTTAAAATCTTAATAATTTTACTTTGTTCACGTCAAATTTTGAAGCATTGTTGATAATTCTGAATGACAGTTGAAAGTGGGTTTATTTCGTTTGAGCATAAAAAAAACATATTTCTTTTTACTTTTGTTTCTTCAAACATTGTTCAGCTTTACCCTAAAAATAAATATTTCTTGAATTTGACCTCTCAGTAGCTTATATAATTATGGGATATTTGTTTTTCGGAATTACCCTACAAGTTGTCTAAGGTAGAAATACTTTTAAAAAGTAAATGCAGCATTTGTACATTTATAAAGATGTATACAATGAAAGATAACACTTTATATAATATTTCGCTTTGAATAAATATTTGCTTTCGCTAAGTTTTTTTTTTTTTTTTTTTTTTGTAAATATCATGTTTTATCAATAACACTCAGATACAAAAATGACGCCTGTAGATTCCAATAAGAAGTTAGTTTTATTATATAGCAATTTTAGTTAAATAGCACTGGTTTTATTGAAAAGCCAAACCAAATTTAAAAAATACAGTGATATCCATAGCATAAATACAACAACCACAATTATGTCGATCCTAAAACCAGGTTAAAAAAAATAAGTGGTTCGTTTCGATGCCAATGTATACATTCTTATAATAAACTTCCTAGCCTCATTCAAGAACTTAGCAGAAATAAATTCAAATTATTTGTAAAACGTAAGCTGTGCCAGAAAGCTTTTTATACAGTTAAAGATTATCTTGAGGACAAGTAGGCTTGGGATTGAGCTGCTTTAGTTTTGTACACCGCCCAATGTTTTAATGTTTTTATTTCTCTCTTTTGTCTGCTTTTTGTTGATATTTATACAATTTGACATTGGTTTTTATATTTTCATTTACTTTTGACTTGAATGTTTACTTTTAAAGTATTCTTTTTATTACAATTTCTTATTTTGACATGAATACTTACTTTGTAAAGTATTATATTTTTTTATTTCCCTATTGTGAATATGAGGACTATATGGGTTATGTGCTTTTTCTTTTTCAAGTATTTTTTAACGATGTCTGGCTGTTTGAATATTTTTTTAGCCTACCCAAATGTCCTTTCATGGGCATTGTTCGTCAGGTTGTTGAGCTCCTTATTGGTTTGGTGGTTCAAGGTTTGCACTGACTGGATAGGTCCACTCAAAACTGTGTGGTTTCTTCTTAAAAATACCATTTCAGACACAGTTCTGCATGGTCTTCGTATAACGTATTGTGAACATGAGGACCATGTAGATCGCTGTCAGGGGTTTATTTCATGTCAGTCTGGCGGTTTGAGTTCTTTATGTGGCCTAGCCAAATGTCCTTACTTTAGTATTATTCGTCAAATCGTTGAGCTCCTTAAAGTTCTAAGTTTGAGCTACACGATATCTGACAAATGCTTGCACTGTTTGGACAGGCCCACTCAAATCTGTGTGTAATTTTCCTCAAAAGACTTCAGACAGACAGAAGACTTCAGATATAAACTACATGGTTTTCATATGATTTGACCAGTACAATTGCATGGACTTCAAAAGAGACCTTGACCTCTGAATTTGTTTTGGTGCTTCTTCTCAGGGTAGTCAGCTAGGAAACACCAGCCTTATTTAGTTTTTATAACGGCCAAAACAGATTGACGTGTAAAAGTGTTTTTACAACCTACTTACAAAATAAAAATCATTCATCAGTTATCCTTTAACATTTTTCCATTGTTTTAATTGCATCGCCAATCGATTTACTACGCAATAGTTAGGTAAAACGTACTCCTTGTTTTTGTTGATTAAAAAAAAACAGTTAAATAAAATGACAGTTGACAGTTTAAAACACGTTAGTGCACATTGAAAAGTTTTTTTTTTACAATTTTAATTAGGAGCAAAAATTGAGTAATGCCGACTTATTTTATTGTAAAATAAATATTCGGGCAAAACCGAATGGTTTATAATTCAGAATTACCCGAGTAGACTAATTCCAATAAAAACAAAAAAAGCTTGAGCTAGAGTGTCCTAATCTTACTCAACAGTACACTTAAACGAAAATCTATCGAATTAAAAAACAACCAGTTGAATAATGTACATGATTCTTCTTATAGATCGTCGGGTAAATCCAATAAAACAAAAAAGCGCGTGAAATATCACTCGCTCACAAAAATGTTGTTAACAGACCAACACACGCTCAAAGCGTCTTGCCCAGTTGAAACGCGGGGTTGGATTCGAATGTTGTTAGAGCAAAAAATTATGCTGAGATTTCTAGATATTTGATATTATTGAAAGATCCCGATTTTCGGAGTTAGCCGAATGCACCTTACCTGTTTTTGTTTCATTATTTTTAATGTACATTTAGTGATACCTATTCCGAAACCCGAAACAATTACCCGAAAAATCAAAGTCACTTTTTGTCTCTGATACTATAACAAATGCTGTCTATCTATTCGGACCCGTCAAACAAATGGTGCTTTTAAATTTTCATCGCACACGATACTCTATTCACAATAAGATTAAACATTGAAATACATCTTTTTTACAGTCCGTTCAACCGATTTTGACTTCTATTACGTTGGTGGCATGACAAATGGCTGCTGCAGTAAATAGTTGGTAGGTATTATAATCACGATTTTGCTTTTAATGCCATCTTTATGCTTACGGAATAGAAATACAAATCGGTTGAACGGACTTTTAAAAAGTTTTGTTTAAATGTCTAATCTTATTTGTAAATGAAAAAAAGCACAGCTCCTTTGGGTGCATTAGTGACTAATTTACAATTACACTTGCTAGTATGGTGGCCATCACTCTGTTGTTAGTATCTACTGCTCTGAAGCGTTACGTACCGAACATGTACCTAGGTACTTTGGCAACTAAAAGCGGTCAGTAGGTATGCGGCGATAGAGACATCCCCGATCGGAGCGGGCGGGGGAGTGTTGCTACTCAGCAGCGATCGCACGCGCCGTACTACTTACGCGGCTCGTTATCGAAAATAGTTATTCGCAATTTAAACAAAAGCCATATTACGCATTTGTTGAAACTTTTGTGTGGTAGCAGAGTTTATTATTACGAATATACAGTGCAAACTTTATAAACTTAAATTCAATATATCGCTAATCATAAAGAAAAAATACAATTACTCGTGCAGCCATATACTTAGTTGTTAGAACTTTTGTTGTAAGGTATAACTAATCTCTTTAAGTATATAAGAAATGAATTGAAAAACTTAAAAAATTTTTTGAATGAGTTACGGGACATTTTTAGATTTCTATTGTTCCATAGTACCTATCTGTTAGCATTTTCACTCATATATCCTTTAGATAGTACTTACAAAGAACCCGTATACTGTTTTAATTTAAATTTTCTAATATTTGTATAACACGAAATAATAAGAAATACCTACTTAATACCTATTGCATCACTCTAAACTGTTAGCATTTTTGTAAATAGCCATGAATTTACGAAACTTATCCACTCAGCGAAAATTAAAAACTTTTGAATTATCGAAGGGCATAGACTTCTGGCTACTGGACTAAAAGCCAACATAATGTTTCAGTGGAGCGTCGCGTTGCCTGCGCCCGCGCCTGTATCGCTGTCTTCTCCATGTGCGCTGGTATGAGGTGAGTCACCGCACTTAAATTAACTTTAGCCGCTAAGTCCGTTAGACTGTATCGGAATATTCAGCAAGTAGGTGGTAGATAACGATAAATTCAATGCGCTAATATGAATTATTAGTGTCTTTTGTAATAATTGGTGGTTATAACAGCCGCACGGGTCGATCTTCTAGGTTAAGCAACGCTTGCCGAGGTTGGTCAGTGGATGGGTGACCATCTTAACATAACGAGACTTCTCCGTGCCTCGGAATGCACGTTAAGCCGTTGGTCCCGGCTGTCATTTGGAGATCTTTGGCAGTCGTTACGGATTGTCAGAAGCCAGAAAATCTGACACCAGTCTTGCCAAGAAGTACCGTGTTCCCCAGTTAGTGGGTTGTGGAGTACTGGTAGGGAGCCGCTTCGCGTAAAATACTGGTATTCAGCAGAATCCGGCTTGACTGGGAGCCGACCCCAATGTAGTTGGGAAAAGGCTAGGCAGATGATTGTGCGTTAATTTAACACCAAAATAAAGGCAAGCGAGCCGCGCAGCATGCTACACACATAGTATCGTGCGCACTATTAGTTAGCGCCGCCGCGCACCTGCCCGCGAGTCGCACCGCGATGTCAATGTCCGTCAAACGCGAGCCTCGAGCTGCCCGAGCCTCTACTTGCCAACCTATGTACTTCACTAGAAGTACATTATTAAAACAACGCATACTAACGAAAGTAAACATAACAACACACTTTTGTGCTTAGCTTTTCAGATGTTACTAAATTTCCGAATAAACAACACCATGTGTTTCGATGTTTAACGTATCTTGAGTATCACTCACTTATTTTGTATGGTAACTTTAGTCTGAGTGTTTATTGTTATTAATTAATTCAGAACATTCATGAAATAGTCATTTTGCAAATCCCATGCCGGGATCGCAACAAATAGATCAAGTAAATCGATTTGGCTTATAAAATCAAAAAGTTATGTATCTACTAATATTGTTTCCAGCTGCGGAAAAAAGTAATACAAAAATAAGTGCTTCATAGATAAGGTATACATTTGAATATAGGTACGGGTACTCGTTATGTATAGTAACCGCGTTGGCGCCACTAAGAAAAACGTAATTACTAAGGAAGAACGTATACAAATCAGGTCCAAGAATAGTGAGACGGGCTGAAGCCCCGTGCGGCCTTACCCGCTAGGAATGTTAAGAGACTAATCTACTGATATTTAAACTATTACGAGACCGAGAGGCTTCCGTAAGTGTCGTCAGTCACTGCAAACTTGCGACAGCACTACGGCATTACGCAATTACTGTGTGGGACATTAATTATAACTGTCCCTACTATAATAAACCCCATAAATGAAGTAAAATTTCACAAATAAAACGCACGATCAAATTCACTTAACAAGAATTAGCTCAGTATTTAAACTTAAACCACATTATTATTATTTTGATTTGATTTATTTGCCTAGATTAATGAAGATTGATATTAAAATTATAAGATTATAACGACTTCGCTTTCGTGGCCTATATCACAGAAACTATTCATATTTCCGCAATACTCGCAAAAACTGCAATGAGCAGAATAGTGTAAACTTTCTACCAGTGAAAACTTTTCTCGTAGGTAATCAATTCAGTAGGTACTTTCACATAATATTCCCTTTTTTATGGATGGGACTTCTTCAGTCAGAGTGTCTGACTAAAACAAGAAATAAAACTGACTTACTGACTAAAACCCTTCCGTGTTTCTCCTAATGACCTTTGCGTTCCTGGGCCGCGGTGACTCTTTCGAACAGATTCCACAATCCTGGCAGACAATACCTCCTATAAATAATCATTAAGCTGGTTCACAGGAACTAGAACTGAACTAAGAATTTATAATTTGAGCTTACGGAAAAAATATAATATTATTTTGACTAAATTAATAAGACCTTAAGGTTGATTCTGAAAAGGTTAAAGAAAAAAAAATCGATACTCGACATCGGGGATATAATATAATAATAATCTTTATTGCATGAATATGGGACAAACATACAGAGTTACTTAATAATAAACACACCCTGGACAAAAATCTTTTAAAGTTATTTCGACAAAAAATGTGGGCAGGTCAACAGTTGGTGAATGTGAAATGGTATATTGTAAAAATGGTTTGATTATCTTTAGAAATAGAAATAGAAATAGAAATAGTATTTATTTGCATAAAACATGGTGTACAAAGTTGTTAAAAAAGACATTATGGAGCATACATGTTTTGCTTATATCATAGCATGCAAAAATGATTAAAAATGTTTCCCGACAAAAAATTCTTTTATACTATAAAAATTATTGGTATTTAACCATTCATGCAAGTTTTTTTTTAAACAATCTCAGGTCTAAAGTTTTAAACTCACTTGGAATTTTATTATATATATTAACACACATGGCTAAACAGCTTTTATTATATTTAGCTAGTCTTGGTAATGTTTACTTCGTGGACTGTATTTTGTATTTGCTGGTGATAGTCGGCGGGTGGAGGCTTGTTGTCGGATTTAAACACAGTTTTTTGACACTATTTTAGAAGATTTATTAGGACACAAGAGCAACACGTCTACTCGTCAGACATCCATATTTTCGAGTCTCGTTCAAAGAACGAATGAACTTACAATTAACTTATTCACTATGGGCACAATGTTGCAAGTATTGATTGCATAGTGCTTTGTTGGTGTTGCCAACATGCTGCCCACTTAGCGGGAGAAAACTTACTATCCCATTTTTTTTTTGACAAAATAATAGAAGTTTAAACAGTTTCTTACTTTCTAATATTGTACCCTACAGTAAGGTTTTACATAAAGTCGAATTTAAGTACTAATAATATGAACTAAAATTAGTTACAACTTTTGAACAAACTTAATATCCAGTAAAAATTGTAATGAAATTTTATAACCATATAGGTAATAGGTATAAACACTTATCTAAAAACTTAGATCTCACTATGCAAGGTTTTATCAGCCTTTGCAATAACAGCTTAAAATATAATTTATGCTAAACTACTTAACAATTACTGTTTACTTATTCGTTACTATTATAATTAAAAGGTAAGATACAAATGCTTGACAATGATCGCTTATAGATTTTTCCATTTGGGATTTGTACATTCACAACTCTAACCTTGCCATCCTTACCAGGAAAAACTTTTACTATTCTTGCCATTGGCCAAAATAATGGCGGCGCATTTGGATCCTTTAAAATTACTAACATTCCCTCCGTTACGTTGGGAAAATCATCACGCCACTTAGGCCTATTTTGCAAAGTATTTAAATAATATTTGTGCCATACATTCCAAAATTGTTGAGTCATTTTATTACACAATTGCCAATACTTAAGCCTATTCATAGGTACATCAGCAACATTAGTTTCAGGATAGGCGACCACAGAGGTTCCTATTAAAAAATGCCCTGGCGTGAGGTAACTGAAATCAGCACTATCAGAAGACATAGGTAGCAAAGGCCTAGAGTTTAATACGGCTTCAATTTGAGCCAGGATAGTGTTTAATTGTTCATAAGTTAATAACGATTTTAACACAATACGTTTTAAATGAAATTTCATGCTTTTTACAGCTGCCTCTGCAAGCCCAGCAAACACTGGTGAATAACTTGGTGTAAAATGGAATTTTATGCCTTGTTGAGAAGCATATTCTTTCACCAGGGTTTGGTGACTAGCAGAAGCGTGCAGCTTGTACAATTCAGCCAACTGGTTGCTTGCCCCTCGAAAGCACCCGCCGTTGTCGCAAAAGACTTCACTGGGTAACCCGCGACGAGAGATAAATCTTTTAAAACAAGCTAAAAACGAATCAGTTGACAAATCAGAAGCAAGTTCGAAATGAACAGCTTTAGTAACAAAACAAACGAATACGCTAACGTAACCTTTAGAAATTATGGCGCGTCTTAATCGAGAATTTTTCACATCTACGGGCCCAGCGAAGTCTATTCCAACCCTTTCAAATGGTCGGGCGGCAGTGATACGCTGCTGAGGCAAAGAACCCATTAGCTGCTTTGCAGTGCTGGCCTTTAATCTGAAACACGTTAAACATTTATGTGTTATCTTTTTTATTTCTCGCACACCATTTATAATCCAATATTTTTGGGTTAAATGAGCCAGCATAAGTTTTGGGGCTGCATGTAATAATCTTGAATGCTCATGGCTAATTATAAGATTAGTTATAAATGAACCTTTTGGTAATATAACTGGATGCTTTTGTGCAAATGAAAAGTCCGTATTTTGAAGGCGACCCCCCACTCTAACTAAACCCTGACTATCTAAGAAGGGATGTAACGGTTTTAAGGGACCCTTGACATTTTCATTATTTTTTAAAGCCTTTATTTCATCCGCAAAATGATTATTCTGTTCGTTTTTAATAATTAGCATTAATGCTTTTTCTAATTCAGAACTATTAAGTGAAGAATCTAATATTTTATTGTTTCTTGGGCTGATATTATGTATGTATCTCAGTACGTAAGCCATTATCCTAGTAACTTTATTAAGATTAGAAAATTTGGTTAAAATTTGGAAACAGTCATGATCACTTTGAGCAATCAAAGCAACCGCTGAATCAGAAACAACTTTTAGTTCAGGTAAGTCAACAGGCAATGCTACATCTACACTAACTTCTTCCAAAGAATAAGTAGGAGAGCGCAAAAATGAAGGCCCGTGCCACCAAAGCGCGCATGAGGACAGTTCGCAAGGATCTACTCCTTTACTGATTAGATCAGCAGGGTTGTCTTGTGACCTCACATAATGCCAACTATAATTTGATGTTTTTTCTTTAATTATTTTTACTCTATTTGCAACATAAGGTAATAATCTTGTTATTTCGATTTTTAGCCAAGCTAGAACAACCTTAGAATCTGAATATAATATAACACTATCAATTTTCACCTTTAATTTTAAAGTATTATAGACTCTGTCAATTAACATAGAAAGCAAATAAGCAGCATTTAATTCTAATCTTGGTACGGATAATTTTTTACTTATAGGATTGACACGCGATTTGGAACAAAGTAATGATACCGTAACCTCGCCTGAAGCATTGACTACACGTAGGTATATACAACACCCATAGCCAACGGTGCTGGAAGCATCAGCATACCCAATTAACTGCACTGAGATAGCTGACTCAGGAACTGAAACATTTCTAGGTAATTCAATGGGATGCATTTTAGCTAAACTATCAATAAAATTAAGCCACTCCACTCTTATGTTTTCAGGTGCAGTATCATTCCATTCTATATTTTCAAACCAAAGTCGTTGCATTATTGCTTTAGCTTTAATAACTATAGGACTAATAAAACCCATGGGATCATAGAAACATGCTATGTAACTTAAAATATCCCTTTTTGTAGGTCTATCATTACTAGGTAAATTAGGACAGCTAATTTTAAAGCAATCTTGTTTCATGTTAATTGTTAAGCCTAAAGCCTTCATGCTACACTCTTGTTTTTGTGATTCAAGCTCGTCAAACTGCCTTTGCGAATCTGGAATATCATCTAGCAATGAGTGTGAGTTTGATGCCCATTTATGTGTATTGAAATTTCCCAAGCTAAGCAATTCTTGTAACTGTTTCCTTGCCTCTAACATAGTGTTTAGATTAGAGTCTGCATAGAGCACATCATCCACATAACAGTTATTTAGCAATATAATAGCTCCTAATGGGTAATCCTTTCCAAACCTTATTGCAAGCTCCTTCAGACAACGTGTGGCTAGGTAAGCTGAACTTTTTAAGCCATAAGTAACAGTTTTTAGCCGCATGCATTTTATTTCCTCATCAGTGTTATTGCGGAAAAGAATATTTTGTAGCAATGTAAATTCAGGGTTAAGCATCACACATCTATACATTTTTTGGATGTCGGTTGAAAAAGTATAATCTCCAAAGCGAAACAATAGTGCAATATCGAAAAGCTCTTTTTGAACTGGAGACCCATTTAACATTAAATCATTTAGTGAAACTTTCTTCTTTGTTTGCATTGATGCATCAAATACTGCCCTGACTTTAGTTGTTTTACTATTTTCGTTAAGAACAGCATGGTGCGGTAAAAAATAAACGGGATCCTTATTTAAATTATAAGAACCAAGTTCAACATATTCAGCATGACCCAATGTTACAAATTCGTTAATAAATTTGTTATATTCAGATTGTAAACTTGGATTTTTTAGTAACTTTTTTTCTAAGTTAAGAAATCTATGATATGCAGAATCAAATGAACTACCAAGTGTATTATTTACCTCCTCAATTGGCACCTTTAACGGCATATCAACATAAAATGTTTTGTTTACAAGTTTAACTGAATCTTGGAAAATACTCTCAGCGAACTGATGCTCAGTTAATTTTTCATTAAATGTTTCTGGGACCTGTTCAGCCTTCCAAAAGCATGATACAGTTTCCTTGATATCAGAGTCACATGTTAAGCAAAGCAAAGAGGTTACCTTAGCATTAGAGGCCTGCTGTGCAGGCATTCCCCCTCCTACTACATATCCAAACCTTGTGTTTATTAACTGTGGTTGTGTTATATCTGCTTGCTCAGGCGGCAACAGGATCTGGAAAAATACATCAGCACCAAGCAATAAATCTATTTCAGATGGTGTGTGGTAATTCTCATCCGCCAGCACAGTATTGGCAGGGATTTTGATATCAGAAATATTTATCCTACTGTGGGGTAGTTTACATGTTATTCTCTTAACCACCTGGCAATTTAATGAAGTTTTATAATTTGATGTCAATGAACACAAATCCACAGGCACAGAAAACATGGAGGTATGTTTTGAATTTGTGACTCCTATTATATCCAACCTATTTTGAATAGGAGCTAATTTTAACTTCTCCACAACCCTACTTGTGATCATGGATACTTGGGAAGCAGAATCTAGGATAGCCTTCACATGAACTTCAAGGTTATCCTTGCCTACAAGCTTGACCATAGCTGTGGGAAGTAAAATATTATTAAATGTGTTGCCCGACATTAATGTAACAGGCAATGGCAATGGATCATAATGCACGAGTGAGTTATGGGATTTCTTGCACTCACCGCACTTGAAATGGAACCTACATTTCTTTTCATGTTGATTTAAACATACTTGACATAGCTTTTTATTTTGTACAAACTCAAGTCGCTCTTTAGCTGGTAAGCATTTGAAAGTTTTACAGTTATACAGTTTGTGATCACTAACATTACAATAAAAACATGGTTTGTTACCTGAGTTGGTGGATGTTAAGTTGACTACTGCCTTCTTAGGTGGGATCACCGGTTCAGAATTCTCTAGAGCCAAAGCTCTTTTCTCGAGGAACTCCAAAAACTGTTGGACTGAAGGATATGTCTCACCATCTCGCTCCAACTGGTAGGCCCGCGACGTGTAGTTATCTAGTTTACGCAATAAAACACATAACACAATCTCATCTCATCCCAAGAACCAACTTTGGTGCCTAAGTTTTTTAATGCACTAAGAATTTGCTTTATTTGGGAAACAAAATCACGAATGTTTTGTGGGGAGGACTTACACAAACTCTTGATATCTAATAACGAATAAATGTGTTCATTTACTATGATATACTTGTTATTATATCTTTCATCGAGTAACCTTAGGGCTTCTGGATAACTATCACTGCTAAGTGGAAGGTTTTTTATTATGTCAAAAGGTTCATTTTTAAGAAATGACCGTAAATAGTAAAGCTTTGAGACATTATCTAAATTAACATCCTTATTTATCACTGACTTGAAAAGGTTTATAAATGGTGTGTATTCACTGTACTTACCAGTAAAGGGTGCAATTTGTATTGCAGGTAACCGTATCTTACTGTTAATATTAGATACATTCTCCTTTACAATGAGAGTATTACATTGTTTTTTGTCTATTTCAACATTTAACACAGAGATGATATTATAATACTTTTCTTCGATTTCAGAGTAATTCTCTGAATCACAAGGATCCAACGCTAAAATCGATTTATTATACTCGTCATACTCGTTAAATGCCTTTATCACACGCTCCTTTTTGGCAATTAGAGCTTGATAACTGTCGTCTTGAAAACTTTGCTGGGCCATTCTTGTTAAACTGCCCTTTACATATCCTCTTGACGAGGTGAGCCTTTTTAACTCTGCCATAGTGCCTGTGATAACGCGACCTTAGTGAACAATATTTAAACGAAACTTAAGACAATACTCTTAAACTAAGCTAAATTTAGTTAACAAACTGTAAACTTTTGAAACACTTGTAAAACTTTTTGACTGCGCTTAATGGCGGACGACGCCACGGATCGCTTACGCATAGAGTGACAGTGAACGTACGAAAACGGAGATGCACGCCGCGAAGACCGCTGATTGGCGAATTCGGCGAAGTGATTCTTCAAGACGACCGTTGATTGGCGGATCGGCTACTTGACGTATGACGTAAGAGCACCAACTGGACGGTCGAATGAAGTTTTCTAGCTGCTTCGCTCACCGCTTCCGGCTTCCTTGAGTTCCTTGTCTTTATAGAAATGTAATATGATTTGTTATTACTGCAAATGGATATTCCAGCTTCGTTGCAGTTTTTTGAAATGATCCTCGAACTTCGTGGATGCTGCAGACGGCTGCTTAATCGCTTGAGTCCTCTTCGTGAAGAGACTGGATCGTTGCCGCCAACCTCGTAGCCAACCACGCTGCCAAACTATCCGGCTCGAAGGACCAAAATGTTTACTTCGTGGACTGTATTTTGTATTTGCTGGTGATAGTCGGCGGGTGGAGGCTTGTTGTCGGATTTAAACACAGTTTTTTGACACTATTTTAGAAGATTTATTAGGACACAAGAGCAACACGTCTACTCGTCAGACATCCATATTTTCGAGTCTCGTTCAAAGAACGAATGAACTTACAATTAACTTATTCACTATGGGCACAATGTTGCAAGTATTGATTGCATAGTGCTTTGTTGGTGTTGCCAACAGGTAATTCATTTAATATAAGCCTATGAGGATCTCGCCGTTGCCGAGGATATACATCTTCTGCCCTTTTAAATAAGTCTTTATGCTTCTTAACAAACATGCATACTTCATAGATATAGAGAGAGGGTAGCGGTAATAAACCAAGTTCTTTAAATATGAGCCTGCAAGATTCATCAGGTTGAAGCCCATATATTGCACGAATACACTTTTTTTGTGCCACAAATACCCTATTTTTGTCAGTACTGTTACCCCACATTATGAATCCATAGCGTATTAGAGATTCAACATAAGCATGATAGGTAGTAATTTTTTTGAACTGATTAAAAAATTTAAACTGATTGGTGCTATAACAACGCCGAATGAATGCCTAATCAAAGTGGAAATGATTATTTTATATTAATAAAAAATGATTAATCCAAATGGTAAATCGGAATCTGTGGATAAGATGATGGATACTTAAATCAATTTTTGTACTGTCTGAGGAGAGTCTAGCCTTGCAAAATATTTAGACGTTTATAAGATCAAACAATGTCAAAGAAGAACAATCGTACTATAAGAGTAAAGTTATCAACCAAAAATACACACATGTACGTGATGAAAATGCAGTTTCGGTGTGCGAGCGATAACCGGCGAGTGGCTGCGGCTCACATCCGGTAAGAACACGGCGCTTCCTTAATCCATCACGCGTTACATCATTAGCGTGCTATGAGCAGTCCCGAAATACAGCGCCGGAATACTTTTTAAAAATATTAAAAATCGCCTCGCCTCGTGGCCAGAATATCTGGCTAGATTTAGCGAAGGCGATGAAGGCGATGAGACATGTTCAAAACGTTGTTAGGTTGAAGATGAGTGACTCACGCAACTAACGAATATGATAAAATTGGTAAGATTAAAGTAAGGCCTTTGTTATGAGGGTGATTCTTGGCTGAAGTGATAATGTTGGTCATCATCTGCCTGTCCTTTTCCCAACTACATATATTGGAGTCGGCTTCCAGTCAAACCGAGTTCAGCTGAATATTTTACGTGAAGCGGCTGCCTGCCAGACCCCCACAACCCATTCACTGGGTATCACGATAGGTGCTTCTTGCCAAGTCTGGAGCCAAATTTAAGAATGACAAACCGTAACCACTGCCAAAGGTCTACAAATGACAGCCAGTACCTTAACGTGCGCTCCGAGGCACGAAGGACTCTCGATAGGTGAAGATGGTCACCCATCCACATATCTAATTGGGTCTAGGCAAGTGTTGCTTAACCTTGAAGATCGATCTGTGTGGTTGTTATTCACAGGCTCTTCAAATGATGATGCTACATAAGAAAAACAAGTCTTGAAATAGAATCAATAGGTACTTCCAGAAATTAAAAAAAATACATTAAAAGTAATTTTCAACCGACACTCAATTTTGGTTTACATAATATACCTAGTACCGAAATGCGGGATTTCCTACAAGCTCCGTTTAGTTTAATCTATTGGATTGGATAGGATATCATTTTCTGTAATTGACTGACTGAACCGATATTGATTGTAGTTAGCACGACTGTTTCTCGGGAGTGTAAAACCACATCCCTACAACTAGCACATGGAAGAATTTCTTGCTATTGAAAAGTAACGTGAACTAGATTGGATCGGGATGACGGTCATTAGATAAGAGCAACGTCTCGAAGCTTGTGTTTCCGGCCGTCCTGTAAGACTGGCGACTCGTTTATGACTCACTTGAGCACGCAGTAGCTATGAACGTTTCTAATACTTGCTTATACTATGCCATTACTTACCCTACTCGTATAATTAGCCACTGTGCGTGCGTCAATCATGTTGATTTAATGACAGATGAAAACGGTTTACATCCTGAACGCTCTGCTGTATTTTCAGCGGACCTTAGGCTAATGATACCTTACAAAGTTAAAAAGAAATGTAATGATATAAACTAAGAGATACATTGAAACACAATCTAATAAAGAAAATCATTTTGATAAATAATGAGATTATAGGTAGGTACAACGTGTACAAACGCAATTTCTTAAATGGGGTAATTGTCAACAATAAATTATGAACAAGTTTTACGATGGGACTACATAGAAATCGCGAATTTTGTTATTGTCAAAATAAGGTTCTTACAAAGAAAAAAAAACATACGGGCGAAGTCGGGGCGAGCCACTAGTAAACAATAAAGTTATGCCCAAAAACATGGTTGACTTGTATACATCTGCGCACCCCTTCACAGCGTACCTGCGTGATGTTATGTTATAAACAATAAACAGACATGCGATTTTAGCAATCCCGGAAATTTGCTATGGTTTTTTGAAGAGCTTGATACGAGTAGGCCTATCTCCGCAGTTCTTTCATCATATCTTCACCAAATTGAAATGTGACCCGGAAATATAATACAAACAAAAAAAGAATCATCCAAATCACTCAACAATTGGCGAAAAATATCGTTGAACAATAAAAAAGAATTGAATTGAAGTCTGTTAAAAGCGAAAAACATTTCTATAGATAGGCACTGTAACACAATTCAACAAAAAGTATGTGACACTGTCATCAATTTCAATTTCAGAGCAGAAGGCGCGTGTGGAGTGGCGCGATGGTTGCGTGATCGGTCATCATGCGCCTCTTCCGCGGGCCGAAGCGCAGGGAAGTGACCGGGCCACGAGCCGTCGCGACGCCGTCTCCGCGCCGAGACGCCGCCGCCGCAGACATCGCCGACACCGCGACGCACGACTTCACACTTGTCACCGCACTGCCAGCCATGGTTATGGAGGATGATGTCAAGGAGATGAAGAAAGGTAAGTACATCAGCGTAACGTACTGGTTATGCGATTCAATTGATTTTGTTCAGGGTCTTCTTATTCTACCCATATTACTTCGTAAACTTCAAATGTGTGTGTAGTGAATTATGAATGTTTGTTATAAAAAGTGATTAATGAGCATTACACTACATCATCAATGCAACTTGATCATATTTAATCTGTTATTCATTGCTTTTCAGTGTTTGCTACGTGGGGTCGCCGAATGGGAAAGAAACTTGAAATGTTAAAGAAAGCTGATACAAAAGAATTATCACCAGAAGCCAAACCTAATGAGGATATTAAAGAACAATCCCCGACTGTCACCGGACAGTATAAAAAAAAGCAACACTGGAAAATGGGGCGAAGTAGTTCTGATTCTACGTCGTTAAAAAGGGACAACGATACAGATTCTATCAGAAGTGGGTCCAGAGACAGATCTCCAAGCCCTTTTAAATCATTTTTTCATAGGATGGGATCCACGGGAATGTTAAATTCAGCTAAATCTCAATCCCTTAACATGCACAAGACTCCTGAAAATTATCCTGTTGCAAATGGCCCATCTTTATATCGCAGTTGTTCTACTTCCCATCTTTCTACTTATGTTAAAGCTGATGACCCATCTGACGACATAGACCTACAAAATGCTGACAATGGCAGTAAAGGCTCGCCAAAAAAACATAATGTTCTACCTGAAGATACTTTGGTGACATCATCAGCTAAGGCTGTAAGTTGTGATAATATCACAAATCTCAACGATGCACAATCGAATAATGGAGCTTCGAAAAAGCCAAATTTTCCTTATGCGTTCTTAAGATCTAAGTTATCAGTTTTACCTGAAGAGAACAGCATGGCTTCTCAGCAAAGAACCAGCTCTATCAGACAAAGTTTATCGGAAAGAATTGATAGAAAATCGCCAAAATTTCGAAAAGATAGAATTTGTTATACGAACTCACGGTCAGAAGAACGATATCAGAGTAGTGATAGCATATCTATTCACGACGAAAATCTTCTATTTAATAGTGCTTTAAGGAAAGATTATGATTTATCGCGAAGTTCTATGAGAAGTATCAATGAAATAGATGGTAACATATATCCGATGGGACGAATGGATGACGTGCCTCGAAGATCCTCAATGATTTCTCACAGAGCACCTTTAGATTATGATCCCATGCTTATCCCACGGAATAGAAATAGTTTACCTGTATATGAATACAGTTCTGTTCTAGGGTCAATGCGAGATATAAAAACCGAGATAACTTCCTCAACTCAAAGCATTCATCATGGACCAGAAAATGTTGAAATTCAAACCCATCGCCTTAGTAATTATGTTAGTTCCAATGAGTCAGGCTATGATAGTGATGGTCGGCCCACCGATGACCATAGCAGCCATTCCCCACCAGGTTATTCTTCCCATTTTAATCATGCACCTATTAGAAAAGAACCAAACGATGTAAGTTATGAAGGGAGCCATGGGAATTTCTCAAGACAGCTTAGTTTAAATCACAAAATTAATTTTGGCCGAGTACAAGTTCCAGTTCGACGAAGTTCTACTCCGTGTGCTTTATTTCCCGTTGAGAAAAGCAATTCTTACGAAAGTGAAAATGAAAACCGGGATAACAACCATAAATTTCCCAGTGACAGTATGAAACAAGCAATGTTTGACCATATAGAGTCAAAACCACCGCCGCTTCCAAAGAAAACTATTAATAAAAAGCAACCATATGTCTACAAAACAATAACATTAGATGAGAGAGTACAGACAAGAAAAATTAAATTTCTTCATTCTCAACTACTCCCTATTGAACAAACATCAAATCAAGATGTAGTAGACAGTCAGTCGCAAACGCATCATGTTCCCGAAACTGATATCTTGGGCAGAGGACCTTGTACTAAGCGTTTTAGGAAAATAAGATTATTAAAATCGAGGCTAGATGAGAGTCTTGGTGTGTACTTGGCACAGCACAGGGTAGACTTCGACAGCAGTGGCACGAATTATGAAATACGATACATTGTAGTCAAATTAGACTTTGACGGAATAGCGCATAGAGATGGTAGGCTACGAATTGGTGATGAGATAGTCAACGTCAATGGCAGAGTGTTGCGAGGATTGTCATCTCTAAAAGAAGTGCAACATATTGTGAATTCTTGTTCGACAGAAGCCACGATTGAAGACGGAGCATTATTTCATAGATACCAAGTTGACCTCGTGATGGCCCACGACGAAATTACCCCCATAACATTAAGTAGAATAATACACAATCAGCCTTTAGAACAAAACACTGTCACGCTACCGGCGTCAAACGTTCCTCCAGACATTATATCACAAACTGTGCATAAACCGTTGCCGTCCAATCAAATTACAATTGAGACGCATTTTCCCACTGAAAACCAATTTTATCATGGCAATAGAACCAAAGAACATTCAATAGAACAGACTAATTATGATCATAATTCAAGAACAGATCACCATAGAAAATGTGAAGTTGGTATTCAAGTAAACAACGGCCCTGCACATTCAAACCAGAAGAGCGACGACGAAAAATTGCTAGAGAGGCATTGTTATTCCCAATCCGCTTCTTTGCAAAACATCACAAACATTGAAATATCACTAAGGTCGTCGCCAACACCGAGGTCGAACCAGGGTAATAACTATAGGCCAATATCTTTTCACACTTCTAGACCACCCTCAACTACTCCGTCGTACTCGATATATAATGATAACGCGTCTAACGAAATCAAAGAAAACTTTTCACACTATATAAAACACGTGCCGAGACTTTACCAGAACAGATCATTCGAAAGTATCCCTGAACAATTGAGGAATAGTAGTCGAAGTCGATTTTTCAGCAGAGTTGGATCTCAGCGATGCTCTCCTAATCCTGGCCCCCATATATCAAGACTGCAAGAACACACCGCGGCATTACATCAAGATAACCAACACGGAGGACATTACGCGCACAGTTCGCTACACAAGGTTGAATTTTGGAAAGGTCAAGGACATAAAAGTCTTGGTTTCAGCATTGTGGGAGGAACCGATTCACCAAAGGGCCAAATGGGAATATTTGTTAAAACTGTCTTTCCAAATGGCCAAGCAGCTGACAAGGGTACTATATTTGAAGGTAGTTATTGAATTTATAAGTGACGTTTTTATTATGTGGCTTATTCCCAATAACTCATGAAATCTAATCTGTTACAGGTGACGAGATCTTGTCAGTAAATAATGTGGCGACACGTGGTCTGAGTCATGCTGGGGCCATATCTCTTTTCAAACAAGTTAAAGAAGGAAAAATAGAACTGACGCTTTCAAGACGAAGGTAAATAAATAAACCTTATAATAATGTATCTTGGGAATGCGTGTGGGTGTTTGAATCATTTCCTGTTTTGTAGTTACTGTGTCCTCATACTGCATTCAGATAACTATGAGGACTGCGGCTACCTGTATTTTATATTTCTATGGCGGTTACAGATTCGGAAGATAGTTAAATACTCAATGGAAAATGTGTTTTAAGTTGAAACTTTTGATGAAAAGCAATCACATAAAACCTACTATATTTCCTAACCGGACCTTTAACTTATCTTTGTTTTATATTTCAGAGCACCCAGGTCGAGATCTGTGGAACCTCTCGGCAATTTTCGCGGCGACGTGAAACGGGAATAATATAATATATCCCAAAGAGACAATGGTGGTTTCGAGTGCAATAATATGCTCTTTATTCATTATAGCCAAAGGCAATTCTAAGATGCTTGTTTTATAGGCACATTTCTGCTAAATATATTTTAAGTGTCCCTGGAACTAATTAATTATTGGATAAAAGTTATCAACATTATGAATATTGATCGAGTAGGCGGAAATTGTATAATATAAAAAACAATGTACGTCACCTTTATATTCTTATGGGAAAATGTGTAGCAAATCGGGTTTCTTGAAAGTCACGTGGGTTATTTAATTGTTTCTAGGAACTATCTCTGATACAAATATATCAATAGTTCATCATTATGAACAACTTTTGTACCAGAACCAGTTCAATCGAGTTATATTACATGATGAGATCAAACGTGCGTACCTACTCAGGTATATAAATGTATTTTCACCTTAGATAAGCGAAGACAGACCTAAATAATGTAAATAAATCTTCCCTGAATCAATTCAATTAAATAACCCTGTAGATTCTCATTACGTAAGCCCCATTTAACATTTATCATGTCTAATGTTTACACTAAATTTTCTTAGCTTTGTAAAATAAGACTGTATGTATAGTTGTAGCTACTGTTATATTTCGTTGTAGTATGTTATATGATAGCTATTGTTAAAGTACGTTAGGAATGCTAGATCTCGTTATTTACTGTAACTTGTATATACTAGTGATCATAGAACATTTTTGTTACGATGATATTTATCAATGAAGACTAGACTTCCTTTTAAAACAACCACATGACAATTAGAAAGGCAATCAGACTGATATATTTAAATAGTGATTTGAGTACCTATATTACTGCCAAAGCTTTAGACTTAGCGAGAAAAATATCGAACATATTTCTCTGAAAACTACAATAAACACATGAAAAAATAGCGGTCACTTTAAGACGGTTCGATCAATTTTAAGTGTTGAGATTTACTTTAGAAGAAATTGTTTTGCAAATTTATTAAATGCAAGCTTAATAAATGTACGCGAAGTCATATATGTATGCTAGTTGTGATGCAATATGTAAAATATTCAGCGAATTTACTCCGTCCATTTGTATTGTTATCGCCGCATTGTTTCCGTATTAATTAAATCAAGTTTTAGTTTCGGCAGGCAACCTCGTGCGTGGTCACCGTTAGGTACTAAAAGTTTAAAAACATTAAATATGGTGATGGCCTAGAGTTCGAGCAACATCTGTACAGCAATCCATCCATCCATCTACAGTATTGTTCGTTACATGTAATGTAAATAAATTGCAATACTCAATGCTTTTGAAATTATACACAAATCTTAATATTTTTATTTATTTAATATAAAAATTCTATAGTAAAACAAAACTACAAAATTAAAACAATTAAGAATACGATAAGTATTGGATAAATAAAGTTAATTGGTATATGTCGTAACAAACAATGCTGATGCAAAACGAGAGCGTCTTTTCTTTGAGTGGTTACAAGCCCTCTGTTGCTTGTAATGACATAGTTTCAACAAGGCGCCTACATACTTAACGTTACTTGATATCGCACAAGATGGCGACTCCTCTTAGGATCCAGTGGTCAGGGTTCTTGATGGTTGGCAGCCAGAGCGGTGTGATGAACGTAAGATCTGTGCGGACCGGCTTCTTGTAGCACGGACACTGCCAAATGATAACCACTAAGTAGAAACTGTTATAAATACAGAAGCATTAAGTAATAACGTAATTGGTTAAGTACCAAGTAGAGTTTGGGGTCCTTGGGCGCGGTGGAGTTGATCGCGTACACGTGTATTACCGGCAACACAGTGTACACCACTTTGATGATAGACTCACAGAGGCGTAGGTTGCGGCGGTCCCAACCCGCGCCGTCCAGGAATACGCCGTGAATGTACACGCCTTCCTGAATAAGCAACAATAAACGTTAAAATTGTATCCTACTAGAATGACAACAGCTGGGAAGATCATCTTACCGGCGGCGGAGCCTTAATTTCATCAAGTGTAAACTTAGTCACGTCGTTGTGTAACGCAACCATGTCTAGAGCCCAGCCCTTGTGTGCCCGAGTCACTTCCTGACGCATGGCTGTCAAAAAACCTTCAACAAGAAAAATACTAGGTAAGTAAGAATGATAGCAACTGCTATGCGCGCAACTTCGACTGTGCGGCTCGGTCCAACTTACGTAAATAATTTCCTTTAAGTAGTTTCGCTGGTATATACGTACCTTGTGGGTTAAAGAATCCGGTCATCCAGAAAGAGTGCGGTCTTCCCTGGAAGCACCACGTCGAGAACTGAATGGTTCGCTCCAAGAACTCAGTGAACCAGAAGCCTAACGTTGATGACGACCACGAACTCCTGAACCAGATCTTTGGCACTTTTGCGTCATATATATTGTCTAACGAATCTCGAAGTGCCTAAAAGGAGAAATGAATAAACAGATATAGAAAACAGATTTCGTTATTGAAGTATACTTCACTGTCTATGAATTTATTTTTTATTTCATTTCATTCAATATATGATCAGAAACCAACACATCAATACTAAGGAGTTGACATTCATACAATCAATCAACTTTACCGCCCACTGCTAACCATAGGATTCCTCTCAGTATGTCATCGCCACGCTCGTGTAGCAGTGTCGAGCAAGTCCGATCTGCAATGTCACCTATCGGTATTCTAGTTTGGTGATCGGTAATCTTTCCCTTACAACCCAGCAAAACATCATATTTGTCATATTCCTTCCAGAAATCTTCAGGCAACTCATTATGAAGTGATATTTTTGTACCTCATTCATTATGATGGTTCCGTCAATAGCAAGCAGTAAATCCTTCAACGTATTTCTGACAAGAAAGATTACTCTCTGCATTCGATCGATTTCTTGTCTTAAGAAAATCACCATTGAATGCAGTATGCCGTAAATTCTCAACCTAAAAACAAATAGGTACTATTATTAGATGTCGCGGAGTATTAAATTTATAAGCATATTAATTCAGCATTTCAAGTTATTAATATTTCTCACAATATAGGTACTTTAGTCTGAAAACCTGTCGAAATGTGATATTGAACTAGAGTTCTTAATATACTCAATTCAAAACGCACCCTTAAAACGTTAAGGACAAGTTGAACTTGTAACCTGTATCTATAAAGAATATAATTTCCTCTCATTTCTTTGGTCGCTGTCTCAAAAAGTAAAAAATAAATAAAAACGAAGAAGCTACAGAAAAATAGGGATGTTTCCTGAGTAAAACATATATGATTACGTTTAGTCCGTCAGTTAGATTATAGAAAAATATTGGACACGTATTTTTTTCTTATCTACCTAAATCTATAAAAACTGACGAAGATAAAAAGCATCAAAGATCAGGAGTGGGAGCGTGTGACGTCACGGCCCGGTAAAAATTGTAGCGAGTAGTGACGTCACACGAGTTTTCAACGCACTGTATCGTCTTCATTTTTAGTTTACGTGAAAAAAGAAAAAACTCGCGTCCAATACCTATTTTTTGGAAATCTATCCGACGGACTAATCAGATTTTTTTAGTTAACTACCCTATTGTACCGCAACCCTAAATACGTATTTCCTACTTGTTAAATATATGGAATCAGGTTGCATTGCACCGATTTCCCAAGTTACATTGTACAGTAAGCGAAAATATACGTTGAGCATCTAAAAGCACCTTAAAACAACAAAAGTCAATGAATGGCTTTGGCCACAAAATGCTGTGATGATTAAGCTTAAAAAAATCGGACATCTAAACAAAAAATCTTAACCACACCAAAGTGTGTTCAGAACTGGTGATGACGAGTTTTGGCACTTTGTACGTGCTCATCGAATATGGTCGCTGATCGTACCTAAGACTGAGGAAGCAATGATGAAAAAACTAATTTTATTTTTAGACGCGTGCCTATTTATTGTGCACATTTCACGGTAAGGCCCCAGTTTTGAAATACATAGGCGCTGCAATAAGACTTTTTTATGAAGGGAGGAGTGATAAAGTAGGTAGACCAAACAAGACGTTAAAAAAAATACTATTAATTTATTACATGAAAGATTTCGAGACAGAATCTATAAATCAATATGTATTAAAACATCAAGTGGCAATAGTGACGCTGGTTGTATTTAATTACTGTGGAAATTATCATCCTTACCTCGCAAGTACTTCATGAGGATCAAAGTCAGGAGGCACTTTTTCTAGCATTTCTTTAGTCTGTCTGTAGACCGACGCCTCACGTGTTTCCCCACCTCCGCCACTCGACTCCTTCGGCTGAATGGACAATATCGTGTCCATGAGTTCCTGAGTGGTGTTCCGCTGATAACTGAAAGTCAATTATTTACCTAATATAGAAGAGCCGGGTAGAATGTAGAAGAAGTATCAAGATTTAGTGAACAGTACTAACGTGATATCAGCATTGGTGTGCAGGCCATAAGCTTGAGGAGGATCAACGGTTTTCATCGTGTCGATTGCTTCGAGGTACTCTGGTATGTTCCTAAACTTTAGAATGCCATATCCCTTATAGAATTGAAAGTCGTCGATAAAGATTTGGTCTGACAACCACACCCTGCAGAAAGTTGTGAGCAGCCGCGTGTCGAAGTCGTCAGTCACTCGCCCGCCGTACTGCACCGCTGACACCATGTAACTACAACATCAAATTAAAGCAGTTTCCGCAATGAAGAGTGTACTGTTTTTGTTTATTTAATACCATACCAAATCAAAAAACACTGACCGCACGGTAGTCCAGCTCACGTTTTGCCCTGGTTCCAAAGCATCCAAATGGTTCTGTACAAACATACACGAGGACAGCCAGTCAGCAGAATTAAATTCGTAGGGAATATTCCAACCGAGAGGACCAAACTTTCGTCTCTCTTGTACTACGGTATGCATGAACGAAATAGTGTAAATCATCGGCAGATAAAACGGACTGTCACTGTAATCGAGGAAGTCCTGACTCATCGAGTCGTAGGTTCTCATCAGACCAGCTTTGATGCCTAAAACAATAAATACGAGTATTTCAAAACATCTGATTTTGTGCTAAATCAGTAAAATTAATAAGTTTAAGGTAATTAATCGAATATTTGAAGCAATAGATAGGTGCAATAGAAACTTACCAGAGGGCGGCTCACAAGTGTACTTTATAGACATTTGCAGTAGTGTGATTGGAAACTTTGGATGAGGTTCAGTAGTGATCCAGAGCCTATAAAGTTTACGAATACACAAAATAAAAACAGGAAAATTCAATTTTAGAAAGTACGAGACTGGTACAGCATTTCAAATACCTAAATAATTCGTGAGTTTGCGACGGATCCCTTTCCAGATCGCCGAACTGCTCCATTACCTCCACCATGTATTCTAATCCTAAATGACAGTTTTGCAGCAGCACCCATAAACCCTAAACACGGGAAAATATAATAAACATTACGCACAAAGATTTCGGAAACTGACAGATTCTAGGCACAATACAACTTATCACCTCTTTCAGACCACGAGCTATGAGCTTTCTTGCGTGGATCTCTTGACCTTGGCCCATAGATATTGACTGGCAAAGGTTCTCCATTCGCTTGGCAGTAGTCTCGATAGACGGCGTGGGGTCAGAGCCCATCGCCAAGAAGCCAATCAGTGGAACTAATGGGCGGGATTCTATCACCATTTGCTGGAATACATAAACAACTCGCGTCAAGTAATTTCTTGTTTACCGGCAATTCAGCCTATACCTATGACTACACTACTAATAAATAAAATAAAAAATTAATTTCGTTGGTAAGGTTATTACAACTTTTACTATGGCAGAAAAACTTATATAAATAAATAAAAATATATATATTATGTATATATTAGGTACAATGGATTTTAGACGCCCTAATTTTACATTACTAGGCAAGTATAAGAATACTGTGATATTGCATAGATGCCGTTTACCTCGTAGTTAACGATGACGGCTTCAGAGTACCGCGCGCCCATGGAATGCACAACGTACTTCCTGCAACATAGCGTGATGTCAGAGCTGGTGCTTAGCTGCGAGTGGTTGGCCCACAGTGTAGTGTATACAACGCGCCACTCACAAGCTCTGCGCCAGCGTGCGGTCAGGGCACCAGGAGCGCACCACCAGCAGCTTCCTGAACACGTCCAGGGTGTGGTAGCCGTCAGGAAGCGGCTCTTCTTCTGGCGCCTCCTTGTCAAACCTTTGCACCAGACCGTCAATTTAATGAGTACTCATAGCTGCGTGTGGTTTATAAAATAAAAATGTATTAATAATATCTATGTAACGCACCAAGACTTCCATCCCTTCTCGTTATTGCAGACTTGGTTCAATATGTTAGTGAACTGACGCAACGACGACAGTTGGACCAAGTTTAGCCACGACATGTCTGTCACCCACTTGTAAGGTTTGGGAGGACAGGCGTTAAGATCCAACGCTGCGCCACCTTCACACAGAAATAAATATTAGTTGTTTATAGGGAACATGCAATATTTTCATCTTGCTTTCATTTAAAAGAATTCCGTGTAAAATACATAGACCATACAAAAATTAAAAAATTAATACGCTTTAATGTATTGCCAATATTGCGATTATAAACTGACTGTTTTTCTTTTCCCGCGAAAACGAATAATAAAGTCACTCCTGTCTGCCAGAGATCATGAACTATCATGTATTAAAATTTAAGTTCGTCTTTTCGTTGTCATAACACCAGTGACGTCACTAGACGCTGATTGTTTACGTTCCGTTACGTTATATTAATTCGTAATAGTTGTTAAAAATCAATATATTAACTACAATAAAAATATTGCAGTGGCCCTTCTTTTATGCTATTTTATCATTTCAATAACAAAATGTTCATGAATTCTATAATTCCATCTTCCCTATTATTTTCTAAGTTCACTTTTTTTCTAAATTCGTCGCCATATGGAATCACATTTTCCATCGGACGATTTTGCAGAACAGAATGTGGACCACCTAAATATACGACCATAAACTGATGGGTTTCTCTGTAGGCTGTTAGATTAGGTAAGTGCTCGTTTCAAAAAGTAAAATATTGTTGAGTTTTCTCTCACTGGATGCTTGACCGCTGGATTTATCGTGCTGATAAGTACGAAAATGATTGTCCAAATTAGGTGGTAGGTACCTAAATTTTAAACGAAATGAAGTTTGTAAAATACTATATATCTAAAATATTAGATATTTGTGGAACCTTTAATAAAAGTCTGGAATTCATCAAATGTAAGGTACTCTTTCTGTAAATCTATTTTTAATGTTAGCAGCAATGTGAATAAATATTTGTGCTTCTCATAAAAACCACGACTGATGAACTTGAACACGTCGAAAGTCTGAAAATAAAAACATATGTTTACTTCCTGCTGACTGTATTCTACTTACTACATACTGACTATCGCACAGACACAGACATAGTATATGCTCCATTTCATGATACTCATAAATATAGGAAACTTAAAAATGTAATCAAACCCAAAATACGATAAATCAAAAACTTTTCAATTTTGTTGATATAAGCAAAGTTGCTATGAATGCTAGTGAAAATGATGATTTTTAAGTAACGTGCCGGTAGCACAAATGAAATTTTGCAAATATGTCCAATCTGTATCGATGTTCATACGCTGCAAAAACGGGATGTGCAATTTATTGTCAAATAAACGCTAACCAAGTAATCAATAATGAAGCCAATCCTCCTGAAAGTAATAGGGCTTTGTGGTGAGCGTTCCAGTGATATGTCAAAGCGCTCGAGGAACTGCGCCAGCGACGTCTGGTACATGTTGCACACGAGCGACATGTTGCACACCAGGAAGTACAGCACGGAGCCTCGCGTCGCCACCGGCCGGTACTCCTCACGCGCCGTGTTGATCTTCAACTCCGTCTCCTTGGCTACGTCTAATTTCTCTTTGACCTAGAGGGTGGACAAGGTTATGGTATCATTTGCCAGGTATTTAGTAGGAACAGAATCTTTGAAGATGAAGAGAAGAGTCATAAGTATGTATATAGGTAGTTACATCAGTGGCGGTAGCTTTAGTGACGTTCAGCACTTGAATGAGCGACACATCTTCGACAAGCGAACCCTGTATGGTAGTTAACTTGTGCAGCAGATTAGCTTCCAACTCCTGCATCTTACGGCGGTTAGCGGTCACGTCCATTATTAGCTGGGTTCGTTCTGCTTCCATCTCTGCCTTTTCTGTTAGGATCACGCGCCCTAGTAACTGGTCTTCCAAACCTATGGAAATACTCATAATAATATAGGAAATACGGGGATCAAATATAGCCTTTGTTTCTCGCTGATAATGTAGCTTTCCATTTGTGAAAATATAGTTGAAATCGGTCCAGTACTTTCGGAGCTGATTCGGTTTAAACAAATAACCAAAAAAAATCTTTCCTCTTTATAATATTATAAGTATAGATAACCTATGTAACTGAATTTATTTGTCAATGTAAAGTACCTTGCATTGTAACAGTAAAGTCTATAATTGAAGTTCTAGCCGAAATCTCAGGCGTATAAGCAGGGTTAGGTAGCTTTGTCGTTATATAAATTCTGTGACCGTATGTCACATCTATTTCTTTGTCTCCTAATTTTACCTGAAACAAAATAATTATTTTACTTATAGAAAATATTAAATAATAGTTTTGTGAAGTAAATTAATGGAGCTATACCTTGAATGATGAGCCAATTTTGATGTAATTTTTCTCAAGCACATTATCAAGTACGGGATCCAACTCTTCAGCAACGTCTTCTATTAGCATAGGTCTACCTAAAGACACACAGTCTTCAATATGATTCCTAAAATGTAAAAAAGTACAAATGATGCAAGATTTGCCAGAAACTTATTGACCTTTAGATTTAAAAAACCATGACATCCACAGCCAAATTCACCTGAAGTACTTGTGGTTCAAGGTGGTTACAATTAGATCGTTTAACTTCTCCGTGTTTTTGATCCAGATTTTTCCCTGTGTTTGCGGGTCGATGAGCAACGGGAAACGAGCAGCTTTAGTGACAATGATACCGTTTTGTATGGACAATTCGTCTGTTGGTAACCCGCATAAGTTCCATTCTCCAATCTGCAAAATGAGCATTAACGAAATTAAGTTGGAGAAAAAAGAATCCCTCCAAAATCATAATGTTTCAGGTATTTAAGGTTTAAGAACAACTTTATTTCTCATATAGAATTGCATACATAGTTCACTTACTGAGAAACAATGTCTAAAACCAAATTTACAACATGGATTTATGAATTCAATTTTTACTAGATGTAATTTAGGAATACTAAAATGTACATATAAATAGTAATTACTCATATGACCCGTAAAAGTTCGTCCAGATTCTTTGCACGTGTGCTTACGTACGTTTAAAGATTTCATGCTTACATAGATACCAATAAACCTAAGAAATGATAGGAATTATATTCTCAAATCTACATACCGTCGCAGTGTCAGTTAGTTGATTTGTGATATTTAAATTCATAGACACGGGAATTTTTCTTCGCAATAATTCAGCCTGCCAGTTGCTGATCAGCAATGCACGGAACTCTTGATTAAAAGGTCCCGAATATGACAAAAATCTAAAAGAATAAATATTTAGTGCATAGATAGTTAAATATGAAGTAACACTAAGTACGACATGAATTGGGAGTTTGTTGCGCCACTTCTTCTTCCCTGCTAAAACACACGAGTTCGCGTTTTGGAGGACTGCCTTTATGTAATATTTGACGTCCAAAAGGCTCTCAGCCTAGTTTGAATAAATGACTTTTGACTTTGATTTTGAACTGGCATAAGCGCGTTCAAAATCAACGTCAAAAGTTATTTATTCAAGCTAGTCTGTTGGTGGCATAATATGTACCCGGTAAGCATCAGGATATCGCCGACTAGACGTTCGATCTCAGACTTAAAAAGCGCGGATTGCTCCGTCCAGCGCACGCGCTCTCCACTCAGTCCGTTGATGAGCGCGGTAGCGGCGTCCATCTTCTGTTGGCACTTGGCGGCGTCGTCCAGCACCGCTTGCTTCAGCGTCATCGCCTCATCGAACTGCTTCTGCACGTGCGCCAACTCGCGCTGCCGAAGTAACCACGCGTATTACTATCACTACCCTGGCAACGTGACTACCGTGATCAGAAATAGTGCTCACCTCCTTGGCCTCGAGCAGTGCCTCAGCAGCCTCCAACTCCCTCTTGGCCGCTTGGTACTTGCCCTGCATGATTGCCAGGTTCGCCTTTAGCGGCAGCACGTCCTTATTCACAGAATAGAACTGCGCCATGGCGATGGTCCACGATATCAGTCCAGCTACGTTACCGCAAGCTACTTTCGCCGCTTCGAACGTATACAGGCTATTAAGCATATTACGGAAGTTTAGAAGATACTTTTAAGTTTCGTCAATACGCACAGAATTTATGAAAGTCAAGTTCTAGTTCCTGTCAAAGCCCTTCCAAATTAAATAACAAGTTTTGTCAAATTTTAAGGCTAAAGTAGAGTTTGACAAGAACTCAACTTTAATTTCATATTTATACGAGTAGCTGTTTTGTAAGCAAACAATCGTCGTTAACAAAATGAACTACAAAATACTGTACAAAATAGAGGGTGCGTTGTCCAATTTTAACAATAAATTATCAATATACCTATGTATATCTTTATAAGTATTTTTCACAAGTAAGGCTTCCATGACCACCCGCTTGTGTTGAAAAAGTTGCAATATCTCATTCACATTGCTTGTTCGACCTTACAACTTAGCCTCTCTGGAAGAATAATTGATTATATACAGATATACGCACGGAAATTGGAAATAAGGTTGCAGTAAATCAACCATTTCAGCATTAATTTCATCTTTTGGATAGTTTTTCAAGTTACTTAAGAATCTTGCATCCGCCATAACCTAAAAGCAGAATAACTAGAGTTGAAATTGAAAAGTTAGTTAAACCCATTATGTATATTCTTTATAAGTTAGTATACACCAATTTTAGCGTTTTCTGCTGCATTATTTTTTTAAGAAGTCATAGTTTGTTGATCAAAGCTACTGATTTTTCTAAGCTTAACTTCTATAACGAATTTCTTTGAATTAATGCATATTATTGCTGTGTGGACGTTATATTCCTATTTCTAAAACATACTCGTATTACCGTTTTGTAAATGCACTTTTTCTGGGAATGTGTTCTTGGCAAATTACCTAATACATTTTTACATAGATAAGCCCTAAATTAATTTATAAAATTATTGCTAAGACGCATTTACCTTCAATGATTCACCCCAAGAAGCGGTCAAGAAATTTTTCTCTGGATCAGGTCTAATAGGATCTATACGCTTCCTGAAAAGCAGAATCACAGCATCCATAATAAGCGTGATGAGATGCGGCGGCTTGCCTAGCTTCCTGACGGTAGCGATATCGGCAGCGTTGATAGTCTGCAACAGGGCAGATCGTTGCTTTCAGCCAAATGGAAGTCACCAAGTAAAAACAAAACAGAGCAATGCGTGTCCCTACCTGGAGAGCGGCCTCGGCGGCGTCGAGCGCGGGTTTTGCGTCAGCAAGCTTCTCCTCGGCCACGGCAGTCTCGGCGGCGATCACGCTCACGAGCTTGACGGCGCGGTCCTTCACCTGCAGCACCTCCGCTTTCACCACCTCGGCTGCGGCCTGCGAGTCCGCCACGGCTGCTAGCACCTAAAATACACACGGCGTCACATTAACTGCTTGATAACTCGTCTTTTATTCTTACTCAAAAGATACGATGCAAACCTCTTCAGCATTAGCTGTGGCTTCCTTAATTTCCATATCTTTTAATTCTAACTCTTTTTTTAATTCGTCAACACTAGCTGCAGCTTCAACCAATTTGCTCAGACCAGTAGTCATTCTAAAAAATAATGTTTTGAGTTGAAATATCAGACCAGTGCGAGTTAGATTGATTCCTTATAGTCTGTTAAATAAATAAGATTTAGTGGCAGGTGGTTAGTGGGGTGGTGTGTGATTCTGCTTCATTACTATCGTTTTACAGCATGCATCGATACAGTCGTACGCAGGTTTTGTTTAGAAGTCGGTTGTAATTTTTGTAAAAAAAAATACTATTTTAAAAGTGATTTTGTACACATATTGATATAGTCTCTAAAACACACATATTTAAAACAGTATTACTAAACATACTATGCAGGGTATCAAAAAAGGGGCACGTTTGGTACGATGCAACCTAGGGTACTGGCAACAACTCTGCATTAGGAACTTTGTTGATATGCGTTCTCGTTGCCCGCATGCTAATATTCCGTTTGGTGGGGCCTAGAGGCGGCCATGAAAGGAAGGCAAGAGAAAAGGAGAAACGCTACAACGTGTGTCCCTCTGAGAAGCAGAGAGGCACTGCGGAACAACATGGATAAACTGCTAAAAAAAAAGAACATGAAGAAGAGGAGGCAAGAGATGCGGGTTCGGATTCTGACACCTCATCTGGCGTAATGAACGATGGGAGCTTCAAGAGCTTCGGTCGCGAGAATATCGGGGCTAAGGCGGGGTAAGGGCCGAGACGCAGTTAAGGGGAGGGGCCTCACCTCCCGGGTGGCTTGCCAGCGAGCTTAGAAGCTCGCAGAGGAAGGGCGACACCCTCGAGCAAGCAGTCGCAGGGCTCTTGACTGGGGGTTTCCTGACAGTGAGCCGGACGCCGCTGGCCCCCGCTCCGAACAGGAGCGTTAGGCCACAGGTCGTGAAGGCCGTCGGCCGCAATGTGGCTTTGAAAACAAGGCTATAAGCGCGGCGTTGGCCATCATCTTGGCGGCAGCGTAGGCCAACTATCGTGAGCCTCCGTGGGACGAAATGTCGCTGCGATCAGAGAGAGGTCACCCGCTTGACAGCCGCGACGCATAATTTACATAAAGTAAATTGGTAGTGTAAAATCTACTCGAGCGTATCTGTAATATTAATGTCTATTCAATAGGAGAAGAATTATTGTGGTAAGTCTTTCAGTTGTGTAAATCAGTACCTTCTTGCCATTTCTGCAATATTCAAATGTTTCTCTTTATAGAGCACTTTATAGCCTTCAAGGAAAGATAAGTACGACTTAGGAGTGACATGAGTTTGTCTTCTAAAACGATCGTAGTATGCCACGCAGGTGTCTGCTACGTTATCTTGCACAATGCCCATTATCTCAATCAACTGCTGCTTCGTCTCAGGTGAACACACTACCTAGAAGGCGATAATATAAAATCGTTCATAAAATATACTTTAAAATTGTCGTTTTTAAAGCGGAGAGGAAGTATACAGTTTTTCAAATTATGTTAATACAGTTCATTTACCCTCAATTATGATGCACAGACGTTACAAAAAAAAAGGTAGTAACTGTAAAAAAAATATGTACCTACCTAAGTTTCAACATTGATGCAATTTTAATTTATTGGGAATTGTTGTCAAAAACAATAACACAATATCATGGACTATTTATAGTATATCTTTTCCACTTTTCCACAATTGCAAAAGCAAAGATTTACTAACTTGAAACTCCCATAAGAAGTGGTGTGCTACTTCAACAAGTGCTTCCTTGGGCCACTTCTGAAACCAGTCCATAGTAGATCCAGATATGAGGCCGGGGAACTTCAGAGCTCGGCTTCTGAATTTTTCACCCACCTAAAAGGAGCCATTTTAAGTCAAAGTAAACAATGTATCTATTAATGATGATGTGATTGCCCATCCACAGAATCTGACCTGGGCACCGATTTTGCTTAAACTTACAATAAGACACGATGGAAAACTGAAGTTGACCTGATGATGGAAACGGAAGAAAGTCGAAGGAACTCCACGGTTTACTACAGCTACCTCGTGTTTGAACATATTTCATTTATCATGAAAACTTAATAACGAGAAAGGGTATGAGGTAGTAGCTAGTAGATATAGATGATACAGAGTTGACTTACAGGTGAAAAGCATAAAACGACGTGTAAGTTGGCTCTGGATCGAATGATGAAGTATTCATACAGCACATCTGGAACTGGAATCCTTCTTGGTGCATGTTTCTTCATAATTGGTGTCAACATATTCAGTATCTCATCTACAGCAATAGAAACAAAAGGTATAGGTCACAAATACATTTCTTTTTTATGTACACCGAAAATAACATTAAAAGAAAACTATAAACTAAAACACAAATTGCCGGCCATATCGCATTCGGCGATCTCTTCTAGGCAACCTGGAATGAACAGTAATCGCCTGGACATCAATAACATACAAAGGCAGCCAAAGGTTAGACCAGGCTATCGTACTCCCAAGTTAGTCCTATTTGGGAAGGCGTCGTGATCTTGTCATAGCAGTACCCACGTAGTAAGTCAAGACTTCTCTCTGCCGGTCTTGTTCGAAGCATAGTAGACAAATAGGCCTAGTCCAAGGAAGCAACGCAGTGCAGCGAGTTGAGCTGATGCCACGCTACCATTAACCAGCGGATCAGTGAAGTCCAGAATTGCACATCAATGCGATTCTGTAAACTCTGTCAAAACCTACAAACAAGATAGCAATTCACTTCATGCTCACTCCACCTACACTTACTCGGTAAAATTTTGAAAGAATAGACCGGTAGTTGGTTGAGTGATAGTGATGTTTCCACATCAACAAAGTCTGCCGCCTTGCACACAGGGTTCCAAAGTGTTCGACTTTAGCCGCACCGGAGGGGTTGCGAAAGTAATACATAGCAAGACTCGAGGTCCATTCGTACAAGCTTATGTAGGCGGCAGAGTTTTTGGTGAATTCGAACTGAGTTCCACATTGTCACTAACTACTATCTAGGCATATACAGTGTGAAATTTTAATGGTTGTTTTCCCGAAGCGAAATGTATCGGTAATACAATCGATTTATATATATAAAAAATATTAGACTCCATAAATGGCAGATTAACAATTGTGATAAACAAAACTCGAAAGCGACTTGAACCAACAGTAGTGCATCGCGTGATATGTAGGTACGCGGCGGTACGTGCGTCTCATGTAGGTAGGTATCTACCTACTTTATGTCTAGTGCACTACTATTGATTCTCGCTCTTTCGAGTTTATGAACACTTTTTTAATGATTTGAAAAAAAAAACATTTATTTTTTTAGTTTAACTTTGTGTTTCGATAGTACTACTGATGGGTAATCGTCCTGCCGCGGGAAAACAACCATTAAGATTTCACACTGTATATTTAAGTCCGCAGTTTCACAGACCGTTCCAGGACAGGCCTGAATATGTATGTACCTACCTATAGTTACTGGGTAATTTAACTAACCCATTTCTTCCTTAGGGAAAAGATTGGCAATTTCTCCTGAACTGAGAATATTATTGAGGAACTCCAGGAACTGTTCATCTTTGATGTCGTTGTCAGTAAATATGAAAGATATGCCGTGCCCTTCCAGTCCAGCCACGCGATACAACACTTTTATATCGTCCATGAAGTTGCTCACGTTGTACGATCTGAGAAGATTTTAGAAAACCACATTTACACACCAGTGCAGATTGTATTTCTAAGAGAAAGAATCACTATCCATACCTTGTCAAAGTTATTTGATAGAAAGAAAAGTTAGCTATGAATGATGCTAATTTTGTTAAGCTTTGTTTTCCGGAACCACCGACGCCGACCAGTAAAGCATTGCCTCTGTGAACATAAACAGGCTTAGAAGTTCTTAAATTAATTATAAAATATTAGCTGTGCCCCACGGTTACCCGCTGTTTTCGGTTTTTTCTTATTGCTCGGATACTCAAAGGCCGTAGTGTAATTTATCTCAGAACAAATCTTCTTCTGATAGTAACTAACACAACAACAAAAAAAGATTTATACAATTTAAATCAGTCCTTCTGAAGTTATGCGCGTACATACATTTTGGGGATTCATTTTTATTTTATAAACAAAGATACTGGAAAACCCTTATAGGTTTGCTTACCGTGGGGTGTTAATGATTCGGGATATGATGAACAGATGCACCATTGCATCGTGGAAGAATACCAGGTCGAGATGAGCTCCTCTAATCTGTTCATTAAATAGGTCCTGGAACCCTTGGAGTTTCATGAGCACAAATTCCCAACTATAACAATCAAAATTAAATGCTTAAAAACTAAGCGTTTATATTATTATTATTATTCCATTTATTCAATATATTTACATATTACTTACATTTTTAAATATTTTTATAAAAAAATTAAAAAAAACATTTAAAAATATAAAAAATAGTAGCCCACCGGTATCGGGAACAGGGTCCAAGCTACCGGTGGTCAGGGCTCCCGAGAGAGGAACCTCCTCACTATACGCGCCGTGTCCAGGAGTACTGCTTTCTGGATCAAGCCCTTGATCCAGCTGCCCAACGAGAGCCTCTTGAGATGTTGGTCGAGGCTCTTGGCAATTATGCCATTGGCCGTCACGACTATCGGCACAATGACTGCTGTGTTCACATTCCACATGTCGACAACCTCGCGAGCCAAGTCAAGATACTTCGATTGTTTATCTTTCTCAGCCTTCACGAGGTTCTCGTCATGAGGGACTGCTATATCAACAATCATTGCGCGACGCTCTAGTCGGTCTATCACCACTATGTCAGGCTTATTGGCAACAATAGTCCTGTCAGTGATGATAGACCGGTCCCAATACAATGTGCAATTGCCATTTTCGAGAACTGGGTCGGGCACATACCTATAGTACGGTACTTCCGATTCCACAAGATTGTATTTAAGGGCAAGTTGCTGATGGATAATCCTGGCTACGAGGTTGTGCCTGTGCAAATAGTCTCCGTTAGCCAGACTAGAACAACCGGAAATAATGTGGCGGATGGATTCCCCTGGCCGGTGACATGCCCGACATATGTCAACGGTACCGTCCGTCACAATGTATTTCCGGTAGTTGTTCGTCATCATAACTTCGTCTGTAATCGCACAGATAAAACCTTCGGTTTCCCCAAAGAGGTCACCAAAACGCAGCCAGGCCACGGACGCTAGAAAGTCTACATCGGGCCCATGTAGGACCCGATAAAAGCGTCCGTGAAGCTCCTTGCTCTGCCATACCTCCCTGCGATCATTAGTATCTAATACCACAGGTTTGCGCCAGTTCTCGTTAGCCAAGGAGAGCGGGGTGAGGCCCTTGTCCACTGCGACCACATCCCGGTGCATACCCACGTCGGCTTCAAGGAAGTATTCCCTAAGGCTGCATACCTCGCGGTTGTGCAGGGTCTTAGCATTTAAGAAGCCTCGACCCCCACACTTCCGCGGGATATACAGCCTCATTACCGATGATCGTGGGTGATGCATCCGATTTGCGGTTAGCAGTGAACGGACCCTCCTATCCAGGGCGTCCAGTTCTGTCTGAGTCCATTTGAGTATGCCGAAAGAGTACATCAATACCGGCATGACCCAACCGTTAAAGGCGCGCACCTTGTTTCCGCCTGATAAAAGACTATTTAGTACTTTGTTCAGGCGGCCGAAGAAGCGCTCCTTCAACGATTGTTTCACGCTAGTAGCATTGATGCCCAACGCTTCCGACATACCCAAATACTTGTATGTTTCGGTTGAGCAAAGGGATCTAAGGTGTATGGAATCCGAGAGTTGGGTTCCCACGGATTCCATAATCTCACCTCGCTTCACATGCATGACCGCACATTTGTCCACACCAAATTCCATACTGATGTCGCTACTGAAGGTTTCTGTTACCTTCAGTAGCTTCATCAGTTGCAAGTTGTTGGGGGCAAAGAGCTTCAAGTCATCCATGTAAAGGAGGTGCGATATGACCTGACCACCTCTTCTCAACCGGTAGCCTTGGCCCGAACCCTCCAGCAGTGTACTAAGAGGGTTGAGGGCCAGACAAAACCACAGTGGACTCAGACTGTCGCCCTGAAATATGCCACGCTCGATCCTTATCGGTTCACTGTTCGCCTGGGTCTGTCGACATCCTGGATAGTGAAGGACCGTCCTCCACTGCCCCATACACGACATCAGGAAGGTGCGTAGAACTGTATTAACTTTATACAGCTCCAGCACCCTCATGAGCCATGTATGTGGCACTGAGTCATAGGCCTTCTTATAGTCTATCCAACATGTGGACAGATCCTTTCGGGAACGACGAACCTGTTGGCTAATGGCAACATCGATGAGGAGCAGCTCCTTAGTACCGCGGGCCCCGTTCCTACATCCATTCTGAGAGGTAGACATTATTGAATTACTTTCAATATGATCGTTAATCTTTGCTCTCAGAATGGATGTAAGAACTTTATAGACCGTCGGTAAACACGTGATCGGTCTATAATTTTTGGGTTCCGCAGTACTACCTGATTTATGGAGCAGGTGGGTTATTCCTGTAGTTAAGAACTGGGGCAGCGACCTTGACTCTAAGGCAGACTGAAACTGAGACGCCAAGCGAACGTGCGATCTAGTAAACCATTTAATCCAAAAATTGTGCAGCCCGTCCGGCCCTGGAGATTTCCAGTTAGGCAACGGACGGACTGCACGTGCTACATCTTGGGGGCTGATGGTAATTGCCCCCATTTCTGGTATTGGATCGCACGTGCGCTCGACTTCCCGAGTCCAATCTCCCTCGGTATGACTGACAGGCACCGACCAGATGCTGCGCCAGAATGAACACATGGCGTCATCATCCGGTAGGTGCGTATCAGTCACAACTTGGTCCGGTCGCTCCCAAGCCCTGTAAACCCACCTCTCATTGCTTTGGAACGTGCGATTCTGAGTATATCGCTCCACTCGCCGCTTGTACCGACGTATACGGCTTGCCCATGCATAGACTTTCTGCTTCAGGAAGTCGATACGCTCTGTGACGCGGGTCAGATAGTCTCGAGGACTAATATCAGTCCCCGAGAACGCCCGCCTCACAAAGCGCATCACTCTACGACGAGTGTTGCCCTCCCTGAAGCAGATAAGTTTGCCGATGAGTGCTCTAGCCTCACCGATACGACGCTCGATCCTGCACTGCCAAGCTGGTACAGCTGGTCGTGTAGCTCTGTCACTGTTAGGAAATTTAACATGAGCTACACGACATGCTGCTGCAGCCGCACAGTACAAAATCGAGTGGGTATCGGCGAGGTCTTTGCTGCTATTAAAACAGTTTTCTAGTTGTGAATCTAGAGCACACACCAGCGCCCTATTTTTGTTATGCATGGGCAAACGTGGCAAACGAGGTCTAAGCTCAGGCGGTGTGGAACGATACTCTCGGAAAGCATCCTCCAAAGCGCTCCTCAATCGCTCATTGCATTGGGTACTCACGGTAATAGCCCCGTCGTCAACATCTTCACTTACATGGTCGGGTCGCGGTGAAATACTGGGTTGTATTTGAACCGCGGCCGGTGGCGAAGCAGGTGAGACGCGGCTACTCCGTGATTCTAGACGCAGTCTATCAAGCACGGCGTCATCCAACATACGGTTACGCTGGATGACCCGAACCTGATCCGATAATCGTTGGGCTGAAACGTTGACAGCTGGCTCAAGTACCTGAAACAGAGAGAGCATCCGACCACGGTACGCAGTCAGGTTAGTTCCCCCCTCTGTAGCCCCAAAGTATGAGCGCATGACATTTTCATTAATGGATTGCGTCCATCGCATGCGCTGCACACTTCCACCGATAGCGGGAACCCTGTCAGAGGCCGGCGGGCCTCGAGGTCCTAAGCTGGTCGGTGGTCGGCCTCGTCCGCGCCGACGCGCAGGCGGTGGTGTATTATTATTATTATTATTATATACTTTATTGTACTTTGTTGTATATTGAGCCCTATTTTACGAGAGTTTATTCGTACGATGTCGGAAATATTTCAAATGTGGCTTCTTAAGAAGTGACAACTTCAGTCATTCCAGCAAAATGTTTCATATCGTTAAAAACAATGACCTCTTTTACAATAATTTTAAAACAGTTTGTCGTAATCAGCTTACGGCCGAACCCAATAACCGATCTATCACATACTGGAGATAGAAAAACAAATGAAACAACAGAAAACCTATATAATTTTTCTGTTGTTTCATTTATGTTTCTATCTCCAGTATGTGATAGATCGGTTATTGGGTTCGGCCGTTAGAAGCCAGCTGAGTTGTAGTTAAGATACTAACGAAGGTAGTTCCTCGTAAATTTTGGGCGCATCTGTACTGAAGTCTTCTTCGTCTTCATCCCCGGTAGGGTCGATCGGCTCACGTAAGAAGTTAACAAAGAATGTCTCTTCTTCCGGGAACTCGCTCACGTACTCTGGCAACTCTTCTCTGGCTATTTTCCAGAAATTTTCCACGAACCAATCTTTATCGTCAAATGTGGTGAATCTGAGTAAAGCCAAAATCATATGAGTTCTTCGTTGTCCTCGTATAACGTAAAAAACCGTAGTTATAAGTACTTATTTATTACCTGTCCGATATTACTCTTAAACATTCATGGAACCAGAGTTTGATACCCGTCTTGATCGATTGAATCTCCTCTCGCTTTATAAATAAGATACCTTCCCATATACGAGACAGATCCCTTAGATTGAACACGTAATGGAACTTGGCTGGTGTTGGTAACATTTTCACCTGTGGAATTTTAAGTTATAATATGATTTATCCGTTACTTTGTTACTAATACGCATTTAAGATTTTCACAAACTTTGGTTTGTTGCCACAAGATTCGAGTGACCGGCACGAGTTTTGGCATAAAATCCACAATTTTTTTGTCGTAGCGAGATTTGCAGAAGTGTCCCGCACTAATTGTGTCTGAAAGTTAAAAATACAATAATTTCAGATGATACAGTGCATTGAAAACTCGTGTGACGTCACTACGTGCTACAATTTGTACCACGACGTGACGTCTCAAGCCGCCTCCGCTTCTAATCTTGATGGATTTTATCTTCGTCAATTATTATACATTTGATAAAGGAAAATGTCCAATATTTTTCGATAATCTATCATATTTTTTTAACTAAGAAAACATCCCTATTGGACCAAGATTTAAATCTCAAAAAAGAAACGCTTTTACTTTGATATGAATAAGTAAAGCAGCCCATCGCAAAACAATGGTGCAGTCGACGATTGTGAGCTAAGGAAGCAATCTATCTACTCTTATAGGTACTAATATATAAACCTGAAGAGTTTGTTTGTTTGCTTGAACGCGCTAATCTCAGGAACTACTGGTCCATATGAAAAATGTTTTCAGTGTTAGATAGCCCATTTATCGAGGAAGGCTTATAGGCTATATATCATCACGCCAATACCAATAAGAGCGCAGCAGTCATGAAAAGCGGGACACAAACGAAGTTGCGCGGGTTAGTAAGTTCTGTTATAAAATGTAACCCGTCGTATTATAATCGCCAAAAAAAATTTTACCAAATATTTTGTCCATGGATATAATGCTCGGTAGTGTACAGTTAAATATATTGAACTGCCTCTTCAAACGCGGAGGAATGTCGTTACGACCACCACCTGTAATGATCAAGAAACAGATTTTAAGGAATACTGCCTGAAATATATTTTTATAGCATCATGCTGCTTTATAATAAATTTGCTAAACATCACTACATGTTTGTAGAAGTAACTTTACTTATCCACTTACATACTAAATTCATAAATTATAATCTATACTAATATAATCTAAAGCTGAAGAATTTGTTTGTTTGCTTAAACGCGCAAATCTGAGGAACTACTGGTCCGATTTGAAAAATCCTTTCAGCGTTAGATAGCCCATTTATCGACGAAGGCTATATATCATCACGCTATGAAAAATGTGACATAAAAGAAGTTGCGGGGGTCAGCTAGTAGTATAATATTTCCTAATAAATATATGAAGCTATAAATAAATACTATAAAATATTGTAAGTTGATATCGTAAGATCTGTCGGAAAATATCAAACTCTTGTAAACCCATGCTCTTTCCTACCATTCCCCCGCCTCACCGCACCCTCCTAAGGCACGGTATAGTTACCAACGCGTAAGTTGGCAAAGATTTTTGTAGTAGGGGCGTTCGTGCATGTAAAATTGTGCGTGCGCGAACTTCCCCCACTACGAAAATCTTTGCTAACTTACGTGCCGGTAACTACAAAATACAGCAGGCAAACAATACGATGAATATGTTTGTAGATTTTACCATACCTGGATGTATCATGGCACCAAACATCTGAATGTCGGCTATAGTAATAAATTCGCCAGGCTTATCTAGGGAGTAGAAACCACCCCCTTCCATCATTTGTCGTACTATCTCGTTAGTCACCTACAACATAAGACAAAGATTTCATTAAAAACTAACTTTTGATACGTTGTTGACACATCTAAGGTTGGTTAACCATTGGTCTGTATGTAACCAATGTCAGCTAGGCTTAGCCATCTTTATCGCTTTGTCATTACCTGGTCGCCCCACTCGTTGACCACCGGCATGTTGATATCGTCCACGAACACTGTCATGGCGCGACCTCCCGGGGGACCGTACGTCATACCCACGCGCTTTTCCACGTACGACTCGATAATTCTCTGCAATATTAAAATGTTATGCAAATAGTTCGATCATTCTACGGTAATGAAAAATACAATACAATATATTAATTCCTAAAAAAAGAAAAAAGATTTTACAAGTTTTTAAGTCTAACAATTCTCGTGATTTACCAATTCCTGTCCCTTACTGCCCTCCCTCAATGACACCGCTAAACCGAGGCCCGTGTCCCATAAGGGATGCCCTTAGCGAGCGGTCATTTAGCTTGTAGCTTAGATTTTAGCCCTGGCTGGGAGCCTTAAATTCATTTGAGGCCACCACAGGAAAGATCGGTTAAGCAGTAACCAGCCTTAGAGCGCTGAACTGCGAGTGGACAATTAAGAAAAAAGAAACTCGGTGTTCCTCTTTATAATAACAAATCCATCCGTTATCAATCTTTTTAACATATAATTTAGCACGTCAGGCTAGTAAACTTATAGGTAGATCGATTTTCCCACTCACTTGAAACAAATTAGGCGTCGTAGCGGATGAGAAGTTAATTATTTTAAACAACCTCACTTCGTTGTCATATTTCATCATATAACTTTTTAACATGACAGTCTTGGCAGTGCCTTGTTCGCCGATCAGAAGCACCGCCTTGTTCTGTTTAGCGATGGTTCCGATCAAAAATGTAATGCACACATTATCTATATTCGGTACCAGAATTGAAGCGTACTCTGGTATACTGTCAGATGGGTAAATGTAGGGCTCCACACTCTCGGACCTGGGAAAATGAAAACACAGCATGTAAACAACTATATTCACAAATGTAACAGTCACCCGAAAATTTCAAACTCCCTAAGATCAAAAAATTTTGTGACAACTAGCACTTACCAGTGTTCCCAGACGCCACTAGGGCTGACGTTATACTCGAAGGGCATGACCCATTCCTTAGATTTTGCTCCGGGCCAATCCATTTTTACGGGAAGCTTAGTCATATACTCAGACATGCGTGTGCGCATGTCTAGCTCGAGTACCGCACCCAAGGACCACATCATCGAAAAGATGAACAGTCGCTCTAGATGACGGTCTGTGTGAGTCTCTGTAAGTAGTCATTTCATTTAATATAACATACTTTGCTGAGAACTCGTTCCCAAATTAACAAAATGTACTTTTACTTACTCCACATATAGTAGCAATAAAATTTGGTGTAATGTGTAAAACTGTTAATATCATCTTTAGATATTTTAACACACTTAAAAAGATGTATCTTTTACGTGAGTAAAATATAGTGCAAAAAATAAATTATTTTATTTTTAATAATCACAAGTTAAAATTGTATATGAATGTATGTATTGTAATTAACTATATGCTTACTTCCGCCAGGAATCTCAATTTGTAGTAATCCGCTAAGCACATCTATACATTGTCTGAAAAAGTTTCCAATCTTCGGTAAGCATACAATATAATAGATCGGTTTGAAGTTTATTCAGGGAAGCTAAATTTATAAATAAAACTGGTAAAAAATTAAAACTTTCTAGTAATACACATCACAAAACTAAATCCGTAAAGGTCACAATGATAAGACTGCTAAACAGAGAGATAATATAGGGGAAACTAAGCCTGTTTGTAAGAAAAAGTCTCATAGTGATATTAGTCGCACTTTCATTTATATTATCACTATCACATTTTATCGATATAGGACATTTTATATTTGCGCTCCAACAAATACCGTCGTCGTTAAACAAATACCGTAAGGCAGTACCGTCAGGCGCCACAACTTTGGTGATGCAACAGCTAACTAATAATTTGTTGTTTTAAAATAATATACATATTTTCTCTTCTTTGAATACACACCTGATGTATATAGCTTCGAGAATTTTCATCTTAGCCACAAGTTTTATTTGTACGTATGAATGCACGTCATCATAAACTTTATTGAATATATGACGAAAGGTATCAGCCTCTTTCTGAGTTCGCGTCCTCAGCCAACCCTGTGCATATCAAGTAATAAAGATTCATGAACGTGGACATAGTGCAAATATGTAGTAAGAATGAGAACGCCGCAGTTTCTGTCAAATTGGAAAAGGTGTCAATACTGAGGCTGCTAGAACATAGCACAATACACAACCCTTGTTGTTGATGATCACCATGACTTTACCTCGAGTATAGGTTGCCATTTGAGCACCGATGAAGACAGGAACACCATGCCCATGCGACTGACGGTGGCGGGCGAGGCGTTGTCCACGTTGTCGGGCTCGAACACCAGCTTGCTGTTCTGCGCCATCGAGATGCGGTCGCCGTTGGCCAGCGTCAGCGTCTTGTTGTCGTCAAGCACGGAGTTCAGGTTCTCGATCCACACGGCGTCCACCGGACCGTCTGGTGATACAAAACGCTTGCCAAATAACATCTACCACCAGCTGCAGGTTTCAACCCACATTATCATAGGTTTCATATTCACCTAGAACGATCCAAGTTGTATCAGATTTCTTCACTTTGAGAGCTCTTCGCCACAGAGTAGAGAATATTCCATCAGTCCAATCATTTGTTGCTACGTCTAACCGTCCAAACATTTGGGGCGCAGTGATTGCCTAAAATATTTATCTTTTAAAGACAAGTTTACATAATCGACATTACGTAAATTGTATGTATAGCAAGATTATTAAAAATAAATAAACATGTTTTTTTTTAATAAAGTAATCGTAGTTACTCATTCCGTACAAGACAAGCGGCATGATGCAAATTCTTAAAAAAAAAGAACACGAGTTATATTATTCCAATAACATGTTCTATTAACAATACAGATTGTTTAGAAAAAAATGAGCTTTGTCTCCGAAGTAGCCCTGTATAACAGATCGTCGCGGAAAATGTATTAAATGACTTCTTGTATTTACAAAATTAAGTATGTATCATAAGGATGAGCCTTGCGGGCGTACTATGACGTGTTAAAAAGTGAGTGTTCCGAGCGAGAAAAAGGGATGGAGCTATATAGGGTGTATAGCTCTATCCCTCTTTCTCACTCGGAAGACTCACTTTTTAACAAGTCATGGTATGCCCGCTGTATTAGTATTTAAAACTATGCACCGAAAATGTCCATTCTAAATTTAACAACTGTATCTTTATTTTATTGTAGTATTACAAGCATATTATAAATTAAGGGATCAAATACCTTAGGATTCATTCTCGCTTCTCTATGTGGTTTTCCAAGTTCAGTAAGCGCCGCCATGAGCGCGTGGATACAGGTCGTCTTGCCCGAGCCCGTGGGGCCCATCGTCATCAAGCCGTGCCTCACCAGCGATGTCTCAAACAGCTGTATGATCTTCAAGTTCCAATCCGGGTGATTGACAAGGCTCATGCGTTCTGCAACTATTCCAATAGCACGTTGCATTTCCCTAAATATAAAAAAAAGCATTAATCGAGTTACCTAAGAATGATAAGAAACCTGAAACCTGCCTTTGATTGTGAGTGAAGGAAAGGCAAAAAGAACAATACTGTCCTCGAGTAACATGACCAAAATGATAGTGATTAAAAAAAGACAGTTGTGTACCTCTGAATAGTTTGAGTCAATTTCATGCCAGGGAACAAATCCTCAATCAACGATATGAACAAAGGTTCGTCTTCATCTACTAATTTAGACACGTTCATTTCCCTGCAAAGTAATGTCATTAATATACTAAGTACCAATTTAATAAATAGGTAAATTTAGTTACGTTGTTAGTTGTTATTATCACTCACTTCAATACTCTCATCATGATGTTCTCCTCGGTGCTATCCGGGTTCGCTCGTTTCTGCGCGCCCATGGTTCGCAACACGGACAAAATGTTCCGCAACCCGAAATCATAGTGCACCTGCTTGGACAGCTGCTCCTCGCACAGCTTGTACAGCGTAAAGAACTTACGAGCTGGAATGATGTTGATCAATTGAACATCCACCTTACGAAATTGATATAAGTTGTCTAAATGGAAAGGATTAGTGAGGGAGTCAATTTGTAGGTAGTTTATTAAATTAGCAGAAGTCACTCTAGAGCACATCTGAGAATTATCGGTATCGGTAAAACTGGAAAATTAAGTATAACATATTGAATTAAAACCAGTATAAATAGGTTAGAGAAATACTTACCGAGCACGATGTTGTCTTTAAAGCCGCAGCTGGCCAACTTGACTCGGATTATAATCTGCCTGTCCGGGACCATCATCGCGACAGAGCGGAATTGTATCTTCAAGTTTTCAGGTAGTTCCTGACGCCCAGCATAGCCCGGGTTCATGGTGATGATGAAGGCAAACTCCGGATTCAAACTAACTGTGTCGCCGTCGCTAGGAACAGTTTTAATATCGTTATGGTTTGATGTCGATGAATTAATTGTAATGTAGTTAAGCAAGGATACATTTTGCTTTTATTAAAACACAAATTTTCCGATGTTGTCTGTTTATGGCAACTCATCCTCGCGGTGAAGCAACGCTTGTACCTGAATATGAAGAACTCCCTCTTCTCCCTCCTGGCGGTAAGGCAGATGTAGATCTGCTGCGCGGCCACGGACAGCACGGGCAGCTCGATGCGATTGAACTCATCGAAGCAGCCCCACGTGCCTGACTGAGCCAGGCCCTTGTAGATGCGCCCCAAGCCTGAACAATAGCACACTCATTAAGTATCCCATGCCCAAACGGTGCTATGCAAACTGCATACAATCAAGCGTTTGAGCAGCGGTACCTCTGAAGTCCATCTGATCGGAACAGTTGAAGACGATGACGAGCTTGCCGAGGGTGCGGCCCATGTCCTTGGTGGTCTCCGTCTTGCCGGTTCCGGCGGGCCCGGCGGGCGCGCCACCCATACTCATACCGATGGCCTGCGATAGCGTGATGTAGCAACGATCCGTCAGCGGCGTGATCACAAGCCGTTCAGTTATACCCAGATATTCGTTCTGCGCACAATTTTTTTATTTGTTAAAACTTATATTGAGACAACAAACTACATGCTTACCATCCTATTACTTCTTATTGCTTTGAGCAATTACTATAAATTATATTGGGACAACAAACTACATGCTGCCTACCTCTTAGCGCTTTGAGCAATTGCCTTATAATTATCTTTATTATATTGCTGAATTTCATTATATTAGCACTAATATTCAGTGTTTGTTTAGTCATTATTCAAGATTGTTACAGGAAAATATTATTTTAAACAAAATTAGATTAGATCGCAGGGATTATAGACTTTTGTTAGGCACCTGATAAATAAAGTCGACGTCTGTTATAGACACCAAACAGTCATCAGTATCCTCGAAATAATAAAAACGCGCTTGCTTTTGCCATTCAAAGTCGCCAGGTGTTTTAATTCTCATCCTCACTAGATCATCAAATATATCCCTGAAAGACAATGCAAAGGTGATCTTTGAACATTTGCAATATTGGTAATGAAACTTGTAATACATATTTTTATTTATTCATACAACTCCCGAGATCCGGATATCTGAATTCATAACGCGATGCCTTTACAAAACATGATCTTTTTACATGTCGATTTGGTACTTGCCTTTGATGCACATGTATGGTGATCATAGTCTCAATTTGGGTTCGATCAAGGGGCACTAGATCCCTGACCGTCTGGTCAATGAGCCCGTTCAATAAATCAAGATTTTTCTGATTTGTAATTCTCATAATATATTTATCCGCCTTAGCTTTCTTCAGAGCATACTCTGCATCGCTCGTCCACAAAATTTGCATTCCCAGCAAACCAGCCTACAAAAAACGTAATGATAAATGTAGCATAGAAAAAGCCTTTTTTATTACAAATCAGATTTTGCTTTTAATTGCCTGTAAGATCGACTTTTCTCAATCCCCAACAAAGCTAAACTGATATTTTAGGGCTTTGTAGTGTATCAACCGTGCCACATACCATATACCGCAGCTTTGCACGTTCATATCAAGAGACCAAAACTTTAGGAATCCGTTTAGGAAAAAAAACAATAACTGACTGAAACTGACTAACCTGACCGGGAAAATTCCAAAATCCAACTAAAAATTCAAATTCCGGGTCTCCTGCCATTGTTTGCGCAATGTTGGCTATTATATTTCTGACGGTAGTTTTCATTGTATCCAGGAGAGTGTTCAACCATATCTGTTAGAGTCATCGCAACTTAGAAATTTAATAAGCAATAAAATAATGCGTTTGAACCAAGGTCTCCCAAAGTGATAATGCGCATAGAATTCTTCGTCACTGTTCGGTAACGGTCGTATTCCCCGAGCGTCGGAAGACAATATGTAGAGTTGTTAAGTGCATAACTTATGCAATTATGTGTTTTGATTCGGTTCGGATTTCCGGGAATACGACAATTAGCGAAGATCTGCATGCGCACTATTAATTTGGGAATACTGTACGATGGATACACTATGTAAAAGGTATAGCTTGAAAGGCTACAGGGATGGCGATGATTAAGAAGTATGGAAGGAGGCATGTTGGGCTGCGACTAATACTATGTAAGAGAGGAAAAAAAATACATTTGTTGACGTCATCATGAAATTATCACCTCAACTCCTCCGATACACGTTACCGGGACTTCAAGAGGTATAGACTCGCCATTACTAGAGTTCATTTTAACAATTCTTTCTTTATCATCGAAATCAACTGTATATATCGCATCGAAGATACTTGGCAAGTGACCCTAAAACACAAATTAAAATTACAGAAATTGTATAGGCCCAATAATGTCCGACCCGGTGACGGCGGCACCATCGGTGAACATAATATAACAGGCAAGAGGTTTGAACTTTATTATGGAAGCTGGACTTTTCATTTTTATTTCTCCAGTAAGTTGCAGTGCACTATTAAACTTGTGTAAAAACGATTAATAAAGAACCATAACATGCATTGACAAATGTTATGTTTTATACTCGACTACTTCAGCCATCGGATCAAATAAAGTCACTATACTTATTCTAAACGACTGCAACACAAGCAATCGTTATGATATTGAGTAAATTCAATTTTATATACAACAAAATGAATTGCTTTGCAACAGAACCTAGAAATGAAACCATAACGCAATCAAGCAAAGGTCATTAGAATAATGGTGACAAATCATTGTATGTTTAGTTGAGGTTACTATAACATACTCGTATAGATATAGCTTAATACTTATACAGAACATAACAAGGTTCGAAAAAAATGCGCCGGGACCTGTATTGAATGAGGATCCGAAGCTTGTCCGAGGATCTCCAGTAAGACAGGATCTGACACGAAGAAGAACCGGGGGAAGATGAGTCGCTTGGTCTCCAAATAACCGGTGAGTGACTTCTGGCAAGCTTCCAGCTGCTCGAATAGGTGGGGTAGGAGCTGCTTCAGCGTGTCATCAGAAGTGCATGTATCCACACAGTTGACGACATCCCGCGCACGGTACATTATTTTCACGTAAGTTTTGTCAATACCCTGCAAACGTCTTGTTTATTGTACAATCTCTCATAATGTTCAAAATATATGTTTGTGAAATTAATACAAATAAAGTACCGCAAATCGCTTAGCTTCCGCCGGCAGTTGTTTCGCAATGTCACCGCCAACAAACACTGCCTCCAGATACATCCAGAGGTTCTGCACGACGAGCCATTTCTCTAAAATCTCGCTAGTGCTCACCAGTTTGTTGATCCATAACACAATATCTTTCTTAAATGGTGCATTATATCTGAAATTAATGTTTACAAATGAATAAGGAAATTCTGCAGCTTATTCCTGATATACCTAGCGTTGAATATTAGTTTGTCGCTGTGTGGTGAAACTGGATATTCATTAAAATACAACTGTAATCTCATTACATATCATACCCGTACATAATAGTTTGCTAATATTGGTTCCAGTAAGTACTTTTTACGCATAAACGTACCTTATTATTATTTTATTGTACTTTTTCTAAGACTACCCAAAAACTAACAAAACCAGTGCACCTGTTGGAAGCCAAAGAGTTGAGAATCATCAAAGAATCTTCAAGTAAAGTGATGATGTCCAGCGTATCCTGTGGCTTGATCAAAAGCTCGCCTCTGTTCTTAAAATTAGCGAACGAAAGGTCAACCACCGCCCAGTCCGCGGTAACTTGCTTTAATTTAGCTTCTATGTCCTTCTCTTTCACTGCACTGATACAGATGTCCTGAAAAAATCTTCAACTTAGATTGCGGTCAACCAATATCAGCTAGTCTATATTGCCAAGCTTAGACTAGTCTGAAATTAATAGTCGATTTCTAAGCGTAATACAGATGACAAAAAAGGTAGACGTAATAGTTCGCCCAAACTAAATTGAACAATAATATGTAAAGAGCAAACTGGCATTAAACCAAAAGAAGAAAGCGCTACAACCTCAACTTCCTCCTTGTTTTTCAACAGAGGAGCTTCCATGATGTTTGCCAATGTAAACGCTTCAGATTCCACATCCAATACACAATCTGAAACAAACATCGAATTTATTTTGTAAATAAAATTATTTAACATAGCGACAAAAAAAAAGAAACTTTTTAGCGATAACATTGTGTATTAACTCATCAGGTTCTCCAATCTCTTCCAATGCCTTTCTTTCATAGCTTTGTCAGCCATCAGTTCTAACAAAGGACAAGTTTGATTGAAATCATCGATCTTATTCTTCAATTCGATAAAAGCTGGCCAATCCTTCATTCCTCGTGGTAGTTTTCGACACCTTTTAATAAAACAAATTACTTAGAAATTGACAATGTATGATTAAGTAAATAAATACTAAACTAATTGTTATTAATTTTAGTTTACCTGATATCGAATTCGGCCAACTGAGCAACTATTGTCTCAATTTGTATATCTACCCAAGGCGTTTCGAAATAACCGTCGATGGAATTCATTACAGCCAAGTACAAATTGTACCTTTTGCAGAAAAAACATTACAGTTACATGCGAAAATCACAAAGAAACAAATACAAAAGACAAGACAAAAATCAAACAATCACGGGGTACGATCATTCCACTTACAATTTGCTCAATAGGTTGAACTCTTTCTTCTTTTGGTGCAAAATCGGATAGTCTTTAACTTCCATACCAAATAGCTTCTCGCCGCTGGAATACATTTCAAATCTTCTCCACAGCTCATCAAATCGTGATTGAAACATTATCACCCTATAAATATTTATAGTCTGTTAGCTACCGAAACTTCCTAGACGTAAATAAATACAAAAAAAAACGGGCAAGTGCGTGTCGGACTACGCATAGTGAAGGGTTCCGTAGTTCACTGTTAAAACTATAAAATTTTTAGTTGATATGTTGACTGTATACATATTAATATTTTTATGATCTGGCTTAGAGTGGTTTGTTTTTATTATTAATAATATTTAAGCTACTGTTGCGTCAAGCTGTGTTGTTCAAACCAATTTGAGCGTGTTACTGAAAATCTCATATTTCTAAAACTATATAAGCTGTGATGTTCAAACCAATTTTCGTTGGAAGTGTCTCTGAAGTTCTATTTGCTCATTTTTTCATAGTTTAATAATTAGAGGGGGGGACATTTTTTTCCATAATATCGCAGCACTATTGAATAGCGGTTCACAAGTTGCACGTACCTACCAATTTACATTTATGTAGCTTTAATAGTCTCCGAGTAAAACGGCTGTGATATACGGACGGACAGACAGATAGACAGACAGACAGACAGACAGACAGACAGACAGACATGACGAATCCATAAGGGTTCCGTTTTTTGCCATTTGGCTACGGAGCTCTAAAAAGATGTAACACCTATGGCCAAAAATGTCTATGAGTTAACCGCGTGTATGAGTTAACTCTGTCAATTGTATGTACAAAAAACGAAACCCTGTCCAGTTTTAAATAAGTCGCCAGTCTTTTTTTTAAGTTTAGGTACTATCGAGCACACCTGTCACTAGCTTCTCGCGCCGTGAGGCCGGGCGTCATGGGACCAAACGCGTCAAAGTCGGCGTCGAACTTGAGGACATCTTCATAGAATGTGGCAACACCTTCAGTTAACTCCGATTGCAGCGGGCCTTGCATGTCAACTATTCTTTGTTGTACTTGTTGAGACTGAAAAAAGAGAAGGAACGCTTAACATTCCAATTACCTGATCGCTTGGCCCATTACCTATGTACATAATACTTGTAGATAGTATAGATACAAAAAGTTTATGCAGAAACTTTCGGGTCATTTAAAAAGCTAATGAAGTAATGTTGAAAAAACAAATTGTTTATTTTATTACATTCGAATAAGCTGCAAAAAATGTGCCTGATTTTGATATGGACACAAAAAAAGACCCTGTAGGTACTATTCTCATTTTAGCGATAAGTTATAGCATTCAAACAAAGTGATTTTTCTCGTTAGTGCATAATTATACAGATGCGTAAAGTTTAGAAAAAAATGAATAAAGCTTAGGACACTCACAATACAGACAGACGCCCAAGACGACTATTTTTAAGTGGGTTTCACTTAGGTATAGATATGCTGTTAAAATACATACCGTCAATAACATGTTTTGGAAAGCGTAACGTAATCCATACACCATGTCGGCATCCTCTTTCGGGACATCGATATTAAACTGGCTAAAAGTCCCGTAGCTTTCTTCTATTAGATCGAGTTCCATGTCCATGCTAAAATAATTAAATTATGAGAAAATATTACCTATCAAACTGTCCATGACTTTTCAAAGCGGCGGATTGGAAAAGTAATCGAACATGGAGATAAACTACTGAATATAATTTGACTGAACCTTCGCAAGCAGGCTTAAAACGTTATCACAGATAGCAATACGAAGTTTATTTATCAAACACCATAACATTCTAATCGTCTTAAAGAGGTGGTCTACTCAGTGCATCCACGATAAAAAACACCAGGCGCGATTAAAAAAACATTATAATACATACATAAATCAATAAGATCGCAATAAAGAAACACATTTTTGCGATAGGCTGAATGAACTCTGCTAAAGATATAGCCGCTCTATTCCTAGCCCGTTCAAGGTTACTATAATTTGCAGAGCTAAAAATGGTACGTATCTTCGGGACACCATAAATGAAATTTGAAAGGTATCCCTCATATGCAAAAAAAAACATTCAAGGTTCGCAAAAACGCGTTTTTTGCTAATTTAATAAAAGTTGGATCCAATTCTTTTAGATAATAAAAATATTATAAAATGCTATGCTTATTAAAATTTGGACGACAATTAATATCAGGGGGGATGTTGAAACAGGCACTGCAGGGAGGGAGACCTTTTTTTAAGGATGGGAAATCATCAAATGACTTCTTCCGCCCTAGGCGAAGCGGAAGGGAGTGTCAGACTCTTACTGACTAACACCCACCCGTGTTTATCCTAACGCCATTTGCTTTCCAAGGCCGCGGTGACTCTTTCGATCAAATTTCGTAATCCTGGCATGGGAGGGAAACCTGTACTTTATATTGATGATACCGATTATTCCTATGAGAGGAAAAATCACCGTTCGTTTCAACTTCCCGCCCTTACATTATGTTTATAAAAAATATCTTTACCCGATGAACTCCTCTCTAATACGCTCGAGGCACAACATGGCTACTCTAACGTCATCCAAATCTTTAATCCTTTTGCTCAAAGTTTTCATTCTGTCATTAATGAATTGCATTAACTTCATCACGCGGTCTTTATACGCCAAACACAGCAGTTTACCCAAGGTCCTCTTCCATTCAATCGATTCCAAATGTAAGGCCAATTTAATATTACCTGTAACATTGATGGATTAAAACTCCATTCATGAATTGAAGTGGCTTGGGAACCTTATCAAAATCCGTAACCAATTTACAATTCTATGTAGATATATAGGGCGTTCCATGACCAAGAGACACGTAAGGTACACGTATTTTGCTACATGCAGGTCATTTTATTATTAACAGTTGACAATAAAGCGTTCAAAGATTTTATATTTCTTTGTGTCATCGCGGAAATGAACCGAACTGAAACTCTTACCGTGTACAAACAAGATGGAGGGACGGTTCACTTTATGCTCAATCCACCTAATTTCTCAGAGATGTTGGCTTGATAGACCGGCGCGGCAGATGTCAAAACAGAACATTTATGATGCCTGATGATCGGTTTGTTACCATTGGCACTATAAAGAATGTTAATGTTAGATAATCATTAAAAGAGTCACCCATATCAATTTGTATAGAACCGATGATGTGTCGATTGGGTAGCCCGAGCACTTCTTCGGTCTGTCCCTCGTATTTGTGAAGCATGTCCTTAACTATAACATTCATAGGATTAGAATCGACGAACTCTTGTACTTGTTGCACTCTGTCTTCTGCCCATAGATGAGAAAATCTTCCATAGCCCTGTAACAAATTAATATGTATTATGATAATACGCTAGTGACCATCTAAAGTTCACTGTTTAAGTTTTTAAAGGCGTTAAACAAATCTGTAAAGGCGTTTTCAATCTTTGTGATCTGCTAGTTAAGTTCTTTGCGAAATATATCGACATTTATATTCTGTAGAGATCTAAGTGGTGACTAACACTTGTTTGTTATATTGTTAACGGGAGAATACCAAGATAGAGATCATTGTAATCAAGATAGTTGTAATTAATTTATTAATGTACTACATAATTCAAACACAATGTGAATTGTTCATGAATAAATAAAAATAAATAAAATCAATCTATTCCTATCATGGAATATGGTAATGTACTTATAAGTAATTGTAGTTGTTCAATATGAATATTCTTTCTTACCTTCAACAGTTTCTCTATATCTGGTTTGTACATGAACATCATTCCCTGTAACGCCATGACCGACCTGACGATATCTTTATGTTCGGACACCATTCGGAAGTAGCTTCTTATGGTAGACATGTTAGACTTCGACCGAGATCCTATTAACAATTTGTTCACATTAGATGAGACAAACAATAATCGTTCTATACCATTGATAAACACTGTAGATAATAATTATGATCATCAACGAAATTTGAATACAATATTTTTCAAATAAATTCTATTTGTCCAGTATTCGTTTTTGGCTTTCAAACTACCTAGCAAGTATCCAACACATTATAGGTATTATTCATCAGGTAAGGGATTCCCATCCCGATAGAAAGCACTTTTTGCAGTCTAAGAAACTAATACTGTAAAAAGTGACACCATTGTGTCGTTTCTGATTACTGTGCTATTAACCGACCTGTTTTAAATTAACTTGTATAATGTTGTATGTAATAAGAAACGTGCATGAACAGCACAGGTGTCAAGTATTAATAAGCTAAAAGGTCCCAATGTACTACAGTGGTTTGCACAGTCTACACCGTGCACGTTCCCTATTTTATACAGAATTAATCTCGTTTGCATTTGACAAACTTATCATCAAGGGTAATAATTTTCAAACTATAAGCAATTATTATATAAAGTCAAGAACGGTTTTATTAGATTAAATGATATTTGAGATACCGGTAGTGCTGCGATGCATGCTTTCGCTCAACGTTGCCGACACGCCAGCTAATTGATCTTGCTTTATTTGTTCTTGTTGCCCCCACATGTATACATAGCGGTGGATGTCCATTATACAGTTTAGCACCACCTACAATGGGTCGATTTATAAAAACACGGCAGAAATCATTTGAAAGTTAAACATTTTTTTTGTTAGATAAAAAATAAATCAGCCTGTGTACTGCTAGGCTAAGGTCTCCCTTCCTTCCTAGTCAACAATCAAAATAAATCACCTGAGAGAACGCATTCTGAATCTCTTCCAGAGTTGGCTTGATTGATATTTTTGGAATTTGTAAGTACATGTTGGTCAACATTAGTGGATGTAGCTTCTTTTGTTCTTCTGGGTCAGTGGTCATTGTCAAAAAACTGAAATGTATTAAAATATATTGTATATAATATGGTTGACATGAGGCACAGAATTTCTTACATAGCTAGATTATATAAGTAATTGGTGGCAATTGAATTACCAGATTACGTTATAAAAAGGGTATAAGGGTACATTTCCAAAATGGTAGCAAGCCGGCGCAAGTATGCACTATTTAACTGGTGCAAACACGAGTAGCACACTGTTTTCTGCTCTATACAAGGGTTTTTTCTCCACTACTCAAAGAGAGGACTTATCGCCACTACTGTGGTGTGCCCAAAGAATCTGCCCCTGGTACGGCCCTTAGGCGTTTTCATTAACAGAGCGACGCCGCGAGAAAATGTGATCCGAAATGAATTTAATTACTTTTTATCATCTCAACAGTCAATTTCATTACCAAACTTGATAACATCCTCCTAAAAAGCTCAATTTATACTCAGTTTTAATTAGTGATGGCTTCGACGACGCCTCGGATTAATAGGATTTTCTTGTCAGTCATTGGAATTTCTAGCGGCTCGACATGGCTTATTGTTAAAAAAAATATCATCTACCTTGATACAGAAGCCCGACGTCTAAGCATATCGAGACTGAATCGAGTACATTTAATGAGGGCCTCTAGACATTTGGTAGCAAAATATGCGAACAATTCATTACACTCGTTAACAGTGGGCACAATCTCGTAGCGATCCGGATTCTCAATCTCCATGAATACTAAAAAACACAACAATAATAACTTCAAGAAATCAAATCAATGTGTTAATACGTATAATTCCGAATTCAGTCAAATGTAAACAATACGCAAAATTTTACTTAAAAGAAGATAAAATGCACATTTTACGGCATGGCAAATCGTGTGCAGTTACTAAATCATGAATCAGTAATATAAATACATAATGAAACAAGCTAAAATACGAAATAACGACTTAAACAATTTCTACCTGAGTCTTCAGGAATCACTCTTGTGGCTGAAGTCACCTGTTTTAAAGCTTTTTCTATGTCCAACCTTAAAATAGGTAACAGAATAAAAGATTAAATAAAATAAAAACTGCTATTGAAAATCAAAGTTAAGTATTATCGTGTTGCATTCGGAAAAAACCAAAAGCGTGTGTATCTCATTAGAAAAATATTCGTACTTTACGTTCTGAAAATATTTAAACGAAATTTCACGGGCCCTCTTGTAAGTGCACATGTGACAAATCAAATAAAATCAAAAGTAATTTATTCACACACTTTTGATTTGATCTCCAAACTCGATTTAAAATTGACTCAGGAAGCATTTTCTTGAATAATTTTTTAAGCCAGATGAAGAGAGGATAAGTATACATACTAGTAGTTACAGGACTTTAACTTGATTTACACCAGAAAGTAACTCACCAATTATTTTTTAAAGCTCGGATTTGTGCTGAAGGAACACTATCTAAGAATTTGTTTATGAGTTCCATTACAGCAATTTCTGCATTCCAGGATTTCTGCTGAATCTCCGAAGCTATTAAAAAAAATGAGTTAATTTATTTCTAACTAGCTTCTGCTTGTGGCTTCGCCTGCGTGAAAGGTTTTATAAAAGGTTTTTTTATTAGGTCGACAACCGTACCGTATAACATAGATTATCTGCCAGTGATAATAAATCCCGCCAAAACACGGTGCATTCAGGAAAAGCTTTTATTCTAACATTGCAAACAGACGCGTAGGTATGCATCACACCACGAAGGTTGAGGAGATCGTGGAGTATGTTCGAGCGAAGACCAGCTGGACCTTGAAGGTAGAGAAGTTGGAGCCGCGCCATAACACGAATTTCAAGTCGTTCGTGGTGCGAGTTCCTACTCATCATGTTGAGACCTTTCTCAAGGAAGAGTTTTGGCCGAAGGGTGTCGTGTATCGGCGATTCCGCGGAAGGTTACGTGACACCACGCAGCGCAACACGATGCCGACATTTCGTGTACAATAGTGTATTTTTGTAGTTTTTATAAATATGTATGATAGTCTGTAAGGTATATATGTTCTGGGTCTTTGTTACCCGAAATAAATGATATATCATATTATTATTATAGCCCACGCTTGAAATCTTTATTTTGTCTTTACCCCTTTTATTACATTGTGCTATACGAGCAATTTCCAGTAAATGTAAGTGTAAGTTGGTCTTGAAAGTCTTGAAAGTGTTGTAGGAAATACCGAGCCGCCTAAACTCTGGAACACACACAATTTATGTGTGTATTTATTATTTATTATATATATTATTGTACACCAAAAGTATTGTACACAACTAAAACACATACAATGGGCGGACTTATCGCATTCCGCGATCTGTTACAGACAACCTGGCATGGACAGTATACAGGGTATAATAATTTATTTATCATGTTTGTTAGAGAGATTTCATCCTTATAATTGACCCTAACGATCGATGCAATAAAAGTACAGGATATAATTTTTTCAGATTTTAGCCGGTTCGATTCCCGGGTGTGGGAGAAGAGAATTTTCGAAAATCTTTGAATGTATTTTGCTTTCTATTCGTTCTTTCCCTCCAGGTGGCATTACAAAATTCCACCCTGTATCTTTGAAAATGAAAACAAAATATCTAGTTGTTCGCTCAACCCAACACCATTACCGACACGTGTTTCGCCTCTCCACGAGGCATCCTCAGGGGACGTGTTGACTCGCTGACCGTTGAGTTGGGTCGCAACTCGCTGACCGTTGAGTTGCGACCCAACTCAACGGTCAGCGAGTCAACACGTCCCCTGAGGATGCCTCGTGGAGAGGCGAAACACGTGTCGGTAATGGTGTTGGGTTATGCATTGCCTTCCTGCATGTGCTTAAAATCCTTGCATTTGCCTAGTAATCTTGCATGTGCATAATATAGCGGGCGGGAGGGAGGTGCATACCTGCAACCCACTAATATTCGCGGAAATTAAAACTAGATATTTTGTTTTCATTTTCAAAGTTAAAATGGATTTCCGCAAAGTAACGCCTGACTCAATTAATTTTTTTTTTTTTTTTTTTTTTTTCCACCCTGTATGTCTGGACATGAAATGGGACTGTCATTTTTTGTCATTGTGTATATAAAATATAAGTGATAAAGATACTATATTAGTTACATGCCACGTAAAAGGTGTACCGCTTACCTATTTCATCACGTCTCACAAGATTCTCCTCGTAGAAAATCTGTGGATCTACTGCTTGTTCAGGTAAATAAACCAGCAAGGTTGTAGTGATGGACTTCAAAATCGCATCAATGCGTGCTTCTTTCATATCTACCACCTGCAATAATAAATTCTCAGTAGTGCCACGTTGATACAAAAAGAGTATTTTATCACACTCATTCAAATTAAGTATGTACATGTGAAATCTCTGACATTGTCATCATTTTTGTTCCAAAAGTCTTACCTCCTTAACAAACAAGTCAACTTCGGTTAGGGCTCTCTCAATATTTTCGCAATAAGAGGGAATTTCTAGAGAAGTCCACGTTATTGTGGAAAAACCAGGTTGAAAAGCATTTTCTAATTTGATAAGTTGTGCGCGTAGTAGCGGTAGATACAGCTTCGGCATACTCCTAAGTAAATAAAATAAATCAAACAATTGAACACATCCAAACGTTTATGTTTATTTCTGTAGGTACACAAAAACCCTGAATCACAAAAAATAAAAAGCTTGAACAGCTGATAAATTTCACGATATACACGGCTAAATACCTGCAAGTACATAATGATCAGTAAACCGTTTTGGTGTAAGTGATGTAACGATTTATTCTTCATTTGGCCCACTGAGTTTCTACAGCCCATATCGTCGGCGTCAGTGCAGGACCTTGTAAATGCAACTTTTTTTTATTACAGCAGACCTATTTAAATTTGATTGGAGACTTAAGAACTTATCATTTAATTTGCAACTAAAATCCACACTTATGTCATCGCTATAAAATTATTCAGGTAAAATCGTAAAAAGTAGGTACTTCTAGATTTGGTCTTACAATAAATATTTTAATTGTTTGCCTATAAAAAAACGCTGCATTTACAAGATCCTGTACTGACGCCGACAATATTTTTCTTGTATAAGTTATGTGTTTGTAAAATCAGCAAAAAAGGGGTTAATTAATATACTTACAAATTTAAAACCCATCAACTTTAAAAAAATGCACATTTGTATTTTAAATGCAATGAGTTAGACGTTGATTTTTACCTAATATGTTTTTTTATGTCTCTCAGTTTCCTGTTGACCCAATTTCAAGTTTATCAATGATGATTTTTAAGATTGTTTTATAAATGGCTGTGTGTAAAACAAAAAGTTTTGAACCTCTCGTCTGTACTTATTGTTGATTTAATTTTAAATTGTGTATGGTGTATTTGTAATTTTAAAAGTTATAACATTGATTGTTTTTGTTTTGATACTCTCATTTAATTGTTGATCGGTAAATTTTTCAGTTATTAAAATTATTATGTCTTAAATATTGATTATAAATCTGACTGTTCTGTATATTTAAACTGTAGTAATGATAAGATAATTACCATTTGTATGATTTTGATTAATGATACTGATCATACAAATTATGTATACCTAACTGGACTGTTAACAATTGTTAAATTATTGAATTATTCCATTAAAAATTTCTACTATTTTAAACTGTAAGATCTGTTATACCATATTTTGAGCAAATAAATATATTATTAATAATACACAAGTTTTTTTTTTGTGCTGACTGCAACTTTAAATTACTTGTACCTAATTTATCACAAAGCACTACTTCAATAGTGATATTTTATGTGACAAACTAAGATTTTATGCTGAGATAGGAACCTTTTTGGCCTCGCACACTTACATTTAGATACAAATTTATATAAAATTCTATAATTCCATGTGGGTATAGCATTTGTTACTTTAGTTTTCTAGTAGTTTTTTTTATTTTTTGTTTGTTTTGTGCGAGACCCAAATAAACATTTTTCTTTCTTTTCTTTCTTTCTTTATTTTATTGGAACGTGGGACAAAACTTTAGGTCAAACTACAATAATAAATCGATGTAACTTGCCTTCGTACTTGATTGTTTCTGTCGACCAAATATTTGATTCTTTCATAGTTTCCCAAGATTTTATCTTTACAAAATGCTACAATTTGAGCTCCATCTGGCACACCTATATTTTCAAACGTTAAAAATTAAATTATAAAATGTGTTACGGTATCGGTTGGAACTTGTGAATCGACCAAGCCTTAATTTGCCAACAAACAACCGACTACACGAAAATGCGGACTTTCAAATTATAACTTTAGCAGTATATAAATTATGATAGCAAAACATTATTTTATGAATGAATCAGGCGATTGCTCTTACGTAGTCCCAACTGCCACATATATTCAACTTCTCTGATGCACTCTGGGATATAAATACTGAAGTTTATAATGTACATATTCGTTGTTGGGTGACGAATCAATAGTGGAGCAATAAGACCTAGGCGCACCTGAAAATTTTGTTTATTAGTAGACTAGCAACGCGCCGCGGTTTCACCCGCGTAGTTCCCGTTTCCGTGGGAATACGGGGATAAAATGTAGCCTATGTTACTCAGGGTGAATGTAGCTTTCTAATGGTGAAAGGCCTCTTTATAATATTAGTACCTATAGATAACGATATTTTGAAATGAAATAAGGTTATTATAAATAAAATGGCGACGTACGAGTCGTTGTATGAGTTATGTATCTTATACACAGAAAATATCAACTGGTTAATACTGTATTATCTATCATATCACATTTTTCGTGAACTATTTTACTTACCTGGCCTACATTTTCAGCCCACGCATAATGATAGATCAATTCGAATTCCGTGAACACAATTGTCAAGACGTTGTATAACTTTATACATCGTTGCGTGTTCTGGAACAGAAAATATACAGAAATAACCATTTTAATCAGTTTTGATCTCCTATATAAATAGGAGGTCAAAAATTTTGTTCTAGAATAACCTTACAAAGGGATAACCAGCCATTGGTGTCACACACGCATTGACTTCATACACATTCCGACATTAATTACGTTAAAAACGTCCCAAGGGAATATACTCCCCAGTACCTAAATATCTTATGTTCCAATCTACATCTACTTATACCAAAATTCATAAAAATTTGTTCAGCAGATTCGGCGTGAAAACTTAACAAACAGGCATGCAGATAGAGTTACCTACATTCGTATCCTGTACAAAATATTTTTTAAAAATAATACTATTACATGTGTTAGTGTTCTTAGTACCTAGTTAGCTACATAAGTACATACCATGTGCGTTATGACTTCGTGGTGTTTTTTAAATATATCCATAGGAATATTGATATTCTTATCGTAAAATCTGATCCACATTATTCGCCCGGCAACAGGTGGCATGTTTTTTGGCAACTCCGGATCCTCTTTTTCTTCATTGTACCTATTAAATTAAATAGTAAAGTATCAATAAAAAATACGTTTGTTGCCCATACACACGACTAATTTTTTCATGGATTAATTGAAAAGTGCTGCTTCTTTCAAATTAAGACATGTGTCGAGTTCTTTAATGTAGCAGATAATTCGACGTAGGTATCACACGGAAGTATAAACAATTGTTTGGATTAGTGTGCATAAATCCTTACATTTGAGTCGCACACAAAACGGACATATAGACACAAGGAACAAGTGAGAGAAAGATTTGATTATTCCAATAACTTTACTTACCTGTCCCGTAAAGATTCTATTTCACTTGTGTAAGTACTAATCAAATCATAGTATTGATCTTCGAGGTACAAGCAGTCTAACTTCAATTTCTCAAATCGAGTTAAAAGATGCAAAGCTATTTCCGTTGTTGGGCATTTATTGACGCTCTAGAAAACGTAATAAAATTTTATATCTATAGTAGCCAACCAAGCTGAAGCCAAGAGGTTTAATTCTTGGCAATTTTTCAATGGCTAAACATGCTAGTGAACATTTTACTAGCTAGAGGTAAAGCTTTTAGCCTCGGAAATGATTTTTAATCATAAAATACCTGACATAGTATCAGGGATACAGTATCTTGGGAAGCTACAGGCTCTCTCTCGCATGCGAATTACCATATAAGGGCAGGGAAGTCGAAACAAATTTTTTCCTTGCCCGACTTTTGCCTAACGAGCCAGCCCGCGCCGCTGAGCCATTAGCGTTAAATCCCCAAAATAATATCAACCTGAGCCAGCCTGTCCCTTGCTGCCCTTCCTCAATGACCCCGCTAAGCCGAGGCCCGTGTCCCACAAGGGATGCCCTTAGCGAGCGGTCATTTAGCTTTTAAGTAGTTTTTAGCCCTGGCTGGGGGCCTTAAATTCATTTGAGGCCACCACAGGATTGATCGGTTAAGCAGTGACCAGCCTTAGTGTGCTGAACTGCGAGTGGTCCATAAATGAAAAAAAAAAAAAACAAAATTTGTCAATGTGCACGTTACATTAATGACGGCACTGCTAATTAGGCTTTTTACCAAATAAGTTGCAATACTTACATTGATCATGAAGTTTTCAAGTAACAACTCCTGATTAGCGACAGCATCTTTGTATATTTTGTAATCCTTATCAAAGTCTGGTCGCCTGTTCAACAAATTGAATTTAAAAAAAAGGTACATTTCTAGTCGATGAAATAAAAAAATACCTAATACCTATAAATTTATTGAAAACTAGCAGCGTCCCGCGGTTTTACCCGCGTAGTTCCCGTTCCCGTGGGAATATGGGGATAAAATATAACCTATGTTACAGCTTTCTAAAGGTGAAAGATTTTTTGAAATCCGCCCAGTAGTTTTTGAATTTATTCTTTATATACAAAAACACAAAATCTTTCCTCTTTGTAATATTAGTATAGAGTATACATAGAAACTGAGCTAAAAAGTAAACGATCAAAGACCGACCTGTGGTCTAAACCATCGTAGGTTTTTGTTGAAATTGTTTTGAATAGTTTGTTGAAAACGGCAGCGTACTCTTCAATTCCTTCCAAAGTAGTTTTGTTTAAAACATAATAAGTGATATACGTTTGGAACAAATCCATGATCTGTGGCAATCAGAAATGTAAATGTATTATTGGTATATCTTTTATTTGAAATACAAATTATATTCAAAACAAAAATCAATTAGATATTGCGTCGATATGTATTTTTTTTTCATACTTTTCATGACCAAGTTGACGACACGGTTGGCGTAGTGGTTAAGCGATTGGCTGCTGAGCCGTGTGCTGCGGGTTTTATTCAATATTTGTATGGCCTACAAATAGTTGTTCCGGATCTGGCTGTTTGCGTATGTGAGTTTGTACGTTTGTAAAAGCGATATAGGAGTACCTAATTCCTAGTGGGGCTAGATTTTCTTTAAATAAATAATTTTAGGGCAAGGTAGACAGCGTAGATTAGCCATCGACACTAGATCTCTTCCCACAATCTCGTAGTTGCACTGCAAAAATTCTAATGGAAAAACCAAATAACACTTTTCCCGAATGGGGAAGCGATCTCTGTACCCCATCTTTAGAAACGGCTGCGACAAGACCTATGAGGTTAGAAGTGATACTTACAAATTAAATAAATATTTTCTCATGTTTTCAAATTATGTTATTATCGTACGAGTATACATACCTTAATAATTCTTCTACGAAAAGTTTCAAATTTCCCAAATATATACATTTCAGAGCAATCAAAAGGTCTTTCATCAGCCGCCTCCATCATTTCTCTCTGAGTCTCCGCATAACACTCGCGATAAAAGTTATATAAACTTAAGCACAGCTGTAAAATAAAAAGATTGTAGGTCATTATTTGATAGGGACTTCTAAAAGTTTTAAAAGGCAGTTCTGTTCAAGTTGTTATTTCGCTGCGATGAGAAAAGTGATGTGTTTGAAAATAACTCGACTTATTAATTTCAACACTGTGAATACGTCGTGAATAGTTCGCGATATTAGCATCATTACTCGTCAACTGCCTAGCCCTCCCAGTCAAACGGCATCCAGCTAAATACCAGTATTTTACGCGGAGCGGCTGCCTAAGTGCCTACCAGACCTCCACGACCCGTTAACTGGGTAAAACGGTACTACTTGGCAAGACTGGTGTCAGATTTTCTGACTTCCGACAATCCGTAACGACTGCCAACGATCTAAAAATTACAGTGGGGACCAACGGCTTGGGCGTGCTTTCCGGAGCACGGAGGAATCTTAATGTCCCATCCACAGACCGACCCCCACAAGCGTTGCTTAACCTTGAAGATCGACCCTAGCGACTGTTATTATTTAGCTGCGAGCTCCTCAAATTATTAGGTAATGTGTGTAGTTAGTGATATTAGATTGTAAGTAACGAATAATGGAAATGAACTTAAAATTGTATAGGTATTAAAAATAAATAACGGAGAAGCAACGCATACTTAATAGAAATATAACAAACCAAATCTATGGCATACATGATTCCGGCAGACCTCAGCTTATCTTGGAAAATAAAAATGCAATCAAATAAATCCTTACTTTGGCTTTATGTATAAAAGTAAGCTTGTCTTGATTCCAAATATTCTTCTTGCCATTATTGGTCAGGAAATCCATGCACATGTTAAGGATCTGGTTGGTTACTTTGACCAGCAACGTAGATATCTGTTTTGTAGTGTTATAGTACCGTGACGTCGCAAATATCATACGAATGGTATACAATAAGCCCGGGATGAACTGCTGCGTTGTGGAAGGATCGCATCTGTACACAATATAATATCTTTGTTAGACCACGGTCACATGGTTTTGTGTTGGAAATTCCTGTGTTCATACAGTTTAGTTCAGATTCGGAGACCTGAATGTTTGCCTATACAAGATGTTTAACAAAGCGCACGCACATTGTTGATTCTTAACCGACTTCCAAAAAATGAGGAGGTTCCCAATTCGACTTTTTTGTGTTTTTTTCATAACTTTGTACTGGGTGTACCGATTTTTATATTCGAAAGCTGGTGCTTGTTGTGTGGTCCCATTTAAATTTGATTGAGAACTGACAACAAATATTTGAGTTATCCCTAATAATGTGTGGCTCAGTCTACATTGATGATGTTTTCATTCCCTCTTGTCGAAGTAAAAAAAAAAACCGACTTCTAAACAAGAAAAGTATAAAATAACTTTAATTTTGGTTCAAAAACGAAAAAGCAACCCAAATCATCGAGTTCCGAAATTAAAGTTATTTTGTACTTTTGGTTTTTGTTGTTGTTTGGTTGTATTTTTTGTAAAAAGTTTTTTTTTTATCTCACACAATACATGTGTAAATATGTAATTATAATTTTTAATAACAATCTATTTAAGTTTATACATATTTTTTCATAAATTTTCGCAATAAAACAATAACTACCTGTCATTTATTTAGGTAAATTGCTTATTATTCTGATTTACCAGTATAAAAAAAATATATTCTTAGTAAAAACGAGTCTTATACAAAAAGTATTTTTGTTCTATTTAACCACGATATTATTACGCATAGCCGGTAGCGAACATTAGAACAGACAGTGTTCCTATACACAAATATGGCCACATCAATATTAACTATGCGCCAAATCTTGCGGATGATTCATCGCCTTATAATTTTAAAAGGGTAACGTTATCCGCGGATGAGTAGTCACCTAACTCCGAAACTTTATCAAAAGTCTCGAGATGTGCTTAACCAGCGTAACATTGCTGCATATTTACCTGTACAATGGCTCGCAATATTTCTCTAAAGCATATAAATACTTTACATTATCAAAAGCTTCATTATAATAATCAGTAACCATATTATCCAGCTGTCGCCATTTCTGAAATAAATAATTTACATTTTTAGTAGGTATATAGAATATTGTACGAATAGGATATAAAATTTATTTCGACATCAAAATCCTATCGTAGGTCTGCCGGCAAAATTTTCTTTAGATAAATAAGCAGAACCGAGCTACCTTTGCACCTCACTTTTCTATTGGTTGAATGCAAATAATTTAATTTAAAAATCAATCCTTTTATCTACCACTTTTTTACGTTTTTACCTTTAAAAGTTTCGATTTCGCACGAATTAATGTGTGTATGTACATCGCTGTAGGTTCACTCTTGATATGTTCTATTATCGACGTGAAGGTAGTGAGCTGCCGGCGCCAGTGATCCAGCTCAGCTAGAGGCCCAATATTAGAAGGTTCTCGACGCAGTTGCTGACTCTGAACTAATACCTATAAACATTGAAATATTACGCTAATAACTAAATGGCTTTAATGTATATAAGACATTGATATTCCTCCTTTCAAAATCATTACCATAGTAATCTGCCTGATCCATTGTTTGACGTAAGAACATATTTCTTCCAACACATGTGTTTTAGTTATAGCAAGTTTCATTTTGTCTTCGTCACTTAACTCATCCTCGTAGAGTAAGAGATTGATTTTAAATCTAGTACAACAGTCTAAATCGACTTTCGTTTCTAAAATCAGACATTAAAAATTAAAATTAATATACCACGCGCATATCGTAATAACATGTGTACCTAACCTATTTAAAGGTTTGACATTCCTGAGGCAGTTCCTGTAAAGTCTACCTAAAGTAGACTGTGTAACCGAAACTAGGCACGGGAACACATCAAGATATTAAAAATACCACTTAAAAGCTTACAGGAGCAGCACATACTGAAAATGCAAAGATTGATGTATCGCCGTGTGTTCATAAAAATAATAATTTTAAAACAAGACACTAACTTGCAAGATAGTCAACAAACAGCATAAACTTCGAAACATATGTATTAATGATGTCCGTGCTGTGAGGATTGGGAGGATTAATGTCTCCCCAACCACGACACACCTTAAGAGCCGGGATGTATACACGTTGCATGGTTTTGCATATCCCTGATACAACATTATCAGTTTCCGGGTTTACATCAAACAAAACGAAGTAATAGTCCTGAAATTGTTAAGTTAAAACCATTATACTGAAACATGCTTGCACCAAATGTCACAAGGTACACTCGAGAAGCCACGTTCACGCATCTATGAAATATTCTTTCAACAAACTTACATCGCCAACATTCCTCGTGTCAATAGCTTTGGACTTGAATCTGTACATGGCAATACACTTGCCCTCGGTGCCAATAAATTCCGCGTCAGATATATAAGTTCTGTCCATTTTTCCTCTTTGATTGGGAACAAACCGACCGGATTCTGAAATATTTAATAACACATTCATTTACCAGGCTTGCACTAGAGTCACCACCTCGTTTTTTTCAACGTAGTAGGATTTGATTTGAAAGACCGACCATTTGCGTGACACATTTGCCTACACACTAAAAAAAAAAATTATTTAATTTTTATTGTTAGTATGTTCCTAAAATAAACATTCTTACATACTTTTAAAAGTAGTAGTAGTATATAATAAAGTTGAAAATACCACATTTCGTTTCAAATTCTTAATTATTTTGAAGTGAAAACTTCTATAGCCGCGTTGGGCAGTTCTTGGTAGGGGAAAATCTTATGGGTTCGCGTCACCGACATGCTCATGACTCATGCGTATTAGTGAATAATAACTGTGCATTGTTGAAATTGTGTTTTTGCTTGTTTACTATTTTTAAGTTTTTATTTGTTGTTCAATTTTTTCTGTTTGTTTTTTTTTTGTTTTTAATTTTAAGTTGTTGCTTCTATATTCTATTTTTAGGGCAACCCACGAGTTTGCCAAATGGAGGCATAGAAAAAATACTGAACGAAGTAATACGATTTACATGCACTACAAATTCTTGGGACACCCTATATTACATGAAATTATTGCAAAAAAAATGAAAGTCCAGAATTGTCTGAGGCACACCTTTGAAGACTTTTTGTCTTCTCTTTGACCAATTTGTTTAAGCTTTGCTGAAAACTTCTTGTAACTGGATGACTAAATAATAACTGCTCTACTTAATAATTAGACCAAATAGAAAGAGTTAATGAAACATTACCCATTTTTACAGGTGGAAGCAGTGCGTCGCATAAGACAATACAATTTCTACCACCTTCAGCAATTGCACTATCTAATAGATCTATATGAATATCTGCGTCATAAACACCTTCCTGCAAAAATATTTTATGAACAGTCAGGGACCTTATTTTTTTATCAAATTGTAGCCAATGACATATATGATTATCATTAAAAATACGCCAAGCGCCAACATCAAACAAAGCTCTTAAAAAAGCTCTAATAGTTTCTGCACTAATCGGTAGTCAGACAGATGCGACGTAGTAAACAGAAGAAGACGCCCCGGGCGTCGGAACGCAGGACGATTCCCCGCCACCGTAGGCGCGGGCCTGCGGACGGCCAGCTATGGGTGGCTTGTCGTCCGATAGCAACCAGGCCCGGGTCGACGGCACGTCGTGTTCCACGCGCGCCTCAAAGAGCCATCAGCAACGAAGACGGGGCCCATAGGGTCAGTGCCTGCTAGAGTTGCGGAATTTGTTCGAAAGAGTCACCGCTGCCTGGAACGCAAAGGGCACAAGAAGGATCACGGGTGGGTTTTAGTCAGTAAGAGTCTGTCACTCCCTTTCACTCCACCCAGAGCGGAAGAGAAGAGCAATTTGATGATTACCCAAAAAAGATGCAACGTAGTAGGCCACGCGCACGGGGCATAAGAACGCGGTAGTTGCCTTCTTTTGATGTTACCATTTCACGCAGTAGTGTCATTTAATACTACTGAAAAATAGACAGCTTATACAGACATATATGAATTGACCACTAAAGTAATTGTTACACTAGAACCGCACAATAAAGCATTGACCGGCTTTTATGGAACTAGGCGACTGGGTGAAGAAATAGGTCATATTTTTAGTGAAGTCCAAATAATGATTATTATTATTAGTAAAAGCAACGATTTCAATACCAACTCTGGTACGGTGGATACCCTGCACAAGTCACGTCAAATACAAAATTTGTCCCCAGAGATTGCTGCGACTGGCCATATGACCCGATCCCGAAAGTCATTTGCCAACAAACTTGTGGATACAGGCCAGAAAGAACAAAAAGAGACCGCAAGGACGTATCATAGCCTTATACTACAGTCTGAACAAGTGACCAACACCTGGAACGTATGGATGTCCATTACGCTACAAGCCAAAAACCTTAAAGATGGAGGTAGCAGTCAATGATTACATACAACCCGACGCGAAAACAAGAAAGTTTCATTTATTCGATACAATCATTTCGCTCATTTATTCGATACAATCAATTAATAATTTGTTGCTAATAATCATATAGATACAACACAACAAACAGTTAATATTTACAAATTCAGCAACATCTCATCCATATTGTCATGGGCAAATAAAGATAAAATTGTAACTCTCTGTGTCTCAAATGAATGTAACGTGGGTAGAGTACCTATGCAACGTCGCAGTAAAATTAGTACAATTATTGTATGTGTGTTCATCAGTGAACGCAAATGAAACAGTGTTCATGGATAAACAAATTTCAATAGAATTTATAAAGATTAAATTCAATATTCAATCATTCTGGTGAAAGTCAATTTGCTATATCCATCAAGTTCCATTATTGTTTACTTAATACTGTTTTAAGTTTAAAAGTACCTACTTAGTAGCATTACAGACGTCGGAGTGTACGTTACCCCAACAAGAAAGTATCTCATAGATAGAACGTATAGTTGGTGCCTTATCTGCTGTAAATGTACCAACCCGTTATGCGCCCATTCGCCCTGTGATACGACAGCCACTGGCTGTGTGGCGCATTCATGTAGCTAGCCACTGACTCAAAAACTGGATTTGTTTACGGAGGAATGAAAGGTAGGAAACGATGCCTACTAATCGGTGTACAGGCTGAGATGATTTGGGAACGTTATTAAAAGGGAAATTCAGATATTCCATTCAGAAACCAGGTGGTAATGAATGCTTCAATCACGTATTACTTACCAAAATGTAATCAACTGGCTTATTCAAGAGTGTTGCACAATTTTCTAGTAAGTATCTGTGCTGTTGCTTGAGACCACCCATACGATTGTTACGTGCTTCTTTAGCTTTAGCCTACAAACAAAACAGTTTCATACAAATCTTGAAAAGCCACAGAGCTACAAAATGAAACAAAAAAATCTAATTATTTCGTTTATTTACTTGCTTGTCTTTGTAAGTCTCATGACCTTGAGTCAAAGCGCTCATGGACATTTTGCTCCTCATTTGAATGTCCGCTAAACGAGAACTGACGTCAAGTATAGCTTCCAGAGCTGTTTTATCGAGCTCGACGGGTTCCCCATCGCTGAACGACAATCTCCGGATTGATGAAATCGCCTTTGCAGCAGCATGATAAGAAAGTTCTTGAGGTTCATCTATATCTTCATCTGCCGATTCTGCGCCTGGTTGCGGCTGTGCAGGCTCCACGTCCCCTGTTTGTGCTCCCTCCGATACCTCACCACCTCCAGGCTCATCCATTTTTTTAATAAACCTATTTATATCGCTTTACAATACAATAATATGAATATTTTCTTGAGAAACCTATCACACAAGTCTACTGGTACTCAAAGTACGATGTAAATTGACATTCAAGCTACTGTCACTTTTAAATTAAAATTTGTAAAGCATTTTAGAATAATTGTTTCCTGCCAGGAATAACCATACTAAAAAAAATCGGATCATTATCAAAACTTACCTCGTACCTGTGCACAAAAAGGCACAAAAATAAATAGGTACAGTATTTTTCATGGGTATTTTAAACCAGAAATTTAATTGCTCATCATTGCCGGCCAAGAAGCTAGGTTCTTGGCTAGTTTCTCGGTCGACTCAGAGCTGCAGGCTGGTATTTGGTATTCTTTTAACTTTGACAACGTAACCTCTTAACTGCTTCTTTTTTCCTAAGAACTATGGGTGAAGGTCAGAGGTTATACCCTCTGCTTAACTCTTCAGGTAATACAGGCTTGATGTTATGTATGGATTAAATGTTTTACCCAACTTCGGCAATTCGGAAGGGGTTCTATTTTAACAGTTTATGTTATGTAGGTTTGTAAACTCTAGTGCGTAAAAACTGGTTTTAGTTTATGTTACTTTAGGTTACTTCAGTTGAAATAGGTGGAAATAACATGTTTCTGATAATTTCAGAATAATCATCCTCATAATAATTATCGTAATAAAGAAGTGAGGATCGTGTGGTTCTAGCTAAACACACGGACTTAGATATGTAATGTCAACATCAATAAAATAAAAAGTGCTCGGGTATTTTATTAAACATACAGTCTAGGCTTTATTCGTTCAACCATGGATAAAACAAACACTATTTTGCGAAGGCCATTGAACTCACTGAGCGACCGCCCGCTGTGGTAATGCGCAGTTTTGTGCGGTTAACGGAGCAGACTTTACAGGAGACTGGATAACAGAGAAAACGAGGATACACACCGTTATACCGATACGTTGACACGGAACTATATGGTTAAGTAGTGACGTGGTTTGAATAAAGTTACAGGGCCCTACCACAGCTGACGCGGGCACAATTCTTTAACCATGGTCAAAATGCAATATATTATTTTGACTTTTGTAAATAGACTGGGTAATTCCATTCACTTAATGTCGCATAAAATAGCGACACCTCTTAGAATCCAGTGGTCGGTGTTCTTGATGGTTGGGAGCCAAAGCGGGGTGATGAACGTCAAACCGGTACGCACAGGCTTCTTGTACACCGGACACTGTCAAACGATAACCACTAAGAAGAAATTGTTACACAAGTTCGTAACTAATGACTACCTACTAAGATATATTTTTAAATACCAGGTAGAGTTTGGGGTCCTTGGGCGCGGTGGAGTTTATCGCGTACACGTGTATTACCGGCATCACGGTGTACACCACTTTGATGGTAGACTCACAGAGGCGTAAGTTACGACGGTCCCAACCCGCGCCGTCAAGGTACACTCCGTGAACGTACACGCCTTCCTGATTTTGCAAAGAAATATTGATGTTATAAATCAAACTGACAAGTAACCGAATTATGACTTGTTTTACGTAGGAGTACCTATTATGTGTTAATTAAATACATGACATAGATGTAGCTTTGAACGGAAAGCGTTATTTTATTATCAGAACGTAACAGTGCGTAATGACTTTCATATCAAATAATAAGGCTTCTATCGAAGATTTATAAGTACATAATGAACAACCAACTTACCGGCGGCGGAGCCTTAATTTCGTCATAAGAAAATTTAGTCACGTCGTTGTGTAACGCAACCATGTCTAGAGCCCAGCCCTTGTGTGCCCGAGTCACTTCCTGACGCATGGCTGTCAAGAAACCTTCAACAACCAGAAGGCATTATTGTAAGCAAGGTATATAATTTTGTACCTAAAGGAAATTCATTGACTTGGACATATAGATTCAAAAGGCCTAGGTATCAAAGGGCTTTTCGAAACCGTTATCGTGAGTTAAGCGATTATCTATCTATGCTAATATTATAAAGCTGAAGAGTTTGTTTGTTTGTTTGAACGCGCTAATCTCAGGAACTACTGGTTCGAATTGAAAAATTCTTTTTGGGTTGAATAGACCATTTATCGAGGAAGGCTTCAGGCTATATCATCACGCTTAAGCCAATAGGAGCGGAGCAGCGATAAAGAATGTTTTAAAATCGGGGATTCCACGGGGACGAAATCGCGGGCAGCAGCTAGTACTAATATAAAGCTGAAGAGTTTTTTTGTTTGAACGCGCTAATATCAGAAACGAATGGCCCGATTTGAAAAAAATATTTCCGTGTTAGATAGCCCATTTAACGAGGAAGGCTATAGGCTATGTATCATCACGCTAAGACCAATAAGAGCGGAGCACCAATGAAGAATGTTTAATAACTATTCCACGCCGACTTAGTCGTGGAGAAGATACATCGCTAGAAGCTAGTTATTTATATTTTACAAGACTAAAATCTTTTTTCGCATTTTTTTTGGCTGTTTTGAAATATTTTGGCGTTTATAAATGGTTTCCCTGGATTTATTGTTGCCAGGCGTCCGGATAAAGCAGGACACAGGCAGGCTTTTTGGTTTAGTGTCCGGCCAAATTAGACGGCGTCCGGCCTGTTTGGATATCTGATAAGCTTTTTAAATTTGAGCATTTTTTCGCTCACCTTGTATCTTTTCTTACGTAGTGCGCACTAATACTATTGCAATGATTGAAATGAATATTGAATGATCAATAATAATGAAGACTGGCTCACTGAATTTTATTGTTGTTTCATTAGAGTCTAAGAAGATTTTATGGAAAATGTAAAAATAAACCTTTTTTCGGTTATACTAAGACTATGGGTAGGCCTTTTTGCCCAAATGTTAGGCCAAACTGGCTGGTTTGTCCAGATTTTCGGTTTTAAGATCTGGCAACCCTGTCTGGATTCATATAATAATATCAATCAAGGTTTACTATGTGCCACATCGTTATTGACCCAAGACATTGAAAGTATTATTGATTAACAAATATCCACACTCACAAAACCCGTGACGCAGAATCGTCAAATGTATCCAAATACAATAAACAAGAGCACAGTCTCGTTTTTGCTGTGAATAGTCCTTAATAATGCCAAGTACTGCTATATCTAGGCGAACCATGCTTACATCATAACTAAAGAAAATAATTATGTGAAGAAATTCAAGGCTTAGTTGGTTACGTGCTTGTCTTTTAGTTAGCTACGCAAGAAAATTTAAGAATCTTGGTAATGTATGAAATATTCGAATAAGTATGATCAGCAGTGTCCAAGTTTGCAAGAAATGTCAAAATACTGCATATTTTTATAACAAGCTACTTATTTATTGTTGTTACCTTGAGGATTAAAAAATCCGGTCATCCAGAAAGAGTGCGGTCTTCCCTGGAAGCACCACGTCGAGAACTGAATGGTTCGCTCCAAGAACTCAGTGAACCAGAAGCCTAACGTTGATGACGACCACGAACTCCTGAACCAGATATTAGGAACTTTCGCGTCATATATATTGTCTAAGGAATCTCGAAGGGCCTGCAACAGTTAACCATGTAACATGTAGCCTTTCTACAAAAAAGACACCTATTTACAAACTCTTTTTAACTAACTACTTCTACTTCTATAAAATCAAAATATTTTATTTGTTACCTCGTTCATTATAATAGTGCCGTCTATAGCAAGTAATAAATCTTTCAGTGTTGTTCTAACTAGTTCAATAACTTTCTGCATTCTGTCGATTTCTTGTCGCAAGAAAATCACCATTGAATTGAGTATGCCATATAATCTCAACCTAAAAACGAATTTAATTAAGTTCTGCGAAAAAACACAATTGGAATAAAAAAGACCAAGTGCTTGTCTTACTTGTATAATACCAAAGTTTTTTTTTTTTAAATTCCATATGTTTAAGGTAAATAAGAGCAGTTAAAAAATAAAATTAGGTACTAACCTAGCCAGTACTTCATGAGGATCAAAGTCAGGAGGCACTTTTTCTAGCATTTCTTTAGTCTGTCTGTAGACCGACGCCTCACGTGTTTCCCCACCTCCGCCACTCGACTCCTTCGGCTGAATGGACAATATCGTGTCCAAGAGTTCCTGAGTGGTGTTGCGTTGGTATCTAAAAGTAAATTATTTACCAAATGTAGAAGAGTCGAATAGTACCATTATAGAAAGAGTATTAAGATTTAGTGAACTGTACTAACGTAATATCAGCATTGGTGTGCAGGCCATAAGCTTGAGGCGGATCAACGGTTTTCATTGTTTCGATTGCTTCGAGGTACTCTGGTATGTTCTTAAATTTTAAAATGCCATATCCCTTGTGAAACTGGTACTCTTCGTTAAAGAGTTGGTCTGACAACCACACCCTACAGAACGTTGTGAGCAGCCGCGTGTCGAAGTCGTCAGTCACTCGCCCGCCGTACTGCACCGCTGACACCATGTAACTACAACATCGCGTTAAAAGAGTTACCTGTTGGACGCGGCAACTATGAAATTGTATGTTCTGCTTGTAGTAGCATCTTAATTCAAGAAATTTACCGCACGGTAGTCCAGCTCACGTTTTGCCCTGGTTCCAAAGCATCCAAATGGTTCTGTACAAACATACACGAGGACAGCCAGTCAGCAGAATTAAATTCGTAGGGAATATTCCAACCGAGAGGACCAAATTTTCGTCTCTCTTGTACTACAGTATGCAGAAACGAGATTGTGTAAATCATCGGCAGATAAAACGGACTGTCACTGTAATCGAGGAAGTCCTGACTCATCGAGTCGTAGGTTCTCATGAGACCAGCTTTGATGCCTAAAAGATCACAAAATAAGATCAGATTTCTTTCTCGGTTAGTAACGTATAAAAGTATATGGAAGTGGAAAAACTACTTAATGCGATAAGTAGATACTCGTACATAAAAAACTTACCAGAGGGTGGCTCGCAAGTATACTTTATAGACATTTGCAAAAGTGTAATTGGAAACCTTTCATGAACTTCTGTGGTAATCCAGAGCCTATAAATTTAAGAAGTATTTAGTTATTTGCATCCAAAATGAGGAACTGGAAACAAAGAGGGACCAAAAATAATACCCTTAGGTAGCCAGTTCTGGATTGAGATGATAAGTGTGGTAGTAATTACCCAGGCGAGCATTCTGTTTGTGTTCAGTAAGATGGCAAGTGAATTTATCCAAGTAATAACCCAAAGTCATCAAAAAGTTTCATCTTCTTAAAAAATTAAGGCCTTGAAATGACGCCGAAGGCCTTGGAAAGGTCAAGAAAGTCACTGACAATGGTCAACGCCAATACAAAAAAGCCAGATTATCGGTGAATCAGTATAGCTTTTGCATTTCCTTCTTTGCAAATATTGACTGTTTTTTCTCTGGGCTTGAACTATTCCTGACCACATTCTCACATTAAATAAGTATGCGTTGAGACGGGTAGGATGATGTTGCGTTAATAAAAATTACACGGTTTGCAAAACCGCGCCATCCAGGGGTATAATCATTTCTGAGGTTGGCTGTATAGCACTTGTGTAACATGTTGGAGTCAAAAGAAGGCCTATGAGAGATAAGGGTCACTAACCCTTCCCTCTTTCAGACTAAACGCCAAATAAGATAGTTCTACTTGTTTTTCAGTTCAGTCAAGGACCCGCAAGATACCGCATACCATATATAACCAAATATTAATTACTTACCTAAACATTTCATGAATTTGCTCCGGATCCTTCTCCAGTTCGCCGAACTGCTCCATTACTTCCACCATATATTCTAATCCTAAATGACAGTTTTGAAGCAGCACCCACAAACCCTAATCACGGACATATAATTAAATCAACATTACGCTCAAAGATATCAGTTAGACTAACGTTCTTTGCACTATATGTACAACTAATTACCTCTTTCAGACCACGATCTATGAGCTTTCTTGCGTGGATCTCTTGACCTTGGCCCATAGATATTGATTGGCAAATATTCTCCATTCGCTTAGCAGTAGTCTCGATAGACGGCGTGGGGTCAGAGCCCATCGCCAAGAATCCAATCAGTGGAACTAATGGGCGGGATTCTACCACCATTTGCTGGAATAAATAAAAAACTCGCGTCAATAATTTATTGTTTACCGGCAATTCAGCCTATATGACAATAACATAAAGCGATATTTCGTTGGTAAGGTTATTTAATATTTTACAACTTGTACTATGACGGAGAAAAATGGTTTTTAGACGCCTTAATTTTACATTACTAGGCAAGTATACTGCGATATTGCATAAATGCCGATTTTATACAGGTTTATTAAAATATAGCTGAAATATGATGCAGGTACCTACGTGACGTGACAGGATACGAACTTGGTAGTTAGTAGCGTTAAACGAGGCGGTAACTTTCTTTCCAGTGATTCTACATATACCTGCCTCAATTTTCTAAGTTGTACAATATAATAAACAAACCTTTCGCTGTATGTTATTGCCCACATAGGCTGGGATCCATGCATTGTCTAATGTCTAAAAAGCACTGAAAACGCTATTATTAAGTTTTGTTTTCACCCAGTGACTCGATACTTGTCACCGTAGTTAAAGTTGTAGAATAATAAAAACCTTTCTAGCGACATAACGCTTAACGTTATGGCCCATATAGGCTGGGCTGCACTCCTTAAATTTTTGTCGGAACTCCTTTTATTCAGCTTAGCAGTTTCTTACCTCGTAGTTAACGATGACGGCTTCAGAATACCGCGCGCCCATGGAATTCACAACGTACTTCCTGCAACATAGAGTAGTGTCAGAGCTGGTGCTTAGCTGCGAGTTGTGGACCCACAGTGTAGTGTATACAACGCGCCACTCACAAGCTCTGCGCCAGCGTGCGGTCGGGGCACCAGGAGCGCACCACCAGCAGCTTCCTGAAAACGTCCAGGGTGTGGTAGCCGTCAGGAAGCGGCTCTTCTTCTGGCGCCTCCTTGTCAAACCTTTGCACCAGACCGTCAATTTAATGAGTACTCATATGTGCGTGTGGTTTATAAAATAAAAATGTATTAATAATATCTGTGTAACGTACCAAGACTTCCATCCCTTCTCGTTATTGCAGACTTGGTTCAATATGTTAGTGAACTGACGCAACGACGACAGTTGGACCAAGTTTAGCCACGACATGTCTGTCACCCACTTGTAGGGTTTGGGAGGACAGGCGTTAAGATCCAACGCTGCGCCACCTTCACACAAAAAGCAATATAATTCACATAAGTCCAATACTCGTTTTAAAAGCCTGATAAGATCTCTAACCAACTATTGTTCATGGTATGTATGTATGTGGTATCTTTGATTTCAGATAAAGTGATACTAACCATTATGTAGGTAAACCTAAACATATTAATAAAGTGTTTCAAATCATTACCATCTCATATTCGGATTGAAAATAAGTACCTTTTATAAATGTCTGGAATTCTTCAAATGTAATGTACCCTCTCTGCAAGTCTATTTTTAAAGTTAGTAGCACCGTAAATAAGTATTTGTGCTTCTCATAGAACCCGCGGCTGATGTACTTGAACACGTCAAAAGTCTGTATTGGGAAACATAATTTCATACTAAGTACATTTCATCGTCCAGGACACTTACAAAGTATATCCATGAAACACATCAATGTAAATAAAATGAAGGAAGGCTTAAGGACGAAATATGTTTATTATCATAAATTGGAAAAAAAAAACAAATAAGATATGAACTTGATTTCTAAGAAAACGTACCAGGAAATCAATAATGAAACCGATCCTTCTTAGCGTAATAGGGCTTTGTGGTGAGCGTTCCAGTGATATGTCAAAGCGCTCGAGGAACTGCGCCAGCGACGTCTGGTACATGTTGCACACGAGCGACATGTTGCACACCAGGAAGTACAGCACGGAGCCTCGCGTCGCCACCGGCCGGTACTCCTCACGTGCCGCATTGATTTTAATCTCCGTCTCTTTAGCTACGTCTAGTTTTTCCTTTACCTGGTACAAGGGATTGGGTTAAAAAAGAACATGATCACCAGGAGCAGTCAGGATATCTGCAGCCCTACCATGACGTCTTAAATCCATCATGATTCCTGTGTCAGAGAGAGACGGAGTTACACAAGACGAATAGCACTACCCCTTTCTTTCACACTGAATCATGATAGCATTGGCACTTCGTAGTACGGCCACAGATTTGTAAAATAGCGAGCGCCACTGCTCACTGCTGTGCAGTTACCTCGGTGGCGGTAGCTTTAGTGACGTTCAGCACTTGAATGAGCGACACATCTTCGACAAGCGAACCCTGTATGGTAGTCAACTTGTGCAGCAGATTAGCTTCCAACTCCTGCATCTTACGGCGGTTAGCGGTCACGTCCATAATTAGCTGGGTTCGTTCTGCTTCCATCTCTGCCTTTTCTGTTAGGATCACGCGCCCTAGTAACTGGTCTTCTAGACCTAAAAATAAACATTTGTCGTATTTAAAGTAGGCGCTGCCACCTTTTTTGCCTCGTTATGGGGTAACGCAGGACGGACTACTAATATCTAATAGTAAAACCTTGTAATTACCTTGCATGGTCACAGTAAAATCTATGATGGAAGTTCGAGCCGAGACTTCAGGTGTATAAGCAGGATTCGGAAGTTTCGTTGTTATGTATATCTTGTGCCCATCCGTGACGTCTATTTCTTTGTCTCCAAGTTTCACCTAAAAAGAGTAGGTATTGCATAGATAAAAATCTATTTCTAAGGGACGTTGATTGTTTGGTTAAATTAAACACATACTTTATAAGAAGACCCAATTTTAATATAATTCTTCTCGAGAACGTTGTCGAGCACTGGGTCTAGCTCTTCAGCAACGTCTTCTATTAACATAGGCATGCCCAAAGAAACACAATCTTCTACGTGATTCCTGTGATAGGAACAAAATTGTATATATTATTTTACATTTTACAATAATATTATTATTTTATTCTATGTATGTCGCATACGACAGTCACCTAAAGTATTTGTGGTTTAGGGTTGTCACAATCAAGTTATTCAATTTCTCCATGTTCTTTATCCAGATTTTTCCCTGAGTTTGCGGATCGATGAGCAACGGGAAACGAGCAGCTTTAGTGACAATGATACCGTTTTGTATGGACAATTCGTCTGTTGGTAACCCGCATAAGTTCCATTCGCCAATCTGACAAAATAAAACAATTATATAGCTATGAACCATGCCTGTATATTTGTATAACTATTACAAACAGTCGAAAGTTTGAGTAGGAGTTAAATACAGCAGGTCAAATTCGATTTAAAACTAGATTTATAACTTCTCACGTTCCATGTCTTAGTCGCAGATTATAATAAGTCAGTTGCGGATCTTCCTCACAACTTAATAAATACCTATCTACAGAAGGAATTGTAATACTTACTGTAGCTGTATCCGTTAACTCGTTTGTGATATGTAAATTCATAGACACGGGAATTTTTCTACGCAATAATTCACCAAGCCAGTTCTCTATCAGCAATACACGAAACTCTTGATTAAAAGGGCCAGAATATGATAAAAATCTGAAATGTAATGTAATTTGTATCGAATTAAGCATAATCTACTCCGCGAGAGTCTCTTTCTAGAGCGCACTATAAGTCTGCGTCTCGTTTTGACATAGATACACTATAATCACCCGGTGAGCAGCAAAATGTCGCCGACCAAACGCTCGATCTCAGACATGAAGAGCGCGGATTGCTCCGTCCAGCGCACGCGCTCTCCACTCAGTCCGTTGATGAGCGCGGTAGCGGCGTCCATCTTCTGTTGGCACTTGGCGGCGTCGTCCAGCACCGCTTGCTTCAGCGTCATCGCCTCATCGAACTGCTTCTGCACGTGCGCCAACTCGCGCTGCCGAAGTAACCACGCATATTACTCACTACCCCGGTGACGTGACTGCCGTTGTCAGAAATAGTGATCACCTCCTTGGCTTCGAGCTGGGCCTCAGCAGCCTCCAACTCCCTCTTGGCCGCTTGGTACTTGCCCTGCATCACCGCCAGGTTTGCTTTTAGCGGCAGGACGTCTTTGTTTACTGCATAGAACTGTGCCATGGCGATTGTCCACGATATCAGCCCAGCTACGTTGCCGCAGGCTAATTTTGCTGCTTCATACGTATATTGACTGTAATATTAAGATAATAAAGCAAGATTGAATATATTCTGTTCCACTTGAAAATCGTTGTCCCAGTAAATTTTCAGCGATTTCACGATTTAATATGTTTAAAGTAAGTAGGAAACAAATAAACAAAAATTAAATATGGCAATGTTCTATTCAAAGTTATTGGGAATTGACCTTAATCGTTTTTATCTTAATTTACCTAAAGTTAAAGTAGGGTTGCAACAAATCAACCATTTCAGCATTGATATCATCTTTAGGGTAGTTCTTCAAGTTGCTTAGGAACCTTACATCCGCCATGACCTATTGACAAACACGAATTGATTAAACGCGAATTGAATTGGGTATTTTACTAGTAATAAAAATGTAATTCCATTTTATCCGTCCGTTGGATTTTCAAAAAATATTGGACACGTGTTTTTTGACATTCCAAAACAAAAAAAAAATAAAGTAAAGATACAGCGCATTAGCGATTATCGTTTAAGCTTTTAGGTTACCTTCAAAGACTCTGACCATGAAGGAGTCAAGAATTGTTTTTCGGGATCAGGTTTGATTGAGTCGATTCGCTTCCTAAAAAGCAGTATAACAGCATCCATAATGAGCGTGATGAGGTGAGGTGGCTTGCCTAGCTTCCTGACGGTAGCTATGTCAGCAGCGTTGATGGTCTGCAACAGAGCGTTGCCGTTAGAAGAGTTTTATTAGCTGAGTTATTCAAAAAAGTGAATGCTGGACGCACCAGCAACGCCGCCTCGGCGGCTTCGAGTGCGGGCTTGGCGTCAGCAAGCTTTTCCTCGGCCACGGCAGTCTCGGCGGCGATCACGCTCACGAGCTTGACGGCGCGGTCCTTCACCTGCAGCACCTCCGCTTTCACCACCTCGGCTGCGGCCTGCGAGTCCGCCACGGCTGCCAGCACCTACAACATTCTCGCCGTCACGCTAACTGATAGACAGACACTACTATGACGAAACGATAGTCATTGTACTTGATCGCTGTATTACGACTCCTACGAAGTGCTCTTTCTACAAAACACATAATACAATACATACCTCTTCAGCATTTGCCGTAGCTTCCTTTATTTCTAGTTCTTTAAGTTCCAATTCTTTTTTAAGTATATCCACACTTTCAGCAGCTTCGACTAATTTGCCAAGACCGGTCGTCATTCTAAAAACTTTAAATTCTTAAACAGAATTGTTTCCAATAGCCTAGGAAAAGCATTTTATTTTTTGTATAAAAAATAGCTTATTTGCGTAAAGCAAATTAACTAATGGTATCATTTCAATTCACCAGAAAATTTATTCGATTACTTCAATGGATTTCTAAAAAACACTGCCTGTATGAAATAAATATCACCCGGTAATAAATTAAACATAAAAACCTTTTCGCCATTTCTGCAATATACAAGTGTTTCCCTTTATATAAGGATTTATAGCCATCCAAGAACGATAAATAAGATTTGGGAGTGACGTGCGTTTGCCTTCTGAATCGCTCATAATAAGTAACGCAAGTATCTGCAACGTTATCCTGAACAATTCCCATCATTTCAATCAAATTTTGTTTTGTCTCTGTCGAGCATACAACCTGAAACCAGATGTTTTTCCTTGAAGTAATCACAATTATGTACGTATTGTAGTATTACGCTACAATTACTTATCATCATACCCTTTTTAATTTACATATTTCGAATTTTCCAAGTGATAAGATAAACATAAGAGAGAATTTGGAAAGAGAAAACGCCATTATGAAAAAGAAAATGGATGACTTCTTGCGTGCAGTTCGTGTTATCCAGCAAATATAGCGCAGATCAATCAAGCGTGGTTATCAAGAATTTCCGTATGTATTCTGGCGTCTTCCTTATTTTTCTTTGGAGTTTCACTTTCTTTGATTTCTCAGACTCTTTTTATATTAGATATTGACTTGGGCTGCAGACTTTGTGGTTCTATGCTTTCGTCTTGTGGGCTTGAGGCGAGAGCCCTTTTGTACTTGCCTATAAGAACCCGAAGACTGACTACAAGATTTGCGGATCTAATTCTGCCCGTAACCCAGCATTGGAGCGATATTCCCGGCGAGTGGCGGACGTATCTTTTTTATTACATTTAAATTTTGTGTTAGAATTATCTAATGACTTAGGTAGTAGTTTTACCTTTTAAATTTCCACGGACCTAAACTTAGCTAAGGATTCGTTTCCACCTGAATACTTAAGCCAGATTTTGGTTGCAACTGCGTTAAGGACAGGCACGTGTGTTCAGTGCAATACTTTCAAAGCTAACAAAAAAATCCATGCCTAAGTTTATCTTACTAAAAATTGGAGATAACTAATTTCGATAACGATGTTTGCGGTTTCTTTTTTAATTTAAATAATCAAGTGTTTTACGTGTACCTTGTACCTTTTCGCGATCTTGTTTATTTTCGGAGTTCTTACAACGTTGAAAAATGTATACGTATTAACGTGTGGCGATAAGTGTTTTGTGACGTAATCAGCGCTAGGTAATGCCACCTAACATTGCGTCGTTAGCAAAGAAATCGCACACAAAAAAATCGTCAAAGCTGTTATATGGGGTATCGGCACTTATTCTCACCAAATACATACTGAGTGAGAGTTTGAGACAAAAATCAACAATGCTGAATCAAGACGCAAATACAAACCTCAAACTCCCATAAAAAGTGGTGCGCTACTTCAATAAGTGCTTCCTTAGGCCACTTCTGGAACCAATCCATTGTAGACCCAGATATAAGGCCGGGAAATTTCAAAGCCCTGCTTCGGAATTTTTCACCAACCTGAAGGAAAACGCAGCCAACGCATAAAGGAAGTAACTCAGCATAACGTGAGTGACTCTATATTTAAAAAACACAACAACTTACTCTATACAATTACATTCAAAACTTAAAGTAAGGGTTGATTTTTCTTATCTGATGATTAAATGAATAAAGCGGCACAACTATTTTGTATTGAATTTTTTTTTTCTTAACAGCAAGACTTATGCTTGTCTCACTTTTGAAAATCCAGCCCTTATGTAATACTTCTTACCGGAGAAAAACACAATACTATGTGTAAATTAGCTCTGGATCGAATGATGAAGTATTCATACAACACATCTGGAACTGGAATCCTTCTTGGTGCATTTTGCTTCATTATAGGTGTCAACTCGTTCAGAATCTCATCTAGTGAATATTTATTTATATTTATAGATAACCATACGAAAATTGACATCAAAAAGTTATTCTACCTGAAGACGAAGATGTTTGCCTCTGCAAAAAGTCTATACCAATATTATAATAAAGCTACTATTTTGCCTTATTATTGTGCAATGATGATCATGTTGAAATAAAAAGGAGTTTGTGATAGCGTGACGGCTGACAGGACAGAATGGAAGAAAAAAACTTGTTGCGCCTACCCCAAGTAACATGGGATAAGGGCAGGAAGATGATGATTGTGCAATGATCATTTAGAAATATTATGTTACACCAAAGCTACTTAACTTACCCATTTCATCTTTAGGGAATAAATTGGCGATTTCACCGGAGCTCATTATATTATTGAGAAACTCCAGGAACTGTTCATCTTTGATATCGTTGTCAGTAAATATGAAGGATATGCCGCGGCCCTGCAGGCCAGCTACACGGTACAACACTTTTATGTCATCCATAAAGTTGTTCACGTTGTACGATCTGAAAGTGTAGGATAAGTCAAGCTCAGATAAGTCAAGTAAGTAAGCAGGTATTTCGAAGAAATCATACCTAAATATATGACTTGAGTTACCTGGACAAAGTTATTTGATAGTATGAAAAATTTGCTATAAATGATGCTAATTTGGTTAAGCTTTGTTTTCCGGATCCGCCGACCCCGACAAGCAGTGCATTACCACTAAGAATAAAATATTATACACATTAGAAGCAAGAACTCATTATTAAGCTCTATTCTAATGACAAGAGCACAATTTAGTTTACCGCGGGGTGTTAATGATGCGAGAAATGATGAAAAGGTGCACCATCGCATCATGGAAGAATACCAAGTCAAGGCGAGATCCTCTTATCTGCTCATTAAAAAGATCTTGAAACCCTGTCAGTTTCGAGAGCACGAAGTCCCATCTGAAAAGACACAATAGGCACAGTAAGAGGAGCCTCCTACGTGTCTCGGAAAGCACGTAAATCCGTTGAGCCCGGCTGTTATTTGATTTTCAGTCATGACAATGGTCAGAAGTCAGATAATCCGACACTAGTCTCGCCAAGGGGTGTCGTGGTACCCAGTTACTGGGTTTTGTAGATCAGATAGGCAACCGGTCCATGTCAAATACTGCTCTGGACTCAGCTACATCCGGTTAAACTGGGGGCCGACTTTTTCGAAAAACTCGGAAAAAGCTAGGCAGATTTACAGTTTATTATATATATGATCCTTTTTTTGGCTTATTTGGCCGAACTAGGGAAAAAACTAACTAAGATAACTGCATACTTACGAAGGCAATTCCTCGTATATTTTAGGGGCATCAAGACTGATGTCTTCGTCTTCCTCGCCAGTTGGTTCGATTGGCTCACGCAGGAAGTTAACAAAGTATGTCTCTTGGTCAGGAAACTCGTTGACTAGGTCAGGCAGTTCTAATGCAGCCGTTTTCCAGAAATTCGCCACGAACCACTCCTTATCAACATATGTAGTAAATCTAAACAGATTTGTAGGTATGCAGCTTTATTTTCCTGTCGACTTCAATAATATGCTAGTTATGGTAATTAGAATTGAACTTACCTGTCAGAAATAACTCGCAAACATTCGTGAAACCACAGTTTGAATGCCATATTAATGCTTTTAAGCTCCTCTTTCTTTATAAACAAAATACCTTCCCAAATACGAGACAGATCCCTTAAGTTAAACACATAATGAAACTTAGCTGGTGTCGGTAACATCTTAACCTGTAGAATATTGAATCAGAAAAAAAATTATTACTAAGCAAACAATTTCAATTTAATTTTTAGCAAGGTGGAACCTATACTGTAAGATAGTATAAATTACCTTAGTTTGCTGCCAAATAACACGCGTTGCTCGCACAAGTCTTGGCATAAACTGTACTATTAATTTATCAAAACGAGATTTACAGAAGTATCCAGCGCTAATCGTCTCTGAAATATTTTAATGAATGTAATGGTTTGTTAACCTTTAACCTTTAACGTATTTACGTCTCTGATCGTTTTTTCTGGTATCTGAAGCTACGAAATAAGTTATAATATCATATATTATTTTATGATAAGATAAGACTCAACAAAAGAAATAAACTGCATGTCTGTCAAAAGATTTACCGAAAATCTTGTCCATGGAAATGTTACTGGGCAGCGTACAGTTAAAAATGTTAAACTGTCGTTTTAGCCGTGGAGGTATATCGTTTCGGCCACCACCTGCAAAACAGAAGTAGATGAGTCGTTCAGTTTTCTGCAGTTTTTTTAATAGTTTTATATGGTTCTTGTACCGACCAGGATGTATCATAGCACCAAACATCTGGATATCGGCAATAACTGTGAAATCTCCCGGCTTATCTAAAGAGTAGAAACCCCCACATTCCATCATTTGCCGCACGATTTCATTTGTTACCTGAAAATTAATAGGTACTTTGAACCTTCTTGTATAAGACTAGCTTTTGCTCCGACGTCGTACGCGCATATACCGTCTTTAACGCTTCCGTAGAAATTTCTGGAAATCCTCTCTTAGTACTTCCTTACAGTCTCCAAGGAACCTACATGCCAAATTTCAGCATTCTACGACCAGTAGTTCAGTTCTAAAACGGAAGAGTTCAGCACGAGAACATGAGGTCATATAGGTATATTGATAAAATACCTAACATTTGACAAATGTGCACTAAAAGTCATCTGCCTGTCCTTAATTGGCAAAGTTTCGGATAACCTTAAGAGAAACAGTTTAACTTACTGTGTTTTAACTGTTTCAGGCTTGTACTACTTGTACCTTTTGTTTGCAATGCTCTATCTTTGATATGAAAACAAAACAGTACCTCAATACTGTGTTGTTTGTACAGTAATTGCTTATTTAGTATAGATGATAGCAATATTTTCAATACACAGATTAACATTTTGTCTTTGATTACCTGATCGCCCCACTCGTTGACCACCGGCATGTTTATATCGTCCACGAACACTGTCATGGCGCGACCTCTAGGGGGACCGTACGTCATACCCACGCGCTTTTCCACGTACGACTCGACAATTCTCTGCGACAAAAACCATATTAGGTATAAAATAATCTGTAGTTATTCTTACAAAATTAATAATACTAAGCGACAATATTTCATAACATCTTTTTTTGGTGGTTAGAACAAGGCTCGATTGTAACTCATAAAGGTAATAATATCAGTTAATCAACTGCGTTCATACTAGTTATTTTTCGCAATTTCACAGACGTGCTGGAGATATACCATGAATAATTTATAAGAATTCTTACCTGGAACATATTCGGCGTAGTAGCAGAGGAGAAGTTTATCACCTTAAATAATTTCGCTTCATTATCATACTTCGACATGTAACTTTTTAACATGACAGTCTTGGCAGTGCCTTGTTCACCGATCAGAAGCACCGCCTTATTCTGTTTGGCGATCGTATCGATCAAGAATGTAATACAAACGTTATCAACATTCGGTACCAAAATTGAAGCATACTCCGGTATACTGTCAGGTGGGTAAATGTATGGCTCCACACTTTCGGACCTGACAAAATTAAAAATAGTTTACTACTATGAAGCAAATTCAAAGCTATTTTATTCGTGGTATACATTGATTAAATTATTATTGCACATACCAGTGCTCCCAGGCGCCACTAGCATTGACCATGTAATCGAAAGGCATGACCCACTCCTTCAACTTGACTCCGGGCCAGTCCAATTTCGCGGGAAGCTTGGTCATGAACTCGGCCATCCTCGTGCGCATGTCTAACTCTAAGGCAGCACCCAGCGACCACATCATCGCAAATATGAATAATCGTTCTAGATGACGATCTGTGTGAGCCCCTGCAACACGGAAACGGTTATTGTCTCCAACGCATTCAATACTAACATTTTGATTTTTTATTGAACCATCAGCAAGCCTGAAAATTTTATCGTAACTCATGTTTAGTGGTCCGCTGATGCTTGGCTATTCCAATACAGAAATTAATAAAAGTATAATTCCGAAACACAAACCGAGAAAAGCAGATAAAAACATGACGTATTTAACGTATTTTGGCGGATCATCCTGAGTATTCATTGCAGTACGATTTTGCGAGACACAGCACCTTTACTTATTTAATCTAAAGGAAATTTAAAACCAATAGTTACTCACTGCCACCCGGTATTTCAATTTGCATTAATCCAGAAAGGACGTCAATGCATTGTCTAAAAAGAAAATTTAGGCGTCAATCGTAATCTTGATTGTAAAAACCATATTTAAACTTATGTACACAAACACAATATTATAGTTACCTGATGTAGATGGCTTCGAGAAGCTTCATTTTGGTTTTTAGTTTTGTTTGTACATAATAATGCACTTCATCGTATACTTTGTTGAAAGCCTTCCGTAGCACATCACATTGTTTTGGTTCCAGCGTCTTTAACCAGCGCTGTTTAATGTTGCAAAGATTATAAGAACTATTTGCATTCTCACTACAATTTGAACTTACTATCTTATTAGTAGAAACCGGTAAAACTTGAAATGATACCTCAAGAATGGGTTGCCATTTGAGCACCGATGAAGACAGGAACACCATGCCCATGCGACTGACGGTGGCGGGCGAGGCGTTGTCCACGTTGTCGGGCTCGAACACCAGCTTGCTGTTCTGCGCCATCGAGATGCGGTCGCCGTTGGCCAGCGTCAGCGTCTTGTTGTCGTCCAGCACGGAGTTCAGGTTCTCGATCCACACGGCGTCCACCGGACCGTCTGGTGATACAAAACGCTTGCCAAATAACATCTATCATCAACATGGACTTTTCAAAACAGTATCACAGGTTCCATATTCACCTAGGACGATCCAAGTTGTATCCGTTTTCCTAACTTTCAGAGCTCTTCGCCACAGAGTAGAGAATATTCCATCAGTCCAGTCATTTGTCGCTACGTCTAACCGTCCAAACATTTGGGGCGCAGTGATTGCCTAAAAAATATTAATTATAGTTGGTTCAGGTGGGAGCTCTTGGAATGTCACATTCCTGCTATTTTATTTTATGTCTAAAACTTTAACACCGGTGGATGTTTGTAAAGTATAGAAATATAACCTTAGGATTCATTCTCATTTCTCTATGTGGTTTTCCAAGTTCAGTAAGCGCCGCCATGAGCGCGTGGATACAGGTCGTCTTGCCCGAGCCCGTGGGGCCCATCGTCATCAAGCCGTGCCTCACCAGCGATGTCTCAAACAGCTGTATGATCTTCAAGTTCCATTCCGGGTGATTGACAAGGCCAGTGCGTTCCGTCACAACGGCTATAGCGTTTTGCATAACTCTGAAAAAATGCGATATATGTACCTTTACGTATACTAACCTAACAGAAGAAGTAAATTGCATTGATTTTGCCCAATTTCGACTCACTTTTGAACTGTTTGAGTTAGTTTGATTCCAGGAAACAAATCCTCAATCAATGATATGAACAACGGCTCGTCTTCATCTACTAATTTAGACACGTTCATTTCCCTACAAAGTAATGTCATTAATATTCTAAGTACCATTTTAGTAAATAGGTAAATTTAGTTAGTTGTTATTATAAAATTGATTGAGTCAGGCGTTACTTTGCGGAAATCCATTTTGAATTTGAAAATGAAAATAATATATCTAGTTTTAATCTCCGCGAATATTAGTGGGTTGCAGGTATGCACCTCCCTCCCGCCCGCTTTATTATGCACATGCAAGATTACAAGGCAAATGCAAGGATTTTAAGCACAGCAGCAGCAGCAGCAGCAGTTGTTATTATCACTCACTTCAATACTCTCATCATGATGTTCTCCTCGGTGCTATCCGGGTTCGCTCGTTTCTGCGCGCCCATGGTTCGCAACACGGACAAAATGTTCCGCAACCCGAAATCATAGTGCACCTGCTTCGACAGCTGCTCCTCGCACAGCTTGTACAGCGTAAAGAACTTACGAGCTGGAATGATGTTGATCAATTGAAAATCCACCTGCTTACTGTGTTGCAATACAAGTTCCGACCGTGACTCTGGTTCGAGTAGTCTATATGGGAAGGGTAAATCAGGGAGGTGATTTTTATTTTGGGAATTAGATCAATAGAAGTAGCCCTGCAGCACATCTAAGACTTGCGACGGTGAAACTGGAAGATTCACAAGACCGTTAGAATTTGAACCAGGATAAGTAAAATACTTACCGAGCACAATGTTATCTTTAAAGCCGCAGCTGGCCAATTTCACTCGGATTATAATCTGCCTGTCCGGGACCATCATCGCGACAGAGCGGAATTGTATCTTCAAGTTTTCAGGTAGTTCCTGACGTCCAGCATAGCCCGGGTTCATGGTGATGATGAAGGCAAACTCCGGATTCAAACTAACTGTGTCACCGTCACTACCAAAGCAACAGGACCAGTTTTTATGATTGTTATCATTTATTATTAAGTCATTGTAATGTAGTTGAACAAGTATACATTTTGTTTTTTTTATTAATACATAATATTTCCAATGTTGTCTGCTTATGGCAACTCATCCTCGCGGTGAAGCAACGCTTGTACCTGAATATGAAGAACTCCCTCTTCTCCCTCCTGGCGGTAAGGCAGATGTAGATCTGCTGCGCGGCCACGGACAGCACGGGCAGCTCGATGCGGTTGAACTCATCGAAGCAGCCCCACGTGCCTGACTGAGCCAGGCCCTTGTAGATGCGCCCCAAGCCTGAACAATAGCACACTGATTAAGTATTCCAAGTACAAACGGTGTTATGCAAACTGCATACAATCAAGCGTTTGAGTAGCGGTACCTCTGAAGTCCATCTGGTCGGAACAGTTAAAGACGATGACGAGCTTGCCGAGGGTGCGGCCCATGTCCTTGGTGGTCTCCGTCTTGCCGGTTCCGGCGGGCCCGGCGGGCGCTCCGCCCATGTTCATACCTATGGCCTGGGATAGTGTGATGTAGCAACGATCCGTCAGTGGCGTGATCACCAGCCGTTCCGTTATGCCCAGGTATTCATTCTGTTCACAAAAACTACTTCACGTTAAACTCAACACAAAGTCATTGACGTGATAAAAAAAAATATTAAAAATTTGTTGATTCTTATAAAAGATCATAAAATCAACCAACCTCTTTAAAAGTTAACTTGTTATAGAAAAATGACTTGCCTGATATAAGAAATTCACATCAGTTATAGACACGGTGCAGTCATCAGTGTCTTCAGAATAATAAAACCGGGCCTGTTTCTGCCATTCAAAATCTAGAGGCGATTTTATTCTCATCCTCACTAGGTCATCAAATATATCCCTGTTTAAAAAAAGGATGTATTTAAACGGAGCTATCTAGGATGGTGAAAAATACTTTATAAAAAAATATCAAACGACAATAATTTTGCTCTCATTGTAGTCCTGTACAGCTGCATTCCTAGAATTTTGAATTTAAGATTATTGAGGTGTTCCTAAGTATTAAAAGACAATACTCTCTTCTATCTGTTCTGTGACAATACTATTCAAATTAAAAGTATTGCGTTAATTTGTGTAAGATTTTTTTTGTTATACCTTTGGTGCACATGTATGGTAATCATAGTCTCCACTTGCGTTCTGTCCAAAGGAGCCAGCTCTTTAACCGTTTGATCAATAAGACCATTCAGTAAATCTAGGTTTTTCTGGTTGGTTGCCCTCATAATGAAACGATCCACCCTTGATTTCTTAAGAGCGTACTCGGCATCGCTAGTCCATAGAATTTGCATACCTAGCAAACCAGCCTTTAAAAAAGTGAATTGGGTTAAATGATTTATTGGGGATCCCTTCTTTTCGCATAATGTTTTTTGTCCTAATATACTTCGGCATAACGATTTTGGCACAATTTGTTTTGGCATAATTTTTTTAGGCATACATTTTATGTTGGCATAATCATGTTAAAGACTAATTTGTTTTGGCATAAATTTGATTCGCATAACGTTAGTAGGCCTAAAGACTTTTAGCATAACGTTAGTAGGCCTAATGGCTATTAGCATAATATTCTGAGCAAACCAATTAGCTATAGTACCTGTAACAATCAAATAATATTGTTGGTTAAAAAATTAATATGCTGTGCAACAAAAGTTAGTCACAGAACCGAATTGCTGCAAAACCGACTTCACGTAGTCTTGTTTGTCCTACCCCTAGAGTGTTATTTAAAATCGCGTAGGCGCGTAGGGACGAGGCGGCCCGCGGGCTGAGGAGCAGGCGGCTGCGAGCGAGCCGCCGCGGCTGAGGCTGGCCGGCGAAGCCGGCCAACAAGCCGAAGCTGCGGTGGTGAGTGAAAGCCGTCTGCGACGATTAGCACGCGTGGGGCCGCCGGAGGGCCGCAGCGCCGGAGCCGTCACAGAAACCCTGCCTGCTGCATGCTGCTTGCTTGCTTGCTTGCATGCTTGCTTGCATGCTGCATGCTTGTTTGCATGCTGCATGCTTGTTTGCATGCTGCATGCTTGTTTGCATGCTGCATGCTTGCTTGCATGCTGTATGCTTGCAATGCTTGCTTCCTACAGCGAAAAAATACTCACAAAATTGTTCAATACGTTATAATGTATTAATATTTTATTTAGGATACTAGCTGCTGCCCGCGACTTCGTCCCCGTGGAATCCCCGATTTTAAAACATTCTTTATCGCTGCTCCGCTCCTATTGGCTTAAGCGTGATGATATATAACCTAAAGCCTTCCTTGATAAATGGTCTATTCAACCCAAAAAGAATTTTTCAATTAGAACCATTAGTTCCTGAGATTAGCGCGTTCAAACAAACAAACAAACAAACTCTTCAGCTTTATAATATTAGTATAGATTATGCTTAAAAAAGTTATGCTTTAGAACTTTATGCTTAAAAAAGTTATGCTTTAGAACTTAATGCTTAATAAGGTTATGCTTTAAAATATTATGCCTAATCATTATTATGGTTACAGACATAATGCTTAAAAAAATTATGCATGAGCTGTTATGCGTAATTATATTATGCGAAAAAATAATTATGCCAAACAACATTATGCTAAGTTATATTAGGTCTTAAAATTTTATGCTAATGGATAGGGAACCGATTTATTGATTCAATTAAATAATTACGAGATGTTTTTGACAGAAAAAACATATGCGTGCGACCTTGAGTGTATAAGATGTATTCAAACGCTATGTTCTACAGTGCACTAGTATTGGCGCGTCCTCGAAGTTTCATGTCCTTTACATAATGAGTAGGTTACCTGACCGGGAAAGTTCCAAAACCCGACTAAAAATTCGAACTCTGGATCTCCAGACATTGTCTGCGCTATGTTAGCGATAACATTTTTTATTGTATCTTTCATTGTGTCCAGAAGAGTATTTAACCAAATCTGTGAAACAAATAGCCGTTTAATTAATTTATTCAAACATCAGGACTTATGTTGAAATCAATCATACACGTGAAGACATAGTAGGTAGACCCAATAGAATAGAAAATTAATTAAAAGGAAGTGACCTCTTGCCTTAAGAAGGTTATCTCAGATTAAAGTTATTGTGAAATATTTATCAATTAGGTATTATTGAAATAATAACGAAAAAAAATACCTCACATATTTTAGGTAGTAACGTAACTATCTTTCATGAGAAATCAAGCTCATCCTCTAATATACATATATTATGTATGTATACATTCCGGATCGACTAGCGGCGCCGACTAACATTTCTTTAACGTAAAAATTTACCTCAACGCCTCCCAAACATGGCACCGGCCTTTCGAGGGGAATTGTCTCTCCGTTATCAGAGTTAATATTCATTATTCTCTCCTTGTCATCAAAATCCACTGTGTATACTGCGTCGAAAATACTTGGCAGATGCGGCTAGAATATTTTGTTTGAATTTTTATTATTTATTTGAATTTTAGGGAAAAAAACCATAACCTCATCGAAATTGGAATTCTAAATAGCAAACAAGCAGCACCAACGGTGCATGCTGCGTCTACTCATCGTATCAATGAACTCCCTTAGTTGAGAAGACAACCTGAATTGCGGATATTAAACATTTACGGCTCATAGTATATATTATTATGAATCATATAAATATTTTCTAACCTGAATAGAATGAGGGTTTGACGCTTGCCCTAGGATCTCCAGTAAGACAGGATCTGACACGAAGAAGAACCGGGGGAAGATGAGTCGCTTGGTCTCCAAATAACCGGTGAGTGACTTCTGGCAAGCTTCCAGCTGCTCGAATAGGTGGGGTAGTAGCTGCTTCAGCGTGTCATCAGAAGTGCATGTCTCTACACAGTTCACGATATCTCGCGCACGGTACATTAATTTCACATAAGTTTTATCAATACCCTGTAAAAAGTGAAATTTTGGTAAACAGGTTTAGAAAGGCTTAAAAGGTATTGCAGTTATCAAGACTTAGGAACATTGGCACGAGCGCGGCGGCATCATCTCGCGCCAATGTTCTCCAAACTGGGGGTCAGCCCAATGTAGGAAGTGGCTCAGCCGACTATTCTGTCAATATCTCCACGTGTTAACTTAAGTGAAATGAGTATGAAGTGAGCTTTCATTCCATCCTGTTTGTACCGATTGACATTTTCACTTCATATCACTTCACCTAAAACGTCGTAAGACGTGAGTTGTTCACAGAAACGCACTGCAGTACGTTGAGGTGTCGGCGTCGCGTCGTCGCCTCGCTAACGTAGCTACAGTTTTATTAGCAGTTACTGCGAAACGCACCGTAAATCGCTTGGCTTCCGCCGGCAGTTGTTTGGCGATATCACCACCAACAAACACTGCCTCCAGGTACATCCAGAGGTTCTGCACTTGAAGCCATTTCTCTAAGATCTCGCTAGTGCTCACCAGTTTGTTAATCCAGAGCAATATATTTTTCTTAAAGGGTGGATTATATCTATAATTAAAGATAAAAATTAATACAATTAAATAAATACATATATTACATTATTTGCACAAAGATTTAATTGGAAGGTATATAAACACATCAAAAGTATCTAGGGATCAACATATATTTTTGCAATAACTTTCCTCCTGATTGATATTAATTAAAATTTTCTTTAAGGATTCATCAAATAAAGTGTTTTCGTTTGTCACAGTAACGATAAACCAAGTCACCTTTGCATTAATAAAGAAATTTGCCATTTTCCTAATAAAGGGATTTTTGACATTTGAACCACTAACATTAAAGTTCGAAAAAAAGACTGAAATAACAGTTTTCTTTAAAATTTTATTGGGTAACTTAAACAATTAATAATCCGTGTTTCTACCGCGAACACTAACAACACAAGAACATCGGTTTGGCATACTCAAAATGAGTTCATCCAAATCACGCTGTGGAATGGCCGCCCATGTTCGTTGCAACAACAAAAAAAGGTCTTCTTGCGACTGGATACCCTCCATATTCGGCAGAGCTCTTCGCTTACCTTGGCTGAGCGCCATGGAGGACGGTATCGCTGCACCACACGGAGACAAGACCGATACATTCAAATCTTAACTCGAAGAGCTCCAACAATAACCGCCATGATGTTAGCCGTGAGGCTTCATCACTCTTCAGGGAACTTAATTAGCGACCAAACAGTCAGAAACCGCTTGCATGAAGTGAACCTTCATTCCCGAAGACCGCTACGGGTACCACCTATAGCAATGCACAATCGTAGGATTCGATATCAATGGGCTCTTGAACACAGAAATTGGGCAGAAGAACAATGGCGTTTCGTGTGCTTTTCTGATGAGTCTCGTTTTGGTATGAGACCGGATACAAGACGTATACGACACTGGAGAACCCCTGGACGCCAACAGCGATTAAAATCCTGCCAGGAAGTCCATCCTTATAGTGGTGGAACCATCATAGTATGGGCGGGTATTTGGATCGGCGGAAGAACTGAGTTGATTTGGATCAGAGGCAACCTCAACGCTCAAATTTATGCTGAGACGATTGTATCAGACGTCATCGTTCCTCTACAAGTGCAAATCGGTCCCTTATTTCAGTTAATGCATGATAATGCACGACCGCACACCGCAAGAGTTGTAAGACAGACTCTCGCCGCAGCTAACATCAATGTCCTGCCCTGGCCTGCTCAGTCGCCAGACTTGAACCCGATTGAGCATGCATGGGATATGCTACAGAGAAGAGCTCTGCCGAATATGGAGGGTATCCAGTCGCAAGAAGACCTTTTTTTGTTGTTGCAACGAACATGGGCGGCCATTCCACAGCGTGATTTGGATGAACTCATTTTGAGTATGCCAAACCGATGTTCTTGTGTTGTTAGTGTTCGCGGTAGAAACACGGATTATTAATTGTTTAAGTTACCCAATAAAATTTTAAAGAAAACTGTTATTTCAGTCTTTTTTTCGAACTTTAATGTTAGTGGTTCAAATGTCAAAAATCCCTTTATTAGGAAAATGGCAAATTTCTTTATTAATGCAAAGGTGACTTGGTTTATCGTTACTGTGACAAACGAAAACACTTTATTTGATGAATCCTTAAAGAAAATTTTAATTAATATCAATCAGGAGAAAAGTTATTGCAAAAATATATGTTGATCCCTAGATACTTTTGATGTGTTTAATTCGTATTCAATATTATACCTGTTAGAAGCCAAAGAGTTAAGGACCATTAGTGAGTCTTCGAGCAAAGTGATAATTTCAAGTGTATCCTGAGGTTTGATCAACAGCTCGCCTCTGTTCTTGAAACCAGCGAAAGTTAGATCCACAACAGCCCAGTCTGCATTCACTTGTTTTAATTTAGCTTCGATATCCTTCTCTTTCACCGCACTAATACAAATGTCCTATGACAAATAGAATTAAAACAAGCCGTTTAATTGAACACTTTAACATGGTGTAAAAGGGCTCTGCTGTTACCTAACTTTAAAAGTAAAACACACCTAACTTCAAAAGAGACACGCGGAAGTGATTGGAGTTGGAGTATATTAGCCACAGATAAACACAATGTAGATCATAATATAAATTGGTAACTTGCTCTTTATTCTCCAAACAATCGTTTCACAAAACTATACAACTTCCAGTTAGAATGCTGCAAGTTATTTAGAAAAACTACATTATTATTTAAATTATGCAGTATGTTAACTAAAAGAGGTCGTTCCCGTTAACCCGCAATAGTATTGCATCCATATGTATGATAAAAAAAATATTACCATTCGAAAACAAAATCTTTTTTATTTATTTTTTTAGTATTAAAATAGTCACTAAAAATGTTAAACTGATACGTTACGTTAAAGAAACACTCTGTACACGCGTACTTGCCGGTTTGGGCATTGCTATTATGAGTACTATTCCGCGCTACTAATTTGATTTTAAACAGGATGTTTCGAATTTATTGTAAATTAATATTTTTTTAATTCGGATTTTTTTATGCTTATTTGTCTATGCTGATATTTTTATTTTAATCCATTAATGATATAGATTAACGAGTTTAAGGAAACGCCCTCTCTTATTTAACATACTGTGTATTACTTACTTCAACATCTTCCTTGTACTTCAACAGCGGTGCCTCCATGACGTTTGCCAGTGTGAATGATTCAGATTCCACATCCAAAACACAATCTGAATAAAAAACATAAAACAAATAGCCAATGAATACATCGAAAGTAAAGCTAACTAGACAACAAAAAGTAAAGCTGTGAAACTTCAGAGATTATCTCTTACTTAGCAGCGATTCCAATCTCTTCCAATGTCTTTCCTTCATAGATTTGTCTGCCATCAGCTCCAACAATGGGCAGGTCTGGTTAAAATCGTCAATCTTACTCTTCAATACAATAAACGCAGGCCAGTCCTTCATACCTCTCGGTAGTCTCCGACATCTAAAAAATAACTACTTGTGTATACCTACATGGTTCCGTTATTTTAATTATCTAAAAGAAGTACGGAAGAGTGTGAATACGACTTTTCGTATTCACACCCTTCCGTACCACTTCTTGCTTATGATGAAATAGTTAAGACGAAGATGATGGCATAAATCTCTATGTATGCCATCATCTTCGTCTTAACTATTTTCATCGTAAGCACATCTTTGAGCTTATAAAGTATATACAGGATGACTTTGAATAGATGCGACAAAATGAAATGGGAGCTTCAGTTACAGTAACATAGTAATTATAAACTGTTTTTTCTACAATCTAAATCGTTAAAAAAAGTTACGTGGTTGGCGTTTTAAAATGATCCATCGATGTTAATATCTTTATTTAAGTACGAATTATCGGTATTCCAGAAAAATAATTAATATGCAAAATAAATAAGAAAAATTAAAGTATCAAAAAATCTCGTCCAACTAATCGCAGTGCTCAATGATCGTTGTGGAGTACTCGCGTTATTAAACGTTGCCATTCATAGCGGTGATAAAAGTTCATTAATTTTACATTTGGTATGTTCTAAATTTTCTTGACAACACGTATTATTGTATATTTAAATATGTCGCATCTATTCAATTTCACCCTGTATATTCTGGAGTTTTTCAGGAAACCTCCGATTACCAATTAATCATTAATAATGAAATTCGGTCAGACAGTTGGTAAAGCAGCACGAATGAATGACGGACAAAAACTGGATGCCCGTTGGCCAGATGACAGATATCACTTTGTTGACTATTGCACTCGCGAGTAGAATATGGATGTTACTTGCAAACGAGCTTCGATTTGACAAAAACACTGAAATGCAGAGGCCCCAACAATGCATAAAGTCCGGATATGGATGATGTTAACATGAGTATCGATTCAAATATTCGAACTTCTTCTTTGTTAGGGTGGCTCTCAATGTTTATTTCTAGTTAGTTATGTTCATACCTCACATCGAACTCCGCCAACTGAGCAACGATTTGTTCAATATCAATATCCACCCACGGCGTCTCAAAATAGCCATCGATAGAGTTTGTAACAGCCAAGTATAGACTGTATCTAAAAATGTAAACTTTATGTTAGAAGTTTTCAATGCTTGTTATTATATTTTTATCTCGCAGGGGACAGTATCACAGGCTATAAGATATGATTAGACTTGGTTCTGCCCACGAATTTGTCCACATGCGGAGGTACTATTCAAGCACATCCTTTTGCACTCGGCAATAGTTTCGCTTTTTCATCAGATCAATACTTCCTCGTCTAACAAACAAACTAACAATGTATTATCACGTCAAAATCTTTTGACACAATTAGTGTACGTAACATCTCTAGCAATTAATGGGCACGTAAAGAATCCCTGCTAGCGCTTACAATTTATTCAATAAGTTGAATTCTTTTTTCTTTTGATGCAATATCGGATAATCCTGGACTTCCATTCCAAATAGCTTTTCACCGCTGGAATACATTTCAAATCGCCTCCACAAGTCATCGAATCTTGATTGGAACAGGATAACTCTGCAAAAATTTGGTATCCCACATTCGGTTGTTGTTGTTGAAAAGACACTAATTGTATAAAAAAGTCTTCTTATCTTAAATTATAACAAAATATAATTATTTTATTATAAATTAAGATAAGAATACCTGTCAAATGGTGTGGTTTCGGGTCAAAATACCAAATTTTTATTACCTATCGCTGGCATCCCGGGCGGACAGGCCGGGAGTCATCGGACCAGATTCCTCATAGTCAGCATCGAACTTGAGCACGTCTGCTAGGAACGTCGCGACCCCTTCATTCAGTTCTGTTTGTAGTGGACCCTGCATGTCTACTATCTTTTGCTGTACTTGTTGTGACTACAATAGAAAAATAGCAATTTCAATGTGAGTCAGACATCACTATCACGGTTTTATGGCACAAAAAGACAAGAATTCTAAAATAATCAAAACTCGACTCGCAAGGCTCGGAGGCCTGAAATTACACTAATAAGTAGTATCACAGATCGAGGGTAGATTGTATGGAAATGCAGTGACGGATTAACCCTTAATCAAATTAAGCAGTTGCCTAGGGCATCACATCTGGGGGGGGCACCAGAAGAAGCACAAAAAAATCCGTCCTTAAGGCATCACGTCTCACTCTCATGTCACCAAATACCAGACGAAAAAGAAAAAAAGAATTCTAGGACAAAGTTTTAGTTGATATAGAGTCCGACCTAGAGTCAAAACCCCGCTCCCGCTTGCCCACTCGCTGCCTGCTAGTACATTCGGCAATTCGAATGCACCAGAATCGCGATCAGCCAATTACAAACAGGGGTGGTTTGTAATTGGCTGATCGCGATTCTTTTTCCCCGCTGATCTCCGCCTTAGCCGGTGAAGGTTTAAAGACCATTCTAGTTGACATACGGATAGGGGGCCCACAGGCGTGGATTGCTTAGGGCATCAAGTAATCTTAATCCGTCACTGTGGAAATGATATAATCATAATTAGTGAACGAATATGCTGGTCAGCTACTCACAGTTAACAACATATTCTGAAAAGAATGTCGTAAACTGTAAACCATGTCAGCGTCTTCCTTAGGTACGTCTATATTGAATTGTGTAAAAGTAGCGTAGCTTTCTTCTACTATGTCTATTTCCATGTCCATTCTAGAAAATATGTAATTGTTAATTCTCTAAAAATATACCTGTACCTATGGTAAGAAGGTGAATCAACTGAGCTCGCTGAGGAGCAATTTGGCTCCCTAGTGACCTTACCGCACCCTACTTTTCACTTTTAAAGTTTATAGAAACACAAGTGAACGGTTTCGGGGACACTACATGCTCATCTTACTCCAAATAGGTAGTCTGATCCTTTCTAATAATATAAACTTGAAATTTGTATGTATGGATGTCTTTTACTCTTTCACGCAAAACTAGTGAATGCATTTTGATGAAATTTGGCAAAGGGCTATATTAATAGCTGACGTAACGCATAGGATACTTGTTGTCCCGAGAGTATGTACCCTTCTTGTATAATTTGGCAAAAAATATCTATGTATATGAGCATAAGTATTATAAGCAATGAACCCGATAAATTCTTCTCTTATAAGCTCGAGGCACATCATGGCTATTCTAACGTCATCCAGATCCTTAATTTTCTTGTTCATAGTTTTCATGCGGTCGTGAATGAACTGCATCAACTTGACCACTCGCTCCTTGTACGCATAACACAATAGTCTACCCAAGATTCTCTTCCACTCTATAGATTCCAAATGCAACGCCAATTTAATACGTTCTGAAAATAGAATGAATAATTAATCTTCATTCTATAATAACGCACATTTGTACATATGGCATAAGGTATATTAAAATTGTGAAAATTTTCACACATTACCCGTATTTATTTGAATTGAACCGATGATATGGCGTTCAGGTAAAATGGACACCTCCTCAGTCTGCTGATCATATTTAATGAACATGTCCTTAATAATAACATTGAGTGGGTTCGTGTCAACAAATTCTTGTACTTGTTGCACTCGACTCTCGGCCCATAAATAGTTAAATCTTGCATACCCCTACAAGCAAAGATAACTAAAACCAACTTTCGATAATTAGTCATCGAAATGCGATCTAGAAATATTAGACAATCTAGGATAAAATGTTTATGAATGATCAAAATGTATAATACTTCATGATTTTATACTTTTAACAGTTTTTCTATATCTGGTTTGTACATATACATCATTCCTTGCAATGCCATCACTGATCTGACGATGTCTTTGTGCTCCGACACCATTCGGAAATAGTTCCTAATTCCACCAACACCAGAACCATATCGACACCCTGCAAACAATATAAATCATTTCCTATCTTTAAAGCTTTTCGTTTTGTTCAACTTGTGATTACAATTGTCCATACCGCTGACGCTACGTTTCCTTGTTAGTTGTAATGTTACAGTCAATTTCTCCTTCTTTATTAGTTCTTGTTGACCCCACATGAATACATTGCGGTGAATATCCATGATACAGTTCAACACTACCTGGAAATCATATGATACATAGGGTGCTTTAGTTTATGACCGTACCAGCTACTGCCAGCAGCTTATACTCAATGCAATGTCGCAAATGCAGCAATGTTGGAAATTATTCCTTACTTATGCAAAGTTTTACCTGAGAAAATGAAGTTTGTATTTCTTCCAAAGTAGGTTTTATTAATATTCTTGGTATTTGTAGGTACATGTTGGTCAACATCAGAGGGTTTAGTTTATCTTGTTCTTCTGGATCCGTCGTCATGGTCAGAAAACTGATAATGGGAAAAAAAGTTAGGAACTTATTGTATTTAGGTTTATCAATTTGCTAAATTAGTGAATATTGTACCTAGAAACAGAAGCTCGTCGTCGAAGCCTGTCAAGACTTTGTCTGGTACATTTAATCAGTGCTTCCAAACACTTAGTAGCAAAATATGCGAACAGTTCATTACAATCATTGATAGTGGGTATCACGTCGTATCGATCAGCGTTTTCTATCTCCATGAATGCTGTAAAATAATGGTAACCCGATTACAAGTACCCGACACAAATAAAATTTTATTTGTGGGTGTGAGTCACCATACTTTTTTTTAGATAGGATTTCATTAAATGTCTCCTTCCGTTCTGAGCGGAGCGGACGGGAGTAACAGACTCTTAGTGGCTAGAACATATCCGTGTTCCTCCTTCGTTCCGTGGCCACGGTTACTCTTTTCCGCCACCCTACCAGAACTATAAGAAATTAAAAATGAAAGAGACTTAATAATCATGAAGATCTTACCTGCATCGTCGTGAAATACTCTCGTAGCCGAAGTAACTTGTTTTAAAACTTTCTCTGTGTCCAACCTTGAAAAGAAAATTATTTTATTAAGAACTAACTGACCCGACAAGCGTTTTCCTGTCTTAGAAATTCGAAATGGAATAAATAATAAAAAATAACATTTTCATATCTTTTCTTACCTTCAACAAAGCATACGAAAACATAAAAATAAAGATGAATGAAATCAGTAAAGTTCTTCTAAAGTTATAGCGTGGCCAAGGGAAACAGTGATTCGTTTTTATATACATACATATAAAAGATAGATTGGTTAAATCGTGTGTGTAACAAATATTCAGGCATAGGTGAAGTTTGTGCAATATTAAAAATTTAAAAGAATATCGATAAATTGACAACAAGTTCTATATTTACCAATTGTCTTTCAAATCCTGTATCTGTTTGCAAGGTACACTATCCAGAAACTTGTGTATAAGTTCTATTACTGCTGTTTCAGCATTCGATGATTTTAATTGAATGTCTGAAGCTGAAAAATGATGTATTCATTAAATAATGTAAGTACCGCAATCCACGTTAAAAACGTTTTAAATAATTTCGCCATTCTGTATAAAATATACCTATGCAAGCATGACTCGTTTATGCTCAGTGGCGTAGCTTGCTTGAGACTGGCCCCGTATCAAAATGTGTGTGGAGGGGGGGGGGGATGCAAAGAAAGATTAAAGTTTTTATAAAAGAAACGAAAAAAGCTTATTGTTATATATAACTAATGAAACATAAAATTACAAAATAAAATTCTATTCTATTCTATTCTAAACAATTATCTATGGATTTGAAAATCAAAACTATTAAAGATTAGCTTTCCTTTTTATAACTAATCTGAATGATATAGCCCAGCAGTTATTCTCAAAAATGTTATATCTATAAAATATTGTGGATAATATTTTAGGAACTTTTGCTAACACACTTTCGGGGCCCCTGTAGCCTGGGGGGGCCATATCATTGATATGGCTGATACGGCGGTAGCTACGCCCCTGTTTGTGCTGTCTCTTACCGATTTCATCAAGTTTCGCAAGGTTCTCCTCATAAAGCGTAGCCGGATCAACTGCCTTTTCAGGCAAATAAACAAGCATTGTTTGGGTTATAGATTGTAGTATGGCGTCAATGCGAGCTTCTTTAAGGTCAACTACCTGTAATTTCAAAGTTGCCTCTATAATGCCCTTTAGATTGTAGTTATAAATTTGAATTGCCTTTTGCTAGGTTGTTCAATACCTCCTTGACAAACAAATCCACTTCATCGAGTACTTTTTCTATGCTCTCAAAATAAGAGGGTATTTCTAGAGAAGTCCATGTTATTGTAGATAAGCCAGGCTGAAAAGCTACCTCCATTTTTATTAATTGGGCCCGGAGTAGCGGCAAATACAGCTTTGGTATGCTCCTAAATTAATAAAGATTTATCTATTAAATTAATACTTTTCTCATAACTATATTATATTTTACTAAACGAAGTAATTCAATGAGTATCGTTTTGCAAATCATTCAAATTGATTACCTTCTTATTTGGTTGTTTCTTTCAACCAAGTGTGTTATTCTTTCATAATTTCCCAGAATTTTATCTTTGCAAAATGCTACTATTTGGGCGCTATCTGGTACACCTGTAAATTAATTTCATGATTGACCTAACCTAATACATAGGGATATTAGGATTATTAAATAGTTTTTCTTTTATTTTTGTTTCAATTTTACCATTGTTTTACACCAAACTCATCTAAATCGACTACAGTTTGTGTTGCGTAAGTTCACTGCTCTGAAACTATGCACTACGAGATTTACTATTCCCAAGCCGTTTCTAGCCTACTTCAAAGCCGAAAACAGATTATATAAATAATCTGAACTGCAGTGCGATTCTGTAAACATCTCACCGTGTATACTTAGGTGAATAGACCGGCTGTACAGCACCAAGCGTACAGTAAGGTCGTATTCGATTAATTCGGTATTTACCAGTATTTACAGTTCTTGCCAATGCAAATTACAAAATCAGTACATAGATATACTATATGACTTGTGAGTGTTGGTGAAGTATAACAAAACTTACGAAGTCCCAACTGCCACATGTACTCAACCTCTCTGATACACTCCGGAATATACATGCTGAAGTTTATGATATACATATTTGTCTTGGGATGACGCATTAAAAGCGGAGCGATCAAACCCAATCGCACCTACAAAAGAAAAACTACATTAGTGTTGTAAAATTTACCAATATTTCGTGTCCATGAGCGAAACCGAAGGCAGAAGCTTGTTTTAAATATAACCTCACACAAATCTGTTTTCTCTCGAAAATCACTTGTATTGAGTTTCCGCGTTTTGGCTTCTGAGGGCAGAATTGTTTTCTTTCGACAGTGCTACGATCTAAAATGCTACGAAAGGGCTACGAGAAAGCTACGAGAGAGTTACGATAGTGCTACGACAGTGCTACGTTTCTGCTACGACAGTTCTACGACTTTGTTGCGACAGTGCTACGACTCTGCTACGACAGTGCGATAAATGTGCAACGACATTGCCACGAAAATGCTACAACGCTATAGACCGTATGGAGTTTTCATTATTATTACTCATTATCATTTATTATATTATTTTTACACAGAACATATCGAATTACTCCATCATTTGATTTTGCTTTTGTGCTAGAAATAATGGAGATGTCTTTTCTAAAGCAACATATAAACTTTGATATGTTCTATTCTATGAATGGACTATCTTGCATTTATGTGTGTATTAACATGATTATCGTTTGTGATCTTGTTGATTGATTAGGTTAGCATATAACTATATAAAACTACGGGCGATTGTTTTATGTGTAAATAAAAATAAATTTTACCTGCCCAACGTTTTCGGACCAACAATAATGATATATCAATTCATATTCTGTGAATACTATAGTCATAACATTGTGTAACTTTATGCATCGCTGTGTATTCTGAAGAAAAGCAAATTGTATATGTAATATAAACGTTGCGCGATAATGTTCATGGTACAATCAAAATACAATAATGGGTATTAATACCATGTGCGTTATAACTTCATGATGCTGCTTAAATATCTGCATGGGTGCTTTAATATTCCTATGATAAAACCTTATCCACATGAGGCGTCCAGCAACGGGTGGGATATTTCTTGCTAATTCTGGCTGATCCCTTTCTTCGTTATATCTAAAGATTTGAAATAGGAATGAGCTAGGTGTTCAGTTTTTTTTTTTTTGGTATTTCATGTTATTATTGAATACAATTGATTAAAAAAAAACTTTCAGCTAGTTAGTAAACATAAATACCAAGAAAGTTTAAAGAAGAAAAAGTAACAGAACCGTCTTACATATTTTGACAAACCTAAGTTCTACTTAAACTTAGGTGTCAAAGGAGTGCTTTGGCATTCGAACTCTTTCTTTCTCCTGACTAACTAAGTTATTGCTTGCAGCAACTTTTACACAAGAGATAACGCCTACAGACAATAATATTAGGTACTTAGGCATGATAATGTGATTCTGAACGTCTACTCCGGTCCTCGACAAATAAGAAAACAAAGAATACTTTGCACACAAATTATTGCATTACCTGTCCCGTATTGATTCTATCTCAGATGTGTAGAGAGGAATTAAATCGAAATATTGATCTTCTATGTACAAACAATCTAACTTCAGCTTAGCAAATCTCGTCAGTAAATGTAACGCTATTTCCGTGGTGGGACACTTTTTGACACACTGTAAACAAATTTGTAATAATACACAGTTTAAAAATGTAGCTACGCGTAGCTGGTAGTTGCTAATAGGTATCTGATTTTTGCTTAGAAAATCAATAGAAAGTGTCTATGTATGAAAAACATATAGATTTAAACTGGCTTTCTAAAAAGATCCAAAAATATAATGGTGACAGTGAAAACACAATCTGAATTGACGAGCAAAATTTAATCACAATTGAAAAACAAACAAGATATACATATCTGTCCCACTCGCGAATACGCTGTTTTCTATGGCAGATGTATAGGTCTTCTCTTACCGAACTTCTCTTTCTAATCATCAACATTGTACCTTTATAACTTAATTAATCGCTGAGGAAGGTATTTCAAAAATGACTTCATATTTGTTTACTAAGGCTAATAAGTATTTTATTTTTCTAATAAAAAATTGCAAGCAATCCTCACTTCTGTATATTTCGAAACTAAATATTTGTTACGACTACCTACACTTATTCTGCCTGGCCTTTCCCGCTAACAAGATGCAACTTTTGAACTAAATATATCGAGCGATTGCTTATTTTTCAGGCGCTAAAGTTATAATAATCACAAAAGATTACACTGATCATGAAGTTTTCTAGCAACAGCTCTTCGTTGGCCACAGCGTCTTTATATATTTTGTAATCTTTATCGAAGTCGGACCGCCTGCTCTACGAGAAAATAGTTGGATTAATTATCTATACTAAATTATAAAGAGGAAAAATTTGTGTTTTTGTACGTAACGAATAAACTCAAAAACTACTGGACCAATTTCAAATGAAGATATTTCAAGATTATCACCAAGCTACATTCACCCTGAGTAACATAAGCTATATTTTATCCCCATATTCCCACGGAAACGGGAACTACGCGGGTAAAACCGCGGGGCGCTGAAAGTTTATTATAAAAAAACGAATACAAAAGTCCCGTTTAAATAAAACATGAGTGTAATCCGACCTGTGATCCAACGCATCGTAAGTTTTCGAGGAGATGGTTTTGAACAACTTATTAAAGGTGGCAGCATATTCTTCAATGCCCTCCAAAGTTGATTTATTCAGTACATAGTAGGTGATGTATGTTTGGAAAAGATCAATTATCTATGAAATTAAAACAAAATTATAATGTTAAAATTCTGTGGTGTCCTGAAACCGCAAGACGTTGCTGACCATGAAGAAGATGACGAAATCGATAGAAAGAAGTAAGTGAAGCAGCACCGCAAACAATGGGAATATTGGAGGGAGGAATTAGCCCAGGAAGGTCAGTACAGGCAGGCAATACGAAACAAATTAATACAGATAATAATTAAGCGGTTTAATTCCTTTGAGTTTTTCTGTATATGAAGCTAAAAAACCTACATAACACATTAATATAATTAGCAATAAAATATGAAATGATTTAGGTACCTTAAGGAGCCGCTTTCGGAAAGTTTCAAATTTGCCAAAAATGTACATTTCAGAACAATCAAAAGGCCTTTCAGTAGTTGCCTCTGTCATTTCTTCCTGGGTCTCAGAATAGCATTGACGGTAAAATTTATACAAACTTAGACAATACTAGAACATACAAATTTGATTAATAAAGCGTTAGACGGTACGGTAAAAGCAAATTAGTTTATTTATAAGAATAAAAATTGTTTGTGACTCTTAACGAATAAAGCTAATAATTTGCGTACTACTTCGAAACGTTATAAATTTAATGTCAATGTAAACATGTAGTAAGTTTAGGTTCATTTTGTATATCTACGAATATCTTACAATACAATAGGTAGGTATTATTTCACCACTTAGGTATGGAAAGACGCTTATGATTAAAATTGTAATACTTACTTTAGCTCTGTATATAAACTTCAGCTTGTCTTGGTTCCAAATATTATTCTTGCCACCATTGGTTAGGAATTCCATGCACATGTTAAGAATCTGGTTGGTTACTTTGACCAGCAACGTAGATATCTGTTTGGTTGTGTTATAGTACCGTGACGTTGCAAATATCATACGAATGCTGTACAATAAACCCGGAATGAACTGCTGCATTGTGTAAGGATCACATCTGCAAACGTGTTACACAACAATCAAATTAAAGCTAAATCAAATAGCCTTTATCAGCACTTTCAGACTTCGGGGAAACCATGAAAACAGTGTCAAATGATAAGAACTTGATAAACTCAGAATAAGGCCGAATATATGACAGCAGCCATTCTTGAAAGAAATAGAAATAATGATGCCTTTTTTCAAATACCTACCTGTATAGCGGCTCACAGTATTTCTCCAAAGCGTACAAGTACCTCACGTTGTCAAACGCTTCGTTGTAATAATCTGTTACGTTGTTGTCTAATAGTTTCCATTTCTGAAAATAAAGTGTTCTGAATAAATTGTTGATAAATCTCACATATATTTTTTCTTATAAACTTTATCTCATTGAAATCTAGACATGAATACCTACTGCCGCTTGTATGTATGTATATAATGAGTACAAGTAGTGTGAGTGAGAAACGAAAACAAATTCCAAGTTGGTCTCTGTGATGCACATTTCTTGACATCTATAGGTACTCTACAGTGTGCGTGACTTTGTAGAGACAACTATAGGTACTCTACAGTGTGCGTGACTGCGTGGTCAGACACGCACTTGGTCGATTTTAAAAGTAGCACTTTTGAATTAAAGACCCTCAAAATACCATAAAGCTAATTCCATTACCTTCAGAAGTTTCGATTTTGCAGTTATCAGAGTATGTATGTACATCGTGGTAGGTTCACTCTTGATGTGTTCTATTATCGACGTGAAGGTAGTGAGCTGACGGCGCCAGTGATCCAGCTCAGCTAGAGGCCCAATGTTAGATGGTTCTCGACGCAGTTGTCGACTCTGAACTAATACCTATACACAAGTAGTTAAATAATAATATTAATAAGGGAAACCTGATAGAAATTCTGCGTAGACAGAATAACCTCCTTACTATGTACCTATGATGAATTCTATTCATAAAATAAATGAATCAATAGGTAATCCTACAAGTAGAATAATTACTTAATACGCCACGGAACCCTGTTAGAATATAGATATTGGAATACACGTGTAGATGTTAACGATAAAATCAAAAAAAAAAAAGTATATAAAATTTAAAAAAACGAGTGTGCTCCACGAGACCACATGACTGAAGTAAAACTTCTTCAGCTCCATCTATAATTATGTATGTATGTAAACAGTAAACCTACATAATTATATATGTGTTACATGTATTATATATACATTTATGTATTTTCTACAAACATTTAAATTTATGATGGGTTTTCATTGCTAAATTAATATTTTTGAATAGATTTTTCATTTTATTCATTATTTTCACTATCGGATACATCAGTAATTACTATGATCTTGATTTTATTTCATGCACTGGCTATGAGAGAAAGAGAGACAGAAAATGTGTGCTCGTACCTCTCTCTCTTGCCCCTACAGTAATAATTATACGAAACGTAACTCTCTCTCTTTCTATCTTCACTAGCTTATATCTCTCTCTCAACTTCCGTTCGCCTCGCCCGATCACACTTTTCGTAACGCTCTCGCCATGCATTCAAGTCAAGCATGCGTAATGAAGTTTTACTTGAAAAAAACTGACACAGATATTATCTGCTGTAGATGCAGACAGTATTTTCCACTCACAACTTGAAGGGTTTTAACAAATTAGTACACCTGTACATCCTATTCACGAAAATCATAAAATTTTCGCAAATTTTCAGGTTTTATCTCATTAGGCACTTCAAAACGTTGCATCTTACGAAAAAGTCATCGACCTCACTTTTAAAGTAGGCACGTAAAATTTACTACAGTTGAGTGCAACCTAGCTTTGTAGGTTATTGGACCCCAATTATTGGACCTGTAATGCGTAATTTTAAAACTGTAGGCTTTACGAATAAACAGTAACAATAAAGTTACCATTGTTATCTGCCGCATCCATTGTTTTACAAACAAGCATATTTCTTCCAAAACATGCGTCTTAGTGATGGCCAGTTTCATTTTTTCTTGATCAGACAACTCATCCTCATACAGTGACATGTTGATTTTGAATCTTGTACAGCAATCCAAATCTATTTTCGTTTCTAAATAAAATGATAAGTTATAATCAGCCTTTTAATGTTCCCACTGCTGGGACACAGTCCTCCTTTCTAGGAGAGGGAATGGCCACGCAAGCAGGCCCAGTGCGAGTTGGTGAATATCACATGTCTTCGATATTTTGGTTCTAGGACATGCCGATTTCCTCACGACGTTTTCGTTCACCGTTTTGAGAGCAGTGGTGATGAAATTAATTACACAAAGTATTGCGCCTGGCTGGGTTTGTAATTCGTAAGTCGGGGCCATTACCACTCGGCCACCACTGCTCTTAAGTTAGGTATAATAAATAAACAATCGTAACAGCTTTGCTTTGCTTAGATAAATAATTTAATTGCATTTATGAACAAAGTGTATATTACTTACTACCAAGATAATCAACGAACAGCATTATTTTTGAAATGTAGGACTTGATAATATCGTTGCTCTTAGGGTTGGGAGGGTTAATGTATCCCCAGCCTTTGCACGCTAGCAGAGCGGGAACGTAAACACGTTGCATGGTCTTGTGAACCGCTGAAACTACGTTTTCAGTCTCTGGATTGATATCAAATTGGGCAAAAAAGTATTCCTGGAATGGATATTCCTTAATTATTATTTATTGTAGGTATACCTCACAAACACAGGACTACCTTTACTTATTACTAAAATAAGTGTTTAATCGGTAGTATTGTCGCACAGAGCAATTAAACCTACGTTCATTCTTCCAAGAACTATGGTGATAATGTACAACAATCTTAAAATACTCTTGGGAATTTCTTAAATGATGATCACCGATATATTACTCCCCGTGCAATAAATTACCTTTTGAATAAGTTAAGCCGTACATTACTTGGGTATTTACATAAAATTAAAACACAACTGTTGCTTGCCGAAAGGTTAGACGGGTGATGAGTGTTGGTATATTTAGTTTTACTCGTATAATAAGAACGGTACTCACATCAGCCACGTTCCGAGTATCAATAGCTATGCTTTTCAATCTGTACATGGCAATGCACTTGCCTTGAGTGCCAATTGTTGATAAATCAGCTATATAAGTCCTTTCCATTCTTCCTTTTTGATTAGGTACAAAACGACCCGACTCTATAAAATAACGATAGGCAATAGTGACAAATCAGAGTGTCTTGTGAACTAATGGTGCAGTGAACAAATTTTAATCCACGTGCTCAAGTCTAAAGAGTCAAGTATCGCCTTGCGGTGCTATAAAACTAATATGATTTACGAAAATCTTAACGGACAAAGGCCTACATAATTATGTAGTTAAGTACTATTATGTACAGCTATTGTTATTTTTCTTGAACATTTCCTAAAGCATAAGGGGTAAAAGCACTATAAAAACGTAATAATGGGCCAAACGATCTAGGTTGACCATGAATCTATATCTATTCTATAGTAATATTATAAAGAGGAAAGATTTGTATTTTTGTATGGAACGCATAAACTCATAAACTACTGGACCGATTTCAAAAATTCTTTCACCATTAGAAAGCTACATTAAGCCTGAGTAACATAGGCTATAAATTATCCCCGTATACCCACGGAAACGGGAACGCGGGTAAAACCGCGGGACGCTGCTAGTTCATGATAAAGAGAAAGATGCATACCCATATCGACATGAGGTAGCATTGCATCACACAAAACTATACAATGGTTGCCACCTTCAGAGACTGCGCTATCTAATAGTCCTATATGAATATCTGCGTCATAAACACCTTCCTGCAATTAGACTCACTTTAATATTTCTTCTTCTGTTAATAGGAATTTAAAAACGACAGGTTTACAAGTATAAGTTTCCTTACCAATACATATTCTGTCGTTTTATTTAAAATTGTAGCTGCATTGTCAAGTAAAAATCTGTGTTGTTGTTTAATAGCACTGACTCGATAGCTACGAGCTTCTTTGGCTTTGGCCTACGAACAAAAACGTTTTCAGTTTAGGTCTAGAATCTTTAAAGTATAATGTAGGTACTTAATAAAACAATATAAATCTAGTTATTCTGTTTATTTACTTGCTTGTCTTTGTACGACTCATGAGCTTGTGCCAATGTGCTCATAGACGTTCTGCTTCTATTCTGAATATCCTTTAAACGAAAACTGACATCCAGTATAGCTCCCAGAGCTGTTCTGTCAATCTCAAGGAGTTCTTCATTCTCCAATGAACTTGTTTGATCGGATTGCGATCTTGATTGTCTTCCAATATCCTCATCCATTTCAGGAGATCTTTGAACCGTAGGATCTTGGACGGCTTCAATTGCGACCTTTGAGGCATTTGCATTTGCTTTTGGCAAATCTTCGTCTTCTTTATCGGACATTAATTTATTTTATAGTGCTGATATTTTAATTCAAATTATCAAACGTTTTAATGTGTTGTGTTACGCAATCAGGAGCGACTATAAATTGTTTTAGGCGAACCCTAATGATTTTGTTATTCGAAGTTTAAAAATGTTCAAACTTTAGACGGAATACTTGTTGAAATCGATTGCATATCTAAAAGTAGGATAGGTTCGTGTCGTGTTTATTATTAACAGTATATACCTACTTTTCAGAACATGACGCACCGACAGTCGAAAGGCGATTGCGGACGACAAGCGATTATTGGCTCGCTGTCCGACAAGGACCACCCAGTCTATTTTGTTAAAAAAGGGTGAAGTTAAAGTGAGCGTGAAGTGAACTGTCATTTCACCAAAAACCATGGATTGACTGCTCACGTCACCAAAATGTTCACAGTGGTTTACAGAAGAGCTATCCAGGCCCGGATCGACGGCGCGGGTTGTTACACGCGAGCCTCAATGAGATGCATAATTGACGGGCAATCTAGAACCAGTACCTATCGGTGTTGCGAACTTTGTTCGAAAGAGTTACCGTGGCCCTGGAACGCAAAAGAGCATTAGGAAAAACACGTCTTTGGTCAGTAAGAGTTTGACACTCCCTTCCGCTCCGCCCAGAGCGCAGAGTTATTTAAGGATTTTCCATCCATAAAAACAACCAGACGTGACTCGTACGTAGATGGTTATTGAGGGAATCGAGTCCATATTTTTTCTTAGTATATATAATTATATGCATTACCTACTGAAGTGTATAAACTACGAAAGCATTCTCATTACTCTAACAAAAGTATTAAGTAGTATGTAGGATTGAACTTTTCAGTTGAATTTATTTTCTCCCATACACAACTGTACGTCACGGTCGATTCTTCAACTGTAAATATAAGTTTGTAATCGTAAAGTGTTTCTTTTTTATGTGCTTATATTCACACTTTTTCCTTTACTTATGCTGCATGACCTTGCCAAATTTTATGATTCAAGGTCTACGGGAAATACTTGAATGTTTGCGATTATCAAAATAAGTTGCAAAAATTATGAATAAATAGTGGTATTTCTTTATTGCATTAGATTAGAAACATGATTTTTTCATAGCTCCAAGGGGCCATAACACTACGTAAGTATTTGATATAAAAAAAACAGACGGAGAACGAAGTGATTCTATGAGGGTCCTGCTTTTTCCTTTGATCGAACCCACAACACTATAGTCGAGTGATTAAAATGATAGCTTTTTTCACAACATTATAATCACGCCTGAGTTATCCCAATTCATATAGTTGGTGGGTACTACCTAGTACCGTACCATGCCATCGCTAGTTATGTTAATAATCGCAAGTCAAGTAACATAAACGCGGAAGCTTACAGGTTCGGGTGTAGCCTATTGCCATCAAAGGGCACGAATTCAAACTCCAGAAATTCCAGATGGAAAAACTCAATAGGTACCCAACACTTTTGTTTACCCGAGAATCGAACCCGAGTTCTCCCGCGCATTAGTAGCCTGTGTGAGCACAAGACAAACGAAAAAAACATTCAGCCGAATTGAGAAGCTCGTCCTTTTTTCTAAGTTCGCTAAAAAAAACAATCCCTTAGAATTCACGGTTTTCATGAGGAAAAAAAATTGTTTAAACAGGAAATAGTTTTCTGTTGTGTGTTACAATTCTGTTTTTCCCTATCTGGTATTAGAATTTATAATCAAAGCAGGTACCTAGATACTTATAACTATTTAACTAAATTTAATTAATTGTCCTCGATCTCAATCTCAAAGTTGTGAATGTTGCAAAAAAATTATATCGTGATTACGATGAGTTAATGCTTCTGAAGTCGCAAGGATACCTACATAGACTGTAGTACACCTACATTTGAAAATAATCGTCAAAGGTGGATCAACATTTCGCTCATTTACTACAAGGTCGACACGGTTCAAAATTGATGATTATACAGTTGTGTTGAAAGAATTGCTCAGTTTACCATGAAAACGTAATTTTAAGCAAGAGAGAAAGCAGATCTAATAATTTCAGTATCCCGCCATTTCAAACCAAAGACAAAGTACCTAAGTTTTGTTTTCAAAGCTTTAAAGAATACGATGGCAGATATTCTCAACCATATTTTTGCATTAGTAAAAATAATATGTAAAATGTTTTCTCCACACATTTGTGAATGTAAACAACAACAAAAGACGACCAAATATGAATATGTAGGTATGTACCTACACAAGGACAGGGTGTAGCTTGGCATGGCCGTCAATGCCTCGTTGATATAATCATATCTTCTCTTTCTATAAATGTTACATATTTTTTATGAAGTTTATTCAAATCAATCACGCTGATTCTGTTTGAATGTGTAATTTCACTAGATAGATAGATTCACTCATCCAAATCATTCAAAGACCTTACAATACTATAAGAAATCATTCTTCAACATTTGACAAGTCTACAGTTGTGTCTACAGCAAAGACCTTACAATAATATGGACCAGAAATACCTACGAAATACGCGTGCATACCTACTATAAATCTGGCCCAAGAGATGGCGGCCATTGCTAGGGAAGCACATAAGTAATCAAAACCAAAAAGTATCGATATCGATACCAGAGTTACTAACATTTCTTATGGTACATTTAATTTTGTTACTATCAATACTATTAAACTTTGGATGATTAGATTACAAGGGGTGAGAAGCTACATTTTATGAGCGACTGACTGACTTCGAATTTTGTTTTTGCGAGTGACTTTAAGGACAACCGAGGTTTTTTGCGATTTCAGGTTCTGTTCTACATTTAAAGTTGTTCATAAAGATTACTCTGACCCTCAGTATCGCTATTTCAACTTTAAAGGTGTGCATGTGTAGAGTCGATGGAAAACTTAATATTTGTTACTTAGCAAAAAGGGGCCGCAACGGAGCGCTTTTGTAAGGGACCGCGCGGGCGATCGTTTTACGTAGGCTCGGCCTATAGAGTATAAATATTGTAGAAAGATACTAACACTGAGGTATTAACAGGATTAAAACAACAAAGTAATATGAAAAATGTACCTTTATTCACTATAATATATCACCAGGTCAAAGTAAATGCCTAATGTTAGTGAGATATTTATTAGGCACTTTTGAAAGTCCCAACCATTAACAATTATTGTGAACTATCCATTGAAATCTGAGTTTAATTTTATAGAAACTAAAAGTGGCCTTCTAAATCACATTACGAACTAAATCATGTATAACAATTTTATTAACATATAACTACTTCTTAAATAACTTCTGGCAACTTGTGACCTATAATTACCGTTCATTCGTTCAAGTAGGAGAAGAAAAACCATAATTCTGACCGAAAAGACACATTTATTTAAATAAATGTAATGTAACTGTTATTATATCCGAAAACGTACCCCTTCGTTTGTTTCAGAAAAAAAAAACTTGACCATCGATATTATTCAATGTTAATTTATTAAAATAGTTTCTTAAGGATAGCTTTTCACAAGCCACTTTTGGCATAGTACTTCATTTTTAGGGAACCTGTGTAAATAAAAAACATGCAAATTTATTTCAGTTTGATGCAGTTAGTGGAACAAATCAGAGTGAACTAAATAACCACCACCTACTGCATGACGAATTGATATTGTCGTTTTAGTACTATCACTATTTTTATTTTTATTCTGTTAGTTTTATTTTCAAAATCGTCTCTTCAAGCCCTTCATTTTGATACCCTACTCAACAATATATAATACAAACTAAAAAAAATTAACTTTCTTATCGATAGCTTATTTAATAAAAGACATCACTATTTTGAATTGTCATTTCTATTGTAAACAAAACATGATATAAATTTAGCAAATAGAGGTAAATATCAGAAATAATTTGTATGTACATGTGGGAACTTTGATTCTATAAATAAAACAAGGATAGTTATACAAAAAAAATAGCAGTATGATAAAGTTTTTCTTAAAATACGGCTACTAACCTGTGCATGTTTAATTAGGCTCGATTGGGGTTTTTCCTTGCACCACACTGAATTATTGCACACGTAGGCATATTCAATTTGCTCCACTAGACACTCACAGCACAATACAATTTAGTTTGGAGCGTTTTTATCCCTAAAAATCGTAATTTAAACCCAATGTTGTTGTTCACTTGACAGCTGACGTACTTCAAAACCACGGGCCCAAACAATGGCGGATGGCACGCGAGATACGTACATTGACGGATATGTGAAAATGTTGTCAGGAAGAGATAAAACAAATAGTGTGACGTCTCTTTCTTCAAATGTGAAAACTCATTGGTTAAAAAGAGACAAAGTGTAGTTTCTTATTTCTGTATCGATTTAATAGATATTTGTATAAGCAAATAAGATATAGAACATTACGGCATCTCTATATATTCTATACTCTAAGGTCTACAGTGACACTGACATTAGGAATGGCAAGTGAAAATAATATATCGATATTTATCGTATCGATATTTTGAATCAGTATCGATAATTATCGATACATCGTAAGTTTCCGTATAATTATTCATACATATTGCCAAAGCATTCAAACTTCATAAAAAAATAGAAGAAAATAGTATTTTTATTAGTGTTTTAATTTTAGTAATTGATTAGTCGAAAAAAAAAATTGAATATTGTTAATTGTCTTTAGCTTTGAACTTGTGATGGTTTAATAATATTAGCATTTTCGTGCACGCTAGTTACCAATAGTCTTATTTCTTAAAGATTGTGGTGGGATTTTTAAAGTTAACGATACGCGAGGAACATGCAAGGAGTATTTACCACGAAACCAAAGTTGTGCTAAAAAATCGAATTTGATACGAATTCGATAATCTAAAATAAAAATCTAATGTCGAAATATCGCGATTAAAATATCGACGATATATTGATAATTGCATGGAAAATATCGATACTTTTTGCCTTTGATGCCTAACCAGTGTTTCCACATTGAGGGGAAATTCCCCTTTTGAGGGGAAATTAGGGTCCAGAGGGGAATAAAAAGGGGAAGACATTAAAAGGGGAAATTGCGAGAAATCATTGGTAAAACCTAGCCTAAAATATTGCGGAAAATTTCTCTACTACTCCAACTATTTTTTTTTTATGGACTCTACCGTGGACTAGCGTTTTGCCGAATAAAATAAACAGTGACAACACGTGCAGGTGGCGTATACTTTTATTTCCATTTTGTTTAAGGCCTAAAATATTATTCTGTACTAAAATGTATTTGCTGATTGCGTAAACTGACTTGGAATAAGAGGTGAGCATGCTGCCCCAAGTTTTATATATTTCTGGTGAGGCTATAAATAAAATACGAATCGTTTATTTATACTTTATTCATGCTTAGTCTATTTTTTTTAAATTCGCTTGCAGTTGCATTGGACTGTACAAACTTAGGGTGTGGTATTTCATTTCATTTAGTGTAAATAATATTATCATAGTTTAGTATCACCAGAGGCATGGGCAGGCCATAGAAGAAAATAGATAAAGACCTTTTTTTTTCAGTTACTACACCAAAACTAAAAACTACAGCAGAAAAAAAAATTGAGGGGAAAAAAGCCCCGAGAAGGGGAAATCTGAATTGAGGCGTGGGGAAACGAAATCTTGAAAGTGGAAACACTGTGCCTAACTGACATTTCTAAATCGTCGTAGTAGCTCGCGGGAATCGAAGAAATTTTGAAGTTGATTAAATTTACTTTAAAACTTTCTAAATAAGACATAATGCGTCGTAACTGGAGAGGTCGCTATCGAAACAATTGGTATCGTGGACGTAACAATCAGAATAATAGATCAGATAGTCAAAGTTTGAATAATTCGACGAGCACTCACCGGGTGTCGAGTACTGCAGGATCTTCTCGAGCACCAGCCAATCAGCTGCCTACGGTACTACCTATTACTGATAACAACAATATCTGGAAGCTGTACTTTCCTACTGAAGGTAATCAAAGCATAATTCAAATCTGTTCCATAAAGTGACTTGTTTAGCCATACACTTTTTTTGTTCATTTCAATCTATTTCAGAATATCAAGAGAATTCAGAGATTTCAAATCATATAAGCTGTTTCAAGAAGTTTATCCAGAAAAATAAAAACTTATTTGATTTGGAAAAAATAGATCAAACTCGTAGTGTGCCTTTGGATGTAACCAATTTAGCCAATGATACAGAGTTTATCAATAGCTGGTCTAGTTTTAATACAGAATTGTTTGAATATCCAGATAAAACTTTGAGGCTTTTAGAGTATAGCTTGCATGAGGTAAGTTTTTAGCACTACCAACATCAAACTGTTACTACTTGTTTGAATCAACTGAACATACACTGCTAGAGATATTTTTTTTATTGCAGACTTTCAAGTTTGAATCCAAGATAAAAGTAAGAATACTGAACCACCAACCTGTGATTCCCTTGGCTAATTTAAAAGTAAACTACTTTGGTAAGTAAAAAAGTCTGTTTATAAATTTAAGACTTTTATAAAACTAAGGTCCAAAAATCTGTTGTGGAATTTGTTCGAAAGAGTCACTGCGGCCCTGGAATGCAAAGGGTACATGAAGGATCACGGGTAGGTTTTAGTCAGTAAGAGTCTGACACTACCTTCCGCTCCGCCCAGAGCGGGAGAAGTCATTTGATGATTTCCCATCCAAAAAAAAATATATATATATATAAAAAAGAGGTCCAAAAATCTACCCTTCAATACTAATATGCATCTTTACCCAGCTGTATTATACTTAAAGTGGCATCATATTATTACCCCCGTGTTAAATGGATACAAATAATTTACTGTATATAAATAAATAATTTAATTTATGTGTAATAAATAAATGTCAGTTATGGAGATTGACACACATTTATCTGTAGAGTTTCTACTGAATTTGATAGCATGGTAAACCTTACCAGTAGTAATCATCATATTCACAGCTAACAAACAATTTCTCTTTCTTATTTATTTTGAAATTACTATTGTAGAGCAATTTGAAAATGTATAAATTTCAAGTATGTTTAACTGTTTTTATTTTCACTGCAGGTAAACTAGTAACAATTAAGGGCACAGTCATAAGAGTAGGAAGCGTGGGGCTCATTTGCACATCTATGGCATTTGAATGTTCTAGCTGCCACAATCTACAAGCAGTTGTGCAACCTCAGGGAGTATTTACAGGTATGTAAAACTATAACATAATCACACAGTGGGATAACTGGGTGATTACATGCCACATAAACTATTAAGACACAAACTATTAAAACATCAGGGCCTCCAACATCAGGAGGCCCACTCAGTCCGGGCATAATATATTGTATATTTCAAAATGTGAGCCTCTATCTGCTTATAACTTACACACTTTCCAAATCTGAAACATACTACTTTCTGATAAGCTATAACTGTACCTATGAACTGTAGTCACAAGTTTGATAATACATTGTCTGTGTAAATAATTAAAAATATATATAAAATAATTATTTAACACACTGTGTGTGTAAATAATTAGTTGATTATAGAGGACACTCTATAATCAAATAATTATTGAAAATAAAAATCACATGTTCAAACTCAAATTCTGAACAGCTGCTGATACATTCTTTTAATACTGACTCATATTGATTTACTCAATAAGTAATCTGCAATGTTCACAGCACCTACATCTTGTCAAAGTTGCCATGGCGGGTCTAAGTTTGAACCTCTGCAGTCATCGCCATTCACCAACACAACAGACTGGCAAGTTGCTAAAATACAGGAAATTCAGTCTCAAGTCAGTATAAAATGTGAATGCTTAAAATTTACTAGTATAAATAACCATTTTTGATTAAACTAACTATATATCATTTAAAGAGACCACTCTACAGAAATGGTAGGAACAAATCTATAGTTCTTTAGGCAGCCTACCTACAGGCAGCAGTGACCATTTATCATTCGGTGGGCTGCAACTTATTCAAGTCACACTATGGGAAAAACATGTGTTTAATTTTTCAGAGCCTATCTGGAACCATACCAAGAAGTGTAGAGATAGAACTTCAAGGAGATCTAGTTGGCACCGCCTGTCCTGGAGATGTGCTATCTGTCACAGGAATTGTTCAGGTAATTGTATTTCAATGTTTAATTAACTTTCACTAACTTTAGGAGATTGATTAGGCGATTTTTTTTTATGAACTTTATTCTTAAAAGTATCAAGTTCTTATTTATGTAATTTAACGAAAAATCTTTATTTAGCAAAGTTATGTATGATCTATAAAAATTATATACTGACTATCTTCCATAGTTTTCTGACCTACCTACATATCTACTTTACGACTTACCATTTTCTTTTGGCTTTATTATTTATCTTATAGGTACGCGGTGAAAGCAAAGGCGGTGAAGATGGAAAACGAGCTGCAAGGCTTTTACAACTTTATATTGAAGCTGTGTCAATTCACAGTCACAGAAATCTGAGCAATCCAACACTATCATTTACATTAAAAGACTACTATGCAATCCAGGTAAAGACAATACAATAAGAATATGTCATATCCCACATTAGTGTTGATAGTTCAACACTTTCAGTGCCCAGAACTCAGCTTATGAGTAAAAAAATAATTTGTTTGTGTGCCCCCACTCACATCCGATTCGTAGCTACATAACTATGAGTTGTGGACACACAAACAAATTGTTGTGCAACCCATAAGCTGTTCTGGGCACCGAAAATGTTAATCTAATACATATGCCTATATAATGACATGCCTTTATTTAAATATCAAGAAGGGTCAGGCTGACTTAAAGCAGGCTCATACCACATGGCACCAGTTAGCTTTAAGTTCCATGTTTCATGATCTAATGCTGTGATAAAAGTGGTCTACATATTTATATTTATACGTCTTTTCTCTTTCAGGAAATACATGCTTCAGAAGATGTGTTCAGATTACTAGTTCACTCTCTTTGCCCGACAATATTCGGCCATGAAGCAGTGAAGGCAGGGCTCATACTTGGTCTAATAGGGGGTACTGAACTTGACAATGGCCCCAGGTCCAACCCTCATGTACTGGTCGTGGGTGACCCTGGACTCGGAAAGTCGCAGCTACTGCAAGCTGCTGCTCATGCTGCTCCCAGAGGTTAAAATACTTTCAAATAAAACACCTATAAGGCAGTCGAATTAATCGTATGTGCCCATGAGTTTTACAAAGCAGATTTTTCCATGCCACGTTTAGAGCTCCTTGTATTTAAAGTACGTATGTAGACAGTCAGTCAGTTGTTTTCACAATTTCCGTCTTATAAATCGAGTTCTGTATTTAATTCAAGCTCTTCTATCATAGTAATTTGAACTGTATTCCAACATTCTTTATACAAAACTGCTATAAGTTACGTCTTTGTAAAAACATCTTATGTTAGTTGAATTAAAGTTCAAAATACAATTATTGGCTTGAAGATTTGGGCTAATACTTGGCCAAAATTCGGAACAATAATGTTCAGCATTCACATCAACTATCACATATTTCAGGTGTTTACGTGTGCGGCGCTTCTGCTTCTGCTGGGGGACTCACAGTGGCGTTGGGGCGCGAAGCGGGTGGAGACTTCGCCCTCGAGGCAGGCGCACTGGTCCTAGCAGACAAAGGCGTCTGTTGTATAGATGAACTTGATAAGGTATTTTTTTTTTTATAACTCTACATTCTAGCTTTTTCCTGTGTGGCTGCGGGCTGTGGTGCTGCCACGGTTTATTCCACAGGAATCGTGCGTTTTCTGGGATAAAGTATAGCCATCAGGAAATACGCATATATATCTAGAATGCTAATTACTCTAAGTATTATTGCTGCTTTCATGACTACGAGCAGCACAAGTGTTCATCATGATGATTTAAACCTGCTCATTCACAACTTAGTACAGCCATTGCAGTTGGTTTATAATTAACTGGAGCTAAGAGCTTTACTACCAAACTAAACAATGACTATATTGACTATCCCAAACAGGTATTCACATAGTGGTCGCGTTAGACGTCTACCATTCAACTGTGCCGTAGCGCGCTAAAGGGGTGAATGGCAGAACATCATTGTACCTTTTGGATTAGCAATGCAAAAACGCCGAGCTAGGGTCAACCCTCACGATACGTCATTGTTTGAAGAGACCAATTCATTTACATGCCATGGGGACGTTTAATTCTCTTATAGTCACAGAACAGAAAAAAAACAGTAGAAGTCGCAAGTAGGCGGGGCACGCGTAGCCCTAGTATTGCGTAGCTCCGCAATTGTAGGCGCCCAAACGCTGTCGCGCATATCAGTCTAGTTCCGACTGCGTTCACGTCACTTACTCTCGAAAATCCGAAATAAAATCAAATATGCCGTATTGTGCTGTTTTAGAGTATAAAAACGATAGCCGTACCAAAAATGTATCCCATAGTGGTATATCGTATCATAATTAAGTACTATTTTATTTTATTTTTATTAATATATGATAAAACATTGATTACATTTTTATTCAAAAACGCTAAACAAAAGTAGAATCTATGATTTAAACCATAAGGTCTACTTTCTTTCATATCAAACCTGTTATTCTAGATGATTCCATCCTATGCCATGTGACAGTTTGCTACTCAATTAGAGAAAGACGTTATCGATAACGAGTTGTCGATGTTTCAAACCTTATCAAGTAAAAATTCAAAATTAATTAATAGTAATATTATTTGATGTTAAACAGATAGTAATTTATTTATATCCATTGAAAATGAAATATCGTGAGAGTATGCATAAGCATGTATTCGCCAGAACTTTGCAGCTTCGCCCTTACTCTACATTATTACTCACCGAAAGCCTATAAATACGTGCGTAGTACGTTTGATTGCTCTTTGCCTCATCCACAAACCTTAACAAAATGGTATGCTAATATTAATATCGGTGGAGATCCTGGTTTCACAAAAGAGTCATTTACAGCTTTAAAACTTAAAGCGGATTCATCAAGTCATCCAATATTAGCTTCACTAGTACCTAATTGATGAAATGGCTATACGTAGAAGAATTGAATGGGATGGTTTCATGGATATATTGACATGGGTACAGGATTAATAGGTGACCATCTAGCAGAAGCTAAAGAAGTAAAGCTAACAAAAAAATATTCATTAAGCAGTCGATCGGATGTAACACGCGTATAAAGGTACATTTCGGTAATTCGTTTAGATTTTAATTTTGTTTTATTATTTTTTACTTATGTAAAACATGTGAAAAAATCTGATTTAGTAAAATTAAATTGATTTTATTAAACTTTTTCTCCATTTAAAGATAATTTTGCTTTGTATAAGTGGGTTGGAAAATTCGGTAATAGTACCTGACTAATTAAGTTTAATCTGTGTTTTAGCATCAGCGTATTCAGCTATCAGTGTATAGTTTTCGCCAAATACGAAGAATGTTATGCTTATGGAATACGAATATAAATATAAACGGAATGCACGTATACAATTAAATATCGATAAGTAAGGTTACGATGTTGTACATCACTAGCGAATATCATAATAGCGATCAACTCTATAAACAAATATCTATCTTATGTTCAATGCAATACTGCATACAATTCAATATATTACAATTTAGTGACATCTAGCGTCGAATAGCGGAACTTGCTAGTAAAACTATGCCTACGAGCTTTCACGGAAATATAAGATTTAATACCTACAAAAGATTGACAATAATGAACTCTATTTATATCGTCTATAGTTGCACTTTTTTTTTAAATAGGGACGGACTATAGAGACTTTTTGGCATGGACCAATCACAAAACGAATTTGCTAGTGTGACATAATATGATTAACTTGAAGATGTGTTTGTTAGGGCACGCTGGTTCTGATAGTAATTTATGCGTTATGCGATTTCTACTGTTTTTTTCTGTTCTGTGCTTATAGTAATTTGTGTCTTTTGTGTAGAGAATAAAATTCTATATTTTATTTCTATCTTATAAAATAGGCGCTTCGTCTTATCGTGTGTGGTCGCGGTGTAAGTTTTTTTAGATCCTGGCTTGGTTCTTATCGGTACAGCGAGCCATCCCCCACCCATCGCTCGCCGTCTACAGGCCCGCGCCAACGGACGGCTAAGCCGACCCTAGCTCGGCTCTTTTGACATACCCATACAACATCCTCCTGCGCCGTGCAGCTACCTAAGGCATCGTGTTATAACTATAATTTTCAGATGACAGCTCACCACAGCAGCCTGTTGGAGGCCATGGAGCAGCGGCGTGTGAGCGTGGCCAAGGGCGGCGTGGTGTGCAGCCTGGCCGCGCGCGCCACCGTGCTGGCCGCCGCCAACCCCGCCGGCGGCAGCTACAACAGGTGCCACATCACTCCACAGCGACACAAGTACCAGTACATGGAGCAGCGGCGCGTGGTGTGCAGCCTGGCCGCGCGCGCCACCGTGCTTGGCCGCCGCCAACCCCGCCGGCGGCAGCTACAACAGGTGCCACATCACTCCACAGCGACACAAGTACCTGTACATGGAGCAGCGGCGCGTGGTGTGCAGCCTGGCCGCGCGCGCCACCGTGCTGGCCGCCGCCAACCCCGCCGGCGGCAGCTACAACAGGTGCCACATCACTCCACAGCGACACAAGTACCTGTACATGGAGCAGCGGCGCGTGGTGTGCAGCCTGGCCGCGCGCGCCACCGTGCTTGGCCGCCGCCAACCCCGCCGGCGGCAGCTACAACAGGTGCCACATCACTCCACAGCGACACAAGTACCTGTACATGGAGCAGCGGCGCGTGGTGTGCAGCCTGGCCGCGCGCGCCACCGTGCTGGCCGCCGCCAACCCCGCCGGCGGCAGCTACAACAGGTGCCACATCACTCCACAGCGACACAAGTACCTGTACATGGAGCAGCGGCGCGTGGTGTGCAGCCTGGCCGCGCGCGCCACCGTGCTTGGCCGCCGCCAACCCCGCCGGCGGCAGCTACAACAGGTGCCACATCACTCCACAGCGACACAAGTACCTGTACATGGAGCAGCGGCGCGTGGTGTGCAGCCTGGCCGCGCGCGCCACCGTGCTTGGCCGCCGCCAACCCCGCCGGCGGCAGCTACAACAGGTGCCACATCACTCCACAGCGACACAAGTACCTGTACATGGAGCAGCGGCGCGTGGTGTGCAGCCTGGCCGCGCGCGCCACCGTGCTGGCCGCCGCCAACCCCGCCGGCGGCAGCTACAACAGGTGCCACATCACTCCACAGCGACACAAGTACCTGTACATGGAGCAGCGGCGCGTGGTGTGCAGCCTGGCCGCGCGCGCCACCGTGCTGGCCGCCGCCAACCCCGCCGGCGGCAGCTACAACAGGTGCCACATCACTCCACAGCGACACAAGTACCTGTACATGGAGCAGCGGCGCGTGGTGTGCAGCCTGGCCGCGCGCGCCACCGTGCTGGCCGCCGCCAACCCCGCCGGCGGCAGCTACAACAGGTGCCACATCACTCCACAGCGACACAAGTACCTGTACATGGAGCAGCGGCGCGTGGTGTGCAGCCTGGCCGCGCGCGCCACCGTGCTGGCCGCCGCCAACCCCGCCGTAGCAATACATGAAAGATAACACCCGCTCCCTTCTTTCGTAACAAAAGAATTTTTTTTATTCAACCTTCAATATTCCACTGCTGGTCAAAGGCCTCTCCCCAAATACTTCCAGGTTTTCTTTACCCGAGCCTACTTGAACCATCCCTCGCAGGAGTCTCGCCAAATATTTCATAATATTAAACCGCCGCACACTGACCGATCTTCAGTGCTACTAACTCTTTCCGAGGTCAATCCGCGAATCTACCTCGGAACTATCCTTACACATCGACACTGCCATGCCACAAAAAGCACGCTAAATCTCCGTCCGGCTATCATTAGTAGATCTATGACAGGCCCAGTAAGCTGACCACCCCTCTTGCAATAAGTATCTCGGTGACTGGTTCCTGGAAGTCAGATTGGCAGTCGTCCCAAGTACCGGTATTCTGATTCATGCAATTATTCCAGTCTAATTGAATGCAGCTGAATCGGAATAGCCTACACAACGTAGTTGGGAAAGTGCTAGGCAGATCGATAAATTAATACCTACTCCATAATCGCGGTCTCACATGACCTTTACTTTTCAAAGAGTCCTGCGACATGCATACTTACTTAACATCAGTGGCGTGCAGTGGTTCGAGTTAGGGTAGGCCAGAGAAAATGTCCAAATAAATTTTAAAAAATAACCACATTATTCAGGGTTTATTTTTAATGGAATGAGTTTATTTCATTTTTTTTTAAATAGCCTATTAAAAAAAACACCACAGTTCAACCCTGAATAATGTGGTGTTTTTTTTTTGGACCTTTTCTCTGGCCTACCCTAACTCGAACCACTGCACGCCACTGCTTAACATCCATATATGTTTTTTTGCAAACCATACCTATAAATTTTCATTCTTTTTACTTTTTAGAGCTAAAACTGTAGCAGAGAACCTAAAACTCAATTCGGCACTACTCTCAAGATTTGATTTAGTTTTTATTCTTTTGGACAAACCAGACGAGGTAATTTATATAGGTACCTATAGATTAGTAATAGCTCTTTAAGTTAAAAAAAAAAGATATATAACATAAGGTACTGTTCGATATGAAGTGATCAATAAAATCCTTAACTCTGAAAACAATTATTTGAACTACTGTAAACACTTTTCCTAACTTGTTCAGCTTTATTAATATGTATCATATTGTTTCAGAAAATGGACGCAATGTTATCAGAGCACGTACTTGCTTTACATACTGGCCAAAGAGGAAAACATTCAACGAAAACCAGCAATCTAAATGCTAGTATAAATACCAGCCAATGTGAAAACGCAATTTCGCTTAGGTGAATTTTAGTTAAATGTTTAATTACTGTTCAGAATACTGCACTCCTACTGTAGCGTTTAATTGTTACCAAATCAATTTCTACAACATCAAGCCATACATCATTTCATCAACGTCGTTGATTAGAATTAAATTGGGTAACAGGTGTGATTTCTTACAAAAACCTTATCTAATCTTTCATTTACCTAATTTGCTTAGGTACCTACCAAAAAAATGATTATCCTTTAGGTAATGTAAGCTATACTTTTCATTGCAAGGTATATTGAGAATTATCAATGCAAATAAAATTATGTAATGTAAGCCTACAAGGTCCAGTAAGAAATAAACATAATAATCCTGCGTTCCCGTTCCAGTCAGAGATTACGCCTGAAACGTGGCGAGGTCATCGATCATTTACCTTTAGTACTCCTAAGGAAATATATTGCGTACGCTAGAAGATATGTTCACCCAAAAATAAGCAAGGAAGCAGCGAATGCTTTACAAAACTTTTATCTAGAGTTGAGACACAACCATCAGGGTGGATCGCATGATGGGACGCCAATAACAACTCGGCAACTCGAAGCCTGCATACGACTGACACAGGTGAAATTAGTATTTCAAACAAGCACCCATTACAACATGGATTATTTCATTGAGTACTGTTTTCCTTACAAACTTTTTACTATTTTATAGGCTAGGGCGCGTATCGATTTAAGAGAAGAGGCTACCGTCCAAGACGCGAACGACGTGATAAGCTTATTGAAACACAGTCTAATAGACACATTCAGTGATGAATTTGGAAACATACAACTATCCAGATCAATTAATGGGTCCGGTGTTAGTTCAAGGAACAAGGTAATGGTTTTTTTTTTCAATATGTTACCCTGTGAACGCAAATAAAACATGGAAGCATTACTTCAAGGGATCTAAGCGCGAATCGTGACCCAAACAAACTCACACATCGAAACCTCGTCGCTGATTCGCCGAACCCCACCAACAACATTATTGCGAATACGATGCACAGTTAAAAATTGACCTTATTTCCCAAGTATTTGGGTTTAAATTACCATGTAACGAATAGGCCGTGTTACTAACCGTGAGCGGCGCAATCGGTAAGCCCCGCTTACCGCGGCGCAATGTGCTTTGGGTCATTTTTTTGAGTTAGGAATGCTTCCATGTTTTATTTGCGTTCACTGATGTTACCCTATCATGGTACTTTTTAATAAGTGCAATGTTGTAACAATGTTGTCCAGTGAACCATGTAAAAACGTGTCAAGAATAACTTTTTAAGACTAAATTATTTTCTTAACTAATATTTTTATTTTCAGTTGAAGAAATTCTTGGATGCATTAACAAGGCGATCACATCAATTAGGAAAAGATGTATTTACAAGGCAAGAGATGATACAAATCCATAAAGCTGCTGGTGTAGCTGGCGATGCAAATGATTTGATTGAAGCAATGCATACACATTCGTACTTGTTACTAAAAGGATCTAACACATACCAGTTGATAGCAATTTAAATAAAAAATAATTATTCATGTTTTTGAGTTTATTTCACATTCAAAAATATCATCAAAACTGCAGCCAAATATGACTCACAGTTACTAGAAGTTCTGCCAACAGAATGACCATAACTTTTGCTATTATTTGTTGAAATAGTCCCTGAGAGCTAATAGAACAAAACAATGAACTCATACAATAAAAATCAACAGATCAGATCACATACAACATACAGACAGACATTTTGTACTTGAAATTATTATGATGTTTTTATTCTTTTACAATGATTATAATTAACCTTTCCCTACCTACCTAATTGATAATACTGGTTTCAGTCAAAATTAATAGAATAAAATATTACAATGCAGTCTTAATTTCTTTTCTTTTAACATCAGTTCTTGATGGAACATCATGTAATGCAATAGCAACATGACAACAACAATACAAAGACAGGTACACTAGCAAAAACTTACTCAGCGATGGCCATAGAAGAAGTCCAAAATATAGATTACCAATATCGGTGCCAGCAAATAAATAGAAGTTTGAAATGGCTGATAAACCTAATAAAGGTGCACATAAAAATGCAGTAAATCGAACTTCCATTGCATTTGTCTTCAGAACTTTTGCTTTAAATAATTTGTATTGTTCACTCTCTGCAACAGCTTTACCAATATACTCAATTACAATGCCTGTATAATTTAAAACTGACCATACAAGTATATTCCACGTAGTACCATGCCACATAAATATAAACATAAAAGTAATTAGGGATGAAAGCAACTTGTAGGCAATTTTGAGCATTGATAACTTATGCGACAGTGTGTAGAAAACTGGTTTGTAAATGTACCTGCAATAAAAAAATATAAATGTTTTAAAGGAATATAAGTATAAAATCATAACAGGAATCATACAATTCTTTATACTTCTAACACAGGCTCCACTCTCTTGTATGTTGGAAATTACCCCAAGGTAACATACTTCTGGAATAAAAACTATTCCAGACAATAATCTATCTCTGTGCTAAATTTAAACTAGATCCATTCAGTCATTATGGTACGATTGAGTAACAAATGCGCATCCATCTAAACTTTTGCTTTTTTTTTTTAGTAAAATTTAAATAGAACTCACTTTAATAAGAACCTATATAGACCCACATCAAAATGTCGCCACATTTGTGAATAAACATGGATTCTGAGTATGCACCTAGGTGTTGGTGGGGGATCAATATTGTCTAGCCTTGAGTAAGCTGCTGTAGTCCCATATGATATAACATACTTCAAGTGAAACTCCAAGCCCATCCATAGTCCACCTCCACAAAGTGCTAGCGATGGCAACTTACGAATAGCCTGCAAATTCAGTCAAATTAAGATACTATCACAATAGACATTCAAGTAAAACACAAAATATCGAAGACCTCTACAAACCTCCATATGACTTTGCATTGCAAAAAAATAAATGTAGTGGAATGCAATTTCCAGGAACATGCTATAAATTATAAACCTTATCATATCCAGAAAAAAACTTTTAAGCCTCAGTGACAAGTTTTCATTCCTCTTATGGAAACTTTTGTCAAATTCTTCATAAACTAAAACTGGTCCAACAAATAATAATGGCAGGTACAAAACATAACTGAACAAATTTACTAGTTCTTCAAATACTGATGATTGCACTAAGTTTGTTTTGTCCTGAGCTTGTGAGTATTTCTCTTGTTTGTCTACATAATCAAGACAAAAACTAATACATCTTAATTCAACCCAGGCTATTGTATATAGCATTATGAAGACCTCTTCATCTTCCAAACTTTCAGTATCCAGGAAACGCCAAAAGAAATACTTATATTTAAGAGTATTGTATGCGGCCAACAGGAGAATGCTAGTTAACCATATGCTATTTTTTTTGCCACCAGTGAAAACAATAGCAGCAAATATTACAGGCTGGGCAAAAATTATTATTAACTGCTTGAAACCCATATACTGAAATATATAAATGACACTTGATATGATGTACCAATATTTCAATAAGGAGGGTTTTGTTCTTCGTATGCTCTCCGATACAATAAATTGGAACAACATATAAAACCAAGAAGTCTGTATATGATACTTCCATGTGCTCCATTCAACATCAGACTCATCTTTTAGCCTCGATACAGATCGCCAGCCTGGATTTAAGTCCCTTATTTCATACTGAAGTTCACGGTTGTTCTCTAATATTTCTAAAACAATACAGAACGGTCAAAATTAAAACTTTTATCATATAATATATCCGACGAAAAACCTTTTCTGAGTAAACCATTTCAAACCGTCGATTTAATTTAGAAATACCAAAAAAAGTACGAATTTCAAGGAATCTTACATTATTTACCTGTTTGAGAACGAAATAATTTGTGTATTGAATAGAAACAAGCTAACGTCCATAAACTAAAATGTATAAAATTTTCAAAACGACTTAGTTCGTTTTTCATCTTGCTGAAATTGTAATGTTGCTAAAAATTTTACATCCTAAAATAAATCTAAAAAAATTAAAACAATGATTCAGTGACAAGAGCACACAACACACCTTTCAAATTTGACGGTAATTGAATGAACGAATTGCATGATACGGTGAAACGAATGAATGGTGGTCAACTGTGTAATTAATTAAGTCTAGCAATACAGATTGTTTATTGTGGACATCAAAAGGGAGTTTTCACACTATCTGTTAGTAAATATGTTATTGGCCTTATAAATTCAATGAAGCCTACCGTTTTATAAAAATATTCACAGAAAAAGAAATAAGTAATACCTACGTTACTCGCATCATCAGCCCACAAGCGGTGAAGTTTGACATTTCTAAGACCTCATTCTACCCTCTAGCAGCACATTCAAATGCGATGCCCTCATTGGACACCGAATGCCATCACTGCAGATTCGAAATATTCCTTGGTCATTTTCAATAGGGAGTCAATGTTTTTTTTGCAGAAAAACTGTATGAAAATGTACATCTCATATTGAAGAAAGGTCACAAAAAAAGCCGTTCTTCAATCTAAGACGTACATTTTCATTCTTTTTTTTTTCAAATTGTGTCATAAAATATTTTCTTTTAGAGTTTGAGCTAGTTTAATTCCCAGTTCCATCAAACAACAATGAATGAAATGTTAGCCGATACGATTTACCGCCACGCGGCAGCTGATCTCGTCCCGGCGCGGTAGCGACACGGCGTAGTCCCTCCATGCGTCACGCATATCCAGATTCCATGGCGGCAATCCTACAAGGAAGCTCGCCGCTGCGCCAGAGCAGTATCCCCGGGCCAGGCGGATGGTCATGACCCTCTGGAACGCATTCAAGTGACGGGCCGGTCGCTGCATCGACTAAATTGCTCACACTAGGAAAAAATAGTAGATAGGTATGTGTCCGTTTGTTTCAGTATTAAATATTGATGTGACCAATTTTACCCAACCCTAATTTTCACCCTGTCTCTATCTACTTATAGTATCTACTTATATTAACGCTCCTCATTCACTCGTACCTTTTTTTTTCTGGATGGGAAATCATCAAATGATTTCTATCGCTTTGGGTAGAGCGAAAGGGAGTGTCAGACTCTTACTGACCACCCGTGTTCTGACATGTCTTTTAGGCGCGCGTGGAACACGTCGCGCCGTCGACTTGGGCCTGGTTGCTATCGGACGGCGAGCCACCCATAGCTCGCCATCCGCAAGCCCGCGCCTACGGTGGCCGGGAATCGCCCTGCGTTTCCCGACGCCCGGGGCGTCTTCTTCCGTTGCGGCGGCTGGGGCGTGAGGTTTCCCTCTCACGCACGCGTTCCGCCTCTTCCTTCGCTAGCATTACCTACTGCTTCGCAGAAGGAGGCGACCGCTTCCCATGCCTCCTCGCTCCGGACCATGGCTTGAACCAGGGCCGGACGCGAGAGGTTGCCGCCGCCGATCGCCTCGACGAGGACACGGCGGTGCTCCGCCCAAGCAGGGCAGACCTCCACCGTATGCTCCACCGTGTCCTCCGGGCGATCCACACAGTGATGACACCCGGACGTGTCCTCCCGCTGGATCCGACACAGGTACCTCCCGAAACAGCCGTGTCCGGTAAGCACCTGCGTCAGGCGGAAGGCGGAGGTGAAAGAGGGGGCTTATCGCCGCAATAGTGGCGTGCCCAATATAAGTCGGGCTGGTGTCCGCTAATCGCTTATTTTGGGTAAGGGTGGTACAAATATGTCATTTTGATCCATGCCAGCTCCTCAGAGCAGGCCAGTAACGCCCTGGTAATACTGTGTAAGTAAATCCAGATTTTTTTTTACACAAAACCAACAATTAACCGTTTTGACTTATATACAGGTAGGTATAATGCAAAATAATGGAATAGCAATGCAATTATCAAATTTAATAAGCCAAGCAAGACACCGTCTGATTTTGCCGGTCCTAAAAAGCGTATGTCCGGCTTTATGCAAAAAGTTGACAGCAGTAGTTTCGTAATTAGATACCTAGCGTCGCGTTGCCAAAAATCACTCGCAGGACTCAATGGATTAGCACCCACGCGCAGTGACTTTTGGCCCGTTCGGGACTTTTAAGACAAGACAAAAGTGTTCAACTGCTGAATTACTAGGCTATATCGGATGTCTCCATGCTCTAAATCTTCATCATCTGCTTAGCCTTTTTCTAAGTAAGTAGGTATATTGGCGTCGGCTTCCAGTCAACCTAAATTCAGCTGAATTCAGCTAATACCAGTATTTTACCCACCAACTACCCAGTCGTGTACGGATGGTACCGTATACCCACGGTACCATCCGTAACGACTGCGAAAGATTATCAAATGATAGCCGGGATCAACGGCATAACGTCCTTTCCGAGATACAGATGAGTCTTGGTTCAGACGGTCACCCATCCTCAGATCGACCTTGGCAAGCTTTGGTTATGCATGCATTATTTAGCCAGAAGCTTCACCAATCCTCGGAACCGTAAAAGAAGTCGTTTTAGAAAATTGTTTAAATTTCTCAATTCTTCAATTTGGGTTACTGGTCGTCCGTCAGTATTATTCATTCATTTGAAGTATTAGTGCGAAATTAAGAATCAACTGGATTCGAGGTACCTAGGTACCAGGAGATCTGTGTGACCTTTTTATTTTCCTATTTCTAAGAGGGTTCTGATAATGCAGGGTATTGACTGTACGTAGGTAGGTACCTACATTTTATTTATGCGACATATTTTTTCCGACAGCCACGCGACGAAGTCGCGGGCACAGCTAGTGTAAAATAAAAATGTTACCTAATTTAAAAAATGCTGTGTTGCGCAACCTTCTTGGGTATCAATTTTTGAATTGATCCTGAAGAAGGTTTCCCTCGGAAGTAAACAGGTAGGTAGGTACCTACTTATCGTTAGCTAAGTAGCTTGGATACCTACTCACCTACTTTCATATAGTGTTATCAGTAAACTGTGACTGACGAATCAAAATAATAAAGACCACCAATATGTTGAACATCTCAACGAAAGAGTATGAATGACATCAGCTGTTTTGAATTTGTAAGAGTCAAACGTAAGCCAAAAGGAACTCAACGTTCCATATATAACGTTGATATTGGCGAAACACTAAATTACTCACTATGGAAACTAGCGGGCTTCCGCTACACGTCAAGTCGCCACTCGACTCGAGTCGTACTTCTCTCAGCAGAAAGAAACTAAGTTGAATTAAATTATCTGCGTTGCGCGTTAAAGACAGACGGTTCATATGTGAGCAACACGGATGTACTGCTTTGTACCTATTCGTTTATAATAAAACATTTATATAAAATATGAATAACTGTGCAGCATTTTTGTGTGGAATTTTATTTATTCTACAAAATATTTCAGGTAAGTTATTTTCATGTAACATTATACAATTAACTTTTAATCGTGACCAATAACAGAGAAAGTATGTAGGTTTCGCTTCATTTACCTTCATATAAATATGTTATATGTGAAGGTATGATATTTTTCAATAACTGCACCTTCTCTACAAGGTAAATACGTAGGCTATAGAAAAACATCGTACCTAATATAAATTCCCATATCTATAATCTTTAACTCAGCACGATTTTAGGTATTTCTGTGTATTTGCCTATTTGCCCATACGTATATAGCCCGCGAAATTCAAAGTATATATTAATATAAGTATAATTAATTTCTCGAATGCGTAGAAAGTATTGAACTATGTATAGATAAGGTATGTTGTAACGTCTAATAAATATATCTATGAGCACTAGCTCATTCTATATAGGTACTTATTTATTATAACGTTGGTTCGTTTAGAACTACGTCACCATCATCTCATGACTAAGATTTCGACAAGTGTTTCAATTTTCGGACTAAACCGAATTAATGCATATGAGTGCTGAAAGAAGATTAAATCGTCTACTTCTTATGGTCAAGAGGTACCTACTTGCGGTTTTTTTTTTAATTAAACGTTTAACTTCATCAGTTTTCCTGTTTGTTCTGCCTATTATATCGGTCGATTAGATCGGATCGACCACAAGCAGCTGTGCGTTTCTGTAAACATCTCGCCGTGTAAGCTTAGGTGAAATGAGCTGTCAATCAATACATACAAACAAGAATAGAATGGCGGTTCACTTCACGCTCACTCCATGTATGAACGTGAAAGTTGAAAATTATCCTAAAAGAACATACTACACCGTGATGACAAGTATCCTATGTCCTATTCCCCTCAGCCGTAAAGTCGTGAAAAGGTAACAGACGGACAGAGTTACTTTCACATTCTAAGTTTAATCTTATAAATGTGAGTCTGTTTCTTTATGCTTTCACACCTAAACCAGATTTTTCATTATCAGGGAGGAACAATATTTTATCCCCGTATTCCCACGAGAACGGGAAACTGTTATTTTATAATATCTACTTATTAGTATAGGTTGATTAATTCAATCTAAATTCCTTCCAGGTCTAGAATATAATAAACACCAATGGGCTAATACGAATACAGACTTCTTATTGCATGAAGGAGGTATAGCAAATGGTGGAAATAAAAAAGTAGCGACACAACCAACCGGTAGTCAGTCGCAAACCAACATTAACCAAAATGGAGGCAATTCCAACTATGCCGCCCAATTCCCAGCGCTAGGCCCCCCATCGACACCACAATCACAGATGCCTATTTCCAATAACGTTAATAATGGGCGACAAGGCAATGCCCAATCATCTAACGGAAAAAGGGATTATGTTGCGCCTCAATACCCAACGCTTAAGCCTATTCAACAAAATAACCAGCAGAATGGGGGAAATAGTCCGACGCCAATGTCTCCAAACAATCAAAATGGTGGGAAACCTAGTTATGCTGCTCAGTTTCCATCACTTGGTCCACAATCTCCATCACGCACCACTGCATCCAACCCTGCGCCCCAAAGCAAACCCCAACAGTCTAACGGAAAAAGAGACTATGTTGCGCCTCAATATCCAACCGCTAGGCCAACTCAACAAAACAAACAGCCGGCTGGAGGCAAGGTCAAAGATCTTATAAATTTTTATGATAGCAAAGGCCCGAGTCAAGGAACATTTAGTTACAGTTCAGTTTTACAAGGTAACTCCAACAAAAACGGACCGAGTTCGACGGGGACCTTACCGTCGACACTGTCACCTTCTTCGGTTCAGACACCTAAACCAATGACCTTCAGCTCAGCTGTGGGGGCCAATAAACCTAGTATTACCACTATGTTTACGACACCCAAACCTACAACACGAATTCCTGCCACGTCCATGTCTCGTCCTGGAACACCTACGTCCCGGCCCGGGACGCCTGTGTTGCCAAGCTCCATAGTAAACAACAATAGTGGATCTACAAGCACGAACACCGTTACTGATGCTGAACTAGAAACACTTAGTGAAGAATTATTGAGGAAAGACACTAATAATGCCGCTAGATACATAACAATCAACTATCAAGCAAAGACTACGTCACACTCAACAGTGGACATGGCTCCTCTACCGTGAGTGGACTTGATTAGTTAATAGCTCTAAATGATTAAAAAGTTATTAAAAATTGTCTTTGTGTCGTAGATTAGTCACCGTAACTCCTGAAGTATGGAATATCCCAACTATTCAGAAATTCGTTCCGTTATTGGACAACTATGAACGAGACACATTGGTTAATGAACATGTGACACCGCAGGTAAGTGTTTGGTCTTTATACCCAGTTTTTATTTAGGAAATACTCGCTTAGCAAGCATCGGTACTCTTGATACCCACAAAAATTAAATTGCTCTGCTGGCCTTCCTATTTCTGACCCGCCCGCTCAATCCACTAGGGACCTAAATAAATACAATAACATAATAATATCTCAGACTTGACCTTTTGAACTCATATTCAAAGATAAAGCTACGTTCGCGCGTTATGATTTTAGCATGGTCATGAAAGTCTAATGGGTTGGATGAAGTCATTGCTAATAATGTGTAATGCCTGTTTTTCCCAAAAGAGGCAGGTAAACAGACATGATGCATGATTTCAAAATATTTAGGTATAATAGGTAATATTTACATGAGCTGCGATAACGATGTTTACTAAAGCACACGTAGACGTAGTAGAAGTTTAAAATAATATGATCGATCAGAGTTTGTTGTCCACGAACAGAAGTTTTATTTGAGATGCGATATCTTGAGATATATTTAACTGTAGTAGCTGTACTACCTAAATATAAATATTACTTCAATTTTCAGGAGAGAAACGAAGAGAACGCTTTCATGGATGCCATAATGTCTACCACTGTTATGAGGCACTTGATGACGTTTTTCAAGAATAAAGGTACCTAATTTATAAGTGTATCTCACAAGCACCACTTAATGCATAGGTATATTAGGTATCCAGGATGGAAGCCCTGTGAACGTGTCCCGGCGGAGGGACATGCTTCATCTTAAAGATGGATGCTTAATTTTTATTCAAAGGAATATTTACATATTTTTTTACTTTTGAACAAACTCACCGAGTTTTACATAGTCCCATCGACAATAGATTCCTTCCTACTTCTGCAACAAAAAAAAAAATACCTCGCACCGCACTCATCAGTAAACATGCTAATGTAGGTACATAATTATGTTCCCTAATAAGCTACCCTGTGCTGTGATACAGTTTCATCAAACGTCAGTGTAAAATCATTCCTTTTCTTAATAATTGGTAGTATTATTATCAGGGTTCCGTACCTCAAAAGGAAAAATCGGAACCCTTATAGGATCACTTCTTTTCCGTCTCTCGGTCTGTCACGACTCTTCTTCTCACGAACTCATGGTATCATAATGAATTTAATTAAATACGTAGGCCGATGGTACCTTGGAGCTCTCTCTAAATTGTGCACTTTAGTATATTATAACCCGTTTACTAAAAGAATGGACCCGACGTCGATGACGTCTCTTCGACGCATGGGTACTGTGTGCAAAAAAATAATATTAAGAGTTTTCACAAACATTTGTTTGAAGTTACTTCAAACAAATTATTGTGAAAACTCTTATTTTTTGGCCTGCTCTCTTTTAATGGACCTCACGTCATCGACGTTTCCATTCCATTCTTTTAGTAAACGGGTTATAGGTTATTGTAGTTATCCAATGTATACTTACTCAGAAAAAGCGATACACGAACTATATCGACATACCTACGAGTTTGTACGGAACTCAAGTAGTGATTTATTTATATCTACCTACGTGGTTCTTGTGAATAATTTTGTCAATTCAGCATAACTGAGAACGCAGACTTCGTGACAATTCTCACTTTTGTTTTTCTTGCTGACTGCTATTTTCAAAATATCTATCTTAAAATAAATAGAAACAACTTTATATAAGAACCTCGGTTGTATACTCGTTCTGAAGTAAGTATAATTTCTAGCTTAAAAGTTAAAACAGATTTTTTGCGAGCTTTTAATGATTAATGATGATAAAACCTGTCAAACTTTGAAGTTAACACGTTCGTTGACGTGCGAAGAGTCTGAGAATTACGTCTATCTTGTTACAGGCTATGTGACTCCAGACCCAAAACAACAAAGAGACTTCTTGAAACAGCTATGGTTCGGTTTGTATTCAAGAGGTAAAGGAAAGATTAGCAGTTCTGGCTTCGAACACATATTTGTCTCAGAACTTAAGAATGGTGGTGTTTCAGGTATGCATACCTACCTATTTTAATTTATTTCTGGTGAATCCGTCATTATTACGCATATCTGAAAAGTTCAATGTCTATCATTTATCACCTTTATAACTGTGCTCATAAGGGTGAAAGCAATCAACCGAGAACAATCACAGTAGAAAAAACCTATCTAAAATGTTTATTTTTTTATAGGTTTACATAACTGGATTTATTTCCAAAGAGAAGAAGCGGCAAATAGAATCAATTACCTGGGATACATGAAATACGAGGAATTAGGCGATGTGAGTATTTTTTCAAAGTGATCATGATGTCCATTGAACATCTTAAGTAGATAAAGTAAATAGCTGACTGACCTGTAATAGCGTATGTACCTAGGAGCAGTATTAAAATTGAACGTGAGATTGGGAATAATAAAAATGAAATAAAAATGTAAGGTCTCATTTTCATGCTTCACAAAAATAACATTTATTTCATATTTATGACCTATAGCTAACAATACTTATATCACACAGTTTTAAACAGAACTAGATAACAGTTAAATACAAAATGTCCTCACTTTAGGATGAGGATGAACTATCTTACTGCCGTTGCTCACTGCATTGCTTATGAGCAGTGTTGCAGCATTCAGCAATGGACAATCCCACCTGTCTGAGAACAACCATATTATCACAGTAAAAATATGGAATTTCTACTGTGATATTATGCTGGTGTTACTGGACTTAGCTTGACTCAACAGTTGCGCAGATTGCTTCCTTGAATGGGCACAAAAGTCATTATTGTGCCTGCTCTACATTTGAGTAACCAGTTCACCATCTTTTCAGAAAGGGGCCGTCATGAAGTTACACTTCAATCAACAAGGTGTCGATAAGCCCGTTAACACCATCTTCATTGGAACCTCGCCGGAGCTCGAGATGGCGCTCTACACTCTCTGTTTTGTGACACGCGCCGACAATGACTGCAAACTGAAGCTGGCAAACAAGGATGTCAGCATTACAGCATACACCTTCCGTTACCGCAGTAAAAACTTAATAGGAAGCGCTTTTCCACAAATTTAGTCACTTTCCCGATAGTAGGAATCTACTCACGTAGAAGTTAAGTACCCGTAAGATTGTATAAATATTTTTTTTATGTTGTTTATCAAAATTACTTAAAAAGTCCCATAACCACTCACGAAAGAAACAATCTACTTAAAAAATAAATACATAATGAAATGTTTTGCTAGTGTAAGGACTTATTTTGCAAACAACAACACTGATGGAAACAAAAAAAAAAACAAAGTACCTACAGTGCATTTGTAAACCCTAGGTGCATTTAAGCTGCACTGCAACATTGAAATATGCTTTGGACCAAGTCAAATGCAAGTCAAGCCATACTGCACATTACTTTATTAGGTACCTACGATATCATAGCGGTAACGTTACATAAGTATCAATAGTAAGTATCATAATTCAAGTTTTATGAATAAAAAGTTAGGTACAGTCACAACTAGCAATCATAACTGACATCTGCTGTACGGTAAGTAATAAAACAATGCATAATGTTCTGTATTTACCTATAAACCGTGTTGAAGTCACCGCGTGTGTTGTTTCTTAGAAATAGGTACCTTCTAGAATAACTATGCTACTTATCAAATGTATTTAGTGAGCCTACTTGACCTACACCAATTTTTATAAAACTAAAAAATAATCTCAATTACAAACAAATAAATATTGTTATACCTAAAGGTTTTTCATTTCAACACGCACCTAACAAAAACGTATTCTTTTTTTTATTGATGAGCGTTTTAACATAATTGTTTTTACCTACCCTTTGAAAATCGAATTCGTTTTTTGCGGGAAAACAGGGCACTGATAAAAAAAATATGTTTACTTTATACTTTTCCCTACACTAGTGGTAAATTGTTTAGAGGAGTGCTGTGTTTCCTTTGTCGCTTGCAACACTGTCATGTTCGTCAAGTGTCAAACCATTGAGTCAATGTGTCAAACGCATCATAACTGTCAGTTCATTCAAATGTCATCGAGTCTATAGTACGGAAAACGGAAAGCAGATAGACGGGTAGAGGAGTAAAAGTAGTGTGTGTGGTGTTTCGTGTTTATTCGAATAATTATGCAACGATTTTAAATTAATATAAAAGCTGACAGTTACCTAATCTATTTTGGTGGTGTTAATGCGTAATTTATTAAATCCATGTGTATTGGGTTTAGTTTTATGTGATATATATCGTTTTGTGTTTAATAAAAATGTCATCTCTGATGAGTTTACGTAGTAATTTAACAATAAATGGTATAAGAAAATGGAAATGCAACTTATCACAGTTACCAAAAAAATATCCAGAAGATTTATTACGCAGGAGTTTTTCGACACGCGAATTATTAAAAGAGGCCTACTGTCGTACAAAGCTAAAGTTTAAATGTAAGTGTACCAAGCGTTTCCTTTTATTTTATTGCTTTATGTGAGTTTCAATATAATAAATATTAATTACTTTTGTAGCAAAAAAACTACCTCAAGATGTGAATCCACGGGGTGTATTTGCTTGCAATGAGCTGGATCTTTCCGAGGTCAAAGTATATGGATTTGATTATGATTACACACTGGCGCATTACAAACCTAGCCTGGAGCATTTGCTGTATAATCTTGGCAGAGAAATACTTTTGGAAAAATATAAGGTTGGTATGTGAAATGAAAACTTTATCTAATTTAGAGCATCTGAGCAAAAGTTTTACTTTTAGAGTATCCAATCGAAAGTGGGAGATAGCTGATTGGTTAGCTTATGTTTGAGCTGAGCAGTTCAACATAACAGGTTCCTGTTTGCCACCCTGTTCTATCCACAAGTGAGTAGGCATAGTGCCCAACTGCTAAACATACTTTGTTAGGTCTGCCGTCGTAAGAAAAAATTATGTATCTACACAAAATCAAAGTAATCAATTCCCGACCTTAAATTACTATCTTAATGTTGGAAATGAGTTACTTCGTTTTGTGTAGATACATCCTTTTTTCTTGTGACGGCAGAGGTATTAGGCAGTCAGTACAAGATCTGAATGTAGGGTATTCTGTATTTGCTGAGTGGCCTATTTGTTCAAGAATGTTGTTAAAATGCATTTACAAAAACATTTTCTTTTTGTCTATTGCTTTCAGTATCCTCCAGAAATATTACAATTGGAATATAAACCAAATTTTGCTGTTAGAGGTTTACATTATGACATAGAGAAAGGCCTTCTGCTGAAACTGGACTCATTCTTGCAAATACAATTTGGAGCAGTCTACCGAGGTCTCACACAGGTGCCAGCTGATGAAGTGCTCAAGTTATACAGGAACAGAATTATACCCATAGCTTATGTTGAGGGTGATACCAGGGCTCATAAAGTAAGTATTATTGATAAAAGTACCATCAAATAAAATAAAAATACCTGATATAGTAACAGTGTGAACTATGCATGGTGTAAATGATGTTTTTATTTTTGTTAGTAGGTTGTAAAAAAAAAATGTCTTCCTATAGTGTTTGTACTGTTTGCATAACCATGCTAAAGCCATGTTTTCTAATTTCAATCACTGTTTCCTTTAGCTATGGTTGAAAATACTTCATGTAGTATACACAGAGTAGTAACTAGATAGCAGTCAGTAATCACTGGCACTTGTAAGCAATCATTCATTTGTGCTCCCCTTTGCGATGTTGATACACGGACCATGTGTGAAGAAATTGATATATACATATGTATGTACCTACTACTAAATATATTTGTATGATTCTGTCTGTACTCAACCTATAAATAGGTTAGAGTGATATGTTCAGGATTCACCATTGCTATGTTAGTAAGGAAGGAATACACAAAGTAGTATTGTTGGTTTGCTATATCTTCTTTGAAAGTCATCTATTATTGGCGTAAAAGACAGCAACATGTTTTAGAATGATTGCCAAGTAGTAAATGGAGTATTTTGAGTTAGAATATCATGAACAAGTAAATAGTTTTTTGTTACAATTCCATTTACAACAAGCCCATTACAAATGTGAAATGTTTAGTGGATAAAAAATAATAATTCTGTTTGGTTCATCCATAACATTATAAAAAATATTGGATACATATTATATGTTTTATCAAATCAAAATAAAAAATTACTTGTGACATCACCCCTAGGTACAAAAGAGTACCGAGGCGTGTTTTATTTTATTTATTTATATTTGCATGAAGTGAAATTTCGATGCACTGTTTCATCTTCAATGTTTGTTGTTTGCATTTATGACAAAATTAAAAAAAGTATCCAATTTTGTTTTTGGGTACCCTCTTGATAGATCAAACAGATTTTTTTAGGATGGTACCTTATTTTAGGTACATAACATAACATAAATAATCAAAATGTGATGTTTTTACTTTCAGCCAAATAGAGCTAAGATGGTGCATTTAGCTGATCTATTTTCTGTTCCTGAAATGGGTTTACTTTGTAATGTAGCTGAATACTTTATCAAAAATCATATTGATTATCATCCAGAAATTTTGTTCTTAGATGTCAAGGTAATAATTGAATTTAATCCTGATATACATATGTTTATGTATTCAAGGCTGGTTAAAAAACCTGAAAGATTTTTAATCTTTAACTTTTTAAATTCTAGAACTCAGTGCAAAGTTGTCACCCAATCATGCACAAGATTGTTGCTCAAAATGTGAAGGAATACATCAGGCCCAATGCAGACTTAAGAAAATACTTCCAAATGCTACAGGACAATGATAAGAAACTGTTCCTTGTCACTAATAGTCCCTATCATTTTGTGTAAGTGTCATTTCACTATGTATTATCATTTATATGTCTAGGCCTTTCAGCAAACTATATCATATCAACATACAACACGAGACAGTACTATTAATAAGCACGAGAGGTTAGTATGTTTACAGACAAATGAGATAAACACGTTTACTGACGCGTTCGATGCATTCGACAAACATACGACACGCGCTGCACGCAGTTGCTGACGTTACATCTGAATGCAAGTCATCAAATGCCTTCAAGAAATACCTATGCGCTCGCGCTTTCTTTAACTTGTTAGGTTCAAGTAGCATCTTGCAGTCGAGGACGTACGAGCTTCAACAACAATTTTCAATAATATTTTCATTTACACTTCACTGTAGAATATTTATAAAAAAAATAATTGAAATAATACTTTCGAGACCTTTGCAATGAGTCCTTTCATTTGATATGTCAGATGGCAAACTTGGTAATTTGCCAACTTCATATTTAAAGTTTATTTAGTAGACAGGCAGCCGAGTGATCCTATAATTTCGAATTTCACAGTAGTATAGGTACATCATAGGACAGTTGACAAAAAAATAATCTAATTAGTTCGTCAGATAGATTTCCGAAAGACATTGGATACGTTATTGTTTATATTATCACGTAAACAAACTACGTGCAGTGTACGTACAGTTTTTATCACGACGTGACAGCACAAGACACCGCTCCTGATCTTTGACGCTTTTTATCTTTTTCAATTTTAATTGGTTTGTTAAAGCAAACAATAATTGTCCAATATTTTACGATAATGTATTATGTAACTGATGAACTGAATAGAATCATATTTTTTTTACTTAGGAATCATCTCTATTATTGTGTGTACCAAACTTCAACTGTGATCCTGTAAGGGTCCCATTTCATACAAGCCTTCGGAACTCTCAGAACCCTCAATGGGTTCATCTATTTTAGTAGTACTTAGTACCCTATGATTTGTGAAAACCATGGCATATATGTATGCTGATATTTTGTGTGGGTTTTTCAGGAATGCAGGCATGGAGATGTTAGTGGGCAACGACTGGCGGGACTACTTCGACGTCGTGATAGTGAACGCGAACAAGCCTAAGTTCTTCACGGAGGTGTCCCGGCCCATCAGAGTCTTCGATAAAAGTGCCAACACGCATATATGGGAGAGGGTTTCGTCGTTAGAAAAAGGAATTATTTATTATGAGGTAAAGATATGCGACTTGATGGAGATAATATGTATGTATATGTAGATAGTTTTTTAAAAATACACGAATCTTCAAATCCAAATATCATGACAAGCGAAGTTCTTGCCAGTGTGGAATTGCAAGTTGCTATATTATTATTCTCATAATCCTATTTACTACTTTTAACATAATAGACCAGATATAATTTACGCAAACAAAACAGACAATCAAACATATTTAATCGACATTACAGTAGGTACGATCAGATATAACATAGGCCCTAAAGAGATAGAACAATGGAGCAAATACCACTTACTTGGAACAGAGACAGCAAGATTATGGAACACACATACAGAAGTCATACCGGTAGTATTAGGGACAGGTATAGTAGCAAAGAGCATACGTAGGTATTGTGATAAATTATATGCAAACATAAAAATACATGTTATAGAGAAACAAGCAGCAATCCATACAGTTACCATCTTAAGCAATGTGCTGGGGGACACAGTATCTATAACCAGTTAGCGGGGATCCAAACCTTTTCGGTAAGGGTCTCGGAGGGGGGGGAGGGAAGCAGGGAATAATCATTGGGAGCAAACCTGAGTAGAAAAACTTACTACTTATAAATGTGAATGTTTTAATGTTAGTTAGTCAATTACGCTATAACAGCAGAAGGGATTAGGGTAAAAGATATAATAGATCATGAGTTGGATAAGCAGTAAGCACTTCTGGGAAAATGATGGGACTATTCACACTAGCGAGAAGCTATTTTTAATAGAGAAAACAAATCGAAGCCTTATCTTATTTTATCAAATCTAATTAACCACGTATTTATTTATTAAGGACCTCCAACAAAACCTTTAGCTTAGTTCACTCTTTCAAACACAGGGGGCCATAGCTTGCTATTGCAAGTAAGTTATACTAATATTGAAGTCAGTAGTAATAATACTCGTATTCATAAAGGTGTGCCATACCATTGCAGGGCACAGTGAAGCAGCTGCAGGACCTGACGGGCTGGTACGGGCACCAGGTGCTGTACTTCGGCGACCACCCGTACAGCGACCTGGCCGACGTCACGCTGGAGCACGGCTGGCGCACCGGAGCCATCATCAACGAGCTGACGGTGAGCAACAGGTTTACGAAATACCACACCTGTATCTGCCAAATTATGAAAACATGCGTCGCCTGATTAAAAATAGGAGACTGGATTCATATTTATGATATTACTAGCGGACCCGACAGACGTTGTCCTGTCTTAACTATGAATGTTGACATATAACTGGCCATGTGAAAAACATGTGTTTTCAAGATTAATGCCAAGTGACTGCGCTTGAGATTTATTTATCGACATTGCAAATGCTAACCTCATTGGAAATTGTATCCGTTTAAAGTCGAATGGCATGTCGTTCGGAATCAAAGGAATCGGTGGAATCAAAACGTCTACACTTTTGTACTTCCCTTTTAAAATTGTAGCTTCGATGACATTGTTCATTAATTTCTTTACCACAAGTCGGGAGCCATTTTACAAAAAAGTGGCTGATTTGTACTCCGCAACATAATGATTACCAATCCGATTTTTAGTTGCAGATTATGAGGTGGTAATACGGTCTATTCCAGGGAATTTAAGAACTCCGTCGGATAGTTGACAACATCATCTTGATTAGTAACCGGATCACGATTGATCCGGTTCCGATCCGAAAAAAAAGAGGTCTTCCTTTTTTTTGAAGTCGGTTAAAAATTAGTGAAGGCTCACTCCGAAGCGCAACTGAGAAGTTAATAGATCTAATTTACTTCTTCCATATTGATGAACTTTCCGTTAAATGATAAATGATATTTATTTTGTAAGTAGGTTAAACATAACACTTTTACACGTTCAATATTGCTTGTCATATTAAGCTAGATGAAGCCGGTTTTGCGCTGATGACGAAAAGTTTCGCATATTTCACCTTTTTTTACTGTCGCCGTCGCGCAAATAACCTATTTTTCTAAAATAATCGCTCGTTCCATCGTAGATCTCACCCATTGCTTACGACGCGCGAGATCAAGGCCAAAAGTTGGCCTATGTTTTCTCTAAATAACATAAAACATTGCCGCTGTCTGCCTCCGTCAGTTTTTCCGTTTATCTTTTCTAAACCACGTAGAGGATTTTGATTTGTATCTTACGTATAGAAAAAGCGATGAAAGAGTAATGTTTGTTTATGGTGTGTAATAGCTTTTTTATTCCTGACTATTGAGTCAGGAATAAAAAAGCTATTGTATCTATTTTTGTCTCCAGCACGAAATCAACACATTGAACACACAGTCGTTCAAGGAGAACGCCAACTGGCTGCAGATGCTCACCCAGCTCATCGAGGACCACCAGGATTACAAGGACGCAGACGCGCTAGAGGTCGTCACCGAGTGGATGGCTGAACGGGACTACCTGAGGTTTGTACTCATATCTATGAATTTTGGGACTCTTTCATGCTTACTGGATCTCTCGTGAGTAATCTGTATCTACGTGAAATATGCGCCTGATTGTTTTGTAATTGGGGTTACATGCAGGACTGCAGCTATTGGATTATATCTGTGTGTGTGTTTTGACAGGCGCTCTGAGTGATTTTATGCCCATTGTATCCTTTGAATATGCATATCAAATTATTTGTATCTTACTATCTGTTGTGGCTAAGATTAAGCAATTATGCATACAATATTGACTATAGGGATGTTTCCTGAGTAAAAAATATATGATTATATTTAGTCCGTCAGTTAGATTATAGAAAAATATTGGACACGTATTTTTTCCTTTATCAAATCTATAAAAACTGACGAAGATACAAAGCATCAAATATCAGGAGTGGGGGCTTGTGACGTTACGGCTCGGTAAAAATTGTAGCGAGTAGTGACGTCACACGAGTTTTCAACGCTCTGTATCGTCTTCATTTTTTGTTTACGTGAAAAAAGAAAAAATACGTGTCCAATATTTTTTGGAAATCTATCTGACGGACTAATTAGATTTTTTTAATCAACTACCCTATTTAATACTTCTAAGCTTTATCAAAATTATCGTAATCGTGTATTCGTGACTGATTGGCTGTAAATTAACGCTTGTGTGTTTTGTTTTCATGCTTCCATTGTAGGAGATGTTATGTCAATTGCAGGAATGAAATAAAGGCAGTGTTTAACCCACAATTCGGTAGCGTGTTCCGCACATACCACAACCCGACTTACTTCTCGCGGCGCTTGTTCCGCTTCGCCGACATCTACACGTCCAACATCTCCAACCTGATGAACTACTCGCTCACTCACACCTTCTACCCGCGTCGCGGAGTCATGCCACACGAATATGGCTCCTATTTTGTATAGGTTAAGAGTCACTTTGACTTACTCATGTAATCCCTTCGAATTAAGAATAACTTTAATCATAAATCAGTTTTGTAGACATTTTTTGCCATATATGTTTGCTGCAAAGTTTTCTAGAAGATCTGTACCACTGTAAGATACGTACTTGGTACGCGAGCCAGAATGCTTTGAGAAAAAAACTTTTTGATTTGGCGGTTTTAGATATTTTCGTGATTGTTTGGATATATTTTTAGAGAATTTAAACTGTAGAAATGTAAGCAAATTAGTTTAGAAATACAATGTAACATATAGTACGTTGTAGATATACTGCAAATCATCCAACGGTATTCTAGTCAGAAGTATTTAATATCGTCTTACAATAAGTTTATTTATTTTCTTACTTTTAACATATCTTTACTGTCAATTCGGTCAGTTGGAATATAGAAAAATGAAATAGCGAGTAATGTGAACTAAATATAAGAAGAACATGTAGAATAAGTGTACAAACAATTACATACAACATTGAAGTATTTAAAAATGACTATTAGTATTCTTTAATACGTATACGGGTTCATTTACATCCAAACTTGTGGTACTGCTTTTACTGTGTGTATATTATTTATTAATCATGTACACGAAGCATCTGTTATGCTCGTGACTTATAATCGCAAGAGGTCAAAGTTACATTTTTTATATCCATCTAGAATCTTATTTTTGTTAAGCATTTTGAAAGCTGTTTATCCATATGAGTGGTTAAAATCAATTGTTATTCTTTTCTGGTTTCTGTTATAATATTTTTTATTAAAATACACTGTAAATTATTTAAGTTATCTTTTACAACAATATGCTAACTTTTTGGAGGGTAATTTCATCGTTGTTGTTCTGAGTAGATATTCTTTTGATTTTTAAATAATATTATTTGTTAAATTGTCGACTATTATGAATTATACGTTACCGAAGATTAATTACTATTGGAACTATTTTACTTTTGTGCAGTTTTTGACAATAAAAAATCACTAAAGGCTTTGATACTGATATCTTTAAATTGAGTTTGTATTCAAGATGTTTCATCTTCATGTATTATATATTTTATGTTATAATAGTCGATGTTTCAGAGAAATGTTGCAATTAAAAGATGTTTACATTTAATTCGTTTATTATTTTATACATTATCTAGTCTTATTTTAAAGTTATTGCGTTTCATATTTAATAACATGTTTATCATAGAGGGCAAGACCCGCGGATCGAGACCTGATAACAATTCGTTTGCTATCTTTGTTCTAAAGTATACATATAATTATAACTTATCTTCATTTGGACATTATTAAGAGAGCTTTAGTTTGCCTACGGTCACTCGGATTGAATGTTTTTGACTTTAAATATTTCTAGCATATTATAATAATTTAAATGTATTGAGTATGTAGTCTTTGCAATTCACAAGCGCTCATTGTGACATTTTATGACATTCATTGATTTAAGTTGCAATGTCAGACGCGCTCTCATGAAATGCACAAACTATAACTAGCATGTAGCTTGTTAGTAGAGGGGGTAGGCTGTATCGATGAGGAGCACGTTGTCCGACTTGAGCGTCTTGGTCTGTATGGAGAAGTTGATGTTGTTGTAGCGCAGGCGGCACGGCCGGTCGGGGCGCGCCATGAAGCACATGGTGTACAGCGCCAGCTCCAGCTCGGGCGACGTGCCCACGAACATGCTCACCTCGGGGGCGTCCTTCGTGTCGCTCAGGATTGAGTGCTGCTTCAGTATCATTCCTTTCTGTAAAACAAAGCAGTCATTTAGTTAAGACTTCTCTGTCTCACTGTCCTATCTATACTAATATTAGAAAGAGGAAAGTTTTTTTTTGTTTGGCCTTTCACCTATAGAAAGCTACATCCCGTATTCCCACGGGAACGAGAATTACGCGGTTAAACCCAGTGGGCGCTGCTAGTCTTCTTATTTTTGCGAAAGAGGGTTTATTTCGCTTTCACGCCTATATGGACGACTGTTAACGAATCTTGGTACAAAGTAGATTGGGACTTTGAAGGCGATTATTTGATACGATAACTTGAGCTAAGCTGCGGGCAAAACCTAGTTTGTACATAGAATCAGTTTCCAAGGGTATCACGATCAAAATGAAGGGTGTTCTTCAGTATATTCCAGACCCCTGCCACGATTCTCAGATACTCCTTTTGCTTTACTTTAGCAAATATCTGGTCAACACGCTATTGAGTACGACGCACCTGAGCTTCTGAACTTATTCCTTCTCTTTTAACTTGCTGCGACTTGATAACATTTAAGAGAATTTGTTCTGATTTCTGTTGTCATGAGAATACCAATGTCGTCGAAAAATCAGTGAGCGTAAATATGCAGTCGTTTTGCTGGCCTAACCTTACGATAATCCCCAGTGATTGGTTTGCGTTTACAGAGCCGGACGCATTTTTATCAAGTGTGTGTGTGTTAATTTTGATGGTCATGGATTTCAATAGATACAGAAAACGTAATTTAAATATTACAGTTGCTGTCGTCATGTAAACAAGGTGATCACAATGTGTTACTTACCCCGGACAGGTCTAGTTTATCTATGTAACCCAAGTAATTGGCCTTGCGATCCTGTTCGCGCTTTGCGAAGAACAACCAGCTGTGAAGACCTGTAAATACAAACAATTTAGGATGTTACTTTAGAGTACTGGGTTCTTCACTAGATAACTCGTAACCATTATCGTGTCGCGTCTGGTTTCTGTCTATTAAAGGCTGGGGAGGCTTTAAGCAAAGGAAAATTCAAAATATTTTCTGAAACCACAAATCAGAAATATAATATTCGTTTTCGGAATGAAATCTATTCCTGCCTACACCCATGATCCTAAGTAAATCGATGCTAAATTCAATAACCCAAAGTATTTAAAATGCCTGAGCTAGTCTATAGAGAACGTGCAGAAACTATAGGTGGCAGCACAGTCACGTCAATGTTAAGTATATTTTACTTGTTGCGGAATTTGTTGGAAAGAGTCACCGCGGCCCTGGAACGCAAGGGACAAGAAGGATCACGGGTGGGTTTTAGTCAGTAGCAGTCTGACACTCCCTACCGCTCCGCCCAGGGCGGGAAGGGTCATTTGATGATTTCCCATCCAAAAAAAAGTATATTGTACTAATAAGTTTCAAATTTGCACGCTAGTTGGCAGTCTACGTCGTGCACGTTCCTGTAAACGGAGGGTGCAGGAATTATTAGGTAGCAGCACAGGTCAAATATTTTGCAACATAAAAGTTTCAGATTTGCAACACTAGATGGCATAGTCTACGCCGTGCACGTTCCCTATGGTCCTACTTACATATAATAACCGACTTCAGTTTAGAATGGAGATATGATTCTTTGATCAATAGGTAATAATTTACTACCTGTCTGAGTACGTAATAATTGTTTACTATCATTTCATTGTTACCCGAGGCCTATATATTTGGGGCTTAATGGCTTAAAAACATGTTTAGAGTGCTAATTGATGATGTAATGGCAAATTGACGGGACTCTACAAGGACAGCCTCGAACAATCTTTAGCGAAGACGGTTGAAACAAATAAATGTTTCTGATGCGTTTACTAAGTACAAAGGCGCAATAGACCAATGTATTCTGCGTTCAAACTTTCTTACGATCTTAGTTAGATTTTTCCTCTCTAATAGGGAAGAAACTGAAAGAAATATTGTCTATGAAACCGAGCTGTTACAGCTATAGCCCGCGCCTACGAAACAGAACAACATAACTGTTCTTCTGAGGCATTTAGGTAAAATAAAACAGATAAGCAGGTCCAGTTAAACAAATATTATCATTATTATGTATGACACCAGTGCACAGTTTTGATTTTTTTTTGTTGTAGCTGTCAATCGTATAGTAGTATATAACAATATATACACTGTAGAGTACCTATTCATTAGTCACCGTTTGTAATGATAATGAGTTACGGCACGTAGGTATGTGTACGCATTCTACCAATTCCCGGAAGAGGATGGTACTCGAACTCAGGACTTATCCCTAAAAACTCCCTTGGGATAAATCCAGAACAAAAATACGCGAGAAGTAAGCTTACTATCAGTGAAAGAAATTTCGTAATAAGATCAGTACTTGTAAGTACTTATCTAAATAAGTGTTGATAATGATTTCTTTCTTTTTACTTCCAGAGATCACCAACCACCACCAATTTACTTCTTTATAATACTAAGCATAGTTTTAGGAGAGTACCGCTCACCAAGTACATTGTCGGACTTGAGCTCAGCCATGAAGATGTTCTCGAAGGCACAGCTACACTTGCACAGACCGGTCCAGTGGCGCGCGTACTTCGTGAACCAGATCTTCTTCAAAAGTTCCACTTGCTCGTTATACTCGTTCATTTGAGTTAGTCCTAGTGGAATTATTGAAAGTAATTAGGTTTAAACGACAACTACCCATTTTGTCTTGCCTGCTTGAGCAGAGGACAGAATTGTGTGGAACAGGAGGGGGAGGTCTCAGCCCTGCAGAGGAACAATATAGGCTACCTGTGGAACAATATCGGCTACGTTTGAATTAAGAATTCAAGATACCTAGTTATGATTTTTTTAACAACAAACTGTGTCACACAGGACATACTCTTAGTTAAATTTCCATTGCAACCCATTCTTTAGGAGATTTTTTATACAAATGAACACTTAAAATACATATAAGTTGTTCCCGACTTCAGTTGGACCTTGTTATACGATGTAGGTATATAGGTAATTCATGGTAGCAATAATAGGTGAAATTATCTCGTAACCTTTGTAATATAGGCATGTAGTTAGATTAGGTAGGTACCTATTTATAAGACACAAGTTCCCTAATGTGCGCTTAAGGCCCGTTTCCACTAACTAACACTATGCGATACGACACGAAAATGAATGCCAAAACAAAGCGCGATGTTCGATTTCCAACCCTCGGCGCTTTGCCGAGCGTTGAAAATCTTACAGCGCGCCCTTTTATTTAGCGGCTGTTCATAAGATACAGGCACAGATTACTAAATAGTTACTACGTAAATACAGGTGTGTTATGAATGTATGAAGGCATGCATGAGTTGATTACCTACTTAGAAAATGTACCGATTATAATTAATTGCTTGTAGAGTTTAGTTGTAAACATACCATTACTCTAGTTGTTAGCATACTAACTGTCAATGTATGTTGATGGGATGACAATGCTCTGTAGGTAGACACAGGCTAGCTACAGACTATTAGTCGTCTAAGAAGTAATTATAAAATTAAATACTTACCTGCCTAGTATATCTAGGCTAAGTTATAATATAGTAAGTATTACTCCATGTACCTTCCCAGTTACAAATGAAAATAATTTACCTGTGAGTAATGTAACGCAAGTATAAAAACCAGGTTTCATTACCTTTGCTGACCAAATAGTTCATCAGACTCCTAATCGGACCGGTCGCAAGGATTGTGTTGATAAAAGTGGTCTGTTCCGTTTCCTCCTGCAACATGACATCATCTAGCATTAGTTTACCTTGTTGGATGCAAGTGTATAGTGTTTATATGTATGTAAGTAAGAATTGCTCAATTGAAACGATATGAAGTACTCACATTGGGCGTGACGAACTCTGGTCTTATCACGTTTTTGTGGTAATTGTCGAAGAGGGCAACAAATGGCCGAATTGTGGGGCCGCTCCACACATTCTCTGGCACAGTCAGCAGGCTACAATGTTATCAATTCGTTAGGAAGTGAATACATGTTTGAGAAGAATACATGAAATGAACCGAACGTGTTTAGAATACAAGGTAGAACATGTATTATACTTTTGTGAGAATAACAAAGAGGTGGATACCTACATAAAATTAAGTACTTATGACAAACATTACGTATACCTAGTTATTTTAACATTTTTTAAACTTCTGTTAATTTTGTACTGGCTAAGAAGTGACTTAAACATAAAGCTTATTAATTGTTCTTCAGATACTACCTAGAACATTGTTATTCATCATTGTTTGGTGTATATTTTTGAAGCCCAATTAGATACTTTAGTTCAAAACAATAGAACTTACTTAGATTGCGCCTTGTCATCTTTCGTCATAGGGCTGGTTTTGCCTTGCAAATTGACTTGGATGTATGGGAATGCGTTGTTGATATCTGCGTTGAACATCTCCTCGCTGATGCGTAGGATGTCATCATCGGTGGTGGAGTCCTGCACTTGGCGCAGCATGTCCTCGTAGCTCTTCTTCTTGGCATAGTCGACCACTCCGCCGACCACGGTTCCAATCTGCGTGAGAGTGTTGGTCGCTGTGTTCCCTTGCTGGCCGGTCACAGAATTCCCGATCAAATTGGGCAAAATGTTGTTGAAGATTTGCCCTGCGGCATGCGCTAAGTCGTCGGCCCGACATGCCGCTACACAAACCAATAAAACTAGCGCAATTTTCATTTTTAAATAAAGCTTAATACGTTGTTCGTAGCGCGATCACGGCGCACTAGTGATCTCTGAGCCCGCGCGAGCAGCGCGAGGCGATACTGAGCGACCTCTTGGTGATGTCATGCACCTACTATAGATACGAGGTGTTGTTAAGATTCTTAACGCGATGGTTTTTGCGACGACGACGGTGATTGCACTGAATATGAGACGCAGAATAGATTCAGTCTTGGTAAACAGAATTGACCTCCGCAGGTTTCCAACACTGACACTGCAAAACATGCAACTTGTTAATTGAGTAAGCCACTCGCATTGCGCTTACGCAGGAACCCGAGACATGTTTATCTGCTGTAATGGATATTGTGATTTGTGCGACGCATTTGCTATCTTTTTGTAGAATTTGAAGACTACAAGGAACACAAGACTGTAAAATGTTATCTACTATTGGCAAAGATTGGCGAATTCGATGTTAAAGCCTTGCAATACATATTTTTCTTAATACCATAATTATGAATGAACAGAATGATTTAATTTGAGTACCTGCTGTTGAAAGGTGACCAACACTGAATAACAAATGACAAGTGCTATCTAAACGAGGATATGCGGTCACCTAGCTTTGCTACTACTCATCAGACCTCAATGCATCATTTTCCTTTTTGTCAGTTTGATTGAAGTCAAAGGTGCTCCTTTAAAAAAACAGATCGACTCTGCTGTTCAAAGCTGTTATTAAATCTCATGTCATAATTATTTTACGATCTCATTCATTGGTTTCCTCAATTGATTACAAACAACAGTCAGTTAAAGAGCTAACGGATATGACGGCAGATTTACTAATTTTAGACTTTAATAGCCTGCTGAATTCCTGATGTCTGTCTAAAATATTTTGGGCATGCCACCATTGCGATGATAAGTCCCCTCTTTGAGAAGTGGTTGAAGAGACCCCACGGCACACGGCTGTTTCGGGAGGTACCTGTGTCGGATTCAGCGGGAGGACACGTCCGGGTGTCAACACTGTGTGGATCACCTGGAGGATACCGTGGAGCATACGGTGCAGGTCTGCCTTGCTTGGGCGGAGCCACGCGGTGTCCTCGTCGAAGCGACCGCGGCGCGACCTCTCGCGTCGGAGGCATGGGAAGCAGTTACCTCCTTTTGCGAAGCAAAAATGTAAGCGAAGGAGGAGGCAGAACGCGTGCGGGAGAGGGAAACCTCAAGCCCCAAACGCCGCAACAGAAGATGCCCGGGAATCGGGATACGTACGTACGATACAGGGTGGTTCCCGGCCACCGTAGCTGTGGGCCTGCGGATGGCGAGCTATTGGTGGCTCGCCGTCCGATAGCAACCAGGCCCGGGTCGACGGCGTGTCATCTTCCACGTGCGTCTCAAACAGCTGTCAGCAAAGAAGACGGGGCCCCATAGGGTCAGTGCCTGCTAGGGTTGCGGAATTTGTTCGAAAGAGTCACCGCGGCCCTGGAACACAAAGGGCACTAGAATGATCATGGGTGGGTTTTAGTCAGTAAGAGTCTAACACTCCTTTCCACTCCGCCCAGTCTTCTCCCGCAGAAGACATTTGATGATTTCCCATCCAGAAAAAAATGGTCTAAAATGTAAGTAACGAAGTAAGATACTTTGTTTAGGTATGTCCTACGAAACCCTACCTTTTTTGACGTCAGAACTTGGCAAAGATTCATGGTAATGCTATTATTGTTCTTTGAAAGTTTGTGTGGGTCATACCTCACGCGCAAGTGTATTTGCCAAAAAATACGTACTATCTTCCCAATTCTCATCTATTGGGTCGACAAAACACGGAAAAGGATAACGGCATAACACTAACCGCTTAACGTGCTGCCTACACGAGTGTGTTTGATTTTGGAATCAGGATGTAACAACTTCAGCAGTATTTATAGCCCACCAATAAAAGAAAGTCATCGGAAAAGAGACATTATCAGAAGCGCATCGTTGCGGGCGGGCGCGCGCGCGCAATGCAGCTGTGGCGTGTGCCCGCGCACTGCGGGAAAATCGTATCTTACTCGATGTATAATGCATTAGGCTCTCGTCCGATCACGTTTGAATACTTGTACGGTGCTGTTACAACTGTACATACTACATAGCAACCGTTTGGAATTCTTTGTTGGGATATTAGTTTGATGATGCTCAATTTGCTAAAAGTTGATTGTATGCTCCCTCTAATCATAAACATAACAAATTGTAACTACAGTAACATTTAATTTTGTTGATTGTATGCTTCAGGCTTCTAATGTGACATAGTATTAAAATAAAAGAGCGCCCTAATACTGGTCTAGTGGTCGCACGTACGGCTGCTAACCGTCTCTCTGGGTTCGATGCTCGAGTATGGTGTTATTGCGTTTTCCACTTATTTATTCTCCACAGTAGATCGTAGGGATTTGTGATCGACTACTGGAAAGTTCGCATATTATTAAATGGGATTAAAACGCTGTGTTATTCTCGGATTCGGCAGCAGCTAAGAGGTACTTCGATATTAACTTAGACCGACATTGAAGCCGATCTGGTTTCATTACAATTATGTTAGTAGTTAACTGAAGTAATAAAATAACAACTCGACTTGATTTTCATTTATTTGCATATCCCGCTGCGTTTTTTTTATCGCCCACTCAGTTTCACCTATTTTTTTTGTTCTTATCATAGTCCGTATGACATTATGTTGTGAACAATAACTCGGGTTTTCCTCATTTATTTGTTTTGCAGTTTATACGTGCATTTCTTGGAAATATCAAAGCATAGATCGTTAAAAATAAGTATCCACTTTACTAAATTCTGAGTAGTTAAACATAAAGCAATAATTTAATGACATACCTATTGTTTCGTACTTAAAACAAAGAACTTTATCGTATTACTTTAAATTTCCATCTTAACTTAACTACTATACTAAGTATATTAATCAACACTTTAGATACGTTAAATAATGACATTAGGAAACTAGCATGGTCTAGAGCAGAAGACACTACATAGGCCTACGTGTTGCCCGCTCCTCACAATCCCAGCCATGTGGGATGATTTATAGGTTTTTTTTTAAATAATGGGCTAATTCTTGACTTCGGCCTCTGCTTTTGTAAGGAAAGTAATGGAAGGCGTCTACGATGGAACGATCAAGTCCAAAAGACGCATGTTCACTCTTGCTTTAAAGGCTGACTGGTTATAAGTAGGTGGAAGGGAATACCGATGGATGGATAATTGAGGTGAAGCCCTTAGTAGGTACGACTAGTCAGGATATCAATATCAACCAGTTCGGATGCTACTGTGTATGTGTGGTACTTAGTACCACGATTACGTAAGGAAGGTTTAGGAAAGAGATCATAAGTAATCGTGAAACGTCAGCGTATATTCTAATTTTTTGGGGTCAGTGCAGTATGTCTTCTTTTTACACGACTGCCCAAAAAAAGGAGTGTTATATTTTCAGGGTTCATGTACATATGTATGTATGTATAATGTACGTTTGTGAGTTTCTTTATTCCACCATAATTTCTTAACGGCTTAACCGATATCAATGTATCTGGTATCGTTAGAAGCTTTGAGTTATCTCGGATAACATAGAGAAAAATAATAAAAATATAAAAATAAAAAGGGGGAACCATCGTTCACAAATAAAAATACCATAATATTTTGTTCACATGAAAATTAAACTACATAATTATACTGTCGTCGTCTAAAGCTTGCAAAAAACGTATGAAATAAAAAACAAATAAATTAAAAAATTAAAAAAAAAGGCCTGCCATTTCAAAAAGGGAACTAAAAAATTAAAAACAAGATAGACAATTTCATATCTTTTCATTGTAGTCGGGGATTTGTAAAGAACTATTCAAAAGAACCGTCTATCCATCCGTCTATCTATCTTGTTTTTAATGTTTTAGTTCACTTTTTCCTCCTATTTTGTCGTCTCGTAGATATCAGTGAAACTATTTCTGGTCTCATGTCATTACAAGCCATACGATTTTGGCAGCTGTAAACAGCTGTGTGAAATTGTGGCCTTCATTAAGCCCGCCTACTACTCGCCGTCTACCTTGCCTTTGCCGGAAGTACATGAGCAGGTGGGGCGTCACGTGTGGACAGTGAAGGCCCTCTTCGCACAAATCGGCTCGTGTCTAGTTAACATTTATACACCTACTAGCTTCTGCCCGCGACTTCGTCCGCGTGGAATAGTTACTTTACCCCCGATTTTGAAACTATCAGCCCGCGATCGGTTTTTTTAAAATTGACAATGTTTCATACAAACTTTCATCCCCTATTTTATCCCCTTGGGGGTAGAATTAATCAAAATCCTTTCTTAGCGGATGCCTACGTCATAACATCTACCTGTATGCCAAATTTCAGCCCGATCCGTTCAGTGGTTGGGGCTGTGCGTTGATAGATAGATCACTATGTCAGTCCGTCAGTCACTTTTGAGTTATATATATTTAGATTAGTTTCTGCCGGTGGCTTGACTCTCGAGAAAGATGAAAATTATTCCAAAGGAACATACTCCCCAAATGAAAAATGTCTTATTCCAAGATATGGTTTACTCGTGCGCTGAGTTTCATCCAAATCCGTTCAGCTGAGATTACAAACAGATAACATTATTTTAACAGTTTATATTATTAGTACATAGGCATGGGGTGCATTGCGTATGTGAACGTTAGCTTGGGGAAAAGGAGTAGCTACAATAACCGTTGTTATTGGCAGAGTGGTTTGAGATATTCTAATTAAATAAATCGTTATACGTGTATGTGAACATTCCGGCTTTACCGAGAACACGTTATCGATGAGGTCACGACAGCAGAGGTCGCTGACGCAGCCACGCGACCAGTCCAGCACGATTCGACCCTGGCTAATATTGATATCGACCAATCAGAGCCGAGTCTAGCTCATTGGTCATCAGTATCGTACCAGTGCTAACAGGCGCTAGTCAAACTGTGAGCAACATGAAGGCCGCCGCTTTAATTTTTTTATTCGTCTTTTGTTCAGTTGAATGTAAGTTACATTTTATTAAATTAATACTATTTGAGAATATGTAATTGAACAGTATTTCAGTATATTAGCTAACTGCAATTTGGTTTTATCTTCTTTTTAGTCATAAGAAATTTTAAATTTTCTTTATTTGTCATAATTTATTTATTTAATACCGGTATACGGCCGATCACTTTAGCTTATCTTTGTACTCTACTTTGCATGTAAATTCTGTTCTATGATTAAATGCATTGAGCATTCCTAATAATAAATTAAGCATACATACTAAGTAATCTGTAACGAAACCAAAATTTTAATGAGTTGCCAATTAAAATTTACATGAACTGTTTATAATTTCAGGTCGTAAGGTCGTACCGATAAACAAACATGTGAACGTCGACTTTATCAACATGGAGAGTGGGGGGGCGAGGCAGCAGCCCGCTGTGGTGCCTCCTAAGCAGCCGGTGCCGGCACCAAATCAACCAGCACCAGCACCGGCGCCCGTGACTCCCGCACCAACTGCAAAGCCTCCAACCCCAGTTCCAGCTCCAAAGCCAGTTGTACCACAACCCCCGCCGTCGAAGCCTACCCAAATCAAGCCTGTCCCGGTGAACCCCGCTCCTGTAGCCAATCCTATCAGTACTCCTGGGCCCGGCAGCGTCAAGGCACTCGTCAACTTCTACGACAGCCAGGGCAAGGCGAGCCCCATCCGACCCTACAGTTACAGTCAAGCCGTGAAACAAGGCTGAACCCATGTATCCATTCACTAATAAACCGTACTGTTGAATTTTTTTTTTTTGTATTTTCAAGATTTATGAACTCCTGTAAAAGTATATACAAATACATAATGTTTATCTATTTTGGGAAGAAAATAACTTGTCAGTATCAATCCAAGATTTTTTAGTGAAATATGGGCTACAGTACATAATAATATGTCCTATATCCTAAGCTATCTTTAACCAGATCATTGATAATTGATATATCAATATTCTGGTTTAAGATACATATATGTATATATCTTTAATGTTAAAAGTTAATGTATCTATAAATATGTATTTATAGATACATTAACACAATTTCAAAAGATAATGTATCTTTGTTCTTATATTCAGAACAGCGGTCTCTACTGGGCCAACACAAATGCTGCTCTTGACCGAAACATAACGATTGTTTTCTGATAGGTTACTAACTTTGAAGAGGTACAGAAATATAGGAATGCGCATAGTTATTATTTAAAGCTGCAATAGCCGTCTTAATCAATCAACTATGATTGATTAGATTTTCAACATGATTTTATAAGATTCCCGGGATGTAATTTTCAGGTAGTCACTACTCCTGCATATATAAAAATTCATTAATACATATAATTTTTATTGAAATAAGATATGTAGTGTTCGTTTGAAAAAATGACGAGTTAAGTATACATACATACATACCTACATTCGCGTGAATACGCAGACTGCAAAGAGATATCTGTTTAAACTTCACCTGCTGAATAAAAAGTGGAAAGAGAATATGTAATCTTGCAGTTAACCACAATTAGAAACGGAGTCAACGGCCGTCACATCAGCCGGATACATCTAGATGCGACATAAAACGAGCATTAACAAGATATAAACAATCGCTGCGGAGCCTATCCCAGCCAGTGAAAGTGGAGACGCGGGCGCAGGCTCAGGCGGCGCGTTGTGCAGCCAGCGCCTCCGAGGCATTGTCGCTCATTCATCGCGCGAGAGCCTCTCGTAATCTCACAGCTTTCATACACAATACACAATTTGTAACAGCCACAATACACATCTTCATTATTAGACGCTAATTTTAAAAACTCCATGCCGTGAAGAAAAGAAACTACGTTTCGTAACCTTCAAGTAATTCTAATCCTTATAATGCATACAAAACAAACAAAACGCCAGGAAATAATTATGAATGCACTAGTTATTGTAGACTAAAGAAAAAGGTGCTAAGTGACCTACTTTGTAACTTTTACATTACCGGCGAAGCCGTCTGGTAACCACAATGGTATTTATAAAAGAAAAACGAGTACCTAAGAAATATTTTTTCGATTATCTGGCTCTATACCTACATAGTTGAATCAATATTTTCTCTATACATAATGAAGGTGGCTAGTAACCTCAGTCCAATGAGCTCAGAGCTTTCACACAGTAATATTTGCACAAGCGAAGTGCAAAAACGTTTACCTGCCTACAAAATAAATTAAAGTTATCCAAAATAAACTAAGTTTTTCACTAGTAATATAGCACTATGTGTTTGTACATATTAATAATATCTAACTACGTTCTTATGAAGGTACAGTTGTAAACATTGTTGTTAATCTTTACGTGTTCTTCAATCATGTGTTGACTGCCTCGGACACCACAGCCCAGCATGCAATAGAAGCGCGGGTCAGTTAGCCTGGTAGCATTCATGACGTCATCCGTCGGGCTCTTGTCACCCGTGGCGATTCACAGGTGCCAGTTGTATTCGAACCGAATTACTTGGCGCAAAACGATGGGATGACCATAATGCCTTGGAAGCTGGTTAGGCTTTTAGTGTGGGATGCAACACCTTTGCGCTATCCCATCTTCTTAGCACGGCGGGTTGTGCTGGGACGGCTGCTGCGGGTGCAGATCAAAAAGCACGAGAAGCAAATCTCAAATGGCGCAAATACAGCAACCTTATTGGGAATTAAGTATTTGAACCGTTTGGAAACACTAGGGCCATGGGTCCGAGTGCTTATTGAGTTTTTCTTGAAATTGGCAAGCAGTTCCTATCATATAAACCTGGGTTTCTTAAACTTATGGCTCCATGTACCCTGTTCAGCTTTCCAGATACAACGAACCCAACCCCCCTCTAAAATGAGTTGGGTAGGCTTGTCTTTTGTTAAATTGAGCTGATTTCACGTCAGTTTTGGTCAATTTTAACCATAATTCAACTCTCATCTCAACACAACTCGAAATATTATGTACTTATTTCGTTTTTATCATGACCTATCCTTCTCATAAGTTTGTTGTAGTGTAAGGTAAATTCGCTGCCTTGCATGACGGTTCAGGATATTTCTTCTGCCTCGCTGCCGAAAACACAATCAGAGACATAAATGTACTTTTTAAATCAGCATGAAGAATTTCTAGGATTTTCATTGAAGAGTTTGTGAGAGTCTCCTGTTGCTTAATACTCCATTTCGCAAATCTTGTCGCGAACCCTCTACCGTCGAAAGGCGAACCCCTAGGGGTTCGCATACCCCACTTTGAGAAGCTCTGAATAAACGACTAAGTTTTAGACTATAAAGCCTTGAACCTTCGAAAATATTCTAATTCATCTGTAAAAATGTATCTTTTGCATAAAATGGATCAGTAGATTTCTGACTAATTAATCATCAGTCCGATCACATCAATTACTCATATATCCTTTTCCCAACTATATATTATATGTATGTGCAGTAACGAGAAATTCATAAATTGATTAGAATTTGCCCTTCCCGGGCTACAGTGCGAACGCGTCAAGTTGCACGACCGCAGAGAGGGCTGCTGCGGGCAGCTCACGAAATATGTGCCACTTTCACTGTCCGCATGATTCATGCGAGCGGTTACGTCGACAGGATGCCTTATAGCTCTTACATTATGCTACGTTCGCGACACATTGTGCAACAGCGTGTCCGCGTTCTGAGCTTGAACAACAACAATGAGTCAACGCCCTTGCCAAAATAAATAATTATGATCTTGTTATGGGCATTCCCAAATTTTGGAACACCTTAACTTATGGAGGATTATTTCAACAATAATTTCTAACTTTCTTATTTCGTAACATTTTTAAATAACTTTTGGATGCTTCATCATAATGTATTTTAGATTTGCCTTACTTTATAAAATAACTAAATTTCTGACTTGATCTATTACATTAAATAATTTACCTATGTACGTTTTTCCAAGCTTTCTACTGATAAAGAGTAATTTAAAGTGTTTCAACTTTCTTACGTCCATAATAAGAAGAGCAGGTGCAACAAACAATAAGCTCCACTCGTACCCTAGCTACTTATAAATTAGGCATATTAGAGTAACACAATGGTGTACTTATCCACTCGGCTCAAGTCGGCTCCACGCGAGTTCCCATCGCGTTACGGCAAACATATTCACAATGACAATACTTAGACTTACTTAGGGATGTCACGATTTCATCGTTTTCTGATCTATTTACTCCAGGCTATTTGCTTTATTAATATTTATTTCGGGCCATTTAATTTGAGTTAATGCAAGTAAGATAAAATTATTCAGGTATAATGAAAGCTAATTTTCAATCATTTTACCATATCTTTTTTTAAGGAGCTTCTCAATTCGATTTTTTTTGTACCGATTTTGATTATTCTTTTTATATCGGTGTTCAAAAGGCGAAAAAGCAACCAAAAACACCGAGTTCCGAAATTAAAGTTATTTTGTACTTTCTGTTTTTTTTTTTTGTTTAGAAGTCGGTTGTATTTGTTTGTAAAAAGTTTTTTTTTTAAAGGTAGTTTTATCTGAGGTCTGAAAGATCGCAAAATTGTCGCTTAGACCTAAAGCGACGGAAGGGAAAGTACTTCGATCTAGAGAACATAGATCCGCCTCCATCTAAATTGCTATTGCTTTAAGTATGCCGTGGTAGATTAGGTACCTTTGAATATAACAAATTACCCTGTGTTGCCTGAAGGGTGTGAGCAAAGCCCAAGCTTGTTTAGGGCTCACCGTTGGTTTATCTTTCAACTTCAATCAATAATCAAGTAATTTACATTTGCTTGTACCTACTCTCGAACTTGTGGAAAGCCTTCCAACGCTGCGACTAATAGAACGTGATCGCCATTCCAGATTATTGCAGCCCCATCGGTCTTCGAGCTACTGTTCTGTTAGCATTCTTCTCTGCTATTTAAAAAGTGGATGGACCCATGTAGATCGCGGGCTGGCTCCGAGAAGCACAAGACCTATCAATGTGACGAGCATTTGGGGCTAGTCTATTCCGAGCAGTGGTTTCTCTTCTGCTTGGTATTTCTTCTAATAGTAATTTCGGCTGTCCATCTGTTTGTTTCTTTTCTTTCACCCTGCCCATATTAATAATCTACTTTTCAAATATGGAACCATGAAAAGTATGAATAGAAGCTACTTAATCAACCCTAGCTCGAATAGGTACGCTTTTCAATGTGCTTTGTCAACTAATCTGCACACAATGACAAGAGAACATTCTGCGGCACAATATAAAACCGTCAGACGGCGAAAGTGCCATTACATTTTGTTTGCGAAATTGCTATATCATGGAATTCAATAAAACTAGTAAAGTATACAGATCCAATGACGAAATATAACCAGCATGTTAAAGCAGGCTGTGTATATTTTTGTTTAGGGAGTCACTGTAGCTAAAACCTCCTTGCAATGTCTTTGTCATACATTTTTAGAAAATTCTTTCAGATTAAATTATGCACTACTAACTTTGGCTTTTTTCCCCAGAAACGAGCTGAAGTCTTGTAAATTGTACAAAAATATACGAAAACCGATATTGTAACGCTTTCGTAGCATTTATGAAACACTTACGTAACAGCCATACTGCAAAAGTGAAGTAGCTATGTGTAACTCGGGTTTTATTTTGAGCGGTTGTTGCAATCAATTCGGAATTTCCAGCTTCCGCGAGACTCACTTTCATTGAAGTCCTACAGCCGTATTATGTTATGAAATGGTGTGCGCCCGCCCCCATTCTAAGCGCGTCCGCGTCGCCGGCCATTGAACAATCGGAACAAGCGCCTGCGCCTGCCCCCATCTAATGAATGGGGCAGGCGTAACGCTTGACGCATGAATTACACAACTTCATATTTTTCAAACAAAGGTCAATGGCGTATAATGTTACGTTACGCTGCTAAGTAACAATTTGTATAGAATGAATGTTTGATATATAGTGTTTTGTATGTAATACAAATGGCATTCAAACTATTTCTATCTACTTTCCTTTTCGAATGAAGCTCTGTTTGGCGATAGTAAGAAGATAATTATATCACATTACGTATTTCGGCTTAGACAGGTTTAAAGAAGCTAGGTTTTTAAATTGTGGTCTTAAGAAGGAGTTATTAATCACAACATGTGACAAGTAAGTGGGAAATCTATAGGTTAATGATAGGGTAACGAAAAGTTCTTTTTTTTTTGGAAAACATTGAAACCTGTAAAGGTAAGACCGAACGTTGGTATGGACAGGTACCGTGAATAATAATATAACTAGACATCATGCCAGTCTATAATTTTTATTTTCCTTCAAATAAATTCTTCTATTTTCCACTCCAAGTTTTCTTTGCGTTATGCATTTCCGCGAGTATTAATTAGAAACTTAGCTAACTATCAAAATAAGAAAAAATCTTACATAACTTTCTAAAATTCTTGCTCGTTCGGATATTAGTAGGTAGGTATGACTGAGCATTAAAATTCTTTTGTGCAAGCAAATTCTACGACATCTTTTATGAAAGCATGCCTTTAATACTTAACATATTTCTTATTGCGTTTCTGCACAAACTGAAATAATATTTACAAAACGAAAAAAAAACACTTTCTCTTTTATAAGCGTCGATACGGACGAGAAGGTATTGACAAATTTGCAATAATACAGATAACGTTTTGTAGGATAACATAAGAGGCTTACTCTTATGTAAATCGAAACATCGGAACACTTGGCATAGAGCAGTGACTAATCCAACCCCAATTCAGATCGTGTTCCGTTTACAAGAAAGTTGTGACACGGCATTGTTATGCAAAGCGGATCTGTGCGACAACGACACACGAGCTCGTCACGAGTACCAAGCATCAGATCTGCAGCTGCACAAGCATTGAGCATGTTGCAAAACTTGGCTAGCTTGCTGATCTTCTTATCTCATGTATTTTCATAAGCACGATCTATTATAGGTACCTACATACTATCCGGATGTTTCCAGGATACAAATTGTTTCTTGGTCTTGATATTTAATGACCTTGGAAATTCTAAGCTACTCCCAGAAGACCACATTTTTCCGATAAATCCGTAACTTTCTTTATCCATCAATTGTGTTAAGTTAAGAAAATTTCCAATCATTATAATGCTGGTTACGTCTCCATTAAATCTTTCTAATTAACGTACAAAAAAAAGCAATTATCACGTGGATGGGTAATAAGAGTGGAATAGCAAATACGTGTAATAACAGAGTCAGCGGTAATGACAGGGCCGCATGTTAACAATTAGTGGAGATCATTCACCTGCGGCGCGGTCCGCGCACATGTTGAGATGAAAACAGAAAGTAATACCAGTCGAATTCGTGCACCATACTAAGACAATGGGCAATTTATTCGATTTCACTCTTTCCGTAAATTTCATATTTGTGTGTGGCTCGCGCGTCGCGGACTCATACCCGGTGCGTTTGAGAGAGCGTGCTTAAATTATGACGGTTGGCTCTAGGTGCCCATTACTGGTATACGCTGTGAGTACAACCACGATAATACCAAGCGATTGTCGGCCAGTTTATGATTGAACAATATATGTGTATCGTATATTAAAATCAAAATTTTTAGCTAACATACAGTTCACACGTCATGCCTACCGTTTCTTTAGGAAAATTACAGCTAATCTGCCAAGTCTTATCCAAACTATATTGGGGTCGGCTTTTAGTCAAACCGGATTCAGCTGAATTCCAGTGTTTTACGCTGCCTACCAGACCTCCCATTAAATGGATAAAACTGTACGTCTTGGCAAGACTGGTGTCAGATTTTATGCTTGACTAGCTTCTGCCAGCGACTTCGTCCGCGTGGAATAGTTACTTTACCCCCGATTTTGAAACTCTCAGCCCGATCGGTTTAAAATTGACAAAAGATAGACATGCTGTTTCGGGATATTTTTTAGATAATTTTATTTAGAACATTTCCGTAATACATGATTTCTATGTAACTTTAACCATTAAGGCTACACACGCGACGGAAGCTTAAAAAATGGAGTAACTTCTTCCGTTTTCCCAACATTTTCCTTCACTGCTCTGCTCCTATTGATTGTAGCGTGATGAAAAGTATACTATAACCTGTCCAGGAGTATGAAGAATAATTGCACCAAGTTTCGTTAAAATCGGTCGAGTAGTTTTTGTTTCTATAAAGAACATACAGACAGACAGACAGACAAAAATTTTACTGATTGCATTTTTGGCACCAGTATCGATCACTAATCACCCCCTGATAGTTATTTCGAAAATATATTCCCTGTACAGAATTGACCTCTCTACAGATTTATTATAAGTATAGAAGAAGATAGGGGTACATGGGCGGACGTAATGCAACAACGCATTCTCTACCAGTCAACCTTCGGGTTAAACAACCGACTTCTAAACAAAAAAAACACAAAAGTATTAAATAACTTTAATTTCGGAAGTTGGAGTTCAAAAACGAAGAAATAACCAAAAAAACGAGTTCGGTTTTTTTGTAAAAAGTTTTTTATTAGTGGTACATCCAAACCCCCACCTAAACATACTCATCACAGCGTACACGGTATAAATTGGTGGAAACAAAAAGTAAGCCCAACAATAGGGAACTGCTGTAAATCGTTGATGATTCAGAATGTTGATTCAAGCATACCTCACAAGCAACACGTTAGCCCTACATACTACTAAATAGTTTCCATCGACCAATTGCAGTACTGTTTCCCAACTCCTAACCGTTAAGGAGTTCTGTAGCTTCATCATCAGCACAGTAGCATCAGATGTTGACACCCTGAAGCATATACCTGAGTACGACATGATTATTATGTAACAAAAGCACCATACGAGCATACAATTTTTGGTTGTTGCCCTCGATTTCTCTTGGATCCCATCATCAGATCCTGACCTGGTGAAAATGGGATATGATACATGAGCCCAAACACGCGTCTGCTGTACATAAGTGAAGAGTAGGGTATCATGTCAAGGTTACTAATCGTCCTATAATCTGCTCATTGAAACTGTTCCAGTGAGCCCGAATATTATACTTTTGCTGTAAATAAGCGAAAAGTAGGGTATTCTGCAGTCCTCAAGTTATGCTGCAGCATCAGGTCAAGGTTACCATATTATTGCGAATAAAAAAATATTGGTGCGGAATTTGACATTCTATTTAAGTAATAGAATGTCAAATTTCGCACCGACCCACCACCCGTGCAAGTTAGTCACATCCCTTTATCAACTAGAAAAGAACTGATGATCTTCAATCGGCTGAAATGATTTTATAAAACATGTCTGAGACTACACACTGCAAGAAAACCTAAATTCAAAATAAAATTTTAAAAAGACCACGTCCAAATAGGGTCACTAGTTTGAACTACGGTGCCACAGATGGACACACAAATACACACAGTGGTCAAACTTATAACAACCCTCTTTTTGCGTCGGGGGTTAAAAATAAATATTTCGAATGAAAAGCATCAAACAACAGATCAATGACGTTTTAGTTTCAATAGGCATCAATATTCTTGCTTTCGGACTAATTGTTTTAAAGGAAATGTGTTGCCGTGTATTCACACACTGAATTTCCTCAGAAATCATTGCTATTTTTACAAGTTTTTATTTAACTTGCAATATATGTATGTATGTAGTTTATATGTTTGTTGTTATGTTGTTCGGGTGAAATCTTGCAACTCAATTTTGAAGCAGATATCTTCAACCAATTGAGCTGAAATTTGGTATACAAGTTAATTTTGGATGACAATGCATGGTTAACTTTGTGACGTCATTCTAAATCCAATATGGCGGCATAATCAACTTGGCGGACCAGTTATTTTTAATGCACTTCTGCAATATGGGTATCAAATGAAAGTGCATCCTAAGAATAATTCGAAAATAACTAACAAGTCAATAATAAATTAAAACTGAAAATCCCTTTTAAAACACAAACTTTTATTTAAATGCGCTAAAACGAAAAAATCATTCTCTTAAAACTTTTACTATCTCCTTATAAAGTCATTACATAATTGAAAGCTTGTCGCGAGATTTAAGTACTAGTATTTCCTTAGTTTGGCAATTTTAATAATTTAAATCATCAATGTGCCCTTCACGTTCCAGGACCGCGGTGACTCTTTTGAACAAATTCCGCAATCCTAGCAGGCATTTTCCCTATGGGGACCCGTCTTCGTTGCTAACAGCTATTTGATTGAGGCGCGCGTGGAACAAGACACGCCGTCCGCAGGCCCGCGCCTACGGTGGCCAGGAATCGCGCTGCCTTTCCCGACGCCCGGGCCTGGGGCGTCTTCTTCTGTTGCGGCGGAATATGAAAGAGTTTGAATTGATATTAAATCAGGTAAATATTTTTTAAGTTCTTACAAATATATAGATTCTACGAAATAAGTAAAATTGACTATTAGTAGGAAGTATCTGATATTTTTTGTTCGTTTTACGTAGTTCAACGGATCATTCTAGGAAAAAATAATAACTCAAATACTGGCTACGCTACATTATTATTATGATAGCGAATTGTACGAACAATACAAAAACTAAAAGTTAGATGGTTTGTTGATTCTTTTAATACACACCATTGTGACATATTACAATATTTTCACTTTCAAACTAATTTCCTAAAACTGGTACAATAGTTTTGAATTATCTTGCGTTGAAGTCTTTTGTTCGGCGATTTGACTTATATTTTAGCTTTTATCCGCTTTCTGGTGGATTCTAAATTGATATCTCACAGCTAATAGTTTTGTTGTGTTTTAAAATGATATTTCTGTAATAGTTAATTCAACAGATAGTTTCGAGAGAATGAAAAGAAATTGAGAGTAATAAACTAAAAGTTTATGTGATCCAAAATAAAAAAATGGAGTTTGTTTGGATAGGATTTGATATATAATATTTGTTTCAATGCTATTACAAACATTCTGGTGGATCCTTGTTTTGCCCGGTTTACTATTGACGAGTCTATAAAACCTTTTTAATTTTGCTCCTTTTTAGCACGCATTTACAACCAACGTTAAAAAGTATAAGGAGAAAGAATTTTCTTTATTCAAATAATCTAATTTGCGTGCGTTTATGTGGATTGGAGAAGTAAAACTAGGAGAACCTTTAGCTTGTTTATCTTTTGTCGGAGCACATCGCACAGGAACCATGTGCTTTCCAGGATACCAGGTAGCCGATGGCAGTTTGTTCTTTATTTGTTATGCATTTTGAACACACTGTTATGAAAAAAAAAACTGTTTACCTTTTTTAAAATAGTTTTTTCTAAATTAGTTAGGAATAAACATCATTATTTAGCGATTTTGGTTCAATTTGGTCTAGGAAGAAAACTAATAAAACTTCATGTGGGATGCCAGCAATATCCACGGTACCCGTATCCACGTCCGTACGGGGTGCGCGTACGGCCCCTTTGAACTGCTCTCTAGTCTTAAAACAGAGGCTTCCACTCTTACGTTGCCTTTGCTGATCATTATATAATATGCTTTTAATAAATATTCACATCTTTGCTGGACAATTTAGATACCTTGTTTGTAAAACAATAATTCTGCTAACATTTTTATGTAGATGTTAGTTTACATAGAGGTTTTTCTTGATAGTTTTTCATTTGAGTACAAGTTTTTTTTTTGCTTGTCTGTTTAGTTTAACCTCGCATTCGTTTTAAATAAAATGATTATCACGCGTTTTAACTCAAATTCTATGTTGCCATTATATTTATGTTACAGTTAATACAAAAAATCTGAACCATGTAAAACAATGCTTATGCATCTGTGCACTTTTAGGCAGAAATTTAAAGACGATGTGTCGATCACTCACATAAAGAAACACGCTTATTCTGGGCTAATGCTCTGATACCGTAGATCTGCCCGTAACTAAGGTTCAGATGTTCTCTAGAACAGGTTTGTATAGTCAGGCAACTCAAGTTAGCCTTCCGTAGTCCACTGTTGGACATAGGCCTGCCACAAGCTGCGCCACTACACACCGGTATCCCGCTTTCTGCAGCCATTCTCTCTCTCAGCCGTCTCCACTCCAGAACTCGTTTGCCCTATCGGCTATCGTTTCGGTCCTTCGACAAAGCAGACTTTGCTGGCTTTGACTTTGCTAGCTGCTATTCCTCTGTCGAGCAGACTTGTCCCAGATATTCATACTCCTTCATAACTTTAAGTCAAGTACTTATATTGTTAAGTTCCAGTTTATACTTGTGCCATAGCAGTACCTACCATGAATTGATGACCATTATTATATACATCCTCTTCAAACTAAGAACGCATCCTCGTGGACCAAATCGGGCCTCACCAAAACAGAATGATTTCATAATAGTTGGCGCCGTCATCATCTGTCACACCCGCAATGACATCAATGGCGTCATCAAAGGATTTCAAAATCAAATGGACGTCAGATCGGTCTGATCCGGGATAGTCGTGTCTGCGCAGGCGCGGAACTTTCACGCATATAAAACGGCAGGGAGTGCGGCCGCGCCGACCAGTGCGAGTAGTCGAGCCCGACAAGAGCGCGCGCGCAACACTCGCGCGCGAAAACGAAAGTGAAGTACCACCCCCAGACTGTGACAGTGATTGTGAACTCTGGAACAGTGATCGGTAGCTGCCTGTGTTATCCTGAAACTGTTTCTTCGATCTGGAACTTCATTTAGCACTCACCTGAAAAGGTACAGGATCTTGTTGGTGTTGGTGGTTGGTTTCGTTAAGGGTGTTATGTGTTTGAAAATTGTGTGGAAGTGATATTATCGAAAACTGTTAAATGTTAAATGTGATGGATACCTAAGTTTGGAATTACTTGCAGAAGTGATTTTACCTTTTATTTTAAGAGAGTCTTGTATTGCATCTTGACTTGCAGAATGCAGTGAAATGTGCAAATTATAAATATCATCTTATCATATCACTTGCATACCAATCTTCTATTGATGATTGTTTGGAAAATTATGATTTTTTACACATAGTTTTTCTTTTAAAAATCTAACTACACTTAATCATGTTACATTTTGAATAATAAAATGAAGAATTCAACACGTTTTCAAAACAAATAAAACTGAAAATAGTCACGTCTGTAAGCTTTTGTCAGCGCGCTCGCTTGCTACGCCGTAACGCCCGCTGCTACGCCGTAGTACGGGCCGCTACAATACGCTAAATAATGCGTGTTTTTGTTATCTCCCAACAATAATATTCAGTTGTAGAAAGTTGCATAATTTTACTTTCACTCGCACTCGTCGAAATAATCTCTTCGCATATCGCGAATATTTGAACACGCTTAATTTGCATGTGTTCAACGATTTTTCTGTACGCAGCTGACGTTTTTTAATGTAATTTCATTGTTCATGGCAATTTGCTCTTTATTTTGGTGGTACTAAGAGCTATCCGGTACGGCGACATGTGGTGAAGCCGGCTTGTGGAAAGTAGGCCACGCGTCACACAGCTCGCATTTTATACTTCTCATACCCGCGGGGTTCCTCATTTACGTTAAACTAATATCTAAGTTAACTTGCATGTTTATATTGAACTTGGTGGATGTAGAACTGGTTTCTGTTTTATTATTCGTACCTCATTTACCTATATGTAGTAAGTGTGACGCGTAGGCTGCAACCACATTAAACATGATCCCCTAATTGCTATGACACCAAGACATTATCCAATATGCAATAAAAGCTCTCGGAAAATTTAATCTTAATTAGAAATGCATAGTTTTAACACATAAAGATCGTATCTGTTCACTCCTAATTAAAACCTTTAAAGATATTATCCACGTTAAGGTGTAAGTGAAGAGAGATTTAGATCATAAAGTTAGAAGAGCGAGTCCTGACGATATGAGGAAGATGTTATCGTGATGAAACCATTTTGATATCGCCGGTTACATTAGACACGGTCACACGGATATGACACAAGTTAATGGCTACATTCTCTAGATTTCTTTTTCACGTTGAAGTAGTTAAAGTTATCTAGTGGTTCTGTTTATGGACGTTTGAGTATTCTTGGTGATTAAGGCTGGAACATGGCGCATTACGCTTATCTGTGGAGCAGCGGATGCGACGCGGTGCTTCACGGTTATTACTGCTGTTCAGACGGTTGCGAAATTCGTCCACACACAGTAGGACTTCCCATTCCATTGTTTGAATGCATCAAGATTTTGTAAGTGAGTGGTTTGCGTCACGGTACCTTGCCATCTCCTGGGATTGTTGAGTGCTGTATTGTGAAACATATGTACGTGTCGCAAACGCAGCCATTACAGTTAGCCACTTAATGGAATGTTGTTTGTCTAAATATTTTCAGACCTGAAAAGTCTTCTTTTGTTTCGAAATAGTAACATGTATTTACAATTTAACAGTTAAATGATACTATTGTCTTAAAAATATATAAAACCAAACTGACGATTTTCGTGAAATTTTCTAAACATTCCAAAACCGATTTTCACGGTCTACTTTTAAGTTTAAGATTTCATTTGTTTTTCTGTTGCTAAGAACCGCATATAAGACGTGTGACAGCGCCTAATTCAACATACCATTCATGCGCTATATTGTCGCAGTCCACGTAAAACTAATGAATGAAACTTTCTATAATTGTGCTAAAATAGTCATTTTGTGCAACAGAGCTGCGTCATGTTGCGCAACAACCATAACTTTTAAATTATGCTTAATGTCGCATAATTTATTCGTTACGATATTTTATTTCCACATTAGAAATTCTGTCCGTTTAGGGAAATGTCTTGAAGTTACATATTATCATTAAATCATTTCATATTAAGTTAGCTGTCATTCACTTTCACTTTCGCAGTATAGGATTCACGTTAAAGAGATAAAGTCCGAATGTAACGGAAACATCGGAGTGAAAGCGCTAATGAGCATGTCCACTTTTAATTTCCGTCAAGACGACTTAAATCTCAGAAAAGTCGGACTGAAAATGAGATGAGCCACTGCGAAATGCACTTATAAAAAGAAATATTAAAAACCATACCATATTTACTTACTTGCCAAGTTTTCATTCAGTATAAAAGCTTAACCTCCTTTAATGAAAAAGTAAAGAGCATTATTCGTCAGTTATATTTTAAATACTTACAGCATAAGCTATATAGAGCTTCTAGGTACTTCAAGTTAAAAATACCATCATGATCATCATTATAAGATCAACAGTTTAAAAGGATCAAACAAAAAAGATTAAAATATCAATAAATAGTAGAGCTTTAAATAAAGTACATACAGAACACTCATCCCAAAAAATTGCGACAGACACGTTGTTAGGTCAAAACACCCATTTACGAAGGTTTTATTAATTTACCGCGACAGGTACGTAGTTAGGGATTGATAATTGACATTCGTTTATTAGTTGGTCATTGTGAGATGCGTTACAAGTACAGTGTGGGTCGTGTATAGGTACCGCATGCACATCGGCCGGCGCGGGCGCAGTCAACGTGCGCGGTGCGAAAGCGAGTCAGTGTGTCATCTGCGAGGCACTCCTCGCTCCTCTCGCAGTCGGTAGCACCTGCTCAATGTTTAAATAGTACCCTTCTCATTAATAACTGCCGCGTAATGCTGGTCGCCTTCTCTAGCTATTGTTGAAAGTTGATTGGAGCGAACATGTTTCGGAACACGTCATAATCGACGGTCTTCTTATTGTAATTGAAATATGGATGTACTGCAAAAAAGTAGTTAGATTAACAAATAAAACAATTCGTCAAGGCAGCGATGAAATTAAAGTGCAGTTTTAGGTCAAATAACTAGATCATCGACGAAGAGAAGAAGCTGAGCATAGATCGGTAGTGGATAGGAAGCGGGTTAGTTAGCGCAAGGCCGGTTCCGCCGCTATCGCCTCTGTCACCCATAAACTGCTTGCAATTGCGCTTACGCATGGATTGGGAACGGTGAAAAATATTGCACTGTATGCACCGGATTTTTATCCAGAGTTGACGTGTTTATTTCCATTTTGGAGATTTTTTTCTTTTGCAGAAATAAGAAAGTAATGTATTAACATGTATGACGTTTGAGTTGGAATTTGAATGTAGTTCTTGACATCTTCTGAAGCATTTATATATGATTCAAGTCATCAAAATGAGGTCAAATTCGTTTTGTCTAGATAGGGTCTGCTAAACCTGTCGACTCAAAGTTTTTAGATCACTATATCAGTTTAAATTTAATTTTCTAAATCCTCTGTGAAAACATCACCTACTTATGTTTGTGATGTTGTTAATAAGTAAAGCAACATAATAATAAGTCCAATCATACATTAACAAGCTTTTTTTTGTTTTTTGGATGGTAAATTATCAAATCACTTCCCCCGCTCTGGGCGGAGAGGAAGGCAGTGTCAGACTCTTACTGACTAAAACCCACCCGTGATCCTTCTTGTGCCCTTTGCATTCCAGGGCCGCGGTGACTCTTTCGAACAAATTCCGCAGCCCACATTAACAAGCCTGCTAGTCGTAAATCGCATCCAACGTGATGAATGTATTCCCATTTCAGAGGCGCTTCCCGAGAATGTATTTCAGAGCGAATAAGTAAATTAAACATCATATATATGGTCTTTTCTTGGTCTAAAATCAATACCTATTAAAAATACTTGGGTATGTACGTATTTCTAAATGATCTGATTAAATCTTACGCACTAAATCGCTACTGGATACAAAATCCTGTTTTGAGGCATAACAAGTTTAATTAAATTCCGTTGTTAGTTGATCAACAGATATACTTACTTCAACAAAAACTGTTTGTAGTTTTGTGTGTAGTGTTAGCGACACCTGCCCCGGTATTGTTCCAGCGAGACTCACATAAAGTGGGACTGTTTTCTTTAGCCTGGGAAATGAGTCAACGCCGCCTTGTTCTCGCGAACAGGGTCAAATTACTTACACGCCTACTATTTGATTGTAACCAGCATCTCCTACTTTGATTTTGATAGTTATTTAGGTTGCCTAGTGATATAAAAAGGTTTAAAAAATATTAATTGATATCTAAGGCGAGAAACGTAACTGTAAAAACCATTCAGAACTTTAAAATTGAGCTAGATTGATGTGAAATGGTTCTTAACTTCTGTTTTATAGATGTAGGCACACATTAATGCAAATGAATCGCTCGTTTGTCAGTCATTTATTATCAAACTGTCTTGGAATTAAAACTAAGAAATTTGATTCAGGAATCAGCCTAGTCAATATTCCTTTACAAAAGGAAAATCGATTGACTTTTCCGCATAGCGCTACGAGCACGCCGCGCTACGAAAAACCTATTACCTAATGGTAGGTAATAGGTTCTTCGTAGCGCGGCGAGTATATTTTCTTCGTAAAATGAATAAATTTTACTAATATAGTTTACTGTTTTCAAACACGCCGCAACAAGCTAATCTAAATGGCCGTCGTCGTTAACAGAAGCGGTTAATTGAATCGTCCAAGATAAAAATGATGGAATACAAAGAGAAATAATTATAATCTGTGGTCGCCTAGTCGCACATCCGCTACGTCGCGAGCTGACGTAATTTTTTCTTTTTGTCGTGGGATGAGGCTCCCTAGGAATGCGGTTATGCGAACAGCGTCCACTTGGCCAGCTCCAGCAGCTTTCCACTAATTGTTTTGATCGAACCGAGTGTCGCCCCGCGGCGCCGATTAGACGCTCGTTACTGCAGATACACGCTCAGATATTCGCATTTAAAAAGCTATTCATTTTGAATTCGCATGTGTAATTTGATGTGTAACATGCAGGACTATAATTATATACGTTTCAGTCTCGAATCGAAACAAATTATTTAATTATCGGAAACATTTCGATGTTTCATAATAACAGCGATGTACCATTAGAAAGCGCCGCAATATCTCATTTGCGGGCTAACAATGTTATGTATGTAATAAACAAATAGAATGACAAACCAGGCCCGTATGCTTGATATAACGAGAGTGGCGATAGCGCCCCCATGCGCTCCCAATCCGCGGCGCCGGCGCAGTGGGGAAATTCAACAGATTTCACTTTTGTTATGCACTTCTATCTCTGAATAGAAGGAACACTTGAAAGTTTCCCCCTCGTCTGTAGTGACAGCTCTACTTACCAGTCGAATGAGAAATACCAGTTTCATGTTCAACATTTATTTATATTTGGGATTGTAACCGCTTTTGAGCTCATACAAACTGAACACCACACTTTACAATTATTGTATATATTAATCCAAAATAATAAAAACCAATTATAATCGATTTTGTAAAGCTATTGACTATGACTTTGACTTTCATATCATAAAAGATTTGTTTAACGCAAAATTTTAATAATTAATGTAATTATTAAAGTCAATAACTGAAATAAAAAATAATAAGGTATTTTCGTAACTAACAGAAACCAGGAAGTGTTAATTTTTTTGATGAGCAAACTTTTTATAATTAATTGGCAAGTATAATAATGTTATAACAATTTTCACTACCTTTCCACTACAGACTGTTACTTACAAAATAGAAATTGCGAAACTAGTTCCGCTTTGTTCTTTTAAGTATTTTAATTTTTAAGAAGAAACTGAAAGTATTAATTAAGCTCATGCATGAATATACGCGTGTAGAATGTTTGAATTTTTATGAATTATTTAGACGTTGGATCGGAGAAAGTATATCAAATTATTGTGCTCCAATTATGACGTGAGGCTTTGTGTCACGGCAAATGAGTTTGTTGGCGAGACGGCTCCGCGGATCTGCTGGAGAGATGACGCTGACGGCGCAGGCGCCACCAAACGCTGCTCCCAGACATAAGCCATCTCGCACACTCTTATTCCAAAGTCCATAAAAACGATTTCCAAACAACACTCACATACTTCCATTCCAATGACTCCGGCTGCTAAAGACAGTGGACAGCGACACTATTAACGTCAGACAGTAGTCACATTCGAAAACATCATTTCATTTCACATTTCTATAATTAATTCGGACATTAATAAAGAGATTACAATCAGATTTAAACTAACATGACAGCTCTTAATGGGAACTAAAACATGTTTATGTACAGACATTTATTTCTTTCATGTTTCCAAAGGATATGAAAAGGCTTTATTAAACCACACCCAGAAACTAGTACTTAGATAAAAACAAATAAAATGGGGTCTTTTCTCGCCTACTTTCACAGTTGATGCAACATTTTATCAGATAGCTAAGCAAAAACAACATCTAACATTTTCTGATAACAAGTTGATGTCGAACACGGTTTTCTTAAATCAAAAAGTGAAATTCTCATCTACAGTAATTTAGTATCTATTGAGTCATCATCAATTTTCTAAATCTTACGTATCATCGTTACCAAAGCTTATCGAATCTATTAATCTAATAGTTTAATCTTCCGGTAATTAACTGAATAGAAGGGTACTTGAGTACCTATTTGGCTGCACCTGAACTGGTTCTGTCAATATTTCTTGTCGAATTACGAGTGTGTTGAAACTAGTCGAGCAGTCGCTCGGTGTAAGGGCTTGTGGACCGAACTAGTGCATTATTTATTACGCGGCGATTTCTCGCGGCCGTCTAAAGATTTCACCACTTTCATCTTGTATTTACGAGTAGTTGCAGACCACATCCATCCCATGATCACTACACATAGTGCGACTTGCTTATCAACGTCGAACGCTGTTTGTAATATCTGTAACTTATGTGCTCACGTAAATATAGTCCGGCGATAATGTATCTGTTATGTATTCAGGAAAATTGTTGCCGTAAATGCATTGCTATCTCTGATAGGAAGTTTAAGGGTGGTTTTCGTAATTTCAGTATTTACTGAAAGTACTGTAAAGATTATTATAATAATCTATGATTGACTCAAAAGTTTCGGATGAAAACTATGCACACACACACTATCTTGCATGATCAATATCAATGTTATTGTAATACTATATCTGAATTATTAAACAAAACCATTAGATATAAGTAAACATAACAACTAAGTTCTGCTCAATTTCCACAATACATCGCAGCACGGTCCCTTTCAGCAAAATGTCGGCGTGCCTTTGTTACATGCTTTCACTTTCCTGTATTTCCGCCGCGCGACGTAAGCCTCCCGGCAGGAAGCTAAAGTGACTTGTCTGCTACATTGTACAAGGACGATTTCACTGCGATACAATGCACGACATAGATAACTTGGGTAATAGAATTTTTAATGTCTCTTATGACATCAAAAATAACAATGGTGAGTCTAGAATGTAACGTTACGACACTTGGTCAAGTCTAGAAACTCGTTTCGAAATCATATAACACTAATATGAGTAATGAGAGCTTTGGAAGTATTATAACAGCGATCAATTTATCTTCCTTATATTATGTCGTGGCATTGTTTGGATTGGGCAACTAACGAAAGCCTTTTGTTGAATTAATGCTCTGTTTCACTCATTTAGAAGTTACATTCGTTTTCTCGTCAGTGACAGAACTTGATTTGTAGTTTTCTTCGTAGCCTTTCATGGTAAAAGCATTTTCTTTTCCACTTCTTAAAAGAGACATTTCGGCCGTAAGATTGCTCTTGGACTCTGGACTCTGGAGGAAAGGGGAGGCTTTCTTGTTTTTTGTTTAGCTGAACTGTCCTTTTAGACTGAACCCAATGCTTTGATAAACGGATGACCCGATGAATGTTGGCAATGACAGTGTATTGTTTTCAATGTTAAGTCGAAGGAATGGTGTCAGCTACCAATATGGCCGTGTGATTTAACTATTAACAATCGCATAATGCAAACTTATTGTTAGCAAGCACAATAACTAATTAATATCCATGTCCATAATCTGCCATGATGAGCATGAAAGAGCATTACTTAACCCTGTTGATTGAATTATTTATAGCCTTGTATTCATAGTCCTTACTTTTTATGTTCCAGGTTTTCCTGAACTGCGTCACATTCAAATTTATGTCACCGAGATATTTTGGTAAGAATACATAACTTTAGTAATAATATCTATATAATTTATTAAACATCCATGCAGACTCGCGTCATTTTCTTATCTTCTAACTTAACATAATATACACGTATGAATTTCTACGAAATAACTTTATAAAAGAGGATCAAGGTTTCAATCTTTATTTATTTATTTTCATTCACCTTACATCTAGATTCACAAGTTATTTTTAACTCCAATGTGACAAATGCGCTTATCTTAACTTCTCCTGACACCTATAACAAATAATAATAATGCACTTCTTGTGAATTCACCCATAGTACATACTCACAAAAAATAGGTTCGTTTCATAAGCCTCCTTTAAAAGTTTGTTCCGACGGCACGGCCCCACCAGTAGGCGCGCTCGCCGCCGTCTGAATCTGAATGATTTGAATTCGGTTGCCGTAGTGTTACGCAATGGTTATGAAGAGCGGAAAGTGATCCACAGTTGATGTTCTCTCGATCATTTCTCGCCGAAATATATCGACTTTCTCTGTAAGTAATTACCTATGCTAGCACGGCTTGAGAGCGCAGAGTGAGGTTACATAACATCTGCAAGCACATTTTGTGTATAACCGAAACCAGAGTGAAAGTGCATTAAGGACACATGCTGGCATTTAATTCCGCTGATTCTATGTTAATTTGTTTCGTTATTCTGTACATTTTTGATTCGTTCGTTATGAATAGCAAGCAAACATGTAAAAGGACTTTGGTAGCAAGTTTTATAGGAGATTTTTCAGAATAAACAAGTACCAAAATCCTGTGTTTTTGACCGACTTCAATAAATGGAGGAGGTTCTCAAGGCGACTGCATTTTTTGTGTCTGTCTGTTACCTGATAAATTTGTACTGGGTGTCCCGATTTTGATCATTCTTTTTACATTCGAAAGCTAGAACTTGTCATGTGGTCCCATTTGATTGAACGGGAAGTAGCCGACCTGACGACTAGTATTTGAGTTATCCCTAATAATGTGGGGCTTCGAATACGTTTAGACGATGTTTTCATTCTGTTAATGTTGATGCAAAGTGAAAAAAAAAACCTGTATAAAATGGTTTTGAAGAGCATCTTAGTATTTCGAGGTGGTCCCTTTCTAGTCTGCTGAAGATCTGATGAAGAACAGAGATAAAAAACGGAACTCTTCAATAAATTATAGCAAATTTTCCGGTACTGCTGAAATCGCGTGTATGCTTATTGTTTACACCAGTTTCTAAAACGTGCGCTGTGATGGGTGCGTTTAGGTGTGGGGTGTCACCACTAAAAAGTGAAAAATAAAATCTATTTTACAAAAAAATACAACCATTCCTAAACAACAAAAAAAAAACACAAAAGCGGTTGTATTTTTCGTAATTAAAAAAAGTTTTCATAATTTTTGTTGGACCGTTAATAGGTAATTATTGCTACGAACTAAGGAGTTTTATTAAGTTAGAGTAAATAGGTTACTTCTAGGCAATCGTCGACCACATTATCGCTTACCAGCAGGTGATATTAGTCTAACACGAGCCTATCAATAATAAATAAAACCTAAAAAAAATAAGTGACAGTAAACGGGGGACGGTTCCCTTCCATTGAATAGTTAGTAACAGGTCTCCCGACTGCAATGAAAAGAATATGATCTATCTTGTTTTTATTTTTTTCATGTCACTTTTTGATATGGCAGGCGTGTTTTTAATTTTTTTATTATTTGTTTTTTATTTCAAATTTTTTTGCAATCTTTAGACGAGTACCTATATGTAGTCTAATTTTGATGAGAACAAAATATTTTAGTTTTTTTATTTGTAAACCATGTTTCCCCCTTTTTTTTAATTTACACTACCTAGTCTATGTTACCCGGGATAATTTTAATATCGGTAATTAGATTAATGTCGGTTAAACCGTTAAGAAGTTATGGTGGGATAAAGAACCCCACAAATATACATGCATACATACATACCCAGCCAACCCTGAAAACATAACACTCTTCTTTTTTGGACAGTCGTGTATAATGTAATCGCAGCAAATCTAAATATGATAAACAATGATACCTCAATTTGACCAGCCACCTACCTAAAATATTGTTATAATTTCTATCCCACGCGTAGGTATGTACCACATACCGTAATTACTATCTATTATCAAAAATATTTCGTAAGATTGTGAGACGTCCACAAAAATTTTCATATTTAACATTCAGGCAAGAGTAACAGACAGTTTGGGCAACTATTTGACCATCGAATTTCTCACGGCGGTGAAAGCTATATAGCCCGGGGCACTTTGATGATGGCTCAAAAAGCAATTGGAGTCATTGTCCTTTGATGGTCATGCGCATGATTGTTTCGTCATAAGCGCGGGGCTGCGCGGACGCCGGCCGGTGTGATAAATAATCTCACGGGCGTTACGCAACGGTCGGGAGCGACGCCCTCGTCCTTGGCCTGAATCGCGCTCCGAGGCTCCGACTTTCTCTCTGCGCAGGCGCACCACATAAATCATTCCTTCCCACTGTTTGTTCCGGCTCCGCGCTGCGCGGGAGATTACTCACACTGATAAACCTTTGTGTTCCGCTGTTCATTATGATTATTCTAATAATTGTTTGAGTTTCTTTTGTGATACAGATGTAAAATTCTAATGTTCTAATAAAGCTATATGTATTCGATATAGTTCAGTAAAGTTTACAAGATAAAGATGTTTTAAAATTCAGTAATGAAACGAAAATGGCTCAAAAAAATCACGAGCAAAATTTTAATTTCACCCGAAAGCCTAAATACTTACCTTACTTAGGACTAATTTAGAAAAACCTAACTACTTGATAAATTGCACATATTTCCATAATGTAGTAGAGTGCGCACGGGTTTACGCGCGGAGCATGTATTAGCATAGATAAAAGAGTTGGGTGGTGGCGATAACACCGCACTACCGGTTTGTGCGGCGCACTGGGTCACACGCGTCTCTTTTAGATTGACATTAACATTTAACACTGCACAGCATTAATTAGATTAACATAACATGCTCTTATCTGGAGGAAGAGGTCGTAGAGTCCCTGGTTATACAGCTATTCTGGTATTCAAGTCTATGCTTAACCAGGGTGGTTATGGTGGTTAATATAAAGCTATGGTAGAAATCTCCGGCTCGAAAATGCCTCAACCATACGAGAAAACTCTACCAAAAGCTATGTCGCGTCGCGCCTGTCTGTAATCTAATATCTTGACTTGATTCGCGAGGTTGTCGACATGTGGGATGTGAACTCGGCAATAATTGTCTCGATAGTCGTGTAATGGCTTAATAGCCAAGAGCCTCGACCAACAACTTAGGAGGCCCACCTTAATCTAATAAACCGCTTGCCCTTAATCTAATAAATCGGCACACTTTTTGTACTTTCTAAGATAAAAATGTCTCTTGATTGCCATGAAAGTCCAGGTACCTCTTGAAGAAAAAAATTAATTAATTAAAGTCGTTATTAGATGTTATGAATAAATCATGTTATGTTCACAACCATAACGTTGCATAAGTTATAAATATTATAATTATTGATCGCAACTAAATACGATATGATTTAAATAAATTGCACACTTTTTAAGAAAATCAATAGACATGAATTATGAAATAGTTTATTTTATGTTAACGTGTTTAATTTAAGACAAGAATACTTGGTCGAAGCTAATGATTATAAAAGATTTCACTGAACACACAAGCGCATCTGTCATACGATAGCCGGTATCAACTGTCGTGAAAAGTCAGGTGTAGGAACAAGCCCGAGGCACGTTTCACTTTGGTTCCGGTTTCACTCCAACCAAAATATTGGGAGGAAATCCCTCATTGAACTGCGTAAATAAATCCACACAACTTGTTTTTGATACCTCACTTTCCATTTCAAAGCATCTTCGGGTCGACATGTCTGTTTAATTTATGACATTCTTGTTTTAACTTTGGGAGCTTACAGATGTTCCATGAAAGTGTCAAAAATGCGATCATCAGTCAATAGACGCCAATAATACTTTAGTTTTAATTACCTTTCATAAAGATATAAAAAACAACACTATTCACAGCTCGGCAACTAAGACGTGGATCATTTACATTGTGTGGCTAGCGCCTGGTGGGCTCCGATATACTTTTTTAACAAGTTCATGCAAATAAGGCAATTTTCTCAGAAAACCGGGTCAATTTCTTCGAGATACGGAAGCTGAACTACCGGCTTTGCGTAGAATAACATCGACACTTGATTGCCTATATAAATGAACCTAACGTAGGCGCCTTCATTTTATTCTTGAGACCTTAATTTCTAATTATGTGCGATCATTAAACACAGAAGTAAATATGTTATAGTTCAAATAAATTTTATGGATGCTGGTAGGTAATTCTTGTCGCAATCAAAGTTATAAATCAATTCTTTTATGCGACAATTAAGTGTGCTGTTGTATGTCCAATTGTCCATGTCCTCTATTCAGTGCAAACAAGCCGGTGCACGGCGCTGTATCTATTAGAGATGATAATGTTTTAACTCATGTAACATACGATTTAGATCTTTGGGAGGCAATTAGAAGCGTAGCTATCAGCGTTCAGCAACCACCTACCACCAACTACCACCAGCAGGGACATATCTAGAACAGATCAGAAATAGAACTAGTTTATTGATGCATTTGTACTGACTTAATAAATACTTCGGTTATCGAGGTTGCTGGAGCATTTATATAAATTGTATGACAAAGATTCTTATAAAACAGCACACTTAATGGTGGTAATTAACCTTAATAAGAATGTTACAAATACGTACTGGTAAACGTTTGTGGTGAAACTAGTCATATAACAATTTATTTAACTATGGCAGGAAAACCTATTAAATTAATAACCGTTAGTTATACGAACGTAGAGCTTTTCTTCGACTGAAAATCAACCTACCGTAAAATCAGGTAACAAAATAATAAAAGTTTAACTAAAATGTGGGTAACTTTTGGTGCCAACTTTCGATTGTGTAACCCTGACGCAGGTCGCGCGTAATTTTGTCAAATGTGAGTGTAGCCTAATGTGAATATAATGGTGACATTGTATGACAGTACGCACCATAATTTAAGGGTTACATAAGTTAAGTTTTCACAAGTAGAGACAATGTTTATTTGGTTTAAAACACATACCATGAATGGTTTCGCTGCATAGTCAAGATTCTCGCATCTAAGTTAGCGTTAGAGTCCAGTAGTGTGGCATTTTCTCGGCTGCTACGCAGCGTCTACGGTGCGTCTGCTTCGCATTTTGTAAACAACATGATCTGTTACGTTGTTTGCTACTCAGCTTCAACAACGCGTGTGTCATGCAACGTGTTGCTGATGCGATGCTGCTACGCGGCATGTACGTTGTTGCATGTATCTACAATATTGTATACGTCTGACCACACCCTGGATGAAGGACCGAACGATCGAAACTGATACGCTATCGGATCGGTTCGGTTTGAAGTAAACCGAAGCGGTCCTTATTTTGTAACTTGCGACTTGATAAAGCTTGATATATGAGAACTGCCCAGGCGCATGTCTAGGTCGACAGTCTAGTCAAGTTCTCCATTTTGATCCTCGAAGAACCTCGATTTTGATCACATAAAAATGTATTTTAGAATAAATTTAACCTATCGACACCCCCGTCGGCAGATCAAACAAAGTGATTGACTACAATAATAGGACAACAAATACTTTCAGTTACCACACTGATAAAATAATAGTTACGTAACCATGAAACACGGGTTAATTGTAACGTAGCGCGCGGCCCGACCGGCACTAACGCGCTCACGCCGCACGCCGCACGCCGCCAACGAAAGTTACCGGATTTTGTACACCTCCAATGCCAAGTGCGGCGAAGAAAGCGAGCCCAGCTTCCCCGACGAAACATCTCAAATACCACCATCTCGCTCGCCGTAGCTTTCAATACGAAATGAAGAAAGAGACAACGTGTGCTTAAAAGAGAAAGTGGGCCACGTTATGTTTCTCGGTACCATTAACACGGGCATTGAACGTAAACGTCAACGGACAGCATCTTGGAGGTGCTCCGCCCGTTCGGAAGTGGCAGCTATTGCCATGACGTTTGGGTGTAATTTCGTTTACGTTGTTTGTGTATGCTCCAAGGTGCAAGGTTCGAGCGGATGGCCATTGATAGTGGCTGAGCCTGAGAGTACGGAGCCGCTGAATTCGGAGAGCAACGAACTGCGGCGGTGAAAGTGTTGCGTGGCGTAACCTTGAGCCCACGCCGTTCTTTGGCGAGTCATCTAATCAATACGTCACCGCGATATGTGTCGATACGCAAGTGCTCAGTTACGCTAGTTATCAATCATTTAGACGGACGATACTCGAGAGGCTTTTCTTTTTTTTGCACATTCGTCATACATTATATATCTGTTCATGACGAAAAGATTGTGAAACAAGGAATAAATATTTTTATGTTAAAGTAGTCACACACATTACAACTGATAGATGCTAATTGAAATAAGCGCAAACGCATTTTCTATTCATATCGACACAATAATTACACCATCAGACAAAAACACATGCCAACCAATACCAATAAGAAATGCGGTATTAACTACATATTTGAAAGAAAACCGACTTTCAAATCAAATACTTGTGGTTTATCGAGGCGCTCGTCAATGTGTAACAACCATACTTTACTACGTGCTCTGGAAATTTAAGTGAGACATTTTAACGTGATTGAGTGTATTGGGGCAAGAATTTGGCGTTAAGAGATTATTTGGACACGCGGTTCGCTATTGGGTACTTACCGATTGAATTTTGTAGATCTGTTCTCCATCATGTTTTTTCCGACGAAGAAGGGGATGCCTTTTATTTATTTTCAGCCTATTCTGTCCCACCGCAGGGCAATAGCGACCCATCCTTTCCTTCATTACTACCGGTTTTGCCATGTGTATACCAATCCTGCCGATAGGCATCAAGCTCTAGCCATTTTCATCTGAGTCTGCCACGACGTCACCGAATATTTTCTGGGACCCGGCTTGTGGTAAACCTGTCCGGAGCAGTCCTATTTTACCGTACAAGATCCCAGAGCTGCTAGACCTTACTTATATTCTCAATGTATATAAAATATAAAGTAGTAGTCGTATGTACAGTGATTGAATGCATTTATACCTGATAGTGTGGGCCGACGTTCAATTTACAGGTCCCAAAGGTACGTAAAATAACTGCTCACTTTTCTCGCAGTCTCAAAGCTGTTCTGTGTGTGTGTCGTAGAATACTGTTAAAAATTTATAATCATACTGCCGGACACCTAACGTCGGCGGTAACTTGAGCCAGACGCTATAAAGCTCCCAAAAATATAATGTTAGTTTTCTTATAGTCTCAGTCTTGATTTTTATCTATAACACTCAAAAAACTATTTTAACTCCTTCTGTAAGCAGCCAGACCTATAGTTAGGGGCTAAACATCGTCCAGAAATGCTTAAAGTGTCGAAGTGCGAGTGTGACAACCAGAGGTCGGAATTAAGTAGTTCATTTAATATCAACATTTCAAATGTTGATATGAATATGGATCTTCCCGAGATTTCTAATAGAAAATCCCATGTGGGCAACAAATTCAAATAAATAATAATAAAATCCTCAGAGATAGATAAGACAAATAATATATTATTATTTTTCACAATACAAATTATTAATAGTCTTAAGCAAATCCTCATACTTATACTTCGCCTTTTTTATAAATAATATTAGTTGCTTTGTTGCTTAGTATACCGAACGTGATCGACTGGAACGGGATGTGAACCATTCTGGTTCCTTGTTATCTTCGCTTGCCGTCTTCTGGATACATAGGGGTTAGGTACATATATTTGCTGAACAGAAAATACACATTAACACTGCAGTTAGCGATTTAAGGAACTTTTCTCTCGTTATAATATTTGTACTGTATTTCATTTTAAATTCGAATTATTTCTTGCCAATGACTACAAATTCTATTTTTTAATTTGGTTACTACCGTACAACTCAACTTTACTGTAATCGCTATTTTAATTTTAGTTTAGCCTTAGGTTCTTCGTCCACCCGGTTACCTCAGATGTGTTATTTATTGTCTTGTGTGGGTACGTGTGAATTGTTCAATACCATGTTACCTCTCATTTACCTTACAATACCTTTTACCGAGTTACTTTTTCATAACTGGACCTTAAAGGGAGTGTGAGGTATATATCTATTTTCATCATCATCTGCCTAGCCTTTTAACAACTATATAGGTGTTGGCTTCCAGTCATACCGGTTTCCACAACCAGACCTCCACAACCCATAAACTAGGTAACATGGTACTTCTTGGTAAGACTGCAGTCAGATTTACTGACTTCTGACAATCCGTAACGACTGCCAAAGATGTACAAATGGCAGCAGGGACCAACGGCTTAACGTGCGTTCTGAGGCACGGAGAGCACGTTACTACTGACCTACCTATTTTATTAGACTACTAGCAGCGCCCCGCTATTTCCCGTGGGAATATCGGCGTACAGATTCTATATATTAATCGTGGTTATAAACCATCTGTGTGCCAAATTTCATCCAAATCCGTATAGCAGTTTTTGCGTGAAAGAGTAACAAACATCCATCCATACTTAAAACTTTCGCGTGTATAATATTAGTAGGATAAATTAATGACACGGCACCATTGTGGCAATAGTTCCCCTCTTCGAGGAGTTGTATTAAGGGAGAGGCGTCACGGCGTTCTTACCTTTCACCTGACCCAGATACTCACCGGACACGGATGTTTCGGGAGGCACCTGTTTCGTATTCGGCGGGAGGACACTTCCGGGTGTCGATGGCCCGGAAGACAAGGGTGGAGGTTTGCCCTACTTGGGCGGAGCAACGCCGTATCCTCGTCGAGGCGATCGGCGGCAGTGACCTCTCGCTTCCAGTTCTGGTTCAATCCATGGTCCGTAGCGAGGAGGCACGGGAAGCGGTCATCTCCTTCTGCAAAGCAGTAATGCCAGCGAAGGAGGAAGACACAGGGAGGAAACCTCATGCCCCGGTCGTGGGGAGTCACAAGGCGATTCCCGGCCACCGTAGGCACGGGTTTGCATATTGCTATGGGTGGCTCGCCGGCTGATAACAACTAGGCCCGAGTCGACGGCGCGTCGTGTTCCACGTGCGTCTCATAGAGATGTCAGCAAAGAAGACGGGGCCCAATAGGTTCAGTGCCCGCTAGGGTACAGGAATTTGTTCGAAAGAGCTACCGCGGCCCTGGAACGCAAAGCGCACTAGGAGGAACACGGGTGGGTTTTAATCAGTAATATAGTCTGACACTACCTTGCCCTCTGCCCAGAGCGGAAGTCGAAAGTTATTTACTCAGTGTTCGTACTAATACTACTTTATGCCACACATTTTATGTCTGAGAATATAAGCAAGGTCTCGCGGCCCTAGAATCTTACTATATTAGTTTATAAATAAAAGAAGAAAGTCTATAGTTTGACCTCTATCCGTCATTGATGGTCATCATGTTTATAATAGGTATTGGCTAACTATCTCTGTAACAAATTGATATGTTACGTTATAACTCGATGATGTCATCAAATGTTAAATACTTAATTACAAAACCTTGAGACAATTATCTAAACTTATCTTATGAGCTTCAAACAATGATCGGTTTCATTTAATGTTCCCATGCGGCTGATCGTTGACCCTGCAAGTGAAAACTTCAATCACCGTAAAATATAACAATAAAACTGACTCACTAAGTTTTTCATTAGAAACGAAAGCCGCTAAAACAATTCAATAGCTTGTTTTACGTACGTTCACAGATTAATTCAAGACTCGTATCATTGGAGCCGCGCACGCGCATCTCAGCAAATCATGCCTTTTATTGGAAACGCTTCAATACAGATAGATTATTTCTCGTTTTTACATTATGCTGCACCTGCAGGAGAAATTCATTTTAGTGAATATTACGGATGCATGATTTAATTTAGTACCTGCTTGGCAATTCTTGAATAATAATCCGAATAGGTAAATACTAACAATAGCAAACAAATCTCAGTATAAATACACGCTCGCTTTCTAATCGCAATGTATGCTAATATAATAATGGAGAAGAAAAGTTAATCTTCTAAGCGATTCCCATTCATTAGTTTAAAAAACTTTCAGCTCGTTACCAGCCAATTAAAAGTCACGTCAGTCGCCCACGTGCGCGGTCGTTAATCAGAGCCGAAAGTGACTCGCTAACATTATCATGGTAATTGTACTTCAACTTGACTATGCAAGTTACAAATAAACTACCTGGCTGCAAGATGATGACATACAACTCAATAGTACATAGACTAATCCGCTATAGTTTTCTGCTCATCAAATAAACTGATGATGATATTGGATCGTTTGTCGAGAAAGAACAAATAGGGCAGGGATGGCCAACTATCGGCACGCGTGCCAGTGGTGGCACGCTACAAAATAATTCTGGCACACCAAATTAATGATTGATTGGGTCAAGATCAGCTTTAATCATGCTTAAATTAAGAAAGAAAATGTGTTACTTAAATGCTACCTCACATTTTACCAATATCTTAAATTTTCCTCAATTTTTCTTTTTTTTCCACGTTATTATAGGTTTTGTAATTATATGATTTAAGCCAAGATTCGTTGGTTGTAGAATTTTTTCGAAAGAGTCACTGCGGCCCTGGAACGCAAAGGGCACTAGAAGGGTCACGGGTGGGTTTTTAGTCAGTAAGAGCCTGACACTCTTCCGCTCTACCAAGAGCGGAAGAAGTCAAAATTTAAAAAAAAGGCAAGATCCGTTACGCCATGGCCAGTTTAATATACTTTTCTTTTTACAAACAATGGCGCGATCTACTATAAAGGTTCGCTATCTCTGAAATAGGGTATACTTGTACACGCGGGCGGCGCTTGTGCGCGCGGGTGTGCAAGTTCGCAATCAAAAGAAATAAAATGTGTTTATTTTGGACAGATATGTCGTGCATCTAATAAAAAAAAACACAAAGCAAAAGGTGTAGGTACTGATAATTACAACTAGGAAAAATATGTGTATAATCCACGTAAAACGTATCTCGCTCACAAGTAATTCTACCAAAATTTCAGCCTATTTACCCTCTAGCTAAAGGTGAATTGATAAAAAAGAAGAATCTTAATACAAATAAACTCATATACACAGTCATTTGAGTGAAATTATAGTCAGTTAACCGAGTTTCATATTTCAGACAGCGATTGTTCCACCCCAATTAAAGCTAACTTTTATATTATACTATGAATTATGCGTCTCGTACCGATGAAAGTAACTCAAAACAATTTACATGACGCAGAATATTTTTTCTGAATGACCCAACCAGAAGCCGTGGTAGCAAACTTTGTAGAATACGGCAGGACGAGCTGGACAAAACCTCCTCCTTTAGCCACGAATAAAATAAAAGCTGGAAGCCTTTGGGAGAGGAATGATTCAGGCTAGCAGTAATCAGAAGTTTTGAGGCAGGAGCAGCTATGAACCTTGTATTTTTAGTCAGAAAAAAACCGTAATTGTCGTGGTACACTCGGTTGGAACGTAGTATAATGAAGGAGTAAAGGAACAAATGAATTGAAGGAATGGTATGAAAATAAACATTTTATCGTACATCATTCAATTCATCGAATTGATTATAAACTTCATCAGTAGGTACATTTTCCATCTGTACATACAATCGCAGTAATAGTTTCGCGCACCTATGGCTGGGTACAGCCAATAGCATACGCGCTATGGATAACCGTCTACACCAAAACGAGTCGTAACCGAAAAATTCTTGCATTTTTTTTCGCCAAGCCCCAATCCGCCAAGTCCGTATGTCCGACAAGGAACATCGTTCCAAAACCATGAGATAGGCCAGTGGCGAATACCTTCTGGGCGAATAGGACGTCTCATGAAATCCTACAATCACTGTCTGATGTAAACGGTCCTGATGTGCCAAGGAAGTCTAGAGTATACTTATGGTAGTAGGACTATAGATACTGTAAACCTTATGAACACTCCAGACAGCAAGCGGGAATAAGAGATTAGCTCCTCTATAGGTGCAAAAACACCTGAGTTAGCACTCTGAACAAATTAAAAGAGCACACAAGTCTTAGTTCCGAATCATGCATACCGAAGAGAAAATTCACTGTTTTCCAATAGTTTCTCATCTCGGTATCATTAGAAATATACGAGTATCCCGAATGTGACAACAACAGGCCGAACTTGAGGGAAGTCCCTTCGTGTTTGCTGTGCTCGCTAGTTTAATAATATCACTTTCACTTTTCCTCACAGACCGGCCGAGTCTATACGATTGCATCTCCCGGTGTATCATTTACAGAAACGTTCACGTTGCTTCTCTTTCCATTTTTATTCTACTTTCTACTTGTTTAACACAAACAATTGATAAACTTCAGTTCTGCGCTAACGTTTTTCAATGTTTCGTAAGAGTATGAAGAATAGGAGTACTGATTATAATAACATCTATATCATTACTGATATCTGTTTCGATCAGCACGGTGCGGAGACCATAGAAAGATGAGGTGTAAAGATGTTATGATAAGGATAAGAGGAGCGTGCCGCCGCCTCCCGCTCCGTGTAATTGCTTTACGTGACCGTGCAGCTTTCTCGAGTGGTACACGCGCACAAGACTTCGGCGGCTGTCACACGTGCATACCCGGAATTATTTGAACATATTATACTCGCGGAACTTGTTCTGGAAGCGTCATTTACAACTGTTACAATGTTAGATGTCTTGGAATTGCGCTAGGTAACCGTCAAGTTATAGCTGAAAATGTCATTTTGGGCTTGTTGTGGCTAACTGATGACTCCGGTTAACACATGTGAATGTAATGCAGATAGTGTTGCAATGATAAAAAACTAAAAATGTTAAATCCAGTCTTCTTACATAAAGTCGTCAGTAAATTCCTGAGGATTTGTATGTTGCTGACTTTAAAATCTACATCTTATTTCCACCAGCACCAATGTTTGGCTTCACTTACCTAAATCACTATTAAACGTTCACGCAAGCCTAAACTATTTAATCATTTGAAAAACTATAATTGCTGTGAAGGCACTAAATCTTCATAATATTGAATGTATTGACTTGCAGATCAGCTCTAGGCAGAAAAGGAAAGTTCCATGTAAACTTGCGACTCACGATACTTTTTGTCGATCATCTCGTGTGAAATCTGTTCATGAGTTTTTATGTATTTTTAATATGCGAGCCAACAAAGTCAGTCCCACGAGAGGTGTAGCTGTGGAGCTCCGGCGACAACGCGGCGACGTCACCTGCGCCCGCGCCGACTCGCTTCATTACTGACGGTTTATCATCAATTGATTGATTCACCTATCCTATAATTATTAATAATCTCCCTGCGTACTTATCTCAACATTCTGGACACGATAATAAGTTTAGAATCTTATAAATAGATTTCACGAATTTTTGTGTATAACTAGCAAATACTTCTTAATTTTCTTTAATTGAATAATGTAAGTAAATGTGGATAGCCCATTACAGTACAAGATGAAAATCAGAACCACTTTCTGAGGCATACTGCTAGACGTTGATCAATGAGTGTTCATTTGAACAAAACTCAGACCTCTGGCCGTGTGATGAATATTTTGACAGCGCAATTAAGTTATCCCAAATAGATGTGCGCAAATAATTATGTTGCCCTCAGGTGTTGAACTGTGTAATGTGTACCGCTTAGCCGGTCATGTTAATTAATGATTTCCTCGTGCTTGCTATCCGTTAAATAGCTGTTCATAGCGATCGATGCTTTCTTTAAAGTTAAACAAGTATAGAAACTCACCATTTTCTTTTGTTAAAAGGGATGTGAAATTAAATTACGAAGGAAAGTTTAATTAAAAATGATAAGAACCCGACACGCTGTAGTTAATATTAAATTAAGTAGAAATTAAAATCCAAGTTAAACCACAGTCGGGCAGATCTGGTGTTGCGTTGGGAACATGACGTAGCGGGTGTTATCAAATTGATTGTGTGGTACAATCTACTGGAGTGGCGCCCGCGACGCGGCCAGATGTGCTTAATTGAACAAGCCACCTGCTATAACAGCCATTATTATAGTATAACCACAGATTACAGAAAATAGAAAATGCCCGAGGGCCCGCTTTCTTACGAGTGACTAGCCTAGTTATAGGTGGGCGCAGCCGCGGTGCAACTAATGTGTATCACTCGTCTTCTTATGCCACGGGTATTTATAGCGTGATCACTGTCCGCACAAGATTTCTCATCAGTCGGTAAACCTCTTCAGGATAGAGAACCTATAATAGAGTCAAAGATCGTTGGACAAGTTGAGAACATTTGACCGATAAACAACGGCAGCAATAAAATTGACATACAGTAGCCAACAGCAAAGTTTTTTTCATATCCATCGCTAGATACTGTCCAACAATCGCAATTACATTATTATCAGAATGTTAATGCCTTTGATACAAATTTGCAACTAATAATTCTCAGAGCTTCAGAGAATAATTTAATTTGTACATACATAAAATTATGCTGTTTTCACGTATAATGTCTCATTAAACGCCCTCATGCAGATATACATGTCTACTATATTCTGAGATCGACAGATGAGACTTTCTGTGCTTTCTAACCAGCGAGCGATCGAGTGTCTGGGGTGAAATCGCTGGCAGCGCCCGCGCAGCTGCCGGACATACTGAGTCTGCTGCATATAGCGATGCAGCTGCTTCACGCGTGCCGCAGAGGAAATAGTTATTTACAAATTCCGCTCAGGACCGAAAAATGTATACACAATCTTAATTAACCTGTCAAAGCACCCGTTCTTCTTTTCAAGTTATATTTTAGGTTTGACTTCTTCCCATTGCATTGATTACGTAATACCAATAAACAAAACCATTCCAAGTGTCACTATGTACAAACATACACGACCTTGTGCCATAATAAGGTGAAGGCCGCGCGTGGTTTCCTCTCGACGCAGCGGGAGCGGCGCGCGCAGTGAAAGATGCAGCCGGTGCAGTTCCGGAGTAGCTGCACTGGGTTACTGGGTCAGCCCCACGCAGCGGGGTGGGGTGGTAGTGGTGGGGTGGCTCGATGGGGGGGTTCCGGTGGGTGCCGCGTGCGCCTGCGCACTGTGCTCGTCGCCATGGCTGGTGAGGCTGCTCGCTAGCCCCATGCCGCCCGCGCCTCCGTCGCGTCCTCGGCTTGTGTTCCTCCTGGTTGTTCAACGTGTTCCGTTGGTTGCAGGCCGCTGACTGACCACACTGTGACCATGAAGAGGACCAGGCTGCTGCTGCTGGCCGCTGTGCTCTTGCTACGGGTGAGTCATCTCTCTTAATTACCGTGACAAAGAAATTAAGTGAAACTTGAGACAATTCTTTATTCTCTAACTATTTTGTGATTACTACTAGTTACAGTCCGATTTCTTTTTAAAGACACAGTTTTCACTGTAATATATTTACGTGCATTATTTCATTATTTTTTCTTTAGTCTATCTGCTTTCTGATAATAGAAACTTTTTAAGACTAATTTTACTCTTTATAAGTTATCTCATCGTATAAGAAAACTAGTATTTAAATGGTGCTTGCGAAATTACTGAGTCAGGGATAATTATGACTTAAGAATTTAGTTTCAAAAAGTTTTATAGAATCGTATCAATCTACGCTTTGCTATTGCACATGTTTGTATTTGTTTAGGGTTAACAAGCATTTAGTTTACTATTTTTGTTAATCTCAAAATACTGTTAAATTATATTTAGCTTAGTATTTACCGATAGATCAATCCTAATTAAGGCTAGTATCGATGAAGTTTATAATGGCATAGTAACACATAAATCCTAATTTAAATAAAAACAGTTAGGAGCATGATGCTGGCAATCATCCGACGCGTGCTGCGCCAGTCCCGTTGGCGCGGACATCTCGCTGATATACGAGTATCAGAGCAAATAACCGTCCAGTAACCAACTTGCTGCAAATCATTCTTTACTCAAAAATAAATATTGTACCGATGAATCGAACTATCTAGAACGATCTGTTACCGAGAAAGGTGTTTCAGGGATCTATCTCAGATCGTCACCCTGGCAACACCAAATTAGGCAAAATAACACTGGTGGAACAGAGGACAGAGACTGCGGAATCAAATCGTCATACCTAAGATTAGAATGTAGGTCTAACGATTCATAAAAGTAACGTTAACTGCTGTATTTTAAGAAATAACGTAAATAAGCGATGTTACATGAAGCGCGGCGCAAGTAGTGGGTAGTGAGAGCACGTAAGTGTGTAAGGCACGCGGTGCTCTGTCGAACGCTTCTACTTACATTATTCAGCTTTTTCCGCTCGCGTTCTCGCCAACTAGGCTAATGATTCCGTTAGCACATCCACAAAACAGTGGACCATTGGAAACTAACTGCGTATATTGATACGTATAAATGCGTACGAGGGAAATTAATTTATATTCTTGCTACAATCCCGATGGTTTTACTATCCCAAACCTTTTCACGGGCTTTAAATTGACGGAGAAAAATAAGCATCTAAATAATAAAAAACAGCAGATGTGTTGAGTAATAATAGCTTCTGTAACATAGAATAAGTCCTAAAGACCTTCAACAATGAAGCAGTCGTTGACCGTCAAAGCACCTTTATCTACGAGCACTTTCACTGATATTTCGCATCTTTGTAAGGAAATGACGTAACTCGATTATGCAAGTGATTCCGTTTTTGACCATGACGAAGTTCTTACTATCTGAACAATTGATTGACTGTTATGTCGTTCGAAAAAATGTTATAACAGCTATTACAATGATATTGATCGCAATTTGATTAGTTAATAAACCGATATAACGATTAATTCATCTCTAATAGGAAAGCTTGTTCTCGAGCAGGTTTTTAATGCTAATTTAGCTTACTGTCACACCTATTGAATTTCATAATTGATTTACTTAATCCTGTTATGTACCATCAGAGATTTGGTATATTTTATTCATTAGCTAATGATAATAATAAACTCTCGAATTTCTCTAAATGTTTTGATAATAATATAATCGAACTTCGATTTAAACTTTTCTGCCAAACAAAGTCGATTTTTCAACGAAAATATTTTTCATTTTAGTTTAATTATTAATCAGATATGGTTCCACAATTTTCCCTCAAATTATCACTTAGCCCGTGCTAATCAGTACAAGTGAACTTCATAAAAGCCGAATATTAGGATTACAATGATTGCTAAAGACTGCAGTCGACAATACACGAAGATAGTAGAAACTGAGTCGTCGACACTGTCAAACGTCTCGCTAATTCATGTTAGAAAGCAATTGTAGAGAATGTGTAAACTGACGATCGCTTTCGATTATCGGCCGGATTTATAGACGCCGTTGTCTATTCTAATCGATCAGTTAAGCTTACGGCCGTTGCTGGGGCTTTTAATCATAGTTTTACTGTCTATTTAATCACAGGTTTATTATTTTGTGACAGGTTCATTAATTCTCTAATTAAAGTAACTTAGACTGATCTCACACTCATCAATGCTTAGCTACAAGGCCCATGGTAGGCAGTGTCTAGTATTTTTTGGTCTCAGTAAGTCAATTTGCAAATTTAAGTACGTTCAAAATTGTTTGAACCTTTAGCTGCTAAACGATATTCTAGTTTGAAAATTAAATTTTCTAAAGCACTTTGTTTATAACTTCCTAAGAACGTTTTCACCGGAAATATTAAAAGTTGGAACAATAGTGAGATCGCGTTTCGTTCAGGTAGGTGTTTCAAGAACGTTAATTAAAACCTGCTAAACAATAATTCTATAAAAGCGCCCATAGACTTGCACTTTGGAGGACTTAATGAAAGCTAATGATGCAATTAGCGTAGCCACGTACTGGGCCTAAACAATTTAAGGAGTTAACCATCGACTCGAATAGATGAAAAGTTCGTTTTTTTATATGTACTTTCTTATTGTTATTAACGAACTGTGATTTAAAACGAAGTCCCTTCAAGTCCAAACACACGAATTCATCTGGCTCTTATTGATTTTCTTTATCTCCCTGCCTCATTCGTATCCACACTTTCTCGAAGTAAGGGAAAGTGTTCACGAGGATTTGTGACACCACGTTCGAAGTTCAAGCTCATGACATTTGCTATATCTTGTTAACGACTCGCCTGCGGTAACCGCCGTATACATACACATACATACATGCATAGGTACCCCTTTCCATTTATCGTCAGAGATTTCGTGAGATCGTCGCCGTATAATCTGAACAGCTTGATTTCACAAGCACGTTCGTAATAAGTCGTTTAGGAACCCGAGTTGTTACCTACTCATATGATCTCAGGATAAAAAGTCCATGGTGCCGATTATGACGTTGTAAAGAGGCCGACAAGTCGGTCGGTTAGTCGGCCAAGTCGGTCGATTAGTCGGCCAAGTCGATCACGGTTTCGGGGAATTCTGTGAGGCTTCGTTTACACCTGATTCGAACGCAAGTCGCAACCGCCGCCGCGGCGCCGTCGCCTGCGTACGTGTAAATTTCGAAAAAATCAACTGAAGAGTGGAAAATACTTGGAAAAAGCATTGAATTGCTGAAGCCATTTCAAGAGGTTACCAAGATTATTAATTTAAGTTACTCTTCGGTGTCTGAAGTAATACCTCATCTGTAAACCTTACAAAAATATCAAGAAATTAACGATAACGAAAACGAAGAAATCATGGAAATGAAAGTCCTGCTGGAAAGTTATTTGAAGAGTAGGTTTTTATTTACCACTAGCAGCGCCCCACAGTCTTAATCGCGTCATTCCCGTTCCTGTGGGAATATGGCGATAAAATATAGCCAATGTCACCCTGGAATAGTGTAGCTTCTAGGTTTGCCAACCATACTTAAAAAAAAGGTATCCAACTTTATTTTGGATAAATATAATTTTTACTTTTGCATAAAAATAAAGTATGGGAAAATACTTTATTTCTAATCTGTACTGTGATGCGTAAAACGAAACATGCATATCTATACTTAATATTATAAAGCTGAAGAGTTTGTTTGTTTGAACGCGCTAATCTCAGGAACTACTGGTCTGATTTGAAAAAATCTTTCAGTGTTAGATAGCCCATTTATCGAGGAAGGCTATAGGCTATATATCATCACGCTAAGACCAATAGGAGCGGAGCAGTCATGAAAAATGTGACACAAACGAAGTTGTGCGGACAGCTAGTTAAGGATAATGATGAACTATTTATCAAAACCTGCAAGGATTATCAATTAATACTATTGAACAAACTGAACTTCCTAATATATCTTTGAAAAAATGAGTTGAATTTATATATTTTGAAATGGTAGTTACAAAGGCCAGTCTTGTACAGTTAATATGGCTTTAAATATATTAAGATGGGATATATTCAGAGTTAGTAAGAGTAATAGAGATCCAAAGAAAATCTAAACCTATATCATAAAGAGGATTTTTTAAGTATGTATTTATTTGTTTATAAATACATCCCTGGAAGTACTAATCTGATTAATCGGATCATCGACTATCAACAAAGAACAATAAACAAAATAAACTATTAGGCTGTCATAAACGCTTTGCGATCAAAGCCTTTTTGCAAGAAACGGTATAAAAAAGTAAACAAAAAAATGTTATATGCTTAAAATATGCTGAAAAATACTTTTTTTTTCATCCCAATACATTATTTTTTTCCAGTCCAAATAATTAATAGGTTATTTTTTCTTAATAGTTGGCAATCCTAGTCTTACCAACAGTGAAAGAATTTTTCAAACAAACAATCATATCCTTCCACACCACTATATACATTTTTTGAGAAATATATACAAAGTAAGAAGGCGGATAGTCAGCGCTCTTTGCCGAATAGTCGCCGACTACGATTGTGGCCAACTAGTCCGTAAAGCCGAAAAAAATATAAACTTATATACTTAACTGCAAAAAATAAAAATATAACTATTACAGTAGATTAATGTGTTAAAATTAGCTACACCTGTTGGTTCCAAAAAAGAAAGTTATTTTTTCCATGAGAGTTAATCGGGTACCTACCTATGGTGCAATTTTTGATATCAATATAGGTCTATTAATTATTATTATTCTATAGCGCATAGAAGTAACTGCGTCCGTAAACTGACACTTAAAAACTGAGTTGATTCCGTTTTCCGTTAAAAGAACCTTTTGAAACAGAATCATGCAGTACCGGTTAAGGAGAGCTTAACAGAACTTAGAGTAACATTTTTGCTTATAATATACCTAACTACATTTATGTTATGTGCTTAGACAGTCATAATTCATTGAACTCACGCATACATCCCAGGAGCGCGTGGCTAAATAGTGGGTAACATTCGCACGGGTCGATCTTAAACTTTAAGTAACGCTTGCTAAGGTCGATTCATAAATGGGGAATCATATTAACATATCGAGATTGCTCCGTGAATCGGAACGCACGTCAAACCCGGGTCGTTCCGGCTGTCATTTGTAGATCTTTGACAGACGTTACGAGTCAGACAGATGGCAAGAAATCTGACACCAGACTAACCGAGGGGTTTTGTGTGTTACCTAGTTACTGGATTTTGGAGGTGAAAGAGGCAGTCGTTCGATATAAAATCCTGGATTCAGCTGCATCCGGTTAGACTTGAAGTCACCCCCAAGATTTATAGGAAAAGGCTTAAGTAAATTCTTTGATACGGATTCAGTTTGGTTCCTTCAGTCATAGACAACACCTCCGGTCTCCTCCTCTCTTGCTTGCAACGTTTATAAATAAAGTTGTATCACACACATCGTGAAATATCTGTAGAGTCGGACGACAGGTTGTCGCGCGTCAGTCGCGATGGTCTGATAGCGCACGCACCGGGCACACTTCCCACGAACTGGCTCAACTAGCACGCTACAAATTGTACCACAGACAATACGAATAGCGATGCGCAGGGAGAGCTGTGGGAGACTACTAGTACAATTTATTTCGCTTACATATGTGTAGTTCCTAAGTTGGGTATCGCACAATCGTGACAGTAATCTGGTTCTGTGGTCGTAGCCGGATACAGATCTCTACAGTCTCGACGATTCAGACTTCTCAGTTGTTTGTCTGAGCACTCTGAGCTAATCTCTGGAAGAATAAATTCTTTCACTGATACAAAGCTACACTATCGCAGAGTGGGATAGGCTACTATCCAGTGGGATAGCCCGCTGTCCAGTGTGATACTTAGGCGGCTGTCCAGTGTGATAGGCGGCTGTCCAGTGTGATACTTAGGCGGCTGTCCAGTGTGATACTGAGGTAGCTGTCAAGTATGATACTGAGGCGGCTGTCCAGTGTGATAGGCGGCTGTCCAGTGTGATAGGCGGCTGTCTAGCCAAGTGTGATAGACCGTTAAAGCGAGACCGCGGGAAAGAGCTGGCCTTATAAAAACCTCCTAGAACCATGAATATCTGTTTTCACCTGAGTGTTTTTAATATTAGTGTGTCTTTTACTAATAGTCTCGGTTGCTACATCCATCTGAGCATGTGTAGATAAGCAAAGCTCGTCCAGAATACTCAGATTGTAAGCTATAGTAAGGCTAAAAGTAAAAAAGGCTGTAATGGTAAACACAATATTACGTACTAGCTTCTGTCCGCGACTTCGTCCCCGTGGAATCCCCGATTTTAAAACATTCTTTATCGCTGCTCGTTTCTATTGGCTTAAGCGTGATGATATATAGCCTAAAGCCTTCCTCGATAAATGGTCTGTTCAACCCAAAAAGAATTTTTCAATTCGAACCAGTAGTTCCTGAAATTAGCGCGTTCAAAAAAAACAAACAAACAAACTCTTCAGCTTTATAATATTAGTATAGATTTTGGTTGGGTGTCTAACATCCACGGTAAAATGTTCATTTTGCAAATAAACACATCAAAAGTATCTAGGGATCAACATATATTTTTGCAATAACTTTTCTCCTGATTGATATTAATTAAAATTTTCTTTAAGGATTCATCAAATAAAGTGTTTTCGTTTGTCACAGTAACGATAAACCAAGTCACCTTTGCATTAATAAAGAAATTTGCCATTTTCCTAATAAAGGGATTTTTGACATTTGAACCACTAACATTAAAGTTCGAAAAAAAGACTGAAATAACAGTTTTCTTTAAAATTTTATTGGGTAACTTAAACAATTAATAATCCGTGTTTCTACCGCGAACACTAACAACACAAGAACATCGGTTTGGCATACTCAAAATGAGTTCATCCAAATCACGCTGTGGAATGGCCGCCCATGTTCGTTGCAACAACAAAAAAAGGTCTTCTTGCGACTGGATACCCTCCATATTCGGCAGAGCTCTTCGCTTACCTTGGCTGAGCGCCATGGAGGACGGTATCGCTGCACCACACGGAGACAAGACCGATACATTCAAATCTTAACTCGAAGAGCTCCAACAATAACCGCCATGATGTTAGCCGTGAGGCTTCATCACTCTTCAGGGAACTTAATTAGCGACCAAACAGTCAGAAACCGCTTGCATGAAGTGAACCTTCATTCCCGAAGACCGCTACGGGTACCACCTATAGCAATGCACAATCGTAGGATTCGATATCAATGGGCTCTTGAACACAGAAATTGGGCAGAAGAACAATGGCGTTTCGTGTGCTTTTCTGATGAGTCTCGTTTTGGTATGAGACCGGATACAAGACGTATACGACACTGGAGAACCCCTGGACGCCAACAGCGATTAAAATCCTGCCAGGAAGTCCATCCTTATAGTGGTGGAACCATCATAGTATGGGCGGGTATTTGGATCGGCGGAAGAACTGAGTTGATTTGGATCAGAGGCAACCTCAACGCTCAAATTTATGCTGAGACGATTGTATCAGACGTCATCGTTCCTCTACAAGTGCAAATCGGTCCCTTATTTCAGTTAATGCATGATAATGCACGACCGCACACCGCAAGAGTTGTAAGACAGACTCTCGCCGCAGCTAACATCAATGTCCTGCCCTGGCCTGCTCAGTCGCCAGACTTGAACCCGATTGAGCATGCATGGGATATGCTACAGAGAAGAGCTCTGCCGAATATGGAGGGTATCCAGTCGCAAGAAGACCTTTTTTTGTTGTTGCAACGAACATGGGCGGCCATTCCACAGCGTGATTTGGATGAACTCATTTTGAGTATGCCAAACCGATGTTCTTGTGTTGTTAGTGTTCGCGGTAGAAACACGGATTATTAATTTTTTAAGTTACCCAATAAAATTTTAAAGAAAACTGTTATTTCAGTCTTTTTTTCGAACTTTAATGTTAGTGGTTCAAATGTCAAAAATCCCTTTATTAGGAAAATGGCAAATTTCTTTATTAATGCAAAGGTGACTTGGTTTATCGTTACTGTGACAAACGAAAACACTTTATTTGATGAATCCTTAAAGAAAATTTTAATTAATATCAATCAGGAGGAAAGTTATTGCAAAAATATATGTTGATCCCTAGATACTTTTGATGTGTTTATTACCAGAAACATAAATACGCTCAACCCTATTAGGTCTCGAGTAGCCAAACGGAAACACAAACAAAAATCCGGTTCCACTCCATTCTTGTTAATTTAAACAACTTTCATCTGCCTCGTACACATTTTTGTATTAAGGTAGGTACGACTCTTTACCAAGCTAACTTCATGAAGTTATGTAAGACGAAGTACTACTTACTACTACTTCAAGTTCAACTATTTTATTATGATGTTTTTCAAGTTTCATCTATATTTGCTTAATTTCATGTCAATAAGTTCTAATGAGGTTTATTTTGCTTTCTTTAGGTAAATAGAATTGGCCCTAATAGGGAACTGGCACATATAAATAACATAAATAAGTACATTGTTCGGAAATCTGATTTTAGGGAGGATTAATCATCATCTCCAAGGAATAGTCCTATAATAAACTTATAAGAAAGCGTTTTTTTACCTTTTATTTCGAAAATAATTGTCTAAATCTTTGCAATAAAAATGATGACCCCTCATCTTAAATGACTTCATAGGGCCTGCCTTGCTAAAAAAATATTACCTTGGTGATCTATCAGACAAAGAGCACCCCCATTGATACTGCTTTACATAAATCGATACCTAATAGTTCAATTTATCCGCGAACTGCTGAAACTGGCTAAAAGTTGCAAAACCTGCAATTCCCAAAAGAAAGCATGATAGAGCTTCTTTGTTTGATCTATAACGAGAAGTTACCATCCATGTCTGTTCATGTGTGTGCATGTTTATAGGTATATATCACGCAATTACTGAAGGGGAAACAAAAGCGATGTCGTTAATTTCGGGTGGAAGCGGATGTAGTGTTGGCCTACACTTTCCCATGCGCCCGCGCACCTGTTGTCTCGCCCTCTGCTCACGCACGAGCACGCCATAATCAACTTTATCTCCAACAAGAGTTGGTGGACGTGAATAAAGGTGACCCAGGCTATCGAACAAACAAATAATAGTCAATATCTATGATATTCCAAATTTCCAGCTGCATGAAAGTAGCGTTGGATAGGTAGGTGTGCAGGGGCGGATCAGGATTGTCGTTTGACCCCGCTGAGGGTAGGATTTTAGCAAAGTAAACATTAAAAACGCACAAACATTTTATCTTGCCTAATGTATAACAAGCCCTTTGGATTACCTTTCTTAAATTCCTCAATGACTTCGTTATGTTGTAGACCACCAAAAATATCTCGGTCTTTTGGTGGGGGAGGGCTTGAGCCCTTTGAACCCCCTCCTGGATCCGTAAATATTGGTGTGTGCCTGTGCCTAGCCCTCATTGATTAACATCGATGCATCGGTATATTTAGATGACGCACCCAACGTGGAAACTGCCAAAGAAAGCTCTAGTTGTCAAAGTTGCGGATGTTTATAGGTCCGGTGTTTTCTTCCGCAACTCACAATCTCGATCAGTGGGTAATTTCTAACCGGTTTAGAAAACGCGAGCGTCGTCCGTACGCGCCGCGCGGCGCTCCCGCGACAGCCTGCCACCGGCTGCTATTCTTACTCGTACATACTCGGCGATGTACGGACCAACTGCCTCATCAGCTCTCACGCCATATTTTTCTAGTGTAACACCCAAATACAGCATAATCCAGTTAAGCAACCATTCAACACACGCGGCTAGCGACACTGCTGATAATGTTTAGTTTAATGCCACCAACCACATACCAGAGCTATTTAAACCAGTAACTTGCACACCAGTAATTAATTAGCTGAAGTACTGGCACCTCACATTTCAGCTAAAGGAGTTAATCTATACTCATTTTATATCTATGTCAACGGAAAATTGCAGACTCCGTAAGATTTTTGTACCTAATCAATGGTATTAGTTTATAATTCATCGATATATTATGAAAAAAATCGTTTTGTGTACAATCTAAAAGGTCTTATTAAATAAAAAGAGTTAATAATTTCAAAAATTAACAATTTTACGGCGTTTGCAGTTATCCCGGGCTCCCGGCACATCTACCTAAGTTTGGATGAATGGTTGTTTGTTGCTCAATCATGTAAGAACCGCTCAACGGATCTTGATGAAATTTAGCACAGATGTAGATTACTCTGGAATATCACATACTTTTGACTTCGAGAATAATTGTCTCCTGGGAAAATTTACGACATGCACGCGGGCGGAGCCGCGAGCGACAGAGAGTGTAACTATAAAATTAAAAATATACCACCTAAGTATCGTGAAAGCATTCGTGTAACTCATCTTAGCAATATGATCGTACTGATTAATATTATAATTGCTCGTGCGAGCTATCCATCAGTGTAGAAAGTAGGAAAGAACGTAGCACGCGCCGCTCAGAGCAGGCGAGGGCGCGCGCTCGCGCTCTCGTGGCGCGGAGTATGTAGAGTGAGACGCCTCAGGAATGTTCCAACACTGTTATTATATTATGTGTCGTTGCAAACACTGTTACATTACATGCCCACTATCCGAACTGAACAGAGTCCAGTTAAAATCTTACGACTCGTCTTCATAAAATTAATAGATGTAAGAATCTGCAAATTGATGCAGATATTTCATGCAATTTGACGTAGAAATTAATGTATGGCTTTCTATTTCCAGGAAGCAACATGCGAACCTCCGGTGGACTCGGCTTCGTTACCGCTGGAGCACCGCACGGGCGCCGGCTACGGCCCGCCCCTGCCCTCGCACACCGACGACCCGTGGCCTCTCGCTACACCGGATAGCCCCAAAATTAAACACTTACAAGTTCAGTGTGAGAAAACACGCATGCGGGTTAATATAGAATTCGACCGCCCATTCTACGGCATGATATTCTCTAAAGGATTCTACAGCGATCCTCACTGTATGCATTTAAAGCCAGGAACTGGTCATCTCAGCGCGACGTTTGAAATCTTCCTCAACAGCTGTGGTATGAGCAGTTCTGCTAATCATAATGTTGCGACTTATGGAAGTCCGACACCCAGCGGTTCCTATGTAGAGAATACAATCATTGTCCAATACGACCCTTATGTCCAAGAGGTATGGGATCAAGCAAGAAAATTACGATGCACGTGGTATGACTTTTACGAAAAGGCAGTCACATTCAGACCATTCCAAGTGGATATGCTGCACGCCGTCACAGCGAACTTTCTCGGGGACAACCTGCAATGCTGGATGCAAATACAGGTTGGCAAAGGACCTTGGGCTTCAGAAGTGTCAGGCATAGTGAAAATAGGTCAAACTATGACAATGGTGCTAGCAATAAAAGACGACGAGAACAAATTCGACATGTTAGTACGAAATTGTGTAGCACATGACGGCAAGCGAGCGCCAATTCAGCTCGTCGATCAATACGGCTGTGTCGTGAGACCTAAGATCATGAGCAAATTCCAAAAGATAAAGAATTTCGGTCCTTCGGCTTCTGTAGTGTCCTTCGCATATTTCCAGGCATTCAAATTCCCAGATTCCATGAATGTACACTTCCAGTGCGTGATTCAAGTTTGCAGATATAACTGTCCAGAACCGAAGTGCGGCGGTCTTGGCGCTGATTACGGAGTACCATTGTTAGGAGGAAATACTCTGGGTGCTGAAGAATATGGAGTGCCTAACTCTCCTCACGCTGAGTATGGTCCTCCGCCACCAGCACCTCACGGAGACTATGGCGTGCCACCTGCGTTCCCGGATCCGCGACATCCTGCGGATGCGACAGGATCTTTCTCAGAAAAACGCGATGACGCCGTACCACCTCCACAAGCGCAAGTCTCATCGACACCGAACGCGCCTAGTCCGTCATCACCTGCTCCAGCGCGAGACGAAGACGAGGTCAATCTACCTCCCCCGCCGCCTCCTGGCCGTCGCGGAGTGTACAACACTGTTAAGAGGAAAGATGACGCTCATGTCAATCTAGCAACACTGGGAGGACGGCCGCGCTCCGTCGAGGACCTACCGGAGAGACTGGTCGGAGTGAGGCGGCGGCGAGAGACGTCCACGCCACAAAGAATTTACAAGCGTGACGCTCAAGAAATGACTGACGTCAATACTAGTCGAACGATCCAGGTGGTGGCGCCTGGAGATGTGAACTTCGCGTTGAACAACGCCGCGGCCAACGAGACCGTCGTTATCCAGTCTCCGGCGAGCGACCCGGAGACCATCTGCATGTCGGTGCCGTCGTTTGTGGCGGGGCTGGTGATGCTGCTGCTGGTGTTGGTGGTGGCGTCCTTGGTGGCCGCCTTCCTGTTCGTGCGCGTGCGCGCACTGGACCGCAAGGGCGCGCACGCCGCCGCCTACTACGAGACGGACTACGTGAAACACACCAACTAGCGCCGCGCGGTGCGGATGTGACGAGAGGACGTTGCACAAACATTACTCAGATCCAAAGAGCGTGCGCGCTTCGGCCCCGGTCGGACGGCGCGCGGGCGCTGTCGCGGTCGCGAACGAAGCTCGGTGACTGTGTCAGATATTTATTTAGTTTGTAATGAGCGTGATGTATATGTACGACTGTTTTTGTAAATTATTTTATTCGTGTGAAAAGCACCCTGTATCAGCCTTGTAGTCGATACGTCTGTTGTAATTTTGTAAAGAGTCGTAAGTAAGACTTAATGTAAGTATTAAATTAATTAAACATACCAATCTAAAGTGTCGTGTGAGATAATATTATTTTTATTTAACTATCTACCTACCCATCAGTTTCTTAGTAGGGACCGGGGCAAAAGTACGGAAATTCGATAAATCGGGTTTTGGCGATCAATATTTCTAGGTATATTAAAGTTGGTTCAATAGTGCTATGAAAGTGGAACGGGGACAACGTGCTGTTATTTAATGGACATACACATCAGATCAGCACTAGCTTCGAGCCTCCTGCCGAACCAATAGTGTGTCGGTCGAAGCCTTTTAGGGGCCAAGGTCTAATGTCAAATGAAAGAGAGTGCTCGAAAAGTTTTCTTTTGATTTTTTCTTGACGCAATTTAGCATAACCAATGTAACCAATGAAGCATTTAGGAATCAAAAATCATAAAAGCTGGAAAAGCAGTATATATTATCTACTTTATTGTATCACGCTATAACCAACAGTTACAATGACGTAATAAATTAAATAAAAATACCAACAAACATTTGCGTCAAAAACATTAGACGCCAGGCATACCTAAAACATACGAACATTTAAAAATAATCCTATATTCAGTGAACTTCGCCACTTTCAGTTACTAACTACATTAACAATTACAATAATTCTGGCCTTATCTCCAAGGAGGAAGCTTCTTCAGATTCGTTTTCTCTGGCTTGAAGTTGGGAAATAAGTTCAGAAATGAAGGATGATCTTCCCTCTCCGAACTGCTGTACAACAACCTCAACCTATTCTCATTGCTTGCAGCTATTATATCGATTAGATCCTGTGAACAAGAACAACACTTATAAGAAAATGTTGCGGTTTATAGCGTGAGGGTTTGACATGAACTTTAGTTAGGAACTCGTAACACATATGGCCATAGCTATAGAACTTAAAACATGAAGGAGCCTTGTCATCATCGCGCTGCCGTAGTGCCACTTCTACTTGAATCACTGTTGTTAGAAAAGTTACCGAAGCGTGTGAAGTTATGGGTGTCCAACTGTCCAGCACTCCTGCCAGAACTCGTTCAGACCTGACGTATGTCATAAAGTCAGCTTGAGCCATGGCAAGCCTTTGACGAAAGGCGATCGCCAAACTTCCTTGTACGTTTATCAGGTGACCACTAGCGGCGTGTTTCTTATGGCTGTACTAAAGATCAACACCTACTCAATTTTAAAGAGTCACCGCGGTCCTTTAACGCGAAGGGCATTAGGATGGGGTTTATTTAGTCGATAAGAGTACGAACCATATCCCTTCCGTTCCGCCCAGAGCGAAAGATATCATTTTACCATTTCCTATTGGTAAAAAAAACACCTACTTCACCATTAATAAAAAAACACCTACTTAGCCATGAAAGATAGATAGTTATAGCAGCTGAGTATATAGCAGAGTTCAAGGTACATACATATAGATACTTACATCTTTTAATAAGGGGGGTAACCCAGCGACAGCTGCTTCTGACCGCTTGAGCTGGCAGATGACAGGTGGAGGCGGGACTAATGGTGAGAGGGCACGATCAGGGCTACTGGAGTCAGGGCTGCTTGAAGTGGGGCTGCGCTTGGTACTGCGGGGGGCAGGACTGCGCAGTCCTGGGCTACGTAGCACAGGGCTGCTTAAACCAGGGATGCGCAGAACGGGACTGCGAGAACCCGAGCTGCAGTAGCAAGGGCTGTTAACGCCAGGGTTGTGAACGCCAGGGTTGCGGGACTGACATGCTCTGCTCACTGTTAGGACCGGTTCCGTTTGAGTCGTCTTATTCTTCATCACAGATTCACGTCGAGGCACGATAAAGCGATACTATAAGGATCAGATATGTTTTATTTATACTAATATTTTAAGAAGAAAGATTTGATTATTTGTTTGCATAGAATAGGCTCCGAAACTACCTACTGAACCGATTTGAAAAATTATTTCTCTGTTGGGAAGCTACACTATCCCCGGGTGAAATAGGCTAAATTTTATCCCCATATTCCCACGGAAACGGGAACTACGCGGGTGTAACCGCGGGTCGCTGCTAGTTAGTCTAGTCATAAATTCGGAGCTAAATCATTACGTCGAGTTTTAGTTTTACTGGATGGGCACATGTCTACCTTCAATTCGTGATGAACTGACCATACGTAGGCGAAGTAATATAGTACCAGATGTCAACACAACTGACAATCTAATTTTAACGTAGTAAAGAATCCGTAGGTAATCTCAAAACCATTCAGTGGATAAAAAAACAACGGTTCTCGTAGCAACGATGCAGAGTGGAAAGTTGTCAAAAGGGTTTTATATAATTATGTATTAGCCGTAGGACTCCATACTGTAATGCAACTCACCTCTTCGTGTAGGTACCCCAGAACCCTGCTATAAGAACGCATCGAAGAACAATATTAGGTACAAACTAGGAACCAAACACTGCGAACCGACCGCACAGTGAACTGCTCGCCACCCACGACAGTCCAATGTGAAGTTGATATGTATGACCTTACGTTTACTAATGCTAATGTATGAATAAGTGTGTGCTATCTACGAGTTCTTCTTGAGACAAGTCCACAAATTATAACTTTAAATTAAATTTTCAGATTCAATGTGTTTGCCTACATAGTTATCGCTCGGTGGCAGCTGCGAGGCGCTCTTAGTGGCCGGACTGCCAGCACCACGACTCAGCACGGGGTGTGTGCGGCACAGGCGCGGCACTCGCCAGCTGGGCTGAGCCTGTGCTCGGAATCTGCGACGTTTCCTATGGATGCCAGGCCGCTCCTGCTTCTTCTCACTGTTGTGTTTCTGAAAACACAATCGAACTGTTTTTAATTGTCACCTACCATATGCCATAGAAAATAATCATCTCATCTTGCTAGTTGCAATCTTCGATAGATTCTACGGTCACTGGTAACATAGTGTCCATCATTTTTGGAAGGATAAATAATAAGGCTGGTTCGTAAAAAAAAAAACTACAACTACAAAACAGAACTACAACTAAAGTGTAAGTATATAAAGGCTGTAAAATATAAGAAAGTTTACTTGAGCACCATCCCGTGGTGTCGGAGGCGTGGAAAACAGAGGAGATAGGGGCCGGCGGAGCGGTGACCCCAGCCTCGCAGCCGGCGCGCTCGATACTGCTGGCGGCGGTGACCAGGAGCTGGCACAGCTTGCAACCCGGCGAAGCCGCTGCCACCACATCACATACACACGTTCTTATGATTATGTGACTCATCAATAGGTAAAGACTTAAAACTAAATACTCATAGTACTTAGGTACTAAACTGCACTATTCATCATCAATAACATACTAGTTGGTACTGTAAATAAGCACAAAGAAGTTTTTTTTAAACATTTAGACATGCTGAACTTGTCAATAATAGTAGCGATAGTTCGTGATGGAGCTGGAGCAAAGCGCGTACATCGGGGACAGCACCTGGGTCGAGGTGTGAGCAGTCGTCCGAAACGGGCGAGGATGGTGGCGCTGGGTGCAGGGGTCGCGCGTGCTGCCGGTCCCCGCCGGCGCTGCTCCCAGTGACGTGTAGCTTGATATTGTTGCGCACCAGGTGCGGCTTGATCTTGTCGAACCACACGTCACACAGCTGTAACCAAAATAATCTTAATTTATTTAACAAGCTCGTTACCCATTTGTTTTTCTACTAATACTGAAAGCATTATCGAATGACAAAAATAGGTCAAAACCTACAAGCAGCAGGTACTATTAGGTCTACTGCTTGTGTGAATGATTACGACGAACATCATTTTAAAATAATTTTGTAGCAACAGTAGATGCCTTGCAGCTGAAATGGTAGTATTAGTACGAGACGTCACCCCATGTTTTTACTTATTTAAATAAGCGATTGAATGGAACTGCTTTGTCCAGGCGTTCAGTATGAACCAGGAGGACACTACAATAATCTTAGCAATTCTGATGCTCAACGCCACATATTGCTAAACGTTTAGAAGTAGGCGCTTACACTGACTAAAGCGCTCTCCAGCTCATAGCGCACACTTTTAGGGAGCTTATTCTGGTGCCTTGTATGAATATCTTGGTGCTGGTAGATGCTGCACGCCGAAGAGTCCCCGGAAGCTCTCGCAGCATTTTTGCGGCCCCGAGGTATGTCTTCAACGTATCCCACCTCGTTGCGAAACCTTGACGGTGGCATTGTTACGCACGCAACGAACACACTATTCAGAAATCATAAAACGAAGTGGATAATGCACCAAAATATACACTAATCAAGTACTTTTGTCAAAAACATTCAAAATTTTTGTATAAAATGAAGCGTCAAATCCTTCAACTGTTCTGTCAAAAATTTTATTTTTCGAATAGGAAGCCCGCCTCCATTGATGAATGAGAAAAGTTTAACATAAAAATGTGGGTACTCTAAGAATATCATTGATTTATCATTTGGCTTCTCTGTTTCGTACCAGAAACATTTCCGTAGATATCTTTTATTTCATTTTTATACAAAAGCGATCTATTTGTGACTTACGAGTTATATGTATTAGATATTACTAAAAATGAATAAACCAGATCTGAAATCAGCTTTGTACGAGTATATTGGAGGGTCACTGATTTGTGAATTCGTTTTCAAAGTGCTCGAAATAAGTATGTTCAGAAACCACAATAAGCAATGCGACAGCGCAATCAATGAAATGTTATTTTATGGAGCCGAAGACGAGGAGCAAACAAGACACATAGAATTGAACAATCAGCTTTGTATTCACTACGTCATCTTACACGCGAGCAGCACTGTGGACGTGTGCGTGCCGAGCCTCGCCAACGACGGCCTGGCCAAGTGTCTAGTCAGCGTTCAGCAGAAGAACAAAGTGATCATCAGGATCGCCATTCACGACAGCGATGACTTCCACAATCTGCAGTTATTTGTTCAGAATGGGATTGAAGTGAAGGTAATAAAGCCGAGAGTGCGGTTGGCGCACGAGTTCGTGCTGCTGGACGCGGGCGCGCGCGACGCGCTGGCTTTGCTGGGCGCACTGCAGCAAGCCGACAGTCTCCAGCGCGCCACCACGCTGCTCACCTCCGACTGCACCGTGCTCGCCGCCCTCCATCGCGAGTTTGAAAGAGTCTGGGACTCCGTAACTGATGTAACACGCGCGAAACATGACAATTCTAATTGATGTATGTATAAAAACGTCTCATGCTTATCCGAATTATTGTACAAGTCTAGCTAAAGATAAAATTATGTTTATTTTATATAATGATCAAACTTATTAGATGTTAGTAATGGGTATAGAAATAAAAGTATGAACATAACAAAAATACTTTTAATTTCATCGCTTGCTGACGATAATAAATTGCTTTCTTACATTATTCGACATTAATGTTACAGTAAGAGCTATAAAACTTTTGTACTCCAGTGCCGTTATTATTCTAAGCATTTATATTACATAAATATATCAAAGTTCTATTCGGAACAATAATTGTGACATTTTAAAATGAAAGGTGACAGCAGTATCACAGTTTACTTTGTAGTCATATAATAATATTATTACGTGGACAACTAATGGAAACATTTCAGAATAATCATTTTTTTCTTAGTTTAATAGTATCTTTCGTGTCTTTTAATTATAATGCATAGTATTAAAAAAAAACCGTAATAAATCATAAAAATATCTTGATTGCTAGTTATATTGAAACGATTTTAAAACGACAATTACTGGAGAAATAAATATCGCAAGTTTGATTGAGTGTACTAACTAATGGTAAAACAGTTGTAACAAGTTCATTATTATAAGAGAAAGAAATAACTATTTACAACAATAAGAATACCTAGTAAAATTTCCTAAAGAAATCAGATTTAAAAGAAATCTTTGGGAAGACCATTACTTATTTCGAGTAAAAACTTGGTATGTACACGCGCAGTCAATACATAAAACATAACATTAAGATATTGCTAATATTATTATGCTTCCAATGTGAATCAATGAAAGAATACAACATTTTAAGACCATTTCAATATTTTAGATCATATTTCTTAAAAAAAAAACCTAGTAAAATATATAGGTACCTATTACATAGTTCAAAAAGTAAATACTATCAAGCTAATAATGTAAAAGCTAGTCACACTAAGTATTCTTATGACAATCATACATTGATAATAATAGTTTAACTGAGAATTAATACTAAAATTAACTACATTGTCTATGTTAATGAGTAAACAGTTCACTCATTAGATACAGAAATGTTCATTATGAACATCTCTGCTCACTGCCCACATAAGACGTCATATTTTGGATATTTAAGTACTCAATTAAGTATCTGCTAAACTCAGTAGCGTAGCTGGAGGGGTTCCGCCCCGCGTTATTTATGGGTGACACCGAATAGTTCGTCGAGTATTTTTGTCACGGTCGGGTCTCTGTCGGAGGTGGGATCCAACAACTTTCGAGCTTACTTCGCGCGCTCTCACATTCTGTTCCCTTTTTACTTGTTCTGTACAAATAGAACCCAATAGTCAAGTATTAACGTAAGAAAATAAAACTTTCCCGAAGTGGCGTGCCAAAATTTCCTTCGTTCTTGAGCTTTTCTGCATGTAGGGGTAACATGCATGGCGTTCGTTGACTTTTTTGCCAAAAATCAAAAGTCATTTCTTCAAATTAGGCTAAGCTAATTCTTCAAAAGAGAGCCAGCACTTTATGGACGTAAGATTTTACATAAATACAGTCCCCGAAAATGCCCGTCTGGCATCACTTCCTAATGCCATAGCTGGAAAGAAGTGGCGCAACAAACTCCACAGCAACACATCTCTCTGTTGTTTTAGGAACATAAAACAATAATATCAAAATAGGTCAAAACAGTTAGTTCGTGAAACACAAAAAAAGTATCCTATGTGTATATCATGAAATACAACCGATTTCCAAATAAATCAGTACAAAGTCGGTGTATTTAGTTTTCTTAGATTTTTAACACGGACTTTTTTTCCACTTTTTAGTGGTACAACTGACACCACCACTGGAATGTCACATGAAAGCAATTACGCAATTTTGTGTACTTGGACGACATATTTTTTCAGCTATTTCGATTTAAAAACCAAACCACTGAACCGATTTTGATGAAATTTCTATGGGTCTAATCGGAAACTACATCCTTTGACATATAAAAGAATTTTTCAAATCAGTTCATAAATTACGGAGTTGTGAGGTAATAAATAAAAAAAAACCAGATTTAAGAACTTCCTCCTTTTTTGTAGTCGGTTACAAATAAATTTAATTTGCCAATTGATAGCTAGCGCAATTCATTATGCAAAAACGTACCCACTGAAGCATTCAATAGTAACCCAAACTAAATGAGCCTCCAGGCATAAATGGTATGCCCGCTGACACGAGCAAAGGTAGAATTTAACGATAGAACTGTGACTCGAACCACACGTGATAAACTAGGGCCGTCAGAGTCAAATGAATAAAAGTTTAATCTTCAAAACAATAAAATAAGATACCATGACCAGCAAGCCGATCTGTTACCGCATGCAGCACCCATTCAAGAGCATAACGCAAAGATCAGCCACTACCCTCGCCATGTTCAGACATGGCGGGGGTAGTCCCTCAGGGGAAGGAGGTAACCCGACCCCCGACGCTACCGCAAGCAGTGGGAGCATGACGAACTTGCTGCCGGTTGCTCAGGCATGAATAACATCAATCAGCTGTCGACGTCACTAGTTCACCACGTGTTGCAATACTCTACTTAGTAGCTCATTATAAAACACTAGCTGCTGCCCGCGACTTCGTCCCCGTGGAATCCCCGATTTTAAAACATTCTTTATCGCTGCTCCGCTCCTATTGGCTTAAGCGTGATGATATATAGCCTAAAGCCTTCCTTGATAAATGGTCTATTCAACCCAAAAAGAATTTTTCAATTCGAAACAGTAGTTCCTGAGATTAGCGCGTTCAACAAACAAACAAACAAACTCTTCAGCTTTATAATATTAGTATAGATTTTCACGAGTAGATTAAGTCAACGAGTAAAAACGAATTGTCCTACATAAGCTAGGTAAATCAAATAAAAATAACAAGATAAATATGACATTGACTTGCGTGAAACACAGCGCCCAACTATTCTTATCGTCTAAATTGTCATTAATAGAGTATGCCTTCGAACACAGGTCAGATTTAGCTTTAACTTTAAATGAATTAGAAGACAGGTCAAGAAAAGAAAGTGGAAGTTTAATGTAAAAGCGGATACCGAACCCCACAAATGAGTCGCGGACCTTACGAAGTCGGTGGGAAGGAGCAGTAGCTTGTGCTTGTTTCTGGTGTTAAAGTTGTGGATGTCACTCGCTTAAGTGTATACATGTATATTTTGTCTAATATATAAAATGTTCACAAAAATGAATTAAGATGCTTCTGTGAGAATTCCAATGTCTTTGAAAAATTCTCTTAATGTAACTCTTGGCCCTAGCTGACATATTGCTCCCACATCACGTTTTTGTATGACAAATACAATTTTTATATCAGCAGCTTTTCCCCACAATAGAATACTGTAGGACATAACGCTATGGAAATAACTAAAAAGCCAAGGTTGGGAATTACTCATAAACTGGTGACGCACTGAAACATTTTCGAGCTCGTTTCGTTCTCTCCTGCATTATACCCTCTCTTATTGTTAGTTTCTCAGCTTATCTGCATCAGTCAGTAAAGCTTATTCTATTTGAGCATACTCATCAAACAAATCTAAGGTGGACAGCAAACATTTTCGAGGCTCTTAGTAACCGAGCTTACCCTCTTCACTTAAAAAAGTTACTTCGAATTAAGCAATCAATCAAAGCTATCCAAGCTGGGTTGCTAAATTTAATGATTTTTTCCTAGCCCGCTCTTAGCAGACATATTCTAATGCCCTCATCAAACATTGCACGCAAATAGTCCATTTTGTTTCTAACAAACTGTGATGTACATTCTTGAAAAATTTATCGGACCCTCGAAAAATGGGTTGACGACTAACAGAACAAAAGTGAACCCATTATTTAAAGGGGTCCATTTATGTGGAGAGACTACATTATCCGGACCGGGTGTCATCCATGCTAGCTACGCTACTGGCTAAACCTATATACACAACATCTATAATTTTAAATTCGATGGACCCAACAAATTATTCCAATCATAAGAAAGATAATTTTCCAGTTAACAATCTGGCAGCCAATTAAATAATTTATCTTGTAGCATACAACAGAGACTGTCCTAGAATAGTCCAAACAGAAGCTTACGAGCTAATACCAGTAGACACGCACGTGACTAGAAACGTGTAACGCGTAGCACAAGTGTCAGTATGCACGCGGAGGGGAGGTCCTAGTCACTCGCGAGCGACAGCTGATGTCATACGTCCACTTCGATGTCACTATTGACGTCCTGGGACGCGGGCGACTGCAGCGATGGTGGCGACTGGTCGCGCTCGTCCGTGTCGTGCGTGTCGTGCGTGTCTTGCGTGTCGTGCATCTCGTGCATTTCGTGCATATCGTCCATGTCGTGCATGTCCTGCATGTCTTGCATGTCATGCATGTCGGTGGGCGACGCGAGCGCGTAGTCGGGCGGGGAGCTCAGCTCCTCCTCCCCCGAGCCCGCGAACTCTTCGTCCATCATGATGGTGGCAGGTAACGATGGAGACACTTCTTGTAACTGTCTCGTGTATACTGTAACATTCGCAAAAAAAAAATTATATTGTATGGTTTGATCATTTCAGTCAGCAAGACGCTTTGTATATTTTTGAACAATATGGTTAAAACAAGATGCACAGTAAATAAAATTAATCCATCATGCACTATCTGTCAATTTAATTGAAAATTAACATTAGATTACGAGGGTGACTCTGAAAGTTCTTAGAAAATCAAAAACTGAACAAACTAGCAAGTTATTAGTTTTATTATATCTTTTCAAAATAGTGTCCTTTTACATCAATACATCGCTTCATACGACGGAACCACTGAGAAAAGCACTTTGTCCACTCGTCCTTAGGGGTCTCTTCAACGGCTTATTGAAACGCAGCCACTGCTTCCTCGGCGTCCATAAAACGTTTTCCTCGAAGTTTTTCTTCTATTTTCAATAAATAAATAAATATCGCAAGGTGCGAGGTCGGGGCTATAGGGCGGATGACCCAGTAATTCCACGTCTGACGTCGACAAGTAGTCGATTGTTTGCTTGGCGGTGTGTGACGAGGCGTTGTCGTGATGAAGGAGGATCCTACTGCGAGGTCGTTTCTCCCGAACTTTTTCCAAGACAAGTGGCAAACAATTGTTAGTGTACCACTCTGCAGTACGTAACTGTTTTTCGATCCTCTAAAACAATTGTTGCGTAATGACCTGTCCTTCCGAAAAACGAGGATACCATCTTTTTTCCCACTTTAGTTGGCAACTCCTCGGAAGGAAACATTCAGACAGTAGACTGTCTCTTAGTTTCAGGATCATAACAATAAATCCAGCTTTCGTCACCCGTAAGAATGTCGAACACAGCATTCGAGTCACCTCCATTAAATCTTTGAATCATTTCACGACACCAATCAACACAACAGACTTTTTGGGCTTCTGTCAAATTATGAGGTATCCACCGGGCACAAAGCTTCCTGACTGCTAAATGTTCATGGAGGATTTTGTGGACTTGACTCATACCGATCCCTAAGCTTGTCCGAATCTGCTGATAAGTCACTTTTTTGTCAGTCTCGATCATACGCCGCACAAAACTGATAATATCTTCAATCGTCGCCGTAGAACGCCGTCCCTCACGTAGATCATCGGTGAGATTAGTGCGACCACGTTTAAACTCATTAAACCAGTTGTAAACAGTGGCACGAGATGGAGCTTCATCATGAAAAGCCAATCGAAGCCTATTATAACTTTCTTGTTGACTTAAAGTTCATCAAAAGTCATAAAAAATCATTGAACGAAAATTTTCCTCGTTAAATTCATGCTGACGTGACACAGGTAATTTTCAATTTGCCGCCAAATCGTAAAAAAAATAAAATTAATAAAATTAATACACAATAATATTGACAAAGAGTTCTATTTTCAAAATTTGAACTTACATTTTTACTATATAGTTTGCAAGTGGCCAGTTCTAAAAACTTTCAGTGTCGCCCTCGTAGAACATTGTTTTGAATTGCTATAATTTAATGTTAACAATAACTTTGATATTTAAAATGTTCAAAGTTGAAAATGAAAACAATATATCTAGTTTTAATTTCCGCGAATATTAGCGTGTTTCGCCTCTCCACGAGGCATCCTCAGCTGACCGTTGAGTTGCGACACAACGCAACGCAACGGTCAGCGAGTCAACACGTCCCCTGAGGATGCCTCGTGGAGAGGCGAAACACGTGTCGGTAATGGTGTTGGGTTTTGCATTGCCTTCCTGCATGTGCTTAAAATCCTTGCATTTGCCTTGTAATCTTGCATGTGCATAATATAGCGGGCGGGAGGGAGGTGCATACCTGCAACCCACTAATATTCGCGGAAATTAAAACTAGATATATTGTTTTCATTTTCTAGTTTGGAATGGATTTCCGCAAAGTAACGCCTGACTCAATCAATTTTTTTATGTTCAAAGTTATTGAAAATGTTTAATTTTATTCATGCAATTACAAAATACTAGAATAATCTTTTTGTTACTTAATTTAGTACCTTTAATATTGGAAGACTTGATATCAGCAGTATAATTGAGAGATTCTTCCATAGCCTCCATAGTTAGGGTATCAGTATCGAGGCTGTCAAGAGAACCAGAGCATGAGGGAGATGTGTCCGAGTTTGTGTTGACGGCAAGCTGTATGCTTTCTAATTGAGGTATGTGCGGCCGGACCTGAAACATTCAGTATACAATGTCACTGAAAATTTAGTATTTTTTTATTGCTGCTGAATGCAACTTTGTCTGCATAAAGTCAATCGCTTGCCATTTCTGGCAAGCAATTGACTTTATGCAGACAAGGTGGCCATTGAATCAGATTTTATTTTTAGCAGGGAACAGTAATTATTTTTTTATAAAATTAAAATAGCCTGAGTTACCATATAACATCACCTATCCGCCAGTGAAACTCTTATCAAAATATTTATTAAGTAAAAGCCATTATTTTGATCAGTATAGTTATAATTACATATTAAATTCATTTATATAGATAGTTTGTCATTGTAGGCAAAACTGCTCTTTGACATCAAGGATATTTTTTTGCAGGAATATATTTTTATACTATTTATTAACTGTTTTGATTATCTTTTAACTGTTGTTTTGATTACCTTCATTCCATCAGGTCTGTGAGGATTTCTGCAACCTTTGCACTTGCACTCAGTGCATGGTTTACTTTCGACATAACATGGACATCTCTGCCCACAGCATGTCAACTTGCCAGGAGTTGCGGTGGCGTTACCACATCTGCAACCTTTTCTCTTGCTGCTAGCCGAACTACGAGACCTATTTGATGGCTTCTTAAAACCCAAGTGATTTGACTGAAAAACAAAATTATAATTAATAAATAAACTTTAAACAAAGTTATTGACAAGTTTAATAAGTTGATCTTTTTCTTCCATTGCTCTTCTAGCTGCTAAGTAACTTACTTTACTCTCCCTGCTGGATCCTGAATCATTATGAGATGAATCAGTTTCATCAACATTTTTTCTCTTAATAGTAATTTTATTTCCAGAGCCAGCATACAAAACAGAATACAATGGTGATCCATTGGATGTAGATCTAGAGGTAGGAGAGTCTTTAGAGGACCTGCTTTCACAGTTATTAGATGTGGATGCAGTGTGGGTCTGTGTGCCTGCAGAGTTAGTGTACACACACGGTAGAATACTGTACGCCGACTTGGAGAGCCCTGCCGTGCTCTTGTAGTCGTCCGAGAACCCAGCACCTTCTTGTATTAAGTCAATCAACCCTGAACTTGCAACTGTGCCTCCATTAATTCCCGCTGCTATTTCGTCTTCGTCCAATAATATTTTATAAACGTCCGTACCCATAAAGTATTCGCACAACTTCTTATAACACTGCAGAAGTATACGGAGCTGTAAGTTTTCACCATAACTTTCATAATCCTTGCACCAACTACATGAAGGTTTTAGTTTTTTTCGTCCACCTTTACACTTTTTGCAAACATGATGTTGGCAGCTGGCGCTCGTTGGAGTATAGGGCTCCTTTAATAAGTTACCACACACTGTACAAGATAAAGATTGTCGTAAATAAGGAACTAAACGAAACAAATCGGTCCATGACGACTTGTCTGCCGCGTCAGCCAAGATTATTAGTCGACAAGTAGAAACATATAAACTTGTAGCATTCATTGTTATTACAGAAAAAATAACAAGGAGAACATTTACTGATTTATAAATTAATTTGTTTACACCAAGGTGCTGCACAACCAAAAAGCCGCAAACGTCTCGTCAAAACTGTCATTGTCAAATGTCAAAATAATAAAACAAATAGAGATGCAGCCACGTGGGTTTCATTTATAATTTAGTCGATTTCGCAATGTACCGATTTTAAATAGACATTGCCATAGATTTAATATAGTACTCTTTTTATCGAGTTTTTGCACATTAATTTTAATTTAACCATTTCATTAGTCAAAGAATACGTATTTTGAAGCCAAATAGGGGATTCAGTCGACAACTATGATGGCGAGCAAAAAGACTTGATTTCAAAATTACAACAATGCACCATATAAAGGTGTAAACTTAACACGCTTTGGGCACATAACCAAAGTACAAACTAGAGTAACCTCTCCACAGTATGAGAGTCTATCAATCTTGAATGACAAAAATTCCACCTCATCAACCGTTACAAATACATAACCAAGTCAAAAAAAAAAAAAACTGAAAAGTAGCTTGGCCTAAGAATAGATAGTGTCCTGGCATGGAATGCACAGATTGAACACATCAGAACAAAGCTTTCATCGTGTGCGTTATACCAGCAAGATAATGTCGAGAATAATAAATTTAAATCTTTTACATAACTAGCTGCTGCCCGCCACTTCGTCCCCGTGGAATCCCCGATTTTAAAACATTCTTTATCGCTGCTCCGCTCCTATTCGCTTAAGCGTGATGATATATAGCCTATAGCCTTCCTCGATAAATGGGATCTAACACTGAAAGATTTTTTCAAATCGGACCAGTACTTTCTGAGATTAGCGCGTTCAAACAAACAAACAAACAAACTCTTCAGCTTTATAATATTAGTATAGATTAGTTACCCAGCCTTTAATTGTTGCGCACATTTTTAACTTTGTTGCACTTATAGTTTTTTTAAATATTACACAAAAACATTTCCTGCTGGGGTAACGTTTATAACGTTACCGCAGAAAGACATTTTTTTAAAATGGGAATATGAGAAAAATGTTGCACCTTATTTTGTATTTGTACTTTCTTCGGCTGTGAAGTTATTCAAGATCCTGCTGGAGTAACGTTTGTGGTTTTGCTGGATCTCTGAAATGGTTAAGCGAATTCTTATTATCTTTTGTATATATTTTTCTTGTGAATTAGTTGTGCAATAAAAAACACAAAATAATGCACTGTCTAAAAGTTATTTAATTAAATATAAAAACACTTCAATAGGTCCTAACACTTTAAATAAGAGCTCTAAAGGCTACTTTAACGTTATTTTGTAGCATGTAACTGCCTTCAAATGACGATATAACCTTTTATATCGTCGTTGGCTTTGGGTTAATCATACAATTCGGAACATTGACACTCTATCTCTTTCCCACCATAAGAAAGAAAGAGAGTCTGAGAGAGACAAACACCAGCCCTTTCGAAGTTCCGATTTTGAATTCGACCTCAAAGACAAACACGTTCGGAATTTAAATGATTTTTTAACTTATTGTTCTATTTAAACAAAAATAAGTAGGTATTTACTGCAAATAAAACTGATATTTATCCTGTAAATATTTATTTCTAGTTTTAATTTGTTACTTATATTTTGAATAATAAAATATCATGAGTGCTATTTCCGAACACGCCATAATTTAAATAAAAGAGCGGGAATAAAATTTCGTGGCTAACGTAAAGAGTTGAATAAGTTAAAAAAAATATTAAAATATGAGTGAGAACAGTATTTTAATTAACACCGGAAGAGTTAAAACAACAAGTTATTAATGCAGAATTAAGTTTCCTACCGGAGAAGTCTCGCGAGAAATATCTGAAAGCATAGGACCATGTCTTCAATGAATGGAGACTTACAAACAGTTTTTCGGAGACGGTTGCTATCTTATTTTTTAGATTTATCAATTTATCACAGACACAATGTGGAGTATTTCTATTTACTCAATATTGAAAGCTACTTTAAAAACAAAACATCACGTGCATATTGAAGATACGCGAAACTCGTATATTTTCTTAAAAGTCCAAAATTTTCACGACCCTTATCGTAGAAAAAATTCTTAATGAAGCTCCGGACTGCATTTTTCACCTATGAATCTATGTTGCTAAAATATTAAAATTTGTGTGTAGCCTGTTATGTATAAAGATACTTACTGCCTACATCTAATTTTTGGAGGCCCAATGAATTCTAGTCTGGCTTAGCAATACTGTTAAAATATTTTTTACGATATGTAAAAGATGATGTTATATTATGCATATTAATTATTTAATAGTTTCATTACAGGTTGTACTGATCATAGGAATTAGTGGAGCGTGTCACAATAACGAGCTATTACAGCTAACAGTTAATATGTATTATCCAAAAAAAGCCAAAAGCATAGATAAATTATTACCTTTAAAATTGAAAAATACGAAGACGAACCTTGACAGGTCTTTTGTCGTACGCGAAGAATATGTAATTATTGTAGAAAACTACCAAAATTACGTCCAGCCAATATAAAAACCGACCGATTTTTCATACAATGCCATAATAATAAATGCTCAAGACAGCTTATGAGAGTAAATAAAATAGGTACTATACCGCCAGAAATTGCCACTTTCTTAAAACTGGAAAAGTTTCACTGCTTTCGGAGAACTTCGGCAACGCTATTCGAAGACATGTGACATTCACCAACCCGCACTGGGCCCGCGTGGTGGATTACCGCCCATTCCCTCTCCTAGAGCGGAGGCCTGTGTCCCAGCAGTGGGAACATTAAAAAGGCTGATTATGCTTATGCGGCAACGCTCTTGGCTGATCCCGGAGCCGATCTCACCACTTTAAAACGTCACGGCGGGTGGAAGTCCATACGGTTGCGGAAGGCTATGTTGAAGACTCAATAGAAAATAAGTCGAAAATCATCAGTAAGCGTATAGTGGAAACAATAAGTCTGATTTCGACCTCGGATCCTTGGTCTCAGCCACGCCCATCCACTTCCAACGACGCACAGTGTACTTATACAGAAAGCCGATCAGAGTCACCAACGTTCACCGTTGTTCCTTCTCAATCCGCCCCCGAAACAGAAACCTTAAGCCCAGATAATCAAACTCAACTCAATGCAACTATAACGTTGCCAAATAAAACTGTTACTTTTAATTTACAGAATTGCGTAAGTTTACTTTTAACTTTTATTGTTCCATTTTATTGAATTAGTTGGTTTTATTGGTTTGTTGGAATTGGTTGGTTGGTTTTATTGTATTGGGTTGAACCTACATTGTTAATTGTTTTGATTAACAATAAATAGTTATTTCAATCTATTCCTGTTTATTATTTTATCTCTTAAAGTGTTCTCGATGCTGAAGTGAAAAGTTATGTATGTTACGCTTCTCGCGCCTTTGAATCCCTCGCCATACTCAGGATTCGCTTGCTCAGGATTCAAAATCAGCACTCGCGGCAAATAACGACTTGCTCTCTTGTTGCACAAATAATTATTGTCTATTTATATGGAAATTGGACCTTAATCTGATCTGAAGAACAAGGATGTGTTTTAGTCAGTAAGAGTACATTCCGTTTCGCTCCGCCCAGAGTGGAAGATGCCATTTGATGATTTTCCATTCTTGAAAAAAAAGGAGCGTACGCTCTCCAACAGAATAACTGATTGTGCCATCTTAGATTTTGATTTCGATCCTGTTTTATTTATTGGCGATTCCAGAAACCAAGATAATGAAACCAATCACAAAGATTTGCAAACACCTTCTGTCACACGTTTGGCAGCGCCTGCTGTGCCGTCCCCCGTTCTCTGGTAAGCGTGAGAAGGAGTCCGTAGAATCAATAACCGGCCAAGTGCGTGTCGGGCCACGCGCAATATAATGTGAACTTAATTAAGAACTGTTTTGGTTGGTGACCAGTTTGATGTCTAGGTTCAAGGTCTAAAAAAAAAAAAAAAAAATTACAACCGACTTCTACACAAAAACAAAGGGTTAAGGTTTGGTTGGTGCATGTTCTTAGATATGTGTTACGGCTATAACTAACGAGGTGGCGCTGCATTAAACATATAATGTATGTTTTTGCAAAAAAACAAAACTACTCCGATTTTGATGTACTTACCTAGTTAATTTTCAGTGATGGGTTCGGGTTTTTAAATAAAATATATCTATATGAGTACTTCCACGTATAGAGGCAAGCGGTTGTAATAGAGATTGATAACCAGCATCACGTAGTGCAGTAGGTAAGTACCTACCTATAATTGTGACGGAGATAGTCTTCGTTAAAATCTCCAAATATTATGCAAGGACTGTTATGCTATAACAAATTACTACAAAACCTACTGCAACACTGTTGGGGCATTTGCATGATCTATAGAATGCTATTTTATCTTTACGTTATTAACTTCAACAGATACTGCTTCACAGTGCTCACCTCCAGCAGAGTCACTGTAATAAGATTGTGGGTTGGAATATTCAATACTAGCTTCTGTCCGCGACTTCGTCCGCGTGGAATAGTTACTTTAACCCCGATTTTGAAACTCTCAGTCCGATCGGTTTACTTTGACAAAGTTTAATACAAACTTTCATCCCTTTCGACCAAATTTGATTACCATAAAAACGGTTCTAGTGAGTTAATCTTAAAAGATAGACATATACTGTCGCGGACATTTTTTTAGGTCATTTTAAGAGGAATAATTCTTTCCTACATATTTTTTTGGTATCTTGAACCGTTTTTGCAGCGCACGCAACGGAAGCCCTCAAAGATGAATAATTTTCCCCTTTTTTTCCACATTTTCCATTTTTTCTTCGCTCCTATTACTCGCAGCGTGATGTTAAGTATATAGCTTAAAGCCTTCCTTGATAAATGGTCTATTCAACCCAAAAAGAATTTTTCAATTCGAACCAGTAGTTCCTGAGATTAGCGCGTTCAAACAAACAAACTCTTCAGCTTTATAATATTAGTATTGATTATGTTTCACCGATACACATACAGGTACCGAAACCGGGATTTGAAGAAAACTGTTCTGGGCCCTGAGTCTGCTATTACAATAGTGTCAGAATGATCTAACATTGATCTCATAAATGGTTCATTTTTACAAGTTTGGTAATCTACTAATAAAAAAGCGTCACTATGACTTTCCAGTGGTCAACCACTGACACTCCATTGAAAGAAATGGCATAGAATGGTAATCTCGTACATAATGACAAATGAATGACGGACGTATGCAGTAGTCTGCTAAAATTTTGACAGTTCCTTTGATCAGTGACCAGTGACGGATTAAGACTATTTGATGCCCTAAGCAATCCACGCCTGTAGGCCCCCCGATCCGTATGTCAACTAGAATCGGTATTTAAACCTTTACCGCCTAAAAACATTACTTTTTTTTGTAAAATAAGATGCTGAGATGTTACGTTACACCTTAGAAGTGGAGTAGGTACGACAAAAATAAAAACCAAGCATAATATATTTATTTATTGAAACTCGCCTTGCGGCTTTTTCGGGCTTTGAATTCACGCAAACGTTAGACGTTAATACTGTCTAACGTTTTTAAACATATCGGACTCTATGTATAATATTTATAAATTATCGAGCTTTTCTTTTATTATCTTTGTCCTTTTTTCATTATGAAATATTTTAATTTTGAAAAAGAACGTTCCGCTGAGCAATTTTTGAGCGATAATAATAAAGGTACGCAGGGCTGTTGCCACATTAGGGAAAGCTGATTCAATTTTATCATCATGTGTTATTTTATACAATTGTGCGCGAATTTGGTGTAAACTCACGCACAACTGTGCGAGCATAATCACTGGGTCTGGAACTGGAACTTATTTTACTTATGACATAATTATGAATGAAACTGTTGAATTTCTGTTATTAATTCGGTGTTAAGTCTTCTGGATACCTATGTTTCTACTAGATTTGTACTGTGCTGACCTGACTGACTGACTGATTATGCAATTTGATAGGGACACATAATTTTATCGGCATCGGGTATTTTATTTAAGAATGAAAATTTATTTGCTGTTTCTTTGTATGTCTCTCCTCTTTGTCGCGTCTCTGCATTTAATTTATCAATGATGCTATAATAACACGTTATTTTGAATTGTTCTCTTGTGCTGAAACTTACTTCAGGAGCGAACCATTATTGGTAAAAAGTAGATTGAGTCAATAAAGTAAAAACAAATTGACCTATGTATATAGGGTCCGCGGGGAAGGGGTTGTTTGTGATTGGCTGATCGCAATTCCGGTGCATTCGAATTTCCGAATGCACTAGCAGGCAGCAAGTGGGCAAGGGTTATGACTCTGGGTCGAACTCTATGTCAACTTAAAACGCGCGAATTTTCAAATTAGTCTTATCAACTTTTTTTGTGTGGTTTTGGGTGACATGAGAGTGAAAGTGATACCCTAAGGACGGATTTTTTTTTGTGCTTCTTCTGGTGCCCCTCCAGACGTGATGCCCTAGGCAATTGCTTAATTTGATTAAGGGTTAATCCGTCACTGTCAGTGACCTATAATTAGAACGTCATTGTGCACTCATTTCTTTTAATAACTCGGTTATTAAAAATTATTACGAGACCATTGACCGACCAATGATCGACCATTATGAATGTAGCAGATTACGAACTTTTAGCAAAATGACAATGGGATCGTGTTGGAATGACAAATTTATAAAAATAGCAGACTTGGGGCCCAGATTATTTCTTTGAAACTCTTGTCGATGGTGTCTTGAAGGCAGCTCCAAGTTTCTACAGCTAAATAAATATCGGAGGCCATGATCCGAGAAGTTTTCCTTTTAAATTCAGCATATTTCACATTTCCAGTAGCAACCGTTTAGCCGGTAGAAGGGGGGACACTGGACATCTGGACTCTAACAATATTTTTCACTTTAGAACTTCATATTTCAGAAACTGATCCCTAAATCGGAAAATAACCTATCCAACGACTCCCCACACGATGGGGTGGACGGGAAAAAAATCATCCCCATTTGACGTGTCTCCCCGAGGTCTCCCCTACACGTCAAATGAAGATGATTTTATTGTACCTACCATAAAGAAAAATATTTTTCAATTTTTTATTCTACCATTTTGTCGGCATCATTAATATATGTGTACGGTGGCATTCATGCCGAATTACAGCTTTATAGTCCCCATAGTCTGATAGTCAGACGAACAGACCGAAACTATAAGGGTTCCTTGTTGACTTCGGAACCCTAAAAACGACGAAATGTGTTGGGAGGCGTCGGGTGCCGTGACTTTGTGATAATCTATACTAATATTATAAAGCTGAAGAGTTTGTTTGTTTGGTTGTTTGTTTGTTTGTTTGTTTGTTTGTTTGTTTGTTTGTTTGAACGCGCTAATCTCAGGAACTACTGGTTCGAATTGAAAAATTCTTTTTGGGTTGAATAGACCATTTATCGAGGAAGGCTTTAGGCTATATATACGCTTAAGCCAATAGGAGCGGAGCAGCGATCAAGAATGTTTTAAAATCGGGCATTCCACGGGGACGAAGTCGCGGGCAGCAGCTAGTCGAAGATAAAGACAAGCCCAAGTTGACACTATTGTTATTCAAGAGATTTATGCCCAACGAGAAAAATATGTTTCAAATGTAGATGTTGCTAAGATTGTATGTTCTATAAAAGCAAGTAGGTACCTACTTAGGTAGTAATAAGAGTAACTTCAAAGTAGACAACATAAAGGTTGTTCATCATCACAGCAAATACCGAGTTTACTTTTTCTTAATAGGTACTTATTTTGTTTTGTCTTCACGAAGTTGTAACGACGTATTCTTGACTAATTAACAGCAGTTTTTCACAACGTCACAGCATGCGAATACGACAAGAGGACCACTACGACCGTTCTTGCTCTATTATCCAATTGAAGGCACTTAAGGAGAGTTTGTTTTTTACTCAGTATAGGTACAGAGTATACTAGGTACAAATATAATTATGTAGGTACCTACTATTAGTTACTGAGTAGGTAATTAATTAACATATTTTTGAGAATCCACTCAAATACATATAAAATGTTCCCACTTATCTAATAGACTCATTATAAATTCATTACGAGACTTCTTATCACTCTTTAATAGACATCATATCAAAACAAAGACTTCCATTTACTTGACAAACACTGAACTACCTATTATAGAATAAACATAATCGACGAACCAATCGGAGCATTCAGATATCTATGGCCGGTATCGCATTGTGGTAGCAACCTATCTGTCCCGAACGACGGCCGCGGGCCGCCGCCGCCGTCATTGTCTCAGTGGTGCTTGGCCAGAAGCACGTGCTGATAAGGGATTACAGCGTCAACAGTATCAGTTGATCCACCGCGGCAACAGCACCTCGTCGCTCTCGACTCTCGCGACATCTGCCCGACAGAGGCGACTGAACTAATTGAATCAATTCAACGAACGTCTTCCGTCGCTGATTGCAGCTCCCCAGCGAGTCCGTCAAAGTGCACCGCGATATTCAACTCTATCCGTAGTGTAGTGTTGTGATATGAACAAGTGCTGATGATGTGATACCTGTCCAGGGTGCTTTATTGAACCAGGATTTAGTGCTTCAACCTAGTGAAGATTACAAGATGAACAGGTAATTTCAGCCAACAATGTTGTTGTGGACTTGTCCTCGTCGACTTTCTAGATGTTATGGAAGGTAGGTACTTACCTAATCTCAAAATATACCCCTACTTTGCATACGATTATGCGCAGTTTCTTACAGCAATCCATGCATGTCTAGTTTCCCATGAAACGAAAATTATGGAAGGTCCGTCAATTTAGCTTCTGTAACCAGGTAGGCAAGTACCAAGATATTAACAGAGTACGAGGAACGGCACCCACTCCGTAAATTACACAGGTATATAATACGGGTACCTATTGGTAAAATTAAATGTCACTGAATTTATTCCAAATTAGTTAATCACCAAGCTCGATACCTATCTAACTCATTACGTTATCATTAGTAATACCCCGTTGTCGTACTTGCGATTGTGAAATCAAATAATTGTATTCTTTCCGTGGGAGGGAATCTGATGTTCGAGACAGTCTTACTAGATCTAGAAGCATAATGTACAGTTTAAAATCGAGATTTTGATAGGATCACTACCTCTGTGCATTTGGATTGCCTATGAATAGTTACCTACTTAGTATTTAATCAAAATTCGCCCACAACCTGTAGGTAAGTTCTACTGGTAAAACTCACGACTAAAAGACAGTTACGTTAATCAAACGTTTTCGAACTTTATAGCAATTATTTCATCTTTAGGTGAAATCATAGATAGGGTGAAATAGTTGTCATTGTCGAATATTAGGCTAATGTGATTGCATTAGGTAGGAGGATACTATGTCCACAAGACAAGAAAACCATTAAGTATGTGGTGCATTTTTACACTGACCCTAGCAAAGTGGAGGTAGGATGTAGGTAACTACCTAGGCCAATATGTTTGTATGTGCCTGACTCTAGGTCAGTTCTACTACGTTACAGGCTACTAGTGCGCGAAAACATGACCGAATTTAATTTTGTTTCTTGGGCAAAAATGCAAATTAGGCCAAATTTCATTTTCGTTTCCGCATTAGACTAGATCTGAGGACGTTCACATGGTGGCTGTCTGAAGTACCGCATAATTCAGCATGATCACCCAAGGTATCTTACTGAAATCGACTCAGCTAGCTATAAAACCTTCATTGTACCATGAAGGATGGTCCAGAACGACCCCAATATCCATGTCCATGTGTCAGACTTTGGATTCTTTAAATTCGTCAAAAACCTAAAGTCACATACACTGCGTTCCGGTTGAGTCATCAAACAAAATACGCATTGGTCTTACTTATCTACATAACATTTATTTCGTAAAGACGTCGATACTAAGATATTGTTCATTACTCAGTGTTTTATAGCTAAATTAGGTACCGTAAGGTTTTGTAAGTAGGTAATACTTATTTAACGCTGAAGACAGCGTGGAGTGAAACTTCTACGGGGAATTTTAATACTTATGTAGGCACTTTTAGAGTGTGGGTTTCAGAACCTAAGTGAATAGATCTCAGTTTATGCAATGAAGATCATTGTATAAACTGAGGTCTATTCACGAAGAGATGAGAACTGATTAGGTACTATTTTAGCATGACTAAGCAGCAAATCTGAGAATGGTTCATTTGAATCAATCCTTTCTGGAACATAACAGGGGCGTGGAGTGTGGACGCATCATAAAGATCAATCAGACAATTGAGGCCGCCACGCTTGTTGCGCAGGAGTGTCTCTCTATAGCTTCCGTTGAATGAACCTATCGGGTCACGCTTGGCACAATCACCTGAAAAGTCAATGAGATAATTCTTCTATAAATCATTTTAGTCTAGGCTAGGACCAGCCACCTATGTACATAAAAGTACCTTAGAACGAAACAGTTTGCTAGTTCTGACACAAATTTTAGTCTAAAATAAACATGCAAAAGCTTGCAAAATAAAGACTAAACTAACCTCCTCATTTTTTTGAAGTTGGTTAAAAATGGCTGTTTTTTAAGTGCGGCTATATAAATCAAGATGAAATTATCATATACGTACAAATAGATGCACATACATACATTCTTGATTACCTACCAATGACAAATGAGGTTAACAAAACTTTTATACATCATAACTTCATAAGAGAGCACTATCAAGAGAATTTCTTGGAATATAAATATCATTGGTCTCTTTATCGTAACGAATCATTTGTCTGCAGTTTTCCGTCTTGTGTCCCGAGAGCGGGAGAGCCCAGTCAACAATTAAAGGAATTAATTTGACCTCTGCGCAATTAAGACAGTTGACAGAGCCCCATGACATATTGCGAGACATTCGCCAAACATATTGTCCTTGTAATGACCGTTATGTATCTATATACATATATTTTCATAATTATCTTCTTATAGGAACATAACTTCTGATACGAAGTAACTATAACAAAGACTGATCATCTCCTAAGCCCGGTTCGAATTTATTCAGGGCTTTTATAAATCAGTTAAGTTTAAGTCCCATCGCAACTTTGTACCTAAACTAGATGACTTTTAAGACACTTAACTGATTTTTAAATTATATAGTAACAATTTAGTTAGTTTGTAATTATAACGTTTATTTAAACTTTATAACGCTTTATAATAATATACAGTCGCAGCAATATGCAACGATATAACTCTAAATTACATCCGTGTGAAGCCGGAGAGGGTTGCTAGTTTCTAATACTTGAACGTGTCAGCCCTCCTTAAATGCTAAATTGTGATATTATTCCAGGTTAGAGTAGACTTTGAGAAATAATAAACATCAATCAGAAAATGGGGGTGAGACAATAGCATTAACATTCTCTGGGAGTGGCACTGGTCATGCACAATCATGATCCACCGTATGGTAACGTAGTACAATAAGGTAGTTGACTAAAAAAATCTAAGTAGTCCGTTAGAAAGATTTCCAACAAATATTGGACACGTATTTTTTCTTTTATCACATAAACAAAAAACGATGACGATACAGTGCGTTGAAAACTCGTGTGACGTCACTATGTGCTACAATTTTTACCACGACGTGACGTTACAAGCCCCCACTCCTGGTCTTTGATGCTTTAAATCTTCGTCAATATTTATAGATTTGATAAAGAAAAAAATACCAATATTTTTCGATAATCTAACTGACGGACTGAATAGAATCATATATTTTTCCGACCTACTTAGCGCAGACAGATTTCCCTTTCTACAAAGAAATCGTTACCTATATATCTATACTACCATGATTTTTTTCACTTTTTCAAAATCAACCGTTTAGCTGCGAAGGAGGCGGGGGGCAGCGGGGGAAGGAACGCTGGACCCCTAACAAAATTAGCGCTTTAGCTTATTATTTCGCAAACGCTCCTTGGATGGAAAAATAGTATTCGCACACCCTCAATATTTTAAAGCGAAGTATCCAACTTCATGTGTCTCCCCTACACATCTCCTACCAGGGTTGCGGAATATTTCCGAAATAGTTACAGTGGCTCTGGGACGCAAAAGGGCATGAGGTGGAACAGTAGGACAGATTTTAGTCAATAAGAGTCTGACACTCCCTTCCGCCCCGTCTTCTGACCCGCCCGGGGAGATAACCAAAGTAGTTATTTGTGCAACAAGAGAGCAAAGGCGTTTTTACACTTCAGGAGATAAAATATTAACAGGAATAGATTGCAATAACTATTTATTGTGAATCGAAACAATTAATATTGTCGGTAGAGGTACCAATTCAATAAAAAGAACATTTTAAAAGTTAAGTAAAATTACTGCATTTCTGCTAGATTTATTTGGCAACGTAACTATAATGTTGCCAAATAAATCTGTTACTTTTAATTTGCAGAAAAGCAGTAATCTTACTTAACTTTTAAAATGTTCCATTTTTTTTAAATTTAATTAAAATGTTGCATTGAGTTGAGTTTGACTATCTGGGGTTAAGGTTTCTGTTTCGGGGGCGGATTGAGAAGGAACAACGGTGAACGTTGGTGACTCTGATCGGCTTTCTGTATAAGTACACTATGCGTCGTTGGAAGTGGATGGGCGTGGCTGCGACCAAGGATCGATCAAGGTCGAATTCAGACTTATTGTTTCCACTATACGCTAACAAATTTTCGACTTATTTTCTATTGAGTCTTCAATATAGCCTTCTGCAACCGTATGGACTTCCACCCTCCGTGACGTTTTAAAGTGGTGAGATCGGGTCCGGAATCAGCCAAGAGCGTTGCCGGAGACCTTCGGCAACGCTCTTGGATAGCTGAGACTCTTCCAGTTTTAAGAAAGTGGCAATTTCTCGCAGTATAGCAAATATTTTAATTACACCCATAGGCTATCTTGAGCATGTATTATTATGGTATTGTATGAATAACCAGCGTTTATATTGGCTGGACGTTTGGTGTTTTTCTACAATAGTTACCTAGTACCTACATAATATTTTCTAGTACGACAAAAAAACTTTTTACAAAAAATAAAACCGACTTCTAAACAAAAAAACCAAAAAGTATTAAATAACTTTAATTTCGGAACTCGGTGTTTTTGGTTGCTTTTTTGTTGTTGAACACACCGACTTCCGAAATTAAAGTTATTTTATACTTTTTGGTTTTTTTGTTTAGAAGTCGGTTTTATTTTTTGTAAAAAGTTTTTTTATTTTTCACTTTTTAGTGGTTCACTCCCAGCTAAACATACCCGTCACAGCGTACGTGGTATAAATTGGTGTAAGCCTTGATTAGTATATCTATGGTGTAAACAATAAACAAACATGCGATTTCAGCTATCCCGACAGATTTGCTATCATTTATTGAAATTAACAAAAAAACCGCTTGTTCGATTTCGATAAAATTTTCATGGGACCATTTGGGAAGTACACCCTTTCCAACAAAAAAGAATTTTTCAAATCGGTTGGCAAGCGACGGAGTTATGCGCGAACAAACATTAAAAAAAAAACATACAAACATCCGAATTGAGAACCTCCTCCTTTTTTAGAAGTCGGTTAAAAAGACCTGTCATGGTTCGACTTTGTAATTTTCAATTTTACTAACAGTCATTTATTTGAATGCCATACTAAGTGAGCAAAATCGCATTTTGCTCACTGATTTCAGGCAGCAAAACCTACATGTTTGAGCTACTGAAGTATAAAAAATATTTTCTGAGTTTTTTTAGAAATTCCAACTTTCTAATGCTAAGCTTTTCTGAGCTAAACCACGAACAGACAGTCAGACTAACACACAGACTGATATGGCGAAACTATAAGGGTTCCTTTTTGACTAAGGAACTCTAAAAATAAAATGTGTAGGTATCTATATGTAGGTATAAGACCAAGCGTAGGGCTGTTCCGAAATTGAAGTTATTTTATATGTTGTACTTATTTTTTATTTATTTGGAAATCGGTTGCTTTTTTTATAATATGTTGTGATACTTAATTCAGAAACCCGCCCTGAGTAATAAGAAACTGATAAGTAGGTACTTAATAAAGTAATTAGGCATTAGAAAGCTGTTAATAAGGTGTGATTTTTAAATCCAGTGGTAATTATGTATAGTGTCAGTTTGAAGGTAGGTATCAATTTAGTATCAATAGATAAAATAGTTCACGTTCATGTATCTTTTATATTCTTCACCTTGGAGTCTTTATCTTGAAAACGACGCAAAATTATAAGTAAACCACTTATCTTTCTGTGGACAAAATGCTATCACGAATTACACCTGCCATAGCATTTTGACGAAACATCTCCATTGTGTATTTAGGACATGGTCAATTACATGATACAATGTTAGATTAAAAATCAGGTTATGTGTGTAGGACTCTTATTCGCTATCGATGCAACGATGTGTTTTGAAAGTGATTAATGAGCCCATTTATTTACATCTTTAATGTTCACTTTAGTTCGAAACTAGGATGAGTAAACATGATAGGCTTCATTATAACGTGATAATAATAAGCATGTGCGCAAGCGCATGTTGACTGTCGGGGGATGCGCTGCTGGCCGGTCGCTGGCAGCATGTGAGACACTTTTATTTGCTGTAATAGGTAGGAAGTAAGTAGCAATTTGTCCAACAACGGCAACAAAGGCGCTTGTGATGTGACCGCTGACAAGCGCGCCTACTCCGGCGGACACATCACGAGGATGCCATTCATTACCCGATGCACCTCGTTATTATTGCATTACTTTAAACCTCTCATCTAATTTCATATTATTTAGCCGCTATTATTTTCATTATCTCCGCTAACATTAAGTAAGAATGGCCAAGTTGTTTTACAATGTCACCATATGACGTCAACAAATTACAGGTGTGTGTAGGGCAGAGCCGACAGAACACAGTAAAAACTATTTTTTTCAGGAAACTGTTTCCGTGTTTATCGTTCGCACACAGTCATTGTAATATGTGTAATCAAATGAGTAATTTAAGGTATTTACTTGGTATTAGACAGTATCACTCGACACAATTCCTGGAATAGGGTAGTTGACTAAAAAAATCTAATTAGTCCGTCAGATAGATTTCAAAAAAATATTGGACACGTATTTTTTCTTTTTTCACATAGACAAAAAACGAAGACGATACAACGCGTTAAAAACTCGTGTGACGTCACTACTCGCTACAATTTTTACTGAGCCGTGACGTCACAAGCCCCCACTTCTGAACTTTGATGCTTTGTATCTTCGTCAGTTTTTATAGATTTGATAAAGGAAAAAATACGTGTCCAATATTTTTCTATAATCTAACTGACGGACTAAACGTAATCATATATTTTTTACTCAGGAAACATCCCTATTAAGGATGTTGTATTATATTGTAGGTATAAATTTTTCATAGACAAACTGCTATCTATGCTAAATATTGGAAAGCACTTCGAGTCGCCACTGTCTTCTACTAGCTACGAACTCGAGAACTCCTGAGCCGGTGTTTCCAAAGAGATAGCAACTGCTACACGGTGGCGCCCTACGAGGCTCACGTTTCCAGGGCAAAGACCTAGAAACTCGAATCTTGGCCGTGACATGAGACCTTAATTGCTATTTCTATTTGCGCCCATCATAATCGCAAGCCAGTTGATAATAATAATTGTGGGCTAACTACAAATGAGTGTCGTGTGTTAATACGTGGTTAATTACTCGTTGCAAGACGTAAGCAAGCAACAGTTTTATGTTAAGGGACCATAAACATGATCAGTCTGGTTGTAACTGACCCGTGGGGAGGGACAAAACCATTGGTAATTTCAGACAATTCAAAGTCACAACAAAACTCAAAGATGACTCTTGTCGATTTATATTCACTACTTAGGCTGTGCACACATGACTCCATTCAACTTTTTATTTTTTATTGTTGAGTATCACAACCACAGTCGATGCTACCTCGAGGCAATGGTACCTTCTGCTTTCTGTTGTGTAGACCGCTCGGTGTATGCTGTACCTACTTCTTAAAAGCTTTTGTAAAAATCTCTGGCAATCTTGTCGCACTGTCTGGAGCCAGATTTGCTTCCATACAGCCCAATAATATGAGACTTTCCAGGCAATACTTTTATGTCATTGGGCGTGTGATACGTTCGAGAAAGCTGCGGCTACCTTTTTTTTTGTTTTTTTTGGATGGGAAATCATCAAATGACTTCTCCCGCTCTGGGCGGAGCGGAAGAGAGTGTCAGACTCTTACTGACTAAAACCCACCCGTGTTCCTGCATGTGTCCTTTGCTTTCCAGGGCCGCGGTGACTCTTTCGAACAAATTCCGCAACCCTAGCAGGCACTGACCCTATGGGGCCCCGTCTTCTTTGCTGACGGCTCTTTGAGGCGCGCGTGGAACACGACGCGCCGTCGACTCGGGCCTGGTTGCTATCGGACGGCGAGCCACCCATAGCTCGCCATCCGCAGGCCCGCGCGTATTCCATTTGGTGATGTTGAGTGTTTTCAGTATGACCTCATTTGGCAATGGGGTCATCCCCAGCGACAGCACGGGAGGCTCTTCTTTTCGATATGTCCTTCACCATCATGCGCCGGGCTTTTATTCTCCAAGTATGTTACGAGTTGCTTCTAGTCTCACCAATGCAGGTGAATGAACCCAGTTTTTGATGTGGAGCGACTATATGACCTCCTTCACAACAACCCATTTAGCCCATCTAACCATTTCCTGATGTAGTTGAACTATCCTTACTCTTCACTTTATCCTATTCCTGTGTTTAGATAGCATTTACCGCTTAACATGCATAAAGCACTTATAATTAATGGTTTATAACTGCCTTATCAGTGTTGCTATCTATGCCGCTTTTATCGCGCTATGTATACGATATATTATTAGTAGGTACAGTTTTCGTAACAATGGCATGTGGAAAACTAAAACACGGTCACATCACATCACTTGTACAAACTCTACTTTGTTAACAAATATAATATTTGTTTTACAGCGGCAGGTAGATTTATGGTATTTATTCAGTACCTACTAGCTGTGCCCGCGACTTCGTTCGCGTGGATGTCGCAAAAAAAATGTCACATAGATAAAATGTACGTACAGTCAATACCCTGCATTATCTGACCCCCAGTGTGGTAATGGACTCTTCACTGATCCCCCTTCGCCCGTGACCGTGACCTAGAGTGGACGTGTGTCGAAATTTTAAAAATATAATATTAATTTATCATCTCTACGCATACGGGATTGTCACCCATATGTGAATACGAAAGGGGCTTAATATCGCGCTCGCGACGTGTTGACATCGGCCGATCCTCAAGCTCACAAGGTGTGCTTACCGCGCGCCCGCTGCCCCTGCCGCACCTCCGCAAGAGCAGGACACTCTCCATAATTGCCATCCCGCTCACACAGTGACTGCGCGCGCTCCGTGTGACTCACAACTCGCCGCACAACTTATCGCCTCAAGAGAGTTATACGCGCAAACATCGCGCGCCAGCGCCGGACACCCCATACATAGCTACAAGGTATCACGAGCTTATTTACTAATTTACATCATGAGCATGAAACGTACGCCGCCCCCATCGCCAGCCAAGTCCATAGCTAGCGACTCCGAGACACTTCAAGTGAGAAACCCAACTATCTCACTAACCGGATCTGCTCCCAACTTAACCAAAAGAGACGCAAATGTAACGGCACGCAACAAACGTAGGCGTGAGGATGATATGGAAACTTTCATGCAAGAGATACGAGACTTATTGGAAACGGCTACCGCCCAATCAGAAAACAAGTTTAAATTACTGCAAGAGTCAATGCGCGAAATTATATTACAAAACGCGGAAATGAAAACTTCCCTAACCTTCGTCACAAAACAATACGATGCCATCATAACGAAAATTGAGGAAATCGACAAACAACGAAAAACAGATCATGCCTATATTGAACACCTAGAAAGTAAAGTCGAGAATTTAGAGCGTAGTTTATGTCTTACCAAGATTGAGGTGAGAAATATACCAAAGAAGGAAGGTGAAAATAAAGAAGATCTGCATAGAGTAATTTCCGAAACAGCCAAAGTTCTGGATATGCCTGTCGAACGTCAGGATATAAAGGACATATTTCGCATTAATAAAAAAGGTGGAGGATCATCTATAATAGTCGACTTTGTCTCGGTAACTACAAAGGAAAATATACTGCACAAAGTCCGTAACTTCAATCGCAATCACGCCCAATCTAAGCTAAATACGTCCCATATAAATATACCAGGTGAAATAAAACCAATATTTCTATCTGAGAGCTTGACTACGAAGGCACAACGATTATTCTATTTGGCGAGGAAATTTGCGATTGAAAACGGGTTTAAGTTCTGCTGGACTTCACTTGGAAAAGTCTTTCTTCGGCAAAAAGAAGGAGATCAATACATTCATGTAAAAGACGAATCTGATCTAAAATCCAAATTACCACAATGACTGTATAGAGAATCTTCACGTCCCGCTCATATACTGCTTGGTGTTACATTGTTATTATTTTTTTATTTTCAAATGCTCTCTTTCTGTAAAACACATACACAAAAACTAATCAAACACACTCAACCTATACCACTTAACACAATACAAACAAACAAGAAAATCACTTACACACATAATATAAATCATTCTCATGTGGGTATGCCTAGTATTATATATCCTGAACTAACTCTCATCACGACTATCTATATTATTTGTTCCCCAACATGCAACGAAAAATCTATATTTTTATCCAATGGCTAACATGGACAATAACATTCCAACACAGTTAGATAACTTTACCGTGTCATCTTCTCATAAGTGTGATACGGACGCCTGTAACGAAATGATAAAAAGATCCAACTCTTCTCTAAAAATTATAACACAAAACATCCGAAGTATTTATAAAAATCTAGATAATTTCCAGGCTCAATTGGCTAGGCTATCGTTTGAAATCGACATCATAATATTGACAGAGTGCTGGTTAAATGCTGACAAACCGATACCGACTATAGAAAATTACGTTACATACTCTAGCAAAAAATGCCTTAACCAAAACGACGGTATTGTTATATATGTTAAAAACAATATTAAATGTACGGTTGAAGAACCAGACCCGTTAGGTGCTAATTTTCTTTTGTTAAAAATCGGTTCTGACACTGGTATTTTAGCTTCCTATAGATCACCATCAATTTATTGCATTGATAGCTTCCTTAACTCCCTAGAAATCATTTTAAGTAAATTAAAAGCGAATAACATAATACTGGTAGGAGATATTAATATAGACATAAAACCTAATAATACAGATAGAAATAGTCCCCCTTATCTTAATCTAACTGCGGAAATGGGCCTCTTACCTGGACATACATTTCCTACTAGACTGCATAATTGTCTCGACCACATGTTAATAAAAACCACTACCTCTGCAACAGTTATAGTTATGGACTCCACAGTCAGCGACCACGCCTCTGTAATGATATGTCTAGATAGATTTCCCGCTAAAAAAAATAATCCAAGGAAAATTACAAAAATAAACTATGAGAGTGCTGTTGAACAATTAAAAACTACAGATTTTACTTTTATTACGCAAAATTGTGACGCAAATGAAACCGCAACGAAATTTGTTGAATGTCTAATGTCCACGGTTACCCAACACTCAACAGTAGTGAATACTCCTAACCGTAAAGTAGCCCTTAAGCCTTGGATCACACCTGGCCTCCTACGGTGTATTCGACACAGGGATAACCTCCACAGGAAATCCTTGGCAGAACCAAAAAACACAATTATCGCGTTATCATACAAACGATATCGTAATCACTGTAACCTGCTTCTCAGGAAACTAAGGAACGCCCACGAAAGCTCCGCTTTAAAATCTGCAAAGGACAGTAAAGAAACATGGAATATTATAAAATCTATAACTAATCAAACCGGAAAACAAAAATCAGCTTCCAATCTTCTACCTCCCACTGAAACTGCGGATACGCCTGATGCCATTGAGCAAGTAAACCATTATTTCTCGAAAATTGGCAAGCTATTGGCAGACACTATTAAAAGAAAACAAAATTCCTCTCGGCCACCATACGCCATTAATACAGCCCCTGCACGAGACTCTATGGTCCTACTTGCTCCGGACGAGGCCGAAGTAGAGGCAGTCATCAGCAACCTAAAGAACGATTGTGCCACAGGATGGGACTCTATTCCGGCTAAACTATTCAAGCTAGGAAAAGAAGTACTAGTTCCACCTATCACAAAACTCGTTGAAGTCTGCTTTGAACAAGGTGTTTTCCCGCGTATCTTTAAGAAATCTGTAGTCACACCTGTACACAAGGGGGGAAGCGAGGACAATGTAAAAAATTATAGACCCATCTCTGTTTTGTCCACTCTATCTAAAATATTGGAAAAGTTGTTGAATCGTAGACTCATGAAATACTTAGAGCACAACAAAATAATTTCTGATTCCCAATTCGGATTTAGGCCCGGGAAAAGCACCGCAGATGCAGTTAATCAGCTCGTTGATTACGTGACTGGAAAACTGGATGCAAAGCAGAAATGTCTCGGTGTTTTCCTGGACCTAGCCAAGGCGTTCGACACCGTCTGTATTCCAACCCTTGTGACCAAGCTAGAGCATTCTGGGATCCGGGGAACGGCTCTTGCAATTTTTACAGACTTTCTTAATGACCGGACACAAAAAGTAAAAATAGGTGATATCATTAGCAGCGAAGCCAGTGTTGATTACGGTGTACCTCAAGGTAGCTGCCTATCCCCTAGTCTTTTCCTAGTCTATGTGAATGACCTGTGCCAGCAGTCTCTAAGTTATGGCAAAATCTTTAGTTATGCAGATGATACCGTACTAATATTCCATGGTGAGTGTTGGGACACGACACAGAAAGCTGCAGAAACAGGCCTACGTAAGGTGATCCACTGGCTGGAAGCTAACTTACTTACCCTTAACGTCTTGAAAACCTCATTTTTGCAATTTACTTTCGCCAAAACCAAACCAGCAGTTATTACTCTCAAAGCACACTCTTGTGACGATGCAAACAACAGAACTCCATGTACGTGTCTTCCAATCACACAACAAAAAACAATGAAGTACCTGGGAGTGATTCTGGACGAGGGACTTAGCTGGCGTCCCCACATTGATCAGACCTCCTCCCGTGTTAGGAAACTTATATGGGCATTTAAAAAACTAAGACAGGTAGCCGAGTTCAAACTTCTCCGCACGATATATATGGCACTGGCACAATCAATTATAGGGTATTGCATTACTGCTTGGGGAGGTGCTTGTAAAACCTACATGATACGCCTCGAGAGAGCCCAACGTTCTCTGTTAAAAGTCATGACATTCAAGCCATACCGGTTCCCTACACGTACTCTGTATGAACATTGCCAAGTACTTACAGTGAGACAATTATATTTACTCAATGTTATATTGAAGCAGCATGAAAAGACACCAAAAAATCTCGCAACCAAACGAAAGAGAACTATCGGTAATGCATGTAGCACAGTTAAATGTAAGACCGCATCTGCTCGACGACAACGTCTTTATTTATCCTCCTATTTATATAATAAAATAAATATCATCCTTAACTTCAACCCACTAACAAAACATAAAACAAAGATGAAACTAAATTCTTGGCTCCAAACACTAGATTATCAACAGACGGAAAACCTAATTAAAGAATAATACTCGAAAGAATAACTGTTAGATCAGGAAACTTATATACCTATATATCTATTACCCATGTTAAGCTACCATTATGATTACTCATGCTACATGCCAAACTCACATCCACTCATATACATATACACTCACACATATATACACACACACACTCACTCTCACACACCACACAACACGTATTTCACAAGAGCATGCATGCATTTAATAATTTTCCTTTTTTTGTTTTAATTTTCCTTTTTATTTAACTTCTGTTTTTTTATTTTTAACTTCTGATACTATATAATGTGAACCCTAGTACTAAAAACGGGTGAAGACACTGACTCCTGTAACACAGGTTTCACCTAGCACAGGAGCCAGGGTTTCAAATGGAATGTATGTAAAAAAATTTTTCTTTGAGTCAATAAAAACAATTATTATTATTATTACTGATGAAACGAGGGTGACTCTACATGGGAGTGATGGATGTCAGAGAAGTATATCTTCGCCCTGGAGAACATTATTCTCGGTTTTGCGTCGAGGAAACTGTTGTTTATGGAGGAAGATCTGTAATGGCCTGGGGCTAAATCGCACATACAACGTTAGTTTTCATCGAACCGATGGGCCATATACTCGATGACTTCTCATCGCTAGATTACTGAAATCCTCGAAAACCACATGGTATACCTTACGCAGGATATATCAGGCAGGATATGCAGTTGATGCATGATAATGCACAGCCTCATGTTGTTCATGTGGTGACCCAGTACTTGACGTTGGCATTCGAACAATGGACTGGTCAGGTCAGATCGAGGCCCGCACTTGAATCCGTTAGAACATTTATGGGATGAGCTGAAACGTCGGGTTCGTTCCCGGTTCCAACAAGGTTTCGTGAGATCGATGGATACGAGGATGATGCCAGTTATCCGAGCAAAAGAAAGGAATCCGAGCAAAAAAAAACCTAAAACTTTAGGTATATACATGTGTTCTTTGTATATTAATTAGCGGTTAGCCCGCTTTATTGCTATCCAGTGTACCTATATATGTAGGCATAAAACAAGTCCAACGTTATATGTTTAAAAATGATCATATAGGTACATAGCATGATACGTAAAGCACGAAAGTCGGTTTTCAGTCTCGTTTATATAATAATCTAAATCGATACAAAATTATTCGAAAATCTGCTTTTCGAATTCGTTATCCGTCCTCAAACAGGAGGAGGTTCAATATTCGTCTGTATGTAGGTAGTTTTCTTTTAACTAATCATTAGTGAAATCATCGACAATTTGTTGACAGTTTTTGGTTTTTCGTTTGAAAGAGCATTCTGAGTCGGTACCATTTTCGGTGATTGTCAACTCTTCCATTTAATAAATGACAGTACCTAAATACAATTAATGGCATAATTCCATAACATATCATCACGCCTACATGCACAGAAGGGTTACGCAGACAGACGTGTTGGTTCAGGTTATATTATTATTTCCTTTATTCATTACATAAATACATATAAATTACATTTTTAAATATTAAAATATAATGATATAAAAATATTTAAAAATATAAAATATAGTAGCCCACCGGTATCGGGAACAGGGTCCAAGCTACCGGCGGTCAGGGCCCCAGAGAGAGGAACCTCCTAACAATGCGAGCCGTGTCCAGAAGTACCGCTTTCTGGATCAAGCCCTTGATCCAGCTGCCTAACGAGAGCCTCTTAAGGTGTTGGTCGAGGCTCTTGGCTATTAAGCCATTGACGGAAACGACTATCGGTACAATGATTGCTGAATCCACATCCCACATGTCGACAACCTCGCGAGCCAAGTCAAGATATTTAATTTGCTTATCTTTCTCGGCTTTCACGAGGTTCTCGTCATGTGGAACAGTTATGTCTACAATCATTGCACGCCTCACGATTCGGTCCACCACCACTATATCAGGCTTATTGGCAACAATAGTCCTGTCAGTGATGATGGACCGATCCCAGTACAATGTGATATTGCCATTATCGAGAACTGGGTCGGGCACATACCTGTAGTACGGCACCTCCGATTCCACAAGTGAGTATTTTAGAGCAAGTTGCTGGTGGATAATCCTGGCTACGAGGTTGTGCCTATGCAAGTACTCTCCGTTAGCTAGACTAGAACAACCAGAGACAATGTGGCGAATTGATTCTCCCGGACGGTGACATGCCCGACATATGTCAACCGTGCCGTCCTTCACAATAAATCTCCGGTAGTTCTTAGTCATGATAACTTTGTCCATAATTGCACAGACAAAACCTTCGGTTTCTCCAAAGAGATCACCGAAGCGTAGCCAGGCTACGGACGCTAATTGATCTACGTCGGGCCCACGTAGGGCCCGGTAAAAGCGCCCGTGTAGTTCCTTACTCTGCCATACTGCCCTGCGATCGTTAGTGTCAAGCACCGCAGGTTTGCGCCAGTTCTCATTTGCCAAGGAGAGCGGGGTTAGTCCCTTGTCCACCGCCACTACATCTCGATGCATACCCACGTCGACAGCTAGGAAATATTCCCTGAGACTGCATATCTCGCGATTGTGGAGGGTCTTAACATTTAAAAAACCTCGACCACCACATTTTCGCGGGATATACAGTCTCATTACCGACGATCGTGGGTGATGCATTCGATATGCAGTAAGCAGTGTACGGACCCGCCTATCCAGGGCGTCAAGTTCTGTTTGAGTCCATTTGAGTACGCCGAAAGAGTACATCAATACCGGCATGACCCAACCGTTGAAGGCGCGCACCTTATTTCCGCCCGATAGGAGCAGTGTCAGTAACATTGATACCTAACGCTTCCGACATACCCAAATACTTGTAGGTTTCAGTTGAAGAGAGGGATCTCAGGTTTATGGAATCCGAGAGTTGAGTTCCCACGGATTCCATAATCTCTCCACGCTTTACATGCATGACCGCACATTTGTCCACACCAAACTCCATCCTGATGGCGTTACTGAAGGTTTCAGTTACCTTCAGTAGCTCCATCAGTTGCAGATTAGTGGGGGCAAAGAGTTTCAGATCATCCATGTAAAGGAGGTGAGATATAACCTGACCCCCTCTCCTCAACCGATAACCTAGCCCTGAATTCTCTAGCAGTGTGCTTAGAGGATTCAAGGCTAGGCAAAACCAAAGCGGACTCAAACTATCGCCCTGAAATTTAATATACCTCGCTCGATCCTTACCGGTTCGCTATTCCGTTGGATATTTCGACATCCTGGATAGCGAAGGACTGTTCTCTATTGCCCCATACATGACATCAGAAAGGTGCGCAGTGTTGTGTCAATTTTATACAATTCTAGCACCCTCATGAGCCATGAATGAGGCACCGAGTCATAGGCCTTCTTATAGTCTATTATTATTATTTCCTTTATTCATATTGTATACATATTGTTTACATTTTTAAATATTTCTATTAAAGTAAAAAAAAAAAAAACATTTAAAAATATAACTTCGTCCATAATTGCACAGACAAAACCTTCGGTTTCTCCAAAGAGATCACCGAAGCGTAGCCAGGCTACGGACGCTAATTGATCTACGTCGGGCCCATGTAGGGCCCGGAAAAAGCGTCCGTGTAGTTCCTTACTCTGCCATACTGCCCTGCGGTCGTTAGTGTCAAGCACTAACGACTATTATTACCGCATTTCACCAGTTTTGGTCAAATTCCATATTATTAAGGTTATCCACCGAACCGATTTTAATGGATCTTTTTCGGAATCAGTATCGCTCCAAGATGATCAAATTTTATTTTATTTGCTTTGGACTATGGGATAACCTACACCAGTGAACTCCTCAAAATCCTATAGGAAAAATATGGAGATCGCGGCAAAGGAAGATTTAGCCAGGTGACTAGATAGGTAGCTAACTGGCTTAATATTGCTTTGCCGCTAGCTAGTCTTGAACTATGAACTTGGACTTGAAATTATGAAAGCAAACATAGGAACAACTTAACGACAAACGGGATGTCGCACTAACCTACCTCCGCTGTAAAGTTAAAAAAGCTATATACTTACTGAAAAATTTGCTAACAATGAAGTAGGTACCTACAAAATAACTTTAATTTTTTTTTTTACTTTTTGCAATTTTTAGTCGGCGTCAAAAACGAAAAAACTAAACCAGGGACACCGACTTATTTGGTCTAGGTACTCTAGTAGGCGCATAGGTACCTACTAAGTTTATTAACTTTGTACTTTTATTTAATAAGAATATTCACTACTATATATACATTTAAATTAAAAAAAAAGCACTAAACTAACAAAAACTAAAAATAATCAAAAGATGGCGTCGAAAAAATCCTCCGCATCGCTGGCCACTGGTAATGTAGCCAAAAAGCTGGCAGCATTACCACGCTGTATGGCGATGCTTATCCTTTGTCCAAGGTAAAAAACTAAACGTTTTGACAAATCTTTATATAAGTTACTAGCTTCTGTCCGCGACTTCGTCCCCGTGGAATCCCCGATTTTAAAACATTCTTAAGCGCTGCTCCGCTCCTATTGGCTTAAGTGTGATGATATATAGCCTAAAGCCTTCCTCGATAAATGGTCTATTCAACCCAAAAAGAATTTTTCAATTCGAACCAGTAGTTCCTGAGATTAGCGCGTTCAACCAAACAAACAAACTCTTCAGCTTTATAATATTAGTATAGACTAGCTGCTGCCCGTGACTTCGTCCCCGTGGAATCCCCGATTTTAAAACATTCTATATCGCTGCTCCGCTCCTATTGGCTTAAGCGTGATGATATATAGCCTAAAGCCTTCCTCGATAAATGGTCTATTCAACCCAAAAAGGAACCAGTAGTTCCTGAGATTAGCGCGTTCAAACAAACAAACAAACAAACTCTTCAGCTTTATAATATTAGTATAGATGAGCACTTGGACCCCACGAACCGAGTTTCAACCCAAAACGGCTCGAAAATATAACTACCAACAAGGTTATTATATTTCCGCCGCTTGAGGTTCTCCACAGCCGCTGCGGCAGCGCCAGCACAGCACGATGAGCTAGAAAGATGGGATGGCGCAAGTGTATCGACGCAAGTAGCATCCCACACTAAAGGCCTACCAGTCTTCCATGGAAATAACAACATGCCGTCTGGTCTCTTAACATCGTCGCGTGCCAGGCCATTAGGTTCTAATACAGCCGGAACGCCGACGGTGACAAGAGCACGTCGGATGATGTCGTTAAGGTTCCCGTGCCGCGCTATGCGACCCGCACTACGGCTACATGACAGGCCGTGGTGTCCAAGGCTGTTGACAACTTCGCCACAGTAGCAGCGATGAGGAGAACAACAAGGAGCGCCAAGACGTAGGAGGCAGCGAGGCGGAAAGTAGTATCGTCGAGCAAGGTGCCTATGTTCGACGACGGTAGTGCGTGAAGCCAGAGTCCGACTCCCACTGACCCACAGCCAGCAGGCGCGCACGCTCAGCAGCAGAGACAGATGTAGCCATCAGGTCATTTTGAATCACTCTGCAGAGTGGCTCGTCCCACCGTCTCTGGGACAATGGATAGTTGGGCGAATTTAGATTCGGGTAAATGAGTTTCCAAGTATCCACAGCCTCAGTGAAGTACGGCACATCAAAATCAGTCAGTGGGGAAGATAAGATATTCCTGACTAATTTCTCAGTGCCATGAACCGAGGATATGAATGCCGGTAAACCGATATTAGTAATTTTGCGGACCTACTAAGTTATTTTAATTTGAGCTACCGACTTGGGTTCACGTATTTTTTTTCTATTATGACTTTTCAAAAATAAACTGGTTGCAGCTGACCGCACCATAATAACGTAGGTACGTAACCTTACCGTAACCGTAACCTTCTGGGGGTTCTTGCACCCTTGCGTTCGTCGTAAATTCGTCTGTCGTCGTATGTTGCTGGTTTACCAAGCCGAAGTGGTTTCTTCATGTAAACCTAGAAATTAATGTTTTTTTTTAATTACCTGAAAATCAAGATTTGGTACCTAAATAAAATTATGAGAACTGTTGGCGGAAATATTAAAAGCAATACTTACTTACATGGTTCAATAACCTGATAAACAGAATATTCTCATGTTTATCACAATAATAACAATTGAAGATCTACATCAACCTTTTTGTTTAAACAACATGCATCATATTATGATAGTTACTGCTGGAGAAGTAGAGATAAAAGTGCCCTGTGACATGTCCCTCATTTTCGCAATTTATGTAAGCCCAATATCGTTATAAAGGGGCGAATCTATCAATACACAATTCTAGAATACGGGCTGCTACTGGGGTATCTCGTAGGAAACCCCAATATTATAAATGTTTATTTAAACTGGAAATAAAACAAGATACATATGAAAGTTCTTATATGCAACAGAGCGAGCTAAGTTCAAGAGAACCGATAACCCTTACCGAGAAAATGTTAATATCTTAGTCCCACCTACCGTTTGACCCGATGACCCGAAGATGAGTACAAACGGCGTATTTGTGCCTCACAGCGGAGCTCATATTTTTAAAATGATTCACGTAGTATTTGGGTTCCCCAATAGTAATAACTTTTTCCGACAGTTCAATTCATTGAGTCATAACCAAATCATGACACCGAATCAGAGGAGTGGCTTCATCAGCCTTCGACAGGAGTTATTATCTTGTCAAGTAACGTACCTACATCATGGTTTCACCAGCTGTTTATCCAGAACAGAGAAGCCTACTTAGGCCTAGTTTTTCGAACGAAAATGCTCACAAAATGATTGTGGCAAATTGTTAACCGCAAGTTAACTAGCTGTGATTGGTTATGAGTTTTCAACAGCCGATCGTATCATTTGACTTGGGTTTAACTTGTGAATATTTTTTTCCAGAAACCAAGGTTTTGTTAGGTTCGTACATTTTCCACAGCTGTTCGCACCGTTTATGTACCATAGACAATGCGAATAACTGAAATAATAAAAATGAGGCGCTGATTATAACGATTCGAAGACTAGGTATAACTTATCAATGATTCAGACTTACCCGATAACAAGAAGATAGATATTGATATCAATAACTTGTGAAACTGTCTTTGTTTTAACTGAAGTTGATCATTAACGATATCTTTGTGGTTTGCTTTTTTATAATAGGTAAGTAGTACCTACCTATTTGCCTTTTCCTTTAGGAAGGATTTATGAATTATGAGGATCTCATTTACGAATCTTATCTCATGCTGAGATTAGTTTGCTTTTATCAATTACTGGTTTGACTTTCATATGTATGTAAGTATATAACGTCACGCACAAGAGTCTCGCAAGGGTGGGCAGAGACAAGACAGTGTAACAGCAGTGCATTTCAATATTAGCTGAAAATCCACAGACTTCGTTCTGAGACAACTCACATTTATCATGCCAGTTATATCATAATACGGGACGTACACCTAACGTTGCTCGCAAAAAGCATTTTCGGGAAATAAAATTTGCTCGTTTTTATATTTCAGGCTCTACGAGACACTACTTGCGGTGGCTCTGCTCGCTTTGTGCTCATACGGCAAAGAGATGACGGAGATCGAGGCTCTGGGCGCGCAGCCGACACACTGCACCTACGAATACGCGTACGACATGTATGGGGCCCACTGCGCCAGCCGCCGCCTCGGCAAAATACCCAAGTTGAGAAGTGGCATTGAGGTGGGTCTGATGTTCAACTACTTGAATTGATACAAGGTCACAGGCCCTTGCATTATATGGATAGATTACCTATAAGCTAGTCGTAGTAGTAGCACATGGGCTACTTTTTATTTAATGGTTTTGGTTTTTGAACACCAACTTCCGAAGATTAAGTTATTTTGTATTTTTTTTTTCGCTTTTTAGTGGTACAATAAACGTATCAATCACTTTGGTGTAAACAATAAACAAACATTTCAGCAATCCCGAACGATTTGCTATACCTACCTAATTTATTGAAGAGTTCCGTTGCCTATCATCTCTGTTCTTCATCAGATCTTCACCAAATTACTAGAAAGGGACCACGTTGATATACCTACTAAGATGCTTTTCCAAACCATCGTACAAATTTTTATTTTTATTTTTTCATTTTATATCGACAAGAGGGAATGAGAAAGTCGTCCATGTAAACTAAGCCACGCATTATTAGGGTTAACTCAAATACTAGTCATCAGATCTCAATCAAATTAGTAAATGGGACCACACGACAAGCACCAGCTTTCGAATATAAAAAGAATCATCAAAATCGGTACACCCAATACAAACATATTTATCATATTCTACGCCATAAATTCCAGATCCTGGACTTCAGCGACAACAAGCTACAGGAGCTGCACGCCGACACGCTGGCCAGCTACACCAGCATCAAGTTCCTGTACCTCGCCGACAACCACATCTACCTTATCGACGACGACGCGCTCAGCGCCTTCACCGACCTGCAGACCCTTGACCTCGCCAATAACGTCATCCTAGAACTGCCCAGCTCAATCTTCCAACTACCTTCCCTAAGAAAATTGTATCTCAGAGGGAACCCGATTCTCCATAAGACCATCAACTCACTGAACCTAGTCAAACCAATCAAAGCGCCACTGGAACTCTTGGACCTTTCAGATTGTAAAATAAAAGAGCTGCCCGACTTGGGCTACCTACCCCAGTTGCAGTTCTACAACATTTCGCACAACCCACTCACTTCTCTCAACACATACCACTTCGCAGCCATGTGCAACCTTGTCAAAGTGGATTTGACAGAATCTATTGGAAACATGAAGCTTTGTAGTCTCAGAGCTACTGCCTTGTGGTTCCAAGAGAAGCGAGTGTTCTTCCAGTTAGACGACTACTCTAGGCTCAATACTCGAGGTTCGTATCTCATCTTAAAAAGACGAATGAAACATGTAACCTATAGGTAAACGAGTCTATAATTTAAAAGTAATTTTTTAATGTTATAGAGTTCGAAAACTGTCCAGTACCAAATGACGTGGATGGAGCAAATCACAACGCCACGTTCCATCAGTGTAAAGCCGAATATTTGCAGGTATGGTATATTTTGGTTTCATGTGTGTTCCTGTATCTATCTTCGCTATTCTTGCTACCTTGGTTCATGTTCTTGATCATGTTAGATTTATTATTTTAAATTGATCCTTATAAATTCCTGTAGGTAATAATAACAATATCACCAACAGCAACAAAATACGCTGACTCATGTAAACAAACTGAAATGTTGCAGGTGCAAAGTATAAAGACATCGCGGCGCACGTGGCTGACGATAGGTGGCGGGCTGGGGGGTTTTCTGGTGGGCTTCATCCTCCTACTGTGGATAATGCACCGGCACAACGTGGCGCAGACCAAGACCACGGCCGAGAAGATCAAGCAGGCCACGCCGAGAGATTCCGACAAGAACGCCTCCGCCGTCCTACTCAACAACGTCGCGTAGTTGCAAACACCTATATTCTTGCCTATACCCTATACACGCCAGATATTATGGCAATCCCTTCTACGCCTAGTACTCAATACATATGACAGGCGAACAGAAGTTACTTGATAAGAAATGTAAAATGTCGAGATAAGTCGCCATGTTTGAGATCGGCGATTACATTGCAATGCGCTCATTTTTCAGACGGTGAATATTCAGGGTATTGATCATACCAAAGAATTTATTTTTTGTTAAATATTATTCAAATGAACATAGCGTTAGACAAGTGCGAAATGAGACGACACAACAAACAAGAATAAAATTCGTACAAAACTCGGAGTGCTATTTTTAATGTGGTGCTAGATCAACGGACATTAAAGTACATTTTGACAATAAGTCTTAAAACTTATGGACATGCTTAGCCTAGCTAAAAGTAATCTAACATGAAAATTCCTGTATAAACGATTTATTGATTGCCTTTGTAGGCAACAAACATTATCCTTATGAAATGCCTAGTTAGTACATACTTGTGTATAAGTAGATATTATAGATAAACAAATAATGATTTGTTTGATTAAGATTATTTACATACATATACTATTTGTTAGTAATTTTAAACATGTAAAATATTTGAGAACTCCTTCAAGGCTTAAAAGGCTGACTAGTTATAAATTGTGCTGTTTCAATCCAATCATATGTTTATTTAGTTGCAAAGGTTTTGTGTACAAGCCATGATGTATGTCTTCGTGAACGACATTGAAAGTCATGTATTTTGCTGAAGCTTCTTTCTAAAAGCCTGACAAAGACTTATTCAATAAGTGAAAATATTTGATTAAATTGAATAACGACTAACAGCTTTCCGAACGAGGGTATTTGTTAAATGTGTGCGATATATTGTGTTGATGGTTGTTATTATAATTTAAGGTGCATAATTGTATGTGAACTTGTAAAGCACTCAAAAACTGTAATTTGAAAAACATGAATTAGGAAAACAGTAATATTTACATTTTTGATGAAAGTTGAGTAGGTGTAGGGTAAAATGAAAGATCTTAAGTGTAACTATATTTAACATTTTAAAATTCACACTAAACATCAAAATTTATGTTTTTCACTAGATCTTCATCATTAATGTTAGGCAGTTGAATCTGTGGTACTGTACAAATAATTTGTCCGTAACTTATAAATACTTAGCCATGTCTGCGTAGTAAAGATATTCAGACTGACTTTGCATTCATTGGTATCCTTTCAGGATGTGGAAGTATTAATTATTTATATAAATTATAAACTATATTCATATTATGACCAAATCAGAAACATGAAAAAGTCATATTACCTACTGGTTTATACTATTATGTAATTCTTACACTATAACACAAGAGCTTTTCATTCGCACCGTCGATTTGGATGGAAGTGAAAAATTTTGTAAGGATGCTAACGAATTTTATAATCAGTCGGCATTACGGCTTTTTCGAAGACAATACTCACTTAGGCATTTAAAGTTCATTTAACTGCTACGGCTGATAAATAAAATATTACTGATATAAATATTGTATGCATGGAGTAGGTATTACACTAGTATAAGTGTTTCTAATTTCTTTATAGATTCGTCTCTTTTATTTTGCCAAAGATTGGATTAATTGCTTAATTCACATTGTAATATAAATAATAAGCTATTTTGGTAAACAATTTTTATTTAAGTATGTAAACTGTAAGGTAAAATTCACTGTGATAACTGATAAGTAATAAAAATGTTACTAATAACTATTTTGTTTACTTTGCCACACATGAACAGTAAATAAAAAATCCACGAGCCCCATTTCAAAAATTAGCTATATTTAAATGAAATTAACAAACTGAATTAAATCATCACAAGCTAAAAATATGTTGCATTAAATGCTATGTTGATCTTTTTGTAATGTTAAAACATCTCCAAGTCAATCGAAATGTATGTAAACTAAAAGAATCAATAAAAACAACAGCTGAGTAAACACGAACAGTGGTTCCATCAGTTGGCACATTCAGATGTCCTCATCTACTGAATCTGCCAGGACATGTTAGAATGCCAGCTTCAGGGTAATTCCGTTGAATGTTGTCCAAGTTTAGGGTAGTTTCACATTAATTTCAGGTGTCTTTCTTTTCACTATCGTTAATAGGTTTGGTTTGCGGCGGCGTGTCCTTCTCCTTCGCGAGTCGCTGTTTACTAAACTTGCCCATACCCGGCTGGTAGATGACGAGGCTTGGACGATCCTGATAAAAAAAAAATACATTAATTACAAGTGTAACTATCTTTAGGACACAGAAGATTTATTTCAAATTTCATTCTTACCTTATTCCTAATTCTCCTTTCTGTACGACGGTCTCCACTTTCACTTTTTTCTTTCTCCTCTGAACCCTCTCTGTCGGTTGATTTGCTTCTGTCATCAAGAGAGTTTTGCCTCTTTAGCACCAAGTCATCCTTGACAGGTAGTTCCCCAGAATCCAGGCTATTCCTCCTCATCTTTGACACACCCACAGACTTAGTGACATTTTCGTCGTTGGAATCTTTGCTGGTATCGTTCAGCTTTACTTTCTTGTCCAAACTATCAATGATTTTAGTCAAATCATCAGTCTTTACATGGGGCAGTTGAGTAAATGGTTTAATATCGTCGTGGTTCATCGACTTCACTTTGCTGTCCGAGGACATGATTTTATTTATAGCTGATTGTTTGTCCGATTTTCCGAATTCATTCTGTTTTATCCTCTCCTTCCTAGTGTCACTATATTTTTTACTCTTCTGCTCTCGGGGCGACTCCTTGAACTTGTCGCGTTTGTCTTTCTTGTACCCCTTGTCAGAATCGTCCCCTTGGTCGTCATCTCTTGCTGAATCCCTCTTGTCAGTGTCAAGTTTTTTCTTCTTGTCACTTACAGCATTAATTCCAGCCTTGCGCTGATCTCTATATGATTTAGATTCGAAAACTGATCCATCTTTACTATCTGACTTCACCAGGTCATCTTTAGTGTCACTTACTTTTTCCTTTTCCCATTCTCGGGATTTGATTTTCTTAACTTCGCCTTCTCCAGTTTCTTCCTCCTGAAATTTATTAAACGTTCAGTTAGTGAGTTTTCTTCTAAAGGATATTCAGAACAGAGGCACATCCACATTTTGACAGACTTTCATTCAAGTATCTCACACGAAGTTATCTCCTATGGGCTCTCCCTTTAATATTATACATAATTTACATGTTGTTATAGGTACAATAGAAAAATTACAACATACTACAGTTCATGAAAAACAGCTCGCAGGTAGATAGACGGATGCACATTGGAGGCTTAGTAATAGGGTTGGTTCCATTGGTAACTCTTTAAATAAGGAACTTTGAGAAGCACAATTGCACTCTCCTAAAATAATGTGAATTGAGCATTGGGGTATTGTTAAGAATCATAATGAGGTATTGAATTCCTACTAATATTCACATTTGAACTACAAACTTTGTTTAAATCTAAAACTATGATGATCGTAATAATTGCGTTATGACAGTACTCGCTTCCTAGGTAATAATTAAAACCAATTCTCAAAATGACAATAGGTACAAACTACAGTCAACCAACACTATACTGTGGTAATATCGGCAGGGTAACAGCAGTAACTACAACTCATTCATATTCAATACTAGGAACCTTAAAACAAGTGTCACCACCACTTTTCTGACTTTCATCTTGAGTTTCTTTTTTACTCTCACAGACTTTCCCAGAAGTCAATGTAAATGTGTTGTGCGTTTTCGTAGACAGAGCCGGGAAATGACTGTCGAAGTCTGAATCTGTGTTTATAAACTCGTCAGAACCATGATTTTTCAGTTTCGATTTAGCAATACCACACTTCACTTTACTTTTATGATATATCCTTTGCTCTCCATACCAAAAACTGTGATTATTGTTATATTTATTATCATAGTAATCTGTATTGTCATTAAAGTTCTCGTCTTCCGATATATCACCAGGCCGCTAGAGGAATAATGAATAATAAAATAAAATGTACAGAAATATCAAAATAACTAAAATTCATCAACATACGAAAATGTAACTGGAGGACTCATTTCTATATTGAAAAAAAAAAAAACATAGTAATAGTTGAGAACCATCCCTACTCAGTTGCAATGACTTCAGAGGGAAGGGGTACCCTATTCAATGTATAATTGAATTGTATGTATAATATTGTGCCATGTGGTTCACCATTGTCCTACAAGAACGACTTTTCTATCTGTTTAGTGGTTATAGACCTCAAAATTACCAGTGTAGTTTAAATACCTTAATGATGTCTTTGGTTTTCCTCTCTATTCTCATTTTCCTCTTGTCATTCTCTCTCCTGCGTCGCTCATCCCTGCCCCGCTTGTCCTGTTTGCGGGCAGCGAGGTACTCTAGCAAAGGAGTTGATTGCACCTTTTTATCATTTGCTAGAAAAAAATGAAATATTATATATATAATCATTGATATGATATAATCCAAGAGTGCATGCTTGAATTTTTTAGTCATGGACTATTGGCATTGTGTGCACAACTGCACATGGTAGGCCAACAATATATTAAAAACATGTCTTGCTGATATGTTCAGTAAAACTTCGAAAACTGCACTATCAGCTACAGTACATAGGTTCTTAATGACATATACTAATTACAAGAGAAGAGCAGTTGCCTGTGCTTTTGTTTCAAAAACAACATGTCCTTTAAAAATGATATCTAAATTTTCTTGGTATTAGAATGATAATATAAAAATCAAAATTTGTCCATCTTTGTACTACTGGTGCCCTTCATACCTTCATAACCCTCAATGGATTTACTGTTCTAAATATACTGTTTTTTTTATTTTTATTATTGAACATAAATGTAGGTAGTTTAATGTATATAATACAGTATTTTTGTACAAAATACTTACAATCATTAACAGGATAAGAGTACTCAAGTTTAGGTTGATTCTCAGTTTCTGGATCTTTTTTGAGACCTTCAACAAAATCCTGAAAGATAGGGTCACTCTCAATGGTGCCACATTTTGGGTCCTTCTTCTTCTTCTTTTTAGGAATCCTCTGGAAGGGTGCATACTCCACAATGCCGACATATTCTACTCCTGGAATAAAAAAGAATCTAATCAGTTACATAGCCAATTAGGAGTAATCCTACTAATAATATAAATGCAAAAGTTTGTAAGTTTGGATGGATGGAATGAGGGATGTTTGTTACTCTTTTATGCAAAAACTACTGAATGAATTTGGAAGAACTTTGGCAAGCAGATGGTTTATAACCAGGATTAACATATACATATGATAATTTTTTCCCACGGGATGGAAACTTATGCGGGTGAAACCGCAGGTTGCTGCGAACATTCAATAAAAATGAGCAACATGTATTGAACCTCATATTTAATGATATTACTCCCTAGCTTGCTTTACAATTTTACCCACAAGAATATCATGACCTATGATTTCCAGAGGTGAATCATATTATATAAAAATATATTTATCTTGACAGATATTATTCAAATAGAATGGAAGAAAGCGCCATTTTGCAGTGCATTATTTAGCATACTTTCTAATATTACTTTATTAATTATAATCATGTTATTGCTGGTGAGATTACTAAAACGTAAAAATTATCAAAAATAATATATGTGTTCCAGATTTTACCAAGTGCGTAGATGCACTAACAAAAATATGAAAAGAGTGAGGCAATGTTTCTATGAATGAGAAAGCAGTCATAATAGAGGTAAATTAAATGCATGTGTTCAGTAAAGAATCAAACTTTACTAATACAATACTTTGGAACTTATATGCACACAATTAGCCAACTTTCTTTCATTTTTTTCGCTTTATGTAGGTAGGTAAGTCAAAATTACGGATTTTTATCTAAAGATAGTAGGTAGATAATTATCACAGACTCAAAGGCAAAAAACTATGTAAGAACAACAAGTAAACAGTAACAAGAAAATCTATACTAATATTATAAAGCTGAAGAGTTTGTTTGTTTGAACGCGCTAATCTCAGGAACTACTGGTCCGATTTGAAAAAATCTTTCAGTGTAAGATAGCCCATTTAGCGAGGAAGGCTATAGGCTATATTTTATCCCCATATTCCCACGGGAACGGGAACTACGCGGGTGAAACCGCGAGGCGCTGCTAGTAATTTATAAGGGATGTTTTTGATATTCAATTTTTTCACAACAAAATAACTTGACACTAAAGTCCTTACCTTTTTCATCAAGAAATACATATCCATCAAACTTATCTCTAAATAGGTAAATATCGTCAACATTAACGAAGTTTATGTAAGCTCTGGAATATAGGTTATTGCCAAGCGAAGGATCTGGCTTGGCAAAATAAAAATGGTCATGATCAGGTATTGGTGAGACCTGCTCCAAGAATGCTTCCTCAGTCATACTAGGCGGTAACCGCCGCAGTATTATCTGAAACAATTATAACCTCATATAATTTCCGTTGTCGTAAACGACAATTTATTTACAGACAACAATTTCCAATATAAGCAAACAGTCACTTTAGTCAGCGGCCGTTGGGTTTTTATTTTCTTATCCTTGTTCTTATTAACAAATGTTTTACTGCCCGAGTCTGACTGTGAATCTTTTGCATCTTGATCTTCAGTCATTATACAATTTAATTGATTATATCCCTCAACTTTTTAGGCAATCGCTCAACATTATCAAAAAACCGTGTGTCGTGTGTAATTTTTTTGACATTTACTTTACTTGTCACTTGTCAGACAGTAGTTTCCATGTTTCTATTTTCTGTAAAATATCAGGCAAAAGTAAGTATTCATTCAACATAATACATAATTATTATGAATGAATATTTACTTTTGAAAAACTAATAATATAATATTTAGAAACAAATTATTATTTTTATCTGGAGAAAACAGAAAGTCTCTTAGCAAGAGATCAGTTATGTAGGTAATTGACTTGTAACTTTATCGTTCAATGTTAATCTTTCAAAATCTTGGTCAGAAGCTGAAATAAAGCCCTCTCAAAAATCACATTTTAAGCGCGTCTATTACTGAATGTTTATTGGAGTTATAACCAATTTTCAACAAAGTTAGTTTGCATTTTTTTTTCTCGAGTAAAGTTAGCTACACCTGTGGTAAAAATGTTGGTTTCCTCTTCTCAACAATGAATCGAGAAAAGTTGAATGAATGTTTACTTTTGCTTGGAATTTTGTAACAATTATATTTTTTTGTCAGTAAGAATATATTACAATGTGCCAACTTTTAAAGTTACTTGGCAAACTCGTGTAGTGCATTTTTGTTCTGTAGGTACAGTCATTTTATTCCGGGCAAAGTATCAATTTTGATTACTTAGTTACTAACTCTGACTAATGTTTTACCTACTTAATTGCCCATTATATTTTTATACCTTCTGCTATCGTGCCGAACTCATTCTGCCCATAAATTCTTGGAACAATGAAACTTTCTGGAATGGAAACTTTCTTTGAAGTGTCACCCAACTCGTGGCCACGATAGCAGTGCCAAATTCACAAAATAATTATTAAAAGTGGCATTAATCCTGTCGTGCGACACTGCATTTATTCCAAACAGTGGTAAAACCAATCAAGATCAACAAATGGGCCTCTTCCCGCCAAAAAACGTAAGCGACACCGACGCGGGAACGGGCAAGTCATAAAGGCGCAAGAACATTACGTTCGTTGTTTCGAAACGTGCTATAGAAAAAATGCTACTACGTGTTCCTCACTATTAACCAATAACCACTCATTCAACCATCACCCGAATTGTACGAGCAAGTAACAGTAGAACTAGTCGGAAATAGTAGTTATCATGCCGCCGAAGCCAACAAGAAAACGTTCAGGAAGATATGGTGGGTCGGGCTCCGACATAGGCGTGGAACAGGTCCCCTGCAGTCATTGGTATGCAACATCACCATCATTGAAAATATTCTGGTGAACCAAAGCGAACTATGCACCTCTTCACCACAAATACCCGACGCATGTGATACCGCGACTGTCGGGCAACTTCACGAAGCGCACCTGCCTGATGGGTCGTCGATGAACGCGGAAGAGCTCGAGGCGTACATCGATGTCTAACACGATTGCACCGCATCAGTGACGAGAACGCGCTACTGGGGTTGCCCATGCTGCTAGTTTGCGAAGCCGCTGTCCGGTGGTTATGGCAGGGCCTGAAGACGACGACTTCGAGAGATGTATGCTGTGCCGCGACCCGACTATAAACTATGTCGTGACGTGTTTCGTGACAAACAATCAAGTGTACGGGCTGATGAGTTAATTACTTGCTAAAGTGCGCCCAAAATCTAAGTCGCCTTAAGATATGCCGGAAGTGATGAAGTTGGACAGGATTTATGAATGACCTCTGATTGCGAAGTCAGGTTAAATCGAGGAGTCGCTGGTCGATGTAAACGACAACCTTCCCGACGAACGTAGCAAATACGTTCGAGTACGAAAGTTAGCCCTGCTGATGCCCTAGGTGACCCATACTTTTCGGGTAGTAAACAAAATTCATCAAGGTCATCCGACCGAAAAATGCTGAAGGTGACAGTCATAAACGCGTTAGAATAAAATGTTCATATTGTACATTTTTAGCCATACGATAGATGGTTACCGTAATAAAGTGAAGAAGAACGCACTATGACTTATATTATAATATCATATTCTATGAGCTGCGCACATTCGGGAATAGACTGATAAAGAAAAAGTGCTAACAACATTGCGGACTAAAAAGGCCCAGTAGCCAAATACAGATGTTTCTAAATAAGTAAGAAAAAAATACGTTTAGTAATGTCAAAAATGACATTGAAAGCTAAAATTGTAGGTTATTTTTGGTGCTGATGTCTCAGAGTTAAAATTTCGTATTTAAACAATAGCAAACATACAATATACAAATTCTTCAACCAATGTCTTATATAAATAAAACTACTAAAAACCTTGGCGGCATTATGCTCACCACTGCACGACTATCAAGACAAATGAGGAGAACCAATTTTGTGATCAGTTCACGAACATTTTGTAGCCCCACTAGTACGATTATAGAAGAAACCGGAAACCTTTCTACTGACCCGGCTGCTGTTAAAGTTAGCGGCTTCGCTAAGGCGTTCGAAAAACAGTCTCAGATTACAAACACCGAGGAAACTGAACAAAACTTTACATTTGCTTCATTACTGCGGAATTCGAAATTGATGGATGTGAGTTGACTTTCACTGTTAATGGAAACAGTTTTATTTGCCTCAATATATAATAACATAATTCTTAAATCTTTTTTCTTATTTTCAGCTTGGAGATCCTACGAATAAAGTGGTTATCGGAAAAATATTCCATGTTGTTGAAGATGACCTGTATATTGACTTCGGATGGAAGTTCCACTGTGTTTGCACCCGGCCTACAGTGCGAGGCGATGAATATGTTAGAGGAGCCAGAGTACGAATACAGATCAAAGATCTTGAGTTATCTTCTCGATTTCTTGGTTCCAGTACTGACCTCACACTGTTAGAAGCAGACTGCAAACTCCTAGGAATAATATCTACCCCAGTTAGAGCTACTGCAGTAAGTGAAAAGTAATGTTATTTAGTATTTAATGTTTTTAGTAAGTAGATGTAACAGTAATAAATAATGTTGTTTAATGACTGTTGTTTGCTTTCGGCATTTAAAAATAGAATGATCCCATCTAAAAATAAGAATCTAGTGAGTTGCATTTCCCCAAAGTACTTTAACTTCTGTTAACTTAATCTCTTTATCAGCTGCAAAGTCTTCAGTATTCAGGCATATTGAAAATCTAATTCGACTATACTTCAGAAATAAAACCGACTATCATCAGCTTCCATACACAGGAGGCACACATGTGCTGAAATATGTCCATAGTAATTATTGATTGATGTCCTCAGACAACAACACAATCTATTGATTCAAGAGCTGTTAACAATACATACTCATCTAAACAACTGTATTGTCAACACTAGATAGTGATAAGTGAATGGTATTTAAGCAATTCTGACACCGACTGGACTTTGTCCAACACACAAATATCAAACGCATGATTTAAGTCAACAATTTATTTAATTGACAAACATCTGGACAACATCAATAATGGCATAGAATAAGATCTATTTATTGTCAGGATATATGTAATCACCGATATTTTATATTAGTAATTATAACATTTTTAACATTCCTGTGTCATAGTTTTCATTTATATAGATATACATTTTTAATTATCTTTGTTTAATACATTTAGAATAAATAGCATTATACTTGATTCTGGAACAGTAAATTACTTTTTTATTTTATAAATGGAATGTTAAAAATAATAAGTTGGGGAGGATTGTTTTCAAGAATCAGATGCTTACAGATTAACTATGAATAGAGACATTAACACTGAGATACTGTAATGAATCATCTTAAGTAGTTTTTTTTTTTCTAATAAATATGTCTGAAACCAGTAAGTAGCTATACACTACATAGAATATTATCTCCTCAATAACATTTAATAAAATCTTCTAAATAAAAATTGGTCTACATAAAAAAGTTCACTTTGCTTTTTTTTTAATATAATTGAAATACATGGTAATCCATATTGTAAGTAATTAAAACCAATCTTCCCAATAAACATTAGTTTATTTTTCTAAGCTTCACTCCCTCATTTTGATTCTGTTCTGAGATGTTACCTTGTGCATTCAAGTTATTTTTAATATCACGCCTTTAAGCTCAGTGCTTGATAAATACTTCGTCAAAGCTTAAGTTAGTCATTCATAATAATGCCTCCGATAATACTTGAGACCCATACATAGAAATTCTTTTTTACAGTTAATTTATCATTTCCTGTAAATATTCAAATAATAATAGCCAGGTGAAGGGTATTTAAATGATGTTGAATATCCTACAATTTACAAAATATTCACAAGAAAAGCTGTCCAAACGTGAAATGCATTATTTTTCTTACTTAATATAATGTATCTTCATGCGGTATTGCCCCATTAAATACGAGAGCACACAAAAACACGTAGGTACACAACTTGATTTTCTATAAGATCAAATCTGCATTTGTTTGATTTAGCAATACGAGAGCACACAAAAACACGTAGGTACACAACTTGATTTTCTATAAGATCAAATCTGCATTTGTTTGATTTAGCATCATTATTCAATGCAATTACGGAAACATGTGTGCCCACATGTTTAAATAATACGCCACACGATGCAGAGTTACCTTCAAAAGTAATTTAGTGACGTCTATATCGTCACGAGATCATCTCATTTTATAATCCCAGTCGTTGAGATTCTACTGTTTATCACCGTTCCTAGAGACGATCTCCTGGATGCTCGGATCTTTGACAGCGTCATTTGCGTCTGGTTTGACTTCTAGTATGTCATCGACGGTCGAAGGACCTGCATCTACAGGTTTGTCTGTAGGGTGTGCGAGCTCCCACTCCTTTAAGTACTGTACGACGGCTGTGTGTCCGAATGTCTCAGCTTCGTTGAGAGGGCGACTGCCCCATCGATCGCGCGGGTCATGCGGGACCCCGCACTGAGCGAGGAGGAAGTCGACGCAAGAGAGGTGGCCCTCTGCAGCTGCCAGGTGTAGCGCGGTACGACCGTCGTAGTCCGACAGAGTCATGTCCATACCGGAGAGATGGTGCCTGAGGAGCGAGGAAGAAAATATTGCAGAATGAAAAATCTGTCTGAAGTTGTAAAAAAGATCTCATTGTGAAGGACTACTTTTGCATTCGGCTGTACCTACCTAATGTAATGATGATTATTTATTTAGATACGCTATTACCATGGGCGTACCCAGCTTCTGGCCTAGGGGGGTGGCAAGTTTTTTTAGGTCAGATCATCCGCGTCTGTTTTTTATGGAAATTGCTGTGTGCATATTGCCAATGTCTACTGCGCAGTTTGTTTAAAAGTTAGCACATAAGGTCCCGTTTACCCTTTGATTAGTGATTAGGCGAGTTCTTACATTTTCATTTCCAGGGGGGAGGGGGGAGGGGAACTGCCCTCCCCTGCCACCCGAGGGTACGCCCATGGCTAGTACCGTGTTGTGCTAAGCTAAGTCGTTAAGCGTTACAGACCTACCCATGGAGTAGCACTCGAGTTACACACGTAGGTAGGTACCTACTATTAGACCCATTAAGCACAACAATAAGCATACGTAAGTTTAGAGTACACTAGATAAGCAGTTACTGGTACTGGTAGTAATGGTCGATAGCAATTTTGTTTGACTGAGTTCACCGTTACGGGAAGGAGTTTCGGGTCAGACCTTTGGCTGTTAAACAATAATATCTTTGTCAGCAAGAATTCCTCAGTAAATAAAATACACCTATAAAAGTTGTAATTGTTCATACCTTCTTAGTGCGCTGAGATCTCCGCTCGCGGCAGAGAATAAGAGATTGACGATGTTGAGACCAGTAGACTCGAACTTGTACCGTCGGGGATCCTTCTTGTGACTCGCGTACCGAATGTTGTCGTATTTGTGGAAGTTGAACCTATTGATCATGTCCTGCAGCAATATAAATATTACTTTAAAATGGTAATTACTTTAATATATCTAGTAATCTATATTTTAGTAGATAAACAGTAGAAAATTTATAATAGAAGCCATCTTACATCACAAAATTGTAATCCTCGGCAGCTGTTTCCCAGGGGGTCCAACGGCGGGGACCATGTGCAAATTCCCATAACATTAGGCACAACTATGAGCATGGCGCCTGAAACTCCTGACTTTGCCGGGAGTCCCACTTTGAAGGCAAACTGCCCTGAATAGTCGTACATGCCACAGCTATGCATCAAAGAGAGCACGTTTCGCACTGAGTCTGGTCGTAGGACTTTTTCGTCAGTTATGGGACAGATGCCTCCATTTGCAAGTGTAGCAGCCATGATTGACATAATGTCACAGTTAGCTTCCATTGAGCAACACTATAAGTAAGGAAATTTTGGTTATTAGACGATTTGTAATATGATTCCATTTAGGAACATTGGAAAACAATACACACCTGGAAATAGAAGTCCATACATTCACGGAAATTAGTTTTTTCTGGGTAACACTTGTGTTCTCTCATATAGAAGCCAAGTGCATAGTTTCTGTCGGCAGCTTCACGTTCTGATAAAAATACTGCGTTATTGAAGCCCAGTCCTTCGTTGCCAGCGAGCCGGCTGAAGAATGACATAACATAGTCGAACTTTTCAGCGAGTGTCATCTCGGGCCTGTCCAAGGTCTTCAGTAATGAGCACACTAAGATTGCTCCTGCGTTGATCATAGGGTTGTGTGGCTTCACTGTAAAAATAAATTTAGACGGATATTATTTGCGATATTCTGAGAGCCGTTGGCAGATGTTATTGTTTGTCTAGGTAATTGTTTATGCATGTTCAGTTGGTCACGCTATAAACTCACGAAAACAAATAGTAAATATCACAGGTGTAGGCGTTGTTGATACGTACTGTTATAGTCGAGAACAAGTTCATTGAAGTTGCGGCCGCTGGGCTCTGTGCCAACATATTTGTGTACTACATCGGGGCCCAGAGTCTCCAGTGCCATTGCGTATGTCAGTGGTTTGCTGCAAGACTGCAGAGTGAATGGGACCGTCACGTCACCTAAACAAAAATGAGATAAGGTCAGGTACACTATCAGTCACACCCAAGCAAAGAAATATCTCTTGTAAGTATAACAATTCAGTCTTACCTATAGAAAATCGTTGTCCATCAATTGTGCAAATGCTCACTCCCCAGTTCTCCGAGCTAGCCTTAGCGAGCTGTGGGATGTAACTGGCTACTTTACCGTCTGAGTTGCTTTTAGCAGCCCAGTACATTTCTTCTACGTCTTTGATAAAGTCTTGAAAGTCTGGAATAACAAATTGGCTGCGGAATGCCCTGGTTATCAAAACTATATTAGGCGCAATCACTTCTTTGAAAGTCTTCCTGTCCAGTTTCAGTGTTTCTGGTGAACCACCTTCGAAATTGGACTCTTTGTGCACTTTGTATAAATTGTGCATAACTTCTTTTACGCGAGAGTCATTCTTCCTGATGCCGGTGGTCCTCAAGGCCTGCACGTGAACAGAAATACGTAATAAACATTAGGATCGGAAATATTCGTAAAAATAAAAACTATAAATACCCAAAAAGAGGAAGATCTAAGGAAAAACTTACGGCCAAAAACTTTCCAACGGGGAGAAGGCCGGTGTCTTCATTTTTGAACATATCAAAGAGGACATCGTCGGAATTTTTGTGCGGCCCTTCTCGAACCCTGCAGATAAACAAAATGTTCATTAAAATCGGTTTTTTATAAGTACTGAGTCAATGTCTAAATTTATGAAGTTATATATTATGTATGTGGCTAGGTACTTAATATTAGGGGGCTCTGGCTAGTGAAATTTTCCACCAGTAGGTATCATTATAGTAAGTTGCTAAGTTGGTAATTAAAACTAGGTAGATATGGGACCGACTTCCACTTCATAACATTAATATACTATGGATAGGATAGGATACTACAATACGACTACCGTACCTACTACTAGCCATGTCTACTATATACAGGGTGGTTCCTGTACTGTAAATAGTAGACACGGGTTCTGTATACATAACATACATACATAATCGGCCTTTTATCGTTCCCACTGCTGGGACACAGCTAGGGCTCCTGTCTAGGAGAGGCAATGGGCCGTAATCCACCACGCGGGCCCAGTGCGAGTTGGTATTAGTTAAGTTAATTATTTTATAATAAGATGAAATCGTAATGATCTTCTATAAAGTTCTATAGCTACAATGGCTATATAAGCAGCGGTCAATTGTCACACGGGATGTCATACAGGGATCGTGTGTATTATAAGTAGGTCCTGTAATAGACGCGATTGTTCACGAGTAGGTATGCAATTAGCACAACATTGCTAATAGAGCAATTATGATATATTGAAAAATTTTTTTGTTACTGGTAACGTACACCAACGCCCCTGCGTGACGTCAAGACTGACGAACTAGGTATTAATATCAGCAGCGTGACTACGTAGGCGAGACGGCGGGTGTGTCTCCGACAAACACACCACGATCCGTGGCAAAGCTGTTTACAATCACCTGATGGTGCTAAAATTAAACACGAGAATGTCAAGAAATATAAGCAATTGCTGCAAAATATTTGATAACTACTACGACGAAAGCAATGCTAGTTTGATAGCCAAAATTAATGCAATCAATAAAAATATTGCTGAATCTACACAACGCGACGTAGAGATAAAAAAGTAAAAAAAAATCTAGATACGTGTTTAACAATATGTACGTATATAATTAAGTAAAAATATCTTAATTTACTGACCGGATTTTTAACAGAAATAATTGCTCAGTAAATCTGAAAGTCTACTTACGTAACAATTTATTATTTAGTTACTGATCAGGATGTTTCATTGACAAACTATAGATTACATGTATTTACTTGGTTGTCCATTACAAAGTCAAAGTCTTACCAAAATAAGAAGCCAAAAATAAAATAACAGCCCAATAACAAAATTCTCTTGAAAATGTTAGGTAAAACCAAAAAAATGTGCTTCAAACTGCAAAGACCAAAACTGGGAAGATATTTTAGCTTCTACTACAAATCATAGTGATCCATGCAACACACTGGCAGGGTAGGCAGATGTACTCACGCTATGGGGTCGATGTTATGCACGAACGAGTACTCTCTGATTTTGCTGCTGCCATGGAACGTGAACAAACACAAATGTGAATACCTTATCAGTGTTACGTGTTACATGAACTTGACCGAATATGCGAAGCGGCTGTGTCGTCACTAGACACAAAATGACGAATGAGTTGCACATTTGAAAGATTTATCAAAGTGGAATTTCATATCTCATTGATTTTTCGTGTAGTATTGCAGCATCAACAGTCACAAGTTATGTTACGTCTGACTGAAATGTTGCATAACTGAACACAAGATTGTGGAAAAGCTAATCATATATTTTAGTAGCCACTACTGACTGTGCTAGGTTGAGTGTTTCCCATCAGTTACAAATGTCAGAGGTGAATTGGACAAGTACCGGCGCCGGCCTGTTTAATATAGATCAATAGGAGTCGATGTGGGTTATTAACAACAATTTATTTCCAATGAGCGTGTGTCTTGACACTGTTTTTGCATTGATTCATAATTATAAGTAATGCATGCATACCTCAGGTCCAGGGACTGTACTGAATAGAAGTGCGGTGCAGAATTGCGCCATTTCTGGAAACATTAAAATAAAACTTTTAGTCAGAGTTACGTTTTTCTAGCTTTATCCCAGATTTCCACAAACAGAGACAGACACAAGGTTCCATCTGTCACCGCGGAAGTATGTACAACACAAGGAAAGGACACTCACTTCACGTTTTGCTATAACATAGTTTGGTCTCACTTGACTGTAGTGGCGATAGCAGGTGCATATCGAGGGCTTGGGCTTGGCGAGAGGGCGCGCGGCCGCGAGCCGGCACAGCTGGCGAGTGCTCATGGCGGTGTGCGACACGGCTTCGGAAGTCGGACGCGGACGTTTTCCCTGCGGGGCTGGTGTCTATGTCGGCTGACAGGCGAGCCGCGGCGGCGTGCTTATGTCCGCTCTCGAGGCGCAGGCGCCAACTGACGGATCCCCGCCCAGCGCACCTCTCGCTTATCTACTTGTTTACATTCAGTGTTTACAGGACCGCCGACGCGTTATGTTAAATTGAATTATTCGTGGCAATAGAAGTACCTGAGTCACGTTTAATCATAAAAATTATACACATTCACATAGAACTACGTAGTGGGGAAGACCCATGTTGTCTTATCATGCCTTTTTGAAGTCATCTAAAATCTCAATTATACATCAGAACAAACGGTTCATGTTGAACTAATTAGCATATAAGTTGGTAAAGGATAAAATCTTCTTTTAATAATAACCATTAAATCAGCTGGATAAAGTTTAGTTGGATAGAAAAACATCGATTGGTTAATTAATATCGTTCATTTAATTTATAACTATATATACTATCAAGTAGTACCATGAATAAAATTATTTATAAATCTGACAGCTCAAGTGTTACATTCCTTTTTTGTTTTGATGGATTTATTATTTAGTAGCCTTAAAATAAAATGTTCGATGTGCTTTCAATGCTATAGGTAGATCGACTTAGTTCATACACAAGTTCTACTAAGCAATCGGTTTACAACGCAACACCCGTAGCAACGAAATAGTCGATCAATACGATGTCTGGACTCCGCTTACTGGTTTAGTTAGGTTCAGGGAAATCCGTAGCCGTTCGTAGCACTCTCGTAGCAGGCTTATTATAAGATTCTACTTTGCTTGGCAGCAAATTCTATTTGCTTGGTTATTGTAATGTAAACTATAGTTTTGTATAATATAGAAGCATTTTATTTTCAAATGTTGTAAATGTGAGTACCATGGAGCCATTTACATATGTGATAAGTTATAGTTTACTTTTTGACTTGAACTAAAATGGCAGTTGAGAGAATGTCATGCTCACTCAAATGCCTCGGTAATTTTAAATTAATGGTGGCACGTGTGTTGGATCATTCGGTTCCCTTCAAAATCGTTGAGCTGAATGGTGCTGATACATGCGTCATGTTCGTGAACAAGCATCGTCAGTTGAGACTGACGGTCAGCTCAACAGTCAGTTGGCTTGTTTTATAGTTTCCTTGTATTGTCGTCACTTGTAGAAGCAATTGGGATAATGTAACCAAGGTTTTATAATACTGAACATGATTTAAAAGAGTGTCCGTGGAGTTTCTTTCACGTTCTTCTCCATAGTGATCTACGCTTTCGAACGTGTAAATAGCTTCATGTTTTTGACTGACCGACCTTGACAATTGCCTGTAAATGGTTTATTTGAAGCTAGCTGTGCCCGCAACTTCGTTCGCATGATGAAAAATATGTCACATAGATAAAATGTACGTACCCACAGTCAATACCCACCATTATCTGACTCCTCTTAGAAATAAGAAAAAAAGAAGGTTACACACGGCACCTCTTCCGTTTAAAATGCCGATCAGCCTTGATATCTCCTGGTACCTTGAATCCAGTTGATTCATAATTTCGCACATCTTCAAATGAATTAATAATTCTGACAAATAACCAATAACCCAAATTGAAACAATTTCCAAAACGTTACGTTACGTTACGTTTTTTTTTACGACAGATTTGGAGAAGTTATGGCTAAATAATACAGTGATCGATGTTCTAAGTTAAGCGACCCTCGCCGAGGTTGATCTATGGATATCAGGAAACACACTGGCTATTTTTTTTTTAAATTTTGTAATGTACAAAAACGACTCTTCTACAGATTTATTACATGTACAGGGTGAAATTGAATAGATGCGACATATTTAAATATACAATAATACGTGTTGTCAAGAAAATTTAGAACATACCAAATGTAAAATTAATGAACTTTTATCACCGCTATGAATGGCAACGTTTAATAACGCGAGTACTCCACAACGATCATTGAGCACTGCGATTAGTTGGACGAGATTTTTTGATACTTTAATTTTTCTTATTTATTTTGCATATTAATTATTTTTCTGGAATACCGATAATTCGTACTTAAATAAAGATATTAACATCGATGGGTCATTTTAAAACGCCAACCACGTAACTTTTTTTAACGATTTAGATTGTAGAAAAAACAGTTTATAATTACTATGTTACTGTAACTGAAGCTCCCATTTCATTTTGTCGCATCTATTCAAAGTCATCCTGTATATAGATAAATGCTTTGTATGTTGATTTTTTGAAGAATCTAATTATTATAATACTTACCTATGATTATTACTGTTGGCGTGTAAGGCGATGAAGTTTATGAAAACTATAAATTCTATGATTGATAATGATGAAAATAATTTCAATGTTGACCTATCTCGTGCTTCGTTTGTTTAGTTAGAAAAAAGGCAAACTGATTTCGTTTTGCAAACCGTTTTGCGCTTCGATAGCTACTGCCGGAAATTCATTCAACTTTCGTGTATGACTTGAAATAATTTGATTTATCTCTCTATTTCTTAACAGTAACGAGAATTATATACATATACTAGCTTCTGTCCGCGACTTCGTCCATGTGGAATAGTTACTTTAACCCCGATTTTGAAACTCTCAGCCCGATCGGTTTAAAATTGACAAAGTTTAATACAAACTTTCATCCCTTTCGACCAAATTTGATTACCATAAAAACGGTTCTAGTGAGTTAATCTTAAAAGATAGACATATACTGTCGCAGACATTTTTTTTAGATCATTTTAAGAGGAATAATTCTTTCCTACATATTTTTTTGGTATCTTGAACCGTTTTCGCAGCGCACGCAACGGAAGCCCTCAAAGATGAATAACTTTCCCCGTTTTTTCCACATTTTCCATTTTTTCTTCGCTCCTATTACTCGCAGCGTGATGTTATATAGCCTAAAGCCTTCCTCGATAAATGGATAGACCATTTAACCCAAAAAGAATTTTTCAATTCGAACCAGTAGTTCCTGAGATTAACGCGTTCAAACAAACAAACTCTTCAGCTTTATAATATTAGTATAGATTAGTGCTGTTGATTTGGCATGGACTCGCCCATGCTCTCACAAGGGATCTAAACATATATGTATTTGACAAAATACTGTTTTACTGTAGGTACTAAGAAGATTCATTATTCTGCTTTCAAGTCTGCCATCTTTCCAAAGCCAACATCTGATGTCAATATTTCAGTGCGGTGGTTCGTCTGAATAGCCTAATGCAAGGCCTTTCTATACAACGGTTTGAAGAAGTTTATCCCCTCATCACACTTCCACCACGCTCACGACCATAGCTTTATAATCGCCGTCATTGTTACGCAATATTGTATTGTACATACATATGTCGGGCTGGTAACTGCAACTTTACGTCCAAGCGCGTATTTTGCTATGTTTTATCGGACAGAAATTATTACAAGATTTCTCCAATCGGTCCCCATAACAAACATAGTCGTATGCCTAGCCTTTTCCCATCTATGGTCGGCATACATTCTTACTGGATGCAACTAAATACATTCACGTGGAGTGGCACTAGCCGTCTCATTTCAATGGTCGAAACAATTATCTAAAACTGACTGACTATCAAACTTACAGTCTGCTATCTTTCATTATAATACTTGCCCAAAATTACTTCAAATTTGCTTTTGCCGCTAATTCGTTTTTGTAGACTTAAAAATTTGACCCGGAGAGAAACCAAAAGTTGAGTCCCAGAAATACTTCGATATGTTTCTGGTCTCCTGGTACTGGTGAATCTTTAGCACTCAGCCAGCAATAGCTCTGAATTGCCAATTCCTCCTCAGCCACCGCTAAACCATCTTATTTATCGAGATTGAAAATAATCTACGAGGTTATGAATTATCTTTATGTCAAATTTCATACAAATCCGTTCAGCCGTTTTTAAGATTAGCGCGCACAAACGCACAGCAAGTTACAAATTTACTATATGTAGAGAAGAGATTTAATTTTAGGAATACTAAATTAAAACAAAATCAACTTCAACATTTTTACCTCGGCGACGAAGCCTATTTATTGCTTTCTACAGGATTTAAAGGAACCGCTACTTGGCTAGGCAATTCATTTAACCAAGTATAATGCCGGAAGATCATTTAGGCCGCTGATTGAACGACTCTGTTTAGTGAAATCGCTAGGCAGCCAATTAAACAGCTGATAATGCTATTTGGCTGCGACATTGATACCGTGCAAAAAGCTCACAACGCACAGTTCATTATTTAAGAATAGTATAGCCGTTGACCTAGTTTAAATATATATAGGTATTCATGAATTCATATTTCGAATTGTATATTATTCTTGGTTCATGTTCATCCATAATGTCTCTTTTCTAGACGCATGAAAGCTTTTGTCAAGGTGATGTTTATCCTCATGTTAACCAGGGTCGTCGCTTAATGACAATGTTTGTGATGTAGCATTTCGATGAAATGCGTGATCTTGATGAGTTTTTTTATATTCCATGATAGTCTTGTTAAATGTAACAGTGTACATGAAGTAGAAACGTAAATACTAAATGATGAATGAAAAAATACAATGAGTGATGAGAATGAGAAAATGCAACAAAATAAGTCGGTAATCACCTCAAAACCATTATCACATTCCATCACGAATTCTTGAAAGCCACTGTTATACAAGTACCGCATCCCAGAGTTGCGGGGCGGTCGCGAGGGATGCGCACGCGCAGGGTCAGGCGCGAACTGAGCCGAACTCCGTGCGAAATGGCCGACACTTCCGCGCGCCACGCACTGAGCCATCCTCCTTCTGTCTGCCGTTTATAAATATACTTCAACTGGGAGTGCCAAATTGGTAATAGAAGAGAAGTCGCATTCTATTTAGTTTACGCATTATAAATCGGAAGAATAACAAAGTGGGGATTTATATTTTTTTAGAGACTAATTGAGACACTACTAATTTTATTCGGGTAATTACTGAATGAAAAAACGAATAAGGAAAACGAGTGAATTTTCGTTATTCCCAGGTTCGTGCGACTCTTGATTTAAAATTAGTCAAGCAGAAAACATTAAAACAAACAGGTAAACTGCAGCGTTCGTTATTTTAAATACATAGGCACTTACCTACTTATATTTTTAGCGTCAACAGAACGGATAGCACACTACGTGATACAACAAAAGAAGATTAATTTCACCTAGCAGTGGGAAACCAGGAAATACGAAAACAACAAAATAAAATAAGTTCGTAGTAAACTAGTCTTATTAAAAATGTTGGTCGCCTAGCTGAAGTTCAAAGCATCCGACAATGCCTATGTTCACTTACTACATCAAAGTATTACGTTGTACAATCTAGTCTAAAATAGCTTTTCTATTAATGTAACAAATAACAAATAATATCACGTATGAGTTGAAATGATTAGGTCATTAGATTTATTTTTAATACTGCATTTGTTTGGAAAACCTTTATCTACGTTGGAATAGCTTGATTGACTTTTCTGTGCCCGCGTGAATTGTCCGTTTTTAATCCCGGGATCGCTTTTGTAAATAAAAGCGTATTGTTTTTGCACAGTTGTGCAATATTTAACCAGGCGTCGTCAATGATCGAATGAAAACGCATAACAGCGTCATGAATGAAAACGAGCTCATTTTTATATTCTTTATTTAAAAAAAAATACGTTGCGGCACTAGGAATGTCTCTTGTATCGTGGGTACGTTTACAAGCATATAAATTCACATACACAAACAGCCAGACCCGGAACAACTATCTGTAGTACATGTATACAAATATTTATTCCGTGCGGGAATCGATCCCGCGACACGCAGCGCAGCAGTTAATCGCCAAACCACTGCGCCAACCGTGTCGTCAATTTATTTGATGAGTATATAAATACAAAATATATAATACGATAAGAACAGCTCACAATTTTTCGGTAAAACTGAATATTATAAAATTCTGCATTTAAAGTGCTCCTTCAGATTTTAGTGGTAGGGCATGGGGCCACAAACCACTCGACACTGGTCGTCAAACTTGTGCAAAATTTATACTTGCTTGTAAATGCAGTAATAGTGCTATTGCATTTACAAGCAAGCATAAAGGGGATAGCACCTTTGTGGCATAGGTATCTCACATCGCCATTTTTATTTCAAAATCGCAGCGCTCTGTGGAACGGGTATACTATATGGGTAGACGGTACTTAAATAAAAAAGGTGAGCAACATGTTTGCCCTAAAGTGTTACGTTGTCGTTATATTTGGAGGTAATGTCGCATTATCATTAAAAACCTAATAAGTTCGTGCTTATAATTATGTGTTACCTGACAATAATTATCCGGTATAATTTTACAATAATTGTAAGATTATAAAATATCTTGAGAGATTTATAAATGTTCAATGTCCAAATGTTCAGTTGACATTTTATCGAGAGCGATAAAATGTCAACTGAACATTTGGGATACTTTTTTACGCATCGGAATTTAATAGTAAATAATCTCTCGAAGTCATTCCGAGAAATTGTAGAATATCAATTTAGAACGATACCAAGTTTTGATAGGCAAAAAAGTGTTCCAAATGTACTATCCGATGCATATGCATTGGATAGTTAATAATAATAATAATAATAATAATATTTATTTCATAAAACAAGGACACATTGCACTGTATACATTAAAGATTATAATTTTACAATTATCAACTTAATCACAATTTTATTGACTCCATCCCTTAAACTAGGTCTAGCCTGTATCTTAAGAGATGGGGTTCAACCAAATGGGACACTAAATAATTGAAATTCTGTAACAAGTGAAACAGTGTCGGTGTTACATAAGCTAGCAGCATAAGTTATAATATGAAATAAGTTTAGATATTTTACTTAGTGTGTTGTGTATGTGCGTGTTGATGTGAGTGCGTGTGGGTGTGTGTGCGTGTAGATGTGTGTGTCTGTGCGTGCATATGTGTGAAGATTTTTGTGCGTGCTTTTTTTTTTTGTATTTTTACGAGATGTAAGCAAGAAGATCCTCCGTTGTGTGATAGTCCTGTTGTAGTAGCCATAGAGTGATTTTGCGTTTTAACGTATGTCTATTTAAATCAAGTATGTTTAGTGTTTTGTGTAGTTTCTTATATATGTGGGTACCAATAACGTAATATTGGCGTCCGGCAAATTTAGTTTTATGTGTAACACCTGATGGGACGTTAGTGCGTTTCTTTGGGTCGGATCTAGGCATGACTCTGTGAGTTCTAAGGACAGCTTGTAATATGAATAGCTGTCTAACTGTTAATACCTTACATTCATCGTAAAGTTGTTTGGTTGGATATAAGTAAGGTTTCTTAGACATCACCTTAAGTACGGCTCTTTGAGCTCGCTCTACCCTAAGGAAATTCGTTTTGAAAGCACCACCCCATGCAGTAATGCAATATCCAACAATCGACTGACACAGTGCAAAATAAACCATTTTTAATGTGTCTATGTCAGCTGACTGTCTAAGGGATTTGAAAACATATATAAGACGCATTGTTCTACTTGTTATCATTTCCAGCTGTCTGTCCCATCGTAAGCCATCATCTATTACTTCACACAGTCACTTCTATCTAGTGTAGGACATGAACACGGTATTGACGAGTTCAGACAGGAGTGCGCAGTTACAACAAAGTCTTGCGGTGGTTTAGTGTTTCGTCGGATTGCGAAAGGTATATAGCAAGATTTATCCAAGTTTAACGTAAGCAAATTTTGGTGAAACCAGTTCATCATACTATTTAGTGCTATTTCTGCATTCGTTTTAACCTCATCCCAAGTAGAACCATAGACGATTACTGCAGTATCGTCTGCGTATGCATAAATCTGGCAGTTTGGAAGCATCATCCTGCAAAGGTCATTGACATAGACTTGGAACAATGTGGGACCCAGTATACTTCCCTGGGGCACACCATATGTCACGATTTCCTCAGTGCTGAGATACTCGTCTATTTTAACTTGTTGAGAGCGATTCCTGAGGTAATCTTTGAAAATATCAAGTGCTATGCCACGTATACCCAGAAGCTCCAATTTCGCGGTAAGTTTGGGAACTGAAACTGTGTCAAACGCTTTCGACAGATCCAAAAATATACCCAAACACTTAGCCCCATTATCAAGTTTTCTTGCTACGAATTGCGAGAGATCCAATACAGCATCCTCTGTCGAAACCCCAGGCTTGAAGCCGTACTGGTTCTCGGCAATAATGCTATGTTTATTTAAAAACCCCCTAAGTTGTTTGTTCAGAATCTTTTCGATAATTTTCGAGAGTGATGGTAGGATGGAAATAGGTCTGTAATTGTTGACACAGGTTCTGATCCCGCTCTTATATATTGGGTGGATAATAGCTTTTTTGAGTCCATCAGGGAACGTTCCTGATTGTAAACAAAGATTAATAATGTAGGTGATTGGTGGCACCAGTATATGGCGACAAATTTTCAGCAAGGTAGATGATATTCCATCCCAACCCACAGCACAATCATTACGTAGTTGTAGGATGATTTTTTCAACCTCATCTTCATCGGTGTCTAGTAGAACGAGAGAGCTAGCTGGAGGAGGTGAAAAATTGGACTTTTTGGATTGATCAGTGCCAGAAGGAGTATTATTAGAATCGTAAGATTTTAATATATTAGCCGCTAGATCTTTACCAATATTACTAAAGAAGGAACATACTTGGTTCACAGAAGAGTGAGGATTATCGCTTAGTTTTAACAATTCGTCGGGACTGGTGCGTACTTTACGAGTATTAGTGATTTCTTGTATAGTTTTCCAAAGAGCTTTAGGATTAGTTTTGGATTTTTCTAGTTCACTTTTATCAAAGGCTATTTTAAGTTTCCGGAGTAAATCATTACAGAAGTTTCTATAGCGTGTATATGTTAGTTTTAAAATTAGGTTTTTGGGAGATTTCTTTGATTTCATATGCATCCTATCCCTATTTTTAATACATTTTAATAAGCCTGGTGTAATCCAAGGTTTTAAAGTTCTATGTTTCTTAGAAATTGTAATTTTGGAAGTGTGTTTTGTTATTACGTTAGTTACTATTGATACAAACTTAGTATTGAAATAATAATTCTCAGCTTGACTTAACTATTTATAAACATTTTTTGTGATTAAGATGGGAGTAAGTAGGCAAGTTCTTAAATAAAGTTATTTTCACGTCCTCTTACTTTCTTTAAATAAGTGCTCATTAACAATACCCCATTGAAAAATTTTCGAACCCCTTTAACTTAGTTAAATATTCAACGTAAACCAGAAAACTGAAATAATATACATAAAGACTTGGACCTAAACTTAAACTTAAAAAGGCCGTGTAAGCCGCAGTCGTTGACTGCTACGAGCCGCGTAGCCGAGGTACGCTCGTAGCATTCAAATGTGGGACGTCCTTGTTGCTTTTCTCATGTTCATATCTAGGGGTATATAGCCTGCTATTGACTTTTTCATAGCACCTATACCTAAACAACTCTACCAACATTATTAAATGTGATAGATTGCATATTTGTTGGAAGACTGTTGAGGAACGACGGACCCCTCGAAGTCACCATTATTAAAAGAGAATAATCCTAATGTGTAAACATTATTAGCCTTAAACGTATTAATTTATGTTTTGTAATCGGTTCGACGGATCCGAGGATGTCTTCGGGGTGAATGTCCGACTCCAGCTTGAACTGTCTCAGCGCCTCATACGGCTACCACCATCATGGCGAACTTTTGGCCTGTGCAATTCGATTTTCATAATAAAGTTTTGTACTCAATTAAAACTGAAATTTTGATATTTCGATCTCGCTTTATAATTTAATTCTTAAATAAGTTTCCCCAGCTTTCTCCCCTGCTCCCTCCTCCTCGCTTTCTCCTGTGACCTAAACCACAGAAATTAGGCATCTTTTCCGCATAAAAAGAATTTTCGCTATATGACATTTCGTGAGATTTATGCATAAAAATAGGTTGCTACTTACCTTAGTTACCTTACCTGTTAACCAATTTCAATTATCTATACAGTTTCTAAGGTCCAGTACTGAAGGGCATGTACGCGTCGGGGGGTCAAAACGTGCCAACGGGAATCTTACATGACTTTGACGAGTTTAACGATAATAGTATCCTTAAACTCGTAAAATTACATTAATTTTACGAGAAAGAAGTATACAAAAAAGACAAACAATGTAGCACATGATATTGGTAACAAGGTGATGAATTCCGAAAAAAAATATATAAAGACCAAGCACTGTTCTTAAGAATTGTTTTATCAATTTAACGCTTTGAGAGGAAGTTTAAAAGGATCGAGCAATGTACATATATCGTAAATATGTATTGTTTCAAACTCACATTTGACGTCACGCGTATTATTGACAGCTGTCTCAATTACAGTGGTTCAAACATAGGAAACTTAAGTTGGATCAACCTATAAAGTAAAAGTAGCAGTGAAAATCCTCGTGATCGGATGTCAGTTTATCAATCACGCTCTAACGGCTGAACGTCAATTGGGTATTTTACTCGTTATAAAATTCATATATATTAATTCATACATATTCTATTTTGCCCGTCCGTTGGTTTAAAAAAAAAATTGGACATGCATTTTTTTTTTCATTTCAAATCCTAATAAAATTAAAGGTAAAGCTCATTAAAGTTTAAGAGTGGTGGCTGGTGACGTCACGTTGCTGGTAAAAATCGTAGCACGTAGTAACGTCACGCGAGTTTTCAATGCAATTTTTTTTTGGAAATCTGTCGGTCTAATTAGTTTTTGCAGTAAAATACCCTATTGTTGAAAATGGCAATACCTGTAGAGCATGGTCTGAATAAAACATAGGATACAGTTTAATCCCGGTAATACGTTCCCATCATTACCGACATTCATACGGGAAAAGCCGCTTGCAAAAGCATATTATCAATATAATTGAAAACTGTTTAAGATACATATCCATACAATTTATTGCTAAATAAAAATAAAAACTACACATCCGCCTCTCATGACTACTCTCTCTTTACAAAGGTGACTTCGACGGGTCCGTCGTTTCTCAGCACAACGTCCGTGATGATGTGAATATCTTCGGGGTGAGTGACCGGCTCCAGCGAGAAATGTTTTAGTACCTCTGCCACGGCTACCTTCATCTCCATCATGGCGAACTTTTGTCCTATAAAAATTCACATCTGATGTCGGATTTATGTCGATAATTTTAAATGTTTAAGATGTTTTAATCTCGCTTTCATAGATTTGTTTTATTTTTAGGAGCTAAGCTAAGCTAGGACAATATATATTACCTCAAGAAAGCTTGACAGAATCTTCTACCTACATGATTCATACCATCACTAGATCAAATGAATTTCTCTAAGTAATGCGTCTAGCAGTCGAGACAGGCAGCGAAATCTTCTTAATGCACATTTTAATACTCTTAAGTCTTAACTTACCTATGCAATTTCTAGGTCCCGCACTGAAGGGTATGTACGCATAAGGATGTCTTCCCACGCTGTTCTCTGGCAGGAACCTGTCGGGGTCGAACTCGTCCGGGTTCTTGAACAGCTCAGGCCGACGATGCAGGTCGTAGATGTGAATGTGGCAAAATGTGCCAGCGGGGATCTCATAATTACCTGGAAAATAATTAAAGATAGTCAGAATGTTCTTTTATATGGTCACCATAATTATGAGTAACGGAAAAGGAAGAAGAAGAGATGAACATATATGACATGGGGTGACACAATTGATAAGTAGATCAATATGAGGAAAATGACGTGAAGAAGGTTGAGAGAGGAGGAGAGGGAGGGGGGAGGGTGGTTGGTTGATTAGGATTGAACATAATTATACTTATTCGAATTAAAAAAAATGATTACGGGGTGCATCTGAATTCATTCCAGCATTCGTTCCAGGCGATCTTGGTCATTGACGATGTCACTGTTTTATGAATGAGCGTTTCTTTTGCTCTGATGTTCAACATCTCAAACTTATTGAAAGTACTGATCAACAAATATATTTACAATCAATAAGCTACATCCAAATTACACTTACTTAAATAAAAGTATTAGAATAATTGATAAGTTAATTTTGTAATCTACTTTTTAATAAATACACAAAAGCCATGTAATATAGCAAAAAATAACCGCACAACCTTTTTCGTTTTGCTTATGTAATGATATACCTATTAAAGTATAATAGTACGTTCTCATTTTGTTTTATTGTGTGGTCACACAGATCTATTTTCATAAGATTAAAAAAAATATATTATCTCAGCTAAGAGGTAAGAAATACACAATTTTAGAAACCTATTATTTAGTAGAAACTTATTGCTAAATGTTTAGTATTTGAAAATGAAAACAATATATCTAGTTTTAATTTCCGCGAATATTAGTGGGTTGCAGGTATGCACCTCCCTCCCGCCCGCTATATTATGCACATGCAAGATTACTGGGCAAATGCAAGGATTTTAAGCACATGCAGGAAGGCAATGCAAAACCCAACACCATTACCGACACGTGTTTCGCCTCTCCACGAGGCATCCTCAGGGGACGTGTTGACTCGCTGACCGTTGAGTTGCGACTGAGAAATTAGTACAAGGCACCCCCCTTTTATACACTGCCACCGTTAGTTATTTGTGTACAACTACCCACAAACATACGCAGTAAAGGGGAAGAAACCAAATTCGTCTGGTCATTCAACAGTGCAAAATTATTATTATTACTATGTTTCAAAATCTCTAATTGTTCCAAAATAATAATAATATATAATTGTTTCTCTAATTGTTGTTTAATAATAATAATTTTGCACTGTTGAATGACCAGACGAATTTGGTTTCTTCCCCTTTACTGCGTATGTTTTTGGGTAGTTGTACACAAATAACTAACGGTGGCAGTGTATAAAAGGGGGGTGCCTTGTACTAATTTCTCACCAGTCCGATCACCATGTTTGGCAAGCCGATCCCTTGGGTGAAACAAGCCAAATACTTAGGTGTAATCCTTGACCGAAAGCTTACTTTCGGTGAGCACATAAAGACGGTGCGTAATCGCGCCGCTTTCGCTCTCGGTAGGCTCCACCCCATGCTGAATACACGCAGCAAGCTTTCCCTTAAATGCAAGTTGCGCATTTATATAACGTGTATACGCCCGATTATGACCTATGCGTGTGCTACTTTTGCGCACACTAAGTCGTACCGGATCCATAGGTTGCAAGTAATCCAAAACCGATTTCTGCGGAAGGCCACGGGTGCCCCGTGGTTCGTTAGAAACGATCGACTCCATGTCGACCTCCGCATTCCAACTATTAAACAATTCATGAAGCGCCTTAACAAGCGTTTCATTGAGTCCGCCGAATCCCATCAGAACCCTCTCATTGTATCGGCCGCCCGGTACACTCCCTCCAAGATTAGTAGGATTCGCCGTCCACGGCACTCCCTAGTCGAACCCGACGACCCCATCACCTTACTTCAAGAGAGTAATAGGGAAACCAGTACGATTAGAAAAAACAAAAACAGACCGCGTTCCGTATTCCGGCCTCGCCGACGAGGCCCATCGCGACGCCCCAGTAACATCCCTCCCCGACTTTTGCCTAACGAGCCAGCCCGCGCCGCTGAGCCATTAGCGTTAAATCCCCTAAATAATAATAATTGACCCAGCCTTTCCCTTGCTGCCCCTCTCAATGACCCCGTTAAGCCGAGGCCCGTATCCCACAGGGGATACCCTTAGCGAAGCGGTCATTTAGCTTTTAGTAGTTTTTAGCCCTGGCTGGGGGCCTTAAATTCATTTGAGGCCACCACAGGATTGTCCGGTTGAGCAGTAACCAGCCTTAGTGTGCTGAACTGCGAGTGGTCCATTCCAAAAAAAAAAAAAAAAAAAAAAAAAAAAAAAAAAAAAAAAAAAAAAAAAAAAAACTAATTTCTCAGTCGCAACTCAACGGTCAGCGAGTCAACACGTCCCCTGAGGATGCCTCGTGGAGAGGCGAAACACGTGTCGGTAATGGTGTTGGGTTTTGCATTGCCTTCCTGCATGTGCTTAAAATCCTTGCATTTGCCCAGTAATCTTGCATGTGCATAATATAGCGGGCGGGAGGGAGGTGCATACCTGCAACCCACTAATATTCGCGGAAATTAAAACTAGATATATTGTTTTCATTTTCAAATTTTAAATGGATTTCCGCAAAGTAACGCCTGACTCAATCAATTATAAATGTTTAGTACTCTAGACTTTCTGATATTACTCTCGTCTAGCAACTAGCACACGTACATATGTCAGTGGAGGTGAGGGTTGGGGAACCAGTTTTAATCATAGCTATCTGCAAATGCTTCTATATTTTTGCTCCATTTCTTTTTTACAAAACGTTTTAAGACATTTACTAAAACATTGCGAAGAAAAAGAACGGTTTTATTAATTTTATTCAATAATAGGTATGCTCTAAAATATTTATCTTTGTTATGTGGACTGAGGGACCACAGTTCAGTCGATATTTTTTTTTATCCTTAATGCTTCGTGATCTGTTATTTAGTAAATTCTTTACTAAATGTCTGTATTTGTACCTTCATTTTTAAGACACATTCCGAGATCTGGCTGATCGCGTCTGTGAGAACTGAGGGATCACACTTTATGGTTAGCAGTTTTTAATAAGTTTGCTTACAAATTCCCAGATTCGTTCTACAATTGTTTTAAGTCTACTACTAAATAACAATTGTTAACTATTGATCCTTTCATATTTTTAGAGCCCCATTGCGTCAAGAATGCAAATTTATATCATATGCATGTAGTAGAGTAGGTACTTACTTAGTGTCATATCTTCGTTCAAGCTGCGACTGATGAGATGCACGGGAGGGTATAACCGTAATGACTCCTTAATGCAGCGTTCCAAGTATTTCATCTTGGGCAAGTCTTCCATAGTGACAGAGCGCTTTGAATCACCAAAGATTTCCTTCATCTCAGCAAAGATTTTCTCCTGGGATATGAAATACATTCGAAATGTTTACTTTAATTAGATACTCATCATTTCTACGAAGTTTCACTAGCTAGTTTAATTTCTCGAAATAAGAAAGGAAGGATACTCCAAACCCCAGTAGTAGTAGGTATTATAGGTAGAGGAAGGAAGCATAAATTCGTTCATTCGAAGAAACGAAAAAATGCGGAGAAGGGTTTCGTCATTTCGTTGTTTGTGTTTGGCCGTGTCATGCTTCCGTCTTCATGTACATTTAAATATATTTAAAAAAAAAATATCATTATAAAGACGTCTGCTTTAGAAGGCCTCCTTCTACCCTAGACGCCTATTTTTTTTGGATTTCTACAGCGTACGTTAGGAAAAGAGAGGGCAAGATGGATGGCTATGTGATGTTAAAAAAACAAAAACTTTTACTATAACTAGTAGTAAGATTCTCCTCTAAAAGGAATTAAAGTATTGATTTACCTTATATCTTGTTCATCACCTAAAAACAAATACAACCTCAATTTGTACCTATCAGAAAGTGCAAACAGAAATCAAAATAGTTTCACGTGGGCAACATAGAAGCGACCCCATATTGCCTTCAAACGAAGGTGGCGTAAACCGGACTGAGTCGCCGTTTGTAAATACAAGATGGTTGAGTGTTTTTAACCGACTTCTAAAAAAGGGAGGAGGTTCTCAATTCGGAAGTCGGTGTGTTCAAAAACAACCAAAAACACCGAGTTCCGACATTAAATTTATTTTGTACTTTTTGGTTTTTTTTTGTTGACTTGACTTGTAACCTTTGTTGCGAGGTTCGGAATTTTGATTATATAATGTCTAGATAGAGCATCAAATGCGCGGAAACGTGTCAAAAAATATCAGCCAACTGTTGGCCTATAAGGTCTTACCCGCCGACTAGTGCCGATCGTGCCGCTTTGGTGTCACCACGTATTACGCGCGCTGAGTAATAAACCAAAAACAGCGATAAAATGACGGTATGTGTTATTAAACTGCGACGGAATTATAAATTAAGGGTAAAAAGTACCAAACACATCACCTACACCTATCATCGCTAAGTAACCAGAAAACTACGTATTTATTTATTGTTTTTATGATTACCAAATTACGCCATATTTTGTCAGTGTTGCCAGTTTCTTTTTCCCAACTTAACATTTTTTTTTGTGGGTATATTCGTTGGTTTATGGTAACGTTTATATTATTTAGTTGATGTAGTTTATTATTCGATTTATAAAAAGTTGGAGTTTTTTTAATTCGTCTATACTTTTACTTTTTTATATTACTTAATATAATTTTCGCGAATAACTTTTTTGTTTATGAGCCAATTTTAATGATTATTTTTGCATTGGGTTCAATAAACCGATTTAAAAAATGCCAAGAGTAATTTCAATTTATTAAGTCTTTCTTTATATGCTTATGAAGCCAATGCCAAGTAAAAATTGCTATTAGCTCGGTAAATAATTTACTTGGTACACTCCGATTCAATCTTTATGACGGCTCTGAAGTGCGCTGCTTGGCGTTGCTCCATACGTAGTACCGCATCCCTCACCCCCACTGACACTCGAATTTGTTACTGCGCAGCGACTCGCCTCATATTTCGAGCCACCATAAAGTTTGAATGCTGTACCGTCTTTTCGTCCTCATTTTGGTAATGTCTCTCAGTTTGTAAAATCATAGATTCAATCTATATAAACTGCCAAAAAGTTTATTATTCTAATTTGATTAACTTAGCTGATTTAATACAACATTCACACACAACTCACACACAATTAAATTGTATATTTTATTTATTTAAAAAAGTATCTTCAGACACTACTAAAACTGAATAATACTATATACATACAACTAAAACTATTTTTTTTAATATGTGATCTATGGGAGAATTCTAGTAGCTGGTATCATTATTCACGCACACAGAGACATAGACGAATAGTGTAAAACACCGTCCGCACGCACACATGTTTGAAATTGTTGCCTCGTTTTCTTCGTTTTGACTGTAGGGCGACGCTCCATCTAGACATTATATAATCAAAGGTTCGGAATAGGTAGAAATGTTCCATCTTGCCCAGCCCTTCCATCTTACCTTGATACCTTCTCTCCATACCTACTTACTTGGTCATCCTTCGGAACCATAACCAAATTGATGTTGTTGGGGTTTTGAAAAGTGTAGTCAGGAAAAGTTAAGCCATTTGCAAATTTGACCTACCTGCGCGTCTTTGTGATGAGCAAGGAGCATAAAGCAAAATGTCAGACCAGCAGCTGTAGTGTCATGCCCCTGCAAAGAAAACGTGATAATGTTTATATATACCTACTGTAAAACTGTAATGTTATGCTTATATACTGTTAATCTGATCAATGCTGTTTTAGAGTATAATTTACTAATGTTATCAGTCGACGGCTTAACGTACTTCAAACATGAACGTATCAACTTCTTCTTGAACGCCTACGTCATCGATCAGTCCTTCCTTCTTGGCTGATATTAATAAGTCCAACATAGCCGTCTTCTTCTTCTTGTACACGTTTGTATCATCATCTGCTGCAGAGTCCTCAGTTATTTTCATTCTATATTTGTCTATGTTTTCTGTCCTTTCCGCAATCACCTTCTTTGTGAAACCATGCACTGTTTTTAGATAACCGTGTTGTCTTCTGCTCAGCGGTGTTAGATAAAACGAGAAGTCAAAGAAGTAAAATATTTTGATCATTCGTTGGTAGAAAACATATCCTAAGTTGTAAATTGCATCTTTGTAAGCTTTTATCTCTGATTTGTTATAATCATATAACCTGGTGCCCATTGCGGTCTCTGGAATGAAAAATTCCAACAAACTGGTATAACTGCTGAAGATTTGACTTCGTATTTCTCCGATGTATCTAAACTTCTAAACTAAAATTAAAGAGAAGAGATTTAATTGTTTGTTGCTATATGGCTCTCAAACAGCTCAATCCATTTTTAAAATTCTTTCAGCATTAGAAAACTACATTATTAAAACTAAAAAAAAACAGATACTTACGAAACTTACAATAATGTAGGTACTAAACTATTGATGATACATAAACATAATATACTGCATGATTAAAGTACTCGTTTTTACCTATAAAAAGTCCACAAGGGTTCCTATATACATATATGTCTAACTACAGTATTATGGTCAAATCACAGTGACCGCTGTATATTCAAATTATTCAATCAAAACCCGGTTGTAACGGAATAGTGTAAATAATTTTGGTTTCATGATATTAATGCTTGATTATGTACATAACCAATTAAAAAAAATCTATAATAAGAAGACAAGAGAACACGAAAATGTAAGTTTGTAATTTTACAAACTTATAATATATAATAATAATAGGTTGGGGAAAAAGTCTTTTCGCATTATAGTATGTATGAACTTGTAATAAAATCTCTTTGGCTATACTAACCATAAATTTTAAAGAACATAATTCCAAATTAAAATTATGAAAATGTGTGATTTTCATTTGTTTTACAAGACACACACAAGATGAGTGAATCTAATGAAGAAATTTGATACATTAAAATAAATAAAATTACAAAAAAGGTAAAAATGCAACGCAAGCCGCGAAAAAAATTTGCGATGTTTATGGACCTAGTGCAGTGTCTGTGAGAGTAGCACAAATTTGTTTTAAGCGTTAATTCTTCAACCGAAAATATAAGATTTTCGGTTAAAGAATTGACCATGACGCACACTTGACGCACAATGATGTATGATGGGAGAACATTTTGTTCAATCACAAAGTGAAATTTGTCCTTCAATCTCATGTGCTATATTTTTCTTTCATAGTTTATAAATTTCCGTAGCTATTGTACAGGTATTGTGTACCACACTTATCCGGTTTGAGGTTTATAAACTTGAAACTTGGTACAAATACAAGCTAAATAAATATTTTTCAAAACTAGGTTCTTAGTGGTTAAAGTGCTGTCATTCAATGAAAACGAACGCACAAAAAGAACTCACCTGATATAGAGTTGAGAGTAAACTCTGAAATAATAGGAACTACATCGACGGGTCGACCGGACACCTCTTTGAGGCTCTCCACAAAGCGCTGGCCGTTGTCTTCTAAAATTTGACAAAATTGACGCAAAATGCTGAAATGGAATGTGGGCGTCAGAATTTTTCTTCTTTCTTGCCATTTTGAACCTTCAAATATAGCAGTATTGAATATTATTAATGTTAACAAACAAATTATATAAATAGCGAGAAAAAAAGAAACATCCAGCTTCGCTAACCTTTACTTAGAAGAAGCCCATCCTGGAGCCAAGGCTTTAAAATATTGTAGACTTGACTTTTTTCATTGTATTTCATGTTTGATACAATTTTCTGCAAAAACAAGAAATCTGAAGTTCAAATTATTTCTTTTAAACCCTACTTCCAAAAAAAGAGGAGGTTCTCAAGTCAACTGTTTTTTTTTTTGCGTGTTGATTTTGATTTTTCTTTGTATATTCGAATGCTGGTGCTTGCGCAACTTAATAAAAAAAAACAATCGACTTCTAAACAAAAAACACAAAAAAAATTAGTTTTACATGGGCATAAAATGTCAGAAGTCAGTACACGGTTGTTTCCTATGGATAAGAACCGGGAAGAAATTCCAAGGTTCTCTTAAAAAAAATAATTACAATATTTAATGTTACCGTGTTTAATTATGTAAGCATACTTACGTAATTAAACACTGTAGGGTATGACCGTATGAGAGGACAATGTACATAGACCAGACATCAAAATATGAAGTTTTACATAGGTTTACGTAGCAAAAATGTGGATCGAAATAGCAAGACATCTATGAGTCTACGCAGCGTGTTCTCACAATCGCATTATAGCAAAAGTCCAAACTCCAAACGGAGCTGTATTGCTGTCATTCACGTGTGCGTCTGTCCGTCGTGCTACAGTCTTCAAATGTTCGCAGTGTAAGTATCTTATTGACCGAAAGTCATACAAACTGTCAAGAAATATATTGTTTTTTTTTTAAGGGGGGCTCGCATGCCTCTGTACAGAGCAGAATTTATTTTTAACTTCTACTTAACGAGCTCCGATACCCTATTCGATGCAGAATCAAATAGGGTATCGTTGTTTAGAGCTCATTTCTAATTAATCGTAATTTTAATGTCATAGGTCAATGACATTGTATATTGGTGATAATGTTTAGTATTACGTACAATTTACTAACAAATATCGAAATATTAACATTTGGTTGCCCTCGGTCGGTTTTTTTTATGTGGCAGTATCATACTTAATTATTTGCTGGTAAACATTTCATTTGTCTAATAGTGTAGGTACTATGACAATTCAATATCATTGCCAGAAAGTCACTATATCACGGAGTGGTCGAAAATATTTTAAATTGATGCAAAAATAATGTCATTGCGGCCTTCACATTCGTGGATTGAAACTCGTGAAATTCGTGAACTGAAAGCACCAATCCATTAAAATATTTTAATGAGCTGCGAAAACACACATACCTAGATTTTTGTTGGAGATCTAAATAAAAAGATAGTAAGGTATGGTAGAATTTTTCATTTAAACAACGCGCACTTGCCTGCCTATAGTTATTTAGTTCACTTCTTGAGCAAAATCAGTTTTGATTTTATCATTGTTTACGAAAATTGATTACTATGTCGCGGTCCACAGTTTGACGACCACTGTTCTACACGATGGTAAATAATATTTGATCCTTTGATTATATACTTGTCTAGATGCCACATTGACCGTACTGAACGGCCCAAACAAAGTCTTCTATAATTGGTAGACTCGCTTCTCCCTGACGTCGCTCCCCGACTTTTGCCTAACGAGCCAGCCCGCACCGCTGAGCCATTAGCGTTAAATCCCCTAAATAATAGGTATCAATCTGACCCAGCCTGTCCCTTGCTGCCCTCCCTCAATTGCTCCGTTAAGCCGAGGCCCGTGTCCCACAGGGGATGCCCTTAGCGAGCGGTCTTAAATTTATTTGAGGTCACCACAGGATTGCCCGGTTAAGCAGTAAACACCTTTAGTGTGCTGAACTGCGAGTGATCAGTGTCATTTGAATCACCTAAAGATAACATACTCACGAAAAATAATTAATTATGCGTTTGTGCTGTCAGACCATAGCGAAATAGGGATGTTTCCTGATTAAAAAAATATGTCAAAGTCAAAGTCAATTCATTTATTTCAACTAGACCATTAAACGGCACTTTTGAACGTCAAAACATTTGAAAATAAAAATATTATAGTGATTCTAGTTGTCCATTCGCAAAAAGTAGATTCTTATGGAGAAGAACGGACAAGAAACTCCATAGTTACTCTTTTCAAATATGCATAAGTTTTACAATATTTTGTATACATTAACCAATTGATTATATGTGAGGACGATGCACCAAAATAAAACTAAGTACTATACTATTAACTGGTAAAACAAAGTAACGACAGCAGAGGTAAAATTAATAAATTAGCTAGTCAGGGACATAGTACTCACATATTTACATTTTTTTTAAGCCTTGGTTATATAATTACCAACAATGAATCAGTGTGTGTTAAATTAACTATAAAAGATCAGTAACTACACCTGTATACATAGCAGATAGATCACACATACAGACCGACAAGTTTGGCTTTGTCTACTACACCCAATATTGTCCTATGGAGCAAGACTAGCATGTTTCCAAGCATTCTTTTCTTGAATATAATCTTCTAGCTTGTAGTATGCTTGTTTACAAAGTGTGCTTTTAACATAGGTTTTAAATTTCCTTTCATTTAATTCTAATATGTCACAAGGTATTTTGTTGTAACATTTAACACTGTACCCCATGAAAGATGTACGTACTTTAGCTAATCTATATAATGGTTGATCTAATTTATTTCTATTTCTAGTATAAAAATTATGTCTATCACTAATTTTGCTAAAGAGATGTCGATTTTTCCTCACATACATAATATTTTCATATATGAATTGACAAGGGACTGTCATAATATTAATCTTTTTAAAAAATTCCCTAAGAGAATCGCGGCGACAAAGATTATAAATGGCTCTGATAGCACGCTTTTGCAAAATAAATATGGATTCCATATCAGCAGCCCGACCCCACAGCAGAATACCGTACGACATTATGCTATGAAAATAACTAAAATAGACCAAACGCGCGGTTTCTACATCTGTTAACTCTCTTATCTTTCTAATAGCATAAGCGGCTGAGCTAAGCCGCCCCGCAAGAGATATTATGTGAGGTCCCCATTGCAATTTCTCGTCTAAAGTTATTCCTAGAAAAACCGTCTGATCAATATATTCCAGTTTTTGTCCATTCAATACGATGTCACATTCGTTGCTTCTAACATTAGGTAAAGTAAATTTAATACATTTAGTCTTTTTTTCATTTAGTACCAAATTGTTTGCCGTAAACCAATGTTGGACCTGATGAATAGAGTTATTCACGTCATCAAGATTTAGTGGTCGTCGATCTATCTTAAATATTAATGATGAGTCATCAGCAAATAACACCATCTTTGGTTGATTTTGAAGCAATTGGGGCAAATCGTTTATGTAGACTAAGAAAAGGACCCAATATTGAACCTTGCGGAACGCCCATTGTCATTTTAGACCCTAGTGAGTTTACACCGTTTACCTGTACTTTAACCTGCCTGTCTTTCAAGTATGATCTAAGCAGATCAAGGGAAGTATTCCTAATCCCATAATGCTCGAGTTTCAACAAAAGCGTCTCATGGTTGACACAATCGAACGCCTTCGAGAGATCGCAAAAAAATCCAATAGCATCTTGTGAATCTTCCCAGGCATTAAAGATGTTCTTTATTAGGGTGACACCGGCGTCAGTTGTACAGCGCCCTTTGGTGATACCGTACTGTTGTTCATGGAAGATCGATTTTTTATTAAGACTGCGCCGAGCAAAAAGCGACAAAAGGACAGTTACGGTTAAGTTGATATGAACGAAAATAGTTTATTTACACAATCAAAATTTACATAATTATTACCACGGATAATGTGTGTACAATGTTTGCGAAGCAAAAATATGAAATATGGTGTAGTTTTTCTAATGGACTCATATGAAGTTGAGCAAAATCTACAAAAAAGCGTGCTGGCATTTAGGGGATTTCATATCTTTATCTATAGAAATATTCTGTAGATATTAATTCAAGCTAATCTCTAATATGTTATCTTAATAATTTGCGTCTCATATTTTCATAATATTGTCCAGAAGATTTTAATATATTTTTATTCAAAATGCGCTCCGAATTCGCCATACAAAATTTGTACTGTGTCTGTGCCGCCACCTACAATTCAGTCGTCGCCGAGAGCTCAGAGCGACCGCACGTCACTTTACAGAGCGAGCGCATCGATCGCGAATTACCTTTTAAACACATTCTGCTGCATAGAAAAATAAGGTACGTGACATTTACGATACCTTGAATTTAATTACATCATTTCATGAATTTTATCTTGTAAGCAATTCTGTTAATCGAATGTGTTTAAATTTTGTATATTTACATTAGTTTTATAGCATTAATATTGTTTTAGATAATTTGGAAAAATGGGAAAGCGAAAGGAGAGGTATTATAGAAATAAAAGAAACCAATTAAAAAAAAATGTTCTTCCAAATCGGTACGTATCATCTGCTAGTTTAAGATTAATAATTATCCGTCTCTTAATAAATAAATGTAGGTATTTATGGGATTCGTGAATCTAGCTGATTATCGAATATTTTTTCAAATCTATTGTCGACGATACCTTTGAGGCCGCCAATAATAGAACTGACAAACGTTCTGAGAGCGGCGTACGTCTTACGATAGGCACTAGGATTTGCGACCCTTTCGAATCGAACAAGATTTTTGTTATTTTATGTAAAGCGATTATTAGTGCCATACTAAAGATTATTAAGTTGTTTGTTGTTTAATATTAATCTATACTTATAATAAATCTGTAGAGAGGTCAATTCTGTACAAGGAATATATTTTCAAAATAACTATCAGGGGGTGATTAGTGATCGATACTGGTGCCAAAAATGCAATCAGTACAATTTTTGTCTGTCTGTCTGTCTGTATGTTCTTTATAGAAACAAAAACTACTCGACCGATTTTAACCAAACTTGGTGCAATTATTCTTCATAATCCTGGGCAGGTTATAGTATACTTTTCATCACGCTACAATCAATAGGAGCAGAGCAGTGAAGGAAAATGTTGAGAAAACGGGAGAAGTTAATCCATTTTTTAAGCTTCCGTCGCGTGTGTAGCCTTAATGGTTAAAGTTACATAGAAATCATGTATTACGGAAATGCTTTACATAAAATTATCTAAAAGATATCCCGAAACAGCATATGTCTATATTTTATGGTTGACTCACAATAACACGTGTAACTCCCGATAGCTTAGCAGTTCGGCGCTTTCTGAATATATTTGTTTACTCTTACGTTTATAATACTCTCACTCATCCCTAATTAAAAAAAGTTAACATTATTACCTATTCAATAAAAAAATAATCATAGAAATCGGTTTAGAAACACCAAACTTATACATGAATACAATAATAAGCCATCGCGCCGTCGCGCTTTAATACTGAATCATGCTGTAAGATGTTATTGTGATTATTTTTGTGTAAATTTTGTTGCTATTTTATAAAATAGGTACTTATTAGTTATTTTGGTAATGTTTAAATATTCGTTCAAATTACAAATTATTAATAGTTTCAATTTTATTTCCTTTTAGGTGAAGTAGTACTGTAGTAGTAGAAGTAGGAGCATAGATTTTTAGATACCGATAAGTTAGTTTTGGCGGCTAATTTATGTTCTGTTTTTTTAGTATTAAGCAGGTAAAAGCGTAGATACTTTTATTAATTAGTAGTTATTTTATTAATTAGTTATACGTAGTTATAGGTATTTTTAAGTGACATATTTCACACACACATAGTGATCTGTCAATGCACAACCCAAACCACTGAACGGATCGGGCTGAAATTTGGCATGCAGATAGATGTTATGGCATCCGCTAAGAAAGGATTTTGATTAATTCTACCCCCAAGGGGATAAAATAGGGGATGAACGTTTGTATGAAACTTTGTCAATTTTAAACCGATCGGGCTGAGAGTTTCAAAATCGGGGGTAAAGTAACTATTCCACGCGGACGAAGTCGCTGGCAGAAGCTAGTATATATATAATATTAATAGTAATTGTTTCGGCAAATCTATGTTATTGACAGTGTTTTCTTGTTTTATCTTAGATCAATCGCTTCGAATGATCAAGAAGAAGAACAGTCAAACGTATGTGATAAGTTTACGTTCCAATTTAACTTTTTATAGGACCTTTCAGATCTATTAATAGAACAGTTGACAATCGGTGAAAATATTAGGGATTTATTTTAAATTGATTTAATATGATAAACTTATGTAATTGTTTCTCCATTTTTAGGAGCAAGCCCAGATTGACTTGTTGGATATACAAAAATTGTAGAAATAAAATGTCCATATTCTGCTAGGGGCAAAAATATTGATGATGCTATTAAGGTGAAAAAAATTACTTTCTGGAATATAGATCGAGGAGGTAATGTATATTTAAATAAAAACCACGATTGGTATTACCAAGCACTAGGTCAGATTCGTATCACGCAAAGAAAAATATGCATATTTGCCGTTTGGACGGATGTCGATATGAAAATAGAAATAATAGAGGAAGACAAAGCATTTTGGACTGTGTTGGAAACTCAATTGAAAATGTTCTATTTCGAATGTTTACTACCAGAAATAATCGACTCAAGATTGGACAGACAAATGGAAATCAAAGAGCCCGAATACATCCTAGAAGCAATCAATGCACGGGCAAAGACAAATAAACGAAAAACTGAAACTGAAAAATTGACAAATGAGAAACGTAAAAAAATAATAATGATTAGTTGATAGTACAATTGTAATAGTATCATCTATGCCCCTTATATTATATAATAACTCAGAAAATATAAATACTGTGTTTATTGTCACACCACTTGCTGTTTGATACGATCCAATATAGTATACCAATAAAACAGTTCTATTTTTTTTTCTTATTTATCTATAATGTATATAATTTTGGCATATTTTTTAAACTTAGAATGTATTGAAAACTTTATAAAGAGTTGTTTCAAAAGAAATTTTGTACAAATCGTCATAAAACCTAAAATACATTTTGATATACCTTTCTTTTAATTTTTGCAAAATATTTTTCATTGAATAATAAATAAACATAAATTGTTTACATTTCAAACCAAATCAATAAAAATGAAGCTTAGGTAAAACTAAAACACTACTAGAATTATATTTACTCACAATCCACAATCCACATGATGCTATATTTTACTAAATTGTATGTTACCAAGTTTTATTTTTCAACAACCACGCACGTGTGAGTGCGCAGCTGTGTGCGTGACTCGCATACAGCGAAAAATTTACCTAAACAGCGTTCGCCGGTTTAGGTCGGCACAGTCTTAAAGTGTTGTAGCATCTCATAAGCATCTGATTATGCATTAATTTTTCAAATACCTTACTAATTAGTCCGAGTTATGATTCTAATTAGTCCGTCAGTTATATTATAGAAAAATATTGGACACGTATTTTTTCCTTTATCAAATCTATAAAAACTGACGAAGATAAAAAGCATCAAAGATCAGGAGTGGGAGAGTGTGACGTCACTGCCCAGTAAAAATTCTAGCGGGTAGTGACGTCACACGAGTTTTCAACGCACTGTATCGTCTTCATTTTTTGTTTATGTCGAAAAAGAAAAAATACGTCTCCAATATTTTTTGGAAATCTATCTGACGGACTCATCAGATTTTTTTAGTTGACTACCCTATTATGTGGGAAAACAATATAATAACACCAAGATAACTTTTCATTGTTAAGTTTTGTTATTTAACCACTATTATTTTAAGGAAACACGATTTTCTAATTCGTCTTTTTCTAGGTTATTCTGATTAGCCAGTGTTGTTAGTTTATTACTAGGGAGATTTGGTGAAACTATGGGAGACAAAATTCCAATATCATTACATCATTTTTAGATCAGGAGAACATTATTATTTAAAAAATAACATTATTTGATCAGTAAATGATAACTTATCTATACCTACAATATAAATGAAACCCATGACGTCATTCACTAAATAGTATTTTGTTAGTTCTTTCTAATATGTATGGGGTCATCGTACATGGTGGACGTCCCAACCAATACGTACAAGGCCATTTCCGAACACATTTACTGTGCGTACAGCTAAGGAGAGGAATTCCCAGCCGGAGTCTGTGTTTCCTGATAGCTACAACTGAGGGGTTTTTAAGCCAAGAGTGAATAGTTTACTTCTAGACAAGCGTGCTCAGTCTTTCGCCAATCATCACTTACCATCAGATCATCATGAGATGGTAGTCAAACGGAAGACTATCAACGATAATAAAAAAACTTTTTACAAAAAATAAAACCGACTTCTAAACAAAAAACCAAAAAGTATAAAATAACTTTAATTTCGGAACTCGGTGTTTTTGGTTGCTTTTTTGTTGTTGAACACACCGACTTCCGAAATTAAAGTTATTTTATACTTTTTGGTTTTTTGTTTAGAAGTCGGTTTTATTTTTTGTAAAAAGTTTTTTTATTTTTCCCTTTTTAGTGGTTCACTCCCAGCTAAACATACCCATCACAGCGTACGTAGTATAAATTGGTGTAAACAATAAACAAACATGCGATTTCAGCTATTCCGACAGATTTGCTATCATTTATTGAAATTAACAAAAAAACCGCTTGTTCGATTTCGATAAAATTTCATGGGACCATTTGGGAAGTATACCCTTTCCAACAAAAAAAGAATTTTTCAAATCGGTTGGCAAGCGACGGAGTTATGCGCGAACAAACAATAAAAAAAAAACATACAAACAGCCGAATTGAGAACCTCCTCCTTTTTTAGAAGTCGGTTAAAAATGACTTTTTACACTGTATTTTTTGTTGTTACTAAAATAAATGAAACACTAGTCAGCCACTAATTGTCTGGTATTTTTGCTGAATTGGGCCTGTTTGGTGCAGCCGTGAGGCACACATTCCTACTATATTCTTACATCGGATTTTATACTTTTTATTTGTTTGTTTTATTTACGTACATGTAACTGGTGTATTGTGTGTCTTTAAATCTGTGCTAAATAAATGTATTTAATTTCTTTCTTTAATTTATAAAATAATTATTTTTTTCAACATATTATGTTAAACTTTCGCCATAATAAATAATGGAGAAAAGAATAATTAATAATTTGGAGATCCCTCAACACGCACACCTTGACAGTTTGACGACAATAAGTACACCTGCGGTACTCACACATATCACGCAATAAATGGAGACAGTTTTAGCGCGTCCTATGTTGGCATTGCTATATCTAGACAAGTATATAATCAATGATTTGATCTTTGTAAAATAATATTTTGATAAGAAATTAAGAACACGTTCAATGTGGACTTTGAACTTACCCTCGTTATGATCAGTTACCTACCGTCTTGCCCTGTTTTTGGCAACTTATTCTCTCTCACTCTATAAAAATATCAAAACATCATTTTATAATAAAACGCGTTTCATACCTCCACATCATCAGGATTGTAAATATTCACGGCCGCTAGAGGGTATATCCAAAATCTGTAGATTCCAGAATTTTCTTTAGCTAAGCTCCTTACCAATTTCATTATTTCGACTGTAATAATGGGATATATAGAACATAAATAATTTTATATTGTTTAAAAAATAAATTTAAATTTCTATTTCACCTACCTGACGAGCGCAATAAAGTCGGGCCATTCCCTAAAATAAAGGAGTCCTCCGGCCCGGGGATCTTCCTAATTTTCCTGGCTCTTTCATTATAGTTGCACAAAATGTGTAAGAAACATAGAAAACCCGCGGTAAGAAGTAAATACCAGAACATTTTGCGAACGTCTGTGCCATTTGCCGGAACACTTATTCTGAACACGCGACTTTATCTTTTATTTATGTAATTAGCGCATTGCGCATGGCATTAGATAAGTCATATAATTTATTAGTTATCTACTAGGACTTCACCCGCGACTTCGTCCGCGCGCATTTTCGTACTTTCCTTTACAAACTTGAATACATTATAATAGATTTTGATGAAACTTGGCACGCAAGTAGATCATGTTCTAGAATAGGACATAGGATACTTTTTATCCCGGGAATATGCTTCGTTATCAAAATTGTCAACATTTACGCGGGCGGAGGTACACAACGCCATCTGAAGAGAATCTAGTTGAACTGTCAAATTACACGTGTCTACATAAAAACTGCTTTGTACATTAAATTGATAAGTACCTACCTAATACCGATTGTATTTCTGTCGCTGTATCTCATTATACTACAATTAAAATAATGGCGGATAGCCTGCGGATAGCTAGATATATTCCTTATTTTAATTATGACAGTTCAAAATATTTAGCGACTAGGCCTACCCGCACCCGCATAAGTTGTTATTAATCTTATTCGTTAGTTGTGCCTAACACTGTGTATGATTTGTTTGCCAGCTGGAACGTAATATTTTCTTAGTTTCAACATTTTAAGCAAATTTTTGGTGGAGAGTTTTCATCATACCGCGTAATTGAGCTGAAGGTGCCGAATTTTGCTTATTGTGTTGAATCATGGCGTCCTTTAGTGGCCACAGATGCTAAATAACCCATCCCATCAAATTAGGAGCTAAAAAAGTTAATACCTAATAATTTTGAAGGAATTGAAATCATCCGAAAGTCAGTAATTGTAGTCTACGGATTCAGCTGACATTTTTTTTAAATAAGTGGTATTATAATGTGTTATGATTTTATTGACTGCTTAGCTCATCAAAGGTATACGTAATGATTATAATTGCTAAGGATATATTTTTTTCAAGGGCTCGTTTTATGTAAAACACAAAAAAGGAATAGCGAACAAAACGTGTCAAAAACGTCATTGATTTATAGATAATTATATATCTTTTTCACGGCCACCAATTACAATGAAATAAATAAAATACAAAATGTTGCTTAAAACTAAGCTTAGTGTAACTGCAAAATCACAAATAGTATGTTCAGTAGTTCCGATGATTAGCGTCAACAGATAGCCAGACAAAAATCTTTTGCTGTGTTCTGAATCTCTTTTCTGTCGCCTCCACTCTATTTTTGGTACATATATTTTATGTACCTACAGACGATATACGGTTTCTACTGTTTTATTATATGAATTAATGATCTGCAAGATACATCTCGTGCAATCGATATGGTTATGCCCGACTGACCTATTAGATGATTTGATAAATATTTAGAGTATAGATGGTAAATCATCAAAGGTAATTTTGGAAGCAGCGCCAGACTCCTACTGACTAAATGCTCTTTGTGTTCCAGGGGTCGTGGTAACTCTTCGATCTTCGATCAATCCCGCATCCCTGGCAAGAATATTTAGGTACCTACTACCTACCTATTTAAGACCTACCTTGTTTTACTGTATGAAAACAGGCCATAATACCCTTTTTTTTCTAGATGGGAAACCATCAAACGACTTCTCCCGCTCTGGGTGGAGCAGAAGGTAGTGTCAGACTCTTACTGACTAAAACCCAACCGTGATCCTTCTTGTGCCCTTTGCGTTCCAGTTCCAGGGCCGCGGTGACTCTTTCGAACAAATTTCGCAATCCTGGCTATGATACCCTTTGGGTACCTTGAAATACATACCTATATAGATTTATTTCTCTGTCTATAACCACTAAATAGTTATGTAGGCTAGATTACGGAGACTCGCTTCCATCACTATCTAATCAACATAGTTCACTGCAAATTTTCTATTAAATAGGTCCATAAAACCTACCAGTGTTACTTATGCTATTAAATATCAGACTGATTACTTGATCTGGTCTTTGGACCATTTACAAGAAATATGGATGCATTACAACCATAGATATAATAAACATTACAACGGATAGTGTATTTTCTGAAATAAGCAATGATTTTATGTAAAAGAGGGGGTCTTGAATAGATGGGAAAAATGGCGTTTCTGTCCGGCCATACTTTGGTAGAAACCCGGTATTTTGGGCAAACTTTATTATAGCCCGATATATTCCAAATCGGAGGGCATAAAAATAAGGGGACGTTAACCGTATAGTTCGGTAGTAGTACCAATTGGTACTAGACATGCAAACCTCCGCCGGCTCGGTTGTAGTACCAATTGGACCTCAGAGTTACGTCATACGACATCCTAATTAATAATTGCATTTTTGATAAAGCCACTTAAAAAATCTTATGTATGGGCGTTAATTAAAACAATTAGATAAAATGCTCACATCTTAGCGTTATAAATTCTTTAATATTTAACCCACAAGTTTACTAATTTTCATAAATAAAATCGAAGTGCATAAATATGATAATCGCCATCAACCATCATTCTTATTGTTTTTTTTTATTGTGAGGGTGTACCAAAACGATTATGCGAATCGATTTATTTTTTATTTCATCCTAATCGATTAATTTAAATTCGTTACTAAAATATTAGGAAAAATACGTTTAAGACATAAAATACATTAAGCATTAATCATAATTATTATTTATGCTTTCTTATTTAATTCAAATAGGATTCTCTACAATAAAGAAAGAAATCTTCTCCAGATTATCGGACCCAAGGTTAATTTGCGCAGAATTGTCTATGTTATTCAAAATAAGAATGAAAAATATTTTATTCCTTTTAAATTACTGAGAGTTTTATGTTAGATACTTTCAGCTGGTTGCGTACGAAATACCAAGCATATACTTAGTTTATATATTGTATGTTAAATAGGTGTAGACAAATTTACACTGGTATTTAAAAAATATTTTTATCTAGTGTGAGTAATGGTATCAGATTTGTTTTATGATGTTATGAAAATTGAATATTGCTTTTTAAAATACTTTTCGATTTTGTCATCCTGCTCCTGAAACCCAATATCAATATGTCCATGCAGGGCACGGAAAAATGCATTTTATTCTAATTACACACTTACCTACAAAATATATTTTCAAATTAAGGTTCTAAAACTATCTTCTAAAAAAGGTTATTAAGGCCAAATTCTACATGGTAAATAACCTATCGCAATAAATTTGAATAAGTATTATAAGTGAAAATGGCACCGACTAGATTTTTCTAGATTTTTGTTATGTGTGTTATTTTCATGGTTTAGGGTTCCTAATCACGAATCTGCGATCAAATTCCATGAAAAAAAAATCGGGTAAGGTGCGAGCTGGAATCTTGTTTGGGTTGCGGGAATTCATAATTATTACCCACCGAATTTCATCTGCACATATTTAATAAGTAAATAATAATGTCCGCACAAATCGAACTTCGAAGTTAAGCTACGCTTGCCGAGATCGGCTAGCGGATGGGTGGCCATTTAATACAAATTGAGTTTCCACCATGGCTTGGAACGCATGTCGTTGGTGCCGGCTGTCATTCGAACATCTTAGACAGTCGATAGGCCACAAACTGTAACCCCTACATTGCCAAGAGGTATGTTTTACTCAGTTGGTAGATCGTGGAGGTCTTATAAGCAATAGCTCTATGTAAAAAAATGGTATTCATCTACATCCGATTAGGCTAGATGCCGAACCCAATATAGAAAAAGAAAAGGCTAGGCAGAATGACGTAAGTGTGAATGAGTGTGACGAAATTTTTTAAAAATTCGAATAGCCTATGACAATTCGGCATTTATGGCTAATCGAATGATACCTGATTTGAAAAACCTATGCAGCCGTTTAGGCTACCGGACGTTCCAAAGAAATAGACTTAATACAAAAATACATATATACATACATATATATATATATATATATATATATATATATATATACTATATATATATATATATATATATATATACAAGTACCTACTTACATAGATAGGTACATACTTTCAACAAACATTCTATAATATAGTATATTTAGATAAGTTTTTTTTTTGATTTTTTCAAAAAGCTTATCACATTATATAACATATCGAATTCAAATAACATTATATTCAAATTCTAACCGATCCACTACCTAACCATACCATAGTCAATATGGAGATAAAAAAAAATATGTGAAAATCTATACTAATATTATAAAGCTGGAGAGTTTGTTTGTTTGTTTGTTTGTTTGAACGCGCTAATCTCAGGAACTACTGTTTCGAATTGAAAAATTCTTTTTGGGTTGAACAGACCATTTATCGAGGAAGGCTTTAGGCTATATAACATCACGCTTAAGCCAATAGGAGCGGAGCAGCGATAAAGAATGTTTTAAAATCGGGGATTCCATCACGGGGACGAAGTCGCGGGCAGCAGCTAGTAATAAATATTTCTGAATCACGAGCGCATTCTGGTTCTGCATTTAAATTTTGAATAAAATAGACATTTTGGCGCGAAATCCGCACGGGTCTGATTAATTTGTTCAGTTGATTTTATTCGTTGATTTCCAAAAAAAGAACTATTTAAATTACTTAACAAAGCGCAAATATGGTTTTTATAAATGCTTATTGGATTTTATGATAAATAAAATATTTTGCGCTAATTTTTAATAATCGATTTATGATAATTGCTCATTTATATTTATCGAGTCGAACGAAATAAAAAAACTATCGATTATAATAATCGTTTTCCCACACCCTAGCATTAAAAAAATCAAAATGGCTGACGATTTTAAACAAAAATAAATTAGCGGTAATGAATATTACGTGTTATTGGATCTGTGTTCGTTTATTGCATTTAGATCTGGGCTTTTTCTTGTTCTTTACGATATTTAGAATCATAATATGTGTATTTGTAATAGTATTTACATGTGAGTGTGTGCTTTTTGTGTGAAATAAAAACGTAAACAAACACAGTTGGCGCGAAACTTTGACTTTGGATACCAAAAAACTTCATTACCGCTACATATTTCCTTAGAAATATGGATGAATTCGTCAAATCATCAAATGATGAACAAACCACTACTCCTCAAGTGGAGTTTGGGTTTCTGGAATTCATAATTTTCATGTTTTTTAGCCTCGAACACCACTGCCATCAAAGTTGAAAAGTAATATTTTTTGGTCATAATTGAACCGTATTTTAAATTAACTTGCGTGTAGAAAATGACAAAGAAAGACCGCAAATAGAATGAATATGTCTTGATTTTGCGGTTTTGCCTCTGTTTAGCAAGCGAGAAGGTTGTTTACATATATAATTTTAGCAAATCTAAGACGACTATCTTTTGGAAGGGTGTAGTAATGCGTATGTTAGACGCATTTTTAAGTTGACTTACGTGATTTGAGCGATCTTAAGTTGTAATTTAAGATATTTCTCAATAACTTATCATATAAAATTGCTGCAGAAACAAATTTATCATAGTTAATTAAGATTCTGAAAGTTGAGATAATTTCTGAAATTCATGACGTAACATGCAACACCTTGTCGACTCAGCTAGTGTGTCAAATGTCAAAATCTTGTCGAGCAGAGTGGTTAAATATGATTTCATAAAGTTCTTAATTTAAAATAGTAAGTACTTGATTGAAAACATTTTTATTTTTATTTTTTTTTACAAAAAAAGCAATAGACTTCTAAACGAAAGAAGTAGGTATAATTTCAAAACTCGGTGTTTTTGGTTGTTACTTAGTTTTTTTAACACCGAGTTCCGAAATAAACGTTATTATATACTTCTTTTGTTTATAAGTCGGTTGTGTTTTTTTTTTTTTTGTAAAAAGGTTTTTTATTTTTCACTTTTTAGTGGTACAAAACGTACCAATCACATTGGTGTAAACAATATACAAACATGTGATTTCAGCAATCCCGAAAGATTTGCTATCATTTATTGAAGAGTTCCGCTTCCTACCTCTGTTCTTCATCAGATCTTCACCAAAATAGAAAGGGACCACCTTGAAATACTATGATGCTCTTCCAAACCATCGTATACAATTTTATTTTTTCATTTTACGTCGACGAGAGTGAATGAGAACGTCATCAATGTAGTCGAAGTCATGCATTATTAGGGATAACTAATATACTGGTCGTCAGATCTCAATCAACTGGAAATGCGACTACACGACAAGCACCAGCTTTCGAATACAAAAAGAATCAACAAACACCCAGTACAAAGTAATGAGGTATTACATACAAAAAAGAAATACAGTCGAATAGAGAATAAAAATACTTGATAACAATGATATTAAGAACATAACATTATATATACAAATAAAGTATTTAAATTATTTAAAAAATGCAATTTAATACATACAATCATATGTACCTAGTACCTACTTAAAACATATTATGTAGCTATGTAGGTAGCCATAATAGTGTACGCTTCCCTCGTCCCGCAGTTTTCTCACGATGCAAGATTAATTCGCAACATTTATGTTCGTAAACATTGTTTTGGAAACCTTACATTTGATTAGAGAGTAAAAATTATTAAAAACTAGCTTCTGCCAGCGACTTCGTCCGCCTGGAATAGTTACTTTACCCACGATTTTGAAACTCTCATCCCGACCGGTTTAAAATTGACAAAGTTTCATACAAACGTTGAACCCCTATTTTATCCCCTTGAGGGGAGAATTAATTAAAATCCTTTCTTAGCGGATGCCTACGTCATAACATCTACCTGCATGCCAAATTTCAGCCCGATCCGTTCAGTGGTTTGTGCTGTGCATTGATAGATTACTATGTGTGTGTGAAATATGTACAACTTATTATATACCTATAACTACGTATAACTAATTAATAAAATAACTACTAATTAATAAAAGTATCTACGCTTTTACCTATAATAAATTTTAATAATAATAAAACAGAACATAAATTAGCCAATACTAACCTATCGGTATCTAAAAATCTATGCTCCTACTTCTACTACTACTTCACCTAAAAAGAAATAAAATTGAAACTATTAATAATTTGTAATTTGAACGAATATTTAAACATTACCAAAATAACTAATGAGTTCCTATTTTATAAAATAGCAACAAAAGTTACACAAAAATAATCACAATAACATCTTACAGCATGATTCAGTATTAAAGCGCGACGGCGCGATGGCTTATTATTGTATTCATGTATAAGTTTGGTGTTTCTATACCGATTTCTATGATTATTTTTTATTGAATAGGTAATAATGTTAACTTTTTTTAATTAGGGATGAGTGACAGTATTATAAACGTAAGAGTAAACAAATATAATCAGAAAGCTCCGAACTGCTAAGCTATCGGGAGTTACACGTGTTATTGTGAGTCAACCATAAAAGATAGACATTATGCTGTTGTGGGATATTTTTTAGATAATTTTATGTAGAACATTTCTGTCATACATGATTTCTATGTAACTTTAACCAATAAGGCTACACACGCGACGGAAGCTTAAAAAATGGAGTAACTTCTCCCGTTTTCCCAACATTTTCCTTCACTGCTCTGCTCCTATTGATTGTAGCGTGATGAAAAGTATACTATAACCTGCCCAGGAGTATGAAGAATAAATGCACCAAGTTTCGTTAAAATCGGTCGAGTAGTTTCTGTTTCTATAAAGAACATACAGACAGACAGACAGACAGACAAAAATTTTACTGATTGCATTTTTGCCACCAGTATCGATCACTAATCACCCCCTGATAGTTATTTTGAAAATATATTCCTTGTACAGAATTGACCTCTATACAGATTTATTATAAGTATAGATAGATACGCCCTCAAAGAATTAACCATACCTAAACTTCCAAAGCTAACATCAACTGAGTAAATTAATTTTGAAACAAAAAATAAATGCCTAGATAAATGCCCAAGGACTTGCCAAAAATACCCAAGCCCATCTCTGGTCTGGAAGCACAAGCTGCACTGAAATCAGTTGTCATGAAGCTGAAATAGATTTTTGTTTTTGTTAGCCGTAGGCGTCCACCGCCCCATTGCTGGGCAAAGGTATCCCTTAGGTAAGGTTTTTCTTCGTAAGGGAGTGTAATGCCGAGGAATGAGGCACATTATAAAAGCGGACGGCAAGCATATTCAGTTTGGTCGAAGAATTAACATGATCTATAACTGAACAACATGAAAAAACGAATGACACGTTAATTGAGGAGGCAAGTATTAAGTAGAAAAAGGCTTACAAAATTGGTAGGGTCGTTACTGTCAGTAGATACCACGCACAGCAGCGCGCAGAATTAAAATGGAAAACATTTATCCTAGCGAGTCTTTCATGACTTGAATATAATTTAGATACACGCACATTTACCCCAAACCCCCATTTGCTAGATATATTGATCTAACTCCAGCTTCCTAATTTTCTTTGAAAAGAACATAATTAAGTACACAATTCCATATTACCTTTATAGTTATTATTATGTTTTTTTTTTTTTAAATGTCAGTCGGCTATTGAGAAGATCAAAATTTTTTAGAATAAGGTTTTACTTTTACTTTTTCGTCGATTTACGGCTAGGTTATAGGTACCTATGTACATTTGAAGCGCCTAAAACTTTGTTAATGATATTATAGACGCGTCGCAAAAAAACCTTGATTAACACATAGGACACAGTTTTATCATGATAGTACGGAGTACGTTCCCGTTATTTCAAAGTCATGCGGCCGAAGTCGCACGCAAAGGCATATGATTAAAATAAATGAAAATTGTTCAAAATACATCAACCTAAACATTTTATAGTTAAATTAAAAAAAGAACTACACATCTGCAGTATATTATTGTCTCTTTACAAAGGTGACTTCGACGGGTCCGTCGTGCCTCATCACGACGTCAGCTTTGATGCGAATGTCTTCGGGGTGAGTGACCGGCTCCAGCGTGAACTCTCTCAGCACCTCCGCCACGGCTACCTTCATCTCCATCATGGCGAACTTTTGTCCTACAAAAATTTACATTTGTTGTAGGATTTTTGTCGTTAATTTTAAATGTTTTAATCTCGCTTTCACTGATTTGTTTTATTTTTAGGAGCGAAGCTAACCTAGAACAATATATATTACCTCAAGGAAGCTTGACAGCATCTTCTACTGATTCATACAACCGCTAGATCAAATGAATAATCTCTAATAGCCGTCGAGACAGACAGCAAAAGCTTCTTGCACATTTCAGTTCTCATCTCCATTTCAATACTGTTAACTTACCAATGCAATTTCTAGGTCCCGCACTGAAGGGTATGTACGCATAAGGATGTCTTCCCACGCTGTTCTCTGGCAGGAACCTGTCGGGGTCGAACTCGTCCGGGTTCTTGAACAGCTCAGGCCGACGATGAAGATCATAGATCTGAATGTGGCAAAACGTGCCAGCGGGGATCTCATAATTACCTGGAAGATAGTTAGACTATTCTGTAATATTTTTACCAGATAAATAACATGTCATGGACAGACACAATTGGCAGCCTTAGGGCCGTTCAAGTGTTGCGGAATTTGTTCGAGTTGCGGTATTTGTTCGAAAGAGTCACCGCGGCCCTGGAACGCAAAGGGCACAAGAAGGATCACGGGTGGGTTTTAGTCAGTAAAAGTCTGACACTCCCTACCGCTCCGCCCAGGGCGGGAGGGGTCATTTGATGATTTCCCATTCAAAAAAAAAAGGGCCGTTCAAGTATTACGTAAGCAGAATTCGCCAAAATTTTACAGACATTCTGAAGAAGTAAATAAATAATTATAGCTGATGTAATTATCATCCCCCATATCATCAAAAACCCCTTTATCGATAAAAGCGAAAAATGAGGAAAATGTCGTGAAGAAGTTTTTGAGTACTTATGGTTGTGGATGGTTGCAGTATTGGGAGAAGACCAAAGAAAGGCTGGATAGATTTTGTGAAAGGTTATATATCTAAAAAATGGGTGACCGCTGAGATGACGACTTATGGAGAAGTACGGAAGAAGTAGGCATGTAGCACCGGCTCGAGCAAGGAGAATGACTAATATATGAAGTACATAGGTCAACAACGTGATAGCGCTGACAATGACATGGGTAAAAACATTGAGGGCAAAGGGATTATTTTGTTAATTAATTACGTTTATACTCGATAAACGGACATGATAATCGATAAGATATGCAAGTCTACCTACTAATCGCTCTCGTAAATGTACCTGAAACCGTGTATACCTATGTACAATTATGCAAAATGTAAGTTTAAAATAAGCATTGGGAGAGTGCTTGAAACTGGAGCTTATGCAAGCTGGCAGAAAAATCATTTAGGCTGGAATCGCACACAAACTTATACGAATTAAAAAAGTGACCAAGCATTACGATTTTAATGTGGTCAAAGTAGTTTTACTTGTAGGAATAATTATGATATAATAACCATTGATCCTTTCATATTTTAGAGCCTCTTTGCGTCAAGAATGACGAGTTAATACAAATTAGGTATGTATGTAGTAGGTACTTACTTAGTGTTATATCTTCATTCAAGCTGCGACTGATGAAATGCACCGGAGGGTATAGCCGCAGAGACTCCTTAATGCAGCGTTCCAAGTATTTCATCTTGGGCAAGTCTTCCATAGTGACAGAGCGCTTTGAATCACCAAAGATTTCCTTAATCTCAGCAAAGATTTTCTCCTGGTATATAAAAAACATTTGAAATGTTTTATTATTATTCTGATCGTAGTACGTTAACCCATGCACAATGGGTTAACGTACTGTATTTAATGCATGGGTATTCTCTCCTCCGGTTCTTGTAGTATCACTAGATATGTATATTGTTCATACCTAATGGTTAAAGCTGACGGCAGTCATTTGTCTACTTATAGCAAAAATTCGTAAATTGGAAGAAAGGCAATGTCGGGAAGGGTTTATGAAGGTTATAATTATGTTTGGTCGTGTCCTTCATTTATATTTAATAAAATATGGACACCGCAGACACTTATTATTTTGGATTTCCACAGGGAACATTACTTGGTCCTCCTTCGGATCCGAAAGGAACCAAATAGATGTCGTTGCGACTTTGATATTTCTAGTCCAAATTTGACCCACCTGCGCGTCTTTGTGATGAGCGAGGAGCATAAAGCAAAATGTCAGACCAGCAGCTGTAGTGTCATGCCCCTGCAAAGAAAACGTGATAATGTTTATATATACCTACTGTAAAACTGTAATGTTATGCTTATATACTGTTAATCTGATCAATGCTGTTTTAGAGTATAATTTACTAATGTTATCAGTCGACGGCTTAACGTACTTCGAACATGAACGTATCAACTTCTTCTTGAACGCCTACGTCATCGATCAGTCCTTCCTTCTTGGCTGATATTAATAAGTCCAACATAGCCGTCTTCTTCTTCTTGTACGCGTATGTATCATCATCTGCTGCAGAGTCCTCAGTTATTTTCATTCCATATTTGTCTATGTATTCTGTCCTTTCCGCAATCACCTTCTTTGTAAAACTATGCACTGTTTTTAGATAACCATCTTGTCTTCTGCTTAGCGGTGTTAGATTAAACAGGAAGTCAAAGAAATAAAATACTTTGATCGTTCGTTGATAAAATACATATCCTAAGTTGTAAATTGCGTCTTTGTAAGCATTTATCTCTGATTTGTCATAATCATACAACTTGGTGCCCATTGCGGTCTCTGGAACGCAAACAACAGTAGTTAGGTACCTAGTTTAGTATGGGTGCGTACAAACATTTTCTGCAGAAAACTTGCGTTGGGCCTAGGTTTTACATTATACAAAACACAGTGCAGTGCAGGTGGATTTCTAGTGAATATACGAATAAAATAAAAAGCATTGCTTCTTTTGAGCCATCTACTAAAATCATTATGGTATTATGGTTTGTTAACCCATGGTTATTTTATATTAAATTATATAAAAGGTGTATCAATTCCAATATCTCAATGACGAACCTCCTTTTTGAAGTCGGTTGTCAATGTGTACACCTGAAGTACTCACCTGATATAGAGTTGAGAGTAAATTCTGAAATAATAGGAACTACATCGATGGGTCGACCGGACACCTCTTTGAGGCTCTCCACTAAGCGCCGGCTGTTGTCTTCTAAAATTTGACAAAATTGACGCAAAATGCTGAAATGGAATGTGGGCGTCAGAATTTTTCTTCTTTCTTGCCATTTTGAACCTTCAAATATAGTAATATATTAATATATGGATTGTTATCTATGTAACGCGAAAAATGTAACTTCCTGCTGTGCTAACCTTTGCTTAGAAGAAGCCCATCCTGGAGCCAAGGCTTTAAAATATTGTAGATTTGACTTTTTTCATTGTATTTCATGTTTGATACAATTTTCTGCAAAAACAAGAAAATTAAATGTAGTTTTTCAATTATCAATAGATATAAAAAAATGTGTTATTGATGAGTGACTGACTAAGTGACTGACAGGCGCAGACAACAATTTTAACCGACTTCATAAAGGAGGAGGAGATTATCAATTTGGCTGTTTATATTATTTATCTTCAGGCATAACTCAATCATATACAGAGTTGATATGACAGAGGGGCATTAAATTACACTACGTATACTATACGAGTTTAGTATTAATTCGATACGGTATAAAAATTAAAAGCACCAAAGATGTTTTTTTTTTTTCTAACAAACTAAATAGCTTACAAATCAGAGCAAAACGCAACCACCCTTTGTAAATAAATTTAACTGACGTTAGATACCTAGGTGACAAAGCGGCACCATCGTATGGTTGTACTTGTTACTTGCGTCAGAGCAGCAACAACGCATCGTAGGTTATACTCTTATATATTATCGTTTTAAGGGGCATGATCAATGCGTAAAGACGTAATCACGTAATCAGCTGTTAGGAAATATACATCGTGTTCAAACGGGGCAAAAACCCAAAAAATCATTTGCGACTAAACTACTGCTCCTATTGAATTGATTTTTGGTACAGAGCTTGTAAATGGTGCCATATGCAGTTTAAAGGAAAGCCCCTCTGTCGTATCAACTTTGTATATGTCACCGGATAATTGTAAAAAAAAACGTAAGAATATAAAATATGTTGAGAGATTGTAAACTCCGGACAAATTGTCAACTGAACATTTGGAATTTACGCATTTGAATTAACACATTTGAATTAACGCAAATCGAATTTATAGACTTTCAAATTTTGACGCGTAACAACGTATTTCAAATGGTATGAAATCTCAAGTTATACCTTATTGCCAGACTTCTTCTTATATTAGAGTAGCCTTCAGAGCCAACTTTAATTAAATTTAAATAATTACACCTTCCCTTTCCATGGTGGTCGGGAATCTTCCTGCGACTCCCGACGACGCCCGGGCGTCTTCTGCTGTTGCGGCGGTTGGGGCGTGAGATTTCCCTCTCCCACGCGCGGTTTGCCTCCTCCTTCGCTAACATTACTGCTTCGCAGAAGGAGGTGACCGCTTCCCATGCTTCCTAGCTCTGGACCATGGATTGAACCAGGGCCGGATGCGAGAGGTCGCCGCCGCCGATCGCCTCAACGAGGACACGGCGTTGTTCTGCCTAAGTAGGGCAGACTTCCACCGTAGGCTCTCTCGTTTTCTTCGAGAGATCTACACAGAGTTGACACCCGGACAAGTCCTCCCACCGAATCCGAAACAGATACTTCCCGAAACACCCGTGTTCGGCACGAGTGTTTCGGAACCTGCGTCAGGCGGAAGGAAGGTGAGGAGTGAGGAAGATGTGGCGCCTTTCCAACCACTCCTCAAAAAAGTGGACTTATCGCTGCAATGGTGGCGTGCCCAAAAACACTTTCCTTAACAAATGGATAATTTATAAAAAAAGCTTTTTCCAACAGGAGGCTTAAGTATTGCGTATTTATTAATCCTGTTATTTTTAACAGGATTTAGTTAATAAATACGCAATGAGTTGCGTAAATATTTTTTTATTGAAAGCTATACTCGATTCAATAATCCTTAAAAAACAATTTCTAAAAAGAGATCGATATTAATGACTACATTCATAGTATAAAACAAAGTCGCTTTCTCTGTCCCTATATCCCTATGTGTGCTTAAATCTTTAATACTACACAACGGATTTTGATGCGGTTTTTTAGTAGATAGAGTGATCGAAGAGGAAGGTTTATATGTATAATACATGCATATTATAGTAGAGGAAACATTAGTATCTACATTGCACCCGAGCGAAGCCGGGGCGGGTCGCTAGTTTTATTATAAAATACACTTCATACCTCAACATCATCAGGATTGTAAATATTCACGGCCGCTAAAGGATACATCCAAATTCTGTAGATTCCAGAATTTACTTTTGCTAAGTTTCGTGCCAAGTTCACTATTTCGACTGAAAATAGGGAATATATAAAAATATTGAACATTAACAACAGATAATTAATTTATTATTGTTAAGAAAGCTAGTAAATTTCTAGGTATATTACCTGACGAACGCATCAGAGCCGGGCCATTCCCTAAAATAAAGGAATCCTCCGGCCCGGGGATTTTTCGAATTTTCCTGGCTCTCTCATTATAGTTGAACAAAATGTGTAAGCAACCGAGAAAAGCCGCGGTAAGAAATAAAAACCAGAACATTTTGCGAACGTTTGTGCCAATCGCCGCAACACTTTACACTAACGGCTTTATCTTATGTATTTAATGAATTACGTATAGGTTCGGCAATCAGTAGATAAGTTTATTACATTAATAATTTAATATTTATGTTAGGTACCGAATTTCTTTATACAGTATTCGGAATAAATATATCAATCATTTCTATCGTTAGTTTCCCTGGAAGGCACTGGCCACAGCGGGCCCCGTCAACTACTTATGCTGACATCATTTTGAGGCGCGCGTGTAACACAACGCACTATTGACGTGGTTTTGATAATTATCGGACGGCAAGTTATCCAACCCTCGTTGCCCGCAGGTCATCGCCTACGGTGACCGGGAATCGCACTGTGATCTATCTATTAACTAATTAACTGTAAATAATAGCAATACAATAAAGTTTTACTGGTCCCCTCGCAAAGGGAACAGAGCGCTCACCACGCCCTCTACCAGCTGGGGCCGGAGACTTTGCGTCAACGGGGGGGCCCAGGTGCAGAGTTTGTTCCGCACCATTTTGTAGGGCCTTCCCCACGGGTCCCCGTCCAGAGACTCCAGCATCTCTCTGCGAACCAGATCCCTGGCCCGCAAGATCCCCGCTTGGCGGGCGATCTTCGGCGCTCTGTACTCCTCGTACAGCTCTGCCTCCCTGGCCTGCGCATCCGGTGGGCGGCTGCGGAGCCGGCGATGCCTGGTGTACGGGCGACGCGCAGCAACGCACGCTTCTCTCAGCGTCGTCAGCTCGCGCGACCACCAGTACACCTGACGGCGACGCGCCCACTACCCTGACATCGGCTGCGGCACACGTGCCGCAATTAACACAAAAGATGAAGTTCCCGACACTAGAATTCCACGGTTCTTCGGTATTACTCTAAGCCTTTCAACTGAAACCAAATACCTGTGCATATATTTGGACAAGCAGCTGAATTGGGCAAAGCACACTGAAGACACCACCAAAAACGTCAGTATATGCATGTGGCGATGCAAACGCATGCTAGGCAGGAACTGGGGCATTAGCCCCAATACATTACATATATTGGCTATACACAAGTCATCAAACCAATAATCACATATGGTGCTCTAGTCTGGTGGCGTAGGACCGACTTAAGCACAGCATAAAAAGACCTCGAGAAGTTGCAACGACTTGCCTGCGTAGCAATCACTAGCAGCATGAGAACAGTGAGCGAGCAGGCTATGCTGGGGCTACGACCTCTCCACTTAATAGTACGGGAGGAAGCGGCCATAGCGGCCTTCAGGCTCAGCACAATGGACACATTAGGAACAAACTCTAAAATCAAACACACGCGAATCATGGAAGATGCCACCAAACTACAACCCATGATGACATCATCAAATGATAACGTTCAAAAGATGCATCATTTCCAAAAGCACTTCCACATAGTGCTCACACAAGAACCACCTGACTACTCAGGTCAAAAAGAGCTGAGAATTTACACTGATGGATCAAAAACAAGCACCGGAACTAGAGCTGGAGTTTACTCCAACGACCTCAATATTAAAATATCCAGACCGCTTGGAAAGCTCAACACCGACTTTCAGGTGGAATGTGTGGCTATCTTCCATGCGGTCCATGCCATTGAAGCCAAGAGAGTTATGGGTTTATTAGTCTGTCTGCTTATTATATTATTTCGGCTACACAACGGAAACTCAGTGAGATGAGTATCACAGTCTAATCAATACAATTGTCAGCAAATCCACACCAAAACCTAACTAGTGTTACTAATGATATACAATACATTACTAATTGTAATATCTAGCCTGCTATCTTATTTCATTAAGGTTTAATGCAGAAATAAAGATGCGTTGCCACGGATAGCAAATTTTGCGAAGTAAGAAATTATAGTAGGGGAGCCCACGATGCTAAATGGGGATTTACTCGAGCGTCGTAGAGACCTATTGGGTTGCAAAGCTTAGATGATAAGAAGAAAAAAATGTTATATGATAATACCTTTTCATCGGTGGGGGAAGCGGCTATAGATTTTTAAATATGTAAAAAAAAACTGTTGCATGGACATCCTCAAGCGCGTCAGATATTGATAGCATCAATGCCCTACGTATTTTTAATAATGTACGTATGTTAATCTGATCGTTTGCATGATGAGGGTGGTTGTATGTAAGGGTTGAAAATGAAAAAAAATAAAAAATAATCGAGCGCGTCAGATTTTCTAAGGGAGTGTTAAGTGCACTAAAAAAAAGCTCTCATTCACTAATCTGACGATTTCGATGGGACGCAAACTCGCGGGCATTTTCATAAAGTGCAAAAAAAAATCGCCATTTTAAAATACTCAAGCGCGTCAGATTAAGATATATATGGTTCATCTTTATGTTTTAAACGTACTATCTCATAATCTGACGATTATCTAGAGGGATTCGCCTGATCTGACAAAAAATTTAGAAAAACGGTTCACCCTAAAGGCCATCCCTGCAACTTCTCGCTAATTCCATTGCTTAAAATTGTACTTATGACATTTTTGAGCTCAAAATATAATTTATGTGATATTTTGAGCTCGCTGAGTTCAAAGAAATAATATTTCTATGCATTTGAGCTCTCCCAGCTCGAAAGTCTGATAGAAGTTTCATAGAACACTATTTTTGGAATTTTCAAACCGCAATAACTTTTGAATGGATCAAGCAATTTTCACCCGTTGGCGGCATTCGACGCAGTTTTATCATCCTCATAAGTAATTTTCTAGTTTTAATTGATCGAACCAAAAATTTCGGAGTAATCCCGAAAAAACACTTTTTCGGGTTTCTTTCGTTCACGATATCTCTCGAACGAATCAACCGATTTGGACCAGCATGGTGGCGATCGACGTGGTTTTTCAAGCTCAAGAGCGGATTAGTTTTTGTAGTTGATCGATAAAGCCGTTTAAAAGTTATTAAAAAAAAAAACCACTTTCAAAAAAAACAATCTTATTTTCTTTGAGATTTTTCAATATTTCTTAAAATCTATCAGTCCAAATCGGTTCAAATTCACAAGAAATCTAATTGTAAGGGAACTCTTTAGAACGCCGTTTAGTAGATTCCGATCGGTTTATTTGTTCAAAAGTTATAAGCGAGTCACATAGTCACACACATACATACAGACATAGTGACAACATCGCGGGGGTAGTCAGGGAAGCTTCCTATGACCTTAAAACGTCGAGATCTGATGAAAACTAGATTTTTGCAAAACGGGGTGAAAACAATAACTTCCCGATTTTTGAAAATCTTCGATTTTCTTAGCGGGAAGTTATTTTTTTTTAATTTTTTTTTTTTAATCATTGATCTTAATTAATTGAAAAGCTCAGGAAGAGAAAGAGTGAGAGAGGAATAGAAACGTGGAGAAGGAAATGTAGGCATCACGCAGGGGCACACATTTAACTTTATCGATGATTTTTTGTTATTTCGGCTTGCGGAAATCGTCAGATTATAATTATATTTTTCATTATTCTTGAATTGTTTCCTTCAAAATAAAAAAAAAAATTAGCTACGCTCGAGAATGTCGAGATGACGTTTTTTTTTTACAACTTTGCTGCCCTCCCCTTTCTTTACGTCACTCTCAAATTGTCAGATTAGTGGAATATACACTTTTTAGGATGTAATTAACTCACCCTACCTTAATCTGACGCGCTCGAGAATTTCTGATGGTCAATTTTTTTTTACTAATCTGATCTTGTATCCTTCACGGGCGGCCTTATATATGGGCCTCATGTTTGGTGGAGGTACTTAACCGGGTACAAGGTATCCCCCTGTATATTAATCTGCCACGCTTTAGAAAATCCCGAAATCCCCGCTTGGGCTCCCCTACTATTAGTCATTTAAAAGATAAGAATGGGAGTCTGGGAGCAGCATCAGTGACTGAAAAGTTGTGTGCAAATCGGCTTTCGAGGTATGGGCGCATGTGATGCGGAGTAAGCAGGAAAATTGTGAGTATGAAAGAGAATAGAATATGAATAGTGGGTCAAATATAAAATAACTCAAAGAAATAAATACTCGTACTAAGCGTTGTCAATTAGCAACTCGTAAATTGAAAAAGGCTTTCAAAATTGCTGTGTTACGAGGATTGCTATGAACCTCGTAATGCTTGTACAACGCAATACTAAATGCGTAGCATCAAAGTACATAGCCAAGCGAGTGATGAAAAACTCATCCTTAAAGAGCACCAGCGGGCAGGGAATTCGGACCTCTCAACCAAAAACTGCGGATGCAATTATAATTTTACTTTCGAATACTAATCATTTTACAACTATTATTTTCCAGGTGGTGCGACAGATACAGTTCTGTTAGTTTATACGTGTTCAGTACATTTACGTAGATAAGTGATGCAGGATGACGGAGCACCCCTCATGAAGTCATGATGTAAATAATATCGTATCTTCTTATATTTTTGTTTAGATGTTTGTTGAACAATCACGCCTTGGCCTTAATTAGGATATAGGATGTTATTTTTATTCCGGTAGTAAGTTCCCACATTTGACACTGACGTTCCCATAATTAACATAACAGTGACATTCACGCGAGTGAAGCCATTGTCAAAAGCATTCGATTTAAAATAAATGAAAATCGTTTAAAGTTAATTAACTAATACTTTTATTACTAATAACATAATAAATTACATTAAATTAATTCTACTGGAATACATTAGGAATATTTTATTGCCTTTTTACAAAGGTGACTTCGACGGGTCCGTCGTTTCTCAGCACAGCGTCCGTGATGATACGAATGTCTTCGGGGTGAGTGACCGGCTCCAACGTGAACTGTCTCAGCACCTCCGCCACGGATACCTTCATCTCCATCATGGCGAACTTTTGACCTGTAAAAATTGAACATTTGCGTCGTTATATCTATGTATGATTTTTGTCGTTCGTTTTGATCTTTATTAAGCTATTGAAAATATACATAAAGGGAGCTCGACAGCATTTTTATATGATTCAAATACAGTTATATCGATTGAATGACCTCTTTTCATCTAGCATTAGAGAAAGACTGCAAAAATTTATTTCAGTACAGTTATCGATATCAAACTTCTCATTTACTAGTACCTATGCAATTTCTCGGTCCAGCACTGAAAGGTATATACGCGTAAGGATGTCTTCCCACGCTGTTCTCTGGCAGGAACCTGTCGGGGTCGAACTTGTTCGGGTTCTTGAACAGCTCAGGGCGACGATGCAGGTCGTAGATGTGAATGTGGCAAAACGTACCAGCGGGGATGTCGTAATTACCTGGAATATAAAGTAGGTCAATTTGAAAAGTGTCTTGATTAAAGTACGGGAAGAACAAAAAAAAACGACGGATGAACTGCGTAAATACATACATATGTATGTCTAGAGAGGGGGTGACTACCGTTATCACAATTCATGACGATATTTTTGTGTTTTCAGTTTATGACGCAGAAGTCGCCTTGCGCCCTATATCTATTAGCTGGGCTGCAACTCAATAGTTAAGAAATAAGTATTAGAGTGTTGGTGTCGACTTCGAAAGGCATTTGATACGGTGTTGGTCTGGTCGGACGCTGAAAATTGACCGTCTATTATATTATTTATATTGGTGAGCATCTCCAAGTATTCTTGCAAGGTGACTCATGACGGTATCATCAGGGATGACATTGCAACACACACGAGTGTCCGCTAGGGCTGTCTCCTTTCACCGCTTCTCTTTCTTGACAATAACAGGTGCCGCGGGATAGAGAGTGAGGATTATCCAATCTTGCAAGACTTGGAATACGCCGATGACCAACGCGTACTTAGACATGCCCACGCTGACATGCAAACTTGAACGTGCTACGTCAGGAAGCTGTGAAAACAGAAATAAAAAACACGCAAAATACCCAAGACATGAAAACAAGTATGAAGATTCTGTCACCGCTGGTGATTATCACAGAGACAGTGGAACGCACCCAGAAATTTACCTTCCTCGGGAGCGTCATGTCAGAGACTGGAGGATATGAGGAAGACTTCAAGATAGAATTGCTTCAGGGATCTCCCAAACTCGCATGGCCGACACGACAGACGTGGCTTCGCACCGTGCTAGTAGGAGCGAGGAGCATCGCATAGCAGAAATGACATGGGTTGAGGAGAAACGATAAACTCATGACCGTTCTTGACCGAGGACTACTGTGGATGCCCATGGTTCCATCTAGGGAACATTGGATATTACATAAGTGAAGTTAGTCACTACTTACTTAGTCTAACATCTTCATTCAAGCTCCGACTGATGAAATGCACTGGAGGGTATAGCCGCAGGGACTCCTTAATGCAGCGTTCCAAGTATTTCATCTTGGGTAAGTCTTCCATAGTAACAGAACGGTTTGAATCACCGAAGATTTCCTTCATTTCAGCAAAGATTTTCTCCTGTTAAAAAATACATTTTAAAGAAACACCAGAAAAATAACAATAAAATATATGCAGAATGGAAGGACAAATTATATGACATTTGGAGACTTTCTGCTAACTGCGTGGGACTTATATAGAGGTATGTCTACTAGCTTGGACAAATTGATAATAGGGTTGATGCCAGGTGTTATAAAGATGAAACTGTGGCAAGAGGGAAGACATTATCTTGCCTATTCGTCAATTAGAAGTCAAGTGTAACCGAGTTTGGTTCGATACATACAATTCCGTCTATTTATCGAAATCACCATCAATCAGGGCTGGAATTACTCCGTACTATTTTCGGTGATTTGCAATGTACCTATCCGTCTCCAGAGTAACAGGTTCACAGTATCAAAAACTCATGACATATGTAGGTGCTGTCTAGGTAGTTTTTCGTATATAGGTAGAGAGAGAGTTCTCTGGCCGAAATAATTCGCTCTGTGAACTACATATTATTATATATGTATATCTACAATTCGGACTTTCACAAGGACCTTTACTTGGCCCTCCCGTGAAACTGATTCATAGTCGTTTTAGAACGCCTAGTCAAATAATAGTAAAGCTTTTTTAAATGACCAACCTGCACGTCTTTGTGATGAGCAAGGAGCATAAAGCAAAAAGTCAGACCAGAAGCTGTAGTGTCATGCCCCTGCAAAAGAAACGTAAACATGTTTATCTACTATTTAACTGTTATATTTAACTTATACTCTTACAGACTATCATTTATTAATACTCGTATTATCGGTCAACGACTTAACGTACTTCGAACATGAACGTATCAACTTCTTCTTGAACGCCTACGTCATCGATCAGTCCTTCCTTCTTGGCTGATATTAATAAGTCCAACATAGCCGTCTTCTTCTTCTTGTACACGTAGATATCCTCATTTGCTGCAGAGTCCTCAGTTATTTTTATTCCATATTTGTCTATGTATTCTGTCCTCTCCGCAATCACCTTCTTTGTGAAACCATGCACAGTTTTTAGATAACCATCTTGTCTTCTTTTCAGCGGCGTTAGATTAAACAAGAAGTCAAAGAAATAAAATACTTTGATAAATCGTTGGTAGAATACATATCCTAAGTTATAAATTGCATCTTTGTAAGCATTTATCTCGTCTATTCTATAATCACTCAACTTGGTGCCCATTGCAGTCTCTGAAATGACGAGTTACAATAATTATTTGTGATCATACAAACAAATTCCGCATTTTTTTTATCCATGTATGTGTGTGATTAGCAACATTTGTGTGTAGGCTATGCTGGTAATGGTTTCTGCAGTTATAGATATGTATGCAGTTTTAATATCCTTCATTTCAATACATATGATGATTATTGGTTACTACTTTAAAAATCACACTAATTACTAAATCTGCTCCATCTGATTTATGGTACAATGTAGTAATATTGTTTCTTAACTTTATTATAGTCTTAAATAGAAATTCCAAATATCGCACCTAAAGAACTTACCTGATATAGAGTTGAGAGTAAACTCTGAAATAATAGGCAATACATCGATAGGTCGACCGGACACCTCTTTGAGGCTCTCCACAAAGCGCTGGCTGTTGTCTTCTAACACTTGACAAAATTGACGCAAAATGTTGAAATGAAATGTGGGCGTCAGAATTTTTCTTCTCTGTTGCCATTTTGAACCTTTAAAAATATACAATATTAATGTATGTAAAGATAAATAACCATTAAACCATGTAAACATCTCAAACATGTAACTTCCTGCTGCACTTACCTTTGCTTAGAAGAAGACCATCCCTAAGCCAAGGTCTTAAAACCCGGTAGATTTCACTTTTTTCGTTGTATTTCATGTTTGATACAATTGTCTACAAAATAAGAATAGATTAGTTAATCCATAAAAAACACTTTCTGTATAAATCGAAACTTATTATTGTTATGAAATACCTCAACATCATCGGGATTGTAAATATTTACAGCCGCTAAAGGATACATCCAAAGTCTGTAGATTCCAGAATTGTCTTTAGCTAAGCTTCGTGCCAAATCCATTACTCCAACTAAAAAAAATGGAACACATTGAAAACATAACATTTTTTAACCTTTAACTATGTAAACAAACAAATAGAAAAAGTTAAAAATGCTAATTTACCTGACGAGCGCATTAGAGCCGGGCCATTCCCTAAAATAAAGGAGTCCTTTGGCCCGGGGATTTTTCTAATTTTCCTCGCTCTTTCATTGTAGTTGAAAAAAATGTGTAAAAAACATAGAAAACCCGCGGTAAGTAATAAATACCAGAACATTTTACGAACGTCTGTACCACCGCCGTAACACTTTACACTATAGACACGACTGTATCGTTACTTTAAATAAATTAACGAATGTGTTCACGCTTGATTGAGCTTATCGTCAGACGATAAGTAAGTAGATAAGTTATAATTTATTGTTATTTTTCTAAATACAATTATTTTCTAGTAGGTACTTCCGCTGTTTTGCTTTATCTCGGTTACGGACAAATGCACAGCAATAAACATCTGGTACATTCTTTTTGACCCTTTAATGAGATAACTCGATACGTATTTAGGTTCCTGTTTAAATATAAATTAAACCATACAAAGTCCCAACTTTGTATGGTTTAATTTGTGGGTGGATCTTATGAAAAATCACTGATAGAATCTACGAATCTGAAATCTAAGATTACATATTTTGGCTACACTACGGAGATTTCGCTTCCACCGCTATATCTTTGGCTATAACCATTTAATCAAATCATTCTGTTGCTGGGTGATCCTCACGATGAGTATACAACGTCTATGCAACATAATTATAACTCATGTATAACAAAATGAACGCAAAACCTGAAAAGGAGTCTTATACTCATCATTATTAACAACTTCTATGGGAACAACCAAGAAATCGGGAATAAGCTTTTATTATATTACGCGTTGTATCGCGTTCGAAATTTGATCCGGCTACTGAAAAGTTGTGCGGCAATCGTCAAGGTACTAGCATATGATGCGGAGGAATAAGAACAGTTTGACGTAACTTTGAGTATACATTTGGACGGCTATTAAGTAAGCAGGCAGTGCAAAAAAAACGATCGATCGACTCTGTAAAAGATTAGAAACGGCCTCTCTTTAGTGTTGCAAGCGGCACAATTATGACCCAATTATAGCGGTGCATGTCCGCCAGTTATCATCAGATTCATTTGCCTACCTCAACTTATCCCATACCTACCCTTTTTTTTTAGATTGGAAATCTTCAAAGGACTTCTCCCGCTCTGGGCGGAGCGGAAGGGAGCGTCAGACTCTTACTGACTAAAACCCACCTGTGTTTCTTCTAGTGCCTTTGTGGTGACTCTTTCGAAAAAATTCCGCAACCCTAGCAGGCTAGCTCTTTAAGGCGCGCGTGGAATACGACGTGCTGTCGTCGTCGACCCGGGCCTGGTTGTTAATGTTGTTATCGGACGCCGAGCCAAAAACATACCTACCCTTATTTTTAAATTCATATTAAGTAAATTGTAAGAAGTTGAAACAGTTGAATCATGGCCTATGGGTAGGAAAATTAATCGGCATTTCAAATGAATAGCTTGCCCTTATGATTCGCAGTAGGAATAATCGCCTACTACTTACTGTAAAGGCTGGTTAAGGTGGGCGACGAAAATAATACAGTCGGAGACAAATTGCTACGCTTACAGTGAATACGATTGTTGAAAATCCAAAATATGAGTGTGTGTGATCACGTGAAATTTTGACAGTACTTGTCAAACCCATACATTTTGTCAAAATTTATGCGTTAAAAGGCGAAAGATTTATGCGTTTTGAAGGGAAACCAGAGATGTCAAACCCATACAATTTGACAGTATTTGTCAAACCCATACAATTTGACAGTATTTTTTAAACCCATATACTTATTTTAGACATTTTGACAATCCCCATGGCAACGCTACCGCTCGTCCTTTACTACGAGTCAATTTTAGATGGATGTATTGTATTAGGTACAATACGCGCAGAATAAGCGAGTTTAACTCACAGAACAGATAAAAGAGTATCTGTTCTGTGGTTTAACCTACACTAAGTTTGAACAACCACAAGGTCCCGCCCTAACTCTTTGTTACTGATATCGTATCTTTATTCTAATCGCAAATAAAACCTTGACCTCAGTTAAAAAAAATATTTACACGTGTAGGAAACTTGGAAACAGTAATTTAATCAAAATATTAATTTTATTATCGATGCTCAAGATTCGTCTATGATGTATGAATAGGTACCTATCGATAGATTGCTTGGTTACGGGGGATTAAAAACGTATACGTTACCTACTTTAGATAAAAAGCACGTCTGCCCAGCGTGATTCCTTCTGTGAAAATTAAATCGGCACTACAAAACTCAAATAAAACAGAAAAAAACTAAAAAAGGCTGGAATAATTAAAATAAGGTTTCAATTAATTAATTACACAGCATTTTTAACAACCGAAGCATTTCATGTTCGCGCCAAGCACGCTATAGGTAGGTATATTAGCATCATGCTAATGATAATTTACCTCTCATTTAAACACAATAATGCAGCCAGATTATTATTATATTATATAATAATATTTGCTGCCTGATATCAGGACCGCGGCGATATCGCACGGTCTCCTACGAGGCGGCGATCCTTCTTGCCGAACTGCCACCATGGGATCTAGAGGTTTTTTTTTTTTTTGAATGGACCAATCGCAGTTCAGCACAGTAAGGCTGGTTACTGCTCAACCGGATAATCGGATCTAGAGGCGAAAATCCACGCGCACTTATACTAGCGGTGTGTGGAGATGCTACGCCCGCGCCAGGACGAAACCTTGCTGCCGCGGCAAAGGACAGAGCAAGATCTCGTGGTGGCGTAAAGGGACTGATAACCACAGGCGAAGCCCTGTGATGGAGTAGGGACTTCTAAAACAAAAGTTAGGTCGAGTGATCGGTTTTTATCTTGTAGATCGAACCCAATTTGGATACTTTCTTCGATAACAGATGCTAGAAAAATAATTTATAGTTAGAATAATTATTTCTAAGATAGGAAAACATGGACTAACCCCATTCTTACGTGGAGAATATTAATACCGTGATTCTAAAAATGATATCAAATGCACATCGCCATTTATGGAACATGCAATGTCTTTTGCTGACTTATTTTAAAACATAAAAGTGCCATTAAAAATAAAAAGACTGTTCGGTGTTATTTTCATGAAGTCGATAGGTGGTTTTGACAATAGATGGCGATGCGGGTGTAAGTATATACACTAGTTTTATACTTTTGACGTGATGCGAATTAAACAGACATACATATAAACAGAAATGGTTTCTGTTAGTCATTCTTATACACTCTGGCATTTTCTTTACAGAAAAGACTATACAGATTTATTACTTTTACACATAGATTCATTAACAAACAAACAAATATGGATGTAATCGCAAGATGAGCCTGAAATAAATAATTTATTATTATTATTATTTAAAAAAAATATAAAATACAACAATGAAATATATTTATAAATGAAAATAATAGGTAGGATCAAAAATAAAAATAAAATACTATTTAAAACGAATTATAACTACTGAGATCCGAACCCACACCGACTCTTCCGAAAGGACCGCCAGTAAGGCTATGAATTCCGTTGACATGTAATTGAAATAGCCGATTTTATTTACATCATGCTTATTTACTGCTTAGTTCCTCACAAATAGCATGATGATAACCATTTATGACACCAGACCATAGAAATCTTGTTTATTATATCTATGCACCAGACCCATTAGTATCTGCAATATTTTGTAGCTTGTCACAACAATTCCCCCCTTAGCTGTATAGAAATAATATGTCCAAGAAACATTTCGATGTTATTTTAAATATCCCATCCGCCCGTCTTATTATTATTTTGGTTACATCATCCTGTAATCATAGGAAACAAAAGATATTCTCTGCATCACCCAAAGGTTGACTGGTAGAAATGCCTAACGCATTAAGTCCGCCTCTGTACAATTATGTGCGTAAAGTGTTTAATTAATAAATAAATAATAACTGTAGCTGGGGATCGGCAAAATATCGTTTAAAACAGGTATAATTGAATATTGCTCATCCTCCACAACACAAAGCGTGATCATACATAATAAATTATATCCTATCACCTGACCTCACCTATAAGTAGGGCTGCCATCCATCCGGGTTTCCCCGGATTTGTCCTAGGTTTGGAGGGCGTCCGGGGAGCGGCCGGGCGGAGTTTTCAAAGGTATCCTGGTAAACCCAGAATTTTTTTGTGCCGTTAGCTGAATTTTTGAACAAAACTTCGATCTTAAGTATACAATCTATTCGAAAATCCGGCGCTACAAAATAGCCGACACTGTAATATTTTTTTTTGTGTTTAAAAGACCTTTTTTTGTATCTGTCCGGAAAAAAAAAATTTTTAACCAAATATCCGGGGTTTTTAAGATTTTGTCCGGCGTCGGCAATTTCGATGATGGCAGCCCTACCTACTCGTATAAGTATTATTTAAATGCAAAATATGAACAGAACTTTTTCAGCAGATTTTCCTTCAGTTGAAAACATACACACCACGATTTTATTAAATGTATAGCTACCGTTCGACAGCTAGACAAAATCCTTCCCCAAGTACTTCCAGGAACGTTTCTCCCGCGCCAACTTTATTCATACATTTATTTTAGTACTAGGTATAGGTACTTGTTCATATTATTTATTTTTGCCTTTTGACAAAGGAAACTCGCACTGGTCCATTGTTCCTTAACACGAGATCCGCTAGAAACTGAATGTCCGATGGCTTCGTCGCTGGCTTCAGTTCAAATTCGCGCAAAACTTCTGCTACTGCGATTTTCATTTCTTGCATCGCGAACTTTTGACCTGAAAACAAAAGAACTCTTAATACAATCATTTTTTGCTCTATACGATTGAAATCAATGCGTTTTTCTAGCGAGGATATTTCCGATTCTCATTCTCGTATCTGTTGGACCAACTACGCTTTAGCGTTCTTTTAACAGTAGTTATATTCAGGACTATAAACGGGGCAAGCCACATATTCATAGATAAGGGGCCACGTTAGGATTATGTACGTTAAATAACTACGAAAAAAAAATCATAGAAGTATGTGGAACTAACTGGAACGTCTCACAACTTCCTTTGAAATGGGAGGTTCCTCCTAATAAATAACTATCCGTTTGTTTCATCGAGCTGATATACCAGTATTGTTCACATCGGGCGGATAAGTTTCATATAACGTTTTATGATAGGTCAGGTATTTTTGTAGTTCATATGTTAATGAATGAAACCTGGAGTCTACTATTGTACACGGTTGACTTCAATTGGCTCACTACATAAGGCGTGGGACACTACATAACAGACGAAACGCGGGCATAGGTAAGAATACTATTCATATGTGCCGTTTTTTCTCGAAACAGCCAATTTTATGTCAAATTTTAATGAATAATATACCTATGCAGTTTCTGGGCCCAGCACTAAACGGTATGTACGCATAAGGATGGCGTTTAATGCAGTTTTCCGGCAGGAATCTGTCAGGATTGAACTCCTCCGGGTTTTCAAACAAATCTTCACAATGGTGCAGGTCATAAATAGGGATGTGACACAATGTGTTTGCTGGTATTGTGTGGTTGCCTAAAAAATCAGTTGGATATATTAAAAAAAATCAAAATGAAACTAAAGTAGTGTTTGAATTAATTTAGTAATAATTAGTCTAATTAATAATAATTTCTGCAAGAAAACTTTATACGAATATATTTACTTAATACTGTAGTTTCGTTCAGTTTCCGACTGATGAAATGCACCGGTGGGTAGAGTCTCAGAGACTCCTTAATGCAACGCTCTATGTATTTCATCTTGGGCAAATCTTCCATGCGAACCCAGCGACTTGACTCGCCAAATATTTCATTCAATTCAGTTATAATTTTGTCCTGTAAATAATATAAATCCTTCATTCATTGTACATGATACAGGACAATGGCAATCTCCGTAAAATATCTTGAGAGATTGTAAACTCTCGATAAATTGTCAACTGAACATTTGGAATACTTTTTAGCATCATTCGATAGTCTATAATTTCTCGAAGTCAGTAGTGAAATTCAGCAGTACGACTCTGTAAACGCCTCTCGGTGTAAGCTTAAGTGAAGTACACATGGAGTGAGCTGCCAATCCATACAAACAAGATGGATTAACAGTTCTCTTGCTCACTCCAGGTAAGTTTACATGGTGAGATGTTGACAGAATAGACCGGCTGAATCGATTTGGATGACATTTAGTATTCAAGTAGTTGGACCTGAATTAACACAATAATCTTATTAGCATAATTATTAGCCTTCTAATATTCCCACTGCTGTTACTCAGCTCTCCTCTCTAGGAGAGGTAATGGGCTGTAATCCACCACGCGGGCCCAGTGCGAGTTGGTGAATGTCACACGTCTTCGAATTTTTGATTCTAGGACATGCCGGTTTCCTCAAGATGTTTACCTTCACCGTTTTGAGAGCAGTGTTGTTTTATTTATTTATTTATTATATACTTTGTACACCGGAGTTAACAAAAAAAAAGAAAACTACAAACTAAAACACATGTACAATGGGCGGCCTTATCGCATTCCGCGATCCCTTCCAGGCAACCTGGAATGAACAGTAATTGCCTGGACATAAATGGGGTTGTCATCGTTGCAGCAGTGTTGATGATTACACAAAGTAATGCGCCTGACTGGGTTTGAACCCGCGGCCTACAATTTGTAAGTTGGAGCCGTTACAACTCGGCCACCACTGCTCCCTTAATAAGCTTATTATTCCGGGAGTATGTATGTGCCTTTGGGATGATTTCCGACTTTCTCATTAGCGAAGCTACTCATGGTAGAAGCTCGGAAGCGGATATAATAAACATAGTCGTCCCCTCTTATTCTGAAGTAGTTACTTCATATGCCAAGCTATTTTGAATTATAACATTCTATTTCTTACTTGTACATATTTATGATTTGCGAGCAACATAAAGAGGAAGGTCAGTCCGGATGCGGTTGTATCGTGTCCCTGAAAATGACGGATAAAATAACGTTACCTATTTCAACAGTGAATATTGCTTAAAAGATATCGCTTTGTGATTGGAAACTTACTTCAAACATAAAAGTGTCGACCTCTTCCTGGATTCCTGCTTTGTCTATGAGTCCGTCCTTCTCAGCGGATAGCAGAAGATCTAACATAGCAGTTTTCTTCTTTTTCTTGTACACATAAACTTCATCATTCTCGGCATTTTCGTCAAATGTGTTAAATCCGTATTGGTTAACATACGCTCTTCTTTGCGCTATAACCTTTTCAGTGAAGCTTTTCACTGATTTTAAACTTACGTACTGTTTTCGCCCGAAAGATGTCGCATTGAATATGAAGTCAGGATATAAGTAAATTTTGATGAATCTGTGGTAGAAAATATTTCCAAGCTCGTAGACAGCTTGCTTGTAGGATCTGCCTGCTCCTGAGGTGTCTTTAGTCAGCTGTGTGCCCATCGCTGTTTCTGAAAACAATTTAAAAATACGGTTTTTCATATTTTTTACAGATATTTTAAACAGTTTAAAAGATAATGAAAATGCTGTCATTTTTAGGCGACTTCAAAACAATTCAATTGAAAGCCTCCTCCTGGCTCTCAATTGAATTGTTTTTTTGTATGTTTTCGCCAATTGTCAACCAATTTGGATGATTCTTTTTTGTTTGGAAGAGTATTTTATTTTTGTTATGATCTGATGAAAAACTTCGGAGATAGGCAACGGAGCTCTTCGAAAAATGGTAACAAATCTTCAGAGATTGCTCAAATAAATGGCTGTTTATAATTTACACCAGTTTACAACATAACATCATGCTGGTACGCTGTGAAGGGGTACGCATTTTTGCGATGTATGATGTGTGTGTTGTGTGGTTTGCATAACTTTATTTTTTAGTAGCAGCGCCACGCGGTTTCAGCCGCATAGTTTCCGTTCCCGTCAGAATAAATGGGGATAAAATATAGCCTGTGCTGTAGCTTCTCAACAGTGAAAGAATTTTTCAAATCGGTTCAGTGGTTTCGGAGCCTATTCAACACAAACAAACAATCAAATCTTTCCTCTTTATAATATTAGTAGCGACTTCCTTCGAGTGTATTTAATATGGTGATAGACCATAAGGGTAGTTTTAGAAAATGAATCGAAATGATTTATAATAATTAGCCAGCCATTTCTGTGTGGTTGTTGATCTTAGTATCAGCATAACTGTTTTACCCTTCACCCCGTTGGGGGTTGAATGTGAAAAAAACTTTAGATCCGCTTTAATTATACCACTTTTAGAACTTCATCAACCCTTGTTAACCCATTGATTCTTACTTTTTAAATTAAATATTGCAATGCCGAGTTTCAACATCATCGGACCAAGCGTATTTAGCTTATTATTCATCACTTATGTCAGTATTCATACGAATTGTCAAGTTTATAGACCTAAGGAATAAAATTTTCATGTAAACAACAACCCCTATTTCACCCCTTTAAGTGGAGAGCTTCCTAAAACCCTTTCTTAGCTGACATCTCCTACTCATAATCTACCTCCCTGTCAAATTTAATCTTTATATGTCAAGCGATTTTCGATATTTCGTGAGTAAGTGTGTCAGTGAGTGACCTTTCGGTTTTATATAAATGTATTGAGATTAGATTAGATTAGATAGATGAACTGTTTTCGATTATTCTTTAGCATTGGATTAATAAAATATATTGAATTTGCATTTGAAGGTTTAAATCAATCTATCTATATATACTAACATTTAAATAAATAAAAAAAACAACTAACTAAAATTAAAAATAGTCAAGAGATGGCGTCGGAAAATTACTCCGCATCGCTGGCCACTGGTAATGTACCCAAAAGGCTGGCAGCATTCCCACGCTGTATGGCAATGCTTATCCTTTGTCCAAGGTAAAAGTAAGCCCTTGGGTCACGCGTCATTTAGATATTTAGCTACGAGCCTGGTCTGGACTCGAACTACGAAAACACATGAAGCGACTCCTTAGGGGTAAATTCGCAATCTCTCATATAATTGACATTAGTCAATTTAGTTGTGGCTTATCGTACCACTAAAAGTGAAAACTAAAAAACTTAAATTTCGAAAGTCGGTGTCAAAAAACGAAGAAACAACACCGTCTTCCGAAATTAAAGTTATTTTATACTTTTTAATGTTTATCATTTGGATGTTGTTTTTTTGTTATTCTTAGTTCTTTTGTGAACTTCGATTATGCAATGTTGTTTTTTTTTAAATAAAATTAAAATCAACATATAGTGGGTTCGATCTCCCATATTATTATTATGCATCCAATTAAAATAACGTAGGTAACCTACTGACCACAAATAGAGTTGAGCGTGTATTCTGAGAGGACAGGTACGATATCAATCGGCTGTCCAGCCGTTTCCCTCAGTCTTTCCAGGAATCGTTGTGTGTTCTCTTCTATGGTATCGCAAAACTGTCGGAGTATGTTGAAATGAAAAGCAGGTGTCAGAATCTTTCTTCTTTCTTGCCATTTTGCACCTAGAACAACACCAAGATTATTGAATGGAATCAAATTCGTTTTTATTTATTCTAAAACTGAACGATGCCGGTATAAAATATTTATTACCCACATTAGGTTTGCATTTTGAATAGATTGACGATATTTTTTTGTACTCAAACAAATTGACTATTTTTTGAAGGTTACTTATTCCTAATAATCGAAATTCAAGGTCAACTCCGGACAAACATATGTAGTTGAAAATTAGCAGCGGTATAGTACCATACTCTACTAATAATAATTGATACGGATGGACAAATAAGGAAAGCCGGAACTGAGCTGAATTGTAGCAGATAGCATTTTACAGGGTCAGCCTGCTCTTATAAAGCAAAAAGCGTGAATTCGTGTATGTACAAATGACACCTATATAACTCAAATTAAAAAAAGTGATGTGTAGGTGCATAATAATTATGTTCTAAGGAAAAACACTTGCATAAGAAGTTTGTTCAAATCCCAGTGTTAACATGTCTACTCTGTAACTGTAGACGCTGTGGAATATTTGTTCAACTGTTATTATATAACAGGTCAAAATGAAAGCAGAAGATAGTAAAAAATAATCTAGCCGACACGGACACAATTAATATCAACCCTATGAAAGCAGCGGATCAGTAAAATTCAGAGTTGAAATTTAACTGCATGAAATCGTTTCTCTAAGCGCATATCTGACACGCTTGAGATTCGATAAAGACAAAAACATTAAAGAGAAAAAGAGGAGTCTTTAGTGTGAAACTGCAGTAGAAGACCAAGATTTAAAATCTTGGTCTAATAACGACGAAGAAGATCCTTCAGGTGAACCCAAAACTGTAACAGCACTTCACAATTCAAACATACTCTTGCATCAAAACTTCATACTTCGTTGTACTCACAATTTTATAAAAGAGCTTACGAAACACCAATTATAAGATCTATAAGTCACCAAACTTCCCTTTTTCAAAAGTTTTCCAGGAATGACAAGAAAAATATATGTATATGTATAACAAACTGATTTAATTCATAAGGTCTTCAAAAGTCCTCAACTCGTTTAAGCAAACACTATTAAGTTCCTGGTGCACAAAGCATTTAAGTAAGTACCTATTATACCATTCATGAATCATTTGGAAGAAATGTAAAACAGTTTAACCTCCGATAATTAATAATTATAATTTTACCTCTGATTTATTTATTATTTAGTTGATAAAGGATTGTTAACTGTAAATGTACATCTATTGTCATTTCATTTTTTTCGTTTTGAGTCATATTTTACTTGCTTTTTAAGTTTTAATTTGTTGTTTTTTTTTCATAGCAGGTAGGTAAGTACACTTGTTTGTCGTAAACCATATTTGTATGTCCAGCCAGTCCACTATGTGCTACCTTAGCACATAGTGTAACGGTACATTAATGCCCCACCAATGTCCAACATTGAACAACAGTGACAAATAAAAATGATTGAATTTTGAAAAAAGAAGTCTGGTACCCCCGTATATTCGTAGCCAAGAGTAATGAATTGTGCCCGGTTGATAATAGCCAGGCTGGGACTCTTGGCTCCTTCTGCAACTGAGTAATTTCTATAGAAATACCTGGTTCACTGCAGGACCTGAAAATGCTACCCATGCTTAGCATTTGTACTTGGGCCCAAAGGTAGTAAAGGAAAAACTACCTATGTGGGGATGTGTGCTTAAGATAACATAATCTTAACATAATAAAAACTTTTTGTCAAAATTACAAGTAGGGGCAACTTTTGTTTAAAAGCCATATTTTTGCCGACCAGCGGTAAGGTACATATTTTGAACTCGGGTTGCGCGAGGCCCCTGACAGAGCGAGGCCCTGGGCGGTTGCCCAGCTCGCCACCCCCTAAGGCCGCCACTGTCGCCGAGCATCCAACCATCCCAAACGAGATTGGTTCATTATAACAGTGTAAGTAAGTAGGTATTCATTAAAAATAAGCCCTGCCCTTGTTAAGATTAGAAGTAATAGTGACACTGTACCATTACTAAGTAACAGTCCATCTTGAAGCCAAGGTCTCAGAATAGAATAGACCTCGCTTTTTTCACCGTATTTCATACTGGACATTATCAACTGAAATAAAAAATGACATAATTAGGTAATATTAATTACTGTAATAATAAAATATGAAAGCAGATAATATTCATGTAGATCTTCATAAACATATTTGTGTGTACATACACACAAAGAACAGTAAAATATTGATATATCTAGGTACCTACTGGGTAGATTACTATTATCGAGTGCAGAGTAATGCACTCGGTATCAGGCTAATAATGATATACTCGTAGATATAACTGGTGCACCGAAAAGTTTATTTCTATAATTATACCAACCTCGATATCTTCCGGATTGTAAATGACTACTGCACCGAACGGCCATACCCAGACACGGTATATTCCTTTCCATTTCTTAGCGTTTTCCCTTCCTAATTTCATTAATTCGACTGGAATAAAGCGACACACGAGAATTTTTACTAATTCATTCATCACCCTTTTAAAGACCGTGTGGGAAACAATTATGTAGTCACTTCAATTGTAACGTTGTGGTGACTATATTCCGTTCTAAGTACCGAGATAAAGCCATTTGCAATCTCACCTGGAGAGCGTATGATCTGACGTCCATTTCCTACAAGAAACTCATCCGGCGGTCCAGGGAGTTTCTTTAATAATCTAGCATGTTTATTGTAATTAAATAATAAATGCAAAATACACAAAAATAGAACAAAAATAATAATATACACCAACATAATAATTAGATAACGTCCAAACCGGACAATGAATACTAACAAACTGCAAACAACTACCTACTGATAACGTTAAAGGGACAGTTAATAATACAGATACTTATGAATAATATTGGATAAAAATAACAAAATTTATGCATACATAAATTTCTACTTATATGAATTTTAAATAGCGCGTGTATCTAAAAAAATGAAGGTCAATTTATGAAATATTGTTGAAATAAATTAAAACAAACGATTACCTAATTAAGTCAAAGTTTACTTGATAAACTTTGACTCAGCGTCTCACTGCTATCGAAGTTCAGATCACACTTAACATGTGGCCTTGTCTTCTTGAAAGTGGATACAACAACTCACTCTCCGAATTCTATTTTTTTTTCAGGACTGTAAATCATCAAATAACTTCTTCCGCTCTGGGCGGAGCGGAAGGGAGTGTCAGACTCTCACTGACAAAAAACCACCCGTGTTCCTACTAATGCTCTTTGCGTTCCAGGGCTGCCGTGACTCTTCGACTCTCGAACAAATTCTGCAACCCTATGGGGCCCCTTCTTCTCGCTGACATTTCTTTGAGGTACCTACGCGTGGCACGACGCACCGCAAAATGGGGTCTTGTTGTTATTATCGGATGGCGAGCTACCCAAAGCTCGCTATCCGCAGGCCCGTGTGACTCCCGATGCCCGGGTGCCTTCTTCGGTTGCGGCGGGTGGGGCGTAAGGTCTCCCTCTCCCGGGCGCGGTCTGCTACCTCCTTCGCTGGCATTCCTGCTTCGCAGAAGGAGGTGACCGCTTGCAATGCCTCCTCGCTCCGGACTATGAATTGAGTCCCGAGTCCAATCCTACAATCGCTAAAGTAGCACATTTCTACGATGGAACGCACGAGCCTAGGAGGTATTTCTTCTCACTTGCTTTGAATCAAAACATAGATCATGTTGCACAGGTGACAAAGATAAAAGACTTTTTAATCTATTGATTCAAAAGTCCTTTAGAGCGAGCAGACAAAAAAAAACTGTGAGGATCGCAAGAATTCCAGAGCAACTTAGTATTTCTAGGTGGTCCCTTTCTAGTTTGCTGAAGATCTGATGAAGAACCGAGATAGGAAACAGAACACTTCAATACATGATAGCAAATTTTCGGGGATTGCATCCGGAAATCCATTGTGTCTAATTATTGTTTACACTAGTTTATAACACCTAGGTATGCTGTTATAATTACATTTAGGTGAAGGGTGTCACCACAAAAAGGGAAAAATACAAAAAAAAACTTACCTAAAAACTAAAATACAACGGACTTCTAACATCTAAAAACAACCAAAAACACCCGAGTTATTAGAAAATAACTCGGTGTTTTTGGTTGTTTATATTTTTTTGTTTAGAAGACGGGTGGATTTTTTTGTAGAAAAAGAGTTTATTTTCTCTATTGTTAAGTACGCGTTTGATCACTATCTCATTTGGTGGTAAGCGATGATGTAATCGGCGATAGAGCACGCTTGTCTAGAAATATATCTATTCATTCTTGACTTTAAAGACTCCCAGAAGATCTTTTAATAAACCAGTGCGAACCCACTTCTTGCACTCCTTTCTTTATTTTAGTTTCTCTAGTCTGTCATAGATACGTAGGGTCACTGAAAGCAGATATTCGCAGCAGTACTTGTTAGATATCTGAAAACCTCTTGTATTTGACGATTGACAATACGAATTTGAGAATTCAATGGCGAATATCTAACAAAGTTAAGATCTTTTCAAGAAGAACTGTTTATTAACCACTGCAACGTCCAAGCGCCGCGGCGTTTAACGAATTATGTAGTTGTTTTGTCACCTCAATTAAAATTTCATATTAAGAGAATCACAAAAAGCTTAAGAAGGCATAAAAAAGAACAAAAATAATTTCGTCATTTTTTATTTTAAGTGTAGGTACAATGGTGCCTTTTCAGGTTTTACATTTAATCCACTTATTACACCCTGTTTAAGTTGAACCTTACATTAATATGATGTTATTTTTCTCTCTTAATGAAATTCACAAGCACTGGTCCATCATTTCTGAGAACTAAATCAGCAGTAAATCTAATATCGGATGGGCGAGTCACAGGAGACAGCACGAACTTTCGCAACACGTTTGCGACCGCTATCTTCATCTCCATCATTGCGAACTTTTGACCTGAAAATATAGTGAAAAGTTAATAATATTAGATGCATTAGATTAGTCTACACCATCAATCCGCCTAGCCTCATCCCTACTAAGTTGGGGACGCCCTTTTATCCATCCAGATGGATTAACAGTTTTTTTTTACATAGAGCGACTGCCTATCTCACCTACCCAATCCAGTAACTGGTTAACAGTAACACTATACTCAGTGACAAAAGCGTAACGACATTCAAATATCTACAAATGACAGCTAGGATCTTTTCTGGGCACTGAGGATCCTCGGGGAATAGATGGTCACCCATCCATGGCCCCGCTTCGACTAGCGTTACTTGATCTTATAGGCTGTCATTTGCAGCTATTACGAAGCTACGAGCTCTTCTTAAAAAATACCGAACCGTTCAGTGCAACAAAATAGCAGCACACGACCACCACTATATCGACTTTCTAATATAATGTCGAGCAAAGTAGCGCTAATTCAAAAGAAAATCGTGCCGATACGAGGCCCAGTTGACAAAATTGATAAGTGTTAAACGTAGCTTAGTGTGTTTCTGCGCTAATTTTAGATATAGTGATATAGATAGTAGATATCATAATTAGGATCTAGACGATTATAACGCTGTACTGGTTGTACTGGAACGTCCTGACATTTAAGTGCAAACGAGATAATCATTAAAAATATTACATTATCATGGATTATATACATGTGGAGCTATCGTCTGTATGATATCTTATAATTACCCGTTATTAATTCATAAGTCGATTAACTGGGTAGTTACTCGGATGGAAACAGGACATTTATTTAGTGTCTTTCTATTTTATGGTTTAGACAGACAATGGGATCTGATGCTGAACTGCAATATCTGTTAAAATTACCTATACAGTTCCTGGGACCAGCGCTGAAGGGTACATACGCGTAGGGATGACGACCCACGCTGTTCTCGGGCAGGAACCGGTCCGGGTCAAACTGTTTCGGATTCTTGAACAAGTCGGCGCGATAATGCAGATGTAGAATAAGGATGTGACAAAGAGTGCCAGCCGGAATTGTGTAGTTACCTGAAAACATATACATATAAACAGGGCTAAACAAGGATATTTCATATTCCACCGGATTATCATAAAATGCGCAAAAGATTATAAAATATCTTGAGAGATTGTAACTCTCGATTAATGGTCAACTGAACATTCGGAATACTTTTGAACGCATCAGAATTTGATATAATCAATAAAAAAGCTTGTCGCGAGATTTGCCTGTGTACCTCCTAACTTGTCTTGCTTGAAAATGTCTCGAAAGCTTTTATATCATTTTATAAATTGTGTAAGACATGTCATATATTGATTAGTTTGATTTAATTTAAGGTTTATTTTCTTCTTTTAGGGCACTTAAAAAGGTTTGGTTTTTGTTTATTATTATTTATTTTAAAAGCTGCAGACAGCAATAGGATCCCCAAGCAGCAGGACTCCGTCGGTTGGAATGTTAATATTTTAATACTTAACGTTTTGTTATTTGCTATTCTATAATTTCTCGGAATATAATCGAGAGATTATTAACCGACTTCTAAAAAAGGAGGAGGTTCTCAATTCGGATGTTTGTATTTTTTTTTTAATGTTTGTTCGCGCATAACTCCGTCGCTTGTCAACCGATTTGAAAAATTCTTTTTTTGTTGGAAAGGGTATACATCCCAAATGGTCCCATGATGAAATTGTATCAAAATCGACCAAGCGGTTTTCGAAAAATCTAAAAAAAATATCTACATTATCTACATTGACGACCTCTTAGTTTACTCTGCAAAGGAGCAGTACGTTTTTTTACACCAATGTGATTGGTTCGTTTAGGTAGGGGGAGGGGAGGGGATGTAGGTACCACTAAAAAGTAAAAAATAAAAAACTTTTTACAAAAAAATACAACCGACTTTTACACTAAAAATAAAAAAAGTGCAAAATAACTTTAATTTCGGAAGTCGGTGTTCAAAAAACGAAAAAGCAACCACAAACACCGAGTTCCGAAATTAAAGTTATTTAGCACTTTTTTTATTTTTAGTGTAAAAGTCGGTTGTATTTTTTTGTAAAAAGTTTTAGACTATCAAATTTTATTGCATAAAATGCGTTCCAAATGTTCCGTTGACAATTTATAGAAAGTTTACAACCTCTTAAGATATTTTATAATTATACGGAATTAGCCATTTTCCGGTGCCATATACACGCAGTAGTAATGACTAAAGCAGCGATGTATGTACTGTGTGGAGGATAGTATGATAATATACATGTCTAGAAAGAGATACACGCCTATAGAGATTACAAATAATAGAAAAGTAGCTATGGAAGCAGACAGCATGTTGTGGCGGTCCCAAATCCAAATTGGGAAAACGTCAAGATAATGGTGATGATCATGATCTAGCCTCTGCATACGCAATAAAATAATACCAACTTAACACTGTGTCTTCGTTCAAATTGCGACTTATGAAGTGTACTGGAGGGTAAAGTCGCAAGGACTCCTTGATACAACAGTCTAAGTACTTCATCTTTGGCAAATCCTCCATCTTTATGGGCCTGTCCGTATCGCCAAATATGTGATTTAGCTCTTCGAAGATTTTATCCTGGAACATAATTCAATATTCAAGCATATTTTTCTTTTTAATTTTTCTGTTTTTTTTTACAACTTTTACTAAGGATATATGTAGTGATGTGGACTTTCAAATATGAATAGAGTATAATTACAACGTCCTCTAAAAAATATCTTGCCATTAAAACGTTTGTTATTCTGGTTAATTAATTTATATGCTTTGAGAAACTGCAGAATAAAGAAGGAAAAGAGTACTAACCTGAACTTCTTTGTGATTGGCGAGCAACATAAAGCAATATGTTAACCCACTCGCAGTGGTGTCATGTCCCTAGAAATTAATTTAAACCTATTAAGTTCAACAGAATTTACATAATAATTGCATCAAATAGAGATCTCTAGTTAACTAACTTCAAACATGAACGTGTCGACTTCTTCTTGAACTCCAATTTTATCAATATGTCCCTCTTTTTCAGCAGAAAGTAGTAAATCCAACATAGCAGTCTTCTTTTTCTTCTTGTAAATGTATGAATCGTCATCATCGGCATGGATTTCTTCATTAATATTTAGCCCATGTGTCTCTCTGTACTCTCTTCTTTGTTGTATTACTTTCTCAGTAAAGCCGTGAACAACTTTTAAAAATTTATTTTCTAACCGTCCCAATGGTGATAATCTATATATGAAGTCTGCATATAGGTATATCCTGATAAATCTATTAAAAAACACCATTCCCATGTCGTATATGGCATTCTTATAGGATTTCGCGTCCTCGTTATCATCGCTTAGTTGAGTTCCCATTGCCGTTTCTAAAAGATGAAGTTTAAATATAGATGAACATAAATCTATACTTACATACTTACATATATTATAAAGCTGAAGAGTTTGTTTGTTTGTTTGAACGCGCTAACCTCAGGAACTACTAGTCCGATTTGAAAAAATCTTTCAGTGTTAGATAGCCCATTTAACGAGGAAGGCTATAGGCTATATATCATCACGCTAAGACCAATAGGAGCGGAGTAGTAATGAAAAATGTGACACAAACGAAGTTGTGCGGATAGCTAGTACTTAAAAAAATTAAAAAGTCAATATTAGCGTGTCGATTCCCAGGCAAATTCAAACTATACAATCTGATCATAATGAGAAAAAGCTCGATTCTATTCCATTGAAGAGTCATCAGCACAGAGATGCTGGATTGGTGGATGTTAAAAAATGGTGAACTCGATTTATCTCTCGATATTGATGCCACAAGTTTTTCGATTCAAGTAGGTATAATTAACATCCTCCGTCTTAATAGAGATAGTAGGTACATACCACAAATAGAGTTTAGTGTAAATTCAGAGAGCATCGGTACAATATTGATGGGTTTCCCAGCAGTTTCCTTCAGACTGTCGAGGAATCTGTAGCTATTTTCTTCGATTATTTCACAAAACTGTTTTAAAATGTTGAAATGAAAGGCAGGAGTGAGGATTTTCCTGCGTATTTGCCATTTTGCACCTAATGGAGAAAAAAAACATTTGGGAAATGCATACATCCATCGCAGAAGAGTTCCTTGGTATAGAAAGATCGCTAAGTGATCTCTGCAACATTTTAAGCACTACGATGATTAGAGTTACATTTATAGGATGCATCAAGACCAATGAGCCAGGATCACAGTGAGTGCCTGAGGACGGGATTCGATGCGTAACGTCGGAAGGAATAACGAATAAGGACTGGCGTGACGATTTAGACTCCCTTCCGCATTTCCCGACCAATATGCCAAACAATATTGGCCGCGAAATGAGAAACTCAAATAACGTTCGAAATACTATGGAGTTGACCTTTGCCAAGCAGCTCTGTGGGACAATATAAGTTAATTATTATGTTTTATTATTTGTGTATTTATACATATGTGCACAATATTTTATTACCATTACTGACGAGTAGTCCATCTCCTAGCCAGGGCTTCAAAAAGTTATAAATCAAACTTTTTTCACCATACTTCATACCTGACATAATAATCTGAAAATATTTAGATAATTTTAATATTTCATCAGGTTTCAATTATCCGATTCATGAAAGACTTAGCTACCTCAATATCTTCAGGATTGTATATGAAAACAGCACCCAATGGATATATCCATACCCTGAAGATTCCATCGAAAACACTGCTTAATTGTTTGCCCATTTCCATAATCTCGACTGTGAATCAGAAAATATAGTTTTTAATTATTTAGGTACAATATTCAAGTCAAGTCATTATAGCGAATAAATATTATATCATATTATTATACATTCGAACGATATTATTTGCTTAATTTACCTTAAATATCAATTTACCTCATGCTACTTACGTATTTCATGAACAATGTAATGAATTTTAAATTATAGTTAGGTACCTGGAGAGCGTATAACAGTCCATCCATTTCCAACGATAAAGTCATCTTTGGGTCCAGGTATCTTCCTCAGTAATCTAGCTCGTTCATTGTAGTTGAAAATAATGTGGAGGACACACAAAAATATAACAGTTCCCAATAAGTACAAAAACATGACGCTAAACGTCTAATTATATGAACGATAAAAGCATTACTGATTCCGACTGAATTGCGGAATTGTTTATAACTTTAACTTTATCGAAAGAACATATTTCGCAGTAGCATTTTATATTAATGGCTATAAGTGATTAGTCTTTACACTAAGATAACGACACCTTTGCTAGTAGCAGCTTAACCATCACAGCATGCGTGGTATAAATTTATGTAAACAATAAACAAACATGCGATTTCAGCATTCCCGATAAATTTGCTATCATTTATTGAAGAGCTCCGTTTCCTATTTCTGTTCTTCATCAGATCTTAACCAAACTAGAAAGGGACCACAATGAGATACTAAGATACTATTCCAAACCATCGTATACAATTTTATTTTTTCATTTTACATCAACAAGAGAGAATGAGAACATCATCAATATAGTCGAAACCACGCATTATTAGGGATAACTGAAAGAATAGTCGTCAGATCTCCTCTCCACTGTTTGTGGTTCCGAGTTCCAAAGTTATTTTGTACTTGTACGTTTTTTTGTGTAGAAGTCATTAACTTAGGGAGGGGGGGGGTTAAGTTCAAAGCTGTAACCGCGTCTGCTTCTAATAGACCTTATCTCACATGTCGTTCAAGCTGACTTAAACACTGTACCAATACAATCAGTTACCTACTAGTTATATTTTTGTAACTGCAGGTCAAGGGCAATCGTAACAGAATGACTATCGCTGTCTTTTAATTGTACCCTCAGTCTATAACATTTATCATCTTGGCAAAATGGCAGAAATTCAGTGAAAATTAGCGGTCTACCAAGTGGACCTAGTGTTGCATTATTTTCAAATTTCTAGCCGATTTCCCCATGATGTTTTTCTGAACTATCCGTTCGAATCCACGCCCAAAATCTTGTCATTCGGGCGACGCTAGCTGCACCAGCGTCTACTTCTCAAAATCCAGAAATGATAAATCTTTACATACACGGACTCGCCTGCTTAGCTGTAATTAACTTATTGCTCATTATTTTATCATTTATTTTGTATTTATCTTTAGTGACTTAACACTTTTGATACTTGTGTCTAAAGCGATTTATCCATCATAGCTTTTATTTTTTGTTTTTACCTAGTTTTTTTGGGTAATGCGGGTGCTCTGCCGAGCTTGTCAAGGCGGGCACCATCCGTCCTGATAACACGGGCATGCAAACCCTTGTGGTGAGCTGCCCCGTGACGGCGGCCAGAACTGTGTCGGAGGGAGGGAGGCTCTTGGTGGGATGGGTGTCTGCGCGGGTAAAACTGCTGGAACCCAGACCTCTGAGGTGCTACCGCTGCCATGTGGGCAACCACACGGGAGCTATGTGTCCCTCGGAGGTGGACCGCAGCGGACTTTGTTTCCGCTGTGGTCAGCCCGGTCATCGGGCCGGCTCGTGCGAGGCCACGCCGCACTGCGTTGCATGTGCGGCTGTTGGCAAGCCGGCCGAGCACTGGGCTGGGGGAAGGGCCTGCGCGCCATCCACCCCGACCAAGGGCAAGAGGTCCGCCGCCGACGCCACCTCTGCCGCCGCCGCGGCTTCCGTCGCCGCCACTGCCGCTGCTGCTGTGGGTGCTGCGACTCCCGGTACTCGGGAGGGGGCTGAAATGGAGTGCCAGTAATGGTCCCATTGCGGCCTCCTCCAGAGACAAGTCGGCCGCTGTGCTATTGCGCAGTGGCTGATGCCTGGGGACAGTGAGCGTGGGTGGCTCGCCGTCCGATAGCAACCAGGTTGAGTCGACGACGCGTTGTGTTCCACGCGCGCCTCAAGAAGCCGTCAGCACCGAGGACGGGGCCCCATAGGGTCGGTGCCTGCTAGGGTGGCGGAATTTGTTCGAAAGAGTTACCGCGGCCCTGGAACGCACAAGAAGGATCACGGGTGGGTTTTAGTCAGTAAAAGTCTGACACTCCCTACCGCTCCACCCAGGGCGGGAGGGGTCATTTGATGATTTCCAATCCAAAAAAAAAAAAAAGAGGTGCTACGCTCTAATAGCACTTATTTTTATGTTTTATTTTATGCAATTTTATTACTGACTTTTAAAACTACTTCATATTGAGATTAAAATAAAATGAACTTTTTCACCAGAACTCCTGAACGGACCGGTATCCGGTATGCGGTGCATACCGTATTATAGTCCTCACCGCTGATGCATACATAGGTACTACGACGCCGACGGCACGAAAAGCCGTTGTATACGACTTTTCACATGATTATTTGTGCATCCTACCCTACAAATAATTTAAGATAAAAATATTCCTCAAGTTATCTTAATATTCGGTTTAATTTTCCTGGACATTCAATCTTTTTTAATTGTAAAATGCGTAAGATTATAAAATATCTTGAGAGATTGTAAATTATCGATAAATGGTCAACTGAAAATTTGGAATACTTATTTACGCATCAGAATTTTACAGTCAATAATCTCTCGATAAAAATCAATTCTTGTAATATACATACCTCCTTAATCAAAGCGTGGCGCCTGTAGCAGTTGCTTTAATTTGCTACATGAATATACATACATATATTTTGGAATTTACAAACATACACAGACACACTCAATACTCACGTTTCTCGTCTTCGACCATAAAATGACACGAGTTCTAATGCATTGGATAAGTAAGACTAAGAAGCACGCGTTATCTGATGTGTACCTATCCATGTAGGTAGTGATGACGATTGCGAGGGATATAGCTCTACATGGGTGGGCTCTGCAGCAGGTTTTATTTTTAATAATAGGTACGACAATAGTCCTCAGAAGTGGGCTGGGCAGATAAGAGTGGCCTATGCATTAAAGAAGAATTATGTATTGGGGAATTATTAATTTAGGGAAGAACCCCTAAATAATAATCCTTATTCGATTCAGCCCGTCCCTAGCTGCTCCCTTCTCCCAACAACGCCCTAAGCCGAGGTGCTTACCCCACAGGTGACCTTAGCATGTAGTCGCTTAGTTTGTAAGTTTTTGTTATCAGCCCTGATTGGAGGCTTTAATATTTATGTTAAGACAGCCGCATGGAAGTCCGGTAAGCAGTCGACAACCACTACGTTGAACTGCGAAACAGCACTCATAAAAACAAAACGCTTCTTCTACGCGACGACTTTATTGTGCACATGTCCTTCCGACTACGTGTATTTAATCTACCGACGCGACGCAGCATTGTCGGAATCCGACTTTATTCAGGATGGGCTGAAGACGTATAAAATTGAAATAGTTGAAACTAATTATGAATTTTAAATTAACTTATACAAATACTAGCAGCGCCCCGCGGTTTGACCCGCGTTTTTTCCGTTCCCGTGGCAATACGGGAATAATATATAGCTATATATATAAAACCTATGACACTCCACAGTAACGTAGCTTTCTAATGGCGAAATAATTTTGAAAATCGGTTCTGTAGATCCAGAAATTATCCCATACAACGTCACAAACTCACAAACGTTACCTCTTTACATAGAGAATTTAACCACTATTGTCTTTGCCTCTTTATAATATAATAAGTATAAGTATAGAAGAAGTCGACAACAGTATAATAGAATTATTATGCGAGAATGTTTGAAAACTCACAAAGTGGTTGCCAACTCGGCACACAATAAAGATGCTTGGTTTGTATATTTTTATGTTGTCGGGAAGTTGCTAAATTTTGGATTGGCCATGGCCATGCTATTGTCCCAATTTGAGTCGGATGAGACCTGTATTGTTCTATAATCTAAAACTAATGTGCGAAACAAACGCCTGCCGAATCATAATTTCAGGTAAGTAAAAGGATCTTACCCCAAAAGTTTCTTGAAACTTTTAGGTATGCTAAACTTCTAGTCTTTTTTCCCTTTAAGAAGTAGTTGCCGTACTTTGTACTGTTTTACAAGCCTATTAATATAAAATAGCGCTTGACATTATTGGTAAGTGCAAACAATCAATCGACCTAAATTATTGTTTACTATGTAGACACATCGTGCAGCGAGAATTCAAAGAGTACCGACGCAAAAGCCATGCTATTTAACGGTCACAATATTATCAGAATAGAATAGAATACTCTTTATTATGTACACCATATAAGTCAGCTATCAGCTTCATTTTTATTGTATTGCTTTTAAATTATGTCGATATGAATGAAGGTATAAAGAAATCCCGAAAGAAATCCGGAGTAAGATCCGAAATCAATCTTCAGAAAAGAGCCAGGGTCACAAGCTGAAGTGGCAGTAGGTCATGTTTCTCAAAGGGCCGATAGCCGGTGGAACAGATGTCTGGGGCAGCCTGGATGCTAAAGGTGAAGTTATTATTAGGTATATGCTATTTACGAACTTCGTGTGGAACACATGGTTGAGTGAGATTGAGTGGATGTGATTATCATTTCAGCTTTGTCTCTGGGTTGGCAGCGCATCTGCTATGCTTCTAGATTTGCAGTTGCCAAGTGGGCTATCAAAACAGCCGTTGTTCCCGGCTGTCATTTGTAGATCTTTGGCATTCGTTACGGAGTGACAGAAGCCAGTAAATCTGACTCGTCATGCCAAGAAGTACCGTGTTACCCAGTTAATAGGTTGTGTGGCAGCCGCTCCACGTTAAATACTGGTATTCAGCTGATTCCGTTATGACTGGAAGCCGACCCTAATATAGTTGGGAAAAGGCTAGGCAGATGATGATGATGATATTTACACTGCATCTACTTCTGTAGGGTTGGTCGGTATCCACCAACCTGGGAACCCAGGTTGGTGGATAACGACGACCAACTCTAAACCTAAATAAACCTTTGATTATTATGTGCTTATAACGTATTGCGCCTTAGATGGCCGGGAATCACCTTGCGTTTCCCGACGCCCGGCGGGGCGTCATCTTCCTTTCTATAAAGCTAAAGGCTTTATAGAAACGAAGAAGACGCCCCGCCGGGTCAGACACAATTTCTGTCGTATAAGTTAGGTTTGAGGTGGGTATTTCATGAAGTGTCCGACTGTCCAGGCGCATTATGAATGGCCAAATTCTACATTATGACTACGACAGACATAAATACTTCTTTTGTAAACCGGACTAATGTTTTGTGACAGTGAACTGAATCGTAACCATCTATACTACGAGTGTCAAGTGTCAACTGTCTTATGGATGAAACTGTCAATTTCACAAGGTATCATCGATTTACAAAAAAACTAATACCAATGGATGTGTAACTAAAAAACCGAATGTTTGAATAAAAAAAAAATGGAAAAATCCAAATCAACTGAAGAAAATAAAATCTGCGCAAAAATGCTGCTTGCACAATTAATTTGATGTCAAGAAAAGTGGCATGAAACCATATCGCAGATCAAATAAAGTTTTCATGGTTGAAGTATGATCAGCATCCGTCTGTAGTAGATAGACATAGATTAGATGCTAGGAGATAGATAAATAGATAGAAAGAACAATGCTGAGCCGGAGAGCTACCCTCCGTGGAGACCTCTATGGTACTCCAAGTCTTGGAAGACGAATGTACAACGTCTATTGTGTTAATTCTTGTGGGCCGAGTGGACCAACTCCCGTTCCTGCGGACCGTGAGGTGGATATTTGATCCCGAATTTATTATGTTGCTGTATGGTTGATGACTTAGATTTTTATTTTCGGAATCAGACTACGTAGTTTTTTTTTTAATAACTCATATTTAGGCTTTGTAGTTTTCGTAGTGTCTAGCTTAGCTTAGCTTAGCCTTAGCCATCGGTACTGACTTACCATGTCCCACTATTTATATTATTTCTCAAGAAATAGGAAGTATATTGTTACGTGAGAGAAAATCGTTGCAATAAGTTCTATTTCTCTACGAATGTGAATAGATCCATAGTCCATATTGGAGGCCAACAGTACATATTATGAACTGATAGGGGAGAACAGGGTAATGGACTTTTGTTAACATTCTTATAAATTTTAAGTAGGAACTCTTAACTTGGTTATTTTAACCACAATTATAATCAATTACAGTCAGGTATTAAGGTACGATTAATATTCACAAAAAAAAACCTAAGTCGCTACCATTAACATAACTCATTAACATGTGGGTAATGAGAGCCCATTTAACGCGTATATGGAAAATGAGAGCCATAACAATAACTCTTTTGTGAAAATTGCACTAAACATACTTATAATGGGATTTAGGGCCTGTGCACACCTCGGTTTTTAAAAGCGCCGTTGACGCGCGTTTTAGAAACGTGGCTCGATGGCGCGCTTTTATCCTACAGAGCAGTTTATTGTCGTTTGTATTGATACACACACGCGTTAACATTGCATTTGTATCGATTCAAACGTGCGACACCGGCGCGTCTGTATCGATACACACGCGCGTTATTATAGCGTTTGTATCGATTCAAACCACGCAATCTTCTCTCGCCTATAAATCGGTGTAACCACAAACGTCGGTAATTTTTCTTCTTCCTTTAAAAAAATAAATAACAAAGCACATGCAATCAATGCTGTCTCGATCGACGCCATCTTGCTGCTGTTGACGAGGTTCTGCTTAAAAACGCAATATGTTAGGGTGTTTCTATCGATACACACATGCGTTTGCATCGCGTCTGTATCAGTTCAAACGCGTGTTCGAATTTATACAGTTGTGCAAAGGTCTAGACGCTACGTCTGGCCCCAGTATCGCGGTTAAGACCGTGGTGTGCACAGGCCTTTAGGTATTTAATAGATACAAAAAACTATTTTTAATAAATAAAAAATTTATTTTCAAAAAAAGAACAAACCTTTTTCAATTAAAAGCATTCAAAGAAAATAAATGATCGAAATTTTTACGGATCCAAACTATCACTGCCAGATCATTCTTCATGGGCCCACATTCCGCAACTACTACATCGGTACCACATTTCCCCACTTTTTCCCGTCTCCCGTGTATGACCGAATCGTACTAGGCTACGATGATTGCGAGTAATGACTTGCTGACCACCGTTTTAAATAATAATAACAAAAATAAATAATTAATTCTACTTTCAATCATAATTTAACCAATTGGACTTATGTTAGTAAATGACTCTAGGGATATGTAAATATAATTAAATAAGAATATAACTTCATGCTTATGTACCTTGGCGCTGACAGTCAGCAGTTTTTTTTTAAACGTGGGGCGAAAAACATAACCCTCTTTCGTGACTTGACGCTTGGCACTAACGACTCGTACGCGTCAGGCGAAGTTTCTCGAGGGATGACGGAAACGGTCTAGTGCTCACGATCGCTCAAATGTGCAAACTTTCAGTTCAATCACCATCACTCCCATTACCCGACCGCTCCCGTTACCCCGCGCTCCCCAATGCCATCATAATTCCAGTCCGACAGTGGGACGGCGCGTGTACCCAAATCTCTAATACTTATTTATCTTTATCTTCTCATCACAAGAAGTCAGTATAGTGAGTGGTGTGTCTAGCAGCTGCGGTCGGCGTCGCGGCTGGGTCGCGTGCGCTTGCTGATCCGGGAGTTCATGCTAGATGTGCGCTCGCTGTGGCGATACGGCGCGCCCTTCCCCACCTTCCTCAAACTGATCGGTACGCTCATCCTGTGCCTGCTCGTCGTGCTGCCCCTCATCTACCCCGTGTTCGTCGTCGCCATCACCTACTTCACGTACGAAAGACTTTTCATGAGGTGGGATTTAAATTTCGCTAAATCTATAGTTATGTATCATTGATCTCACTATTCTATCTACTAAGAGAAGCTTAGTACCTGTCAACACACTTAAAACAACTTTCACAGCTGGTGGCTGGATCAGCCGTGGCAATTCATGCCATCGGCGATCGCAAAGCGCGCGGTAACCGCGGCGTTCCAGCCGTGCAACGCTCCCGATGTGTGGAAGGTGCGAGAGGTGCTAACTCGCGGCATCCTGCTCACACACTCGCTGGCCACCTCCATCGACTACCTGTGCGTCATGCAGGGACTACTCGATGAAGCCTAGGAAATAAGGTCGAACAAAACCCCCCCTTAAGGCTCACGATGTATACTAAATCTCGGGTGGGTTGCACGCTCGCATGTCAGTTATTCTGTATTGAAAAATGGTATGACAGGCACGGGCGCGTTAAACGGGTCTGACCTACTACAAGTAATAGTGCGGATACACGGAGCGGGTGACCTCTTGAGTTTTAGCATACACCCTGAAAACATTTTCAGGGGTCTGAAATCTCGAAAAATAAAACAACTGTTCCCCACATTTGGTTGTTCACATTCATGAGATTGATCACCCTTTAAAATATCTTAGTCTATTAATTTAAGACCAACAGTCTACCTATAAAATTAATAAAAAAATGAATAATAATTTAAATAAAAATAGGTAGAACAATTAACTAAGTTCCTGCCCATTTTGTGACTATACCAACATTTGGTAATAAATATATTGACACCTAATTTGTATTTTATTGCACCCAGTTATAATAGTTTCTTCTTAAAAATCAATTCTCGGTATTGTACTTAGTATCTATACAACTCTAATTTAAATAAAACTTACGAGTACCCTACTCCATAGAGTTTGAGTGTTTCAAACTGAAGGTTAAGTAGCTATGATTTAGGTAAAAATAGTCAACAACTACGAATAATAAAAGGATAAATTTCTGCCTAAAAGAAGCCTTGAAGCCTTGAAAAAAAATCCACACAAATGAAAGTATGTACCTTCATTAGCAAGTTTAATTTTCATCGTGAACAATGAAACAAAGTGTCTAGTTTTACATGCACGAGTCGTAGTTATTTGTCACAAATCGCCGACCAACACTAATGTGTTCCGTAAAATTTTGTACGAATTGCTTAAAAACTTGAACAAAAAATAAATTAAAAATTTAAACATATTACATACATAAGGGTCGAATTGATAACCTTCTTTTTTGAAGTCGGTTAAAAAACCCCCGTCACAAAACCTTTAAAGTGAAAAAATAATAAAAAAGTCAATCTTAAAGTATCTATGTACGTATTAATAATTCTAATTAAAATACGTCGCGTTGGGGGACCGCTCCATCCAAGTCTATTACCTAACTAAGCAGCGCGGTCCGCCAACACGACGTTTTTTTTAACCCCCGACGCAAAAAAGTGAAAAAGAAGGGGTGTTATAAGTTTGAAGTGCCTGTCTGTCTTTTTAGAATTATTAATACACTAGCTGCTGCCCGCGACTTCGTCCCCGTGGAATCCCCGATTTTAAAACATTATTTATCGCTGCTCCGCTCCTATTGGCTTAAGCGTGATGATATATAGCCTAAAGCCTTCCTCGATAAATGGTCTATTCAACCCAAAAAGAATTTTTCAATTCGAACCAGTAGTTCCTGAGATTAGCGCGTTCAAACAAACAAACAAACAAACAAACAAACAAACAAACAAACAAACAAACAAACAAACTCTTCAGCTTTATAATATTAGTATAGATATGTACTTAGGTACTTTAAGATTGAGTTATTTTTGTTATTTTTTACTTTTTAAAGGAAACTTAGGTTCTTGTGTCGGGGTTTGTTAAATGTTTAATTTAATTATTATTTTATACTTTTTATAGGTAAGTACATACACTTATAAGAACACTCTCGATTAAGTCATCATCAATATTCTCTTTCAGTGCGCTTTCATTTGAGACCCAAGTCACAGTATTAATATTGTAATACTGTGCCCCAGTCGAGTATATTTGCAGACATTCAGTTACCTTCCCCGCTTTCACCTCGCACAACTTTTGAGCGGCTCAACCAATTTACATCAGACGTGTCTAAGAACACTAACTCACCTTTCATGCAAAAAAAAATAAATTGAAATCGCTTCAGCCGTTCGCGAGCTACGGAACCAGAGACAGATAGACAGACAGACCGACAGACAGACACGTCAAACTTATAACACCCCTCTTTTTGCGTCTGGGGTAACCTACATGTATTTCATTTGCATTACATGTATTCAATATAACAAATATTTAAATGATCTGAAGGCGAAAAATTGTTGTCTGGTAGAAAGCTACATCTGTTGTTGTTGTTGTTTATCCCGGAAAATAGGGTAGTTGACTAAAAAAATCTAATTAGTCCGTCAGATAGATTTCCAAAAAATATTGGACACGTATTTTTTCTTTTTTCACGTAAACAAAAAATGAAGACAATACAGAGCGTTGAAAACTCGTGTGACGTCACTACTCGCTACAATTTTTACCGAGCCGTAACGTCACAAGCCCCCACTCCTGATCTTTGATGCTTTGTATCTTCGTCAATTTTTATAGATTTGATAAAGGAAAAAATACGTGTCCAATATTTTTCTATAATCTAACTGACGGACTAAACATAATCATATATTTTTTACTCAGGAAACATCCCTATTACACGACACGAGTGCGAGTACCTTTACGGTAGGTACATTGCACTTACTTACGTTCAAATGCTGAATGTTGAAACAAAACCTCGACCCTTATACCAACAGTACCTACCTGCCTACAAACTTTATGTAAACATTTTTCTATGCAGCTGTAAAGCCATAAACTCGCTTGCTAAGAAAACTGCAACTAGTTGTGTTGGAAAATCACAATGAAAGGACGTGGACATTTAGGTACCAAGTTCCACTTCCGCTTTTTGGGAGATAATTATCCAAAGTCCTTCATTTAATGTTTCAAATTAACAAAGTTATAATAATATCGGCAATATAATCCAATGCATTCGTTAAGTAATATGATCCCACTTTTGGTATGTGAGACTTCATCAAATTAGTGAGAGTGTTCAATATCAGTGTTTTGTGCAGTTAATAAGCTCGGTGCAAAAAGGACAACTTTCTTTTTTTTTATTGCGAAAAAATCGTTTTTCTATTAGTCGCACATATCATTATTTATGTCAATATGGTTATCGCTGCGCCTGCGCAGCTTAAAAAGGTTCTTTTTCTTGAGTTGTTGTAACAAAAATGCTTTTGTTATCTACGTAGAAGATACTAAGTACTTCTCGTCTTTTGTTACTACGGAAACTGAGTATGATCAAACAAGTTAATCCCGTGTCAGTGAGTTCCACGTCCAATGCTATTATCTTCAGAACACTTGAATTATCTCACCGACAAAGATTCTCGGGGCGCTTGACGAATTGTCAAGCTAACCTGTGTTGGTGGCGCCGACCACAGAGGAGCAGTTCGCCGGAGGAGGTCGACGGCACAACACGGAAACATGGCGATCACTACTTGTACCATTTTCGCGCTGCTGGCGTTGTGCCACTCGTAAGTTTATTTGCTTTTCATTCTACGTCACAACACTTCATTATATTTGAATTGCACAACTTTGAGTTATAAAACGAATAGCCCATTTATGTTCCTCACCTTATCGCGAAGGTCAATAGCATTGTTCAAGGATTTAATAGATTCGCACTCTATTCGATGATCGCGTTCTACGTCGTGAATTTTAATTCGATTGACCATCAATGCTGATCAATGCAGTTGTTTGTTTAGTTTGTGCCGAGTAGAAGTCATGCAACCTTCTATTATATAATACTGTTATTTGTTCTAATTTTTATCTTGGGTATTTACCACTTGCAGCAAAATATTTGGATGTTTTGCCAAAACTTTTCTTATTTTCTACCTACAATTCCTAAACTTACTATTTTTATATATTGTTTTGCCTATAAAAGTAATAAAGAGTTATACTGAACCGCAATTCGAAATAGTACACATTTTATAAACAAAATGGCTTCAAATAAATAGTAATTCAATATCAGCCTTAGTGCGTCCTGCGGAAGCAGGGGCGTAGTAACTATTTATTAATCTGTGGCAGGGGTTACCAATCTGAAAGTATAATCGTCCTGAAAATTCAAATCCGCATCTATCGCCTTCCTATAAAAAGTCCAGTGTCAGTTGACCGATCTGGTATCGTTTTCTTCAATATCTAAACTTTTAGGTGTTGTTCAAGGAATATAAGGACATTGACACAACTTCCGTACTCACTTCTATAAAAATCTAACTTATTATTTACGTAACTACCTTATCGTCCACGCAGAGGAAGTATGAATCGGAAAAGGCTCATAATCGAGCTACCTACTTAAAAAAAAACTGTGTTTTCTCTAAGAAAATATTGCCATAAATCATAGGAAAATGGTGTAATAGGAGGTGCAGAGGAGGCTTAGGAGTATTGCAAATAGGGTTTGTATGAATAATTAGTTTGAGTAGTATCAAATAATCTGCCTAGCCTTTTCCCAACTCGTTGGGGTCTGCTTCCAGTCTAACCGCACGCAATGCAAAACGCGTCTGAGTACCAGCTACTACCTATCTGATTACCCAATTAGTTGGTTGTGGAGACAACCAAGTCATTGGGGAATCCAGTCTTACCAAGGCCCCTTGGCGTCTGATTTCTGGCAACGGAACTTCTGTCGAAGATCTTCAAATTACAACCAGGACCAATGGCGTGACGTGCTTTTTGAGTCACGGAGGAGTCTGTCCGAAATGGATGGTCACCAATCACGAAAATCGAACGGCTGCTATTAATTATTTTGGTTAAATTTTAGTTGTGCTATATATGAGATAGAATCTTATCTAGTTGTCTATCAAATCTTTTACCAGTACCTATATCTCACAGTTCTCAGATACCATAGGTAGTAACATTCAGATAAATGATGATATGTAGTTCCTATAAATTACGGTAACGGAATCACATAAAATGAACAAATCTTAGACTAAACCCAAAACCTCAAAACAGTCTGTTATTTATTGAGGAATACCAACAACATATGTATTTACAAACGATTTTAATTACATAGTAGGTATATCATTTTCTTTGATACCTGTATTCGGAACCATTGTCCTCTGACCATTAATAACTAGGACATACTAAAAACAGCACGCTTTTATATTTTCCTTGTGAGATCAAGGGCCTACCTTGTACCTAGAGGATAACTCCTTGATATTACCAACGAGGCAATGACAATATCATGCCCGGAAAAATTAGACTGAAACAAACGCTCGTTACAACAGGTGATACCTACATACTTATTTATGTACATACTAATGCCACCAATAATAAAGAGGCACTTAATAAAATAGATGAAACTCTACACAACTTTTTTGAGTCATGTTTGAGGCAATGATAAATAGTTCTTCGCTATCCAGGATGTCGTCGCATCGCTAGCCTGTATGGAATAAACGGGGTATACTTCAGGTACTTACTTTGGTTTTGGTTAGCCCTGAATCCACGAAGCACACTGCTGGAGGATTCAGGCCTAGGCTATCGGTTGAGAAGAGGTGGTCAGGCCATATCTCACCTTATTTACATGAATGATCTGAACTCGTTGCCCTCTATAATTTGTGACTGATGGAGCTATTGAAGGAATCCTGAAACCTTCAGTAGTACCACCAGGATGGAATTTGCTGTTAACAAATGTCAAGTCATATTAGCCTGGGCGTATAATTATACTAACACCTTATTTATAAAATTTCATTCATGGGACAGAAATAGGATTTCTAATACTTTACGTTTCGTTACTATTCTACAATTTTTTAAAATGATTTCTAGAGATTATAGACTAACAAATTTAGACGCTTTAAAAGTGTTCCAAATTTTCAGTTGAAAATATATCGAGGGTTTATTTACAATCTCTCAAGATATTTTATAATCTTGCAGAGTTTGCCATTTTCCAGTGAAAAATATAAACTTTAAGATCCGCTAAATAGTTTTTTTTTTGTTGGTAATGAAAATCTAAAAATAAAACCTTTATTGTTTACTTTGGCCAGTATTTGTGTGTACCAAGTTTGAAGTTAAATGCCTCAAGAAATAAGATTTTTCATACAAACTTCTCCCGCCTATTTCAGCCCCTTAGGGAATGAATTTTCAGAAATCCTTTCTTATTGGATGCCTACATCAGATAAGGAACACTTCCTTCAAACTTTACGTCTCTACGACCAGCGGTTTAGGCTGTGCGTTGATCTATCAATCAGGACAAAGCATTTTAAATACAGAAGACTCGTGGGTTAACTCATAACAAGCCATGATTAAATGAAAAATTTCATTTCCTGCTACAGGAGCATCGCGTACACCAAATTCCCTGAAGGGTTCACGTTCGGTGTGGCTACAGCTGCCCATCAGATCGAGGGAGCCTGGAACGTCAGCGGTAAGTACCTACAGTTCAGTCGAATATCGTCTCCTTTATCTATCCACTATTTTTATATCAACTACTTTACCTGCCCTTGCCCATTTCGACTGTAACCTTGCATGGGCGACAATGCCTTTTATTGAAGAAAAAAACTGCAATTTCATGTGTTAATCGTGGGTCAACGCAATACATCTGCAACGTAATGTGTACCTTCACCAATGTCATTTTAGGGAATCGTGCTTTATGGTACCCAACTTCAATGTAAAACCGTGATCATCAATGTTTCTTGGCAACAATCGCAATACCTATGAAAATGGTCAAGCATATCCTAACTTAAACAATTCCTATAATGAATATGTTAATGTGTAAAATGAAAATGAAGAGGTACCAAAAATAATAAATAGAATCGAAGTGTAGAAAAACATTAACATTTTACTTGTTTTACATAATAATAAGCCCTCTCCCTCTAATCTATCTTGCTGTGCCCGACAGGGTCCACAATGATCTAAAATTATGTATATTTTATATGTACCTACCACCTAAGTTCACATTGTGGAACGCAAAAAAATGTATTGAGTATACTTAGAAGAGGATGGGCTGAAGATAATCACAACAAATAAATAAGATAATGTCATAAGTAGGTATATTGTGGCAAATCATAATATCTTGAAGCGGAATTACGATAGCTAGGTATGTACCTATCTCGACAGATACCTACTCAATCAAATTTTATCATCACAAATACGAGATGGGATAAAATGACAACAGGGAACACAACAATATTTGTTTTTAAAAATGGGTCTTCAGGTACAAACTACTTAATATTTTTAAATGGACTTAAACTGCTGACTAAACCCACAGTCGAAGAAGTCAACAGACAAATTATGATGGTTTCATCTGTAATGGTTAGCGAGCTCATTTCAATCGGAATCGGTCTATGGCCTATACGAAGAAAATTTAAGTCATTTTAAAATGTTCTAAAGATTTTACTCAGGAAACCTGATTTTATTTATTCAAGTTTATGTTCAGCAAGTAGTTACCTACCATGTATCAACCTAGCCAAATTCTGGTTAAAAACGGAAAAACTTAGTTCAAACATTAATGTTTCCAGGCAAATCTGAAAATGTGTGGGATCGTTTGTCACACTCGCGTCCGGAGATGATCATAGACGGCACCAATGGCGACGTGGCCTGCGAGTCTTACTACCGCTACCAAGAGGACGTGGAGGAGCTGGAGTACCTCGGCGTTGACTTCTACCGGTTCTCGCTGTCCTGGGCGCGTATCCTGCCCACCGGCCGCATCGACCAGGTCAACCCTGACGGTATCCGTTACTACAACGATCTCCTTAATGCCCTGGCTGAGAAGAATATCGAACCCCTCGTAAGTTCTATGTAATACAAAGCATTTATTTAAATACACCCAAAAAAAGAAACAAACATTTTAAAGATCCTAACTTTTTATAAAAATACAGGCTGAGTTTACCGTAAAAATATTTGCCATTACAACAAAATGAAAAAAATTGTAAAATCTAACGGCGATACATTATTTTTTGGCCGAAAGTGGCAAGTTGGGACTTGGGAGTGATGTTTTTCTTACTAAAAGGTTTATTTAAATTAAGTTAATGACTGATGAAGTGATTGATAGCCACATATGCCAATCCAAGCCGCCAACCAAACCACTAACTTGCAGCCTGACAGCTTATTTTTTTAAAGAATAATAATGCATTTTATACTGTTTACAGGTCACCCTGTTTCATTGGGACTTACCCCAAACCCTGCAAGATCTCGGAGGTTGGGCCAACCCAAAGATGATTGATTACTTCCGCGACTACGCTGACTTGTGCTTCAGAGAGTTCGGAACCAAAATCAAATCTTGGATCACATTCAACGAACCTTATGAAATCTGTGAAGATGCTTATGGTGATGAGAAGAAGGCACCAGCTATCGACAGCCACGGAGTGGGTAACTACCTTTGCAGTCACAACCTGCTCAAGTCCCACGCCGAATCTTACCACTTGTACAACGAGAAGTACCGTCCCGTTCAAAATGGAAGGATCATGATCTCCATCAACTCTATCTGGTATGAACCCAGCGACCCTGCAAATGAAGAGCAGGTGGCGCTTGCTGAAGTCGCTAATCAATTCAAGGTATGCTACAATATGATAATGTGTACATTTTTAACATCCTAAAGCAATGAGACAAACTATGAAACCGACAGGCGGAGGACATAAAAAAAACCGAATTAATATAGAGGAAAGTTTAATTACTTTAAAATTACAATATTAAATCTTAAGTCTAGACTTGGACGATGCCACTAACCGGAGTGCCAAAATTAGTTATTTCCAAAAATACAACAACTAAGTAAATATTTTTTGTATGTCTAGTTCGGTTGGTTCGCGCACCCAATTTTCACGGCTGAAGGTGGATACCCTGCGGTAATGGTGGAGAATGTAGCCCGCCAGAGCGCGGCCGAAGGTCTAAACAAACCACGTCTGGAGCAGTTCGATGAGTATTGGACGCAGAGGATCAAGGGTACCTCAGACTTCCTGGGCATCAACCACTACACCACGCACTTGATCACCGGACCTGGAATCGATCCCCTCGCCAAGTCTCCATCATGGTTGAAGGATATAGGTGCAGTTACTACCATGGAAGTAGGCGGCGACTCTGCTTCTGAATGGCTCAGGGTAAATAATTTTTCATTTGCAAAATTTCAATAGTTGCCAATTTCTCTTTTTTTAAGTTCTCGAAAGACTACTACTATTAATTCAAGTTTCGAATTTCTGATAATCTAATACTTTTACTTCATTGGGACATAAAACAGTTACACATTACAATATAAGTGTGACATGATAAAGTTAATAAAACATTAGTGATACCAACTTATCTTTGTACCATCATCAGGTGGTACCAACTGGCTTCGCGAACCTGCTGCGTTGGTGCAAGAGCTCATATAACGATCCACCGATTTACATTACGGAAAACGGATTCTCTGACCGCGGTACTTTGCTCGACTATGGCCGCATCAGCTATTTCAATGTAAGTACTGAATCTTCCTTATTTTTTTAATCGTTGAGCTTTGAACGAGGAAGTTGCTGATCTAGACCTAAGATCTAGACAACTCTGGAAATTTTAATTTCAATAGGGTCGGCCAATATTTAAGGGACTTCTGATATGTTACCTATAGCTGGCAACAGACCTCTATGAAATACTATTTTTCAATGCGAAACAATGTTTCTTATGTTGGTTCTACTTATAATGAGCCTATTTAAAATGGCCACTTTAAAAAATACTTCTCAAAAGTTTTAATACTATATGAATTGCAGGCTTACCTGAGCGAGATCCTGAACGTGATCTACGACGATGGCGTCAAGGTCCTCGGCTACACCGCCTGGACCCTCATGGACAACTTCGAATGGAGGGCTGGATTCTCGTGAGTTTACTACTGAAATAGACTAGATGCCCAGTAGGTATTGCCCAATGTGATAAAACGCACATAGGTAGACCTCCCTACCCTAGCTGCAGAGGACGACGTTGAAATCAAAGGTTTGACTAGGTCAAATTTCCAGACTTCCTTAGGTACTAAGATGTATTGTAATTAAGTCCTAGTAAGTACCTAATAGTAGATTATTAACCAAGGGGATAAAGCAGTGTCTTCTGTCGCGGGTGACGATTTAAATCGCGAGCGTAACGAAGGACTCGAGGTTTACTCCCGAGCGTAGCGAGCGTGTTAAAAACTTAATCACGAGCGAAGCGAGCGATTTAAGACGAGTCCTGAGTGTAGCGAGGGATTTAAGTTCACCCTTCCCCCGCCCGCGAAATCCCTCGCTGAAGCTGTCTTAGTCTTGACTAAGACAGCTTTGTCACCGAGGAAAATACTCTCGTACCATTTGCTAAAAAATAAACTTAACGTACCTATATGTATTTGAAGAAAACAAAAACGCGGCAAATTCCTAGACTAATATTTTTTTGTCGGAAAAGCAAAGGCATCAAGCTCATACGGCCTCGTCGGTTTTCGTAATTATAAATAATCATAACTGCATAATAAATGCGTATTCCTTTTTCAAAAATATGTATAATGCTTTATATACAAAGTCAATGGTGTAAAGGTAAACACAGAATAAATGTAGTTCAGTATTCGGTAAGTATTCCAAATTAAAATCACAATCTCCCCCTAGAGGATGAATGAAATTCAGTCCAATTTTCTTTCCCTGTTTTTAACAGATTAAAAATGACTATTGTTATGTTCGCTTTTTGTGGCATAGAATTTCACTTTTTTGAGTAAGTGGTATGAAAAATAATTATAATTACCTACAACTTCATATCTGATATTAACAGAAACAAAACACATAGGTAAAAAATTAATTCTGAGGTGGTGTGAATTTCGACGGGACACCTACTTAATTCATAAAATCTCTGAACTGTATAGCGGCAGAATCATTAATCAAATTCTCTGTAAAGGTGCTAAAAGTTTGTTGTACTACTCAAATTAAAATCGACTGGTTTTGCATTTTAGCGAGCGTTTCGGCTTCTACCACGTGAACATCACGGACCCCGCGCGGCCGCGCACCGCCAAGCTGTCGGCCGAATACTACAAGCAGTTGATTGCCAACCGCGAGCTGCCGCAAGACGCGCGCTTCAAGGATCCCGCTGTAAGAACCAACTGCTCTCCTCCTACTAAAACTACCGCCTAAGTATTAAATATTAGGACAACTTCTTAAGCTGTTTCTGAAAGGTCAATTGAGCTAGATAAGCGAACATTACATAAGCGCTTGTTAATACACACTTGTCACTGTACACAGTCCCGGTTCAGTTGCGTTCCGACTGAACTAAAAACAACTAAATTAAAAAAGAAAAACATCATTACCTTGTCATACCTGGCTCAAAAAAAATATATTTTTTAATTAAATTGGATCGCAACAGAATCAACTTCAATGTATTTATTCGTACAGTAGGTCTCACATCAGTGTTTACAATACCTACCAGTGCAAGCTGAACTCTTATCCTATTACATATTTCCTTAGTGCGTATGCAAGATGACACTCTGAAGTACGACCTACCATAGTATAAACAGGGGTAGTAGTTTATCTTCATACAAACGCACCGCGCGCGGCTTGTATGTGTGCGCCATAGTATCTATGCGTCGACGCACGCACACTTTAACAAGTCTCGACCCGTTTCTCAGTGCGCTAAATAAATAAAAAATGTCTGACAGTCGCAGGAGAACGTATTGCTGTGTGTTTGGGTGTCTCAATAATTCATCGATTCCAGAATTATCTCTGTTCAGATTACCTAATGAACAGGAAAGGTAAGCTAGTCACTTATTCTAGCATATAATTTTTACTTGATGATGAGATACCTAAGTACCTACTTACTTATTTTTCTATCACACAGAGAAAGTTGGTAGGTAGGCCTAATTTCCTACTAGAATATATTAGGTAGGTACTTTTGATCTATCAATTGATTTGCCGCTATTGCTTTGTTTACGTTTAGTTATGCCGATTTCTCAGTATTGTAGGTATAGTAACTAAGTAGGTAAGTACTTACAGTTGTAAAATCAAACCATTGTTGAACTTTATTGACTAATGATCAATGAATTAGTTATACAGAGATGTGTTAAAGTGACAACCCTAAGACAGTAGGCAATTATATCGCGAATTAGGCCGGAGATAACCTACTTCCCCTCTTTATACTATGGACCTACTGTACCTGCCTATCCATAAACCTAATGCAGTTTGGAATATATGTTTATGTTGTTGAATATTAATGTAATGCATGTTAGAATAGCATCTAGATATTTCTGCTTGTCTAGTTTCATTTCTGAGTCGCACTGGCAGGCTGCTTTATGAGCCTTTATCTTAGCCAATAGCGAGGTGAAACTAACGATCTAAAACGGCTTATTATAACGTTTGCTCGATTCCGTAAACATGTAACCATGAAAACACAGATAAAGTGATCTTGAAATGTCAGTGCCATGAGACGTTTTTACGGAATAAAGGTCTACAGGCCGCACTGCGCGCCAGGCGTCTCACCGTCACCTAGCGTGTATCAGTGCGGGTGGTTGCGGCAGTGTTGCACTTTTAGTTGACTTCTGCTGCTAACAGACGTAGGCACTGCCAAATTCTCGGCGCTCAGCAAGCCTACTAGTGCGTTTTCGACCTTAATATTATATAAAATGCTATCACATAAATTTATTTGCCTTTGCACTACTGTTAGTTTTCCGATTTATGGCTTAGACTGTAGGTAGTTAATGAAAAAGATAATTTGACTATTTAGTCAAAAGCACGATGGCTCAACTATCCTACGCCATTGAAATTGCATGTTTCTCCTGTGCTTGAACTGTCACCTTTCTTTGTGTCTTGTGTACTCTATTTTTCTATCAACTGATTTATTAATTCGTCGGTATACCTTAAACGTTCTTGATCAACCTATTTTCAAGCTTATTGCTAAGATCAGAAGAGTGAAAAGCGGTCGACCGAGAACTTTCGCGTTATACGGTCAACTAACATTTTTGCTTACTGAATTACATTTTGACAGGTGGCCAAGTGAAGGGGTGGTGGCTGGAGCATGGTAAACATCTAGTACCTACCTATATTGTACATAATATGTTTATATTACACGGAGGCATGCCTGTACTGCTTGTTATACCTACTTGTTTAAAAAATAAACTATCTAAACCTAAGCCTTTTTTTTTCAACAGATAACAACACCCAGAACTGATTGTAATACTTCATCGTGTTTATGTTTTTAAGACGATGGGAAGTGAAATATATAATAGATATTAAAACAAATATTTATTTAATTCATTATAAGAATATCGAATTATTTACAATGAAATTATAGTAAATTAATAAGTTTGACACGTAATTTCATTGTTATAACATTGATACACGTGTTACATACGTACCTACACTACATAGAAAACTTGCATCTGTTCTCAGACTGAAAAGATATGTTTTTCATAAAGGCTATACTTAAGAAATAATTGATTACAGTTTACACTTGAGATATTGTTCAGGATATTATTCTGTAGCGTGGCAGGCTCGTGCGGGGCTGTAGTCTGTAGCGATACAACTTGGAATGTCTGTCGAGGAGGCGCGGCTCCGGACCGCGCGGACGGACCACGCAGAACAACCGCCCGAACAATATGAGAAGCTTCCTCCTTACGGACTCTTACAATTAATACACGACAAATACAAATATAAAGTATACAACAAATGGATCCACAGAATACAAAATTAAATGTATCATCAACCCAGCACCGTTATCTCTAATTACAAGTTACACAGATGCTATTATTGCTATGCGTCATAATCATAACTGAAGATTACATTAAGTCTTAAAGGAATAATAGTACTTTTACTAATATGGCAAAGTTTTCAATGTAGCATTTGATATTAAAAGCCTAATTCCATTATCATATTATTCAATTAAGCTAGCTGAATTCAATACACTCATACAAAAATCTAAAGACTAGGTGGGCTTATAAAATTTTGAAATATTTTGAATTGTTGATATAATAATATGAAAGATGAATTGATGAATAATTGATAACTAAATATAATGAAGTAATACTAATTACATAACAGTAGTCATAGAAAATAGATTTTCTACTTTGTTGGCACCAATAGTAGAGTCTGCTCGGTGGCAGTTAACAATAACTCTTAATATCAGACAGTAACAATGTTTGAGTAAGGCACTTAGAGGCAAAATTTCGAGCTCCGATTACTCCCTAAAATTAGCTAGCTAGCTGCACCCATACACTTGAATATTGCTTAGGTAGTCACATTGTTCGCTTACAACCCAACTATAATAAGTAAACATAATAGTTGCCAACATTATTACCTACTTCTGATTAACTATTAAAACTTAACGTCTATTCATAATCTCGAAAATTCACAAGGACGGTGTAAGTTGACAAACAACGTTCTACAAGTACATAAGTAGTTTATTTTCTGTCAAATCACTATTACATCAATAATTCGACAGTACACAATTGTAAACATATCTCAACATTATCTAAATTATTACAACAATAAATAATTTTTATCAAGGCACAATAAGGCACTGTTACATCAAGATGTTATCACAATCTTAATTTTAAAATATATCATAAAATATTGTTTGTCGATATATAGAATACGATTTCCGATAGTCTCGCTGAAAAGAATATGGAAACTTAGTTCACGAATGATGCGTTGCAACGCAACTACTTTCTGCTACGAAAGAAGGCTTGCAGCCACCGCGCCCTAGTGCCGGAGTCAGCGCATGCGCGCGCGTGCCGCAGTGCGCCCGCGCCTGCTGCCGGAGCCAGGCGCGTGCGCGCGTGCCGCACTGCGCACCACGTCATGACTAGCCATTCGTGATATCTTACTCCACTAATTCGAGTACTTGGCTTGTTTTCGTAGCTCATCTCTTACTTGAACTGGGTGAAACATTTAGAATCCGAGCACCATTACTGTATTGCTCACTTCAAACAAAGATCATTACTACTTCCTTACATTACTTTAGCGATTCTTTGTTAACTATGATTGAAAAGGCACTAATTTACAATACTTAGGAGTTTAAGTCAACAATAGCGATGAGTATGTGTTGTAAAGTCAGACATACAAGATTCCACACATGTATCACTCACCACAACGAAGTAGAAACACTTTTAAACTCACATAATTTTGTATTCCTATCTCATTCGAATAAATGCAGAGACAGAGATAAAACCAATTCTGCATAAAAGCGAGCAGATATAGTAGGGAATAGGCAGACCGATGCAGACTCATTTCGAAATAACATTTGAACGGCGTTTTTAACAAATGCGTTAGTCCGCGTCGGTCTGCCTGTTCTCTTGGAAGCCATCGTACTGGTACTGAAAGAATCTAACTATCCTAAATCATAAGCACACAAAATCCCACATCAGTCATTACACATGTTATGCTATAAATTGTCATTTTCAAGTGAAATGTACACCATCGTTACCGTGTAGTCCCCGACACTGTATAGCGGTCGACGTCATAGCTAAGTACGCTACGTTACATGTAATACCTAGTAAAGTTTGTAAGCATGGTGTCGCACTAGTGGCGGCGCGCGGCGTCTCCTACAGCCACGTCAGCACGTTGTCGGGCTTGCTCGGCGTCGAGTTTATGAGCGATTGCACGTCGTCCAGGAGTATGTCGTTTGTGAACTCGTTCAACTGAAAAGTACATAAGTCAATCAAGCACTAAACATTATTTGCATTATAGATATTTCCTAGAATTGATGATGATCATCTTGAGGATGTCTTTAAAGGACGTTATTTTAACAACATGGCAGCATGGACTTTGCTTATTTTGGTGTTTTTGTTGTGGAATCAAACAGACGTAATGTACGAATACATAGTAACCGAGTAACGTATAGTAGGCAACTTTTTGTTTTGTGTGTGAAGTGAATGGAATGTAACTAAAACAGTCCATTAGCGTAGCGGCTACGCGGAATAGAGGCTAGAGGGACTTGATTACGCCGTAGTCGATTTGGGAAATTCATGTTAGGTTCCTTTACCTGCAACCTTTGATTATATAATGTCCCTGCAACGCAGCGGGACTTCGTCGTCGAGGTTAGAATGTTGCTATTAATAATTGTGGTTTGAATTTAGAATACCGAAAATTCTCTGAATAACTTGTACCTCAAATTCGTATTTTTAAGTCGCCGTTTTCAATATTTCGCCCTCCATCTTTCGCCCACTTAGTATTTCGGTACACCATAATCAGTTTTTACACCTTTAGTATTATTAATTTTATACTAGCCATAAACTACTAGTGTCTTTAATAGATGTAATCATCTTATGTTTATTTTTGGAGCTTTACACTCGGAAAGTGTTGTGTTTGACATATTGAGCCTTGTTTGAGCATTCCTGCGTTAGACGGTTAGTTCAAGCAAAAAAAGACAGGCTCAAATACCTGTAAAGAAGGTACCAGGTCGTCAGTAGAGTCGAGGTTGTCGGCGAGCGTGATGTCGGTGGAGTCCATGCCACCAGCCTCGCTGGTGCAGTCCATGCGGTCGTCCATACCGGCCAGGAAGCCCTCAGGCGTGTGCGGCATGGAGTAGGAGTGCGGCACGCCCATGCCCAGACCGCTGTCGGCTGACTCCTGGCGCTGGTGCTCCGACAGGCCGGAGAGGAACGGGTCCAGCGGCAGCTCGGTACTCGCCACGCCCGTACTGCTCGCGAGGGAGGACACGATCGATGACGACTGCCGCGCCATTATTAGCTCTTGCTGGAATTACGAAAATAGGAACGTTATTTCACTTGAATGATTTGTGTATCGATTTCCTTATAATCGATTCATATTAGGTCGTTACATGATTATATGAAATTGGCGTTTTACCGCACTGACCACTTTGATCTCAAACAACTCCTCTTTGGTTAGGAATTCCAAATCCAAGTTTATGAAGCTATTTACTCACATCACACAAAACCATAATTCATTTGTTTTTCCTCTTTTGTATTTTATCTGTGTCACTCAGTTTACAAAATGGAAAACTTGAAATATCGCGTTATTTACGAGTAAGAGTTCCATCGCGGCACCAGGGGCCGTATTATGACCTCTTAAAACCATCATGTTTTCGGTGTGAAAAAGAGACGGAGCTATACAGGACGAATAGCACTATCCTTTTCTCACACAGAAAACATGATGGTTTTAAGATGTCATAATACGGCCCCTGTATTGCAGAAACGGCTCGAAGGATTAATGGTGTATATGGCGACGGTGTCACAAAAGAAAACACAGCGTTTTTGGTTCCAACGTGTTCGTTTTGGAAATTTCGACGTGCAGAACAAGCTCCGTGGACGGCCGGAGACCAAAGTTGATAATGAAGAATTAAAGGCTGTAGAAGCGGATCCGTCCCACGTCCGAGTTAGCTGCAGGTTGCGGTTTGATAGAACTGTCTTAATCCTCTTGTAGTAAATTGGGAAGGTGAAAAAGCATGAAAAATGGGTACCTCACGAATTAAGTGAAGCAAATTGACAAACGAATGCGGTGTTACCTTACTTAACCGGCACAATAATGAAGGGATTTTAAATCGAATCATTACCTGTAATGAAAAGTGGATCCTGTACAATAATCGGAAGCGCTTATCGCATGGCTGAACCCTGGCGAACCAGCCAAATCATGCCCCAAGCGAAAATTGACTCAAAAAAAGTTACTTGTGAGCGTTAGTAAGTACGAAATCAGTCAGATCACTAATATCGACGAGCAAGGTGAAATGTAATCTGATACAAACCGGAAAAACAAACTAGAGCACCTGAAATCGTGCATGACGTTATTGTTTATTATTCAGAAGAGAGACACGCCGATTACATAGATAACACATGACTGTTTATCACTTAGAAAGGCTACGTGGTTCTCGTCTTGATCAAGTACATTTCTACTCGACCTAAATGATCTAGAAAGCTGACCATCGACACTTTCAATTAAAGCTTGCTAGTGACTAATATATTTTTGGAATACTATATTTTTAGAATAACTTGCGAACAGAAATAAGTACCTACGGTTGACCTGCGGCAAACTGTTATAGGTATGTCGGATCATAGGGAGTGCCAGATTAAACAGGAGCCAGTTTGCCAGGGGTCAACTGTAGGTATATGTTTGCACAACCATACAATTTGTTCAACACCTACGACTAATCTAAGCCATATTTAATGGAAGTTGGAGTGACTTCTTATCAGTGGCGAAGCGTGGTCATAAGCCGATTCCCGCCGGCTTCCCTTCAGAAGTTTGGAACACAACTACTCTATCGTAATTGAAAAATCGCACAATCAGTACTGTTAAAAGTAGAGAAACATCACAAAACGCATACACAGATGAATACTCAATTCCAAAAAAATTTGCTCACCAACAACATTATTTAACTCGCAGGCGCTATCGGCTTATTGACAGTTCAATTTATAAGGCAAAATAGTCGTCATGACATCACAATGATCACCACGATTCTAGGCCGCGAGGTAAGCCGGTATCCGCCGAGTTACTATAGAGACAGTAATACTAAATGCGTGCGCGTGAGCGAGATGGAAGTAAGCATATAATGTTTTTTTTTTGGAACGAAATTGTAACGACACTTTTTATGTCACGATTTGGATGGATGGGGTTATGGCAGCTGTTAGTGAGGTCACGACTTGGATGGGTGGGGTTAAGTAGCTGTTATTGAGGTTGTGATTTAGATCGGAGGGGTTAAGCAGCTGTGAATGAGGTTACGACTTGGATGGGTGTGTTAAGCAACTATTGGTGAGGTCGCGATTTGGATGGGTGGGGTTAAGTAGCTGTTATTGAGGTTGTGATTTGGATCGGTGGGGTTAAGCAGCTGTGAATGAGGTTACGATTTGGATGGGTGGGGTTAAACAGCTGTTAGTGAGGTCACGATTTGGATGGGTGTGTTAAGCAACTATTGGCAAGGTTGCGAAAAGGATGGGTGGAGTTAAGCAGCTGTTAGTGAGGTCACGATTTGGATGGGTGTTTTAAGCAACTGTTGACAAAGTTGCGAAAAGGATGGGTTGAGTTAAGCAGCTGTTAGTGAGGTCACGATTTGGATGGGTGTATTAAACAGTTATGTTTGATATATATATGTGTGTGTGTATGTACATGTACACTTCTTTATTTCATACTAAAGCATCGACTACTTAGGTACAAACTATAACATGAAGAAAAAACTTTTTACAAAAAAATACAAACGACTTTTACACAAAAAATCAAAAAAGTGCAAAATAACTTTAATTTCGGAACTCGGTGTTTGTGGTTGCTTTTTCGTTTTTTGAACACCGACTTCCGAAATTAAAGTTATTTTGCACTTTTTTGATTTTTTGTGTAAAAGTCGGTTGTATTTTTTTTGTAAAAAGTTTTTTATTTTTCACTTTTTAGTGGTACCTACACCACCTCTCCTCCCCCACCTAAACGAACCAATCACATTGGTGTAAAAAAAACGTAGGTACTGCTCCTTTGCAGAGTCAACTAATTGTAAGAGGTCGTCAATGTAGACAATGTAGATATTTTATTTAGACTTTTGTTGATTTTTCGAAAACCGCTTGCTCGATTTCAATAAATTCATGGGACCATTTGGGAAGTATACCCTTTCCAACAAAAAAATAATTTTTCAAATCGGTTGACAAGCGACGGAGTTATGCGCGAATAAACATTAAAAAAAAAATACAAACATCCGAATTGAGAACCTCCTCCTTTTTTAGAAGTCGGTTAAAAAAGACAAATACACAAAGATGTAATGAATATCGTGAGAGAAAGAAATTACAAAATACAATCGTAAAAAACATAACTGCAGAGAGATCAGATGAATGTAGTGAGACTGATCAATTACCTAAAACTTTAAATCATCATTTAAATGCGGCTGATTTTTCAAGACAAGACAAGAACTTCGTTCCGTCCGTCCTTTTACACCTCTCAAGTTTTTTTTTTTTTTGCTTCGGCTTACCTCTCTCAACATATCACCCTTCGCCACTGCTTCTTATAAGTTTATACGTAGTATTATTATATTATAGTATCATTATTTTGTCATTTTTTCAAGTATAACTGAAATACTTCTGCAAATTATCAAGAAAACCTGATCTTTCGAATTGTTGCAAAGGTCAGTCGTTTCATCTAGCTGTTCCGCATAAATGCGGAAGTGATCATGTTGAGGAAACGGAATCAACTGTCTTATGCAAATGAGTACATTATAATTACCTAGCCCACAAAAAAAACTAACATGATCAACAAAACAAGTTCTCAGTCTATAAGGTAAACATGTTGGAATACCAGGCTAACCTCCACTACTTAACTTTATAAAAAAAATTGCTATAGTTGAATTTTAAAGGAAAGGTGTAGCATGGAAGTTAGGCTTGCGTTTGGGGAACGAAGCCTCCTAAAAGAGAAGAACTGTGATTTACAGTTTCATTGACACTAGACGACACCTAACTAAATGTCTAAACAAAAGCGCGCTGTTGGATTTCCAACGAGTAATTCACCGTTGAGAGTTGCAGCAGTGCAATATATTTAGGCATTCGTTCAGGTATTTTTGAACTAAAAACGGGCTTAAGACCAGCTAATGTAGCTTTTATTTAGGTATATCGTACTAGCTTCTGTCTATGGAGCATAGGCCAAGGAAACAATCATGATAGAAAGTAACCTACGTCCTGGCCCTTTCATCGACATCTAAACTTGGTAATCTAGTAGACCATGTCATTGATTGGGACGTAGATAACTTATCCCTGGAGCATGTTCCCTAGTATAATTGCCGACTTTAACAGGAGCGAAAACGCTGCCAGAATCTTCTTTATAATCTAAATTTGTATGTGTTGGTACCTGGAGTCTGATCTCCTGCTGGCGTTGCTTGAGGCGCTCCCTCTCCAGCTGCAGCGACTGCAGCCGCAGCTTTTGTTGGCAGGCCTGCAGCGATGCGTTGGCCCATCCGCCGTCCGGGCCCGTGCCGCCCGCCGCCGGCGTACGCTGCAGGTGCTGTGCTGTAACACAAACACTCACCATCAGCAACAACGGCAAATTCGGTAGTTATTTCTGAGGGGGCCGGGACAAGGGGCGAGGAGAGAAGTAGGGAATGCACCCGTAGGAAACCCACGGACAAACTGCAATACTAGGGAGTATTGTAGTTTGTCTTTGGGTTTGATTATTTATGAATATCAATAGAAAAACCGACACACAAAAAGAAACTAATATTATCGAAGAGGTAAATATAGTATTAGTATCCTTGTTTTATTTGAGGGGAGCGAACCCCACAACACACACCACCTACTAAAAGACTCCGAGATCAGCACCTGCCTTCGTAATATGGTCTTATAACTCAAGCATATACATATAATCATACGAGATAATTATGCGGCTGACATTGACTGTACATGTTTTATACTTACGTATCCTTGGATCGAACCAGGATGTGGTGCGAGCTGCATGATTTATAAAGTAGATCTCTCCTTCCGCCGTCGCGGCCTGCTCCCAACCCTCCGGCAGGGGCCCTAGTGGATCCGTCGGTGTGTTACTACTTGTACTCTTCGCTGCTGAAATCAATCAAACGTACGTAATCAGTACCTTTGAAACGTTACACTTGTCATTTGTAGGAAAACAACTAATGATTCTCTCAACAGCGACTAGTTGCAAGCCAGCACATTATGAACTAAGACGTACGCACACGTGATTGAGAATCAGGTGGACAACGGGAAGGTCGGCGAGAGCTCGTTCCAAGAAACGACGGCGCCAGACAAGTGCGAGCTGCCCAGCGCGAGCTCTTGGCACTCGCTGCCAAAAGTGAATCACGGAGCACGAGCACCGCCGCGCACTCTCTGTGTACGCGGCGCCCGCGCAACAAACAAGCGATCATTCATAAACAATTCGCAGATACACGGCCGGCTAATTGATCGCCAACATCATCGCTATTAACGTTGCTCTATTCTAATTTTATGATTAGTGATTACATCTAAGTATTACGTGTTTCACTTTTCTTTTCCTAGAACTTGTGGGACAGTTAAATTCTTCATAAAAATAGTACTTAGTGACTCATCATCAGAGCCGTATCTCCAGTCCTCGCAGATTAATTTAATTCTCGTGTAACATTGGTTTTCAGGGAATAGTTAGGTAAGTAAGGCATTTTGTAATGAATCCCAATATATTAATCTATGTCTTGAGCATTGAGCTTACTTCTAAGGACCGACCATAAAAACTTACTTTATTTTATCATAGTTGCAATCTAGATAATTTCTTTATTAAGTGTGTTGCCTTTGTGCGGTCCATGCAGTAATTGCACATTATTTACCATCATTATTAGTTCATTACTCAACAGTCGACACAGCGCAGCGCTCGACGACTAACCGCGGTGTTACGTTAGCATTACGATATGGCCGCCTCCACTCCACCGCAGTACCAGCGGCGGCGTGGTGGCGCCTGCCGACAAACTACTATTACCCCTCTGTAAGATTAAACTACGAAACAGGGCGAATAATATATATTATTGCCACTCAAACACTTCATTGTTTATACACTGAGTAGTGAGTATACCCAGAATAAATGCGGTCAACAACGATAGATTACGTTGAAACAACTAGATTTTAATAAATGATTCCAAAACAAAATCATTTGTCAAGAGATGCGTTATATGAAAGATATTCGTCGTACGAGTTGTGGTATGTTATCGCGACGTAAGATTAAGCAGGAACGCGCTGTGGAAACACAATTATTTGTATTGTCACCTGATCTACATACGTGTTTGTAGTGGCGAAGATAAAGGGAGATGGAACAGTGTCACTTGCCGCGACATGCGGCGCTCGACCCGGCAAGGTGGCGCTGGTGGAGCCGTGAACGTGATCTGATACGTGAATAGGTCACGTACTAACAAAACTATCATAACTTTAAAAATCCACTCATAAAGGTAAGCACGTGCAGAAACACTCAGCGCAAGTGAGCATGTCTCACAAAAGAAGTCAATATTTATGTGGGCAAAATCTGTAATTTGTTATAGGACAAAGACGTGCGTAGTTAGGTTAGCCGTGGTGTAGCGCGTCTGCGACTAGTGAGGCGGATGTGTCGCAAGCTTAAGGCGCCAGGGCCGCCGGCGCCCCGAGCGCCCCGACACCGATGTATTTTCCGAACACCTTTCAACGCTCGTCTCGCATCGACCGACGGAAACAACGCGTTAATTCCCGTCATAAAATCAGTTTTAGAATTCGGGTTATTTACTTGTTTTTATTTTAGTTCCATGATAATTTTAAACATGCCACTGAGGCCAATTAGATCACGTGAAAACTGAGTCCAGAGTTAAAGACAATTAAATATACATATTCTAAGAGTTGGATAAGTACTAATCGAGGTATCCAAAAAAAATAGATAAGCTTCTTTCCTTCAGTCTGCCCACGGGTTTGTGTGATTTAATTGCACATTTCCTGACTTATCGGTCTCTTAGGTGAATGCTCGTCCGGACTGCTGGATATTAATGCCGGGGTTCCTTAGGGGTCGGAGCTCTCGGCAAGATTGTTCTTACTGGATATTAATGATCTGCTAAAACCCGGTACCTTTCAGTATGCAGAGTTGCAGGAGAGATACGTGTTCAGCTCACGAGCTGGTGGATCGGAGATCTGGTCTCTCCGAGAGGTTATGGTTGAGCGCTTGAACTTTTCTGCTTCTTAACTTCTGAACTTTTAATGCTACTAAGACCAAGGCGTGTCTTTTTTCTACTAAAAGAAGCCAATTCCACCTAGCTCCATCTTCCGAGCCGCTGCTGTGCCGATAACTGATCAACTTGAGCTTCTTGGTGTTACATTAACATCTACCCTCAACTGTGGTCCCTTCATAGAGGCTAAGGTTCAAGTGACAGCCAAAAAGTTAGGGATCCCAGCAAAGGTGATACAGTATCTCACGCCGGAACAGCTGCTCAAACTTGATCAAGCGCTAGTTCGATCGTGCATGGGGTATTGATCTCATCTTTGAGACGGATCTGCCAGACAACACTTGTCTGTGTGTGTGTGTGACGGAATTGCATATTTTTTTTCGACAAGCTCGTTCCAACATCGGACAAGACGTACCTACGGCAATGCGCCACCGTTATATGGTAGACAACCCATCCACACGCACAAAATGTTTTGGGGACACGTTCATTGGTACAACTAAGGAGTGTAATTCCCTGCCAGAGTCTGTGTTTCCTGATAGCTACAACCTGAGAGTCTTTAAGTCATGTGTAAATAGGTTACTTCTAGACAAGCATGCTTTATCTTCGACCACATCGAATCGCTCACCATCAGGTGAGATAGAGGGTAAAAAAAACATATAAGAAGCAAGCAGACCAAGGTGAATATGACGGGACAAGCTCGACTCCTACTAAAAGGACTGGGGCGTACAAGCAGAAAAAAGGGTTGTGCTTTGTCCTGTAGTGGGACTATTATACGCTAGTTCGTTGGCTAGAGAAAAATAGGCAGCACTTCTCTTTTTTTCTATTTCTTACAGACTGGTGATGCTTCGAAAACGCTCTCTACATAGATACATTGAACCATGTCCTTGTAACCCTATCTCCCTGCTAAATATTTTAAAAACAAAAGACCTTTTTTTATTTAGAATCTTTCAAAACCTTTCTATTCTTAAACCGTTAATTACAAAACAAGGATAATGATGAGTTAAGTGCGTAGTTAATTAAAATCGGGCCGTTTCAGATTTACGCCATTCGGTTCAAACAATTGCTATTATCCTCAAACATATCAGTATTTTGTTAATACATTTTATGTTATGGAAATACCATGGACGTCATTGAGCGCTGTACCATTATATGGGGACAAAAAGAGGCATTTAATTGCTGCATTGAGGCAATTCTAGTTCTAACTTGTAGTGTAATTAATGAGATAAAATATTATTTAATCATTAAACTGTAGACTGGAATATATTCAATTCACAGGAAATTGAGCTAAACCGCTAGCTCTTTTCCTCATCAATGGAATTATTTATATTGGATGGTCATTAATAGTTACCTACTTAGGTACTGGTAATCTTTTCCGAAGATTTTGTTAAGTAAACATTAGTAACGATGGACACGCTCTTACACTAAAATTTTCGAACACCATTAGGATATTATTTGGGTTTGGTGTTCACTGTTGACACCGATCTTATAATACAGGGTGAAATTGAATAGATGCGACATATTTAAATATACAATAATACGTGTTGTCAAGAAAATTTAGAACATACCAAATGTAAAATTAATGAACTTTTATCACCGCTATGAATGGCAACGTTTAATAACGCGAGTACTCCACAACGATCATTGAGCACTGCGATTAGTTGGACGAGATTTTTTGATACTTTAATTTTTCTTATTTATTTTGCATATTATTTATTTTTCTGGAATACCGATAATTCGTACTTAAATAAAGATATTAACATCGATGGATCATTTTAAAACGCCAACCACGTAACTTTTTTTAACGATTTAGATTGTAGAAAAAACAGTTTATAATTACTATGTTACTGTAACTGAAGCTCCCATTTCATTTTGTCGCATCTATTCAAAGTCATCCTGTATATTGAAACTAGCGACCCGCCCCGGCTTCGCACGGGTGCAATGCTGATACTAAATCTCTACTAATGCATGTATTATAACATATAAACCTTACCTTCCTCTTTGATCACTATATCTATTAAAAAAAAACCGCATCAAAATTGTTGCGTACAGGGTGACAGACGGCGGGAAGCGACTTTTACTATGTAGTGACAGTGGTTACTTCTTGACCGGTGTTATTCGGTATTATAGTGATAACTTAAAGCTATCCTTAATTAAAAAAGTGTATTGAGGAAAGTAGGTTTAAGATTTTCCTAACAAATCGACTGGACAATACAATGAAGAGCGCCGTAGCAGCTGTACTCAAATCAACAGCAGGTACCTAGGCCACACGTCATTGTTAACAAACCTAAGAGTTAGAGAGAGAGTACACGAAAATTCAGTAAAAAGTTCCAGCAGGTCATAATGCTATGCTTGCGGAATTTGTTCGAAAGAGTCACCATGGCCTGGAACGCAAAGGGCACTAGGACGAACACGGATGGGTTTTAGTCGGTAAGAGTCTGACACTCCCTTCCGCTACGCCCAGAGCGGGAGAAGTCATTTTTCCCAGCCCGACAAAAAGAAATAGGTCATTTGCATTCACTGCATACAGCTTTTCGAATATACAGTATAGTAAAACAACAGCAGGAAGTTTGCTGATAGTTACGATCGCAGATGGGAAAATCATTACCTAGGATCACCTATTGGAAAAGGATTACCTAGGCACTTTTATGTGATCGTTAGAAAAATCAATTAATCAACGATGACACACACGTTTTCGAAACGATTGCAAATATGAATGATTTTCCGGATATCTTTTTATTTTATTTTTTGTTCGTTATTTCTTTTATTTATTTATCGTTTGCGCAGATAAAAGTGTTCAATGTTGACTATTTATTTAAATTTATTGTATAAGGCCAAAGAGCGGTATTTCATGATTACACTTTAAATCCATATTAAACTTAGGTAAAGTACCTTTTTTTGTTTTTCCTCGATCAATTTTTATTTCTATTCCAAATTCACAAAAACATCGAAATTAAAGAGGATCTTTAATGAACAAGGTTGTTAGTAAAAAAAGGAAGTAGCTCGAAATACGACAAAATTCGCGAAAAACTGTACTTAAGTGTTCTTTTCAAAAACGCCAACCCGCCTTAAGCAAGCGTGATGATCAATGCCTTCCCTGTATGAAAGATGCCTTGCAGGACAGATACAAGCTGGTATTATTATTAGTGGCCTCGTTTTGTTAGTATAATTGATCAAGATCAATAGCTATGAACCTGGTGCGGGTGTGTTGGGTATGTTCTGCGGCGAGGCAGCCTGGGTGAGCAGCGCGTCTGTGCTCTGGTGCTGAACACTGCCGGCTACCGACTGCGCCGCCAGCGTCTTGCGCGGGTCGTCCCATGTCGTCGTCTTCGTTATGTGACTGGAAACAAATAGGGACAACGTAAACATCTTAGATCTATACGAATATGTAAATAGTTAGCCGCATTTCGGCCACGGCAGTCAATCATAAAAGAGATTAGCCATTGATACACACAGGTGCAGTGCAATGAAATATCTTCCCTCATTGGGAAACCCAGTTTCCCAGTTCGGAAAACCACAGATATGACCGGAATGATCATGATGCGCAGGACCAACGGCTTAAGGTGTTATCCGATGTCCGGGTGTATCACTAACTTTCAAACTGGAAAGACTGAGGAATTCTTAATTCAAAATCACTTTCCTCAACCTAGAGTTGAACCCAGGAGCCACTCTTCAGTTGCGCTTGCGACTGAAGCAAACAAGACCAACGGGGCATTAATTAAGTAATGGGTAGTTATTGAAGAGGAGAAAAAACATCGTTGGTAACTTCCAAAATGACATTAAATGAGACAATATAAAATAATTGTAATACAAACGTATTTTCCGAACAAAGACATTGCTTGTAAATAGTAAAGCATTTATTATAAACCCGTTAGCAACATCGGCATCGTGTGAGCCAAATCTTCCCACTTAGCGGTCGGTGTGACCAATTTGTAGCCAAAACCGGACTCGAAGTGCGCGAGTGCGACCCAGTGAATAGCCACCGCCATGATGAATGACTCTTTTACTTTCTTTACACTGAAAGTAGGCACTATCACATTCGTGGTTGCGCCCGCGATCATATTTTGACGTCTATATTACGTGTAAAGGATTGTTATTATTTATTTCATAACTCATTAATATTATAGACCAATGAAATCGAAATTAAAAATCTTCAAAAGTCCTTTCAAAGATCCTGAACAGAATTTGGTCCTCCAAGCCGTATTTCGGTAGGTAAATAATTTGACATTAAAGAGGTTCTGCATTATGAATTAAACAAGATGTTTTATATACGTTTTATAACATGGAATCTTACCCTTTTAGGCGTGATTAAAAGTTAGTGCATTGGAAAGCGGATGGGGGTATTACCACGACAAATCGATTTGCACGGCACGGTAATGAACTTGGGCGCGCTATCAGCTGTTAGCGATGTCACGCCGAGCACCCGTAGGTACCTGCGGGGCGCGGTGCACCTGCATCACTACTTATCAACTGCGTTTAATTCCTCATTACTTCCAAACTATGTGTAACCTTTAGGAGTAACGCCAGCTGGACGAATGTGACCAACTGGGATATACACACATGCAATGTACTCGATCGTGTCAACATATTATTTAAATAAATTGCAAGATACATTAAGTGGTACTACTTGCTATTATTTTTTGTTCGTGTTTCAGGAGATTCATAATTCAACTTTCGGCCGTATGAAGTTTATAGTAGCGAGGGTAGGTAATGCGTAGATAATCATAAAATCTGTTTTTTCGCATTAAAAAATATAAATAATATAGGTAATACGAGGTGGTAAATATATGGGACACCCATGTGATGGTGTTCGTTGTATATGGAAAGACTGCAATAATTGTTGTCACAGTTTACTCGACAAGCGATTACGTAAGTCATGCTTTATTGAACTTCAATGGGCAATAATATATGAGTTCCTATGCCTAGTTAATTAGATATTGTAGATAGGTAGGCGAAGCCATTGTTTTCGATCGCCTCGTGTAAGCATATTCTGATTGAGATATATAGGTAAATGGAAATATTTTAACATTTTATAGTTGAAGTAGGTTGGCAGTATGAAATTGCTATTTTAAGCGGTAGTGGAGAGGGTCCACCATAAGTGGACTAGATACAGCCCATTATCAACACCTGACGAATGCAGCCTGCTCCGCATCAAAGATTTAAGGCTCCTGAAGACAGGCGCGATTCGATACTGTGACATTGATGCGATGAGCATTTTTAACAATCTGTCACATTATCTTGTTAGGTACGCCTAACAACCTTTAACAGGGCGAGCTGTGCTTAGGTCACACGTCGATTCATTCGAGGTTCCGTATGAATTTTCTTGTATCCCGATCCTCGGCTCGTAGTAGCGATAACGGCCGTGGCATTTTAAGATACATAGCCATTAAGTATATACATATCTAAGTAAATATGAGAACCGCAACAGAATGTGCAGGTTTAATGAAAAATATGTGGTGTGATGTACATACATCAAATGTGTGTAGGCACATCACGCCACTTCAGGTGAACAGAGGCGCGGGCGACGGGGTGTGCGGGCAAGTGTGTAATTACAGTGGAGCCTGCGCCCGCGCACCGGGTGGGGGGGCAGGTGAAGCGGGCATAGGGGCGGGGGGAGGATGGCTCGAGTTGCATAACACCGACCAAACTGTTATATCTAACATGCGACTCGCCACCGTGTTTGTTTGTACACATTCACATTATTTTGCCCACAACTTGCAAAGGCAAACACGTAATCGACCGTTCTCAGAACGCAGATGACTGGATTTGGCAACACGGATGGATACCTGGTTAGCTTTAGTCATATTTACAGTGAATTGGAAACCGTTTGAGAACATCTAAAGATTCAAAAGGTACCTAGTAGTAGTTTAAAAAGTCTTAGTACAAGATAGGAAGTATACAATGTATATTAGCTATACACACACGCGAAGTGCAGATCGCAAACGTAATGAAAAAAAGCAAAACTGAAATGAGAAAGTGTTTATGTTTCGACTGGAGGTATCCTCCGCGCAGATAAAATTATGAATCAGTGAAGAGAAAGTATAACCTGTGCTGAACCGTTATGTCACCGCTATAACGTTATCAGGTTCGTCCCTCGCCCAGCTTGAACAATTATTGCCTTATAATGAATGCAGCAAACAATGCATTCAATTAAAACCATTTCTTTATTTAAATATTTTGGATTACATAATTATTGTGTTTGAATTCTAGCATCAAAATAATTTCTATACATTGGGTAGAGATTTACTTTTTAAGCAGTTGACGTGCCGTAGGTAGGTACTTACCTAACTATATTCAAATTAAATAGGCAGGTACAATTCATTGTGAATTAACGTGACCTCTTCGAAGCAAATGCGAGTAGGTATCAATTTTGTTTTTATAACGCAACCAGCTGACATGACATACACACAAAGACTCGCAAAATTAGAATCGAAATGCATAATATCTAGCCGCAAGCGAACAATCGCCTTATGACAAGGAGTGTTAAGAAACAGCCGCCATTTCTCTCGTCGAAGGCCTTCCAGTGTTGCACAATGAACCCGGTGTTGGTGTCTACCACTGATGCCTGTCGAGTGTCGGCCTACTATACAAATCGAATGTTATCGAGATCCTGCGTGCAGTATCTTACCCAAGTAGGTAACTAGACTAGCTCACCACTTGCAATGACAACAACTTATCAACGTTATCGAGATTGAAATCACAACAGAGGTTAAGACACCAAATCTTAAACATTATTATGACTAGTCCTAAATCTTATTTTAGAAGGATGGTCCACTTACACAGTGTAACTAAAGAGCGCGGACAAGTACAAATGAGAAATCTGTTCAATATTTTGCCAGCCACTCCAGAATACACGAACCTCACACCGCAAACAAAGTAGCAGAGTATCGTAAACAGTTTCGCGGACACAATATGACGAATTCGGTGAAATGCCTCGTGTTTCAATTAAACGGAAAATAAAGTTGGCATCGCGTCCGTGGACGTAACATAAACATTAAAATAACTATGATGGTTGAGTAGCAGCTCGCAAAATCTCATTCAGATGCCAATACATTATCGTACCTACGTATAAACGTCGATATACATATAACAGGGGCTACGCTGTGATCGGTAATACATAAGTGAAATGTTTTCACTCTTTGTCATCAAGAAGGTACCTATAATGGACTTTAGATGCACAATCAACAAATCTAGAAAAGAAACGTAGCGGCCATGCATTACCCACTAACACCACGCCTGTTTTTGAAGGGTGAGCCAGAGGTGTATAATATATTTCAGGTATAGTTGATGAAATGACATATGCTTAGGACAATATACATAGGCATAGACGGGAAACACAATGCCATATTTGGTTACAACTTTTCAAAATACATGATCAATCAAGGGACTTGTACCTAATGGTTGGCACCATAGTTACCTACAGGTAGGTTTTAGGACACTACTTATACTACCATACCATACCTTCACTAAATTAATTTGTACCTAGGTTATTGAATTATTACCATTATTCGGTACAGACCTACCTATCTCCAAAACATTGATAGATATACCTACCGTATAAGAATGAAATCGTGAGGTGACGCCACAGACATAATTAGGTACCTATAGCCCGCATCAGTTACAATTGAAACCACTTAAATCTAGACATGCAATATTACGATCCAAACACTGAATCTTGAATCTCTGCTAGCAGCATCTGTGCGGCGGACAGCGGCCGCAAGTGCAAGACGCCTCGCGCTGGTGCGCCGGATGCGCGTCATATCGGACGTACATCCTCGTCTGGTGCGCAATTTTCCCACTTCTCCACTTGCACACAACACTACACAATAGACACCGCATACACAACAACACGAGCCACACACCGACTAACCTCGAAACGAATCAGCTTTATTTATTCCTGGATTGATTACATAATCAAGTTCATGTGCGGTCACAATATGTAATGTCAAGTGCGGCTATATACAACTTCCTAACATCCTTTTCCTTTAACATAACATAACAACATGTCAATGGCTTAAGCTTATCGCTATCCGATAAAACAATAATTAGACAGGTAAGTGTAACCACGTCAACAAATAAATCTAAGGTCACAGAATACACTACTTAACTAGGTACTTAATGTACATAAATGACACTCGATGAATAACGTACAACTTACCTATTGTCTTCTGAATAGAAAAATAATTTTAAAAGGCGAAAATAGATTTAGTTTTGCTTGTAGTTTTTTTCCAAAAACCGGTTTATAGTTTTGCGAAGCGAAGTAGGTAATCAATGCTTTGCATTTATAGCAAACGATAGTAAAGCTAGGTAGGTACTTTATGATCAGGAAACAGACAACTAATTACTTATGTACCTAGGTAATATCTTCAATCTGAAGAATAAGCAAGCAATAACAATATCAAAACTTTTTTGTAAATGTTTGCTTCTGTTTACAAGCTCACTTACACCTTTTAAACAGATTTAAACGGGTATTTCACTGCTACAGATGTTAAGGTCAAACGCCAAATAAGGTAGGTATCAATATAAATTTGGAGAAGAGGGAAGGGAATAGACTACATTTAGGATGTAACTACCAAATCTTTTGTTTTCTGCGCAACGCAGAGGCTACGTCAACTTAGGCGCGAGTCAAACAGTTTTGAAACAACCCAACAACATACCTATATACCTATAAATATAAATTACTAACCTGCCTACCTTACATAAAACTCATAGAAATATAAAATACATATTAGTCGAGTGAATGGAATTACAAGCCACTCTACCTCAACACGACCAAAGAGAGTTTTGACTGTGATTTGAATAAATAAATAGATGAGAGCTATCCTTCTCTTTCAAATTGAGAAAACGGCCGAAGTGCAACAATCACCAACCTCATGTGGAAATCGTGGAATATCGACACAATATTGACATGCAAATGGTTTCTTTGTAGTGGTAATGCAATAGATAGGTAGTAGCATAAACAGTTGGGACGTGTGTGTGGTACCGTTACCCGAAGTGTGTCGATTCGTCAACAAAGAGACTGTTGGCAAACATTGTTCTAGTGTCGGTGATCAGTATCAGTATCTGTGTAAAAAAAAAGTGAATATTGTTGTTGTCACCAGACACGTGCGTTATGCAACAAACATGAAACCAGTTTCACTACGATTAATAATGATTGGTCGATATTTTTGCTAGGTGCTACAAGATCATGATCTGCACAAACGACACTCCTAGTTACCTACTTCATTTAAGTTGATTCACTGTTCATTTATAGTAGGATTGCAAGAAGTAAAAATTTTATGAAGATATTAAACTATCTAAAATTACTCCTCACATTGATACCTAGCTAGAAGAGTAACCATCGTCATAAAACTAGAACAAAAGCCAGTCGTTATTATTACAATTTATATAGTGGTTTAAAATGACAATACAGGACAAAGGGACATAACGTATGTTGAACAGATCTAAGCGGTTACTTCGCAACAATCTGGCGAATAACTGAACCAAACCAATTCTGAGCGTGACTCATTCATTCACATGAACACACTTACGTTTTACTAACCAACAACATTTATTTACGTTAACTGAATTTTCAGACGGCCTCAAGATAACAGAACTGTAGCTATAGGTACCTAACACGAAGTATTAGGAAGGTACATGTTTGTGTTCGATGAAAAATTGTTTATACATTGAAACGAAAGGAAATTCATGTCAAGAGTTTATCATATCGATCGAGACATTATTTCGGGAAATAACGCTATAATATGGAAATACCAAAAAGGATTGTTTTCCAGGTTATCTTGGGACATATCCACGGCTTCCAAACGATGGATCGTAGGTTTTTCACTGAGAACAACATGGCGGAGACGGCATTCTAAATTTGAATCTCGGACGAGTCGGCGCTCGCGTACGTAAATAAACGCACACACGAATAATCAGTAACACTATACAAGCGTTAGAGCAATGTGTAACCACTATATCACAGAAATGAACACGACTACATAACAGTTAATTAAGATTTACTTTGTTTTTAAGTAAAATTCAAGACGGTTTATTTTACATTCCTGCATAGGTTGTCTTTTTGCAAAAGCTTGACAATCTGCAGCGATAATATCATAGTGTCTAAGCAGGCCGCTAGCTACACTGTAGAGAGTTGAGCGCACATGATACTCACACTAACAGAAGTGGACGAAAACGCACTAGTGACGCATCGACTTCCGGCCGATGATTTTATTATGGGATCTACTGTTCCAGCCAAAACATATATAACGTATTTTCCTTTGGCGATCTAATGAATTATCACAATCTCGTTACAACTTTCTTTGAACTTTTATTTTTGATGACACCAATCTCATTTCTTGGAAGTTTTGTTTTAAGAATTAGTCAACATTCTGATTGGCAAGGGTAGATATTTCAAAGGCGCCAATGACACCACCAGCGGCAATGCCACTGTAACCGGTACCTGGGATTTTGGACATCTGAAACCACTTCTCTAAAATGCAGAAAGAAGAACCGGTAGAACACGTCCTGCAGAATGTAGAATATCAGGATTTTAGAAAAAAAAACAGTATTTCGACTAGAAATATGTAAGACGAAGTTTTGGGCCGACAAAACTTGAAACGTGTCCTGTCATTAACATGAAGAAAAATGCAAAAAGTAGATAGAAACGGCTCCGTGGCAGTAGTTTCCCTTGTAACCTATCAAGATCAAGCAACGACACAAGAAAAATATTTTATTCTAATAAAAACGGATCATGTTCTTGTAGCAATTAGCTACCTATATTATAGACAGTAACAAAGTCTTCGGTACTTATAGTAATTTAGGTTTTGGTTAACTTTGCCATAGAGCCCAAGTCGTAATCAGTACCTATCCTCGAAATGAGTTATCGGTGCGTGATTTAGTATGATATCCGCATAATAAATGTGCTAAAGCGTTATGTTACTAATAGACATGTGTCTGTGCGTACGCCCTCACGCACGGCTGCGCGGGCGCAGGCTGGGCGCGGCGGCCACCGGACCAGTCGGCCTTGCCGCGCAGTGGCCTGCCTCTCGCTGCCAGAGGTTAACAACGTGTTTTTTCATCTAGCTTTAGAAAGTAAAGAGATAATACAACGTTCGCCTTATCTGAGAATATTGTGAATACAAAAATGACTTGTCTTTCCTTTAAAGAGTGTCCACGCATAACAATATTATGAAGATGTGTTTTTCGGCAAACATTTGTACCGATCCCAAAGTTATCTCAGTGAGGAGGTCAAATTGAAGTTAAGTTTGTCACTGATGAATCAAGCGTCTGTTTTATATATATGTATTTAATTTGTGCCATAACATGTGATATTGAGGAATTGAGTTATATTCGTGTGTCGATCAAGGATAGCATAGTCGTGACCTGGCCTGACTTGAGTCAGGGTTTGGGCCGCTATCATAGAGTTGTCTTTGGCCGCTATTAAGACAGCATCCGGGTCGACATTATGCTTTATCTTTGACTCTTTTAAATTACCAAACGATTCCTAGAAATAAAACAACGTCTAAAGCTTGATAATCTAAATTACTTATTGCTACTTTTTGTTTGGCCAAAGGTTGGTATTCAACACAATTAAAAAAAAGGGTTTGCACTTTTCTTCCAAATCAGATGGCATGTAAGACCTTCATGTCCACTTCCTGTTAAGATTGTATGCTCTAGACTAGCAAAAAGGAAGTTAATTAGTAAACGTAAGCATAACAGACAACTTTGAAGCATTATCAGACTACGAAGAGAAAATAGAAGCTATAATGAAGTTATTTCTGCACGTCATAAAATATTTCGCAAAATTGCTCATAAAAGTCACTTTTAGAAACGTGTAAAGGGAATCTGTGTAGCAAACTACGTCAATCACGTCTAATGCCAGTCCAGAATAGCTCAAAAAGAAGGATTATCTGTAGTTTCTTCTGGGTGGTAGAGTTAAATTAGCATGACACATAAAGCAGATTTGAAACTCAATCATCAGTCTGTTGTTAGTAGATATGGGTTTCAATTTATTTATTTAGATACATAAAACTTCATGCACCAAGGTGCAATTGGACTTGGCAGAGTTAATGTCTAAGGCATTCACTGCCAGCTTTTTTTTCTCGTCGGTATTTCATCAAATTACTTCTCCCGCTCTGGGCGGAGCGGAAGGGAGTGTCAGACTCTTACTGACTAAAAACTACCTGTGATCCTTTTAGTGCCTTTTGCGTTCCAGGGCCGCGGTGACTTTTTTGAACAAATTCTGCAGCCCCAGTAAACAAGTTTTACCCTTAGTTATTTATTGGCGCATCTATCTAAGAAAAATGAAATACCTAAATTGAATACATTCGCTGAAACACATTGAAATAATAGGGCAGGGCATCATAGATAAAAACATTGAAAGTGACACAAGTATTATTAGATGCTATTTTTTTGTAACCAACATGCCACAATCACTGACACAGTATTTCCATACTTGTATATCAGTCATTTGTAGTATAATGCGTTTAATCACTAAGCAGTCATGAACTTACACCCACTGAGCTAAATCCATAACGCTCCTAAACTCAGCACAGCTACTAATAAGTCCCGAACGGCATTGTGCAGTTATTAAGTCGGCCTGAGTCACTAGGAGTCATGTGGTGGAGAGCTGTAGGTACCCTATAATTAGACGTTAATCAGCGAAAAAGGCAGAACACGGAGCATATGTCCGGCGCCAACGGAAGCCAGTCTGGCACGAATAATTCATTGTGCAGTACGCACTACCCATTCATATGGCGAAAGAGCCAGGTCGCGGATAGTGCGCCCATTCACTGGTGGACGCACAGGAAGCTCTAATGGTCGCGCTCGACATTCGCTCACTGCTGCTGCACCGGAACTGGATGTAGACAGGAACTACACAGTTAACACGGTGGACAGGACACCCTTTTTACATGAGCTAATGTTACGTGCCACCGGTTGGTTTTATGTAAACTGATAAACCGTGGTGTTAGCAAGGAACTAATGATGTGGGTTTATTGGGTGCCTTTGTTGGTGGTATAATCATCGAATAGTTTCTTAATACGAAGGTTTCTTAACAAAGTGTTTATTTTGCGAGATCTCATGAGCTACGTATGGATATGGAGCTTGTTGTTTTCAAGATAACTATAATTGTTGGGAGACGGCTCAGTCTAGTTCGCGTCGCTGCAGCTTCGAGGCTACTGTCCTGCACCGCTCGGCGGTCGCCGGTCGCGGACTTTGGACCCGACCGTGTTTGTATCTGCATCCCGTTCACTCCCTCCAACCCGTGCACCGTCTCACTCACGACTCATCATTCCCGTCCATCATACCATCGTCGCATTACCTCATCAATCGGCCCGAGATGTGATTCGCATTACTGCATTTTTTGCTCTCGATAGCACATCGCCATGCCTTACCATAAGTTATTATCATTATCGACGACATTCCAGATGTGTTGCACTTCTTAAAAGTATCTACTGGTAATTGCTATCTCCATAGCAATTACCAGCATAATTAGATCTTAAATATCCTGTTGTACCAAATCATTTTTGAGAATTAGACTGTTTTTTAACTGCAAACGGAAAAAATGATTTCGTTTTTTCCTTCATTTTAGGGTGCATAATAAGCGGAACCGGAGATTTGAATAAGTATACACGCCGTATATGGCGTAACATAGTAATTTGCACATTTATCCCGGTCACACTGTCGCTTTGACCGTTCATTGGCGACAGGACCAAAGACCATTTCCCACACGCAACCAGAGCTGAGCGAGTGTATCGTGCGGCGGCCGCCCGCCTCGGGGCAAGTAGCTTGTACCTGGCTACTAAATGACTTAGCGGTCCTTGAACCCTCCTGCGCTGCTACGCTACGTCATTGATGCCACAGGATCAAGCCAACCAGCAGGTAGATTATTTTCATTCGTTAAGATTGTTTTTTTACAAACTTACTGTATCTAACTTCAACTTTTACCTTTTTATTAAATTTAAGTAGGTAAAACTTTACCTTACAGTTATCTCAACACAGAATTTTGTAAATGTCAGACCATATGGTAAGTTGGTAACGTCTAGTGGGCCAATGATGAATATTTAGGTACGTAAAGTTGTCCGATTAGATTTACATGACCAGTTTTAATATTGCTTTACAAGTTTTAAAACACTTCGGTAGATCAGTTTAACTTAGAATAGCAATCAAATTCGGAATAGGATAATCAAGTTGTTGATAACTTTGATCACTCATAATAAAACTTACTGAGAGTTCAAAACCTAAGTAAATGTAAGCAATTGAACATTCGCAAGTCGCAACAAAGCGCATGCTTGAGTTGCGAAATACCAAAGGAGAGAAGGGACCGCAGACACCTCGCCCCGAGATGTAAAATGTCACTGTAGGTACATATATACTAAGTAACGATTTACATAACATTCGTCCCAGATTCGATTGTTTGACAAATCAAGGTCGTTTTATGAAATAGCATTATTAGTTAACAGTGCGAATGGATGAATGAACTCCTGAGGCGCTGCGATGTGAACTAAAGTACCTAGGACAATTATTTTTCGCGGGGCTCCTATTTCTGTGTGCAGGGCTAAAAAAAAACATGAATGGCATGACGGGAGCTAAGTTCGCTTGCTTCGCTCGTTCACTCGAGCTCAAATCGCACCATTCAAACTTGAACTATCCGTGTCGGGGAGCCTTAAATTCCCTGTGTTCTATGTTCCGCTACTTGACTAGGTCAGAAATTCCAGAAATTCGGTTCACAATTTCTCCGAGTTGACTATTGACTATCAAATTATGATGCGTAACAAAGCAAGTATTCCAAATGTTCAGTTGACAATTTATCGACAGTTTACCATCTCTAAGATATTATCACATTTATCACATATGATTATAAATCTTATGCATTTTACAATTATCCGATGCTACATGCAAGTGAAATTTAAGCTGCTTCACCATATTTTAGCTGCCTATTTCTAGAGCAGTAGTTAGTTTTTAATGTTAAATCTTAAAGATTGAACGTTATTTTTTTCATTTCATGTGAAGTTTAAGGTAAGGAGTAATTTTGTCACAAGCGTTAATTTTTTGCGACTAATGAAACCACGGTACTTTTACTTCGACTTATTCGATTATACCTACGTTGAAATCCGCTCTACGGGCGGCCTTAATAATACGGTTACTTTTTTGATAATATATGGCCTGTTTGAATGTAGAGCAGCATGGTCCACCGCAGAGAGCGATATCGACAGGCTATCGAAGATTACTGAATGATCGGCGCCGGTACCAAGAAATGCGGCGCGGCACTCAAAGGCCAGGGCGGAGTCGAGAGAAAAAAATCAATGCCTTTGTTACTAACAACTCAGGTGTACAAAAAGAAAATAAAAAAGAGCCCAAGTTGAACTGACAGTGGCTAGTGACGATGCAACTATCGATAACTTTTTGAAAGCATTTTATAATAATTATTGACTTTCGCAAAAAAAGAAAGATTATTCAAAATTTTAGGTTGGTAAACTCCATTTAAAATTACGTTTGGTAGATACTTATGTACATTAAAGCCAATGCGTCAAAAATGCCAGTCTACGAAGAAAGGTGAATGACATAGGAAGTAGGAAGGTACCAAAGTCCCTCCCTACCTACGTATTCAGGCTCTATCACCGAACATATCCTTTATGTATGTAGGTACCTACTGAATATCATGAAGAAGCCCGTCACTTCTAATTAAGGGTGGAGAGAGTACGAAACAAATTCGAAAATATAAATATTATTACACCTTTCGACAGGTATCGATATTGTGATGGGCTGCCCTCTCAGGTACCATAAACAACTAAGCGTGTCCTGACAGGAAAGGCGATTACGAGGGGTGAGGTGTGTCGGGGAGGGCTCGAAGCGATTCCGAGAAGTCGGATCGCACCGCAGCCTCCAAGGCTAGCCGCGGTAACATCACAGAACATGGGCTCGTTAACTCTTGGGAGGTGAAAAACGGCGATCCAGCCACTTTAAACAGATTAAATTAAATTTGAAATAACATTTTCGAAGTCTTTCTTTGTGCCTTGCCTTTATTTGGTGTTTATATGAACGTTTAGTGAATTGTGTACCTAAGTATATTTGTAATTTTTATTTATGTGCAAATATTGCTGGGACGGTAAGTAGTCCCTACTTCCCTAGCTGATAGCTTTTTTTATGAGATATTATCAAATGAATTCTTCCGCTCTGGGCGGAGCGGAAGGGAGTGTCAGACTCTTACTGACTAAAACCCATCCATGTTCTTCCTAAAGCCCTTTGCGATCCAAGGCCGCGTTGACTCTTTCGAAAAAAATCCGCAAGACGGCAAGACTCTAGCTAGTATCTACCAGCCTAGCAATATTTGAGTCACGAATCTTAAATACTATCTATTTAAGTAACTACCTAAATACTTTGTGGTTTTCCCTAACCATAAAGTATCAGTTGTACCTAATAAAAAAAATGTTTAATTCATCTGTCTACCTACCCCAAAAATCAGAAAACTGATATCAGTTTTTTTTTTTTACGGATTAGGTATAAGTAGGTAGGTACCTATTTTGTTTTGTTGTACGAATCTGACACTTTGCATTGAGTAAAAAGGGCATAGAGCATCGCGGCATCGGTAGGTAGAATGGTAGATAGCTGGGTACCTTCAACCCTGACTTATTCACTATAATTTGTGCACCTCGTGCCAGATGACTCTACCTGTAACTGTTTTTAGGACATTGCCAACAACACGTTTCTGAGTTTAGTATGAGTGTGTGGGTTTCCCCACAATGTTTTTCCTTCACTGTTCGAAGCCAGTGATAAATTGTTTACAAATTAAAATAAAAACACTGCAATTTACTGTCTAAACCAAATCTTTTCCACAAAATATTGGGAAGACTTATGGCTTTCTAAAACTAGCTTCTCCGTCGATGGAGTCGGCTGGGATCTACTTAGGTCCAATTTCTCCCTGTGTATTTCTATTTCAGAAGTTTTACTAAACCTTATGAGGATTAAAAAACATAAAAAAATACAAACATCCGAATTGAGAACCTCCTCCTTTTTTAGAAGTCGGTTAAAAATGATTTTGTTACATGGTTTCAAGCATTAGGTCTAATTCGAAAATGCTATAGGTATCCCGAAGAGACAAAGGTGAGCGACAAACCTTAAAAGCAGATAAATCAATATTACTCCATAACCTACATCGAAACCACAAGAAAGTAGCAGTGTGAGGATATTCCGTGGCGTCGCAGTGCCGCGTCCGACATGCCGAAATAACCGCGCGCGTACCGGCGTGTTCAATGGACAGCGCGCGGGAGGCGCGGGAGCGACGTCGCGGCGCTCGCGCCTAAATTAGACGTAAACACGACGGTACGAGGCGCCGCCGCCGATCCGCCGGCGTCGACGCTCACTTAGCTCTGCGCAACACGCACCTATAATACCATCCAAGCACTGATGGTTTACGTCGGTTTATCCGCATTGAGAGCGCTTTTCCACATTTTGGACGTAATGGGGAGACAAGATTTTCTGTTTCGAGATATGTCTATGTCTACTACTTTGTGGCCCACTATAATTCTAAGCAATTTACTACGGTCCAGTTGAACGTAGCACAGCGATGGAAACAGCGCCGGAGAAGTGGCTGTTTGACCAAACTGTTCTGATTTGTTAACTTTTCCTATTTCAGCCGACTGCTGTAAGACCTAACCTTTACCACTTTAGTCAACCGACTATTATAAAGTGGTCCACTTCTGGGTAGTGCGCCACCATAATTAATTAAATATTTGGATCTTGATACTTACACCATAACTCAGTAAATCTCGTGGTTATAAATAAGAATAGCTAGGTTACGTAGGTTTCGCTAAAAGGAACTATACGACTATCTCAAGATGATGGCAGTTAACAGTGTCTGCTGATAACAAAATACACAACGGGCAATCGTCTGTCGAGTGTGGCCATAACAATAACAACAGTAATGTCCCCCATCATCGCTCATTGTACCAACTGCTAAAAGGTGGCTCGCACTCAATGTTTAAAATTAGGTCTTAAGCATGAAACTACCAATAATAAACCTTCCCTTTGTCTGCGACTTCTTACGCGCATGTCCTGTTTTTTCCCGTTCCCGTAGGAGTATCGCTCCTCCTGGGAAATCGTCCCTATGGTTCCCCTACACCTCTCAAGGACCCTACACGCCAAGTTTCAGCTTTCTACGACCAGTAATTTCGGCTGTGCGTTGTCGTGACAGTCACTCAGGTACTAAGTAACGAAAGATTTTTATATCATTAAGTATATTGATGATGATTCATCATTTTTCGACGGAACAATATGACATTTTCTGCCCTTTCTGAGCACGAAATTAAAAGATTTTAATGGAAATATCTCCCAAATATTTAACATACGCTGCAAAGAGTCCCAAGAGGTTTAAGAGGTAATTAGGTAAAGTACAACAAACCCAGTTTTATTCAGACACATATTTTTAGTACATGGGCGGTGTCGACGTACTTACTCGGGTGTAGACAAATCAAATCCTAATCTGAATAACCTACTCGTACCTCATAAATATTGCTATCGCCCGGAAAATGTCACGCACATTACCAAATCTGTCCAATATACACGTATAACGTATTCGACCTTGGCTAAAGTATTGCCATATGAAAACAATAACTCACGGTGTGGTATGAGTAAACTTATCAGTATTCAATAAAGGCGCCTACGGTAGCAAACGGCCAGTAACTGAGTCGTACCGCGCTGCGACATCGTATGAGTAATACCAGTAGCACAACAAACCTCCTACAATGGGAATTGAAGACATTGACTCCTATAATCATTATTAAATCATCTCCAGCCCTAGATCCGAAACGTGCCGTCAACAAGTCGGCCGAATGTGTTGTGACTTGAGACACGTAGAGCGCCACACGTAGAGGGTAGAGAAAGGCCCTTCCATGTACGTGAAACTAAAAAGCGAACTTATCACGTTTGTGAATTTTCCGACCAAAAATGCACATACATACATAGCTCTTCTTCGGTTGCTTTCATTGAGTCATTTAAAAACTCGCACATCATTAACAAAATCTGATAAAAGAACACGCTTTCAGGCGTAAGGGTGGTTTTGCCAAATAAATAGAATCCCAATGTATCTTTCATAAATCACAAATTTATCTTTAAACCCATCATTAACCGTTACATCCATGTAGACAGGTAATATAATGTTTATTTTAGCTTCTTGGGAATCACACTATTTAAACTTCATAAGGAAAACTACTATACACACTGCATGAATTAAATGAATGAATACGCAGTTTATAAAAGTTACCTGTGTCATGCATGACATATAGTTTCGTCATAATGTTAGTAGGTATATGTATGTGTATAAAATGGAGTATTAAAACTACCTGTTTAAACGATGTTCCTATTATGGAATATACTGATCAAGTCACAGTAAGTTACTTAGAAGAATAAAACAAGTGTGTGCTTGGTGCAAGCTAACTTATTCAGCGACTTAAAAGTAAAAGTATGGACTAGGAACTTATACCGTATATATATGTAGATAGTTACCTACTTATTAATGTCTAAAACATGAAATGAGGACAGAAAAACTTAAAACTATACCTAGATTTCGTATTTAAAATGTCATACCAATATATCTGGACGAGCAGGTAAGTACTTTTGGGGAAACTTACATCGAGATGATTACTAAGTAGGTACACTCGCGAGTAATAAACTGCGTTGCTCAAAACAAATGTTTACAATTTCTATGCAAAGATCTATGTGGTATAGTTCCTAAAACAAAATCTTTTTGATATCATTTGAAAGCTAACAATAACCTTTCAAATGTAAAGGGTAATTTTATTAGCTTACAAATGAGATCAAAAAGATTTTAAATTAGTATAATATTCTAGCAAAATTTTGGCAAATATTGCAATAGGTCTATTAATATTGCAATTGAAGTTGGGACGGACATCTTAGGAAGTGGATAGGAAGTGATATGAAAAGATTAAATATTTACAATTTGTTATGTACCCCTCAATATTATTTATTTTGACGACACGGTTGGCGCAGTAGGTAGTTGAGCGATTGGCTGCTGCGCTGCGTGCCGCGGGTTCGATTCCCGCACGGAACAAATATTTGTATGGCTTACAGATAGTTGTTCCGGGTCTGGCAGTTTGTGTATGTGAGTTTATATGTTTGTAAACGCATCCACAATACAGGAAAAATTCTTAGTGTGGGGCAACGTTTAAATATGTTATATTATACTTTATCCCCTAGCTCTAATGACTGACAATCGACGGACTGGAGACAATTTGGCTCCAGTGGCTCTCATCGATGTACATCGCTGTCGTCCAGATCCCGGTCTCCAGACTAAGTTTCCAGTCTCCCTGAACCTCTAGTATAACTTCGAGACACAAAAAGACTGGATCAGATGACGCTTTTGAGCGATAGTACGCTGAGACATCCCTTGGTTTAGGATAACGACTTCAGCGGCTTCTCTAGGTGTGATTCCTCTTTTCTTTTAGCCTCAGTGTTCCCAGTGACGTGATTGGAATAATGACCAATTTTTAAAAACGCCGACTTGTTATAGGATTTCAGGACTACCAAACAATATGGTTTTTTGTTTAAAATTGATGTCTTTACTTTTTACGTTCCATGACTTAAGTTGTATAATCTTTGGTTATGATATTGAAAAGAGAGAAAAGAAAGAGGTTGAAAGCGAACACCAAAATCCATAGTTAATTGCATATACAAATTATTTTGAGCAGCGCGCGATGAAACGGTTTCAGTATATTGCCCGCGAGTGCATAACTGCAACGAATAATTCTAACAGAAACTACTACTACTTTTCAACTGTACAATTAGACAAAAAGTCAATCAAACTATCCACCTAACTCGACTGAGAAATGACGTAGGTGATAAGCGTAGTGTCATATTTTATGTACAACTAGGGCATCAATATCCGTTGCGCAGTTTTAAAGATTTAAGCATACATAGGGACAGACAGCGGGAAGCGACTTTGTTTTATACTATGTAGTGATATTTATTATTAAACATGTGAATTAAAACGCTATTAGCGAATTCTTTGTAATGAAACGCTGACGTGACGGGCCGGGCCTTCCTGGCCATGACGTCGGCCCTAAGGCGCTTGTCAATATACACAAATTGACCCCTTTTGATCCTACCATTTTAAGCATGGCGATACTCTCCGCTCTCCCACAATATAACAGAACAGAAGACGTGATGAGCTAATGTTTGTTAAAAGTATCATTGTTACAGCATGTAGGTAAGTAGTTTGATGGGTTTATTATTTGAATCTATATTAATATTATAAAGAGGAAAGATTTGTATTTTTTATTTTTGTATGTAACGAATGAACTCAAAAACTACTGGATCGATTTCAAAAATTCTTTCACCATTAGAAAGCTACATTCACCCTGAGTAGCATAGACTATATTTTATCCCCATATTCCCACGGGAACGGGAACTACGTGGGTAAAACCGCGGGACGCTGCTAGTTTACAAAATTGTCTCAATTTAGCAAGCGTCAACTAAGTGTAAATAAATAGTTTACCTAACGTCATCTAGGCAAGTTCATTAGACATTATCCACACACAATAAAGTTCTAGACTTTTCAAAAGTAACAACAGCTAGCAGCAGTTTTGGAAGTCACACAATAGGGTATTTTACTGTAAAAATCTAATTAGTCCGTCTGATAGATTTACAAAAAATATTGGACACGTATTTTTTCTTTTTTCACGTAAACAAAAAATGAAGACGATACAGTGCGATGAAAACTCACGTGACGTCACTACGTTGCTACAAATTCTACCAGCGACGTGACGTCACGTGAGTTTTCAACGCACTGTATCGTCTTCATTTTTTGTTTACGTGAAAAAAGAAAAAATACGTGTCCAATATTTTTTGTAAATCTATCAGACGGACTAATTAGATTTTTACAGTAAAATACCCTATTGTAATACATATATGTGTATTTTATTTGAAAAAAAAAAATTGAATGATGGTGGTGAAGTGTCCAAAATAGATAAAGTTAAAAAAGAGCAGATTAGAAAGTGCGCAGGAGACCAAACCAGAGAGACAAGTTGAAAAGGGACCGTTAGTTTTAAAAGAACAGCCATGAAATACACGACACGACATACTTAGGTAGTCCTCAATAATAAACGTTAATGACTAGTAGGAGCAAATAATACCAAAGAAAGTGTGATAAATTATATAAGAATAACAGTTGGGAAAATAATTCGTATATTCAACCGACTTCCAAAAAAAGGAGGAGGTTCTCAATTCGACTGTATTTTTTTTGTGTGTGTTAACTGTTACCTCATAACTTTGACCTACTCAGTGTCCCGATTTTGATGATTATTTTTGTATTCGAAAGCTGGTGCTTGTCACGAGGTCCCATTTCAATGTGATTGAGATCTGAAAATTAGTATTTGAGTTATCCCTAATAATGAATGGCTTCGACTACATTGGATGATGTTCTCATTCACTCTTTTCGATGTAAAATGAAAAAATTAAATTGTATACGATGGTTTGGAAGAGCATCTTAGTATTTCAAGGTTTTCTAGTTTGGTGAAGATCTTATGAAGAACAGAGATAGGAAACGGGACTCTTCAATTAAATTCCGAAATTTTGTTTTGTTTAGAAGTCGGTTGTTTTTTTTTTGTCAACAGTTTTCTCCCCTTGCAGCCATCACTGCCAAAGAATGGAAGAAACTTAACATTTTGCGTCGTTCAAAAGTAACACGGCATACGCGTAGACAAAATAAAACAATATTTTCATGGGGCAACTAGGCCCAGAGTTGTGAAGCTACTATAACAAGATACTTACAGGAAGACAACAAGGTGGTGATAAAGATCGGAATAAGATACCTACTTCTAAGTAATCCTACGAAACGCGTAACCGTTCTTTTTAATGTTTTATTTTCCACAACATTTATTTTAATAGTGCCAATTCAAATAATGCAATACATAACCGCACTTTGAAATTATGCACCTGCTTATACTTAATTATCAACAGAATTGTATATCAGCGTTGAAAGCAAAAATGCTTTACATTTCTCTCCTTAACATAACATAGCCCGGTGGCCCTCCCGGTGTGGTCTGATGAATACTCTGTCTCATTTATCGCAACAAGCAGCTTTGTTGCCGATGGCAAGTATTATTGGAAGCACATAAATACCGATGAGGCGATGACACAAGACGATGAGAGCCAACTGTGTCCACAAGGCTTGATAATGCCGCGCAACACGAACAAAGATCTGCCCTTGAAGGAATTACGGCGGTCGACGACTAACCCATACTGTTTGTCACATATATGTTTGGTTACTACTTTAAAATAGATGCACTTGTAGGGAAACACTTCATAATTTGAATATTCAAGTGTTTGAGGTTAAAGTTACAATGACATCATCCTTGGAGAATTGTGATTTTGTGAAATTCCACTTATCCAAAATCGAAAATGCTTAAGGTATAACATTTATTTAACACTAGCTGCTGCCCGCGACTTCGTCCCCGTGGAATCCCCGATTTTAAAACATTATTTATCGCTGCTCCGCTCCTATTGGCTTAAGCGTGATGATATATAGCCTAAAGCCTTCTTCGATAAATGGGCTATCTAACACTGAAAGATTTTTTCAAATCGGACCAGTAGTTCCTGAGATTAGCGCGTTCAAACAAACAAACAAACAAACTCTTCAGCTTTATAATATTAGTATAGATTTTCTACAAAACCGGAAAGTCATGATTGATGAACAAAGAAGTAGGGTAGGTACCTAATTCATGATACCTACGCCAATTTCCTTATACAGCGCATAATTATTTTAATTAGATGCCGTGTTACCAGAATTTAGCACTAGCACTGGATCGATTTCTCAAAACACTCCCGTTGAGCTCAGTTTCTGATCGGTGCCGATAAAGACGCTGTCTAGAGCCAACATCCAGTAATCAGAGCGTGGAAACTGAGTACCTTGTTGCTATTATGCTGCAAGGAATAACCAGCTCTGTGACGCAATCCTAGGGTTCATATTGCTAAAGAAGCGTTTTGCAGCACGATACTTAACGCTACCGACGTACACACATGGAAGTAACATTGTCACAGAGGCATCAGTAAATGTAACATGTCTTGTAAAAGATAAGATCATTAATTTGATAAATTCGTTAGTTTTGGTTTCATTGAAATTCTCACACAAAATATGACATCATGTCTATTTAATGAACTGTTCACCAGCAGCGCAACATAATACTGAATAAGTTACACCTACCCATTATTATGTATTTGATTTCTAAATAAACTCTGCTATATAATCGTAACCGTAACCTAACAATCGGTTTAGGTACTTACGTATTCACATCAGATATTTAGCATGAACTAAATTTTAAAACCAAGATCTTTAGAGAGATTCAAAGAAATTATTTACTAATTAAGTTAGTAGGTGCTTCCATTAACGCAAGTTCGGAAATGGCGAATTGTTAAAATAAGCTAACAGACAATATATTTTACTATGTTAATAAATGCTAGTTTTAATGACAAGAGAAAGTATATGAACGGCATATTATACTTTGTTCTAAAACAAAAATTGTACTCTCAGGCGAGTGCCGTTAGAGCTACCTGTCGCGTCGCACGGTGCGCGGGCGCAGACCGCCGCGCCGGCGACCGCGATGCGACGACGCAACGCGACGGGCGACTTCTTAGAAGGCGATAGTGAGCTGTATTTTAATGTTATCGCTGTGAATACACCAGTGCGATAAGTCCACTTGTTGCGCATGTGACTACTCCACCATGCTCTTCTCGGAAACGATCGTGATTCGTGAAGCTTTATCTAATTACCTAGTTAGTTAATTTTACCGCCCTGTTCGTCAGGTATATATTTCTAACATTATCTATTGCGCGACTCATAAAGTCATAACATAATACATATCTATTATTAATTAATGACTAAAGCAGACGTTTTGTAGGTATAAGTACTTAGTAGATAACATCATACCCCGCAAGAACTTTGACTGTTCAATACAATTATCACAATTAAGGAAAATATAATTATTAAAAAACCTGTGATGAATCTACAGATTTATATTAAAAAGCTATTTTTACACAAACAAGTCTCAAATAATTTAATTATCGAACGCCGAACCCGCTAGGCTTGTTTACGCAGACAACAACGGCCTTGCCAAAGACGTCTAAAAGGTTATTCCTTTCGCCATGCCTATGTATAGGTTAATATATAAATATGTAATCACAAGTCAACGTCGCGCGAATAGACCTGCAATATTTACTTCATTATTGTTACTAGTAAAATGACACAATAGTGTTGTATCGGTATTCGAGGCAGTTTAAAAGTGGCGCCAGTGACGGATAAGTGGAAAGGGAACCGCTTGTCTTGGTATGGTCATGTAAAAAGGAGGGATGAAACACATGTAACTAAAAGGGTTATGAATATGAATGTGGATGGATGGAAAGGGAGAGGTAGGCCAAAGAAACGATGGATGGATTGTGTGAGGAGTGATATGAAAGAAAAATGAGTTAGTGATAGCGTGACGGCTGACAGGACAGAATGGAAGAGAAAAACATGTTGCGCCGAGCCCAAGCAACATGGGATAAGGGCAAGGAAGATGATGATGATGAGTATTGTATCGGTATTTTTGGCTGTAGTACGCCCCGTCCCTTATGATTTAGTTTCCTTTAAAGATTACATTTTTCAAAAGACGTCCCTATTTTGTTAAATAAAAAATGATAACATGCAGGTACTTAATTAATTTTAAATAGTGGTAAGTTTAAGGCCTCCCTTGTCTATCGTAGAGTTGGAGAATTGTATGTTTGCCTTAGTTGACGTTTACAGCTTGTACAGGATAATAAGTAGTTAATAGCTCAATTAATGGTTTGTTTTTATTGGTTGATGACAATGATACCGAACTACCTAGATACTCTAATTTTCTTTACTTACTTTATCTAAGTTAAAATCTGTAGTGGATCGTCTTTTGGCTTTGATTTCAATTTGGTAGGTACTTACTTACATAATTATTATGTTTACTTAATAAGATAACTCATGTAGGTAGGTACCTACCTATATTTAAAGAATCCGATAACAAGAACACAGGTTACAAAAACAGTTGAATGAACTCTGATGTATTTTTTCGTTACTACTATTTCATTCTTTGTATTCAGCGCAAGGAGTTTCTCTTATTAGGCATTCAAAGGACGACATTTAAAAGGAAATATTCGTTGAAGACCAGTCAATTTGCCCGCTTGCGTTGTGGTTGTACCTATTTGTTAATTTATTTACAAAAACGTTAGTAGGTACAAGATTATTCCATCATCCAGCTATGGAAGACTAAGTCTAATAACATCCTAATGAAGATGATAGCTGGAAATACAATAACTAAGTTGTCCATAACATCTGCAAAACATGTACGGTACCTATAATTCAAGGTGAAATCAATAAACGTACATTAAAACTTTGATTCTTAGATCAAAGTATTAAAAGTAAAAGACTCACCATATAAGATTCTGAAGACAAACATAATTGGACAAATTAAAGAGTAACAATCATCACGTGACCTAAGCAGGTAAGATGTTCAGGTCAAGAGTCAGGAGGAAGGTGTGACGTGGAGAAGCTACTGGGCCTGATAGCGCCGCGTTGGGCGTTAGCCAAGGCAATTTGCATCGCTACCCGTTTCGGAACATCGCCAAGTCTAGCCGAACAAAACCACAGAGAATTACCCTCCATTCCAATAATAATTAAAGCAAACATTTCGCAGCCGAGACGCACGTCGACGGACGTTATGGAGCTTATAAAGCATCGGCCCCAGCTCGCAATTAAGAAACGACGCGCACGTCTATTTACCGACACGGAAGAGACGCACCGCTTGCAATGGTCCATCGCGGTATGCTCCTGCAGCGGCGGCGGCGGCGGCGAGTGCAGAGCCAAGCGCACGCCCGTCTAAATTAATACCTTTGATATTCAAAATATCAATATTTTAAGGGAGCTTATGAAGTGCGTCGTCGTAGATGTAACATGCAGGCCTTCCGCGTTGGCAGTCCTAACGCGCTCTAACGAACCGAGTTAAACGTAATACATTATAAATCTTATGAAGTATTTATTTTCCTAGCAACAGTGTAAGATAATATGAACTAGGTATACCTATTTATAATCTTAATAAAAGTATCAATAGGTACCCACATATTAACCAATACGACATAACCAAATGATATTTTCACGTGTTATTTTGTCAAAATAGAACATAAAATTATATTTACTTAGTTCTAAGCGTGTAGTACAACAGGTAGTGTTTATTTATGAGGTGGCAAAAGCTTTGATGTCGCGTTGGCTAACTTCCACACACCGCGCGAAGTGACTAACGCCGAATAGCGTCGTAGAAATCAGGCAGTAACTGCCTAAATAGTGATTTCGGCTACTCACTAAGAATGTTTAGAATCCAACACTAATTATTTAACAGTTTTTAAAAGGCCAAATGCAAGCAGGGTCAGTAATTCTTACTGTCAACTTAACAGGTGTGACATTTTCTTATCAACATAAATTAATTTAAGGTTACAGTGAGTGATTTTGCAAAGAAGCTAAGTCCAGGAAAGGATGAATTTTATGAAATAGCCTTTTAGGTTGACTTTTTGATGATTGAGTGAGTGATGGAACGGTATAAACCATAGAAATATTATATCTATGGTACAAACAGTACTAAGTCTGAATCCAAATCTGAACATGACTCTTGTGCAGCAGGAGACTATGTGAATATTGTACCAATCACGTATGTACCTTTACACAGTTATATTTCATGTTTTGTAACAGATATAAAACGAATGTTGATTGAATCACAGATTTTAGCTTATGAATTATTGTGCGCCGTTTGCGCAACTGAAAACATAACGTGACAATAATGGCAGCGGCGCCAGACTACCGACTAGCTATTACCGATTATTATCGATATAATTATTTCGAATCACTCAACCGACTTCAAACATGAAGCCAGGCTTCGTCCTATTGGCCATCGGAGCGTGTGCGATAATCGACCCAATTATAATTTTACTACGAACATTGGAACCAGTGCGAAATAGAAAGACTTATTTACAATGTTTCAGAGGCATTGGTGCAACGAATTCTCTTATGGTCATTATTTTATGACCAAAATGGAAAAAACTTAACAAAGAAGCTGAGGTCCAGTAAGCGGTTAATAAATAACAATATTTTTTGTTGTTTTGGTCTCATTTTTTTCGTTTTTTGATTGTGTATCGTATTTAATTGTACCAATTCCTGTAGTTAGTTCTTCTACATGTTCACAAATACATAATTGCCATTAAGGTTACTATGGCTATATATTTAAAAAATACGCCCGTACCGTGGCAAAACGGGGGTCCTGCTACTGGGGCTCGATGCTTTTTATTTCCTCCTCCTCAAAAAAAAAACTTTGTCAACATAAATCAAGCGTGTAACGTTTTCCTTAAGACAACAGTGATACGTATACAGTGGATTTGTCTCTTTATTTTTTTTTTATATTAATAGGAGCTGCAGAATCCCTGCCTTTTCATCTCCTTGATACAGAAATGTGATTGTGAATCAATTCGTAAGTTACAGGAAGATAGCTAATGCTAATCAATGGGTCGTTTTGACCCCTATCATCAAGACTGCAGACCCCTTGGAGTCTGTTTATTTCCAACATAAACGTCTAGGTGTGAGTTACCAATCATCTTCTCTTCTTCTCTCTATCTAAATAATAAAAGGCAAACCTGACTGACTCATCTATCAACGCAAAACCGAAACTACTGAACGGATTTTGCTGAAATTTGGCATACAGATAGTTGTAATGACGTACAGGTAGGCTAAGAAAGCATTTCTGAAAATTCACCTCCTAAGGGGGTAAAAAGGGGTTAAGATTTTGTATGGAAATCCGTCATATTTATAGCTAGAACCCTGAAACTTTGTTGTTAGGTCAACGATTAGAAATAAACAATCACTTATCCTAGGGTTTTTGAAAATTCAACCCCTAAGGGGTGAAAAAGGGGTTGTATGTTTGTATGGGGAAACAAGATTTTTTAAACTATTTTATTTGAAACTTCACAGGAGTACTCTTATCAATAAATAAGTAAACAAGTGTTTCAGGCTCTTTCAGAATTCAACCCCCAAAAGGTGGAAAAGGGGTGCCAAATTCTGAAAATCAACATGGGTATCGTTTTGATATATCGGGTAAAAATTGCACAAAACCATAAAACAAAATAAGTAGACTGAAACAAAAAAATTACACCTGAACAAAAAAATAATAATTAAAAAAATGAAAATAAACAACCCAACCAAATATGTATATTTTTTTTTTAATTAATAAAATGACAAAACCAAAAGAAATAGTTATCTACCTATTTTGTATTAATCTTCAAGTTCCAATCGCTACCAATATATGCAATTCTACTTCCTTTCTTAGCGCTCGCCTACGCTACGTTACGCTACGATATAACCGAACTCCACGCGAACGAAGTCGCGGGCAAAAGCTAGTCATCAATATTTATAAAACTCTTCCGTTACTCAGCGACTGACAGACAACGCACGCGCAGCCGAAACTGTGTCGAAGCTATTTCACCCATATTTTGAAACAATATGTTCTCGTAAGGATGTGTTAGCCAGGCTTTTAAATATAATTATGAAGTAGAGTGACACCTTTATGACACCTGAATTAGAGACAACAAATGCAATTTCTTAAACCAAATAACATCCTGATACATTAAATAGACGTATCTTCAAAAACGGTAAATTACCGTTTATCAATCTTAGAAGAAATAATGATTCACGGAATATACATATCCGTATGTATGTATAATATGTATAGAGGACTGTACATTATAATCATTAGCTTGGTCTTATCACGTTTATCATGTAGGTACATACTGACGGCAGGTATATCGCGATAAGATAGCGTATGACGACAATGTGTTGTCAATAATAAGAGTTCACATCATGCACCACCTTGTTTCATAGATGTTTCTAGTTTTATCAAAATCAGGTGTTGCAAATGATGTATAGAAAAACTTTAAAAAGGCTAAATGATGAAAAAAAAGTGAAGGTTGGTGAAAAAGAAAGGTTGAGCCAGGAAAAATCCAAGTAGAGGATATCGTGAAGTCAATCCATAATAACAATAATTCCCCTAAATGGAATCAAATATGCTATTATGCAAAAAAGAGATGTTTTCATATCTTCGCTGGTAATATCAAGTTTAGTGGTCTAAGGATTATAGGTTAGCTGCTAATTGGGAGCGTAATCGAAAATTATAAACATGTTCACAGGCTTATTAGTAGGTGCCATTATTATGGACACTGCTTTCCCATTATGTCTTACATCATAATGAACTGAAACCGTACAAATCGAATAGCCTGTGTGTCGAAGGTTTCAGTTTCACTGAAGTAAATACCCCTACCTACATACCTACTACAGTAACAGTTTAACTGGTAAATAACCAATATTGTTAGATACCACTGTAGCTCTCATTCCGACCTGACCTACAATTCCATTTTTTTTTCTCTTTTTAAGATGAATGCAACAAATACATATCCACACTCCTTACTTAATTTACCTAGGGACCATTGTACGATTGACAAGCCGAATTACCGCGAACCATATTTTCCGAGTCACTACTTGGTATACCTACTACATATTTTGTGCGTAGTTTATTTTCTCTCAACATTACCGAATTTGAAAGTTCGATAAATACATTTCCAATATCTTAACTCAATTACAAATCTATGTAAAACAACGAAGTTTTTCTTTTTCGTAATAACTAGGTGTAGTTATCCATTTTTTCTGGTTATCAGCGAATGAACCAGCATTACCGTCAAAGAATACAATAAAATATTCTAAGTAATAACACTTACTTTAGATAATATATTTGTCCTTCTGGCGTACGAGCTTGTTCCCAACCAGGCGGGAGTGGTCCAAGATCGTCTTGAAGATGTGTTCCGACGTCATAGGATCTCTGTTTTGTGTGTTGATGATGTAGCGGCGGTTGTTGGTTTTGTTGTCCAGCGGCATAAGTTTGTTGCAAGCTTGCGGGTGACGAATGTGCCCGAGAGTGCGACACCGGCGAGGCGCCAGTCGCGGACGACGATCCGAACGCCGAGTCAGCCGAGTTTTCTCGCGAGTGAGACACAGATGGCGACTTGGAACCGGTTGACGGCGGGTTAAAGAACGACTTTGGAAGCTGTCGCATTCGGAGAGGCACCTGTAGCGGTCGTTTCGAGTCCGGCTTAAGCACTGTGTCGAACAATGACTGTAGAACCGAGTCGGAATCCTGGTCCACGCGGAGGACCAGGTTCGATTTCTGTTCAGCGTCCGAGTTGAGAGCCATGGTTTACGTCGGAACGAAGAAATCTCGAAACCGACCTGGCCCACCGCTGTGACACAACACTAGCACGCGACGGGCTGGCGCGACGCCACCCGACGTTCTTGCAATATAGCGTTCGCTACGCGACTGACGCGCGCCCCGCCCGCACCGCCAAGTCTCCCTGCCCACGCGCACCCGCCGCACCACCCGCGCTGCGCATAGTATGTATGGTGCTGTGGTGCACGGACCGGTCTTCGCTTCGAGAATGATGCCCCTCACCCCGCTCACCCACTATCTCCTTGGCTTACCATAAAATACTGTGCTAGGCACCTATAACTATTGTGACGGGAGCGCACAAATATGTGTAAATCTTTTTTTATTTAAAATATAGATAATGAACTTCACGCATAAAACAGGTGAATGTTTGAAGTTTGTCTTGTTATAACTCACAAAAGTTCACAAAACAATGTTCATGGTCTTTACCTAAGTATGTTTTCCTAATAATAATAACATTTTGCATACTTATTGATCCGGTACTTACCTCGACCATATTAATCATTGTAATAAGTGTAACTAAATTATCAACAATCGACAAAATCATAGGGTCTGTGTTTTACAGTGAAAGGAGAGGCAGTAACCATTATCTGTTCCAACACTATCTGATTAGTCTAGGGTAAATATGGTAGTTTTCTAGATATTTGTTAGTCCGGAAAAATGCGGTGAATTTTGACCTTATTTAAATATTGTTTGCAGCAATGAAGAACTCCAATATTTTAAATTAACTATTTTTTAAATGGATGCTCTGTAAGAAACACAGAATTATCTTTTAAATGGATGCTCTGATAGAAATACAAATTCAAAATATATCTATAGGTACTATCTATACTAATATTATAAAGAGGAAAGATTTGTATGTAACTAATAAACTCAAAAACTACTGGACCGATTTGAAAAATTCTTTCACTGTTAGGGGGCTATACTATCCCTGGGTGACATGGGCTATATTTTATCCCCATATTCCCACAGGAACGGGGACTACGCGGGTGAAACCGCGAGGCGCTGCTGGTATATTATATTTGAGACAAGGTGAGAACTGACCATTAAAAACTACTACATACTACCAAATCCCTTATAAATAGATAGGTATTACAAAAGAAAATGAAGAGCCTTTGATCCTGAAATATGTGAAAAAGCACAATGTAATCATGGAAATGTACAAATATTAATCAAAGGAACTAAAAGTCTGAAAGTGGTAATAAACCGAAACCAAAAATAATTATCTTTATAGGCTCCTAGACTTGACCAAAATTTCAAAACTGCAGCGCCATCTTTATAGGGTCTCAGATTGAATAACCTACCCACTTTTGTAGTAACACCATCTATTGACTCACGCTTAAGAACATAAGTGTTAACTGTTAGTTTGGTTGAGTGTAGATGGCGCTAAACTCAGCAATGTGACGAACGTCAGCAGCAGCTATACATAATTATGTGCTCGTCAACAGTGAATGAACGGCGACAAAGGCCGTAAACAGAGTGAGGAGTTGAGGAGGCTAGGGCGGTGGCGACAGCAACAACGCAATAATGCAATATATTAAACAGAAGAAACCGCTGCTTGCTTCCATAGACCGCAAAAAGAGTGAGCGCCGAGCAGTGCTAAACCGCAGCGTATGTTTGACATTTTGCGCCCGCCATCGTCTCTACGCTAAGTCCGTTAGTACTTATCCTTATCTATGGCTAAGTCGCTAACTCACTGTTTAACACCCTAGCCAGTTTCGTTTGGGCGCAAACGGCGGCGGTTTCATTTGTTTTACTTATCCCTTACTCTGTTTGAGGTCTATGACAACGTAACCTGGCCAACGGTTCTATGATTCAATTTTCGACGCTCACAGATACCCTAAATCGATAAAGTTTAAGTAGGTACCTAATTAACAAATTTTATGGTTCACGATTATTTACTCAACTTATACCGGCAGATATTGCGGTGACGTCTACTACTGTGCGGTTACCGAGTACCTAGTAAAAAGTCAATTAGATTTAGATTAATTTTTTAATAAGTAGATCTATATTTAGTTCCTCTACTGATAGTAGGGTTGCTATCATAGAAATTGCCGACGCCGGACAAAATCTTTAAAACCCCGGACATTTGACTGAAATTGTTTTTTTCCCCGAACAGACCCGAAAAAAAAGCCTTATAAACAAAATAAAAGGATAAAAGTTTTTTTTTTTAAATCTTTCACAGCATGTTTGCAATATAACCTATAGCGCCAGCTATTTTGCTGATTTACGACTAGATCGTATCCCGCTTAGGCGCTTACAATTACGAATGAATTATTACATAACTAAGTATTGTTTTAATTTTTTGCTTATCTTCCAAATTTTCAATCAATGGAGGATTCCTTGACACAAAAAATGTCCGAGTAATACCAGGACACCTTTGAAAACCCCGCCCGGACGCTCCCCGGACGCCCTCCAAACTAGGACAAATCCGGGGAAACCCGGACGGATGGCAACCCTAACTGATAGGTATTTAACTTTAGGTGCTAGGTACCTAAAATATTTAAATTAGGGAAGGCAAGTAAAAAAATATATCGATATTTTATCGTATCGATATTTTTAAACAGTATCGATAATTATCGAGTGAAAAATATCGATATATCGTCAATTTTCGCCTGATTATTCATACATATTCCCAAAGCATTCAAACTTCGTAAAAAATAATTGAAGAAAATAGTATTTTTTATTAATGCTCGAGCCTAAACAATATAATATATTTAACATATTTTATAATTGATTTCATGAAAAAAAAACCGAAAATTGTTAATTTTCTGTTAACTTCAGGGTCGTATTCGTCTCACACTGTTGGTTTAAATAGTATTATTATTTTCGTGCACGCAACCAATAGTCTTACTGCTATATTACATCGGGATTTTTTAGATTTAACGAGTTAACGCGAGGAACATACAAGGAGTATTTAATAATATTAAAAACACGAAACCAAAATTGCGTAAAAAATATATCGAAATTGATACGAATTCGATACTCTACAATAAATATCGAATATCGATATATCGCGATTAAAAATATCGACGATATATATCGATAATTGAATTGAAAAATATCGATATTTTGATATATCGATACTTTTTGCCCAGGCGGTTTTAATGTTACTAGCGCCCTAGGCTAGCAAAGTATGATTTTATTAACTAATGTAAGTAAGTAAATATCTACTTTTTTCGTTTCAGCTTTCGCGCGTGCCCCTTTGTAATCATTTAATCAAGCGCTCCGAGGCACGTGCCTTTTTTGCTTTAATGATCCGCCATCACAACCTATTGCTTCTTATATGTGAGCTGCAAGTTTTAAAATATTCCTGTTGCATTAAAACTAACTAAATGATGTAGGCAATTAATAGGTAGGTACTGGGAATAGTGTCAGTACCTACAATAATAAAAACGATCATTGGTCTCCTCTTCTTTGTTACATGATCTCCGACAAATTATGCACCTACCAACCAGAATGACACATAATTAAAAAAAAATATCAATAGCTCGTCTCGTAACCGCACATGGCGGAGCCGTCGAGTCTGCGCAGAATCTACAAGTACAAACGGAACATGCACTGAGTAGGTAGGTAGGGCTTTTTCGAAAAATATCTATAGCAACAAAGTATAAAATGCTGAGCATCGGCATAGCTATCATCCAACGCGCATGCGCTGTTGTAGCATTCGCTGGATGGTTACCTACGTCAGAAAAAATCATTACAGTGCATCACATTTGAGGTACAGAAACAGTCCCACCCCAGACAGATATGCTCGTAATTGTTTAGTCATGACGCCAACTTTAAAATACGAAGATAGTTTTGACCGATGTTGTCGCCTGTGCGCTGAGGAGCAAGATGTAACCATAATGATATTCAGTCAAGAAGCTGAAGCAATGCTTCTACAAAACAAGCTCAATAAATATTTGCTTATTGAGGTAAGGTACCTACTCAATCTCAGTACTAATTAATGAATTAATCAAATATCTGTACAATAACAAATCATTATAATTTACAGGTGGACGAAGATGACAAATTGCCCAAAAACATTTGTATACAATGCTGTTCAAAGTTACAATCAGTATGTGATTTTATAGATACAGCGCGAAAAGCTCAGGATGTGCTACTCCAGCGAAGTTTTATGATGGATCAGATTATTCCAAACAAGTGTATGATATCTTTAGTGAAAAGTGAAGCAAAGCCTGAGTCTGAAAATAATTACGACAATGATAAATATACTGAAATGGAAGTGAGTGTAGATCCCATGATGGTTCTTCAAAACTCCGAAGCTACACTGTCGCCAAATTACGAGTATAGCTCTTCTATGGATGATGTTACTTATTTACATGGGCTGGACACCGAAAATGTAACAATAAAATTAATCAAGAAGGGAGGGACACACTCTGATTCTGAAGATGAGGAAAAAGAAGATGAAACCACCAAAACACCAGATAGTAGTGAAGAAGATGAGAGAATTGTGAAACCTTTTCAGTGTAGTTCATGTTCACGCAGCTTTTATACAGATTTGGCATTGAAAAACCATAGCTGGATCCATATCCCTGACACTAAGGATGATAAACACTATAATTGCGACACATGTCAGGAAGCCTTTTTTTATAAGTATGATTTAATATCTCATCTGAAAAAGCATCGATCTAATGGTGTATGCCAATTATGTGGAAGAATGTGAGTTTTCTACAAAATTATACTTATAAATTTGCATTCAGCTAATTGAATTTGCTATCCAATTCCTAATTAACTAAAAAAAGTTTCTTATAAATTTTATTGTACAATTTGACTTGGCTGAGATTATAAAATGAAATTGAAAACTTTTCCAGGTTCAGATCTGAAAAAACATATGTTGCCCACATGTCAGTACATTTACCAGCAAGCAAGTCATATACTTGCAAGGTGTGTTGTCGATCATACAACACTTGGGGCGGTTTGAAGACACACAGTGTCACTCACAGTAGTGACAGACCCTACTCATGTGAGGTCTGTATGAAGACTTTCAAAAGAAACCAGGACTTAAAAGTAAGTGGTACCAAACTGTGAAATAGTTGTTTTATTAATAGGTAATTTACAATAATCAGTTTTTTTGTGAACAAGGTTGTCTGGTCTAATGACCAGACCATAATCATGGTAATTGTCACTGGTCAGCGGTATTCCACTGACCAGTAACAATTACCACGATTCTACCATTAGAACCAAGTTTGTGTAAAAGATTTGTACAATAAAGTATTTTTCTATTCTATTATAATAGATTCAAGCAATTACAAACACTTATAATAGTCATTGTGAGTCATATTTGATATAGAGCAGTACCTATATGTAAATGTCACCAACTGGATAACTTTTCTGTCATGTTTCATACTTTGTTTTGGAGTTGCTTTTAACAAAGAATGGAGAATGTTGTTGAATGCTGTATGCGCAATTAAAGTATTCCCAAAATAACGTGGCTGAAAATTGAAGTTTTAGAAAACTTTGTGTTTTCTTTCCCTTTTTAAATAATGCATAAATGTTATTGCTGACTGTACACCATTGTTTCAGTTCCACATGAACCAACACACTGGGGCAAAACCTTACAAATGTCCATTCTGTGATAAGTGCTTTGCTAGCTCTGGAAATTGTTATTCTCATAGAAATAGAATGCATCCTGGAGAAAAACAAGAACACAGTATAAGGAGACCAATAGCCCCGGCAAGCCCCCCACAGCTTCGCCCAATTGCACCTAAACCAAACTCCAACATTGGCCCTACATATAATAATCTAACAACAATAAATGGCGTTATCAAATATAAATGCCACTTATGTGAGCATAGTTTTGTGAAGAAGGAAAATTTCAATGTAAGTATTAGCAGCATTGCTTATTGTTATGTATTCTAAGCATTACATAATTATGACAGTAGAGAGTTATAAGAAAAAAAAACTTTTTTTTTACATGCACAAATGATTTTTAACTTCCTATGTTTTTAGTAAAGTCAAAGTCAAAACATTGATTGCAAACTAAGTGTCAATTCAATTTATAAGTTTTAATTACTAATACAATGTGAATGATGTGATGATGCCTGAAATAAATGATTGAATTTAATTGATAATAGTAACAAGTAATTTGAAAGATTTCGAGATTATTACAGACTGTGGTACCCTATGGACTAATTTATTGACATCTGACTTTTGTAAAAGGAAAAAAATACTCCTGCACGTAATTAATTTCTTTCTAGTACCACATGTATCAGCACACGGGAGAAAAACCTTTCAAGTGCATGAACTGCCCAGAAGAATTCGTAACCAGAAGAGGTTTGCTAATCCACCACGAGAACAAACACCCTGGCATGGATCGTCCTCTAGGAGTCGCTACCGACTACTCATTATCATGGAAGGAGAAAGAAGTAGATAAGGAAATTCTACCCGCCAAAAACAGTCTGCTCAAACAAATTTAAAGGATATTAGGCATTCTAACAATACATACCTTTTTATTCATAATTTTCTGTCTTTTATTGTAACATAATTTTGTTGAAATGCTATAATTTCAACAAAGTTTATTATTTTAATCAATGACATTTTTAATAATATTTTGAATCTGGTCGTAACTTGTAGGTGGTTAGGAATTGACAGATCTGTTGTCAGTGTCAGTGTCACTCACATGTCTTAAAAGTTTATGCTGGTGGTAGTTAGAAGCATTGAGATGGGAAAAATATGGAGGCGCTGCGTTATTCTATACATACATTTGCTTATATAAATATGAGTGAATTAAGATTCAAAACTTGAAATATCGTTATGTCTCATTCTTTCTAGTGAGATAATCCTATTTGATACAAGAGACAACTATATTTAGTTTGTTGCTAATTATGGCAACATTTTGTCGTGATTTAGAGACAGTTGTAGGTAAGTGCCGTTGCAGCCATATTATGCGACAAATTCATGGTAGTTACGCTGTCAAATGGTTGTTTACTTCTAATATTATTGAGATTTGCGAGAAAACTACGAGGAATTTTACTTTTAAAACTGCATGTAAATGTTGGAAAACATAAATCCAACATGCCTGTGTGTTGTGTTGTAAGTGTGGTGCAAGAAACAGTCAAAATCAACCTCAATTGTCTTTGCACAGGTTAGTAGCCGGTTTTCATGCATTAATACACACAATAATACACATTCGGTGATACTATTGTAACGCAATCATGAATTTATGGCTAAAGTATTGATATTTGGGTTAATTTCCACATAACAGGCCTTTTTATTATATTTGTTTATTCATTCAATTTCATTCGTTTGTTTACATAATGAAATAGTGTTGTACCGTTGCCGACTTGCGGTAATACGAAACTAGTTCCTCCGCTGGAACGATATCGGTATATTCTGTGATGTTAATATAAATAATATTGCGTCTTATTCGGTCCGAGTGACCTAGCTAGGTCCGGCCTGTGATTCACACTTCACACCAAAATCAAAATATTTTACGTAAATCTGAAGAAAACATTGAAAAAGGAAAAAGCTAATTATCTCTAAAAGAGTAATCATGGAGTTTCTTGCCGGCACTTCTCCATAGGAAACAGCTAATTGGAACCGTGCACCTAGCTTATAATGTTTTATGTTTGTTTTAGTTACATATTAGCATCTCTAACCAAAATGATTTAAAAATACTTTAATTTTTATAGGTTTCCTAAAAATGAAGGCTTAAAGAAAAAATGGTTAGAGGCTAAGGGTCGTGGAGTGATGTTAAATAGCTTATAGCCATCCTGGCTACCAAAAGCAAAAATAATTTTAATGCTTTTTTTTGCGCGGTACCATAATTATTTCTCTAAAATAAAAGTAGCCTTAGTTACTCCTTGTAACATATCTGCCTGTAAAAATCCCGTCAATATTTGTACAGCTATTTCAGAGATTAGCCGGGATAAACACTTCAATTTCATTTATTTGTATAGATAGTAGAAGGTAAGATAACCTACTCATCTTCTTCTGTTACTATTACAACGGATTTTAATTAAGTACATAATATGAGCTATGATCCAAACGTGATAAATTAGTGGAACTCGTAACTAGTATCGATACTCGTTGTAGTAACACCTTGATTGACTCAACCCTAGCAATGGCAGCCATTTTATGTTCTGTAGGTATGCACCCTTTTTTCGTAGGTATTTCCCGTCCATACTTTTATAGGTCAATGGTTAGAAGCAATATAAAAGTACTCTGTGGTTAGAAGGCAAGGTAAAGTCGGGTCTACAAAATTCATGTCATGATATATCATGATATGTAATACTTCCACGACGCACGAAAGATATCGTCTATAACTTTAGTTGACAATTTTTGAAATGCATGCTTGTAAAAAACTAATGAAAATCCCACTAAAAGTTTCGTTTTTATTCACCCCTGCATTTGTATCCACCATATTTTGCGGTACATAACGTTCAATTTGTTTATGTAATATCATAATTATGTTATAACAAGACTTTCTGTAACGTGCGTATTTTATTAGATAATTAGTTACATAATTATCATTTGATCTAACCGCTTTTTTGTTGTTGAACACACCGACTTCCGAAATTAAAGTTATTTTATACTTTTTGTTTTTTTTTGTTTAGAAGTCGGTTTTATTTTTTGTAAAAAGCTTTTTTATTTTTCACTTTTTAGTGGTTCACTCCCAGCTAAACATACCCATCACAGCGTACGTGGTATAAATAGGTGTAAACAATAAACAAACATGCGATTTCAGCTATACCGACAGATTTGCTATTATTTATTGAAATTATAAAAAAAACCGCTTGTTCGATTTCGATAAAATTTTCATGGGACCATTTGGGAAGTATACCCTTTCCAACAAAAAAAGATTTTTTCAAATCGGTTGGCAAGCGACGGAGTTATGCGCGAACAAACATTAAAAAAAAAAAAAAAAACATCTGAATTGAGAACCTCCTCCTTTTTTATAAGTCGGTTAAAAATAAACAATCGTTTGACAGCAAAACTACCATAAACTTGTCGCATAAGATGGCTGCTACGGCACTTACCTACAGCTGTCCTACGTCACGATAAAATGTTGCCATAATTAGCAACAACTTAAAATATAGTTGTCTCTTTTATCAAATAAGATTATCTCACTAGAAACAATGAGACATAACTATATAAACTAGCACTTAAAATATCATTATGTCGTTATCGTTATATCGTTATCGTTATGTATTAACTCATATATTTGTGGCAAATGTACAGTATAGAATGTCGCGGCATCTCCATGTTTTTCCTATCTCAATGACCTGACCAGTCAGTCGCCGTCAAATTGTGTCAAAAGGCCCATGGTTAAAAAAAAAGTAAACTCGTTCTTTTATTTTTGTGTGAGTGAAATACAAATTATTTCATTTTTTTTTTGTTATTGATTTTGAATAATTTCTCATTAGTGTAGTGTTATATAATATAGAAGTAGTACTATAATAAACATGTCGACCTTCAGAAATGACCTTTAAACTTTACAGTCAATTCAATAGGAGTCTTATGCGCATGCGTAGATTATCCGTCAAATTTTGTTTGGCGCGCTGATAACTACGATCACTTGATCACGATGAAATTACTTATTTTAGTCGTTCGACAGATACCATATATAGCTCACGTTTGTAATCATTTCTGCTCTAAAATCATTATTTGCAACGAAAATGTCTAGTGAAGAATTAAATATCAGGAGAAAGATGGCACGACAAAATGGTATTGTGCAACCTTTGTTGACTGGTGAGTAAAATATTTAATTTATTTTGGAGCGAATTTTAAATGTCTAGTGTACTTTAGAACTAAGTTATCAGAATGTCGCGTAGATAATTGAAGCGTTTTAGATTCATCGGTGTCACTATTTATAATTTCAATGATACCCACAAGGCAATTTTTAAACCTTTTTAACCTAACCAGGGATAAAAAAAAATTAGATAAATTAAAACGCCTTACCTTGCAAGGCATAAAACTGAATTATTTACCATTCAATCAATCTAAACATCGGGTAGGATTTTTGGCTCAACAAAACAATACCTCTTGGTTCCTATTTTCTCTTTTCATCTCAAATTATGCTCAGATACTATATGGCTTTGATTTATCATTTTTAAAACTTAGTGTTCTAATATAAACGAAATAAATAAAAGTGTTCTATATTATTATAATACTTTTTTCTATAAAATCTTAGTTTTAGGAAGGTAAACTTACAACAAATTATTTAAATTTATATTTTCTACAGATCTGTATCAAATAACAATGGCCTATGCATACTGGAAATCTGGAAAAGTCAATGATGTTGCTGTATTTGATTTGTTTTTCCGCACAAATCCTTTCCAAGGAGAATTTACCATATTTGCAGGCCTTGAAGAATGTCTGAAGTTTTTAGAAAACTTTCATTATTCTGATAGTGGTATGTAGTGTTTATTAGAACTGTTTATTTTTGAAATTTCAAAGATATTCTGCAGAAAATACACCCCATTTTTTTTTCCAGATATTGCATATTTGAAGCAGACTCTGCCAGAAAACATTGAACCAGAATTCTTTGCATACTTGAAAGACTTAACTTGCAAGGATATTAGAGTTAGTGCTATAGAAGAAGGTTCTGTGGTTTTCCCAAGGTTTGTCAAAGAATATTTTTTTCTTCCAAATGTTTTATGAAGCTGTACTTTGGTACCTTGATACATTTTTTAACATTGCATTGTTAATGGCATTGTTCCATTTATCAATTTAAAGAAACTTTATATGTATAAAAAAATTACTGTTATTTTGAAAAGGGTCTAAATAATATGCATGAAGTGCATTCTCTACTATTAACTCTTTCGGTGCCCAGAACTCACATATGGGTCAAACCAAAATGAAATGAACCAAATTGAATAAAATATGTTTATATAATACTACAATTTGCCCAACTTTTAATTAATAGCGAGACGATTACCTAATTCGCTGGTGAATGCTGTTGCAAAATATATTTGATTTTAAGCTTTTATGTTAAAATTAATTAAGACATAAATTCCTCACAAAAAATATGCACCAGAACTGCCAAATAAAAATAAAAGTATAAGTAATATTTAAACAGAACTCGTTTTAAGGTCAGCACTTAAGTTTGTGCTACCTATTGTTCTGATGGAAATTTGAGTCAATAATGTCTTATATACATTTCTATTTTTTGTTTGGGATATTGAGACAAAGGACATTAACTTTCTGATAGATGAGGACTAAATCCTTCATTTATGTTTCCATACAGAAAATTAGAGAAAGTCAATTTATAGAACTGGAAATTTATCAGTGCCAATATAGCGATATTACCCCAATATCCGGACAAAATTTTAGAATTCCCGTAATTCTCGCAAATACCGGAATTTTTAATTAATTACATACACTTGAAAAAACGAGTACCTAGGTAATTAATATTATCCTCCTGAGCTGGGTAAGATGATCGTGTATGTTTGTCTGGATATGAAGGTATCTGGCCAAAATCCTATCCATTTTAGCACTACCAAAACGCCCATTTTTTCCCCATAGGGGTTTAGAAAGTTAGGCACGCCACCATTTTTTATCGGAAATTTAATTCGATGAGCTCCATCCATCCGCATAAAGAAAAAAGTAAAAAACAAAGTTGATCCCTAAGTCACTAAAATCATAGTTTCGACCCACTGTGCGCCACGGGCGTCGGGAGTCGCAGGGAGATTCTCGTTCATCGTAGGCGCGGGTCTGCGGATGGTGAGCTGTAGGTGGCTCTACTCTCCTATAACAACCAGGCCCGGGTCGACTGCGCGTCGTGTTCCACGCAAAGAAGACGGGCCCCCCTAGGGTAGTAACCGTGGCCCTGGAACGCAAAGGGCACTAAGAGGAACACGGGTGGGTTTTAGTCAGTAAGAGTCTGACACTCCCTTCCGCTCCGCCCAGAGCGGGAGAAGTCATTTGATGATTTCCTCTCTGTCTGGCAAGCGTTTTGCAAATCTTTTAACGTGCGGCGCGGTGTTATAGATCCACAAATACAAATGTAATCCTTTTCACAGTAAAAAAAAAATGTTAATTTCAGTATACTTTTTTCATGTGATGGAAATTAAAAATTACTTTCTAACTTTTATGTTCCAGTAATATACATAGTGGATGTTTTTCACTTTTGGCTGGTGTTATTATACCATTTTAGAAAACTTTAAACGTGTTTTTTGCACACTGTACTTTGCACAAACATCAAGGTATCAAGTTAACTCGCACGAGTACCTAGTATCCTCTTCATTTTAATTTAAATATGACATGTTATCATCGTTGTTTTATAACGTTATGTATCTTGCAGGGTGCCCTTATTAAGAGTTGAAGGACCTTTAATTGTAGCGCAGTTGCTGGAAACCACTTTGTTAACTCTCGTCAACTTCGCAAGGTAAGTCACTTGCTATCAAGTACAGCGATATTATATTGACGTCATTATTTTATTTATGAACATAGCATGCTGTGAAACTGTTGTAATGGATTATTTTGACTTATGCAAATGATGTTATTCATGAAAGAACTATGTATGAGGTAAGTATGTAGGTAAACCTTATCATTTCTCTCTGCAGCTGCCATATCTTTTTGACGACGTATATTATGAATAAAATTTGAAATCAAGACATAAAAGGAAATGAGCCTACTGAGCTGTTCCAATTATTGTGGTGCAAGCATGACTGCAAACAGTTCTGATAGGGACACGCAAAAGACAACTAGAGTAAATTTCAATAAGCTTGTCGCTATGCTCGTTACACTATGAGTACCTACCAATCAGGCTCGTGTTCTACACGTGTTGGCTGAAGCATGCACCCTTATTATTTTGCATAATCGGTTAAATCATGCTTATTGGGGCGTTCGTGTGTTTACATATGAGTGTTGCTCTTTGTTGCTAGATAGGTACATACATAGAATGTCACACTTATCAGATAGGAGTCGGTTCAGGCATGGTTGCTTCAGATAATTGGAAGCGATCTTTTATTAATTGTTATTTCAATGGGGTGCCTAATGCGTTCGTTACGTCGTTAAGTACGTGCTAATACGTAATTTATATTTCTAGAGGTACCCGCTTGGCGAACGCGTATTCCCTTCTACAATCTACAATTTCTGATAATCTAAACCTAAACCTATCTACAGTATTTAAAAATCAATAGATATTACCTACCTACTAAGCATAGAACAATCATTATAAAATATAATACCTGCCTCCAATCCTAGAGTCGACTAAGAATGGTTTCTCATGAAGAACGTTTCCATTGTTTAATCATGTGACAAAACCTTCATTAACCTTAAAGATAGTAAAAAATAATACAAAGCCACGATACTTAGAACTTCAGGTTGTAATACGTGCGAAGGTTTTTGGTACGACGAAAACTGCAAGTATTGGATTAAAAAGTTAGATATAAGATTAACACACCCTGGGTCACCTGTAAATAAACATTTGTTGGGCATGTTCCAAAACTTTGGTAGGTAATTCAGATGTGGTCATACCACATCTGAATTACCTACTGATTTTTTTAGAATTTAGAAGAATTTTTAGAATTCTTAGAATTGGCAAATTTATGTAGTACTTACGGCCGAGGGGAGGATGTGATGTATGAAGGATCTAAGTGTTCCTTTAATCGCTGCAGACAAATGTAGAAAGATCGGTTTGAGGTGGCCGTTTCACGAAGTGGCCGTGTAATTCGTGAAAAGGCCAAATTCTACGATATGGCGACAAAATAGATAATATTCTGAGAAGAAATTTTCTAAATATTTTAATTCATTAGCAGAAATAAAACATCTTTATAGAAATGCTGATAATTGAAATCCAATTTTTTTTAAACTAAATTAGTTTTATTTTTCAGTTTAATGGCAACAAATGCTGCTCGGTACAGAATGGTCGCTGGGAAAAATGTTTCATTACTTGAATTTGGATTACGAAGAGCCCAGGGCCCAGACGGGGGATTGTCAGCGTCGAAATATGCTTACACTGGTTAGAATTTATGTTTTTATTGTCGCAAGCTATAGGAAATTAATTTTCTGCTGACAAAAGGATTCTTAGTGTTAGCATAATTTATAAAATTTTACTGGCTGGCGTAAGGGCGTAAATTAACTTGTCTTGATGGTATTGATTGTATTAGCGTGTTTGCGCAGCTTAGGCAGGCGGCTGGCGAACCCGGTGCCAGGCACCGAGCTCGCAGGCACTATTCAAACTTGTGCAATATAAAACACCCTGCCGCGCCACTGACTCATAAGAATCCCCAATAGCGAATATACTTTTCATTAGTCGGTTTAATCAGGCAAGTTTCGCGAACCATGCCCTTGAATGTATCACCTGCTTGGAGCTCACGAACGGACTGCTACCAAAGTTTTAAATTGACTTTTGCTACCTACTTGGAGGGATGATACGTGCTTTCAAATCTTGTAATTTGTTACTCAACGTTATGTTAAAGTTATTAGAGTATGTGTAGGGCATGTAATACACGATTTAACTTTATGGTACGAATAGCTGCCTACTAATCATTCTGTTTTAGGTGGATTCGATGGCACAAGCAATGTGCTGGCTGGAAAGATGTTTAATATACCTGTGCGAGGTACCCATGCACATTCATTCGTGACGTCGTTCAGCACGCTGGAAGACCTGCACTCGGTCATGATAGGGCACGCAGAGACGCACAAGCCGTGCAACCTGCTCGATCTGTCGCTAGAGTGGCGCAAGCGAGTGTCGGCCCTCATAGATATTTCCCCGGAGGAAGCGAGCGACGGAGAACTAGCTGCCCTCATATCGTATGCCCTAGCATTCCCGTCGGGTTTCTTGGCTCTAGTGGATACATACGATGTCAAGAGGTATAATTTTCAAGGCTTACCGTCACGACACAGGCAGCATAATATGAATGGGCATTCTGGCTACAATAGCAACTGTGGAACCAATGGTACTAGAGATCTCAAATCACCGACTATACATAGTACATATGGATATAGCACGGTCGAACGCACACTGAGGTAAAGATGCAAATAGACAACTCATTGAAATTTGGTGTCTGATAAACTTGTATTATTGTTTTGCATTTTCATTTATATTTTATGTTTTGTGAAGTGTTCATTATTGTTACTTAGATTTGTTCTGTGTACTGGCTAAGCCCAGTCATTGCAATTTCATTTGACATAACTCATCGTTAGGGGGGCATGAGAGACTCATAACACGGGGTGGAATGACATATGCAAGCACACTCTAACAACACATTATCCGCCGGGACTATCCGCTGGGAATACTTAACAATCATGGCCGTAGATATTATTTTATGTTTTGTTTCGCTTTTTCAGTGAAGCGTATATGGACGGCGCTTCATGTACGACCGAATGTAAATAAATGAGAACACGTCCTACGAGAATTTTATATTTGCTTCAGTGTGACGTATTGTCGTGCCCTATATGCAAGATTAGGGGCAATTTTAGTCATTGGGCACAGTTGCATTGTATAGGGATATGCACACATTCACAGTATTCAAGCCGGTATCGCATGTATAGCTACCATCATGCACCTTATTTAAACATAGTAAGAAACTTGGATATTTCGTTTATATTTTTATATTTATGTATCTGTTCAACGAACGTAGTGAACAATTTGTAGTAAACACCCATTTGATTGTACGCCTACGTAATCTCAAATGACCTCATACAGCATTACCTTAACACATCCACAAGACGTTGAAGTACATACAGTAAACGTAGGTACCAAATGATATTATTATGTAGCTGAGATATTTCAAAGTCAGCATGCTCTCTAACAGTTAGTTACGTAACTGATAAAGTGATAACAGTAGGTATTAGTCTTGCATTTTTTTATTAAGTAGTATTGAAATAATGTCTCTTAACAGGAGTGGTCTGCTAAACTTCTGTGCCGTGGCCCTAGCGCTGAACGACTGCGGCTACCGAGCGGTTGGTATCCGCATCGACAGCGGCGACCTGGCCTATCTGTCCGTGCTAGCGCGGGAGACCTTCGAAAGTATCGCTGAAGCTTTCAAACTGCCTTGGTTCTCTAAACTAACCATTGTAGCGTCTAACGACATTAATGAAGAAACTATACTCAGTCTCAACGAACAAGGACACAAAATCGACTGTTTCGGGATTGGCACTCATCTAGGTGTGTATTTGAAAATAATCTTATCACGGTATCTTAACATTTTATTGCATGCTACTCTGTGTGCTTACAGTGTCTACTATTTCATACGATATTAACAATGGCAGTAATTTCCGGAAATGCGCGATTTATTCATTATTTTACATTGTGCTACGGTACTTTTTGCTGGTCACATAACTGCTATCTATGACTCAATAATATTGTACAAGGAAACAAGCAGTTGTTTAAATTGCTTTGATGTCATGTCATTCTTAACCAAAGTATTTGTTTACGTTTTTTACAGTGACATGTCAACGCCAACCGGCTTTGGGGTGCGTTTACAAATTGACTGAGATAAACGGACAGCCTCGCATCAAACTGAGTCAAGATGTTGGCAAAGTGACCATCCCCGGCCACAAAGAGGTGCGTCGATATGTACAAATATTCATTAATAAACGAACGTTTTCTGTAGACGAGGTCATTGTGTTACCTTTATGAAAAATGAATACTCTCACTTGTTGTTCATTGCTGCGATAACGAGTAAAAACTTGTTGTTGTTAAGATTGTTTGCAAATTATAATGAAAATGAACGTTATCTTGATTAATTTAATGTAGGTATAAACTACTGACTGCGTTGAACTTTAACATAATTATTGATTACAAATAATCATAGACATATTCACGACAGCCAATATAATACTCGTATTATATGTGGCGCATCAACAATATAGCATATCAGCGCCTATTCTAATATGAATATCGATAAAACTATGTTTTGTATCACGATGAGATTAGGTAGGTAAATTTGTATAAGAAACGGAATATCGTATAACGTACGGCCCTGAACCGATGCGTGTTATCAAAGAGAAAAATATACGATTGTCATGAACACGAATAGCTAGGTATACATTATCATCGAGCGGCACGAGGTCTCGTGAATTACGAATACTTTGTCAGCTTTATTGATTGTTCCCTGACTGCACTATTTACCATCGATTTACTAGACGACTATGAATGTTAGAAAGATCATAAAGATACCATTGTTTTATAAATCCTTGCCTCGGAATAAATATTCTTATTTGGCTAAGCAAACTGTGACATAATAAAATTACCCGTTTACTGAAACTGCGTTATAATGTTAGGCGAAGAATTTATACCGATTTATTATATGGATCAAGGATTAAACTTAATATTATTCTCTCATAATACAGAATACTTAACTCTTAATATTTTTATTCCTATGAGTGTTAATAGGATAACAAACCACCCACCAGCAGCCAGACCCAAACCCAGCAGCTTGGGTTTTTTTTTATTACCATATAGCATTATCGATTTCCCCGGGTTTTGTATTCCACCTTTAAACAGTCTTCCTCCTAACATATTATTAAAATATCTTTCCTTTTCTGGCTGTGTAGTATAAAATATGTCTACGGATCGTCATGGATATGTTTTATATAAGTTTGCTTTAAATCGCCGACTCCTATCGTATTTAAAGATAAAGAGCCAAAATACATTATATTGTGTCGTAAAAGTGTTATCACGATTATTTCAGGCATACAGACTATTTGGTGCTGACGGGCACGCGTTGGTCGACCTCCTGCAGCGCTCGTCCGAGCCGGCGCCCGAGGTCGGCCAGAAGGTGCTCTGTAGGCACCCCTTCCAGGAGTCCAAGAGAGCCTACGTCATCCCCAGCAAAGTGGAACATCTCTACAAGGTGATTTCATATCTTCTTTGATAATGCAGTGTAATTTTGATTACGAACAAGTTCTGCTCGTAAAATGTGATATTTACGCAAAGGCTACTTATTCAATATTATCATAAGAACCAAGGTTTATGTTGAAGTTAGCGGGCAGTTATTCTGAATATCAATTACAAGTTACTAGAACGTGTGTTGGATGTCAGACATGAAAATGCTACTAATTTTCTAAAGAATATATCAGCCTGTAATTTAATTACTTACTCTACTTATCTCTGCCTTTCAGTTAGAAAATTACAGGCTACGATTACACAATTCTGTTTCATATTTGCACACAATTTGGATGGATTTGTGTCGATTTATTTAGAAACTAATGTAACGACCTTGAAAAATTATTAAGGAGATTAATATAAGTTATATTACCAAGGTTTTTTTAAAATTATGTACTTCTGTAGCAGTTTCATTTGATATAATAATAAAGGATGATTATTTCCAAACATAATAGGTGTACTGGAAGGATGGTCTTATTTACACGATGCCGAAACCGCTGCATGAGGTGCGAGAGCGCGTGCAGTCCTCGCTGAGGACGCTCCGACAAGATATCAAGAGGAACCTGAACCCCACACCCTACAAGGTACGTAGCTAGAAATATGGCATGACATATTCATTACTCGGAAATATTTCAAGCCCTTATTTTTTTAAGTCAAAATAATTTTTGTCTGACAAACCGCTATTTTATCCCTTAGAAAACATAAATGCGATTGAAAAATCGGCCCAGAAGATGTTTGAATGAGAAAATTAAAGGGGTTCGAACATTTTTGTATGCGAAATAGGATAGCCTTATTTTATTATTAGCCATATTATTTCAAAACCATGCCGCACGGTATAACATTTATATTTGGGTTGAGAACACTTAAACAAAAACACAAAAATGTTAGAAACATGTCGTTAAAAGTGTCACATTGCCGAAATATTTGGAGGTAAACTCGTCATGAGAGAATAATGAAAATAAACGAAAACGAACTAATTGCGTGCTTTTGTGCAGTGGAGTGTATTCTAATAATAGTTCTCAGCTTAATTTAACCGTTTATACAAATGAAACACTATTTTTTGCAATATTTTAAATGTAGTGGTTTTCACGTGTTCCTATTTTTACTTTCTTCCTATAAATGGTTCAATCAAGCTATTATTAAAATTCAATCTAATGCATATAAGCATGTAATTAATTAATTTTAATGATAGTAATTGTTGCCACAAATAACGACTTTACCTTCAAATATCTCTACAAAGTGATATTGTACCACCATGTTGCCATAGGGCACCATGTTGCTTATATTTTTGATGGTTAAAGTGTCCACTACTGCCATGCCATGACATGGCGCCGCGATTTTGAAAAAAAAAATATGTAAAATGGTGGCCAGGTAGCTATGCCACAAAGGGTCTATCCCCCTTTCGAACAACATAAAACATACAATACTAAGTTGAAATTTTTTAGGGGTTCTGTAGTACAAAATGATCACTTCAAAATCAGCTCTTACTTGAGTTCGTGACGAAGGATTGGAATGGTCTTTTTAATTATGAATTTAGGTATAGACAGACATATTCAGTTGTGATGAAAGATGCCCACTGTGTACCTTGCGATTATCATTTAAATTGTTAGTAAACATTATCATGATTATTATTTTGAGCCATATTTCATTTGCAATAAGGAGTATTATAGTAAGTCTTTTATACAATTATTATAATTAATGGATAATAGCGAGACAAGTATGCTTCTATTGATGCGTGCGTTTGTACAGTTTAATCATGTTCCTAGATATGCAAGATGTTACTGCTTTCATACTTAGTGAATGCAGTAACAACTACATTTAGTATAGTAATATATGTGTTGTGTATAACGCTTACAAAGGATAACATTGCAGGGATTTCTATACATTTTGACCCCCGACGCAAAAATAGGGGTTTTATAAGTTTGACCGCTATGTGTATCTGTCTGTGGCACCGTAGCTCTTAAACAGGTGAACCGTTTTAGACTGACCGCATGTTTTCTAGCGGTGGTTCTTAAACATGTTTTATCAAAATCCGTTTAGCCGTTTGTAGATCATCAGCTCTTTTCTAAATGATGAAGGGATCCACTTCCGTGGGTCTGATCGACGCGAAATTTGGTAGGGATTCTATTATTTCAATAGTATTGCAAAAATATGGTAACCTTGACCTGTTCCTGTAGCATAACCTGAAACTGTAGGATACCCTACTCCTCACTTACGTACAATCGCCGTCAGATATATTGTAGCAGACACTACAAGTAACCATCTGAACATTCATTAATATCTTTGCAGATGCTTGTCAATAGTTTCTATACACACAACTAACCAGAAATATCTGAGCACATCGTCGGAGTGGTCGTATTACAATTGGTTTCTGGGGTGCATGTGCAAAACTGGCCCTGATGAGCTGCTAGAAATAAGTGCACGAAAGAATTCAATGATTTATAAGGAACTCAAAAGTTTGACATTAGTTGTAACATTATACAAATGATTTTTCTATACAATTTTTATTCCCTTTTAATCGTATTTATACTACAGATAGTGCTCGGTTCACGCAGTAACGAATTAGGTAAGCCCCGTAGACACATAAGATGTAAATGTTCAGATATTTTTGGTTAGTTGTGTGTACATAAAATATTGACAGCTTCTGCACAGATATTAATGAAGTAATGAATGTTAAGATAGTAATGGCGACTTGTAGTGTATGGAAATGATTGACATTTTAAATTGTTCAAAGGACACCTTATCTACTACAATATATCTGACGGCGACCGAACATTAGACGCTTCGTGTTTGGGCTCATTTAAATGGCCTCTATGAAGAGATTAGAAAAAGAGTGTAGTCATGGTCTGATGACTAAACCGAAATGAGAAATTAGTGAATACATTGATGAGAGATGCTCAGCTATTTTCACTCGTTCGGTCGATATGATATGGTATACGATGTAGTGCCATTTAGGTGAATGTAGATCGTAGGGTTTGTAGCAGTTCCGCTGTGGTCAGCCCGGTCATCGGGCCGGCTCGTGCGAGGCCACGCCGCACTGCGTTGAATGTGCGGCTGTTGGCAAGCCGGCCGAGCACTGGGCTGGGGGAAGGGCCTGCGCGCCATCCGCCCCGACCAAGGGCAAGAGGTCCGCCGCCGCCGCCGCCTCTGCCGCCGCCGCGGCTTCCGTCGCCGCCACTGCCGCTGCTGCTGCGGGTGCTGCGACTCCCGGTACTCGGGAGGGGGCTGAAATGGAGTGCCAGTAATGGTCCCATTTCGGCCTCCTCCAGAGACAAGTCGGCCGCTGTGCTATTGTGCAGTGGCTGATGACTGTGGACGGTGAGCGTGGGTGGCTCGCCTTCCGATACCAGGCTGAGTCGACGACGCGTTGTGCTTCACGCGCGCCTCAAGGAGCCGTCAGCACCAGGGACGGGGCCCCATAGGGTCGGTGCCTGCTAGGGTTGCGGAATTTGTTCGAAAGAGTTACCGCGGCCCTGGAACGCAAAGGGCACAAGAAGGAGCACAAGTCTGACACTCCCTACCGCTCCACCCAGGGCGGGAGGGGCATTTGATGATTTCCCATCCAAAAACAAAAAAAAGGGTTTGTAGCAGTAGTTAATAGGTAAATAAAGAATAAAAAGCATAGTAAATAGTTGAAATAACGAGGCGACGACGTTTTGGCCGACATAGAAATATATTATTTTATTTTTAGCGTATTTTTGTCGGGAGTTGTCTAAATTTAAAATTTTAATTTTTTTAACGTTCTAATAAACTTTCAACCGGGTTTTACCTATTTGGATTGTAAAAGTATTTTTTGTAAAGTAGCCAAAAATGCCTGAGTCATAGATCTTGTCATAAATGGAAGTGTCGTAGCCCCGCAGTTGGCTAAGCATTTAGTTGGCCATATCTATCGCACCCATGATGCGGCTCCGCGTCACATGCTAACATATTTGGACGTGGGAGGGACTTCCTACTCTTGGGGAACAACGTCACCTCAGCTGCCTAGAATGTTCGCAACTATAATGAATCCGGCTTCGGCTTCTAACCAAATGCTGCTGAGAACTAGTGGAGCTACTACCTATCAGTCATCCACAACTCCACAATCCAGTAACAATGTCGGATTTCCAGCCATCTGTCAAAGATCTGCATATCAATAGCCTTTGACAGAAGATGGAATCTCGGTATAGGAACCTCGTTGTTTAACCTTGAAGATCGTTTCGTGCGGCGGTTGTTATTTCGCCATAATCACCACTTCAAAACTATTTTCAATTCTATTCAGAAAAGCATCATTTTAAAACTATCAACATTTGGTTACAGGTGGCAGTCAGTGATGACTTGTACAACTTCATCCATGACCTGTGGCTCCAGAATGCTCCAATCGGAGAGTTGTCGTGAAAGCAATGATCCTTAGTATTCGTCAATACTAAAAGAAGAACAAAAGAGCTTGGTTAACCTTGTCTAAGGTAAACAACGAAAAATGTCACGTAGTATTAGGTTTATTTATGAAAATGCAACAATATTATAGAGTGTATTCAAAATAATATCATATTAGGTACGTAGTATATATATAGGCACACAACTTTGCGAAAAGGTAACTTATACGAGACATATTTGGGTTATGCCATCCCTTATTCCTCCACATAATGATAACTATACTTCAGACTGAAGTAAAGACAAATGATTATATTGGTATCTTAAGTAGAGTAATTTTTATACTCTGCAACTAACAGTACAGATACCTAAACAATATGTGAAAATATAAAATCTTTTTCTATTTAAATGTGGTATTTCAAAACCCACATTGAAGTAATATTTTTTATTATAAAGGGATCAATCAAAACGTAATATGATATTACAATAGACCTATTCAATTTTGGTATTTTGTAAAATTATACAACAGATTCCTACACATATTTTATCTTTTAGAATAATGGGCTTAAAATGAATGTCTAGGCTTAAGTCATGGAATAAAAATGATTGCTTAGCAAGCATAAAATTGCTGGAGCTTTTGCAATATTTCACGTATTTTGAGCATGTTGGTGTATTTATTACATGGCAACTTTCAATGATAAACCGCAATATTTTGTCTCAATAAATTAGACTGATTACAATGTTGTACTTATCATTATAACCGACATAAAAATTATTATTTCCAATGCCAAGTTTGTTCCTATACTAGTCAACAAAAATTGTTTTTACTCATTTCGATGTTACAAAATTTTAAAACTATTTGTTTAGAATTGTAGTTCTCAAAAAGTGTTTACTTTGTTGCATTCCTTAACTTTGGAAATAAAAGCTTAAACCAAAGGATTGTACGCAATTTAATGAAAGTAGAGACTCAGTATGTTTGTTATATATGCCCCTTGCCATTGGTACATAAAATTCCATTGATTTTTATGCAGTTAGTACATAGTAATCTTCATTACATTCGCAGTGCAAATATTATTTAGAGTATAATATGAGAACTGTGTAGCTCTTAAAGGTTTAGTTAAGTTTCGATGAGAGATACAGTAACATTTTGTACAAATTGTGTATTTATTACAAACAATAGTGCATTTAGTTCACCTTTTAGCAGTGGCGTGCCTAGGGTTTCAAAATAAGGCAAGCCCAATAAAATTTTAACCGATTTCAAAAAAAGAAAGTTCAATTTTCGACTACGTAGGTACCTACGTATGTTTATATATATATACTAGCTGCTGCCCGCGACTTCGATCCCGTGGAATCCCCGATTTTAAAACATTCATTATCGCTGCTCCGCGCCTATTGGCTTAAGCGTGATGAAATATAGCCTAAAGCCTTCCTCGATAAATGGTCTATTCAACCCAAAAAGAATTTTTCAATTCGAACCAGTAGTTCCTGAGATTAGCGCGTTCAAACAAACAAACAAACAAACTCTTCAGCTTTATAATATTATAAAGTATAGATTATTTATATTCTAATTGGAATCGTCTATATTTCTTAAAAGATTTTTTTTAATTACATCAGATTAAAATTTTGGTGATCGTTATAATTCTACCAACAATTGTTTTTCAATAGCTATCATTGATAATTCGGAAAGACGCTCTTGACCTTGTGTATTTCTCAGATAGGTATGGATACTTTTAAGAGACGAAAAAGCACGTTCCGCTGAAGAACTTGTAGCCGGAATAGTTACAACAAGATACGCTAACTTTAACAGCTCGGGAAAGGCATCTTCGAGGTTATTCTCATGAATGAAATCAATTAATTCGAAAACATTACGATCTTTCAGATCAGGACTAGAATACAAGGCTTTTTAATGTTTGTTTGTCGAAATAGTTTGCATGCCTTTTAATGGCGCCAGATATGTTATTTAAATCATTATAACTAGTAGTGTTCAAAGTTGCTTTATGGCAATCACTTGCTTAATGCTATATGCTTTATATTTTAAGCATGCTATTTTATATGCTTTATTATAGCATGCTTTTTTATAAGCATACTGCGTAAACGGGCGGGCACGAATAAAGCATGCGCGTTATTATAGCATGCTTTTTTATAAGCATACTGCGTAAACGGGCGGGCACGAATAAAGCATGCGCGTTATTATAGCATGCTTTTTTATAAGCATACTGCGTAAACGGGCGGGCACGAATAAATCATGCGCGGCAGCGCGGTGACTGACTGACTGTTACGAGTATCTGACAGCATGAATATTAAATCGCGTTATTAATTTATTACGATAAAATGGAACAGTAAAAAAAACAATGAACTTTCCTTCATACTTCCCAGTCATAAGACATTAATCGATCGAAAGATCGCGAATTTGCAAGCGGTGCGTAAAACGAATAAGCACGGGCGCGCGACTAAAAAGCAATCACATGCGACGACTGGCCGCGCTCCGCCCCATCGCGCTGCTATTGCTTTATTATGTGCTTTTGCTTTTTGAGAGAGCGAGAGTTGCGATTTTCCGATGCGCGACTGACAGAGACAGAGAGTGCGATTTAAAGCATTAAGCAAATAGCAACAAGTGAGAGCCACAATAGCATCTGCTATTTGCTATTTATAATAAGCATGGTGCTTTATTATGCTATATGCTATATTAACCACCACTAATTATAACCAGGTGTATTCCAAACGGAATCTTCATTCGAAAAAAATATGCAGCACCAGCAATACAACTTATTAGTGTGCGAACAGCCAAAAATCCAACTAGTTTTATACACTGATCTATTAAATTTTCGTTTATGCGATTTACTAGTCTGAGAAATACACAGATTAGGCGTCGGTTTTAATGAAGAAATGAACTGTTTTTTCTGAGCAAAGTTTAAAGATTTTACCTTATCTTCGCCAATCAAAACTTGAACGCATTTTAAATCCTCACAAGGTATAATTACCTCCATTGTTGTAGGTAAGTCACCAAAACAATTGTATCACTGAGAAAATCTAAGAAAACACACTAAAAACTTTAACAACAAAACTTTTCAAAACAAAACAAAACTCATGCAAATGAAACTGAAGTTAGTTGCACTCGGGTTTTAGGAGCTACTTACGCAGAGTTGCAGTGTTGTCATTTAGGCAAAAAAAACTCGCCAGGTATATGAAAAATCTAGCTAGATGTCGCAATTTTTTTATTTTTAAGATATTGCTTGAATATTTAATTTTGTTATTTTAAAAAGTCGCTAGTTTTTATTGTTGCTAAATCTTTAAAAAAGTCTCCAAACTCGTTAAAAATCTCCAAGATCTCACAACGTCGCTAAAACAGCAACACTGCAGAGTTGGCAAGGTGACAAGGTCACTCATACGCGTACAACTTCATAGGCAAGCACGGCTTAAATCTTCCATTCTGATCCATTTGTAGACCCACAAGGTTCTAACTCGTTATACGGCACATCGCTATAAGTGCGAAAGTGACAGAGAGTGTATTTGAAAGCCCGGCAAAAGCCGGTGCGTGTAAGCAAGATAGCTATATGTAGATGCTACAAATACGAAACTCTGCGCGCGAACAATCGCGATGTCTAGTAGTGAGGCATAGGTAGATACTTTGTGTTATTTTGACAGGAATTAAGCGCGCGAACTTTTAAATAGTTCGGATTTGATATTGATTATCTATCGAGCATTTTAGTAAGGCATGCCGGGCTTTTGGGCTTATATGAAGGTACCGCCACTGCCTTTTAGCATAGGGAGTAGGTTGAAGGGACGTGATATTAGGGTATTGATTTGATTGTTATTGGTGGTGGAAAAATATTGTTGTGATATATAAATACTATGATATACATTTTTAATTTTACGACAGAAATGTTTCAGATTTCAACAGATATCATGGCCCTTTCTGGACAATTTTTATAATTTCACATATGTAAATAAGCAGACAAGAATATTACATGTTTTTTTTTTATGAATTTTCATGTTTAAAGATGAATATTGAAGGTATATTGATTGTTAGCTATGTTTTAGACCGTAGTACTATTTAAGTTGTAATGCGAGTGCATTACAACTTAAATAGTACTACAGTTTCGATAACATAAATAAGTGAATTTTAAAATCAATGTAAGCTAACTAAAGGATGTTTGGTCGATTTGTAAATAGATACGCGATGTACACTGCAATCCCATCCTTACGCTGTATACATATGTAAGTTATGTGAATAAACTTGTTTCCTAACAGATAACTTTTATCTCAATGATAAGGTGACCAAAATAGAGTTGAGCTATATGACAGATAGGACTAAAGTTATACAGACGTGTGGTGTTTACGGCGCATTTGTCTTGCCAAGGTTGCCTTACCAAATATTATTACCAAAATAATCTTATAGTAGTAAGATTATTTTCACGTACATATGAAATGGGATACATTGCTTGCAAAAAAAAAAACATATAAACAACATACACATCAATAAAAGAAATAATTGAATTAATAGTTTGCCTTAATTTGTCCACTTTCCAGTGTCGCAAAAGACTTTGAATGTTGTATCTAAAATAAAATTATGTTTGCAAACAAGAAAAGAATTAAAAGTATTGAGAGAGACCGTATTTTATGGAGAAAATCATCTTATAAGCGAAAATTAAAATGGTCACTTGACTATTTCATTTTTAATACATGAATAGAAAGTTTTACATAAATGCTAAACATAATTTTATGAGTATATAGATGTAGTTTTCTTGGCACTCCGTCCGCGGTTTAGAGGACATTCGGCGTAACATAAAATAGTTACTAGAAATAGCAAGCATAATTCCATTTTTTTGAGTGTATGTGTTCTTTTTTGTAATGTATGTAGTTTAGTTAATAATACAGTTTTTTATTTATGGTTTTATATGTAATCTAACAGTTAAAAGTACCTAACCCAAAAATAAAGTACATTATTTTACGTAAGCCTTTGTGCAGGCAGGATCCTGAATTGTAAGAACTTTACCTACCTTAATTAAGTTCTAATTCTACGTAGGTGCATACGCTGGCCTGTTCACGGTGTTTGATGTGCCTTTGAATGTACCTAGCGCCATAAACAATCACAGTTTTTTTTTTGTAAACATTTTTTGTGTATTTTTTAGAAATTTGCTTATATCTCTGCATAGTAAAACTTGGGTGAAGTTGAATGTTATTAAATAACTTACTTTTATAATTTTTCGTTCGTTTTATTGAAATACTTGAGAACTACATGCCTCTCATTTATTCTACCTGACACAGTACAAAATTTTAGGAAAACTAGATCAACAATCATACCCCAATTTGTTTTAAACCGTGATAATCCTGCCATCGAATAATCTTATGAAAACGGTCGGCAAAAAACGAATAGTGACGCTTTTCGTGCATTACCGTATATTTGATTTTACCTTGTGGCATCTCGTCACGCCCAATGACTTGACTTGAGAAAAGTCTCAAGGAAATCAATGCAGAAGACAGCCCCATCGGTCTACTGGTAGCAGTGGGCGCAAGCGCTAATGTTGGGAATGAGGTCCTGGGTTCGATACCAGAAGGTAAGGGTCAGAGAAAAATATCTGTGTGAGTATGTTTTTTCGAAGTAGCAGCCCGGAATATTTTTTTTTGATGTGAAACATCTATAGCCGCACGTAAAACCGATTTCTGGCGTGGCGAGGCATGCCGTGGCTACGCGTCACCACGCTATATGATGGTATATATATACAGTCTATATGCAGTAGTGTGTACGGTGTGGCGACGCGTCGCCATGCGCAATCGACTGTCGTAATATTTTATTTTATCATAATGACATATTTAGTTCCTATCAGAATCTGTTCTTTTCTGCATATTACTTTTACAAAATAATGTCGATGTTTCACATATCCCAGGCGTCCCGTGACGGCTCACATTTTTTTGGTAACTAATCTAAGTAGGTACTTAATGAAAAGTAGCATAAGCATAATCAGCCTTTTAACGTTCCGACTGCTGGGCCACAGGCCTCATCTCTAGGAGAGGGAATGGGTCGTAATGCACCACGCGGGCCCATTGCGGGTTTCCTTGTTTAATGAAAAGTAGGAATGGTCAGAATTAAAAAAAAAACTACACGATCTATCTATGTATGTATGTATATGTATAGCTTTCTCTAATAACGACATTCGATTGATATCCATACCTACAATTGGAATAAATACGTTTTGCGTTTGTATATATTTTGTTCTTTTAGACTGATTTACAATATTCAATCAATAATCACTGGTCTCAAGTATTTGCGGCTCGAATGAGTTGCAACTTGGATGTTGCTAAACTGACTCGACTCTTGGGCTCGCGTCCGAAGGTTCTATGCAAAAGGTAAACGGATCAGAAAGACTGATCTTATTGCCGTTGGGCCAAGCCAAAGAATACACGCCAAGTCAACGCGGTACGCCTATCCTATCATACCTACAGAGTTTTTGTTCACTCGTAAGTCACGCATCAAAATGGCGCAATCCAGATAAAAAAAAATCATTCTGAATAACTACCGTACGCTCGAATAAGGTACGGATCTCCGGATCCATGATCATAGGTTTTGTATAATGTAATTATCAGATAAAACCTCTGCGCTAAATGGTGCGTAAGACGAAAGATGTTACTCTGAGAAACCACGAAATTAGATGGGTGAGGCGAATTGGTGACATTTTTCCTATGCGGCCTCCAAAATAATAAGGTAGAGATTAATACTACAGAATAAATTATTAATCTTTTACTTACTCATATTATAAATTTTATTGAAGTTTTGAACGTAACAAATATGTATTTTTCAAGCCGGTTCACACTTCCAACCTCCCATAGGTTGGAAGTCAAAGTTATATTATCTGTGGATTACGCATCGCATAAAAATTATGGTCGTATGTGATAGCGGTTTTATGCCGACTTTGTTGTAGCCATCTATCTGACAAATAACCTAAAAAGACTGAATTTTATATTATTTTATACGTAAACAGTAAGTGAAATACAATTCAACCAACCATATCAGCAGTGTGTAATCAGTACGAGATAACGATAGTGAGTAAATAAACAGTTTTCTAATAGATAGTTATGTTGCTTTGTGTACCTTGTTCATTTGTTACACGCCTACTGTAGAAGCTCCTCCAAGTCATTAATAATGATTACAAATTAACGATATTTAAAAAGTATTACAAAGAAAAAGACAATGGATCCTTCTATAGTAGAACTGTGAAAGACGTGGCATAAGTTTATTACTCTTGGTCTAAATTATAAGTAGATAGACTGAAGTTGAAGCCGACAATGGCTAAAATAAATTGTAATTTATTTCGGGTACCAGTAGCTGTAACAGGCGCTCAAACCTTGAGTCTATAAATCAAGTCCAGTGAAAATCTATTAGGGATTCTTTTCCTTTCTATCCTGTAGGTAGCAACAGAAAAGTAGAATCAATCTCCAGAAAATCCAATACCTATAATTCTTCAATATAATAACTATTGTTAAATATTCACATCTAGTTTTAAAATGTTATCAAGTAATATATTGATGACAATAATTGATAAACACTTCTTTGTACCCAATGTTTGACTTTTTATTAGGCATGGGCAAAAAATATCGATATATCGAAATATCGATATTTTTCCATACAATTATCGATATATATCGTCGATATTTTTAATGGCGATATATCGATATTCGATATTTATTTTAGAGTATCGAATTCGTATCAAATTCGATTATTTTTTACGCAATTTAGGTTGCGTGTTTTTAATGTTATTAGGATATCCTTGCATGCTCCTCGCGTATTGTTAACTTTAAGAAATCCCGCCAAAATCGTTATGAAATGCAATACAGCATTAAGACTATTGGTAGCCTGCAAGAAAATACTAATACTATTAAGCCATCAGTGTAAGACGAATATGAACCTGAAGTTAACAGACAATTAACAATTTTCGGTTTTTTTTTTCAACAAATCAATCACAAAACCTAAAAAATATTAAAACATACTATTGTTTATTGACGATATATCGATATATCGATATTTTTCCCTCGATAATTATCGATAGTGTTTAAAAATATCGATACGATAAATATCGATATATTTTATTCACTTGCCCATCCCTACTTTTTATTATGTTTAGAAATTGAAGTCTCTTTTGATAGGTATGTACCTATAGAAACTTATTGCTGTCAAGTGTTTTTAAGTACTTGGCATTATTATCCTCCTTTAGTATACTTGTTTCGTTTAGTTATTTAAATAAAGGTAAACTTTTTAATTCAAACATATTAAACAAATAAATTTGCTTAAAAAAATGGTTCAATGTATCTAGTAATTGTTATTGTTGTATTTACATTGGTTTTTAGTTCCATTTTATTTCTAAACAGATTTTTTAAAAATGATTAATGAGCCATCATCATGATGGTTTACCTTTATTTATAACTGTAATATAAAAAAATGTATTAAAGTTTATAGATGTGGCAATTGTAGTATGTATGAAAAGCAGGTGTGTTCTTTTAATAAAGGAAATGAAAAACAAAATAACAAATTCGGGTGCCATGGAGATTGTACTCTATGATTCTGTTGGACTATGGCCGGATAATATATTTAAACATTTTGGTTTAATTATGCCAGAAAGTTATTTGGAATTACCATGGAAGATGAGATAAGAAGGATTGAACTTAATTTTTGATTTCAAATGTTTTCACTAGCCTAGACTAGAACTTTCTTAAAACCGAAAAGCCGGACAAACCAGCCTGATTGGCCAGATAATTAGGAAAGAAAGGCCGGCCAGAAGTCCAATAACCAAATAAAGGTTTTTTTTTATCATTTACCATAAAATCTTCTTAAATTCTAATGAAACAACAATAAAATTGAGTGAGCCAGTCTTCATTATACTAATCATTCAATAGGCTTTCTGCCTGCAACTTGTTCTGCATTGCCCTTGGGGCTGGCATAGACTTCTTTGTGATTTTTTTGTTTGGCTCATAAGGGTCATAGTATGATGTAAAATATTTATTGTAGCCCCGGAAATATAACTTCATGGTTCTGCTTCATGTATCTTGCTAGTTTTTGAGTCCCTACTGCTCATTCCAGTCCATAATTTTTATTTTTTACTTCTCCCTCTCTGGGCGGAGCGGAAGGGAGTGTCAGACTCTTACTGACTAAAACCCACCCGTGATCGTGATGCTTCTGGTGCCCTTCAGGGCAGCCTTATCGGAAGACTAGAGTGAAAATGATTGTAATGTTCATGTTTATTAACAATTTTCATAACCAAAAGTTCTTAACCTAGGTGAGTCATGGGTCTTAAATCACTAGAACTTGTTAACAATTCATCAGGAATTGAATAAACCACTCTTAAATATCTAAACTTTCTATAAATAATTATTTCTCATGTAAAAGTACAAGACTGAAAAATTTAAACAAATGAACTTTAAATTGAGATAGATCATGGAATAATTTGAAGCTGATGTGTGAATATACACTTCTGGACACATCTATTAGCCCACCTTAGAGTTTAAGTTTCGATGGCCCCTACCGATACCGAAATATGATTGCTAGATTGAACAAAAACTGTTGATGCAGTTTTAAACCTGATACATTTTACCATCTTTTTCGATCGTATTGTTTTAAATTTGAATTCAGAATACCATACGACATGGAGCTACGCCTAACAAGTCGGATATGCGCCTTGTTAAAGGCAATTGATTTTTGAATAAAAAACATGTTTTATCAAATAAAGGTTTAATTTAATAACGCGTGTTGCCTCTATGGGCATCTACCACAGCTCTCATACGATTAGGCATAGAGTTTATCAACCGCTCTATGAAATTTTGAGGGATCATCTCCCATTCCTCTTCTATGGCAGTTTTCAACTCCTGCATCGTCTGGGCAACTGGCTGACGAGCCCTAACATGTCTTTTTAGCTCGTCCCACATGTGCTCAATGGGGTTCATGTCTGGGCTTCTGGCTGGCCAGTCCATAACTGTGATGTTCACATCTCGAAGATATTCCCTGACGATGCCGGCCGCATGGGCTCTTGCATTATCATGCATAAAAAGGAAATTTGGGCCCACATAGTCCTCGTATCACGGTATAGGTATCACGTGAGGTTCTAAGCACTCACGAATGTACCTTTCAGCATTTAATGTTGGCAGCCGTGGTCCTGTAACAACCTCAAGTTGAGTTATGCCGCTCGCGGATATACCGCCCCAGACAGTCCATGAGCCACCGCCATAAGCAACCCTCTCTTCAAAGCAGCATTGTGCGAAACGCTCTCCCTTACGTCGGTAGACCTTCTTCCTTCCATCATTGCGATGTAACACAATTTTAGACTCATCAGAAAAGAGTACACGGCTCCAATCTTGCCTTGTCCAATTTAAATGACTGCGTGCGAAATGAAGGCGCGCTGTTCGGTGGGCTCGCGTTAGCTTGGGCCCATTAGCTGGCTTGTGTGGTACCATATCGCGTTTTTTTAACCTTCTCCGAACAGTTCGAGCGCTCACAGATACTCCGTGGAAGTCGCGAAGTTGGTTTTGTATCTCAATGGAGGTAAAGTGACGATTTCTCAAGATGGTCGTCACGATGAATCGATCCTGCCTTTCAGTTGTGACCCGAGATCGTGGCCTTCCTTGGCGACGAACAAAGACGCCAGTCTCTAGGTACCTCCGATAAACATTTCGGACCGCAGATCGACTTAAATTAAGTTGAGCACTCACGTTTCTTTGGCTGTGTCCGGCCTGAATAAGTGCCACAGCTTGGGCGGCGACTTCAGGTGAAGTATCCATAGATTATTGATAGAACCTCACCTTAATGTTAAGAATAAGTAATGTTTGTTGCAAAACCAAAGATATCAATCACTTTTTCAAGAATTAAATCCAAGTAAACCAATAAAACCAACTTTTCTTAGTATTCTTAGTATTCGATTGTTTGATATCAACAAACAGGCTCCAAATTGTCTTTTGTTTCTTTAAATTCTGTGTTCGAAATTCAAAAAAAGACTATTGAATGAAATTGTGAATGTGCCAGGTTCAAAACTGCATAAAAACTTTTTGCTCGACCTAATATAAAATTTTAGTTAGCACCAAACGAAACTGAAAATACAAGGTGGGCCAATAGATGTGTCCAGAAGTGTAGTTCTTTTTCCACTATGTGATAGACATAAGTTTCCAAATATCCTCATCAACCACTTGTGTGGCTGTTTATCTGTATGTCACAGCTTCAGCCCAGATTACCTCTGAGTCTACTGCATTGGTTCAGTTGAAATATGGTACACATAATTGGGAATTTCTGGGACCCAAACATGGATGCATAAAGTCAATGTATAAGTTTTGTATCCAGGGTCACATACAGGGTAGAAATCAGAAAATTAAAAACAAAGTTTTGCCCATTGTGCCATGTGACATATCAAAGGTAACAATGACTTTGGCTCCCCAGTGTATGTTTTTAATGTCTTCATAAAAATGTTATGTTTAAAATTAAAATTTACTTTGGGTTTGAAAACATTCCCAAAAAAGCAAGTCTGATTTCCCACCATAGCTGTTATACAAAATATTTTTCCAATTAAAAGTTAAAATGTGTCTTTGGGTTATTATTATATTCGTTGTTTATTTCTATTCCAAACAAGTCGATATATTTACTACCTAGTTCTGAAATGTGCAGGTGAGGCAGATAAAGATTGGAATTGCATCATGTGCACTTTGCTTTTAACATTTTGATACGTAATCCTAAAAATATCTCTGCAGGTGTAGGTTAAAGGTTAGGATAAAGATAGGTAGGTAAAAAAGGTCACTTTTCACAAAATATACAAAATCACTTTTCTGTGACTTGGTCCGCATACGAGTACGAAGTCACAGAAAAGCGTGGATTCTGTCAGTTCTCTGTCTTTTTCCTACTACTTAGTAAACCCTTTTTTTAATCGTTACTTTTCTTTGTCTTAGTTATTCATAAGTTAGATAAAGAATACCAATTAAAATCCTCTTGGATAAAAGACATAATTTTTTGCCCAATTTACAGACACTGGTTTTCAAAGAAACTGCATCAAAGTACAAGTAAACTTTCAAATCTCAATATTTTTGGAAATTCCTAAGTCATTCAAAAATATAGAAATCGGAATTATCACTACAAAAGTGACCCTTTACTGCATGATTTTTTCTTTAAGTTTGAAAAAAATATATATGGTAGGAAACACTAAATAAATGGACACGTGTTTCAGGATTTTTCTTTTTATTGAATAGTTTTAGAAAAAAAATCACTTTTCCACTTTGGATCATTTTTGGAACATTGAGCAGAAAATTAAGTTTAACACTTTTTACTTTGGATCACATTTGGTACATTGAGCAAAAATCAATATAAAAATAATGTTATAAAATATAATCGTAAAAATTATGTAGTATGGAATACTTCGAAACAATTTATTTTATCGTTGAGGCAAAGGTTGACTTTGCATTTTCGGCACTCCACGTGAGATCTACCATTGCATTCAAGGACCTTACAACGCTGTCTAGTGGACCAGACAGGCAAATGATCCATCTTATCTAAACGAACGTCCTGAGATGGCATTTTTGCTATGGACCCTCTCATTTTTTTTTGTTGAATGGATTGTTCCATGACGCTGGAGGATGGTCGACCACGTTTACTACTCGTTGCAGGTTTATAGGCATAGCACAAATCTTCACCTACCGCGCACTTGAAATCGGCTAAAGGAAGCCACGACTCAGCATTTTCAAATCTGCGCCTGTATAAAAGCCATGCATTGACTACAGTCATGTCTATAATATGGAAGAATATGCGATGATATTTTTTTTTGGATCTAATTTGGATAAACCACGTGAATAACAAAATAAGACGGTACATCACAAAACAAGCTAAGCAATTTTACATAGCATTGGTGCATTTTGGCACTAATATGGTACAAAGGAAGAAAGAATATTTCTGCATGTTGTACCAAATTTGTTCCATTCAGTTAGAACCACCTAAAACTAATTATTATTTGATAAAACAATAAAAACTTACCTAATTATCAATATTTAGATTATTTTCTTTCCTGTAGTATTTATTTTCAAGCACTATCACCGAGATTTGTATTTTTTACACAATTTTGAAAATCAACAACTTGCTCCGGACCGGTTCGTACTTGTTAACTGACTTTGACGAAGAAAGTAGTTCACACAACTTGCTCATAGATGGCGGTTTTATAAATAAAATGAAGCTCGTATGGGACGAATTTGACACAGTATGCATAAAACAAGGAAATCAGTTTGGAATTTAAAAATATTTAGGATAATATGGTTTGGTTCACTTATGAACCACAATGCGGTAAAGGGTAACCTTGCAAAGAAAAGTTACGCGTAACCTAACATACTTATTCAAGAAAAATAATATAATCATTGCTTATTTTAAATACTGTTCAACAAACGCACAGAAAGTTACAGATTACATAATCTGTAACTTTCTTTACATATGTATTATATATACATATATTAGAAAATGGGTAGATTGAAAACTTCCATCTACTTTGATGCAATTTATTTAAACACCAATAAGTGCATACAAAGAAAAACCGTAGGTTTATCTTTTGTTTACATATGAAAAACAATAGGGTTGTTTGTTTTAATGTTTTTCATATGTAAACAAAAGATAAACCACCGGATTTTCTTTTGTAGTTGAATTTCCCAACTCTTGAGCTCTTTAGTAAGTTAAGGTGAATAGTAAAGGGTAGAAATTTTAACGAACAGCTGGGAAGATGATTAGTTATTGTTAGTTATTATTAGTATATTATTAGTTATTGAGTTAGGTTTTTCCTTTAAATGCGTATTTAATTAATGTAATGCTTATAGCGTCCTTTAAGGATCACTATTACTTTCGTCATAGCTTCCCGCGGGTGCTCCACATAGCATAATTTAAACGCCTATGAAATATGGCTTTCAGAAGTTGTTTGAACACAAGTTCTTGATGTATCGAAGCGTCAAACCTTACTCTCATTAAAAAAATGACTAAATTAATTTCAAGCAACGTTTCGCGAACATCCAACAGCAGAGAGTCATAAACAAAGTTCGGAATTGCTATTGTACTGTAATACAGTTTATGTTTGAAATTCTACATCACGAGATATTTCTGAACGCAAGGTTAACAGAGTTAGCAACTATGTAGCATAATTTTACCGAATTGTAAACTAATGGTCTATTTATAATGTACTCCACCAAACCACTCTTGAAGCATCGAATCTCGGAATGGCTGACATGGTTCTATATTCAACTTCACTTGGACCTGAGGGAGGCTGGATCAGGAACTCAGGATCTTATGAAAATCGACCAGAAAGGGTCAATCCGGACGCTGGCTGGGACTGGTCGCATAGGTAATTAGCGTCCTACCATAACCTATCGAGCCACGATCATTATTAAAACTGTCCAAAATCCACCCATTGGCATCGGATCGGGCTACCTACGTATACGTGACGCGACGCAGGCACTTTGCTGGTGCTCAGCCAACGGCAACCAAGCGAGAGTCGTTAACCACAGCCCGGTTTAAATGTAGTGTTGTGTCAAAGGCTTATTGCCGCTACATCTGTGTAAGTACTGCTACTACGATCTTTATGTTAGCACCAAGTCAAATTCATCTCAGATGTCAGTCGTTGAATGAGCAGCGCTTTCTTGATTACCCTTGAAAACAAAGTAAGCTTTTATTTATTTAAACTTTATGTACAATAGTGGTACATGGGCGGACTTAATGCAACAAGGCATTCTCTACCAGTCAACCTTTGGGTTAAAAAGACAACACTGTGGTAGGTGTACAACAAATAAAAAAAAAGGCGAACTCAGAATATTGGCTGTCGTTTATTTGTTTTTTGATGAAATTGGATTGTCTCGTTACTAAAAATGGTTCGATACACCGCTGATATGGATGACGTCCAAAATCATGAACGAAAGAAAAATTATCCAGACATTCAAGTGGAAAAACAAATAAAAACACAATGCATATAGGCCCGAATGAATAGTAGTAAAATATTTATCTAGATCTTCTGACTGGCTGGAAGTTTAGGAGTCAGAGTACGGGTTCAATTGTTTTATTGTTAAACGTCTTTTTTGTATCGTAACGAGAGGGATCAAATCCAAATCTGTGTAATTAATACAGTAATTTAAGATGAGTAAAACGGCAATTATATAGGCGGGAATAGCGATTTATATTTCCACTGTAACCATTAGAAAGTTCAAGTTTTTAACGTCTTCATAAAAAAAACATCATCATGCCATGAGCACAGAACTTTATAGCAAAGTCTGAATCAATCTTTAATCCAATGTAAATTTCCGGGAAAAACTTTGAAGCCAATGAATTATTTATAATGTTATGTTGATTGTGTGCAAGCCTGTAATTTGGGGACCCAAAGACAAGGCCGGTTTTGGGTCCTTATAAAAGCCCGAAAGCTGCGTGGCGAGTAGGCGCGGGTGGCAGGATGCGCCGGGCGGGCGGCGCATCCGCCCTGCGTCAGTGCCGTCAGTCGCCCGCCGCCGCGCGCCCGGCCGGCCGCCGACCCTCCGTACGCCACCCTTGCCATAACACTAGTATGGCCTGCGATTTCCTTAAAGTGAAAATCTTGACTTAATAATACTACTACGAGTTATTGTTTCACATGTTTTTTGCATAAAATGCTGCAGTTATAGTAAAAAGAGATAACATTTGTTACATTGCCTTCATAGTTTATCGTTTTACGTTTGCAAATGAGATATTTATACTTTAAAAGTCTATATAATAATTATGTTCAAAAGTTGTTGTGCGCGACCGGGAAAAAAAATTACTAAAAGTAAATCCAAATCTGAAAATATGAATTCAAACTCAGAATCATATAATGAGAACACAAAGGAAAAGTTGCCGGCTACCGACGATAATAATACACAGGGAAAGGATGAATTGTCACCAACAATCAAAGATTCTGTAAAAGAAGAACTGGATTTAGGAAAGGAAGAAGAACTGTCTTTACCCGCCTGCCCTGACGAACCGATTAAAATGGAAAATATTGAAGAGGCATGCAATGACTCTGTCAGTGAAGCTGGTGAGGTAGACACTTTAGATCTCGTGCTCCCTAAAAAAGATTTGTCAAGAAAAAGGTATTCTGTAGATTACAAGAGGACTCGTCTGGATTTTAAGCGATTTTCTGTAGATTGTCGGCGCGATTCCGCTACTCTAGAAGAATTGGCGCGACTGGAGCAAGAACTTGCACGTACAAATGTTGATGTTCGTCCAGGAGGCCGACGTAAATCCACTGGGATATTAAAATCTACAACGAACAGTAGCAACGGCGGCTCAGAGCATCGGCTCAGTAATAAACAGGAGTCAGATACCGAAGATGACGAGGTATTTGAGGAAAGTGCTGCCAAATCTGGTGAAAATGAAGGGCCTCGAGATCCTCCAGCCACTCCGGTGGGTCGGGATGAGTTAGCGTTAAGAAGGCATAGATTCTTCTCGGATCTTGTTTGTGCTGCCCGCGCTGCTGTAGAACACCGTGTCCGCTTTGACCCGCTTGGACCTGTCGTTGCCGATACAGGTTAGTATTTATGGATAGAAGTACATTCAGATGCATAAACCTTTGAACATTTTTAACAGGCGCAACTCACTTTTGTATGACCCTAGAAATATCTTCTCAGTATAAAAACTCGTATGTACATTTACGCAATTTGTAAAAGCTTCGAAATTTTAGATTACTTTAACTAAATTAAAATTTAAACTGCATTGGTCGTAAATGTTTACAACATGACAAAACATAAATTATTGGTTTCTCCCATTGAAGGTGCCTAGATTTGTACCAAATGATGAGCGAAAATCGATTCGTTTGGCCGCTACCCAAGTATTCTGATCTTACTTCCTGCAAAATTCAACTTCATACAATCCATTTTCAAGATGTTTGAGATTTATTAAAAGTTAAGAAGTTGTTTTTTAGTTTGTCTTGTTTAAATAATATACTTACTTAAGGTTGATACTTAGAAAAATATAATTGAATTAGGTTTGTTAATTCTCCGCAAATACCCAAATTTCTGGTTACCTACACAAGCAACCAAACATTCGTAATAATGTAACACAGCAATCCACAATAGGCCCGCTTGGTAGGCGAGGATTATGGCCCACTCATTCGCAGAGAGGAGAATGTGTCCCAGCATTGGGAACGCTGTAATAGATTAGGCATGCTTACCAAATGCATTCTCACAACGGTTTTGCAATAGGATGGAACCAACAGGCAGCAAGGCAAAATACATAATTAAAAAATAAATATGTAAATTTATACATTCATATTTATTTTTTAATTATTTATTTTACTAAAACCGCTATAACTCAAATCTTTCAATACTGTTATGTTTTTATACGACATTTTTATGTCTGCTTTCGATATGAATCATAACAAGCTTTGGCAAGACCTGTCATAAGCAGATGATTTGTTCGGTCTACAAGCGTAATTTTTATAAAATCATTCAAAAAGAAACGTTTCTTTCGGTTTATTTGTGTTGTGAGAGCATATTGGTAGGCGTGCAAAGTCATTCAATTACGGTATAAACCAATTTATTGGCTATAGCCACGGATGAGTTAACTCTTTTATGATATCAATACCGACGCCGACGCGGGTGAATGCTATCAATTGACACTTCACCTTCATTTGTTACAATAGCTACCTAATCATACCAACACAGTCGGGCAATAGTGGAAATAATTAGGGACACAACACTGACTAAAGTTTGGTTAGAATCTAGTTGGTCTACTATAAAGTAGACAGTATAAATATGTCAACATTTTCATCGCTGGTACCAGCAACTACTTCGTGTTTCAACTTGGAATTAAGTCCCTTCGCTATAGAACAACTTTAGTCGAAGTTACGTAACAATAGGATCCGTATCCTTCCTTTAACCCCCGACGCAAAAAGAGGGGTGTTTTTAGTTTGACCGCTATGTGTGTGTGTCTGTCTGGCACCGTTGTGATATCCTACGGGTAGCTCTTGAACGGGTGAAGCGATTTGCATGCGGTTTTTTTTATTTAAACTGGTGTTTTCTAGCTATGCACAGTGGTTTTTAGACATGTTTTATTTTTAGGATATCCATTGATGTCCATGAACCAATAAGATAGGTACTATACTTTTATGTTTCTCAAGTATTTCGCCACAGTGTTTTCATCATCATTTTTTTACTCTTATCTCAATTTACTTGTGTGCAACATGACACATTCGAACATACTTCTTTTGTCTTTTTCTTAAACTCAGTAGTCACTTTCTTTCTAGATATAACATCACTACATAGTATAAAACAAAGTCGCTATCCGCCGTTTGTCCCTATGTATGCTTAGATCTTTAAAACTACGCAACGGATTTTGATGCGGTTTTTTTTAATAGATAGACTGATTCTTAAGAAAGGTTTATATGTATAATACATGCATATTATAGTAGAGGAAACATTAGTATCTACATTGCACTCGTGCGAAGCCAGGGCGGGTCGCTAGTAAGTACTATAATGAGGGTCAACATGCAGAACTTTGCGCAGAAGTAATAAGAAAGATGGTGTCTCTAAATTGGTCAAAGATTTGAAATGCTTTAATTTTAAGTAGCTTTTATGTAAAATAATATAAACCAATTTTAGGCTAATTCCGTCCGCACAATTAGGCTTATTGGATTACACAGGGCCTAATGAATTACGCGAAAAGTAAGATTAAGTTTAACCTACTTTTTAAGCCCTTAAATAAACAATTAACTAATTAAAGGTAATTATTTTTAATAATATAGGCTTCAGTATAATTACATAGGTACTTACTATCTATTAATGAAGTTCTTTGTGGATGGAGGCCATTTGTGCAGCTTAGGTTAATGATGAACGTCGCTAAAACATATTCAGCGTACTAATTTAGACTTACTTTTAAATTATTGTGTTCGTACTCGTAATGCCTTGTGTTATTTTTTAGCAGTTCTCAATTATTAATAATTGAAAAGTTTCAAATCAATAAATCCAAAAGACTTCTATGATTTAATTTTATTCGGATGGCAGTTCGCGTAAATACATTATTTTATTGTTCATACCTGATATCTACACAACTATGCTTGCAATTCTGATAAACCGATCAATGATATTGGAATATCAGCCATTCGTAGAAATACTATAATGGTTCACTTGAATATCTTACTAGTTATTCATTTGACATTTGTCTGCACAATAACCTTCAGTTGTTGGGTTTTAATATCTCTCATATCCAAAAGTTTTCTTGTTGACTTTAGTAAGACTTTTGTTTTATTTGAGAAAATATTTCTCGTAGTTGACCTTTCTTACTGTATGTGAAATAATAAAATGTACCTACTGATATTTTGCCCCCAGGGAGCGGACTTCGTAAAGATCACATGAAATAACTCAATGCGGAAAGTAGATTATATTTCAACTTGTATATTGTTTATAAGTCAGTGCTAGTCAAATACGATCCCTCGTTATTTTCATATCCATGTTTGTTACTGTCCTCAGACAAGAAGTTAGCGCTAAGTTGGTATTGTAATAATATTGAGGACTTATTTAAGTAAGGATGGATAGGTAGATAAACATAAACTTGAGCGTCTAAACCATAGAGTATACTGATCATTTTATCTTGTAGGAATCTAGTTTTATTAAATTATTAAGCTGTTGTCAGACCTTTAACAGAGTCTTTGATTTATGGAAATTAAGGCAGAGTTTAATTATAAATCTTTGTTGGTACACATTACAGCTTCACAGGCTTTACTGTAATGTAATCATTCATATTATATTTAATTTTGAATCTTGTCTTGAGATATTAATTAGAAAATTATTGCCTGCCTGCCTCTCTCAGCAAACAAATCTATAGTAATATTTATCCATACTTAATATTGTAAAAGCGTAAACTTAGCGTAACGTAACAAAATAGACACAAGTAGACAGAGTTACTTTCTCTGTCTACATGTGTCTATTATGTTACTACTTTAACGGCTGATCGGATTTTAATGAAACTACGCAAACGGTTAGACTTAGTGCTGGAATAGGTCATAGGACGCCTTATCTCGGGTTCTCTGCAAAAATTTCCGATTTTCATTAGTATTTTCACAAAATTTGATCAGAATAGTCCAGTGTTGTAGAGTGTGTGTGTAATCAAAAAGAATGCCATCATGTCTTCTTTCTCTATTACCTATTAACGAACAATTTACTGTGATGCCTTTAAACATTAAGTTGATTGAATACTAGCTTTATCCCGAGTCTTCGCCCCCGTGGTTTTTCCCACTCCCTATTATTATATACTTTATTGTACACTTTATAATAAAAACAGGAAAAACATTCACTCCCTATGGCATTCATTTAAAAGATAGTGTAGCTTTCTATGAGTGGAATAATGTTCGTAATAAGTATTTCCGTTTATGTTCGTAATAATGTTACATATTTATAATGTTACTCTAAATGTATTTTTCTGAAGATCAGCTCATAGATCGTGCACGAAATTAAATATGCACGAGTATCAAGCCCGGTACTGGTGCAGCGGTGCGGTGCGACTAGTGATTGGTTCGGCTGTTGTCAGTTTCTGCTACGCGTATCTTATGCTGTCATCATTTATGAGCGGTACGTCACCTATTGAATGAGTCACAGCACTCGCAGCTATAGTTCAGTGTCAGTCGAAGCGCTCGCGTTCGTAAGAGCTCGTAGTTCGGCAATCGTCGTAAAGTTTCTAGAGAACGGTTGGCGGACACCCGCTTAGTTTCTGAATCATCGTCACACATCCGTCCGCGTTGATCCCACCAGCTCCCGTCAGTGTACGACGACGCACGCGCATGTTGACACGCATCGTGCCTTTACTAACAGTGCATGAAAAACAACGGTTAAGTGCTCTGAAAGTGTTTTTTTCTGTGCTTACAATTGGTTGCTATACGGATCGTTTTCCCTAGGAACTGGTAAGCTACACAATTTTTATTTTTTCGGAACAAAATTACCGGTGTTATTTATTTTCAAATTATGAGTAACTAAACCTAGTTGTTAGATAAAGAAGCTATTTAGCCGTTCTGTACACGTTCAGTCTAACATTGTATTATACAAATTAAGTACCCACACGATAAAATTGCTAATTTAGCGGCTCGTTCCAACAATATAGCGTGTTTTCCTGCAAATTGCGCGAGCTTATCAATGTTACTAATGTAAGGGACTGTCGCCGGACGTCAGGCAACACAAGTTATGTCAGTGAACTTAATAGTTTTGGAGTGACCATAATAGTATACCCATTGAGGGCAGACATTGATTGCCTATGTCCATGTGCATTCTACTGATAGAGCCTTTTGTAAGGTATGTGAGTGTACCTATAATATACGTAAATGTTTACGTGAATAACCTGTTTAATACTTATTCATGAAAACGTAAAGAAACATTACAGATTTAGGTGAGTAAACTCAATTTCTTTTTTATATAAAAATAACTGGAACTATCCATATTATTTATGATGAAACATAAAAAAGTTATATGGCAGGATAGTGATAATGTTATCGATGAATCTCCATAAAAATATAGGAAACGATCCTCCCATACCACTTCCTACAAACATATAGGCTGATTCATTAAAAAATAACCATATTATTAGTTTTAAGTGGATACTGATTAGCCGATTTTAAATATGTACGAATTCTCAATACTAAGAAAGTTTAAATAAAGAGTCTACTAATTAATATTTTAAGTAAGCATGATTCTGTCCTTGTAATCAGTAGAATTTGTGGGTGTGATGGAGAAGTCGATTCAGATGTTGTCCAGGATGTTTCTCCATGCTCTGGCAAGCGATTCCAGTCGCCATTGTTCGCTATACAACGGTCTGCTCATGTGGAAAATTCATAGTGGGTTAGGTATCTGCTATTCAATTCCATATTGCGGTAAATGCCGCCGCATCTGTAATCCGTTTGTCCTCTTTTTGTGTTGCCATGCAAATAAGATTCGTTTGAATATTTTAAATCTGTATAAAGGGATGTAGACAACAAGTCAGTCACAATTATATGAAAAGAAACTTATTTTTTTTAGCAAAGTAATTGGATACGAAATCCATGCGAAGGTATCGAAACCACTAGTAATTTAAGTATACATAGCAAATGTCTGGTCTTATGTCTGTCTAACTCAAAAAGGTATACCCATTTCATTTGAAAAAGGTGAATTACTGAACTGAACCTACCCTCGCGGTCAAAGGTTTTTTGTTTTTTAGTATAAGCCTGTTGATTACGAACGTAACTCAGCAGTCCTTTTCAAGCCTGTTTTGTAATTTGTACGACGGTGCGTAAAGTTTTAGAAAGGGAACTTTACTAACGTCGTTCCTGTAAAACTGAATTCAGTCGCATTTACCACCTGTTCAGATTGGAGGCTGCAAAGAAGCTTTCTAATTTGAACATAAATCAAGACAATTTAAGACTCAGTTATCCAGACGTACCTATTTTGTTTTAATTAAGTAAATTCGAACGGTGTTAGTCGCGATGTTGATAATGTAAAATACCTTCAGTGTTGCTGATCCGAATCAAACGGGCGGATTTGACCAGCTGGCACCTATCCCAAGCGTAATGTAAATATAGAACGGACTATATTGCTGGAAAGCACTATGACATCAGTGTTCGTAACAGTTTTCCATTCCATACAGCAGCTGCCCTTGAAAAAAATAAATACTATTGTAAGATAGATCTTGAGTATCTACATGTATCTGTATATGTACTGGCATACAATTTGAGTGAGTTTCACTACAACATCCATCGGAGCCATGTGCTCATTAAAAATGTATATGAGTCATTTAGTTGGGTGGTGGTTACGGCTTACGAATGTAGAGCAAGTTGTGAGGTGCCCACTTTCCTTTCTACCTCCACCTAGACTTTTCAGGAGTGATGCTCTAGTAGTTCTTAACACTTCACGTTTGACGTAGTCGCCGTTTTATATGAGACTTATTTAACAGTGAGAAGTTTAATACATTTTGTTGATTAAATGTATTTGAGAAATGTTGTTTGCGCCTATGGTTAACAGGTTTAATTTTTTCTATAAGTTCGTGTCCATACTTCCGCTAAAGAACTTTCCTATACCATTTTGTTTTGAAAATGGAGGCTTCTGTTGCCTACATCTCGATAAAAACACATCCTTTAAATTTTATTGTGGACCCGGTGTTCCCCAAGCTGTTCATTTGCACCCTCGAAGAAGGTTCAATATAAACCTTTCTATTCCCTGGACAGATAAAGGCGTTATCATCGGTGAAAAAAAGATAACCAACCTCCGTTTTGCCGACGATATAACCTAAAATTAAGCAAGCCTCGAATTTGGACTTCGCATGAACATGTCAAAGGCCAAACTAATGCCCGCCCAACATAAACTGTATTTAGGGGGTGTAGAGATTGCATATGTTCCGGAATACATCCCCTTAAGTCATTCATACATCATTCTAGGCGAGACAAGAAAAATAAGTTGCTTGCCGCACCAAAAACGTCTGGAATAGCTATTGGTCGATGAAGCCTCTGATGAAAGGAGACCTTCAAATTTACCATAAACAAGAATTGAATGTGCATCGTCCCTGTTCTTGCATACGGCGCTTAAACCTGTGTTTGACAGCTCAGCAGAGGTTCAAGCAATTGATCAAGGTTTGCCACTGAGCAATGTAGTGTAGCATTCTGTTGTTGTTTCTACAGATGATTTGCTGTCAAGATTTTTATATTTGATCAGTAATAAAATATCTCATTGCCAAGGCAGCGGGCGTGGTGTCAGCTAGGTGCTAGTAATTTATGAAACATTAGTCAAGTACAAATTGAGCCGAGGCAGTGCGTGGTATAACTTGCTTGTCTTACTCATTCTCCTAGCTCATTGTTGCAATGCCTAAATATCTTGCATTCACACACAGCTTTTATAAAAGCTTCGTTAGATCTTTTAGATCTTTGCCAAAGTGGACTTAGTGAGAATTCCAAATTACTTGGTCACATTGAAATAATTGGCCAGGCGATCTCTAAAGAATATTTTAGCTCCTCTTTAATTTAAGATTCTCTTAATCAAAAGGAAAATTTCCATAAATTAAAACATTATTATGTTGTACCTACCTTCAGAAACGTCTTTTGAGGCTGTGTTTACATTGGAAATTACGTTTATTAATATCTGCGATATAATATTAGGTTGAGGAAAAAGTCTTTTCGCATTATTGTATGTATGAACTTGTAATAAAATCTCTTTGGCTATACTATTTTTATCGGGCTGGTTTTAATATCATTGAAAGTTTAAATTTTAAAGAACATAATTCCAAATTCAAATTAGGAAAATGTTTGATTTTCATTTGTTTTTCGTACAGTCAAGATGAGTGAATGTAATGAAGAAACTCGATACATTTTAAAATTTTACTACAAAAAAAGTAAAAATGCGACGCAAGCCTCGGAAAAAAATTTGCGATGTTTATGGACCTAGTGCAGTGTCTGTGAGAGTAGCACTTTGGTTTAAGCGTTTTCAATCCAGAAATTTTGATTATTATTACGGATAAAATGGATTCCATTTTTGAAAAAGTGGAGCAAGATCGGCATATCAGTAGTTACGACGTAGTTGAAGAACTGGGAATTGACCACAAAACAGTTTTGGCGCATTTGAAAAACATTGGGTTCACAAAAAAGCTCGATATTTGGGTACCTCACGAGTTCACTGAAAGAAATCTAATGAACCGTGTACTCATTTGTGATTCTTTATTACGAAGTAATGAAACCGAACCATTTTTGAAGATACTGATAACTGGTGATGAAAAGTTGATCACTTAAAAGGTCGTGGTCAAAGGCTGGTCAGGCTTCACAGACTGTGGCGAAACAAGTTAACTCGCAACAAGGTTATGCTGTGTGTGGTGGGATTGGAAGGGTTGGGATTCATTATGATTTGTTACCACCAGGCAGGACCATCGATTCTGAACTCTACTGCGAACAACTGATGAGATTAAAGCAAGAAGTTGAGAGAAAGCGGCAGGAATTAATCAACAGAAGGGGTGTGGTTTTTCATCATGATAACGCTAGACCTCGCACATCTTTAGCCACTCAGCAAAAATTAAGAGAGTTAGGCTGGGAGGTGTTAATGCATCCGCCGTATAGTCCTGACCTTGCACCTTCAGATTTCCACCTGTTTCGGTCTCTTCAGAATTCTTTAGGCAGTGTCAGGTTAACATGACGAGAGGACTGCCAAAACCACTTGTCGCGGTATTTTGATTAGTAGTTCCAAAATTTCTATTGCAATGGGATCATGTCCCTACTACCTACAAGATGGCAAAAAGCTATCGAGCAAAATGGTACTACATAAACAAATAATAAACTATATTAAAAACTTTTTAACAAAAAAATACAACCGACTTTTACACAAAAAATCAAAAAAGTTCAAAATAACTTTAATTTCGGAACTCGGTGTTTGTGGTTGCTTTTTCGTTTTTTGAACACCGACTTCCGAAATTAAAGTTATTTTGAACTTTTTTGATTTTTTGTGTAAAAGTCGGTTGTATTTTTTTGTTAAAAAGTTTTTTATTTTTCACTTTTTAGTGGTGCCTACACCCCCTCCCCTCCCCCAATCACATTGGTGTAAAAAAAGTACTGCTCCTTTGCAGAATACACTAAGAGGTCGTCAATGTAGACAATGTAGATATTTCTTTTAGATTTTTCGAAAACCGCTTGGTTGATTTCGATAAAAAAAATATTTTTCACTTTTTAGTGGTACCTACACCCCCTCCCCTCCCCCACCTAAACGAACCAATCACATTGGTGTTAAAAAAAGTACTGCTCCTTTGCGGAGTACACTAAGAGGTCGTCAATGTAGACAAAGTAGATATTTTTTTTAGATTTTTCGAAAACCGCTTGGTTGATTTCGATAAAATTTTCATGGGACCATTTGGGAAGTATACCCTTTCCAACAAAAAAAGAATTTTTCAAATCGGTTCACAAGCGACGGACTTATGCGCGAACAAACATAAAAAAAAAAAAATACAAACATCCGAATTGAGAACCTCCTCCTTTTTTAGAAGTCGGTTAAAAATTTTGTGAATTTTCTTAAAAAATGCTAAGAAACTTTTTCCCCAACCTATTATTTAAACTGTCAAGTCTAGAGAAGTAAAGTAGGACAAACGAGCTCTTATTGGTCATACGATGCTGTCCTACACATATTGTGGTGTCACACGTTTGACACATGGCTAACCAAAAGTGTATGTTGCACGCCAGATGGTGCTTAAATGTCCTCTAACGAGATTCTGAATCAATTAGAGATTTGTACTAATAAAATCAATAGGTATACAAAAAAAGGACTTTCATTCGCCTGCCCAAAATGTATCACTAAATAGGCTTATTTACGTCCTACCAATCACGGATCATCATAATATTGCCGTGACAATAATACAATTTCCACTACACGTAAAATGTATGATTAGTACCATCGTTTAGGAAGCCCAATACTCAATCGTAGCGCATGGATATTTCGTATTAATTAGGCTTTGATTACCAACTAATTGCTCTAAAGCAAATTATCCTATTAACGGTAGCCATAACTGATACATAATATGTACATAGGTGGGAGCTTTTAGTGTACAAGTATTGATAGATGTATAAAGGCAGATATAAAAGTGACCTTTTCATTACCTACTTCGTTTTGTTCGGTAATCTAGTATTGAGAAAACGATTATTCTCGATTGATTTAAGAAACTTATGTATTCGGCATAATAATTAAGCTTCTACATTTCTAACTGTGCTAAACTTCGGCCCCTAAGAAAAACTGAGGAAATCAAATTATAAATGTAAGGGGGCCAATTAGAAACGTGATCAATTTCAACTTTCGTCTTGTCAAAGAGACAGTTAATGAGTAATGTAGAGACTGTACAGATAGAAAAAATAAACACGGATGTTTATTATTAATACATGAGTAAATAAATTAACGATAATTTTGGTTTATCTTTATAAGTCTCTGTTCCTGCCTACATGTCATTATAATAATTGTAATCAAATTGTACTTGTTTTCTACTGTTCTTCCACCAACGGGAAGGAAAACGAGTTAATATATATAAAAAAAAAATGTGTACACATTTATATTATTTGGGATAATAAACACAATGTATAAATAGTAACCAACCCGCACTGGGCCCGCGTGGTGGATTACGGCCCATTCCCTCTCCTAGAGAGGAGGCCTGTGTCCCAGCAGTGGGAACGTTAAAGGCTGATTATGATGATGATAAATAGTTATAGGATACATTGTGTTTCCTTGATTTTAGTTGTCATTATGTTATTGAATTCAGAAGTTGGTCCCTAGACGTATAACTAATCTGGAAGTCGCGTTCATGCAGAGCAGAGAGATTTCCTGCCCAATATTGAGTCGACAATCTTCAAAAATCGTTTTCTCTCCGTAGGAGTTGGATACTGTGGGAGGCAAACAATTTAATTTGATGACAAGATAAGAATGTCAGCATTTACACACAGAATTTTACTTCGTCTGCGGTTTTTCGTCGCGCTGTGTGGTTTCTGATTGGGTTGGAATACTGAATGTTTCGTCATAAGTATAGCATAGTGTATAATTATTGTTGTCTCGATCTCATCTCGTTACACGCGTGCATTCGTGCGTGGCGGGCTATAAATAACTTGGAATTTATGTATGTACATATATCCTTATAACGAGCATACTAAACGTTTCTTCCTCTAGTCGTAAATTAACATATAATCATCATATTAATTCACGCGCTTAAACCTTACATTTTACTGAATTTTGTACGTTTATTGACAAGGTAAACTCAGCAAAACTTTTAATGACACCTTGAAAAATAAAGAACCTTGCCTTACTTGTTGTCGATGTCTGCCTGCCTGCCAGAGCTAAACTTTTAAACTTTCATTAAACATTTGTTGAGTCAGCAGTCTTCGTTTAAAGTTGGTTATTTTGCTTATGGTTATGGAGGGTCGATGGTTCATAATATTCAACAAAACGAGTTAAGGCAGAAGCATTAACTGATATCTATAATACTAATAAAAAATAAAAGCTGAAGAGTTCGCTGATCTCAGGAAATACTGATTCGAATTGAAAAATGTTTTTTAGTGTTTGATAGCCCATTTATCGAGGAAGGCTCATAGGCTATTAGATAGAGATAGCGTATATGTACCTATAACATCACGCTACGACCAATACGAACAGAGTATTCATTAAAAATATGACGCAGACGAAATTTACGGGTCAGTTCGTGATTAATAGTAGTTGAAACAGATGCTCTTACAGAATCCATAATTTTATTGCGCCTTAGCATTAAGCTAATGCTAGAATATCTTATATAACATTACGCCAACGACAATACAGTCGTAGCGATAATTAAATCAAGAATGAGTATGATGAGTTCGTACTCATCATACTCATTATAATACTTGATTGAAGATATCGTCATCTTATTTTCTCGTGTCGTGTTGTTAAATATTAGAACCTTTAGTTTATTACTCTTCTTGTTCTGCAAATATTCTGGAAATCGTTACCCGGCAGTTCTTTTGAGAAAAAATAAGAAAACTCTTTTGTAAAGTTGATTATGTAAATAATGTTTACGTTAGGATGAGTTTCATATTTAGATTTGAAGTGGCATTGGCCACGAAGAAGATGTACGAAAATAAACGATGCTGAAAGTACCCATTTTAATATTTTAGTAGGTATTAAACTAATTTTTGTGTATGTCTGACTGGAATGTGCCCTGGTGGTTGGGAGTCTCATGCTCACTCAAAAGTCTCTGATGGTGGCGTATGTGTTTCATTCATCATTTGGCTCCCATCAGCTAGGACTGGGCATCTATCAACTGCCACGGTTTATTTTAATTATTTGTACTTTGAATTGTCCCTTTTACTACGGATGCCTGTATCATACACGTTTTTCTACATCGTACTCACATATGTATATGAATCATTTCAACAAGAACAATGTATCCACAACTTTGTAACGATTTATTATTTAAAAGAGTGTCCGTGGACTTTCTTGCACGTTGTTCTCCATAATATCTACGCTTTGGAACATGCAAATAGCTTAACGTCTTTCGACTGACCGACCTTGACAATTCAAAATTGCCTCTAAATGGTTTAATTGAAATAAATGCTTCGAGTTTAAATGACTGAATTAAGCATCATAGTTTTCATAATTCATCAAAATCATTGGCTAAAGAGAAACAGCTATATTTGACAAAGTTAGTAAAGTAGTCTCGTTTTACCGATGAATTTGAAATGAATTTACAAAAGAATTGAAATGAAATAATTCTACCGTTTCTTATTAAAGGGGTGAAAATGGATTTGATGGTCTTGTAACTGTCGGAAATTTTGTTTTCGTATTATTGTAATTTAGTAAGTTAAACAAAGTTTGATCAAAGCCTAATAACAAACAAAAGCTGAGGGCTTTAAATGAAGTTTTAAGATTCTTTGGCAGACTAAAACGCTGTGTATTTCGTATAAAAGTAGGTAACGGCTACTTTAAGTGTTACCCTGGAAATGTTCCAGTATTATTTATTTGTCGCTGAGCTGACAGTCTCGAAACTGTAAACATTCTTTATGTCACACCTAAGCACAGGTATTCGTACGTAGGTAAGCATACCTAAGTATGTAGTAGGTAAGTACTACGTAGGTATAGAGGTATAGTTTCCGTAATAATATCCATTTCAACGGTTTCTGCACTTGTACACTAATGCGAACCCAAAAACGTCCTTGAATGTAAGCAGCAGCCCTACCATGACGTCTTAAATCCATCATGATTCCTGTGTCAGAGAGAGACGGAATTATACAAGACGAATAGCACTATTCCTTTCCCTCACACTGAATCATGATAGCATTGGTACTTCGTAGTACGGCTACAGTTCAGTCAGTTCATAACTTAAGACCTTGCCGGAGCGCAGCGTGTTGAGGTCACTTTAAAAAAAAAATCCTTTACCAGTGATGACATGATGACATCTCAACCCGTTCCGTCAACCTTATCATAAATTATATTGTTGTTTACTTAATGTAAAAATGAGGATTTTTGCACACACAAGAACATTGGAGTACAGATCACTGATATGAGATGGGGTCAAATGATAACCAAGCATCCCTCGCCTGAGTAGTCTGAAGTGCTTTGTTATAAGTGTTACTCGGATAATTATTTTTTCTTGAACCATACCGTTCCTGCCTAACGATGCGAGTTATAATTCAGCGAGCGTCGCCATTTCTTTTTAATTTAACGTTAATGAGCCTTTGTTGCGGACGACAAGCTATTTGTGAAGACAGATGGGTCTACTGTGACGTCTTCGCAAAATCTATTCAGACATTTCTTCGCGTTGATTGTTTTGCTCTGTTGCACATCAACGTTGAGTGTTTTCACGTTAACCGTTTATCTTGTTTAGCGTACATCTATGTGTATTAACTACGCACTGTATTTCCTCAATATTTTTCTTATTGATGTAAAATCAAGGTAGAAAGCCTATTAAACATAATGCGAGAGTGTGAGAACTCCCTTCAGATGTAAGATCTGATAAAATTCGCGTACGCTAAGGTACTTAAACAGGTACCCAAAGGCTTATGACGGTCTTTATTATTGATTTTCTCGAACCCTTGCCTTCCATTATTTAGATCATACGGTACATCTACCTTATTTATTACATTAGCGTTGTTTAAAAATAGGTACATAATTGGTATGACTGGCATCGTTTGCTAAATCTTAAGGAATACTGATATTGCTGTTTTAATACCAATAATGGCGTATGCAAAAATGAAATGTTTGATCCACAAGCTCATGTTCTAGATGTTGACTTATATCTTTTTATTTTATAAGTTTAATTTTATGTTGCTGAAAAGTTTGAAGTTCATAAACATGTCTCGTTGACGCTCTATAAGTATTTACATACGAGTCGTATATATCTACTGTACATTTTCTTGATGCGGGTTCGTAATTTTAAATTAATTTCAGGGTCTACGAACTAATCTTAGTTCGTAGACCCTGAATGGATCTCCATTAACGGATCACACAAAGCTCTGTACATATATTCTTGTTTGTACCTATACATTCTCGTGTAATCTATACTAATATTATAAAGCTGAAGAGTTTGTTTGTTTGGTTGTTTGTTTGTTTGTTTGTTTGAACGCGCTAATCTCAGGAACTACTGGTTCGAATTGAAAAATTCTTTTTGGGTTGAATAGACCATTTATCGAGGAAGGCTTTAGGCTATATATCATCACGCTTAAGCCAATAGGAGCGGAGCAGCTATAAAGAATGTTTTAAAATCGGGGATTCCACGGGGACGAAGTCGCGGGCATCAGCTAGTGTTATATAAAATATTTTAGCAATAGCTTAATGCTAAGGCACAATAAAATTATGGACTCTGTAAGAGCATCTGTTTCAACTTCAAACTATTCATCACTAACTGACCCGCCAACTTCGTCTGCGTCATATTTTTAACTAGCTACTACATTCTCGTGTAATAAAAAATAAAAGCCTTTACGGTTATACGGGGTCTGTTGCGAAAACATCCCGTTACATTTTAGCTGAGTCGAAATGCATACATTTCAAGCCCAGATTTTATAATTATTAAAATATCGAAAGGCAGACTTGAGCCCTTATTAAACTCTTGTGTTGCGGAGTTGGCTGAACATATTAATTTTCATTTTCCGGTAGTAAAATAATATAAGGGGCTGTAATATTGGACCTATTGCATGTTGAGAGAACTTGACCCGATTTACTTATGAAATACTTTATACCTATTCCCATTTACATTCAACACTTGCGTTTTATTCACCCTTTCCACCTGGCGGATTATGTTTTAACTAGGTTATAGGGATTTTTACGATGTTAAATTGATATTCAAGCAGCGTTTTTTAATTAAAAAGCAACAGGAGCTATAAAATTTATCATACCTGAAGTTTTTAAATTCTTATTCATCACTTGGCCCTGTTCCTAGAATTTGCTAGTTTTGAGACAGTTAATATGTCTAGTCAGCGGACGATGTATGGGCTTGTTTATGGTTTTAACGCCAGCTTTATGGTTTTGTTTACTTACGTCATAGATAAGTATCGATTTGTTTTTCGCCACAACCATTTACCTCTCCAATGGGTTTGAATCTATTTAAACATAGTTTTCAATCGTTCAATCGATCTATTCGAATTTGTTTGATGTTAGCAGATAACATTTATGTATATGATTTAATAAAATATTCGCGAACGCGTTTCTTGTGGGCCGTGAAAGCTTCTTTTGACATATTTTTATGACGGTAATAGCATCAGCTTAAACGACCTGGAATATACTAAAAATATAAACTTACGCTCGATTTGTTTTCTGTCTGTCTTTACGGAAATCCATGAAAAAAAAATGTATACCCTTATTGATCGCGGGGCTAACTGGGAGAATCCGTTTCTTTTTTATGTTAATTTTTAAGAGAACAATCTGCTGATTGAACCTTTTGGTATTGAAATTGACGGCCTTTCTTTGGATCGGCGGAGTAAAGGTCTATTGTAGAATAAAGACGTAAGAAACCAATATATTTGTCACTAATCCTGGTAACTTCCGACGAAATTGGATAGTTTAACTTTAGCAATACTGATGCGAGTCCTTCTATCAATCTGCCTAGACTTTTGTCAACCAAGTACACACGTTTATTGGTGTGGATACCAGTCGTTTACATGGAGCGTCTGTCTACCTGACCAAAATCCATCCGTATTGAACATGGTACTCCTTGGAAAGACTGGTGTCAGATTTGAGGCTCCTGACGACCCATATCGACTGTCTGACAGATCTACAAATGACAGCCAGGAACAACAGCTAACGTGCTTTGTACTGTTAAGAATTGTATTTTATGATTCGAAATTAATGAGATTTCCCCAAAACATATTTTCAGATAGATGTAGGTGTTTAGCAGCTCTAGTCCCTAACTTATTTGTCTACATTTATCAATCAGATCAGCAGTATGAGTTATGTAACCTTGAACGGAGCCAAGAGTAGGCCCTTGGCTTAACAAAACAGATATACGTATGTTACTCCTGTCGAAAGCAAAAGTTGTATGCTGGCTTTCCTATATTATCAGGCATTCGTTTTATCTAGGTGTAATTTACACGATTACGGTTCTTGAAAGACACGTTATCACATTATCATATCTTAGTGAGTCAGTCGATAGTGAGCGTTCAACCAGAACCTAAGTGACTTAGGTGTGTAGTTACAAGAAACTCAATTATTTAGTGATTTACTCTCGTCCGACCTTCTTTGCTACAATGGACGAGAATACAAGGAAAAATATGAAACATCTCATCAAGATGTTTGAAGCGCGCGTCGATAAGGAAGGGGAAGATGCAGCGGATGTTAGAGAAATATCGCAAATGACTGAGGAGGCCTTCAACACAGCTCTAGGTACCTATCGTTCATTCTATTTTTGTGTTTAGTCCTGCATTATTTATTGCAAGACAAATGTCGCTAATAATGCTCAGTTACTAAAATTACCTATAGATTTCTACGGATACTTCTGTTACCTCTGAAGTCTTCTTAGTTATACTAAGTTCCTTCTTCGTAAATGCTTAATGCCGCTCCATTTTGTTGCCACCGCAATTCATTAATTTGTTTAATTTGAATTTGGCCAGCAGACAAACTCCCGCAGGCTTCGAGCCTTTTCTCTCTGTGATTCGTTGAACAAACCGTGTTCATCGACTTAGGTTATTTACTTTTAGGTACCTACTTACCTAAACAGGCACTTACCTATAGTGTAGAGTATTTTCCACTTACTCCCATTTCAAACTTCTACTAAGTCATTCAAAGATAACTTTGATAGAACTATGTGTTTCAGTTGGAAAGTTAAATGTTTGTTATTCATTAATTATAGGAATGTTTGCTGAAATATTGTAATAGACTACAAACTGTAACGAATCTGGAAAAATCATCAATTAGTAAGAGTACCTTTGAATATCTTAAATGGATAGGTCACAGGGCGGTATAAATTTCCCATTACGAAAGGCCATTTCTTTGAGTTTATGATGTGCTTGTTATTCGTCAAGGTCGACTGAGTGCTTTGTATTCAGAGGGGCTTGGTTCTAAACAAAATAGCAACAAAAACAAAAAGTAATGAAACTTCGTATTGGAAGAACTAAAATACATATAAAGTAGCCAGAAAGATTCTGTCTCCTCATAATAAAGCACCTACATACATAAAACTTGTCGCGTCAGCCCCCAGGGCGCCGTGTGCGGTGTAGTCTCGTGTGTGAGCTCGGTGTAGCCATTGTTTCGCGCAATTAATTTTAACCCCAGCCAGCGCCTCTGCTTTTTATGAAACACTATGTATGCGGCTTTATTTGCGTGGAAATTATAAATGTTAGATACATCAAGAATCTCTACTCTTTAATACAACAAATTGCAGGCCTATACCTCTGGCTGCTTCATCCAGTTGTCACCAGCTAAGATAATCCGTCATAATGTGAACTTCAAAAAATTGTTATTGTCAAATTGTTCAAAAAAATGTTCTTGTTCAAATTGCTATTTACTCAGATTCAAGATAAATGTATAAATTTAAATAAGTAAGGGTTCATCTATTTCTATAATTAACATTGACAACCGGGCGAAGATCTTATAAACACCAGTTTATATTTTACAAGAAAGTTAAAGTGTTTATTTTAAAACCACATATAAATGATGGGACGCTATTTATATGGTCAGTTTCTATGCTAGTGTGTCACAAGCAAGTTTATGTTGAATCGTGTTAGAAAGCCATTGCACAAATACTTTTTTTTTGTTCCAGAGATTTAACTTTTCTTTTGATTACATAGTTGCCACTGCCTTTAAGGCTGATTTTTCAACAGTCTTTTTCATCAGAATTAAACTAAACGGAAAAAATCTTTATTTTTCACGTTTTCTGTATAAAAAGTGTGAAAATGCCGTTTTTATTCGTCACGTAAAACACATCTGTCTATTGCAATAAATAATATAATATATGTAATTGCCCTAAAGAATCCAAGCCAAATAAATTTGTATCTAGTGTCAAGCTAATAGATGAAAACTAGTTTGTCCGTTTATATTTTTGTAGAAGGCAAACTCTTGATGATTAAATTCCGAAAATATGTATTATTTCAGTGATAGCAAACCACAATATCGCTGGGTACCTATCTACTTTTTTCCCGGAAACAATCACGGTCCCTATGGTATAGGCCACCGCAGCAAAACTACGTTGCTGCAAAATGACTAACTTGAAATGAATTGTTGTGTCGATATTTCGCAGCCATATCATAGGTATAACGCGCCGTATTAAAAGTAGGCGCGCGCGAATTGAAAAAAACGTCGCTGTAATGCTATGCGGCTACCTCACGTTCAGCCGGATTGTGGTGGCGATACGTTCAACAAAGCGGCGTCCAACGTATAATGGTCTGGCAGATTCTTAGGCCGTTTTGGGCCTAAGCATCTGCCAGCCTAATAGGCTAGCATCATAAAAGGGTGGTTACCGTGTGATGAAAATGTTTATATAATATTCGCTTGCTTCGCTCTCTCAGCTCCCTTCGCTACTTGTTCCTGTTGTACCTGTTCAATTTATTAGCTGATTAAACGGCGCCGTTCAATTAAAAGGGTAGGGTGTCAATTAAACGACTGATTAAGCTAGTTGTTGGAACTGAAACATTCAAAGCGGGGTATCGACGATGCGCCTGTTTAAATTGGGTTCCACGTTACTAAGCCGCTTTGACGAACGCAAAGTGCTCATTCAATGTGGCGTACTTTATTTCAGACGAATATAATTGAGCTAATCGTGAGGTAGCCGTATTCAATTGTAACGGCGTTTTTCAATCCGGTACGCCAACATGTGATATGGCGTGTTATTCCTAAGATATGGCTGTGACAGATACAAACATACCAAAATATTGGAAAATCGATACTGGGAAACACCATAGGACGATTATTTAAAGTACTGAATGTGCAAGAACACAATATGGTTCTAAAAATACTGTCGCGATTTTTGTAAAATAATACTTTATAACATAAAACTACTTTTTCAGATACAAAACAAAGCCAGTTTGTTATATTAATGTCCTTTTTTCTTTCACCAGGCAGCGAAGCCGACGCTGCAGCAGCTGCGCAGAGCCCAGCATCCGAGCTCGAGAGCCTGATCGAGCGCCTGGAGCGCGTCACGTCGCGGTTGGAGCGCCTGCCCCTTCTGCGCACGCGCACCACAACGCCGCCGGGCTCCCCGGCACCGCCCTCGCCTGTCCCCGAGCTCTCGCTACACCAAGCACCAGTCTTTGAACCAACCGACAACATGAGTGTCAACGGCTACCAAGATATAGTACAGGTATGATCAGCGCTTGATCTTGGAGAGTATAACAATAGCATGAACATCCCGATAGCAAACTCCACAAGATGGAAAAAACGCAATTGAAAGTCTTATCTACTTAACCCTCTGTTACCCACTTCATTAAATCACTAATTGCAAGAGGTAATTACATCAATGTAAAAACTAATGTTTCGTGTATAATAAATTCATCATAGCGTTGGATCTCGTATTGTGCACCGACCGTGCATTTAAATTCCTACTCAAACTTAATGATTTCATTCGTGTTAGGTTCGCCGAGCAAAAACCGCAGTGCATAGACTCATTACTGAGAAAACAGTAAGTACGGTATAAGCACGGCACAAAGAAAGCAGAGGACTGTGGCATAAGTTAATCCATACATGGTTTTATAAGTACATTGAACTGTACGATAAACCCGTTTGTAGCACTCCGTTTGTTTTTTGCCAAACCGTCTTTACTATAAATGGATATTAAAGTATCCATGATAAATCATTAATTTATTTAGTCATAAATTCAGTTATATATAATTTGAGGACAAGGAGGTAAAGTATGTGTCACAAAATAGCATGTTTTAATAAATTGGTTTACGAACCGTATCAACGAATAAATGCTTTTAAACTCTGACCTTTTCAGTGACGATGACGTTTATCTTAAAAGATTTCGGCGACTCATTCTTCACAGAGTGGATCCGAGAAAAGGGATTAAACGTTAACAACGGAATATGAGAAGGAAATTAGCTTACGAAAATTTGCGTAAATAATAGACATACAATGGGACATATACATTAAACTGAGCTCTTGGCTTCTTGGGACGGCAACTTACGGCTAGCTAGGTGGCTAGGGATGTGTGCTATGATCAATTAATAACGGTCCGATGAATTGCGCCGCTTAAAGGTTGGCTCCCAGGAAATATGAGCAACCGCTCAATTTCCCCCGTTCCGTCAACTAGCCGCTCTCGAGCAAACACTCTTTTTACGTACTCTGGCTGCTAACTGTTAGCCCAAGTCGGTGGAGTGTTTGTCAACGTCGATTGTTTTACCAATCCGTGATTGAATTAAAAAAGCGCGACGCTTTTACGCTTTTGGTCTAAAAGCTTTTTATTATTGAGAGAGTCAGATTCGTTGAAAAAGAGAAACATGAAACTATTTGCTGAATTAAATTAATTAGAAAAAAAAATGCTGACACTGGTCAAGGCTACTTAATAGGGATGTTTCCTGAGTAAAAAACATATGCTATTTGGTCCGTTGGTTAGATTATCGAAAAATATTGGCCACGTATTTTTAGCTTTTTCAATTCTATAAAAGTTGACGAAGATATAAAGCATCAAAGATCAGGAGTGGGGGCTTGTGGCGGCGTCACGCCATGGTAAAAACTGTAGCACGTAGTGTCGTCACACGAGTTTTCAACGCACTGTATCGTCTTCGATTTTTGTTTATGTGAAAAAAGGAAAAATACGTGTCCAATATTTTTGGAAATCTATCAGACGGACTAATTAGATTTTTTTAGTCAACTACCTTATTGTAATAGTTTTCTTTTTAAATTTGTTATACATGCCATGGTTTTTTTTTTCATGTCTCCAAAATCAATTAGCTGACAGAAGGACACACAGTTGACTAACAAAAAATACGACTTTAAAGCTAATTATTTCGCTAACGAATCCATGTATGGAAAAATGGCTTTCGTTCTACCAAAATATTTAAAACGAACTATCCAACGACACCATTCGCCATGGAAAAGACGATAAAAAAAAATCATCGCCACTTTACGGTTAAGGAGTTACGCTAAGAAAAATATTAAAAAGTTTTTATTTTATTACTTTGTCGGTGTGATTAATATGAATACCCATACCAAATTTCTACTTTCTAATGCTGGGCGTCTCTGAACTAATCCGCGGACAGACTGACAGACAAACGGACATGGCGAAACTAAAAGGGTTCCTTGTTGACTACGGAACCCTAAAAATGGATGACAATGTAAACAAGGCAGTAAAAAAGATAGCTACAAATTAAATCAGGACAGAGACATTATCTTGCTTGTTTTACTGAGTACGAAAGGCACTGACATAATCACTACTAGTTAGGTACTCATCCCGTACCCGGTCTAGTGCTTGCTTGTCTCTTTGAACGCATTAATTGTCTACTAGGACAAGCACTAAAATGAATAAACAGTTGCCTCTGAGAGAAAAAAGAAGCAGTCTTTACAAAAATAAGTAGAGCTCATAGAAATTACGAAGACAGGTTTTAAGTCCAAGGGAAATATCCAACAGTAATGTAATAAAGTTACAAATTAGGGAAAAATGTAAAATAAACGTAAAACGAAATATTTTCCTTTCATATTTACCAAAATGTTTCTTTGTATCTAGAACTAAATATAACGTATGAACTTTTTGATAGCGATGAAAAGAAACTAAATTCTGTTTTCATAACAATATTCGACAGTCCACTTATTGATTACATTATAAGGACAAAATGTTCAAAGGAAGTTAATACAATACTTTTCTTTGATGTATTGATAGCGTCTTACAAATCCAGCATAATAGTTTAGTAACTTATTTCTGAGTATTTTTATTAACGCTCCGCCTGTTCTGCAATTATTCCACTGTAAGCTGTACTTCGCTGAGAACACAATTAGTTTTCGTAATCTAGTCGGTCTATTGTATTTAGCTCTGGGTATCAAAATTACAATTAGATAATTGAACGCGAAACAATTACTAGATGTGGTTGAGTTTGGCCCTAGAGGCTATCTATAGCGATACTGCTGCCTTATTGCTAATGAACTTCTACTATGTTTTATTTTGTGTACGTACAATTTTTTATACTGAACTGAAATGTGTTGTGTAGGTATACTAAAAACAAAAAAAAGTCTACGATGCGAGCAAAAAACTGTTCCGAATTTCTGGTCTTTTTTTTGAGTTGGATTTTGCATTTATAAATCAAGCCATAGTTTATTTTTATATTTCTATGGTTTATACCTTACTAGCGACCCGCCCCGGCTTCGCACGGGTTCAATGTAGATACTAATGTTTCCTCTACTAAAATATGCATGTATTATACATATAAACCTTCCTCTTCAATAACTATCTATTAAAAAAAAACCGCATCAAAATCCGTTGCGTAGTTTTAAAGATTTAAGCATACATAGGGACAGACAGCGGGAAGCGACTTTGTTTTATACTATGTAGTGATTTTTGTATCTACCCAAGATCAAAAGATTGTTTCCCCTTCGGGCGAAGCGCAAGGAACTGTCAAACTTACTGCTGTGTTCTTCCTGTTGCCCTTTGCGTTCCAGGGCCGCGGTTTTGAACAAATTCCGCGACTCTGACAGGATTGTGTCCTACTGCTGGGAAAATTCCTCCCTCTCCCTTTTCCATAAACTGTAATTACCTAAAGCCTGGGAAAAATTAGCCGATCATTGAAAAGTAACCCAGTATATTAACTAGAATTGTTTTGGTTGGCAGGGCCCTCTGCAGGCATACTTGCAGCTGTCGCAGAAGATCGGCGGCGATGTGGCGTCGCATGCTAACCTGGTCAACGCCGCCTTCCAGTAAGATATATCATCTACTTATGTATTTATTACACGTCGCATTGTTATACTGCAATTGTGTTAATAAAATCATAGACTGTCGAGACGGGGCAGATAACTCCTTTGTCTGAACATATGAATCTCAAAACCGTGGTATGTCCACACAGGTGGTAAATTAATGAAGAGAAAAATATAGACCCTGTGATGAGAAGAGGGGCTAAATTTTGAGTTTACCTAAATCAATGAGAAAGATTCATCGGTATAAGTGGGCGTTGGACTTTCTAGATCGACGGAAAGAACATTGTTTAGATGTGAAACTGAAATCTATAGTGATTGGGCCGATTGCGGTTCCATTATGCAATTGGGTTTATGCAATTAACGACTTTAATTTAATCATTGATTTCTCCATCAAAACTTGTTTACGCTGTTTAATTAAATACAAACCGGGAGATTCACATTAAATTAATGAAGTTCACTGAACTACAGTCGACGTTATTAATGTAACACGATACTTCTAATTTATGTAACTTAAGTACCTGCCAATTTTGTTTATAATATTCTCACATTTCTGTTTGAATTGAAGTAAAATGGATTTACGGTAAAAAAATTGAATGTGCTATTGATAAAACCACGATCGTAAATACCGACTGAGATTGTTCACGTTATCTAACTACTAAAGAGACTTGACTAGTTTATTGGTACCTATTTCAAAACTCAGGTGTACTTGAAATGTTTGTTTCAATTATTGATTTTTTACGCTAGGGCGCAGCTCCGCTATATTCAGCTGGCTACAACAAGGAGCAAGCCGTCGCAGGCCGAAGAGATGCAGCTCCTCGCGCCCACGAGCGAGCAGATTTCTGCCATCCAGCAGTTCCGCGAGAAGAACCGCGCTTCCACGTTCTTCAATCACCTGTCGGCCATTTCGGAGAGCATCCCGGCGTTGGGCTGGGTGGCCGTGGCGCCCACGCCCGCGCCCTACGTTAAGGAGATGAACGACGCCGGCCAGTTCTACACCAACCGCGTGCTGAAGGAGTGGAAGGAAAAGAATAAGACACACGTGGAGTGGTGCCGCGCCTGGGTGCAGCTACTGGCCGACCTGCAGGCCTACGTCAAGCAGTATCACACCACGGGGCTCGTCTGGTCTGGTGAGTGGGCTTAGCTCCTAAGGTGCCATGCCTTCATTTGCCGTATTTGTGAAATAATAAATCATTCACGTTATTTGGATAGAAAATGTACCTTAATTCAATGGGATAAAGTTCATTTTTTAACCATTATATAAGGCGAATATTTGAGCATATACGCCAAGTTAAGTGCAAGTGACCAACAGCATGAAGAAGTCAGGACAAAATATGAAAGCAATAATCGATGTTGACTGCCATAGGCGTCTGTACGTGATCAGCATAGTGTATTTTGAATAGATTATTCCCTCGTCTGAGCTCAGAGATATAATTAATAGGTTTTATTTTCCACAAGAATTTCGATGTTGCCGTCCTTTTCTTTTTCCTTATTTTGTTCCCTACGGGATCAACTAAGTTAGCAGAAAGATATTTTATCAAAATTGATGTGGTTGGGAGCTATTTGTAATAATAACATCGTTCTTGCACGTTCTGCACTCTACAGGTTTGTTAAACTTTTAATATTATAACCCCAGACGGGCCTATTATTACCATCAGTAAACTTTTTCATAATTTGCGTCCTCGGTCCTGAGGTCTAAGAAACTAAAACTGAAACCAAAGCAATCTGCCATTTACATAAATTCTCAATGGAAAGAAAACAATTTATGGCTTAAAATTACTTAATTTATTACCACAATAAATTCCACACACCAAATTCCACTTTAATATTAATCCCGTACTGTTCGTACCCTTGCTTCGTGTCAATTTTGAAGTTATTATTCAAAGAGTGGTACATAAATAAACCGTCATTAAGCCGCGCGTTGTTCTCCGGTGGAACTTCACACGATTGTGGCTGTGTGGCCCTCCTCGTGAATTATTTAATACGCGGCTGAACCGCCCAATGTCACCCGCACATTCTGAGCTGGCGTTATGAAACGCGCCCGTAATACCGCACACCTGAACGCTGCAACATCACAAATTATGAATGGACATTGAACCGGATCTTATTAAAACACTCTACAAACCGTAATGTTTATACAAATTTTAATAAATTTACGAGAAAAACGTTTACGCAAAAGGTCGTGTTCTACTTTTTAACTCACGGAAATTTTGGTTGCAAGCTGACTTAAATTATGCGATATACTTTTACTGCAAGCTTGTAAACTTTACCTGTGTTGGCTTGATTTTTATTTGCTCACCTACTGTAGCAATTTTGGATTACTCGTCACTCCAAGCAGAGTAAATATGCAGCTAGCGCCTGCGGTACCCTGCTAGTGCACTCTAACAAATTAGCAAGCGCGATTGGGCAAAAATAATCTGATCAAAAAGTCCCCAATTTTTTAGTTCCTTCTCCAACTATGTGCATGTGTGCTCTCAACTCAAGTCTTGGCAGCGGCTTGTTGATTTTATTTCAAACAAGATCAGTTTTGATTGCAGTACTTGTAACTCGAAAAAATCATGTAGGTAATTTACTACTGAATCCACCGACGTATGTATCTACATATGTCGAGTCACTGCCATTTGGGAGGAATAATCATAAAAAATATTATCCATGTATTTTGTTATTCTGTTCTGTTATGCGTAAAAAAATTTTTTGTTTGTACTCGGATTCTATTTGTTTTTTTATTTATTTGTACAGATTAAGGCATTCACGTAGAAATATTTGTACCAAAAATTCTACAGTAAAATAATTATCAAAACAGCCGCTCCGTAATACTCCTTTAATATTGGATCAAAGGTTGTGTGTTTTATCTCAAAACATTTATAACAGGGTTTAAATTTTAATACAGACAGTGTTTGTAAGGTATGATAATATGGTACTTCGGAGGCAGGGTCTGTTTTAAATAAATATGACCGGTTTTGTATCATCCATTAATAATATCTACCTGTAAAATGAAAACATAAAAAGATTATTAATATTTTCAATCAATTAATTTGTACTGGCGAGGATCTAGGTAATAAGAACAATTTAAACGGAGAAGAAGCCACAAATATAATAAAACTAGCGACCCGCCTGGGTTTTGCACGGGTGCAATGTTGATATTAAATCTCTGCTATATTATGCATGTAGTATACATATAAAACTTCCTCTTGAATCACTCTATGTATTAAAAAAAACCGCATCAAAATCCATTGCGAAGTTTTAAAGATCTAAGCATACATAGGCACTGACAGCGGGAAGCGACTTTGTTTTATACTATGCAGCTATGTAGTGATAGGAAGCCCTTGAGACGCCTGTACTTCAATGCCGAATTTTAACAGATAATTTACTATAAACCGCTGACGTCTGCAACCGATTTGCAAGTAGTGCTACGCCTGAAAAATTTGAATCTTACCTTATTCATGAAACAACCCACTTTGTGACCTAGCCCTGTGCCTATATGATATATCTCTCGACAAAGACGCCCTTGACACCGTCTGGCTTGAAGACTTGCTTATTCCGTTAAGGAAAATCTGCCTTAAGATAAGTGTCGTATTTGAATTCTATAGTAAAATTTGTCTAGATGGCTCCCTCTTAAAGGCTTTTTTGCGCTCGCACAAATTGATTTGACATTTTAATCCAGCCTTTCATCTCGCCTGTAGACCCGACGCAGCGTCCCCGAAATTACTTAATCTTAAGACTGAATTAAATTCAACAAATCTTTCACAAAAAACGCAGTGATTTGTATTTATCCACTCGCTTCGTTGAAATGTGTGTGTACCTTTGTATGATGAAAAGGCTGACGTGTTTATACATTTTGAGAGCGCCATTATTATTTGGCTGCTGACCGTTTTAAATAAAACTAATGCTCCAGACCAGCAAATCCTTTTTGTTCAGCTTCGGGGCGCATCTTAGGAGTATAACATTATTCTTGTAAGTATTGTCTATTAGACTCAAAACTTCAGAAACAATTGCAAAGCTTGAGAATTTTAAGGGAACAAGTTTTCACTTTAATCATAGCGCCAGTTCACAGAATTGCTAGGACCAGTTGATATGAAATTTTAAACCGGGAGCATGAATTTATTAATACTTTTTATCGTGTTCCGTTACGGAAACGAGACTTCGATATTAAATTATTCGGCGTACGTACGGATTCAGGATTCACTTGTATCTCGTGAAAACGAATAGAGATACCCAATGGTGTACGATAAATTGTATTCTTATTCAATTTTTTTTTAGGGAGCACTGGTGAAAAGCCTGCAGTACTTGTTTACTTTGTTTAGTTTTTATAATTTAGAACAATAGCTCACTAAATTATAAATCTTAAAACAGCACTGGTAACTCCTCCCCGACTTTTGCCTAACGAGCCAGCCCGCGCCGCTGAGCCATTAGCGTTAAATCCCCTAAATAATAATAACTGACCCAGCCTGTCCCTTGCTGCCCCTCTCAATGACCCCGTTAAGCCGAGGCCCGTATCCCACAGGGGATGCCCTTAGCGAAGCGGTCATTTAGTTTTTAAGTAGTTTTAGCCTTGGCTGGGGGCCTTAAATTCATTTGAAGCCACCACTGGATTGTTCGGTTAAGCAGTAACCAGCCTTAGTGTGCTGAACTGCGAGTGGTCACGTCAAAAAATTGGTAGCTTATTCTACCTTAAAAGTATGGATGTTTTATTAGGTATACTAGCTGCTGCCCGCCACTTCGTCCCCGTGGAATCCCCGATTTCAAAACATTCTTTATCGCTGCTCCGCTCCTATTGGCTTAAGCGTGATGATATATAGCCTAAAGCCTTCCTCGATAAATGGTCTATTCAACCCAAAAAGAATTTTTCAATTCGAACCAGTAGTTCCTGAGATTAGCGCGTTCAAACAAACAAACAAACAAACTCTTCAGCTTTATAATATTAGTATAGATTTTACATTATCATAAGTTATCTTGTGTACGGGTTGATCCAATGTTCACACGCTATCACTGACTCTTTTAATTGTAATTCACCAAATTCACCAAAATAGGTACCCAAACCCTCGCCAATTCCACAGCGTTGTCGCTGGCAGCGCAAAGGTCACTTAAGGTCACTTTTTATTTAAATGAGGCCAAGGACTTTCTTAGTTAACAAAAAATATTTTCTATAATGTATGTTGTGCAGGTAAGGGCGCGGGAGCTCCCCCTCCACCACCCCCTGGCGGCATGCCGCCCCCACCCCCCATGCTGCCCGAGGTGGACTTCGCCAACCTGTCCGTGGACGACCGCAGCGCGCTCTTCGCGGAGATCAACCAGGGCGAGAACATCACTAACAGTACGTGCTGGTGTTTATGATACATACACTAGCTAGTCTAATAAAACAGTCTAATTTTTGTGTGTTTTTTTTTCTCATATGTTAATCTGTCATAATAGTACCTAGTATTCATATAGTTGTTCCTAACACCACAGAACGCGGAATCGCCTTAGCGATTAGAGGAGGCATTATGAATATTAAAGTCATCATCTAGTTGCTTTGTCTACATGGAAAGTTTTGTCAATGCCGCCTCTAGTAGTAATCGCTGAGACGTTTCAGTGCCCTGTGCCTAAAATCTATGTATTCACTAGAGAACAAATTTTTCGCTACGGTATCACTAGAGTTGCTCGACATTGCACGACATGTTCACTAATAATTACCCTTTCCTTTGGATTTGCCGTAGTCGGGAAAAAAAGTCGTGAGAGAAAATGTCTAGTGACCTCACGAATACAAAGTCAGGATGCAGGAGACATTAAAAATACCCTTGCTTATCGCAGCCCTGCGCAAGGTGACGCCGGACATGCAGACGCACAAGAACCCGCAGCTGCGCACGGGCCCGGCGCCCTTCAAGCCGGCGGCGCGCGGCCCGCCCGCCAAGCAGCTGCCGCAGCCCGGCGCCGGCGCGCTCGACAAGCCGCCCGTGTTCGCGCGCGACGGCAAGAAGTGGCTCATCGTATGTATCAACAGCTGTACTATCGCTAAATTAGCCCGCTATCGGCTATCTTGATACCGACTTGTAATCACCAAATTCTGCGACTAAATCCTAGTTACTACTATCATTTTGAATAAGTTGCATGTTTGTATAACGCCTCTGCGGCTCTGAGATTTTTTAAATTTCGGTTAGTGGACCATGGCATTGCTAAGGCGAGATAATAGTCAATAATTTCAAACTTTCATTTTGTATATGCTGCATTGAAACTGCAGTAAACAAAATGTCGAAACAAAGTCAATTTGATGAGTCACCATGATTCATGCAAAAAAATGATGATCTAATCTGAAGACGATTTAGTTCCATCATTACAATTAGCCTTTTTCCCGTATGGACATGTTTACAAACATATACAACTTTGAAGGCACATCTGTATCGTATTTATGTTGAGAAAAGAAGTGTGAAAACTGCAAGCGGTATGTTTTGTAAAATGATGTGGCAAAAGTGTTGCGAAACATTATTTCCCTCTAACACTACGCTTTACTGTGTGAGGCGGGAGTAAACGATAGTGTGACGGCACGGCCGAAGGGACTAACTAAATGAAGAAAACGTGATGCGCGGATCCCAAGTATCATGGGAATGGGAACGTCAAGAAAATCATGAAGATGAAAGCTAGGCTTGGACAGTCTCCCAAAACGCCCAACTCTCACCACATCCTAATGTTTTTACTGGGTCTGCTACCGAAACATATGTATCTAATACAGGGCCCCATAGGGCCAGTGCGCTAGGGTTGCGGAATTTGTTCGAAAGAGTCACCGCGGCCCTGGAACGCAAAGGGCACGAGAAGGATCACGGGTGGGTTTAGTCAGTAAGAGTCTGACACTCCCTTCCGTTCCGCCTAGAGCGGGAGAAGTCATTTGATGAATTCCCATTGAAAAAATAAGGTATCTAATACAAGTTTTCTCTCACAGGAATACCAAAAAGGCAACTCCAACCTAGTGGTGGAGAACGCCGACATGAACAACGTGGTGTACATGTTCCGCTGCCGCGACTCGGCGCTGACGGTGCGCGGCAAGGTCAACGGCGTCGTGCTGGACTCCTGCACCAAGTGCGCCGTCGTCTTCGACAACCTCGTGTCCTCCATCGAGTTCGTCAACTGCCAGTCTGTGCAGATGCAGGTCAGTCTTTCGAACCTGTGTTTTGTACGTGAAAAAGTTCTAATAGGGAACGTGCACGGCGTAGACCATGCCATCTAATGTTGTAAATCTGAAACTTCTACGTTGTAAATATTTGACCTGTGCTGCCACCTATACTTCCTGCACCCTCCGTTTAGGGGAACGTGCACGAAGTAGACTGTGCCATCTAGCGTTGCAAATTTGAAACTTATAAGTAAAATATACTTGACATTGACGCGTCTGTGCTGCCACCTATAGTCTCAGCACGTTCCCTATACCATTGTACCTACTGCATACTTTTTAGGGCTTTTTTTTATAAAAAATTGTATTATAACTTTTTTTTAAACTCAATCGTTTCAATCATAGCAGCCAAAGTCAGCGGTGACTAGCCATCAACGTAATGTTATTATAGTACACAAGTATATGGCTTAACACAGCTGTACGTTTCTTTTCTCAAAGTCAGGCGTCATCCTAATACGATTTGTATTAGGACGATGCTATATAGCTTGGGCTAAAAAGCGATCAGCAGCCCTATTATGACGTCCTTAATCCATCATGATTTCTGTGTCAGAGAGAGACAGAGTTACACAAGACGAATAGCACTATCTCTTTCCCTCACACGGAAATATTATTATAATAGGAATAACGGCTTAACGTTTATTCCGTGGCTTACCGTACACTGTAAAAGCAGGTCAACACGCGAGATCAGTGTCATAAGATTTTGTACCATGAGCGCAACCAATATATACTGCCATTTTTAGCTGCCCATCCATATTACAAGCGACCCTATAAATGTATGGTGGGTTCCCTCTATCTGGCAGAATCTTGTTGCTCCGAATGTTACTTTGCATAACACACTTGGCAAAATCTTTTTTAAACGAATATTTGTAAGGCAAAAAAAATATTTAGTATAACTATTGTTTGGCCGAATGTTTATATGTCCGAATTTACAATGGCATACTATTAAGATGGCAGAATTTTATTTGGTATAATTACCTTTAGCATAGTTAACATTTCGCATATTTTCGTTTAGCACAATGTTTACTTGGAACACCGATCATTTTGTATAATTTCACTTGGCATACTATGAAGATGGCAGAATTTCATCTGGGATGAATCTATTTAACCATTTCTATAAAAAAGCATTTATCTAATCTTAGGTATATTAAAATTTAAACATAGTCTTAACAGTAAACGCTTTTTGATACAAATTTACTGACAGAAACGAGTCGCTGCAAAAACGACTCCACGTAGTCTTGTCTGCCCTACCCCTAGAGTGTAATTTAAAATCGCGTAGGCGCGGAGGGGCGAGGCGGCCCGCGAGTTGAGGAGCAGGTGGTTGTAGCACTCGCCGCCGCGGCTGAGGCTGGCCGACGAAGCCGGCCAGGGGCCGTATTATGACCTCTTAAAACCATCATGTTTTCGGTGTGAAAAAGAGACGGAGCTATACAGGACGAATAGCACTATCCTTTTCTCACACAGAAAACATGATGGTTTTAAGATGTCATAATACGGCCCCAGCAAGCCGAAGCTGCGGTGGTGAGCGTTAAACCCATCTGCGACGAAAAACTCGCGTGGGACCGCCGGAGCCCCGCAGCGCCGTAGCCGTGACAGAAACCATGCATGCTGCATGTTGCTTGCTTGCTTACATGCTGCATGCTTGCTTGCTTGCATGCTGCATGCTGCATGCTTGCTTGCTTGCTTGCATGCTGCATGCTTGCTTGCTTGCACAAATTTTATTATTCTGGTAAGAAATGCAAAATTATTGTAACTATGAATTTTCTGTAATATAACATGTCTTTCAATTTATGGATGTCAAATGTACCGACATGAAATGTATGCCAAAAGACGGTTCTGACTGTGAACTTTCTGCGATATGATGTTTCTACTTTTTAATTATTATGGATATAAAACTTATGCCTAAAAATGATTCTGACTTACAAAATTATGACTTTTTAATGTATGATAAATGAGGGTATACCAAACAATTTTCTGCGAAGTGAAGATTATGCCATCCGTTGTTATGCAAAATAATATTATGACATTAAAAGTTCTGCTATAAAGGGTAGACCCATGTATGGTAGGTATGGCATAGAATCATAGATCAACAGGAGCAGCCACAATCGATATCTAGTTCTCTCGTTCTATTATGCAAAGCAATTGTTGCATTTACAGGTAAGTTCACCCGTCAGCCGCAACGTCCAATGGCACCTTTGAGACTTAATTTACTGTGGAAAGCCTTTTTAATTGCAATTTACGTGGAGTAGGTATTAAGTTGTAAAACCAGTTTAATTATCTCAATAAAGTAAGTTAAACTTTATCTTTTAGTTGTTGCTTGATCGTCGACTTAATGTAGACGGTATAGGGATGGGCTACAAGAAGAAAGAGACAGTTTTTTTGTTTATTATCAAGTAAGATCAGGTTTCGTTATCAAAAAGTAAGGCGGTAAGATAGGAAGACAATATTATTTTCATCGCAGGTAGAAAGAACCTAGATGAGGCTGGCACGAAAACGTGGGGGCTGGCAAGTAGAGAGTTTTATGGTCAGCGGTGGGCGGAGTCGGGCTAGTGGACGATGATGATGATGAAGATTAAAAATCAATCGGTTAACGGCCGAACCCAATAACCGATCTATCACATACTGGAGATAGAAAAGCATTTTCTGTCTTTTCATTTGTTTTTCTATCTCCAGTATGTGATAGATCGGTTATTGGGTTCAGCCGTAAGAGTACATTTATTCAGATATCAGTTGTCCTTCTCAAAAATTTCATCGTTCTTATTAAAGTAATTTTTAATAGACTTAAATGGAGACCGTTTTGTAGAAAAGTGTCATAAAAATGTAGAGTAGCACACGATGAACCGTAGAGACTTAACGAGGACGACATGTTTAAATTAAAAAGTGCCATGAAATCCTAAATAAATTGCACGAGAGAAATTGGTTTTCTCCCCGACGTAGAAACAATATGCAAAACTTTTTTAATTGAATGCAAGTTGTTAGCGAGTTTAAACATCTACAAAGTGTTTCATAAGTACGTGGTCATATAATAGGGTGAAGTTTTATAAGTGATATTACAGTAAAGAAAACAAGAACACTTTTTCAGAGAAAACAGATGTTTATACGTGGTTTTACGAACATGCAAGCTGCTGCGACTGAACGTGATTTAATAACAAGCTCCCTCGCCTACGAACTGCGATTATATCGAGATTTACAATAAGCTGAACATTAACTACTTTCTAGAAATCATTGCTTCGTATTTTTTCCCTTCGTAAGTGTGAAACTTACGTCTGGGTATAACTTAACATACTCGCAATGTTACAAGATTCGGGATCTACGTTATCGGGGGGGTTCGACCCGAGGTTTATAGGTGTTACCGGAGTGATTAATTAATGTAGTATGTACACACGAACCCGATACAGGTAACGCGTAAATAGAAACACGTTTTCACTGAGACGTAACGTGTAATATAGTTGCAAACTTTATTATAGTACGACAAGGTCGCGGCACTCATAGTCGTCGCCGCATTCACTTTTTATCTCCTCTATGGCTATCTGACTGTTGGTCTCCTCTAGGATCGACACCATGTTCGAGGCCTTGCCTCGCTCGCTCGGCAACATGGGCTGAGCAGGATACCTCACATCGCCGAAGTCTTGAGTGTCGAAGCACTCTTTGTTTGGTTCAGCGACATCCTACAAATAAATAAAACAACTGATTAAATAATATTTGCAGACTAGCTGCTGCCCGCGACTTCGTCCCCGTGGAATCCCCGATTTTAAAACATTCTTTATCGCTGCTCCGCTCCTATTGACTTAAGCGTGATGATATATAGCCTAAAGCCTTCCTCGATAAATGGTCTATTCAACCCAAAAAGAATTTTTCAATTCGAACCAGTAGTTCCTGAGATTCAAAAGCGCGTTCAAACAAACAAACAAACAAACAAACAAACTCTTCAGTTTTATAATATTAGTATAGATAAAATGAAACCTAGAGCTAAACGGAAAAATAACGTTATCTTATCAAGACGCTCGCAAAATTGGGAGATATTAATGTTCAAAAAATCCGTGCTGATTATTCCCTTCTCACAATTTTGTGAAGATTACACGAATCCGGCGTAATCTAACGCTTTTATACGTTTTTAAACGTACTTGATGATCGTTTCGTTTGGCTACGTTTAACTTGTACGTACTTACTTAAAAGAGAATTATTGTACTTCAATATAATGCTATACTAACCTCATAGTTATACGCATACGGCTTGTAAGGATTTTGGGTCCAGCTCAAACTGTATTCGTCGTACCGCATGTCTGTACAACTATTTCTGAAGTCACTGTCCGAGTCGGATGATTCGTGAGGTTTGGAGTAGTCGCCCATAGCTTCCTGAGATGCTACATCGATCGGATGCGGGTCTATGTTCAGTATGGTCAGCTTACTGTTTATCACCATATTTAGTGTTTTCTGCCAATCTTCTAACAGTTTTTTTATACTTTCCATCTGAAAATATTAAATAGGTTCATAAATAAATCTGTAAAATTGGGATATTACTTTCGCAGTAAATAATAAGTTGTTATTGGTATGCGAGTTTCATACTTTTTTCTTCAACAGCGCTTGTTTATTGGCTCTTCGTAGTCTTTTCTGTTTGATGTAATGCTTAAGATAAGCAACTTTATAAACGTTGGTAACTTTGACGATCTTCACCCGGCAGTCCGCCTTCACGTCCACGTCGCTCAGCGACGAGTACACGCTGTTTTCCGGCGTGTTGGGCTCGGTCAGCGAGTGTTCTGCGTACTCCGTCTTCTCCGACCGCCTCTCGGGGTTCGCCATGTCCTCGTACTTCAACTCCTTTAATAATTCCACTATGAATTCGCGGTCTGAAATAAAAAGATATCTACGACCTAAGAAATCCAATAGTAGGAATTTTAGGCAAAAAGCAAAGAGGCAGTTGTGAAGTAGAGTGGTTTAGAATTAGGAGCTACGTCGAATGTGAAAAATGACCTTCCTCCTGTGTGGTGGAGCCGAGGTGCAGTTCGTGCTCGCTGTCCCACGCGGCGGCGCCGTCGAGCGCGCGGCGCAGGCCGGCGTCGGCGGCGATCATGTCACGAACGCGCGCGCGCACGCGCCGCAGCCGCTCGGCGCCGCGCCGCAACTGCTCCGCGCGCTCCGAGAACTCCGCGTCACGCACGCACAGCTTCGTGTTAACTATCTGAATCTATCCACAGTAAAAACGTTTAAACAAGGCTGGCGTTTCTCATCTTGCACAACTCGAATCCATATAGAGATATCCAGAATAGAGACTGCATCTTACCTGGAGCTGAATGTCTTCCATCTCAATTTGTTTCTGTTTTATTCTCTCCCGAGAAGTCACGTACATGTCTTTTATAAATTTGTACATATAAAGTCCCGTCGGCACATACTTGAGAAGAAATATAGTCTGCGAAAACGACAACTTGATTAAAATTGACATAATAGAAGTTAAAAAGTGTCTTATGAGGTTAAACATACCACATTGACGAATGAGAGTCGTAGATAGACGGAGTACGTAACGCTAACAAAGTAGTGCGCGAGCGGCACGCCGTACTGCTCCATGAGGCAGTTCCACGTGCCGGCGACCCCCCACGCGTGGTCTCCGTTCTGCTCCAGCTGATTGGCCTGCACTTGCGCGCGCTGCTCCTCATCATTCATGATAAGAGTTCTCAAATGAAGGGCCGAAATAACCGCCCCCAATACTATTATTAAAGTCAACATCTAAAAGTATAATATTTCTTACAAAAGTCTAGTTATTGCACATGTGAGCATTAAATATGCAAAATACGAAAAACTAATTTTGAAAATTAAAATATTGACATTGACATTTCTTGTTATGCTATGCTAGTAAATAGAACAAATTCGCATGTAATTCTTCCTTCAAAAAACTTGATGTTCTTTATGAATTAAAAACAATTTAAATTAAATGACAACTCATTGACGAGCTGGTAGACAGTTGTTTTGTTATGAACCTGGCAGTTGTGTTTTGACGTATTTAGTTTGAATTCTTCTTAGCGTATCGATCAATACTTATTTATTGATGTGCTGTATTATTAAATTGTGTTTCCTCAGGTGTTGGGCAAAGTGCCTACGGTGTCGATCGACAAAACGGACGGGTGCCAAATCTACCTGTCACCGGAGTCGCTGGACGTCGAGATCGTCAGCTCTAAGTCTTCCGAAATGAACGTGCTTGTGCCTCAGGGCAACGGGGACTACGTGAGTTCTCCAAGCTTTCTTTCAATTACGCCTAATTACTCTTAAGAAATTCTAAACAAAGTTCTACAACGAAAGCCTCTTTAACTATGTTGCGTGACAGTCAGGAGTATTTATGGAGCAGTAATTAATTCTAATCGCTCTGCTTTTGACCTGTTTACTTAAAAACACCTTTGTTTCTCGTGAGATAAATTACATAGCATCTCTTCTTATAGTTGGGAGCTTTCTTGCCATCAAGGTGCTTAAAATTATTCATTGTAGTTGTCGTCATTCGTCTTTACTTTTTTAAAGAGTATAAAAACCACTCCGTTTTCCTATTATGTTATTAACCTTGTTGATTGTCGCGCAGTCGGAGCACCCGGTCCCCGAGCAGTTCAAGACGGTGCTGAACAAGTCGAAGAGCGGCATCACCACCACGCCCGTGGAGAGCACGGGCTAGACACTCGCGCGCACTCGGGAACAACTCGTCGCTAGCCAGCTTTCCATTTCCATTCGAGGCGAGGCGAGTCTTCGTTTACATACTTTGCACGGTCTAGTTCAATTTTAGTTCACGTACCACGATTCGCCTCGAAGCATCCACCAACTAGCGCCTACCGTCGATGTACCTTCAGTCGTACGAACGTTCTCGAGTCCCATGTGCGTCTATTTAGTCTTGTATCGATCATCTTATTTAAGAACTGTCTTCATTTCTTGCTCATTGCGCTCGATTGTAGTATTTAAATATTATAAATGTAAAACGACGTAGAAATAACTATAACTCAAGTATTTACTGGCCTTTGTGTGTAATGTAAAGATGATGTTCCTTACACTAACATTTGAGATTTTGACTTTGTGAAGAAGGTAACACTTTGGAGTACCGCTCGGTACGGGAGGTAGTTAAGTTAGCTGTAAGGTGTGTGACTGTCTCGAGTACCCGAAGTAAGAAAGGTTTGCATTCTCGACTTTCGCTATCTCTGTTCATCATCGTGCGATCATTAAACCCCGAAGCTTGACACGCGTGAGGTCTAATTTTCTTACTTGTATTATTTCCTTGTGATCAATCATTACTTATTTTATATCGATGTCTATCTTATGGGAAAACTCACCCAGATTATATTTTAACCTAGGACATGCTATTTTATTTTGTGATTGTAATTATAATTTTTAAATGATTATTTCTTTATGAAAATGTCAACATTTGTATTAAAATAATTTAAAAAAATGTCAACATCGTTGATTATACAAGCATTGCTAATTATTTATTATATCATCCTTATTTTGAAGAATATAATACTGTATTGATAGTTTGCATTTTGTTAATTTATTTGTCGAGAGATTAAAATTATTTTTAAGATCATTGATTTTTAATTTTGTGTCTCGTTGAAACATAGCTTTTTTTCTATGAAGATCGTTGTGGAAATACTATTAAATATGAATAAAAATAAAACAAGGAAGAATTATCGTTACATTTTTATTTTGTTCATCATAACATGGCCCACGTCGTCCATTTAAAAACATGATATTCAAACGGAAAAGGCGGTCCATGGGTTTCAATAAATAAATTCAATTTAGCAGTAATCGTGCAGTGGTAAACAAAACAATTTGGGCAAACATTACACCTATATTTACAAACAAACCCAAATAACATTACGTAATAATTATGGCGTAGCAATCGCATTATGTGAAATTAATGAATTTTAAAAATTATAGCAATTATTGAAATATTTTCTCGTTTTGACAGAGATTTCATATAACTTACAGATATCTTATAAAATATCAGTCGAATTTCGAAATTTACCCTACTTCTAAGTACTGGCTTACAAGTAATTAAACAATTTAAATGCCGTTAATCGGGGTCTATGCTGGAGTTATTTGGTGAGAGTCTAGTGCAGTGCCACTCGTCGCTGCCGTCCGAGCACTCGAGGAAGCCGTTGCAGGCGCTGGTGGCGGGCAGGCACTCCCCGAGCGGGCAGCGGAACCCCTTGCACGCGTCCAGTCTGCCGGCGCGGCGGTTCTCAGCCGCCTCCAGGTCTGCGTAGAAGTCCTCGCTGGACTCCTGGCTGGAGCTGGTGTCGTTGTGCGGCGGCGTGTGGGCGGCCAGCACGCCGTCGATCCAGTCGATGTAGTTGGACACCTTGGTGTACACGCCGGGCCGGTTGGCTCGCGCGCAGCCGTACCCGTTGCTGGTTACACCGTACACGTACCATTTGTCAGATTCCTGAAAGAAAGAAATAATGGTTTTATTTTTAAGAGAATCATTTGTTTAACCTTTCCCAATTATGTTGCGGTTGGATTTTAGTCTAACCGGAACCAGCCATACATATACTAGGTTTCCTTTAAACGATTGCCTGTTTGAAGTATATAGTCCTATAGAGGAGCTCGTGGCTAAATAATAACAGCCGCACGGGTCAACCATCTAGGTTCAGCAACGCTTGCCAAACCATCATGTAACCATCTTAGCATACCGAGATTCCTCCATGCCTCGGAAAGCACGTTAAGCCGTTGGTCCCGGCTGTCATTGTAGATCTTTGGCAGTCGTTATGAATTGCCAGAAGCTAGTTGTGGAGTTGAGATAGGCTGTCGCTTCACGTAAAATTCTGGCTTCAGCTGAATCCGGTCTGAATGGAAGCCGACCCCAATAAAAACATTTAAACTGTGCCACCTAGGAAAGATGTAGAAAGTAGAACTTAAATTGTCTGCGGCCAAAGTATCAGCTACGTAATCTTTAGGGAGTTAATAAGCCTACCTGACACATGAGCGGTCCCCCGGAGTCCCCGAGACAAGCGTCTCGTCCGCCGCGCTCGTAGCCAGCGCAGAACATATCGTCGGTGACGCGGTACAGCGGCAGCAGGCGCGTGCGACGGCGGCACTCTGACGTCGATATCACTGGCAGCTCCACCTCTTGCAGCGTGTCCGCTGAAAATGTTATGATAACAATATATGAACTATACCTATAAGTAGTTCTGCCGACTACTAGCTCGTCATTCTAACTGCCGGCAACAGATTAATAAAAAAAAAAAAAACAAATCTGCCATTTTTTCGATTTCCTTCCAAGAAAAAGCAAAGATCGGTTGCTCGACACAATTCTTTGGTAGAACTAAATCATATGGACATACATAAAGGAAATAGCTACTTACGGAAGACGCGCTCATGCTCATACAGCTGTCCCCACCCGACCACCGTGCAGTGATGTCCGGCGGGGGGCTGCGCGCGCGCGGGCGGCAGGCAAGCGGGGCGCAGGCGCGCGTGGAGCGGTACTGGGTCCAATCGTAACAGCGCGATGTCGTTGCGGAAGCCCCGCGGCGCGTACTTGGGGTGCAACACGACCTGGCGCACGCGCGACACTCGTTCCCACGGTCCTCGGGGCCACGCACCACGCCGTAGTGCTCCCAGTCGTGCAACCCAGTGTGCTTCTGTTGCTCTGCGATTCAGTTGGTGGTTAGATTAAAGACCAGAGGCAGGCTTTGATTATGACTGATATTATTTTTGTTCAATGACGGAAAACAGAAGTTGCACATGTAGGCATCGTTTGGGTTCGGTTAGGCATCGTTTGGGTTCGGTTAGTCATCGTTATGAACCAATTACATACTTAGAGGCTTAGCAAACAGGCAAATGAACATTTAATTCTTAATTTAGAAAGCAAAGTCGTGTCAAGTTTCAACAGCGTTAAATCGTAAATGGTTGGCTTATTAGCTTTTGCTTGGTAGCTAAAACATACAAAAAAATATCAGTCGCATTGCTCCGTTTTTGGGGTTCCGTACCTCAGTCGGCAAAAACGGAGCCCTCATAGAATAACTTTGTTGTCCTCAGACTTCTCAAGAACGCGTAAATAGAATCAAAGCTTCGTTTATGGAGCATGTTTTGCAATCGCAAGGGAATCAAAACCTATAAGATACCTCTTGTTGACCTACAGGCATGGGCAAGAAGATAGATCTCACAATTCAAGTCGGTACCTACAGGAAAAAGTCTGAAAATGGTGAATTTAATTTGATAAAACTATTATCAAACTATCATTTAAAAAAATTGCGATTACAATCTTACCGGTTATTTTTTTGTCAGAATAATGAGAGTGCTTTCATAGTTTATAGACTAGTAATGTACCTATAAGTACTCGAAAAAAATCAAGACTTGATCGGAACCCCCAGTTCGGTCGGTTCTTTTTTTATTTTGAAGTTGTTTAAAAATAAGAATGCAAGAGGGTAGAGGGGGTAAGAGGTTAGGTACTCACTGGTAGAAACAATGGCTGGCCGACAACAGCCACTGCTGGTGCACCAGCGTGCCGCCGCACTGGAAGTCTCCGTCGCGGTAGAGCGCGGCCTGCCAGGGCCAGGCGCCTGCCGCCGCGCCGTCGCCGCCCACCACCCTGCCGCGGCGCACGTGACCGTCAGTATCGTCCCTAGCAGATGGGCCGACTTTGGACACGGCCGACTAGAAGACTAGTCGTCGACTATTAGATAATGTGATCGAATAGTCGGCGATTAGTCGCCGTCCATCTCATTTCTTTTTTCATTTCTTGCACGTTTTTGTGCTTGCTTTGATTCTTAAAGAGTATGCATAAAATCATAAAATAGATATCTAATAATGGTGGGAATTATTTCCTATTTTTCTTCTTGGCTTTCCTAGGTATAGTCTAGTCAATAGCCACTCCCATTAACTACTTCCACCACTCATATGTATGTACCAACAGAACTGTGCAGTTCTTTTCAAAAAGAGATGTAGAAGAAGGAGATTAAAAATCAATTTTGCCTGAATTACCTGAATGAAATGTTTTTTGTAATATAACGGTGGCTTGTTCTTTTCACAAGTATTTCATTTAAAAAACCTGTAGAAAATAAGCTTCACATTTAAGATCTGACTTAAATGAGACAGATTTAATCATCTATAGGCTAGCTCACTAGAACCATAAGGGATAGCTTGGAAATCAAACAGTACCATCTATTTCTATTCTTTTTCTATTTTTCTAAATAGTATTTTATACCTGGGTTGTTGAGCATCAGCATGGGGTCGTATCCCACAGTCAAGCCCGGAGCACCTGACCCTCAGGGCTCGTTTCTTGGCGCAGGCTGCGCGTCGGAAGGAGAGACGCGTGTCTTGCGCACGGGCCGCCGCGTTGTGCCACACTTCCCAGTAGCCTGCCGCACTGGACCGGCGGCCCTCTCGTGCTTCGCGTGCCCATCCCGCGTCACTAAACAGCATAACGAGAATCATTAGATGATAATATTCTACACAGCGGCGGCCTTAGGGAGTGGAGAGCAAGGCAACCGCACCCGGGGCCTCGCTTTATCAGAGGCCTCACGCAACCCGAGTTCAAAGTACCTTACATTTTATAACACGTTTTAGATGTTGGTAATAAATGAAGTTATTCCATAGTAAATTAGATTTGAAGTGAGTGTGAAGAGAGAGAAGTGACACAAGACGGGCTTTCTGCTTTGCAATTTTTTAATTAGAAATTTTCTATATCCTTTTGATTTTTTTTTTAATTTTAAGGGTATTCCCAAAATTTCTAAAATACCTATTTATTAATTTAAAAAAGAAGAAGGGCCTCACAAAGGTCCACCCGGGGCCGACGGTAAAGGCCGCCATCATGACAAAGTCGTGGCTTCAGTTTGTCACTTTTAGAGAGCCTTTAAAATACCTAGGCAGTTTGGCAAATAAGTAAAGATGATCTAGTATCTACTTCGTTTTGTTCTTTAAATACGATGTGTGCTTTTTGATATCTTAGAGCACTAAGTTTAGATTATAACAAAGCAATATTTAAAGAACAATGCAATAGTAACATAAAAGCACGCATACAAATAATATTGGCGCCCAACATGGGACTGGCGTCCCATGTTGGGACGCTTCCTATGCCTGTAATTTAATTAACGTGTGAATTGTAACTAAGACAGAACACGGAGGCGGACCCGCTATGATTTTATGAAGTACTGTTATATAGAAAAGAGGAGGTATTATTACTGGAAGGTCATGGCTCTGCACACAGCTCTGCCGAGGTCGGGTAATTTGAGCGAGCTTTGTGCTTGTTCCACTACGTCAGCAAAACTCTCCACGCACAATCGGCCCCAAACACCACGCTTGCGCACCATGACGTAACCTGAAAATAAAACCAAATGTTAGTGCACATTTCTACATATGTAGGTACGTATTTATAACTATCGATTAGATATACATAAGTCATCATGATCATCATTTTAGCTGAAAAACGATTAATGCTGGAAAAAGGCTTCTTTCGAGCGTACCCACGTCGATCAGTCCTGTGCATCATTCACCGGATTCTACTTTTTCTACTTCAGCCTACACCGGGTTACCGTTCCGCTTTGTGGGGCACTCTGCTGGCAGAACAGATAGTTTGAAGAGTTCGCATGCCGGAAGACGCAACAATATACATAGATAGGTTAAATAAATTCCACATGAGTTTGACCACGGTTAAAATTCGTCTTGATGGTTGATTTTAAAACAACCACAAAAACTTTAGCCAGTAGGTTGTCAGTTAAATCATCGCTAACTCTTCCCAATCCTTAGGAATTGAATTAACCAATAGACACACCTTCTTCGTTATATGGAATAACTTCGTTATCCTCTAGTTGTTCAGCGAGCGCCACACAGCTCTTCTCGTCGTCACCTAGTGGACAGTCGGGCGTGCCGTCACACACCTTAGCCATATCAAGGCACTGCCGGGCATTGGCGCATATGTACTGTCCGTCTTTACACCATTCTGAAAATAATTAAATAAGTATTTATTTACACCTCACATGTTAGTTCTGTTGGTAACCTGCTATGAAATAAGGGATTTAAAAACTTAGGTCACGTATAAGCAATGCAATGCTTGCAATTTGCTTAAAGATTGCAGGCGGATTTAAAAAATATTATATCTATTAGAATACTATACATACCACATTTATTCTCATCAGAATAGTCCCAGCAATCAACGACGCCATCACAAATCTTGGACTGTGAGAAATCTGCACGCAAGTAGTCTGCGCAAGAGCATGAACGTTCGTCCTCGCCATCAGGACAGTCAAGCAAGCGGTTACAGCGGGACGTCAGCGGGAGACACAAACCGGTTGGACAACGAAAAGACGTAGAGTTGTCACACTCCTCTGAAATTAACACATAGTATTTAGAAATCATACATTTATTTACTTAAACAAAATATGTCATTTTTGTATTATTGAAATTTACCTTCTTTGATAATTTCCTTAATGAAGTTGCTGACACTTTCCTTCTCTTTGTTTGGTTTAGTTCCATGTGGCTTATTGTAGGACTTTTCTGGTAAATCAAAACTGTTTCCTTCTTGTTTAGATGGAGGATTCTTATTGAAAGTTTTTGTTAGAATTTTAAACCCAGCTTGGTTCAATGTGTAGCTAGATGGAATTGCCTTCGTTGAAATAACACCGCCAGGTGCTCTAAATAAAGTGTTGTTATTAGAATCTGATATTGTAGCGAGACTAGCGAGTTGTTTTAACTTATCAATAGTCAAAGGATTTGTTTGATTTATAGGTATTTCCAATACGACATCTGGTTCTAAGGCCAACTCATACGCAGGAAGAGTTTGAGTTTTATTTGCTCGCTTACTGCTTACACTACCTGTTACGTGGTATGATACTCTGTATGTTCCTTCAGGGACGTTAGTAGTATTAGATACTTCCAAATTTTTAAAAGCCTCATTATTTTCATTTGAAAAATTTAAGTCATCACTTGATTTTGGAAATCTACTGCTTGTTGGATAATTACTAGGTGCGTTTACTTGTATCGTTTCAGGGACAGTTGATAGCCTTAACTGATCGTGTTGTTCTGTTTCAGGAATTATTTCTGCACTCCCCGAATCACTTCGATTAATTTCATGACTTTGGTAATAATTTTCGGTACTTAAATCATCAATTATCTTCTGTGTTTCGGGGTCGTTACGAAAAAAACTGCGTATATTCTCTTTCATTGGTTGAGATTCTTGGATTTTTATTTTAGGTCGAGGTCTGAGAGGTCGATTCATGCCCAGATTAGATTTTGCAGGTAACAAAGTGATAACACCAGCTGTCGTTATTTCTAACTCATCATCGGGGACTACCTCAACAGATCCTGTCATTTTATTATGATTGTGTCTTTCTTCGCCTTCCATATCGTTTACCGTAGCTTCAGATCTTGTGGGCGTATTCTGTTGGGTATATTTTTTAATAATATCTGTTAAATTACGAAATATTGAAACTTTTCCTGGAAACTTAGGAGTTGTATTTGGAAAAACATCATCATTCTTCGTTATAATTGCTTGTAATGTGTCATTATAATATTTTTCCGGAGAATTTTTGCTAAACGTGTCGTTTTCATTGGTCGAAGTGTTTACTAACTCCCATGTAAGATGTGGTGCACCGGTGCTAGGTATAATAGAGACTTTATTATTGGGTCGTCTTGTTGAATTTTCTTTTGTTGTTTCATTCTGTGGTTGTTCAGTAGTTTTATAGGTTGTATTAACTACTTCTAGCTTTGGAGTTGTGGAGACAGTGCTAAATGATGGAACTTTAGTAGTGTTTGGGGTACTAGTCCTAGTTGTGGTTGTGGTAGAACTCGTCGTGGTAGAAGTGGTGGTGGTAGTGGGGCTGCTGTTGGCGATAGTAGTAGTAGTAGTTGTTGTGCTTGTACTTGTAGTGGTGTTATGCTTCTTAAGTATTGAGGCACCGTCAATTGAAAGTTGTTCAGTATCGTTGTCTGTGCTATCAGCTTGAAGCACATTTATACTAACACTTGTTTGTTTATCTTTGGGAGGACGCTCCACTGGTTTTCCGTCATCATCATCATCAACAAAGTCCACTTCATCTACTACTTCAACGACTCCACTTATTTTATCTACTGGTATAGGATGTGGTTTTGGATAATTAGATCCCAAAGTTTCCATGTTCTTTAAGGGTGGTGCATAGGTTGGTAATGTAAAACTCGTGTATATCGGACTTGGTACGTAAACGTCAGCTGCTAAATCTGGATCTACGTTATGTAGACCTATGGGTCTGATCGTCGTTCTATCTCTGTGTTTTATTGGTGGTATTGGGGTCAGTAAACTTTCCAATATTGAGACATCATCTACGACTTCTGCTACTCCCATTCTGTCTTCAGCATTCAGGTCACTGGTGATCTCCACAGGAGCTACGGGTGGTTCGCTTGTTCGTTCGTAATAGGGCTGTGTTATAGGTCGCCATGGTTCGTTGTCAATAACATGTGGGACAGTAAACAATGTGTCGATTTTGGGTAAATCTTTATAATGATTTTCATTTGTTAGTAGATCAAGTAGAATTTGCGATACATTACTGGCAGTAGTGCTTGATTGAGCTGTAGTTGAACTCTTAACCGTCGTTGAAGTTGTGGAGCTGGTGGTAGTAACTGGAGCCCTTGTAGTTTTCTCGGTGCCTTTTTTAGGTGTTGGTTCTGTCCTTGTCTTAACATTGAGAGTAGATGTTATAGTAAACGGTCGAGTCTTTGGTGTGCTTGTAGGAACTTTCTTCGTCGTTGTGGCTCTTGGAATGGTTCTAGCAGGAGGTGTTTTAGTCGTTGTTGTAGTTTTGAAAGCCGTTGGTTTCTGACTTCCCTTATCTTCATGACGTATTGGACTAGAACTTAATTTTTTATTTTCTGTTATATCTGCTTCAGTTTTAGTGATTTGAAACGATCCTTGTACTACTGGAATATTTTCTGTATCAATATCTGGTTCATCAGGATCTTTCTTTTGGTTAGGCTTTACTGTAGTCTTACGTACGACACCTACCCTCGTCTGGAGAGTTTTGTCCATTCCAGGTGGCGGGGGTGAACCTTTCGGATTGCTCATTGCCATACTCTCATTCATAGCTTCTTTCACATAAGATTCAGAATGATACGTGTGTTCTAGATCTCTCTTTATAATAATACTAGAAGTGTCTACTTTTATACTCTGTCCAATTGCTGGATGTTTTGAATTTAAATCTTGAATTAAAATATTCTTAAGAGTTTCTTCGATGTTCGAAACAGAACTGAAAACAAAGACAATATTATATAATACCGACTGTTTAGCAGCTAGTGAACTTTGAGTGGCAATCAAATTGTGTAGAAAATTACCTAGGTATTTTTCTCCTATCGAGGTATAATCTAAAGTGTACGTCTAGTCTTCGGTCCCCGAAGCCAGTGACGAGAGCGCCCGTGAAGGCCTGGCGCAGCGGCGAGGGTGCTGCGAACACTTGGCGGAGCGCCACGCTGTAGCGGCGTGCGCGCTCCCGGTACGAGGGGCTGCCCGGCACGCCGCCGTACACGTCACCACGCGTCACGCGGAACGTGCCCTCAAACGATATTATTGCTGAAACAAGCATTAACAATTTATTGGAATGATGGTCACCATGGCGTACGCGCAATGGTCCAACGTAAAGACTATGAACAGAAACTAAATCCTGACAGATGGGTAGAAGATTAAGAGTTGTGACACCAGATCTGAAACCTTGGCTAATTTTGCTATATTAAGAAAATTCTTGATTTCCCCACTATTATATTAACTCGAGAAAGGTATGGCGCAAATTTTGAGGACACATTGCTGACACAACTGAGCAAATTTCCCACGCATTTTTCCTTTATAAAGGTCAAATTGAGCCCAGCGGCGATAGCATGAAGTGCCTATTATACAATAATAATGTAAGAACATAGTAACCCACTTCCCTCGCTCGTCTCCCACAATTTACATTTAACTTTTTCTATTTTTCATTTCTAGTTGAGTGAGTCTTCCTTGTTACACTCCAGTACTTGATGTAGAGAAGGCTAATGTTCTTTGCGCATAAATAAGTATCTGTAAGTGCTGATAATGTTGAATAAAAACGTATTTTAACTAACGACTAGATGAGGTCCGATTAAAAAGTAAGTATTCGACAAAAACATACCTATGCCAAAAAACATATAATTAAGTTTCATTTTAACATACTCGTAGTTAATGATACTGTCATGATTTTTCACCGGCGGCGGTGACTAATTTTGGTGTAAGATAACAGACAATCATTTATAAAATTAGAGTTCCAAAAGAACATTGATGGCCACGTTTCTACGGCTTCTTCGGGGTTAATTCGAATTAGGAAAATTTGATTCGAAAGGTATCTGAGAGCCAATTTTTGTGCTCCTAGTTATGGAACGGTCGCATTTGCATCGCCGTCTGTCAGAAACACCTCTAATTTTCCCACTATTTGTCACTTGGTACAGTAAGAAAAGAATAGTTATTTGTTATACGAGAGTGCAAAGTTGCTTTTTAACCGCGTGCTCAATTTTAATGACCGAGCAAGCGAGGGAATTAAAAGAGCACGAGGTGAAAAATCTTTGCACTCGTATGCAACACGTAACTTTTCATCCCACCTCAGCGAGAAAATGACTAAACAAGTCACTAACACCAAATAAATGTAATGTTGGTGTTAGTGACTTGTGTAGGTACTGTTTTTCTGTAAACTATCAGTCATACTAAATAGTTGTACCGATTCATCGGATTCCCTTGGCGTAAATCTATACTAATATTATAAAGCTGAAGAGTTTGTTTGTTTGAACGCGCTAATCTCAGGAACTACTGGTTCGAATTGAAAAAATCTTTTTGGGTTGAATAGACCATCTATCGAGGAAGGCTTTAGGCTATATATCATCACGCTTAAGCCAATAGGAGCGGAGCAGCGATAAAGAATGTTTTAAAATCGGAGATTCCACGGGGACGAAGTCGCGGGCAGCAGCTAGTAATTCAATAAAATATGCCAGCAAAACTTTTTCTGAGAAACTTTTGGCTCCTTCGTTTTAATAATATCGTACTGTTTCAAATACTTCTCGCGTGATTTTTGAGGGTGAAAGCACATTTGCGTATTATTAACCGTTTCAGTCAGTTCTGTTGGCGTCAAATGAACTTTTTCGTCGCTAGAATTACTCATTTAAAGTTTTTCACTTAAAGTTAAAGTTTTCAAGTAACCTAAGGTTTTAAGAATATGAAGTCAAAAGAAAATGGTTCGTGCAAAGATAATTAAAAAAGAAGTACACCTGCAAGGTTCCAAGACTGAGTACAAAAATTCGGCACCATGGAGGTAAAAGTAAATAGGTTTGATGATGTTTTGAGTTCACAAACTTAGTGCACACGATGTTCTAAATTCAATTTATTTTATCCTCTAATAAATATTTAAAAAGATAAAAAACTGCTTTTGCACTCAGATATCGATAAAAAAAAACCTTTAGATGGAATATCATATAGCAAAGATTCTTCATAAAGCGTCAATGGTCTAATAGTCAATGTGGAAGCTTAGAAAGATTTAACCTTCTTTTGTTTGTGAGTTTTTTTAATTATTATATTATCTCTGACTTTACAGCATTGCTAAACCATTAGGTGCTACTTACGTTCTCCATTATCGGGCCTAAGGGCGCCCATGTAGAAGGCGAGCGCGGCGACCGCCAGCACCGCCACCGCTGCCAACAGAGCGCCCCCCACCAGCGCCGCCGAGCACAGCCCGCCGCTGCGGGTGCTGGTACTGCCCACGCCGGCGCGAGGGTACCCTCCGCCAGCGAAGCGGTACTCGCTCTGGAGACAATGAAACAAAAATTATTAACTGTGAAAAAAGTAAACGTAAAACTGAGTATTGTCTTGGTCTCTTACGTGGTTATCGACGACGGCGCAAACAAATGTTGTGAGACAACCATCAAACCAGCAAAAAGCCCTGAATTGAAAATGTACATTTGAGATTTCCTATTCATTCATTCGAAATTGTAGATCATTGTGTGAGTAGAGCCTATAAATAACGGGGCAAAAGTACCTACGTATCTACAGGTACAAAGCTACAAAATTGTTGGTATACATAATCCGCCTGCTTTATCATTTTTATAAATCTCATAATCCAATCTAAGACTTCAGCAAATAGCGCAAATACGTAGGTACATGAGAGTCAAATATAAACGTTGTAAATTGGCAAAACATGTCCACACTAGGATAGGAAAGTACTAAGTTGTGGGTACGATAATAAATTACTGGTACGTGCACAACCCGAAACAAATACACATATGTGCATATAGGAATGTAGGATTCACATAACATATCTTTCACGAAACGTGTTTCGTGAAAGATATATGTAAAGCTAGACAAATATTTGTATCGCATAGTAGTGATATAGGAATTATTTTTACATATGTAGGTACAATTTACCTCGTAACTGCATTACACCTTGAATCTCTTAATCATAATATTATAACTTGTATAAAAAAGAAAAATAACTTAATTAATGCTCAAAAGTAATTAATAGTCATAAGTAATTAATTACCTAGCAAACCGTTACTTATCATGTTTTATGACTGACTAAACAATATTGGAGTTGGAAAATCTTCCAGACAAAATGAAACTAACTTTTATTGTTTCACGTTGTATGATAACGTACTTGCTGAGTAAAACATCCAAATAAAATCAAACATTACTCAACATTATCTTATTGGACATTTTATTGCAACGTACTTAGCTACAATATAAGTTCCGTCCAATTATATTAAGTACTAGCCTCTGTCCGCGACTTCGTCCCCGTGGAATCCCCGATTTTAAAACATTATTTATCGCTGCTCCGCTCCTATTGGCTTAAGCGTGATAATATATAGCCTAAAGCCTTCCTCGATAAATGGTCTATTCAATCCAAAAATAATTTTTCAATTCGAACCAGTAGTTCCTGAGATTAGCGCGTTCAAACAAACAAACAAACAAACTCTTCAGCTTTATAATATTAGTATAGATGTATCGTAAAAGCAATACACATGATATTCAGCGGCCTCATCAATGCGCCAGTTTATTACCCCCGTCACGCCCTCTCTGTACGGTAACAAGCTGGTAAGAAGAAAACATTGCCAGGCTCTTTTTATTTTCCTTGAAACAATTAACATTAAATATGATCACACCGATCGCAGTTATCACTTATGGTAATCATGGCTGAGTATAGGCGGGGGCCAGCCGACCTCCCGAATCGTTTTGTATCAACCAAGGCGTGATCCAATTTTTTTTTGCGTTGACAGCTCATTTCTTGTTAAGGTCCCCTCAAGGTTTGCAAGTTCTTCTACTTAGTTGGTATATAAAACTGATATCATCAATTTATTTTATGTCGTGTCTTTGACGTTATAAAAAAGACGCTACTCTCAGTAAATAGAAACCTAACCCCCCTTTTACGGCTCCGAACATCCTTAAGAAACGGAACCCTTATAGGATTGTTTGTCTGTCTGTTCGGCTGTCACAGTCACTTTTCTCCGAATCTACTATACCGATTCTGTTCAGATTATGATATTCCTGTGATCCAAACACGGACGCGTTTCGTACATATAAATGTTGAGTATGGAGAGTCACTTTTGGGGGACAAACAAGAAAATTTCAAACTGAATCGTGTGGCTGAGATGAGAGCTTCAGTTATATTTTTCCATAATTTTAAATTGAAAAGAAATAAATAGAAATAGATAGAAATAATAATTTTTTAAATTATTCAAGAAAATAGACGGAAAATGAATAAGTAATAATATGAAAGTAACGAGTAACATTTTGAATAAATTGCAGATAAATATTTCTTTACCTATATATTACAGGAAAATATATAAGAAGTCTTTAGTGTTATAATAACATGTTACAAAAATTCGTTCGAAACCTTTGGATGCGAGACCGACTCGCACTTGGTCAGTTTTTTTATGTGTTATCGTATTCCACGAAAACTTTAATTTTATTTAGAAGATATCAGTGAATAGGTATAGTGGCTATTGTATCCTGAGTATTTAGTTACTGCATACCTACGTGGTATCATCGTAAGTACAGTGTCTGCTAAAATTCAGAGGGAAGTCATTTTTGATGTTGCGAATTCGCGATCATTACAGTGCTGATGAACGATGGGAACGTGGACTTGCATGGGAATCGCCGGCGGAGGGCCATCCATCAGCTCCCACCTCTTGCCCCACCTGTCACTTCGCACCGTTAATCATCCTTCCACGAAATCACGTCTGAACACTTAGGAATGCTGTTTTGGTGGACACGAAAAAAATGTCGTAGCTTTTTAATAACTTTTAATTCTCTGTTGCTATACATATTGATTTTAAAAACCTACGGTGGAGCAAAAATCACCCCTCAAGGTCCCACCGAGATTTGAACTCGGATCGTTGGATTCAAAGTCCAAAGTGCTAACCATTACACCATGGGACCGCGACATACGCATTTTGAAATTTCAAGTCAGTTTTGGCTTACGGTGCCGAATGTTTCTGCGTGTCGTTCAAATGTTCAAGTATGGTGTCACTATATTCAAGAAGGTACTACTAATCATTTTCTGAGTAGTCTCATCATTTTCAAGGGAGGGCAAAAAATTACAATGAACCAAAAATGTTGACCGACCGTTTTTGACCGGATAATTATACCGTGGCGACTGTGATTACAAAACGTTTGACATTCCTATTTAAAACCCAAGAATGATTTAAGTCTTCGTCGAAAAGACACGAAAAGAAGAAATTAAAAAAAGAGTTGTTAGCTTCACCAAAAAGCTCCTGTAGCTACTAAATAATTTTCTCAACATTTTACATGTAAAATTTAACTTAATACGCATGAAAAGTTACTATTGTATATAGGTACTAAGAAAACAACACACTATGCTGAAAAAAGTACCTATTGAAAACAAAACAGAAAATCCCTTAAGCTGCACTATTGTAGCTCTCATTTGACTTACATTCCCGGATACATTTTAGATGATTTTGAGTAGGTACTGAATCTTTCATGTACCAAGGTAGTTAGGCTAACTTGTCCGCGGAACATGAGCAACCTAATTTATTTAATTTAGCAGGGAGCGGCCATCCGCCATATTGTAAATTGTGGCTCGTCTTAACGAAGGTAATGAGGCGCTTGAACCTCACCAAACAGCATTATTACGTCGCGCAGTAAACTACCCGCCAGTAATTAAATATACTTTTTGGTACATTAATTAATTTACAGTTAGTTATTTAAGTGGAAAACAATTTCGCTTGACGTTTTTTGCGGTGTGGCGCGCTCGATAAATGATCCGTCGGTTGTCATTATTGTTTGCCTTTTTTATGATATATACTGCAGCTAGGTACAATATTGCTACTGTAAACATCGCTTCTTTATTTTAACTCACCATTAATAGGCACTCGAATGAACAGAAAGCAAAATCTTTTTAGGCCCAGTAGTAAACAGTGAATGAATGTCAAGTTGAAATATGATTCTTTATGTAAAACATTTGGCGGAAGTACAAAAGTTTAGGTCCCACCGAGATTTGAACTCGGATCGCTGGATTCAGAGTCCAGAGTGCTAACCATTACACCATGGGACCACTGAGAAACCAAGTCGAAATACTAGAACAGTATCGCAAAGCGGAGCTTTTATAATACAGAAATCAATACTTTCACTATTGATTCATGAAAAAATAAGTATCTTTCGAGTGTTTATCCACCGTTCGGAGAAAGAAGTATCTCAAACCAGAATACTATTAATATCTATTATTCAAATGAATTGTACCAGGAACATACCTGTTTCTCTTAGGTATTCATTCATTCACGTAAAATTAGTAACATGAGTAAATGTAATGTGGCAAATCACCAAGCAATCATAAGATGAAAAATTGCAGAGCTTACCGCTAGCTATATACCTTGATTTCTAATAAATGCAAATAAGTGCAGACCATTGTGTATTGAATGCACGCCACGCTGGCCCGCTGACCGTGGTCTCAATCTCCTAATGCGTCGCTAATCAAGTGATGACAATGATGCACGGATTCATTTAGAACACGCGAGTGCGACCCAGCGATGATTTCAGCCCACAGCTGGATTTAAATGAACTTTTACGTAACTAAGTAGATACTATATAAATAACTTAAAGATTTTAATTTAATCCTATTTGGAAATATAGCTATGTATTTCGATAGTGAAAAATTTTGGTAAACTGTACATTATTCTTACTTGAAAAATTGTATCAATTCATTAGAAGTAACTTCGGTCTCATATACAGTGATTTTCAATACCTAAGAATTCAATACCTACCTCCATTTACTTAGGTCCTACTTTAATATAACTACGTATGTATTTAACCACCCATAAATAAGCTTTAAATCTAACTATACATACTTAACCTAAAAATAAACTAAAATCCTCCTAACTAGAAAATGGCATCAAAAAACTCGTCCGCATCGCTATCGACTGGAAGTGAACACAAAGGCCACGTTGTATGGCAATGCTTAGCCTTTGTCCGAAGTAAAAGCCAGCCCTTGGGTCACGCGAAGTGTCAACTAAATTATATTTAGGTCCTACCTAAACATAAATGGTCTTACAAATCAAAACTTATAATTAAGTATAGGTATGACCTATCTTCATGTCACTAACTGTTTAAATTGAACATAAACTACAGAGTATTTTAAAATTCAACCCTCCGACATGCGTCTAAACTTCTTAGTTTATGGAGGCGCTCCCTCGAAATGTATTGATCGCTCTCCACTCCGACGAATGCAGTCGCGTAGGTACTTGCAACCGTTCGGCGTATTGCTCTCGCTACACCGGCCATCAAAAGGGGACGAACTTTTCTATTCAGGATATTCAGCAGAGGAAAGTTCTGTAAGAAAACGTTAACAGAATAGCAGTAGCTTAGAGTAGAACATCTACTTTGTATACAGGATTTAAGTCAGGAGACACGTGTCAATATGTTTTTGGAGAGTGTAAGGTGGCTTGGAAAATAAGCTCTGTTTATGTGGTCGTAGAATGAATAATTACACATACTTTGATAAAATAAACACCTTTGGCACCTTTGTCAGTTAAAGACATTAAGTATTGCAAATAACAATATTGTTAATTGCTACCGAGATGTTGGAGAAAAATAAAAACCGTTTTAAATTGGGCAATTTCGTGCTTAAGACGGGTACAAAAATCCGTGTTCCTATGTTACTAGGAGGCTACATATCTATCGATTGATTTTGTGTTTGATATCTACATGAACAACATCAATTAAAATTAATGAATCTCCACTGGACCATGATTCTATTTATGTAGGTACCAATTCGATAAGGGGAATTATTTGAGCTTATGCGTAAGCTGTGCGTAACTAAATGAAAATAATAAGCTTCATCGTTTTTATTGCTCTTATTAACCATAGTTGGGGAAAAAATATAATCAAATGTAGAAAATAAAAAGGTATGTAAGTACATATTATTTTGTACTGTCTTCCAATATGAGTAAATCGAAGAGCCGAATAAATAGGTACCAGTAAATGTTTTACATTTACCCTTCGCAACTCAGTTACTGTACAACGAAGTTAGACTTTCGGGATCTTACTGTCCTTACTGACTATAAAACATTCACAAATCACAGCCGGGACCTACGGGTCGAGAATGGATGGTAATCCGTTCAAGGACCGGCGTCAACGATAACGTCCAGAATCTAAAAATAATATTGGAATATCCTTGGGTAGATAGATAGATAAAACATTTATTTAGTGCAAGAACAGAGGACACACTAAAGCATAATCACATGCATCATACATAACACTAGAAATAAATATTAATAGTAAGAGTAAATACATTTAAAAAATTGTAGTAATTTTTTGGCAGAACATTATAGTGCCAGACTAACTACCGACATAAAGCAGTGTGTGTCTACAAGCTGCACCAAATGGGAGTCCAACTCAGCATGTGCCAGGCTGAGTTGGACTCCCATTTGGTTTGGTGCAGTTTGGAGACACAACTGCTAACGATTGGTCACGGTGTATAATATTCTAATTCATCAATCGGCTTTGTGAACTTGGCCATCACTCATATCGATTCCATCTACCGATCCAACGTCTGATCACGACACTAAAGTGATACGCGGATTAATGACTTGCTCTCAAAGGCTTAATTTGCATCAGCTAACTACAAACATACCTACTAGACAGACATGTATGCAATGATAAGATTATATCGATCGTTCATTCCGCAACTACTTGCCTACTTAGACGTTACTCTGATGTTTGTGAAGGAATAATAAAATATACAACCAGCACAGCCTCATATTTTCTGTTGAGAACTTAAAAGCATTAGATATATCTCTTTGCGACGTCCCTTGAGGTAAACAATCCGCTTAAAAGCCTCTCGGTTTACAAGTCAAATTTTCTTAGAATTCAATCAGACATGAAAATAAAAATAAAAAAATCCGTTTGAAAACATATATGTATGCATAATTATGTATTCTGACAAAGAGAAAATAAAACTTCGGTCATTGTAAATGCCATGAATAATCCATGAAATTGTAGCGTTGTCGTCGACTGCGCAGGCTTATTACTAGTAACTTGAGATTGGATTATAATTAACGTTAGTGAAGATGCGCATAACACTGTACCCTTGTACATAACAGGTATCGTGTCGTAGTGGGCGACCTTGCCGCTCGGCCTCATCCCAGTTCCACATACTTGCTCCTGCACACGCTAATTGGACTGTATTTGTTGTCCATTGACCACTGATACAAGAGAAGAGTTAATATAATAGAACGGTGGGTAAATGAAGGTAGAGCCTCTTAATTCTCATCAAGTTTATTTATTTCTAATTAGGATTAATTGTTCAATGTCTTTCAGGCTTCGAACGGTTGCGGAGCATTTCCAAATATGTAAGAAATGTACTTCAGAAAATATAAAAGTAGTTCATGTTTTCATAACTGAGATTTTGCGGCATTTTTTAATGTTATTTTAAGTCTGTTTGCTTAGCTACCTCTGAAAAGCGTGACCAACCTGAACATCCGTTTACTTACAGCGATTTTTCGTCGATTATTATGTTTGCTATGTTTGCATGTAAGTAATAATTGGTGTGCAAGGCTCCCTTGTACGAGCTGTAGGTCATAGGTGAGCAATAATAGCATAAACGCGGGAACAAATTGTCCGTCACGGCTACCTCGAACAGTTTTCGTGTTCAGTGTCAAGAAATGCGCTGCAATGACATAATCGTCTAATAATTAAATAGCTACTCGTAATTAACTACCAGTTATGGTGGACAGTAGTATTATGAATGGCTTACTTAATGCGTAATTTGATAACTATTGTGAAGGAACGAGGAAATACGTCTTTATAATGAAAATATAAAATACAGATCTGTTAGATATTACAACTTGTACGTTTTATATTTCTATACCTTGATGCAAATTGAGAACATGTGAATAAAAATATGTTATAGCGAGACGAAACGTCGGAAGAATCCAAACGCAAAGAGGCAGAAGTCACGACACGTAGTCAGTCGCAATAATGACTTTAATCACTGACACGACTACTTACGTTAGATTGTCCTAGTTGATGTTTTTAATTTATATAATTTTCCTTATTTTAATATCTTCAAGCTTGAAGAGTCCTGACACGAAGTCATTGTCAACCTTCTTCAGATTACACGTAATAGCCCCTATTATTTATAACTGCTTATTGTGTTTGATACAGGAAGATTTTTTGCTTAAAAACCTTCGAGTTTGCGAACTTGTAGCGTAATAAGCTTAATAGGTATTTGAGTTCCTTTTTGATGAGTAGAAAAACTTGTTCCTAACATCACAGTACTTACCGGGTATAGAAGCCGAAGTTCTAAAACGGAGAGACACAGACATTCCCGTGTCTCACTTGAATACATTTCATATTTGAATATTTTAACCAAATAGGTACCGAATTTAGGATTTTTACGTTTAGCTGAGGAGTAGACGTTTCTAGGGACGGGAAATGTGAAAACGTTGAGATTAAATATGAATAGTGGCTGTACAAAAACAAATCACGACCGCCAACGTTTGTATCGGAAGAAAATGAATCACTGGCCTGTTTGTCAGTGCCGACGCGTAGCAAGCAATTAACAAGGCTCTCTTAGAGGCAAGGTAGGACTGCTAAAACTGACAAAAAACCTTGACATGCGAACATATAAACGCTACTAATAACTTACGAAAAAATCATGAACATAACTGACGGGCTTTGAACTGTATCAAGGTTGAGGTGAAGCTGTGTAGCGACTACCTTGCGTGAATGCCTCGCCGAAATTTTCAAATGTGTTCTCTAAGGCGGTACACGCTTAAGCTTTTTCCTTGCTAATAATGAAGAGGAAATATTCTGCTTACGAAGCTCAAGACATGACTTCGTTCGAGACAATTTCTCTATCTTAAATGACTGTGTTTCTTTCGCTTCTCGTTGAGATGTTTCTATTGTGTCCTTATTGGCTGTCCATGGGTTGGAAAGCTGCGCTCATTAGACGGTGCTGTGCAAAATGACTGGCTTCTTAGAAGTGTTGGCGCCGGCCAGCCATTGTCAAATAATGAAAGTGTCATTAGTTTTGTTGTTGAGAGTAATTTCGCTTCGTGATGTCTTGAAAATCATTGGCGTAACCTCAGTAACCTGTGTATTGAAAATCACTAAGCTGTTTAATACAAAAGTGTTTTAATACAAAATATTCAGCTGTTATTAAATAAATGATTTTGAACAAACAGTTTTACAAAACTAAGAAAATTGTCGCCAGCTGTCACACAGATTGCTGCTGTCAATTATTTTCAGATCGATAACTTTGACATGGAAAATGGGATAAGATAGAATGAAGTCAGTGGTTTAGTTGTTGTAATTCATGTGGTTTAGAACTTTAAATTTCCTACCCGCATCTTATTGGTCGTTTATGGCAACTGTAGAGTTCTACAAAGCTGGCCAGTAGCCAAACAGGCAATAATAGTGTGAACAAGTAGGTACAACTAAAACTGAGGTATTAATTGGAAATAATTCCAATTTGCTGTATATTTTCTAACTAGGAACTAGGAAAATTGACTTTGAAATAAAACGACAAGTTTGGTTCTGTCATATTGTCAGGTGTTTTATTGTGTGTTACACGCATTCTTTACATCTATGGGTGTAATGATGAAGGAACGCGGCCATATAGTGAGGAATGCAGAGCGAACCGTCGCCGATCGCCGCTCTTCGGCTACGATAACACTCGATTGGCGTAATGACGACTTGATTCCAACTCGCCCGCGGCATTCCGCCGCCGCGCAGCCCGGCCACATCGCATCATTCCACTTTTATGGACATCAAGACGCAACTTATAAATCTTATGTTTGTCATCACCTTGATCGATTTTGTACCATCCGAGTAGTTGCGTGTAATCATGTAAAAGAATGTCGCCGAGCGGTAAGTGGAGCTTTTCTTGTATGAGTCATACTTACAGGAATTTTACAGGTCTATTTAGAATTCACGTAAACGTAGCATGTACTGTACGTATGTACCTACATATAATTTTGAGCGAGAGAAATGAAAATTCTAGATGATAACTTGAGTTACCGCGGCCCTGGAACGCAAAGGGCACAAGAAGGAGCACGGGTGGGTTTTAGTCAGTAAAAGTCTGACACTCCCTACCGCTCCGCCCAGGGCGGAAGGGTCATTTGATGATTTCCCATCTAAAAAAAAAAGGTATCAGAATTTAGATGAAAAAATATCAGTGTGACTTAATGTGTTTTCGTAACGTGACGTGCTTACATATTTTTTTTCAGCACGATGCCTGTAGATTGGATTACGCCTGAAGTAATTCAATTATTTCGCATATTTCATATTCAGGAGAGGCCTGTAAACATCGGACAAGTTAATATTGGTTATAGTGTTCGAAGGCCGAGCCTGAACAAACTTAATATTGTGATAACAAACACGTAGCCCTGTAGAACTTCTAAATATACAACCAAAAACAGCGTGTGTCGCTGAAGTTTCCGGTAATTTGAAATTGAACATAATATGTATCTAGAGGCCAAACATGTAATCATTTTAAGTTTTTGATGATACCTAATGATAATTGTCTCTCTTATTATGTACACTAATAAGTCATCTTTAAATAAAATGGTTGACTAAGTAGTTTTCATTATTCAAGCATTTGCTGTCCTTTTGATGTTGGAATTTTTGATGAGGTAAGACTGAGCAGGGATACAAGAACATATTTACGTAGGTTAACTGTGAGAATAATTGATATCTTGTTATTATCCTAATTGTTCTTGTTGTTGACTGTGTATCCACATTACATAGTTAAACAAGTACCGTACAGGTCCGACAAAAAAACAATGTGGTGAGATTTTGATTGGGCTTATATATTAATATGCTTATTTATTTTCGGATGTAAAAATAAGTCAGGAGTGGGTGCAAAAGCAGAAAAGCGTCAGTTACTTGTCAAATTTTAGAAGCCACTTGGGAAATAAGTTTTTTCCCAAAATAATTTGAATTTATATTGGTTTGAATAAAGTTGATTTGATTTTGGTTGAATGCTATAGGTAAACGAATCTTATAAAGTGGTTAAATAGTTTGTATGTAGGAGGGAATCTTTGGATATGATGATTTATGATCCTATTAAGAGACTTATTTCATTGATAGTAAGCTTCACTGTGGCCGAGCATTTCATCTGGGAAAAACGCATGGTTCCTATGTGATGAGAGGCCACCAAAACGAAGCCACGAAAAGAATACAGTATTTATATTAATCCCCCGAAGAAGGAAGGACTGATCAGCAATGAAAATGGACAAACATGTGAGGAAACGCGAGAGGGAAGCCATTGTCTTGAAGTGGACATAACGAATTAATTAGATAAGTTATTATTCGCTATAGAATCTTACAATTCGAAAAGTTTTTAGATGAGCTGATGAACCGAAACGAATCCATAGCTCCAATTATCAACTCTATAAACAACAGAAAATGTAACAGCCGACAAAAACGATCGGCAACAACTTAATCATGGCCGCAAGGATTTAAAATAGAAAGCAGGATAGGAACGCAGCTGAGCGGCGCGTAGTGTGTCGGCTAACGGGATCGACTACGTCACGCCGCTGAGTACCTATGCTGCCGGGCGTTGCGTCGCGTCGCATGCGCCTGCGCAGTGCTGACGCTACAAACACAATACTTAGCGGACCACGTTATCTCATTTTTTTCGTAGCATTCTCACTGACGCATCGTAATGGGTTATGTATGACAATGGACATTGAAAATATTTGCATGTTTTTGAACTTAATCATAGTTCTTTTGAATTTAACTGTCGTTTGGTCTCTTGCTTTTATACAGATATGCTGCTAGAATATGTAGAGAACACATTACATAGTTCAACTTCAACACCGATCACTAAAGCACTTTACTGCGGTGCAAACGCCTTTCAAATACTTATTTATTTGCTCTTTTTTTCCGAATATTGATTTTATAATAATCAACCTTCTCTCAAGTAGTCTGTGTTGTCAATTATGAGTAAGTACTTAAATATGTATTAGTATTATTGGTAGGTGGGCAATCATTTGTAGACTAATTGACCTCTTCAGTGTTGTATTTAGGCAGTGGTGCCAGATTTTTCTATACTAATATTATAAAGAGGAAAGATTTGATTGTTTCGTTGTTTGTTTGCATATAGGCATTGAATAGGCTCCAAAACTACTGAACCAAGTTGAAAAATTATTTCATTGTTGGGATGCTATCCCGGGATGACATAGGCTATATCCTCGTGTACCCACGGGAACGGGAACAGTTTTTATACATACATCTTCAGTGATTCGTTAACCTTTCTCATTAATACAAATGAGATTCAAATATACTGCGAATCTCTGGTCATCGTGAATAACTTTACTGCTAATAATGTACAATTATTGCGATTTTAGTGCCTACAATTGTTTTTTCATCCCCCCATCTCGGAAAGACTATTTTTTCTCTTCGATATCTGAGCGTAAAAGACGTTTTTATCCTCTAGTGGATAAAGTAAATTGAATTTAGAACATCGTGTGCATGTGTGAATTCGAAACATTATTAAACATTTTACCTCTATGTTGCTCTATTGTTCGAAATTTGATTCGGAATTTAAAAAAAAACTTGCTTCGCGCGTTTTTCTTTTCACGTTGATCATATATTTTTTTGCATTTAGTCATTTCATTTCCTCGCTGAGGTGGGATGAAAAGTTACGTGTTGCACTCGAGTGCAAAGATTTTTCACCTTGTGCTCTTTTGATTCCGTCGCTAACGCTCAGGATTCTAATATTGGAATCACTCGTTGCACTCGTGATTCAATTTTAGAATCCTTCGCTTGCTCGGTCATCAAAATTGAGCACGCGGTTAAAAAGCAACTTTGCACTCTTGTATAACAAATAACTATTTTTTTGAGCTGTGTATTATGTCCTCTTTATGTTCACATTATGGACTAATATTTGTGTATCTTTTTTATGGATGGGAAATCATCAAATGACTTCTTCTGCTCGGAGTGGAGCGGAAGGGAGTGTCAGACTCTTACTGAATAAAACCCACTCGTGTTCCTCCTCATGCCCTTTGTGTTCCAGGGCCGCGGTAACTCTTGCAACCAAATTCCGCAACCAATTCTTGTGTACCTAGTATTGTATATTGATCAGAACGTTAGTCTAGCCATAGACCACAGAGCTTGATACAGTTTTCTGTATTTCTGTGTACCTGCTTGGTATGTGTGTGAATTACTCGTAAGTTCAAATAAGAATATATGTATGTGATGTCTCTTCAAAACGCGTTTTTTTGTTTGTTTAGGATATTGGCTGTACAGTTTGATACACTTGTCGATTGTACCTGCTATAGGAAAATATTAGGGGGCCTATGTTTTCACATAGGCCCCCTAATATTTTCCATATCATGCAGAAAAACCTTTCGGATATTCTGCATGATATTCAAATCCCTTACTTGTTTCTCAGATAATATACTCTTTTTGGTTATTGTAGCGCTTTGTGATACAGAAACAAATATCTATGACATATGTACAAAGTTAGACATAATTGATGTTCGCAACCGGTGTGTTACATCATTAAAAAGCTCACTCATATCATTCAGTAGTTAATTAATGATGTAGATACTTTTCAAGCTAATCACCATGCACGTTAGCGTCATATTTTTATTAAATTGAAATAAATGTATGCTACCCACGTTTCTGTTTGATGTAAAAATCTATACTAATATTATAAAGCTGAAGAGTTTGTTTGGTTGAACGCACTAATCAGTAACTACTGGTTCGAATTGAAAAAATATTTTATTTTTGTTTAACCCATATATCGAGGAAGGCTATATAACATCACGCTACGACCTAAGCGGAGTATTTATGAAAATGTGAAGAAGAAAATGCGCAGAGGAAGTTGCACGGATTAGCTAGTAAATAATAATAGAGTCGAGACCTTTGAATTCATTCCTTATTCTAATTTAGGAGAAGTAATATTCTTATTTGTAAAGAATCCTTATAATGTCTAACAATACAGCCGTACCGAGTTTAGTTCCAAGAACAAGTTTTTTTCCCTTTTGTAAGTGGTAAACAATAAACTGTGGAAGTTTGAGTGGCTGGGTTTTCCTTAAGTAAACGCATTGTCTAGTTTTTCCGACGGAAAAAGTTCCTAAAATTTCATTGCATAAATATTTTAAATATATATATTTTTCTAACCAAAAGAAATACAAATATAGGATAGCTGCACTTTTTTTCCCCTGGATTGGAAATCATCAAATGAATTCTGCGGAGGCGGAGCGGAAGGGAGTGTCAGACTCTTACTGACTAAAACCCACCCGTGATCCTTCTTGTGCCCTTTGCGTTCTAGGGCCGCGTTGACACTTTCGAACAAATTCCGCAACCCTAGCAGGCACTACCCTATAGGGAGACTACTACACTGCAAATAATGTTCGACTTAAAAAACAATGTCTCACAGCAGGTTGTCGACGCATCTCAAAATACAGAGAAAGAAAGCATTTAAACAAAAAAAACTGAACAATGAGCAATCAAGAACCCTACAATTACGAATATCGGAGCGCAAATGATTGTTGAAAGAACTTTACCGTTGCAGAGTGAATCAGAATGAGAGGTGCGGAACTAATAGATAACACAACGGTGAGCAAGTGAAGCTTCCCGTAGACAAGCGCGACGCGAAAAACGCCATGAATAACACTAACTTTAAAAACTCTTTTAAAAAATGGTTCTATGGTTATATTTTCCGTTAAACATTGTCGCATCGCAGTCGCATGGTCGCGACTGACTACTGGAGCCGTGATTAGTAATTACGTGTGTGTAAAGTGCATCATAGTTACATTGTGTCTCGCACATGGCCAGAAAAACTGTGCATGACATACGCACTTACTTGATTACTGATTATTTTAAGTTGACAGCGCGAGTTGCTGAGATAATAGTCAGACAGACAGAAACCCGAGTGAACCTATGACGGTTCCGTTTTTTCATTCGGATATGCGGAATACTAAAAAATATATCGGTCGATTTTGTGATTTTCTTTTGTTGTTTTGCATGAAATATTATTAAAGCTTTATTAAAAGAAAAGCTAGGTATTTTCGGCTAACTGGCGATTGAGATAATGGATATCTGTAAATATGAATAGGTAGAAAATTGAAAACGATTGAAAGAGGGTCGTGTCAAAATACGTAAAGCTATTATCAAACTTGTACGCGTAGGTACTATAAATTTTATAGATATCAAAACATAAAATAAATAGTTTTAGAAACAACCGCTATTATTTATCAAAGCTAATTCGAGAAAAGCTTGTCTTATAGAGCCATGTACCTATAAATTATTCACAACATACGGATGATCGTAAAGATGCTCGTATACTTCGAGTTAATTACAAAGCCTTTATGAGTGTTCATATTCATCTCATAAACCTGTTCTAGGAAATCTATATGTACCTTTAACATTCTTCTTTTATTTTTTATTAAAAAAAAAAGTTGCCCCACACTAGGAATTTCTCCTGTGTCGTGGGTGCGTTTACAAACATACAATCTCACATGCACAAACAGCCAGAAACGGAACAACTATCTGTAGGCCATACAAATATTTGTTCCGTGCGGGAATCGAACCCACGACACGTAGCGCAGCAGCCAATCACTCAACCACTGCGCCAACCGTGTCGTCGAACATTATAAAGATAAAAAGTTTTGTTTGTTTGGTTCAACACTATTTATCTAGAAAGGCTGTATACGCTACGACCAATAGAAGCGGAAAATCAGCGAAAAACGTTGCAAAAACAGAGTTGCTTTTTGTCTCTTATGTGACGCAGACGAAATTAAGCTACTGTTTTATTAATCACTTCGTTGTGTCTATTAAAAATAATCAATGGAGTAAAACTTTCTCGGACGAGGTCATTGGTCTAATTCAGAGCTTTCTTGTAATGTTGTCGATCGACCTCTAAATATTTGGACATCATGCGAGCCATGGTAAATATAGACAAATACGATATTACTCAAAATCACATGACTGATGAAATAGAAAAACTAGTTCTAAGTGTTATATATATACCAATATAGGGTCAATATTCTTATTGCGGACGTAGTGCAAAATGTCTACGGGTGTCGTTGTATTTGAGTGATTCCATTTTTCCGACTTTTTGGTTATGTCGAGGTGGATGGTTGGACACCGCTGGTCTAATGAACGGACACAGTTTGAAGGCCGAGGTTAGACCGAGACTTTGTGGGTCAAGGACTCGGTCAGTCACCCACGATTCCTCCCATGGACACATAAAGATCCTCGAATAACTTCATCTATACTAATATTTTAAAGATGTAACGTTTGTGAGTTTGTGACGTTGTAAGGGAGAATCTCTGGATCTACTGAACCGATTTTCCGAAAGCTAGGTTATTGTGGAGTGTCATATGCTATTTTATCCCCGTATTGCCACGGGAACGGGAACAACGCGGGTGAACCCCCGCGGGGCGCTGCTAGTAGGTGTATAAAGGGAAATGGATGGCACGTTCGTGAGAAATAACGGTTGAATTAGAATTTGTAATGTAACTTTTATTGCATGAAATGCCATAATTTTGGTTGTATGTATAACTGAACTTATTTTATGGTAGGTGAGTAAGTAAAATTGTTTGATCAGCTGTAAAATGTAAATCTGGATGAGATCATGTGAGAAGAGTCGCGGACTAAATCTAATCTATACTAATATTATAAAGCTGAAGAGTTTGTTTGTTTGTTTGTTTGAACGCGCTAATCTCAGGAACTACTGGTTCGAATTGAAAAATTCTTTTTGGGTTGAATAGACCATTTATCGAGGAAGGCTTTAGGCTATATAACATCACGCTTAAGCCACTAGGAGCGGAGCAGCGATAAAGAATGTTTTAAAATCGGGGATTCCACGGGGACGAAGTCGCGGGCAGCAGCTAGTCGTTGATAATTATTATGATAGGAGACGAGAGAGAGAGATACTAGATAAATATTTTTTCCGAGTATCTCCAGATACTTAAACCATTTCTTCAGGAACCTATTCCTAGAGAAATGGTTTAATTTAAGTTATTTGGACATAGTTATGAGAGATATAGTTCTCTCACAACTAAAATAAAGTGTAGTGTTGCAATTCATTACAGGTTTCACTGAACTGTGGATACGATCTATTAAGTTCGAATATCTACTACTACTATCATACATCTACTATAAATTGAATTTAAATATTAATATTTCTGTTGTAAAGGTCTAGGTGTTTCTATTAAATTATTGCATACAATATAAGAAGCATGTCTTAAGGAAGAAGAAACTGACTCCTGAAATATAGGTATTACATACCTAGCTCTGGAGTAATCTTTTTTATCCTTTGTAAAAAAAAAAACAGCTCAGCGATTTAAATGTTCAAAATTAATGGATACCAGTTCTAGGCTGATTAATGTCTCGAGGCTCTGAGGCACGCCTACAAACATGCATGAGACGAACTGGGTCGGCGGTGTCGTCAGCCAGACACACTGTGACTCCGTGACACACTGACCGTGTCCTAAACGGGCACTTTAAATAAGGAAATTCCACATTTCGACTCCTCCATTAACGAGATATTTTAGAACTTTCCATCTCATTTAGGCTCAACGATATGATGTTTAACTTATATGTATTTTTATAAGTATGTAATAAATATTTTACCAACTAAAGATACTTTAAACTTCACGGTTTTTTTTTATTAAGGTAAAAAAATAATATTTGGTGGCTGCTCGTTTCAAACGAATTAACTCGCGAGTTTTCCGGCATATACTATGTTCAGCTTCTGGTAAATTATACTCAGCAATGATAAATTATACATGCGAAATAAACTAACATATTTACGTATAAATTCCCAACTTTACTTTGTAAATCACGAACATGAATATTTGAATAAATATGCAGCGTGATCACAAGCACAGCTTCCTTAACCTGAGCCTTGATAATTTACAATTTTGTGGTTATTTAGTAAAGAAGAAAAAACTCAGTAAAAATGTGAAGAGGAGTCACGAGGTTCATTGACAGATTTTCATTTATTCTTAAAGTTTTTAACAAATGTTCGATGGAGTTCTGAAACGCCGTGATTAGTGTTGCCATCCATCATGTTTAGTGGCTCATTACGGAGTGATAAATTGGTGTATTAAAATTGGCGCGTTTCAGGATGACTTGCTTATAATGAATGAGCGAAATTGGATCCCTTCCAGCCTCACACAAAAGTTTTACGGCAAATGGTGACTTATATATACTGAAATCCTTATAGCACCGTATCCTGTGGTGAAATCGAATTCCATCAATTTATTCGTAATTAACTGTCAGTCATAAAGTTATGACACAATTCCATCGGGAGGTGCTTGATTTTATAATTAAATAATTTTATGCGAAACACGTTATCTTTGAACAATTCTCTTCATTGTTAGTGGTTATTAAATATTTCATTAGGTGCACATTAATTACAATTCCGAGTTTAATTCTACTATATTATTTTTACATTACCCAAGTAGGTAATATTATGCGTCATCTTAATGAAAACTTTATTTAGGTTCACTAGCTTTTTATCGTGTGATTCGTAGCTAGCAGCCACAAAAATTTATTACTGAAAAAGTTTCCTACTAATTTCCCACTAAAGTAAACGATCCATACTTTTGTGGAAAATTTGCAATAGCTATTTAAATTGAAGATCTAATTGTGAATTAAAGACTCTAAAGTCAAAATTAAACTGCGGTTTTTCTTTTCGCAATTTTATGTACATACCTAAAAGTTTTGAAATAAATGAATGCAATCTCGATATATTTTTGTATTCATTCAGGTTGTTAGCCCTTTAAGTAATAAAATAATGATGCAGTAGAGTTCTGTCGATATCCATTGCGTTCCGTTCGGAACAAAATGCACCTGCATCCCAGAGGGCATTTGTATAAAGCCGCTCAATTGAGGACTAGTAATTATCTAGTACATTTATGTTAACTAATAAATATTCGTGTTGTTGTTGTTAATTAAGAAGACACAAGAATTGTTTACGGCTGTTGTTAAGCTTGCTTTATGGATAAATGCTAATATGCAAATTTCTGTACGAGGAGTTATAATCAGGGATGTTTTATATTATTTAAGGTTCAAGACCTTAATAGGTTATTCTGTGATTTTCTCTAAAAAAAACACCTCGTTAATCCAGTCAATTGGAAAATCGGCGCGATAGAGCCAATGTATTGATTGACTCACTCTATCTCGCCGATTTTCGAGATATCCTAATTAATCTGCTATGAATACACGGCAGATTAATTAGGGTAGGTATATGGAAATTTATCTTTAACTCTTCCAGTAGATAAGCTTTTAATGTCTTGCCTATATCAAACTTAGCTAGTAACTGTATTCCGTAGTTTAATATGCTGTTAATTAATTAAAAACGTTAATAAAGTACTATGGAGCCTACTTTCCGATGAACAAGTACCTAACTGATTGGTCAACCGGCCGATGTGCATACCTACATTCCCGATTAAACTGTCTTCAGTAATAATTCTATCCCGAGTTTAAGCTCAGGACAAATTTGGCGTAACAAATGTTCCTGGGATGACCAGGAATGCTATGTTTTACAAATGCCGTGTGCCTATATTGATCACCTTTATCTGTTAAGCCTGCTTGCGGGTAAACAATGCTACAGCTGTAGTAGCGTAAAAAAATTTAAACAGTGTGAAAAAAATAAATGAAAAATATATACATTAAGTAACGCTATCATATAACCAAAGGAAGGTTTATTGAGCTTAGTTGATTATGGTCTTAAAACCTAACCTTACATTCCTGAATTTCTTAACTATAAATTCATTCCTTTCAAACTTTGTTCATTAAAAGTAATGATTGGCACGTTCTTGACTCCGAATACATACTTAGGTAATTCAAAAACCGACCCTAAGAGTTTCGTGTTAGATTCTCGTATCCTGCAGTGAGGAGGTGGCTTGTAATGACACCCAGGAGCACGAAAAAGGTCTTTGAGTGCGGTAACATACAGGTAAACTGCAGGTTCCGTAAGTTATTTATTTGAGCCAGACGTGACTCCTATATCCCGATCGACACCGCTGGAGGTCCTACTGGTCCATAGGGATCTGAAGTGAAACACACGTGTAAAATAAAGGGCTCTTTCAATTTTGTAAAGTAAATACTCGAAATAACACGTAATTAGCATGGTCCCAGGCCGGTCTAGCCACGTCGCGGCGATCGTTGAACTCGCTCAGGTCAAAAGCCTTGCAGTTCCAACCGTCGCTTAGGTATATATTTATTGCTAATACAATTTTCTGAGCCCCTTCGTTACTTGTAAAGATTATCGTACCCGGACCTGACTGACAATGATATCCATTGAATATCTCTCGTCTGAAAGCCGTTACGAATAGACAAAGGCTTCGTTAGTTTATATATTTTGTTTGCGTTAAACCAAAAGAGGAATTAATCATATTAAAAAGAAATGTTCTATTGATACGCTCACCCTCTTCCTTGCTCAGATTGAGTGAATATCCAATGTGGCTACATTTTCTCTTCAATTTGCAAAAGAGTACTCGATATAGGTATTTTTCTCAATTAAGTAATGTAATTTCAGTATTTTCACGTCAAAAGATTCTTACTACAAACATTTACGACTGAATTTAGTCTTAAAAACTGCAGTAAAGTATGGATTGTTTTGTTTTTATGTGTCGTATAAATGAGATGAGACTCCGTTTGACAGACAAGACGTTCGTCTGTAGACAATGCCTGGTCTGAATGTTATTCTTTGTTTGTTACTGTATATTCAGGAATGTGGCTTCTTTTAATTTCGGAGGTCAGTTACCGCAAACATGTATAGGTTTCTACGTAGGCATCCATCGCTTGATGGATTGCTGTTTGGCTAGAACGTTGCAATTATGTTTTTGCCTCCTTCGAAGTTACCTCTGTAGCAGGCCCGCCGCTAGCTGTTTGATCGCCCGCGTGCAATACCGATTATACCGCCCTACGACTACATATGCTGAGTTTTGCTAAAAAAAGGTTATTTCATGTTTTTTTTTATTATGGTGGAAAAAAAACCTCAATGCAAAAAAAAAAAATATTTTGATTATGTGATACTTAGTTATTTTTGTTTACTGAAGTGTAAAACAGCTGGAACATCGTTGATAGTATCTGATGTTTTTTTTATTTATTTATTATTGGTATAATTCATCATTGGAATAATGGATAACTTAACGCTAAAACAGACAAATACGTCGGTAAATGTTTACAACTCCTCATCCTTTAAAGAAGTTATTTTCTGATGTAAGAATCTAAAATAAATATGTGATTTCGGGGTCTACTAAAATTTATCGTTGTGTTCATATTGAAATTGTATTGGTTTTTCATCTTGGACGAATTGTATTTATTGGTGGGGAACCCGTTTCTGCGTTGAGTTCGTGAGTCACTTTGGAAGCTTCTACTACACCATTTCAAAGTGTTCAGCCGTGCAATTTTCTGCAATATTATTAATCACTTGTTTAATAAATTTATGCAGATTTGATTATTCATTGTGCGGCTCTGTTTTTGTTGTCTGTTTAGTTGTGCACGCATATTAGAACCGACATCCTGCGCTTGTTGTGTATATCAACGTTATTGGTTACATTATTTTAAAAGGACATGCCTGTTTACAACTGTAATTTGTTCCATGTGACTTACATCTGGTCTGCAATCTAATATATTGGAAAATATTATGATTCTCTGATTTTGTTCAGTATATATAAGCCTGGTTGTTATCGGACGGCGAGCCATCATCCACAGGTCCTCCGCCTTCACTATCATTACGGCTTCGTAGAAAGAGGTGACCGCTTCCTTCGCTCCGGACCATGGATTTAAACTGAGCCGGAGGTGAGAGGTCGCTGATCGCCTTGACGAGCACACAGCGTTGCTCCGTCCAAGCAGGGCAGACCTCCACTGTATGTTCCCTTATGTCCCCCAAGCGATCTACAGTGTTGACACCCGGACGTGTCCTCCCGTGGATTCCAAAACAGGCACCTCCCGAAACACTCGTGTCCCGTGAGTACCGGTGCTGAGAATGCCGTGGCTCCTCTCCAACCACTCCTCAAAGAGGGGACTTATCGCCACAATGATGGCGTGCTCAACAAGTACCTACCTAACCCATCAACTGAGAAATAAGCTCAGAGTGAATCCCCAAAACTTCGCGAATACTGCTTTTCATAGAATACGACTACTTGTGTTGATTTGAGTCCAAATGGGGCGGGCGGTTCCTGCGGTACCCATGCTGACGGATAAGATAGCGCCTTCGGTTTTTTTTCAATGCTTTGATATTAATTCTTATGCTGTAGGTGGGGTGGCTAAATATTCTGACTATGACTTTGAATGAAAAGACGGTTTGGAAAATTATAAATAATGAAACGAACAGGAATAAAAGACATAATACGGATTTCACATTGGAGACTACTCAGGGTCTTATTAGTGATAACCTAAAAGTTGCTCAAGAATTTGTAAATTTCTTTACCAGTATCCCTATTAAAACTACTGAAGCTTTAAATTCTTCGCCTTCGCTTGCTTTTGATTTATTACAGTCGAATGTGTCAGCCTGCCCGACTGAATTTAATTTTAAGCATATAAACCCCTTAACAGTAATGAAAGCTTTCAAACAAATCAAAATTAAACTGACGGAAGATTTATGGGGATTGTCTATCAAAGTTTGTACCTCAATTATTGAGACTGTAGCCCCTTTCTTAGCTTTAATATTTAATTTGTGTGTGGATCAAGGAGTCTTTCCGGACCTAATGAAATTCAGTAAAGTAATACCACTTTTTAAAAACGGGGACAGTAAAGACACAAATAATTATAGACCAGTATCCGTGTTGCCAGTCTTCAGCAAGGTATTTGAAAAAGTGATGCTAAATCAAATGCTTTATCATTTTAACACGAATAACATCTTGCATGATAAACAGTATGGTTTCACCAGAGGACGTTGTACTACTGACGCTGGTGTCACCTTACTGAAGCATATATTTAATGCGTGGGAAGAGGCACAAGATGCCATAGGCATCTTCTGCGACCTATCTAAGGCGTTTGATTGTGTGGATCACGAAACATTACTCCTGAAACGTGGGCACTACGGACTGGGCAAAACAGCTTTAAGCCTTGTTAAATCTTATTTGAATGATAGACAGCAAGTAGTGCAAATTCATCGGGCTTAAACGTGAAAATGGGCGTTCCACAGGGCTCAATTTTGGGTCATTTTTTATTTTTAGTTTATATAAATGATTTACCCCATTTATTGCAAAACAAGCTAAACATGGTCTTGTTTGCTGACAACACTTCTTTGATTTTTAAAATAAATAGACGTAGTAACAATCTTGACGTCGTAAATAACGCCCTTTTGCAGTTCCAAAATTGGTTCACTGCTAATAATTTGGTTTTAAATGGGAAGAAAACGAAGTGCATAAGATTTGCTTTACCAAATGTCAAAAGTAGTGATTGTGATATAATGTTGAACAGGGAAAAACTATAATTCGTCGATAGAACGGTTTTCCTGGGGATTAGGCTTGACTCGAGTCGCTACAATGGGGTCCTCATTTAGCATCTCTTGCAGGACGACTAAGCTCAGCAGCATATGCTGTTAGGAAAATCCGCCAATTTACTGATGTTGATACCGCGAGACTAGTCTATTTCAGTTACTTTCATAGTATAATGTCTTACGGTATCTTTTTATGGGGACGGGCTGCAGACATCGAGTCAATTTTTATTCTGCAGAAAAGAGCCATCAAAGCCATTTACAATCTCCGCCGGCGTGATTCTCTAAGGGAACTGTTTAAGGAAATTAACATCATGACGGTACCTTGTCAATATATCTATGAAAACATTATGTACGTTAGAAAAAATCTACATCTCTTTAGTAAGCGAGGCGACAGACATAATTATGCTACTAGAAATAGGGATCAATTAGTTCAACCAGGTTTCAGACTAGCTAAAGTAGCCACATCTTTCATGGGGTATTGTTTAAAATGTTACAATAAAATTCCTCCCCATATATTAGAACTGAATGAAACGAAATTTAAAACTTGTATTAAACGCACATTATGCAGGCAAGCATATTATAAGTTGGGGGATTACATTCAAGATAATAATGCTTGGCTAAATGCCGGTCCTGTTCCACAGCCTCAACCACTTGGATAAACAAGTTAGGATTTTATATTTGGAAGAGATGCTCGCCCCTTTTTTTTTCTGTCTCATTTATTTATTCTTTTTTTTTATATATAATACTTACCTATTAGTTTGATAATAAATAATTTCTCTTTTTTTTACTTGTAGTTGCTTGGTTTTTGTAAACCATAGTTTTATATAATGTAGAAGCATTTTATTTTCAAATATTGTACATGTGAGTACCATGGAGCCATTTACATGTGATAAGTTATAGTTTACTTTGTGACTTGAACTAAAATGGCAGTTGAGAGCATGTCATGCTCGCTCAAATGTTTCGCTGATGGTGGCGTGTGTGTTGGATCATTCGGTTCCCTTCAAAATGGTTGAGCTAAATGGTGCCAATACACGCGTCATGTTCGTGAACGGGCGCCGTCGGTTGAGACTGGTCACCTCTTAACTGCCACTGACTTGTTTTAATCTTTATACTTTGAATTGTTTTTATAGTTTCCTTTTTGTTTCTTCGCATTGTCCTCACATATAGAAGCGACCAAGGATGTAACCAAGGTTATGTAATACAGAACATGATTTAAAAGAGTGTCCGTGGAGTTTCTTGCACGTTCTTCTCCATAGAGATCTACGCTTTGGAACGTGCAGATAGCTTCACCTCTTTCGACTTGACAATTCAAAAGTGCCTGTAAAAGGTTTAATTGAAATAAATGCTTTGAATCTTGAATCTTGAATCTTGAATATTACGTAATGAGTGGCTTGATTTGCCGCCCCCTTGGACGTGCCGCCCGCGTGCTGTGCACGCCTTGCACGCCCGCTTACGGCGGGCCTGCTCTGTAGTTGAGTGCGAGTTCTGGTGAAGTATTCCTTAACCACCGGTTCATCAAACGAAATATACCTAATCGTGTTCCAAAGATTCTTTTGTTAAGATGTTTAAGGCAATTTCCTAAAACTTTATACTTACAAGTATAAAATACATAAGTATGATAGATATTTCTTTGTTACTTTTTGTCCTTTTTCATAATAGGATAAATTTAAAAAAACATTTAATAAATTGGTCATTAATTTAACCACCTACTTATGGTTAAGCTCAAGAATATGAAAAAAAAACAGTTATCTCGAAAACTAAACACATTTACATATTTTAATTTTATTTGAAAAGCCTATAGACGTTGAAACGTTAAATTTATTTATTTCTATAACCACGGGGTAGTTCCTACCCCGTGTTCCTACATGGCAAGAATTTAAAGAAGTAAGTAGGAACCTATTTCATTTTTGAAAGAAACTTACTTGTTTACACCAAAGTTTTATCAATATGTTCCCTATTGTAAACTGCAGTAATGGCTGTTTCATTTGCAAGTACGCGCCAATACAGTATGAGTGTGCTGTTACGCCGCGCGTGGCGCCTGCGCACTTGGCCCGAGTCCCGCGGCCCCGGCAACTCTGACCATCATTTTCACTCAGCCTCGATTCGCTTAATTTGATACACATGCCTCATAATAGATCCAGTGCAGTTTCTAAAATCACGTTTTAGATTTAGATAGTTTAACAAATTCAATTTACTAATGATGACAAAAAAAATTCAGTAAGTGGCTCCAAATTTTCACGAACATAGCTGCTACCTTCGAGAAGTCTAGAGAAGTAATCCCGATATGTTAGTAAATAACCCTGACTGTATGAAACAAACATTTTCAAGTAGGACGAGAAGATGGGAAGAGCAAAAACAATTTGGTAAGTGGCATACTTACACATAATGACTTAATCACTGTAAACTTTAGAAAATATACTAATTTTATTCACACATTATAATATAACTTCAAACTTATTTTGAAATCCGAAGCCAGAATCTACGTTTGAAATTCACATAGTCATTATCTGCCTAGAAATTTCTACAAACGATGGCAACAATGGTATATGGTGTATGTCTGTAGCAACCTTTATTACTTCCTCACTTTTGCCGCCATAAAAAAAAGTAAACATTGTATTACGACCGCAAAACTTTCTTTTAGTATTTCTGATGAATGAATCAGTATCACGAAACCAGCTGGAAATGTATAGCTACTTTTTGTTCTTAAAGGAGAAAGGTGGTCGCCTGTTCCCACTGACCCACTCGCCACTGCTGGCGACCACTTTCTGCCTCACTGCTATTTGTTATAATCATTCTGTATAGCACACTGACAACGCGTGCATCACACCGTGCAAACTCGCGAAGCTTACCCGACGTTAACTAAGTTAAGCTATGAAGATATGATTGATGAGATTTATACATGAGAGATAAATACTATGAACCACCTTAGTATGGAGAAAAATGGACTCATGATAACTATTAATGGATTCGGAGATAGTTATGATGAATAACATGAACCGAGGCCTCACCAAGCAAGCAGTAAAATGTTCCATTACCTACCTTGTGTGGGAAGATGAGCAAATGCACTCTGCCTCCTCATTCACAGAAAAGTATGACTAAAATATAAATAAACCAGCACCAGAAATGATGCGCAAACGTTGCATTTGTGACTGAATAACGAACAGCATAAATGCACCTTTTGCAAACTCCCAGAATGATTTTAATGAAACCTTGTAGTGGAACACGAAGGGGTTGCAGTAAACGAGTCTGGATGCACGACTGTCGACTGGTTGGCAGGTAACACTGGCGCTAAATATAAACTCTTAACGAGTCTCTACGGATAAAAAGGCGAGTAGCTTCACATTATCACACATCAGATTAGTGTTCCTGAGCGCAATGGGAATCCTATTACGATGGTTTATTGCCTTTCCAGCAAGAGTAAAAGGGGACTACGAGCTTTTAGTGTTTTCTGTAATAGCCACTAAACTTACGACTTCAGACAAAGAAAATAATATTGTTTTATGTTTCCCCATTCTAGGAATTCATGTTGTATCGTGGGTGCGTGTACAAACATATGAGTTCACACATACAAACAGTCAGACCGTACAACAGTTTATCTATATATGTACAGATAGCAATAAAGCTTTGAAACTTCATCGTTTACTGTGCGGTGTCAGTTAAGGTCACGCTAATTCAATTTATTATTCTGATCAGATAACATTAATTAGTAAACATCTTTCATCGAACACGTCGGAACATCGCTAAGTTATCGGCTAACAGTGAATTCCGTTTAGATACGGTATTTTTTTAACCAATAATTTCAGTATAAAAATAGCGACTAGTTATAAAACCGGCCGCGTCGGTATTTTATCTGGTGACCCGATTCGAGGCAGCGTGAGCGGCCTGGCGGGTGTTGCACTGAAGAGCTGCGCGGGCGCCGGCCGCCAGCCAAGTGCAAGGTAAACCTCTCCAGTCTCCACCACACGTAACACGGCATAACGACTACAAAATACCAACACGCGCGTCCGACACACACTTGTTTTGCTCGAGTTTCTTGTATTGTTTACTTACTGCCGTGCTCGTATCTGTCCGCGTAAATATTGAAAACTATCCCAAAAGCATAAACTTTCGGAATATATGTAAATAAATCATATTTTTATTATGTGTTATATTCCTCTGTGCCAAATTGTATCAAGATCCGTTCAGCCGTTCGAACGTGATCGGGTACCAAACATTCAAATTTTCGCATTCATCAATATCAATATTAGTTTTGCCCGCGGCTTCGCTCGCGTGGAAGTTGGAAATTATCCATCAGGATATGAGAAAGTATGTTCTATCAGCTCATGGTCTACCTATGTGCTACATTTCATCTAAACCCTTTCAGCCGTTTTAGCGTGAAATTGTAACAAACTCACTTTCGCATTTATAATAGGTATTATATAATAATAATATACATATAGGATAAGATAATACTAGTTAGGATGACTTGCCCATTGAAATATAACTAACATTATTAAATTGATTGAGTATGATGTAAAAAAACTTAGTAATAGAAAACAGTTTAAGAAAAAAGATTCTGTTTCGATAAAAATGTTTTAAAGATTTTGTTTTTTAAAACCGTCCGCAACGTAGCGATATCTAAAATACCATGTTGCATCGAAATTTTACGAACAGCAGCCAATGAAAATTACATAAAAGTAAGTCACGTCGTTGGATGCAATTACGCGACTAAAGTTTAGTGAACACGTAAAAAGAAGATGGCGGCAATAAGTGCAGGATGCGCGGCGGCTGCACGCTTCGGAGATGTCCCGATAGTGCGCCCTTAGTACCTAGTCGTTCCTTTTTTAAACCTTATATTTTATACGATTTTTTTTCGGTTATTTTTTATAGACTCGCGTTTCGATTGTAAGATATTCGTACAATCGGTACTTACCTTCTTATTGGAAAACGATGGAAAAATGATAAAACATGTATAATTTGTAATGCCTACATCCGCTTTTTTTACAATTATTCATAATGTGGATTTTGGTTAGTTAATTTTGCGAGCCAAAAGATTTACTTCGCGGTCACTAACCCGGTCGCGTTCTGCACAAAGTTCACACAAACGAAAAACAATTGCTTCATTTTAATTGCCCTATTTGAGTGACGCAAAACCCGATTAAATTAATCAAGACCAGAAAGCATGATTTCCGCTAAATTGACCAAGTAGAACTTAATCAAGATTCGTATCTAAGAATTATTCATAGAATGTCTGATTAACGAGGGTTCTCTCATGCATAGATAGAATTTGCAGACAAATTAATGTTCTTTGGTTAACCTAACAAAACTGAAAGAACTCTTCCAGGTCAGCCTCTTTTGGATAGGTACATATAGTTATATACTTAGATAGATAGATGCTTGATGCCATTTTATAGATTAGCTAAAGTACATACATCTTTTATGGGGTACTGTGTTAAATGTTACAACAAAATACCTTGTAACATATTAGAATTAAATGAGAGAAAATTTAAAACTTTTATTAAAACCACCCTTTGTAAACAAGCATATTACAAATTAGAAGATTACATTCAGGATAAGAATGCTTGGAAACATGCTGGTCTTGCTCCATAGGGCAATCAAGGGTGTAGACAAAATCAAACTGGTTGATTTATGAGTGAATTATATTTATGAATGCATTTTTTTGTGTCTTGTACTTTTTTTTTCTTTTTATTATTTCAATATTTGTAAATATGTGAGTACCATGGGCATGAGATATTTAGAAGTTTACCTCTGCTGGTAATACTTTGTTCTATAACTAGTATACTTGGTGCATCGTCCTCACATATATGAATTATTTTTGTATTACCAAATATTGTAAAACATTGATTTGAAAAGAGTAACTATGGAGTTTCTTGTCCGTTCTTCTCCATAAGAATCTACCTTTGCGAATGGACGCTAGAGTCACTTAATTTATGATAATTTTTATTGATGACGTTCAAAAGTGCCGTTAATGGCCTAATTGAAATAAACGTTTTGAGTTTGCTGAAATTCAATTCGAAATGCTTAGATACGGATGATAAATGCTATTTATTTTGTAAGTATGTTAAACATAACACTTTAACACGTCAATCTTTGTTGGTCATTTTTATACTAGATGAGGCCGGTGTTTCCTAGCTAGATTTACCAGAGATAAAACAACGCAACAACATCAGAGGTCAATGTCTTTTTTGAAATCCAGGCAATGTTACTGGTGAAATTATATAAGACCCATGTAAGTTGATGTCTGAGATGGTCTTTTGAGAAAAGTACCACGTAGATTTGAGTGGCTTTGCAAACAGAGCAAGCATTTGTCAGTTACCGTGTAGCTCAAACTTAGAACTTTAAGGAGCTCAATGATTTGATGAACAATACCAATACCAAACTAACATGAAATGAAGCCCTAATATTGCAATCTAGGTACATGGTCCTCACATTAACCTCAAAATAAAGTAAAAGTTAAAACGTTTATTGCAATTCCGGCTTTTGAACTTCATCACTTACAGTTAACGAATGTGTTAGTGAATAAATACACTGGATACATATTATACATATAGTAGATTCTTATGAAAAAGAACGGACACAAACGGTCAGACAAGAAACTCTTTTCAAATAAATGTTTGTTTTTTTATTATATAGTATACTTACAAAATTTATTTTATTATGTGATTACGAATACTATGTACTTAGCGTATATTACTTATAGAGTATTACCAGTAAAGGTTAACTAATTCCTTTTCTAAATAAGTAAATAGTACTTACATATTTGAATAAACAGAGTATGTGAAGAAACAGAAAAAATGAAAACAAAAAAGGAAACAGTAGGTACCTACATTCATAAAGTTAATACCTACATACATCAACCAGTTTGGTTTTGTCTAAACCTCAATTGCCCTATGGAGCAGGACCAGCATGTTCTCAAGCATCCTTATCCTGATTGTAATCTTCTAATTTGTGATGTTTTTGTTTATAAAGTAAGTTTTTTTTATTCTACTCGCAAGTTATTTTGATAAATATACATAAGATTAATGTATAAAATACGTTATATGAGGTCCATGCAGATCAGTGTCTGAAATGGTCTTTTGAGTAAAGCCCACATAGATTTGAGTGGACCACCAGTCAGGGCAAGCTTTTATCGATAGTCAAGAAGCTCAACTTAGATACAGTAACGAGTTCAACGACTCAACAAAAAACACCAAAAAAGCCTGTTTTGGTACCTACGTCGTAATAGTACTCAAACTTCCAGATATCGGAAAAACTACTTGAAGAAGAAGAACACAATAACCTATATAGTCTCATAATCACAATGAATTATAGCAAAAAATATGTACCTAGTACTTCACAAAGTAAATATTTATGTCAAAACTAGCTGCTGCCCGCGACTTCGTCCCCGTGGAATCCCCGATTTTAAAACATTTTTTATCGCTGCTCCGCTCCTATTGGCTTAAGCGTGATGATATATAGCCTAAAGCCTTCCTCGATAAATGGTATATTCAACCCAAAAAGATTTTTTCAATTCGAACCAGTAGTTCCTGAGATTAGCGCGTTCAAACAAACAAACAAACAAACTCTTCAGCTTTATAATATTAAGTATAGATAATAAACTAGAATACTTTACAAAGCAAACATTTAAGTCAACAGTGGACAAACTCAACAGGAATACAAACTCCTGTATATATACATATATATATCATATATTTTCGAATGAAAAATGAAATACCTACTCCAGTTATGAAAGCCATCAAGTGATAAAATGGACTCAAATACTCGATGCGTATGAGCAACGTGCAGCAATCTATTTTATTTATGCACTAATCTAAGTCTAATATGTAGTTCGTGTGCGTGACTGTACGCAGCGCCAATTCATTTCGTATTGCATCCGCTGGGGGACGCCACTTTCCTTATAACGATGTCTCAGAACCGCGCACGTACTTAATACATTCATGTACCACTTCAATCGTATCAGAGAGGTTCATCAAATAAATTAGAAAATCATGTCATCATCAGTCATGAGAACTCAAGGAATAGGCAACTAGTGATGTTTTTAGCCTCTGTTAGTTAACTAAGTTGAACCTTTCAAAGACGCTTTGAGGAAAATCCACTTTATTAACAGCATCCTCTTTGCAGCTTTAGTTGGAAAAGCATTACAAGTTCTTTACACTCTTAAACACATAACAAATTTTCCAGTAACATGTTTTTATCATTTCAAACAGTAACTTGCTCCGATTTAGCCATTCAATTATCCCAACACTACTGGATTATTAAATAATTACAAAGATAACAATCTTAACACCGTCATAATTCAAGTTAACAGAACAAAAAGCTATTGTGATATAACTGGATAGCTGCGATTACCATGCTTAGTGCCATAACGACACGCACGCGCGCCCTTCGATACAACACTACACTATACAATAAGGTTTTTGCTAAATTACTTATAACATGTTTTTCTTACCAAACAAACTGTAATTTGTCTTAACACATCTAACTGACCGACAAATTGGGTCAGAGTTTCCTCTTTTTTTCCGACACACAGTTCGATGCGTCTTATCGACTCTAGATAGCGGAATTATTCGAAAACACTTTTAGAATCGTATCTTATTAAGATCAATATAAATAATGGAGAAAGTTGTGAAGACCGTTGTTGACAATACGTTCATTTGGAAACAAGTTTTTTTGTCCGATTTCTGTGTTTGATAGCAAGTTCTTGTTTTCGAGAATCAAAAGTTGAAAAGCGAGTTGGTTGACACACAAATACGTTGTTGTTTGGGAATAAGGCACCGTTGTCCAACGGCCATGATGACCCGACTTAAGTTCAATAATTTAATCGGCTGAAATTCGGACAATGTGTTTGTTTCTCAGCCTGGCCTGATGGCATCTGCGCATTTTACACATTAAGAGGAGGAGCTCGTGGCTAAATTATAACAGCCGCACGGGTCGATCTTCGTGGTTAAGCAACGCTTGCCGAGGTTGGTCTGTGGATGGGTGACCATCTTAACATAACGAGACTTCTCCGTGCCTCGGAACCCACGTTAAGCCGTTGGTCCCGGCTGTCATTTGGAGATCTTTGGCAGTCGTTACGGATTGTCAGAAGCCAGAAAATCTGACACCAGTCTTGCCAAGAAGTACCGTGTTCCCCAGTTAATGGGTTGTAGAGGTCTGGTAGGCAGCCGCTCCGCGTAAAATACTGGTATTCAGCTGAATCCGGCTTGTCTGGGAGCCGACCCCAATATAGTTGGGAAAAGGCTAGGCAGATGATGAAGAGGCCAACAGAACTGGATTCTGACGAACTTAAGATTGCCTTGTTACTGTTAGTTAAACTTTGCATGCCGTCGTCTTGGAATATAGGTAGTTTCATTACTTGAATATAAAATCTATACTAATATTATAAAGAGGTAACGTTTGTGAGTTTGTGTGGTTGTGAGTTTGTGACGTTGTAAATCTCTGGATCTACTGAACCGATTTTCAAAATTATTTCACCAATATAAAGTTACGTTATTGTGGAGTGTCATAGGCTATATTTTATCCCCGTAACGGCACGGGGACGGGAACAACACTGCTAGTTGTCTATAAAAACTTAATTATTTTGTTTTAAAACGTAATGGTATAATTGCCTACCATATTACCTAATTAACCTTCTTTCTTTTATGGAATGACAAATTATTATGAATACTTGTCAGATAGCAGCATTGTATACTATAAGCCATTCACAGTTCTAGAGATTATATATCTATTACTCTAAACTTACATAATATGTATTATAAATGCGAAAGTTTAGATGTTTTTCCTCAATGCCAGAACGATTGAATGAATCTTGATGAAATTTAGCCCACAGATAGGTCTGGAACACATTTTATTTCGGGAGTATTTAATGGGAAAATCTTGGACATGTAACACGAGGGTGGAGCCGCGAGCGGCATCTAGTTAATACATCATCAACTTATCATGTTTCAATCTGAATGCCGTAATTATAGTAAAATATCTGAAACAGGTGCACTTTATAGCGCGCGCTACGGGTTGGCGACGGCGGCGACTTGGCTACACAGTGGTAATAATGTAAGTAGCTATTAGGGTTCCTATATGGTATTGTCGGAGGCGTTAGAGGCAATTAAGTGAACACGCGGAAGCCCATACATCATTATTCATTAACAACATGGGCTAAAAGCTCCGGACAGGGCGCTTCCTGGGTTTTTCTGGCAGGAGATGCGCGTTCTCGCGTGCCGGCCCGCTCCGCTCGTGCGCACACCTCTCTTACATCATACATAACATACATGTAAATAATTCATGGTATAGCGTTCGATTCGGTTAGTGAGCATCATCTTGTTCCTAACGGTAAAGAAAACAATAAAGAAATACGAAGTTCTGGTACTTAATGAATGTTATGGTCTCGGCTTGTAAGAAAATCGTTGTTTAAACAAGCACCAGCTGCCGGTTATGTTTCTATCCGCTTTATCTGTAGGCAGTCTTTTAATTTTGTATCGTGTTTCAAACAAAGTATACATTGGTCAGGTTTTCTAAACAAATTCATTCATAGTACATGAGGATTTATGACTTATGAATTTATGAATGACGTAAAAATAGCGCTAAACCTGCCGCATTGAGTACTAATCATTATTATCCAATCATCTTTAATAACTAATAAGGAAACTTATTTTTTATCACATAATCAGCCAAAAGGTACACCTAATATAATATTGAATCGCAATATTAATTACGAAATGAGTAAAAAATACAATATCATTATGATATTGGCAAAAAAATCAAATCAAAAATAAAATAGTATTTGTACCTACTTATGCGTGCAAATATTTTTAGCATCAAACATCATCAATAAGTAATTTTTGCGTATTTAATGGCGGATTTTCCCGGTCTCTGACTTATGCCTTTTAGACTAATCAAGGTGGATTGTGCTCACACCATACAATATGGAACTCTTTTTTGCTCGTTCAATCTAGCTCCCGTCATCCCATTCAAACCTAACCTATCCGTGTCGGGGTGCCCTTGTTACCATGCTCGCTTCGCTCGCTCTTCATTCATCGGTTAGATCAAACCATTACTGTACAGAATCTTGGGTGAAATTGCCTCGTTAACTTCTTGAGTTTCACTGTTTGGTGGCTCCGTCAGTGGCTGTTACCGTGGTCGCACTAACCACCACGCTACCATACGATGTAGCTCAGTAGAGCATGAGACCGCTAATGAATTTTTACTTATTTTTATCATAATCGATTTAGAATCGACTGCGGTTTTTTAACAGATTTTTTTCGAATTTAAAATTAATATGAAATAGTCACATTTGATAGCTGTGTCTTGAAAAGAAAGTGCGGGTGCAATTGTAATGCTCTGTGACTAAATTGTGTTAAGGAAGGTCGAGACAAATGCCTTTTTATGAAAAATTAATGATATAAGATACTCTTCGTATTAGGCGTAATTTATCGATTAAAAACGATCGATCACAGTACCTGAATGAAAAAGAAAGATCGATCTATCTTTATTTTTCATTCAAGTACTGTATCTGCTATAAGCATTCAATTAATTTATCATTTAATTGATAAATCCAAATGGAAAACTTTATAAAATGTGTCCTTTATACACATTTTATTTTTACAGAAACACAACACATCTCATTTGCGTAGTCGTGTACATAAAAAGTAAGGGTTTTCATCGTCCAAGAATACACGAAGTAATCCACCTCATTTGATAGATCGTGTTCAAGTCGTGGGGCCGGAAACAATGGCCGTTACAATTGGTTTAGTTAGGTGAACGAGAGTCACCCTATATATGTATAATAGACATTTGGACTGTAACCAATAAATATTCCAAACCTATTTATGAGAAACAACGTTGTTACTAGCCCAAATGTTCTCCATACATCCTTAGCATATAAGCATATACCACCATAACATAGGCGGTATTCCACGAAATGGCGTTTTTAAAATTTCGCTATATAAGTCCCATGTAATGGCCGGCGAACGTATGTCGTTAATAAATAGGAACATATCTGAAAGATATCCTCAGAATTTCCTGATAAACAAACAACGTAAATTCCTACCGAACTTACACTCTTCCCGCCGATCAGTTTGACCTACCATCTTATTACTACACGAAAATTTGTGAAGATAGTCAAATTTTTTACACAATTAGCACAATTTGGAATTATGTTTCTGAACTCTTTTTGTTAGCTAAGTTTACAATCACAACAAAGTATAGGCTGAATATATAAAGAGCAGTGCAGCAGCTATAAATATATATTCTATGGTGGGTAATGGTGTCAAACAGTACAGCTGCAACAGCGAATGAACCATCACAAGTTAGCCCCAAGAACCTTGAAACCTGGAAGTACCAACCTACAAGAAATTTGATAGTTACGAGATCAATAGATCCGAAGCTAACGGTAGTGCATCGCCGGTGAACGACACCGTGCGAGCGGCGCGGGCGCAGCCTCCGATAACGAAACAATTATTAGCTTGTTATCGACCGATCACATAGAGCTCGTGTCAAAAACGATGCACCGTACCGTAAGCACTGTATCATTATGCTCCCACAGACAGGCGCCACACGGCAATGCGACAACGCTGTATGTAAAAAAAAAAAACAATAAAGAAAGACTGTCGTATTGATGTCGCATGTTCTTAACGCACCTGTCTTTGGGACTCTACAAGATAAGCGCATACATTATGGATTGAAACCATGCTAACATGGTTTCACATCAAGAATTCTTTCGTGAATTGCCCTAAAACTACGATAATTTATGTAACAACAAATGTCCATTTAGAATATCTGTTTTTATTAAATGTGATGAAGGATAAGGTCTTTCTAAAATCTATTCTTTAATTTAACATATCAGAGGAAAAATAAGAATGAAATAAGGGCATAAATGGTAAATCCCTCAATAATGTAATTCTTATACCAGTATTTTGTGTCCTGCTGATAATTTTCAATTGTTTTGAACGTTTCACAAGTGTCGTGCTTCACTAATTAAATTAGCGTCTACACACAATACAACAGATCGTAAACATGAATTTAATATTTTGCTCTTCAATTTGTCTAAGGAACAAGCTTCCGACTGTTTTATACACGTCACACGATTCGCTGGCTCTTGTCTTTACGCACAAAGACAGATACTAATTAATTCTGCCATAACAATAAATCATACACGCTATTATGATCTCTGTAATCGAGGTCATAGGGGCGAGATTAGAACATAATGTGACATGACAATTTGAGTGACTACACTGCCGGTACTTGACGAGTAATCTGTCATTATGGCACTACATTTAAGTACGACTATAATTAAGATAGATTACATGTGCCTACTTTGATCTTTGCGACCTTCCGTTTCAGAGGACATAATGCGATAAACCTAAGCGCAGCCTATTTTTTAAGCCTAGTACCCAAAGTCTGGTAGGTACCAAAAATATCTTTGTCAGTAACTAAACCGACTAAACTTCTGTAGTCGTATAAGTACAAACAAAAAAAAAGTTTATCCCGATATCCAAACCTACAAAACAAATCAAAGACTACTTTTTTATGCTTTTTGTAGCCGTACCGAAATCCATAGCTGGCCGGGTTTATTCCACCTTAATATCATTGTCGAGTACCGTTGTGCGGCCACAAGGTAACGGGACCCAAGGCCCTAAGCATTGAACAGCGCTCCGAATATTCCAATCATCTCACATTTAAGGGGCATGTTGAACTTCAACTTGGGAAGCTAGTAATTGGCTTTAGAATATTGATTCGGGTATTAGAAGCATGAATGGATTAATGGTCGATCACGATTCTGTATGATGTAATTATACATTCATCGGTATGATTCATTTAAAGAAGCTTTGTGTAGAGCTTAGCCTCTATTAGATTAATCTGAAAATAGTCTCTAATCCTTAGATAGAATATAAAATCTTTGGTCACTAAGAACTTAAGTTTTGGCATATTTTGAGGGTTGTTGCAATATAATTTCAAGAATGACTTGAGATTGGTTTTCGTGTAGACACATTAATATTTCACCCATGCGACGGATCAGTATAGTCTTACAGAATATAGGTGGCACATACCTGCGGGCGGAGTGTCGTATGTCTTGAGTAATAGTCGTGTTGGTAGAAGCTGGTGGGCGAAAGAGGCGGCCGGTATTTCTTGTGGCCGTAGCCCATCGTGTCCATCGTGTGCATCTTGATTCACAACACTAGTCCTCACTCCCACGAGTCGGTTCGCGATCGATCGTCCGTTGTGGCAGCTCAGATGTTAGGCGTCACATATCGCTTGCTTCTCTGTAACAATAATTTAATTGACATCAGTGTTTTATGACACGTTTATGATAGCTCTGAGCACAGCTTTCTTTGTGACATGAATGGCGGGATGGGCGCGAGGCGACTCGGACGCATGCCTTGCATCGAAAATATGGGATGACGATGCGGCGCGCATTTTGATCGAGTTGAGCCTCTCTAGCATTTGATATATATATTTTTAACGATCATAAAATTGTTGAAGTACAACATTAGATGTTACTGCAATTAATATCAAAGTTTCATACAGTCGACTGTATTTCGTGTTCAAGAGTCCCACGTTACCAATTTATTTGGGAGTTATTCAAATAAATAACGGGACCAGCTTTCAAAGTACTAACATCCGCCGTATAAATTACGAGAGCCTCGCTCTGCGCCGACCAATATTTACATAAAATCTCACAGAACTCGAGAGCCTGCTCCATCGTCGTTTGTTGTGGAAACGAATTAAAATCGGTCAAATACCTGCCACTGGAACTAGCCGTAGTGACGCGACATAACTGTTAAACCGTAACGACGAAATTCATCAATTAAAACGAACCGCCCCGACATCGACAGTCGACCTCGACACTGGCACTAGAATGCTCAATAAATTCTTATTTTATTGGCATTTGCATTTTTATATTCATAGTTGTTTAATCAAGTCTTAATGATCTGCTAATTTGGTTTTGTGGATGTTATAAACGTTTACCGTAAATGTTCGATTACTAATGCTTATTTGGTTTAGTCATGGTAAAATTCTGTAGGAAAAAACGCATTGACCCATTAAATAACAACGCTAAAGCGACTTTCTTTTCAGTAGATACTTTTTTCCTGATCTGAGGGCATCCTCTAAATGGATAAAAAGTTTTCCTCATAAATATTTGAAACCTTTATCAAATCAGTCCCAACCCAATAAATCTTCGATCCAAAGAAATACATTAATATGTATTTGTTATTTTGCTATGTTTCCTGAAAGCCAGTTCCAAACAAATAGATTATCCTTGTCAAAAAATGACCAGTAATTTACAAAGTTGTGACAGTTCTCACGCGTAAACGACGCGGTGCCGAATATTTGTTTTTGTTCACGTTTTTATCTCATTGATTGAGCAGTATTCGGCCTCCGCTCAGGGCCAGCCAGTGCACTGCTCAATTGTTCCACAATCGACACCACGGATCAATGGGTATTATACAATATTGTTTTTTCCCTGAAAGTTATACCATAATAATTAATAACTCATGGCTGTATTCAGAAAGCTCATTGAACAAAAACTGGTTGCGATGTTAAAATTAATTGATGATTTATATCAGGAAGTCTTGGTCACCGGCTTCACGTGTGTTTTTCGGCTTATCTCAATCAAGATTGATGTAAAAAAACAATGACTGTTATACGCTGTTTTTATGTGGAAGCCGTTTGTGACACCAGCACAGGTGTTTCAAATAATCAATTTGCGTCAATTGTCTAAGGGTAACAACGACAATAATGTTTTGGTAATTAATATTGCCATTCAACGAGTAGGCAATTTCATGTGATATTGGGATCTTCACTTTGTTTAGATACTATTTAACATATTAATAAAATATTTTATTTGCAAATTGTATTAGTAAATAGACAGAGCTCGTGGCTAACGAATAACAGCCGCACAGGTCGATCTTCAAGGTTAAGCAACGCTTGCCAAGGTTGGTCTGTGGATGGGTGACCATCTAAACATACCGAGTTTCCTCCATGCCTCGGAAAGCACGTTAACCCGTTGGTCCCGGCTGTCATTTGTAGATCTTTGGCAGTCGTTACGGATTGTCAGAAGCCAGAAAATCTGACACCAGTCTTGCCAAGAAGTACCGTGTTCCCCAGTTATTGGGTTGTGGAGGTCTGGTAGGCAGCCGCTCCACGTTAAATACTGGTATTCAGTTGAATCCGGTATGACTGGAAGCCGACCCCAATATAGTCAGGAAAAGGCTAGGCAGATCATGATGATGATGATTAGTAAATAGACAGTTGAATGTTAAGGTAACATAAAATACCTATAGTCATCATGCCCAGCAATGTGGTAAAGTATCTTATGATGGAATGAAAACAACGACTGATGAATACCAAAACGGTACCCTTGACTGATCCACATCAGAATTGCGCATATCTCACACTACATCACACGAACTATCGAGGTAATGCCCTTAGTTTTCCGCAGCACGTCGCTCGCACTTATACGTCGTTAGCACGTATAGATTGCCCAAGCTCCTCGCCAGGCCTTGTCCTGCCACTGCTGACTCATGCGGCATGGCCAGCGTGGGAACCCGCTTATCAGTGCGCTCTTGTGCGAATCGTAGGCCGAGTAATTACCAACTGGTTTATGTAGACCATTGAAGGTATTAGTTATCTCACCAAGGCTTTGTTGAAGGGCTCTCAAGATTTTCTAGGATACTATTGTGTTCCTGTTGAATTGATTTTAGATATGAAATATGCCTGAAGCGATTCAAGTCGGGTAAATAGTAAGTTTATAATTAAAATGCACCCCTGAAAACCTATTAACGTAGTGAAATATTGTATTATATTTGCAATCTCAATTTAGGTGTAGTTTAAAAATACATTTTTTTTTATGGATACTCTCTGTAAAGACTTTAATTATTATAAGTTAAACGTCTTTAAAAAGGAGTCTAACCCTTTTTAACATACAAAATACTTTAAAATACATTGTTGTATGATTACTTAATTTTCCACAGAGAATTTGAATTGCAATTTTTTATAAATCTTCAAGAGATTGCGCACAGGGAATCTCTTGAAGACTTATAAAAAAATCTTGCAAAGAATCTTATAAGGACTTATAAATAATCTCTTGTCCTAAAACCTTCCACAATAGCTGTTAATATAATTCTCAAAGCTCTAATCGGAGCTTGAATTTTTAAAATAAACATGAGTCGTCCGCGTGGTGTTGGTAAACAGAATGCAAGTTCAATGTATCTCAGGTGCAGAGCGGCCTCGGCGCGGCCCAATGTCAATGTCACCTTTCCATTGAGTCGACACCGACATCGTTGCGCCTGCGCCGCCGCCGCCGGCATGGCATCGCTTCGCCCGCCCGCCGCGCGCCGTTCGAATCTCGGCGCCCCAGCCGCTCAGAACAGGAAATACCCAAAGTTAATCGTGAACAGGGATTAAGACGCTAATCCATTTAATGTTATCAATTATTCAGGTTTTGTTTAGAGGCCTTTTCAAAAGCTGGAATACTTTAAACTTGTGGAATGTGAGCAATTTGCAAAGTATTTTCCATTACAAAAACATCTCTGTCGCATATAAACATTGTCGATTTTACTAGATAGGAACCGGTTTAGCATTCCAACAGTTTGGATACTGGTTCCTAATCCTAATAAATGTTCTAAGAAATATAATTTCGCAGATTGTACTGCTTTCTTTTTGAATATATGCCAAGATGATTTAAATATTCGTATAAAATGTGGGTGAGGTAACGCGAATCGCGGTGGAATTCGGACGAGAACGGTACATCGCGCGCAACGTCGGGTTACACGACATTCGTGCTGATACATTATACAACGCTGCTAATCACTTGTGTTTTAGTAAGTACTACTTGGAATCTATTCAAGCTTCAGGGTAGACAACCAATAGAATATGTACTATTTTAAATAACATTGTAAATAAGTACTAAGCAAGTACATACGTATACAACTTTTGCGCTAAAACCGTTGTTTATTGCATTAACTATTTTCTTCATATTAAGATTTTATAAAAATAACTAATTTAAAACAAACATTTTTTTAAATACCAATACAAAATCCGTAGCTACGAATCGTGCTACGTTGCTGCGTCGTCGTAGCGTAACGAAAATGTTGTAACCTAATTCAAAACTAGGATTTTTACCGAAATTAACTACGTTACACTAATTCACAACTATATAGTAAACAAGAAGAAAGGGTTATCGTGAGAAGAAACTCCAGACGTACGTCTACCACACAATAATGGAAAATATCCGAGTAATTCCTTTCATAACTTGATTGTGTCCCTATAATTAGACTAGTCAGTCCACTTCATAAAATGACTGCGTGTGTATAACTCGTTAGCACAATTACCAGGTTGGCAGGGAGACGAGGAGGCGACAAAGAGCAGACAGTCTCATCTTCCATGCCATAGTGACTACAAAGAGCGCTGGGATCACAACACCGTGAAACAGACAGTTTAATCGTCGGTCGGCTAATTGTGCCTACAGATGACGATCTCTTATGTATACAGGTTTATTATTTTATTCTCGAAGCTAGACCATAAAGAATACGATACACCTTTTGTCATCTCATTGTTGTTGTAAATCTATAATTAAGTATACAAGGACGTAATGTAGGCAAGGGGTATTTGATGAATTATTGTGTGTCGGATAACCCTCTATTTTGTATATTACTTTTATGATGACTTATACAGAGTTTGGAATTAAATATAAAGACGAAAATGATAAAAATGAGTAAGATATACTTACGGCTTTGTGGCTTGACATAAAGGGCATACCGTCCATTATACAAAATGATGAAATAACGAAATTATTTCCTTGATGATAAATATATCCTACACTTACATTGGAACCATTGCTAAATAATTAACTGAGCTGGTCCCAATTTCTCAGAAACTTTTAGTTTTAAACGTTTTGTTTCTGGAACGCCAACATTTAAAATTAATCATCTGAAGCCCGAAAAATTTGCCAAAAAACTTGGAACTTAGACTTAATAAAAAGCTATACAAACTTTCGTAATGAAAATAATGATGATTGCTATAATTTGCGAGATTTGTTTTCTATTTTGCAATGTCTAATGGCACTTTTTCTGCCTATGAGCGTGCGCCACAGTTTGTTCAACCCATTGAAAAACGTCAAATTAACATTTGTGTGTTTTGAATTCGAATTACCTGCTTTGATTAAGTATTTTGGCTTTGAAAAAGTATTGGTATTCTTTACTAGTGACTGACGTATGTACATATAAAAATAACACAATATCTAGTACACTAGCGTAAGTACAATGCAATGTATGAAGATTATATGAGTACATTTCTATACTTACTGTTGATCTACTAGCTGACCCGCACACCTTCGTCTGCGTCACATTTTTCTTGAATGCTTTGCTCCTATTAGTCGTAGCGTTATTTCACAGCCTATAGCTTTCCTCGATAAATGGGCTATCTAATACTGAAATAATTCGAACCAGTAGTTTCTGAGATTAGCGCGTTCAACCAAACAAACAAACGAACTTGTCAGCTTTATAATATTAAGTACCTACGAGTAAATATCAGATGGATACCTACTATCTTATCCTTGTTGTCTTACCAAAATCGTGCTAAAATATCGTTTTCCTATACCATCTTCAACGTTTTTTCTACCAAATTTTAACTTTTGTTATCTCACACCTATTATCGTAATCAGAAGCAGAAATATCGTTTCCTGCTGCTGATGATTGGCAGAGCTCGAGTCGTGACGACCACCGGTCGTCCTCAGCCGGGAGCATCCGTGACTGCGGCACGGCCTCGCTGACGTCACCACCTATTACGTACCCACACCATGCAGTTGCGTTATGTTACCTAATAGCTGGGCACGACCGAAACAATTAATACTAACTACTCATCAATCTAATGTGTAAAGAATCATAGAAAAAAATATTTGTTGGAAAAACGAGCGGCGGTTTTATTTGAACCAAACATTAGTAGTCATACTTACACAGGTAATAAATGAATAAAAATACTTTGCGTACTAATTATGCAAATTTAAATATAATATGATATAATGAAGTAAAAAATAAACAGTGCCTCGAGTAGTTTAACTCGTCTTATCTCGAACGAAGATGATTTAATGCAGATGTACAATTGTACATACATATTGTAGCAGCAGAGCTAGGAATGATGCTGACCCAATTACTTTCAATTAAAACCTACTCCTCCTTGAATAATTAAATTGACGTTGAAATACCTTCAAGCTGTAAACTGTCATCGTTTCTGAACCTCACTATCATCAGCTGATCATGACAATCCCCAAATGGAAATGCTTAACGAATGAATTAATGACTAGGTATAGTAGTGACACTGATGGATCTCCTGGTTATCCTTGGGGCAATCACTCAGTAGCCTGACATGTACGGGAATCGGAATTGAAGCAGCATTTCCGAGCTATTAAAACATACATATATGACCATTGACTAAGTGGATTCAAGTGGAGGACTCAAGTGCGAGTAGCATTCGTACGCGTAACTTTCCGTGCCATAAACCAAAAGAAACACGTTTCCGTTCACTACTTACTATGATTTGTGACACAGTATTTTTCTAGTGTACTAGAAATATATGAAATACACTGTGTCAAAACTTAAACTGTTACGGTTCATGAAAAACGGTGCGCTGGCAGAAAGTCGAACGGGCATCGCAGGCTTAATAGCGGGCACGGAACTTAGTAATCCTATTCACTCTTCTTTGTACTCAGACAAAACCTGACTCTTCGGATTACTCGAGTATTTAGGTTATGGTATATATTTTCACTATTAACATAATTTCAAGTATTAAAGAATATGTTAGAAAAAGGTTTATTTATATTATTTTAATTTATTATTGCAGGCAGTTTTGGTTGTTAATTTACCTCAGAATAAAAAAATACCTATTAATATTTTAATTATTATTTGTCTTTTTATAGGAATATTAAATACCTTTGTTCATCCACACATTAAATCTATACTTATAATAAATCTGTAGAGAGGTCAATTCTGTACAAGGAATATATTTTCAAAATAACTATCAGGGGGTGATTAGTGATCGATACTGGTGCCAAAAATGCAATCAGTAAAATTTTTGTCTGTCTGTCTGTCTTTCTGTCTGTCTGTCTGTCTGTCTGTCTGTCTGTCTGTATGTTCTTTATAGAAACAAAAACTACTTGACCGATTTTAACGAAACTTGGTGCAATTATTCTTCATACTCCTGGGCAGGTTATAGTATACTTTTCATCACGCTACAATCAATAGGAGCAGAGCAGTGAAGGAAAATGTTGGGAAAACGGAAGAAGTTTTATTTTATTTTATTTTATTTATTAGGGACAAAAAACAGTTACATGCTTAAAAGAAAACAAGAAATACTTAAAATTAAATTCACAAACATGTAACCCACACCAATGTCCACGTATTCACAAAAAAATAATAGAAGTGAAGGACTGTGGCAAGAGTTTACAGATTATAGATCTCTGTGATAGCTTCATTAATATAATATTATCAATAGTATAAGTATTTTCAATTAATTCCAATTTAATTCATTATAATTACATTAAATTTGATTAATAATTTAGTATTATTTAATACTTAGTTCAATTCAATATAGGTCATTCAACTTAAATGCTAACTCCTTGTTATCCTATTTTTTGGACAAAATATCTATCGCTCTCCTTTTAAATAACTGTTTGGATAGAGTAAATATGTCAAGCTCCATAAAGTGGGTGTTGTATGTCTCCACAAGGCGGCGAAGGGGTGCGCGCACTCCAGCGTTGGTATTGCACATGTCTGTGTGGAACAGTCGAGGAACGCGCACCCCTCTTTGGAGAACAGTTCTGGGTACTGTATAGCACAACTGATTTGTAAGCTCGATACAGTCGAACTTATTGTTACACAAACCGTGTAATGAAATAAAGTTACTCCATTGTTTAAGCTTCCGTCGCGTGTGTAGCCTTAATGGTTAAAGTTACATAGAAATCATGTATTACGGAAATGTTCTACATAAAATTATCTAAAAAATATCCCGAAACAGCATGTCTATCTTTTGTCAATTTTAAACCGATCGGGCTGAGAGTTTCAAAATCGGGGGTAAAGTAACTATTCCACGCGGACGAAGTCGCTGGCAGAAGCTAGTATTAAATACATAGGCACCTGTACCTATTCCCCGAAGGGTTTAACACATCCGATGAAATATGTCTGTATGTATGTTTATTTCACCGGTTATGGTGAGTTGGGTAAGTTGCATTTAAAAGAGGGCCAGCCTTTTGCCACAATTGGGTACAAGTCCGTACTCGGGTAGCTACTGAAAAAATCCTCACAGAAAACTCTTTGTTCCACAAGAATCGAAACCAAAACCTCTTGCTCGGCAGTAGCCACCTACTCTATACAGCAATGCAAGACAACTTTTCATTCACCAGGGCACTTTGAGATTTTCGCATAAACAAATAACATCTTACTAATATTACAAACGCGAAATTTTGTAGGTAAATTATGTTTGTTACTCTTTCACGCAAAAACTACTGAATGGATCTTGATGAAATTTGGCATCGATATAGGCCATAGTCTGGAATAACACATACGATACGTTTTATCTCGGGATTATGTTCCCTTGGGATAATTTCCGAAATTCACGCGGGCAAAGCCACGGGCAGCAGCTAGTATGAAATAATCAATGAATCCGATACAAACATACTTATTAAAGTGAGTCTACTCCAAAGCGTGAAGACCACTAGAAAAGAGCTTAATACTCGGTCAGCAGATATCTGAAAATGATTAATGGTGTAACGGTAACGCAGTCCGGCTGACTGACCAAACTGCATCAGCAGAGATTTATAGCAGATTTGAAAGCATGCTTATTATATTTATAAGATTTACTGTGTAGTTTTTTGCGTTTATACTTGTCGAAATTGCTGATTTATTAATTTTGAACGTCTTTAACGCTGATATGGATAGTTTTTTTAAATCTTACAGGGTAGGGTACAGAACTTTAGACAAAATTCATGTTGGGTAGTTATTTTATACCTTATGAAAAACCCAAAAGCTTGCTTTTGTTGAATAAATATTTTCCTTGATTTTAGCCATTAAAGACGGGAAGCAGTATTTCCAAAAATAATTTGGAGCATTCATTTATTACACTGTTGTAAAAATAATTCCCCCGGCTTAAAAATTGTCGCATTTTTACTTTTTTACATAGCCTTTCAAATAGCATGTACGTATACAGTTTACCTAACAATGACTGGTATTTTCATCTAATATGCACTGCTCCGTGTAGCTGTCGCCGACGACACGCACTTGTCGCGCGAGAGACAGGTCACAACACATGCGTGACGCGTCACCGCTGTAACAGTACCCTGGTCTACATCGTATGCCACGTGATATCATTGACGTCTGTCTGTCCGTACGTCTGTGTTTTGTTTGTTCGTGATTTACCTAAATGCAAAAGTTTTTGAATAATTCAAATTGCGATGACACAGAAGTGTGGAAAAAGCATACATTCTTCATGGCAATCTATTAATTATGATGATATGTACATAGATATGGCTAGTCATCGATGCGATCTGCTGTTGTTTTCTTGGGAATATTTTTATTGAAAGATTTATTTCCAGAAGTAACTTTGAGAATTATTTATGAAAATGTTGTTAATATTTTGTGTGTTAATGTTTAAATTTCCTTTTATTATCTCTTGTTTTTCAAATGGAAATTTTATCTTTAATTATTACCTTACTTGGTTATCAACCATTTGATAAAAAGTGAAATGTAACTCCCTTCATACATCGCACCTTTAGATTTAAAGGGGTTAACTCAAAAATCCTGTTAGTCATAATTTAGCTATATAATGACGTAAAAAACATACTCTAAAAGCCAGTGATGAAAAAGATTCCGCAATATGACTGGGAAAGGGGCAGTTTATACATACATAGGTCTCGCGAAATATTTGTTTTTTTTACCCAATACTTAAAAAAAAAATTCTTGCTCAGAAGCCAAAAATTTCAATTTTCCAGTTAAGTCCCTTTAATTCTAAAGGTGCGACACGCCTTTGTTATTCTCTATATTTGCTTCTCTATGTATAAATTTATACATATTTATGAAATGTTTCACATCATTTGGTACAACAAGATAGTTTGTATATTGAGTGAAGAAGGAGGCAAAGCTAGATTAACGCTAAACAAACAAAATGTAGGCTTTCAGTTAAACAACAACATTTAACTACGTAAACCGTCGTTACTTTTTATCGCTGCGTTCAAAAAACTGTTGTTAGCATTCTATTCCAGACAGCTTGAATCAAAGTTCACTGGTCTATATTTTTAAGTGTTGCAGGTTAATTTGTTTTATGCTTTGCTTACTTAATCATCGTATCGATTCAATATTAATACATTTTCTATCACAGCAACACATTATGATTTACTTGAGATTGTGAACAGGACAGCTAAAGTTGAAATATAATGTTAAAAACTTTGGCTGTGTACAATACAATGTTATGGTACAGTGTTGCAAGTCAGAGCACCAATCAGCCCGCAGCTCTTGAAACTCATAGCTCAACAACTTAGAAATTAATAGGTACTAGTGCGATAAAGTAAACAATGGACTCTATTTACACAGCTTGTTGTTCAAATGGTTACGGCTAATTGTATTAGTACAGCGACTGCAGATCTACAGGCCTTGTTTTACGCATATACAGTGTATTTAACATGTACATATGTCATTTTTAGTAAATATTCACGTTTAAATTGCTCCAATCGCTCATTATTTTACCTTGAAGATACTGAAGAAACATCAATTTTCCTACAACAAAACTGCTCTAAATAGTTTCAAAATCAGACAAGATAAATAGAAACACTCTTGAGACGAGGTAGGTAAATGTGTAAAGATATAACATTCCGAGCATATGTAAAGCGTTGAGCGGTACGTCATCTTCTTATTCCTGCAACGTTCCGCGTCCTAGCTCGCCATCATGACTGTTTTGCTTAACTTGGTCGTGAGCTTATTAGCAAGCACACGTGAGAATCCTCAGAGTGAATAGTTCTTTTAAAGCAAGTTGACTTCCTTGGAAAGCTTTTGGGGAAATCAAGAAATTATTTTAGAAATACAAGCACTCAAAACAGCCGCTTTTTTCTCATTTTCTCTGCAATTTTCAAAAGTTTAGATTCCACTACCAAAACATCTGAAAGTTTTAAGTGAGCCTTCCAGCATCATTCTGAACGATGACCGTTTAGCTCGGATGCAACGCATACTTCCCAACTTCTATAGATTTTATTAATTATGTTTGTATTAGTTTTTTTATTGTATGTGTCATGTTTTGCTCAAATTAAACTTTTTTCTTTCATTCCACACATTCTCTGAGCTATGCCTGCTATGCCAGACAAGTGCACTTGAAGAGCTGAGATGAGATCTCTAAAAGTGCACACGACTGGCATACGCCATAGGAACATTTGGCAGATAAACGAACTACTTTACATAAGATGTCATGCGATGTTTAGCCCGGCACTCACGGGGCATCACGCGCGCACATAACAGTGACTTACCGCTAGTGCAGTAGGTGCAGTGTCACTGCGGCGCTGTGGCGTGACACCTACATAACTGCTGTCATCACACCCACGCATTAGACTTTCTTTTTGCGTAGCATTGTGATCCTATGGTCGGGTACAAGTAAACTAATAGCACTCTACACAGTACAGACATTATGTGCTCAATTGCAGCGACTGTGTTACAGGTAGACGGCAGGCATTTGTTTTCAAATTTTCTTAGGGTTGTTCAGTCGTCACATAAAATTTAATAAGAATAAATACGTCTGTTTGACAATTTTGTAACTGATATAAAATTTGTCCGACGATTAATTCAGAATCAGCCTTAGATCTACTTAATAAAATGATCAAATTCAGTTTGACAACGCGTAGCCTAGGGCCCCAGAGTCGACAAGCATGCAATAAAATTCCTTTCATAAGTTAAGCACTAACGAAGAATTCTTGGAATAGAAATGGGGAATGCACATTTATATGCAAGTACCTCATTTTCAACGATGCCGATTTTGTTGCTTTAAAAATAAGTAAAAGACGACGTTTGCTGGTCACATGGAAAGATCACAAGGAAAAGTCCTATTTGGTCAAAATGACGAAAGACACAACACAACACATTAGGCGAGTGTAAAAGTTGAACATGTATATATAATTTTATTTGAATGTGTTTTTTTGCCGATTCGTATCTGATATAAAAGCTTTCAACGAAAAAATACAGAAGAAAAGCGAGGAATATGAGTGAATCTTAAATGGTTATTTCAACTACGCACATGTACTTAATAAAAGTTTTATTTTAATGTAAATAAGTGTGCATTTATTATTGCAAATAAATGTATTTAGATGTAAATTAGACTAATTTAATCTTTGAATCATTCTCATACAAATAGACATCGACTTTATGTACTTGATCTTTACTTATGTAACCATATATATATACATACAGTATGACACATGTACCGTGAGTACTCTAAGGTACCTGAAGTGACGAGTATTGTAATAATATTTTCCTTGTAAGGCAAAGTCATTTATTGATTGATATGTTTACAGGTACATCACGGCTGAGATTTTATTAGGACCTCGTAGTGATTAAATGAAAAAAATATTAAAGAATATAATGATATTGATAGTTCATTCCCAACAGTGGGAACGTTAAAAGGCTGATTATGGTTATGGTAAGTAAGTAGGTATGTCTTGAATGTTGCGGAATTTGTTCGAAAGAGTTACCGCGGCCCTGGAACGCATAGGGCACAAGAAGGATCACGGGTGGGTTTTAGTCAGTAAAAGTCTGACACTCCCTACCGCTCCACCCAGGGCGGGAGGGGTCATTTGATGATTTCCCATCCAAAAAAAAAAGGTATGTCTTGAATAATGATAAATATACTTTTTTTAACCGACTTCTAAAAAAGGAGGAGGTTCTCAATTCGGATGTTTGTATTTTTTTTTTTTTTTTTATGTTTGTTCGCGCATAACTCCGTCGCTTTTCAACCGATTTGAAAAATTCTTTTTTTGTTCGAAAGGGTATACTTCCCAAATGGTCCCATGAAAATTTTATCGAAATCGACCAAGCGGTTTTCGAAAAATCTAAAAAAAATATCTAATTTACCTACATTGACGACCTCTTAGTTTACTCTGCAAAGGAGCAGTACGTTTTTTTTACACCAATGTGATTGGTTCGTTTAGGTGGGGTAGGGGAGGGGGTTTAGGTACCACTAAAAAGTGAAAAATAAAAAACTTTTTACAAAAAAATACAACCGACTTTTCCACAAAAAATCAAAAAAGTACAAAATAACTTTGATTTCGGAAGTCGGTGTTCAAAAAATGAAAAAGGAACCACAAACACCGAGTTCCGAAATCAAAGTTATTTTGTACTTTTTTGATTTTTTGTGGAAAAGTCGGTTGTATTTTTTTGTAAAAAGTTTTTTATAGCTTTTATTTAGTTCGTCTTGTACTGTGTTACCCAGTTATTGGGTTGTGGAGGTCTGGTAGGCAGCCGCTCCACGTTAAATACTGGTATTCAGCTGAATCCGGTATGACTGGAAGCCGACCCTAATATAGTTGGGAAAAGGCTAGGCAGATCATGATTTAGTTCGTCTTGTCAAAGTTAAAATATGAAATTGTGTCTATAAATAAATGTGTAATTTGTTTTAGAATTAAGATGTAGGCAATAAGAAACTAAAAGGTTGTAATTAAAGTTTTGTTTTTTCTCCTATGAGTTTTTGCATCCATCTTTCATGTTTTTGCCTCTCAGCTCCTCGTGTAAGAAACCATGACGCTTCAGTCATAATCTAGATACCAATCTAAAAAACAAACCCTGTCAGTGACGACCGACGGATCATCGCTCAGAACTGTCGTTCTTATAGCTCACTAAAGCCTATCATTTCATTTTTTATATCCCCGAGCCCCCACGGTTAGATTATTACATTATTTTCTTTCTCAAGCAAAAACTTGAACTGTAACGTCATTTTTTGCATAGAAATAAAAATCGTTATTAAAGTAAAAAGAAGCAAATTTTGATTAGTTACAGCAGAAATTACCTCAAATTTTTGTAGTTGCTCACGGAATTAGAAATAAATTCTTGTAAAAGTACGTGAAGGTATTGAACCGAATTGTCCGAAATGAATGACGTGTATTGCTTGAATAGCAAACGAAAATCCCGTTAAATAACCTTTGGTAAGCGAGGGGATCTAATTGTACGCCAAACAATCGCTAAGATGTTGCTGTCGAAGCGATAACAGAGGATTCTTTACAAGTTTTCGGCAGTAACTTGGCATTGCAGATATCATTTTGAGCACGTTACACATTGTGAGTGACGCGTGGGAACCTTTTCCATACTCCCGCCGTTTAATTCTTTGTCTTTGCAATTAAGTAGGTACCTACTATCTTTTTTAATAAACTTTTACCAACTATAAAATAGAGAGTACTGAGTAGGTACCACTATAGTTTCAATAGTAACTAGACTTATCCAGTTTCTAGAAATAAATGCCAGGCTGTTGTTTTATTATTTTTTAAGGTTGACTGGTATAGAATATTTATTATGTACCTTATGTACAGTAGTTATATAAAGTCTAAATAAATAAATATTCATTCATCAGTTTGTGAGGTTGGAGACCTGACGGACTAAGGAAACACAGGATCAACATACAACACAGGAACAAATATCTTGAGTATTTTGCTGTCATTATTCTTCCGAATACTGTGCCTAACTTGAAGAAATACATATATCTGAAGCCTCCTTATCAAAACGTTCTATTCGCAAAATGACCTATTAATAATTTGTCTTATTCGCAAAATTACCTACTAGCAGAACGTCCCATTGTGTAAGCACAGTTTTGATAAAAAAATATTATAGATCTTTTGTCATGTCATGGCTCATTGTTTATGTAATTATTTTAAAACTAAAATTCAAAGAAAAGGAGATATTATTATAAATGCTGTGGACACAACCTGTGTCGACAATTTTAAACAACCTCATGTTCAAAGTACAGAGGCTTACGGAGACTGTGGTAGAAGAAGGATTTCGGAGACGGGCTAAAATCTAGAGCCACAAAGACTCAAAAACTACCAAGAGCCCAAACTAATAAGTATTTCCGGACCTATAGACATGCAGTAACAATAAACAAATAACGAGGAGACCAGAAACTGGAACTGGAACCACCATGAGTGGTAAAGTCTCACAAACCACCAAGAGATCGGAATCATAGAGGAAACAATCTGAATGGAGCCGGCAGGATAATGAATATATTTTTTTTCATTTCAATCTTTACCCGATTCTAAAAATCTCTTGGCAGACGAAGTCACGGGCAGAAGTTAGTATTGAATAACGTCGTTCTCCTTTTTTATGAATTGGTCGTGAATAAAAATCTGCCAAATCTGATATTAATGTATAGTATGACTGGACTTCTCCCGATACGGAAGCATCTGAAAATAGAGATTCACTCTCCAGAACAAAACAAAACCCCAAAGCTTTTATTCACATACTTAATAACCAAAACAATCAATGTATAACTAATTGTTCTTAAGTCATTATTGTTTATATAGTTGCATAGTAATTAATATTGAAGTGTTACAATCGTAATTAATTCAACAGCTACCGGTTCTGGAGTGCGTTTATTAAATAACTGTACTTAAACATAATTTTGCTAACGATAGTTTCGAGTCAATTACTGCCGACGATTGACACAGAGTAACTGTTAATTTGTGTCTTGTCACGCGAACATATATACAATGAGACATATATAGGAAGTTTACTAAACGTAAGAGGTCCCAGATGGACCGACGATGTCTGAAAGGAGTGTTTTCAGTTAAGGACGTATCAAACCCTACTTCAATTAAATATTTTGTCAAATTTTAGGCTGAAGTAAAATTTGACAAACACTCAACTTCAAATTCATAACTAAGAAATCGGGGGCGAGGCTCATTTCATGTCTGGTATATATACGGTTGTCAAAGCGATTAAAATTTTTTTTCGCTACCGAAATGTCACGTGGTCACAAATTTTAGGCTTTGACAATCGTGGTTGTTATTACAGAATGTTACTTAATCTAAGATTCTTTGCTTATCTAAATACTTTTCTTGCTATACTTCTTAATTCAAAACCCCTGTTATATTTATTCAGTACAACAGTTTAATAATACAGTAGCTAAAGCTCCTTAATAATTTGTTTATTACAGATACTTAATTGAAAACACAAGAAAAAAACAACAAAACTGCACGAATCTGTATCGTTGATGTCTTTTTAAGGAGCGGCCCATGTGCTACGAGATGCTACGAATTATCATTTGTACATTTTTCATTTAAATGATGTTTTGACTAATTGAATCATTAGTTATTGATGACAAATTATGTATGTGTTAGTTTATTTATTGTTTGTTTATGTAAATAATGTAAATAGTTAATGTGACATCCAATGTTTTTTTTTGTATTACTTGTTTGCAAGGGGGTAGTTATTTAAAATTAAATGTAAATTGTTCAACAGTAAGAAAGTCCTAATAAATAGTATGCTTACATTATATTAGATTCGAAGTGATACATAAAAAACTTCAAAACATTAGCTGTCTCTCTGTAAAAGTTTCTTAACATAATATACAACCTCTTTTGACTTACATATATATATATACAGAACATATTCATAACATGACGTTCTTAACTCGTAAGGATATTATCCTTACGAGTACTAGTAGTTATCTTAACTGTATTGAGAGTAACTGTAAAAAGATATTTACCTTCTTATTCGACCCCAAAAAGAGCACAGCACGATCAATTTAAAACGCAACGTTCAACAAACACTTGGAACACTTGGTTAAAGTTTATATTGTTCGTTAGTTAGAACAACTGCGTACTTAATAGATTGTGTTTAATAACTCGTTCGGAGCTCGGATGTGGAGCAGCATGAGGCTGCGCGCGCGCGGTTGAGCGGTTCGTGGGGATGTGCGCGCGCGCTGCACTTGAACGTTGAACTGGCGCGCATACCCGACCGCGGCCAGGAGCGTAGCGCGCGCGGTGCCACCCGGTCCTCCGGCGACCAACACAACTCCACCGGGTCGCACCAACACGGACGTCCACGGTAACCGTAGCGCAAAATATGAAGGCGGCCAACGAACAAACCGCAGGAACATTTCCCAAACTGTGTTGTGGCCAACCGCCGACTGCTACACTTAATTGGTCGTCCAAAGATCGCTATCTATCTATAGTAACGCTATCTATCGACGTAGCTGTTTCTAATAGATTCGCACTAATTGTAACGTTCTACATAGATAATGGCCGTAACCAACCGCAAATCGATGCGTGAGTCAGCGACTCAGTGCCGACTCTAGTGGCTGCTGACCATCCGCTGACCAACTTGTTCAACTGTCACATTCAGATGCAAGTTGCTGACAGTAAACTGTCGGAACCTTCGGAATACAGACGTATCATAAATATTTTAGCAGGTTTGCGAATCAGACTCCGAAGCTACAGTAGGAACAGACATTAACAAATATAAACGACTGAATAAATATCGCATAACATAACATAACACAAGACTTTAGAATCTCAAATATTTAAATAACAGATAAATTAATTATCGTTATAAATAAAGAATAATTAAAAATAATTTCAGTTTGTTGTAACAATAACAATGAGCAGCTATTATCAAAACATAGCAATAAACAGACAAGGCCGCGGTACATAGTACTACATAAAAACACATGCGTAGAATCCTTGTTATGTTAGACAATAAAGGCATACTTGAACGATGGTGAACACATAGTATTTAATAGTTAATTATTTACGGAGTATTGTGCTTAGTCATCTCAACTAGTATTATAGTTTCGAGCCTCTTTATTTAAAGCCTTATTAATCTAGAGAATATCAATACAATTACGTGTACCAAACAAGTTACTTTAGCTCTTTGCAAATATATCGAAGATTTTGCTCTTCCAGTGATGACTCTGAAAACCGCAAGAAACATTAAAGTTTAGACACAACAAACACGGCCACTAACAGTTCCATAATCTAAAGATTGACGCAGTAAAACAGGATATTTTAAGTAGCAATAAGCAAGGAAGTCGTGGTAGTAAAGGCGGTATAATAGCGACATCCTGTGCCTGTCCTAGGAGCGAGTGGCCGCGGCCGGCCGTCGAACCCGTGACGCTGGCGCTGCCCGCCCGCCGCGCACACAGCGCCTCAAGATCACGACTACAAACAAAACTAATAAAAATACGCATTGGGAGGATTCTACAACGACTATAATCTGCTTCTATAAGTTATAATGTACAAGCTTTTTGCAATGCGAAACATTAAAGTTACATTGTAATACAATCATGTTACGTTAATAGTTAACATGGCCGGCACAAAAATATTATATATAATACCTAATTATATTTGTTTCGGAAATTGGATAAACATCAATAAAATAGGGATGTTTCCTGAGTAAAAAATATATGATTATGTTTAGTCCGTCGGTTAGATTATAGAAAAATATTGGACACGTATTTTTTCCTTTATCAAATCTATAAAAACTGACGAAGATACAAAGCATCAAAGATCAGGAGTGGGGGCTTGTGACGTTACGGCTCGGTAAAAATTGTAGCGAGTAGTGACGTCACACGAGTTTTCAACGCTCTGTATCGGCTTCATTTTTTGTTTACGTGAAAAAAGAAAAAATACGTGTCCAATATTTTTTGGAAATCTATCTGACGGACTAATTAGATTTTTTTAGTCAACTACCCTATTGGAAATGGCAGATAATATAATAACATTGTAGAAGTCAAGTGTCGAAAGTAACGTCAATCGTTGATAAAAATAAATAAGTAAAACGCTGGCCTACTAAACACAACACATTACTGAAGGTTTATTGCTAAAGAAAAACTTTTCCACTTTCCTTGTCTGTCGCATGACATCGCTGATAAGTTGAATGACGTTATCTTTACAGCCGCTTGTGAAACAATTACATAGGAATAACTTAATTGACAGGAGCCATAACAATATCCTACATAACACTATAAAGATCTCTGACGATCTGTCGAGAATTAGCGTTACATGTTAGTTGCTACATGGCTACACTGTGTTTATCAAATAAACTCCCTACGCGTGGTACGTGGCCAGTGCCCGTCGGTCCTAAGTCGCAGAGGTCTCGTCGAGCGTTCCCTCACAGTACCGGCCTCACATCACATAAACAAGGCTGAGAATCCTCCAGGCCATCATATAACACAATGTTACGCTTCCCGCGCATACTTAGCCTATAAAACATCCTAAAACTTGAGCCATGTTGAACAACTCGCAATAAAACTTCCTTTGTTATGTTGCAGGTTTATTTTGAAGTCCCTAGGAACTAAATTTGAGCATAATTTTATCTTAGTAACTAAACATAACAATAAAATATTAACAGAAGTGGAGACCCAACTCAAAAAGAACTTGCAATTAAGTTCCAGTCAAATCAGGGCTACCTACTTCAAAAACTAACTAAATAATTAATTTAACTTGGTCTTTTAATCCGCTTGTCCGAGTAAAGATCTCATTTGAGCATTTTTTTCATTCAAATTAGTATTTTGTTTTAATCCAGGGTAACAAAGATATCGTAAGCCATTAATTCAGTAAAAATAAGCTAAAGTTCTAAAACTAACACGATTCGTATAGAAGACTCAGATTTTTCCCATTCCCGTTTCCCATACTTTTTTTCATCTTGCCTTTTTCAATTAATTTTATTTTGGCAATAGTTGCAATTTATATCCCACTTTAGTCGTCGTTACCCCGTATTAAAACAATCGCTATACAAAAGCCACCAGACATTTCCTGTTCTATTCCTCTGCGTAATGTTTGGATATGGCGTCTAGTATGAACTGGAAGGTCCTGGGGTTGATCCAGCTGTGCCCTGAAGGCATCTCGTGTTGCTCCAGACTCCTAGCGTTCCTTCCGACGGTGCGCTCGAGGAAATAGTCATCGTATTCCCTGTCGTAGTCCGGCAGGATCGGGTTGAATTTGGCGTAGTAGATGGCTGACAGGCACGCGTACAGGAGCAGCGCAGCGGTAAACAACTGAAATTTAAAAAGTGGCATGTTTTCAACAGAACCTATACGTATTATGGACACAAACAAGGATGTAGGTAAGTAGATATGGGTCTGAACAATGCTGGATAGGCTTTAATTTAATTGTGCACTGCTTACTTCACAATCAAGTTCAACTTGTACTTTAAAAGACAAGGTGCTCTCTTATATTACTTTCACAATAAAACGGCAAAAATAGTAGGTATGCAAAACCAAACATTGAAATATGATAAAAACAAATTACTTAATTTAGGTGCCGAAGCAGAAGTAGGTATCTATATATATTGAAACTCCATTCGATTTAAAACTTCACAGCTTATCTATTGCATTTATTCGGGCCATTTTCGCCAATTCAAACTGATCGCGATTAAGTCAAACTGAACTTTATTCAAGCCTAGATCGAGTTAAAAACTCGTTTTTTGATTTCACCAACACAAAATGAACTAAGTTCATGCTAAAACGAAACCACCCAAGCAGCAAAATGTGGTCGAGTAATTGTCCTGGAACCACCATTTCATAGGACTATAAAGGAATAGTAAGCAATTACAACCACGGAAAAGGGCCCAATTTATAGGCGTATTTTACCTAATTAAATGTCTATAGTAGAATTGGCGAATACCACTTTTACCAATAACAACCTCATAGTTGGACTACGTAAAACTATTTGCGCCCGCGAAGCTAACTATCAGCACATAATGGAACCAAACACGACAGTAACGACCTTATAGTTGGACTACGTAGAACTATTTGCTCCCGCGAAGCTAACTATCAGCGCTTAATGGAACTAAATATGACAATAACGTACACAGTGAATCTCTTACAAGCTCATACAAAGTGTTGTGAATTGGTAAATGTTACTGCGCACATTTGTAAAGATTAAAACATATCCATTTCTAATAAATATTATCTAGAATATAAATTATGAGTAGAGTGTTAGTTAACAATAAATCAAGATGTATAATGTGTTTGAATGTACACAGCATGGCGCACGTATATTTTCTGTGAAGTATAATAAGTTTTTAGTCAAAATTTTGACGCGCCCCTTGAAATTTGTGTTTTCATTAAGTTGAATTTTAAAATAATGTTAGTTTCAGTAAGACATACAACGAAAAGTCGCCATTTTGACAAAGTTGGTTTTCCCAAATACATTAAGGGCGCACCGAGTTTCTAGCGCTAATCGATTTTAGGTATTCTATGCGCTTCGTGTATGTGTGCGTGAGGCACACCGGCAAGAGAGCAGCGCCGACCGCGCGCCGCGCGTATAATAACTTATCGGCTATATAAGTAGGGTAAAAATCCCAGTAGTCGACCTTTTATTTTCAATTTCAAATTATTTATTCATCAAAGTAGATTCAGTAAAAACTACTTTCGTTAGTACGTAAGGTTCGACTTTTAATTCCATTCAGTAACTTGACGGTTAATTTGACAGATTTTAATAAAAAACAGCTATTTGAGTTGGTGTAAGAATAAACTATATTCAATTAACTTCACAAATGTACTTGTCGGAGAAGGTATGTCTGTCTCTCGTTAGCATCAGGCTTATTTTAATTAGTACTGTGGGCGTAATAAGGGTAGTGTTGGTTATACCGCAATATTGAAACGGTTTGCAGTTCAAATCAGATTGCAATTCACGAACAAGTCAGTCACACTAGCGAATCACACACTGTAGGCACACCTATACAACTCAACGATACGGAACGCGACAGTTTCTATGCATATGTTGTTCGTACGATGTCCAATGTTCCGATGATCCCGAGAGTTTTTTTTTTTTGAAAAAAAGCTCTCGGTATCATCACTCGCAGTTCAGCACACTAAGGCTGGTTACTGCCTAACCGATAAATCCTGTGGTGGTCTCAAATGAATTTAAGGCCCCCAGCCAGGGCTAAAAACTACTTAAAACCTAAATGACCGCTCGCTAAGGGCATCCCCTGTGGGACACGGGCCTCGGCTTAGCAGGGTCATTGAGGGAGGGCAGCAAGGGACAGGCTGGGTCAGGTTGATATTATTTTGGTGATTTAACGGTAATGGCTCAGCGGCGCAGGCTGGCTCGTTAGGCAAAAGAGGGTTTTGACGGGAGCGTCGCAATGTACCTCGTCGGCGAGGCCGGTATACGGAACGCGGTCTGTGTTTGTTTTTCCTAAGAGTACTGGTTTCCCTACTACTCTCTTGGTTCTGGGTGATGGGGTCATCGGGCTCAACAAGGGTATGTCGCGGTCGGCGGATCTTGCTGATCTGGGAGGGCGTGTATCTGGTAGCCGATACTATAAGGGGGTTCTGGTGCTTTTCAGCGGACTCTATGAAACGCTTTGAAAAACGTATCATGAACTGTTTGATGGTGGGGATGCGGAGGTCGACATGGAGTCCGCATGGCTCCGTAACCTTTCGAAGAAACCGATTTTGGATAACCTGCAACCTATGGATCTGGTGAGGCTTAGCGTGGGCGAAGGCTATACACGCATAAGTCATTATCGGGCGTATGCACGTGGTGAAAATGCGTAGTTTGCATTTCAGGTATAGCTTGCTGCGTGCATTCAGGATGTAATGAAGCCTACCGAGAGCGAAAACGGCACGACTGCGTACCGTCTTTATGTGCTCTCCGAAAGTAAGCTTTCAGTAGACCTAGATATTTGGCTTGCTCTACCCAAGGGATCGGCTTGCCAAATAACGTGATTGGGCTGGGACGTGGTGGGAAGAGACGAGTCTGGGGCTTGTAAAACAAGATCGCCTGACTCTTCTCTGGGTTGACTTCCACTCTCCACTTCCGGAACCAAGCGCCTAGTGCGTTTGCGGATCTCTGGAGGTGGCCGGCTATTGCCTTCTCGCTATTGCCGGAGCAATAGATCGCCGTGTCGTTAGCAAACAGAGCTAGCTGTGTCTTAGTACTAGTGGGAATATCGGTACTAAATAGCGAGAACACTAGAGGGGAGAGGACACCGCCTTGGGGTACTCCGGCGTTTGAGATTTGAGTGGACCTGTCCAAACAGTGCAAGCATTTGTCAGTTATCATGTAGCTCAAATTTAAAACTTTATGGAGCACAACGATTTGCCGAACAATGCCAAAGTTCGGCAAATCGTAAGACATTTGGGTAGGCCACATAAAGAACTAAAGCCGCCAGACTAACATTAAATGAACCTCTGACATACACAATACGTTATATGAGGACCATGCGACTTTTAATAACTTGTCTTCAAAACACGTAACATTATTTTTCTTTGAACTGTCAAGTGTCAAGAATAGAATTAAAAGTCAAAGTATGTTTTTGTAGGCAGATTCTATTGAATTTCTGATAATGAAATTACACGGTAAGTACTTTGTTCGTTATGGCAAGACTTTTTCGGGAATAAAGAAGCCAGCAAAATTGTTATGTGCGATACCAACGGTTAGTATATAATTATTTTTAGTGAATCTCTGCTGGAAGACAACAATTTTGTTTCGGTGTAATTGGCATCCTATAATAAAACAGAACATTGATGTAATTATAATTTCTATAATTATCAACAAATCTGGTTTGGGATGAAAGTAACACTTATTTCATAAAAATAATTAGTTTCTGAACTTGCAATTCTAGAGTTTGATAAATTTTGTAATCAGTCTTCCATGAAATGTACCCTGAAAATTGAAAGATTGAAAAATTGAAAAGTTAAAAATAACGAATCCTGAAAAATATCAAGATCAAAAGCAATAGCTTTTCTGCTGGAAGAAATTTCTATTGAAATAAGCAGTATCTTTGTGCTCTTGGTTTCTGTACAAAATTTTCTATTTTTAACCGACTTCTAAAAAAGGAGGAGGTTCTCAATTCGGATGTTTGTATTTTTTTTAATGTTTGTTCGCGCATAACTCCGTCGCTTGCCAACCGATTTGGAAAATTCTTTTTTTGTTGGAAAGGGTATACTTCCCAAATGGTCCCATAATTTTTTATCGAAATCGAACAAGCGGTTTTTTTGTTAATTTCAATAAATGATAGCAAATCTGTCGGGATAGCTGAAATCGCATGTTTGTTTATTGTTTACACCAATTTATACCACGTACGCTGTGATGGGAATGTTTAGCTGGGAACCACTAAAAAGTGAAAAATAAATAAACTTTTTACAAAAAATAAAACCGACTTCTAAACAAAAAAACCAAAATGTATAAAATAACTTTAATTTCGGAAATCGGTGTGTTCAACAACAAAAAAGCAACCAAAAACACCGAGTTCCGAAATTAAAGTTATTTTATACTTTTTGGTTTTTTTGTTTAGAAGTCGGTTTTATTTTTTGTAAAAAATTTATTTTTAGTATATTGTGTGTTCCTACATAAAAAATAAATAAATAAAAATGCTGTATGACAGATTTGTGTCATGTTTTTATTTGAGTTCATTATTACAATTTAAGGTAAGTATATCGTTTAAAAATCGTATTTCATTACTACTACAGCAAAAAAATATCTTGTATTATTTAAGGTTATTTATTTAACCATTATGAAACCACCTTTACGCAAAAGATGTGTTACTTTTGGGTTACATTTGTGTAACGGTAACAGAAAATCTGTTGTGTTACTTTTGTGATATTATATTTGACAATTTTGGTGGCCTTACCCTAATTCATTTCTTCATGCAAGCGTTTATTTAGCATTGGTTTTTCGCCAACCCCTTCTCTGTCTTGATTTCTTTACTTTGTTCCCCATTTCAAATACGCTACAATTCATTTTCATACAATTTTCTTCGTTACGTTATTAAATCCGCGCGTGAGCGCAAGCGACACAAGCTCCCCGTCCGGTGGCCCACGGCGGACTAAAGCGGACAGGAGGGCGGCTTTTTTTTTTTTTTTTTTTTTTTTTTTTTTTTTGAATGGACTACTCGCAGTTCAGCACATTAAGGCTGGTTACTGCTCAACCGGGCAATCCCGTGGTTGCCTTAGATTCTAAGGCCCCCAGCCGGGGCTTAAAACTACTTAAAACTAAATGGCCGCTCGCTAAGGGCATCCCCTGTGGGACACGGCCTCGGCTTAGCGGGGTCATTGAGGAGGGGCAGCAAGGGACAGGCTGGGTCTGATTGAAGGAGGGCGGCGCGGCGGGTCTGCTTATAATGGGAAAAATTCGCGCGAATTTAGGTATTTCCTTCTTATTGTTAAACAAATACATATTTTGAAAATGTAAAGTGTATACGTTGTGTAAAACATGTAGTTTTGTTATTATTAAAAAACTGATGACCTTTCGCGAAGTATTCACGCCGTACTAAGCGTTTGTTGTGTTTTTTAGAGGTAACTTTGTGAATTTATTCTATCGAGCCAACTTTATCAAATCGTGTTTTCATCGTGTATACTGCCTAGTATATATGGCCAATAATACCAATTTATTTCCTTAGATTTTAATTTTATTGTTTACTACTTCAAACAACCGTTATAAAAGCGCGTTTTTGTGTATAAAAAGCTCGGTGCCCCGTTAACAAACCGTTATAGGCTTACTTTGTTTAATAATGGTAAATATCAGAACCATTGCTTGGCCATATTGTTTGGAATTAGAGTTCCGCAAATATTTTTATAACCGGACGGTTCTTTTATATTGCTATTAAATACGTGGCTTATTTTAGTTCTTTTGTTTAGGTGTCAACATTGAAAATGGTAATGTTTTGGACGTCGATCGCTTTTTGACTAAAAGGGATTTTCGAGCTTTAAAAACCTTAATAATAGTAAAAACCAATGTATTCTTGTACAGGACACCACGGATATAGTTTTGGATACTAAGTATATTAAATTAAACCTTTATAATCGTGTTAAGATTATAACAATTTTGGTTTATACCACTATAAAACCGCTCCATATTACTTATAATTGTTGCGTAAAGTCAATTTATAAACCATTATAAAACCGGGTAATAAATGCACATAGTTTCCGGTTTGTTTAGTTCTATTTGTCACTCTTATTGGCGTACTTTACTTATAGTAGTTCTATAAAGCTTCTTGTTAGCAGTTATAAGTATAGCTTACCAGTTTATCTACTCTTGAGTGCATTTACACCCTCGCGATACTTTTATAGGTCACCCAAACTTATATTGCACCCTTAATTTCTACCTATAAGTGATTATAAGTTAATGTATAAGATCAGAAATACTATAAGGCCCAACTTACTCCATGCTGGCTATTATAAGCGTGGTAGTAAATACTAGAACCGTTAAGAGAATATTATAAGTGCTGGAGGCCTATAGCATCTGCACTATAGGATAATTTTGCTGCTTGGGCAACTTTTGATTTTGGCCGATTAGGCTCCTTGATCGAGTTCAAGGGCGTCAGAGCTTCTCTGTGTCATCATTGTTTTTGTGTATTTATTACATCGTTTTTGTTGGTATTTCGTGGATTACAATGAAAATAGGTACTAACAAGAATATGCCATGGCAGAAATTGGAATGAAGATTAGTACATTGTTTATTTATCGTCCATGATTAAAGAAGTCGCGAGAAGGAAGAACACTTCAGTCCCATTGAAACCAAGACTGTTTTACAAATTTTAATATTTACAAATAGTTGTGTCTGTATTTGAATCTATTGAAGACAAAACCAACTTTCCTACTAGTATGTAAGTACCAAAATATATTCTTTTTAAATTATGTAGATATACAAATGTGCGTAGAACAATAAAATATGAGTTTTGCGTTTCTATGCAACTTGGTGCTAGCCAAATGCTGCTTGATTATGTGAATTTACCCCTTAGACTGCAAGCAGTCGAAGCGGTAAATCAAGCTCGCATTACTGTTTCGCAAAAGGAGGTGAACGCGAACAAAATGTGGCTGGTGAAATTAGCTTTACAAACGGGGAAAACCGTCGTTAAATATTTTGGCAATTACTAAGCACGGTATTTGGCCTCTTTTGTTGGTCCTGGCTGTTATTTGTATGTAGATCTTTGGCATTGCAGATTGTCAGAAGCCAGAAAATCTGCCTCCAGTCTTGGCAAGAAGTACCATATTACCCAGTTACTGGGTCGTGTGAAATACTAGTATTTAGCCGAGTAGGTTTGATAAGAAGCCTTCCCCAATATAGTTGCCTAGGTGCTAGGCAATTGATGATTATGGTGAACCCGTATATATAGAAAATATTTTAATATAATCTTGGGATATCATGTTTAATAGTCAAATATTTTTCGCCAATTCCCATGGTTAATGCTTCGATTCAAAGTTCAAATAACTCATCGACATGACAGCTTTTATTCGCCATTCAAAGCCATTTTGCTGAATGAAAAGTATTGAAACATCCGTCAGCGACTACTAAAAATATATCTGTTTACAAAGATCCGCTTTTATGTGGTATGGTATCGTTTGGATCTGAATGTGAATCAGGCACAATGAGCGGTGGAGGCGGGTCATTACCGCGACCCGCACGCGCCGGAACTACACGCATCCTCCCCCACTAACCCCACCAACCCGGCCGCCGCCGCCGGCGAGAGATCGTGACCCCTATTTTGAAACGTAATGTCGACTTCTCAATTTTTAAATACTACCCAATTGTTACGTTATTCTGTAAAGTTTTACACTTGCATATTAAATAATAGTTCTACACGAAAAAAAAGCAATTAACTCTGCTTGCTTACAAATATTGTATTAATTAACAAATGAATTTTGTTTTATGCTCTTTTGATTAGACAAAGACTGTTTTAGACGTTATTTTTAATGATTACCTCCGAATTGTAATAGAGGAAGTTTTTAGATACATCTTCCCTTTACTAATAACGTATACGTTATCGTTAAAGTTACAAAAAATCAGGAAACATTTAAAAGAAGAAGCACTTAAGCCGCGGCCGTCAAAATAATCTCACGTTTCGCCAGCAGCCGATGCGTTGTCAATAATTGCTCCTATTTAGTGAATATAGACAATACGGTAATAGGGGGCAGGTAGATAATGTAAACGGGCCTTAGGTTTATCTTCATGCAGGAAACCTCGATCTAGGAAATAGTAGTGTGTAACGACATTCGCGAGGCCTCGCTGGCTACACCGCCCGGCGGCGACGGTCAGCACATGTCGAGCCCGACTTGTAACTATGTCAATGTTATGTCGTCTAACTACCGGTTGATCGTCAAATGACAAAGTATTCGTAATAGCATTTTTTTGTTACGAAATATAAACAATAATAATTTTCGCGCTACGATGCGCTACGCTGCGCTTGAGGTCAAGTCTATTTATGCGCATTTAAGATATGATGACGTTTGTGTCAAAAACAAGGAGTAGGCACTGAGTAGCGGTAATGAAGTAGTTATCTTAACTACTATTTAATTGATCACGAAATTAGAAATGTTCGTCTACAGTACTGCAATGCGATTAAAATACAGACCAGGGCACCCTGACACTAAAGGAAGCCTGTACAATCACAGCATCAGATAATCCAAGGATGTCAATGGTATTGTGTTGCGGCACTTCTTCGTCCCAGCTAAAAACCTAGAGAGTGGTAACGGAAGGCCATTTTTTTTATTTCATAAAGTGCTGATTCTCAGCCTAACTACCCAATACATTAATTTTTATTTTGAAGATACTGCAAAAATCCAACTCATGAATGCAATGATTATTAAACGTTTTAATTTAAGTGCTTGTTTAAACGGATTTAGTCTTAAAAAACTAAATGATAAAACACTTACTTGGAACACACTCCAGAACTTGAATGAGCCCTCGTTGATGACCCAGTCGTAATATCCGGCCCAGGGGTCGGTGTACCTAGCCTTCTGCTTCATGGGCTTGGCTGTGGTGGTCTCCTCATAATGGTGATGGTGATCTTCGTCGTAGTAGTCTTCGAACCCTCGGCCGCTGCCCACCGTCTCGTTTTTCGGCTTCGTTCTGTTTCGTCTTAGCAAAGGTTTCGTCTGAAAATGCCATGTGATGCCAATTATAGTAAACTGAAGTATATATTTCTTGGAGAAGTTTAAGTATAGGAACTAAAGTAAAATCAATTAAGCTTTGCGTTTACGTAGCAGGAAACGGTAATCACGCGAAAAACTAGTACACAAATCTAGAGAAAAACAAATACCAAATTTCTTTGGGAACTTCCTCAAAATGTTCGACATTTGTAAAGAATTTTCCCTGGAATCTTGAAGAACCGCAAGCAATAACTAGTCGGTACTTAGATACTACTTATTAGGGTCGAAAAATGTCAATAACCTGTAAGTGTCAGTTTACTTTCGAAGTCTACAAAGGAATGAAGACGTAATAACATAACTAATTACGAAATCTACACAAAATTCTATTGAAAATTAACTTATTTTTAACCGACTTCTAAAAAAGGAGGAGGTTCTCAATTCGGATGTTTGTATTTTTTGTTGAAAAGGGTATACTTCCCAAATGGTCCCATGAAAATTTTATCGAAAACAACCAAGCGGTTTTCGAAAAATCTACAAAAAATATCTACATTGTCTACATTGACGACCTCTTAGTTTACTCTGCAAAGGAGCAGTACGTTTTTTTACACCAATGTTATTGGTTCGTTTAGGTGGGAGAGGGGAGGGGATGTAGGTACCACTAAAAGTGAAAAATAAAAAACTTTTTATAAAATAATACAACCGACTTTCAGTCGGTGTTCAAAAAACGAAAAAGCAACCACAATCACCGAGTTCCGAAATTAAAGTTATTTTGCACTTTTTTGATTTTGTGTAAAAGTCGGTTGTATTTTTTTGTAAAAAGTTTTTTTATATATACTATAAATAAAGACCCTTTCATAATGAATAAACTGCGTCTCCATATTATTCAAGTCAGTCGTAAGAGCAAACTGTGCGTGTCTTGCCACAAGTTGCTATTCAAGTTTCAAAGTAGTTTGCTTCGAAGCCATTATAACTTGCGTTTGGCGACTCCGAATCTACGAGATTCTAAGATATCTCAAGATTATCTCTCCACAATCATCTAAATACATAATTAACAAACATACATATATAAATAACCAGAAAAAAATAATGATTTTGTAGGGTATTGGTCGGAACTGCTATCTTTACTAACCCTACGCTTCTATGCATACGAATAGCAGCCCGAGAAAATAAAACCATCCGTTACAACTTATAGAAAAGTGTTAATTCTAACGACCCCAAACCGAATGAATGGAGACAGAATTATATGATATAAGCTAAGTAGGCGTTATAGTTCGATTCACACGCGCATGGCAACCGTGACACTTGCCGGCTCGTTGTCTAAATAAGTTGTGTCTAACCCATCCAGTTAGCGCCATGGAGTAGGTCACCCAGTTCACCCAGTCACTTCAGTGGGTACCGTACTGTGACCTTGTTTCATGTGTTTCCGGACTTGCCACAACGCTCAGACTATTTCAGAAGATCGCAGTCTTCACGGTCGATTTGTTTAATTGTATGAATGTCTTAATTGGGATTTGCACGTGTCGGCAACTATGTGTAAGGAATGTTTTTAGCTATTTTGCCATTTCTTAGTTTGTAAGCTCCATTATCTAAATAAATTTAAGAGTTATGGACAAGAACCGGATGTGAGTATTTTTCCTCAATTTTTCCTTAAAGTCTATTAATCTTACGAATTCTAGTTGTATATCACTATGAACCAACAGTTAATAAAAAAGAGCAATATGAAATAGTTTTCCAACGTATGTGCAACGTATGTGGAAGAAAATCAAAGATATAAAAGACTGAAAGCGGTAAGTATCTGCTCTCTCACTCTCATACTAATATGTTTTGGTTCCTACCCAGTGAAATGGAATTTCGAATGAAAACAACACTTCCAAAGAAGTATACAATGACCATAAATGTTTAAAGTTCATGTCAAACTTTAGGTGTACCTACTACAGATTTCAGATTTGCCACCCAGCGCTTTATATTTCTAGCTTCATTTTCAGTACTAGAAGAATGTTTTGGCACACGAATTTAACAAGACAGTTGGTAAACATGTATGGTATAGTATGTGAAAATTGTTGTTTTTAAAAAGCCAATTCGACAGCGTTAGTTTTTGACCAGATTCCAAAAAATGGGGGAATAAAAATTTGTTTCTATACATACCGCGACCGCAGTGGTATTACTGGGCGTGGCGGCTGCTGTGGCGCGCTGCTTGTTCACGTTTCTGACGACGTCCAGAGCTGTCCTCAGAGCGGTCAGGATGAACTCCGAGATCGGCATCCTGTTAGAGGATTCCTCCTCCGCGGGGGAAGATAGAGATGCCTCCGGGATCTCGCCAACACTGAGGAGTTTATTTTAATTGCTTAGTTTGTTTCTAAAAAGTTATACGTCAAGATACTGTATCTATCGACTAGAACTGAATTAGAACTCTCTCTACTACTTTTTGTGTTCTGTGTACAATATTCTTTATTATGTGTCTTTAAATAAAATAAAATAATAAACTTGTGGAAAAAGTATGTGACATATGTAGTTTTAAGAAATAAATCAATGAAAACCAACGATTTGTAATTATCATACACCAAGTTTGTAAATTAAAAGCCATAAATAAATTTAAACAGGCCGGATCAAAAACCAAGTTATTAAATACTAAGAATTTGGTTTGATCTTTTCAGCCTTTATCATTAAAACATATCTGGTCCGTGTAATTTCATAGCTTCTTCAGTAACAATGTTTTGTAAATGCATTGAAGAACCCTCTTTTTAACCACAAAACAGAAAATCTATTCCGATCAAAAATATAAACATAAAAGTACTTACTGTAAGGGAATGTATTTGTACTTGTTGTAGGGCGGACTGTGCGGCGTAGCCGTATCGTACCGCAAGGCAGCGCGCGCGCCGCCCGCCCATAGCGCTAGTGCCACTGCCCCCAACCACACCACCCCATGACATGACAACAACACCCCTTTTGACACCATGGCCAGTGCCAAAAAATAAAAATGAATCTATTTAAAAAAAAACTGGTGATGTCCTTTGGTTTCACTTTTCAAATTCCGAATACTTATCAATTTTATTTTTTTATAGCTTGTTCATGGTTCGCCGGTGGGCAAGCTACTGACAGATTTGTAAAGTCGCGCCCCAGTTAACAGCGCAAAGGGAGCACCTGAAATATGAATACTGTAAACAGACCGAGCGTGGTGCTCTTAAGTGGCGTGTCAATTTAATTTGTACAGTTGACACACTAGTGAAAGCTTGAGACGAGCCAGTGGATCCGTTTACTATCAACTTTATCTGGTAATTATGTATTACGGTTTTCTCTCATTATAAGTATGTCTGTTCTCACCGTTAATTTTAAGGAACATCTAAATAAAAGTTATTCCTTTAATTTAACTTTTTGATCAGGTCTACAATTCAAGCGGACTCAGAAAATCTCTGCTGAAAATGATCAGCTGAATTTTCTGTCAAAATTCATTTCAGGAGTGCATTGAATGTTGATAGAAAATTTAACCCAAATATTTTTAATAAATCAATACATTTGTCCTAGTAGTATTACGTAACTACTTAATTAAATATACTCAGATGTTTCGATCCATATTTGTATATCATTAACACAAGCTGCTAAAAATGAAATACTTACTCGTAGTTTGAAATAGGAATTCATTAAAGAAAATCGCTTCGATATTTTGTGGATTATTTAATACTAGTGTGTGTTATTAGTAGTAGTGTTAGTAAACCTACCGGTCTATGTGAGTAGTTGGTGAAATTAAGGTAAGGAAAATTATGAAACCAATCCTCTTGCTATTAATCTTAGAACCCACAGCTAACCATGACTACCATTACCATACCATACCACACCAACCATCTTTGGGTGGTAACAAATAAATGTACAGGCGTTATAATAGGTATAGCTATACTTAGTAACATTGACGGTACACGTAACTTAACAAGCAGACATGGTCTCGTCTCCCATTAATACGTCCATGTGTGAAAAGGGTCATGAAGGAAGTAGCCAGTTATCAATGGCCTCCTAACTCTAATAATTAATTGTTACTTAGATACTTCTCTCTGTGTCTAAAAATTCTGGTATGTACTGTCAATCGCACGTTATTGGTAACACCAATACGGAAATGGCGCTACTCAGCGTCAAACTGTTGCCATGAACGAGTAGTTGACCGTACAACGTACAGCTTGTGACCATGTAATTATCATGGATGCCCAGTTCGCGATCTACTTACGTATCTTATGTTCTCTTAATCTATATTTGAAGTAAACTGTAACACGATTTTTAGAAGCAAATAGTACTAAAATATTTGTTACATAAAACGCTGCGAAAAAGATAAAATATTGCAATAAACTTTTAAAACCATATTTCATCGTGAGACAGTTGAAATCCGCAATGCGGCTACACTTAGGTTTAGCAGCCAAATGTAAAGTATAGTCTGCACTTTGGCATTTTACTGCAACAATATGTTAAGTGCTCGGGTTAAAGCTGCCAATTTGATTAATTGGTTTAATAAGATTCTGAATAACTGACTGTTTTGTTAGCTAATAAGCATTTTTAAACCGTTAACTATTTAAATCTTAACGACTGTTACTAGGTAATACACAAATAGATATTAACATTACTGTGGACCTGTGTTGGATCTTGGCCAGCTATCGTAGAGATGCGGGGATAGTAAAAATAAAATTATGTTTTTCGGAAACGACCAGGAAGTAAACACCACGTTTAATCCTGGTATCTGTAAAGTATAGACTACCTACGTAAGGCTTTCAACCGTGTCGGTACCATTGCCGACGTAAATAGAAGTAAATATATACATCTATCCTACATATAAATACAATTGGAGCGTCTGTTTGTAATATTGAAATAACCGCTTTTTACTACATTCATATATGAATATATGCGGTGCCTACATACACCAAAATAACATTTCTTTTTTTTTTGTCTGTCTGTGTTCTGGCTAATCTCTGAAATAGCTGGACTGATTTTGACGGTAGAAGATGTAATAAGGAGTAACGTAGGCTACTTTTATTTTAGAAAAACAACTTTTATTTTAGAAAAATAAGGTAATGTTGCAATGTCCAAGTACTGTCCAGTACCGCGCGCAGCTCACGGGCATGCCACCACTGTGCCGTCACGTCGGGCGCCTCCCACCACAGCTCCCACCAACGAATCAATACCTATCACAAAGAATCGGGGGGTTAGTAACTATCCTGGAGAGACTGTTGCATTTTCATCGCACATACGGGATCCCGGAGTAGACTTTAAGAGGTCACGGGGCTCCTACTAAGTATATGAAGATAGTGATCACCGGGGTGGTTTTAGTGAGGCAAAGATCCCAAACTCCCTGGTGTAAAGATGTATTATTTTATGACACCAATGTCACTATATTTATGACGACAACTACAAAGTTATCAGTCAGAGACAAAAGAGATTGAAATTGGATAATTAATATTGTTTGGAATCTTACCTACTACAACATACTTTCTATAATTTGTCGTCGCATCTACATTTTTTTTTTAATGTTGTTTAATTAAATATTTACATTTTTACACAGGTTCTCTAGACCATCAATGTACCCTGTGCGCGTGTTGCGAGAGCTCACTATGTGGAACTGGAAAATATTCTTTCCTTACTTATTTCTTGTGGTCCATTATGCCAGTGGATTATTAGAGACACATCCTCTCGTCGATTCCAAAGTTGGCTTGATTCGTGGGTTAAGAGCCACTGATGGTGATTACTCAATGTACTTGGGCATACCTTACGCTACCGTCAATGAAAGCAATCCTTTTGGAGTAAGTACTCAATACGATCATCTAATAATGTAGGTAATTAGAACAACAAGATTTTCGATGGCGACGAAACTTAAGAAATATAACAAAACTTTATGAAAAACGAATAACTTTTATGATTATTTGGTGATGTGACGGAGTACATTCAGTAAACAACTTTTTTCCTTCCAGCTGTCTACTCCCCATGCCAGATTTATAGAAGTTTTCGAAGCATTCGACGATTCTGCGATATGTCCCCAAGTGGAAGAGTTTAACAATACTATAGTTGGAACATTAAACTGTCTCCATCTTAATATTTATGTTCCTAATTCAGCAAACTCTAGAAATCTCTTACCTGTTTTAGTCTATATTTATGGCGGATTGTTTATGATAGGATTCTCAGGAAGATACTTGTATGGACCGCGCTATTTAGTCAAACAAGATATAATATTAGTTACCTTTAACTATCGTTTAGGCCCTTACGGATTCATGTGTCTCAATACACCTGAGGTGCCAGGAAATCAAGGCTTAAAAGATCAACAATTAGCATTGAAGTGGATAAAAAACAATATAGAAGCATTTGGAGGTGATTCGAATAGTATCACAATATGCGGTAGTAGTTCTGGTGCTTCTTCAGCAGACTTCCACTTGATTTACAGTAATGAAAAATTATTTCACCAAGTTATAATGCAAAGCGGCACTGCATTGCATCCCTGGGCTATGTTGCAACCGGACACATCGGCTCCTCTGAAGCTCTCCAAGCAACTTGGGTTTACGGCTACGAACACAAACGACGCCTTATCATTTCTATCTACCGTCAACTCGAATTTATTGACTGCAGCGACATCAGAACTTGGACTTAAATTTCGTCCATGTGTGGAAAAAGATTTTGGAAACATCGAAAAGTTTATTTATGACTATCCATTGAATATTCAGAAGCCGAGTCTTGAGCATGTGCCTCTCCTGTTAGGGTGCAACAGTGTCGAAGCTCTTGCCGCCTATGAGAACATTACACCACAAGATTTCACACACTTGAATTTATTTTATGACAATATTGAAGAATATTTCAACTTTGGTAAAGAAGAACTTAATGATATGGAAGAATATGTTAGAAAATTCTACATCGGTGATGATAAAATAAGTAGAGAAGTAAAACAAGGGATAATAAAATTAAATTCTGACTTTTACTTTAATTATCCTGTGGTGCGAACAATAAAAAAATATCTTGATAGCGGAGCGAAGGGTATATATTACTATCTATTTGCATACAGTGATAAAAGAAACTTTTTAAAAGACAGACTTAATGTCACAGCTAAAGGAGCTTCACATGCAGATGAACTTGGCTATTTATTTGATATATCTTACATGGAGAAAAAACTGACGCCTGAAGATGAACTTATCATTAATCGCGTTGCTACATTATGGGCAAATTTTGTTAAATTTGGGTATGTGCATACACCTTTTAATTAGGCTGGTTTTATATGTAACTGTGAAAAACAGGAAGCTTAATTTTAATATTTACTTCAAATCTTCCAGAAACCCTACTCCAGGAACAACAGAACTGCTACCAGTGGAATGGCCAATTGTTACCAAGGACAACATGTACTATTTGACTATTGATTCAAAACTCAAACTACAAAAGAGGATCTTCAGGGCTCGAATGACTTTTTGGGATCTACTTTATAGACTGAATGAAAAAGCACAAATTGGATATCGAGAGGACGCCGATCAATATACTTGTGCTGCAATACCTAACAATTATAAAGAATACTTTCGAAACCTTCTTATATAACTTACCTATACGTTTAGATCAAGAAGTAGGTATTTTAAGATACCGATATTCTAACTACGAATAAATTGTATAATTTACCATACACCAAATAGAATATACCATTTATACATACATACATATATTGGACACAGATTAGAATTTACTATTTAGACATGTATTTTTTTTTTACTTAAAAAGTGCTCATTTGTTATGCTAAGATTACTTACTCTTATACTGGTTTTACACTCTAGGTTTAGGTCTGTTCTATCTATATTATGTAATAACAGTTTAGCTCTTTTAAGTCAGGTACCAGCATACTTAGGTAACTGTAGGTTTATTATAGCAATGGCCGTTTAGCGCTAGATAGCTGTATAGGAACTTGAAGCATGAAAATCTTTACGAAACCAGGTAATAAGATACACAAATTGCTTATTTTAGAAAACATATTTTTTTACTATAAACTATGTAACCTTGGTGATTTTGCAATGATTTATCAAAATGTAATGTTGTTTATCGATCCATTTTGTCAGCACTTCACAAACGCTCTTATCTCATGATCATATTCAATTTTTAGGAGTGCCAGTGTGACACTACATCTCGCTAGCGCTTCGAGAAAGAACATCATGTGCAATAAAAAATTCAAAATCATTTTACCATTATTATTTTGTTTGATTCAAGATGGCAGTGCATTATCAAGGATTGATCCACTAGTGGACTCCAAAGTTGGACTAATTCGTGGTTTAAGAGCCACCGATGGCGACTATTCCATGTTCATGGGTATACCATACGCAACTGTAGATAAAAGTAATCCCTTTGGGGTAAGTTTCTTATAGATTCATATTTTGATCATAATTTTGTGTAAACTGTTTAAAAAAAACCTCTCTCTTTTTAGCCTTCCTCACCCCATCCCAGCTTTGATGAAATTTTTGAAGCATATGACGATTCAGCAATATGTCCACAAGTGGAAGAATTTAACAAAACTGTAGTTGGAACATTAGATTGTCTTCATTTAAATATTTACGCGCCAAATGCAGCTAACTCAAGAAACAGACTGCCGGTCTTGGTTTGGATTTATGGTGGTGGATTTTCATTTGGATTCTCAGGCAGATTCCTCTATGGACCGCGCTATTTTGTCGAACAAGATATAATTTTAGTTACCTTAAACTATCGATTAGGTCCCTATGGATTCATGTGTCTCGACGCTCCTCAAATACCTGGTAATCAAGGTCTGAAAGATCAACAATTAGCTCTCAAATGGATAAAAAACAATATAGAAGCGTTTGGCGGTGATTCTGATAAAATTACTATTTTTGGTGAAAGTGTTGGCGGAATATCGGTAGACTTTCACTTGACTTTCAGCCAAGAAAAACTCTTCGATAAAGTAATTATACAAAGTGGTAATGCACTAGATCCCACGGCGTTATCTGAACCTGATACAACAGCACCTTTAAAGTTGTCCGAACACCTCGGTTTTAGAACAGCAGACACAGAAGCCGCCTTAGAATTTCTGACCACGGTTGACACAAATTTAGTAATCGCATCGACATCAGAGCTCGGATTAGATTTTCGTCCATGTGTGGAAACAGATCCAAATATAGTTGATAAATTTATTTACGATCATCCACTCAACATAAAGCCGAATCTCAGAAATGTACCCATCATTGTAGGATTCAACAGCGATGAAGCCCTTGCAACGTATGAAACCATGTCATCTGATAAATTTGCAACACTAAACTTGTTTCATGAGAGTTTGGCCAAATATTTTAATTTTGCAGACGAAGAACTTGTAGAAATGGAAAAAGTTGTGAAACATTACTATATTGGGGACAAAAAAATTAGCGAAGAAGTGAAAGAAGGAATTATAAGATTTCATTCCGATTTCTTCTTCAACTATCCCGCAGTGCGAACTGTCCAAAAGTACCTTGATGATGGAGCCAGAAACATATACCATTACTTGTTTGCTTACGATGGCGACAGAAATTTTGTCAAGGCCAGAGAGAATATCTCAGCTCCAGGCGCATCGCATGCAGATGAAATAGGATATTTGTTTGAAATCTCTTACATGGAAAAGCCCACGCCTGCAGATCAACTTATCATCGACCGAATAACCACACTGTGGGCTAACTTTGTCAAATTCGGGTAGGTACAATGTATACCAGAATTAATGGCACATTTGTTATATCAACTACCCTTGTTATAAAATATCACACTAACTGACTTCGGTGAAAAAAACATCATAGGGAAACCAGTGCTCAGCTTGTCTGCACGAGAAGAGGATTGTGATACGGTGACAATGAATATTACTATAATTTTGTATTCATAAATCTGCATTATTATGTTCGTAACTATGTGCAATGTTTTTCATCTAACATCTTCTTAACTCAGCTCATATTCTCTTCATTTTTGCAGAAACCCTACTCCGCAGACAAGTGACCTGCTGCCCGTGCAGTGGCCGGCTGTTACTAAAGGAGCGCTGAACTATCTGCGCATCGACACAGAACTCAAAGTTGAGATGAGAAGTTTCAAATCCAGGATGGCTTTCTGGGATGTATTTTATAAACTCAATGAAAAAGCACAAAAACTGTATGCGGATAGTAAATCACTAAACTGCTGTAGTTGTTGATCAAGTATATCATTTGCTCGTCATAATGTTAATGTCAGCCATGCCAGTAATTTCCTAAGGCTAACTGTTGCCTGTTAGTATTACTTGTTTATAAGACAACAGCATACCCCATGCCATCGAATTGAACGTAAAATATCAATTTTTATTCCGTAACGTGTAAAATAGATATTTTAATATTAAATATAAATGTAGGATAAAAATACTTATTTGAAACATATTATTGCACATGTTACATGGCATCATTATCCATTAGATTGATGAGAGGTAATTGATTAAAAATATGATATTAAAAATAGCTTTTTATTGGAGCTCTCCTTTTGCAAGCTACAGTAAATAACAATTATCTTCGATCAAAAATAAATAAAAGAAAGAATTTTTAAGCAGCCTTCGGTATCTTTGTGGGCCGTATGCTCAGCACCTGGATCTCATCACTCAAACAAGCGCAACCCACTGGTGGACACAACATCCGGTCCTCCACTTCCGCAACCAGTCTGTCCTAGCCACCACATACACGTCGTAGTAAATTTAGCTTGGAGGCAGTAATCTGTTTTAAAACAACATATTATTACATCATGCAATAGTGCCGCATGAAGTGTTGGCACATGGTTCAGAACACTTGAACAGTAATTGTGTTATAATACCTAACGTCAAATGCCACATTTTGGTAGATTTCACATTCGTTTCAGATCACAAAGCAATTATTATCTGCTACGTATTTGAACATACCTATATCATGATTATTGAAATCTGAAAATAGTCATTTTAATTTTACAATCGGGGCTGAAAGTATCGCACTACGCTACCGTATTTTTTTCATAGGACATCGGTGAATAATTTCTACGCGTACACGTATAAATAACCCTATTTATAATTTTTCTGTTGAGAAATTCAATAATTCCTAGTTCGCATAGTTATTTTTTTGAATCTGCGCTCAGAGAAAAGGTATATTAATCTATTTTTAAAATATATAGGTACAACACTTAGCGATCAAACGCTTTTATAGATAGATTTTTATTTTTTTGTGGTGACACCTATCGCTGGATTGTAAACTATTGCATCCTAAGATCACAAAAAATCAGCACAGTGCATTTTTTACGACCAATGACTGTATATGAATGACTTATGGTGTATATAAAGATATGCAATATTTGATAACTACCTATGTGTGTTTGTAAATCCAATGTTTTTCCATACAATTAATTTCATATAGTTTTTCATTTTTAACGGTATCGTTACATTACAGAGTCATTGTTATATTTAAGTCTCATAAATTTATACGTTTTTATGAATTTGCATGTTTTAAACCACAATTCGAATTATTGGGAAAAAAGGCTTCAAGTTTTAAGTGCTGTACCTCAATACTTATTTAAACTCCAGAACTACAGTTGCACTCAACTTGTAGAAAAAATTGTCGAATTTACACATCTACGGATTAACTTTTTACGCAGAATTCACCGTTTAAGAGTTATAAGTCAAAATTTGATAAATAACCTAAAATGTTGAAGTTTATCTTCCTCACATGTATAAAAAAAATTGTTTACCATATATTCTAAAACATTTATTTGAAAAGAGTAACTATGGAATTTCTTGTCCGTTCTATTCCATAAAATCCACCTTTGCGAATGGACACTGAGTCGCTTTACTATTTTAACAGTAAATGATAACGTTCAAAAGTGCCGTTTAATGGCCTAATTGAAATAAACGTTTTGACTTCGACACCACGAACCTAGCTTAGCCACGAAGTCTTTCCAAGTAAACTGGGTGTCCACCACTATCCCAACAACGTCCCAAACAATCAGAACGGTGCAATTTATTGCGATTTTAGATACTTTAAATAACTGGTCTAATAATTGAACCTGCAGTACAGCATCGGCGGAACATTATATTAACTCTCTTTGCCTAGAATCTCTGGATACTAAGCTAAACTAGTATTGGTACAGATGGTAGCTAGGTACCTACGTACCATACATGTGAACAGCTGGGCCAGGATTAAAACCCATCGAGAAACATAGGACGAGCGTCACAGAGACCTAGAAATCACTGCCGTGTTGACTTAGAGGCGTTTACGACACACTGTTCAGAAAAGGCAAAGTAGGAAAAATGAATATGTGTGATTGTGATTTGTGTATGTTGATTTGTGTGATGTAATTTTTAATTTAACAACAGCCGTTGTTAAATTAAAAATTGTGATTTAATTTCAAAAACTTATGTCGGTTTATAACTTTTACCAACTTCCAATGATGATATCGATTAAAATCTAGAATTATGATTATGATACATATATCTAATCTAAACTAATAGAATTTAAACTTCTAAACTATCTGAAACTAATATTATAAAGAGGTAAGAGTTATTTGTTTGTTACGATTTTACTCAAAAACTGCTAATTTATAAAAACTATATAAATTTTTTCGCCATTGGAAAGCTACATTATGAACTTAAAACATAATTTATCTATACTAATATATAAAGCTGAAGAGTTTGTTTATTTGTTTGCTTGAACGCTTTAATCTCAGGAACTACTGGTCCGATCTGAAAAATTCTCTCAATGTTGAATAGCCCATTTGTCGAGTAAGGCTATAGGATATATCATTACTCTAAGACCAATAGGAGCGCAGTACCAATGAAGAATGTTTCAAAATCAGGGAGTTACTAACTATTCCACGCGGACGAAGTCGTGGGCAGAAGCTTGATTTTATATTCGAAAGAATAGAGATAAATCCCTACGAAGATCTCAAGTAAAATTTTGCCTGATAAATTCATTATTTGGCGTGCCCTGTGAAAACTATTTATGATGCATAAAATAATGTAGTACATGATTAAAGTACTTATTATTAATATAATATATAAATTAAACCTACAAAAAATACGCAAGGGTAACGGTCTAACTATTACAGTTAAGTCATAATGACCGTTTCAGTTCCAATTACTGAATTAAAACCCCGGCGGAATGGAATAGTGGTGATTTTGGTATCATGATATTAATCCTTATTTAAATGATTTGATAATTAAGGTTGATTATGTACTTGTAAATTACACTTGTAATAAAGTTACGACGGGTATATGTTGTTATTGTTGAGCGCACAATATGATAGCGGCACTCGTTACCGGTAGCGCCATATATTATCGAGTAGCAGAACTAGTAGAGTCGAGAACCTTCGAGACTTGCGGTGCGAGAACATTCTAACATTCTCGAAACCTAGTCAGTCGCGACCGATATGTATGCGAACTTGCTAGATCATTCTTCGATGGAAGGTCCTGACTTTAAAGCTTATTATTTAAAAACGGGATCGCAAAATAGTTTTCCCGCACCCTCAATATTTTTAAACACCTATCCAACGACACCCCACGTGATAGGCAATAAACTAACTAAATAACTACACGCAACTTAAAAAAACTCATTTTTAAATTAACGATTAAAGCATATTCCTTAATTATTTTATGGTACACCAAAACAACTTATATTATATTTTACATAATAAATTGCATGTACACAGGTACAAAGGCGAACTTAACTCAAAGTTGAGTTTCCTTCCAGCAAATCGTTGAGTGATAGAGAAAGGTCAGCATAGAGTGTAGGATCCAGTGTAGTACACTGGATCCTACACTCTATGCTGACCTATATATTTACTACTATGGATCTATATATTTACATTCATAATTACAAATATATATGTATACATATACATACATACATATCTACTAATATTATATCATTGTGAAAGGAAATGCTCTACAGGTTCACAATATTGCTTACATTGCGGCTTATCGAAATTCGATAGGTATCGATAGATTATACAAGATACAAGTAGGTCTTGTTGTGAGCAGCATCTGTATCTACACAGCACACTTGACATAGTACTAGGTCCCTTATCTCAAGATCACCTTCTTGAATAGTCAACTATCAGTGTTACTCTAGAACTCGCGAGTGAACCGTGAACAACATGAGGGATAAAAAATTCAAAGTCATCATTCTATTATTTTTTTGTCTGATCCAGTATGGCAGTGCATTATCGAGGGTTGACCCATTAGTGGACACCAAAGTAGGCCTAATTCGTGGTTTAAGAGCCACCGATGGCGACTATTCCATGTTCATGGGTATACCATACGCAACAGTGAATAAAAGTAATCCTTTTGGGGTGAGTTTCAAGCAAGACATTTCTAGTCAGAGTTTAGTGTTTAGTCTGACATATCGCTGAAATGGACCTATTTAGTGCAGCCGTGGGACACACACTTAGTTCTTGTCATAACTATCTTTTGTTTTTACCATGTACTGTGCGTGTTTCATGTATGTGCTGAATAAATATTATTCTTTCTTTCTAGTGTACAATATTAAAAAAAACTTTACCTTTTTTAGCCTTCAACACCACATCCTAGCTTTGACGAAGTTTTTGAAGCTTATGATGATTCAGCTATATGCCCACAAGTGGAAGAATTTAACAAAACTGTGGTTGGAACATTAGACTGTCTTCATTTAAACGTTTACGCGCCAAATGCAGCTAACTCAAGAAACAGACTGCCGGTCTTAGTCTGGATTTATGGTGGTGCATTTTCAGTTGGATACTCAAGCAGATACCTGTACGGACCGCGCTATTTAGTCACGCAAGATATCATCTTGGTAACCTTAAATTACCGATTAGGTCCGTATGGATTCATGTGTCTCAACACTCCTAACGTTCCCGGAAATCAAGGTCTGAAAGATCAACAATTAGCCCTTAAATGGGTCAAAGACAACATAGAAGCGTTTGGCGGTAATTCTGATAAAATAACTATTTTTGGTGAAAGTGCTGGCGGAGTGTCGGTCGACTTCCATTTAATATACGGCCAAGAAAAACTTTTCGATAAAGTAATAATGCAGAGCGGCAATGCACTAGCACCCTGGGCTGTAAAAGAAGCTGATATATCAGCACCACTCAAGCTGTCCAAGCACCTGGGTTTTGCTACAACAAACATAGAAGAAGCCTTATCGTTCCTTACAACGACTGACCCAAATGTATTGATTGCATCAACATCAGAAATCGGATTGGAGTTCGATCCGTGTATAGAAAAAGATTTAAATGGTGTTAAAAAGTTCATTTACGACCATCCGCTCAACATAAAGCCGAATCTTAGAAACGTGCCCATCATTATAGGATACAACAGTCGCGAGTCCCTTGAAGCGTACGAAACAATGTCATCGACAGAATTTGATGCCCTTAATTTGTTTTATGACAACTTGGTCCAGTATTTCAACCTTGATGAAGGCCTTACTGAAATGGAAGAAGTTGTGAGACATTTCTATATTGGGGACGAGAAAATAAGTGAAGAAGTGAAAGATGGCATTATAAGATTTAAGTCCGATTTCTTCTTCAACTATCCCGCAGTGCGAACTGTTCAAAAGTACCTTGATGATGGAGCCAGAAACATATACCATTACTTGTTTGCTTATGACGGCGACAGAAATTTTGTCAAGGCCAGAGAGAATATTAAGGCTCCAGGCGCATCGCATGCAGATGAAATAGGATATTTGTTTGATATATCTTATATGGAAAACCCCACGCCCGAAGATCAACTCATCATCGATCGGATAACCACATTATGGGCTAACTTTGTCAAATACGGGTAGGTACAATTTATATCAGAGTTATTGTATATTTATTTAATCATTTGCCTTGTTATATTGCGCTCTGAAACTGCTATTTATCGCCAGTCTACCTCGAGCAATCGTGTGATTATAACTAGATTCACATCACTGGGTCGTGGTGTGAGACACACCAATCAAACGAATCTGTTCAGGCCTTTGTCATATGAAGCCAAAATTTAGAGTCAGACAACAATATGGCCTTAGCAGAATCCTTTTCCATGCAGTGGCCAGCAGAAGTCTGATATTATTTGAAGTCACTCAAAATAATTGCAAATAAAATCTCAATGAACAATACTTTCGTGAGCGAAAGGCTTCTTGACTAGTTTTTATTTTTATTTTAATTTTGCAGAAACCCTACTCCGCAGACAAGTGACCTGCTGCCCGTGCAGTGGCCGGCTGTCACTAAGGGAGCGCTGAACTATCTGCACATCGACTCAGAACTCAAAGTTTTGAAGAGAAATTACAAATCCAGGATGGCTTTCTGGGATCTGTTTTATAAACTCAATGTAAAAGCTCAAATTGGCTACGAGGAAACCTTCGAGTAAAATAACTTAAGCAAACCTTTACGTTTACACATAGACATTTCTAACCTGACATTCTTTTCCTATATATTTATTTTTATCTTAATAACTAAAAATGTACACAATATCGTTACGATGATCGGAATGGTACATTAAATTGATCACTGTCTTCGGTAAGACTAATCTATCTATGAAATTCTCAGTCTCGTTTTATGACTCTTTTTTGTGTAAATACATATTTTACTTATTATATAATAATATAAAGTACCGTCACATGTCTTCGACGGGACACGTTGTCTAATACAATATTAGGTATTATCAACATGAAATTCGTCAGATGCAATTTATTACGCTGTAATAGCCTTTATCTTATTTGATTGTATCATAACTACTTTCATTGTACCACACCAAACTTATATTAATACTTTTTAAAGGTCATAATTAAGAAATTTTAACATACATATCTACCTACTATAATGACGCTTTAAATTTTATTTGTTATATCAAGATATAAAAACTGGACTGGATTGTTAATGTAAGGTTTGAACATTTGAAATTCAGCAGTACTCATCATTAACCTATTTTACTATTACCTATCTGTTTCATAACATATTCACATTGAATGTATGGATAGCTCGGAAAGTGCGAAGTTACAAAATTGTTCATACATACCAACTTTCTTAAGTAGCGAAAGCTTCCTGACTCTCAGTCGGATTCATAGCACATTACAGAGCTTCGTGAGCGATTTCATTTTTATTTTTAGAACATCGCTTTCCTTACTAGCTCAGTGGTTCTCTCGAAATAAAAATATTATTACTTACATAAAATAAGAATTCTTGAGATGGGGTTTGCGAAAAGTATGGCACTGTTACACAATCATCACACATTCTTCACCATGGTGTAATATTTTAATAAAAATCATAAACATTTTACGATTGGTTTGTAACAGGGATTCAATTAAAATGCATTTATTTAGTTCAATTTTTTATATTACTAACTTAAATTAAATAATTTTAACATAATTGTTGTGACAATGAACGACGCTTAAACAAGAAGCAACATTGGGTACAATTAAACGTGTCCAGTTCGCAACGAACTTAAACTAACTTACCAACGTGTTTGTTTCATAGAATTTATACACCTGCATGGTTACGCATAGAAGATTCATCTAAATCAGACTCTCACTGTTGTTTGCTCTTTTCACTTACATATTTTTCAGCTGCAGTAGCGATAGCTCGCGTCACCCTTCCAGTGATCTCGTGGAGATTTTCATTAGAGAGATGCGATTCAATGGACCTTTTTGAGAAGAAACTTGCTGTAGTGGTGTTTGGCCTCCAACTGTTGGGGTACGTAATCTTATGACGCAGTACGGCTTTTATAATAAGAGCTCCTACGTAAACGATGAAATACACACTAAAGTACAACGGTAAATAGTAAAGCTTTTTTCCTAAGTAATAATAACTGTATCTATTGACACGAGGCGTCTCGGTAGTCGTGGTCGTCGTAGGGTGGTGATAATGATAGTGGTCGTGATCGTGTTCATCAAAGTCGTGGTGGAACTTGAAGTCTCCAGGAAAATCGTTCGGGAATCCGTGGTCGTCCATGGGTGCTCCGTGCGCATCAGGCTTCATGTCGTCAGACGGAGGAGGCGGTGGTACCATTCCCATGTCATTACCCTTTACGGCATCTCCACCTTTATGTCCGTGTGGTTTATCAAAGATGAGATCAGGATAATCAGATTCAGGCTGGTAGGAAGGTGGTGGTCCGTCATGGTGCCCGTAGCTAGGCGCATGATCCTGTGGTGGCGTAAGAGGTGGAACAGGTTTACTGTAATGATACCCATGAAAATCAGGTTTGTTTCCCATATCCATCATAGGCGGGCTGTCGTCGTCATCTTGATCCGTTGGTGGCTTGTTATAAGAATAACCCGTAAATGGCTTACTGGGTGGAGAAATCGTAGGAACAAAAGCTGGTGATGGAGGAGCAGTGGCAGAAGGCGGCTTGTATCTGTAGCCTACATCCGATGGGGGGCCATCGTCATCACTGCCACTAGGAGGTGAGCCTGGTCCTGAGTCGACAGGTGGTTGGTATGAAGAAACAGGGCGCGGTGCTGGAGCAGAAGGTGCGTACGGTGGGAAGGACTCATAGGTGCTCGGTGTTGGGAAATCGTCCGCTGTAAGCTTAGGTGCGGGTGGGGGCGGGGGAGGTACTAGGCTGGCAACAGCGTTCAATGGACGTGGAGGAGGGCCAGAGGGCCGTGAAGGTGGTGGGGGAGGGCCAGCAGACTGTTTTGACTTATCACCGTATGTTGGTGGTTGAGGCAAGTAAGGCTGCGCAGGATTGTAGCGATCTATTGGCTGACGCATTGGAACAGCAGGATCTTGAACTTCGCCTCTTACAGGATTTTTGATCTCAGTAAAGCTATCCAAGTTAAACATATTGTTGCCCTTTTTACCGTTAGAAAAAGAATTGAAATGAGAATTCTTAATATTTTTCATTTGGAACGGTTTTAGGTCAATGTAAGGAAAGCGAATATTAGGTTCTGTGCGTATTGCACGGGATTCATTCTCTGCTCCATTACCGGGATTAGTGCCAAATCTGTGAACAATAATAAACCTTATATGAAAAAAGCAGTCACCCCGTAATAGGTCTGAATATTAAAACCACTTTCAATTTCATCGTTCAAAAAGGATCTAAAACTTACCCTGGTAATGCAAAGTTGTCATCGATTCCTGCATCTTCTTCAGTCTTATCTTCGCTTTGTTGAACGTCATTATTTTGTAAAATATCTTTGTTTTGAACATCTTTAGTAGTTAGATCGGAACTGACAGGCTCTTCTTGCCACGTACCAGAATATTGATTATGTTTCTCGTTGTCAATAATGTGCCAAATATTTTCCACATTGTTCATGGGCGCTTGGGTCGTCGTGGTAGTCGTTGACGTTGTGGTTGTTGGAGGAGGCGGAGCAGTAGACGATGGAGCTGAAGGCACGTACACTGGCCCGGAGTTGTACAAGTTATTATACAAAGCGAAATAATCAGTCATATCTGTTTTTACTGGCTTCTCCGTCGTTGGCGCTGGTAAACCATTGTCTGATTCCTCGTTAATTTCGTCGTCAGGAACATAAATAGGTCTCGATGTAGTAGTCGTGGTCGAAGTCGTACTTGGTTCTATTCTCTCTTTTTCTAAAAGTTTTCGAATTGATTTCATGTTGTTGTTATTCGATTCAAATTCTGCGAAAATCAAATCTGGAGTTTTTGTCCTCATTGATGTCGTTGTGGCTGGCGTTGCGTTCCGTGGCGTGTCCATCCTGCTCATCCACTTGTGGTAGTAGAACGGTGCTGACCTTCCCATATCGATCTGCGGTGGTCGCGGAGACGGTGTCACAACGTACACTAATGGTCCAGGCAGATTCGCGGTGTAAACATGATGAATATAAAAACAGTTTAACAGAAACGTGAGCAGAACTATTCGGCTCATTTTAGACGTTTGTGAAGCACATTTGTTAGTACCGAGTTACGCGAGTGCTCCACACGACAACTGACTAGAAAATGATGGCTTTGGCTAAATATTTTCAAATACACATGCCGTGGACAGATGCGTTGGGTGTAAAACTGCGATAATTTTTAGCGGTACTCTAATATGTAGAACGCTAGAAGCACGATTCAGATGACCCAAACCAGAGTTACAATTTACACTATTAGCACGATAATCAATATCGCTCCCGAGCAGGGCTTTGTAGAAAGTGTCACATATTTAAACAACATATTTGGACCATCTTAAGTGGAAAGTTGTCGGCATTCCATTCGATCATCATAGATAATACTAGATATTGGTATTGTTCTAGACTTGTCCGAGTTTAAAATCACGTTTAATGTGCTTACGTTTAGCAAAAATAAGAAAACACATTTTACATAGGTAGACATTTTTCATAGGTCATTGCAGTATTTAAATGTTATTTGTACCTACTTTTCTACCTAATTAATAATGTATACAAGTAATCTGTGTATAGCTCATTTACATATGTATGTATGTATGTATACCCATGTGTCATACCATACTTGATTGTAGCTCACGTTAGTTAAATTGTTTGTTCCCAAATAAATAAATACTTTTCAAATTTAACATATTAAAACAAAAACTATTTTTCAGACCGTGGTCCATATTATGTTAGTAATCACACACCTAACTACTATGTTCACAACACTATGTTAGTAAAAGATAAAATAAGAGAGTGATTTTAATTTAAATATCTTTTGCGTACACCTGACACATCGGGTACATGCGCACAGTGTGCCACCGTGGCGCAACACGGCTTATCACTAATGACCCTCAGAATGCTGTTGTCACTCCCACGCACCCTGCACATCATGGACGCTACCCGCTTTCTTACGATGGCTTTGAAACCATCAACATGTGCGTTGGCAAACATTCCTGATGCACTGCAGTAACGTGGGAGCCCCAACAACATCCTGAAGGCATTGTTATACTGAAATTTGAGGGTATTGTATGCCCGCTGCGTATACTGAACAAGCAGCGTGCACGTGTACAAAGTTTGCAAAATGCCTTAAAAAGTACCTAAAGTTTGCCTTAAAATATTAAGTTACTAGCTTCTGCCAGCGACTTCGTCCGCGTGGAATAGTTACTTTACCCCCGATTTTGAAACTCTCAGCCCGATCGGTTTAAAATTGACAAAAGATAGACATATGCTATTTCGGGATATTTTTTTAGATAATTTTATGTAGAACATTTCCGTAATACATGATTTCTATGTAACTTTAACCATTAAGGCTACACACGCGACGGAAGCTTAAAAAATGGAGTAACTTCTCCCGTTATCCCAACATTTTCCTTCACTGCTCTGCTCCTATTGATTGTAGCGTGATGAAAAGTATACTATAACCTGCCCAGGAGTATGAAGAATAATTGCACCAAGTTTTGTTAAAATCTGTCGAGTAGTTTTTGTTTCTATAAAGAACATACAGACAGACAGACAGACAGACAGACACACAAAAATTTTACTGATTGCATTTTTGGCACCAGTATCGATCACTAATCACCCCCTGATAGTTATTTTGAAAATATATTCCTTGTACAGAATTGACCTCTCTACAGATTTATTATAAGTATAGATATATGATTAAGTTTTTATGTACCTACTTATTTGATTTGCTACATGAAAGTAAGCGTAATAAAAACAGGAAATATAGTTAATTTAAGTTTATATGTATAGCCAATTCCTTTCAAAGCTTCCGTGAGCGAAATGAGAGCCTCATTTTGACTTTCGTCGTCGTTGTTTACATATTATTTCACAGTACACATAAAACGAAGATCGTTTAATAATCCTAGTTCATTGCATTATTCTAAGCTGTAGCTCGAGTTTTATTTAGATCCCTTCTTGTTTCTGTTAACACTATCTGTAGGGATTTTAGTCACGTTATTCTACATACCTAATATCTAATTGAGCAGAAGCAAAACAGAATACCTGTTCTGCGATTTCGGCGGTCTCTCCAGTCCTATGCCTATAGTTCTGGCCGGAACGCCTGTACCGCTGCTCCGACTTTCAGTACCTTGCAGTATCGTCTTTACCATAAGGACACAAGGGGCACTTGCCCAGCCCCACTACATTGAGGACCCCAAAATTATAGGATATGAAACCACCAATTCGAACCGTGCACTAGCTTCTGACGAACTTGTGTCAAACTTACGCCAGACAGGATATAACAATTTTCGAACTCGCTAGCAAGATGAAATCTTTGAAATTTTGGAGCTCGCTACGCTCGCTATATCATACTTTGTCTTTTTCGAAAATTACTATTAAAATACCACAACCAAAAAATCACAAAACAAAATAAAAAACAACACACAAAAATAAAATATTTCTGATTCTGATTCTGAATACGACAGAGAAGTTGGTATTTTTTTTTTGCTGCTTGTCAAGATATTTCAATACGCCACTGGGAAATACAGTTACGTGCTCATACCTACGCAACCCAACTACCTGTGCACCGATACTTTCTTGACCGATTCTCAATTTTACAATATGGCCCCGGACAGAGGTGTGACCAGAGCGATGGTGATGCAGACTGAGACGTGCATCGGACCAACTCAGGGTGGATGAAATGACGTCAGGTCACTGGAACAACTTGCGATCCGCGGATGCCCCTCAAGTTAAAGGGAAAAATCTACAAGTCCGTGATAAGACCTGTCGTACTGTATAGATCAGAATGTTGGGCTGTGAAAAAGATGGATGAAAATAGATTACATGTAGCGGAGATGAGAATGTTGAGATGGATGTGTGGGAGGCCGCAAGGGAAAATATGATTGCCTCATTCTTTGGACGGACAGGTCATGTCGCAACAATTGTCCTAGAAGATAAAAGGACTGTTGCTTCAGTTTGGTATATCAATCATTTTTACTAGTTGCCTTGGAAAATATTAGATAGCAGCACCAAAGAAGCAGGATCCTCCACCACCACGACAACTCCGCCAAACAGACTACCGAAACTGTGGAATTAGTGATTCATCCTCCTTACAGCAGTCCCGATACCTTTTGACTTTTATTTATTTCCAAAAAAAAGTAAAACTTAGAGGAATCCGTTTTACTAACGCTGAAGTTTGAAAAAGGCGTGGAGGGGATCCCTGAAGAAGAGTGGGCCCACTGCTTCAGTCAATGTTTCTACCGCATGCGACGACTTAGAACGGAACGGAGACTACTTCAAATAGCAATAAAAATATTTACAAGTTTTTATATCATTCCGTTTTTTTTTAAATTTTCTAACGCCTAGCAGGAATTCAAATATGATGAGCAGTTTTTGCTGAAGTATGCCGAGTTTGGTAAGATGATTCACAAACCGTATTGAATCTTATGAAAGAAAATTACAGTATGTACCTAGTTACTGTTTTTATACTTAACTAGCTTCTGCCAGAGGCTTCGTCCGCTTAAAAGCCGGAAATTATCCTAAAGAACTCGTGGGATAAAAATACTCTATGTGTTCATCCAGGTTTTAAACATATTTGTTGCCGAAATTCGTGCAGTTTTTCTGTGAAAGAGTAACAAACTGAAACATCCATACATCTACGCAAAATTTCGCGTTTATAATATAGCAACATTAAATATATATTTATTATTAAGTTTTTAATTTTTTAATTTAAGTTTTTTCAATATTAAATTAGGCATAGGTTATATGTACTTATCATTGTCGCAAACGACAGTTAGAATGAGGAAGATAATGATTTTAAATTTTTAGGATTAAAAAAGAAACAAAATTTCAAATAACAATATTTATTAATAAATATTATTCATCTATTATACTTAATTTATTCATCAATTTTTATTACTCACTGCTCTGTAACTTAAACACAATTGAGTGTCCATAACTTGTACCTAACAGTAAAACTTAGACATGGATAAAAACAACGTACAAATTAACTTAGGTACGGTCATCTTTACCTTGAACTTATCTAAGATTTATTTTTTAACAATATCCTTGGCTTAAAAATATTTTTATCAGAATCAGATTCAAAATCAGTCATACTTTGTAATACGATTTTCAGTTGTCAAAGATAAAATTTTGTAAAAAAAATATGGTCTCAGAACAAGTAAACAACTTCTAAATTCGGCATAAACTAATTATTATATTTATTATTACCTACAATAGCCACATCGCAACTTAAAGATGTCAATATTATGTTAAAACTAATTTGTATGTAATGCATATCACACCGTGGGCACTTTGTTTTCTTCTTTCTTGGCGTCGGCCGCGTCGGTCTCGTTGTAGGCAGGGTTATCCACGCCGGAGTCACTACCGCCATCTGCACTGTCGACCACTAACTTCGTGCGGTTCGAATCCGGTTCTTTGACTTTGTCCGCGACTGAGTTCTCTAGTTTAGCTTCAGTTTTACTAGCGACATCTATTGCTGGGACAGTTTTATCGTTCTCGTTATTAGTCTCATTGCCCTCAACGTCGGCAGGCGTTTGCTTCTTCTTACAAAAGTCGTCTTCGTAAACCACTGCCCTCTTCCGTAAATAAAATGTATTGAATAAATAGTAAATGCAGCCAGTGATGAATGTCGCACCGGAGAATATCTGGTACGTTGGTCTGGTACCGAAGAACTTCATCAGGTAACCACCAATAAGACTCCCAGCACCTTTTCCTATAGAAACGGGTTAAGAACATCGATTAACGTCAATTTATTCATTCTTTTAGCAGTAAGAAAGCTAAATGAAGGTCAACTGCAGGATACAGGAGTGCTATTGTTTGTATTCGTGATCACTACAATATTAGCATAATATGTATTATCTAAGAGGTCTTTGTCCAGCAATGAACTGCAATAGGTTGCTGATGATGAGACAAGTTCAACTGTTTGGTGTAGTTTAAGGTTGATATAATACAAGACTAGGCAGAGAAGAACGTACCAACTCCATAGTAGATTCCTCCCAGCAGTCCTTGCACGGAGGTGTCAGTTGTGGTGGACGACAGGCGCGCGGCATACGTCACGGCGGCGGTGAACGACAGCGATGACGTCACGGACTCCAGCGCCTCGAACACCAGGCACAGCCACGGGTTGTAAATCAAGGAGTAACCTGAAGATAGCGGTAATGTAAAAGGAGAATTGAGATATGTATGTTGAGAAATGAATTACGATTATTTTGGGGGCTGATCTTGTGGTCGTAATTAACTGTCAGGTATTTTTGTCTCATGAAGTGCAGGAGCCTCTATTGGACTCACTATTTCATTAGACCTTCTTTGCTTTTATATAACTTGACAAGCTTTTACAGAGGTAGACGAATAAATGTTGTCTGTATTTAGCTAAAGCCCTATTAACGTTTACGATAAACATTAGCAGGCTTATTCATAAAAAAAATATAAGCATATGAGTAGCTTTAAATATTGACTTGCAGTCTTAATCGTAACGAATAAATAATGTGCTATTTTTATTGATTAAAACTGATTTAGTATGGACAATCATTTTGAATTAAGGAAAGTCTGTAGAGACAAAAGGGAAATCAGCAAATGGGAAAGGAATCTAAACGGTGAAAGTGAACCCGCAGCTTACAAAGTCACTGAACGAGTCGGCTGATCTAGTGGCGCTAACCGCGAGTTCAATTTTAATAAGAGGTATACTAGCTGATCTTAATCGTAATTAACTATGCCAATCAACATACCTATAGGTAGATGTCTAAAGTTCCGTCGTTCGTCGAAGTAGTGTAGTGAACTGATCGCATAACTAACTTATCGTATAATTATTATTTTTTGCAAACGAAAGAAATATCATCAACTTGCTGCCCCTATCCCATGTAACCAGGGGATAAAACGCTTTCATTCTTCAATTAGATGTTTTGAAAAAACGAAAGTGTGTTGAATATATGCAGAATTAACTAAAGTTTCATGAATCCAAATCAAGCCAGGTTACAGGTGTATTGATAAAAATACGCAGTTTTATAAGTATTTAGCCAGTAACTACTGTTAACGACATTTAATGTAAGTGCGGAACCACTTTCAACCTGTAATCATATTTCTTACAGACCATCACGATATAGTTACGATGGCCTTACTTTAAGTCAAATTTTTCATCAGCTCACTTACCGAGTAATCTAATCGCATAGAATATGAATCCTATGAAGAGCACGTTGGCATGTCCCAGCCTCCTGATGATGGGGCCTGAGAGCACCAGGAGTGGAAGGCCAGCGATACCTCCCACAGTTATCGTGATGCCCATGAGAGACCGTGACGCGCCCAGGTCTTGCAGCAGCCAGAATAAGAAGCTCTCAATGTAGCCCCAAGCAGTTCCTACGGAAAACAGAAGGATACTTCAAGAAGAAGGTCGGTAGCCGTACACTCAGAAATGTGACCTCACTATCTGCTTTGTAAGTTTAATTACCACGGTACGTTAATACTTCCATGGTCTCACAAATGTTTTAGGACGTACCTGTTCGTTGAAGTGTTGTCACCGGAAAATGCCATAATCCGTAAGATTATAAAATATCTTGAGAGATCGTAAACTCTCGATAAATTCTGCCGTCATAAGAAATCTCGGATCTACACAAAACGAAGTAACAGATTTCTGACATTAAGATATTAAGATTAATGTAATTTAAGGTCGGGAATCGGTTACTTTGATTTGTGTACCCAATACGGATAGGTTAAGCTCGAACTCGAATGGTATGATGGTATGGGGGAGCTAGAGTGTAAGAGCGCGAAGTTATTATTTTTTAAGACCTGTACAAAGAAATAGGACGTCGCGTCGTCGGTGAGCATGTTAAAATGTACTTAACGTTTCGTTACTTGCTACAATTTATCGAACTGTCGCTCACTAGAATGCTCGCTAAAACGTCCTGTTTTACGTACTTATAACAAATTCGCTAGAATGCTCAGTACAAGTGAATGGTCAAAGTCTATCAGCAGCTAAAGCTTTATCTACCACACTGATAATTAACATTTTCATGGTTATGTTTGTTTTTATTCATACTGAATAAATAAAAACAAAATGTAGGTAAATAACAAATAAGGAAAAATACTAAATTAGGTACCTACTCTATATTGTCATATGGTTTTTTATTTATTTATCAAAGCATCTTAGAATAGAATATTCTTTATTATGTACACCATATACATAAATTACAGAAAATATAGATGAAGAAAACATTACATAGGGTGACACAATGGGCATCTTATTAGAGAAAAAAGAAAACGCATAATCCTGCAAAGCACTAGCAGTATAATTTTTCTTTTTTTTTCTACCTTTTTCATGTATTAATGACTTTGCATACTATTGTATAAATTCAAGTTCTTAAAATGCAATAGACAGATGTGTTGCTGGGGAGTTTGTTGCGCCACTTCTTCTTCCCAGCTAAAACACTAGGAAGTGGTGACGGGTGGGCGTTTTGGGGGACTGTCTTTATGTAAAATTTGACGTTCAAAAAGTGCTGTCTCTGAGTCTAGTTTGAATAAATGACTTGATTTTGATTTTGACTGAACTCTATTGTGAGACCTTTCAGTCACGTGAAATCTTACCCATAATGAAACAAGCGATGAAGAGCGCCACAATCTCGACGTTCCTGAACACAGTGATGACATCTTCCAGCAGGTTCTGCGCCGGCTGCTTGAACTCCAAGTCTATGCTCAGCATAAGCACTCCGGAAGCCACCTTCAGCACCGCGTACAGGTAAAACGCTGGCCTGAAGAAAAAATAAAAGCTTCACAATGCTTATAATGTATTTTTCGACTGCAATCCTTTCCTTCTTGGTATCTTATTCAAATCCTTCTTCTCCAGAAATTAGGTATTTTTGTGAAACAAAATTCGCATCAGCGATTGAACGGAATTTTTGCCTTTTCCCGGTATTTTATTTATTTCTTCAAACTTTGAATGTGAAAATAGTAGTAGTAAATAAGCAGACTTAATGCATTAGGGCATTATCTACCACTCAACCTTCAGATAAAAAAAACTACAGTGATTTTTCGACCTTTTCTCGGCCGAAGCTGTTCTTATTTATAATGGTCATAATTGAAACTAAAAATTCAAATTATGACTGATTCTACTTCAAGAGCTACGGTGTATGTGAAAGTTTGCGAAACAAATCATACATACAGAGGAAAACTCTATAAATAACGTAGCAACATGATTGATGTCAATTATTAAATGCTTCGATCGGTTCGGCTAGACACCGCGTAACTATCGACAACGTTACGTAACATAGCTAGTATGTTTGTCTGTAATTACATTAATAACCACGACCACGGCGCGCATATCTATTACCAGCAAGAAATCCTCGCGATTATTTATAGATTGTATCAAGAACCAACACTTCAATCACTACTAAACACACAACAAAAAAAACAACAACAATAAAGAGTATTCTATTCTATTCTATTCTACTTATAGTGACCAAGTTCATCTGCCTAGCCTTGTTCAAGTTTTAGGGAGTACTTATTAGGCAAAGTTATTAGGTGTGTGTGGTCAGGGTCAAAGCAGGGTGTTTTATTAGTGCTTAGTCAAATTTCAGGATGATTTTTCGTATCTGATAATACAGTAATGGACAGTTGCAAAAAAAAAATATTATTGATTGTTCCTTCGTTTTTTGAAACCAACTTCCGAAATTAAAATTATTTTATACTCTTTGTGTTTTTTTCGTTTAGAAGTCTTTTGTATTTTTGTGTAAATAAGTTTTTTTTCCACTTTTTTAGTAGTGACAACATCAACACACAAAAAATAAAAAAGCGTCGACTTGAGAACCTCCTCCTTTTGAATTCGGTTAAATATAACAAAACTTGACTTTTATCAAAAAACTAGATGGCAAAAACGACTAAAAAGTTAAAAACAAAATAGTTTTCAGCAATATGTTGCAGTTGGTGCCATTTATTTAATTTCAATCACATATTTGATTCCACCAAGTGCATTGGAGTGCCAAAGTCGTTAGAGCCGAGATGAAATTGTCCTGTAATGATAAAGATATCCCACTCGACGCGCATGCATCAAAATAAGTTAATTCAACCGGGTACGCTATATATTTTTATCTCACTAATTTTGCACAAAAACCCTGTTTTTCTGGATGGGAAATCATCAAATGATTTCTCCCGCTCTGGGTGGAGCGGAAGGGAGTGTCAGACTCTTACTGACTAAAACCCACCCGTAATCCTTCTAGTGCCCTTTGTGTTCCAGGGCTGCGGTGACTCTTTCAAAATGCACAAAAAACCTACTCAACAGCGTCAGTTAAATTAATTGGCAATTAGAATGTATAAAATAGATATTAAAAGCTAAAAAAATTATACTACACCAATCACCTGTGCAAACATTAGTCAGTCAGCGAGTAACAGTTACCTTACCTATATTTAATCACTTGTAAAGTGTTGGTATGTTGTTTATTACATTTATATTATTTTAAAAACTTGTTTATTAAAAATACAACCGACTTCCATATAAAAAAAACACTACAAAGTATAAAATTACTTTCGCCTGTTTCCCATACCCTTTCACTGCCGATCACACGCCTAGTAACGGTCGGCAGCGACAGATCTTCCACAATGTTTGCCGCCAGAATATGGCGCTGCGCCTCCCAGGCAGAGCACTGCTCAAGAGTGTGCAGAGCGTGTCCTGGCTGTCGGTTAAAATATCTAGTCTTAGTTAAAATAACTTAGGTTCGACTACGTTAAACAACGGCAAACTACGTTAAACTATAAGTTGAATACATTTAACTAAACATCTTTTGAAAACCAATCGAGTTATAATAACCTTTTGAAACATAAAATACCAACTTCAGTTTCTAGTTCAAGAAGACGGTTACCTTTGCCAACCAACTGCTGTCTAATCATAACAAATCGGCGATTGCGTAAAAAAAACTGAAGGTTTAGTTTTCTGTGAAAGTCCTCCTAGAACTGATTAACATTCAATGTTATATTCAGTAAACATTTTTAGTGGGCATTTGACTTTCCGAAGATCCCGAGCAAGACCTGTTTGAGACTCCAAAGACCAGGGTAGCAAAGCACGTAAAGGAAAAGGGCTAAGATGAACAGTGGGTCATGGCTGCAATAAGTTTACTAACGATGATGATGAAGACTAATAAACATTTTAAACAAGAAATTTTAGTCTATAGTACAGGTTGATGCAAGTAAGCAAACTCTGTCCTTGCAGCAGAGCCGTCCGAACCGAAGGTAACGTCTCATTTTTCTCGTTTGTCATTGCAGTCTCTCGCCTTTATCGAGGCGAGAGACTGCAATGACAAACCCACCAGTATCAAACGACGTTTTCTAACACATTCTCTAAAAAAAAGAGGAATAAAAACACTTTATTGCATGCGTGAAAACGGTGAGAGGAAAGGCGCCAGTTTTCGAGTATGTTAAAAAATTTACTATCATTAAATTCCTTCTCGTAAAATCTTACATTCCTACATCGAGCACATTGTAATTGTAATACTGTCAGTTATTAATAGTTCGCCATCAATCACGTGTTGCGGTCATGGCCCGTGTGATCGCTAACCTACCTGATGACCCCGCCAACATTTCGCAATTAAACAAACCAACAGAGATTTGGTATTAGGTACTGTTGGCAGACACACAATGACTGGAAAGAGCCGCTATTGACACACATATAGACAGGCCGTTTGTGCGATAGGATTTCTTGTCGGCAAAAATGACGAACTCTCTTCGAAACCAGTGTGTGAACCAGCGGATGCCTCACGCATTCATAAAAAAATTCAAACTTATTATTTCCTCATTTAAAAACAACATGCACTTGTCGTGGCGTACCCGCTTGCTCATTAAAAACTACATAACACATAATTAAACAAACAATTTCAAAGTGTTAATTAAAGTGCATTATCTACCTTGACCTAGGCAAGGTAAGCTTATAAGAAGTTTTTTAATATGAATGCAATATTACCAAATGACGTAATAAACTTCAATATTGACGGTTTAAATGTCAACATAACAGCTAAAAAAGGCGTCTATAGTTTATAAATATATATCATTGGCATTACCTGAAGTCGGTGTACCCTTTCCCACGGCTGGCGTAGTCGATGAGCAGGCCGGAGAGAGGAGAGGAGATCATCCCTCCGATGCTGCCGTAAACCCTCTGCAGCCCGTAGTCCGCCTTCTGCTCCCTCACGATGGCTATCACAGCGCCCTCGAACATCGCGAACGCGGTCCCGCCTATGATACCGATGAACACGCGTACCTGGGGACAAGGGTCCAGATCAGCAGATTTAGGTTACAGAATATTTTGAAAAAGTAATAAATTCTTATTAGGTACTTTTTCAAAACATTCTTCTGACAATTTACGGAAAATCCATATTCATTCGCTACAGTAACTCTGTCTGTCTGTCTGTTACCTATTCGAGTCTTAACGGCTGAACGGGTTAAGGCGATACCCCGACCAAAACCTTGCGATTGTGCGTTTTTCTTCGCTATTCAGAGACTATTAACTCATTCGTTATGAGAAATAATCTCCATGTAAAAGCACATTATTAATGTTCGATGTCTTATCATCACATTCCACGTTCTTTTTTGTTTTTATGTGTTATAAATAAATTTAAAATCAACTAAAAATTGATTGAGTCAGGCGTTACTTTGCGGAAATCCATTTTAAATTTGAAATTAAAAATAATATATTACAAGGCAAATCCTTGCATTTGCCTTGTAATCTTGCATGTGCATAATAAAGCGGGCGGGAGGGAGGTGCATACCTGCAACCCACTAATATTTGCGGAAATTAAAACTAGATATATTATTTTTAATTTCAAATTTAAAATCTACTTTTAAAAAATGCAACGCTCTAATCATTTGAGGATTACACTAATGGATAGATAATTTAAAAATCTATATTATACACGTTTTATTTCATTTCAAAAGATCGCTTATCTTTTTTAATCAAAATAATTCCAAAAAATGTGTGAATTCTATGATAAAAGGGCGTACGCAGGATGCGGGCGGCAAAGGGAACGAATGCTCAAGGTTATTTGGTCAGGGAAACGCCTTAAGATAAAACTTTGCTACAGGACAAAGGATGCCGTTTCCCTTGAAATGATGAGAATTGGAATAGCGGGCGAAGTCGGTCGCAGAAGCTCTACCGAGTAAAACTCTAAGTAATAACAAATAACATTTTGCATAGCTATCGATTCAATTACAGATTATACAAATTTATATTTTAATTATATTTTAATACACATTATACAAAGCAAAAAATATCTACGTATTTACACACAGCAATTTTCTTTACAACACAAAAGATTTGCTCAAGAAAAACTTGTCAACATAAACAAAGGAGTTTGCATACAAAAGAATTATCATAGGCTTTGTTTTATCGCTTGAAGACGGTTTTAATTTATTGCATGTATTACACTTTTATATCACTATAGGTAGGTAATCTGCATAACGACAATAAGGCAGCTACAAATATTCATTACATACAAATATTTTTATAACTGCCTCGGTATACAATTGTATTTTCTTCTTAAGGTAAATTCTTCCATTTTAAAGGAAATATATAAAATATTATTTTTCGGTTAATTTGATGCGTATGTTCAATTTCAACATTGTACTTTATAAGTATTATTTTTAAGATGAATCAAATAAGTTTTGTTATTGCCAGTATGTTTAATTTTCTATGTAGTCATTTATCAATAAACGCAAATCAAAGCAATCTCTGATTGAATCAAGATTTTGCAAAACTCACGTGATTTGCTGAAGTTAACGACCAAATTGTGTAACTACCTATTAATATATCACGAAATTAACAATGACACTATAGCATTATGTTAGCTTTAACATCTCGATAAGTTAAACTTCGAAGTTCTCTCCCCACTTATTTGAGCTTCACCGTGACCGCGCTTGGCAGTTGAATAGATGACGAAAACGGTGAATAGAAAAGTGAATATAGCCAATTGTTCAGTCATGCACTTACCTAACTCTTATATAACGACAACAACCGGAAACGATGCTGGCTTTAACCGCAATATAAAAACTAGAGACCGACCGACCGAAGGTTCGTGTTTCGGCCTAAAAATTTAGTTTAGGCCAGTTTCGGTTTCGGGCAAAAATTTACCGAACCTTCGGCCCCGTCGAAACTCAGTATTGATCATTGTCGTGCGTCGTTCGGATAACACGGGTATGTTCGTTGCCTGTGTTCGCTGATTAGTAGACTAGTTAGGAAAATTTAACAAACAGAACAATTAAAGATTTCAATAGATTAGGTACAACAACAACATTATAAGCATATTGTGAACATCATAATTAAAATATTAGGAAAAAATAGGTGTAGATGATATTATTTTTTGACAAAATTTACTTTTAAGAGTAAGTTTTTAACACATTGATTATTATATTCATGGTTATCGTAAAAATAACATAAATAAATCATAAAATTCGTTATTATCGATTTTATTTGTTTGTTTATATTTTAATTAAAGAAAGTTAACTGTTTGATTATATGCAAGTATAAAAATAACCGACTAAATTAACAGCTATTTATATAAAAAAACATAATTTATATTTTGTGTCAAAATAAATTTCGATTTCGATTAGGCCGTAATCGAAATTTATTTTGACAGAAACGAAGATTCGGCTTCTGTTTCGGTCGGACATTACACCAAACGACGTTTACAACATACCATTTTACGTTCGAGCACATCATTTGAATGATAAAAAAACGCGGTCAAAGGCAAAAGGTTGTACTACCTTTGACCCTATGTGCAGGCATTGGAACAATAAGCCAGCACGCGGCGCGGCGCGCGGCACATAGGCACATAGTTAGTGGTGCATACGTGTTGTGGGTAAGTAACCAAGCTCTCACACATTGAGGACAAGGCCGCAAGTCTTGCCGATGCCATTGTGAAACAATGATTAAGTGAGGTTGTCTATGCCTAAGCTCGGAAATCTATGAATCAATAACACTAGTTTACATTTTTTTATTTATTTTATATACCCCTCACAAAATCAATATCAATACTATCTTCTACCTTCCTAATTTCGAAAAGTGTTGACATAAATTTTCTATCACGTCACATTTTTTTTCTACCCTCAAATCATTTTATTTCAATAATCATACAGAGTTGCTAAGTGTGGCGTCCATTTATTGGTTTTCTTTATGAGATATCTTTAAGTAAACTTAAACAAAATGTTGAAACGAAAGTGTCAACAAAGTTCTGATCGTTTCTGTTATGTTTGTGGACAATTTATGTTTTCAAAATAGAAAAGACCTGTTCTAGAGTCGTTAAAAAGTTATATCTTCACTATTTTGGATTTCCTGTGGCTAATCAAGATAAGAAAAGGGGTTCCTCATGTGTTTTGTGAAAGCTGTAGAATCACTTTACTCCGATGGTCATCCAGCGAAAACGTATACCTTCCATTTGGTGCACCAATGTTGTGAAGAGAACCGAGTAATCACGAAAATGACTGTTACTTTTGTGTTACGAAGACATCGGGTTTTAATAAGAAAACTAAGTCCGGTATTGTATATGCTGATGTGCCATCTGTTACTAAGCCTATATTGCATTCAAAAGATCTTCCATATCCAACTTGCCCCGATGGTACTAGTTTTCTCTGCCATTGGGACAGCAGAGCTAAAGAACAACCTATATCCGGAAAGACGTTGGAGTAAACAGGCCATTAAAGATCCATTTCCTGCATTTTCACTTAGATTTTGTCCCGGAAAATTTAGGAAGTATGAGTGACGAGCTAGGGGAACGTTTCCACCAAGATTTAAAGATTTTCGAAGGTCGCCATCAAGGATACAAGGATATTGGGATGACAGGAGGACCTTAACCGGTGCCCGCAAGCTCGAGCTCGCCGGAGCGGAGAGTGGCCCGTTCGCGGACGCCCTGGCCGAAAGGCTGAGGGCGGTCTTACCCGCGGACGAGGTCCGGGTGTCCAGGCCGACTAAGCGCATCGACATGCGCATAGTGGGCCTGGATGACTCCGTGACGGAGGAGGAAGTTGTGGCCGCCGTCGCCAGGACTGGGGGGTGCTCTGCCGAGCTCGTCAAGGCGGGCGCCCTCCGGCCTGACAACACGGGCATGCAAACCCTTGTGGTGAGCTGCCCCGTGACGGCGGCCAGAACTGTGTCGGAGGGCCGAAGGCTCTTGGTGGGATGGGTGTCTGCGCGGGTAAAACTGCTGGAACCCAGGCCTCTGAGGTGCTACCGCTGCCATGTGGGCAACCACACGGGAGCTATGTGCCCCTCGGAGGTGGACCGCAGCGGACTTTGTTTCCGCTGTGGTCAGCCCGGTCATCGGGCCGGCTCGTGTGAGGCCACGCCGCACTGCAGTGCATGTGCGGCTGCTGGCAAGCCGGCCGAGCACTGGGCTGGGGGAAGGGCCTGCGCGCCATCCGCCCCGACCAGGGGCAAGAGGTCCGCCGCCACCGCCGCCTCTGCCGCCGCCGCGGCTTCTGTCGCCGCCACTGCCGCTTCTGCTGCGGGTGCTGCGGTTCCCAACACTCGGGAGGGTGCTGAGATGGAGTGCCAGTAATGGTCCCATTTCGGCCCCCTCCAGAGACAAGTCGGCCGCTGTGCTATCGCGCAGTGGCTGATGCCTGGGGACGGTGAGCGTGGGTGGCTCGCCGTCCGATACCAGGTTGAGTCGACGACGCGTTGTGTTCCACGCGCGCCTCAAGGAGCCGTCAGCACCGAGGACGGGGCCCCATAGGGTCGGTGCCTGCTAGGGTTGCGGAATTTGTTCGAAAGAGTTGCCGCGGCCCTGGAACGCATAGGGCACAAGAAGGATCACGGGTGGGTTTTAGTCAGTAAAAGTCTGACACTCCCTACCGCTCCACCCAGGGCGGGAGGGGTCATTTGATGATTTCCCATCCAGAAAAAAAAAAAAAAAAAAAAAAAGGGGCTTCTTGGGGAATGAGAATCCAAAGAACTCATATTTAATAAGTAGCCAACTTCCAGATTTATAACCGGAAAATATTAACTTTAATCCCCAATGTTACCGCTTCAGAGTTCCATAGTTATAAAAGGAACTCTTGTGCAGTTCGATATATTTTTATATTTAACACATCGACCATAAGTATTACTGATATATACATTCGTAGTTGCAACCACGAGGTACGACGACGCACGGGACAATCAACCCCAAAAAAGAATATCGCCATTCGTTCATCTTTGGTCAAGTTACTTAAATTTGAAAGATCACGTAAGATTGGACGTTTTCATACCTAAACTTTATCCTATACCTAACAACGAGTACCTACATCAGGTAATTTCATGATTATCGTCTCTCTATCAATTATAGGTACACGTCACTTCAGGTCCCACTCGTTTACAAGTCCGACTAGATTTCTATACTCGATTAGAGACCATTAATCAGCAAAAGCGATGTTATTGCATTTTTCTTTTCCGTTCATAGAAAACGTAGACAAAAACTTGGAGAGACCACTAAGTGTCCAGTGGCACTGGGACGTTGGGCGCAGCCGGTAGCCTGGCAGGCGGAATGGGAACGCGAGCAATGGGTCGGGTCGCCGCCACTCACCGTATCAAGTTCGCCATTACGCAGTTAGCGACGATTAGACGGCAATCTTTCCATCAGCGGATCCGTTCAATCTGCATGAGCTTACGTTAGTGCTCCACGTGCTCACTACAAATTTCATTTGTTACATATATGTATGTACTTACATGAATTATATAATCATGTTCCACCTTCAACTTCATTAGTGTTTATTACTTCATCCTCAAATTCTGCTCAAACAGTGTTGACATTTTGGCAAACTATTCTTAGATCAACATTGTTAGTTTAGAGGTCATAGTAACTTACAGCGAGATAGGCCCAGAAGGTGAACGCTGGGTCCAGTTCAATTTGCTGCTGAGTGTTGTCGCAGAGACTCTTGCGCGGCGTGGATGCTGCGCACGCGGCGCGGCATCCGGACAATTTTCGCGACCCTGCCTGCACTCGCACTCCTCCGTCTTGACCCTGATAAACAATTGGCTGCTTTATTGCTTGTAACATATTCTACCTTAGGTAGAGTGACTTCGAACAATCGTGGCAGTGATATTATCATGAAGAAAATAAATATCGAAGAGGCCATTTAATTGAATATCTATGCGCTCCGATCTAATGTCACGAAGACGCTAGATTTTAGCATAATTATGTTGAATGCTGTGCACCTTAGTAAGACGAATTATTTATATATATATATATATGTAAATAATTAATTAATATACAAGATATGTGATATTATTACAAGCCGAATTATTTTACTCACAAAATTGTCACTGCATGTTACACTGTCGATGCCATCATAGTCTTCATCTTTTGTAAAATTGTGTTGCGGAGAGACGGCTTTCACCCAATAGTTCCTTGTGTTAAGAGGTGCGGTTTGTACGTCGTGAGATATCCTCATGCGCAATATGGCTTCATCGAGAAGATCCTCTGTTTGATTGAAAATATCATCTTTTCCAAATAAGCAAGTTTCATTGATCGCGTCTCGAATGCATTCTATTTGATACAACTTTGGCGCCGGGAAGAATATTGTATCGCCGGATAAAGATATTGTCGTGTTAAAAAAGGGATCGTTTGTCAAGATGCGCGATGTGCTCTGGTCTTTCTTCGGAAGCATTGTTTGAGCTAGCTGCGCCATCACTGTGTGGCGGTAAACAAGACGCTGCGAGTCAGTAGTCGACTGCAAGTGTATGTCATAGGAGTTTGTGTGAATTAACGAATTCGTTTCATCTGTCGACAAATCTTCTGGTAAATCACAAACAAAACCACATGAAAGAACTCTGGAAAAAAAAAGTTATTTTTAAAATGAACACTTTTAAGATGTACATACAAAAGATAAAGATACTTTTCTCAAATGTTTGTACTTACGTGAGGTTAATGTCGTATGAGTAGGGGTGGAGCGGTAAGCAGGGGTAATCCTTCATGAGCCCTATCCGCATGGCGGAGTCCTCGCAGGTGGCGAGGAGCTCCACAGCGGGGGGGAAGGTGACGGTGATGCGGCCCACCGGCACTGCCAGCAGCAGCAGCGCCGAAGCACCGCCCAGGGTTGACGACAGCGCCAATAATAGCTAGAAAAGAAAAACAAATTTATATTTTAATTGCTTTCCATGTCTAACTATACTACAACCAAGTAATAATAGGGTAGTTAACTAAAAAAAAAAAATTAGTCCGTCAGATAGATTTCCAAAAAATGTAGTACACGTATTTTTTTCTTTTTTCACGTAAATGAAAAACGAAGACGATACAGTGCGTTGAATACTCGTGGGACGTCACTACTCGCTACAATTTGTACCACGACGTGACAATACAAGCCCACTCCAGATCTTTGTTACTTTTAATCTTCGTCAAGTTTTATTGATTTGATAAAGCAAAAATACGTGACAAATATTTTTTGATAATCTAACTAACGGACTAAATAGAATCATATTGTTTTATTCAAGAAACATCATAATGAACAAAATTCAAATCATCTCTAATTACCTCATTATTCACGAGTCATGAGCTACATAGGCATTGTTTAAGTTTATTAAACGTTCGACTTCACCCATTCCATAAGAAAACACTAATTAGGCGGGTAAGTATCTGTATCCGAGAATTATTGTTTTGTTCAATAACTGTGAATTAGCAAGATGCTCTGTAACAAGTATACTGCACTTGTTACAGAGCATCTTGCTAATTCACAGCTAGTAATGTGTACCTGCATTATTTGTCTACGTCATTAACTTGTTTACTTCCATAGATCTCAACATTGCGATAAACTGTAGCATATTATCGCAAATTGATATTATTCTCACAGATCTTTCTTACATTATTTGTATTTCTACCATTAGTTTTTTGTTCTGTGAGTGAATATTTACGTATCACCTAAATATAAGGAGCCGCCTTGCTTATTTCTCCCCATCTTTAGGCATCTTAATTTTATTATAGGTATTTTGTAAATCAGTAAAATATTTATGTCCGGCTGATTGAATCTAATAACACTAACATTCCTAAGTAGTGAAGAGATTGCAGGTTCCTAGGTAGATACATATGTAATACTTTGAAATATTGGCCAGACCACCATAATAACAAACATTCCTTTAATAATTTTGAATATAGAGACATGTATGTATTATATACATTATATTATGTCTGAGAGGAATAACTAAGTTATAAATACTCCTAGATTATGAGGCCTAGATCAGTCATTGACAGTAACATTGACAAACAGACTAACGCTATCATTTCACAACAGTTAGCCATTGTTAATAAGCGCGGGTAATCTAAAAACGCAAATGACAATCAGTGGTTATTCTGGCCGATAAACAGGATGCGGTACTTATTAGCCATGATCAGCAGAACTACGTCAAATTGTTGATTTTAGATGCAATTGTAGTCCGCAATTCAAATGTCATCCGAGAATAAAGACGTCCGAGGGCACGCTCGCAAGCGGAACACAGCCACGCACCCAGTTGTCATTGTATGTACGACGACATAGCAACATTATATACTATTAATTTCCCACGATTAAAATAATGTTTTGCGTGGATGACAAAGGTATGCGAGTCGCAGAAAATTAATGACATGATTAATAATGCAGTGACGATATCAGATAATAATAGCGTACGTTTTTGGTCAGGAAACCATTACCTTGCTAACGCAGTGTACCATTTGTGTAGTTCTATTCAATCGAATCTTCGTAAGCAAACCATAACGTGTCGTGACATTAACTAATGAGTAATTTGGTTTAAAAGTTTCTTCTATATGAAAGTATATATCAGATTATACACCACGGGGATAAGGCAGTTTCTTATGCCAGGAACGCCAAAGGGGAATGCCGATTTTAGGCCTTGAAATGCCCAAGAAATTTAATTTAGTATAAAAAATATGTAAATTTTACGTAATTAACTCTTCTATTTACGACGCGATACAAGTTAGTAACATTTTTTAATAAAAAATAAATATTGAAACGATACAACGAAATAAACAGACATTTGCTAGGTTGCTAATTTAAAAATAAAGATTTGTTGCAAAACATTGATTTGACATTTACACATATTTGTACTTTATTTATTCGTCCTTTTGTTTATAGAAGTCCCAATGCATTTTAAATATGTTAATATATTTAGATTTGTAATCAACTTACAAAATATAATATTATGATTATAAAATGATCTACATAATGCAGCGATCGATACTTTGTTTGTGCAATGGCAACACTGAAACTTGTCAGTTGACATTGACAATATTAGAAATGTCATTTCATTACTTTGTTTGCGTCATAGTGATTTGCTGCGAGTATTTTGCTATTAAAATCGACGTTTTTGACCATGAATACTGACTCTGGCGATTGTCCTATTCCGATAATGACAACCAACAACAATTTAGCTTTAATATGTTATGTAGGAAGAGTTTTAAATAACTTTTTATTACTTGTGTAGGGCAAATAAAAAAACTTTATAATTTGGAAACTCCCAAGATTTTTCAATAATTTTCTTTTATCAATATATTATTTGTGGGGCATACTAATATTAACATTCGATGTTACTTGTGGGCACTCAGGGCCTAAATCACTATGGCGGCTTGGCATATCCCTTTTACGATTGATTCTAAAGGTAACAGGTTCAGAGTAACTCAAAACGAGAGGATTAAAAAGCTAGATGAATCTATATAGGGAATGCGGAACAGAGGGTAGTCCCGCAAACCTCCATTGACAAAGAAGGATCTTCGGATCCGATTTGTTGTGTCTGGTGGTCAACTGCCCGATAGTTGATATTCGGATTGTTGTACATGATCTAACCGCACGGAAACTCTGATACAGCGATGCAGGATTTTGTTTGTAGTTCGCTGTTGCGGGATAGATGGCGTAGCGGTCCTTTTTGTTGCCGTACAAATATGCTTCGTTACTTTTCTTGTGGCGGCATTGATGCCACTACTGGTTAGTTTGCTCAAGACGAAGATACTCGTTCTTCTCTGAGAATAAATACTCTAATTTTCTCACATGATAAAATAGCCTGGGGCGCAGGTGCCCTTAATAGTTCACTGTCAAGCACTTTTTTGAGATTATTAGCATTTATGTAAACAAGTATGTAGTCTTTCATAATCTGCATAATTTGTTTGAAAACTGTTTGGTGCGTATATTGGAACTAGTCGTATCTACAATGCCATCATATCACAAAAACAGCAACTGAATTAACTTACGGTGATAAGTGAATCCAGTTGCTCTTGAACCGTTGTTGATAAACTACATCTTCCGCTTTATCATTATTAAATCGAATGTGCCCTACAATCATCTAAACCAGAGAATAACTTTTATAAGGGTTACTAGGTACGAGTACCGAAAATTTGCGGATAGCAATAATGTAGATCGCATGACAAAAGTTTTCTATGAAGTATTAAACAATGCCATCAACCTCGCCCGGGATAAATACTTTTAGAATTAACTTATATATATAATATATATACTTATTATTCTCAAGATGCACTCTTTATAAACTCGAAAATCAACAACTGATAGTTTGATAAACTCCATAGACATAAAATGGGCAGTCTTAATATACTCTTCTATAGTTTCCTGTCCCATCCCGATATGCGCGAAACCCCATCATACCGCTACGCAGAACGGTTCTGGGTACAAGCTATCTGATTCCACGCCTCTGTAGAATTATTAGCAGTTTCGTGATCGTATATTCATTTGCTCAGTTTGTTATTCGTATATTCACCACGACAAACTGAGCAAAGGAGGCGGAAAGGATTACATAAAATCTTGGGCCTAAATGTAAAGAGATGTAAATGGTGTTAATTAATAGATTTAGACCTGTCAGTCCTTCTCTGAAAATTCTGTAAGTTTTGACAATCTGAGAGCCGAGTTAATAGAGGTTTAGTAAAAGTAAGGTTATGTTACAATCTTTATCTAACACATGATTGAGAATAGGGTATTTTACTGTAAAAATCTAATTAGTCCGTCTGATAGATTTACAAAAAATATTGGACACGTATTTTTTCTTTTTTCACGTAAACAAAAAATGAAGACGATACAGTGCGTTGAAAACTCACGTGACGTCACGTCGCTGGAAAAAATTGTAGCAACGTAGTGACGTCACGTGAGTTTTCAATGCACTGTATCGTCTTCATTTTTTGTTTACGTGAAAAAAGAAAAAATACTATTTTTTGTAAATCTATCAGACGGATTAATTAGATTTTTACAGTAAAATACCCTATTGTTTCACCATTTAGGGGTCGTCGGCCTAGTGCATTGCAGCGACTAGTTGCTATCCCACAATTCACACAGCGATCCATACTTTCAACAATATCCAATCCACAAGCCGACAGTAAATTCAAAATAACAATTCCAAGTCAAACGCGTGAAAGCAAGTGTCGTACAAGGTAAGCAGGGTCAGAATCCGTAAAAAACAAAGCAGTGGTCGCTGAAAATGAATAATAATCGGGAAAGCACTCAAAACGGATCGGAAAACACGAAAGGAGTGTGCAGCCGGCAATTATTGTCTAGTGTCAATGTCATTCAGCTGTCATGCCAGTGACATAACTGTAAGATTAATTTTAAACGATATAAAATCAATACTCATTTTATCGGTTTATAAGTCATTAATTGATATTTCATTGTTTAATATGACTATAATAAAATGTACTGTATTGCATTTAATTGTTTTGAGATTTTATTTTGTAATTGTCATCTCACGAAACCTATCTTTTTCTTATTTCTCCGCTTCCAGATTCAGAATTGAGCTGATTTTTCACATAGTAAGATAAAAAAATATGACAAAATTTTCAGATCATATCTCAACTCATTACATTTGGGCCCACCATTTTCCATCTCCTTTCACAAAGTAAATATTCAGTGCTATTCGCGAATGTAGTTGATCTCTGTTACTCTTCGACCTTCGTATTGAATATACATAATTATATTAATGTGTATTCGATTTCAAAAATTTGATACTTTGTTTGACAATAATTTAATTCATTTTAACAGTAGGTACTTAATTGAATGTATTAATGGTATGCTGTAATATATTTACTTAATTTAGGCAATTATTTTTGTGTATGGCATAATGTTAGAATTATATTTTAATGATTTTTAATTTTATCTATTAAGTAATTGTTGTACCTAATATAATGTTTGATACAATTTTCTATGAACTTGTTGTTTATTATTATTAATTGTGACCGTATTAATCAATTTAGTTGTTAAAATTGACCAACGAGATTTAATGAAATATAATAGCCTGGCTAAATAGGCCTCAGGGAAAAAGGTACCTACTAAAGACCTAAAGCCGTATCGGAAAATAACTGCGTTGCGAGAGATGAAGCTGTTATAAGTAAGTACCTACGTATCTACGATTTAGACGAGTTCTTATTTTCTCATCTATCTTTTTACAATATACTGTGAGTATGTGTATACTATAGGTATGTATTATTTGATTATAAGTATGTATTTCGGTAAAATTTATGTATATTTGTTTGTATGTTTATTGTAATTTGATTTATATGTATATTATTTTAGATGTATTATATTTTAAGTTTCCTTCTCTGTCTCTGTACACACTGTGTCTATGTTTCTTAATCTTAACCCAATCTTCTGTGGCAGGTCTGCTGGAAGAAATTTCTTGTGAAATAAGCTGTAGATAACTTTGTGCTCTTGACTCTGTACATTTTGTTTCTTTTTTAAATTATATTTTGTGTTGAGCACGCCACGGCGTCCCCACCTTCCGCCTGACGCAGGTGCTCACCGGACATGGCTGTTTCGAGGAGTACCTGTTTTGGAAACAGCGGATGGACACGTCTGGGTGTCAACACTGTGTGTCTGTGTGGATCGCCCGGAGGACACGGTGGAGCATACGGTGGAGGTCTGCCCTGCTTCGGCGGAGCAACGCCGTGTCCTCGTCGAGGCGATCGGCGGCGGCAACCTCTCGCGTCCGGCCTTGGTTCAATCCATGGTCCGGAGCGAAAAGGCATGGGACGCGGTCGATTTCTTCTGCGAAGCAATAATGCTGGCGAAGGACGAGGCGGACCGCGTGCGGGAGATGGAAACCTCACGCTCCAGCCAAAGCATCAGAAAGAGACGCCCCGGGCGTTAGGAAACGCAAGGGTATTTCCGGCCACCGTAGGCGCAGATCTGCGGATGGCGAGCTATGGGTGGCTCGCCGTCCGATATCAACCAGGCCCGGGTCGACGGCGCGTCGTGTTCCACGCGCACCTCAAAGAGCCGTCAGCAACGAAGACGGGGCCCCACAGGGTTAGTGCCTGCTAGGGTTGCGGAATTTGTTCGAAAGAGTCACCGCGACCCTGGAACGCAAAGGGCAAAGGAGGATCACGGGTGGGTTTTAGTCAAAATATATATTGTGTGTACATAAATAAATAAGTAAAATAAACCGATCAAGGCATCTTCCCATCTTGGAGCTTCCTTTAACCTCCTTCTTTTTATTTTCATAATTAGTTCAGCAAAGTTAGTTAGTACCCAGACGCATATGGAAATCAAGTTTGTTTCCTTTGTAACCTTCTGAATCTTCTCGAACAAATTTTGTCTTAGGTTGAATTTCAAACACAGAAGTCATAAGGAGCCAAATTGCATTGACAAAACGATCCTCGTCGTATGACAGTGTAGGGTACCTACACTGTCAGGTACCTATACTATCGTCAATATTATAAAATAGATACGGATGTCACAATGGCGAACGTTGCGCGTGGTCTCGGCGCACTGACGCACGCAGGACACCCTACATGTCCGACACGCGTCCACCGCCGCGCGCCGACCGTCCACAACGCTCCACAATGCAAGGTAAAGGTTATTGTTGGCAGAATTGGTTTCATTCGCGACACGGACGCTCCGGATTAATTTGATTATATACCAGCGCACCGGTTCACACAACAGTTTGATCATAATAAATAATGAAACCGATTAGGCTCTCTAAATAGGAACACTTGTAACCAAATTACACAAAATTGCTATACGGATAAAAGTGACAACTTAATTTAGGAATGAGTTGACCGGTTTATTTATTGCCAACGATTTGAATGGGTATCTGCCACAGTCCTTTTCACTCGGTAATTTATACAATCGCCTGCCATCAATTTGGAAAATTTTAAAATTAGGTTTTATTCGCTGACGACAGTACCGCTCTAGTTAAATGTACAGACATTAAAACATACGCACTTGATATCAATACCACACTTAACGACATTGTGAATTGGCTTGACGAAAATAATTTAGTAATCAACCTACAAAAAACCAAAATAATGCACTTTTATCAACGCACAGCGGTACCGAATATGTTGATAGACTATAATAACTGTAGAATAGAACAAGTTAAAGATGCGAAATTTTTAGGGATACTTATAGATAGCCAGTTGACTTGGAAAGCTCAAGCAGAAGAAGTATGTAAAAAATTAAGCGTTGCTGCGTATGTTCTGCATAATCTTGCAAAAAAGGTCAACATCGCCACAACAGTGGTGGCATACCACGGACTAGTAGCGTCCATTCTAAGATATGGAATAATATTTTGGGGGAACTGTACTCTACGAGAACAGGTATTCAGGGCCCAGAAACGTTGCATAAGGGCAATTCACAACATGAAAATGACGGATAGTTGCGTTCCTGTGTTTAAGTCCCTGAAACTTTTAACGTTCCCCAGTATTTATATTTTAGAAATCGCACTCTTCGTTAAATGCAATATGAACCTTTTCACCTCAGTGTCAGAAACTAGGAAGAGACCGTTAAGAAGCCAGTATAAACACCTAATTAATGTTGAGAGATGTAAGACTGCTTTGCTCAAAAAAAAGTGTCAGTAGGATGGGACCAATAATATATAACAAAGTCCCAAATATAATTAAAAATGATACAATCCAAAATTTTAAAAAGAGACTGACTTTACTACTTATTGAAAAATGTTATTATTCTGTAAATGACTTTTTAAATGATAATGATTTTGAATAATAATTTAATGTTTTCTCAATTTATCCAATTTTATTCTAATTTCTATTCAATATTATTCTATGATTTTCTGAGGACTTGTATTTATGATCTGATTTTAATTCGTAATGTTATTTTATTTCCATTGTTTAATTTTATTTTAAATTTAGTATTTAGTTAATAATTAGATACATTTTTGCATGCCTTATTAGGTAGATTGTACAGGGCGCTCCTACGTTATTATAACATCTCATTTTATATACCTACAATCTATGCAAATAAAATTTTACTTTACTTTACTTTACTTTAGATTTTACTGACAAATTTTATTGGTATCTTTACAATTTCTTATACAAGGGTTAGGAAAGTACCACCCACCAGTCCGTGTTATCCATGAAAATTTGATGGGTCGGACAACGACGGTAAAGTCTTGCTGACAATAATTTCAAGTACTTGAAAAAGAATTAGGTTGTCTTTAAAAAAATACTGCTGACCCTATCCATTTGAATGACATTGAAATGTCATCGCAATTTTAATGTAGATATCATTCCCACGTCAGAGGCGATGCCCGCTGACTGGTTAATGTGTACATTCCCAGCGAATATTGCTATAATCGCCCGACGCGCTTCACGACTTGATGACAGCCGTGTCGTGTTAATAGATCACAGTGCCAATTCTTCTCATTTTAAAGCAAGTTTCGCATTCGCATGTTAGTCGCAATCTGTCAAAAATGTGTGTAAATTAAGGGTTTTTTGACAGATTGCGATTGAGATGCGAATGCAAACGTTGCTTGCATCATACAAGTTAGATAGTCAGTTATGAATTTGAACTCAGAATTCGAGATAACTATCAAATGGTGAAACAAGCAATTTTGATAGTCCAAATAAATATACATTATATACAAATAATCCATGCATTCGGCAGAACGGATGTGGATAAAAATTGGTACACAGATAGATTAGATCTCAAAGCCGCTTGCAGAAGCTAATCACTTATCTTAATTATAAATTAACTTACAATGCAAAAAGCTAAACTTGGCACTTGAGTGGGTGAGGGATTATAAATTCAAGATTGACTAATCCTAAAAACTCTTTCACCAATAAAGATAGCTACTATATTGCTAAATTTAATCGTGTTGTCAGGTTTTTCGAATTGAGAATGCTACAAAGTTTAAATTAACCCTTTACATCTGATTTGTTGACCTCCACAAACTTTAGACACAATCATGTGGAGACTACAAGAAGACAGCACTGCACGTACAGCTGCAGTATCGTGGATGACACCAATTCTAGAAAATTGAAGACCGAGACAGGTGTACGACAAGGAAGCAACTATTACCATTACTGTTCAACACCAATACAGAATACAGTATGAGAATTACTTTTATTAATCTAAAAGCTTAGTGCGAGCTTTAACGTACTCGATCGCGTTACCCTAAACGTTAACTTATATCATATATGTACATATATCCAAAAGGTTTTTCTTTATTGTCACGTGGCGCGCGGCGCTAATACAGTTTCAATACAAATTTGCGTTCACGCTAACGTTATCGAGACCATAAAAAACTCGCACTAAGCCCCCAGTTGGAGACCGCGTGATAAATAACCTTAGGTACCTACGCTTAGATACAACCCTTCACGCACAGACTGGAGAAAACATGGAAAATCTTCTGACTCATCTCGAAACTAGCAGCCTGAAATTCTGACTTGACACTAACCGAGATAAGACGAAGATACAAACCGAGCTGCACAAAATGGAATCAACGTACAGAACATAGCTGAGTGCGAAGTTGTACAGAGCGATATGTGTATAGCTCAGGAGGGTGTGGCGACGAGATCAGACGACGGTGCGCCATCACCGGGTCGGCAGAAAAACGGCTGGTGTAAGTTTGGCAGATAGAAGAATTACGAAGAAAAAAAGGTCAGTTGATGAAATGCCTTTTCTTTCGAATCTTTATCTATGGTTCCGATACTAGATTCCTGAGGCTACAGGATCTTTGTAAAATCGATTTACTAGAGAAATGGTACTGGAGACGCCTTCTGACGATCCCATGGAAAGCATTTCGTACTAATGTGTCCAACACCAAACAGTTTCGTATCAAAGACCGACCACTGCTAAAGCACGAATACTTATGTTATTTGGTCACATATACAGAAAGGAGAGTTAGATGGAGAGACTGGTGATTCAGAGCCAGGTGCAAGGTGGCATATATGTAGCATGCGGCTGGCTCCAACTCGCTGGACTGACCTTATACAAAAAACTACTAAGTCGACCATGGTCCAGCGTACTCGCAACGTGTCTAACCGGCAGAAATTGAAAGAAATCCTCCGCAGGTCTCTCCATGTCAAAAGTGCCCGACTGTGAACAAGAAGATATAACCATAGATAATAAAAACATAAGTCACGTTTGTACTCACTCTGAAGTTGCCGATCTTGTCAGCCAGCATGCCCGCCAGAGGCGGCATGACGATGGACACGACCGGCGTCACCGCCGACATGATGGCCGTCTCCTCCACGTTGATGCCCAGCTCGCGCATGTGGATCGTCAGGTAAGGGTACAGCACGAACAGCGCTGCAAAGTATCTTTATTATATGGAATCCTGAATGACAACGGATTGTGCCTAGCCGGATACTGGGCCAAAACGAATGTCTAAAATTTAAATCAAGTTACACATGTCGTGGCTGTCATGCTCGGTGACTATTGGCACGTAACACCGTGGTCGAGGAGGCAGCTGACAATAATATTCTTGTATGTTACATGCTATCGAATTTCGTGAATGTAGATATATAATATCACTCGCAATCTGCTCAGTACATTTATTATGTATTGGGTTACTAATACAGATAGATATACATATATTAAATTAGCATCCGGACAATAATCATATGTTTGTTGAATAACTAATTACAATAGTCATTGCAGTCGATCTAACATGTCCCATAAGGCTTTTTATTTTTCTTTAAGAAACAATGGTCTTTCTTCGTTGAATATCATATCGATGATTGTATCAAAACTAAGTTTTAGCACAATGTAACGGAAGGCTGACGCACTCTACGCAGGGTCTACGCCACGTAGCCACAACTTGCTACGGTGCTACGTCAACGCCCAGATGTAAGTTTAGCTAAACGTACAATGTGGTCTAAGATCATAATTTAAGTTTGAATATCCCAAAGTAAGTGCAAAGATAACGAAATGAGCAAACTTACTCGATGCATGTACGAAAAACAATATCTTTAGTGGAATTAATTTCTTCTGTTTGAGATCATCGGTTATCCGCTTGAAAAAGGAACGTACGAACTTCATTTTGACAGCTTTAAATACTATTTATGAACAACTAATAGGTAAATGTTTCCTCGTGAGGTGTCTAGTAGCCCTAGGTGGGGAAGTCCCTCGTCACCCAGCCTCCCTCATGTATGCTTGTTTGCCCTTGTTCTTGAGGCATGGAAGAAGGTTGCTCCTATTAGTGCCTGTAACAAAAGAAAATCCAAATCAAACACAAGCAATTACAATTGTCATAATTAATCGGTATTGCCAAGAAAACGAGATAGATTTACGAGTGCTATCAGAAAAATAACGGTGGGACGGACATAGGCATCGAATATTCAGCATTTAGACTCCTTATGGTAGACATTTTCATTTGCCAAGCAAAACCAATTGTGGCCTCCTATGATCTAACATATCTATACTTATAATAAATCTGTAGAGAGTTCAATTCAGTACAGGGAATATATTTTCAAAATAGCTATCAGGGGGTGATTAGTGATCGATACTGTAGCTAAAAATGCAATCAGTAAAATTTTTGTCTGTCTGTCTGTCTGTCTGTCTGTATGTTCTTTATAGAAACAAAAACTACGCAACCGATTTTAATGAAACTTGGTGCAATTATTCTTTATACTCCTGGGCAGGTTATAGTATACTTTTCATTACGCTACAATCAATAGGAGCAGAGCAGTGAAGGTGAATGTTGGGAAAACGGGAGAAGGTACTGCATTTTTTAAGCCTCCGTCGCGTGTGTAGCCTTAATTGTTAAAGTTACATAGAAATCATGTATGACGGAAATGTTCTACATAAAATTATCTAAAAATTATCCCACAACAGAATATGTCTATCTCTTATGGTTGACTCACAATAACACGTGTAACTCCCGATAGCTTAGCAGTTCGGAGCTTTCTGATTATATTTGTTTACTCTTACGTTTATAATTCTCTCACTCATCCCTAATTAAAAAAAGTTAATATTATTACCTATTCAATAAAAAAAGAATCATAGAAATCGGTATAGAAACACCAAACTTATACATGAATACAATAATAAGCCATCGCGCCGTCGCGCTTTAATACTGAATCATGCTGTGTGATGTTATTGTGATTATTTTTGTGTAACTTTTGTTGCTATTTTATAAAATAGGTACTTATTAGTTATTCTGGTAATGTTTAAATATTCGTTCAAATTAAAAACTATTAATAAGTAGTTTCAATTTTATTTCTTTTTAGGTGAAGTAGTAGTAGAAGTAGGAGCATAGATTTTTAGATACCGATAGGTTAGTTTTGGCTAATTTATGTTCTGTTTTTTAGTATTAAGTAGGTAAAGCGTAGATACTTTTATTAATTAGTAGTTATTTTATTAATTAGTTATACGTAGTTATAGGTATTTATTTTTAAGTGAAGTAGGTATAGGTTATTATAATATAATTTTGCACAGGCATTTCAGCTTTACTTTCATTTCTTTTTTTGTTGTAAGTTGTACATATTTCACACACACATAGTGATCTATCAATGCACAGCCCAAACCACTGAACGGATCGGGCTGAAATTTGGCATGCAGGTAGATGTTATGACGTAGGCATCCGCTAAGAAAGGATTTTGATTAATTCTACCCCCAAAGGGATAAAATAGGGGATGAACGTTTGTATGAAACTTTGTCAATTTTAAACCGATCGGGCTGAGAGTTTCAAAATCGGGGGTAAAGTAACTATTCCACGCGGACGAAGTCGCTGGCAGAAGCTAGTTTATTAATAAATTGTAATTTTGGGTTTACTTCTTTTGTCCACAATAAGTAAATAAACCAATTAGCAGTGGTGGCCGAGTGGTAACGGCCCCGACTTACGAATTGTAAGTCGTGGGTTCAAACCCAGCCAGGCGTATTACTTTGTGTAATTAACTTCATCACCACTGCTCTCAAAACGGTGAAGGAAACATCGTGAGGAAACCGGCATGTCCTAGAACCAAAACGTTCGAAGACATGTGACATTCACCAACCCGCACTGGGCCCGCGTGGTGGATTACCGCCCATTCCCTCTCCTAGAGTGGAGGCCTGTGTCCCAGCAGTGGGAACGTTAAAAAGCTGATTATGTTATGTAAGTAAATAAACAATCCGAGAACGTTGAAGACTTACTTTATAAGACAGATTCTTACTCTGACATGCATCTCAATCTAAAGTGGTGAGATATATTTTGTACTCAGATGTGTTGATAGACCTAGACGGCGTCTATGAATGTAGACACAGAAACGCAATACTATTGGAAATTAGTAAAACATCACAAGTAACAACGAGCATAATTTCATTGAGCTCATAACATTTATAATGTAATCTAGTCACCTTACTAAACACATCAAAAGTATCTAGGGATCAACATATATTTTTGCAATAACTTTCCTCCTGATTGATATTAATTAAAATTTTCTTTAAGGATTCATCAAATAAAGTGTTTTCGTTTGTCACAGTAACGATAAACCAAGTCACCTTTGCATTAATAAAGAAATTTGCCATTTTCCTAATAAAGGGATTTTTGACATTTGAACCACTAACATTAAAGTTCGAAAAAAAGACTGAAATAACAGTTTTCTTTAAAATTTTATTGGGTAACTTAAACAATTAATAATCCGTGTTTCTACCGCGAACACTAACAACACAAGAACATCGGTTTGGCATACTCAAAATGAGTTCATCCAAATCACGCTGTGGAATGGCCGCCCATGTTCGTTGCAACAACAAAAAAAGGTCTTCTTGCGACTGGATACCCTCCATATTCGGCAGAGCTCTTCTCTGTAGCATATCCCATGCATGCTCAATCGGGTTCAAGTCTGGCGACTGAGCAGGCCAGGGCAGGACATTGATGTTAGCTGCGGCGAGAGTCTGTCTTACAACTCTTGCGGTGTGCGGTCGTGCATTATCATGCATTAACTGAAATAAGGGACCGATTTGCACTTGTAGAGGAACGATGACGTCTGATACAATCGTCTCAGCATAAATTTGAGCGTTGAGGTTGCCTCTGATCCAAATCAACTCAGTTCTTCCGCCGATCCAAATACCCGCCCATACTATGATGGTTCCACCACTATAAGGATGGACTTCCTGGCAGGATTTTAATCGCTGTTGGCGTCCAGGGGTTCTCCAGTGTCGTATACGTCTTGTATCCGGTCTCATACCAAAACGAGACTCATCAGAAAAGCACACGAAACGCCATTGTTCTTCTGCCCAATTTCTGTGTTCAAGAGCCCATTGATATCGAATCCTACGATTGTGCATTGCTATAGGTGGTACCCGTAGCGGTCTTCGGGAATGAAGGTTCACTTCATGCAAGCGGTTTCTGACTGTTTGGTCGCTAATTAAGTTCCCTGAAGAGTGATGAAGCCTCACGGCTAACATCATGGCGGTTATTGTTGGAGCTCTTCGAGTTAAGATTTGAATGTATCGGTCTTGTCTCCGTGTGGTGCAGCGATACCGTCCTCCATGGCGCTCAGCCAAGGTAAGCGAAGAGCTCTGCCGAATATGGAGGGTATCCAGTCGCAAGAAGACCTTTTTTTGTTGTTGCAACGAACATGGGCGGCCATTCCACAGCGTGATTTGGATGAACTCATTTTCAGTATGCCAAACCGATGTTCTTGTGTTGTTAGTGTTCGCGGTAGAAACACGGATTATTAATTGTTTAAGTTACCCAATAAAATTTTAAAGAAAACTGTTATTTCAGTCTTTTTTTCGAACTTTAATGTTAGTGGTTCAAATGTCAAAAATCCCTTTATTAGGAAAATGGCAAATTTCTTTATTAATGCAAAGGTGACTTGGTTTATCGTTACTGTGACAAACGAAAACACTTTATTTGATGAATCCTTAAAGAAAATTTTAATTAATATCAATCAGGAGAAAAGTTATTGCAAAAATATATGTTGATCCCTAGATACTTTTGATGTGTTTATTTCTGCAGTTTTTATAGTAAACATGTCGGATACCTTATGTGAGAGTTTCTTTTCTGACTAGAATGGAAGGAAGTCAAGTCGACTTTTGGGGACACATTTTTGTATCCAACTCTATCACAATTCTTAAAACACCCGAAAAAATACCCTAATTTGTAAAAAAAATAATGTTTTGACCCATTTGGTTTCATACGGGTACGAATACTTTGGGAACTCCTGGCTAAAGAATAACAGTCGCACGTGTCGATCTTCAAGGTTAAGCAACGCTGGTCGGTGTCGGTCGTAACATAGCGAGATTCCTCTGTCCCTCGGAAAGCACGTAAAGCCGTTGCTGTCATTTTAGATCTTTGGCAGTCGTTACGGATTATCAGAAGCCAGAAAATCGGAATCCAGTCTCGCCAAGAAGTGCCGTGTTACCCATCCGTTACTGGGTTGTGGAGATCTAGTAGGCAGCTGCTTCCCGTAAAATACTGGTATTCCTCTGAATCCAAAACCAATACAACTGTTCCGAAAAGGCTGAAGAGAAGAAGAAATAGGAATATTTTGGACAAGCGCCATTGCCTCGGGAGACCGCAATTATTCGTATTTACTTACTATTTTTTGTCGGGGATTATTTAATTTTATACTTTTTATACCTTTTTTTACCTAATACGACAAAACCTACAATCTACACTCACTTAAATGGGACTACACGGTATTTCAAAATATCATATCGATCGAACGAGTGAAAATAGCTGAGCATCCAACCAATGTATTCACTCATTTCTCTTTTCTGCTTCATCCTGACCACATTTATGTATGGCCTATTCATTGTAGATCATTTAAATTTGCCCAAATTGCATCATTTGTACGTAAGTAAGGAGTAGGGTATCCAGACTACACTGCAGCATCAAGTCAAGGATACTAATCTATCTTCTATCTAAGTATATATAACTCAAAAGGGACTGACTGACTGACATAGTGATCTATCAACGCACAGCCCAAACCACTGAACGGATCGGGCTGAAATTTGGCATGCAGGTAGATATTATGACGTAGACATACGCTAAGAAAGGATTTTTGAAAATTCGTCCCCTAAGAGGGTGAAAAAGGGGTTAACATTTTGTATGGAACTCCACGCGAACGAAGTCGCGGGCATAAGCTAGTCTTCCTATAATCTGTTTATTGAAACCATTCAAGTGAGCCCAAACATGATATCTCTGCTATAACTAAGCGAAGAGTTGGATATTCTGCAGAACTAAGGTCATGCTGCAGTATCAGCTCAAGGTTACGATATACTTACACAATACTATTGAAGTAAGATAATATCAAATTTCGCTTTGATCAGACCCGCGGTAGTTAGTCACCCTTCATCAACTAGAAAGGAGCTGGTGATATTCAACCCGCTGAACCGATATATATAAAACATATCTAAAAACAACTGCTAGAATCAGCGATCGATTAAAAAAAACTATCCAAATCGGGAACTATGGTACCGCTGACAGACAGACACACAGCGGTCGTTTCACCACTATGTGTGTTTTTTATTTTATTTTTTTACTTGAACCACGCGCTTTTCAGCACACTAAGGCTGGTTACCGAACTTTCCTGTAATGGCCTCAAATGAATTTAAGGCCCCCAGCCAAGGCTAAAACTAAGTTTACAAGCTAAATGACCGAAGTGTGTGCGTATCTGTCTCTCTATTTAATAAGTATTTATGACACCCCACTGGTCAAGTGCGAGGCCAATCGCACACAAAGAGTTCTTTACCATAAATCGAAAATTTACGTTCCTTGGATGAAGAGACCTTAAGAAAGAAGAAAGAAAGAAAGAAAAACTGTTTATTTGCGCCAAGCATGACGCACACCAAAATAAAATAAATTAAATTTTTAATATATTCTAATATTAAAAAAAATGCTCTTACAGCAGTTTTAGAATTACAAACTGAACATTTCTAAACGTCTACCTATTACAGTTCATGAGATACAGTCCGCGGCTTAGTTGTAGGGTTCCGTTGTTTATCCTTCGGACACGGAACCTATAATATCGTTGTTATTTTTAGGATAATAATTTCTAGTAGTATTTCTGTTTCTTTTTTGGGACAGATCCTACCACCTAACTTCTAAATTATTGATGTGCAGACTAAACTCTCTATAGTACGTAGATAACATCAAATACCTACCTACCAATAAGTGGTGTAGGTTATAAGCACAGTTACTCACAGTTGGCCCGGTTGGCGAACAATGGCAGAGCACAATGGCTCGTTCGTAACAAAATATAAGCAATGGATGCCCATAAACGAAACAGGCGGACGAACGGCGACACGAATGTACTCAGTCTAATGTTCATACGCTATAATTATTACAAAAATAAATACTTATAACATTTTCATACAAGATGTTAACTTGTACATACAAGTTAACATCTTGTATGTTTTGTTCAATAAATAGAATCTGTTGGCTGTTAGTATACACGTAACTGAGTGTCGATGTCGCCAGTGTGTATGTTTGTAGAAAATGTTCAATATCTACATAGCTATAAACATTTAAGGTGGTAATAAAACTTGTGTGCATATTTTTATTTGAGTTCTATTGCAAAATTTGTTTCATTTTGTTTTGCTTTCTTCGTAAAATAGAATTCCGAGAAAACTAAAAACATTATGTAAATATTCCTACTACTCGTATTCTGTTGTCCTCCTTCCGTATTGAAGAATAGCGTCGTCATTATTTGCCTAGCCTTTTCTCCAACATAAGGTCGTCTTTCAGTCTATGTCGGATTCTGAATACCATAATTAATTTGGTCGTACTTGAGTATTCCCACCAGTAAAGCGTTATTTAGGGTATTTTTACAATAAAATTGGGTCTGAAATCATTGTGCAACCTCATTCCTAACTTAATATTTGATAAATATTTGGTAAACTAACTGGTTATTGTTACCACTCTTCTTTTTGCTACTATCACTAGCTACAGAGACACCAAGCAAATATTTTGACAGAGATAAGAGAATCGTGTTCACAGTGTCAACACGCGTCATGCTACATGATACGCCCAACTGGTGCAATGGACTGGTTGACTTGTTGACCGATATTTTATGTGTTCCGTATCCCTAGGTTCATAGCTTAGACCAAACCCTGATGGTAAAAAAACTTTTTACAAAAAAATACAACCGACTTTTACACAAAAAATCAAAAAAGTGCAAAATAACTTTAATTTCGGAACTCGGTGTTGGTGGTTGCTTTTTCGATTTTTGAACACCGACTTCCGAAATTAAAGTTATTTTGCACTTTTTTGATTTTTTGTGTAAAAGTCGGTTGTATTTTTTTGTAAAAAGTTTTTTATTTTTCACTTTTTAGTGGTACCTACATCCCCTCCCCTCCCCCCACCTAAACGAACCAATCACATTGGTGTAAAAAAAACGCACTGCTCCTTTGCAGAGTAAACTAAGAGGTCGTCAATGTAGACAATCTAGATATTTTTTTTAGATTTTTCGAAAACCGCTTGGTCGATTTCGATAAAATTTTCATGGGACCATTTGGGAAGTATACCCTTTCCAACAAAAAAAGAATTTTTCAAATCGGTTGACAAGCGACGGAGTTATGCGCGAACAAACATAAAAAAAAATAAAAAAAATACAAACATCCGAATTGAGAACCTCCTCCTTTTTTAGAAGTCGGTTAAAAAAACTGGACAAGTGCGAGTCAGACTCGTGCACCGAGGGCTGCGATCGAAACTTGATTTTTTAACAGACATCAAAAAAGGAGAAGGTTTTTAAACCGTCTTCAAAAAACGAAGAGGTTTCTCGATTCGAACGATTAATGTATACTTCTAACTTCGTCGTTTATGACACGATTTTGATGATTATTTTTTTGTTGTAAAGAAGATATACCAAGGGTGGAACCTGATAAGGAAACCGGGATCTGATGATGGCATCCCAGAGAAGTCGATGGGAGCCTTCAAAAATCGTAGTGGCGACTAGAGCGTTTTCGTTTATTATCTCATTAATTATCTTAAAGCACTCATTTATTTAATGAAGGTCTGAAGTTGCTCTGATAATGAAGCCGAAAGACAGTCGAAGGAACTCTTCAACGACTTACAGTAATTACCCGGTTAGGTCCCGGTTCGATGCCTGGGTTATAAGTGCCATTACAGGTCTGATGATGGAGACCATAGACAGTTGAGGGAATTCCTCAACGATTTACAGCAGTCCCTTGTTTTTTTTTTTTTACACCAATTTATACGGGTACGTTTAGCCGAGGGGTATAAAAACTTTATATAAAAAAATACAACCATCTTCCAAACAAAAAAAAACAAATAAAATAACTTTAATTTCGGAAATCGGTGTTCAAAAAACGAAGATCAACCAAAAACACCGAGTTCCGAAATTAAGAGCGTTCATGCCTAGCGCGGCACGTCAGGTTTAGGTAAATAGTTCGCAAATTTCACTCACACAGAAGCGTGGGTAACTGTGTGCGTAGACTAGCCGCGTGCGCTCTCTTTGTACTTCGACTAACCAACTTTGATCCGTTAGCTTTAGAGCAATAATAATGTATTGTTATAGAAAAATTAAACTGGAAGTTAAATACAAATTATTGTTATTCTGATGATTTGTAGATTTATGATTAATAAATAATTATATTTGAAATATTATTTTGCCTTTACACCTTTTCATATATGAAATCCTCTACAGACGAAATCTAGTTATTTTGGAGAAAAATAATATTAATAATTGTACCTACTTAAGTGTTGGTAATTAGTTCTAGTGGATTGTTGATAGGATTTTTCATTTTATGGTTAGGATGAGTAGGTGGGTAATTAAATAAAGATTTATCATGTTATATTTAGTACCTAAATCATTTATGATAAAAAACGCTGTATAAATCATAAAATAGTTTCCCTCAATTGCATTGATCGGCTATTTCTGGGATCAATTATTTCGGGAAGAACGCATACATAATAAAATTTTGTTAAACGAGGAATCATTTTGCTTTACAAAATTGAAATTCTTTACAAAACTTTGTAAATTTTTACACCTTTTATTGGAAATTCAGGACTAGTGTACACCGCAAAAAGACACACATTTTTGTTTGACATATTTTGGTAATACCAGTCATGTTTAACATTGAAAATTACGTTATCGCCATGAAATAAAAATGATATCCATATAAAATAGATTTAACGAGTAGTGCTGAATACAAATTCGGGCGTTGTTTACAAATTTTGGCAAAATTGGAAGCAGTTAAAATACTTCTTCTCAGCTCGAGTCACAAGGCACTCACAGCCTGAAGAACTGTATCCCTTTCAATGAAATGCCGTTTTAAGGTCAGTGTTTTTAAATTTTCAAGCAAAACTACATGTGCCTGCTTGAAATTGTCTGGGTTCATGACAGGCGTTTGACATGCATTTGCGTAATTGACTTTGTTCAGGAGCCCTGTGCTAAAGTTTATTTTTCGGCGAGGTATTTTGCGTTTCAGATTTTGATTTATAGAAAAACGGTTTTGCTCTAAATGTTTCAGGGATTGACCTGGACTTTTCTGGTAGGCACATTTATAAAGGGTAGTTTGAGGTTTATCTGTGTTTAAACTAACCAAGCGGCATAACAACGGACGGAATATGAATCTTTTAGGGAATTATGCGATTCCCACCTACAGTCTTTGCTACTATGGTGTTGAACTGCTCTGCATGGTTTTTGGTAAAATCGTGGGGCAGACTTCGAGAAAGATAAGCCAGCTGCCAGACATTGCGTTGCAGTTTTAACATCAATGTTTTGGCTTCGAGAGTTTGGTTTGTTTCTTTTTACTCTCTTTGGTGCAGTAGCACAAGTCACATTCACTCTGATCTTCAAGGATGTGTTTGGCGCTGTTCAGAATATCTCTCAGTATTTTTATATTCTTTTCTGATTCGGTTACAGTTTGTGTTTGCCAGTACCGTACCGAAAATCTTACTGCTGTTCGCAGCCGAATCAATAGTTCAGAAGTCAACAATTTACGCTCCGACAGAGGGATAGATGTATAAGTTTTAAGCAATAATTTTTTTCAGTTGCAATTGCGGAGGAGATGGTTGGTACATTAAATTTTTTGAATTAGAACGCCGGGATATGCTGGCATCACCATCAGCAATCAATGTATTATATTTAATTTCCGAGTTTCTACGGAGGACTTGAATCCTTCTACCAGTATTGTTGGTTCCATACTAGATGATGAACGTGATTTTTAGAACATTTGTAAGGAGCAGGCTGTTGTTCCTTTTTATTTGCGCGGGCACAAATTCCAGAATACTTATTCCGGACCCCAATGTAGAGAACTTTTCCTGTGTGATGACCTATAATAGCTGCAACACACGGACAATGCATTATACTGGTTTTTATATGAGCGTTTGCTCCATCAACTGTCTGCTTCCACTGGTATCATCGGAATGTCACGAGTGTCACCTTGTAATCGAGCAGCAGCTGTTTCCTCCTGAGCTGATGCAAACATACTTTCTTCAGCGGAATTTTTCCACATTTCAGCAACTTTATCATGACATTTACTATAAGTGAATAATGACATAACAGTAAGTCCATCGATGTAACAACTTCATTCAAATTTGTTAGGCCAATTTCTGAAATTATGGCATAATTAATTAGTTTATTTTTTGTGTTTCATCGTGACTACTCAGTTCGAATTTAGAATTGCACATATTACATTGAAAGAATTGTATTTTTTTAAATAAATAATAATAGTGGAAAATTATACCTAAAGATCGCATTCATTTGTCACATTTATTATTTCTGATTGCGATTCCAGTATTTCCAATTCTTTATCAACTCTTGCGGTAGCTGTGATTCTTCGGTATCATTCTCTTGTGACATACCCGCATTGACTTGCAGTTTTTGTATGGTTTAGAAAGAATAATAGAATAAGAAGAAATAATTAATTTCACAAAACTAGTTTCAGTACAGCGCAACTTGTTTCGTATAACAATTAGTGTCGTGAAATCTACAGTATCACCGAAATAATGGCCCCGTCAGCATCAAAGCTTTATTTTGCAATCTACAGTAATATTATAAAGAGGAAATATTTGTATGTTTGTAACAAATATATATTTTTTATTAATGTCCTAATATTGAAGAATGTGACCTTCTATTTTTTATTGGTTATTAAAATCCCCGTGTAAGAAAAATGCGAATTGGCTATAACCAGCTACGACATTATTTAATGTCGTAGCTGGTTATAGCCAATTCGCATTTTTGTACGTTACCGAGGAACCACTTTAGTGGTTCCTCGGTAACGTACTTTTTAGCTTCATTAGCCTTGGCCAAATTTCCGTAACTTTTCCTTTTTGCCCCGTATAGCGCCTATTGCTACCCATAATTATCGAAAAAAAAAAATGAAATCATACATAAAAAGAGTTATCTTCTTTCATGATTTGAACTCCATTACTTTAAAATATGTAACCATCAAAGTTTTGTTTCGTTAAAAAAAAAATAAACAAAAAGTATCAATTCGTCCTAGTCGCTCTAAAAACTCGACAAACTATAATACAATTTTACGCAGCACGCGGCAACGGGAGCGACACACGTCCAACCTCTGAAAGGCCTCGGCCGGCACTGAGCGCTGGTGCGATTCCGCGTCGATTATATAGTAGTACTAAATAATTTATAGTAAAATTAATACAGAAGTTATTTAAAAAAAAAAATGTACCATGTTTTAGATCGTAAATGTCTTCATTTACTAGGTCTAAAAAACAACAAAAATACCTTTGATTTCATCCTAAAATAACACGTTTAAAAACTCGAAAAGTGGCTAAAAATGACACTTTTGAGTATACTTTTCTTGTATAAAAACTTACAATAATTACGTTTTTTTTTCAGCCAAGCACTAGTAAATGTTATTGTTTTTTTAATAGTAATATTTCTATAAGTTTGTCGTTTATGGTTTTACTATTATCTAGCATTTGCGTAGACCATCGACCGCTATTTTTAAAAAGGGATTGAGTAAAAACTGTTCTAATGAGAAAACTTTACGATCATTTGAAAATATTTTTCAGCCAAGCACTAGATTATGAAATCCTCAATAATTTGACGTCAATATCTTATCTACGAATTAAATAGATTATCGTTTTATTGTCCGTCGGAAATCATCAATTTTGACTTCAGCGTGGTTTTTACGGATGAACGCTCTTAAAGCTATTTTATACTTTTTGTGTTTTTTTTATTTAGAAGTCGGTTGTATTTTTTGAGTAGGTATATATTACCAACGGAAGTTTATAAACTATGAAAGCTCTCTTATTACTCTGACAAAAATATAACAGACTAACAGTGCCCCGCTATTTCACCCGCGTAGTTCCCGTTCCCGTGGGAATACGGGGATAAAATATAGCCTATGTTAAGGTGAAAGAATTTTTGAAATCGGCACTGTTGTTTTTAAGTTTATTCTTTACAAACATACACACGCACAAAAATATAAATCTTTCCTCTTTATAATGTTAGTGAAGATTGAAGAACAAACTTAACATATTTTAGGGTTCCGAACCTGTAGGCATATGGAAGAACTTACAGGATCACTCGGTTGCCCGTCTGTCCATCTGTTACAACCTTTTTTCTCCGAATCTACTTAACCGATTCAGTTGTAATTTGGTATACATACATATATAATACTTTTTTAGGTATATTTGTATTCCTTAATAAATTACTGATTTTTATTTTTTTTTGTACCATTCTGACAACCAGTCTGAAATTATTTAATAAATTATTGCCGTTTGTCCCAACAACAAAATTAGTGGGATGATCAGGAAAAAAATAAGGAATTCCCGTTCGTTAATGATAGAATTTGGAATTATGAAGCAATTATGATAAAACAATATATCAACATTTTCATTCAGATTTTTCCTGTACTAGTACTGTAAGAACTCTCTTTTTGCCAAATTTCATGATTCCAGCTCAATGGGAAATACTCGATATGTTTTGATTTTTCGTTTGAATTTTTCACTGCTCCAAGGGGTAGCAGACCTGAGTATTTGATAATTTCAGCTTCATTCCTCCACGTGCTCCTGAGAAAAAGGGTCTTGACTGACGGACAACAAAGTGACCCTATAAGGTTTCCGTTTTAGCTGACTCAAGTACGGAACCCTATAAAGAACACTTTTCTTACCTACTATTACTAATTTTCTTCGAATGGGACTTAATTTAAATATGCATTTGAAAATGAAAGCAGCTAAGTAAAATGTCAAAAGGAATAAATTCTGCAAAGTGTCTGAAATAAGCTCTATGGACTTGCTTACTGTCTTTAGTGTATACTACCTCTCTAATTACGTAAATTAAGTATCGAAGGCCGAGAAAATGACCGATCAGTCCGCGCGCAGTTTTCATGGTGTAGGTGCCGATAGTATTGCGGTTCACTTCTTTTAACCATGTTTATCTAAAATCTACCAACTCTCGTCAACTTGGAAACGGTAGTACAGCTGATCTATTCCAAAATAGTCGAATCAAGTATCGGTGCTCACGTATTTTTAGCCCTATCTAAAATGTCTTTGTGTTACCAACATAAGCTTGCTTAACCCTAAGCAAGCTCATGTTGGTAACACAAAAACTTTTAAGGCATTCGTCTCTTCCTTGTATCTTAGGACCAGATTCTGTAACGAAAAATTATCTAAAAATGTGTGTGCCAAATTGCTTTATTACTGTTATTGACTAAATACATTTTCAACAGATAATCGTTTCATCTGATTTGCGATTAATTTGTACCAGAAATAGGAGGGTATTGTTCTGGCAAGGGATTGGTATTTATAGAGCGTCGTCCTCGGATGCGTATCGAAACAATTAGAATGGTGCGCCCACGCTTATAGAGGACACGAGTTTCGCTGTTCACGACTGGTGTCGCAACCGCAAGCCTGATACGGCACGAATCTAATGAGAAACGAATAGCATAGCCATCTTAAGTTCATAACCTACTAGTTTCTGTCAGTAGGTTTCCGCGTGACTGTTAGAAATAATGCCAAGGGAAAATAGTTACTGCCTGAGCTTATCCTATGTCCTAATCTTAACATAGTCTACCCGTATGCCCAAAGTTCATCCAAATAGTGCAGCAGATATAACGTGAAAGTTATTAAATAGACAGAGACACTTTCTCAATTTCAATACAAGTATGGATTAGTATTACCAGATAATCATCAAATTATTAATTTATTTTAATGTATTTAATGGGTGATGAGTATTTAGTTGTTTGCAGATAAGCGAATATGAGTAGGTACACAGACGTGAATTAAGTAGTACCTACAGCCTTCAAGCCCGCCAAGTGTTTATATTCTTGTTTAAATAGGTCACTGTAAAAATCACACTTGAAAGGAACGCTGTACTCTTCATACAATATATTCTGAAGGTCAAAATTAATTAACAATATCTATAGCTGCATAATTTCTATTTTATCAATAGACCTGCGAATTGTCTGGTAAGATGAATTTCGAAGACGCCTGCTAGCCGTGGTTCCTCTCTGTCCATTATGCTGCCGAAATATACACAAATATATCTTCACGTCTGTACACCCTGAAGAGTTAGGCAAAGTTGAACTACCTACACATAGAATACTATACCCACTTATTGCCATGATGCGGGACTAATGCCATCATAAGATTAACCATAGGGTAAACGGACCTAACTCTTATGAGAGCTCTGAAATTGAAAACCCCAATAATACTCTATCGGACTCGAGAATTGATCTCAAGACCTCATGCTCAACAATAGCACTTGCCGTGCGACACGTCGGGACAATATTTATTTTTCAAGGAACCCTAAAAACAATATACCTGTTTCTTTTTTGGTATGTGCATGGCTGTGTACATCGACTACTATCTACTAAAAAGAGCACAGAGAAAAGCTGTAAACACACCAGTAACAAGCGCAAAGCCCGACCTCAGGTGTACGTGAAAAACTACTCGCAACTCTGGAGTAGTGATTTGTGGTAGCAACTGCATGGCACGCCGCCATTGCAGCGATAAGTCCCCTCTTTGAGGAGTAGTTGGAGAGACGCCACGGCGTCCTCATCATCCGCCTGACATAGGTGCTCACAGGACACGGCTGTTTCCGGAGGTACCTGTTTCGGATCCAGCGGGAGGACACGTCCGGGTGTCATCACTGTGTGGATCGCCCGGAGGACACGGTGGAGTATACGGTGGAGGTCCTCCCTGCTTGGGCGATGCAACGCCGTGTCCTCGTCAAGGCGATCGGCGGCAGCGACCTCTCGCGTCCGGCCCTGGTTCAATCCATGGTCCGGAGCGAAGAGTCGCCTCCTTCTGCGAAGCAATAATGCTGGCGAAGGAGGAGGTGGACCGCGTGCGGGAGAGGGAAACCTAACGCCCCAGCCGCTGCAACTGAAGGACGCCCCAGGCGTCGGGAAACGCAGGGCGATTCCCGGCCACCGTAGGCAAGGGCCTGAGGACGGCGAGCTATAGGTGGCTTGCCGTGCGATAGCAACCAGGCCCAGGTCGATGGCGCGTCGTGTTCCACGCGCGACTCAAAGAGCTGTCAGCAAAGAAGACGGTGCCCCAAAGGGTAAGAGCCTGCTAGGGTTGCGGAATTTGTTTGAAAGAGGCACCGTGGCCCTGAATCGCAAAGGGCACGTAAGAGTTGGACACTCCCTTCCGCTCCGCCCAGAGCGTGAGAAGTCATTTGATGATTTCCCATCCAGAAAAAAAAAGTTGGCAACTTCAACCCCTTGGTTCCCATCAGAATTAAGCTGTTAGACTGCCCGACGACTCTGACAAGCTAGAAGCTTGTTATTGGCCACAGCCTGTGGCAAGAAAGTTCTCTAAAAAGCTCATCCTACCTTTGCACTTATTCCGTTGCTAATACCGTTATTGCCAAAAAGTCCAAACATACTTGCTACCACGTGCCTCCGCGATATAGGCTCCCATCCGATCTGGAGGCATCAAAGAAAATGTATCTTTGAAAAAAGTTTTTACAAAAAAAAGAACCTAGTTACATTTTAGTATTTGAGAAGCTGGCTTCTCAAATACTAAAATGCTCTTCCAAACCTTCGTATAAAGTTTTTTTTTTTTCATTTTACATCGGCAAGAGAGTCGAAGAAGAAGAAATGTAGTCGAAGCCACGCATTATTAGGGATAACGCAAATACTAGTTGCCAGTTCTCACTAATGAAAAAAATTGTTTTGATGGGACCACACGACAAGCTTCGAATACTAAAAGAATCATCAAAATCGGGACACCCAGTAGGTACAAAGTAACACACGCAAAAAAAAAATAGTCGACTTGAGTACCTCCTCCTTTTTCGGAAGTTGGTTAAAAAGAAGGCAACGCTCATATAGCAAGGCAATCCCTGTCCCGGTACTGCAGAAGTCCATAATCCCTGTACCAACCTACTGCGTACCTAAGATATAGGGACCTACTTTGTCTCCATGAAGGTACCTACTAATAACAACTAGCATACGGTAAATGTCTCACGTTGAGCACTATCAATGTGCTGTACGTGATTTCTTAAATATGTAAACCTATTATACTTTATAGCTAGTTAGGTACCTAAAGAATGAGACATGAATTTATCAAGAGCAGGAAGATCACGTCTTTTGATCACTTTTCCACAAGTGAAAATTACTTAAAATCGTTAAAATAACAGTAGACATGACAAACTATAAATATTTTATTTAAAACATTCAATATTCTCTGAAAAGAAGAAACGTTTACGTTCAAAGAGTATTCTATTCTTTTGTAATACAAACACCGATTACTGAAAGGAAATAAGTATAGGTACAAATTAACTCTTCAAATTCGCAGAAATGACTTTCACAGTAGAACTTCTATTTTAACAAGTGGTTTTGTTAGACGTGCGGTGTAACGTTTTTCGGTGAATGTTTGAATAGGTTTACTGTTATGTATGAAAAACAAAAAGCAATAAAACATTTTTTAAGGCTCCGTACATACGAAAAAAAAACGAAATCCTTATAGGACCACTCGTGTGTCCGTCTGTCCGTCCGTCACAGTCAATTATCTCCGAATCTACTAGACCGATTAAGTTGTTTGGTACACATGACATATCAATTTATGTGACCCAAACGCAGAGATGTGACGTGAATAAATGAAATCTGTAGGTATATGGTCATTTTGAAAACTGCATCGAATGACATATAAAATAGAAGGTCTTGTTGTGAAGATCTTAAATATTTTTTGTAATTTTAAAACAAATAGACTCCAAGTTCGTTCAACAAAATAGACGAAAATTGACCACGCCCCCCCCCCCCTTATCGCCGAAACTACTGAACCTAAAATACAGAAATTAGTTTTTTACTTACAGATTATATGAAAACCTATAAGTCCATGATATTAAAATAATATGGTAAATCACTCAATATTGTGCGTACAGTGCGTGCAGGTGGAATAATGGGAGAACATATTTTTCAACTCCAATTTTAATTTATGTTGAATCGGTTTGTAGACATATTTAATGAGAAAAATAAGCCTACGATGAGCATTCTACGGCCCATATTTTAGGAGATATTCAGTTTTCAATTTAATTCCGCCCGCGGTATGACAAATAAATGCTTAGTAAGGCGTAGGCCCTTACTACGGCATTGTGAGTCATGCTTGTAAGACATGACGTTCACGTTGTTCTATTTGTTACGGAACCCTTCGTGCGCGAGTCCGACTCGCACTTAGCCGGTTTGTTTTGTGGACCACTCGCAGTTCAGCACTCTAAGGCTGGTTACTGCTTAACCGGACCAAACGCGCCAACGATTTCAAATTCGCTTGATTTTTATAGCCTTTCCGTATGAGCCAATTAACTTAGTTCTGTTTTTGTGCAAATGGTCAAAAAGTCTCGGATCAAATAGTTTGGTAAAAGTTTCTTTGTCAACTTATGCCTAAAATCTTACGTCTTACGTAGATCAGATTTTTTACCGGCTACACTTATTTCTTGAAGTTATAAATTAGCAAGCTCGAAGACAGTTGGTACCTAATCTTCGAGCATGCTTATTTACAACTTGTGCTTGCCAACTAGTGTCATCAAGCCAGAAATCTTAGAAGGACGAGAAAGCCGTACCGGTACGGTTAGCAGATTACGAACTTTTAGCAAGATGACAATGGGATCATGTTGGAATGACAAATTTATAAAAATAGCAGAGTTGGGGCCCTGCACGCTTGTAGGGACCTAATGTGTATCTATCTATTAATGGATCTGGGTATATCGCTACATTCACCACGTTTCAGCGAGTCGTTCTTACGTGGCTGCTTACCTATCGAGATCGAAACAATGGACACACAGATGCGTTGTTCTCTAGTTCCCATAACATAAGTCTACTTTTTAATAACAATGTTTTATTAACATTTTTACGACATCATTAGAAGGCTCTATGTAGGTAGGTATGTATGTAGGTATATCAAACCTTTGTTTGAATTGAATTTCACATAGGTAAAATGTTGAGTTTTTGTATTTTTATTCGAATCGAATCGAATCAGAAGGACTAGAAATTCGATTATTTTAACATTCTAAATTCCTTTGCACAAACTCTACATCCATTTTCTCATACACTTCCAAATTAATCTGTACGTACCTACATATATCTATATGTATAGATACAATAGGATAATTGGATATAGCAAGCTATGTATATCATGAGATCAAGCAGTTGGAGCAGCCTGCAGCTACTTCGAGCAGCAGTACTACTATCCCTCTGTACAAAAAGCAGTTCTAGTGAGCAATTTTGTTTACACAGATCCTGTAAAGTTCGACTGAATATAACTCACCTTGTTGAAGACTTGTAGTATTCAGTTTGGAAAATACCTTACATGAATAAATAAATAATAAAACAATTTAATAATAACACTACTTAATTTCATAATAATTACCTACACTATTCTTATGCAATACATGAAATACATATAAAATAACAAATATAGGTACTATAGGTTTAAGTAATCTATACTTATAATAAATCTGTAGAGAGGTCAATTCTGTACAAGGAATATATTTTCAAAATAACTATCAGGGGGTGATTAGTGATCGATACTGGTGCCAAAAATGCAATCAGTAAAATTTTTGTCTGTCTGTCTGTCTTTCTGTCTGTCTGTCTGTCTGTCTGTCTGTCTGTCTGTACGTTCTTTATAGAAACAAAAACTACTCGACCGATTTTAACGAAACTTGGTGCAATTATTCTTCATACTGCTGGGCAGGTTATAGTATACTTTTCATCACGCTACAATCAATAGGAGCAGAGCAGTGAAGGAAAATGTTGGGAAAACGGAAGAAGTTACTCCATTTTTAAGCTTCCGTCGCGTGTGTAGCCTTAATGGTTAAAGTTACATAGAAATCATGTATTACGGAAATGTTCTACATAAAATTATCTAAAAAATATCCCGAAACAACATGTCTATCTTTTGTCAATTTTAAACCGATCGGGCTGAGAGTTTCAAAATCGGGGGTAAAGTAACTATTCCACGCGGACGAAGTCGCTGGCAGAAGCTAGTAAATAATAAATTCCTTGAATTGCTACTTAGTCTTCTTCCCCTCTCCTTATTTTGCTGTGCGCGACAGGGTCTAAATTGATCTTTTACCTTGTTATACCATCTATGTGATACAAAAGGAATGCAATAAAGCATTAAGTATTGAAGAAGTGACGAGATGATTTAGACGTCTATTGATTACTCCAAAGCTCTTTCAAGTTCAACACCATACGAATTCTTAAATCGCCAGATCCAGTGACATGCACGTTAGAATCGATACTCCAAAGAAGAGACCCTTTTTCAACCGACTTCTAAAAAAGGAGGAGGTTCTCAATTCAACTGTATTTTTTTTTGTGTGTTTTATCTACCTCATAGCTTTGTACTGGGTGTACCGATTTTGATTGATTATTTTTGTTTCGAAAGCTGGTGCTTGTCGTGTGGTCCCATTTAATTTGATTGAGATCTGACTAGTATTAGAATTATCCCTAATAATGCGTGGCTTAGTTTACATTGATGATGTACTCATTTCCTCTTGTCCATGTAAAATGAAAAAATAAAATTGTGGACGATGGTTTGGAAGAGCATCTTAGTATTTCAACGTGGTCCCTTTCTAGTTTGGTGAAGATCTGAAGAACAGAGATAGGAAACTGAACTCTTCAATAAATGATAGCAAATCTGTCGGGATAGCTGAAATCGCATGTTTGTTTATTGTTACACCAATTTATACCACATACGCTGTGATGGGTATCTTTAGCTGGGAGTGAATCACTATAAAGTGAAAAACAAACAACTGTTTACAAAAAAATACAACCGACTTCTAAACAAAAAAGTACAAAATAACTTTATTTTCGTAAGTCGGTGTTCAAAAAACGAAAAAACAACCAAAAACGCCGAGTTCCGAAATTAAAGTTATTTTGTACTTTTGTTTTTTTTTAGAAGTCGGTTGTATTTTTTTGTAAAAAGTTTTTTGTATCGAGAATATATAAAATAGGTACCTATGTTAAGTAAAAGTCTATTTAATTTTTTACAACAAACAATTGTACAAATTTACCTGTTAATAATAATTATGTAATACCTATATATTATATGGGAAAGCAGCAAGAAAACCAAGTAAGTAGGTATGTCTAGCTTATGATGTCTCTAAAAAGTTAAGGACATACCTAATTAACAAGTCTCATTAATAATTGTTATGTCATTACTCCAAATCTTTTACGAAAGATTACTAATTAGGTACGTACTTATGTAAAAAATATTTAGGTATTTAGGTACCTACCTACTTACAAGAGCAAATACTAAGTAGGTCTAAGTACCCATTTGTGGATAATGGTGTTACTTAAGCGAGTTTATAAACTTCCTGTTAAATATTTTCAAAGAAGGTTTGTGAAAATTAAATTAAGAGAGGTTTGGGACGCTATTTTTAAAGAGCTAATTAATGCTTTCCCAAAAATTTATTTACCCAAGTATACCTAAGCTGAAAAATGAACCACCTTGTGTCTAAGCAAAATTAATCATTGCTGGATCCTAAGGTTGCTACCTCTTCCTTAACGTCTAACAAATCGGAAAAATCAATGAAACATAATACTTCATCATCTGCCTAGCCTTTTCCCAACTATATTGGGGTCGGCTTCCAGTCATACCGGATTCAGCTGAATACCAGTATTTAACATGGAGCGGCTGCCTACCAGACAAACAAAAAACATAATACTTATTAATAGAATAATAATACCTATCGAATTATCAAGAAACTCAAAGAAATTTGGTAAGATTTCAGTAATAAAACACTCGCTCACCGCAGTTGTTAATTAGAAAATCTTATCAGGAAATGTTGAAAATCCACAGTAGGAAAATCTCGTTCTTAAGTGCACGAATAAACAAACTGACACTATTTTTTCTTTTATTTTTCTTCAGTAAAATTATTTTGTTCCTGTCACGAACAACTTTATTTTTTTAAAGCGAACTATAGTATATAACTATCGATTGCGCGCGCGACTTGTAATGCGCGTACGCGGCCGCGACAAGTTTGCGCTGCACTGGCTGTCGCAGCCCTATGCGTGTCCCCGTGTCCCCTCTCATACGCTACCCAACCAGCGTTTCCTACGTTACGTTCTACTGTACCAAGGTATCCACACATCACCATATTTTTACTTACGCGGTGATTACTGATTACACTGAAACGCTGCTGAAGCTTCGAACAATGCTGTAAGACACTGGTGTCCGCCGAGCCTTCGGTAGGAAGTAAGGTACTTACAATAGTTAGGTACCTACCTACCTTAATATTTTTCTGATAATAAGCTTTCTTGAATTTATTGATACATATCTATAGAGATGCTGTAAATATGGTCTTATAATACTACTACTCTTACCCCACGTAAGAGTAGGTACCGATCACAATACTTAGAGAATTTGTTGCACATCTTGCCTGCAACACAACCAAATGAATCCTCAGCGGCTGTTTCAAGATTTTCGTAGTGATTTTAACAAAGTACTTACATAAACATGAAAAAATCACAAAACATTTTATTTTGCTTACCGCATTACAAGCCTCCTTGGATTACTCTTCCCGAATACCAAAAATATCTCGGGCAATTGGGAGGGCTTGATCCCCTTAGACCTCCCTCCCCATGGACCCGCTGACTAAGCCGTCACGTCAGAGGCCCAGTGGATCGTCCATACAAGAGGTTGGACATAGAATCAAAAATTAAAAAATAATTAAATGTAAATAAAAAATATATACAGTTGCATTTCTCTGTTGAAGAGCAACTAACATTTTTACTACGCTTTTTTTATTTGACCAGCACTTTACGAGCAAATCGATGAAAACTGTTATTTTTGTGTGGAAACGAACACAAAAATGTCTGTATCTCATGATTCCCTCCTTGTTTCGATTTGCGGTTTTCATTACTGTTATTTACCTATGTTATAATAATAATAATGGAAAGGCAAGGAGCTCCACGGGCGCTTCTATCGGGCTCTCTATGGGTCCGATGTAGATTTCTCAGCGTCCGTGGCCTGGCTACGTTTCGGTGATCTTTTCGGAGAAACTGAAGGTTTTATACCTATGTGCAATTATGGACGAAGTTATCCTAACGAACAACTACCGGAGGCATATTATGAAGGACGGGACGGTTGACGTGTGTCGGGCATGCCACCGTCCAGGTGAGTCCATCAGACATATTATCTCTGGTTGTTCTCGTCTGGCTAACGGCGAGTACTTGCACAGGCACAACCAAGTAGCCAGGATTATCCATCAGCAATTTGCTTTGAAATACAAACTTGTGGATTCTGAGGTACCGTATTACAAGTATATGCCTGACCCAGTTCTTGAGAATGGCTATGTCACGTTGTACTGGGATCGGTCTATCATCACTGATAGATAGATATATATAACTATTGCTGCCAATAAGCCTGATATAGTGGTGATAGACCGATTAGCGCGCCGCACAATGATAATCGATGTTACCATCCCACATGACGAGAACCTCGTGAAAGCTGAGAAAGAGAAACAAATAAAGTATCTCGACTTAGCACACGAGGTTGTCGATATGTGGAATGTGGACTCGGTTGTCATTGTGCCGATAGTTGTTACGGCCAATGGCCTAATGGCCAAAAGCTTCGACGACCATCTGTCGAAGCTGGCGTTACACGGTTGGTTAAAGGGCCTGATACAGAAGGCAGTACTCCTCGATACGGCTCGTATTGTGAGGAGGTTCTTTTCTCTGGAGCCCTAACCACCGGTAGCTTGGACCCTGCTCCCGACACCGGCGGATCACTACTTTTTATATTTTTAAATGTTTTTTTAACAATTTTTAGAAATATTTAAAAATATAAATTAGTATGTAAGTTAAATAAATAAAGGAAATAATAATAATATATCATTTATTTCGGGTAACAAAGACCCATAACATATATACCTTACAGACTATCATACATATTTAAAACTACAAAAATTCCACATTTTCTTCAAGGACACATGGTGCCCCCAGAGGGCCCCTTCCGAAATATTTTGCCTATAGCAACTATCTTTGTTATTGTATTAATGATGGAATAGAGTTACATTTAGTATACTCGTTACCGAGAATTAGTTATCAGATCACTAAGCAGTTCCTTAAATAACAGGTGCATTAGCGAGTACTTTAATTACTTATTATGGCTTTTGTTGTAATATAACAAAAGCATTAATAAGTCATTAAGTAACGACTACCAGTACTTGCTTAATCTAATTTGTTATTGTAATTACTATGTTAACAGCCCTTAAGCTCAGCATTGTGATTGACTCATGTCATCATTAGCTTATCAAATTCATTGCTAGTTGCAAACTTGTTGCCTTTTAAATATTTGTGTGTTTTGCAAATATGCTAAATGATAAATGATATTTATTTTGTAAGTAGGTTAATAACACTTTAACACTTTTGCACGTCAAATATTTCTGGTCATTTTAAGCTAGATGAAGCCGGTGTTTCCTAGCCGACTACCCTGAGAAGAAACACCGAAACAAACTCAGAGGAACCATGTAGGTTAATGTCTGAGGTAGCCTTTTGAGAAAAGTGCCACACAGATTTGAATGGACCTGTCTAGACAGTGCAAGCATTTGTCAGATACCGTGTAGCTCAAACTTAGAAACGATTTGACGAACAATACCAAAGTAAGGACATTTGGGTAGGCCGCAAGAATTACGCAAACTGCCAGACAAACTGAAATAAGACCCTAATATGGCGATCTACATAGTCCTCACATTCACAATATTTTATATGAGAACCATGCAGATCAGTGTCTGAAATGGTCTTTCGAGGAAATAACCACACAGATTTAAGTGGGCCTGTCCATTCAGTGCAAGCTTTTGTCAGTAGTCGAGTAGCTCAACTTAGAAAACAATAAGGAGCTCAACGACCCGACGAACAATACCAAAGAAGGGACATTTGGGTAGGCCGCAAAAGTACTTAAACTGCCAGACGTCGTCGTTATATATACTTTAAACAAGGAAAGAAAAAATAAAATAATACCCATATAGTCCTCGTATTCACAAAAATAAATTAAGTAAAAATATAATACCTTACAAAATAAGTGTACCTACATGTCAAACATAATAAATAAAAATGAAAAATATTACTTTCAACAAGTAAATATTCATGTCACAATAATAAAACAATACTATAAAAAGTAAACATTCATGTCAAAATTGCACCAACAGGAGAATATAAAATGTCAAATCTAAAATTTAGGGTTCCCTATCCATTAGCATAAAAATTTAAGACCTAATATAACTTAGCATAATGTTGTTTGGCATAATTATTTTTTCGCATAATATAATTACGCATAACAGCTCATGCATAATTTTTTTAAGCATTATGTCTGTAACCATAATAATGATTAGGCATAATATTTTAAAGCATAAACTTATTAAGCATAAAGTTCTAAAGCATAACTTTTTTAAGCATAAAGTTCTAAAGCATAACTTTTTTAATTTGTGAGTTTCGCTGGAGGAAGCAAGCATTGCAAGCATACAGCATACAAGCAAGCATGCAGCATGCAAGCAAGCAAGCAAGCAGCATGCAGCAGGCAGGGTTTCTGTGACGGCTCCGGCGCTGCGGCCCTCCGGCGGCCCCACGCGTGCTAATCGTCGCAGACGGCTTTCGCTCACCACCTGCTCCTCAGCCCGCGGGCCGCCTCGCCCCTACGCGCCTACGCGATTTTAAATAACACTCTAGGGGTAGGACAAACAAGACTACGTGAAGTCGGTTTTGCAGCAATTCGGTTCTGTGACTAACTTTTGTTGCACAAAACGTTATGCTAAAAGTCTTTAGGCCTACTAACGTTATGCTAATAGTCATTAGGCCTACTAACGTTATGCGAATCAAATTTATGCCAAAACAAATTAGTCTTTAACATGATTATGCCAACATAAAATGTATGCCTAAAAAAATTATGCCAAAGTATTATTATGCCAAAACAAATTGTGCCAATATCGTTATGCCGAAGTATATTAGGACAAAAAACATTATGCGAAAAGAAGGGATCCCAAAATTTAGATCTCAATTTTAGATTTTAGTGAAGGGAGTTTATTATAAAAACGTATACCTACATTGACATCTAAATGAACCACCTATTTTCTTGAGCCTAGTTTTAGGAATGACAAAATTATGTTTGTTCCTAGTATTCACGTTGTGAATATCACTGTATCTTTTAAATAGATTAATATTTTTATGTGCATACAAAAGATTCTCGTAAATATACTGAGAAGGCACAGTCATTATATTAATCTCTTTAAATTTTTCTCTCAGGGACTTAATTTGTAAATTGCACGGATAGCTCTTTTTTGTAACATAAATACTGTCTGAATATAAGCGGCATTTCCCCACAGCAAAATGCCGTATGACATCACACTATGGAAATAACCAAAGTATACTAAACGTGCTGTCTCTAAATCTGTTAAGCCACGAATTTTTCTAACGGCTTATGCTGCAGAGCTAAGTTTTTTGGACAATTTATCTATATGGGGGCCCCACTGTAGCTTCGCATCCAAAGTTATGCCTAAGAACAGTGTGCTATCTTCGGGTTTTAACTCTTCCCCCTTTATGAACACACTAGTGTTCACCTGTCTAACATGAGGTAACGTGAACTTTATACATTTCGTTTTTTTTTAGAAGATTGTTAATATTGAACCAGTTAAATACAGTCGTAAGGGCACTATTTACGGCGTCTATATTATGCTGCTGACGTTTGAGTTTGAATAAAAGCGACGTATCGTCTGCAAACAACACTATATCATGTTTATCCTTTACGAGGTACGGCAAGTCATTAATATAAATAAGAAACAAAAAGGTACCTAAAATCGAGCCCTGAGGGACCCCCATCCTCACTACAGATCCAGGAGATCTTTTACTGTTGACGTCAACTCTTTGAATCCTATCACTCAGGTAAGAAATGAGAAGATCCAGAGAGGCGTCCCGGACTCCGTAATAGTGCAGCTTCCTGATTAATGTCTCATGGAGAACACAATCGAATGCCTTCAACAAATCGCAAAAATGCCCAAAGCATCGCATTTGTCCTCCCATGCATCATAAATATGTCCAAACAGTTCAATGTCGGCATCGGCTGTTGAACGACCCCGTGTAAGACCAAACGGTTTATTATGTAACAGTTTGTGTTTGTTAAAATATCTTTGCATTTGATTCAGGATAACTTTCTCAATTTTTTTACTAAAAGTAGGTAGCACTGATATAGGTCTATAGTTACTAGGGTCTGACGTACTACCTGATTGCTTTAGTTGTAATTACAACCTCTACTAAGTATTGTCATTATGGCTTTCCGTGGCTTTTCTACTTATCTGGATCTTTATGTTGCTCTTTGTAATCATAAAGATCTTCGTGACTATGATTATTTATTTAACACATTGAAGTCGAATAGTAACGTCCATTTAAGTGAAAATGATGTGTTGGATCTAAAAAACTGGTGTCGACGATTTTGCTATCGGATTTACCTAAATGGGTGCAATCAAGAAGGACAGTCGACAAGTTCATGAAATTGAACAAGAACAGAGAGTGGTTAAATTCCGATATCATTTGGCCAAATTGCTTTAAGCAAAATATTGTTCACACTGAAGAAGTTGAAAATGAGGCAGAAGAGGTAATCAGTCCATATGTATAAGTGTTGATGAAAATATTGCTAATAGTCAGTCGCCCAAATGAGCTTTTACATACTGTTGAAAGTGCTTAAATAAGTCATTAAAGTACTCGCTAATGCACCTGTTATTTAAAGGAACTGCTTAGTGATAACTAATTCTCGGTAATGAGTATACTAAATGTACCTCTATTCCATAAGTAATACAATAACAAAGATAGTTGCTATAGGCAAAATATTTCGGAAGGGGCCCTCTGGGGGCACCAAGTGTCCTTGAAGAAAATGTTGCATAACAAGGAGGGAATCATGAGATACAGACATTTTTGTGTTCGTTGCCTCACAAAAATAACAGTTTTCATCGATTTGCTCGTAAAGTGCTGGTCAAATAAAAAAAAGCGTAGTAAGAATGTTTGTTGCTCTTCAATAGAGAAATGTAACTGTAGGTATATATTTTTTATTTAAATTGAATTGTTTTTTAATTTTTGATTCTATGTCCAACCTCTTTGTATGGACGATCCACTGGGCCTCTGACGTGACGGCTTACAGCCGAAATTAATAACCAATCCGGATAGACTTTTTTCTATCTAAGATTGAAAAGTCAATCCATTTTTAAACTCAAGTGTGCCAATATTGTATCCAAGGATTGAAAATGCAATCTTAAAAAGTAATATATCTTTGGGAGGTCGGATACGGATAGAGATTGCTCTGTGGATTGGTCCTCTGTTCGCAATAGACAAGTTGTCCGTGCCAATAACCTATCTGTCTTTTTTGACATTTATAAAGATACCTGTGAACAATCGCAGATTGCAATCCTAGAAATTCTGCAGATTACTTTCCGATTCCTTACACATAACCATCATAAAATGCTATTTTCAAGTGATAGTGACAGTGATCTAGAAGATCTCGCTCAGCTATCAGATTGGGATACTGATAGTGATTCAGATGAAGCTACCCATCGCGCTTCTTCGCGAAGAATGAGAAGGGTGAATTATATGCAGAGCCTTGAAGATGCTGAATTTACTTTCAGGTTTCGGCTGTCTAAAGCGGCATGTAATTCACTATTAGATGAAATAATGCCCTTTATTCGTGTGAAATCGACAAGGTACCTACAACAAACGTGTTATTCTTTTTTAATAAGTGAAGATTTTTTTATGCCGATAACCTAACAAAATAATCATTTGCAGAAATCACGGAGTATCGCCCCTACAGCAACTATTGTTAACCCTCAGATTTTATGCACTAGGCACCATGCTGATCTCTGTAGCAGACTTTGTAGGGGTTTCAAAGTCTACAGCGGGTAGAATAGTGCGAGATATATCCTCAGCAATAGCCAGCTTATACGATAAATATATTTTTGTTCACCAAGATGCTGCAGAAAGTTTTTATCAAATTGCTGGTTTCCCCAGAGTTCTTGCTGCTCTTGACTGCACACATGTTCATATCCAGTCTCCATGTAAGTACACATAGATACTATTAACCAAATAAGCACTAACTTTATCGGTTTCTTATGTTACATAAACCAAAAGCATCTTGCAAGTTGGTTCTAACTTTAATATCTTGCAACACCAACTTTGCTTGCTATACCAGGGCTTTTGTACTGGAGCCCACCTCAAGTTATACATTCTCAGTGCGACCCTAGCCCTTATGGTCGGACGTCCAAACTGTTTAACACAATGGGGTCTCCAGAGTAACACACTATCAACTGTGGCAACACCTTAGAACTGCATGTCTTGATTGCAGTATGTAAATAAATGAGTATTGAATACTAAACTTACATTATATTTTTAGGCCAAACTGTAGGTGAAGAATTTCGAAATCGTAAAGGATATTTTTCACTAAATGTCCAAGCAGCTTGTGATGCTGATTTGAAATTTATGAATATGGTGGCTCGCTGGCCTGGCTCAACACATGATGCAACTATTTTTAATAACTCGGTTCTAAGAGGTAATAAAAATATCTGTTTATAACTATCATTCTTCGCTATACAAGGTGAAATTGAAATCATTTGCAATATTTTGAACTATGAGTCTACTCATAAACACAAACAGCTTTTCTACATCATATGGGTTGGTGCCGTAGGTGTTGAACTTTTGTATGAAACAGCTGATTTTTAGTTGATTCCATAGTAAAAGTTGTTTGTATTCATGAGTAGACTCACAATGAACTGGTTGTTTTGTATGGAGAATATCACGCATATTATTTTCAGCTCAGTGTGATGCAGGTCAGTTTGGTAATCGCTGGTTACTAGGAGATAGTGCTTATCCAAACAGACGTTATCTATTGACACCTCTTTCTAATCCAACCACTGAAGCTGAACAGAGGTATAATGAAGCACACATCAAAACTAGAAATCCAGTTGAACGGTAATCGTGTCATGTATTAAATGTTGATAACTAGCATATATATTTTTTTTTTCAGAAACCTAACATAACTAATTATCGTTTTTCAGTATATTTGGGGTATGGAAACGGCGCTTTCCTGTTGTGGCACTCACACTACGCTTGTCACTCTCAAAAGTCCAGGCACTCATTATAGCTACTGCAGTCCTGCATAACATTTGTAGAAATTATAATTTAGACGAAGTCTCTCCAGAAGTTGACCTGCCATCTCTGTTAGAAAACAATGATGAAGGTGCCCATGAACAAAATATAATTGCCCATGATATCAGACAGAGAGCTGACCTCATCAATAATTATTTTCGATAATATTTTTAACTAGCTTAGCTTTCATGAGTTTTAAGCTATTGCATAGCTTCTATCGCGGGCCTTGAGCGTGGAGACGGGGTTCTGTGTTAAATGTTACAACAAAATACCTTGTAACATATTAGAATTAAATGAAAGAAAATTTAATACTTTTATTAAAACCACCCTTTGTAAACAAGCATATTACAAATTAGAAGATTACATTCAGGATAAGAATGCTTGGAAACATGCTGATCTTGCTCCATAGGGCAATCAGGGTTGTAGACAAAATCAAACTGGTTGATTTATGAGTGAATTAAATTTATGAATGCATTTTTTTTTCTTGTACTTTTTTTCTCTTTTTATTATTCCAATATTTGTAAATATGTGAGTACTATGGGCATGAGATATTTAGAAGTTTACCTCTGCTGGTAATACTTTGTTCTATAACTAGTATACTTGGTGCATTGTCCTCACATATATGAAGTATTTTTTGTATTACCAAATATTGTAAAACATTGATTTGAAAAGAGTAACTATGGAGTTTCTTGTCCGTTCTTCTCCATAAGAATCTACCTTTGCGAATGGACGCTAGAGTCACTTAATTTAAGATTTTTTTATTGATGACGTTCAAAAGTGCCGTTAATGGCCTAATTGAAATAAACGTTTTGAGTTTGAGTTTGAGTTTGAATCAGTCAGTTTTTTGCACCAGGGATTTGTTCCCGAGTGATTCTTCTCAGTGGTAAGCACTAGGAATCAATAGTGTATTTTTGTAGTTTTCTATACTAATATTATAAAGCTGAAGAGTTTGTTTGTTTGAATGCGCTAATCTCATCAATCCCTTTTTAAAAATAGCGGTCGATGGTCTACGCAGATGCTAGATAATAGTAAAACCATAAATGACAAACTTATAGAAATATTACTATTAAAAAAAACAATAACATTTACTAGTGCATGGCTGAAAAAAAAAACGTAATTACTGTAAGTTTTTATACAAGAAAAGTACACTCAAAAGTGTCATTTTTAGCCACTTTTCGAGTTATTATACGTGTTAGTTTAGGATGAAATCAAAGGTATTTTTGTTTTTTTTAGACCTAGTAAATGAAGACATTTACTAGGTCTAATTTTTTTTATAACTTCTATGTTAATTTTACTATAAATTATTTATTACTACTATATAATCGGCGCGGAATTGCACCAGCGCTCAGTCGGCACCTCTGTCGCTGGTCGTTCCTCGCTGAGCCTCCCCCAGGTCACTGGGGGTCTCACCTGGCGGGCTCCGACCGCCGAGGTGTCGTGAAGAAGCGTTCGCTGTGCGCTGTACACAGTGGCGCGACAACGCCTGCAGTAACACAACATTTATACACACGGGTTAACGTTGCTATGAGTATTCTAGTAGGCGTTAACCCGAAACTCTATGTTATCTTGATAACAACACAACGACGAGCCTGCATTTACGGGCTGAGGGGCGCACCCGTGGCCAGGGGGCATAGCCCCGTGACCGCTCGCCACGTCCCCTAGCGGGGACGTAGCGACTTCTACAAGCCAGCGCTCAGTGCCGGTCGAGGCCTTTCAGAGGTTGGACATGTGTCGCTCCCGTTGCCTCGTGCTGCGTAAAATTTTATTATAGTTTGTCGAGTTCTTAGAGCGACTAGGACGAAAACGTTTCGTGGCTCGACGTGGTAAACCCGAAACCATCTTATCCGATAATGGGACGAACTTTATAGGTACTTGCAATGAGCTACGTAAGTTTTTACAAGACTCGAATCTCGTGTCTGAAGTTGTTCAGCAAGGCATCAAATTTTCTTTTGCGCCTCCATACTCCCCCCACTTCAACGGCATTGCTGAAGCTGCCGTTAAATCCACAAAGCATTACCTAAAGAGACTTCTTGGCTTAACGCACTTCACATGAGGAGATGACCACGTGCTTGACTCAAATAGAGGGCGTCTTAAATTCCCGTCCTCTAACACCTCTTCACCACCGATCTCCATGGACGGCACGCGCGCGCACTCCATAGTATGTTCCCACTAACATCGACATCTATATTGTACTTTTTTAAGAATACATTTTATGTAAATTACAGTCCACTGCTTTTAAGTTCAGTCCTTAATTAGGTCCCTAACATATGGTTATATTCTATTAGTGTTTCAATAAATAAATAAAGTTGTACAGATATTTTTGGTTTTGTGGACATACATACATACATATATATAAATGAGCTTGACACTTGACTTTACATAAAAAAGGATAAAATGAAATTAAAAATAGTTTCGAAATACTAAGAGCTCTTTAATTTATCTATTTCTAATTTTAGTTTTTCATTTTCCAATTTAATTTTTTCATTTTCAAGCAATATATTGTTTAACTTTGCATCTAGGCACAGTTTTTTACTTGAATAATACTCTGCTATGGCGAGGTTTCTTGCTGACCTGTTGCAATCTTGCACCAGCTTCTTTTTTCTCACTGCAAAACAAATACATCTATATGAGTACACACACGCTAACTGACTTCCTAAAATATTTAATAATCTGTAAAATTAAATCATTACCAACTCTAGGTGTAGAAAATGTCAGCTTTTTTGGTGGAGTTTCAGTCACCATCTGCTCCCCATCTAATATGATGATATTATTCATGGCAACAGGACCATCGGAGTTGAGAATTTCATTAACGGAGGCTGTAGCCTCTCCGCCAATGATCTCTTCGCCATCAAGTTCACCAGCACCAGCGACAAACTCCTCTGGTTCCTTGTCACCTCCAAATGACACAGTAAATCCAGTTCCAGTGCTCCCGAGCAGACTAGAAACTCGATCTAATATGTCATCTGGAGGTATATAATCACCAATGCCACCACCCGTCTGCAAAGTAAAAAAAGGATTTTGTTCAAAAAGGGAAAACAGAAAGTAATAAAATAGCCATATGGTTAAGAAAAGTCAATGCAACTTGCCTGCATGCGATTCATCCTAATTTTCGCGCTGCGTTTACGGGAATTTTTCTTTAAATTCTCCCACTTTAAACGCAGCTGCTGTGGTGTTCTCGGAGTGAGTGCCGTGGCGTTGAACTGCTCTGTTAGGTGTTTCCATTCTTCAACTTTTAATTTGTTGTTGGTGGCATTGGTGGCTTTGGTAGTTATTATGAAGCTGTTTTCAACCAGCTCCAGCAAAGCTTTTGTTTCCTCCTTTGACAGAGGCTTGCCCTTTACCTAAAATGAAAAAATCGAGAAAGACGCGTCGTCTAGGCGCAACAATAAACAGTCAGTTTCAATATCTACGCAATAAAAGGATTTCACTTACCGTTTCTGTATTCATTTCAATTTATTATCAAATATTGAATTGAATTTTACCGCGATCAATGCGTCAGTCAGCAGTCAACCAACTGCCAAACAAGGCTAGTCAACGTCCCATTACGCACAAATACTATTTTTATGTATTTTAAAGTATGGACAGATTTTAATACTGTAACAATTATTTTAATTTTTGTTTACGTAACTGAAGCTTTTAAAAATACGGTATTATAATTTACCGTATTGACATATCGATTATTTTTTTTGTATTATTAAAACTATTCACAATAAAAGACTGTGCGTTCTGTTTTAAAGGAACGTTAAGAGGGACAAGTTAGGGCGAAGGATTGCCGGCTATCCAAGATTTAAAAAGAAAAGATATGTCGAGTTTTGTTATTGGCACGGGGATTGGAGATCGATCCATCGATAAGTAAATATCCGAGATTGGTTTCAATCGCGGATTGTGGATATATTATTAATTTTGGCTGTTAGTCGGCGGGTCCATGGGGAGGGGGGTCCAAGGGAACCAAGCCCTCCCAATTGCGTCGTAACAATTTTTGTTGCTCTTGAATAGAGAAATGCAACTATTTTTTATTTAAATTAAATACTTTTTAAATTCTTAATTCTATGTCCAACCTCTTGTATGAGGACGATCCACTGTGGCCCGGGGTTGTGTTATTATGTTATTTTACAAGCTTTCATTATGTTCACATTTGTATGTAGTGTAGCGAAATAAAAAGATAATTTCTCTACATAACCACGTATAATTTGAAAAACTGTAAAAAAAAAATCAAAATAATATAATGTCAAATATGTGAATAATCTGCAAACAACACAATCACATTACGCTGACTTAAAATCTAATATAATCAAGCCACGTGGGCGTAACGTGCACGTTATTTTAATATACATAAATTTAATTAGGCAAGTCCTTAACATAAAACAAAATCTTGGTAGTTAAACAAATAGTGAAAAAAAACAATATATAATTAGTAAGGGTTTCATTGATAGCAGCAGTAACACCACGAACTAAGCAAATCCAGCAAACAAATTACAGATATATCGGCTTCCATAACTGGCTTAGCGACGTCTTACTTTCGTTTGCTTCCGAGGTTCTTCTTTTCAAAAAGCTTATTTAATTCTTCCAAAATTATTAGTCTATTAAATTTGTTGCATACCTTTCTGTTTGGTGAGGTTTTATAAAGGATTACTCCTGATCATCGCAATCTGCAGACACTAATTCAATCGGATTTTACTTCCATTGAATCTGTCAGAGTAACTACAGCCGAGTGCAGCATCCCATGTTCTAGAAGTTGTTCGAAGCCAAAAGGAACGTAACAGATGTGGATGCCGACGGACAAAAAAACATTAATCGGGCTCAAAAATCTCAATATCACCACCCTAAAAATCTCTTCTTTTCCAGTCCAAAAATCTAACCGGCCAGAACGTAGACAAAAAAGTCTTGTAGCAAATTATGCTACAGTAGGTATAAGTGCTTTTTATTTGAATAAACATACGTAGAATATGGATATGGATGAAGAAAGTAAAATACGAATCGATCGGCAAAAACGCGAATTACTACAACTAAAGTAATATCTGGGTAGTTTTTTTTTTTCAGTATGTAGCTATTATAGCGTATTTATTATACGTGTGTGTTTTCCTATCCTACTAACTACTTAACTCCTGAATAAGTTCAGTGAAATCAATATCTATTGAAATATTTTGTTTATATTGAAAGCACGGACAGTTTACGCTGATTTTTTAAATCAAGTTATTTTTTTTAACTAATTAAAAAAAATAACTTGATTTAAAAAATCAGCGTAAACTGTAAGTACTTAACTACTAATAGTTAAGTACTTATTTTATTACTATCTAGGTAGGTAGGTAGGTATGTACATTATAATTTACCTATAATGATAAGATAACGTTTAGCAAAGCAACGGGTACTAAAACTGTATAGATGTCACCGGATAAATTACATTTTGCCTAAACTTTCGATAAAATGTCAACTGAACATTTGGAATAGGTACCTACCTACCTACTTTTTTACGCATCTAAATTTGATTCCTAGTCTATCTCTCCAAGTCATTCTGAGAAATAGTGGAACAACATAAACTGACGACACGTCGGCGACCTATCGGTGTACGATTCTACAATTTATCGAATTTTCGGTGGAACATAGGGTGCAGGGAGCTTAGGGCTCCCCAACACGGATAGGTTAGGTTCGAATGGTATGATGAGAAGTAGAATGAGCGAACGAAGCGAGCGAGCTACTTCTAGATTTTTTAAACCGTGCAGGCAGAAATGGGACTTCGAGAGATCATAGACTATCAAATGATGCGTATGCCAAATGTTCAGTTTGGAATATACATAATATCTCTTAAGATATTTTATAATCTCGGAATCAAAAAATGGCAAACACCCTGAGGTGTATAGGTACATGACATAAGAAAGACGTTCATTTAAGTGTCATGGGGCGTTTAAATCGATCAAACTTTTAACTGTTTGTTTGTTTTTGTTTTAACATCCGCAACCAACCCCGATTTAATTTTCCGATGACATCGATAGGTAGATACATATGACACCTATTATATATATATTTAAATGTAGTAGATACTTTGTTACTAAACTTAATAGCGCCTACTCGATTTTTACTAGACACTGGGCATGAACTAATACTACGCATGCTCGAGTCGTGACGATTAACGTGACAGGACCGTAGGTATCTAACGTCGTATCGCCTGGGGCAGTATTATTTATTAAGTATACCTTCTGAATAGAAAAGAACATCTTTATAGTTTTTAAAGAATGTGTCACAATCATGTTTCATTACGTTTTATAGTCTATTATAAGTATTATATATGTATATTTTAATAAAATTCAGTACACAACATCAATATTTTGTTATACTTAATATATATTTTATTTACCCTCGTCTGTGCCAACATGGTGCCAACTGAAAACCACCCACTCCCTGACGCCTAGCAAATGCGGAGGTGGTAACCCTTTGGGGTCGGGCACGCTCGGCGCATTCTGTAGGTACTTTCTTCTGCTTTAATTTGTGTTTGTGACCGTTGTGCCGTGTCTGTCCTGCCCCCCTACCCAAGTTGATAATCTGCAATCGTTAACGCTAGTCGAAAACGAATCAAATATATGGGAATGAAATCATCTCAACGTTAAGTCACGAGCTTAGAACAAACGAATAGAAAATTCGTAGTCAATTTCGCATGATTCAAAATGATAGAATGGATTGTTATCATTTGTACAAAGTTCAACGCTACATACTTTGTTAAAATGTTTAAACTAAATGGTTAAAGCATTTAAACGGAGTTTAAATTTTAAACTGTTTAACGTTTGTAGGATCGCATCGACATAGTAGAACGAGCGACCAACTCAGGTGTGTCAACATGGCTACCAACTTATCGTTTTCTACAGTTGCTGACACCAAGGCGTTACCGATTGGAGAACGGAATTCGACACAAAACGGTTGTAACTTGGCTGAATAAAAGTTTTTCGATTCTATTCTACCTGGGACCCAGTTGTTGTCAACAAGTGATCAACCGCAGAATTGTAATTTTAGGTTTTCTAAGAGTAGAAGAGCCCCGTTTGGTTTAGTGATCGAAAGTTCAACACGCAAATACGAGTACAGCGACCGGCTGGCGCGTCGGGTCTCTGTCTCCCTGGGTCCGGTTGTCCAGGGTTGTTCAGCTTTTTCATCTGGGACTTTTCAATAACAAATACAATTATCAATCCACAATGGTTTGCATTCATGATGGATATCGATTCGCCAAATAGGTATCTCATATTAATTCACGATTTAGGCTCGCTACAACCACAACCGTCATAAACATAATGTTCTCGATGTGTATCTCGCAGTCATAAGTAGGTTTGTAGTTAGATGGGTGGGATCAGGGATGCATCAAATAATTTACAACAAATCAATTTTTTAAAATTATTTATTCAGATTTCAATGAGTTATTAAATCAGGATGGCTTCTTGTAAACCACTTATTTTTATATACCAGTCTTGTTTTTCGACTTATTCTAGCAGATGAGACAAAGAAATAGACACACAGACTACTGCATTCACCCGTCAGGACATATTAAGATCAGTGGCCGTACTATTAAGTGCCAATACTATCATGATTCAATGTGAGGGAAAGGGATAGTGCTATTTGTTTTGTGTAACTCCGTCTCTCTCTGACATAGGAATCATGATAGATTTAAGACGTCATGGTAGGGCTGCTGGTTCAGAATAGACCAAGCGACACAAGGCACCATTTTACAGGGTTATTTGAAAAACACTAACAACCTCTTAAGAGGTCATTGCACTCATCAATATGAACAAATTTTACTATGGGAACAAACCTGAAATCGCGAAAAAAAAGTCAGCTGTTCCCTACATAAATGAAGGGAACAGCTGATATTTTTTTCGCGATTTTTTTTTCATAATCATGAGTACAATGACCTCTTAAGAGGCTGTTGGTATTTTTCAAATAACCCTGTATATTCAGAATGTATAGGTACTTACATGAGCCGACCATAATGAGTATTAACAAAGAGACTATCAAAAGAAATGATAGTGCAATAACTAGTATAATCAGTCTAGAGTCGCGAAGTCATTCGAAGATCAGTAACGTAGAGATGGTGAAAAAACTGGTTACCTATTCGGGTCTCTCTAAGCTTCTCGAGTGTGGAACCGCATATTGTAATAACATTGAGATACCGATATGAGAGGCCGCACTCACGGTGCGATCCTACCGTGGCTGTTCGCTGATGCAACCATGAGCATCGCGACAAACGAGGTCGCACGCTCTCAAAGTGAACGGCAGATGGCGATAAGATGACGATTACTTTTGAAACTCACCACAATTACAGCTTCCAGTATAATTGTTCGGACGACCGACCGTGTAGTTAAAAGGCCCGTTTTCATTTTAAATTTATGCTTAAATAAAATCTAAGGCGCGCATTAAAGTCGGAAGCGTTAGGTCATCCCAGGCCCCCCCCCCCCCGGTACTAGTTTACTTATGCATAGAGGGGCCCAAACGCGTGGATTGCATAGGACATGAAGAAGTATTAATCCGGCACTGGATGCACCCCCTGATAAAAATTCTGCTGGCGCCTATGCTAACACTGTGTTTCGAGTTACATTTGCAATCCATAAACACAGTTACACAGTGCCGAAGCTGTTCCATTGAAGTGCATGTTGTGACTATTAGGTATTACCAAATGCTTGTGAATTGTTTATTTCACACAAAAATGCTGCAATTTGACAATAATAATATCGAACATTTTAAAAATTTCAGCCTTATTTATAAATCTAATATTTTGAAGAAATATTCAACCTCTAGTAATCCATCTTCAGGTAAATCACTACAGTGAATTGCGTTCTGTACTTTTGTATTACCGAGTTTTGCCCTGATTGTGTAAGGACGCAGCAATCTAGCGACTTCCTGCCAACAAAGCGTAAAAATAAATGAGATGTATCCAAAATTTCTGCAAAAATGTGCATATTAATAATGTTTTAAGATATCTTACCGGATCAGTTGGGCCAACCAGCTTCCTAAATTCAACGGCAGTGTTTAAAGTTTTATCTTTCGATACTATCTCCATTGCCACGCAAGGTCCACTCGAAAGCTCTTCTACCATACCCTGGAATTTATAAAATCATAGTATTATTTATTACAAAGCAAAGCTTGACTACTTATTTATATAGGGTTATTTGTAAAACAACAACAACCGCTTAAGAGGTCATCACACTCATCATTATGAACAACTTTCACTATGGAACCAACCCTGAAATCGCGAAAAAAAAAACGGCTTTTCCTTACATTTATGTTCGTATAACTAATCAAAGTGTAGGGAACAGCTGATTTTTTTTTCGCGAGTGCGCACGGCTAATAGGAGTATACTTTACCTTAGTGCGTTTCGCTTCGACGCGCGCCGGCTCGCGGCATTTTGCTAAAAGTCAGTTTCATCTTTCGTTAACGATAACTTTATTTTGTTTGTACTAAGAAATGTCAAAATTAAAACAACGTGTTTAATAAAACTCGTTTTAGTTTAATTTGACAAAGTTTGTGCACACAAAGCTTAACACCAACTATCAGGCGGAATGCGTAGCCTTCATCCAAGCGGTCCATGCCATAGAAGCCACGAGAGTCATATAGGTACCTACTCTTATTCGCATACCCTCCGACAGAGCCTCAGTTCTACAATCCCTAGAGAAGAATTATACTAGCTCGAAACTCATACAAGAATGCCACAATGCCCTAGAACGGGTCACGGTTATCAACCGCAACACTGACGCTGCAGTAGATAAAAGGACACAGCGGATCACTAAGAAACGACGCGGCCGATGAGTTTGCCAGAAGGGGATCTGAAACGGTGGCTGATGGACCCGAACCCATAGTTCCACTCCCTTTCACCCAGCTGCGCACCGCGGAACACCATGAACGATGGTGTTCCTCGGTACCAGGCTGCAGGCAGTCCAAGCAGTTTATGCCGCAGCAGATAGAGGCAGCCTACGAATGGTGGCGGGGACCATCACCGAGCACTGCTTAGAGGGCTGTCCATAATACCTATATTATGGACAGCCCTCTAAGCAGAGCATGCATGGAGGAGGAGGAGGGAACGGTATCGCACGTTCTCCTTGAGTACACAGGTGTAACCGAAATTCGGAGGCAAACAATAGGGATACTATTAGGGTAGTTAACTAAAAAAATCTGATTAGTCTGTCAGATGGATTTCCAAAAAATATTGGAGTCGTATTTTTTCTTTTTTCACATAAACAAAAAATGAAGACGTTACGCATTGAAAACTCGTGTGACGTCACTACCCGCTACAATTTTTACCAGGCCGTGACGTCACACGCTCCCACTTCTGATCTTTGATGCTTTTTATCTTCGTCAGTTTTTATAGATTTGATTAAGGAAAAAATACGTGTCCAATATTTTTCTATAATCTAACTGACGGACTAATTAGAATCATATTTTTTAATCAGGAAACATCCCTATTCACTTTCTGAACACACTGAGTGCCTGGACTGATCTGCTTCTGGAGGGAGGTTGGCTGGTTGGACGTTGACGGCCGCCATAACTCACGCACAATGGTTCAACACTAGGAATAAGTGTGGAAACCAAATCCAAATAGATAGATAGATGATGTCGACCCTCATCATCCAGAACCCAGACTTTTTACATAAGATACATTGCTTATGATTGCTTTACAACTGACAATAGTAAAAAACAAAACCACATTTTGACCTCCACTAAGAAAAATGCTACAGTAGTGCTCATCTACATCACTGACTCACCTTATATTCTGGTACAATTCCCTTATACACTTCATAAAACTCAGCAGCATTTATGTTCTCGACAATGACCATGTTGAGAGCTGTGACATTGAATCCTCCATCGTCTATCAGTTCCAGAGCCGCACCGAGTTTCCCCTCCCGGATCGCGTGTGGCTTGATAATGCATAGAGTGCAGTTGGACAGAGTGGCCGTCAACCTTAGCCGCGTTGATCGCATTGGCGGTGGTGGGAAGAAGTAGTCTATATCCTATTGAGAAAAGAGAATTACTAACTTGAATACTCAAATTTAATAGTCATTTATTCGAATTAGGTAAAGACAATCCCATAAAACGCCCACCCTCATGGGCACACCAGCAAGCTGTAAGGAAGAAGTGGCGCAACAAATTCCCAAACGATACATCTGTCTGTTAAGCTAGAACTAGAATAAGTACATTAGTAGGCAAAGAAATTAACATTGTATGATAAAGTTAAATAATATAATGTAGTTAATCTGTCAATTACTTTGTAAAAGTTACTAACATTGTACCAACATAAAAAGTGGTCACGAAGCACGCCCTTGAGACGAACACTTTTATTCCCGGTGTTCCCGCGTACGCCGTGTCCCCGTCCTACAGGGACAGTGGTACTTCAATTAAATATTTAAAATAAAACTATTTACAAAAAAATACAACCGACTTCTACACAAAAAACCAAAAAGTACAAAATAACTTTAATTTCGGAACTCGGTGGTTTTTGGTTGCATTTTCGTTTCTTGAACACCGATTTCGGAAAATAAAGTTATTTTGTACTTTTTGGTTTTTTGTGTAGAAGTCGGTTGTATTTTGTTGTAAAAAGTTTTTTTATTTTTCACTTCTTCGTGGTACAAAGTTTGGAAGTCGGTTGAAAATACTTTCCGTTGTCCCCGTACACTGTCTCCGTTAATATAGTTGAATAATATAAGTAAAAAATATTGCCCACAGACCCCGTTTTTTCTTTTTTAACCGTCAACATACAATTTGAAATAATATACAGCAATGAATTTTAATATACAGGATTTAGACTTGTTTTCAAGTAAGTTTTTTTTTTATATAATGAATTTTATCGAAATAGTAGATTATTGTAAATGATAATGCCCTAAATTTTGCCTAAAAAATAGATAAGTACAAAATCTTAAACTAATTTAATTACATGTTCATTGTTTTAAATTCCAAGTTAAGTTTTCTAGTAACTATGACAACCGGAGTGAATATAAACTGGATGTGGAACTGCCCACGTCGCCCGCGCCTTTGCAGTTGCGGAACAAAAGCACAGATTACAGAGAGACATTAGCTCGTGCAAAATCCTACTCCAGAATTCGAAAAAGGGATCCACTTAGTTATTGCAGTTACTCGTAGTGAACTTTATACATATTGAGAACTGGTGATGTCAGTGAAGGTGTAAACGGGAGCACATGTAAGTAGTTTCTTTTTAATCTATACTAATACTAGCTGCTGCCCGCGACTTCGTCCCCGTGGAATCCCCGATTTTAAAACATTCTTTATCGCTGCTCCGCTCCTATTGGCTTAAGCGTGATGATATATAGCCTAAAGCCTTCCTCGATAAATGGTCTATTCAACCCAAAAAGCATTTTTCAATTCGAACCAGTAGTTCCTGAGATTAGCGCGTTCAAACAAACAAACAAACTCTTCAGCTTTATAATATTAGTATAGATTAAAAAGCTGAAGAGTTTGTTTCCACGGGGACGAAGTCGCGGGCAGCAGCTAGTATCTAAATAAAACTATAATATTTTTGCTAAAAAATTATTAAGTATGTACTTGCAGTAAAACTTCTGTAGAGTAAAATAATAGTATATATAGTATAGTATAGAATATATATTAGTATATATATAGTAGAGAAAAATATTTTTGGAAGTCGTCAATTTCCAATAGTGATCAACAATGTCCGGAAACTCTCAGCCAGGTCCTTCAAGAGGAAGAAGTAAATTAGAATGTAAACATAGAAAGGGAGGCGCAATACTTCTAATGCTGGACACCAAAACAAAAAAGACTATGTGTAAAAGTGGAGCAGAAGTGTGGGAACATCACAACGAGCATCTAGCCTGGTTGTTGGAACATCACTTGTGAAAGAAAAATAAGTGCCCTGGACTGGAAACTATAAAAATTAAATAAAGTAAGTAATTTTAAAAAGTAAATCAGAATATCAATTTAACTTCTAAGTTACAATCTGGAGTTATCTAATCAATAACAACCACTGAAATCATCCATTCTTGTGGCTATTTACTATTATTATTATTTTTAGGCAAGTGATTGTGATACTACTAGGTACTATAATTATGTATTTATAAAGATCTAGTTGTTATTTGTATAAATTTAATTATTTGTTTTTATTTTTATCTCAATTAAAATTCGAATATAAATATAGTTTTGACAGAATGCAGATTTAAGAGGACAACGACTTGTGAAAAGTTTACTTCCTGTTGTCCCCATTAGCCGAATGTTGTTTGTTTGTTGTTTGTTGTTATGGGGACAAGTGGAAATAAATTTAATCAAGTTCTGCTGTCCGCGTGATGGGGATATGGCATAAGGGACACCGGGAATAAAGGAAACAAACATTCTCTCACTCTTCTTGTACCCAAAAAGAGAGTTCTGTGCTCTAGCAGTGAGAACATTATTGGTTGATTTACAAAGTGCAATGATTAAAGATTTAAAAAGATTACTTACAAATGCTGCTTCCTCTGCAGATGCTGAAGCATGTACACAGTTTCTCACAGGATCAACACCATATAGAGCCCTTATAGTGCCCGGTGCAGCTTTGTGAGGATCTTTGTCGCCAAGAGTATCTATGACCACAGAAACAGCATCTTTCCCAACTAACTCAACTCCATAGACCAATTGATTAGTAAGGTGGTCCAGTAAAAATCTGTAATACAACATTTTAAAGAAAACTAACTCATCATAAATTATTGTTGCAATATTTAAAAGTGAAGAAGAAGTGCTAAATTATTTCCTGAAGTATGTGAGGGACAGGACAGTGGAGCTAGACAAACATCAAGAACCAATGTATTGGGACAACTAGAATATGTCTCTTGTGACTCTTCTGAGCTCTGACAAGACTTTTTATTTTACAAGACTGATTCAGGAAATTAGTGCTGGTGCTTAAACAACAGCATCAAGTTGATCACATTCCCTAATTATAACACATTCTTAAGTATTTCAATTTAATATACTTGAGTTAATTTATGGTTACCAACTTACGGATATGTAGGGTTAGTTACTTCTGCCCGATATATATTATCAATATCATTAGGTGTGAGACATGCTTTTTTCATCTTAGAAAGACGGAGTCCATGTTCTTGGAACTGAGTCAAAATCTTGCCAGCAATCTTAGTCGGCAATGGTTTGATCAGTATAAATGTTCTGAAAACAAAATGTAACTGAATTATTCTGAATTCAAAAAAGGGAACTAAAGGGACAAGTTGTTCATAGTTTAGAATCACCTGAATGAAACATTCTTGCTTTAAATATTCATAGATAATTTACTTACACTTGCATATCTTTGTGCAATTTCTTTCTTGTGTCTTCACAGGCGAAATCTACGATTTTTATTAAGCGACCTAGAATGTACAGGGTGCACCCAATATAAAAGTTATCTAAAGTGATGCCATTTACTTTGACCCTTCTCACAAAAGTTTTCCGAGTTCTTAAATCGAACATTTCAATTGTTTCGTCAGTAGGGTAATAAAACACATTATAACGGCGAATAAGGCTGGCCTGATTATCATACCACTCTCCGATAAACGAGTATTTTTCTCTGTAAGCCCCTTCCTAAAAATATATTTAGTTGATTACTTTCAAAAGTAGTAAATACAAAACAAACAAATGTAACAAAATATCATCTGCAACCAGAAACACCACTTTACCATTTTGCTTTGTAGAATGTTCGTATGTAATCAAAACATTTAATAGATCATATCAAAATCTCGATGCATTAGCGTAAGTTGAATAAAATATAACATTAATGTAAAATTTACAGAGCCATCAGTTGCATTGCAAACAATCCACCACATAAACAAACAGACGAAGTCCGAATCCGAACCATTGAGGTAGGAATTCAATGATCCCTTAGAGTATAGAATATATAGAGATGCCGTAATGTTCTATATCTTATTTGCTTATACAAATATCTATTAAATCGATACAGAAATAAGAAACTACACTTTGTCTCTTTTTAACCAATGAGTTTTCACATTTGAAGAAAGAGACGTCACACTATTTGTTTTGTCTCTTCCTGACAACATTTTCACATATCCGTCAATGTACGTATCTCGCGTGCCATCCGCCATTGTTTGGGCCCGTGGTTTTGAAGTACGTCAGCTGTCAAGTGAACAACAACATTGGGTTTAAATTACGATTTTTAGGGATAAAAACGCTCCAAACTAAATTGTATTGTGCTGTGAGTGTCTAGTGGAGCAAATTGAATATGCCTACGTGTGCAATAATTCAGTGTGGTGCAAGGAAAAACCCCAATCGAGCCTAATTAAACATGCACAGGTTAGTAGCCGTATTTTAAGAAAAACTTTATCATACTGCTATTTTTTTTGTATAACTATCCTTGTTTTATTTATAGAATCAAAGTTCCCACATGTACATACAAATTATTTCTGATATTTACCTCTATTTGCTAAATTTATATCATGTTTTGTTTACAATAGAAATGACAATTCAAAATAGTGATGTCTTTTATTAAATAAGCTATCGATAAGAAAGTTAATTTTTTTTAGTTTGTATTATATTTTGTTGAGTAGGGTATCAAAATGAAGGGCTTGAAGAGACGATTTTGAAAATAAAACTAACAGAATAAAAATAAAAATAGTGATAGTACTAAAACGACAATATCAATTCGTCATGCAGTAGGTGGTGGTTATTTAGTTCACTCTGATTTGTTCCACTAACTGCATCAAACTGAAATAAACTTGCATGTTTTTTATTTACACAGGTTCCCTAAAAATGAAGTACTATGCCAAAAGTGGCTTGTGAAAAGCTATCCTTAAGAAACTATTTTAATAAATTAACATTGAATAATATCGATGGTCAAGTTTTTTTTTTCTGAAACAAACGAAGGGGTACGTTTTCGGATATAATAACAGTTACATTACATTTATTTAAATAAATGTGTCTTTTCGGTCAGAATTATGGTTTTTCTTCTCCTACTTGAACGAATGAACGGTAATTATAGGTCACAAGTTGCCAGAAGTTATTTAAGAAGTAGTTATATGTTAATAAAATTGTTATACATGATTTAGTTCGTAATGTGATTTAGAAGGCCACTTTTAGTTTCTATAAAATTAAACTCAGATTTCAATGGATAGTTCACAATAATTGGTAATGGTTGGGACTTTCAAAAGTGCCTAATAAATATCTCACTAACATTAGGCATTTACTTTGACCTGGTGATATATTATAGTGAATAAAGGTACATTTTTCATATTACTTTGTTGTTTTAATCCTTTTAATACCTCAGTGTTAGTATCTTTCTACAATATTTATACTCTATAGGCCGAGCCTACGTAAAACGATCGCCCGCGCGGTCCCTTACAAAAGCGCTCCGTTGCGGCCCCTTTTTGCTAAGTAACAAATATTAAGTTTTCCATCGACTCTACACATGCACACCTTTAAAGTTGAAATAGCGATACTGAGGGTCAGAGTAATCTTTATGAACAACTTTAAATGTAGAACAGAACCTGAAATCGCAAAAAACCTCGGTTGTCCTTAAAGTCACTCGCAAAAACAAAATTCGAAGTCAGTCAGTCGCTCATAAAATGTAGCTTCTCACCCCTTGTAATCTAATCATCCAAAGTTTAATAGTATTGATAGTAACAAAATTAAATGTACCATAAGAAATGTTAGTAACTCTGGTATCGATATCGATACTTTTTGGTTTTGATTACTTATGTGCTTCCCTAGCAATGGCCGCCATCTCTTGGGCCAGATTTATAGTAGGTATGCACGCGTATTTCGTAGGTATTTCTGGTCCATATTATTGTAAGGTCTTTGAATGATCCGAACACATAACGGACAGATGTTTGGTTTGACATTGACAGTAGATATTTTCGAAAATTTTCGTCATGGATACAAGGTCCTTCAGTCGCAGTTTTTAGTTTTTTGGTAAAATAAAGTTTTACATTAGAATGCGAACTTACAATATTCAATTTTTTGTTGTTATTACCAGCAAATATATTTAGTCAGGTTTCTCGGCAAGTTAAGCATAGGTAGTCTATACTACAAAAGAATTCTCAGCACCACTTTACTGAAATCGCTGTATTGCTTCAATTATAACATTATTACTTGTGTCACAAAATTCTCCGGCTTCAGGTAAGATGGTGGTCAAACCATAAAAGGTCTAAGAACAGTTAATAGTATGTTTGACAATCTGTCAATATCTTACAGGAATAGATTTTCTGAAATGTGCTACCCCAGCACAGACAATCATGCCACTCATGACTTGTCAAGCAAGCGACGCATGGAAAGTCTACACAGTAGAAGCCATACAGTAAAACAACTTTATAATTGTTTAAATCTCATGTATTTTCCAACTAAATGTCATGTTTGGTCTTTAAAAACATAATATATAAACCACAAATTCTGTCTTTCACAGATCTGGTAGAATGAAGCAAATGAGAAGAACAGCAACTTTTAACTTTAGACTGTCAGCAAGGTTTAACTGCAGTAAATATATTTATTTCATTTATTCTTGTAATCATTTTTTATTACAAAATCATTCCCCTCAATTTCAATTTTGTCATACATCCATTTTCGATTAGTTCTGAAACAAAATTATGAATCGTTAGAACAGCATTTATTGAAGATCATCACATTCCAGGACAAAGGCAGGAGGAAAGTTAAACTTTTATGAGAGACCAGCAGTGCCCTGTGGTTTCACCCACGAAGTTCCCGTTCCACTGGGAATACAGGAATAAAATGTAGTCTATGTTACTTAATGATAATGTAGCTTTCCATTGGTGAAAAACGACACTAATTCGATACAAACCAACAAAAAATAAATCTTAATTATAGTTAAAGCATGCAGTTTCACCTCTCAGTCAATTTCAATATTTTATACAGATGACTGGTAATTGATGTTATTACTATAACTATTATAATTGTTATCAAAGAAAATACCATTGCTTTTAAATGGTCATTTGAATATGCAGAGTGGAGGATTTTACCCTTAGCATTTTATGGTTGTGAGATGGAAAGTTTATGAAAAAACTTTAAAACATCAATCAACCAATATAGACCTCAACTTTTCAAGGTCAAAATTGTAGTAAATCAGGTCTATTATAAAACCTAGTAGAAGGTATTCACTCAATTATTATCAGTCAGCCATATAATCTATACTAATATTATAAAGCTGAAGAGTTTGTTTGTTTGAGCGCGCTAATCTCAAGAACTACTGGTTCGAATTGAAAAATTCTTTTTGGGTTGAATAGAGGAAGATTTATCGAGGAAGGCTTTAGGCTATATAACATCATGCTGCGAGTAATAGGAGTGAAGAAAAAATGGAAAATGTGGAAAATACGGGGAAAATTATTCATCTTTGAGGGCTTCCGTTGCGTGCGCTGCAAAAACGGTTCAAGATACGAACAAAATATGTAGGAAAGAATTATTCCTCTTAAAGGATCTAAAAAAATGTCTGTGACAGTATATGTCTATCTTTTAAGATTAACTCACTAGAACTGTTTTTATGGTAATCAGATTTGGTCGAAAGGGATAAAAGTTTGTATTCAACTTTGTCAATTTTAAACCAATCGGGCTGAGAGTTTCAAAATCGGGGTTAAAGTAACTATTCCACGCGGACGAAGTCGCGGACAGAAGCTAGTGCTTTATATGTTTGAATAGCGCTGATAACTACATTATTAGGGTGCATTCCCTAAATAGAATAGCAGGTACTTAAATCTTCATTTTAAGGATAGGAACTCATCAAATGACTTCTTCCAATGTGGGCGGACCGGAAGGGAGTGTTAGACTCTTACTGACTAATACCCATCCATGTTCCTCCAAACCCCTTGTAAGTTCCAGGGCTGCAGCGACTGTTTCAAACAAACTCTACAACAAGAACTTAGGTATACAGTCCCTTAAAGCTTTAAAAAATAAGTTATATATACATTATTACCTGCATTCATGTCCACACTTGCATGAACTACACTTTGAGCATGGGAAGTGACATCCTGGGCAGGTTTCATCTAAACAATCACACAAATCTTTGCCTGTTCCTGCAATTTGGCCACGTTCATTGTATATATTATTGCTTTTGCGGCTGAAATAGTTGGGACTTGATTTAATTATATTCATAAACAATGAAAAATATAAACAGTAGGAAAAAATTATATACTTACTTTAAAAAATAACTTTTACGATTAAGCTTGCGCCTTTCCCGAGCTGATGTTTCTGGGTCAAAGTTATCCAAGAAATTCATTTTGCTAGTATTACTCTGAAATCGTGGCGTGATTAATAGATTTCTTACAGGAAGAAGGTAAGTATGGTCCAACGTTTGATGTGATACAAAATAAATTTGGTCGCACGCTATGCAATAAGTGTATGTTGAAGATGAATACACTATATGACAACACACTTAACGAACGACATCAACGACAAGATGTGAGCAGTGAAATAATATTATATAGAGTTATGTTACCAAATGGGCATAGGTATTCGTAATTTAATAGTCAACATAGATGTTTTGTTGTGTGACTGACAGTGACATTTGACTGACTACTGTCAACGTAACGATAATAGGTAATAATATCTACGGAAATAGTAATTACAATCATTTTCATAGTACAGTCAATACACAAACAATAGATAGAAACATTACCAATAATTTATCACGTCTTCTAAAATGTGACAATGTATGCTCTACCATTAAAAAACTATGTCTGTGACATTTTTTTCTAAATGACCTAAACATCAAACTATCAAAACTATATAGGTATTGGGTAGAATAATTATGTGATATAGAGAGAGGTTGAATCCAAACAAAATTACCTTTTATTAAATGATATTCTACAAACGTAGTTTACTCGATAGAAATTGTAAAAAAAAAACGTTTTTCAGTTACGTTTACGTGCGATTAAGTGATTACAGTTTATTGCTCGCGAGTGTAGTCTGCGATTCTTAGCACCAAAAAACTAAATACGTGTCTTAAAAGCCTCAGTAGCCAGGTCATTTACATCCAAAAAAGGAAAAATGTTGACACTTGACATTGACATTAACAATCAGACAAAATTTTCAATCGCGCGCGGTACGCTTTTCGTCGATATCAATCGAAAAATTATCTGCATACAGTTGTTTTAATGTGTTATTCTTTTTTCTCCTATTATCTATCTCTCTGAATCACAATGGCTGATACAAGCAACAAAGAATCATCGGTGACCAAAGTCCCAATGATTTACGTTTGTGGAGGTACCATCAGTGTTTTCTTTGTTTTTGTCTGATCTGATTGTATCTGACGTCAGTGGTGTTAGGTTTGCTTTAGTCAGTTATCGTTTACTTGGAATAATTAATTGCATGATTTTAGACAAACAGGAAGCACATATAATTGTTGGAAAGTAGGTATAGTAGGTACTTCATTTTTGGGCTTTTGGAGTTTCTTCTCATAAATTAAGTTTAAGATATTTAGTCTATGACTCCAGAAGGTTTCTTGGACCATTTGTATAATTATATCCCACTGAAAAGTTGATGTGTCCCTTCTGTGTTATCCATTTTTGTCAGCCTTTAATTTGCAATACCTAGAAAAGGTTTAGAATGATTTATAGACTTATTATACAATAACGTATATTAAAATTAATTTGCAGAATGCCATCGGGAGAATGAAATCAAACCAAGAGACCCAATAAGATGCCGTGAATGTGGTTATAGGATAATGTACAAGAAACGAACAAAAAGATGTATCCTTTTAATAAATGAGTTGACTTTCTTTTTATACTTGTGCCAATGGATTTATTTTTTGAGCACTAATGGGCTTTTAAATTATCACTAACATTATCAAAAATACTTTAATTTATCCCACTTCCATTTTTTAAACTAGCAAGAGTGTGTTTCCAATATGCACAATTTTTTTTTACAAAATCGAACAATTGTTTGATTTTGTAATAAATATTTTTATGCTTGGCTGGGTCTTAGTTTCATTTTGCTGCTTCATTATGTGTATCACGTGTTCAATTTGCATGTTTTAAGTGATTGTTTATTTTTGTTCTTTACTAATTATTTTGGTAAGTACACTTTCTTATACTATTTATGTTTGCATGTCATTCTATGACAATACTCGTTGCAAAGTGAAATAAAATACTTAAACATATTGAGTATATTGACCATCTACCTCGTCTGCACTGTACGTTAAGTGCACATGAAAATAGAGTTATTCTTTACCTAAATTTTAAACAGCAGATTTTTATGCAAACTAGTGCAGAAAAAAAGAAAGAATGATATTTATTTATCACAATATGTACAATTGTACATACACATACATGAAACACGCATGACACATGGAAAATTAAAAAAAAAAAATTAATATTGATTAATTGTTGTACTATGTATTTACAAGATTGCATGTTATCTTCCTTTGCATGGCAACACTGTCAACAACAGTTGGACATCTCCAAGTATTGCATTTAATCTAACAATCTTTGGCTGCTTTCACTCAGTACACCAATTTCGTATCACCCTTAATCATAGTTTCAACCTAATCTAATGGTTGTGGAAAATGGATGTTTAAAAAAGTGTGCTTTTGCAATTATCCTGCAGCTTAATTTTTTTTTTTATAACTAAATGTATTTAATGCTTAATTATGTTCTTTAATACCAAAAATGCTATTATTTAAATCCTATCACAACTTCACAACTGACTGATTTTTCATTAACCGACTTCTAAAAAAGGAGGAGGTGAGAACCTCCTCCTTTTTTAGAAGTCGGATATTTGTATTTTTTTTTATGTTTGTTCGCGCATAACTCCGTTGCTTGCCAACCGATTTGAAAAATTCTTTTTTTTTGTTGAAAAGGGTATACTTCCCAAATGGTCCCATGAAAATTTTATCGAAATCGAACAAGCGGTTTTTGAAAAATCAAAAAAAAAATTCAAAAAAAAGAATCTAAATTGTTTACATTTACGATCTTTTAGTTTACTCTGCATTGGAGCAGTGCGTTTTTAAACCGACTTCTAAAAAGGAGGAGGTTCTCAATTTGGATGTTTGTATTTTTTTGTTCATCAGATCTGATGATGAAGCCAAGAGATGAAACTAGAGACAATGTATCCTAGTCGTGTTTGGGTTTGTTGGAATTGTAACGGTATGCACTTTCCAGGTGAACCACTGATAAAAAATAGAAAATTTTCTTCATTCAAAATATCATCCTCCGTATATATTAATGTTTGTACATAATTCCGTTATACGATGATCGTAATCTTCTTGGCTTTCAGTGGCCAATCGAGTACGAATTAAACTAAGGCGACGATTATAACCTTCTTGACTTTCCTAATTCAATCTACGTAACATTAGGTCCTCTGCTTTGCAAGTCTGTTTTCGCGCTGGTCAGGGTTCCCATTCAAAATGCGTTGAGCATTTCTTTCTCTAATTTCTTTTAAGCGTTTTCCTTTTTCATTCTCAGTTTCAGTTCCACGCCGTTTTCTCATACGAGAAGCATCTTTACTCGGTCTACCCATATTTTAAAAGATTAAAAATATGTCACTAAAAATTAACAAATAAAATTATTTTTTTGCAAAAAAAAAACACCGACCAAAAAACCCTAGATGCACTAAAAAGTTAAAAATAATTCTATAACCTACCTATATTAATAAACCTAACCTAACCTACGATTAACCTATAATAAAATTTAACATTTTTTTGGAGTCGGTGCCAAGCAATATACGGTACCTAAATGACTATATACCTACAGACTAAGACCAGAAAAATAAAACATAAATCTTACCCTAAATATTAAATCAAATCGGAAAACAACAAAAATACTTTATGATAGATTACCTAATCTATACTAATATTATAAAGCTGAAGAGTTTGTTGGTTTGTTTGTTTGAACGCGCTAATCTCAGGAACTACTGGTTCGAATTGAAAAAATCTTTTTGGGTTGAATAGACCATTTATCGAGGAAGGCTTTAGGCTATATATCATCACGCTAAAGCCAATAGGAGCGGAGCAGCGATTAAGAATGTTTTAAAATCGGGGATTCCACGGGGACGAAGTCGCGGGAAGAAGCTAGTACCTAATATTTAGACACAAAGAAAAAATATACTAACGTTAATGTAAGAAATTATCTTTTTTTGTTTTTGTTAAATGGTTTTATTTACAAGTACCTACACATTTTGTTTTTTTAACGGTTATATTTAGCTTGCCCTGTTTACTTTTTTATTTATTTGAGTCAAATCTAGTAATTGGAATTTGTTTTAGTCTACCCTAATAACTAGAAATCCTTTGGGGCACCCAACTGCCCAGCGCGTAATCGAGTGAGAAAGGTATAGACAAAAAAACGCATTTATATGTCTACAATTTGTATAGGGATATAATTCATGAATCACTATCACTATTCAGACAATATTTGATTTATTATCCTTAACTACCTACCATTTCAGTGGTCGTGTTTGATGCTCGTTGAACAAGAATGAAGAATGGATCCACTATAAGTACCTACATGTGTAAGAATTATTGTAATTAAAAACATGAAAAATAAAAGGCTCTTATTGATTATATTGTTTTGTTTCTGTAATGTAGTGTCCGTGAAAGTATTTTCAATCTTATACTATAGTAGTCAAAATCTTAAATCTCTTATGTACCTACCTAACTGTATTTATTTCAAGGTAAAATAAAGAAATGCAGATTTTTTTTTTTTAAATATAGTTGTTGTTAAATGTTTACCGCGAAACGAATTCACTTTTCATACGAAATACGGCTTTTTATGAAAAAGCGTGCAAAAACCTAATTAAACATATGGTGTTTTTAAACGAGTGTCTTCGTCGTTGCGATAAACACCATATTTTAATTATTTATTTCGTTGCGATATTCTTGAAAATTTGTTGCACATATTTTTAGCTGCAATAAATTTCGCGGTCTGTTGACGTACCTACTCTTGATTAGATGCAGCCCCATTAAAAAACTCGTGTTTCGTTTAAACGTTGAAAATTCTTTCGCGGTCACCCTTCAGTTCCTCGGACTACAAAAACATTCTATGCATTCCTAATTTTATTTAAAGAACCAGCTCATGATCCCATCCTTTCCTGAAATGACTTCAACCATGTACCTCTAGTCGAGTACCAAACTACCAATGAATCTTAAAATCAATAGACCTACCTATTAATTTTAAGATTCATTGATAGTTTGTTAGATGAGAGAAGGTACCGGTATTAACAATGATGATAGTATTTCTGCAATACATAAAAATTATATTTGGTGTGCCGGTGTACGTTACTCCAGCAGAAAAACGGCTCCTAGAGTGATATGATTGTACGCATAATTAGTGCGTAATCCCTAAATCTGCTGTGAATTTCGTTCCCACTGGAAAATTCTAAACGAATGATCGGAGAGAGAAATATGCATTCTCAGAGAACTTATATTTGAGCAAAATATGCTCCGAATATATAATTTGTTCTTCTTCAGGTTTTCGAGATATTGCATTTCCTGGTACAGTAAGGTTTTGTAGAAATTCAGCGTGCACGTGTATTTTTATAAACGATGTTGAATACTGTACTGTATTTCGAATACTGGTTAAGCTAACGGTTGTTACAGCTGCTACGAAATAGTAGGTATGTATGTAGTAAGACCCAGACCCGCCTAGCCCCTTCCCCACTTCTCTATGAAATACCTTTTGGTGGGCTAAAATTTTTCGTAGGTCACTCAGGTATATAAGTTCTTAAAATAGTTATAAATAGGCATCTACGCATGTAAGTAATTTAAAGAAAATTATAAAACTTCCTCTAAATATTGTAGATGTCTTATTATATATTAATTTTATTATATTATTTGTTTGTTAATTATAGTAGTATATTTTGATTCGATTAATCATTGTAACATGTAATCTTACGATTTTCGAGTAATTAAAGTGTAAATTTTAATAAATAGCTCAAAATTGTATATAATAATTTAAAAAAAATCGAATTCGAGTTTTTTTTAGACTTTTTGCAGTTTTGAGAAGATTTACCATAGTAACATTTTTTTTCCACCGTCGGAAAGTAGAGATTTCATCGAACAGAAAGCATACCAACTTTAAGAAAAAAGCTGATATTTGACGGGTGAATTTTCGATTGAAAATTAGGGTGCTTTTTCGATATTATGTAATTCAAAATAAGGTGAAAAAAATAAATATTTCTAATCAAATAAATTACAGCGTATTTGGGACATAAAAAGGTAAGTTTTCACCAAATTTCGTGACAAAAATAAATTGAAAAGGAAAAAAATAAAAAACCAAAAAACTTGTTTTTTTTTTAATCTTGCACAAATTTTGAGGTTACGTGAAAAAAGTGTAAATACAAAAGTTTTAGATCTTTTTATTACCTACAACTTAGCCATTTGACTTTTTTCCATAGGACGTTTAGTTTTGCCGGAAATCGAGATAAACCGTTTTTTACCCTTAAAAACTCACCCCCATCCCCTTCCCGACCTCAGATCGCTCGTAAATTATTTTTCCTTTCATTTTTATAATATTCCCAATATTTTAAGGTTTAATGTAAAACGTTTATCTATATATTATTGAATTAATCATGTTATATTTCAAAATTATTCTACATTGTCGTAAATGTGGAACAATTTTGAGATACCGAGAGAGATTTAAAAAGACATGCAAAAAGTGTAATTCTCGTAAGTTTGGGAAAAAGCTTGTTTTAAATAGTCGATCTTAATTATATGACCACCATTGTATGTTATTATAATACATTAATTGGCCTCTCAGAAGGCCAACCCTACGACCGAGTATAACATCTTTGCTTATGTGAAAGGCAGGATTTTCTTTTTTCTCTTTAAATGATTTCGTGCTCTGGGCGTGTTCTCCGCCCGTGTTCCTGCTAAACTGCCGCGTACCGTGCATACGGATAAAGCTACTGTTTGAATATTTTCATAAAATTGCGTATTTATTATATTATATGCTACTCCGTTATGAGCGTTACTCGAATTTTTGTTATAAATATTGTATCCAGGTATCCTAAAATTGTTATCTAGTACCCTTTGCGTTCTAGGGCCGCGGTGACTCTTGAACAAATTCCGCAACCCTGTCAGGCACTGGCCCAAGCGGGTCCCATCTTCTATACCAACAGCTCTTTGAACCGCGCATGAAACACATATTTTGTTCTCGTACTGTATTTCTGGCCCCCAAGTCTGCTATTTTTATAAATTCGTCATTTCAACACGATCACATTGTCATTTTGCTAAAAGTTCGTAATCTGCTAAGTTCATAATGGTCGATCATTGGTCGGTCAATGGTCTCGTAATACTTTTTGATAACCGATCATTAAAAGCAATGACTGCATAATGACGTTCTAATGGTAGGTTACTGATCAAAGGAAGTGTCAAGATTACCGCATACGTCTGTCATTCATTTGTCATTATGTACGAGATTACCATTCTTTCAATGGAGTGTCAGTGGTTGACCATTGGAAAGTCATAATGACGCTTTTATATTGGTAGATTACGAAACTTGTCAAAATCGACCATTATGAGATCAATGATAGACCATTCTGACACTATTGTAATAGCAGACTTGGGGCCCAAATCTACTTACTATATTCTGTTATTGACGAAGTACATAGTACCTACACAAAAATACTATTTTTTCAACACCGATCTCTAACAAACAAATTATTTGAAAAAATCATGAACGTGCCTAAAGAAATATATTAACTTTTGATACCCTAACGTATCTGTCTTACTGCGTTCCTAACGACCTATGTTAGTTGGCACGTTGCCTTTTCGAGGCTCTTCATTGTCCTCATATAACGTTTTTTGAATATGAGGACCATGTAGATCGAAATACTACGTTATTTGGCAGTTTGAATTCTTCTGGAGGTCTCTTTTCATAGTCGTCTTTTAATAATATTCTCCCAACCTTCCATTCTATGTGAAGACAGCTTACTCCTGTACGTTGTTGAACTCCAGCACATTCCATTTGTTCTAAAAAATGGATGCCAAATAACTTGCACTAATATTCTTTTATTCTTCACACACAAAACCGGTTTAAAATAAATTATAGTGCAAGAGAGAGTCCGAAAATATTTAAGTTAAGACGTTAAAATGTTAAATAATATTTAGTTAAAATGGATAGAAGCCTTTCAAACTTTAAAAGCATCGACAAAAGCAAACTAAACACATCAAAAGTATCTAGGGATCAACATATATTTTTGCAATAACTTTTCTCCTGATTGATATTAATTAAAATTTTCTTTAAGGATTCATCAAATAAAGTGTTTTCGTTTGTCACAGTAACGATAAACCAAGTCACCTTTGCATTAATAAAGAAATTTGCCATTTTCCTAATAAAGGGATTTTTGACATTTGAACCACTAACATTAAAGTTCGAAAAAAAGACTGAAATAACAGTTTTCTTTAAAATTTTACTGGGTAACTTAAACAATTAATAATCCGTGTTTCTACCGCGAACACTAACAACACAAGAACATCGGTTTGGCATACTCAAAATGAGTTCATCCAAATCACGCTGTGGAATGGCCGCCCATGTTCGTTGCAACAACAAAAAAAGGTCTTCTTGCGACTGGATACCCTCCATATTCGGCAGAGCTCTTCTCTGTAGCATATCCCATGCATGCTCAATCGGGTTCAAGTCTGGCGACTGAGCAGGCCAGGGCAGGACATTGATGTTAGCTGCGGCGAGAGTCTGTCTTACAACTCTTGCGGTGTGCGGTCGTGCATTATCATGCATTAACTGAAATAAGGGACCGATTTGCACTTGTAGAGGAACGATGACGTCTGATACAATCGTCTCAGCATAAATTTGAGCGTTGAGGTTGCCTCTGATCCAAATCAACTCAGTTCTTCCGCCGATCCAAATACCCGCCCATACTATGATGGTTCCACCACTATAAGGATGGACTTCCTGGCAGGATTTTAATCGCTGTTGGCGTCCAGGGGTTCTCCAGTGTCGTATACGTCTTGTATCCGGTCTCATACCAAAACGAGACTCATCAGAAAAGCACACGAAACGCCATTGTTCTTCTGCCCAATTTCTGTGTTCAAGAGCCCATTGATATCGAATCCTACGATTGTGCATTGCTATAGGTGGTACCCGTAGCGGTCTTCGGGAATGAAGGTTCACTTCATGCAAGCGGTTTCTGATTGTTTGGTCGCTAATTAAGTTCCCTGAAGAGTGATGAAGCCTCACGGCTAACATCATGGCGGTTATTGTTGGAGCTCTTCGAGTTAAGATTTGAATGTATCGGTCTTGTCTCCGTGTGGTGCAGCGATACCGTCCTCCATGGCGCTCAGCCAAGGTAAGCGAAGAGCTCTGCCGAATATGGAGGGTATCCAGTCGCAAGAAGACCTTTTTTTGTTGTTGCAACGAACATGGGCGGCCATTCCACAGCGTGATTTGGATGAACTCATTTTGAGTATGCCAAACCGATGTTCTTGTGTTGTTAGTGTTCGCGGTAGAAACACGGATTATTAATTGTTTAAGTTACCCAATAAAATTTTAAAGAAAACTGTTATTTCAGTCTTTTTTTCGAACTTTAATGTTAGTGGTTCAAATGTCAAAAATCCCTTTATTAGGAAAATGGCAAATTTCTTTATTAATGCAAAGGTGACTTGGTTTATCGTTACTGTGACAAACGAAAACACTTTATTTGATGAATCCTTAAAGAAAATTTTAATTAATATCAATCAGGAGGAAAGTTATTGCAAAAATATATGTTGATCCCTAGATACTTTTGATGTGTTTATTTACTTGCGAATGACGTGGGACATTAGATTGGAAAGTGGTACGGCTATGAGCCAAAATGATAGGTATATGATTAAATTTACATATGTAGTGGAACACTCCTGCTAAGGGTACGTTATCTACTACAGCACTGGATGATAGCTCCTTTTACACTACACATATTTGTAAATAGTATTTTTTTAGTAGGCGATCTAGAGTGCGACATACCTCATTCGAAAGCTCCTCTAATTTTATAAAATTGGGATGAGCCCTAGTGAAAACATGTAGAATGGGATCAGCAATAAAATTGTCACATTAAATAACTCAATGTATTATTATTATGTAACTCCTTTATTACAAATTTCTTGCAACAATTTAGTAAAATTAATCCCCTTTCGATATAATATACATCAAAAAAATTATATCTATAATTCTACCATAATCACGAGTACACCATTTCCTCCAAACATACCGGTCCAATAATGTAAAATAGCTATATTAGAGTATATTGTGGCACAATGCCAGCGAACTCACTCGGTACCTACGCAAATTCTCGGGTTTTATTTTAAAGGGTAATATACATTACTTTTGTACTTAACATCGATTTATAATGCATATTACAAAACAGAATAATTGTGTCATACTTAAATAGATATCAGTCATCATACATTATTATGTACAACAAAAAGCATACGGTGGAAAATTAATCATAGCTTTGTGAGTTACGGTAGCATTGTGCCAAGCTGGCAACACTTACTGGAAAAATTACAAATTCTAAAATGGCCCTTACTTTTTAATATTGGAAAAGAAGATACTATGTCGTTCATCATTACACTTAAATAGGCCATTTAAATGGGATTATTAGGTACATTAAAGTTAATACAGTAAAAAGTTGTATTTTTTTTTCTATTTTATAGGGTTCATGATATGGTTATATATATGGATAAGTAATACTTATTATTTACATAAACAACACATTTCTGTTCAAATTTCCGCTGCACTGCACGTGACCTTCATATTTTTCCGTTAACTTTGATATGCCTAGCAAGCCTCAGTTTAAACCCAACAAAGAGTTGAAATGTTCATAAAATTCACTTTTTTTTTGTTGTTTTAGCATGCTGCACGCATAATCAACCATTTATTTATGATTAAATGATTATTGTAAAAGGAATAGATCCTTGTTAAAGAAAAAATACAAATGCTTTAAAAACACTGGTCTTACTTCATAAATAACAGTTCTATAAATCTTGTCTAACCTTATATCCTATGTAAGTATATAAAAAACGTTACGAGCCATACTGTATACCCTATATAACTGTTAAACATCGTGACTTCTTGTTTTGTATGACGCTACCCCACGAACAAGCGCGAGTCATTCGCGTCATGACCTCTTACATGCAATCTGATTGGCGATTTAGAAAAACTCTTATGATACACCAAATTGGTAACACTTTTATAAGCATGCAATGTGTATACTAGACAACTACATTTGTTGAATCTAGGGACAGTTTACCATTGACAGTTAGAAAGTCAACGAAATTAAAATACGATATTAAACGAGTCATTTACTGCGGAATTTTATCTGGAAGTATGTGTGAGTTAGTTGGTGTAATTCCATCCTGAATGAATGTACTAAAACCAAATATCTAGAAAAAGTACTATTTTTGATATGGAAGACTTCGACGATTTTTGTATATCTAAATTTAGTTTATGGAATTTGATATGCCAATTAATTATTTTAGATAAAAGATTTGGAAGTAGATTTTACACAGTGTAAATACATCATAAGTATATACTTTATAAAAAATACATACAAAAGTAATAATGGTACTTATCATGATAAAAGTTGCTACATTTAAGAATTTCAATATGTGTCATTGATATTGAAACATTGTTTACGTAAAATATGGACCACCAAAATTTTTATGTAAGAATGTTTTGGAAACGTTAAAACGGGAAGTTTTGCATTCAGTTTCTAATTTTCATCTGAATAACAATAAACATGTCTTTACTAATCCTATTTAAGAGTTACTTATAATAACAAATACAATATGTATGTAAGCCCTAATATGGAAGCAAATTTAACAACATTAAAAATTATTTAAATTTGAGATATTTACAAGATAGATAGTTTCATAGTTACTTCAAAATAAGATACAGCAATGTATAATAATATAATTAAAGCGCATCGTTTTGTTTTCACACGTATCTGAGTCAAACCCCAGTATGAATAGTTATACCTTAAATTAATAACAAAACAAAATTGCACATTAGAATATCCTACTTAAAATAATTTTGGCACTAAATATCTGTGGCACTATAATTAACTCGCATGTCTTTATCTTGACCTTCACTACTTTCAATAGTCTTTCCTTCAATTTCTTTTTCACTTTCACTCATGTTTTCGCAAGGAGCTGCATCTTCGTCATCGGAGGAGTCCCGGCCCGCGGGAGGACCTGATAATGTCCCACCATTGGGTTCCCGATACTCGAGCTTTGTCGGGTCCTTCTCATGTAGCTTTCTTGCAAGGGATTGTAAACTGGCCAGCGAACTTGCACAATCTGTCGTATCAATGTCTGTTAAACTCACACCAGCCCGCTCTATTTCCGTAAATGTTCCAAAAGGCAATTTAAATAAACATTCAAGCCGCATTACATGCATTTTACTTCTAAGATGTTTGGCTAGGTGGCCATGTATTCTGAATGCTATGTTACAATCAGAACAGCGAAATGGTCTAGGGTTAAAAGACGTAGCAGCTCCAAATGTTGATGTCATGGACACTTTGTTATGATGGGAACCAGAGCGTTCGTGTTTTTGAAGATGTCCTCTTGTTCTGAAACTTACGGCACACACGCTGCACCTGAAAGGCCTTTCCATGTAATGTATATTCAGATGCAACCTCAATTGTGAAGGTTTTGTGAATGTCTTGTTACAGAAGTCGCAAACCCTGCGACCATCTTCCATTAGCCTGCCAGGTGAATATGAACTATTATCAAAATCCTTTCCTTTTGTAACTTTAATAGCTAAGCCTCCTGCACCGATTACAACTTTTCTCGCGACTGGTTCATGGTCCAAAGAGGGTAGTTTTGTTGCCTCCGACTCGGTAAATTGATCGTCAGATTTTGTACTGTCTTCACGTATCACCAAAATGTTGTCGTCGTTAGAATCATCATTTTGATTTTGTACACTGTCTTCGTGTGTTTGAATATGATTTATTCTTGCATGTTTTAAATATTCAGAGACAACATGTTTGGCGTTTTCTGCATTACTTTGAGTTTGTACATGATTTCCTTTTGTCTCGCTGACAGGGCAAATTGAAACAGGAGATTCTCTAATTACTGGTACCTCATCTATTATTACAATTGGAGATTTTAAGACATTGTCACTTTCACTATCTGACATTTTCGCTTCGCTGTAAATGACTCGAGAAGAAGACACTGTAGTCATAAATGAACTTTTAGCGGACGTCACAATTTTATTGCTGCTATCCATGGTGCAGTAGCTGTCGGTGAACGTGGACTTGTCAATATCAACTTTCCTTACTTTAGTTAAACTGCTAGTAAGTTGACTTTGCTTAATCTTAGAATCTTGCAACGCTCTTTCGGTCAAATACGTATGCAGCATTGGCTCTCCATTTGTCCACTGTGTTTGGTGATTAGGAAGTTTAGCTGTATTTGAAGCTAAGGATGCTAAAACACTAGATTCTCTGGCGGTTGGTATTTCAGGAATGTTATTTTGGGTTGTTTTCATATCAGTTTTGCTGAGATCCATTGGTTCATTTTCAGTGCTTAATCTTGAGTCCACTGGAGAACTAAGTGCGGTGCTTGGCCTTTCTGGATTACTTTCTGTACTAGCATTTTCCAATCCCGTTGGGGTATACGGATATGTTGAAGGCCTATTGCTTGTTATTAGACCGGGAGTAGCAGACGTAGTTGGTCTAGTTCCTCCTAGTGATAGTAAACAGTGCGCAGCTTCATGTTCCGGTAATCGTGATTTGTAAGCTTCTGTATCTGAAAAGTCATAAGCAATTTGAAATGTTAGTTTTCAGTCATTAGGATCAGTATGGTAGCTTTGATATCGCACCTCGCTGCGGGTGGAGCACCTGTTTATGTACCAGCTATTCTAAATAAATAAAAATTATTTAGAAATGACACTTCTAAATATTTTTTATTTATTTGAAAATACTTTTTAAATTATTATTATTATATGACTAAAACACTATTGTCAGACAGTGACTTTTCTTGAAGGGGATCGTTTGACTGGTTATTACATTAAAGATTATTCTTACCGCTTGATTCCGTTTCGCCTTCGTTTCCTTCATCTCCCTCCGATTCGGTATCATCATCAGTTTCTCCGGAGCATTGCGCCATCTCTCCACCCTCAGCATCATTTTCTTCATTTGGATTTATTCCTAACTCACAGCACTTTTTATAGTGTGCTTTACTCTTCATATGTTTAGTCAAGTTGCCCTTAGTCTTAAAACTGAAATACGATAAAGGATTATGTCAATAATTTAGTACTACTAGACACTGCTATTATTGGATGAATTTTAAATTTTGTATCGATTAAGACAATAACCAAGGTGGTAATACTTATTTAATGAATATCAATTATTTACCTAAAAGCGCAATGCACGCATGTATAAGGACGAACGTCGGTGTGAGTGCGGATGTGTTTCTTTAGCATCGAAGGCTTCTTGCAACGAATTCCACATTCTGAGCAAACATAACGTCCTCTTCCACGGCCGCGGACATACGTATATTCTTCATTACTTTCGAACCCACCAGTCACCTCCTTTTTAGGAGTTGTTACATTGTCACAAACTGAAAATTTATTTTCGTCTGTTTTCTTCATATCAATTAATTGAATTGCCTGTAAACCCAAATAATAGAACTAATAATTTGTATTCAATAACACATAATTATGTATTTCGTATTTGTTTAGATTCAAGAACATACCTGTTTGTTATCTTTTACAATTCTCTTCCACTGTGATGAATGAGTCAGTACAAGATCCTGTTTAATCACAGCGACAGCTACAGCTTGCGGTCGATGACGTGAGTCATAAAGAGACATAGCAGACGATGCTGACAATCCCAGCGGGTCTGGCGTCAGCTCGGATAATAACTGTAAACATATTCATGTATCTACAATACAATCACCAATTCATCGTAATAAGTGCTCTTAAAACTCCAAATAGATATTAATTAAAAAATAATGGTTACAATTACCTGCCAGTTACTGTACATTGATAGAAAATGCTGATTTGGAACATATGTTGGCTGAGGCCTATTGATTGTGCAGTAGAAAACTTTTGTCGAACATTTTAACCCCAGATATGTATAGGCATTTCCGTTTAAGTATAGTTGGCCATAGGCTTTAGCAGGGCGAGGAGTCTCTGGAGATACAAGAGGCATGGTATTCGCATTAGGCGTAATACCGTGATGTCTTTTAGGCGTAAATGTGCCTGGTTTTAAAGGCAAAGTTGATGGCCGCAAAAACTTTGGTACTCTTTCTTCTGCAGTAGGTTTTGTTATGATATTCTTCTGGAAATAAAAAGTTTCAGACCTTTCATTGTAAGCTGCGACTATCGGCGTTTCTTGAGCGTTAGTGTTCTTTTGAACCTCCGATGAACTTGGAATTTGATTGTTGTAAATTTCAGCCTTAGTTATTAAATTTTCAAAATTGAAATTGCGCAACTCTTTTTCTGCTTTAGTTTCTATACTCTTGAACAGATTGCTACTAAATTTATCTTTATTTTTTTGTTTGTGTAATGGAAAATTGGTATTCTCTTTCAAAACCGGTGACCTAGGAAGACCATCGGAATTTCTTTTGACGGCCCCGTCTTGTCTTACAATAGGTTTGACTAAATTCGATGAAAACGATTTTGATATCAAACTAGACTCATCTACATTTTTTATTTTTATTATAGGAACTGCTGAAATGTAATGTGGCATATCAATATTGAAGTGATCTTGAGATTGATCTTCGGTCTCTAGCTTTGCCGGCCTAGAATTGGGACTTTTGCTGTTTCTTATTTGCTGTGTGTCGTATTTAATTATTGTTCCTATTGAAGATTGAATGTTTACTATGGAATTTCCATGTTGTTCGTCTCGATTGTATTGCTCAGAAGTTTTATTGTTATCATTGATTGTTACATTCTTTGTATGAGAACTTGGATTTCCAACGAATACCCCAGGTGTGTTTGGTCCAGGTATACCCGGCACGTGCGGTATTAATTTACCGCCATGGAAAATTGTCGTTGCACCATTTGGAGATGAAGGACTCAGTGGAGGCAAAGTTAATGGATTAAACGCTGTAATAGCACTAAGAGGTGGAAATTGAAAGTGTGTAATATCATGTATATTAGGTAAATTCGAACTCTGAATAGAAGGCGCGCTTGATATTGTAATTCTTGGTGTCTGTGGTTGTGGAGTGCCCAAAACTTCTTTAGGTGTTGGCGGATTATGCATAATCGTTCCACCGGAATGCAGACCGGATCTCACCACAACACTGCTGGCTTCCACTTCATTGGCCAGTTTTGATGGTGAAAGGTTTTGTTGTATTAATATGGGTGAGAGCTGATTTTTGCTGGGCTCAATTCTAAGCGTTGTTGTACTACCTGAGTGATCGAGAATTTTTACTTCACCACCAAACATTTGAAGAGAGGTTGAATTATGCCTCATATGTTGTGACATTTCGTCCATTGTTCGTAAAGCTGAAGAGTTAGCATCTATGCATCTTATCTTGGGTTGTGGATAGAGGTCGTTTGAGCTCGGTGAAATATTTTCTATCAATCTTGGACTATAAGTGTCGGCCCGACGGTCAATTCTTCTTTTTGGGCTCGGTAAAGGTTTCACTTTAAGGCTTTCATTTTTTCTCGCATAGTCTGATGGCACTCTAGTATCTACAAGTCTTGTATTTCCAAGTAATGGTCCTGGTGATGGTAAAGGAGCCACTACATCATTGCATTCTGGTTTCAAGATAACAAGATTATCAGGTTTAACTCTTGATGGCGATGTCTTCGTCGAATTAGAAGATCGTGAATAATTTGATGGTGATTCTGGTAATCTAACGTTTATTGAATTGCTTCTTACAAATAGGTTTTCAGGCCTTGTAGATTTCATATCTTTGGAGATAGTATTAGTGTTAACATTTCCTTTGCAATAATACACTCTGTGTGTTTCTAAATTATCAGCACTTCGATATATTATCTGGCATAAGGGACAAATAAATAAGGGTCCATCGATAATTTCACCAGTCGCCGACGTTAATCCGTTCATTTTAGTTTTAAGAAGAAGATCTTTTATTATTGAGCCCTCTGGATTCAAAGGATGTTTTTGACTATCACTCTGTGAAAAACTTTCAGAATGGGATCTTTTTCTATATGAGTTTTCGTTTTCATAATTTGATTTAGTTAAATTTAAAGGTGATGGTTCTGATTTAATTTCACCTAGTTCATTCATTAATTGTTTGCTTTCGGCAATTTGTTTAATTTTTCCATATTTCTTTTGTAATGGTGTTTCTATAACGTCAACAATAGCTTCATTATCTGATATAATTTTCGAGATATGTTCCGTAAGGAAATCAGCATTCGGGGAAATCGATTTTTTTACCTTATCTTTTTCATCGTTTTCTTGATACAAGGCTGCTCTAAATTTAGGTTTATAAATTGATTTTGTTCTATTGTTTTCAATAAGTGAAAAGCTCGTGCTTGTTGAAGGCATACTTGTATCGATAATTAGTTCTGCAGAATCATTTGACTCTACATTCTCGGCACGTATGATAGAAGCATCAGAACCAGTTTCTGAAACAGATGTAGGAGGAATAGACGTATCACTTTCTGAACCTCCCGATAAGTCGTCGTCGTTTAAAGTTACTGATACGTCAGCTCCTTGCATTCTTAAGGCATGTGTTCTTGATCTTTGATGTTTGTATAAGTTGGATTTCGTTTTAAAAGCAAATCCACAAGGTACACAAGGGTATGGTCTCTCATTCGTATGAGCTCTGATATGTTTTTGAAGAACTGAAGGCTTGGCACAAGATAATTTACAGTACGGGCATATATAACGTCCACCCACTCCACCATTATAGGCTTCTTTGATTAAATCATTTTCAAGATTCTCAGTCTTATTAGAAAATTCATCAGTAACACTGGTCTGACCAGCTACTTGAACAAAATTATTAACATTACTTAATCTACTATTTTCATCATTACAATTAATTTGTACATTTTTCTCCACATCCCGAACTTCTAAATGCTGTTTCTCGGCTTTTGTTTTTATTTTCTCTATTTCTGGATGAGCTGCTGCGATACTACCATTCGATATGGAAAGACTGCAAGCAGTCGACGATACTATCGTCTCCTTATGTCTGTTTTCCCCCGTTTTTGGTAGATTTCCAGGAAATACAGACATAGTAGATGCCATTTTTTTGAATTTCTTATGAAGATAGCTGTGATCATTGTTATTGGAGAAATTACTGTCTAAACGTTTTTCCTGTGTAAGCGGCATCGTACCCGCGACGTTTGTACCTGAAAAATAAAAATAAAATATGATAGTTTCAAACCCTTACTTGCAAATTAGTTGTGAATCCTGATTAAAGAATTTTTTTGAATGATTTAAGCCATTAAATTCTTCCAGCTTATTGCTCTATTCGTACTTTCGTAGTCAACTGTAAAAATTTAAGATGTCGTTGGTACCTAATTATTGAATTAAGAGGAGGAACATATTAAGTCTGTAAAATTAAAACTGTATTTAGATATATTGTTATGTATAGTTTCACTCACGTGTAGTTTATCGGGGATGCCCGAACCTAGAGTTCGTTTCGTGACCTCGCCGCGTGATCAGTTCCTGATTATGGTCCAGTTGAGTACAAAACTTTTGTGAGCAAATACGATAAAATACACGTGAGTTAGAGTAAGACTCCTAAAATTTGAACTTGATATCATCCTCGCGATTTATTGTAAATATTGACTAGTTCCATCAGCATTCTTCCTGGGGAATAAAAGTAAATTTCATGTCTTTTGCTTTCCATGAGACCAGGCTTGAAATATGAATAACATCGAGGAACATTATTTATACATTTTGCTTTATTGGTATTGTTATTTCAAATAACAGATGGCATTTGATATTTTAGATGTAACCTCGTAGTAAAAGTTGTTTCATGAGGTTATTAATTGAGAGTTGTCCGGAGAATATTTAGATAAATGAAAGGATGTCAACATTTGATTCTCTAATGAAAAACAAAACAAGCTATGCACTTACACACACAAACACACACCACTTATGAAAAACATTTCTTCAACAAATCCAAAAGAGATTTCATTAATTTGATAACGGAAAAGCTAACACGAATTTTATTGTCTTCATGGTAAAGTCACGTAGGTAAAATATGAGCAAATCACCAATTCATCAATTTTCACATACGTCTGAGTACCACCACGACTGGAAACTTCAAATGAAATTATAAGTATTAATTTAATATGAAGTTCTAGTCTTGCAATAAACCATTGATATAAAATTCCTATCAATTCTAGAGACATAATCATAGGTTACATTAATTGACAGGAAACAGCTTAAATATCGGTAACGCATTGAAATCTAAGTACCTACATGTGATTTGAAATACTCTAAATATTGCTAAAACTGTAAAAAACGATGAGTATAACAGCTACCAATTTGGATTATGGTCAATTTTATGCTTTTTATACAAACTCATATTAACATAATGGTATGAAATGCGATTACGCGACGTTAGTGAAGTTATTATATTAGTAATCAACTTATCAAACTGTCACTAGTATAATGCGCTTGCTTTTTGTTTTCAATAAAGCATTCATTATTTCAATCACGAATTATTTTAGTTGAATTTCATGCCCGTTTTGTCATAATTTACTTTTGTACTTACTTGTAGAAAATGTTGGAACACTAGCAATATACAAGATAAATGGTAAATTTATAAGTACACAGTATTTATTTAATCCATTCAAGATCATTTTCCTATTTCAAATCATTGACAAGCACTCGACAGTCGACACAAAACAGTGAACAGCGATGCGGTGAACGTGTTGACGCAACGCACCGCGCATGTGCCGCGCTATTTCTATTGGTGTGTAGTGTGACATCACCGTGACGTCACGCTAATAGACGAGGATATCCCCAGTCGGCGTTGCTTTCTGTCGTATTTTTTTACAACTGACGAAATAGCTTTCATAATTAAGGTTCTTATTTTAGTCTCCATGCTTGGATAATGTGATCTGTGTGGCTGTTTCTGACCTTTGTAGTATGTATTTGTTTGCTATTTAAAGATATTAAAGGATTCTTACTTAGTTTGGGTTTACAATGTTTACTACTTTTTTTTACGGTTTTCAAAAACTCATTTCACTTAGTGTCGTTTACCTGAACAAAAATTAAAATAGTATCGCTCATTAAGAAGTAGTAATCATTTCAGTAGGTAGGTTCAAAATGCAACTCATAAGAAATAGCTGAGGGCTTAGTCGTATCACAAAACAAGATGTGAGAAATACAGTTTTGTACGTAAGTGTGAGTGTTATCTACACAATCCGAGTACGTGTAGTAGTACGATGGCGGACGACCTCGCTTGCGCTCACTTGAGTCGTTTGTGGACGGCTGCGTCGTTGGTACGTTCCGAGAAGGCGTTACAATTTCTGAGAACTGGAGACAACCAAACCGCTCCGCTCGTTTAAGAACAGGCAAGCAAATAAGCTCAGTACGCACTTGCCGCTTACGCACACAACACAAGCCTCGTCTGTATGTGTCGGCGTTCAGTTATGTGCGCGCGCTAGCTATTTAAATAACGACTGGCAAACTTGTGATTGATATAGGTAGGGATACTTTTATAGATAAATCTTACGAGATCAGAAGCTGAAAGATCTTAAAGAGAAAGCTAGGATTTTGAGCTGATATGGGACCGTTAATTAGATTTTAATCTCAATGGTATTCCTAAAACTTATGATACCCTATAACATACGTATTATGTATTTACACAATGCAAATATAAATTAGGAAAGTGATCCCGAAAGCAAAGGAGGCTGAGTACTAGTGTTGTAATGAGACAAAGGAATCCCGGCGGCCGGCCGCCGCCCGCCCGCCTGGCGCCGGGCCAGTGCGGCGGCCCTGGCGACGCCGTCGCCGCCAGCACGCCGCCAGCGCCCATCACGGGGACCTATCACTTCACTTAACACAACCATTATAATATTGCCAACGTTTATAAACACTATATTGGAATATATTGCAATATAATGCTAATTTTTAATAAAGATACTTAATTTGTGTAAGATTTTGTTCTTCGATTCTAAGGTAGGCACAGGCCCAAAAACCAAAACATCATATGTTTATGAAACCAAAGATACTGCACATGAATCCCGAAATCAAGTGAAATAATTATGTGTAGTTTTAAAATTATGGTTAGTAACACCCACTAAACCAACACATATTTCACTTTTCACGTACCTATGTATACAGTGAAAACGCATTTATAGATAGTTCCTACGGCAGGTACCTATAATTGCTTTGGTTTGTTATTTCAAATATAGCTACATAACAATCAATGAATGAATTCATTTCCTTCTGATTAGTGAACTTGCTAAAAAAACATATTTTTTTGTATTCTGTTTCAATGCTACCTATTGTTTTATTTATCTGATTTCGCTTTTTATTATTTAAGGCCTATTCCTATTCCTAGATATAGTAGGTATCTAAGGCCGAAATGTAGCTACATACATGCAAATACATATATAATTTTCAAAATAAAGGACTAAGGGTTGAGGGAAAATTTGTGATAATAGTGGAATATCCCAACGTTTTTCGCTTATTTAATATTAAAAGAATTCTTGATAAGCATCGAGAATCCTTGACCTGACGAGCGATTGGGTGAGCCTGAGCACCTACGCTTCGATAGTAAAAATAAAGTATGTACTTAGGTTCATACACCTATATTTTAATGTGATAGATAAGCATTGTTTTCATTCGACTATGAATAAGCTCAAAATGTAAGAAGGAACATATCCTAATGTCTGTCCAGTATGTATTCTTACCGCGGCAAAATTGATCAGTCCACCATTATATCATTGCTGTCTTGATATCATTTGTTGACGCCTCCAGAACAAATGTCAACAAGTCCGATAGGCTGCATTTCACCCGCGCACAAGTGAATCATCGTTAATAATTGCGCGACGATCCACGCCACTGGCACACACACACAGAGTCAACACCTGTGTTATCGTCACAAGTCTCACTAGCACTCCGGTATTGCGACGCCACTTTCTTTTTAGCAAACGATAACAATTATTAATATACGAGTATTTATTTGTTTTGTCTGTATGCTGGAAAATATGTCTCGTTTATCGTGCACTCAAAGAAGGAACAGCGTACGTTCCCGCAGCGCGGATGAGTGTTCAACTGTTTGTAATGTCGTTGGTTTGTTCGTTTCGTTCCGTTCGGCTCCCCGCGCCCCCGCGTCCCTACCCGCGCGCCGCACTCTGCGCCCGCTGTAAGTAGTGATTCATGTCGCGTTTTATCTATCTCCCTCCTTCACCGCAACCGGATCGGTTGTTCTTCGTAATCTATTTATATGTATCTACATAATATGCACGGACTTTAACCTGCGCTTTGACTACAATTCAAATCGTAGTTAGCTAAGTAGGTACATTTAAGAACGGCGAAAGGGTCTCTCAAAAATAAATGTCAAGCCAAAATTAGAACTGTTATATTAAATTGTGATAAAATTCACCTGATATTTTGACTTTCTTGTTTGTATCCATATATTTTATTTTGATAACAATTTAGCACATAAGGATGCAGTGACAAATTTACTTTATTATATTTTATAGATTTCCAATTAAATAGGTAGTATAAAACCATCCCAAAATATTTCCACCATCCCAAAATCAATGTAACGTAAAATATTAACACGTGTTAAAACTAACGGACTGTGGTGTAGTATTGAGAAGTACTATCCAAGAAAGCGATGTAAAGCAGTAAATTAATGCAGGATTACCATCAAATGTTTGCTATCGGCATGGCAAGCAATGTAATTTTCATGCAGCACTGATTTCGTAACGGCTGCGCTCGACTAGAACGGGTATCGGTTTTATTTGCCACCGTCAACTACATTCTCTATTGCAGGAAACTATTTAGCGCCATCGATTGCTCAATTAATATTTATTATTTAAAAAATAATCTTTAGTAAGTACTACTTACTAAAGATTATTTACCGTAGGTACTTACTTGCTAAGCAAAAGCATAGATGTAGAATCAGTAGGAACTGTGTTGTAATAAATACAATTATTAATTTATTGTTGGCATTTTCCTATATTTAACTTATCTCGTGAACTTATTATCGGCAAGACCCCTTTATCGAAATTCTATATATTCATAGTTTACCTACACAAATAAGCCTCGCATAATACGAGCATTAATCTATATGGTCGCCGAGTTACGTAGTGATGATAATTTATTTTCAGTAGAGAAACTTCATGGCACTCGGGCTAGATACGTACGTATAATATAAACACATTATTTGCAATGATAATTGGTAGGCGCTTATCAGTATTGCGGAGGCGATGACGCACGCGTTTCGAGGATAGCACGCAGTCGCTCGATTGTAAGCACAAGTTGGTCAGGAAGCGAGAGATACTCCGGCGACGACCTCTACAGAAAAAAAAACTTGTTTCTTAACGTGTTCTGCTGTTCCAATTAGGTATAAAATTCACTGCTGCAGGTACTTATATTTTAACTCGTCTGAAGTCGTCATCGAATCGTCAGGACATAATAATCATAGGTATTGTTGGGGTTGGTAGTATTTGCACCAATTACAATTTTGTAGAAAACAATAAAATACCATGCTGCCTTCAAATTATTTGATTAATTAAAGACTACTAAATGAGCCTTAAGGATTTCTATCCGAAAAAAAAGTTCCAGACAATCTTCGTCCACTAGGCTTACAGAGCGCTTAAAGTTCGGTATAATTATGCGTTGTATATTAGTGAATTAATATTTTAATATACTTATATAATTTTTATTAAGTTCCTAGCCACAAAACAGGTTTGGCCAAAAAATCTTGATACAAAGTTGAATGCGTGTCTTGAGCACTGTACCACAAAAGGTTGGCGTTGTTCTATGACGGCTGCTGTTTCGCGAATGGTATGTGAATGCGGGGGCGCGGGGCACTTGTTGCGTTGTTTAGTTGGCGTAGGTACCGCCTGTTGCCGACTGGCGACGTCACGTCACGACCTTGAGCTATTCGACACGGGGAGAGTCTGTTTCTGTTTGGAGACACACCTGACAACACTTATGATTAACTAAATAGGCGTAGGTACCAATACATTGAAAAAACAATGGTCAATAAATTTATCCATCACCCCTTCCAAGAACCATATGAGCAACAAAACCATTTTCGCGGATTTTAATCGTTACGTAGTCGTACACGCAACTTTCTACGTCACCAAAAAAATATTTTATGGATCACAATAAAAGAAGTACAAACCCATAATAGACATAATTAGTCAGTTGTTTCTAATGTAAATCTCAAATCAGTTTATACAGGTAAAACTTTCATGTTAGCTTATATCAAACAACCATTTGGCAAGGCAGCTGTTGAATGTGATTCCATCCAGGCGGGCGCCATGAAGTCGCGTAGGCGGGAAACCATGAAACCAGTCTTAGTGGCAACTGTAACAGGCCGAGCTTGCTGGAATTCTCTAAGAAATAATTACCTAACAGAATTAGGTAGAAAACGTGAAAAACATTCCACTATTGTACCTAGTTTATTGGTTTAACTAGAATTTTATTAGTAAATAAGTGTTACGTATTATTTACCTTGTTTTGTTTCATACATATATTACAATTTATAATAACTGGTGTCATTGTCAGTAGGTATTTGTCATAGTTGACGATGTGCTAATGCACATTATGCTTTCAGAATAGGTACCTATTATTTTTAACGTTGGAAGTGAAGTTGGACGTGTCTGCAAACTGTGTTTAGTTTTTGAGCGTGGACTGCCTCATCGTACTAAACAAGTTAGCGACTAGTGCGGTGCAGATCCGCGCGCGTCGTCTCCCCCACCTTGCGCGGGCTTCCCTCGGAACCAGGTCATCGTTAACTTGCTCGACCGCTACGCCACCGACTGACTCGTGGCCGAGGCAGGCCACACCCCGTCCAATCTCTGATGTTTTTGAAGTTCCCTTGAAAACTTTCTTACGAAATGCAGTAGGTAATGTGCTGGTATCGGTCTCGGAACACTGGCAGGTATCTCAATAAATTCGGTAGGTGTAAATAACTAAAGTACATATTTGACTTGACGTTCAAAATAAAATAACGGAATTAAGGTTTTTTTTTTAATTATAATTAATAGAACTTTTAAATATTCCTAATTATTTCTACGGAAAGTAGAACTTCACCTGTAAATTATATTGTAGGTGTCGGTGTCTACCTATAGAGCAAATATTTTTTAAATACTTAATAGAGATAAAAGCCAATAAACTTTCTCAAGTCCTAGATCAAGAATGAGAAGCCACATGATTCAGAAATGCAATACTACATGATAGCTATGTACGCCCTTGCCAATTGGCGCCCTTATTATGTTACGGATTCATGGTTTTAAATTGACATTGGCAATAACAACAGCATTGGATATAGAAACATATGTACTTGCATGTTTACATAATTATTTATTTTGTAGTTGTCAATGTTCGCACGTCATAAAGTAAATACCTACCTATGGTAAAAAGGTTGTTTTGCAAGAGCGTAAAAGTTATCTGTGGAAGTAGATCAGATTCTGGTATTGTTTTCACTGATAGAAAGCTAGTGTAAAGCTGAGCAGGTACCATAAGCTACTTTTTATCCCTGAAAATAGTGCAAAAGTAATCTTATTTGTAAAATTATTTTAAAATAGAATATAATGTACTTTTTATAATGTACCTACACCATGTAACACACTACGCACTAATTTAATTAAAAAGTTGCTTTTACTAACAACTTTGCTTTAGGCATCTACTGAATTAGGCAGAAGCATTTTTTACTACCTATGTAAATAGGAACCTACATACATAATAATCGCACTTGGGCAATATCACTAAACTTCATTTTCAAAATCTTTGATCCTATCTAAAGCCAGTAAATAAGAGTTTGAGTTTTATTCCATATAGAAGAGTCGAAAAGCTCAGTTTTCAGCAAAAAACAACGCATCTGTAAAGGAAAATATTTATCCAGAAGTTGTTGAATTCAGAGTCACCCAATCAGAATCTTTTGAGATTCAATTACAGTTAGGAAAAGGTCGTCAAATGTGTACTTATTTCAGTTAAGCTAACTTAAACTGTTTTCTTGTTGGGAAAAATTGTCAGTAAAATAAGAAGTCGACTGTCTGACAATTAAAATTAAGTGGAGTACCTTAATCCCTTCATAAAATATTTTATATATAATATAATCTTAGAAAGCGAGCCGTTTAAATGATTAAAACAGTATTTTTTTTAAATAATATTGCTATTCATATATTTAATATCCAAATCAACGTTATCTTTTTTATTAACTAGAGATTTTGTTGATTGTTGTCCAATCCAAATAAACAATAGGGTATTTTACTGTAAAAATCTAATTAGTCCGTCTGTCCGTCTTTTACCAGCGACGTGACGTCACGTGAGTTTTCAACACACTGTATCGTCTTCATTTTTTGTTTACGTGAAAAAAGAAAAAATACGTGTCCAATATTTTTTGGAAATCTATCAGACGGACTAATTAGATTTTTACAGTAAAATACCCTATTTGTGAATAAACGGCGTTCTTTATTATCGAACGTAATTGAAAATTTTTGCTTTCCGGGAAGTCCCGATCAATCGAGTTCGTTAATTCTAGAGAGCCGAGAATGGGAAAGCCTCGAGAAATCATAAAGCCTTTTCCTATTATTTAATACTCCTATTAGTAGGTATTTAGGTTGGTGTCACAATCTGTGAAACGAATGAGAATGACCGTTGTCTGTACCTGACACTAAACGATACCAAAAATAATATTATTTTCAGTGTTGAGTTTTGCACTCCCAATATAGTGTCGATTTTTATAACAAATGAAAAACAATATAATAAATAATTATATTTTTAGATGAGATTGTAGGGCTCTTAATTGCAGTAGGTAATCTTCCTTAGTTCTTATAAAATAAATGTGAATGTTCATTTAATACCGCTCCTAAAAGAATGGCGTCATTCTTTGCGAATTCCGGCGTTCACGTATCAACGACCAAAATACGCCATATGTATGAATGTGACAATAATATTCGTGAGTCACATCCAGTCGAGGAGCACTTGACCAAATAAATAACTATTCACAAGTCTTTCCTCAATGACGTTCATCACTGTGATGTTAGTGTAGTAAAAAAAATTACTGACTTCGGTGAGAATACAGGTGAATTTTTCATGTGTACGTAGTTGGCTAAATCCGAAATTGAAATACCTACGAAATACACTGAAAGGAGCCCGATTTTGGTGAAAACAAGAACTGCATCATTGGTTTTTAAATCAGTATTCCTAGCAAGGATTCGAATCCGTAGATTTTGAATAAAACACATACTCTATAAAAACAACATTCGAAAGTATCGGTAATATGTAAATATCGGATTTTATGCATTTGCATATTTTCCTGTGCAAATGCATATAACTCTTTAATTACTGCGTTAATGCATAAGTATTTTAACTTTGTTTCCCAACCTGCATATATCGGTTAGTAGCAGGAGCTACGTCTAAGGAGCTAGTTCAATTCCAAGCTAAAGAGAATATCACCCTCATCTCAGCACATTCCACTGTAATGAATATCCTTTCCTATCGAAGTTTTTGTATCGTCATTAAATAAAATAAATGTATAAAAATGAAATGGTTGATTGATTTTGTGTTTTGCATGTTTTTGGCGAATGATAGCCTTTCAGCCTTTTTTAGTTGTTACTGCATATCTTGCCATTACTTAACTGTCTACTGATAAGGATCAAAGTCTGCGAAGTAATAAAATAACACTTGTCAAAGTAAAGAAAAAGGCTCATGTTTACCAAATTACTTTTTACATTTTTACCTACTTAAACGATACAGTTGCTGATTCTAGGTCTCTTGGATGTTGATAAAACCTAAAACCGCATCATAGATTTATGAAAAATGAAATCATTTAATGTATTGGTTTTCAAAACGAACGACTATTTTGTTAGAAATTAGCTATTTCATTAGTTTATCACTACCCAGAATTTTATCCTTGTTAGCGACACTTTCGGATGTTGTAACTGAACATACAGGCATCCAAAGTTCATTTTCAAAATTAACGGGTTCAATAAATAATACGGATACAGATATTTTTTACCAGTGATTCCGTTTTAGTTTTCATACAAATCCGGCTCGAGACACCTTTCAATATTTTTCGATATACCTCCTTTTTGAAAAAGTCAACCAGTTTAAAATAAAATAAAACCTTTTGTCAATTACCTACTAAGTATTTGATATTTCTACCAAAGTTTTAAAAATAAAGTCGCTTTTAGTTTCTGTGTGGCTGTGTTATTCCTCTAATCAATGTACTTAATGGACTTTGACGCGGTTTTCACTATTCCGAAAGGTGAGTGTGTTATCACTACATAGTATAAAACAAAGTCGGCAGGAATTATTACCCATGTGAAACCGGGGTGTTTCGGGGAGTTTGTATCTAAGCAGGTACCTATACTAACAAACAACATTATTTATATTAAACTAACACTTAACAGTAACAGTAATAAATAGGTACCTAAGTACAAACATTTTAAGAAGCTGTAAAAACCGTGCGAAGTAGGGGCAGGTCGTTAGTAGCTCTATAAAATAAGAATTATTCATATTGTTTACGTTATAAAATACCGGTGCTTTCTCGGCCAAATGTTGTGTTAAGGATAGGTAGTGCGTCAACTCGGGATCGTCTTTTGGATGTTCGCCAGAGAGGTATTCCCGCTTCCGAGGTGCATTCTCAACACCTACAATCATTCTCTGTTTCGCACTGATCGGAAAATAACTAAATGATACAGCTCTGACATTCGTTTAGATTAAAGCTACTCTATAATTTGAACACACATTACTTAGGATATGTATAAGTATGATAGAAGAGAATAAGTAGGTACTATGTATATGCAGGGGATTATTACTTGGGAGTAAATAAAAGCGAGCCACTAAGGGCAGCTGACCGGGACCTGAATACGTTGAAAATTAGTTTATGGATGGTGGCAGGCTATCTGTCTAAATGAAGGATGAGCTTTCATAAGGTAGTAGTACAACGTAGGTGCATATCCCGCTTATTCTCGATCCCGTAGGAATTTCGGGAAATCACTTAGTGCTCGCCTAAACTCCCGAAGGAACCTACATGCCCATTTTCTACGACCAGAAGTTTCGGCTCTGCGTTGTCTGTCAGTCACTCAATATTGGAAGAGTTTTATAGGTACATATTGGTTGATTTTTAGTTCATACATAATTTTTTTCATAAAATGTAAGGTGCCATACCAAAATGATTGAGGTTAAAAATTAAAAGTCTAGCTGAATATTGTATACATGAATATTACGGGGAACATCTCCTCCAGGGCCCTCTTTCACTTTAGAACCTATTAATACTTAGATAGGTTCTACCTATTTACTTAGTTTTCATACATAGTTCACATACTTAATCGTCACTCCACCGTGCCTGAGGGTGCACAGTGGAGTGACGATTTGCGCAGGACGGCTGGCAGAAATAGGATGCGAGAAGCCGAAAATAGATCTAAGTGGAGTGCAATTGGAGAGGCCTATGTCCAGCCGTGGACTGCAACAGGCTGTTGATGATACTTGATCAAAAATGTTTACGGCGCGCGTAGTATTAGCGAAAATATGTATTCAAAACCAGCTGCAATCTTATTTCACTGACGCAAATAATACTTTCGATAAACTTGTTAAAAAGTATTCGGTTTCTGCTTCAAAATTCAAATCAGTCACTGATAAATAGTAGGTATACGGTGGTGATAAGTTGATAACAATAGGTACCTATAAGACAGTGCGTTGTGCCGCGCGTTTATGACCTAATGGAAATGATTAAAGAATACATCAGTTACATCCGAGCTCTTGACTACTTAAATATGAACAGCCGCGCGGGTCTAACTTCAAGGTTAAGTAACACTTACTGAGGGCGGTCCGAGGATGGGTGGCACGCACGTGTCCCTGGCTGCCATTTGAAACTCTGTGACAATCGTTACGGTTGGTCAGAAACCAGAAAATCTGACAGCAGGCCCTTTAGCATACTGTTGTCAGATTTACAGGTCGATTAATTCATGAAATTCATACGTCTAACGATTAAAAAAAACTTAAACTAATCATTTACTGAATGGTACGTTGTATTTTCAAATTTTGATTAGATTATTATAGATAGGTGTATCTGGTACATAATGTCTCAGCAAATGAATCAAATACTAGGTACCTTCTATCATTTGATTATTCATCTGTTGCCACTGTTGTGTAATTGTGGAACATTTACGTGTTGATTACTTCATCAATGACAATAGAATCGTAGCTATTAAACATATACTAGATACAGTGTTCGATAAACAACTAGAAATAAAAATATTCAGCCAAATGTTCGTAATGCCTGTACATTTTCTTATTTGCTCTATTGGTCACATAGGTACCTATTGATTTAATGTTTTTCCTTGCCGATGTAGTTTTGCAGAATTAGGTAACCCTCCCTCAATTTTAAAATAAGTACGTACCTAGTTATTCAGTTTAAGAATAACCTTCTTGTTATAATTGACTAATACCAAAACTTGAAAAGCGCCGTTCTACTCCGAAAGTAGTCACAAACCTTGGAAACTCTGGGCCTGGTTTTGGAGATCAAAATCATCATCTGCCTTGCATTTTTCAAACTATTGAGGTTGGCTTCCGACATAACTAAATTAAGCTGAGCTCTTTACATGAAGGGACTGCATGTCTCTTGTCTCACCACTACAATCCTCAAGTTCCTAGAGAGGAGGATGACGGCAAAATGCTCCATGGTGAGACTGGTTGTCAGACTTCTTCTACCTTTTTCGGCAAAATACACAAAGGACGCCAAGTTCGAAGCACCATAGCCACCAACTCCTTTGCTGCCGCATACCGTTCCGGCAAAAATATGAATACAGCGAGGTCCGGTGGAAATGGCATGGCAAATCCGTCTAGTGAATTCCCTATATAAAGTTTTGTTAAAAGAAAGGCTTAATGCACCTTCATTATAACTGTTGAGTGTTGTTCAGTCAGTATGCAATTCTCAGAATACCCCCGAGCTCAAGCACGCGCTGCACTGTTCGCCCGCCAACCGCGCCGACGACGCACGAGCTTACCTATATAAACACTCATACTACCTACCTACGTAACCTTTTCACATTTACTATTCCGATAGTTCCAAGAATCTTCTTCGATTCCCTCTATTATATCGAGGAGTTATTTTTAATAGACAGGGGAATTGCTGCTGTTTCATTTCCGAGTATCTGGATCAAAAAAGCAAACGATTGTTTTTCAGAAAATAAATGGCGACTAACAAGTTCCTCGCCACCGGCTTAGTTCCGTTGATTAGAGTTTCCAGTGAAAATATCGTATTAATTGCATAACTGAAAAGTACAAACTAGAAAAAAGACAAAAAGTACCTACTAGGTGGTGCTAATTATTATTTCTGCTTACTGTTCGTTATTTAAAAATCTACAAGAAGTACTGATATTTTTCTTTTTTATTTTACTAGGCAAAAGTCAATATAGTTAATGTATTAATTTTGAATTTAGTCATTTACCTACGTGAAAATGTTATCGTCAAACGTAACGGGTGGCGAATTCTGTAATTATTATATTGACTTCACTTATAATTTGCATTTTTGATGATATAAAAAAGATCCTGTTGGTCTGAGCCGATTTTTTTTTTTTAAACCACTTTTCGCGCGGCTTACACTTGTGTGCACTATGAATTTGGACCGGGAAAGTTTTTGATCACAATAATTAAATCTTCTTATGGCTATAATTACGTAAAACAGAATCGAACAGTAATGAAGCAAAGTTGGCTATGCACTTGCACACTAGAAAAGATACTGTAATATAATATAGTTGTGGAACTAATCACATGTTAGCAACGTGGGAATACTAACTGCTTAAAAGTCACTAATACCCAGCGTTGTTCCCAATGACCTGTACGACACTTACATAATTAATTTACTAATTTAAATAGATACGTACTCGGCAAATACTACTGTTATTTAATTTAGTACCTAACATTCCAAATATAATATAGCAAAAGCAAAAAATCGAATGCCTAAATGCAGAGTTAATTTTAACTTATCGAAGCAGAATTTGATCGCGAAGTCTGTACCCCAGAATGTTACTAAACTTACAGGTTTAGTTGGTAAGTCCAGTTTACATGCACGTATGAAATGCACCTGGCGAGTGTTGACTTTGATACCTATGTGTTTATGTCTTCACATAATGTTGATTTATAAAGCTATCAACGCAGAGCGGGCGGAGGGCGCCGTGAGACTCTACACGGTGTTCTTCAAAAACGTTTTGGCCGGGCGCTGAAGGTCTTCTGCTGTTCGTTTTGCTTCCCTAGCCAAGTATTGGCCGGATTGGCCCGCATGACAAACAAGCGCGTGCGTAAACACAGATGGTAGCCAGAGATCACTGCACGTCCTTCGGGACCCGATGCGTCAGCTGTGGATAGGGCGCTATTTTTTTCCTCGCGCTACACTTTCTACCATACTGTCTTTTTGTCGCAAAAAAAGGCTGTGTCCTCTCGCTTCCAATCTGGGGATTACCAAAGCACGCTGGCCGGATTGTGGAGACGACATGACGCTGACGCCCGATTTTCGTTCTGGTATTTGCCGAGGCACGAGGAGGCGCTATTAACCGGGCGTCAGCTCTCGACCTTTCCGCAGAGGTTCTTTCCGACGCACCCAGTTCCGGAGGCCATCTCTGGCAGCTGAATAGTACCTAAAGGCGCCAAACGGTCCCAGCCACTCGGTTGGCGTCTTAGCGTAGCTATTTCTGCGTGCCCGTAAACTTCTCCAAGTAACATACCCACCCTTTCCATATACTTTGTGGCAGGTGCTATCTTCTATACGAATATTTTGCCCGGTGTGGTGAGTAGCAGATTAGACACTCACACTCCCATGATACTCGGAGGTAAAGTTCGCCATCTATATGTATTTATGATCTTTACCTATTATTTTCGTCCCAGCTGAGTCTTTTCCCTGGATATATTTTTTTAAGAGTCCCCAAATTTTATTAAATTCCAGTTTTACTGTGCATGGACATTTTGTAATTTGTAAAATGGATAAAGAACAACACGACTATGGAGCAAGTGCCGCTGCCGAAAAAAATTGGTGTACTTATTAATTACGTGATGCAACGAGATTGACAGCTTACTAACCTGATACCTACTAAATTCAAGCTTGAAAAGATTAACTAGCCAGTCCGAGACAGAACAAGGGAACGGCATCCTTGATGCATAGGATACGTGAAGGCTCTAATAGCATCCTGAAGGTAATTGTGGAGAAACCAGACTGTCCTTTTCCGTTGATTAATTTCGTTACGAACATAGTTGTATTCAAGTAAGTATTTCAGTTACTAATACATTATGGATTTTCTTTATCCGAAATAAAGTATATTATTATTAAGAACATTTCATGTTCTATTATTTTCGGAGTTTGTTTTAAAGATAAAGATAAAGATAATTTTATTTTGCAAATATGGGTAGCAAAAAGATGACAAAAAATAAGAGTACAGCCATATTTTACCAAGTAGGCATGCAAAAGATTTAAAACATCAACTTATTACATAACTTAACAACCTACAATTTTAAATATTACAAACTAATACAGTTTTAATTTTGGTATTATTATTTATTATACATAACTACGCACTAGCAAAATTCTTTCTCAATCAGGAACTCCTTACTATTATAATATGCTTTCGCCACCAAAAAGCTTCGGAGTCTCTTTTTGAATAATGGAAGCGGAAGCTCTTTCCATGTCTTTGGCAATTTGTTATAAATGACTGGCGCCATGCAGTAGACACTTTTGCGCATAAGTGCTGTCTTGGCTGACTCCAGACATAACACACTATTATCGCGTCTATTGCGGGGTACTATATCTGATAGTCGTCTAAATCGACTGGGATTTGCCTTTACAAACACAGCTACTTCAAATATGTACAAACAAGGTAATGTTAATATTTTGTAATTTCTAAAGTATGGTGCACAACTGTCCGTAGGTTTTAGTCTAAACATCGCGATCGCTCGAATGCATCTTTTTTGTACCTTGAAGGCGGTCTCTCTTTCAGTAGAGTTTCCCCAAAATATGATCCCATATCGTAAATGTGATTCTGCTATCCCATAATAAGCAGTCAGAAGAGCATCTGTATTCAATATAGGTGATAATGAGTGTAGAGCGTATGCAGACTTACTCATTTTCTTGCATAAAATATCAATGTGTGATTTCCAATTTAGGTTTTTATCAATTTCAAGACCCAGAAATTTTGTAGCTTCAACTTCTTCTATTGTATCATCATTATAGTGTATATTTAAGTTAATACTAGAGGTCTGTTGTCTAAAATGAATTACTTTAGTTTTACTCAAATTTATTTTTAAATTGTTTGCATCTAACCAGTTTACCATCTGTTTTAGACTATTATTAATTTCACACTCATACGTATCTATATTTTTACAAGCTATTGTGATCGTGCTATCATCTGCAAATAATGTTATAGGTCGTTCAATAGCTTTTGGCAGGTCATTTATGTATAAAATGAATCCAAAGGGACCTATAACACTCCCCTGTGGTACCCCAGATAACACTTTACGCTCCGAAGACCGATACATTTCTTCACGTTTATTTACCACATTAATTTTATTAACTTCAGTTATTTGTTTTCTGTCTTTTAGGTATGAATTAAGCAAGTTAAGGATCTTGCCCCTAATCCCGTAAGCTTCGAGTTTTTTTAAAAGAGTAGTATGATGCACATAGTCGAATGCCTGAGTCATGTCGCAAAATATACCACAAACAGGATTCCGTTGATCAACATTTTTAATGACATTGTATATAAAATCATATATAGCCATATTAATAGTCCTGTGCATCCGAAATCCTTTCTGTTCATCACACAAAATGTCATGTTTATCTATGAATTTATAAAGTTCCAAATAAATATACTTTTCAAAAATTTTAGAAATAACTGGAATTAATGATATTGGTCGGTAATTTTCCATTAGTTCTCTATTTTGTCTTTTGAAAAGTGGCTTTATTATTGATATTTTTAAGGCATCAGGGTATATACCTGCGCTAATACTAAGGTTAATAATGTGACTTAAATGACCACTTATTTCCATGGATACATGTTTTAGTATTTTTGTAGCAATACCGTCATATCCAACACTATTTGTATTGTTTAAAGAGTTAATGATTTTCTCTATATCTTCTGGTATACTAGGGGCCATGAACATTGTTTTATTATTTATGTCAATTTTATTACATCTAGGTTTGCTAGTCACATCAAGTTTCCCTTGTACTTTATCGATAAAATAATTGTTAAACGCTTCAGCAATATCATTGGGATCTGACAGAGTACTATTATTATTTATAATTTTAGTAATACTAGATTTTGGCATGTTATATTTTGCACGATTGATAATTTGCCACGTGGTTTTAGACTTATTTTTCGATGATTTTATTTTATGATTATTTTGCGCCTTTTGTGTAAGGTGTATAATTTTTTTGTGTAAGCGAGAGTATGTTTTGAAGGTTTGCTTATTGTTTTTGTCTGGGTTTAATCTACATTGCCACAAAAGTTTTCTTTTTTTTTGACTGCCTAGTTTGATTCCTTTTGACAACCATTTAGGTTTTTTAAAGACATCTATTTTGATCCATTTACGTGGAAAACACAAGTCGTATATTAATTTAAATAAATCGAGAAATTTGTTATAGGCTTCATTTGGATCCACTGTTTCATAAATCTCTGCAAAAGATAGATTTTTTATATGGTTTTTAAACTTAGAAATATTATCATGGCTGTAGTCTCTTTTAGACGTGTGCCAATAATTTATGAGACATTTAGTTTGAACTGGACAGTGAAGCAGCTGTGCCGTATGATCTGACAATGCCAATTCTATCACATCAGTTTTACACACTTTACTAAAATTGTGAGCAAAGTTGTCTATGCACGTCATACTGGCCATGCGAGTCGGTTGCTTTAATGCTAGTTTTAAGTTAAAGCTCATTAAAAGACATTCAAAGGCTTTTGAATGGCTATTAGGTTTAAGCATGTCTATGTTAAAGTCCCCAGCTATTACAATGTTGTTGTATCGTGTGCGTGATATTTCACGCAGAAGCGTTTCTATTTTATCAAGACAATGATTGAGATTATTTATGTTTGGTACTCTGTAAATACATATAACAATTATCTTAAAATTAGTAAGCTCAATTGCACAACATTCAAATATGCCTGATGAAGATAATTGCGAAATTTTTGGCATTTCCTTATATTGAAGACCGTTTTTCACGAGAATACAAGCCCCCCCTCTTTTTATACCTTCTCTACAAAAAATGGCGGCTAGGCTGTAATTTGGTACATATAGTTGATGTTGGCCCCCCTCCATAATAAAATTTGATATGGTAACATCAAACTCGAGTCAATAACAGCTGGAGATACAAAAATACCAACTATCTATACTTATAATAAATCTGTAGAGAGGTCAATTCTGTACAGGGAATATATTTTCAAAATAACTATCAGGGGGTGATTAGTGATCGATACTGGTGCCAAAAATGCAATCAGTAAAATTTTTGTCTGTCTGTCTGTCTGTCTGTCTGTCTGTATGTTCTTTATAGAAACAAAAACTACTCGACGGATTTTAACGAAACTTGGTGCAATTATTCTTCATACTCCTGGGCAGGTTATAGTATACTTTTCATCACGCTGCAATCAATAGGAGCAGAGCAGTGAAGGGAAATGTTGGGAAAACGGGATAATCTACTCCATTTTTTAGGCTTCCGTCGCGTGTGTAGCCTTCATGGTTAAAGTTACATAGAAATCATGTATGACGGAAATGTTCTACATAAAATTATCTAAAAAATATCCCTCAACAGCATATGTCTATCTTTTATGGTTGACTCACAATAGCACGTGTAACTCCCGATAGCTTAGCAGTTCGGAGCTTGCTGATTATATTTGTTTACTCTTACGTTTATAATACTCTCACTCATCCCTAATAAAAAAAGTTAACATTATTACCTATTCAATAAAAAAAGAATGATTGATAGGTATTAACAAACCGTGCTTATCAGCGCGACTTTTAGTCTTTAAATTGTTTATTTGAATTTATTTTGTTGTTATTTTATAAAATAGGTACTTATTAGTTATTTTGGTAGTATTTAAATATTCGTTCAAATTACAAATTATTAATAGTTTCAATTTTATTTCTTTTTAGGTGAAGTAGTAGTAGAAGTAGGGGCATAGATTTTTAGATGCCGATAGGTTAGTTTTGGCTAATTTATGTTCTGTTTTTTTAGTATTAAGTAGGTAAAAGCGTAGGTAATTTTATTAATTAGTTATAAGTAGTTATAGGTATTTATTTTTAAGTGAAGTAAGTATAGGTTATTATAATATAATTTTGCACAGGCATTTCAGCTTTACTTTCATTTCTTTTTTTGTTGTACATATTTCACACACACATAGTGATCTATCAATGCTAGCCCAAACCACTGAACGGATCGGGCTGAAATTTGGCATGCAGGTAGATGTTATGACGTCGGCATCAGCTAAGAAAGGATTTTGATTAATTCTACCCCAAGGGGATAAAATAGGGGATGAACGTTTGTATGAAACTTTGTCAATTTTAAACCGATCGGGCTGAGAGTTTCAAAATCGGGGGTAAAGTAACTATTCCACGCGGACGAAGTCGCTGGCAGAAGCTAGTAAATAATATAACTTGGGACATTCCTGAGAAACTTTAAATTGTATAGGTACATTTTTACACAAGTTAATTTTACTCAACCTATTTTGAACTTATTTTACGCCCGGTAAGTGTATGTCTAAATGTTTATCTATAGTATTACTGATAACAAATTAATGAGGATACGTACCTGTAAGTGATATTGAATAGAAAAACATTTTACAAAAAAATACAACCGACTACTACACAAAAAAAAAACAAAAAGAACAAGATGACTTTAATTTCGGAACTCGGGTGTTTTTGGTTGCGTTTTTTGAACACCGACTAAAAAAACACAAACATCCGAATTGAGAACATCCTCCTTTTTTGGAAGTCGGTTAAAAAAAAGTATCAACGCAGGATGAATGAAAAATGGTGTTGGATATGAACGAAAGTCTGCCAGTGCCATGATTGGCGAACCTGCGGGACCGGTCTTACCATGTCCACTTTTTGTTAATCCCAGTCCGACCATCGTCGATATGTACAGTCCACACCGATCGGATGGACCGAATAGAAATCATCCTGATTGGGGAGAATAGTAAACTATTGATATCCTGTGTTTTAATATTATTTAAATTATGGTGCTCTAAGCACGACCTTCCACGAAAGTGTAAAACTCCTTTAAAAAAAAACGCTCCTCCTTAATCTCCTTATTAAAAGGAGATTTCCACTTTCTTAAATTTTACGAAAACTGATAACCCATGCATAACACAAGTGTGACAAAATTAAGATTTTTTCTCAGCAGGTAACAAAGTAGGTAGCAATTTGTTTCGTATTTTGCGAAGGTAAAAATGCATAAATAAATTTAATCAAATCCTAAACCCCGAATAGTTTAAATTTAAAACACTTGTACACCATGTTTATGCTTATTTTAAATGGAACGTTGTCTCCCATAAAGTACATTGTCTGGACAGACTTATAGCTGAGCATCGCATAGCCACAAATTCCATCTCATGGATCCATTCATTATTTTTGTATCAACACTTATTTTAACAAAATAATCTATTATTATAGACCTTCACAGTGATGTAGGCTCCTCCCTTTTTAGAAGTGTAATAGTAGATTATGGACGTGTGATTAATAATTATATCATTGTATAGTCTGCAAAATGTCCGCATTCCGTACTCGTTTACGAATCTCGAATTGTAAAATTCACTTAGGTCTGCTACTTACTGGTTTTTGTTGACTACTAACCCAAAATAGCGTCTTGTATAATATTCGATTTCACACTTGGAGAAAGGAGATATGGATAAATGTTTATTATTGAAATATAGTCAGAATTTAACCTAGGTAGGTACTACGAATTAATAAGACTTAGATAACTAAGCGCGATTCATTCATTGTAGTTATTCTTATCAATATGATGACAATTACCTGTTCCAACTGATTAATTTGTAAACGGATTGACGATAAAAGGATAGCAAATAGCAAAATTCTGCTATTTGATTGCGGACAGTTGCCCCATCGAGTTTGTGAACGTTAGTTTTGAGATGGGACTGAGATCGGCATGCGGCGGCGGGGGCGGGCGGACATGCCAAGGCAGGCAGGCAAGCAACATATTTACTCATACGCCCGAGGCGTAAATCACCGTGCATCTATTTTGAGTTGGCCTGTGCGGGTGTGGGCTCAGCGGAGGAGTGCGGGGCGCGGGTAGACGCCGATGCCGGTCTGGCGCCAGAAGGATTCCCCAGCGCCCCGCACTCCCCGCACCATCGTCGAGGTCGCCGTGCGCTCGTGTCTTTGCTTTGCTGTCGCAAATAGCTAATCTACCGCTTATCCACAAAAGTATTTATCAAAGTTATTAGCGGCGATACGCATTGTGATCGCCGCGAAACTGCTACTAAATCCCAGGAATAGATTAGGTTAAAGTTATAAGTTTCTCCAGTTCGTTTCTTTTTTTTTTCCAGAGCTTTTTCGCGTAAAATATTTTTTATAACCTACGTCAGCCTATGTCCAAAGTTTTTTAGATAAAACGTGATTCGATCTCCTTTAAATTAATGACTTAAGTTGCCTTCGCAAATTATTAGAATATCCTGATAACAACACCTTGTGTATACTGACTCAACCTCGTTATTTGCATTACTGAATATTGTAAATATTACGAAAATAATAAATGACGTAATAGAACAAAATGTTTATTATTTCTTGTATAATACTCACTTGTTAAATTCTGTTGATCCTGTCCGAGATGAACCAAGAACCCACCGATGTGTAATTCGCAATCTGGTCTTCCCTTCCCCCCACCCTGTCCGCCCCCGCGCAGGGATACCCTGCAGTCATTGGTTACTCATACATCTTGCAAAACCTGTATTCGTTCCATTACACCAATTTGAAACGCTTGTTTACATAGCTAAGAGCACAACACTATTCTCACTATTCGCACCAGTGATATTTAATGTAAATTACATAAAGAAAAGGATCATCTAATCGTATTTGTGTGAACTGTACTTTCGTACATGAAAACGCGCGCACCGCGCTGAACTCCGACAGAGAATGAATATTACTACCGAATTGAAAGTAGGTATTACATGCAAAATATCAAGCTAGCCGGACAGATGTTTGTATGTATAGATATACAATGCCAGCGCAATGGGACTCAGACGTAGTGAGTGACTCTTAAAGCGCGGCAGTAAAGGTTATTTTACGTTATTTTGACAGCAAGCAAACATTGGTACAACTGTACTACTCTATCCACGTAGAAACCTATCTACCCAAACATAGAGGGCATAGAACGACTCTCGCATAATCAGTTACCATTCGTTCAAAATCAAGCCTTAGTTGTAGTGCAGCAATTTATAGAGAACACGGTTATAATTAGGCAGTTGTGTTGTATTTGTGCAGTACTCGTCACTATTGCAAGAGCTTTGCTTAAAGTATTTGTTTGCTTTAAGATTTTTTTTAATAGATCGTGTATTTTATAGTGAACGTAATTGTCTATATTCATTTTTTGATTCACTGAATTTCATTTTCAATTATATTCTTAAAATCCTATTTTTTGCCGTTTTTCATATGCCGTCCTAGTTTCTAGTATTTTTCTACTTGTTGAACATAAAACCTGGTTCAAGCTTTTCACTCAATACCTATGCCATCTCGCGAACTGCTGCACAACTTTAGTTCTATTTACCTTCAATAGATGGCAGATACTTCAATTACTAATATCACACCATCATCAAAAATCAAATTGTTACCAAATTATTTCTGCTGGATAAGTGCATATAGGTAAACACGGTACTACTGTTCAAGTGATACCTAATAACGCGTTAGGGACGACGGCCACGGCCATATATGTATTTGTTACAGTTTCTGCAATTTGCATCTCTGACTTTATATATTTTGGAGTAGTTTGTATTTATTTAACACTAGCAGCGCCCCGCGTCTTCTCCCGCATAGTGCCCGTTCCCTTGGGAATACGGAGATCAAGATTGTAGTCGCTGATATAGGTATAGCTTTCCATTGGTGCAAAAATAATTTAAATCGATCGAGTAGTTCCGGAACTTATTCAGTACAAACAAACAAAAAATCTTTCCTATCTATACTAATATTATAAAGCTGAAGAGTTTGTTTGTTTGTTTGTTTGTTTGAACGCGCTAATCTCAGGAACTACTGGTCCGATTTGAAAAAATCTTTCAGTTTTAGATAGCCCATTTATCGAGGAAGGTTATAGGCTATATTTTATCCCCCTATTCACACGGGAACGGGAACTACGCGGGTGAAACCGCGAGGCGCTGCTAGTTTATAATATTAGTATAGATAGGCACACCAACACTCGTTTAGAGAACATTATTTTACAACATTTCCAAGATGTAACACCTGTGTAAACAAGTGACTTACAGGCATTACAGGCATCATTCTCAAAAGAGGTCTAAATAAATCATTATTTAATAGAATTTTAAACAAAAAATAAACATTGAATGAATAAAAATGTATTTATAAATAAAAAAACTAGCTTCTGCCCGCGAATTCATCCGCGTGGAATAATTACTAACCCCCGATTTTGAAACATTCTTTATTGGTGCTCCGTTCCTACTGGGCCCCAAGTCTGCTATTTTTATAAATTTGTCATTCCAACACGATTCCATTGTCATTTTGCTAAAAGTTCGTAATCTGCTAAATTCATAATGGTCGATCATTGGTCGGTCAATGGTCTCGTAATACTTTTTGATAAGCGAGCTATTAAAAGCAATGACTGCACAATGACGTTCTAATGGTAGGTCACTGATTAAAGGAACTGTCAAAATTGTAGCAGATTACCGCATACGTCTGTCATTCATTTGTAATTATGTACGAGATTACCATCCTATGCCATTTCTTTCAATGACTCCATTGAAAGAAATGGCATAGAATGGTAATCTCGTCAGTGGTTGACCATTGGACAGTCATAGTGACGCTTTTATAGTAGTAGTAAAATGGCAGTTGAGAGCATGTCATGCTCGCTTAAATGTTTCGCTGATGGCGGCGTGTGTGTTGGATCATTCGGTTCCCTTCAAAATGGTTGAGCTAAATGGTGCCGATACACGCGTCATGTTCGTGAACGGGCGCCGTCGGTTGAGACTGGTCACCTCTTGACTGCCAATGACTTGTTTTAATCTTTATACTTTGAATTGTTTTCATAGTTTCCTTTTTTTTTTTCTTTGCATTGTCCTCACATATAGAAGCGACCAAGGATGTAACCAAGGTTATGTAATACAGAACATGATTTAAAAGAGTGTCCGTGGAGTTTCTTGCACGTTCTTCTCCATAGAGATCTACGCTTTGGAACGTGCAGATAGCTTCATCTCTTTCGTCTTGACAATTCAAAAGTGCCTGTAAAGGGTTTAATTGAAATAAATTATTTGAATTGAATTGAATTGTAGATTACCAAACTTGTAAAACTCAACCATTATGAAGTCAATGATAGACCATTCTGACACTATTGTAATAGCAGACGAGGCCCTGGTCTTAGCGTAATGATATATCCCTTCCTCGATAAATGGGCTATTTAACACTGAAATAGTTTTTTATATGGACCAGTAGTTCCTGTCTGACATTAACTCGTTCAAGCAAACAAACTCCTCAGCTACATGCAGCATGTTAGTATAGATGTCCTATCTAAAATTTAAAAAATTGGATGTCTTAATTAAATTAATTTCGATGACATATTTTTACATACAAAATAGAATTAAATATGTAATTCATTTAATTAATTTGTTATAACATGACATTTTCATTTACATTAACATTTTCATTTAATTTAATTTTTTAAAGGTTCTATTATCTTACATGATAATATTTGAATGGCCTTAATTAAAATAAATTGTGATGACATATTTTTACATACAAAATTAGAATTAAATAATTAATTTGTTATTATAACATGACATTTTCATTTACATTAACATTATCATTTAATTTCATTTTTGAAAGGTTCGACTATCTTAAAACATGATAATATTTATTGACAATTGGTAACAGTATAAAATAAGATTTGAGACTGTGGCACTCGACTGCGTTAACCATGAGACGATTTTTATTGAAAATTGAGCTCTATTTTGTTAGAAATAAAGCTTTTTATTTACTTAGTTCATACTTGACGGACAGACAGGTTGAAGTTCAGGTAAACCGTGTGAACTCACTAGGGTCGGAAATGGTGATGGGCGTTCCGTAAGGCTCAATATTGGGTCCATTCCTTTTTTAGTTTATTAATGTAAATGTTCATAAAAATCTAATGATTTGCCCCATTTAATTCAAAATCAACCAAAGATGTATTATTTCCGGAAGAGACAGCATTAATATTTCAAATAGATCGACGGTCACAAAATCTTGAAGACGTCAATAGTGCAGTTCGTCCGGTCCCAAAATTGGCTTAGGTACGGCAACAGGGGCGTAGCTACCGCCGTATCAGTTTTACGGGGCCCCCAGGCTACAGGGGCCCCGAATGTGAGTATGCAAAAAATCCTTAAATATTATCCATAATATTTTATAGATTATTAACATTTTTAATATAACTGCTGTATTCTGTGCAAACATTTAGTATAAAAATCACAATACACCGAATTAATAATATATAATTCAGATTAGATAAAAAAAACTAAAATTATTTATTTTAAAAAATTAAAAACTAAAGTTATTTTTTTTTAAATCAATTGGAGCATTTTTCGTTTTTTTTTTTTAATAAAAAACTTTATACTGTTGGGGGCCCCTCAACACATCTTGATACAGGGCCCATCTAAGGCAAGCTACGCCACTGTACGGCAATTAATTTTTACCAAATGTTAAAAGTAGCGAATATGGCATTATATCGAATGGAGAAAAAGTGGAGTTTATTAATTAGACGGTTTTCCTAGGAATCACTTTAGACGAGAAATTACAATGGGGACCTCATATAAAATCTGTTGCTGGTCTAAGCTCAGCCGGTTATGCTGTTAGAAAGATAAGACAGTTACCAAACGTAGAAACCGCACGTTTGGCATAAGTAATTTAGTTACTTTTACAGCATTATATCATACGGTATTTTGCTGTGGGGGCGGGCTGCTGAAAATCCATATTTATTAAACAAAAGAGAACTGTCAGGGCCATTTATAATGGCCACGCCACCATTGCGGCAATAAGTCCCCTCTTTGAGTGGAGGAGGAGGAAGAGGAGAGGTGGGGGAAACGCCACGACATTCTCGCCTCCAGAAAACATCCAGAAAAAAGGCCCTTTATAAACTGCGTCGTTGCGATTCACCTAAAAAAAAGTTTTTTTTTTTGTATTCATGCACCCTTAAATGCTTAAAGGCTTGTTAAGTGATGACCTGAAACACAGATTTTATAAACCTAACTCAGGAAAGTCGCTAATTATACATAATTAAATTAACCAATTAATTAAATTTACCATAAATCTTAAAATATTAATAATTTAGCTATACACGTATGTAGTTTTTTGTTGGAAACTACCATAATTGTTTATTTAGATTACTTGTGGCTATTAATATGTAACTAAAAAAGATTTTTAATAAAGATTCAAGATTATTATTATTAATTCATCTTTGAGAATATAATCAAGATCTTTGAAGATTCTTTTTCTGTCTCTGCTCAAATATTTAACAATCTTGTCAAGAAGACAATTTTAGATTATAATAGTTCGTTTATTGTATATACTATACTCATTTTCTTCTCTCTATTTCTCTGATTTTTGCATGCCTAAGTATGTTTAAGTTCACTAGTAACTACTATTCTGTTCATTATAACTTAGTATAAGATTTCAATGTGTAACTGTTTATTTCCCCAAATAAATAAAATAAATTTGAAAATGAAAATAATATATCTAGTTTTAATTTCCGCGAATATTTGTGTGTTGCAGGTATGCACCTCCCTCCCGCCCGCTATATTATGCACATGCAAGATTACAAGGCAAATGCAAGGATTTTATGCACATGCAGGAAGGCAAAGCAAAACCCAACACCAATACCGACGCGTGTTTCGCCTCTCCACGAGGCATCCTCAGGGGACGTGTTGACTCGCCGACCGTTGAGTTGCGACTGAGAATTTAGTATTTTTTTTTGAATGGACCACTCGCAGTTCAGCACACTAACGGCCGAACCCAATAACCGATCTATCACATACTGGAGATAGAAAAACAAATGAAACAACAGGAAATCTATATAATTTTTCTGTTGTTTCATTTGTTTTTCTATCTCCAGTATGTGATAGATAGGTTATTGGGTTCGGCCGTAAGGCTGGTTACTGCTCAACCGGATAATGAGAATTTAGTACAAGGCACCCCCCCTTTTATACACTGCCATCGTTGGTTATTTGTGTACAACTACCCACAAATATTCGCAGTAAAGGGGAAGAAACTAAATTCATCTGGTCATTCAACAGTGCAAAATTGTTATTATTACTATGTTTCAAAATCTCTAATTGTTCCAAAACAAAACTAAATATATTATTTTCATTTTCAAATTTAAAATGGATTTCCGCAAAGTAACGCCTGACTCAATCAATTTTAAATAAAATAAAATTACATAGGTACCTCGGAAAGCACGCTAAGCCGTTGGTCCCGGTTGTCATTTTTAGATATTCGGCAATCGTTACGAATTGTCAAAGCCAGAAAATCTGACACCAGTCTTTCTTACCAAGTAGGCAGTGCCGCGTTAGTAAATGGTTTGCGGAGGCCTGGTAGGTAAAATACTGGTATTTAGCTGAATCCGGTTTGACTGGCCCCAATATAGTTAGGACAAGGCTAGACAGATTTTTTTTCTTTCGCACATATTTTTATTATACATAATTACATGCGAAAATATGCCAGCACAAGTTTCGTTATTAGGGGCCTCGGGTTGCCAAAAATCACTCGCAGGCGCACCCATGCGCAGTGAAAAGCCCGTCGGGACTTCTGAGACAAAAAGTGTTAAACTACTGAATTATATCGGTGTCTACGTGTGCGCTAAATCTTCAACATCTGCCTAGTCTTTTTCTAACTATATTGGGGTCGGCTTCCAGTCAACGCAGATTCAGCTGAATACCAGTATTTTCCCCACCAACTGAGTAATCCGTAACGACAGCCAAATAACTTCAAATGACAGCCGGGATCAACGACTTAACGTCCTTTCCGAGGCACGGAGGAGTCTTAGTATGTTTAGACGGTCACCCATCCACAGGCTGACCTCGGCAAGCGTTGCTTAGCCTAGAAAATGATGGTGAGGAATAAATTTGCTGTTGTTGTGTTCCATAGCAGTTAATCATAGATGATGGAGTAATGCTTCTTTCCTCTGAGGCAAGTTTTCCTTCTGCGTCAATAACCAGGCCAAGTATTGCCCGTTTTAATTCAGCTTGAATTCATATGGGCATCTTTTTTACTGATTTACTCATTGATAGAAAAAACGCATCTAACGGATCTTCTTCCTTTCCTTTGGCCTCGACATATTGTCTGAATAATTTCTGCGATAGAGGTAGTGTTTTATTTCTGGTAGCATGATTTGATAATACCGTCTTTTGATATTTCCATTTTTACAACAGACTTGTTACCTTTGATTAGACGCTACAATAAAACTTTTCGGCCGATCAAAAAACATTTTTTGTTTTCTAATTCGAAATTCAAAAAGATGAAAAAGCCTTGTTTTATTTTTTAATAATTGTAAACGACACGACTTAAAAGGCAGTCCTGTACAAAAAGTAATCGTTAGATGGCAATATGAAAATGATTCGTCACTTCATGCATAGAGTACATGATAGAGGGATAAGTAATAACTAATTACGGCCGAAATCAATAACCGATCTATCACATACTGGAGATAGAAAAACAAATGAAACAACAGAAAACCTATATCATTTTTCTGTTGTTTCATTTGTTTTTCTATCACATGTGATAGATCAGTTATTGGGTTTGGCCGTTAGTAACCACGTACCCCAGTTTTGTTTAGTTTTTTAAAAAAACGTTGCCCCACACTAGGAATTTCTCCTGTGTCGTGGGTGCGTTTACAAACATACAATGTCACATACACAAACAGACTGGCACTGCGGTAACTGCTGTAAGTGGGGTATACCGATAAACGCCATACCTACGATTTACGAGTAGGTACCTACCAATAAAATTCACAAAGTTTATTCCAAACATTAAGGCTGGCATCACATTAAAAATAGCATATTTACTAATTAATTAAATAAATTAACGATGAAATCGGTAGATTTTTTTAAATAACTTTTTTATATAGCGATTTCATAACTATTGGATCACCCTCGTTACGCTGCTTCATCGCGACGCCTAAAGTCGGTTCTAACGATCTGCAGTCAACACTGCTGAAAAAATTAGCACGCCACATCGCTCAAGATTCTTGGCGGGTGGAGGACTTCAGAAAAGCTTAGGCGGCGAGGGGAATGACAAAAGATAAAAACATTTAAAAGAAAATCTATATTTTCAATTGTAAGAAGAAATCGCTAACGAATATAAAACAAAATTTGTAGCTTCGTAGCTTTTAAAATCAACTAAGATGCGAATAAATAACACTGAAATCAATCAAGTGACATTTCGGCGTCATCATCTTTTTTGTCCCCTTTGTCATCTTTGGCTGACTCTTCTTTCTTTTTGTCATCCTCTTTCTTATCGGCATTGGATGTATTTTCAAGTGCTTTAAAGAAAGCTTGCATATCGCCTGTGTTCGCAGCCGTTGTGACATCCGACGGCAATCCAAATTGCGATACCACTGGACCCATTTGACCAGAAGTCAACGCCGAAGAGAACTGGTTCGCAGCCTGGAATACAATAACAAGTGTTGACTTGAGTATGTAATCAGCAATTTTATATCATGGACCAAACATAGTTAAAGTATTACTTTTGGTGCAATTAGATGATATAAGTTCCATTAATTGGAAGTCTACAGCACTCATTTTGCACTTAAGTTGAATTGATTAGTTGAATGGTTGGTTGATAATTTATTTAACTGTAGGACAATTAAAAAACTGGGATATCAAGGACTAGTCAAACTATTGTTGCGCGCCAGAATTAAGTTAGGATTATAGCGGCATTCGGTACCACTAGCGCCATCTAGTATCGAGTAGCAGAACTATTGAAGTCAAGGACCTTCGAGATTTTTCTATGCTAGAATACTCGGACCTTAGTCGGTCGCGACCGATATGTACGCGAACTTTCTGGAGTTCTACTCGGCGCTCTATATAAGGCCGGCGCATGTACCGACCGAGTCAGTATTGGAATTGCGATACAAGTGATAACTTCGAGAGCGATCTTCGACTGCGAACCCAAGTGATTAATAGTGCGATTGTGTTTTGTGATTAGTGAGTTTATAGTGTAATTAGTGTGGTGTAAATTAAAGTGTCATTTTTGGTTGTTTAATCGGCTGATTTTATTGTAACGAACCCGAAGCTCGTAACAATTGGTGTCAGAAGAGTGGATTTAAAAGATGCCGATTCTACCGAAGGACGACACTGAGGGTATCCGTACCCGTAGTCAACGCCAGCAAGAGACGGACCAGAGGCGTTTTGGAAGTGCAACGCCGCAGGCTATGGAGAGACAGCTGGCGACCTTAGAGGCCGGCCCGTCCACCGCCGCTCCAGCTTCATCATCAGCACCAGACTTTGCTGCTCTGATGCTGATGCTGCAGGAGCAGGCCCGCCGCCAGGAGGAACAGGCCCGTCGTTTAGAAGAGCAGCTGCAGCGTGATAAGGAAGAACAGGCTCGCCGCCAGGAAGAACAGGCTCGCCGCCAGGAGGAACAGGCCCGTCGGTTGGAAGAACAGCTCCAACGTGACAAGGAGGAGCAGGCGCGCCGCCAGGAAGAGCAGATGTTCCTCATGAAGGATCTGCATGCCACTTTCGGCAAAGAAATTAAGGTTATTAAAGATAAGGTGGTTCAGCACGAGAACCGCCTGACGGAAGCTGAAACACGAATCGACCAAATGAATAATCGAGTTGACAACGTGATTGCTGACGTGAAGACAACGCTGGACAACCTTAAAGTAGGAGATGGAATTGCAACCTCCGTAGCAACTACTCCTTCGCCACGGGGATTCAAAGTGCCGCCGTTCGATGGAACATCTTCCTGGTCGGCATACAAAAAGCAATTTGACGCTGTTATGAAGGCGAACGGGTGGAGTAAGGACCAGGCCATGACTGCTCTCACCCTAGGCCTCCGCGACCAGGCCCTCACTATCCTAGAAGCCCTCGGTAACGAGGTCACTTACGAGCAGCTGGTTGAGGCACTGGAAGCTAGGTATGGCGACGCTCATCTGGAACACGTGTTTAGGGCGCAGCTAAAGGATCGCGTGCAACGCAGCGGTGAAAACCTGCAGCAGTGGGCCCTTGAGGTGGAGAAGCTTGTTAGAAAAGCATACCAGTCTGTACCTGCGCTCATTCAAGGGAACCTGGTGCAGGCATTCATTGACGGCATCCGCGACCTTGAAGTTAGAGCTGCCGTGAGGCTCGGGCATCATGAGAAGCTTAAAGACGCCTTAGCACATGCACTGGAGGTGGAAGCAGTGCGGCAAGATCATCGGTCCCATCGCGTCAGGGAGGTTGCAGCGGCTACTGTTCGCGACCGGTTTAAAGGATACAGCCCTAGATGCTATGGCTGTGGGGAAAGGGGCCACCTACGGTCCAGTTGCCCTAAGCGAACTGTAGATAGGGAAGATAGTCGATCTCCAGAGGGTAGGGCGGTTAACAGCACCGCCCAGCAACTGCAGGGAAACGAGTAAAAGCCAGGACTGCGGGGCGGGTGCTGGCTGATGTTCAGAGAGCCCCAAGGATTTCGATCTCTCAAACCCATGACGGGAACAGCCTAATCATCAAGGGCGAGGTCAACGGAACGCCATGTAAGCTGACAATAGACACTGGAGCCTCACGCACGGTTGTGAGTTCCCAACTAGTAAGCCGGTTCCTTGGGGACTCCGCATACAACCGAGACCGCATAAATTTGGTAACAGCCACCGGTCAGCGCATACCCGTCCGCGGAGAGAAAGAGATGGAGTTAAAGCTAGGCAACAGAATCTATCTTCATAATGTCATCGTGGCTGATATCATGGACGACTGCATCTTGGGCCTAGACTTTATGAGGAAGAACTATTGTGAGATCGACGCTAAGCAAGGAGTTTTGAAATGTGGTCAAGAGGAACTTTTCATGGAAGGGGCGTTACCAGGAAATGTGTATAGCCTAAAGAAGATTGTTCTTCCTCCGAGATCGGAAACGATTGTGCCGGTTAGGCTTCCTCGAAATCCTAGGCAGACTCATCGGTGTGTACTTGTGGAAAGGGTAGAAAGTGACCTTCCATGGAAAGTGGCACGTACTTTGGTTAGAGCCACTGACTTCTCAAGAGTACCTGTGCTGAACCTTTGTGATAAGGAACAGATGATAGATAAGGGCACGCTGATTGGTACATGTGAGGAAGTGGATTGGTTACGTCGGTGCCAAAATCTATCGACAGGGAACCTCAGCAAGGACGCCCAAACGAAAGTGACCACACTTTTAGATGACTGTCGCAGCGTTCTGTCTCAAAATGAAATGGTCAAGGCGAAGAGAATGTTACTGAGGTACGCCAATGTTTTCTCTTCAAACGATGCTGACATCGGGAAGACTGATTTGGTTCAACACAAAATAAACACAGGAGATGAATTGCCTATCCGTCAGCGGCCAAGGAGATTGCCAGTAGCACGTGAAAAGGAAGTGGAAACCATGATTGAGGGAATGGTTAAGGATGGTGTCATAGAACCTTCATCAAGTCCATGGTGTTCACCTGTTGTACTGGTAAGAAAGAAGGACGGCACCATGCGGTTTTGTGTTGACTACCGTCGTTTGAATGACGTTACAAAGAAGGACAGCTATCCGTTGCCAAGAATTGATGACACGCTGGACATGCTTACTGGAGTAAAGTGGTTTAGCACGTTGGACCTAAAAAGTGGCTACTGGCAAGTTCAAATTGATCCCAAGGACAAGGAGAAAACTGCATTCTCGACGGGAAAGGGTCTGTGGCAATTTAAAGTCATGCCGTTTGGATTGTGCAACGCTCCGGCAACGTTTGAAAGGTTGATGGAACTAGTACTAACCGGGTTAATTGGCGATGCTTGTCTGGTCTACTTGGATGACATCATCATCGTAGGCCGTACGTTTGATGAACATCTGCAAAACCTGGAACGCGTGCTCATGAAGATCCAGAGTGCAAACCTCAACCGAAGAAGTGTTCATTCTTCAAACGGCAAGTTAGCTTTTTGGGATATGTAGTGTCGGAAGAAGGTATCCGCACGGATCCAGAGAAAATCGCCGCAGTCAAGGACTGGCCAATTCCAAAAGACAAGACGCAGGTCAGAGCATTTTTGGGTTTGTGCTCCTATTATCGGCGATTCGTCAAGAACTTTGCAGACATAGCCAAACCCCTGCACAAGCTAACCGAAGAGAAGCGACATTTCTGCTGGGACGAGAGTTGCGACATTGCATTCCAGGAGCTCAAGGAACGTCTGTGCAAAACACCTATTTTGGGGTATCCTGATACCGACAAGGAATTTATAGTTGACACAGATGCAAGCGACATAGGACTTGGCGGTGTGTTATCTCAACGGAATGGCGATCAAGAGGTTGTGATAGCGTACTTCAGCAAATCTCTGTCGAAGCCAGAAAGGAATTATTGTGTCACGCGACGGGAATTACTTGCTGTGGTCAAGTCATTGCAGCATTTTAGCAAATATCTGCTGGGAAGGAAATTCCACTTACGAACTGACCATGCTGCGCTGAAATGGCTATTGCAATTCAAAAATCCAGAGGGACAAGTTGCGAGATGGATTGAACTACTTCAGGAATACGACTTTGTGATTGAACATCGCAGCGGGAAATCTCATGGCAACGCAGATGCATTATCAAGAAGACCTTGCCCTGAAGACTGCAAGCATTGTACTCGGCAAGAGGGTAAAGAAGTCGTACCTGTGAGGATGATCAAGACAGATCTTAGTAACGAGTGGAAGGAAAACTTGGAACGTGCACAGCAGGATGATTTAGACATCAAGCCGATCTTGGAGTGGATGAAGGCCAGTGTTCCGAAGCCTACGTGGAGTGATGTCTCAGCGATGAGTTCAATCACAAAAAGCTATTGGGCCCAATGGGACAGCTTAGTGATTCAGGATGGAGTCCTGTGCCGTAAATGGGAAAATGCTCGAGGAGACAGCTGTCATTTGCAAATGGTTGTCCCTAAAGCTAAAGTACCGGATGTTCTACAGCTGTACCATAATGGTTGTTCAGGAGGCCATATGGGAGTTAAACGGACTCTACTGAAGATACGGGAACGGTTTTACTGGGTCCACTGTCGTGACGATGTTGAGGACTGGTGTCGCAAGTGTACAAGTTGTGCGGCTGTAAAAGGACCTCAGACTCGTAGCAGAGGTGCATTGAAATTGTACAATGTTGGTGCACCATGGGAAAGGATAGCGCTAGACGTCGCGGGACCGTTTCCGGAAAGTGAAAGTGGTAACAAGTATTTCATGGTGGTTATGGATTATTTCACTAAGTGGCCGGAAGTCTTCGCCATTCCAAACCAAGAAGCTTCAACAGTTGCGGATAAACTAGTTCATGAAGTCTTCTGTCGTTTTGGAGTACCCTTGGAGATTCACAGTGATCAAGGAAGGAATTTTGAGTCCCAAATATTTCAGGAAACTTGCCGAGTTATGGGTACTCATAAAACGAGGACAACTTCTTACCACCCACAATCGGATGGAATGGTGGAACGATTTAATCAGACATTGGAGAGATATCTGGCCAAAGTTGTGGAAAACCGGCAACGAGATTGGGACAAGCACATACAACCGTTTTTGCTGTCATACCGAAGTGCTGTTCATGAAAGCACGTCAGTGACACCAGCTTTCGCAAACTTTGGAAGAGAATTGCGGCTGCCTGCAGACCTGATTACCGGAATACCACCTGATGCTCCACGCTGTATAACCGATTATGCGAATGACTTGCGGAACAAAATGAACGACATTCATGAGCACGTCAGACAATCGGGCCAGCAAATGTCTGAAAAGATGAAAACCCGCTATGACCGCAAAATGAACAATAAAGGGTTCGAGGAAGGTTCACTAGTGTGGTTGCATAATCCAGTTCGCAGCAAAGGGAAATCTCCTAAGCTTCAAGCTAAATGGGACGGACCGTACCGGATTGTGACGAAGATCAATGACGTAACCTACCGTATACAGAAAGGTACAAGAAGCGCTCCTAAGATCGTTCATGTTGATCGACTGGCGCGTTATTATGGCGCTGATAATGCTCGGGACGAGCATGTCTTAGGAGGGGGCAGTGTTGCGCGCCAGAATTAAGTTAGGATTATAGCGGCATTCGGTACCACTAGCGCCATCTAGTATCGAGTAGCAGAACTATTGAAGTCAAGGACCTTCGAGATTTTTCTATGCTAGAATACTCGGACCTTAGTCGGTCGCGACCGATATGTACGCGAACTTTCTGGAGTTCTACTCGGCGCTCTATATAAGGCCGGCGCATGTACCGACCGAGTCAGTATTGGAATTGCGATACAAGTGATAACTTCGAGAGCGATCTTCGACTGCGAACCCAAGTGATTAATAGTGCGATTGTGTTTTGTGATTAGTGAGTTTATAGTGTAATTAGTGTGGTGTAAATTAAAGTGTCATTTTTGGTTGTTTAATCGGCTGATTTTATTGTAACGAACCCGAAGCTCGTAACACTATTACGCATGGGATCATATGGTAAACAACTGCAGACGACAAAATAAATAGCATCATTTGATGCGACTATCTGCTTTCACGGCTAGTGATAGTTATTTTGTAGCTCCTCCTTACTACCCATTTCCTGTAAGTACTTATAAACAGTCGGTTCGGGATAAAAGTATTTGTATAACAGTAATAGGATAGAGGTACGACAAAGTATGAAACATATCAGAAGGTTTACAAAATATTAAAACAATCTAGGAAGGAATATGTGTTCTATACACGTTTTATAAGTCTTTTACAACTTAAGGACAACCAGGATGATAATATAAGTAAAATATAATATAACGCGGAGTTATCCGTAATTCGTTTTAGAATAATTTTTTAATGAGTTAGTTAAACAATATAACAAAAATAAAAAATTACGTGCTTGTACTCGTTTTCACTAACACTAGATGACAACTATGTATATGAAATGACTAGCAGCGCCCCGCGGTTTTACCCGCGGGGCGGCGTAGTTCCCGTTCCAATGGGAATATGGGGATAAAATATAGCCTATGTTACTCAGGATGAATGTAGCTTTCTAATGGCGAAAGATTTTTGAAATCGGTCCAGTAGTTTTTGGGTTTATTCGTTACATACAAAAATATAAAAATACAAATCTTTCCTCTATAGGCTTATAGCTTAGAATAAATGAATGTCTAACTAGTTTATTGTAATATTTTCGTTTAAATCTCTCGGCTGCGCGCCGTTCGTTTGCGTCTTTAGGTGCTGGCTAGTTTTAGTGAAAATGGGTATAAGGCCGACATTCAGGTTGATACAATACCTATTATCTGAACTTTGGACTGAAAACTGCCTAGCTTTTTAAATTATGAAAGTTTAGACGTCGTCATTGGCATGTAAGTGAAAGTAGTATTACTATGTATACATATAACTGGACAGTAAGTCAACCAAATATTGTCCCCTGACTAAATCATCAATGTATTATTGTAAACGCACGTGTTGATTGGTAATTTTATAACTTACCTTAAGAGTATGATGTAGGTGTGTAACTAGATACACTCCATCAATCACCATATTCATACGAGACCATGAAAATATCACTTTCCATAATTTCTTGGTCTTTAAATCATATTAGACTTTGGCAAACACATTTTCTGGAAAAATGGAAATTATTTATTCCTCTTCCAAATTTATGCATGTTTATTGAGAGATCTTTATTTGTCTGTACTGCGTGCCTCTTTGTAATGCCACTGACGACGTCTTTGAAGGAGAAAAAGGGGACATGATGTATTTTCCAGTACATACTGATGAAAAAAGCCAAGCCCAGTTAGATATCGAAGTAAAAATAAATAAAATTCAATTTCGAATACTAATGAAGCCGAAAGAAAAGACCCCATGCAACGCGCACCGTTTGAAAATGATGCGACGCGCATACCGATAAAGAAAGATACTAGTCGCGAGACGAATCCCGGTGGCGACGTGCCCCGGCCTCAGACGGGAGCGCTATACTTGAAGGTTCACCTGAGCGAACTGCGGTGAGAGCAGGGTGGTCCTTACATCGTCCTGGGCGGCGCCGGGCGTGGCAGGCGGCAGGTGCGGCTGGAGGCGCGGCGCGCTGGCGGGCGCGCTGGCCGTGCTCACCACGTCGGGCGCGGACAGCGCGGCCGCCAGCTCCACGCGCGCCGCGCCCGCCGCGCCGCCCGCACCCGCCTCGCTCTCCGGCGGCGCCGTGCCGACCCCTGAGAAGTAGCGCTGCAAGTCTGACAAGTAGATCTGCCCACCGGCTCCATCTGTTGTTCAAACGTGGCGTTAACTAGCTGTGGTTGTGCCCGCAGCTCCAACTACTCTGAGCCAGAAGTTGGTAAAGTGAGAGAGTAAAGGGCTGCCGGCTACGCTATGTCGGCTAGGAAATCCTAGCCTTGACTTTTATTTTTATGTCGACTTCATTATTGTAACTTCTAATAATTCCGAGTCAATAAATTGAGACTTCACTACCACTACAATATTAAGATCATCAAACGTTTTACCACGTGGCTGCGCCGCGGTGGCGGTGTTGGGCGGCGTGGCGGTGGGCGCAGGCGCCTCGCGGGCGCGTGCCGGAGCGCGCACGGACTCGGTGCGCGCGGGCTCGCTGCTGCGCGGGGCGCTGCCGCCGCGGCTGCTGTTGCCGCTGCCTGCCGATGGGCGAGTGCTAGCATTGCCGCTGTTGCTACCGCTGTTATTACTGGCAAAACATAGCCATATTTAGTGCATTGCAGCAATGTTTTCTAGCTCTACAGTCCTAAACCAATCCATAACCCTCCACATATCTGGGCACTAGAAAATCATTTAACCCTTTCGCAACAGAGTCAACTCAACTCAAATCAGGATAAGAGATGTGGGCACACAGACAAAATAATTGTTCATCCCTTGCTTCAGCCATGCTAATTTCTCAGCACCAAAAGTGGCAATGGAATCCTAATATTATTTAATTAATTTGGTTTGTCAGCAGGCTGAATCTCCTGAACTGTAATAGGTAGACAGTAAAAATGATCATAGAATGTGCATGTCTGTTGCCACTATAACAGCATTCAGAATAGGTTTTGGAACATTTCATGTGCAAGTCCACCTTTTCATAAAGAGGATCCAAGTCCTGTGCCATTTATTGGCAACTATTCTCAATATTTATAAATATTTAGCAAAACTGCGTTAAAATATGGTTTATTATAGCTACCCCATAGTGCCAAGAAGAGAGGACAATCCTCCAATCTGGCCAACTCCTCCAAGAAGTTGCATGAGTTGCTGCTGAGACATGTTGTTCAGAATGTTTTGTAGCTCCCCGTCCTGACCACCACTGCCGCCTCCTCCACGCCCACCAGAAGTTGGAGGATTGTTCAATGCCTCATTGATGCGGCGACAGTAATCATCATCCTTGTCAGTCTTAGGTTCCTATTTGAAAATTACCTTTTATGAATTGCTGTATGAAAAAAATTGTTTATGATTGGCATTCAAGTTGCCTGTCTATGGTGCCTGTGTGGTTTTTTTAAGTCAAAGTGATCTGTAGTGTACTAGTACCTAGTAGTGATGGGTCGTTGACGGTTTTTCCGTTAACACAATGTTAATGTTGATTTACATTTGCCAACTGGTTAATCAACTAGTTAAATTCGTCAATGTGTTAACTTACTACTAATGTCAACTTGTAATGTAAACCATTCATTCGTTGAACGGTTCTTAAAACTATCCTCGTTTTTTAAATTAAATTAAATCAACTCTGCAACACGTCACTTAAAAGTTCAAATTGTATGACATGGCCATTGCTCGCAATCTTTAACATTATTTTCAACTTACTAGTTTCTAATTTGCACAGTTGCATTAGTGTTAACGTTTATTGAACGAGATGCACGAGTTAAATTCATAAACGTCTTGATGAATTCAACGACAGTAACATACAGACACAGTACAGTTAACATTTAATATGTTGACAGAGATTAACGGTGTATTCAACTATTTCATTAATTCAATGCTCATCCCTAGTATCATGTAGGCGCTTGTAAACAGCTTTATTTGATGACATGAAAGTGAATTACTTAGTAATCACTTAGTGCAAATTGTATTAACAAGATTTTGTAACTAATTGTAACAGTTATTTTGTTTGAGATTATAAATTACAGATTTTAGAATTATTTCTTACCTGCATCCAGAAAAAGTACTTCTTAGAGAAAGACTTGAACTTCAGGACATAAACTCGTCCAGTTGTGCATTCATTTACCCGCACAAATTCACAGTCATCAGGAAATATTAGCAAGTCATCTTCCACCTCCCCAGTAGTACGGTCTTTCCAACAAAAATGCATCAATGAATCTTCACCTTGGTATACATATAAAAGACCCTTCCTTTTGTCAGGATGAACCATACGACCTTTTAGAGTCATTCTTCCAGCTCGAAATTCAACCAGATGTTTGTTGCCTCCCGAACTACCGCCTAAGCCACTAGTGTTCCCGAATAATGCAGTAGCCGACATGGTGCTGAAATAAGCAAAAAATTATTGATGAAGCTATAAAATGGTTCCGTCAATGATTCCGAAATGTGAAATGACGCATTTTGTATTTCTAATGATCATTACAAACATAATAAATTTACCAGAATTAAATACGTCAATAAAATCAAACAATCGTCGCCTTGATCGCTGCTACTTTCAGAAATTTATGATAAAAATCAAACAAACAGTAGACAGACGATGATGTGAATTCCGAAATAAATTATTGAGAAGATTGAGTGAGAATGACAGACAGAGTGACTATGCTTTTTGAATTTTCCACAGACTGTGTAATACGCCAGCTATATAGTTCTACTGTCGCACAGGGTCAATAAATCTTAGAAAAATTGAGTTTTGTGGAAAACGTTCGATTTTTGCAAAAACGCTTGAATATTGAAAACTTTATTTTTCGTACGATTTAATATATATTTTTTTAATTAGTATCTTTTTTCTTCAACATTCACGGAGGTACCATGGTCGCTGGCAACTAGCTTGCGATTTATAAACAGTGGCGTTGCCGCTGTAAAGTCGCATGTACAAGGTCTTTTTTGTGTAAAATTCAGTACTACAGAATCACTTAACTACATTGACCTAAACAAAGTATTGATTACAATTATCATCTTCACAAATCAACAGAGAGACAACAGCCATTTCTATGTACGAACAAAAATTTATTCATAGATAGAAATGGCTGATCTCTTTTAAGTGTCGTTCAGGACGATACTTAGAAGAGATCAGCCATTTCTCATTGACTTTCATAGACGTTGTATCGCGTGTGGAAGTGAGAATTCGGGATTTAAAGTTGCTCGCTATGTTGCCACATAATCTGAAAAGTTGCTGATAAAGTCGCAACCGCAAGGCTTGGCAGCAACTTTCCTTACTACTCCTACACGTAATTTACAAACTAGTTTCTTTTGAACAGCTAGTATAGTAACCGGCATGAGTCGTGAGCACAAACTGACACCTGCGCAGTAGTTAATTTTCCGGTCTCTTTGGCGGAATGAAGAAGGCAGGGGGCGCCGAGGCTGCACGCGATTGGTTCGTCAGTCTAAATAAATCAGAATAAATTTGGCCGAAAGTGTACATGCGCGAGCTTGCCCCCGCTACTGCCCATCTGTGCTCACGACTCGTGCCGGTCAATAAATAAGCTGTATAATTGAGTTTCATAGAGAGAAAAGATCGTAACAGTACTGCCTTCTGTATCAGGCCTTTATCTAACCGCGTAACGCCAGCTTCGACAGATGGTCGTCGAAGCTTTTGGCCACTAGGTCATTGAACGTAACGACAATTGGCACAATGACAGTTCAGTCACAGGTTCAGTTCACATTCCACATGTCGAGAACCTCGTGAGTTACTTGATTTGCTTCTCTTTCTCAGCCTTCACGAGGTTCTCGTCATGCGGTATGGTTACATCGATTATCATTGTGCGGTATGTCAAACTTATTGGCGACAATTATAGTCCTATCAGTGATGATAGCCCGATCCCAGTACAACGTGACATAGTCATTTTCGAGAACTGGGTCGAGCACATACATTATTGTTAAAATTACAAAGAAAATATTATTATTTATTTTTGTGAAGAAGGGGTATTCAGAATCGTTTTCCAAGTGTAAAACTCATTTTCAAATTGCAACGACGATATGATTTTTAGGGAAATTTGTTGAAGTTTCCCATAAAAATCATATTTCAAAAATCATTGGCCAAACCAAAGCGAATAGTGACACCATTATTTCTATTAGCTAGGAAGGGTGCTGTGCGGATATTGTGGTCTCATGTCACCCCAGAAACATTACTTTTTAGTAGGTACGTACAACAACAAACACTTTTATTTGCCATACTGTAGGTATCACTGGAATAACTCGATTTTTGATGACGGCAGATCATTGACCTATAAAAGTATGGACTGGAAATACTTACAAATAAAAAACTTTTTACAAAAAAATACAACCGACTTTTCCACAAAAAATCAAAAAAGTACAAATAACTTTAATTTCGGAACTCGGTGTTTGTGGTTCCCATTTCGTTTTTTGAACACCGACTTCCGAAATTAAAGTTATTTTGTACTTTTTTGATTTTTTGTGTAAAAGTCGGTTGTATTTTTTTGTAAAAAGTTTTTTATTTTTCACTTTTTAGTGGTACCTACACCCCCTCCCCTCCCCCCACCTAAACGAACCAATCACATTGGTGTAAAAAAAACGTACTCCTCCTTTGCAGAGTAAACTAAGAGGTCGTCAATGTAGACAATGTAGATATTTTTTTTAAATTTTTGTTGATTTTTCGAAAACCGCTTGGTTGATTTCGATAAAATTCATGGGACCATTTGGGAAGTATACCCTTTCCAACAAAAAAATAATTTTTCAAATCGGTTGACAAGCGAGGGAGTTATGCGCGAACAAACAATAAAAAAAAAAATAAAAAAAACATACAAACATCCGAATTGAGAACCTCCTCCTTTTTTAGAAGTTGGTTAAAAATGCGTGACAGCCTGACAGGATTGCCAGATTACCAAAACAAATATTTTCTGTGCAATATTGATTATTCGATTCTATTCGATTCCAATAACACTAATCACCAAAAAAAAAATCCTTTTATTTTTCACCGAGATCTGATTAGGTGAACTGAATAGTTTTTTTTATTGCCACTATTGTTATTTTTTTTGTGTTTGATGCCCTCGCTCATCCAGCCGTCTGTCCTTTTATCGCAAGGTTCTAGTGACTGAACTGTTGAGATTGGTAGTCCGTATCTTAAGAACCCTAAAACAAATACTACACGATATACAGGTAAAGCTATATTGGTGTGATTTTTTATTTTGAGTTTTAAAATGCGTCCACACGATACAGACTTATGTCTACGCAGACTTTGGACTATGAATTAAAAAAAATATTCATTTCTTATTCAGAGTTCAAAGTCAGCGCAGACAAAATTCGACGTCGTATTTACATGTTGCTAAACTTAAGCGTAACCGCAGGCCCTTGGCTATTCTCCGTCCTGGAGGACATGGTCCGGCGTCCCCCGATAGCGGCGACACAGAAGGCCCCGGGCCGGCAGAAGGCTTCGTACGCAGCCGCCGTGGCTGCCAGCCCGGGAACGTCCGGCCAGAAGGAGCCGCGCCAGCGCCTGTGACACCGGCGCCTGCGACGCCGGCGACGACCAAGTCGGCCCCGGCGAAGAGGGGTAGGAGGAAGGCTGGAGGGGGAGCGGCTAAGGCTACTGCGCCAGAGATGCCGCAGCCGCCCCCACCCCCACCCTCGGACCCTCCTGCAGCCGAGGCCGAGTGGCAGGTTGCTGGATAGAAGCGGCAGGCTTCTAAGGCGGCCATAAATAAGGCCAAGAAGCAGCGGCGGAAGGCCAACGCCACGGGAGTAAAACCGCTAGGCGCTGCTAGTATATTATATTCAGAGTAGTCGAGGCCAGGGGTGGGTGCCAATTTGTCAAAGAGTTTGTATTTAATCTCATTAGTTGTCATTGAATTATTTTAAACTAAGAAGCCTCTTCTGTTACTCTCTTGATGCTGTTGATTTGACGGGTGTCAACATGGAAATAAATTTACAATGTGAAATTATAATTCGTGTATAATTTCTTCTAGCCATAATATTATTAAAGAAATTCCCTCACAATAGGGATGTTTCCTGAGTAAAAATATATGATTATGTTTAGTCCGTCAGTTAGATTATAGAAAAATATTGGACACGTATTTTTTCCTTTATCAAATCTATAAAAACTGACGAAGATACAAAGCATCAAAGATCAGGAGTGGGGGCTTGTGACGTTACGGCTCGGTAAAAATTGTAGCGAGTAGTGACGTCACACGAGTTTTCAACGCTCTGTATCGTCTTCATTTTTTGTTTACGTGAAAAAAGAAAAAATACGTGTCCAATATTTTTTGGAAATCTATCTGACGGACTAATTCGATTTTTTTAGACAACTACCCTATTGCATCGTTCCCTCCCCCGTGTCTGCGTCTACAACGGAACATTTATTATTAGTCGACGCGAAGTATTCAGAAATAACATGTTTACGTACAACTTACTTAAAAACTGCAATTATATTCCCACGATAAGCGCTAGCCTGAGCAAAATGATATCTTGGCGATTGCTCTCTCCTTTTTAACCAACTACAAAAATTGAGGTTTTTTTAATATTAGCCGAGTAGGCTAAATCTTAAATTTTCGGAACCTTAACTGCTTATCTTACATGCTCTTTCTCATATTTTTCTAGTCACGTTTATTCTTATTAGAAAAGTGTTATTTTTGTCAGATGCCGCCGAAATTTATTTTAAAACATCTGTACCTAGATGAAGATATTAACTACACCTACTATAAAAAATACTTTTCATTTTCTTTGCAATTTGATGAAGGTCGTAACAATGTAGACTCAGCCTTATCATACATTTTATTTATTTTATTCGATTCGTAAAATCGAATTACTAGATACTTTTGTATTTTGAATAATGGATCGATTATTTATCTTGACGGACGACTGACCCTACTGTCGTCAAGTCGTCGAATCGTCGCGCGTCGATCGCATAGACCAATATTACAATAGTCGATCGAAAATAAAATCGGATCGGTATTTCAGTTCCCTGAGAATAAAGCAAAGTTATTTATCAAGTTCAGTAATTCAATTAATTCTTGTGCTGACTTTTAACGAAAGTAAAATAAGTTTCTATTTCTACGCGTACTCTGAAAGACCAAACATCGTTTATTTTGTAGATCGTTTTGCGATTTCTTCCTTCAATCAACATGAGCGGTGTACAAACAGGTATGTGAGTTTGTCTGTATTGTTTTTGTTATCTTAAGCGATCCGTAACTGATCCTAAAGTAATTTTCAAAGAAAAATATGAAATCGTCTTCGTAACAGAGCCTAGCTATAACATGGCTAGAACGAATGCTCCGTTTTAGTGTCCATACTAACTTAAAATATAATTGGTAACCAATTTAAAGATCTAAAGCATAATCGACGGTGTAGATTGACCTGAAACCTAATCATTGTAGCTGTAGGCAATTCAATTTTTCTTTTTACAACTTTTATACCTACTTAATACCTTTAGTTAAAAAAATATATACATACTCATACTTGTGACCATGCTAAAGTGAAATTTAATGTTTATGTTTTAAATTTCAAGAGCTTACACTATCTTAGTTATCAATAGCTATGTGTCATTCACTTGAATAATACCAGCACATGGTACAACTATAACTTGTTACTATTCGATTGTTAACATATTCTTTTATCATATCATAAATATAGCAGTCCTATGACTTGCATTACACAGCATAAATCAGGAACTTTGTTTGACTAGTATGCCATCATAACTTGGCAGCAATCAAATTCAGATTCCATTTGCTACCCAAATTAGTGGAAAAGATGGAATAGCTAGATATAAAATGCAAAAATAAAAAAATAGTGCCTATAAGCTATGTTTTTTTTACCATTTTTATTTACATATATATATTTTTTATTTGAATGCTACATCTATATGTAGTAAGTATTCAAATTTAATTGTAAACACCAAGCATATTATTTTATGATTTAAACTGTCAGCCTGGAGCAGCTCTTTCACTGTCTACAATATAAGGCAGTAAATTGGTCTAGCTGCTAATTGGATTGCACTATATCCACAGTTATAGGTAGGTGCGGTATTGGTTTATGTCTGTGTCTTTTTATTAAATGTACATAAACTTGTGTACCTGGTTAAGCAACGTTCTTTGTTATAACTCCATGGAGTCCTGTAGTGTTGTTAAGTTATGCTGAAACTGTATTCTGTAAACAGTTTTATTAACCACGTCTGTGGTTAATATTCTCAACCAAGTCGCCAGATTTGGAAGTATGCAGCTGGTGGTTTCTCAATTTAGTTACTAGCTCTTTTCTTACTTATTTAAACTTTATGTACAATAGTGGTTCATGGGCGGACTTTTAATGCCACAAGGCATTCTGTTCTAGTTCATTCGTAAATGATATTACAAATAAATATCATTTCACATTTATCCCTTTTTTAATTGCCATAATAGCGGGTGTTTGTTTTAAAGAAAGAAAAGAAAAATAAAGGAATATTTCCTTTGAGTAAAATTTTCTATCTGCAGTATTAAGAGTATTTTCGGGTCGGGTCTAGTATCGTTTGGCAGGAGTTGGGGTGTAAAATCGATTGAATCTGGAAGAGCTGGAGTCCCTGATTATAACGCTACACTCTTATTAAAAGGTAATGCATATTTATCGAGAAATTAACAAAATAAGTTACTAACCTCAAATTGAATAAGCGGAAAACGGAACGTTAAAATGGGTGTTTGACAACCAAATCTGTCACAATATAGTGTCTGTGGTGTAAATATCGTGCAAAATCGGTAAAACGGAACGTAAAAAAAGACATTTCAATCATGTGTCTATGTCAACATTCCATTTATGTTCTGTTTCTTCCCGAGTTGCGTGAATGTTCTCTGTTTGTTTTGAAGTATTATTGTGACCTTTTTCAAACTTGGTAGAAAGAAATAAAAGTGATCCTTTTGAGGAATTAATCAAAGTGATAAATTTTGGATAAAATAAATAACTTTAATTAATGTGATGTGTTTATACCAAATTGTATGTATGTGCAAAAGGCAGTTTACTAGTGTTACAAGGAGAATTTAGGATACAAGAGCGACCGAAGCGAGGTCGGGACATGGGGCACCCCGACTCGGACAGGTTAGGTTAGAAGGAGTGGCGGAGTCTAGTGAGCGAGCGAAGCGAGCGAGCAGACTCCGCCACTCCTTCGTGGTTATTTTTTTTTAAACCCTTGAGCCCCGCGAAGCGGGGCTCCGACACGCTTTTTAAGCCACTTTAAGTGTTTTGAGGTTAGGTTACTAAAATTCGATTTTCTCGGAAACGGTGCGTTGCCTTTTTACGGGAGTGGTGCCATGGGGGAAGGGTCACCCCCCTCTCCCCTCCCCTCCCCCTCTCCCCCCCCAAATCCTGCCAAACGATACTAAACCTTTACCGTATTTTCCCTCCAGGTGGCATTACAAAATTCCACCCTGTATACGGTACATATACCAAAGTAACATTTTTTGAAATTTTTGTCTGTCTGTTTGTTCCGGCTAATCTCTGAAATGGTTGGACCGATTTTGACGGGACATTATTGGCAGGTAACTGATGTAATAAGGAGTAACTAAGGCTACTTTTATTTTAGAAACATTACTTTATTTTAGAAAAAAAGTAATATAATAATGTTGCAATATCCAAGTACTGTCCAGTACCGCCCGCACCAGCGCGTGCTGTCCCACCAACGAATTAATATCACAAAGAATCGGGGGATTAGTAACTATTCCACGCGGACGAAGTCGCGGGCAGAAGCTAGTTTAAAATAATTCATAATCTAAGCATAAAATATCTTTCTGTGCATTTGTGCGCGCTAATCTTAAAAACCAAACCAAATGGTTATTTTCAGTCCGTCTAATACATATTATGTATATTAAATAAAATGGTAAATGATTTCAGTAATTCATACATAACCCATGTAGGGCCCACAAAGGCGTGGCTTTAAACAAATTTTAAACGGGTTTCGAACCATTATTTTGGTTGTATATGTTGGTTTATTTACAACTATAGGCACGCCTTGTGTTAATAGAAAATTGCTTAAGTATATCAATTGACCAATCACAGATCACATCCTTTCGATGAAGCGTGTACAAACTACAAACAAAGCTTTAATTTTTAAAATCGCTTCCTGAATCTTAAGTCACAAAAGAAAAAAGAAAGGTCAATTCTTTAGTTTCTCCTGGATTGTTTCGACTATGCCGTGAAGTTGGGACTAAGGCTAAGAGAGAAGAGCAGGTTGCACTTATTAACTCTGTAATATATTGCGTCTCGAGAAACTAAACAATACGTTCGTTGTTAAAGCGAAGGTGCTACACGGAGACTACACGTGTTGAATTGCTTGGCCCACCTGAACACACAGACCACTGAATATGTTAATCACAAAACGATTGTAGAACATCGTTCTGTTTCTGTCAATCGTCTGAAGTTATCAGAAACAGAACGCTGATTTAATAATTATGTTTAGTGCCCAAACGCATTTAGGTACTCCTGGATAAAGTCATTAGTTAGAAGGCACTTATAAGGTGAAAACGGCGCGTGCTCTTTCATGTTGTATCATTATATTAACGAAGGGTAAGGAACTCGTGCGTTTTTATGAAAACGAAGGGCTAGACAGATGATGACGGCCCATTTAGTCTTTCAAACTAAACCATCTGCATGAAAAGATCAAATGAGCTGTGTGGAGTAACATACTTAGTAGTTTGAGTTCTGCTTGAGTTTACAGGAAAATTCATTGTTTTGAATAGATACATATTGTTGTTTAAAAAAATCCTAATCCCGTCTGTTTTGCCATACCAACAAATACGTATTATGATCACGATAAAAGTATGTAGTAGTTGAGAGTTGAAATGATGAAAAAAACCCGCTTTATTCGCGATAAAAACTTTAACCAATTTTTTAAGTGGTCTTGCCACCTATGAGTCATTTGTCGTGCAGACAGCAGACTTTTTAGTGTGTTTCGTCAAGTAACAAATGACGCAACACAGCCGTGGCCCAGCGCCCGCGCCGCCCGGCCCGCTCGCCTGCCTGCGGCACTGTCAATAAACTTTAGCGGCACAAGGTGAGCTAAATCTATGGTTTTGTTGTTTTATTAAGTAGCTCTTTGAAACTCGTTGCCTGGTCTGAGACCCTGTGTGATACACTGATATCGCGTAATGTATAAATCGACCTGTTCGAATCGAGTTTTATAAAAGGCAAAACATTTTAGTTCTTATTTTATAAATTTTGCAAATATTTTGGAGGTCAATTTTGTAATTTATTCACTGCCGAGATCGGAGCTCGCGTTATTGGTGAAAGTGGCGAACACGAGCAATCAGGCAGCGGCGCGAAACGAACGCAAGCTGGCTCGCTTGGAGGGGCTCGACGTGGCGGAAGAAACTGACATCATTGCGCGCCGCCGGTGGACGCATGTTTCTCGAGTCGATCGTTAATATTGCGAAAAACAAAATGTTTGTAAAGTGACAGTAACTATTTACTTATTTATAATGTAGAGTTACGTAAACAATAAGTGATCTCAATTTTCTGCCAAGACGCATGTTTTACCGCGTGTAACACAAGGACAATTAGCTTAAATTATATGATCATATAGATACAAAATATGCTTAATTGTCGCGGAAGACGAGGCAGATAGAATGGCAAGTGATGGAACGCCGAGCATCGGCCTGGAGCCGACGAGCTTGGAATACATGGAGGATCCTTACTTTGTGCCGCCGGATGATGACTCTACACCGAGTTTCGATGTAGCTGTGGACGAACTAGATGAACTAGAGGAATTGCCGAGCTGGCCACAAAACGACCCTGATGCTGACTGGCGCATGCTGCCTGACCTCGCCGATTCCGCTCTCTGCATTGAAACTGAATTCTACGTGGACAATCGACGTCGCCGTCTTAGAATATTTAGAAAAAAAATGCGAGAAGTACGAGTTACTTTTCAAGATTTATCAAAGCCTTATCTTGCCAAGATGTCCAGTCATACAAATTACAAGAAGTTCTTAGGGATCGCAGTTGGAGGTTAGTTGAAAAGAAGCAAAGAACATAGAAAAGTTTTCATTTATTATTATTGTATTAATAATGCTCGAGCGTATAACACTGACTTGAACCTGACATTCAAGTAAGTAGTGAAACTTGAGCCGATTATTTCAGAAGTTATTTAAAAGAAAGAGCAAATAATCTAGGACATAGAAGTGATACTGTGTTTAGTACCTCTGATGGCTCTCATTATTTAGTTTTTAGTAAACACCAACAATAACATTTCTTGGTAGTAGATTCTACTTCTAGTCGTGTTACCTGTATGAATACGTGCAATAAAATTAATTGCACGATATATTGAAATACTCTTGAACCGAATACCCTTGACAAGATCCCAGACCAGTCGATCAAGTCTTCAATGTTGATTATTAAGATATATTAAACGTTGAAAACTTGATCGACTGGTCGTATGTATCTTCTATGTGTTTCTATTGTTTGGATTTATAAAAAATGTTTTAGACATATTTTGAATGTGCTAGAGATCTTTAAAATTATACTAAACGAAAGTTACCAACAGTTAGTTACTAGTTCGTTTCAGAAATTACCAGTTAAATTCATGCGTGTGTTTATAAACTGTAACGGTAATTTTAAGTCGTAAAATTATTCATAGATGTACGTCGGGGAACCTAACTGGATTAAAAATATCAGTCATGTATTGACGTTTTAGGTGTTCGTAAAGGAACGATTATGTTCTCATTGAATGTGAATAATTGAACTGAGTGTAAAAAAAAAATTAAACCTCATAACTTCACAAAGTGCGACGTCCAACACGTACTGAAACTGTATCGATGGGAATTATGCTCAACGAATAATTCTAACGTTAATGTGTTTCAATGACACGACGTAATCGTTCGTTTTTTGATTCCATGTGCAAATATCAAACTCCAAATTGAAATAAAAAAAAACACTTGAGATGTCAAATTAATCTCTGGGATTCATAAATGAACTTTAGATAAACAGCGATCCAATTCTTACTTATCAATTCGCGCAGACGTATGGCACCTATTTTTTACTACAAGTAAATAGTATGACGGCCTTTGTTTGGCATTATGGCATTTTATACAAATTTTCAAGTCACTACTTTGCGAAATTACTGAACTGATTTTTATGAAACTTCATACCTACATATACACGCTCTTAAGAGCATGCTCATATACGGTGGTTTGGCGAAATAATTTTAAAACGCGAGTTTTTATCAGTTAAGCGCACTGTACCTACCTACCTATCGTATCGTTACAGGACGTAATACGGGATGGACCTGATATGCCAATGCCAAACCTACAATATAATCCATACATATACTCCATATCGAAATGCTTTTGTCAATATACAATATTTTCAGTGTAAGCAATAGAATGTTCAAGTACGAGATCTAGTACAAAAAATGTTTCTAGGAAATAGCTAAACAATTTCACAAATTAGAATGCACAACTTGGTTCGGTTTGGTGTTGGTAATCGCACAATCCAAAATGTATGTGCTAGCTGAATGAAGTAATATATTATTCTTTTATTGTATTACGTAACTAACTTTGCTTTCCCCTGTCAGGCCACTCAGATAGAGTACAACACAAATGTTGCTTAGTGGTTAGCTTAAGTTTTATTATGTGCCTAAGAACCGCGTAAAACGCGTAAAACAGCACAGATAACTTCATCGGTTTTTCTTGTTTTTTTGCACGGAACCTTAATTTTTTTACTAAAATAAAAGTAGCCTAGATTAATCCTAATTCCACTCCACTCTTACCATATCGACTATCTTCCAGTGAAAGTTTCTTCAAAATAAGCACTGCCGTTTTGGAGATTAGAAACAATAATAGAAGATGTTTTAACAATCGTATATCATATGCATTTACTATAAGGCTGTTATTTTGATATCTATACTAATATTATAAAGCTGAAGAGTTTGTTTGTTTGTTTGAACGCGCTAATCTCAGGAACTACTGGTCCGAAAAAATCTTTCAGTGTTAGATAGCCCATTTATCGAGGAAGGTTATAGGCTATATATCATCACGCTAAGACCAATAGGAGCGGAGCAGCGATAAAGAATGTTTTAAAATCGGGGATTCCCCGGGGACGAAGTCGCGGGCAGCAGCTAGTTAATAATAAAAACTTTAATTAATTAATTTGTATAGATTAAAAGATTTACCTTTATATTCCTATGTTTACCTAGTTGCTCCTCCATGTTGGAAATATTTTTTACTTTGTCTTTTTCTTTGTTTATGATGGCCCAGTGGTTTAATTTAAGCCTCGCCTTTTATGCACGAGATTGTACTTAGGTACGTTAACATCCTCGGTTATACAGTAGGCCGAACGTCAGTGGTGACAGAATCAGCTTAAACTAGTCTCATGTCAGAGTATTTCCCTGCCGTCTTATGGTACCTATTTGAAATCATTTCATTTTGAAACATTTTCGGCGATTCTTCATATTGTATTTTTTTTGTATATTATCCTACTAGTTCAATAAAGAATGAAATATGACAAGTTACCTACGAATATTTATCTACTAGCGTAGTACTTAGCGCTAGTTTTCATATAAAGCTGTAGAAGCCGCTTGGTTGAAGGATTATCGATTCTTTTAAAATAACTTATGCATGTCAATCTTGCTTTCATGTTGTAGGTACCTATGATAAGTAACAGTCGCATATGAAATTAGTTATAGGGTGTCCTAGAAGTAGTTCTCAGACAAATGTTTATATGTACATATTAAAATACTGTTATCGATAGTTCTCAATTACCTTGTCTAAATACCTGTTTACTCTTCCATACATCTGTATTGGACGTCTTCTCGGTGGTCCTATACTGGTTTAGGTATCCATATGAAACTATATGCTGACTTGTGTAACACTTGCCCTGAGTTGAAAAAGATAAAAGTATGCCATAAATCTGTATTAGTTGTCATCTTACGGCCGAACCCAATAACCGATCTATCACATCACCATCTGGAGATAGAAAAACAAATGAAACAACAGAAAAATGAAGAAAAATTATATAGGTTTTCTGTTGTTTCATTTGTTTTTCTATCTCCAGTATGTGATAGATCACCTCCTAAATGACTGGGTCTAGCTAGATATCCATATGAAAGTGTACTAACTTGTGTAACCATTACCTTCAGCTGAAGAAGCCATGGCCGGCACGGGCGCGGCTGGTGACGTGAACACCCCCGACGAGCTGGCGGGGCTCACCCCCGAGCAGGCGGAGCAGCTCCGCGCAGAGTGGAGCCGCGAGCTGGCGCGCGTCGAGGACGAGATCGCTACTCTGCGCACCGTTTTGCAAAGCAAGGTATCAAACACGTTGGCTTCACCAAAGATCTATGTAGTACTTGAAATTAACCACATGAGTCCCAAATTACCCTAGGATGATAAAATGTTCCCTTCCATTTGTGTAACTGGTTTTAATGTTGGCTAAGCCGATATAAGCTGAAAGATTATATTCTCTTCTAATTTCATTAATTTAATTTGATTCTAATTTCTTTTGATTCTAAACATCGTCTCTATCAATAAATTTGCGCTGGATCAGAGGCCGTCTGATCCGGCGCAAATTTGTTGATAGAGACGAGAAATTTATTTGATTATTTCTATTACGAATTTATGGGGAAGTGCACTAAAGATTTCTTTTGGTTGCAAATGAAGTTGCGGTGAAAAGCTAATGTTTTAAGAACAACTGCCCCACACTTCAATTATTTGTTTTTTGTTTCAGATCCGCCAAAGCTCTGAATTAAAACGAAAACTTGGCATAACTGTGTGGAAGGAAATTACCGAAGACGTTAATCAGGGTTTAAAAAATGTAAAAGAAAGCCAAGTGTGAGTACCGGTTATGATCGATATATGATATTTGCATTAATTCGTTGCGTACACTCAATTCAGTATAAATGCCTATGTTTTTTTTTCTCGAGGGTTAGAACAACTTTATATTTTTTTTTGTTTTGGTAATGGTGTGTGGCTTCATAATTTGATTTTGCTTGAGCTTAAGATGGCAAATGGTGGCGATTTTCTTAGTAGTACTTATTTCACGTTTGATTTGTTGTACGACAGCTATCAAACTATAGAAACACGCGTGGCTGCGCTTACACAGGCTGTGACTGAAGCACCAATGTAAGTAAAGTTGACAATTTGAACCTCAATATCACTGCTGCACGTAGTGGAATTGAATTATTAACGTAACGACAGTTAAACCATAAAGGACATGCGCTTCGATTATCTTAGTTTATCCGAATCAGCACGAACGTTTCGCCGTAGAGTAACCCTCCACAGGCAAATCGTCTAACACAGAATTTCACCATAGCAACTGAACGTGATGAGCACATCTAAACCGCGTTCGAGAACCTTCAGTGTCGACATCCTTTTACGATTGACACTAACAGCTCTTGGACACTGTTTAGATGTTCTAGTCCCGTTCAGTTTGATTAGTGGAAATTTTCCTAAGCTCAGTACTGCGTGTTTGTATCAAGTTTTCTCGTCGTTTTCAGTCGTGTAACCTAATCAGTCATTTTTTGAAATTGCGTTGATGTGTTAATATTTAGTTTTATAATCATCGTAATACAAAACAGGCAAGTGTTTCCATGGTTTCAATAGCTCTATATTAGATCCGTCGTCGCGCCTTCGTATTTATGAGGGTAGGCGATGATTTCCTAAGCGCATACTCTTCATGGGATCTGTTAACTATTCACAAAAAGTAATGCACGAATGTCACATACTGACATACTTATTTCTATTGTATTGTATTTCAATTATTATTTAGCTTTAAGCTTTTATAGTTTTAAATCGTAGCTTCAATTTCATACAAGTACTTTATTTTTCTTCCTGCAGTTCTAACCCGAAAGAAAATTGTTAACTTTATTTATTACTTACAGATTTTTTCAAGCTGCATATTCATATTCAAGCATTTTTTGTAATACTAACTGTAACCTCAGTCCACTCATATTGGTAAAATTTAACTATCTTAAGATTATGTAGTAAATTTGCATATGTCCGACTTCTCTGATTGGATTACATACGTAAGAGTATTAATTATTTGTGCTAACGCATATAACTGATTCACTGTAGACAATAAAACAACAAATTCTAGCCCAACATTTACAAAATCCTTATAATTTCCAGGCCCCAGAAACAGATAGCATGTTCCATGTTGTTCCGGCACTAGGGCCCTTGACCCCAAAACTTGTCAGTTCTTTGTACACCTCAAAAACACAAATAGATTTGTTTTTGTTACTCTCATCTAATATAGAGCCGAACAGCTCGATTGATAGACTTTTTGTAACAACAATGCTCGTTTTTTAGATACCAAAAAACTGAATCTGTGATAAAATCGACTGCGGAGAAGACAACTTCGATTCTCGGCGGGATCACTGCAGGAATGACGACTAAGATTGGTCAGATGCGGAACTCTGATTCGTTCCGCTCTATCGAAGAACGTGTCGGCACGGCGTACGAAAATGTGAAGGTAACGCGAATTTTTAACTGTTACTGAACATTATTTATCAGTATGAAAACATCTTATCAGGATTTTTTACCTAATAGGTAAGCACGGAAAAGTACCTAGATAAGCACAATCGATTTTTTATTACGGTTATTCATGTCGTTGACTAAGGTCAGTGACACGAATCACATTCCTTTAGAATAGGAGTGGATTTATTCGTTCGGAATTTAGGTACAATTAATCGAAAAAGATGAATCGCCTCGTCAAGAGACAGACTATAAAGAAATCACTAAACGAATGGTTTCTTTGTTCGTAAATATTGTACTGTTACATATTTACATAAACAATCAGGTATCTACATTCCCTCATCAAATGACTAACACAATCAACAGACATGAATCTTCCGTTCTGGGCGGAGCAGAAAGGAGTGTCAGAATCTTAGTGACTTAAAGTCACCCATGTTCCTCCTACTGCCCTTTGCGTTCTATGGCCGCGGTGACTCATGAACTTTCTTTTCACGGTGAACCAATTCCACCTAGCATCACTATCCAGTACTTAACTACGCGTTAATCAATTGTTTCATTGTTGTCAATCACTGGAAATATTATCAGTTTATAACTCACTAGCAGCGCCCCGCGGTTTCACCCGCGTTGTTCCCGTTCCCATGGTAATACAGGGATAAAATATAGCCTATGTTACTCAGGGTGAATGTAGCTTTCTGGTGGTGAAAGAATTGTTGACGTTGGTCCAGTAGTTTTTGAGTTTATTCGTTACATACAAAAATATTAAAATACAAATCTTTCCTCTTTATAATATTAGTATACATAATATAATATTTATTATGAATGAAATAAACTTGATATATTTGTATATATTTTCAGGGAAAAGTGACATCTAGATCGAATTCGACACAGAGCTTCGACGAAGCGCTGCGCGACGCCAGCCGCGCGGCCAGCGGCGCCACGTCTCCCAGCATCCCCGAGAACAAGCCCCTGCCCTAGTGCGGGCCTCGCAGCCCACGCATGCCGCACCGCACCGTGTCGCACGCCCCGACGCCGGCGCACTACCTCTACAGGCGCTAACTACTTTCATACAAGGAATACTGCATACATTCGTAATGCACCCTTATTTGATATACAACACCATTTTATATCTGCTATTAGATAGTATTTAAAATTGTGTACTTGTATTAAAATGTTTATATACATATGTGTCGGACGGTGATACTGCATGTTGTTGATAAGGTTATGTTACTAATCACTATCTTTTAGTTAGATATTGGTATGGGAAAGACACTTAACGGAAATGTGTAGAATTTGCAATTTTGATTTCGCCAAACGCAAAACCTAAATAAATGCAATAATGATGTAGGGTGTGTCTTTTACAAGATGGTCGATATTCTGTAACGATGGTTTAGCACAGCATTGTGTATCACGAGTGCGCTGTATCGTGCGCACCTCTGTTGTGGTCACTGCGGCGTGGTGGAGTCCTTTAAATTCGTTTATTTAAGAGACTGCTGGTTTAATGCTTCATAATGTATCTCTTGTTCGTGTTTTCGTGTCTTATGTAATCGCATTCCAAACTATGTTCATTGATTAAATTTATTATACAAGGTATTAAAGACATTTTGTAACTGTGTATTCAATGCTTCAATTCAGTATTTCTACACGTAAAGGAGACAATTTAATATGTTCATGTTATAAATGTTATAATACCATTTTGTAAAACCTTATTACGTGTATGATGTTGTAAGACACAATAACTTGCCGATGCCTGTTAGGTCCATTATTACTATAAAAATGATATTTTTGTAAGATGCTTAGCTTTCCTTACTTATAAAAAATCAACTATTTACAAAACTTCTAAAGACGGTAAATAAAGTTTATGTATTGACATATTTGTTTTTTTTTTAGTGTCATTGTATAGTGAATGTAGTGAGTTTTTAACCAAATCCCTTTATCTTGCTTTGTTTCGTGTCATTAAAATATAGGATGCCTTTTTCTTATTTTTGACTCTACATAAGCGGCATATTTTTTTAATTTTGGAATGAGACATTGTTTTTTTTAATTAAAAATCGTAAGTTATAATTCATAGCATAAAAATACTCAAAAATACATGGCTAGAAATATGGGTTTTTCAAAAATCTATTGATATTGTTTTATATTTCAACAAAATAGCCCGAGACTGAATATTTTTCACTGTTCGTCTCAGTTACGGATTTGGTAATCCACGCCCACTATTTATAAATATCTAATGGGTCGTGCCAATAACCAATATTTTATCATCGAATTGTAGGATTTACCTTGTTCCAAATAAAATACATTTATTTAGGGTAGAGAACATTTAATTACACAATTATAGTAAATATAACGCAAATTGAGCGCTACTTCACAAATATTAACATACATTCCGACGTTCCATTACCGAACCGAGAAATCGTGTATACCCTGCACGAAGAAATTTGAATCTATTTTATTTATCATCTATGTAAATGAAACGCTACTAGACAAGTCATAGGATTAAAATATTCAATTGAAAAGCATGGTCCGTTTATAAAATATCTATTACCAACTAAATGTAAATGTTTTAAAACCAATACAATTATTTAGTTCTAGTGAAGTCAATATTAAAATTATGAAGAACGAACAAAGTCGTAGTAATTACTTGTTGAATACGACAGCCCTTTGTTCGTACTTCGACTAAATAACTACAATGATATAAAACAAACAAGATCGTGTAAATTTTAAGAGAACATAGTAGGGTAAGTTAATTGATTTAAAAGTAAAACATCTTAAAATTAGAGGGCGGGTGACATAATAGGGGACACAGTATGACTGTATATTCGGGCTACATGTTTCACGTAGGTACAGCTAGGAGGGTTATCAGAGATGTAATATCTACTCTAAATAATACAACAGACTATTAAAAATTATGAGTCTCCCGGCAATTTTAGAGGAATTTAATTGCATAGCGCCATTACAATAGCAGTAATGGATTCGACCATGCAATACCGCGCGTGAATCTAATGCTTATAATAAATATTATGTTTTAATGGTTTTTTTTTGTTAGTTGGTGTTATTTGTGCTGTATACATTATAAAGGCAGAAATAACCTGACGCCAGGTTCCAGCTTACACACTTACACGATGTTTTACTAAGTTTACAAAGAATGACCTCCAAAAAAGATCCATCTTCAACAACGAAACTGAGATATGTAGGCACCGTAATTTTATTTTATTCTAAGAAATTGGTATTAAATACATAAATGTGTAAAAAAATCAAACAATTGAAAAGCAGTTTTTCTGTAACAGTTCGATTGTAAAAAGTGGTAGGTACGCAATATTTTTCTTGAATTTACTTATCTATGAAACCTAGATAAGGTGGGCACTTGAATCTTGTAAATAAACGACCAATCTGAATTGGCGCACAGAACCGCAATCGCGTAATATACTTTCTATCATCAGTTCATCACAATCCGGACAATTTTAAAGGAAATTCCTACTCCAATGCTTCTTTTTATAACGCTTTCAAAAAATGTATCATGCTCGACAGTGAATAACGCAATTTATGTTGTCAAAATTCAAGGCAATGACATTGACTACGTGTTCACCTTGCAAGACAGGTTCATCTTATGCGCTGTTTTCATAAATTCAATGCTAGTTTGGAAGTTTTGGAATTGATTGAATATTTGTAAAGCATAATTTGTGGCGTGCAGTTATAAAATCTGGCGTCAGATATAACGTCGAGACCTGTGTTATTGGTTATGATATGGGGTGCATATGGTAAAATAGGTATACTTTAATTTATACTCAATAAAATGTGCTAAATTCGTGCCGCTTTTTTAATGAGATGATTATTATTTTATATTTCGCCGGTGTTGCCTCACTGGAGGGTTGTCTCCGTTCAACTCCTCTGCCTTGAGCTAGAGTGTTTTGATCTACTATTTACGATAACGACGATAATAATTCTAAAGGGATTTATTTTAAAAGCAGCAGAATGGGGGAGGCTCCAGCAGAGAAACAGTCTCTATGGGCTAGTAATAAATGAAGAATCAAATAATTTCATCGCAAATATATGAGAACATAATAACGTTAAATTTGTAAATCCAATTCAGTCTTTTTAAACATAATTCAGATGGCACATATAAACCCAACCTTTTTCTTTGCTTTTATAATATTATGTTCATTTACACACTCCTTTAAAATACATAGTGTCACACTACTACCAACTCAACAGTTCATAATGATGCTTTTGAGGGTAGGACTCATACCATCTTATTACAAAATGATGCGTGAGTCTTAGCGTGATATTATGTTGTGAACTTTATAGCAGTAGAAATAAGGTTGAAAATACAAAATCTGACTCTAAGCAGCTTGAACTAAAATTAAACTTGTTTTGCAATAATGGTAAAATAATAATCGATAGTTACTTTCAAAATATCAGAAGAGTGCTTTAGAATATATAATAGAAGGACAAAAACGACCGTAGGCAGTCTTGTGCCATCAAGTTAACTAAAAGTAAACATTGAGAAGTGAGCTATACAGTGTGTATGGCACTGCGAAGGGCTTTAAGGACGAGAAGAAGGTTTTAGTCAGTAAGAGTCTGACAATCCCGAAATAGTAATTTGATGATTTCCCTTCCTTAATAAAATGGGGCAAGTAGTTAACGATGCTTGGACAACAAATCGCTGACGGCTTATTGTACACGTCAAATCATCAGAAATACTAATGTGTATTGCATTGTTTTTATGACCCATACGTAATTTTGAAGGATCTGGCCATTGTTTTGCTTAGATTGTATTACCAGCCCAATATTTTCATAACACGGCCCGAATTTAGCACAACATAATTCAGTTTTATTTATAATTATATATTTATTCCTTACACAATACAGCGTTCTTATCCCTTGTTTATATTCAAAGTAAGATTAATATAGCTTATTACAAAATAAATCTTACATTTAATTTAATATTATTGGCGTCTTACATTAAAGCAATTATTTTATCTTGTGAATTGTAGACCACTAGACACATATGTATGTATATGTTCTTTATCAACCACATTAAGTTATAAGAATAAAAACAAACATGATGTAAAACTATAAATAAAGCTTCCTATAACTCTCTATTTCCTATTATTATAAATAGAATATTTGATCAGTTGATCACGACCGTATTTGCACACCAGTGTTTGAAGGCAACATAAGTTATTTTTACATTTCGGTTTATTCATGTTACCTACATTAAACAAAGGGAAAATTATTCCTGCCACCATTAAAATGTTTATTTATAATCCTTAGTATATTAGTAGTTATATTTCTGATCCCATACACTTGCCTGAATAAAAAAGGTATAACCATAAAAAAAACTCCTGTTTCTTAAATACATAAATACAATACAATAGCTGTTTACAATTATTGCTTTATTTCACTCATTTAACTTGTATGTTCGTCCTCTGCTACAATACTATTTTGAAGTATTTTGTATGTACTAAAGTAAGTAAATAACTTAAATTCAGAATCTTAGTTAATTTACATTCCATTTTTTACTCAACTATCTACTTTAGCGCCAAATCGGGATAGGGAGAAATTAATTTTAAGAAAATCAATTTCCGCATGTACTAATGCTCATCACTCGAGTTTTTCGCAATTCCTCATTGTTTTGGATTTGGCCATCAAATCTACATGCAATCCCATCCAATCTAATACACTTGAAATATACATCATGTATAACAGCTTGCAGTTTCTTTATTTCAAATAAATAGTTAGAGTAAAATTGATTGAAAGATCTATATTTAATTCGAAAACAACCTTATACTAACATATTGGTAAGGAAACTATACAAATGAACGTCTTTTTTATTTGGCTTAACAATCTTCCTCCGTATATAAACTAGCGTGGCTGCTCTTCTTCAGTATGGCATTTAATATTGCTACAGAATACCGAATTTTATCTTTATATTATGTTGTAAATTCATAATAGAAAATAGTTGTCATAGTACATATATAATATCATGGGCCTTAGTTACAAAACAATCTTTAACCGCATGATTAGTTTAGACACTAATTAACAGATTCTAAATCCGAATTTTCTATAGAGAATGAGGATTTCAAATCTGCTGATCATTATTTAAACTACTAATGTGTAGGGTTCGGTTTAATTATGAATAAGCCCAAATGTGTTAAACTTCTTAAGCTTATCACATTTAGTGTGAGTTTAGTAAAACAGCACTCGACAACCCCAATAACAAAATTCATTTTTTGTACATAGAAGTATAATATATTGATTGCACACAATTTATAACTACAACAAAGTATGATAGTTTAAAGCACAAGTGGCAGCTAGTTGGCGAATGAGTTGTATGGCAGTACCTAACTCATTCACGGGTCAATTTAATACTATTAAAATACGAGAACGTACGTATATGCCAGCGGGAAATTGCAAACTCCGTAAGATTGAAATCAATCTTATTAGATTATAGTTTCTCAAAAGATTATGAAAAAATCGAAAAGTTTTTCTATTGAATAAATCCCATCCAAATTCAACAGTTTCCAATATAGGTAATCCGTGTCTTATTAAGAAAAAAAAAGTTTACAATTTCATGCGATATTTTACAATCTTGCGGCGTTTGCAGTTTTCCGGTGAAATACACACTATTTCTTAAGCTCGTATTAATAAAACTGCGCGATTAATATTTTGTACATGCTATCCTGTGACAACATCGTTTTCACGTTTAGATTTTATTTTCAAAACTATACGCAATTATGTAAGCGAGATCAACTTAATACGAGCATAAGACTAGAAGACTAAACGAAGATACATGGCTAAAAATATAAATGGTCAATAAGTAGAAACCCTGCACAAGCACAGTAGATATTGCAAAAAATCGACGTCAAGATTCTGTTGGCACGGATTTCAATAAACAAGAGTTTTCTTTTATAACCACGTTAGACATGAAAGTGAGCGATGTATACAGTTCAGCACGGTTTTACGCTCTCAGAAACAGTAACCTGAGCTGTTGGAATCCTTTAAAGGTTTAATTCCAGTTTTTTTTATTGATAATTTAATTAAAATGACTTCATACATCTTCTTGGTTGTTAATGTTTAACTGTTAGATGTAACAAAGGTGTAGAACCTTTCTAACACACCACATTTTTTGATGTGTAAATATCGTTTTAGATTAATCAAATAGAGAAAAAAAAGTAAATAATACTATTGTTTTGTTTATTCTTAGCTCAGATCCCAGAAGCATAGATTTCTAGGATCAGTCTTTGGATAAAATGATTTTCGCTTTGGAGTAGGTACTTATCAATTAAAATTCACCAACAAAGTCTCAAAAAAGCCTTTGGCATTCCCATAACTTTTATGTCCCCTTAAATATAAACCGACTAGTAATGAGTAGAAAGTGAAAGACGAAAGAGAAATTTGATTTTTACAGTATAAATTGTAGCCATGAAGAGAAGTTTAAAGAAATTAAAGGAATTAAGTTTAATTATGATCTCTATTTCTATAATGGTTTATCTAGGTATATATATGTCACCCAAAAATTACAAACGCCGAAGATTGTAAATATCGCGTGAAATTGTAAACTATTTTTTCTTAACAAGACCAGAAGGCACTATTGAATTTGGATGGGATTTATTGTACACATTTTTTTTTTTTCATAATATATCAAGAAATTATAATCTAATAAAGATTTATTACAATCTTACAGAGTCCGTCATTTTTCGATGACATATACTTTTATAAATAGACGGCTCCTTTACATACCTACATTCTGCTATTTTGCACTCAATGATTGGACACCAGATGAACCAACCATCAGTTTGAAGCTGGCACTAGTGTTGCGACCTTACTAACTATATGTGCTACTTGCATCATCGAAAGTGTATGCGTCTGACAAAAATGTGAAATTGTATAAACTTAGTTGCAATTTGTAACAAAAGCGTCCAGACACGACGTTTTTAACCTTCAATATTTTTTTTTTGAATGAAACAAATGCAAAATCGTAACGGTTAGAAAAACAAAACATTAAAATATACATAATTTGCAAATATTTACACTACACACTCACGCCAAGTATTAGCTCGGAATTAGTTAAGTACTTTAAAAACCAAAAGCTTACACGAAATTAAAATATCGCAAACTGCTTTCTAAATTAAAGAAATTTAGTAAATGGTTATAATTAATTAGTGCATCTTCTGGGCGACTTAAGACTTCACAATATTCTGGCAGTGAAAACATGTTAAAGAAGTTGTTTAAAAATAAAATTATTGATTTGAAATTTGGGACTTATTTCTACAAGCTACCTCGAAAAAAGAAGAGCATTCTTTTTCCGCATAAGTTTATTTCAAGGATTTTTTTTTGGTAAACTATTTCAAGAGAGCGTTTCCAGATTAAAATATCACTACCTCTGAAATCCTCCCAATACAGCAAATATAGACCTACTCTTCATATAAATAAAGGCCACTGGAGTGATATTTTTTATTTTCTCGTGTACGAATTGCATAGTTGTAAAATTTATCATTACTCAATGATGATGACAGACTTAAAAACAATTAATTTGCTGCCAAAAGTTGAATTTTATTAAACTTTAACCAAATATGCATTACATAGCTTGCATTTTATGATATTGTAAAATGAATTGTATTAACTTCGAGCAGTATGTGGTGTTTACTACCCCTTTATTAATTTGTGTTATTTTGTAGTTTCTGTCGAATGTTCGTCACTTTATTTTCAACGTCTTTTTGTCCTGAAATATGAAATGAGAGCATTCTTAAGACTACGAATAAAGGGGTAGATATGTTTAATACTTATGGATATTTCCTGCAAAAAGCGGAATTGGTTTACCACAACGCAGCGATGTTAAAGTTATAATAGTCTCTCAAGAATGCTACAAAATCGTGTAGTGCATAATAGCCGCAGCAACAGATTATTTAAGTAAATGTTGAAATATTTTGAATGTCATTTGAAAATACCGTAAACTAGAATCTGGATTAAAATGGGCCCGTAATCGAATATTTTATTAATAGAAAATTGAGGGATATCTAGAATTATTTTATTATTATTTTATGAAAATCTGGTATTTTAAACGGTTATAATATTATTAGATTTTATTTTTAGCAAAAATATCGTGGCTCAGAAAGTGCTAGAACATTCTATGGCAAAAGTTAGTGTAATGATTATCTAGAGTTTTATTCTTTATTGCAGAACATCTAACTTTTTGTGTACGATCCTAAGTCTTAATTTAACCGGATGTGCCGTGTGGACTTAATTTATATGAGTTAATGTGAAATGTGACACGCGACCAATTGAAACACAATAAAAAAAACTAATAAAAATTTGTTTATTTACTTTCACACTAATTAAAAAACATTTATCGCTAACTCCTATAGTCAGGACGTAACTTCTTCCCAACTTTTAGTTGAAATTAAAACTTAAAGCTAAAAATACATTATTAGAACTCTTATTTTTAAAATAAACTTAAAATTGTAAAATAATAATAACATTTATACACTGTTAATAAGGTTGGTTGTATGTTTATGTGTCAAAAGGTGTTTTTTATAACAAGGACAATATGGTGACACTCGCACCTACAAGATAAACGTGGAAACTATTTTAGGAACCATACTATTTCATGAAGACAATTTTGGCATAATTAATATTTTGGTTAATGATGGTATTTATTTTTACTTACCGGTTAATGTGTACGCGACGAGTATCATTTCATCATCACGAGTTAAACGTCGAGACTCGCCGCGCCCCCACGTGTCACGAACAACTCGCGGCACACTCGCTAACTGTTTCAACATAACAACGGTGCAACGGTTTGTTGTGGACATTCCGCAAACCGTTGATGGCGCATAATAAAAAATTGAGTCGATCATCATGAATAAATCTGGTAAGTATAAACAACACAAACTCGACCAGAAACATAAATATATCAAAATAATTTTCAGGAAAAAAGTGAAAATGATTCCTGAGACGGTTTCCATGTATTCTTTATGGGTTTGGTTTCTCCATACTGTCTCTGTTAAAAAAAAACACCATAAAACTGTTTAAAATAACGCATGTGTGCATTGTGTGTGCAAAAATTAAAAAGAAAGATGTAGAAAGTGGATATATATAAAATGTATGTGGTGAGCTACTGATTCATGAGTAATGTTAGCTGTAAATGTAAACGAAACCGCTACAGGGAAATTTTTATTTCCGTGCTTTCTGAACTTGATGTGGATTATTTGAAGAGGGACTGATTTTTGTTTTGCTTTCCGCAATAAATCGCGCGTGTCACTTGCTATGTTAAACGGCGTTTGTAAACTTACTAGATTTAATAAACATTAAGAATCACTGTTTGTCTCATTCATGACTGTGCCGTAGTATTTTTAGTAATAAGCACTTTATTGACCCTATTTGAATATTTTATAAAATATTTGCATGTTAATGTTACTAATAATTCATTACTAGTTTCAAATGACGATAAAATATTCACTTATTAAATTAATCGCACTTCTTTTTACTCTTTGATTCATTTCAAAAGCTGAAGTTGAATCCCCTAAGAATCTATTAAGAAGCGTTTGTAATGCTTCTTAGAAGATAGGCAACATCCGAGACGAGCCGTCTTCCAGAGAGGAAACACTACACGATACATGCATGAGGTAATTTATATTGCTTTTCTCTGACTATTGATATTTATGTCAAAGAATTGTCAACGATTTTTGCAAAGTTTCATCATAACCAATATTTCATAGAAACGAAACGTCTTTTATATTCTGCCAGCTATTTTCGTGAAAGCATAACATTTATAAAATTAGACTATGAATCATTTGTGGGGCTATATAAGACCTGGTAGAAAATGGTTGGCATTAACATCAATGTAAGCAACCAGAAAATAGGCGGAGTTCTACCTCAAAAACAAGGAGATCCGATAATGTTATCTCGTGCTCCGGGAAATTGTCGCAGAAACCGGAGAAGGAAATAACTATCGAACATGTTAACAGACATGATCTCCGTGCTGAGATAATTAAAAGTATAGAAGCCCCAATAATTTCGCCACGCGAGATAATTATTATATGCATGACCGTCGCCGGGCGGCTTCAGGCGAAGTACATGACCTTCTTGGTGACGGCGTGCACGGTGATGGCGCGCGCCATGGCGATGGGCGTGCGGTCCTCGCTGCACGCCGACTGGTGCGAGCCCTCGCCCGAGTCGTGCTCCTTCTCCACCAGGTGGTAGCGCGCGCGGAACGCCACCAGGTGCGCGTAGTACGCGGGCGCCGGGATGGACACGGAGCGCGTGCAGCGCACGTACGTGTGGCACAGCTGGTACGTGAGGCACTGCAGCTCGTCCGACCCGAAGTGGTTGTCGTCCCACAGCACGTGGTAGTGCGACGGCCGCGACGTGCCCTGCGCACACACCGCCGCGTACATACACGCCTCTTCACCATCACATCGTTTATCGGGGGACAGCTTTTCGCCCGTAATCGGACAAATTTATATATTTAAGATTGTAAGTTATTTATGCTTTTTTTGGGCTTACCTGTATTCCCTGATGACTGCAGAGATAGAAGTCGAACTCGGTGGGGTGCGTGATGCCGAGGTCGACGGTGGTGCCGGCGGGGATGTTGCCGGACTTGCCCGACTGCTCCTTCTTGTCGGCGCAGAACAAGCGCGTGTGGTGCCGCTTCTGCACCACGATGAATGTGATGCCCGGCTTATACTCCGCCTCCAACTACAAATATTACACTTACGTATTAACGGCCTATTCATCCATAAAGCATGCCTGGGGCAAACCGGAGCACGCTTCAGGTGATCTTATAACTTTCATACTTTTGGGTTTTATTTTCAACTTACACGTAAACCTCACTAAGGCATTCCTTTTTTTATGTTTCGAGACGGGTGTGCGTGTGAACTGAGGGACCACACTGAGAATTCGCGAAACTGTTTCATTTATTTTATTCAGTAATATTCACTAAAATATTTATCTTTGTTATGTGGACTGAGAGACCACAGTTCAGTCGTTATATTTTTTAATCTTTAATGCTTTGTGGGCTTTAGTAAAAACCTCTACAAATTCTTTACTAAATGTCTGTAATTACAAAACCTTAATTTTTAAGACACTTTCCGAGAGCTGGCTGATCGTCTGTGAGAACTGAGGGATCACACTTTATGGTTAGCAGCTTTTAATAAGTTTGCTTACAAATTCCCAGATTCGTTTTACAATTGTTTTAAGTCTACTACTAAATCAGCTTGAAATGAAAATCCTAGATTTTCATTTCGCGAATTATCGGTGTGGTCCCACAGTTCACACGCACATTATTTTCGAGCTAACTAAATTCTGTTAAATTCATCAACATCATTTCATCCGAAAGATGTTCACTGCTGAACATAGGTCTCCCCCGAGTAGCGCCACAACGACCGGTCCTGTGTGACGCTCAGCCAGCGAATTATCTTGGTCTTCACCAGATCATCGGCCCTTTGGGAGGTCTTCTCCCAAACCTAAGTAAAACTTTCGATGCCCAGAACGCGGCATGTTTCGAACAATTATTTGTTTGTGTGACAACACGTCGTTATAAGTAGCGACAACTCGGATGCGAATTGTGGGCACACGAACAAGTTATTTTTCGACCCATATGCTGAGTTCTCGCCACCGAAACTGTTATTTCTGCAAGAAATATAACACTTGCGGATATCTTCACTCCTCATTCGAAAACAGCCCTCTCGATTACCCGTTTTTTCGGACGGGGCCCATTTTGAACAACCATGTTTCAGTTCCATATATGATCACTGACCACACACGGTGGACATAGACTAAGACGATGTGGTACACTACTACTGTGGTACACACACTGTGGTGTTTACTATGATACACTTCTCGTGTACCACACACGAGAAGTCGACTATCAAAGTTAGATCTAGGTAGGTCTGGACCGTAACTGGACCGTTTGTCTCATCTTGAGACCTGCCTGTTTGTTTCTACTGAGGTTAGGTATGATGTATGTAGATCTGTCGACTCGCCTTGATACAAGCTTCTCTGACGGCGGTGAGCTCATGCTGCAGCACGTGCAGGAACTGTCCCTCGGAGATCCCGTCGCGGTACATGATGATGCGGTGCGGCTTGAACCCGCCCGTGCTCTTGTAGAACATTATCAACAACTCCTGCACCATGCTGCTCATCTCATGTACTATCTCTTGTCTGAAACGTGGCGTCGTCGTAATTAGCACACGCACTTACATCACCCGGCGCGATGCTACCACAGCTCATAGTGGCTCGCCATGTGCGTGCTGCTGGAGCGGGCGTCGCTTCGGGTGCCACAGGACGTTTGAGTCGCCTTGAGACTATTGGCCCGCCAGCGGTTAAAAACATATCAATAACTCTAAAAATTCACCTAGTAACTTTCGAGTTATTTTGTAGAGAATACTATTATTGTGTTCTTTCATAGGCTATTGCATAAAGCAGAACTGAACAGTTTACCTTTTTGATAAAAACATAAAATATCAAGCAGTTTAAATAAAAATACAAAGGGAAGGATTCATTATTAAACAATAAAATAGTGTTTAGTCACAAAAAAAAAAACAAATTAAGACTTAATTGAATCCGGGACATTTCTGGCTGCCGGTACCCTTATTGTTTGTACTCCGGGTACAGTCGCAATCCAATTTTATGGTTTCGACAGAAGGATGGAGGTACGCGCAGGGAGTGCGCACATTGCAGACTTTTATCGGCCGATAGTTTAGTCGCTATCGGGCTGAGTCAAAGACTTATATTATATAATAATTTAATTAAAAACGAGTGCACACACTGTATACGATGGTCGGCCAATTGTTTGGATTTTCAATTTTGAAATTCATGGCACTGCGCTTGACGCGGCTCCGCCCATGCATAGTGTGTCTTGGAACTTGAGCGACAGGTTCACCAAAAGGGAATCGGGACGCCTTTCAGATTATTTTATCGACCGATTTTAGATTGGATAATGTGCGCACTCCCATATTATATGCTCATATCCACTAGCTGTCTAAGGAATGTATTGGCCATCCTAGCTTGTTCTCAAGTAATTTAGGATCAGCCTCCTGCGTCAGTAGATACAGTTACAACTAGACTATCGGCCGATAAAACATCTGCAGTGTGCACACTCCGTAAGACGGCCCCATCTACTTACTTATAGAACCCTAACGGTGAGTCGGTGCAACTCGCACACCTGCCCTCGCTTGTCATTGACGAGAGCAGTGGACGTGTGATGAGCGAAGCGAAAGGGAAAAATAAAAAAACAGCGTAAGTGCGTTTGCGCACTGTGCCCGGCCCGAGCCCGAGATAACGCGGGCCGACGTAGCCGCACTACGGCGAGCTTCTGTGGGCAGCACAGCAGCCAACCACGACTATTTTAATTTGCTACGACCTACTCTATGATGGCATACTCTATTTGATGCATGCAATCAAACAAAGTGGAAGGATTTTCAGTGAAATATTGCTACAAGTCGTCGATCGGCGGTGCACAGTGAACATGCCAACTCGGTACGTATACTCGGGCCGTATTGTCTCGGAATCGGATCGGACGCAGTGCACAGGCGCAAAAACTGTAAATTCGCGTAAGAATCGGAACTCACGACGCGGTTTACGCGTGCACTCGCCACTGCGTTAGATAGATGAGGTTTGAAATCGTTTTGTTCATATTTTAAAATCAGATCACAACTCTCACTTGGAAACTCTAGAACTTTAGTGATAGGTGTTAGACATTTTCGAGTATAGTCGCGTTTGCCAACAGCGGCGCATGCATTCGTGAATCGCGCCGCAAATAATAGTCAAATTAGTGATAATATGTATATGTACACAGACAGGCGACAGCAAGTCGGCGGCATACCTGTGCTGCTGCACGCGCACGGTGGCGGCGTAGCGGCTGGGGTGGGCGTCCATGGAGCCCACCACGGCGGCGATGGACGGCTTCTTGTTGTCGCCCGCGGGCGGGTGCGTCACGTCCACGCCCAGGAAGATCACCGGCTCGTTGAATACCTGCCACAACACCACCCACTCACATTTCGAACACCACCGATAGCTAGTGTCGTCAAAGACATTATAGTCTTAATGCCATGTTAATCAAAAGCCTTCGTTATAGAGCATTATACTAAAAAAGAAAAGTATATAAACTTGTGCATCGTACACTTAATCTTGTCCACTTGAGCTAGTTTAACCGAAGTCGGCAGCTATCTTTGTGTAAATTTAAAACAATAACATTTATTTGAATGCCCTCAAAACAAACGTGTATACCAACATACCTTGGGACGAAGCGACGGCACGAGGATAGAATTAATGCCGCCGAGTTTCACGTTTATCTTCAGACAAAGATTGCTTAACGTCTGCGGCGACGTTTTGTTCACGTTCTTAGCTTGGACGCACTGCGTCGCCATGCCTAGCACAGTATCTCCTACTCGCTTCACTTCAGCTACGGACAAAAAGGATTTATCACAATCTACATTCTCATAGTCTGCTTGATCACAATGTATCATATCGTAATATTGAAAGCTGCTACCTTTAGCAGTGGAATTTATATAAACTAATATTACCTATAAACAGGAAAGAATTATTAATTGTTTGTTAAAAATGATTTTGCCATTAGAAAGCTACAATATTAAATAAAACTTAAGCTATATTTTAGTTTCGAAAAACAATAAAGTAGAGATCCCTACGAACATTTCAATAATCCAAAGTTTCAAAAACTATAGAATAAATTCATGAATTGGCGTGCACTGAAAAAACTTTTGATGACCGATAAAAATAATGCACTTAATGAATAAAGTACTCATATAAAGTATATATACCTATAATATTTTATATACCTATAAAGTAGTCCGCTTTATATATACCTATACAGTAGTCCGCGTGGGTAATTTCTAATTATTATGGTTAAGTCATTAAGTACCTAATTAACGCTGGATAGTTCATTTTTTTTTTTCAAATTAAATAAAGAAGACTCTGTAACTAAGCCATTATTCGCGTTTAGCGCCATTTAGTGATGTAAAAAGTCAAGAAGTAAATTATTGCACATTAAACAATGGGGAACGAGAAAAGTTACGATGAATCTACAAATAAAACTTCGCGATAAGAATTGGTCATATAAAAATATAGCCGATCACCTGCAGTGCTCAAAAACGATGATATTCCACGCTGTGAAGCATTTTTTCAAACAACTTCAAACATTCCACGTGTACCTAAACAGAGAAATTCATCTCGGCGACACGATAGAAATATAGTGCGTTTGGCAAAACAATACTCTTTTAAGAGATCTAACGAGTTGAGAAAAGAATATTTTGGTGAAAACAACGTTTCAGCGATCTCAGCGCGCACTATCCGAAGGAGTTTGGTAGAAGCTAAGTTGAACTGAAGGATAGCTAGAAAGGATATTGAAACGGTGTCATAGACAAGCCCGGCTTACATTTGCTAATAGTCCAGGGTCGATAATTTTTAAAACCAAAAAAATAATAGTAGGATAAATCCCATTAGAAAAGGAGGAGAATATTATAAAAATGAAAGGAAAAATAATTTACGGGCGATCTGAGGTCGGGAAGGGGGGGGGGGGGGTGAGGTTTTAAGGGTAAAAAACGGTTTATCTCGATTTCCGGCAAAACTAAAAGTCCTATGGAAAAAAGTCAAATGGCAAAGTTGTAGGTAATAAAAAGATCTAAAACTTTTGTATTTACACTTTTTTCACATAACCTCAAAATTTAGGAGAAAAATTCAAAAAACCAAGTTTTTGGTTTTTTATTTTTATCTTTTACAAAATTATTTTTTTTGTCACGAAATTTGGTGAAAACTTACCTTTTTATGTCCCAAATACGCTGTAATTTATTTGATTAGAAATATTTATTTTTTCGCCTTGTTTTGAATTAATATCGAAAAAGCACCCTAATTTTCAATCAAAAATTCACCCGTCAAAATATCAGCTTTTTTCAAAAAGTTGGTATGCTTTCTGTTCGTTGAAATCTCTACTTTCCGATGGTGAAAAAAAATATATATGTTACTATAGTAAATCTTCTCAGAAAATGCAAAAAATCGAAAAAACTCGAATCGATTTTTTTTTTAATTATTATATACAATTTTGGTCTATTTATTAAAATTTACACTTTAATTACTCGAAAAACGTAAGATTACATGTCACGTTGATAAAAAAAAACTGCAAATCAAAATATACTACATAATTAACTAAGAAATAAGTTAATAAAATTAATATTTAATAAGACATCTAATATTTAGAGAAAGTTGTAAAATCTTCTTTAAATTATTTGCGTAGATGCCTATTTATAACTATTTTAAGATAACTTATATACCTGAGTGACCTACGAAAAATTTTAGCCCATCAAAAGGTATTTCATAGAAAAGTGGGGAAGGGAAAACTCAGCGTGCACGTGTATTTTTATAAACGATGTTGTATACTGTACTGTATTTCGAATACTGGCTAGGCTAACGGTTGTTACAGCTGCTACGAAATAGTAGGTATGTATGTAGTAAGACCCAGACCCGCCTAGCCCCTTCCCCACTTTTCTATGAAATACCTTTTGATGGGCTAAAATTTTTCGTAGGTCATTCAGGTATATAAGTTATCTTAAAATAGTTATAAATAGGCATCTACGCATATAATTTAAAGAATATTCTACAACTTTCTCTAAATATTGTAGATGTCTTATTAAATACTAGCTTCTGCCAGCGACTTCGTCCGCGTGGAATAGTTACTTTACCCCCGATTTTGAAACTGCCCGATCGGTTTAAAATTGACAAAGTTTCATACAAATAATCAGAAAGCGCCGAACTGCTAAGCTATCGGGAGTTACACGTGTTATTGTGAGTCAACCATAAAATATAGGCATATGCTGTTTGAGACATTTTTTTAGATAATTTTATGTAAAACATTTCCGTAATACATGATTTCTATGTAACTTTAACCATTAAGGCTACACACGCGACGGAAGCTTAAAAAATGGAGGAACTTCTCCCGTTTTCCCAACATTTTCCTTCACTGCTCTGCTCCTATTGATTGTAGCGTGATGAAAAGTATACTATAACCTGCCCAGGAGTATGAAGAATAATTGCACCAAGTTTCGTTAAAATCGGTCGAGTAGTTTTTGTTTCTATAAAGAACATACAGACAGACAGACAGACAGACAGACAGACAGACAGACAGACAAAAACTTTACTGATTGCGTTTTTGGCACCAGTATCGATCACTAATCACCCCCTGATAGTTATTTTGAAAATATATTCCTTGTACAGAATACAGAATTGACCTCTCTACAGATTTATTATAAGTATAGATTAATTTTATTAACTTATTTCTTGGTTAATTATAGTAGTATATTTTGATTTGCAGTTTTTTTTTATCAACGTGACATGTAATCTTACGTTTTTCGAGTAATTAAAGTGTAAATTTTAATAAATAGACCAAAATTGTATATAATAATTTAAAAAAAATCGATTCGAGTTTTTTCGATTTTTTGCATTTTCTGAGAAGATTTACTATAGTAACATATATATTTTTTTTCACCATCGGAAAGTAGAGATTTCAACGAACAGAAAGCATACCAACTTTTTGAAAAAAGCTGATATTTTGACGGGTGAATTTTTGATTGAAAATTAGGGTGCTTTTTCGATATTAATTCAAAATAAGGCGAAAAAATAAATATTTCTAATCAAATAAATTACAGCGTATTTGGGACATAAAATGGTAAGTTTTCACCAAATTTCGTGACAAAAAAAATAATTTTGTAAAAGATAAAAATAAAAAACCAAAAACTTGGTTTTTTGAATTTTTCTCCTGAATTTTGAGGTTATGTGAAAAAAGTGTAAATACAAAAGTTTTAGATCTTTTTATTACCTACAACTTTGCCATTTGACTTTTTTCCATAGGACTTTTAGTTTTGCCGGAAATCGAGATAATCCGTTTTTTACCCTTAAAACCTCACCCCCCCCCCTTCCCGACCTCAGATCGCCCGTAAATTATTTTTCCTTTCATTTTTATAATATTCTCCTCCTTTTCTAATGGGTTTTATCCTACTATTATTTTATTTCACTTTTTATTATTTTTAAAGGCTTCTACCCTGGTCTATAAGGGGTATGAAAGCTGGATGGTAAGACAGTGGAAAAATGTTCTTTTCTCTGACGAGGCAAAAATTTACATATTATGTTCGGATGGGAAACGATATGTTCGACGCCCTCCCAATACAGCATTTGACCCAAATTATAGAAAAAAAGTAAAAGCTATTAAAAATTGAATTAATTTTTTTTTAAACCCCCGACACAAATACCTAAATTCCTTTAAAAAGTAAAAAAAAAACTCAATCTTAAAGCACCTAAGTATGTATTAATATTTATTAAAAAATTACGTCGCACTGGGGGCCCGCTCCAAACCTAACAATTTAAACAAATAGTTTATTACCTGACCGGTCAACTCAAATAGTAGTCGTCAGATCCCAATCAAATCATTGCAATGGGACCACACGAAAAGGGACCAGCTTTCGAATATAAAAATAATCATCAAAATCGGTACACCCAGTGTTGGGGAATTTTAGGGATTCTTCAAGAAAACTCAAAATTGCTGTTAACTAGTCGAATGTATTGTTCCGAATGAATGATACAGATGAAGTGCAAATGACGTACACGCGAATTGAACCCTACATCCAGTTAACGTGATGTGAGACGTTGCGCCGTTGATTTGCTCAACAAAAACGAGCAGGCGTTGATGACTCGAAGCCAAGCTCGAACATGCCCCGGGACCTTGAAAGCAGCAGGCGCGCTTTCAAGCAGACGCAGAATCAACGGGCACTGGGCAGATCCTGTTGAAGGCTCTTCTGACGACACCAACGGAAGTTTTGATGTCTGCCACGCGAACAATTCCATCAGACCCTGGATGGACGGCTATGACTCTTCCCAGTCTCCATTTGAGAGGAGGCAGATGGTCCTCCTTTATAACGACCAAGGAGCCCAACTTCAGCGTGTCTTTGCAGGCGCGCCACTTGGTCCTTTGCTGCAGCTCAGACACGAACTCCTTGCTCCAGCGAGCCCAAAAGTGCTGGCGTAGCTGCTCAATCCGCTGGAAGCGTGACAACGAAGAAGTGGAGTGGTTCTGGAGATCTTGCTGTGGAAGTGACGTTAGCGGCCGGCCAACAAGGAAATGACCCGGAGTCAGTGGGGTTAAGTCCGCTGGATCGGATGACAGTGGTGTCAGTGTCAAAAGTTATGAGGTAACTAACACACACAAAACAAAATACAATCGACTTGAGAACCTCCTCCTTTTTTGGAAGTCGGTTAAAAAATGACATTAAAGTATGGTGGTGGAAATGTGAAATTTTGAACCTATGATAAAATGAAACGGATCAATTTACTTAAATACAAAAACATACTGGAAGAAACAATGGTACCTGAAGACGTGCTTTCGATTATTTGAACATTTCAACAACACAATGATCCCAAGCACACAGCACGCGCGATTAAAGATTTTCTCACATCTCAATCAGTCTTACAATGTCCACCAAACACTCTAAAGTTAAGAAAAAGGTTTCAAATCAACGGTGTGGTAACCTCAGTGAGTTAATACAAAGTTTTTTTAGAAAAATGGCGCACTATTTCTCTTGAAAAAATTGAGAGTCAATACCTCGGCGGTGAAGGCAGTCATCAAAAGCCTTAGACACGCTACAAACTATTAACTAACAATAATAATAAAATGTATTAACCGTATAATTCGGTAGTAGTACCAATTGGTACTAGACATGCAAACCTCCGCCGGCTCGGCAGCAGTACCAATTGGACCTCTTGGACCTCGGAAATACGTCATATGACATCCTAACTAAATTGCAATTTTTGACACTATCACCATCTTATTTAATGAGATTTTTAAAATCTGAGTATTTACTGGAAACAACTCTCGGGCAGTTTAAGAATCGTGCTTAATTATTTGTTCAGCTTTATTACTGTTTGAAATTGTAACTGTCGATAGTAAATTAAATTTATAAGGTATATAGTAAGTGGTTTTAATGTTTACTCTTAATCCCATTTACTCTATCACAAATCACACACATAATCAAAAAAACAACAATGTCATATGTAGGTACTTCATATGACACTGTTTTTTTTTTACCATGGCTCCTCGTTTTTATTTTTTAATATGTCCACTATACAATATCACATACATTGATATCCTGTAAGCCGTTTAGAAATTATGATGGAATAGAGAAACTCACAAACATACATACATACATGAATCCTGAAAACATAACCCGCCGCCTTTATTTGGGCAGTTGTATAGTTAAAGTTTGCTTTTAAAAAAAACATAGTTTTTCATAATGACACCCAAAACACGAATTAGGGAGTTTTAATAATCTTTTATGTTTATAAACTTGAAACATGGCACTCGGCAAATAATGATTATAATTGCAGGGATATAAAATTAAAAGTTGTTAATAAAAATTAGGTTAAGGGCCAGTCCCTTTTGAACACAAATGTATTACACAAGACAGTCCTCTACTCCTCTTTCACCGCTTCTAGGGTTTATAATAACATACATACCATATACTGGCGTCTTCCCGGGCAACACAACAACGACGAGCTGCAATTGCACGAACGTACTCTTGAGGTACTTGAACATAGGCTCCACCTGGTCCGGCCCCGTCGCGTACTTGCAGAAGCAGGGCTGCCCGATGATGGGCATGCCGGCGTCGTTCGATATCTTCTGCAGCTGCTGAGTGAAGTTCCTGAAATGAAGATGTAAAACATTTTTAAGTTTTCTACTAAGTTGGGGCTCACAATAAAACTGGTAAATGCTGTTGAAGATCTTTATTAGTGACGAATTCTCAGAAGTGAGATAATTGGATCTTCAGTCTTGCCAAGTAGTGGTATCGTGTTACCCAGTTACCGGGTAGGCAGATAGGCAGTCCCTTCATCTGCATCCGGTTAGACCGGAAACCGTGCCCAATATAGTTGGGAACAGGCTAGGCAGATTGATTTCTGTAGCGCCGTACGAAATACGGACATTTTTGTTGGTTTAAGAATGTCAGTGCTATTGTTGCGAAATGCAAAAGGCAATGAGTGGACTAGGCCACATTGGTACAGTGCTCTTTATTCCATGTGTGTGAGAATTGAATATAAAGCCAACTGGTAAATGAAATGAGTAACCAATAACTGCAGCCTGAAGCATAAATATGTACTTAATTTTAGGATTCAGAAGAATGCTGCAGCCAGTTCTCGTCTTAATGTAACCTATTGTGTTAATGGTCTACTTTTAATGGAATCTTGTATGATTGGAACAAATTATTCAAATTAGGCAAATGTACACTTTATGAATGTCACAGTCCCTTTTTTTAACATGAAAGGATATTAAAAATAATGACAACCTACTTCAGGGCATCCTCTCGTACGGTTCTCTGGGGTGCAAAACAAGCAATGGCCCATACTCTTATCTCAACACCCATGAAGAACTGTTTGCCTCTCATATCCCACACGCCCTGGTTTGGCAACGCTTGCTACAGACAAAACGAAAGAAAAACAACAATTAGAATACAAAATGCAATATAATGTGTTAGTATTGATGACATCAGTATAATAAATGCGAAAGAGTCTGTCTGTTTCATTCATACGTTACGATTTTGATTAACCTTAGCACAGGGATAGACTCTGACCAGGACATGGTTCATACTGACTGAAGACACTTTTCACACAGGCATAGATCTGGACAGAACTTTTAAGTTTATATGTAATGTTATTTAGGTAGGCATAATCATGGTTAGAATACTGGCCGCATAACCAGAAAACATACAAAATTAAGAAATCTAGCATTGATATTTTTGTCATTCAAATACAAATCTGTTTGGATGTACAAGCAAGTCTTTGAGGAGTGCAAAGCAAGTGTTACCTGTCCACCTAACGACGACACGCGCCCGCCGTACTGCAGCTTGGGCGGCGGCAGCACTCGCCCGCGTACCTCCATCATATTGTTCGAGATCGTCAGACCAAACTCCTTCACGTACAAGTCTGTGTTGAAATTCGCACGGCGCACCAGATTATTGATTTCTCTTTCCCTATTGGGATAATATAGAAACGTTTTATAACAGTTTAAATTTATGGAAAGCCTAGTGTGGCTTATTGAGTCGAAAATATAATTAACACAGGTTGTGCTTTAATTAAATCATTAAAAACATACAAAAATAAAAAATCTTTGTAATCATTTATGTGAAATTTAGCATTTTTAGCTTAGTTACAAAATCCATCTTGCATATAATGATAATGATGAAAGATAAAGCAAAATATGGCAATTATTATCCTGCTACACAACATTACCAGTAGAATTTACCTGTCGGGAGCGGAGCGCGCTGTCGCCTTGATCATGGTAGAAGTTTGCATGTCCGTCAATTTCTTAATACATCTCTGACCAGGCACTATGTTGCACACTTCCAGAGGGAGGTACGTATGTTTATGTTCCTGTCCTACTTGCAGACACGGCAAATGCGGATACCGCAACTTCATCTTATACTTGTCCAAAAAATATTTAGCTACAGTACATTCTACTGTTTGTCCATTTTCTAGCTGTAGAGGAAATCTGCAGAAAAAATATTTAAGTAGTTTTTTTATTAACAACCCATAAAAATTGTAAGCTGTATAAACCAAATTGAAAGTTCTAACTTGCTGATTGGCATCACATTGATTAAATTACTGGAATTTTTATTTTACTGTTTTGTTAAAAGTTAGTTATTTGAAAATGAAAACAATATATCTAGTTTTAATTTGTTTGTTTGTTTTGTTTGTTTTTTTTTTGTATTGTTTTTTTTTTTAATTTTTTTTTAAAGTTAGTTATGTTAAATGATCTACTTTTTTCCTGTGAGGATAGGCAATATATACAAAATTACAAAATGGTTTTTGCTACTATCCCCTAAACATCTGTTTTCCTTATCCAGACTTAAAATTGGTTTTTTATTATAAACTACTTGTATGTACCCAAAACAATTATATTTTTATCACTATCTCCAAATGCAGCCACACAACTACACAAGTTCTATACTTGCTACAGCTAATAAGAACCCTTAGAAATTTTTTATCACCATCAGAAACAGCTAGAAAAACCTTACGATTGCATCTGTGAAGGTCTGCGTGTCACATTACACACTCTGTATTTCCTCTTCATTGTACCGCAATGAGTGATTTCTATTTTGAGTCCTTTGATTTCTTTTGTGAATTTAACTCTCTGGGAGTCTGTCAATGGCTTCCTTTGATCATTAATGTCTCGGATGTCAAGTACTTCACACATAAATTCTATGACTGGCTGTGCTTTGTAAAAGGCGGTTGCAGAAACTGGAAATTTATTTAAAAAATAATTAGTATGACAAAATATACTTTTGCTAATATTGTTTGTAGAGGGTAGCACAGGCCTTAGCACCACAGTTGGACTTGCCAGGGACATTAGATTATGCGTAGACACTTTTTGGCATAGGTTCTCGAATCACAAATAGTTATTTTGTAATAAAAATCCTGCTTACCATCAATATTCAACATCATTTTCCACTGGCTGGGTCTCACCGACTGGTGGAAACCAAACCACACTTCTCTACCACCACCCAGTGGATGGTAATATCCTTCTGGAGATGAGAAAAATGACCGACCCACTGGAGTATACATCATGGATGGTAAATGCCGCATGACTACGTCCAAAGCTAAGATGGCATCATAAGGAATCTGCCTTGTTCGACCTTCAAGAGCTTCTTCTAATGCAAACAGTGACACCTGAAATTATGCAGTGGTTAAATATTTTTACTAGTTGATTTGAATTTGTAATGGCGGTTAGTGAGAAGAACAGTCTGCTAGACTTGTAGAATGCACAGAAATATTTTTAGATATATCAGATGACTAGCTGACCCTTGCAACTTCATTTGTCCCACATTTTTCATGACTGTTCCACTCCTTTTGGTCTTAGGGTGATACTATACACCCTTCCTTGATAAATGAGCTATCTAACACAAATAATTTTTCAAATCAGACTACTAGTTCCTGATAATAGTGCACTCAAGCAAACAAACTCTTCAGTTTTATATATTAAACTAGTTTTTCGCTTGGGGGCGCGAGTTGCAAGCAACCCGCGGTGTCTTTTTAGTATTTTTTGACTAACAATTATTATCTCTACAATGTCAGATTTCTGAGTTACGCAAAGGGGTTGAAAGAGAGGGTTGAAAAGGGTGGATTAGGGTTGATTTTTTTATTCGTCATAAACTCATTCAGATGCCCTTTACACAACCCCGAAAACCATTTTTCTCTACAATGTCAGGTTTCTGAGATATGACAAGGGGTTGAAAGTAGGGGGTTGAAAAGGGTTGAATTTTTTATTGGCCATATACTCACCCAAATACCCTCTATACAACCCCGAAAACCATTTTTCTCTAAAATGTCAGATTTCTGAGATACGCAAAGGGGTTGAAAGAAGGGGGTTGAAAAGGGGGTAATTTTTTTTTTCGTTTTATACTCACCCAAACACCCTCTATACAACCCGTAAAACCATTTTTCTTTTCGACGTCAGGTTTTTGAGATAAGCAAAGGGGTTGAAAGAAGAGGGTTGAAAAGGGGTAGTTTCAGATTTTTCCCATACTCACCCCGACACCTTCTATACAACCCCATAAAAAGTTTTCACCTCCTAGCACGGGAAGTGGGAGAACAATTATGTCAATCAGTCAGTGAGTGAGTGAGTGGTTATTTAATTATATATAATATAATAAAGTATAGAAGTATAGATTTATTCTTGGATAGGGTGGTATTGGCCTCCCCACTACATAATTCATCCAATCAATTTCTTAACTGTGAATATTCTTATGTGAGAAAAGATGCTAAAGACTTGTGGTATTTTATGTTGATATGTCTATGTGACAGCATAAAGAACATACATTATTTATCATGAAATTCAAAATAAATCTATGAATATTCATAGATTTATTAAAATCCAAAATATTCTGCATGGCCAGATCATATTTTCATGAGAAAACTAAAAGACAAAGAATCTCAGGCACCCTGACACTGTGGCAGTTTCTCAATAGAATCTTTGGAGACGACAATGAGTTTTTTTGTTTGTAAAAAAATTTCATGTGGGAGATATGTAAGTAAATTAATGTTTTACTAACCTGTGCAACCCATTTAATGCTGACACGGAACACTCTGTCTTTACCTTCTCCAGGCAAAATAACCTCCAATTCCACCTTATCATTCCCAATTGGCAGTGGATCTCTTGTATACAGATTGTTTCTACCATCAAACACAGGCTTAAGGGCTCCAAATATTTTATTGTAACAGTGAACCATAGTTTCAACAATTTCTCTATTGACCTAAAAATATCACAACAACCTGTTACTTTCTTTTTACAGTAAATCTGCACTACATCCAGGCTTCCAATGGATACAAATAATATACACAAATCTTCCTTGTATATCACTCTTTTTCTTTGTGAAAACTATTTCAAAATCCATTCCATGCCTTAGTACACAGAAACAGACAGGCAGAGATTAATTTTATAAATAGAGAAGTGCAAATCTATTATTTACAAGGTAGGAATAAAAATGTGGTTGCCTATCACTCATGATAAAGATGATAGTTAACAATGTGTGACTCACCTTTCTGGGGCATTTATCTGGCTGTATATTAACATCATAATGATGTACAAATCCTCTGGGCATTGATATTTGAAAATGATTAGCCCTAAGTTGAATTGGTCTTCCTTCATGGCCGAGGTTGGGACGTCGTGGGCATGTGAGTGTCGGAAGATCTGCCAGTGGTGCAGCAGGCGACACGAGGCTCATGGCACCCGCACCGCCAGCTGCACCAGGCGCCGTCGCTCCGGTCGCGGGCGCTGTGCTGGGGACTCCGGCCGCGGTACCAGACGTGCTCGCGGCCGCGGTCACTGCCCCCGCAACACTCACAGCACCAGCATTCGTGTCCCCCGCTGGAGCTGTGTGGTTTACACATGTGAAATTATCATTTACAAACTTGCACAAATTTACGATTAATAAGAATACGTTGCATGGCGTTACTGCTGATATTATTTAGAACAATCAAACAAAGTGTTGCTCCCATAAAGCATAACACCTACCTTGACCAACGGGGTACATCCTGATAAAAGGTTGATATCAACAAAGGTTAAAAATTATAAAACACACAAATATTTTGTGTAAGAAATAGCCACAATGTGATGAATCCAACAATAAATGTAGAAAGTGTCAAAGTATTTTCTAAGTCGTCGCCCTAATCTAATGCTTTATGACCATCTATGACGTAGTGTGATAGTGTGGTGATGGTATGGTAGTGTAGGGAAGTGTAGCTGTAGCAAACTAGAGCAGTAGACAATAGATTCCCTAGTGCTGTTTACATGAGTTGTTAAGAAATCGAAGTTCAAACTGTGGCGAAAATATAGTCCAAAAAAAACAAAAGCCTATGGCTGGGTTCAACGCCCTTGTTTGTGCTAAAAAGCCGACTCTCCTTCGGATCCAGTAAAATAATTGCAACCACACTAAGATAGAAAAAATATACTTTATGGGGAATATTGGGGGAAAACACGGACAAAAAAACAATGAGATGTCGCCACCATCGGCGGTGCTTATCATGTTATTATAGCTTCAAATTGCAAACCCAGTAAGATTGTAAAAATCATGTGAAATGTAATTCATTTTTTCTTAACAAGACACGGATATCTTAGAAATGATCGAATTTGGATGGGCTTGATTGTACACAAAACAATTTTTTCATAAAATAGTGAGAAATTATAGTTTATTTATTTATTATTATAAATTTAGTACAGCAAATTATCCAATTATACCAAAAAGTTTCACTTTGTCTTCTCATAGAACCGCAAACATTCTAAAAAAATAGTCTTCCATTCATCAGCAAACAAGTCCAATCTAAGGTTGGTTTACACGAGCGCGGTGCGCGTCGTTAGATAGACAGTATGGGATAGAGATAATAATGTACAATCTTACAGATAAGTTTACAAGTGTAAAATGTAAAAACAAAACTGTGTTATTTCAGCAATAGTTAGCCAAGTAGCCAAGTGCCGGGCAGGCTGTTCCGAATGCCGCTTTTTTCACATCCGCGGATGCAAATGCGATGGCGGATATTTGATGGCTCACATTCGCGGATGCGGATCTTAAGATATTTTATGAGATAGGTGATGTAAGTGGGGAAAAAAATAAAAAGATAGTAAATTTCTTTTTTATTAAATATTTAGAAATTTAAAAGCGATAATTAAAAAGAAAAGTATTGTTACCGCCTTTTCGGGGTCAAGATTGTAAGAGTCGGGCACATCAATATTGAGCCTGAAAAGCGCGGCAAATTTTAAAAACCTACATGTGGTATGACTGCTGCTACTAGGAATAAATTATAATATTTGACAAAAAAAAAAATATTATATTATATTTTAATCTGTCTCATTACCATTATCCAATAAATAAAAAAATAAAATAGGTAGTTTGACATATTTTCTATACAAAAGCTGCTATGCATTCTAAGTAATCACTTTAATGTAATCACAACTTTTATAAGTTTAAATTACTATACATAAATGTTACAATAAAGCTTAAGAGAAAAGCAACGCAAGATTCAAGATTTGAAGATAGAAATCAAAATTAAAGGTAAATTATTAATACATACAAATATATATTCTGGCATTCGATATTTATAAAAGACCGATTCTCTGACGCAATCTAGTAGGATTATAGTTAGTCAAGAAGTTCCAGCATATACCAGTGTATAGATAATGCATTAGTATAATAGCTAGACTAGAACATGGTTTTTACTTCACTAGTTCTCACCAATACAGTACTAAACTCTATGGTTTCTTTCTTCAACTGTGTCTGTCGACTGTCATTATTTATTTTTGTATGAACCACCCCTTATATTATTGATCAATACACACACAGCTACCTATTTTAAGAAATAATATGTCTATCCCGTATAGTGGTACGATTAGAAGATCTGGGGGAGTTGTATCTGCAATTGGAAAACAGTTAAGAGGTGTTAATTTAAAAGCTGCGAAGAAAATCACAGTTAAATTTGATCCATTTGGTGAGAACGTTACTCATACAAGGTGAGGAAGATAGAAAAATGATAAAAATCGGTCGTTAAAGGCAGCCACTTATGGTGTCTTCCCTCGCAGGCAGAACTTTAGAAGTGATCTATCATGGTTTTTATTTAATTACTATAAAGTTAAACCAAAAGCATGAAAATCCAATTTAGTTCATAACCTATAAAACTCAAGAGTTGGAACAGTGATAATTCTAATGTAGACAGTCTGTTGTAAAACATGACTGGCCAAATAATCTACCTATTTACCATATCAGATACTTTGTATAAAGGCAAAGGAGCCTAGCTAATTGAGTACTACTGGTCATGCTATTAATAAAACTTACATGACTTTACCTCTTCTATCTTTTCATTTACCTTGGATGTACTGAAGCTCTTCAAGGATGAAAGCTTCTTTGTTTATAATTATAGCAATAAAAGTAGCTGTCATTACTGTATTACCTAGGAATAACATAGTGCGAAATAAAAATTGAAATGGTTTATTGAATAACATTTTGATACATTGTTTTAGGAATTTCCTGCACTACATAAGTTCTAAGAGAATCATTTTGACCAATCCCAACTGCACTCTGAAAACAGAAATTGTCTGTGACCGCAGTGAGCCTACTGTTGATATAACTCTTACACCTTCAATTGCAGGTAATTTAATCTTCTTTAAAGCATGTATTTTTACTTACATATAAATAAAAAGCTAAATTAATTGGTTTCTTAAAACTCAGTGCCCAGAACCTGACTAGAGAGTCCATAGCCAAGTAAGTGGGGGTTTTCGAAAATAAATAATATTACGAAGCCTCTTTTTATGTCACTAGAAATATCCTTTATTTTGTTGCATACAGAGCACCCTGAGCCCGGCTGACATGTCAACTTGGATAGTGTGAACTCTGATCTAGGTGCTTGGGCAAAGGGTTACCATTGCGTAATCATCGCACCAATGTACTTGACTGTCGGGTTGTTATACAAATTTGCCAAACAATTTATGGCATATAAACAAAATGTATTATTTGGGCTGGGCAGTGAAAGTGTAAAAAAGGTGATGAAGCTATCCCTAAATCTATTGTTTCTTTTTTCAGAAACTGCTAAAGTAAAGAACATTTCATTCAAAAGTGGGAATCTAACTTGTTTAGAAATACTGCAATTATTAAACAAACATATCTCATCACTGGCGCCTGTAGAACAGCCAGCAGCTGCAGTTTTAACCAAACCAGAAAAGAAGAAGACCAATAAGAAGTAAACACCACTAGGATGACGAGGTCAAGTAAAGGAAACCTTAATGTGGTAGAAGAGTTGTACAACCAGATACCAGCATTCACTGATGTGTTTTCAGAAGATACATTTTACATATTTGTTGTGTTTTTTGTTATGTCAACACTATTGGTCGCCTTTATTCTGTCCAAGTTTATTACTATCAAACCAGTAGAATAGAATGTAAGATAGATATTTATTACTATGATGTTTAAAATTACTGTAAAGTTTAAAAATGTATCAAACAGTTAAATAAAACAGTTTTGGTAAGTATTGGTTTTTATTTTTTACTAAGGCAAATTTGCCCATGTAAAAAGAAAATAATCAGCAAAAAACACAGCTAAGCTTTGCTTGGCTAAAGAAAGAGAGACAGCCAGGCAAAGATTACCTGTGGTAGAAAAAGACAAGGTATTTTTAGACAAAAAGCGAGAGGTGCGGGCAAGCTTGAGTGCGCATACAGCTGAAAAGAGGCTGTATCCTCACACCACTTTTATGTAAGCTTACAAACTTGTGTTTAAGCTAAACACCGACACCGTTTTATATTTCCGCGCCACCTAGCTACCTTGCATATTTTTGGTGGAAAATATATGTATCCACACAGTCAGGTCGGGATTCTATGAAAATGGAAAGGGCAATGAGCGCACTCACATACCCACAGCGGTCGTTGACTTCGTAATTATTTGGTCCCACACCAAAATGGTAAAAAGGAACCCATAGTGCTACTTCGTCCATCAGTCGGTCACAGCTGAATATTGCAAGACTACTAATTCTTTCGATTTGAAATAAGTACTGATAAAGGATTATTTTTTTCCATTCTCATAGGCACGGAGGATCCTTGCGGCACGGAACTTCTTAAACTTTGAGCCGTTGGTATAGAATACCTGTCATACGTAGATCTTTTGACTGTGGCTGAAGGTGGTGAAGAGTTCAAAAGTCTATCAACCGGTATCGTGTTACCCAGTATACGGTTTAGGGAGGTTAGATACAATTACTACTCTACGTCATAAATTCTAATTATTCTGCCGCATTCGCTTAAGATTGGAGTCGATCCAAACTCATAAAGGTGGTTACAATGAGCTATCCATCTGAATGATTCGCCTAGGGAGTCGGCAAGGAAAAAACGTGCCTATAGGAAATTCAAATGAAAAATATTTTTAGCACACTAACTTCGGCAGGCCACCATTCTGACGACTAACTCCCCTCTTTGAGGAAAGGTTGGAAAGGCGCCACAGCGTCCTCGCTGACGCAGGTACTCTCCGGAAACGGTTGTTTCGGGAGCTACCTGCTTCAGATTTATTGATTTTACCCAATAATAGAACACGTGGGCAACGGTCTCCCCTAAAGTCATTCCAGGAACTTTCTCCGTAATAGTTGGGTGATAAAATAAAAAACGAGAGATATATTATAAATATGTATATGTAATAGAAATTGCTTCATAGATGGGCTGAAGTACAGAAGGTCCTCGAGACAATATTAATACAATAATTTTAGTTTGTAATTAATTTTATCAAATGAACAGAATGTATCGAACAATAGAGTACTTAAAATTCTTGTGTTCCCCAACGGATCTGAAACAGAAAAAACATTTTAGTAAAAAATAATTATACACACTGTAAATCGGCCGACTGGTGCTCGCAATTCCACATCCAAGCGCGAATTTTGCGTATGGATTTTTACTAAATAACTAGTTATTGTCGGATTAACCTTATTCAAGAGAGATCAACATAAATAATGAATCTGTTAGGTAGGTAAACCTGAATAAAATAAAAACAGGTGCAAAATAAAAACTTACGTCTTGATTACGGGTTTTTTGTTTGCGTTCCACTAACGATGTGAGAGCTTCAGAGCGGACCGCGAGCGAGTCGATCCTCTCCACAAGTTGTTGGTACGGGGACAACGGTTGGGCGCCCATCACAACATGACCCAACTTGGAATCTATCTTGGCATCTAGGCGGGCATTACGAATCAAGTTCACAATCCAGCATTCGGCCTCATCTGGCTGCATGTTCAAATTCTCAGCTAACATTCTGTAATAATAATAATAGTTGGTGAGTAAACCATCTTCAAGAATTGAAGGTAGGTACTTCACATATTCGTACAATACATACCCAATACTGATGACTTGATGAATACGGCAGAATGTCTCAAAAATCATAAGTCTAGCATTTTCAACAAATTCTTCTAGACAAGCAATCAAGAAAAAGTCTGTCAAAAGTACTGCTTGGCACTGGTTTAATTTCCTGCGTGCAGCTTCGAAGTCAAAGTTAACATAGAGATGCTCTATGAATTCCGTAATGGGGTCCCTATAAAAAGTAATATGAAAATATAGAATACAAGTATATTGTTGCAACAAGTACTCACACACTATTTTACTTAATTATTTACCTATAGGTGTAGGCTTCTTGCTGAATAACTTTTACAAGGTCCTTCAGAGCATTCCTTCGAGAACGGTTAATGATAACAGCAGTAGCCAAATAACGCAGGATATGTGGGCACATTGTTTGAATGGCATTCAAGTACCTGTAACAACAAAAGCAATTGAAACTGTAGTAAAATACAAATTATTTAAAAAATAAATAAACAAATGAAAATCTGAATGCTTACAGCGGTTTGTACAGGAACATTTCAATAATAAGGTCTCGGCCTTTGACGTGGTTGAAAAATACGAAAAGCGACCAGTGCACAAGCCAAGTTCGTTGCTGAAGAGCCTGCATGTTGTTAGCAGTGGCTCCCGCACCACCGTTATCAATGAATTCCCGTAACTTTGTCAAATCGTCCAAAGCACCATCCCAGTTTTGTACCAAAATCTCACTAGCCAGTTTGCCCCAAAGAACAGAGAGATAATTCTGAAAAAAAAAAGCAATTACAAAATAAAAAATACAATCAATATTTAAAAACCTTTTCTAGTCCATCTACGCCATATTATGATGAAAAATACAATATGTTTATAATAAAACAAAACAAGCACAGTTCCGGTTCCGTAGACGGGATGAAAATTCACTCATGTACAAAATGAATACTTACTGAAAAAATTAACAGTAAAAAACCTTTTTAAAAACCAAGTTTTCATTTGAATGCGCTGAAACGATAAGGATACATTTTTACTTTAAAAGTTTTACTATCTACTAACTACTACTAACAATAAGTTATTTTATACTTTTGTGTTTTTTTGTTTAGACGTCGGTTGTTTTTAACTATTAAATTTTTCAAACTAAAGTAATACGAGTACTTAATCTCGCGACAAGCTTTTATATCATACTAGCAGCGCCCTACGGTTTCACCCGCGTAGTTGCGTTCCTGTGGGAATACGGGGATAAAATATAGCCTATATTACTCAGGGTGATACATTCACCCTGAGTAATATAGGCTTTCTAATGGTAAAATAATTTTTGAGATCGGCACAGTAGTTTTTGAGTTTATTCATTACAAACACACAAATACAAATCTTTCTCTTTATAATATTAGTGTATATATATTATGTAATGACTTTATAAGTAGATGGAAGTTTTAATAATTTTTTTTTTCGTTTTAGCGCATCCAAATAAATGCTTGGTTTTAAAGAGGTTTTTACTTTTAATTTATTTTTGATATATATATATATATATTATTTTCGAATTATTCTAGTAAGCCTTTTCATTTGATACCCATATTCTAGAAGTGCATTAAAAATAAGTAGTCCGCCATCTTGGGTATGCCGCCATGTTGGATTTAGAATGACGTCACAAGTTAACCATGCATTGTAATCCAAATTGAACTTTTATACAAGATTTAGCTCAATTGGTTGAAGATATCAAAATTGAGTTGTAAAATTTCACCCAAACAAACATATGTTTATACATACATTGCAAGTTAAATAAAAGCTTCCATCCATATAGTGCTAAGTATCCGAATACAAAATTAAAGAAATTCCAGGGGTTCTTTTTGCCATATGGCTACAGATCGCCAAAAACGCGTTCCAGGTGGCCATTACAGAAAGACAAAATAATGCAAGCAAAAATATTGAAATACAATATTATGCATTTGAATCATGTTGCTCGCATAATTTTTAATCTATGGTGACAGTGTACAACCTATTTTTACTTTACATATTTATTAATCATTCTCCTGAAAAAAAAAAACATCTGTCTTTCTGGCATTTCATAAAAATGTCAGCTTCATCAAAATTAGTAATTCATAAATTTGAAGCAGCTGGTGTTAATTTCAAATCCTTACATATTTCAATCGATCGCGATGAGACTTCTACGTCTACGACGAAATACAGTGATTGGTTCGATGGTCAATTAGAAGAGAAAAAGAAAGACAATCTAAAGTCATCATCCCGCTTAGTAGTAAAAATAGTTTCAGGTAATGAATTCGATAGATTTAATTTAGTTGCCAGTGCAAAGGATATTGATGCACCAGAAACTTATGTTGCCAATATCCTGGCCAAATCCACAGAATATGAACTTACTCATGAATCAGGTGTAAAAGTACAAGACGTAAATTGCGACTACGAAGAACAATCAAAGGATCTATTACTATCAAATCAACCAACTATAAAAAATAATATATGTTCGGAGAATGATATATCGTTACAGTTATATGTGAAGAATAAATGCAAACTAAATAATTCTGGAAATTATTTGAATCCTCTAGAACATAGCCTTGAGAAAGTGAAAGAGAACAATGCTCGTATCATGGAAAATATACAAATGCTCAACAGAACCCTGAATTATACTAAAAAGAAAGAGATACTGGACATTTTGCGCCCCAAATCATCTAGATCGTTTCCTTGTAGTACTTGTGGCAAATGTTTTGTTTATGAAACTGGTTTGAGAAGACATTACTCAATGAGACATTCAATGACCAAGATGCCACCGCGATGGCAAGTTGTGTGGACCTGCATTCAGTGTTTTCAGGTATGGCCTCGCCAAGATCAAGCTATGAAACATTCTAGTAAATGTTGCAACTTAAATAATGCCGATTGTGTCCGCGAGATCAAAACATCATCATTGTTGCAATGTGAATTTTGCGAAAAAGTATATACGAGCATTCCCAGATTATTACGACATTCCAAAAACCATACAACAGCAAATAACTATGAGTGCAATGCATGTGGACTGGCTTTTGTATCATACAAAACAGCCGAACAACATTGGATATTATGTCCATGGATGAATATGTATTATAGTTTTGCGCTTCCGAAACTTTTGCTCTGTAATGCATGTGATCGCAAGTTCAGGAATTATGAACAACTGTATAACCACAGGTGAGTGATTACATACTAACGTTTTCCCGCGACTTCGTTCGCGCATATCCCGTTTTTTCCCGATCCCGTAAAATTTCGGAAAATCCTCTTAGTGCTCCCCTACACTCCCGACGTACCTACACTTACGACCTGTAGTTCCGGTTGTGCGTTATCTGTCAGTCACTCGGTCATTCAGTAACAACACATGATTTATACTAGGAAAAATGTATTATAAAGCATTATCTAACTGACATTATTCTAAAATTCAAAGACTTTCATTATTTTTGCAGATACAAAGTAGGTCACTTCATGACCAAGACACATGGTGGTCAAGAAAATGCTAATTCTTTGGGTTTAATGGTTTACCAATGTGAAATGTGTGGGAAATGGTATGCTTCCATAGCAACATTGAAAGCTCACAAAAATAAATGCCATGATAAACATGACATGGCAATGCAGTGCAGATTGGTATGAATTTCAATTTTTATTTAACTTGTGCCTTGAGAATCTCTATACACCTTTGTTAGTGTTAACCTTTCAGAGCAGAATTGATGATTAACTTAACCCAGTGGTAGGTTATGCATGAACAGAATCAGTAACACAAGCAATTATACTAAAAATTAAAGAAAGGTCTTGAAGAAAAATAAAGATCTGGCGGATTTATTTTTGCAGCAATTTTTTACCCTAGCAAACCTTTGATCATTTTACTAATACATTTTTTTTTTTACCCAGCAGGATAAATCATTACAAGACGTCCAAAACAACAGTATCTCTAAAGAAAATGAATTAATAATTATGAAAAATGGGGACACTATTAAGCTTGAAGAACAACAATAGATTTAATAAATGGTTTGTTAAGTTAATTAATATAGTTATAAAATAAAAATAATAAATAACTATTGCTGTTTCATTGATGTAATTCTGCTTCTATCAATATTGTTTTAAGAGGTGAATGTATATTTGAATTTTAAGGATATTGGATTAATTAAGAAATGCTTGCTATCGATGGGCGGTGAACTCTTAATACTCTACTCTACTCTTAAGACTCAAATCGTTGGATACCGCCCGCTTCACTCGCTGGGCTCGCGCGTGTTTGGTCGCAGTCCTAACCTAACCCATTTTTCGGTGGGATGTCCTAACTTAGTTACTTATTATAAAAAATTATAACGCTAAAGATGGTTTTCACAGCTCATGGTCATACCCGATTCTTCTCCACTGCTCAATTAGATTGGTAGGTCATCGTGTTCTAAAATCGAACATGTAACCTACTGCTTAACTGCTCCTGAGGCAATGACCATTTTTATTTGTAGAACAGTTGACCTTGCTATTATAGTCACTCCTTGTAAATGTTTAGTTTATTACTGCGTTATAAATATATAATTATACTCTTGCAACAATTTTTTTAATTTCCGCAAACTATCAAATTAAGTAATTAAAATGGATTGCGAAGATTCGACTCCGACAAGCTCGTGTAAGTGACACGTGACCAATAAATAGATATGTATTTAGTATTTATGTGCAGAGTATTCAATAGGGATGTTTCCTAAGTAAAAAATATATGATTATGTTTAATCCTTCAGTTACATTATAGAAAAATATTGGACACGTATTTTTTTCCTTTAGCAAGATAAAAATCATCAAAGATCAGAAGTGCTATTCTGTAAGAACTCACGTACGAATTCGATTCATATCTCATTTTCGATTACACTTCGTAACTCACCTGAAGTGAAAAGTATTTGATATTCTGACTGTCAAGTTAAGTTCGCTTCACCTATGTTCTCACTTAGTGGCGCTAGTGTAGGTTTCATCAAGTTACAGAATACCAAATACTAATAGTGAGAACTGGAGTGAATTCTTACAGAATAGCATTGCAGGAATGGGGGCTTGTGACGTCACGGCTAGGTAAAAATTGTAGCGCGCACTGTATCGTCTTCATTTTTTGTGTCCAATATTTTTTGGAAATCTATCCCACGGACTCATCAGATTTTTTTTTCAACTACCCTATTCAATATAATGTAGATGTGTCTTAATAATAGTTTAGTTGCTTACTAATTAATGTGGACAGCATTTTATAAAAAATAACTCTATAATAATAAATAATTCGTACGTTAGAGCGGCATAGAACCGAAAATGTACTCGAAGGTTTCACGCTAGTAGTATAGTAGCTGACATTTGTTTGCTATACATAACACAGCGAACAGGGGAAGAAAGAAGTATAATAATTATATAATTACTAGCTTCTGTCCGCGACTTCTTCCGCGTGGAATAGTTACTTTAACCCCGATTTTGAAACTCTCAGCCCGATCGGTTTAAAATTGACAAAGTTTAATACAAACTTTCATCCCTTTCGACCAAATTTGATTACCATAAAAACGGTTCTAGTGAGTTAATCTTAAAAGATAGACATATACCTACTGTCGCGGACATTTTTTTAGATCATTTTAAGAGGAATAATTCTTTCCTGCATATTTTTTTGGTATCTTGAACCGTTTTCGCAGCGCACGCAACGGAAGCCCTCAAAGATGAATAATTTTCCCCGTTTTCCATTTTTTCTTCGCTCCTATTACTTGCAGCGTGATGTTATATAGCCTAAAGCCTTCCTCGATAAATGGTCTATTCAACCCAAAAAGAATTTTTCAATTCGAACCAGAAGTTCCTGAGCTCTTCAGCTTTATAATATTAGTATAGATTTAGATGCAAATGCAACTAATAAATTCTGAAATCGAATAATTACGATAGCTAATTCAAGAAAAAGAAGAATTCATATTGTTTTTTACTTTTAAAATTCCATACCTAGTAGGTTACCGGCACGTAAGTTAGCAAAGATTTTCGTAGTGGGGGAAGTTCGCGCACGCACAATTACATACAATTTTCGTAGTGGGGGAAGTTCGCGCACGCACAATAGGGTAGTTGACTAAAAAAATCTAATTAGTCCGTCAGATAGATTTCCAAAAAATATTGGACACGTATTTTTTCTTTTTTCACGTAAACAAAAAATGAAGCCGATACAGAGCGTTGAAAACTCGTGTGACGTCACTACTCGCTACAATTTTTAACGAGCCGTAACGTCACAAGCCGCCACTCCTGATCTTTGATGCTTTGTATCTTAGTCAGTTTTTATAGATTTGATAAAGGAAAAAATACGTGTCCAATATTTTTCTATAATCTAACTGACGGACTAAATATAATCATATATTTTTTACTCAGGAAACACCCCTATTTCATACAATTTTACATGTCAAGTCAATCTTTGCCAACTTACGTGCCGGTAACTATCAGATGACGCGTATTAAGGGTAATCAAAGTTTTTTTTTTATGTTATCACTTATTTTGTAAAAAGAAAGAAGAAATCGTATATTATATTTTTACTTTAAGATTTCTTATTAGTGAATAAGAAATCTTAAAATAAAATATACGATTTCTCTCGAAATATACCTCACCCACTGGTGAGGTATATGCATTATGAGAGCAAGCAGAGTCCGATTAACTTGCGTCTGACAATCCATAACGACTGCCAAAGATCTAACAACGACAGCCGGGATCAACGGCTTATCGTGCTCCGAGGCAAGGGGGAAACTCGGTATGTAAGGTGGTCACCCATCCATGGACCATCCTTGGCAGGCGTTGCTTAACCTTGAAGATCGATCTGTGCGAAATTAATTGCACAAAGTAATGCGCCTGGCTGGGTTTGAACCCGCGACCTACAATTCGAAGTTCTGGTCCGTTACCACTCGGCCACCACAGCTCTCTAAAAATATGCTTTGACAAACTTAAAATCCAAGATGGCCGCCGGAAATGCCAGGTTTCATATTGGAGATGGATATCAAATGAAATTGCAAGTAGAAAGTGCATAGTGAATCGCAGAGTTTAGGGGCAGCCAATACTTTAACAGAAATATGAATGATGAAATTAAGAAAACTTACCAATACAAAATTTAAAACTTGAAAGAAAAAAATGAGCTTTTTTTAGGGTAAACAGTTTAATGGAAAATAAAAATTAAAATCATGTAGACAATGTACTAAAAGCTAAAAAATAATTCGGTGGGTCCTAGGTACCAGTCATCACACCACTCTCCTCATCAATCTAGGGCATTGATTAGACAAATAATAAAATCGTTTGGCGTGTGAAATTTCTATAAAGTCAACAGTTATCTATAATATAACTATATCTCTCTAAATATATATAACTCAAAAGTGACTGACTGACATTCTATCAACGCACAGCCCAAACCACTGAACGGATCGGGCTGAAATTTGGCATGCAGGTAGATGTTATGACGTTGGCATCCGCTAAGAAAGGATTTTGATTAATTCTAACCCCAAGGGGATAAATTGGGGATGAAAATTTGTATGAAACTTTGGCAAATTTAAACCGATCGGGCCGAGGCTTTGCATGCATAAAGCTACTATGACGTAGGCATCCCCTAAGAAAAGATTTGGATAAATTCCACCCCTAAGGGGATAAAATAGGGGATCAAAGTTTGTATAAATCTTCTTAGATTTTCGACTGATTGAACTGAAATTAAAGATTGGAGCTACTATGATGAAGACGTTCGCTTAAATAGGATTTTGATAAATTCAAGCCCCATGGGAATTAAATAAGGGATGAAATGGAGGAAATGTAAATGTCAAACCAGACTGATTCATCAATTTCAGCGAAAGCCGTAAAGTAGTTTTGGCTGTGCGTTGATAACGCACAGCCAAAACTACTTTACGGCTTTCGCTGAAATTTGGCATAAAGATAGTTGTAATGACGTCGGCATCCGCTAAGAAAGGATTTTTGAAAATTCGCCCCGTAAGGGGAGGAAAAAGGGGTTACAATTTTGTATGGGATTCCGTCATTTTTAGAGCTAGAAGCCTGAAACTTTGTTTTTAGGTTAAGAGCGTATACGCAGAAGCGCAGCGCATACGCGCAGGATACATAGGTCTAAAATGTTAGTTGAAAACATTTTCGATAAATAGTGTTACAGTTAAATTAGACCAATTTTAAATGTTCCATACAAACATACATTTCCAGTTATGTTTTTTTAAATAAGACATTTCGAAAAAATCGGTTCAGTAATTTCGGAAAATAACGACTTGAAAATTTTTATGAAATGCCGTATACGGTCGTATTGGCGTATACGCTCTTAACGATTACAAATAAAAACTTAGGTACGTATCCTAGAGTTTTTGAAAATGCGATCCCGATCGAAAGGGGGTGAAAAAGAGATTGAAAGTTTGTCTAAGGAAACGAGATTGGTCAAACTATTTTATTCGAAACTTCACAGGAGTACTCCTATCAATAAATCAGTAAACAAGTTTTTCAGGCTCTTTCAGAATTCACCCCTAAACGGTGGAAATGGAGTGAAAAAGTCTGAAAATAAACATGGTATCGTTTTTATGGTTTATCGGGTCGCTGATTACGAAACAACAATTTACAAATTAGATTTAAACAAAAAAATTGCACAAAATTACACCTGAACAAAAAAATAATTATTTAAAAATTACAAAACGATGAAAATAAACAACCAAACCAAATATATATATATATATATATATATTTCAAATTAATAAAACGGCAAAACCAAAAGAAATACTCAGGCATCTATTTTGTATTGATCTTCAAGTTCCAATCGCTACCAATATATTTACCAATAACAATAGGGGTGTTTCCTGAGTAAAAAATATATGATTATATTTAGTCCGTCAGTTAGATTATAGAAAAATATTGGACACGTATTTTTTCCTTTATCAAATCTATAAAAACTGACGAAGATACAAAGCATCAAAGATCAGGAGTGGGGGCTTGTGACGTTACGGCTCGTTAAAAATTGTAGCGAGTAGTGACGTCACACGAGTTTTCAACGCTCTGTATCGGCTTCATTTTTTGTTTACGTGAAAAAAGAAAAAATACGTGTCCAATATTTTTTGGAAATCTATCTGACGGACTAATTAGATTTTTTTAGTCAACTACCCTATTGCCCACGACTTCGTCCCTCGCCCTCGTTACGTTACGCTGCGATATAACCGAACGCCACGCGGACGAAGTCGCGGGCAAAAGCTGGTATCACAATAAATGCTATACTTACATATTCACGCAGGCTACGCGCGCCCAACACTTTACTTTTTGGTTTATTTTTAGTACATTGTTTGTACATCTTTTAAATCTTCATTTTCAATTTAGTTTAAATTAAAATTTTGTTTTTTATGATTTCATAGATTGATTCCATGTGATTATGTCTTGAGTAAATTAAAACACTTATTTTAAATAATGGGCAAATCGACAACACATTATGACCACAAATTGGTGACTAAGTTCTGTCAAAAATCTTACCTTGTCTGTAGGACACATCACCAGCTGGCAGAAGTAGAGATACGAAGCAGACTCTACATAGTTACCACACTCATAACGGTATTTGGCTAACCGATACATGCTGTCAATCATCTCAACTTTGAACTGTAAAGTACAAACAAACATATAAAATACATTAATCAAATAACTCTCACATTGAGCACTTTTTGACATAATTCCTATTTTTAGTTAAAATGAAGTAATTAGACATTGTTATAAAGAAAAGTAGAATGGCAGAGTTAGGTTAGTAATAAAAATATTATAAATGTGGTTAAGTTTCCTGTCACATGCCAGCACTATCACTGCAGCTGATGAAGCTTTCTATTGATGCAAATAAGGTTGCCATCCGTCCGGGTTTCCCCGGATTCGTCCTAGTTTGGAGGGCGTCCGGGGAGCGTCCGGGCGGGGTTTTCAAAGGTGTCCTGGTATTACTCGGACATTTTTTGAGTCTAGGAATCCTCCATTGATTGAAAATTTGGAAGATAAGCAAAAAATTAAAACAATGCTTCGATGTAATCATTCATTTGTAATCGTAAGCGGGATACGATCTACTCGTAAATCAGCAAAATAGTGGGCACTCTACTTGATATTGCCAACATGCTGTAACAGATTATTAAAAAAATAAACGTTTATCCTTTTTCTTTGTTTATAAGGCTTTTTTCGAGTCTGTCCAGGGGAAAAAAACAATTTCACTCAAATGTCCGGGGTTTTAAAGATATTGCCCGGCGTCGGTAATTTCGATGATGGCAACCTTAGATGCAAATAGAGTATTGGTCGTGGTCCTTATTGGTTATTGCAGTTTTAGGTTGAAATGATTGGGTTATGGGCTCGAAATATGAATTTCCAAATACAGTGTAAACTATATATAGCAAAGCTTAAGGAACTGTGCATATTATGGGGTTATAGAGTTGTCATTAATAGAGAGAAGTATAATCAGTATTATAATTTGTACATTTGTACATTTATTATAAGAGCAATAAATATGATTATCTCCTCCTATTTTCCCTTTGAAAGTTTGAGAGCAACTAAGATAGCCAAGTTTCCCTTTCATGTCGAATTCCATTCTCCAATTGGTAATGCTACTCTGTTTAAATGCTTTAACCATTAAGGTAAAACCATTTTAACAAAGGATATAGCGTTGAACATTGTAGAAACAATAAAAATTCATCTATAATTTTGAAAGATGTGAACTTGGCTATGAATTTTCTATTTGTTTGTTCTAACCATGACTTAACATTGAGATGATTTCATTGCCATACATTTGATTCGTTTTGGACTAGAGTTTATGATTGCAGATTATCAACTTAGCTACCCCGGGCTGAACAGTGTACCAGCTGGGGCAATCACATTTAACAAAAAAAAAAAATCGAAATCCTTAAGCCCTTGGGAAATATTATGCCAACAGTTGAGATAAATAAGTGCTAGATAATGAAATAACAAACAAAAGAAAGTACACAGCTGCAGTCCTAATTAATTTCTGCAACTCAGAAAGTACAGGTCACTGGATAATAAATGACTTTTTTTTTGTTATTTAGAGTGGGTGTGATACTACAAAGAATGTTTCATTGTACAAGGAAAACCAACCAAAGTAAATTTGATGTTTTAGGGAGTTTGTTGTTAAATCGAGTAGAGTATAAAAGAATATGGAGACTAAAATCAGCACTGTTTTTAATTATTATTTTTTTTCATACAAATAGTTTACCTCAAATTCTTTATTAGTTGTAAGATGGTTAATGAGAGTTTTTGGATCCCTCATTGTCTCAACTGTCTTCATGACATCATCTCTTTGCATGAGCCTCAACACAGGTTCCACCGCATCCTGCAGCTCTTGAAGCTGGGAAAGGACTACACCCCTCCTAGATTTAATTTCCTAAAAAAAAAAGATTTACTGAACAAATAAATAGTTGACTATAACATGAAATGCTCATGTTACCCAACTTTGAGAAATTAAGTTTGTAAACATATCTTAAACCATTATGAATGATTTTTTCATGGATTTCACAATTGGATCCCCACGGAAATAAAAATGTTTGAGCCTTGCATTTCCCCATTTTTTATTGATAACTTACTGAATAAACTTTTAGATTTACTTTAATTGTAAATATATTTTCTACAACTAGAATTGCTTTCTTACTAGTATTTGAATATATAACATACCTCAGGGGTATCCTCATCAGGGTACAGCATTTTTCTGATATCAATAACATAATCAATCATGTTAGTTTTGCTAAGTATCTCTAACTTAGCTTGTAGGAGCTCCGATTGATCATAAGTCTGAAAGTGTATATATATTAAGCACGTAAGAACATAGTGTAGGAAACGGGCTTTCTATACGGATATACCATTGAAAAAATGTAAAGAGAAACAGGTTAACTTGAGTAACTCACCTCTTTAGCAGCTAAAAACTCAAGTAATGGGAATACCAAATGCCGGTCGAGATATTGACCTATTTTAAACGTTAGGTCGAATTTGGAATAACTCATTTTGGCGATTGTATTGCTCTCTATCTCAACATATGAAAATATGTACTCGTGAAAGTAATATTTTGTCCACTGGCATGGCAGAGAAGAGGTGACAAGTTGACAACTCCACTCCTCAGACAACAATATTTTTAAATTATAAGACCTTTAACATTACATTTTTATTTATCTTTATCTTTTTCTTGAAAAACCGTATATTGCATCTCTTTCTACTGCTTTGAAGTATAACAATTGAAAGTAGATGGAAATTTATAACCTTAAAATATTCGCCTCACGGCCCCGATTGGCTGGCGTTTGTGGAAACGGAAATAATCAATAGTGATCAAACAATGTTGCAAGGATGGGTAATAAAAAGTAGGTAACGAAATAATTATTTCGTTATGCATAAAAATATAAAAAGTGTATTGTCAACAATAAATTATATAATAAGGTGATGTAATTTGATGAAAAACTTTTGCCAGTTATCAAATCTGTGATGTGATAACTTAACATAACATGGCACTATGGCAGCACTGTTGTAGTTTTACAATTTCAAACATTACTTTTTTGCATTCGCTACTGTAACAAATATGTTTTTTTATTTACAGTTAAAATTAAGTGTAATAATATTTTTAAAGAAAATAACTGTGGAAAATAACCACTTCTAAAAACTTGTAATACAGAGGTATATTATATGTATATTTCGTGGGCCTAATGAGCGCATCCAAATGCGTTTATTTAATAACTATCCGATTTCTTAAAAATTGGATAATGTAATAAGTGTCGAATGATAGCAAAAATATAAGAGACTTGTACATCGAATTAATTCAATGATTAGTATTAGTACTGGAAAAAAGGTGTCCATAAGAATATGTGTGACTTGTACATTGTAGTCACCCATTCAAAAAATTGATTTGAAAGAAAAAGGATGTCCACCAGTAATAACCGCAAAAGTTAGTGGAAATATTTTTTCATTTTCATATTATGCCGTATCGTTAGGAAAGAACTCGACTAAATTATGTTTTGCTTCGCAACGCCTAAAACTTAAAAGATACTTATCTAAACCGGTCATAGCACAACCAAAGTACCAAATAAAAAAAAATAGCAGTTTTTGATAACTAGTGTTTCGGAAATTGAATATTCCTAGCTCTGTGAAACAATGATATTCAGCTGTAACAAATAGTAACACTCTTCATATTGTGTTTAATTCGTGCAGACTTAAAATCATTAATAGGTTACAAACTATTGTGTTTGGCGCGGTACGGCTATTCAGTCTAATGGTGGAGTCCAAAATGGCGTCTAGCGCGTTGGATTTAGTGGATGCGTCATAAATAGACGCGGTGCATGTGTCTTGAAAGGCTATAAATAGAGGATTTGAATTAGAATGATTGCATGAATTGCAATGAAAAATGTCAAACACAGTCATAACTAATTACACGGATCTCAATGGACCTTCCACAAAAGCTGATAGTTCTGTTGTTGTTATTGTAAACAAGGATGGCTCACTGTCTGTTGATCAAAAATTACTTGGTACATTGATGGGTAAGTTTTATTGCCATCGAAGCATAGTATTAGTTTTCGAGCTCATATACAACTTGCTGGCTGGTAATTGTACAGTCCAATAAGTCTATAATCGGCAATTCGGCATTGCATAGTGTGTGTATATTCAATTATGCACCTCAACGAAAAAGTATCACGCAAGTTTATAAAACATGAATTTTATTGATTATTATTATCACGTTTATTTGTTATTCATAAATGTTCATAATTTTACTGGTAATTTACGTAAAAAATATTTTGGCGCCAAAACGGCAATCTACTAAAATTATTGTTGCTAATTATGATATGTTACCTGAAGATAGTGTCGATAATAATGCAATCAATCAATTTCTCCTAGGTACTGATGGTTCTCAAAGTACTGGTATTAGTGTAGTAAGGGTTGGTCATGAAGGCAAACCTGATGATGCTACTGATTCTGACACTGATGATGAGAAAGTGCCTCATGTGACACTTTCTGTGGATAGCTACTATGACGAGCCTAACAGCATCATTAAGTATGGTAAGAAAATTGTATACATATATATTTGTATCTCTCCAGATATATTCATTTTTTTTGAGTTTAAATGTAAAAATAATAATTTTGATGTTTACAGATAGTGGTGCTGAAATGTTACAGTCATTGAGGATAGAAACAAGAGAAAATAGTTTAGTTGGATTCCAAAATGACCACTGTTACACACCCCTCAAATCACCAAGCCAGTCCTTACCCCCAAGTGACATTTTATCAACTTATGATGAACCGGTTATTGAAATCACACATACTCCACCGCCTAAACCTGTTCCCAACTCTAAGAAAATTACTATTTTGGAACAGCAAATCATACCACCAAAAGGTAAAAAGATCATTATAAATCCTACTGAAACTCCTATTGTACTAAAAGGGAATGATGCATTGCATAAACCACTGCCTGTATTAAATAAATCCAAGGATACCAGACAGTTGGAAAAGGCTCCAGAGGCATTACAAAGGGCTGATGACAGTACTGAATCCTCTTCTATTAGCTCATCTGGTGATAGCATTCCTGACAGAGACTCTGATTCTGATTACAAAGATACTAAAGATAGAACAGGTTCTCTCCGACTAAAGAAAAACAAATTAAAACCACGCATATTAAAAACTGTTGCAGCGTCTAAAGTTTCAAGACTAGAGCCTAAGTCGGTATCTAAACTTAAGCCTGGCAGAAATATTTTGAGAAAAGATGTTAAAGAAAAGCTACAGCACAAAAATATTGTGGAAAAAAAAGATGCAACAGAGGTTGATTTGGAAAGCCTCCTGCCTTCATCTAAAATATCAACTGCCATCACACCAAGCAATGATCATAGCAAAGTTGTTTTGAAACAGACACCCAAGTCCATTAAAAAAGAAAAGAAAACACCAGCTCATGTGACAGCCCTTTTGTCAGACATGACTTCATTGTTCTCCACACCGGATGTTATAAGAAGAGTATCTACTGATGGAAAAGGCCCCCTCAAAACACCAACAAGTGAAAAAGACTCTTTACTGTCAATTGCTGACAAAAAAACTGTTACTCCTTCTAAGGTATCAGATCCAAATGATGATAAGATTGCAGATAACAGTAAAGTAGACACTGCAGAACTTAAGCCTATTGTGCATAAAACATATTTGAAACCTAAAGAAAGATTAATTCCACCTGAGAAGTCTAAACCTTATGACCCAATACCTCAACTAGATGATGCAAGCTTGGCTCAAATACTTCAAGATACTACAGGAATATCAAATCCAGTTAAGAGTCAAACAAGTATTTCTACTCCTGGTACTATGAACAGTCCAGGTTTGGCAGGTCCTTTATCACCTACTTTAGACTTGCTGGGTGGACTACAGCCCGAAGAGGAAGGCTTGACAGAGGATTTCTTAATGTCTGTGGCTCAGCTAGTGGCAAGCTCCGAGAACTTACAGGAAGTAATAGATAAACAAGTGTTAGGGAAGGTAGATTCAGGACCAATTAAAACCCTACAGCTGGCTCAGTCTCCACAAACACCACAGCCACAAACACAAGCAAACAATTTATACACACAGACTCTCTCAAAATCAATTCCCAAAACTGTACCTGTGCGAAAGGATCCGATAGAAATTGTACGACGCGATGGCCGAGTTATTACGCTGCCACCAATCGAAGCCCCAGCGACACGCTCCTCAAAACGTAAAAGTCAGATGGAAATTGCTAATAACCCTGAACCACCACAACCAGTAGTAGTAGCAGCAGCACCAACCCCTGACTTGCCTGTATCAACAACTCCTGAGCCACATGTGCTGACTGTATCAAAGCAATATATCAACAAAAAGCTGTCCACTAAGAAACAGGAGCAGCCATTACCAACAGCTGTACCTGACAAGATATCTGCAGAATCCCAAGAAAGTTGGAATTCTGAAGATGATCCTAATAGGTATGCAAGATATTCCTAAGAATTCACTTGTGCTGATTAACAGTAATGGACGTGGAAAATTGTTGTGAAATAATTGATCTAGTTGAATTTATATTTTAATTATTCTTATTTCAGGCTATGGTGTATATGTAAGCAGCCTCATAACAATCGGTTTATGATATGTTGTGATGGTTGTGAAGACTGGTTCCATGGAAAGTGTGTTAATATCACTAAAGCCATGGGACAACAGATGGAGGAACAGGGCATTGAGTGGAGATGCCCAAACTGTATCAAAAAAGCAAAGCCATCATCTAAAGGCACAAAACAAGTTAGTAGTTACATATTAGCAATCTTTCCTCCTCTGGCCCATAAACTAAAGCAGAAATAAGCTTGGCATGTAAAAACCTACCACTTATAACATTTTCAGGTTCAGGCGACACAAAGTAAAATAGATAATGAACATGAAAGTCCTGAATTGAAATCAACAGTCCAATCGGCTGGTATCAAAGACTCAGCAAAGACGAATTGCATAGTATGCAAGAAGCCAGCACGTGCAAGCAGTATTTATTGTAGCAACTCCTGCATTTGGAAACATGCGCAAGACTCTCTAGGAAACCAAGGCCCTTCAGGTAAAGGAGAAGGTGAAGGGAAATCTAATGAAAAACAAAAGGCTGAATCTAGAGTAAGTAAATTATTTATTTATAACATTAATTCAAATAGAGTTTGTTTGTTTGTAAGAGGTAGTCTCTGGAAGGACTGATCTATTATGAAAATTGATTCACTGATAGAAAGCTACAGTAACTGAATGCCATAGGTTACTTTTCCTTGAATGCGTGGTTCCTGTGTGATAGGCATAGGAGCTAAGCCGGGCGTATTAACTACTTTGTTGGTTTTGCCGTTCCTGTTCTCGTGGGAATATGGGGACAAAATATAGCCCATGTCACCTGGGGATAGTGTAGCTACCTCAACAGTGAAGGAATTTGACAAATTGGTTCAGTAGTTTTGGAGCCTATTCAGTGCAAACAAACAAACAATCAAATTCTTCCTCTTTATATTATTAGTATAGCAGATTAAATTTTTGCCATTCCAAGCTATTTCAGTAGTTACAACTAGAATCATTATGTCAAGGGCTAACCATTATAAAATCGGTGTTTGCAGGTTATAGTTTATGAACGCAAATCTGGCAGGTTATTGGCTGGTACTAATGCTCCAACTGCAGAAAACTTGAAAGCATGGTTGCAACTACATCCAACATTTGAAGTTGTGCGCCCCGGAACCCTAAGTACAATCAAACCAGGACTCACAAAGAAGAAGACTGTTGAATCTAATAAGATTCAGACAACTCTTAACTTTGAAAGGATACCTAGGAAACCTGCTGAGCAGTCAACGCCTATCAGAACGCCTCATGTTGAGCCAAAAGAACGGTCTATTAGACTGATATCAGCGCCTAAAGAAGAATCTAGAGCCTCTCCACAACCCAAAACCTTAACTCCTAAATCGCAGCAATCACAGTTGAGTGACACTCCTAAGCCTAGCACATCAACTGCTAGGCCGGCAATTACCACAAGGAAACTGATACGAACCCCTAGTAGTCAAGGACAGTCCTCACAAGATAAGGTAAAACTAATAGAACAATATTAATATAAATTGTTATTCATACATAAGTCTATTATAATTTTCAAGATTGGCTAAATGTAATTTAGAACATGCAGCAAGCAATAACAATGCAAAAATTCATCCCTTGAGACCAAAAAAAAGAGGTGGCTTGCTTAGAACTATATAATTAGCAAAATGAAACAAAAATTGTAGTCTGTTTGTGCTGTTTACAATTTTTTTTTTTAAACCGACCGCTCCGCAACCTTGGCATCTGAGCGAGTCGCCTAGAGTGTATCAGCTGCTTGACAAAAAAAAAAAACAGAGTTATTAGTCGACGGTACTTACCTAAGCAATTTGCGTCCTCCCTCTCATTAGGCAGTCTTATTATGGCATTTGTAATCATACCTAGATAGCAACAAGAAAGTTTATCATTATTGCCTATCCCATCAGGCATATGGTCAAGATAATCTATTAAGACGCCTTATTGTAAAAAAGATAAATAGCATAATTATATTATTACACTGCTGGTTGTTTGTTTTGTAATACTACTGACAGACTGTATTTTCAAAAATGTTTTATGGCATATTCCACCTGTAGGCTTTATCGGAAGTATTCAAGGTCTGTTCGTGGAGAATTCCTTATAATCTTTCTATGAATGACGTCAGACATGGCGTCAGTTTTTATGACTTATTTTGTATACGTCTCTACGTGCTCGCTCACACTTCAATATAAGAATCAGTCAGTTCTACTACGCACGTGTCTTGTATGTTATATATACATTATTTGTGTGTTAGTAACAGAATTTTGTTTAAAGTTTTTTGTCTATATTTTTACACCGAGAGCAGTCGAAACCGTGACGGTATTATGCCTTTTAACATTCAGTCTATTTAAATAGTTTTAAATAGTCAAGGGGTAGAAAAATTGATGTTTGTGTTATCGACGGATATACGAGCTTGTTAACTAATTCGATAATCAGATAGCAATTGTCTAATATAGTGATAATAACCTTGAACGTGTTTGCATTTTGATTATGAAGCTGAGATGGCGAGTTAACGATAATTGTTACGTTACAGGCTCCTTCAGTATCGCCGTCGACACCGCGCCGGAAACACGCGCACAGCCGACTGAGAATGTCAAGTGGTGAACCAATCAGAGATAATGTGCGGAAGGCTTTGCAAGAACAGTTGGCCATTCGAATGTCAGAATCCACTGGACCTAAGTTTTCTGAATCAGAAATAAAAGAGTTTGCCTACGATACAGAGCTTGAGTTGCACGAACTGTTCAGAGATGTGGGGATGAAATACAAGGCTAAATATAGATCACTTATGTTTAACATAAAAGATCGGAAAAATCTGACTCTGTGGGAGAAAATCTGTGATCGATCTATAACGCCTAAACAACTCGTAAGTTTTCTATTTATTTTGAATACAATGCTAATCTGCTATTGTGATTATAATAACGAAATTTTCAGGTTCGTCTGTCTCCAGAAGAGTTAGCAAGTCAAGAGCTGGCACAGTGGAGAGATAAAGAGGCTAAGCATCAATTAGAATTAATAAAGAAATCAGAACTAGATCTCCTAGCTGCTAGCAAAACTTATGTCCTTAAAACACATAAAGGAGAAGAGGTAACTGAAAGCAGAATAATTAAATTCGAATTTAATGACGTATATAACAAATAATTATGTGTTAATTTATTTTTGCTCAGGTGATGGAAACTAAAGAATCTGTATCAACTGAACTGGATCCAAATGTGCCTGTTGAAGATGTAGTTACTGCATTAAATGACTCAACAGTTGGTCCTGATGTTCTCACAAAGGAAAAATCACCTGAAATGTAAGATTATTGAATTTATTTAGGTTTCATTTAGTTAGCTTATAGATTTTTGGTTAACATTTAAAATATTAATTTCGTTTCGATAGCACCACAAAAGGCGACGATGAAGACGACAGTAAAAAAGAGAAGTACAACAGTAAAAAACGAAATCGTGAAGATAGCAGTTCTAGTCGGTCGAAAAAGAGCAGGCGAGAATCAAAACGTGATTCTGACAAGAAATCTAGGTCATCGAAAAGAAGATCACCCTCTAACGAGAAAGAAACACGAGATGAGCAGAGAAGGTCAACGCGGAGGTCGGACAAGAAGTCCAGTAGAGCCAGGTCGATTTCAAAAGATAGATCTAAGGAACCGAAAGATAAACCAGAATCTAATGAACGATCGCGGCGTAGATCATCGTCGAGAGAGAAACCCAGAAGACGGTCTAAGTCTCCCGCACGTGAGCGCTCGCGGTCTCCTACGCGCTCCAGGCGACGCTCTCCATCTCGGGACAGACCAAAGCGAAGAAATTCGTCGCGTTCCAAGCGCACTGTCAGCAGCGATGAGAAGCAGAAGCATCGGTCCAGATCTCAAGAAAATGTTTATAGTAAAATTAAGAATGAGTAAGTATTCAATTCATGCCCAGTCAATTTAATGAGAAATTCAAATGAATAGCCACTAGTTAATTTTTGATTTTAGTTCCACAGATTCGGATTCAATAGAGAGGCCGAAGTCGGCAATGCAGAAGGAAGCTCACCCGGAGTATGATCCCCATGAACCAATGATAACATCGGCATTTTCTGAGGAGGACTTGCGGAAATCCAGAGAAGATGTTTTCGAGGAAAATTACAGGAACGATATGAGTACTTTTGAAGCCGAGTACAATCCCTCGAAGTCTTTGATTGACTCTAATATAATAATACCTGAAACAAGGTTGACAGTAAAGCAAGATAAAATTTCGGGTGAGTAAATGAGCTACGAGTCTAGTTTAAAAAACTAATTTTGTTATAGTTTCGAACTCTATTATTAATTAATACCGTTATGATTTCTAGAAGCTGAAAGCGACCAAGAGCCAAGTAGCACGGTGGACAATTCTGCAGCAACAGTGTGGAGTGGATGCATCAACATGGTGGACGTGGCGCGCTTCTATGTCGCTGCGCACGAGGTGAGCAACCAGCCCCAGTTTCGCTCGGGTGCAATGGTGACATGTTCATGAAATGAAACATCGAGATTGCTTTAATATGTAACTTAATGTTTGAATTCATCAGTCACACACAAAACTTTTCAGAATAAAGCCATCAAAATCCAATATGTGGTTTACACAAAAGCTAGTTCGATTCAGGCTACATTACAATCAAGAATATGTCTCATATTGACACTTCTAATTTCCCCTCACTGTGAATTCCAGGTATCGGGCAGCTCCGTCGACTTGGAAGAAGATCTCAGCACAGAACTAGATATCGTCGGAAGAATAAATCCCGACACAGTATGGGATTATATTGCAAAAATGAAAAAAACTAGTAATAAAGACATTGTGATTCTCAAACTTCAAACGGCGAATGATGAAGAAAAAATGCAATACATTGCCTTATATAGCTATCTAAGTAGTCGCAATAGGTTGGTATTGTATAGATACAGAACTGATTATTATACATTATTGTTTCATAAAATAAAAACTGATCTCCTTTTCCTCATATTCCTATCTAATTTTGTTTTCCTTTATTATACACGTAATCCTTCCTGGCAGTGATGTTTGATATGAAATTTTAATATTTTAGGTTAGGCGTAGTAAAGGCGTCGAATATGATGACCGTGAAAGATTTTTACATAGTGCCACTACCGGCGAACACAACGTTACCGGCAGTTCTCCTGCCTCTTGACGGCCCAGGCATTGGAGAAATCAAAACACATCTCCTGATTGCGATTGTTATTCGTCAAAGAAAGAAACGTATGGCCGCCAACATTCCTACTGATGTGATTCCCGCTAAGGTCAGTTCGCCGACGGAGAATGATTTGTAAAAACTTGTTAATAAAATAATATTTTCTTGTGTGTATTTATTACTTACCAAAGTATTTGAGGTATTTTGTAAATAAATAAAAAAAAAAAACCGTAATTCTGATTCTGTAAATATTGTACTAAACATACCCAATTCTGATATTCTAATAAATATATTTTGGAAAACAATTATTTTGATGTAAAACGTTGATTGTAAAACTCGTAACCTTCCGTTTTATCGAACCTAAGTATTTACATAGTTTTATTGACGTTGCGTTATATTAGGTGGCACGTGAGTCCCGCAAGCGCTCGTACACTCCGCCGGCGTCGCCACGAAGACGACCGCAACTCCCGCTGCCTGCTTACACATCATCAACTCTCTCTACAACTGTAAAGGACAAAATCGCCGCTTCGCTAGGTATTATATTATATCTCTTATTGCATAGGAACCGTTTATATGCTACGTCTATCTACTGTATGTGTCATGTTATATATAAAATGTTATCAAGTTATTAGGGAAAGCGTTGGTACCTGTGATACAATGATTTTCTTTAGTACGATACTCTTACTGTCGATACAAAGTGCAGTTTTTACTAGCAAATTTATCTTTCGGATCCTTGTAAGTAGGTAAATATGTTTTCTGGTTACGAACTATTAATTAAATAAATATATAAGTTTTATCGCTTTCTGCAGTGTCTGCGGATGATGAAGAACCGTATAGTCCAGGCTCGACGAGTAGCAGCGGCAGCGGGCCATCATCGGGACCGAGCCTGGCATCCAACACTCTCAGAAGTAAAATGGAAGAACTCAACAGGCAGATAGAAGAACAGAAACAACAAATTCGTAAAATGGCGCAAGCAGACTCTTCTATCGGCGAGGTAATTTTAGTAGTATATTGACATACTCTATGGGTATGAATGTTTTGAGTAATTTTTGCATTATTTTGACAAGAGTCAATCATGCCTACGCCTTTTTTTTATGACATGAACTACGTTGGCGAATGTCACCAACCCTAGCTTCCAGAATATGCCTTTACTTATAGTATTTTTGTACACAGGATGAAGCATACTCTCCATCTCGGCCCATGACTCCGCCTCCAGTTCAAAATGTTCCTTTGGCTGACATTGCCTTGCCATCCAACTTGCAAGAGATTCTAGCGACAATCAAGCAGAGGTCAGAGACCACTTCTACAGATGTCGACATGCGAACGCCTTTACCATAATTCATAAATTTTAATAAAATGTACATATAGAGTAATTATTTGTTTAATTAATTTTAAGCACAAGGTTTATTTGCAGTGCAAACATTATTTCTGTTTTGTGAATACTATTGTAGCATTTTTTAACGAGTTTCGGTTACATATTTTACTGGGAATGTACCCATTGATGATTTAAACCTTTGTAGATTATGACAATTTAATGCATTATCCTATTTTATTGTTATTTTAGTTAGCTTTAGGAACAGTAGGTTTTAGACTTATATTTTTATATAAACTGAATGTGCTAAGCATGTTACAATATTTTTGTGCAATAAGTTACTACATATGAATTCCCAGTACATTATGCAATTATAGAAATGGTTTGCGAATGAAAGAAAAACTTATTGTGAATAGAGGTGAATGAGGTAGGTACAATGTAAAATATTCTAATAGCCTATTGGTTTTTCCTAGGTAGGTACATAGGTACCTATTTATGATGTTCGAAATGTTTAGTGTTCAAAACTTAATTGTAATTAGTTGTATCACAATTATTTTACATTTTTCATGTTTAAAATTTGAAGTATACATTATAGTTGAATAAATAAAGACATGTTCAGATTTGTATTTTATATATTTTCATCATCATACAATGACCTCTTAGATTTAAATTTCTTTTCTTTAAATGGTAATGATTCAAGTTTCTTTTCTTTAAATGCTAATTTGTTAAGTTTAGAAAGCTTGAAGTTTTTCATGACTACATTTTGCAACTTTGGATTGTGCTTCAGTCTCTTCTGCATAGCCATTATCTTTGTTTCCATGAGTTTTCTCCTCGGAATGTGACGTAAAGAATAATCCCAATCAGCAGTCAGCTTCAAATCTAATAGAATGGGTATCATGTGGTTTATATTTAGATTTTTCTTTGACCCTGGGGCCCACTCAAGATACCTGTCCAGTGGTAGCTTTGCCATCTTTATTCCATCCCTTTTAGCTTTTGCCAAAGAGAGTGGTTCATTATTTACCTGAAATGATTTACATTACTTAAATGTCAATTTTATTTGTTAATAGATTATTTTCACATCTTAAACTGCATGAAAAAATAAAAATAATAATGATCTTTCTAAAGCCCCTTACAATGCCATAGGAAATTACAGTGTAAACTCTATATAACGACACTCAAGGGACTGCATATTTTGATGTTTTCTGAAAGTTTGTGAGCAACGAAGGATGGTGATAATGTATAGATAATATAATCCATGACTCCTACTAATAACAGTCTACACTATTTGTAAACAAAAGAATGGGTTTCTTATAGTTTGGTATGAATGATGCCAACAGTAGAGTTTATTATGGGCTACTAGTTATAGAAAATTAGTTTTTACTCATTTTGGCAAGTACTTTTTATTATTTAATTGTTATTGTTATTGAGAGTGGGTGTAATTCTATATAGAGTGTATCATTTTATGGAAGACAATTTAGACCAACCAAAATGGAGTGATTTCGATGCTTTAGGGAGTTTGTCATTAAATCGATTGACATTACATGCAGCTTACACTGTACATAGATATCAAATAATTTGTATTTTATTTCTCAGGAAGGATTTTTCATTTTGAGTATTGACTTGAATGAAATTCTTCAGGTAGGTACATCTTATTTATATTATGCCTACCTTATCTACCATGCATCCAACAATATACACAGCATCATGATCAAACTTTGTTAGTTCTTCTCGACAATGGGGTGTCAGATAAACCAACTTCTCTTTTGGAAATACATCTAAATAGCTTTCTGTGTGGATATTCAAAGGAAACCATGGTTCATCTAACGAAGGAATATTTTTCCGCATTTGCTTCATAAATTGTCCATCCATATTCACATTACACATGTGCAAGTTAAAAGGTTCTTTATGGATTCTATTGTCTCCAAAAACATATGTCATTTGTTTAGCAGCATTTAAGATTTCTTTATAAACCATACTATCTTCATATGAGCAGTCTATTACAACTGATTGTCCAAATATCATAGCTTGTAGGGCCCTGCAACACAAATATTTTTATATTTTTTAAATATTTCATGCTTTTTATTTTTTTTTTATGTAAAAGTACATTTATTACTTGTAGTTATCAAACTGGTTTATTGACTGGTCCCTGATTCGCAGAAACAATGACTGGTATTGTATCCCATAAAGAAGGTCATCCTCATTTTCTTTGGAGTCCTCAGGCTTGATTACTGGGTTTTCCTTTCTTTTAGCTTCTTTTTTAGCCTAAATAAAAAAATGTTGTTAGGACAATAAGACTACTGTAAGTGGTACTTAAATAGTTTGGATGTTACCTTAAAATTCTCTCTGGATTTTTCAGTTTTGAACAAATATCTAAGGTAGCTGGCACGTTGATTTTTTGATGATAAGTCTAACAGATGTTGCCATTGATCCTTATTTATATAGTTTGGGGCATGACGGCCATCCTGGCGCATCACTTCAACTTCCAGCATTAAAATTCTGAGCTTTTTCTCCAGTTCTGCTTCGCCTTTACATATGTTTTCTACTATTCGATCTGTGAAGTTTGGCATTTATTAAAACTTAATTGCTTCTTGTTTTTGACGTTCAAAAGTGCCGTTAATGGTCTAGTTGAAATAAATGAATTGACTTTGACTTTGACTTTGTTGTGTGTTGTTGTTAATCCTTACCTGTATCATCTACTTGGGATAAATAACATCGCGGTTGCCCAAAAGTAGGCTGATTAAACATTCTTTGAATAGGAGCAGTCGTGTTTCTAGTTTGACGAACAACTGATAAAGCTGTTCTAATGCAATGCATCATTATATGTACTAGCTCGAAGTTCCGATCTGGTTCCGATAGTGATAATGAATGCTGCTTCTCAAGTCGAACCTATCGCTGTAATTTGAGGTTATTTTGAAAACAATCAAAATGTCACATTTTACAGGCATGGAATTAGTAACTTATTTACTTAGAATTAGGGTTGTCATTCGAATGAATATCCAGCCAAATTAGCCGTTACCCAGCACGTCAGCTAACAGCTATATTAACAGAGAATATATTCTATTCTCCGTTTCTTAGACTTGAGATTCCAAAAGGTCTTTGCAAAAAACAAAGTGAAACTTTGGTCGAGAACGACTTTATTTCTATACTATAAGAGAAGTAGAGAAAGACTCACTTCGCACCTTTGAATGTACCGTCTCGCGGTGTGGACGCACGTGCCTACACTATCATGTAGAGTTCAATCATGGATGGATGCAGCTCTGTTCTCAGCTCTCAGCAGCATTTGTGTCGAGTGGAACTGTGATCATGATAGTAATTGGGCAAACCAATTACAAAATAATAATTCGGCTACTTCTTTCAAGTAGTTTGATGTCGTAACTAATCTAGTGACTTGGATTTTATGTAATTTTCACTAATTTGTAAAACTTGTCGTCGGTTGTTGAGCGCTGCAAATAACTTCGCTAATGTCGACTACTCGACTATTCTCGGGCGGGGCCTTGAGACGACACTGACAAGTTCCAATATTGTGGACCTACACTACTGACAGTCTGACAGTGACAACTAAAGCAAGACAATTTTAATCTGTCTGTGATTCTAAACGAAAAAAAAAAAAAAATGTCTGTGATTCTAATTGGAAAATTCAAAACGTGCTGGTAGGTATGTAGGTTATGTGAAATATATCATTTTTGAAATGGATGAACATTTGAAATTTATTTGAATAATATTAACATTTGTTTTAGATTCACATTTTTTTTCGCTAAGATGGCGATTTCATCTATATTAAGACGTACATTGATAAACGGAACATTGTATTCCGCCGCTACTCTCAGATTTGCTTCAAGCCAACCTGAAAAAAAAGTATTTTTTGATGTAACCGCTGACGGGCAACCCTTGGGGCGCATAGTGATAAAACTGGAGACGGATCTGGTTCCTAAAACTTCAGAGAATTTTAGAGCACTGTGTACTGGCGAAAAGGGTTTTGGATATAAAGGTTCTTCATTCCACAGGATCATTCCTAACTTTATGTGCCAAGGAGGCGACTTTACCAACCATAACGGCACTGGTGGAAAGTCTATTTATGGTCGTGTTTTCCAAGATGAAAACTTCAAGCTGAAGCACACTGGTCCTGGAACCTTATCAATGGCTAATGCTGGCCCCAATACTAATGGATCTCAATTCTTTATTACCACCGCACCAACACCCTGGCTAGACAAAAAGCATGTCGTTTTTGGTTCTGTTGTAGAAGGTATGGATGTGGTAACTAAAATGGAAGGTCTTGGATCTAAAAGTGGCAAGCCCTCTAAAAAAGTTGTGATTTCTGAATGTGGTGAGTTGGAAAAGTAACCCATTCAATGTATTATAATATAAAATAGTGTAGTTTTTGTAGTAAAAACCAATAATGTAGTGTTCGTAGATACGTGTAATCTATGTAACTTGTTAAATAGAATTGTAGATATTATGGGAATTTATGTTTGTAGTTTTAGCTATGATCTTCTGTAGTTTCCAAAGGCTGTTCCAAAAGTAGCTTTTTTTTACAAAGTTCCTAGGTTTTACTAAGAACAATAATGTATTGCACACAGGTGACTATCAAGAAGAAATTACTATTGAAAAAGCAGTTCAGTAATTGTGTGTCATTCAAGATTCTAAAATGTTTATTTTGAATTAGTTGTGTTATGTTGTTCCACAGGAGAAAAATAAAATATGTTTTAAAATAAGTATGCAATTTTATTAATCACTAAATGCAACAAATTAGTTTAGGAGTTGCTATTATCAAACTTGTCTGGGTGATTGACATAACAACTTATTCAAATACATCTAAGTCAGTATCAATATCAAGTCTTACAATCTATTGTAGTAATAAGGCATTTTTCGTTAAAACACTCTCTTTCATATCAAACTATTAACCTCTCTTAACAATATGTGACATAAATTTACACAGACAACATTCCTGTCTTTTTCTTCAATATTGATAAATATATTGCTTTTAAAATACATGCTCATTTATATATAACTGATATAGTTAATAATTGAGTTCCTAATCCAGCAGCCCAAGAATTGACATTTTTTTACTCTTCGAAAATAGTATTTTAAATAAAATAAGTCTTTATTAAATTCATTTACAATTGTGATAATTTGTATGGATTATAATAAACTTTTGATTTTGAAATCAACTAAGGCAGTTTCAAATGTTAGCAGATATAAATTAATCTTATATGCTAAATATTAGCTGTCCAAAATATACAATTATAAAAGATTACAACTGAAAAACACAACAATAGGGTTTCCAAAAATCTTGACCGTAAGTGGCATGCATAGAACCAATATTGCACTGAACTTTTAATTAGGATCACAATACATAATAAAATTACTAGAAATATTTACAAAAATTAAAGATGCAGTAAGAATAATTTACTGTTGTCAATTACTCGCATTTTGTTGCAGAATTCATTCCTTTCCTCCATTGAGATCACTAATATTTTTCCCTGGTGTAATCCCTATAGCAGTTTTGGTGATGTGTGCTCATGTTTAATTCATTTTGTGTTATAATAGAAAAGGAATGTTAGCAGTAAAATATTGGAGATAGACACTAATAATTTAGAAGATAATAGTGGTAAGCATATGAGCACCATTATTAGAAATGAATAAAAACAACCCTGTCTATGTATGCAGTCACGCAGTTCAGTAAAAAGCTTTGTGCAGATGTAAAGGGTGTAGTAAAATTCAAAATAGTGGCAATATTCACTGGATTTTCTTGCATGTTAAATTCCATTATGAATGTAAATATTTTACGCATTTTTTTTCAATATAATTGGTGTATTCACTAAATGTCCTACATTGGTGAAGTTCAACAACTCTGTAAATTATTTGCACTACTTTAAGAATATACAAAAATAAATATACTAAGCGCCTTTTTACATAGCAATATAAAAGGATATTCATCAAATTGAATCTAATTTTGTTGAATTTTAAGTACAACAAAAGTTATTTAGATTTTATAAAGGATGCATCTTTATAATAGAAAACATAAAATATTTCACTAATTACATTTAAAAACTAAGGTAAAAATAGGAGTGATTCGAGTATTTAAAATGTTAAAACAACAGTCAGTTATATCACACTACATGATTGATGAAACATTACATTGATACTACGTGTTGTAGCTCGCAGCTTCAATAAAGATATTACTAGAACACTAGTAAGCTGCAGAAGCAAGTTGTATTTTTTTTCTTTATTAATTATATGAAAGCTTCGAAACTACAGTTAAGATATGATTTGAAATCACTCGTAATTTGTTTTCTATTAGCTAAATTTAGAATAAGTGTAGTTCATTTTTAACTTACTCATATTCACTATGGTTATCAGTCATGCACAGCGGTAAAAAGCAATTGTTTACACTCGTTCGTATCACTCATCTGAGATTCAGTTCCGACACTAAAATGTACACATTCGGCGCTATGACTGTCTCACACGCAAGGGTCGAACCTAGTCGACGCCAGGTGATCCACGCTCCGACCCTTGTGCATCTGTAGACTAAGCTCGTTGGGTTCCATCGTGAGGTGATGCGAGGAGGTGCGCTTGTGCTTGGTCTCCGGCAGCTTGCAGTCCTTGGAGCTGGTGCGGCGGTGGCGCAGCACGCCGGCGCCGTCGATGAGGCGCTTGCTCTCCTCGTCGCGCGCGAGCGGCAGCACGGTGAGGTCCAGGCTCTCCATGCTCTTGAGCGCCAGGTGCTTGAGCTGCTCCAGGCTGAGCTCGCGCGACGACGAGCGCGAGTGCACCTTGAAGTCGCGCTCGACGGGCAGGCCGGGCAGGGCGGGCAGGTCGCGCGAGGCCGAGCGCGGGAAGGCGTCGCGGCGCGAGTCGCGGGAGTCGCGCGAGTCGCTGCGCACGGCGCGGCGCTCGGGCTCGTCCAGCGAGTGCTGGCGCGCGCGCGGCTCCAGCTGGATGGTCTTGGAGTCGTTGCGCAGGTGGCGCGACGCCACCAGCACGCGCGACGTCTTGCCGGCGGCCGGCCGCGGCTGCGAGTCCTGCGAGTACTGCGACTCGGTGCGCTGCAGCTTGGCGCGGTAGGCGTCGTCGCCGGCGCCCCCGGGGGGCTCCATGGGCGTGGTGGTCGCCGAGCTCACGCCTGACATCACACCCGACCGGAAGCCGCTCGCGTTGTCCGCAGATGGAAGTTCCTCGAAAACTGTAAATAAGGAGTTTATAAGTATTGTATGGAAAATCTATAAATTTTTTAGATCAATAGGAAAAATTAAACTGATTTTTGTCGTACGTTTGTCGAGACTGATGATGGAGCCGGCAATGTCCTTATGCGGGTCGAGCGGCGGCGACGTCTCCAGGTGTCGCCGACGTCGCACCAGCCACCAGTCAGCCATGAATATGCCCAGCGCCACTATCTTTATACCGCCGCACAGCCCCACGTATCTATACAAACAGATGATATTCATAATTATTAAGAAACTGCAAGAAATAAAGTACCATTATTTTACAAAATGTCTTTCAGATCTATAAAATATGACGGACATTTGTTTCCGTACCTATAACGGAACTGTTCGATATCGTAGAGGAGACAGCGGCCGCCCTTCTCCCCGCTGCAGGACTGCTTCCACAGCAGACACGTGGAGTCGATGAGGTTGCCGAACACGATGGGCGCGGGGATGTACCCGAACAGCCGGAATATCACGAACTGCATGCCGAGCGCGAAAGATCGTTCTTCTTCACTTACCGATCTGGAACAACGCAATAGTTGTATTATTTATTTGTCCACTACAGCGGGGTTTTAACACCAGAGTCCCTACCTAAACTTTTTGAATACCATTATTGCTGCTTAATTTTAGAACACCGATATTCCAATACGATTATATAGGAATGGCTCTGATTTAAATATTAGATAAGTAGCTGTAACTTTTTGAGGATATCCTAACGTCCAAGATCATCAAAAATTTGGTTTTATGTTAAAAAATTAAAATAAAAAGCAACTGACCTCAACACAATCATGAGCAGCGGCATCTGCGTGACGGCGACGACGAAGGTCATGAAGAACAGCAGCACGAGGAAGGGGAAGATGGTGGTGCAGGGCGGGTTGCAGGCGCCGGCCGTGGCCACGGGCACCACCGTGACCTCGGAGTACTGGCCGCGCAGCGCCGCCGCGCCCAGCACGCCCGCCATGCTCTCGCGGCTGTTCTCGTGCACGCCTGCGCACGCTTCTCTTTTAGCACTGGGGGCTTTGTTGTTACACTAGCAAATCAATTTAACGTTTGGTAACTTTAGGATATATCGTTTTTCGAACACAACATGCTGAAAGATAAACCAGCTGTTCAGTATACGGAGCAGTCGATTTTGTTGCTCGATTTTAGATTTGGTTCCATAGTAAAAGTCGTTGATGGGTACAATAATCCATTTTCAGGTTTTGCATTTATTCTGTAGTACATAACGCTAGCTCACATGCACAGTTGGTGAAGTTGGAGCGCGAGGAGAAGGCGGCGCAGCCCGCGTGGCACGGCGAGAAGTACGTGAGCCCGTTGTTGCCGCACACCGGCTCCATGTCGGTCTCCGTGCACAGGCAGTTGAAGTTGCACGCCGCCGTAAGGTTCACCTTGAACGGCTCCAGGTTCCTGGACAAATTAACGCACATTTGAGTATAATAATAATAGGTATACAAATACAGCACACAAACATAACATACGAAATAAACAATACAAATCCAGAATCCATGCGAGGTTATAAAGATGGCAGTTTAAAATAAAATGGCATGCTGTAGATGGCGTAAGAAGTTACTGTGAATATGTATTACTGCAATAATATAAGTTCGTAGTAATATTATTAAATTTATTAGTCAATCTTCCATACCAAGTGACAGCTGCGGCTCATTTGCTATTCTCATAACGAGAATATTTAACAATGAGCTACATTTACAATAGAGAGAGTGCAAATTTTGTGAGTTCGTACAAGTATTTGTGAAGGATAACATCAGGAACATATGCATCCATTTGTAAAATTCTTTCATTATTTGAAAGATATATTATTTCAGATGGATACAGGCTATTTATTATTCTAATCAAGACCAAGCACAAAGACACATACGTGTGATTAGTATAAGGTATGGTGGTGCCCGCCATCTTGATGTTGTCGCAGCCGAGGAAGAACAGCAGCGCGTAGCAGGACAGGCAGATAGTGTTGGAGATGAGCACGAACTGCACGGCGCCCTTGGGCCGAAGTTCTAGTCGCTTGAGGAGGCAGCCGCCCATGAAGATGCCAATGCACGCGCCTGGGATCGCTATGGAACCTGCACACACAAACATTTTGATAGCTAGTCAATATCTAACTTTCGCAACTTAGAAACGTGGTAACATTGGGTAATGCTCTTTGGAAAGTATGTTCACATTTTCGGGCATCTCAATACCCACACCTAATAACTTTTATTTTTTCAAATGAGCTGTCATTTGAAAAAAATGAAAGTTATTAGGTCTTACGTTTTAAAGGCGAATATAATAATTAGGTACTGCGTCTTTATTCATGTTATTGTCTACCTGTGTTCTACGTCGAAATCCGTTGAGGCGTGCTTGACAAACAATCAAACAGACTCACATTTATAATATTAGCAAGAGACCGTTCCAAAACACTGAACCAATTAAAATACCACAAAAATAATGTGTACTCTTAGACTGAGTGTAAACTATTTCTCACCACGCTAACAATACCTATCTTTTTGTAAAACGTGGACTGATAGAAACTATTTTGGTGAGGACTAAGACCTTTATTATTTACCTACTACAACAATTCATTAGCAGGCCTTGTGACATTCAACAGAAGAAGACGCCCCGGGCGTCGAGAAACGCAGGGCGATCCCGGCCACCGTAGTAGGCGCGGGTCCGCGGACGGCGAGCTATGGGTGGCTCGCCGTCCGATAGCAACCAGGCCCGAGTCGACGGCGTCGTGTTCCACGCGCGCCTGAAAGAGCCGTCAGCAACGAAGACGGGGCCCCATAGGGTCGGTGCCTGCTAGGATTGCGGAATTTATTCGAAAGAGTCACCGCGGCCCTGGAACGCAAAGGGCACTAGAAGGATCCAGGGTGGGTTTTAGTCAGTAAGAGTCTGACACTCCCTTCCGCTCCGCCCAGAGCGGGAGAAGTCATTTGAAGACTTCCCATCCAAAAAAAAAGGCCTTGTGATATTATTATTTCTATTATTCCCTTACAATAGTTTGAATTTAAGTTAACACATGATGAGGAGGTGATATAAGGTGTTCTAAATAACAGTAGCTACCTATCTATTTGATACAGATTAGTCCACAAGATGAGCGGATATAGGTGACGCAAGCAGTGTCGGTATAAGATGGCCCGCTGAGATTAAGGCTATGCTATTGTGTATAAATTCGCTCTTGCTACATAGCGTCATTATTAGTGGCTTTATTATCCTTTATTCTCTTTTGCTCTTCGGTACGGATTGGAAACAATGGGCGAAAGATGTTTGATTAATTAAAATCACATTCATCGTTTCGATTTTCAATTCAAAACGTTTAAAGATCAGAGAAAGCGATATATCAATATTTTTCCTGAATGAGTGGAAATCGTATAAACATTTCTTGTAAGTGTTATAACTTGAGGGAATCTCATGTTGGACATTGATGGGTATTTTAAAAAAAAAATCTGTGTTTCGAGTAACTATCAAAGCGGAACACAGCAACTGCTTTGAGGCAGAAATACTTAGTTATGGCATATCGATACTGGAAATTTGAATTAACGAAAGCGACATATCAGCATTTAAAATAAATGTGCCCTATGCCAACAGTCATAAGGAACATTTCGGCTTTTTGGTTAAATGTCCCTTACGTTAATTGATACTTCTGGTATCGATATCTTAACTTATTCTGTAAAAGACACACTGAGTTTGTTACGCTTTCACGCCTAAATTGCCAAACTGTTTTTGATAAATTTTGGTACGGAGAATGATCGGGTGTACTACGTGAGCTCGAATCGACCCTGGAAAAGATTATAGACTTTTTATTCATATTTATACTATAGCGAGGGAAGCCGCGGAGAAGTTAGTAGTTTTATATCTATGAGTTTTATTATAGAAGATATTATATTATTTTCATCACATTTAATTGTTTAATGAATGGGATGAGTTTGTTTATTGATTGTTCTTATCCCACTGCTAGGACTCGAGCCTTCCGGAACAGAAACTAAAGGAGCCCTAAAGCTACTTACCAGTAAACACGCTAGCCTGACTCTTGCCCAGACTGAATTGCGTCTCGAGGTACTTGGGCAAGAAGACGACGAAGCCGGACACGATCATGAGCTCCATGCACGCGCCCAGGCACGTCACCACGTACACTGGGTTCTTGAGGAGGCGCCACATCGACACCGGGATGTCTGCGGGTTACAAGTAGTGTTGCCAGGTCCAATTTGTTATAAATCGGTACATGAGGTCAAGAAAATCGGGATTTAGGGTTGCAGATCGGGACAGTAAACAAAAATAACACAAGGTGTTTTAAGTCTATTTAATCTTACATAACAAGTAATCAGTCTTGCTAGACTAGTAGAAATTATAAAATAAAATCGTACTTTAAATGTAATTGACGCACTTCACATTTTTTTTTTTCATTTTTTGATTAATCGGGACATTTAGCGTCCCGATCAGGTACAAATCGGGACGCGTCCCCAGACCCCTGAAAATCGGGACGTCCCGCGCAAATCGGGACACCTGGCAACACTAGTTACAAGTAATAATATATGCTTATTTAAAATTTCAAGACTTCGTTCTAGTAGCAAGAGGTTTAAATATATGTACCTAATAGGAGTTGATGGCCAATTCTCATTAATTATGGCTACAAAAAAGAAGAGATTGATCACATTAAACTTCGGTAGCCAGAAATGTAATGCGACTGGCACGCGAGCTGGTTGCTGGTGGAAATGTCCTGCCAGGGTTGCGGATTTTGTTCGAATAAACAGGATGCTCATATTTAAAGGAAGACACTTTAATGGAGTAGCACAATATGTTTTTACCTTTAATATCTTTCCCGTATCCAGTATCCTTGATATCTGTCTGCGGTTTCGCCGGTGTTTTAGATGTGGATGCTCCACTGGCGGCCGCGGCTTTCTCCACCAGCCTGATCTTCTCCTTTTCTCGGACCAGCACTTTCGGGAACGAGAAGAACGGAATGGCGACGAGTATCAGAAGGAACCCACATAGTAAGAAACCTCCCCACCACATGCCAACCCAACGGTGGTCACCTGGATCTGAAATAAAAGTAACAGAAATTTTTGTAGAAGTATACGAGTCTACAAGAATAAAACTGTTTGACGCACCTTCCAAGATCCGTTATCGCCCTTTCTTTTATACAAGATGAGCGATAGTAAGACAAAGTCACTCACCTATTGAGATGATGGTACCAGAGAATGAGTCCATGTGGAAAGACAGCAAGTATGCACCGAGCAGGAACCCAAGCACTGGGCCGAACGCTGCCATGCTGTACATACAGCCTATAAACAAAATAATAGCCTTATCATCCAACAACCTGATTAATTAATCAAATGCAGTAATCATATTATGCACCTAATTTACACTATTATGTTAGTTGACAAAATATACTTAGATGAGTTTTTATCAATTTTGTTTGGCAATATGCAACCAAGACTTAGGTCCTATCAATCAGAAGCATATCACCGCATTGTCCTTTTGTGCCGCGGGTAATGTGTCAAACACTAAGTGCAGCCGGTAGCCGGCGCGCCGATTTTCGGAAAGTAGGTCGCTCTTGTTTGGCGCGGCTGCAAATGGCGCCGCTTCCACCGCTAATATCAATGACTTATGGTTCCCCAAAACGGTTCGCGTGAGAAACATTTCCATACGCTCCATTTACTTTACTAGAGATTATTCACAACCTCAATATCTAAGGTCGATTAAAGCGTTCAAATTACTTTGCACTGATAAAATCGTCCGAATAAAATTATACTCATTACAGAAATTAATGGCAGTATGAATACTGGCGGCGTGGCAGTATGTATGCGGTGTGTGACGCAAGTTTCTGTTATGAAAACATTGCGTGCTGGTGTTACTCGCTTCCATAACTTTAAACTTCATTCACTTTTACGCGGCCAGTGTTTGGTGCACGAGATAAAACTTTGTGGAAACGGAGCCGCCAATTAACTAAGCTGAGCATTGACCTGAACCTCGGCGACATATTTAACAAAGCGGTTAAAAATACACCGCCTTTCATTACAAAATAAAGCGGATATAAATCGATCGATATAGACCTCCTTCTGGAGATACGAGTGGCTCTCGAATCCAGGTCGCGTCTATAGGAGTCTTAACGTGGAGGGCCTTATTAAAACCCCTCCCCTCGATGGCGCTACAACGAAGTAGGCTGACAGAAAATAAAATAAGAACAAACAAAAATATAATAAAGAACGAACATTTGTTTTTGATCGAAAAAAAAAGTTTGAAGCAACAGAAAAAACTTAAACTTTTTTCAGGACAGTAACAGTATAGTACCTATAAGCTGATCAGCTATGATGCCTGTGGAATAAGAAGTGGGTCAAGGACGCGGGCCCACTGCTGCGGTTAATGTTCAAGGCATTTTCATCGTGCCAGCCCTAACGCAATGTTTTCAATATCTCAAAGCGACGCTCCAAGCCGGGTATTCTGATTTTCATGTTAGGGTGTGTGGAACAGGCGTTATTTGTAAAGTCGAAGGGTCACGGCCTTCTTTTATGTTGTGAATAAATTATTATGTGCATAATAAATATCAATTTCAGTTTTGCGGTGCTAAATTACATAAGTACCATTTCCATTAGTATGAATAAATCAGAATAGGATAGAACGTCGTGATTAGGCCGTTTAGTTGCGACTGACGAGACTGAAGTGATGAGTGATGACTAATGTTGATATTTTAACGGGCCGCTTTTAAACATTATTTTCCCCACATTCAAAATTCGAATTATGGGTCACTTTGTTGGACTATCCATTCAATATGGTCAAATCACAGTCCATTGTCTACTGAGGGCAGAAACAAATTAAATCCGACCATTGCCACCTGGCCCGTCCATGGCCCGTTTATCTTTCTAGAACATTCTATACAAACAAACAGCACAAAGAGCATGTTCGGGATCATCGACCGTTCACGTGAATTAATTTAATAAATGGATCCTGGTGTTTTAAAGCGACCCGTGCCAATGATATTCACACACCTATAGTACCGAGACAGGCGTGTAAGTGTCCACGATAATGTTTCATATCTACATTACTGTAGTACCTTAATAGCAAAATCGTGTGATCCATTAATAGGTGCGCCAGTACCTGCTTGATTCAAAACATTCATTTTAATTGGATCTTTTGTAGGTGAGCACTATCTTCATAGTTTGATCAGTAAATATTGACAGTTAGCGTCATAGTACAAATAACAACGTAAACGGTCACTATCTCGCGCACAGTGACGGTCTATATTGTTATTTGGTATTGTTAGAAATTATAAACATACTGAAATTAAGGATAACACTGATTGATATATTGTTGTACTAGTTTTATTCCATTCAGTGTTTGGAAAAACGTTCCGTTTAAGCGCGTGTTGTTGATAAAAATGCTTTTACTTCTAGTGAATGCTGTAAAAAGTTGATTAAAGGTGTGTGTTGGTTTTAATGAAGTTCAGTGACTCGTGTATGAGGTGTATATGCACAATTTATGTGAGGGGACACCGTCACTCCGGCTGGCACGACGATAAAGACATGAACGACTCTAGCGATACGAAGTGGACACGCGGACAGTATAATAAGCGTCACGACACAATACTATTGAAGTCGTTTCAAACTTAACAAAGGGTGATAATAATTTATGAGATCTGCGGCCAGTCTGCCAACGCGGTGCTCTGCATTATGACAGCAGCCGTGACTTCATTGTAGGTAGCGTGTTTGTAAACGCTGACTGCTTGTTGTTTGGCGATTCAATAAACACTAGCTTGGAAAAATACTAGCCACTACTAGACGAAACACGTAAGAGCCGCGTATGTTGTTTTTACTCTCGGGGAGTTGCTATTGCTACAATCATTTCATCATCTGCCTAGCCTTTTGTCCGACTATATTGGGCTCGGCTCCCATCTTCGGATGTAGCAGTACCAGTATTTTACATGGAGAGACTGCCTATCTGACATCCACAACACAGTAACTGGGTAACATGATACCCCTTGCCAAGACTATTGCCAGATATTCTTGGTTTCTGACTACCCGAAACGACTGTCAAAAGCCTAAAGCGACAACCTTGAAGATCGACACGTGCGGCTGTTATTATTTAGCTACGAGTGTTGCTACAATAACATCATCCAAGTAGTTAAGCGTATACGAGGGAATGCAAAGACTAAGGTGCCTTCTAACTCCTTTCTAGCAGCCAGAGCAGGCAGCACAAACAACTTGAGTCATCGGAATACTTTTAGAAACGTTAGCGCACGATTTGCCAGCACCGTCAAACATAATCGTGTTGCTATAAAACTATCAGAAGGACAAACCTGTACTGGCATACGGTAGGTATATAGTCCAGGGTCGATAATTTTTAAAACCAAAAAAAATAATAGTAGGATAAAACCCATTAGAAAATATTATTGGAGAATATTATAAAAATGAAAGGAAAAATAATTTACGGGCGATCTGAGGTCGGGAAGGGGAGTGGGGGGGGGGGTGAGTTTTTAAGGGTAAAAAACGGTTTATCTCGATTTCCGGCAAAACTAAAAGTCCTATGGAAAAAAGTCAAATGGCAAAGTTGTAGGTAATAAAAAGATCTAAAACTTTTGTATTTACACTTTTTTCACATAACCTCAAAAGAATGATGCCCAGATATGGCCCACCTCAGACACGTTTAGAAACATAACACAAAAATATAAGTATTTTAAATAGGAATTATCCATCAAAGCTTTATATCAAACTAAGACGCCGTGATCTTAACAAATAAATAAGTCATTTTACTTATTATTACGCAACTTTTATTTTCACGTGACGTTTGGGGTTGCCATTTTATGGTCAATGTAATTTAAATTCATATATTATTTAATCAATCTAATCGATTACGGAAAAACTAAACGTTAGTCAGGTTTCAGTATTTTAATCTGAGAAAACTAGCGGCCATTTTAGTTTTTTTTAATGAAACCCACTCGACTTTTAGACCAATTATGTTCAAAAATACCTCAGACCAGAGATACTATACTTTATAATGATAAAATCACTGTTTGGCTTTGCCGTAGTCAGATATAAATTAAATTGATAAAGACCAAAATCAGATGCAACTAATCGATATTTCTTTTTAAATATGGCCATATAGCCTTTGACAGATGATAGATTTGACATTAAACTGTACAATCTACCTACTCAAGCTTGCTTCCAGCCTGTCAAAGTGTCAAACAAGTATAAAGGGAGCTATAGCAGTTTACACTTAGAGAAGATTCCTATTATTCATAAGGTGAAAATTAGTAAATAACTTTGAAATTCACAATTATTGTGTTCAAATGATATACTTTCCATTCAAAAGTGGTTGAAAGTGTGTAGAATGAGTTTGTGACTGTGAAAAAATGAATGTTTTGAAAAAATAAAAACTGTTTTATTTCCAAATGGCGACTTATTTTCTTAACTGGTATGTAAGTGAGTGTAAGTAACTGTATTTAAGTTGTTACGAACACCTTCTAGTGTTCGTAACAACTTAAACTATAATTCCATAAACTATTTATGAGTGTTCACTGTAGGCCAAGGTTGTTCTAATATGTGGTCATTGTTCTTTATGAGAAAAATTCAAAAAACCAAGTTTTTCGTTTTTTATTTTTATCTTTTACAAAATTATTTTTTTTTGTCACGAAATTTGGTGAAAACTTACCTTTTTATGTCCCAAATACGCTGTAATTTATTTGATTAGAAATATTTATTTTTTTCGCCTTATTTTGAATTAATATCGAAAAAGCACCCTAATTTTCAATCAAAAATTCACCCGTCAAAATATCAGCTTTTTTCAAAAAGTTGGTATGCTTTCTGTTCGTTGAAATCTCTACTTTCCGATGGTGAAAAAAAATATATATGTTACTATAGTAAATCTTCTCAGAAAATGCAAAAAATCGAAAAAACTCGAATCGATTTTTTTTAAATTATTATATACAATTTTGGTCTATTTATTAAAATTTACACTTTAATTACTCGAAAAACGTAAGATTACATGTCACGTTGATAAAAAAAAAAACTGCAAATCAAAATATACTACTAATAATAATAATAATAATAACCCTAACCACCGGTAGCTTGGACCCTGCTCCCGACACCGGCGGACTACTGCGTTTTGTATTTTTAAATGTTTTTTTTTATTTCTTGTGTTTTTTTTTAAGAAATATTTAAAAATATAAAAATGTATGTATAGTTAAATAAATAAAGAGATAATAATAATAATAATAATTTATTTAACAGAAAGTTGAGACCAAGAAATAAGTTAATAAAATTAATCTATACTAATATTATAAAGCTGAAGAGTTTGTTTGTTTGTTTGAACGCGCTAATCTCAGGAACTACTGGTTCGAATTGAAAAATTCTTTTTGGGTTGAATAGACCATTTATCGAGGAAGGCTTTAGGCTATATATCATCACGCTTAAGCCAATAGAAGCGGAGCAGCGATAAAGAATGTTTTAAAATCGGGGATTCCACGGGGACGAAGTCGCGGGCAGCAGCTAGTATATAAAGTGGGGAAGGGGCTAGGCGGGTCTTCCCCACTTTTCTATGAAATACCTTTTGATGGGCTAAAATTTTTCGTAGGTCACTCAGGTATATAAGTTATCTTAAAATAGTTATAAATAGGCATCTACGCATATAATTTAAAGAAGATTCTACAACTTTCTCTAAACATTGTAGATGTCTTATTCAGTCTTATTAAATATTAATTTTATTAACTTATTTCTTGGTTAATTATAGTAGTATATTTTGATTTGCAGTTTTTTTTTTATCAACGTGACATGTAATCTTACGTTTTTCGAGTAATTAAAGTGTAAATTTTAATAAATACACCAAAATTGTATATAATAATTTAAAAAAATCGATTCGAGTTTTTTCGATTTTTTGCATTTTCTGAGAAGATTTACTATAGTAACATAATATTTTTTTTTTCACCATCGGAAAGTAGAGATTTCAACGAACAGAAAGCATACCAACTTTTTGAAAAAAGCTGATATTTTGACGGGTGAATTTTTGATTGAAAATTAGGGTGCTTTTTCGATATTAATTCAAAATAAGGCGAAAAAATAAATATTTCTAATCAAATAAATTACAGCGTATTTGGGACATAAAAAGATAAGTTTTCACCAAATTTCGTCACAAAAAAATAATTTTGTAAAAGATAAAAATAAAAAACCAAAAACTTGGTTTTTTGAAATTTTCTCATAAATTTTGAGGTTATGTGAAAAAAGTGTAAATACAAAAGTTTTAGATCTTTTTATTACCTACAACTTTGCCATTTATTTTTTTCCATAGGACTTTTAGTTTTGCCGGAAATCGAGATAAACCGTTTTTTACCCTTAAAAACTCACCCCCCTCCCCTTCCCGACCTCAGATCGCCCGTAAATTATTTTTCCTTTCATTTTTATAATATTCTCCTCCTTTTCTAATGGGTTTTATCCTACTATTTTTTTATTTCACTTTTTATTATTTTTAAAGGCTTCTACCCTGGTCTAATACGGTACGTATTAAACGGATAACAATACATCCGTCGACCTTTTTCTTTGGTATTCGTATATAGTTCATTTTGATAAGAAGCAACAATACCCTTTACTGAATACATACTTGTTTGGTCCAAAAAAAGGGGCCCTGGGTTTTCTATATAAATTAATTTAGTACGACTTCCTCTGTCGTAGTAGTTACTGCCTGTGGTTTCACCCGTGTGATTGTCTTAAATTATCCAAAGAGAACATATTCTCGGGATAAAAGTAAATTATTCTATGTCCTATACCAGGACATGCTCTACCCGTGTGTCAAGTTTTATATAAATACATAATACATTAAGTAATTACAAAGGGGAACCAACAGACAGATAGAAGTTACTTTAAAATTTATGTTATTTATTAGTATTACACATAGTTAAACATGAATAGATAACATTTCAAATATGAGTACAATGGAATTGCTTATTCCTAAGTTATTTCTCCTTTCCAACTTTCTTATTTTATGTAAGTTTGTATAACTTACCGATATACATGCTGGATGACTCTGGGCGCACGTGGTCGTCCACATAGGTGGTGCCCAGGGTGAGCAGCGGTGATCCTCCGCACCCAAGCAGCAGCTGCGCCACTATGAACACCATCACCGGCATAAAGGTGCTCGGAGAACTCTGCCGATTCATAGAAGACATTAGTAATGAGTCTAACATGTCCTGCTTGCCTTATCTGCTGGGGTTTTTATATCGGCGATTGATGGACAGGATAAATGCTCCACACCTGTATATGGGTAAGCTTGAATGGTGAGCAGCATTGTCAGAGGTGCGAAATGGGTTGCACCAATAAAATATACTTGCGAATCATTTATTTTCGTTTTGGGAAAGGACTGAATCTAGTCCAGGATGAGATTAATGAGGAACATACAAATAATCCACAAAAATCGCGCCAATCGCATTAGCAGTTTTTTTAATTCCAAAAACTGAGTCTCGATTGTAAACAATATACAAACCTTAATGCAATTGTCAGGTCTCAGGTTGCTGGGTGGCAAGCCCTGCGAGAGCCGTCCCAGGCCGCCCATATCCTGCTCCAGCGCACGAGGCAGTCGACAGATATTATCGTCGGATTTATTGTTCATCAACGTCTCGCTGTTCACTTCCGCTATAAAATGCGGAACGACGAACACTAAGGAACCGATGCCCATAATCACGGCACCTAAAATTAACAAAACTCGTAAACATCGTGCCAACTTATTGAATTAGTACCATAATGAAATGTGGCAACAAAGGTTGTCTTTAATAAACGATTGATGTGGTCAGGTCAAGGTTACACGAAAAGCCAATAAAGTTAATGTAAGCTCGAAGACCTTGTGTAACACTTATACAAATAAGATTGGTTGAGCAATATGTAAGCGAAAGGGCGGTTAGGACTTTGGTGTCTCAATTGGTTGTTGATCCTTACCGACTGCGATCCACACTGGAATGTGTCTCCTGCTGCCTAGGTACGATACGAAGATCACGGTAATCACGTTACCGATCTCGTAGCTGCTCGCGATCAGTCCAGACAGACTCGACGGGATTTCGAAACGTTTCTCGATGGTCGTGATCACAGAGTTTATGTAGCCGGAGCTCAACGCTTGTTGTAGCGTTACCAGGAACGAAAGGAAAAATACAAACACCTGAAAGGAAGGAAACGTTACTAATAGCTGCGTTGGACATTACAAATACTTTACTAAATTTTCTAAGACTTACTTTAATACTAGAAAATTGCTGTATGAAAAGCGGCCTCCATGACAAGATACCGCAATCTCTTGCGTCATGAGGGATATCTAATATTTCTGGGTACAGTTGCCGAGGCTTTTCTCTTTCCTTGTCCCGCTCGCGATCTCTATAAACAGATGGAAAACGCGCGTAAGTTCCTGTAATTAACATTAATTTATGCTACGGCTAATTCAATAAATAAAACTACAACAGCTGTGAATATTAATCAAACTATTCACGGCGCGTGCGCAGGTTGATATACTGACAGTTATTTCTTGATTTTCCTTTGGGTCATCTAACTCTTGACATTGAAAATTACCAAGTACCAACTGTTTCTTGCGTATTGTACACTGTTGTAAAGTATCAGTGAGAGATGTGTCACTAAGTAATGTCGCGTGATCTCGAATTTAAACGAGTTCGTCGGTTCCGGTGCCATAAGTGCGAATGAGGGGTCATATCAGCACAATGCGCTCGTATCCATCGCAGTAAAAATACTACACAATGTTAACTTGGTTTTGTAATCCAAAACCAAGTTAGTTAGTAAACGGAGAAACTGTACGTCTGGTAGCAGGTTGGTGTTGCAGTAAATAATAATAATGGTTTTTGCGTTTTTTTTGTTTGCGGCTGTGGCACTTGTCGGACTCCCGTGGTGGATGAGACGGGTGCGGCGGCGTGCTGGGCTCGGTCTCGTCTCCGGACTCCACGCGTACATTGATATATTACTATATGTTGCTAAATCACCTGTCGCAGACGCCTGGCCGAAGGATTGCGGCTGTGGCACTTGACAGACTACCGCGACGGGAGCGGCGGCGTGCTGTGCCCGGCCTCGTCGCCGGCCTCCGCGCATCCCAACACCGCGTAGAGTTCCGTCATCGCATACATTGATATATTACTATGTGTGGTCAGTTCACCTGTCGCAGACGCCGGCCGAAGGATTGCGGCTGTGGCACTTGACAGACTCCCGCGGCGGGTGCGACGGGTGCGGCGGCGTGCTGGGCCCGGCCTCGTCGCCGGCCTCCGTGCACCCCGACTCCGCGTACAGGCCCGTCATTGCGTACATTGACTCTTGCCTCCTGAAAACGAAGCTTTCATGTGATATTTTATAGGCCCTGCCTTATGAATAAGGAAGTAACAGCTTTAGAGTGCATCGTTTGAAAATAGCTACAAAATTATCACTTAACACCACGTTTTTCCCACATGTAAGGGTTTGGTGAACCTCTGATATGGACCTATATCTGCTTGATTACGTATCACACAATAAAATGATATTTTTCATGAATTTCAAGAATCTTGTTCTTCTCTCCCCTTGCATATTGCACATTCTGTGAAATATTTCGTTGTAATCAGGAAATGTTAATTACACTTCCTGATGACTGTGCTGAGTTCATTTTCATTTAGTAATTTTCGATTAGCAGTTTTCTTTTATACCCAAGTGTACAGATTAACGTTAGCTTGATAATTAAGGCGTAGTTTTTATTCTTTCAATTAAAAGTGAATACAGTATGTTTTATCACTTAATAGTTTGTTACTGAAATGGAGATATTACTTTCTACTAAGACATCGCTACTTATTGGCCTGGGAAAATGCGCATGTGTTACTTTCATATTTAATAATAATTGAACACACAGGAATAATAATGACACCTAAAAATCGATAAAAAAAATGTTATCAATAAATTGCTGCAGTGGTGGAAATTGGAATAAGTTGAGGTGGTATTGGCAAATTATGCATCAAGGGAAATCTCCAGTTCGAGAAAAACAACATCATTGACATTTGGATTATGTGTAATTCGTGAATAAATATTATTGGCATAACATAATCTTAAAGGAAAAAACCGGCGAAGTGCGAGCCCGACTCGCATGCAAAGGGATCCGAAGGACAAAATATTTTTAACATGTTACTTTAAAATCATATTTGTCATAGATTTTCCTATAATCTATAGTTAAAGATCTATTTCGGATATAGAAGAGGAGGGAGACTATAGTAATTTTTTGATTATTTTAGACATACAGACAGACACACAAACAACCGAGTGATCCTATAAGGTTTCTGTGATCCTAAAAACTATATTATATTTCCAACACAGCAAGCTCATGTTGCGGCAGTATATTGTTTCAATGCCAAGTTTTTATACCCAACTATCAAATCTATGTGAAGCATGCAATGTTTTAGGACTGAACATGAATTTATAAAACTTAAATGTCCTCAAGATATAGGTTAGGGGTTCTCATAACTTTGCATGCAGACTTGAAGCTCCACGATATGGGTATCCGTCAGAGCAGTCACGACAAACTTCGCTATGATAAATGGTTTGAATGTCGACCAGCCTACTTAGGTAGTATGTACCTACATACAAATGGTCCTTTGAAACTGTGCCACATAACTTTGTTACTTTCCATTTCCCCTATCAAAATAATCTGGGAAATACGTTACGAAAAATTTCGCGAGGGGTTGGTGGAAGTAGAATTACCCGACAAGGTAGGCACTAGTTGAGCACCTCATTAACAGTATTTAATTATATGTACCTACCAAGTTTGAACCTAATTGGGTCATTAACTTTTGAGTTATCGACGTGCAAACAAGAGTGTGCAAACAATAGTGAGGAAACCGGCATGTCCTAGAACCAAAAATTCGAAGACATGTGACATTCACAAACCCGCACGGGGCCCGCGTGGTGGATTACGGCCCATTCCCTCTCCTAGAGAGGAGGCCTGCAAACAAGTGAATCGGGAAAAAGTTAGCATGTATGGAGAAAATTGAACACCGCGCCGTTATAAAGTTCCTTACCAAGCAAGGAAAACCCGCTGAGACGATTATTCAAGAGCTGTTAGCGGTTTACGGAAACTCTGCCCTGCTAAGACCACGGTTTACAAGTGGCATGGTCTTTTCAAACAAGGAAGAGAGTCCATTGAAGACGACCCCGCTCCGGACGGCCAATAGGGTAGTTGACTAAAAAAATCTAATTAGTCCGTCAGATAGATTTCCAAAAAATATTGGACACGTATTTTTTCTTTTTTCACATAAACAAAAAATGAAGACGATACAGTGCGTTGAAAACTCGTGTGACGTCACTACTCGCTACAATTTTTACCGAGCCGTAACGTCACAAGCCCCCACTCCTGATCTTTGATGCTTTGTATCTTCGTCAGTTTTTATAGATTTGATAAAGGAAAAAATACGTGTCCAATATTTTTCTATAATCTAACTGACGGACTAAACATAATCATATATTTTTTACTCAGGAAACATCCCTATTGAGGCCCCCACACAAAAAATCGTTGAAAAAATAGAAAAAAAATTATTGGAAGATGCCCGACTGAAGAAGCAGCTTGCAGCAATGGTGGAAGTATCCGAAACCAGTATTTTAAATATTCTACATCATCATCTTGGGATGATTAAGGTCAGTGCAAGATGGGTTCCGAGAATGCTTACGCCATTTAAAAAAAGCGAACGTGGCGAGTGTTCTTGCCGCTTTTGGAGCTCTGTGGAAAGGAAGAATTTATTGCCCGGATCGTTACTGGTGATGAAACCTGGGCTCACCACTATGAACCAGAGTCAAAGCAAGAGTCGATGCAGTGGCATAAAAAAGGCACACCTTCTCTAAAGAAGTTCAAAGTGTCACAATCGGTTGAAAACATCAGGGCGACTGTCTTTTGGGCTACAGAAGGTATTTTAATGATCGATTATACAGAAGGTGGTCTTACTATAACGGGAAAATACTAGGCTTCTTTACTAGAGAGATTGAAAGAAGCCATCAAGGAAAAAGAATAAGAAAACTGTCAAAAGGAGTGCTCTCCTTTTGCACCCGTTACCCGTTCACACGGACCATGTTGCGACTGCTGCCATTCACCGGTGCGGCTTCGAACAGCTGACCCACCCACAGGCCAGACCTGGCCCCTAGTGACTATTATTTACTTCCAAAAATGAATAGAGCTGCGTGGAAAAAAATTGACGACGATGATAAAGTTAAATCGGCAATTTCGGCCTATTTTGACATCAAAGATTTTTTTTTTTTTGAGGGTGTAAACAAATTGTTTGAGGGATCCGAAATATATGTTAGTGTTAAAAATATATTGAAAAGGAAAAACAGTTAGGTGATTAATTTCAACCTCTTTCTCTCTTATTCCGCGAACTTTTTGACCTCCCCTCGTATTATGTACACATTTATGGTTCATATAATTTTGTATCACATCCGGTGATTTTCCCCATGATGTGATTAGAATTACAAATAATGTTCCTACATGGTATTGCAACAATCACACTACATAATCTATAATAATTATATATATAATTTTGATATGTATAGGTTTTGTGTCTGTTAACAGTCACCGATGGTGTTTGCACAATATTCTGCCACGGTTGTCTATTATTTTCTTGCTTTCAACGGAATCAAAGGTTTTCTAGGCAATAGATAGGCATTTAGATAATGATAGAAAGTGCTAAGAGAACTGTGGGAAACCCTGCAATGTGAGCATTGTTTACAAACAGGTAAAACAATCACATAGTTCGATGGATACTAAGAAACCGCAGTTTTTACTAATAATAATTTATTCGAAATACAAATTAATACCTGTCCAATAAATAGTTTAGTTGTTCCGTTCTTTCCGACATTTCGGCACGAGTGACGATAATTTCACAGACACAGTTGATAAATAAAATAACTTCCTTATGAAATGGCACGAATACAACGTAAATGTGAAATCAGACAGTGATTGTCAAAATTAGAGCAGTTCCATTACACGGTTTAATTTGAAGTACGGCGGTGCGCGGTGCGTGGCCGAACATTACATTAGCACTAAGATGACTAAACTTAAAGCTTTGTCTACGCCTGTGATATCAGAGCGCGATTACGTACGAATATGGGCCAGGTGTTGCAAACCTAACGTTATCTACGATACGACGAGTACGACATTATTATCAGGGGACCAGAGGATTTGTTTGTGTCACTCAGGCGGGGCCGGATGAGGTAATGTTCTTGGACAGCTCCGAGATGTTAACGGAACTCATCAGCACCAGCTGTCCCAAGTACTAAACCTACGTCATTTATGTCAGTGTCATAGGTTTTTGTGTAGAACTCACATAATGACCAGCATTACATCGGGTTGGATAAAAACAGAAACGACTGAATCGTAACTCTAGACTGCTGAAACGAGAAGCAATGTTTGAATACTAAGTTGCTGCAACGCGCAATACACGTGGCCGCATAAAGGAGTGGCGTAGTCTAGTCTAAACATCTATGTAGCCTAGTAGCCTCATTACGGAACGTAAATTATAGCCGGCGTTCGAGCAAGCGGCACTTTTAACTAGGTACCATCACATACGTAGTTACTGAGTGAGATAAGAAATATTGACAACTGACCTAGGAAATAAAACAAAACAGCACAAAAAGTATCTGTAAGTAGTTGAGGAGTTCCCTCGACTGTCTTTCGGCTTTATCATCAGAGCAACTTCATACCTTCATTAAATAGTAGTTCGTTAAGATAATGAATTAAAAAAATAATATTTTATTATGGTCGAATTGAGAAACCTTCTACTTTTTTTGAAGTAGGTAAGTATGTTAAAAATATTCCCTTTTCGTTATACCAAGAACGTAAAATTTAGTATTCAGTGTTTATCTGTATTTTTCATAAAGTTAGGTACATCAACATGGGCATTAAAATGAGTCACCAGTGAATTCAATGGAACGATATCAGACATGATTATCTAGAATGATAAATGTATGATCACAAAATTGACATCGTCCTCCGGAGATTTAACTTGGTACTCATCACTGAGGAAAATCAACAAATAAAAAATATGATTACAAATTATAATGAGTAAAACTAAAAAACACAAAAAGTATAAAATAACTACGAATATTATGTTTAGACGTCGGTTCTATTTTCTTGTAAAACGTTTTTTTAATTTTCACATGTTACTGGTACAAGCATCCGATCCCCCAGCAAAACGCACCCATCACAGCGTACGTGGTACAAATTGGGGTAAACAACAAACAAACATGCGATTTCAGCAAATCTGAAAGAGTTCCGATTCCTATCTCTGTTATTCATCAGATCTTCACTAATCTAGTAAGGGACCACCTTGAAATACTAAGATGCTCTTCCAAAACATCGAATACAATTTTAATTTTTATGTTTACTTACATCAACAAGAGAATGAGAACATCATCAATGTAGTCGAAGCCACGCTTTATTAGGGATAACTCAAATAATCGTCGTCAAATCTCAATGGGACCACACGACAAGCACCAGTTTTCGAATATAAAACACACAAAAAAAATACAGTGGACTTGAGAACCTCCTCCTTTTTTGGAAGTCGGTTAAAAATAACAGAAATCATATTGTTTATATCCCATTTGGAAGATAAAAAGAAGCGTGGGAGTGTGAAGAAAGTGTTGTTTTGTAATGATGATGTGCCATGTTTTGATTCCGCATTATAATGTTGTTATACTCAGCATAATGCTTTGCTCAATCTGAGAATTCACACTTCATTCAAAACTGATGAGGTACTGAGCCCAATGTCACTACATGACAGTTATGAGAATCAGATGAAAAGGATATTAGCATTAAAATTTTAAGCACACAGACGCAGCGGGTTCCTTTCCTAATAAAAGACAGTTAAGGAGAACATATTGATTTCATGGTCCAATACATTCGCATGTCATAATTGCAATTAACAAACCAACTGACTTCAACTGCGAGGCTGATTATGAAACAATTGTTTGAATTACAACAAGTTAAAGCCGGTACTTAGTAGGTTTGTTAAAACATAACAATTAGTTCATTAGTGCTGTGTACCTTTATGCGGAAATACGGGAAATGTCAAGTGATAACTGTTGATAGGCATAGAAATATAGAATATCTACAGTCGATGAAGTGCCTGAAGTTACCCAAAACGCTGTAATGACCATAAAATATTACTTGCGTAGTGAGAAAGGATAAAACCATGCCTAATTGGACTATGATATGACTTTTCTTATTCTATCGAACGAAACAATTGGCAAATTCAAATGACCCGAAAGTTCAATGAACAAAGAGTACCAGAGCTAATTCTATACAGTGATAAAGCAACCAGCAACGTGCAATCGAAACGGAGAGTAAGTGGGTCATCATAATAATATCTTGAAAGATACACTCGTGAACCAGAGCGCATGGAAACGGTAATGCTGTTTTAGACTCTGAAACACACAAATACCACCAGTACTGTAGTACTGCGGAATGGTTGCTGGGGAGTTTGTTGCACCGCTTCTTCTTACCAACTAAAGGTGCCTTCAAAAAGAAGCAGGATGTCGATACAGACAGGTCGGTACTGATAGGTCTAGTAAAACTTGTATAAAGAAACCGGCAAATCTGTCTGTGTCTATTATGTGCGAGCGCATAAGGTAACATGGGTCTAATTTACCTGCACCATAGATATAATAAACAAGGAGATATGCCCTGTAGCCGAAAATGTATCGGAACCTGTGTCTCCTGTTTTGCCCTACCACCCGGCAACTACTACGAATGCAGTTCAGTAAAAGCAATAGATACGCAGTCGCGCACACACCCGCATTTTTGAAATCGTACTGTACTACACAATCAATTATAAACCTTATCCTAATAAACACAGCGTATATTTACAGTACACCGTGCAACTTACTCACACAAAAACAACGCTGGGTATCGTTGTGCTGTGCAAAAGCAATTTATTTTACATATACGCTAGTGATTGACTTATCGATTCTGGCATTTATTACACACGCCATGCTGCCCATGTATAACAAATAAATAGCATGAATATGTTGACTATTTTAAGCAAAGGTCACTAATATATTATCTTAAACATGCCGATTACTATAATGCATTCGAAACTTTATCGAAAGTAAAATACAATTACCATAAAAAGTAAGGAAGTAGCACGAGGATAAGGCATACATACGATAATTCAAAGCCAAAAACACTTGAACGATTATTTACCAAAAATTTATTGCAATCTAAGAAAGTTTGGTACACTTTTGTAATATTTCATTCAACAATCGACATTGTTGTCGACAGTGTATCTGCACAATTACATCACTAACTCGCGGCAAGAAGCAGCGGCCGTACTATGCGATACATCGGCTTGCTAAAGTATCGTTTTGTGATTTTTACATTGCTCATCCAGTCACTTAGCGACAAACTTAGGTAGTGGTTAAGGAGCAGTGTATTCATTGTAATATGTTATTGTCGCTGTGACATTTGAAAACAAAAATAACATAGTATAAGCAAGAAATATTTTACGACTTGTTGTTTTTCATGATTTTAAAGACAAATATAGTAAAATACTTGTATTTTGATATGGTAAGTGATTCCATAATTAACAAAGTTTTGGTTTATGCTTCGGTTTTTACAAGAAAACACTGAACAACACGGCATTCTTATATTTTATCACGCTCACGGTCGTAAGCGCACTAGTTCGCGGATTCGACCATTGCGTAAGACATGCTCGCCCAGAGCATGTCGCGAGGACACCGACACGCCCCCTTGCCACTTCTCCTGTATTTTATATTTCTATGACCTGCACCGACCTTTCCTTACAGTAAATCTACTTCTATATAACAAAAACTTTTTACAAAAAAATACAACCGACTTTTACACAAAAAATCAAAAAAGTGCTCGGTGTTTGTGGTTACTTTTTCGTTTTTTGAACACCGACTTCCGAAATTAAAGTAATTTTGCACTTTTTTGATTTTTTGTGTAAAAGTCGGTTGTATTTTTTTGTTAAAAGGTTTTTTATTTTTCACTTTTTAGTGGTACCTACACGGGCGTGTAGGTACCACTAAAAAGTGTCCCCTCCCCCACCTAAACGAACCAATCACATTGGTGTAAAAAAACGTACTGCTCCTTTGCAGAGTAAACTAAGAGGTCGTCAATGTAGACAATGTAGATAATTTTTTTAGATTTTTGTTGATTTTTAGAAAACCGCTTGGATGATTTCGATAAAATTTTCATGGGACCATTTGGGAAGTATACCCTTTCCAACAAAAAAAGAATTTTTCAAATCGGTTGACAAGCGACGGATTTATGCGCGAACAAACATTAAAAAAAAAACATACAAACATCCGAATTGAGAACCTCCTCCTTTTTTAGAAGTCGGTTAAAAAGCACTTTTAAACACTAGGAAGCGGTGACGGGCGTATTGGTGGACGTGAACATGGACAGTCGTTGTAATTGTAAAATTCAAAAATAGCCGAGTCGCAGCATTAAAATCATGCCTGTCAGTAACAGGTATCGGGTAAAGCGGAACACATAATTTGAGACAGTCATATCCGACATGCACATAATTGTTTCAGTAAAATTACGGCCAAAAATAGAAAGCTTTTTTGTTGTATCCAATGTATTGTTGGCAGCCACAGTCGGAGTCCTGAAACAATACTGTCCAAAATAACTCTATTTATAAGCGAAAATTCAGAATAAAGTATACATTGTATTTGCCAAAACCGTTTTGCGTCAGGTCATTCAGAAAGGATAAGTGAAAGTTGCTTAACATCGAGGTGACGCCATGGAAATTCACTGGCGAGAATAATGATGTCATTTTATGACGTATATGAACGGACTATTAATATCTTAAGCTAAGAATTGTTGTGAAAATATAAGGGCACATATTTAGCTTATCCAGTTATCCAAGATTTGAAGATCGATGAATACTTGCTCCTAGCCAAACTAGGAGTTGGTTTATTGAGTGCATAACGTGATATGGATAAGTTTCTCCTGCAAGAGGTAAATACTGTTATGTCATACGTAAAGATCTCTGGGTCATTGTTTAGAGCACTTACTTAGCATGTTAAGATACTTTATGGTCGGTAATGCCTCACAGAGGGCTTATTGCGAGTGTTTAACATGCTCGATCACGTTTACGTAAACTTACTAAAAAAAAGTTTTTCCGTAATTGTCACCAAACGGCGCTTAAATACCGTTTCAATACGTTTCAAACGTGTAATTTAACGCGGTCGAGAACGTTAAAAACTCGCACTAAATCCCTTAGTGCAAGTCTGTCGGTCTATTGATCTTTTCTGTAAACCTCTTAACACTTCTCGTATTCTGAAAACATAGACAAAGTGACTTTGAAGTGAACTGTCATTCCATCTTGATTGCATAGATTGACTAGTTGATTTCACGTTCACTCTACCTACATTTTCAGGCTGAAGTGACTTTGAAGTGAACCGTCATTCCATCTTGATTGCATAGATTGACTAGTTGATTTCACGTTCACTCTACCTACATTTTCAGGCTGCGATTTTTACAGAATAGCGCTAGTATTACGAGAATGGTGTTCTAACCTGTGCCCTTTCCTGTGCTGAGGCGCGGCGTTGGTGCCGCCCGCGTTCTGTTGCCGCTCGCCCTCCGTCATCTTGATGTGGAACTCCGCGTCTCACCGCACGCCCATACCAGTCTTCACTTCCACGTTCCTCCACCTGACAAAAAATATTAGGTAACTTAAATTCACGAATGTTTCACTATGTTCCAGCATGAAAAAAAAACCAGATATTTCATGTAAATTTCTAATATTTATGTAATAATTCGTGTCAAAGTATCTGTTCATAGAGTGCTTTCGTTCGTCATTGAAAAACAATGTCAAGAAATATGCAAAGCAGACGGACAGGTGAAGAGGCTATAATTAGCTTTGTCATAACATCCATGCCTACGCTTTTCTTGCATATATGAGGAATGTACAGTTATATTTTGCATAAACAAATTGTATAGTATATTATGTGTCCATCTGGTGAACTGCTACCAGTAATGGCGTGTTGGAAAAGTTCCAGCTTTACTGCAGTAAAGAAAAACGGTTTTACAAAAACGTGTATGAAAAAAAAAAACGCTATGTATTGAACGGAAGATTTCGCATATAAAACGTACTATAAATTAAAGTTAGATCGCTGTATCAAGCTGACACGGCAAGGTCACGTTGACGCCTCAATACTGAAGGCTGACGGCTCCTCACTAATGGCAATTCGACTAAGGGCCACGCTAGCACGTTAGTCAATTTATATTCACGTAATATTAAAATGTGCCAGCTACTGCATTAATTTACGAAACTATAATATAGTTCATCATGACTCATATTATGAGTCATGATGAACTAAAACAATGGGTCAGCAATTTTTTATTTACTGGTTGTAATTTTATGTAACTTTAACAGATTTAGACAAGAACGATGTCTTACGTAAAATAAACTGAACCGATGAAGTGTTCTGAAAGTGAAACGAGACGTGTATTAGCAGCGGTCCACAGTATTAAGTTATTTATCAATAGGCCACTTCCAAGCAGCAGTAAGCACAACAACTAGCGAAAAGCTGACCGACAAATACATAGTTACATACTTAGGTATAGCCTTTAACCTTTACAACAAAACAATTATTGACAATAATGCGATTTTTCTGCAAATTCGCACATAATCAAAGGAAATACTTTTATTTTTTAATACTTTGCGGTTTTCAAACACACTGTTGGTGGTAAAGAAGAATAAAAAAATCTTTTATTAGAAATTCCTAATACGTATAAAACCGCGGTGGCTCAGCTGGTTATTATTGGTGCGGTGATTCCATACCCATGACCCCCAGCGCTGTAGCTTCCAACACATGGCTTGTCCTGCGATGACTGTCGGGGCGCAGACGAATTGTTTACTACAGAACATGTGCCTTCTGATCAACAATCATTTGTCCAAATTAACCGTATAGTTCGGTAGTAGTACCAATTGGTACTAGACATGCAAACCTCCGCCGGCTCGGTTGTAGTACCAATTGGACCTCAGAGTTACGTCATACGACATCCTAATTAATAATTGCATTTTTGATAAAGCCACTCAAAAAATCTTATGTATGGGCGTTAATTAAAACAATTAGATAAAATGCTCATATCTTAGCACCATTAATTCTTTAATATTTAACCCACAAGTTTACTAATTTTCATAAATAAAATCGAAGTGCATAAATGTGATAATCGCCATCAACCATCATTCTTATTGCTTTTTTTTATTGTTAGGGTGTACCAAAACGATAATGCGAATCGATTTATTTTTTATTTCAACCTAATCGATTAATTTAAATTCGTTTTTAAAGTATTAGGAAAAATACGTTTAAGGCATAAAATACAATAAGCATTAATCATAGTTATTATTTATGCTTTCTTATGTAATTCAAATAGGATTCTCTACAATAAAGAAAGAAATCTACTCACTAGATTATCAGACCCATAGAATATCTATGATCAGACCCAAGGTTAATTTGCGCAGAATTGTCTATGTTATTCAAAATAAGAATGAAAAATATTTTATTCCTTTTAAATTACTGAGAGTTCTATGTTAGATACTTTCAGCTGGTTGCGTACGAAATACCAAGCTTATAGTTTATGTATGTTAAGTAGGTCTAGACAAATTTACACTGGTATTTAAAAAATATTTTTTATCTAGAGTGAGTAATGGGATCAGATTTTTTTTTATAATGTTATGAAAATTGAATATTTCTTTTTAAAATACTTTTCGATTTTGTCATCCTGCTCCTGAAACCCAATATCTAATATGTCCATGCAGGGCACGGAAAAATGCATTTTATTACAATTACACATACTTACTTACAAAATATATTTTCAATGAAGGTTCTAAAACTATCTTTTAAAATAGGTTATTAAGGCCATATTCTACATGGTAAATAACCTATCTCAATAAATTTGAATAAGTATTATAAGTGAAAATGGCACCGACTAGATTTTTCTAGTTTTTTGTTATGGCTGTTATTTTCATGGTTTATAAGGTTCCTAATCACGAATCTGCGATCAAATTCCATGAAAAAAAAAATCGGGTAAAGTGCGAGCCGGAATCTTGTTTGGGTTGCGGGGATACATAATTATTACCTACCGAATTTCATCTGAATCGTTTCAAATGCGTGAGTATGCGTGACATGAGTGGTCCTTTGCTTTATACAGCTTTTTTAATGCACATATTTAATAAATAAATAATAATGTCCGCACAAATCGAACTTCGAAGTTAAGCTACTTTGCCAAGATCGGCTAGTGGATGGGTGACCATTTAATACAAATTGAGTTATCACCATGGCTTGGAAAGCATGTCGTTGGTACCGGCTGTCATTCGAACATCTTAAACAGTCGATAGGCCACAAACTGTAACCCCAACGTTGCCAAGAGGTGTGTTCTACTCAGTTACTAGATTGTGGAGGTCTTATAAGCAATAGCTCTATATAAAAAAATGGTATTCATATACATCCGATTAGGCTAGATGCCAAACCCAACATAGAAAAAGAAAAGGCTAGGCAGAATGACGTGTCTCGAAAAAAAATTCTTTTTTTCAAAATTCGAATAGCCTATGACAGTTCGGCATTTATGACTGATTGAATGATACCTGATTTGAAAAACCTATGTTGCCGTTTAGGCTACCGGACGTTCCAAAGAAATAGACAATATATAAATGTACCTACTTACATAAATACTTTCAACAAACATTCTATAATATAGTACATTTTATAAAAACAACTCATCACATTATATAGCATATCGAATTCAAATAACATTATATCAAAGTTCAAACCGATCCACTACTTAACCATACCATAGTCAATATAGAGATAAAAAAAAAAAATGAAAATAGTAAAATATTTCTGAATCACGAGCGCATTCTGGTTCTGCATTTAAATTTTGAATAAAATAAACATTTCGGCGCGAAATCTGCACGGGTCCGATTAATTTGTTCAGTTGATTTTATTCGTTGATTTCCAAAAAAAAAAGTATTTAAATTACTTAACAAAGCGCAAATATGGTTTTTATAAATGCTTATTGGATTTTATGATAAATAAAATATTTTGCCCTAATTTTTAATAATCGATTTATGATAATTGCTCATTTATTTTTATCGAGTCGAACGAAATAAAAAAACCATCGATTATAATAATCGTTTTCCCACACCCTAGCATTAAAAAAATCAAAATGGCTGACGATTTTGAACAAAAATAATGTAGCGGTAATGAATATTACGTGTTATTGGATCTGTGTTCGAATATTGCATTTAGATCTGGGCTTTTTCTTGTTCTTCACGATATTTAGAATCATAATATGTATATTTGTGATAGTATTTACATGTGAGTGTGTGATTTTTGTGTGAAATAAAAACGTAAACAAACACAGTTGGCGCGAAACTTTGACTTTGGATACCAAAAAACTACATTACCGCTACATATTTCCTTAGAAATATGGATGAATTCGTCAAATAATCAAATGATGAACAAACCACTACTCCTCAAGTGGAGTTTGGGTTTCTGGAATTCATAATTTTCATGTTTTTTAGCCTCGAACACCACTGCCATCAAAGTTGAAAAGTAATATTTTTTTGTCATAATTGAACCGTCTTTTAAATTAACTTGCGTACAGAAAATAACAAAGAAAGCCCGCAAATATAAGGAATATGTCTTGATTTTGCGGTTTTGCCTCTTTTTAGCAAGCGAGAAGGTTGTTTACATATATAATTTTAGCAAATCTAAGACGACTATCTTTTGGAAGGGTGTAGTAATGCGTATTTTAGACGCATTTTTAAGCTGTCTGACGTGATTTGAACGATCTTAAGTTGTAATTTAAGATATTTCTCAATAACTTATCGTATAAAATTGCTGCAGAAACAAATTTATCATAGTTAATTAAGATGCTGAAAGTTGAGATAATTTCTGAAATTCATGACGTAACATGCAACACCCCGTCGACTCAGCTAGTGTGTCAGATGTCAAAATCTTGTCGAGCAGAGTGGTTAATATATAATAGTCTATCCTATTGTTAAAGCTTGAATACAGGCTAACGGCTTACTACATGTGGTAAGTTAAGAATTCCCCATAATTAGTAAAGAGGTAAAGCTTTTCGGATGTAGATTGTAGAAGGATCTTCGAAACAGCATATCCGATTTAAAAAAATATTGCCAGTAAGATACAGTATTGCTTAATGTAATTTGCTACTTTTTATAAAGATAAATATGCGGTTTCCGTAGGCTAGGCCACGGAGCGAAGCCACAGGCGAAGCGATAGATCCAAATAAAAGGATTTCCGCAAGGTTGAACCCTTCATGACATCCTGTGAACTACACAAACAAACAGGCAGTTCGGATGGAGTACCACGTAGTATCCAAATTGAGCGGCTAATGTAAGTCGTTCACATTTCTGAGAACATATTCCAATTCGGTTGATTGCGGTCAAACTGTGAGTGAACGTACCCCGTGCCGCGGCCGGGTAGTGCGGTATCTAACGGGAAATATATGCGGTCATTACTTCGTGCAAAGGCAAAAATGCCCTGTTTAAATTCACTGCTAATATTTATCGTAAATATACCTACATTTACGGTAAATTTTCTGCAATTCGGTGAACGGTCTCATAGAATACCGTTGGTCTGAATATTGAGTTATCAGAACTGATAGTTATGTCGTAGTAACTATTTAGTAATCTGTGGTTATGTTCTTTATATTAACATAGAATTTAATTGGAATCTACATTAAATTAACATCTCGTTCTACATTCTTCCAAATTACATTGTTAAATCTAAAAAGCTAAGTTAAAGCTAAAATTCACATAGTACTATATACATATATACTGCACTTTGATTGCGCAGACGCATTACAATAAGTATGCATGCTAAAAGCTTACTACCTGTACGTGAATCAAAACTAGTAAATGGGTTAATTTTATGGAATTGTATCCCTTTTAATGTGACTCCAGCGAATCGCGGTAGCTAATTTAGTTAGACTACCGCAGTTTAATGGCCTAATATCAAATATTACATATATTTAGGCCAGCACACAGCGGCTTCATTAAGTCTGTTTATAGCGTGCCAGCGAAACCGACTCTATCAAAATATGCGCAAAAAACAAGGTGATCATTTATGCCAAACTTAATGTCTTTGGCCACAGAACGGTCAATGAGTGATGAGTATTTTTAAAGGGTTGTCCATCAGAAATTAATAATTTCATGGAATAAAATTGCATGAAATTCATAAATAATCATGCAATAACTATCTGCCGCCTGCAGCTTCGCTCGCGTGCTAGTCGGAAATTATCCCAAGGGAACACACTCCGGGATAAAATGCCGTTAAGACGTGAAGAGGTAACAAACAAACATACTTGCGCATTTATAATTAGATATTAGTTAGGATTGTAAGGTGTAACAAAATTCGCGCGACTAACGGCAGTGAGAACAGTATAATGAACACAAAGTGGGCTCTCACGGTTAGTGTTACAGCGTGCATCGTTATAACTGTCCACCTTGCAGTGGAGTGGCACAATAAATGATAGCCACACCACACGATGAGGCGAAGATCTACAATACGATACCACACTAAACTACCTAGAAAATAGCTTTGATTTCAACGCACAAGTTGTATGAAGCCTAAAATGTTTGTAGCGTTTTGAGTTTGACACTGAATTAAGTAAATCCCTCAATGTACAACAAACATGATTGTTTGGATGGATGTGCATTCAAAACTGATCTAGAATAATACATCAGTAAACAATGCAAAAAGTCATGGTATCAATTCGCCAGTAGAGACAACTATTGTTGTAGAAGCAGGTAGACAAGTATATAGCTGCATACTTGAAACGAGGGCACTTGAATGAAGAAACCTTGCAATATAATAGTAACAACAGATGCTTCACGATGCCGTTCACCGTATGGCATAAAGTGAATACTCGGAAAGACGCCTCTGTCGCTAACACTGCTGACACGATAGCCGACTACTCTTTATGTTTGACGGAGTTGAATGACAAAGCCCAAGTCCGTTTCTTGATAATACGTGTCTCTGTCGATTTTAACATTATTCTTAACGACCGACAAGTTATGTTTAAACAATACGTTTTGATAAACAAAATTACTGACAGCACATATTTTTGATGGCTTCAACATACTTATAATCACAGTAGAAATATGGAACAGTACAGAAACTACGAACAAACGGTCGAAACGGCACACTCACACAGACGCGCACATCTACGAGGCCCCTAAGGGACTTTCGCGGTGCGCTCAGTGGCGGGTGCAGTGTTCATAGATAATACCTACGCTATTATAATGGCTATAGGTGGACCACTCAGGTTTTCGTTTTGCAAAAATTGTGTACCCAAGCACAGATTTTTAATACTAGTATTAAATCCTTATACCGAAGACTAATATTAATTTATATTGTATTATAATTTATATAACATAATTATGGAATAAATTAATCCTTATGAGTATGAAAAAATAAATGACCATAATTTTACGACAACATTATATTCTAGTCTAGTCAAAGGAAATTTAGCCTTCGAAACATACACATAGAAACGTACTTACTTCACAAAATAAGTAACAATAATTTTTCAACATACAGAAATCCTTCATCAAAATTTTAGGGCAGATATTAGGTATAATTCAAATGGAATAAAATGGCATAGAAATGATAAACAATATTCAGTTTGTATTTTTTTTTTTACAATGGCATTATTTACATTTTGACCAAAGAAGAAAGTCGCATGGAATAACATGCACTAACGCATTTTCGCGTGACTATTTCTCTCAGTCAACTTTTACCGCAAGTCGTGTTAAAGAACTTCGTTCCAATAAAACACTTATTGCAAACATTAAAAGTGACAACCCTAACTCTCTACTGGAGCGTAGGTAATTATTTCAACAAATGGGCTTAGTTTCCATACTGTTCCATATTTTTACTGTGTTATAATGCTTAGCTACCAATATCAGACTTTTATTGACGTGTCAGTCTATTGTTCACAGTGATTTACTTTTTATGCAACGAAGGTCAGGGTTGTACACGGGGTTGCAATGTGCATTGAGTGGCTTAGATACATTGGATCATCGACAAAACATCCTGTCTTGTGAAGTGGGCGCATACCTGCATTGTTATGTAACAATTTCGCAGAGTAGGACGGATGCCAAAATTTCACTCCGCGCCAACTGCTGCCGGTCGCTTTTAGGGTGAATCGGTGAATGGTTTCACTGCGGGACCGAGACCGCAATATGACCGATTTTTTAAATTCTAACATAACATCTAACCAGCGCTGCGTGTCCGTTAAACATCAGAATTAGTGTTATATAACTGCTCGACAGAATTCCGCTTTCTAAGTGAATTTAGTTTAGAGGATAATAAATAAAATATGTATGAAGATACTTCGTAATCTATTACTGTACTGTTTCTTTTGTCAAAATACAGCGTACGGCAGATTTGTTTGTTTTGTGAACACGAGCAAAGACAACTATGTTAATTCTAATAATTTATAATAAATTAACTGTTGACTTTTATCGTGTTCATAAAACAACACACTCTTAACCATTCATAACATACATAAAAGTCTGTCTCGACGTTATACGAATTGCAATAGCACCAAAAATAATCATTAATACGTCTGCATCCAATGACTCAACGAAACTTAACAATACAATATCCTATTGCAAATCTAGCCCGGAATTCTATAAGTTGAAGGCTTAGTACTATATCTAAAAGGCAAGGTCGTGATATAATTTCACTGTCGTTTCCTTATAAGAAGGCAGAACTAACAAACCTAGCATGCTGCTTATTTGAAACCCATACGTATGTCCAACGTCAGAAGGAAAAGAAGGAAACAAGCGTGCGCATGAAATATTATCGTCGTATGCTATTTCAATTTATCTGTGAATGGTAAGTCCTTAATTTTTTTTAGAAGGATTGCTTGGAAGGAGAGTTTGGAGGAGCTCCTGGCTAAATTATAACAGCCGCACGGGTCGATCTTCTAGGTTAAGCAACGCTTGCCGAGGTTGGTCTGTGGATGGGTGACCATCTTAACATAACGAGACTTCTCCGTGCCTCGGAAAGCACGTTAAGCCGTTGGTCCCGGCTGTCATTTGGAGATCTTTGGCAGTCGTTACGGATTGTCAGAAGCCAGAAAATCTGACACCAGTCTTGCCAAGAAGTACCGTGTTCCCCAGTTAATGGGTTGTAGAGGTCTGGTAGGCAGCCGCTTCACGTAAAATACTGGTATTCAGTTGAATCCGGCTTGACTGGGAGCCGACCCGAATGTAGTTGGGAAAAGGCTAGGCAGATGATGATGCGTGGAAGGAGAGTTTACTAATGAAATAAAATCAATTTAAATATTAGTGTAATACACTTAGTTTCCAGTAATTACCTAACTGTTATGAAGTGTCAATGTCAAGAGCACCAGACGGCGATGTGACGTAAGAGAGATTGTGAAGCTTAAATATTATGAGTCAAACATCTTCTTTCGAATTAGCGAATGTCCACGAAACATTGACCACTAATTAATTTCAGTTGTCAGTGAAGGTTAACCAAAGGGCCTTAACCGTCTTATGGCTAGCTCTTGAAACTTCTCTAGATCTTGAGCTACAAAGAGAAAGATGGTAAAGCAGAGACGAATAAAAATGATTTTCATGACAAATGTACTGAATGTTGTTGAAAAGAGATTTTTTTCATTATACACGTAGGCAGAACTCGTAATACGTGGAATCCTTATAATCGCTGTATTTTAAACAGTCGAATCATGATAGCCAAAGCAAGGTGAAGGCCTTTCAACAACAGACGCGTCTCACTTGTGCAGCCGAACAATGGCTCGCTGAATATAATAGCCACCATCTTTATTCTACTACATCTCATATGGTAGTGATAATTGTATACGTTTTTTAGACTGGCATAGTAAACAAGCAGCATCACTGTTGTTATTTTGTCTTAAAGTATAGTTGCTCTGACGAGTTGATGACTTGATAATGATTATCAAGGCTAGATATGACTTGAGTACCGATGCTTGGGTTGGTTGGTTGCAAGTCAAGCTGAAGTGATCGTCATAGAATCGACATGCTGAGGAAGAGGTTCAGGAATGACGAGTATGAGACGAGAAAGCTTCTGAGAAAAGTGACATCCAGAATAGATGGAAGTACCTACTGTATGAAAGATGATCTATTATGACAACGCTTATGAAAGAAGCACTATGATGACAGTTTCTAGATAAGCTATTTGGAAGAACAGGGTACAGCACCGACCCCAAATTAATTAGACATGGACAGGAGGCTGATTCATCATATCGTACCGTATTGTAACACCAGGGACCTCTTTCCTGTTGCGGAATTTGTTCGAAAGAGTCACCGCGGCCCTGGAACGCAAAGGGCACAAGAACGATCACGGGTGGGTTTTAGTCAGTAAGAGTCTGACACTCCCTCCCGCTTCGCCCAGAGCGGGAGAAGTCATTTGAAGATTTCCCATCCAAAAAAAAGGGACCTCGTCCCTAGGATTAGGTACTTATTATCGTAATGAATAAAACACAGATTGGGAATTAATTTCCTACTTATTCACGGCGTCTGCCTTATAAGAGCGCTAGTACATGACTGTCATATATAACAACGCATATTTTCCGTATTCATAATTCAAATTACTCTTTATTCTTTTGCCAGACACTTCCAAAGTTCTATCAATAAACTTGTCTGCCTGTAACCCGCAGCCAAGGAGGCTACCATCGTGACAGCATCTACATGATTACTTGTCTTAAGAATCAGGATGTAAAATTAAAAAAATCAAGAACAACATTTGTATGAAACGGTGAAAGTGAAGAGATATAAAACGATAACTATGTAAATGACTGTAAAGAGTGCTCCGGCTTTCGAACGTTCTGTAGAGAAGTTAATATTAGAGTGTCCATTTAATCAGTTAAGTACCTAAATATTAGAATTCTAGTAATTTTGAATATACAATTATAACATACGTATGTGGAATTTTTGATGGATGTACATCTACTATATAAAAATAAGTCGGGTTTTCCTTCCTGACGCTATAACTCCAGAACGCACGAACCGATTTCCACGGTTTTGCATTCGTTGGAAAGGTCTCGGGCTCCGTGAGGTTTATAGCAATATATACAAAGCAATATATGCAAAGAAAATTCAGGAAAAATTTCAACAGAAAAGTGGGAAAATCTTTTTTCACAAACGAAGCCATCTGGTGGCGAAACGGAGTACGCCGGGTTTGCTAGTTTAATATATAATCACTTGCTGAATGATGGTTTATTCGTCTGTGCTTCCTTTAACACTTCTCTTAAAAGCCTGAACACGAGAAATAAAAAAAAATGTGTTTTTAAGTACCATTTTTCATTTTCAACAAGTATCGCATGAATCACACAAGTGTTTTCAATATTGACGAGCACGGAATGAATGTGATAAGTTGATTCGCAGAAACTGTTGATCAACACATGTCAACAAAACAAACAAACAAATCTATGCCACAGAAGATTCATACAACCATGTGGGATCGGGGAGGATCTTTCATGTGAAAGTAGGCATGCGTTCAAGGTTAATAGGCTCGGCACTGTCATGCCCATGCCCATAGGTTATACGGTCGATACAACGGCATGCCACGTTGCCGGAGCGCCTAGAATATATTCCGTAACGACTAATTCGAAGGGTGGGTCTTCTTTACTACGCATCGCGGTCGAACGATTTACTGAAGCTATACATAACAAAGTTGGTAAACATCGATCTATCTAACCACAATTCTTTCTGGAAAGAGTTAATGTCAATGGTCAACCAAGCTCCTGAGGTCATATTCGCCAATTTAGTGATATATCTTATGGAATACAAGAAGCACATGGCTGCATTAACCATCGCATTACGTTAAACACGCAAACAGCCATTGAATAACTTTAATGGCTGGTAGGCTTTTATAATTAATTAAAAGCTATTAGGGAAAATGGACGGTGGTTATTTTGATGTAAACCATGTCCGCAAGGTATTCAATATAGAACGCATTATATCATTGCATGTTCACATTGGGAAAGCCAAAACACACACTGGTGTTTTTGATCATCATTAAGATAAGCTGTAATATTTATGTTTACAAATAACGTTAGGAACACTTCAGTTAATGGAAGTATGCTGTACAAACAATTTATTCTTTTTTGATGATATTTGGCAAGATCTATTTATGTTTTTTTTTGTTTACTGATTGTATCACGCGGTTGTTAGTAATTTCGACGAGTAGTTTTTCAGTGAGCCATTTCGAAATTGACGAAATCACAATTTCAGCCGATATAAGTGTAATGAACTAATTGGTAAGTTAATATTTTCCAAGTTTTTAACTGGACCGGAACTACCAAACATGTAAAATTACTTTCATTGTAGACATTATTATAAGTCAGACAACGTAATAAGTGACGAGTGTCTTTCTATTGTGGTCTGTACTATCGACAGAAGCACAGAAGAACCACTTTCATACTGCTCCTGCAACATATCGATCTGTCGACGCATATCCCAGCTATATAATGTTGAAGTCGCGTGCTAGTCGAACTGGATGCAGTATTTTATATGGATCTATCGGATTTTCACAAACCACTAAGTGGGTAACAATGATAACTGGGTAACCCCTTGGCTAGATGCTCTAAAAGTTCATTCAATGCTTTAATGAAAAATTTAACACAAGCTAACGCGCATTCCTGAAGACACTTCTCATACATTTTGAGCTAAATAAAACCAAGACTTGGAAAGAACACTGCCGCAAAAATATGTCATTTTTTCTTTCTTTCTCTCTTTTTTTGTTTTAAAAACGTTGTCCCACACTAGGAATTTCTCCTGTGTCGTGGGTGCGTTCACAAACATACAATCTCATATTCACAAACAGCCAGACCCGGAACAACTATCTGTAGGTCATACATTTATTTGTTCCGTGCGGGAATCCGCGAACCCACAACACATAGCGCAGCAGCCAATAAAATATTTGCTGTCAGTATCAAATACATATATTAAACAGGGTCCTTTTTTTTCTGGATGAGAAATCATCAAATGAATAATCCTGTTCTGGGCGGAGCTGAAGGGAGTGTCAGACTCTTACCGTCTAAAACCCAGTGTTCCTCCTAGTGCCCTTCGTGTTCCAGGGCCCTCTCTCTGTGACCCTCCCAACAAATTCCGCAACATTAAATAGGACCCTGCACGGGATGATAGAAATGAGATGATAGATTTGTCTTCAATTTTAGAAGGCCGAACTCCCAAGTTGATGGAATGATCAATTTTTACCGGTTATTTGGTTTTTACGGGTACCATGGTACGAATTGAACGGAGTGGGCCTACTTTTGATCGTTTTATGAGTGTGTGTTGAGGTCCGTGTTCGTGCGTGCTCGGACTCTAGTCGCCGCGTCAGGCCGCGTCAGCGAGGGAAAGGCTGCGAGGTCGACAACTCGCTGTGGGCGACGCTGCCCGATCAGGATCGATCTAAATGTCACGCTTTGTTACTTATGTTATACAAAACCTGATTTGTCAATTACTTTTGTTTTTTATCTGCATATGACTGAGGAAGAAAAAATGCTATGGGGGATATTCAGCTGATCTAGAAGTACTTAGCTACTGTCATCACAATTTCATTATGACAAGGGAATTATGGAATCTCGTCCCAATTAAAACATCTATTATGTTGTGTATGAACGAGGCGAACAATTATTGGATACACAATAAAGGCTTCTTCGTCCAGAATACACTTAACTTTGATGTTAATTGAAATAAGCTTAATCGGGTCGTTGCATTATCACGACCTAGCAACAGCTATGAATACCAAATGAAGGTTGAGTGCTGTTGTTGCCAGGTATACAAATAGTAATTATGATTTTAATTAAAATACGGCGTCTATCTGCGGCGTACTAAGGCCTCGCTTACATCAGTGTTCTATGGTAGAGTTTATATATAGAGTGCATGCTATCTCAAAGTCTTTACTAAGATGGAGTAACATTTCGGGCAAGCGAAAAGAGAGTATTAAAGACTAAGGATCCCTTTTAAGTTGAGTGGATGGCACATTATGGAATGGTGCTATCACTACCGAGTTATAGCAGCAATCCAGCGCAATCCTCAATTTTCTATCAGCGTAAACACTGCGTAATTCTGCCTGCACCTAAATGATTTTATTTAACTGTGTAATGTTCAGCCATTTATCAAAAACTTCATCAAACAAACAAATACCAAGTAATTAAATAAGGAGATCACGAGATTGCAATAGAACATGCAATAAATACGAGAGACTTATTACTGTATCTTGCAATACTCTTAATTCAAGATTCAAGTAATGTAATGACATTTTGCAACGATGTCGTAAATAGAAATAACATTGGAGATGTTATGTACTTAGTGAATATTTCTAAGTCTTCACACGTGTCCTTTGTCGAGGGCAAAGACAATATAGCTTTGCTCTACTGTTACTTTTAGTCCTTGGAGTTTACGTCTAAGAGTACACGACTACAGCATAATAAAACCATCGGACTAAAGACGTAAAGTTCATTCATATAATAAAAGGCATAGACTAATCAATTTTTTTGTCCGGTACGTGTCTATGGAACACAAAAATAGTGGCGTGTTCGATGGATAAAAGAACGAGGAGGCTGCGGCTTACTTGAGGCAGAGTGCAGTGGTAATGAACGGTCGCCACTCTGCCTGAGGACCGGTTTGGTCACCGCCAGACTAACATGCATACTCAATGATGACTCACTCCACTTGTTGTCCAACGTGTGTCGACGACTTTGCATGACGATGACGTTCTGGATTGACGGGGACTCTCTTTTACATTCGACAGATCTTTCTGTTTCAATCTTATAGATGTGTATGATGATACGATTTACAATGCCCCAACGCAGAATGCGATATACTAGCATATCATGAACTTTGTAGAAAATATTTGTTGAGTATAGTATTACTAAGAGTAATTAGTGTGAAATTGCGAAGAATTTTCATTTTATTTTCACATGTTTATGTGCAGTAAAAGGTAACGTTTCTTACATAGGAAGTATGAGTCACCCTGAAAAATACTCGGTTGGAATTTAAAAAATTCCGCGTGTGTGTAACGGGTATGAATGGTGAGATTACAAAACATTATTCCACGGTGTATCGTGTCGTGTACGGAACATCTGAGTGCTCGCGTTGTTTGCACACTGCTCTCACACGGTAACGGCACACCGGATGGGAACTGATGGAACAATTTTCCCCAATAATTGAGAAACACGCTCCAACTAAAATTTTGGTTCGACAAACTCCAAATTGTACCAATAACTAGTACCTAACAGTTTTAGTTATTCCAAAGAAATTTTAGCTCTTGTTATGGGAACGAGATATACATAGCAAAACAGTGTCTTTAAACAATTTAGGTTGTAAATGTTCAAGTAACAATACCTTCACAACGTTCGATGGATGGCTGTCGTTGTACGCATTCCAAATCTGAAATAGAAGTAGAATTTTATAGATAAAGTTTTATAGAAGAAGATTTTTATAGACATAGAAAAACTTTTTCCAAAAAGTACAAAATAACTTTAATTTCCAATAATTTTGGTGTAAACAATAAACAAACATTCTATTTAAGCATTCTCGAACGATTTGCTATCATTTATTGAAGAGTTCCGTTTCCTATAATCTCTGTTCTTCATCAGATCTTCACCAAACTAGAAAGGGACGGTACGTTGAAATACTAAGATGCTCTTCCAAACCATCGTACACAATTTTATTTTATCATTTTACATCGACAACAGATAATGAGAACGTCGTCAATGTAAACTATGCCAAGCATTATTACGGATAACACAAATACTAGTCGAAAAGTAAAGAATTATCAAAATCGGTACACCCAATACAAAGTTATGAGGTAACAAACATAAAAAAAACAACGTCGAATTGAGAACCTCCTCCTTTTTTGGAAGTCGGTTGAAAATCTAAAAATAGAAGTTCGATTGTAATTAAACGTTTTGATTCCTTGCCTTAAATCTCACATTCTGAAGGCATGGTTTTCATTCGTATGAAAATTAGCTACTTTACTTTTATTCTGGCTAGGAGCATTAAGTATTTAGTTATGCTTATTGCTACATTACATCATTTAGCATATGGTCATAGAGTAATAGAGAATCGATAAGTTGCTAGTCGACACTTGGGCGTTTGCCCGCGCGGTTTAAAGTGCACACAAGTGCCACTTGTATCAAGAGTTTGGAGTGCAGCAATGTAACAAAATTTTACCTACTATATTTCTTCCTTATCACTATACCTAAGCAATGTCGCCAACGCTGTTTCTCTAGCGATGTTATCAAAGTTTCAAGTACTTCCATATGGGGCCAAAACGCATAAATATTTATGGTTCATATTTAAGTAAAATAAAACCCAACCATTACATTTTATTTCATTTTAAAATACTTAAGTACCTATTTGCAGAAAAACTTTGATTTTCATCAAAAGTACATGATGTTTGTGGTTTTTTTTTCTTTGTCTGGTAACAGATATTACCATAGATATAATAATCAAGTATGTATTTTATATTTCTATGGATATTACCTACTTAAGCAAGAAGATTTAAAATAAGAAACAAATTAATACATTCATGGCACGCGGCCGATAAAAAAACAAGACACATAAGATAATGTTATAATAACTTGTAAGTTATCAAGTAAACAAATGTTTTTCTAGAATACTTATCATTTCAGTGTATATATGTAAGTAATTAAATGTTTAGTATGTAGTTACAGCACCCGTTGCGTGCCTCAACAGTTATCAAGAAACAAACAAAAACGAATAACTGTAAACAGCGAGTGTGACGCTACACTAGTTTTATCGTTAAACTTTTAAATGTAGCACATCAGTTATCGATTACAATATCGTACATACTTCCCAGTTCACGTACAATGATAATAATGCAATGGAAATTCAATACGAGTTTGCTACCAGTGTTTCTAGGTAAGCAGTTTATGTTTTGACGTTGCGTAGACGCCGTAGGTACGCAATGTTTTCTAAGCCACCGACTACGCGCACAACCGAGATGGGAATGTTAGGGAAACAGAAAAGTATAACATACTGTCAACGCGCCGCAGCGAGTTAGTTACTGGGCGGTAGGGCGTAGTGGCTACGCCATACAGCTGCTACGGCATCCGGCGTAGCGGCTACGCGACACGCGACGTATGACGGCAGCGTCTACGCGTAGGCAACGACAGCGCCTGCGCAGTCGTAACCAGTTGTTACGCAACCATGGCAAAAACTCCAATGGAAAAAGACAAAAACATTTTTTTTTACTGAGCATTCCCCTACCCACTGGTATTAAAAACATTCGTGTCCTTAGAAATTGCGTAGTTCACAAGTGGCAGAGGACCGGAAAAAATAGAATAAAATAATTATGCCCATATTACAAAACGGGTGTTCGAGTTGAGTTTACGATTTGAATTATGGGCCTTAAACTAGTTAAGGGTGTTTTACCTTATGGTTCTAATATCTTGATTTTAAATGTTGATAATGTTCAAGCTCATGTTCAAGTTTAAAATGTCATGCCAATTCAGCGATCGTTCCGTTTCACGGTTCTCTTTTTTATTGAAAACTATAAATGTATTGACGCTGTAAAATATCTTTTATTCATTAAGATAAAGCGAGTCTTAAAATATTGCCTGAATTCTTTGCTTGAAAGCTTTCTAAATTCCAAAATCTAGTTTATTAGCAGTACTATATGTAAAAAAAATACACAGAAATTAGACAGCTTGTTTATCATTATGTACAATTGTGAGAATAGTCAAAGACCGCATAACGCCATCACTTTCCCTGCCCCACTTAACAGAAAGATGGATATTATCCACTATTACTGTTCATCTTGCCATTAATTATTTTAAAAGGTTTAGAGCATTAAAACAGATTCTAAGGTGAATTTATGTCTGAAACGTTTGTCTCGAGAATTCCAAGACAAAGTCGATGTTTACGACCGGTCCCGTCATATCAAAAGACATTAAGTAATTGCTATCGTTATAATCATATAAAACCAGTTTTTATGAAACATGTCTGGGAAGAGGATGGAAGCAATGGGAGAGGGTTGAGAGCCGACATCATAGAGAAGTAAAAGTATTTATCGTTTGAGGTATAATTTTGTCTTCCACAGACAAAATGTGGGAGTTTCAATTCATTTGAAAAGGTAGACTCGAAGAAGATATATCAAATATGTTGAATACAGCCAGGCTAGTCAGCGTGTTTTCCAGATGCATGTACTCCGACCGTGAACTTTTAAAAATAACTTTTATACACGGACGGCTAGGTGAGGCAGACGTAACGAAACTTATAAACAATTTGCTAAACAAATTTTATGTGAAGGCAAATTGGCCTTTGTAAACAAAAACATGTGCAAACTGTAGCATATGGATGGAGGCAAGGTTATATAGGAACTGTCATTTATATGTTTAGTGAGGTATGTCTTCTGTCTCACCTAGCCGTGTGTGTTGTCGGAATACCTGCATTCGGAAAACACACTGACTATGCTTGGCGGTTTTAAATCTATGATATATTTTTCTTCGAGTCTACCTTTTCAAATGTAACTCCCACATTTTGTCTGTGGAAGAAAAAATATGTTGTTTATGTTACTACATAACAAAGCCTCAGCTACAGTCTCCGTAGTCTGAATTAAGATGAATACAAATGTTTACTATAGAGATAATAAATAAATGACTCATGCATATTTTATTCTGGCATCCAAACATTGTAGCAGTAGTAGATTTATCTCGCTCTCGATCGAATGTACATATGTATGTGGGATCCTTATTTAATACAATAAGAGAAGAACAAGAATATTGTCTAGATCAAGCAGGTTCTATTGCAGATGTCCTAGAAGTGGCAAAGGACAGATCGAGTGAGGTGAGCGACCGGTTGGTGGGTCAACGTCGCGCATGCCGCGAGCCCGCACTGATTCATCTTCTGTTGCGCAATATGCTAAATACTCTCTATACACACCTACTTCTACATCTGTGGCTAATCTAGACCGAATCGGATTGCCTATGTATGTAGCGGGCAATCTTTGCAGTTATATATTTACAAGGTGACAGTCTGGTCACTAAACTCACTGAAATGAGTAAGCAGAGAATGCCTAGAACTGCCTTTGCCAATAAGTTGTATGTCACCACACTCCTTTTGTTACAAAAAACTAAAAGTTTTTTGTAACAAAAGGAGTGTGGCGACATATATGTTATATAAAAAGTTAAAGACTAACTATCTGAACAATAAACTTCTTTGTACTGTAAAAACTGAAACATTTGATAATTATAATTAGTAAACAGTAGGTAACAGAAACCATCTCAGTATTTTTTGCCGCGACCATGGCAACTATTTGAGCTTTCATCTACTTTTTTTAATAATTCAATTCCATTACTTATGTAGGCGGTAGGCCATAATGCCGATGACTAGGATTTTAATGTATTAAGTTTTTATACAAATAGTATCCACACCCGTTCCATTACATTTGACCTTCATAGCTAAAATTTGGCCCATTGTTCAACATTTGGGGCAACGTTCTGTAAACTAAAATAATTTGATTGTTTTGAATCATGTAAAGCTGTGCATATTTCATTTTATCCTTTATGATTAAAACGAGGTAAATGAGAGGATCGTTAGATAATATACATTTTTGTCGCAAAAAGCGGGTCCGTTGACACGAAGAGAAGACGAAATGTTTCTTTACTTTCTCTTTTTAATATGTTGAAGGATATCGACAGCCGAAGCCTTTTGAATGTAGGTCGGTTTTGGTTTTTTGCCAATTCATTTATGTGCAAAAGGGTATTTTAATTTAAGCTGGTTTTAGTCTTAGTATATCCGGTTTGAGCTCTACATTCATTAATGACGCATTATTGTACGAGACTCAGAAAATATCGGTTACTGCCAGTGCCAGGTTTTGATATCAATAGCAAGGAGTGTAATCAAAATGTATTATATTCTTGTTGCTAGTGCTACAATAAGTTCAATGCTATCTTAAACAAGTTTCTAAATGCAAAACAATAGTTCGGCCACTGTGTTACGAACGTTACCTACTTAACTATGTAACGAGCTGGCTACTGTAGACGATATTCTACTTAAAGTAACCGTTCCGATGATGACGATGATGATTAAGTGACGCAATGACTTACGAGCACAATCGCCATGGCGTAATAAGTTCACATTACTCAGCTGTTTAACTTGGATTCTTTATGACCTCATAAATAATGCCAATCAAAGATAACGACAACACTTGCAAAATTTGTTTCTGTTTTTGTAAAAGAGTGTTAAGTTGTTAACCAGAAATCTTAAAAGCATGAAATCGATTAGAAATCGCGGGGGCTGCTTGTTGATAGTCGAAGGAAAGTTAAGGTTACGTAACAAACTCAATTTTTCTGAGAAAACGGACCAAATTGCATGCAATTCGTGGCCATTGTTATTTGACTATGGCCCTAATGGTGACCGCCTGTCATGAGTTATAAGAATAAAGAATGAGTTTGCACATTATCTGCAGGTACAGGGCAACTTCGGCTGATCCCTGTAGAAGTTAGTCTGTCAGAGTTTTCACAGAGAATATGATGCCTGTTTTCCGTCCCACGACCTAATTACTAAGAGTTAACGGTGCGTTAACGGTGTGAACTATAAGGTTATTCTAATTATAAAGTAGAAAGTAGGCAGTGAAATTCTATCCAATTCTGTCTGAGTTTTGTGTTGGGATACCTACTTGGTTTATGGCTTGTTCATATTTTTAGGGTTCCGAACTTCTGGTTTTCTGCCTCTCCGCTGTTACACTCACTCAGCCAATTTTCTCCGAATCTACTATATCGATTCAGTTGAAACTTTATGTGGCCCAAAGACGGACGCGTAACGAATAAAATAATACATTTAAAAAATGTGGTCACTTTTTGAGGGGAAAATAGAAAATTGACTTTAAATATTTCTTGAACTCTATCATGTGACATATCAATTCATTCATCATTTTAGTTTTTGAAACATATACCTATAAAGATATAAATTACAGGAAAACTATTATAGGAAGTCTATGTTTTTAAAGGAACATTTTAAAAAGATATTATTCGTTCGGATCCGACTCGCACTTTGCCGATTTTTTATTTAAACTGTTAGTAGTGCAGGGTTCATTTTTTTTTAACGACAAGTGCTTCCTTGAGGGCTGATGGAAAGAAAATGATTTATAGAGACGAGTTAACATACAAAAAATTTAGTTCCAAGTGGACCTTTCGTAGAATAACCGTAATTAGAATGCTCGTCGTGATCCCAGTTCGTGGTGCACTTTCTACGTCGAACAATAGGAAACTGGACTGCATTCAAAAATGGCTCTTGTCTCTCACTGATTAGATTCAATACGCTCTGTCTAAACATAATGTTATAAAGAGGCAAGATTTATTTGTTTGTTACGATTTGGCTCAAAAACTACTGAACATATTTTAAAATACATTCGTTTCATTAATAACTTAAAATATGTATAAGCTATTTATATATTTTATTTTCGATATAAATAGAGATCAGTACGTAAATTGCAATAATATAACCCACCCAGATAGCAATTTTGCCTAATAAATTCATTATACGGCGTCGCTGAAAAAACTATTGATGATAGGTACATAAAAATAATGTATTACATAAAAAAAATAGACCGCGATGTTTTACAGTGACCGCTTTTTGTTCAATCACAACCTCCAACGAGGCAAAGGTCACAAAAGTTGTGCTGGTCAATCCTGAGACCACAGGATCAACAGCCAAAATGGCTGGCTAATTAATAAATATAAATTGTATCGATTAATTTTCAAAAACTACCCGTTATGAAGTTTTTGGAAAACATACTGTATCCGCGTGGACGAAGTCGCGGGTGAAGCGATAGTAGTGGAATAGAAATAAATGGATGAGGTCGAATACAAAAGAAGACTCGACTCAGGAGTCTCTACTCCTGAGTCGAGTCTTCCTAGTAGAGTCATAAAGTATTATTGTTGGTTTAGAAATATATTTACGTTTTTTGGGGCATTCAATGACCAGCCACGATCCACAAAAAATATAAAGGTAAAAGCTAGACAAAAAGTAGATGAAAAACACGTGGTTCCGTATTTAATAACATTTTAATGTAGTTCAAAGGGCAATTACACATTAATAATTTAGCAGTCCATTTGAGGCCAGTGGAGTCTGAACTGTGAACGTTTATCAGTGCCGTTTGAGAATGACCTCGCCATATCGTCGCAATGCGCAGCTGTGCCGTACGTACTTACTTACTGGTAGGGTCGATTTCAATAGTTTGGAAGCTTGTGCCATACAGTTTCTTGGCAAAATGCTCGAGGCATAAACTGAAAGTTTTCTAAAAAAGTAGTATTGTAATGTAAAGCAGGGTTAGGTCATATAGCCCAAATTTTGTTTTGTTTGTAAGTTTGCTTCTATAAGGAATTAAGATAAGATATTCGGGCAACTCCAAAGTTCAAACTCACGCTCTCTGATGAATGATCGGGATATTGGTATTTCGTATTTATTACGCATATATTTGTTCAGAATATATTATTTTAGCCGCTATCCTACTAGTATCAGTATTTCATAGGAAAAAAACAAAATAATTAAAATAAAATAGCCAAGTGGCAATATAATTGATCGTTGATTTAGTATCGTTATTGGTAACACGGAAATCGATAAGCTAAAAACTTGCAAGGCCAACATACCCTAATTTGACATTCCTTCATAACCGTAGACCGTACTTTGCTCATATTTTACAACCAATAGTGAATTATTTTTTTTTCTCTATTAACTTTCTCACAAGAATGCATCAAACCGAAGTAAAATGCAGTTTTATCGATTCCTGCTGCTTTTCTCTGCAATGGTTATTCGTTATGGTTATTTACTTAAATAGGTATACGTCATCCATATTATTCATAAAATGAAGTAGCAAGCAGTCTATATAACTGAAGCAAAAGTGAGCAATAATGCTGCCGTCCTTGGCTGCAAGCCAATTCTTAGTGCAAAGGTATTGCAGTGAACTTATGCTTTCAGAAGTTTCACCCAAAAACTTAGTTGTTGATTGCGGCCCTGCAGGTGTGGCCTATGTGGCTGTGGTGTTGCCGACGCGTTGCGTTTGCCTCGCTTACACTTACAGCATAGCAGAGCGCCACCGACCTTGCAAGGTCGGCACCCACCCCCACCGGCCACTAATTTAGTTTCGTGATCGTTTCACAGTTTACTATAAAAGCTTGCCATTTTTTGGCTATTTACATGTTGTAAATAAGTGTCCCACATTACGACTACGAATTTACGACTTCACCATAATGCAAAGGTGTTAAGTATAATTAAAAAAAAATTATATAGTGTCTGGCTCAGCAAACTTTTAAATCAAGTGTGGGCGAAGCTTATATTAATAAACTAATAACGCATTGTTTAATTAACAATACTGATTGGATCAAACCCACCAATAAACAATCGACTCAATATGAGTTGCGAATATGAAAAAAGATCACAATTGGCATTAGTTCACAGTAAGTTCATAATTGAAAGCACAAGTTCAACTGCGGGGTGACGCGCTGAATCCATATAGGTATCTAATATGCAAATGGCATTAAATTAAATCAATTGGTAAGAACTGTAATTGGATAAGATTTCATAGACTACTGCCACTCATAATTTATGTTCTCTATCGACATTCGAGTTTCGAATCCATAGACTTTTTATATGGCTTCAATTTAAGTACTTATTTGATTGGAGAAAATTGGCTACTGGCTATGCTTGCACATGCCTATGTATCAATGCATTTGTACACGAATAGCAAACATAAAAGAACATTATAATTGTCATTTTCCTTGCAAGCTTGCCAAAAGTTAAAAGCAAGTGTGACCTTGTCAACTTGTGACAGGCTGAGCCACAACATTTGCCGCCGAGGTGTATTAATTTGTCCAACAAAACAGGTCTGTTCAACCATTACTTTTTTGGACGAGGTCGATATTCACCTTTATGTTATAATTATATAATTTTATGCGCATCACATATTATATTGTATTACGTAAATTACAAAAAAAAAAACAGTTTGATTAAGTCTTGGCCTGGTTGTCAAAAGCCGACTTTGTCTTGATGCCTGAGCTGTACTATACCTCCACCAATTGCGTAACTGATGGAAATCTTTTCTGAGTGGACTTACGGAGGAAAATATGTGTTTTTCTTCTCTTAGCTTTCAAATACAAAATCATCAAAATCGGGACACCCAGTACAAAGTTGAGGTAAGAAACACAAAAAAAAAATACAGTCGATTTGAGAACCTCCTCCTTTTTTGGAAGTCGGTTAATGAAAGGAGCTGCTATTGATTGTGTGTGTTAGCAACTAACCCACTGATCTAATTAGCGGAACCGTCATTAATAAATTATTCGTAAATTCGTATGCGGTTATACGTATATGGAGTAACAAGTAACAAACACGTCTTAGAGTACCTCATGCCCACCAGGCTATGGCTACATTATCGTAGATTTAACATCTTGTTATTGCTCTATTGTTATTATGTGTGCCAAGCTTTCTTTTGCAAAAGCATTTTATGAAGCGCACGCCCATATACTTAAGCCTGAACTGTCGATCGACCTTTAGTGATTTGATTACTAATGTATGTCCCAAGATTACATTTTATCGATTTTTATGTTGTTGTCGTCTCTATTATGTAGGTAATAAAACAATGGTGTAGAGGACAATGAAGGTAACACAAACGTAGTCTGGTAGTAGCTTGTAGCGAAGCCTGTCCTTGTTTCATCCATTGTGTTTGTTCACATGAATAGCAACAGCAACAGTATATTTCCTCGTTTCTAATGAGAGCAAAAATATCGAGTTACTTAAAAAAAATACCTAGCTAAAGAACCGTAGCATTTTGTGAAGTAAATAAGGATTTACATGGTTCCCGCGAATTGAAACTGCAGTCGACTCTGTCATTGAAATAAATCACTCATAAAGTGTATTTTATCATCGTTAACACTTGTAAACGTTTATCTTATTGAAGATAATTGAGTGCACTTTCTGTATTGCCTGAGGTTTTATACGGAGTACTACATACAGACGACGATTTAAGTATTTTTTTTTGTTTATAATTTACTAGCAACCCGCCCCGGCTTCGCGCGGGTGCGCTCCTAGCCGACTTGATTTTTTCAACAATTATCTTTATATTACAGCCAATTTACATTAAATCACAATGAATTATGCACTTAAACATGTCTCTTGAACACTCCATCGTTTGAAAAATAGTTCTGCCTGATGTTCTTGAGTTTATCGCGTACCGATAGACAAAATTAAATAGTCCCGACGCCGACGGGAGGGAACTTATTTTGAATTCATGTACCTACGCAGCAATTTGTGAAAAATTAAAAAGAAAATCTGGATTATGAAGGTATATATTTAGAGTTATTCTTTGAAGCAATAAGAGACGTGTAGCTAACGAGCAAAGCAATTAACGGTAGGTATCGTTGTGTGGTGTAGACAAAACGTATGGAATGAAGAGTTGTACATGGAATTAGTGACTAGTGGATCTACAACTGAGCAAATATTTACGTTCATGCAATTACTACAGCAGCGTCACACCTCGTGCATGAGATAATACAAATTACTATTATTATGAGATAGAACGAGACGCCAGAAATATCTATCGAGTTTTACAATTGTGTTTATAGTACTCTGGCCTGGATAGTTTTATAAACACACTCATCTATTTAGAAAACTAGTCTAATTACTGATGTCAGTCTGGTCAGGACTATTTTTCTTGAGCATTAAATATTTTGGGATCGGCTATTTTATATGGTCAACTGTCTATCTGATCTCCATAAGCCAGTTACTGGGTAACACGATATGAACTGGCAATGCTGGTATTAGATTTCCAAGTCTGACTACACGTTACAACTGTCCAAGATCTATAAATGACAGCCGGGACTAGTACAAACATCGTCCGAGGCACGGAGGAATCTCGGTGTGTTGCAAATGGGCACCCATCCATTGACCGGCAAGTGTTGCTTAGCCTTGAAGATTGACACGTGCGACTGTTATTATTCAGCCACATTAGTGTTTAATATTTTATTTCCTACAAAATAGTTATTTTAATACCAACTAGGCACTATGAGCTCACAGAAACTTGTTTCCCCCTATTGACATTTATAACACGGAAAGACACGAGCGGTAAAATCAATTATGAATTCATATAACTTTTTACATCATTTAAGTAGGTATATATAATTTTATACTAGGAATACCTGCCTTCCCACAGCTCTGCGTATTATATTATGTGTGACTAAGTGGTGCTATTATAAAACCGGTCAAGTGCGATTTGCACTCACAAAAGAAGGGTTTTGTAGTTTTCACGAAATATTTAAGCGTGAATTCATGATTTTCAAGTACCCTATGAGTTTTGTAGGTGTCAAATAATGGATACATGTGGCTTTTTAAAACTCGAAACGCGAGCCCGTCTCTCTCTTTACCGATTTTATAGAGACAATCAAAAACTGACTCACCCTGTATAAATGCGCGCAAGTGTCTGATTACGAAATAAAGCTGAAATGGTATAAGTTCAGAGCGCTATTTAACAATCAGATCTAGATCTTTAAAGTTCAATACTTATAACCAAACCATTTTAACAATAGTAGTATTTAGTGCGATTATGCAGTTCACGACTTGTTCTCAGTCTTCACTCGACCTTGCTAGATTTAACTTTCCTGAGAGGCGAATGCATTGTACAATGTAGGTGCATACTTGCACTTAAGTGATTAGAGTTCTGCTATGATAAAATCTCACAGTAACTGAATCTGAGTATTTTATAATGACAGGCATAGTTACATCACAAATTATTTTTTCTCAAATATTGCACAGATTGACGATGAGATTCCGATATCTTTTTTTGTCCCTTCTAGTGAAATATTGCTACGAGTATGATAATATAGAGTAGACCTATAATATGTCATCTTATGTACCTACCCATACTGAAGCAAATATATGATTTAAATTTGAAATCATAACTCATAAGGTCTAGAAAGAACGAAAAAGAGTCTAAGCACAAACAAAGGTATAGTGGCGACCGCGAGCGACGTAGCGACTGCGCTTGCGCAACTCGATTGCGTCAGGGCACCGCTCCGGTTGCGAGCTTCGGGGCCCTGTTACTGTGAACTTATAAACAATACCTATTTACTGGGAGAATCAGCGAGTGAACTCTAGCGAAGGATACCCTCTTGTTGGATCGAAAGGGGTTTGTTCAAATCGAATAGAAATAGTTAATAGGTACTATCCCTGGCCATAATTGCTTAAATTAAAATAATTTGGCATTGAATGACAACGCTAATATTTATGTATAATTATTAATTTAATACGGTAAAAAATGTTACTTTATAGTAGCTACAACCACACATAAATAAGCTCTTTTATGAATCATATTAAATCATATTATTTAAATCAACAAGTGTCGTAGGGTCAGCACGCACATCCGACCCTGCTGACAACAACAACGTGATGATGTGCGGCTAACTGAATTACTGAATTAACACGAATTAGCTCCATCATCTGGGTCAAGATTACACAGTGCGTGCTAATATCAGTAGGTAAGTGCGAGTAAACAATTCATGAACAGATCAATAAAACTATATGTCTATTAAAAATCAACCTTGCGCTTACGAGTACTACTATTCGTCAATGCTTACTTAATAACTTTTGCCCAGCTAAGCAATTATTTCACTCGATCGGTCAGTAATCTTAGTTTTTACGATCTGGATTTGGGACTGGATTTGTTCTGCCCCGTACCTACTGAATCATTTTTTCTTTATTTTCAGTATAATGCTAATAGGATTGTTGTATAAAATGTAAGAGTATTTAAGTAGTGGTGAGTCGTTTGGCAAGTGGTGCACATTTCTGCGCCCGCGCCAGCCACGCGAACGACGTGACACGGAAGCGCATACTGACCTAGTATACTTCTCTCCTTGGCTTGCAATGCAAATGTATCGTTAAACACCCCACCATTGAATTGAGGTTCGAGATTAAAAATTACAAATTGTCGATTGGCATGCGTCACAGATTCACAGGAATGCACATGTAGACCGTAGTCTACGAAAATACATACATAGTGAAGGTGAATGTTCTGCTTATAGGTACACGTGACACAAGGTGCGGTAAGTAGCGGCGAAGATCGCAAAAAGATAGCAATGTCAACGAAGTGAACACATAATAATGTAAGTGGCTTGGCACTTATGTCAGAAACAAACAGCTACCTAGCTACGCTACGTAATGACGGATATTAGTTTTGCTGAGCGAATGGGATTGCAGGCGGAAAGGCGCCGATATTGTGTAGTTCTTTGTGTGGCTTGTATCACTTGTAAGTATAAGACAATAGTGGCCTGATGGCGTCCTGCCTGTCATATCCTAAACCTAGTTTGATACTACCTACTCATTTATTTAGAATTAGCTTATTACTTTAAAAAAAAGGAGGTAATATTCATCATTTGATTACTAAAAAGAACTTTTAACAAAATACAACCGACTTCTAAACAAAAAAAAAACCAAAAAGTACAAAATAACTTTAATTTAAGGAACTCGGTCTTTTTGGTTGCTTTTTTGTATTTGAAAACCCCGACTTCCGAAATTAAAGTTATTTTGTCAAGTACTTTTTTGTTTAGAAGTCGGTTGTATTTTTTTGTAAAAAGTTTTTTATTTTTCACTTTTTAGTGGTTCACTTATAGCTAAACATACCCATCACAGCGTACGTTGTATAAATTGGTGTAAACAATAAACAAACATGCGAATTCAGCTATCCCGACAGATTTGCTATCATTTATTGAAATTAACAAAAAACCGCTTGTTCGATTTCGATAAAATTTTCATGGGACCATTTGGGAAGTATACCGTTTCCAACAAAAAAGAATTTTTCAAATCGGCTGTCAAACGACGGAGTTATGCGCGAAAAACATAAAAAAATACAAGCATCCTATATAAAATATCCTAGCATAAATTGAGAACCTCCTCCTTTTTTAGAAGTCGGTTAAAGAGGGACTCAAGCCTAAATTTCCAGTGGTTATTAAAGTGTCAGCAAAACTTGCTAAATTATTATTATTATATCAACGAAATTTGCTGTTGCAACCTGGAAAGAGTATGAATTTAATTAACAAGCATTTTTGAAATTCTACTCCCAATTTTTTTCTATAATTTGTGATTTAGTGTAACCAAATCAATACAAATTATATTTGGACCTTCAGGTACTTCAGAACATTACAAGTTTATCCATAAATGGAGTGAAATTGAGAATGAAGACAAAGAAAAGTCAGAAATCAACATTGATGAAGTAGCAGAATAAGTGGTAATAAAGGCATAGAAAAGTCAGAAATCAACATTGATGAAGTAGCTCACTAAGTGGTAATAAAGGCATAGAAAAGTCCGAAATCAACATTGATGAAGTAGCTCACTAAGTGGTAATAAAGGTATAGAAAAGTCAGAAATCAACATTGATGAAGTAGCTCACTAAGTGGTAATAAAGGCATAGAAAAGTCCGAAATCAACATTGATGAAGTAGCTCACTAAGTGGTAATAAAGGCATAGAAAAGTCCGAAATCAACATTGATGAAGTAGCTCACTAAGTGGTAATAAAGGTATAGAAAAGTCCGAAATCAACATTGATGAAGTAGCTCACTAAGTGGTAATAAAGGTATAGAAAAGTCCGAAATCAACATTGATGAAGTAGCAGAATAAGTGGTAATAAAGGCATAGAAAAGTCAGAAATCAACATTGATGAAGTAGCTCACTAAGTGGTAATAAAGGCATAGAAAAGTCAGAAATCAACATTGATGAAGTAGCTCACTAAGTGGTAATAAAGGCATAGGAAAGTCAGAAATCAACATTGATGAAGTAGCAGAATAAGTGGTAATAGAGGCATAGAAAAGTCAGAAATCAACATTGATCAAGTAGCTCACTAAGTGGTAATAAAGGCATAGAAAAGTCAGAAATCAACATTGATGAAGTAGCTTAATAAGTGGTAATAAAGGCATAGAAAAGTCAGAAATCAACATTGGTGAAGTAGCTTACTAAGTGGTAGTTATTTTTAATTATTATAATTTTATTAATTGTAAGACAAAGGTACAATATCAATTAAATGGAACCAATTGTGAAAGGTATCAATTAAAAGGTAAGTACGTACCTAGTAGTAGTAGGAAGTGTGACATGTAGTGCAGTGGTCGCTATACATACCTAATTTTGTACACATAATAAAATTAAGTAATTGCAGTATCCATGGAAAGTTCCTTGTCAGTCACTTTTCAACATTATTAATCTTTAAAAATAATATTGCAAGCAAAAGAGCAAAAGCCAGATGAAATTTTGAATAGTATGCCACTATACACCTAATTCGTTTTTATTTATGCATTATTTGATCAACAAAATAAAAAATAAATGCTAACAGATATTAATGGAGCCACATCCTCACGGACTAGACTTTAACCAGACTTTTCATAGTAATTTAAAAAGTGATTAAAGTATTTACTGTTAGTGAACGATAGAAGGAATGGAAGGAGGCCTCTGCCCCACAGTGGAACATTACAGAATAGCTATAATAAATTTAAAAAAGTAGTAAATAATAAAGTATTTAGGTAAGAATGTTGTGCAGGTATAACATAATTTTGTTAAATAGTTTAGAGTGCAATAAAACAATTTTAAAAGTTCCTATTCAACAGTAGCAGGTAGCTTTACTCAAATACATTTTAAATAACCTACCATTAGTGTTTCACATGAATGACTCACAACAAGGTGTATAAAACTGCGAAGCAGTTTTTTTTTTTATTTTGTGACAAATTATGTTTAAAGCATATTTGTCATTATCCAATAAAGTCGTAGTAAGACATCTTTTGCCTTAAATATGGAACTTTATTTTCTATCATACATACTCGTAATGCTTGGCAAAACAAGTGCACTGAAAGATTTTGTTCTACCAGTACATTGAGGAAAATGATAACAAAAATAACAGTACCTATTTACAATGCTTTATTAGTCCAATTTATCTTATATAATACAATTATGTTCCAGTTACAGTGCATACATACATATTTTTAATTCTAATCTTTTATCTACAGGTAAAGTATACTTAATGCTAATTGTTTGCTTAAACAATTCAAAGAGTATCATGAATATTGGTAAAAGCTTCGTGTGGCATAAATAAATGTCTGCAATTTGCGGTTGAAGAAACAGCAAAAGGTGCCTACAGAGACAAGCATACATGTGTTATTTTCACTAACAAATACACTCACTTCCATTTCATCTAATTCACTACTTAGTTTAGTTCAGTAAATAAAAAATAAAGACTGCTTAATATACGACCACGTATTGTTGCATTGCAAAGCCCGAAGACCACATCAGTCAGCAGTAGTCTACTCAGCTGGCAGAAAAATAAATAAATCGATACGTTTCATGGCTAACATGACTTTTATGTACCAATTAATTCAACCGTTTCATAATTTTCAGCGTGCATTCAATCATTATACGTCAGGTATTGCCACCTGGATCGCTATTCTATGGATCAAAATGATCACACAGAATCAATATGGCAAATTCGACCACTGGTTGGCTATATCAGTGGCAGAGAATATCATTGAATAAGAATTAAAACACAGCTTAATAATAACTACTTACGTTCCGTAATGTGTAGTTGTCGTTTTGGTGAAATGCGCACGGATAGAACACGAAGTCTCCCGTTAATCCTTTGTGAAAGGAGTCCGTCGAACGCACAATATTCACTATTTTTGGATTAGGGTACAATGCAATTATCACACAAAATAACGGGTAAGGTAAACAATATTGGTTGCACCGGTCACACAATATACTGACAAAATAATTATTGTACTCCAAATTAACTCGACTCAGTAAATAACACAACTCACGAAATCGAACACGAATTCTCACTGGCTGATGTGAGCTGGTTGGTATGCTATGAAGTTGGTAGCAATCGCAAAGCAAAACATCACAAACAGCTGTTCTACGATCTGGGCGACATCTAGCTACATATTTTGGCTATCACACAAAAGTGTCAAATATGTCGCTCTTTACATGTAGCGGACTTGATAGTGGTTTTAGTTAATGCTAAGAGATGACACTTTTCAAAATTAGCAGATAAATGTGTTTTTCGTCATTTCTATAGTTGCGAATAAAATACGCCTGTGCTAAAATCTTTAAATCATCAAGCTGAAGAGTTTGTTGCACGCGGTAATTTTTGGAACTGTAAGCCGAATTTGGAGAAATATTTTGTATGATTATAATAGTCACATCCATGAGGATGACTTTACGGGGCCGAGCAAAAACTCGTACGTAGTCGCTGGCTAGTACTAATAATGAGCTTTTTTTGGGTGATGCTCTGTAACATGATGCGAATTTAAAATAAAGTTGAATCATTGATTATAAATATCAAATAAATGTGGATTATTTTATTAATTATTTTCTGTCGCGATTATTATTTTCAAAGTTACACAAAATAGATAACGCAAAACAGGGCCCCTCCGGGATTTGAACCCGGGACCTCCTGCACCCAAAGCAGGAATCATACCCCTAGACCAAGAGGCCACTTGTGTGTACGTGTTAAAATACAATTCATAACATAGATGGAGTTGTTTACATTGCATTCTACAATGAAAAGTTGAACTTAGCTAATCACTATTGAGGAACTTCAGAAATCAGTGACGAGACTCACCATTGTTATTTATTTTGATTTGGACCCACATTCATGGACGATAGCTGGTGAAATTCACGTCAGTACTTAACCGAAGTTAGCCTTCTGTCTAAATAAAAAAATCTAAAACGAAAGTAATATCACCAATTTGTTTGATAAGCCATAAACAATTGATTAAATGCAATTTCTATTTATAAATTTTGATTCGTTCCGTTATTCATGAGCTAGCTGACAGGCATGAATCGATATGCAGCTCACGTAGCGCCATCCAATGCACGTTCGAAGTACTTGAGTCACCCAGTAGCCAGCGCTACCATCGTAACAACTTCCATTGTACTGATGAGTCATGGAGAGTGTTTGAGGTACTTACCTAGGTATGCCAAGTACTACCGTCGTTAGTTCACTGTGAAAGGGACAGGTGGCACTATGATCAGTAGGGTATCCGCTACGATGTATGAACAATTTATTTATTCCAATCATGTGACTGGTTTTCTTTTGGAAAGCCTTTACAGAGTCGACTAAACTTTTTACTTGTTTCAAAACTTTATACAAAGTAGGTAATATTCATAAATTATTTTCTTAAGTGGGAGTTAAGCGATGTAAATTGAGGCAGTTAACCGATGTGCATACTTGCGAAATAGATGAATACTTGCGACTACTGAGCGTTAGTTCCCAAGTTCTATGCCTGAGCCGGTAATGTCGATGTTTATTATTATATCTGGATTCGGGCTGCTGATGGCAGTGCTTGCGTGTTATAAGAATATAGTTGAAGAACGCAAACGTAGATGCAGGAATAACAACCAGCCTGGCTCTCCGAGAATACTCGCGTAACTATATTATCTAACTATCAGCAACAAGCCAAATCGTTCAGATATGAATAAAATAGGATTGTCGATATTCAAGGCTACAATGGGGTCCTCATTTAGCATCTCTTGCAGGACGACTAAGCTCAGCAGCATATGCTGTTAGGAAAATCCGCCAATTTACTGATGTTGATACCGCGAGACTAGTCTATTTCAGTTACTTTCATAGTATAATGTCTTACGGTATCTTGTCATGGGGACGGGCTGCAGACATCGAGTCAATTTTATTTTGCAGAAAAGAGCCATCAAAGCCATTTACAATCTCCGCCCGCGTGATTCTCTAAGGGAACTGTTTAAGGAAATTAACAACATGACGGTACCTTGTAAATCTATCTATGAAAACATTATGTACGTTAGAAAAAATCTGCATCTCTTTAGTAAGCGAGGCGACAGACATAATTATGCTACTAGAAATAGGGATCAATTAGTTCAACCAGGTTTCAGACTAGCTAAAGTAGCCACATCTTTCACGGGGTATTGTTTAAAATGTTACAATAAAATTACTCCCCATGTATTAGAACTGAATGAAACGAAATTTAAAACTTGTATTAAACGCACATTATGCAGGCAAGCATATTATAAGTTGGGCTAAATACCGGTCCTGCTCCACAGCCTCAACCACTTGTATAAACAAGTTAGGATTTTATATTTGGAGAGACGCTCGCCCTTTTTTTTGTCTCATTTATTTATTCTTTTTTTTATATAATATTAGTTTGATAATAAATAATTTCTCTTTTTTTTACTTGTAGTTGCTTGGTTTTTGTAAACCATAGTTTTGTATAATGTAGAAGCATTTTATTTTCAAATATTGTAAATGTGAGTACCATGGAGCCATTTACATGTGATAAGTTATAGTTTACTTTGTGACTTGAACTAAAATGGCAGTTGAGAGCATGTCATGCTCGCTCAAATGTTTCGCTGATGGTGGCGTGTGTGTTGGATCATTCGGTTCCCTTCAAAATGGTTGAGCTAAATGGTGCCAATACACGCGTCATGTTCGTGAACGGGCGCCGTCGGTTGAGACTGGTTACCTCTTAACTGCCACTGACTTGTTTTAATTTTTATACTTTTAATTGTTTTTATAGTTTCCTTTTTTTTCTTTGCATTGTCCTCACATATAGAAGCGACCAAGGATGTAACCAATGTTATGTAATACAGAACATGATTTAAAAGGGTGTCCGTGGAGTTTCTTGCACGTTCTTCTCCATAGAGATCTACGCGTTGGAACGTGCAGATAGCTTCACCTCTTTCGACTTGACAATTCAAAAGTGCCTGTAAAGGGTTTAATTGAAATAAATGCTTTGAATCTTGAATCTCAATTGATAGTAGAACATATTAGGTACTCGTATTATATTGGAATGTGGACCGGAAATGTGTACCTTCAAATGTGCGATGGTAAGTTAGTCCACCATGACCACGAACACGACGATTGCATAGATTTGATTCAACTGTCCTATATACGTACATTTATACATAGATTCATATCTACAACCGCAAGTTTAGAATATTCCTGCTACATACATATATATATGTATGAATGCGTGTATGTAAGCGTGTGGGATTCCTCCAGTACACAATGGCTAATGTTGGTCAATTTGGCGATAGAATGATCTGACTACTAATTAGTTTGATAGACAATTTGTAGTTTTAAGTAGGTAGGTAAATAGCCATTTGTGACGATGGTATTGAAAGTGTAACTTAAATTAGGAGCTTAGTTACATTAACTGCTTAAAAATAAATATTTGCAATCCATTTATTTCTGAAAAACAAAACCGATATTACATACATAGAAACATCTGAGAGAAATAAAAAACACGACATTTTTACATTATCGTGACATACTCTGAAGGGACAAAATATGTTAAAGATAATGAAATTCTGATGGTAAGACCAATAGGTAGGACTTCATTTATCTGTTCTGTGTTCATGGCTGTGTTTTGGGAAGCAGAGGTTTGTGTATTTTGGATTGCACCTATCGAATACTTGTTGTAATAAGATCTATAATAATTATACTCATTTGAGTATAGTAATTCTTAAAATTTTCTGATTTCTAAATTAATTCCGCATTTCCACAATCAGTCTGAACATTCTAAACTCGACGACGACGATTTAGTATTTAATTCGGCCACTTGGAATTTTAGATACTAGCACATACATACTACATTTTCATTCGTAATACATCGCCGGTTAAGTTAAAATTTTCGCAAACGTAATTTAACGCCGCTCAGTCGGTTTAGTGTTAAAGTAGGTATCTCATTAACAGTCATCCATACTATTTAGGTATTCGCCCGGTTAATAATTCCCCTTTTAAAAAGAAGATTCATGAACTAGCGACAAGGCGAAGATGCAATGCTGAAATAGGATGAAGAAATTTTTATACAGCTTCTTTATATTTGGATAAAACAATCTCCTCAATTACTTACGAATAACATTGATGGTATTGCTATGATGTAGGTATGTACATTTTTAGTTCTAGTTACTGTGAGTAACTGGTTGAGCATAGTTCAATAGGAACTCGGATACCTGAGTTACTAAGTCCCTTACCTATTATCAAGCTCTGCTTTGATTTATTATGGCTTAGGTCGGCAACTACTAATTGATTAAACCGCTACAAAAAGAAGTTACTCTTTATTGTATCGAAAAAATATTGTGGCAACCACTTCTAATACATTTTCACATGTTTGCACAAAGAAAATCGTGCTCCGTATAAAAATAGGCATCTACACATACTAACTACGCAAGTAACCATAGAACACTTAACGTGCACGTTGTTCGCTTCAAAAGATTAATGAGCAAAAATTACGTACTGGCCTTTATTTAGTGTTTTAGCTCGACACACGGCGTTATTTGTAAGGCAAATGTGTTCTTTAGAGCCATTAGCAGTCTGCTCGAGTGGTCCTCGTTGCGTTCGTTATACTGCTAAATGTAACAGCCTTATATCATTTTGGCCACGCAATTTGACGTAATTACCAATTACATGAGCAGGCGCACGGCCACGCGAAACTGCCGACAAGGAAGCGACCAACCGTTGCTTAAACATGATAGTTATCCAGGCGAAACTATTGTGTAATTTTATATATGTTTTATGCCATATACGGGTTGCACACTGATGGATAGATTGTTTAGGTTACCAGAATCCTGTCCCGATTGCTGCGCGCCTTTATAAGTTATGATAGCAAATGTGCTTGGGGTTGTTTCATCGAGCCTGACTATGTGGCGACTAGCTTTATGGATTAATAAACTTCATATACATAATATTTAGAAACACAATCTAATATTAATAGTTAATAACCTTATAATAATATTATAAGGTGATTTTTTAATAACTGATGAGACAATAATGTTTGTTGTGTCTGTAGATAGATAAAAAACTTGTCAGTGTAAACAAATAGGTAAAGGCTAACTAAACTTTCAAGCTTATGTTAACGTATTGAATAAAAACGTTGCGTTATTTTCCTTTTGAGGTAAGTAACCCTACAAAGTAGCAGCCTGTAACTGAGCCAGTGTTTTTTTCTTTTTTCTCTCTCTTGACGAGAAGGCACCAGCATTAATTCCCACGCTTGCTCGAGGCGGATAGGTGATTTCAGAGCTAAGTATCTATGTCCTTGGGTAACGCGAAGTGTTAACTAAACGTCTTGATAACATTTTAAATAAGCTATGAGCACTCGGACCCGAAACGGCTCGAAAATATCTACTACCAACAAAGTTCTTAAGCATTGCCAACAGCGTGGCAACGCTGCCAGCCTTTTTTTTTTTTTTGGATGGGAAATCATCAAATGACCCCTCCCGCCCTGGGTGGAGCGGTAGGGAGTGTCAGACTTTTACTGACTAAAACCCACCCGTGATCCTTCTTGTGCCCTATGCGTTCCAGGGCCGCGGTAACTCTTTCGAACAAATTCCGCAACCCTAGCAGGCACCGACCCTATGGGGCCCCGTCCTCGGTGCTGACGGCTCCTTGAGGCGCGCGTGGAACACAACGCGTCGTCGACTCAACCTGGTTGCTATCGGACGGCGAGCCACCCACGCTCACCGTCCCCAGGCATCGGCCACTGCGCAATAGCACAGCGGCCGACTTGTCTCTGGAAACGCTGCCAGCCTGCTTTACTAGTGGTCAGTGATAATAATAAATGAGATACCTACTAGTATCTATGTATGTTATATTTTTTAGAGAAAATGATGACGATTTTTCCTTACATACATAATATTTTCATAGATAAATTGGGCAAGGGACTGTCATTATAAATCTTATTCAAAAGTTCTCTAAGAGAAGCGCGGCGCCGCAGATTTTAAAAGGCTCTGACAGCTCTCTTTTGTAAAATAAATATGTATTCAATGTCAGCAGCCCGACCCCAGAGTAAAATACAGAAAGACATCATGCTGTGATTATATAATTACGAATAGATAATTTCGGAACTTAGTGTTTTTGGTTGTTTCTTCGTTTTTTGAACACCGACTTCTGAAATTAAAGTTATTTTTAGTGGTTGACTTTTTAGTGGTACACCTAAACGTAAAAACACGGTATAAATTGGTGTAAACAAAAATGTAAGCCCAAGATAATTAATGATTTTCGAAGGCTCCCAGTGACTTATCTGGTATGCCATCATCAGATCCTGGTTTCCTTATCATGGATATCTCCTTTACAACAAAAAATAATCACCAAAATCGGTTCATAAAAGACGAAGTTATCGCGAAAACACTTAAGAAAATAGAATAATAATGTATGTTTTGGAGTCGGTTAAAAATAGATCAAGCGTGCGGTTTCTATGTCTGTTAACAGTCTTATCTCTCTAACAGCATTAACGACCCGCAAGAGATGTTATATGTGGCCCCCATTATTATTTCTCGTCTAAAGTGATTCCTAAGAAAACCGTCTGATTAATGAACTCCAGTTTTTCCATTCATTTCATACGTACGAGTATGATGCCACATTTGGTGTATTAAAATTACTTTACCAAATGTTTAAATTTGTTTTTTTTTTTTAATTTAGCGCCAAGTTGTTAGCCGTAAACCAATTTTGGACCAGAAGAACTTGTGGCTTGTGGCCGTCGGTCTATTTTAAATATTAATCAGATTTCAAAATTGGCCAAGAGACATTTCGGTAGCGTATGTGAATCCCAATTATTTTTGCCCATTCGACAATGGTAATCGCTAAGACGCCGATTTTTGAAATTCATCAGGAGGTTCTCGACTGTATTTTTTTTGTGTGTGTTATCTCATAACTTTTTACTGGGTGCACCGATTTTGATGATTCTTTTTATATTCGAAACTTGGTGCTCATGTGCCATTTGGTGTCGTGTGGTCCGATTTAAATTTGAGTGATCCAACGACTAGTATTTGAGTTAACCCTAATAATGTGTGGCTTCGACTACGTTGATGATGTTTTCATTCTGTCATCGTCGAAGAAAAATGAAAAAAAAAAGACTGTATTGGATGGTTTGGAAGAGCATCTTAGTATTTCGAGGTGGTCGGTTTCTAGTTTGGTGAAGACCTGATGAAGCACCGAGATAGGAAACGGAACTCTTCAATAAATGATAGCAAATCTTTCGGGATTGCTGAAATCGCGTGTCTGTTTATTGTTTACACCTGTTTATAACACGTACGCTGTGATGGGTACGTATAGGTGTCATCAATAAAAAGTGAAAAACAAAAAAATACAATTTGTGTTTTTTTTGTTTAGAAGTCGGTTGTATTTTTATTATCTATTAATCAGACCAATAGTTCCACGCATTAAAAAAAAAAATACTATATTATATCTATGGTTCTAAGAAATCAAGGTAAATCTTTAAACACAACGTTTCGTAAGCCATCAAATTCTGCGTAACGAACAAACTAAACGTTCGCAGTCCATATTCGTGGATACCTACGTAGGTGCGTCTTCTCAGTTCCATTTCGACATCCGACTCGTCTTGCGGCCACATCGAACGCTGGACAAACACCTAGAAGGCCAAACTTCACGCTTATGCTAAATACCGGTCATGTCAATGAAATATTGTACAATGTAGTGTGATTTAGACTTTGCACTAGGTAATAATTGCTGTAAGCTATTTTAAAACATTTCTAGCTAGTTAAATACTTACGCAGACCTATTTTAGACCTTTACGAAAACACTGAATACTATTATATTAAAGAACAATACATGTTTAAAAATTATTTTAAGGGTCTTCCCTTTTATTTTCATTCTTATACTTTGTTGATCAAGACTTTGTTAAATATTATATCTACGACTATCAACTTTAAAACGAATATATAACTCAAATATAAAACAATTTGTAGATAGTATCCAGTGTTTTCATTTTCGATCGCACATGGACTATTTTCGCTAAACAATAATATACAGTGTAAAGCTTTGCACTGAAACTGATTAATTGGGAAACTTCAGCAGACATTTAATAGTTGTTGGTGTCAATAGACCTTCGGAACCTCTAACCAGCTCTTGCAGTAGGCGTTTGGGTCGTCTCGCCACCATATCCTAGGCCAGCTCGGATCCTCAGCCACTTTGTGGTGCCCAACGGTCACTGTACCACGGCTCGACTTGATCTTCCCAACCCTATTTTAGCCTGGCAGCCTTTTTTCCCGTGTCAAAGTGTATGATCCCAGTTTTTGAGCGCAGCGTGGCATATCTTATTCTGAATGGCATTGAGGGGACACCATATTACAAAGTAGCTGTGTCCGCGACTTCGTTCGCGTGGATGTCAGAAAAAATAAGTCACGGATAAAGTGCACATACGTAGGTACAGTCAACAGTCTACATTCTTTGACCCCTTTTAGAAATCTTCTATACTTATAATAAATCTGTAGAGAGGTCAATTCTGTACAAGGAATATATTTTCAAAATAACTATCAGGGGGTGATTAGTGATCGATACTGGTGCCAAAAACGCAATCAGTAAAATTTTTGTCTGTCTGTCTGTCTGTCTTTCTGTCTGTCTGTCTGTCTGTATGTTCTTTATAGAAACAAAAACTACTCGACCGATTTTAACGAAACTTGGTGCAATTATTCTTCATACTCCTGGGCAGGTTATAGTATACATTTCATCACGCTACAATCGATAGGAGCAGAGCAGTGAAGGAAAATGTTGGGAAAACGGGAGAAGTTACTCCATTTTTTAAGCTTTCGTCGCGTGTGTAGCCTTAATGGTTAAAGTTACATAGAAATCATGTATTACGGAAATGTTTTACATAAAATTATCTAAAAAATGTCCTAAACAGCATATGTCTATATTTTATGGTTTACTCACAATAACACGTGTAACTGTGATGACCGATAGCTTAGCAGCTCGGCGCTTTCTGATTATTTGTATGAAACTTTGTCAATTTTAAACTGATCGGGCTGAGAGTTTCAAAATCGGGGGTAAAGTAACTATTCCACGCGGACGAAGTCGCTGGCAGAAGCTAGTAAGAAATAAAAAGGTTACACAGGACACCTCTTTCGTTTAAAATACCGACCATGCAGCCTTGATATCTCCTGGTACTTCGAATCCAGTTGATACTTGATTTCACACTACTTCAAATGAATTTATACCTAATACTGACCGGTAAACCAAATTGAAACAATTTTCCAAAACGATTTTTTTACGACTTAGAAGATTTGGAGAAGCTCCTGGCTAAATAATACAAGACTCGATATTCTAGGTTAAGCAACGCTTGCCGAGGTCGGTCTGTGGATGGGTGACCATCTGAACATACCAAAACTCCTCCGAGCCTCGGAAAGGACGTTTAGCCGTTGATCCCGGCTGTCATTTGAAAATCTTTGGCTGTCGTTACGGATGGTACCGTATTACTCAGTTGGTGGATAAAATACTAAAGCCGACCCCAATCTAAACACATCAAAAGTATCTAGGGATCAACATATATTTTTGCAATAACTTTTCTCCTGATTGATATTAATTAAAATTTTCTTTAAGGATTCATCAAATAAAGTGTTTTCGTTTGTCACAGTAACGATAAACCAAGTCACCTTTGCATTAATAAAGAAATTTGCCATTTTCCTAATAAAGGGATTTTTGACATTTGAACCACTAACATTAAAGTTCGAAAAAAAGACTGAAATAACAGTTTTCTTTAAAATTTTATTGGGTAACTTAAACAATTAATAATCCGTGTTTCTACCGCGAACACTAACAACACAAGAACATCGGTTTGGCATACTCAAAATGAGTTCATCCAAATCACGCTGTGGAATGGCCGCCCATGTTCGTTGCAACAACAAAAAAAGGTCTTCTTGCGACTGGATACCCTCCATATTCGGCAGAGCTCTTCTCTGTAGCATATCCCATGCATGCTCAATCGGGTTCAAGTCTGGCGACTGAGCAGGCCAGGGCAGGACATTGATGTTAGCTGCGGCGAGAGTCTGTCTTACAACTCTTGCGGTGTGCGGTCGTGCATTATCATGCATTAACTGAAATAAGGGACCGATTTGCACTTGTAGAGGAACGATGACGTCTGATACAATCGTCTCAGCATAAATTTGAGCGTTGAGGTTGCCTCTGATCCAAATCAACTCAGTTCTTCCGCCGATCCAAATACCCGCCCATACTATGATGGTTCCACCACTATAAGGATGGACTTCCTGGCAGGATTTTAATCGCTGTTGGCGTCCAGGGGTTCTCCAGTGTCGTATACGTCTTGTATCCGGTCTCATACCAAAACGAGACTCATCAGAAAAGCACACGAAACGCCATTGTTCTTCTGCCCAATTTCTGTGTTCAAGAGCCCATTGATATCGAATCCTACGATTGTGCATTGCTATAGGTGGTACCCGTAGCGGTCTTCGGGAATGAAGGTTCACTTCATGCAAGCGGTTTCTGACTGTTTGGTCGCTAATTAAGTTCCCTGAAGAGTGATGAAGCCTCACGGCTAACATCATGGCGGTTATTGTTGGAGCTCTTCGAGTTAAGATTTGAATGTATCGGTCTTGTCTCCGTGTGGTGCAGCGATACCGTCCTCCATGGCGCTCAGCCAAGGTAAGCGAAGAGCTCTGCCGAATATGGAGGGTATCCAGTCGCAAGAAGACCTTTTTTTGTTGTTGCAACGAACATGGGCGGCCATTCCACAGCGTGATTTGGATGAACTCATTTTGAGTATGCCAAACCGATGTTCTTGTGTTGTTAGTGTTCGCGGTAGAAACACGGATTATTAATTGTTTAAGTTACCCAATAAAATTTTAAAGAAAACTGTTATTTCAGTCTTTTTTTCGAACTTTAATGTTAGTGGTTCAAATGTCAAAAATCCCTTTATTAGGAAAATGGCAAATTTCTTTATTAATGCAAAGGTGACTTGGTTTATCGTTACTGTGACAAACGAAAACACTTTATTTGATGAATCCTTAAAGAAAATTTTAATTAATATCAATCAGGAGGAAAGTTATTGCAAAAATATATGTTGATCCCTAGATACTTTTGATGTGTTTAGTTTGAAAAAGGCTAGGCAGATGATGAAGATTTAGAGCACAGATAGACAACCGATATAATAGTAGTTGAACACTCTTGTCTTAGAGCTCCCGATGGGCCTCTCACTGCGCATGGGTGCGAAGCCCCGAATTACGAAACTTACGCTGCCAGATTTTCGTATATACATAATTAAAATCAATATATGCGAAATAAAAACTTTGATTAAAAATATTGATTATGTTTATTGGTTTATAAATTTTGAGATTTGCTTTGCTCTTCCATTGTACCTATGTAAGTTAAAACGGTTAACGGTTTTGTGTAAAAAAAACCTGGATTTACTTACAATGCCCAATAATATTAGTCGCTGGCCTGCCTTGAGGAACTGGCATGGATCAAATGACATATTTGTCCCACCCTTACACAAAATAAGTGATTGGTCGTAGAGTTGCGAACACCAGCCTGACTCATATCGGCTTAATACCATATGTACGTACTATAATCTGTCTAGACTTGTCCCAACTATATTGGAGCCAGTCAAACCGGATCCAGCTAAATACCAGTATTTTACGTGGTGCGACTGCCTACCAGACCTCCACAAACCATTTACTGGGTAACGCGGCACTACCTACTCGGTAAGACTGGTGTCAGATTTTCTGGCTTTGACAATCCATAACGACTGCCGAATATCTAAAAATGACGAATGAAGATGGACGGAGAAATCAGATATGGTCACCCATCCACAGACTAACCTCGGCAAGTGTTGCTTAGCCTTGAAGGTCGACCCGTACGGCTGTTATTCTTTAGCCACGAATGCCGTGTATATACCTACATTACATACCTACCTACTAAGTATTATTTTAAAGACGCTAAGCCATGATTATTACGGCTAAATCTGCGGGTATCGCCGTCGGCTTTCAAATTTAAAGAATTAGCAATCCTATACGTTTGTGACTTAGTCAGCCAAGCAATAATTATGTACAATAAAAAAAAAATCAAATCTCACCATTGAGTTGACTTGTTACAATAATACGTGGTTCGGGAGATATAACGATAAAATAATAAAATATTCACTATTCCTTTACTACGTATTAAGAGTTTCACAAATAACGCAACACTAAATTTTGGTGTATTTCCAGGCATTCGAAATAAAATAACAGGTAATGGTACTAAACTATTACTATTATATATTTCAATAGATGGCGTTGCGTGTATGTGCTTCACGTAATGAAAAGTCATTTCTTCTTGAACACTTTATATTCTAATATCTTTTGATAGAGTGAAGCGATTGTGGTGAAACAAAAACTTAGTTATTCTTCCAGTTACACACAATTAAAAGTTTTCTATATTACTTTTGTACTTCCTACGTGATGCGTGCACACCCAAACAGATAAAAAATTTAAAAATGCTAGAAATGGGTTCTGTTAGTTATTCTTTAACACCCTGGCTATTTTTTTTTAGAAATTTCTGTTATGTACTAAAACTACTCTTCTACAGATTTATTATATGTATAAATACAGATAGATCAACCATAAAAAATATTATTTATTTCATATTACATGCACACAGAGGCGGACTTAATGCGTATGGGCTTTTTTTGTATCTTTATTGTATTGATTGTTAGTTAGTTAGTTTATTAATAGTGTTGTTTTGTATTGTTTTTCTTATTTCATATGAATATGGATCTTGTATGGTCTGCAATAAAGATTTATCATTATTATTATTTTTATTCATATTACATACATAATGATCATTTACACTTTTAAATTTTTATATAAAAATAACAATTAGAAATATAAAAAATAGTAGCTCACCGGTCAGGGCTTACTATTATTATTTTCTGACAGTCAAGCTTTGGGTGATGCAGTGACAAATAGTGGTAGTTGCAATGTGAAAAGAAAACCACAAACGCGATTAATATTTAATTGACGCAAAGATAAACATATATAAATTAGGTAGGTACACATACAATACCATAATATATAGATACTTAAATGAATAAATTAATACGCGAATATACTAGATATTATGAGACTTGTCACGGTGTCGATCGACGTAAAGCGTGACATATCTCTGTCAAAAATGTATGGAGATATAGCGATTGATGTTGAAACGAATTGGCTCTCAGTTTTGAAGAATTTTGTAGAATATCAACTGAATGTCTCTGAGACGATAGACGGGTCCCAACTGCCAAAGATGATTTAGTATAATTCGTAAATAGAATGTCCTAAAGGTCCTATACTAGGAAATTTTCTCAGTTTTATGTTTTGTTTGAAACAAAAACAAAATTTTGAAAACATGATGGTATTCAAAATAATATCTAACAAGTTTGATATTTTTGTTTGAACGCGACACTTCGACATTTTAGTTAAACGAGCGGAGTTGAGCGAGCGTTATTAATATAATTCATTTTAGTGTTCAATGAAATAACCATATTTATTGAATTTATTAACATGAAAGTTAATATCCTAATTCGTAACTCTAATAAATACACAGAGGTTAAATGAAAACTAGTGTGTTAATATAAAGATAATTAATGGTGAAGAGTTTAATCCTACAGATAGAACTGAGTCCTTGGGCATCAGCTGTTTAGTAGGATTTTATGTTCGCACAACTTGACAAAATGTTGTGAACAGCTGTTCAGACTTTTTGGTCCGGACTCCCCCCTCCCCGATTAGGAAGAACAAAGAAAATAAATATTGGACGTATTCAGTCAGTCTATTCTGTTAACGTTTCACCGTGTAAACTTAGCTGGAGTGAGCATGATGAACTGTCATTCGGTAGGTATGGTAAGCTGTTTACAGATTCGGCCTGCAGACTTGCGTGGGACGTCCCAATTAGCAGGGCCAGGTGACCCGTCCCGATGCACCCTTGATATTGCACTAACTTCTGTAGTCTGCACTTTAATTGATTTTTTAAAATTAAAAACGAATACATCTGTACTCTCTATGCTCTTACTATATATACAAATGCTTTCTCTTTGGACCCATGCGAAACCCCACGTTTTAAGCTTGGCTTTAGATGCTTCTTAAATTTTCGAGTTCGCTTCGCCCGCCCTAGCGACCAACAGTCTCCTATTTCTAAAAGTTTTTTTTTTTGCGTGAGTTCACGATGTAACTGCTGTTTCTGTAATAAATCAATGGTGAAAATAAAACTTTACATAGGTCGAGGCGGGGTGCTAATATGTTTGACCTACATTCTCGAACTACAAATTTATAATTATGTAAATGTTTAAAAGAAACCCTCAACTACAAAGCTACGAAATGGATTGCAAACATTAACGAGTTCACCTCGCTCACTCTCGCACTAAAATATCATCTATAGAATTTTTAAAAGTATACCTTTTTTTTTTTTTTTTTTTTTTTTGGATGGGAAATCATCAAATGACTTCTCCCGCTCTGGGCGGAGCGGAAGGGAGTGTCAGACTCTTACTGACTAAAACCCACCCGTGTTCCTGCTTGTGCCCTTTGCGTTCCAGGGCCGCGGTGACTCTTTCGAACAAATTCCGCAACCCTAGCAGGCACTGACCCTATGGGGCCCCGTCTTCTTTGCTGACGGCTCTTTGAGGCGCGCGTGGAACACGACGCGCCGTCGACTCGGGCCTGGTTGCTATCGGACGGCGAGCCACCCATAGCTCGCCATCCGCAGGCCCGCGCCTACGGTGGCCGGGAATCGCCCTGCGTTTCCCGACGCCCGGGGCGTCTTCTCCTGTTGCGGCGGCTGGATAGAGGGGCTTCCCTCTCTCGCACGCGCTCCGCCTCCTCCTTCGCTAGCATTACTGCTTCGCAGAAGGAGGCGGCCGCCTCCCATGCCTCCTCGCTCCCGACCATGGCTTGAACCAGGGCCGGACGCGAGAGGTCGCCGCCGCCGATCGCCTCGATGAGGACACGGCGGTGCTCCGCCCAGGCAGGGCAGACCTCCACCGTGTGCTCCACCGTGTCCTCCGGGCGATCCACACAGTGATGACACCCGGACGTGTCCTCCCGCTGGATCCGACACAGGTACCTCCCGAAACAGCCGTGTCCGGTGAGCACCTGTGTCAGGCGGAAGGTGAGGACGCCGTGGCGTCTCTCTAACCACTCCTCAAAGAGGGGACTTATCGCCGCAATGGCGGCGTGCCCAGCGCTGGGTTGCAGCAGTCGCTGTCTCCATACCTCCGTGAGATCCCGCCGGAGCTCCGTCCGCTGCGCAGCAATCTGCCGCGGCAGCAGAGTTTCGCCCCGGCGTAGCGCCTCCACGCGCAACGCGTAGACGTGCGCGAGGGCTCTCGCCTCTAGATCCCACGGCAGCAATCCGGCAAGGAGGTTCGCCGCCTCGCCGGAGACCGTGCGGTATCCCCGGATCAACCGGATGGCCATGACCCTCTGGGCCGAGACCAGGTGGCGCGCTGGCAGTCGCCTCAGCGACAGCGCCCACACCGGGGCCCCGTAAAGGGCCATGGACCGCACGATCCCCGCGTACAGCCTCCGGCAGGAGGCGTTTGGTCCCCCTAGGTTGGGCAAGAGCCGCTTGAGCGCAGCCCCGGCCCGCCCCAGTTTGGGAGCCAAACGGCGGAAGTGCTCCGCAAAGTTCCACCGGCTGTCGAGGACGAGACCCAAGTAGCTCATCGTCGACCCGACGCCGATGCAAACCCCTCCCACCGTTATCTGGGATCCCGATGGTGGCCGGTTCCGAGGGCCGTGAAAACACATGGCCTCGGACTTGTGTAGGGCCACCTCGAGACCCAGTTGCCGGATCCTCCCAACGACTGCTGCAACCCCGCGTGTCATCAGGTCGACCGCCGCCTGGTGCGACCCCCCCTGCGCCAGAACCAGCGTGTCGTCAGCGTAGCAAACAACACTGACGCCGCAAGGGAGGTCGCCGCGCAGCACCCAGTCGTAACCGATGTCCCACAGGAGCGGCCCCAGAACCGAACCCTGTGGAACACCGCACGACATCTCTCGCCGATTCCACTCTCCCCGGTGACCGGGGTAGATGACGGCTCTATCCGTCAAGTAGTCCTCGACCACGCGACAGAGGTAGGTTGGCACTCGGTGATACCGGAGTGCCTCCCCGATGCAACTCCAAGGCAGGGTGTTGAACGCGTTGGCGATGTCAAGAGACACCGCCACCACCACCCCGCCCCGGGAAATCGCCTCCCCCGTCGTGAGGGCTCTCACGCGCATGATGGCGTCCACCGTCGAGCGCCCCGCGCGGAAACCGAACTGGTTCTCCGCCAGATCCGGCCCAACTCTCACCAAGTGCTTGACGAGGCGGTTTGCAATGACTCTTTCAAAGAGCTTGCCCACCTCGTCGAGCAGCACGATGGGCCGGTATGCGGACGGAGAGTCCGCAGGGCGCCCTGGCTTCGCAATGAGGACCAGTTTCCCCGTCTTCCAGCGACGTGGGAACTGGCCCCTCTCCAAGCATGCGCTTAGGAGCCCACGTAGTCGAGGCCCGAGAGCCTCCGAGGCCAGGACCCAGGCTTTCCCAGGTAAGCCATCGGGTCCTGGGGCGGTATTTTTGGCCTTCAGCCTGTTAACCGCCGCTCTCAGGTCTACCTCGGCCACCTCCGGAGTATCGTCGTCGTCGTTGCCGTCGTCGGTGTGGTCCGCATCGGGCACCACGGGTAGCGGAGCCATAGGCGGGGGAGCATGGTCCCCTCGCGTAGGGAACAGAGCGCTCACCACGTCCTCCACCAGCTGGGGCCGGAGACTCTGCGTCAACGGGGGGGCCCAGGTGCGGAGTTTGTTCCGCACCATTTTGTAGGGTCTTCCCCACGGGTCCCCGTCCAGAGACTCCAGCAGCTCTTTGCGAGCCAGATCCCTGGCCCGCAAGATCCCCGCTTGGAGGGCGGTCTTCGCCGCTCTGTACACCTCGTACAGCTCCGCCTCCCTGGCCTGCGCATCCGGAGGGCGGATGCGGAGCCGGCGATGTCTGGTGTACGGGTGACGCGCAGCAACGCACGCTTCTCGAAGCGAAGTCAGCTCGCGCGACCACCAGTACACCTGACGGCGGGCACGTCCTGGCCGGACCCGGGGCATTGCCACGTCGCATATTTCCGACATGGTCTCCCGGAACCGCTCCGCCTCGTCGTTGATGTCAGCAGGCCTGTCCGGTGGTGACACCCAGGCCTGCACGATCGAGGCTTCCAGGAGAAGCTCCCGGTCCAGCTGCTTCAGCGCCCACCGCGGACCACTCGGGGTCTGTCGGACCGGCGCGCTTGAGGTCTGGGCGGAGACGTCGAACCGGATATACCGGTGATCGGAATAGGTCTCCACCTCCTCCACAACGCGCCAGTCGACGACACGCGGTGACAGAGCGGGGCTGGCGAACGAAATGTCCACCACGGAGTCACCCCGCATCCGCACACACGTGGGGACAGAACCCCGATTTAGGACGACCAGGCCTGTCTCCAGAGCCCAGTCCTCCACCATCCTACCCCGCACGTTCGTATAACGGGAACCCCAAGCCAAGTTCTTGGCATTGAAGTCCCCGAGAACAATCACGGGGAGGGGACGATACCCGACGACGACGATACGCAGCTCCCTAAGGGAGTTGTGGAATTCGGCGAGAGTTCGGTTCGGGGAGAAGTAGACTCCCACTACTACAATCTCCCCGAACCGTGCTGCTACGCACCCCTGTCCTCTCCTAACGCACTCAAGGGACGGGGTACCGGCGGCGGCCGACGAAATAAGGGCCACTGAGCCGTCCAGGTCCTTTACCCAGTCATCCCTGGGCGGGACGTAGTACGGCTCAGCGACCACGGCGATATTGATCAACCACTGCGCCATGCTCTGGACCAACAGGTCCTGAGCGGCGGCGCAGTGGTTGATGTTCGCCTGGAGGAGGCGTAATGGAGCCGTTATTGGCATTCCATTTCGGCCTCCTCCCGGGCACCCTTAGTGGGCTCCGGTGTAGCAGCCGCCGCTGTCGCGGCGGCTACATTGACTGCGGTGGCAGCGGCGGCGACGGATGCGGCGGCTGGCACGGAGACGGCGGGTGAGGGTCTCTTACCCCCGGCTTTTGTGGGTGGAGGGCAGGCTTTGCCCCCAGCCCAGTGCTCGGCTGGCTTGCCAGCTGCCGCACATGCAGTGCAGTGCGGCGCGGCGTTGCAGGAGCCAGCCCTGTGACCGGGCTGACCGCAGCGGAAGCAGAGCTCACTGCGGTCAACCTCCGAGGTGCAACACGCCCCCGTGTGGTTCCCCACTTGGCAGCGGAAGCACCTCAGAGGCCTGGGCTCCAGCAGCTTCACCTGCGCCGACACCCAGCCCACCAGAAGTCTTCGACCCTCAGTGATCTTCTTGGCCGCCGTCACGGGGCAGCTCACCACTACGGTGCGCATGCCCGTGTAGTCAGGACGTATGGTGCCTGCCTTAACTTGCTCGGCAGAGCACCCTCCCGTCCTGACCACGGCGGCCACGACCTCCTCCTCCGTGACGGAGTCGTCCAGGCCCAAGATGCGCATATCAGCGCATTTGGTGGGCCTGGACACTCGGGCATCTTCCGCGTTCAAGGACGCCCTGAGCCTCTCGGCCAGAGCGTCTGCGGTTGGGCCGCTGGCTTCCCCGGGGATCTCCAGCATACGGGCACCAGTCATGGTTACCCGCAGCCGGAGGCCCCCGACGATGCCGAGCTCCCGGAGGTCTACCGTCTCCTTTGCCTTAGTTAGTAAGTCGCCGTACGACACGCCCCTCTTGACCGCGTCTGGCTGTAGCGTTAGCACTACAGCTGCGGTCTTTGGGGCGCGGAGCATCGCGGCGACGCGTCGCTCCTTTTGCCGCCGTTTTCGCGCCCGTTTCTTGGCCGCCCTGGCTGCCTTGCCCGCCTTCTTCTTCTCCCCGACCACTTGCCAACCGGCTTCGGCAGAGGAGTTGGAAGGCGGGTCGGAAGATGAGGGCTGCACTGCCGGCGCTGGAGCCTGCGCCGCCTGTGCAGCCGCTCCGCCCTTCTTTTGCTTGGCCGGCCCCGGTTTACCCGATGCCGGCTTTGCAGGTGCCGACTTCGTCGGCCCGGCCCCTGCGTTGGCCTGGCCGGACGTACCCGGCTTGGCAGCCACGGCGGCCGCGTACGAGGCCGCCTTCTTGCCCTGGGTCTTTTGGTCCGCCGCTAGTGGGGGGCGCAGAACGATGCCCTCCAGGGCGGAAAACCGTTCCCGGAAGGCGGCCAGCTCCTGCCGCACCAGGTCCAGCACCTGGTTCTCAGGCGCCGGACCCGGCGCAGGCAAGGGCCGGCTTTGCCCCTGCTTTTGCCCCCCTGGAGGCTGTAGCGGCCCCCGTGAACCGGCTCCTCGGAGACTGGCCAGGTCCGCTCGGAGCTTCTCATTCTCCTTATGGAGAAGCTCCGTGGTGGCCGCCAAGCGGGCGACCTCCTTCCGCAGTTTGGACGTTTCGTCCGTCGCAGGCCTGCGGAAGGTGGCCTCCGCTGCCTCCAGGATAGAGGCCGCCGCCTCGCTTATGGCCCTGTTCTTGGACGCTATCGTCCTCTTCAGGGTCACAGCGCGGACAACGGCCTCAACGGCCTCCGCGAACCCGGCCTTTCGGTCGGGGGCACCAGCGGCTTCCGACTCGCTACCCGAAGACCCCGAGAGAGGTCTGGGATCACTCATCCCGGGGTGCCGCCCCTCCTCGGCGAGCTTCGCCGTTCGACGAGCCTCCTGGGCGGCGAGCCGTCGCCCCTTGCCTCCCCGACCTTTACCTCGCTTACTGGTGGGGACCTTGCGAGCTGAGGCCAGCTCTCCCTCAGAAGACGACCCCTGGTCATCCTCCGGTCTCGGACGCTTCCGGAAGAACGTATTGTTCTCCGCAGCCCCCGCAACCTCCCCACCAGTATTCTCCTCGCTCATCGCGGCAGGTGCGGAGTCAGAATCCGACTCCGCACTTTTCCCGCGCCCGAGCGACGGCTTCCTCCAAAGCTTGGAAGGTCGTGCGCCCTGCAACAATATCTCCTCCATGGGCTTGGAGCCGGAGGGTCCTTGGTCATCCTTTTTTTCCTCGTTCATCGTAGTCCGTTTGTCAAGCATATGGTCGTTGGTTGTGTCCGAAAGGACAGATGGATGGCGTTTGTTGCCCACCCCAGAATACGGAGGGCAGCCCGCCGAAGCGGGGTGGGATTCCCCGACTGCTGAGCAGTCGGGACCCACCTGGGGACTTATTTCGCAAATGCCTGGGTCCATGATTTCCTTTAAAGGGTGCGGTCCCTGTATTCTCCGCCCCGTCTCAGGGCCTCCTCTCCTCCCCTCACCTCACTGCTCGCTCGCTGCTCCCACAGTCACGTCTGATGATCAGACGCGTACCAGAGAGCAGCGAGCAAGCCTGACACGCACACCGTCCGCAGACACAAACACTGTTCAGGTCTCCGAACGGTGTGCCCCTCGTGTGTCTCTCTTTGTCTGATCCCTCACTTGCGACCTTCCGGCATGAGTGGCTCTACCGGGAAAGCTCGCAAGATCATTGGGACGCGCAAGCCCCACCACGACGGCAACGTGGAGACACATTCGGTGGGGTTAAAAGTATACCTGGACTTGAAATTTTTCGAACTCGCTCTTTCAAAACTACTTAGTAGTACATTTTTTAAAGCTGGCTTTATTGGCAAAAGGGGGACCTTTTGCCAATAATCGGACAGGTCCACTCTAATTAATTTATGATTCGGTTTGATTTTTCAGACACGAGGTAATCCGCATGGTAATTTTTTTTTCGGACTTTATTTAGGCGTTTCTTCCCCTAGTCGTCGAATGAGTAAACCCACCTCTTCAAGTTTTGTAATTATTTCTTATTGACACTTATTTGGTACATAATTATATGGAATTCCTTTTGCATTCTTCTAATGCTTCCATGGAACAACAGTTTACATGACTGAGGCCACGTTTGGTTGACATTTTGTATTTGTCCAATTGCATCACACCGATCAGTAGGCTACTAATGAGATGACTTATAAAATATTTAACAGTGTTTTTCCATTTGTATTTTGTCGCTCAATGACATTACGAATATTATGTAGGTCAGTTAATCTTTCGTGAATTATTTAATTAAGATTTGTTTTACTAATTAGGAAAAATTATGGACACGGTCTTGAAGCTACAATACGAGTTATTTCAGTTGATTGCAACGCAGAAATGTATCATTTTGACCGTAAACTAGTATCTACACGTTTACGTGAGCTCAACTGCGCGGAAAAAAAACTAGTTACATTACTTGTTATTTGCTGCAATCCGTAATATGTTCCTTATTAGCACATGAGATCAGTATTGGTTAAATACTTACCTATTTAAAAAAAGAACTATAGGTACATCCATTTATACACGACATACTAGGTACCTAAGTGACTAAATACTTGTTAAAATATCTTTTAGGCCGTAGGCTGTGTGTATTCCATCAGAAATTCATGTTTGGCAATTGATGTCTATTTCGATACAAACCAATAAGTATGATGAGATGAATATGGTACAAGGGTAAGATTATGAAGACGTTTGTGTGATACGATGAATCAACAAATTTCCGAAGTCTAACTTTACTTTATTCCGCTATCTTTCCTCATTTAATTGTAGCTACTACTTGTGTATTGTTAATGTATTGAATAATTAATTTGTTAATGAAGCATAAAAAAAGATTACAATAATTTATTAATTTATTCTACTGCATTAAATAATGGCACTAAAAACGCTCTCGATTGTGTAGAATGTATCGCAAAAATAATATCGTCCTTGACTTTACCTACCTGCTGTTTCGAATGCATTGACAGTGACCTTGATGTAATATTGATAATATAGCATGAAGCGGCAATTTTCTCGGTGTTAATACGATAGCAAAACATGGGGTTTTAACTATGCGGCAATGCATGGTATGCTAAGTACTAGTCATTGACACATGAAGAGCACAGCTCGTGAACTTTGAAGATCTTAAGTCAACTTAGAACTACGCTTTACTATTTATATTTTTATTTTATTTTATCTGCAAACAGAGGTTTACTTTCAATTTGGAATGGTTATTATTGTAAAGATCAAGAGGAACTGCATGTGATACCTATATACCAGTAGGTATTGGGTAAATTGTCCTTCCTTTTTAAAATTGATGTTGGTACCAATTAAAAGATATAGACAGCTTTAGAAGCACTTTAAGATAAAAGTATGAAAATTAAATAAAAACTTTTTATCAAAAAATACATTGAACAAAAAAATAAATACAAAAAAAAAACAACAATAAAAACTTTAATTTCGGAAGTCAAAAAACGAAGAATCAGTGAAAACATCGATTTCCGAATTTTAATTAATAGCTATTATTCCCAAAAGGACTGGTTGCGCTATATGCTGCTGTACAATTACTTCGTGCGCCAACGGAGTTCAAGTTCAGAACAGCTAACGGTTAAATATCTCACTATAATAGATTTGATTAATTTTAAGTTGAGAAAGTCACTGGTTTATCTTTGAAGTTCAACGTCCAATGCAAATGCAATATAGCTATAACTAAACCCAATGGAAATGTAATCATCAATATTGGTTCATAAACAATAAAGTTATTCCCAAATAGATAACTACATAAACATGGAAATTTAACATAATTGGTGAGCTAAGGGTGTAACAGGCTGACTCGTACACATCTGCGTACCCCTTCACAGCGTGCATGAGTTTATTTAATGAACTGATAAACAATAAACAGACATGCGGTTTGAAGAGTTCTTCATCAAATCTTTACAAAATTAAAATGGTCCGGAAAATTACTCTTTCAAAAAAAAACATCATTCAAATCGGTTGTAAATTGGTGAAAATATCGTTGAAACAACAAACAAAAAAAACGTCGTTCGAAGAGAGAAACTCCTCCTTTTTTGAAGTCGGTTAAAATAACCGGTGAATACGAACAAAAGGGACGTCACGCCGGTGCTAGTGCGTGAGGTTTCCTTGAACCCTATGCAATGCGCCGCCGATCGCCCTCCTCCGAGTCTCCGGAGTGCAATCTATAAAAGGACTGGGCACCAGCTCATTGTCATCGTATGTCAGTGGTAGCTGCAGTGCTGTGTTGTGTGTCCGTTAACTAATCGCTAAGGTATTTGCGTTTTTTATTTTTGCACGCATCTGTGTTTAGTGGCTGGTTTTCTTTTAAAGTGCGCAGGGGTAGGGCGAAAGTAGTCCCTATGGACAGTGATATATTTTTAAATCAGTACCTAATATATTTTTGCAATACCGGTGTTATTTACTCCCTATCATGATGCAACAATTAAAGCCTAGGGATATTGATGGCTCATTTATATTCGATATTTGACACACCTAAAGCCCATGTGTCGGTTAGTATAATAATTATGATTCCACAAATGAATTATTCATTACACTTATCTATTATTTAATGTCGGGTTTTGACATCATTATTTCGGTATTTATTTGAATATAGCTGGAAATTAATGCCAGTTCTGAAATGTTACTCGTTTTCATAATTTAAAATTGTTTTGTCACTGGTTACCATTCTGTAGATCGATTCCCGTTGATACCTACTTAAATGTTACAAAACTGGACAAGTTCCGGACAGATACCGAGTGCGAGCGTTCCTTAAAAATACGGTAACCGTCCCTCTGGTAGTTTCGTCGGTATATATCCAGTATTTTGGCGAGCATCAGTCGCTAGGTAGCGAAGCAAATGTTTTCTCGCCGGCTCAGGCTCGCGGCAGCCGCAACCGGATCGCCGAGGAGATGGCTAGGAAATGTTGAACGAAAACCAAATAGAAATGTCTCAATTTCCGTTGGAACGCTTCTTACCGGAATTGCAACATTTCTTTTACAAGAAAATTTTGTACGTTTAGATAAATTTAAAAGAAATGACAAAATAATATTCATGTACATTTCATAATGTTTTTCCATCAAATATCAAGTACCTTACTTAGCCTCGTACTGGGTAGGTACTTGTCTTTCTCATTTCGTAACGTTAGTAAGCATTTACTCGATTCATATCGACGCTTCTTAGTAATCCCGATCACAGTCAACTGTCTCTAATTAACATAGATTAAGAACAATCGATAGGTAGTGTAGACGAAGACACCTGTTTGTTTTCGAGTATTTTTTTTTCAACGCTTTTTTTTAATAAAAAAAAAGAGAATGTATAATCCGGATCTAGTTTATGATTATTTTAAGTTAGAGCAATAAACAACCGAAGGACACCCATCGACAGGAATCGTCAGAAAAATGCTCAAATCTCTGTTTTTACTTTTATTTATTTAATCTTTATATACAATAGTGGTACATGGGCGGACTTAATGCAACAAGGCATTCTCTACCAGTTAACCTTTGGGTTAAAAAGACAACACTGTGGTAGGTGTACAACAAATAAATAAAATACAAAATATATAGAGACTTTTCCAGATAAGGCTGCTTTGTGTATTAATAGCTCCATTTATAAAGTCTGAGGAAGAACAGGCATTGAATAAGCAACTTAAACAGGGCTAATGTCCACTTACGGTTCATTAACATAGACGACTTGCTAATATGTTAGTAGGAGCAGTTTGTCCATGAAGTTGTTTATCTGGGGTCTGACATAAGAATGGAACCCATGGTTTCCATTCTTAGGTCAGACTTAAATAAAATTAAACACACAAAGTATATTTCAGATTCTAAAAAGAAGACAGATTTAAGTAGCTAGAAAGAAGAGTTAGCGTAATTATATAAACAAAATGAAATGCTCTTTCTCCTAAACTACTCAGCAGATACTGAATTCAGTCAATTAAGATTTATAAACGGAATTTAAGTATAAATACCATTCACCGCGAAATATCCAAGAACTGATCTAGCAATTTACAGTAAAACAACAAAACAAAGGATATTTAAATTATTATTACGCCGTACGATTAAAAACACGGTACTTTGGCAGAGAACACAGTCTGCTCTATAAGGCAAAGATATTTTATGTTTAACTGACCATGTTGAAGAAAACTTGTCGACTCAACCGATATTGTTCTAATGTACTCATAACTATTATTTTGTTCCTAAATATAAATGTTATTGCTCCTCCTATGATATTGTTATCCACGTTTCGAGGCTTCATTAGTGGCGAAGAGGTATTCCATGAAGCACACCCAAACGAAGCACACCCAGACGAAGATCGAACGAACGAACGAACGAATTCGATCGGACGAAGTCTGGGTGTGCTTCGTTTGGGTGTGCTTCATGGAATACCTCGTGGCGAACTAAATAAATATTATTTATATCGATTGTAGTCCTGTCAGGTGACATTACAACAGAGCGAGGTGTCAACACAAAAAGCAGAATAAAATGTTATGAACAGTAGTTTTAATTCCTGCTTGAAAGTTGTTTTGGTCCTGACATCATAGTAAACAACACATTTAGTTATTTTTGATCGTCCTAGGAACATTAAATACATAGTTTTAGGGTAAATAAAGTGTGACGGCAATTCAACAGTGCAACAATTTTAGTTTAGGTACTATTCATATTTAGAAATTTCCATAAACAAGGGTTCTTTTACAATCCACAGAATCAATTATGCAGACCTCAACAGTCGTAGTGCTCTTGTGCCTGATCGTGGCGGTGGCGGCGCGCGCGACACAGGAGCTGGCGCCCGTGGACGCGCAGGAGTCGCTACTTGACACTCCCACGCACGACACGAGCCCCAGGACCAAGAGAGGCCTGCTGCTGCTGAAAAAGAAGTTACTCCTGGGTGAGTACTTCTTTAAAGGTGTTAGAAGTGGGTATTTTGGAGAAGTAGGAGGCGCTGTTTGTAACTGACGTCCATTTTTTGACAAAAGAAAAATATTTTATGAAACGACGTGTGTTTTAATGAGTTTTGTGTGACCTTACAGTGTGTTTTAAAATACGACAGGTTATCGGGGGTTAGTCAGTTAAACTTAACAAAGTTCAGGGAAGTTATTAGTGAAGCAATGTCTACATCTCTTTTTACTCGACTCTCCTATCGCAGGTTTGCTGGAAGAGATTTCTATAGAAATAAGCATCACCTTTGTACCTATTTTCTGTTTCCTTCTTCTTATTTTTTTTATTAAATGTGTGTGCATAAATTGTTAAATAAATAAATAGGCACTTCCTGAAAGTTTTTTCATCGGAATTCAATAACAAAAATATAATGATGCGGCGTTTTTTATGATAACCTTAGCTAATCCAGATGATGCTGGACTATCATAAAAACAGAAAAGATAAGTATGTGTTTTTGTTTGTAACGAATAGGCCTTAGAAGCCCACGCGAATTCTGTCTGATAGTTCGAAAGGCGTTTCTTAGCATCGAGTTACCCGCGCGCACTGCACACTTTCTGCGGGCTACCACGCAGAAATTAAAAAAAAAACCGATATAGCGACACCCCGTTAACAAATCCAAAGTGCCAATTTATTCACTGTTGCCCACACTAAAATTATATTATTTATTTACTTTTAATTTGTTTTCAGTCGGTTTATATATTCGCAAGCATTAAACTGGAATCAACACGCGTTCTTAAAACCATATCTTTTTTTAAATCTAATTGAAGTCAACTATAGTTCGTGGTATCTCATTCGAAAGCTGTCGAATAACATCATAAAGATTTAAAATTAATTTTATTTTCAGCACATATTTAGGGTATTATTGCAATGGGTCGCACTTTCGGTCGTCTAAATGGCAGTAAAATGAATAAATAGTTTTTTTATGAGCGCATGAGTTTCTTGTTGGAATCATGTGTAGTTTCTTGCCACTCTTCGGCTGAAGAAGCTTTCAGGTCTTCTATCGACGCCGGAGTTTAACATCTTCCTCGTATCCACCTTTTCAGCTCGTCTCACATTATGTTCAATCAGATTTAAGTCAAGACTGAAGGCTGGTCAGTCTTGTGTGGGAATCCCGACTTCAGGTACGGTCTAGTAATTGCAATTACTACGGACATTATCATGCCTTAGCAGGAAATCTTCCCCAAAAACCCGGCGTCGGCATAAAAAATATTTTATTTTGCCCTGAAAAATACTTTCCCGATATTACCTTACGGGTAGGAAATAATACGTTGTAGGTTGTTCTATAAAAAAAAATGTTGTTCCTCAACCACGGACAATATTCTAATAAATAGTTAAATAATGAAATTCTTAATCGTCAGTGGTGCGACTACTTTTAAAAGGCCAACGAAGAGATGGCGATACAATGAGGTCGGCTCGGAATAGAATTATAAATGAATAGTGATTTTATAAGATAAGAAATCGGTTAGGTTTTTAGCTGAATAAGGTCATTTTCTACATTTACAAGCAGTTCTCATAAAATCCATCTAATTCATCACGCCATGAAATTGAAAATGTTAAAATACTTCGGACTTTACACACACAATCTCAAAAGAAACAAATTAAAAAATATCGAGAATATTTCTTCTCATCGTGTATTGCTTTAGAATTTAGTAAGAGCATCAAGTTAAAAAGCATAAATGAAAATATCAGATCTCTATTAAAGGTTTGTCACAAGAGAGCGGTGGTTAATAGGCTGAAGGCCAAAAATACCGCCCGAGGACTCGATGGCTTACCTGGGAAAGCCTGGGTTTTGGCCTCGGAGGCTCTCGGGTCTCGACTACGTGGGCTCCTAAGCGCATGCTTGGAGAGGGGCCAGTTCCCACTTCGCTGGAAGACGGAGAAACTGGTCCTCATTGGGAAGCCAGGGCGCCCTGCGGACTCTCCGTCCACATACCGGCCATCGTGCTGCTCGACGAGGTAGGCAAGCTCTTTGAAAAAGTAATTGCAAACCACTTCGTCAAGCGCCTGACACCTCAGGTGTTTGACGAGGCGGTTTGCAATTACTCTTTATTAGTTTGCGGTTTGCAGTTGGGTCTGGCGGAGAACCAGTTTGTTTTCTGTACGGGGCGCTCAACGGTGGACGCCATCATGCGCGTGAAAGCCCTGACGATGGGAGAGATGATTTCCCGGGGCGGGGTGATCTTGGTGGTGTCTCTTGACATCGCCAACGCCTTCAATTCCTTGACCTGGAGTTGTATTAGGGAGGCACTCCGGTATCACCGGGTGCCTACCTATCTCCGTCGCGTGGTCGAGGACTGCCTGACGGACAGAGCCATCTACCCCGGTCACCGGGGAGAGTGGAATCGGCGAGAAATATTGTGTGGTGTTCCACAGGGTTCGGTTCTGTGGCCGCCCCTGTAGAATATCGGCTACGACTGGGTGCTGCGTGCCGACCTGCCCCGCGGCTCAGTGTGGTCTACTACGCTAACGACACACTGGTTCTGGCGCAAGTGGGGTCGCACCAGGTGGTGGCCGAGTTGATGACACGCGGGGTTGCGATAGTCGTTGACAGAATCCGGCAACTCGTGCGCGACAGCCGGTGGAACATTTCCGACGTTTGGCCCCAAACTGGGGCGGGCCGGGGTTGCCTTCAAGCAGCTCTTGCCCAATCTAGGGGGACCAAACGCCTCCTGCCAGAGGCTGTATCCGGCTCTCTGTATGAGGCCTCCTGTATCGTGCGGTCTATGGCCTTTTGCGAGGCCCCGGTGTGGGCGCTGTCAGTGAAGCGACTGCCAGCGCGCCATCTGGTAGCGTCCCAGAGTGTCATGGCTATTCGGCTGATCTGAGGATACCGCACGGTCTCCGGCGAGGGGGCGAGCCTGCGGGTGGGATCTGGAGGCGAGAGTTCTCCAGCACGTGTACGCGTTGCACCTGGAGGCGCTACGCCAGGGTGAAACTGCTGCTGTGGCAAATTGTTGCGCAGCGGATGGAGCTCCGGGGGGATCTCACATAGGTATGGAGATAGCGACTGTTGCAACCCAGCGCTGGGCACGCCACCATTGCGGTGATAAGTCCCCTCTTTGAGGAATGTTTGGAGAGACGCCACGGCGGCCTCACTTTCAGGAGGTACCTGTTTCGGATCCAGCGGGAGGACACGCCCGGGTGTCAACACAGTGTCGATCACCCGGAAGACATGCTGGAGCATACGGTGGAGGTCTGTCCTGCTTGGGTGGAGCAACGCCGTGTCCTCGTCGAGGCGATCGGCGACGGCGACCTCTCGTGTCCGGCCCTGGTTCAAACCATGGTCCGGAGCGAAGAGGCATGGGGAGCGGTCGCCTCTTTATGGAGAAGCAGTAATGCTAGTGAAGGAGGAAGCGGAACGCGTACGAGAGAGGGAAACCTCACGCTCTTGCCGTCGCAACAGAAGAAGACGCCCCGGGCATCGGGAAACGCAGGGCGATTCCCGGCCACAGAGCCGCGGGCCTGTGGATGGCGAGCAGGACCGGGTTCACGGCACGTCGTGTTCCACGCGTGACTCAAAGAGCTGTCAGCAAAGAAGACGGGGCCCCAAAGGGTCAGTGCCTAGGTTTGTGGAATTTGTTCAAAAGAGTCACCGTAGCCCTGGAACGCAAAGGACACTAGGAGCATCACGGGTGGGTTTAGGTAAGTCAGTAAGAGTCTGACACTCCCTAACGCTCCGCCCAGAGCGGGAGAAGTCATTTGATGGTATCCCATCCAAAAAAAAAAAGATTCTTCAGAAGAAAACATAATTCCCAAAACGACCTTAGTACTAGCTTAACACTTTAATAAACGATTGGACCTATTTAATTGATCCCACCATCGCGTACACTGCCAAAACTACATTATGTTCTATAGTTTTAGAGCTCACATCATGTTAAAATTTGTATGGACGAATCTTAGTTATTTGTTTGATTAAGTAAAGACGGCACTCGTTTTGAATGAGAGCCATTTAAAAAATACATGCTTTTTAATTATTTTTTTAATATAAATGACTTAATGGTTGAAAATGGGTGATATCCAGTTTTGTAAGGAGTTTTAACCGAAGAAGTTGAGCTTTGGAAACTCTTACGATTTTTTCAAAATCAATCTTCATCGGGCTGAACAGGGGAGAAACTTGTCTTCTTCGCAACTCCAGGAACATCCGTAACACGTTTTTTTTGTTAAGTCTCTAATATTTCCCTTATATTACTTATTTCTCTAATATATCCATTTTTTTTTAATGTTACATACTTTGCTACTGTTTAAGTCGTGTCGTTTGCAAACCTCCTAAAATTATTTTAAAAAAATATGGCTTTTTCATCTTTTTTGAATTTGGAATTCGAAAACAAAATAATGTTTTTGATCGGTCGAATAGTTGTATTCTAGCGTCTATTTAAAGGTCACAAGTCGGTTGTAAAAATGGAAATATCAAAGGAAAATATGCGTGCGATAATTTTCTACAGCTTTCAAAGGGGATTAACGCGACTTCAGTACTTTGAGGAGATCACTTCTGTGTTTAGTGATGCAGTACCATGTCTTAGGTCTGTAGAACGCTGTTATTTAGAACTAGCTGACCCGCGCAACTCCGTCTGCATCACATAGATTATAAGAAAGAAAAAAGACGTTTTTTTTTACATTTTACATTGCTGCGCTCCTATGTATCGTAGCGTGCATGTTATATCCTATAGCCTATCCCAGCCTTCCAAATTTCCAATAAATGGGCTATCCAATACAAAAATAATTTTAAAATTTGACCCAAGTAGTTCCTGAGATTATATCGCTCAACCAAACAAACACTTTTGCTAAAATGTATCTACAGACAGTAAATACCTTGCACATCCCTAACATTATGAAAATCATAATCAGCCTTTTAACGTTCCCACTGCTGGGACACAGGCCTCCTCTCTAGGAGAGGGAATGGGCCGTAATCCACCACGCGGGCCCAGTGCGGGTTGGTGAATGTCACATGTCTTCGAATTTTTGGTTCTAGGACATGCCGGTTTCCTCACGATGTTTTCCTTCACCGTTTTTAGAGCAGTGGTGAAGAAATGAACTACACAAAGTAATGCGCGCCTGGCTGGGTTTGAACCCACGACCTACGATTCGTAAGTCGGGGCCGTTACCACTCGGCCACCACTGCTCTCACACGTCAACACGTCTCAACATTATGAAAATAGGAAGACGGTAATACAGGGTACTGACTGCATCACCTCTTCCGATTCGAATTAATAAAAAAACAATCCAAATATCTCATGTTACCTCGGATCAATATTGATGAACAACGACTATTGCGAACGAATAGTTGTTTGTACTCGTAATATTACAAACTAAGAGACTGACGAATCAGTTTGATACTTCAAATAAAAAAAAAATCTTTGATTTTCAATGAGGACAATATACTTATTATTACGGATTCATTCAAATCTCTTTTTCCATTAAGTATACATGTGGTATATGGTTAAATATTTTTATAGGGGTCTTGGTTCGAGTAACAACACATATTTTAATCGATATTTAGCACTAAATGAGGAATGAGAATAAGTGCTGAATGTGCAGCTCATAGCTCAATAATAAAAGCCACACAAGTGTATCTTAAAGGTTAAGCAACGAACGTCGGATCGGAAAGCTAAAGATGGGTGACCGTCTTAACAAACCGGAACTCTTTCGTGCCTCGAAAAACAAGCTAATTCGTTGATCCCGGCTGACATTTGTAGGTCTTTTTGGCAGTCGTTACGGATTGTCAGAAGCCAGAATATCTGACACCAGTCTTGCCAAGACGCACCTTGTTTTCTAGTTACTGGTTTATAGACAAAAGGCTTCACGTAAAACACTGGTATTCAGCTGAATCCGGTTTTACAGTATGCTGACGTTGGGAAAACGCTAGGCTATATTAAATACTAAATGAATCTGTCCTGTATGAATCCAGAGAATCTATGAAATCAAATTCGTTTTTTTGTTTAATATATTATGATCTATACAAATTCTTTGAATGTGTCCTAAACTATTGTAAGAATTGATGACAGTTTTAACATATTTACTCAAAAACTCGAGAAACGGCTTTAGGCTTAATTTCCTTCACCTCTGACTTGTGGATAAGGGAAATGTAAATCCTTCTTTTGTGGACAACGCTATCTATTGACAATGTAGTTGAACTGTCAAAATGCATGCAATATGCAACAAATACATTCATAGGTACTACAATATTCAATTTCTCATTTTTAATTTGCTACATCTTAAATCTAATCCACAACTAAATCTAAAATATGTTCTGGTGTTATTTTTGGGCATTCATTGGTCTTCTTAACTTGGAAAGGTTCGTTCTCTTTGCTCAATAGATGGCGCTGCAAGTTTCAACCTCCCGTAATACAAACAAATTTCTTCTTGAACACTTTTTTTTTTTTAACAAAAACAAAGTTGTAATTTGCGTAACTATGAGTGGTTACGCCAATTTCTTATGTACATATAAAACATGTCTTTATTGGTTTTGTGTTTTTTACGTGATGGCTTCGAAACGTCAGCGCGTCTAAACTTAAAAATTCAATATCTTAGATATTCGCTAGATAAAACTCAATATTTTTAAAAATCTAGCTCTTAAATTAAACTAGTGGTTATTGCGTGATGTTCCCACAAACGCACAGACAAACAGATAAACAGACAAAATGACAATATTTGCATTCTTGTTTTCAATTTTTTTTTCTTATATTTCTCAATTATTTTAATGCAAAAATATCCAATGTACAGACACAGCTCGTCTACGATTTTATTGTATGTGTGTCTGTATGTGACAGTGACAAGCCACGTGAAGGTCGTCCAAAAACCACCATGACGCAAGAGAATGTCGACGCCGTGTGGCAGCTAATTGTCGAAGATCGTCAAGTGACATACAATGAAATGGAGGCAGCCTTGAGCATTTCAGGGACTACTATCCAAAAAATCCTGAACGCACGAAGAGAGAGAACTAAATGCACGAAGAACTCGGCATAAGAAAGTTTTAATCTCTTGTTGGATACCACATTTGCTTAGCGACGACTAAAAAGCTGCCCGTGTTAGATGGTGTCGTAAATCGCAAAACTCTGCAGCGATTCAACCGAGGAGAGTCAAAACACGTTTATGATATGATTAGTGGTGACGAGTCTTGGATATATGCTTACGATCCAGATTCCAAATAGCAGTCAACTGTCTGGGTCTTCCAAGTTAAGCCAAAACCGACCAGTCATACGCTCACAGAGTACTTCAAAAAATCGTTCCTCGTTTGTGGCAAAGGGTGGTCACGTCGCCACTGTTGTATTAGAAGATCGCAAGACGGTTAACGCTGACTGGTTTACCACTGTTTGTTTGCCACAAGTCAACACAGAGTTTCGAAAAAACAACTCAAGACGTCGTATGATACTGTACCATGACAATGCAAGTTCGCACACCGCTCATGGTACAGAGATGTTTTTGAGCACCCAACATGTCGAAATTTTAGATCGGCCCGCCTTGCAGCCCTGACTTGAGCCCTAACGATTTTTTACGTTCCCCAAAATTTCGTTTCAGCTCATCCAAAGAAGCTATTGACGCATACAAATCGGCCATTTTGACTATCGCGTATTAAATATTGTGGAGAATTCTTTGAAAAACAATCAATGGTAATAATCTATTAGATCGTCTATACTTATTTCAAACGACACAACTTAAAAGGCAGTCCTCGTATATTGTTCGTCCTTGTGCATACTACATAGAGACTCGATCAAAACATGTAAACTTATATTTCAAAAGAGTAACGATGGAGTTTCTTGTCCGGTCTTCTCCATAAGAATCTACTTTTTGCGGATGGACAACTAGAGTCACTATAATATTTTTTTATATTCAAGCTGTTTTGACGTTCAAAAGTACCTTTTAATGGTCTAGTTGAAATAAATGAATTGACTTTGACACTACATTTTTTGCCTATACTTTTTACAGTTACCGAGAAAGCACGAAAAATTAGAAAATATTGCGAGAAGTACTATAAGGAGTTCAAACAATGGAAGAAACAATTTGACGAGTTTAAGAAGTACATTAAGAAGATGTAAATCAAATTGCGTGTATATAATACGTTACCTACATATTATGTATGTACATATGTTGCAGTCAAAACTCTTAATCAGTCAAAAGTACAAAAAAGCTAAATCAGTCAAAAGTACTTTTGACCGTATGCTTTAGTCAATAATACTTTTGACTAAAATAACAGTTAAAAGTACTACTAGTGACTAAATGATTCCGTTAAAAGTGGTTTTGACTGGTCGTATCAGTCAAAACTCTTAATAAGGTGGTCAATAAAAATAACGACAAATGCACACATGAACTGTTATATTACTCATTATTAGAAGAGAAGTTTATTAGTGCTGATATTAGAACAAAAATTAGTGACTACAAAAAGAAAGAACGCTTTTTGCAAAGAATTTTAGCGATAGTAGATGTGACAATTTTTAATTGTATTGATGTATGTTTTCTTTGTTTTGATTGTAATGCCAAATGTTTCGTAATGAACGCTTTCACATTTAATAAATATCTTTTTATTCACATCTAACGAGTTAATAGTGCTTTTGACTGATGCTTTATTGCAGTTAAAACTACTTTTGACGAAGAGTGTCAATCAAAAACACTTTTAACCGCAAATTTGCAGTCAAAAGTACTAATAACCAATAATTTTCCGTCAAAACCACTTTTGACCAACCTGTTCAGTCAAAAGTACTTTTGACTGGTTAAGAGTTTTGAATGCAACATATATAATATAATAATACTTAAGTACATTTAACATGATATAAAAAATCCCATAAAATGTTCAAAATTAATTACGGCAATCGTATTCAATAATTCAATAATATAAATATACGTCGCAGGTTTTTCATAAAATTAGGTTTTTGATCAAAAACCTAATGGCCGTTTCAAGGAAATCAAGAGACTAAATTATATTTTACGTAATTATTTCTCGCAAAAATGAATGCGGGTCGCCTTTTTTTTTTTTTGATGGGAAATCATCAAATGACAACTCCCGCCCTGGGTGGAGCGGTAGGGAGTGTCAGTGTCAGACTCTTACTGACTAAAACCCACCCGTGTTCCTCTTGTGCCCTTTGCGTTCCAGGGCCGCGGTAACTCTTTCGAACATATTATTCCGCAACAATGCGGGTCGCATGAGTTGTGTTTTGTGACTGAAGAAGCGGGGAAAGGGCGGGGCGCGCGAGCACAGGCGAAACAAAAGCGGGGGAAGTCGCTAAGTCCCTGTCAACGGAAATGTACATATATCAGATTGATCATAAACCCAAACTAGATCAGGTTTTTGATCAAAAATCTGGATTGTTACAGGTTTATGATGAAATTGATTTTAAAATGCCATCTTCCGGCTTTAACTTAGGTTTTTGATCAAAAACCTAATTTTATGAAAAACCTGCGATATATACATAAAATGGATTTATTTTAATAATTGAATTAATGTGTCATTGCCACGTACATAAAACATAATTCGGCTGGGAAATGATTTAACACGTATCCTTTGTGCTTCACCGTCTTCTCAGGTACACTTGGTATACGAAATATTGATGTAAAATTATGTGAGAACTCATTGTCTACCATTAGCATAGCTGAACTCCGTAGCAAAAAAATTATTGGAAAAATAATACTTGTTAATTACTGTCTAGTTTCAAATAATTGCATTAATTATGCAGGCAGTTAGTTTCTGTTTAATCGGTGGTTTTCATTTGTGAGATGTATAATTATACGTTTAATGTGTTTTGTCTCCAACAAAACACATTAAACGTATAACGTGTATGATTACAGTTTGTATAGGGATTTTTATACTCACAATAAGGTATATTAAAAACCTGTTTTTTTTTTACTATTGTGTGTTTATAAGGTAGGTGCTGATTATGATTTTAGCCGACAAGCCGACTAGCCAATTAGTCGGTTGTAAAGAGGCCCGACTAGACCGATCACGGTTTCGGGGATTTCCGCGACGCTTCGTATTTTCTTTCGCCCGCGAGCGTGTAAATTTCAAAAACGTATCTACTGAAGAGTGGAAGGTACTCAGAAAAAGCATGGAATTCCTGAAGCCATTTAAAGTGATTATTGATTCGTTGGTGAGACGACACAGTGGTGGCATGCGCGTGAGCTGCGCGCGGTACTGAACAGTACTTGGACATTGCAACATTAGTTTATTTTTCTAAAATAAAATATTATTTCTAAAATAAAATTAGCTTAAGTTACTCCTTATTACATCAGCCACCTCCGAGTAAAAATAATCGTCAAAATCGGTCCAGCCATTTCAGAGATTAGCCGGAATAAACAGACAGACAGACAAAAATTGTAAAAAATGTTATTTTGGTGTATGTACCGTATATATTCATATATGCATGTAGTAAAAACAGGTTATTTCAATATTACAAACGGACGCTCCAGTTTTATTTATATGTATGTATAGATGTAGGTATAGATAAATACAAAGTAAGTAGTTGGCGACTAGTCGGCACATCTCTAGTATTTATGAAAGTTACATATTAGTGGATAATGCCTACAGAATTTACGAATGTTTACTGGACAAAACAATCCGGTCTAGACATCGGTGTACAGGTATATGTTGAATAGCCACGGGTTTTATTTTCGCAATAAACCCATCTAACCCGTGCACATCTAAGGTGTACACTCTTAACTGTACACATTGCTCACATCTAAGTGAACAAATTAAAGTCAATATTGTATATGCGTCATTTCCGAATTAGTAGGTTACATTACTCATTCGCATTTTTATTTTTCAATGACCAGACGATATTCCCTACGAGCAGCGTCTATGAAATTAGGAATTGTAGCACCTCGTAGCGCCATGCTACGGGCGTAGACTATTTGAAAGAAATAAACACTGATTCCTCTTACAAGAATGTATTCGCTAAAAACTTTTTAACAAAAAAACTTTTTACAAAAAAATACAACCGACTTTTCCACAAAAAATCAAAAAAGTACAAAATAACTTTAATTTCGGAACTCGGTGATTGTGGTTCCTTTTTCATTTTTTGAACACCGACTTCCGAAATTAAAGTTATTTTGTACTTTTTTGATTTTTTGTGGAAAAGTCGGTTGTATTTTTTTGTAAAAAGTTTTTTATTTTTCACTTTTTAGTGGTACCTAAACCCCCTCCCCTCCCCCCACCTAAACGAACCAATTACATTAGTGTAAAAAAACGCACTGCTCCAATGCAGAGTAAACTAAAAGGTCGTCAATGTAGATATTTTTTTTAGATTTTTGTTAATTTTCCAAAAACCGCTTGTTCGATTTCGATAAAATTTTCATGGGACCATTTGGGAAGTATACCCTTTCCAACAAAAAAAGAATTTTTCAAATTGGTTGGCAAGCGACGGAGTTATGCGCGAACAAACAATAAAAAAAAAAATAAAAAAAACATACAAACATCCGAATTGAGAACCTCCTCCTTTTTTAGAAGTCGATTAAAAATACAACCGACTTTTACACAAAAAATCAAAAAAGTGCAAAATAACTTTAATTTCGGAACTCGGTGTTTGTGGTTGCTTTTTCGTTTTTTGAACACCGACTTCCGAAATTAAAGTTATTTTGCACTTTTTTGATTTTTTGTGTAAAAGTCGGTTGTATTTTTTTGTTAAAAAGTTTTTATTTTACACTTTTTAGTGGTACCTACACCCCCTCCCCTCCCCCACCTAAACGGACCAATCACATTGGTGTAAAAAAAGTACTGCTCCTTTGCAGAGTAAACTAAGAGGTCGTCAATGTAGACAATGTAGATATTTTTTTTTAATTTTTCAAAAACCGCTTGGTTGATTTCGATAAAATTTACATGGGACCATTTGGGAAGTATACCCTTTCCAACAAAAAAAGAATTTTTCAATTCGGTTCACAAGCGACGGAGTTATGCGCGAACAAACATTAAAAAAAAAACATACAAGCATCCGAATTGAGAACCTCCTCCTTTTTTAGAAGTCGGTTAAAAAGACATGGAACATTCTCATTTGCATCGTCTTGCGTAAATGTAAACATGTTTTGGTAGGCAAATCATTATCCCGGTCGTAAGGAGGCGTTAATCCGCTGATGGATGTTCAGTACTCCAAGTCAGGATACGCCCGATAGGCGTCCTCAGACATCCGATGCCGAAATATTCTAAGAGGAATATTGCTACTCGTACGTGTGTTTGTATTTACAATACTTGTATATTTTTGATGAGTAACAATTTTTTAATGTAGCTTTTTTATATATATATATATTTATTTATTTATTAAAACTTTATGCACTAGTAAAAAAAACTGTGCAAAGGCGGACTTAATGCCTTAGGCATTTTCTACCAGTCAACCTTAGGGTAGTGCAGAGACAACATGGCAGGTGCAACTTAAATGGAAAACAAACGGAGAGGAATAATATACAATCATAAATACATAGATACATACATATAAATAAAATTAACAAAGGCGTTGAGAGAAACGAATCCAACGAATACAACTACGAATATAACTAGCTTATGCCCGCGACTTCGTTCGCGTGGAATTCCATACAAAATGTTAACCCCTTTTTCACACCCTTAGGGGACGAATTTTCAAAAATCCTCTTAGCGTATGCCTACGTCATAATATCTACTTGCATGCCAAATTTCAGCCCGATCCGTTCAGTGGTTTGAGCTGTGCGTTGATGTCACTATGTCAGTCAGTCAGTCCCTTTTGAGTTATATAGTTAGTTATATATATTTAGATATAAGATAGATTAGTACACCTAAGACTACCTACAGTACTGTAATTCCTTTTCTCTTTAAAATCCATCCAAAGGTTGTCTTGAAAGGATCTCTTTTAGTGATAAGGCCGCCCATTGTGTCACCGTATGTAATGTTTTCTTCATCTATATTTTCTGTAACTTATATGGAATACATAATAAAGAGTATTTATTCTATTCTGTTTTATCAGAAGAATACTGTTTGCAGTAATTTTTAACAGATGAAGGCCGACTTTTTTAAATTGTAATTCTCGAAACTGATGTCCAATCTCACATGCAAAACACCTACACTGACACCTACTAAATGTGAATCTAACATGCACTAAAAGTAAATCAAAATGTATTGTAAATAAAAATGTATAGGGAAATATATAGGTAGTAGGAACACACATTAATATCGGTATCAGTATCAAATCATTTGATACTGATACCGATAATATATAAATTATATTTTTTTTTACGCCTGATAAATATGTAATAGCTATTATCGTTGATTCATACCATAACTAATAACCATATTTTTTTCCTCACCAGGAGCTCTGGGTCTTAAGGCGGCGAAGGTCGGTGCGGTGGGCGCCGCCGGGGTGGTGGGTGCTCTGGCGCTCAAGGCGAAAGGTGCCAAGGCTGTGGCGCATACGTCATACTACCACCACGGGTAAATATCTTACCAAAACAACTTTACTCTCTCTAGCAAAAATTTTAGATACTAAGTTGGTATCGGGAGCGTCGCAGAATAGTCAGAAGCGGTACCCGTAATATCTTGAAATTTTAACTCTGCTTCAATAACAGGTCTTATTTAAAAATTATCTGTGATGACTCTGAAGCTTTATCGCAGCTTTAAAGCATTATCGCAGTGTCATCACAGTTAAAGATATTACATTCTATAATTTATGGCATCTGACCAAAAACGTTAATCGAGAACAAAAAAAAACTGATATGCGACTATGTAAATGAACGACACCGCAAACAGGGGGGTTGTTTGCGGCGACAGCGAGTTGTTACCAGACAATCAGACATCACAAGACCACCTGCCAGCTCACCTGCGGTGACGTAGACTGTTCTAAGGATATGTTCGCGTCAGCATCGCCGATCACAGCGGCGTCGAGCGATGGCCGTGCCGCCAGCTCACCAAAACCTTCTCGACGATGAAGGTCGGTCCTAAGATGAGGAGAGGAATACTAGATTGCTGCTGACTAGCTTGTGCCCCGCCCATAGTGACTGTGTTGCTCTGACATGCTATGTACGATCCAATGTGAGTGTCATGTCGGTTGTCTTTGTGGCGACAGACGGGAACTGCCTCAGTACAACATAATAACTGAAAATAAATGACGTCACGGTTAGCGTAGTGGTTGAGGGATTGGCTGCTGCACTGTGTGTTGTGGGTTCGACTCCCACACGGAACAAATATTTGTATGGCCTACAGATAGTTGTTCCGGGTCTGGCTGTTTGTGTATGTGAGATTGTATGTTTGTAAACGCACCCACGACACAGGGGAAATTCCTCGTATGGGGCAAAGCTGTTTTCAAAAAAAAAAAAAACTCAGGATGCTGCCTTTGCTTCCTAACTGTGTGACTGTTACAACAAAATGGCTCTCTTATTGACTAAGGCTGATCTAGTGGCGTTGCGCATGGTATTGTAACTAGATACGCAACGATTTCACATTGATGTGACTTTTGCTAACCCTCCGAAGGAACAGAGAAACTTCTTTTTAAAACAGAGGGAGCTGTCCTTCAGGGGTCAAGAAATGTTTAGGTTAGTGTCTCTAACCAGGGTAATGAGCAACTGAGGAGCGCTATGGCTTTAAGTACTTCGTTTGATAGCGAAGAGTTTCAAGCAACACCTACATATACCATCGTCCTTCTTCTTCTCCAGTCGAAGGTGACCCTTAAACAGTTTTTGCCCTTAAGGTGGTCACGTTTATACTATCGTTAAACAGCTACTTCAAGATTCAGATGCAAAATACGGTCGTTTTGGACAGCGCAAGCATTTTGAGGAGGTTCCTTATTCTGGACTTCTAATTGCAAAACATCATTTTGACTATGTTATTTTAATAGACTAGTGAGTTTAGCTTTTTCATTTTGTTTTAATTATTGGGATTGAGGCAGCAAAACATAATCCTAAAATAAAATCCTCGTTTATAGTTTACTTTTTCGAATAATTTGATGTCAAGAGCTTATAGTTAAACGTTTGGGATAACACATTACAGTCAAAACATTACAAACTTACGTGTTTAGTTCTGTCAGGTCTGATTACAAAAAGATAAATATCTCGATCCAACTATGGGTATTCTAAAGTTCCGATTAACTTTCCACTGGTATTTCTCAAAATACTAAAAATATTAGTGTTTCTTGGCGCATAACTAAAATATTGTCATTCCCTGAATTTCTTTCATTGTATTTCGTTATATTTTGAGCAAAAGTATTTTGGATTCTAAACTAAATTTTTGCTATTTGTTTTGTCATTAAACATTATTTTCATCAAGTTTACAATTTTCGCCAGTACACTAGTGCGTCTATAAATCCATTTCTCTCATCAGTAAGCAGAATAGTATAGCAATTCGAGAATTCATTATTGGTTTGTCGTAAGTAATCTATCAAAACATTTCATGTCAATATTTTGCACAGCGTGTGTTCATTTTTGTACGGAACCTCAGACCGCTAAACAACTCCCGTCATGCGTGTCACTAGTGTCCTTTTGAAAGCTCAGTAGTGTAACACCTGTTACTGCAATTTCTAAAACGCCTATTGTTATCAGAATACTTCGGACAGTGGTACGATTGGGACTCAGTCGGCGTAAGGATACGATTCAGTAATTCGCTTTAGCGGTAAATTCGAATCAATAACCATTCTATTTATGGGAATGATTAGTTGAGCGTGATTCCGAATACACTCAAGTTCGCGTTGTCTTATAGTTTAACAAAGATACCACAAAACATGAAAAGGGTACTGTACTCATTATCAGAATACATAATTTGTATTCGCGATGTTAGGGTTCTAATTGTGTGATTGTTATAATGACCCCTCTTTAGGATTATTTCTGCTATTGCCTGTATACGCAATTACAAATTGGCGTTGCAAATGTAACTCTGTTTGCCAAAAATATTTTGCTTCGAAAAACAACCTTATAGGATTTAAGTTTTTGTTAAGTAAACGGTTTTCATGTTGGTTTCTATTATTCAGTATTTTAGGAAAGAAGTATCACACATGATCTTTCAGCAGTTATTGTGGACTTGCTTATCTTGAAAACGAATCCCGGCTATTACTTAGTTGCCAGGTTAACTCCAGTTTCTCAAACAACGCTCGCTCGACGTTGTAAAAATGTCCACAATTCTAATATTATTTAATTAAGTGCATTTTCTCGATGTTCTGATAGCCTAAACTAAACTAAATAAATTTGATTACCTTATCTGCCAAATTAGTTAACGGGAACTTTATTAGGCAGAGAGACAGACCCTAAGTGTCATTATAGTGGGTATAGAATAGGATTGAATAGAATTAGGAGAATTTATTTTGATATTATACATTACGTAGTAGGATATAATTTCTAAAAACTTTCCGCCGCAATTATAGCCATGAGTCGGAAACCGCAACGAAGTCATGTGTTGACTGGCTTACTCCCGAACTATGAAACGAAAGTTAAGACGGACTTCTTTCAGTCATTTTTTAATTTTGAAACGACGTCTTATAATTGAGTTGCGTTGAAGAATGCAACAGTGTGATGCACCGTGTGGTTTATAGCACTGTTTTCATATTGTTTTTTTTTTAATTAATATTATATGTTTGTCGTTATATTTATTTATGTATGTTGTGCAGGGACCTCCCGCTGGTAATCAGGTACTGAGTCGACAGCTTCTCCTAGCTCATAAATAGTCTATGTTTTGAGTAGCAGAGAAGTTTCATGTCAGTATCTATTTTTTAATTTTGCATGAGTAGTTAATTTAGTTGCAGCGAAGCATGAGAATCTGCCACTTAATCACCTCGCCACCAATCATGACTGACAAAAGCACTGGTAATTTGAAACTGAAACTGGTGATTTTATCACCAAACAATCATCGTAAAAAACATAATAATCGAAATATTTTCTTAGTTACAATAATATTTTCGTTATTAGCTGATTGCATAGTTACATTAAGATTAAGAAATAATGTTAGTAACATAACAAAAGTAGTCTACATTTTGTACCTTCAAGCGTTATTGAAAAAAGTTTAATTCCATTTTGTCTAATTGTGTAGTGTGTAGTTCGAGTATGTGTCATAAGGTTTAAATATAACCTTTAGTCTAAACACAAGTATCGAACAGCCTCCAAGATTATGAAAAACAAACAACTTAAAAAATACTGTCATGCTTATCAACACATTGCAAAGGTTTATCTGACTGTCAAGTTGCGAAACCAGTGAATAAATTGAGCAACAAAACGCAATTTTAATAGATTTAGACATGAATGGTTTAATTGACAACAATACTTGATGAATGAATGAAATGTCTTACTGAGTTCGGAGATCGGACTAGGTACCAAGGGAATTCTTTCGACAACTGTAATTTGGGTTTCATAAGGGTTGCAAAACCCTAGTTTAATGAGTGAGATGGGAACAGAGAGCCAATTCTACATTTTTTTAAGCAACGTTCGCATTCGAATTTCAGTCACAATCTGTCAAAAATGTATGGACATTGAGGCTTTTTTGAGAGAATGCGAACGATGTATAAAAAATTGTTGAATTGGCCCTCAGGCCCACAAGTTAATTTTTGCTCAAATTACGTAAGGAACCATTCTAAAACTGGTTAAGACCATGTGACATGTCAAGATCAATATCTGACATACTTACCCAATTTTGTTAAAGAAAAGCAATAATGTGTTTTTTTTTTCTGTTTACTCAGACTTACGTGAAGAATTCGCACATTAGCGGTTTCCCTCAAATTAAGGAAGAATTACATCCAAAAGTATTTGTTACCTTTGACCCTTTTGCGTAAATGTTAATTTGCAATGGTAATGAGGTCGTTTTAATTAGTGTAGTTTTATTAATTAACAACGTTAATAATATATACCGGTATTTCCATATTTCACTATGGTATGTGATCTATGAATAGTTATGGGCACAACCGCCGTCGATTGATTGGCTGATATGAGCGAATAATCCATAGAGTTGTATGGAATGCGGATTCGAAGGTGATAAAACAGTAGAAATAAAGAAATCGTTCATACACGTAACATATATTCTTAGCACATATTATTATTGGGCAGGGGCACGACATTCTTTAATTATTTTGTTTTTCTCAAATCTATCCTTCACGTCAAGCAACTTTTTGTTTTATTTAAGTAGTTAGTTTGCATATGATTTTGGCTTTGCACTGTTTGAGGGTTCTAGCACCTATCTGGTCACATAATTCACTTTAGATCGGTTTTTATTATTTTGTAGTTAGACTTTAAGTAATTATAGTTCTCGTTCCCTGAATCAGTATTAATAGTTCTACTGTATGTCCACTACTTTCTATTTAGTTATTTTAAAGATGGGCAAATAGTTTAAAAAATCAGCGTTTGCTAAACCATTCCAAAAGTAAATTAAAAAATAAAAACCAGCGTTGTTGCACTACATTTCCTTATAGTCTGAATTACTTGCAAAATTTATTGGTGACATCACCCAAAAATGTCGCTGTAGGCTGCCGAAATGGCTATAAACAGGCCGATGTTTCGATGGCAAAGTACTTGATATTAACATAAGGAAACCATAAAGAGATATAGTTACATATACGACGACAAACAGTGATATCCATAGTGTAAACTGTTTAGATTATCATACATAATTTTGCGTTTTTATCTTTCAGTTGGTGATTGTCTACACTTGGGATTTTCTTATAACGCATCGAGTTTGTCTACGTTCTAAGAGAAACCAGGATGGCGTATACAATAGTATTAATTGCGGGGATTTGTTTTAACCTAAGAGGCTTCCTATTTTATGGGTATTTAGATTAAATGGGTCTTGGTGACGAAATATTGAACCTGTTGCTGGCATGGGAGATATTTTAAAGTAAACGTACTGACCCAGATTCATTGAAATGTATTTCGTTAAATATTGGACATAAATTTGCTTTAAGCTTGTTTGTTAAATTGTGAGACAGCTTTGTTGACATCGTAGCTCGTATGTAAGCGAAATAACACCCTAGAGGCGAATCGCAAATGTTACCAGCCATGATAATTAAGTAAATCAGAACTTCATGACGAAGAACCTCATTATAATGAAAACAGAGATAACCTAGGCGTACGATGCTGCGATTTCTCGCAGATGCACGTCATCATCTGCGCCACCATAATGGCAACCCCACAACGGGTTCTTCTTTACGGGCACCGGACTGCCCCCGCGAGTAGAGAGCGCAAGCCCTGAGACCGCTAGCCAGCGCAGCGACTACCACGAGCAAATGAAAACAGAATTTTATGAGATGTGGGGATTTTAAGTGTGGATATTTTGATACAATTTAAGTAATCGAAATTGATTTTGTGTAGCAAAATTTGGCACAACATGGTGTTGTCAAATCATTGACCATAAACCATGTGGGTTAATTTTTATTTCGCAATGTGAAGGATTAGCTGTAGTTATGTTTTTTTTGTAACTTTGTCAAAATTAGGCGAGTTTTTTTTCCAATGAATACATGCAGAAAAAGCTATCCGCCATGATTAACGTCTTCCAAGTTTTTTTTTATTTGTAAGGAGAAGTAACGGCACAGATAATTTACATAATATCTACCATCATGGCTGACAGACAACGTTTTCGTACATTCACGAAAAGTAAAAAGAAATATAAATGTTTTTTTTTTTGTTTTCTAAAGCTCAAAAATCCATAAGTACAATCAACATTTTACGGCCGATGTAACAAAAACTCAATTTATAATGTTTAAAAAGTGTCAACTAGGCTGTCAATATCCATAGCTACTAGTAATAATGATACATTCCGAATCAGTAAGCAGAAGCGCACACGCATCGCCGGTGAATCGGGTTCAATATTAGTTATGTCACCAACGTCACGCGGTCTTGCATTATATGTAAATGGCCTCTTACATAAACCTAAGATTTATGAATAAGTAAATGTCTGAAGAATTGCCATAGTAGATAGTTTAGTAGGCCGTAGGTACGTTCCCACATTGCATTAAAACCTTTGAATATTAAGACACTCTTTTGGCAATTATACTTAGGTATCTATTTGATTGCAATCTGCAGGAAATATTGTAGACATTTGAAATACAGATAAGAGTAACGATTTTTGTACGTAAAATTATTTGAACTTCGATAAGGCTCTAGTTTGCATATGCCTAAAGTCTTGATAAATTGTTGATACATTTTATCAATCAATCATGTCAGCGTATCCCAGTTGCGGTTAAAAGGGGATACATGACACTGATAATGAACTGTAAATTGATATCAAATTGCAACCGATTTACTTTTGCAAAGTAGACCAGTAAATTTTGTCAAAATTATACAGCGAAGTAGCTTCTGAAACTATGCATGTTGGTTCTATGTACATAGCTGAAGTAGAAGTGCCGCGCCACGGCACTTAATATCATTTGTCATTTTCAGGATTTTTTACGAATAATAAATGAGTGTAATGATGATTTTCGTTTTTATTTTGTTGGGTTTATCCTGCTCGGGAGGAGCGTTTTAATTTAAGTATTCAAGAGAAAGAGTTTATTTTGTTTATTATGTTAAGTATACCTAACTGTAACTAAAAGTAAATTATGAAAATAGCTTGAAGAATTTTGTAGAAGGGCTTATGCGTCAACAGCACCTTTAAGGATTTAAAAATACGCATTCGCTCATATATCAACATAATATTGTCAACATGAAACCCGTTTACACGATGTAATAGTACTCTTCAAAATATCCTAAAAGATTAAAGATCTTTTTACCTACAAGTGAACCGTTAGACATCGACATGGTAAATTCTATATTGATAAATTAGTTAAAAATGGTAAATTAACTAAATTGTTAACATACGGTTTGTGGCAGTTGATTAATAAGAGACTATAAATTAAAATGGATATTCTTCAAAGGTTGAATGACCTTTGAAGAATATCCATTTTAATTTGCATCTTTTTAATGACACGAAGAACTAAAAGACAGTAAGGTGTCTGCAGAAAGCATGCTTAAAATAAACTTGAAGATAATATCTTTTTAACGCTAGCTTTTAATGAACCAAAGAGTACATACCTCAACCGTTTAAGAAAATGTTACAGCTACAGATGTATTTTTACCTATGTTAGTTCTGTTTTGTACTTTTTGGTTATTTATAAGCTAGCGTTAAAAAAAAAAATGATTGAGTCAGGCGTTACTTTGCGGAAATCCATTTTAATATTTGAAAATGAAAATAATATATCTAGTTTTAATTTCCGCGAATATTTGTGGGTTGCAGGTATGCACCTCCCTCCCGCAACCCACAAATATTCGCGGAAATTAACACTAGATATATTATTTTCATTTACAAATATTGCGTTAAAAAGTTTTTTTTTTGTACTTTTTAGCATTAGAATTGCTTCAAACAGTTTGTATGTCCTGTTACCAGTAGCATATTCAATTCTTTAATACCCAAGGCAGCAGCATCTGAGAAATTTTTCTATACAGCAGCGCCGTACCTTTTGTCAGTCAAATAAAACCTAGTGGCAACAGTCAAGTCAAGGTGGACTTTAGAACGGCCTAAGATAATTGAATTCTGTAAATTATACAATTTCATACTTGTATTTTTTTTGCTCCTGAGAATATTTCGCTTATAGAGCCAATCCTAAACGCATGAGCCAAGTCATGGACTATGGAAGGGGGTATAATAATAAAATGCTGATGTAAAAGGTTGTTGACGGCTGATAAAATCTTGCATTTGGGACAACCCTGAAAACCGAATGATTGTTTACAATTTTATGTCAGTACCATTTGTTCAACGTTGATCATTGAGGAGTTTGTTTGTTTGGAGCCAAGCCTAGATGGAGGAGAATCAGAGCATTATTATCATTTAAATTTATTGTCATCGGAACCGAACCAACCTTTAAAATTTTAATTCTGTATGATAAGGGAATTGTTCTAATTCAGTTTATAAGATTTGACTTAAACTAACAAACATACAAGTTAAATGAAGCTAGTAATGACAACCATAATTCATATACAATTTAGTTATTATAAAGCTTTCATAAAAAAATACAATCAGTCGAAAACTAAAAAATATATGTCAGCCATAATAGAAAAATAAATAATTGATATTTTTTTTGCCCTGCTCAATTGTTTCGACAGGAAAGCCGTAATTATTAAAGAATGTACTAAAAAGTTACCTCAAAAGGTTTTCTCTGTTTGAATAAAATAAAGAAAAATCAATGCTATGTCGAAATAAAAACATGATGAACCCGAAAGATTAGCTCCTTCGGTTTTGGCCATACTCACCATTAGCATTGCACCGAGTCGTGAGCACAAATGTTACTTGCTATTAGCAGACTGACTGGCGCTGCTGATACCGGTTGCACAGTCTCTGGATCGCGAATCGCTGCTGTGAAATGGCAAATAATGATTTACACTGTATCTTGAGATGCTGGCTGTTGTGTTTACTTATAAATGAGTACCTTTTGTTTGGTTACAGAGTAAAAAAAGAGAAATATTACGGGAACATGTACTTTATGTCCAAGAAACATTGTAATTCAAGCACTAAATCGCGATTTTCAGAAAAGCAGTAAGCGTTGACACACACAGAGGCAGCCAGCGCAACAAATTATTTCTTCACCCTGGTGTATCTATTTAGATATCATGCATGATCATCATCATCCCTTATGTCATCCTATCACAATTAATTTAAGACTGGCGTAGCATATCTTCTTGTTCATGTTTAGATGTAATGTTATGAAGTAATGGAGGCGTTTTTATTAGTATCATATCATAAGGGTCCATCCAGAACTCACTCCTTAGTGTGCCGCCTTGAACTATCCTTCGTGGTGCGCGTCCAGATCATTTCACTCGGCAATAGTCTCCACGCAATGGGTGCCAGAGGATGGGTGGCAACGCCATGGTTAGCCCAAAAGCGGAAGACAACAAATAATACCTCAGTTTATTTGAAAGCTTCCAAACGCTTAAACTTATTTTACAAAAAGTATGGAATATAAGTAACTAGTGAACACACCTACTTGAAGATAAAATCTTTGGCTTTAAGCAAATTTAGTCAACACTTGTAATAACTTACATGACACAGGGCAAGTACACTTCGTTTGCAAGGCCAGTAAAGTGCCACTGTTCAATGGCATCCATGTAAACGAGGAATCTCTCAACACAACTAAATGATAAATTCTTCAGAACATTTGGGCACCATTTATATTAAAACACCCGAGATCACAGACATTTAAATAATTGATGGGAAAAATAATTATAGTCCGGTCAAGTTAGCTCATTTACGGGTTAGGTAACAATAATTCGCATAGAGCTAAAAATCCGTAAGGATGTTGGGAACACAATTATAAATAGAATGAGAAACGTTCCCATCGATACCCCATCAGCCAAAAATCATATTCAAGATCGAAGTTCACAAAAATGCTAACTGGAAAATAACCCAATATGGATATGGTTTTTGGGATAAAAATCGTTGCAAATCAACTCTAGTAGGTATAGCTAATTTCAAGGAATACACTCAATTAACAGTAAGCCTGTATTTTCAGCGTACTGGTGCATATTATGAAGAACACAAGTTTTGAATCGCTATAACTCAGAAATAGTGATTCTTAGGAAAAAAGAGTAAACATTTTATAAATAATTGCATGACCTACAGTTTTCGTCGGACCTAGTTTTATGATAAAACTTACCGCTCGACTTTGCTTGATCGATACGGAATTTTCCAATTAAAATGGTGTCCCCAATCATCATACATTAGTATACATTTTTACCTATATGCGAATTATGCCATTAGTGACCTTGCATGCCTATTCTGATCGAACTTTAATTTATTTACACCCTGTATTTACATTAGTAATAACGTACAACTGTAGTTAATCTATACTAATATTATAAAGCTGAAGAGTTTGCTTGTTTGTTTGTTTGTTTGAACGCGCTAATCTCAGGAACTACTGGTTCGAATTGAAAAATTCTTTTTGGGTTGAATAGACCATTTATCGAGGAAGGCTTTAGGCTATATATCATCACGCTTAAGCCAATAGGAGCGGAGCAGCGATAAAGAATGTTTTAAAATCGGGGATTCCACGGGGACGAAGTCGCGGGCAGCAGCTAGTAATAAGTGGAAGCTACTGTCTCACTATTTTATTTCATTATTATTAAATAAAGAAAGGTAGAAGGTCACTTTCAGACAATATCGTTCTATCAAATGTCGTTGACATTAGAAGGAGCCAGTTTTAACCAAAAATAAACTTGGTAGATACAGTTTCTGTTATGATTATATAATTTTAACATCGTGTGGTAAAACACATGACTTTTGATGAGGTCATTGAGGAAAAATAACCACAAAATGTTGAAAACTGGATCTATAATTTCTTCGCCTTTGGGTCAAAGCCCTTTTAATATGTATGTTTATTATTATCCTTAAATTAACTTTTCAAATTAGTTATGCTACTTTATACCAGCAATTAATAAAGCTACGTATCTTACTTAAGGGTGTACAGGGCTTTATAGTTTTTATTATGATGATTTATGTGAGGATGACATCCGGGGCTGGCTTTAGTTACCGTTATAAATTTTACACCTCGACAAGATTTCTTGCGTCTTAAACTTGAACTTGGTTTGCCTTTGAACCAAAAAGTATACAGTAACAAATAACATAACGGAATACTAAAAACATTTCCTCCATATTTAGTACTAAAAAAAAACTATAGTTGCTTCTAAAGCGCTTATTACACTATCCAATTACCGAATTAGATTTCCTAAAAGTTGGATAGTGTAATAAGCGCTATAGTGGGATTTCTCTGTCAATATGTCTGTTCCCTACCAATCTATACTTCTATACTATTATTACGAGTACAAAGAGGAAAGATTTGTTTGTTTGTTTGTATTGAATAGGCTCCGAAACTACTGAACCGATTTGAAAAATTCTTTCACTGTTTGGAAGCTACGCTATCCCCGGGTGACATAAGGCTATATTTTATCCCCCATATTCCCACGGGAACGGGAACTACGCGGGTAAAACCGTGGGGCGCTGCTAGTTATGAATATAGCCCGCCAGCCTTCAAAGAAGTGAACAGGGGCCGTATTATGACCTCTTAAAACCATCATGTTTTCGGTGTGAAAAAGAGACGGAGCTATACAGGACGAATAGCACTATCCTTTTCTCACACAGAAAACATGATGGTTTTAAGAGGTCATAATACGGCCCCAGGTATCTTAGCTAGTGGATTCTATAGTGAAAATCATTATCGAGATCAAGTGGAATAGAAAAAACAATCTTTCACTGACAGGCAGCGCCTTTTTTTTTTTTTTTTTTTTTTTTTTCTGGATGGGAAATCATCAAATGACCCCTCCCGCCCTGGGTGGAGCGGTAGGGAGTGTCAGACTTTTACTGACTAAAACCCACCCGTGATCCTTCTTGTGCCCTATTCGTTCCAGGGCCGCGGTAACTCTTTCGAATAAATTCCGCAGCCCTAGCAGGCACCGACCCTATGGGGCCCCGTCCTCGGTGCTGACGGCTCCTTGTGACGCGCGTGGAACACAACGCGTCGTCGACTCAACCTGGTATCGGACGGCGAGCCACCCACGCTCACCGTCCCCAGGCATCAGCCACTGCGCAATAGCACAGCGGCCGACTTGTCTTTGGAGGGGGCCGAAATGGGACCATTACTGGCACTCCATCTCAGCACCCTCCCGAGTGTTGGGAGTCGCAGCACCCGCAGCAGAAGCGGCAGTGGCGGCGACAAAAGCCGCAGCGGCGGCAGAGGCGGCGGTGGCGGCGGACCTCTTGCCCCTGGTCGGGGCGGATGGCGCGCAGGCCCTTCCCCCAGCCCAGTGCTCGGCCGGCTTGCCAACAGCCGCACATGCACTGCAGTGCGGTGTGGCCTCGCAAGAGCCGGCCTTATGACCGGGCTGACCACAGCGGAAACAGAGTCCGCTGCGGTCGACCTCCGAGGGGCACATAGCTCCCGTGTGGTTGCCCACATGGCAGCGGTAGCACCTCAGAGGTCTGGGTTCCAGCAGTTTTACCCGCGCAGACACCCATCCCACCAAGAGCCTTCGGCCCTCCGACACAGTTCTGGCCGCCGTCACGGGGCAGCTCACCACAAGGGTTTGCATGCCCGTGTTGTCAGGCCGGAGGGTGCCCGCCTTGACGAGCTCGGCAGAGCACCCCCCAGTCCTGGCCACGGCGGCCACAACTTCCTCCTCCGTCACCGAGTCATCCAGGCCCACTATGCGCATGTCGATGCGCTTAGTCGGCCTGGACACCCGGACCTCGTCCGCGGGTAAGACCGCCCTCAGCCTTTCGGCCAGGGCGTCCGCGAACGGGCCACTCTCCGCTCCGGCGAGCTCGAGCTTGCGGGCACCGGTTAAGGTCCTCCTGACCCCGATGCCCCCGCTGATGCCCAGCTCTTGGAGGCTCACCGCCTCCTTCGCCCGCTTCAGTACGGCGAGATACGTCACGCCCCTCTGTTCCGCTTCCGGCTGCAGTGTGAGCACTACAGCCGCGGATTTCGGGGCGCGAAGCCTCGCCGCAATGGCGTTGGCCTTCCGCCGCTGCCTTCTTGCCTTGTTTTTGGCCGCTTTCGCGGCCCGCCGCTTCTGGCCAGCAACCTGCCACTCGGCCTCGGCCGCAGGAGGGTCCGAGGGTGGGGGTGGGGGCGGCTGCGGCACCGCTGGCGCCGCAGCCTTAGCCGCTCCTCCAGCCTTCCTCCTACCCCTCTTCGCCGGGGCCGCCTTGGTCGTCGCCGGCGTCGCAGTCGCCGGCGTCACAGGCGCTGGCGCTGGCGCCGGCGCGGCTCCGCCCTTGGCCTTCGCCTTCGCCTGGCCAGACGTTCCCGGGCCGGCAGCCACGGCGGCCGCGTACGAAGCCGCCTTTTGCTGTCCCGGGGGCCCTCGCGTCGCCGCCAACGGGGGACGCCGGACCATGTCCTCCAGTACGGAGACCTGCCTCCGGAAGGGAGCCAGCTCCTGCCGCACCAGGTCCCGTACCTGGCTCAGCACTTGGCCTCCCTCCGGCGCTGCCGGACTCAGTCCCCCTCGCGGCTCCACAGAGGCCGCTCTGGCCATCCCCGCCAGGTCCCTCCGGAGCGTCTCATTCTCCCGAACAAGTCGCTCCGTAAGAACCGCGAGGCGGGCGACCTCCGCCCGCAACTCCGACGCCTCCTTTGAGGCAGTCCACCAGCGTTGGCTGCCGCTGCCGCCAGGATGGAGGCTTTGGCCGCGCCGATGGCCTCCCGCTTTGAGGACTGCTTCCTCTTGAAGGCCACAGCGCGGATCGCGGCCTCCACGACCTCCGCGAACTGGGCCTTCTGCTCTTCAAAAGTGGGAGGCACCTCTCCCGGGGCCTCCGAGTCGTCGGAGTCGAGAGGAGGCGGAAGAGCAGAGGGAGCCCTACGACCGCTCCCTCCAGGGCGACGCCCCTCCTCCACCAACCTCCCGGCCCGACGCTCCACCTCCCGGGTAGAGGGAGCCAGCCCCCTCCCTGCCTCACTGCCCCTGCCCCGCCTAGCGGTGGGGATTTTGCGGGCGGAGGTAAACTCGCCCTCGGAGGACGACTCTTTGTCGTCCTCCCGTCTGGGCCGCTTGCGGAAGAACTTTACGTTCTCCGCAGCAGCCCCCCCTATTTCGTCTCCAGAGCCCGCCGAGCTGACCGTTACTAGGTCTGGCGCGGAGCCGGAATCCGACTCCACACCACCCCGGCGCTCAGGCGAACCCTCCTCTACGCAACCGTACGCCATCAGCTCCTTAAAGGAAGCGGACTCGGATGACGACGATTGGGAGCCTCCTCGGCTCGTGTCGCCACTGGCAAGCGGAAGACGTTTGGTGCCCACCCCAGAGTACGGAGGGCAGCCCGCCGAAGCGGGGTGGGATTCCCCGACCGCTGAGCAGTCGGGACCCACCTGGGGACTCATTTTGCAAGCGTCTTTATTCATATTTTGTGCCTTTTAAGGGTGCGGTCCCTGTTCGCTCCGCCCCTTCTCAGGGCCCTCTCCTCACCTCACCTCTCCACCTGCTCGCTGCTCCCACAGTCACGTCTGATGATCAGACGCGTACCAGAGAGCAGCGAGCAAGCGTGTGTGTGTCTCTCTTGGTCTGATCCCTCACTTGCGACCTTCCGGCATGAGTGGCTCTACCGGGAAAGCTCGCAAGATCATTGAGACGCTCAAGCCCCACCACGACGACAACGTGGAGACACATTCGGTGGGGTGACAGGCAGCGCCTACAGCCTAAACCGCTAAGCATGAAATTTCGTAGATGTTCTTATTATTAAGGTTAACATTAAAGGTTTTTATTGATTCAGCCTGATGTGTCAAATAGAGGGGAAAGCTTGTCAGAAAGCCAAAGCGTCTCGCAAGGTGGTTCTGAAAATCAGTATCCGTGACAGTCGGATTTTTCCACCTTCATGGAATATGCTGAGCATCCACCTATTCTGCTCGTATGCGACGCACAATCTTGATTTTAATGTTATAATTATGATATTTATGTATCGCAATTTTCTGTTGATATTTTATTATTTTTTTTTTTCGTTTTGTTTTATGTAATAGTCTCGCTGTCAGACAGATGCTGTTACTGCGCAGTCAGAGTGGCACATTCCTTTTTATACTTACTATACTCTATGGTGGCACACCAATGCACGCCATAGACAAATTGCATAATTTTATGCTTTGTTTGTAATGGCTGGTTCAGACAGTGGGACTGGTTAAGTTATTTGTAAGTTTTTATTTATTTTTAATTTTCTCTCGCGTCAAAAACGAGCATGAATAAACGCTTTTTCTTTCTTTCTTTTCAAAGTTTGTAATTTTTGCCGCAAAGATATTTAAAAAACTCATGCTGTGACTAATGTTTCACACTATTACTGATTCAAGATATACTCGTACATATGTACTTAGAAGTTTTTCTATATTAAGCGTAGCACTGCACTCGTCCTATTCTAGGATTCTTACCACAGTCTACGTGTATTATATCTACCTATACGTACTGTGGCGCTGCCCAAATCCTTCGGTCGGTTGACATGAATTGAATCCGTAACGCATACATTGTATGTTTTTCTTCCATCTTGCATGCTCACGAAAATTTTCGTTCTTCACAAACTTCTCAATTTTTCAGTAGCAAGATACTGTTAGCTGTGGATTATGTTCTTTGCAGCAATTGTTATGGGTTCATATATTCAGAGGGAAGCTTATATATTCTTTATTTTTTGTGAAGATTATACCTCCTATGCTGTGGTTGTGTTTAGGGTACCGCATTCGGGCTGAAATTGTTTTAAAGAATTGTTTTGTTACATAAAGTACATATATTTACATAATACTTAAACGACAAAATCCTTATGATGGGTCCACACGATATAGATTTTTGTCTGTATAGACTTTCAATATTCTGAAATTAAAAAATGTATTACGCAAAGTCTGCATTGCTTTTTTGCACAGATAAAATTCTGTAGAAGTTTATTGAAGTCTGTGTCGTGTATACCGTCCATTATAGCCTTCCTATTCCCCATGCTGACAAGGGTAAAACCAGTGAACTCGCAAATTGTCACAAATCACAGCAACAAAAGAAAATTTGAGCAAAACACTTTTTCAATGCCAGTTAAACCGTGAACTATTTAATTTACCTGTATTAACAAATTACTTTACGAAAACATTTCCAAATTGTATTCGTTACTGAGTTATCATTGCAGTCGACGATGTGGAATAATCTTTATTTGATTGGATCACTATCGAATGCCGGATTTAAACTGTATTATTCGGCAGCAATGGAAAAGAGTAATGTATTCAAATATATTTCATTGCGAAGGGCCCGGTGCCTTCCCTCAAAATATTCTGGGCGGTTTATGAGCTAAACAGCTGATAAAACAGGTGCTATGTATGTTCGCAATTTACCGGGGCACCTCGAGATTTGCATACCGAAATTGGATGATTCAATTTGGCATACAAAACTATAATGTTATTATGTAAAGTGTGAAAAATGTTGGAGTGATCCTGTTGAGGTCGTTCACTTGAACTGCGAATTGTTTGATGTCAAATAAATAGCTCAGTATGAGGATTGGTGACAAAAATTCTATTTGTATTTGCTTTGACGTTAATTTGTTTTAAGAAGTTTTGGCATTGTTGCTTGACGACATACGTTTTAAGATGTGATATAGTGGGTCAAAGAACTGTTTGATATTCAATTGCTTTATGTAATCAGTTTCGTGCATCTATTTTTCTTTGGATTAGGTATTACTTACATCGAGCAAGGCTGGCTTTGAGTAAGATTACCTGTAGTAAGTACTAACATAGTGTACCTACCTATAGCAAAACAAAACGAAATATCTACATGAAAAGGGGTCGTTGTACTCGTCATTTTGATCAATTTTACACCCATTGACTAATTTATTTTTGCGATTTCAAGGTCCCTCACAATAAAAGTTGTTCATAATGATGATTAAAATGATCTCTTTTCAGGTATTTCGTTACGTTTACCCTGTGATATGTTGTACAGATCATTTGCACCCACATCATTCAAAATGTATGTATCAACGTAACCGATCACATAATTAACACAATTTCCAAGTCCCGTAATTGGTAAAGTATATTTTTAGTGTACAAAACTTGAGGATATTCGAACTATTTGTATTATATATTGTAACATTTTTCTTTCTTTGTGGTACAGCCTGTTACAGGCACAATATAATCCTCAGCTACTTGCTACTCGAGCTTTCGTGTAGTTAGTACGTATGAAATATCCTGGGGACCAACAAAGTTGTGATCGCAAACTATGTCAGGTAACTATTTCATGTTTGAAATTACGTCTAATGAATAATGAATATCTGAAACTACTGGACCCGTTGCGTAGTATAAGGTACCATGTGCTCTAGGTGGGGCGACAACGTACCTTATTAGAGGCAACAGATACTTAATATATTATCTGCTTGCGTGTGAGTTCGCCTCGCCGACCTATAAAAGTCATAGGCAGGACATCACAGCACAGTAGATCAGTGATCAGTGTTTGTGTTGGACGGTGATATTTCGAAACAGGTAAATTTAAAAATCAAAAGAAATATTTTATTTATTATTTTCGAGTTACGTTAATTTTGTTTTAACGAACTAGTTTTTTTTTTTGCCTAATTTTTGGTGGTTCGCAGTTTAGATAACCGCAAGCTTTAGATCTTCTTTTTGGTTTTCATTAAGGTAAAGTGTGTTTTGTTGAGTATTTATAAATAAAGAAAAATATAGCCTTGCAACATATACATACTCCGTAATAATAATTATAATTAGGATGGCTAGTGTAAAATTTATTCTCATTTAATTTATGTAAGACTAGCACTACGCCCGCGACTTCGTCCGCGCGGATTTTCGTACTTTCCTTTACAAACTACGCCACACTCTGCGATTCCTCTAAAGAGAAGGTACGAGTAGTCGGACCGTCCGCTAAAACTGCAACAATTTCCTTACTTATATCATTTTTATACCCGTTGTAACTTTTAAACGAAAGCTCCGATTTGAATAATTTAAAGTGTAATTTACATGTTCATAATATAACCTTAATTATCCAACCATTTAAATTGATAGGGATTAATATTTTAATAGCAATTCACCATAATTTCAGTCCACGGCTTTGATTCAATAATTTGAACAAAAAAAAAAACGGTCATTGTGTTTTACCATAATAAGTATGTAATTAAACATATACCCTCGCGAACTTTTTTGTAGGTATTAATAAGTACTTTAATCGTTTACCACATAATTTAATAGTATCGTCAATAGTTTTCTCAGCGCCAAATAATTTCATAGGTAAAATTTTCCTACTTTTGGTTACATTATTGCAATTTTCTTAAGGATCTCCAATTTTTTGGAAATAAACAATTTACTTCTTGAATAATTTACATTTATATAAAAATTGTTAAAACAGGTCCAGTAGTTTCGGAGCTTATTCGGTACAAACAAACAAAAATTCTTTCCTCTTTATAATTTGAGTATACATATTATATACAGATAAGTTTTGCATCTCGAGAGTTATGTTAGAGCGTTCAAAAGTCATTTATTCAAACTAGGCTGAGAGACAGCACTTTTTGAACGTCAAATTTTATATAAAGGCAGTCCCCCAAAACGCACACCCGTCACCACGTCCTAGTGTTTTAGCTGGGAAGAAGTGGCGCAACAAACTCCCCAGCAAAAAAGCCTGTTGGCTCCCTTCCTTCCAGTTTTCTCTGTCCGTTGCTACATTTGGCGGTTTGGCCAATCCTTTAGGTAAGGCTCGTCATGCCATCTCCTCCTTGGGCTACCGCGTCGCCAGTTCCTGTTGCTCGGAATCCAATCGGTGGTTATTTTTGCCCAGTTCAGTTGCGACATGCGGCAGATGTGGGCGCCCAGAACCATTTTAGATTGGCGGCTGTGTTGCTTACGTCTTGTGTTTTGGAACGAAGTATACTGTTCGTAATGCTTTAAGTTTGAAACCGAGACTACTTCTTTCGTTGTTCGCTGACAGACCCCGAGTGCGGAATCTTGACGTTTAATTAATGCCTACGTTTGCGCTTTGTAGGTGAGGGTGGAGAGGGTGGGGTTTTAATAATAAATGACTATTATAATATTATTTACCCATTTTAATATTTCATTTGAATTTTTTAAAATAAACTATTATACTAAAGTTTTTTAATAAAAAATATGAAATTTTGTTAAAATTCCATGTAAATAAATTAACTCAACATAAACCTAATAAGGTGTAAAACGAAGCTTTGAGATCCTTATGGTAAACGAAACTAGCATCTTATTAATAACGATCCCACACCTACTTATTAATAATATACATATGTATATTTTTTTTATTACAATAAAAGATCAATTCGAATGTCGCGCTATTAAAGTGGCGGACACGATCTATATAGAAATGTGAAGCCGGACTATTAATGTTCTTTTTTTTTTAATACTGTTATATTTAACTTACTGGCAAAACCTTCAAAGTGTTATTAGTGAAATATCTACCTATGCATGATTTATTTATCTACAGACAGTTTTGGACAGGAAAAATAGTTAATTTTATAGAACTATTATAAAAGCAAGAAATAAATGTTCACAAAACATAAAAACGCACAAATTAATGAACAATTTCGTTAACCCGTACAGAAAATCAAGATGAAGGTGTGCACATTAGTCTTCGTGGTATTGGTGGCCTGCGTGGCGAGCCTGGTGGCTGAGCACGGACCCCTGATGGCCGCTCTCCAGCCTGTGGACCAGGCTGAGACCCAGGAGGTCATGGTGATCGACGGACAGGGCAACAGGCAGAAGAGGCACCTCCTTCTTGGTGAGTACCAGCATTTAATAGCGATTATTTTCAGACTCAAGCACTATGTGCGTGCTACGATTATGATTCATCGATCAATTAAATATACCAATTATGGCATACAAAAATAATACATTAAAAGTCGTCGTTAAATATAACACATAAGGGCAATTTTTTCAACAGTCAGATAATTTATAAATAAAGAATAAATACGGTGGTTTGACTTATCTTTAATTAAAAATTGTCATACCATAAATTTTTGTTGTCAAATTAGCCCTTAATAACAATTAAAATATCTATAAATAAGTGTATGAATTAACAACAAATCATATTGAATTCGTTACTAAAGTCCATTTTAAGATAATTTGTGTGACACGCCCATATTACGTGTGACACTATTTGTCGTCTATAGTTAGGAATTGATCATCAAATTATGTTATTATGTCATTTAGTCCATGACAGAGCTCAAAATTAAGCATATCACATACAACTCACCGTCGACAATTGTCCCGCAGTTCGTGTTGCCGCTTCACGACTTTGCCTTACCTCGCTGAATACCAAACGATTGATAAAGTAACGGTTGATTGGGCATTAAACTTCTGAAAATATACAGAACGAGATATCTTCTAATTACGTTACTATAGGCATAGGACTATAGGTTATAGGATCGTTCTAAACTTCAGCACATAAATCATTGGTGGAAGAATCCTGGTTGTGATATAACTTGTATTAGCTTTACGTGATTCATAGTTTTCCACCTAACAATTTTGCGTGCGTAAAGTTTCAAGGGCAGGTCATACAAATATTTATATCCACGAGAGGTGATTTCAGTGTTCAGTTCAAGGGCACGATTTCTACTTCATTGCTTAATATCCTGTCAATAACAAGCCAATTATACCATTTTTGGGATTAACCAGTGCCTTATAATTATGCAAGCAAGTGCACAATTCAAGGTTTTATGTAATACACGCAATACTTGCGTGTATTACTTGCCCTTATTTCGATGATCCGAAGAACCTATTCACATAGTTTACCTAAGCATTAGCTGTTTGTTCTACTGGCAGGTCTAGGCTAGGTATTAGAGACCGGTCTTATGCATGAATTGTAATAAAATTATAATTCAGTTGCAAATTAACTCTTTGTCTAATTTTGGTATCATTTTACGATGGAAACTGGATTTATAACACATCTGAATAAAACGAAAAGTATATTAATGCCCAGATTATACAAGGCTGGTTTTTCAAGCTTGAATACCAAGATTGTAGTAGTTACTTAGAACTCTGGGTCTTTGGCACAATGGTGCTTGACAGCAAGTAAAACTTAAATCATAAACGAAAAATAGCTTCCATTTTGTTATAAACTTCATTATTAAATCATTCGTATCGTGTCATTTATAAAGCCAAATTGCTTTATAAAAAAACAGTAGAAGTTTGAATTGAAAGTTTAAGGTCTACGTGATAAAAAGCTTACAGAGCAAACGGTCCGTTTATGTAGAAATACTGGATTAACGATGATAAAGTAGCGACCCAAGTGTTCGCCGCTGGGCCATAGTTTGTACATCTCACACTTATCTCACCTGCTGGGCTGTTAAAGTCGCAAGAGATTTGTTGAAGCCGTACAGCCGTGAAATATTGCAATGATGAGAACACGCTTGAAATCCCCGCTGAATACTTGTGATTACACTTTTACATACAGACGTGTAGGATAGGAAAGTTCAAATAACTTTAGTTTTATTGTAACTTATTTTCGTTCTTCGTATAAAACGTTCTTCGTGAAATATTTTGCATGAGACAACAATAATACCTAATGTTTATCTGCTAAGTAATTACGTTTTTAGAAAATAGTTTTAGTGAACATGCTTTAGATTATTTTGCTTTTGTTTCTTTGACTATGCTATTTGTTGCAAGCGTCAGATTTAATAAAAAGGTGTAAGATAGAATAGAGAGTATTTCAACGAAACATTATTTTGTTTTTCACTTCTTTTATATTGCATTTGTTTGAACTCAGAATTCGTGATAAAATTACTAGCTAATTTTGTAATAATAAATAAACTCCATGACATACAAGTAGGTAAAAGTTCAAATTGTATTGAGACCCTTAAATTTTAAAGGACCTTTTTACAAATGGTCATTTGAAAATCAACTAAAAATGCACTGAGCTACAGTCGATTCTTGAGTTGATGATTAAAGATTCAAATTACCTATATCGAATAAAACATTGAAGTATGATTTGCCGCTGTAATAACCTAGAGTATGAAATCTACCTTGTTCAGTCTTCCAGTATAAGGTACTAACTCGTTATGACCCAATTTTTATACACACGTAAAAACGTAAAAGATTGCTCGTTTATATGTTAAAATAGTAGAAAATACTGTCTGTACTCTCAAGTGAAAAGGTCTAAAAGGCGATTACGTACAGAGTTTACCGTTTTTCATATCATTTTTTCGTTATGATTCATAAATATTTATTCTGAATTATAAGTGTCAAAGTACTGTTTCAATATGAATAAATAAATCTATGAATAAAACATAGTCAATGCGAAATGCATTAGCGATATTATAACTTTGTTATTTAAGGTTCTTATGACCGGACCTTTAGGTGTTTGATTTTAAAACATTTATCCAGTATTAAATCAAGAAAACTGAATTTTATGTTTTTAACCGACTTCTAAAAAAGGAGGAGGTTCTCAATTCGGATGTTTGTATGTTTTTTTTTTTTTATTGTTTGTTCGCGCATAACTCCGCCGCTTGTCAACCGATTTGAAAAATTCTTTTTTTGTTGGAAAGGGTATACTTCCCAAATGGTCCCATGAAAATTTTATCGAAATCAACCAAGCGGTTTTCGAAAAATCAACAAAAATCTAAATAAAAATATCTACATTGTCTACATGGATGACCTCTTAGTTTACTCTGCAAAGGAGCAGTACGTTTTTTTTTACATCAATGTGATTGGTTCCTTTAGGTGGGGGAGGGGAGGGGGTGTAGGTACCACTAAAAAGTGAAAAATAAAAAAGCTTTTTACAAAAAATAAAACCGACTTCTAAACAAAAAAACCAAAAAGTATAAAATAACTTTAATTTTGGAAGTCGGTGTGTTCAACAACAAAAAACAATAAAAAAAATAAATAAAAAAAAACATACAAACATCCGAATTGAGAACCTCCTCCTTTTTTAGAAGTCGGTTAAAAAGCAACCAAAAACACCGAGTTCCGAAATTAAAGTTATTTTATACTTTTTGGTTTTTTGTTTAGAAGTCGGTTTTATTTTTTGTAAAAAGTTTTTATAGGGTATGACTATACTTTGCCAAAAATTAAAAAGAAGAAATTCCATAAGTTGTAAACTTAGTGGTCAGTTACTTACAATAGTCATCTTATGAATGACAAATTTACATGACTATCAACTTTTGCCCAATCATATCAACGAGCCAACTCGTGTCTCGTCAATTTATGCGAAAACAGTTCATTGATTATTTAAATAGTTATGAACATTATCTACTTTGTTTGAGCAGTCAATAATAATCAGTCATGTTATGGAATCCCCCAAGGATGAAGGACATTGTTATGAGTTGCGCATATCGGTAAGCTTGATGAGAAATAGATAGTGCGTAACAAATACGTCATGTCGATCCCTGAAGACCTCACTTTCTAGCCCTCGAGGTAGATATTGATGACGTCATGCGAGGTAACATCCACGTTAGACGGATCATAATATTGGCCGTAATATGCTAATATTATATTGAACTAGCAGTTGTTTCACCCGCGTTGTTCCCGTGCCCGTAGGAATACGGGGATAAAATATAGCCTATATTACTCGTTGATAACTTAGCTTTCCATTGGTGAAAAAATGATTAGAATCGGTCCAGTAGTTTCGGAGCCTATTAAATACAAACCAACAATCGAATAATTCCCCTTTATAATATTAGTTTAGATAAATAAGCGGGATCGGAGTCAACATCACCAAAGTCAAATGAAGACCTTTGACTTTTACCGGCACTGTTATAATTTTATTATAATTCTCAGCAACAGGATATACAAAAACCATAAAAATGTAAATTTCTCAGCTATAAATAACAAAAGCAGAGTAAGTAAATGAATTAAAGGCGTTATAAAATGTGTAGGTGGGTCATTCTACTTTTTTACGAATAAAATGCCTGAGTGAAGGTAACAGTTTCGCTGTTAAAATTATTACTTTTATGAAAATCTTTACTTATTTAATGCAAACATATGTGAAGTCATTTATTTCATGAACCTTTTTTCTTCTACATTACGAGCTTATAAATTAATTCATAAGTTCATGTATGTTAACAACATTATTGTTATTTCGTAACACAGTTGTTTTTAGTGATTGCAAATTATCCCTTGAAAAGACGAAGTTGAATGGCCCACGGGAGTGTGGAGACACGTTTGTGCGTGGACACACTAAAAATATGCAAATATGTACGACGATTTATGTTTATGAACAATTAGGTTTGTTGTCTATTTAATAAAATAATCTCGTTTATTTTTACGTAAATTCTGCTTGACGTGTCACATCGCGAGTCGGTTTAGTACTGTCTCGGATTTTATTCAGTTTTTATCGCTTGCTAGTAAGAAACTTTCGGTCGTAAGATCGTTTTTATGAGAATATTTACTATTTTTTATACAAGTTTTGTCTTAGGCAGTAATACACTAAAATATTGACATTAGAAATCCTATTAAAATATAAGAACAAACAAATAAGAACTGGACCAACGTGTTACCTTTGCCTAGCCTGATAGTAACAAGGAATTTATGTAAAAGATATTGTTGTCAATCAAACAAAATTCTCTTGACCTGTTCTGCAAGTATTATTTTTTAATTTTAAATGGAACTCTTTCACTTGTCTTCATAACAATATTAAGACTATTTTTATTTTAAACATATTTATATATGTAGGTATGATGTCATATTCTTTATGTTTTAAACTAATAATATTAGACCATAAAACTTCAAGATTAGTTTTATTTGAATTATATTAATTTAATTTTGAGAGGCACTTCATTGAAATTTATTTCTGACCAACTGAACACTCGGCCTTGCAAGTAATTTTTACCGCGAGGACTGATACTAAGTTCACAGTGAAGGAATTAATCTTACTTCTATTTTAAATGCGAAAGTTTGGATAGAGGGATGGATGGACGTTTCTTACTCAATCACGCCAAATGGCTAAACGGATCTGTATGCAATTTGGCACAGATATAAATCATAGTCTAGAATAGCACATAGGCTATTCCAGGCTATTCCATCGCTTTTTATCCCGGAATACCCGCGGGCGAAATCGCTGCCAGAAGTTAGCCATATTTATTAGAATACAATAGAAATTATAGTATTATATTACTTGTTAGTATTACTTGTTCTCATGTATTGTTTTTTTTTTGTCAGGTGCCGGTCTCCTCGGTGCTAGTGCTCTAGGAGTCGGAGCTCTGGGAGCTGGTCTGATCGGTGCTAAGGTCGGCTTCATCGGCGGTGCCCTCGCCGGAAGCGCCCTCTCGCACGGCAGGAGCTACGGCGGCGGCTACGGCTACGGCGGCGGATACGGCGGATACTACGGACATGGTGGTTACGGACATGGTGGTTATGGCAGGTATGTCATTATTGATCACATTATTGTATCCTAATCCTAATTATAATTAAATGCGAAAGTGAGTTGGTTTCTTTGTTCTGTTATGTGAATGCAGAACAGAACAAAGGAACCAACTCACTGCCTAAATCGTGTAAACTGAAGGACCGCCTAAATCGTGGAAGTGGGAAAGTGAATGTATAATATAGTAAGTAACGCAAGCGAACGAAATAAAGTAAAAAGAACGACTGGTAGAATGTTTTCTACCAGTCGTTCTTTTTACTTTATTTAAACGCCTACCTTAGGAACACCTAAGGTAGGCGTTGTCTATTGTGATTTTAGTCCGTGCAAACATTTTCAATAAATAATTTATATTTTGTTTGAGATTTGCCGGTTGAATGAGTCATTTATATCACCGGAATGATTATTACTCGTTTATTTATTAATCTGCTTATATACTTATAGTTATGTGTTTGTTTATTTCAGGCGCTATCATGGTTAACATTTAGCATACTGATATAATCATTTAAATAATTCCCGTAAAAACCAATTCATTACATAACACAATATTATTTTACTAATTAAATAACTTCATTAATTCACAAATCACTATAACCATAAGATTTCGTATACGTTACTTATTGTACTTAACATAAAACACCAATCAGTCCTATATGATGGAGTTACTTAAGTTCCTGGACAAACTGGCCGAAGCTTAAGAAAGCACAAAAGGTACTTTTCTTGTAAAAAGGATGAACGATAATGTTTACTGATGGTGCTAAGTTGTTGAACTATACCTTGACTGACAAGTATAGATACTTTTTATGTAACCGCAAAAAGACACTTGCACCTTGGAACACTTCGTGGAACCATGTAGCACGCAATTATCACCTTCATCACACATTTTGAGTGTCTTAACTAGAATTCTGAATTCTGAATTTGATGTTTAGTATTTGTCCAATTTTGGCATTAATGTTCAAAATTCCCAATGCAGAATACGGTTCTTATGTTTTTTTGTTATGCTTGAGTCATGGCCTTTTTGGCCTAGCTACAGTTTTCTGCATCACATAATGATACTTGCATTTGCAGTCGAAATTTTTTATCAAGCCTACTTTTTTCTTATTAAAAACATACTATATTTTTCATCACCGATAACTATATATTTACAAAATACAACTAAAGAAGATATAATATAGAATATATATATATACATGTAGGTGCATTTTGGTACATTTGCGGTGGTTTTTACACACTATTGGACTTTCTTAATAGCTCACTATTGCACCGTACCATCCGATATACAGGGAGACTTTCGACTTGTTGGCAATTTTTCAGGGGTTGAAAATACTCCCAAATAAAATGCAAAAAAATCACAGCTGTTTCCGTAACTCGACAAATTGTTGCTAACGACGCTTTAGCAGGGTGTTAGATTGCTGATAAACTAACAGTCACTCTGATTGTATAATGTTTCTTCGAATGACATGTTCCTAATCCATAATATTTGTTGTTTCAGGAGAGTGTACCTTGTAGAAGCCGACCCTTGGTGCTGAACCAACCGACTGATTAGCTGACCACTGTGCAATAATATGGTTATTTTAGTGTAGGTACGTGATTCTGAATGGAGTGTATTTGTACGATACAATAAAAAACAAACATACAAGCCATATTTTTATTTTTTTTAATACTCATAACTATAGGTACCTACTCAATTCTGATGAATTAGAGTGCTGTTTTGATCAACCACAGTTTACTAGTTGAAATATTCATGTTTTGCCGCTCTTATTTTACCCGGATTTCTAGGCGTTCCTTCACTGAAATGTTTAAAATAACTTTGATCAGTTTTCTCCTAGTTGGAGTCAATTAAGTTTTCTACTGAATATGCTGTATCAATCAATATAATTATATAAAACTCTTCAGTCACTACGATGAGTGAGTGACTGACAGACAATGCACACCTGAAACTACTGGTCGTAGAAAGATGAAAGGCATGTAGGTTCTTTGAAAAGCCAAATTTCGCACCACAGCAGGGTTTCTCAAAATTCTTACGGGATTGGGAAAATACGGGATATGCGCGTACGAAGTCGCGGGCAAAAGCTGGTAGATAATAATAATATTACAACAATAATATTTTATTATCTACTAGCTTGTATGGCATTAAAAAGCAGGGTACAATGAAACTTTGTTTCATATATTTTTTTTAGACATTGATTTGAATATGTGTTTTTGAAATGATTTAAATCTAATTTGAGGAGCAGCTCAAATGCAAAAACTACAATGTTAGGTACAATTTTAAAACAAATATTTAACAGTTTTACACAATTTAAAATGTGGTAACGTGGTTAGCGTTCCCTAATATTAGTAAAAAAAACCTCGCCTGGTAAATGCCAAATGTCGTTAAAATGTGCATTTGTAAAATGGATATTTGAATGTGTCTGGGGCGAGTCATGCATACGAGTTGCCTTAAACTAGAATCCTTTACCGTACCAGCTATTTCCAGTAGTTCAATCAATATATACATGAATTTCCAAACATGTGCTCATAAGTAAACTTCTGGAGAAATTTTGAAGCGGTGCTCTGTGCAAACTGTTACAGCTATGTATATTTTCATCCTATACTGTGATGGCATTGGGAGATATAAATGTTATCAAGTCCAAAACAAAATCAAATAGTTACCTATCGTAAGAGTATACATACAAGCAAAAATACCTGTGTTTTATGCGCCAATCGAATCCGGCGCCCCAAAGAGCAAAGGCAATCACTCAGCAACTGCGCCAATAGTGTGGACATAACTTGACTAATCGGACCTGAAAGCACTGTCGTTTATTGGGGAAGGATCCAGCTCGAACATAAAGCATCAACGTGCTACCACAACTCAGGCACGGGAGGCAGTGACCAAAAGCTAGTTCGGCTGTTTCCCAATAAATATCATCGGACTTGATGTGGCCGTGCATCACAGCGCTGCTCGCAGCCGCTCTGGATGGAGCCGTCGATACAGCATTAACGGAGATGGATGGCATCGGGCCACGCCATCGCCTCTTTAATCTTACCTACAAAAGAGATATACGAGCCAGCCCTGTTTCTGATAACCCTGCTTTACATTGTTCTCTTCTGTTCGTTTTACATTACCTACGAGTCTTTGTCGATGTAATCCGATTTAAAAAAATAAAAAAATATTTGAACTCAAAAAGATGGGATATCCTCCTGTTTAATTTACCTTATTTTAGATAGGTACTTAAAGATAATCTGATTTCACGGAAATATGTTTAATCTACGAGTATTTTGGTTGGTAAGATAAAATGGTTCATGATTTCATTTTTAAGTTAAAAATCAAATAAAGTCGAGACCTGTGTAAATATTAGTAAAGCGAGTAAACTAAGCTATTCTATGAAAATAAGATTAAATACTTCTAAAGATAATAGATAATATTTCCATTTACAAATAACTCAGAAATAATTATGAGCAATATGTACTGAATTTCAATGAAGATGTTGGCGAATCATTACGGACGTCATAAAGCAAAATACGAAATGGAGTGTAACCAAGAGGTCTGTATCAGTGAGTAACAGATCTGCAGACGAAGGTAACAATGACAAAGATTAATTACATCCCAATAATGTCGGAACAATCTTATCTGACGCCATTGATGGAATAGATTATGAGAGCCGTTTGCGCTAAGCGCTGCGTCATCTGAAGCCACTATTGAAATAGAAGCTTTGTTTGCCATTGTGATCCAGAAATATGACAACAATAGTTTCTACATCTCCAGCCATCGCGAAGGGTTATTTATTACACAGTATTATGATAGAGGGTGTAGGAACTTTGCCAATATTTTTGTAACTGAAGTATCGATGCCTTGTGAATTATAGCATTAAGGAAGTTTTGGGTGGGTCCAGCGACATATTTGGTTGTGGTTTCATTCACATTTTGCTCTGATTACTGGTAATTTCTGTTACATTTCGTTACGTCAACACGAGTAAATTTTGCTATCAAAGATAATGTAAATTTTCTGGGCTGATTTTATCTAATGAAGACGGTTGTTCGTGGAAGTGGGGCGGCGCGGCGTGCCGGTAGTAAACCGCGATCATCGAAACTTTTCAAATAAAACCGATGAGACCCTTGTTTACGCACTTTGTTGCTTTATCCGCCCTTTTCTTTGTTCGACTCCAACTTTGTCCTGTTTCCTTTAGTAATTTGTGGTTCAACTATTTTATTGGGATTCAGAAAATCTAGTTAGGCTTTATATTTTTTGGAGCCTCATTTATCTTCTCGGTTGAGTAAGCTTATTTTGCTGAAATTATTTGTATGCAAAAATAGTTGAAAATCCATCGTACAAAAAGTAATGGATTTATTAAATCATTCAGTACTTTTAAAATTCTTTTGATAAATGCAGAAACAGCTTTTAACTTTTCAAAGTCTATTAAGAGATTCACAATAAGTTTTAAAAACTAATGCAATGTATTAAAATAGTGCGACTTATCTCTACTTAGATGTCTGGTTTTTAAACTACATTTAAATGTAAAGTGCCTTTCCATAGTAGGTACTTATTTACAACAATTTAGGTTCCTAAAACATTATTTCAAAGAACCTAGATACCAGTTAACAGTGTAGAACATAATTTTCAATGCACCGTGGGGCTTGTTAATAACTGTATGCCTCAAGGAATTATAGCATTTATCGCTCAGATAAACCCTTTGAAGCTTCATCTGGCAATATGAGCTCCGTTGAATATTCATAGTATGGGCAAGTCATTAAGCCACTCCTACTATTTTAATGAAAGCAAATTCACTACACGAGCAATTTGCGCGAAGTTTGGGTTTATAGGCGCTGATTTAATATTAGTTTTGGTAGGACGACAGTTGTTTAATAGGCTTAGCAGTTGAATACTTTAGATTTTGTTTATGGATTAATTTTTGCAACAGTGGAAATGCGTTAGGCTGAAAATGCACTGACTGGTGGCTTGCTTAGGGCCTGAGCCCAGCGACTTTCGAAATGTTCGTTTTGTTTTCTCGACTGTCACCTTCACTGCCCGTTCGTGTACCAGTGCGACTGGTTACGAAAATTCTAGTACCTATATTCGTTTTACTTCGCTATTCATCAGTGGTCTTAGTGCGAGTTTTTATACGAACACGATCGCGTTAACGTCAAGTTGTATTTTGATAAAAGGCAAAATTAAAAATTTTGAAAAAACCCACGACGGTAAAAACATACTTAATTGAAAAAGAATGAAATAATTAATAAAAACCCCCAACTTACAGAATTAATGTAATATATCCGTCAGGGCTGCCATTAAATGAGCTAGTTTTGCAGATAGTGATGGCAGCCCCCGACGAATTCTGTAAGTTGGGGGCTTTTATTAATTATTTCATTCTTTTTCAATTATGTTTTTACCGTCGTGAGCTTTTTCAAAATTTTCAATTTTGCCTTTTATTTCAAACTTTTTAGAGAATTTTATTATGAACCAGCAGCGCCCTCTGGTGAGTTGTCACCGTAACACCTATCCAAGAACATGCACCAATCAAACCCGAACACATCACTGAAAACTACATCAAAATAGGAGTTTTGTTTTTTTGCATAAACATATGTTTACTGCAGCGCCCCCTGTTGAGTTGTCACCGTAACACCTATCTAAGAACATGCACCAATCAAATCCGAACCCATCACTGAATACCGCATGAAAATCGGTCTAGTAGTACTGGAGATAAATGGGAACATTGGTTTGCACAAACAAACAAACATCCTCTCACCCCAAACGCATACACTGTCTCCGTTCCGTCGTGGGTAAAAATGGATAAGCGTCGTCTGCTGTCACTAACGAAAAGTTTGTATGTTAACGTTAACGCGACGCGTATGGTAGCACTACCATAACCTCACCTTTTCAAATTTTTATTTAAAAAAACAGCTCAGCGACGATTCCCTCCTAAAAGATTACGTTTACAGTAGTTAAATCAAATCGTTCAGTTTTGTTATGGCGACTAATGCACTCGTAAAGTGTAAAAGTGTCATATTTCCATGAGATGTGTCCTCTCGCTGCGCGCGACGTACTTTATGACTATTTGATACTTGGCCGTCACATTACTCCCCGCGCTATTCCGGATATTTTTGATACCTAACTTAAAAGGATGACGTAGCTATTGGAAGTATAAAGAGGGTTTGGTACGGCAGAGTATTAAGTACATAGGTTGAACGTATGTGAGTCAAAGTGAGTACTAAAGTTATTAATCGAATTAAATTCCATTTTTTTTAATCCCTACTTATACCAATAAGTAGGGTTTTCCTGACTCGGCATATTTTCAGAACAAATCATATATACTCTTTTAAATTATTACAATTAACTTAATTTTCTATGTATTTGTTTTGAAGATGTTGCCCCATACTAGGAATTTCTCCTGTGTGGTGGGTGCGTTTATAAACATACAGTCTCACATACACAAAAAGCCAGGTCCGGAACAACTATCTGTAAACCATACAAATATTTGTTCCGGGTGGGAATCGAACCCACGACTCGTAGCTCAGCAGCCGATCGCTGAATCACTGCGCCAAACATGTCGTCAAATTTGCAAAATTGCTGCTTGAATTTGATCATCGAACAGTTATGTAAAAAAGCGCAGCAATATGCTAAAGCCGTAAGAAATTCTGAATTTCATGGGCTACATTCACTGCACTTAATAGAAAGTAGGCAAGTGGAACTAGAAGGCCCACGTATCGTACCTACGAGTACGACGCGTTAGTAACTCCCGTAATCTACTCTCCCGTAAGTTCTAGTCAGCCGGGGGACGATCTATGTTAATCGAAAGCAATGGCCCGCAATCCCACAATCCTGCAGAGACTACGAGATACAATGGACTAAGACAGACTTAGTAGTATCCTGTACCTGGTATAGGTATATAGAGTCACGCCTGCATTTCTCAAAGGGTTAGGCAGTAGAGTACCTTTTATAGGTATACTTACATTTTGACTGACAAACGTAATACCCAACTAATACTAATATTTTAATTTAAATTTCTTTTATTTGTTGACACCTATCATAGTATAGTCTTTTTAAGCCTTGTTGCATTAAGTCCAGCCAATTAAGATAGCTTATAAGTCCCATGTAACATAGAGACAAGCCTATTGCCATTATCTGGACACAAATAAAACCTTCACGCCATAATGAGAAATTCTAGTCGGGGAAACTCCAATCAACTTATCCCCTTCTCGGGATTTGAACCCAGTTCCTGGGCAGTAAGTTCAGCAGTAGCGCTTACAGCTACATACATACTAGATCAACGATGCAGACTGTAGTGCGCATTTACACCATTTAAGTTCTTTATTATCAGTGCTCGGAATAGGTAGATTGATTTTATGTACTTGTATCACGAACTGTCATAGAAATCATAATCTGGATAAGTATTTACGGCATTGAATTAAAATATTAAATATCTTGAATGTATGGATTTTTAAACCATTACACATAAAGTTCATAGAAACTAATAAAACATTTTAAATTATAAGTAAATACAATATTTACATAAACTATTTCTTAAATTTAAATTTAGCATTCAGTAATCCTATTACTATATATAAAGAACAGGGGAAAAAGACACTTTTAATGCAAAACACTTCTCAGATACTAATTAGGAAACAATAGACACAGCAATAGATAAAACTATTTGAGATCTCTATATTTTAAGAAAACAATAGCAACATAAATAAGGTACATGAGTTAAAGTGTTCGTAAATTGCATCTAAAAAGGCCGAGGTATACCTTTGGAAAATAAATTCAAATGGCTCCCATAAAAGAAGCAAATCCAGGACTGAAATTTCAAGCCAAAGTCATTGTTTGAACTTCTTCAAACGATGACTTTGGCTTGAAACTTCGGTCCAGAAATCGGTATACAAACGTGACTTGGCCCTGCAAGACATGTTTTTACAGGACAGAAAATAGCGCAATAGCAAGCGCACTCTATGAACCGAAGTAAATGAGTGAGAGTGAGCTGCCTGTGACGTGGGCGTGCGCGCATTGTTCTAACAAAAATGTCTGGTAGCTGAATCATCCAGAATACTCTGTTCTGATTGGCCGTTGCGTCGCGTTGTGCGTGTAGAGTTCAAATAAAAAGCTATGTATTGTTATTAAGATAAGTTACAAATACTCCTTTTGTATAGTATACCTATACCAATTAGTATTATTATTATAGATATATAATATATAGAGATATAGAGTACCTGTTCCCATTTTTTTTGGAGTCGGCGCAGTGTATCTGTCTCCTTTGCTAAGTTTTTTCCTTAACTTTTTTTCATTTGTACCGTGGAAATGATGTTGAATATGTGAAAAATCTTTCATTGACACCAAATAAATAAATAAATAATTGTGTATCGTGAATGCATAAAAACCGATTACAATTAAACCTTGCTCATCTTACTATCATACTAAAATTATAAATGCAAATGTTTGTAAGTTTGGATGTTTGCTGCTATTTCACATCAAAAAGGCTGAACTGATTTGGCTGAAATTTGAAATGAAGATGGCTGGCTTCGCATTCTCTCAACTTGCTTTATTAATCTCATCAGTTTTTCGCAGAAGAGTTCAGAATCGATGATCCTGCCTGGTGGTAACACCTCATAATGGATAATGCCCTTCCAAGCCCACCACACACACAGCATCACCTTGTTGCGAGTTAACCCGGGTTTCGCCACAGTCTGTGAAGCCTGACCGGCCTTTGACCACGACCTTTTTCGCACGTTATTGTCGTACATGATCCACTTTTCATCACCAGTTATCAGCTTCTTCAAAAATGGTTCGGTTTCATTACGTCGTAATAAAGAATCACAAATGAATACACGGTTCTTTGGGGTTTTTTCAGTGAGCTCGTGAGGTATCCAAATATCGAGCTTTTTTGTGTGTCCAGGTTTTTTCAAATGCGCCAAAACTGTTTTGTGGTTAATTCCCAGTTCTTCAGCTACGTCGTAACTACTGATATGCCGATCTTGCTCCACACTTTTTAAAAAATGGCATTCATTTTATCCGTAATAGGGCGACACTCTCTCACAGACACTGTACTAGGTCCATAAACATAGCAAATTTTTGTCGCGGCTTGTGTAGCATTTTTACCTTTTTTGTAGTAAAATTTTAAAATGTATCGAATTTCTTCATTAGATTCACTCATCTTGACGGTACGAAAAACAAATGAAAATCACACATTTTCCTCATTTGAATTTGGAATCATATTCTTTAAAATTTAAACTTTCAATGATACCAAAACCAGGCAGATACAAATAGTATAGCCATAGAGATTTTATTACAAGTTCATGCATACTATAATGCGAAAAGACTATTTCCCCAACTTAATATAATGAACTAGCAGCGCTCCGTGGTTTCACCCGCGTGTTTCTCTTTCCCATAGGTTATATTTTAAAATATAATATATCCTACGTTAATTGATTTTATTTTTTAGCTTTCCATTGGTGAAAATCGGTCCAGCAGTTTCGGAATTTATTCGATACAAACAAACAAAAAAATTGTTCCACTTTATAATATTAATTATAGATATTATAATGAATGATAATTATATTATATTAATTGATAATATTATTAATACCACAATAAGTCGAGTACCGCTGTAAAAACCAATTTAATTAACTTTTTAAAATAGTATGACTGGATGCCGACCTACTTCCGTCAGAAGAACAGAGCCGTCATCTACCCCGGTCATAGGGGCGAGTGGAACCGGTGAGAGATGTCGTGCTATGTTCCGCAGGGTTCGCTTCTGGGGCCGCTGCTGTGGGAAATCGGCTACGACTGGCTGGTGCAGGCAACCTCCCTAGCGGCGTCAGCACATTGTAGTTGAAGAACGAATTTCTTAGTCGGCCGGTGACTATTGTCGACCGAAAACGATGAATTGAAGGCGATAGTGGAAGCGGATCCAACTCAATCTACAACTGAGCTTGCTGTGGGCATTGGAGTTAGTAGCCTGAAAAGGGGTAAAAGAGAGGGTGGAAGTTTGTATTAAAAATCTTCTTTCATGTCCAAGATACTTATAACTTAGTACGAATACTTATATTTGAAATTTGGCATGAATATTGACCGGAATAAATATATTTACTGTTGGTTTTGGAAGGTATGTCCCGTTGGGGTTTGAGAGGGTATTAAAGTTTGTATGGAAGAATTAAAACGCTTGGTTCGATGAAGTTGAGACACGGCATTAACAATCTTGATAAAAGATAAGAAATACGTGATTTTGGATTTCGTATTTTAACGAAATCCAAAATCACTCCAACAGATGAAATATGAAATAAGTTTTATTGAGTCTCTAAGATTTACATAACAAATGTGGATGAAACAGCCCCAGTAAGTGGTTAATAACACTTGTGTCGGGGTTGTCTCGCTCCTCCCCTTAATTGGTTGACAATTTTGAGACAATGAAAATTAAAATTAAAAATTAATAAGTTAAGAACAATATTGAAATTATCAAAATTAAATTCAAAACAAAACAAATAACAATAAAATTTAAAACAGTAGAATTCAATTAAAAAGCAAAATTAAAATTAACATCAGAATTAAATTGAAATCAATTTAAAATCAAAATCAGAATTACAAACAATAACGAAATTAAAATCAGAATTATTATGAAAACAAAATTAGAATACAAATTAAGATCAAAATTAAAATCATAATTATTATCAAAACAAAATTAGAGTACAAATTAAAATCAAAATTAAAATAAAAGTCAGGATAAAATCAAAATTAACATCAAAGCAAAATAAAAAAATAAAAAAGTCTAAATTTAGAAAGAAAATTAGGAATGAGTTAAGTTAGGTAAGCGCCAGCAAAAATTAAGGTTTATAAAGTGCATGTGACAATGTGTGTGTGGGTGTGTGTGTGTGGGTGTGTGTGTGCGTGTGTGTTTGTGTTTTAAATAGTACCATATTATGTTATAGTAAAATAATAAAAACATTCAAGCAAGTCTAGCCAAAATCTGCTCTGTTTCATCGTATGTAAGAGATTTTAACCACTCGGTTATTATTAATTTGCATTTCTGTGTGACCTCTGGGTGAAAATGTAGTTTTGCGTTAACTTTATTATATATGTAGGCCGACTGGCTTATATACTGACGCCTCGCAAAAACCGTATGTACCCCTGAGGAGTAAGCCACGATGTCTTTCCGCCTTCTAGACTGTCTTTCCAGGTTAACTGGAATATGCTTATGTACATAGAGTATAAGGTTTAAAAGGTATAGTTTTCTTACAGATAAAAGGTTACTAATTCTATATAAATCAGTTGTGGGAAATCTGAACGGCTTAAAATAAATCACTTTTAAAAGTGACCTTTGAGCTCTTTCTAACTCTAAAAATTTGACTTTGGTGGCCCCTCCCCAAACTGGTAAGCAGTATGTGATTACCGACTGCGCGAGTGCCTTATAAATGTGGTTGAGTGTCATTTGAGGCAAAACGTGTCGTAGATTTTTAAAAATCCATATAAATTTTCTAACCCGCGACATAATAACCTCGACCTGCGGGTGCCACGTTAGACACTCGTCGACTATGACACCCAGGTATCTTGTAGACGGCACTTGTTTTATGGGTTTACAGTCACAATTTCGTTCCAAGCTGTTTACACAGGTATGGATACAGATATTGAAATGCGCTCCTGGCTTAGACTTAGAACTTGGGGAGAAACAAAGGTAATTGGTTTTGGCAATATTGAGGGTCAGCAGATTTGCCTTGAGCCATCCATCTACAACAACCAACCCCTGTTCGGCTTTTCCTCGAACCTCCTCCCATGTGTCCCCAGTATAGACAATAGCTGTATCGTCAGCATAAGAGAAGATTTTCCCTCCACTGCTTCGAAGGTTACAGAGCTCATTAATATACACCAGAAACAGCGGTGGGCCGAGCACGGAGCCCTGTGGAACACCGAAAATAACCTCTTCCTCATTGCTATACGAATTACTTACCCTAACCTGTTGTTTCCTACCCTGTAGATAACTTTCAAAAAGAGAAAGCGCTTTACCTCTAACCCCCATAGCCTCAAGTCTTTTCACAAGGATGGGAACAGATACGGTGTCAAACGCTTTTTTCAAGTCCAAGAACACCGTGACGCATTTATATCCCCTGTCTACCTTATGTGTTATTTCAGACGTTAGAGCTACAACCGCATCCTGAGTTGATCGACCCTGCCTAAAACCATATTGGGAATCTGAAAGAAGGTTATATTTGTTCAATAATTTATAAGCCTTTTATTTAATATTTTTTCTATTATTTTTGAAATTGAGGTTAAGACAGAGATCGGTCGATAATTATTGACATCGCTCTTGTCCCCATCCTTGTGCACAGGCGTGATAATAGATCTTTTCAGCGCATTACAGAACGTACCCGTTTCAAAACACAGATTAGTTAACTTGCAAATGAGAGGTACCACAAGGTCTCGAGCCAGCTTAAGGAAGTTCACGGATATGCCATCCCACCCCGTAGCACTTGCTGAGTCAAGTGCCATGAGTGTACTATCCACTTCTGCTGGATCTGTGTCTAGTAGCACAAATGAGTTGGTTTGAGATGTTGAAATTGAGGGGGAAAAAGCAGGGTCATATTCTTGCCCAGTTAGGGTCATGATTTCGTCCGCCAATGTTTTCCCAATAGATACGAAGAATTGATTCACGCAGTTCAACGAGTTAAGTGGGTGTGGAGTAATTTGAAGTAAATGAGTGTTAGATGTTTTGGGTTTTTTGTAATGGGTTATGTCATTTATTCTTCGCCACAGCAGCTTGGGATTTTTCACGGAAGATAATATTTGGTTCTTATGATATTGTCTTTTGAGTTTCCTGATAAGATTACTGCAGAAAGTGCGGTAACGCCTATATGTAATACTCAGAATAACATTAAAAGGGTCTCTCTTTAACTGTAAATGTAACTTATTTCTAAACCTAATACATGTTAGGACTCCCGTGGATATCCAGGGCTTTAGGGTACGTTTAGAGCTAGAAACTGAGATAACGTTGGTATTTCGGAGAAGAGATGATTTAATCACATCTATCATTGCGTCTGCCAAAATGTTTGGGTCTCTATATGCATTAAGATAAGAAGTATCAACACTTAGAAGGTGTTTATAGGCATTGTCAAAGTTGGTAACTGTTTTAGATTTGGCATAAACCTTGGTCTTGTACGTGTGGGATATGTTTAAGAATACCATTGCATGATCAGTTACAGACGTATTTAAAACTACCACGAAAGCCGAGCTTCTAGATTTATTTAGTTTTAGAAGCATGTGATCCAAGCAGCTGTCATCCCTGGTAGGCAGACAATGTCCCGGGAGGAAGCCATGCAAAGCCGCCATGTTTAAATAATTAAGTCTATTTGTTCGTGATAGAGATGTTTCCGCTTGTTTTCCTATTAAGTTAATATTTATGTCTCCTGTAATAATAGTATCTCCATGCGATTCAATTGATTGAAGGTGTTTATCAAGCGAGGCAACGAAGTTGTCTGCGGAAGGTTTAGATGGAGACCGATAAATACCAATGATGGTGAAATTAGGTATTGTGATTTGCAAAGCAGAGGCATGTGCCAAATCAATTTCAGTTACCTGAGGAAAATGGCAGTTTCTCACATAGGCGACTACTCCGTCATTTTGGTTTAAATGCCTAGATGTTTTAAACGAAGTATAATTATTCAACTCAGGTATTGGTTTGTTAGCGTTTAATCTACATTCAGTTAAAACCAAAACATCCACTTCAACTCCAATTTGAGAAATTGTTATTTGAAGGTCGTCAAAGTTACTATATACGCTCCTTATATTTTGGGTCAGGACGGTTAAATTATGATTAGTTTGATGTAGGTAAGTATTAAAGTGTGCAATGTCAAGTATAGCAGAATTAGCTATCTCAGCAAAATCCAATTCCTGCACGTTACATAAATTATTATCCATTATTGTATAGAGTAAACAATTTTTGTTTCTCAAGTTTTAAGCCAAAGCACAATAGTCGTGTGACGTCTGCCTTCCCATATATTCCAGAGTAATTGATTAAATATAAATGAATAGGTATACTAGGCACTAATTGAAGTGAGTTTGTGTAAAAGCGTATTGAGTGAGTAAGTTGTATGTTATGTGTATTTAGAGTAGAATGGATCGTGCGAATAATGGTGTTTGAATGTGTGTAATAGAGCCAAACATGCTTACAGTTATGAAAATTTGAAATAGATCTATACGGTTTAAGAGTAAATTTAAGGATAAAACTATGACAAAATAAACAAGCTTTGCGTATTATGATTAATCCAAGAATAGACCAGTTTAGTCATGCTTCTTGCATCAAATGGTGTACCTGGGCTTCACTTCTTATAGCTATTATACGAGCATTTTCATCCTTCCTGACCAAAATACGTCCAAAAGCAGTCCAGCAGAATTTATATTGCTTAGTTTTAGCCAAGTCTCGTGCCAAGAAAAACAGTCGGGCATTCTTAGCTGTCAATTGTTCAGATATAAACACGGGAACCTCCGGATTGCTTCTAATCCCGAGATGTTTTGCCTGTAGTTTACTACTATTTTTAATGTTAAACGACTTTGCCTTTTTCAGTAAATTAGTTTTCAAAAGGGTAGAGTTTAGTTCAACAACTATAGGAGTGTTTGTGACACCCTCTTTTTTACTACGCAGTCGGTAAATATCTTTGACGTCGCGTGAATCCATCTCGATGCTTAAGTGTTTTCCCAAGTTCGTGACCATATTTACCAAGTCATCGTTATTCTCTTGATGCTTTTTAGGGACGTTTTTTATCTCAATGCAGGTTTTTTTATTACTTCTTTGCAGATCTTCGATCTTATCCTCCAATAAGGTAATGTACTCGCGATCCTTTTTTCCTTGTAACTCAAGAGATTCTATCTTCTTCCGAAACTCATCGTTTTGCTGAGATAGATGATTGATGGCGGTTTCAATGTTGCCATTTGTTATCTGGATATCCTTAATTATTTTCAATTCACTCTGCTGAGTTGAGATAAATGAAGAGAACATTTCTTTGATTTCTTTTCTAAATTTGGAAAACTCCTCCGGTAAATCCTCTTCCCTTAATCTCTTGTTACGCGTAGCTATAAAATTAGGTGGAGTCGTGTCCATCATTGCGCTGATATTTGTATCAGAGTAAGATTTGTCCATTTTACTCGTTTGATGAGCTTGGCTGCGATGAATACAACAAGCCTTTATTATCGGGGCCGAATTTAGTAGACAATGACGGGCTACTCATGTGATAATAATATAATATATTTTGGGTGTATAGTCACGGGTAGCTGCTACCGACTCCAATGTTGCGCTATAATAATTTCTGCAAGCGCTCCACGTTAACACAGGGCTATCGGAACTCCCGTTAACTGTTAGTTTGCTCTAACAACTTCTTTGTTCAATTATGTACAAAAACACTTTTATCTATCACAAAAACTGCTGCAACTTGCGGGGATCGAACTCGAGTCTGCCAACTTGAAATGCTGGTAGGCGCCTTACGCCACTAGACCACCGATGCTCGAAGTTAGAGTGCGAATTTAACGATCTATTGGTAGAATGTTGGGGTAATGAAACGTGTGTCAATGACCCGTTCGAAGGTCAGTACACTTCGACACACGGACAAAGAAATTTGTAACGATCACTTTTAAAAATGTTAAAATGTTTATGTTTATATCTCCCGTAATAGTTTGTACACAGTTCTAGTTTTTTCACTGTTTACTAAATGTTGTGTTGCACATGTTTTGACGTAACTTTTAAAATGAATACTGCATTTTAGACTAACTTTTCGTAATAAAATGTTTACGAGCACAGAAAACACGTCCACACAACTCAGTGTCCGGGCGGAGGGGGACAACAACAACAACAAAACTTCATCAACCCTTGAAAGGGTTGATGAAGTTTTTAGAGGATGATATTACTGCGAGCTTGAATATTCTTGGAAATTGGTGTAAACAATAGAAAAGCAGAATAATTTGAATGGATCGAACGACTTTTATTTTTCATAATCCACCCCCAACGGGGTGAATAGCGCAACAGTTGCGCATTTCTCGTCTGAACTTCTCAAAAGATTAAGAAAATAGGCACAAACATAAATTGCAGCTTGGATTAGGACATACACACTTAAACAAGATACTTTTCTTCCCGATACGAAAACAAGTTTCACGCAGCCAGAAGCTGAGACAAAATTAATGAATTTATCACAAAGGCCAGTAATTATAAATCATTTACCCACACCATCCATAAAACTTTTACCATAGCAAATTAAGAAGCACCACGTCATCCATTACGTAATTACAAACACGTTCCAGAATTTACAGTTATTCACAAAAGTAAGGAGTTTCAGGTTTTAAGAAAGAGGTTAGGCCTCTGGGGCGTGATAGCAGCGCCGTAAAACGAGTAGAGCCAGCAAAAGTTTCAGGTTTCCGCTCTTTGTAAGTACCGCGAGCCCGCGAACTACGACGAAGGTTGCAAACTTGAACGCGGTCCAGTGAGCTACCGTGGCTCGTAATTTCTAACAAAATTCCTGTTTAAACTTTAAATAGTAAATGTAAATTTATCCAACGCTTATTAGCTTCTGAGACACAGTATTATATCAGTTTGTAATGACTTTAATCATTGCTAATTCATTATGTTTAAATATCTAGTGAGAATTTCAAGGGAAATTCTCACGATCTACGTTTTAGTGTGGCATTTCAGTACCAATTTGTATATGGAGGTTAGTATTAACCTCACACCCTTATCCCCCTGATTGTAGATACATAATATATCTTTTTTATAGATGGGAACCCATCAAACGACTTCTTCTGTTCTGAGCGGACAGGAAGGGAGAGTTAGACTCTTATTGACTAAAAACCCAACCGTGTTCGTCCTAATGCCCCTAGCATTCCAGGACTGCGGTGACTTCTTCGAACAATATCCGAAATACTGGCAGGCATTGGCATAAGCGAGCCCCGTATTCTATGCATGTGCGTGTAACAAAACGTGCTGGTGACCAGGGCCTGGTTCTTGTCGGCTGCCAAAGTCACGTTCGCCATCCGCGGGCGTGCCTACGGCGGTCGGGAATCGCCCTGCGACTCCCAATTCCCGGGGAGTCTTCTTCTGTAGCGGCTGGGGCGTGAGGTGCAGTCCGCCTCCCCTTCGCTAGCATTACAGCTTCGCAGATGGAGGTAAGGCGCTTCCCATGCCCCCACGCTCCGGACCATTGATTGACCTAGGGCAGGAAGCAAAAGGTCACCACCGCCAAGAGGATACGGTGTTGCTCGACCCAAGCAGGCCAGACGTCCACTGTATGCTCCATCGTGCGATCCACATAATATTGACACCCGGGCGTGTCCTCCTGCCAAATCTCAAACACATAGCTCCCGAATAATCCATGTCGGGAGAGTAGCTGCATCATGCGGAAGGTGTGGACGACGTGGCGCCTCTCCAACCAGTCCTAAAAGGCTTATTGCCATAATGATGTTGTGCCTAGCGCTGGGTTGCGACAGTCCCTCTCTCCATACCTCGCCGCACCTCCCCGCGTAGATCCTCAGGTAGGAGGCGTTTTATATAGATAAGGTGGAAAATATGAAAGTATTTTGAGCATAATCTGCTCATAAACAATTACTGATCTATGTAATTAAAAGGGTTATGAATATGAATGTGGATGGATGGAAAGGGAGAGGTAGGCCAAAGAAACGATGGATGGATTGTGTGAGGAGTGATATGAAAGAAAAAACTTTTTACAAAAAAATACAACTGACTTTTACACAAAAAATAAAAAAGTGAAAAATAACTTTAATTTCGGAACTCGGTGTTTGTGGTTGCTTTTTCGTTTTTTGAACACCGACTTCCGATATTAAAGTTATTTTTCACTTTTTTATTTTTTGTGTAAAAGTCGGTTGTATTTTTTTGTAAAAGGTTTTTTATTTTTCACTTTTTAGTGGTACCTACATCCCCTCCCCTCCCCCCACCTAAACGAACCAATCACATTGGTGTAAAAAATTGTACTGCTCCCAGTGGCGTGCAGTGGTTCGAGTTAGGGTAGGCCAGAAAATAATGTCAAAAAAAAACACACCACATTATTCAGGGTTGAAATTTGGTGTCTTTTTTTTTTAGTTTTTTTTTTTAAATAGGCAATTAAAAAAACTCATTTCATTAAAAATCAACCCTGAATAATGTGGTTATTTTTTAAAATTTATTTGGACATTTTCTCTGGCCTACCCTAACTCGAACCACTGCACGCCACTGACTGCTCCTTTGCAGAGTAAACTAAGAGGTCGTCAATGTAGATAATGTAGATATTTTTTTTTGATTTTTCGAAAACCGCTTGGTCGATTTCGATAAAATTTTCATGGGACCATTTGGGAAGTATACCCTTTCCAACAAAAAAAGATTTTTTCAAATCGGTTGACAAACGACGGAGTTATGCGCGAACAAACATAAAAAAAAATAAAAAAAATACAAACATCCGAATTGAGAACCTCCTCCTTTTTTAGAAGTCGGTTAAAAAAGGAGTTAGTGATAGCGTGACGGCTGACAGGACAGAATGGAAGAAAAAAACATGTTGTGCCGATCCCAAGTAACATGGGATTAGGGCAGGAAGATGATGGAACAATTACTGATGTTACTGTATGCATGCATGTAAAATTTACACGCTTATATCTATTAAGCAAAACATACTTGTTCACATTATTAGCATTAATCTTTGATACTGTTGCGCGCCAGAATTAAACAACGAAGATAGTTGCATTTGGTACTACTAGCGCCATCTAGTATCGAGTAGCAGAACTATTGAAGTCAAGGACCTTCGAGATTTTTCTATGCTAGAATTCTCGGACCTTAGTCGGTCTCGACCGATATGTACGCGAACTTTCTGAGTTCTTTCTGGTCAGTATTGGAATTGCGATACAAGTGATAACTTCGAGAGCGATCTTCGACTGCGAACTCAAGTGATTAATAGTGCGATTGTGTTTTGTGATTAGTGAGTTTATAGTGTAATTAGTGTGGTGTAAAATAAAGTGACATTTTTGGTTATTTAATCGGCTGATTTTAATTGTAACGAAACCTCGTAACAATACCATGTTTTTTTTAGCAAAAATGATATTATTGTATATTACATTAAGAGTTGCTCAGTCGAGTGAAGAAACCGTTGGTTTACTTCACCAGTATAATAAATACCTGTGGTGCTTATTTGTAGCAAATAACATGTTAATAATATTCATAGTGAGCTTGTAACATTAAGGGATAGGAATAAACAAATATTTGTGATATTATAATATTAATAGATCTGAAGAATATTTTTCCTGAGCTACCTGCTCAGGGAAAATATTAGGTGGGTATAAAAGTAAGAAACTCGGGCATAGAAGAAAGTCGATTCTTTTGATATTGTAACTGTCGGCAAGCGTCAACGGAGCTTTATTTTAAACTTGAAACGTTTCTTTGTTCTCAATATTTCCATCTTTTTGATAAAGAAGGCGCGAACTCGTTCGTTATGGTAACTATTTGAGTGCAAGAGACGATAACAATAAACTCTCTGTATTTTCTCCAATATTATACGAAAATGCCTACTTAGAAAATTGCAGTGATGAAAATATTATGGCTTCATTTGTAAGTTCAGTACTAGACGAGTAGTTCAGTAACTCTTAATTACATTTTCTTTTAGATTGTTTTACTTTCACTTGATTGGTTTTAAATTCAAACTCAAGTTTTAAACAAACAAAGCAGCACATAAATCAACAAGTATTTTTAAACGACATTAATTCTAGTCGTGACCCATTTCGATTCCCGCGGAGCCCTCGAACGCAAACGCAGCCGAGTCATCCATCAAATCAAAGTTGATCTTTGTTCGATTTATGAAAACCGATAGTTTGCTTTTCGTGCCGCCATAATAATCTCTGTCATATTGGAAAACTTTATGAAGAATCGACGTTTTTTTGCCGCCCCAGAGGAGCTCGACGAATAAAGCTATATTGTTGTTGTCTCGATGAAGGTGGCAATTAGTAAGCTGATATTATTTGTAGTTGTGTTAAATATACAATTGGATGGGACTATAAATAAAACGTTAGATTCACTACTGACTGCTCTCGTTCTTATACCAAGGAAGCCCACGTTGTGCGCAGCGTCGAAAACAACGAAAGATAAGGTTTGGAATATTTGGATAACGTTAAATTGTCTAAGAACTCATAACGAACTTAATCAAGAAAGGTCGTGGAGAGCCGGAAAATATAAAAAAGTCCTTCGGATTATCAACTAGCAGCGTTTCCAATTATGCTCACAAGGTTTCTTCCAATAGCAAAATGTTTTACGAAAAACTCGTTTGAAATAGTGATAAATTTTAACATGGGATGGTTAAAGCACTTTTACAGCGTCCCGATATTTCAATATTCACGGAATTTCTAATAACATGCCCTTCATGGGGAGCGAACCGTCAGCGCGTATCGTAATGGACATTTTGTTAGCCTGAAGCCACGTCATTAAACTCATGCGATCAGCGTTCAGCGCATAGGCTATAGTTTGGCAGGTTGGCGGGTGAAGTTTGCGCCGATGAGCTGAGTCGGCGGTAAAAGTTGGCACATCAATATGCAGGGGCGCCTGGCCGGTGGCCAATGTAGGATACGCCAATTGAATATTTTGGCCGTCGCAGGTCCCGCTACACATCCGCGATACACAGCTTGCGACAAGTTTAATGGGCTGCTAATAATAACGCGTCCACTCGCCGATTACGCAACGTTCCTTTTTCTCTTCGTAAATTGTGGATTTTATTGAGTGAAATGGGTTCTTAAATTGCTGAAATCGTTAACTCTACACCTTGTTGTTGCTTTCTTATTCTTGTTTCTTTAGTTTTTTGTTTTGTCAGGAAGTTCCAAACAATACTGTCTATTACTTGCTCAAAAGTAGTTTTTATTTATTTAAACTTTATGTACAATAGTATTTCTTAATGCAATAAGGCATTCTCTAACAGTTACTCTGAAAAGTCTTTACTGTGGAACGTATACAATAATAAACAAGTAATTATCGTGGCGATAATTCCTTGAGGACCAGTAGCAGAGGCGCCACGGCGACCTCTCTCTTCCGGCCCTGATTCAATCCATGGTCTGGAGCGAGGGTGCATGGGAAGCAGTCACCACCTTCTGCGAAGCAGTAACGTTAGCGAAGGAGGAGGCCTCCATAACACCCCAGCCGCCGCCACAACAGAAGAAGACGCCCTGGGGCTGGGCGTCGGGAGTCGCATGGCGATTACTGGCAACCGTAGGCGCGGGCCTGCGTACGGCGAGCGTTGATTGGTTCGCCGTCCGATAAGAACCAGGCCCGGGAGGACGGCGCGTTGTGTTCCGCATTCGCATCTTAAAGAGATGCCAGCATATTAGTCGGTGACTGCTAGGGCAAGTGTCTGTCGGAGTTGTGGAATTTTTTCGTGTTCGTGTCACCGCGGCCCTGGAACGCAAAGGGCACTAGGAGGAACACGGGTGGGTTTTAGCCAGTAAGAGTTCTCCCTTCCGCTCGGCCCAGAGCAGAAGTCATTTAATATTTTTTTATCCAGAAAAAAAGTATTTTAAGTAGTGTATCGGATATAACGCTTAAAGTAAAATTTAGACCAAACTTCCCTTTGATGTAATCATTGCGATGCCCACAAACATATTGTGATGCCCCACGGGAACTGTTCCTAATACATTTTATATTGCATTAATACGTAGTTAAAGACTTAAGCATTTCGTATCGCAACGTTTGATTTTGATGGAATTTGGCCCGCTATGTGGGACTTACTAGGGATTATAATAGCGTGTCATGTTTCCGGGAGGTAACTAATACTGTTGCGCCCATACATGTTTGATCATACGTATTCATCGTTATCGCTATGCGTGTGTCGAGTTTCTGTATGATTGTCGGAATTTGGTTAATTAGTGTTTGTTAGTCCAGGGTATTCAATCTTGTTATATTCGGTATGCAGGATTTAGATTGTTCATTTGCTTGTTAGTTAAACTACAAACAGATCCCTGTTGGGTATGTTAAATTAAGAGAAGCTGGAAATTTGTTTGATGTTACAAAAATGTAATAGGGATTTAATCTGTGGTACTAGTGGTGACTTTGTTTTATATGTTTGTTTTTCTTCTTTTTTATATAGTCAACAAACAAAGTCGCTGTCCGCCTGTTTCTCCGTTTACTTCTTGTATATCGGCTTTTAATGTCTATATTTACAAGGAGATGGTATAAAATTAACCTCTGGCGCTAAAAACTTCTATAAGCAAAAAAATCATGTTAACCACTAGATAGAGCGCTGGTGATGGTATATATTTCTTGTATTCTTTTTGCTCAATAATATGAGATATAAAGCTTTTGCGTCTGAGCTGGGTTAAATTTGTAGCGACCATGAATGAGTCTCCTTTAAAACTGCGAGAAGCCCGGGCGGTACTCTAGTCTGTGATAAAAAAAAAGTTAGTAAATTCGGATAAAATTGGTTAATTGACGTTTATTTAATAATGAAGCAAGGTCTCCAAAACACAGTTTTACAGGTTTTAAAACAGTTAAGTAGGACTCAGCAGCAGACTGTCAGATTATAGAAGATCTTTCATACAAGTCTATAAAGAAGAAGTTAATTGATCATTACTTTAAACATGTATTCTAAGGATACAAAGACAAACCACATCAATGTTAACACCGAGTCAAGCCTAAACCTTATCCAAAGTATATACGTCGACGTAATTCTATGCCCACAAATGTACTTATGAACATTTGTACATATTGTTTCCAACACCTCGTGTAAGTCATTCAAAACTTACAAAATAACAAAAGGTTAAGGACATAATTTCCTTTAACATTTTAGGAAACAACTTCTATCATTTGTTAATTTAGGTGTCTGTGGCATTGAGTGACTTAAGTAAGGTTAGTCGAGTAGTGCTACTGTGAAGCTCTTTGAAAACAAAGAGCATCTAAAGTCTACGCTGGCAGATAACTTTGTAGTGATTCAATGCGGGCCACTGCATGTTTTGCCAGTCTGTGAAGATACGGCGTATTCTCAAATAGCCGTGTACTGAATACAAATTAAAACACACAGGCTGCTTTCGCGAGCACATTCGGTCCGTGCGAAGGTTTTATTTGATACGATAAACCCGTTGGGGTAATTTACTCCGAGAAGCGTTTAAAATAAATCTGCTTGTAAAAGAGACAAATAAAATTGTGTGACGCAAGAGAAAATCTTTTACAAAGTCAAGGACGCAGTTTATTCCGGTGTTGGGCAAGGGTGGAGTAAAATGTGCTTTATCCATGGCAGTAAAATGTGTTTGAATCTACCAGAATTATGTTAGAATTGACAGGTTTAAAAAAGCTCTGACTTGATTTTATATATCTATGATAAAATGCCTTTACAGATAGATACAAATCCTAACTTCGTTACACAAACGAACCTTTACCGAGTTTGAACTGTGATGTGAGAGGATAGGCGTAGAATATAACAATGCCGAGTGTGTGGGCCATCGCCCGCCACCCTACGTTGCCCGACGCTGCCCGATGCTGCCCGACGCTGCCGGAGCAAATTTCGATTGCAAATTCTAATTGTACTGGCGCATGTCGAAACCACATCGAAAATCTTACGGGTAAAACGACGCTTGTTTCAAAACACTCGCAAATGGAACTAGTTTGTATGCAAGTGAAGTTTTTCATAAACTTTAGCCGGTTTAAACCGCGCCAGGCGTTACTGTGAGGCAAAAAGTGTAATTAGAGGGAGAATGGAAATGAATTCGTTTCCTCTAATTTCTTTTATTTCATGGTGAATACTTATTTTCATGTTATTAAATTCTTGACACTTCGTTTTGCCTGTTTCGCATTTGAAATAGCTTTTCTTATGCATGGCGGACTGGTTGCTTTAAGTGTTTGGAGTCTAGACATCGTTTAAGCGCCCGAAATGAAACTTCCACACACTCTTCTGTGCCGCCCTTATCGTCATCTTCAGTTATTCAATCAAGGATGACGCTCCGATCAATAAAAAGTACTTTTTGAGCTAAAATGAGCCTAGCATTGTCGCATGAATAAAACTAGAACACCTTTTATATTAGTTATTTTACTAAAGTTGTTTCCTTACTTTGAGGACAAAGGTGAGGTCGATAGGGGTACACTCATCGTACGTCAGTGTTGTCAACTCCTTTATGTGTGAATCAGAGTTTCGGATTTGTTGAATGCACTTACCACTTTAACTCCCTCTGTATGAGAGAAAGTTTCTTTATGAAGTGTAATACGCTCATAGTTTGATTAGTTTGAACGAGCTCTCATATTTGTGTTTGCTGGAAAATAACATGCCTATAAATTGAACTAGAGCGAAAATTTGGATGACAAAGTATTACAATCGTACAAGCCTTATAAGTTACCTTTATATACATATATTATAGCGGGAGCGCTTCTTTTTCAACTTATTGAGAGTGATGCAAGTGGATGTAGAAGTAAAGCTGTTATGGTAATGGATGAAACAAGCATCAGACACTATTTGCCGCATACCTTGTTGATGGTAGAACAGGAGGCGACACAGTGCAGTGCCGGTAATCGGATTACGGGCGATGGGCAGCTGTGCGCGAGCGTGCGCCGCTGTTTGATCTGCCCCCGGCACGTGGCCGCCGCTCGACCCAGCGACACCTTGATGTATAGCTAATATCCTTTACCTGCACTGAATTTCATCAAAATGTTCCAAAGTTGCACTAGAATAAATTACGTTGGTATTCAGACGACCGGCGTGGTCGCGGTAAGTAAACTTGACGAATGTAGACTATTCGTCAGGAGCCGTGTACTGTATTTATTCCTATCGGCTATATTTTCCGAACTAGCGCAGTTTTAGTGCGGTGCTGTGAGCTAAACTAGTCATGCTTGTTTTATGATATTTCGGCGCGGTCAGAAAGTTTCAAATCAATAAGTGTTGAGATCGCTCGGTGCACGTGATTGTGTTACAGAACTTTGTGAACTTCTGCAGCTGTTGTGAGGGCATGGATAGATGAAGTAAATCATAGAAATATTAATTATATCTATGAAGTCAATTAAACTATATATAAAAAGTAAAGCATTATATATTAACCGTTTGTTCAGAATAATAAAGATATGCATATGCAAATCACGGTAGGTGTATTAAAACACAAGTCTATACTGACCTAAGCACGTAAAAACCATATAGTGAGAATATGCAGTCTCAGTGAAATATTTCATAGAGCTTCGGGACCTCGAGGAAATTCAATTAGCCAGTGCCTGTTTGACCATCGGCGCAGCGTGTTGCTATCGCACGCTGTTGCTGCGAATTAATACGACAGTTTGTTACTGCATTGTTTCGATAGTTCCTTATCGGAGCAGAAGTTATTTCTCAAAAATAATTTCGAGACAAGTATTTAGTGGACTTGTGTCACTGAACTGTTCGAGTATAGTACTTCTGTCAATTTAACATGCATAGGTCGACAAGTCAACCACACAATATTACTTGTACATTAGAAAAAATCTTGAGCCAAAGCTTAGGATAACATCAATTGTACAAAAAAAAGCTAAATAAGAATTGTAGTACAAAGTAATCTGTTTTATATTAGAAGGAATTTTCTGCGTGAAATTGCCAAATGTCAAAGGTTACTTGGTTTTGAAAGAGCATCAAAGTTGTGACCAAAAAAGAATTCAAATAGCTTCTCTAGAACTTAAATATTGGCTATCTAGCAGAAGTCTGTAGGTAATATATGATCGCTGGAAAAGTTGGGATTTAAAGACGACGTTAAGCGGAACCCGCCGGCACCCGCGGGACAAGGTCGGCTTAAAGCATTGTTTGAAGAACGGGCTAGAATATTTCTCTCCTGATAATTATAAGGTCTTAAATGGTTAATTTCCAACATCGATCAATTACAAAATTTTCTAACGGAGTGAGTCTTATATAAATAGGCACTGCTTAAAGGCGCGAAAATTTGTTATAAGTGAGTAGTTAACCCATTTGATGGATAGAATATCATCAAATGACTTCTTCCGCTCACGGAGAAGTGGAAGGGAGTGTCAGATTCTTACATGGATTGAACCAGGGCGGGAAGCGAGAGGTCACCGCCGCTTATCGCTTCGACGGGAACACGGCGTTGTTCCGCGCAAGCGATCCAACCGTGACCACCGTGTCACCCACCGTGACCTCCGGGCGATCCACAGTATTGAGACTCAGACTTGTCCTCCTGCCACATCCAAAACAGGTAGCTCCCAAAACATACGTGTCCAGAAAGTATCTGTGTCAGGCGCAAGGTGAGGTCGCCGTGGCACCTCTCCAATCACTCGTCAAAGAGGGGACTTATCGCTACAATGGTGGCATGCCCAATAGTTAGAGTTCCCCCTGCTCGTTGGAAATTTTCATTTCAAAACCTACGAAGGATCGTAGCAAATAACAATCAGGATAACTTAATTACAAAAAAAAAAACTTCCCAGTTTTATAACGAGCTCAGTTATATAAGATTTAATCAGAATTTTTAGAAAAGTTTGTTCATGTAACAAGATTTTAAATTAGTACAGTCAGAATCAAAACTCAATTAGCGTTTTAATCTGCTATTCGACGTGTGTCCAAAGTTCGTTATGTAATTTGCGTTGAGCACATTACATGGGCGCCATACTGGCACGGTATAGTCATCGGCAAAATGCACAAGTCCACTACCGTGTGCTAATCGGTAAGTCCTGTTAGCGCGGTTATAACGAGTATTGGTACATTTATTTTGTTGAAAATTTTTTGTAGATTTTTCAACGGCTTATTTTGTATAAACTGTTTATTGTAAACATTATACAGTAAAAAAAATTCAGAAACGAATTTGTTAGATTATTTCCTTTGAGAGTTTTCAAAGCAGTTCTTAAATCTGACTTCTGAGAATAATGTTTTGTGAATATCAAAAGTTTTGCATGTTTAAATAATTGGTGGAGGCTGAATTTCAAAGAATAGCGAGCAATTTGTAATACTTATAAAGTTAAGTTGGTAACTACAATGTAATTGATGTCGTGAATTTACTAAGCGACTTTCTTGAGTGATATATGTACGTTCTCAGTTTCAAGAGTCGTATTTTCTTACTGTGTATAATGTTAAAGACATAACATGTACAAAATATAACTTAATATTTTAGTAAATTCAGAGGTTGACCTTTATCCTAACTTTAGTCTTCGCTCCATTTGGAGCAAAGGCTAAAATCAAGATAAAGGTTTATCTTGGACCATTATATAATCATTCAAATAAAATAGACAGCGGGACCCAAATTAGCAGGTTGGTTAAAAGTTTTACCATCATTATTTCTCTAGACATTTCCCTAGTTCGGAAATGGTCAAATAGTCAAGGTCAGATAAGTTAGTCAGCCTGACCGGATACAGCTATGTAGGTACCTATCTGAACTCCAAATCCCAATAATAATTTCACCACCCGTCGCTTAGTATTCTCTTATAGAATAGAAGTAGATAAATAACAGAAAACCACCAGTCCGATACTTATAATTAACAAAAAATGTACTAAGATCAAAGGCGCCTAAAGAGTTAAGTGGACCTTCAATTAGTGCCGGAGTACTAATTAAAACCACATTTGGCAAAGATACGAGTTTAAAGTTTACAGAATCGCGCTGCGAGCCCAGACAGGCGGTCAACATGTCAACTGTTTATTAGTGCACTCCACACCACCCCACATAAGTCGTACTCGTAAAATGAAAGACTTATGTAGGGTGGCCTGCAAACAAAAACCTACACGAATGACTACTTATTTGAAAGATTTTACTAAAATACTAATTTGCGAAAACCTGAGTAACACTTTTTGGTATTTTTAATACATGTTTTGTTTACTGCGTCTTTTGTTTGAAACGTAATAAAATCCATTCAAATACCCCAATGCCTTTTCTCTGGCAAGAGTCTGTAATTAAGGGACTGTCGTAAGTTTTCGATTTGTGACTGCATCATCTGTGCATCCTTTGTTCTTTGATTTAATTAATAACCAATTAGAAAGGTGGTAGAAGAGTATGCGTTTAGGTATTTAGTGTTGGTTGATTCAACATTCTCTTGAAGATCACAAGACAGTGTAAAGCCATCATCAATGCTCTCAACAAATCAAAGCACGAATCACGTCCGCAAAATTTCGTTCATACATATTCTATTTGCCTTAGGTAGCCTCTGACTTACTACGACGGATGCTCACTCAATCGAACAGGGCGCATCCAATGGAATGCAACAGAAGCCTAAAGCCAGGCCGGAACTACAAGTCACCCGGGATTCATGGCTCAAATGTAGTTATGGGATTTACATGGGAATACACAGAACAATGTTTTATTACCCGGCAGTATTAGAGTTGGTATTTCCCAAAGGCCTTCTGAAAATGTGTTTGGAATTGCATGTTCCGTCAAATGTACCTGTCTCGTGGAGGCAGGGTGTCAGGCTCAGATATGCTGACGTAAAGTTAGGCAGTCGTGTCTCGAGAAGTAATGCCACCGTTGTTAGAACTTAATTGAAATACGTCTGCATAGTTCCCTCTTCGTAAACTTTGAAGTGATCTGTAGTAACTTACACTGTTTTGAATTCTTCGAACGGGCCTGAGCTAAATGTAGATCTGATGATGAATTTTCATTTTTCATTGATGTTACGCTCCTATGTATTATAGCGTGATGTTATATAGCCTATCCCAGCCTTTCCCAATAAAAAGTAAGTACGCAAGTATCTCCTGTTACCTCGAATCAACATTGATCAACAAAACAGACTATTCCGAACGAATGGTTTTTGTACTCGTAAAATTCAAACTAATACTGATGAATCAAGTTGATTCTTCAATTTCGTACTTAAGCCCAAAACGAAACAATTTTATTTGATTTTGAATGAGAACAAGATAATTATTAGCACTGATTCATTTAAATCTATTTTTCAAGTAGGTCGTATACGGCTAAACAGTTTTATAGGGGCCTAGCTTCGAGTAACATTTGCTTGTCCGACATCGAAAATATTGTTATTTTTTAACAATATTTAGCACCGTATGAGGAATGAGAAAACTGAATAAGCAGCTCGTAGCTCAATAATAATGTCACACGGGTCGATCTCGAAGGTTGAGCAACGCTTGCCGAGGTCAATATATATGGGTGACCATCATAACATACCGGGACTCCTTCGCGTTCTGGACTTGCTAAGTCGTGTTCCCGGCTGTCATTTGTAGTCAGTCTCACACCAATCTTGCCAAAAAGTACCTACCTTGTTTCCCATTTACTGGTTTATAAGCAAAAAGCTTACACTTAAATGCAGCTGAATTCGGTTTGTTTGTTATATTATGCGACGTTGGGAAGAGGCTAGGCTATGATCAAAATTAAATAGGTACTGAATGAAGATTTGTTTCACATAATTTGTTGAACAGTGTTTCACTAAATTACTCAAAAACTCGCGAAATGGCTTTGGGCTTAGCTTCCTTCACCTCTACCTTGTGGATAAAGGAAATGTAAATTCTCCTTTTGCGGAAAACGCCATCTATTGCCAATGTGGTTGAATTGATAAAACTTTCGTTTGGACAAAGAAGCCTACATACCTACATACATTCATAGATACTAAAGCATTCAATTTCTCTTGCGACGTATTAAAATGTCCACAAATAATTCTAAAATATGTTTTGGTATAATTTTTTGCATTTGTGGATCTTCTTAACTTATTAACTTTGCTCAATAGATGGCGCAGCAAGTATCAGTACTCCGTAATAAAAACGAATTTCTTCTTGAACACACTAATTAATTTATTTTTAACAAAAACTAAGTAACTAAGTATATAATAAATAAATAAGTTGTACTCATAGGTACGCAATTTTTTTTATGTATAAAACTTATCTATATTGGTTTGCACTTTTTACGTGATGCCTGCAGGACGCTTAGCGCTGTATGATCTTTCTCACTAAAATTCAATATCTATTGATTTTGTGGGTCGATTTTGATGAAATAAACGCTCGATAAATCTCGGGATAACACTAAATGTGCTTAAGAATCTAGTCTTCGAATCCAATGCGTGGTTATTGAGTGATGCTCCCACAAACGAATAGGCAAACAGACAAAAAATAAAAAAATTGCATTTTTGTGTTATATGTCTTTTTTCTAACATTTCGCAGTTATTTTAATGCAAAAATGTTTAATGTACAGATACGGCTAACAACAAACAAACACTTTCTTGAACACAGTGTGCAACTGATGTATTTACTAAGTTATATATTGCTTTCCTAAAATTGGGAATAATCGGCACCCAGGCCTGGCGCCCTCTAGACAAACAATCTTGAAATATAGTTTCAAAACGGTCCTGTAGCGTAGTCGTGGAGCATAATTGATCAGCTGGTCGTAATTCTACGGCTCACTGAGAAGACCGCGTGACCCTAAAACCAAATAAAAAGCCTTTATTGTTTGGTTTCCATTTTAAATTTACCTGCAGCTTAACTGGCGACGAGTTTGTTCTGCGAAACCGGTACCTCAAATAAAAACTTCGAAATACATACGTATACCGACTGTAGTTAGATTTATGTAGGTTGTATTAAGTAGTAGCTCGGTATAGGTGTCATGCCGGATATTTTGACACTTAGAACTTTAATCATGGTGGCTCAAATATGATCACGCTGTTTGGTAGGTAGGAGGGCAGCTAAACGGACGCTATGTGAGATACCTTACCACCATAAAGTTGTATGTATATTGTTGGCAGAGAATCAAGCTGATCCAGTGTACCTAACTCTGAGCATGTGTCCTGAAACCATACACACCCGAGAAGTCAGATAAAATATAGAGGTATAAATATATTTCAAATTGCAATAGCCAACAATGTCCCCGCTAATAATGTGATAACAATCAAGGCTCTCGTACACATCTGAGGTCGGCGGCGTGAACTCGTGCCGTAATGTATTGATTCCGTTTATTTGTGGACTGCAGCAGTCCGCCAGAGCCATCAGCCGTGCTCCACCCGCCGCCCGTCGCCTGTCGCCCCGCACCAGCCAATCGGCTAAATAAAGATTATGTCTAGCCGCTCTAAAATGCTACTGTATTCCTCGCAAACTTTAGTAAATTATTTAATGGCGAAACTGGGTATTTCTGAGAATTCCACTCTTTGTTGCGTTCAAATAAAGTCTGAGAGGCAGTAGCTATGGGCACGCCGCCATTGCGGCGATAAGTCCCCTCTTTGAGGAGTGGTTAGAGAGACGCCACGGCGTCCTCACCTTCCGCCTGACACAGGTGCTCACCGGACACGGCTGTTTCGGGAGGTACCTGTGTCGGATCCAGCGGGAGGACACGTCCGGGTGTCATCACTGTGTGGATCGCCCGGAGGACACGGTGGAGCACACGATGGAGGTCTGCCCTGCCTGGGCGGAGCACCGCCGTGTCCTCATCGAGGCGATCGGCGGCGGCGACCTCTCGCGTCCGGCCCTGGTTCAAGCCATGGTCGGGAGCGAGGAGGCATGGGAGGCGGCCGCCTCCTTCTGCGAAGCAGTAATGCTAGCGAAGGAGGAGGCGGAGCGCGTGCGAGAGAGGGAAGCCCCTCTATCCAGCCGCCGCAACAGGAGAAGACGCCCCGGGCGTCGGGAAACGCAGGGCGATTCCCGGCCACCGTAGGCGCGGGCCTGCGGATGGCGAGCTATGGGTGGCTCGCCGTCCGATAGCAACCAGGCCCGAGTCGACGGCGCGTCGTGTTCCACGCGCGCCTCAAAGAGCCGTCAGCAAAGAAGACGGGGCCCCATAGGGTCAGTGCCTGCTAGGGTTGCGGAATTTGTTCGAAAGAGTCACCGCGGCCCTGGAACGCAAAGGGCACAAGCAGGAACACGGGTGGGTTTTAGTCAGTAAGAGTCTGACACTCCCTTCCGCTCCGCCCAGAGCGGGAGAAGTCATTTGATGATTTCCCATCCAGAAAAAAAAAAAAAAAAAAAAAAAAAAAAGAGGCAGTAGCTAGTTTAGGCACAGTCGTAACAAAGTCACCCCTGTGCACTGCAGATCGTATTTATTTTATTTTTGTATGCTATAAACATGAAGTAATAAAGACGAATTCATAACCTTAATATACGAAAGTAATTTGTACCTGAGCACATTGTTTTATTAGGCTGTAGCTAGCCCGATGGCAGTAATTTGTCCGTAGCGATGATCCTTTCATTCAAAGAAGTGCGAATCATTCTTCGTAATAACACCTTCGCTCGGTTGCTGTTAAGATTTACGATTTTATTCAATCCAACGTCCCGGTAAATTACGGGGAGCCGAGATCCATTAAGTGCTTAAGTGCCTCCCGAGCACGAAATTGGGGATGATAATGGAAATGGGTTCCTTACTATGTTAATATGGGACTTTACACCGAGCGGACCAATTCACGCGTTGTTCCAGCAATATGCAGGCCGGGTGTTGCGGCATAACCGTTTATGTTATGAATAGCCCTTGATTATGCTGAGTCATTACTTGACGGTTAATGTTACTTAGGACTGTGTGAAAAGATTAGTCAGCCCTTGTTACGAAAATCTATAATTATACACTTCCTTCTTCACGTAGATTGCTGTTCATTATACCTTTGCAGTAGGAATAATAATTTAACTAAGTTTTTAAATAAGCTTCAGCTTGGATACTCATATACTACGTTGGAACTTTCTTTTTAAAGTGGAAAAAAGCAAGCACTATTGATACGGCTCTGATACAAGTTCCGCAACAAAATCCACAGCGGAGCGGCAGACAGTGTAATGAATTTATTTTAATCTGCCCGTTCTCTGCAGAATAAGCTGGTTTCACTAAGTGATGAGGTCGGTTTCGCCATTCGTAATTTATTTAATTTTCGTGTGTCCAAGTTGGCGTCAGTTTACAACGAGCCGAGTTTCTCGGAGAAGATGGCGCTCCCACGTATCACTCACAACTTTCATAACTGCTCTATACCGCTACACGTTCCTATACATTACAGTTATACTATTATAATTTATTAGTTTCAGCTCACCAATTCGATAGAAATGGAAATAGGCGCTCTCATTCGCAACTTTGGCACAATAAAGAAGTTCCAATTCCTTCACACTGGGTCTACAAATGGGATAAGTTTAAGAAAGCAATCGGCCTTATATGGTCGTTATGGACCGCTACGGAGGCGCGGGCGTGAAAACCATTGGAAAGTTCCCCTTATCGCTTCATTTGATATAATTCTTCTACAATAGCTATTTCCGTTTTGGAAACTAGCACTCGATAAACTTTTAAAATAATTTAGTGCTAAATAAATGTTAGGGGTCAGCCGAGTCAGGGCGAGTTGGGCCCGAGGTCGTAGAAACAAAATTAATTACGAAATAGTCGAGAAAACTTTTGGGTTGGCGTCGCGTCGTCGGAATAATTGTTGCTAATTGAGTTCCATCCACCTGGGAAAAAGGGGACAGGAGGGGATGAATTACATTTGTGACTATGGATGCGCACGGACCTGCCCGCGCGGCGGCGCTGCATCTAACGAATCGCCTTTTAATTACAAACATACATGCTTGCCAGCTGGTGTATACCGTGAAAGTTAAGTTGGTATTTGACGAAAATAATTCAGTGATACTGACAGTAGGACCAATCTGAGATCGTACTTGATCATTGATGAACACCTTTTCTTGAAAAGTGAGGTATGATTAAGAGCTAAGAGCCTTGACCCCTTATGGTTAAAAAGTAAATATTAAAAATCACAATAGTTCCACTGATTATAAAACTTTTTCGAGCAGAAATACACGTTCTCCAATTTAGTGCCCTGCTTGATCTCTGAGAAAAAGGTGTCTTTTATTTTAGGTGTCTAGTTTGTTTCAGCAGCTTTATCTTAGTTTTTTGTGATCCCTAGCTAATATTTCAAAGGATATGTATGAGACAAGTCTACTTATCTTTCTTGATTTGCTTTGTAGGCTTCTGAGTTTCTATCTCTATAAAGTAGTAGCATAAGTGTAACATCATACAGCTCACCTTGGAAATAAACAACATCACTACAGCGGGAATGTCCCGCTGTCTGTCTGTCCCTATGTATGCTTAGATCTTTAAAACTGCGCAAGGGATTCTTATGCGGTTTTTTTTTAACAGATAAAGTAATTTAAGAAAAAGGTTTATATGTATAACTAGCGGCCCGGTACGTGCTTCGCTACGTATAAAGTGAAATAAAATAAACAAATCGGAACATCAAATTCATTTATTTAATCAAAAAAATATTTTATTTAAAATCGAAATCAATTGCTAGCTATTTACAACACACTTAATCCAAAACATTTGGATAAACAATATTTTTTGTTTTTCCATTTTGAGCATAAATAAACAAACGGCTGGGGGTACCGACTCTGGAACAGGCAACATATAACTGGCCATGTGAAAAACAATGTTCCTCCAAATTCACACCACAAACGTGAAGTGTTTGACCTTGGGCCTTGTTGATGGACATCGCAAATGATAAACGCACAGGATATTGTAAACGTTTGAACTCAAAAGGCATATCAGTTGGAATCATAGGTATACGCGGTATCAAAACAACTTCTCCTTTTGATTTACCAGTTAAGATCGTAGCTTCAATCAAATTTGGCAATAACTTTTTCACTGCCAATCTGGTTCCGTTACACAGTTTTGGTGGATTAATATTTCGTAACCTATATTTGCTCGTCTGGCTGGTGGCATTTTTCCCGTATGCACATATGTTTTCGCTTAAAAATCGAAAAAAAAAATTAGAACAAAAAAAAAACAAATTCCCAAGAAGCTGTCGCATATGATGCCATGTGAAATCATATACGGCAACTTAGAAAAGTATACATAAATTCAGGACTCACCGTTTGTATGAATGCACTGCAAATGCAATTATGTGAAAAGAAAAAATTTATCGCTGATAATATGATTTAATCAAACCACGTCCAAAATGAATTGACGGCATGAATGACATAACAACGTGCTTGTCCTGTCAACAAAACTTCAAAAAAGTTTCTGTGAAAAAAGTTTCTATTGAATTCATTTATTACAAAAAATGTGACAAATGAGGAACCGCTCGACCGATTTTGTGCAAACTTCACATAAACCATCTACTAAATATGCCGACCAAATCCTAAGCATTTGGTTTGGATAGGTGAGCCCGTTCTTGAGTTATGGAATTACAACGAAAAGTGGCATTGATTTTTATATATATAGAGATACATGCATAATATAGTATAGAAACACTGATAATTTTAGAGGTTTCTACTGTGATATGTAAATAAACACATTTTTTTCATAAAAAGCTGTGAACGTTGTATGTAAATACATTCTGCAGAATATTTATAATAGTACCAGCATTGGACACGTACGAAGCCGGGGCGGGTCGCTAGTTAAAACTAAAGTATGTCATCATCATCTGCCTAGCCTTTTCCCAACTGTATTGGGGTCGGCTCCCAGTCATGCCGGATTCAGCTGAATACCAGTATTTTACGTGAAGCGGCTGCCTACCAGACCCCCACAACCCATTAACTGGGGAACACGGTACTTCTTGGCAAGACTGGTATCAGATTTTCTGGCTAAACTAAAGTATGTATATCCTAAAAAAAATACCTCACGCCCCAGACACCGCAACAGAAGAAGATGCCTCGGGCGTCGAGAAACGCAGGGCGATTCCCGGCCACAGTAGGCGCGAGCCTGCGGATGGCGAGCTATGAGTGGCTCGCCGTCCGATAGCAACCAGGCCCGAGTCGACGGCGCGCCGTGTCCTACGCGCGCCTCAAAGAGCTGTCAGCAAATTAGACGGGGCCCTATAGGGTCAGTGTTGGGTTGCGGAGTCTGCGCGGTCCTGAAACGCAAAGGGCACTAGAAGGATCACAGGTGGGTTTTAGTCAGTAAGAGTTTGACATTCCCTTCCGCTCCGCCCAGAGTGGGAGAAGTCATTTGATGATGAACCAACGAGAAAAAAAAAAAAGATATTACTTGAACTGATATTTCGTAGCGAAGAATAATTATAAATGCAAAATGTATTTGATTTAAATTAAACTTGGAGTAATGCAATTCTTTTTAATCAGTTTTTTTTTCTATTTCAGACCGAAGTAGTTATTCCCATTTGACGGAGAACTGTACCACCGCGCGCGCTCATTGGTCAAATCAAATAGCCCACGCTTCCTGTTACACACTTCCGTTCCATTTCATGAAATCACTCCCACAGATTGCAGGAAAGCGAGAGGAAAGATGTTACACATCAATAAAACGAATGTGAAAGTAACTTTATCTGTTTGTTTATTAACGGCTGTTTTGTTTGTTTAGAAACAGCGCACACGTTATACAGTGTTCTGGAAAAAAACATAGGATACGTTTTATCCCGAGTTCGGCAGAATGTTCTGTGATAAATAGTTGTCGACTTGCATGCGAGCGAGGCCTCTGGCAGAAGTTATGATGTATTGTTATAATTATAAATTTTGAACCAAGCCCTCTACGGCGTAGACAGATGGTAGAGTCTACGACATTATTCGCAGCTCTTCGTAGCAACTCGTAGCACCTCGTAGCGGATGGGTGCCGGCGATTACGATGAATTGTCGAGTTGTTGCCCGTAGGAGTGTTATCAGTCGCCTTATCTCCGACTGGGGGTATCTCGTTAGAGACGGTCGCGGCAATAGTATTAGGATTACGGTGCCGTTCGCCGCGCGATTGGTAATAAGCCAATCATTCGCCACTGATTGGCTTTGAAGATTATGTGGAGTTACGGCTTTCATGTTTATGGAAACAAAGCTGTCTCGTTACGCCCTTGGTTTGTATAGATATTGTCGGATTTGGAGATAAATACGTACATTATGTGGCTAACTGAGTAAGTATAGCTTCGAACGGTAACTATCTTTGTATTGTGTTAATTGTAATTATGTACATATTTCTCTGTTAAATATTGTTTAGCAATAAACAAAACAACTTAATTTCCTTGTAACGACTGTCGATAACACAGGTACACACAATTTGTACTTTAATATAATAATTAATTGTTGAAAAGTTTACACCATTATTATCAAATTTTCAACAATTCGTTGAACTGGAATTTTTCGAAAACAAAGGTGAGAAACTCTTCGCGAACTTGTTATTTATATTTGAACATAGAGATTGTATGCATAGATATTATAGTACATCGGATACATAGTTTGGAGCTTGTTATAAAGGTAAACATTACCTACGAGTATGTACTTTATATCGTGTACTTACTTAACTAGGATTGCGGATTTGTTCGAAAAAGTTATTGTGACCCTGGAAGCCCAAGCCCAGTAAGACTGGGAGAAGTCATTTTATGGTTTCCCATTAAAAAAACATATTTAACAACATACTGTATACATATTTAGGTAAGTACCTATGTACGTTGAGTGCTACCAGTTTATAATAATAATTGTACATACTTCGTACAGGAAGTGACATGACTAGACATACATCAAAAGGATTCCGCGCGTCATTTTACTTATTTATTGATAGCTCGCTGTATATGGTATATTTTTACGAAATTCGTTTTATTGCATGGCGGTATTACAGAAAAATATATAGAGTAATTTATAGTAGATATAAATAGTATTGTGAGAAATTAGCAATCTTCAAAAAATAGATTATAACGTAATATATTTTGATCACGACGGGAAAGGGGGTGGAGATGAACAATTTTATAAGTAAAGTTAATATTTACATTGCGTGTGGTTATGCAAAGAAAAGGAGTTTGTTTGTATGTGGCATACCGCACAAAATAGAGCCGGTTGAATATGCTGAAACTGAATAAAAACGTGGTTATTAGGGTGAGCAAATTTAAAGCAGTTGCATTTGCATTTCAACGTATAACGTGTGGTCAGTAACTTTTTCCGGCTGTTGGATTAGCTTAATTGTTCTTAATAGTAATAAAATATGTGCTACGTTTTGTATTGAAAGGTTTGCGTTACACTACTGTAAGGTGTGACATAAGGAACCTAAAACCTAAAAAGATTCGTTGCAATGGTCAATTTTTACAATGAATCAATCACAAAATCGCGAAAAGAGTCAACTATTTCGCATATTTTGTCGAGCTATGCATTTTAATAGGCATTTTTATTTCTTTCGTTGTTAGAACCGATAAAAGATGATTACACCTTGTATTTCATCCTATGGTATAACTTAAGAATCAAAAAGCGCTGTCAGTAACATTATCTCTTGTTTAAAATACCACTCTGTATCTGTAGGTACGTCGGGACTTCGGCAGGGATGCGAGGTAGCTCGGCAGGCGACGAGACCTAATTAGCATCAACTTAATGAATATGTAATGCTTGTTAGGTAATTGAATTATACTCGCCTTGAAAGTAATTTCGAATGCAGCCTCCATTTTCCGCTACAAAATTATTGTAATCAGTAATTTTTCGATGATGTGCCGGAATTTATTTAAATTAATTTGTGTTAATTATTTCTGTTTTTTTGGTCTAGGTACTGGTTATAAAATATGGGATTGGATTTTGATTTGTTTTTTTTTCGTCTTGCTCAGAAAGGGTGGTATTTTTTCTTCTATTATAAAAATACTTGGACGAATCCGGAAAAAAAAAACAGGTAAAAGTGAAAGCATAGCAAAAGTGATAAATGCCAGGTCTAATATACAGTTTGAATCGCATAGAAATTAATAAAGATACGATACGTGGTAGTTTAACTGATCTTTTAGACAAGACGAAACTGCAATGTGTATGAAAAACGTTGTCGCATTGTCGAGAACTAAGTGTGTCGGTCTATTGCATTTTAACGTCTTAAAAACGATATAAGACACTTTTTGTGAGGATTTTGCTTCCTTGAAATATTTTCAGACGTTCCCGCGAGCACTCTTCCTCAGGCAGAAGTTAGTATTGAACAGACATAACTCGATCCCGCGTCGAATATTTGACCGTCAATATAATCTAACCACCTTCACCAGGAGGTATTCTCCTCGGAAAATGTTATTCATGGCAAAGCCGTTATTAGTTGCTGTCAAAACGGTAGCCGCTTGAACAGCGTCCCGTCTAGCATTTGTGAAGGTTTGGACCATTACTGAACTTGTGCAAGTTTCTCAATCAATCCAGGTAGTTAAGTGTGGAGAAATATCGTGGATAATTTAGCGACCACTGTGAATTCAGGTTGAGGATAGTTACGTCAGTATGAAATTATACAATTTTACGAACATGAAAGAAAGAAAAATGTTTTTGGGACCCATCATTGTCTAACTAATAAAAATGAAATAAATTAATAATGCATAAAATCAATGTGTGTATACAGCGTGTGGAACACCGACGCACAAACGGATACCATCAGGGGTCTAGGACATGATTCTGGACCACGTGGATGCCGCGTTGAAGTTTTTCGTCAGATTTATCCTCAATTTTCATTTTTAGGGGTTTTTTTTACTTCATACTGTTCATAATCGTTATTCTTACCTAACCCAAGATTTTTCATAATAAAACAGTTAATTCATTACTTTTACCAAAAAGTGCAATGTAAATTAAACTAGAAATAGGTATCTGCTCAACTGTTTGCAAAAGTTTAAACGAAAGGTCAACGCTTGTCTAGTACACACACTAACCCATGCGCATGTGCGCATAGCGTGTTATAGACGCCGACTACTGAGTCGTAGGCAAATTCGTAATTCAACAAGTCTGACAGAAGCGACACACGAGTTATTTTAGTCGTCTGCATAGACTGAAGTCCCACTGGCTAATTCTATTTAAACTTATTACGAGAGAACGTTACTTTACGTATCCTGCTTACATATATGTGTGAAGTTTCATTAAAATCAGTTCAGTCATTTCGCAAAATAGTGACTTGAAAATTTGTATGAAATGGCATACGGCGTACACGGCGTATTTATATAAGTTGAAACGATATCTAAGTGCCATTTTTATTAGGGCTGCTGTTCTTCTGTTTCTGTTGAGATAACTCAACAGAAACAGAAGAACCATGACGTCTTAAATTCACCATGATTCCTGTGTCGGAGAGAGACGGAGTTACACAAGACGAATAGCACTATTCCTTTCCCTCACGCTGAATCACGATAGCATTGGCACTTTGTAGTATGTACGGCCACTGATTAGCAGAATCACAAACAAAAACCCAGTCAATAATAAATAGAACTCAAATAACACCCAAAATTCACCATTATACGAACAAATGGACATTGCACTTCATAATGGACATTTCGGTCGAGGATCCCATTTAAAAATAATACAGCTAAAACAAACGGTGTCACCTGTGATTTGCATTAAAAGCTCTTCATCGGACGGGTGGAACCGGGTCGCTCGTGTAGATTGAGTGCATTCCGACGTCAGGCTTTTAATATTATGTTGTATTTTCACAGTTTGGTTTTAACTGCTTTTCTTTTGACAGCTCCTTTGTGGACATGCTTTTAAACAGGTTTTTTTTTGGCAAACCTAGTAATGGTAACTCATGGTGCAGCTGAGTGCAGCTTGAGACCATGAATCGGCAAAGGTAAGGTAGGACTGCCTCAGGCGAGCGATATGTTTATTTCTTCTTGAGTAGGAACTCTTACACCCTTTATTTATTTACTATCTTCTGCCCGTGACTTCGTCCGAGTAGAATAGTTATTAAACATTCTTCATTGATGCTCCGCTCCTATTGGTCTTAGCGTGATTATATATGCTTTAGCCATACATAAATGGGCTATCTAACACTGAAATAATTTTTCAAATCGGACCAGTAGTTGCTGAGATGACCAGTAGCGCGTTCAAATAAACAAACAAAAAAAAAACTCTTCAGCTTCATATATATGTAGTATAGAATTTTTTCTGGATGGGAAATCATCAAATGACTTCTTCCACTCTGAGCGTAGCGGAAGAAACTGTCAGACTATTAATGACTAAAACCTAGCCGTGTAGCTTCTAATGCCCTTTGCGTACCAGGATCACGGTGACTCTTTCGAACAAATTCCGCAGGAACTGTTACACCCTAAGTCAAAATTTGCAGTCAGAAATAGGATACAGATTTTTTTTTCACGCATTATCAGGAGATAATGCGTGTAAAAGACTCTGTCTCCTGTTTCTCTGTGCTAACGTCGCGCGCGTCGTGCTGATAACATTATCCAGTCTGCAAAGCTGTTTGGTGTCGACACCGCACCGGTACAGTCTCACGTTATCTGTCCGTTACGCGGGGATATACTGTGACAGCAGGGCTCTTAGGGATAGCAAACGACGAAAATAACAGCTCTAAAAAATTGTATTTTTCAGATTAAATAAATTAGTCTTATATCATTATTTTATGTTGTACTAGCTGACCCAGCAAACGTTGTTTTGCCATATAAAATAAACACAATATTTAGGGGTATGAATGATGTTCTATATACATAAAAGATAGTCGCAGGTGAAATTTAGCTTTCTATTGGTGAAATAATTTTTAAAATAGCAAACTTTAAGCTAAAATACTTCTTAGCTGTATCCCGCGGTTTCACCTGCCTGCGCCATTTATTCTTTCTGGCTTAGTGTTCTTTCTTTCGTCTCCTATGGATCATAGCTTGATGTTAAGTAATTATGGTTCTGGTATCCTGGTACTTTGTAAGTCCTCACTCACTATTCCAGCCCCAGAAATGCTTCGACATGTTTATGGTCTGCTGGTATACGTGGATTTATTTACCTTACCTCTCAAATTTTCGACCCTGAAATTTAATACTTCGACATTCCTCTTTCTGGTCTTCTAGTACTTGTAAATCTTTAGCGCATACAATTTTAGCCCCGGAAACTATACCATTTTAGATAAATGAACGGCTAGACTGATCACGTCCCACGGAAACGGGATAAAAATGTCCTATATAAATATATCCTATGCCTGCGCCATTTATTCTTTATGGCTCAGCGTTCTTTCTTTCGTCTCATTATTTAACATCATAGCTTGATGATAAATAATTATGGTTCCTGGTATCCTGGTACTTTGTAAGTCCTCACTCACTATTCTAGCCCCAGAAATGCTTCGACATGTTTATGGTCTGCTGGTATACGTGGATTTATTTACCTTACCTCTCAAATTTTCGACCCTGAAATGTAATACTTCGACATTCTTCTTTCTGGTCTTCTAGTACTTGTAAATGTTTAGCGCATACAATTTTAGCCCCGGAAACTATACCATTTTAGATAAATGAACGGCTAGACTGATCACGTCCCACGGAAACGGGATAAAAATCTATAATATAAAAATGAATCGCAAAATGTGTTGGTAAGCGCATAACTCAACAACGCCTGGACCAATTTGGCCAATTCTTTTTTAAAATGTTCGTTGAAGTTCAAGGATGGTTTTTACAGCGAGTAAAATTCGAATATTTGCCGAAAAAACCCTAAAAACAGCCCTTTTCTTTTTCCTATACAAACGTTTTCTAACTAAAACGTAGAGTCAATTTGAGCTTTATTGCTATTGTATAAAGTTCATATTAAATTACAAGCACTCACTGTTGTTTAAATAATGTAGGTATGTTCCTAACGTCAAACAGTCAATTTGCACTTTATTACCGCTATACAAAGTTCAATAGGATATATTCATATAGGACATTTTATCCCGTTTCCGTGGGACGTGATTAGTCTAGCCGTTCATTTTTTAAAAATGGTATAGTTTCCGGGGCTAAAAATGCATGCGCTAAAGATTTACAAGTATTAGAAGACCAGAAAGAAGAATGTCAAAGTATTTCAGGGGCTGAAAATTTCGGGGCCCCATAGGACACAAGGTGTAAAAAATCAACCAGAAAAGTTACTTATTTTGCGTACTATTATAGGAGAGTTTGGAATCTTGTTTTTAAAAAATAAACAATTAATTAAACTGGAAACAGAGTATATTCAATTAAGAAACTTGTACGATGAATTGACAAAATAATGATTTAGGAACCTCCGACCCGTACCGAGTGTCAGACCGAACTGGCGTGCAAACCAGATGATCATCCTGTCTAAGTCCCTAAATGCTGACTAGGCAAGTCCGGATATTGGTCAGCCATTCTACTTACATTAGCAAGGTATAACAGCCCCCCCCAAAAGACTGAAATTCGGGGTTAAAAGCCGAAATTCAGGAAGTTATACAATTTCTCGGAGTCTAGGTAAAGGAATTGAAGAGTTTTCAGGTTCAATATCTATGTTATGGTTACTGACATCGTCATCGGTTTGGGTCGTCGGTTTAATACAAGAGATATAGAACTTAGATTTATATTTAGAAATAATCTTATATAACTTAAATACTATAAAAGACATTACTACTATTAAAATGCACACGGTTAAAATAGAATAATGTGTCCCGTATTTTACTAGGATAGGTTCTTCATCGATAATTTTGTTTAGATCTGAAAATATCTTATCATTTTGTTTGTTTATAGTTAAATCATCCAAGTTGATATTTTGTAGTAAAACAGGGGATATATTATTAATTAAACTAGTAGTCTTAGTATCTATTTTACAACATGAATCATTGATAATGCTAAAGTCTAAACTAGGAATGGGTATGTCTATATTGATTTCGTCCTTAGACGATATAAGTCTCGCACTTTTCGTGTATACGGTACACTGATTTGGGATTCGTAATATGCCGGTCCCGGACACTATGATTTCGCGTAATTCGGAGTTATTACAGTCCACTGATACTTTACTTGAACGAGATTGCACGAAAATCCACTGATTGTTTATAAGTGGTTTCCAAATGTCCAATTCACCGACAATCGTTTTAGTTTCACATTGTGTGGGGATAGCACTGATTGTTTTTGTTAATAGTTCACTTTCACACGTAGGGTTGCCGCTTGTCAACAGTACCGTAGGTATCTCACACAGAAAGAACTCAGAGCTTATTGTTTTACATTTGTCTAAATTATCCAGGTTGCAGAAGTTTAAATTATCTTTAGAAATAGCAATATACGAACTAGAAGGTAAAATTAAACTAAAAGTATTTGGATTATCTGACCCATGAGGGGTCGGTAATGCTAAATTATGGTACAAGTTAAATTCATCATTAGTAACTAAAGGAATTTGCAAAACAAATACAAGTTTGTTTTTATAATAATAACACACAACTTCAGATATGCTTAATATTAGATGGATGTTATCTAGACTTAGTGTTATAGGAATTCCAGTGTCTCTAGGCAGGTACCGGTCATTATCAGCGAGTTCTTTGAATAACTGCGCCGGACTTATTATGTTTGGATGCAGGATGTTTTGACTGCTCAACAAGATAGCATTTGTTATGTCTTCGAGCTGAAACGATAATGCTAGTAGGGAGCTTTCAAGACTAGCAAGAATAGAATTGATTTTTGTTTCAGATATTAGAATTTTAGAAGTCTCTGTGATATTACTTATTTGTAATATAAGTTGACCTAAGGATACTTTAAGTGAATCTTCGTTATCTTTTAATTTATTAATCGTCTGTTTATAAGATTCCAGAGTAGATGTAGTAATTAAGATGTTTTCTTTCATTAATTCTGCGAGTTTTTTCTCGTGGTTTTGAATGGACTCAATCGCGGAATCGTATTTTAACGCGTCATCTTCATCTAGAGTGCCGATAACATGTTTGAAAACGGTACCTATTCCGCCGAACCATGCTGAACGTTTACTTCGTTTTGAAATTAAATGTGAAATAGAATCGAACTCGCGTTTGATATCAGTGTATCGGACTGTGAGAGGGGATAGAATGTTTTCACATTGGAGGTTGCTTGATTTTTGACATGTTTTCTTAACTATTTCCAAGATATCATTGAGATTAGTAAGATGTGGGTTTATAACGGAAATATTCACATGGCTAATAATATTTAGCTTCCCTTTAATCGCTTTAAGTTTTCCAAGACTATCGAAGTATATACCGGAACTAGAAGGAAGTGGCTTGATAAAGTCCTGATGCGCATTGATCGAGGCGCTGAAATAGAATTAATAGAATCAATTAAACTATACTAAAGACCTATTATAATTTACCAGCTAATAGTAACATGCTAAATATACTAACTATTTAATAACAAAAAAGTAACTACATAATAAATAACTACATATTTAATAATATTTAAACATTCTCTTTTTTATTTTGTTTTCAATCTATTTCTAACAGTAATACAGGGTCTACCGCGGGTTTCATTTGATCGAAATGATGAGTCACATGACGTCTGTTGATAAGGAGCGTAGCTGTGTTATTATTGTGAACTTTTATGATTTTGTATGGTCCTTTCCAGATAGGCGATAGTGCCTTTTTCAGCCTCAGGTGGGCCTTAAGGTAGACGTAGTCACCAGTTTTGTAATGAGGTGGTGATTTAGTGTGAGAATCGTAATAGGATTTAGAAGATTCTTTCGATTTTAGTATATTTTCTAGAGCTTTTTCTCTGGTGTATTTAAATTTATGTTGTAACATTTTAATATAGTCTGAATATGTTGTGCTAGGTTCACGTTCATAGATAGAATTGGGAATAAAGGGTTTGTGACCGAATATTAACTCGTAAGGAGTAAACTTTGTAGTTGAGTGTTCCGTTGTGTTATATGTCAGCATAGCTGTATATACATAAGTAGGCCAGTTATCTTGGTTTTCGTTTACGAAGGACTTAAGATATTCCTTCAGAGTGGAATGACTGCGTTCTAATGCTCCTTGCGTCTGAGGGTGATAAGGAGATGACCATAGTTGTTTTATTTTGAGAAATTGGCAAGTAGTTTTGAAAAGGTCGGACGTAAAGTTAGTACCTTGATCGGTAAGGATAGATTTAGGAATTCTAAATAGGGATATAAAGTGAATAAGACAATCGCTAGACTCTTCAGCGGTTGTAGTACGTATAGGGTAAGCAATAGAATATTTTGTTAGATCGTCTTGTAGGGTGAGAATGTACTTTAATTTGGCAGGGCCAGATTCGGGTAAGGGTCCTACTATATCTAATGCTACTCTCTGAAACGGAGCTGAGGATGTAGTAGTGATCTCCATTGGAGCTTTATTTAATTTTCTCAGTGCTTTATTCTCCTGACATAATTTACATTGCTGGACATAGTCTTCTATGTCACTTCGCATGCCCTTCCAATAGAATTGTTCCCGGATTCTGTTGTACATCCGTGTTGACCCTAAGTGCCCAGCTGTTGGAATATCATGGTTTTCACGCATGATTTTAGGTCTCTCACTCAGAGTAGGGTAAATTGTTTTATTCAGGTAAACGTGGATTTGAATTTTAGTATTGTTAAAAATGTGGGTTAGAATATTGTAGATTTTTGTGTAGGAATGATGGTCAAACGGGTTTTTGAAATCTGAGATAGCAATATCTGTAGTTTGTTCGGAAATCAGGATTTCGTTTCTCACTTGCTTCAGTGTATCATAGATAGCGGAATAAGATGATTCGTCAAAGTAGTGAACTTTTGTAAATATGAAGTAAACAGTCTTGTCGTCATATTTAGTTTTTAGGAAACGGTATAATTCTTTTTCAGAATTAAGGATCTCGTCATGTTTATCGGAATTTAGGAGAATTTCGGAGATGTAAGGATTCGATTCATCCAAATCTATAGATGTAGGAATTAAAATTATTTTACAGGTTGTCTTTAGGAGATTTTCGTTGTGTTCTTTTAGAATTGTGTTGCTGATATTTTCTTTATTTGGAATAGATTTTAGAAATTTGGAATAATTATCGTCATTTAGATTTGATTGCTCGTTTGGCGAAGGGATTTGTAAGGAGTCAAAGTCAAGGTTTAGGTCAGCACTGTCAGGGCTGATGTCAAGATAAGGTAAGTTCGGCCCTAGGTCAATAAGATCTGGAGATAGTATTGGTTCATCTTGTGGGATAGGATTCTGTAATATATTGGAGTCAGTGTTTGGTTCTTGATTTAATAGGTCGTTATTCTCGAACGAGAATGGAATGGGAGATGGTAGCATTATAAGAGGATCATCTAAGAGGTCATCAAGTTCAGGGTTAAGGTCTGGTAGAAGAAGGTCAGAAGTTGGCGAAGGTTCATCTTGAATAGGGTTAACTGGAAATCGAGATAATGCGTCGGCGTTGGTATTCATTTTTCCTTTCTTGTAAATAATGTCATACTCAAATTCTTCTAATTTTAGTCGCCAACGTATAAGCCTCTGACCGGGATCTTTACAATTAAATAGCCATTGCAAAGGTTTGTGATCTGTGACGATGGTGAATCGGTTTCCATAAAGATAGGGGCGAAAAGCTTTGGTGCCAAAAATAATGGCTAAGCATTCTTTTTCAGTAAGGCTATAATTACATTCAGCCTTATTAAGCGTCCGAGATGCGTAAGCAATGGGACGATCCTTTCCAATTTGCCCTTGCGATAATATAGCAGAAACAGCGAAATTGGAAGCGTCGCAGGTGAGAATGAAAGGTTTGGTGAAATCAGGATATGCCAGCACTGGTGACGTAATTAATTTGGTTTGCAAATTTTCAAAAGCAAGTTGCTGTTCATTTTTCCAATTAAAAGGTGTATCCTTTTTCAAGAGGGAGGTCAATGGTTTTGCAAGTTTGGAAAAATCAGGTATGAAACGTCTGTAATAAGATACAAGTCCAAGAAAAGATTTCACATCTTTTGGACATTTTGGTATCGGGAATTCAGTGATACATTTTATTTTTCTAGGATTTGGTTGTACACCATCTTTATTGATAAGGTGACCAAGATATGCGACTTCTTTGCATAGGAACTCGCATTTGTCTGGTTGGAGCTTCAGGTTGTAGTTCCTGAGCCTGTTGAAAACAGCGGACAGATTTTGAATGTGACTTGGTAAATCAGGGGAATACACGACAATATCATCTAAATAGACGAAACATCGCGAACCTTGAAGTCCACTTAAACATGTGTTCATCAGTTTTTGAAAAGTTGAAGGGGCATTTTTCAGGCCAAAGGGCATTCTCGTAAATTGAAAATGACCTTGAGGTATGGAGAAAGCAGTTTTAGGAGCGTCTTGCTTGGATATTGGAATTTGATGGAAACCTGAAGCTAAATCCAAAGTTGTGAAATATTGGCTTTTCCCTAATTGGTCTAAAATTTCTGTAATTTGTGGAATCGGATAAGTTTCTCCAATAGTAATGTCATTCAGTTTTCTATAATCAATAACGACTCTCCATTTTCGTTGTCCCGAAGCATCTGGCTTTTTGGGCACAACCCAAATGGGCGAGGACCATGGTGAATTTGAATGTGTTATTATGTTTTGTTCTAGCATTTTATTAATTTGATTTTCCACCTCCTTTTTATGGCATTCGGGAAATCTATAAGATTTAGTTTGGATAGGGATATCTGTGCTTGTTCGGATATTGTGTTCAGCGGCTGAAGTATATGTAAGCATATCGTCTGGAAGGTGAAAGATATCGGAAAAGTCTGTGCAGACTTGTAGTAGGGCATTAGATTCCTCGTCGTTTAGGTGGGCAATCCTAAGGTGTTTAAGAACTTTGTTAGTTCTTATAGAAGCACTAGTAAGGGGTACTGACTCATGAGGGTTTACACAAAGTTGAGTGTCTAGAGGTTCTAGTGTTAGATTAAGGTGAGATCGGAGTACAACTGGCTTTTCAGAGGTGTTGACAACCGTAACGTTGATACGGTTGTTTTCTTTTACTTTAACGATACAATTGGCAACTAGCAATGAATCAGAGATGTGTTGGTCTATTATCATGCCTTCTCTTATATAAGGGTTGCTTACTGTGCATTCAATTACAGCTTCTGTGCGAGGTGGAATGTTATATAATGGATCAGCGAATTTTAATTTTATGTAATCGTCATCTATCTGTAAGGCTTCTTGACAATAGTCGATTTGACAACCTAGGTTTTTCATGAGGTCGTTGCCTATGATGCCATCGAAATTGAGACTAATATTTTCGACAACATGAAAATCATGAGTATAAGGTTTATTGTGTTTTTGGAATATTTGCATTTTGAAACTGCCAAGGGTTGAAGTTGCTTCATTTCCAGCATCGATTCCCTTGAGGGTTATAATGTCATCACTTAGCTTTGGGACCTTGGACATGGAATCTAGTTTCAGCAGGCTTATGCAGGAACCTGTATCAATTAAGAAGGATAGAGGCCTATCAGCGACCGAGGTGTGGATTATTACGTGAGGTAAGTATCTTTTTTCTATATTTTTATTAATTTTATAGATTTTTAGATTTGTTTTTTGTTTCAGGTTTGGCGAGTTATCCGAAGACGTAATGAAGGATTCTGCAAGGAGAATAGAATCGGTGGATTTTGCTTTTGGATTTGATAATTTACACGACTTAGTAATTGGTTTCATAGAATCAGTGGATTTAGTACGCGATTCAGGGGATTTAGTAGTCGTTTTCATAGGAACGGTGGGAATAGAACGTGAATCAGTGGATTTAGTATGCGATTCAGGGGATTTAGTAGTCGTTTTCATAGGAACGGTGGGTATAGAACGTGACTCAGTGGATTTAGTACGCGATTCAGGGGATCTAGTAGTCGTTTTCATAGGAACGTTGGATATAGAACGTGACTCAGTGGATTTAGTACGTGATTCAGTGGGTGTAGTACGTGATACAGTGGATTTAGTACGTGATTCAGGGGATACAGTGAGGATAGAGGCATCGGCTTTGATATAGAAGAACGAATTTCCCGTGCGACGCCGACCGGGAAATTTTACTCGTTTAAATCGTTTTGGTCGACTTCATCGCTTCCTTCTTCCCTGTCCTGATTTACGTTAAAGACCTTGCGCGCTGGCTTAAAGTTGGGAGCTTGTGTGGGGTAAGACTGACGACCGTCTGAAGTAGAAGCAGCAGATTGGTTCCTACTGTTGTTGTATTGTCTTTTACGACAATTTTCGATGGTGTGCCCTATGTTTTTGCAATAGCGACATACCATGTCGTTGGTATGTACTGATTTCGAATGATCTGGTTGGTTATTTCGCGGAGTTGGGAAACGTGATGATTGGAAGTCACGGCGAAAATTCGTATTTTTAGATCTATCATTGCTGGCGTGAGTATTGTAAGTTGATTTCTTATAAATATTAGAAATTATTTTTTCTTCTTCGACTGCGAAGCTTATAGCGGCATTTAAGGAGTCTGGATTGCGACATCTAACGACTTGTGATACCCGTGGTAAGAGTCCTATTATGAAAGTGTGAAGTGCAAGATCTTGCATTGCAGCTACACGCCCTGCTAATTCCGTTTTCTTTTTCGTCGGAATGGAAATGTTTATTTCGGTAAGTAGTTTCGCTAAACATGTTTCTATTTTTAGCGCAAATGCTTACAGTCCTGAAGTTCGGTAAGTAGGTGAGCATAATGCTTCCTTTCCCCAAATTGTTGTTTTAAGAACTCGATAAATTGTTCAAAGGATTCGAACTCTTTGACACTGCATGTAGTTTCAGCTTTATCGGTTAGTTGACTTAGAATGAATTTGAATAGGATAGGTTTCTGTGTTTTGGTAGCTGTATTATAAGCGCTCTGGCAGTTGGCAATGAAGGGATTTAGTTTTTCCCTGGACCCATCGAATGGCTTAATAAATTTAAATAGAATACCGAGTTCTATTTTTTCTTCCATTTCGACCTTTGTACTCTTAGAGCTACTGGAACTTTCCTCCTTTGTTTCTTGTTTAGAAGTCATGATTTAATTTTATAAACTAAAATACAAGCTTAATTAATTATAAGGAATCGCCTACACCTTATGCTACTTAGTACAAGTGACTCAGTGATAAAGAAGCGTAATCGAAACGCGTAGTCTAAACAAAATGGACAGTAGCCGTACAATAAGGCCCTTATCTTTATATTAGGTATGAAGATTTAAATAATGGCTCTGAGTTAATTCTGGTATTCGCTCTAGGATATGGCAATAGCTGAATTATTTTCTGGATCACTCACAGAAACGCCGTCCACATGAGGATGTTCAGGATCATCATGACCGCTTCTCTAGCGGAAAACAGCAGCACAGCAGAACAGCAGTTGTAGTAGGCCTCCGTATCAACAGAGGGTGAAATCCGGTCTCGGTTGCAGGGTGCAACACACGAGACAGGGTGTCGATCAGGAACTTGTGGTGTATTGCACTTATACGACACAGTATTGATTTAGTAGGTCACTTAATTATTAGCACTTTCCTTAAAACGGTTAAGTTGAACACACGATTTCACAAGCACTTTTAGGTTTTAGTGTTTATTTTTCAGAGACGTATTCGGGTAGGGGATTTTCGCATCCCACCGCTGCCACCAAATATTATAGGAGAGTTTGGAATCTTGTTTTAAAAAAATAAACAATTAATTAAACTGGAAACAGAGTATATTCAATTAAGAAACTTGTACGATGAATTGACAAAATAATGATTTAGGAACCTCCGACCCGTACCGAGTGTCAGACCGAACTGGCGTGCAAACCAGATGATCATCCTGTCTAAGTCCCTAAATGCTGACTAGGCAAGTCCGGATATTGGTCAGCCATTCTACTTACATTAGCAAGGTATAACAGTACGCTGCCTAAACTATAAAAGATAGAACCATAAAATGTTCTAAATAATTGTAGATTTTATAAATACCTATCTATGTCGAGTAAGGCACAACAACCTTTTGTTTATTTTTTTATCTGGAATTTTTTTTGAACTACATTTAAACGCATTATTTTACTCATGCTATTGATCCTTATCAAAATAAATTATTTCGTCACTAAGTAAAATTTATGTAGATAATATTTGTTCTGTGAGTGATTAAAATTGGACGTTTGGTTTTGAAGTTATGGCGAAATTAAAATATTACGATTTCTGCTGCACGGCCCGTTGCGAAGTTTCTTTTATAAATTAGCCACAATATCGTGTTTAATCGTTAGGCACTTCTTCAAAGTGTATTAAATATATTGTATTTCACATAGATATATCTTTATCAACCTCCCATAATCAAAAAGAACACTTTGAAATAAATTTTATAAAAAAAAAATGAAGTCGGTTTATAAACACACAAGATATAGATGAAATAAAACATCCAAATCTCGCTGCGCCAGTATGGGTACCGCTATACGGTTGATTTTTGTTTAACGCGCGAAACGGCCATCCGCTGCATCTATAGAAAGGCGAGAGCGTTCACGCGTCGGCTTCCCCTGGCTCCGGGCCTTAAATTCATTTGAGGCCACTACATGATTGCCCGGTTGAGCAGTAACCAGCATAAGTAGTTTCTTTCTTTCTTTCTTTCTTTCTTTCTTAGTGTGCTGAACTGCGAGTAGACCATTCGAAAAAAATAAATTAAAAAAAAACTCGCCGACTTCAATCACATTCATTGTCACTCTTAATGCGAACGGACACGGTTCTTAATAACTCTTCTCGAAATAAGCGCGCTTTATATTTTAAAAATACATAGATACGTAGTTTTCTATACTAACATTATAAAGAGGACAGATTATGGCGCATCCACACATGCTGAGCGGCACGGCCGGCGGCCAACCCGGCAACCTGGGCCCTGAGTCTGCTATTACAATAGTGTCAGAATGGTCTAACATTGATCTCATAATGGTTCATTTTTACAAGTTTGGTAATCTACTAATAAAATAGCGTCACTATGACTTTCCAGTGGTCAACCACTGGCACTACATTGAAAGAAATGGCATAGAATGGTAATCTCGTACATAATGACAAATGAATTACAGACTTATGCGGTAGTCTGCTAAAATTTTGACAGTTCCTTTAATCAGTGACCTACTATTAGAACGTCATTGTGCAGTCATTGCTTTTAATAGCTCGGTTATCAAAAAGTATTACGAGACCATTGACCGACCAGTGATCGACCATTATGAATATAGCAGATTACGAATTTTAGCAAAATGACAATGGAATCGTGTTGGAATGACGAATTTATAAAAATAGCAGACTTAGGCCCCTGGCCGCCGGCACGCGCATCTTTTATATCAAGGCAGCCTGAAATCCGGCGGCAAACCCGGCGGCATAAGCCGGCGGCATGTGTGGATGCGCCATTAGATTGTTTGTTTGTATTGAATAAGCCTCCAAACTACAGAACGGAATTGAAAAATTCTGTCACTGTTGGGAAACTACACTATTCCCGGATGACAGGCTATATTTTATCCTCATTGTACGGGGCGGACGTGATCGACTGGACTGTAGGGTGGCCAGGGTAGGTTATCCTATTCTTCAAAAGTGGACTGTATGGTGACAACCCACCTAGGTATAAATGATCCAGACGCGTTGACGCTCCGTCTATAAGCTACGGGCCATGAGGATGCAACCCTTAGCTGAATACTTGCTATACTTGCTGTTATTCACACAATATTATAGGGGTAGGTATTGAGGGCTTACCAATAAAGTCACAATAAAACACTATTTAACTTGTTCACTATGCACTTAGCGATTTGAAGGGTGAAATCCGCGACTATATGATTCTACATTTAGGTATAAATTCGAAATATCTTGCAAATGACTACAAATTCTATAAATTTCTATGTTACTATTGTACGGCGTAACTATACCGTATCGACACCCAAAAAATCACCGTGTGTGATGAAGTTTATTAACCAATATTTTCATTATGCTAATCCTAGAATTTAGACTATATCTAGGCTTAGGTCTATGTGAGTAGGGGTTGTCGTACCTCTATGGATAGCCCTCGGTATGCTCCATGCAGAGGAGACGAATTCACCCCTTCATCCCCCTCCATGTAGTGGTGGGATGCCGAAAACTATATAAAACTATTGTAGGCACGAAGCTATTACCTACTTGGGGTGAATTTACCGTAAAACTATGCTAGGAGGGCTATACAGCTATATGTATCTCTATAGATACGACAACCCTCTACAAAACTACATATGTTTCAACCCTGTCACTTAAGGGGTTGCAACTCTATAAGCGTATATGTTTCAGGGGGATAAAAATAAACAGTTTTATTTAAACCTTAATTACGGCTTTATGCCTGCATACACTATAGACATCTATATATCCCCTGAAAGGATTTTTCAAGGCGGTTCTATTTCAGACATTTAGAAGTCTAGAATCTAGACTTGTATTTTCGGGAAAGGAAGAGGGTAGATGCAAAGTGTTTTATTTTTGTGCATACCTTCACCAGGGCTATTTATCAAAAACTGTTGACCAATCACGTACCAGCACCCTCCTGCTCTGTGATTGGTCAGTGTCGCTTTTAGCTATGCGACTACCTTTGACCTAATATTTCAGGTCTCAAATTACCAAGCCCTTTCTATTTACCTATGTATGTCTGTCTGTGTGTGCATATACCTCGATTACCTTATATACCACCGATTACCTTTTATATACCTTTATATACCTTGATTACCTTCGATTACCAGGGTTACTATGTGTTTACTGTTATGTGTAAGGGACAGGATACCCTACCTAACTATATTCTATTTACTTGGAAGAAATAAAGGCTCCAAGGGCTTATATACTGCCTCTTGAGAGCAAACAACTGTAACGAATGTGTTTTATTTCAATAACAAACTATGTATCAACTATAGCTACCTATAACTATCTATACTATGCAGCTTTATTTGTTACAGCATTCTATGTACTAACTAACTACCTATAACTACCTATTCCATGTAGTCGCGGTTTTATTTGTTGCAACATTCTATGTACTACTATAGCTACCTATAACTATCTATACTATGTAGCTAAGACGCATCGTCGCGAACATCTCTCCCGCCGTGCAGTGCAGCGATGACTCGGTGCGATGACGTCGCGGCGCTGCAGAAACCCGGTGAGCGACGCCTGTAGCCACGTCGCCCGCTGCGCGGCGCCGGTGCTCGATGCCGGTGCTCGACGCAGCTGTGCAGTCGCCGGTCTGCCGCTTCCCTGCTGTGGGTCGCCTGCAGTCGCAAGGCTGTTGCGTAGGCTCTCGCAAATGTGCGAGCTGTGGGCCGGATGGCCCGCTGTCTGTGCGAGCTGCGAATGCGCGCAGCGTCGCTTGCTGCGGTGGCAAGCTGTGTAGGCAGCATTGCCTGCTGTATCGCCTGCTCAAAGCAAGGCGGTGGCGGGCCGAATATGCCCGCAATGGGGCTGGCTGCGCCCGTGGGCAGCATCGCCCGCTATGTTGGCGAGCTGCGTGAGCAGCATCGCCCGCTACTGCTCGCTTGATGCGAGCCGAATGCGGACCGAATATGTCCGCGGTGGTGAGCTGCGCCAGTGGGCAGCATCACTCGCTATGTTGGCGAGCTGTGGGAGCATCGCTGGCTACTGCTCGCTTGATGCGAGCCGAATGCGGACCGAATATGTCCGCGGTGGGGCGAGCTGCGCCTTGCGGGCAGCGTCGCCCATCTATGGTTGGCGAGCTGTGAGAGCATCGCCGGCTACTGCTCGCTTGATGCGAGCCGAATGCGGACCGAATATGTCCGCGGTGGGGCGAGCTGCGCCTTGCGGGCAGCGTCGCCCATCTATGGTTGGCGAGCTGTGAGAGCATCGCCGGCTACTGCTCGCTTGATGCGAGCCGAATGCGGACCGAATATGTCCGCGGTGGGGCGAGCTGCGCCTTGCGGGCAGCGTCGCCCATCTATGGTTGGCGAGCTGTGAGAGCATCGCCGGCTACTGCTCGCTTGATGCGAGCCGAATGCGGACCGAATATGTCCGCGGTGGGGCGAGCTGCGCCTTGCGGCCAGCGTCGCCCATCTATGGTTGGCGAGCTGTGAGAGCAGCATCGCCCGCTACTGCTCGCTTGATGCGAGCCGAATGCGGACCGAATATGTCCGCGATGGGGTGAGCTGCGCCTTGCGGGCAGCATCACTCGTCTATGGTTGGCGAGCTGTGAGAGCAGCATCGCCCGCTACTACTGCTCGCTTGATGCGAGCCGAATGCGGACCGAATATGTCCGCGGTGGGGTGAGCTGCGCCTTGCGGGCAGCGTCACCCATCTATCGGTTGGCGAGCTGTGAGAGCAGCATCGCCTGCTGTGTCGCCTGCACAAAGCAAGGCGGCGGCGGGCCGGATACGCCCGCAGTGGGGCGAGCTGCGCCTTGCGGGCAGCGTCGCCCATCTATCGGTTGGCGAGCTGTGAGAGCATCGCCGGCTATTGCCCGCTGAATGCGAGCCGAATGCGGACCGAATATGTCCGCGGGGGGCGAGCTGTGAAGCATCACCCGTCTATTGGTTGGCGAGCTGTGGGAGCAGCATCGCCTGCTGTGTCGCCTGCACAAAGCAAGGCGGCGGCGGGCCGGATACGCCCGCAGTGGGGCGAGCTGCGCCTTGCGGGCAGCGTCGCCCAGCTATCGGTTGGCGAGCTGTGAGAGCAGCATCGCCGGCTATTGCCCGCTGGATGCGAGCCGGTTGCGGACCGAATATGTCCGCGGGGGGCGAGCTGTGAAGCGTCACCCATCTATTTGGCGAGCTGTGTGAGCAGCATCGCCGGCTATTGCCCGCTGAATGCGAGCCGGTTGCGGACCGAATATGTCCGCGGGGGGCGAGCTGTGAAGCGTCACCCATCTATCTGGTTGGCGAGCTGTGAGAGCAGCATCGCCGGCTATTGCCCGCTGAATGCGAGCCGAATGCGGACCGAACATGTCCGCGGGAGGTGAGCTGCGCCGGTGGGCAGCATCACTCTCATTGTCCGCTGAAAGTAAGGTGGTAGCGGGCCGGATATGCCCGCATGGGGGGGCGAGCTGCGCGTGTTGGCAGCGTCACCCATCTATCTGTTGGTTGGCGAGCTGTAGGAGCAGCATCGCCTGCTGTTGCTCGCTTGACGCGAGCCGAATGCGGACCGAATATGTCCGCGGTGGGGCGAGCTGCGCGTGTAGGCAGCGTCACCCATCTATTGGTTGGCGAGCTGTGAGAGCATCGCCGGCTACTGCTCGCTTGATGCGAGCCGAATGCGGACCGAATATGTCCGCGGTGGGGTGAGCTGCGCCTTGCGGGCAGCGTCACCCATCTATCGGTTGGCGAGCTGTGAGAGCAGCATCGCCTGCTGTGTCGCCTGCACAAAGCAAGGCGGCGGCGGGCCGGATATGCCCGCAGTGGGGCGAGCTGCGCCTTGCGGGCAGCGTCGCCCGGCTATCGGTTGGCGAGCTGTGTGAGCAGCATCGCCGGCTATTGCCCGCTGAATGCGAGCCGGTTGCGGACCGAATATGTCCGCGGGGGGCGAGCTGTGAAGCGTCACCCATCTATCTGGTTGGCGAGCTGTGAGAGCAGCATCACCGGCTGTTGCTCGCTGGATGCGAGCCGATTGCGGACCGAATATGTCCGCGGTGGGGCGAGCTGCGCCGTAGGGCAGCGTCACCCGCTATGGTGGCAAACTTCTTTACCGGACGCTTTAAGGTGCCGCCGAATGTGCGCACCTCAGCTGTCCGGACTTCGCCATCAGCGCCCGTGAAAACTGCGATGATGCCACGTGTTGCGAGGCAGCTGGCCGTCTGCAATGAGCACGGAATCACCCACCTGCAGATTAGGGCCACGACTATGGGGCTCGGGTAGGTACTTGACGTCTTCTATAACTATGTCGATTCTATCTATACGACTTCTGAGGCGTATGACGTCATCTTTCAATTCTATTTGTAACGGTCGCAGGGCGCTATCTTTGTCTATTTCTTCGTTTCCTCGCAAACTTGTCAACTCACGGGAAAACATCTGTTGCTGTACAGCTTGCACGAGTAACCTCTCCGCTTGTTGGAGGTGTTCGGCTTCTATTATGTGGTCGCCGATGTCGACGACGTCTGTTTCTATAAGCGACGGTTCCATTTTCTGTATGACGTCGATGTCATTAGATACCCATTTCCCAACTTCGAAACGAGCCTGTTGGTGTATCTTCTTCACCGCTGTTGCTATATGTGTCGCTTCTTCCACTGTTCTATAGCTATCCAGATAATCATCCATATAATGGTTCTTCACTATTGCTTCTACTGCTTCTGGATGCTGTTCTATGTGCCGGTTCGCGTTCCAATTCTTCGCGAATATGGCCGTGCACGGTGAGCTTGCCGCGCCGAATATGATTGACGTCATTCGATACTCGTCGGGGGCTCCTTCTCTTCTATTGCCTCTCCACAAATATCGGAGGGCGTCTCTATCTTCAGGTCGTACTTTGACCTGCATGAACATTTCGGTAATGTCACCTGAAATGGCTATCGGATATCTACGAAACCTCATCATGACGCCGGGCAGCGACTGTAACAGGTCCGGTCCTGTAAGCAGGAAGTCGTTCAGCGACATTCCATTCGATTTAGCTGCGGCGTCGTGTACTATTCGAAACTTCTCCGGCTTCATGGGATTGAAGACGTCGAAATGAGGCAGATACCAGGTTCTTCCTGGCGTGGTCTGTTTGGGCGCTTTTTCTGCGTACCCTTTTGAAAGGAGCGAGTCCATCTGTTCTATGTATTTATTTCGAAGACTCGGATCTTTGTCGAGCTTCTTTTCTATAGAGATCAGCCGCTTGTGTGCTGTCCCATAACTATCGGGCATTTCAAAGTTGTTATTTTTCCATAACATAGCTGTTTCTATATGCCCATCTGTCAACTGTTTGGTATGTCTTTTCAAGATGTCTTCAGCCTGCTTCTCTGGATCAGAATCTGGACGCCGAGGATTAACTATTAGGGACTCGAGTGCGAAAAATTCACGAAGTTGCTCGTTCAGTCTATCGTCTCTATTTTCTCTATCTTCTCTGCATGCGCTGACGTAATGCACCTGCTGACCGAGTATTCTAGTGTGCGCGCCATGTAGCGTCCATCCAAGCGTTGTAAGTGACGCTATTGGCTGGTGCCTGGGGCCTCTTCTGACTTCACTGGCAAGGAGAAGGTGCCAGTTGTCTTGGCCAATCAAAATCTTGGGCGCGCCAACATCATAGACTAGCTGCTCTTTCAAGTCGATGAGATGTTTGCAATGTGTGACATCTTCTTCACGGACTGTCTGTGACGCGAGATTAAGCTTCGGTATGGTGCGCGCTCTGAACGGCACCCTATTTCTATGCTGACTCGCGAGTGTCACTGTGACTCTTTTCGAACAAGGAGTGTCGATCATGGTGTCACCGATCGCACCAATCTTCAGTGGGTCGATCTTGCCCTCGGCTCCGACTTGGTCGGCGATGTCTTCATCGATCAACGATACGGTCGATCCATCGTCGAGTAGGGCGAACGTAGATGCCTCTCCCGCCGGTCCAATGACCCGGACCGGGATGATCTTCAAATAGGCGTGATTCGACGATGATCTTGAGCTGGCGACTGTCTCCTTGGGCTCCCTTTTGACTTCGGTCTGTCTGGGCTTTTCGGCTGCCACCGCAGCAGGCTTCTTGTCGTAATGAAGTAGCCGACTGTGCGTGGCTGTACACCCCTTGACGTCACACTTCTTCGCGTTGCATTTATGCCGCTCTCTTCTTGGCTTCAGGCAACGGAAGCACAGGTTTAGATTCTTCGCAATTTCCCATCTCTTGTTACTATTGCTATTCTTGAACTTCGAGCAATCGCGTTCTATATGGCCATCCTTCTCACACAGTCGGCACTTGCTTGCTGACTTCTCTGTTGTTGTGTGAGTCCTCTGCTGCGGTGTGCGTCGGTTGGATGAGCCCTCTGTCTTGATGTTTTCAGCAGGAGCGAAAGCGCTGCAGTATCGAGCTTGTTCGGTAATGAATTCGCTAAACAGCGACAAGTCTGGCAAGGACTGGTACTTTTCTGTATATATACGGTACCACTGTACACGTATCGAGTTCGGTAGCTTCTCTGTCAAGGTTCGCATGAGCTCGGCGTTGATCAGGTAATGATCCTTCTTCAATGCTCGCAGCGTTACTATAGCGCACCTCACTTGGCTTGCGAATGAGCAAATATCCTTTGGATTTTCACTGCATCGTGTCAGTCCTCGCAATCTATCTGTTTCGGCCTGTGCTATCGAATCTGGTCGGCCGAATTCCAGCTCGAGTTCCCTCATGATGTCATCTGGTCTTGCATGGCCGATGAGTTCTGAACTGACTGTTTCTAAAGCGCGTCCATGCAGGCTTCTTCTAAGTCTTGCTGTATTTTCGACATCGTTGAAATATTTTCGAGTTGTTTCATAAATGGCTCGAAATGACAACCATTCTGTATGCGCACCACTGAAGTTCGGTAAGGTCATGATGACCTTCGACGCCGAGGAGGAATTCTGTGACTGCTGTTCTGTTTTCTTGTCAACTAAAGATGCTATAGCAGCCGTAAGGTCCGTAACGAGTGGACGTAAATTATCCTCGCTCCTATCGTCTTCTATTTTCTTCATAGGTGGTGGCTCTATCTGTTTAGCACTATCTGGATCTATGTGCGTTCGACGAGAGTCCACTATTGGTTCGAAGTCCACAGGGGGGGGCGGTTGCTGTCGACTATCACGGATGTCCCCCTCGGCGGCGTTGGTCTCTCTCTGATCAGGAACAGGTTCAGGCGCCTCTTCCAGCCAGGAACGCACGTACTCTTCATTTGAGTTTCTATCGTCCAAATATTCTTCGTCCGACTCTTGTTCGGCTCTCTGAAGTGCTAACTGGGCAAGCTCCAACTTAATCTTCAATAAGTCTTCGCGAGCCTTCTGTAATTTTCTATATGACCGCGGTGACCTGTCAATGGTCGACGGCGGACGTCTATGTTCTATACGGGCGTCACCCCGGGTAGTCATTGGCAAGACTCGGCTATCTCTTCTATTTGACGGCTTCATTGTACTATCTGAAGTCGTCTCAAAGCGGGTTCCCTTCCTTGAGGTCGATGGCATCTGTTTCTGTACTGTTGTCGGCAATGGTGCAGGTACTCGTTCTATTGCTGAAGCTTCTATCTGTTCTATTCGTTCAGCGGCAGCAGGCGGAGACACGTCTTCACTGCGCTGCTGCATCGATCGCGCCGTCCCAGACGATGAAGGCGAACGCGGCGGCACCTGATGATGGATAGCAGGAACCCTCTCGGCTGGTTCCTGTATCGGAACTGTCCACGCCTCGGATGATTTGCCATGCGACCTCGTGATCGGCATTGTTGAAGTCTTCAATGAATCTTCAAAACTATTCGGTAGTCCACTGGTAAGCCTCAGGTGAAACTTCAATCCAAGTTTCCAAAAAAAAAAAATTTTCAAAAAATTTTCAAAATTCTTCAAAGTCCCCAATCTTCAAAAAATATTCTAAGTTCGGATTGACTGAAACTTTTCTAAGTCCCAGACTGTTCAAAATCTTCTATGTGTGAAGTCGATCGAAATTCTCTAAGTCCAAAATTCTTCAAAAATATTCTATGTCCCGCTTGATCAAAACTTTTCTAAGTGTCAGGTTGTTGAAAATTTTCCAAGTTCAAAATTCTTCAAAAATTTTCCAAGTCCCGGATTGTTGAAAATTTTCTAAGTTCAAAAATTCTTCAAAAAATTTTCCAAGTGTCGGATTGTTGAAAATTTTCTAAGTTCAAAATTCTTCAAAAATATTCTAAGTGTCGGAACTCCTCAAAATTTTTCAAAGTGTGAAGTCGTTCGAAATTTTCTAAGTTCAGCTTGATTAAATTTCTTCTATGTTGTTGCTTCACTATTTTTCAACATCAGTTTGCCTAGGGGTAGTTTTCTTGAAGGGATGATTTCTTCAAGGTCCGACTTCTATTTAGCTTCTAGGGACACCCTTCGTGTCTTGAAATGTTGAAGAGTAGTTTTTTCTTCAAGGGGGTGCGACTTCACAATAGGGGTTGCGCCTTCAGGGTAGCTGCGTGGTTCGGTAAATCCAACTTCCAAATAGCTGGATCAGGCTATCTTCAAAATATCCGGCTCCGATGGACCAGAAAATGTACGGGGCGGACGTGATCGACTGGACTGTAGGGTGGCCAGGGTAGGTTATCCTATTCTTCAAAAGTGGACTGTATGGTGACAACCCACCTAGGTATAAATGATCCAGACGCGTTGACGCTCCGTCTATAAGCTACGGGCCATGAGGATGCAACCCTGAGCTGAATACTTGCTATACTTGCTGTTATTCACACAATATTATAGGGGTAGGTATTGAGGGCTTACCAATAAAGTCACAATAAAACACTATTTAACTTGTTCACTATGCACTTAGCGATTTGAAGGGTGAAATCCGCGACTATATGATTCTACATTTAGGTATAAATTCGAAATATCTTGCAAATGACTACAAATTCTATAAATTTCTATGTTACTATTGTACGGCGTAACTATACCGTATCGACACCCAAAAAATCACCGTGTGTGATGAAGTTTATTAACCAATATTTTCATTATGCTAATCCTAGAATTTAGACTATATCTAGGCTTAGGTCTATGTGAGTAGGGGTTGTCGTACCTCTATGGATAGCCCTCGGTATGCTCCATGCAGAGGAGACGAATTCACCCCTTCATCCCCCTCCATGTAGTGGTGGGATGCCGAAAACTATATAAAACTATTGTAGGCACGAAGCTATTACCTACTTGGGGTGAATTTACCGTAAAACTATGCTAGGAGGGCTATACAGCTATATGTATCTCTATAGATACGACAACCCTCTACAAAACTACATATGTTTCAACCCTGTCACTTAAGGGGTTGCAACTCTATAAGCGTATATGTTTCAGGGGGATAAAAATAAACAGTTTTATTTAAACCTTAATTACGGCTTTATGCCTGCATACACTATAGACATCTATATATCCCCTGAAAGGATTTTTCAAGGCGGTTCTATTTCAGACATTTAGAAGTCTAGAATCTAGACTTGTATTTTCGGGAAAGGAAGAGGGTAGATGCAAAGTGTTTTATTTTTGTGCATACCTTCACCAGGGCTATTTATCAAAAACTGTTGACCAATCACGTACCAGCACCCTCCTGCTCTGTGATTGGTCAGTGTCGCTTTTAGCTATGCGACTACCTTTGACCTAATATTTCAGGTCTCAAATTACCAAGCCCTTTCTATTTACCTATGTATGTCTGTCTGTGTGTGCATATACCTCGATTACCTTATATACCACCGATTACCTTTTATATACCTTTATATACCTTGATTACCTTCGATTACCAGGGTTACCATGTGTTTACTGTTATGTGTAAGGGACAGGATACCCTACCTAACTATATTCTATTTACTTGGAAGAAATAAAGGCTCCAAGGGCTTATATACTGCCTCTTGAGAGCAAACAACTGTAACGAATGTGTTTTATTTCAATAACAAACTATGTATCAACTATAGCTACCTATAACTATCTATACTATGCAGCTTTATTTGTTACAGCATTCTATGTACTAACTAACTACCTATAACTACCTATTCCATGTAGTCGCGGTTTTATTTGTTGCAACATTCTATGTACTACTATAGCTACCTATAACTATCTATACTATGTAGCTAAGACGCATCGTCGCGAACACTCATATTCCCACGGGAACCAACGGGAACTATGCGGGTGAAACCGCGGGTCGCTGCTATTTCAAAATAATTGAAGTATAGTAGGTGCCAAATGAAATGAAGAAAATAAATTAGCGTAATTGGTCATTGTTCGAGTGAATAGCAGAAAGTATAGTTGAAAAATATTTTAATTTATTATTTTGAATGAAAAAAGATCTGCACAACCAAAATTTCAGGTCTCCCAAAAAAATTGTTTCATCTATACGAGTACTAATATACGTATAAAGCGTAAGAGTTTGTTTGTTTGCTTGAACGCGGTAATCTTAGGAACTACTGGTCCGATTTAAAAAATATTTCAGTGTTAAATATCCCATTTATCGAGGAAGGCCATAGGTATAACCACGCTACGACTAAGAGGAGCGGAGTATTAATGAAAAATGTGACGCAGACGAAGTTGCGCGGGTCAGCTAGTGTCCTATATAAATATATCCTATGCTTGCGCCATTTATTCTTTCTGGCTCAGCGTTCTTTCTTTCGTCTCATTATTTAACATCATAGCTTGATGATAAATACTTATGGTTCCTGGTATCCTGGTACTTTGTAAGTCCTCACTCACTATTCCAGCCCCAGAAATGCTTCGACATGTTTATGGTCTGCTGGTATACGTGGATTTATTTACCTTACCTCTCAAATTTTCGACCCTGAAATTTAATACTTCGACATTCTTCTTTCTGGTCTTCTAGTACTTGTAAATCTTTAGCGCATACAATTTTAGCCCCGGAAACTATACCATTTTAGATAAATGAACGGCTAGACTGATCACGTCCCACGGAAACGGGATAAAAATGTCCTATATAAATATATCCTATGCCTGCGCCATTTATTCTTTCTGGCTTAGTGTTCTTTCTTTCGTCTCCTATGGATCATAGCTTGATGTTAAGTAAATAATTATGGTTCTGGTATCCTGGTACTTTGTAAGTCCTCACTCACAATTCCAGCCCCAGAAATGCTTCGACATGTTTATGGTCTGCTGGTACACGTAAATCCTTACTTACAAATGTTTGACAGGTACGAAACAAAGGAACATTTAGGGAAAATGATTCATCTTTCATAATTATTTATTCGTCGAATTTTCATTGTTTTTAAGATGTATTCAGCTATTCGGGGCAGAGACAAATCCAAAGAACCAAAAACCAAGAAAATTGGTCCAGCAGATCTCGAGTTATAAGTGTTGTAACAAACCCGACTTTCTTTTATATATATAGATTAAGATTATACTGTAAAAACTAGAAGGTTTAGGCATTTATAACTCCACAAAACTTCAGAAATGTTTGGCTCCATCGATCATCTCTTCTGCGAGTAATGTTCCCTACATTGCTCGCAGAGATTGTCGATGGAGCCAATAATTTGACGATTCTTCTTTTTCTATGTCGGTAATCTTGGTCGTCTTGCGGATATTAATTATTATTCGATCACGCAAGGAAACCCCGAGTATTGCCCTCTTCATTGCCCTTTGGGGGACTTCCTGACCTAGATCTTGAGTTCTCTCTTCTCTTCTTCTAGACCGACTTCCCGGACCTTCTGATGACTTGATGATGGACTTGAAACGTGGCCGCTCACAATTGGCCTCATTGTGAGCGACCTCTGGTAACACGCACTGGTCATACACTTTCATCTTGAGACACTGTGGTATGATAGACGAGAAGATACCACGCAACTTCCCGAACGCCGCCCAGCCGAGTCAGATTCGACGGTTGACCTCTTTCTCGAAGTTAGCCTAACCTAACTGGACCGTTTGTCCCAGGAAGATGTACTTATCTACAACTTCGAGTGTAGAGTCTCCGACCTTGTTAGGAGTGGTTGCTACATGGGTGTTTACCATGACCTTGATTATGTCCATGTTCATTTTAAGTCCCACTCTTTCGGAAGCTCTACTGAGGTCAAAATCTACAAAGGTGCATGATCTGATGCCTATTACAACATTTTCTGAAATGTGACCCTTTAAAGGATGTGAATTACGTCGTTGAATAGGACATAGGATACTTTTAATCCACGTTCCTTGGTATAATTTTCGTATTCGACGTTAGCGTAGGCGCTGGCAGAAGCTAGTCATTAATATGAATTTCTTGACAATATATTCGACTAGGAAAGAATTAATCATTGTTTCGTGAAAAAATTTCTCATTAAAATTAAAAACGAAAACCAAGGCCCAATTAAGCTTCGTAGGTAAAGCCACATTTAAGGAATAACACTCTCTCTCGTATCCAATAAGTAATTTTGCACTATGATGGGAAGTAAATTCGTATTCGTAGGTATCATTGTGGCAATAATTGTAACAATATCTATAGCTCATTATGCTGCTCCAGAAAAGTTTTTAGATATAAAAAAACAACTCTGAAAGTCGTTCGTAGGATTGAAGCGAAAGAGTAAATCATCTGAAAACATAATTATTGTGTCGTATATTACCTTTGTAAAACCACGCAACTAATTATATTCCACTCTCAAAACGGACTAGACGTTCATTAAAACAGTAGATGCACACAATCCTCTCAAATTCTAATGTTAGCTGTAAATTAGCACCGCTAAGGTTCATTACATATGAACGAATATTCCGCTATTTGACTGGCTGGGAGACTACACTAAATTGGTCGAAGCCATATCGACCGGCTCCTGCACCGCCCCCATCAACAACGGTAGTAAGGTAGAATTTATCCTACTTTAGTATTAAACTTGGTATTTTATTACAGCCCTAGTTTCTCATTACTTACGATAGTGATTTCGTTTAAGTGACAGCAGAATATGTGGCATATCAGAATTACGTCAGTCCGAGCGAAGCCGTGATGTTTCTGGTGTAGGTAGACTATTTTAAATGGATGCGGAGTATCCAGTGCCTCCACTGCTACACAGATTACATAATACTGGAATAACCTGATTTCAGTTTCCGTTTTCTGGCTGCGTTCGCGAGTCTTGGCATGTTTGGATGAAGGAATTAGTGCTCTAGGAAATGTACGCTCGATTAGCTCTGAAAGGCCCTGGCTTTTTCACATTGATCACGGTGTTAAACTAGAGGAGTGGCGTTGTGTTTCATATAAAAGGGGCTTTAGTATGATCCGATAAGATGATAATGAAGATGATTATTATCAGCTGATTAATAAATAAAGAACCCTTTTTTTTTTTTTTTTTTTTTTTTTTTTTTTTTTTTTTTTTTTTTTTTTTTTTTTGGATGGGAAATCATCAAATGACCCCTCCCGCCCTGGGTGGAGCGGTAGGGAGTGTCAGACTTTTACTGACTAAAACCCACCCGTGCTCCTCCATGTGCCCTTTGCGTTCCAGGGCCGCGGTAACTCTTTCGAACAAATTCCGCAACCCTAGCAGGCACCGACCCTATGGGGCCCCGTCTCTGGTGCTGACGGCTCCTTGAGGCGCGCGTGAAGCACAACGCGTCGTCGACTCAGCCTGGTATCGGACGGCGAGCCACCCACGCTCACCGTCCCCAGGCATCAGCCACTGCGCAATAGCACAGCGGCCGACTTGTCTCTGGAGGAGGCCACGATGGGACCATTACTGGCACTCCATCTCGGCCCCCTCCCGAGAACCAGGAGTCGCAGCACCCACAGCAGTAGCGGCAGAAGCGGCGACGGAAGCCGCGGCGGCGGCAGAGGCGGCGGCGGCGGCGGACCTCTTGCCCTTGGTCGGGGCGGATGGCGCGCAGGCCCTTCCCCCAGCCCAGTGCTCGGCCGGCTTGCCAACAGCCGCACATGCACTGCAGTGCGGCGTGGCCTCGCACGAGCCGGCCCGATGACCGGGCTGACCACAGCGGAAACAAAGTCCACTGCGGTCCACCTCCGAGGGGCACATAGCTCCCGTGTGGTTGCCCACATGGCAGCGGTAGCACCTCAGAGGTCTGGGTTCCAGCAGTTTTACCCGCGCAGAAACCCACCCCACCAAGAGCCTTCGACCCTCCGACACTGTTCTGGCCGCCGTCACGGGGCAGCTCACCACAAGGGTTTGCATGCCCGTGTTGTCAGGCCGGAGGGTGCCCGCCTTGACGAGCTCGGCAGAGCACCCCCCAGTCCTGGCGACGGCGGCCACAACCTCCTCCTCCGTCACGGAGTCGTCCAGGCCCACCACGCGCATGTCAATGCACTTAGTCGGCCTGGACACTCGGACCTCGTCCGCGGGGAGGACCTCCTTCAGCCTTTCGGCCAGGGCGTCCGCGAACGGTCCGCTCTCCGCTCCGGCGAGCTCGAGCTTCCGGGCACCGGTCAGGGTTCTCCTGATCTCGATGCCCCCGGTGATGCCCAGCTCCCGGAGGTTCACCGCCTCCTTCGCCCGCTTCATCAGGGCGAGGTACGTCACGCCCCTCTGTTCCGCTTCCGGCTGCAGTGTTAAAACTACAGCCGCGGACTTCGGGGCGCGGAGCCTCGCCGCGATGGCGTTGGCCTTCCGCCGCTGCCTCTTGGCCTTGCTCTTGGCCACCTTTTTTTGTCGCCGCTTCTCTCCGGCAACCTGCCACTCGGCCCCGGCCGCAGGAGGGTCCGAGGGTGGCGGTGGGGGCGGCTGCGGCGCCACTGGCGCAGCAGCCTTAGCCGCTCCCCCTCCAGCCTTCCTCCTTCCCCTCTTCGCCGGGGCCGTCTTGGTAGTCGCTGGCGTCGCGGGCGCCGGCGTCACAGGCGCTGGCGCGGCTCCCGCCTTGGCCTTCGCCTGGCCGGACGTTCCCGGGCTGGCAGCCACGGCGGCCGCGTACGAAGCCGCCTTCTGCTGCTGGCCTGGGGCCTTCTGAGTTGCCACTGTTGGGAGACGTCGGACCATGTCCTCCAACACGGAGAACTGCCTCCGGAAGGGAGCCAGCTCCTGCCGCACCAGGTCACGCACCTGGCTCAGCACTTGGCCCCCCTCCGGCGCTGCCGGACTCAGTCCCCCTCGCGGCTCCACAGAGGCCGCCCTGGCCATCCCCGCAAGGTCCCTCCGGAGCGACTCATTCTCCCGAACGAGTCGCTCCGTAAGAACCGCGAGGCGGGCGACCTCCGCCCGCAACTCCGACGCCTCCTTTGAGGCAGGCCCGCCAGCGTTGGCCGCCGCTGCCGCCAGGATGGAGGCTTTGGCCGCGCCGATGGCCTCCCTCTTCGAGGACTGCTTCCTCTTGAAGGCCACAGCGCGGATCGCGGCCTCCACCACCTCCTCGAAATTCGCCCTCTGCTCCTTGGCAGCGGGAGGTTCCTCTCCCGGGCACTCTGAGTCGTCAGAGTCGAGAGGAGGCGGAAGAGTAGAGGGAGCCCTACGACCGCTCCCCCCAGGGCGACGCCCCTCCTCCACCTCCCTCCCGGCCCGACGCTCCACCTCCCGGGTAGAGGGAGCCAGCCCCCTCCCTGCCTCACAGCCCCTGCCCCGCCTAGCGGTGGGGATCTTGCGGGCGGAGGCAAATTCGCCCTCGGAGGACGACCCTCCGGTATCCTCCCGTCTGGGCCGCTTGCGGAAGAACTTTACGTTCTCCGCAGCAGCCCCCCCTCTTTCGTCTCCAGAGCCCGCCGAGCTGACCGTTACTAGGTCTGGCGCGGAGCCGGAATCCAACTCCGCACCACCCCGGCGCTCAGGCGAACTCTCCTCTTCGCAACCGTACGCCATCAGCTCCTTAAAGGAGGCGGACTCGGATGACGACGATTGGGAGCCTCCTCGGCTCGTGTTGCCACTGGCAAGCGGAAGGCGTTTGGTGCCCACCCCAGAGTACGGAGGGCAGCCCGCCGAAGCGGGGTGGGATTCCCCGACCGCTGAGCAGTCGGGACCCACCTGGGGACTCATTTTGCAAATGCCTTTTTTCATGTTTGTGCCTTTTAAGGGTGCGGTCCCTGTTTGCTCCGCCCCTTCTCAGGGCCCTCTCCTCACCTCACCTCTCCACCTGCTCGCTGCTCCCACAGTCACGTCTGATGATCAGACGCGTACCAGAGAGCAGCGAGCAAGAGTGTGTGTCTCTCTTCTTCGTCTGATCCCTCACTTGCGACCTTCCGGCATGAGTGGCTCTACCGGGAAAGCTCGCAAGATCATTGGGACGCTCAAGCCCCACCACGACGACAACGTGGAGACACATTCGGTGGGGAAATAAAGAACCCTACGAGTCAGACCCTCCTTCTTTTTCAAACTCGATTAATGAGTCACTAAGTGAAGCTTAGTTAGTGACTACTTCTTCACGCAGTAATTGAATACGGTTGGATGGTGAGTGCCAGTCTCATTTATGTTAACCTCAAATCGTCGCGACGGACTCTGTTCATGTTTCTCTTTTGCTGCCAAATTTTCCCGCCAAAGTTCCGAACGTCTGCGGAAATGGGCGGATATGGTGGTGGGAGATAGGCTATTGACTTTCCTCGTTATCGCTACACGTGGCTTCAAGCTGCTCTAATAAACTTCGTGAGGGATCCCCACAACTTACCCTACACTCACTGTGATAAGGAAAATGTTACGGAGTTCATATGTGTGCAGTATCACTCGTTTTTACGTTTAAAGGTGTACGTAAAGGTGTACATTTAGTTAGAGGTAGGTCCTCAAGGATCAAACAATATACCTACTAATCTATAATGTTTACTTTCCGAGTCCATGAAGTCAAACCCTATGAAATATATTCATGATCGAATACTTAACTTTAATCAAAATTGTAGTGATGTGAACGTATTCGAAAACTAGTACTAGATACAACGTTTTTCGAGTTGATTTCTGTTGCTATGTTTGCCCCCAGCAAATTTGAACAACTATTTTATATAGACGAACGAAAATCTCCCTATTTTTTAGAGTACAAAAATATCAGAATGCAGTTTTTATCTATTCCATTCGTAAATTCTGAACGTAATATTTAATATTTGATGCTGAAAAATGCAAAAACCCTGGCACTGAAACATGATTACGATACTTCAAGAAATATACAGCGGCACTAAAAGGTGTGCTTTCAGAGTATTATAAAACGCAAAACTATGAAAAGACCTGGCTCATGCGAGCCTGTAACGTAGTGCTACGCTTCGTGTTCGTTCGTGATGCAAACACATAAAAGTTGTGTGTGGCAGCTGTGAGAGGTAATGGTCCCGAAATAATTTTCTTCGCTGAATACTGAATGCTATCGAAGTTTAAGCGGCCCGGCGTTAAATGTTCCGTTATCCTTTGAAACGTCCAAGAACTTATGTAAAACACTATAATTTTGTAGCCTTTTAAACCGTATTTTACCTTCGCACTGAGAGGGCGAAATGGCTGAGTGCTTATTAATATTTTCAGCCTTATGTGACGTTCAATATAACAGGTGACAGTGTCCAGACAGGGCAGTTTTTATATTATGAAAATATAAACTCTGCGACGACTCGACGAGACACATCACATTCATGTTTTAGTAGAGCAACTGACGTCAAGCATTTTTAGCTGGCGCTTTAGTGCAGAATGAAAGTTTAAAAACCCAAAATGGCCAAAAAAAAGTTTAAAAACCTTTACTATTACGATGTATCTAACGAGCTTGATGGAGATTTTGTATAGGTTTAGACGTAGAGCGGCTGTTTAGTTTCCTTTGTAGGTACATTATACAAACATTTATTCCACATGGAACTTGCACGTTCCAGAACTTATTATGTCTAAATAACTTTATTTTGCTGTTTTCTGCCTACAGTTTGGAGCTCTAAATGTTCATCGTATGCGGGTGCAAGTTGCTTTCGCATTTTTATTTACTAACAAAAAGGCTTTTAACACGGCAAATATAGAAACACTAAGGAAACTTTCCAATGTTATAAGATTTTATTTTTACTGGCGTATTCGCGGGTATGGCGGCGCGGGTGCAATTAAAGATTATACCCTAGGACATATTTGCATAATATTGGGGCGTGTACAAAGTACGCCGAGGAAAAATATGGAATGGCGCAAAACAATGGCCGGCCATTCCCCAGATTACTAAGGCTTTATAATGAATCGCTGAATTACGGAAACAAAGGCTCGGGGTAAAGATGTTTTTTCATAAAGTTTTTGTGAAAATCATGTAATAATTATGTTTATTGTGTTTGGTTTCAATCAAAGAAAGATTTAAAATATTTTCATTTGCTTTGATAGAAAAAAGTGATTTAAATTTAGTTAGAATGAAGAATATAAATCTTGGAATAAAATACCACGATTTATTTTGTTATATAATCTTACAAAACGAAGGTCTAGACTAAATAAAATATGTTTTTATTACATGACTTCGTATTCAACTTTACTATAACTAGCTACCTGAGTTAGCTATAGCTTGTTGCTATAGCTAACTCAGGTAGGTAGGTGTTTCACATAACTCACTTTACAGCCACATCAGTCCACATCAAGCCCCACCCAGGGGTAAAAAGGTCTCGCCCATAATTTGGGAAAAATACTTAGGAGTACTTGAAAATGTTGGCCGGCTGTCTTGAGCACGCGTACTAAAAGTTTCTAAGAGAAGTCGTCCCAACGAGAAATCTCCTCGGAAGCCGGGGAAGTCGGCTAGATTTATGATGCCAGTTACCGTGACGCAGGTATTTTCACTAAGGAAAACTGACCAATACCTTTACACATTTTTCTAAAGGGATTTTATTTTCAACGCCGGGTGTGTTCGAACAATATTGACACCTCTCAGCTGATACGCACTTGTTTCGAAACTTGTTTTGTGTATTCAGTAACTTTTGCAGGCGAAACTTGACAGTTTTGTTTGAATTGTTTATGAGAGATTAATATTTTAGTAATAGTTTAGTTTGGCATGTAACATCGTAGTAAACTGAAGTATATTGTCGGAGCGTCAATCGATTTATAATCTTGTCGGCATATAGGTATAGAAATTCAGAGTAAGCCTTAGCTAACAATCTATTCTAAACTTAATAGCGGGGGCGACCACCCCTAAGTTTCCCGTGTGAAGCACTTAAAAGATTATAGGGTATAAAGGGAAGGGAGCCTTCACTAAGATAAAATCATGTAGAAAAAGTACGTTCTCGGTTACCCCCCCACACCAGGAAACTCGTAGTTTTTTTCGAGATGACAATTGAGCGCTACTGCTTTAAAGTAACGTTTTCATTTTGACTTTTAGAACCCAGATTGCAGTAGATTGAAAATATTATTCTGACAAAATACCTGCCCAAGATTGTTTTGTAAAATTAAAAAGCTTTGCATAAATCTGGTAGTAGTAAACAGTTATACAAAATGGTGGTACATGAGGTGGGCTGCCCTTATCTTTTCATCCATTTTGCTGTATCGCTGACGTCCTCGTCGGAAATGTTGCCTGTCACCATACCCCAGTGGTCTGTAGCCATCCAACGATAAATGATTACCATATACCATACCACCACGCGACTTTTTCAAAAGAACCCTATTACAAAGTTCTGATATACGACGGTCTGTCTATCAGTGGGTTGAAGCTCATGAACAAGCAGACTAAGATAAGTTTAAACATGAATAGGTAGACTGTTGAAATTTTAACAGTGTATTTTTATTGTAGCTATTAAAAAGTATAATGAAGTAATATAAAAATAACCGTGATTTTCCGGTAAGTGGCACAGAACTCTTCGAGTACTACTTCGATACGCTCTTAGCTGGTAAAGAGGAAACGGATTAAAGCTTCCCGGGACCGTGAAAATCTACAATACCTAGACTAAAAGCTAAGGACTTAATTACTTAAGGTATTTCAGTAAGCCTATTGGGGTCCAATCTATTTTCCTCGTAGAGCAGCTCAAAAGGAATGTTAACCTACAACCCGGCACTTTAGACTTGAATTACGAACTTTAACGTTTATATTTTGTTGAGGAATTCTTAAAATTGCTCTCCTTTTTTTCCTTGTTTTTAAACCAATTTTCTTTTACGGAGTCAGGAAAAGTAATTGAAAAATCTAGATGAAACCGCGCCGTCGTACGTTCCACAAGTTTTTTAGACTCGGTTCCACGGTTTTTATTTGCCATCTGTCTTTTCTCGAGTTATTCAGTTTCAACGCATACCGGGCGTTAGACTGAACGAATTCAGGGATTGAAAAGAACTTCAAATATTGAGTAGTAGCCGAACTGGAAATTCAGGAGAATGAAAATATTTGAACAGAAAAAAAACGCTACAAATATCCATCACAATTTTCAAGGTAAAGCGGGAATGAGGAAACTGAATGTATTTAATTATTTTTCAATGTTTCTTTAAAGTATACAGGGAATTTTTCAAGTGGGCGTGGATCAAATCTGGCTGTACCTATGAGGAATAGCGAAATATTCTCAGTTTCAAGCACGATTTTATTTATTTATTTTATTTTACAGAAGGCTTACAGACTAATCAACCAATAACACAAAAACTGTAATATTAACAAATAGCTAATAACAAGCCTCCACATATAGGACATGATTTTTGATAGCCTGCTAGTTATAAGTATGTAGGTATGTAACTCCTGTTATTGAAAATGTACCCCTGTATAAGACGAAAGAAACAATTCTAAAGGTTATACTACTATATCTGATAGAATTATTCTTGAAATTAGAGTGGAGTTTTGACAGTTACTGTTGTGGTATGTATGATGTCAGATTTCATGATGACCTACTGACCAGCACCTCGCCGCACGAATGAAAAACTTTATATAAATGAAAATGAATAAAAAGGGAGATTTTCATTTAAATTCGCAATTACAATCAATTTCAGTCGACCTCCTTTATTCAATCTCTAAAGTCAAAGCTCAATAAACAGTAGAAGTGTTGTAAAAGAAACAGATCGACCAAACTCAGGAAGCAAGAATAGCGAAACATTTCGTCCTTCACACTTCAAACAACCAAAAACATTGCGGAGCTATTTCTTAATGAATAAAGTGCTGTTACCAATTGATTGTCAAGAAACTCGTTAATACAAAAGTAATTAAGTAGGACTTTCTCACTTGTTGATCTCATTTTCCTTCTCATTGGGAAGAAGCAATCTATTTGGCCAGTAACTGGTGTTAACAGTTGATCCTTGGAGCTTATACTATCAACAATATCTAACGAAGTTCCGCAAAGATCGCAGGCGAAAGGCTTAATTACTGTTCTCGATGAAGTTAAATTAAATGTTGAGACCTGTACAGATAAAGATAAAGATAAAGATATATTTATTTGTAAACATGTGTAACATTGTACATATAAATGCAAATGTGGATGTAAAAGTGAAAATCTGTGAGTTTCAACATGTTTTGCCACCATTGGCGTACAAAATTAATTTTGACCACTTGAAATATAAAACAATTAAGAAAGAGAGAGAAAAAACATAACAAAATTTAAATATAACACAAACAGACTAGAAACTATCATTTAAAAAATCTTTAACACAATAATAACATTTTTCAGTAAGTAACTTCTTAAGTTCTCTCTTGAATAAAATTGTCTGGTTTATATTTTTAATAACCTCTGGAATTTTATTATATATTCGTGGTGCCATACAAAACACGCTTTTATGAAGTAGTGCTGTTTTGGCAGAGTGAGGCTGTAAGAAGTTCTTATATTTAGTACGTCTATTTCTAGTGACCTTGTCTGACAAAAGAGGAAACCAATGAGGATTGTTTCTAACAAATAAAGCTATTTCCAAGATGTATAGTGACGGAAGTGTCAGTATATGGTATTTTATATACAGTGGTTGACAGCTGTCGGTATTTTTAATCTTAAACATAGCCCGAATACAACGCTTTTGCATTTTAAACACCATGTCGGTGTTTGTCGAATTACCCCAAAATATTAGACCGTATCTAAGCACCGATTCAACAAGTCCATAATATGCCATGAATAATGCGTTTCTACTCACTGTTGGTGCCAGTTTGTACATCGCAAAAGATAAACTACTTATTTTTGTACAAAGGTCTTCTGTGTGACATTTCCAATTAATTCTACTGTCAATTTTTAAACCGAGGAATTTGGCTGTTTCTACTTGATTTATTATATTACTATCATATATTAATGTAAATTTAATTGAATTTTGAGGTCTTTGACTGTAGTTCATTACATTTGTTTTATTTATATTTATTTTTAGATTATTATTGATTAGCCATGTTATTATAGATGTTAGTGCTTTATTTATGTCGTTTTCAAATAGATTTTTATCATTACATATAATATTTACTGTGCTGTCGTCTGCAAATAATGTCATAGGTTGCACAGTTGCTTTAGGGAGGTCATTGATGTAGATAATAAATAGCGTAGGTGCTGTTACGCCGCCTTGGGGAACACCATATCTAACATATCTTACTTTGGATTGGTATTGTTCTTCTTTTTTAGTTTTTATATTAAATCTTGTAACTTGTGTGATTTGTTTTCGATCAGTTAAGTAAGATTTAAATAGTTCCAAAACGTTTCCTCTTATACCGTATGCCTCCAATTTACTAACCAATATTTTGTGATCAACATAATCGAAGGCTTGTGTCATATCGCAAAAAATGGAGCAGACAGGGGTAGTTTTATCAACCGCATTCATTATACTTTTTAAAAACTCAAAGATCGCCATGTTTATATTTTTATGTTTTCGAAAGCCTTTTTGTTCGCTGCATAAGATATTGTTATTTTCTAAGTAATTATTTAATTCTGTATTGTAGTAAGTTTCAAAGATTTTGGAAAATATAGAGAGGAGGGCAATGGGTCGATAATTTTCAATTAATTCTTTATCATCTTTTTTCAACAAAGGTTTAACAATTGCTAGTTTAAGATCCTTAGGAAATGTGCCATTTGTTATAGATAGATTTATAATATGACTTATGTGATGACATATCTGACTATTTACTTCTTTTACAATTTTTGTAGAAATTTCGTCATAACCGACACTTTTTGTATTTTTTAGGCCCTTTATAATCTTAAATACATGAAGAGGTGTACTTGGAGCTAAAAACATTGAATTAGGTCTGTGGTTAATTAGGGATGTTACATTTTTACCAGCACCCAAGATTGGCTTAACTTTATCAACGAAGTAATTATTAAATGTGCTAGCTATTTCTGTAGGATTTGTGATACTTGTATTTTGGATTTTAATTTTATCTATGGGTTCTCTTGGTAGATTTGGTCGTACTTTATTAATCATTTGCCACGTTGTCTTTGATTTATTATTTGACATTTTAATTCTGTAATTATTTTGCGCACGCTTCGTTAGTGATATAATTTTTTTTAGTAATTTGGAATAATTAATATAATTTTGTTTATTCGTTTTTGTTGCTTTTTGTCTAAGTTGCCAGAGCAATAGTCTTTTTCTTTTACTACAAATTTTTATTCCCCGTGATATCCACTTAGATTTATAATTAACTTTCATCATTACACTTTTCTGCGGAAAGCACAGATTGTAGAATAATTTAAAATTATCCATGAAATATGTATACGCATTATCTACGTCCTTAGTTATGTAAATTTCTGAAAAACAAAAATTATTCAGGCACATTTTGAATTTATCAATGTTTTCTTTGCAGTAATCTCGTTCCGTTTTATACCAGTATTTTAGTTTGAAAAGCTTTTTTATTGGAAGTTTTATTAATTGGGCTGTGTGGTCTGATAAACCAAAATCCAACACTTCAGTCTTACACTGTTTTTTTAAATCATGGGCAAAGTTATCTAAACAAGTCATGCTAATCAGTCTAGTAGGTTGTTTTAAAGCAAGCTTTAAGTTAAAATTCAATAACAAACATTCGAAATCTAGGGATACATTATTACTTTTTAAAATGTCAATATTAAAGTCTCCAGCTATTAAAATATTATTACAACTCATTTTAGTAATGAGCAGAAGGACTTTTTCAAGTTTTGAAAGAAATGTTACCACATTGTTCGGGTTCGGTACTCGGTAGACACAGACAATAATAACCTTGTAATCAATAAGTTCGATAGCGCAGCATTCAAATACATTAGTTATAGCATGTTTCTTAACGTCTGGAATTTCCCTCCATTTATGCTCCTTATTAACCATGATACACGCTCCGCCTCTTTTGCTATTATTTCGACTAATGCAACTAGCTAAAACATAGTTATTTATATGGAGATATGTTTCGGATCCTGCCATCATAAAATGTTCCGTAATACATAGTACATCAATTGATTTGCTTTTGTCTGCAAGCTCTTCCATATTTATCATCAAGAGATCAGTTTTGTTAAATAATCCAGCTATATTTTGATGTAATACATATAAGTGTTTAGTTTCGAAAAAACATGGATTCAGAGTTTTTTTCATCAGTCAGCTGATTTGTGTGTGTAAGGCTTTCCAATGTTTGTATTTCATACTGTATTATTCCATTAATGTAGTCTTGGATGTCTTGGAAAATGGTTTCCATGCCGAGTTTGTTCACCGTGCCACTATGTATATTAAACATTTCATAGCTACACTTAAGATTTCTATTAGAATCCAAGAAGTACGCATGTTTATGTTCTAGTATGTCGAGGTATAACAAATTATTAAAATTCTCCACTCGCCAGTTGAACATATTGGTGTGGTGCCCATACTTATAAGTGGGTGCACATATTATTATATTAGTGTGACTTAACTTCTGTACGACTTCTCTTATGTAGAATATAAGGCCAAAGTAGTCACGAGTATTCTGAAAGTCTTCTTCGCCTATTCGCCTTCGCATAATACAGTGTTATGACTTTAATTAAAGGCTGAATATGAGATCACTAGAGGCTTCCTGTGACTTTGTTTCTGTTGGATCATATAATATAATGAGGTTTACCTATTTGCTAAATTTAATAACATCGTTGCCCAAAAAGTTAATCGTCAAATACTGGTATTCAGCTGAATCTGTTTAGATAGGCAGCCGACTCCAATATGGTTGGGAAAATGTTAGGCAGATGATAATATTTTCTAAAACCACACACCTTTATCGCACAGTTTTAGCATATTTAAGAAGATAGTTTGTTTCCAATTTCCTGTTTAATTTTTTCCTGTACCTTGTCGATGTGCTTATAAACGAGGTAGTGTTGTCTGCCGCAGACAACACTACCTCTGATCTGACTCGAGAGTCAGATCCTGCCCCGCTGACCTATTGTTCGGACGAGCTCCACAGCTTACCTGAAAAGGCATGCGTGAAGGTTGAGCCGGCTTATCCTTTCAGTCTCAAGCCGTTAGATAATAGACACATAGTAGGGGATGACCGAGGCAGTAGAAAGTTGAAGTTGCGTTATGAACTTATTTCAAGTAGATGCGTATATTTTTGCCCCTGCAAAGCTACTTAAAGTAAGAGTGGTGGCGCATGTTTACTGTTCATATTTTTAATTGAATTGCTCGGAAAGTGTTACTTATTGCACCGTTTTTAGGCTCGCATTGCAGTGTATTTAACTTGCGTATTTTTTACTTTACATTTCGACATTATTATTATTTCGACATGCGGGAAATTGTTTCGCCGATAACTTTATCAGCTAAAAGTCTTAGTAACTTGTTGTGCATATAGGGAATACTATCTATGTCAATAGGTTAATTATTAGTTTTTATATTAATGTGAAATTCCACCACGGTTGCCCGATCGGTTGACAAACTATGCAACCTTTCCTCAAAATGTGCTATTATGTTTAGATAATAAACAGTATGTATGTTATGTACCCATCAGATCAATATTTTTAAGGTTTGAACGAATTAACAATAGATAAGAACATAAAGTGACATATAAAAAAATTACATCAAAATGTTATGCGTTTAAAGTACGAACAGACAAAATCGGGGCATCCTAATCAAATCTGCTGCTCCAGAATACAGTTTAATTTCGTTATGATAAACTTGAATTTTCAGTGCAGATGCAATCATGCCAAGGTTGGCTTCTGGCTGTATGCAGAGCGACTGTCGGCTGAAGCTGACCCCTGCAGCCCGGGGGAAATCAAGATTTCCTAACATGATGTTATTGGAGCTCAGGTGAATATCATATAAGTCTTCTTAAGATGCCCAAGGGAAATGATTAGATTGTTAACTTATACGAGAATTAATGGAGAATGTTGCTTATTTTTTTCAATTCTTGCTACTCGTATCAAGTTCTACACATTAATTCATATTAAAAATCATATTATGCCAAAGTAACTCGGTCTGTTTGTGTTGTTGTTACTTCTTGAACGGATTTGGATGAAACTTACTACACGGATAGACCAAAAATCCTGACCTAGATAATGACACCGCATATTTTATCCTGAGAGCATGATTCTTTGGGAAAATTTCCGATTTTCACACGAGCAACGCCACTGTCAGAAGCTAGTCTCAAATAAGAATGAAATCTTTTACAAATATACAATTAGCTGGATTCCATTTTATTTAATCGTTATCGAACTTGTTGTCTGGGAGCGTCGGCGTCGGCTTGGCGATGTCGTAATTAGCGCAGTTCTCGACTTATTAACTAGCCTATCACCTATGTAACTCAAGGATAAAATAGCATTCTAATGGTGAAAGAATTTTTGAAATCGGTTCAGTAGTTTTTGAATCAATTCGTTACAAACATACAATTTTACATCGTTATAATTTTAATTTAGATTGCTATGAGATTAGCATTAGTATTTGCAAAATAATCAGTTATTTTGAAGCAGGTACACTGATTTAAATAAAACGCTCATTCAACTTACTACATCTATTTTTTGTATGTGTTTCAATAACTTTTGTAACTTGTTGCTGAATTTCAATGTGCAACTTTTCGTCGCAGAAATGGAAGGAAATTTGGCGCAAGGGTAGACCATATCCCCGAACAAGAAATAGGACTTTCTATCCCGGGAGTATGTTCATTTGGAATAATTACTTTTGATTTTGTCACTGGCGAAGCCGCTGGCAGTAAATAGTCTTAAATAAGAATGAAATCTTTTACAAGTTTCCCAAATTCCTTATTCCGGCACATTTAACCGTTAAACTTTACACTGTACACACTACGAACTTATAGTACCTAAGTACTACTATATCTCTTCTGGCATAGCGTTTAGGTCTAGCCAGTAGAAAAAGAATCGATACAAAACGTTTGTAACTACAAACGTTTTGTATCGATTCTTTTTCTACAATCGTGGATGCCTCGGTGTGAGCGATTTATAGAAACGATAAGTTGGTAGCCAAGTTTTACAACAGTTAGTCCATCGCTCGTTCTACAATGTCTTTAGAAAAATCTATACTTTATGATGAGCATCCCTGCAAACGTCAAATTAACGTCAAAGTCACAGTTATTTACTTTGTGCGCGGGGTGAACTTTTATTTCGAATTGCGTAAAATTATTAGTTGTATTTTGTGAATATCTTCCTTTGTTGTTCGAAAATCTATCATATTCGTGCACTTGAACGTTTTATACATAAACAATGACGTCATACACGACACGAATTAATATTGCCATTTTGGAAACAAACAAAACAATTGTGTTTGACCCTTTGTTCCTCTGAAATAGTTTTAACTAATGTTTTAGCCATGGCGATATAACAAGGCCCCAGCAAGGTTATGGTAAACAAACAAAACACTTCTCGGTCGCTACACTACTGTTTCATAATAAAGACGCTATTTAGTTATCGTTAACTTTTGGGGTGTCCACGATCGCTTAGTCTCGTTAATCGTTCAAAAACTTTGTTTCATTAGCGCTTGTTAAAACTGTAACTTGGCTACCGTTTCTATGGGATGTAGCGTTACACATTATAGAAAATATCATTTCATTCTAACAGTTTGAACGATATGATAAGTTGTAAACTTCTCTACGAACTGACCACGTGACTTAACGTTGAGGTGATGTCATTTCCATAATTTTTTTTAGTTTTCTACTAACTCTATCAATTGTGGATTGTCAACTTGGCTAAGCCTGCTGGTTCTCGACGCCCGAGAATGAAAAGACGTTCAGTTTGTGATGACGCCTCACGGTGTGGGCCAGATTGTTCATTCTATTTACTCGTATAATAACCAGCCAGCAGTTTCTGTCAGGTCATTTGATGAGCGCCGGGCGATGGTTCGGTACTCAAATTAGGTTATGCACAAATCGACCAATAACTTTAAGTTACATATCACCGGTTTAAATTCGAGTGCAGTGCCAAGATAATGCTTTATACGTTTGTAAATTAACAATAAATTTGTGTTGGTTGTTAATGGAGGGCAAATATTAGCGAGTGGATGAGGCTGGGGGCGCTCTGTGCTGGAGTCCTGCCAGAGAGTACACGCCTTGTAGCGAGGATACTGCTGTTTGTCTCCATTATGACTAGCTCTTAGGATTAACTTAAGACGTTTGTCTCGGCTTCCGAAGCGCAAAACAAAAATTGCGACACCGCGGGCAGTAGTTAGTCTTACACTAACTAGTTCAGCCGTTACATAAGTTAGAATGGTTTTGTATTATTTCATTTGTCCGAGATAATCTACTTGTTTTAATGTAATTGATTGACTGGGAGTGACCAGGCGATTTCATAACTGATGAAGAGTTGTTAACTTAACTTGCTAATATTATATAGTTAAACATTTAATAAAAAATTGTTTTATGTTGCTGAATAATCCGATATGTTAAAGTAAATTTCCAAAATAATGTGCTCATTTAACTAATTATACCTAATTTGTGTTTTGTCCAGTAGTTTTCAGCTACTTTTTTTAACTTCTTGCTGATTTTCAAAGCGCAACTCCTCTTCGCAGCAACGGAAAGATCGCAGTGTCTCCAAGGGCTCTAAGTCGTTGCCTATTCGGGAGAAAAATGAGCGAGCATTTCGGGGTACGGGGCGAATCGCTTTACGAGTGATACGTAAACATTTTTTATTTCGCACGCAAGGCCAACTCCGACAGCAAAGTATGAATTAAATTTATGATTGCATAAAATTACTGGTGTACCTTTAACGAACACCAAGCGTTTATACGTGTAAAATCTGCCGGCTGACTCGGCCGCTCATTACGTATTCCATGTCGGCGAGCAAATATTTCGACAACAAACATTATGATAATTTGGCCGCATAACGATCTATTTTACACCTGTTTACGTAAACACGCTGCCTAAGCTCCGAAGACGATTTTTCCCTGCTTACACTAGTTCTTTAGTCACCGAAACGATCGTTTATTTACAAAGGACGCCAAATAAAACGGCACGTGTACTGTGATGAGGGTCTAATGTTTGTAGTTAGTCCACAGCTTTTTTGTTCTGTGTCAAATGTTTTAGAAAGTCATTATTAAGTAATTATCTGCGATAAGGGCCGTTATGACATTTTATTAGGCTATCAAATGGTTTAAATGGAGACACTCAGACCTGAAGTGTACACGTTTAATTCGTAACTTGTTGCTGGTTACATTAAATCGTTTTAATCTGGCTTACTAAACATTATGCTGGGTTTGGTTGCAGGTCACGTTCAGGAGTTTTCAGTCGATTGGCTTAAACTTAAGGCGAAAGGAATCACTAAGCGTTATCTTCAAATCTTGGACGTTATTTCGATTTATTCGGCCGTCGTAACACGTGGGAGTTCTGGACTAAAGTTTGTGGCGAATCTCGGTTCCGACCAATAACTCACGGGTCTCTTGGGGCGCATTATAACAGGACGCTTGACAAAGTGCTGCACAATACATTGTCATCGTTTTTTATTTCGAAAGCGAGACTATCAACTGTTTCAGTTCTGTTAACGATCTAACTATTAATGACAACCAGAGGAGTATAAACATCTAAACTTGCCGGGACAGGAAGTTGCAAGCAAGTTAAATGAATTTAAACTCTAGCATGTCATTGTAAGGTTTAGTTCGTGTGGCGCTGGTGAAGTGTTCGCGCCAATGGTCATGAATACGTCAGGACAAGCGGGCGTGACGTGAAAGTGCATCACATCATTCGACCTTCGATAGTATTCTCTGTGGACTCTTGGCGCTTGCATGCAATTGATGTTACAAACGTCGGGTAGTTTCAAACTCAAACTCAAACTCAAAACGTTTATTTCAATTAGGCCATTAACGGCACTTTTGAACGTCATCAATAAAAAATATCATAAATTAAGTGACTCTAGCGTCCATTCGCAAAGGTAGATTCTTATGGAGAAGAACGGACAAGAAACTCCATAGTTACTCTTTTCAAATCAATATTTTACAATATTTGGTAATACAATAAATACTTCATATATGTGAGGACGATGCACCAAGTATACTAGTTATAGAACAAAGTATTACCAGCAGAGGTAAACTTCTAAATATCTCATGCCCATGGTACTCACATATTTACAAATATTGAAATAATAAAAAGAAAAAAAAAGTACAAGACACAAAAAAAAAATGCATTCATAAATATAATTCACTCATAAATTATCAACCAGTTTGATTTTGTCTACACCCTTGATTGCCCTATGGAGCAAGACCAGCATGTTTCCAAGCATTCTTATCCTGAATGTAATCTTCTAATTTGTAATATGCTTGTTTACAAAGGGTGGTCTAATAAAAGTTTTAAATTTTCTTTCATTTAATTCTAATATGTTACAAGGTATTTTGTTGTAACATTTAACACAGTACCCCATAAAAGATGTATGTACTTTAGCTAATCTATAAAATGGTTGGTCTAATTTGTCTTTATTTCTAGTATTAAAATTGTGTCTATCACTAATTTTACTAAAAAGATGTCGATTTTTCCGTACATACATAATATTTTCATAGATGAATTGGCAAGGGACTGTCATAATATTGATCTTTTTAAAAATTTCTCTAAGAGAATCGCGGGGACGCAAATTATAAAGGGCCCTGACAGCTCTCTTTTGTAAAATAAATATGGATTCAATGTCAGCAGCCCGACCCCACAACAAAATACCGTATGACATAATGCTGTGAAAGTAACTAAAGTAGACCAAACGTGCGGTTTCTACGTCTGTTAACTGTCTTATCTTTCTAACAGCATAAGCGGCTGAGCTTAGACGACCAGCAAGAGATTTTATATGAGGTCCCCATTGTAATTTCTCATCTAAAGTAATTCCCAGGAAAACCGTCTCATTAATGATCTCCAGTTTTTCTCCATTCAATATAATGTCGCATTTGCTACTTTTAACATTTGGTAAAGTGAATTTAATACATTTGGATTTCTTTTCATTTAGTACTAAGTTGTTTGCCGTAAACCAATTTTGGACCTGACTAACTGCGCTATTGACTTCGTCAAAATTTTGTGACCGTCGGTCTATTTTAAAAATTAATGAAGTGTCATCCGCAAATAATACCATGTTTGGCTGGAGTTAGTTGTATGCTTCTGCTTAGTGTTCATGTATTGCATGAACATCAAGTATATTCTTTTTTTATAACAATTTAGCTTTCTATAGACGAGACTTTTTTATGACCTAAGAGTGATTGCAAATAAAGACAAATAAAATTCTCGTTTTCAATTAAATTAAGTCTGATGATATTGATATCTATTTCTCAGCTTTGAATTCTCTAAATATTTAACGGTATCTATATAAACACCCCTATAAGTAGAATTTGTTTTCCACCTGTACCGACATTGATAAACTTAGTGTTGAAGGGTGTACATTTGTAGTATTCTTAGGAGCGTACCCTCGAGACTCGGTGAACAGCGCTGTATATAAATGTAGTCTCGTGATTTGTGGCAGAGTGACAGGCTCTCATAGCGCGCCCCGCGGCTTCGCGCGCGACGACACTCAACACACCCCATTGTTGACTTGAGACGTGTATAAACATATACATATACACCTACACCACACTCCCGTGCAAATATCCGCAGACAATAACCGTCTGCCCGACCAAATCCTCTTTTTTGTACCTCCAACGAAGGAGATTATTCGGGAAGAGCCCTAACTTTATGGCTTCCGAGCTTTAAGTAATCGGAAATTTATAGTGCCTAGCCGAAGGAAAATCGCTTACTGAACTAATACGTACACAGAATAAAAATACGGGCTTGATTTTATTTTCTCATACCTAGAGGAGGCTCTTTAATCCTTAAAACCGTCAAAGAGTTTGTTCTTGAAATATATTCTGGAGCTCGAAAGATCATAAAAACAATCGTGAATAATACAAAGCGTAACTAGCGATGTTAGCGAGTATTGAGCCGTCAGATGTGCCGCTGTCTGTTGTTAGACAAAGCCCAGATTTACATAACACGGACCGGATCATCGGCTGTGATTGTTTCGATGCCAGTTACAGCCCATGTAATTTGTAGGGATTCCGATGAATAAATGGCTTACATTTATAAAACGTTTTATCTATTTTCCCGCCCAGTATTAATTCGGGTATTATGAACAATTTTTCAACAATAATTGTAATAAACTTGTTCAAAAATGTCTGTACGTGGGCTTGAAACATGAAAGTTTCCGATAAAAAGGTTTGGATAGTACAAAGTAGAGCCCACGCTGGGCCTCATCCTGATAATACATCACCACTTTGTTTGAAAAAAAATGCGTTAATATTTCGCGAGGAATTTCATTACTGCGAGGCTGTTGGCTTTCAAATAAATAGGCGTTTTATTGCTTTTCTTCGTCCGTCGTTGTTCGATATTGTGTATCGGGTTGAGATTAGATAACACGTATTCAATACTATCCCTACGTTATTACATTATTAATGTAAGCTGAGGTATTCCTTGAAGATTTTTTTCCCGTTGTTTTGTTATTTTCATTTAGCTTTGTTGTTCGTTGGCACAGGCTTAATTTAACGTGATTACTTTAAAATTAAATCACCCTGCAAGTTTAAACTTAATTGGGTAGAAACTATCAAAAGGCATATTTAAAACTCTTCTGTTACTGAGTGATTAACATCTACGCAAGGCCGAAAATACTATTCGTAGAAATCTAAAGTTTGGCATGTAGGGCTTAGGGAGTGTAGGGAAGTATTAAGGGAGGATTTCCCGAAATTCCTACGAGAACGGGAAAAACAAAATATATGTATGTGCCTACGTAGTCGCGGGAAAAAGCTAATTTACCTCATAACATAAAGTATTTATCTCTTTAAAATCAAGAGTTTCGTCTTCAGCATAAACTATGGTAGTAAATTAGTACTTACATAAACTCATACCTTTTTCTCATGGGTGTAGGCAGAGCTATACGGTTGCGGAATTTGTTCGAAAGACTCACCGCGGGGCCTGGATCCCAAACAGAAGGAACATTTATATAGGTTTTAGTTAGTAATAGTCTGAAATTCCCTTCCGCTCCGCCTAGAGAAAAGAAGTAATTTGATGATTACCAATCAATTTAAACATTGAAATCACCGCAATCTATCTCAAAACTACATAATTATGTATATATAAAGGTAGAATCATCTTATTTGTGTTGGGTTTGAAATAAACTCAACTCAAAAATAAGATGATTCTACTTTGAAACATTCGATTTTTTTAATTTTCAAAGCTTGTAATTTAATTATGTACACAATAAGATTAAAGTTTCAAGGATTTCTGTTAACATATACATAAGCGTAGAGTTGAAATTGGCCAATAACACTTTAACGATTCCTTGCCTTTTTCTTACCATCTGGGTTCCGCAGAAACTTTAACTTAAGAATTTTTATTTTCTTCAGAAGCTTCAAAAGTTTAGCCGCATTATCCCTTCGAAGTATTGAGATTTCCGTTCCAATTTTAAACATTTGAGTTGCGGATGGTCGGAGGGGTAACGTTGTATTACTAATAGGGTTTTCGTTTTTCACGGTACCCTAAGACACACTTGTGTGGCGTACAGTGAAAATTGTACACGAGGGAATGTAAGAAGAGGGGTGAAAATGAGAAATGCAAATAGGTTGTTGAGCTCAGCGCTTCGCAGAATAAGCCTATGAACGTCTGACAAATAGCGTTATGTTACGATTGCGCCTCGCACCGAGAGTAAATAATAATACCTACATTAATAAACTGGTGCTATACATTCTATTGCCAGACGAAAGAATTTTAAAAATGAAATATGTCACGTTCACAGGTTGGACACAATATTTCGTCAACATTCAATTTCCTGTCGTATGAAAAGGTTACGTCCCCGATCGAAAACGCCAGAATAACGAGCGGAAATCGAAATGAACTCGGTAATACCTACTACAGCTATACATAAAAACGAAGGCGACACGAAAAGAGATTTCAGTGATGTCAACTTACCGTCGATTACGATTAGAAATGAGGGATCTAGGATTTAGCAGTCAGAAGAAATAAATAAACTTATTCGTTATCTACCGAATATATTTTTGACCTAAAAAGATAAAAGGTCAGACCTGAAGAAATGATATTAGCTATTACAGATTAAAGTAAGTTGAAGTCTCTATTGAATAACTGCCTTATATATGCAGCTACTAAGTTTACACTATGTTTCAAATCGTATTTATTCTGTAAAATTGGATCAAGGACCAATAAATGCCTTTGTATGCAATACGCTGAACAGTTCCCGGTGTAATGCAGCTTGTTTAAATATGTGCCCAATGTACGGTGATCCGACCTGCGGCCTGCGGGCCGTTTGCAGTAATTTGCCAGCATGTGTGCTGTTGACATGCCTCAATCAGTATGAAATTGTATGAAAACGGTTGGTAACAAGGTACGAAAGTACCGCGATTGGCTTTTTCCTTGATGGTACATTCAGAATAAAGAGAATTAATCTTACCATTATAGGTAACTATAAGTATATATTTTTTATCCTCAAAGGTAACCAAATGCATATCACTAAGCAAAGATTAAAAAATACATTATAAATGAGATGACAATCATATAAATAGATCATTTTATCAAACTACTTTCTTAAATCGGCTCAAGAAGCATTAACACATGCCAAGTAGATTCTAACACTGAAACTCATTTATTTTTCATTTTCAAGTAGGTACTTACCTGTAATGTGAATATGTGCTTACAAATAAACCTTCTGTAGTGAATTCTCAAAATTACGATAAAAATTCCATCAAAATCTGTACGACAGAAAAAGACGCCTCGAGCGTCACAAGTCGCAGGGCGATTCCCAACCGATGGGTGGGAATCGCCCTGCGGCTCCCACCGGTCGCCGACCGATGAAAAGCAGGTCTTGGCCGACGACGGCGCGTTGTGTTCCACGTGCGCCTCCATGAGATGTCAGCATAGTGTTCGGGACCCCGATAGGGCCAGTGCATGCCAGGCTTACGGAATTAGAGCGAAGGAGTCATCACGGCCCTGGGACGCAAAGGGCATTAAAGCAAGAGCCTGATACTACCTTCCGATCCGTCCAGAGCGGATTGATGATTTCCCACCCTTAAGAAAACAAAATCTATTGCGTAGTTTAGAAGGGCAACGCGGCTCCACGGATAGCCACGAAAACTAAACATATTTATAGTAATTATGTTTACATATCTACATTAGACATTAGCTTCTCAGTTGTATAAGCCGAACGGATCAATATTATGTCATGCTCGCTCGACAACTGTATAACATCCGGCCGGGAAACGACCTTTACTATTTTTACCCGCTTCAGGATATTCAATAGCGTTACACGGATGTCACAATTCGGGTCCAAAGATGGCGGCTCTATATACCTTGTTACGTAATGATGCCCATATAATACCCGTGCAGAGATACGATTTTCCTATACTGATTTTATGCATAGCAATCAAGGAAAATAGAATTGACCTATTAATAACTAAGGCCGGACTTCTTTATCGTATAAAAATCTCGCGTCTTATGATAGCAATTTTATTGTTATATTATTAGTTTGTCTTGAACTTGATATTATATCCGATATGCATTGATAAATTCAAAGACGTTGGAGAGGAGCCGTGGAGCGCAACGCAGCGTCCTTGTTAGCGATCAGGATGATATTTCAGCACAAAACAAAGAGATCAAACCCTCTCTTGTTCCTTGAGTTAACAAAGCTTCAATGACCCTTTGCTGTCGGCACCTTCTTTGTCATCCCGGAGCCCTTGTCGTTAATGTCGAAAAAGATTAATTACCAAACAAATTAATGGGAAAATGTCTAGTGATGACAGAAATGACATATTGCATTGTAAGCTCCATTGTTTTAGCTATTGTCCGCGGGACTGGCGTATTTTTCGATATTGTGAAATATTTGAATACAGAGAAATTTGAGCTTCGTGTTGGTTTAATTTTTATTCCGGTATTTCGTTATGTGATGGTAGGATAATGTGAGTAAACTGGTCATGCTATTGGCTTTGTCATTTCCATGTATAACAATATTCAGTGGCTACAGAGAACCTCCATTTTAGTGACATGGCGACACGTCGCTTATGATCTAGTGCGGGTACATGTGAGCTAATTAATTAGGCAAATTAATTGCACATACCTGGGGAAGCTTTTAACTGCAGTGTGATTTTGTAACATCTTATCGTGTAAGCGTAGGTGGAGTGAACATGAAGTGAGATGTCAATAAATACAAATAAGATGAAACGACAGCTCAATTCATGCTCACTCTAGCTTCCAGCAAGTTTACACGAATAGCTCGGCTGAACGCCGCCGCCATCGCCCTGCTCCACTACGAGTATTTTACCATCAAGTAGGCTTAGTCCTAGAATAATTTAAACGTTTGATAACCTAATATACTGATTAGTGAATTTTAACTTCAGTTTTTCTATCGAAGTAATAAAAAAGGTTGGTATTTAAACTAAGCATGCTGCATTTATTTTATAAATAAGCCTGTAAATGTTGGATTTGTTATTATTAACTCTAGATTCTAGAAGCGGAGTTTAAGTAAAAAAAATATACAAAATGCCGAATATCTACGTCTGCGTTTATGTCTAAACTTTTGACTTTCGAGGCTTTCTGAAAAGTTGATTTCTTTCGAAATTGTTGAATTCATTTTTTTATTTAGAGATGAAGTTAGTTATGTTCACTATGATTAAGTAACATAATAATTGTAACTTGAGGGAATATCCGCACCGACCGCTAAGCGGCGCTACAACGCTGCGGTCCGGTAGTGTTGTGCGTCGAGTAGTCTATCGACGTCACCCACTCCGCAAGTTAGGTTATACAATAGTTAAGGAGCGTTACACACTTATTCGGGCCGGCTTTATGCGACACAGCCGGGCGGCAAAATCGAATATAATTTTGTAGAATATATTCGATTTTTAATTTACGGGCTTTCGATTTAAAAATAAGGCTGACTGTCAGAGACTGGAACCGACGACGTCAGAGTTTGGCTATCAATATTAGTCCAGTAGTGCTGAGAATATGAACCCCCAATTGTTAATAACTGAATAAAATACAACATTTGTAGTATATATATTATATACCTTTGGCAAAATGCATACCGATACCATATAAATATATACAGTATGTTAAATAACAGAGGGCGTTCCCTTAAACTCGTTAATCTATATCATTAATAGATTAAAATAAAAATATCAGAATAGAAAAATAAGCATAAAATAATCCGAATTAAAAAAAAAATGAAAATAGATTCTAAACATCCTGTTTAAAATCAAAATAATTGTAGTAGCGCGGAATAGTACTCGTAGTAGCAATGCCCAAACAGGCAAGTCCGCGTGAACAGAGTGTTTCTTTAACGTATCAATTAAACATTTTTAATTAATATTTTAATATTTAAAAAAATAAAAACATTTGGTTTTCGAATGTTAATATTTTTTTTATCATAATTATGTGGATGCTATACTATTGCGGGTTAACGGGAACGCCCTCTGTTAGTTAACATACTGTATATATATAGGCTGAGGTAATTTCTAACGAGGTCTCAGTTATAACGCCTCGGCAAGCTGAAAAAAAAAATCGTTTTTTTTAATTGGTCAAGTTTACTATGGATAAAAACCTAAAAAAAAATGCGCGTTGTAGTATATCTAAATATACCGACGTATATTTTGAAAACGGCCTAAGAGGAAGGTGGATCAAGTTGATCCCTGAGTTCGAGAGGTGATTTATGACGAGGCAGGTAAACGCGACGCGCCCTCATTAAAAAAGGATTTGATATTAGAAACTGATCTTAAACCGGAGATGTTTCGGTTTTATTAAACATGGTATTTTCGGCGAAATACCTTAATTTTTTGTTATACCCAAAAACTGGTACACGTTTCCGTGGCATCATAGGCCCATCAGAATAATAGCGCTGCGTTTTTTTTTAATATCTCGTAGCATATGCTGAGGTAGAAGCCTTTCTGGCCTGGCACTAGGCATTTTTAGTTTTTATTTTGTTAGTAGTAGTCCTGTGCCAGTCCCAGATAAAAATAATTTATATCTTTCTACCATCATTATTCATCTGAATCACGTCCACGTGACAGATGACGCCGGATGTGGTCTATGTCAATTGTCCAGAAGGGCCTACTTGGGCATCTTTGGCGTTCTATCACAGCATAGCCCGAGTTGTCATACTGCAGAGCGACGTCTTCCCTGCCCTTCCTCCACTAAAACACACCAACATGTTATAGTACCTACTTACGTACACATACTCCAATACATATTAAATATTGCCAGAAAAATTGGCTACTACGTCGCCATCAAGTGGAAGCTCTGGAAATACTCGAGTAATCGCTACGGTACTCGACTCCGCAGTGAATTTGATATTTGTGACTGAACAATATTTTGCAGAGAATAGAATACTCGTTATTATGTACACCATATCATCATCATTTGCCTAGCCTTTTCCCAACTATATTGTGGTCAGCCAGCTCCCATTATGTACTTCATATAAGTTACAGAATATGTATAGATGAAGAAAACCTTTCATAGAGTGACAATGGGCGGCCTTATTGCTAAAAGCGATCTTTTCAAGACAACCTTCGAATAGATATTAAAGAGAAAAGGAAAGATAGAGCATGAAATAATTGTATTTATCATTATGAAAAACTTTTACTATGCGACACCGATTTCTAGCTAACACTAATCAATAATAACACACACACACGCATAATGGCGTACTATGTATATCGAGCCTATGGGGAGTACCATTTTTTTGAGGATTTGATGACACCCAAGACGTCTTCTTCTATTGCGGCGGCTGAGGCGCGAGATATGCCTCTCCGTCATGCGGTTCGCCTCCTCCTTCGCTAAAATTACTGCTTTGCAAAAAGAGGTGACCGCTTCCTATACCACTGTATGTATAAGCCACGCTCTGAAACATCTGTCGAACTCCAGCAGGAAGCGAGAGATCTCCGCCGTCGATCGCCTTGACAAGGACATAGCGGTGCTCCGCCCAAGGTGACACCTATTTTGTTATTTTAAATTACTCCACAGCTTACTGGCCTCCAGTTTCTTTGCTTACTGACGCGTTTGGTATAGTGGAGCTTTGAAAAAGCAGGCTCTATAGCAGCGGCCGCAAAGGCGCCTCGTGCTCTGTACGAGTATGATTTCTGTACACATCCTGAATTCCATGAAAATAAACATGCTCTAAAAGGCATTCATAGCAAAGTCTTCGATTCCCAATAATTCGATTCTTAAGTAATATTTGACTTCGGTAGTCAAATACGGAACAATTGAAAGGCATCACTTGGCCAACGTAAACCTAATCATTGAAAACTAACAGTACCTATGCGAGGGAGCATCGGCCATTCCCAGTTGAGATATGTTTGACTTGCTACGTTTGTATTCCCTCCAGTGTTTGTGATTGAAACTCTCTACATCGAATAATCTGTCTTGATTTTAAAGGAATATATGTTGGCTTCCGTATGCTCCATCTTCTAGAAATATGTTTTCTTTATTCGAAAATTTAATATTTAACTTTTCAATAGCTTTCAGATGTCGGTTCTTTTATGTATCCTGTTTTGTTTGAGCGCGCTGTCTGATACTGTACATACTTCAAGTGACAATAATGCAAGTTTATTCTTGGTTTTATAATTTTCTGTAGATATCTAACTCTCAAACTCAAAGCATGAATCTATACTATTATTATAAAGCTGAAGAGTTATTATGTTTTGTTAAACGCGCTAATCTCAAGAAATATTGGTTCGAATTTAAAAAATATTTTTTACTGCTGGATAGCCCATTTATCGAAGAAGGTAATTCTAGTTAACATCACGCTACGAATATCGATTTTGTGTACCAAATAATATACAATGCTAGCACTTCGACAAGCATATTGGCTAGTATATTGACTAGTAAATGACTCGTTATTGATTAGCATCTCGATTGGCATATTGACAAGTTTATTGACTAGAGTATTGAATAGTTTATCAACCGGTATTTTGACTTTGATAATTTCAGTTATGGGTAGTTCTTCGAAATTTGATTCTTCGACTGATTCATATGTCCAAAATTTAATTTCATTTTCAGCTCTGTAACACATGCTCATATGAAAATAGGTATACTAAATAACGTATATTTGAATGAGGGACTCGTTTTTAAAAAGTAGTTTTCAAGATATCGAACTTCGAATATTTTCTGCCCAGATGAATCAGAATTTGTTACAGATGAATCAGAAACCGAAATAAAAATGAAAAACTTTATGTAAATGAGCTCTGTGTTGATATGGCAACTTTAATTCAATGGCTTTTTTAACAATTATCTTCCTTAATAACTTTGGTGTTGGTGTTGTTTGTGTGTCAAATTCTGAACTGATGCGATTTTATCTTCTCTCTTTCTTTCCAAATACATTTATTTCATTTTTAATTTCCACAGAGCATACTTGTCTGGATCTTTTCCTATATTTTCTATCCTTCTACGTTCTGAAAGTCTCTTTTTCTCCTTCTTTTGATCCTAACTAAGTGGCATTGTTGTTAACTGCAATATTCAAATAACAGAAATTAGATAAAGACTTTGACTTATGAATAAATAGGTTTTAATGATTGTTAAATATAAATAATGATAATACCAACCTATTATTGTCCCACTGCATTGTTACAGGGAACGCACGAGCATTGATCAGACTTACATATTTATATTGATTACAAGTCCTGGTTTCCTCACGATGTTTTTCCTTCACCAATGTCAGTGATGTCTCAGATAAACTTAGAAAGTACATATGAATTGAAAAAATAACATTGGTACTTGCCCGGTTTCGAACCCGCCACCTCTCTCTTTATTTTATGATTCACCAGCGACTTCGTCCGCGTGGAATAGTTACTTTACCCCCGATTTTGAAACTCTCAGCCCGATCGGTTTAAAATTGACAAAGTTTCATACAAAGGTTCATCCCCTTTTTTATCCCCTTGGGGGTAGAATTAATCAAAATCCTTTCTTAGCGGATGCCTACGTCATAACATCTAGCTGCATGCCAAATTTCAGCCCGATCCGTTCAGTGGTTTGGGCTGTGCGTTGATAGATCACTATGTGTGTGTGAAATATGTACAACTTACAACAAAAAAAGAAATGAAAGTAAAGCTGAAATGCCTGTGCAAAATTATATTATAATAACCTATACCTACTTCACTTAAAAATAAATACCTATAACTACGTATAACTAATTAATAAAATAACTACTAATTAATAAAAGTATCTACGCTTTTACCTACTTAATACTAAAAAAACAGAGCATAAATTAGCCAAAACTAACCTATCGGTATCTAAAAATCTATGTTCCTACTTCTACTACTACTTCACCTAAAAAGAAATAAAATTGAAACTATTAATAATTTGTAATTTGAACTAATATTTAAACATTACCAAAATAACTAATAAGTACCTATTTTATAAAATAGCAACAAAAGTTACACAAAATTAATCACAATAACATCTTACAGCATGATTCAGTATTAAAGCGCGACGGCGCGATGGCTTATTATTGTATTCATGTATAAGTTTGCTGTTTCTATACCGATTTCTATGGTTCTTTTTTATTGAATAGGTAATAATGTTAACTTTTTTTAATTAGGGATGAGTGAGAGTATTATAAACGTAAGAGTAAACAAATATAATCAGAAAGCTCCGAACTGCTAAGCTATCGGTTACACGTGTTATTGTGAGTCAACCATAAAAGATAGACATATGCTGTTGTGGAATATTTTTTAGATAATTTTATGTAGAACATTTCCGTCATATATTATTTCTATGTAACTTTAACCATTAAGGCTACACACGCGACGGAAGCTTAAAAAATGGAGTAACTTCTCCCGATTTCCTAACATTTCCCTTCACTGCTCTGCTCCTATTAATTGTAGCGTGATGAAAAGTATACTATAACCTGCCCAGGAGTATGAAGAATAATTGCACCAAGTTTCGTTAAAATCGGTCGAGTAGTTTTTGTTTCTATAAAGAACATACAGACAGACAGACAGACAGACAGACAGACAGACAAAAATTTTACTGATTGCATTTTTGGCACCAGTATCGATCACTAATCACCCCCTGATAGTTATTTTGAAAATATATTCCCTGTACAGAATTGACCTCTCTACAGATTTATTATAAGTATATAGAATAGATATGAGGGTTTTGACCATAAGAATCAAGCACAGATGAATCAGGATTTTGCCTACAAGCATGCATAACTCATCATACATACAGACTACATTCTTGTCATTTTTCTATACAAATCTATAACCCAAAAGCATCACACGAAACACAGATTGAAGTTTTAAAACTATAAAATAAATTTTATAAAGTAGGTATTGCAATCAGAATGCCACCTGAACCAAACACAGATGAATCAGGTATTTACCTTAGTAACACCGGGATCTAAGCCAACCAGCCGCACGTCCACCTTCTAGCTTGTCCGTTGCTGGACTGGCTCCCCCCACAGGGGAAGCCAGACTCCCATTATAAATACCTGACCAAGTACGGTCAAGCGAAGCTTACGCCACATTAATCAGTATTATACGCCGGACACTTCTTATTTATTTATTTATAAATATACTAACGTAGTTATAACTAATACTCATTTTTTTTTAAAGAGGATAGTTTATTTCCTTTCGATGTAATTATAATTTACATTGAAATATCAAAGGGAAAATACGACATCGACCATTTTGTTCCGGAAAATGGCAAACGGACGCGTTATATGAATCAGAAGAACAAGCTTAAAATATTTTTATTTTGTACCTAGACAGCAATTATTTAAAAAATATAATTTGTCCCAGTAGCGGATATAGCTAAACCATACAAAAATAAAATTTCATGCCGTTTTGTTAGTTGGTTACAGAAATGTACCCATAGAAATCGAAAATGTTGTCTCTGAAGAACTACCCTTATATATGACTCGACTTACCACGCGTCAAGTTTGTCGCAAATAAGCTTTTTAATCTTTATTTACCACTCGTAACTTTTTAGAGATCTACCTGTGTTCATGGTAAAATGGAATGAGCTTGAATAGTAAAGCCTACAAGGTCTCAGCAAATGCGCGGTTAAAAGTGGTGAAGTTTCAAGTGGCTCCACAGAAGCGGGAGAATATAGTGACGTCATGGGTCCGGTAAACATTGCATACAAATCAGCGCAGTGGCCGACTTTCAACGAAACTTTGTGAAATTAACTTTGATCGCGTTTTAATACCTGCGCTTGCGTGGTAAAGTATTAAATCTCAATTTATATCCAAGCCGTCTTTATGCAACTAGTTTATGAATTCGTTTTAAAGTTAACCCATTAAGTAACGGCTGCTCTTACAGAATACTTTTAAAGGAGAGTCAACAATATGATCTAATCAATTGTATATATTTTGTCAAACTAAATTAACCGTTAAAATAATTCATACAATTCGTAAGAAACCGTATTCAAGTGAATTTATGTAATCATTGATTAGAAATGTGTCTTTTCAGACACGACTAAGTTGTAGTTCAAGATTCGAAGGTTTCTTGAGTACTGTCGGGTTACCGATGTAAGGACTGTGCCGGATGCCGAAACTAGGCGCTGGGATCGACGGCTTGCCCACCATGAACTGCGAACAATCAACAAAATGTTTACGATATAAAATATACAGTCTACACAAGAGTCTCAAAGTCGGATTGTTTTCAATTAGACGTCTGCTTACGTTTAAAATAAATGTTAAATGGAAAAGCTATCTAATTCAATCAATTTATGCTTAGTAGATAAAATACCTATATTTAAAATACGTAAAATTTATTTTTTAATTTGAGATGGGTTTGCTCTTGACTCTAGTCTAGGTCAGAGGTGACAGAGACAAAGTCGACAATGGGTCGAGCTTACCCAAAAGAAGCCTTAACTCTAACTTTGAAGAGAGTTCCATTCCTTTGCTGTGTGCATTATAAAAGACTTTTAGAAACGTTAGTGCGAATTGGTGGAATAGCAAGCAGGTAGGGATGGCAGTGCGTCTAGATGTGTAGAAAGGGACTGGTGGGATGAGGTCGTGGAGTTTATCACATCACATTCACCGAAGTATAAGTTGGCAACATTATTTCATTTATTTTTAATAGATCGGCTGTACCTTCTTCTCGCAGTAGGTGTTCGGCGCAGGAGTGTTGAGGCCCCTGTACGGTCTGAATCTGGGCCCGAAAGAGAACGCAGGCTTTGTCTTCTGGACGTATTTGTGATTAGGGTTGTGCTCCCCCGGGCCCGGTGTATTGAAAGGGGTGAGGATCAAACGCGGGTTTCTGAAGGAGTAGGCTGGTGGTTTTCTGAAAATGAATGAATATTCCGTTGAAATTACTATACCGTAAAAATATCACTGATTAAAATTTTTCTAAATATATCTATATATTATATCTTCTATACTTATAATAAATCTGTAGAGAGGTCAATTCTGTACAGGGAATATATTTTCAAAATAACTATCAGGGGGTGATTAGTGATCGATACTGGTGCCAAAAATGCAATCGGTAAAATTTTTGTCTGTCTGTCTGTCTGTATGTTCTTTATAGAAACAAAAACTACTCAACGGATTTTAACGAAACTTGGTGCAATTATTCTTAATACTCCTGGGCAGGTTATAGTATACTTTTCATCACGCTACAATGAATAGGAGCGGAGCAGTGGAGGGAAATGTTGGGAAAACGGGAGAAGTTACTCCATTTTTTAAGCTTCCGTTGCGTGTGTAGCCTTAATGGTTAAAGTTACATAGAAATCATGTATGACGGAAAAGTTCTACATAAAATTATCTAAAAAATATCCCCAACAGCATATGTCTATATTTTATGGTTGACTCACAATAACACGTGTAACTCCCGATAGCTTAGCAGTTCGGAGCTTTCTGATTATATTTGATTACTCTTACGTTTATAATACTCCCACTCATCCCTAATTAAAAAAGTTAACATTATTACCTATTCAATAAAAAAAGAATCATAGAAATCGGTATAGAAACACCAATCTTATACATACATGAATACAATAATAAGCCATCGCGCCGTGCGTCGCGCTTTAATACTGAATCATGCTGTAAGGATTATTTTTGTGTAACGGTTGCCGCGCTCGCAATATTTGGCTGTTGATGCGTTCAGAGCGTTCGACCTTATTGACAGACAATGATTGATAGGTATTAACAAACCGTGCTTATCAGAGCGACTTTTAGTCTTTAAATAGTTTATTTGAATTTATTTTGTTGTTATTTTATGAAATATGTACTTATTAGTTATTTTGGTAGTGTTTAAATATTCGTTCAAATTACAAATTATTAAAAGTTTCAATTTTATTTCTTTTTAGGTGAAGTAAGTAGTAGTAGAAGAAGGAGCATAGATTTTTAGATACCGATAGGTTAGTTTTGGCTAATTTATGTTCTGTTTTTTTAGTATTAAGTAAGTAAACGCGTAGATACTTTTATTAATTAGTAGTTATTTTATTAATTCGTTATAAGTGGTTATAGATATTTATTTTTAAGTGAAGTAGGTATAGGTTATTATAATATAATTTTGCACAGGCATTTCAGCTTTACTTTCGTTTCTTTTTTTGTTGTAAGTTGTACATATTTCACACACACATAGTGATCTATCAATGCACAGCCCAAACCACTGAACGGATCGGGCTCAAATTTGGCATGCAGGTAGATGTTATGACGTAGGCATCCGCTAAGAAAGGATTTTGATTAATTCTACCCCCAAGGGGATGAACGTTTGTATGAAACTTTGTCAATTTTAAACCGATCGGGCTGAGAGTTTCAAAATCAGGGGTAAAGTAACTATTCCACGCGGAAGAAGTCGCGGGCAGAAGCTAGTACACATAATAAATCTGTATCAGAGTCGTTTTTGTACATAAAAAAAATCCAAAAATATAGCCAGGTAGTTAAAGGATAAATGACAAAAGCCATTTCTAGCATTTTTTATTTTTTTTTGTCATTTTGTCAGTTTAGATGTGCACGCATCACGTAGAAATTACAAAAGTAATATAGAAAAAATTAATACATTAAAATTTTACATAACTGAGATAATAACTTAGTTTTTATTTCATTGAAATCGCTTCATTCTATCAAAAGATATTTGAATTTAAAGTTTTCAAGAAGAATTTACTTTTTATTACGTGAAGCACATACACGCAACGCCATCTATTGAAATAAAATAAAATAAAATAGTAATACTTTAGTACCTTTTTATTTCTTATGAATGGAAGTAACACTAACATATATAATAACTTTTAATACGTAGTAAAGGAAAAATGAATATTTTATTATCTTACCGTTATATCGTCCGAACTACTTATTATTTTAACAGGTCATAATATATGGTCGATAGATAGCGTTATTCATATGATGACATTTGAATGACGTTCGCTCACATCTGTTTGGACATTTGCTTGGCTGATTAAGACACAACTTATAAGCGTAAACGTATAGGATTGCCAGGTCTTAATGCTTGAAAGCCGACGGCAAGATTTCAAGGTAAGCAACACTTACCGAGATTGGTCTGTGGATGGGTGACCATCTTAACATACCGAGATTCCTCCGTATCTCGGAAGACACGCTAAGTCGTTGGGCCCGGCTGTCATTTGTAGATATTGGATAGTCGGAAGACACTGGTATATTCAGATGGTCACCCATCCATGGACCGACCTCGGCAAGCGTTAAACATCGATCCCTGTATTATTTACCCAAGAGCATCTGAGTCGTAAAAAAAACATTTTGGAAAATTGTTTCAATTTGGGTATTATTAATTCATTTGATGTAGTGCAAAAGAGTCAACTGGGTTCTAGGTACCAGGGTTGGTCGGTATTTTAAACGATGAGGTGCCCTATTTAACATTTAATTTTCTGTATTTATGTACATTTTATCTATGTGACATACTTTTTTCCGACATCTATGCGAACGAACTCGCGGGCACAGCTAGTTTTTAATATAAGGCTCATTGTGAGCGATGGGTCTGCTGATGCGAGACGCCAGTTGCTGTGGCGACACTTAGAGCTGGTTCACATTAGGTCGGAACGACAGTTTACTGTCGACCGACTGACGGTTATTGCTGTTCACACTAGACGCTGCCGGCCCGACCTAATGTGAACACCACTGACGGTACGTTCGTTTTACTGCCCGGATCGTCACAAAAGTTGACTTTTGTATACGATGGACGACGAAAAGTTTCGTATTTATTTCGCCATCCATATTTAAACGTGTTTTCTCTGCATGCACGTCGACGAAACTGCGAGTGCCGAAAGCGGGGAATGAGCGGGTGGAAGGGTGGCGGGCGGCTGGCTCCGCCGCTTCGCGCCGACAAATGTGAACGGTGCTACACTTGCCAGTACGCCAATAATCGTGGCTGAACGTCCGGTAAAAGTGTCGGCTCCGATAGTTTGGTCGGGTCGCCCATATGTGAACGGCGCTATTGAAATACATACGCCAATATGGATCCGACACGTCTGTCGGCCCAGTAATACTGTCGGTCCGACCTAATGTGAACCAGCTCTAAAGGGTAGCCTACGTCCAGCAGTAGACGTCTTTCGGCTGATATGATGATGATGATTTTTAATATCGGCAGCCTTTTGTATAAATACCAGCAAAATCCACAAGCAGTACTTCGGAGCATTTATACTATGAAACATTCATTAAAACAAGATTTATGAAAATCTGAAGATAAACCCAACTTTTGAAGATGATTTACAATGCGCCTTCTGGATCGTGTTTTAACCGACTTTAAAAAAGGGAGGAGGTTTTATGTTGGATTACATGTACTTTTTAGGGTTCCGTAGCCAAATGGTAAAAAATTTAACACTTATGGATTCAAAAAAAAAAAAAAATTAATTGAGTCAGGCGTTACTTTGCGGAAATCCATTTTAAATTTGAAAATGTAAATAGTATATCTAGTTTTAATTTCCGCGAATATTAGTGGGTTGCAGGTATGCACCTCCCTCCCGCCCGCTTTATTATGCACATGCAAGATTACAAGGCAAATGCAAGGATTTTAAGCACATGCAGGAAGGAAAAGCAAAACCCATGTTGACTCTCTGACCGTTGAGTTGCGACTGAGAACGCCTCGTGGAGAGACGAAACACGTTTCGGTAATGGTGTTGGGTTTTGCTTTGCCTTCCTGCATGTGCTTAAAATCCTACAATTTGCCTTGTAATCTTGCATGTGCATAATAAAGCGGGCGGGAGGGAGGTGCATACCTGCAACCCACTAATATTCGCGGAAATTAAAACTAGATATATTATTTTCATTTTCAAACTTATGGATTCGTCGTGTCTGTTTGTCTGTCCGTCCGTATATCACAGCCGTTTCACTCGGAGACTATTAAAGCTACATACATTAAAATTGGTAGGTAGGTGCAAGCTGTTAACCGCTATTCAATAATGTTGTATTAATATGTAAATAAATCATTTTATGGGTGGCACTCCATACATGTAACTGAGGGATGAAGAAATAAATTCCAACAAACATAAACGTGTGGGGTATCATTGAATAGCTCTTTTGATTTTGAAGAAAATGAAATACAGATTTCTAAAAAAGTTTTTTATATATGCGCAACAGTTTTTGAGATATGTGCTTCCGAATTCGTAAAAAATGTGTCCCCCCCTCTAACTTTTAAGCTATGAAGTTGTAAATTCTAAAAAAAATTGAGCAAATAGAACTTCACAGACACTTCCAAAGATATGATATGAGATTTTAACAGTGAATTACGGAACCACCCTTCACTATGCGTGGTCCGACACACACTTGGCCGGTTTTTTAACGTATTTTCACAGAGTTGCTTAATTTCAACAAAAGATACATAATTAAGTTTCAATAGCCACAGCGTGAGAGTGCTAACATCATAATATAACCATGACCAGAGCAACGTTTTATAAACTCAAATTAACACGAACATGGAACTGAATTCCTAATAATAGTGTGTTTATCTAGTAATTTTAAATTCTTATATTGATAGCTCTATATATAATAAAAAAAACAATTTGGGATTCACATCTAAAACTTTGAAACAACATGAAAAAAAAATACAGATTTAATCTTTGAAAAGGCCATAACAATATTTTTGCCCAAGGAGTTCTTTTTGTTCGGATAATTTCTTACCTTCAAGCGCACGAAACCACTGGCAGTACCTAATTTAAAATATCTGAAAATTAAACAACTGTTAGTAATAGTTACATTTATTTCCACTTACTTTTGCGGTATAGGCGGGCAGTACATGTTAGGAGGCGGAGTCCACATGTCATACGGCTGGTACGGAGGCTTGGCAGCCAGCCGCATACTGTATGCTGGAGCACGCTTGATCCCGACCCTCAGCAGCGGGTCGTGAGTGCCCGGGCCCGGCACTTTGAACTTAGCGTCTGGGAGCCAATTGCTTGGGGTCATCAACCCACCCGGTATTTTGTGGCCGCCTGAAATATATGAACATCGTTTAGGTCCGCACTTTGAGAAGTTTTTGTTCATGGATGCAGGTTTTTTGCAGAGAAGTTCTACTTCTTGATTTGGCCCAAAGCGCCACTGTACCTACTACTAAAAATGCATACAAAATATTAAAACTTGAGCGTTTAATCGTGATAATATTATCGCAAGAGAACGTAGGGTCAGGATAAAAAGTGTAAATGTTCTAGGATATGGTTTACCCGTGTTTCAGCGAAATCCTTTTAGCCATTGGGCGTGATTGATTAACAAGCATCGAGGTTTTCACATTTATTATTTTAGTAGGAATAAACAATGTGTTACGTACCTAATTTTGCATTGACACCTCTAACATCAACCAAAGGAGCATTAGGTTTGACTGGCGGAGGAAAATTTGGTTTCAATACTTGACCAAAAGTGTAGGCCGGTGCGCGCTTTATCCTAGAAAACCCTTTGCCGCCTGAAAAAAAAAAGTCCAATCAAACACATTTAATTCTTAAATTATATATTTAGGTACAGATCAAGGTGGAACAGGACACGTCCGGGTGTCAACACTGTGTGGATCGCCGTGTCCTCGTGTCGAGGCGATTGGAATTAGGAAAGGAAGGAAATTGTTCGAAAGAGTCACCGCGGCCCTGGAACGCAAAGGGCACAAGAAGGATCACGGGTGGGTTTTAGTCAGTAAGAGTCTGACACTCCCTTCGGCTCCGCCCAGAGCGGGAGAAGTCATTTGAAGATTTCCCATCCAGAAAAAAAAGGTAAATCTGTCAAACCTTCCCCAACTTTATTGGAGGCAGCTTCCAAACTTATCATACCTACAAGATAACCTGTAGGTATGATAAGTTGGGAAGCTGTATAAACAGCTGAATACCAGTAGCTTATACGGGATGCCTTGTAACGAAATATAAAATTACAGCATAATTATTATTCCTAATCGAGATTGGTTAGCAACAGATTCAATGAATGTTGACATCAAAGCCAAATAGCGATTGTCATTGATAAGATTTATTGTTAGTAAACTGATTTAGTTGATAGTAGAACAACTTGTATTTGAGTAGGAAGCTTCGTGACCATCGACTTTACTGGAATTGGTAACTAACTTCTCTACGATGTAACGACTTTCAGATATTCATTCAAATAAACCGGACAAGTGAGTATCGGGCCACACATAGTACGCTACGTAAACATAATTATACATAGTACGTAACGTGTCTAAAGAACGTACGTTACGTTCTTTAGGCATGCAAAAACTTGATTTTACCGAATACCAAATTAAGTGTTGGTCATCATGTCTTTGCGTATTTCGTAAATAAACTTAAAAGGCGCAAATGTAATTGTTTGTAAGTGTAGTTTTTTTAACTCTCTTTTACTTATCCCATCCAAACTTTCATATAGTGCTAAATGACTCCGAATGGTCTTTCACCTTTAACCAACACCAAATGAATACTGAAATGAGAATCTTATCGGAAACCAAACAGAAAAGATTTTCTTACCGCATAACTGCGGCACTTCATAAGCCTGTGGACCGGGCGTGGGTGATTCTTTTGATATAGTGCCCTTTCTAACTGTCGGCTTAGTCGGCACCTGTTTGAAAATCCTGGTTCTGCATCCATAACCAAACGGCATATTTTAAAATAATTGTTTGTATAAACCCTTGATAAATAAACGATGAGACTGTGTAATAACAAAAATATGATTCCAACCATTCTAAATATTAACAAAGCAAAGATTGACAATGTTGAAATTGTTCATAATTGTGTGTCAAAAACATTTGCGTTTCTCTTGAGCCAGTGACATACCATCGTTTATAAATAGAAAGGAGATCCAATCATAGCAACGAATGAACGGAATAAAGCGAGCGATAACATATTTTGAGTATAAAAACGGTACGAACGCAGGAACCAGGGGGGCAAATAAAAACTCAGTGGAATTTCCACGGTCCAGGAAATTGAGCTGCACCGGATATCGTCGCACCGGAGCGACGTGCGACGGTGGAATGGCTTCCGGTCGAGGTGGGCCTCCTTCATTATTCCTCCATTCTCTCACATTTGAATTCTGCAAATAGTTCCGCGGATTAAAGATTTCGATCCTACTCTTTGTGTTTCGATCTGTCTCATAATTTTACAAGTTATAATTAACTTTAAAATAGACAAGGATTTTTTTATAGTCCGTATTTTTTTATCGTAAAACAAATCTATACTAATATTATAAAGCTGAAGAGTTTGTTTGTTTGTTTGTTTGTTTGTTTGAACGCGCTAATCTCAGGAACTACTGGTTCGAATTGAAAAATTCTTTTTGGGTTGAATAGGCCATTTATCGAGGAAGGCTTTAGGCTATATATCATCACGCTTAAGCCAATAGGAGCGGAGCAGCGATAAATAATGTTTTAAAATCGGGGATTCCACGGGGACGAAGTCGCGGGCAGCAGCTAGTGTTTAATAAACTGTTAAATTAGTATTGCTATTGTTTGTCCTAACATTCGATCTCGCAGATTACTAGACCTAGTAGTGCCTATTTATTCCAGAGAAATGGGTTTTCGATTACTTTTTCATTCAGATACAAAAAATTCGAATTACATAATCAAATCCAAATTATAGGCTTCGGTTTGTTTAGCTAGCCCGCGTTTTATATAGAATCATTGTTGCGAAAAATTAGAGTGACCAGTTCGGTTAAAACGTTGAAAGGTTCTCTGACTAAATTTCTAAGAAGAGTTTACGTCAAAGAGAAAGCCCCTTTAGGAATATAAAAGCTGTTTTAATGTAAACAAAACTTATTAGCTACCCTTCCTACGAATCCTACTTCTCGTATAATATTTTGCTAGCATGCCCTGGTAGAGTAAGCAGAGTGCATAAGTAGATCGCCATAATCCGTTTCATGCAGCAGAGGATTATTTCCACTAACCCAGACAAATAGTTTCACTAACTTGCAAAGAGTTATTACTAGTGGAAAATCCAAATGATTATTACACTTTTCTGGATTTAGGAGACGAGCTTAACAGTTCGACCAGCCACTACTAGGCCAACAAGGCAGTGAGTATAACTAAATGCTTTTATCTAATAAAGCTACCTATTGTGAGAAGTAATCAACGGCTTACTGCCAGTCTATTGTATAAAAAAACTCACTGTGAAAGTGTGAATGCCAATGCCATCATGATTCGTGTGAGGGAAAGAGATAGTGCTATTCGTCTTGTGTAACTCCGTCTCTCTCTAACACAGAAAACATGATGGATTTAAGACGTCATTATAGGGCTGCAGTGGGTTTATTCTGTCAAAGTATGTGAGATGTTTACACAAAAGCACGTAGTTCACTTCAAACACACTTATGTAAGAATAAGCGGTGAGATATAATATTTACAGCCACCATTTTATGATAACAACTATTAATATTTGCTAGAAATAGGACGTAATACACAAACAAACAAAAAATCACGTCATAACTTGATGGTGAATAATCAATGAAATGCAATATACTGTCTCGCGGTACTCCTATTATTTATTCATGTAAGTAACGGAAAATTAAAAACGAAAACGGGCCAATATGGCGGGTCGTGTAGCATTCATTATTCAGGCCATATTGCCGGGACATGCGGATCGCGGGGTTTATAGATCCCGGCATGAAAGCGCCGAGCTCTGGGGGCTAACTGTACTTAGCGGTATGGTGGGATGGGTTACAGAGAACTGGTAACGATGTATGGTGTCCTGGTTGAATTTCAAGGAGTCTACGAAGGTTTTTGTTACAACGTTAGTAAAACAATAAAGACAAAAAGATACTATAATAACTAAGCTAAATTCGTAACAGCTATACATCTATCATTCTATATACCTTTGAAAAAATGAGAATGACGATGTTACGGGTATCAGAATACTCGGGAAACTTACGGATAGTGACTCAACCAGATAATAGCTAAATTTGTGGTATTATTATAAGTTATGATGAATCATCTAAGTAAACTTATATTATAAAGAGGAATAATTTGATTGTTTGTTTGCATTGAATAGGCTCCGAAAGTACTGAACTGATTTGAAAAACTTTCACCTATGTAAACCTACATTACAGCGAGTAACCTAATTAGGCGATATTTTATCTCCGAATTCTCACGGGAACGGGAACTACGCGGATGAAACCGTGGGGTACTGCTAGTTACTTTTAATAATAACCATTAATTTGCTAATCGACAGCGTTGCATTAACTAGAACATTGTCGAATCAGCCAGCAGTATTTCTGTAAAATAAATAAACTAAAGCGTGTCAAATATTCTATTACGTAACTAGAGAATGGTTCTGTTAACAAGTTCTCGTACATCATACATTATTCACTCGAGTAGAGCATCCAGAAGTTTCTGAAACAAAATAAAGAGCATTTTTCAACACACAAAAGTATCCAAGGAAAACCTTTAATGTAATACACATGTATGAGCAAGCATCAAATAGATTTTGTAACAAGAAATTGGACTCTTCACGTTACACAGCCAGCTGCGGGAGTAATGGTGGGCACACACTGACATACTGCTGGAAAATACGTGGCCACTAACTGTGTGTGATAATCTATACTAATATTATAAAGCTGAAGAGTTTGTTTGTTTGTTTGTTTGTTTGAACGCGCTAATCTCAGGAACTACTGGTTCGAATTGAAAAATTCTTTTTGGGTTGAATAGACCATTTATCGAGAAAGGATTTAGGCTATATATCATCACGCTTAAGCCAATAGGAGCGGAGCAGCGATAAAGAATGTTTTAAAATCGGGGATTACACGGGGACGAAGTCGCGGGCAGCAGCTAGTTATTACATAAGATGTCGTGTAAATTCAAGTCAAACGAAATCTATTTCAACTTGAATATGGTTTTATCCTGCAACGGTCAAGAGACAGCTGAAATAAAATAATAGAAAAATCATAACAACTCTGGCCCTGTAGGTGGTAACAGGGTAACAACTTCTTGGAAAATTCCGCAGGTAGGCAATACCTAAAAAGACTTCTCGTGTCAAAGAATAAAGTTGTGTTCCACTAGTGTGGAGCCGCTCTTGTTAGCGAATCTCGCGCTTCGTTGCCTTGCGCGCAATTTGCGGTTCACTAAACTTTATTACATCTTTTGTTTTAGCCGGAGCACCCAACTAGTCGGCGCAACACACATAGTGAATACAAAAATTACCTCTCTGGACTCATTTGTAGAGTAGTGTGCATTTGAAATTCTTTGTTTAACGTTTCAAGACAATCACAAGAAAAACAATGAGGTACGGCGGAGTTAAAAATCAATAAAAAAGGTCGGCTCAATGCCGCTCGGCTAAAGCTTGCTGAAAAAAGTTGCCAGTTGGAATTGACTTTCCCTGTTCAGGGCCCGAAGTTACAGTATGCTTCAGTCGCCCGTAATACGGCTGACCCATTTCGCCATCATTGTTGGTAAGGCGTGTAGTTTTAAAATTCAACGGCGTGATTTATAATTGCTGAGATAATTTTACGTGAGTTTTTAAAAATAAAACTTGAACTTACAAAGTAGGTCTATTTTTACGTTAATATTAATTAAGTTAATTACATAAAATATTCATTAGCAGACTTTATTATTAAAACATGAAAGAGTAAAAGGGTGGAAAGCTTTTGCGTTACCAACGCGTTATTAAATTTTTAGCAAATCCAGACATATTTGTTTGACTTATTTGGATCGAAACGGTTCTTTAACCCGCTTCAAAAAAGGAGGTTATTGTAATATTGTCAGAATTGTATAGTTTTTGTGTATGTTAGGCTATACCAGCTTCTTAAAATGTGTGGCAAAATCCATAAGTGTGTGGTATGTATGTTTGTGTGTTCGCATATGTCTCAAAAAACTGTTAGTTTTAGTGAGAGAAGATGAGACAAGAAGAGACAATGTTTATTCATCAAAACAAAAAAAGCTTTTTCCAAAAAAAAAAACAACCGACTTCTAAACAAAACAAAAATTTAATTAGGTATGGAACTTTTTTTTTGGAAAAAGTTTTTATTTATTTTTCACTTTTTAGTGGTACTGCGTAAACGGTATAACTTGGTGTAAACAATAAACAAACATGCGATTTCAGGAATCCCGAAAGATTTGCTATAATTTATTGAAGAGTTCCGTTTCCTATCTCTGTTCTTCATCAGATCTTCACCAAATTAAAAAGGGACCACCTCGAAATACTAAAATGCTCTTCCAAACCAAATCCATCGTAAACAATAAACATTTTTCATTTTAGATCGACAAGAGTGAACGAGAACATCATCAATATAGCCGAAGCCATTCATTTTTAGAGATAACTCAAATACTAGTCCTCAGATCTCAATCAAATTTAAATGTGAGCACACGACAAGACCTGCTTTCGAATACAAAAAGAATCTTCAAAAAAAGGTACAATACGACTTGAGAACCTCCTCATTTTTCGGAAGTCGGTTAAAAAGTCAGCTGGTATATGAATTTAAGACTTTTGAAAAGATAAAACTTATTTCTTCCTTATTAGTCATTAATCATTAATAGTAGTTTTGAAGTTGGTTTATTTTTTTTAAATGACTTCTTTCAGAAATGTGCTTTTTTTTGTATCGCTAAGTAATAACTTAGTTCAACTAGGTTCGGCACACATTTACCAATAGTAAAATATTAGTGATGTGGAATGAGTAAATGAGGTATGTACATATTTATACATATTTCGCATTGGTACATATATCTGGTTGCGTAGTGTGCGTAAACGGTCCAAAGCGAAGCAATCTCTGGGATCTCCGCCGCAGGAAACAATCCGTTCTGCTGAATAATTAAATATATCCCGAATTACTTTTCAGCTTCTGTTAGTGAATCATATTTCAAAAAGTTGCTGTGATCTCGATATTTTTGTCAGAACGTCCGTCTATTTATTTGGACACGTTTCGTTGAATGATTTTAAGAACGTTTATCATACACTAAGAAAGTACTATTTGAGGGATTGTTTTGCCGAGGTTATTTAATTTAAAAAATGATGATTTCATATATACAATACAATACATATTGGCCTCTGCGCTATAGTAGTCCTTCAAATGTCATCGACTTTCTGCTTCAAAGTGTTTTATCTTACGAAAAGCATTTATTTGCAAGAAAAGTATTTCTTTGGTTTTAGAGGTTTTTGATAGGGGTTCATGTAGTATTTGTACCATTTATGGATCCGTAAACGAAGTTAACCAACAGAACCCTATTACCAAGCCTCCGCTGTCCGTCTGTCAGTCAGGGGCTGTATCTCATGAACTGTGTGTAATATGAGTCCGATTGGCAATAAATCTGTTTTTACTATACTTCTTTAAATTTTTAAAATAATGTATCACCAGCAACAGTTTGTTGATTGTACATTATTAAAGCAAAGTTTGCTGTACAGTTTATGGAATGATTTTGACAGCAACTTACTTGTACGTAATCTTACTATTCTTTCAGTCTATTTCGTAAAAGTCTCCTTCATAAAACCAAGGCACAGAGTAGGTCGACGCTGTTGGGTTAAAAGCTTTGTCGGGCATGTGCAGTTAATTCACCTAATTAGTTCGTATCCAGCCGTACTACATCATAAGCCGTTCACTGTTACAGTGGCACTACTAACTAGGCAGCTACAGATATGGCTGAACGTCTTGGCTTATTTTTCCCCTTCATTCAACTAACGCTATGAAATGTTCGTGTTTTTTTTAAACAAGGGTTTTATCATACATACCCAATAAAAGATAAGGAGGTACATAATGTAGTCATTTATTTTAAAACAATAACATTGTATGGCCCACGGCTGCTCCGAATCGGTCTAGTTCAGCAAAATGCCGGACAGCTACATAGAAGTAGCTGGTTTTTAACTGAACATTATGTTCACTGTTGGTACCTACGGATTCAAATCTGTTTTATGAGGTGTTAAATATACAGGTAAATAAAATAAAAATATGTTCCTGTATAAAAAACGAATGTATGAATTTTTAGTCACCTACTATGCTTTGACGGATATTCCCCTCGACGCCACCGCTCAGCTCCCGACATTAACAGTCCTATGATGCTGACAGGCGTATTAATGAAGTCCGTATGGAAATCTAGCCGGTCATCTGTCAGCCCTGTGCGTGGCGCATAATGCACTAATATTAGTGTCAGCTGTTCTGATTGGCTAATTAGAACGAGGGAGAGTTGCAAGAAGTGCGAGCCTAGCAGGAACGCTAAGTAATATTAGCAAATGTATCATATAAATTGTGTAGTTAGGTCATGTAATACAGAACATGATTTGAAAGAGTGTCCGTTGAGTTTCTTGCACATTCTTCTCCATAGAGATTTACGCTTTGGAATGTGCAGATAGCTTCACCTCTTTCGACTTGACAATACAAAAGTGCCTGAAAAGGATTTAATTGAAATAAATGCTTTGCTGCAGCTTTGAGCTTTCAAAGTAATCTATGGTTGCAACATAATTTCATAGAGGATTAATCATTGACGAGTCTCTGACATTCAAATGTCATACTTTGCCACACATCACGGTTTAAAATTCAGAAAATATGTTTACCTATAAACTTGTGTGTCGATTTCGGGCAGCGCTGATCCCTTCAATTATGACCAGGAGCAAAGGAACAGGCAAGGGAACGGGTAAAGGAACTGCTGTCGATCCTGTTCAACAACTATTTCTTGACAAATTGAGAGAGTACAAGAAAAAGAGTCCTGATGGCTCATTTGTGGATCCCAGCCCATCTATTTTGAAGGAATTAGAGTCAGAAATGGCCAAGCTCGACAAGAATTACGGGGGTGGCAAAGGGGTGGATATGACCGCATTTCCCGCATTCAAGTTTGAAGAGCCCAAGCTGGACCCTATAGACGAAGCCCTTCCTGAAAAAGAAAAGAAACAAAAAAAGAAGCCTGTCTTAAAGAAGAAGGTGGTTAAGAAGGCGACGCCAGCCTGGATTGCGCCGAAGAAGAAGAAAAAGAAGAAGAAGTAATAAGTTCTTAGAGTTTCCAGTGTTTATGTTACTAATAAATAAAGGGTGTAAAAAGACTCTTCTGCTTTTCATATAGGATTGTGGATAGCTACGTTGACCGCTTTGTCGTTATCCACGTTTAGGTCGTGTAAGTTACAGGTGGTTAGGCATAAAGAACAGGAAAGTATGTGGGTCAGAGTTGGGTACAGGCACTGTGTTTGGGTTTATTATAATAATCCATTTGGCCAGATTACGAAAAGACGCTTAACGAAACCAAGATTCACTTGTCCAATTCGTCATTGTGATCCTTTTATTACAATAATAGAATCACAATGACTGGTTGAGTGTGGTGAGGCGAGTTGGAAGCATGGTAATGTACAGTCGGTGATAGCAATTAACTGACCCCCTAAAAATTAAACGAATTTGAACCTTTTGCTTGTTAGCAGTAAGCTTATCAAACTAGAACAACGTTGGAGCTGGTTCAACGTCTACGATCAATAAAATAGTTATTCGAATTTGATCTTTAATACGCAGTGTTAAGGTAGGTATGTTCTTGAATATTATTTTAACTTGTAATATAATACATAATTTCGATCACATTGAATATGTTTCGAGTGGTCTAGTGGTGACTGTAGTGAGCTGACAATTCGTGTTTGTAAGTTCGTAACCAGCGTAAATGTCGCGTTTGTATCTGTTTTATATATTTATTTTAAGTTATAAATAATAAATTATAACTTTAGCAACAACAAAAAAAAAACGAACAGAAATAAAAAAAACAAAATGGTGGTAAAAACGATTTTATTTTATAAAAAAAATATTATAAGAATAACATAAATGATATTGATGACGACACGAAGATGATAATATTTACCTGCTTACTAATAACGTTGTTAACTGCACTGAGTTTAATGAAGTGAATCAGCATGTTATAATATTTAGAAATATAGTTATGTATTTCTATTTCATAACAATAACATCACCACATTAAATATCATTAAAGTAAATATAAAACCGCATTATACGTTGAAGTCCTACCTGGTCTACTATATATCAATTTGTTTTATGAATAGTTATTTTAGTTATAAAATAAGGTTTTGACAAAAAACTAGGTAGGTATTCGAAATACTTCGTTTCAAATTATAACAATAGTTAATTTAACACACACACTGACATACGTTAGTATTGTTTGTGACCAACACTGGTTACTCAAGTTATTCATGCTTTTAATAGCGAAGTGGAGCACCATTTTTTCTATTACTTGTTGCAAGCGGTCCCGCATACCGCGCACCATATTCCAACAACAATCACTTCCACTTGCAGTTGAATGAGTAGGCAAAAATGGGTGTTCAGTATGCCTTCTAACAATTGCTTGATGACGTTCTGACACAGGAGTATGTAACATAGTAGGTTTTGGTCCAGGACGGTCTTTTTGAATATTCCCTGCCCCTTCAAAACCTCTTAGCGACAATCTGACTGTATTTCTCTGAAACAACATATGCATAATTTTAGTAACGAATAGGTAAACATAATTTATCGATTAAGTTTGAAAAAATACGTTTATCAAATTAGATTATATAAATCAAATTAGACCTATAAATGATCTCAAATTAGACTCATAATGAAACACAGTTAATTGTCTATTATTCTACATTCACCGGCTTTTAAGCAAACTAACGAATTAAGGAAAAAGTATAATTATAAATGAAGCATAAAAAGAATACACTTACCGCTATATTAAATTTCCTAGCAATCGCTTTAATACCAACATTCTCCTCATGCAAATAGATTATTTTGTATTTTAAATAATCACTCAACTGAGACATGACGATTAAACTATCAAAACTGATAACAATTAATAAAAAGAAAAAGCCAATTTAGTAAGGCAAGGTAAATATGTTCGCGCGTATTCACTGCTATTTGTGCATAGAATATCTTGTTCAATTTATTCTTCTACCCCATATTCCTTATATCATATCTATAGCAGTTTTGGTTGAATACGCATATTGACGTCTAACTACCCACTTATTAAAAAAGGTAAAAAGTTATAAATAAATGACCTAACACCAACCTCTTAAAGCTCAAGTTTGCGTATCAAAATTATTTATTGTTTCTGTTCATCGAGTAGTGTTAGTCTGATAAACTCATACATAATATTGAATAACGTTTAATGTTATGAGCATAGGGTGTAAAATCGAGTAATTTTTAGGGGGGTCAGTTAATTGCTATCACCGACTGTACACTTAACCGTCCCTAGGACCCTTCCAGGTACTGAGAAGTTGATGGTCTAAATTCAAACTTTTACGAAAACAAGATTTAAATGCTATGATTTAACTTGAAATACTCCCCCGCTACCCTGTAACTAGGTTGCCAGGTCCTAAAATTGAAAAGCCAAGCCGACACACCCGTTTAGCCGGACATTTCAGAAAAAGGCGGCAAAATGGCAATTATTTTTAGGGTTCCGCTTTACAGTAGATGCTTAGGAACAGCACCTAAGTATCTGCTGTCTGTCTGTCAGAGGGTTGTATCTCATGAACCGTAATTTGCAAGGCAGATAGTTGAAAATTTCACAGTGTGTACCACTAAAACAGCAAATAATTTTTTGCTTTTTAGTTCGTTCTTAATAACGGCAACATTTAAATTTCTCAGAATTTGTATTGCAATATAAGTATTTTAGTTGATGTGGTTTTGGGGATTTTTGCTTTTTTGACGACATGATAGTGAATACAATAATGTCGATGGTGATGACGATAACTACAATGACGCCTATAAAATATTAATTAAACTTTTGTAATACATGTTGCAATTTAAAAATAACTTTTTGTAATTTATTTTGAATAATATGTCACGTTTGCAAGTCTTCTGCAAGTTTCAGAAAAAGTGTATAAGTATACTAAGCATTCTGGAACCATTCTCGTCTCGAAAATAAATACAATAATGACTGTCGTTAGAATCTAAACTAATATAGCAGCGCCTCGCGGTTTCACCCGCGTAGTTCCCGTTCCCGTGGGAATATGGGGATAAAATATAGCCTATAGCCTTCCTCGATAAATGGGCTATCTAACACTGAAAGATTTTTTCAAATCGGACCAGTAGTTCCTGAGATTAGCGCGTTCAAACAAACAAACAAACAAACAAACAAACAAACAAACAAACTCTTCAGCTTTATAATATTAGTATTAGTATAGATTATAAAGCTGAAGAGTTTGTTTGTTTGAACGCGCTAATCTCAGGAACTACTGGTTCGAATTGAAAAACTCTTTTTGGGTTGAATAGACCATTTATCGAGGAAGGCTTTAGGCTATATATCATCACGCTTAAGCCAATAGGAGCGGAGCAGCGATAAAGAATGTTTTAAAATCGGGGATTCCACGGGGACGAAGTCGCGGGCAGCAGCTAGTTAAATATAAAACTACTATTCGATAATGTTTTCGTATTGGGACGTTGGGAAAGCCTTGATGCCACATAAGGGTCGATAACCAATCCGCATTCACTGCAATCCCGGGCTGTATCTAAAAGAAAAATCCAATTACTTGGGCTTTTTGTGAGGGCATTTCCATGTAATTTGCCTTTTGGTTTAAATGCCATTGTTATGGAGTAGACTCTATTACCTACTTACATCAAACTTTTTAATTAATCTTTTCGGTCTGGGGTTCGTTTGTGCTGGACTGTTGTGGTTAGACTGAGTAAAGATTTTAGAACCCAATTATTTACTTTTCAGTCAATAACGACGGTTCTAATTTAACATTCTCAGTAAAACCTACTAAGCTGTATTTTAATTAATTACAAAGTAGGAGGGACTACTACGTTTTTAATTTATTTTCAGGACTGACTTGGTAAACGAAAATTGTGTTTCATAAAATTAATACAATTTTTGATGACTGAAAGTACCTGGTCTACATGTATTTTCCGAATTCCACAAAACTACGCAAGTAAACTTACTGCCAAAATATATTGCTCATTCATTGATGTTACGAACAATAACGTTCCCTAATTTAGTTGAGAACATCAAACTTGAGGAGGCAGCCGAGCGAGGAATTTCTTACAAGAGCTCCAACACTCTTGTGATATAAGTTTATCCAGTGACACGGAGGTGTCTTTATTACCTGCCTACCCAAAGTACATACTTGCGTAACTTCGAAGAAGACGTAAAAGTTACAGCCGCGTAAAATATTTGGAGTTTTTAATCCAGTTGAGTAATTCTCTGGCCGAATTAACCTCTCATGTATTTAGGTATAAGGGTAGATCGAGTAACTAATAGGACTGTTGATTGTGATGTTGTAATCTGTTCGGTGTCTTTTTCTGAAAGATAAGGAAGGAAGAGTTGCTTCTGTTCAGCTGCTGCCGAATTGTAGAAGCTGTTCCTATATGTAGGTGCTTGAGAAATATGTTATGTTATGGGTTTGGACAACTGTGTCTTTTATTTTGTACTAGTGTCGTGCTTCGGATTTATTCTGAAAGTCGTCTGTATGTTTCTTTTTGAAATCCACGAGGAGGATAAATATACGAATTTCACAATGTAAAGAGCGAGAAAGTTTGGATGGATGGATGTTTATTTCTCAATCACAGCAGAATGGTTTTTGATGAAATTTGGTACAGAGGTAGATCTGGAATGGCACATAGGATACTTTTATTACAAGAGTATGTTCCCTTCGGATATTTTTGGGACATTCAGGCGGGCGAAACCGCGGGCGCATCTAGTATCTCATATTTTATGCCGTGAGAAGCGTTTAGTTAATTTTGATCATTGGACGACCACCAGTATGTATAAATGTAGAAATTGAATCTCAAATTATGACTATACCCGTTATAGACTAACACATTCACGACAAGTAAAGCAAAAAAGTCTAAAAGAATAACTATAAAATAACAAAAACACAAAAATGAAAAATGTATTACACGCATTCGAGCATTAAGTACGGTTTCTTATAATTTGAACAAATGTAAGTAACATCTAGGTGAGCAATTACGGTAAGTAAGCGGAAAACACGGCGTTCGGTAATTAGTACAGCCTTGCGATTTCTTCTACTTTGTGTAAATTGAATACCGTTGCGTATCCCCGGCTCGCTTCCGTGATCCGAATACACAAGTATCCAGGATGTTGTACTAGCGTAGGTTCTTCCAAGATGTTTAGATATTTATTGCCTTTATCTTAGTTGGTACAATAAATGTTACACCTTGGCTCGAAATACTTGAAAAAGTTGCAAAAGAACTCAATATGATAGGTATCCTCTCCACGCACTATGAAGGCTAAGTGCGTAGTTAGAACTCACATGCCTGTATACCAGATGTATTATGACCCCTGCGAAAGAGTGACTCTTTCGAACATAATACATCTGGTATACAGGCATGGATGGGAAATCAAATCAAATGACTTCGTTCATTCTGGGCGGAGCGGATGGGAGTGTCACACTCTTCCTGACTCGTTGGATGACAGAATGGACGAAGAAGTGCCCAGAATGGACGAAGAAGTGCCCAGAATGGACGAAGTCATTTGATTTGATTTCCCATCCACAAAAATGTATTGTATTGTGTGTGTAAACGAAGCAAAAAGAGTGTGAGGATAGTAGTTTCTACCTGGTGGGAATAAGCCCTAAGTTGACATATGAATAAAAATAAACTGCCTGCTGTAATATGCTGCGGTTCGCCTGCGCAAAGGAGATCTGACTGACGTAGAAAGGAAGCAAAGATGAAAAAAAAACAGACCGGTGACCCGCAGAGTGTATTTCTTACAAAAAGTCAAGAAGGCATTCTAGGCTCCATTGTGTTTTTATAGACTACCTATTTTATAAGCTCATTGTCATGTTCGACTGACTACTGAAAAATGCACGAAACAATAAATCGATAGTCTTGATAGTTTTCTCTTAGAATATTTTTTCGTTTCAATATCTGATCACGTTTTTTTTGCGATTTAACGCAGACCAGCGAGTCTTCTTGGCTACTGATAGAGATGGCATTCTTTATACACACCAAGAGTATCAGTGAGTACCATTATTACTTTAAATAAATCGATATTATCATCATTATCATTTCAGAAGAAATATGTTAACCGCTGGGCAAAGGGCTCCTCTAAGAGTCATCTCACGAACGGTCCAGTGTGTCTCGCATCTGGCAGATTCCCTCGGTCTTCACGGTCGTTCCCCTTGTAGGACGCCTTCTAACGCTAAGTCTGCAGTACGTGGCCGCCACAGAACCGGTCGACCCCATTGACTATCTGTTTTGCGAGCAATAGGGCGGGCACATTAACACCACCGACTGCTTAAACTTGGTTCTCCAGAAGGTATCTTTATGTCTTGATTCGATCGAGTAAGGAAACTCTGAGCATAGCTTTGTACACTACCCTTTGGGTGACTTTAAGTGATCCACAATAAAATTGACCCGTGATAGTAAATTCTGGCTATAGCTTTGATAGCCAAAACTTGTGCTGAGTGCACATTGCGTGGGCACGAATATTCGCAGTCGGTACAGCGGTTCCATATTCTGTGTATTTGAACAAGCACGGTAAGTACTTCAGCCAGTTAATCGTCCACGTTGTTTATAAAGGGGCAAGTATGCTCCTCCGAAGCTCCCTGAAGATCGAAGGTATTAACAGAAGACCGGCACATCATTTAATTAATTACGTGCACAGACTTCGAGTTACTCCTCGTACTTTTACAACTTATCCTACTGAATCAAGTTAGCTTGTGGCGAAGATTACAACGATAATTCCTTGTAATCTTCGCCACAAAGCTAGCTATAGCCAAATTGATGTGTGCGGATACTTATCTGAATAAAGTTTTTTTTTATAAAGACGTAAAATAGTTTGATTGTCTGGAATACGATTTCGAGTTGATACGATTCCGAAAATTCCAGCGATCGAAAGTTACAATAATGTGACAACAAGCCCATATATATATGCCGCTGAAAAAGCATGGAACCGTAGAGTTGAAATTTTTAAAGAATGCGTAATAGTTTCACAATGGAATTCCTTATTGATGTTTTTTTTTTTAATATGTAATTGGTTACGTTTTAAAGGAATCTTAAAGTAATGAAACGAATTTTGAATTTTGGTATCACTAATTCCCGGCCCCGACATACGAATTGTAGGTCGCGGGTTCAAACTCAGCCAGGCGCATTACCTACTATATATAATTAATTTCATCACCACTGCTCTCAAAACGGTAAAGAAAAATATCTTGAGGAAACTGGCATGTTCTAGAACCAAAAATTCGAAGACATGTGACATTCACCTACCCGCCCTGGGCCCGCGTGGTGGATTACGGCCCATTCCCTCTCCTAGAGAGGAGGCCTGTGTCCCAGCAGTGGGAACATTAAAAGGCTGATTATGCTTATGCTAGTTCCACATTATCATTTTAAGCTTTTTTGCCGCTATGACCGATATGATGACATAATAATTTAAGTGTTATAAAATAAAATTACAGTTCTTTCTGTTTTAATTTTTTTGGTTTATTGTGATTTCGGTATTTGGAGATAAGGCGGATGTCAAGTTGTTCGTTGAAGCAACGAGGTACTGAGAGGTACATGGTGCCCTTACCACACTTAGTTTTTTTTTTATGAAAACGAGTTATGACGTTATTATAAGGAAATCAGATTTACTTCAAAAGAAAACTTTATATTATTTTTGAGACAACTTTTTTAGACAGTGCTTTATATTGAAGAAAAAAAAGCAGTCAAGTCAAACTTTCCACGATGTCGGTTCAGTGATTTATTTCCTTGTGCAAAGGCCCCACAGCCGTACAAACTTCTACCTATTACTAAGTTATACAGAAAAAGAGGCAGACGCCACGACTGCACTCGTGAAAAGTTTTCAATTAACCTGTGAAAAGTCTTTGCAACGGACCTATGTTTCTTTTTTAGGGAAGGACTAGGCTTAATAGTTTTATTGTAAAAACGCAAGGCCGCAACCAAAATGCCGTTTAATTAAAGTTTACAAAGTTTTTTTTTAACCATGTACCGCTCATTTCATCTCTGCACCCCTTCTTCGATTGGTCGGGTATACCCAAAACATTAAGTTGAACTTTGTTCGTGTGATTAATTAAGTTCAAATTAATATACGTTTAATAATGTTCATGTACGGCTGACCAGTTTCAGACCAAATTTGTGCGAAGTTCACCAAACGATACGGTAAATTCTCAACAATCACGTGGAAAAACCATTAAACAACATTAATAGTCACACAGGGATAGAAGTGAAAACCTTAAACGTATAGTATTACAAATTTGATTTTTTTTTATAGTAAAAGAACAATATTTTAACAATGCAGAATATATACACATTTAACTTTTCGCTAAATCTATTCAATTTCACTAATACGCATGAGTCATGAGCATGTCGGTGACTCGAACCCATAAGATTTTCCCCTACCAAGAAGTGCCCAACGTGGCTAAATAAGTTTTCACTTCAATAATGAACTATAAAAAAGTATCGGTCATAAGTACATAGACTCGTGTAAAACACGAGTACTTAGGTGTACCAATGAAGAGTGCGGAGCCGCGTGGCGATCATCAGGCATACGGCTTTGAATATTCAACAGAGCAATTACTAGTTAAATCTCTAGTGTCTTGCTGGATTCGACCACTACCACTGGTTGCCTGTTATTTATGGCTAACGTCACTTATTCCACAGTTTTAAGGTAAGTATAGGATAAATCGATTGTAGTAAATATCATCACTCGTATTATAAAACAAAGTCACGTCTTGCCACGACTGTCTGTCTGTACGCGATAAACTCATAAACTATCGAACGGATTTTCCGAGGGGTTTCACTAATAGACGGAGTGATTCATGAGGAAAGTATAATTCAGTAAGATTTATGGCTGAAAAATGACGCTGGTTGTTGAAATCATCGGAAAAAACATATCTTTAGGGCGGTTCCCCGTCAGATTCCGTGGCGGTTTATAGATTATGATATTTGATGTTATTGATAGTGATAATATAACCCTAGTAAAGCTATTTCGTAAAGATAGACATGCATACCGATACAACAGAAATATGTTTTAAAAAGATACGCTTAAAATAAAACCAGCAAGATTTTTCTTTACTTGTCGAGGTTGTCCCCGTAAGACAATTGTTTATTATCTCAGTCGTTTTCTTATACGAATAACATACATTTTAAAAATACAATTATCATAAAATTTATTTTCAGCACGTGTACAAACAGACTGAGTAGTGAGTACTTGACACTTAGATAATAGGCCGATACATCTGCACAATATCAAACTCACTGGATGATCCGTAACTTTATTAATAACTAGCAGCGCCCCGCGGTTTCACCCGCGCTGTTCGCGTTCCCGTAATACAGGGATAAATATAGTATATGACACTCACAAACAATGTGGCTTTCTATTTGTAAAAGAATTTTCAAAATCGGTTCAGTAGATCCAGAGACTACCCCTTACAACCTCACAAACATACAAACTTTATCTCTTTATTTATGATATTACTATAGATTAATCGGCGAAACAAGCTGACCATCGAAGATGTAGTGAGCTCTCTAATCACCATGGTAACCAGTATAATACTGTCTAATTGGCGTATTCCAGTGTAAACACGTAGTTGAGATATTAGTGAGAGCGCCGAGCCAACTTCCGACGAGATAATCCTTCTGTTAATATTCACTGTCGGTAGCATCTCTGAGGTTCCGATGTGTGTTAGAATCTGGCTGCTATTGTACGTGTGTTCCACAACGACTAAGATATTCTAGATTATTTAGTAGTCGGAATTGGTTCACGTCACTAGGGACTTATGTATCACTGGTTTTGGGTATACATAGTTCTGAAAATATCGGCTACTAACCTGCAGTGTAGGAATCCTCAATAAAGTTGTTGTTTATCTATGTGATAATCCAGCGACAAGCATTGCATTCCAACATGCAACGTCAAAGTAATTAATTGACTTTTGTACATTTCTACGTCATTATAGCTATGCTTAAATTACAAAATAAACAATATATATGCATCAACTTTCAAAATAGAAAAAACATGTAATAGAAACGAGCTTGCATTTTTATTTCATATTGCTGGCACAATTTAAAACACAGTTTTAATTAATAAATGTATTTCCGATGTTCGCGTTGCTAAGTGGTAGGAACACAATAAAAGAAACGTCTTAACGTCAGATGAATTAATTAAACTGACTCAGAATTGGAGAGCTCAGTAAAGCTGAAATATCTCACTTCTCTTTGGTAGTTATAACATATTTTATTGTGTTGGGTAAGGAATCGGGGATTATTAGAGTTTTAATTTCAACGTATGACGTAAGTTCAGTTTAGATAGTCAATTAGATTATGTGGGCTTTGTTTGTATCGTAATTTTTTCAAAGTTTCTTAATACATCTACACTACAATTAAAGAGAGGAAATATTTGTATTTTTGTGTGTGTGTGTGTGTGTGTGTGTGTGTTTGTAATGAATAAACTCAAAAATTACTGTGCCGATTTCAAAAATTCTTTCATCATTAGAAAGCTACATTCACCTTGAGTAACATAGGCTATACTTTATCCCCGTATTGTCACGGGAACGGGAACCACGCGGGTGAAACCGTGGGGCACTGCTAGTATATAATAAAAATAGTACCTACATGCTGAAACAATTAAGCGAACCTAATTTCAGCAATTGAAATAAATGAAGTTTAATTTTATCAAAAAAATAATATTACGTTTTAATTAATATAATGTTTATAAATCTTAATATTAGGTTATTGTAACTGGAGCAAAAATAGGTCAGCGCATAAAAATGATCCACGGGGCAATAATCCATTTCTTGTGACTAGTAGGTATTTATTTGTCATATGTATTTATTAAATTCGCTAGTGTGTTGAAAAACGTCGTTTGATGCTCGTGGGCGTGTCATTGCACCCTGGGCGTGCCCATGGCAATTCTAGCCTGGAGTGACAAACTTAGCCCGGTTGTACCAAAATGTATTATTTAATGTAGTTAACAGGGGATCTCTAGGTATTAGGAAAGGTGTAACGCTAAGAATTATAATAACAAAATATAATTATAATAGCTTGAATAAATTCAAATGTTCAAATTATGAAATCGTAATCATGATTGGTACCAAGGATCGTTGACTATCAGCGTCTTTATATTTTACATTTGGCACTTCCTACATACAGTGGTATATTACTATCTCAAGTGTTTTTAAAAAAGCAGATAAACAGAAAAGTTTTTTTCCTCCTAAGTAATGCGACAGTATTCTATGCCTTTAGCCATCTTCAGGGCCCTCATCGGTTGATCGAATTTATTCATCGAACTCACAGCATTTTTAATTTCAGTTACAATGTCAGTAGTTCCCATAGTACGATAACTAAAAAACAATTAAAAATAGGACGTTTAAAAATCTGGAAAGTTATGGGCAGTGTGGAAAATGTGGCAAAGTCGACAATGATAATTTTATATATGTTTAAAGGAATCGGAAAAGCCACTTCACATTTTTTGAGTAGGTAACTATCTTAAGTTTTACATCTGAGAAATTTAACAAAAACTCCAAGTACCCATGCGCATATACTTTGGGAGATTTAATTAATGCCGCTGACGCGCGACGCTACAATTATTTTTGTCTGCAAATAATAATAATAACTTTATTTTATTTTCTCCCCCGAGTAACAAATGGTATATATACATTTCACGAAGAGAACAGTAGTAGGAAACAGGATCCCACCTGGTCTCCTTATCTGGAATTAATATAAGGGTGAATTGCGCAAGCAAAAAAAATACACGGCAAACCTGAGAACGGTAGTGCAATGTGCTGGTTTTTTATTTTATATATTTTTTCTCAACAACGTAAGTACTTCTCTACCTTGGCAAAAAAAATCATTGATTTCTACCCTCTAATATACCAAAAAAAATAATTACAAAGTGTTATTTTATCATCACGGTGACCTGTCCTGAACCCAATTCCGCTCATAAAATACCTTCCCCTGCCAATAGATTCATAATATGGATTTAAATCGATTCTCTTATCATTAAATTATAATATATTCGATCAAATAAAACTATTTTTGTTTGTTTATCTTCTTTCTCATGGATTTGACAGGCAGTCAACTTTTGTCTGGAAAAAAGTTATCATTTCAGAGGACAGTAAGTTTTAGTAGATTATCCATGTCAACATTGCGTTGTTACGCCCCTCTCACCTTTCCTCACTTCGGATCAGTCCGGCTCAAGCTCTCGGCGCGAACGCAGCGGTCCCAAAGCTTGCGGTTTTTCCGCCAAAAAAGTAAGTTTATCATTTCAGTAACATGGGGACAAAAATAGTTTCATTTCGGTGTCACAGTCCACCGGAATGAAATGTATCTCCGAAATATAAAACCATAAAGTTTTAGAGATCCTTTATCAAATATAAAGTCATAGTTTTGTAATGTAAGTAAGTGCAGATTAGATTATTCGGGTGTATTTGTTGTGTAATATTTGTGTTTAAGATTAAAGATATATAATATACACATATTTCTATGTAGCTAGTACCTACATGTATATATTGGGTTGGTAGGAAAGTAATGAGCGTTGCAAATAAACAGAACAATTTTAAATTATATTTTTAATTTACAATGTCTTTTTGCATGTCAGTCACATCTTGGTCCGGTCGCTCCCAAGCCTTATATACCCACCTTTCATTACTTCGGAATGTGCGATTCTGGGTGTATCGCTCAACCCGTCGTTTATACCTACGGATACGGTTTGCCCATGCATACACTTTCTGCTTCAGGAAGTCGATGCGCTCTGTGACACGAGACAGATAGTCTGAGGGACTGATATCAGTCCCTGAAAATGCCCGTCTCACAAAGCGCATCACTCTTGGGCGTGTATTGCCCTCCCTGAAGCAGATCAGTTTGCCAATTAGCGCTCTGGCCCCACCGATGCGGCGCTCGATTCTGCACTGCCAGGCCGGTACGGCTACTTTCGGTCGTGTAACTCGGTCACTGGGCATTTTGACGTGAGCTACACGACAAGCCGCTACAGCCGCGCAGTACATTATCGAGTGTGCATCAGTGAGGTCTTCACAGTTATCAAAATAGTTTGACAACTGCGAATCCAGAGCAGCCACCAGCGCCCTATTTTTGTTATGCATGGGCAAACGAGGTATGCGTGGTTATGTCTTTATAGTAGGCACCGTTGTTATCTACAACCCATTTCCAGCGATTAGGTAAAGCATGGATACCCTCAGCGTAAAAACTTGGGAGCCGTGAGGCAAAAAAGCTTTCGAGGAAATCTGTTAACTGTGCTCTATCATCAAATTTTTTGTCCTGTATATGATTACTGAGAGAGCGTAACAAATGAAAATCCGTTGGCGCTAGATCGGGAGAGTAAGGTGGATGTGGCAGTAGCTCCCATTCAAAATCCAATAGCTCTGACGAACGACTTTGGCTATGTGCGGCCGAGCGTTGTCGTGAAGGAAGTAGGTATATCTTTGTTTGTTCACGGCGCTTTCGGCTATTTCTGTACGGAGTCGGTCAAGCTGATGACAGTATATTGTCGAGTCCACGGTGATATTATCGGGTAGTAGCTCCCAGTATAAAATATAAGAGTTGATTTAATTTTAGAAGTTTTACTTATATACCTGTAGAAACACTATTCTCGTTTCGTTACTAATTTAACTAAATTATACCTAGCATTTTTCTCTTAGTGCAACGGGTACACATTATGTATTACTATTAATGGCATAACTTACAAATGCAGCCATCATATTAATCAGAAACTTTAAGCTTTCTTATCGCGCTTCGTTCACTCTTTTGAAAATATATCAAGTAAATTAGTATTAGTTCATAAACAAACAAAAATATTTATTTATGGTTACCAGCATTTACGATAAAGTTTTCCAACATTTTCACACAACAACAACCTGAAAAAAATTACCAAAGGTTATTTAAGTGAAGAAACAATTCATTCATATCATAATAAATATTACAATAATATCATTCTTTGAGGTTATTGTAACCTCAAAGAATGATATATGTAATAGTAATTGTAATATCTATATATTAATGATGATATTAAAATAACTGTCTACTGTCCTGTCTCAGTGTTTATCTAAAATTTGTGGAAATCAAATCTAACAAAGTACGGAACCCTGGCTGCCCGGCACGGTTGTTCTTAGCTGTATCATATCGGTGGATTTATTTCATTCCGGTGCACAGTTTATCATTTCGGTGGTCATTTTTATCATTTCGGTAGACACTTTTCATTTCAGTGGACTCTTAAAAATTCATCCTTAAATATTTATGTAAGTTTTGATGAAATTTGATGTCCACTCACGCACAATGTTATAAAATAGGCTAAAGTTTTATTTGTCACTAAAAATATGTAGATAGCATTGAAATTAAAAAATCCCACCGAAATGACATATAAAAATCACTTGTTGAAATTCACCCATAAATATTCATAATAAAGTTAGAATATAACGTAGGACCCAAATATATAGGAACCATCGACTCGAAAAGAAGAAGAACAAAAAAAGTAGCAGCGTCTATTTGTTGAACTAAACAGGATGGCTGATGATATCGTGTTCAAGTCGTTAATTCTTACCGTCCGACCATTTATGAGTAGATAGACAATAAATTATTACGTTCAACACTAGGTATTAGTTACGGTTGTAAACCGTGATTGTTGCAATTTTTCAATAAAGGCGTCCTAAACAGAGCGCGCGATTCAGCCGCGGCATTTAATAGACCTGATTAAATCAAAATAAATACGTTTTTGAAATAATGAAAGTAGAATATTCAAAATAAGTACCTCAGCACGTTCCCTGTTAAAAATTCTTGTTGACTAGTTTTAAAGGCACTTCACTTGGAGAGTTTGTCAAACTATTCCCGTCATTTGTGCAATACAAAATTAACCTTAATTCCAAAATGTTAAGGCTCATTTTGTATTTTGCAAGTATCGCGAATATTTTGACAAATACCAAAGTCAAGTACCCAGCATTACCTTTGACTATCGTTACTGATAGCCAGAAGTCAGAAAAGTGACACCAGACATGCGAAGTGGTACCGTGTTAAATGCTGCGCGCCGCACTTTTTCATACGAGCGTGGACAATTGCGCGCGGCTGTTTGAACACACCTTTAACGGTAAATCGATGTTGCAATATCGATTCATAAGCGCGTACATCGAAGTGTAGAGCGATTTTATTTGCAAAAAATAGGCACTCATTATTGCAAAATTTCCGGCTCACTGATATTCTGACATTTTAATGTTACTTGCAATTTATGAAATGCCTGTTTAATTTAATCAGTTTAGTTGGAACAAGTCACTTTGTAAGTCAACTCTTCAGGATCGTTTTTTTTTATAATTGTAAATTAGTTATATATGGATATATATAAAGTAGGTAAATATGGATAAACCGGAGACATTAGATCGGGTAAAGTTTACGATAAATGGGAGAAAATATAGCGGTGTGTTTTAAATGTTTTTTTATTTTATGTTTATAAAATTGCGTTTGCAGTTTTGAGTAAGATCTTTTCAATTTTTATTGATGTTTTCAGCGGGTTCCGAGTTCACAGTAGACCTGACTTTGAACGAGTACATCCGACGCTATGCCGAGCTACGCGGCACCAAGTACATGTGTCGGGAGGGCGGCTGCGGCGCCTGCGTCGTCAACGTGCGAGCGCACGCGACGGTCTCGCGGGAGTACACCAGCTTCTCTGTTAACTCTGTAAGGATACTCCTGAAATGATCAAGACTTATTTCATAATTATTTAGCACCAAATGAAAATAAATTGGTTTTTGAAGTTATGTCTCCAAGGCTGGTATAGCAACATTTGACTAAATCGTTCTTTCTCACGTTAGTGCCTTGTTGCCATCATGTCCTGCGATGGTTGGGACATCAGTACTATTGAAGGCATCGGCAATAGGAAGATCGGCTACAACGTAATTCAGAGACGTCTCAATCACTTCTTTGGGTCTCAATGTGGCTACTGCAGCCCCGGATTCGTGATGAGTATGTACAGGTAATAGAATTAAATTATCAATCAAATAAGGATGTCCAAATCGCACCAGATGACGAAACGATAGGGTCACTAATGATTTGGCGCGCGTGTATTCGGTATTTTTGTAACAGTTTTTTATAGAAACTACAAGTACAACAACTCGGGTTTACAATTGAAAATACAACGCTATTCACTAAAAATTTATCGGAAAAAGGTGAACTAATTTACCTTAACTTCAAATATATTTAAAACGATATTTTAAAGTGTCGGGCATTTCTCACAGTCTTAACCTTCGATGATCCAAGAAAATACTTCTTCAAGTTTATTCTGCCCGCACCGGCTGTATTTCTAATTCCTACGCTATTTCAAACACTAAACTCAAGCTACCCTTTGACATCAAGAAGGCTGAGTCTAAATTTTGCTTAAAGCGTAAAATCCGAAACCACTACTTAACTGTCATTCTTAGTTCGGTCTTCGGACATCATAATTATTATTTTATTATTTTAGCTGTACCATAATATGTATTTTATTAGTATTATATAAGTTATTAGTAAGTATTTTCTTTCCCAAACCAAATTCATTTTAATATTAATTTATTTCGGGTACACTTACTACAGTAGTCTTTTTTAACAACTTGTCCATCCATGTACCGCTATTATACATAAAGTTTGAATAAATAAATATTTTGCGTGTTGTTGGCCACAGTGCTCGTTTGCTCTATCGTTCATTTTTTTAAAGAAAGTTCAATGTTTGATTAATAACTAAGTCACATTACGTAAAGTAGGTATTAAGTGTGATATTGTAATGATTTCAATATTTATTTGCATTAGCCTGGTCCAGGGCAGTGACCACCATCTTACTGAAGCTGAAATAGAGAACTCTTTGGGCAGCAACCTATGTAGATGTACCGGCTATCGTCCCATTTTAGAAGCATTCAAATCTTTCGCCGTTCACCCAGACGCAAACACATTGAGGAAGATAAAGGATATTGAAGACATCTCTCAGCAAATATGTCCCAAATCCGGTAAAACGTGCGGCGGCACTTGTGGGATAAACGAAGACTGGTGTTTAGTAAACATGGATAATATGAGTGATCCAGATTTGCCTAAGAAAATATCTCTCGCTGATGGAAGAGTCTGGTTCTCAGTTGGTGATGTAAAATCAATATTTACGGCTTTAGACGAGGGTGGCTATGATTCTTATATGTTGGTCGCTGGAAATACTGCCAAAGGTAATCAAGGTATTTTTAATTTAATTGATTAAGCAAAAAACAGATTAGCTTTTCGTAAATTAAGCTGTAGATGCAAGGTTTTGCTATATATTTGATGACATTTATTTCGTATTTATAACTTATCGCCTCGATTACATTTCAGGAGTCCGTCCCATACTATCTTATCCTAAGTTGTTGATAGACATCAGCGCCGTGAAGGAGCTGGCCACGCATTACTTGGACGTCAACTTGGTCCTCGGAGCCAATATGACGTTGACTGACACGATGCACTTGTTCAAAGCGCTATGTGAGTCAAATGACGACTTCTGGTACTTAGGTATACTGTATAATCATATGGAACGAGTGGCTCATATACCAGTGAGAAATGTAAGTGAGCAAATATAATAATTTGTGATGCATTAAAAATTTTAAACGTGTAGTCGTATTAAAAATAATTTAATAATTTAACAATAATTCAAAAGTTTCTCCAGATCCATTATTTTACTATACAGGATAACCATTTATAAAAAATTCCAGATTGGAACGCTAGCGGGTAATTTGGCCTTGAAAAATTCAGATCCATGTTTTCAATCTGATATATTTCTCTTATTAGACTGTGTTGGGGCAACAGTTATTTTGGGTAAGTCTGCATGGATTTCTTTTTGATAAAACAGCCTTTGAATTGTACTACTTCTCCCACTCTGGGCGGAGCGGAAGGGAGTGTCAGACTCTTACTGACTAAAACCCACCCGTGTTTCTCCTAGTGCCCTTTGCGTTCCAGGGCCACGGTGACTCTTTCGAAAAAAATCCGCAGCATGGATTAACAGCAGCCGTACTACGAAGTGCCAATGCTATCATGATTCAGTGTGAGGAAAAGAGATAGTGCTATTTGTCTTATGTAACTCCGTCTCTCTCTGACACAGGAATCATGATGGATTTAAGACGTCATGGTAGGGCTGCAGCTCACTTCATTTTCACTTCTAGGCTTACGTCGTGAAATGTATATAGAATCGCACTGCAGATTTGCTAGCAGCTGGAAAATGCACCATGCTTGGCGCACACTGTTTTTTTTTTCTATTCGTTTATATTTGTTTTTATATTTTAGTTGACCGAGAGAGGAGACAGACGGAGATGCAACTACCAGAATTTTTAACGACGAATCTAAGAGGAAAAGTAATGACACAAATAAAACTGCGGCCCCTGTCGCGGCACTATGAATTAGTAACTTATAAGGTGGGCTTATTTATCTATATTAGTGGCAGCCCAGTGGTCGACATTTGTTTTTTTTTTAAACTTAATGTATTTTTTAACAATTATTATAAAAAAATATATATTAGCTTTCTGTACCTTATTCATATGAACTTTAAGTATACCGAATGTCATACTCATAAGTCCGCGTAATTTTCGTAAAAAGGGGTACCAAGATTTTGCTTCACGTATTAATTCCGCCGCAATCGAGGAGTTTTATTTTAACTTTTAGGGTCGTTATTTATTCTTTTTAGTGTTTTTTAGTGAATTACACTATTTGAATAAAGAATTTGCTTTAAATTTTCATTAAAAACAGAAAATCAATTGTCAATCAGGGTTCTTATAAAAAAGTGTTATAACGTTTTTAAAAAACCATTATAATTACAACATCGGTACTGAAAAAATGAAATCGTTATGGAGCGACGACGTCATTTGACTCAAGAAGAGATGATGAGAGCCGTGGGAATGTTGCAAGATGGATTCGGTCAACGTACTGTGGCTCATGGTCGCTCTTGGCACTTCACAGCGTCTTAAGCCGACTCTGGACGCGACCTGGAGGACGATCTCGCATCACCACTCGCAGACACGACCAGTACATTAAAAATACATTACTATTTGACGGAATCGTACCATGACTGCTCTTCAAGCTCGCTGATAAGCAACCTAAGCTTCCAAAATCGTATAGCGGGTCTGCCTTCCTAAAGGCCGCTGAGAGAGCACCCCACAACCGTAGGGCCCTAGTGGGTCTGCCTTCCCGAAGGCCGCTGAGAGAGCACCCCGCAACCGTAGGACCTTAGTGGGTCTGCCTTCCTGAAGGCCGCTGAGAGAGCACCCCACAACCGTAGGGCCCTAGTGGGTCTGCCTTCCCGAAGGCCGCTGAGAGAGCACCCCGCAACCGTAGGACCTTAGTGGGTCTGCCTTCCTGAAGGCCGCTGAGAGAGCACCCCACAACCGTAGGGCCCTAGTGGGTCTGCCTTTCCGAAGGCCGCTGAGAGAGCACTCCGCAACCGTAGGACCCTAGTGGGTCTGCCTTCCCGAAGGCCGCTGAGAGAGCACCCCGCAACCGTAGGACCCTAGTGGGTCTGCCTTCCCGAAGGCCGCTGAGAGAGCACCCCGCAACCGTAGGACCCTAGTGGGTCTGCCTTCCCGAAGGCCGCTGAGAGAGCACCCCGCAACCGTAGGGCCCTAGTGGGTCTGCCTTCCCGAAGGCCGCTGAGAGAGCACCCCGCAACCGTAGGACCCTAGTGGGTCTGCCTTCCCGAAGGCCGCTGAGAGAGCACCCCGCAACCGTAGGACCCTAGTGGGTCTGCCTTCCCGAAGGCCGCTGAGAGAGCACCCCGCAACCGTAGGACCCTAGTGGGTCTGCCTTCCCGAAGGCCGCTGAGAGAGCACTCCGCAACCGTAGGATTTCGGTATTCCTTTTCTTTTTCTAAAATTATTTTTCCGATAGTCATTTAATTTAAGCTTGCTAAATTGCTGTGATTCATGTCAATGGTCGAAACACAGATTGTTATTTCGTTTATCTTTACAACTAACATTTAAATTCTCATGTTTGCCTTATTTTTTGCAATTTACGGCCTTTACTGAGGTTAATTTCTCAAAAATTGCAATTTAGACTAGATTTGGTATATATTAATAAGATATATTTTTTTAGACACTTTTGATGTGTGTGAATAGAAATGATGGGGATGTGATATCAAATCAAACTCTACATTATTTATCATTAAAAAAAACTAATCGGGTTACGGTGAATCGAAACGATAATGAAAACATGTACTTTTTAATTGAATTTCGGTAAAGATTTACAAGATTACGTTCTCTTAATCTGTTTGATTTAATAAATCTTTGACCATTGTGGTTTATGAACAACCAATGTTCTTTTATTCGTACACTTATCTAGTAACTTAACTAACAGGACTTGGTTCCAAACATAGAACGTCTCTAGAATACTAACAACGTTCTGTACCAACGTACTGTGTAATTATGTTGTCCGCTCATTTTTTTGGATCTCCCAAGGCTTGCGAGACAGAGAGAACTAGCTATAAACATGAATTTTTCTTTGCAGATTACGCCGAGAGAACAAAATGCTCAGGCATTTATAAATTCAGGGTTTCTTTTCAAATTTAACCCTCACACATATCTCGTAGATGAAGCTTCCATTGTGTACGGTAATATTAATCCATCATTTACTCACGCTTATGATACTGAGAAGTTTCTGATTGGACGAGACATATTTAACAATCATACGTTACAATCGGCTCTACACATCTTGGAGAAGGAAATTAATCCTGATGTTCGACCACCGTATCCTCCGCCATTTGCTCGGAAAAAAGTTGCTCTGGGTCTTTTTTACAAGGTGCGTAGATTTAATTCGCTATTAGTCGAAAATACCTATTTATCGTTTGGACGTAAATATGCTTGCGTGCAAAAAATCAATCGAGCTAGCAAAAACAAGAAAAGAAAGAAGCAAGTTTCAGAAACTTTTTTGAATATGTAACTGAAAACAGTTCACTAACTCGTCAGATTTTAAAACGAAACACATTTTATAGAATAGAATATTTTATAAATTAAACAATGAATACTGGTTTCCAGCTAGAAAACGTAAATAAACTTGGTTCAGGAGTTCGTATGACCTGAGTTGTAGAACCTAGAGTGAATTGACAAACATAAGCGTCAACATGTACCATAATATACATTTTCGTTGCAGGCCATTATCAAACTATGTCCAAAAGAAATATTGAATCCTATCTACAAATCTGGGGCTACCACACCTAGTAATGATAGACCACCGGTCAGCCGCAGCTATCAAGAGTATGATATAGACCAGAAAGACTTTCCTATAACACAACCGATGTTAAAGAAAGAAGGAATGATACAATGCGCGGGCGAAGCTGTTTATAGCGATGATTTGCCAGCGATTAAAGATGAAGTGTTTGCAGCACTAGTGCTTTCCACTGTAGCCAAAGCGGAGATAGAAAGTATTGATAGTTCCGAGGTTATGGTAGGCATTCAAAATATTTACTTTCACAATATTATGATGATATTGGGGAATTATTTGTTCAAATAAACATAATTTTCAATGATCATCTTGCATTACAGAATGTTGATGGTGTTTTAGCGGTGCTGACTTCCAAGGACATACCAGGCGTAAACAGCATAGTTCGCGCAGATTTTATGCTCATGTTTGAGAATGAAGAACTATTGGCAAGCAATAAAATACTTTACTACAATCAACCAGTGGCTATTGTTGTTGCAGTAACTCAAGTATTAGCTGATAAAATGGCGTGTTTAATTAAAGTGAATTATAAGAACGTTTCTAAAAAACCTATAGTTTTCACCATTGATGATGCAATACGTGCTCCGAAAGAGGAAAATAGGCTTTACCCTTATCCAGGGATCGTGCCTATAGATAGGGGAGCAAATGTCAGAAAAGTTATAAAAGGAACTTTTATTAGTCCTCGGCAGTATCACAATATGATGGAATTGCACACGACTGTAACGAAGCCCGTTGATGAAGCTTTAGAAGTTATATCTTCTTCTCAGTACATGGACTTAACACAAGCAACAATTGCACAGCTTCTCAAAATCCCTGAGAGTTTGTAAGAAAACGATATTTCGTCTGTACTTAAGGTTGTTTCGTTATCTGAGTAAACATTGATTTTGCAAACCTGTTGTCGATTTCAGAATAATTGTAAAAACAAGAAGATGCGGCGGTGGTTTTGGTTCCAAGATCAGCAGGCATTGTTATGTAGCATGTGCAACGGCGTTAGTTGCAAAAACACTCAATAAGCCATGTAGAATGTCCATGCCAATGCACATTATTACACGAGTTATTGGAAAAAGACCAAATACGAGACTTGATTACGAGGTATGAACAAAATACTAATCTTTTCTTTTTTCAAAAAGTGCTGTAACACATACTTGTTACATTACATCGGCAAATTAATCAAGTTAAAAGGTATAAGTTTAGTGAGGTGTGAGCTCTGTTTATTGGTTACTTATTTTTTAAATATTTCTCATTTTAAATAAGGTCGGTGTGGATGACATAGGTGAAATCCAATACATGGACGCTGTATTTTATGTGAATGATGGCATTTCCCGTAATGAAAATGAAAATCCGTATTCTACAGAGTCCTTAAAAAATTGTTATGATTATCGCCGCTGGAAGTGTGATTCTTTTGGCGTCATTACAGATACTCCTTCAAATGTTTTTATGAGGGCTCCAGGTAAGTTTCGAACAAAGTAGGAAATCCAAATAAAGTTTTATTGATAAAATCGGACAATAATTAATTTATTGTTTCAGGGGGCTTAGAAGGGATTTCAGGAATAGAGCACATAATGGATCACATAGCAGAAGAACTAAATAAAGTCCCTGTGCAGGTTCGCATAGCAAACTATCGTCGAGAAGACAATGAGTTGCCAACCTTAGTGCCGATGTTTCTCGAGAAAATCAATTTTAAAGAGCGTCAACAGCGTATAAAAGAGTTCAATAATCTAAACAAGTGGAAGAAGCGCGGTATAAAGCTAAACAATATGTCCTTTCCAACTCAGTACCTTGGTAATTATGGAGCTCTGGTATCTGTGTACCACGGTGACGGAAGTGTGGTCATAAATATTGGTGGTATCGAGATTGGACAAGGAATTTTCACTAAAATGGCTCAAGTTGCAGCTTACGAGTTCAATATTCCTGTTGAAACCGTGTCAGTCATACCTTCTCTAAACTTTGCAACTCCAAATTCTTTTGCAACAGCTTCTAGTATAACTAGTGAATGCTGTGCTTACTGCGTAATTAGGTGTTGTGACCAGATCAAAGCAAGACTAGCGCCTTTAAGAGCAGCTATGCCCACCGCTTCATGGCGAGAAATCGTCTTTGAAGCAGATAGACAGGGAGTTATGTTACAAGCTAATTATTTAACGAGTCCAAATGATCCTCGCTTGGTGAATTACTCGATATTTGGGATAGCTGTAACCGAGGTTGAGGTAGATATATTGACTGGAAGTAAATGGATTGTTCGAGCAGATATATTTGAGGATGCTGGTCGCACCTTGAATCCAGCTATAGATGTAGGTCAGGTGAGATATATTTTGAGTTTTGATGATGTTGGTTTTTAAAATTTCTTGAATTGGAATACTGAAGAGAACCATTTTCTGGAACTAAAAAGTTAAATTTTATTGTGTTAAAATAGGTGGAAGGAGCATTTATAATGGCTACGTCTTTGTGGATGATGGAAAATACAGTTTACAATGAGTGTACCGGAGAGTTGTATAGTGATCGTACATGGACTTACAAAATAATAGGTGCAAAAGATATTCCGTACGATTTCCGTGTTTACCTCAGACGAAAAAGGCCAAATCCTGTTGGTATTTTGGGATCAAAAGGTACGACTGTTGTCAAATATTTTTTCCTGGTCGTGGTTGCTATAACAATTTCCAAGCCACATATACATTTAAGTACATATACATATGTGTGTATATCTTTGTAGCTACTGGTGAACCTCCCTGCTGCCTTGCTTATGTTGTAGTGGAGTCATTGAGAGATGCTATAAAAGCCTCTCGGAGAGACAGTGGCCACGATACAAGCTACCTCTGCTTGAGTAAGTTCCTATTCAAATCAGTTATATCTTTATTATTTAAGTATCTTACGTACACAGTCAATTACGTCTCTATTGTTTAGAATAGTTGGGCAAAGGTACACAGTAACCCAATTGTCATACGTTTTGTTTAGAGTCCTTGAAACAGACGCATTGGATGGACTTCAGTTAAGGTGCAATTTAAAATTTACTAGCAGCGCCCCGCGGTTTTACCCGCGTAGTTCTCGTTCCCGTGGGAATATGGGGATAAAATATAACCTATGTTACTCAAGGTGAATGTAGCTTTGTAATGGTGAAAGAACTTTTGAAATCGGTTCAGTAGTTTTTTTTAGTTTATTTGTTACATACAAAAATACAAATCATTCCTCTTTATAATATTAGTATAGAAGTATAGATTAGGTATGTGTAGGCAATAGCTGATAGTCCCAGACAAGAGATACTTTAGTGATCGTAACTTTTGCATATTACAGAAGTTCCAGTAAATCTCGAAAGTATTGTTGAAGCAGCTGATGTGAGAATAGAAGAGTTTGTGCTTTATTGAGTAGAGATTTTGAGTGGTAGACGATTGATCTCATGCTGGCGACGCAACAGTCATCAAATTGTGTGTACGAGTCACAAAAGTACGAGTATCATATCTACACTGTTTTTTGTTTTGTATAAATTATTATTATATAATCTTTCTTTAAGGACTCTCTAACATATCAAGATTAGTATCCTTTTACTTTTACATAATTATGTTCCTGACTAATTTCTGAGTAGCGGGAACTGAGGATATGAAAGCCGGTAAACTTATTTAATAATTTAGCGGACACCGAGGACTCCCACGCTGATGGGAAGAGCCCAAGCTCGGTCATCCAGGGCGATATTTAAAAGTGAGTTAAGTGTATGAAGGATTATTTGGTCCATTTTTCCAAAAGGTAAGGGTGCTTCTATAAATGGGAAGCACGAACAAAGTATGTTAATATAGGGCCGAAACAGCAGTAACAGCAGTAATGCGTCTTAACTTGGACTGATCTTTTTGAAAATATGTAATTAGTATTTTGTATTCTGACTTTTAACTTTACTTGGACAGAGGCTAAGTAATTGTCATACAACATGGTAATGTTGCTAGCAACACCTTTTGGGCGCCTTTTGGGTGCATTACCAGTGGCAAGTGATGTGGAGGAATTTTCGACGCTATCTTTTAGATTATTTTTTAGTTTCTGTTAGTTAATGGATTCGTTTTTTACTTAATAGTATTATTAAATACACTTACACTTAAAAAGAAAATGAAACTCTAGAAAAGTTGAAAATCATAATGAGACTAATCTGAAAAAAAAAGATTGGTTTATATACTAAAAGATTTATAATTTGCCCTAGCTTATTCTTGTGGTTAATTAGTTATCAGAGTTTGAAAAATAAAATCTATGTATAACTTCTTCTATAACTTTCGGAGACAAGCTTGCCCTTATTTAGTAAGAAATAGTGCACACAGTAAAATTAAAACAGAAAATTAAAATAAAACAGATGCTGATAGACTTGAGCATTCACTTGTAACAGAATATGCCCTCTCCGTTTTTATATTTGTCGAACTGAACATGGAACAGAGCCGAGCATAGAACCAAATATCGCTATGAAAATTTTCACGATCATGCGAACGCTCCCGTAAATACTCGTCAAAAACTTTATTTTTCACGAAGATATCAAACAACAATATAAAATTGCTCGGTTCGGCAAAAAGTTGGAAGCAAATTAACTCTCGTTCGCTAAAATCTGGCTAGCTCGCTAAACGCGTGTTTATATTTTAAACAAAACAACATTCGCTAGAATGCTCATTACAAGTGAACGACCAGCGGCTTTATGTACATATTGTGAGTACATAGAGGAAACATTTCGGAGACATAAAGTGAAATGGAAAATAGTCAGCTATCATTACAATCTTTGAACGACGATCTTCAAGATACCTGCACCATACAAAGATAAATAAAGAAGTAATACTAGCTGATACTACATAAGCGTTTTGCTGGCGATTTCATAAGCACATAAATCCCGTTTATTTTCGATCCCACTGGAATTTCGGGAAATCACCTATTGGTGATGCCCTACACTCCTCAAGGAACCTACATGGCAAATTTCAGCATTCTACGACCAGTAGTTTTGGTTGTCTGTCAGTTACTCAGTAACGCAAGAATATTAACTTATATGTCACCGAAAAATTGCAAACTGCGTAAGATTGTAATAAATCTTTATTAGATTATAATTCTTCATATACTTTAAGCATGTAATTTTCAAATAAATAAACCCCATCCAAATTCAATAGTTTCCAATTTAGTTGTTTCTTACCGTTGTTTACAATTTCAAGTGATATTTTACAATACACAACGTATATAATTATTCGATATAATATAAATACATGTATGTATATTGATATAGGTGAAAATGATTCCCTGTGTCAGTCGTAAATCCATTGGTGGTACTAGGGTTTATTTGATTATGTGGTCGGGCTCGGCGCCGGGGCGGACATAACCGGGTTTATTGCTAGCTTCAATAACTACTGTACCGTAAAAATGATAGGCAAGGGGTAGGTGCTACGGAACCCGTTGCCTACCATTTTACTGGACAGTTCCAGAAGGAGGGGGCCCAAGCAGCAAAATGTGGTGTAGTAATTGTCCTTTTTTTTTTTTTTTTTTTCTGGATGGGAAATCATCAAATGACCCCTCCCGCCCTGGGTGGGGCGGTAGGGAGTGTCAGACTTTTACTGACTAAAACTCACCCGTGATCCTTCTTGTGCCCTATGCGTTCCAGGGCCGCGGTAACTCTTTCGAACAAATTCCGCAACCCTAGCAGGCACCGACCCTATGGGGTCCCGTCCTTGGTGCTGACGGCTCCTTCGGCGCGCGTGGAACACAACGCGTCGTCGACTCAACCTGGTGTCGGACGGCAAGCCACCCACGATCACCGTCCCCAGGCATCAGCCACTGCGCAATAGCACAGCGGCCGACTTGTCTCTGGAGGAGGCCGAAATGGGACCATTACTGGCACTCCATCTCAGCACCCTCCCGAGCGTTGGGAGTCGCAGCACCCGCAGCAGAAGCGGCAGAAGCGGCGACGGAAGCCGCGGCGGCGGCAGAGGCGGCGGCGGCGGCAGACCTCTTGCCCTTGGTCGGGGCGGATGGCGCGCAGGCCCTTCCCCCAGCCCAGTGCTCGGCCGGCTTGCCAGCAGCCGCACATGCACTGCAGTGCGGCGTGGCCTCACATGAGCCGGCCCGATGACCGGGCTGACCACAGCGGAAACAAAGACCGCTGCGGTCCACCTCCGAGGGGCACATAGCTCCCGTGTGGTTGCCCACATGGCAGCGGTAGCACCTCAGAGGCCTGGGTTCCGAACCACCATTTCATAGGACTATAAAGGAATAGTAAGCAATTATAACCACGGAAAAGGGCCCAATTTATAGGCGTATTTTACCTAATTAAATGTCTATAGTAGAATTGGTGAATACCACTTTTACCAATAACAACCTCATAGTTGGACTACGTAAAACTATTTGCGCCCGCGAAGCTAACTATCAGCACATAATGGAACCAAACACGACAGTAACAATCTTATAGTTGGACTATGTAGAACTATTTGCTCCCGCGAAGCTAACTATCAGCGCTTAATGGAACCAAATACGACAATAATGTACACAGTGAATCTGTTACAAGCTCATACAAAGTGTTGTGAATTGGTAAATGTTACTGCGCATATTTGTAAAGATTAAAACATATCCATTTCTAATAAATATTATCTAGAATATAAATTATGAGTAGAGTGTTAGTTAACAATAAATCAAGATGTATAATGTGTTTGAATGCGCACAGCATGGCGCACGTATATTTTCTGTGAAGTGTAATAAGTTTTTAGTCAAAATTTTGACGCGCCCCTTGAAATTTGCGTTTTCATTAAGTTGAATTTTAAAATAATGTTAGTTTCAGTAAGACATACAACGAAAAGTCGCCATTTTGACAAAGTTGGTTTTCCCAAATACATTAACAAACCGTTATAGGCTTACTTTGTTTAATAATGGTAAATATCAGAACCATTGCTTGGCCATATTGTTTGGAATTAGAGTTCCGCAAATATTTCTATAACCAGACGGTTCTTTTATATTGCTATTAGATACGTGGCTTATTTTAGTTCTTTTGTTTAGGTGTCAACATTGAAAATGGTAATGTTTCTGGACGTCGATCGCTTTTTGACTAAAAGGGATTTCCGAGCTTTAAACAACTTTATAATAGTAAAAACCAATGTATTCTTGTACAGGACACCACGGATATAGTTTTGGATACTAAGTATATTAAATTAAACGTTTATAATCGTGTTAAGATTATAACAATTTTGGTTTATACCACTATAAAACCGCTCCATATTACTTATAATTGTTCCCTAAAGTGAATTTATAAACCATTATAAAACCGGGTAATAAATGCACATAGTTTCCGGTTTGTTTAGTTCTATTTATCACTCTTATTGGCGTACTTTATTTATAGTAGTTCTATAAAGCTTCTTGTTAGCAGTTATAAGTATAGCTTACCATTTTATCTACTTTTGAGTGCATTTACACCCTCGCGATACTTTTATGGGTCACCCAGACTTATATTGCACCCTTAATTTCTACCTATAAGTGATTATAAGTTGATGTATAAGATCAGAAATACTATAAGGCCCAACTTACTCCATGCTGGCTATTATAAGCATGGTAGTAAATGCTAGAACTGTTAATAGAATATTATAAGTGCTGGAGGCCTATATCATCTGCACTATAGGATAATTTTGCTGCTTGGGGGTAGATTGCTTTCTAGTGTACCTACGTATTACTCTGTAATTTATAGATTTTAAGATCTATACTTACTAATATTATAAAGCTGAAGAGTTTGTTTGTTTGTTTGTTTGTTTGAACGCGCTAATCTCAGGAACTACTGGTTCGAATTGAAAAATTATTTTTGGGTTGAATAGACCATTTATCGAGGAAGGCTTTAGGCTATATATCATCACGCTTAAGCCAATAGGAGCGGAGCAGCGATAAAGAATGTTTTAAAATCGGAGATTCCACGGGGACGAAGTCGCGGGCAGCAGCTAGTTTGATATATAATTTTTAATTTGATGACAGCTCAGTTGACAAAATATAAATATAATATGATACCCGGCTTTAAAATCCGCGTAATTTTAATTTGTGACAATTTCGGTTATCCATATAAACCGGACGGAAATATATTTTAAGACGAATTTTCAAGCAGTCTTCATTTTAAATGCATTTTGTGACGTCATTTCTGACTTTGAAATAATGTTATAATCAAATTGCTTGAAGAGTGAACTTGTTTGGAAGTTTATAAAATATAAATCGCGGCTTGCACGCTTTGGCTTTATGAATCTTTATATTATATATAGTTTCATATTATTCGTTTTTGTGTGTCAATCTTAATGTCCATGTAGTTTGTCTTTGTTGATTTTAGTTTCTAGTGAGATATTATAAATACAGTATGTTAAATAACAGAGGGCGTTCCCTTAAACTCGTTAATCTATATCATTAATAGATTATAATAAAAATATCAGCATAGAAAAATAAGCATAAAAATAAATAAATTCGAAACATTTTGTTTAACATCAAAATAGTAGCACGGAATAGTACTCGTAGTAGCAATGCCCAAACCGGCAAATACGCGTGTACAGAGTGTTTCTTTAACGTATCAATTTAACATTTTTAGTGAATATTTTAATATTAAAAAAAAAAAAACATTTTGTTTTCGAATGGTAATATTTTTTTATCATATATGGATGCTATACTATTGCGGGTTAACGGGAACGCCCTCTGTTAGTTAACATACTGTATAACTAGTAGCGCCCCGGGGTTTCACCCGCATTTTTCCCGTTCCCGTGGGAAGACATTTATAAAATATATCCTATTTTATTCGCGGATAATGTAACTTTAAATAATGGTTAAAATTGGTCCAGTAGTTTCGGAGCTTGTTTGGTACAAACAAACTAATAAAAATATATATTAGTATAGATTTGTGTATCGTATCCTTGTTGGTGAATATATTTTTATCTTTTATTAATTTTAACCACTTTTAAATTATTATTAATAACTTTTAGGTATTTATTAATTTATTTACCTATGCAGATATAAAACACTTTAGAAGTACAATGATATTTAGAGAGAAGAGCACAAAGGTACCTACGGCTTATTTAAAAAAAAAAAATAATTCTTGATGACCTGATACAAATGAGTACGATGAAAAATGTATGTAGATACAGTACAGCGTGTTAAGAGACAAAGTTTATGAGATTTTAGTTTAAAATACAATTATGGCTTAACTAAAATATATTATGTATAAACAAAAATTACAGTAATTTTTTTTGTTCATTCTTATATCACATGTACTGAAAACAGATAATACTCATTGACTTGTATTTAAAAGAGGTACTTATGTATATTAAGATACGGATAAGTATGATCTGAATACGGATAAGTATGATCGGAACTGAGATCCACAAACGCACAGCGTAAAAAGGAAGGGATAGGAATTAAAATGAGTTTATGGTACGGGAAAATTGTGCGAGAGCACTAATTCGCCAATTTATAATTATAAAATAATTGTTATATATAATTGTTTTTGTATTTTGTGAAAATATTTTACCCTCTATTTGCTCTCTACGTTAGCTGTCAAATATTTTTACCGTCATACCTACAACGGATTATGCAGTTTCTTATTGAAAAGTTAGAGTCTATATACCAACGGTAATGTGGTATACGCATCCCGATTACTAAAGAATATCTCGCTACTTTGTTAGGGAAGGGTCAACGGCCGCTTCCGGCAGGTGCCACCAATACCGGAACATTATGACATGAATCGTGAAATTCCTTTCAAAATTAATCAAATGTTCCTCTGATATTTCTTTTCTATCTTAGTAAAATCGACAGAGTCGATTAACGCATAAACATTTATAGTAAAGATAATTTAATGGAGCTGTTAGACATGTGTTGAGTTTGTGATTTAATTATTTTTGACTTAGACTATGACTCTAGAGACTATGCTTTGACTTTTAGCTCATCATCTGACATAAAATACATTTGACATCATATATGGAATTATCTGGAATCTATCTGGCATTATTTTTGTCATTTTTTTTTTATATTTGATTAGCAGTGATCGGAATAGGTAGATTGATTTTATGTGCTTGTATCACGAACTGTCATAGAAATCATAGTATGGATAAGCCTTTTTCTCGGGATTTCATTTCAGTGTTTACGGGATTTAATAAATATTTTTGACTGTATGGATTTTTAAACCAATGCATACTCGTATTAAATAAATTTCTTTTTTAAAAAGCTAATAAAACATTTTATTAATATGGCACGCGGCATAGCGTCAGTAGCCACATGACATAGCGAGTGTTGATATGTCATCATTCTACATATCCTACATGTTCTTAAGAATTTTGATATTCCGGAAAACTTTAAGATTCGTGAATCTCGGAGGCATGTCCATATTAACATCTACGTTTTAGATTATTGACCCCAAATCAATCTATCTATTCTGACCACTGTTGATTAGACATATTTTTAATTGATTGGTTCGATATTTTACTTACTTAGTTTTGATTGTACAAATTGTTTTGCATGTGACAATTTTATTGTAATATGATGTACTTACCTTATGTTCTACACAATGTTTATTGTTTGAGAATAAATAAAATGAAAAATAAATAAAATGAAATGATAAAAGTTCACAGCAAAATTGCTAATAGCAGTATCAAGATGACATCACAATAATGTAGAACTTAAGATAAATCTCACACAACTTACGTAAATGCTAACACGAGATCAAAGCGGAAACTGTCAATATTAACCCTATACTGTAAACCAAGTTACTTTGATAGTTTATGAAGATGGCTGAAGTCATCTTGAAGGTACTGTGGCTTACAGAGATAGCGTTGTATTTGATTGAAGATGCCGCCGAAGACAATGGCGTTAGGTATCATTTTACATCAAAGCCCAAGGGGTGACAGGTCGACTAGGGAGCCAGCCTAGCGGAAAATAGCCTGCGCACTATACCGAGCAGCCAATGTCGACGGCGACCGGCTAAGTCTCGATTACGTGCTATATTTACGATAGGGCTGCGGGACCGGAATATATTTTGCGGGGAGTTTGTGTTGAATGATCAAGTGTAAACTTGTTGATAAAATCATTGTAAACCTGTTTTTTGAAGCTTATGAAGGAGGCAAGTCAAATAAAAAGAAGCTGTAATAATAAAGTTGAATATGTTTTGTTTGTAAAAGGTAACTGAGACGATAATAAAAAAAAACACTCATAGAAAGCAAGTGTCACTGTGTGACACAGATAACCTAAAAGATCAAAGCCATTAGTGGCATTTTAAGAACCATATTCAAAGTCAGTTTGAAGGACGGCTACTCCTACGGACCTAAACAATGATTGATAAACAATCTGTTACTGTCAATTGAATCTAGCTCAGATTAACCTTTTGTAACGAAACCAATAAACCGCTTTATTCCTGTAAGCCAAGCAAGAAAATCAATTTCATTCACTTACACGGCGTCACTAACGCCTCGGAGGAAATTAGTACAAATGGACTCAATAAAATGGAACAAATAAATACAATCTCTCAGTCTTTGGTCATTTGTTCAGGACGTGCGTACGGCCATATTTGTCTAGAGTTCTAGACAGACTGGATTGCCAATTTGTTCCAAGTCACCTTTGTTATGTTACAGTATAGGACAGTAGTCTTATTTAGTGCAAAATATATTTATAACGCGAATTTGGATCAGGGTGATCCCAATGGAGATTAGACGTATGTAGGAGATATATGTAGATATAGTGTACAAGTGTGTGCGCAAATCAAACGCGCTTTCTGCGCCTTCAGTTACATATTTTAATGGGACAAGTCCACGGAGAGAACAGGCTTAGATACACAGGAGTGTCACACCATGAACTTCTAAATTCGATTCGATTGTTTTACACCCCCCGCCTAAACGTATACCCATCACAGCGTACGCGGTATAAATTGTTGTAAAAAATAAACAAACATGCGATTTCAGCAATCCCGAAAGATTTGCTACCATTTATTGAAGAGTTCCGTTTTCTATCTCTGATCTTCCTTAAATATTCACCTAACTAGAAAGGGACCACCTCGAAATACTAAGATGCTCTTCCAAACCATCGTGTATAATTTTATTTTTTCACTTTACGTCGACAAGAGTGAATGAGAACATCATCAATGTAGTCGAAGCCACGAATTATATTGATAGCTCAAATACTAGTAGTCATATCTCATTCAAATTGTGCCACACGACAAGCACCAGCTTTCGAAAACAAAAATACTATCGACTTGAGAAACTCCTCCTTTTTTGGAAGTCGATTAAAAAGTAAACTACTAATGAAAGTACGAACCTAAAGCCATTTACCAAGGTTTGGACTGATGCTGCTAATGAGAATCTCACAGCAAAAAGTTTAACAAGAGCAGATGCTTTCAAGAACGGAAAATGAAAAAAAAAAACTTCTCGTCAGATACGACGTGAATAAGAGGAATTATGCAAAGCCTGAACTTCCTCATATATGTACATATCTGCAAATTCAGCAAGCTTCGAAGGTACATTGATAATGCACTGACATTATACATGTTATACGAATATAATATATTTTGTCTGTAGGTGCATCTCGCTTTCGTCAAATTTGTCGAGGGGCTAGGGTGTGGGGCGTAGTAACGAGCGGAGTCTGCGGCGTCGTTCCACGACTAACAATAATTCATTCCAGTTGCCTGTCAACAATTCTACCCCCTGCTGTAACTAAAAAGGGCGTATGTCTATTTGACGTAATTGGAAGGAAATGGCTGTTTTGTTCCAGAGGTATTTGTAGCTTGTCTGAAGCACTCCGCTGTAGACTGTGTGTTACTCGTATTAACCATATAATAATGTTTCACTGAGAAACGTATGCTTGTGAGTAAATGTATAGAAGACTAGCTGCTGTCCGCGACTTCGTCCCCGTGGAATCCCCGATTTTAAAACATTCTTTATCGCTGCTCCACTCCTATTGGCTTAAGCGTGATGATATATAGCCTAAAGCCTTCCTCGATAAATGGTCTATTCAACCCAAAAATAATTTTTCAATTCGAACCAGTAGTTCCTGAGATTAGCGCGTTCAAACAAACAAACTCTTCAGCTTTATAATATTAGTATAGATTTGACAAAAATAATGCCTACGCCCTTTTAGATTTTCTGGCGTTTGACAATCCGTAACGACTGCCTAAGATGTTAGCTGGCACTTATGGCCTAACGTGCTCTCCAAGGCAGGGAGGAGACTTGAAATGGTAAGAAGGACACCCATCCACAGACCGAACTTAGCAAACGTTGCTGAACCTTGAAGATCGACTCGTGCAGCATGTGTAATTTTGCCACGAGCTTCTGCTGAGTCAATTTGTAACCTTTAAAAATATTTAGTTGCTTTAACTGCTTCATATACCAATTATCTATACTAATATTATAAAGCTGAAGAGTTTGTTTGTTTGTTTGTTTGTTTGTTTGAACGCGCTAATCTCAGGAACTACTGATTCGAATTGAAAAATTCTTTTTGGGTTGAATAGACCATTTATCGAGGAAGGCTTTAGGCTATATATCATCACGCTTTAGCCAATAGGAGCGGAGCAGCGATAAAGAATGTTTTAAAATCGGGGATTCCACGGGGACGAAGTCGCGGGCAGCAGCTAGTTAATTTTAATAAAACATTAAGGCACTAACTTTTTCTGCTTTCAAGTTAGAAGTTACACTGAACTATGAAATAAAAGTATAATTGGGTAAGAGTCTGTCTTGCCTCTTTCGTTAATTGAAAAACTATTACGGGAAGTTATTCTTTTATAGCTTTCGGACCCCGAAGACGTTTGAAGTTATACAAAGATACACTGTACTGACGATACCCAATTAGGTAATTAATAATTTTACTCACTCTTGGAGGCGACGTGATAAACTAAAGGGGATGAAATCTACGTGAGGACAACAAAATTATAGAATAACTAACGTACATAAACATACGTAAATATTTAGAACTAGCTTCTGCCAGCGACTTCGTCCGCGTGGAATAGTTACTTTACCCCCGATATTGAAACTCTCAGCCCGATCGGAAAAAAATTGACAAAGTTTCATACAAACGTTCATGCCCTATTTTATCCCCTTGGGGGTAGAATTAATCAAAATCCTTTCTTAGCGGATGCCAACGTCATAACATCTACCTGCATGCCAAATTTCAGCCCGATCCGTTCAGTGGTTGGGCTGTGCATTGATAGATCACTATGTGTGGGTGAAATCTTATTGTATTCATGTATGAGTTTGGTGTTTTTATACCGATTTCTATGATTCTTTTTTTATTGAATAGGTAATAATGTTAACTTTTTTTAATTAGGGATGAGTGAGAGTATTTTAAACGTAAGAGTAAACAAATATAATCAGAAAGCTCCGAACTGCTAAGCTATCGGGAGTTACACGTGTTATTGTGAGTCAACCATAAAAGATAGACATATGCTGTAGTGGGATATTTTTTAGATAATTTTATGTAGAACATTTCCGTCATACATGATTTCTATGTAATTTTAACCATTAAGGCTACACACGCGACGGAAGCTTAAAAAATGGAGTAACTTCTCCCGTTTTCCCAACATTTTTCTTCACTGCTCTGCTCCTATTGATTTTAGCGTGATGAAAAGTATACTATAACCTGCCTAGGAGTATGAAGAATAATTGCACCAAGTTTCGTTAAAATCGGTCGAGTAGTTTTTGTTTCTATAAAGAACACACAGACAGACAGACAAAAAATTTACTGATTGCATTTTTGGCACCAGTATCGATCACTAATCACCCCCTGATAGTTATTTTGAAAATATATTCCTTGTACAGAATTGACCTCTCTACAGATTTATTATAAGTACAGATAGAAGATAATATATAGAGCGAGCTTAGTACCTGTGTTTCCTAAATACTTACCCTCATAATTCACGAAACATGATTGAAAATGGAAGAGTCAGTAGTACTTACGATAGCGAAGTTTAAAGGTCTAGTAGGGTTAGGCAAAAGTCATTTCAAACGACATCTTAGAATGTTCAAAATTACTTAAATTGAGGTATCTCGTATCGTGGCCACTGTCTCTCCGAGAGGTTTATATAGCATGACTCCACCATAAAAACCCAAGGCAGCACGGAGGTTTTCTCCTAGAAGCTATAATATGTTACCGGATAATTGTAAAATGAGTAAGATTATAAAATATCTTGTAAAATCATTTATCGAGAGTTTACAATCTCTCACGATATTTTATAATCTAACGGAGTTTGCCATTTTCCGATAGCAGCTATGACAGATTAAATCGGATGCTTGGTTTAAAAGTAATCTGCCTATATATTAAAACAAATACAACCATTTTTACTATAGTTTACCTTTAGCTCTTAAAATATCAACAGGATTGTTTTTTATTCGTTTCAAATAAACACGGAAATCTTGAGAGATGTCTTTATCACCAAAGATTTTGTATGTTCACGTTCGACAATTCTCCAGTACAATCGGTGCCATATCTTGGTTGGAAACTGGAAAGGTTGGAACTCCTCCGAAACGGCTCGACCGATTTTCGTGAATTTTAGCGTGCATATCGGCTAGGGTGGCGAATCGAACAACATCTATTTTTCATCCCCCTAAAAGTTAAGGGTGGTCCACCCCTAATTTTTTTTTTATGTGGCATAACGACCTTTGCCGGGTCAGCTAGTATATATGTATATATATATGATTTTTGAGTCGCTATCAAACTGGAATAAATGAAGCTAAAGCAAAAAACGACAGCTATCCCTATTCGAGGAAAGTGTGAGAAAGGTCGAACCACAGAATGTGGGATCTGGAAACAGAGAAGAGGACAGTTGATTTGAGAACACGGTGGTGGACAGTTAGCTTAGGACCACCCTATGTAAGTACGGCGGTGGCGGCGCGTGGTATTCCCGTGCGCCCCTCTTTGACGTCGCGGGGGGAGTCAAACACCTTACTCCCTCCACTGACCCGAAGTGCAGAGACGAGCTGGCACCAGCCGGGGATTACGGAAGTCTATGCGACTTCCGTTTCCGCGATCCCCCACGTAGGTGGGAGATGGAATACCAGGGTGGTTTTGGTCAGTAAGAGTCTGACAGACTTCTCCGACCGCCCCAGGGCGGAAGACATGAGACTGCCATGAGGATTTGCCCCCTTCAAAAATAGGAACACCTTAGGTGTGGTCCCCACCGAGGGTGTCTCCACGTTGTTGTCGTGGTGGGACTTGTGTGTCTCAATTATCTTGAATATTTGCCAGTAGATTTACTCATGCTAGGTCAGGCATGAAAGGTTCAAGTGAAAGACCAGACTAAGAGGGATACGCGATTTTTGGACGGTGTGCGTTTCATTGGATGATAGCTTGCTCACTGCTCTCTGGTACGCGCTGCTGCAGACGTGACTCTGAGGGTAGTGAGGAACTGGGCACGAAACCGTTGTGGTAATTATGTCAATCAGCTCATGACATCCAGTCTAGTGTAATGTACAAGCTCGTAAAAGTTTAGGCCTAAAATTTTCCTTCAGTGCTTTGTTTTGCTTTAATTCTCCCGTGTATACTACACGGGAAAATATACCTACTTTTTAGCCAACAGTATGTTTCAAAAACTCATCTATACGTGCCAAGGACCCACTTTTAGTTCGAGATTGCGTTTAGGAAAGTTTTAAAACAAAAGTGTCTGAGCTTAGATAAAATATACAGCGGATTGCTTCGGCGCCGGTCGGTAGGGTCCATAAAGATTCTGAGCTAGCTAATATCTGAGCGTAGTCTGGGCCAGGTGACAATTGTTCTCGACGGGCGGTTTGGTATCAGTATCTAGTTAATTGCTTTGTATGAGACTATCTTACAAGATAGTCTCATACAAAGCAATTCACTAAAATTAACTAAATGATATAACCATATTACCGAAAATGCGGTCTTTATTACAATAAAGACCAGTTATTAATCAGGAGTTTGTACGCATTAGTTTACATGTGCTCTTTGTTCAACTTATTTCAGCAGTCTCGGAAAAATATGAACGAGGTGTCATTTGGTTCGGAATAACGAGGCGATGATTTTTGAAAAATAAACTTCCGCTTGGAAAAAGAAAGTTACTTGCGGTGACTCTTTCGAACAAATTCCGCAACCCTAGTTGGCACTGACCCTATAGGGCCCCGTCTTCTTTGCTGACGGCTCTTTGAGGCGCGCGTGGAACACGACGCGGCGTCGACTCGGGCCTGGTTGCTATCGGACGGCGAGCCACCCATAGCTCGCCATCCGCAGGCCCGCGCCTACGGTGGCCGGGAATCGCCCTGCGTTTCCCGACACGTTGCGGCGGCTGGAGCGTGAGGTTTCCTTCTCTCTTACACGTTCCGCCTCCTCCTTCGCTAGTATTATTACTTCGCAGAAGGAAGTGACCGCTTCCCATGCCTCTTTGCTCCGGACCATGGTTTGAACCAGGGCCGGACGCGAGAGGTCGCCACCGCCGATCACCTCGACAAGCAGAGCAGACCTCCACCGTATGCTCCACCGTGTCCTCTGGGCGATCCACACAGTGTTGACACCCGGACGTGTCCTCTCGCTGGATCCGACACAGGTTCCTCCCGAAACAGCCGTGTCCGGTGAGCACCTGCGTCAGGCGGACTGTGAGGACACCGTGGCGACTCTCCAACCACTCCTCAAAGAGGGGACTTATCGCCTTAATAGTGGCGTCCCTACAGCAAACACCCTGTTTTAATTGCTTCATTACCTATTTCTGTGCACAATGATGAGAGGATGAATGAGAGGTAGGGTACTATGTATCAAATAAATAAATGATAAATAGTACCCTACCTCTTCTTTCACTACCTAATCTTTAGGGCGACACTGTTATAAAGAACCGTAATAACAACTGTTCCGTCGTTGGCCGCACATTAAAAGCTTTCAATAAAACTAAGCTTAATTCCACCATCATTTTCGAGACGTTGTTTATGAGTTTAGTTGTCAAACAACAACATTAACCTGAGGAAAGTTGTGTAAGCAGCAGAATACGAAAATCGGCTCAATTTCCTTAAAACGTTTAAGATAACGTCATATACACTTTCTTCACAAAAATGACTAAGGCCAATGTAGTAGGTAGCAGTGATTTCTTATTAAATTGTTATCAACGAAATAGTACGCTGATAAATTGCGGTCTATCAATCTATTACTAACACATATTCTGAGTCATTCCTTTCACTACGAGTAGACTCTTATTCCTCTATTAAGAGGAATAAGACTTTTATTAAAAAGTTCCGGTTGTCATGACACGAGTGAGTCGAGTGGAGTCGAGGAAGTTCCTTCAAATGACTTAGAATATACATATATTATGTGGTTGTAGAATTTGATGATCATATCAAATATGTAGTTAGCTAAAAAAATTTGATTGGTCCATCGGATAGATTTCCAAAAAAAAACTTTTTACAAAAAAATACAACCGACTTCCACAAAAAATCAAAAAAGTACAAAATAACTTTAATTCGGAACTCGGTGTTTGTGGTTCCTTTTTCGTTTTTTGAACACCGACTTCCGAATTAAAGTTATTTTGTACTTTTTTGATTTTTTGTGGAAGTCGGTTGTATTTTTTTGTAAAAAGTTTTTTTATTTTCACTTTTTAGTGGTACCTACACCCCCTCCCCTCCCCCACCTAAACGAACCAATTACATTGGTGTAAAAAAAATGCACTGCTCCAATGCAGAGTAAACTAAAAGGTCGTCAATGTAGGCAATGTAAATATTTTTTTTAGATTTTTGTTGATTTTTCAAAAACCGCTTGTTCGATTTCGATAAAATTTTCATGGGACCATTTGGGAAGTATACCCTTTCCAACAAAAAAAGAATTTTTCAAATCGGTTGGCAAGCGACGGAGTTATGCGCGAACAAACATAAAAAAAAAAAAAATACAAACATCCGAATTGAGAACCTCCTCCTTTTTTAGAAGTCGGTTAAAAATATTGGACACGTATTTTTTCTTTTTTCACGTAAACAAAAAATGAAGATGATACAGTGCGTTGAAAACTCGCCATAATTAGAACAATCAGTTTCAGCGCAAGACGTTCATGAGGTGATGGTGACACGAAGCTTGAGTGCTGCTTCCATCTTTAATTTTATCATACTTTTCTAATTGTAATAAAAACGGTTTATCTATGATAAAATATATGATTACTTACCACAATCATATTATTGTCGTACAATAAACAAATGAATAAAATGTTTTTCTAGTTGTTTGGACCATTTTCATATTGATAAGCATTGTTTGGTAATTTTGAAAAAAAAATAAATTATGTTACACACTCACGACGAAACGTCACAACCACGACGAATCACCAGCACGAATTCGATCAATCAATGATTGTATGTATGTATGTCAATTACAGAGACGCACAAAATGTGACGTTATGTGCGTGTTCGGTGACCGGTGTCCTATAAAATCTACTAAACTATGATTTTCGATGTGATTGACTGGCAACGCGAAGTGAGCATGAATGGCGTGTGTACACTTACCTTAACATTTAAAGTCCAATGTGACCAGTATAATCTCTATCGCCCTCGATACCTTTTAAATTAATATCCAACGCATGACAAATAGTAGTTTCCATCACAAACAAATGTTCAAAACGATAATTTTACAAAAGTATTAAAAAATAAATCTCCCACGATATTAGTGCTGTTTCGTGATAGTTTTAGATTTTCTGCTAAATTATGTTTTTGCTATGCTAAAATAAAGGATAAAATATATTAATGTAACTGACGACAATTTCTCATTGCTTCAGCTGGGATTAAAGCTGAAAAATGAAAGTCGTTGCGGTTGCGATATTAATGTATTCGTGGAGAACTTTCTAGTTAACTAATTATTCTTGTATTTTATGGAATTGTTATTCGTTGATGCCTTTTTTATGGAGTTTAATTGAATTATAATAAGCGTTGAATGCCGTGTTAGTTACCGGTTCACCAATGGACATTCGACTGCATTAAAATGAAAAAAAAAAACAGAAATGTAATGGCCTGCTGATTTTTTTTTATTGAATTGATTCAGATGCTTTCCTGTTTTGTATGTTCCGTAGCAAATTGACAAAAACCTTTTATTATTGACCTGTCCCTTTTTCATCTAAACGACTGTATTTTACTAGGAAGCACTATACATATATGTAGATAGATAGGCAAAGAAGACGAATTTAATGTTGGCCGATCATCTCTAAAATTATAACGTACTCTATGGAGAATGCCCAACTTTAGCCCTGAAACGGCAAACAATAAACATATGTATGATTGTGAAAATAAAAACCAATTTACATCTTAAAATTCAGGATTGTTATTAATTTTATTTTTATTTTATTAATTAATACCTACCAATTCTTTAACCATTTTATTATTTAATCAGCATATTATCATTTCCGTATGCATTCATACGTGCACGCAGGGTCGAAATGTGTATGGTCGGAGGGCATTCCCCTTTATTAGAAAGATTAGTACCTACAAGCATTTCCCGATGGCTTTACCCATCTGTGCATCTAATATTTTACGTAATATTATTTTTCAAGAAAAACAGGGAGACACAATTTTTATATATTCACCTCCCGCAACCCAAGTATTCTTGTATTATTTTCCAAGGTGGCGTCCAAAAACTCTCCTCTGTCTGATTTGAATTTAAAATACACTCGGGGAACAATAAGACGCTCATCATTTTTCTCCCACGGCCTCAAAATTTGCATCTATCCATCATAAAAAGCTATCGAAGTGTTTCGGTTGGCTTTATTCATGCCCCAGATAAATGTGCATGAATAGGTATGTAAAGTTGTACTGTCAAAAATAATTACATCATTAAAATATGCCCGTTGCTCATTACCGGCATCCCGCTTACTGGGAATCAGCGAGACAAAATGTATTCCCAATTAATAATTTTCACAACGAACATTTTCATAATAGAGTCAACTCGTGAAATAAAAGGACTTTACTTGCCAAATATTCGTATGCGGATAAATCGGTTATAAATCTCGCTTTAGGGTTGCCGAAGAAAACTATCTTGCTGTTAACGTTTTATTTATGGCTCTAGGCTGAACAGAAACATAATTTCTCCATAACTTCAGAAAAATCATTTCAGTTTTATACTTTAAAAGCAACCGGAGGTCTGTTACGATGTATAAAAATAAGGTTCATCTGACCCATTTGATCGAAATCAATATTTTTTACATAGAATAATAAAACCCAAGGACCGAGAGATCGTATTGCTAAACGACCCCTGTAATATTGAAATGATTATGACTGAGATTAAAGTATGCACTGCTCTAAAATTGGCACCCTAAATCAGCAATTTCACATCAATTAACCACGGCAGGGCTACAAAATGATTATGCTAATACACCAGGCAGGCAATTGCTTCCACGTTGCTTCTGCCGCTGTAATTAAAGTTCATCAGGCATTCGCGACGCGTCTTCAAGTCGCTTGTATATTGCTTTGGCTGCAAACCTACTACTTAAAATAGACCCTCATTATTTCTTTGTGCTACCCCTCGGTGGCCATGTTGGTAGAGCAGTGCGAGGGGAGGGGTGTCCGTCACTACAATGGCTCCTACCTGTTTGCGGTAACAGAGGCGCTGCGTTGGCCTAACTACCGTCATAAATTGTGCAAGTGGCGAAGCGGTTGGGAGTTTTTCGTAGCAAGTCTTTAGAGAGCACTCAAGGGAACGGTTCCAGCGAAGATTTCTTGCGTGAATTAAGCCAGCGCTACACGTTTGGGAATTTGCTTTCTGTACTACTAATGCTGATGCAGGTACTAGGCAACTAGGCACGAGCTCAACAGTTAAGTGCCGCATTTGTGCTCGCTATACGTTCTATATGCAGTTATAAATGTTGATTGCTCATGTTCAATGGAATTTAATTGCAGCGCCGTTGCTTTTGCAAGATAATAAGAGTAAGCACCCACACAAATAGGTAGGAGCATTACTAATAAAACAGGGGCGAAATATTTAATAGAAAGTACGTGAACAATATGAGTAAATTGTTCTCGGCTCATTGGTGCAGCATTATGCATTTGATGTGGCGCCAGGCGTCGGATCTGGGCCGGAACAGTGTCTCAAGACAACGAGCTTCATAATGAGACGGCCCGGCAGATTGCTGCCTCAGTACTCCTGGCTCAGTACCCCGGCTCGGGGGAAATTAAGACAGTTTATTTAGACATATCTACATATATCAAGGGACTGAAAATGCGCGTGTTACGTAAAATATTGGATTATGCAAAGCGTTTGTTATTCAAATTTTTGGGATAATCGGAATAAATGGGAAATAAAGAGCTTGAGGCTTACCGTACTTGGAAGATTATGAAACCATCTATTTAATATGTGACACAAGTTTATTTTTCTTCTACAAGAAACAGGATACTCGTTTATTATTTATTCTTTATAAACAATGCTGCCGTGGAAGCTTTTCTTTGTTTAAACAGTTTAATATTATTAATTAACAGTTCTTGTTAGACCTTCTTTACTTAAGTGATTGCTACTAATACCGACCAACTGTATGTATGAATAAATATGAAGTTTGTTTTGATGTTTACCTTCCCTTACATATTTATTTTCTTTAGATATAAAAAATATTTGAATACGAACACATAACATAGTCTGCAATGCTCACAAAAGCATATTTTGTTTTGAAAATTCCAACCAGCAGACTCTATTCAGAACTATGAAAAACCGGTCAAAAAAAAAAAAACAAAACATGCCGAGTGTTTTCACGTCGGCATAACATCCATCAGAGGAGCTACGTGGCAAATAGCTGACAATATCGATTACAAAAGAGAAAAATATTATTTATAAGACTTTTCTACTTGAGTCTTTGCATTTTCTTCATGTTTGTTTCAGTTTTTCAACAAGGATTAATATTAGTAGCAAGCATTTACGTTGAGAAATACGATGAAAAAGTTACAAGAACTTAGTTTACGGATTATGTGCAAAACATGGCTATATCAATAACAGTCTAGAAAAAATAATGTCTCAGATATTTGTTACAATGATAAACTAGCATTTTCTCGCAAACTAACAAAACTGAATAAAATTCGCCGCTATTGGACTAAAATTAACTTGTTATACGAACCACTAAATCTTAAACCTTTTTAGCCTTATTACATTAAGGTATAACTGATCTCTACAGCTTTCGTTAATTTATTTTTCTAGTAATTAGTTTTATTTTATTTTTTGTTTACTATTTTGTTTTGTGCGAGTCCCAAATAAACATTTTCCTTTCTTTCACTAAGAACGGTCAGATAACTCGTATAGACAAGAACATTTACATGCAATTACGTACGATTCACTCTTATGAATATAAAAGAAGACCACCTAACTTTTCCCATTTCATTCGTTAACACTACTCGCACACATACAGTACGTTCTCGTGTGTGCCCGAGCACTTACTTTCGTGAAGGCTTCCATCCACGGCACTAGCAATTTTGATGCTTATGACCTAATAAAACACCTATTGGTCTCACGCGACCAGTAATGCACGACCTACAGACGTATCGATCGCTGAACTACGAACTATTCCACAGAACTTATGTGACCATTGGCGTCGCTAAGAATAATTTTCCTATTCAAAGAAGCCCAAGCAACAGTTTTTACGACTTGATGAGGAGGGAAAAGTCATCTGTATAAAGTAAAAGCAAGGCTACAGATCGCTCCCTCCCTCATCGCACTAATTGCGAGATTTGCAGGAGATATTTTTTTGCTGAAACTTTAAAAAAATCCATAAACTGTCGGACTAAGAAAAACTAAAGCTGTCTGGCTGCTCGCTTGTCAACTGAAGGGAAATGGCTTATAGTACGGCTCTTGAGAAAATGAAAATTGCTGTTTGCTAGGAGTTTGTAAAACTGAGTATGTAAAGACTGTACTTAGTGGTGTTTTGTAGTTTCTGCCTAAACTCATTAAAAAGGCGCGTCCTTATGAAATCTATACTTATAATAAAACTGTAGAGAGGTCAATTCTGTACATTGAATATGTATTCAAAATTAATATTGGAGGATGACTGGTGATCGATACTGATGCCAAAAATGCGACAACTAGTCCGATTAAAAAAAATATTTTAGTGTTAGATAGCCCATTTATAAACTATATATCATCACGCTAAGACCAATAGGACCGGAGCAGTCTTGAAAAATATTATACAAACGAAGATGCGCGGGTCATCTAGTAGTTCTATAAAACCAGTTCCGTAGCTGGTATGAGCTTATTGATATGAGGATGTGTAGGTATGAGATAGATAGGACAGATATGAAGGTATTGCCATATGCAAAAGATGTATAAAATACGATTTTAATTAAACTTTTCCCGAAAAAACGGTGATAAACAAAGTTATCAATTTATATGAAACTGTGCGCAACAATATATTTTAACTATTTTGTTCACTTTCAAGCAGGAGGTTTTCAAAATTAATTAAAAAACTACGTACATGTCTTTGTTATCTTATTTTTATTATTGACTTGCTTTTTCCACTCATCTATTGCCCGGCCCATACCTACTAACTTATTACCACTTTTAGGTATAATGTTGATTAATAAAATGGAGACACTTGATAATGTACGAGATTTTTAGTGAAATTCGTTGTATCTTATCAATAAAAATATAAAAAAATATAAAAAATATTTTTTAAATTATAAATAAACCTAATCTATTTCAGTAACCAAATTTATTATTGTTTAAGATGGTTATAATGTTCATAAATATTTTAAAATACAATATTAGATTGATTAGTATGATATAATATTATTATATTTTCGCGTATCCTTCGATTTCTGGTTCAAACAAGTGATATTACGAACTTTTTTACTGTTGTATTGTATTTTCAAACATTAAATTGTAAAAGACACTTTAAGTCGTGTAAATAGATTATTTAATATTTACATCGTTTAGTGCAAAGCCGCCTAACAATTTTAAAGGTAGTTTACATCCCTTGCCGGCGAGCCACTTAGTTAATAAAACTTGCATTTACTTACTATTATTACATTGGTATAATATAATGCTGAACTTTAAATATGTCGTCCTTTTATATTAATCTAAAAATTATATCAATGAAACTATTAAAATTTTACATTATTGTGCGACTAATCTGTGGTGTATGTGTGGGAGTGGGGTACGGTGAGCGTTTTCATAAAGCTGAATCCGAGAATTAAAAAAACCTTTTCACAGATTATATTGATCCAAATTCAGCGAAGGCAGTTCATAAATACTTGATTGTGCCTGCTCAAAAACACTTCAAAGTTAAAGCAATAAAATGCTTTACTCTCTTATTTTAAACGTTTCATCGAACTGCAGTGCTATTCTGTAAGAACTCACGTGCGAATTCGATTCATATCTTATTTTCGATTACACTTCGTAACTCACCTGAAGTGAAAAGTATTTGATATTCTGACTGTCAAGTTAAGTTCGCTTTACCTATGTTCTCACTTAGTGGCGCTAGTGTAGTTTTCATCAAGTTACAGAATACCAAATACAGTTTTCACCGCAGAATCAGAAGTGAGAACTGGAGTGAGTTCTTACAGAATAGCATAGCTGTTTGTTTTTCGACATTAATTTAAGTATAAAGCGAAACAAAATAGTCACGACAATGTCGCGCGATTCGCACTCAATACGCCTGCAGACGACGTTGAACGATTTACGAAGTCCCTGCTGATTAATATGGATCTCATCGATCGTTTGGAATAATGCCCGTCGCTGCCTGCCGATAAACGCCTATTAACTCTATTATTTATCAACATTTTTCCCTTTAACCAGTGGGATTTTGGGCTATTTATTTGAATATGAATTGGAAAATTGGTATTGTGTGAACGTGCTGGTCGTTTTTTTTTTTGTTATAGCTGAGTATGGTCTGCTGGCGTTGTTTGAGTAAGATACCTACAGAGATCGTTGTTAATATTATTAGACTTCTGAGATTTTATTACGCATCAATATTTGAACGAATTTAGACGAACATTTGCAGACGTCTAGATCATATTCTGTATTAGCACGATACTATTTCAGTCTTCCACGTCCTTGTGATAATTAACCACATTCACGCCAGGAAAGCTTCTATAGAAGCTATATTAATAATTTGTATATTTTACCGGAAAATAAAAAAAACGCCGTAAGATTGTAAAATATCGCGTGACAACTATGTTTTCTTAATAAGACGGATATATTGTAAACTATTTAATTTGGATGGGATTTATCACTACAAAACGTTTTTCATTCCTTTCAGAAATTATAAACTTTGAATTTATTTTGATTATAATCCGTGAACCTAATAGACTGGCGGCATTACCACGTTGTATAGCAATACTTATCCTCTGTCCGAAGTAAAAGCCAACCCTTGGATGACGCGAAGTGTCAAGTAAACGTTTAGTAATCTGTTTAGTAAGTTCTTTAAATAACGCATGAGCACTCGGACCCCACAAATTTGATTTTAAATTTAATCAGCATTATTTTACTAAACTTGCTGTAGGTATCCCGACACCGTATGAAATACAAACAGCACGAAGAAAAAGTTAAATAGACTAGATGTGGTGCAAGGCATCGAGTTAAAAGGAAATGAACGTTGAAAGTAAGTATAAACTTGTTTTAACCCAGTTTACGGCGTCATTTTCGTTTTTCCATTAGCACGAAAATCTTTCAGAATTTTCGTAATTTTTTACAACAGTCACATTTTTTCTTACTTAATTGCTCAATCAATTCTTTAATAAACAAATTCGTGAACCAATCATCGTCTAAGTACAGCAGCCGTAACGTAAATCAAGGAACCAGACTTCATTAATGAGCATTTTAATTAAACAATTCTTACAATGAAAATTTTTAAACAAACAAAAGAAAGCGGGCAATAGCCGGCTAATGAAGTGGCGGAAATTAATTAATAAAGACTCAAATGAAAATCTGAGTAAACAAGGCCAGTTTGTTTATTTCTACAACAATCATAAATAAGGTTGTCGTGGTTTTAGGGTGGGTACAGGTTTGTGCAAATGTCATTGTTTTATCTTAAAGAAATCAACTTATACTTCGTGCGCAATGTCACCGCTTTATTGCAAATACCGTAAAGTTTATGATGTCTTTTTTTCTGGATGGGAAATCATCAAATGACTTCTCCCACTCTGGGTGGAGCGGAAGGGAGTGTCAAACTCTTACTGACCAACCTAACCCACCCGTGATCCTTCTTGTGCCCTTTACGTTCCAGGGCCGCGGTGACTCTTTCGAACAAATTCCGCAACCCTAGCAGGCAATGACCCTATGGGGCCCCGTCTTCGTTGCTGACAGCTCTTTGTGGCGCGCGTGGAACACGACGCGCCGTTTCGACCCGGGCCTGGTTGCTATCGGACGTCTAGCCACCCATAGCTCGCCGTCCGCAGGCCCACGCCTACGTTGGCCAAGTTTATGATACCTTAATCTCGCGAGACTGCAACACTTTTGATAAAACTGGTCATAAAAAAATATTAGAATTTTATTTGAAACAAATTGCATGAAGAATATCCGTGTCTTTCATAGTTTTTTCCCCGACTCAAAATGCAATACTTTTCAAGCCTTCAGATGCAGCAGAACTAAATAAAAGCCACCATTAGAAATTAAAAAAAATCTTTCAATGAGCTAATCTATACTAATATTATAAAGCTGAAGAGTTTGTTTGTTTGTTTGAACGCGCTAATCTCAGGAACTACTGGTTCGAATTGAAAAATTATTCTTGGGTTGAATAGACCATTTATCGAGGAAGGCTTTAGGCTATATATCATCACGCTTAAGCCAATAGGAGCGGAGCAGCGATAAAGAATGTTTTAAAATCGGGGATTCCACGGGGACGAAGTCGCGGGCAGCAGCTAGTGATTTGTAAACGGCGAAATTCCTTGCCTTTTTTACTATTTCAAAATACAAGTCATCTAGACTTTTGACAAGATTAAATATAGGGTAGGATATCTATTTGTTATTATTAGGTGTATTGTGTGTGTTTTTTCTTATTAATTATGTTTGACACCAGGACAGTACATCCAGGGTAGCTAGGCTTCAAAATCAGAGCACTCACTGCCAGACAAGCTCATGGAATTACGCCTCCGCGCTCCGCTGGCACGGCAACGTCATGAGAAGACCTGATGAACACATGACAAAAAAAAAATTTCCGCTTGACTCAGGACCAAAAAACACGCCGTAAAACCCAAGTAGCATGAATTTCAGTTTTAAGAAAGACCTTGCCACAGATAGTATAGAGTCACTGACAACCCAGAGACGACATCTCTGGAAAAGAAGAATTACGAGAGCCGACCACAATTAGAATTGGGACGAAGCCTGTAGAAGATTATCTGTTACACAAATGTAAATTCAAATGATTTTTTACCGTGATATTCATTTCTATCCTGTTTTACTTTTGAAGTAAAATGCCTGGTCGCCCTATTATAAAAGGTCACACTACAGTTAGATTTTCTTTTGCAAGACTAATTTTCCCGTGATTTTCAGAATTAACCAACTTAGTAGTAATTAAAATCTGTAAGACTTATTTTTTTTGCTTTAGAAGAGAGCAGAAGAAAATATCCAAAATATTAAGTTTACTTGTGAACAAGGGAATCGGCACCGTTGTCTAAGTTCGTACTACATAGGCGGCAGTGTACAGGCCGCTGCAACGCTCACCGTCTGCAAATTGAATTTCTAAGTTATTCCCCAAGTTCTGAAGGCACGAATGAAGTGAGCTCGTTCTCAGTTGTTGTTTCCCCGACTTGGGACCCGATGATTGGAGCCGAGGGCACGAACGAGTTCGGTTAAGAGCAACTTCTCGCTTTCCAACACTCTGCTCAGATCGCCGTCGACCGGCATAGCAAGTAGACATCGATTATTTTATTGCTGTTAAGGTTGTTCCATACGTGACACGTTTGAGACGCGTCTCTCGAGAATATTCAGATTCATTTAGAGAAATATTCCGTTTTATATTCATGGAATTCAAAATCTAATAATCGGTTATCTCGCATGCGTTGTTGCCTTTTGCTTCGCAATTTTTCGTTGGATGGGAAGGCGAGGATAGGATACATGAGGTCAACTTTTGTAAGCGGAATGATTTCCAAAAAAAAAGCTTTGCCCTTTACGGGTTTGCAACCGTATCCTACGAAAACAAGTATGTCTGATAACTACGTACGTAATACGTATATGTTACTAATATAGACTAAGTACATACATATATTAGCGCGTTGTAAACGGGATGGGGTGTAATGCGAATTCATTAGCATGTAAACTGTCGCCTTGTGATACTCTTGGCGTATCATCGTTTGACAGGCGCACCGACGCGCAGAAGGGCCGGGTGAGCGACGGCGGCGGGCCGGGCGTTCGCTCCGCGGTTTGAACAAAGCGACATAAGTGATTCCGTGTTCGAACCCTGATGCGATGCCCTTGAGAGATAACTCGTTCATTTTGAAAGCAGATTGAACCGATTCTCCTGTTCAAGACATGAATTTAAAATGCTCGATTTAAAATTCAGTTTCGTTCCTGTAACAAACCCAACTTTTTTTTTTTAAATCTGTACCCCTGCAACAAACGTGATTACATTTTTAATTAGATTCCTTTTTTCAACATTTGAAGCGGCCAAGCACCCGTGGCTTGCGTGTACACTCCGCATTAACACGCCAACTCCCATACCGCGTTACTCTACGATAATTGCTATTATTAACTGTTTAAACGACAGCCAACTTTAAACCTTATTATAACATCAGAAAAGTTGCAATTTGACATTGTAAACTTAGATTGTTTTAGTTTTTATTTCACATTTGAGCTTGTATTACTATTTCATAACGCCCGTCTTTAGGGATTAATCCATCCATCTCCACGTGAGGTTTACTTTAGCTTAATTAGATTGAGGATATTCATTCAATTACAGAAATTGATTGCTTACCTCATAACAAGCAGAATGAATTAAAATAGGTATACAACTTTTTATGAAGATAAATCTTCGGTTTAGCCTTTTGTATGTAATAGTTTAGGTATTAAGAAAAATATATGTACATACACATGTGTGGGATATTCATGAAAATATTTTTGTTCCTTAAATGAAAATACAAGATGATGTTGAAATAAAATTAAAGGTTTCAGAATATAATCATGTTAGGTACCTATACGACCGTATAATATCAAAAAGTTATTGGTCCGTAAGATATTCAAACCAGAGATTAGCAAGTTTCGGTAGCAGCCATCACATTACTCTCAGATAATTTGCGTCCTTAATAGTTTTCATATTCACCGATGCATTAAAAAGAGATCAATATGTGAACAAAAAACTTGTACTGTGAGGGATAATGTTATTTATCATTCTTATATTATCATGTGAAAGGAGGCTCATTCATCATTATCTTATTGACTTTTCTTTAAGGATAAGAAGCGTAGAGGGTAAAAAGGGTTTTTTTAAGTAACAAAGACTGACTACGCAGTACATACGTATGCTTGTTAACAAAACATCCACAACGTGCCAGCCATCACGATTTCATTGTGAGAGAGAGATACAGCTATATAAGATGAGTAGCTCTATCTCTTTTTTACAATGGAGTCATGATGGCAATAACACGTCATAGTATACGAGTATGGGCAGAAAGTTTAATTTCATAAAATGTATTACTTACCCCTACCTCGATGGCTCTAAAGTAAAACAATATTAACGCTGATTTCAAACCGGAACATAGTTTAGGTTTCAAATGTTGTGGCGGCATCCATTGTGTAAACTTTTACATTGTAAACTAAATCATACACCCTAACAAATATTATAGTACTTAGCTTTGTTTGACTAACAAAAGCTTTCACCGCGGTGAGTTCAGAAGGTATTGAATTACCTAATCGAATGACCCTTTTTATCATTGATGGCATTTTTAGTTACTGACTAAAGAAAAAATGGATAAGATTGTCCAAGTTTACGTTTTTAGTTTGCTAAAGTTTGGAGGCAGGTAGGTGCTATTCCTCGTGTTGGTAATGGAAAGAAGATGTAGAAGTAACATAGAGCATAAACAGCGTTTACCCGCCCGTTGCTCTTTCAGCGAAATGAAAGTTTTAAGCATAATAATTTTGCTTTCAACGCGTAAGACTGAAATACCTTTTTTTTATGCAAGTAAAATAAAAACTTTCAACATGTTTCACATGCAGGAAGCAAATGTCCGTGAGTGCATAAAATGTGAGTTACGAGACAACAGATTTATGAGGTCCAGCAACAGTTCGTCATCAGTCATCGTGATGTGTTTATCACTGTGGCAGCAGACGCTGGTACTTGCATAAGTTACGTAATGCTGGGTCGTAGGTGAGGCCAGTTATCCTGGCAGGACGGCATAAATCGAGCGTGCGTCCGCTAAACGTGCACTGAGCAACAGTGACAGCACAATGTTCGCTTATCTTAATTGCCTTCCCAGATACGATCGGGGAATTTATCTGCGGCGCCGCCAGAATAAGTACGGCACTTTTTAGCGGCCCGCGCGGTAAAAAGTTTAATGATAGTGCCGCAGCTATCTGCGACAGTTGCTCTTTATTTTTCACAATTAAAATAAATGCTACTTCCAGTTGTTTTGTATCAAATAAAGCGACGTGCTGAAGATTTGTATTGTCCGTAAGCAAAGATTTCCAGAAGAAATAGTTTTTCATAATCTCAAGGTTGAGGAAAATGAAGGCTGTTTTCCCCTTTGTGAGCCTTTTGTGGTATAACAGTCCATGAACAGGATACGTTATTGGTTTTTAAACGGTAACGACGCGTCCCACCATACTCCATAAACAGAATATAAAGCCACCTACGGTTACGTAAAGGTACAAAGTTTGGATGTCATTAGGAAAACACTCTATTTAATGAAAATACGAAATTCTAAAGTCAAAAGGTCTGAATGCCAAAGATATTTATTAAAATTCAGCTGGCTGGGGAAGTATTTTCAATCACGCCAGTTTATTGTTTCTCTATTGTCTCGCAAGCGGCTGATTTAACAGACTAACTGAATGAATAATGCATGGCACAATGAACTGCCAAAATCCAATCTGAATCCATTTTCAGAATCTTTGGATCCGATAAATATGAATGTTTTGGGCTCAGTAAGGAATAACTAGACTAACCTGCTTCTAAATCAATCAAACGTTTATTTTATATTCATCTCAACTTATACAGTATCTTTATATTAAAGTTTATTTTCCTCTTAATCATAACGATAATACTATAGAACCTAACAACTATTTTTGTAAACAATTGTCTTCCATGATGACTTCGATTCGTATATTCCATCGCTTTTAATACCATTGCTTGCCTATTCAACAAAATAACAATGAAATAAATGTTTTACAATCAAGTCGGCCCAGTAAATAAATCAAGTAACAGCTGAAACTTAACTTACGCGAGATATCAAAATCTTGGTTAGAACAACACCGCTATACAAACTTAGTTTTCAGAAGCTTTTAGAAATAATCTTAAGGAAATCGCTAACATTAAACCACTTGTATTAGCTTAAGTTGTTCTATTATAGACTAAATTATCTCTTCTTTGAACAATCTACGAACTAAACTTGGGAATAGATAACTGCTTACTGACCAAATTCTGGGAAGAGTGGGATGGTAGAGCTCAGTGTTTACTATGTAATCGGCAAGTTTGCGGAACAGTAACTGCATTAATTCAGCTATATTGAGATAGTATACTATTACGATACTATTCTATTACTGGGCTCTTAAACATTGAACAGCATTGATTAGCACGTTAGCTCACTGCATGAAACTAGTTTCACGATTTGTTTTTTTTTTTTTTTTGCAGATTTGGTATGTTGTGTAATGCTGTTTCAAATCCATTTCAAAACATCAGATAGAAACCTTCTAGGGTGTTCCCCACGGGGAAAAAAGTCACGGGTGTCAAAAGTTGCACATATATCTACTGAAAATATAAAGTTAATGTCGAAAGGGCGTAGAAGAAACACTGTGACACGTGTGCGGTGACAACTCGTTACCAAGAAAATTAAAAGAAAACTTTTTAATTATAGTAATTATTTTAACGTTCAAGTTAAAAGTAAAAAGAAAAGAATTCATATGGCGAGGTAAAAAAACAAAGGCAGTAATTTTATAAGAATGTAGTGTCAACGCATACAGAACAGTGGTTTAATACCATTTTACAATTCGGATGAATATATTTAATAGGTGAAAGGCAAATAGTCGTTAACTGGCCAGTTGGCACAGTCCAATGCAGGCTCCGTTAATTCCAGGGGCGGTCACGGAGCCGGTAAATGTGTCATGTTAATAGCTCCCCGTTAAAATATCGCACGTTCTCATTTTATGATATTCCAATTTTATAGCTAGATGAGAAGATGGTAAATTTTGACGCAGAGCTCCTGGAGTATATCGGTAGTGTCTACAGTAAGATGTTGACCGTACACTGCGGGACAGAATGAGATTTCGGCTGAATGTGTGGGAGCAATAGCGTGGCATTTACACAACTCTCTTTATACAACTCTAGTAAGGAAATAAACCTGCTACGTCCTAATTTGTGCAGGTATATATTTACTGGAAGTTAATTGTACCCATCATCTTGTTGATTTTGTAGTCGTTGTTTTGGTTTTTTTTTAGAATGAAATATAACACTACTAACTCCGAATAATATTTGTATAAGGAGAATCCTCTATCGGAGTCGATACCTATATTTAGACGTTAATCCGGTAATCAGGTGCACTCGATACATTTACTCTAATACCGGTAGACGATAAGATATTTTACGGTCCACTAAATGCAGTGAACACGACCGAATGTCCTAAAATAGATATTTAATCATGAATATCGACGTTCAAAATCCGCACCCGAGGCAATGGCGATAATGGTTATGAATAAAAATTTATAGGCTTCGAAATAGCCTTCTATTCTGTAAAGCTTCATCTCAATTAAAATCCTATTATCTACTCAAAATGGTGGCGCCATGTGCTGGGAAGTGCTGCTATAAGTATTATTAACAGAGAATTATCAGGCCGCCCGTCGATAACTTTCTTTGGCCAGAAGTGTAACTATTTAAAACAATTTTGCGAAGTTTTGCCGTGTAAAGTTTTTCCCTGTTGAGGATTGTTCGGAAAACAAAGTGGTTTAGCTCTTTAAAGTGTAAAGTGAGGCTGCTGCGATGAGAGATTGATGTTTCGTTGGACTGGCAGTTATTGCACTGGGCTTTCTCCTTCTTCGTAGACAAGTTTAAAACTCTATGTAGGTACCAAAAAAACTAACCTGTCATAATTTTTCATCTATATTCATATCATTATAAATGTGCAAGTTACTTTGTCTGTTTGTTTCGTTTTTAAATCGAAGCTGCTAAACACATCTTAATGAAAAAACATGGATAAAGCTTTTTTTTTTCTGGATAGGAAATCATCAAATAACTTATCCCGCTCTGGGCGGAGCGGAGCGGAGTGTCAGACTCTTACTTACCGTGATCCTTCTTGTGCCCTTTACGTTCCAGGGCCGCGGTGACTCTTTCGAACAAATTCCACAACAACATGGATAAAGCCTTTTTACCCCCGATCACTACACTAACAGTGCATTAGCTTTTGACATTTTATAATAATGTGAAAATTTTGAAATAAAGAGAAGCTTGATAAAACACACACATATATCTATACATATACGTTAGTTGAGTTTATTCGTTACATACAAAAATAAAAATCTTACCTCTTTATAATATTAAGTATTGACTACGATTGCACCTCTTTCAGAATTACTTTACTTAATCATGTCTGTATCAACTTTAATTGTGGGTTCCATTTATTACTCAAAGTAATGAACAAAGGCCCATTACACGATTATTATGTTCTTCACGCAAATCATTTTTTTCATTCAACAAACCTCTAATAGCGCGTAATTAAGCTTTAGTGTAAGGACTGTAAGGATATTTAGTGCTTTGCTAGATCTTTAGGCTACCCTCGTTAAGAAGCTTTTCTCACAAGCAAAATTTTACTTAAAAATTAGGTAATTCATCAAATAAAGCCTAGCAACATTATTTTATGTTATCATGTTTGGGTAGCTTACAGCTATTAATACAAAAGTAACAGTAAGGTAATGTTTTATGTAAAATTATAATTGGGAAATAGAATATTTTTTCTGTGCGTTAGGTATAATTACCGGTAAACCACTGTATAATTTTAAAGGGCAAAAATAACCCTTAATGAAAATATAATTTAATACAACACGGTGATCTCGCAGTCGTATTTTGAGCCACATATGCCTATATGAATTACATTCGTTTTAGTCATCGATGTCACACTAAAAAGAACCGACCATACTACTTCCAAAAAATTATACTCAATACGTTTTCCACTGCCACCCAATTTTAACAAGGTTATCCTCTAAAGTTTTTGTGGCCATGAAGCTAATAACTTGGCAGAGGTTTGAACGATTTGTCCAAAAACACAAGGCTTTTTAGTTCTGAAAGGCGCTGTCTCAGACCCGAGTTTTTGGAGGTCAGGGTCACAAATGCGCAGCCCGCGGTCGTGCCAAATAACGTCTGTGGACCGCCTTTGCTTGCCAAATACCTACATAGTCTTAAAAACTGCACTCGGACTAACGGTAGATGTGTCATGTTTGAAAGCTTAGGAGCACTTTATTTAAAAACTCTTTGTTAATAAAAGGCAAAATTGAAAATTTTGAAAAAACCCACGACGGTAAAAACATAATTGAAAATGAAAAAGAATTAAATAATTAATAGAATATCCGTCAGGGCTGCCATTCAATGAGCTAGTTTGCAGATAGTGATGACAGCCCCCGTCGGATATTCTTAGGTTACATTAATTTTGTAAGTCGGGGGTTTTTATTAATTATTTAATTCTTTTTTATTTTCAATTATGTTTTTACCGTCGTGGGTTTTTTCAAAATTTTCAATTTTGCCTTTTATTTCAAACTTTTTAGAGAGAATTGTATTATGAACCAGCAGCGCTCCCTGGTGAGTTGTCACCGTAACACCTATCCAAGAACATGCACCAATCAAACCCGAACACATCATTGAAAACTACATCAAAATAGGAGAAGTTTTGTTTTTTTTGCATAAACATGTTTACTGCAGCGCCCCCTGGTGAGTTGTCACCGTAACACATATCTAAGAACAAACACCAATCAAACCTTAACCCACCACTGAAAACTGCATCAAAATTGGAATAGCAGTTTTGAAGATAAATGGCAACATTGGTTTGCCCAAATATCCCTGACTGCAGCGCCCCCTGTTGAGTTGTCACCATAACACCTGTCTAAGAACATGCACTAATCAAGTCCGAACCCATCACTGAAAACCGCATGAAAATCGGACTAGTAGTACTGGAGATAAATGGGAACATTGGTTTGCACAAACAAACAAACATCCTCTCACCCCAAACGCATACACTGTCTCCGTTCCGTCGTGGGAAAAAAGTCTTTGTGCTTTCAGTGAAGAAAAAAATAGTTTTAATTGTTACTGATATACTAAACTTATATATGATAAGATAAACTTTGTACTATCTTCAACACATAATATCTTCAAATCATATCGTTAATGATTTACATTAACGATATGATTTGAAGATATTATGTTAAGGACGAAACATAATGCTCGCCGTGACTGTGACACTAAGTCTAACCACTCAGCATGTTGTAGAGCCATGGGAGACCATAGCACGTCGCTGATTTTCACCCTAACTGATAAGCGTACCAGAAGTCTAAAGTGCAGATTAAACACATAAAATTACACGTTTCGCGGCAGCGCATATCACTGTCTTATGTTGTTTACTTATTTACACGTTTGCATGCTTGTTTACGATAGTGTACTAAGTGTCAAATAAATCTAAGTGCTATTGATTTGCTGGTAGCTTTTTAAAGAAGGAAACTGCAAAGCAAAGAATTGCAGATTCATATTCCTTAATGTTCCTATGGAGTGGAGTGGGTGAAAGTGGCGGGTGGAGTGTTAATTATATTTGCCTAACTGTTAAAAATATGTTCTATTTGAAGAGCTAAATTAGATCAACTTGTACACAATAAAAAAACACGACGTGCCATTGTCGCGTCGCACCTGCCACAGTTGAAAGCTTATAAAAAACGAAAAAAAAAGAGACATCAAAAATTTACTCAAGAATAAGACCCTACACCCTAATAATAATCATGAACAGTTTATTGCATCAAATGGAGCTATAACGTTGACGTCGCGATGCCGCCTGTCCTTCCGTCACTCCTTCCGTGAGGCGCCATATCATATAACATTATTACTGTCTACTGCTGTCAGTTAACCTCGAAGTAGGCACCAGCTAGTAGCACCTACTAAATTGGTATCCAACATGTATACAATATTCGTTTTGGAGGATACAAATTATTCTGGCAAGAATTTAGTAGTATATTTTGAAACAGTTTTGGTTTTCGATCAATAAAGAATTTAGGAGGAATTTACTCATACGTTGAGTTACAAAAACGGGTTTAAGTTCGTAAGGACTCGCAATCGAAAGGTTCTACATAATTGGGAGGCCTTGCTTCTTGCGAAATGTTATAATTCTAGGTCAACTGTAAGAGCCTTATACTTATAGGTTTCGCGAATATCAAAAAATGCCGAATTGGGCCACTTTGTTTTTTTTTTTCTGAATGGGAAATCATGGGGCCCCGTCTTATTTGCTGACAGCTCTATGAGGAGCGCGTGAAACACGATGCGCCATCGACTCGGGCCTAGTTGCTAATGGATGGCGAGCCACCCATAGCTCGCCATTTACAGGCCAGCGCCTACGGTGGCCGGGAATCGCCCTGTGTTCTCCGACGCCCAGGTCTTCTTCTGTTGCGGCGGTAGGGGTACGAGGTTTCCCTCTCCCGTACACGTTCTGCTGTTATATTTTCTACTAGCTGCCTCATGCGCGCAGCCCGGTCGCTTGGAATTGTTACTTCCTCTTAACTTTATAAAATAAATCATGTAAAGTTGCATTAATGTCCGTTCCGTAGTTAATGCGTGAAAGAGCGACACGCATCCATCAATCCATTCTCACAGACTTTGCTTTTAAAATAGTAGCATGATCCAAAAGCTGTCAGAGTGTTACTGTCATTCCGTAGAAAAAAGTTATCGAACGATTGATAAATCCGCCATTAGGTATTCCTGCACACCGCACCACAAATGAATTACTGATGTAGAAGTTTTAATAAAATCGATAATAGTGTTAGTTAACCAACACATTCCTGTGGATTAAACGTCGGCAGTTTAATTTAAGCGTTCACAAGTTTTATTATCAGTTAGCCGGTGTTGCAATGAATAATAAGGAGTTTGCCGGAGAGAAGTTTGTTGGCATCGCACGCCCTCTATCTGCGGGAAACTTAAACAGGAGCTGTCAGCGATTTGCGATTTAGTTTATTATATTATGGCTGTGTTGTAGTAATCTTATAATTATTCCAGTTATTACTGTACTCCGTTCTATGTAAATTATAACTTCAAATAATTTTCTTTGGGTTGAATGTACAAAAAATATTATTCCAATGTTGAAGTAACGATAAATTTAGATACTAAATGTATTCAAATTAATACAGTTGCGTTTATTAAAACAACTTCATGATTATAGTAGACGATATACTTTTTGCTATCGAAACCTAGGTAGGTTACATTACATTTTTTTCGATTTCGGTTACATTATTTCACGAGTTATAGAGCACGGCCACGCATAGATCTACAGAAATCCACAAGACTATTTACATAGATAAAAATGGAGAGATCATTTCAGACATGAATGATTCATGTCTTTATATACATATATATGTGTATACGTTTTATCTATGTCTCACACTATGTGTACTGTCTTTTAAGACACTACTATCTCAAGAAGAAGACTAGTATTTACGACAGGGAATGCTAGTGTGAGCCTCCACACTGTTATTTTAACTATGTAATATCTGAAATACACAGTCGAAATCGGAGTAAAACGAAGGTATCACTTTATATTTAAGTGCTATAATCGTACCCTTCAGTTCGCATCTACCCATTACGTAGGTACCCGCATCCTTTGATCCTTTGTAGGCAAAAATAGAACCAATCACCCATGGAAACAACGTAATGGCCGTCCCAACCGAATCCTTACATAAATATGTTATAATTCTGTGTATACTGAGTGTAACCGCTATTTTTGTAACCCACACAATGCTTACGTAATTCAGTCGAAGGGATGGAAAAGATAAATAGAAGTACCCTGTTGTAGTTTGTTGCCGTTTAAAAAACGAGTGCTGTCTGTTTTTTAACCGACTTCTAAAAAAGGAGGAGGTTCTCAATTCGGCTGTTTGTATGTTTTTTTTTTAATGTTTGTTCGCGCATAACTCCGTCGCTTGCCACCCGATTTCAAAAATTCTTTTTTTGTTAGAAAGGGTATACTTCTCAAATGGTCCCATGAAAATTTTATCGAAATCGAACAAGCGGTTTTTTGTTAATTTTAATAAATGATAGCAAATCTGTCGGGATAGCTGAAATCACATGTTTGTTTATTGTTTACACCAATTTATACCACGTACGCTGTGATGGGTATGTTTAGCTGGGAGTGAACCACTAAAAAGGGGAAAAATAAAAAAACTTTTTACAAAAAATAAAACCGACTTCTAAACAAAAAAAAAAAAAAACAAAAAGTACAAAATAACTTTAATTTCGGAAGTCGGTGTGTTAAAAAACATGAAGCAACCAAAAACACCGAGTTCCGAAATTAAAGTTATTTTGTACTTTTTGTTTTTTTTTTTGTTTAGAAGTCGGTTTTATTTTTTGTAAAAAGTTTTTTTTATTAGATACTAGCGACCCGCCCCGGCTTCGCACGGATGCAATGTAGATACTAATGTTTTCTCTACTATAATATGCATGTATTGTACATATAAACCTTCCTAAAGAATCAGTCTATCTATTAAAAAAAAACTCATCAAAATCCGTTGCGTAGTTTTAAAGATCTAAGCATACATAGGGACAGACGGCGGATAGCGACTTTGTTTTATACTATGTAGTGACTAACAGCGCACCGCGGTCTCACTCGCATAGTTCCCATGGGAATACGAGGATAATATAGCTTGTGTTACTCGCTGCTAATGTAGCTTTCCATTGCTGAAAAAGGGTTAAAATCGGTCCAATATTTTCGAAGTTTGTTGTGGCACACAAAACAATCTTTCCTATTTATCTATACTAATATTATAAAGAGGTAACGTTTCTGAGTTTTTGACGTTGTAAGGGGTAATCTCTCTGGATCTACTGAACTGATTTTCAAAATTATTTCACCAATAGAAAGCTAAGTTATTGTGGAGTGCTATGTTTTATCCCCCATATTGCCATGGGAACGGGAACAACGCGGGTGAAACCGCGGGGTGCTGCTACTATCTAATATTTGTATAGAAATTGTGTTTACTTATACAGTGTGAAATCTTAATGGTTGTTTTCCCGCGGCAGGACGATTACCCATCAGTAGTACTATCGAAACACAAAGTTAAACTAAAAAAATAAATGTTTTTTTTTTTCAAATCATTAAAAAAGTGTTCATAAACTCGAAAGAGCGAGAATCAATAGTAGTGCACTAGACATAAAGTAGGTAGATACCTACATGAGACGCACGTACCGCCGCGTACCTACATATCGCGCGATGCACTACTGTTGGTTCAAGTCGCTTTCGAGTTTTGTTTATCACAATTGTTAATCTGCCATTTATGGAGTGTAATATTTTTTATATATATAAATCGATTGTATTACCGATACAAACTCATTTTGCTTCGGGAAAACAACCATTAAAATTTCACACTGTATAAACAGCTCTAGTGAAGTTGGAGACCCCTAATCGAGCGAAAAGTTCTGATTGATGAAGTGACACTCAGGGAGACAATTGTCTAGCAGTTAACGGCTTTCGGCTGAAATGTAAGCTAAGTTCATAACAGTCACACTGAAAGAACAATGAATTTTAACAGAATCAACTCACTCATCGCAATCGGATCTTTTAGTTATTCCAATGATTAAAACTATCTAGCATATAAACAAACAAAAATGTTTCCTTCGTATTAACTAAGTTTAAATAACCCCTAATAATTTCGCAAAAAAACTGTATCTACCGTCGCCAATGTGTCACTCAAAACGATGTGAATGTAAAGCAAAATGGCGCCTGAGTGAAGTGCCGCTACGTGCCTTGACCTTACTTACTCCTATAATTTTCGAAGAACTCGTGTGACCTTGACCGACCAGTAATTCATAGCAGGGCCTTATTATAAGAAGGCTAATTCCTTAATCTTTCATTTACAATAGGCTGAATCGAGACTTTCAGATTTCACCAATAAAAAAACAAATACAGAAAAAATATCGTAATAACTCATGATTTCTCCTGCTTAATCAAACGGGAAAATCTAACAAAGTGAAAGTTTGATATTAGATTATCCAATTACCCTATTTATTTTTTCAACGAACATTCTGTGATTTGCCTTTGAATTTTGCTAATGGCATTTTTTTATTATGAGCAAATCTCCTTGACCTACATAAAACACTCAAATATTTTAATGTCGGCATTATTCTTGCGACAAATAACTCTGAGGACTTTGCTAATATGAATATTCATTAAGTTTTTCCCCGCAAAGCAACCTAACTGGCTATTATCGTGATCGCTTTGCCGAGGTTGCCGTAAATATGCATTCAATATCGCCGTCACTACAATTTGAAATTGTAATGTGGCATGTGTTTCATGCTGCTAATAATGTAATGATTTCGTCAGTCAAATGTACTTGATTGAATTGAATTAGCAAGTGGTATCTTCCCTCACGGATGACTGTTTAACTAATTTGTAGGGTCGTTTGAGCTGTAACTTTAAAACCATTATAGAGATTCATGAAGCAAAAGGGACAAAACACCTAATATCTCAAATTACACACATATGTACCTAAGCAGTTTCAACTTTATAATTATAATTTGCATCAGCAAATTGGCACACGTAAAATCAACCACCGCGTTGGCGTATTTGTGGTTAATAACCACGGCGGTACCTATAACCCGAGCCGGTAATATCCACGCGACATCGCAGAAAGACATACGCCAATTGTCACCGCAAAAACCGCCGAGGCAGCGCTTGACCGACCTAATTAATGGCGCCTGCCCCCTGGGACAGATTAAGCCGCACATAAAACCTTTTCCGTGCCCATACGGTCCGCGAGAGCCCATCGATCCTTTTCTTGTTAGGCGCTGCCAATCAAATGCAATCAGGACCCTGTGACAATCCGCTATCGAGCCAGCGGTGTGACATGCTCGTAAAGTCCGGTTGTAAAAGCATTAGCTCACACAAAAAGTGGATAAAAGCTGCCGCGGTTTATTTCATGGACCTATCCATCAGGACGGATCAGTATGGTGTACATGCTATCAATCTGATAAGGGCGTAAAATGTGTAAAACACTTGTGAGATTAATAAAATATGGTTAGTATTTATCGGTCGAATATTAATTCATACTAAGAATATATAAAAAAAAAACAAAATCTGATTACGAAAACTGAAACACTAGGCTGAAAGATTGAGGGCGAACACAAATATTGAAAACGGTGACTTAAAAATACGAATTTGAGGTACGAGTTAAAAATATAATAATTATTAAAATTTTCGAAATTCCAAATTCAAACCACAATTAATTTCTAACCTCGACGATGAAGCTCCACTACGAGGTGATCCTACTTCTGTCTGCAGGGTATAAAGGAACCTAACAGGAATGGCGTGACGGACGTCATACCATTCGAACTTAGCCTATCCGAGTCGGCGTGCCCTAAGCTCCTTGTCCCTTATCTTCCGCTACTTAACTCACTCACTTAGTATTATTTTCGCCCACTCAGTATTTAATTCGGACCATTTTAATGTTAGTTGCTAGCTTACATTAACTGGTTCGCTCTGCTAGTTCTTTTTTTTGTAGTGTACTTTCTTGTTGGTAATCCTTAAATAAATAAACTCCTTTTTGCGAATTTTAATAATTCGTAGAAGTTTTAGTAAGTCGCAGATATATGTAATTTAATGCCACAAAGTTTAGTATTATAGTAGGTATCTCATTAACAGTCATCCATGTATTATTTATTCGCTCGGTTAATAATTCCCCATAAAATATTGCATATCAGGTACTAGATAGATACGTTAATATGGATGTAGAACATAAAAAGTTGCTAACCGTCTACAAAAATGATGAGGTAGTGTAAAAACCGCACATTTTCAGCAGAGTTGGGAATTCATAATTAGAACGTGGCTCATTCTAGAATATGAGCTTACTTTTGACCTAATTTCAGCTCATGCATGCTGACGTCCGACTCAAACTCTGTTTAGTAGGTTTTGAAGAGAACAACTTGGAGCAAGATTGCACTGCATATAGTAGAACATCAAAGTTTCGTCTTTTGTATGAGGTATTCGCTATATTTCCATGACAACGCGGGTTTCATTGAAATGCAGCGAGTCCGCGAAAAGTAACATCGCGGGGAAAGCCGCAGTCCATAACTATGCGCCGGCGTCTTCCTCCGCTCTCCAATAAATTCTAACAATGTCGTGGAGTGCGCCGAATATTTTACACTGAATTTAAAATTTTGTGTATCGAGTGAAATGCTGTTTGCTGTAAGTTTTGCGAGAATTGTGTAGGTGTACGTTTTGTGCGGGTTGTAAATTGCGTTTGGTTGTTTAATATGTCATTGTATAATGTGTTTTTCTAGTATTGTGCAAAACGTTTATAGGAGTGTAGAAATTCATGTTTTGTTGTATCAGTGAAAAGGTTTTAGAGAAAAAGTGGGCTGAAATAAAATATTTGAATAATATTTAGGGATGTCTTTTTCGGTAAACAACACATGAGAACAAAATCATCAGCAAAACTAATTTCTTCAAAGAAAAAACATTAAAACGTCGCCAGTATCTGAACAAGGAAAACGATTACATCTCCCATAATAAAAACGTATTTGTACAACATTATTCTGTGGAATGAAAAGCAAATAAGATAAAAACAGGACAGTGTATAATGGACTGAAGTTTACCGTATTATTCGCTTTGGGTACGGCCAGGGCGTCGGGTACTAAATAATGCGCGCTGTTTCTATTGATTGCGGCTATTTTGAGCATCGGTGCCGCCGCCGCGTCGTTGGCGAGCCCTAAAATTATATCAACAACTTTGTTGAATCGGGGACACCTAGATTTAACACTAAATTTTATGGAACTGAGAATCTGGTTGAGTTGATAGGATGTTAACAATTACACAGCAGTTTGGATACGTAATTGGATTGATGTTATAACTGTCATAATTTGAAATGAAGTACGCAAGACTTTTTTGTTGTTGCTATCATTTTATTTTTACATCGTTGGTACGGTACCGGGCCTACACACAAAAAAATAATATTTAATTTTGTGTACACCCAGGTACATATAATTGTTTATCTTTCTTTGTTCTCTTTTATTGCACACGATAAATTAAAAAAAAAACAGTCTCTTTATTAAAATCGAATAGGCGACAAGCCCTCAAATACATTTTATTTATGAACAAAATAATACGATCGTAGAGATTCGTAGCAAATGCTACTACGAACAACGGCTACGGCGTAGCTACGTCTACGATAAATTCGTAGCACGCGATCTGAAAAATAACCACCATTTGTTTCAAAGATTCAAAAAATCTATTTGCAGAAGCTTTTTATTTACTGTATTATAAGTAATTTGGGCAACACGACAGACTGGTGTCAGTTTTTCTGACTTCTGACTACAATAAGAACTATCAAAGACCTAAATGACAGCGGAGGCCAAAGGTTCGACATGCTTGGTATGTATGTAATGGATGGTCACCAAATCCGCGCACCGACCTCGGCATGCGGTGCTTAACCTTGAATATCGATCCGTCCTGCTTTTATTATTTAGCAGCGAGTTTAAATTTCCTTTAGTATAAACTACTAAAAACGTATGGTATAAAGATTGAGTGTACATAATTACTGTTCATGAAGCAACCTCGTGGTCATTAGGTAAGTCGTCCAGTCTTAGTTGCGCCCCTGATTACTGAGGCACGTAGCTTTACGGCAAGATATTAAGGACACGGACGAATAGCTTTTTTAAGACACTCGAACAAAAAATAGGACGTAATCATTATATCTTTTACCGCTTTACTCTTTACGGTGCGATATTTTTGTCCTATAATGTTATTTATAAATATACTCATATTTTTGTTTAATCTTAGTTTATTTCTTCTTATCTTAGAAAACTTGGAGCCACTCGCTTAAACCAGCGTTATCTTTTAACTCCAAGTTAGCTGTGAACACGCGATAAATAACAAAAATTCCATACATACTAACTCAGAATTAATACATAACTCTGGATTACAGTGTAAGTCGGCTCTAGTCGAGAATTGGCGTGATCAAAATATTTAAGCAAGCCTAAATATGGGATGGGTTTGTATATAACTTATAGAGATGTTAACAGTGAGATTTATCTACCTATCTTCTTTCCAAAATTGTATGGTGCTTGGAGTGCTAGGTAAAATATGCGACAAAATTAGCCGTATTTATTTATAATGTTGATATTAGTAATTAATCACTATTTGAGCTTGCTATGTACCTCCAGGCGTTCCTAAATAAGAAGATCTTAACAGACGGGCAGACGTACCATTTAGTGATTCTATAAAGGTCCCGTTTTTGTTCTTTTGAATTTAATCTAAAAGAAGTCCTTCTCTAATGCTATGATAGAGTTTAAATAAATATAAGTCCTTGCTCTACACACTAGGCTTTAACTCGTGTTTTAAGTACATTCCATTATAATAATTGTTATGTTAAACAGTACTCGTAGCAAACAGGTTGGTAAGCTATCGCGTGAGGGGAGGATTGCACGACTATATTTTCCTCCATTGACTTTTATAACTTTTGCACGAATGTAAGCGCCTGGTACATTCAGTTTTCCTTAAGAACGGAAGAGATGTGTGACTCAGTAGTTGTACTATATATGTCTTTTTTTAAATCAATTGTGATTTTAAGAAGTGTAATAATACGACCATTGATGTTTATTGACCATTGTGTTTTGTTTATGTGTATTAATGTTAAATGCCTAAGGCATTAAGTCCGCCTCTGTACATTTGTGTGTGTAAAATGTTAAATAAATACATGTTTGCGTTAAATACCTGGCAAAAGTTGGTATAAAAGAGAACATGGTGAATTTTAGAGTTTACTGTGACTTCAGAAATAATAACAATGAGCTTTCAATGTAAAAATTCTAATTCTCAAACGAACAAAGGAAAAATAATCACTTAGGTGACGCCAGCTTACGACTTCTGCTTTGCAAAAAACACCTTACCTTAGCTCGTAAAAAATAAAGTTTTTATTTGCTTAAATTGCGTGGCTATTTATCAAACATTTTTTGAGAAAATAAAACCGAAATATATAGAGAATATTTAAAAAATGTAAATTATAAATAACGAATATCCTGTTAGGCATTAAAACCCCGTGAATCCGACCACATATTGCCGTTACTGTCAAAATAGTAAAAGAATTATTTATGGTATGTTTACACGTATATTTGGGTCGACATGGATCCGTATAAAAACTCCACTTAATTCGGAGCACGTGTGAGCGCGCGATGAGCTTGTAAACACATACATGTGTACGCATCAACTGCGCGATGACAATACTGTTTACTTGCTCATCATTCAACCGATGTTTGGGACAAGTTATAGAGTGGGCCCCTAATTCAGAAGATATGTTCAGTGTGTGCAAGTGAGTGCTTTTTCCGAAAGGAAAATCAAACAATGACTTCGTTACAAAAAAAGGTTCAATGAGATGAACAATGTTTCTGGTTAGAAATAACACATCCATGTTCGAATTAATAATTTTTCAATTTCCGACACACACAAAATTTTTAACATTCATCTACTATTAAGTCATGAAACTTTCTCAAGACAATGTTTTAGAAATAGTTGATGACGGAGTAAAGCCAACAAATCTAGTTAAAATATACAATAGCTACTTAAATAAAAAGCATTTTACATATTAAAGTGGATCCTTAAGAGCTGTTCTCTTTAAAATGCGGGATGCTCCAATTTCTAGCATATTGTGTTACCGGGTCCCAGCAGTAGCGAGACGTGCATATCTTATTAGGGGAACTTTCCTTAGACTAAACAAATTATGCAACATTTTGCTGCTTCAATAAAAGGTTTATTTTAACTCTCGTCGGCTTGTCATTTAATAATGATTTAGCCGCCCGAGGTTTCAGAGAGTGACCTAATAACGTATAGAGCTGTCAGTTAATGTGCAACTGAAGGACCGATGACCGCTCTAACAATACGATAAGGAAGCTATCGCCCCGGTGGTTATCGGCGCGGCAAACATGGGACTAACCGTTCATGAATAGTTAAAATGTGAACCTCTAAGGAAATGTTCACATCAACCAGAAAAATACATGGCAAACCTCAACACGAGTCTCGCGGAAAACTCAATATTCCAAATTCAGCAAAGCTAACTGCTACATAAAACATTGCGGATTCAGTCGCCGATAGAGTTGTTGTTTAAATAAAAATCAGTTTCACGGGATGTGCAAGCTCTTTAGATGTTCGTGTGAGCTCGGGCTTATTGTGATGGAGGCATGCGCGGTGCGCGGCCGGCGGCAACCGGGCTCAGTGACAGTCGGCGCTGGGCCTGGCACGCGCGCGCCCCTGCGCTCTTCGCGACCTTACTTACGTAAGTCACGTGAACATAAAAAATAATAAACTTGACAAACAACTCCCGTGTGCTCACATGTGATTCTAAATAAAGACCGAAGCTTTTTTCTCTTGTTAAAATACATGTTAAAGTGATTCAAGTGAGTGAACTTACTGTGTTTGTTTGACATTTTCTGTGCCAATACGGACAGTATACGTGTTTGTATGTAAGAACGTGATGTTTGGTGAGTATACATGTGCTTTTGAAGGAATTTTGTGTGTAGCTTCCAGACGTTATCGGGTCTATTTTGCTTTTACACGTTCGATGAAAGATGACTACTGAAAGATGTGTTACGTACAAAGAAGATATATTTTTAAATAAATGATACTTAAAGTAACATGACACAAAAACACGCATAAACATACATACACAAATAAACAACTTAACACCACAACATGACTGTAAGATGTTTTCTAAAATAACTCTCGCGATGGAGAGATTATATATTTCTTTCTCTGGTATATTTCTCAAGTATATTTATCAGCTGATGATATCTGACAAGCTGTTACATTTGAAAAACTCATCGTCATAAATAAATGAAAATTGTTTGATGTTGGTAAGGCCATTACTTGAGTATTGGCGATCGGATTTTTCTTGTCAATGGCTGTAATCATCTGAATAAGGTTTATGTTATTGGAAAAACCGCCGAAAGTGCTTTTTCTATGGGAATTTTGCATGAACGCAGTTTAAAAAGATGAAGGATAAAGAATACTCCAAATAAATCAAATGGAACATTTACTTTATGTTGATTCTTTACGATTATGTACTGATTTAACATTACTATTATGTTGCTTTTAGGTACTTTTTTATGCTTTTAGGTACTACCATTCCAGTCCAAGTGTCATGTTGTATTTCAGGCTGAGAAGGTTAATTTATTTAATAACTTTATTCAAATTATTCTATCTAGATATTTCATTATATTTATTCACCCGCTTGATATTTAAAGTTCTACAAAACCCAACAGATTATTTCGTAAAACGATGTCCTTCGGCAATTTCTCAACCATAAATTCCAATATCAAATAAGAAACAATTTGGACAATAACCGGGGCTTTAAGCGCGCCTTTTCTCAAAGAGGGGAGTCAAGTGGTTCTCAATCTATAGCGCTCAGCACCCTTGTTATATTATTTACGTCAAATACATGATATTGAAAGTGAGTCAAAGGATTCTAGATGAAGTGGCCTTTTATCTTTGATAACTATTCTTGAAGAGTTCAAAATGTATCCAATGGGATTGGCTTCATCATTATCCGTATTCCGAGTTTGCCCACAGCTGGTCATTGGCCTTTCTTTGTATCAATCTCCATGTCTGCCTATCTGACTACCAGCCGGCCAACATATCTTCTTCTTGGATAACCTAAGTAAGATAAGTCTCTGCCTTACGCCACCTGCCATCAGCGCCCTTTTTTAGTGATGGGAAATTATCAAATGACTTCTTCCGCTCTCCTCGATCCACCTACTTTGCGTTATCCTTTGCGTTCCAGGGCCGCGGTTACTCTTTCGAATAAATGCCGTAAATCACTGCTCCCTATTATGTGTGTTACACAATGAATTTAGAACATATTGACTTATATACTGGAGTGTCACGTGATCAATTCAGAAATTTAGAACTTTAAGAATTGTTGTCGCTAATAGAATACCACATTGTCGGGAACTTCTTGAGTTCGTCTTTCGTGTATGTACTTTAATTGTTTCCTGCGATTGAGAGCAGCACATGTCGATGTTAGGATATTATTAGACAAGCAACGACGTCGCAATGCTCAGGAAACTCAAGACATGAGTATTATTGAATGCAACCATTGACAGTTGTTAGAGCTAAAATAGCTTTAACCTCATTTAATAGTAATTACTACTATACCAAAAATTCAAAAGTTTACAAAAAAGAAAAAAAAAATGGCGACCATGTAGCTATGCCGCATAGGTACCTACTCCCTTTTGTCATCTTATTTATGTTCAACGAAAATTAACATGTGTTCAGTATTTTTTAAATTACAGACTTATATTACTAATTTATACAAAAGGCCACGCAAATACGAAGATAAAAGTATTTTATTGCATATATGTATATTATGTAGTGGTAGAATACATGATGGGCAAAATTTTTTGTATAAATATTAATCAAAAGGTAAATTATAAAATAACAACGCGATAAGCGTAGATTCTTGGATTCGAACGCTAGGTCGGACAAAGAGCCATAGGATTTTCCATTGGAAAATTCTCAGAACGGAAATTTTCTAGATTAAATTAAGGGTGTTTATTATTTTGGTAGTAAACTTGTATTATAAATAGGCGTGGTGTTATGTTCTTACCGGCTAATGTGGGATAGGTAGGACATAAGTCACTTTCGGGACTTTTTTAGTTCGTACTTACTGCAAGTGGTAAAGGCCACACCTAAGTTTTTCCAGATTTAATGAGTTCTTCTTTATTTATTTGTTGAGGTTATCACGACTGTCCACTTAGATACTTATAAAATGTTACCAATCAAAATAAAAGTCATTTATTCAAACTAGGCTGAGAGTCAGCACTTTTTGAACGTCAAATTTTACATAGAGAGCGCCGCACAGGTAGATCTTCAAGGTTAAGCAACGCTTGCCAAGGTTGGTCTGTGGATGGGTGACCATATCAACATACCAAGTTCCTCCGTGCCTCGGAAAGCACTTAAAGCCGTTGGTCCCGGCTGTCATTTGTAGATATTTGCCAGTTGTTACGGATTGTCAGAAGCCAGAAAATCTGACACCAGTCTTGTTAATACGTACCGTGTTCCCCAGTTACTGGGTTGTGGAGGTTTGATAGCCGCAAATACTGGTATTCAGCTGAATCCGGTATGACTGGAAGTGTTTAGCTGGGAAGAAGAAGTAGCGCAACAAACTCGCCAGCAACACATCTGTCTGTTGCTTTTTAAGAACTTGAATCTAGATAATAGTATGCAAAGTTATTAATACATGACACAGAGGGAAAGAAAATCAAACATGGAAATTATAAATTGATTTGTTTGTAGGTTTTCTCCGGAACGTGTCGTTTGATCAAGAATTTTCGTAATGAAATCTTTTTTATTTATTTGCTAAGGTTTATTTGCAACTTAGAAACGTATATAATGTTGCCAGTAAAAATAAATTAATTTGTTTATAGGTTTTCTCCGGAACGTGTCGTTTGATCGAGAATTTTCCTATTAATTTAACAATCTGTGACTAGTTTTTTTATACTGGTATACCTACTATTAGTTCTAGTATATTACTATTCAAAGTGGATATTAACCAAAATATCAACTTTGAATATTGTTTATCACTTTAAGGTGAATATTACTTGTGTCTTATACCAATAGCACTTATTCTCTGTTTTTAACCGACTTCTAAAAAAGGAGGAGGTTCTCAATTCGGATGTTAGTATTTTTTTTTTAAAGTAACTATGACCTTTTCCAAAAACAAAAAATAGGGTTGGCTTACAGTGTAACTGGATGCAAATGAATACCAATATTTGACTCGATGCGAATGCCTTTCTGACCTCCATTATACAGTGACTGGGTTGACATTTTCTTTTTTTTTTCACAGACTATTGGTGCACCTCGGTCTAATCCTTCAGTGAAAACAGGCGTGATGTTTGTTTTAATAAGTAGGAACCCCGCGCTATTAAAGTAGGTGTTTTTGGTTGTTTATTCGTTTTTTAACACCGACATCCAATTTTGTATTATTTTTTTTTTAATTTTCTAGCGTTGTTTTAAACCAGATGTAATTTTTGGTGAAATAATTTTATATTTTTTGTTTCCTCAAATAAATTGCCATTAGGTGGTTCATAATGTGTGATTGCTGTTTTTACCGTTAAGGAGTTACTCTGTACGCCTACATAGTTCAAGTCCAGATCAGCTCATAGTTCTAATCTCTGTTTTGGGATTGACGTAAACCTAACAATATATTGACTAAGTTTTATTGATTTTAAATTCAGGGGGTCACTATTTTGTCTTTAAAGGCTAAACGCAAAAAGAATCAAGACAGGTTCATCAAAACTAATATTATAAAGAGGAAAGATTTGTATGTTTGTGTGTATACAAAGGCTATATATGTTATCCCTGTATTCCCACGGGAGCGGGAACTACGCGGATGAAACCGTAGGGTGTTGCCAATAAAAAAATAAAGTTATGCCCGAACTAAACCCCAAAAACATGGTTGACTTGTACATATCTGCGTACCCCTTCATGGCGCACCGGCGTGATGACATGTTAAACTAGTGTAAACAATAAACAAACACGTGATTTTAGCAGTCTCGAAAGATTAGCTATCGTTAATTAAGAGTTTCGTTACCTATCTTCGAAGATCTTCATCAGATCTTCACCAAATTATATAAATAGGAGCAATCCAGAAAAAAACTCTTCCAAACAAAAGCAGAATCATGCAAATCAGTTGAAAACATCGCTGAAAAAAAAACAACAACAAAAAACAGTCGAATTGAGAACCTCTTCCTTTTTTGAAGTCGGTTAGAAACAGATCAAACACCGCCAAAAATAGACAGTAAATATCTTCTTAAAAGAGCATTACATTTTACATCACGCAGAAAATTAATCTCGGCAAGAATAGAAGCTCTTCCAATTCTACCCAATGGGTTTTGTCTGAATACAGTAGCAGCCGGCTAGCAAAAACGAACAAGATTTTTAATTACTGCTGCTGGAGGAATCTAAACACTATGTTTTATTTTTTCATGTATGGACAAACCTCTTGCTTACGTGTTATTATTAAAACTACTTGTATGTAATATCTTTAAGGGTCGATTATTCAGTAGTTATATAACTTTCACTTGAGGATTATAATGGCAGCTTGATAGAAATTATGTCAATCAGTCATATTTATTCTTCAATGTTGAAAAATCAGCCCACTACAGGTTAAAATAAAATCGTTTGAACACCTGTGTCTGATATTACGCTTCCTTCTTCTAAATCAATCAACGTTTTTAGGGTAGCAGTCAACAATGAACCGTTATAGTTTCGCTATGTCCGCGGTTTAGCTCAGAGACATTTATCACTAGATAGTTGGAATGGGGTATGAGTAATATTAACAAAGTGGTAAAATAAAATCTTGAAAAAAAAAATGTACCCTGCTTTATCATCGTCATCGTTGGATAGGTAATTTAAAAATTTCCATCCAAGGATACATTTGCGAATTATTAAGCTTTAAAGTGCATTTTTTTTGGGTCGAGTGTCCCCGCCCCCCTCTGCTATATAAACGGTTTTTATTTTTTATTGTTAGATGACCATAATAAATGATTTTATGCGAGCCGCGGTATTTTTTTTCTTTATTAGATTTGAAATGCTGTTACCAATCAAAATAAACACATATTTTATGGGCCCATGACTGGGTATGTAACTTTTTTTGCACTGTTCAACATGCCATTTTGCAGAAGAATTTTTGGCTTGGTGAGACGAGAATAACTCAAATTCCAAGAATTTGCTACAGAGTCTCGATGAAGTTATCTTTTAAAAGAGTAGACACAATTTACTTCTATTGTACATTCTTGTTCATTTGTGTAAGTATAATTGATGTCACTTACACAAATGAAAAATCGCTTCAAAATGTTTGTGAAACTTTTGTAAATGTGTGAATTGTGATGGTCTCATTTTTTTCTTTCGTTATATTAAAATGTATTGGTTTTAAAGTGATTAAGGAAAATAGAATAGAAAAATAGATATAAATCATTATCAGCCTTTTGATGTCCCCACTGTTGGGACACTGGCCTCCTCTCTAGGAGAGGGAATGGGCCATAACGCGCAACCACGCGGGCCCAGTGCGGGTTGGTGAATGTCACATTAATTTTTGGTGTCTCTCACGATGTTTTCCTTCACCGTTTTGAGAGCAGTGGTGATGAAATTAATTATTACACAAAGTAATGCGCCTGGCTGGGTTTGAACCCGCGACCTACAAATTCGTAAGTCGGGGCCGTCACCACTCAGCCACCACTGCTCACTAGGAAAGGAAAATAGATAAATATTGAAAATTCCCACACATGGATTATTTTACTTTATTGAGTTAAAACAGCGGTAGTAATCTAAGTGAAATTTGACACAATTCGAATATAGTCTAATAATACATAATTATTATACTTTTTATCCCGGGAGTACGTTCCCTTCGGATAATTTTCAACATTCACGCGGGCGTAGGCACGGGCTATATCTAGTAAGGAAAATGACTCATCTACTAATAAGTAGTCTCAAAAAAAAAAGTTATTTATTGAAACTAGGCTGAGAGCCAGCACTTTGGACGTCAAATTTTACATAGTGACAGTCCGCCAAAACACACACCCGTCACCACTTCCTAGTGTTTTAGCTGGGAAGAAGAAGTGGCGTAACAATCTGGTTTGCAAAACATTTTATTTTTATATTTTATAGACACACTAGTTTACTATGACCTCAGACATAACGATAACATAAATAAATGTCAGACTTTTTATTAGGTATTCTTTGAGTCCAGACAGAATCGTTGTACTTTACTTACGCTCTATAAAACATGTAGGCTTTGTCAAATAAGTGTATGTAACCAACAACATAGTTCTAATATACTCGTAACAAGTAGGTCCTTACAAAAACGGCCGAATAAAAATAACAAGCGAAGTTGGACGTGTTATGCAGATGCACGTATAAAAAAGGCTTTTAATTTTATCTACGGGTCAAATACCCCTGAAATTATAATTATTTGTAGTATTTAGATTTTATATTTTATGCTTTAATTATGTAGTAATTGTATACGGAAATTCAATGATACTCATCACATCATCCTGCGAAGTTTAGCTAGATAGTATTATATAACCTACAGGGTGTGATTTATGCCTTCTGAATTTCAGATTAGCGCGAGCTCCACAACAATTACAAACTTTTTTTAAGGATTCCGTATCGAAAAGGTAAAACGGGACCCTATTACGCTATTTCAAAGACTCCGCTATCCGTTCGTCCGTCTGTCACCAGGCTGTATCTCAAGAACCGTGATAGTTAGACAGTTGAGTTTTTCACAGATAATCTCTGTTGCCGCTATAACAACTAATACTAAAAAATAAAATAAAATAAATATTTAAGGGGGTTCATATACAGAAAACGCTTTTTATTTTTGGCGTTTTTGCTCGATATTGATAACGGCAACAGGTAGAAGCTTAAAATATTCAGATAATATTTAATTATATGTAAATCAACTTTAAAATAAAAAAGTCATCGTGTCATCAGTTAAACAGTAGGTATGCTGGGTCAAAAACTACTGAAGGGATTTTAGCCAAACTTGGTACGATTATAGTCCATACTCCTGGGTAGGTTATACGCTATATAACATAACGCTAAGACACATGGGAACTGAGCAGTGACGATAAATTTGAAGCAAGTCGGATGAAAATGCGTAAGTAGTAGGTATGCTTATAGTCACATAAAATAAGTATGTCAAGAGTTATCAAAGCAGACGTCAACTCGAGAACGAGCTCAACACACGGGGGTGATTTATTATTTATTAACAGTGACACTAATTCATTCAAACCCAAAGACAGAAAATAATACCAGTTGGTTGCCAACTATAAAACGGCACCCAAGCAATATGAGTATTAATAGGAGTCTGCTGCTCACTGACCGATAAAATAAAACCCGATTGAATGAAACGTCACTTCAGGCAAATTAGTCCACAATGCACTAGAGGTGATACCCATCGCTAAATAGGTCAGACGACACGGCTGGTAATGCACCATTTCTCGTTCGCCTAGCACTTTCATTTTTTGTATGCTAGTGTGAATGCCAAAAGTTTTCCGCACTGCGTCTCCTTCTCAGCTGAATATGTATGGGACTGACTTGCCAATTCAAATTCGGTTACTTTATTCACCACATTGCAGTCTTATTGGAGTTTTTTGCTGTGATAATCCCCTTTTTGTTATTTAAAACATCTGCGTTTTAATTTACGTTTTAGTGCGCTTTTATGAAGAGGGAAATGACGTTTTGCGGTACGAATTTAATTAAGATTTTGTACGAGGTATATCTTCTTCATTGAAGTCCCGGATAAAATATGAAAACACAAAAGTTGCTTGTTTATAGTTGTTAAGACGGATGATGCAAATGACTGTTTTTGTGGACTTATAAATTCTTCTGATTAAATAAATATCTGTGTACTTAAAAGCCAACAATACCTTCAAATTCGAGAGAGTAGGTACAAAATAGGTTTTTAGTTTCTATTTAATTATAAAATATCATATTTTTTTTGTAGTAATTCCCCAACTGACTTTGAAGATCGCTTTTAGCGATAAGGCCGCGCATTGTGTCACCCTATGTAATGTTTTCTTCATCTATATTTTCTGTAACTTATATGGTGTACATAATAAAGAGTATTCTATTCTATTCTATTCTATTCTATTCTATTCTATTCCATTCCATTCCATTCCATTCCATTCCATTCCATTCCATTCCATTCCATTCCATTCCATTCTATTCTATTCTATTCTATTCTATTCTATTCTATTCTATTCTATTCTATTCTATTCTATTCTATTCTATTCTATTCTATTCTATTCTATTCCATTCTATTCACCTACTAATATTGAATAGGAAACACATTTACATGGAGGAAATACCTATATAATAATAAAACTTTTTTTTTCATGACCTGTTTTTGCTTCGATACGGCACGTGGCTCTTACATTTTAATTATGACCAGAAGTAAAGCTTTTCAGGAAGTTCTTCCTTCTTCGCTGTAATTAATTTATAAATAAATTATCGTAGGCCTAGTGAAATACGGTACATTTACGACAAAGTATTAAAGCATTAATGAGGTGACCGTTGTTAACGATTGTATGTATAGTGGACATATTAAAGTATCCCTTCAAATTATTTTATGCTGGCTTATGGATATTCTCGTGTAGAAATTAAATACTGTTTTTAAAACAAGCTTGAAGCTGTTTTCTTAAGGGAGTTTATGAAAAGTTACCTTTCTCTTAATTCAGGTTATCTGTGTGCAAAAAAATATCAAAATCAGTTCAGTGGTTCAGACGTGAATACGTAACAGACAGACATATAAACTTTCGCATTCATCATATTAGTATGAATATACAATTGTAACCCTAGTTAAATGATTATAGTATTTAACCGACTTTCAAAAAAGGAGGAGGTTCTCAAATGGACTGTTTTTTTTTGTGTTACTTCATTACTTTGTACTGGGTATACTGATTTTGATATTCGAAAGCTGGTGCTTGTCGTGTGATCCCATTTATAATTTGATTGAAATCTGACGACTAGTATTTGAGTTATCGCTAATAGTAATAATGCGTGGCTTTGGCTACATTGATGATATTCTCATTCAGTCTTGCCGATGTAAAATGCAAAAATAAAATTGTATGTGATGGTTTGGAAGAGCATCATAGTATTTCGAGGTGGTCCCTTTTTAGTTTAGTGAAGATTGGATGAAAAACAGAGATAGGAAATGGAACTCTTTAGTAAATGATAGCAAATCTTTTATTGCTGAAATCGCATGCTTGTTTATTTTTTACACCAATGTATACCGTGTACGCTGTGATGGGTACGTTTAGTTGGGGGGTGTGAGGGTGGTCTGTAAAGGTACCACTAAAAAATGAAAAATAAAAAACGTGAACAATAAAAAACACAAAAAGTATAAAATAACTTTAATTTCGGAAGTCGGTGTTCAAAAAACGCAGGAACAACCAAAAACACCGAGTGAGAATATATTCATTTCTTCGTCTTTATTATAGTACAGTCGGTGATAGCAATTAACTGACCCCCTAAAAATTAAACGAATTTGAACCTTTTGCTTGTTAGCAGTAAGCTTATCGAACTAGAACAACGTTGGAACTGGTTCAACGTCTACGATCAATAAAATAGTTATTCGAATTTGATCTTTAATACGCAGTGTTAAGGTAGGTATGTTCTTGAATATTATTTTAACTTGTAATATAATACGTAATTTCGATCCCATTAAATATGTTTCGAGTGGTCTAGTGGTGACTGTAGTGAGCTGACAAATCGTGTTTCTAAGTTCGTAACCAGCGTAATTGACGCGTTTGTTTCTGTTTTGTATTTTTATTTTAAGTTATAAATAATAAATTACAACTTTAGCAACAACAAAAAAAAAACGAACAGAAATAAAAAACCAAAATGGTGGTAAAAACGATTTTATTTTATAAAAAAAATATTATAAGAATAACATAAATGATATTGATGACGACACGAAGATGATAATATTTACCTGCTTACTAATAACGTTGTTAACTGCACTGAGTTTAATGTAGTGAATCAGCATGTTATAATATTTAGAAATATATATTTCTATTTCATAACAATAACATCACCACATTAAATATCATTTAATTAAATAAAACGGCATTATACGTTGAAGATCTACCTGGTCTACTATATATCAATTTGTTTTATGAATAGTTATTTTAGTTATAAAAATAAGGTTTTGACAAAAAACTAGGTATTCGAAATACTTCGTTACAAATTATAACAATAGTTAATTCAACACACACACACTGACATACGTTAGTATTGTTTGTGACCAACACTGTTTACTCAAGTTATTTATGCTTTTAATAGCGAAGTGGAGCACCATTTTTTCTATTACTTGTTGCAAGCGGTCCCGCATACCGCGCACCATATTCCAACAACAATCACTTCCACTTGCAGTTGAATGAGTAGGCAAAAATGGGTGTTCAGTATGCCTTCGAACAATTGCTTGATGACGTTCTGACACAGGAGTATGTAACGTAGTAGGTTTTGGTCCAGGACGATCTTTTTGAATATTCCTACTTCAAAACGTCTTAGCGACAATCTGACTGTATTTCTCTGAAACAACACAATAAGCATAATTTTAGTAACGAATAGGAAAACATAATTTATCCATTATGTTTGAACAAATACGTTTATCAAATTAGATTATATAAATCAAATTAGACCTATAAATGATCTCAAATTAGACTCATAATGAAACACAGTTAATGGTCTATTATTCTACATTCACCGGCTTTTAAGCAAACTAACGAATTAAGGAAAAAGTATAATTATAGATGAAGCATAAAAAGAATACACTTACCGCTATATTAAGTTTCCTAGCAATCGCTTTAATACCAACAGTCTCCTCATGCAAATCGATTATTTTGTATTTTAAATAATCACTCAACTGAGACATGACGATTAAACTATCAAAACTGATAACAATTAATAAAAAGGAAAAAAGCCAATTTAGTAAGGCAAGGTAAAAATGTTCGCGCGTATTCACTGCTATTTGTGCATAGAATATAATTATTATCTTGTTCAATTTATTCTTCTACCCCATATTCCTTACGTCATATCTATAGCAGTTTTTGTTGAATACGCATATTGACGTCTAACTACCCACTTATTAAAAAAGGTAAAAAGTTATAAATAAATGACCTAACACCAACCTCTTAAAGCTCAAGTTTGCGTATCAAAATTATTTATTGTTTCTGGTCATCGAGTAGTGTTAGTCTGATAAACTCATACTTATTGAATAACGTTTAATGTTATAAGCATAGGGTGTAAAATCGAGTAATTTTTAGGGGGGTCAGTTAATTGCTATCACCGACTGTACTCGTAAAATATGTATACCAACAAAACGAATGGTATATATATATGTATATATACCATTCGTTTTGTTGGTATACCGTACCGCCGTACTTGTAAATACCAACTCCATCATGTGACATTATTTAGTTCACCGAAAACTAATATCCAAGTTAATGACACAGCGTACACTGAATAGACAGTCATTATGAAATACCTTTGCTACCTACGAACCTGTTAAATATAGGAGTATAATGTAACATTATACTCCCACATTAATACTTACCTTAGTATTTTTTACTTACATTAGTATTTAATGTGGCGATTATAAACGAGGTTGTGAAAACAGTGTTGGCTTCCAGTCAAACTGGATTCAGCTGAATACCAGTATTTTACGTAGAGCGGCTGCTTACCAGACCTTCACAACCCATGTACTTTAAATTGTAATTGATTTCCTTTGATCATAATTATAATCTTTTGTGAATGTAAATTGAAATCGGTAAATTAAGTATTATTCATATGTGAGTATTACTTCAGGCGCTGTGGTTATTAATTAATAATAATATAATTATTAAGTCGTATTTACTTAAACGTGCATGAATATGAATTTAATGAAAAATCATGAACAAAAAGAACAGTCAAACATAAATTAAGGTATGATGCTTATTTTTACAGAATTCCTCTTTTGCCTAACTAAGACAGGAGATGCTATGAGAGATTTTTTCTCGTGGATATAAAATATACGGAGATAAAATATAGCTTATATTACTCAGGCTGAATGTAGCTTTCTAATAGTGAAAGAATTTTTGAAATCGGCCCAGTAGTTTTTAGTTTATTTATAAAATAAGAAGAAATATAAAGTAGTATATAGAAGAAATATAAAGTAGTAACTATATAAACAAAAAGAAGAAAGATTTGTATTTTTGTGTGTGTTTGTAACACACACAAAAATACAAATCTTTCTTCTTTATAATATTAGTATCTCACCTGGCCGGTCAGCAACTCGACTTAGATCTTTGTGGTTTTGGAGCTTCGACTTGACCAGTGCATCAATACCAATGAATCTTTCAAGAAAATTGATTGAGTCAGGCGTTACTTTGCGGAAATCCATTTTAACTTTGAAAATGAAAACAAAATATCTAGTTTTAATTTCCGCGAATATTAGTGGGTTGCAGGTATGCACCTCCCTCCCGCCCGCTATATTATGCACATGCAAGGTTGCTAGGCAAATGCAAGGATTTTAAGCACATGCAGGAAGGCAATGCAAAACCCAACACCATTACCGACACGTGTTTCGCCTCTCCACGAGGCATCCTCAGGGGACGTGTTGACTCGCTGACCGTTGAGTTGCGACTGAGCATTTACACTTCGTGGCAGTCGCTGCGCCCCCGTAAGGGGGCGCGGCGAGCGGTCACGGGACTTTCGTCCCCTGGCCGCGGGGGCACTCCGGGGTGCGTAAATACGCACCCGTAATTGGGTTGCCATCATGGGCATGGCTGATGGCGCGCGCCTGCGGATGCTACGCAGCTGCGCGCGCCTAGGTGTAGCTGTATTTGTATACTGCAGGTGCGCCGCGACGCTGTCCCACAGCGTCGCCTCTTCACGGCACCCCGGCGGTCAGTCCCCGCCAGGTGAGACCCCCGGTTACCCGAGGGAGGCCCAGCGAGAACGACCTGCGACAGAGGCGCCGACTTTGTTGGCTCACCTGCAGCAAGTGAGTGGCCCCCGCCCTCCCCGTTTCCAGATCGAGCCGGTTACGGTTTGGACTGCGAGGCCGTATCATGTATGTGTGGGGGCCGTGATGTGTGAGTCCTGCCACCCAGTGTATCTGCACCGAATAGTGAGCCCGCGCTACCGTATTCGATGCGTGAGTCCACGTGCATGTGTAGAGATGCTTGTATGGTCGGAACGCGACTTGCCTATATTAACTTAGCACAAGTCGCGCGCCGAGGTGTGAGTAAGGTGTGGAGTACTATTGTGTGGGTAAGCCGCGTGTTGCCTGGTACGACTTACCCAGGCGTCAAGTCCGGTGCGATGGAGCCGCCGTCGTCCGCTACCAGGTCGCGGGGCAGCCGCCTCGCGTCAGGCGGGCGCGCGTGCCAAGGCGCTAGGTGCTTGACGTGTGGCCAAGCAGATGCGTCGGCACGCGCGAACATGGCCCTCGCGAGGCGCTGCACAAACTGGTCCAGGCCCTCAATCCCGAGGTCCCGCTGGATGACACTATTCCTCACGTAGCGAGGGGCGTCGAGGATGGTCCGCAGCGCGAGGTGTTGCTGCGCGCGGAGCCTCACCCGGTTCCCCTCACACGTGAGGGCGTACCAGGCGGGGGCGGCGTACGTCAAGATAGGGCGGATGTACGTCTTGTATACGCCCATCTTGACGTGCGCCGGGAGTCGGGACGAGAGCACTGGCCAGAGCAGGTTGCGGGCTACCCTGCCCTGCGCGGCGACCTGGCGAACGTGCGGCCCCATCGTGAGTCGGCGGTCGATGGTCACACCCAGGTACTTGGCCCGGGGCGACCACTCGACGTCGACTCCTTGGAGCTTCAGCCGTGGTGGGAGGTGCGATTGTCCTGTGATAATCGCCTGCGTCTTACTCACGTTAACTGACAGCCGCCACTTGGCGAGCCAGTCTGGCAGCAGGTCGAGGACGCGCTGCATCCTGACGGCCGCGTACTTCGCGTTCATCGATGTAGTAATGTACGCGGCGTCGTCGGCGTACAGCGCTAGTGTCGAGTCTGGCGTGGTGGGGATGTCGTCCGTGTAACGTGAGTAACACGCCGGCGACAGGCAGCTGCCCTGCGGCACGCCCGCCCTAATGGGGCGGGGGGCGGACAGCGCTCCTTCGACCACCACTCTGAAGCTCCTGTGGGACAGAAAGGACGAGACCACTCTGACGATGCGACGGGGCGTGTCGGAGGTGGCCAACTTATAAAGAAGGCCCTCGTGCCACACGCGGTCGAAGGCCTTCTCCATGTCGAGGAATACTGCAACTGCGTACTCCTTCTTGTTCATCGTCGCTGACAGCAGGTGCAGTACCCTCGACAGCTGGAGCGTCGTGCTATGTTCTGACCGAAACCCGAACTGTTCCGGTCGTGGGGTGATGTTTGGTGTCAGATGTCGCAGCAGGAGTGATTCGAACACCTTGGAGACGGTCGGCAGCAGCGTAATTGGCCGATAGCTCTCCGGCTTCAGTATGTTTTTCCCCGCCTTGGGCAGCATGATGACGCGCCCCTCCTTCCAGGACGCAGGGAAGGCCCCTGTGCGCAGTATCCCCGTGTACAGGCGCGCCAGCGCCGCGACCATTCGGTACGGCAGGTGGCGCAGCACTGTGTTGGAGATACCGTCGGCACCGGGGGCCTTTTTTGGCTTCGTTTTAAGGATGGCGCGTCTCACAGCGCCCGGCGGGAAAAATATTGGGTCATCCTCGGGAGCTATCGGCGTGGCGAAGTACTCTCCAAGGTGTTGCTCGACTGCCGCGACATGCTGGTGCTCGACAGTCGGGTTTGGACAGAACTGACGCTCCAGGTGCTCAGCGAAGACCTCCGCGCGGTCCTCAGCTGCGTACCTTAGGGCCCCGTCGCTATTCAGTAGTGGGCGCACCGGAGCTGGGGTATTTGATAGTGCCCTGCACAGCTTGTGAATGGAGGGCCAGTCGCCCTCCGCGTCTTGAATTTTTTCCTCCCAGCTCGCGGTGGCCAGGGCCTTCATCTCGGCCTTGACCTTGTCCGCAAGACGGTTGAGGTGGTTCTTCATGGTTGGGCAGCGCGTCTGTTGCCACTGCTTGCGTAGGCGCCTCTTTTCGGTGATCATCGCACGTATCCGAGGCGGCAGGGGCGGCTGAAGCACTCTCCCCTCCGCTGGTGTCGTGATCGTCGCCTCGTCTAGGGCGCTCTTCACGCAAGCAGTGATCTCGGCTGCCAGTAGGTCCACGTCTGCGGAGTCAGTCACAGGCCGAGTTGGCGTAGTGGTCTCGATCCTTTCCGTGAACAATGTCCAGTTTATGGATCGACGTGGCGCTGGAGGCTTCACTCGGGTCGGCACACCCGATAGGACGACGAGCACTGGCTGATGATCAGACTGTAGCTCGTCGTCAATCACCTGCTGCGTGATCTGGTGATTTAGCCCTCGGTGTACTACGATGTCCAGAACGTCTGGCATGAAGGCGGCTTGGTCTGGGTAGTGGGTTGGAGTCTCTGGCCCGGACACCGTGTACCCGAAGGCCTCCGCGTCTGCGAAGAGTCTTCTTCCCTCGGTGTTAGTGCAGGCAGAGTTCCACGCCGGGCTCTTGCAGTTAAGGTCGCCGGCGAGGAGTGTAGGCCTCTCGTTTTGAAGGACCGCCCGCAACTCTCTGAGGTCCAGCTTTGTTTTGGGCGGTTTGTATGTGGCGTATATGTTGATGTCCTCGCCGGCCACGTGCACCTGTACGCCCAGCGCGTACATTGTGCTCAACGACTGAGCGGGGAGTTCCTGATGGACGACCCTTCGCTTCACCAAAACCACCAGACCACGGTATCTGTTGTTTAGTGCCGACCTTTCGTCCTCACGATAAACGAGGAAACCCGGGAACCTGATCTTGTCCTCAGGCCCCAGGTGCGTCTCGTTTATTAGCGCCACGTCGATGTTTTGCTCCCGCAAGAGATGGCGGAGGGGAGCGACTTTGCTTAGCAGGCCGCGGGCATTCCAGTTAAGGATCCTCAACGGCCTAGCCATGGTACAGCGTCAGTAACTCGGCCAGGCCATCGAGGATCACTTGCTCCGCGTCTCGCCCCTGTCTGATGGCCTTTATTAGGTCCATCAGCAGCTTGATCGCGCAGGCTGTGAATTCCTTTTTGTGTTCTTTTTCAGCGCCGGCAGCTGCGGCGGCGCTGGTGGTGGGTTCTCTTGGGATGACGCGCCTCTGCGCTGTGCCGGCGCTGAGGTTGGCGTTTTTCTTCTCTTGCTCCTTCTTCTCTTCGTTTCTTTTTACTTTCACAGCCTGCGCCATCTCCTGGACAGGGGCGGCCTGTGTTGTCTGTTGGGCGACCTCTTCCTGTTTCTCGGTCGCAGTCGCGGGCGCGGGGGGGGCGGCTTCCTTCTTCTTGTTCCTCCTCTTCCCCCTCCTGCGCTTCCTCCGCCCTGAGGTAGCTCCGCGGTCAGTGGGCCCGTTTGCCGCCGCCATCAGCGACGCACTTTGGGTCCTCTCCTGCGCCATCTCTCCATCTTTGTTAGAGGCTCGTGCTGTGTGCGCCGTGATGGCGACTGTGCCCGCCCGCCTCTGTCGCGTCTCCCTCTCGAAGACGGGGCACCTGATACTGCACGCAGGGTGGTCCCCGCCACAGTTTGCACACGTGGCAGGGTCGTCGCGCGTGCGTGGACAATCTTTGGCGAAGTGCCCCGCTCCGCATCTGACGCAAGCGACCGGGCGGTGGCACATGTGGGATGAGTGCCTAAACTGCTGGCACCTATGGCACTGCGCGGGCCCACGTTTCCCACGCCATGCTTCAATCTTGACACCACGCATAAACATGAATGTCGTGGTGTCGTAAATTGCTCGTGCGTCTGCTGTGCGTTGAAGCACAGCGTGGAACACACAGCCGGGTCTTCCCTGGCGCGCCTTTATATGGCGCACGTACTCCGGCTGGTAACCCAGGGAGCGGAGCTCCTCCTCGATCTCTGCGGGGTCAGTGTCAGGTGGCAGCCCCCGGATGGCGATCTTCATTTTCTTATCAGCTGGCAGCGAATATGCAAACCAGCTGATCCCTTCTTCTTTTTCCAGGGCCGTTAGATATGACTGCACCGCCCTGTATTCGTCCTCGGTTTCGGGTGAGAATCTCACCCCCGCTCCGTATGGACGAGCATTGGGGGGACGGCCTAGTTTAGCGGCCAGCGCCCTAAAGTGGGTAGCCCAGTGGGGCAACCGCTCCACAACAAGTGGAGGGTAGCGGGGGCGCTTGGCCTTGGTTGCTTTCGCGGTAGCAGCACCCGAACCAGGGGCTGCCTCTTGTGTTGAAGCACTACTAGTAGTATTTGGAGCGCTTACTTGTGGGCTTCCGGTGGTGGTGTCGTGCGGCACTGGGGCTGGCTCTGCAGGCAGCTCTAGACAGTACCGCTTGGCGTCCTCTGTGTCCGCTTCGTCGTCAGTGCTTCTCCTCCGACGCTGGGGTCTTCCTTCCTGGTGTTCCTGGCGCGGCGGCGACGGTGATGACTCCTCACGTTCCATGGACGCCAGCGACATGCTCGAGCCCGCCCTGGATGAGCAGGCCGACAACATCGCCGGTGAGTCGCAGGCGGAGGCGCGGGGCGGCGCGGGCGAGGTCGGCGTCGACACTGAGCATTTAGTACAAGGCACCCCCCTTTTATACACTGCCACCGTTGGTTATTTGTGTGCAACTACCCGCAAACATTCGCAGTAAAGGGGAAGAAACCAAATTCGTCTGGTCATTCAACAGTGCAAAATTATTGTTATTACTATGTTTAAAAATCTCTAATTGTTCCAAAACACACAGCCGGAAACCCTTATCACAAACATGTAGTATATTAAAACTATTGTTGTCGCGCAAAGAATGGCCGGTATCAATTAAATGTTTGTTTAATGGTATGTGTGTTGTTTGTTGTGTAATTTAATTTCAAACGGTTACTCAAAGTCAATGGTAGACAGTTTAATTAGTAAAAAGCAGAAAGAAAGGGTTCGTTCACTATTATATGCATGTCCGCGTACAAATATTAATAGATATGTGACCAGTCTGACCTATATGGGCCCCATTTCAGATAGAATTAGTAATTTACTTAGAAAAAACAACGTTTATGTAGCGTTCAGAACGGACCAGAATATACGCCGTATTTGTAACGGAAAAGATATTTTAGAAAATAGTAAAAAGTCTGGGGTGTATAGGCTGGTCTGTGATGAATGCAACGGGGTGTATGTGGGTCAGACGGGCCGAAACTTTGACATAAGGTATGGGGAACATGTTGCCGCGTATAGAAATGGCCATTCGGACAAATCGAATTTCGCGAAACATTTAATTGATACCGGCCATTCTTTGCGCGACAACAATAGTTTTAATATACTACATGTTTGTGATAAGGGTTTCCGGCTGTGTGTTTTGGAACAATTAGAGATTTTTAAACATAGTAATAACAATAATTTTGCACTGTTGAATGACGAGACGAATTTGGTTTCTTCCCCTTTACTGCGAATGTTTGCGGGTAGTTGCACACAAATAACCAACGGTGGCAGTGTATAAAAGGGGGGTGCCTTGTACTAAATGCTCAGTCGCAACTCAACGGTCAGCGAGTCAACACGTCCCCTGAGGATGCCTCGTGGAGAGGCGAAACACGTGTCGGTAATGGTGTTGGGTTTTGCATTGCCTTCCTGCATGTGCTTAAAATCCTTGCATTTGCCTAGCAACCTTGCATGTGCATAATATAGCGGGCGGGAGGGAGGTGCATACCTGCAACCCACTAATATTCGCGGAAATTAAAACTAGATATTTTGTTTTCATTTTCGAATCTTTCAAGCTCCTTTCTAGTCATCAAGCGCCTGAATGACTCTGGTATTTGGCAGATCCATCCAATAGATTAAAGTATTACTTTATACATGATCGAAACTCCGCTTGATAAATGTAGTGCAGTTGTTCCGGTGTGAAGTACCGATTCAACTTTGCTTTTTGGATTTCCAACTTTTTGGCAGCAATTTATTTGATTAAAATACATTAAAACATTTCACAAAAAAAATGTTATTAAACCTCAACTTTGGGCACAGTTATTAAAAATACTAAACAGGACAAGTTTAATTTAAAAACAAAATTACTTTACGAAGGTTTGAAAAAAAAATATCGATTTACTTTATAACGAAAAACTTGTCAACTGTCGAACTACATTGGAACACCAGAATACTTTCAGTTCATAACGCGCACGCAAGCAGCTATTAATATGCCAAGCTGCGACCACTAGCCTAACCTATAATATCCTAACTTGCCTTAACTGAGCTACTTGACTATCTAAATCGATAGTGTTCCGTTTAAAAGTAGTTTAATATAGGGGAGAATAATGTGGTGTTACCACACACATATGTATATTTATGTATGTGGTCGAGGTAGCTTGTTCAAGTTTTAAGAATTATAAATTCACGTCACAGGAGAAGAACTTGGTACTTAGTCAGGTCTTTGTCTCTATTCAGAACGTATATCTTCGTGCCGTATAGACGGAGTAACCATTGCACTTTTTATTTTTACATTTATAATAAAAGTTGTTCCTAAGAATGAAAAGCTTTTGCTACCGGCCAAAAAATAGAGACCTACAGACTTTCAGATTCAAAACGACTTGATGATTTTAGCCGGTTCGAAGGATCACCAACCGTTTCGGTTCAGATTTTTTCGGTATGACATAAAAAAAGATTAGTAGAACAGTCAAAAAGTGCAATGGATAGGTTTTCGAGGAATCCATGTATGGCATTGGGCTACGTTCTCATGATATTGCCCCACTCTGTCAGCAGTGTAATTGTACAAACATACAATACGAAGCTATGGCATTATCCACCTAATCTTCTCTGTTCTTTGTCCTTCTAAATTCTTTGTCCTGACTGATGGATCAAGCCACAGCCTAAACCGTTGATTGTAGAGAGGCGAAATTTGGAGGACGTATTCATTATAAATTATGTAGGCATCCAATAAGAAGGGATTTTGAAAATTCATCCCTTAAGTGGGTGAACTAGAGGGTGAAAGTATGTATAAATAATATCATTCCTTGGGCCAATATCCTTGAAACTTGGTTCAAAAACAATGTAAATAATAAAGGTTGCTATTATTAGTTTATCACAACTACCCTTAAAGGCTATTTAGGGGGTGCTTGAGTTTACATAGAAGAGTTCTTGATCAACTAACATGAAACCTGGTACGAATATTGGCGGATGTAAATAACAAATATCGTAATTGTTCGATTTTGTAAAACAACCCTAATTGAAGATTTAGTATTTTTGGGAGTGTTAAAGTTTGTATGACAGATTTGCATTCTTTCGGTTCAATAAATTTGAAACGTGACACGAATACTAAGTAAATAATAAAGTTTGTTATTATTCGTTTATCAATCTGCCCTTTTTTCTGGATGGGAAATCATCAAATGACTTCTTCCATTCTGGGCGGAGTGCTTCCACTGCGCCCAGAATGGAGTTTCAAACTCTTACTGACTAAAATCCACCCGTTGTCCTCCTAATGCCTTTTCCGTTCCAGGACCGCGGTGACTCTTTCGAACAAATTTAATTATCTGGAGGGAATATATCCTAGAAACTTGGATGAAATACTGTCAAAGTAAATAATAAAAAATATCATTATTTATTTTTTCACGACTACTCTCAAAAAACGATTTAGGGGTGGTTTGTATGGGACATTTGTGTTATTCGGTTAATAATCTTGAAACTTTGCGCTTTAATAATCCTAAGTGATAAAATATGCCATGATTCATTTTTGACAAATACTCTCAAAATACGATTTCCCTAAATCGTATTTGGAGTTGAAGGTGTTACATTTTGGGCACGCCACCATTGCGGCGGCAAGTCCCCTCTTGAGTGGTTAGAGAGCCGTCACAGCGTCCTCATCTTCCACCTGACGCAGGTACTCACCGGACATGGATGCTTCGGGAGGTACTTATTTCAAATTCGGTGGGAGGACACGCCCGGGTGGCAACACTGTGTCGATCGCCCGAAGGACGCAGGGGAGCATACGGTGGAGGTCTGCCCTGTTTCGGCGTCGGCGACTTCTCGCTTCCGGTTCTGGTTCAATCCATAGTCCTGAGCGAGGGGGTCCATGCCTCCGCGGTCACCTCCTTTTGCGAAGCAGAAATGCTAGTGCAGGAGGCAGACCGCGTGAGATAGATCGAAATCTCACGCCCCAGCCGCCGCAACAGCAGAAGATTTCCCGGACATTGGGAGCCGCAGGCGATTCCCGGCCACCGTAGGCGTGGGTCTGCAAATGGCGAGCTATGGGTAGCTCAGCGTCCGATAACAACCACTGTCGAACACGATGCGCTTCAAATATATGTCTGCAAAGAAGACGGGGCTCCATAGGGTCAGTGCCTGCTAGGGTTGCAGAATTTGTTCGATAGAGTCACCGCGGCCTTGGAACGCAAAGGGCCTAGAGGAACACGGATGGGTTTTTCGTCAGTAAGAGTCTGACACTTCTGTCCGCTTCGCCCAGAGAAAAAAAAATAGAAGACCGCCCTTCGAAATAGGAATCTTATTTTTTTTACAGATGTGTAACTTTTTTTTATGGTCTTCATGGTAACGTCATACTTGGGTTAATCTTCGCGCGTCACGTGGTCGAAGCCGCTGTCAGAAACCAGTTAACAGTAAACCAAAGGTATTAACAGTTTTATTACATCGCCTAGCATGACAAGCTACAGTAGAGATCAAAGGCTCATTTTCCTTTATGAAACTTGTTTTAGGAACAAAGCTAAATTACAAAACTGACTTAAGTATAAGTTTATATAATTTATTTACTTGTAACGAACGGGGTTCAAGGTTTTTAAATGTGTTTTTTTTATTTTTTTTTATTTATTCAAAGGCAAACCAACAGCTGTATACAGCATTACATATGAATAATATTAGCAAAAGCATCAGACTTATACAGTCGCTAATAATAGGTCGACCAACATTCAAGTGAGCAAAATAACACTGGCTTATTACTAGCTATTATAATATTGACAAAAAAAATACAAATAATCACATTAAAATTAAAAAGAAAACACAACGAAATTACAAATATCCAGTAAGCAACAAAAAATCTGTTAATGGTACAATGACTTAAAATTTAAAAATAAAATTAAAAGTGTTTTCATTAAATAAAAACATTTATATTAAAACCAAACAAAATAATTATTTTGGGAGACTGGTTCTACACTTGGTCACCATGACATACAGATACAGACCAATCAGATCGGAATGAGACAGAATAAATACAAGTATAAGTTGCTTTTGATGATAATAAATTAACCTGTTTAATTTTCAATCAGCTATTGCAAATACGCTAGTCCGTGTAAATCTACACCACAGCTTACATATTTCAAACGTGAAACATACAAAATAAATGATATCAACAAACTGGCTCGTATTTGCAAATGAAGGTAATTGCTTCATTTGCGTTCGCAATCTCGTTAATACATTGTATTTTAATTAATATCTAAATAGTTGTACACTTTGGAGAGCGGGCCGTGGCATGGGGCTCATTTGAAATCCAATCATATCCGGAATCAAATAACTGCTACACCGCACCTGTGTGTTCGTTAAAACAATGCTGTGTACAAATTGACATGTTTAATTTTGCTTCATGGGAAAGTGTTAACGTATTTTTCCATGACTAGATATAAAAATTCAGAGCATAGAAGTAATACCTGCCTTTGACTTGGAGCATATATTTATTCTTTATTGTACACAAAACATACAGGTGAAAATATAATGGGACAGCTTATGTTCAAAACCGCACTTATCCCATAATTGGGTTTTCTACAGCAAACCTCAGTGTGATAGAGATATTCGCAAAATAGGACAGTTCAAGTGGACAACAAAACTTAAAATTTTATTTAAAAAAAAAAAAGTTTATTTTTAATGGCGTATAGTTTGGTTCCTAAATATAGATACCTACGTAGATATGCTTTCACATACACGTCGCAGGTGCAATCCCGTGCACAATTATTTCTTTAATAAAATTTGTACATCCATTGAAACTGAAAACACGCAACCAATTTGAAGTTACACTCGCGGATTTAATTGAATTGGTTAGTTTTTTGCCACAGAATCACGTTACGTTCTACTGTGACAATTGTTTTTAATTACAACTGTTTGAAGGTTGTTTACAACCTTTGCTTTGTTTAATCAACTGAGATATTTAATTATTTGTATATTTATTTGCCTATTCAGTAATTGAGTGTCTGCTTTGATTTGCTACATGGCAAGTGGTTTACAAAAAAGCTAAAACTACTCGTAGATACAGCCAAACACTTGTCAGTGGAAATATTTTTCACTCCGAAACTTCTTTTACTACTACGGAATAAAGCTGGTGCCACAGACAAATTGTTCTCTTAGAAGTGTGGCCAACTGTACAGAATACACGTGTTTTTAAGAGATTAACAAAACCGAAAACGGTAAAACCAAGAGCTAGCTTTGAAGTAATCCTCGTGTAAAAGATTTGAGATCAAAGGATCATATTGAGCTCAATAATAAAACTGGCCTATCTACTGTTTCATCGTCTGTTGAACAATAGAAGAATTCCGTTACGTGGAAAGCTAAGGTCATGAACTTATGAAAGTTATCATTAAACAGGTTTCACCTGAACGCTGTGAAGCTTTGTAAGTATAAGTAGTAGTTAATGAAAGGCAAGTCTTAAGTAGTTAGAGCACTTGGTCAACTTGCACATATGCGACTTTGTAAACTACGCGTGGTGAGCGGTAATGAAGTCTAACCTTTAGGTACCTTGAAAATGACTAGATTTGCACTCTTTTACAAGCTTTTATTTAATTTGCAATGTATGTATGTATGTATGTTTGTTAGGGTGAAATCTTGCAAGTCAATTTTGAAGCAGACATCTTCAAACGATTGAGCTGATTTTTTTTTATACAAGTTCAATTTGGATGACAATGCATGGTTAGCTTTGTGACTTAATTCTAAATCCAACATAGTGGCGTATCCAAGATGGCGGACTAGTTATTTTTAATGCATTTCTACAATATGGGTATCAAATGAAAGGACTTGCTAAAAATTTTTCGAAAAAACGTGTCCAGCGATAACTAAAAAGTTAAAAATAAAAGTTTCGCGAGATTTACTTGTCTAGATAAATAAGTAAATTAAATACTTTATGTTATAGATTTTAACTATTAAAATGATCAAACTAATGATATTCGAGTAGGTATTTAAATCTCGCGACAAGCTTTCTAATCCTATAAATTATGTACCTAATGTCTTCATAAGTAGAAGCAAAAGTTTTAAAGTTTTTTTTATCGTTTTAGCGCATTCAAGTAAAATCTTGTTTTTTTTTTAAAGGTTTTTATTTAATTTTCTTCTGTAGTAAAAAAGATAGTAATTTCATTTAAAAAATGAACCTAGTTTGTTTCATACAGGATTTTGCGCACAAAAATATAATCGTTTGCAAATTGATTTAAAAATGATTAATATAATGTATAATAATCCATTTTTTTTTAATGTGCACGGACATTGCAATAGAAAAAAAATCATCGATTCGATTGGCCAGCAGAACCAGCAGTATAATTATGTAGGACATAGGTCGATGCCGCCGTCCCTTGATTGATTAATCCCTCAGTCGCCTCTCACAATGGGTATACGAAGTAATAGAGCGTTCTATTTGTAGCCAGACCACTTCGCTACAATTATCTATGTACACATACATATATGTATGTATGTAGGTACATAATATTGATAACGGAGTCCGTCATCCGAGGATGCGTGATCAGCTATAGATATCCAATTTCCTCCGTGCGTGGGAAAGCACGTTAAGCTCCCACCATCATTTGAACGTCAGAACCCAGAAAATTGACATACATTTCGCTTAGGGGTATTTTTTAGGTAGGTATCCTGTTACTATATACATAGGTCAGATCGGCAGGTGCTTCATGAAACATCTAGACCCACAGCAGCGTGTCAAACCAAGTTCAAGAAAATAGAACTGGCAAGCAGCACCATGTGTAATATACTAGTATTGAGCAACACCCGGTTAGATTTGAAGCTGGGTTTTCCCGTATTATAGTCATACCTAATGGAGTTTACATAATACAGCCTTAACGACTATACAATTTTATAACAATTTTATGTATACAGCATTGCAGTCCCAGCGGTAACAATTACGAGGGCGGAGCTTTCATTAAACTTCATGAAGTTCGTGTAGATTTATGTTCTCGGAGTTTCAAAGAGTTTGGCGCCTCGCTCACATCGTTCGAGTGTCTCGTCGAAATGTTTTGTGAGCTAGTCGACCAGCTCAACTTGTTTTAATTTCGTTGCTCTTTTGTATGATGTGAAAATTGAGGTCGCTGTGACTCGGTTTTAGTTTCGTGGTTTCATGTTATTGCTTCTATTTAGGTGGTAGCGTTGGATGGCAGGATTTTTTAACAAAGGTTAATTTGCTGTGTCGGAATTTTGTACGTTAAAATGTTTGGTGGTGGTGGGTGGCTGGTTTGAATTGATCGAATTCATAATCTATATATTATTTCATTGCTCACTGCAAATATCTACCTCATAAAATTATGCAATTTTAAGTATTTTGTTTAAAAATATGATTTGAGTATCGCCCACGCTTGCATGATATGTGATAGTATCGCAAGAGATACAAAAAATACCGTATCTTGACGTAATCCAGGTCATGATCTACTTTTTGCGGTTAACAAACAGCAAAAAGTTCATTTACAATATTTGTAGGAGTTAGGCTGAAGGAATAGTGATATTGCTTTTGCGAAATAGTTTTCTTGTGCAACTAAAGAAACTGCTTCTAGAACAAAACCAAATTGCAATTAGCAGGAGCGCAAACAATAAAAAAGAAACAATGAACATGAAACAGAAACCCTTTTTCTGCGGAGAGCATAAATCTTCCTTGTTTGGACTCTTTTGGCACTCGAGGGTTAGCGAGCACATAAATAAAAAAAAACATTGTTTTCGTTAATTCTATGCAGATATATTTAACGCTCTTTTATATAAAAAATACCGTGTAACTTCGTACTTAATTGTAGACTAGTATTCTCCGGTCTCTTCGTACATGGTCTTTCTCGCAGAAACTGAGGATTTTTCGCGATAAAATTAGCTTATCTATGGATACTATTTTGTTATGGGATCTGTATTTTCAGAGATTACCCTTCATAAACAAATATACAACGTTACCGCTTTGTTACAATCAACGGGGTTGAAACGGGTCAAAGTCAACGGAGCAATGGCCTATGGCGATAAATGGCAGGGCGATGACTATTAACCTCAGTTGACGTCACGTATTCCGATAACAATAGCCAAACGCCAACCTTCTTCGACAGTTTGCTCCTTTGATTTACATCTTGCTTGCTTGGTTCGATAGACGTCAACTCTGTGCAGATGTAATCAGCAGCTATTTTTTCTAGGTTCCGATATTTATAAACTTACAATACTTGAAGTTATACATGCATACAAGTCATGTAAAAAAATAAAAGTTCTTAGAATTCACATCGAGCCCACATGTCAGGCACGACACGACCGCCACTTCTAAGGCGACCCTTCCACGAACAAGGCGATATTATCTTCATACCATATTATTCTATCAAAACTCTATGAATGTGACTCCACACGGTGATTATCGCTGCGATTCGACGAGTGATTTGTGGACGAGTGACTAGCAAAACCTCAACTCGGTGTGATTCCCTCCATTCGTGTTGGCAAGTTGCATGCCATTACGGGGCATCGAGGCATAATGTGATCAATCGCTGGATTGTGCCCCGCAATGGAATGATACTGGCATGCGAGTTGCTTGTCGATGGAGTCATTTACGTACAGGCAGTGACTGATCGGCGATGTGTCAGTGGCTGTTGCGTGTGAGTGATCCTTAATTTAGTTTACAGCTTCTGCAGTTGAGAATGAGTATATATATATAAATAATTAGATCTACGATAGACCACCGTAAATTAGGTAAATTCTTCCTGAAAATAACATATAAAAATAATAATAATCTTCTTCAAAACTGAATAACAGTTATGCTGAAACTGTAACTGCAAACTGTTTGTACTACGAAGACGGTACGCAGTAAATCATGAAGGTTTTAGTCGTGGGCGTTGACATTTAACGAACATAAGGTACCTATGTTTTCTGTTTTCACACTATTAATGTCCGCTGAAGTAAATGAACCGCCCTAAATCTAAAGGTGGCAGACTTAGTTTGAAAAGAATGAAATGGAGGAAAAGGAGGCTATACAAACAATTCTACGTGTTTAAATATAATTACTAAAAAAAAGTACAACCGACTTTTCCACAAAAAATCAAAAAAGTACAAAATAACTTTAATTTCGGAACTCGGTGTATGTGGTTCCTTTTTCATTTTTTGAACACCGACTTCCGAAATTAAAGTTATTTTGTACTTTTTTGATTTTTTGTGGAAAAGTCGGTTGTACCTACTTTTTTGTAAAAAGTTTTTTATTTTTCACTTTTAAGTGGTACCTAAACCCCCTCCCCTCCCCCCACCTAAACGAACCAATTACATTAGTGTAAAAAAAAACGCACTGCTCCAATGCAGAGTAAACTAAAAGGTCGTCAATGTAGACAATGTAGATATTTTTTTAGATTTTTCAAAAACCGCTTGTTCGAATTCGATAAAATTTTCATGGGACCATTTGGGAAGTATACCCTTTCCAACAAAAAAAGAATTTTTCAAATCGGTTGGCAAGCGACGGAGTTATGCGCGAACAAACAATAAAAAAAAAAAAAACATACAAACATCCGAATTGAGAACCTCCTCCTTTTTTAGAAGTCGGTTAAAAACATCTCAACTGTACCATCCGTAAAGAGAACTGAATTATTCAAGTACTGATGAAAAAAAAGACTTCATACATTACTGTCAAATATCTTGTTACAGCCATTTAGAATGTAGCATTCGTCCAATTAGTGTTTAAGATAAACAACAGAATCATTGTTTACTGTAGTACAGCTATCGTGTTGTTAATCGTTACATGTTGTTTGTGGAACAACAAATAAACCACAGCGGCACTGCGGATATACTGGGAGTAACACTTCGTTATTGGGGAAGGCCACGTTTTTTTAATTGTTGGAAAACAGCATCTCCTCTATATTCTCTTAAACAGTATTTGTAAGGGTTTAGCACACCTTCACTTTGATACGTATGCATACAATTCTCACGTCAGAACAGACTCCGAGCAGTCATGGCTTAACTGGTAATTACTTGACTTTGGAAACTGTCATAGCTAGGATTCCAAACTCAGCAGTTTTCTTTCTGGTCGCAAGACAAACGAGCTTGTCAAATATTTTTATGTTCTTTTTTTCAAAAGTCTTAGTTGAATACGCCAAACATTTTCCGAATATTGGGTAAAATTATCTTTTCAACATAATGTTACAGAAACCCATTTCTTTACTGAGTTTCCATTTCCTACAGTAATACACAAACAAGCTCAAACTTACGGCTGCCACGATATTTCACGGAAGCTGACTTTAACATGTAATGAGCCATGATTATTCAGTATTTTCAAAAACATTATGTGAAACCAATTTGCAAGCAGCAAATTGGTTTTCTGTTATTAATAGGTAAAAAACACTTTGTTCTGTATTCGGTGTTCTGTATCGCAAGACATTTAAATTAACATAAAACAATACAACGTTATTTAAATTAATAAAATTGTAATTAAGAGAGTCCGGATAAAAGTCACTCGATTAAATATCGTATAACAATGACAAAAGGCCCTTAATGTAACCGAGGGCGCTCTCTGTCAGCCCTCCCTTTTTTCCCATTGATGCACAGATAGGGAGGACCCTATCAAAATTTAAATGCGGTCCATTTTAGCTGTTTCGGTCTGCAGAATCGTAATGAAAATATCCTTTACATTTTAGATTTTTTATTCGACCCTATCTACATATACCCGTATTAAGCCAAACCAATTATTCCTTGATGGCGATCCCGACTTTTATACAAATTCAACTCGTACTCGTTTTAGCGAGTCTGGTATTTTCCTTTTCAATATTAAGGTTGTACTTACACAAGTGTGGGTCCAGAGCGCGCGACATCAACCCACAAGAGAAATATAGTGCTTTCATAAAATCCGAGGTGTCATTTCCTTTTGAATAGTTCGTTATATCTGCGCGGTGAACGAAGCCGTGTATAAAAGTCTCAGGTTATTACGAGTCGGCCGCGATCCTTCCGCGTCATTGTGGGCGAATGTGTTATAAAACGGACACTAAATCTCGCTTCTATTGACAAACGACGTAGCTCGTTACAATGCTGCACTATCGTTTTCCAGGCCCATACCGTTTTATATTTCCTTCCACGTTTTGATGTCGTATGATCGTAAACTAGTATAGTTTCCTTCCTATTGAGCGTAAGGATTGAATATTCCCCTTTGATGTGTACATAGTATTTGCGTCTATAAATAAGGCCGTTATATCGACGTTCGTTTACTAGTCTCCCTTTATTGCGATGTTTTTGCGGCTATTGGGCGCTTTTCCTAAACTATATATGGCTGGGAAAATGTTCAATTTTGGTTCTTTATAGACGGAAATCAAACTAAATATTATGGCTACTGTGTCATCAGCCTATTCAAGAAAAATTGTGAATACGTGCGGTGACTGAGAGATAACCCACAGCCTACCTACACAGGGATTTACATAGAGTTGCACAAGAGGTGAGCACAGGATGATTGGTAATCCGGTGCAATTGCATACCTTGAAATGAGTAGTCAGTACCAGAGGGTGAAACGGATGAACGAGTTTGAGCCTTCGATATATGGAGTAGACCCATCCTCTAGGTATTCACAAAAGTACATCATATAGGTAGTTATAGGTACTTTTTTATTTTATGGTTTAGAACGAAACGGTTTTTAATAGCTAATGATCAATACTAGCACGTTGTCTAGATATTTAGATATGAAGAATTTCCATATCCATAAAAACACTTAGATTTTATACTCACTAAAGTGACATCACATTACCAGTATTGAAGATCCATCCCATCTATTTAGGCAAACACTCGCACTTTATATTATTCATGTACTTTATACAAAGACATAAATCCTCACTTTCAATACTTTTATATCCCATACATAAGAAGGAATTTATTACGTTTCGATAAATAAGTATGGCATAAACCCTCTTTGTTGAAGGGGTCATAAATCACCCAAATGAACCCGAGCCTCCATTGACAGAAGTAGCATCGTAAATAAATAAATACATTCTTACACGGTTCCCACCACTCTGCAGAACTCTTTCAAGTGATGTTCTCTTTGTGCAAATAATGGTAAATAGGCATTTATACAAACATATTTCGCATTTGTCAAAGGTGTCCTTTTACGGTGATTTGTGATATTTTTCGGTTTTGTGGGTCTTCTTTCATTTGTTGGGTTATAGTAAATGCTACAAAAACAAGTGGGTGTCCGTATCTTTATAAGTTTTTATTTAACTTGCCTTGTAGTATCACGAGTACGTACCTATGTAACTGAATTTTAAAACAGTTAACCCTAGTCGATTGAGCTGAAATTTTGAACGTACGTTTAATTTGGATGACATCGCACGGTCAGCGAAGTGAAACTATTCTTAATCCTTCTCGAAAACCGGCTCTTACGCCACCGCTCCTATGAAATTTTATAATTTATTTTTCGAGTTGTTGAAAAACGTTGTTTAATGCCTATCTCATTGCAGTTTCTCGGCTTCATAACGGCCTCGGTTCGGGCATTAATCAGCCTCAGCTGCAATGACAAAATTTGCCCATTTTGCATCAAAATGTACTATTACATGTACCCCAACGATATGAGTGACAAAGCAAAGGCTTTGTTGAGTGGCTTTAAAAATATAATGGAATTGTGAAGAAGAATTCATCGCTCTCTAATATGGGCTATCCGAAGGTCATAAAGCGGAAATATCATACAATAGGTACGTACGAGAGGATCGCTATCGAATTCACTCCAAAGGACAGAGCAAAAGGAACAAGTCGATTGGAAATAATCTTCATTTTCAGGAAGGAATCGTGACTAGTAGACGTGTTATGATGCTATATGTAACATATACATAAAACATTCTGCGTTGAAGTGGTATTATGATTTCCACTTAAAGTTCAGATCAAACGTCTTTAAATATCAACTTCGAAATCGGTGGCAAAATAAGTCTTTCTAGATCTTTGTCGCTGTCTTCTTATTTGATTTATTTTTCTCAGTTTTATCTTTCGTAGACTTTCGTAGATTTAGCATGCAGTCAAGAATAGGGAAAAGTTAGTTAAAACTTGAATATTCAGTATACATTTCGACATCCATGCCTAACGAATTATGTTTTTATAAATGTCCTACGAAACAATTTTATTGCTTAGTTCAAGCCCAAGTTTTTTGAAATCGCAATCTAGAAAAAACAAACTATTAAATTGGTTGTTATTTAAACACAATATTCTATTCGATACTTTGAGTGTTCGAAAAGTGTATTCTGAACGCGCTGAGAGTTTACCGACGACGTTTCGTAAACCGCCGAGTAAAATGTTTGCCAGATAGACTTCTGCAATACAAACAAAACGCATCGCTTGTGCATGTTCATAGATGCAAACTATTGTATGTATGTATAATTTTTTCTTTATAATAATTTTTAATAATTTTAATGTGAGTGTTAAAATATTATTTCTTTATGTATTTATATATTTCATTTTAGTATGTGTTCTGTTAGTGTATCCGTGGCATAATTTGTATCAAAGTACTCGTATAAAAGTAATCTGAACAGGACCTATCAGAATACCAGCGCTGTTTTTTTTTTAAATATCGCAGCATATTCTGAGATAGGAACCTTTTTGGCCTCGCACATTTACATTTAGGCATCGTTTAGGTACAATTCTTGATATCTACAGCTTTTGTTAATATATTTTTCTAGTAGTTTTATTTTATTTTCTGTTTACTATTTTATTTGTTTAGTGCGAGACCCAAATAAACATTTTTTTTTTCTTTCTTGCTTCAATGTGTAAATATTTTACGTTGAAGTCACTACATAGTATAAAACAAAGTCGCTATACGCCGTCTGTCCCTATGTATGCTTAGATCTTTAAAACTGAGCAACGGATTTTGATGCGGTTTTTTTTTTAATAGATAGACTGATTCTTAAGGAAGGTTTATATGTATAATACATGCATATTATATTAGAGGAAACATTAGTATCTACATTACACCCGTGCGAAGCCGGGGCGGGTCGCTAGTAGTTTATAAAGCTCATCAATATTTTCACGTTATATTCAATTTTCGGCCAAATGGTCCTCGAATAGGTAAGTGCCTACATTAACAAAATTAAACTCAAGACTGTTAATCTTCTAAATTGCGATTTTGCGTCCAACAAGGAAACCAAAGATGAACATAGAGATTGAAAAAGTAAAGAGGAATGAAAGAAATAAACTAAAAAGTAATCTACCGAAACGATAAATCAATTTCACCCCATTGAATGAAACTCCACGTTTATGGATTCGTAGTTAACAAACATTTCCTTGTGCGGTATATAAGGTTTTTATTGAGTTTTTTCCAATATTGACGGATGCAGACGACTTGGCCATCGCCAATTCTCTTCGGAAATGATGTGCGGAATCGGCAAGTAAAAGGCATTAAATCTGTCTGGAGCGTTCGATTTGCATTGAGAAAATTGCATTTTCGAATCGTCGGCAACAAGGAGGCGGCGCCTGAATGTTTGCAAATGTGTTGCGAAAGCTTTGCTTAGAGTTTTGCCCCTAGCGTTGCCACTGGCAATACGAGCCGTGCCAAGCAAATGACGCAAACCGGAGACACTTGTGGACTTTGCGGCAAATCACTTTGCAGTTTTGTACTGATTATTTTATTGAATTGTGGTTGCCAATATTTTATCAACGCTTCAAAGAAGAGTTAAATTAAAACAGAATATTATTTTATCAAGTTCATCTGCCCATTCGAGTACAATGATTGTGCTTAAAAATGTGCAAAATTTAGTTAAATACTTTTACATATCAAAAATAAAAATAAAAATCGCAGCAAAAAGGTTTAAACAACAAAAATAAAAATAGAAACTTTTATCTGAAAAAAAAAAGACAAAAAAGAACTCATTCGAAAATTGACAGTGAAAAATCTCAGATTAAATTTTTTTTTGGGCATAAAATAATGTAAATTTTAGCAGCATTTAATTTATAAAACAAAATTAACAAGAAGAAAAGAGTATACCTAAAAAGAAACGAGAATAAAACTAAATCGAAAACTACTAAATCATGGAGTGTTGCTATCCAGTAGATTGTGGGGAGTATGCTGTAGCTCCGATGTTGGTTCCAACATATTGTTCTCGAAAATATTGTGAACCGGAACCGCCATGCTACCCACGCTTGCCGCGTTGTCAGAAAACGTCATACTACTGCTGCGAGAAGCCGCCCAAGAACCGGGTGGCCGCTTATGACTGTTGTGGGCCTCCTCCGCAGAAAGGCTGTTGTTCCCCCACTTCTCCCCGGCGCTCGCCGTGCCGGGAACCAGAACCGTGTTGCTACGAACAGCCTTGTTGCAAACCAGTCAAGACTAAATATATAATGCCATGCTACAGATACGAAGACGGACGCATTGTAAGTTACACTCATGAATAATGTCATCTCGTTGCATTAGTCAAGGTTTCCCTACAGAATAGAAGTAGATTCAGGTTCACTACTTGTTCACATAGATAGTGTAGAATAAAAAAAAAACAAATACTTTTAAATAAAGTATGTATTCGGTAGTTTGTTTTGAAGTAACAAGAACAGATTTTTACCTGTGCTGAAACCAACATACCAATACAATACACCGGCGTTCCTGGAAGACCTAAACAGCGATAAATTGTACCAACTAAAGCTTGTGGTGGTGCGCAGCTAATTTCATTGGCAAATGCTATACTTGTTCAATCAAATGCTATTCTACAATATGTTATTTGAATCAAAGCTCAAGCATAAAAAAGACTATCAATGAAGTGTATTCTGAACACAACCTGCTTGAATAATTCAGTGGATCTGTCACATTATCGGGCCGAGCATGTCCTTGTGAATACTTTCGCTGTCCCATTGTTTTGTTGTTAGTTTCAGGAACGGTATGTTCCAACACGTTATGGTAGACTCCCTCAGTCAGCATACCGTCGAAACGGAATACAGGATCAGATGCATGGCTACCGTGGAGCTATCCGATACTTATGTGCGGGTCCAGGACTAAATGGCGGGTGTTTTGTTAACACCTTAGTTGAGCCTATGACTAGAATATATCCGAGGGTTACACAAGAAATGCTTCCTGTTAGAAGGAAGAAGGACAAAAAAAATTAACCTTTGAGTAGATGTGTATGTAACTACAATAAGTGCCATCGAATTTGTTAAATGAAAAATAAGAAAAAGATCGCAATTGGCAGGTATATCCTTTGCCGTCATCTGCTCTAAAACGGAACGGAATTCAAGATCACAAATACAATGAATGCGGCAGTATTTCATACATTCGCAAGAGTTGGAATGATGTGATTTGGAGCGACCACCCTTTTTACATCCGTGTCAAGCCAACGAAGAAATGCGCTGTACTTAAAAAGAAGCACTGACCATTTCTGTGGTGCGTAAATTAATAAGTAGCGTTTGTAAAGGCATATAACAGCAATGATAAGTCTCGTATTTTATCTTTACTGTTATACCTATATTTGAATAGATTCCTAGATAGAACATGCTTGATAGTATTATACATTCAAAAGAAAAGCTTTTAATTGATTCTGTACCTACACCGTCTCTCCTCATGTTTTTGTTTCAATTGCGAAAATACCGGGAAATTTGCAATGCCTGAGTAGGTCGAAACTAAACTGCGACTGTCTGGTCCGTTGCAGGTGAGAAAGTTCCCCGTGAGCGCGTTCAAGCGCAATGGAATGCAAGACGTTGAGCACTCTACGCAAGGCACTGCGAATTTCCTCGTAAGGCATCCTCGAGACGTGGCCATCGAATGTGACGTCCGCCAGATCCCCGTCAAAATTGCTGACCCAGCTAAAGTGCCTTCTTACTGCCCCACGAAACATGATCTTGGCTGTTCTCGCCTCAAGAAGAAGCCCGTTGAAATTAAAATTGAAGAATTATTGGACGACTCGTGCTAGTCGCTAGTTAGAACTGAAGCGCTACAACAAATACAGATAAATGCTGATCTAAATCATGAGAAATTTTAAATGTAAATAAAAACGGACAAATTATTATGACATCATCATGTAAGCGTTTTTTTTTTTTCGAATCAACAAACAGTACTACAGATTCCCAATCTTAATACACAATACGATTGAATTTAATAACGCAAATTTATTTCTTTCTGTTTGTTTTTGACAGGGCAATTTGAATTGTTAGTTAAACGTTATTTTGAATTGTTTCAGGCAAATCAACCAACGGTGCTGATGCGCCGCGCTTGTGAGGTGGCTTGCGGGACGCGCAAGCGAAAACCTTTCGTGGTTTCGTCATATGCGGCAGACCCTCACAACGAAATACGACGGTTCCATTCCGAAGATGAGCGGGTATATTCATATTCAAACAACTAACCCTTAGGTACCAGTTCTATTTGCAAATTAGGTACAAATATTACGTTTAGCGACATAGCGATCATTTTGTGCTGGAATTTAATCTTCGGTAGAATAAGTCTTATTTAATCATTCTTTTTCAACAAATAACTTCCTTCGGTTGATTCCAATTGAACTCGGCGATATTTTATGAAAAATTAATATTCAGTAGGAGGATGGAAAACCGCCACCTGAATTGATTCCCACGCAATATCCTTTTGGAAGGCGAAGCCAAAGCAAAAAGCCGAATAAACGGCGTCGGTGACGCCGAGGAGAAATTCAATTTCATTACAAACCCAGTCACTGCTAGAAAAATGAATTCGACGTGGACCACAACCGGAAAATGACAATAGAATTCCTAATAAAAAATCCGAAAAGTTCGGGACAAATTATTTCGTCTCAAGCGAAATAATTGCATTGGAAAAAAGCAAGTTAATTCGTGTGCTCGGTTCAAACGTGTTTTTATTTTAAACTTGTGACTTATTTTGCGTACAGTTTATGAGAATCTTTCAGATTTATAAATTATAATTTATTTAAATTACTTACACAACCATCACCAACAAATTTTTGCTAGAATGTACTAATTCAAACTTATAAGGATTAAAAGTAGCAGAATTAGGAGTACATTATTGTCAGAACGTTACGCACTGTTTGAGGGTTGGAACATCATCATATCGTCAAAAAGACAACAATTATCCATACATTAGGAAAAATTAATAGTTAACTGTTTTTGTTGAATCTACGACGAAAGTAACTTCAACAACAAACATCACGAATTTTTAACTTGAAACGTGTGTTTAAGAATCGGGTTACTGTTGAATTAGAATTTTAATTAAACGCTCCACTATTTACGAGCAATTTACATGAGATTAGATGTTATTTGGAGTTCGCCTGTTGGTGTATTTTGGACATCGATCGTGCCGTTTCGCAGACCACAATGTTTATTCGGTGAACGCGACATGGGTTGAGATGGGGATTTATTTTCGACTGAGGCTCAAGATACGACTCTTCGTGATTGGACCCTGTAATCTGGAAGCTCACAGAATTACGCCGGCTCGGTACACGAAACACCCGCCGGCTTGCTCCCGTCTAGTTAAACATTTTATTGTTTGACATACTTGACAGTTTAATTAAAGTTTAATCTCTTAACGTGATGGTTCACTAATCTGCAGCGTCCGCAAACTTGAACGCGATCTCGCAACTGAATAATCAACGAATTTTACACACCATCACCTTGGCCATTTGGCATCCTTTAACGCGAAAGCAAGTTAACAGATCTCTAACTGAATTTAAACTTTTAACACTCCTCGTCTAAGCCCAGTAATTAACAGAAAGCGTAGTTATTATCCGAAACACAGAAACTTTTTGGATAGGAATTTGGACTTACAATTCGTGCTTTTTTACCTGCAAAGTTAATTAATTTACTGGATTCCAGTTCAGAAACTTATCTGTTTATATTATGCAAATGGGAAGATTGCCGTCTCTCGTTGAAATTTTTAAATTGAATTTTATTTGTTGTCTATCTGGATGAATTCATGATCTTCGCCGAGTTCCTTTTCGCTCCGTTTATTTGTTAAATTTGTTTTTGTTTATAAACAGGGGAACTGTTGCTACCACTTTGAGAGAAAAAAGCCTTCGAAGTGTGAACCGTGTTGGAGTCAGGACGTGTGTCAGCCGTGCGCCCCGTGCCACTCTAGCCCGGCCTGTTGCCCGCCGCAGTGCCTCGAGTGTCAGTACGTAGACGGTGTGTACGCGCACCCGGCGGCCCCGACCAGCTGCTGTCAATTCACATGATCAACAGAACTGCTCTCTTAACGAAACGTTTGTGAAAGTCCGTAAATTATTTGTGTCCTATTGATGCCCAAACAATTTGGCGGCTATATTTTAGTTAGTAAAACTTTTATTCAATTATATTGTTTCATTTTAAAATATATAACTACTTTATAGAATGCGCTAGGTATTTGAAGTCTGCAGCTATTTGGAACTCTTTATAAATCACCTTTTATGTAGAACCACACTCTGTAAGTAGTAGGTACCTCCTAATACAAAGTGACCATCACTCCAACATGCGATCGTCGCGATTATTTCTACGGCAAATCCGAATACGCTGAGCACCTTCCAGTTTTGCCGAACAAATTATCACATCTGCTTTAAAATTAACCGTGAACAGCCGTGCTATTCTGAAAAGTTTATTTGCAAAATCACTTCTGAATCCGCAATGAAATCATGTGAAACTAAAGAGTTTTAGAAGTGATTTCGCAAATAAACTTTTCAGAATAGCACGGCAGGTATCTTCTGGGCTCGCTCGCTCCATCGTAGATCTCATCCATCGCTCACTATGAGGCGAAATCTTTTAGGGATGCACTCACAGTAGTGATCATTACGATCAAACCTGGTGTAGATGCATGCTACACACTGGTGTAGCGTCGAATGCAGAACATGGAAAACTTGACTATTTTTTCGCCGCCCGCACATCTTTCTTTACTTTACGCAACGTGATATCCTAAATATGGCGTGAAATAGACCAGCTGAGTTACTATTACGACTAATTGCATCATAGATCTATGACCATATTATAAGAATTTTCGGGGTTGGGCCCAATTTTCGGAAAACGAATTGAAATCTAAATAAATATTATTACGGGAGTGATTAGAAACACAGGAAAAAAAATGTTACCCAACCTGTATTACCAATTTCGCCAAGGAGTACGGTAGACTCGGTCAAAACCTTACCTGAATAGTAAAACATAGAAAGATAAAGATTTCGAGTCGATAACATATATTCGCAAAGGACATTGCTCTGCGCCCATACATTGTTCGCCCTGGAACCAAGAACATCGGAAAATTATGTTTTGTATTGTCGATCATAAGAAAACTCCTATAGTATCTTATTTTTATAGCGGACTAGCTGCAGAATAGATTTATTTAAAAAAATGTATCAGATTTTGAGGTTATAATCGACACTTCCGAAAATCACAGCCAGGTAAGTCGTTTTTTAAAACAATCCGAGTCCGTTAAAATCTCGGACCAAGAATCTAATGGACAAGACAAGCTAAAAACAATATTGAGAAAAAAAGGATGTATATATACAGAAACATATTAGGATAACAAGGACAGAACTATTTATTGTTGTCTTTGTCGACGTATCACTTTTTTTGTTGGGCACATCTGTGGTATGTGCCCAACACAGTACTAGTGCATTCGTTTTTAATCGTGTTTTGTTGGAAACCCCTATTAAATGTGTAGTTTAAATAGTGGGAACGAAGTTTCTAACTTAAGAGAAAGACGTTCAACATGGTGTATTGCTGTGTTATCGGCTGTAATAGCCGTAGTGAACGAAAATCTGAGAACATAACCTTTCATTCGTAAGTATGAGATTTTCGCATTTATATATCATAAAAATTTAAAATGTCACTAAATATTTAGCTCGACATACGTTGATAAAAAGTCTTTTAGAAAACAAGCGTTGAAAATACTTGAAATATGTGATTAAAATTTCATTTTACGTTAGTATTACACGTTCAAATTCTATAGAACTTTATTGTCTTACGAGAATAAATAACTTTCTGTCATTTCAATTTAGTAGAATAATACGTAATTTAGGGATACCAGATGGCATGCATTAAAATTACCCATTATTGAGGGAAAAGGCAACAGTCATGTTGTTGTTTTTGTTTTTTCATTTAGTCTATTTAGTAATTTCATACTCAAAATTATTGGTCATGAAATCAAAAGGCAACTCAACCGGACTACTTGAAAAATGAAATATTTTAGATTTCCAAAGGACACCAGATTGCCTTCCTGGATTGCATCAACCGGTCGAAATAATTGGAGGCCATTATTCACTAATTTGGACTGAGCCACATATTTTCTTCCAGAGTTTCGCTAAAAAACGCAGAACGAAATCTGAGGAAATCTCGATCTCTGATCCATCTACGACGAAAATCCAATCCAACACACAACAATCCAAGTATTTGTTTATTTTAACAATTTTGAATTTAGTTGAATATAGAACATTGTAAATCACTGCCTTTTTTAGGTGGCTTCAGGATTATCGCTGGAACCTGAAGTAAATGCAACTATGAAAATTATTTTTTTTATTTATTTCCATTTCTCTTTGTGTGGGTTACTAACATCGAATTATTATTTTAGATTAAACCTGGTGAAATATTTACGACTCTGAGTACATCGCCTCGAAAAAGGAAATTGATTAGAAAATTAAACCAGATAACAATTTTAGCTGAGAGAAGAAAGAAGAAATTAGCTGCATTAAGATCCAAATGTGGGCGAATAGAGAAAAAAAATGCTGACCTTTCTGCTATTATAGAAAAACTACAAAATAAAAATTTTATCAATCAGGAAGCATTTGATTTATTATCCTCCATCAATTCACATAACACCGGTTTACGTTATATTACAAGGTATCGTTACTAAAGAATAACGTTATATTGAAGCATAAATAACGTTAATCACTTTCCGTTATTTTAATAAAAACGGTAAGTCCTGTAGAAGGAAGGGAAGGGAGGAAGGTTATTTAAAGCCCTGGTTTATGGTGCTAAAAACTCGTTACTTTCATTTCATGTACTAATCGCACCTCCCAAATCCATATACAAAAATTAATGAGAATTGTGGGGTAATATTTTAAAGTCTGGTATCCCCCAGTTTTGAAGTACTCTATATCCATCCCTTTCGAGTATACGCTTTTGTCTAGTCCATTTGGATTCTTGGTCCGAGGTTAAAATAGCCCAGTCGTAACTTGCAATATAGTCCCGAAAGTCACAAAAACACATACAATAACAAAGATAAAACACATAAAATAATAATAAGAGCATAGGCAACTGACAGGACAGTGACAAGTGAACATTTAGTGACGTCAAAAATAGGGATGACAAAAACGATACGATTTATCGATGTTTTACGCTATACGTTACAAACTATAACGTCAACTTTTTTCAAACCATAATATAAGATAATACCATTATGAAAATGTCCTACTTTACCTATAATAATAGCACTCTTCTATACTTCTATAATAACATCTGTATCTAGGCAGCAATATTGTTTTTTTAGAGAAAACATTTACAATATATTCAGTACCTAACAATAAGTATTTTTACCCGACTAGGGTGAAACCCAAAAGAAGCCTTATTTTTATTTAAATTGTCGTAAATAATCATTTAGTTAGAAGTAAACCATACACTTTTCTAAACGATTTTTAAAAACCCTGAAAAATTCTGATGAAATATATAGCTTTTGTTCACTTCAGCATTATTCTAACTCCTTTTACGAATCGAGTATGACCTCATTTATAAAGTAGGTATACTTAGTAGGTTTTTAAATTATACGAAATACAACAGTTCTTTAAAAAATCAATCGATAGATTACAATCGATTGGGCTGCATTGGGCATCCCTAATCTTTAGCGACACGACATGACGTTTGGCGAAGATGGCGGCGATTAATGTTATTAGTCGCGTAAAATACTTTTAATTTTCATTTTGGCATACAGCTAGTCCGTGTTACAAAAGTATTCGCAAGTAATATAATAAAATAAACAATTAATTATCGTGTAATCCGATACTTCTTGCTGGCCAGGGCCATTTTGGACAATATCCTTTGGATAGTCGAGTATTTTGTTAAATTCTAATGGTGCTGACAGACATCGCATTCACCTTAATTATTGTCCTAGCGGAACGTCACTGACCGAATGACATGTTTTTTTATGGCTTCGCCATGGCTTCGCACGGTTTTCTGACATTTTGAAAAATATTTTTCGTTTCTTATAGGATACACGTATAAACTCTGTTGTGTTTTTTCTTTCTAGCCGAATCGCCATAACATAACTATAGACAAAAGAATACTGACCATAATCTTGACGCTATACGAACCGATAACTACAGAAATAGGTACCTGCCTAGATTTGTACCTACATGTGTATTATGTGTCATATTTCACCCGAGCAAAGTCGGGTTTTCATCTAGTATTATTATAATAAGGGAGCGGCATCCAGTGTATTGACCCATAATCTATTTAAATATATATAACTCAAAAGGGACTGACTGACTGACATAGTGATCTATCAACGCACAGCCCAAACCACTGAACGGATCGAGCTGAAATTTGGCATGCAGGTAGATGTTATGACGTAGGCATCCGCTAAGAAAGGATTTTGATTATTTCTACCCCCAAGGGGATAAAATAGGGGATGAAAGTTTGAATGAAACTTTGTCAATTTTAAACCGATCGGGCTGAGAGTTTCAAAATCGGGGGTAAAGTAACTATTCCACGCGGACGAAGTCGCGAGCAGAAGCTAGTCCACAATGAAATGCATATTTATACATATGATATCTGAGACTATATCCATGATACAGTTGCATCAGTTTGTCTCAATCTCTTGCAAATCATCGAATTATGGAATACGTCACAGAATGGAATTAGTAAGTATTACCTTAACTGGCCCCTCACAAGCACCGAAAAATTAGTCTCCCCAAATATGTTACTCGAGTATTCTCTATTATTGAGTAAGCACCCGCACCTATGGAAAAAACCACAACTGAACTTAGATAAGAATCACTTGACTAACAAAACAAAAAAATCAAGCATAGTGATAATTAGGAAGATGGTATGGAATCAACTATAGTAGAAGCGACCGAGTATCGGACACTGACATGGTCACGCCCCAAAGTTCTCAGGCATTACATATGTTTATTACGTACATGAATTCTATAATTAATCTCCGAGTTACAACCAACAAAATAATCGGTAGGTATTAAGCCCTCAAAAGAGCCAGGTTTCCTTTTGTCCATCCATATAGATACGAGACCGCTTGTCTAATATAGGTATATTTTTAATTTCATCATGTTTTCGTATGTATTATGGAAAGCCAGGGAGGTGCAAGTGCACCTACTCCCGGTGCCAATGTACTCCTCGATGTTTAGTTGTATTAGATACTTCCAATGGGTAGGTTAATCTTTATCATGAAAAATGAACGAAATTTTCACCAACCAGTTTTAAAAATGAACGATCAATTTAGCGTTATTACTTTGATTCTCGCCCTTGAGAGCGTAATAAGGCGTAACAAATATAACATTTTGTTGCAGACAACACGTCGGCCGAACTCCGTCACGCAATCAAACAGAAAAAGGAAGATCTCAAAAATTTCTAAGCAATAAACTGTAGTGAAATAAAAAAGAATTTGAAAAAACGTTCGTGCAAAAATGCGAGTCGTGCGTTGTGTGAACAGTGTGCTTGTGTTCGTGTGTGGTTGTGAGGGCGTCTGAGTGGGTGCCAATGCGAAGGCGACGCGGGAGGGGGGCGGGGCGAGGTGTGCGGTGACTGCACCATGCGACCGCCGCTGCCGCTACTGCTGCTCGCCGCGTGCGCCGCTTGCACTGCGCAGATTGCGTGGACGCCGATTTTCCTCGACGGCAGCAGTGAGTATACTTAGGTTTACGAAAGTCGCTAAAATACTCATTCTGTATAGTTTCCTATATTGAGATTTAGATTCATGATAGCACAAGTTTAAACCTTGGTGGTTTTTGGTTGCTGTCTAACTTAGATAATACTGTATTATTTTGTATAAATGATAAATAAATAAAAAATAAAAAAATACCTATACCCCTAAAACCTTATTAGCTGTTATCAGTAATAATTTAAGATTATTGGGCCTGAAACCTTACACTTAGCTGGCAATATTGGATATAAAAAAGGACTAACCCTCCAGCTCATAAAAATAAAAACTAAAACATTGTGTAATATTTTTAATAAATAGTACTGCCCTATTAATATAAAAAAAGGAAAAATTGTTGATCTATTCAGCACAGCGAAGACGCAGATGTTTTATAAAAACTTAGAATTTTAAAATGGGTTATAAATATCGAGTAATTAAAAAAAAATGAAAGTTATATTCAAATTATTATTGATTGTCTGGATCGGACATTATAATTAATGGTCACACGACAGACAATATTTTTTTTGAAGGAATTTAAATTGCAACATTTTTCTAAATGTGCGTTTCGTTTTCCAAAGTCTTCCTTCTAATTTTTTGGCGCCATTTTGAAACTATTTATTCATAAATAACTTCTGTAAATAATCAATATTGAAGACGTAAAGTCGCGTTTCTTTGGCCCTGGAGGATAATTTTGGCCCAAACTTTTAAACAATTGGAATACAGAAAATACAGTATGCTGTGTTCCTAATGGTTAATGAGCTAGAGCCAAAGTTGCCCTCCAGGGCCAAAGCGACTTTACTGTAACTTTACTACGACAGCAACTACAGACGTATAGCAGAGAGTTTTTCTGAAAAATTAACATTATCTGGAGAACTTTCGTACTCTAGGTAAGTAGGAGTTAGGACAATTCAAATTTTGTGTTGCCAGGTCAAGTGGACTTGTGGACGCAGTCGTCGTCGGGCTGCGCGTGCCCGGGCGGCGATGGCGACGATTGCGCGTGCTGCGTGCGCGACGGCGCTTGCCCTTGCGGCGACGTTGCGCCGGCACGCTGCGCGCAGTGCGGCATGGAGCAATATTGTGCTAATAGTAAGTATCGGCATATTTTACAGTGGTCATGCACCAATCGAAGATTGGCCTTGAGTGAACTGGCAGTGCATACAGGAATAATTATAGGTTGGTGCCTCAGAACATTAAAAGCTTCTGTTCTGTGTTCGGCCCCTCGTACGCCTTGCAAAGTTCGGGGGCCCCAGGGTAGTAGTTAGATAGATTTTTTCTGACCAACTACTGGAACCAACTATGGCAAAAACTGCCTACGAGAAAAAGAAAATAAAGTTGATATTTTTGTGTCATAACAATATCGATTTCTTAAAATATCTTGTTTGATCCCGAGTCCTAACCACATCCCACTAGATACCGTACGCCACTTAGTTTTTCGAGTTTGCCAACGAAAATAAAATGATGGTCAGATCGCTTTTTTCAGGATAACCGATTGGTGAAAGTATCTTTAGATAGAAGTAGGTAGTTTGCTTTTTATCCCTTGATTTACCTTCACGATGACCCCTATGTGTTTAGAACGAACAGATTGAGAAAGCATTGCCACAACCACAGCCCACTATAAACCATAATATGTATACAGGAATATTTTATTCAGTGCACAAACTTTGACAAATTAAATTTAAAGGAGTATTAAACATGTATTTTTCATTTTGATATGACTTAGAACAAAAAAAAAATATGACGAATAGACAGTCTCCACATTTCGTTGATTTAAAGCTGGACAAAAAATAATAATGGAAATGTGTTCTATTACTTATATGGAACCACCCAAATGTTTGTGCACTGCTTAAAAAGTAATCCTGTGTAATGCAATAACGCACTGAAGCACATACTTAGCATCAGCATTCAGTTAAATTTTGTCACAACTAACACGTAAGGGTTCCATATACCTATGTATAACTAACTCTTTTCAATGGTTTTTCAGCACGACCGCAACAGATGTTAAAGTCCAGCTAATTGGCCGTTGTATATGAGAGTCTTAATAGGTTCCCTGTTGTATCCACCACACTAAGCTTTTATTTTCCTCCAGTTTTATTCCGCACAAAATTACTGCTTCCCCAGACAAGATGTATCTTTGTTACAAGAAATTCAATTATTATCTATGCGGCTGGCAGAGCGCCAAGCTATCATTGATCTGTTTCCTTTTCCGGTGGAAAATTAATATTTTTAATTTTATGGTACAATACACACGGCACAATAACAAATCTTGGACAGTAAATAGAAATGAGGGAACTGATCGAAACCTAACATTCAAAGTTAAGAATAGTTTGCTATTGTAAAAAAAAACACTTTTTTATCTCGAATAAAATAATAACTGAATGGAATAATTATAATCAATATAAATTAAATTTGGCGTAAAGATACAATATAGTTAATTGTGATAAATTGTGAACAGAACATTTCATTTACAATTAAACACAGCAAAATTGATAGTCTTCTCTGTTCACAACTTACCATAATTTTATTTCAAACGAGATTTATTATAAACTTGCGGTGTTTGCGATAATCCGATGAAAGAATCACGATTTATGAAACGGTAACGCGATTTTATGAAAATCTAATCGAATAATAAATCCATTTTAATTTGATGTACAATTTGAAGACTTCCCCAAAACAATAAGCTACAAATCATATTCCACCACAAAGCACTACATTTAGTTCAATAACCCATTAAATTCATAACCCGTGGATCGAAACAGACTGCAATTATAATCCATTTGTTTAGCAAAGTGCTCTATTGTCGAATCTATCAAAATAACGGCCATTGTTATTACGTAGTAGCTTTAGAATCCCACTAGCTGCTCTGTGGTCTAGCTCAACCTTTAGCATATGGTCGATAAACACGGTTTTACGGGCTGAGTGCTAATCGACGTAAAATAGTGTAATCAAACCCTTATCAATCACTTTCAATATAGTTAGAAGATCGTCATCTCGTTTATGAACCCTGCCGGGGTAGATAGGTTCTATTAAGAAAACGTGTCAAATTATCTGAGAAGTCTAAAAGGTTAGGTTAAGGTTTCTAGAATACTTTTACAGTCTGTCATTTTCCGTAATGTAAAGGTGCTTTCGTACTAGCGATGTGCGAGGAATTAGAAATCTAATCAAAAATTTCATGTCTAATTTTCTTCTAACTCTATAAATCTCAATGAATATCTAAGAAAGTCTCAGCTTTACTTTGGACAACTGCGTCGGAAATATACCGATGAACCTTATTTTTGCCTAAAAAAAAACTCAATTTGTTCTCATTACCCATTTTCTTCCAGTGTGCAACATCACAATTGACTCACGAATCCTCAAGAGCAAGTCTGGCAAGACGTTCGGCCAGATCAAGTCGCCTTCCATCGAGGGTCCTGGTGCGTGTTCCTACTTTTTGCAGCCGGATGCTGGCCAGCGGGTCGAGATACAGCTGTACCGGCTGGTCTCCGTCGGCAAGTTTAATGGCTCCAGGTGAGTATTCGATTATACATGAAAGACACACAATAACTATGGAAAGAGAAATTCACATAAATCACAGCTCAGGTCCGACATTTCTTATTTTATTTAACTATTTATGTACATACTTATATATACATATGTAGAAAGAAAAAAGAAGAAACATGTATTGCCAACATTATAGAACTTATAATATTATGGAAAAGAAAAAACAGAATTTTATAAAAATAACAGTTTTTAGTGTGGCAAAAAGAGCGGGCTCAGCAATTGTTGAACAGTGAGTAGCATAGCCACAACGCTGGTCAACGCTGATTTACAGCCCGCCCCCTCTCTCGTTACTGTAAGCTTACGAATTAAAAAAAAGTCACAAATAAAAATTTATTAACTAACCAACATGGCAAAAACACAAAAAATAAATACCTTAACTAACCTACATGAATGAATACATAAATATAAATACCCCATAGTCATGATAAAAAACAGACATTAATAACAATTAATAATAGAACCCAAATAGAAAATTACAAATATTTAATATACACCTTTTGATGAAAAAAGAAAAACTAAATAAAAAGTAAGAATAATAAATGATAATAAGCCAACAGACAACTGTTAAATAATGTAGATTAACTATAATCAATTTTAAAATGATACCCAGTTTTTAGGCAGAGAGAAGATTTTATCAATCATGATATATTTATGTATGCAAGACAGACAGACAAGAAGAAGGAACAAAAAATATGGACATTGTGATGCTATCTCTACAGAAACCTCTTCGTTTGTTTCGTTCTATAAATCCGAACTTTTCCTGTGTCATATAAACGGTCGAATGATGTAGGTACGGAAATCCTTATCTTTTATTTTCTGACTTTCTCTTTCCATGTCATCGGCAATCTCAGGTCCACTAAATATTTTAATATAAATTATTTCTACGCCAAGAACTCGATCGAATAGCTTTATTCAGATCACGATTTCAGTAAACACATTTAATACCAAGTCAATTTCTACTTTCAGTCAAAACAAATATTACTGACGTTCTTGAATACAGATAGCATTATTACCTATCTGAAATTCAATATTAATATTCTAGCTTCATTTAAAATATTAGCCTATAATTCCTCTCGCGGCTGAATGACATATTTAGTTTAATTGAAAAGCAATGAATTCCACCCGAAATTACCTGTGCGATCGGAAACTAAGTTCCGATTTAACTATCCTGATTTACTGATCTATTTGATACGAGCACACGGGTTATATGTTTTGGACATAAATAGTTTTGAGTTATGCTTCAATTACGAACGGCATTAATTTCGGTTATTACCCATTAAATATTTAAATTACAAGGCCGAAATACCTATAAAACAGTGTGGTACAGCTGTATTCACTTTGGTCACCCATTTGCTATTACGGCCATTTTCTTTATATAAAATAGATTATAATGAAAAGGTGTTTCATAAATCGTTTGCCATTAATCGGACCACGCAATACCGGTATAATTGGATCGTTATTTGGTTGATAAAACAGATAATGGTGGATCTAATTCCTATTTAGATTTAGATTTAGAAATGTCTTTTAAGTTGAAACGCTACAGGGTGTAGAAAATGTTTGTGACAGTCGCAGATGGACCTGTCGAAATCCTTGTCACATGCAGAATCCTAAAAAGCAATCTATAAAATCAGATCCGTCGATCGGAATCATAGTTTCGCTGAACATTTATGAGAGTTATATGGACCGGGCGTGATTGGTGGAAAAGAATCGGGTGTGACGGGTCCGAGGTTTCCCCACTGCTATGATCAATGTCCCGTCAAATTGAATATTTCCAGAAGATCGTCTTAGGATAGATACCGTCTATATTAATATTATATCGTTTGATACGTGCTTTACAAGATACTTCGAGCGCATTGAATGCTTGCAAATATTCTAAATAAGTAATGCGATTATAGAGAAAAACTCGAGCTATTTTTATTTAGTTTGTGTTTTTCCATAGGGCACAAAGGCTGCCATTTCCTTTTCAATTTAACTCGATATCCTGTCTTCCTGCTGTTACCTGCCTGCCATGTAGACTTAGGCGTGAAGCTCGTTTCTCCTCTTCGCCTTTGTCTGTTGCGATACTAAGTTCTGATATTCATGTAGTTTCCTCATTAATTACGATGTTAGCGCCATCAGATTGTTGCCTCTTAACTTCAAATTGAGGCTTCAAGCGAGACGTCATCATATAGCTATTAGTGACTTAGCCACGCTCTACGATGTCCGATGATTGGATGTCGATCATACGTGAGCTCATAACTAAGATTGTAATCACTCGCCCATAGACTAACGTCAGACCGAACACAAGCTTCATTATTATCAGTTCTGGCGCATTTTGTCCATATTGTCGCAACAACCGGAATTTCAGTAATGTACGCAGTATTTGATTAATGTGTAACCTGGCTATGAATAAGGGAATATTTGCTGAATGTCGATAATGCAGTAGCATTATATTGTTAAGTTCTTGTTTGTGTGAGCACATAAAGTGATGTGGCGCACATTTTTATGCGAGTTAAGCGTATACTTATAACATTGTTGGCAGCGGTGCCGTGCTCGCTTGTGCCGCAGTCGTTGTTGGATCCAAGACAAATTTGTCTAGATTATGTTGTGCACAATATTTCGTATGTATCCGTTGGCGGTTACGGTTGCACATATTTTCTTTTATTTCGCTCCAACAAATCTATATGTAACCATAAACATTGTGTGCGTTTGCATGCGCTAATCTTAAAAACGGCTAAACGGATGTGAATAAAATTTGGCAGACAGATGTTTTATTACCTAGGTTAACACACATTGGCTACTTTATATCCTGAAAGATGACATGCTTTGTGATCAGAAGATGACATGACCCGAAAGATGACATGGCTGAATAGAAAGTTGCAATTTTGAGCTGCTGCTGGCTGAGTGCTAAAGCATCACAAGTACCAGGAGACAAGAAACAAGTCCAAGTATTTTCGGGGCTAGAAATATGAGTAGTAAAGATTCGCAAGTACCAGGACACCATAAACTTGGTTGCGGAATTTGTTCGAAAGAATTACCGCGGCCCTGGAACGCAAAGGGCACATGGAGGAGCACGGGTGGGTTTTAGTCAGTGGGTAGTAAAAGTCTGACACTCCCTACCGCTCCACCCAGGGCGGGAGGGGTCATTTGATGATTTCCCATCCAGAAAAAAAAAAAAAAAAAAAGGACACCATTAACTTCATTTCAACTTTCTTATTTTTAATATGGTCGAATCATACATTTTTAATTTCTGGAGTCAGATCTAAATTTCAAACAGACGAAGTGGCGGGCAGAAGCTAGTAGATTAATAATATTCAAATTCTTTTATTGGTGTGAGTTTTGCTACATTTAACATGTATTCGTGGACATATTTTGATGGCACCAAAACATAAAAACTAAGCGGCTACACGGTAAGGTGTATGAGGTACTAACCCCAACTAATGGTGGTACCTCTTGTGTGAGGGCAGCAAGGGACAGTTTGGAGTGGAGTTAGAATATTTACGGAAAGGTCGGAAACGAACGAAACGAAAGGGAGAAATAGACTTGACTCTTACCGGAAAGACTGGCTCGTAATCCGAATCTGTGTTTGGAAAGGGGAGCGGAAACCTGTGCCCAGTAGTATGATTTTAATTACGAGTAGATATGGAAAACATTTAAATTAAAATATATATATTTTGTTGTCTAGCTGCGTGGGAGGCTGGCTGCAGCTGGGCAGCGCGAGCGCAGTGCCGGCGAGCGGCGCGGCGGAGACGCGGCTGTGCGGCGCCAACGAGCGGTACACGCCGCCAGTCGTGCTGTTCGCGGACCACGGCGCTTCTACTTTAGAGTTTAGGTGAGTTTTACGTTGAAGTCTTCAACAATCTAATAGCACTGCAAGTACAAAATATCATCTAAATTGACAAAAAATAATAATTCGATATTGCTTTTTTGGCATTATATAATATAGTAGCGAAGGGATTTCATGTTTTTGAATGTTGCTTCTGATCCGATATAGAGAGGTAAAGATTTAGAAGTACAAAATTTTCTACTAAACTTACCAGCTTTGAAGCAGGGTAACTGACGCCAATTACCACATCTTTTACACAACGCTACCATGACACGTTCATTCAAGAAAATGCTTAAAAACCTACATGAAAAGACTGAAAAGTCTGCACGAAAAATAAAATTCAGCATTTCAACTATCCTAAATGGCAAATTAAATGGTCGTTAACGCCGCGCGTTGTTGCTCTGTTGATTCTGTCAGGTAAGCAAAGTTTGAACAGGCTGCTCTTAAAATTCTATTTTTAAACAATTTCCTTCTTAATTAGTATACTTAGGGCTTCGATAAGCCTAAAAGCCGTGAAAGCAGTTATTATAATCGCGACCAACCCTTAACCATTCTACCTTTTATTGTAAACACGAAGGTATATTTTGTAGACCGCTCTATGCAATGGTAACGGTATCAAAATAAATTCATTATTTGCGGCAAGTCTTTGTGGATATGAGAATGCGGACAATATTATCCTCCCATTTCTATCTACATATTCATAGTTGATATCCATACGCGTGTAGATTCATCGATCATTAAACGTTACTCGTTAAGCAATCCGGTCTACTCGCGCGGTGGTAATGAATCCAACCAAAATGAACAATAATTAATTACATTTTCATCCGCTAATGGGAACGGCAGGCACTCAAATGAGCATTATTTCCGGATAGTGAAGCGATGCGGCCGCGTGGAGCATTTCAGAATTTATCTCCATTTGCAGTTCGGTTCGGAAACGCGAATTCCGGTAGTGAGCGGCAGTAGGAATCGGAACAAAAGGTCGTCACAGCGGAACCGGTAATGCTCGATTCGGAATTGTGGCCAGTTGTCAGAGAGTGCTGCAAATGCTCTTGTCAGCTGACGACGTTGAATTGCTTGATTTTAAGAACTTATGGTACTTGGTGGGCGTCGTCGCAGCCCGAGCGCTGGATGTGTGGTTAACATTTTATGTCAGTTGATATAATTTGCAGCATATTTGTTCTCTACTTTTGAAACTCAACACAACAGAGTCTCAAAACTGTTGTTACACACTTGCTGTTGATAGATAAATTCGGTTTCGATAGATTCGCTTCGATATAGTTTTGATACAAAATATACCTAAACAACACGTTTGCTGTTGATAGAATAAACATTCTATTTACAGTCAGAGTCAGTATTATGTTACCTTTTTATTTTTTGTGAACCCTACTCAGATATCAACAATTCATAAGCGCCTTTAATACAGCCCTTTGTTACCAGGATAACAGAAAAGACTGTGAGGTCACAGTTCCTCGCGTTCTTCAGTTTCACGTCGCTAAGTAATACGCAAGGCGTTGGGTTTCACCCGAGGGGCGGCTCGCGGATACCTCACACAGGTAAATATGTATAGATAACATTTCTTTACTTTAATAAGAATGCGCAAAGAAAAATTCAAGGTGGTATTTTTTTAGTGAGCGAGATCAGTATTTGATACTATTTAGATTCCAACACAGTGCCTAATTCCGAAACTTAACACCCGATATTTACGTAAAAACTCGACTGTCAAAGGATGCTTAGTCTTTCAAAGGCGCCTTTCCCCGTTTTATTTCACAATATGCTGTAAGAAAACAAGTTTTTACATGAAAATATTATGAATGTGACGAAAATTGCTGTTCAAGAAAAATTACGGCGGCCATTCACGGAATAATTCACGTTTACAATGTGGCCGTCACTTTTTGTTACAGTATTTGGCCTCTTTTGTTTTACTGTGGAATTATTGCTAATTAGACAGGTCGAATAAAGGTTGGGAAATTGTTGGCTATTCGTTATATAGCCTTATCCTCCCAACTTCTTAGGAGGATCATCGGTGGGAGGCTCACTAACAAGCAGTTGACCATTTCCTCCACCCATATTGTGGGGATATAATAAAGGCTTCCGGTTTTACGTCCTTAGCTTATTGTGGTACCTACAGGGTCTTCACTGCAGACATAACGTTTTCATTGTGCGGGCTATGCTGCTGTCAACTTTGTTCATATATTTAGCTTGTATAAAACTGATTTTTCCATATATGTACATATATGAAATAGCTACTGTCTACCTTATAAGACCTACAATATTCTGCCGGTTTATTATATAAAACATTACATATGTAATTACTTACATAATCTACTTATATAATAGAATGGTATAATTATAATGCAGCGCTGCCGATCTTTAGAATTGAATTCTTGCTTCCTCTACTATTGAATGAGCATTTGATGATAAATTACAAGAATCTCGTCTTTCACACTGCAATGTATCAATTCATTAGAGGTATTCCAATTCACTCGAATACATTTACTTCCATACTCTATCGAACACGATTTCAATGGTAATGAACGATTCCTTCAATGAATCGTGTCGCCATTTCCAAAGATATTTTTCTGTACAGAAAATTTCTCTCATGATACTATTTGAGTAATTATTACTTTCTTCAGCTCAATATGGGCTGAAGGGTGCCCCGATGCGGAATGGTTGTGTCACAAACATGGCGCCGACAAAAGGTAGCTATAGCTAGCTGTCTTGTCAAGATATTTTCGGAAGTAGCGCAAGTGTAACGGGCGTTGGATACCCTCGTCAGAAGTTGCCTTATAATTATTGCCTCTATAGAACCCATAACATTATGGCACATACTTACACATTATTTACTTGTTACATTTATGTCAAATACACACCGTATTATTTAGTTTTCCTGTCTTTTGTCGTTCACCTTCTTTGAGTGTAAGAAGAAGTGGAGTATGCCTAGTCAAACTATATTATAATATTTGCTGGCGTGAATGAATGAGGCAACCGTAGCAGAATAATATTTATTTACCATGGACATGGACACGTTAAGAAAATAAATCAAATCCCAATACACAATACAAAAGCGAGTAGATTGCTCTGGTCAGTTTTGTATTTCACTAATTTTATATTTTTTATCAAATTATTAAATTAAGAATTGAACTCTTAATTCAAATTGAAATAAATAAATACTTTTTTTTTTAAATCAACTCGTACTTCGTGAAACGCAATGTCACCGGTTTATTGCAAACACTGTAAAGTTTATACCTTTTTTTTTGGATGGGAAATCATCAAATGACTTCTCCCGCTCTGGGCGGAGCGGAAGGGAGTGTCAGACTCTTACTGACTAAAACCCACCCGTGATCCTTCTTGTGCCCTTTGCGTTCCAGGGCTGCTGTGATTCTTTCGAACAAATTCCGCAACAAATAAATAAATACTTGCAAAATAAGTTAAATTTTTAAATGACGATGAAGGGAAAGTACCCTTTTTATATTAAGGTAGCTGCTTCTGCTAGCGCCTTCGCCCGTGTGAAAGTCGGAAATTATCCCATGGCAAAAATTTCCAATAAATAAGAAAAAGGTTCTATGTGTGAATCCATGACATAATCTACACGTGTGTTTGCTGCGAGTTATTAAGACGAAAAGAGTAATAAACTATCAATATCATCAGCCTTATAATATAGTAAGGAAAAGGCTAGGCAGATAATGAAAATAATCATCCATTAAAACTTTATCACCCCCTTAATTGTCTTTTGTGGGTAGTTGCAAAAAACGAACTATTACGGCCTTTATTATTTACTTCAGGCTGTATTCGTATTGCGTGTCAAGTGCATTGGCTCAAAAAATAAAATCCTTTTATACCAACTTTAATACCCCCTAATTCGTCTTTTGGGGGTTGTCGTGAAAATCTAATAGTGACATCCTTTATATTATGTTATAACTAGCTGACCCAGCAAACGTTGTTTTGCCATATAAAGTAAAAATAATATTTAGGGGTATGAATGATGTTCTATAAATATAAAAGAAAGTCGCAGGTGAAATGTAGCTTTCTATTGGTGAAATAATTTTTAAAATAGAAAACTTAAAGCTAAAATACTTCTTAGCTGTATATCATGGTTTCACCTGTCTGCGCCATTTATTCTTTCTGGCTCAGTGATCTTTCTTTCGTCTGCTAAGGATAATAGCTTGATGTTAAATAATTATGGTTCTGGTATCCTGGTACTTTGTAAGTCTTCACTCACAATTCCAGCCCCAGAAATGCTTCGACATGTTTATGGTCTGCTGGTACGCGTGAATCCTTACTTCTTAAGTTTTCGACATGTTTCTTTCTGGTCTTCTAGTACTTGTGAATCTTTAGCGCATGGAATTTTTGGCAGCTACGAAAATGATTCATCTTTCATAATTATGTATTCGTTGAGTTTGTTAAGAAAGCACTTCCAGCCTTATTCTATGAAGGTGCGACCTTTCTAGATTTTATTAATCTTTTTTTTGGTTGCTAGGTTACACTCTTGTTAATTTTGAATTATCTACAACGCACTAAATATATTTCACATAAAACCATTTTCCACTGCGTTTACTTTAATAGAGTTTTCATTGTTTTTAAGATGTATTCTGCTATTCGGGGCGGAGACAAATCCAACGAATCAAAAACCAAGAAAATTGGTTCAGTAGATCTCGAGTTATAAGTGTTGTAACAAACCCGACTTTGTTTTATATATATAGATATTACCTTTTGTACTTGGGCCGTTGTTTGTACAAAGTTTCAAGTTTGAGTTTGATATTGAACGAAAAAATAATGTATCCTCTATTTCACCCCCTTCGGAGATGATTTTTTCCTATTCTTAACTATTTTCTACTTTATTACCATTACAAATTATGACTTATGAGTGCACACTTGAGAAATTATAATTTCCTATAAGGAACATACATTGCAGTACCGACTAGTAGTAACTCAGTTCTCAGATAAACGTACCTTATTATTTTAAATAAATGTTAGGGTTTATTGTCTTCCTATTATTTTAGATTATATGTTATTTAGAAAAAAATATATATGTTTGAGCATTTTCATCGGTGCAATAGAATCACATGTTGTTTTATTTTCTTCAATTATAGAATTCGATTCCCGTTTCAGACAGACGATTGTTTAAAATTCTTTGAATGTAGTTCGTATTGTGTTTAAAATAATAGTGAAGTCTTCATACGAGGCAAAGTCTTCGGACACCTTGTATATATAGGTATGTAGATGCGTTATGCGCAAAAAAAATATCATTAGTTAAACTTGCAACATACAATTGCTACACGACCAAAATTTCAGCGATGTATTGGCGTGATTGAGATGAATAACCACACATTTTGAAACTCAATCATGCAAATTATTCGTACTGAATGATACGTGTTAATAATAATGTCAGTAAATCCTGACGAATAACTACCGGAGGCATATTATGAAGGACGGGACGGTTGACGTGTGTCGGGCATGTCATCGTCCGGGTGAGTCCATCAGACATATTATCTCTGGTTGTTCTCGTCTGGCTAACGGCAAATACTAGCACAGGCAAAACCAAGTGGCCAGGATTATCCACCAGCAACTTGCATTGAAAATATTTTTTGAGGAATGAAAATACCAACTTGTGGATTCTGAGGTACCGCATTACAAGTATGTGCCCGACCCACTTCTCGAAAATGACTATGTCACGTTGTACTGGGATCGGTCTATCATCACTGATAGGACTATTGTCGCCAATAAGCCTGACATAGTGGTGATAGACCGATGTGAACATCGATGCAACCATCCCGCATGACGAGAACCTCGTGAAGGCTGAGAAAGAGAAACAATTCAAGTACCTTGACTGTGCACACGAGGTTGTCGACATGTGAAATGTGGGCTCAGCTGTCATTGTGCCGATTATCGTTACGGCCATTGGCCTAGTGACCAAAAGCTTCGACGACTAGCCGTCGAAGCTGGCATTACGCGATTGGATAAAGGGCCTGATACAGAAGGCAGTACTCCTCGATATGGCGCGTATAGTGAGGAGGTTCCCTTCTCTGGAGCCCTAACCACCGGTAGCTTGGACTGCTACACTTTCTACTATTTTTTATATTTTTTAATGTATAAATAAATTTAGATGTACTTAAAACTAAATAAACGAGACAATAATGTCTCGAACGCGAAATAATTGTCGAGGAATAACTGTCGTGCTCTGTAACAACTTTTCGCTGAAACTACTGGTCCGATTTTTTCAAATCGGACCAGTAGTTCCTGAGATTAGTGCGTTCAAACAAACAAACAAACAAACAAACTCTTCAGCTTTATAATATTAGTATAGATTTTATATAAAACTAAAAAAGGGGGGAAGTACAAAGCCACGCGGAAGGAGCAGCAGGCGCCAACTAGTATAACGAAAAAAAAATCGTTTGTAATCCTTTTAATAACTGCAGTTTCTAATCACGATATTTCTTCCACAGACTGCGATTGGTTATACCAAGACGTGTCGTGCCGGGGCCCCGGGTCGTGCGTGCTGGCCAGCCCCGGGTACCCGGGCCTGTACCCGCCGCACCGCCGCTGTCGCTACCTCTTCGCCACCAACTCCGTGCACACCAGGGTCAAGATCATATTCACCTCTATTTTGCTACCTAGAAAGTGAGTATCTAAAATTCACTTATTAGTGGGATACTGAAATGATCGATGGGTCGTCGTTTGTGAGGATAGTTTCAAGTTCCAGCAATGTGTTTCCATTTCTTTGAGTTAGATACGATGCGAGCACACTGGACCTTGATTGAGTAAGTAAGTGAGATTCGCATTTTAATTTGGGATTGTTAAATTATTTTTTATTGCGTCTGTGTTATATTATTAGGTATTGACGAGGATATCGTATGTTCCATTAACTTACTACTATAAGCTTATCAAAATTAAAAAAATGTAAAGCAGTCGGCCGTTGATGATAATTGTGACCTTCGGTAGATACAAAGTTACATGTAAGATTCTTTCTTACACGTAACTTTGTATCCTACGCTTACGCCTTTGCTCAAAGCGCCGCTTAAATGATTGAAAGAATGAATTTTATAGTAACAAACATATAAATAAACAAAACAAAAAATGAAATTCGCATGTCGTAGGAAACATAAAATGAATATGAAAGCAGAATACCATAGAAAGTTGGCTTCGAAACAAATCTTTATGTAACTTAGTTAAGTGCACCCAAACTGACGAAATAGTGTTTGTTCCGAAGCTTAATAAAAGCCATCACGTTGTCTCCTCGGTCAACATACTTGGTTTAAGTGGCGGTTACATAAGTGACCAAGCCGCAAGTGTACCTCGAGGTCAAATCAACCAAAGTTCAAGCAAACTTTCCGAAGAACTCCTTACCTTCTAACCGCAACACCAATCATGCCACGTTTCAGTTCCAAGCAACGAGTGGACTCAAACTTTTTCCAGAGGTACTTATTTAAATTTATGAGGTATAACAAATGTGGATGGTTCACAAAGAAGGCGCCATATTGAGGTTCCCCTGAAAAGGGTTTGGGACGGATACCACCGTACCTAAATTGAAAAGTGCTGTTGATAAGTCAGGGATACCCATATGGGTAGATGGATCACATATTCTATCAAATTATGTTAGGTATATTTTAGGATTGATAATGATATATGTATGTTAAAAATTTTGAGGACATTTGAGGGGAAATCACTCAATGTATTATTGGTTTGAAACCTTTTTGTTGCTATGCAAATTTTACCCAATAATTATTGTATTCGACCTTTATTATAAAAGTTTGATGAATACATCAATACGATTCGTAAACTTTGTTCCGAATGATACATCAATATTATTCGGAACAAAGTTTATGAATGTCCATAATTATGTCACATACCTACCGCATATATATGTCATCCCGAAAGTTCTCAAAAGGGAAGCCACAACAGTGAATTCAACATTTAAATGTTACGTATTTATATATAATTTATAAATTAGCACACATTAGTGTATTTTAAGTGAACATTAAATTCCATTACATTTAATGTACACGTCAGTCAGAACTTTAATTTGCGTAATCTTATTCAGAGAGTGACGAACGGAAACGGCTTTTTTCCTTTTACTTGTTTACAAGCTATTCATGAAACATCAAGTGATGTTTATTTCTAAATAAGAAATTTACGTAATTATAATGTTTTTCATAGAAAAATGTCAAGTATAGACAGCACAAAAATCAAAATTAAAAGTCATTTATTTAAATTAGGCTGAGAGCCATCAGCTTTAACGCTAAAGCAGCCGCCCAAAAAGCCTGCCCGTCACAATTTTCTAGTGTTTTCACAGTGGTTAACTGCTAAGACTAAAATGATAAGTCAATACTACGTTACTACCAAGGCAACTATTATTCTTCCTCCAGAGACAAGTCGGCCGCTGTGCTATTGCGCAGTGGCTGATGCCTGGGGACGGTGAGCGTGGGTGGCTCGCCGTCCGATACCAGGTTGAGTCGACGACGCGTTGTGTTCCACGCGCGCCTCAAGGAGCCGTCAGCACCGAGGACGACCCCATAGGGTCGGTGCCTGCTAGGGTTGCGGAATTTGTTCGAAAGAGTTACCGCGGCCCTGGAACGCATAGGGCACAAGATTCACATGCACAGGTGAAACTCGATAATAACTCGCTTGTCGATTGATCATGACGATATTACGAACACAAAAGACAAAATCCACTATGATATACCTAGTCATTTAACTTTTATGGTTCTACGTTTTATACTTCGCCAGTTTTGTTCAGCTTACATTAAGCTTCAGGAGTGTAACAAAATCGGCTGAGAATGGGTTTCTAAACCGACTAAACGGTTTTTAAAGTGAAGAACAAATACTTTATGACTTCTTCCGCCCTGAATGAAGCAGAAGGGAGTTTCAGACTCTTACTGGACTGAACTGGTTTTTTTTTTAAATCTACTTAAACAAGCTACGTTACTACAAAAGATTTTGTGTAAATCAACGTTCAATGAGTACAGAACTGTAACTTGAAAGCCAGAGACTAACAACTGTGACCTCGTTAGAGTGTTGGTACTCAGTTGCTATTGTAAAGCATTCTACTGTGTCAGTCGTTATCGAAACTCCGTATAATTAGGACAGCGTGTCACCAAGGCTATTACTTGCTACCTTATTTAGAAGCTAAATGAATCTAGGCATGTGATCTTTATGAAAAATCGGGCAAGTGCGAGTCGTACTCGACTGCAATGGGTGCCGTACGATGCATAATTTTTAACGTGGTATTTTATTTTACAGTTTAATAATCACTATATAAATTCTCTGTGTTTCTTTTCATACTTTTAGGCTCAGAAATTCCCTTAGTAATAAAACATGTATTCAATAAAGATACAACAGCAATAAAAACATGGCAACGAGGTGAAGAATAATATAAAAATACCTTTAAACAATGTCTTCAATTTCTGATTATTTAAAATCCTTGCAAAAAAAAAAGTGTGTACACTAAATAAAGGTTCTGTTTTTTTCATTCTGACGTACGGAAACCTGAAAGTCTTCATCAGCTCAATTGATATAGAAAAAGCACAAAACCAGTATGGGCGTATCTAGTCGCAGCCGACATGGCGTCCTGTACTCCGCGGCCGTATATCTACATGTGTAATTTTGACTACCGGCAACTGAAAAAATTGCGATAGAATTTAAGGGGAAAATAAACATAAAGACAAAAAAAGCCTAGGTAGCAGCGATTTACAAAGTATAGCAGTTAATAGTAAGAGGCTTAGGTAATTGATGGCCATCAGTCAATGAGCCACTTACCCGATCAATAGAAAACTCTAGCCTACCTATTGGTACATTACTTCATCTATAAGGTAAAATAAGTTAAAGCTTTTAAGCACTCAAACTCAGCTCACCTTTTAAAGTATAAAAGATGTAAAATGTAAGCCAGTATTACCTTTGAAGAAGTTATTACACCAAACACACTTGCCTCGGCCTGCGTTTTCGCTCACGTTAAAAATAATATATTCGCGTGTTAGAATATTAACCCCTGGAAAATAATACCGAGGTAAAACCCAATTTCAAATCCAGCTCATGGTCTACCAGGGTTCCAAGTGTCATCCACATCTAGTCAGCCATTGAGGTGTGATCGATTAAAAACATCCAGTTACGAGCTTCGGGTTGGTGACAATAAAAACAGCCAACACAACACTAATTACACTATAAACTCACTAATTATAAAACACAATCGCACTGCTAATCACTTGAGTTAGCAGTTGAAGACGCTCTCGAAGTAATCATTTGTATCGCTAATCCAATACCGACTTGGTCGGTACATGTGCCAGCCTTATATAGGACGCCGGATAATTCCAGAACCTTCCATCTTAGAAAGATCAACAAAGTTCACGTACATATCGGTCGTTACTGACTAGGGTTCGAGAATTCTAGAATGTTCTAGCATAGAAAAATTTCGAAGGTTTTTGACTCTACTAGTTTAGTAGTAAAGTCAAGAACCTTACGCGCGCTAGTGATACCGTATGCTATCTTCCTTGCTTAAACTTTGGCGCGCAACAATCAAATAGATTTTCGAATAAATAGTGCACAACGTCCATTTCGTAGCCTGATTCCATGGTTTTTTATTACCAATTAGATTACTAACAGCCGTACTGGTCGATCCTCATGCTTAAGCAACGCTTGTCGAGGTTGGAATGTGGATGGTCGACCATTTTTACTTACGTACGTGAGATGTTTCCATGTCTCGGAAATCACGTAAGCCGTTGGTCATGGCTGTCATGATTAGATCTGCCACGTCATTACGGGAGTCAGAAGTAAGAAAATCTGATACAAGTCTTGCCAAGGAAGACAACCCAACAATAAAGGTTTGTTATTTGTTTCAATGAGAATTATAAAACCACTAGCAGCGCCTCGCGGTTTCACCCGCGTAGTTCCCGTTCCCGTGGGAATATGGGGATAAAATATAGCCTATAGCCTTCCTCGATAAATGGGCTATCTAACACTGAAAGATTTTTTCAAATCGGACCAGTAGTTCCTGAGATTAGCGCGTTCAAACAAACAAACAAACAAACAAACAAACAAACAAACAAACAAACTCTTCAGCTTTATAATATTAGTATAGATTTATAGTGTTCCCCCGTCGGATACTCAGTGTGAGTGCGGTGCTCCTGTTCAGAACATGAGACACACATTGGAGTGTCCCTAGTGTCCAAACTCCTGTACTTTGGGGAGTTTAATGAATACACAGACACTGCAATTACTGTAGCCACCTACTGGGCCAAAAATCTAAGGGGTAAGCAGGAGTAGAAGTATCGCGTTTCCCAGCAACTGGAATGTGGAAGTCAGATAGCATCTGGCTAGATTGGAAGGTGTCACCAACATGGTTGAGAATAGTTAAGGTAGTTTGATTGATGTTAAAGGTAATTCAATGTTTTATATACATTAATTTGTATAATACAGGGAACGAAAACTTTCACTTCACATTGAAATTACCGTTTTCTTATTGATACCATATTTAATTTCTTCATCGTCATCTGCCTAGTCTTTTCCCAACAATATTAGGGTCGGCTTCCAGTCAAAGCCAGATTCAGCTGAATACCAGTATTTTACGTGGAGCGGCTGCCTACCAGACCTCCATAACCCAGTTACTGGGAAACACGGTACTTCTTGGCAAGACTGGAGTCAGACTTTCTGGTTCCTGACAATCCGTAACGACTGTCAAAATCTACAAATGACAGCCAGTGCCAATAGCTTAACGTGCTTTCCGAGGCTTCGTGCCTCGCAGTCTCGGTATGTTAAAAATGGTCACCCATCCACATGTCGACCGGCAAGCGTTACTTAACCTTGGAGATCTACCCATGCGGATGTTATTAGTTAGCCACGAGATTCTCACCATATTTATTTTCTTATATCAGTCATTCAGTCATTTGTTTACCGGTCCCACACAAAACTGATGAAGCGACTATGTGTCTCGTCAAAGGCTGCACGTCCCAGTGTTCTTTCGCAAGTACATTTATCAGCCCGTATGATATCCACTCGTTTTGAAAGCCGACGAACAATCGTTTTCAGTAAAATATAAAAGAATCGCCATCCGTATCTCTCTTCCAGGCGTGTGGGTTAATTTGGCGGCGATTTTTACTTACTGTGTTTGTGTGACCGCCGATGTGTGTAGGTATAAGTGTGGAGCGGATGTTGTGTTATCGGACGGTAAATTAAATAAGTAATGTGACTTATAAAGAAAGACGATGTTTAACTTATTTGAGACCTGCACTGGACAAAAGTGTTAAAGAAATAGGCTTTTAGTTGCTTCAATTTTTATTTTTAGGGGTCCGTGCCTGATGAGTAATACGAGAAACGAGTGAAACAACTACTTGCTATTAACGGAATATCGATTATTGGCTTTTTACTGATCAGTTCATAGGCACACAGAAGAATACATCCTACGCATTCAAAAGTAGCCTAAATTATAAATGTTGCGGAATTTCTTCGAAAGAGTCACCGCGGCCTTAGAACGCAAAAGGTATTGAAGGAACACGGTTGGGATTTAGTCAGTAAAAGTCTGACACTACCGTCCACTCCGCCCGGAGCGGAAAAATTCATTTGATGGTTTCCAATATTAAAAAAAAAATGCGTGGCTTAAAAATCCCTGCTTATTTTCATTTAATCAAAAATGAAGTGGGTCCTATTTTTTCTCACATGTTTATACTCGTATTCAATTGTTATGAAATACATGGTACATAATTATGCACTTGTATGCTTTAGCCTAGCAAATGGAGGTCCATTGGCTAAGCTAAAGCGTACAAGTACTTTAAGAAATTTAATGTAGTTAACTACTGGAAATAGTTATAAAATATAGGCCTATTTAAATGAATATAAAGTAATAGAAACAGTATCCATTAAACAAGTTAATTTAGTTGTGAAATCTGGAGTGAATCTAATTTATTTTGCTGTAATTTGAAAGTATTTCAGTAATTTATAATCACGTTAAATGGCTGTTAGAATGCCAATTACGAAGATAAAAGCTTTATTTTATACCGTAACAATATCTTTGCTATCTAAATTGGTGGTGGATTAAAGAAAATTACTATTTGGCTTAAACATTTAGATTTGTTTAAAAATATTTGTTTTAATTTGATAATAATGGTTTAGTAAAGTAACAACATGAATGTTTATACTTCAGATTCTGGCCTCAAAACTAAACGGCAACACATACATGATTATGTAAATATTATAGCTTTATTCAAGGGACCGCTACTTGTATTAAAACGGCATTAAATTAGGAGTTTCAGACAAAACATAAACTTGATTAGCATGCGTAGCGTTCTCGGCTTAGGGGTAATTGCTATATCCTGGCTCCGTGTAATGCGATCTCAACCGTCTTTAATCTCGCTCACTTGACTCTCTTCCTAATAACACTTCGCATACTTACAAAATAATATGTTTGTCATTACTTACTTACACACTCAATTATTTGCAAAGCCTAGCCTTATTAAAAGACACCCTCTCGGTTATTCACGCTGATATTGAAACGTCAAATAAAATCGAGTTTCTGCCGGCGAAGGGGGAATTCTAAATATTTTTACAATGCCGATATTGCTCGCCGTAGATAGGTATATTTCGAAATCTGTGATGAAAGTATTTTTTTAAAGATTCCAATTTATATCATCTGCAATTGTTATCCGAGATATCGGGGCTTATTGATTGGGTTCAATGTGATTTTAGGAGGCGGGGTCAGATTATGTTGAAAGAGGAATAATGGACCTATTTTTAGAATATTATACTATTGTAAAAAATCGAGCTCGCTGAGATAAGAAAAGCATATTTTTGAACAAGAGCAAATTGTAGATAATGAAATAACCTTAACTTATATGTTCACAACATTTGCTTGGAATGATGAAGTGCAAACATTAATACATTTTCGTTCCACTAACACTACTACAACAAATCCCACAGGATTGGCGGAGAGAAATAAAAGTGCTATCTTTGTGCTATACGTTTTCCGACATACTAATAGGTAGTATGTTCACACGGAGCGAGGCACTTTAGCTACCAGATTTAACGCAAACACATGCTATAAAGTTTGCAAAGAAACGCTGCACTTTATGATCTTTTACAAAACGAATTTGTTATCATACACGTACAGAAATGCCAACAGATATTTACACATAAAAATGTAAAGTAGACTTTAGAAAAGCATTTTAATCTTTTGAAAGCCATAAACATTAAACCAATCGGCATGTACATATGTATGTACCATTTATAAACTTGTTTTAAGGATAATAAAATCACAACACGACATGGCATATTGCTGGATAAATATTATTATGTAATACGGGTTATGCTCAGGGGAAATTCTTACATTCATTTTATCAAATTGATAATATGGCGTAATAAATGACAAGAAATACTCGTATATAATCCAGAGAGGGATAAATATTATCTAACATTTCTTGATCAACATTTCTTCGTCGTAATCTAAACGGTTATCGGAAAATTATTGAGTTTTTTTATTATTATTTTATCTCGAATACCGTCACAAATAAGATATAATAAAAAGCAGGCTTAGAGTAAATAATATATGTACCGGAAATATGATTTCGAATTCTGTTACAACGGACAGATAGAAAACCTTTTTCCTCGAATATTTTTCCTGCCCCTCAAAGATATCGCGTTGCTTAAGTGAGCAGATTATTACTTATGATCTATGAAGGAAATGGTACTCATTACCTCAACAACGTGCCTATCTTCAGCCATGATAAGGGTAGGTTCCTACTAAATATAAAAGTACTCTTGTGCTACTAAGAGAAGTGTACATATCTATGTACCAAGGAGCCAGTTACTGAAATGAGAACTTTCAGTTAGGAAAGTGCCAAAACTTACTTTAATATCAAATTTTGTCAGGTTTTCAGGTTAAACGCGCTTATACTCTACTGCAAATTCTAAATCAAGAAATCGTACAGTGATAATCTTGAAATTATATAAAGGACAGTTAACACGAAAAATCAGCAGTAAAACTCTCTTGGCTTCTGTTAGCCCAATAAAACTCAACAGAATAATATTATGACACATCTAGCAATCACGAGTTCAGTGTGAAGATGTTATCATTTCGGTTCAGAACATTTGTAGAACCTCGCGCTTTCAGCTCTAGTAGCATTAGTTCATTTCTTACTTAAGAATGTTGCAACGTTTCCCTCGTAAACTCTTTGTACTCAAACAAATGTTACATTTTTGTAATCAGCAACTGTAGAGTAGAATATTATTGTAAAATTCGTTCCTTCTTATGTTCAACAAGGTTATGACAGCAAATTGCTCTCGTGTTAAACAATGAACCAAGGACCAAGGTTTTGTACCATACCAGTATCTTTGTACCCTTGGTCCTTGGTTCATTATTTCATTACTGTCCTCCAGATATCCCGTCACCAGAATCCGTTCAGCCATTGAAGTGTTATTCACAAACAACATTTGAATACGAGTATATAGACTTATGCATTTAATAATATTTGAACGACAGGAGTATTTTTTGGTAAATAAAAATTTTTAAAAATCTACGCCGAAAAGTATAACGCTAAAAGTTTTAACTTTATCCGTAGGTAGGTAAACCAAATGCTTTCTCTTTCCAAATAAATACCACGAAAAGCTCAACTTTCATAGCAAAGATTGTTTCAGTTTACGCTAGCAACACAAATGTAGCTCCGGAGGCATATTAGTTTACCTATGCGTCAATGAAGCGTATTCACAGAAGTAAGGGGATGTGGGTTTCTTGAGCATCATATTTATGTTAGGTTAGCTCGTATCACACGTCTCTTTTAATGGCGTTATTAAGATGCAACTAAAGATGTATCTGAGAGGATGACTCATCGTCAATGAATGAATTTAGTAGTTCATTCTTGGTTCAATTAAGTATCAGTATATACTGTTACATTATGTGTGGTATATCCTACCAATTTTAGGGATATTATTATGTATGGTTAGTTTGAAATATGATGGCATTACGAATATTGCGGAAAAATCTATTATACTTATTTCTTTACATTTTTTCAACAGGAAAAGATTGAGTAAATATCACCCTAAATATTAATCACATAGAGGCAGATTACTAAGGTACAGCAAACCCTTTGTTGTTCACTCGTTAATTAAAAAAGGACTATACCTACAAACAACTATTTGTATACCACCAAAGCCGGTATTACCGAAACCACATTCCCCACCGAAAATCCGTGGAACGCAGAAATAAGTCGAAAATCCGTAAACACAATCTTCGAAACGGAGCCCGTATAATCCATTCATAAGCTATACAGTAAAACAATATCGTTTCCGCAGTCACTGTACCACGGATTATCTGACGCTACGGGCGGGTAGTTCGCCCTCCGCTTCGCTTCTCGGCACTCTATGCTCGGAGCGCACGGCTACGCTCGAACATCCAGGACCAAATCTCCTGCTAGAATTCAAGTAAGTAACCTTTAAATAAGTCTTAGAAAGTGCAGTTAATTTTACATCTCGGAATGTGTGTGTATTTTTTTTCTTTTGTTAAGACGTCATAAGCAATTAATAAGAGTGTTTACTCTTCATTGTGTTGTGTACAATCTCGCGAGTCCCTATTGAAAATTAATTAACTAATTTTAATGAATCTTCAATCGCATACGGATCTCGGAAACTTTTACCAAGATCTACAAAGTTGAGAACTTTTTGGAAAAATATGTTTCGCTTACTAAAGAAAACTTAAAATTGCTCTCTCTGTTTCTATAAACTCTTTTACGAAAAGGTAAAAATGCTCAGACACGAAACACCTACCGTGAAGCGTAACCTATTTTAAATAAATTATAAATGCATCTTTTTATCAACATCATTCTTTATAATATTAGTTATATATACACTTAACCTAAAAATAAACTAAAATTCTCCTAACTACAAAATGGCATCAAAAAACTCGTCCGCATCGCTATCGACTGGAAGTGAACCCAATAGGCTGGCGGCATTGCCACGTTGTATGGCAATGCTTATCCTTTGACCGAAGTAAAATCCAGCCCTTATCAACATTAGATCACAAAAAAGGTTCCATTATAACCATCAAGGTACCTAATCTGTGTAAATTAATGTTTTTACAACACCATCTCTATTTAGACCTCAAACGTAATTTAATTTGCTACGAATGTCAAAAGGTGTTTATTTATAACTCAGCCCGAGATCTAAGCCCTCATTCGTTTCTTAATTATCATTTTCTGTTAGAGCCTCGACAGCCAAGATTCAATTAAACCTCACACAAGTCCCTATACACACGACACTGAGTTATTGAAAGGCGCTGGAACACATAAATCTAAGAAACAGTTTGCTTAGCTTGTTTTACACTAAATTGATTATATTGAAATCGATATTCACGAAATAGTTCAAGTATTCTACACAGTCAGCAGAAAAGAAAGTAGTCGCATGTAATCTTAATCTTATCTAAATATAATCTTAACTAGAAAAAACATGTCAGTCAAATGTATGGCAAAAGTTGATTCTAACTGTTAACTTTCTGAAATATGACTGTTCTGCCTTTGACTATGACTATCACGATTATATAGACGATAGACGATATACGATTTTGACAGTGAACTTTCTGCGATATGATGGTTCTGCTTTTTAATTATTATGAATATGAAAATGCCTAAAGATGATTCTGACTAAAAAAAATAATGAGTTTTCAATGTATGAAAAATTAGGGTTTACCAAAACAATTTTTGAGACATTAAAAGTTCTGCTATAAAGGGAAGACCCCTATTTTCATTTATTCTCGAAAAGCTCTACATATGTGTCACTGGCACTCTTACAACAAAATTTCAACACATATGTGTAGACAGCACTGAAAAACTTAAATGATTTTCTTTATGTTAGAATGAGTAGTTCGCAAAAAAACGGTAATTCTAATGTACAATAACATAGCTATAAAACTCCAACCGGTCCTTACACCCAAAATATTTCTTTATTCCCTGTAAACAAAATACATGGAAAGCGCTTCTAACGTGACTGTACCTGTGTTCAGTTCCGGACCATTAGTACCGCCGTACGACTACAACGGATTTATAGCCAAGCTCGAGTTTATTGAGAGGGTAGACAGCAGCGGGTCGCCGCCCACCGTGGTCCCTGCCTCGCCGCCCCTGGCTGCGCTGACTCATCATATGCAACATGGTAAGTATAGCAGGAAGTATAAATATTACCATTAAGTAAGAAAAATAAAATCCGGCCACAAGGTGATATATTTTCATAGTATTTATGAATAATAATTTTCGATGATGATTAACAAAGGTTGTCATGAGTAGGTACTATTTAGCCCATGTACCTAAATATTACCTACTCATAAACAGCTAGAATATACTATATTTCGTACTAATTTATTGCTTAAAAGGGCAAACTTGCAATTATCTCTTATATATCTTCTGAGGTTTCTCATGATGATGATGGTGAAACGTGAAACAGATCTGGGCTTCAAGTCTGCTATTACAATAGTGTCAGAATGGTCTATAATTGATTTCATAATTGTTGATTTTGACAAGTTTTGTAATCTACCAAATGATGATGATGTTTTGTATCTATGAAAGCGTCATTATGACTTTCCAATGGTCAATCACTGACACTCCATTGAAAGAAATGGCATAGAATGATAATCTCGTACATAATGACAAATGAATGAAAACATATTATATAAAATAAAAGAAATCTGGCATGACTTTTTTATCGGGTTTTAACGAGTTTTATAATAATGGCAATACGAAAATGTTATTCTACCACGACTCTATTAAGAGACCATTGACCGACCAATGATCGACCATTGCGAATTTAGCAGATTACGAACTTTTAACAAAATGACAATGGGATCGTGTTGGAATGACAAATTCATAAATATAGCAGATTTGGGACCCAACTGTTCAGTTCACCAAATGTTCGATTAACTCGACTTCAGGGCACAGCTGGTTTTTTTTTAAGTTCAGTGTTGACTATGGGGAGATAATTCATAACTATGTTTTCTATGGGGAAAACATAACTATTAATTAATAATTATTTTATCTACTTTAACTTTTAAATTTATTGCTTAAATGTATTCCAAGCCGAAGTTGTTATGTAGAGGGGCTTAAAAATAATCATGAAAAGTATGTACGAGTATATTGCATTACCTCTGCAGTAGGGCCATACATTCCAACCAAAAGAAATAATCATTAATAATAAATTTCCAACAACACTAAGTTTAAAAAAAGCTTTTTCCGTCCATTATAAAGCCGTAATAAGCTTTTTCCGTTCGCTTGTCCTAACAATTGTGCTGGCTAGTTAAATTTTGTGCGTCGTTTTTATGTTTTATTTCTCTGCTCTCGTATAGTCTGTTTTTCCATTAACAGTTTTGAATAAATGATTTTTTTTTTCATAAAAGAATTCAAAATATTTAAAAACAAATAGGTCGTTGAGCTTGTTAGGGTTTACGGAACATGTATGGTCTAGAAACATGTTTTTCCTTTTTAGCGGATAGGATACCAGTAGATAGTAGCGGTATGACAAATGAAGTGTCCGGGGGGAGCGGGGCGCGGATGGGCTGCGGCGCCACGGTGCGCGGCTACGGCCCAGGCGGCGCGCGCTCGGGCCACTTCGACTCCCGGGCCGGCCCGTGGCGCTCCCAGTGCGTCATCCACCTACTCGGGGCGCCCACCGATGTCGTCCAAGTATCACTATTTAATTATAATTTAAGGTAAGTGCTTCACAAATTAAGGAGTTCATTCCTCCTTTATACCCGCCCCCTATTACAGTTAAAGCAAGTTGTAATGCTCATGGTGTTGGTCCTCTATCAGTTTAATAGAACGGAAGGAATTTGGATGAATTTATATTACTATCCATATATTTTGTGAACGTATGGCGACCCTCCTTGCTTGTGACAGCACGGTGTTTATTAAGGAAACTCAAAATACGGGTATTTAACATGAGCGCACTCGCACATGTCCCTTAATTAAAACCTTACCGAATTACAAAAGAGCAAGAACGAAGAACAGATTCGCATATCGCCTCTAACGAGGGGCTAACACTAAGGTACATTAAGTTCAGCATTCGTATTTTCTCCAGTTCATCGGTCCGGACTGTAAGGGATGCATAGCTCTCTGCACATATTTACATAACTGTTTCTGTAAAACGCACCGAGCAATTGATATGGTAATATTTTCGCTCAACAACAGCCGGTCTATTCTGTCAACATTTCACCGTGTAAGCTTAGGTGGAGTCAGCTTGAATTGACAATGTCAAGGCAGTTTCTAAGCCCTAAATCTTGTTGTAACTGTACGTTTGCCACCAGCTCCCTGGGGAGGAATTGATTGATAGACTCGCCCTAAGAAATCATAAATTTATGATTCGTCAATTTAATTTCGGCTGTTCAATAAATGTTTTTGTGAGGGTTTTCCTTGTCCATATTTCTTACGTAAACGCATCCAATTAGGATTTCTTTGTCCCACGTTTGTTTGAGCGTTTCTTATTATTTTCTACCGTACAGTTTTCCTCAAACTCAAGCAAGTAATGTTTTTCTAAACCAGGTTACAAAGCTGTCGATCTCATATTGAGATCTTAGAAGGTGTACACGAATTTGGTGGGAGAGGGGAAAGAGACAGGTCAGAACGTGGAGACAGAGCTCTCCTCAGGGTATGTGGACCAGCCGTTAGGGAGGCAAGGGATCCCGCAGGCCGGTTCCTAATACGTCAGGCAGTGACGTCCAAAGGTGCCAACTTGACGATCCTAGTCCGAAGAGCGAGCCAACAAACTCCAGACGAAGAAGAATTCGTCGATGGAGCGTTTGCCTTTCATGACGGTGAGTAAATAACACTAGATAAGACTAGAAATATCACAAGGAAAACATGAAAGGAAAATAATATTTTCGCTTCCACAACAAGACATAAACAATGATATTTGATGACTTATGGAAAGTGAAAAAGAAAAGGAGCAGACAAAATAATATTCAGAGGCTAAATCCTACTGGTGCTTACTAAGGGTAATGTGAATGTTTATGTGAAGTGTCTTTTACATGTATGTGCGACGTACACAGAGACTGGTGAGAGGCAAAATACATGACGTCTGAAAAATATATTACCACGTTATTTTGGCTTGCTTGAATAGAAATAATGTAATTGTAAGCGATCTCGTACGTGGTATCAAAATACCATTTAACTTTGCTTTGTAAGAATACCAACAAAAATATAATGTGATATGTCAGTTTTCGAAATCGGGTGACAAATTAATGTAAATGAGTATTTTTAATCTCAGTAAAACTTACCCTGAAAAGTTCAGTACACAAGATCCAATCCTATTAGAAACTATTGTTAGAAATGGGAAAGTTTGTAAAGACGTATGGATGATTGTCACTCGTTCACCCAAAATTTACAGTACTATAGATTTTTTACGTCTGAATTTCACATGTCAATAAAGTTCAACGCAAGTGAAGCCGCGGACAGAAACTCGTAAACTATAATTTTCGATGCAGAACAACACGAAGGAACAGCGTCTCCGGATGCCACCTGTGCTGCCACGCACTACGGGCTGTCCTCTCCGGCGCACGGAGGAGTGTCTGCACCCTCACACCATCACATCTTCTGGAACATCGAGGAGCGACTGCTCTGCACGCACCGGTTCATACCCGCGGCCAACCAGAGCGTCACTATCGAAGTAAGTGAACTGGCTGTACACAAGTTATAGATACTTAGGTGTTCACGCGAATGCTGATGTGTCCGAGATTTTTTGGCATCGCACAGTCTAAAATTAGTTTTTTATTTCATTTTTTTTGTTTGTCTTGTGCGTGTGAGTTCTAAATAAACATTTTTCTTTCTTTCTTTCGATCAACCTTAACTCTAGCTATACAAGTGAAAAATTATAAGTCTACGCCAAGCTGCCAAGCAGACTTCTTTTCTTACCGATGGTAAATGTAGACATCTAGACATACATTAAAAGTATGGAAATAATTTGGGCTTAGTAGGTAGCCAAACCAAACGCAAGTGTGTTATTAAGATGGTTCATAAAGGTTGTAAAATTGTACGTACAGGTACAAAAAGTCCATAAAAAACTGATACTAAAAGGTTTTCTACCTATAATAATATTAGTCGAGTTCGTCTATTTGCTAGAGCCTATTCATATACCCACTCCCGGCTGAAGTCCTCTCTTCACTCTCTCTACCTTTCGCGAATCTGCGCTTTCCTTTCCTTTTTTTTCTGTTTAACAAAATCTGTCTAGTTTGTCCCGCCATCTCAATATTAGTCTACTTTAACAATATTCTCGGTACAGCAAATTGTCGGTAAGTGCCGGACAGAAAAGGCAACAATGCACAAATAAATTGTACAAATATTATACAATATTGGTTGAAGGTTTATTCCACAACATTTTGCTGCGTTAAATGTTGTCTTTTTTACTGCAGCAGATTTTACTGTGGCAGGCAGTTGCTTCCGCATTTTTCTGTGAATGAAATGTTATTTTGAAAACCATTGAATTTTCTGAATTTAAAAATTGACACTACAAGCTCTTGTCTGCTGTCACTCATCATTTCAAGTGATTGAATGATCGGTCGGATATCAAATTATTTTTGATGTAGGCAACTTGCTATCACAAAAATATTTTCTCATACGCATTTATGTGTTCGTGCTGGTTAACATATGAATTAATCAATCAGCAAGATTGGTAGCGGGGATTACAACCCATGCGCAACGCATTAATGTTCGTTTGAACCAACTGACTACCTCTTAATGAAAATGTAGACAACGTATCCTGTGTCAAATTCTGATGAATTTTGTTCTGATGTTTTCTTTTTATGTCGTATGCTGCCCAACGAAAGCCATTAGTGCCTTTCGTTGAGAAGGTTTGTCTACAATAACCTTGGTCTCCATAGATCCAGCGGCTGGAGCGCATGTGGAGCGCGGAGCCACCGGGCGCGGCGGGCGCAGGCGTGGCGGGGGGCTGTCGCACGGCGTGCGGCGACGCGGGCTGCGAGTGCCGCTCCTACACGCCGCTCTACTACCACGACCATGTCGCCCTGGTAGCCGGGGATGGTACGCACCTGTCTTGTCTCTGTGGGGACTTCCAGGTAATATTGTAGATCGAACGTCTTTAGGCTCTAGACAAAGTGCCATTGGCACATTTGACATTTCGACAGTATTTGTCACAAACACCCCAATACCAAACATAGAATCCCATACAGACGTATTCCTCATACGAAGCAATCATCACAGGAATACGCGATCAACCCAATCAATTGCTTGCCAAACTCAAACGCGTCGTTGAGCCGATAAAGAACGGATTTTTCGGTTTTGTTGAATAAATGATCGCGTCAATTGCGTATCAGCGCGATGATCACTTTGTATTAGAATGGGGCCTCACACTCAGTCTGGAGACTCAATGCGAATGAGATGTAGGCCAAAAAAATGTGCTTTTTACAGGTGGCCAGTGGCCAGTGGCGGAAGTGTTGTGAAAAGAACTTGATATATTGATAAATCATATTATTTCGTTTAACAATTGGCTTTAAGAATAATTCTCCCACTTTTATTTATTTTTTTACAACGGAAGGAACTTCGTTCTAATCAGTGTTCCCATCATTTGTTTCACAACCTATAACCTAATTTAATTATTTTATATGGATTATTCAAGTATGCTAATTAATCCAATCTCTGTGCCCATCATTCATCTTTCCACTCGCCAGAAGAGCCTTTGATATAAGCAGTCACGGTTCACACATAAGTATTCCAATTTTCCAGGTGAAGAACACTAAAAATGCCTGAAATACTCAACTCAATACCTGTCCCACTTGGAATACAAGATGAGGTGATTTCAAACAAGAACCTATAACTTTATGACGTAGCGCCCCTTATTTGCAATTCAAAAAATAACAGTACTCGACGTGACAGTCATTGGAATTGACGTTCATTACAGCTATGTGAGCGAATGAAATATTCGGAAGCCATCGACAAGAAAATTGACGTTAATTGCTTGAAATATTAAGGGAAACATTGAGGGCAATCGACAGGAAAAATCAGGGGACCGATAATACAGTGTTAGTGAAGTACTGAACAAATGGGAACATTTTTGTTTGTTGAATTAGTCTTTAGCATTTCAATTTCAAGTTGAATAAACAGTGATTCTTTAGGACGAGAAACCGAAATGCATGATCTAATTATTGCGAGCTCTGAATATACGACAGTAAATAAATTAATCGTGTTACCGGGGCCTTGTGCTAACACGGCAAGGTCGCTCCCTCTCGCGGCCCGGCTGCGGTGCCCGCCGCATAATTAAGTAAGAGGGTTACTATTAAGTATGTAACAGCAATAAAGCGTAGAACGACCACCCGAGCGGATAGGGACTCCTACATAAGAGCAAATATGCTGCTTCATAATTTAGTTGCCGTGTTTAGTACTCTTTCAGGGCCAGATTAGTTTACTTTCTTTTGAGATTATAGCTGAGCTTTTATCGTAACAATTTCTTTTAGTTGTTTACGTTCTCAAATTATGTCCGTCTTCTTCTTAGCTTATCGTTGAGAAATGTAGTCATCCCCTCAATATTAACCTTTTGCTGACAAAGTCATTAGGTCCTCATGTGTGTTGTTGACTTGGCCTGCGGCGCACGGTAATGGGATATGTTCTATGGAAAGTTCCTACTAACATAGTCGTCGATATCACATTTCAATAAACTAAATTGAGATAACGTAAACAAAATCAAATGCCTACTGTATAACGTAAAATATTTATTCTGAACAAATATTTTTGGCAATACACGCATGAAAATTATTTAGATGGTATCGCACATTGTTATTCAACAGAGTAAGGTGGTTTGCTTCCTGTGTATTTATGTTCCATTTATACTGATGTGTTTACATTTGATGGAAGCGTTGTAACAAAACGAAGAGATATGATCCGCCGTTTTGTTATCTTATATCGCGAAACGCTCGCTTAATTTAATAATTAACAGTGCTTTACCCCCGTCGTGGCTTGACGTCATCCGCGCCAAATTGTTACGAGCTCACATTGTTCGAATATGGACCCTGGGCCGTATCTAAAATGAGTGGCGGCGTAGCGGACCATGTCCCGGTACTCATAAAACATGGGCTAACTGGCGGCGTGTCATCCGTCCGCCCCTGTTATTAGTGGGCAGGAGGACGCCGCGGTCGGGCTCGGGGCGACAGCTCACAGACTGTCCCTGAAAATTCAATTACTTAGTAGCGGCCTACGTGTAGCTGTTCTGTAGCGTTAGCGTAAACCGCTGTACGATCAACGTGTCAATACGTGGTGCACGATCGAGCAGTTATGATGACGGAGCGTATCCAATTAGAACCTTTTTATGTTCAGTCACGAATCTTAAGAAAACGTTTACTGTTTTTACTGGCTACGACTGAACATAATAACTTAACCAAATAAGAGATTTTGGAGATAATATATTTAAATGAAATGTATTTTTCTTTTCCTCATCTCAGCAATGGCGCCTACTGTAAATTTCGTTGTACGTAATTGTTGTTTGTCACAGGCGGCGTGGCTGCCGGTCGTGGTGCGGAGCTGGACGAGTGTGCGGCTGGAGTACTCAGTGGCGCATTACACATATGCGAGCCGCGGTTTTGATTACGCGGCCGCATACAGTTTCAACGATGACGCCATGTGCGGTCAGCGCACATACACCACTCACTCTGGTAAGCGTAGCGTCATCACGTCACCTGTAAACAGTACGGTTGGCTGTTGTGAAAATTATCACGGGATTATTCGACAAAGCTATCGCAATGAAAGGGGCAATAATCGGCGATTTATCTTCAATGAACTCCAGAGACCCCAATCACATAAAGCGAAAAACAAACAGTTCAATTTGACATTCGAGTCGCGTCTCAGACGTTTGGAAAAACGCGTCGGATATTGTTCTCGGTGGCGCGGCGGGGCGCGTCCGAGAAAATTACGTGCCACGACCCAGTTTCACGCCGCCTAGGGTAACACTGAATCGAAAAAACCTTGAACAAGATCGTAAAGTTCCAATTACAACGTCGCTATTGCGGCGACTCGTCGCGGTGCCTTAACGTCGCATTATTGCCCACCTAAGTAGATGTCTCGCTGTCGCCTTGTCAATTTATTATTTTCTTCTCACGGACTTTTGTTTTTCTCTATGTAGGTGTAATATCTTCGCGGAACGTGTCAGTTACGGGCAGTCTCAACGAGTTTTTCTATCAACAATGCACTTGGGTATTAGACTCCAACGTAGAGCGACAGTTGTTCATTGACATCACGTCCGAACAGGTAAGCCACGATAAAAAGCTGTTGAGGTGTATTTTTATTTTTACTCATCTTCTCGACTTCAATTTATTCTTGTGGATTTTGTAGTGGAGGAAACTCAATTCATTTTATCAAGGTATTTTATTTACAGAGCAGAAAAGCTAAATCATTTCAATAAAAGTTGGTTGAAGGTACTTACTGCACTTTTAAATAGAATTTTTATAACCAGTAGGTATCTTTAACTAAAACACCACGCACGATGTCATCGGTCGGTACGACATCAGCGTAAAACAATGTTAAACATGGGGCTTCAGAAAACCAGAGCCCTCTGTAAATTGAAGCGACTGTTTGCTGTTGTGACTTCAGCTATGCGTGGTATGTCATAAAAATGTTGTGGTAGGACAAGTCGTGCGGCTCGTGGAACATCACGCTGCACGAGTGGTCGGGGGGCGAGGGGGCCGCGGGCGGGGGCGCGGGGCTGGCGGCGGCCGCGGGCGAGCTGCTGTACACGTTCTGTGCGCGCCACAAGAACCACACCTACACGCTGCCCTGGCGGCTCAACACCGTCGTCATTAGGTACGTATTCATTCCGCTCGTATGACGTCACAGGCCCACGCTCACGAAACTAATTGTCCGGCTAATTTAAACAGCGGGCCCAAATTATGCATTCACATCATACATCTATGATGCTAGCATCCTTGGTGTGAATCAATTGCTTTTGGCTGCGACTGCGATTTCGGAAGATTCCCTATTCACATTCGGCAATCGTGAACACCCCAAGTTGCTAGTTCGTTCGGAAGTCAAAAGAAATCTTCCGCTAAGCTTTTAGCGCGATCTAAACAATTTCCAAAAGAAAGAAAAACGCCACGATAAATTATTTATGAATGGCCCTCGGCTTTAATACACCAACAGACGTGCCAAATACGTAAGAGCGCATGCTTTTATTTAGCTACTTTCTCGGTACAAAGATCTTTTTTCTTTGTGCATATTAGAGGAACCCGTAAGAGGGTACGTGGCGTGTTTCCGAAATGACATTTCCACTCGTAAATCCTAAATAACGATGTGTGAAAACACACCTTTGTGGATGAATCGAGAGGTCGACGCAAAACGTTATTTTTGGTGGACGCAGGTGGGATTGTAAATAAAGTTTTCGAGCGCCCTGTGCAGCGTCGTGTCAGCCAGTTTGGTTTTCGACCACACTTTTTTTTCAGTAGAACGCGTGCACTTCTGGTTTTCGATAATGGCCAATAGAAAAAGCGCGCTGCTGCAATCTAAAACTTTTCGTACAGCCTATACGTTACACTGGCGCTGTAAAATGCGTGTTGGTACGACTGACATAAAATACTGGGAGTCCATTTTATGTTACTGCTGTTTTTAGAATCTAAAGTTGAATCTCAGAATACCTACTACCATAAATGCATAGAGCAGTCGATTTTAGTGTTACTCCAATAAGGAGTACAATGACTGATTTCAGGTTTTGCTTTTATTCTATTACACGTTGTATCATGACTGTATATGTTAGGACTAATTCAAAAACAGCCGTCCTAGTTAAGATATTATGATCTTCAAGACCCTCTACCTTCTAGATGAATACCCAACTCTAACTCCATTCCTTTCTCCCATAGGTTAGTAGCGCTGTCGCGGCAGCAGCCGCTGTACAGCATCCGCTGGCGCTCGCAGGTAGTTCGCGCCAACACGCGCCTGGGCCCGCCCACGCCCGCACCGGCTGCGTCTGCCGCTGCAGCCACCCACAGCCTCACTAGGGCTCTCTTGTTCTACATATTGTGCTTAACACTGCAAACAGTCTGAAAACTCGATGGACTTCGGCCATGCGAAGACTTGGTTTGCGTCCATACTTAAGTGACTATATGCCTAGCGTGACGTACTGGAGCCCCGCTTCCGAGCGATCGTCAATTGTTTTACCCTAAGCAAACACGTCTAGCCTCTTCTACAACGACTCGCGATGCACTGCGGTCACCTTATCGCGCCCGCCACCGCACTCGCTTCACTGTGGACAAGGCCTTAAAATAAAATCAGTGTTAAAAACGTGAAACTTTTTGTCAGTGCCAGTGATTGTGTTCTCAGACCTAAGAAGGTGCGAGTTGAATGCCACTACAGGTTAATCTATATATGTACGTGGAAAGTACTAAGTGCTTGTGTTACCGCTGTCACCCGGGTCTTAGGAGATTGAAGGAGTATGTTCAAAGGCTATGAACTGAAATTAAATCATTTAAAAATGACTCTACAGTGAAAACTAAGTAGTTTAAAGACACGTAGTGCTCGATAAGTGTCGAACATTGGAGTGCTTCGGAGATCTAAGTTCTTGTTAACTACGTATTTTATGCTGTCTTTACATGTTGTCTACGAAAATACAGTAACTACCCCCAGTCGTGAATATTATAAATGTTCAATTAGTCTTCGAAATCGGCGGCGAAATATACATAAAAATATTGGTTACGTGTATTATTAATGCGTAATAAAGGTGAGAAAAAAATTGTTTTTCATTATTAAAACGTAGTAGGTGCTACTTTTGAGTAAATGATGAAAAAACGGAAATTGTATAGTTGACCCTTTTAAAGGAGCTGCAGTTATTCTAAATTATATTGAGTATTTACAATGGACATTCTTGTAATGCCAAAGGCAAGATAGGGACAGAGTGTTTTAGTCTCATCTCTGAACAAGAGAGTAGAACTTATATATTATTATAAGCAAATTTAAAACCATACTATGCTCTTTATTAATCACTTAATTAACAAGGATTAAAACGGAGTACCTAAACAAGTATAGTTTCAATTTGGCTGATTTATCTGCGGGGATAAATCTAACTGCAGGGAAGCGCTCGGCTACATGAAAACAAGCACATGAATCAAAGGCTGCGTCGAAAATATTCTAACCTAACCGTAGTGCCGAGACCGGTTATTTATTATTTTAGCACTTTTAGGCTTCTATGAATATATCGCTCTTGAAAACAAACGCTCAATTTTGTCTAAGTAAAGTCAATAAAATCTAATGGCTATAAGCTAGACAAAGTAATTGACTTTTAGTGAAATGGATATCCTTTTGAAGAATAGTTCACAGGAAAACTCTATTTTATTAGTGAAACAACAAAGTTAAATTTACAATAATCTATCATTGAGTTTTTAAATTATATTCAGTAAATAAACTCATACACATTGACATATTTTATTTGTAGATTAGTTACCTATATTGTTAATTTCAACACAGAACTTTGACAAAGTGAAAGAACATCTCAAAATGGCTCGCACACGTATCTTTTACTTAGCATACTTGCACTAGCACGGGATAGTATGCCGAAGATACTATACGAATCAGAGATGTGCGATTTCTTAATCTCAGTATCGAATCTTCAAGCGATTCCGTACCTACCTGAATATTTTGAACGAAAATTTAGCTTAAATTAATACATTTTTAATGAAATCGAGTCAATCAATCAATAGTTTAGATATTTTTTCTTTTGAGAGCGTATTAAAAACTTCGTTTAAAATGCGTAAATGTTCGTCATTGTACTCGATGCGGTATTGCAGCCCGAGCCAAAGGTCAGGTGGTAATAAAGCCATAAAGAGTAGGTACAATGAAAAACACACAACTTTGCACCCTAACATCATTGTACTATAGCGGCCATCTTTTTTCGATGTTGTCTGTCACTCTAGAATAATGCATGATTCCAGGGCGAATACGTAATACAGATCTAAAAAAAATAGTGGCAATATCGATACATTCTCAATTTCTTTATCATCATAGCCAAAACAATGGAGCGGCAACGAGTAATGAACACAGCTTCAATTTGATACAGAAAGATTTTCAGACATAAAAGTGTGCATGGTTGAACGAGAGAGTATCGATAATGTACTGATACTCTAGATATAGGGAGATAAAATTACGTGCGACCAACTGCGGACGAATCTATGTAAATATATATGTAGGTATATGAAGCCCCTAGAATAGTTTAGAATAACACCTCCAAAGACTTTGGATACTAAGTAGGAAAAACAATGTCGCTTCAATAAATTGTGCTCATTTTTTTAATGCTGTCCTATTCGTTTTTTATTTATTTAACTGAAAAATATAGTATTAATGTGGGTATAAACGGCTGTTTATTTAGTAATTGTCTTACTGTCAATTATAAATAAGTAGAAAATGTAATCTGAAATGTTTTTATCTAAATTCGTCGCAATTTATTGCTGATCTGCAAACTTATATGCTTCTATGTAAATTGGTCTTATTTAAGTCACAATTAAGAATAATATAATCTAACTAACTTCGTCATATTTTGGCAATTAAAAACGTGTCCAAACGGAGTTTCACTGTTCAATAAAATGAAAATCACCTACCATAATAAAATAACTCTGAAAAGCAAAGCAATTGAATCGTTGGAAATCAATTCGTATAAAATTAAAAATGCACGAAAAAATATTTAAATTTCTATCACACGCAATTCAGGCAACAAAAAATATATATATAAAATTTAATTGTTCGGTCATGGATTTCGAGCACTTCACAGGAATTGATTTGAAAAAAAAATTACGATACACAGATACAAAAATCTCCGAATGAATTTTAGGGGTTTGTTGAAACAGAAAATAATAGAATTGAATCTGAATAGAAAATGTTTTTCGCACGATGTGTTATTTATTTTATATGGTAATAGCGTTACGACGCAGTAGATATGGAATACGGAGAACTATTTCACTCACTGAATATTGACGTACACGACGATTCTGACATTCGTGTCTAACATTTGTTACTGCGAGCGTCGCATTCAGTTTTGCTTGGAGTTATTTTGAGAACTAGGAATTACCTACTTTCCAAAAGTACCACTTCATTAACATTTCAAAACCCATAGCGTGAGCTGTAAGCGAACCGCGTTTCTAAAATATTATCACACTTACCCTTACATCAATCATAGAATATCACCGTATTCCATATCTAATTCCATTCTATGGTATCAGCTTCACCATAAATTCAAATAAGTTCACGTTAATCCATAGTGATTTTGTGTAATATTCAAATTATCAATGATGTAACTAGATAATAATTTAGCTTAGATGTAAATAGTTTGGACAAAGTTGGCATTATCCGTAGTGACTTCGTAAAACTTCGCTGATAACCCAAACTTTGTCCTTTTTAGATTAACTGAAAAGAAAAGTAACTTTAATAGGTAGGTAGATAATTCTACGTATAAAATAATGAATAATGTTTGTTACACTGAAATAGATAAAATGAAAGCAATTTTGTGTATTATTTATACCCTTGACAAACAACTTCACCATTTTCATAGTTTGAAACATCATACGAAAATGTCGAAGTTGTTTGAAGTCGTCAAAATGAGAAACTAAGTCTGGGCCAATTGTTTAATTAGTCGTTTAATTAAAACAAAGCTAAAAAAACCACACAAACAAATTACTGTTTATACTTCAAAGTCACGTTTCTATCTACATTAAATAAGGTTTTCTAGTTAACAAAATAGCAAACCACTTTTCTAGGAAATCACAACGATTGATGTTTTAATTAAAAATCGTAGTGGTACGAAGTCTTATATTTAGTTATCGCTATACGTAACGGTCTTCGGAAAGCTGTGCCAAGAACTGATTACACGCCGTCTTTTACGTTTGATCCGAGCCACTAGAGTTAACAAAATTATAGGAGCAAACATTGAAGGCTTTATCAGTTCGATCGTGCTTCAGTTTAAACTTTCCATTTGAAATCTTCGCTCTGCCTTTCTTTAAACTTCCGCTCTTGCCTTTGAGGTTTCTAAGACGGAAACTTCTTTTTAAGATAGGTTCCGAACCAGTACTTTTATTTTTCTCTTTACTCGCTATTACGGCGCTAGTGTTTGGTGTGTGCGAGGATTTTATAGTGCAGTTTACGTGAGCACAATGTTTTGTTAGTTACTGACTGAAAATATTTTTCGTATTTTTAACTTTCTTCAATAATAGCGTCTTTCATAACTATTTTTTATAGAACAACGAATGATATAATTTCGTTTCATATACTTTCAAGAGATATAATTTTAATATATAAGCTTCAGTTGACTTATATGTATGTACTTATGTATATATACTCTCAAACTAACGATAAAAAGTAATATTCTTCTTATTAAATAAGATTTCTTTGGAACCGTTAACATGACACATTCGTGCATTCATGCACGGAATTAGTAAATGCGTACTTATAGCCATGATGCCGTCCCGAATAAGATGTATCATTTGGAAACGCCACACATTTAATGACCAGTACCTAATTTTATAGAATGTACATTTGACTTTAAATATGGGCAGCGGGGCTCCTATTTCTGTCTGTAGCGTTTAAAGGAACGAAAAGAAACAGCTGGGCCCAGCCAGAGGCACGAGTGACAAGGATGGCTTCGTGATGGTGGTGAGGAAGAAGCGTCCTGGTCGGAACCAATGCGGGCAGGATCCAATATGCTGGGTCCAGCAATACCTACGACGCAACTCTATATGTCTCGACCACAAAGGTTGAGGAGATCATGGAGTATGTTCGAGCTAAGAGCAGCTGGACTTTAAGGATACAGGAGTTAGATTCGCGCCATAAGACGAACTTCAAGTCGTTCAATGTGCGAGTTACGACTCATCATGTTGAAACCTTTGTCAAGGACGAATTTTAGCCAAATAGTGTCATTTATCGGCGATTCCGCGAAAGTCAATGCGACACTAAGTACGCAGCTCAACACGACAACGTATTTTCGAGTTCAATAGTATAATATTTTTGTGTTTGATATAAATATTTATAAAACACAAAAACGTTTAGTTGAATACGTTCCCAATCCTCTGCAATGCATTTTTTTAGCTCCCTGATGTTTTGGGGCGCAGGTTGCACTAATACCCATCTCTTTAGAATATTCTAAATCCGAACATTCTTAATTTCCAATTTAAACGACGAAACTCATCTTCTTGCATATACGCTTCCCCATCGCCAGAACGATAAGCGCGAGCATTAGCGTCCATGAAAATGGAATCTTCTCCAAGAGCAGTTTATGTGGTTTGTGTGGATGGATGTGGAATTAGGACTTACATTAGGTACCGATGTGCAATTTTTTCGAAAGAGTCACCGCAGCCTTGGAACGCAAAGGGCTCAAGAAGGATCACGGGTGGGTTTTTGATTTCCCATCAAAAAAAAAAAAACAAGTACCGATGTGCATTTAATGTTCGATTTTCTATGTATTTTACGCTCCATCGAATTAATTGCTACCTAAAACATAACGGAGCCTCTGCCATAAGGAGTAATTTCTTCGAAACACGTACACAAATCGTTACCCTTATCTTCGCAGCACTCGCCGACATCGATTCTCACTATATAAAGAGATTCTTGTTTTATCGGAAAAAAAATACTTTGTTCTAGCCTTCTACAGTCCATGATACACAATATCGAGCATTCCGAAATAAGGTAACTGGATGCTCACCGAGTAATTTATTTGGGCCGGGTAATAACTGGTAATACCGACAGCCAAGAGCCTCCTCCTGACCGCTACATGATGATAAGCTAACTTTAGGCTCTTCTTTAAGTACCCAAGTGATGCCTAACTATTCCGTAACGCTTAAAAACCGGCCAACTCGTGACTTTGTACATCGCTTTCTTTCAGAAACTGGTCTTCTTTTAATCGAACTAGTCTCCTAATACCATTTCCATGTCCTCTGGCCTGACCTGGCTAATAAAACTTCTTCAAGTACTGCCATAATTCGGCCCTTATCGTTTTATCAATCATATCAAAAAGTGGTACTGAATGTAAAAAGAACATAAACATTCATTCAATAGCATAGATTATCCAAAAAGTTTTAATAATAAGCAAGTAACAATTTCAACAATTCGCGCCATTCATAACGCAATTTTATATTAATCATTTGTATTCTTTTGTTGATTTAAAAATTTAAATTTAGAAAATATGCTTTCCAGTCGGAATACCTACTTCAAATAACTAAAAAACTCAAATGATTAAACCTCTTTCTTTTAATATTCATTTATGATCTCTAAATATTTAAAAAATCTAAAGTGCCCGTTAAAGTGTTATTAGATGAAGTAAACTTTATGTCATTTGAACGTTATAGCTTTTGAAATAGAGCAAACGTTCTTATATTAAACTAGCTTCTGCCAGCGACTTCGTCCGCGTGGAATAGTTACTTTACCCCCGATTTTGAAACTCTCAGCCCAATCGGTTTAAAATTGACAAAAGATAGACGCATGCTGTTTCGGGATATTTTTTAGATAATTTTATGTAGAACATTTCCGTAATACATGATTTCTATGTAACTTTAACCATTAAGGCTACACACGCGACGGAAGCTTAAAAAATGGAGTAACTTCTTCCGTTTTCCCAACATTTTCCTTCACTGCTCTGCTCCTATTGATTGTAGCGTGATGAAAAGTATACTATAACCTGCCCAGGAGTATGAAGAATAGTTGCACCAAGTTTCGTTAAAATCGGTCGAGTAGTTTTTGTTTCTATAAAGAACATACAGACAGACAGACAGACAAAAATTTTACTGATTGCATTTTTGGCACCAGTATCGATCACTAATCACCCCCTGATAGTTATTTTGAAAATATATTCCTTGTACAGAATTGACCTCTCTACAGATTTATTATAAGTATAGATGAGCGGCACCCGTTTCAAATGTGGAGCTCAAATTTCTACGTGATCGTGACATACATTCTTGATTGTAGATATCATTTTGATTCTTTTTTAACAAGTTATGAATATAACTTGTTATGCATGCAGGAATAGGCACAAAAATACGTAAATTTTTACTAGTCCTATTTGCACAAATTTATTGGAACCAACACATAACTAACAAGTATTCGTTTCACTGTGCAGGCAATATCAAGTGATTTCATTCACAGAACTCTTAGCAACCACAGTTTATTATAATAATAGAAGCAATAAAAGGTCTGTTGCATGAAGATTATTCGAAAGTTTTGAAGATTTGTTCACAACTAAAATAAGTTTAATATGAAGTGAGTTACGAAGTTGAAGAAAAGATTCGCAGTCGGTTGCTAACTTAGCAGCTTTTGATTCGCTAGCACTGCGCCAATCGTAAAGTTGTGTACCCTGAAAAAGGCCGTTGGCAAAGTCTTCCGTTAGATGAAGTTCCTCGCATCCAGCCGTCTTTGTGCTTCACTCAAAGGAAACGCAATTTAAACTACATGCGGGCACACCAGATATTCATCCCTTAACCCCAACTCTTACGGAGCACAATTTACAAGTTTTATTTAAGGCTGCCGAGCGAGGATATCATAGACATCTCCTCTCCACCCTTTCTACAATGACGATTAAACAAATAGGAATAAAGTTAAAGTTGCAGTAAACTGTGTGCAGTGGGATGGGATAGCTTAAACACGAGGAGCACTAATGGCGCACGCTGTAAAGGATTACCAGACGTGTTGTATTTTCCACGTCACTGGTTATCAGCCGAGAGTGTGAAACCTGAGTTGTTCAGAAAACATTGGCTGTATTTTTTAACATGCAGGTTGCAAAGGGAATAAAATAAGCTATGTATTCAAATATGTACATACATATTAATTCTGTTACACGATGTATACTAAGAAAATTAATTTTAGTTCATTTAATCGTAGAAAATTCAATTTGTTTAATTTGCGCCTGACCCAATGACATTACGTGCATCATCTTTCAATCTACTGTCCAATATAGTAATACGGTTTATAACGAAAATACGTAAGAAAACAAATTAATATAATGAAAAATTACCGTAAACGTTGCTTATTTTTCATTAATTAAATTGGGGGAGCCAAATGGAGGGTTAAAAATAAGCCCAGTTGAATAAAAACATCAATCTAAAGTAACTGAATTACTGAAACGACAAGAATCCATAAAACTTTTAACAAACATTTGCGCTAATTAGTTTATTTTGGTTATCAAATTACATTTTGTCATCTAAACAACGGTTAGGGCTGCAGTAAAAGTTGCTGGCGGCTCCTTTGTAAACAATAACAATGACTGCCATTGTCTCCGCCGCCTCGGCATGTCCACCGACGTTCATTGCTGCCATAATTAAGTTTTTAACAAAGATAAATTAACAACGAGATACGTTTTAGCACAGAGATTCATAAGAATTTTAACGCTATGGGATTTTTGTTTAACGTTAGATTCGGATCTAGAGTTTATTTTCATTATTAATTGATGATAAATGGTGTTTTCTTGTCCGAAAATGTACAACCGCTGCTGTTATAAATTATATGAAGGTCCAACTTTTTAAATACATACTCAATTCCTATAATTATAACATACTTAATACATAGTAATTCCTTACAAATATCCTATTATCAGAAATACTTTACCCCTCTTTAAATTAACTACACATACACACTCGCATGTATGTACGTTAAATACATAAATTAATGTATATTACGATTGTTTTACTTAGTAAATACCTATCTACCTATTTATTTTACCATCAGAAATTGCTCTAATTATCAATTACAAGCTTCGGTTATCAAAAAGACGTCAAAGAATACTTAGTTTGCAATAATAAGGGCTTGTTCAGGCTTCTTTAAGGGCTTATCTCGGTAATAGGAGCTAGGTCCCGAGATTAATCTGTCATACAACGAATACTCATTTTGAGGACTCAAAGCCTTCTGAAGCTTGCATTTACTCGTCATAAACAAGATTGGAGTGCCATATTTTAGCGGTTTACATTTCAACGTGAATGGCTCCTTTATTTTCGTAAATTTCATCAACTTGTTTAATAAAATTAAAGATACCACCAAAAGACAAATATCTCGCACTTATTAAGCTTTCAAATTCCAGTCATAATGTCATTTCAGCGGCAGTATAATATCAAAAAAATTACAAAATGTTTGCTGAGAAATTAGAGGTGACAGTTAGCGACTGCTATTCTAATGTGAAGTAAATAATCCGTATAAATTATGCCCACTTAAATATTCCTTAATGTGAGAGACGAAGTTAAATCAGACTAATTGCTGTACTTTTCATGGCTTGATATTTCTTAATTGACCTTCCGTGACAACGCAAAAGTTCCACATTTGTTAATTGGAGTTAGAATTAGAGTCCGTCTTCATTTGAACTTACTAATGAAGCAAAGAACCTCGCAAGTGTGTCGCTAAGTTAATTTCTCTGATTAATTACTTCTTTGTGTAGCTGTCAGTGAATAACGAGTTTTTACGTGATCCTTTTATTTATGAACACTCTTCCGAAGTCTTTATGCCAATACGGAGGCAAAGAGTCGGAATAATCTGATTTTTAAATCCAATTTGTTTTAATTTTCTGTATAGTAAAGTAAATACGGCGTAGCGTTGCAAACTAAATAAAATGAAATGGTCAAGGCAAATGCGCCTCAGTTAGTAAAGCCTAGGTTATGTTCTACTGTACTATATTATAACAGCCCTATTTAACTAGTTTTAATTATACACTTGCACAGCACACTCATTACTTAATGGCGACTCGAGCTTAACTTACTGTAATTGTTCATTTAACGTTTTATGGCCAAGAATCTACGAGAACGTTTGGAAGATAACTTCTCGATAAAAAGCTCGTATATTTCGAGAGATAAAATAAACTCGTTAAAAATATCACATTAAATGCATGACTTATCCTATTTAAAGTTTTATGTAAAATAAATTTACTGCATTCTAAAAGATTCTGTCATTTCGCATTCCAAAACACAGATGAAATAGCTCAAAAAACTGCCAGAATAAAATGGAATTCGTCGAACCACGTCGGCTGCACTCCGGATTTCCTATTTACTAAAATCACAACAGGGTTCCCTAAAACTGGGGACTATTGTAAGTAATGGAATAACAAAGCCCGTTTTAGTCCCCCCGAGTCATCAAGTTGCGTGGGAACCGACGGAGCTGACTTTGTCATTTTCCCTGAAAGTTGGTAACACTACAGTCGACCCACGTCTGTACTAACAAGCGCCCACCTTCGGGATTGTTTGTGTTGCGGTCACAAGTGGCAACACACGCTACAAAGTTGATATAATTTCATGAGTTGAGACAGATTTTGATTCTATGTTTCAGACTATGACAAAGATTAGAATCTAAAAGTAACTACTAAATGAAGCGGTTTCAAAACCGTAAACAGCTGAGTTCATTTTTCCTTTTTCACTTGTATTTATGGTAAGTACCCTACAACACGACAAAGAATTAAACAAATCCCATATTAGGGTACCTTCCAGACAGCATGCTCTTGACCATAGATGGGCACTAACTTTAGAGGATTGTCATAAACCTAACAATATCTGAATCACGTTTCCTTTCGCATTTCATGATTGGTCCATTAAGTTATGTACGAAAAACATTAATAGATAAATGTATTGAGAACCTCCCCGTTTTTGAGTAGGTCGCTTGATATTGGTTTAGAATTTACATGATGACCTAGCACTTGTAATACTCCTTTCAATCTTAAAATGATAGACAGTGAAAAGTTCCTGCGTCGTTTGGTATCTGTTCATGTTGTACTACGATTGCCTACTGACTTACGCGATCGAGCTACGCCGTAGCGAAGGCGTAGCACTATCGTAGCGCTTCTACGTATGATCGTAGCAACTCGACACAGTCGTGCATTTTACTTCTTCAGATTTGTTTATCAATTACTAGCATCGCCCCGCGGTTTCACCCGCGTAGTTCCCGTCTCCGTGAGAATATGGGGATATAATATAGCCTATGTGCAGATTTTTTCAAATCGGTCAAGTAGATTCGGAGCCTATTCAATGCAAACAAAGAAACAAAAAAAAAATCAAATCTTTCTTCTTTATAATATTAGTGTAGATTCGCAACAAAAACAAACTCAAAATACCAATAAAATTACTGCAGGACTTTGTTCCTAAAACGTAGTAGTAACGAACCCTGACCCATCTCAATGCGTCGGGATTAATAAAGAAAGATTATACCTAATATCGCTCGCATGCATTAATAATTTCGTTCAGCTGTTATCATGTTTACTTCACGTCTTATTGTACGTTCCTAAACACACAGTTAATTTCCGATAGACCCATTCGAACTGCACACATCAATTTCACCGAGTAAACAAAAATGTACGTGCTTTGTTACATACAGTGTTTATTTTTCCAGCATTGTATGCGTGTATCAGTTGCCTTTGTTTTTTTGAGGTCGGTCAATCCCATTGGATATTGATATTTTTTGTAAACTCTGTCATGCGTTTTTTTTCATCTGTCGTCGCATGACGCAATGATGAATACTTGTGTGACGTTTGCTCCGCTATTTCTGTTTTGCAGACTTACTCTTTGAAAGTAAACTTTTTATAGTTAAGAGTTATAGTAACTTCATATAGTTTTATAGGTAATAACTTTTTATACTAATCAATTACCGCCAGCAATTAAGCAATTAAATGGAAATATGTATAAAAATTAATTGAACATTTTTTAATTGAAAATGTATATTATAATCTGTATGAGCTTTTTGATAAAAAATAATAGTTTCACGTCCAAATAGCTAAAAAAAACAATTCCATATCCGACTTGGGTAGACTCTTGAAACTAAAAACGTAATGTTTATTAATAAGACCTTAATGTACACAGTTAAGCAATAAATATATCTTTATCTTTAGGTTTCCTATAAATTATATTCCGCTAATAGTATTAAGTTGTTGGTTTTGTGTGTAGTTTAGTTTACTTTAGTTATTTCATTGAAGACAAAAAACCCATAACATGCTAAAGAAAATAAACCTAAAATCACAAACATGTACCTTACCCAAACCAATGACCACGTATTAAAAATATCTATGACTGTGTGAAAATCTGTATGTTTCAAAATTTGAATGTTGGTTAATCATTCACGCCTCAATAGCTGAACTGATTTGCATGACAGGAACTCATGAAAACCATGGCTTGGTTCATTATATACGAAACTTCACTTCTGTTCCCTTGGGAATGAAGTATTATAACACAACAACCATTGCGGCAATATGACTCTCTTTGAGGAGTGGTTGGAGAGATGCCACGGCGTCCTCACCTTCCGCCTGACGCAGGTGCTCACCGGACACGGCTGTTTCGGGAGGTACCTGTTTCGTATTCAGCAGGAAGACACGTCCGGGTGTCAATACTGTGTGACACAGTGGAACATACGATGGAGGTCTACCCTGCTTGGGCGGAACACCGCCGTGTCCTCGTCGAGGCGATTGGCGGCGGCGACCTCTCACGTCCGACCCTGGTCCAAGCCATGGTCCGGAGCTAGGAGGCATAGGAAGCGGTCAACTCCTTTTGCGAAGCAGTAATGTTAGCAAAGGAGAAGGCAGAACGCGTGCGAGAGCCTCACGGCTGCCGTAAAAGAGGAAGACGGCCCGGGCGAAAAGCAGGCTGATTCCCGGTCACCGTAGGCGCGGGCTTGTGGAACAACCAGGCCCGAGTCGACGGCGCGTCATGTTCCACACGCGACTCTAAGAGCAAAGAAGACGGGGCCCCATAGGGTGCCTGCTAGGGTTGCGGAATTTGTTCAAAAGAGTCACTTCGGCCCTGGAACGCAAAAAGCACTAGAAAGATCACGGTTGGGTTTAGTCAGTAAGATTCTGATACTCCTTTCCGCTCCGCCCAGTGAGGGAAAATTCATTTGATGATTTCCAATAAAGAAAAAAAGAAAGGGCACCTTTTCCTTTTGTACGCCGGTAATAGCCAAGCGCGTGTTTTTTTAGTTTACCTCACTTTAACATTTATTTATAAAAAAGTTTAAATAAAACACGGTTCGGTGTGAAACACGGTTAGTTTACTTTGGTGTCAGAGCAATTTCGGCGTGCAATGACCCGAGAGAAACTACCCTTGGGCGACACACCTGCCCACAATCATTAGGTATTTTGTAAAGGCAAATCTTGGCCGTCTTTAAACATGATAGATATATATGTAGATGAGTTTAAAATTTATTAATGCTAATAAATTCGTCATTCCAACACGATCCCATTGTCATTTTGCTAAAAGTTCGTTATCTGCTAAATTCATAATGGTCGATCATTGTTCGGTCAATGGTCTCATGATACTTTTTGATAACCGAGCTATTAAAAGCAATGACTGCACAATGACGTTCTAATGGTAGGTCACTGATCAAAGGACCTGTCAAAATTTTACCAGACTACCGCATACGTCTGTCATTAATTTGTCATTATGTACGAGATTACCATTCTATGCCATTTCTTTCAATGGAGTGTTAGTGGTTGACCACTGGAAAATCATAGTGACGCTTTTTTAATAGTAGATTACCAAACTTGTAAAAATGAACCATTATGAGATCAATGATAGACGTGGAATTGCGGACACCAGCCCGACTTAATACGAATCGACTTAATACCATATTTACATACTATAATCTGCCTAGTCGGATTCAGCTGAATACCGTATTTTACGTATCGCGACTGCCTACCAGGGCCCCAAGTCTGCTATTACAATAGTGTCAGAATGGTCTATCATTGATTTCGTAATGGTTAATTTTGACAAGTTTGATAATCTACTAATATAAAAGCGTCATTATGACTTTCCAATGGTCAACCACTGACACTCCATTGAAAAAATGGTAATCTCGTAATAAATGATAATGAATGACAGACGTATGCGGTAGATTGCTAAAATTTTGAGGGTTCCTTTGATCAGTGACCTATCATTAGAACGTCGTTGTGCAGTCATTTCTTTTAATAGCTCGGTTATCAAAAAGTTTTACGAGACCATTGACCGACTAATGATAGACCATTATGAATTTAGCAGATTACGAACTTTTAGCAAAATGACAATGGGATCGTGTTGGAATGACAAATTTATAAAAATAGCAGACTTGGAGCCCTGGTTCAATGCATAGTCCGGAGCAAGGAGGCATGGGAAGCGGTCAACTCCTTTTGCGAAGCAGTAATTCTAGCGAAAGAGGAGGCAGAACGCGTGAGGGAGATCGAAACCTCACGCACTAGCCGCCGCAGAAGAAGACACCCCGGGCGTCTGGAAACGCAGGGTGATCAGTAACCGCGGCCCTCGAACGTAAAGAGCACAAGAAGGATCACGGGTGGGTTTTAGTCAGTAAGAGTTTGACACTCCCATCCAGAGAAATAAAAAAAGCGTACTTTATTAGAAATAAAAAAGTTATTTTAAAGTTTCTTAACCAAAATTCTTAAGGCCTTTTGCAATACCTACCATTCTGAAGAATGAACTTTTTCAAGCATAGCTGCTTTAAGCATAGCTTAAATGCTTGCCTCGAAAACCTGACATAAATTTACAATTAAATATGTATGTATTTGTGTGTGTGTGTGTGTGTGTGTGTGTGTGTGTGTGTGTGTGTGTGTGTGTTTAATATGTAATAAATAAACAATGGAGTGAAACAAGTCTGGGTCACATTGTTTTAAAAAGCAGAATAATATTTCGGTACAGCGCAGCTCAGTATGCAGACCTATGCATATAATTTAGTAATTTACATATACTAAGGTGACGAAATGGGAATGGATGTATGAAGATCAAAATCTTGATCGAACGCCACTTGTGTTCCAGTTATTTTCAAAATTTTCGACATGTTGACGAATCGGGAATGTGACATAACGGGAAGTAGCCCATTTTATCTATTTGATATATTTTTTCCGACGTCCACGCGAACGTAGTCGCGGGCACAGCTAGTTCAGTTTAGTATATAAATAACATTTAACATATCCCCCGGGAATATCTTCGATATTCGTTGAATTTCAATATCTACTGATATAAAATATATTGTAGGGTATAATTGACGGCGACGATACGAAGACGATTTTATAATATCTCAAGCATCTTTATTCTGTATATTAAATTTCAAAGAGCACTCCAACGCGTGTATGGCTTGAATTGAGTTTTGAAATTCAGACTCTTCTAAATAACAATGAGCCCTCATCTTAGTTTTAATCAAAATTCTAGCTTATTACCCAATTACATACATAAATAATATATCAAGTACAATACCTATATAATATGTGAGTAATTATAATGATAATTAAATGCGTAAAAGAGATGTGTGTGTGTGAGTGTGTGTCTGTGGTTTGTCTAATGATCAAATATTTCTTCAAAGAAATAGTTAATTTTTTTTCTATATGGATACGTCGATACTATTATTGTAAAACACATTTAATTATTTGAATAGAGATGTCACCGGAAAATGGCAAACTTCGTAAGATTATAAAATATCTTAAGAGATTGTAAACTTTGTATAAATTGTCAACTGAACATTTGGAACACTATTTTATGCAAACAGATAGTCTATAAATCTCCCGGAGTAATTTCGAGAATTTGTAGAACAGCCAGAAAAGAAACTTTAAGTAACTAAACGACGACGGGTCTGCACGGGGCTCCTATTTCTGTCTGCAGGGTTAAAAAAAACGTGAATGGCTCGAAGGGAGCTAAGTACGCTCGCTTCGCTCGCTCATTCTAGCTCACATCACACTAATCGAACCTAACCTATCCATGTCTAAGAGTCCTGATTTTTCTGTGCCCTATGTTCCACTATTTGGCTAGTCCAGAGAATCCTGAAGCTTTTTTTTTTGGATTGGACCACTCGCAGTTCAGCATATTAAGGCTGGTTACTGCTTAACCGATGATTCCTGTGGTGGCCTCAAATGATTTTAAGGCCCCCAGCCAGGGCATCCTGATGCTTAAAAAAGTTAAGTTATATAAGTAATACAGTTGAGGTTGCTAACCACACCCAATTAAACTATAGAATATCGACACGTGTTTTATAGGTAAACTAAGTAATTAACCTAAATAAGTTTCCACACTAGTCACTATGTACAAACAAACTCATTAGATAGCACCTATCCGCTTAAATCAATTTGACGGGACGCGACTGAATCAGTAGGTATGCGGAACGTTAACTGGCTACGGTTAATAATGGAAATCCACAGTGGCGTTAAGTCCGACCTAATTGAAATCTGTGAAATTGAAGGTAGGATCGTCTTGCTTGATCTTGTTGCTACAAATTGCTAATGGCATCTGTATATTTAAACATTGTTGGTAACAGAGAAGTACCTGGAATAGAGTAGGTATTAGGAATCATTTGATGTAATTCGATTTTCGAAAAATAAAAGCTTTTAATCTCTTGTTTCCAAGGTTGGACACGGTCTATTCGAATAAGGACTTGAAATTACTTATTCGAACTTATTCGAATGGATCGTGTTCAAGTCAATAAAGACTTGAAATGTTGTATAAAACACAGTGTGGAGTAGATGCTCTTAAGTATTCTATAGACAATACCTGAATCAAGGGGTTTGCTGCTGTGGCAACTGTTATGACACATTTTGATATAACGCTGCCTACTTATTAAAAAAGAACAGCCAAAAGCTGCTTGTTGACATAAGTAAGCTTCAGTTGAATTAAATTCTCTCCTGGACACAAGAAGGTATTTTTGGTCTCTTTTCTCGTGATAATACCTTCATTGAAATGCCAGCCTCAAACTAATTCTACCAGCGATGCCAACAATACTATCTGCCCAGCTCGCCGCCGGAGGACCAACACTTATTTTTCAAATCCGCGGACGCTACTCAGTCACCGCCTTACGCCAGCTATTATAACCGCTACAACTGCTTTAAATTACCAAAGATTTAAAAAATATACATTCATATCCGACATAATTATAATGGTTTTCTACTAAATCCATACTTAACTTAATAGTATTGTTAAAATAATTTACAAAATATTAATTAACAAAAATATGGTATGATGAGTATCAAATTTTAACCCGCATCGAATGATTAACATGACCGCTTCAGAGATTCCATTAATATAATGTGATTTGTATTGCCTGGTTTTGTTATTTTTATGTTAATAATTTCATAAATGCTAGTGGTATTTTAACTGATGCTGAAGTCAGAAAATCTGACACCAGTCTTGCCAAGAAGTACCGTGTTTCCCAGTTAATGGGTTGTGGAGGTCTGGTAGGCAGCCGCTTCACGTAAAATACTGGTATTCAGCTGAATCTGGCTTGACTGGGAGCCGACTCCAATGTAGTTGGGAAAAGGCTAGGCAGATGATGATGCTGGTTATGAATAAATCTTGATTTTACAGGTCTCCTGAACAGGCAGCGAAAGTCTTTATTTTGTACATTAAAATGAAATCATCATGATTTGATGGAGCCAAACAACGAAATCGTGATGGCATCGGCATCAACATCATAGTACAGAGTGAAAAAGCGTTTATTAAGTTTTTCTGCACTAATGCAATGCTATTACAGGCCGTAAAATGTTCTACGCAATCGGTAAATGGTTAAATATAAGTTGTTTCTTTAGAATGTGAGTATTAAAACATACAATGTACATTGGATACAATTTACATCTTACTACTATTATATGTACCTACATATGTATTGTAACGTTTTTCCCTCACAGATAAATAAAAGAGGAAATATGACGTACAATTATAATATCTTAGTAAAAATTCTTAAAACTAAAAACTTAGACACTCGTTCACCTATCTAACGCTCTCAGTAAGGGTCCAAACACTGTAAAGTTACTTGGTTAGGCCTCTGGGCTCATGCCAGAGAAGCCAGGCAGTAGGTCCGAAGCTGATGCTGGTGCAGCGCCGGCTGGCAACCTCAGTTGTCGCACAGCGCGAGGCCCCCCAGTAAGGCCGCCACGCGGGCTCCAGCGCCCCCGCGGAGTGAACTTCGGGAGACGGTTCTCAGTTGAACCCCGTCGTTATCCTCGGAGATGGTTCACCATGGAACTCCGGCGTAATACTTGTAGATGGTTCTCAGTTGAACCCTGTCGTCACACTGCCGAATCCTGGCTCCTCAGCCCTTTATATAGCCAAGACTCACGTTCTATAATTCATAATTCAAAACGTATGTTTTCTTCCGGAACAATTCAAAATTCAATTCAGTTAGAATGCCAGTGAGGTTTATAGCCAGTATTCTGTTTACAAATAATCTAAGTGAGAGCGTTCATAAGAATTTCAGAAATACAGTTTATAACATAGCTATACAGAAGGAAAACAGAATATAGCTTAACATCTTATATTAATCTATTAAACACAAATATAAAGTGAATTTTAGTATTTACAAACAGTTAAACCTTTTTAGTAAAGCTATAGAGCAATTACATAAAGAAAAATATTACAGTTTGACAACTCTGACATAAAATGTCACAACAAGAAAATAAATATTAAAAAGGTGATTTTATATTCAGTGAAATCGTTTAGAATCAACGCTTAAAGCATTCAATAACGAATTCCACTACTAATACAAGCACTTCATTAATTTCAGTATATGTAACTGAAGATAATCTAAAAAGTCAAACCGTGAACATAATGAGATGTTACAATGGATAAAAGCATAAAATACCTAAAACGTAAGTGTTTAATAGTACAATATGATAGTATCTGCAGTATTTAAAGTACAGATACTATAGTATGTATGTACATGCGAAACTTTGAATGGATGTTTGTTACTCAATCACGACGAACCGGCATTACAGGTCTGGATGCAATTTGGCTCAGAGATAGAACATACTCTGGAATAGCATACATTTTTATCCCGGGAGTATGTTCGCTTGGGTTAGTTTCCGACACTCATGCGGACGAAGACGCTGGCAAAAGCTAGTATAACATACCCATAGCACGGAGTTTCCGAAATACCGAACCCCGTTCCGGGTTCCAGGTCCCTACTCTAACGAAAACCCTTTTTGAAACATTACCAACAAGTGAATAAATAATAACAGTCAGAAGTGAAAATTTATACCTACGTGAATATGAGATAAAGTATGCATTTGGATAGTTTTTCACATCTGCCATACTTAAAGCAAAAAAAAAATCTATGAACAATTAAATAGCTATTGTAGCATGGCGTTACTAGCTCCGTACTCGGCCGTGCCTTATGCGCGGCGATGGCGAGAATATACTCCCGCCAGCGATTCCCGCCAAAAACTTAAGTGGACTTGTGACCGCGAAAAGCGAAGGATTTTCCGCGAGACGCTCCGTTAAATTATTCTATTGTTTTACTGTTTGTGCCTTTTTTACCGTTTTAACTCATTCATTATATTTTATTTTACCACCTGATAACGTGCAGAACTCATTCCATAGCCCTTTTAGTCAAACCCTAAGAAACTTTCTCACAAGTGTCGCCCAACTCGTGGCCACGATATCAGTGCAAAATTCAGTGAATAGTTAAAAGTGATCCTGTCGTGCTAAAACAAAAACATACAGTGAACTGTTTCCGACAGTGCATTTATTCCAAACAGTGAAAAAAACAATCAAAATAATTTGGGCGAGTCCATTCTTCCCGCCAAAAATCGTTACCGACGCCGACGACGCGCGAACGAGCAAGACTGAGTTTTGGCGGGAGCTTAAAAAAATTACGTTCGTCGTTTCAAACCGTGCTACGGAAAAATTGCGAATACGTGTTCGTTAATATTAACGACCCATTCAACCATTACCCGCGTTGTTCGAGTGAGTAACAGCTGAGCTAGTGCCCTGTTACCATGTCGCCGAAACCAACAAAAAAACGTGCAGGAAGAGATGGTGGGTCGGAGTCCGACACAGATCTGGAACAGGATCGGACGATGGTACCAACGTCATCATCATCACCGAACATCATCATGACTGAAGAGATGCTGCAGTCATTGGTGAAAAATATCACTAAAGGTCAAACGGAAGCAAATCGCATCCTTATGGAAAATATACTGGCCAACAAAGATGAACCGTGCACCTCATCACCACGAATGCCCGATGCGCGTGATACCGCGCGACGGTCGGGTAACTTCGCGAAGTGCACGGCTCGCTTCGATGGATCGTCAAAGAATGCGGAGGAGCTCGAGGCGTTCATCGACGCGATCGATGTCTACCGCGACTGCACCGGCATCACCGACGAGAACGCGCTACGGGGGCTGCCTATGCTGCTAGTTGGTGAGGCCGCTGTCTGGTGGCAAGGCGTGAAGTCATCGATTGCGTCGTGGTCCGACGCGCTACGAAGACTTCGAGCGATGTATGGCGTGCCGCGACCCGGCTACAAAATATTTCGCGACGTGTTCCGTGACGAACAAACAAGTGAACGGGCTGATGTGTTTATTAATAAAGTGCGCGCAAATATATCTAAGTTGCCATATGATGTGCCAGAAGTGATGAAGTTGGACATGGTTTATGGATTGTTAGATCGTAGGATAAGAAAACGAGTGTCTCGCGACGAGGTGAATGACCTAGAACAGCTGATTGCGAAGGCCAGGTTAGTCGAGGAGTCGTTGGCGGAGGTAAGTACTTCTACCTATGTAAACAACAACTCTCCCGTCGTCGTGCAGGTACGTTCGAGTACGAAAGTTAGCCCTGTTGATGCCCTGGATGACCCGCGTTTTTCGAGCAGTAAAGAAACTCCATCAAGGTCATCTGACTCGCACGCATTAAATTTTAAAAAAGAGCGTGATATAGGTGATAGTCATAAACGCGTTAGACCAAAATGTTCCTATTGTAAGTTTTTTGGCCATACGATAGATGAGTGTCGGAATAAAGTGAAGAAGGACGGTCAGGTCATCGACCTTTCCACTGATTCGAATGAAAATACCGAGTTACGTTGTTACGGATGTGGTCAGCTTGGTGTGGTACGTTCAAAATGTAGTAACTGCAAAGGTGTGTCGTCTTCTATTCAATCGAACTTTTGTATCGCACGAGTAGCTGATAGTGACGATCCGTGGCCGCTGGTAGAAATCCAGGTTGTAAATCTTAAGGGAGTGGCTATATTAGACACGGGAGCCACACATTCCATCGCAGGCCCCATGTTATATGATTTACTAAGAAAAGCTGGCACAGTTTTTAGAAAAACCTCACGTACTATAGGGCTTGCTGACGGGTCACAGCAAGTACGTATTGTACTCGAATGCGATACTGAGGTGAAGTTGAACGACCGTGCTATATCTATCACTTTTATAGTGATACCAGGTGCGCAAACTCGGACATTATTAGGAAGAGATTTTATTGCAAAAGCAAATGTCATGCTAGATTTACCACAGAGCAGCTGGTGTTTTAACAGTGAGCCGAGACGCTGGTACCCATTTATAACCAGCGTTGAATTACCTTCGGGCGGCCAGATGGAACTGATAGAAGTAGAATCATCCAAGTTTGTGTTGAGAAAAGATGTAGGAGCTGATCTGAGGGTTCAACTGAACGCGTTTCTGTTGAAGAGGTCCGAACGCTCTGCTGAGGGTGGGCCACCAACGGAATATGCCACGCACCGGTTGAAGATTGACCCGGATCAGAAACCCATCACCGCGCCGCCTTACAGAATGTCTCCCAGTAAGACAGCGATGCTAGAACAGGAGTTACAAAATCTGCGTTTAAAGTATACACCGGGCAGGTCGAACGCCGTCGCTGATACACTGTCGCGATCATCTTGCGCTAAAGAAACGGATTGTGACATCCACTATGCTGAGGTTGATTTTCAATCAAGAAGCCCCAAGGACCTCGAATCAACCGACGACCCGTTTAGGGGGAGGAGACGTGTAGAATGTCAGAGGTACAAAGCCGATAACAGTATACCGGACCTGGAAAGGGATAACCGTGATTTGAAGCCGCAAACTGCTGTTTTGTTGAGAAGGGATCACACTCAAGGGAGCAGCGACACAACCGACGGCCAAACACCGAAGTTCATACCAAGACGGGACGGGCCCTACTGTATAAAAGAAGCCGTGAGCTCTACTACGTATATATTGGGGAAAATAAGAAGCAATGCAACGTTAGGAACATACCACGCCCCACAGTTGACCCCATTCGTAGGTGACGTACCTCCAGCCCCGGTCAACGTAAAACGTAGGCACGGTAGATCCAGGCGCTTCCTTCCTAACCCAGACGCGAGGGCGCATGTCTCGGTTAAAGGGGGAGGATGTAGCATGGCGTTACTAGCTCCGTACTCGGCCGTGCCTTATGCGCGGCGATGGCGAGAATATACTCCCGCCAGCGATTCCCGCCAAAAACTTAAGTGGACTTGTGACCGCGAAAAGCGAAGGATTTTCCGCGAGACGCTCCGTTAAATTATTCTATTGTTTTACTGTTTGTGCCTTTTTTACCGTTTTAACTCATTCATTATATTTTATTTTACCACCTGATAACGTGCAGAACTCATTCCATAGCCCTTTTAGTCAAACCCTAAGAAACTTTCTCACACTATTGAAAATTACTTAAAAGTAGCTACAGTACGCCCACATATTATTTACCTCCTTTCCACATGAAAACACAAAAATTAACCCAATAAACGAGATCAGGCCGGCTCATTCAAAAACTTTTTTATAATCTTTGTAAATTGACGCAGTATCTATCATACTTACAACATAAAAATATACTTAAAACATTTTCTGACTCCCAAAGCAAAAAGAAGCCGAAATTTCTGTATAAACGTAAGTTCGTGAAAGTGATGGGTGGCTCGCAGGGGAATAAAGAATTTACTTGTATCCAGCCCAAGAGCAATTCCAATCTTGTGTTCCTGGGAGCACAATTAATTCCATCAACTTAGATACACCGATTTATCATTCGCCTTTTTGTTAAAACTTTTCGAAGCATGAGGTAAACGAAAATAACTTTTTGTCTTTAACACTTTAGTCATTTTTAATGCTAGTTTTATATTGCTTTGTTTCGCTTTGATGGCACGTTGAGCCTTCTCATTTATTACTTACTTTAAAACGTTATTGAAGTTTTAAATATATAAAAATATTTACTTTATATCTACCGATTGTTCTTATTATGAGGTGTACAATAAAGTATATGATAAATAATACACAATTTCGCAAGTGAATTCGTAATAGTTGTTAATAGTGAATATTAATAGAATTCTAAACAAAATAACTACACAACGACATACATATATGATTATATGTATATAACTTTCATTTGAATAACACCACCAAAACCAGTTAGTAACACGATTTGATATTTCTGTATATGTTATATTGTTTCGATTTCAATTAAAATCGTGTTTTATAATTGCTTTTACACTCCAGAGCACGAACAATAAGTGTAGGGACAAATGTCGCATTATTACGCTATAGAAACTCTCCAGAATATTTTAAATATTTTCTGACAGTAAATTTACTTAAAAACATATTTTGGAATGACAAAGGTCAGCTATTTAGGGACTAATGAATAACATCTGTTCTATTTGATGGAACTCATAGGGAAATAATAATAAGAAAATACCGTGTTATTCATTGAGATGAGTCAATACAGAAAGATCTGAAAATATTAAAGAAGTAATTATGTGTGCGTGTGTGTCTTGACACTACAAGTAACGCACGCATGACACCAATTCAAGTTTTTTTTTTTTTGTAACTTCAATTCAGTATGCAGGTCTTACGGCTGTCTTATTTCTTCTTGATTCACATTCTTCATCATCATATGTGCAAGTGCCTTTATTTTGATGGAAAATTATCAAATGTCTTCACCCGCTCTGGGCGTCGCGGAAAGTAGTGTTAGACTCTTACTGACTAAAACCCAAACGTGTTCTGGAAATCAAAGGAGTTCCAGAACCGCGGCGCGACTTTTTCGATCAATTTCCGCAAATGTGTAACGCTTGAAGAACTTTTTTTTCAAGCATTGCAAGGCAAATTTTGATGTAATCAACACAACTCACTTAAAATAACACGGAAAAATAGGCATTTTTTGGAGATGTTTCTGTACCCTACAACTCATACATCTCACATTTCAAACTTCTCGCTACCCACGGGAAAAAACTACACAAGAGATATGTACATACATTCTCCCAATCCATCTTAACCTATGTCTGATAGATCGAAAGGTGTATGGCAGCGATGTTTTACGAAGTAGCAAGGTATTAAACAGTTCCTTGCCAAAAAGGCGTGTTATTGATGATCCACAATGAGAGAAGGATAGTTTACTATTTGTTACATCGGACGTGTTTGTGGCACAAGTGGTTGCTGATGTGGATAGCTACGAGTTGGAATTCACACTTTTTGTCATGAGTTGATACTACCGTATTGTACCTACTAAAGATAGGTATATACATTATGAGTCCCTTGGATGACGGAATAAAAGAATGTGGAAAAATAGAATGTGGTTAGATATTTCGCTAACAAGTTGGAATTTCCAATATTCATGATAGCTATTCACAAACAACGCTTAACAAACATAACGATCAAATGAGTGCCGAATGATTTAACATCAACGAGCAATGCAGTCGGCATCACCACTCGAACGCGATAAAATTCTTTCCAAACATGAATTTTAAAACTAAATACGATTTTTTTTTAAACCAATTAAACGGTACGTCGATTTCCAATCGAATCTCTCTGGAAAAGTAATAGTTGAAATGGTGGAACGCATGGCGAGCTCCGGCCTGCCAGTCACTTGGGGCCGAGTGCTATGAGAGATTAAAGGCTTACGCGCCTGTAGCCAAACAAATTGTCCATCTAATGGCAGAGTGGCGCGGATCTAGCCTCGGTTTCAGGCCGCCGCCGCCCTAATCCCGACCGGTTAAGTTTCATGCCATTTTTGCTAGCTTAATTCGATTAGATTGACGCTCTATGTATTCTAAATTCGTAGCTCTTTTTAAAGCCTGACGTCATTTTAGCCTTAAATAAATTTGTTAAATTTATTTTCGTATGATGATTTAAAGTATCATTTTACTGAGAACAGAAACTTACTTCTAATAACAAATATTCTTATCTAGAATTCATACCTCCATACATAAAATAAATAAGTATCCGCATTCGTTTTATGGCGCTAAATATAACGTATATGTACGATCTCTTTCATTGAAATATAACAGCTGATCTAATCGCCCAACTGAAGGAAATGATAATCTAAGTTTACGGTACCAAAATAAGCTATCATACTAACCCATTTATATGTTAATATGATAGTGCCATAATACTAAAAGTAACGCACTGTATTTATTTCCAATGGGTGCGCAGTGCGTAGATGGCGGTAAAAGGCCCCTAATGTGATAGGGGTGAGCGTATCACGGCTCATCGGATCCAATTGCAAAGCCGTATCTCTGATTTTTGTAACGATATCTCTGTCATGGGTTTATTTATACTTAAAAAAAAAAACTAACACAGCTCGGTGCATAGATAGTAACTTTTTCATTTCACTGAATAATGAATTTCAAGGCCAATGATTAATCAACCAACACTCCTTGTAGCAAGCCTGTTGTCACGTATGTAAACAAATAATAAAAACTAAATAAACGATTTCTATTTTAAAACAACAAAAAACACTTATTGTGATATCCATAACTAGCAGTATTGAAGTAAACATGTAATCCAATTACCAGTGCAAAGGAGCAGACACATGATTGCATCGATACGTAAAGGACAAACGCGCTTCGAGACAGTCGGCAATATCTCCAGCTGAGCGCCCCTACCACACGTCCCGCGTCATTCAGATAGCATCGAGGACCCGCCATGAATTAAATGTGCGTTCAAATACCAAGGGAGCTGAAAGGTTCAAATACGAACTGAGCGAATAAATAAACTATCAGTCAAGCAATTTCAGTTTTTCTGTAACTCGATATTGCTTTCGAAGACATGTTTTTTTAAACAGCCAGCTTTTTATTTTGGTGAATACATTTCTTTTAACAAAAAACAAGGATAATAACTTAGGATTAAAGTGAATAATAAAACAAATCCATCAGACGACTGGGATAAGGATGAGATAAGAACATAGTTGGGGCGAGCCAGTCTCATCAGCCCGCTAAACGACAAAGGACTCTGATCCCTCTTCCCTTTTGTCTGACACCCAGAATGAGCAAAAAATTGTTCACTCAGTTTCCTACCGTATTACTGTGACGGGATATGGAACGAAGCTTTAAATCTCTAGAGAATACGGGCAATTACAACATTCTGATTTTATCTGGTTTCTACAATGTACACATGTATTCACGGTTTAATCCTTGGAGGAACAAATTCTTTATTTGATAAACCAGCTTTAGGAAAATAAAAGAGAAAATGTTTATGATTTCAGCTGCGTGCCCGGCAAACGTTTCATTGTATTCTTTATTTATAGTGGTTCTGAGAGATATGTAGTTGTGTGGGCCGATGTTGCTTCATCCTGTTCCTTAACGGTTGATTGCCGATCAAATCTATCATATATTATCCCTTGATCCATAAATTTGTACCCCGGAAAGGTGACAAACTTCGACCCTTTGTAATGTACCCATTCGGTGTTTGGGCGTATGTGGGCAACAAATTCCCGTCCTCGATCGGCGCTGCCCTATACAATTGGATTAATTAACACTTTGACTAAGTGAGCGGTGTTTCCTTCGCCTCATGTTTACTTTTGTGAGTTCTAAAGTTATCAAGAGCAGAGTAGACGGCAAATTTATTAAATATGTCTCCACGTAGCATCAATAAATCTAACGGCCTTAGCAGTTCCAGCTAAAGTGGTCGGGCGACATCTCGCCATTTACCATGACTTATGGACACAGAGCGCAACGTTTTTGTCAAACCATATGCCACAGACTTCATCTCGATCTTCGCTACATTCATCTAGTTTAACGATAAAAAGGTGCTGTTTTTCAAGTGTCTTTTAATTTCTGAGTATTTTTTTAAAAACTGAAAACTTCAAAGCGAAACTAATATTCAACAGTAAGTACCGAATTGATAAATTGTTGAACTAGAATAAGTATTCTTTGATGTTTATGTTTTATATTATATTGAGGCAGCTTGTGCCGTCTTAAAATATTTAGATAAGATAAAGATATTTATTTATAATTATTAATATATATACGTTTAAATAAAAAAACTCTTAACTAACTAAAATTGTAAGTAGTCAAAAGATGGCGTCGAAAAAATCCTCCGCATCGCTGGCTACTGATAACGCACCCAAAAGCATAATAAATCCTTTGTCCAAGGTAAAAACCAGCCCTTGGGTCAAGCAAAGTGTCAACTAAAAGTCCTAATGGCAGCTTTGTATGTAGTCAACTAACAAATTAAATATATATTTGAAATGGTTAACTAAAATCTCATAATATCTAAATTTAGAATTCTCGGTTAAAGTTTAGACTGTAAACCTATTTAAATTTGTTTATTTTTTACAAACCCAAGTCATTATATAGCATTCATGCAAATCTATCTTTTCCTATTAACATTTTAAGTCGAACTCAGAAACTGAACACTTAATATAAAATTAGACTTTACGGCTGCACAGATCGAATGGTTATTCCTGAAGCTGCCTTCTAACTCGACTCGTTCATTATGAGAACCACATTTGTTCAATTCAATTTACTTTTGGACACTACTACTAGAAATTCCATTACGTTCCATTTCAATTTTGAACGGAATAAAGGTTTACGACGTTATTTTGGTCAGAATAATTGAGTCGACTCAATTCAATTGAGATGTTGGAAATATAAGTACTCGTTGTTATCAGAATTCAGATACATTAAGTGGTTATCCTGTTTTATTTTGTGTTAAGTAATGGAAGGTGTTTCATATTTTCAAAGTTAATTTCGAAGTTCCCTGAAATGTTACTATTAGGGCATGACACGATTATTATCAGAATACATGTACAACCTTTTTGCAATAGTCAGATAACTTTGTTTTTTACGTTACAGGCAAAAAATATATACCAAGAAAGTAATCCCTAGCCCCAAACAGCCCTGCTCCTTGATATATGAGAAGCCCTTCGCGCTCCGTTAGCGCCGTACCTACGACTGTCGACTCTACGAATTGTCGCAAGATGCGGTAACCGCAGACATATTGCTCAACTTATATTGTTGGTCCCGCACACCCATCATACGGCGATACGGCGCGTTACTGGAGAATAAATGCGGCTGCGGTACTAAATAACCGGCTTTTACATGATCTTAATTGATGTTACGTTTCCATCATAGACTTTTCTTTCGTTTATTCCAAAGTTGCCTAACAAAAATAAAGTTCCGATAATATTTTCTGTCTACTTGTTTATCATGGCTGTGATAATCGTGATTAAAATCTGGTTTTATCTGCCCTAAAACCTGCCCTATATTATAATATTTCTTAATCAGTCTTCACCTATATCTATGGTCTTCACTAACATAATGTTTAATTACTCACTTACTATCATTAAAGCATGTCAGTAACTCTCTTTTTTTCTGTCTTCTTCTTCTTTTTTTTTGTTTTCTTTTTTTTTGCATGAAGGAGGAACTTATGAACGCCAAGGACAATGCCAAAGTTGTAGTATTTCTGAGCTGATACAAAAATAAAAATTTTGAAGGTAACTGAAAGAACTTAGCCCAATACCTATGTACATACAAGTTGCATGAAACTCGCCCCGGACGTACATATGAAACGCTCATTGTAAAATACTGAAAATCCAATTAAGTTTAATCGATGCGAAAAGATAAGTAGTAACAATGGAGACATTAATTTGGCCAAAATTTACTTCTAATTTTTGAACGACGCAGCAGTTTTAATGTTAAACCCACAAAGAGGCAATTATAATACAATTTCCGGCAATATTAAAATTTTAATGAAGTACTTACAAGGTAAAATGAATATTCATATCAATAGGCGCTTTAAAGGGTTGTTCCGAAATGTAATCGATACCCGACCGCTAGTTACATAGAACACAAGTTAATAGGAAAAGTAGTCCCAACTTTGTAAACAAGAAAATTAAACAGGATTAAGGCGCTTTATATTTACGAGGTAAGACGGTACTCCTTATTAAGGAGCGAATACAATTACGCAGTTCCAGCAATTTAAGAAGACCTAGCACCGTTTAATTGCACTGGCATAAATTGTCTTTTGAACAGATAATTTCTTGGTAGCATTTTATGGGTCACTCGTAAAATTCGCAAGCTTTCTGCCGCGGGATATACCCATTAAGTGCTAAGTTGGGTGATATTGTAATCCTTTCGGGTATTAAGACTCTGATTTATAACCCACAAATAAAGTAGCTAACGATATCGTTTTCTTATTTATTCGAAAGCTATTTAGCAAGGCTTTACACTGAGTTTATAATGGTATACCGTGAAACTGCGTCTTGGCTTCAAATACGATATAAACAGATCACATCCCAAACGTATAAAAGCAATTATATGTGCCATAAAATGCATATGTTTCCATCTAAATATGTATGTATATTCCGATTAATGGACCAGTCAACAGCAATTTGGAATAAGAAATTACATTCGCAGAAGGCGAGGCTTTCTGATTAAATCCCAAGACATTACCATCCATGGCTTGCTAAATATTTACAATTTATACACGTTCCGTATTAAATTTGCGAGGAAACAACTCAACCTTGCTTTATATATCGTTCTAATCTGATTATACGATACGGATGTACTCATAAATAGGTGTGTGAATTAATTTACATGAAGAATGTTAATAGAAAACGCGTCGAAGAGGTTTCTTAGTCGGGAATCACTTATGTACATGTGTAGATGTGGGCCGTAAGTTGTGTTTTGCTTAAGGCTAGGGAATGAGTTTGTTTGGTTCATGTTCTTGGATAAACTATCAAATTGTTCGGAAGAGTTTGTTTTGATTCTACTTTTATCATAAGAAGTACATAGGTTGAAATAGAAAGTACATAGGTTGAAATAGAATCTTATTCATGCCACAAATATTAAAAGAAGTATTTTTTCTGAAAAAAGACCTATCAAAGTACCTAAATATTGTTATGAAAGCGCGCTCCGTAAAAATATTTACGTCGACGTCTTTATTGAAAAATCGACGCATCGAATATTTGAAAACAGTCATCAAAACGCTTAAGACTTTTAATAAATGTCAGGAGCGGCTCCAAAGTGATATATGACTATTTTCGGTGGTCCGACACCCCGCCACGTATAACGCTGCGTCAAGAGCCCTTCATAAAATCGACCTTTCGTCGATTCACGATAGCCATCGCTGGTACCTGTAGCTTATTCTATACTAATATTATAAAGCTGAAGAGTTTGTTTGTTTGTTTGTTTGTTTGTTTGTTTGTTTGAACGCGCTAATCTCAGGAACTACTGGTCCGATTTGAAAAAATCTTTCAGTATTAGATAGCCCATTTATCGAGGAAGGCTATAGGCTATATTTTATCCCCATATTCCCACGGGAACGGGAACTACGCGGGTGAAACCGCGAGGCGCTGCTAGTGATCCATAAAAGATAAATATTTCAGCATCGTTCTTCGTTGTATTATGAAAAAAGCAATAACCTCATCTAAAAGAAACCCCGCCCAACTCTTTAGCCTAAATTGAACAATGACCCGAATGAATAAAAAAGCCCTTTTATCTCAAAAAGAAAGGCTCTGCAGAGATAAATCAAGTAAATCATTTTTAAAGTAAATGTTATCAACGGAATAACTAATTGTCTCATTGTAGATGGAGCACAATATCTCGCAGTTCTTTTGTTTGAGTTTGAGAGAAGCATTAAGTATAAAATAATGGCGAAGTTCCGTATACGGTAGACAGTTACTTGTCTCAACAATGTTATTAAATCATACACAGCGACTCCGCTACTGTAAAGTATGTAGTGCAAAGCATCGTATTCTCGCGACTCGTGTACCTCCATAAATATCTACTTTGACTTCACATTCTTATAAGGCGGAACTAAAATCAGTTATGTTACGAAAATGTAAATTCGAAACACGTCCGTTAGTTTTCGCGTGTAAGTTTGTGAGTAGAAGTTTCAGTTAGGTGTGGTAGGTATTTTGATATGTTTTTATTCAGCGAATTAAATGATAGCACGCGTGGATCAGAAAGAAGAATATTTACGAAGCTTAACGACAAAATTAAAATCTTGGAAATTAAAAAGAATTAAACTGGATACGCATACATAAAGTAGAGGTCTACATTTTTTTCCGAAAATTCATTTTGATCCGAGGTTTTAGTTTTTTATGAAATACGATGATTTCAACGTATATGCTTTGATAAAATGTTATGTAACACTTTCGTCCTACTGCTCGCCAGTCACACGAAACAAACACAAAAACCAGCCAAGTGTTAGTCGGACTCTCACCCAAAGGGTGCCGTGACATATAGCGAAAATACACGTTTCATGAGATTTAACTTACATTTGAATTTTATTATTGTTGTTATGATAGCAAAAGAAATACAAACTCTGTGAAAATTTCAACTGTATACCAATTACAGTTCATGAGATACAGCAGACAGACAGACGTAGTAATTATTATGTTGTTAACCCTACGTGTACGGGACCGTACCTACAAAACAATCATTATACTCTAAATAAAACCCTGAAATATTTCTGGAAACACAAAAAATGCCGTAAAACTCTCATTTAAAATCACCCTTTTGAAATTGCAAAAGAATATCGAAGGAAAGCCACGTCAATAACAAATTCTAGGCGTGTGCAGTGCCTTGAGCGGCGGCGATAAATACGCCATCTGTCACCTCGCGGATAAACGGATCCGCAGCATTGACACTCTATTAAGCCTGCTTACTCTGAGGTGTGAGGTGTTGTACTAAAACGGAAAAGGGTTCTGTTTTCCTGCAGATAAAATTAATGTATAAAGACGGTATTTGTTGGTGGCTTCAATTCGAAGTTGTATATGGCGACTTAATCAACTTGTGTGCGGAATCTTGTAAAGAATGAAAACATCATAATCAGCCTTTTAACGTTCCCACTGCTGAGACACAGGCCTCCTCTCTAGGAGAGGGAATGGGCCGTAATCCACCACGCGGGCCCAGTGCGGGTTGGTGAATGTCACATGTCTTCGAATTTTTGGTTCTAGGACATGCCGGTTTCCTCACGATGTTTTCCTTCACCGTTTTGAGAGCAATGGTGAAGAAATGAATTACACAAAGTAATGCGCCTGGCTGGGTTTGAACCCGCGACCTACGATTCGTAAGTCGGGGCCGTTACCACTCGGCCAGTGAAAACATATTTTTTTTTAATTTTACTTATTTTTATTGTGCCGTAACCAAGTCAATTCAGGGTAGTAAGATGCATTATTTTGTCTTACGGCCATCTGTCACTTCGCAGATAATCGAATCCGCAACATCAACACTCTATTAAGTCTACTTTAAGATTACTCGGCGATGTGCGGTAACGTACTAATACGGAAAATGGTTCTAAATTTGAAAATGAAAACAATATATCTAGTTTTAATTTCCGCGAATATTAGTGGGTTGCAGGTATGCACCTCCCTCCCGCCCGCTATATTATGCACATGCGAGATTACTGGGCAAATGCAAGGATTTTAAGCACATGCAGGAAGGCAATGCAAAACCCAACACCATTACCGACACGTGTTTCGCCTCTCCACGAGGCATCCTCAGGGGACGTGTTGACTCGCTGACCGTTGAGTTGCGACTGAGCATTTAGTACAAGGCACCCCCCTTTTATACACTGCCACCGTTGGTTATTTGTGTACAACTACCCACAAACATTCGCAGTAAAGGGGAAGAAACCAAATTCGTCTGGTCATTCAACAGTGCAAAATTATTATTATTACTATGTTTAAAAATCTCTAATTGTTCTAAAACACACAGCCGGAAACCCTTATCACAAATATGTAGTATATTAAAACTATTGTTGTCGCGCAAAGAATGGCCGGTATCAATTAGATGTTTCGCGAAATTCGATTTGTCCGAATGGCCATTTCTATACGCGGCAACATGTTCCCCATACCTTATGTCAAAGTTTCGGCCCGTCTGACCCACATACACCCCGTTGCATTCATCACAGACCAGCCTATACACCCCAGACTTTTTACTATTTTCTAAAATATCTTTTCCGTTACAAATACGGCGTATATTCTGGTCCGTTCTGAACGCTACATAAACGTTGTTTTTTCTAAGTAAATTACTAATTCTATCTGAAATGGGGCCCATATAGGTCAGACTGGCCACATATCTATTAATATTAGTACGCGGACATGCATATAATAGTGAACGAACCCTTTCTTTCTGCTTTCTACTAATTAAACTGTCTACCATTGACTTTGAGTAACCGTTAGAAATTGCGATCTGGTAAATAATATTAAGTTCTTTTACATAATTTTCTGCTGAAAGGGGGAGGGCAAATAATCTATGAATATAGCTGCGGAAGGCGGCTAATTTATGTTGAAGAGGGTGACAAGAAGAGGCTGGTATTGTCGTGTCAGTGTGTGTCGGCTTTCGATAAATTTGGAAATCTAAGTCACTATTGTGTTTTGTGATAGTTAAATCCAAAAAGTTAAGGGAGTTTTGGGACTCTAATTCTAATTTAAATTTAATTTTTGGGTGAGTTTTATTTAGTTTTTTAACAAAAAGGTCTATTTGTCGAACGGTACCATTCCAGCAGATAATTATGTCATCTACATATCTATAATAAAACAGAATATTAGGTTCGTTCACTATATGTTTACATTCAAAGTTATCCATAAAAACCTCCGCCATTAGTGGACTTAAAGGCGACCCCATAGCCAACCCTTCCTTTTGAATATAATATTGGTTATTAATTCTAAAATAATTTTGTTTCATGCAAATACTAGTGAGGTTAAGTAAATCCGCAATTTCCCCAGGATGTAACCGTTGCTTCTCAAATTGGATACCCAGAATACGTAGACAATCATCGATTGGAACATTCGTGAATAAGCTGTCAACGTCTAAGGATAACAACTTTGCATTGGAAGGAATTTGGATATTTTTTACTTTTTCAATTAAATCTAAGCTGTTCTTCAAACTATATTTGGTTAGTTGCAGTTTGCAAAGTTGTTATCCTTAGACGTTGACAGCTTATTCACGAATGTTCCAATCGATGATTGTCTACGTATTCTGGGTATCCAATTTGAGAAGCAACGGTTACATCCTGGGGAAATTGCGGATTTACTTAACCTCACTAGTATTTGCATGAAACAAAATTATTTTAGATTTAATAACCAATATTATATTCAAAAGGAAGGGTTGGCTATGGGGTCGCCTTTAAGTCCACTAATGGCGGAGGTTTTTATGGATAACTTTGAATGTAAACATATAGTGAACGAACCTAATATTCTGTTTTATTATAGATATGTAGATGACATAATTATCTGCTGGAATGGTACCGTTCGACAAATAGACCTTTTTGTTAAAAAACTAAATAAAACTCACCCAAAAATTAAATTTAAATTAGAATTAGAGTCCCAAAACTCCCTTAACTTTTTGGATTTAACTATCACAAAACACAATAGTGACTTAGATTTCCAAATTTATCGAAAGCCGACACACACTGACACGACAATACCAGCCTCTTCTTGTCACCCTCTTCAACATAAATTAGCCGCCTTCCGCAGCTATATTCATAGATTATTTGCCCTCCCCCTTTCAGCAGAAAATTATGTAAAAGAACTTAATATTATTTACCAGATCGCAATTTCTAACGGTTACTCAAAGTCAATGGTAGACAGTTTAATTAGTAGAAAGCAGAAAGAAAGGGTTCGTTCACTATTATATGCATGTCCGCGTACTAATATTAATAGATATGTGGCCAGTCTGACCTATATGGGCCCCATTTCAGATAGAATTAGTAATTTACTTAGAAAAAACAACGTTTATGTAGCGTTCAGAACGGACCAGAATATACGCCGTATTTGTAACGGAAAAGATATTTTAGAAAATAGTAAAAAGTCTGGGGTGTATAGGCTGGTCTGTGATGAATGCAACGGGGTGTATGTGGGTCAGACGGGCCGAAACTTTGACATAAGGTATGGGGAACATGTTGCCGCGTATAGAAATGGCCATTCGGACAAATCGAATTTCGCGAAACATCTAATTGATACCGGCCATTCTTTGCGCGACAACAATAGTTTTAATATACTACATATTTGTGATAAGGGTTTCCGGCTGTGTGTTTTAGAACAATTAGAGATTTTTAAACATAGTAATAATAATAATTTTGCACTGTTGAATGACCAGACGAATTTGGTTTCTTCCCCTTTACTGCGAATGTTTGTGGGTAGTTGTACACAAATAACCAACGGTGGCAGTGTATAAAAGGGGGGTGCCTTGTACTAAATGCTCAGTCGCAACTCAACGGTCAGCGAGTCAACACGTCCCCTGAGGATGCCTCGTGGAGAGGCGAAACACGTGTCGGTAATGGTGTTGGGTTTTGCATTGCCTTCCTGCATGTGCTTAAAATCCTTGCATTTGCCCAGTAATCTCGCATGTGCATAATATAGCGGGCGGGAGGGAGGTGCATACCTGCAACCCACTAATATTCGCGGAAATTAAAACTAGATATATTGTTTTCATTTTCAAATTTAAAATGGATTTCCGCAAAGTAACGCCTGACTCAATCAATTTTTTTTTTTTTTTTTTTTTTTGAAAATGGTTCTATTTTACTGGAGATAAAAATAAGTATTCTATATGTACAATCGGTAATATTTGGTGACTTTGGTTTGAAATGATTGTTGTAATTTGGCAGTTTAACTAACTTTTGAGCAGAGACTATTAAAAGTATAAATCATGTTTTTGAGTTAGATACCATTTATGAGTTCCAGTTGTTGAACGTGTAATTGTTCAAGGGTCTTCAAGAATGGAGATTTTTTTTTTTTTTTTTTTAATCTTTATTTAAGGGCTTTGTCGCTAAGCGATAACGTCGCCCTGTAACATCAACATGATAAATTACAAACTACAACTACAAATTATCTATTTTAAAACAAAAAAAGCCAGCTTGTACAGAATTCTGGCTAGATCCGATAGAGGAAAAGCCAGAATGGCATTACATTCCCCAACATCATAATTATATTTGGATCCGAATAAGGTGAATCTAAGAGCTCCATTCCGGACACACTCCATCAAAACGTGTTGCACATCCTCGACTACTCCGCATTCCTCGCAGTTCGGAGATGTAACCTTTTTCATCAGAAAACTAAACTTTTTTGACGGAATGTGACCAGAACGAAGTCTTAATGCCATAACTAAATTCCTTCGATTCAACAAATTTTGATCTATCCAATTATATACTGGGAGCTGTGGTTCAAATTCCTTTTTCTGTTGACCTCTGGTTAAAATATTCACTCCATAGCTCTGAACACTGCTTTTTGATAATTTTGATGTAGTCAGTAAAAAGAGGAAGAACATTTATGGGAATCCCGTCTGTCACAGCCTGGTTAGCTAATAGATCTACTCTTTCGTTATCTTCAATCTGTACGTGAGACGGTATCCACTGTAAAACCACGGAAATTGAGTTCTGACCAGACCTGAATATAGACTCCAAAATCGTATAGGCTGTCGGTACTCCTCGTGCGGACGAGGTGCACCGAGCCAAGTGTTGCAGCGCGCTCTTAGAGTCTGTTAGGATGACAAATTTATCATGGCTAATTGAGTTAGAATAAGAAAGAGCCTCTGCTATTGCAATTAACTCGATATGCATAATGGAGATATCGGAGTCTATAGCAAGCTTGACAGAAGTATTTAATTGTGGGTCCCAAACAGCAGCCCCGTTCCCAGCACTAGTTTTAGAACCGTCTGTGTAAATCTTATGGAAATCAGTATATTCCTCATCTATAAACTTCGTGCAGATTTGTCTCAAACGGTTACAATCGTAGTCTCGTTTAGGTTTAGTTATAGATGGGATGTTATGTTTAATAGCCTTATAGATATTAATGTTGCTGACCCATGTCTCAAGAGAGAACATCTCAACCAACCTAGCCGAGTGCATGGAAGAAGATTTGAGCTCGTCGTAAATTGAGACTAATAGGGGCTGCTTCCTGTGTCTCCAATATTGAGAATTACGAATGCTCGAAGTCAATACCTCAATCAACTTCATCGCCATGCTCTCTCGTAAAGACATACATTTTAAGCAGAACTTGCCTCCTAGAAATTTCCTACGAATATATAATGGGGGTAAATTCAATTCACTCTCCATCACGTGGATAGGAGTGCTTCTAATAAAGCCACCAATAATGCGAAGAGCCTTATTTTGTACTTTATCTAATTTAGATAAATGGCATTGGTAGCTGCAGTCGTATAGGAAACTACCATAGTCCAATCTGCTACGAATGATTGAAATGTATAACCTACGTAGATGTTTAGGGTGAACACCCCACCCAGAGCCTGCTAGCACTTTTAAAATATTAATAAATTTGAGGACTTTTTGAACCGTCTCATTAATGTGTTTCCCCCACCTAAGTGACTGATCCAACCACATTCCCAGGTATTTAATGTTATTTACAACATGAATATTAATACCATTAACTTTCAAGTTAACAGGTAGTCTGCACATACCGTTCTTAAAAATACAGACCTTAGTCTTAGAAGGAGATATTTCTAACCCTAGATTACTTATTATGGAATTAAACGTATTTAAAGCAACCTGTAGTTCTGAGACGATAGAATTTATATTGGAACCTGATTTAAATATAACAAAATCGTCAGCGTACTGAGATATATCAACACTCGAAATACTTTTGCAGATATTGTAAGTTGCGATGTTAAATAATAGAGGAGAAAGTGGGTCCCCTTGAGCCAACCCCCGCCCCGTAGACCTCCAATATTCTTTGTTATTAATTATAATTTTAAGTATTCTTTCAGTCAAATATCTCCATAAATATGTGCATATTTTGCGCCCCACTTTAAGTTTATCCAGTATGTTCAACAAACTCACGACATCAACATTATTGTAAGCATTATTAATATCAATAAAACAACCAACAGTGACAAGATTTGAAGTAAAACCAAGTTGAATTTTTGTCGTCAAAGTATTAAGACTATCTAAGCATGACTTTGATTTACGAAAACCTATAGTATTATCAGAGAATATGCATCCATTTTCGAGATACCATTCTAACCTTTTGTTCAAAATAGAATGAAAAATTTTACAAAGGCAAGACATCAAAGCAATAGGCCGAAGAGAAGATGATAGTCCAGAGTCTTGTCTAGGTTTGGGAATAGGAATAATTCGAATATTGCGCCACTGTCTTGGAACAAAACCAGAATCGTAAAATGTGTTGTAAAGAGATAGTAACAATAATTTGCCGATGTCTGGGAGATTCTTGACCATAGAGAATGAAATTTCGTCACAACCAGGTGCCGTATCTTTTGATTTTATGGAATTTTCCAGTTCATTAATAGAAATTATAGCTTCTAGTTTATTGTTGTAGGATTGAAAGCACGGTTCACGGGGACAGACGTAATCAGGTGTTAGGTCATTAAGGAGTCCTTATTTGGATTTATGGCCTTTTACCCATCTCATTTTGCGCCACATGTCACTAGCAGAAGTTGTAGAATCGATACTTGAGCAAAAGCTCCTAAAGGAAGCACATCTGGCCTTACGTGTCAACCTCTGGGATTCTTGAATTTTTGCTTGCAGAAGTGCGTAATTTTGTGGCGTAGGATTACGCCTAAACTTTGCTAAAGCTAACCGTCGTTCTGCCACGGATCTAGACAAATCTGGAGTCCAATATGGTTTTGGTTTAAACTTAGAGTTGATGTGATGAGGAATAACAATCTGCGGAATGCAAGAATCTGCTGCCTTTTGTAAAGTGTTTTCAAAAAAGTCATAACACAACTGTGGGTCTACGGGGGCGGCTGAGTCACGGAGAATGCTCTCTACAGATGAAGCATACTTTTCCCAGTCAGATTTTTTAAAATTCCTTTTTCTAATCGTTTGTTTAGTAACATTAAAATTGGTGGATAATTTTATAATTAGGTGGTCACTCCCTAACGATTCATTAGTAACTTTCCAAATAAAATTCAAAGCCACATCCAAAGAAATAAAAGAAATGTCGGGAGAGGATTGTTGCATAACGTTATTAACTAGTTTTATACGTGTAGGACTTCCATCATTAACATAAATAAAGTCGTGATCTATCATTGAATCGAAAATCTGTGATCCACGCTGGTCGGTTTTATATGACCAGTTGGAATGGTGGCCGTTAAAGTCACCTAAAATTAATGTTTTTTTATTTACAATCGTAAATAAGTTATCCCAATCTCTTTGTAAAGTGCGAACAGTTGAAGGGCAGTAAATAGCAACTATATTCTCAATATACTGACAGTTTAACAATTGAATGCACAATAGTTCAATACCTGGATTCGTGTTATTTACCTTACGCAATTGCGCTTTAATCGAATTGTGTACAATACAGGCTACCCCGCCGTAACCATCATCACGGTCAAGTCTGAAAATGGTGTATTCATTTAAATGAAACTGGCTGTCTAGTTCAAACCACGTTTCACTGATAACGGCAATATGTATCTTATCTTTAAATAAAAGGTGTTCGAACAAAGCTGATTTCGGTCTTAGACTTTGTGCATTCCATTGTATAATATTAAATTCAAGGGAATTATTATGATAATCCATTAATGAGTTTACTAACAATTGAGTTTTCTGGCAGATTTTTGACTATAATTAGTATTAACCATTCTACTATTATCTTAACCACATTATTTATTTTATTCTTGAATGAACCTTTGTTAATCAGTGTATGTGTAATTTTACCTATTACGTAGCTAAATGATGTATCTTTTATGTGATGGTCGCTTGGTGTCTTTCTACGATGAGTATTTGACTTCTTAGGTTTATCTATTTGCGACGATGTTTCTTGTTCTTCGCTCGCAGAAAACGTAGATGTTACCTCCGAATCGTAATCCATATCATCGGCGGCCGCGCTCGTGGTCGGACGTGGCTGCCAACGTTTTTTATGTTGTGTTGGTGTCTGTTTTGATTCCGACTTAGAATGCAAAGTCGAAGTCTGCTTTTGCCCAGATACAGTGACAACTGATTTAGTTATATCTGCATATGTAGTCATGTCGTTATAGGATTGTATTGGGTTAATAATTTTCTGTGAGATTTTAGTATTATTTTCCTCTGTGGCTATAATTTTATTAACTTGGGAGGTGGGTGTAGGGGATGGAGGTACATATAGCAACAACGCTTTACGGTATGTACAGTTAAATTCGTACATTAACTCTCGTAGTCTTTTTTCTTTTAGGTATATGGGGCATTTCTTGTCTAGGGCTAAATGATTAGCCTTACAATTTACGCAAACAAATGAAGATGTATCACAATTTTCATAACTACCTCCACATTTAGGACATATAATTTTAGATGTACACATTTTTGCAATATGACCATATCTCCAACATTTGGAACATTGAGTGACGGGCAATGTGTATCTCTCGACTTTGGCTCTCATGCCGAATATATTTACATGCGAGGGTACATGTGCACCTGTAGAACAAATGCGTAAAGATTCGCTTGCAGTCCATCCATTAGAGTTGCCATCTTTATCAATAGACTCCTTACATCTACGGTTGAGACGTATTGCTGATAAGATTTTCACATCACAGGAGACATTAGTAACGAATTCCTCAATTGACAGATCTAATTCTATGTCTCTGATTATCCCATATGATACCGCTACTTCCCATGATTTTTGTGAACGCCAACCCATATCGGTAAATGTTTTGCAATTCATCATTTTTTCGGCATGAGATTCATTGTCAAACGTGATCATTAGTTTGTATGGATTAATATATTTCACGCGTAATATACCCACTATCTCGTTAGTTTTAAATAGTCTAGCTAACGCAAATTGTTTCGGAAACTTTTCGTTATTGTATACGCAAATCTCAACTTTTTCATCCTCATTGCCGCACCTTATCTCTTCTATTGGTGTCTGTCTTCTTGCAACTTTCTTTCCTCGACCATTTACTGTTGTCCAACTTCCCGACGAGTCATCCTCCCTATCCCTTTTTCTCCCCAAATTATCGCCATCATCATCTTCTAAACTTCCTTTCTCAAGGTTTGCAGGAACCTCCATATCCAAGTGTATTATATCCTCTCTTTGTGTATCACTACCTTCATGTATCAACACGCTATTCAGTGAGTTATTCATACTAAATAAAAACGAACGGCCTGACGGCCGGCCGTGGCGGTAACGATCGAAAAATTTCTTATCGCAAACCGGTAATTAGTGTTTCGACGTACACACAACGTATTCGCCCGAGGCGCAAATCGACACTGAAGAATGGAGATGAAACGAAAACTTGACATATTCTGAGAGTAAATCTATATACATATAAATAAAAGTGAAATACCGCTCACTGATACAATCACGAAATCTCAGAAACTATAACACCTACAAACTAAAAAATTCGCTAGTAGGTTCTTTATAGGGTGTAGACATCGCTAGAATGGATTTTACGAAACTCTATCCCTAATACTAAAAACGGGGGAGGAAATTGTTTGTACTAAATCAGCGCAGACGAAGTCGCGGGCGAAGTACTAGTAGATAAATTATTATGCCTTATTGCTTTAAGTCCTAGATGATAAAATGGCTTAGGTTAGGTACCAAAATCATATGAGTGAAGCGAGCGGCGCCAGGGCAGCGAATATCAGAATGGGAACTATTTGGGACACCTACTCGAAAAACTAAATAAGATTTAGGTTATCACAATGGGATATCTGGATATGGGGGTTCTGATAAATACCTGCCTTTTTAGTGGAATGAAAAAAAAAGGTAAAACTTTAAGTCATAAAACGTTTGTCATTTCTCCATACTAAAAGATATAATTTAACATAATAATAGGTATTGTAGGAACTCGCTTAGTCAGCACTCAGGGACGGCATTTATCATTACGTTCCGTTTGGGGAGGTCGAAAATGCCAGACATTATCTTTACCTTTCTTTTTGAATTGGACATAATTTACCAGCTGAAAGCTAACATTATTATGTTAAATATATTATGTATGTTAGAGAAATATTTTAAGTTAGTTAGCGTTTTTGCTTTCAAATTAAACTAGACGAGGCCAGTGTTCATAATTGACAGAGAAGCACCAAGTCAAAGGTCAGTTTCTTATAAAGTCCATAGAAGAAGTGTAATAGTCAAATCGTGTCTTAAATACTTCACTAATTCCCTGTAGGAAAACTATAGACGGAAAAAAGCACCTACACCATAACATTATTTATCGAGAAAATACAGATATTGTACGTAAAGTGACGGCGCGATATTATACTTCATACTCGCCCGGAGTCATAAAACTTTACATGTAGAACAAAATAGCGATATATTTCCTCTGATAGGTATTTTTCGCTGAGACCGTCGATAGGTGATTCGACAGGAAATTGACACTTATACTTTTTTATTGAGTAAGAATAATGATGTAGAACCTACATCTTGTGGAATTAAAATTGTTTTATAGATACTCGTATCAGGTACTCGTATTTTTTATATCTCAAACTACACTTTGGGTGTAGTTAGATATCAGATAGTAGAGTTAGTAAAAGAAAGAAAGAAGAAAGAAAAAGCGTTTATTTACCACAAAATAAACGACAGCAATTGTTCTAAACTAAACCGTAAACTATAGTGTTAGTAGGTACATCTTAATTTATGTTAGTCAAGATAACTTATAAACTAATACAAAAAAAAAAAACAATGCATGTCGTGGTTGTGGCAAAGAGGCTTCCACTCAGCATAATGCTGTGCCGTGGGATACCCACCGCACGGCGCTGGTTTTCAGTGGTCGCCTTAGAGGACAGAGGAGTAGATATCACACTAATCGGACGGAAATGATCGACGGTCGATATATCATGCACACAATGTATGACCGTAGCCACAAAATAAAGTTTTTTTTTAAATAACTTAAACGTATATTATAAGCGTTTCTTTTTTTATAGGGGCGACCTAATTTGCCTAGAAGTGGGATACTTTAGGCTATTTTTTTTAATGCTTTAACATTTATTTCCCCAGCAGGCATGGGCCATAAATCTTATTTTCCGATAGTACTTTATATCCTGGAAAAATGCACAGTACCTGTGGGATAGACCGCAGATCCATGAGAGATGCTAGTCTACAATTTGAGTAGGAAGGCTTACAAGAAATCCAGAAAAGTAAAAATATCCCTAAACCTACGTAAAGCCCGTTCACACAGCCAGCGTACTGTGTATTGCGTTAGGATGTAGTTCTCTATCACAGCAGCGTGGAATTCGCGAACCAATCAAATTGCGGAATGCAATTGATGGAACAAAAGCATTATTAATATTTTAATATCGACATTCCTGCATCAACTCACGTTAACTATTAATAAATATTTCGGTACTGCATGAACGCACACAGATTTTAATGGGGAATCCTCATCAAATAATATAGTAACTAACCAAACCTAAACCATATACATCTGTATATTTCATTTTACTTCGGGAAGGATTATGAGTTTGGCAGCCTCTGTATGGATCACCTGCAATGCGATTCTGCAAAACTTTGAAAGCTTAGGTGAAGGCAGCATGTAGGTAAGCTTTCAATCTATTCAGACAAGACGGAATGACAGTTCCCTTCATGCTTACACCACCTAGGTTTACATGGTGCCACGGTGCCGTTTACACGAAACCGATTGTTTCTTCATAGCTCCTAAGCTGTTCATCAGATTTGGACTAATATCGTTGGATTCATATGAATACTCCGCAAAATAAATGTGACAAATTGGTAAAAATAATTGAAAAATGTAAATGAATAATTATTAGCCACAAAACATTTGCATGGATTATAAATGAGACATCCCTAGTAAGTAATACGTGTAGATAATACTTGTCTTGGGGCTATCTCGCTCTAGACAAGAAGATAGTAAATGACTTATAAACTAGTTAGCAGCTCAATGTATAGCTGTAGTTGTATGCATATGTGAACTGTATGTGCGTATTGTTTTTAAACAGGGTTTGTGTTGTTGTTATGTGTGGGTGTGTGCATTTGTATGTGTGAATGTGTACGTCTTTTTGAGGTGCCAATGTGTTCGAAGCGCAATTGATAAATTAAACTGGGTGAGTACTTACAAGAAAGAAATACAAAAGAAATAAATTGTTCAAGGAAGTCTAACTAACACTTGCTCAGTTTCCTCGTACGTTAAGTGTTTCAGCCAGTGGGTTTTTACGATTTTACATACGTGTGAGTCCTCATGGTAAAAACTTAATTTATGACGGACTGGTCGGAGAGTGAATACAATAGTAAAAGTAGAAGGATACGAGGTATAACTTTGCCCAGCAGTGGAATAATTCAGGTTAGCAAAAAATAGATACATTAAAATTTCCAGTCAACATTAAAAGCACCCATTTTTTCCGTAGTTAGATTTTTTGAAATAGTTAATCCTCCAGTAAAATTCATATAAGTAAGTCTAAGTATGCTGATAGGAAACTTTTTGGCCTCGCACATTTACAATTACAATTGATATCTACAGCTTTTGTTAATTTATTTTTCTAGTAGTTTTATTTTATTTTTTGTTTATCATTTTGTTTGTTTTGTGCGAGTCACAAATAAACATTTTTCTTTCTTTAAGTTGAAGTTTTCAAACACGGCCACGTGCCCACCCTCGCAGAGTCGCACTAACTCGTATCGGCCACAGAGAGGCTCTTGGACTCACTCGACACGTCAACCCGTCGCCGCCTGTTCGCAGCCAGTCAAGTACCTACTGTTGCCCGCTTGCCAACTATTGCTACTCTATCCTCAAACGAAAATTATCGAATAATTAACATGACGAATTGTCAAACGCGCATCAACTTTTTTTACTAATTTCAATGCTTGCTTGCAAAATATATATATACTCGTATATTTTTTTTTTCATTTAAACATATTTTTTGTAAATTCTACTTGTAAGTATACATATTCTATTTTGTATACATCTATTTTGTATATATATCCTAACTATTTTTTATCAACCGGACGATAAATGTACAGTATAACAACTGAAATTATGCCTGTTTTTTGAGTGTCACGCGGTATTTCAGAACTGTGTGGTCATATTTATAAGGGAGATGTTCCGTATTTGATAGTACTGTTTATAATATGGATGAATATACCGTATATGAAGAGATGGCAAAACTAATGAAGAAACTTGACTTTTACCAAAAAATCCAATCGCAATAAAAAATACCACGCACTTAAAAACTTTTCTTATTTAAATCCTATTAAATAAACTCCATTACACGTTTATTGACTCAGTCGATTCGGAAGTTGAAAAAACAATATAAAATATGTTTATTAACTTAATATAATTAGGACTTAATGCAACAAGGCTTTCTCTACCAGTCAACCTTTGGGTTTAAGGATTACACCTACCAAAGGGTAATGTTTTAACCCTAAGGTTGATTTGTGAACACCCATTTTTTTTAAAATAAAATCGTCCTTTATTTCAGAAAGAATATACGAATTATAAATAAAATACTATTAAATTACATAAGCAATATGCTTAAATATAAACTAATAAGTATGATACTTTACAATAATCTTTTAAAAAAATCTCTGATAAAGAGAAATTTATAACAATAACACAAATCATAAATGTCAATTTGATTGAGTCGAGTGGGAGAAATAACTCAGAATATGAAGAAAGATCACTCTATAGTTTGTATTTAAACTCCACTGAGCACTGCATAAAAGTTACAAACTAAAGTACAAGTGCAGTCATGTTCTCATATCAGTATCATCTAAACTGAGCACAAGAAATGCTGCTTCCCATCCACTTCTCGTTATTTACGACTCCCAAAGGAACACTGGAATTCACCTATTCAGAATCTGGAAAAATGGCTTCTTTATTTATTAAAAGGATAACATTATTTTTACATACATTATGTTAACATAACAGTGTCGTGTAGGGTCTTGAAAACTATAGGCGATCGCTTGTCAAGTGTTTTGTTTTTACACGACTGCCCAAAAAAGGAGTGTTTTGTTTTTTTTATGGGACATGTATGTATGTATATTTGTGAGTTTCTTTATTCCACCAAAAACTTCTTAATGGCTTAACCGATATAAATGTATGAAGAAAAAAATATAAAGGGGGAGCTATGGTTTACAAATAAAAAAAAAACAGAATATTTTGTTTTCATGAAAATGAGACTACATACGAGTATAGTGTCGTCGTCTAAAGCTTGCAAAAAAGTATTAAATAAAAAAAAAACATATACTAAAAAAATAAAATAAAAACACGCCTGCCATATCGAAAAGTGAACTAAAAATTAGAAACAAAATACAGATGTTATTGTTGAATAGACATAAAGTACTGAAAATCAATCTTTTCATCGAAAAGATTGATTTTCAACAACCTGTTAATAACCTGTAAGGAACAATTCAAAGGCACCGTCCCCCGACTGCAATGAAAATTTTTATCTTCATTACTTTGTGCCTATTCAACAATAAAATCACTATCTTGTTTCTAATTTCTTTTGTTCACTTTTTGATTATTGCTACGACTGGTATAATATACAGTTACCATATACCAATTATGTGGGTTTGAGATCAAAGTTACTGTATTATTGACAGTTCAGTGCAACGCACTACCCAGTTTTATAGTTCAATTTCGATTTGGACGATTTTCTTCTTCCAAAGTGCACTGGGAAACATTTCAGTACGAGGTATATTTTATGTTAAAACAAATTTATAATATACCCTGTATCTAATTTATATCACCCTATGAGAGTAAAATTAAATTGAATGGAGGCTTAATAATTTTAAATACAAATTAACACGTAGGCCTTAAACTTAAGAAACAATAAGCTCTGCGTAATTAATTTTACAATTATTTTGAAAGATCCATAATTATTTCATGCCTCAATGTTCAGAGACGGTTTAATTACATTATGTATGTCCTCGAAGAATATGGCTTGAATAATAACTTTAGCAAATACATACATGTTATTCAGGTGTACGAGAAACGTTGTTTTCAATATCAAAGACTACAAGCTCGTGGCCTTTCGTTAATAATTATTTTGTAACATGTTGTAGGTACATTATTTAATTATGTCTGTATACTCGTAAGATACGAAAACATACATGTACGTTACATTAATAAAGCACGTAGTTTTTTTTTTTTTTGTTATTCTACCTACCTTTTGCCACAAATACCTAGTATTAGAAACATTCAGCAATACTGAAGTTTTGAAATCGAATTTAAATAATTTCGTAATCGAATCAGTGTTTCTAATTATTTTTCACCAACTAATATACAAAACCAGCTGCTGCCCGCGACTTCGTTCACGTGGAATCCCCGATTTTAAAACATTCTTGATCGCTGCTCCGCTCCTATTGGCTTAAGCGTGATGATATATAACCTAAAGCCTTCCTCGGTAAATGGTCTATTCAAACCAAAAAGAATTTTTCAATTCGAACCAGTAGTTCCTGAGATTAGCGCGTTCAAACAAACAAACAAACAAACAAACTCTTCAGCTTTATAATATTAGTATCGATATTAAATCGACTCCAAAACTGTAATTTATTTACTTAATAACTAAAAAGGGTAGCATAAAAGTTTACTCTTTAAAAAAGTCTAAAGTTAATGCGAACAAACCAAAATCTATACTAATATTATAAAGCTGAAGAGTTTGTTTGTTTGTTTGTTTGTTTGAACGCGCTAATCTCAGGAACTACTGGTCCGATTTGAAAAACTCTTTCAGTGTTAGATAGCCCATTTATCGAGGAAGGCTATAGGCTATATATCATCACGCTACGTTTTAGAATTACGCTACTAAGCCAACCATACGTCTCCTAGTGACTAGTATACACTTAACTCAGTATCTCAAAAACTACTGAACCGATCTTAATGAAATTTTCACTGTTCATTAAGTTGAACGTCCGACTTATACCTATTTTCTGAAAAAAATATATACATTTATGAAATTTGGGATACATGTTAAGAAGCTAGTTACCGTGTAATTATTAAAAGTAAAAACTGTGCAATTCTGACAATATAACATACATACGGGTCAAATCTATATCCTACTTTTTTGACAATTTTGCCTTTTTATGATATTAATCAAGACTTACGAGAACCCTAAGATAAATAAGATATCGATTGTTAGGTGATTATTTTTATTTTATTTTTTGAAAGCCTAGAGCTAATACTGATACTGTCCTTTGAATCACCATCGAACCTCAAATAGCCTAGAATCACACAGCCAGACGAAAACCTACTTGGAATTACACAGGATTACGTTGACATAAAAAATATCATAACATCATATAAATACTAACAAAGCAAATAAAAGTTCATCGACAGTAGGTCAGTAGTCCACGATCTACTATTACAAAGCGAGGGTTCTCTACCCGCGGCCCCTCGGCACAATGTTCTAGCTCATTTCATTGTCACCCCAACAGGATAGACGGAACTTAATTTATATGCCGCCGTCTTAATTATACGTCTCTGTTGCATTCAAACGCAGATATATCTGCGTTTTATTTTACTTTATTACGCTGTAAAATGTTTATGAAATTGTTGGTTTATGAGCAATACCCCCGAGAGTGGTGATCGCACACATACATATAACGACTCAGCGTGAGATCCATAACACGCCACTAATGTGACGATAAATCCCCTCTTTGAGGAGTGGCTAGAGAGATGCCACAGGGTCCAAACCTTTCACGAACACGATTGTTTCGGCAGGTATGTAATTACCTGCTTCGAATTCGGCAGGAGGTTACGCTCGAGTGTCACCACAGTGTGGATCACCCGGAAGACACGGTGCAGCATACGGTGAAGGTCTGATCTGCTTGGGCGGAGGTCCGCCCTGCGTTCGTAGAGGTGATAAGCGACGGTGACCTAATATCCCTGGTGGACCATGGATTTATGGTCCACAGCGAGGGGGTATGGGAAGCCGTCACCTCCTTCTGCAAAGCGATCCTTCGCTTAGGTTTGCCTCTACCTTAGAAGCAAACCTCACTCCCCAGCTGTCGCACCAGAAGAAGACAACCCGAGCATTAGGAGTCGCAGTACGATTCAGTCGCGGGCGCCTGCGGGTGGAGAGCGATAGGTCGACGGCGCGTTGTATTCCACGTGTGCCTTAAAGAGATGCCAACATATGTAATTGACGGGGCTCTGCCAGGGTTGCGTAATTTGTTCGAAGGAGTAACCGTGGCCCTGGAACGCAAAGAATATTTAGAGGAACACGCGTGGGTTTTATTCAGTAATATTCTGACACATAAGGAACCATTTGATGATTACAAAGAAAAATTGCATGAAATCCTTGTTAAGATTTTTGGGTTGGGCAAACTTTCCGTTAGTTGGTTCACAGTTGCAGCCCTAAGTTTCTATCGGCCTGATGTCTCCCAGGTCGGATGGATTGCCGTTCCAATTTGATATTTCTTGCGTACTTGACCAATCTAACTTGAGGTTGGCCACCATGACTGAAATCAATACAGCATCAATTTAAAATCATTAGAAAATGCTTCCGCATTCAATGAAATAATATGTATTATGGTGACAACTACTACCAACAGGTGAAAATTGCCAAATCATGTCAAGAGGATTAGCAACACTGTATCCTCATAATGTAATTAAGGATGACCTCAAACACTATGTACTCTCACATCCTATAGGTACTGTATGTTCCCGTATTTCCACTTAGGTGTGATGAGGGGTTTGGATCGAATTTAATTCATGGAAAAAGGCAAGTCGTGATGACCGACAGATTCCGACGTGACGTCCTAATGAATACCGGATGATGAAAATTTTATCGAACCCAAATAAAAACTGACGAGAAATATAGGTCTCTGAAACATTTTTAGGTTAATTTGGATATTTTATGGACCAAGCCATAAATTAGCTTGTATATGAATAATGACAAGATACTTAGGGCGATGTAAATAATTATAATTTGAATCTCCTTATCACATTATCTAAATAATCAATCTGATAATACACAGATACTTTGCACTGGGTGCGGGGAGATAAGTTTAATATCTTTAATTGATTTGCCTAGCCAAGTAGCAGAACATAGGGCACAGGGAGCTAAGAAATCCGCTGTGGTCAGCCCGGTCATCGGGCCGGCTCGTGCGAGGCCACGCCACACTGCATTGCTTGTGTGGCTGTTGGCAAGCCGGCCGAGCACTGGGCTGGGGGAAAGGCCTGCGCGCCAACCGCCCCGACCGGGCGCAAGAGGTCCGCCGCCGCCGCCGCCTCTGTCGCCGCTGCGGCTTCCGTCACCGCCACTGCCGCTACTGCTGCGGGCGCTGCGACTCCTGATATTCGGGAGAGGGGGCTGAAATGGAGTGCTAGTAATGGTACCATTGCAGCCTCCTCCAGAGACAAGTAGGCCACTGTGCTATTGCGCAGTGGCTGTGGACGGTGAGCGTGGGTGGCTCGCCGTCCGATAGCAAACAGGCTGAGTTGACGCGCGTTGTGTTCCACGCGCGCCTCTAGGAGCCGTCAGCATAGAAGACGGGGCCCCATAGGGTCGGTGCCTGCTACGGTTGCGGAATTTGTTCGAAAGAGTCATCGCGGCCCTGGAACGCAAAGGGCACAAGAAGGATCACGGGTGGGTTTTAGTCAGTAAAAGTCTGACACTCCCTACCGCTCCGCCCAGAGCGGGAGGGGTCATTTGATGATTTCCCATCCAAAAAAAAGGGAGTTAAGAATACTCCGAAAAGTAGGTTAGGTTCCAATTTATTCCATTAATTTTAATATTTTAACCCTACTCTATCAACGGCCTAAGCATCTGCGAGCTAGAAATTATGAGTCTGATTATTAAAATGGTAAAGTTTTTATTCTCATAGGTCAGAAGAGTACCTATGAGAGGAAAGATTTTATTTTTTTTGAAAATATTGATTCTATGTAAGTATGTATGTTTGAGATACAAATAAAAGTAATAAAACCTGGTTTCTTTGCTCTGCCCCATAGATTATGCCCGGGAATTATAAATAACGCACGGACGATTTGATTATTTCAATAGTTGTTACTATACTGCCCTATATATTAGGTATTTTTGTAATGTCCGTTTAATTCATTTGGTCCATCTATATACTTATAATAAATCTGTAGAGAGGTCAATTCTGTACAAGGAATATATTTTCAAAATAACTATCTGGGGGTGATTAGTGATCGATACTGGTGCCAAAAATGCAATCAGTAAATTTTTTGTCTGTCTGTCTGTCTGTCTGTCTGTCTGTATGTTCTTTATAGAAACAAAAACTACTCGACCGATTTTAACGAAACTTGGTGCAATTATTCTTCATACTCCTGGGCAGGTTATAGTATACTTTTCATCACGCTACAATCAATAGGAGCAGAGCAGTGAAGGAAAATGTTGGGAAAACGGAAGAAGTTACTCCATTTTTTAAGCTTCCGTCGCGTGTGTAGCCTTAATGGTTAAAGTTACATAGAAATCATGTATTACGGAAATGTTCCACATAAAATTATCTAAAAAATATCCCGAAACAGCATGTCTATCTTTTGTCAATTTTAAACCGATCGGGCTGAGAGTTTCAAAATCGGGGGTAAAGTAACTATTCCACGCGGACGAAGTCGCTGGTAATATATATATTTGAAAACAATATTAATAAAACTATTGAAATAACAAAATTGTCTATCTGCCCTTCTCCTTATAAAACAGTTACGATACATTTCACGTTCGTTGTTTAACTCGTATATTTTTTTGATAATTCAATGTTAAAGTATCAAATTCATACAACAAATTCTCCACAGAATTTGTTATAAATTTGTGCCTTAAGGAATGACGGAATATCCACATATTCCGTCATTGTTCGCAATAACCGAACATTGCAAACACTTGTAAAACAAAAAAAGAAACAAAATAAATTACACCTGTTACTAGGTTCACTTTCACTTTGCTTTTTTTACACGCACGTGGCGATATGCAAATATTAGATATTTCGCGGCACAATATTCCGTGGTAATTTGCAGGGAAATTGGGCAGGAAAGCAATTGATATTCCTATCTCGTTTGGGAATTTTCGTTGGGAATACTGTAGAATTCACATCTGATTCACCATTTACTTGTAGCGCACATATCTGGTGTCTATAGAACGGCCCAAGCTAAACAAACTCGTTTGTAAACGGCGGCATATGGTGCGTACTAAATCGTACTAGACAGTTAGTGTCTGCCAATAGTGTCCTCGCTTACTATTGTTTGTAAAACTTTCAATTGTTGATTTATTGGAACGCTGTTCTCTTTTTAAACTGTTTGTAGTTTATTTGCACATTGATTTTTATGGTAGTTACTCAGTCAAGTCAAATGAACCTGCTCAAACGTTCAGCTAAGAAGTCAAAATTCTGGAATTATCGTTTCAACATTTCAACTTCCACGTACAAGAAATCCTTTTGAATAGTTAAGCATCAATGAATATGAAAGTGACCCACTTCTACGACCATTTAGGCCGGTAGCCATCACTATACACTCGTACCTAATGTCATTTACTTCGCCTACAGATTGTTATTGTACGGTCTTAACATTGCCTTGTTCCGTCCAATTAATTTTAACAATATGCGTGTTACGCACATAAGGAAACTTGTGTCGAGGAAAAATACAGGAATAAGGTATCTCTGTAATCGGGTACCGATTTGGGGCTCACGGGCTCTCAAATATATTAAAATTCATCGGGTCCTTCGTAATTATCTACCTCCGCGCATATGCAAGAAAACATTCGTAAACCGGTATGTTGTGAATCAGAGAAAAAAAGAATTACCTACTGTCCATTATGTTTGTTTAGACGTCAATATACGCAATAAAAAATAACCAATAGACATACCCATCCACCATCTGCCTAGCCTTTTCCCAAATACATTGGGGTCGGCTCCCAGTCAAGCTGGATTCAGCTAAATACCAGTACCTACTTTACGGAAGCGACTGCCTACCAGACCTCCACAACCCATTAATTAGGGAACGCGGTACTTCTTGGCAAGACAGATGTCAGATTTTCTGGCTTCTGACAATCCGTAACGACTGCCAAGGTTCTTCAAATGACAGCCGGGACCAACGGCTTAACGTGAGAAGTCTTGTCATATTAAGATGGTCACCCATCCACAGACCAAACTCGGCAAGCGTTGCTTAACTTTGAAGATCGATCCGTGCGGCTGCTATAATTAAGCCACAAGCTCCTCATACCAATAGACATACCCGAGATGTATAAAATATATTGCACTTAAAACAAAGTAACATTCATCAGTGAATTTTATTTCATTTCTCAATGTTCTAATTGGGTTCAATGGCATGGTTATCGATTCCTACCAACTTTATAGTAGCAAAGTATATTGACATCTATCCAGTAGAAGATCATAATTATCAAGAGAATGAAATATGTTCAATACGAAATTAAACCGTATTCTCTAATCTAAATTCTTTCATGAATATCACGTAGCAATAAAACCAAATCACGTTTGGTCAACAATTCGCATACAACACATAAGTCAAGCACGCGACCTTATTAAGCCTAGCTCAGTCAGTAATAGCCTTAATAAGATCACGAAGGAATTTATATACGCGGGACTCTTTCAAGAATACCCGTATTACCCATACCCATCGCTACCCAGTACCAGTCTGCGCTCTCCTTAATATTAGCAAAGATGTTTGTTGACAAATGAAATGCCAATTGCAGAGACGACTATTCCTTATTGAGGAGCAGCAACTTCAATATCCTTTGATTAATGTTGTTTTGTTCATTATTATTATTTAATAGAAGATCTAAACTCTTGTATTAAAGTCAATTTCGTTTGAATACGACGTCAGAAACATTTTACCCGGTAGTCGTCACTTTTCATGTTTCAGCCACATTTCATTAAGTCGTTTGCAGTGCACAGCTGAAAAAAGCTTATGGATTCGGGTACCCTTACCTAACTACCCCTAAAACGATGCCTTATAAAATCCACCTGGTCGAAAAACTCTACTATTAGGTAATAAAGCTACATTTATTATAATCATGCCGTCTTATTTGTGTCCTCAGTCGATACGACAGATATTCCTGGGTATGAAAAGATTACATGACTGATCATGTAATCTTTTCATACCCAGGAATATCTAACGCGATTGAAATTTCTTATCACCTAGTATCACTTCATTATTTATTATTATATTCTACATAATATTAAATTTAAATAGGGAGGTATCCCTATTGAAGTATTATGTAGAATAGAAAACCTTTATGTTAGTATTTCGTCTGTGGAAGTTGCAGAGCTTCTTTTTAATATCCCAGGTCTGTATAATACCAGTAATATAATTTGAAGCTGACACAAACCTTGCTACCAATATAATACCGACAAGAAAAGATTCCTTGCTTGACATTTTTCATACATTCATGACAAGATTCGGATGATTTGTTTAACATAAGTCGATTTGTATGTATTTCGAGGCTCTTCTTACCGGGTAATTTCAGAATGTCTTAGAATTCATCATAAGTACTTTGAAAATTCGTATTTATGTTTCAAATTTTCTCTCCCAGAAAATAAATCTTTTTAATAATCATATTTATATCATATTTTGTGTCAGTCTTTGAAATCGTTTCGCTGGAAAGGACGGCTAATAACGCAATATCGACAATATTTATAGAAACGATTTAAAACAATTATTGGAAAAATTGAATAGTGGTTTAACGGATCGCCGTCTGGCGTATTATTTGTTGTAACAGATCGACTCGGCCCCAGGGAGCGGTCGGAGAGCTCAAAGGCGACGGATTTCACGCCACGTGCCGTCCTGGCTGCCTCCCTGCCGCCCGTGCGCGGGCCCCGGCGCTCACTATCGGACACAAAACTCGATTGGATATCGATTCGATAAATAGTGTGGCTAATCTCGCCTGTTATTATATGAAGCACGAACCACTGCACCACTTAATTATCGTCTAAAGACACATGACGCTGTTGGTCTATCTAATTAGATGTTTCAACGGAAAACAATCATGGTAAAACAATTTCCTGTTTCAGAGACACAATTACGCCAGTTTAAAAACCATCATAATGGAAATGTTTCACAGTGAAAATGAGTATTTTCGCTTACAAAAAATGCTGAGTCCGCGCGCTTGCGAGCTTAATCAAACGCTGAGCTGCGTCTATACGAAAACGTTTACCAAACGTAATATTGAAAGAACGAGTTTTAATTTAAAGAATCAATGAAGAGGAAGAACATAGGTTCAATCAACTATTGTGAGTTTAAGGCCATAAAGTCTGCTGGTAAGAGCATTGAAGTAGATACGGCGACACACTCTTAATGTACTTCGATAAAGTTTGTACACAATAGAGTGTACCTATTGGAGCAAAGCACACAAACACCGAGGCCTTTCATGTCTCTGTTCACTATTTCGTGAGCATTGTTCGAAACGAGGTTACTACAGTTAGTACCAGGATTTAATAAAATACAATATCACAGGACAAAAAGCTAAACCACTGACAATTCACAATTTCTATAACCGCAGAACATGCGAAAGTTCACTGACCAAATATAAAACTACAAAAAAGTTAATATTATTCTTAAAGTTTCAAAATCATTACTTTACTAACTCTCCGGTCGTAGGTTTGCTGGAAGAAATTTCTTTTGAAATACGCAGCACCTTTTTGCTCTTCTATCTGCATTTATTATTTAAACTCTCTTCGCTTCTAAGTGTTTTGTGTGTACATAAATAAATACTTTTCTTTTTTTTCAAAATTTTAATCTCTGTTGTTTCCTATGTATGGATCTATTTTGAATGAATTATTTATTTTAAAATTATGAAAAAATACATTTGAAATTCTCATAATAGTCATTTGATATGTATAACCAACATGAAAAACTTTTTTTTTCATAAGTGGCCCCATAGTAAAATATTATATATGTCCGTAGGTGTACGTGTTTATATATTTATCAAATATTTGAGAAGGTTGACAGTAAGTTAAGTAAAAACGGTATCATAAGAAAAGTTGTGTTTAAATAAGAATTCAAAATACTTTGAATTCTTATTTTCGGAAATTTTAAGTAATTTTAAATGAGCAATTACATATTTATATTGAAGGGATCGTAGTAGTAACAGTTACACTTACTCATGTTAGTATCCAAAAATAGTCCCATCTGTATCTGTACCTACAAAAATTCATCAAAAGCGCTTCAGCGATTTAGTTTTTTTAGTTAAAGCGTAATAAACAAACTCACTTTCACATTTATAATGTTAGTAAGGATTGAAACGCTAATCACAAACATGACTTGTTGACAAGCGACACATGCAAGCAAGTGACAATCTTAATCTGCAAAAGCTTATTCCGACCACAACTTAATAGTGGTCTCTTTCCGTGGACCCATTAGCAGAAACATGATGTCCTTACTCTCTACCCGTACGTTTACGCCATCAAAATAAAATGTATCCGCATCAAAACGCCGGCTTAATGGCCCTAAGCTCGCTTAAACCGGGGAACGCTGCCGCCGCGCCGGTCCCAATGAAAACTGTTCGTCTTACAAAACAAACTAAATACCAGGGATGTTTGTGCTCCCCGTCAAACGTTGTTATACGTTGTTATCCATTGTTTGTTGCTTCTACTACAATACATTGAGATTCTCTTTATGATAAGTATTCGGTACTACTAAATACATTGTGGTTTTTTTTCTTTTTCATCCCGTTACTTACGTACGAAGTAGGCACGAATATTTGAATGTCAGCTATGTAGCGTACAAATATAGATGTAAAAGAATAAAGATAATCTCATGTTATTATATTCAATCAAAAGAGTAGATATTAAAAAAAGGCACAAGCGAAGTTGGAACTCGGAAGTTAATATTTCTCAAACAATGTTTCCACTCATACGAAACATAATCATTCAAATATTAGTTTAAGTACCTAGGGAATCAATTAATAACAAATCTATATTTAGAACCCCATAAGGAAGTCATATCAACCCTATCACAGTCAATCCAAGGCTTTATCAGTTAGTTACTCGATACGTTCGCGCATCGATAACCCGAGAATACCAATGCGTTAGATTCGATCGTGGTAACATAGGGATAGTTAACAGTTTGCGGCCAGCCGTGGCCACTTTGGCCGGGCGGCACTGATTTCAGCTGGCAACACTAAAACTAGATACAGCGAAGCATACACATAATAGTGTAGTCGATGCTCAGCCAATAAGCGATGTTCATTCAGTAATGTTGGCTGTTTCTGGTTCATTGTTTGCTAATACAAATGTTCTCTTACGTCGGCTTTTCACTGTATATGTACTGGATCTGTAACTTGTCAGTCATGTGTTACTACAGCTTCAGAGTATATTGACAGGCCGTCAATTTGAGCTGCTTGAGAGCTTAGAACGACTGATGTGTTGCCAATAGGTGCTGTTCCTTGATTGTTATTGGTAATCGGTTCGAACTGACAGAACAGTTGTCATTGTAGACGTACCGATCCGTTTCCAATTGCAATATCGTGACGATTGACGTTCAGCCAATAAGCGATGTTCATACAGTAATGTTTGCTAACGGTTCTGGTTCATTGTTTGCTATTGCAGACGTACATACGTATCTATTCGTCCTACGAGTACGTTGGCTTCTTACTGTTGATCTGTAACTTGTCAGTCATGTGACTAAAACCTAAGGCCAGGCGCAGACATACATTTTTTAATCGAACAACTATTTAGTTGTGTGTCAAAAGTATATGGAGAACAAAATAATGGAATAATGAAGAACTTGATATCTATTTGAACAACTGAAAAGTCACATCGATAGGGTTCTGCTTAATACCTGTCGAACAACATTGAACGCCAGCTCAATATATCACGCTCGACTAACAGTTAATCCGTGCTCAGTATTGATTATTTTTTATATCATGAATAAAAACTTTACTTGAAATAATATGAATATTTTAATAAGAACGTACCTTGTCACTTAGCATTACAATGTTTCCTAAATTTCTAGATAAATGAATATCTGTATGCTATAAAATTTTGTAAACTGATATCGTAAGATCTGTACGACAATATCGAACTCATGTGTACCCATGCTCTTTCCTTTCATCACCCCGCCTCACCGCACTTGGAGTCTTCTCATAATATATTTGTGTTTTTTTCTCAATCTGTTACCTAATAAAAACTATATCAATAAAAAGTTCTTGTGTTCAACTCGGGGTCGGCCAATGTGTTATTGGGTTTTTCGATGAGGACTTTCTCAGTCGCCACCTAGAATCTAGATTTTTACCAGGTTGGCAGCAATAGGCTCGACCCTATTACATGCGATTTTTAAATATAACTAGCCTTTGCCTAACCTTCGGGAAATCCGCGTGTAATGTAATTTACTTAAATTTATGTGAAATAGACGGACTTAATGCAATAAGGCATTTTCTACCAATCAACCATTAGATAAAAATACTACATTTTGTGGCAAGTGTACAAAACAAATATTAAAAAGAACTTTGTTTTAGAAAAAAATAATAACTATAATATATATACCTAATACCAATAATGTATATATACATATATAAATATGCAAAAATAATAAACTAATAAAAGCGGCCAAGTGCGTGTCGGACCACGCATAGTGAAGGGTTCCGTAGTTCACTGTTAAAATCTTATATATCTAAAAGTACATATATGTATAAGCTGTGATGTTCAAACTAATTCTCATTGGAAGAGTCTGTGAAGCTCTAGTTGCTCATTTTTTTTTTAGAACTTCCTTCCAACTTCATAGTTTAATACTTAGAGGGGGGGAGGGGCATTTTTTACGAATTTGGATGCACATATCTCAAAATAATAATAATAATTTCATTTCGAAAGAGTTATCCAATGATACCCCACACGGTTATGTTTGTTGAAATTTATTTTTTCATCCCTCAGTTACATGTATGGAGTGCCACACCTACAATTATTTTTTCCATAATATCACAGCACTGTTGAAAAACGGTTCACAGGTTGCACCTTCCTACCAATTTTCATTTATGTAGCCTCAATAGTCTCCGAGTAAAACGGCTGTGACATAATAGACAGACGGACATGAAAAATTAGTTTGGCTTTTGGCTACGGAACCCTAAAAATGATGTTTTATAATCATCTTTCTCATTAAGAGGACTTATAATAATTATGTTACATATAATAATAATAATTTATTAATTCATAAAAAGAAACCCTTGAGCACGCAAAAGTATTTTTACATCAGAGAATTTCACTATACAGTGGATATGGAGGTCACATAGAGCTGGTAAGAAAGCATTTGATTTAATTTGTGGTAGGGCCTACAGTTACCACGCGCGCCTCAAAGAGCCGTCAGCAACGTAGACGGGGCCCCATAGGGTCGGTGCCTGCTAGGGTTGCGGATTTTGTTAGAGTCACCGCGGCCCTGGAACGCAAAGGGCACAGGAAGGATCACGGGTGGGTTTTAGTCAGTTGACGATTTCCCATCCAGAAAAAAAAAAAAAGGCCTACTGTTAGGGAACAAATACAGTAGTTGAAACTCTGGCTTTGAAACTAGGCAATGCCTGTATCTTCAGAGTCAGTGGATTCTCTTGGAGGTACAAATTCAGCCTTTTTACAAGGACACAGATGTGACGAAATTTAGTGGTCAACTATTTTACACAGGGTTTACATTTTTGTGTTAGTATGGTAATAGAGTGAGGTGAATGGAAACATGTCAGTGGAATAAGGTCTTAGAGTTGAACTCTCTATCCATAATTATATTTACGATATGTTAATCATCTCCCTAACCCCTACCCGTATACAAAAGCTAAGATTCAAGTTACCGATCTAGTTCCCATTGCCGTTTGTATACTTATGACTTGAAATGTGTAAGCTTGTTGGCATTGGTCTTAATTTGTTTACTTACAGCTAACCCAACCATGAAAAGGGTTTGGCTTACTCACACAACACTACGGTTCTCTGGGACTGGAACCTGTCACTATAAATGCAAATATACTCTAGCAGCGATCGTTAAATCCAACATAGTTCCTCTACATAAGCCTTAACGTTGCTACATATTGGTTTCTACCGCACAGCGAGTTGTGGCCATAGCTAGACAGAAAAGCAACGTTGTTGTTCCAAATACTCGTACTAATAAGGCTCAAAAGGTGAGATTTTGAACCACACGCTGTCATGATAAAACGAAAAACAGGTATAAATGACCATAAACTCAGGGCCTCTTTCACACACTCGGGTTTGGTAGAAACTACTATATAATCATTTTGATTCGTTTACGTCCTAACATGGGTCATACACGCACCTCGGTTATGACTACTACTCACGACTAGTATTTCTGAAGAATATTAATTCAGAGACTAACACTGTTTGACTTCATTTAAGTAATCAGCTGTTACCTACAATGGTATAAGAACTCAAAGCTTCAAAAGCTCTCGATTCATTTAAACCATTTCCAATCGCTCTAAGAAGCGAGATTTCCATGCCATAGAATGAATTCCAAAGCAAAATAAACTGGCAGGGGCGCTTATTAATTAAACTTCTGCGTTCCTTCTCTGTTATCGTTCTGATTGTTTATTTCATTACAGCAACTAATTGTTGAAAATAGGTACGAATAATATGGGCAACGTTAAAATATTTGTACAGACAATCATATCGAAATCTTATTTATTTATTTAAAAATCTATGTTTGTATTTACTCAGAAAATAAGAAGAAGGAAACAGAAAAATGGGTACAAAAAGTCTTGGTTTTCTTAATTTTATTTTCATGCTGCAAAAGCCAATATAATACGTTTATGTTTACCATAATTGGATAAAAAGTCTCACCAATTCAAGATTATAATTAGGTATTTCATAGAAATTGTCCTAATCCACAACGCAAGCCCAGTACGCATTGGTATTTTTTTCATTTTTGAATCATATTATGTTTAAAAAATTACCAATGCGTAAAACTGTAATTTCGCTGCCCAAAATATTTATTATATTATAATAAATATTTTGGGTAGCGAAATTACAGTTTTAACGACTTAAAAGGCCAATTATTCGCCTGTCATTTCTTAAATACACATAATACGAGTGTAATATTAACTTTCTGATGCCACCAGTTCAAGAAGAGCCCGTACAAATAAAGGTACGATTTCACAGGTTTGGTACATACCCAAGCGTTCTCTCCAAGGTATTCCGGGGAAATATAAATGGGCTGCAGGTATTTCTTCGGATTTCGGTACTGATTTCAATGCTGTTCTTACATAAAAGATCTAAATTAAGTATTCGCTGGGGAGTTTAATCTAATAACGTTATGAACGACTTTTCTGCGGGAGTAATGTGAATTTACTTCACATGAAATATTAAGAATAAAGTGTCAATAATGCGATGACTTACCGAGGTAAAATAAATTCAATGAAATCATACCTATTGAATTCTAAACTTTTCCACGAGTACCCAATTACGTAAATTAAATTTGTGTACAAAGTTTCAAGTCGAAACATTTTAATAAGCGCCTCCAACTTCAAATCACTTATTAAATGGTACGCAAAAACCTATAAGAGAGCACGAAAAATATTTGTGCATTCATTCGCAAAAGTAGGAAGCTGATGAAAATTTCCCGACGATAATTGACGGTCCCGCCGAGAAATATCGTCTATAATAATCTATAAAAATAGAGAACAAAGTTTGACGGCTGTTGGGAACATTTTCAAGCTCTCTTTTCAAGACATTTACTTGAGCATACTGAGGAGTTTCGTAGACAGACACAGCAATTTGTTAGTTTACGCTGCGTAGAAGCGCCAGGCCGCGCTCAGCCAAGCGGCGAACAAGTCATCTTTTATTAAATACGTTCAAACATTTGCATTTAGCTACCGTGTACACTGTATTGTAAAATTTTAAAGTATTCTCCGTGTTATGCATTCAAATGATAAATGTAGTCTCGTATTTTGAATAAGAATGAACAACGTTTTAAATGTATAACCGGAATAGTATGGAATTTTAATACGTGGAAACGTAAGATCTGGAAAATTAGAACCTGAAAACTACCTAGGGATTTTTACCTAGGGATGACTGATGAAGTTTGAACTTTACATGATCGTGGAAAGCTTTCTAATAAGGTGTACCTGATAGATACATATATACAGACATATCGACTTTCTTTAAAATCATTCACTTTAAATTAATGTGCAGGAGGGAAATTCCCCTTTTATACCGAGTTTTCATACCTGATTTGTCATCCAAAGACATTATTTATTGCCAAAGTATTTTCTTTCAATAGTAATGGTAGGTATTTCGCCAATAATTTTGAATACCTACCTATTTGAAATAGACAAGTCCACACAGTTCCCTAGGCAACAGTATGTCTGTCCAGTTGTGTATAGTCGTTTTATGTCCCGTTCAAAGCCATCTCCATTTATATGGGCCCATATCAATGACCATAAACATGAACATGAATAAGAATGTAGGTTTTATGGCTCCCCATATAAATCCGGAGAAGGTGGTCATTACACCCGCGTGTCGAGGAATCGCTTGAAGGGGACCACGTTGCTGATAATAATTATATGTAGACTTGATTATTCAGTGTGTGGTGTGGTTGGAAAAGACTCCCAATAAGGGAGTCTTTTCTGGCCGTGGATATGGATTTCCTTAATAGTGCAAAGACCACTTGTAAACTAATAAGGGCTATGATCGATAATATATCTAAGCATGGTCGTTACTAGGGTTGCGGAATTTGTTTGAAAAAGTCACCGTGGCCCTGGAACGTAAAGGGCACAAGAAGGATCATGGGTGGGTTTTAGTCAGTAAGAGTCTGACACTCCCTTCCGCTCCACTCAAAGCGGGAGAAGTAATTTGATGATATCCCATCCAGAAAAAAAGGCATGGTCGTTAAATTACTTAGCTTTGAACCACAACAGAATTTGGGTCGGTATTTGGGCATGCCACCGTTGTGGCGATAAGTCCCCTCTTTAAGGAGTGTTTGGAGAAGCGCCACGGATTCCTCACCTTCCGCCTGACGCTACCTGCGTCAGGCGGAAGGTGAGGACTCTCACCGGACACGGATGTTTCGAGAGGTACCTGTTTCGGATTCGGCGGAGGGACATGCCCGGGTATCAACACTGTGTGGATCGCCCAAAGGACACGGTGCAGCATACGGTGATGTATACGGTGGAGGTCTGCCCTGCTTGGGCAACGCTGGGTTCTCGTCGAAGCGATTAGCGGCGATGAACTCTCGTCAATCCATGGTCCAGAGTGAGGATTCATGAGAAGCGGTCACCTACTTCTACGAAGCAATAATACTAGCAAAGGAGGAGCCGGTCCACGTGAGGGAGAGACAAACCTCACGCCCCAGCCGCCGCAACATATGGTCGCAGGGCGATTTTCAGCCACCGTAGGCGCGGACCAGTGGATCGCGAGCGATGGGTGGCTCGCCGTCCGATAACAAACAGGCCTGAATAGACGGCGCGTTATGTTCCACGCGCGCCTCAAGGAGATGTCAGCATTAGAAGACGGGGCCCGCTCGGGCCAGTGCCCTGTCAGGGTTGCAGAATTTGTTTGAAAGGGAAACCGCGGCCCCGGAACGCAAAGAGCATTAGTAGGAACACGGATGGGTTCTATTTAGTAGGAGTCTGACACTCCCTTTCGCTCCAGCCAGTACGGAAGAAGTCATAGGTATGAGGTAGACACTACGGCCTTACTTGCCATACTTAACATCACACTCATATAGCGCTGTTTACAGATTTTAAAACGTGTTAAGGTTAGCAATGTCTCCAAATTTAAAAAAAAACGCCTTGTTTTTGCTTTTATATTTCCGTATTACGTCAATTATGTATTCATCCAAACAGACCAAGCGACCGCGGTCTTCCAAAAACACCTACCCACGTAATACCCTATTTTTCGCCAACACCGTTTTTTAAAATGATTATTCCCTGCGTTAAAAACAATATTTTATAATTAAAACTGTTGCTTTTGGTGGAGGCCCAGTTTAGCCCAGTTTTATGTTGCGTAGCCTCAAAAAGTGTGAGTGGGAAAAATAATGCGATCGCTAGTCGTAACCCAACTGCCTGGCCGCCCGGTGTCCTCTTTATTTTATTACTATTTTCCGTGTGCCTGTTTATAGTGGCCCAACATGGTACCTACCCACGGGAATTGGTATAGGCCAGCGGTAGATTAGTAGAAAGCTGAGCAGTAGTTACAAATATATTCGAAAGTTTTGACAAATACTTATAAGGTTGGTATTTTATTAACTGCGACTCCTTAAATAAAACTGAAACAATATTGAACAACTTAATATTTATCCAACTTAGTGGTCAAAATTTTATGCGCCTTAAAATGCGTGCTTCAGTCAAAATTGTTCTTTATTAACCTATAGTTTTGATTTTTTTAATAACTCATAATTTTTAGTTACTTGTTTATTTGACCATTAGCCACGCTAGATATTTATCGAAAAAATGGGTCTAAAAACTTGCCCGTGTCAAAAAATATCTAACAAAACTATACCTCGGTATTAAGTAATGTATATGGACATTTCAGCTCAAGAAACCAATGGCAAACTTCTATTGTTTGACTGACTTAAAACAAAACCATCAGCATATCTTACAAACTAAGACACTTATCCAAAAATGGCGGCAATATCAAGCAAGAAAATTTTCCGTTCCAAATCTGTTTGGTTGTCGACATGAATCTGTTATTGCACTGAGCCCATATCGATTTCTTTATACAATTTACCTTGAGCTTGGATTTGGCAACAACAATGTTGGCATAAAACTATAGAAATAATCATAAAAGCAACACAGGGTACTAAAGGTTTCAGGTTCATTTGAGGTTTACAGTTGTCTGCACTACTTCTTCTTCTATATAGGTACAGTGGGCAAAAAGGATTAGTAACCTCATAATAAAATTGACTCGGTGACATGAGTAACAGAGCGAAAGCCGAACTTTCTTGATAGATACTTCATGTGCCATATAAAAGTACTAAAGTACCTGATGTTATCATTACAGCATAATTAAAACAGATGTTTTGCGTGTGCTGATTCGAGGCTAGTACCTCATTCCTTTTGCCGACTGTACACAAGAATGAGACAAGTTTTTATACGTTAGAGATAAAAATGTAGTCTCAGCACCGCTCGCTAGGTGTTGGGAAAACAAGTAAGTGTCCACATAACAATAGTGCTACTGTGTGCGACTGTACGCCTGAGTACATCATTCTATGTTTTTACGATTGTACTGGAAAGCTGTAACAAAGTAAGACGGTGTGTGTTGTAAGCTCGAATATAAGAAGCTAGCTTTATGAATTCTTGCTTTTGTTCAGAATTGTAAATACTGACCGGGACACCAAAAATACTAACAATTTATTTTTTTGTCGGTTTCCTAAATTCAACACATTCCTTATTACGTTCAGCTTTGATCCAGAGAAAGAGATACATACACCCAACCACCCAAATTAATCACGAAAAAATAAGACCAGTTTTAGGTAACTGAAGTCTTATTTTTTCGTGATGGCGACCATTTACTTATTATTCAAAATGTACCTACATATGTAATATAGCCTACATACATATTTTATGATCCTTCAGTTGATAAAATCTATCGAATTGTTTCGGGTTTCTACATAAATTGACATACATACTCGAAAAACATTGCAATATTTTTGGACCGGTCAGACATAAATAGTTCTTCACAAAGATACAAACACGATACCTTCGATTACCCATTATTGATACAAGCAGCAGCAAGTCAAAAGTCATTAACTAGCTATCATTATTCCAGTGAATAGAGCGCAAATTATTAAGTCCCTCAGACCCAAACATGAATCAGAATGTGTCGGTGCAAGATGAAAGGAACATTACGGTTAAACATATAACTTAAGGAGGGAAATTAGGTCATGAATTTATTGCGAGCAATTATAGTTTAGACTAATGGAAGCAACGAAATGGCTTTGAATTTAATAGTAATGAAACATTTAAATTAGCTTCGAAGTATTCCCATTAAAATATTCGCAAAATATACTCTTTAATTGATATTTTTTTTAGATCTATGTACATATATAAAGGTGTCTTTTTTTTATTATACGGAACCCTTCGTGTGCATGTCCGACTAGCATTCAGTCAATTTAATATTTATTTGATTATTAATTCACGCTTTTGGCAATAATGTTATTGTAGAGAAATTGGAAATCAAAAATATTTTATTTGTTATACATAGGTACAGTTGTTGGACATGTTTTGGGTTAATGTGTGCTATGATCAGCCTATTATAGGCATACAAAAAGAATTAGTTACAATTTTTACATGCAAATAAAGAGCTTACTCGTACTAAACTACAGATTAACTACATAAAGGATTGTATTATTTGATAACTATAGGAAGTATTGTAGAGGCGTGTATTGTGTCTATATTAGCGTCAAAACGTCATGGTCGGAAGAAAGTGAACGAGCCCCTTCAACATATCCTTTACTCTAGAAACTCTTGTGTATGGAACACAGCTGCTTGTCAAAGTATCCTAACATAATATTATCTGGAGTTGCCCTTTTGCTATGTTATACAGGCTCCAGTAATTTATTTCGCTTCCAAACAACTGAAGTTTTATTATTCATTATCTTCTTAGGCGGTGCGGCGTCGCTAGCCAAAATTATACACAATCAGCATAAGGAAAAGAGTATAAAATCAAAAATCAATATGAATGAATAGTTAGTTGAAAGAAGTTTCTAAAATAGTAAGATTTGTGAAAACAAAAAACGATTGTAAAATATAGAAATTAAACGCTTTGTTTGATTCTGTTTCTGATATAATTGTCACAGGCTTCGTTTTTGCTGGATGGCACAAAATTTCCCATGACGTGTCTTTCTAGAGATTTCACACGCAATTAGTGCTGTCTGTTTGTCATAGATATTAAAAACGCTCATAACTTCGATTTTTTTTTATTTGGTTTTTGTCTTCTCTGAGATTTTTTTAATCCAGACAAGGGCCATATTGAAACGCTATAAAATAATGTCTTTAAAATCTGTTTTATGCTAGCTACACCCAATATAAACTTAAAATAAACTTACATTTAGCGTTTAAAATATGTAAACTAAAATTAACTTCGAACAAACTTTTATTAAAACAAACAATTTACCCAGACGTAACCTACATTTAGCGAGGACGGATATCGGTTCCGTTGCAAAATAAATTGATTAGACGTGAGGCCAAAAAAATCTTAAGCTTTCGCTCCTTTTTAACTTTTCGTGTCCAAAAGCTTTGTCCTGGAGAGATTCATTTTAATTACGATTTCCACGAGAAATAACGACCCAGGGAAGTGCGGCCTTTACCTAGCTACCAATCTTCATTAGCTTCATTATTTCCGTGTAAAATTGTACGTTATGTGCCTTTTTATACTACCTATAAATATACGACAGCAGGTTTTTTAGACCGTCGACTAGGGGTAATTTCAAATTGATTTTATAAAATGTTATATGCACTTTTTGTTTATTCCGAGTTTTGATTACTAGCTGTGATAGATACTTATTGTAAAGAGGTTATAAAGTCAACAGAGTTGATTTGCAATCAAACTTTCAAGTTATCGCAATCGGTTCCGGTAGAACATGTTCGTTGAACATGACCTTGGTTTTATCCAAGTTCATCCGTAGGCCGATGCGTACAGAAGAGTCAGCCAGGTCATTCAGCATCTGTTGTAGGTCCTGCAGCGTTTCTGCCATAATGACGATGTCGTCTGCAAATCGCAAGTGAGAGATGTACTCGCCATTGATGTTAATGCCACGTTCTTTCCAGTTCAGCGTCTTGAACATATCCTCCATTGCATTAGTGAACAATTTCGGGGAAATAACCGGAACCGATTGCGATTCACGGTGCCGTTCTCGAAGTTGTTCAAAAATATGTGTACCTCGGGCAGTCATTGCAGTTAGGTAGAAACAACTTTGAGGGCGAGGTGAACAGAAGAATTCAGTTGGGTTGGGCAGCATTTGGGAAGCTACGTCGAGTCTTTACATCGTCGATCCCACAGTGCCTAAAGACGAAAGTCTTCAATCAGTGCGTCCTACCCGTCATGGCATACGGAGCCGAAACGTGGACACTGACGGCTCGTATGGTCCATAAGCTCAAAGTCGCTCAGCGGGCTATGGAAAGGGCTATGCTCGGTGTGTCTCTGAGGGATCGCATCAGAAATGAGGTGATCCGTCAGAGAAGCAAGGTAATTGATATAGCCCACCGGATTAGTAAGCTGAAGTGGCAGTGGGCTGGCCATATTAGTCGTAGAACCGACAACCGTTGGGGTAAACGAGTTCTAGAGTGGAGACCGCGTCTCGGCAAACGTAGTGTAGGACGTCCTCAGGCACGGTGGAGTGACGATTTGCGCAGGACGGCTGGCAGAAACTGGATGCGAGAAGCCGAAAATAGATCTAAGTGGCGTGCAATTGGAGAGGCCTATGTCCAGCAGTGGACTGCAACAGGCTGCTGATGATGATGATGATGATTTCAAGTTAGATTTCATAAAAGCTTGCATAATTTTTATAACTAATCCATAGCACTTACGACATGAATATCGTTCGAGTTAGTGATTTTCCCAGATATGTCGCCGAGCATAGTGTATAGAAACGTGAGAACACACGTAGATAGAGGACATAATTTGATTTATTCAGACAGAGAGCGGTCGCGGCTACCGTACGTTACTAAGTTGAAGTTCCAACGACGTAGGTAAATCTCCGGCCACTCCATACAAAGTGAACGAATCGGAACGAATGAATAATTCCGGATACATTTATGCAAGCGCAAGTATTTCCATAGCATAATCTTGTAGGATAACTGAACAAATACTTTTAGAAGATTTGTACAAGACAAAGATACCGAAAAATGTTATAAATTTTCCCGTATAATGTTGTATAAATATTTACACGATTGAGTAGGACAAACCACGGAGAACTCGAGACCTTTTATTCAACCGCAAATAAATGTTAAAAGTCTCGATAAAAGATTTTGATTACAGTTATCTACTTTTCAATATTGAACTGTACACAAACACTTTGGTTGAAGTTTGCTTCTTCTAAATAGAAAAGTTTTGATTCGTTGAAAGACGAAACTAAAAGACGATGGTAAGAACAACAATCTGGTAAAGTAAAAACTTTTGTTTGAAAACTTTCTATTTCATCTGAAAATAACATTGTACTTTCAAATGTTTTATTTTTGGTTATGAGGCAAACATCGTATGACTATTCTACCTTTCTAACTCATTTAAAATATGAAAGAGTAAACGATAGATGAAATGAAGTAACGGACATCATGAAAAAAGCAATAATTACACGGATTAAAAAAAATAAAAGGTAACATGATAGATATATTTAGGTACATAGAAACGAGAACGTACAATTTATTGACGTAAAGGCGACAGAAAATTGAATTTCCAAATCCCATTTTTGACATTTGTATGTAAATCTAATTATTGAAAGAATTTCTTCGAATTCATACGCTTCATCTCCGGCAGACGCGAAGTTTAATAATATATTTCCTGTTCATGATGCTGGAAAGCGTCTGCCACCTACGTGGAAGAGTACTTCATAAATATAACCACACAGAAATTCCAGGTACTTTTAAATAAATTCAATTTTTCTTTAAAATTGTGAATCGTAGTTTTAAAACTGTTTTCCACAAGTCAGATCAAATAGGGTAGGTATAACAGTGACTCGTATAATAGGGTAGTTCACCAAAAACATCTAATTAGTCCGTCAGATAGATTTCCAAAAAAATATTGGAGACTTATTTTTTCTTTTTTCATGCGAAGACGAGACAGTGCGTTCAATACTCGTGTGATGTCACTACTGCTACAATTTCTACCACGAGACGTGCCGTCACAAGACCCCACATCTTTGATGCTTTTTGTCTTCGTCAATTTTTATAGATTTGATAAAGCAAAAAATACGAAACTAATATTTTTCGATAATCTAACTGACGAACAAAATAGAATCTTATTTTTTTATTAAGGAAATATTTCCGTTAGGGTTATATTGTTAAACATGTGAATCGGGTAAAACATGACATAGCTAACGGAATAAGGACATGGTATATTTTTTATTGCGGTAGTAGCTACTATCCTGAAAAAAGCTAGTTGTCATCATAAAGGCAGAATAAGAAGCTTTTCTTCTGCTAACCGGTAAGCTACATATTTTTTGGATGAGTTTTATTATTCTCCGCCAATCATTATACTCTGGTGGAGGAATCAATAAGTAACATAGTCTTAAAAAATGTTTGGAAGGAATTAGTAATATAATAAAAAGAATTTGGTTACCTAGCATTAACACAATGTCAGTAAGTGAGAATAAGGTTGGAATGATAGATACCATTGGGTAATAAATAGGGATATATTGGGAGGATATCTATTTAATACCAAGCTAATGAAAAAACAGCCAATAAAACCCTCATTCCATAATTACACAGTAATTCATATAATGCAAATGTCATAAAATATTATTTACGTCGGTTATAAGTTAATAATAGCGTGATCAAATTACCCTAATTGCAGATTAAGGTTCTCCGAGGGTTAGTCTATGACGTTCGTCGTGATGTTAACTGTCTCCACTTGGCGCTTATCGTGAATTCGTGACCCTCACAAATTCAATCATGGACCTTCGTCGCAGCGCTGTTGACCTGCCCTGAGCAAATACCAGCCAACCAGACTCTGCCGCAACTCTTGACAAGTTTGACCTTCACTGACTCAGTGGCTGTATGATTTCGGTCGTGTCAGTATTGTTGTACTCAACGTTCAGTATTTCTTTTTACATGTTTTTGTATCACAGTCACCGGCGCACATTCGAAGCATGTGCTCATGTACCATATTATCAGTGTCCTTATACACACGATTAGTCCTACCTTGCGATAGCGAAATAATATTTTTAGTTTATACAACGGGAAGTGATGACCCTGGTGATAAGGAGAGTTTACCTAACAAACAACAACAAGTCAACAAATCGTTGGAGCCAAGTAATTTGCGAAATTATATGACAAATTAAAGTAACAAGTGAGAAAAGAAAGAGTGTAGTGTAGTGTTAACAGAAGGGTTTCATTCGAAGTGCTTTACTGGAAACCGAAGTATGTATTACGACGATTGAAAATATGCCCAAGCAAATGGCAATAGCTAAATTACTAAGATCTAAAAATATAAAAACGTAAGAAAAAAAAGACAAAAGTTTCCACAACGTACTTGTTCAATTAAAGGAAAAGTAAGATGCTGTTCAGCTATATAACTGTACAAAACTGAAGGAAATGTGATGTAGATGCCAATTGATTAATGAGTTGTCAATATCTTATCGTGTTGTAAAAAGGGGTTGATCTCGATATAAGCGATGAGTTCGTCGGCATCTTTGAACCTAGTACCGAAATAGCATCTATAAAAAGATTAAAAGTTAATTCGGAGGGTAAATGCATTGACAGTCAGTCTGTGTCGGTGTGTGAAAGTAAAAAAATACAGGATCATAGCAACACGACACCGACACTTGGTGTAAAATAGTGTATTTTTGTAGTTTACATAAATATGTATGATAAGGCTATGGGTCTTTGTTACCCGAAATAAATCCTTATTCTGAGGGTGATGACCTTGTCATCAACAAAACTTGCCCTTTCATTTTAAAGAAAAAGAGATAACGAATTTTATGAGTAATTAGCAACTAACATATTGAATGGCACTTCAAAAAGTGCTTGAGCTTCAAAACAATAAATGCATATCAAATGATACCTCTAAAAACACTATAAAACCTACAAAGAACAATGGCGAAATTTTAGCTGACTTGAATTTAAGCGTCTAAAAGTGACTTATATACGACGGAAGTTCCATTATTTTTCTATATTTTTTCAAAGTATCACATTTACTAGATCAAGCCGGAGAAAAAAGATATTTTAAATGAAAAGTTATTTGACTTTTTGTTTTTGATTACCGAGTATTGTTGCCATTTTATATTTATCCTGCCAAGTGACAGTAAGTACAGCATTATTGAATTGTAATCGGTTTTATTTTTTTATTACGGAGTAAGTGAATAATTAAACGGAGTAATAATACAGTTTATTTTTAAGTGTAAGTGTTCCTTGCAGTGAGGTCAAAAACTGTGATGAAAAAATAAATAAATAGCTTTTAATGACTGGCAAAAAGACTAGTATCCCGAATCTAAAAAAAAATAGTTTGTTTACTGACGATTGTTGTTGCTTGATACCATATTCAATCACTGCTCTCTATTGTTTTTCCCGTATTTTTTTAATTTTCATTTGTGCGGACTGCATATTATGGACTGTGATATGCCCATGTGTGACCCTGTGCGTGTTTGAGGACTCACGAGACTTTCCCTGTGACATTGAGCTTTTTCTATACTGGACGCCGATCTTGCCTTATTGTTTTGGATTAAGGTAAAGTTCATGACTGAATATCTATTTTTCTCGGCTTTCTTGAACTTAAATTCTTGCACATACTAATTCAGAAGGTGACGCTGAGCTAAACAAGATATTTTTCATTTAAAGACGTAAAAATGTAACCTCAGCTAAAACAATGTATGGGCGGCTGCCATTGTCCTTTAAAAATTCGAGCTGAAAACTACACTGGTATTATCTCAGGAAACAATACAAATTCAAGAAGAATTTGCTAAACACTCGGCTCAAGAAGAAGAGAAGGAATTGAAATTGAAGCATTACAACAAGATAACACAGATAATACAACACATACAACTCAGGGAAATGGATGTGAGGGAAAAAACAAAAATTAAGAAAAGATAAAATGCTCTAAAACCACAAATAAGAAAAACTCTGAATGAAGAGCATAGGGAAAAAACGAACAATCTCGATATAAGTTTGAACTTAAAAATGATATTAATAATTTTAAAATATTTACAAGACACTTTTCAAGATAACGTTATATTGGTAATTAAAATTATTTATGAAGAAATTAAGGAAATAGTTACTAGGTAGATCTTTAGGTGGAGGGATTTTTTAAAAATCAATAGGTAATTAAGATCGAGAGTACAAGCCAAATTATAAAAATGAACTTATTTCAATGGAATTCTCAAAGTTTCCGTCCTAAAGTTTCCTTTCCCGAGCTCTTAAATCAGGAATACGTTACACATAGCAGTTCTGAGTGAAACATGTTTGGATATTGAAACTGATATTCATATTAGAAGATCGGATATATAGATCCGATAGATATGATTCCTATGAAGGCGTATCAATTTTAGTGCATAAATCTATACGGTCTCACCTATGTTCGGTTCGTGTTCAAACAGTGCAATAGAAATTGTTTGCGTTAAATTGATAAATTGTAAAAATACAGAAAATGTTGTTGCCATTTATTGTCTGTCTTCTGTTCAAACGCAGTTTTTAGAAAGGGAACAACGTTTTCTTTGTTTTCAAAAATAATTTGATAGCAGGTGACTTCAACGGTCATCACACCAATTGGTCCGTTCAAACGGATATAAGAGGTACGCAGATATTGGAGAAATCATTAGTTTCACTTAATAATTGTAGAGAAATATCCCTACATTACCATGTTTCTTAGATATTCAAAATGCCTATATTAACGTTTCGATTGACGTTGCAGTTAGAATTTAGTTTTAAAACAATACTAATAATAACTGTGTACTTTCACTGTAAGTCATTTTCTACACTGAATTCAGCTTTTAACTCAGCTTGTCTCAACCAAATTGGAAGTTAATATCAAAGAAATTATTTTTTTAAATTACATCCTCACTTCCTGGGTTTTGTTCCGTTGACATTACAACAGAGTCGGAGGAAGAATTTTCTTCAAAAGAACGGACAATGTGGGTGTAACTTACTACTCAACTGTAGTTTTATTTCAGCAATGACAAGAAACGTATTTCAAGTCTATAGTAGTTTTCGATAACTTTTTACAAGCTTCTATTTAACTTGCAATTGTATGTTTGTTTGTTCGGGTGAAATCTTGCAACGCAATTTTGAAGCAGATATCTTCAACGAATTGAGCTGAAATGTTTTATATAAATTCAATTTGGATGGCAATGCATGGTTAATGTGACGTCATCCTAAATCCAACGTAGCGGCATATCCAAGAAGGTGGACTAGTTATTTTTAATGCACTATGGGTATCAAATGAAAGAGCTTGCTAAGAATAAATCGAAAATAACTAAAAACGTAAGAAAACCTTTTTGAAAAAGAAGCTTTTATTTGAATGCGCTTAAACGAAAAAAATACTTTAAAACTTTTACTATCTTCTTATAGTTATTACATAACTAGCTGCTGCCCGCGACTTCGTGTGTGGAATCCCCGATTTTAAAACATTCTTTATCGCTGCTCCGCTCCTATTGGCTTAAGCGTGATGATATATAGCCTAAAGCCTTCCTCGATAAATGGTCTATTCAACCCAAAAAGAATTTTTCAATTCGAACCAGTAGTTCCTGAGATTAGCGCGTTCAAACAAACAAACAAACAAACTCTTCAGCTTTATAATATTAGTATAGATGTATATGACACAAGAGCTTGTCAAGAGATTTAAGTACTCGTATTTCCATAGTTTGAAAATTTTAATAGTTAAAATCAATCACATCATATTATTTGATTTACTTGTTTATCTAGATAAGTAAATCTCGCGACAAGCTTTTATTTTCATAAAAATTATGTCATGACTTTATAAGTAGATAGTAAAAGTTTTAAAGATTTTTTTCGTTTAAGCGCATCCAAATTAAAGCTTGTTTTTTAAAAAGGTTTTTAACTTTATTTTACGTAGGTCTAATATCTTATACTAGACACACGTACCCATCTTCGTGAATTCCTAGAAATCCTTAATGCTCAATAATAAACTGTTCAAATTTCGTAGAATATAAACCTCTCTTGTATTTTCAAGCTTGGCTGTAAGTTGAAAGGCGTATAACAGCGCACACTACTTCCCTGAAATGTTGGTTAACTTACCTCCCTTATCGTTCTTTAGAAAAGTTTTGGGTCCGCTCTCCTACGGATTTAGTTTTCACTGAAAACTCTAAAGGATTGGTAAATAAAAAAAACCTTCCTGTACAGTATAGCATTGTGAACTGAGTTCAATAGAATCAATTCAATGGTTTATGATTATTTGAAGGATTCCGTAGAATAACCTGCAGCTTATTGCATCGGCTTTGCTTGTGTGGAAATAAGAAGCTAGGTTTTCATTAATGAAGATGAAGTAGCCTCTTTATCCTATTAATCCGCTCGTCCATGTGTCCAAAATCTTCATCATCATCTTCTTACCCTGATTCCACTATATTTGGGGTCGGTGCAACACGTTTTTTTCTTCCATTCCATATCACAAACTATTAATGTGTTGGATCGTAAGAAGGATCACTTACGATGTTACCTACACAAACAAATTCTCGCACACTATCCAAAACCGATAGCCAAAATCAGATTTAAATTCAAATAAACGAAATAAAGCTTTTAAAAGGGATGGAAAACAGATTAGATACACACACAAGGATCGGTTGTACCAGATTTCCATTTAGATGCTGAAACCCAATTAATGAACGCGCTTAGTAGTTCTCAGTTTGTGGGTGGCACCACTGGAAGCTACTGGAAGCCACACAGAACTGTAATGTGTGGGTTTCGACGATCGCACTGGCTTATAAGTTCTACTAACATTTCAGTAGCTGACCATTTTCTGAGTTACTGTATATGTAAATCGATCGGGCTTGAATGTGTTTTAACTTAAAAATTGGTAGCTTTTTATAAGAGTTTAGCGTCGTAATTAACATATCATGGGTAACAAAAAGTATCAAGCCAAAACATTAAGGCAGTGTGTAAAGAATGGTTACAAATAAAACTGTAAAATTTGAAAAGAAGAGAGCAGTGACTACTCTTCTTTTAAGAAGTAGCTATCTAGAAAACATCTAGTCGTTTCGTGGACATCATTAAACATATAATTATGTATTTTATTGACCTAACACGTACAAAAAAGAAGAGAAATGTTATTCGCACGTCAGTAATGTGGGTCTATTTTTATACGTTCAACCTAAACGGCGATTAGAGCAAATGACGTATCATTACATTCGTATTGTTTTTTGTTCCCTGCAATTTGTGGGGTAAATTTGTGAAGTCTCCCTCGATCGAATGTGGCAGACGTTAGCAACATCTATCCTAGGTGAACGATTAGAGGCGATCGGCGGCAGCGACCTCTCGCGTCCGGCCCTGGTTCAAACCATGGTCCGAAGCGAAGCGGCTTGGGAAGCGGTCGCCTCCTTCTGCGAAGCAGTAATGCTGGCGAAGGTGGAGGTGGACCGCGTGCGGGAGAGGGAAACCTCACGCTCCAGCCGCTACAACGGAAGAAGATGCCCTGAGCGTCGGGAAACGCAGGGCGATTCCCGGTCAACGTAGGCGCGGGCCTGCGGACGGCGAGCTATGAGTGGCTCGCAACCAGGCCCAGGTTGACTGCGAGTTGTGTTCCACGCGCGCCTCAAAGAGCTGTCAGCAAAGAAGACGGGGGGCCCCATAGGGTCAGTGCCTGCTAGGGTTGCGGAATTTATTCGAAAGAGTCACTGCGGCCATGGCACGCAAAGGAAGCACGCACAAGAAGGATCACGGGTGGGTTTCAGTCAGTAAGAGTCTGACACTTCCTTCCGCTCCGCCCAGAGCGGTAGAAGTGATTTGATGATTACACATACACAAGATAAAAATTAAAAAAGGTGAACGATTGGAATCACTGTCAATTGTATTTGTCCACTCGGAAAAAGGTTTGATTTTAGGTATTGTTTTATAAAGGGAATGTGAGATAGGTAATTCAGCGATCAAATTCCAATGTTATAAATATATCTTAATAAAAGTTAAAGGTTAAACCGCGTCTAGCTATATAATGTCACCACAACTCATGTAACAGTCGGAGTGATGTATGTTTGAAACTGGAGCTATGACCGCTAGTTCGCGGGTAACATGTCAGGTAGCGACACCACAGTCGTGCATTCACGCATGTTTAGAATATATTATCTAACTGGAGTTGCTGAGCGCTTGAGACGTCTCCCCTTGTAACTTTTAGAAAACTGTGGTTTGACTCTGTAGCTAGTCAAAGACTAGGAAAAGGCAGAATACTAAGTCAGCCGAGCTACGTCATAAAGGATGATTAAAGGACAGAGATAATACTGATACCGTATCACGAACTGACAATGCCATCATGAAAATATGCCGTCGTAAAAAATTACAGAGATAGTGGGATCGTCTGTTCGTCTTATATACATAGCGCCGTCACTCTCTCGTACCAGAAACGTGGTAGTTTTAAGACTTCTTACGTTTATTCTCAATAATGAATCTATGTTTGACCAACTGTCAAATTAGCTACTATCAGTAGCTGAAACGTCATATTTGCGTTACAAAAACTCTAGATACCATACATAGGTATTTCAATCTTTACTATTGATCCATCTTTGGGAGAGCTTTGCGCTTATCATAAATTAGTAGAGCAATATAAAAGATCTGTAGAGCTTTTCAGTAATATTGTGACCGTTAACTTTAGATTGTTTAAAATACTGTCAAATATTAGCTATCTCTCGAAAATGTTGAATCGGTGAAAAGAAAGATTGAATAATTCCACAAAAAAACTGGACCAGTGCGAGTCAGACTCACGTACCGATTTTATACTTGGAAAAAATACCCACGGAAGTTTATGTACTATAAAGCAAAATATAACGTAAAGGACAAACTTAACTTTGTATTTGAACAAAATATTCTCCCATACATCAATGTACGTCACGGTCAATAAAATTCAACCGAAAATATAAGTTTGTAATCGCAAAAAAAAAAGAGGAAACTACAAACTCCCAATTTTCAGACTGTTTCCGGTATTTGTACTGTAAGATCTATCTTCTTGTCAAAGGACATTATTCGGTGACAAGAATTTACTTTGTTCTAAATAATGCATTTATTTGATTGAAACTAAATTAAAACCACAGATACTTCTGAGAATTGTGAAAAATCTAAAACGCTTTGGGATGTTGAGGATAAGACATTTTCTAATAGAGTAATTATAAAATTACTCTATTAGAAAATGTCATTACAATAGAATATCAAAGCGTCAACTGTCAATTCATGGACTGCCTGTTTCGAAGTTGCTCGTTTCATACAGTGCTTTTAATTGCTTATTTGTATTAGTAACTAAACTCATAGATCAAGCGCTAAGAGTGCTGAGTTTTATAATTACGTTGTACACTTAAGAGCTCGATTCAAACTAGATGGCGACTCTAAAGTGCGCACCGCTGCGCACAAGACTTTGTCTGTATGAGCTACAAAACCCTTTGCTTATTAAAAACGTCAAATTGAACCAATAATAATGACGACGCGGAATAAGACCGAGGAGAATTACTTTTTAAAATGCTTTCAAAGTTATCAAGTGTCCATTCAATTGTAATAATTGAAATGTAAATTATATAAAAAAAAAACTAGTAATTACGATGTAGGTTTCGTAAATGTTGATTCATGGGCCATTTTTACCACGCCTTCTCATAGTTCTAGGTCAACGAAAGGCACCCTATAAATTTTGATTCCCTTGAGAATGTCGAAGTTTCAGCGGCATAAACTACTTTATCTCTCGTTAACTTAGAAGTTTGATTTTTTCACTGCTTCAAGGGTATGTAGACCTGGGTATGGTTTTAATTTAAACTCCCTACATCCACGCGTTTTCCAGATAAAGGGCCGTATAAGGGTTCCGTACCTCAAAAGGAAAGAACGGAACCCTGCGAATTTTTGACCAAAAAGTCAACAAACACAATCAAGCAGCCGACTTCTTCCTTTTTCCTAAACTTAAATTACCACTTCGTTGCACCCATTTTCGTTTGGTAGAAGACATAAATGAGAATTCTCGGCGAGAACTGAACTCAAATCCGGAAAAATCTTTTTGATGTTTGGATTATTCGATGGCGTAAGTGTATCGTTTCTGAAGGAGCATACTTTGAAGGTGATAAAATAAAGTTCGATGAATAACTAACATTTTGTGTATTATTGATCTTTTCCCGGTACTTTCTTGACAGAGTATAGTATATAGTTAGTCATAATAGGTTTATTTTAGTTATTAGTTCTTTGAATTGTAGCTTTTTTACTCCGTATGGATCCATTTTGAAAAAGATCGCTTGTGTGAAATGTGTCGCAGTAGGTATGACAAACAAACTAAAATTGGGTTGAAGCAGTGTATTCTCATCTAAACTAGTTCACCCAAAACGGGAAACTACAGTGTAGATACCTATTAATTAGCAGATTTCTTTCGACAAAAAATATTGTGACATTTTTAATAATATTACTCGCGATTGACCACCATCGCACTTGATGGAAAGTCGTCGACGATGGATCATGATTGCCAAGAAGTGACCTATTTACTCCTGACTTATAGGTTTTATAATAATAATGTTCTAGTCATATGCCCTTAATTAAAAATACAAATTACAGTCTATGAACTTAGAAATTCGAGCACAAAGAAAACTTTATTCGTACTTTAATCATACGTAGCCGAAAATTACAGTTCAAGAGAACTCATTAACTGGTAAACATTAGTACTTCGGGCAACAAAATTAAGTACCTTAATAGAAACAAATTAAATTATTCGTGCTACGTTTGTTAACTTAGTAACAGGTAGCTGACGAATATTAGAATTCAATTTGTTGCTTAAGTAGTTGTGACTAGATTTTTTGTTGATAGACAGTTTATGAAGATACTGATGTGTAAGAATTAAAAATAGAAAAATATGAACAATCTTTTGCTTTAATTAATTAATTGAAATACAATAAATCAAACGATAGTTATAAATACAAATTATTTAAAAAAATATTTTTATTTTTGGTTGCATTTTCGTTTTTGAATACCGTCTTCCGAAATTAAAATTACTTTGTAATTTTAGTTTTTTTTTGTGTAGAAGTCGGCTGTATTTTAATGTGAAAAGTTATTTTTATTTTTCACTTTTTAGGGGTAATCCCACACCCATTTCATAAATAAATAAAGTGACATAATCAAATGAAAGTTCTCAATTCTTTTTAGGGTTTAAATATATGTAATCGCTTACATGGCGCTTCAGTCCACCAATGGCAAACCAACAGCCCGGATGACGTGGTGACAGATTTTTGACATGGACACCTTGGTCACAGAACGGCGCGGCAATCAGCCGACCTGGGACGAATAAGAAAAACCGAAAGTAGATTTTTAACTATCGTAGAAACAAAAGAAAAGTGAAAAAGTGTGGAAATACATGGTGCCCGGCGACAACACAAGGGGTCCATCACAAGCGTGTTCGCGCATGCGACTGTAACAGACAAAGAAAGATATGAATTCTTTGACATTGATATAAAACAAGCCCACATATCACAAAAAAAAAAGAAATCAATCAAAAAATAATCTAAACAAACATCAAAACTTCATCCACTTTCAGGCTCGCTCGCGTTCAAATAATATGCTGACAGTACATATGTGAGTTCACAATATTTTCTCCAGAGACGACGTGACGAAGTGGACAGATATATAGATAGATGCGCGTGAATAATGAACCCATTCACGGTCTATGAAGGTCGACATAAATACACTGAACAAAGACTGTGCCAACGATATGAAAAAAAACTACGTATCTTTAGAAAAATAGGACCAATTCAATAAAATCGAGTGTAAACAAACATTTACCTCGTTTAAAGTACAAAATGTCATCCACTTTCAGGCTTGCTCGCGTGCAAATATGCAGACAGTATGTGAGTCCACACTTATTCTTATTTTGTGGGCAGAAGCAGGACATCGTGTCCTAAGAACTGTCCGGTCACGTTGCATACACCCAGCGAATGAAATCAAAAGTATTTCTGTAACTCGAAATATATTAGGATTGAGACCACATGAAATGGTACATTAGATGTATATTAGTAGTATTTTTGCATTTAATGGTTATTATTTTTAGGGACACATTTATTTATTCCAAAAAATGTGGATGTGTTCCATAAATGGATTTTCAGTGGCATAAAACCTATTTGTTATTACAAAAAAAAATATTATACACTAATGTGAAATATTATTATGCACCCCTGTGTTATAGTTCGATTTATGGCCCTAAGAATAATGTAATAAGGCTCACTTTACGAGCAAGTGTGTTGAAAAGAAAAAATCTCAGGTGAAACAGGAATAGCCGTGCTATTCTGAAAAGTTTTTTAGCACGGCAGCTCAGTAGTCACAAATAAATTAAAATAACATGCACGAGAAATTAACGTAGAGCTTAATAACTTACTTAAATCTTGATATAGTGAAAGAAAATAATTATAATATAATAATAGGTAATAAAGCGCACGCATTCCGTGTAATAAGAGCAGGTTGCTTCCGTTTTCATTAAAATTTCAGCCGCAATCAAGGTTTCACTTGTTAATCTCGACTGATTAATTAAAATATAATCAAAATTCCTACGATGCTCATTATTATTGTATATTATACGTATAATATTACCAACGTCAATTAATTTGACTATGGCAGGTTATTTTATTTATTTATTTAACAATTTATGTACACACATTTAGTAAAAAGATAAGAAGAAGGAACCAAATATATAAGTACAAAGGTGATGCTTATTTCTATAGAGATCTATTCCAGGTTATGTTGCTTTCTCTGAAAATCGATCGATTTTGTAATGTCATTCATAAAACGTTTAAGATACATGTATAAACCATGCCATCCACCTTATGTAAAAACTTTCAATGCTACTTATTCTGGTGGGTATGCAATCACCGCCCAGAGGACACAGTCAAGCATACATTGGAGGTCTGCCCTACTTAGGCGGAACAACGCCGTGTCCTCGTCGAAGTGGTCGGCAGCGGCGACCTCTCGCTTCATAGTCCGGAGCAAGGAGGCATGGGAAGCGGTCACCTCCTTCTGCAAAGCATTTATGCTAGCGAAGGAGAAACCTCACGCCCCAGCCGCCACAACAGAAGTCAGCCTGGGCGTCGGGAGTCAAAAAGCAATTCCCGGCCACGCCAGGCGCGGGCCTGCGGTTGGCGAGCTATTACTGGTTCGCCATTCTATAACAACCAGGCCCGAGTAGACGACGCGTAGTGTTCCACGCGCGCCTCAAATAGATGACAGCAAAGAATAAAGGGCCCCATAAGGTCAGTGCATGCTAGGATTACGGAATTTGTTCGAAAAGTCACCGCGGCTCTGGAAAGCAAAGGGCATTAGGACCAACACGGGTAAGTATTAGTCAATAAGAGTCTGACATTCCAATCTGCTCAGCTCCAGAGCGGAAGAAAATAAATGCAATTTTAAGTTCAGAACCTTTCACGACTTGATAGAGTATGTATTCTGCGAGTAATGTGCCTTATCTACTGCCACTTAAGTTTATAATACTTACACGCAAAAATTACACAAAATATTTAATCACAATAATGAATTATGATTTTGTGTGGTAAATAAATTAGAATGCGTAAATTAAGTTTTAACAAATCTTCAGTATTGGCTAGAATGCCAGCACGAAATCACTTGACTCACGTAACACGTTATCACCAAAGGAAAGTTTTGTTTATTTCTATTTTCAAACACTAAAGGGCCATTCGGAAGTCGATAACTAATTTTAACGTAAGTATTATGTTTGTATCATTTTGTATCATTATGTGTTGTATCAATTTAGACGAATATTAAAGTCATTAATTAAAATTATATCATTTTCGGAAACTTTTAGAATCGTCAAGAAATCTGTCAGTTAAGCAGAGCGTTAGCTGACGAAGTGTCTATTACAATTGAATTAGGTAGATAAAATTGTGAACTCAGATTAAGAACTTGCCTTTCAAGAAGAATGTTTGCACTGTCTTTCCCAACTTAAATTCACTTAATTTTTGTGGGGTGATCCATCTACATCAAAAACTTAATTAAACGCTTTGAAATTGACCCAGGAAAGAGATCGATATCTCGTGTGGAAATTCGTTACGGGTATTTCCCATCGACAATATATTTTTCCTCGTTTATATGCCATCATAAGTGTCGACATAATTATTAACGTTTAACTTAACAACTTAAGTCGCCAAACCAACATATTATGATTTATATACTTGTTGCGACTGTTCGAATACAGTATCTTTGCAATGTAAGTACGTAAAACATCCACTAAGTTCATAAGTACACACAGGTACACTTTAGTGTTAAGCCTGCCTCTTTATAGAGCATTATAATGCTTTTGATGACATATCCGTCTTTCTTACAACTTATTTTAACCTGCTTTGTTCAAAAGTAATACTCAATGTTTAAAGATCATCCTTTATTCCCATTTTACGATATTCAGGAGAAGATCGGATAAAAGCGTTTGTGAAAGTTCTCCGAGAATTTACAGTGCTTCGAGCTCAAAGTGAAAATACGAACAAACTGGAAAACACTGCATTTCGCGCGCAAGCTAATTGCGAATTCATAGAAATCTTAAAACACCTGATTGTGTTTATTTTTTTAAATCTCTCCCATAATCCGGATGAGGCGTGAAACACGTCCCATTTAATAATTCCATTCCATAATGAAATTCTGAAACCCTGCCATTTTTGCTATTTTAATTTTTCAATATTCATATTTAGTTTATTGATACATATTTTTATTGGTTTGCAGACGATATATTGAATGTTTAATTTTTAGGAGGCAGCGGCAGTGTCGCATGATCGCGTTTCATTAACTCGCGCGTGAACGAACTTCGTCACTTTGATTCAAGTTTATTAAATTAGTATTTACATCATTATTTTGTGACAAAAATATTTATAAGTGAAAAGCTTTTTTTTATGAGAAAAGTCTTTACCTAATGCTATGTGAGGGCTCGACATTTGTGGGACTCTTAAACAAATCGAAAAACCAAACAAACTCGAATCAGGATCCGGATGGTCAGTGAAGGCAAAATAATGTGTAAATTAATTGGTAAGATACTGTAATGGAGAAACTGATTGTGTCAAAGCACAATCTTCTAAGTCTATCCTTAACTCTCCGTACCTAACTGTGGCTACACCACAAAATTTCTCCGAACGAGAAAATCCGTCCCTTTTATAAAAATAACATTTCATACACCGATGTCCTTGCCCTTCTTTAAGGTTGTAAAACGATATCCGCTTTTTATAACAAGACTTAAAAGTAATCCTGAGGAAAATATTCAGTGCAGACTACGCAGGTAATAACTCTGTAGCGGGCGCGGCGGAAATTAGAAGAGTCTGCAATATCCCGGGCCTTCACCTATAAAATAAAATAAAATGTTAACTTCTTCTGCTTGCTAATACCACTACTAAGGCTATTGGATCTGCTGCGTCGTGCGTCCTTGTGTAATTTGCTAGTTTATTTTGTACTCAGTTCTCTTGTTAGCCAATCTTTCTATACTTAAGTATAAATAAAAAAGGATGTTTTGTTTTTTGGAAGGAGGCTGGAGCTCGTGATTAAGTAATAAGGGAGGCTCAAACAATATTTTCCGATACAATGCCGGCTGAAAATTCGACATTGCATAAAATGTCTAGGTAAAATCGATATATAAAATAAAACCGTATACTCGTCTGCACATTGATTAAAAATACATAAACACAAAAATACAAGTTTTGTCTGTTTGTCTGTGTGTTTTCGAGGCATCACGCAAGAACCACTGATTGGATTCATAAACTAGATACTTGTTCATATTAAGTGATATCCCGAGTTTTATTTAACGTTTATTTCGTCAAAATCGATTCACAATATCAAGAAATATTGAATTTCTTCACTTATTTTCTAAGCGTCGTGCAGATTGAATCCTGCACGCATCATGTAAAAAGGACAAAATCAATATTAACAACTTTTATCCTTAGCCTACCACTATCGTGCATACTTTTCATATAATATCCTACTTATAATCATAAAATTCTCCGACGTGCCCACATCGGAGAATTTCGTAATTTCACGATATTTCTATAACATACAATTGTCAGTGAAAGTTAAAGAAAATTGTTTATATTTGGTCTACTGCTACAGAATCAACTTGATTAGTCAAGTTTTTCGGCATTTTAAAATAAAGAAGTAGATGCAGTCAGTGCTCTGAATTACCCTATTTCCGTAATATTCTTAATTCTAAGCGGGGTCAGGTTATGCAAGGTATTCACTGAACGTACATTTTATCTATGTGGTACTTTTTATTCATACTGACATCCACGCGAACGAAGTCACGGCCACAGTACAAGCCTACTTAATATTTTCATAAGAATTGGTGATCAATTTAATTCACATTGTTGACAGATAAAATACATTTTGTAATAGGCCAAAACATCTTTCATTAGCTGACCGTTTCAATGATAGACAAACAAATATACCGTAGACTGATTGTATCTACTCAAAGAACTAGTAACCCCTACGATGTGTCCATTGAGGTACAATGACAATTCTAGTTCGTTTCGTTTCGTTTGCCTTTGAGCAAAACGAACGGTAGCAAAAAAGTGGACGGAATAAAATCGAAATGTATTGGCAGTCGGCATCAGTCAAAGTCAAAAAGCAATACTCACGATGCTACAGCTCTTTGGGATTAAAGATTTGAATTAAGGCACGAATAAATTGTTGAGTCTCGAACTCTTCGAGATTGTGGATTTTTATTTATTTATTAATACTGTACGCATAAAGGCAGAATTAATCCTCGCACCATTTCCTACGCATTTCCTACCAGAGAACCTTAGGGAGGTGCGATTTCATATTATATTTTCCCTTAAGTATTTGGTTTCTTTACATAGATTATATTTTTAAGGATAGGTTAAATCATCAAATGATGTCTTGCACTACGGGTGGAGCAGAAGGGAGTGTCATACTCTTACTGACTAAAACCTATCCGTGTTCCTCCAAATACCTTTTGCGTTCCAGGGTGACTGTACGAACAAATTCCCCAACCCTCGCAGATATACATACTTACAAGTGCATTGATATCTGCGTTGCCATTGACAAAAACCAATCCTTCAAATCCTGCTCTGTCGATTCTGCCAACTTCTGGCGAATGTGTTTCGCCTTTGCTGACCACCTGGTAGCACCGTCATTGTAATATATAAACCTAAGTCTTAAACTTGTATTTACTAAAATAACTATCAATATCTTCACTCAATCCACACTTTCACATCAATTTCTTAGCATATTTACTTTGCCAAAGGAAGTGACTCAGGAACTAGTATACTTGGTGCATCGTCCTCACATATATGAAGTTTTTTTTTATACCTAATATTGTAAAACAATTTATTTGAAAAGAGTAACTATGGAGTTTCTTGTCCGTTCTACTCCATAAGAATCTACCTTTGCGAATGAACGCTAGAGTCATTTTATTATGATAACTTTTAATGATGACGTTCAAAAGTGCCTTTTAATGGCCTAATTGAAATAAACGTTTTGACTTTGACTTTGTATAATAGAAACTGGAAATCAAAGTTGAATAAAAAGAAAATATTTTACTGTTTTCATCCGTTTTGTATTTCAGACAAGCGCGTTTTAAATGTATTATAGAACTGAGATTACTAATTGTCTGTGACGTCACTAACAAGTCACGCCGTAAACAATTTGCGCCATCTAGTACCATCGAGGTTTTACGTAACAAGGATATTCTCTATTTTACCACCGCTTTTTTCACACATCTAATCATTTGAGTAACAACTTTCAAGTAAGTGTTGATTAGACCTCGCAGTGTGGGATATTTACCTCACTAAAACCACCATGGTGAACACCATCAGCACATGGAAGGGGCCCCGGTACCTCTTAAAAAAACACTCCGAAAACTCTGTGCAATGCCTGTTACGATACATCCTTAAAGAGACTGTAAAAAGGTCTCCACAGAGCATCGCTGTATTTTTTATTTATTTACGAAAAGTTACAGAGAAAGAAATACACGTATGTATCTTCTGCCAAACTACTGAACGGTTTGTCAGCAGTGTTCTCGCGGGTACAGCTGTCATCTAAGCACTTATTGGCTACTTAATACTAAAGTTACACATAGACGCAAAGTCGAAACAAAAACTGTAAGGCATAGGTACACACTAAATATCTAATGACGGGGAATACGGTAGCACGTGATCACTGTACCACCGTCTTTCCCAGGATCACTCGGTTGACGGAACGAGTCCCCACTCTGACCGCCCGCGACCCGGAGTCCAACCTGCTTTGACGCAGGCAGGCCCATCGGCGTTTTAGGCATCGAGGCAGTTGCCTCATCACGAGATCAGCCCTCACGATCCCGCTCGGTGTCCTCCTTCTGGACCATCACGGGCTCACAAAAAGAGGCCATTGCTTTCCAGTTCTCCTTATAGCATAGCCCTCACTACTGCTGATAGTCTCGTCCAATCCTTGCGATGAGGACCCGTCGCTTTGAAGTCCAATTCTATACAGGTACTTACCGAAGCAACCGTGCCCGGTCAGCACCTGAGTTAGCCTGAAGGAGACTCGCAGCTATCCTGCCCAAGTTGTAAGAGGGGACTCTTCGAAGTACGGCAGGATGGCTTCGACAACGCGCTTACGCGAAAATTGCTGCTGCTGTAGCCGCTCACGCCACTGTTCGAGGGTGTGTCGCCGTGCATGCCGTCTTAGCCTTACTATAGCAATTTCTGGCACACCATTGCGTCTTTGGCGCATCGCGCGAATCCAGTTATAAACCCTTGCATCCATATCCGGGATGTACAACGGTGGAAATCGTGGCAGGAGTGTTGCCGCCTCAAAGGATACCGTTCGGTATCCACGTGTGGTGCGAATGGCCATTTTCCGCTGCAGGCTGTTTATTTTAGTCCTACAGTGTCGAAGATCTGACAGTCTGTTTGAACAAACAGGCCTATTGCCTAGCCTGCATGCTATTGTAACCTAAACTATGTAACGTAAAATAAATGTTATTTTTCTGGTAGTTATCAACTCCTAAAAAATACCATATAACCGTGTTTCAAAACATAAATGGCTAAACCTGCATCAGCAAAAAAAGTTCATTGGCGCCGAATATTTCCACACACCTAAAACAGACATTGGACACTTTCCACCACACTGAACGATAAATCCCGTGAAAGTGAATTACATTGTTTGTCTACAAAAGTTATTTTGAAACTGTCACCCACAGTGCGCGATGTTGATACATGCTCCACTGGGCTGAGAATGAATCACGATTACCGACGATCATTGCATAGTTAACATTTTTAAGTACGGTAACTTTGCAACTCGGAGATAAAACTTTAGTGGCTACAAAAAAGTCTACGCGTTTTTTTTAAATAAATCTGGTGGCATGGCAATGTCCCAGCCAAAACTAGACAACGGAAGCGCAGGGCACTACCTACCTTTTCTCAAAGCTTTTCGTCGTATTTTTGTACCTTTCGCTTCGGTACCCTACCACAGTAAAAATATGGAACAGTATGGAAACTAAGCCCATTTGTTGACATAATTACCTACGCTCCAGTAGAGAGTTAGGGTTGTCACTTTTAATGTTTGTAATAAGTGTTTTATTGGAACGAAGTTCTTTAACACGGCTTGCGGTAGGAGTTGACTGGGAGAAATACTCACGCGAAAATGCGGTAGTGCATGTTATTCCATGCGACTTTCTTCTTTGGTCAAAATGTAAATAAATCCATTGTAAAAAAAATATATATATATATATTTACAAACTGAATATTGTTTATCATTTCTATTCCATTTCAATTATAATATCTGCCCTATTTGATGAAGTATTTCTGTAAGTATGTTGAAAAATTATTGTTACTTATTTTCTGAAGTAAGTAAGTTCCTATGTGTATGTTTCGAAGGGTAGATTTCCTTTGCCAAGACTAGAATATAATGTTGTCGTCAAATTATAGTCATTTATTTTTTCATACTCATATGAATTCATTTATTCTATATGTTATATAAATTCTAATACAATATAAATTATAATTAGTACTCGGTATAAGGATTTAATACTAGTATTAAAAATCCCACGAGCACTATCTAGAGAGCGTAAGCGAAAAGTCATAGCCATTATAATAGCGTAGGTATTATCTATAAACACGGCACCCGCCACTGAGAGCGCCGCGAAGGTCCCTTAGGGGCCTCGTAAATGTGCGGGTCTGTGTGACTGTGCCGTTTCGATCGTTTGTTCGTAGTTTCTGTACTGTTCCATATTTCTACTGTGACCCTACTGTCTGGATAGTGCTAGAAACTCCATATTCTCAGTTACTTTTAATAATAAGTTACCAAATGTCTGTTGTCAATCTTCCACTTGTCCACCACATAGCTTTCTTCAATAGAAAAGGCATTTACAGCTTGTTATTTACATCGAAGGTTTTTAATTCGTAAATATGAGAGTCGAATAGAGTACATTTTCATCAAAAAGACTTCGAATATAGTAGGAGTATTGTTTATATCAGAGACCTAAAACCTGGCATTACATTAATGATTACAAACTGAAAAAACGTGTCGCACTGACGCCGAGTAGCATGGGACAAGTGCAGAAACGTGGAAATTCGGAAAAAAAAAATGTTATACAAAAATTATTATTAATTGTTAATAGTGAATCTCTGAGGGAAGGCAACCAAAAAATGGCTGTTTTTCATGCTTGTTACTATCATAAACCCACAAATAACCTCATCAAAATTGTTTACTGTATGCCAAATCAGATTGGAATTACAGATTTATATTCCCCGCGGTCTGAACTACGAATAATAACATTCCAACAATTCCCGAAGGTGTCGTTAGCACGGACGAAGGTATTGTCAAAGGATAGACAGAATAACATTTATATTATTATATCATCGTCTGATTGTGTCTAGTGCCCAATCTGAAATGATATCAAAAGCTTGTTAATCATTGTTAGTCTGCTTTGCCTTTGTCCAACTTGCAAACATAATAACTGCACCAATATTACTTGCAAAGTTAGGTCTACCTAACCTTTTCCCAACTACATTGGGGTCGGCTTCCAATCATACCGGATTCAGCTGAATACCAGTATTTAACGTGGAGCGGCTGCTTACCAGACCTCCACAACCCATTAACTGGGGAACACGGTACTTCTTGGCAAGACTGGTGTCAGATTTTCTGGCTTCTGACAATCCGTAACGACTGCCAAAGATCTACAAATGACAGCCGGGACCAACGGCTTAACGTGCTTTCCGAGGCACGGACCACGGAGGAAACTCGGTATGTTAAGATGGTCACCCATCCACAGACCAACCTTGGCAAGCGTTGCTTAACCATAAATATCGACCTGTGCGGCTGTTATTCTTTAGCCACAAGCTCCTCATGTATGTTTTTAAAAATCACAACAGATACACCCCTACTTAAAAAATATTTTTTGCCCATCTCTAAAAATACATAGTTTCATCATATTTAATATATGTAGTTTGAACACTGTTTTAATCGTTAAAATGGTAACATATTTCACCCTCGTGATAATGTATGTAAGTATCTCCAATCACCTTAATATGTACCTATTCTGTTAAATCGAGCTGAAAGCCCAAGTTTTCACAGAAACGCAAAATTTTATCGGTTATAGCGATCGTCGAAATTACAAAAGTAATTTTGTGAAATTTTAATAGCGCATGTCAATCCCATACATTTTTGTTAAAGTCCCAAGTTGTAGTGGTTTTGGACTTCTTAAAAAATTGTGTGGCTAGTTTTTTATGATTGTACAGATTGAACGTATAATATTTATTTATAGTTAAACACGCCATGTCTAAGGATTTCTCTTACTAAAAAATGACGCAATTCCATTCAAGGAGTTCAATTTAGGAGATGAATTACCAAAAATACTACCTCAGTGCTCAGTTTCATAAGAGATTCTTTTTTTATTTTTTTTTATTTTAATGCATACTTTTAAAGTCAACCAACGGATCGTTCTGTGCATTGTCTGTCAGTGATTTTCAGAAGATAAATTAGGTAATGAAAAGTATGAATACTAAGGAAAGCATGTACGCTACGACGCAAAGGAAGGAAACGATATTATTTTGTTTGCATAGCTGAAATGTTTTTTATAGATGATGTAAACATATTGCTTTGTGATATAGCACAGTCGCTAAACATGCAATACCGTCACAAATGATTCAGTAATTAAATCAACTTTCAAGTGTGCACTACTCCAGTAGTGTCTATTTTTATTTTAACAAGTAAGTCAACCGGTTAACGTTAAATGAATTATTTGGAAGTATCAGTTTTAATATGTTGTGTGTCTGGTAAGTAAAATTTTTATTTATTTAATTGATATTGAGTCACTAAGAAAATGTACTTGTCATTAGATTTCTTAAGGTTACATATATATATAAAACAAAAATTAATGCTGAAAAATGTAAGCTAAAACCCACAAAATATTTTCGCTTTTTTAACGCGTACGAGCAGATGTCTCTAATTAGGCATCTGCACGTATGCGGTCAGCCTTCAAGTTTCCAGATTTGGAATTCCGTGAGACTAGCGTAGACTTTCGATATTCAGAAGAACAGAAAATCATTTAATTTCATTCGGCAATTAAATAAACGTGTATGCCTACTGCCTAGTGTGTTTTATGTAAGGCAAGAATTTCCGAATTCCTTATCGAGAAACCTTACCTATGCGACCGACTTAAAACAGAATTATCCTTGTGTGACAACTATTCACAGGTAAATAATCTTTCATTAATTTTTCAATTTTATATTTTTACTTTTGAATATTTTGTATTGCAGCAGCGGGGATCTCCGTTGCAGTGGGGCTTTCCCGTTACACGACGTACTCAGCACTCAACAATATTCTCTTCACTCATATTCCAGAATCGGCAGGTATGCTTATAAACAACAAATCACTTCACAGCAACACGACAAGTTTTTTTTTTTTTTTTGAACTCCATCAAATGACTCCTTCTGCTCTGGCCGGAGTGGAAGAGAGTGGCAGACTCTTATTGCTCCTCCCATAGTGGAAGAAGTCATAATATGATGATTTACCATCCATAAAAAAACCGGACATGTGCGAATTCGGACTCGCGCACCGTGGGTTCCAAATGTTCAAGACGAGTCTTGATTTTTTCGAGTATACCTATGGAACTTCATAAACTATAAAAGCAAAACATAACACGAATTGTACGATAAACTTAACTTTGTTTTGGGCCAAGTGTTCTCCCATACATCAATGTACATTCATCACGGTCAATTCTTCAGCCAAAAATATAAGTTTGTAATCGCAAACATGATTTTTTATTAGATAAAACTACAAATTCCTGTGTGTTAACGTGTACTATAAAATCTATATTTTGGCATAAAAGGTCGTCTTTCATCTTTTTACTGAAAGTAAGAGTTTAGAAGTTTGGTTTTTTCACACACACTTTCAGCTTCAAAGGTCTGTAGAACTGAGTATATGGTCTAATTTCAACTCGATACCTCTACGGGTTCCCGAGATAAAGGGCCTTGACAGACGACGGATAGACAGACGGACGGACAAAAAAGTGATCCTATAAGGGTTTCGTTTTTCCCTTTTGAGATACGGAACCCTAAAGATTAATTTCCTAACTCGATGCGAACTCGATTGTGCCCCATATTCCTCATTTTTCACTTTACCTCAAGTCATGAAACTGCTGTTATAGCTTTTTATTTATTGACCTTAATCGAGAGTAGGTCCTTGCTTGGAATATGGGCATCAACCTCACTAGGTATAATTGATAGCTTTAGCTTGTACCTAATTGAAGTCGCGAGCAGAAGCTAGTGTATGATAATAATAATTTTTACACCTATTTTGGGGTTTCAATACAGATGCTTGAGAAATCACCCGCCGAAACAGGCGGTCAATTTCACTAGCTTCCTGCAAAGACTGTTACTGTATTGAACATATCATGCTCAACAAGTGTCTAACTGTTTCAGATGATGTTCATAGCGAATATTACTTCGGTAAATGTCTAACTGAATACAAAATACTGATTATACAAGATCATTTGAATTATGAAGATATTAAAGGACAAATGATAATACGGGTAAGCAAATGGCAAAGTCGCTGTGTGCCTCTGTCTGTTCCTGCTTACCCACGAAATAAAACTTGATACGTTTTCATTTCACTAACAAAACTATATACCTACATATTTGATATTTATTAGTTAATTATATATGTTTTTTTATATTATTATGACTAATTAGTATTATTTATAACGATTATACACTGACAGCCCTAAATCTATTTCCTATCGTTCAGTTCATCCAAAGGTTGCCTGTAAGAGACTGCATTATATGCGATAAGACCGCCCATTGTGCACTTGTTTTTATAAATGTTTTTCCTATTCTTTTTATAAGGTGTACAATAAAGTATATAATAAATAAAAAGAGCGAAAATTTCATGTGTGCAAAATTTCAAAAGAATCGGTCTATCTATCTATCGGTCTATGTAATACGGACAGACAGAAAACCTAGTGATCCTATAAAGGTTCGGGTCGGAACCCGGATGTTCGGAACCCAAAGCCTAGTAAGGGTAGTCAATTAATTTTAAATGGTAAATCACTGATTGACACACGGTGATTCGTAACTTTGTAGGCATTTTTAATACCCATAACCATCCCAAACTACAGATTCGTAACCCAAAAATTTCGCAATTACAAGTGTCTCTTGTTATTTTACTTCAGAACACTAAAAAACCGGTTTTCATGTCGTGTTTCCTCGCTGTTAAAGTTTAGCTGCTGTTTTTACCATAATTTAGAGCATTATTATTATTTCTTATTCCAGGGGTACCTCGATATAAACGGCAGCTACGTACCAAACTGCGTGTACATAAAGGCTACTTCCCCCCATGGAGACATGGTTAGATATAACGCGTACAAATTCACTGTCTGCTTTATACGCATCGTCCACAATTCCAAAGGAAAAATCCATACTTATTATTATTACGAATGGTTTATCCCAGTAGAAATGCAACAGGGTATTGGTTGGGATTTATATTTCTATTTAGCTGAATAAATACAGAATATTTTTATATCTTGTATAAATATAAATCATTTGGCCTAGCCTTCTTCCAACTATATTATGTTAAACCGGATGCAGCTAAGAACCAGTATTTAACATGGAGCGACTGATTATCAGACCTGCATAACCCGATAACTGGGACACTTGATACACCTTGATAAGACTGGTGTCAGAAATTTTGACTATCCCAAACGACTGTCGAAGATCATTAAATGATAGCCGGGACTAATGGCTTAATGTTATTTCCAAGGCACGAAAGAGTACCACTAAGTAATAAATGGTCACCAACACTTAGCCACGAGCCTCTCCGTACAAGAATATATATATATATATATAGGTGATTATTTAGGTGGTGCATTTGATTGTGGACGGCAAATTTAGAAACGGCTTGAATAAAATAAGAATGAAACATGTAACGGTGACAGGTGATATAGCCAAAAAGACGAATTTTGGGACGAAGACATAGGTTATAAATAAACAGTATAAAACCAAGTCAAAAACAGACAGCTAATTCATTAATAGAAATAGCGATAAAAGAGAAAGGTGTAAATATTATGCAACCTTGTGATACCGGAGCGCATCGCTAGTAATATATTAAAGAACACGTGATAGACCAAACCAGTAGCGTTAATTAGGTTGACGTGAAATTATAAGTAAGTGCAATCTTCGTGGATACGATTCAATATTCTAAACAATAAATGGACTCTGAAAGTTGGATTGTAGTTTACTTTACAACAGTAAAAACTTCAGTTTTATAAATATTTTCCAGTAAAGCGACCTTGATGGTTGAGTTAAAATAATTTTTCATCCATTATATCAACTATCACGCCATGAGAAGTACTCGCGTAAGTTTTGAGGCTGAATATGAAATAATCAGCAACCCAGTAGGTAATCCATTAAAACTGTCACTTTTATTTATCATTGAAATTGACACTTCTGTTCTTACTCCTGTCCGATTTAACGATACTCACTGTCAATGCCCATTCAAGATTCAAGTAATTTATTTGTGGAAACATGAATATGTAATGTACCTAATAACTGTATTTGTTTTTTGTGTAATATTATTTCACTTACGAAAAATGAGTTATCAAACTTCCTGAAGGAGGCATTTCGAGATACTTAATTGAAGCCTGTTACTATAGCAATAACATGAAAATCTATCTGGATCTTCTTGAAATAACTTGCAGTTATAAATATGTTAAATTTTTCTGATTATTTTGAAGTCATCAGCGTAGAGTAAAAATTTTTAATGTTTGAAGCAACTATGGATGTCATTTATAAATAAAATAAAAAGAAGAGGACCTAGGATTGAGCCTTGGGGTACGCCAGAAGTAACATTAATCGAAGAGGACTCATAACCGCGTATAGCAACCTTTTGGGTCCTATTTGTCACGTACGATGGGAACCACCGGACAAGATCACCACGTAAGCTATTATACGCAATCTTAGTAAGAAGTAACTCGTGATCCACCTTGTCGAAAGCGTTCCGAAAGTCAATGTATACAGCATCCACTTGCACACGCTGATCCATATTGTTAAACAAGTAATCGGTAACAACTACTTTTGTAGCAATGGATCGTTTTTTTAACCAATCCATGCTGATGTGTCCTTATTGTAGGTATAATACAATATTAGAAACCTAGAGACATTTTTTATATTTATATTTTAATAGATAGATACACCAATAGCATAGACTCAATATAAAAATACTAAAGCAAATCAAAGTTAGCACCACAACAGCTTAGCCAGTCAGTATCAACAGGACACAAACATGTTGCCTCTTCAACAAACTTGAATAAGTATGAAGAAAGTGAATTATGTAGTTTGTTGAATGAAACATAAATCCAAACTGTGATAGCTGGCACCCACTATCAAATATTGATCGAGGCCTCTCCATGCGGATACTTAGAACACCGCAAATTGATTAGAATTAAAGCTTGTTTAGATATATGTAGATACTCAGATCCTAATAGGAGTAAAATTAATTAGGTACACGTGACACGACGAGCTAAATATGGGCTTGATTTATTAGCCAAGTCAATAATCAAAAGCGACAATGTCTTAGCAAACAATAATTAATTTGCAATTAACCTGCTCCCACAGAAACCAGAATTAACAGTTTCATACGTTTCTAGAACTTTCTATAGAAGTTTTTTGGAGAATATGTACTTTTTTAAAACTGTGTTATATAAGGGTTGGTTCGTAATTTTATTACTTTTGACAAATTTTACGAAGTTGTGTACTTTTGTTTTTTTTTTTGGGTGGGTAATCATCATATGACTTCTTCCGCTCTGGTTGGAGCAGAAGGGAGTCTCAGACACTGGCTAAAAACCGGCCCGTGTTCCTCCTAATGCCCTTTGCATTCCAGGGACGCGGGGACTCTTTCAAACAAATTCCACAACACGAAGATATGTACTATATCCCAATAAATTATATTGCAATTAGCTTGCCTCATAGATGAATGAATGAGTATTTTACGTGAAGCGGCTGCCTACCAGACCTCCACAACCCATTAACTGTGGAACGCGGTACTTCTCGGCAAGACTGGTGTCAAATTTTCTGGCTTCTGACAATCCGTAACGACTGCCAAAGATCTCCAAATGACAGCCGGGACCAACGGCTTAACGTGCTTTCCGAGGCACGGAGAAGTCTCGTTATGTTAAGATGGTCAACCATCCACAGACCAGCCTTGGCAAGCGTTGCTTAACCTCGAAGGTCTATCCGTGCGGCTGTTATAATTTAGCCAAGAGTTTCTCAGTAACTAACTACGGATCAAAAAAGGAATGTGGCAACGTAGTTACATAAAATTAATAATTTGCTAAGCATTGGTATGTCGGTCGTACTGTTTGTATTTTGATGAAATGTTTCAGGTAAACAGATGTAACACGCCGCAGACGGTGAACGACCATTCCTCAACTGGATTTATAACACCGTACACAAGTTAACAATGAATTCTTGGTCTGTATCCGTTTTATTAAGTGTAATAACGAAGTACTTTCCTGATAACGAAGTACTTTCTGTAACTTATAAAAGGTATCGGAACTTCTGTAACAAGCTTTTGAAAAAGTTAAAAATTCAGTATGATAAAAATGAATTACAGAAGGCGGGGAAAAATAGTAAACTTGTTTGGAAATTTGTTAAAACTCATACACTTAGTTCAAAAAATCCTGAACCCGCGCTTGATATATTAGAAACAGACACTAACCCATACGAAGCAATCAATAAAGTAAACAACTTTTTTGTTAATGTCGGAAAAAACCTAGCTGAAAAATCGTTAAACTCAAATATTTTCCCACAAAACCTGACCACGAAAGCCTCTACACTAAATTCTTTTGTTCTGTTAGATACGGACGTTAACGAAATAGTCAGAATAATAAATGGATTAAAGGATGTTTGTGCCACGGGGTGGGATGACATACCTAATAACATAATTAAAAGATTTAAATACCTACTTGCTCCTCCTCTAACGCACATTTTTCAACTATGCTTATCTAAAGGCATATTCCCAAAACTGCTAAAAAAGGCTGTGGTTACACCTGTATTCAAATCTGGGGACAAAAACTGTGTGAATAACTACAGACCTATTTCAGTGTTAACAGGTCTCTCAAAAATTTTTGAAAAAATCATTAACAGTAGATTGATAAAATATCTAGAAGATAACAGATTATTATCAGATAGTCAATTTGGTTTTAGGGCCCAAAGATCAACTAGCCAAGCAGTCCACGAATTGACTAACTATATTGCTACAAACCTAGATAATGGTATGCATACAATTGGGATCTTTCTGGACCTTGCCAAGTGCTTCGACACTATATCTTGTAAATTTCTTTTGCACAAGCTTGAAACAATTGGAATAAGAGGAAAACAACTTTTACTATTTTCTGATTACCTCAGCGATCGCCATCAATGTGTAAAAATTGGTCAGTATATTAGCTCTGAACTTAAAAATAGTTGTTATGGTATTCCACAAGGCAGCATTTTGGGCCCCACTTTATTTTTAATCTATATAAATGAACTATGTAGCTTGTCACTCCAAAATGGTGTACTATTGTCATATGCGGATGACACAGCTCTATTGTTTTCAGCTAAATCAAGAGTTGAGGTCTATGAATATGCTCAAAATGGTTTTAACACAGTGTCCAAATGGCTCCATAATAATCTTCTGACATTAAATGCAGATAAAACCAATTACATTTTATTTACAATGAGAAATACTAACATATCGCTTACTAATCTAAACATTCACGCACATAATTGCATGGATGCTAACACTGCATGTTCTTGCCCTACTTTAGCTAAAGCTGACCATGTAAAATGTTTAGGTGTCACCATTGACTCTAATCTAAACTTCCGTAAACATATCGATTTACTGTGTACGAGAGTGCGTAAATTAATTTATGTTTTTAAGAATTTACGGAACCTAGCCGACGATAAACTAATTAAACAGGTCTATTTAGCTTTGTGTCAATCCATTCTTACATATTGCATAACTTCTTGGGGTGGTGCGGCAAAAACCATTTTACTCCATTTAGAGCGTGCTCAAAGAGCAATTCTAAAGGTTGCTACCTCTCGCCCTTACAGATTTCCTACACACGAGCTCTACATAGCATGTAATGTGCTTACTGTGCGGCAGTTATTTATTTTAAACATAGTGCAACACCAGCACACTGCACTTCCTTTTAACCCTATACCTTCAGACAAGAGAAGGAAGGACTTAGTTTGCGTAAAGCCTCAAACTAGACATGTGTTTACTAATCGTTTTTATGTTTTCTTAGGACCTTTTCTATATAATAGGCTTAATAAGATACTAAGCTTCTATAGTGTAAGGTACAAAAAATGTAGCAAAATGTTATCAGAATATTTAGTTATGCTTAATTATACGGATACAGAAAAACTTCTAGAAATTTCGGTATGATGATATTTGATAATTGTTAAAATAGTATAATAAATTCCATAGACTTATTATTAAGTATTTATGTATTTAAGCTTTTTCTCGTTGTTATTTATTGTTTAATTTTAAATTTTACTGACCCTAAATAATTATTTTGTGAAGTGATGGCCTGAAACACAGGTTTAAATAAACCTAGATCGGGCGGGTCTAACCTAACCTAACATTGCAATTCCGAAACATCATTACTTGGATCTTTAATAATAATAATTATGTTAGTTTTAACTTAGTTTTAAGCACTACTATTGTATGGGAAATTTTATTACTTTTGGCTAAATGTACACTTTTTGTAAACGTTTTTATTTAAATAAATTATTATTATTATTATTATTATAATAGGTAAGTGATTTTTCTTTGTCTGTAATCAACGATGAGAATGGATCAAATATAAAATTATTATATTAGAGGAAGTTTGAAAGTGGCACCAGTATGTAGAATGAAGGGGAATCGCTTATCTTGGAATGGTCATGTGAAAAAGGAGGATGAAACGCATCTTACTAAAAGAGGGACGAAACGCGTGGTACTAAGGGAGGAAGAGAGAAGCCAAAGGCAGGATTGCTGAGGAGTGATAAGAAGAGTAGAGAGTCCGTGTTAACGTGATGTACTCATGACATAATGCTAGAAAAAGACGTATTGCGCCAACCAAACTTGGGATCGACACAATACATGGGATTAGAGCAGAAAGATGGTGATAACCATGATAAATATCTACACACTGCTTTTCGGTAGCAGCCATTCTTGTTTCGTCAATCAACGGTGTTAATAACGGAGTTCCACAAGGTTCAGTTCTAGGCTCCGCCTACTGCGAGGGTTACGGAATTCGTTTGAAAGAGTCACCGCGGTCCTGGAAACCGAAGGACTGTAGGAGGAACATGAATAGGTTTTATTCAGTAAGAGTCCGACACTCCCTTCCGATCCGCCCGCGGAAAAAATCATTTGATGATTTCCCACCTTTAAAAAGAAGGCCCTGCCTAAATTTTTAAAATATTAACCCATAATTTACTTATATTGCAGTGGTGAAGGTATCCAGTTATAAAACCGTAACATCACTAAACAGCGTTGTGATCACGAACATTCCTCATAACCCTGGAGGTATTTCAAATTATTTCATAAAAACAGTTTTCAAGGGTATTTAGGGTTCCGTACCTGAAGGTTAACCAACAGAAGCCTATTACTAAACCTCCGCTGGCTGTCCATCCGTCCATCCGTAGTCTGTGGGCTATATCTCAGGAACCATAATAGGTAGACTGTAGAAATTTTCACAGAATGTGTATTTAATAGAAATACACACTGTGCGAAAATCTCAACTGTCTATGTATATAACAACCAATCATAATAATTAAATTAAATTAAAGAGAGCTCTCATAGAAGAAACGTGTTTTTTTTTCGATACGGAGACCTTTGCGCGTGAGTACGACTCTCACTTGGCCGTTTTTCCACTTAAAGTTCTTTCAATCCATCCAAAGATAGGCTGTAGATATCGCTGTCAGCTATGTCTAAGATCGCCATTAAACTCAAAAACTAAGATTTCTTATTAAACAGCTGTATAATTATTTTGGTGGCAGTACAATGAAGAATATTCTACTCTTCTTTACCAGTATTATTCGCTAAAATTATCTCTATGACTATAGTAAATGTCGAAAGATGTCGTAATACTATCTTAATGGGCACATTTTCTATATTCAGGACTAAATACTTATCTTGTAGAGTAACAGCGATGGCACGCTAGCATTTCTGCTGTTATTATCTCTTAATAATATACTAAAGATGCTGTTTTGGATGCTGCTTTTTCTTCAGATAATATCCATAGCGAATACTACTTGGGAAAATGTGGTATATATTGTGGTGGTGGTATATAATTGGGACCTATATTTTTATTTGGTAACATAACTGGTAAAATAAAAAGATACAATATTGTACCTACTGGCTTTTTTCTTCTGTTTTCTTTATTTAATTTTTAATAGCTGGTTTTGTAGATACTTGACAGACGAAAAGACCAGAATAAGGACATAGTACACTTTTCATGGTGACAGTTAACTCTTTTGATGATAAAACCCTAAAACGCAGATGAAACCGCGGACTGAAGCTAGTAATACTAAAATAACAGTTGAGATCGCTCAGCTTAGATAATAGTAAACTCTAATATCGCCGATGTAGTTTTCAAGAACAAAATCTATAAAGCATAAGACTTGCGAATACTGAACTGAGTTTATTTGTTTGTTCACGCCTTAATCTCCGATATTGATGAATTTATGATACAAAGATAGATGGGACCCTAGAGACGCCTATAGGCTACTTTGATGCGAACGAAGTCGAGAGTAAAAGCTAATAAAACAATAAAAACTTAACCGACGAGGAGTCCAATTTAACTTTCGCCTGATTACCGAAGTTATTTGCCCATAAACAAGTTGCGAAGTTAATTTGTACGTCTGTAGTGTTAATGCCATCGGTAATATGATATACCTACTTTTACATTACCCAGATGGTTAAATAGATACTGTATAATACCTAATTCGCGAATATTAGGTAAAGTCATGTAAATAAAATAAATAGATTGAATTAATCAGTGTATGTCATCATCTGCCTAGCCATTTCTCAACTATATTGGGGTCGGCTCCCAGTCAAACCGAATTCAGTTGAATAGCAGTATTTTACGTGGAGCAGTTGCCTACCAGACCTCCACACACCATGAACTGGGTAACACGGTACTTCTTGGCAAGACTGGAGTCAGATTTACTGGCTTCTGACAATCCGTAACGACTCTCGAAGATCTACAAATGACAGCCGGGACCAACGGCTTAGCGTGCTTTCCGAGGCACGGAGGAAACTCGATATGTTAAGATGGTCACCCATCCACAAACGAACCTTGGCAAGCGTTGCTTAACCTTGAAGATCGACCCGTGCGGCTGTTAGTCTTTAGCCACAAGCTCCTCGAATAATCAGTGTATGTGTCACCGGATAATTGTAAAATGCGCAAGATTATAAAATATCTTGAGAAATCTCGATAAATTGTCAATTGAATATTTGGAATACTTTTTACGCATCAGAATGGTATGCGTTTTGGTTTTGGTAGTATATAATCTCTGGAAGTCATTCCCAAAAATTGTCGACGACATGTTGGCGAACAATCAGTGCACGGTTCTACAGTTTATCGAATTTTTTGGCTTAGCCAAATAGCGGAAAATAGGGCTCAAGGATCTTAGGGCTCCTCGATACGGATAGGTTAGGTTCTCATGATGGTAGCTAGAGTGAGTGAGTGAAGCGAGTGAACTTAGTTCCCGTCATGCCATTCATATTTTTTTTTTTTTGTAAACCCTGCAAGCAGAAATAGGAGGACCGCACAGCGTGACTCCGATCTCGTTTAGAATGTTGAAATTGTAATACTTCACGTTTCTTTACTTGTTATTCTACAATTTCTCGGAGTTACTTCAAGAGATTATCTAGAAGCGTAAAAAATAGTTCCAAATGTTCAGTTGTCCTTCCTTCTTCAGTTTCCAGAAATTCTGGAAAGCATACAATCTCTCAAGATATTTTATAATCTTACGAAGTTTGCCATTTTCCGGTGACATATGTATAACATTATCATTACATTGCAATTCAGTAAACACCGGTTTTAGTATTCAACTGAATACTGGTGTAAAGAACCTGCCTTCAAACAGACATACAGAGCTAATGGATTCGCTTTGTCAACCTTTCGGTTCCGAACCCTAAAATAAGATAACAGGCATATCATATACCCTTGAAGTGATATATCCTTGTCTCCTTGCAGAATACAATTTCACCAAACCTCTTTTTCCAAATAACTAGAGCAGAATGAGAACAAACAACAATTTGTCACTGTTTACTGCCAATAGGAAAAAAACAATTCAAAACAAAAATATAACAAATACTCTACAAAGAGAAAATCGAGGTCACAGTGAATAGATTTCCTAGAAAAGAGATCAGTTAATTTCGTGCAAATAACCGATACATTATTAATTACAGCCCATGTGACAGCGCCATTGATTGGGGTTAACATGTCAACTTCACATAATGAGGCCAAGGGCGTGCCGCGGTTGACTTCAACAGCAAACATCAAAGGGCAAGCTCTCGACTAGTGCACAAGGGCCCTCAGTAGCTAACGAACGACTTGGATAAAACCCCGGCACTTGAACTAGTTAGCGAATGAACGAAAACTCATTGGACTCGTAATTATGTTGACATTTTTAAGTGTGACTGCTTAGCATATTTACCATGTTGTCTGAATGCGACGGGGAATTTATTCTGTTTACTGTTTGAATAGTAGAAGTACTATTACATTAAGTGGAATAATTTCTTCTTAGTTTTCTCAACTACTTGGAGAAGAACAGTCCAAAGATTATATGCAAGACTTTTCTTTTTTTGTTGTATTTTTATACACACGGACACAGCATATACACGACGAGTGACATGCAACACTAAAAACAACCATTACAAATATTGCAATTTAAAGTTTCCACGGAACTCAATTCAACATGGCGGAAAACGGGTTCGAAACCGTCAAAACTCGCGTTGCCGTCCGACCCCGCTAACTGCACTCCCCCTTAAGAACTCAATTAATACTTTAGCACACAGACATTAATAACCCCATTTCACACATTCGTTGCTACAGGGGTATTTATTAGGATGGGTACGGCGGGCCCGCGATGTATCTAACTTACGGTTGTGTGCTCACTGTGACAAATGAAGGCACCTAAGATCTTCGTTCAATGCTCTTAAGAATGCTGTGTGGGGTGATAGGCAGAGGATACCTGGGATTGAATCTGTTGAAATTAAAACTTATAAAATGTTTATGTTTTATGAACGTTTAATTATATTGCCAATTAATTGATTCTTTAAAAGCTCATTTTATATAGTGGTCTGACTTTTCATTACCTGTCTACAATCGCCGGACTATATCGGGTTACCGGGATTATTAGTAGACAAACCAGAAATCTCGGTATTGGGAAAAGTAACCGGGATCGAAGTCCTTAGTGATAGGTAACTTTCATTTGTTAAAGTATTATACAGGGTTATTTGTAAAACACGAACGACCTCGAGGTCATTGTACTCATCATTATGAACAACTTTTACAGTGGGACCAAACTTGAAATCGCGAAAAAAAATCAGCTGTCTCTTACAATTTGATGATGATGATTACCCTGTATAGTTTTCTATTTTATTTGTACTTACTACAAAAAAGGAGGAGGTTCTTAATTCTACTGTATTTTTGTTTAATATTTTTTTCAAATTCTTGCTTGTCATGTGGTCTCCTTTAAATTTAAGTGAGATCGACGACTAGGATTTGAGTTATCCCTAATAATGCGTGGCTCTGACTACATTGATGATGTTCTTATTCTCAATAGTCGATGTAAAATTAAAGAAAAAAATTATATACGATGCTTTAGAAGAGCTTTCTAATATTGTGAAGATCTAATGAAGAACTTTGGAGATAGGAAACGGAACTCTTCAATAAATTATAGCAAATCTTCTGGGATTACTGAAATCACATTTGTGTTTATTATTTATACCAGTTTATAACACACGGGTATGCTGTGATGGGCATTTCATCATCATCATCACTAAAAAGTGGAAAATAAAAACTTTTACCAAAAAATACAATCAACATATAAATAAATAAAAAGTATAAAATAACTTTAATTTCGGAAGTCAGTAATTTTGGCTATTTGATCGTGTTTTGACACCGACTGCCGAAATTAAAGTTATTTTATACTTTTTTGTGTTTTTATTTTGAATCGGCTTTATTTTTCCGTCATGTTCTAACAATCTTAGAAAAGCACAATCACAAACAAAATAAATTATGAGAAAAAAAAACATTTCTTCAATTTCAACACACATTAGTACAGCCAGCAACAACAATGTACCAAAATTCATTTGCAACAATAATTTGGAGTGCATCATTGCGAGTAGCGAACTCGTTTATGAGTTAAGTTAGATGACCTCGGTTCTTCGTGCTCACGTACCCTGGGATGACATAAAATTCTAAATGTACCTCGTAAAATATACGTTAGTAACATTGTCTTCAAGTTTTGAGAGACTCTCAAAATTGAGGGGTTGTTGTACGGCTGCCGAGATGTGAGAGATTGTGGCAGTATCAGTACTTCTCTACTACTGCTACTGGCTGTAGATTCCCGAAATTCCTACGGGAAAAGACGGGAAAGTTTATAAATAACTAGGTAATTATTAATATTACATACTAGGTATTAATTAATTGTTGCGAAAATGTGAATGTTTTAATTGTCTCATAATCACAATGTTTGGTACACATGTCAAACAAAAACTTACAACAAAATATTATAAATAAACTAACACCGACATTAAAAAAGGGAAAGTTAAATTTCCAATTAAATTTTATTCTGACAAAGTCATCTAATAGTTCAAATAACAGAGTTATGAAGTGATAAAGTTCGTTCTTATTAAATAGAAGCATATTAATTAATAAGTAAGAAACTGGAAACTTTGCGAGTTTAAGTGAAGATCGGTTGTACTTTGACATCACAATATTATTCACATCATTGAACCAATCGAATGGAATAGATTCTGTGAAGTGTACAGAAGAAAATAATTAATTAATTAATTATTTACAAAAAAAAAAAAAAAATTTTAGAAGAATTCCTTCGCTTCAAGTATCACGCTATAAAAATTCTATTCTCATCCAAATAAATTAACAAAGCGTACCAACATTCCACACACAACATACACGCATTCACTTGATAAATAAATAAGCCTCTTCAAAAATAAGAAAATTCATGGAAGAAAGCGCAGCATTAGCTAATATTATAATAAAAAAGTATGCTTTTTTATACTTTGTCGTAGACTCATCTCTCGATTGCAAGCCTCCCACAAGTTGTACCGATAATCTGTAGTGGCATCAATGCCGACACAAGAAAAACTAACGAAGCAAAATTTGTACGGCAACAAAAAGAACTGCAACTCCATCTATCCCGCCAACAGCGAACTACTAACGAAATCCTGCATCGCGGTATCAGAGTTTTCCATGAGATTTGAACATGTACGTACAACAGTCCGAATATCAACTATAGGGCAGACCCACCTGACACAACAACCTGGTTTTTAATTGAGGTTTGCAGGACTTTACACCCTTCTCCGCGTTCCTTTAAACTAGTGACCCTCGAAGTTGGAGGTCAATGCAGCCTTCGTGCAACTACTTCATCATAACGTCATCATCACTTCCTCAGCGTGACCTCAAGCTCTTGAGCAGCGATTCATATAGCCAGTTCCCACAGCTTCTACGGATATCCTGCTGGTGCGCATGTAGCGGACGCGCATTGCTGGTCAGCATCCGCAGCCTCTATCATTATCCTCTACCGCATCAGTGACCTTGGCAAACACACTGCACCTTCGGCCAGTAAAGAGCCCTGAAATGCCTCTCCTAGTCGACGGCCAACAGTCACGTCACTACGTCGCACAGCACTGCTCCGACTCACTGGAGCCAGTAGCACTACTTCGACGCACTTGAGCCTGCTGATTCACTGAGATATCATTACCTGCGACTTCCGGTTCCGACTCACTGGAACCAACCTTCCACTGACCTGGCAAGCATCTAAAGATGTATGGACGATGACTCATCCACTATCGACCTTCGGTCTCTGGATGTTGCAGCATAAATGCCGCATCAAGAAAAAGCAAGCGAAGCAAAATTTGTACAGTAACAAAAAGAACTGCATCGCCATTCATCCCGCCAACAGTTTCCATCCATCAGTCCTGTGCGTCTCCACCTAAGTCCATCAATGTACGTTTTTCGGCTGAAATGATGTTGATGGTGACGGTGATGTTCATACTGATTGGTATCGTACCACTTAAGCACCACTTTTTGCTTTTGTGTACGACCAAATTCATAAAACGTTACCACAGACGAGTGTTGCGACCCCTCAAAGTCGAAACTAATAACATACCATCAGAGTAATCATAAGAACAAACATAACAGGTGGCGTTCGCAACAGATATAACTATCAAACGGCCATACTAACTTTATTGCTCATTTCGACGAACATCTTGACTTATAGTCGCGGACGCCATATTGTATTGTGCGCACAGATAACGTAATAAAAAGAATATATACATTATGTGATGACCATTTTTTCCGGAGCATTAAGAGGTTGTTCAACATTGTGCTTTATTGTGCAGGCATAAAATACTCATCAGTACCGAAGGACCAGGAACTCAACCATTTGATTACTTATCGCGACTTTTGAAAAAGTCCTTTAATAATAATTTTGAAAGCGTTGACAGGCTTCTACTCATGTAGAAGTTAAAAAAAAATCTGCAGAATGTAATAAATCATAATAGTGGTTCTACACAATACCTGACTATCTTGTATTGCCTCTGAAAAAAGTGACCTCCATCACACGTATAATTGTCTGCATTGCTTTGTTGCACAGTTAAATTCTATAGTAATTTTTGGACTTGCCATAAGTCACATTAGGTTTAATCAACAGAAGAAAAATAAAAAGGCACACACTCTAATTTTCTATACTGCGTATATAAACAAAAACACCAACAAAAAAGCAAATCAAAAGTGAAATAAGTTCTAGTAAGATAGTAGAGATTCTGAATTCTGAAACTTTTTCACTCTGAAAATGTTCATTCAATTTAAGTGTCCGGAGAAATAAGGCTGTTGATTCTCATTAAAAAAGCTGCCTTGCATTAAAATGTTCTCAAAGATTTCCATAAACATTATTTAAATAGAAACATTCTGCCTTCCGGGCTCTTGCGGTTTCTCGCAAATTGTACAAAGCTCCTGTGCGAAATAGGTGGCCATAGTCCTCGTAAGCAATGAGCTCGCAAGTCTTGCAAGTTGTCGCTACTTGTGTTGTTCCTAGACATTGTCGTGTCTCAGCACTAGTGCACGGAGGGACCTTAACAAATTGAATCACACATTAACGCTTAAGTGATGTTTTCCTGCATTTTATTTTGATTATGCTTATTGCAATTTTGTTCTTCCTAGTTTTTAATGGCAGACGAGTAGGTACAAAACAAGTTCCCAAACTACCTCAATAAACACGAAACTAATCATATTTTGATAGTTCCGAAAATCCTTAACACTATATCCATACAGGCCATACAATTCAATTACGTAACACTTACAAGATAGTCGGTTTTCACGGAAGATGAATATTATACGTGTTTGTAGTTATACTTATCTTCACAGCGATAACAAATTCGTCGAGGCAAGTTTCCCCGAGCGACCCCTTCCTGAGGGTTGAACACTGAACTTTATGGCGCTCCTCGCGGAATGCTTACAATTTATCAGCCTTTATGACGAATATATTCTATTCGATTATGCCTCTTGAATTGTTCCATTGAATACCCAAGTTGGTGTAAGCTGTGTGGGCTTGTTGAGCTTACAATTATTGATGGCCTCTTTACAAAATTTAGTTTTTATAAACCATTGTGTGTGACCGGAATACAGGCTATTTGAGTCTGTATTTCCTGGCTACAAAGGGTTATTGAATCAAGAATGAATTGGTTACTATTAGGCAAGCGATCATCGCTAACCATCAGGTGAGATAGTGATAAAAGGTGATTCGGTGATTCAATAATCAAAAAATAATTATCAGTCTTTTATTTTTGTTAATAACCAATACATTGCCTGAAGCTCTACCAAAACCATATGTAGTTTCGATAAGATCGTGTAGGAAAACTCGATAGGTAAATGCATGAAGGGTAAAAGGGCTTACCGAAACAAAACCAAAGATCTCATTCTCTCGATTTACATAGCATATGTATACTCAAATATTAACTTAGCTACATTGAAAAAGTAGCAGCGAACAAAGCCACGCAGTACCTTTGATTAAATCGAATTACGTACGAGTTGATGCTGGTACGACATGAGGCTGCCGCCGGCAGATGGCGCCGCCATCAGGGAACTGTCAAAGCATGTAACAGCGTCAGCAAATGCGGTTCATAATTGATTTAAGAGAACCGCGGCTCCGGAGTGGCTTCGATTCAATTAGCCCTCGTTTAAACTCCAGTTAGACGAACAAGTTTTTATAGGCGTACCCTTGTTTATTGTCCCCAGGCTAAATAATTATTCCCCTGCACAGATTAATGGAGCTAATTCAATTAAATTGTACTGATACTGTAAGAAATAAATTCATTTTGTGAAACCGCTGGTGGAACTCAAGCCCGTAATGGCTTCCGCGACTGAGTGTTGAGGATAAACATTCACGCGTCGGATATATTATGTATGTATGTACGTCGTCATTGGGATGTCAGATTATGATGCCGTCATACCATCTATTTTGGTAGAGCATCATCTTAAGTTATGATATGCTTTTACTGTCCCGTTTCTGCGTTTTTATGTGTGTGTTCTTTTACGTTTGCTGATGATAAATGCAAAAGTAAACTATATCGTCTACCTGTCTATTTTTAAGTACCTACATAAGTCTGTTTGTTACCTCCTCACAGCTGATCAATTTCAGATAAAATTTGCCAAACAGGATGGAACGGGAGAATATAGGATAGAACTTTTTATCCCGAGACAATGTTCCCTTAGAATAATTTTTAAAAATTTCATAGGCGAAGCCGCTGCAGGGAACTCGTATATGAAAAGGTTAGTATTATTTATTCATTGATTATATAGACTCTATTGTACAAAATATAAAACACCAAAGGAAACTTAAATCTAAAACACATACAATGGGCGATCTTATAGCATTTCGCGGTCTCTTCCAGGCAACCTTGATGAATTGTATTTGCCTCGACATGAAAATTAGTTCTGTCATTGGAGTGGCAAAAATAAAATAAAATTATAATATAACATATTAGACAGATACTCGTACATACATTAAACGCCACATTGATAGTATTATTAGTCGTTTTATATCTATAACATGCATCTTCTAGATTTCGTATATAAGATCAATGTGAATAAGATCTATAAATTTTATCTGAAGCATGTTTCGCAGACAATGTTTCAACTTGCAGACTCAAAAACTCGTAAGAGAAATCTACTCAATAACAGAATGTTCCCGAAGCAAAAGATAAAAACTTAAACGAATTTATACAAGACAACAGCTGTCCCAGACAGTTTTTATTGACACTGTATCACAACCAAATCGTCTGCTACAACTGCTACAAGTCCTACAACTATCGTACAAACTCTAGTAGATACAACATACAGCTATCAACAGTTATGATCCCAGAGGAATTTTGCAAATAAAATATAATCTTTGCTACTGCTACATACCTACCACTTCCAAATTGGATTATTAAGATGAAGGTTAAAATGTATTATTTTCGTTGCGCAAATATATGTATGACAAAGAAAAAAAAACCCAGCCAAAAACAAAGCCTAAGAAAAGCTGAGCACTCCCTCTCGCATAAAAGTATCGATGTCTAAGGATTTCTTCACCTTTAGATAGGATTGAACGATTGACATGCACGACGGGCAACAAAATAGGCGATGCATGTCCTGTTAAGGGGCTTCAAGGTACTGCGTACAAGATGGGTAGATAATGCTTAATTTATCCATATTATTTTTATAGCGGCCAATCTGAGTCCGTCCAAATCAATCGATCAATTTTGTCAGCAACTTACTTTAAGTCGCCAGGACTAAATTAACTCAAAAGCGGCTTCTCCAAAATACCTAGATACCAGCTTCTAAAAGAAAGCTAGACTTTTAAACATAAGTCATCGTCTATGAAAAACTGTGAAATTCTGATGACGAACCTATACTGAGTACTTCACTTCAATATTTTTATGTTACTTATCATAAATTACATCAAGATGTGAATCTATTTCCTAAACGGCGTCCTCTCCTATTCGATTTGCCAGCTAAGGCCTAACACGGGTCTAGACAGGCTGAATCATAAAAATAAAAATGTCAAACGAGAAATTGTCGACGGAAATATCTCTTCCCGCCAATAATACCCTATGAAATATTAGATACTTAATAAAAATGATTTTATTCGTAAAACAAATTTTGTTGCCATCGTTCCGTTTTTATTGTGCCCATAATCGTTGTGGTTAAAATTCTGTGCACGCGTGAACACGGTTATTGCTGAGTTTTTGTTCGATATAAAATACCTGTACCTTTTTGGCAATTTCAACTTAATATCGAATGGGATGACCTTCTGGATATTGGGACTATTTGTATGAATCGCTGTATTTTCCTCTATGAGCTGAACTTGGGTCGTTTGACTATGAAACGAATTCTGTTTAGGAACTTGTAATGCTACGAATGTAGGCGGTATGTGTGGGTAACTACAGCTAAGTTCGAATAATGAAACAAGAATGAGGTTAATAAAACTCCACACACACACTTTTGTTATCGCTTCTCATTTTAATATAGTAATTTGCCAAACAACACCTGATGGTTTTTAATGCAAGACTAAATCTAACATACGTTTTCTATCGTTATTAATTCAGACAAAGATCTGGGTCCGTCTCATGTTTTTGTTTCCCAGATTATCCAATACTTGCTGTCTCTTTCTATCTTTTATTTACTCACTGGTAAACAATGACAAAAGGATTGACTGCTTTTTTTACCTTTACTGAAAAAAATGCATACTGTTTTTAAACAGAAATAAGAAATTAATTCATTATTCGCTAGTTGTTTTACTTTATTAATTTTAGCTGTACTTAAGTAATGTTCCAAAATCCGGGACCTTAGTCCCGATAAAATATAATGTCGTAAGGCGACTCCACTAAGTCTCTGTTCTGTTTCGAACTTTAGATATTTTAGCTCTACCTATTCCAATCACTGACGCCCGGCAGTGCATACATATAAGTGCTTCACTACACTTATCTTTTAATATTTTATTTGTTAGTAAATTATTAAAAGATAAGTGTAGTGAAGCACCAATATATATAGGTACCTACATATATTGGTAGTTACTCATGGCCCGCAGAACACATGATGCGCGTAGGTAATAGCGGAACGGAAGATTGATGAATAATACATTTGCGTGCCGGTACATTATTCACGTTATATCAAGTAGAAGTGCCGAAGAGGCCACATGAAGACCAATTAAAACTTTTACGGAAAACCCCCGCCTGTGTTTATTGTAAGAAATAACCACCGTATGGTTTGATGGCTGAGGGAAATGTGCGCCGAATTATTGTAGACTACAGTCTACAATAATTCGGCGCACATTTCCCAGCGAGCATGTCCAAAATATTTAGAAAAAAATTATTGATTTTCCAACTCTGGTGGGGTAAGCTTTCAGTCTAATCGGATTTAGTATTTTACATCATCTCAACAACACAGTAACTTGCAAAACTGGTGCTAGATAATCTGACTTCTATTACCAGTAACAACTGTCAAAGTTCTATAAATGACGGCCTGGACCGACATGGCGACAGTTCGAGGCACGAAAGAGTCTCGGTATGTAATGATTATAAAGTAACCTAACCTAACCTAACCCAACCACAGGCCGAATTTGGGAAGTGATGCTCAATCTCGAAGATCTAATATTGCTGATAATTTAGATACAAGAAAGAAAAGAAAATAGTCTATAGTGTTGAGAACAACGTGTTCCGTTAAAATAGCCTTGATCATCAGGCGCCGTTGAACCGAACGATAGTACTTATAAATTAGTAGTCTTCTGAAAAGCCTTCAAAGCTCAAACCATTCGACCAAAGACAAAAGATACATAAAAGTAACCAAGTACAAAAGATATTCCAATAATAGCATCTCGGCGATATCCAATAGATACTTAAGATATATCCTGTTGGTGAAACTGTTTTCAAAAAATGTTCTGCGCAAAGAAGCTTCATCAGTATCTAAAATAATATATTGCACTAAGACTCGGTAGAGCAATCTTTACTTGAAACTCTTAAATAAATCATCTATAGGTAGTAGTAGTAGACACAAAGACTGATGTAGGAATATATTTCGTCATATTCCGTAAAACTCAATCAAAATTATCGGACATATAACACTGCACAACACATTATGATGGTTAATTATTGAAAATTGGAGTAATACATAAACATAATAATAAATGACACACACACACAAACAAAAACACATAATACATGATATTAGTCCAATTTTCAATAACCATATAATTCGTATAACAGAGCTGTTACAAAAAAATCTTAGGGCATATCTAGAATCAGTGACGTCAAATCAGTAAACATCAAGTGATAAAAGTCAATCATCAGCCAAACGTTGCAATTTCGTTGTGCAGTGTAATAGATTCTATGGTTAACCTCCTAGTAAAACTACTGTTTTTTTTTTAATATGAAAATATTTAATATCAAAATGAAAATAACATAGTGACGGTGGTACCCGTGGTGGCTCAATGCACTCCCTCGTTCCGATATGGGCACAACTTTTTATTAGGTTCTCGCTTCGGTAAAATATTCATAAGGAAAAACAATGACACGACACACTCCTATACCCGATACCGCTTCAATTTAAATTTAGTTTTTCACAAATTCTATCGAAGCGCGAATGAAACGAGGGCGAAGCGGTGACTCCATTATAACACAAATTGACACTAAGCGAAGATGAAGATAGATACCGTGTCTGAAAAACGCGACTTTTAACTTAGCTGGAGATTTTCTTTTGTAGCTTAGATTCTGAAACACTTATTTAAGACTACAAGACTTTTCAAACACATTTGCACCCAGATGCGTTCCAGTCATTTAGGCGCTAGACCGAACCAAAGTTTAAATTTTTGCAACACAAACACATCAAAGAAAACTCGTACGTATTCATGCGAATGAAAGTCAACAGTTCGCAGTTTCAATATCGGCACAGCAGCCGTGCAGATTGCGTTCTACAGTAGAATACTACGGTTTACCTGCCTCGATAAATCCGCGAGGGGCTGCAACACAGTTGCAGTCACTTCTTGCTAATAAAAGGGTGACATCAGCTTTTTGATTGTTTATGCCTCGTTTGCTCCACGGATATTCCAACATTTCCGACCTAAAAGCGCCTCTGAAGTCAATCCGTGACGCAATATATTGCCGTTGTCAACGCATGAGATGGAACTCATTGCCTGGTATGAAGCGTGGATTAATTTACATGTTGCATTCAGAATCAGGAGAATCAGGTGTATTATTGCAGATGGCGGTTTGTGTCCCAAAGGCTCACAACGGACGTGTTGTGCGAAATCGGGATTACTGTAGGAATAATAACCAAATTGCAAAATCTGACCAACATTATGTGAATAAACTTTGGCAAGTCGAAACGAATCGGTAGATACTTAAATATTGTGTTCTGTATAAATACACACTTTATCATCACGTCAATATATTCAACTCCAGGAAAAACAGAAAATCCAAAATAAAGTTTCATTTATTCATTAATAACCCATTTATTTATTTAAATAAATATGAATGGATATAGCAATAAATCATCCAATATTATTTTTAACATCATTAAATAAAATTCAGGGAAACACGTATTTGCGGAAAATGAAATACGAATTATTCGAAAAGCTCATTGTGTGCTCTGGATCCGATTTTCATACGAGTCCCAGTTTGTCTGCCATTGTCCGTAGCCCTGTAGTGCAATACCAGCGATGCGGGCTACACAAGTATTTTATTACCAGCTACAAATCTTCATTTAGCAGCATTGCTCGAGGCCTTTCACAGTTACGGCACACATGAAAACGAAATGGAACCATTCACGTTTGATTTACGATAGCCGATAATTATCGTCATCCGATTAGTCGTTCGACCGTTTTACTTTTTTACGCAAAGCAATCATAAATAGATAAGAAATTGGTTTATATCTCTGCTTTCACAATTCTGCGAGAGTGCTATCTGATTGGCCCAATTCCAAAACTGCGATTGTGACAATGTAAACTTATTATAATGCCTTTGCAAATTCTTTTTGATATTATATCTGTTCATCGAAATTGTTCGTGCTGCACAGTATTTTTAATCCAGCAGAGATTACCTATTTTCCAGTGATTACTTGACCTTGATTACATGGATATGATATCTCCGAGCTCTACCACGCTGACGCCGACTGAATTTTATTTTTGCTGTACTTGATTATTGACTAGTGTGGCGTAACCGCGCGACACGCTGAAATGATTGGTCTTCCCAGAAAAGCTTTTTTTAGTTATCAACACCCCAATTGCCCATACAATCGCATACCTTTCCACAGTTAAAAGGAATCTAGATCCTAGATCTTGTTTGCTAGAAAAAATAAAACACGCAGTGAATATGTATGGTATACGGAATGGTAAAATGAAAGCATTGCCTCCGATTGCGTTCTTTTTTCTATTAAGCAATAAAGCTGCAGATGAACAGACGCATTGGACAGCATAGTTTTGCCGAATTTCTTTTAACTTTTAAGCATAAGTTCTAAAATAAACTTCAAAGTATTTATAGGTGTGTACTCCCCATTAATTGATCTTTTATTCTTTATTAATTATACTTACCTACTAATTTACATTTTTAAATATATCTAATATAAAAAAGTAGTAGTCCGCCGGTAAAAAAAAAAACTTTAATGTTGCGCACCTTAGTTAAAGCATGCTACAAATGCGGAATTCATTACCACTAGCGTCGTCTAGTGTCGAGTAGGAGAAATACCTAGTAAATTCAAGAACCTTGGAGACTTTTCAGTGCTAGAACATTCTAGAATTCTCGACACCTGGTCGGTTGCGACCGGCTCTTTACTCGTTTCCCTACTGTTGCTGGGCGGTGCTCTTAGCTACCCTACCCTCTGGAGATTGGTTACCTTCCCTTTCTGTAGTTCATTTTAGGCAACTGGATCGAAGATGGCCCCTTTCACCAAAGCCTGCTACGGCTTTGGTGAAAGGTGCCACCTTCGATCCAGTTATATAGTCCTAGGGCTGTATCCTTTAAAACGGTCGCGAACTGTAACTGTTTCAAACTCCCTGATGCGGTGATAACGATGATACTGCCGCACAGCATCCAATTCAAGGGTATGGTCATGATGCTCCAGCATCATGACAACTCTTATCTCTAGATTTTGGATGACGTCGACGAACGCCTGCACCCACTTCTTCTTTCTCTTCAATGAACCAGCTGGTATACTTTTCAGACCAGATTCTCCACTTCAAGGGCCCACTGTTGAAGGTTTCCATTGCTGCGCTGTACGCAACCCTTTAGCTGCTCACTAAATACGCGGTCCAGATGAGCGACACAGTATCTAACTTCTAACGCCTCAAGGAGCTGGTCGTCAGTCACTTCCTCGTAACAATACAAATTGTTATGCTTACAATTTTTGTGAATAATGCTTAATAATATTAAACGAGTCACTTTAAAAAAACTTACTTTTCTCAGATTCCCAAAACATATGCTTCAGTTAACTAACAGCGGTCGCTTTGTAATCTCCTTAAACTTCTGCGCTACATAATCTTTCTTCTTTTTATATAAATTATGTTAAAAATCTCCATCCATCATCCATCTCCACGTAAACCAAACAAATAGTTCAAGCCATTAACATTAGTTACGATTTTGATGGCCTACTGTTGCTGGGCGGTGCTCTTAGCTACCCTACCCTCTGGAGATTGGTTACCTTCCCTTTCTGTAGTTCATTTTAGGCAACTGGATCGAAGATGGCCCCTTTCACCAAAGCCTGCTACGGCTTTGGTGAAAGGTGCCACCTTCGATCCAGTTATATAGTCCTAGGGCTGTATCCTTTAAAACGGTCGCGAACTGTAACTGTTTCAAACTCCCTGATGCGGTGATAACGATGATACTGCCGCACAGCATCCAATTCAAGGGTATGGTCATGATGCTCCAGCATCATGACAACTCTTATCTCTAGATTTTGGATGACGTCGACGAACGCCTGCACCCACTTCTTCTTTCTCTTCAATGAACCAGCTGGTATGCTTTTCAGACCAGTTTCTCCACTTCAAGGGCCCACTGTTGAAGGTTTCCACTACTGCGCTGTACGCAACCCTTTAGCTGCTCACAAAATACGTGTTCCAGATGAGCGTCACCGTATCTAACTTCTAACGCCTCAAGGAGCTGGTCGTCAGTCACTTCCTCGTAACAATACAAATTGTTATGCTTACAATTTTTGTGAATAATGCTTAATAATATTAAACGAGTCACTTTAAAAAAACTTACTTTTCTCAGATTCCCAAAACATATGCTTCAGTTAACTAACAGCGGTCGCTTTGTAATCTCCTTAAACTTCTGCGCTACATAATCTTTCTTCTTTTTATATAAATTATGTTAAAAATCTCCATCCATCATCCATCTCCACGTAAACCAAACAAATAGTTCAAGCCATTAACATTAGTTACGATTTTGATGGCTTCAGTGAAGACGTAATCCTTGTGCAATTTCTGAAAATAGGGATGTTTCCTGAGTAAAAAATATATGATTATGTTTAGTCCGTCAGTTAGATTATAGAAAAATATTAGACACGTATTTTTTCCTTTATCAAATCTATAAAAACTGACGAAGATACAAAGCATCAAAGATCAGGAGTGGGAGCGTGCGACGTCACGGCCCGGTAAAAATTGTAGCGAGTAGTGACGTCTGACGCGCGTCGTGTCGTGACGTTTCAACGTACTGTATCGTCTTCATTTTTTGTTTACGTGAAAAAAGAAAAAATACGTGTCCAATATTTTTTGGAAGTCTATCTGACGGACTAATTAGATTTTTTTAGTCAACTACCCTATTGAGAGAAGTCATGAACCCAAAGTGCCTTTTGATGCCAATCTAATAAAGAATCCTCTCAATAGTAACTATTACTATATCATTTTAGACCATAGAATTTAACTTGAATAAAATATTTTCAAATAAATTTCGGACTCAGTAGACAAGTTCAAAAAAAAAATTAGTGCTACACTTATTGCACACAACTTTCGAAAAAGAGTTAAATCGATGTTTGATCCGATTACGTCCACTTATAGATCATTAATTTTATGATATTGACAATGATCGCCTATTTCAAATTTTTCAAGGAATTATTATAATAGGGTATTATAAATGACTAAAAAAATCTAATTAGTCCGTCAGATAGATTTCCAAAAAATATTGGACACGTATTTTTTCTTTTTTCACGTAAACAAAAAATGAAGCCGATATAGAGCGTTGAAAACTCGTGTGACGTCACTACTCGCTACAATTTTTACCGAGCCGTAACGTCACAAGCCCCCACTCCTGATCTTTGATGCTTTGTATCTTCGTCAGTTTTTATAGATTTGATAAAGGAAAAAATACGTGTCCAATATTTTTCTATAATCTGACGGACTAAACATAATCATATATTTTTTACTCAGGAAACATCCCTAGGTGTACAAATAAAGAACTCAAGAAAATACCTGCCTTGTCGAAAAATAAACAAAAGAGTATATAGTTGACTTGATGTTTATATAAATCTGATCCAAACCAATTCGATTAGATTTCAAGATGTTTGGAATTCTAGTCTAGCGACACACTTTTCAGGTACTATTTTTTCTTATAGCAACATCGGTCAAAGCGGAGAAGCCAGGGATTGCCTTGAACGGCGGCGAAACGGACTGAGAGCGCTTCTGAATAAATAAACAGCTGGGCAAGTTCGTGAAAAAATCTTTTAAACTTGATTGACATTCTCGCTGAGTGTTATCAAGGACAGACATCATTAGGGCAACTTTTTACCGTTTTGGGCACAGATTTTAAAAGCCGGAAAAAGTTAATTGTCAAGACTCTTATTTTGGATTACTTGAACGCGCTTTTTCATGGCTTCACATGATAGAAAATTAAAACTGATCCAGGTATTTGCGATATTGTTCCAAAAAGTTACCGCGTTATTGAAACGCAAGCTGTCTGCGCAAAATAATACATAACTTTTTTGTGTCCAAACCGGAAAAACAAACAAACTTACAGTCAGTTCTTTAATAATGCAGCATCACATAGGTACACCGTTTCGCGCAAAGGGAGAAGAAGAAAGAGAACACATTCTTCGGACTTATATTTCTCCAGGTTTACAATATCTTCCGAAACTGGGGCGACTTTAAAATAACCACGTAAAAATCTAATGCATCTAACTGAGAATTCTTATTATAATTACATTAAGTATAAGAAATATGAATGTCCCATAGCATCTGACTGACATTACTGCTGAAATACCTAAATACATTTTTGGACGCCATCTTGTAACACATTGTTTTTTTTAGGATTAGACATGAGTTCCATAAACTGCGACCTCAATGTTGTTCTTTCTTTCAAACTTACTTTCCTGACACATACGTCCATTGCGTGCAAAAGAACTTGTGCGTTACCAACACCTCCACGAAATGGTATCACACGAATAGTCCTGCGCTGCAAACTTGCTGCGCTTGTATACAAACAGATTCCCATAGATCATTTGTGCCCACGCTCCTAAGTGGTTCAACGTTCGGACTGAATTACTTATGGTGCGCAACACTTAGTTGGCTGTCACACACTTACTTAACTAGTGGTAGGACACAGCTTGGATGGACACTACGAACTTAACCAAGTTTCTGTTTCGTCCGCATGTGCTGTTAATTTGACGTACAACCAGCTTGAACTACTTTACTGAAATACTGACATTAGTAATGGAAATTTTACTTTAATAATAAATATGGCAGTTGGTCATATTTTTACACAAAAGCTGTCTAACCACCTTTTTTAATCCGCAAATAATAGTTTTTCAATAAAGTGATCTAGCTCTCTCGTAATAGCTTTTAAGAGAGAGCTAGATCACATTCCAACATCAGAATCGAAACTCATTTATTATTGTACTAGCAGTGCCTCGCAGTTTCACCCGCATAGTACCCGTTCCCGTGAGAATACGGGGATAAAATATAGCATACGTTACTTGCTAATGATGTAGCTCTCCATTGGTGAAAGAATTTTTATAATCGGTTTGGTGGTTTTGACGTGTAAGCGTAACAAACATGGAAAAAAACTCACATTTGCATTTATAATATTATCAAGTTAGGATGTAGTCGATTGTACATGCAAGGTCTTTTTCACAAATAAGTTACAGTATTGTTGTCTTTAATAATGTTTCTATTTCGATGTAACCCTGGCCGCTAATATTTTTATATCCCAAAACTTTATAGAAAATGCGTGATCTCCAAGTTACAAATGCCAGCACAGTACCACGTAGTGGTTATAAATATGTGCTGTACACTAGTCATAATTTAAATAACTAACGTGGATCTCTCCTCGTCCAAAAAACTTAAAATTTGGAAGGTAGGTTCCTTATAGCGTGTAGGCATCCGCTAAGAACGGATTTTACGAAGCTCCATCCCAAAGGGGGTAAAACGGGGATGGGAATTGTTTGTACTACATCTGCGCAGACGAAGTCGCGGGCAAAGTGCTAGTTTTATATATTTGTTTCATATGTACTTAAACCCAAAAATTCTGAAAATATAATGACTTCGGTTAAACTTTTAAAGGTTTACCTCTCATAAAGGGCAAACGCGGCCTCAACAAAACAGGAACTCTTATGCAATTTGCGGAATCAGTGCTTATCTTCCACTCGAGACGTAACAAGGGAGTTTAAGTAAATTTAACAGCAATTTGCAGTATGTTAACTGTAGCGCCGGCGCTTATTGCCGCTCCACTCTCGTTACACTCTCAGGCCGGATGATATTGCTAATTGGGTTCCCTAGTTGCCGGAAATCGTATAAAGTTTCACTAATACGACAGAAGCTGATGCCAGGATGTTAGTAACAAATTAAATATCAACGTGAATGGTGCTGCAGTGCCTCGGCTCGGATACTTTCGGGTGTCGTCGTCACCTTGGTAATGGCGTTGAAGCTTGTTTAGGGACTTGGTTTTGGCTCTGTGGCCATGTTTCGTGCCCAATGTGCAAGCTCTTCTGCTCTGAACTTTGCATAGGTATGTTTGTTTTGGCGTGATACGGTTTTAAATATTTTATTTTAGTACGTATGTTTTATGCCAACATAATTATTTTTGACGTAATTTCCGGAATGTAATGTATTGAACGTCATGATGTTGACAGCCTGCTATCGATTTTCTTCTCGTTTTTTACGTCTGTTGGTTTTTATTCCTACGACATAAATTATATAATAATAGCAATTTCCGCAAGGCAATGTTTTCTCAAAATATGAACGTTGTCTGAAGGGTTTTTTTTATTGAACGTTTATACGCCCATAAAGGTAGTATTCATTCAAGTAAAAATTCGTTATAATTTTAGAAATAACTTTACTTAACTTCATTGTTATAGGTAGGTATTCCACTTAAAATTGCTTTTATACCCTTTATTAACGAAATTAACCGCCGAGCCTAAAATACCACGTCGAATTTAAATTAAAAGAAAGGATTATTTAAGCAATTAATTAGCTTAATGGCTTTATTAAGTGCTGGCGTCGAGAAAAACGGAAAAGAATAAATTATTTTGGCTAAAAACAGTGACATCGAATGCGAGCAATAAATTTATAAGTAGAAAAAAGCCTTTGTTCTGTAAACAATTAAGTGAAAACGATTGCGAATCCGTCGAACAAGTCACAGAACTATTCCGAGAAGAGAGAAAATTGTCCACGTTTTAGTCAGTTACTGTAATCGCTTTTCAATATTATGTATCCGCTCATTTTTAACTCCCGACGCAAAAAGAGGGGTGTTGTAAGTTTGACGTCGATGTCTGTCTGTCTGTATGTGTGTGTGTGTGTATGTCTGATGGCATCGAAGTTCTCAAACGGTTTATACTCAATTAAGTCCTTCACGTGTGCCAGTATATTCGTTAAATGACAAATTAACTTCGACCTGATGCTGCAATCAGAATGGTCTCCTTAGAACCTAACTCTTCGAAAACTCACAGCAGACATATCGTATTTTTGGGTTCAATAGAATAGTTTCAATGAGTAAATTTCTTGCAGATTATGATCACGCAATACGGTCACGTCGACCTGGTGCTACAACTAGGATTATGGTCTCCAGAAAACTGCATTCTACATTAAACCTCATTCTATAAACCAAAAACAGACAAATATTTAACAACAGTTTTAGAAAAAAAAAATGATTGAATCAGGCGTTACTTTGCGGAAATCCATTTTTAATTTGAAATTGAAAACAATATATCTAGTTTTAATTTCCGCGAATATTAGTGGGTTGCAGGTATGCACCTCCCTCCCGCCCGCTATATTATGCACATGCAAGATTACAAGACAAATGCAAGGATTTTTAACCGACTTCTTAAAAAGGAGGAGGTTCTCAATTCGGATGTTTGTATGTTTTTTTTATTTTTTTTTTATTGTTTGTTCGCGCATAACTCCGTCGCTTGCCAACCGATTTGAAAAATTCTTTTTTTGTTGGAAAGGGTATACTTCCCAAATGGTCCCATGAAAATTTTATCGAAATCGAACAAGCGGTTTTTGAAAAATCTAAAAAAATATCTACATTGTCTACATTGACGACCTTTTAGTTTACTCTGCATTGGCTGCAGCAGTGCGTTTTTTTACACTAATGTAATTGGTTCGTTTAGGTGGGGGGAGGGGAGGAGGTTTAGGTACTTACCACTAAAAAGTGAAAAATAAAAAACTTTTTACAAAAAAATACAACCGACTTTTCCACAAAAATTTAAGAAAAGTACAAAATAACTTTAATTTCGGAAGTCGGTGTTCAAAAAATGAAAAAGGAACCACAAACACCGAGTTCCGAAATTAAAGTTATTTTGTACTTTTTTTAATTTTTTGTGGAAAAGTCGGTTGTATTTTTTTGTAAAAAGTTTTTTTATGCACATGCAGGAAGGCAAAGCAAAACCCAACACCATTACCGCCACGTGTTTCGCCTCTCCACGAGGCATCCTCAGGGGACGTGTTGACTCGCTGACCGTTGAGTTGCTCAGTGAGCAACTCAACGGTTTTCAATTTCAAACAGTTTTAGAACTATTAGCTGTATTCACAACGAAAGACACAGAGACAACAACAACAACATAAGCCCGAAGGCAGGGCATTAATTAAATAGGAATTTTATCCAGTGATAGGTATGTAATGTACGTATTACTGTTACCGCCTTCACCGCTGGGAAGTACTGCCAGTTTATGTCATCGTTATTTATTATACGCGCTTAGGTTTTTATATGTATTGTATTGCCCCAAAGGTTAGATCAGTTTAAAAAGCTAAAAAATATTTTATTAAAACTCCCTATGCCATAGTTTAAGGTATAATTCTTAAAAATAATCGTCCTTTATCAGTCGTTAGAAATCAAATACACAAATGTGAATTGAAAAATATTTAACAAGCCGTCTCTAAACATTATATTTTGGGATGAAACTTAACAATAAACTAAATACTCAATTTAACGATATTTTTATTTCAACATTCCGAAATATAACTAGATTTTTTGTAGTTATTTAAAGTCGTGGCGGGGTGTATCCAGGTCATTTTTTATGAATTAGCAGTCACACTCACACACATACTCTTTTTTAACTGAAGTCAGTGAGAGATATAGATTTAAATAATAATAATTCATTGACCCTCTGAAAAAAAAATATAACGTCTGAGCTTTAAAACAGAACATTTTTAATAAGAAAAAAAGACGTACTTCTAGAGAAAAGAGGAAAAATATAAAGAAAAACACCGAATAGCTTAAAAGAATAACCTCAAAGTGGTTTCCAAATTTTGTGTGTTCAGGATGAAATAATTAAATTTGTTTCCGCTAAGCTCTATTTTGTTAAGGTTTTGATTCGCATCAACAAAGCGGGCGACGGCGTCCGCAAATTGCAGACTCATTGTTTGATTCAAACAAACATTCGCGGGTCCGCTCCTTCGCACAAAGGAACTCCATTTACTGCTAGCAAATCATTTTCATTGTTTTTACATTGTAAGTAATTAAAAAAAAATACTTACAATGTTCATATTCTATTGTGTTTTATCTTGTACTTAATTTATAGTAGGATAATCAATATAATATTATAATTCTTGATCTTATATAATTTTTTATCTGTTGGACTCAATTTATTATAGCATCTGAAACTGAAGAATTTCAGTAAAGATCAAAGATTTCCGTTCCCTTTGCGAGTGCTCGGGCTTAGCGTCTAATATTTTAGTGCTTAATTGGTTTTCATCAATTAATTCTGAAATATTAATTAGGTAGTAGGTTTATTTTTCAGCCTCTAGTAACCAGGGCTACTTACGTTGACCAGCGAGTGGTCTTGGATCACTTGTACCTAAGTTGTGAAATGGGCGTAATAATAATTGGTAGGGCTCAAAAGACACATATACACGACTTTTTCTCGAAAAAAGTGAAAGTCAAAAATAAGAGAAATCTTTCAGTAAAAGTCGCTATTTTGGTAAACTTGTGTTATACAATGTTATACATCATACGGAACGACCGACCGTTTGGTATAGTAAAAGGGTTTATTACAAAAAAAACTAACTTTAAAATCGATAATGCAACTCGAAAAAATAACTACATCATTAATTTAACAAACGAGGTTTTAAAGTAGAATAAGGATTCTACCTTAAAACCTCGTTTGTTAAATTAATAAGTTTGTAAAGATTTTGAAATTGAAAAATCTTTATTTGAACGTTATTTACCTATCTACTCAATGGAAGTCCATTCCTTAGATTTTTCTTTTCTTTGTCGGTCAAGGCAGGTCCTTGGATGGGTGACCATCTATTACATAATGGTACTCGTCCATGCCTTGGAAAGCATGTTATGGCTTTGGTCCCAACTGTCATTTGTAGATGTTATACAGTCGTTACGGATACTAAGCAACTAAAAGAGGTTATGCAGTCGTTACGGATACTAAGCAACTAAAAGATCTGACCGGAACCGGGTTACCTAGCTACCTAAACGTGGAAGTCAGAAAGGCAGTCGATCCATGCAGTTACTCTACTACATCCGGTAAGACTGTAATCCGAAGCTAATAGAGTTGGGACACCGTTAAGCAGACTGATCGAACTGTTCCATAAGAAGGCACAGTCCTCGTCTTCCCGTACTCCAACAGAACCCACCATCATTAAATCAAAGTGGATTTACAGACAGTACAGATTTCCTCATGACATTTTCCCTAACCCGCCATGTCCAAGAAAAACCTAGCACTTGATCGTTATAATATTCTATGTGATAAATGTTCCTACAGAGTTCCAAAACTGAAAAAATGTGAAAATAAAAGTGTAAACTAACATTTTCATTCATCGTGCACCTTGGACCACCGGATATAGCGTAAAAACGTCGCGGCTCTTCTAGGAAATCTCCCGGAATTCTTTTTAACCGATGCTTTTAGAAAAGCATATCACCGGCCAGACATAAGTAGCTGCAGCTTACTTTTAAACATATTTAAAGGTAAATAAATAAGTATTCATTGTATATTTTTCATGATGGAAATTTATTCACCAAACCTAGCTCTATAGATTACATTAGCGAAAACACTTTTATAAATTTTCACAGAGGAAAAAGAGGATTATAAACATAGTATTTCTAAAGAACTACGAGGTGCTCTATTATTTTTTTAGAACCAAATTAAAATATAATAACTCGTGATCGGAATAGGTACAGCTAATATACCTAAAGCTCAAAGAACAGAGACACAAAAGTGGAGACTTCCATAACACTACATTTTTTGTGCGAAATATTTTTTCCAAGTTCACAGGATATCACTTAAGTAGATTCGTCTAATAATAATATTATTAATACACTAAACTAATTGAATTAATTTTCCTTTTTAACCGTCTTCAAAAACAAGGAAAACGTTCTCAAATCAGTAGAAGCGTTTTCTATTGTTATTAAATGCAAGTAAAGACTGGGTAATCTTAATGTTTTCGTTTCCCACAATAGCCAAAACTTACTGTCTGTTTTTATCTTCAATTTGTCTCTGTTATACAATAACAATAGGTTCGATAGGTAGAGAAGTGTTTCGCATTCCTTAGCGTCGTCGTGATTTGACCATGAAATGAATTATTGTCGTACTATAAATATGTACCTATATCAGTTCATGTTGAAAGGTATTATTATTAGGAATTGATATTAAGTAGAAAGAGAATCCTTTGAAGAGAGATATTATGGAACAACTCCTCATAATTTATTTTAATTTTCCTAAAAAATAATAATCTTACGATGGCAATAAAACTCCGTTCTTGATTAAAACTGTGCTGATTCAGATTAAGGGATAACTTTCAAGATCAACGGAAATAATATTCTGACTGAGTCTTAAGATTGGTGACTTTCTTAATTGTTGATTTCTGTTTACGTATAGTGCCAATAATTGTACAAAATTAATAAATGAGAAAAGCATAAAATTGTTTTTTTTTACCTTTACCTTGTTAGTAGTCATTATTAAAGCTGGTTATTATTAAAATTACATGAACTCCCGCGCTTGTTTTATCATTCAAGCGAAGAAAAGGAGATTATGTTTTTAAAACAATAAAAATCGTGCATACTCTTTTTTTTTAAGAAATTAATTCGTCAGTTGTGTTACTTTATTAAATTTAGTTGTACTTAAGCAATGTTCCGAAAACTTTGACATTAGTTCCGAAAATATGTTTTGCCGTAAGGCGTCTTCACTTTTTCTCTGTTCTTTTCAGACATTAGGTATTTTAGCTCACTTTTTTCCGATCACTGATAATAACACGATTTCTCCAATGGATCCATTAATATCGCATTGCTCTCATAATGCATCATACCATCAAATAGGTTTTCCTGCATAAATCCACTAATAGTAAACCAGAATACCTTGGAACCCTTAATTTTTTAAAAGCCTTCTCAAATTTTACCAGCACAGTAGAATACTACATTTAGATATACGGTACTTTATACGTCCACGGACGTATCTCCGAGCATCTGCAGTGTTCGATGGAAGGCGCTTGATTGTGCTCACTTGACAACTAAATTCGTTCACGTGGGGAAAAATGTCAAAGGCGAGAGAGAACCAGAATCGAACGCTAGCCGTGCCGCTTTCAAAGATCGGTCTACCTTTGTATATACACATGTAGCGAGATAAAATACAGATACACGTACTAGAAAAGTATTTGACCGTTCCAGGCAATATTATTTACTTATTTACTCCAGTATTCCCATTTGTAGGTACGTTTCTGGTATTCGATGCTTGTATTTGGGTCACGTCTGAGGATATTTCTCGATTTGTTTGCCATCTACATAATTAGTGGTGCCGCACATGAATATTGCTGCGATTCTGTAAATAGATTTCAGGAATCGTGCTTTTGGGAATCGACAGCTTAACTTTACAGTATTTTGTGTCGATTAAATATTGGTAAACTTTATGCTGACACCGTAGTTCCACTTTATCATTATGGTACTGTAAACCGTTATATAGCTAGGTGCATTCGTAGGCAATAAATCTCAAACGGTTCATCTCGTATTCGTACAATCTGCATGGCTGCCGATAGATTTGAACTGCGCCTCTCTATATTACAAATTGGCCGTGCAGACTCCCAAAATGAATTAACGAAACAGGGCGCCATCCACTGCTCAAGTGCTACAAGCCGTCGCCACTTGCTTTGTTGTCTGCATCATAGTACGTGTTCTATGTGCTTAGGTACAATCAGTGTTGCCAGCCAGCCGTTTGTCTTCACAGCCAATCCGACATGTGAAATTTTCAGATACGATCTCGATTCAATTTCGGTACCGACATCAAACAATTGTCAGATAATCATATCTTGTACAAGTGGAATAGTTTCCGTTACACTCGAGTTTCATGCCAATCTGGGAATAATAAAGGTAAATAAAATATGATGGTAATCACCTGCCAATTAATTGAGAAGTTGGAAAAGTCAACTAAATGGGATAGATTTTCAGTCAAAGAGGCATGTAGAAGTCAGAGGAAAATAATCTCGCAAGTCCCAAAGACAGTATTCTATTCTTTTCGGTTTCTCGTTACTAACCCCTAGTTACCATGGATACCGAATATAATGGAATTAATCGACACGTGAACACTACTCTTAGTACTTGACAAGACATAATATTGTGTCCGAATATAACGTTCGTCGAAATATGTAACTAGCTTCTATATCAGTTTTTCTTAAAAACGGCCATAAAAATTGTTAGAAAACCAGGAAAGTTAGACTTAAATTCTTTGCGATTGGTATGAGTAAATATTTTGGCTAAAAAGCTATTTTTTGTAATATTCACATAACTTTTATCTTTGGAACAAAAGTAACGATCATAACAGATTTTAGAAAGAAATCATAACAAACCGCCGAATTTCGTATTGAAAAATCAGCCCTCATAGTGAAGTGCCTTAAGCGCCTGCCATTTACTTCGAATGAATTATATTACAAAACCTGTTGGATTTCATTATTAATAAAGTACAAAATTTATCATATAAAATTCGTTGTTCATATATAATTTGAAACATTATAAGTTAAGATATGGGACTAGTTCTGTCCAAAAATGTTTTTTAAAAATATATTTTCGTAGTACGGTAACCTTCAATATGATCCTAAAACAAACATTTGCTGCTATTCGCCAAAGTCAAAATTGGTTGCATTCCTTCCAATGGGTTGAAAGCAAAGTTTTTGCCAAGTACACGGGACCTTCATGACTATAATACTCAAAGGGGTATGCAAACATGTGTTGTACGCCATGGTCACAGTTGGTGGGCTTTTAACATTTAATATATAAACGTTTTGCCACTTCTTTGGGCAGCCCGAGAGAATTCTTAAAACAAAGCTGTACGCAGGATCGCAAGGACGCAATTATTCGTCTATAATGCATTTGCAGTTCCCCATTGGTAGCGTGTTCAGTCCAAAAACCATATCATTTATAATATATGTAGTTAGTATTTTCATTCTCTGAAGCACCTTCAATCTCTTGCATACGATTATTATGTTTCTGGCATAACACGTTTATGGCGTTTGACTACTTTGTCTATAGGCCGTTTTATTTTTGTAAAAATAAACCACTTTACACAAGTATTAAAATTTTGTATAACTCAGTCACCGAAACTTCCAAAATCTTGAATTTGTTTTCTGGCAAAACACATTTATGGTATTTCTTGTTTTTTTTTCTACATGAGCCAGTTTTTCGTGTTCATAACAACGTCTTGTCTAATCGTGTTGGGCAGATGGACCAGTTGTCTAGGTCCACTAATTTGGAACTTCAGTGTGTACCTGAACACAAGGCTGAGAATGTAGTGAGCATTGTTAGACAATTGGGTCAGGTTGTCAAGTTTCCCATTAACGATGGCGACATATCGTATTGTTCACGCGTTGCCAAGTCGAACCCTAAGTCTTCTCGCCCACGTACAATCCTGGTGAAGCTCAACACCCCACGCATCAGGGATTCCCTCCTCGCGGCTACTATACAATACAACAAGGATCACCCGAATGAGAAACTGAACACCAGTGTACTAGGTCTGGATGATAAGAAGATTGCGATTTTTGTCACTGAGAACCTTACGATGGAGAATAAAAACCTACACGCCGCAGCCCGACTTCGAGCGAAAGAACTGAATTATAAATTTGTGTGGGTACGCGGAGGACGAGTTTATGTGCGCAAATCAGGTGAATCTGAAACGGTATTTATTCGTAACATGGATTCATTAAATAACTTAACTTGATATATTTTTATCATTATTCTTCGGTTATAATAGATACTCATTAAAACTAAAATCTTGAAAGTATACTGAATCTATTTTCATTCTCGGATATAATAAAATGTTATTACCAAAACGTTAGAGGTTTGAGGACCAAAACTGTAGATTTTTACTTGAATGTGTTAACGTGTAACTACGATTTAATTGTACTAAGTGAGACATGGCTGGCGGGTGACATATTGGACTCTGAGTTATTTTGCAACCGATATCTAGTTTATCGACGGGATCGTGAGTCTAGTGGTTTTCACAACAAAAAATCCGGTGGCGGTGTGTTAGTGGCGGTATCTAAGAGGCTAAGATCATATCGACTGACTAATTACGAGAGTAAATGTGAAGACGTATGGGTGGGCGTACAAAAACATATTTTAGAGCATTTCATTAATAATGCTAATAATGCCTTGGAAAGTTTTGACGTCACGTTAATTTTAGGCGATTTCAACCTAAGTAGTATAGAATGGATGGGTCCACCAGGCACACCACTTGCATTTTCTTTAAATAAAAATGGTATTTTTGAGCAGAAACTGTTGGACTTTATTTCTCTTAATAATTTAGCTCAATACAACTGTGTGTATAATCATAAAAATAAAATACTCGATCTTGTGCTGACCGATATCAAGGTGAATAATTTAGGCATGTCCGTGAGCCCTCTAACTAATATAGACTCATACCACCCGCCCCTTGAATTCGAATTGATGTGTAACGTGGATGATGATAGTTTGCGCCCTAGCCAGGAGCCAACATTTAAGTTCTATAAAGCTGATTACAGAAAAATTATTGAAGAATTAAGTAAGATTGAATGGCACGACGTGTTTTCACAATGTTGCGATGCTGATGCAATGGTAGACTCATTTTACAAAGTTATCTATAATATTATTGAGATATATGTACCTAAAGCTAAGCCTAAAACTTGCAAATATCCGGTTTGGTATAGTAGGAATCTTATTCGCCTGATAAAAGAGAAATATAAGTACCATACACTGTATTCCAAATTCAAAAATCCCTTAGATGAAATTTCATATCGTTTGCTGAAAGACAGAGTTTCAAAATTAATACATAATAACTATAGAGAATATATAAAGACGGTTGAGTCTTCGATTACGTCGAACCCTAAGCTCTTCTGGTCATTTTTAAAGAATAAACGTAACGGTAACAGTACGTACCCTTCATCAATACATTACGGCGAAGTCAAAGGCACTAACGGAGCAGAAAATTGCAACATATTTGCCGCATGTTTTTCTTCAGCTTATAATTCTTTTGGTGGCAATACTGTCGACGATATGACTAAATATGAGCCCGGACTATGTCAGCATACTGATTCTTTGACCCAATTAACATTAAATTCGGATTCTGTCATTAAAGCCTTAAAGAGACTGGACCCTTATAAAGGGCCAGGGCCTGACGGACTGCCTGCCATTTTTGCTTTAAAATGTTGTGACGTTTTGGGGAAGCCCCTCTCTATGATTTATAATAAATCATTGAGCACAGGTTGTTTTCCGACGACTTGGAAAGAAGCACGGGTAATACCAATCTTTAAGTCTGGTGACAGGTCCGCAGCGAATAACTATAGACCAGTATCTATTTTGTCTATTTTTGGCAAGGTGTTTGAAGCTTTAGTATACCCTATACTTTCGTGGCATGTGAAACAAACATTGATGCCTGAACAACATGGCTTCATGAAAGGCCGTTCTACTGGAACAAATCTTGCGTGCTTTATATCGGATGTAGTCGATGCCGTAGACGGTGGATCACCTGTAGATGTAATCTACACAGATTTTAGCAAGGCGTTTGACAAGGTGGATCATAAATTGTTACTTAGCAAATTACACTCCATCGGAATTGCAGGAAATCTATTGCAGTGGTGTAAGTCTTACCTAGTTAAACGCACTTCTAAAGTTGTGGTCAACGGTTATTCATCGAACCTGTTTTTGACACCCTCAGGCGTACCCCAAGGCTCCCATTTGGGGCCCTTGTTTTTCAATATATTTATAAACGACGTGGCGTCTTGTTTTTTACACTCAAAGATATACTTGTATGCGGATGACCTAAAAATTATAAAACGAATAGAGTGTAATCAGGATCCATATAAGCTCCAAGATGATTTAGACCGTTTTTCCCAATGGTGTTTAGACAGTAATATGCTTCTGAATGCTGACAAATGCAATCACGTACATTTTTCTAGGAAAAAAGGGCCGTATTTTCGAAATTACAAAATTAATGACCAAATTGTTTACGAGAAAGAAGTTATTCGTGATTTGGGCGTTCATATTGACAACAAGCTTCGATTTAATATTCATGTTGATAAAATTGCTACTAAGGGGTTTAAGATGTTAGGCCTCATTCTTCGTAACTGTAAAGACTTCAAACACGCTTCAACTAAAATTGCTATCTTTAACTCAATTGTCAGGTCAGGCTTAGAATATTGCAGCATAGTTTGGACTCCATTCTACGAAGTACATAAACGTCGCTTAGAATCAGTCCAGAAGAGATTCCTTTGGCACTTGTCATATCAATGCAATATGGTCAGGAAATTAACTAGCTATTGCTTACGACTGAAATATTTCAAACTCATGAGTCTGGAAAATCGTCGTATGATTCTAGATCATCTGTTCCTATACAAAATAATCAACACTCACATTGATTGTCCGCGTTTACTGAGTCAGATAAATGTAAATGTGCCTTACAAACTTGCCCGTAAATCTAGATATCGGTTGCTTAGCGCTAAGAGCTTTAAAACCAATCTGGGTCATTTTTCCACCATAAACAGAATGCAGGCTCAATTTAGCCGCTTGTCATGCTCACCTAATGTAGACATCGATATGTCTTACCCTTTACATAAAGTTAAGTCTATCTTACATAAATTATTTTCATAAAGTTAAGTCTATCTTATATAAGTTATTTTCATAAAGTTAAGTCTATCTTACATAAGTTAGTATCACAAAGTAGAATTAGAATTTGTATTAGTTCAGAACATATTCGAATATTGTAGACTCTTTTTCTTTGCCTTTTCACTTGCATGAAGATTAAGATAATTGTTTGTAACATTTTTCTTTTCTTTTAATTCGGTTGGCGTTGGCACAACCTCAACCATATATATGGATTGTAACATAACCAGTAAGTTTTCCCTTGTATTTTTGTATCAATAGACTTTATGTAGTACTGTTTTTCCTACAGCCATAGTTACGTAATGCATGCCGTGGCAGCCTATAATTAAGGCTACACTATAACATGTTCAAAATTTGTTGATCCTTGATATTTACAGTTGTCTTTTGGTGTATGCTTTGTTGGTTGTCCTTAAATAAATAAATAAATAAATAAATAAATAATGAAAAATAACACGTAATAGTTTTTAAACGAGATCAGTTTGACTATCCAACGTTTTCTAATATGACTCCAATAATTATTTACATTTTTATTTTTAGTTGATCGATAACTTTTTCCCATGTTGTTTTCCATAACCAAAAATTATGCTCCTTCAATAAATTTTGAGAAAGTATAGGTCTTAATCACCGACGCCACTTGGACCGGTCTCTCTCTTTCTCACATCTTTAGTAGAATTACTGATAAAATAATAAATAACAAGTAGCAATTTAAAAAAAGGGTTTTAGTATTGTCTATGAAACATAATTCAGAAGGTTTTACATTGTACACACTCATCCAAAGCGGGATTCCGAGGTCAAACTCCCTGAGTACTCCCCTTTTAGTTACCAATTTTGTATTCAACATAATAAAAACTGTTAATACTTTAAACAAAAAGGCATCACATTCCATCAGCACAATCTCTCCCGCTCAATTCTATAAAAGTACCTATTTCCGTGTGACATCACAACGAATATTTGCGATAGTTGGTAATGCTCTGAACAACGTTAATTAAACCGGGCGGCATCGACTGCCCGGTAATTGGGTTGAGCAACAGGCTCCTCCGGGTATCACCACGTACAGACGCGTGCCCAATACTCCTGAGGCGTGTACCTATGTACCGGGCTACCAGCAATCGTACGTAACTTATGTAACATGTGTTTCGTATTCCAACAACGGTCTCTGGTTTGTTTGTGTGTTCAAGTAGTTGTTTCACGAATCAATTTGCTGAAAGTTTTCCTTGTTGAAACTGTCGGGCGAGACAGCTTGCGAAATAAGGCAGACTAATGGTCCACCGTCCTGAGGCTCAGAAGGATGTTTCCGTGGAAATGTTTGCTTCAAATCTGTCACTTCATAAAGCATTGATTGTTATGTATGCAATCCAATGATACAATTCCTATGAAATAAACTCTGTGAATCATGTGGTACACCTGTATCTGGGTATGGACATAGGTACAACAGGTCTGTGTGATCGCGCGTACATAAATATTAGTGATACTCGTATACTTACAATATACATAAAACGGTCGAGAGAAGCGAGAAGCGTCGTAAATTTTACACAACTGTCTTGAAGAAATCCGCCGTTGGATTCGTATAGCCAAAAGTGAAAAGATCAATCTGGGTAAATTTGGAAAAACCGTGGCATCCAAAGAGACATCAAAATTCAACTGCTCCATGCACTGGTATTCGCAATCTTTTTGTATGAAGCGGAAACATGCACCATGTTTCCGCTTCATACAAAAAGATTCAAGCTGCGAAAGTAGAATATTCGATATTATCGAAAAGTAGGTTTGAGCTTGTCCTCAGCCTTTTCGGACATATTATGCGTTCAACCAAGCATAGTCTCGAAAGGCTCATGAAAACGCGCTCAAGGTAGAACACCGTCAAGATGGTCTAACGCCATAAAGAAGGCTATTAGAGGCAGCATGTAAAGGATGATAAATGAGCGGTTCACATTGCAGAAGACTGCATGGCTTGAAGATGCGTCGTATGTGGTCGCGATATTCAGCAGTGTGGGAACGACGAAGAAGAATAGATAACAGTAGAAGGTAGAAGAAAGGCACTCCGGTAATTATGGAGATACTGAGAGGCTTATTATACTGAAACTACGCAACGACCGATCTTAATGTATTGTGTGACCCAATACATTTCTCAGCTAAAATAAATTTGGCGGCCTAAACCAAGCTATATTTTTCTATAGTTTAAATCGTATACAAAAATTTGCTTAAGAATCATTATCAGCCAGAAGAATTTTCTGCAACCTGCATGCTGTTAAGATTTGTACGTGTGCAATTTTGATCTTTCCCTGTTAAAGTAACGACAAAGCAAGAAGATACCCATTCAAAATCTCTATAATTTAATCATTTGTATAACCCGAGAAGAGCCATTATTTATTGTTGATTTATGTAAAATACATTGCGAGTGAAATACTCAATAAGTCTTATTTAATACGATGTAAGGCTTTATCAAACGGGCGCAGACATATAGGTGTCTCAGAACTCTTAGTTCGGCGCGACAACAACGACGTCTCACTTTCATATACTCCTTAACAGAACTTAAGGGGGCGATGTTGAAACGAAAAGTCTATGCTGCAATTTAATTTGTGTGTTCATAAGAACAGAAGACCAATTCTCGTAAATAAAAAGCGTTATTTAATTTTGAACGCATTTTGCAGCGACAATCAATGTCAAAAACTTGCCATCATGTAGCGAAATTAGAGGTGTCATTGACAGTTTGCGATTGCGATGCGAATACGCATGTTCTTTAAAATACGAGAATTTTCTTTTCTCATCCTTCAGTTTTTATATGAAACACTAGCAAAGATACATACGTTATAAAAAATTCGTTAAAACTGACAGAAATGACAGCTAAACTTGAAAAAGGGATACATAAACTACTGTCCACAAATTAAGATGACAAGTACCCAGATTCCGATCGACTTCTAAACATTTTAATCAGTTGAAAAAACGATAAGTAAAAAAGGAAATATTTTTGGTAGACCCCATTAATTATAAGTTTATAACGTAATTTAATTCGACAAGCTTCACAAGCATCGGCCCTTTGAAACCCATTTACAAAATAATTGGATTCCCTCATTTAGAGCAATTTTCTGATTTGATTAAAATTGACTTAGACATTGGCAAGATCATTAACAAACTTACTCTGGCGTCTCCGTGCGTTTGGATAACACTTCTGTAAAGATTTTCATTACAGTAGAATTTAATTAACGGCTCCTGTGATTATTAAATATTTATAAAGTTCTCCACGTAAGATTTCGAATCAATATTGACACTGTTAATAGATTCTAGAACGAGTCAAATTAGAATTTGGAGCTAGTTATTTTAGCCTTAATGTTGAAACAACAGGAGTGAAGTGATATTCCATGTTTCAAGTTTTAAGGAGAGTAGAATGTAATGCTAGTAGAGTGGCACAGTGGAGTAGATAAGAGACTAACAATTTGTGAGTCGTTTTGCAGTGTCACGACTCTGCTATCAAATAGCCAAGTTACTGCCAAGCCGTAACTGGAGGTTACGACTGTCTCTATTGTGGATCTTACGTGGACACATCAGCCACCAGTCATCTCAGTATTGCTAATGCATAAGTAAATATCTTGACTCACAACAAATATACTCAACATCCTACCCACCTACCCTTAAAAGAATTTTATTGGGATTACGTGTAGCTGAATTCACATAAATGTAGATGTCCCCTCATTTAAAAGCTTCCAAACTAATGAACCGATTTAAATAAATGAGGCGTCAATCCATTTTCCTGAATAACACCTTTTTACGCTTGTTTTTAAGGATTCCTTGAGGAAGTGCTGGGGATTTCTGCTTCTGTTAGAGATACTTGAGGCAATTCTCAAGCAAACAAAGTATTGGTTGTATCATTACCGACTTTTTACTTGGCTGGGTTCATTTGATATCCAGCCGGTCTATTCTGACAACGTCTCACCGTGAAAACGTAGGTGGAGTCAGCAAAAGTGAATTGTCATTTCATCTTGTCCGTGTACTTTAATAGCTCACTTCATGTTCACTTCAACTAAATTAACACGGTGAGATGTTTGCAGAATCGCACTGCTGATTTATTGGAGTAAAAGTCCAATCACACATTCCCAATTCTAAGTTCCGTCAATGTTCCGTCAGGCATGCAAAAAATTATTGAATACATTTTTGTTCATATTATATTACCGTAATACTCATTAAGGTTAGGTAAATGCGAAAAAAGAAAATCTCTATCTTGTAATCATTTTCTCATGGCAGCATAAAGTATAAATAATAATATAAATTTCTAATGCACGCGTTACAACTACAACTTCTGGCATCTACCTCTGCAATATTTCTACTAATACCTCATAGCATAGACGTGTGAATAATATAGCACTGAACATTTACTACTATGATACATTAACTATTGAGTCACATTCGAGCTGGTAACAGCCTCATTACGCCATACCTCACGCTACATTATAATTGCATACCTAATCAAGTTCCCCGCTATTGTTTACAGAACTGATTGCAAGCATGCCGTGATACACGACCGTCTTCTTAATCGTATTGTAACCCTTCGACCTGAAACCGATTGTATTGTAAAAGCGTTTGTGCTTTCCGTAGGTATAGAAATATAATGGCACGACAAGCCATAATCGAATCAAATCCTTGAAACTAAATCAAGCGCATTATGTGATTGATGAATATTTGCTGATTGATTGAAATAATGGAACAACAAGAGGTTTTTATTAAGACTGGCAACAACAGTCAGCTTAAGATATGAGGGTATTCTGAAATGACGTACCGTCGTGGCAGTACTGAGGCGTCAGGTACAGGTAACTTGAGCACACCACCACAGTGGCGATAAGTCCCCTCTTCCTTCTCCTTTGACGAGTGGTTGGAGAGGCGTCACGTTGTCATCTTCCGCCTGTCGGAAGGTACCTGTTTTGGATTTGGTGGGAGGACACGTCCGGGTGATACGGTGGAGCTCTGCCCTCCTTGGACGGAACAACGCCGCCGAGGCATCGAGGCGATCGGCATTGGTGACCTCTCGCTTCCGGCCTTCGTTCAATCAATTACGATACGATGACAACCAGGCTCGCGTGAGTTAACGACGCGTCGTATTTTACGCGGGCCCTATAGGGTCAGTGCCTGCTAGGGTTGCGGAATTTGTTCGAAAGAATGACCTCGGCCCTGGAACGCAAAGGGAGGAATATGGGTGGATTTTAATCAGCACGAGCCTATCATTCCCTTCCACTTCACCCAGAGACAGCCAGAGCCAGAGCTAAATTTAAAAAAAAATACAAAAAAAGGTACAGGCTTCTGTCAAATCGCTTAAGGCTTTCCGATATTAGTTACATTGACGTCAGTCATATTTTAAAACAAAGAGAAAATCCTCAGTGTGCTTCCATCACGACGAAAATCGGTTGACGTCTAACTAAAACTGTAAAAAAATATCCATTATTAAAGTTTGAACACATCAAAACATATTACCTAATTTGTGGCAAACTCAAACTGAAATCCTATTTTACAGTGGATATTATTATTACTACTACGAGGTATGAAATGTAATTCCCAATTAAAAGAGTTTATAAACTTGTTATCTATAAATAATATGAAGCATAAAGCCCCATACCCCAAAACGTGAACTCCAACTCAACTCGAACTTACTCCTTCAGAGCTTTTCATTAATTGAAGTTTTCGTGCGCGAGAGATGAGTAAGCAAATGCGCGCTATGCGCTTGCTCAGCGATAACTCATCTCTATTCAGTAACGGCAATTAGACAAGCTTTCATTGACATTTTCGTGCTCATGTTGGAGTTGGAGATTCAGTTGAGTTGTAGTTTAAGTTAACGTTAACGTTAACAAAGGAATATGAGCCTTAGCAAATCCTACCTACACGATATTTTATTCTAGCTCTCATAAAAACCACAAATGAATTTCAGTTCCTAGAATTCATATCAGAGCTTTGATCAGCTAGATCGGATTTAATACTAATCGGATCATTCGATCCCTTTAGTTCTTCGTATTATGTATTATACATGCATAATATCTTTTGTCTTACAGAGTTAATTAAATTAACTACTATCTCATCGTAATAAAAGTTAAATAAAAACGTCTTAGTTTTTACTTTCAAGTAAATAAAGCGGATTGGTCAATGAGTCTACATTCGATTATGAATTTAGTAGACTCATTAAGTCCTGCTAACCGTCAGCAGTTTACTTACGCACTGCTATATTTGCTATTATTCTGTCAAAATAAACGCGTTAAAAACCATTTTTTCCGACTGCTGAGCAAAGATCTCCCAAGCTTCCCGATGTGTTGACTTCTCCAACTAATCGATCGTAAACGCTTCAGTATTCACGGCAGCATTTCCTAGGCCATCCGTGGCGTCAGCTCCCGTCCACTGGCTCACACTGCGTAACGGCTGTCATGGCCCAACTGCCCTGATGCATTCTACATAAAATAATAAATTATCTTTTTGGCATCTAATCAGCAGTTTTCCTTTATCGGATACGAGCCTGCCAACACTCACAATTTGCTTTTAATATTCCCGTCCGTTTCCTGTCTGACTATATTATAAATACGAACGTTTTAAAAGCAGACAGGAGACAACCTGTATGAGTGAACTACTAAAGTGGCTACGTCCGTCGCAGCCCCGGTTATAACCTGACAGGAAGGTTATTACTGAGGCTGCCCCGCTATTATAGCTAACTTTTTACCACAAAATAAACCGTTATTAAATTCTTTTGTCTCCCTATCGGGACGAACTTGAAAAGAGGGGTAAGGGGTAATAAGAACATCACACGTTGTGGTGCAAATATAAACTATTCAACAGATTGAAGGTGGGGAGAAGCAGGATTCAGTTTGGTGATTATAGCAAAAACCAAACTCATGTCAATTTTTTACCTTTCTGGAATCGTTGCCGCTGATACAAAGTCAGTTTGTCTTGTCTCCTTGTCTAAAGCTGTGGCTGACATTTTAAATTTTCATCTGATAGACGCTATTATAGCTATAATAGGTCCTTCTGCGATGTAGTAATGCTAACGAAGAAGGAGGCGGACCGCGTGAGAGAAGTAATCCTCACGCTACAGCCGCCGTATCAGATAAATACGCCCGGACGTCGGGAGTCGCAAAGCGATTCAACGGTTTTAGTTAATAAGACAGAATCATTTGATGATTTCTCATCTATAAAAAAGACACACATTTCGGTCAAATTTATAACAACACTCTTTTTGCGTCGGGGTTATAAAATTAATAGCTAAGGAACTACTCATTTTAATTGTCTATAATAATTCATAGATTAAAACGAGCTGTCAGTATCTTAATATACAGGGTCATTTGAAAAACACCAACAACCTCTTAAGGAGAGGTTGTTGGTGTTTGTACTCATCATTATGAACAACTTTTACTATGGGAACAAACCTAAAATCGCGAAAAAAATATTCAGCTGTCCCCTACATTTTGATGATATCTTGATGATATACGAACGTAAATGTAGGGAACAGCTGATTTTTTTTGACATTCGTGCGGGCGGCAAATAGTTGGAAATAAATTAAAAGTCACCCTGTACTGAAGTTAGATAAAAAGGAATAATCCATAAATACTAGTATTATAAATGTGAAAGTAATTATGCCTGCCTATTTATTTGTCACCAATTTTTTAAATTTATTTATTTCTAATCAAATGTTGATATAGATGAATCTTGTCATGTCCTGGAATAGTACATATGTTACTTTTTATCCCGGGACTAAATTATCTTGGGATAATTTCCATGTAGACAAAACCGCTGTAAGAAGCAAGTTCGATATATTTTTATGACACATCAAGACTGAATAGATTCTTCAACGTCACAACTTTAATTAAGTATCGAATGTACAAACGAGTTGCCGAAACTAGTTAGCGTGTTTGGTAACTATAATTAAACTTATACCAACTTATGATGAGGTACAGCGATGTTATTACAGTAGCTAGCGATTCGCGCTCGGTTCCTATTTACAACGAATTATTCAGTTTACTAATTGGTAGCTCTATTATTAGTTGTTTAAAAAAATTATCACAGACCTACTGGTTTTTTGTTACACTCGTCTCGCAAAGTTCTTATTCATATCCACTAACGTTATTAATAAATGTGAAAGTTACTCCGTCTGTCTGTTTGTTACCTTTCTGTACGATTTTGTATGAAACTTTGCACAAAGATAGACCAAAACCTACTAATATTATGAATGAGAATGTAACTTGGTATGTCTGTTTACTACATTCTCGCGCCAAAAACCACAGAACCAATTTTGGTTTATACTTAATTGGACATTAGAGAAAGACCTACTTATACTTGGTATAATTTCCTAAATCACGAGGAGAAGCCCGAGGAAGAACCTAGTTTTGAAATCAAATAGAACATTATGGCCTTTTACATGGATTTTATTCGTAATAGGATTTCTTACTTTCTGTCTTTGATGTATTACTAATACCTTCCTTTCAGCGTTTTTATTTCATTTTCTTTAGGATCACAAATATTATTTTTACCGCGTTTTGGCTTTAATAGCTGTCTGTTATGTAGGTAAATACTTGGCAATCTACATTTAAATATTAATTACCATACCGCCGAAGTAATAAGATGTTAAAACAACGCAGAGTCTTTTGAAAACCATTTTGATGATGTTGTATTTTCTAGGCACGATTAAGCTGTTTTCAGACATATTTATTTAAGTTCTATTTCTGAAATCAAGAAACGTTTCATGAACGTTTTTTTATAAAGTTATTTTTATGAACTCGGGTATCAGAAATTTCTAAGTTTTAAAAGTAGAATAGAATGAAGAAACTCTTTATTATGTCCACCATATAAGTGACAGAAAATATAGATTAAGAAAACATTACATAGGGTGACACAACGGGCGGCCGTATCGCTAAAAGCGATCTTTTCAAGAAAAAAAAACTCGCTCGTATTAATAGCCCACTGCCACTTAATGATTGGTTACTTAAAAATTAAGCGATCTTTATATATTTGGGCTTCAGGCCCACCAATACTTCATTCCAATAGCTTTTTTCGCACTTGTATATATCAATAGATACTTACCTACTTAACAAATCTCCAAACGCTTCTCCTTCAAGCGAACGAACTCACCAGAACGTAACTCGCACGGAGCACAAACATTCCTCCATTCTTTCGAACAACACGAGCAATAAATGTTATCAAAGTAACGTCTTCTCATTTCATTTGAGTAACAAAGTAGCGAATAGCGTGCAGCCGTATCGTAGCACAATGCCGGCGCAGCACTACAGGTGCGCTCGGTCTTGTCTCGCGACATTACACTAGAATTGTTGTTCACTACACACAATACACAGCAGATATCGTTGCTAGTCTACCACACATATACCACGGCTTCAGACCAACTGTACTGCAATGAATAAAATATACGAGCAGTCCCAGAGTTTAATCTTGTCTTGCTAGAACATCACTATGCTCCTAATAGCGTTTCGTGCAACCATTGCACAGGGAATGAACAGCATAATTACAAAGAGAATCCAGACTCTAGTTATGCTGGCACTGGTCAACCATTTTATTTTACACCAGTGGTAGTGGCTAAAGGTTATCCTAACCGCGATGTCCCGAATATGGTTTTAATTCCATTAAATTAGCTGCAATATCATGCGGTTGATTTTGAAATTATTATTTTAATTTCAGCTTCACTTTAACGGCTGCTGCGGTGTGTGGCATAGGGAAATGATATATTATTCAACATTTTAAACATAGACATTATAGTTAAAGTCCTAGTGCAAATTTCGATTGAACTCCGCTTAACTGCTAAAACAAGATAAGAAGCGTACTAAATTCCTACACGTTCATACGGCGATTTGTTACGTGTCTCTTTATAGATAAAAAATATAAATATTTTAAAAAGGCCTGGCAACATGTCAAGGCGGCATGTCTAAGTGGCCCCCTCGCCTCACGCTGCCGCGCCGTTAGCCCGACAGTTCCGAGTGTATGGGGCGTAAACTCACTGATCGCACGAGCCGAGTGCCTTCAACGATCCTTTTACGCGATGTAATACACGAACGAGGATAAATGCCGTTTTGAAATATATCGCACTTTTATTTCACTTTAACGTCCGTGAAGAATTGTAGACCACGCCCGGTTAACACAACTTATTGCATCAATTCCTCCACTCCGCAAACACTCCACTGAACTTTAAAGACACTTCAAAACCAATTAAAGTGGACGCACAGCGAGAAGGTAGGTTCAACTTCTGCATATCAAATCAAGCGAGCCGCAGGTACAGAGAGTTGGGGACTCGTGGTGGGCTAGTTTGTCCCCCGGTGTTTGCCGCTAAACCACATTTCTGCTCCATTGAAAACTTAATTATGAGTGTTCCGCCCGAGCCCACGCCACACTCGCCTAACTATAATGCGGTGCGTCCTTGTTACAACGTTTTCTTAATAACATTAAGACACCATCAAGTGGAGTGTCCGGCCTTTCTAAACTAAACGTGCGGCTTTTAGGAATTCCGCAAGTTTGGCCATCTATTTATTTTAGGCCCAAGTAAACAGCTTCGATCAACTATCTAACTACGTACCAACAAATGGCTACCACAAAATATAAGTCACTTAAGAAACTTAAAACATTAAGCGTTACATAAGAGTATAGGTTTTGGATAGTGGCCAATTTTAAAAAGTTAATACTTTTCGTGAGTATCTAACTCTTGACTCTTCCCCTGCAAAACGCCTTTATTCTTGAGAAGTTTCTTGTAATACTGCACTACCAGCTGAACTGGAATATATAAACTGAACTGCAGTAAAAATGGTCCGCATTAACTATATGTTTGCGACATTAACATTGTAGCCAGTAATATTAAGTGCTATTTAATTATGGACCATTCACTGACCTTTTACGACCCGTTAGTCATAGCGACTTTATAGCCTATTTCAGGCAACTGAATTCCACGTTCTGGATCTGAATACGAAATTGAATTGGACTCAGCCAGTCATATAGAATGGGCTTATTGAACACGATTTACTGGTCCACAATGAATAGGTGCCAGTAACCATGACTAAATCTATTACACTTCAAGCTAAAACGTTTGGTACCGCTAGAAATGACGTTCAAATTGCGTCACGTGCCATAGAAATACCAGATATATAGCTGCTTTTAGCACCAACGGTTTATTGTAGATTAGTAGGAGCAATTTCAATTGAAGCAGTTTCCAATTAAACAAATTAAATGTTGGAACAACTGAAAAACGTATTAGCTAAACTCGAAACAGAATTTGTCTAGCTAGCCGAAACAAGCTAACTTCATCTCACCTTCCTTTTATTTGTTCGTCCGCTGTTAGTAACTAGGGCTCAGGTAAAACTAAGCTCCAACTTGTCTAATTAAACGCTAACTCCGAGTTTTCGTTAAGTTCTTAATTATTTTTAACAATGTATGCCACTTGGAGGAACTAGCGAACAAGGCGAGGTTGCCATCGTCAAAACAATGGTATCATGGTATCAATAAGACTATTATTTGTCAAGGTACGAAGTTGTGGAGTTGCCAAACAACGGGAACTTTGGAGCAGGCGCCTGCCTCTCTACGGTTGCCATATTCGCTATTATACAATATAAGTATGTAGGTAGGTGGGTCTGGTATCGTGCCCCGCCACAAGGAATTAAAACTTTTCTATTTAGAAGAAACATGGTTCTATCGGATCACTGCCATTTGGGAGTAGGAACACAAGTAATAATACCGTCTCCTCTAGAAAACATACGTGTTTTTGTTCGTTGAATTATTGCTCCGTCGAAGTTGGAACATAATGTATTTTCAGCTTGATGTAAGCTGTCTCAGTAAACGTTTCGGTTATGTGAAGGTCGTACATAAAAGTCTGAAGTTAAATTAGGGATAACACACGTAAGCTTTGTAATAAAATTTAATCGAGTACTTATATCTACGTATCATTAGCAGATGTATGTAGATATGTAATGATATGTTCGTATATACAAATTTTGATTTTTTATTTCAAACTCCAGGCTCCCGGTTCTTCCCCACCGAATGTGTCTCCACGTTGTCGTCGTGGTGGGGCTTGAGCGTCCCAATGATCTTGCGAGCTTTCCCGGTAGAGCCACTCATGCCGGAAGGTCGCAAGTGAGGGATCAGACCAAGAGAGACACACGCTTGCTCGCTGCTCTCTGGTACGCGTCTGATCATCAGACGTGACTGTGAGAGCAGCGAGCAGGTGGAGAGGTGAGGTTGGGAGAGAGGGCCCTGAGAAGGGGTGGAGCGAAAAGGGACCGCACCCTTCAAAGGAACAAAAAATGAAAAAAGACGATTGCAAAATGAGTCCCCAGGTGGGTCCCGACTGCTCAGCGGTCGGGGAATCCCACCCCGCTTCGGCGGGCTGCCCTCCGTACTCTGGGGTGGGCACCAACCGTCTTCCGCTTGCCAGTGGCAACAAGAGCCGAGGAGGCTCAGAATCGACGTCATCCGGATCCGCCTCCTTCAAGGAGCTGATGGCGTTCGGTTGTGATGCGGGGAGTTCGCCTGAGCGCCGGGGAGGTGCAGGGTCAGATTCTGGCTCTGGACTTGACCTAGTAACGGTCAGCTCGGCGGGCTCTGGAGACAGAGGAGGGGGGGCCGCTGCGGAGAAGTTCTTCCGCAAGCGACCCAGACGGGAGGATGACAAGGAGTCGTCCTCCGAGGGCGAGTTTGCCTCCGCCCGCAAGATCCCCACCGCAAGGCGGGGCAGGGGCAGTGAGGCAGGGAGGGGGCTGGCTCCCTCTACCCGGGGGGCGGGCCGTCGGGCCGAGGGGTCGGTGGAGGAGGGGCGTCGCCCTGGAGGGAGCGGTCGTAGGGCTCCCTCTGCTCTTCCGCCTCCTCTCGACTCCGACGACTCGGAGGCCCCGGGAGAGGTGCCTCCCACTTTTGAGGAGCAGAAGGCCCAGTTTGCGGAGGTCGTGGAGGCCGCGATCCGCGCTGTGGCCTTCAAGAGGAAGCAGTCCTCAAAGCGGGAGGCCATCGGCGCGGCCAAAGCCTCCATCCTGGCGGCAGCGGCAGCCAACGCTGGTGGACCTGCCTCAAAGGAGGCGTCGGAGTTGCGGGCGGAGGTCGCCCGCCTCGCGGTTCTTACGGAGCGACTTGTTCGGGAGAATGAGTCGCTCCGGAGGGATCTGGCGGGGATGGCCGGAGCGGCCTCTGCGGAGCCGCGAGGGGGACTGAGTCCGGCAGCGCCGGAGGGAGGCCAAGTGCTGAGCCAGGTACGGGACCTGGTGCGGCAGGAGCTGGCTCCCTTCCGGAGGCAGGTCTCCGTACTGGAGGACATGGTCCGGCGTCCCCCGTTGGCGGCGACGCGGGGTCCCCCGGGACAGCAAAAGGCGGCTTCGTACGCGGCCGCCGTGGCTGCCGGCCCGGGAACGTCTGGCCGGGCGAAGGCGAAGGCCAAGGGCGGAGCCGCGCCGGCGCCTGCGCCAGCGCCTGTGACGCCGGCGACTGCGACGCCGGCGACGACCAAGGCGGCCCCGGCGAAGAGGGGTAGGAGGAAGGCTGGAGGAGCGGCTAAGGCTGCGGCGCCAGCGGTGCCGCAGCCGCCCCCACCCCCACCCTCGGACCCTCCTGCGGCCGAGGCCGAGTGGCAGGTTGCTGGCCAGAAGCGGCGGGCCGCGAAAGCCGCTAAAAGCAAGGCGAGGAGGCAGCGGCGGAAAGCCAACGCCATTGCGGCGAGGCTTCGCGCCCCGAAATCCGCGGCTGTAGTGCTCACACTGCAGCCGGAAGCGGAACAGAGGGGCGTGACGTATCTCGCCGTACTGAAGCGGGCGAAGGAGGCGGTGAGCCTCCAAGAGCTGGGCATCAGCGGGGGCATCGGGGTCAGGAGGACCTTAACCGGTGCCCGCAAGCTCGAGCTCGCCGGAGCGGAGAGTGGCCCGTTCGCGGACGCCCTGGCCGAAAGGCTGAGGGCGGTCTTACCCGCGGACGAGGTCCGGGTGTCCAGGCCGACTAAGCGCATCGACATGCGCATAGTGGGCCTGGATGACTCCGTGACGGAGGAGGAAGTTGTGGCCGCCGTCGCCAGGACTGGGGGGTGCTCTGCCGAGCTCGTCAAGGCGGGCACCCTCCGGCCTGACAACACGGGCATGCAAACCCTTGTGGTGAGCTGCCCCGTGACGGCGGCCAGAACTGTGTCGGAGGGCCGAAGGCTCTTGGTGGGATGGGTGTCTGCGCGGGTAAAACTGCTGGAACCCAGACCTCTGAGGTGCTACCGCTGCCATGTGGGCAACCACACGGGAGCTATGTGCCCCTCGGAGGTCGACCGCAGCGGACTCTGTTTCCGCTGTGGTCAGCCCGGTCATAAGGCCGGCTCTTGCGAGGCCACGCCGCACTGCAGTGCATGTGCGGCTGTTGGCAAGCCGGCCGAGCACTGGGCTGGGGGAAGGGCCTGCGCGCCATCCGCCCCGACCAGGGGCAAGAGGTCCGCCGCCACCGCCGCCTCTGCCGCCGCCGCGGCTTCTGTCGCCGCCACTGCCGCTTCTGCTGCGGGTGCTGCGGCTCCCAACGCTCGGGAGGGTGCTGAGATGGAGTGCCAGTAATGGTCCCATTTCGGCCCCCTCCAGAGACAAGTCGGCCGCTGTGCTATCGCGCAGTGGCTGACGCCTGGGGACGGTGAGCGTGGGTGGCTCGCCGTCCGATACCAGGTTGAGTCGACGACGCGTTGTGTTCCACGCGCGTCACAAGGAGCCGTCAGCACCGAGGACGGGGCCCCATAGGGTCGGTGCCTGCTAGGGTTGCGGAATTTGTTCGAAAGAGTTACCGCGGCCCTGGAACGCATAGGGCACAAGAAGGATCACGGGTGGGTTTTAGTCAGTAAAAGTCTGACACTCCCTACCGCTCCACCCAGGGCGGGAGGGGTCATTTGATGATTTCCCATCCAGAAAAAAAAAAAAAAAAAAAAAAAGGCTCCCGGTTCTTGGAATTTCTCAGTAATAAAATAATTTAAAAAGTAAAATCTTTCATATTTCCGGCGCGTTCTTAGATAATTTCTAATGGGTTTACTTTCTTTGGTTGAGCTTACTTTTATACGAGTAGAATGGCTTGCTCTTCTATTTAATAATTTCCACGCAAACAGGCCAAAAATCTTCATGGTTAAGAAACTGTTCTACTTCTTGTTATTTTTTCCGAAGTCCTAAAAGCTTTCAAAATACATAAGAGTATCTCCATTGATATTGAGCCAGAATGTTTTCTCAGTGACGTAAGCGCCTCTAGATATTATACATCATGCATTTTTAGTAGCGAGGAAAACTTTCAGGGGCGAATACATTTGGTACAAACAAACAACTTTTGTTCTACGACTATGAAAACAGCATAAAAACACCTTTCTGTATAAAATAATATATTGTGCAATCGTATGTAGAACTCCAAGAAATTGTTAGGGACAGACAATGTCTTTTTGTTTAAATATAGACCACAAATCACAATCAAAATATTGGGTTATGAAATTTTCCCTAAATTAAAATGAAAACAAAATGAATAATACAAGAGCCAAAGATTAGATAGCTATTTCTGAGAAGTTCTCAGACGCTTGACGTTTTATTGAAATCTATGCAACAAAATCTTTTGAAGACATATATCCCGTGTTTAATCCCAAACCAGTTCGGCAGCACATTATTCCTTTAGTTTAACCACGTTAAATAAAGATTGTATGTGCACAGAGCCCTTATTTGCGGAGGTTTTACTTATTCAGTAGTACGCAGTTTTTGCGGTGGACAAATAAAGTTCTATATGTGCTCTCCATGATCCTATTTATTTTTCACAAAGAAGAAATTGGACCGGTTTATTGATCTTCGCTTCTGTGGTTGCGGACAGTAAGGGAAGCAAGCCTGGTTTCAGTCCCACGATACAGTAAAACTATCACATAAAAACTGGTCGTATTGTTTTCCAAGCGAATCATATTTTTTTATAACATGTTACTTTCAAACCATATACTTCTTTATAGTTTTAAAGAATTATTTCAAAATTAAGATAGATAATTAATTGCCAAAAAAACAACTAAGATTCTCCTAACTACAATATGTAATCCTCCTAAATATACAGAAGGATAGACCGACAAAAGGTTCCGTTTTTCCACACGGACGTTTTGTACTTTTTGTTTTTTTTTTTTGTTTAGATGTCGGTTTTATTTTTTGTAAAAAGTTTTTTTTATTTTTCCCTTTTTAGTGGTTCACTTCCAGCTAAACATACCCATCACAGCGTACGTGGTATAAATTGGTGTAAATAATAAACAAACATGCGATTTCAGCTATCCCGACAGATTTGCTACCATTTATTGAAATTAACAAAAAACCGCTTGTTCGATTTCAATAAAATTTTTGAAGGGACCATTTGGGAAGTATACCCTTTCCAACAAAAAAATAATTTTTCAAATCGGTTGGCAAGCGACGGAGCTATGGGCGAACAAACATTAAAAAAAAATACAAACGTCCGAATTGAGAACCTCCCCCTTTTTTAGAAGTCGGTTAAAAATATTACGTTTGAGTTTCCTTAGGAAAAATAATCAGGTTAGCTTTAAGAATTTGTTTGAGTTAACAAATTCTTAGAGCTAACCTGATTATTTTTCCTACAAACTCTTACCTTTAAAGCAGTTAATAAATAAAGACAAGCATCCATTCCACATGACATCCCGCTGAAGTGTTACGTAGGCTACCATGCAGCTAAGTGAGACAAATTACACGTTTAATTAACTCCGCCGACGCCTGTCCACTGGCTACCGGCAGGTAAAATTCTCAGGGCCTAAGCTTTTATATGCAAATTGACACCACCGCCGTATTGATCCGACGGGCTAATTTCTGACCTTATTAAAACCTGACACGTTTACTCTTGCCGCTATCGGAAAATGAATTTAGCAGTTCGTTGGCTGCGAGGGATAGTTGAGCTGCGCTTTTAGCCTAGGTTGCAAAGATTTGTATGTGATGTGTAAAGTCGAAAAAACTGAAGTTATCATTGGCTCAATGTTTACTTGTAATAAATTAGTGATGTTCGAAAATGTGCGGTTAGTAACAACATCAATAGTTTAATCATCTATCAAATGGAAAGGTTTGCAATCTCAAAACGAGTATCTATTATTCAGAGAAGAAAAAAAGACGCTTTTGAAATGCTTGCTGCTCCAGAAAAACTTTTATCACTCTGAGAAACTAGATAGGAAGCTACTTGAATGCACCTTGCTCTCACATAACGCAGATTTTAAGAATTGTAGAAAATGTTTCAGGTTTCCGAAATAACGTGTGAAAAGTCCCTTGTGCAGCGTCCCCCCAATTCCCTCACACTTGAAAGTATTTAAGAGGCTTACAGAGTTCTGGCATCACGTAGGATCATGACCACTTAATGACGTTAACCGCGACTGTGCCTTAAGCACTTTCGGATGTATGTCGAAGACACAAACAGTTGGTGATCTCTGGCCGCAATATCCAACGTTAAGTAAACTAAGTTGAGACTTTGTGCATTAAACTGAAGGTCTTTGTGCTTAAGAGGCTAAGCTGGTCTGAGAATGAATAAGTAATAGTAATTGCCCTTTTTTTCGGATGGGAAATCATCAAATGACTTCTCCCACTCTGAGGAGCGGACGGGAGTGTCAGACTCTTACTAAAACCCACCCGTGTTCCTCCAACTGCCCTTTGCGCTCCAGGATGACTCTTTCGAACAAATTCCGCAACCCTAGCAGGCACTGACCCTATGGAGCCCCTTCTTCTTATCTGACACCTCTTTGAGGCGTGCGTGGAATACGACGCGCCGTTGACCCTGGTAATGCCAGCCTGACTTTCTTCTTTTTTGTTATTTCAGCTTATACTCTTATACAACGGTTTCCTACAAAAGTATAAACGCATTTGAATCGCGAACTGCTGATGAGCCTTCGGAAACTATATAAAAAATATCTCAAAAGACACAAGATGCATAGATTTGTATAGAGGTATTGGTTGAAGAGGGCTATGTCGAGCAATGGACTTCTACGACCTAATCATGATACTGATGCATAGATTTCAAAATTCGTGCCTCATATTTTTACAATACACTCACCGAACAATCTAAGCTTTTAAATAATAAAGGTACATTAACCAAAGGTAGGTAATATCACTTAGAAATACGTGCACGCATAAATATAAAGCCCTTTGTAGCGATGCTTTTATGCCACCCTCACTCTTTTGAAGAATCTTGACTTTGTGCGAGCTTCGCAAGTTCACGACAATACATTCCCCGACACGTTTCTACTTTCGAACTATACGATTCATGAAGCACTAAGCACTCGACTACTCAATGATATTGTGATAACCTACGTACGAGGTAAATACGCCTGGTAGCTTACTACAACTTTAAGGCCTTCAATGTCACTCCAAAGTACTCTTGTTAATTATTAATTTCTAATTTCGACTCTATTTCGACTGAACCCTTTTCGGATGAACTGATTACTTTAATGAGAAAGCTTTAATATTTTAACAGGGATTTAGTAGTAGAGATTTTAGTATCAACTTACCTACAGTTTTTCAGAGAATCAGATAATACGCTCACTGATCGGATTAAAGGAGATCTATGCCATTATGTTCAACGGCAAAATGTTTTTCTGCGATAAATGTTCGCTTGCATGGAATAAAGGGGATAATTAATTGAAGATTATTATATTGTTTTGTTACTTTGAGCGTTCATTTTTACCTCGATCAGTCACCCGTTTATTCATCGGCCTTTGAAGTTGTTTTCATTACCTTCCACCTTTCTACTTCTATTCAAGTGAGTATGATCGGGTTGTGTGAACTTTGTCGATGTCGCTTTGAGATGGGATTATTGAACTAGCCCGTATGAATTGCCTAGCTCATTGCATTTTAGGCTAATGAATTCCTGATTTTATGTTTTGTTATGTGTTGTTTCGTTATTTTACATCCATGTTTACCAAAATTATGACTAAGTATGCTTATAGAGATTTCCACGACGATTTCAAGAGATAGGAGCAATAAAACCATTGATTACACTATCAAGTAGTTAGTTACATCAAGGCTTGCGACAAGTTGCCAAGCCGCAAGATTAAAGTCTTCGCATGATCCGAGAACAAATTGGGCGTCTAATGAGAAGGTTGGGGAGCGGCCGCCAGATTAGCTCCAAATGAATCAAAGTTACCCTCAGCTCGCCTCCCATCGATCGCCTTCCCGATCAACTATATGTGTTTGCTGTTGTTTAGTGCCCATTCAGTTAATTAACTAAGTTGATTGTTCATTAGAACTGGAGGGTCCGTTTCTACCTTTGAAATTAAATAGAAAAAAGAGATGAATTGTGTTGGAATTGGAATATAGCCTCTTTTTATCTTTTTAGTAGGTACTGTTATGGAACCGAACTACCTAAATACCGCTGATATTATTTAGGGTTATTTTTCAACGGTAGGATGTGTAGTTTTTTACTGAAGAATAAATATGGCTTAATTTTCTATACTTTTTGCTTTCGACAGCTTCTGTATAGAAAATTAAGCCATATTTAATCCTTAGATAATAACAGTTCTAATAATTGTTAATGAATCGGCCTAATTCATTCCATTGTTTCTTTTTTTTAAACTTATTCTAAGTTCGAATCATCAATGACGCGTGAAAATAGCTTTTGACGCGATAAGTATAATTTACTAACTGTTAATGCAAAGAGTACCTAATTGATACAGATAAATACATATTTGCTAGCTTGCATGCTGCAACAAGGTCTATTACAGCATACAACCTCTGCTAATCTATATTCATAAAACCGAAATACCACTTGCAGATTAATCACGAAATCTCAAAAACTGTAACACGTACAAACTTAAAATATGGCAGGTAGGTTCCGTATAGGGTGCAGAAATCCGCTAAGAACGGATTTCACTCTACCCCTAAGGGGGTAAAACGGGGGTGGAGATTGTTTGTACTAAATCTGCGCAGACGAAGTCGCGGGCGAAGTGCTAGTAAGCTATAAAAGTATTTTAAAACTCATAAAACAGTGCTAATTTCATAAGAGATGAACACGTTTGATACAGACCGGACTCCCGCATAACTTCTGTTAGAGAACGTAACGGAGCGGTAGCACTGTATAATGCATGTTTTAAAAGTGAGGGTATTCGGAAGCGGTATTTGCCAAAGAGAAACTGAAAGCCCGAGGAAATCCCAAAGTGCTAAATATACAATGAGTTGTGGTGTTTGCTATGGATACACGGTGCTTAACGTGTTGGTACATGAACTATCTTTATATGTATTTAAATATTTTATTATCTAATACGAAGCTAGCGGTGAATATTGAATACGAATATAGTATTAACCTCGGGACATCTTTAAACTCTTTACAAATGCAGTTCATTTTACTTCACAGTTTGGAAGGATTACATCAAGGAGAAATTGAATGTCCATGCCCTATAAATATTCGTCAGTACAATCCATTTTATTCGAAACATAGTTATACAAAATTCCCGCATATAATATGTTCAGTAGCCAGTTCATAAAACTTGCTTGGACACGTTTCTATTTCTTTCAGTACAAAAACAACTACAAACAATAACTACCACGGCGTCAAAAGGTACAACAACTTGACGATCAACCTTTCCGAGTTCATAATCGCTATACTTTTGTAATGACCACGTCCCTCCCTCCCTCCTTCAGTGCCTCCTACTATATTTTTTACGAGCAGGCTCAGTCGCCTTCAATATTACTTTTTTACAACCAAACCATCATAACTCGGACCTATGTTTTCTCAGATACATATTAGAAAAATGATTTTCCTGTAGGTCTTACTGAAAGAGTAATCAACATGAAACGTTTTTATTGTGTTCTTTATATCCGTAGCGATAGGAATTGCTTTGATTCGCACGGTTTCATGCGATTTTACGAGTATCTAGCGGTGTGTTATAAAATTATGGATGTTTTATTGATATAGAGACTAATAAAGACTAATTTTATTGTGTCGTGCAAGAAGGTTTTGTTAGAAGCCAATAATATTGTCACATAAATGGGAATTAAGACACAACCAGATGGAAATATGGACAAGTAAATAACGTAAGAAATAAAATTACGTGAATCATATTTTTAACTTTATTATTATTATAACTAACTATTACTATATACCTATACACTTAAATAAAAAACACTTAACTAATAAAAAATAAAAGTAGTCAAAATACGGCGTCCATTAATTCCTCCGCATCGCTGGCCACTGGTAATGTACCCAAAAGGCTGGCAGCATTACCACGCTGTATGGTAATGCTTATCCTTTGTCCAAGGCCCTTGCTTGGGTCACGCGAAGTGTCAGCTAAACATCTTGACAAATATTTAAGAAATATAGATAGATAAATAACATGCAGTATGTACCTAGCAGGGCTTCATGAATAAAATAATAGTATACATAGGTAACGTCAGACCTCACTATCATGAAAATACTGTGGTTTAAACTCAAACAAAGGATTTAATTTTTAGATTGTCAAAAAATACACGCTAACAACGCAAGCAAAATATGTACGAGTAACCACAGAGAACGTGTCTTCATTTACTGAAACAAAGAGCCCAAAAAAATTACATTTAATACATTTTGAACATAGAACTTATTATTTAACGAACGTTCATATCAGAGAACAAAACCGCGCGTAATTATCCGTACAGAAAGGGTAATATAAAGTTAGTGGCTTTTAACATGTTGAAGCGTTCACAAACTGCGGTATTTCTCGTGTGAAACTTTCATGTAAACTCACTCGTTCTTATTACACTCGTCCAATGCATAATAGCGACAATTTGATGATTTTCATACAGGAACAAAGATTTTAGGAACTTTATCAGCGATTCATGTGTATTTTGTATGGTTTTACTTCTATTTTTCAGGATGGGACGACCAACTGAACATTTTTTTTATTGTTTTGCCAAGCGTTTTAGCGGGGTGATGCTAGTTCTGTACATGTAGATTTTTTGAATCTTATTAAATACTAGCAGCGGCCCACGGTTTTACCCGGGTAGCTCCCGTTTCCTTAAGAATATGGGGAATATGGCCTATGTTACTCAGGGTGAATGTAGCTTTCTAAAGGCGAAAGAAGGGAGAGAGAACATCTTACTGACTAAAAGCACTCGCGTGAACTTGAAAATTATCCCAAGGGAACATGCTCCCGGGATAAAAAGTATCCTATCTGTTATTCTGGAATATAATCTACCTCTGTGCAAAATTTAATCAAGATCCGTTTAGCCGTTCTGACGTGAAAGAGTAAAAGGATTTATGAGCTTTTTTTTTCTGGGTGGGAAATAATCAAATGATTTCTACCGCTCTGGGCGGAGCGGAAGGGAGTGTCAGACTCTTACTGACTAAAACCCACCCGAGATCCTTCTAGTGCCCTTTGCGTTCCATGACCGCGGTGACTCTTTCGAACAAATTCCACAACCCTAGCAAAACTACATGCATGCAGTATTTTTACACACTATGAGCGTCTTTTGGTAGAAGTTATTCTTGACTCTACAACAATCAACAATTAACCAGAAACTGCGTATCTAGTGGTACACTACGTTCCTACTAGCGCCCTTATGGGCTATTCTGTAGGAATGTGGAATTGTTACGGTATAAAATTATAATAATTATGATTCTTAAGAATTACTGTTTTTTTTTTCTGATCGTGTTGTCAGATCTTCCTGGGGTTACCTGTTGTAAACATATAAATAAATAAACCTAGATAAGTACATAACGTAATTAAACAAAATAACAACTAAACGTAGAACATAACACGTTTAATTGACCAATCAATAGGACTTTGTATCCTATAAATAGGTACAAATCTTTTTATTTTATTATGAGACTCATTGCTTCCACCTCCACTGCTTCTCAAGTTTCCCTGACACGTAAACATCTACTATTAATTAGAACAGTATCACTTGATTATTGATAGCGGATTCCGAATTCCTCCAATTGTATTAGGTACCTACTCATAGAACCCACTTAACCATAACCGCCGCCAAGATTAGCTATATTGATAAGCGTTGATTAATATCAGATAGGTAGTAGGTATAATGACTTGGTGTGGATATCATTGATTAATCATCAAGACACAAGAAGGAGGCAGTGATTAGTGAATGCTCCAACTTAATTGAGATAATATCATTTATGGTCTAAGTATTCTGTAAAAAGTTATTCCGCTTAGATGCTAGGAATTGGCGACTCACGTCAAACTCCATTTCCATTATGTTTTAGTATTTGATTTTTTGAGGATCATCTTTAATCTTTTATAATATTAGATTATATGTAATACTATACATATCTAATATATCTTTAAGATCGCATCTTCTTATCTTTTAAAATAATCAATTTAATTATATTTACATACTAGCTGCTGCCCGCGACTTCGTCCCCGTGGAATCCCCGATTTTAAAACATTCTTTATCGCTGCTCCGCTCCTATTAGCTTAAGCGTGATGATATATAGCCTAAAGCCTTCCTCGATAAATGGTCTATTTAACCCAAAAAGAATTATTCAATTTGAACCAGTAGTTCCTGAGATTAGCGCGTTCAAACAAACAAACAAACTCTTCAGCTTTATAATATTAGTATAGATTTGTCTAAATATAACCTTTTCTCCACCAAAGTTTTTACAGTAAGATTTTTACAGTGTAGTTCACACACGTATGGGTTAACATAAGTGGATAGATCATACTTTATATTTAAATGGTAAAGTTAGGCGATCGCGATCGTTCTTGAAGATCGCAGAACGCGTGACGAGTTCTCCTCGCCCTAGCAAGCCTACTTATGTCAATTAGGCTGATATGTGGCTTCAAAACCACGAGCGGTTCGCTATGCCAGTGGCGTGGCATCTTTATGGCGGTGCAAGATAATATTCCCTGGCCTGGGGGCCTTAAATTAATTTGAGGCCACAACAGGATAGTCCCGTTAAGCAGTAATCAACCTGAGCGTAGTGTTGTGCCTCTGAAATAAAGTCTAACCTATACGAGGCAGGAGTTAGTAACGTGTCCGAAGTAGGATACCAGATGGTCGAGCTCGCTTGGCTCGCTTTTGCATTCTAAATCCTGTTGATTCTGCATCTTGTTTCCTGTAACCTATCTGAAGAACTTTGGCTTGAACCCTTAAATAGCTATCATAGCAAAGAGTTTCTTTTTTGTCAATAATCGTGTTTGGCTTTATATTAATGCGTTGCCTTGTTGAGTTGCTGGTAGCGTTCCAAGAGTCCTAGAATGTAATGTAAACATACTTTTTAAGTGTTTGTTGTGTCATCTTCGGGTGGTTTTTGTTTTCTTTTTCATTCCTCCTATTAATTTTATTTCTACCGGGAGGGTCGGTATAAAGAGTTAATAGAGGAGTGACGCCCATTCCCTCCATAAGGCTAACTTCAACAACGTTTGTCAGGTCCTTCGAGGTTGGCGCTCACGACATTGCATTCCATTGGCGCGTATGACACCGTGGAACTGGGGAGATTGATTTTTAAAGATTTATCTTCCCCTCAGTCCCGGCGGTTAAGCTAAGACATCCGATTGCTGGATAGTGCTGCGGGAGTGGTTATTTTTTTAATATCCATAGAATGGCTTATTAGGCCAGTAATGTTGGGTTAATACAACTAATAAAACCAAAAGATTATCCACATGAAATGTATTTTCATTCAGCTTAACTAAAATACAGAAGGAAAAACACAAGGTCGCCGAGCAGGTAATAAAATAATCAGCACGTATAAAAGCGGATGAAACATCAGAATTCTCGTCCGCGCCATAACTTCACGTCTGAGAAAACATCTTGCTATATTATGCTTTTTGTGGGACGCTCTCAAAACGAGAGCAATTTATTTAATGGACTAGATAGTTGTTTCCCACAATTTTCACAACATGTGAGTGGTTCTCACTGCCCAACACTATTCCTTTAAATATTTTCTACCTCGTGTTTAACGCTTTTCAATGGAGCTTCTGTATCACAGCTCTCGACCGGATTTATAGTAAAGGTGCAAATTCTATTCTATATAAATGTTTGTGAATACGAGGAAATAAATGATGTGTAACTGAAAATGAAACGAGGATGGAATATTTTGAACAAAGAAAATTTTGATTTCAAAGAAAAGAGGGTCTGTTCGAAAGAAGTTCGTATTTTTGAAGCTTTATAAAAGATATTCTCTATATACAATTTTACGTTTAGTATTCGTCATATTCCATCAAAACGTTTCTGTTTTCCAGTCTTTGTAGCTTATTCGGGGTCCCTGGACTTCCGAGTCTTCCTAGACTTCCTTCAGAGTCATTATATAATATTATGTAGGCACCAACCAGAAAAATATCTAAGTACAATTAAATTAAATTAATTAAAAAATTACTTTTGATCTAGTGCCCACCTTTTTTTGAATAGAAATTCATCAAATGACTTGGAAGGAGTGTCACTGTCAGACTCTTACTGACTAAAACCCACCCATGTTCTTATTGCATTTTGCGTTCCAGGGCCTCCTTCGAAAAAAAATCCGCAAACCTAGCAGACACTGACTCTATAGTGTCTTCTTTGCTGACATCTCTTTGAGGCGCGCGTGGACTTGCTTCCGAACGGGGTCTGATTGTTATCGGACGGCGAGCCACCCATCGCTCGCCATCCACAGGCCCGCCGCTGCGGTCCGGGAATCGCCCTGCGACTGCCGACACCCGGGGCGTCTTCTTCTGTTGCGGTGGATGGGGCGTAAGGTTTCCCTCTCCCTCGCGCGGTCTGCCTCGTCCTTCGCTAGCATTACTGATTCGCAGGAGCAGTGACAGCTTCGCATGCCTCCTCGCTCCGGATAATGGATTGGAACAGGGCCGGAAGCAAGAGGTCACCGCCGCCGATCGCCTAGACGAGGGCACGGTGTTGCTCCACTCAAGCAGGGCAGACCTCCACCGTATGCTCCCTCGTGTCCTCCATCTAGTACCCACCTGCTGCTCTGGTTTTGATTCGATTTCGACCATAATTTAAAATTTAGTCTGAAAGCAGTTATTTGTGTATATTTGTTTGTATGTTTATTTTAATTTGATTTATAATATGTATAAATAGATAACAATTATAAGTTTTAGTTAAGTTAGTATAGTCTATTTTAAGTTTCCTTCCTTGTCTCTTTACACACTGTGTCTAAATTCCCACTCTTCTGTCGCAGGTCTGCTAGAAGAAATTTCTATTGAAATAAGCAGTACCTTTGTGCTCTTGGTTTCTGTACAAAATTTTCTATTAAAGTATAATGTGTGAATACAAATAAGTAAATAATAAAATAAACAATTAAGTAGGTATGTATAAAACATACAATATGGATGGCCTCTGCACCGATCCGAAGCGGGGACCGGTCGCTAGTATTGCAAAAAAACCAGTCGTAGCATCCACAGAAAAATAAGTAGCACACATTATTTTTACTTTTTCAATGTTACAAGACCTGTGTACCAAAATCTAAAGGCAAACAACATATTGCAGTCATTCATCACACCATATAACCAAAACATCATAAAGATTTTCAGTGAAGACTCAATCGCAAAATGAGCCTAACAAACTTGCTGACGAACAAAATTACAGTATGCTCCACTAGCATTTCCTGAAGAAGCTATCAGGAATATTAATCAAATAGCAGCCATTGTGATAAAAGCTTGGCACTCCGCACCGCTCGCATTCGCGCCAAAAGAATCTTGTACCGATGTTCTTCAAACAGGCAACACCAAAATACACACTACATTTGTTACTATAACAACACACACAGTACAAAATGCATTTCTTAAGCTAGATTCACATCACTATCTATGTTGGGGTGTGATAAACATATATTTTTAAGCCTACGTCATAACTATCACAACGAGTTTCGTAGTCAATCAACTGCGTCAGAAGGCGCCACGACACGAAACAACACAATTTATTAAACCCAACTTTATTCTACCGGTACCTTGTAAGTCAATACTTTTATTTTATACACAATTTCACGTATTTTTTTAGCACCTACATCACGAAATCAAATCTAGTAGCCGTTACCGACCCAGAGAACACTCAATGCTCTCCCAGAGAACACTCAAAAATGATTTTAAAATTTTCATTGAAGAATGTTGTCTGCCTTCAGAACAATAAGGCAGTCCAAACTCTCCAGAGACAACAATGAAAGATATTGACGTTTTCCAAGGAACTAGAACGAAATATACTTCCTTAGGTGAACTGAAATCGCCAAACAGAAAAAGGGGGAAGGATTATGTGAAATTTTTCTTACTAAGGAAGTTTCACGTGACAGCAGTGCCTAACTATCAAGTTGAAAGAAAGTGGTCCAATGCTCACTTAACTATCAATTGAGCCATTATGCCAAACTTAATAAATTATGGCCACTTTCAATATTTACGTAATTTGCCTGAGGAAGGTTACCCACTGACCCGATTAGCTTCAAGGAACAGTGACAGAATAATATCGGTACGACTTATTTTTAGGGTGTCTGTCTTTCTATCCATCTGAACGAAATTCTGTGATATATGCATTCAATATCGACCATTTAATAATTACAAGCTTGACTTTAACGTGACAATGCCTAGTTTCTCTACGATCATACGATCTTAGATTTGGCCAATCATCTGTATATGCAAAACTATCACCACACTTATCATCACCAACGTTGGCCCAACAGCAGTTGTACGCCAGACGGCGTAAGTTCTTCCAATTGTACGTATAGGTGGGCAACGGTGGGTGCATAACAATAACGCATGCTACATGCACGTCCCACTGCGGTGGTTTATGCTACATTATTTCTCGTACTCTGGTTAATATTCCGACGATGTCTAGCGAACAACCTCACGGCGAATACAAATATTCTAGCCAACCATTTCTCGACTAACTATGAAAAGCTTGGCAAACGACTCAAATACGTATATAATTTGGAGGTAGTGGGAGCAAGAGCAATGCCTATTATGGTAATAGAACAATGCACTGTATTGATTGTGTGTTTCTTGAATGTCTAGCTCTTTCTGCTCGTGTTCACATTCTTGATGAGTGAACCAAACACGGCTCGAATCTGGGATTTGTATTAGTAGATAGAGGTATTTTCGCGAAAACTTATTCAAAATCAGATCATTATCACTAATTATATTATTTTCAGAGCACAATATTCCTATTACGACAAAAAGGTATATTTTTATAGCATGTCAAGCTTTATGGGTCATGCCATCGCTACACGCCTGCAATAGAAACTAATCTAAGAATGAATACGCGTTGGTAATTAAAAGGACTGATAATTATGTTTTACTATATTATATTTATAACAGGTTACTGGAGTTTGCTTATAAAACACTTAGGAAATACGCACTTGCATCGAGCAGAAAATTGTTTCTATAGTGGTATTCTGTAACATTCTCACCGTGACAAAATGCAGTGAAAATGAACCGATCTGTCAACCAAAAAAAAACCATCAAAGTGGAATGACATTTCACTTCAAGCTTACTCCATTTCACTTCAAGTTCACGGTGAAATGTTCACAGAATAGAATAGGTGCGTTGATCAAAACAAACCTGCTTCAAGGCAAAAGTAGCAAATGGACACGTTCACTTAAACTATTAATAAATACTAACAATAAGATAAGAGTTTAATATTACGTACACGAGTGTTATTCTCCAGTGGTTCCCAAGAAGTCGACGTCGACACACTTAGGGCAAAATGAAAAATATTTCTAACAACAATAAGGAACAAAGTTCGAGATTTCTCTGTCCCTTTTATAATATTACAAGGGAAACACAATTTATCTTGAAGTCAATACTTTTTGGAACTGTTCCCATGTCGTTGCGGAACAAGTTACTTGATAAAGTTAGCAGTATATACGTTGAATTCAATTACATATAGGTATGTACACTAGTATAGATAAAGAATACTTTCTTATATATTTATTTGAATGTAGAAATATCGTATACAGGTTTGAGCAATTTAAGTTTAATACCTAAGTCGGTAGATGATAAATGCAAGACGCACAAGGCCATCGCCTCAAGTCTGCTATTACAACAGTGTCAGAATGGTCTATCATTGATTTCATAATGGTTGTTTTTACAAGTTTGGTAATCTACTAAACTATGACTTTCCAATAGTCAACCACTGACTCTCCATTGAAAGAAATGGCATGGAATGATAATCTTGTACATGTATAATGACAGATAATTGACAGAAGTATGCGGTAATCTGCTAAAATTTTGACAATTTCTTTGATCAGTGACCTACCATTAGAACGTCATTGTGCAGTCATTGCTTTTAATAGCTCAGTTATCAAAAAGTATTACGAGACCATTGACCGACCAATGATCGACCATTATGAATTTAGCAGATTGTGAACTTTTAGCAAAATCACAATGGGATCGTGTTGGAATGACAAATTTATAAAAATAGCAGACTTGGGATCCTGTTTTTGTGGCACACTTGAGAGGGGCTGATGCTTGGCGGAGATATCCAGCAGTGGACGTCTTTCGGCTGATATGTGAATGATGAATGTGATACTTACCTTACATACCTATTAACAAGCGTATTTATATAAAAAATCTAAGCGTACGACTTCTTTAAATACTTATTAGAAAAGTCTAAATTCAAATTCTCTTCTGTGAATTTCAATTAAGATTCTGCTTATTATTATTTAAACTAGCATGTGGTTATTTTTAATAAAAAAGCCTATTAACCTTTAACATATACAAATTCATGATAGCAAAAAATAAAACTATAGGTACATTATATAATACGACCCATAAATATCTGCTTATATTATTATGCATTTTACAACAGTAACAATTTATCATGAATAAATTCCATCGACACTGCTCATGACAAAATTCACGTTATTATTAATACAATAACGCCAAATAAAACGAAATGACCGGGCCTGAATTAATTCTCATTTATAAAGAACAAATTGTTGTTGCCCAAATTTTGGAGAATCGCCAACCAAATCAACTTCCCGTACCTATAAATTGAAACTCTCGCTTGGAAACCGCATTTAATATTTTAAACGAATCAACTAAAATTCAGCACCCGAATGAAGTTATTAAAAATTAAACACTTGCTTCTCGAGTTCTGCCAGTAACTGTAGGTAAAAGTCCTTACACACAAAAACAGTCTAACAATAAGCTTCTGTAAAAGTCTCACTGTAAAAACTAATGTGAATTGAGCTGTCAATTCCTGGCATTAGTTGGAATGACAGCTCACTTCATGCTCACTTCACATAGCTTTCACGGTGAGTTTTTTTACTAAAATCGACCGGCTAAATCTTGCAGGCGTCGTAGAAATTGTCGTAGAAATCGTAAATCTGATTACCCAATCAGATTTACTCACAGTTTAAAAATATAATTATTCCACATAAGATAAACTGATGCAACTTTAAGTTGGTATGATCTAGAAGAGCTTTTCAACTGTTGCAAATCCTTGAATTCCAGGCATTAGTTGGAATGACAGCTCACTTCATGCTCACTTCACATAACTTTCACAGTGAGTTTTTTACTAAAATCGACCGGCTAAATCTTGCAGGCGTCGTAGGGTAATCAGACTTATTCACAGTTTTAAAAATATAAATTATAGTATGATCTAAATGAGCTTTTCAACTGTTACATATCCTTGCAGATAACCAACAATTGTTTTTTTTTTAATTCCTTGTTTCCAGGAAACTAAGGCACATATAAAAAATACACAATATAATTTTACAAAAAAAAAAACGAATACATATTAAAAACATAATAGCTAGGTAATCTAAATACGTTGGGTCGGTTGGTCCAAATAATATATTGAATTATCTACTTTGTAAGCATAAAATTAATAACTGCGTCCATGACAGGTGATGCCACATGACGCAAGTTTCAGCAGAACCGTGTTAATTTTTCGGGTCGTTGTTAAAAAATTAACATCGGTCCGGTCGGCAGCGGTCGTGAATAAAAACGGACCACTCCGTAATATTTCTTTGAAAATTTAATTTATAGGCGAAGTTGGCAAAGCGGGGTATTAATATTTTATCGCTATTCATGTTGGGTCACCGTCCCCCAGTGCGTAGGGTTTCTCAGCGTTTGTCCTTAAGTAGTAAATACCATCCTTCCTGAAACGAAACAATGAACGTTGATCTCCAAGATTTAAGCTAATGTTGTTACTGCTTAACAAACGAGTGTTCTTTGTTTAATTAAACATAGAAGCGACGAAAAGTTAACCGTGTTCATGAATACTTAAAATAACCTTCTTTTGTTGTTCGATTCACTGGAGTGAATGTTCTCCGAGAACGAATGAACGTTAGGGAATCATAACTAAATGTTAATTAATTGGAACATAAATATCAAACACCGACTTTCGCTACTCAAATTTTAAATGTTCTGTAGCATTAGTGACTGGGGGTCCTTAATGAAGAGTATTTATTTTAACAAATATTCTTAGAAGTAACTAAATTCTGAATTTCTTGGTTTAAATAAATTAAGTGGATGTTTTAGACTTAAAGGGCTTCAGGTCATTAAGGGCTCCGAACTTCAATCGTTTCAATTGAAATGATGCTCAGAATATTGTCGACTTGCTTTTCCCGCAGTTTCTAGCATGGCTTATTCCACAGGAATCGTACACTTTTCCGGGATAAAAATTAGCGAGTGGCACTTAGCTATGGATTAACTTCTATCTCTGAGATATCTTTTGAAATCGGATCAGTATTTCCAGAGATAACCTTTTTACAAAGATACACTACCGTAAAAGTACTTGGTCACCCAGAAAAAGGTATTTTGTAAAAGATTGACTTCACACTTAACAATTTAATTAGTTGGTGACAGTTGCCGACCTGCTCGTAACTAATTTTAGACTCAACTATAATGTCCACATTCTTTTTTGACGACGGCCTCACAAAGCTTTGGCCTTACAAAATGCAGGTGGCGAAGTTTCTTTTGTTGGGTACTGTTTAAACAAACAAACAAGTTGACTCACCCGTAGTGTATGTCGAAGCCGCCCATGATGAGGGTCTCGCCCGTGCCCCTGCAGGAGCCGGTGTAGTACAGCTCATTGTAGCTGGTGCAGCGAACTGCCGTGAACGGGACGTCGGACGTGATGGACTCCGCGAAGAACATGTGCGCTCGGTTGTGGGCACATAAACCTGGTGGGAGTAAGGGTAAAGCATGGAAATGCTATCTTCAACGCTATGACATTTCGTGCATGATGGACTTCGTAATTAAAAACTACAATATCATCACTGACGGAGATATTAACATTTAGATTGATAAAAAATTCTGCTACAAAGTGACAATCTATTAGCTATAACGATTGTCAAATGTTTATAATATGTCAGTTGGATTGCCTTTGTGACACAGAAGTGGTCAGACAACTTTGGTAGTCAATGCACTATTATACTTCTTGATAATCTTTATCGCTGACTCGTCTGTGAAATATTATAGATCTTATGAATTACCTTAAGTTGTTATAAGTATGACAATTTTAATATCGACACTTGGTGTGTGTGGACATATAATTAGGTAGGTATGTCTCCAAATTTTATTTCCATCGTTTCAACGCCTATACGTCACTAATTAATGGTTGTTGAGAGAATTAACTCTTCTCAGAAAATCTATTCTTGTAGGTACATAAAACAGTACCAACTTATTTATTGTCCCGGCTAAGAAAAGATCGCGTCACTAATAGCTTTTATGAATAGCAAGTAAGCCAAACAACTTCGAAAGGTCGAACAAGTTCAATTAACTGCTAAAAGGCACATTGACGTGGCCGATTGTGTAAAAGGTTTCAGTAAGAAACGTCAACAGCCGTTCCTGATGTTCGGTCTTCACAAGTTCACACAGAGATCATTCAACAGCGAATTCTTTATATAGGAAAGAAAAGGTTCGTAACTGGAGTGATCATCAAAATTGAAGCGGGACGATAAGAAATAAATCCAGTAAACACTAGCATAGTTCATTCACCGACACACTCGCAAGTTTTATAACCCAATGTGACCGAAACGAGTTTTGATTATGAATTACTTTACTATCCTGACGCTTCCGAGTAGCCGGGGCTCCAGAAAACACTCATGGAATTTTGTCTCTAAAAGATCAAACACGTCACCCAATGAAATGGTGCCTAAAATTGTATTGTCTGTGTTTTAAATATCGTGCATAATGAAGACTATTCTATATTAATTGTATCTTTAAAAGTAAATCTCTACTAGTCAAGTGTCAGCACTAACAATTCAAAAGATATTATTTACAAAATACATTCAATAATTTTCTATTTATCTAAAAGTTTATTACCAAAGAGATTCATTAAAATGATTGCACGATTTATTTAGAACTTCTTTTGTGTTATAGGCTCAGTTTATTTAGTTTAGAGGGATTGGATTTTAAATTGAAATGAAAACAATTTTTATTTATTTATTTATAGTATAACATAAAACCTGATTAAGATAAGAAGCAAGGAGATTAACTCATAAGTACTGAAATAAATAATTTAATTAAACTAATCGTTAAAAGACGTATTTTAAATCTATAATCTAGAGTTGGATTAGAAAAGAAGGTTAATCCGAATCAGTTTTATAAATGGCTTCGGCCGTTCTATTTAAATAAATAAATAAATCTGAATAAAATCTTGAAGCTTGTAGAATGAGCTTCTAATTCAATGAGGCTCATGTGAGGTGAAGAGAGTCTTAAAAAGTCACACCCATCTAGTTTTATCTGATCAAAGTCATGTGTAAAAAAGGTGGAATTTTATCCTTATATTCATATAGTAACTTAACTAACCCTAGATAACTTTTAAAATAATATTAGCATTTATTTTTTGGCGAATTGTAAAGTATCTGTACAGAAAGACGAAACTAACATCAATGAAAATTGGATCAGTTGGTCACAGACACATAGAATTCATAGCAGATATCCACCACACTGTTCTATCGAATACCGGAACTCTTCGCCGAATACGTCTAATGATTAGGTAGTCGAACACATGTATACCCCTGTAATCAAAGCCGCATCCAGGCTGCCTTGTCCCTCCATTGGGGTAGAAGTCAATATGACCGAGAGGAGACGCGAAGCCGAGGTACCCTCCGCAGGTATGTATGACCTCCACATGACGAGCATCGTGCTTGTCCAACCTCGCGTCCTTGTTACCAAGCGTAAACAAAGGCAAGGCGGGGTCTAAACCTAAAAAAAAAGAAAATTTAGTTTCAGACTTTTGGGCCACGTGACATTTCATCGGCGAAAGCGATTATCGAAATGCCAAAATGTTTACGATTGCACGCGACATTCCGGCAGCGCATGTCAAGCCCATCATTTTGATGTCCAACTATCGCAATTACAGCCAACTGGCAGTTTTTCTGGACTCTCTGTACCTGTACTTTTATAAAGGCTTGTATATTATGTATATTTGTCATAAGCTTGTATGAACCTCAGTTATAAGTAGTTTCCATGCAAAATCAAATTGTACGAAAGCGTAGATACAGTAGATTTCTTCACCCTACCGTTAATTTCTCGAATTCAGTTTTCTGTGAAATGGGATCATGTGATCTTTCAGTTAGTTCATTGTTATTTATTTTCTAAGCGTGTTTCGTGGTATAACAAATTACTTATTCTATAATAATCGCAAAGCTATCTTGAAGTCCTTTAGTTGGCTTCTTCTGGTTAAGCTCATTCCATCTTCGACTCTTTATCTGTCACCTCTGAGCTGGACTAGAGTCAAAATATACCCATATCAAATTTAAAAAAAAAAAGAAAAATATCAGTTGAAACCACTTGAGTCACGTTAAGACCGACACTGTACTTTTGTACATGAAGTTTCAAATAAATAATTACGATATCATTATAATCGCACTAGCTGCGGCCCGCGGGTTCACTCGCGTGAACTCGAAAATTATCCCAATGGAACATGCTCCCGGGATAAAAAGTGTCCCATATGTTATTCTGGAACATAATCTACCTCTGTGCAAAACGTCATCAAGATCCGTTGAGCTGTTCTGACGTAAAAGAGTAACAAACATCAATATATCCATACCTACAAACTTTTGCGTTTATAATATTAGTTGTATTATAGGTACTATGGTTGTATAGGATATACATATGAACTCCTTCAGCATTTTCCTAATTGTGTTGAAGTTGTTCCGATTTTAGAGGATGCAGCTTAATACGCATATTTTACAAAGAACCACTGCTTATCTGACCTACATACCCCATTTCTTAGGTAGTATGGTGCTCTTATTGACAACATCGTAGTTAATGGGCCACCACCTGATCAATAATAGAATTGAGGACGTCACGATCTACCTGGATCAGAAAAGTCAGGTTTATATTCCGCTAACTCAAAACTTCCGTAATATTAATTTTAGTTACATATTATCCAAACAATCAAGATAATAGCATAGTATACGCAAAATTAGCAAACAAAACAAAGGAGTCTTCACAACAACCGCCAGAGTTTAACTAATAATAGGAGCTAATTTGCTGCGGTTTTGTTATAAAAGCTAACAGAATTGGTTGCGTAAACACCTCGGCATTCAGGGCAGAATAGGGAGTTAAAATTGCCAAATTATTTGCCATAAGCACGTTATTAAGAGGCGATTTATTATCTCCTGCTGGATGTTGCCTCGTTGAAGGGGTAGGGGCGAAGGCTCGAAGGGTATACCTACTGTTTCGGGTTACACTGTGAGGGGTAACAGAATACATGATCCTGCTTGAAATTCGTAATAATCGTTAATCTTTCTCTACACTAAGGAAGACTAAGTAGATTAACTTTCGGGCATTTGAAAGAACACGAGTGAATTAATCAGTAAAAATCTAACACTTCCTTTCGCTCCAGAGTGGGATGATTCATTTGATGATTCCCCGTTCACAAAAAAGGACATTTGACCCTACAAAAGCCGAAATTCTAATCTTTCTGATATTCCTATTTATCATGGTCCATTTTGACCAAAATTTGAAAATTCGTTCGCTACATAGATATCGCGCATATCTACTGGGCCTAGCCTAGATGCTAATCCTTAGATGAGAAGAGAAAGTATGCCCTGCATGTACAGAGTACTTTTATCCTGCATGGCAACAAACCCCAAGGTAAAAGGTGTTGTGCTCAAAACTGCAGAATATGAAGTGTAGCTCCTTAAACTTGACGTTGATTGACGTTACAAACGTGCAGCGTTTACTTAACTGACACGCACATTAATTGTTGTCTTAACTCAAAATTTATATTAAGCCGTCAGTAAATGATTTTATTTAAATATGAAAGCCTCTGATACGCAACATTGTTAAAATGGAACATCTTTTTTCGTAGCGATAACTTTAAAAAGAGATAAATCATCATGTATAATTCGAAGGATACAAAAAATTCAGTTGAATTGAGGACCTCCTCCTTTTTTAAGTCGGTTAAAAAGAGACAGCCAACGCTCACTCCATAAGTATACATACTTACATTTTGCTATTTTAACTCAGCCAACCTCGGCTACTACTACTACTACTACTATAAAAGAAGGTACTTACTTACCAGTTATAGTATCAATTGGTCCCTTTTTCACATAAGCACCAGCGATACCCACGACATGGGCTCCCAGGCTGTGGCCAATCAAATGCACGTCATCCATAGACACTCCCTCTCCAATGAGGAAATTTAGGAACTCTGTGAGGAGACGGCCGACCGACGCGACGTTGTAACTAGCTAGGACGTAGTTGACGTTGGCTGCCACACCCCAATCTACCACGATGATATTCAAATCGCTGACGTTGAGGTAAGCTAGAATATAAACCAATTTCATTATTTTTAAGAGAGTTTTGCAGTGTGACCTTGACCAGTTCTTTAACAAAACGTCATCATCAGGATTTTATTGACGGTAAAAAGTTATGATGGTTTTGGGAAATAAACTTTAGAGTATATAACTGAAGTTTTGGCAGTTTTTTTGCAGAATGAGGAGGAACTGACTTGATTTACGTCACGAGTCACTCAACAGTAGATACCTACTCTTTGTTTGCAAGCTTGTGCCACAATACTGAACATTACGAAATAAATTGAAACCTTCTATTCAATTGAGAACAATATAGAAGGAAGATTCTAAAATCTATCCCTTGATTCTTTCCATCAAAATAGCACACATTTTTCGCTGGCACTATGGGTGTTCGAGAATCGAGATACATTGACCTCGCTTGCAATTCAGTCTGGCATCGACGTGATGGATTTCAAGATCTCATTATGCAGATACAGGCGGAGTAATCGCCTACAACCATTGCAGTTCCCATTCCCTGATATCGTGAGTAATCGGCATGTAGATACTACCTACCTTAATGTAGGTACATGCGGGAAAAAAACCGACCTCAATACTTTCAATGTGAAAAGCTCAAAAAGCTCAAAAAGTCTCGTTCCTTCAAACAAATAGTGTAAATCGAGTATGAACATATGTAACTTCGAATTAACGTAATGTTTCAAAAGGCTTCCTACCTTCTTTGATGGATTCAGGCATAGGGCTGTATCCATGATTTAGCCAGCCGTGAGTTAACACCTTTACTTTTTTACTAAAATCGAAGTTTGATTCTTGTAATGATGCTGAGTCGTTTGTTTTTAATACTTGAAAGTCGAATGGGTTCCTCCTGAAATTAGACAAAAATATTTGTTAAGTCCAAAATAGGTGTTTCAAAATCAAAACTATAGGCCAACTTATAAATACGATGAAATGGATAAAGCCTGGTATTAATAGTCAGTTTGCCCAGGATTGATTGGCAAACGCTGCTAGATCGTCCAAGTAATTCCATGATGATTGGTTCACGACTTTATATCTGTGTACATAGATATTCCTATCTAAGTTGAACTATTAAAATTTCGTAAAAATAAAACACTCTTGCTTCCAACTATGGATAAAACTTTTCGCCAACGACAAAGTGAGCTAGAAAAATTGAACCTCAAAAACTCGTACATCGAGTCGAGTGAGTTCTCCAAATAGTTGATCCACCATACAATTTCGCTCACCATGCTGTGAATAGACGCACAACATACATACTGAATAGCTCATTTCAATATAATTATCGTCGAATTATGACTCTTACCACAATTACATACAACATGAAAACAATGGCATGTACCAAAAATGTAGCGTTAAAATTTTTGTCATATACTACAATAGCAAAATATGTGTGGGAAGGTAACTACGTTTTACGAATTTTAATTACACTTAACAATTTCCCTTCATGGTGAGAACAATTTTATATAGCGAAATGCAGCACATGTTTAAAAACATCTTGAATAATAAAACTACCTATTTTCATGAGGCTTGATGACTTCAAACCAAAGGAGGTACAAGTTTTCCAACATTACCTTTTAGTTTGGGGTAGGTACTTTAAAATTTGATCACTAACAAGAGCATCGAGGAAGTTATCCACAAACACCTACGTAGATAAGTACGGTAAGTACCTAGCAAGAAAGGAATAACTGATCAGAGATCCTTGGAATATAACAATGACACTTTTACCTATTTTAGTACCTACCAAACCAAGAAACCGATTGCCATCCTCTGTACGAACACACGACAAGGCTTGAAAGGACGGAAGAGTTCGCTTCGTTGCACGCAACGCTATGCGATACCTTCCAACTAACGTAATAACCAAGCTGTGAGAAGAACGTACCATCACCCAAAGGCTTCAAAATCGCCACTATACAGAACTGTGCACATTGGATAGAATAGAATGAATAGAAGAATAAACTGATAGTTTGCACCAAGGCCTTTAGCAAGCGTATGTTCTTACCTCGTAAACAGTCTAAATTCAACATCAGACTCATAGACCCAGCCGAAACCCCAGAAGCGTGTCTCGTTGACGGCGGGGGCGGGGGGGTACATCTGCACGCTGGCCAGCCACACGGGGTCGTACGGCGTCGGCGCATCCCACGACACCGCCGACACTACTGCTTGGGCAAAGGATAAATAATACAATCTGTCCGTGTGTTACATCTATACGTTTTTTTGTTAGCTGCTGGAAACTGTGTTTTCGGATAGTTTCATACTGGAGGTAGGTATTTAAGTCAAAGTGGGTTACTTGCTGCAAGGTCGACCACGTCAGCGCAGATCATAAACCGGCGCTGTCAGTGTCAATATTATTAGTACATTGAGATACAAGTGAGCTAAGTTTCTCATTATACACGAGGTTGTGGATTGCAGCCCGAACCATAGGCGAGGGCGTAAATCAGCCGAGTGTCTAGTGAGCAAGTTGCTCACCGAGTTTCATACGCACTTTTTCAACACACTTGGGAAAAAAAAACAAACACTGCCTCGAGTATAATGAATTAATGAGCAACTTAGCTCACTTTAATCATAATGTATTGATATAAAACAAACTTTATTGGTGACGTTCTTGAAAGAGGTCAAGGTGTGACCAGATATGAACGTAAACAAAACAGAATGGTAGCAGGTGGAGTCTGCCTAAAGGGAAATGACGTCTCTTATGTTTTGACCAATTTGCTAAATTAACACTTTTAAAGCCTAAAAACTTGATATAGAATAGAAGCTTCTAGAAGAAAACTCTTGGATAACCCATCGCTACTGAAAACAATCATAAGCTCTACTCCAAATCATTTAGGAACGTAGATTGGACTATGATTTGGAAGATTGTGAAGTTTAAACTTACCTACAAAAGGAACAATAGTGTAGGTACTTTAAAAGCTACAATTAACAGTACCTATCGATGTCAGGAATATATCTTTCATACAAGGAGGTCAATAGCTGTAGACAAGCAAAGCAACAATGTTGCTTTCGAAAGCACGGGCATTGCGGCTGGTGATAAAAGGGACCAGTTTGCTGACACCAAATAAACGCTAGGCGACAATACTAACAACCACTCGTTGTAGGTACCTACCTTACAAACGAGTACAACTGTACAACACAGTCGCTAAAGGAACAGAGATAAAGATGTGAACTAAGCTAGTCGAAAATGATCCCAAGGGAACATATACCCCCGGGATAAAAAGTACATATACAGTATGTTAAGTAACAGAGGGCGTTCCCTTAAACTCGTGAATCTATATCATTAATAGATTAAAATAAAATTATCAGCATATAATAATCCGATTTCAAAAAAAATAATTAATTGACAATAAATTCAAAACATCCTGTTTAGTTTAATAGTACTCGTAGTAGCAATGCCCAAACCGGCAAGTACGCGTGTACAGAGTGTTTCTATAACGTATCAATTTAACATGTTGAGTGAATATTTTAATATAAAAAAAAAACATTTTGTTTTCGAACGGTAATATTTTTTATCATAGATGGATGCTATACTATTGCGGGTTAACGGGAACGATAACGATCTTGAATCTTCATACATACAGTATGTTAACTAACAGAGGGCTCTGTTAGTTAACATACTGTATGTATGAAGATTCAAGATCGTTTATTGCAATCCATAATGAGGTGAGGTGGTAAATATAAACAATTATGGGCATTAGGATGTCGGGCACAGCAAAACTTTAAATCATTAGGAGAGAGGAAGAGCGTTTTTTTATTTTATACTAGGTACCTATCATACATTAGGTATACATCATATACTGGGTCCTAAACCAACTCATGGTCTATCGGTGTACCAAACATCCAAATCCGTCAAGACGCTAATTAAGTTACAATCAGCCAGAGGTAGTAGGTAGTAGCTATCGCATAAATTTTATTAAAAGTAGGTATGGAAATTATTTCTATACCTTATTTAAATGCTCTCTTTGAGCGTATCCATTTTGTGACTTTGTCAAAGTTTGTAGGTATATGTATCTAGTGTGATGAACTGTAATCACGGAACCTGCATACCTATACAGGTTCCGTGATTACTTTCATCTATGTACCTACTACCTACATAGATGAAAGTAACATTCTATAAACATTAGGTACAAAAGCAGATATTATTTCAGATAGGCATAGGTACCTATATAACCTATATATTATCTGAGTATATAAAATCTGCTAAAAACGGGGACAGTCCGCTAGTTGTTAATATAAAACAAACTAGGTATTATTCCTTACATTCATGACTAAGGGCATTTTCTTTCTCGCAGCCATAACAGATTTTCGTTGTATCGGGCTAGATTTCTCCAGACGATAATAATTCCAAACACTCAATGATCTGAAACTTATTCATAACTTCAATGCTGATCGAAATCGGTTTTATTCTGCGTAAGGGAATCATATCTAATAATGTAAATAACAATGACGGAACTCTTCTTTAAAATTAATAGGATGAGACTGTAGAATGTGCTATCACAACCATAGATTTATTTTATAGGTAGGTAATGAGAACACTAAAAACAATGTTTTACTATTTTTGTAAAAATCTAGGAAAGTATATTCTGCTAGTTCACTCATTAAAATATACACGTCGACATGAAATTAAGTACCTACTCATACTCATTCAATATGCTTCATACAATTTCCCCGTCAGCACTCAATCTAAACATCTTCCAAAATATCAATTTGCGTAGCTTGTAATCAATAATTCAAAGGGCGTTGAGTTGCTTCGTTAATTTAATAGAAGTCAGCCAGCCTTCCTCTTATGGTCTTGCTTGAGGATATAGATAGTTATCTTTACTTTAGCATTCAATGAATGCTTCAACATTTACTTCACCTACAAACACTGTGAAAGTTCAATAGCTCCAAACGATATTAATATTCATTGTTTGATTTAGTCACGGAACGTTCTATTGCTTTTAACAATCCACGGAACCCGAGGGACCCCACGAGACTTTAAAAACTTTGCAGATGGAAGCTGCCATATTAATTTAACTTAATAGTTTTTAACCGACTTCTAAAAAAGGAGGAAGTTCTCAATTCGGATGTTTGTGTTTTTTTTTTTTATTGTTTGTTCGCGCATAACTCCGTCGCTTGTCAACCGATTTGAAAAATTCATTTGTTGGAAAGGGTATACTTCCCAAATGGTCCCATGAAAATTTTATCGAAATCAACCAAGCGGTTTTCGAAAAATCTAAAAAAAAACATCTACATTGTCTACATTGACGACCTCTTAGTTTACTCTGCAAAGGAGCAGTAGGTACGTTTTTTTTTACACCAATGTGATTGGTTCGTTTAGGTGGGGGAGGGGAGGGGGTGTAGGTACCACTAAAAAGTGAAAAATAAAAATAAACTTTTTACAAAAAATAAAACCGACTTCTAAACAAAAAAACCAAAAAGTATAAAATAACTTTAATTTCGGAAGTCGGTGTGTTCAACAACAAAAAAGCAACCAAAAACACCGAGTTCCGAAATTAAAGTTATTTTATACTTTTTTAATTCAGCAAGCATCGCATTAATAATAATAAAAATATATTTCAAGCTTAGTCCATATGTTTGTTCGTATCTAAAAATATTCTTAGCCTAGTGTCAGTAAAGCACAAGTACGTAGTTAGATTAGGTGATGTTAAAAATTTCGAGAACATTATGGACCTGCATATTAGATTTATTCGATTCTTGCAAAATATATCCAGAGTTCATGGAATACCTATTCCTCGCTTTTACGGTAAATCTAAACCGGTTTGTACATTGTTCTAGGAGCCAATCAAAGCCAAAGTAGAGTCAAAGATTTTCGACGAATTAAAAATCGCAAAAAAGATTTAAATATATAAAAAATACGGCAAAAGCAAAACTAAAAAGGGACTTCGGAAATTGCCTAATAGCACTTTAGAAAACCTGATTAAGAGGTATAACTACTCACGAACCCGTAAATAGAGCAAACAGCAACGAAATCATTCCAACTTTGCTTCCTGGTTACAAACACCAGACTCACTGAGAGTACAACCAACTTTCCACACATCGAACAAAACTTTGCTGAACTTTAAACTGACTAGAACACTCATTTTTACGCTAAATCTAACTGAAGGACCGACTCCGAAGGCTCCCACATTTTCACTGCCCGTTTGAAGCAGAGATTGAATTTAAATTTACGTAGCGGTATCGGTCTCCATTACGATTCATAGTACGATCCGCAGGCCTGTCCATCGATCATATTAATCAAACTGGACCTTATTAACATTGCATACGGTATCCTCGAGGATTCTTCGTAAAATGGTGACGGGAGAAACTGTGAAACTTGAGTCATCTATGAATAATTTTAAAAGGGAAAATGGAATATAAAACAAGCTCCTTACAGTGTTAATTTTAGTGGGCATAAGCAGTGCTTTTTATTCCTTTCGTTTTGACATCCTCTTAGGTAGGTATCCTGTCCTTTCCGAATATACTTCATATCTTGGTTGCTAAGTTTAACTCTTATATTGGAGGTCGCTCACAGAGTCGGTTCACTCAGAAGGGGCTTTCCCTAATTGGTGCGATCTCACTGCGGGTGTTCCTCAAGGTGGCGTCCGGTTTCCTTTTCTTTTCTCTGTGTTTATTAACATCATTCATTACCATGGTCTTAACTGTACACTATCATCTCCATGCAGATGAACTGCAGCTTTATTGATATTTCAAACCTGAAGAACTCCCCGGAGCTATCGATGCCATCAATAATAACCTGCAAAGTAAATATAAGACAGTGAGCTAAGAGTTTCAACTTTAGTTATCCCATCGAAATCAGAAGCTCTCATTATTGGTGTCAGATATTTCGTCAATTTGTTTATCTATCAGCCCCACCATCCCATAGGATGGTGGTAGGTAGGCCTACGATACCGTAGCGATTACATATTCCACAAAAGTTAAAAACTAAGCTATTGTCTGCTTTCTTTATGACACCGAGAAACTTCTTTGTGAGCTGCAGATTTTGTGTTACCACTTCATTTTCGACCTCCTTTTTTCTTTTCTTCGCTAATCTAACTCACCTTCTTATCCTGGGAAGGCTTTGAGTATCTTTTCGCAAGAGGTAAACCTTGCCATATTACGAGTTTAAATTCGTAATCACAATCACCCACTCCGAAAACCATGAAAATGACACCCACGACAAAAGAAGTTGGTTTCGGCGCCATCTCGGATTCTGAATTTGAACTCATATTATTCAATATAGTACAAACGCGTGGTACTCAGAATCTGTATCTCTAAGTGGTAAAATGTACCTTATGAAGTAAGGCATGTAGCAGTAGAGCGGTGAAAAGTACGTAGTGCGGAGCCTAACATAGAAGAACAGGTGGAAATTAAACAAAACTGATATTTTTTTTCAATATACTCTCCCTTTATTGCAATAGGTACATTTTTCAGAACGTCTGATTAATGCTTCTATGCCACTACAAAAATATGTTGAATCTTTACTATCAAAGTGGTCGTAAACAGCCTGTTTAATTTCTTCATCTTTATTTTTTTTAAATCCCTCTCAAATCTGAGAAAATAGTCTGAGTGGGCCAGGTCAGGACTATAAGGGGAATGACTTATCTCTATGAAGCCGCATTCCTTAACTGTAGACTTCGAAATCGCAGCAGTGTGGACTGGAGAATTGTCGTGAAACAATCGGACACCTCGAGTTACTTTCCCTCGCCTTTTTCAGTAATTTTCTGGTGCACTGTCGTATTAAGTAACGATGAGAAGGATCCCCTCACAGTCCCAAAAAAATGTAGCCATGAGCTTCTTAATGCTTTGGGTGACCTTAGCTATTTTTTATGCCTCCCTTTCTCCCTTTCTGTGCCATTCCATCGAGTCCTTTTAGACGTCGAATTGTAGTAAAGAATCATAGTTTCCTCATCCGTCACAATCGATTGAATAACTGCTTCCTGGTCATCGCGGCAAATTTCTAAAAAATCTTCACAACATTCAACACGTCGCTGCTTTTGGACTGCACTAAGAATCTGTGGCACCCACCTTGCACTAGTTTTTGTCATGTATAAATGCTTGTGAAGAATTCTAAGAACACTTGTTTTTGAAAGTCCAGATTGTGCAGCAATTCTTTTGCTTTTAATCTACGGTCATTTAGAACAATATCTTCCACAAATTGAATATTTTCTGGGGTCGTCACTGTGACAGGACCTCCTTCACGAGGATCATCTTCCAATGATTCTCTACCCCAACGAAACAGTTTAGACCAGTTTTTTATTGTTGCATACGAAGGGCAAGAGTCACCGTAAACAGTCAACCTTTCTCTTATTTGCGTTGGCGTTATACCTTCTTTAGTAAAAAAACTTTATAACAGCGCGATATTTAATTTTATACATTTTATAAAATCACTCGACTGCATGTATGTCAATCGCTCTCAAAACGAAAGTACCAAATGGAACAAGTTGAAACTTAACATAGTGCATGTTGAGACTTGTACCTACTTTATGAAGGAAAAACCAAATTAGGTTCTGTTTATTTTCTATGTGAGGCTAACAACTCATGGACCATACTACGTAAGTTCAAATCCATGCCGGAGTTTTTGCATGATGTGCGTACAAACATACAGACAGTCAAAAATTCAAAAAACTGTTTTTCGGCTTCTGTTGGTCTAATAAAGACAACCCGTATATATTTTTAGGGTTCCGTACGTCCGAAAAAAAAGCGGAACCCTTATAGGGTCAGTCATTTGTCCGTCTGTCCGTCCGTCACAGTCAAATATCTCCGAATCTACTAGACCGATTAAGTTGAAATTTGGTACACATATCAATTTCTGTGACCCAAACGGAAGATCTTGTTGTGAAGATCTTATTTTTTTTTGTAATTTTAAAATAAAGTTTCCAGGTTGTTCAAGAAAATAGACGAAAATTGACCATGATATTAAAATAACAAGGTAAATCGCTCAATATTGTGCGTATCATCAACTTACATTTGCAGATGGAATGTGTGGGAGAACATATTTTTCAACTCCAATGAGTTGTTGTATTAGTTTGTAGATGAATTTATTTAATGAAAAAAGTAAGCCCACAACGAACATTCTACGGCCAATATTTTAGGAGATATTAATTTTTCAATTAAATCCGCCCGCGGTATGACAAATAAATGCTTAGTAAGGCGTAGGCCCTTACCATATACCGCATTGTTAGTCATGCTTGTGAGAAATGACGTTCACGTAGCTCTACTTGTTACAGATAACGGTACGGAACCCTTTTTTTCGACGACGGTGGCTGGAAATCCCCCTGCGTTTTACGACGCCCGGCGTGTCTTCTTCTGTTGCGGCAGCTGGAGCGTAAGGTTTCCCTCACCCGCACGCGGTCCGCCTCCTCCGTCGCTAGCATTACTGCTTCGCAGAAGGAGATGACCGCCTCCCATGCCTCCTCGCTCCGGACCATGGATTGAACCAGGGACGGATGCGAGGTCGCTGCCGCCGCAGAGCTTCACCGAATGCTCCACCGTGTCCTACGGGCGATCCATACAGTGTTGAGACCTGGCCGTGTGCTCCCGCTGGATCTGAAACAGGTACCTCCCGAAACAGCCGTGTCCGGTGAGCACCTGCGTCAAGCCGAATGTGAAGACGCCGTGGCGTTTCCACAACCACTCCTCATAGAGGGGACTTATTGCCGCAATGGTGGCGATGGCGTGCCCATTCCGTCCGCTACGCAGCAATTTGCCGCGGCGTGGCAGCAGAGTTTTACTAGACTAGACTCAGAGTAGCGCCTCCACGCGCAATGTTTTGAATAAACGACATCTAGTGGTATCAAAAGTTACTACGTGCATATATGTAATTAATGAAAAAAATATTCGGCAAAAATAAAAAATGCAGAAAGCGTTGTATGGGAGGAGTTAAAAAGCAAAATACTTTTCAAAAACAAATAAGTTAGGCGTAAAAATTGAAAATCTTCAAACGTATGGATGTGCCGCCATCTAGAGCAATGAGATCACCATTTTATGAATGGCAGTCATCAAATAACTTCTTCCGCTCTGGGTGGAACGGTAGGAAGTGTCAGACTCTTACTGGCTAAAACCCACCCGTGTTCCTCCTAATGACCTTTGCGATCCCGGGGCGTGGTGACTTTTTCGAAAAAAATCCACAACCCGTTCATAACGCGCCGTCGACCTGGGCCTGGGCAATGACCTAAGTCAGGCAAAGATTTTTGAAGTGAAAACTTCTTCGGCGTTGTGCTCTTTTTTTTTGGCATGTGTAAAAAATGTAAACTCGCGTCAGGACACGTGACCTAATCGGAAATTCGTGGGACGAAAGGGAGTACTGCCGTCCATTAACAAGAAAGACGTAAACCCTCAGATGGTCGATTTTGAGATTTTAGCGCCATCGTATGTAGAAAAAAATTCTCTATCGATCTGTCTAAGCATCATATTTCTAATACTTATACTTTTTGAAATATTTTTAGCGAAAAGGTCGTTAAACACTATAAAAGGAATAGTTTACGCTACTTAAAGTACGTTAACCATCCATATTTAACTAAAAGGTCACATGTAACCCTTAACGCCATATTTTTTTATATTTTTCCTAAGTTTTGCTTGGCAAAAAAGACGCTTTTTTGACACTACTACACTAAAAAGTCCTAAAGATACTTTAATTACTTTCAAGCCAAGAAGCTTTTTGGTAGTTTGCGTCAATAAACTAGACTAAAAAGGCGTCTAATAAAAATACTACACTAGAAACACGTTACAATCTGCTAACGACTTTTTAGCGTAGGACTCATGCAATAATAATTAAGAAGTACTTTTCTCAAATCTCTAACCGCCTTTAGTTACTCATTTTATGGTATAAATCCTCCACTTAAAAGACACTAAGCCACAATAATTGGCTAAAAAGACGCTATCTGCTCTCGCCTGTCATCCCCGCGCAGTAGTGTCCCTAGTGTCTAAGTCATCATCGTCGCCGAGGAAGTGCGTCGCTCGCGGAGTGGAAGGATTCCCGCCACATTACCAATGACTGACAAAATGCCAAGACAAGTAAATACTATTTTAAAGTAGTTATTGCAGTATATAAATAATTTATCGGTCTCATAAGCACAAACCTGCAAAATGGTACCCGGGAACGGAGATTTTTATAACGTTCCAGAAATCCAGACTATGCACCATGTCAAATAGATACCTACCAAATAGCTATGGCGATCGACCGCGTGTTTTCCGCATTAAAGTTGTACCTATTATATGCATGATCTATCGACTATCTATCGACGCCCGGGCGTCTTCTTCTGTTGCGGCGGTTGGAGCGTGAGGTTTCCCTCTCGCACACGTTCCGCTTCCTCCTTCGCTAGCATTACTGCTTCGCAGAAGGAACCACCCTACGACTACATATGCTGAGTTTTGCTAAAAAAAGGCTATTTCATGATTTTTTTCATTATGGTGGGGAAACCTTAACGCAAAAAAAAAACATTTATTTTGATTAGGTAACTTAGTTATTTTGGTTTACTAAAGTTTAAAACTGCTGAAGCATTGTTGATAAGTTTTTGATATTTTCTTATTTTGAAAAGAATCTTTCGCCTGATGCAACTGAAACCGGCAGGAAAATATTCTTAGAGCTATCGCTGTGTTCGGAAATGTTGGAATTAAGTCATTGGTAAAAATATTGTTACGAGCTTCGGGTTCGTCACAATAAAATCAGCCGATTAAATTACCAAAATTGACACTTTAATTTACACCACACTAATTACACTATAAACGCACTATTAACAAAACACAATCGCACTATTAATCACTTGAGTTCGCAGTCGAAGATCGCTCTCGAAGTTATCACTTGTATCGCAATTCCAATACTGACTCGGTCGGACATGTGCCGGCCTTATATAGGGCGCCGAGTAGAACTCCAGAAAGTTCGCGTACATATCGGTCGCGACCGACCAAGGTTCGAGAATTCTAGCATAGAAAAATCTCGAAGGTCCCCGACTTCAATAGTTCTGCTACTCGATACTAGATGGCGCTAGTGGTACCGAATGCCGCTATCATCCTAACTTAATTCTGGCGCGCAACACTGCCCCCTCCTAAGACATGCTCGTCCCGAGCATTATCAGTGCCATAATAACGCGCCAGTCGATCAACATGAACGATCTTAGGAGCGCTTCTTGTACCTTTCTGTATACGGTAGGTCACGTCATTGATCTTCGTCACAATCCGGTACGGTCCGTCCCATTTAGCTTGAAGCTTAGGAGATTTCCCTTTGCTGCGAACTGGATTATGCAACCACACTAGTGAACCTTCCTCGAACCCTTTATTGTTCATTTTGCGGTCATAGCGGGTTTTCATCTTTTCAGACATTTGCTGGCCCGATTGTCTGACGTGCTCATGAATGTCGTTCATTTTGTTCCGCAAGTCATTCGCATAATCGGTTATACTGCGTGGAGCATCAGGTGGTATTCCGGTAATCAGGTCTGCAGGTAGCCGCAATTCTCTTCCAAAGTTTGCGAAAGCTGGTGTCACTGACGTGCTTTCATGAACAGCACTTCGGTATGACAGCAAAAACGGTTGTATGTGCTTGTCCCAATCTCGTTGCCGGTTTTCCACAACTTTGGCCAGATATCTCTCCAATGTCTGATTAAATCGTTCTACCATTCCATCCGATTGTGGGTGGTAAGAAGTTGTTCTCGTTTTATAAGTACCCATCACTCGGCAAGTTTCCTGGAATATTTGAGACTCAAAATTCCTTCCTTGATCACTGTGAATCTCCAAGGGTACTCCAAAACGACAGAAGACTTCATGAACTAGTTTATCCGCAACTGTTGAAGCTTCTTGGTTTGGAATGGCGAAGACTTCGGGCCACTTAGTGAAATAATCCATAACCACCATGAAATACTTGTTACCACTTTCACTTTCCGGAAACGGTCCCGCAACGTCTAGCGCTATCCTTTCCCATGGTGCACCAACATTGTACAATTTCAATGCACCTCTGCTACGAGTCTGAGGTCCTTTTACAGCCGCACAACTTGTACACTTGCGACACCAGTCCTCAACATCGTCACGACAGTGGACCCAGTAAAACCGTTCCCGTATCTTCAGTAGAGTCCGTTTTACACCCATATGGCCTCCTGAACAACCATTATGGTACAGCTGTAGAACATCCGGTACTTTAGCTTTAGGGACAACCATTTGCAAATGACAGCTGTCTCCCCGAGCATTTTCCCATTTACGGCACAGGACTCCATCCTGAATCACTAAGCTGTCCCATTGGGCCCAATAGCTTTTTGTGATTGAACTCATCGCTGAGACATCACTCCACGTAGGCTTCGGAGCACTGGCCTTCATCCACTCCAGGATCGGCTTGATGTCCAAATCATCCTGCTGTGCACGTTCCAAGTTTTCCTTCCACTCGTTACTGAGATCTGTCTTGATTATCCTCACAGGTACGACTTCTTTACCCTCTTGCCGAGTACAATGCTTGCAGTCTTCAGGGCAAGGTCTTCTTGATAATGCATCTGCGTTGCCATGACATTTCCCGCTGCGATGTTCAATCACAAAGTCGTATTCCTGAAGTAGTTCAATCCATCTCGCAACTTGCCCTTCTGGATTTTTGAATTGCAATAGCCATTTTAGCGCAGCATGGTCAGTTCGTAAGTGGAATTTCCTCCCCAGCAGATATTTGCTAAAATGCTGCAATGACTTGACCACAGCAAGTAATTCACGTCTCGTGACACAATAATTCCTTTCCGGTTTTGACAGAGACTTGCTGAAGTACGCTATCACAACCTCTTGATCGCCATTCCGTTGAGATAACACACCGCCAAGTCCTATATCGCTGGCATCTGTGTCAACTATAAATTCCTTGCCCGTATCAGGATACCCCAAAATAGGTGTTTTACACAGACGTTCCTTGAGTTCCTGGAATGCAATGTCGCAACTCTCGTCCCAGCAGAATTGTCGCTTCTCCTCAGTTAGCTTGTGCAGGGGTTTGGCTATATCTGCAAAGTTCTTAACAAATCGCCGATAATAGGAGCACAAACCCAAAAATGCTCTGACTTGTGTCTTGTCTTTTGGAATTGGCCAGTCCTTGACAGCGGCTATTTTCCCTGGATCAGTGCGGATACCTTCTTCCGACACTACATATCCCAAAAAGCTAACTTGCCGTTTGAAGAATGAACACTTCTTCGGACTTAACTTGAGGTTTGCACTCTGGATCTTCATGAGCACGCGTTCCAGGTTTTGCAGATGTTCATCAAACGTACGGCCTACGATGATGATGTCATCCAAGTAGACCAGACAAGCCTCGCCAATTAACCCGGTTAGTACTAGTTCCATCAACCTTTCAAACGTTGCCGGAGCGTTGCACAAACCAAACGGCATGACTTTAAATTGCCACAGACCCTTTCCCGTCGAGAATGCAGTTTTCTCCTTGTCTTTAGGATCAATTTGAACCTGCCAGTAGCCACTTTTTAGGTCCAACGTGCTAAACCACTTAACTCCAGTAAGCATGTCCAACGTGTCATCAATTCTTGGCAAAGGATAGCTGTCCTTCTTCGTAACGTCATTCAGACGACGGTAGTCAACACAAAACCGCATGCTGCCGTCCTTCTTTCTTACCAGCACAACAGGTTCTATGACACCATCCTTAACCATTCCCTCAATCATGGTTTCCACTTCTTTTTCACGCGCTACCGGCAATCTCCTTGGCCGCTGACGGATAGGCAACTCTTCTCCTGTGTTTATTTTGTGTTGAACTAAGCCAGTCTTCCCGATGTCAGCATCATTTGAAGAGAAAACATTGGCATACTTCAGTAACATTCTCTTCGCCTTGACCATTTCATTTTGAGACAGAACGCTGCGACAGTCATCTAAAAGTGTGGTCACTTTCGTTTGGGCGTCCTTGCTGAGGTTCCCAGTCGATAGATTTTGGCACCGACGCAACCAATCCACTTCCTCGCAAGTACCAATCAGCGTGCCTTTTTCTATCATCTGTTCCTTATCACAAACGTTCAGCACACGTACCCCCGAAATGTCAGTGGCTCTAACCAAAGTTCGGGCCACTTTCCAAGGAAGGTCATTGTCTACCCTTTCCACAAGCACACAACGATGAGTCTGCCCAGAATTCCGAGGAAGACTAACCGGCACAATCGTTTCGGATCTCGGCGGAAGAACAATCTTCTTTAGGCTGTACACATTTCCTGGTAATGCCCCTTCCATGAAAAGTTCCTCTTGTCCACATTTCAAAACTCCTTGCTTAACGTCGATCTCACAACAATTCTTCCTCATAAAGTCTAGGCCCAGGATGCAATCGTCCATTATATCAGCCACGATAACATTGTGAAGATAGATCCTGTTTCCTAGCTTCAACTCCATCTCTTTCTCTCCGCGGACGGGTATGCGCTGACCGGTGGCCGTCACCAAATTTATGCGGTCTCGGTTGTATGCGGAGTCCCCAAGGAACCGACTTACTAGTTGGGAACTGACAACCGTGCGAGAGGCTCCAGTGTCTATTGTCAGCTTACATGGCGTTCCGTTTACCTCGCCCTTGATGATTAGGCTGTTCCCATCATGGGTTTGTGAGATCGAAATCCTTGGGGCTCTTTGAACATCAGCCAGCACCCGCCCCGCAGTCCTGGCTTTTACTCGTTTCCCTGCTGTTGCTGGGCGGTGTTGTTAACCGCCGGGCTACCCTCTGGAGATCGACTATCTTCCCTGTCTGTAGTTCTCTTAGGGCAACTGGACCGTAGGTGGCCCCTTTCCCCACAGCCATAGCATCTAGGGCTGTATCCTTTAAGCCGATCGCGAACAGTAGCTGCTGCAACCTCCCTGACGCGATGGGAACGATGATCCTGTCGCACAGCTTCCACTTCCAGAGCATGAGCCAAGGCGTCCTTGAGCGTCCCGTGATGACCGAGCCTCACAGCAGCTCTGACCTCAAGGTCGCGGATGCCGTCTATGAATGCCTGCACCAGGTTCCCTTGAATGAGCGCAGGTACAGACTGGTATGCTTTTCGGACCAGCTTCTCCACCTCAAGGGCCCACTGCTGCAGGTTTTCACCGCTGCGTTGCACGCGATCCTTTAGCTGCGCACGAAACACGTGTTCCAGATGAGCGTCGCCATACCTAGATTCCAACGCCTCAAGGAGCTGCTCGTAAGTCACTTCCTTGCCGAGAGCTTCCAGAACAGTTAAGGCCTGGTCCCGCAGACCTAGTGTGAGGGCAGTCATGGCCTGATTTTTATTCCACCCGTTCGCCTGCATAACGGCCTCAAATTGTATTTTGTAGGCCGACCAGGAAGATGTTCCATCGAACGGCGGCACTTTGAATCCCCGTGGCGAAGGAGTAGTTGCTACGGAGGTTGCAATTCCATCTCCTACTTTAAGGTTGTCCAGCGTTGTCTTCACGTCAGCAATCACGTTGTCAACTCGATTATTCATTTGGTCGATTCGTGTTTCAGCTTCCGTCAGGCGGTTCTCGTGCTGAACCACCTTATCTTTAATAACCTTAATTTCTTTGCCGAAAGTGGCATGCAGATCCTTCATGAGGAACATCTGCTCTTCCTGGCGGCGCGCCTGCTCCTCCTTGTCACGTTGGAGCTGTTCTTCCAACCGACGGGCCTGTTCCTCCTGGCGGCGAGCCTGTTCTTCCTGGCGGCGAGCCTGTTCTTCCTTATCACGCTGCAGCTGCTCTTCTAAACGACGGGCCTGTTCCTCCTGGCGGCGGGCCTGCTCCTGCAGCATCAGCATCAGAGCAGCAAAGTCTGGTGCTGATGATGAAGCTGGAGCGGCGGTGGACGGGCCGGCCTCTAAGGTCGCCAGCTGTCTCTCCATAGCCTGCGGCGTTGCACTTCCAAAACGCCTCTGGTCCGTCTCTTGCTGGCGTTGACTACGGGTACGGATACCCTCAGTGTCGTCCTTCGGTAGAATCGGCATCTTTTAAATCCCACTTCTGACACCAATTGTTACGAGCTTCGGGTTCGTCACAATAAAATCAGCCGATTAAATTACCAAAATTGACACTTTAATTTACACCACACTAATTACACTATAAACGCACTATTAACAAAACACAATCGCACTATTAATCACTTGAGTTCGCAGTCGAAGATCGCTCTCGAAGTTATCACTTGTATCGCAATTCCAATACTGACTCGGTCAGTAGAACTCCAGAAAGTTCGCGTACATATCGGTCGCGACCGACCAAGGTTCGAGAATTCTAGCATAGAAAAATCTCGAAGGTCCCCGACTTCAATAGTTCTGCTACTCGATACTAGATGGCGCTAGTGGTACCGAATGCCGCTATCATCCTAACTTAATTCTGGCGCGCAACAATATTTATACTGTAATAAGGATCGTGAAAAGGACATGCTTGATTACAACTGTAATTTGTTTCGTGTGACTTACATCTGGTGTGCAATCCAATATATTAGAAAAATATTTTGATTCTCTGACTTTGTTCAGTATATAAGCCTGGTTGTTATCGGAAGGCGACTCTTCATCCACAGGTGCCCTACGCCTACGGTGGCCAGAATCGCTCTGCGACTCCCGACGCTCGAGGCGTCTTCTTCTGTTGCGGCGTAAGGTTTCCCTCTCCCTCACGCGGTCCGCCTCCTTCTTCGCTAGCATTACTGCTTCGCAGAAAGAGGTGACCGCTTCCCATGCCTCCTCGCTTTGGACCATGTATTGAAACTGAGCCGGAGGCGAGAGGTCGCCGATCGCCTTGACGAGGACACAGCGTTGCTCCGTCCAAGCAGGGCAGACCTCCACCGTATGTTCCCGCATGTCCTCCAGGCGATCACGCGGACAAGTCAAGACACCCGGACGTGTCCTCCCGTGGATTCCAAAACAGGTACCTCCCGAAACACCCGTGTCCGGTGAGTATCGGTGCTAGGAACGCCGTGGCTCCTCTCCAACTACTCCGCAAAGAGGGGACTTATCGCCACAATGGTGGCATGCTCAACAAGTACCTACCTAACCTACCAACTGAGAAATAAGCTCAGAGTTTTCATAGAACACGACTATGGATACTTTTATTGAATTTGAGTCCAAACGGTGGCGGGCGGTTCCTGCGGTACCTGCTGACGGATAAGATAGCGCCTTCGGTTTTTTTTCAATGCGATGATATTTGTTATGCTGTAGGTGGGGTGGCTATTATATTATGACTATGAATTTGAATATTACGTAATCAGTCACTCGATTTGCCGCCCCCTTGGACGTGCCGCCCGTGTGCAGTGCACGCCTTGCACGCCCGCTTACGGCGGGCCTGCATGGGACTACCTCTAACCTTAAAAATCCCATGATAATGTTTACACTTTGCTTCCGAGCCATTTGAGGATCTTAAGAAATGAATTCAAACACTAGAAAAATCTCCAGATTTTTTGGAATATTCTTTGAAATCCATAGTCAGTTTAAAGTGAAACAAATGAACATCTCTAGGAACATTTTTTAAGCAGTGCACAAAAATATTTTGGTGGTTCCATATCAGTAATACTAGTCTATCAAGAAAGTACCGCTAAAAGACCAGTAATACACAAAATGTTAGTTATTGATCCAAAATTATAATCCAGTCATCAAAACATTTTTTAAACGCTTTTTCCGGGCTTGAGTTCAGTTCTCGCCGCGAATTCTCCTTTATGTCTTCTACCGAAGAAAAACGGGTGCCATGAAGTGGTAATTTGAGTTTAGGAAAAAAGAAGTCGACTGGAAAGATATCTGGAGAATAAGGAGGTTGCTCGATGGTATTTGTTGAGTTTTAGGTCAAAAATTCGTTGATAATGATGGTCTCGTGCGAAGGCGCATTGTCGTAGTGCAAAATCCAAGAATTTTTTTTCCACATGTCTGGCTTTTTTCGTCTAATTTGCTCTCCATAACGGAAGCTTTTTGTACTTCCGGGAAGAACTTCGAGTGCACAACATTATGGGGATAATGTGAACATACCTTTATGAGCTCAGATCAAGTGCACCACCAAGTTGAACTAACTATGAAAAAAAGGGGAAATTGTACGACTTTCAAGATTTTGTAGATGCTGTTTCGTCTATAAATAACTGCAAAGTAATCGTACAATCACTCTCACCAGAAAACTTTATAAACATTCCAAATTTGATATCAGACTATGCGCATTCAAAAATCCAACCCTAGAGCATATTTAAAAAACATGGTGGTACAGGACCTTTATTATAAAAATAACTTCGACGATGAATTTCCTGCTTTGCGTTTTATGAACGATAAATACCTGAAAAGTCCACGTATCGTGAGTATTACTTATCGTTCATCTCAAAAAGGTATTGACGCTGCGAGAAAATCTACCATCATACATAGATAAGTTAGCTGCCATAATTCCTCCACACAAACTAATATTTTGAAATAATTTACCAACAAATGATGTAGGAAGAAAATACTGATTCAAGTGCTATTTTTATCATTTATTTTTAATAAGTAAATATAAATTAATAAAGACTATTATAAGACATTAAAAATGTTAAATTTTGATAATAGGGTAGTTGACTAAAAAAATCTAATTAGTCCGTCAGATAGATTTCCAAAAAATATTGGACACGTATTTTTTCTTTTTTCACGTAAACAAAAAATGAAGACGATACAGAGCGTTGAAAACTCGTGTGACGTCACTACTCGCTACAATTTTTACCGAGCCGTAACGTCACAAGCCCCCACTCCTGATCTTTGATGCTTTGGATCTTCGTCAGTTTTTATAGATTTGATAAAGGAAAAAATACGTGTCCAATATTTTTCTATAATCTAACTGACGGACTAAACATAATCATATATTTTTTACTCAGGAAACATCCCTACTTTTTAAACTTTGTTTAATTGTTTTGAAAGATTTTTAGTATTTTTTTATTCAGGTGTTTTAATTTTTCATGAAGTTTGTTTTTATTTTAAAGTTCTCTAAAGTTTTATTTTATTGTTTTTAAGTTTTCTGAATAAACGAGCTCAATACCTATACTTTATTTTTCTTTTCGAATATTCAGTCCTAAATGCATAACTAAAAAGCCGTTAAGATAAAATTTTTAATGTTTAACGGCCTTTAAGTGTAGTAAGTATGAAATAAAATATTCATAAATAGACACTAAATTCAAAAAACTTACCTATAAAGACACTAAAACACTATTGAGTTAATATAGCTAAGAATTAATACTAAATGGAAATGGGAAATACATAAGTATAAAGCCGCTAAGTAACTAAATGCCTTTTTAGCTCAGTAATTTTGAATAGTTTTGGTACACAAAAATAATACACTTAATTTATGTCGAAATCATAAGCTATAAAGTCGCTAAGGTGGACTTAGGGACTTTTTAGGTAAGTGTTTATTTTAAATTCACCAAATTGTGCACTGCTAAAAAGAAAAAAGGCGTTTTTTTCTACTTAAAATAAATTATATTAAAACAAGGTTATCACTATAAGTTTGTGAGTGACCTATAGTGACCTATAGTTTTTAAGTGGCAAATTTTTCAAATATTTCCCACGTTTTTCGCTCATAACTCAAAATTTGATTTTGTGGCTTTGCGCCCTTTAAGTTAACGGACGGCAGAGTAGGAGAGTAGAAGTAATATCCCCCTCTGTTTTTATCCCCGTGCTTGCGCGAAAAATCACTACAGATAAACTTTATTTAAATGTAAAATAATTGCAATCGTTCCTAAGTGTTACATTTTTTATGTATGTACTTAATATAAATTGTCATATTTACATATGTGTACGATAGCGCAATAAATGAATACTTATTGTATTTTACCATATAAATTATAGTACTTTTATACTGATAAATAAAGCAATTCGTGCTAAATTATTCCCTAACCATTCCAAAATATTCAAAAGTGCACTGTGATAATGTTCAAGTTTCCACTTCTGCCGGCAGTCCCGGAGTGCAACTGGCTGACCCGTTTTCTTATTAATTTTTAAATCCTAACTACAGATAGGAATAAAAATTTAAAAAAAAAAGCCTTTGTTTTACCCATAGTCCGCCTCTGTACATTTATGAGCGTAAAGTATTAAATAAATAAAATATAATATATCAGATTATGAAGTTTAAATATTTGAAGTAACAATAATCAAATCAAATACGTTTATTTGTGTACACACAGGTAAAATTAAGCAAAACAGACGCCCTGCAGACTCCCCACCATAATGTTGCGAGTCTAAATTTTGAAATTAAAACGGGTAGAGAATACATAATACATTACATAATTTTCTTGATGTATAGGGAACGTGCAGAAACTATAGGTGGCAGCACAGTCGCGTCAATGTCAAGACAGTATATTTTACTTATAAGTTTCAAATTTGCAACGCTAGATGGCACAGTCCAAAGACTACAATATATATATGGACATAGACAGGCAACTTCGCATTTTTAAATGCTTCACGATGAGCGCCATCTAGTAGAGAGTTAGGTAAAACTATTGCACCTACACACGGACATATTACATCTGAGTGCGTACGTGTAATACACCAGTGCGTATAATACATCTGTGTGTGTCGTGTATATAGCTATATAGCTATTAGTAGGAATTTCGCAGATTGCTCTAGTTGAACTAAAACAAGATTATTTATTTTATCAGCGTATTATTCTTACATTTAATAGTTAACATTTTTACGGGATACGCCAATAAAACAAATATTCTTATTTTAGTTAAAACAAATCGAGGTATTCCATGAAGCACACCCAAATGAAGCACACCCAGACGAAGCACACCTAAAGTATTCCACTTAGCACACCCGTAGGTGGGCTTCAAATAAAAATTTAAAATAATTAATTTCCTATTCCACGAAGCACACCTACGAATATCACTCGCATAGTGCGGGGACTAAGAAATAAAAATGTCGATAGAAGAAAGTATTTATTATTTAAAAGACTAACTTAAATTTCTAACATCATTCAGTTTCACTATAATAATGTGACACAATATGTGACATTTTTGTAATCTTACTATTTAAAATCACAGATTGTTTCATAATTATCTTTCCAAATTTTTTTTAGTTTTTAACTATTTTCCTATTATTTTCCTTTTTTGTGCTCTTAATAAAATCACAGATTGTTTTATAATTATGCAATAAAAACTTGGACAAATATCAAAAACATTGTAAATATAGTTTTCCATAGAGATCTATTTTGAAGTTTTCCTAAAGCTGCCTGTTTAGTGAATAATAAAAATACTCTACTTTAACATAAAAAATAACAGATTGTTTCATAATTGCAATAAAAACTTGGACAAATATCAAAAACATTGTAAATATAGTTTTCTATAGAGATCTATGTTGATGTTTTCTTATAGCTACTTTGATGTTGATGTTTTCTTATAGCTACTACTTAACTAATAATAAAAAAAACTTTTTACAAAAAAATACAACCGACTTTTACACAAAAAATCAAAAAAGTGCAAAATAACTTTAATTTCGGAACTCGGTGTTTGTGGTTGCTTTTTCGTTTTTTGAACACCGACTTCCGAAATTAAAGTTATTTTGCACTTTTTTGATTTTTTGTGTAAAAGTCGGTTGTATTTTTTTGTAAAAAGTTTTTTATTTTTCACTTTTTAGTGGTACCTACATCCCCTCCCCTTCCCCCACCAAAACGAACCAATCACATTGGTGTAAAAAAAACGTAATGCTCCTTTGCAGAGTAAACTAAGAGGTCGTCAATGTAGATAATGTACATATTTTTTTTAGATTTTTCGAAAACCGCTTGGTCGATTTGGATAAAATTGTCATGGGACCATTTGGGAAGTATACCATTTCCAACAAAAAAAGAATTTTTCACATCGGTTCTCCAGCGACGGAGCTATGCGCGAACGAACATAAAAAAAAATACAAATATCCGAATTGAGAATCCTCCTCCTTTTTTTAGAAGTCGGTTAAAAATACTCTAGTTTTATGTAAAATCACAGACTGTTTAAAATCACAAATCACAATCTTTAAGATTCTTAAATAATCCTGAAGAAATGGGCAATTTAGTATCTAAACTTATCAATTAAATAAATTATTATTAATCAGAATCTTAATTTCTCTAGACAATGTCCAACTGAAATTAAGCCTAGCCTTAATTTTTTATAATCTTTTATTGTGTTTTCGATTATATTATTTTTTATTTCAGCATGTTTTTGATGATTTGAATAACCCATTTTTACTCTAATTTCGGCATAATTATTGCAATTTTATGAAACAATCTGTGATTTTTTGTTAAAGTAGAGTATTTTTATTATTCACTAAACACGTAGCTATAATAAAACTTCAACATAGATCTCTATGTAAAACAATATTTACAATATTTTTGATATTTGTCCAAGTTTTTATTGCATAATTATGAAACAATCTGTGATTTTATTAAGAGCACAAAAAAGGAAAATAATAGAAAAATAGTTAAAAACTAAAAATTTTTGGAAAGATAATTATGAAACAATCTGTGATTTTAAATAGTAAGATTACAAAAATGTCAAATATTGTGTCACATTATTATAATGAAACTGAATGATGTTAGAAATTTAAGTTAGTCTTTTAAATAATAAATACTTTCTTCTATCGACATTTTTATTTCTTAGTCCCCGCACTATGCGAGTGATATTCGTAGGTGTGCTTCGTGGAATAGGAAATTAATTATTTTAAATTTTTATTTAAAGCCCACCTACGGGTGTGCTAAGTGGAATACTTTAGGTGTGCTTCGTCTGGGTGTGCTTCATTTGGGTGTGCTTCGTGGAATACCTCAACAAATCAGGGATGTTTTGAAGTAAATGCACAAGTTCTGTAATTTGGCTTTATTAAAAGAATAAATTAACACGTTCGCGTGAGCAACGTCCTAGAACGTCGTGTTGATATTATTATGAAATGGCGCAACGTCATATGACGGCCTCTAGATTATCACATTTATTTTGACGGAACGTCTTTGGACGTCTATTTTATGGGCAAATTTCTATGGCGCATCTACTTAGCGCCGCAATACGTTCGATTTTCCAAGCCACAACTGCCGCATGACCAAAAAAAAAATCATCTTTCTAGTTTTGTACGCACACATGCAAAGGTAGCGCGCACAAACTCACAACGTCTTATGACGCCCTCTCTTGTACCGCTAACCCCACTGCTAGCAGACCTGCGCGCAGTGACACGACCTAACGTTTGTGTATTGTGAACGCCGTGCAACCTATCTGGATTACGTAATATTTTATCATAAAAGGTTAGTAAATATTATAAAATTCTTTATTACACTTACTTGGTATAAGTATCCACATGTTTTTGAGCAACAAACAATGTCATAACTAACATGAATTTGATATAATTTCGAAAGAGAAGTTCGTAACGGTTTTTCTGCTTTTTTTGCATTTGCTTATTTTGAACAGTGAGAATATGGTAATAATCATAAAATAAATGGTGTTATGGTTTTTATAATAACGTAACATATAGTTACATTGCTATTTGCTTTAGTATAGGTGTAATATTGCATTGTTATCGATGGATAAGGAAGAACGTATCATGAACCCGTAAGTACAGCTCCAATGTATAATTGTACGTCTAGCTCGAGCTCATCGTCATCATCTGATGTGGACCAAACCGAATCTCTACAGACTGATTCTGAAGAATGTCAAGCTGTGACAAGAATAGAAAATGTTCCACGTAGTTACCATGATTCTATTACTTCATATAAAGAAGAATGTTAAAAGTTTTTGATTAAACTTATACTTATTCCTACATATCCAGTTGTATCATTTCAATTTCCTTAATTTAAGTTCACGCCTATGAACGTAGTGTCGTTTAGCATGGTAAGTCAGACCTACGTGGTGGCGGCAACGTATATATTTATATATATAGACGTTGGACGTGAAATAACGTTGCGCCACATAACACAGGTCTAAGACGTACGTATTACGGCGGGACGTCTTTAGACGTTGCTTAAATTTGTATGGGAAAAAGGTGTGCCTCAATACGAACATTCAGAAATGAGGTTGCTCACGCGAACGTGTTAATAATGCATTTCTAGGGACTAATTTTGCCTCTTACTCTTTCTACCCTTATGGTTAGTAGTGCCTACTTGCTTTTACTTTTAATGGGTCGTTATTATCCCAAAAGGTCGTTTTGCCAGTGAGGATATTATTTAAATCTTTACACCAATTATTTACAAAACAAAATTGCACATTTTTTGATTAAATATCTGGCCAAAATATCTTTATGCACAGGAAACGACAAAAATGTAACACTTAAATTTGTACTTATAATTAATATAATGTAATTTACTAAATTTATTTTGTCGGCATTTCCTTTTAGAATCTCTATGCAAATGTTTTCTACTTGGGCAAAGAAATCAAATAATGCTCTTGTCGGATAGCACAACCAGCTTTTATTTTCATATTCCTTCATTTTTATAAATTTGTGAAAACTCTGCATTTCATTGTCCTCTACATTATTTTTGCAGGTGGCACAGTTCCTATAAATATTTTTTTTTGCTAGTTGTGCTATCCACCCACTGCAATAACCTACTGCTGCACTCTTTTCAATGTGTAAAGGAGACTAACTGGTAATCAAATTATCAGTATTTCTAAATATAAATGATTACTGTCAACTTCATCTCCACATTCAGTAGTTGTTTTGTCTCCAGGCTTCACTAAAAGATATTTTAGTGATTGGAGACAAACACTATCATCTTTTTCGCAGTTTAAATCCTACTGAATGTGAAGATGAAATATTATTGATTAAAAGTGTTTTAAATTAACCTATGAATGCAGACGCTGTTGGCATAATATTGCTGCAGCCATGAGCTCGAACTGCCCCAAAAATGTTCTCCAATGCGTCTTGGTTAAAACTGTGCAGTAGTAAGGAATTAACCCCTTTTGTATTCAAATATCTTACAATTTTTTTAAAGCCTTCAATACTGAGCCTACATTATGAGTATTATTTGTTACAATTTGATATATTGTTTTTCTTGTGTCGCTGCTGACGATGTTTGGTACCAAGTCCTCCTCTTTCCTTTAACACTGTCGAAACATCTTGATGTTCTGTAAATTATATAAATATTCAATATAAGTAATAACAATAACCAAAAATTAGATTGGAAAAGTATGTAAATGATGATAATTCAGTTATTAGGTAAAACATGATAGTATCTTATATATAAAATTCTTGTGTCACAGTGTTTGTGGTTGAACTCCTCCAAAACGGCTCGACCTATTTTAAAAAAGTTTATTTGGTATTAGTTTATGTTATTTTATATAATACAGTATTATGAGTACTTAATTAATATTTTACATGATTACTTTTCCAACTGAATCTTTATGGAAACCTTGAATTTAATTTTCAGGTCCTCTACATCATTTTCCGAATCCGGAAAAAGCTGCAGACAAATTCAAAACCTGGATATTAAATTGTTGTGGTGAATTAGCTGGAAGTAATTAGCTGAATGGACCATACCACTATCCATAACACAACAGGCGTGTTTGTCATAAACATTTTCAAGATGTTCATAAGTATACAAAGAATAAACTTAGCAGTTTAGCAACTCCAGTACTGCATATGCCAGGTAAGTGTTTGTTCTTTACAAATATAAGAGAAGAATTTTGTGTTTTTAGTGCTTATTTGAGATTGGGCAAATTTCTGTGCTCTCTCTCTCTCCCTTTTTTAATAATAATCTAAAAGCAAAAGAATGCAAGAAGGCTATCTGTATTATTGATTTCTTTGCAAACATATGTGATTATTTTATTGTCATCTCATTATTGATTGGATTGTAACTTTTGGTCTTGTGGTTAGTGACCCTGGCCTCTACACTGGGGGTTGCGGTTGTGGGTTCGATTCCTATCCAGGACAAATCTTTGTGTAATGATCATGATCATTTGTTCCATGTCTGGGTTTAATTTATAATATGTGTTTATTTATTAACATACAAGTATATAAATTATCAGCTGTCTGGTTGCCATAGTACAGGCTTTTCTTAGTTTGGAATTAGATATTACTGTGTGAGGTGTCCCAGGTTATTTATTGTCTGTGATTTTAACTTAGTTTTTTTTTTTTTTTCAGTACTAACATTTTTTCAAATACATGAACCTCACGAAATACCAACAACATCAAATGAGCAAAATATTATTTTATCGGATGTTCTTATGACTGGTGTGTATTTTACTAGTACTTTGCCTGCAACTTCAGTCTCATGACTTATCCCGTGGGAGTGGGAACTGTTACTCTATGCGAAATGAAAATGATGATGAGATTACCTTTTACAATCATAATATTTAAAAGTTAACTCTTTATAATATAGAATAGCTAACCCGGCAAACATTGTTTTGCCACATAAAATAAAAAAGAAATTAGGGGTGGACCACCTTTAACATTTAGGGGAAAAATAGATCTTGTCCGATTCGCCACACTAGCCTAAAATAGGTCGAGCCGTTTTGGAGGAGTTCAACCACAAACACTGTGACACAAGAATTTTATATATAAGATACTATCATGTTTTACCTAATAACTGAATTATCATCATTTACATACTTTTCCAATCTAATTTTTGGTTATTGTTATTACTTATATTGAATATTTATATAATTTACAGAACATCAAGATGTTTCGACAGTGTTAAAGGAAAGAGGAGGACTTGGTACCAAACATCGTCAGCAGCGACACAAGAAAAACAATATATCAAATTGTAACAAATAATACTCATAATGTAGGCTCAGTATTGAAGGCTTTAAAAAAATTGTAAGATATTTGAATACAAAAGGGGTTAATTCCTTACTACTGCACAGTTTTAACCAAGACGCATTGGAGAACATTTTTGGGGCAGTTCGAGCTCATGGCTGCAGCAATATTATGCCAACAGCGTCTGCATTCATAGGTTAATTTAAAACACTTTTAATCAATAATATTTCATCTTCACATTCAGTAGGATTTAAACTGCGAAAAAGATGATAGTGTTTGTCTCCAATCACTAAAATATCTTTTAGTGAAGCCTGGAGACAAAACAACTACTGAATGTGGAGATGAAGTTGACAGTAATCATTTATATTTAGAAATACTGATAATTTGATTACCAGTTAGTCTCCTTTGCACATTGAAAAGAGTGCAGCAGTAGGTTATTGCAGTGGGTGGATAGCACAACTAGCAAAAAAAATATTTATAGGAACTGTGCCACCTGCAAAAATAATGTAGAGGACAATGAAATGCAGAGTTTTCACAAATTTATAAAAATGAAGGAATATGAAAAAAAAAGCTGGTTGTGTTATCCAACAAGAGCATTATTTGATTTCTTTGCCCAAGTAGAAAACATTTGCATAGAGATTCTAAAAGGAGATGCCAACAAAATAAATTTAGTAAATTACATTATATTAATTATAAGTACAAATTTAAGTGTTACATTTTTGTCGTTTCCTGTGCATAAAGATATTTTGGCCAGATATTTAATCAAAAAATGTGCAATTTTTTTTGTAAATAATTGGTGTAAAGATTTAAATAATATCCTCACTGGCAAAACGACCTTTTGGGATAATAACGACCCATTAAAAGTAAAAGCAAGTAGGCACTACTAACCATAAGGGTAGAAAGAGTAAGAGGCAAAATTAGTCCCTAGAAATGCATTATTAATTTATTCTTTTAATAAAGCCAAATTACAGAACTTGTGCATTTACTTCAAAACATCCCTGATTTGTTTTAACTAAAATAAGAATATTTGTTTTATTGGCGTATCCCGTAAAAATGTTAACTATTAAATGTAAGAATAATACGCTGATAAAATAAATAATCTTGTTTTAGTTCAACTAGAGCAATCTGCAAAAAATATATATATATATATATATATATTTTTTTTTTGTTTTTGTGTAATTTTTTATGACTATGTAGGTCAATCTATTTTTATTTAATTGACTTAATCTAATCTTTACAATGTTTTTATAGTGAATTGATTTAATATTTCCATGTTGGATAATTGATTTTTTCCTACCTTTGGCATGTAATGACTTTGCATACTATTGTATAAATTCAAGTTCTTAAAACGCAACAGACAGATGTGTTGCTGGGGAGTTTGTTGCGCCACTTCTTCTTCCCAGCTAAAACACTAGGAAGTGGTGACGGGTGGGCGTTTTGGGGGACTGTCTTTATGTAAAATTTGACGTTCAAAAAGTGCTGTCGCTCAGCCTAGTTTGAATAAATGACTTTTGATTTTGATTTTGATTTTGATTTCCTACTAATAGCTATACACGACACACATAGATGTATTACACGCACGCACTCAGATGTACTATGTCCGTGTGTAGGTGCAATAGTTTTGCCTAACTCTCTACTAGATGGCGCTCATCGTGAAGCATTTAAAAATGCGAAGTTGCCTGTCTATGTCCATATATATATTGTAGTCTTTGATAGTGCCCAACTTCGCCGCTTGTGATTATTATGACCTTGCCTTGATCTAGTGAGCGCAATAACCAAAAAAAAACAGTCTACTAACTAAGGGAAGGTTCTTAACTGACTATCTGACGGAACATGCGTCGCGTATTATCGGTCGCGTAGGTAACGCCAAAACAGACAAATGTATAGAAAAACACTCGAGCGTTCACACTCGACGCACTAACGTATCATCGGCGACCGGCGACGCATGTTCCGTCAGATATGAACCTTCCCTAACCGAATAGATAAAAATGCCCTTCCAAACATCCGCCTTCCGTATTCATTCACTGACGTTTGAATCCGTTTGATTGACGTGACATCATTATGAACTTGTAGTATTTTTATAAGATTACGGCTGAAGGACATGTATCCATGGTCATGAATAAAGATTTAAAAAAAAAAAAATTGACGTGACAATCGGATAGTCTTAGTTAGTCTTTGGTTTGGTTGGATGTTGGATACTAGAATACTGTGTGTAATTTATATGTGTGTACGTAAAATAAAATCAATTATTATATGTTTAGTGTATCGGGGCGCGCGTCACTAAGGAAAAATATCAAACCAACTTAGACTGTATCACAGTTGAATTCAGCAGTGCTAGTATTTCATACAAAGTTACTATAAATAAATACGCACAATGGCTCTAGCCCTTGAAAGCACAAAAATCTTAGAATTTTTGGAACTCGTCGGTCGTCTGAAGGTAAGAATTACAATATTTAAGCAATTGGCATTTTTTTCAGTAACTTATTTTATATAAAATTACCCCACTACCTACCGCTTTTGTTGCATCGTGAAAAATCTTTTGTCATTGAAAAAAAATCGTGAAAGATTTCTACTGGGTTTTAACAAATAAGTAGATGAAAACATAAGTAAAAAATATTATAATAGTCCTTGGTTTTCCTGAACACTCGCTTCCTCTATACAATTAAATTTTTCTATTCATATTATTTTCTAATAACTTTCAGCATGTGAAGCGAACTGGCTGGGTGATATGTGATATTAACGAGTGTGAATCTATTGCTGGCCACATGTACCGCATGGGACTGATGACCTTCTTGCTCACTGATGAGAACAACCCTACCAATCTGGATAGGTTTAAGTGTCTCCAAATAGGTATGTGCATGATATCCTTATTATATTCTAATAGGTAGTATTTCTTGTTTCCTCTTGGCAACAGATCCAATCTCAACTATTCTGCCAGAATCATGTGGCATGGCAGAGTTTTGTATTGTGGTTTTATAATGGGGCATCTGGTGTGATTCTGATATGTATTACTAAAGTGCTTTGTCATAAAGGCTAATTCCTAATTAGAGAATGTGTATTATTGGAAATGTATTATGTCACAGTCACTAATAATCCATTTCTCATGCCAACATATTTAACTGATTTAACAGTATCTTTTCTTAGCTCTTATTTTTATACTTTTCAGCTCTTGTCCATGACTTAGCGGAGTGTATAGTTGGAGACCTCACACCACACTGTGGAGTCTCTCCAGAAGAAAAGCACCGGCGAGAAGATGAGGCTATGCAGAAAATTGCAGAACTCACTGGTATTGCTGGTGATAGAATGTACAACTTGTACAAAGTGAGTATTATCTAAATGGTTTAAAAATTGCAGCATTGCAAAATAAGTTTTTATACTAATTTTTTTAGTCCCATATCAAATAGCTGTCTTTGAGAAATTGCTTTTAATAAAAATAGTGTAATACAGTTGTCAAACAGTTTGGACTGTAGTTTTTTCTGTGTGGGTAAACAGGGTTGCAATGTGTAATCAAAAGTGCAAAGGTGCTATATTTATTAATATAAGGAAACCATATTTGATATTATAATTGTTTTAGTCATATAATATTCTAGTAGCAAGTCAAAACCAGTGCATTATTGCAGTTGTGATAACAAAATTTCAAGATAACATAATTAATACCATGTATTGACAATCTATATGTGGTGTAATGACTAGAAAAAGAAAAGTGCAATTGATAGCAATAATTCATGGCAAACCCTTAATTTTCAAACTTGATCACTAGCAAAACTGTATGAGGAAGTAAATATTCTTAGACATGGCTAGCAAAATTACAATAACCTGATACTACATTTTTCCATCTGTAATTAGCTCCGTATTCAATTATATTAAAACACTGATTTGACACATTGATAGTTCAAAACCAAAGACAAGTTGACAGCAATCGATCTTTAAATTTCCAGGAATATGAGAACCAGAGTTCACCTGAAGCTAAATTTGCCAAAGACTTAGATCGTTATGATATGATACTGCAAGCGTTTGAATATGAGAAACGTGAAAATACACCACAAAAGCTGCAGGAATTCTTCACTGCTACTGAAGGGAAGTTCAACCACCCTTTCATCAAGGATCTGGTCACGGAACTTTATAAACAAAGAGAGGAGTTTGAAAAGAAATGTCTAACAAATGGTCATGCATAATATTAGAAAAATTTCTCTTCCATGCTACTCATTTGTTATAATGTTAATATTTGCTACCATTGTTACCTAGCTGGGCTAGTTAGTATTATGTTTGATTGCACAGTGTGAAAGGAACATAAATAGACAGTGTACTTCTGCAGCTAGGTACTGCCACATACACGAGTCAATCAATCTGCAGAGCCTTTACCTCGTTGATTAAGCTGGTTTCCAGCTTAACTGTATGCAACTGAATACCAGTAGTTGGTACCAACTTCCTCTTTGACAAAGGTGTGACTCATGTAATGATGATAAGAATAATACTTAATATGACCGCAATGTGGTGTTCTGATGATTCTACCAAAACTGGTTCTAGCTGCTGCAGTGCACATTACATAACTTAAATTTATGCTGACAAATAGGTATTAAATACTTTTTGTTTGTTTACCAAAAAAGAATTCAGATGAACCTGTTTTGAGAAATGCTAATGTAGTAGTGGTACTTATTAACATACTCTACTATAGTAGTAATCTCAAACAAAATCAATTTTATTTTTGTTATTAATTAGGTTTATATTTTTCCAGTGTGTATGTTTATGTTACTTGTCTTATTTTTGTTACATTCATAACTATTTGAATAAGCACACAGTGTTACCAGTTTAGATGAAAAAAATGATAAATATTGATACTTATATGATTTATTATTCCATTGCATAATTTTAAGTAGTATAAACATAACAATTTTATTTTATCAATTATAGAAAGAAGTGGTATTATAACAAGAGATATTTTACAATGGATGTATTATTTATTTGAGATGTTTATCTGTGTAGTATTAAATGAAAACGTTGTTTAACTGTGTAGTAGGAAATATGCCAGGAACGTGCCCTCAGCCTTTTTGGGCATATTATGCGTTCACCCAAGCATAATAAAAAGGCTCATGATATTGGGTCGGGCCGAAGGAAAGCGTGCTCAGGGTAGAATACCGGCAAGATGGTCCGATGCCATAAAGAGGGCAGTTGGTGGCAGCATGTACATAGCGGTCCACGATTCTGATGACCGCATGGCTTGGAAACGCGTCGTATGTGGTCGCGATCCTCAGCAGTGAGAGAACGACTAAGAAGAACGATTAAATGGAAAAATATACGTATTGATTACGTAAGCTTTTATAAGCCATTTCCAAGGAGCTAACACTTACTATAATTTAGTTTTAAAACTACCAAATCATTTCCACTAGTCACTAAATGACATCAATTTTTTTTTAAATTACTGGTGTTGGAAAACATATTTTTTTTAAATAATAAAGTTAGTATTTATTCCTGAAAGCAAAGTACAATCATAAAAATACAGTGGCAACAACTATGTTTACGGATGTGCGTTTTTACTGAGGCGTAGATAAGCAGAGCAGTGACTTGCAAGAATCAACTAATTAAGTACCTACTCAATATGGTTTTCAACTTTTAGCCAATATGATTGTTTTAATCTTGCAGTTGCCTGTCCGCGCTACTTGCACTGGGAATGGACCCTATTTTTTCCCTCCGCTTTCTTTTCTGGCTCTTGTGTACGAGGCTTTTATTGCGTTTGTAGTGTGCTATGTCATGCAAGTATGAATGTTTTTTTTTCCTAATAATCTCTAAAATACGTGAAATACCTAGATAATAATTTATAACAAATGTTCTCGCAGCCTACTTAAATTACACCTTTTTTACGATTTCCGTTTTTTATTTACTTATATATTTTACTAAACCCATTGCGATCTAATTTAGTTAATTTGATTAGACGTCAACATTTTGTAAGATTATAGATGTAGACCGCGTCTCGGCAAACGTAGTGTAGGACGTCCTCAGGCACAGTGGAGTGACGATTTGCGCAGGACGGCTGGCAGAAACTGGATGCGAGAAGCCGAAAATAGATCTAAGTGGCGTGCAATTGGAGAGGCCTATGTCCAGCAGTGGACTGCAACAGGCTGTTGATGATGATAGATGTAGACATAAATTATTGAATAAACTGACATTTGATTTTATATCGCTTCATTTTTTTTTAGAATAATAAAACAGCAAAACTTGAAATTAAAACATTTGTAAGACGTAGGTATCTTAGTGTAGGGGGCTGAAATGGAGTGCCAGTAATGGTCCCATTTCGGCCTCCTCCAGAGACAAGTCGGCCGCTGTGCTATCGCGCAGTGGCTGATGCCTGTGGACGGTGAGCGTGGGTGGCTCGCCGTCCGATACCAGGCTGAGTCGACGACGCGTTGTGTTCCACGCGCGCCTCAAGGAGCCGTCAGCACCAAGGACGGGGCCCCATAGGGTCGGTGCCTGCTAGGGTTGCGGAATTTGTTCGAAAGAGTTACCGCGGCCCTGAAACGCAAAGGGCACAAGAGGAACACGGGTGGGTTTTAGTCAGTAATTAAGAGTCTGACACTCCCTACCGCTCCACCCAGGGCGGGAGGGGTCATTTCATGATTTACCATCCAAAAAAAAAAAGGTATCTTAGTGTGGTTGACTTGAGCAAGATGCAACTACCACAGATATAAATTTATAGGAAGAGAGTTGATGTTGTGGCCATATCATAGAATTGACCAGCGAAAACTGATAATATCGTTTAAACGTCAACCGTTGATGATATATCAGTCCTCGTTTAGCCATATCGTGAACTGCCTGGCCACATCAAGAAATTAAAACTTCAAACCTAACTGGGCGACGAGGTAGCTACACTTAGTTCTCCCTTTTTTTTTGTTGCCGGGGTGGAAAATCCTCATGGATGTTCTTCGCCTGGGGCGTGCGAAGGAGTCTGTCAGACTTTTACTGACTAAAAACCACCCCAGTGTTCCTTTCTACGCTTGCACCGGGGATCGTGGGAACTAGTGCGCCTTCCACGCTCCGGCTAGTGCCGGCCCTCCTCGGAGGGCCACCTCAGGTCGGCGGGGAGAGGTGTACTCCCCCCGTGACGTTCAATAGGGGTGCACGTGGAACACGACGCGCTGCCGCCTCGGGACCTGCTGGATGGGGGGCGGCGAACAACCCCGAGTCCGAACCTTTTTATGGGGGCTGGAAGAGGGTGTTGTCCGCCCTCCGCCGAAACCCGATTCGCCTGTTGCGGATCAGGAGAGTGGTCACTTCTTCCGTCTCCCTCTCCGCAGCCTCCTCTGCGAAATTACATTTTTGCAGGAGATCACCGCTTCTAACGACTCTGCGCTACCGACCATTGAACGCACGACGGCCGGTAGCGACAGGTCGGGTCCTACTTCGGATACGAGGGCACGTTGCTGCTCCTCCCATGCGATAAAGTCTACCAGTGTGCTGCGCCGTGTCCTCCCGACAATCGGTGCAGTGATGGCACCGAGACACTTAGTTCTCCCAAAACTAACCTCGGGACACACAAAAGCCAAAATGGCTTTTTTCTTCAGCTGGCGCATTATTACCTACTATGTTTTTTATCGGAATAATTGTCGGCTAACATGATGCATTACAAAAACGAAACGAAATTATCGCCTCTAACAATAGATAATGTTGGTACCTATTTTAAGGTATGATCACTAATGATCATATTGTGAATTAGCCGTATGTAGCTGTCGATACTAACATACCACATCATGATGTGGTCGATGGGTATTTTCCATTTCATGAAATGGCCACATCATGGAGTGATCAATTCTATGATATATGGGAACGACATCTATTTGCACGACACAATCTTAATTAGGTGTTAAACCTGTGTGTTAAACTTTGAACAGTTAGTGCTAATCAAATAAATGAAGTATGTATGGGTAACTTGACAAAACACAACACAGTGTGTACTTTTAAGAGTTTATTGTACAAAAAATGGGTAGTTGAGTATACATACAAACCTATTCAGTCGAAATTAACATTATGATTTGCATAAATGCTAAGACCTATTGTGACAAATATTTTCCAAATTTACCATTGCAACTGTAATTTTTGAGTCACAGTTACAACTTAAATCTCGTCAGATCATGCTTGCTCAAATCCTAGGCACCCAACCTCAACTTTAACATAATAAAATACTTATTATTTGGGTTTATAATTAAATTAGGCTCTGTTTAACGCAAAATTTTAATGTTATTCTAGTTTTTAGGATTGCTTATATCACATAAACAATTGCAGCTCTGCACTGCCTGACAAGCTCAAAACTTTATGTGATGATACATAATGTGGAGCAGTCAAAAAACTTTAATCATTATTTTATTTATTATTAATTAATTAGCAGTTTGTTTTTGGTTATTCATATTTGCTGCTTGTTGTTCTTCTTTTTTTCGTTGCTTTTCTCTCATTAATTCAGCATCCCTGTAACAGAACAAAATAATGAACAATTTTGGTAGTGTTAAACCACTAGTGTATCTCTCTTATCATCACCTGCCTAGCCTTTTTCAGATTTTCTGACAATCCATATAATGATTCCTAAACATCTCCAAAAATGACAACCAGGACCAACAGCTAAACATAATTTCCGAAGCGCGGAGGAGTTGGGGTATGTTAGGATGGTCACCCATCCACACACTCAACCTTGAAGATTGACCCATGTGCCAATACAATACAAACCAAAGTCACAGTTCATTTTATCAGCTTCAGATATCGCAGTAAAGAAACAAGGAGGCAAATGCTGTGAGTTTTCAAGCCCACCATTTAAAATGTTTCTTTCATGTTCTCTTAGTATGTTTTACATTGGTCAAAATCAAAATTATTTTAGCATTGAGTTTTTAGCTAACAAGGCTATCAGAAATTAACCGTAGAAGCTTATTACATTCCTTGTGTACAAATTAAAAGTGATGTGATTTTAGGCTTGTAGGTTATGAAAACAAGTACCTATGTTTCCTCTCTTGTAAAGACATACCAGTCTTTTCATTGGCATTCTTTTTCTTTTGCTGTTCTTGCTGTTTTTTTTGGTTTTTGGCGCGAGCCAAATCCCTCTGGTTTCCACCTGTAATCAATTTAACAATTATTATCTATGATCTATCTACCTAGCTAATAACTGTAATAGGTACTTAAATCGCATGCTGTCAATTCACAACAATAGCGTGATTTAATTCTTTTAATAACAAGCGATAAGTAATTTAAACATGTGATAATAATGGTTCACTAGAGCGGATGGAATCAATTTTCATGATACAAAGCAAAGCGTCACCCAAATATGACTCGTGTCATGGACAGCGTTGAACGTGCTGTAAATCTAGAACGTTCGATGGAATTTGTCCTTCCAGGACCATTGAGAATTAAGATCAAAGGTAAACCCTTATTGCACTCAGTGGTATTTTGAAATTGTAAACATCATTATTTATAATTATGTGTCAGTGTACTTACGGGTCATCGCGAATAATTAATTACTCAACGCCAGAAAGGTTGTACTTGTCTTTAGTCGCAATTATCAAATTGTTGGTAGTTTTAGCGGTATGGAAGACCGGACGATACGCTAGCCCGGCCGAAACCTAGGACAACGCACCGCCCTCCTTACCAATACGAAAGTAACTTTGAAAACAACTAAAAGATAACGCTGGCTCCTAACAAAACGCCTCAGCCAGCTGGCTACAACCACAAACAATATGTCAATAACGCTTTTTACTTTTTAAAATAACGTTTTTTTTAGATACAAAGTCTTTTAAGTTAAATTTTTTTTTCAGCCTACACTAACTTCTGGAGTTCAACATACTTTTTATAAATTAATGTTTTTTGGTTACAAAATGCTATTTTATAGAAATGGCAAAATGCTAAATAAAATTATTCCCAATGAATGAAAAAAAAAACAATATTAAATGTTGCTGAAAAAGTTCCGCATAATTTCGCTAAGCATAACTTTATTATGCTAAACGAAATTATGCGGAATTTTAATTAGGTATGCCAAAGGTATATAGGTTATACCAAATAATATTCTGCTGCCATCATAAAAGTACCTACGTATGCCATTGCAAATTCGGGCACATAAACATTTTGGCCAAACAATAATTATACAACATTTTTTTATGCATCAAAAATATTCGTTTAAAAGATTATGTGTGTTATGCCAAATTAATTTTTGCAACATCATGATTTTGCTAGATAGAGGGAACGGGTCGGTAAAACGGTGGGTCGTTTTAGGGGTCGGATACATAATATATAAGCAAGAAGAACCATAGCCATAAAGATCCGTAGTTGTAGTCGTAAGATTAATTATAAAGTCCATATTGTAATTGCATCGCACACGGTACCAATATTTTTAGTCTGTGATTTTTTTACTGATGAAAATACGTACTTAGTGGGTGACTCGACAATCACTTCACTAATACGCAATTGGACGGTTGTTTCCAAAAAATAGTAATTAATTACATAGCCCTATTGATGGAGATAAACAAAAGAAAATACATGCTGTTTCATTTTTTTTATTTTCCCTATTATTTATTAGGATTTACTGCGATATGCTCACACAGCCTCTAGACACCGCATAACAGGTGACCGATGTCTGTGTGTCGAGGCACATTTCCGCGTTTGGTAATAAAAATATAGAAATATAGTTATCATTATGGCCCCGTGTACAATATGTTGGTTTGATAACAAAATGGACACTACGAATTTCCGACAGGATCGCATAACATATCATCGATAAGTAAATATTTCCTTAATGAAATTACAGTCATTTTCTCGAATATAATTTATGGGAGTTCATCTTACATTATATATGTATATACGCACGTTAAGCCGTTAGTCCCGGCTGTCATTTGTAGATCTTTAGCAGTCGTTACGGATTGTCAGACGCCAGTAAATTTGACTCCAGTTTTGCCAAGAAGTACCTAGGTACCGTATTACCCAGTGGGAGCCGAACCCAATATAGTTGGGAAAAGGCTACGCAAACTTTACGTGGACAAGATTTTAATGACGTCCAATTCCTAGTTTCCTAGTGTTGATGTGCAGTGCTTGACCGAGGCTATGGAATATTGATGCCTTTTTATTTTTGAATGGGAAATCATCAAATGACTTCTTCCGCTCTTGGTGAAGCGGAAGGAAGTGTTAGACTCTTACTGACCAAAACCCATTCGTGTTCCTCCTTATGCCCTTTACGCTCCAGGGCCGCGGTAACTCTTTAGAATAAATTCCGCAACCCTGGCAGGTGAGTACCTGCGTCAGGACAGGACGCGCGCTGAGGCGCCGCAATGGTGGCGTGCCCAAGGCTATGAATACCTGGAGGCTAGCTTCCCCAATTCTAAATCCTCCATTTCTCTCGAATTTAAAACAAACCATTCCTGAGCCGCACTCCAGAGTAGTTCACGATCAGTACGACCTAATTGCCTCATCTGCTACAGCTTTTGTGCGAAGTCGAGCTCTTGGGTTCACGTACTACTGTTGTCTTTTCGATACGTTACGTTGCCTACGTTTCTAAATACAGTAAAACTTGGTTAAGTGGGACCTGGATAAGTGAGAAACCTCCATAGCTGGAAATCTTGCTTAGGTCCCGACACTTTAGCAGTGAATTACCTCTGTTAGTGGGACAACACAAACCTCTATATCTGGGATTGGTTCTTTCCATTTTATCGTCATAATTACCTCTATTATCGAAACAGTGAGTATATGTTACCTATTTTACTGGGATTATATTTTAGGGATTAGTTATTTCGATTTTATTCGTCACAAGCACCTCTATAATTGAGACAGCGAGTGTAATTTACCTCTTTTATTGGGACTATATTTTGTGTACCTACATTATGTGGATGGAATTCTCCGTAAATGAGATAGATATCTATTTATACCTGGATATCTGAGACACTGGGTAAGTGGAACACCTCTTTAAGTGAGACAAATTTGCAGGTCCCTTAAGGTCCCAGTTATCCAAGTTTTACTGTATATGTATATTTTTTTTACAATAAACGGACTTACGAAACTGAGCTACTACTTATTTGTCTAGCGGTAACACAAGTTTATTCTTCAGCTTGTTTAACTTTTTTTTTTTGCCAGTCATCTGAAAATCGACTAAATACTATTGGTCATTTATTTGGTCCTTATGAATATGGACTAACGCAACAACATCACTAGACAATGTTCAGTTTATTATTTATTAAGAATAATCACTACTTTAAATACATTAAAAAAAAAAACTTAACTTACTCGGTAACTTGTTTGAGCTGTCTTGTAAAAAACAAATAAAATAAGCAACATAGGTATATGTACTCTGTGAAAGCAACTGTCAAAGTGTCAAAATGTCGGTCAATGCACAAGTTCACCTGAGTAGCAACGAAAATAATAAAAAGAGTGATAAAACACTGAAACAGTTGTTTCCTAAACGAGATGAGTGCTCACATGTGTCTTGTTACTGGCGAGTTATTTTTTTTATCATCCTTTGATTCTATACCCCAAAAAAAAAATTCAATTAACTTGCCTTTGTTGTGTTCTGTTCTGCAGCGAGGAAAACGTTTGGAAACTATGTCAAGATGTATCATTGAGAATTCCTGAGGAATTGGATAGATGCTACATCGTTTTTATATCCAACCCTTGCCGCACGGTGCCTCTGTGGAAACAAAGGGCAGGGCGCGAGGAGGACCGTCTCGTCATATGGGTGTGTACCGAAATAAAATTATGTCACGCTATTATGTACTTATTTAGTTTTACTGTTCAGAGAATGTGATTTTTTTCTATTTTTCTGTCACATTTGTGCCCATGTTCTCTTTAATTTGATCAGATTTTTTTTTATTTATACTACATATAGACAGTATTTTAGTTTTTGTGTACAACTGATAAAACAATACCCCTAACATAATTTCATCTTTAATAACTTACTCAAAGTTTAATAAATAATCTATTAGGTACCTATGTTAAACTATATTTTTTTTATTTCAGGATTATCATGTGATTTTTCTGTATTCATGGGACAGCAAAACTTGCCTTGTTTATGATCTGGATTCTGAGTTGCCGTTCCCGACGTTTTTCCACAAATATGTTACTGAAACATTTCGTACAGATCAAGTGCTCAAGTCTGATTTTCACAGGTGCAATATAAAGTTTGATATTTCAATTGTTTTTACATTTTTTTCTGCAGCTAAGCAGATTATGTTTGTTTGTGTACTTTAAGTCTTGTTTTAGTATAAGTTTCAAAGTCAATTTTATGGGTGCTAGCTAATGCCTGAAATAAACAAATTATTAAGTATTCTTATTCTGTTTATTCATCTTCGGCAAAATTACTTAGTCAGTAGACAAGCTGTATTTATATTATCAAGAAACTTCCAGATTCTTCCGTGTGGTGCCTGCAAAGCAATTCTTGCAGTCCTTTGCATCAGACCGACGTCACATGAAGAGACCGGATGGCTCATGGATTAAACCCCCTCCTCCATACCCAGCAATATGCACATCAAGTAAGCATAATAATATAAATCATTAAATTTAATATAGTAATAATGTTAACTTAGAATAGGACCTTAGTACTATACTAATTCATATATTTTATAATATAGGTACATATCTTGGATAGACACTAATACCCATGTTTGTTTCCTTTTGAATATTTTTTGGCTCCAATCCCTGGCATAGAGCCAAAAATGTAATCCATTCACTTTACTAATGAGAAACATTTATTAACAAATGCACTCTTGTATTGTTATTTTTCTCTTTGTTCTTGCTAGACAAAGTGTTTTGTTGAAAGTTAGGAAATAGGTCACTGGGTCACTAATGTGTCATAGACTATAAGACCGTCAGTACCTATAGTACTAAATATTTCCATATGTGATATAGCTTTCCATATAAATATTTTTTGTTTAATGTATTTATAAAAACATGTGTTTCTTCACTGTTGAGAATCCTATCATCCAGACTATAATATTGCTCATAAGGTTTTAAGTATTATAACCTCTTTCACCCTTTTCTACATATAAAAAAACAGGGTAGTTTCTAATGGTGTTTCTACAGTTCAAACTGCTAAAGATAAATTTGAAATTTCATAAAAATAATAGAATAAAAACACTATTTAGTATTGTATATATACACAGTTAACTTTTGACTAAATCCATTCAATTTCACTTATATGCATGAGTCATGAGTATGTTAGTGATGCGAACCCATAATATTTTCCCCTACCAAGAAGTGCCTAACGCAGCTAAAGCAGTTTTTGACTTCAAAAACATGGATTTTGGAGTAGTTGTAGTCTGAAACAAATATGGGAGCTTACACAGCCTTTTGTGAATGTCTGCCTTGCTCTAGCTTCAAATTTTAAAGGCAAAGACAAAGGATTTTACTGGGTTACATAAATTGGAGTTTCTTGCATATTCTTCTCTAATGAGATCTATGGTTTGTAATATGCAAATAGCTTCATCTCTTTGCTGACCAACTTTGACTATTCGAAAGTGCCTGTAAATGATTTAAATGAAAAAAATGCTTTGAGCATTTATCAACATTAGAAATAATATTATTATTTACTTTTTTCAGCTTCCACTCATAACTTAGATGAGTACATCAACATGGATTTTGGAGCTGGTCCTGGTCAGGTATTGAATCTAACTGATTTCGTACAGCGGTTCTACAAAATAAACAAGTAGTACAAAAGTTCTGTACCTCCCAATAGATAGACAAATGTTGTTTATGATTAAGTTCCATGATCCCAATGGTTTGTGTTTTCTGTTGATTATGTTTTAATAATCCTTGTTTATACTTTAATTATTGTCCTTATGCAGTGTTATCATGGTGCCATACTGCTGCTGAAACTTATATTGTTTAAAACAATATTACTACCTTGTGTATTTTATCAATTGACTCTTTCCTTGTTCCGTTAATGTTTTTTGTTTCTAATTCCAATAATGCATTTGAGTGACGTTAAAAACTTAATAGCACAATAAATTAACAAAATCTTTCCACAAACACAAAGAAATGATAATGCACAAATTGTTACCTTGAATGGAGTCAACCAGTATGTATTAAGCTTCAATATTATATATTTTTATGTAGGTTTAAATAAATACATATTGAGATTATACATTATTAGTAGTTATTACATAAATATTAAAAACACAGTTATTAAATCAGAAACCTACATAAGAATAAGAAAATTATATACTTTAACCTAAAAATAATTTTGGATAAAATAATACTACATATTGAATATGGCAAATTATATAATAATTCAGGGCACTTCTATTCCCCATAAAGATTAGCTGATTTTGATATACATAGATAGTACAATATTAAGCATAAGGAATTTAATCAAGAGGCGCTAGTGCTTAAAGTTTCAATTTTATGAGAGTAATGAATGAATAGTGTTTTGGATGTTCTGCATTTTCTTTCTATTTGTCGTTGTTGTGGAAGAGCATAATATTATTAACGTCGTGTAGGTCGTTTTTATTCTCATTTCGACTGAGGTAATCCTTGTTTATGGATTGTGTGTTACCTTGAGTGATAAATTAAAATTTAAGTAACTTTATAGTAGTGTATATGGTCGCAGGTAGCTTTTGTATGTTGTTAAACTATTTAATAATTTTGTAACAACTTTTATACACTCTTTTTATTCTTCCCTAGCACCCTTAGAAAATTGATAAAAATACCAAAAATATATTTAAAAATATTCGCTTTAAATGGTAAGGGGTTAATCCAATGAATGAATTGTATGATTCATTTTTATGGATATAGTTAATTTACGTCCTTCTACTTCCATCTATGTATGTATTAATTGAATTAACTATTCAAACTTAAGAAATCTATTGTTCTAAATCTTCAAAGGTTTATTTTACCTAATATATTTACACTATAAAATTGTACTACCTAGATATTTTACATTTTCTCTATTATGAGTAAAAATATTAACTACTTAAATACTATATTATACTTATTGAGTAAGTTAAGGATACGGTACTACAATAGGGAACGTGCAGGGCGTTGACGATGCCCTCTAGTGTTGCATATTCGAAACTTTAACGTTAAGAATAGTTGACACTGACGCTTTTGTGCTGCTGCCTACAGTTTCTGCACGTTCCATAAAGCACGAGTGAAAAAAGTTTACCAGTTTAGGTTCGTGAATAATTTTACAGTCTAAGAAAAACTTGCATTTATTAACTTTTAACTACCTTCATACTTTTCTGCAGGGTTCGTGATCTGTGTTCGTAACTTTTACAGTTTACTAGTCCAATGTTAATTATTTTTTAAGGTTTTACGACATTCTTCCAAGTACCATAAATGTTATTTGAAGTTGCTTCTACCTAGTACAACGCCAGTAAATAATAAAAAAAAACTTCATATTCTAGTGAATGTAAGATCTAGTCATCAAATTAATTATTATTCTTCCTAACAGTTTATCACTTGTCCCATTAGTATTTAGTCGAGGCGTAGCTGGATATTCTATGGGACCAAACTCTTTCGACTGGATGCGGTGGAACCCGGAGCTTGGAGCGAATATTTAATCCCTGGGAGTGTGTTTACGTCCCATTGGTTACGCCTTTGTCCTAACACATCCACATGTTACCGACTCAATCGATACCTTCCTTCTACGCCTTTAAAGTTTTATCTATTGACTGACATATGAGTGATAAATTATTGTGCTTGTGCTTTTAATGTACCAAGTTACATGTTTTTAATTTAAGATTTATCAAGCAAAATAAAAGAAACATTACACGCTATTTTGTATTTTTATTTATTTGACAAATGGTAACTACAAAACAATATCAACACTTACATTCTGCTATGTAATGAAGTGTTACAGGAACAGTAAACTAAAAATATAATAATTTAATTTTTGTTTTACAAAAAATGCGTATACTCTTACATAAATATAGGTTTATCACAGTTTATTGCATGAAATTGTATCTAATACTACCTGTCTACTTGAGCTATCACATTACAACATAATATGAATGGTATTAATCTTTAGTTAGTATTTCAGCTCCATCTTCAGTGATCAGGACCGTGTGTTCTGCCTGTGCGCACCTGGAGCCATCCTCTGTCAATAGTGTCCAACCATCCTCTTGTAGCACAGTGTAGACACTACCGTGAGTAATGGCTGGCTCTATCGTAAACGTCATGCCAGGCTTCATTTCTCCAGGGTATTTGTTTTCTAGAATATAATTGAGATTAGAATATATTTTGTGATTTGTTGTTTTGTATAAATGGTTATGTGAAAAATTGTTAAAGTATCCACGAGTAAGTTCAGTTCTTTCTACTGGGTTTTGAGGTTTTCGTAAATCACAAATGAGAGAGCAGAACCCATTCTTCCCTTTGGTAGATCTGCATCAGTATCAAAAAGACGACTGAGCGAAAACAAAAGCAATGAATATCAAAGTTGTTGTTTATTTACACTCCTGAAAACGACTAATAAAAATCAATTGTAGCACTTATGAAAGATCGTCACTTGAGAACGGCTGGACCGATCTGTCTATTTTATTTTTGTGTTCTTAATATTCAGGACAAAATTTGTATGGTTGAAAAATTCTGGAAATCAAACGGAAATTACATTGTAAGTACGAAGTCGGGGCGAGTAGCTAGTGAATACGTATAAACAATTAAATGCTGTCTCTTGGTAGGTAAGTGCGTTACTTGAGAATGGCTGGACCTATTTGATTATATTTTTAGGCAAAGTAAGATTCTTATCTTAGGGATTGTTTTCTTATCTTAGAATAGCAGCCCGCTCTTTAATAAAGCCTGTGTTAATCAGGGTCAATTTTTGAAATCGGTCCAGTAGATTTTGAGTTTATTTGTTACAAACATAAAAAATACAAATCTATCCTCTTTATCTAAGTGTAGATTTGATTTGAGACAATTATTGAAAAAATAGCCAGGAAAATGAGGCAAAAACTGTTTTCTCTTGAGTCAGTCAACCAGTTAGTTATTCATAAGATTCAATTTACTGGTTGTTAGCACTGTTAAATTCAATTAAATTTTTCAAGTAATCCTGACTCATTTGTTTGTAAAAAATCCGTATCCCATGTAATTAATGTAATATCGGTTTCTAATTAAGATAATTTTATCTACATCCTAAACAAATTTCTTTATAATATACACAGCGGCAGTACTGTCCGACGCTTAACCGAGGTTGCATCATCCATGGGAAATTATTCAAGTATTCGAGTCTAGCCTGCTCGATACAGAGATAGGCCCCATGCACCACTGTGGCAAAAAAGCAACCCACATGTGCGTCCGCGAACATCCCTGATGCGCTGCTGTAGTGGGGCAGCTTCACAGTACCCTTTTTTTAAGGATAGGAAATCATCAAATTACTTCTTCCGCTCTGGGCGGAGCGGAAGGGGATGTCAGACTCTTACTGACTAACACCCATCCGTATTTCTCCAAATGCCCTTTAAGTTCCAGGGCCGCGGTGACTCTTTAGAACAAATTCCGCAACCCAGGCAGGTACCTACTGGCCCTAGTGGGCTCCGTCTGCTGGTCACAAGCTTTCTGAGACTGAAGCACTCAGCAGCACCTTTCTCTTCAGCTGATATTACTAACTCAGACTCCATCCAAGTATAATATGACGAAAATCTCCACCTCTTCTCTTTTCACGAGAATGAGTTACAGACCTGGATACAAAGTTTTTTTTTTGCTACATTTTTTACTGAAGACTGAGATATAACTTACTTGTATGATGAATTTCGGGAGGTCCATGAAAATACTGCCCAATGCCGTGGCCCAAGACAGAAGGAATGACTGTCAGGCCATGCTTTTTAGCATGTCTGTATATCTTAATGCCAATTTCTGAAAAAGGGACACCTGGTCCACACCCCTTGATAGCCTGGAAAAGAAAATCATAGGAAAAATGTCTGACTTGAATGTTCTTTACATAAATTTATTATTTATCTAAACTATTTTGTCAAATTACTGGGCACAGATCTCTCTCCGTTTTGTCCACACAAATCTGTCCATTGATAGTTAAGGCCAGTCTTTTCCGTAGGAATCGAACTAATTCTCGAATGAATATTATATTTACAATTATTTTTACATGTCATTGGGACAGCATGCATACGGCAATGCATACCTACAGCGAGCACAATGTCTTACTATACCGTAACTACCGACAAGAATATACCTAACGCCAGTTTGCAAACCACAAATAAAGTACCCACTTACAACATCCAAACACTCTTCCGTTACACGGACAAGTTGCAAGCCTCTGTCGTCCACAGCATCGCCCACAAGAAATGTTTTGGAACAATCTCCATGGTAGCCTTTGTAGAATATCTGAAAAAAGAAGTTCAATTTGCACTAAAAAACAAGATTACAATCTGCATTAGGCACATGAAGATAAGGTGTTGGGTAAAAATATGTGATGATAACCATCTTACTTTCCAGAAAGGCTGAACGAATCTGGATAAAATTGGGCACAGAGATGTCTGGAATACTACTTATCCCGGGAGTGTATTCCCAGCAGGAGCTAGTGTGTGTAATATGAATGAGGCACCCGTCCAAATACAAAACGATCATCATGTTAATTTGAATGGCAAAGGTGATCACATCTTATGGTGGAACGATAACAACACTATAAACCTATATCCAATATCGCTGTAAAAATACGTCGCGTTGGGGGACCTCGCTGTTTAGTTAGGTAATAGATATTTGTAATTAAATTGTAAGGTTTGGTGCGGCCCTCCAAATCGACGTATTTTTTTTAGAATTACCTATTAATACATACCTACTTTGGTACTTTAAATTTAAGTTGTAATATTTTTTGTGGTTTGTCTGTATTGATGTGCCAAACCTAATATATTTTAAAGGATGTGTGTTCTCCAAATAAAAGAAAAAAAGAAGGAATTATATAATAAGTTCGGGCGCCATGGAGATTGCACACAGTATAATAAGAATTGCCGGAAAGAATAGAGCGGAAGAGTCAGACTTTTAATCTGCCGGTGGGAGGCTAAATAAAGAAATAAAACAAAAAAAGAATTATTCTGTCCTTTCTTTACTTAATGGCCCGTAGCTTCAATTTAATTAACATTATATTTAACGTTTTACTAATATTTAAAGAGGTGATATTATTGTAAGTACATGGGCGATATTATTGCATCGTGCACTGTTAATTTAAAATAATGGAAAATTCCTACCAGTTTACTGGCTATAAAAATAGTAGAACATAACCAAAGGAAGCGATGACCGACGAAAGATTCCCTCAGCAAAAAAAATGTTCCAAAAGGACGTAGGATAAAAATCCAAGTAAAAAAATCCGATATTAAGGAAAAATGTCCTTTAAGAAAAAAATCCGTTAAGAAAAACGTCAATGGGCGTTTTCCTTTTCAAATAAATAGATGTGCTCCACGCAACTCCATTTAGTACGTGTGTAGTGAGCGTAAATTATTGATATCAAAAATTAAGGTCAATCCTCATAGTATCATCGTCCTTGGTCGTTTTAAATATGTTATATCATATTATAAACCAAAAATATCCCAGATAAATAGGGATTTATAAAGATATTGAAAATAGTTTCAAATTATCGACCAGCCATCGTCTGCAGGATCGTAGAGTGACTTGTCAAAAACGTCATCTGTCAAAACTAGGAATAGTGTCGCGTTCCGAAATCGACTATAAAACCATAAAGCATGTAACGAGAATAAAAACTCGTTACATTACATCCCTCCCCGAAAAAATAAAAGAAAGCAATTTCTTTTATGCTAAAAACCAAAAGAGAAAAGCAAAAACTTAAAAAAGAACGAAGAAAATATAATTCCAAAAACAATAAACCAAAAAGTCTATTATCAACAAACCTATATAAAAAAAAACAAAGGAATGCCACGAATGCAAATTCCTGAAGATAGAAAAATACAGTCAAGCCACAAACACGACCGACTCACAATACAAAAAGAACCAACATGAGTGCAGTTAGGCACCTACGCCACTGACTAACAAGTAAAATCCTAGAAGTACTGCAAGTGCAGTTAAGCGCAAATGTTGCTGACCAACAGGTAGAAATTCACAAAAAAAAATACCAATATGAGTACGGTTAGGCACCATCGCCACCGACTATCAAGTATAAAGCAAAAAGACAATACTAATGGTGTACAGTTAGGCGCAATTGCCGCTGTTTAATAAAGATAATCCAAAAATGTCTATATGAGTACAGTTAGGCACCTTCGCCACTGACTAGCAAGAACAAATTATAACCGTTTGTCACAGTATTAACTAATCACATTACCAAAGATGTAAAAAGGTAAAGAAGATTGTTGTGATCGGCATAACACCACCAATTTCCCGAGCACAAACAACTTCGAAAATAAATGCATATTGTGATCGGCACAACACCACCAACTTTGCGAGCACAATAGCAAAAAAGATTGTATACTGTGATCGGAACAACACCACCAACTTCCCGGGCACAGTAACAAAAAAACTAACGAAATCAAGGGAAAAAAATATATACCGAGATCCGTAAAAAAAGGATAGGAAAATGTCTACAAGTGAGAATAAGACCACAAGTATTGAAATCCCTATATAAATAAAGAATACCAACTATAAAACAAGAGCTGGCAGTTCTTCAAAAAAAACATCAGGAACACAAAAATCAATACTATTTCTACTAAGGGAAATAGTATGATCCGCGTAACTTAAAAAATAAACTAAGATTTTTACATTCTAACTCAAAGATAGAAGCAAATCCTAAACATGCAAAAGATACAATATCTGAAGAGTGTATATATAAGTAGATAACCATCCAGACATTGTATACAAGAATGTATAAAAAAATACATAAGATCTTTTGATATGGAAAACGTAATTATGTGGGTGGAAAAAGTTATCATTATAAACCTTAAAATGACCTAAGTTATATTTTAGAAAGTTAAGAATTGAATTCAATAAATTTATATGAAGTTACCTAACATACATCTTCATACAAAACCCGATAAACCTATCATCCATCCCAGCATACATCAACTATCAAACGGGTGTTTCAAACAAAAATATCAAAATCAAAACTATCACTTGGAAACCAAATTAAAATTTAATAATATCTTTAATATGATAATGTCCAGAAGTACCCTTATTAAGGTCTTTCAGAACATAAACATTATCAGAAATCTTTTCAATAATTTTACATTTAATGAACTTAGGAGCAAGTTTTGCCGAAAAATAAGTAGGTGCATGAGATTGAACGAAACTCCTTCTCCACACAACATCACCCACATCAAAAGAAATGACTCTACGACCCTTATTATAATAGCGAGCATTACGCTGATAAGCTTTTAATAAATGAGTTTGAACTTTTACAAAAATATCACCAAGTGAATTAAGAGAATCAGCATAGCGATTTCTATTAGAAACTTCAAGTTCATTCAAGTTATCAACAGAGTTACTTAAATGATGTAAAGAAGCATCAAAAATAAGTTCCCTACCAAACATCAAAAAGTTGGGTGTGAAATCAGTAGCAAGATTAACACTATTATTCAAAGCTAATTGAACATGAGGTAAATATTTAGACCAAGTTCTATGATCATCCTTAACAAAACAAGCTATGCAAGTTTCAACAGTTTTATTATATCTCTCAACAGGATTGTTTTGAGGTGTGTATAAAGTATTATAAAATATTTTAGTAATATTAAAACCTTTCAAAAATTCTACAAAATGTTTAGAAGTAAATTGTGTACCATTATCACAAACAATTATCTTGGGACAACCAAATTTAAGAAATATTTCCTTTTCTAAAAGTTTATTTATTATTTTAGTAGTAGTATTTAATTTTTGTTTCTCAGAAGGAGAAAGTTCACTGGCAGAAGTGACTGTACAAACTTGAATTTTATTGCATTTAACATAAGTGATATTTTTCCATAAATCTTTAGCCAAATCAAATTTTAACCAAAAATCAAAACCTAAAATGAAATCAGGCTGAAAAGAAGGTATAATTAGGAAGCTAATATTTTTAGTTATATTATCACAAGTGACTGGCAATTCAATAGTACCAATAATTCTCTGTGCAGAACCATCAGCTGTATATGCAGCACTACTAACAGTATTTATTTTATAACCTAAACGTAAAAATTGTTCATGACTATTTGAACCCAAAACACAACTATTGGAACCACTATCTAACAAACCAGAAAAAGTGTGGTTATCTATGGAAAATCGTAAATATGGTCTAGAATCATTATGCTTAACAAATAAAACAGGTGCTGATCTATAAATTTTGAAGAATGTTTTTAAATAATCCAACCAATCTGCAAAGTCTTTGTTACGAGTAACATCATCAGGTTTGTGACATTTAACAAATTTTTTCTTCATCGAGACACTCGCGGTTATATTAATAACAGGGGCTCGATGCGACCTAATCAGTTTTTTGACTCACTAGAGTTTCTATTACTTGAATTACAAACATCACAATTCTTAGATGTGACTCCTACCTTTCGACATTTAAAACAAATAACGCCAGGTATGGATATACAATTTTTAAAATGATGTCCAGATTCTTTACATTTTAAACAAGTTAAATTTGAAGTAACTGCATTAGTCTTGACTGTAGGTTTATCAGTTTTAGAGTCCTTGAAAGATTTTCTGTTGACGAAAACTTCAAGTTCCTTTGCTAAGTCAAGGAATTGTTCCACAGAATCAATATGTTTACCAAATATAAAAGGAGTGTAAATAGGCAACATGTTATGTTTTATTATACTAACCAAAACTGTATCAAACAATGGGAAAGAAAGACGACTAGCCATGTCCATAATTTCTGTAATGAAGTCTGAAAGAGATTCTGAACTCTTCTGTTTCTTCGTACGAAGGTCATGTTCCAAAAAGTAATCAAAATCTGGCTTGTCAAAACGTTTAAGCAAAGCAAGTTTTAGCTCATGCCATGATGAAATACGAATCCTAACAGTGCGAAACCATTTAACAGCAATACCACTAAGCAAGTCTGTAAATGAACCAACTAATAAAATCTCATCAAAATTTTTAAATAAAAAGTATTCTTCAACTTCAGTAATAAATTCTCTAACACAAGTTTTTCCATCGAATTTAAGTCTACTCTTTTTTAAATCTGGCAACCTAGTTGCAGAAGGCAAATTCTTTTTAATATGTTCATTGACCAAAGCATTCAAGGAATTAAATGAAGGCGAAGCATGAGTTGCAAAAGCTGGAGAAGACTGTGCAACCCTGTCATTATGACCAAAAGGATGTTGTACTTCTGTCAAATTAATCATATCAACAACATGTGCATTAGCATTAGAAACTGTGCATGCACCATCAGATTCTAAGTTTTTATTAACAGCTTGAGGCGAAGAACACTGTACTTCTTTATCCATGACGAATAAGCAAAACTATGGTTGATGAGCAAGGCAAACCAAAAAGCAAAACTTCAAAAAGTTGTAAAATATTTGAGGTTATGTAAAAATATTTAAGTATCAAGTTGTTTTTGTGAAAATATCAAAGTGTTTAGCAGTGAAAAGATGCAATAATAACTTCACAAGATAAGTTTAAATCACTTAAAGTATGATTATAAAGTAAAACTAAAGTTCACTTAAATTAATTATGAAATAAAGTTACACCGCACTAAGTTCACACTGTTGAGTTACTTAACAAAACAAAACTGTCTTACCATACAAATATGTTGATTTTGTAAGGGTAAAAGGATAAAGGCTGTAACAATAAAAGTTAACAAAACACAATAACACAATATTGTTAGTAGATAAATATTGTCTACAAGAAAATATCAAAGTATTTAATTAAGTTCTTTACAAAAATTAACAATATTAAATTTCAGAAACAAAAGGTAATCTGTAAACAATACTATTAAATTAATAGATGCAATAATATCCCATAAAAAGTCATGAAGCTACTTCAATGTCCCTGTTCGCAGAGCGACAAATGTAATATTTTTTGTGGTTTGTCTGTATTGATGTGCCAAACCTAATATATTTTAAAGGATGTGTGTTCTCCAAATAAAAGAAAAAAAGAAGGAATTATATAATAAGTTCGGGCGCCATGGAGATTGCACACAGTATAATAAGAATTGCCGGAAAGAATAGAGCGGAAGAGTCAGACTTTTAATCTGCCGGTGGGAGGCTAAATAAAGAAATAAAACAAAAAAAGAATTATTCTGTCCTTTCTTTACTTAATGGCCCGTAGCTTCAATTTAATTAACATTATATTTAACGTTTTACTAATATTTAAAGAGGTGATATTATTGTAAGTACATGGGCGATATTATTGCATCGTGCACTGTTAATTTAAAATAATGGAAAATTCCTACCAGTTTACTGGCTATAAAAATAGTAGAACATAACCAAAGGAAGCGATGACCGACGAAAGATTCCCTCAGCAAAAAAAATGTTCCAAAAGGACGTAGGATAAAAATCCAAGTAAAAAAATCCGATATTAAGGAAAAATGTCCTTTAAGAAAAAAATCCGTTAAGAAAAACGTCAATGGGCGTTTTCCTTTTCAAATAAATAGATGTGCTCCACGCAACTCCATTTAGTACGTGTGTAGTGAGCGTAAATTATTGATATCAAAAATTAAGGTCAATCCTCATAGTATCATCGTCCTTGGTCGTTTTAAATATGTTATATCATATTATAAACCAAAAATATCCCAGATAAATAGGGATTTATAAAGATATTGAAAATAGTTTCAAATTATCGACCAGCCATCGTCTGCAGGATCGTAGAGTGACTTGTCAAAAACGTCATCTGTCAAAACTAGGAATAGTGTCGCGTTCCGAAATCGACTATAAAACCATAAAGCATGTAACGAGAATAAAAACTCGTTACAAAGTTTTTTTTAATTATTTTTCGCTTTTTAAAGGGAACTTGGGTTTTTGTCTCAGGGTTTTTAAATTTTTAAAGATACGAATGCTTCCATGTTTTATTTGCGTTCACTGTATTCAAAGCATTAAATTAATAGGTAAATCGTAAAAGTAGTAGGTAGGTAGTTTCTCGAAAAAACTAACGCGTCGATACTCGTGAGATGATTGTTTTTTATCAGGACGATGCCTAGGTAATTCCCAAATAAATTATTTCAAACTGACCGTTATATCAACATTGACAATATCTCCATCCTCTAATGGCCTTAAGTCAGGTATACCATGGACTACAACATTGTTGACTGAAGTGCATACACTCTTCGGAAACCCATTATAATGCAATGGTGATGGATAGGCTCCTGCTTCTATACACAAATTATGGGCCACTTCATCAATTGCATCTGTTGTGACTCCTGGCTGATGATAAAAGTTTTTATAAAATCAAATCTTTATTGCAAGCCATATTAGGTCCATAAAAAAACAAGCAAAATATTGCATGGTAATTTAAAAGCTATAAAAACTGTATTCAGCAGGTTTTAATTTTATTGATGTAAATAATTGAATAATGTATGCTTATTTAAATCAAATAATTTTTTAGAAATGTTATATTGTACCTGTATAACTTGCCCTAGTTTCTGTAATATATTTGCAGCAAGTTTGCAGCTTATCTGCATGCCTCTTATCTGGTCAATATTTTTGATTTCAGGTATTCTTGGCACAGCTGATGTGTCTGTCAATTGTAGGTACTTAGGTCTTTCAATATGTTCTGGTAATAATCTAATAGGTGTTGTTTCTTCTGGGTACACTTTACTGTATACACCAAAGCGTTTTCTAAAATATGATAAACAGTTATGTAACTTCTCCCTATGGTAATAGCAATTCAACAATATCTAAGAAAACTTACCTTCCCTGCATCAAGAAACAATACCCTTCAACACAACACAACCAAACACAGAGAAATAGCTAAACAGGCACAGGAAAATAATGTGAGTGCACATGCATATGAAATTAATAACAAAGACAACGTAAATTGTGTTAGTATCCTCTTACATTAAATATCAAAGATTGAAGACCAACTTACAATATCTGCTTCTGAATCCTTGGGTTGCAGGCTCTAGGTACTCTCATGTCTGAGGGAGTTTTTATTCTGTAGGTATTGATGCTTGCAATCTCAATGAAGAGGTTAGGCGTTAAACTGAGGTGCAACTTAAATAAAAAGAAATCAATCTTATAAAACAAATTGGTGCAAGGGGATAATGGTTTAGCATGATGAGATGCATGATTAAATGGGAACAATGGATAGGAAATCAACAGAAATACTATTTTAATAACACATCTAATCTTACATATTCGCTCTCCAAAACCGGCCAAGTGACTGCATTTTATCGATAATAAACTGGTAACAATAACAATATACCCAATTTCACTATCAACTTTATTCATAAAACGTTTCTATTTTGTTACAATATTTTAAAAACGAATATATTTGGTTATGAAGAGAACTTTCAGAGGCAACTCGTCAATGCTAATGCCAAATGCCAAGGTGAAATGACAATGACATTGACATCACATAATAATTTATGACATGACCGGCTTTTTGACAAGTGTACAGTGCTGTGTGAGCATGGTGCTTAGAGGTCTTTGGCATGGTGAGTGAAGAAGGTCGTTCGCAACACCACCTTGATTTCAACCAGGTGTTTATAATGTAAAAAAAACATGAACTTTAATAACTCACTTTGAAAGAAAATTACACATACTATTTTTTGCTCAGAACAAACAAAATGCTCCAAACAGTAAACTAATACCTAACTTCTCAAATGTTTCAATTCTAAATAGATCTTATAAGCTTGTGCCGGCAGACCCTAGGGATGGTGATACTTTCCGAAAAGATCGATCTAAATTGTAAGCTGATGTCTGATCGATTTCTAAAAAATAGATTTTTTTTCAAGTTGGCATTTAAAATGTAAATATAAATCTATATTATAGGAAACTAAAAAGATAACATAGTAAATGATGTCATATCAGTAAAATTAGAGACTTCGATAATTTCTATCATTTTTATTACCATATCGAAGTATGAAAGACGACATATATTTATAAAATGTATTTACTAGACGCCGCGGCGTTTGGACGTTGTAGTGGTTAGTACATTAAAAAGTTATAGCCCCCAATGCTATTTAACTTAAAGAAAACAATAGTCTGTCAAGTCTATTGGGATCCATCGGATCCTCTCATCACTTGCGATGTTGAAAAGAGTATTTATTTTGCTAATTACAGTATGCTTAAGTAGACACGGTTTGCTTAGGTAAACAAAACAATATCAATCAACAAATACAAAAAGTCATACGACAGCAAACGTAACTTTTTTTTATTAAATGGAGGTGAAAAAAACTAACCATACAGTCGTCTCGCGAGTTTTTGAGTAATTAACCATTAATCGGCAACAGTGTAATGTTAAAGAAACATTCAACTAATTTTGTAAATAATTTTATGGTTGATACAAAAACACGAAACAAAAAACGAAAGGTGATTTTCAAGGGTGAAACATCGATTCCCTGAATCGATTCAGTACTGCATATCGATTTAAAACATAGAACTTTTGGGCCCTTAAAAATCGATTCTTCGATTAATCGATTTCAAATCGTCATCCCTAGCAGCCCCCCCCCCCCCCAGCCCATGCACCATATGCACTACTAGGGATGGACATTCATAATAATAATAATAATAATAATAAATTTTATTTCAGAATTCGATTCCATATATTTGTTAGTAACAATGTTCTTAGACTAATGTTAGAAAATCAAAAATTAAAATTAAAATTAAATTAAATAATATACATCGATGTTTTTTTTATGTAATGAATCGATGTTAATACGATGTATTGAGAAATACATCGTATTGTCTGATCTCTGTTCTGGTTTCTATGCTGTCAATACTAACCCTGCCTGTGAAAAAAGTATTTCTGAAGGGACAGAAGTGCCAACAATTGTTAAATACCTAAAAGCTATTTTGTAAAGCTTTCAGGAATTGTATTTTTTAATCTCTCCAGATTTTTTCAGTCTTTCAACAAGAGTTCTGAGATAAACTGAAAGTTCGTCAAACAAAACATCTTCAGATTTGTTACTTTACCAGTTAGGATGCACTAACTTAAAGTGACCCTTTACGCACACAGGTTCCGTCATTCCGTGTTATATTGGCAGAAATGATTATAACGTTCTTTTTCACGTCGTGAAAGTTACTGCAGTCATTAGTCAGTGTTGGTCATACTAAAAGTAAATTTATCTCATAATTTGTGTATTCGATTCATCGAATGAAAAACATCGATATATATCTGATGCTTCGAATGTATAAAATACATCGATGTATATCGTCCATCCCTAGCCCCTACATATGTCCACCATCAGCGCGTTTGTTTTTGGTTTGTTCTGAGGGCGGGAACTTCGAAAAAGCGCGGTTTGAAATTTTCTTTCAAAATTCCTTTTAATTGTTTTCGGAGGATTTTTGGGTTTAAAGTGACTAAAAAGCTGTTAAATTATATACGGTAGCTCGCCGAAATGGTGGGTAACGAGGGGGGCGGGGATAACCCGCCCGCCCCTCATAAACGTCCTCGGGCTGAGGAAACAAACGAAATGAAGGAAATGGACTGTGGCGAAGGCGGCGGCGGTGAGCGTATGAACCCTTTTATGCCTTACCTCAAGCCAAATTATAAAAGACTTTATCCCGAAAACTGTAATAACACAGAGTTTAAGGTATTTATTGAAGCAAACGGCAAGGATAGAATCGGCAACAAGAGCCCAATTTATTTGAATCATATTTTTTCCAATGAAATAAAAGGTGTGACGGCAATTCAAAGAGTAAACGCTAATAAAATAGCTATTATATTTAAACAGTACAATACAGCTAATAATTTTATTAATAATACTAATTTCTTAACAAAGCACAACATGAGAGCATTTATACCAGCTGCACAGATTGAAAAAACTGGCATCATACGATTTGTTCCTTCAAACATCTCAAATAAAGAATTATATACAAAATTATCATCAATTTATGAAATTATCGCAGTAAGAAGATTCACTAAAAAAGTTGGCCAAGAACGTGTCCCACTGCAAACAGTAAGCATCACTTTTCTTTCCAATATACTGCCAGACAGTATACAATATGACTTTTTTTTTTTTTTTTCTCCTTTTTGGCAACTGAGCCGGTGACGGCTATTCTGCCAGTGTCATGTGGTGACGGCCGCGCAGCTGGCGCGGAGAAGTGAGCCGTCGAACTTTACACTTTGTGGTATATCTTTACTGTTAGTAGCTGTAAGGACAATACAATATTTGGTTAGTTAACATATAATACTTTTTTTTTTTTAAATATATAAATATATACTAATATAATTACATGCATGCACGGATTAAGAATATTTATTACACACGCTACAATTTGATTCCATTATCGTTTAAAAATTTTGATAGGAGTTGGACAAGTTTAGGGGAGAAGTTAATCAATAGGGAATGGAAGTTAATAGGGAGAGGAACTTTAATTTTGGGAAGCATTTGGTACAAGTTGAAGGAGTGGGAATTCAAAGGACATGAGAAAAAGATATGGTCTAAGGTACCATCATCAAGGCCACATTCACATAGGGAACTATCACGGATACGGAGTTTGTAAAGAAATACTGGACTGCAGCAATGGCCGAGCCTCAGTCTACACAAGGACGAAATAGTTCTTTTCGATAGTTTGGGACATTTGAAAAACCAAGGTTTCCGCTGGATGTCAGGCTGAATGCTGGCGTAATAGGCACCTTTTGATTTTATACTTACCTGCCACTCAGCAGACCACGAGATGTGCAGCTTTAGTTTGGAGTCAGAGCGTAAGTCGTAACTGTGGACGGTGTAGTGCTTTCGATCCACAGAATTAGAAGTAGCGAACTTAGCTAGTGAATCAGCGCACTCGTTGCCATCTATACCTACATGGCTGGGTACCCAAACTATTTCAATGTTTAAACCGTTGTTGAAGCCAGTGAAAAGCAAATTTTGAATTTCTATTATGATTTTGCTATGAGTTTTCGATTTTAACTGATTTTGAACTATTGCCTGGAGACTACTTCGAGAATCTGAAAAAATTACGGAATTTTGAATATTATGGGATATAATGAAGTTAATGGCTTCAAGAATCCCGATGCATTCGCCTGTAAATACGGAAGCTTCTGGAGGACATTGGAACAACAAGGCTATTTTCGAGTTTTGGAAATAAGTAGAAACTCCTGTGCAACCTGTTGCCGATAATTTAGACGCATCAGTATAAAAGTAGTTCCAGCCCTTCCAGTATCTCTCAATAGCCCGGCCGAACTCACCCTTTGCATCATGGGAATTTTTGGAGATACCCAATCCCAAAACGACCTTTGGCTTAAAATGGACCACCTCGTATGCGGAAGAAAAGACAGGAAGAGTAGGGAGTTGACAAACAGGTGAAGGGAGCTGTTTCAACTCTCTGTACCTGTTCATCAATGGAATACATTTGTTATTCCAATAGGAAGAAACATTAAGGGAAAGATAGATTTGATCCAAAATGGGAAGTAAAGGATGGGACGCCAGGGAAAAAACTTTGGACAAGAAACGATCTGCTAAGTATTGTCTACGAAGGTTCAGGGGAGGCTCTGCACATTCTACCTGGAGCGCATTTATGGGAGAGGATTTCATTGCACCAATCACGATTCTAAGACATTTGGCCTGGATAGCGTCTAGCCTGCGTAGGGCTTCCTTGTTACATGGCTCAATCAAATGGATACAGTAGTCTAACACGCTCCTGACTATCGCGTTGTAAACTAGTTTTAAGGTGTATGGGTGAGCACCCCACCAGACTCCTGCCAACGCCTTGAGAACCGAGACTGAGCGTTCGCATTTGACCACGGTTTTATCAATATGGTCCACTCCCGACAATTTCGAATCGAGGATCACTCCAAGGAACCTGGCCTTCTCCTCAACTGGGATAGCTTGGCCATCAATACTGATGTCAACCTGGGGGACGACGCGCCTGCGAGTGAAAACAACTGCTGTACTTTTTGGAGCACTTAAAGATAGCCCGTGTTTCAATAGCCATTGGTTTAAAGAGGACAAAGATGTGTTCATAGATTGCGCGGCGCTCTCAATTGATTTATTACAGACCAATAAAGCAATATCGTCAGCATACTGCAGAATTTTACAATCGAAATTTAAGCAAGAAGGAAGATCTGAAACATATATATTATATAAAGGGGGGCTCAGTACAGAACCCTGAGGCAAACCCCTCCAAGCAAACCTTGGTTCAGGGTCCACCCCAGGAATTCTAAGTTTAAGACTGCGGTCAACAAAAATATTACATATGATCTGGCACAACCTGGCCGGGATTCTCAGCTGTTGCATCTTCTGCCTGAGAACTGGGAGGAGGACAGAATCATAGGCGGCAGAGATGTCTAAGAAAACGCCTACCACTGACTCATTTCTACTAAGGGCCAGCCGGATCTCTGATGTGAGGGTACCCACACTATCAGATGTACCCAAGCCTTTCCTGAAGCCAAATTGAGTCGTTGGCAGAAGTTTCTTGCTCTCCACAAACCATTCTAAACGATTTTTAGTTAGGTGTTCCAAAAGTTTAATTAGTATGGACGATAGAGCAATTGGTCTGTAAGAACTATGATCACTAGGATCTTTATCCGGCTTTAACAAAGGAATAATAACTTGAACTTTCCATTCAGGAGGAACATAACCAGACAGGAAACAATAATTGGCCAAGTCCAGGTAGTACTGATGGGTTTTTTCCCCGGCTTTGACTATGAAGGAGTATGGGAATCCATCCACTCCAGGAGCAGAATCTCTTACATGGGCGAGGACAGATTTAAGTTCTGCTAGAGTAAATGGTCTATCCAGAGGATCGTCTGATTCCAGCTGGGGATTGTATGAGACGCATTCATCTATACCGGGAACATAAGTCGGGGCCAGTTTAGAAAAAAACCGGTGACCTAACTCCTCAGACATTAAGCTTCCGGTCGGAGGTTTCAAACTATTCCTGTAAGATCTCAGTTTACGCCACACTACTGCAGCTGGTGTGGATGGACTCAGTGAACCACAATAGCTCTGCCAACCTTCCCTTTTCTTACGTTTGAGTAACTTCCTGGACCTAGCCAACACATGCTGATAGTTGGTTATGTTCTCTTCGGTCGCATCTAGGTTGAACATCATCTCAGCCTCATTCCTGCTTCTAACCGCAGCAGTGCAATCCCTATCCCACCATGGCGGTGATGGAATTTTGCCCGAAGGCGGTTTTTTGGAAGGAAAGCAATCGTCTGCTGTGGAGGATATGGTGTTAGAGAATGACGAAAAGCACTCACGTGCGTTTTCGTCACCGATGGAAGGGAGGGAGGAGACACGTAAATCTAAAGTTTTGGAATAGAGGTCCCAATCAGCTGAATTTAACTGATATTTTAACAAGGGCGGAAGGGTTTTATCAGTGATTGTTTTGGAAGGGATTTCAACCATGATGGGATAGTGATCACTCCCATAGGTCATATCCAAGCGGCTCCAATTAAGCAGGCTGGCCATATTGGATGAACAGAATGTCAGGTCCACACAACTGATGTTCTGTCCTGGCGCTGTGCGACGTGTGGCAGAGCCATCATTAATAATACAGAGATTCAGTCCATCCAACATATCCACCATACCTGTACCAAAGTTGTCACAAGTTTCTGAGCCCCACCTATAGTGATGGCCATTAAAATCACCCATGATAAGTAATGGACCCTGTACATTACTTAACAAATTTTTTATTGTATCTAGGTCTTCAATTTGTGGGTGTGCAATATAAAAACTGAAAATATTTATATCCTCAGCCTTCACAGCAACAACATTGATGTTATCACCTACAAAGGGTAGAGGAATTGGGGAGAATGGTACTTTGTTATTGATGAACAAAGCACATCCTCCATATCCATCGGGTCTATCACAGCGAACATCACTGAAACCTGGGATCCTGAAATTGCTTCCAGGACGAAGCCATATCTCAGCAATGCTGCAGATCGATGGTTTGTATTTGTTTATTATATGGAGTAGGTCAGGTTTCCTCGGAGCAATACTCCTGACGTTCCACTGGAGAAAAGCCAGGGGGCGGAACATTATGAATATAATTAACAATCGTGGTCAATTTGTTGGCAACGTGGTCGGGTAGTGACTGTGCAGGGTTAGCTAAAACAGTCATAAGCATATTTGCAATGATGTTTAGGATGTTTTCTGAGGGGGAGAGGGGACTGGGGCTAGGACTGTTTGCACTTTCCCGAGGGTAAGCACAACCATTTTGGGATGGGGAGAAAGAGTAGTCCTGAATAAGGGCTTGGTGTGCCTTAATATCGTAACTGGGGGAGAGAGGAGCATGGGTCTTTGGTTTGAGGAAAACTGTTTTGCGGTATGATTTTTGGGTTTGAAGGGGAGATCTGGGCTGTTGAGATGGGCTGGCTACAGGTTTAGTTCTAGACACTTCAGCATATGATCTAGATACTGGAGGGAGTAGGTACCTGACTTGCTTCCGCATACGATACGGATTTCTCAGCCATAAGAGCTTTAATGCCCTTTTGCCGTCCTAGCTCAGGGCAGGCCTTGTCAGTGGCATAGTGGTTGCCAGAGCATGACACACAATGCGCACATTCAATGGAAATTTGGCATCCATCACCCGGGTGGTCTTCACCGCATTTGTAACAACGGGGTTTGGATCTGCAAACTGTTCGTGTATGGCCATAGCGACAGCAGTTGTAACATTGTATAGTGGGGTACAGGTACTTTTCTACCGGAAGGGCAGAATAAAAACAGTATACGCGTTTCGGAAGCAATTGACCATCAAAAGTAAGAATGACAGTTTGGGTAGGCTTCCATTCTGTCACGCCAAGAGAAATCACCTTACGATTCATTCGCCTAGCCTTTATAACGGGGCCACATCCAGCGGGAACATTGATATTTGCAATTATTTCCTCTTCTGACCATTCTATTGGAACATCTCTCACAAGACCAATGCGAGTAACATTGAATTGTGGGACCGTTGCTATATAATTATTTTGCATTAAAATTGGACTAATCAAAAAACTATTTGCGTCCTGGTGAGATTTGAAGTCTACCGATAATTTGTTTCTTCCTACACGTTTTAAGCTGCCTAGGACAACATTACTGAAATTATTTTGTTTTAAAAACATTCCAAACTTAATTGGCTGCAGAACGGTGCCAGAGGTCTGACCATCTTTTAAGGACACGTGGACTACATATGGCGGATTATCTCTTAGTGTGTAAGAATGTCTGCCGATTGTTTTCTTAGCATGTTTAGGGGGATTGATCGGGACAACGGGGGAAGAAGCTGCGGGTCTTTTTCTAGGCGTCGATTCTGATTCTATTATAGATTCTGGCGCATAGTTCTCAGGAAGGGAAACAGTTAAAACGGGGCTAAAATCAAAGGGATCGGGCGGGTCTGGGGGTTTTTTGTTATCCATGACGGATAACAAGTAAAATCTTTAACATATATGAAAATAAACAAAAATGTATGTTAAAACCTACCTTATGATCCAACACAAACACAATGATACAACACAAACACAAAGAATATTCTCGATTGAAGATAAAACTGTTAAAATTCACTTAAATCGAAAAAATTCGTAAAACAAACACAAGCACGTGAGTAACCTGCACCTCTACCAACAAAAGTCAACAAGCCTTTCACAATATGACTTATTTTCTTATAGGGTTTTCGAATATGTTCCCCCTTTACAACAATGTTTTAGATGTTTTAAATTTAACCACTCAGCAAGAATTTGTAATAGCAAGCAAAGATGTTCTATTTGTGGAGGTGAGCACTTATATAAGGAATGTGACAAACCAAATGAGGTCTGTTGTGTAAACTGCAGTGGGCCCCATCTAGCAATTTCAAAATTATGTCCGATTAAAATGAAGAAAATAATTGAAAAGAAAACGAAAATTACTTATGCAAGTGCTACCCTGACCAAGAAAATAAATGACACTACAGAATTCCCTCCGCTAGCGCCGCCAAGAATGCAGCCTGTACATAATATTGTAAATAAATCTGTAAATAAGCCTGTACATACCTCTGTAAATAAGAATACTACATATGTAAATAAATCTGTGAATGATGTAAATAAATCAAATGATGTCTTACCTAGTGAAGACATCAAAAATAAAATTATTGACAACAACGATGTACTTATGGCCCTAGTACAGACGTTGGTAGAATTGGGTAATAAGGGAGATAATACACCTACTACTTTAAAAAGTATTAAAGCTACATTAATTAAAAATCTTAAGTAATGGATCCAAATTCTTCTCTATCTAAACTACGTATTGCTCAGTATAATATTCAGAGTGCTAATAGTAAAAAACCCTTATTGTTACAATTCTTAAATAAACAAAATATTGATATTTGCTTACTTAACGAAACATGGTTTAAAGATAACAATTTTAGGATACCTGGATACAATATTTATAACAAAAATTCGAGTAACGCTCATAACGGAGTAGCAATACTAATCAGACCATATCTTAAATATAATATAATAAATACGCAATTTTATGAAAATATTCAAACAGTAGCTTTATCCGTATGCACGGTACGCGGCAGTTTAACTGTGCTCTGTGTATACTGCCCACCAACTAGTGCGCACATACGAATTCATAGATTGCACGACATAATTAAAGATCTTCCTAAACCTATATTTATTAGTGGTGATTTTAACGCCCACCACATTGCATTTGGATGTCTATCAACTAAGAGTCGAGGTCAGGATTTGTATAATATAATCGATGACTTAGACCTATGTATTTTAAATGACGGCAGTTATACAACTGTCAATCGGCCAGGACAAAATCCTTCTGCCATTGATGTTAGCTTCATTAGTTCTAGTTAGTGGTGGTTAATATAGCATATAGCATAATAAAGCACCATGCTTATTATAAATAGCAAATAGCAGATGCTATTGTGGCTCTCACTTGTTGCTATTTGCTTAATGCTTTAAATCGTACTCTCTGTCTCTGTCAGTCGCGCATCACAAAATCGCAACTCTCGCTCTCTCAAAAAGCAAAAGCACATAATAAAGCAATAGCAGCGCGATGGGGCGGAGCGCGGCCAGTCGTCGCATGCGATTGCTTTTTAGTCGCGCGCCCGTGCGTATTCGTTTTACGCACCGCTTGCAAATTCGCGATCTTTCGATCGATTAATCTCCTAAGACTGGGAAGTATGAAGGAAAGTTCATTGTTTTTTTTACTGTTCCATTTTATCGTAATAAATTAATAACGCGATTTAATATTCATGCTGTCAGATACTCGTAACAGTCAGTCAGTCACCGCGCTGCCGCGCATGCTTTATTCGTGCCCGCCCGTTTACGCAGTGTGCTTATAAAAAAGCATGCTATAATAACGCGCATGCTTTATTCGTGCCCGCCCGTTTACGCAGTATGCTTATAAAAAAGCATGCTATAATAACGCGCATGCTTTATTCGTGCCCGCCCGTTTACGCAGTATACTTATAAAAAAGCATGCTATAATAACGCGCATGCTTTATTCGTGCCCGCCCGTTTACGCAGTATGCTTATAAAAAAAGCATGCTATAATAAAGCATATAAAATAGCATGCTTAAAATATAAAGCATATAGCATTAAGCAAGTGATTGCAATAAAGCAACTTTGAACACTACTAGTTCTAGTCTTGCATCATTGTGTGAGTGGTCTGTGCATGATGATACCATGGGAAGTTATCACTACCCAACTATAACAGAAATTTCATTACTCATAGATAGATATGACATTAGTCCTCCAGTTGATAAGTTTTTGTATAAAAAAGCGGATTGGGAGACATTCAAAAAAGTTTCTAAAACAATATTTAATGATTTGACTCTTAAACTACATGATCCTATTCTAACTTATAATGATTTCTGTTTTCGATTAGATACTCTAAAAGAATTAACAATCCCAAAGCTAACTAAATTGAACAACTTTAAAAGCAGACCCCCAGCTCCTTGGTGGAATGAAATTTGTGAAAAAAGCGTTGTTGCTTCCTATGATGCATTGAAACTATATAGAAGTGAGCCTAGTTTGGAAACCTATTTAAATTACAAGAGAAAAGATGCACAGAAAAAAAGAACCATCTCGGAACAGAGAAAAGTTGGATGGAACAACTTATGTAATAGTTTTAATAGAACTACTCCAATAAGTAAGATCTGGAATCTTATAAAGATGTTCAAAGGTATAAGACCTGGCAATAAATCATATAGAGATGAGTTCATTATTCCATTTTTAGATAAATTATCTGATAACACAAATTTAACTGATTCTGATGATATAAAAAACCTTTTTGATTTAAACAATGATAATCGAAATTCAAAATTTTTATTAGATTCCTTCTCATGGCGCGAATTTACAATGGCTCTGCAAGGTAGACGAAATACAACTCCTGGTTTGGATGACTACCCTTATTTATTGATTAAAAATTTAGACGAATCGGCCCAAAAGATATTTCTTAACGTTCTTAATCTGCTTTGGTATACTAAATCTATCCCGCAATCTTGGAAAACACAATGTGTTGTTCCAATACTCAAGCCAGAGAAACCTCCGCAACTTCCTAGTTCCTATCGACCAATTTCATTATCATCTTGTCTAGGTAAAATTTTTGAAAACATGATTAAATTTCGTCTTGATTGGTATGTTGAATCCAATGGTATCATTCCACATGTTCAGTATGGTTTTCGTCGTGGCCGCAGCTGTGCAGATAGTTTTACTTCTCTCATCTCTGACCTGAAAAATGCAAAGAATAAAAAATTACACACAGTTTGTACTTTCTTAGATGTTCAAGGTGCTTTCGATAGTGTAGATCCTGCTATACTTGTCCAAATTATGTCAAGATTAGGTATTCCTGGTCAGTTATGTAAATGGATTTTTAACTTTTTGAATAACAGGACACTATATGTAAGACATAACAATAAACTATTTGGACCAAAATCTGCTTCAAGAGGTACAATGCAGGGTGCTACACTGTCTCCTTTGCTGTACAATATTTACACATGTGAAATTTGTAAATTTGTAAATAATACTGATGTAAATATTCTGCAATTTGCTGATGATATTGTTTTATACAGCAGCAGCTATAATTTAGAAGTGGCAATTGACAATGTGAACATAGCTTTAAATCAATTATTTATATATTATAATGATTTACTACACCTAAAAATCAACCCATCTAAAAGCAGTGTAATGATTTTTGGCAATGATAGCTCCACAACTAATGTTACTTACAACAGTGAAATTATTCCTAGAGTAAATAGTAAGAAATTTTTGGGCATAATAATAGATCAAAAATTGACTTTTGAAACACATATTAGGCACATTTCCAAAAGCGCCCTAAAAGGTTTAAATTTAATGAAATGTCTTGCTGGTGTATCATGGGGGGCAGACCCCAAAACATTATCATTATTGTACAAAGCAATTGTTAGAAGCCATTTTGATTATAGCTCACTAGCTTATATGTACAGTACACATGTAAATAAATTAGATATAATGCAGAATAGGGCTTTGAGAATAATATCTGGCGCAATGTGCTCCACTCCCATAAGGGCCATGGAAGTGGAGACTAAAATCATGCCCTTAAGTTTAAGAAGGCTATTACTTGCACAAAGATATTCTCTCAAATTAATATCATCAAATAACAGAGAGATAATAAATAAAATATTACCTTCTACTCACAGAAATTTTCAGACACAGACAAAAGTTGATATGTTGAATGGTATTTCCCCAATGTTGTCCAACATCTTACTTGAAATAGACAATAGCTGTTCCAATATTAGAAAACAATTTCCATGGCCATGTTACTCCTTCACATATCAATGTATTTCACATCCTGTAAAAGTGTTTGAAAATACAATTAATAACAATTTAGATATGCTACAATTTTTAGAACAAAACAATAGTTATTATACTTTATACACTGATGGTAGCAAGAGTAGTGATTATGTTCATGCAGCATTGTATGATCCACACAGAAAATTCTCTCAAAGCTTTGTTCTGCATAAATCTTGTTCTATATTTACAGCGGAGGCATATGCGGTGTATCAGGCATTACTATGTATACGTGAAATAAGTAACTGTAAATACTTTTTAATTGTTTCTGATTCTTTAAGCATGATAAAGGCCTTAAGTAGCCTTACAGTAACATTTAAGTCTAACTTTATTCTTTATTTCATTAAACAAATAATTTACCAATATCATCTTGAACATATACAAATTGCCTTCCTGTGGGTACCCTCTCACAGTGGTATCACTGGCAATGAAATGGCTGATAAAGCCGCATATGAGGGTTATAATTCTGTTGATGTTAAAAATACAATGGACATCCCTATGACTGATTTCTTACAAAGCATTAATCAAAACATTTATGAGTTGTGGTATGAAATATGGAAAAAAGATCAAGATACGAAAGGAAAGTGGTATGGAAGCATTCAAGAAAGATTACCTATTAAACCTTGGTACGATAAACTGAAGGAGGATGCAAGCCGAGATTTTATCACCACGATAAACAGGCTGCGCTTTGGCCATAATACTGCACCGTCACACCTTGCAAGATTGAATATTATTTCAAACAATATATGTCCGTTTTGTGAAAATACTGAAGGAACTGTAGAACATCTCATTTTCTCATGTCAGAATTTCTTACTTGACAGACTAGTGTTAGCTATTGAATTAAGTGAAGTGAAAGTTAAATGTGATTTTGAATCCCGCCCGCCGCCACTTGAACAGTTATTAAAAGACAAAAACAGCTACAAACCCATATACAAATATATCAAAAATACTATAAAATCCATTTAAAATAAAGTGCAAATTCCAACCAAAGTACTGCAAAGCTGCAAGTGAAGAAGTGCAAATCAGTGCAACAAATAAAGACTTGACCTAAAGGTCTTTGTTACCAGGTCATTAAATTATAAAAAAAAAAAAAAATTGGTTTGTTCTGTCTGTGAGTTTGTTATGATACCAAATCCAAAAGAATTACTATAAAATAAGTGTTTTAAACAGTATATAAGCTATCTTAATAAAACCATGTCACAGAGTAAGTAAAGTAACATGTTTGTTAACAATGAAAATACCTATTATTATAACAAATGTTTTCGTTTGTGCTACTGTTATTGATTTTATTGCAGACTCAGAAAAACCTCCTTCTAGTCAAGATGTTGTAGATCCAACGGGTCCCGCTGCCAGAAAAGGTGTCCTCATATCTTTTAGAACGGGCAAAACTATGGAAATACCTGAGAAAGATATTGTATGTAAACATAACCTTAAAAGTATTATTTAATTGCCGGAGAAATGTTTCAGTTTTACAACGATTTTCCAATTCAATGGAAATTTCCCTATTTTTCAGCACTATTATTACTTAGAAGCGCATTAAATCAATGTCTTTATGTGATTTTACCAAAACGATTCCCTATCCAATTTCAATAAGTACTTAATTTGTATTCGCTACCATAATAAACGCCTTAATTCATTCTATTTATATTTACAGCTTGGGAGATGTAGATTTGTTGGTGAATTTGAAAAAATTAACAGAATTGGTGAAGGCACTTATGGTATAGTATGTAAGTATGGGTATTGTGTATCGTTTCTCCTAGAGATTGCAAGAAAACTACACAATAATTGTATTGTATTATTTATTCACCTAACTCTTTCCTAAAGCTTTTCTGTGACTCTGTAGCATGGCACATTATTGAGTACTCAACTACCTATTTATCTACACTCAGTGGTGTGCAGTGGTTTGAGTTAGGGTAGGCCAGAAAAAATGTCCAAAACAAAAAACACCACATTATTCAGGGTTGAAACGTGGTGTTATTTTTTTTTTTAATTGGCTATTTAAAAAACAAAAAAAAAACTCATTTCATTAAAAATCAACCCTGAATAATGTGGTTATTTTTAAAAATTTATTTGGACATTTTCTCTGGCCTACCCTACCTCGAACCACTGCATGCCACTGTCTACACTACATATCACTTTCTTGTATTATTGAAAGGTATTGTGGCCAATCATGGTAACAGTAAAAAAGCCTATGGCTTTGACTATGGCTGGAACTTAATGGATTTCAGAATCTATTTTTTATGTTTTATTTATATTAAGATCAATACTTTTGTTTGCAGACAGGGCAAAGGATAAGTTGAATGGTAGCATTGTGGCTTTGAAAAAGGTGAGGATGGATGTTGAAAAGGATGGGCTGCCTCTGAGTGGTCTCCGTGAGATTCAGGTGCTGATGGCTTGTAGGCACGAGAACATTGTGCAACTCAAAGAAGTCCTGGTTGGACGGTCTCTCGAGAGGTATATTTGATAAATGTACTGTTTTGCTTCATGAATATTTTCATGTATGCTGCCCTGCATATCGCGGGTACTATTTGCGCACAGGACAAATATTTCTATGGCCTACAGGTAGTTGTTATTGGTCTAGCAGTTTATGTATGTAAATTTATATGTTTGTAAACACATGACTTACCCAGATCCAGGAGAAATTCCTAGTATGGGGCTAAGGTTTATTAAACAAAAAAAGAGGTTAAGATTAAAAAGGTATCTTTTGCAATTCATGCAGGCTCAATTAGATGATAATGGCATAATATGTCATTGCCAAATTTCAAAAACCAAAAAAAAGAGGTAGGTATGTATCTAGTATTTATTTGGATACCTATTCATAATGATCAATCTCTTTGCCAAGACTTTTCCGAAGTTCATCATGTAGACATGTAATACAAGGAACGACTGAACTTAGAAACTGGGTAACACAATACTGGCTGCCGGCTGCGAGGCTGTTGACAGATTGGCATCTCAATTATCTATATTATGAAACAAAAAGATTTAGCCTCTTCATATGTTACAAAAACTTTTTTTCTAAGACTTATTTTTCCTCAACAGCATCTTCCTGTCGATGGAGTACTGTGAACAGGATTTGGCTTCTCTGCTAGACAACATGACTTCACCCTTTACAGAGTCCCAAGTGAAATGTTTGATGTTACAAGTACTGAAAGGGCTCAAGTACCTGCACTCTAACTTTATAGTGCACAGAGATTTGAAAGTCTCCAACTTACTGCTGACTGATAAAGGCTGTGTGAAAATAGGTAAGCATTTCATGCAATATTTATCATATTTAAAAGAAAAAGAAAGAAAAATAGTTTATTCCTCCCAAACAGATGCACAATTTAAAATAAAACAAAGAAATTAAATGTAATAATGTTATTATCATAGTGGAAAGTCGCTAAACAAAGCAACAATGCCAGCAACTATAGAAGAATCATAGCACTTGGCATTCTGTAGTTTCTCCCTACCTCCATGGGACAAAGGCGTCAGTAAATCCCCCCAAAAACATAAATGTAAAAGGAAACCAAGTTCTTTTTAATGGATTTACTGATAAAAGAAATGAGATCCAACTGATTACCAAGTTCTCTTGGGGTTCCTTAAATCAAAGCTCTTGCGTAAAGAAATATTGTGAGTTTTTCCAATGAGTATTTTCTTGTTACCTATCATCTTAAATCTTTAAGTTTCAGCACATTTAGTCAAGTGTCTGTATATATAGCCAAGTCACACTATTGAGTTGTAATCATTATAATTCGCAGTTAGTGTGATGCCCTTTTGCTTTGCAAACTTTTCTGGCATACTGCCGTTTGTCTAGATAATTGTGATAAATGTCTAGAAAACATTTTTACTACTTTGACCATTTTTAATGCAGGTTAAAAAGCCAGATTTTGCAATATTCACCACAAATTTTTTTTTTGTCACAGCCGACTTCGGTCTCGCCCGTTGGCTGGGCGCTCCCGCTCGCAGCGCTACTCCTCGCGTAGTCACCCTGTGGTACCGAGCCCCCGAGCTTCTACTACAGTCACCCCGACAGACGCCTGCCCTTGACATGTGGGCAGCGGGATGCATACTCGGAGAACTGCTGGCTAATAAACCTTTACTGCCGGGCAGGACTGAGATTGAACAGCTGGAACTTATAGTGGATCTTCTTGGTAAGTCACCCAGAAAATAAATTAACAAAACGCTAAGAGTCAAAATTCGAATCAGTACTAGGGCAGAACATTAACATGTATGGAAAAAGGAAAGGGAGGCCCATTGCTCAGCTGTGAACTTTACAAGCTAATAGGTCTTAGTAGAAAAGAGAAATTATGTTGTTCCACTTCAAACGCTGATAATAGGGTAGTTGACTAAAAAAATCTAATTAGTCCGTCAGATAGATTTCCAAAAAATATTGGACACGTATTTTTTCTTTTTTCACGTAAACAAAAAATGAAGCCGATACAGAGCGTTGAAAACTCGTGTGACGTCACTACTCGCTACAATTTTTACCGAGCCGTAACGTCACAAGCACCTACTCCTGATCTTTGATGCTTTGTATCTTCGTCAGTTTTTATAGATTTGATAAAGGAAAAAATACGTGTCCAATATTTTTCTATAATCTAACTGACGGACTAAATATAATCATATATTTTTTACTCAGGAAACACCCCTATTTTTTGGATAATATCCTTTAATCTCGAGTTTACCAACTACGTAAGCACAGGTAGTAGATTAAACAAGAGAACTGTTATTTCCAGGTACACCATCAGACGCGATTTGGCCCGAGTTCAGTGCTTTGCCAGCCCTTCAGAACTTTACATTAAAGCAGCAGCCCTACAACAATCTCAAACAGCGGTTCCCCTGGCTGTCGGCCGCGGGGCTGCGCCTTCTCAACTTCCTTTTCATGTACGATCCTAACAAGCGCGCTACGGCTGAGGAGTGCCTGCAGAGCTCGTATTTCAAGGAACAACCGCTTCGTAAGTACTTTATTATTTGCTTGATCTTTATGGGGGGCTTGAAACTCATGATCAACTTATTGTTCTGACTTTGATAGTTGATTGAGCTACTTTAGATTACAGTATTTTGCGGGTTATAGAAAGATTTTTTGTAAAAAAATATTAATCAACCATAATTATTGCCCATGCCTTGAAGTATATTTTTTTACTTTACGTGCTCCTTTAGCCGAATGAAATAATAGGTATGTTCCTAAGGCAAACAAATAGTTTGGCCGGATACTACAAACAAAAATCACTCCAAATAACTCACTACGAAACAATCAACTAGGTATGTATTTTTGGATACCCTTACCCAGTAACTCAGACACCAAATCCCTAAAAATGTGAAATTCGACTTTTTCTTTCCTTTATTTATTCGTCTTTCGCTTTAGATCCAGCAAAGCAACAATGAGCCGATCGGGCACATCAGAGAATCGGTACCAAGTCCACATTCTTGAACTCACGTTTTGACAGGTGTCGCTAGCAACAGCAACATTGCCGCTCCCGCTCCGTTTCCGAGAGCCGCTTTAGTGTTCCGTAACTATCTCAATAGGAACCAGTGGAGCCTTTAGAAAATGATCTTTTTCCGACCTTCTGACTTAGGCCATTTGTCTTAGGAAGTGGTAGAGGTCTAAGTTAAAATGATTTCAAACTAATTTCTGCCAGTGACTCTGCCTGTGTGAAAGTGGGAAATTATCCCAAGGGAAAGTACTGCACGGATAAAGACGGTCTACCTGTGTGCTCATCAAAATCCGTTCAGCCATTGGGGGCTGATTAACTTACAAATGATCGAGACTGTCACATTTATAATATTAGTAGGAAAATAAAGGCTATTTATTATTACAAAAAAAAAAACAACCTTTAGAGCGGTTGCGCACTGCATTCGATCCGAATCCGAGAATTGTCAGTACTTCCAATTGTTATAGCAGCAGGTGAAAAGCATAGGGTACTTCCTCATAAAGTGAACACCATTTTCAAAACTTTCGTTGCATGTCCATGTTTAGGTCACAGAAGATTATATGTGTAGGTACCAAAATGAACTGAAACGGCCCAGTAGATTTGGAGAAAATCGGTTGTGACAGACGCACAAAACAGACAATCGATGATCCTATAAGGGTTCCGTTTTTATAGAGGTTCGGAACCCTAAAACTATAGTTTTTGCGATTACAAACTTACATTTTCAGTTGGAGCATTGACCATGATGCAGAAAAATGGTTGGAAGAAGATTTGCAAAGTTAAGTTTGTTCAATCCGAACTTAGACAGTCAGCAGTATCCTGAAGTATTTTATTATTTATTTAGTTCTTGATTTCATTCAAATTGGTTGAGTCTACAATCAAAGTTTTTTTCATCTATAATATTGAGTTTATCCTTCAATCCGGATTAGCTTTTCAGCAATGTTTGGTGAAAGTAGATGATAATTTGTTATGGTGGTTCTTATAATATAATTAACCTTATTAGTAGGGTCCAGAGGATTACCTTTGCCTGCTTACTCCTTAGCAGTTGCTTACAAGTTCATATTGTATATTTATGTAGAAATATATTTTTCATTATCATGTTTAGCTTCTCATGTGTATGAATTTGTTTGTATAAAAAGTCCCAAGTGATTTTTGTGTAGCCTCAGTCATTGGGACTAAGACAGCTTCAGGGCTTCTAGCTGAGCCCTATTCGATGCAATGCAAACTAGTGTAAAAGCAATTAAAATTGGAGTAATTGGTGCCTGTTTTCTTCGAGTCTCGTTTTGCAACTTTTGCTACAGTAAGGGTCAACCTTTCAATCAATAGGATAATGAGCCAATGGAGTACAACTTTGTTTACTATTTTTTTAAACAATTAAATATGTTTTTCTACAGGCTTCCATTCGTTTAGGGGATAAACGCCATTATGAGTTTGAATAATCTTTCACAGTGAGAGCAGGGCAGGGATAAAATATTCAATCTCACTGCTATTACAAAAGTGTCAGAATGGTCTATAATTGATTTCATAATGGTTGATTTTTACAAGTTTGGTAATCTACTAATTTATAAGCGTCACTATGACTTTCCAATGGTAATCTCGTACATAATGAAAAATGAATGACAGACATATGCAGTAATCTGCAAAAATCTTGATACTGCCTTTGATCAGTGACCTACTATAATAACGTCTTTAAGCAGTCATTGCTTTTAATTGCTCGGTTATCAAAAAGTATTAGGAGACCATTGACCAACAAAATAATGATCGACCATTATGAATTTAGCAGATTACTAGGTTTTAGCAAAATGGACAATAGGATCGTGTTGGAACGGCAATAAAAATAGCAGACTTGGGGCCCTGCTATAATGTCGAACTATGCGAACACATACATACATAAATGCACTTTTACAATGTTAATCCCATTGTAAAAATTTCGTTTCATGTTCACTTTTATCCTCTGAAAACTGTAGTACTTATTATATTATCTGTGTCTTAAAAATGTCACCTTGGACACATTATATTGGAAGACTTGGAAAGGCCAAATGAAAGTAATTCATAAAACTACTTAACGAATATTAGGTTTTTAGGGATCTGAATATTTAAGCTGATCCTAAAGAATACCTACCATTTTGTGATTTTTTTATAGGGCTGTGTCAAAGTAACCAGGTTTTGTATCGGTTATATGTTTATATTGCAGCTTGCGACCCGAAATTGATGCCCAGCTTCCCTCAGCACAGGAACATGAAAGGTCAGCAAAAGAGCTCTTCCAATCAGCTGAACATCCCTCTGTCAAACTTGAACACGGGCGCTAACGACCAAACCAACAACTTGCCGGCTATTTCTGACCTTCTCGGCTCACTGGTCAAGAAGCGAAGGCTCGATTGACGCCGAAATCACGACAATGTCATAAAACTATAATTATCATTATAAGCTACTTAAGATTAATTAATAAACTGATTTCAAATACGAAAAACAGTTTTATTTTAAATTAATTAAACACATATTTTTCTAATATTTTAGTCAAAAACTTTACTAGGATTACTATTTTTTTTTGTCAATATTACTGTCAATCTGTGGATGCGTCATCGTCGCCCGAGAGTCCCATGGCTTGTTTGAATTTCTCTTGGTGCTTTTGGGCTGTGATCGACTCGTTGATCTTAGCTTTTACTCTTTCTTTCTGCAATAAACGCACAGAAATAAAAATACTCTTGTATATTTCAGCTTCTATACGACGTCATTAAACTCACATTCCATATAATGAATGTAAAATCTTTGTATGAGAAGTTATCGCATTACTCGGAGGACTTGTGCATGTACTCACAATTTCTTTTTCTGATTTTTCTATTGCTTTCAAAGTTCTAATACATTGTGAACAAAGGATTACGTCTTCCATGTGATTCACGGTCTTTTTGCGATGGTGGTGTTTTAATCTGAGGACAATATATTGCTATTTTTTATAGCTACAAGATTATTAAGAAACTGTTTAGGTACTTATATGATTCCCAAAACAAGCGATTTATAAAGTATGATGTTTACGCCTGTAGTTGCCTTAAACAATTAAATTAAAGATCCATAGGGGACAGTGCGAAGAAAGATATTTGGTATTTTCGATCCACCAATGATGCATCAGCATCATTGGTGGATCGAAAATACACTTACAATTTCCCACAGTAGTCACACTGAAGTTTCTCCCCGCGGTGTGTTATGATGTGCAAGCCCAACTCGTGGTAAGTGGGATAGCGTTCCGAACATCGCGGACATATGATTTTGCCTTCTGAACGACCGCCGTTGCTTTGATGTTCGTACAACTCCTGGGAAGTTTGGAAGTTTTGGTGGCAACTTGGACACCTGTGGAATAAACGGTCGATATTGTTTATTGAAAACACATCAAACGTTTGTGGCCTTTAAGGCAACTTTCCAAAAGTATTTATTGCTTTGACTTTTTACTAAGGTTACTATAGGTACCTAAATAAGTGAAAAAGTTAGGATTAATAACTAACATGAAAATGTTGGGTTGCAGATGAAATGCCATGTGTTCGATAATTTTCTTCGGATAGAAGTAGTGAAACTTTTTGTCGCAACATGTCACATAGCCTGGCACTCCGTGTCTTTCTTTGTAATGTTTCATGAGCGACCTGAAGTGGAATCCATTTTCATGGCAAATGCAGCATTCCATTTTGTAAAATAGTGTTATTTGCCGATCTAAAGCGGCACCTTGTTTTGCGGGCTTGCCGTCCATCAGTACCGTGGGGTCGAGGCAGTCGCTCACATTCGTCAAGTCCGGGTCGGCCTTTTTGGAATGATCTTTTTGTGTCTCTTTCTTCTGCGTCGGACTGGTCACTCTGTTGGCGGCAGTGCTCAGAAGAGTTTTGTCTAGCTTCTCACTGTGAGCGAATTCTTCCAATGTCATCGCTTCCATGTATTTCATTTCAGATATTGTCTTTTTTTTTGGAGCTTTACTTTTTGCTAGTTTTGTGTCTCCTTGTTGAGCTTCTGCTGGTGGTATTTTTGGTGGTTGGGCTATGAGTGGCTTCTTTTGTGCCTCAGGCATGTTTTGGCTCGACAGTGCTGCTATAATCGGGTGTAACATTTTATCGACTGCTGCGACTTCCCGCTTCTCCTCTAGCATTTTCATTTTATGGAATTCCAGAAACTTTTGTGTTTTCTCAACTTTCACATGATATAGATGCAGTGCCGACACTTGCTGTAAACAGTCGTGGCAAATGGCTTTGGGCAAGGTGTCATCTGTGCGGACCTAGAAAAAGGCAATGGAAGGAAAGCGTGTAAAATGAATCCCACCTGCTTATAGGTAGTACACGCAGCGACTAAAATTGATCAACGCTGCTACTGGTTTATACCATTTCATATAAAATCTGATGTTCTTTCCTTTAATTTTACTTTTGTTCCAATTTAAATTCAATATTTTGGTCAGTAAATAAGATTTTGAAAATTGAATGTGAAAATATCGCGTGAAATAGAAAACTACTTTTTCTTAAAAAGACACTGATATTATACCTTAGCACCACCACGTAGACCTTAGTTTAGATTCGGGTGTATGTACGAGCACCGTGGGTCAATCGCGTTGGGTTGGCGCGAAATAATTCAATTCTTATGAACGCCCCCTTAGGTGTTGCCTTTATACAATGGACAGGCTTGGCAGATTGCAGTCCTGAGCGGCCATTTATATTAAAACTGGTTAAATACCTAAGTTACCGAAGACAGGTAGGTACTTACATGTCTATATATATTGGGATCACGTGTGTATTAGGTACATAAAGTGGTAGGCAGAGTTTTAGTTATACCTACACACATTAGATAGTTATAGGTTCGCTGCAGTACCTATGTAACCTGTAGCCTAAACATATTTGTTTTGAACAAGTTATTGAAAGCTTTACCAGAATGTCAAAGAGTCTCCTGATCTTCCGCTTCACCTCGGCACTGAGCGGCTTTAGTTTGACCACATCCGTGCACAGACACAACCGACACGACAGCTCACGGACAATAGTTTTTTCTAAATGCGCAAAGTCATTCATATTGAAGATTTTCTTATAAAAACGATTAAACACATAATACAAATGTACAAAATAAATATAATGTTGTATATGATTGTGTAGGCTTATTTGTTCATGACAAAAATACTATTTTAGAAACAAACTGATAATTTAGGACATATTGACAGATCCATGACTGATTGTTTTTACTTTTTTAACGTCTGTACTTACCTATCAATAGCGGCCAGCGCTAAATTAGTTGTTTTTTTTTTCAACTAAAATTTTCAAATTAAAAAATAGACTGTGAATATATTTTTTTTGTATGTAACACTTTTTGGTAACACATATAAATCCTTTATTAGGTTGGTCAAGGTATTGAGTCGACTTTATTAGATTGAAATGGGCCACGTCTAATTATTTTATCACTACTTGAAGGGCAAACGTGTGCGGAGTGCGTAAATATATTACATCACGTAAAAGATACAATGAAAGCTCCGCTTTAAACTATCTGGCTGTGCTAAAATTTGATTAGGGCCTTAAAACAGTGTTACATAAAATTAAAGTCACATGGGAGAAGTCAAAGAGACTGGTTCCTAACTTCTGAATTAAGAATTAAAAGTTCAGTGGGTATATGTCAATCCTAATTTAGTCTTATATCTATAATGTAGTGTTTGAAGTGGGCCTGCGGATGAAGAGCGATGGGTGCCCTGCCGCCCGATAACAAATGGTTGTTATCTGACGGTGTTTCGTGTTCCACGCGCGCCTCTAAGATATGTATGTCAGAAAAAACGGACGAACAGAAAGACGAGGCCCTATAGGTGCCTGCTTGAGATGCGAAATTTGTTCGAAATAATCACCGCGGCCCTAGAACTAAAAGGGCATTAAGAGGAACACAGGTGGGTTTTAGTCAGTAAGAGTCTGACACTCCCCTCTGCTCCGCCCAGAGCCGAAGAAGTAATTTGATGATTTCCCATCCATAAAAAAAAGTTTTGAATTATTGTTACGTACCTACTTACTTATTTATGTAGGACGTCGACACAATACAAGGAAGCCTAATATTGCAAAATATGTAGGTACTTACTATACGGTTACGTACGGTATATTACACCCTATAAAATTCTTAAGGCGCTTCCCTGACCAAATAACCTTGAGCATTCGTTCTCTTTGCCGCCCGCATCCTGCGCACGCCCTTTTATCATAGAAATCACACAATTTTTGGGATTAAAAAAAATAAGCGAGCTTTTGAAATAAAATAAAAACGTGTAGAATATAGATTTTTAAATTATCTATCCATTAGTGTAATCCTCAAATGATTAGAGCGTTGCATTTAGCAACAGATGCATAAAATCAACAATTTTAGTCATTTTTTAAAAGTAGATTTTAAATTTATTTCTAACACATAAAAACAAATTAGAACGTGGAATGTGATGATAAGACATCGAACATTAATAATGTGCTTTTGCATGTAGATTATTTTTCATAACTAATGAGTTAATAGTCTCTGAATAGCGAAGAAAAACGCACTATCGCAAGGTTTTGGTCGGGGTATCGCCTTAAGGAAATGGTTTTATACACGGCTCAATAAGTATTGTTGTGCGGAAAGGACTCGACAAACACGATAATAACGTTTAAGAACTAATGGAAGCCGTGCAGGCCGGACTTTTTGTGTGATTGTGTGACCGAATTACAAAATATCATCTACCAACCATTATTAGGGGTCAATATTCGCTTTTGGCACGTCTAAACTTTCTCTTACAATAAATCTATATACGAGTACCTATCTGTGTAGGTTGGTATCTAGAAGAAATTGTGATACATCTTTTATGACCTATCTCCGTACGTACTGTGTCCTGGTTGTGAATGGCGTGCCAACTGCTTGTTATTCCGCTTAAGTTGTAACAATCAATGAACGGAGAATTCATCCGAGACGGGGGTATTCACTTCGTCGAGCCTTAATATAATATAGGTGGTTGAATAAGAAATTATTTCGGTTCAAATTGGGGTCGTAGACTGAAAAAGTCGGCAGGTGACTTCAAATCAAATGCTACCTCATCTTCAGTCTTGTTTACGTGATTTGAGACCAGTAATCAAACGTGCCTATCTATTGAACCTTTATTTATAGCGAATCGATCTTACTTCCAAATCAACCCATAAGACCAAAAATGGCCACCAACGACATCAAATACATTACAAAAGCCGGATACATTGAAATCCGGGCTTTGATTCTAGATACATTATCTACCTAAGGAAGTAGATCGATCAACCTTAAAGATTACTGCGCAGATCAATTCATGTAATCAGAGAATGATTTAGAGAGAAACTACGACCGAGTAGTCAGACAAAGTTATAGAGATCAGCCTAGCGAAATGAAAGGTCACAGATCGTGAGCGAGTCTGCAAGTTCAGCCTACAGAAACATAAGTAGGTAAGTAGATAACAGCCAAACTACCCACTTCGGAGCTTCAGGGAAAGTTGCAGGAAATTACCAATATTAATAGGTATATAAACAGGTATTTGTAGGTACTGAAACAATGGCTCCCAAACTTTTTTGACCAGTAACTTTTTTGATTTTGTTAGCTGGGATCAGAGTCAATAAGCTCAACGTAAAATACTGGTATTCAGATGAATCCGGCTTAACTGGTATCCAACCCCAATATAGTTGGTTAAAGGCTTGGGGGATGATGAGGGATTAGCAGTCAAGGAGAAAACTATGTTCAATTAAAAAATAAATTCGGATACTACCTATGTATGTCATACATTTCTTGTAGACAAAATTAGTTGGCATCAATTTTATTTTTGAGATGTAAAGTTACATAACTATTTATACCTTATGCGGACCATTTAGTAAGCTCTTGCGTAACACTGGTTGGGAAACAATGGACGTAGGTATAGGTACTAGGTACTAAAGCAAACTAAATGAGGTGGGAAACCTGTATCTTTAATAGCCAATGTTTTCTTATAGGCTACCGTAGTTTGTTTAATGCATATTAATTAACGTGCTTACGTAATTAATTTTCTAATCAAGTCACGAGTGATTGGGGTTTCATGGAGGCAAGTATACCTAAATAAGTACATAACGTAAGTAACCTTTGGCTTAATGAAAGGGAAAATTTCTTTTTATTATGAAATAAAGTTTGTTGCATAAGGAGTTGACTCTAAACTGAAAGTTATACTTTCGAAGTTGTTTTAATTAATTTTACCTAGCATCACTAACAAGTTTAATAATTTAATAACGTTAAGTTTTAAAAGCCACTTAAATCTTCTAATATTTTAATTATGCAATAGGTACGTCTAACAAACTCTTTAAAACGTTTTAGTGAACTCCGAAATGAAAGCAAATATTATTGTTTAATGTCGAGGGACTGATTAACTTTGTACTTAGTTGAACCGAACAGTTATAGTTAACTTCACTTAATAAATAAAACTCAATATAAATGTTTTGTGCTTAGCGCAATTCTGTAGGGGTAGGGGGGGTGGGGGTAAAATGAGGACCATACGGTTTGAAGTCGGATAAAAATCTGAACAGAAATCACAGAAATTAGAAACTTTATTAATTAACTTAACAAGTCTTCCCTCTATCAAACTATAATAAAAAATAACGAATCTTTTATGTTTTTTTGAATAAGGAATCAAATGGAAAATTATATCCTTTGCTCCATCTTGCCCCACCCCTGGGGTAAAATGGGGTACAGCAGATTAAAATTCCTCCCTTTTTGAAGTCGGTTAAAAAGGACAACTATGAACGGCATCATCGACCCCAGTGCAGGTTTTCCTTTATCACAGCTTTCAATGCATTTCTAAAAACTTAGCATTTTCAAAATCTATGTATTTCTGACAGTCACACTCGCAAAATACTAAAAATTACCACAAATAATAAAAAATCGTTTTACTCCTATAGTATAGTAATGTGCTTCGCTAAGTTTTCGTTACCGGCGCACTGAAATGTTTCGAAGTGAAACTATATGATGGCTTTAGTAGTTTTATTAGAACTGCTTTAGTTTTTGAGATATAGTGACATCCCATCTTGCCTCGCTACCCCGTCTTAACCCAACTTCCCCTACCTACCTGCTATTATTTCTGTTACTTTGTTTGTGTCTGTGCCGAATAAATGTTTTTTTATTATATTATATTCCAAAGTAAACGAGTACCTATTCTTTTTATTTTTTTGGTAAAATAAGTAAGTAAATCATGACTTTTTTTACCCAACTGTAGAAATTCTAGTTTGCTCTGATATTTGTGAAACTAAACCTTTACTTTCTTAGAACTTGTAATCTATGGCAACTTTTAAACCCAACACGCAACGAAAGGGTTAAAAACTTTGAAGAGGTTAACACCGTTTCGAAGACGGTTAATCCCTGAAGAAAAACCACGTGATCTGACTTTTTATGAAAGGTAACTAGTTCGTATCTGGTAATTTCTGAACGTAGAAGGGTCTTCTAATAGAAACTAATAGGAGTAACTATCGTTGTACCAATTCTTGCTGAAATCACAGCGCTTAGCAAATTGATCGTAATGAATTGGTATCATTAGTGGATAAATATGAGTAACTACGTAAGTACAGGTACAATGCGTGCTATGTACGATTAGGTGTTTACATTTTCCGATTCATACATTAAGTAAAGCCATGCTATGTTTAAATCGTAATGAATAATACACGCCAAAACCGTGTCTAAAAGCTTAAAATTCGATACGTTACACCTACGCAATCTTTTTAGGCATTTTATTAAAAATATTTTGAGGTTGCCGCTAAGATATCGAGAGTGATTGATGACAAGAAGCAAGAAGTAATTTAATACAGTTTTATCGAAAAAAAGCAGATATCCTCTGGGCTTAATTTATTATAGCTAAGTATATTATATATTACACAAGATCAGTCAGAAAACTAAAAGATTATCGGAGATATTTTTTTGGGTTTCCTTCGTAATCCGATTTTATGAGTTGACCTTTTTAGAAAGATGATGTAGAAGTACATAAAGGAACGCAAATAAAATTAAATACGCTAACATTGATGGTGGTGGAAACCGGTCAAGTGAAAGTCGGTGTCGTAAATTAACCCATTTTAAATTTATTTTTATCTAGGGACTCGACCCGGCTTCGCACGGGTAATATTTGATGTGCGACCTAAAATCACTTTTTTTTTATTTAGAATTTACATTTCTCTAAATGATAGTAAAAACCGCATTCGATTCCGTTGTGTAGTTTAAAATATCTAAAAGTACAGACGGTGGGATTTTGTTTTGTACTATGTAGAGATTATTTGTTATAGCGGCAACAAAAATATACACTGTGAAATTTTCTACTGTGTATGGTACCTGCTACGGTTTATGAGATACAGTTCGCTGACAGACAGACGGACAGTCAGCGGAGGCTTTTTAATAGGATTCCGTTGGTGAACGGAACCCCAAAAAACTGCCTACACGTGGCAACCCTTTTTTTTTGTTGCCGGTGTGGAAAATCCTCATGGATGTCCTTCGCCCGGGGCGGGCGTCTGGGGTCTGTCAGACTCTTACTGACTAAAAACCACCCCAGTGTTCCTTCCCACACTTCCATCGGGGATCGTGGGAACTAGTGCGCTTTCCACGATCTCCGGCTAGTGCCGGCCCGCCTCTGCGGGCCACCTCAGGCTGGCGAGGAGAGTGAGGTGTGCTTCCCCCGCCACGTCAAGAAAGGGGGCGCACGTGGAACACGACGCGCTGCCGCCTCGGGTCCTGCTCGATGGGGAGGCAACCCTGCGGCAACCAATTTAAAAAAAAGGCAAAACTGGCCTTCACGGATTAATTGGAGTTTGCAACAAATCTATTTCAAGGTTGAATAAATTCACAATAGGTTCTTTCAATTCTATTAACCTTCTATTTAAAGTTCAAACCTCCACAGACCTTAACCGGCTAACCCTTAGTATTTCTAATAGACATTTCTGATACCCGAACCGCAAAGTTCTCGCTTCTTTGTCTGTGGTTGAACAAAACCTTGGCCTAATTTTGTAGTAGCAATTTCATAGCGGTTACCTTAAAATATAACGTACTACTTCAAAACGTATCGATAAAAGAAACATGAAATTTATTTTGCAAATAGGTTAGAAACAAATACACTAAACAACACTATTAAACGTCAATATTTTTAATATTTTTTTATTTGTATTTAGATGAGATCTTTATTTTGTAGTTGAAAAGCAGAAAAGTTCCACCAAACTCAGTTGTCAGTCTCTTTTAAGGTCCTATAGAATTAATGTCATGTTTATATAAATAAGAGGGTTATGGTGGTCTTTTGAGGCATGTAGGTACCGCTCAGATTCGAGTGGACCAGTCCAGATAGTGCAAGAATTTATCGGTTAGCACAACTTAAAACTTAAGCTCAACAAATGAAATTACTTACTACTCATCGATAGAAACAAAGTACCAGTTTGGGATATTTGGGCTGTGTTGAACCTTTGTTGGAAGTATTTCTACCTGAAGTAAATAGTAGTAAAAGGTAAATTGACATTATGAAACCAGCTCAAGACCTTTTTAACTAAAAAATGTAATTGACAATTTAAAATTAAATATTTAGGTAGGTAGCGATTTAAAATTATGGCTGCTATTATAACATATTTCGGTTTGTACGCTATTTGTCTCGCGTCAACCCGCTATTAAAGCGAGTTAAACATAGAGTTACTCTCCATTAGTGGCGTGTGCATCGCTACGCGTGCCTGACAGGAACGTTAAGAGACAAAGAGTGGCTTTCAATAGATAAGACGTGAATGATCCTCAATTACTGACATTTCCTCATCTTACTAAGAATGAAGTTACAATGTTTTCATGAGCATCATATCATCTAAAACAATCTAAACCATACTGTGAAAAGCATATAAATAACGGGTTGTACTTAATCGAAGTATGTCTAGATAACGCACTTGGCGATTTAGATAGCTTATAATAGGTAGCCACAAAACGCGTGGTTATTAAGAACACAATCGACATATAAGTGCAAGAACTTACTACAGCTACACTTTAGTCTACAGAGATCGAGAAGTAACAGATGCCATGAGTCATTTTAATTGCAGTTGTTTAAATGGATGGCGCACAATAGGCAGCTGTGCACATATAATTACTGTAGAGTGGCATTTAGGGTTTCTCAGACATGAAGGTTTTATGGCACCTGCAGCCTATTAATGGAGGTAATTAAGGATAACGATGTGTAAAATAGAATAATACTCATTATACTATATTATTACTAAAATCTATTTGTTTGTTTATTTCCGAACAATAGCATTTTCCATAAGCAACAAAAAATATAACTTACTTCACCATAACTATATTCTCATAGCGATTTAAAATCACCCTTCTTAATAACGATTCTTGTACATTTGAAGGGCTACCTAATGATATATTTGTGGTTGTTATTAGTTCGTAAAAAGCTTCATACATTATTGCCCATTCTCCTTTACATTTCTTTGATGTTACTAAATCTGTAGGATCCTGTTATTATTTTTCAGCTGTTGCTAAAGAGTTTGTACTGTGGATAAGATATAAGCGCCACAGCGATTTTACTTGGCGGCGGCACGGATTTCAGGATGGGAAATCATCAAATGAATTCTTCCGCTCTGGGTGGAGCGGAAGGGAGTGTCAGACTATTACTGATTAAAACCCATACGTGTTCCTACTAATGCCCTTTCCGTTCCAGGGTCGCGGTGACTCTTTCGAATTAATTCCCCAACCCTGGTAGAAGCAACCTTATCCTACCTATTCCACAATGATTATTGATTCTACACACATGGCCCGTCCATTAGCTATCTACCACTTCAGCTTGCTTACAATGTGAGCTATGTAGAGTGTAGACCTTGATACTCTAGTAAAAAAAGGACTTTCTAGCTTGCTTAGATTGCTGAGTTAGATATGGACCAGACTACCGAGATGTGTTGGCCCCTTAAGCTACCACATTAGCAAAAATCAATTCCAAAGTGTAGTTTTATTTTGTTCAAGTTATGTTAATGTCCGTCGCAATTTTTTTGTTTTAACATTATTCAATACGTTTGTCAAATTTCGAGTAACTTACGCTCAGCTGACTCCACTACTCGACGCAGTATATGATGCTTCATGTTTAGTTTGCTGATCCAGGGTTTAGTCACTCACATCTCGGTACTTAAATATACGGACAACCGGCTTGCCGTCGCGGCTGAGACTTCATAGCAAACCTTCTTGGGCAATGAAGGACACAGGACGAAGTAAGCATGGTATACGAATGTGAAATTATGAATATTATTTGCAAATCTTAATAATCATATTCCATTAAAACCCTTGCCGTTATTCGCAGTACCAATATGGCTAACTTAAGTAGTTATTGTACTTTTTTATTTAGATTTATCTGCAAAAGTTGAAATACCTAAACGGTGAATCGGTGGTCTGTGATAGCTAGCAGGCTTGAGTGTGAGCCACTGCTGCAGGGTTTTGGGCTGGGCCTGTCACATTTCCAACCCGCACTGGGCCCGCGTGGTGGATTACGGCCCATTCCCTCTCCTAGAGAGAAGGCCTGTGTCCTAGCAGTGGGAACATGAAAAGGCTGAGTATGATGTCACAAACTGTTTCTGTGGTTTTGTTTTTGTCTTTGTAAGTGATTTACTAACATAGTTTTTGAGTACATTGTTGCATACACTATGAGTTTTGTTGCTCGAATTAAATGATCAAAGTTAGAGTGAACAGGCTTCTTCTGGGTAAACTCATTCCATCGTCGACTTTATCTCTGTCACCCGCGACCTAGACTAGAGTCAAAAGCATATCCATCCTACAATAAAAAATATTAAATTAAGATATAGTGGACGTCTGTCGCTTGAAATGCTGAATAAATTACTATATGGTCAATCTTTTCTAAATACCTTTAAAACTGGCTTACATTTGTTTAAACTTGCTTCCACCAGCAGGGAGCAATTCCACTTACAACGGGATTTCATGACTTTATTGCATCGTTGAGATTAGTATTATATTGTGCGTAGGCCCAGGTGCTACAAATTGTAACTAAAGGTGAACGTCGGAGTAAATTGCTGAATTAATTTCGTAGTTGAAGCTAGAATACTAGTAGGTCTTTCCACACAACTTTTCCGACTAACAATGTTATAGAATGTGTTCGATAAATATAAATGTATAAAGAAAAGCAGAAAAGAATTAATCTGTTCCAATTTAAGAGTCGGAACTGTTTCCAAAATCCAGTTTGAAAAGTGTCAGCGACACAATATTTTCAACACACATTCAACAGTAACTAGTAGCAGTTTATGATCAACGTGTCATACGAAGTTTAATAATGTAATCGTTTTAAGGATATCACTTTTCTTCGGATTTATTAGAAGAATCCTTGTTCTGAATGTTTTTACAAATCCTTAGAAACAACAAAAGCAAGCTAGGTATAAAAAAGGCCTTTGTTATGTTTTTGGTTTTAAAAAAAATAACCATTTAACTCTTCTAACTTATTTAAAAAAATAAAACATCTTTCACGTATACACAAATTAAAAACACATTCCACGCAATTCTTCTTTCGTTGTCCTAACTTACAAAGGTGTATTAGAAAATTCTTTTTTACGCCAAGATAAATTGCTACTGCAAATCTGATGGTAATTCCCATCTTAACGGAGCAGATAACAAGTGACCCGCCCTAAGTGAATGTATTTTTAATTCGCTCGGATCAAACTTGAGACCTCGTCACCATTGACTAATTGAAGATTACGTTTCTCAAATATTGTTACGGTCGTTACTTAATTTAATGACTGTCTTGATGATGACGGTACAAACATTTATAACGTAGTGTAGTATCTTTTGACTTTTAATGTTGCTTTTTGTTGGACATCTGAAGGTTAGAAACTGCTACGCCGTAGCTGATGACCTCAGTAGATCATAAGATGCTACTACTACTACTAAATCTGAGAACGAACATTGTAAATTGAATAAACTAGTCGTCAATTGTTCCCACAATATTTCGCATTTTCCTTCAAACGGATTAATTAAAATGTTTCCGCCTGATGAAGCAGAAATTGCATTTTCAAAGCGTTCTTATTAATTTATGATGAACTTTTGATCTAAATAAATTGTGCAAAGAGTATTAATGCAAATAATAATATCTTTTGGAAATTCTTTCAGCTGTGTAATTGTGCGCCTTTAAAGTTGACAGCCGTTTTGTTTAAACCTTTTTAGTTTTACTATTTTAGCTCGCGGTCTTATAGCGAGCTGTTAAAGTTTTATGAGAGTAAAGACGTTTCATGAGTAACATTTTTTGAATTCAAATAATATTTTATGCTCTTGAATTCTAGTTTTTCTGTCTTACCTCTACTGGTATCCAAGAGTTTAATAAACAGAGTTTATATATTCATTTGTAAGTAGTCAACATTGCTTAAGTTCTTATTCTTGTATTTCTGCGAGGTTAAATTGTAAATTAAACTAAATAACTGTACGCTATATAACAAAAATCTCTTAACCGCTAAGCAGACTCTTGATTCAGATTCTACATCTTCGTCTTCTTAATCGTTCAGAGATTTTTCGCCTACGAGGACCGAATCACTCTACAGGCCCTTTAATAAATCGTAGACCATAATTTAACGAAATAGTATCGACCTCCGTGGTCAGACCTCTTTTAATTGATCGGTTTTCCACTAGACTGGCTAGCACGGGACACGGAACACAGCTCGGCCACTCGTTGAATTAGCGGCCCTTTCATGACAATGAACACGCAATGCAGTGGCTGGATGTTATTTCAAAATTCTGTGCAGTATATTTGGTTTGGAGAGTTCATACTTATATTCATAATAGATTAATCTCTACTCGCTATTATCGTCCATGTTCTGAATTAGGAGATGGGATACTTAATCGCGGGAGTTATTTCCCTTGTTATAATTTCCCACTTTCACGTGGTGGCACCCGCTGGCAAAACTTAGTTTAAGTGTGATGATGAGGTAAATGGGAATACAATTGTTTATTATAAATGATACTCTTATTCGTCTTCTGTAACTGTGCCAAAGTATTCAATAAACACTTGAACAAAGTTCGTGAATGTTGTGATAAATTGCTGCCAAATACAAGGACTTCTTTTAATCTACATGATTTGTATCGTTTTCAAAGTTGTTATTCACGATGGCTTTGATTTGGAACTGGACGGATGGCCGCTCGTTAGCAAGTGTTCGGACGGACAGATTTTAAGTGTTTTGAAGTGACGACCGTTACGATATTCTTACTTGTAAATACATGAGGGGTTCTGATGTGATGCGTGCGTAATAGTACTAACAGTACATTGACGATATTGCCCGTTCTACGGTTACGTGAAATAATCTGGTACCAAAATCATGTTATCTAGAAATATAAAGAGGATGAATAAACAATAAAATTGTAGATACACGTATATAAGCAAATTCCTGAGTATAGAGGTGAGCCGAACATGGTGTGAAGTCCGAAGTCCGAAGAAGAATAGAGGTACTTTTCGTTGCGGTATAGATTTGGCTACGTTAGTTTTTGTGGCAGAGTCCATGCCGCTACATCACTCCCCTTCGGGGACCGGAGGTCGGAAGTGGATGAGTCATCGTCGATACATCTTGAGATGCTTGCCAGGCCAGTGGAAGGTTGGTTCTACTGAGTCGGAACCAGAAGTCTACATTGTTCACGGTGATACGGAACAGTCTGCGGCGATGCCACAGTGAGTCGGGTGATGGTATCTGTTCCTTTCTTCTCTTTATCTTTATCCTCTCCTTACAAGAGCAAGAAGAGGATAAAGCTACAGATTTTAAAAAAGTTACGTAAATAAATAAATATAAAGTCACTACAAAAAATATACAAGTTTCATGAGGAAATATAATATTTAGAGACGGCTTGTTAAATATTTTTCAAATCACATTTCGATAAACATTTATTTATTTGGTTTTTAACGACTAATAATGGACAATTACTTTTTCCTTTTTAAGGGTTGTTCCTGAAACTATAAATATTATTTTTTTGACTATTACTACTTCTTATATTTTTATTTTAAGTTTTTCGACCTGCATTAATTGCTTCTATATTATTGTATTCAATAAATATTTTTGCAAGCGTTAATTGAAGCGGATTTTCCAAAATTCCTGTGTGAAAGGGAAAAGCGGGACATGTGCGTACGCGCGGGCAAAGGCTATTCAAAAATAAATAGACATGAAAAATCAAGTAAAATTGTTTATTTTTTAGAAGCCATCTATGCTTTTCATTAGTAATAGTGGTTACAGCCATATTTTCATATTAAAATAAATAAATGCAGACAATCTGCAGGTGACGATTTTCTATACAACGACACCCGGCGGACGAAATGAGCGATCTTTTAGAAGAGACCGACTGTCATAACGTTTGTGTAAAATATGACCAATTTGTCACGAAATATATAACACGACAGCATAATTATTTGATGCGACATTTAGCAATATTGATACATCCATCGAACGAATTTTGGGTTGGCAGATGTTTTTATAAGCCACATTTACATATTCTGGTCTTATTGTACGAAGGTATACCTGCCTTAAGGAACGTTTACGACTTACAATTCAGATGCTTGACTTTCCCAATGTTATTGGTAAACTCAGATTTTCGCAACACGTTGGGTTCGTAAATCCATTATATTTTTAGTACGGGAACGGCTGTTGGGAAGGATTTCTTTTTTCCACCTTAGGTTTATTTAATGCTCTGGTAGACGAAGAGATTTATTCTACTTTATTGGTGTTACGCACATATTTATTCGCTGCGAGAGTGTATGTTCGGGTCCTAACTGCGAAATAGGTACCTCTACCTACAGGGATATTTGTATTTTATATTTCCATGGATTTTTGTCACGTTTCCTTCTTATAAAGTGCTAAAAATAATTGGTATTATTGTTTTTTTTTTTAATCAGATTATAGCTTTATATGTCGTATATATAGCTATAATCTCGTATTAAAGGGTCGTTGAATCCGAGCGTCCGACTAATGATTTTAGAGTAATTATATCTTTTTCTCTTCTTTCTCCTGTAAATATGGGAAAATATTTGGGATCGACCTAGCGACACATGGTACGGTTGTATGTTTATTTTAGTGAAATGAAATATCCCTTAAAAACTTACTTCATTTCTTCCAAAAATGGAGCTGTATCAGTTTCTATTCTTTTTCCATAAAACCCTAACAGGCAATTGGTATTTCTACCTACGGCTCCCATCGATTTCACGGACACGCTATCGGCAAATATATGCTTAGAGTCACGTAGATGTGCGAAACTCAATGGAGGTGATGTCGAGCAGATGTGTTTTAATGTGCTTACAGTTTAAATTAACAAAAAAACTAAAAATTAATTTTATAAATTAAATTTACCGCACTAGAGTTTTTATGGTAAGAATATGATTATGTGGAAAATCCTCTGGGGATTAAAGGTGTACGTGGTCATCCAAGAGATTGTCGACGCGTGGATGGTCTACTCGTTCTGCTGTTAAGACGTGAAGACAGAGAGTGCAATAATTTATTTTCGTTCAAAGAGTTTTAGGTACGGAAACATTATCGTCTCAGAAGAAGCTTTTCCGCAACTGCATATGTTAGTATTGACGTCCAATCTGATTGGATTCACCTGAATACCAGTATTTTACATGGAGCTACTAACCAGTAAGACTGGTTATCTGACTGATACAAATGACTTGTGGTATTAGGTGCTTTCGAAGGTCAATCCACGGACCGACCCTGGCAACGACCCTGCCGTTTCTCAAGGAAATAAAAATACCAAAAACTAGGATATAAATTGATGTGCCCAACGAAGCGAAATTTTATTGTTATTTACTTGTACCAAAATTGTGTCTCGCTCCGTAACCTAAAGCAATTAATCATCAATTGATCGTGTCGCAAAGAAAAATAACGTTATTATTTCGTTGAGATATGTACCTACAAGGCAACTGTTATCACGTGTAGGTACCTAATGGCCGGAGAAAGGCGATATGTGCCATTAATTAACAGAAGTTGAACTTCAAGATAACAAGGGTGTATGGCGTTTACCACCGAAACTGACTTATATACTTAATGAGTATGTTGAGTAAAATATGAGCGAAAACGTTCAATTTGCCGATTTAAACCATAGGGGCTACTAGGAAGTGCTAATGCCGTCATTAATACATTGTGAAAAGGAGAGCCTGTATAGCTATGTCTCTCTCTCACACCGGAGTCATGATAGTTCTGAGACGTCATTATATTTTCCAGGATATTCTTACGGAGCGGGTAAAAAGTAAGAACATCTGAAAATCCACTGAAATTATACTATTTTTAGTGAATATTTGTTTAATTTAAAATTAGGATAAACATATGTATTGCCATTATTGAGTTGAGAATTTGAATTAAGAACGTGTCAAACAGTGCTTTAATGCTAATTTTTGGCAGGTTTTCAAGTTAGATCAGAGTTTTTCATAATTGCTTATACCTATTATACTTATGTACCTAGAAGATGCACATATTTATATTTAATATAAATTAAAAAAAAAAATGCTTTAGTGTCTGTGAAATTGCCAAAACTTATTATAGGATTTCATTTTTATCAAAATAAAGTTTAAATTAACTTCTGTTCAGTAAATATCAAAGATCATTGATAAAAAATGGCCCAAAAAGGCTTCAAATAAACTTAACGAAATTGAATTTTACGTCCAATTATGTATTCCTTCGAAAAATAAATAGAAAAAGGGTTCGGTTACCCTTAATGGAATTGCTAGGTGACATATCTAGGTACCTAGGTAAGTCACTTTGTAAAGTAGGTATATATTCGTTAAAGGTTTTTTTGTTCGTTTATCATATTTTTAAAATTATTATTGTGTAATATTTTATGTTTTTTTAGGGTTCTCTTATAGGATCACTGCGTGGTCCGTCTGTACGTCTGTCAAGATCATTTTTCTCAGGAACTCAAAGAGTTATCTTATATTAATAATCTCTTTAATGCAAAACATGATACCTAGAGGTTTAAATATTATTTCTGAACGTATTGAATGTTATCAAGAAATATTTTATGTCATATACTTCAATGCTTTGTCGTATAAAAATAGAACGTGTAATGTAAATTCTGAACAAGTTTCTATTAAAAACTATTAATCCTAGCCAATGTGTATATTTAATTCTGATATTAGTTCTCCAGGTTAGCGAAAGGTTGAGCGTTTAACTATTCTGGGTCTAGAATTCTGCGTCTGGAATTATTTTAGTAAACCTACTCATACAACCGTATTTATCTTAGTTTAAAGGACGACAGCCATATTAATAATGGTTTACAATAATACCAAGTATCTTCAAAGTTCAGGAATCTCCCAAATAGTTGTTTACGTACTTAATGAGAATTTCTAACATGTTCCTATGAAAAGTTTTAGGTAACGGACGTCTTATAAAATGGACAAACCTTTTATTGCCAACAATAAATAATTTCCAATGATCTTTTTTTTTCAAAGTTAGTAGGTAAAAATGTGATGAAAGTTTCACATATTTTTCATGTGACTAAATGTGACCACACTGCACAAAATGTGACCATCTCTTTGGTCACATTTTATCGAGTATGGTATCTCGATAAAAGTGGAAGCTAGAATCAGAATTGTGTCTCGACAGTCACAACTCTGATTCTAGCTTGAGTGTTTAAATTGGTATTTGTGTCCATAAAGTTCAGAAAAACATTTTTATAAAAAAAGACTGCCAATAGGGTTGTGTGTTTCGAAAAGTTCTGGAGTGGCGATGAGTGCCGGAGATCGGAAAGTTTAGTGTGGGCCCCACAAGGTGAACCGATGGCCTGGTGAAGGTCGCGGGAGGTTTAGTCTAACAGTTGATGGTGAAAAATCATACATTAAATACTAGTACACAACACAACACGCATTACACAACATACAGTTTAGTTTTTAAGTATACAATAAAGTGACTCCTATTGGGGAGCTCGAGGCTTAATAATAACAGCCGCACAGGTTAGACTTCAAGGGTAAGCAACGCTTGACGAGATCTATTAGGAGATTCCTCCTTGCCCCGGAAAGCACATTAAGCCGTTGTTCCTAGCTGTCATTCTTCTTATCACACTCACATCTGATCATTGAAAGTCGTTATAAATTACATAAGTCAGAAAGTCTGACATCAACCTTGCTAAGTAGTACCATCCTTACAGGGTTGTGGAGATATTCAGCAGATAACCAAGTTATTAAGGTATTCATTACATGTTTAGTCTTACAACCAGCTTCCTACCTCTGAACGTGATAATTACCCGTATCAGCTGAGCGATTAAGAGTGGTACAGAGTGCGGTAACCGGCAAATCGGTAAGTGGACGGGTTTGCCGCTTCGACAACGCGACCCCAGTTAATTGGTTTCTAGCTTTCTGGAGTTGTAGACCGCGCTTATTACACGCTCACTACACTGAACTGGAGCGGTTTCATATTCTTTAGGTTTTTTTTTTATAAAAGGTGAAAAATAGCTAGGTTAGTTAAAAAAAGGTTCAACCCCTCATTTAAAAAAAAATGTTTAACAGCCAAAAAATCGTAACCAACATATTTCTGACGAAAAACTATATAGGAAAGACGAGAAACCATAACGCTATAGGAGGGAAACCATTTTTAGCATAAAAAGAATACGTGAAAAATTCAGCGTTACCTGTACGTAGCGAATATTGCCTTTCAATCAAATTCCAAAAAACTAATCGCGTGAGTGTTTTCTGTTGCGTGAAAACGAAATTAAACTGTTTTCGTAAAAAAAAAAACCGCTGCGATATTAGTCAGTAAACCAAAAACATAAAACACTTATTTGATTGAATGTCGCAAAAACAAAAAATAAAAAACTTTTTGTGTTTCTGTCTCAGTTTACACATTTTACATCAAGACCGAGATGATCCTTCTTAAAATAATTGATATTGAGGAAGAATTAATTTATTCTTTTTAATTTATTTTTCTTCGGAATCGTATTTAGTGAGGATTTTCTGAAATTACGTGCACCAGATGGCAGCACTAAGGTAAGATTTAATCACCTGTCAAAGCTCTTAGATTTTGCCATGTAAGTTAAATTGATGTCAATGTCATGTTAGTCACGTTTTCAACGTGGAATACCTCTCGCAATGATTTGCTATCTGACGCCAACAGTTGAGTGAACTTTCCAGCAAACCTTTACAGAAAAAAATTGATGATTATCTTTCGCTAATTTTCATTTTTTGTTTTTTTTTTTCAAAATTCGCGTTGTGTAGGGCATCATAACACCACAGAGCAAATAAGATGTATGTTTATAATATATATATATATATATATATATATATATAAAATAAAGTGTATCGTCAATTGTGGGTCGACGTGTCTTCTCAGCTTAATTATTATTGTTCTTTCTTTTATATCACGACTACTAGCAAACAAAGTAACATTAACCAACAAATGCAAATAATATTCAAAGACAATCATAAAAGTGATATCTGTAACGCTGAGGTACCTGTAATAACTACTAACAAAGTCATAAAAACCGGTCCAGTGCAAGTCACACTCGCATACGAAGGGTTCCTCATCATCGAAACCTTGCTTCTTGCGTTTGATAAATAAGTCAAGGACGAGTCCAATTCGTAATTTATTTCAGTACCAGTAGCACATTACTATATCTACAAAGAAACATAATTTTATATTTTCACGCATCGATAAAAAAAAACAACATATTTTATGTGTCTTTGTAGGTAATTGCAATTTGTCTTTCTTTCATGCAAGAAGTATGTATGTTCGATTTTATCGTTTTTTTTTACTTTTTATATAATTACGGTCGTAGTTACATATATTATAAGAAAATGTCAAGTGTACATATACTCACATTTCCAAAGATACAGCCTTATGTCAGACAAACGGACAGCAAACGTAAAATATTATGGTTTCCAATATTTTCCCTATGCGTACGGAACCCTAAAAACAAACACAACAATATTGCTGTTAAAGCAATTATCTGTTTATATTCCAAGCAAGACTATTGTTAGTAGAAAGTGCATTGAAAATTGTGAAACTCGAGATCTGCGATCATTAAACGAGTACAGTACGAAGTAATCTCTACAAACTTGGATTTATTGCTGCAAGCACCAGAAGAACAGTAAATTGAAAAACTAAATAACTCGATAGCGGCACGAGTAAACTGAGACCTTACTTTTTTATTTGTATGAAATAATCTTTAAAGTGCTTGCAAAGAGGGCAAACAATATTTAAAATTGTTAATTATTTAAAACTAACGTTTTAAAGATTATTTAGATGTGTGTGTGATATTAATTTTAACTTTTGTGTAGTTATAGAATAAATATGATGGTTTTTCGCGAATTCAGTGTTGATCCCATAGAAAAAGTTGTTCATAATTATGAGTTCAATGACCCTTTAGAATAAACTCAATACCTGAATATTGAGTTTATTTTGTTACATGTTGTATAGTATTCCACATTTAAACTTGACAGTTGCAACCGCTATTAATTAGCTTAATTAAAGCTATATATTATAGCACTGTTGAATTTTCAACATTCGGCGATGGCTCAACAAAGTAGTCAACGATACACTTGTAATGAGTAGGCAATTTAGCGGCGCTTTATACTTGTAGAAACCGTCCCCATAGGTCTTTGGAAAGAACGGGCATCTTAATCATCACAAAGTGACTAAGCAATACGTCAAGAGGGATTGTCATCGTTCTTCATTCTATTGTATTCCTATCAAACTCTTCTGTCTACTCAGTATATGTGTCACCATACAAAATTATTTTCTACCGGCTAGAAATACTAATTCCAGAACACTGTTGAATAGCCTGAAAAAAATAACACTCCAAAATACATAGTAGAATTTTACTTGTCTTTTTCATATACGTAACAAAACTAATGTTATTTGAGCCCCCAAAATTTTCCTACTCAACACACGCCTATATTTATTGTAAAATCCAGCAACTAAATTTAAACAATGTCACAAAACCGTTTATTTATCGATAAAAGCCATCGGTGGTGAACTCACCTCCCTTCGTAGCCGTAGCGGCGTAGCGCCGGCCGCGTAGCTCCGTAGCAAGTTTCAGTGCTACGAACGCCGCGCCCGCTGCCGCTACGCGATGCGTTCGCAAGAGTCGTAGATACTCAACTTTTACTCGCGCCGTTAATCACATATTTTTATGAACGTTGTAAATAAATACTTTATTACTAAAACCAAGTAATTTTAGTTCTTTTATCTATAGCAAAAAATAGACAATACATTATTTAGTGCCATGAACATGTTTAGTTTGTCTAAAGTTTTTATTATAGCTAAATTAATTAAACAATATTATAAGTCTTTGTTAAAATTATAGAAATGAAATAAGTGTGCCAATTTGAGTTTTATATTATAAAGTTTAAGCATTGCAAACAACACGATGCCTCCGTTGTTTGTTCGCTACTTGAAATGCGTTGTTGCAACGTTTTTAATAAAAGGTGAGTTTTATGTATTAAAACTATGGTTTATTGAAGAGCCACTGAAATAAGCTTTTATATCTTAGCTGTTAAAATTAAGTTTAGTTTGACAATTTTTATTACAAAGTATTTATTGAGGCGTTTTTTTTTTCAATTAAGGTATCATCAAACGTATTACATCTAACAGATACATTATGAAGTAATTGATCCCATTCATAAATAACGCACGCATTTGATCCCCCATGTCTCATTGATAAACCCACTGTACATAAATACATATTAATAGAGAATGTAGAAAAATTACCCTCTTCTGTAGGTTATTTGGTAGTAAAGTTCGTGTGGTTTAGTATCTTTCTTTTAGGATTTTTTTACGATATTTGTAGGATTAAGCAGACGAAACATAGTGGTTTTATTATCCTTAATCCTTAACCTTCGTAAAACTATGATAATTGGTAGTTCTTTACTACATCAAGAAATTAATATAAGCCAAGTATTTTTCGATGCACTGATGCTTTTCAGAAACTAAACTTTAGTTATAGAATGGAATAAAGATTCCTGAAGTGGTTTCCGCGGAACACAAAGGTTTCGTGCCGAGTTTACCCGGAATTACGCCACCATTGTCGTTGGATTTTAAGCTGTTAAATTATCTCACAGTAACGAGAGAAAGTAATATGAGATAATACTCATATTACTTTCTTTAGTGAAAAAAATGCGATGAGAAATTAAACAGTGAAACAATTTCATCTTTACATTTTTTAACAATAACTTTCATTTGTAATCATTTGAATTTGGAATCCATAACACAAAGGAATTTGCTGAAGACGTCATTACCTTACCTTAAAATACGGACAATCTCAAGGAATGGCAATCGCTCTTCTAAAGCGATTCTATTTCTGTAGCGTTTTCGCTCAATGATAAGGACTTAGATTGGTAGACAAAGGAATATATCATCTACCATTGTGGAATTAGTTCGAAAGAGTTACCGTAGCCCTGGAGCGCTAAGGGCATTAAGAGGAATACGGAAGGGTTTAGTAAGTAAGAGTCTGACACTCCCTTCCGCTCCACCCAGAACGGAAGAAGTCATTTGATGATTTCACATCTATAAAAAGTCTCTATCTAAATCTAAAATATAAGTCAATCTTGGCCATCATGGCAGAACATTTACTTCTTACAATGGTTCCTTGAATTATTGATTTTCTTTCACTCCCACCATGATCATCAATGGGCTTAGCGGTCAAAAATTTGTTTCACAGGTGACTTTGGTTTTATTTTTGATAATGAAATTGATCCTTTTGACAGTTTATTGAGTTCTTACTAAGTCTAACTAGGTTAACTGTTCAATAGATGAAACCTTACGTTACTTGCTATTCTACAATTACTTTGAACGACTTCGAGAGATTATAGTCTGTCAAATTTGGATGCGTGAATAGGTGTTCCAAATTGCCTGTAGTCAATTTATCGAGGGTTTACAATCTCTCTGCCATCTGTTGATGACATGTATATGTATGTCACCGGGTTATTGCAAGCACCTTATGTTTAAAATAAATCGCGTTAGATTGTAAACTCTTCTTTCACAACAAGACATGGTTATATTGTAAACTATCGAATCGAATTGTCATTGTATTTGAAACTATGTATTTTATCACAATAAATAGAAAATTCATAATATCAGAAGATTTATTACAAACTTACGGAGTTTTCAACAAAACTGAAGTTGTAATCATTTGAAATGGGGATCCATAAAACAAAGGAATTTGTTGAGGATTTCATTATCTTACCTTAGAATACGGAAAATCTCAAGAAATGCCAATCGCTCTTCTAAAGCGATTGTATTTCTGTAGCGCTCAGTGATAAGGACTTAATGGATTGGCAGGCGTACAAAATAAAAATATCAAACAAGAGATTTTATTATGTAAAACGTTATTATTAATGCTTTTTGAAGTCTGTCATTACTGTTTTCAGTGAAACTTGCTAATGAGCGTACGTCTAGCCTGGGCCAAGTGCACAGTGACAATAGGCCAAGAAAAGTTAAAGACGAAAATAAGACTATTAAAATTTACTAATGATTCATTCAGCTTTTGAACACATTGGCCGGTTATAGAAGCTATTGTCTATTGCCAATTTTTGGAACGAAACTTAAGGAGTGGGTATTTCCAGCCAGTGTCTGAGTTTCCTGGTTGCTACAAGCTGGGGTCTTTAAGTTAACGTGTAATAGTTAGGGTTGGATATATGCAAGCGTTCTCCATCACACATAGTCGATTACCATCAGGTGAGATTGTGATCGACCGCGAGCCTGTTAATAATAATAATTAAAAAAAAATATATTAATAAATATTTTAAATTTTAAAGTGCGTCATGTTTTCTTTAATTGCTTGAATAAATAAATAGTGAGGGGAGTGCGTTTTATTTCTGACGCGTTGATAATTTCTATTCAAAGTTGTAATTCTTATTCTTTATTGTACGCAAAAAAAAACATGCAAATACAAAAGGAAAAATGAAGTGTGAATATTAAAATCTAGTCGAACAAAGTCTTTTCATATTGTGTATCGTACAGTTTCAACAAACATTTACGTATAGGTCTATCCGCCCACGCGCTTACGTCACAGTGTTGTATTTTTCAAACTCTTCATTGGTTCCATAGTGAGTACCTAGTTAGGTGGCATAAGAGCCGATTCAAATTTTGATTTATCTACACTAATATTATATTCAGTGATAAAAGCTTAACCACATTCTCTGTAATATGTTGAGTTGTTGTGTAAGTTAGTATTTTTATCACTATGAAATTGTGTTTTTGGTGCCTGCCACAAATTTTTCATGAATTTCAATATTATTATTTTTTTGTTAAAACTACCACTGGCTACGAAAGTATGAATCATAAAACTATGAACACAATCTGTAACTGAAACAAACTGTAGAATTCAATGACAGATTGAATAAGTCGTTACTTGTACCTCAATAATTGGAGACTTATTTTATTCTCTTCTCGGCGTGCAGTATATGTGTATAGTCTCGTTTCCATTGACACAGACTTGTGCAACATAGAAATAAAAAAAACATACATATAATGTGAATCAACTGTATAGTGCTAATGTTGAACGAACACACGCCAGCGACGAGTGACAACTTCACAATTACATAGATTGAAACCATTCACAAAATTACGTGATTGATAAATAAAATCAAATAAAAGCAACCAAGATGAAGAATATGTTCTTCATCTCGGTTGCTTTTAATAAATATGTAAATATGTTTCGATCTTTGATTCTGCTCATAATAAATTAAGGATCGATTCAGTTTTTGTTAAGAGTAGCCCTGGAATATAGATTGTAGAACAAAATAAACTTATGTTGTAATCGTTTCGTAGTTGAAACATTATCGTCATCCTCGTTAAAAGGTTTGGCCACCCATTTGCTGCCTAGAAGGATTTTGATAATTTTTCTTCAGTTTCTGGCTGTAGATATAATAGATATATGTTCGTAAATTAAATAACCACATCGTTTAACTGTAAACTACTACATAAAAGAAGAATGTTTGTGCTTCAATAAAAATGGTGGCTGGAATACCTTCGTATCTGAGTCAATTATGTTCATCCTACACATGTTCGAAAGGTCAGCAAAGAAGTAGGCGTTCTAATACCTATTTGACTTATCAAAATATTGTCTTAAGTATATCGCCTGCGTTAATTCTGTAGTGCGTCTATAACCACTTGAGACGTTGTAACAAATTGTTCAGGGAAGTATTGCAATAACGACTCCGCTTAGTGGGCTAATCAAGAATGTTAATGTTAGTAGAACTCTGATGATGGTATAATATTCGCATTATTTAAGCGAATGCAAGTTTTTTTTTTGGTTCGATTATTTTTTTGCATCCCCTCTGTGATCTTCCTGTATTCACGCGTATTGTGCTTGAAATAAGCAGTACCTACAAAGAGCCATCAGCAAAGAAGACGGGGTCCCATAGGGTCAGTGCCTGCTAGGGTTGCGGAATTTGTTCGAAAGAGTCACCGCGGCCCTGGAACGCAAAGGGCACAAGCAGGAACACGGGTGGGTTTTAGTCAGTAAGAGTCTGACACTCCCTTCCGCTCCGCCCAGAGCGGGAGAAGTCATTTGATGATTACCCATCCAAAAAAAAAAGGAGTATTTAGCACTTGCTAAAGTGTTTGACGATGATATACGTTTTTTTCTTTCTTTCTATTATATGGAAACAAATGAACTGACACTCGTCCTTTGAAAGGTTCATTACAAAACCAGCGTCATCGAGCATGAGTCTGTTTGACATATCGCTGGAATAGACCTATTAAGTGGCTTATTAGTGCAGCCGTCTCAGACAGAACTGGCATACCTATATTTTTTTTATTTCTATGTATCGTTCGTGTTTCATGTATATGTATGTATGTATGATATATGTATGTGCTAAATAAATATTATTCTTTCATTCTTTTGTCTTTCGGAACCGTTTGCCTGTCCAAATGTTTCTTTTTTTGTATTTTTAGACCCTGTTATAAAAATACCTAAGGCTTTGTGTATTATATATATAACTAGCTGCTGCCCGCGACTTCGTCCCCGTGGAATCCCCGATTTTAAAACATTCTTTATCGCTGCTCCGCTCTTATTGGCTTAAGCGTGATGATATATAACCTAAAGCCTTCCTCGATAAATGGTCTATTCAACCCAAAAAGAATTTTTCAATTCGAACCAGTAGTTCCTGAGATTAGCGCGTTCAAACAAACAAACAAACTCTTCAGCTTTATAATATTAGTATAGATTTACTAATATTGAACACTGTTATCAACAAATCATTACCTAGTATTTGACAAATTCCACGCCCTTGTATAAACAGTATGTGAAAGTATCTTTAGGAAGTCTACTTTGGTTTTGGAGCAAAGTTAGGAGCCTCATTTACATCAATTGGTCCTATCGCTATGTGTAACATTAAACTCCATGCATATTAAAAGAGCTTTTGAAATTGAATTTCACACTATTAGCACACCCTTTCTAAAGATTAGGGTACGTACTTATTGATTTAGGATGGGCCCCCGATTTATTATAGAACTAGCAGCCCGCTTTGGCTTTTCCTGGGTTATACAAAGAATTTATAGTCTATGTCCATCTAGAATAATCATCATCATCATCATCTGCCTAGCCTTTTCCTAACTATATTGGGGTCGGCTCCAGTCATACCTGATTCAGCTGAATACCAGTATTTTACGTGGAGCGGCTGCCTACCAGTCCTCCAAAACCCATTAGCCCGAGAACACGGTATTCTTCTTGGCAAGACTGGTGTCAGATTTTCTGGCTTCTGACAATCTGTAACGACTGCCAACGAGCTCCTCTTATGTCCATCTAGAATAATATACCTTTTAAATTGCGCAGTGATCTCGAAGGTTTCCATCCACGAGAGAAAAGAAACACAAAGAGGTATTTTTATGACATCTGTATATTTGATTGGTTAGTTACAGTAATTATGTCTGCTTTTTTATGGGAAATCATCACAAGAAGTCATTCACTCAGGACGGTGGAGCGGTAGGGAAAGTCAGACTCTTACTGACTAAAACCCATCCGTGTTCCTCCTTATGCCCTTTGCATTCTAGTGTCACGGTGACCCTTCGAAATAATTCCGCAACCCTGGCAGAGTTATGCCTGCCTGCCACTTTCTTTAGGGGATTAAATAACCCAACAAAAAACATACGTATTTCAAAAACCTAATCTTTTACAGAGTGCTATATTTTTGCTAAATGAAAGTCCTCACATAAACGTAAATAAAAATCTTGTTTAAACTACCGTTGCTCCGTTATTAAATACCAGCAGGAGTTAGTTTGAAAATCTGTTATTGACAACTTGATTTTAACAGATTCAAGTTTAACGAAAGCTGGAATCATTAAAATATAAAATTCTTTGCTGCATAATGCAATAAAGATCGTTTGCTGAATTGACAGCTATTATTTTCTAGCTTGCATAACTTCTCGATACAGAAAATCGCGTAGTCAAATGCCCGAAGGAAAATCGTATTCTTTTTCGATTTCCGCCGATATTATTGACTGCAAAATATTGAAGATACAAACCTATATAGGCATTTATATAATCTCTTCCTGACCTACAATTTTTGACAGTGTTATTTTACCTTTATATTATTTTATAAACATTGACCTCAATACCATGGTTGATGTTAGTACTACAATATTGTTTTTCTATGTTATTGGTTGCCATTTATGAAGAATGTTTTTGTAGTTTATAAGCTACAAAATATTTAGCAGTTTGATGTTTTTGTTTGAATAAATCAGCCTACCCTCGTCATGTGTTCAAATCCTCACAGAGCTTGTCATAATCCAACCCATCTTACTGTTCCCAGTCATGTTTTTGTCTTTTTACACATAGCAATATGTTAACTACTGTATTACTCTTACGTACACGTCCAGATCCATCCCTTGTAAAATGTATGGGCTTTATATAATATCAATATAATAGATCACAACGCGCTGTCGGCGGTGAAAATCTCCAATTTTCCTATTTGTATACCAGTTTGAATGCGAAAGATATATTTCCAGCACAATGCATGTATCCTCAGCTGCGATGAAGACATGTAGATCCCACTTTTCATGGCTGGTATTGAGTCTTTTATCGAAGCGTAAGCAGTACTTGGAACGGGTGGAAGTACTACTTTCTCTCTAGCTAGCAGATATAAATCTTTTTCTCAACAAAGAGTTCAATTAAAGAGTGCTATAAGAACTACGCTTTGACGGTTAAGTTGATTGGGGTATTAAATCAGGTTCTAAAGTAACACGTTCATTTATAGAAGGCATTTTGAGATTTTTCGGACAACGCCAAATAGTCACGTTATTTAATGCTAAAATTAACTGTAGCATTAAATAATGAGGCTATTGTTAAACAGCGATCCGCTGATGTGATAATAATTAATTATGAAAGTGCAGGTTAAATCGATCATATTGCTATTTTCCCGACATTAAAAGCTTTGGTAACACAATGCATTATGCTGTTGCTACTTTATTGGCAATAAAACCTCATTGGATCATTATATCGATAGGCTAATTTAGGGGCTTTTTCGATACAATGAACCACATAAATTCGCGAAGTAATATAGGGATGGATAATTGAGGTCGACAGATTATAATCGAGTTAACTTTTATTAATGAGTGGAGGTCGGAGCCTAATTTCTGAATAAAGTATTGTTTAATTAATTAACTTAACATTTTCTTGTTCCTTTAACATTATTAGACCGTTTCAATTAAAATTGACAGCAAAGACTTAGTTTTTCTCTGTAATTTGGATATTTTATGGGTTTGAATAGCACAGTTCTCGATACCTTTTTATATATTTTCCATCTTCAATAATTCACTACATAGTTTAAAAAAGTGCCCGGCAGCGTCTGTCTGTTCGTGATAAACTCAAGCTCCTCAACAGATTTTCATTCGGCTTTCACCAATGGATGGGGTTATTTGTGAGGATGGTTAAGGTTTGTTATTTGTTTAGGTTTTGTGAAAATAGGCTGACATATGGCTAACTGTTGCCCATGGGACCAAACATTTGGGCACCCCACCATTGCGGCGTCCTCACCTTCCGCCTGACGCAGGTGCTCACCGGACATGGCGGTTTCGGGAGGTACCTGTTTCGGATTCAACGGGAGGACACGTTCGGGTGTCAACACTGTGTGGATCGCCCGGAGGACACGGTGGAGCATACGGTGGAGGTATACCTGGGCGGAGCAAAACAGCGATCGGCGGCGACGACCTCTCGCGTGCTGCCCTGTTTCAATCCACGGTCAGGAGCGAGGAGGCATGGGAAACGGTCATCTCCTTCTGCGAAGCAGTAATGCTAGCGAAGGAGGAAGCAGAACGCGTGCGGTGAGAAAAACCTTGTGCCCCAGCTGCCGCAACAGAAGGTGACGCCCCGGGCGTCAGGAAACGTAGGGCGATTCCCGGCTACCGTAGGCGCGGGCCTGCGGACGGCGAGTCACCCATAGCTCGCTCGCGATAGCAACCAGGCCCGAGTCGTCGGCGCCTCGTGTTCCACGCACGCCTCAAAGAGCTGTCAGCAAAGAAGACGGGGTCCCATAGGGTCAGTGTCTGCTAGGGTTGCGGAATTTGTTTGAAAGAGTCACCGCGGTTTTGGAACGCAATGGGAACAAGAAGGATCATGGGTGGGTTTTGTCAGTAAGAGTCTGACACTCCCTTCCATTCCGCCCAGAGCGGGAGAAGTCATTTGAACTCTAAATTGCACGGCCGAGTCGCTATTACCTAAATAATAATTGAAATAAAATTAAGTTTATATCAGCCTGCTTATAATAAGTTCATGGTTTATTAAGTACCTACGTTTCTAAAAAAAAAAACAATATCGCTTCAAATCACTCTTTACTTTGTTCATAATTTCCATCATTTCCCCCAACATTTTCTGTATATCGTTCAGCAGAACGGAACACAACATTAATCAAACCTGAAAAGCATTTTAAAACTTCCCAGTTCGCCCCTTAAGATATTCTCGTCGCTAATTGAATTCAAAAATAAACTTGCATCCACTTTGCAAAAGGAAACAGTTCTGTTCGAGCATCGTTGTAATACCTCAATGAACGGCTAATTACCGTTGCTTTCAAATTAAATGTTCGTTTCCTGCAATTTATTTGATATAACTGTAAATGGAAAATGCTGTAGTGGTGGGAATTTCAAGCTGCCTAGATTTTTAGGGTTATATATGGCCTATTTGATAGAGGGTTGTATCTCATGAAGTGTTATAGGTAAGCAGTTGAAATTTTCATAGCGTGTGTGTTGCTATAATAACAATAAACCAGTATACCCAACATTTAAAAATTCAGAGCACTTCCATACTTACAAGAAACGTGATTTTTCGTTTTAGGTAAGATACGGAACACTTTCGTGGGTAAGTCCGAACTAGCCAGTGTTGTTTATTTTTTCGTGTGATGACTGTTTCTCGTTCAAGTGATAGTCGAGATCTTTACTGAAGTGTGTAGATATTTTCCTAACCTAACTTAATTCGAATCCGAATGGCATAAGTAGGTATAGTGTTGAAGATGAATGTGGATAGTTAAGGATAGACGAAGACCATGTAAATGATGTATGTATGTCAATGTGAAAGATGGTTTTGTTAGAAAGAACCTCATTTCTAGCCATATCTGAATATTCACGTGCGAGAGTTGTATGGAAGAAGACGAAATAAATAAATTACGATACGAGCTGGAGGATGACGGAGCTCCTTTTTGTAAGCCGAGATCACGACACGGCCTGATAGTTCAATTCAAAATTAAATTCAAAAGTCATTTATTCAAACTAGGCTGAGAGACAGCACTTTTTGAACGTCAAATTTTACATAAAGACAGTCCCCCAAAACGCCCACCCGTCACCACTTCCTAGTCAGTCAATCTGAAACAATGATTGTCCTTAAACAACACGTAATAGAATAAACGAAATACCTTTTAAAGGTTCATTGTATTCATCATTGTGAACAACTTTTACTATGCGATCAACCCAGAAATCGCGAAAAAGAAAATCAGCTGTTTAGTCGATTTTATTCTGTGATTTCAGTAGTATAGTATATGCTCATACAAATAAGTATGAAATTATTCAAAAACTCTTAACGAAAATATTGTTTACAGATTTTAAATTAAAATTTGGGATAGAGAATTTCAATTTAGAATCTGCTAATCAATAACATCAATAACTTTTCCTAGAGAACTTGAATGAATAATCTGTTAGGTATCTGGCTTGTATACGGCATTTTTTAAATAAAAAGACCGGGCAAGTGCCAGTCTGACTCGTGCACCGAGGGTTTCGTCTTTATTTTTTTTCCGAGTATATTATTACCGACGGATGTTTATAAAATATGAAAGCACTCTCACTAAGTCATTACTCTGACAGTAATACAGCAGGTAACATTGAAGATCCAACATACAACAAGAAATTTTGTTGTTGAAAAAATGTTCTCCCATACATCAATGTGCGAAACAGTCAATTCTTCAACAGAAAATATAAGTTTGTAATCGTAGAAAATGATTTTTATATTATGGTACTACTAATTCCCAATTTTCAGATATTTTCTTTTACTATAGTACTTTGCACAGTAAGAACTATCTACTTGCTAAATACCATGAGGCTTGGCCAACGGGAATGTCCCTACAGGTTTTGATTCTAATGAGAGCGTCAAAACATATCAACGGCCTTATCTTTAGATTGCGTTGACTAGAAGTTAGAGTTTTTCACTGCTCTAAGGGGTAGCAGAATTGAGAATTCGATATTCATTTCAGATTGGTTCCTCTACGCGTTCCTCAGAAAAAAGTATTGACAGACAGACAGACAGACGGGCAACAAAGTGATCTTATAAGGGTTCCGTTTTTGCCGACTAAAGTACGGAACCCTAAAAAGCTTCGTATAAATATCAACAGCTATGTTCAAGATTAAATAATATTTTAATTATTCTAAGAACATGATACAGTTCACTTATATGAGATTAGCGGTATTGGGTGACATAGGCTATATTTTATCCCCGTATTCCTATGGGAACGGCAAAGACGCAGGTGAAACCGCGGGCCCTGCTAGTTGATGATAAACTCTAGAACTTAACTCATAATAATAAACAAGAACTGAGATGGATAGATTCGCCTTCCTGATAGTTTGTAACACCAGTTAGTTGGAGTAACTCTTCGTGTGTGTGTTTAGTTGTGTTGCACGTAATAGAATAGTTGACTAGTTACGAACTTCCAGCACTTTAGTAGACGGACGTCCGCTAATAGTAACGTTTATTAAACTAGGTGATCTGTGTATAGGTACTTCTAGAAAGCTGAGAGTCACATTCATTCAGCACCAATTTTAGAAACCACTTACTTATAACTTATGTTTTTTTTTAACTTAACTTTTCAATATATGGCATAATAAAGTGACCTTTAACTACAAACACAAATAGAAGCCGTTTCGAAAAAAAAGTACAAATACTAAGTTTGTTGCCTGGGTGGTCGTTTTCTAATGCGTCTAATACCGTGAGTGAATGCTGTTTAAAACAATTCACATTTCGCCACATGTACGTAGTGTCTAATTACATTCCAACCACATAATTAACTGTTATTGCAGAGAACTACCGCATAATTAAGTGCCAAGTAATTAGTTCAAAGTGAGTTTGTTTTAAGTCACTTCATGAAATTTTTTTTGCTGGCATTTAACCACCATGACATAAGAGTTCTATAGTTTAAGTATAGTAAAAATAAAGTCTGAAACGATACACGATATTAAAACTAGTAACAGGCTGTTAGTCCATGACCTATAAAACTGAGTCAAACTAGTCTAGACCGCAGAGTGTGAACGACAGAGATGCTTTCATTTGTCATGTACCCATTTCATATCGCAGGCGAACCCAGACCATTGATTTTTGTGGTTTTTATAATGACCAAGATCATGTACTTCTAACGGTATTTCATAAAAAAAAGATTGCAAGAATTTATGCTTGAATGATATTTGATACGCACACATATGTATGTATGTATGTATGTACATTTTCTAAGGAAGGGAAATCATCAAATTACTTCTTCCGCTCTGGGCGGAGCGGAAGGGAGTGTCAGACACTTACTGACATAAACCAATTCGTGTTACTCTTAATGCCCTTTGCGTGCTTGGGCAGCGTGAATCTTTCAAACAAAATCCGCTACCCTGGCAACGCTTACATACTACTCATGTATTAGAGAGACAATGATTTTATACTTTCTGTAGAAGAAACTAGAAAACTTACAATTTGTTCTCAGATGTGATTGATTTCAAATATCCGGACATCGAATTTTACAAACGTAGTAGGATTATAAGTACAAATTATTCATAATGTCATCTGGGTCCAGAATATGCTAAGAAGCACTTCACCGTTTTGGCGTAGCTGTTGTGCTTTGTTCTTCAAGCGAGTACTTTCAAAATATACTCGTACTTTGTTTTTATGCTCAGTTTATTCAAAAAGTAACCACTCTGTCCACAGAAAATGGGACAATTCTATACAGCATAGGAACAAACGTCGCGAGTGGCAGCAGAGTGGACTATGTCATGTGTTCTAAAGCTTTGGCCGACTACGGTTAGACTCACAGAGCACGAAATTTACTAGAGACGCCTTCTAATAAATATAAGCTTCTCACACCAGCTTCTTCCTCGACAAAAGTATTAGTTGTAAATGATAAATGATAAATGATAAATGATAAATGATAAATGATAAATGATATTTATTTTGTAAGTAGGTTAAACATAACACTTTTACACGTCAAATATTTCTGGTCATTTTAAGCTAGATGAAGCCGGTGTTTCCTAGCCGACTACCCTGAGAAGAAACACCGAAACAAACTCAGAGGTCAAAGTCTCTTTTAAAGTCCATACAATCCGTACTGGTCAAGTCATATGAGAACCATGTAGGTTAATGTCTGAGGTAGCCTTTTGAGGAAAGTGCCACACAGATTTGAGTGGACCTGTCCAGACAGTGCAAGCATTTGTCAGATACCGTGTAGCTCAAACTTAGAACTTCAAGGAGCTCAACGATTTGACGAACAATACCAAAGTAAGGACATTTGGGTAGGCCGCAATAATTACTCAAACTGCCAGACAAACTGAAATAAAACCCTAATATGGCGATCTACATAGTCCTCACATTCACAATATGTTATATGAGAACCATGCAGATCAGTGTCTGAAATGGTCTTTTGAAGAAAGAACCACACAGATTTAAGTGGGCCTGTCCATTCAGTGCAAGCTTTTGTCAGTAGTCGAGTAGCTCAACTTAGGAAACAATAAGGAGCTCAACGACCCGACGAACAATACCAAAGAAGGGACATTTGGGTAGGCCACAAAAGTACTTAAACTGCCAGACGTCGTCGTTATATATACTTTAAAAAAGGAAAGAAATAGAAAATAATACCCATATAGTCCTCATATTCACAAAAATAAATTAAGTAAAAATATAATACTTTACAAAGTAAGTATACATGTCAAACATAATAAATAAAAAAAAATAAAAAATATTACTTTAACAAGTAAATATTCATGTCACAATAATAAAATAATACTTCATAAAGTAAACATTCATGTCAAAATTGCACAAACAGGAGAATATAAAATGTCAAATCTAAAATTGAGAAAAGTATCAATAGATAAAAGTAATATTAGGCCATGTACATCGTTGAAGCAGCTCAATCCCAAGCCTTTTGGTCTTCAATATAGTCTTTAACTGTGTAAAAAGCTTTCTGGCATAGCTTACGTTTTACCATCAATTTGAATTTATTAATACTAAGGTCTTGGATATATGAAGGGAGTTTATTATAAAAACGTATACATTGACATCTAAATGAACCACCTATTTTCTTGAGCCTAGTTTTAGGAATGACAAAATTATGTTTGTTCCTAGTATTCACGTTATGGATATCACTGTATCTTTTAAATAGATTAATATTTTTATGTGCATACAAAAGATTCTCATAAATATACTGAGAAGGCACAGTCATTATATTAATCTCTTTAAATTTTTCTCTGAGGGACTGTCTAGGACTTAATTTGTAAATTGCACGGATAGCTCTTTTTTGTAACACAAATACTGTCTGAATATCAGCGGCATTTCCCCACAACAAAATGCCGTATGACATCACACTATGAAAATAACCAAAGTATACTAAACGTGCTGTCTCTGAATCCGTTAAGCCACGTATTTTTCTGACGGCATATGCTGCAGAGCTAAGTTTTTTGGACAATTTATCTATATGGGGGCCCCACTGTAGCTTCGCATCCAAAGTTATGCCTAAGAACAGTGTGCTATCTTCGGGTTTTAACTCTTCCCCCTTTATTAACACACTAGTGTTCACCTGTCTAACATGAGGTAACGTGAACTTTATACATTTCGTTTTTTTCTCATTAAGTAGAAGATTATTAATATTGAACCACTTAACTATAATCGTAAGGGCACTATTTACAGCGTCTATGTTATGCTGCTGACGTTTCAGTTTGAATAAAAGCGACGTGTCGTCTGCAAACAACACTATATCATGTTTATCCTTTACGAGGTACGGCAAATCATTTATATAAATGAGAAACAAAAAGGGACCTAAAATCGAGCCCTGTGGGACCCCCATCCTCACTATAGATCCAGGAGATCTTTTACCGTTGACGTCAACTCTTTGAATCCTATCACTCAGGTAAGAAATAAGAAGATCCAGAGAGGCGTCCCGGACTCCGTAATAGTGCAGCTTCCTGATTAATGTCTCATGGAGAACACAATCGAATGCCTTGGATAAATCGCAAAAAATGCCCAAAGCATCGCACTTGTCCTCCCATGCATCATAAATATGTCCTAACAGTTCAATGCCGGCATCGGCTGTTGAACGACCCCGTGTAAAACCAAACTGTTTATTATGTAACAGTTTGTGTTTGTTAAAATATCTTTGCATTTGATTTAGGATAACTTTCTCAAAAATTTTACTAAAAGTAGGTAGTACTGATATAGGTCTATAATTACTAGGGTCTGACGTACTACCTGATTTAAATAAAGGTATTATTTTACTATATTTCATTAGATCAGGAAACTCACCACGGTCGATACATTTATTAAAAATAACAGCTAAGGTAGGTGCCACAATATGTATAATGGACTTTGCCAGATCAACAGAATTACCCCATAGATCTGCCGTTTTTTTTAAATTCAAAGAATTAAAAGTTTTTATTATATCACTATAAGTGACATGTTGGAATTTAAACTCAGCATCACATAGTGGAACGTTTTCTTTAAGTAAAATTTCTGCAGCGGTGGGTGATGAATTTAAAAACTTAGTTGTTGAGACGGGAATCTCTGCAAAGAAATTTTCAAAAGCCGCGGCGACTTCGGAATCTAAATTAATTACACTGTCATTAATAGCAAGACTGTAATCATTGGTTCGATTGCAAGACCTTCCCGTTTCGCTATTAATAATATTCCATGTCATTTTAATAACATTACTGCTATTTTTAATTTTTGAACTCAAGTACCGAGACTTGGCCACTTGTGTGTGTAGTTGTTGTGTGTGTGTGTTGTTGTGTGTTAGTTTGGTGTGTTGTGTTGTGTGTTGTGTTGTGTGTGTTGTGTGTTGTTGTTGTTGTTGTTTAGTATTATTAGTTTAGTATTATTTCAATTTATAGCATAATTTTTATCAGGATAATGTATTCTTCGTCCTAAACCAGGTTAAGGTCTACTTCTAGGCCAAACTCTATCCAAATCCGTACAGGCCTTAAGACGTGATAACAAAAATTTAGGCATTATTTTATAATATTAGTCGGATTCATGCCTGCATGCTGGTTTATATGAAACTATATAATATATTTTTTGTATGAAAAGTTTTTATTTTTCATTGATAGATTGTAGATATTGTAAAAAAAATCCGGCACCGCTGCCGACGAGGTGTTTTGTTGCTCTATGGCTAGGCTACACTTTAGCCCTACGTTATACATATGTTGTCCAGTTTAGACACAGCAGCGCATCACAAAAACGAAAAAACCAAATGCTTTGCTAAATAGTCTAGTTATTTTCTTGAGCGAAAATTTTAAGCGATTCCTACTACGTTTTTGCCTTTAATAAGGTACTAGGTAATAGATATATAAGGTACTAGATAATAAGGTAATAGGTACTAACTAACAAACACATGTCGGCGGTGTAAATAAAAATGTCGTAACACATACAATGCACTGTTGAATTTTCAACTGTCGGCACTGAATGGAGCGCTGAAAATTCAAAGTGTGACCTGTCTATGTCTTACGACATTTGAAATTTAAACCGTCGATATTTCTCCATCAAAATCCAGAGCCCAATGAGTACCCATTGAGTACATTACTCAATAACAGGTAAACGATCTCTTGGAATTCAATATACATAGGTACCTCATACTGTTTCACATGACTACGCATAAAATGTTCTTGTTAGAGGAATATGATATTACAATGTTGTTCTTACCTGAAGGTATTAGATACGATTCACACTTCAATACGGGCAAATGGATGTATTAAGGATTGTGCCTATATTGATATCATGAAAAACTCTTTTTGAAGCTTTTATTGAACGTGCTGAGTACGTTGGTCTGTATGGGTCTCATTTTATAAATGAATTTTAAATCTGGTAAAGCTTTTTGCATAAGCACATACCTATGTGTTTCAGTTTCTCATTTATATTTACATTGCGTCTTCTATGCGTATTCTGTCCCTAATAATGTGTGGCTTCAACGACATTGATGATATTCTCATTCGCTCTTGTTGATGTAAAAGAGTGGAGAGCATCTTAGTATTTCAAGGTTTTCCCTTACTAGTTTGGTGAAGATCTGACGAAGAATAGAAATAGGAAACTGAACTCTTCAATAAATGATAGCAAATCTTTCGGGATTGCTGAAATCGCATGTTTGTTTATTGTTTACACGAATTCATACAGTGTACGCTGTGATGGGGTTACCACTAAAAAGTGAAAAATAAAAAACTTTACAAATAAATCAACCGAGTTTCTTACATACGTGTAAGATAGTGGTGTTCGTCCTGCAAAGCTTTGTCGCAAGCTTAATAAGGAATCATAATGGCATTGGCACGGCGCAGATGGAGACGCCCAGGCCTTGCTCAACGTTTTTCTTTGACATCAACCACACTGTAATCTATAATATTTACTTAAAAAAGGTATTTTCTATGAAAATGTGTTTGATTATGATAAACGATAAAAAAGCAAGGGAATATGAAATGAGGCTTCAATCGAGATTTTGGTCGAACTTCAAGATTTATGAGCCCGCTTTAAGCAACTTTCTCAACCTCCTTGCCGTTTATTTTAATTTGATTGCTTACATAAAAAAAAGTTTTGGTGTATTTTTTTCCTTATCTAAATTAATTTTATGAAGTAGTTTTTGTCCACGACATCATACGCGTAATCACTTTTGTTATTTTGTATAGGTCAAGAAGTAGTACTCTATCATGGATATTTACTTATATCCTAATACTAATATTTTAAATTAGTATTAGTATCAATATAACTGTTAGTACTGAAATATCTTTTCCGTTACAAACCCGGCGTATATTCTGGTCCGTTCTGAACGCTACATAAACGTTGTTTTTTCTAAGTAAATTACTAATTCTATCTGAAATGGGGCCCATATAGGTCAGACTGGCCACATATCTATTAATATTAGTACGTGGACATGCATATAATAGTGAACGAACTCTTTCTTTCTGCTTTTTACTAATTAAACTGTCTACCATTGACTTTGAATATCCGTTAGAAATAGCGATTTGGTAAATAATATTAAATTCTTTTACATAATTATCTGCTGAAAGGGGGAGGGCAAATAATCTATGAATATAGCTGCGGAAGGCGGCTAATTTATGTTGAAGAGGGTGACAAGAAGAGGCAGGTATTGTCATGTCAGTGTGTGTCGGCTTTCGATAAATTTGGAAATCTAAGTTACTATTGTGTTTTGTGATAGTCAAATCTAAAAAGTTAAGGGAGTTCTGGGACTCTAATTCTAATTTAAATTTAATTCTTGGGTGAGTTTTATTAAGTTTTTTTTACAAAAAGTTCTATTTGTCGAACGGTACCATTCCAGCAGATAACTATGTCATCTACATATCTATAATAAAACAGAATATTAGGTTCGTTCACTATATGTTTACATTCAAAGTTATCCATAAAAACCTCCGCCATTAGTGGACTTAAAGGCGACCCCATAGCCAACCCTTCCTTTTGAATAAAATATTGGTTATTAAATCTAAAATAATTTCAAACAAAAAAAAAAAAAAAAAAAACAAAAAAAAAAACATAAAAAAAATTAAAAAGAAAAATGGATTTCCGCAAAGTAACGCCTGACTCAATCAATTTTAATTTTGAATGGAACAAATAGGTAAAGTTACAGATAGAAATAAAATTTTACTGAACTTAATTTGGTTTTACAACTAAAACGCTGACCACTTGATCCACCACTACTCGTTTTCTCGTCGAGGTCGACACAGCTGAAAAGTAAAAAAGCCACTGCCTTCCTATTTTGTTTTATATGGTCCATTCCCAGTCCAGCACATTAAGGCTGGTTACTGCTCAACCGGGCAATCCTGTGGTGGCCTCAAATGAATTTAAAAAGCTAAATGACCGCTTCGCTAAGGGCATCCCCTGTGGGATACGGGCCTCGGCTTAACGGGGTCATTGAGGGAGGGCAGCAAGGGACAGGCTGGATCTAGTTATTATTATGTAGGGGATTTAACGCTAATGGCTCAGCGGCGCGGGCTGGCTCGTTAGGCAAAGGTCGGCGCGGGATGTTACGGGGGCGTCGCGATGGGCCTCGTTGGCGGGGCCGGAATACGGAACGCGGTCTGTTTCTATGTTTACGTAAGGTACTGGTTTCCCTATTGCTTTCCTGCATCAGGGTGATAGGGTCTTCTGGTTCTACTAAAGAGTGCCGAGTTCGGCAAATCTTGCTAATCTTCGAGGGACTGCCTTCCTACCGTACGACTCATCTTTTATATCGTTGATTTTTGTAAACAAGCTGGGGTGATCTCTTGACGACATGACTCAACAAAGATTGTCAAAAGAACATTCAAATATCTGTTTTTTGTACAGTATTACAAAATAAATAAAATTTAAAATAATTGTATCCAAATATAAATAGGACTTATTTATTATTATTCTTAAAAATCATAATAACAAAGCATCATATTTGTATCTAATCGGTTAATCAAGTTTCTGTTAGTATATATTTTAGAAGTTTCAATTCAAAATGTAATTTTTCAATGTATTCTTAACCTTAAATGTACCAAAATAATCACTAAAGTGGTACTGAATTTTAAAATAATCTATCACGCGCATAACCCGTTTTTTCCGTTCCCATAGGAATTTCTGGAAATCCTGTCCCTCCCCAAGGGAAACTACCTACTTACATGCCAAATTTCAGTTTTCTACAACCGTTAGTTTTAGCTATGCGTTGTCTGTCAGTCACTCAGTAACGGACGAGTTTCATAAATGGCAGTGGATAATAAATGAGTTTACAATTTCAAGCGATATTTTACAATCTTACGGAGTTTGCAAATTGCCGGTGACACATATGTTTATTAATTGATAATAATTCATTGTTTATTAAAATATGTAGATGATAGTTCCTGAAAGGTTGAACTTCATAGATTCGTTTTTTTCTCGAAAATATGCACGGTTCCTCTAGGATTGGTTTCAGGTAATGGCTTACACCTAGCTTTAGTTTACGATGAAATAAAACAAATACTCTTGTAGTAATAGGTATGTTGCCTGAGTAAAAAATATATGATTATATTTAGTCCATCAGTTAGATTATAGAAAAATATTGGACACGTATTTTTTCCTTTATCTATAAAAACTGATGAAGATAAAAAGCATCAAAGATCAGGAGTGGGAGCGTGTGACGTCACGGCCCGGTAAAAATTGTAGCGAGTAGTGTCGTCACACGAGTTTTTTAGGCAGTGTGTCGTCATTTTTTGTTTGTGTGAAAAAAGAAAAAATACGTGTCCAATATTTTTTGGAAATCTATCAGACGGACTAATCAGATTTTTTTAGTTAACTACCCTATTGGCTCTTCTTCTATTTTCCTCGAAACCGTCAGCGCAGGTGGTTAATTTATATAATATTTACGAAGCCCGATTTTAATTAGCTTAAGCTCTCGTAAACCTAAAATAAAACAGTGGAGATTTTATGTTTCTTCTGCAGTGATACCCGAAATGAATATTGACATTAATGAAAAATCAATTTTGCTAGGGCTTTGTTTTGTAATTAGACTACCGGTTCCGACAGATTTTGTCCAAGACAGGGCTGTATTTTACCTATTGAAGACCCTGACTATATTAGAATAATTAAATATAAACGAAACTCTTATTTTAATCGGCGGTTTATAAAGTCACATAAAAAGTAAAATTTTAGTTGGTGCACTACCGTGCCCCCAGATCATGCATTTTTTTTTGCGTCTTGTACTTTTTCTTTTTGCTTACTATTTCAATATTTGTAAATATGTGAGTACCATGAGCATGAGATATTTAGAAGTTTACCTCTGCTGGTAATACTTTGTTCTTTAACTAGTATACTTGGTGCATCGTCCTCACATCTATGAAGTATATTTTGTATACCAAACATTGTAAAACATTTATTTGAAAAGAGTAACTATAGAGTTTCTTGTCCGATCTTCTCCATAAGAATCTACCTTTGCGAATGGACGCTAGAGTCACTTAATTATGATAAATTTTAATGATGACATTCAAAAGTTTAATGTCCTAATTGAAATAAACGTTTTGACTTGACTTTAGTTGACTTGACATGTAAAGTAACGCCAAGACGAGTACCTATATATTGGTTGCACTATCAAAAAGTTATCAGATCTTATGGGGAGCCATGCTCCTTATTTTACACGCCCTAACCTAGCACTCTCTAACTCTGTTCATAGCGTGTAGCGTTCTGAGTGAATTCTAGTCTTAAGTTCTGTATAAAACCTACGCCTTAATAAAATGTGTGGCTTGGCCGTTTTGTAAGAGCGATGTAAACACTCTTATGGGCTAATAAGCAGGCAGTAGTTCACTAGGTGTTAATTTTATATCAATAGGTCCTTGAGTAATGAAACGGCCAGGCCATACAGGTTTTTAGGAAAAGCGGTCGGGTTGTTTGGTATATCAGATATAGAATATCAGCCTTAAATATGACTGCTCACTTTGAAACATCCTGTACAATTACTAACAGCTTTAAACTAACTAAGAAAGGAGGTTTACAGTTAGACGTTAAAGAATCAGGAAGACCTAATAAAACATTTAATTTTCCTACAGAATTTTATTTCGTCTCTGTTGTTAAAGTCTTTAATTTAAAGTTTTGGAGTTACTTGTTTACAGTTTATTTTTCACAGTATGTATTAAATTAAAATTGTAACTGGACACTATAAAACATTCACTAATATAAAGCTTTAGAGCGTTTACGTACCGCTTCCGATCTGAATTCTTGAAAATATGTCCCGAAGTAGTCATAGAACTACACTCGCGAGCAATAAACTGAAATTGCTTCATCGCGCGTTGCAACATTTTTTACAATTCCTTTGCAATTAAATATGGTTTGTGGTATATCATTTGATAGGTATTTTTACAATTCCTTTGCAATTAACTATGGATTGTGGTATATCATTTGATAGGTACTTTTTTTAGCTTTTAACTTCGTTAGTTATCATTCATCTCTTCTCTCCGAAATGGGCACCTAGCCAGCGTGGACGCCCTGCAGCAGGTCAGAGGAGTTTGAGGGAGGCCTGTAAGCGAGTGGAATTCAATTCGGATGTGTTCGGATCGAATTCAGTGCGTAAGCGCTCTTAAGCTATATTCCTCGACCCGAGTCCCGACAACGGAACAAAACACGATACATATTCAAACTGCCAAAAGGTAGCGCTGTAGTATTCACACTCACTGAAATACGGTAAAGTTGTTTTACGTTCGCTTATATATACATACGTTCATGAATATTATATCATTAAAAATATATATCTTAATATTAATCAATACAATATATGTATTTACATACAATAACATTGCCTATATCACCAGCGCTATAAAAAGGAATCGATTGACACCTCATTCATAAAAATTTTCTCAGTAAATAATGTAGTAAATTGTGGAGAACATTCTTAATTTTATACGCCTATGTACAAACTTACTGAGGCTAAAATCATAACCCTTCCTTTTGGATTCCCCGCGTCGGCTAATGAAGTTCCCATACAAGAATGACATGTTACAGCGTAGGCCGCTAAGTATTCATAGCAGAAATATGAAAGCAATTTCATCCTCCTTACATGCCAGATTATGATTTCATTACGCGCGCGACTGTAAGACCCAAGTCTCATGATAAGAACACCGAATTTTTTGTCATAGACCAAAGACGAACCATCTCCGTATAGACATATGTATATTGTACTAGCTGCACGTGAGTGTCGAAAATTATCCTAAGTAAACATACTCTTATTAACAGACCTCTGTGCCAAATTTCATCAAGGAGCGTTCAACCGTTCTGACGTGATCGAGTAACAAACATCTCAAACATTCGTATTTATAATACAAAATTACGTAAAGATTATAAATTATATTTATAGTATTAAAACATATATTGTACTAGCTTCTGTCCGCGACTTCGTCCGCGTGGAATAGTTACTTTAACCTCGATTTTGAAACTCTCAGCCCGATCGGTTTAAAATTGACAAAGTTTAATACAAACTTTCATCCCTTTCGACCAAATTGGATTACCATAAAAACGGTTCTAGTGAGTTAATCTTAAAAGATAGACATATACTGTCGCGGACATTTTTTTTAGATCATTTTAAGAGGAATAATTATTTCCTACATATGTTTTTGGTATCTTGAACCGTTTTCGCAGCGCACGCAACGGAAGCCCTCAAAGATGAATAATTTTCCCCGTTTTTTCCACATTTTCCATTTTTTCTTCGCTCCTATTACTCGCAACGTGATGTTATATAGCCTAAAGCCTTCCTCGTGGAAATGGTCTATTCAACCCAAAACGAATTTTTCAATTCGAACCAGTGGTTCCTTAGATTAGCGCGTTCAAACAAACAAACAAACTCTTCAGCTTTATAATATTAGTAATATAGATAAGTTGAAGTGTCCTCTGGTGGCAAGAAGCCACAGATAAAAGAAAACGAAACAGCAGGAGATTCCAGTTCAGACAGATGTCACAAAATACAGATACTTTACGTAAATGAAATAGGCCAAAATGAAATGAAATAGGGTAAAGAGATAAAAAAATTGAGCAAATACTTAAAATAGAGATAACACGATTATGGAACACACCTACAGAAATCATACCGTTAGTAACACGAGCGACAAGAACAATAGTAAAGAGCAATACACACATCGATATTCTGATAAATTAGATGCAAGCATAAACGTACACGTCATACAGAAACAAGTATCAATTATTACAGCTACCATCTTAAGCAAAGTAATGGGGGATACAGCATTTATAACCTGTTAGCAGGGGATCCGAACCTTTTATGCCCTGAGGGTATCAGAGCGGGAGCAAGCAAAAGTCATCGGGTGCGAACCCGAGTAGAAAACCTTTTTTAAAAGCATAATACTGTGCTGCAATGAATGAATGACTATTATAATTTTTAACTATTTATTTTGACTACTTTAAATTTTATATTTTAATTTGGATGAGTATAATTGTAATACAAATATTGTTTAAAAAATACAACCGGCGGTAAAAAAGTATAAAATAATGTTAATTTCCTAAGTCGGTGTTTTTGGTTGTTTCTTTGTATTTTGACTTCCGAAATTAAAATTATTTTATACTTTTAGTGATTTTTATTGCAAATTCGCCTGTATTTTTTATATAAAAAACGTGTTTATTTTTCATTTTTTAGTGGTGATAGACCCCACAGCAAAACGTAACCCATTACAGCGTACTCGGCGTGTTATACCTAAACTGGTGTAAATAATAAACAGACATGCGATTTCAGCAATCCCGGAAGATTTGATCTAATAAAGCGTTCCGTTTGCTATCTCCGAAGTTCTTCATCAGATCTTTACCAAACTAGAAATACTATGATATCCTATCGATAAGTGAATATGAGAACATCATCAATGTAGTCGAAGCTAATCAATTACGCATTATAAGGGATAACTCAAATACTAGTCGTCAGATCTCACTCAAATTATAATAAACGGGACCATATTATAAACACCAGCTTTCGAATAAAATCATCAAAATCGGCATACCCAGTAAAAAGTTATGCGGTAAAACACAAAAAAACAGTCGACGGGAGAACCTCCTACTTTTTTTGAAGTCGGTTAGTTAAAAAAATGAATATAATTACCTAATTTAATATGTATTTGTATGCCTTTGTGTACGGCAAGCATGACGACCTGTTTATAATTTTTTTTTATAACTTGCATGGTGATTTTTTGTATGTATACCTATATACATATTCATAAATATATATCTAGCATTGTTTGAACAAATAAAATTATCGTAAATCTGACGTCAATTGATGTCTTGGTATTATGAAATGGAGACGATATTTCCTGTGTGATTTCGGGTCGTAGTAAATCAATACCACGTTCACGGGAGAATCGGAGGTTAAGTTATCCTGGTCGATGTCTGTCCATGGATAGGACACAAGTTAGGCTGCTTATAGATCTTTGATATTCGTTACGAGCAGATAGAAAGTCTGAGAACTAGTCATACTAAGGGCGTGTTAGTAGTTACTCGGTTCGGTTTGGTAAAGCGCCTGCCTTCCTGACCTCAAACTCAGTTTGTAAGTAGCCAATTGGAAAGCAGAAGGTGGGCAGGAAGGCTGTCACTTTATGTAAAATATTGGTACTTAGCTGCATCCAAACATGGTTCGAAATAGCCTCTTTCCAACCATGTTTGGTGGTAGACCTATAAAGTAAACCTCACGCCCCAGCCACCGTAGCAGAAGAAGACGGCCCGGGCGTCGGGATTCACAAGGCGATTTCCGGCCACCGCAGTCGCGGGCCTGAGGACGGCGAGATTAGGGTGACTCGCCTTGTGTTCACGCGCGCCTCAAGGACGCCAGGGGCCAGTTTCTGCCAGGGTTTGCGGAATTTGTTCCAATGAGTTACCGCGGCCCTGGAACGCAAAGAGCATTTGGAGGAATACGGAAGGATGGAGGAGCGCAAGAGAGTGTCAGTAAGAGTCTGACACTCCGTTGCGCTCCGTTCATAGTGGAAAAAGACATTTGATGATTTCTCATCCTTGAAAAAAAAGGCCTATAAAGCTTTGGCAATGCATCGGGATACTTATTGCATAATTGAAATGCGACTGATTGCATAGGTTCCCGAGTTTATCATTTGAATTGGCCACACTAGGCATGGATTGTGTGCAACGTTAAAGGAAATGTTCAAAGTTTACAATAATGTTGAGTGACAAAAAAAAAACGGCGTTGCAATCCCATACATTCTGAACTTTTTAGTGCATTTTTGCCTCCCTTATGACCATGCAAATCGTTATGAGTGTTTGTAATTAAAAGGAATATTGTAGCTGTATCTAGGTTTGTTCTGATATACCTACTAAAATTAATTCAAACGTTTGAACATTGTGCGAGTACTGTCGTGTTAAACATAAAATGTCTAATAAATCACTTGGCAACACTTTAGAAGTGGGAATGGGGTCTTAATGGCCACAACATTAATAGATGTGGATAACCTTAATCAAACTGAAACTATTCCGGGTAGGATTACAATTACGGTTGTGGGGCGCTCGGCTGGACGGAAAGATGATACGAGTGATAGATTGACCATTTTGGGGGTTGAAGCGCGGGTCAAGTGAGGAAAACTTTAGCTAAGTTCCGACTCAAAGGCCAGGCCAGGCCTGTTACGCATAGTACCTATGAGTAACAAGAAAAGTATTGTGTGTTAGTAGGTGTTCTTTTTCACGTACGTTAAGTTGACATTTAAATTTACAATTTTAGTCAGCGTTAATGTTTTACTTTGTAACATTTGATAAGATGTAGATCAAAATTTACGACCAAAATTAAAGTGTTTCTCATACGTACTTCGTTGGTTGTATACACGAGGCTTTTCCACTCCTGAAATATTATTTTAACTTTCTGTAATGCCTTGTAAATGCAATATGTTACGGTGTACACTGCAAATACCTGAGCACTGATATCGTCATACAGCGATCGTCATCCGATTGCCAAGCGAATAGAGTATGAGATTATCTTGTTAGAATCTTTTGATGTGGCTCCACGTAAATCCTCGATGTAGGTCGGTGGTAATAGAGGTCGTCAGCTAATGCTATGTTTACGCCCTTTTGCTTACAGGAAAACCAAAGTTCCTACAAATTACCTATAAAAGGTATATCGATACCGCTGAAACTTCTACGAAAGCAACATATTTGCCGCTACTTCATCATCAGTCAAACTTGATCTTTAGTTTTGCGAAGATTAACAGTCGATGACACACCTATTTCCTTCTTAACGTAATATAAATCAATTATTAGCAGGACAAAAGTTTACGTAGGCGCTACCGACAGATGCTACAAATTATTCTGTAACTTTCATCTCACATACCTACATTATGTACATATACGTACAAACAAGGAGCCCAGAATGTTATTGTGCGGAGTGACGTATCTCAACGTCAGAAATGTGGTTTGCACACACATGTGAGACCTAACAAGTGGGTTTCAAGTCGAACCAAACGTCCTCACGGCGGATTAAAATCTCTGTAAATATTGCCAGTGACGTCCGTGTCGGCACACGGTCGTACAATGGAGTATCAATTGAACTGGACTCGAGGATCGTGTACCGAGAGAATTTATAAAATCTGGATCAGACAAGCTATGCTCCCATCGCGTGTTGTGGTTGTTAAAAACTTTCTAAATATTTGTTTTGTAAACGGAATGTCGGAATATTTTAGTGGAGCGTACAAGTTAATCCCGCGCCATTTCAGCGCATCATTTGATTTAGTAATTCGTCCGGATCCGAGCACCGGGACAATAAGCATCTGCGCTTGACGTCACGTGAAAATAAAGCGATGCGTGCGCTTTATTGTCCGGAACGTCAGCTAGGTACTAGTGGAAGATAGGACAAATTTTATTTCGCTGTAAACACGTATTATGTAACTTTGCTTCATGTAATGTACTCTTAATGCTATATCTTGGAGTTTACTGGTTATAAAATGGAGTTGATGTTTGACTTTTATACCATTGGTTTCAATTACAGAGCTCTCTTGCACTGTTGCTGTATTGTATCATGAAGTTCAAACATGGCAGACATTTGTTCAATAAAAAGTGAGGTACTCTTGATAGGAATTCACTGAAATAGCCTAAGTATACTGAGTTCACTGAGATAAAGTAAATCATAAGTCTCAACGAATGAAGATAGAAGTGCTTAACTAAGCTGCAGAAAGTTAAATATTCAAATAGGTAGGACTAAAGATAAGCCGTAATCTGCATGATCAAGACTGAAAGGTCAGATACTGTTCATAATTACATAATGTCAAGATCTTGTCGCTTGAAAGTGAGTTATCTGACTTGACGGGAAGGAAGCCGGTGGTCAAACATTTAGGAGTTTGACGTTCAACGTCAGAGAAGTAGAAAGTTTGTAATTGAAAGCTTAAGTATCTAAGAGCTTTATGAAGATTAGTCATGATTTAAACTGTAACGAACGTTTAAACTTAGGACCAATAAAATACTATTTAAAAATACTATTATAGCAAAGCCGTATGTATTCATCCATAGATAATTTCGAAAGTCGCCACTTTCAAAGCCCTTGCCGAACACTTCGAGTTTCTCTTTTATATAATTCTTATTTCCTCGAGAGCGACATGCAAATTGCCTGTTCCTCATTATAATATTTTTTTTTCTCGTTAAATGAAAGGCGTAGGAACACATTTTTAGGCCCATTGTTGGAAGATAAAATAGGAAAAAAATAAAAGATCGATATGATGCAAACGGATGAGAATGAATTTGTTTCTTGCATGGGAAGCTAGTCAGCTGACATACCGATACATATACCTATATCCGTAAATAGGCTATGTATCTTAAAGATTGTTGTCCTATGGCACCCGGACGTGTTAGAAAAGAAAAATAGTTCGTCATGAGAGCGTTCGGTTTATCTGGGACAGCTGAAGTAAGGATGGGATAGGATAAAGGTTTTGTCGGAAAATGTGAATACCAAAACTGACAGGCTTTTAATCAATCATGTTCGGTTGTTACGACATACTCGTTAAATAGATGAGCAACATTTTTGATTAGGTATGCCTACGTATATATACATACCTATGTATCTATCTCTAGGCTGACTTTGGCAATCTTTCAGGGGTGAATGTACTTATGAAATGTGAATATAAATCAGTTATTCAATACACTTATGTTGTTCTTTTTTTAATGGATAGGCTCGCATTTAATCATTATCTCACTTGATGGTGAGCTATGTTGTGAACGACGATGGGCGGTTGCCTATAAGTAACCTAGTTAACACTTGACTTAAAGATAGGTATATATAGACAGGTTGTAGTTATCAGGAAACAAGGACTCCGGCAGGCAGTGGCGTGCAGTGGTTCGAGTTAGGGTAAGCCAGAGAAAACGTCCAAATAAATTTTAAAAAATAACCACATTATTCAGGGTTGATTTTTAATGAAATGAGTTTTTTTTTGTTTTTTTTTTTAAATAGCCTATTAAAAAAAACAAAAAAACATAATTATCACCAAATTTCAACCCTGAATAATGTGGTGTTTTTTTTTGGACATTTTCTCTGGCCTACCCTAACTCGAACCACTGCACGCCACTGCCGGCAGGGAATTCCACTATATGCTCAGTGAATGTATTCCCAGAACATTTTGTGCGTATAGGTGACGTCCACCATGCACCGGTGGTGGATTGCCCTAGACCATAACGTTATAGAATCGCAAACATGTTTCTGTGCAAAAGTAAAAAATATATACATATTATGTTCGTGTGAACTGCAACCCCGTTTTGCTGTGTGGAAAATTATCAATTGACTTCTTCCGTTGTGGGCCAAAGGGAGTGTCAGACTCTTACTGACTAAAGCCCACCCGTGTCCATCCAAATGCCCTTTGCTTTCCGCAACATTTCCACCCCCTGAAGGTAAGCAAAAAATGGAAGGTAGCCATACTTTTATACTTTTCTATTTTTATTCAAAAAACGTCACTCAGGTCATATGCCCCTTAAGATTAATGTATCTGCCCAGAGACACATGTACGTGCAAGCCGTATATTTTGGGAATAGAGTTATCGAGAATATTCCTCTCGCATCACTGGCCTATGCTCAGGGGACGTGTCAATTAACCGATTCACCTGAAGTAATAGGCCAGTAATTCGTACGTGCTCGAAGAGTTTAGTTTCCATCACCAGTTTCTGATGAAGTAGGTAGGTACCTTACGTTCATCTAGAGATATTATACCGACGATTGATATTTACTGATAAATGATCGTTATTATAAAACACTATTTTTGCTCTTTCCAAGTCCTACTTTTCTACGTCATTTCTGTTAGTAGTTATTTGTTTTTAGTTTTATTCGAACTGCTTTAATTATTTAATCTATACTAATATTATAAAGCTGAAGAGTTTGTTTGTTTGTTTGTTTGTTTGTTTGTTTGTTTGTTTGAACGCGCTAATCTCAGGAACTACTGGTCCGATTTGAAAAAATCTTTCAGTGTTAGATAGCCCATTTATCGAGGAAGGCTTTAGGCTATATCATCACGCTTAAGCCAATAGGAGCGGAGCAGCGATAAAGAATGTTTTAAAATCGGGGATTCCACGGGGACGAAGTCGCAGGCAGCAGCTAGTTAATTTATAATGTGTTGATCTCTCCATACGGAGAGATCAACACATTATAAATTAATTGCTGCTCTTTACATCATCAAAAACTTCCAGTTCCTTAGCGCCATTTATTATATTATTTAATATCTACTACCTTAATAGATCTTCACTGTCATTTATATTGTAAAACCGTCGTTAAAAGAGCATTCCTAAGTCTTCTTTAATCTTAATAGTGATGTGATAAGCCATGTATAGCCAATAATCCAATGACTAATTTCAAAATTCGTGCATGAAAAAAAAAATCGGCTTCCAGGTGACTACAGATTAAAAATTACTACGTTACTCGGCTTTATTTATATATTTTTTGGTCCTTACGGGAGAGATTTATTTTGGTCGATCAAAATATTTTAAAATAAGTACTTACTTTTTTGGTGATATTCTTGTTTCCACAGGAAAAAAAAAATCAGAAGCAATGACCTCCTTTATCTTGTCTTATCGATCAGATTCATGTTTATAAACCGCTGAAGACGACGTTTGATTGATCATCGTATCTGTCATAGTATGTCAGATCGTTTTCTCTAACAATTTGTAAATCGGGTCAAATTTTATTGGCTAGGGAAACTCCCTCGATGTGACGGGTTAGGTACTAATGACAACAATATGGAATTTGAAATTTCAAAAATCAACGAGGGTTAAAAGGGATATTTTTGAAATGTTTGCTACATCTAAAGTATGCACTGCGTTTTTTTTTTTGTTGAAAATCTTCAATAATGATAATATGAACTATATTTTTCGATGTCATCCATGGTACGAAAAGCTTGGTATAAACTGCTTACTTTGGATATTATCTACAAGTTATTACGGTAACCATTTATTACCAACATACTTATCCTCGGCTTCGCTGTTATTTTAAGATTTTCAACTTTTTAATTCAAAGATAGATTGTTTTGCAAGCTTATAAAAATTCAAATCCCTCATGCCATGGTTTTGACTTTGAGAATGTATCATTTTTTTTAAAATTTGAAAACCGATATTTAATTTGCTTTTCAAAATGTACTAATATGTTTGGATGTGAATATACAGTGTAATGAATAACAACGTTTTTTTTTATTTATTTAAATATCTTTTTTCTTATAAAGATACTTTTCTGAGTAAAAAAAAAAAATATCTTTCTTCTCTACAATCTCTGGTATAAATGGTTAGCGCCGGCGCTGGGTTAGTTTTGAACCATGTTCTTCAAATAAGCTTTATATAATTTGTATTAGCTAGTATCCATCGTAGCTAGTATTTCGTCAAGATATTCTTTCCTATTTTTCCTGGTCTTTGTCGCAGGCGGCTATATTTAGGGCAAATGTGGTTTCAAGTGGTGCTTTGGCACCGTTTGTAAGCCAGCTTTATCCGCCGGGGATTTTCAGAGTATCATTCAGCTGACTATTTGAATTTTTAATTCCGCGCTTTAATGGTTGATTTCTTCTCTTTTCCTCGTTTTACTGATAGATTTAACTCTGAAATAGTTTTAAATTGTTTTATGTAATTATGGTCTATATAACAGGGATGATTCCTAAGTAAAACAAATATGATCCCAAAATATCGGACACACAGTTTTTCTTTATCAAATCAATAATAATTGGCGAAAATAAAACACATCAAAGATCAGGATTGGGGGCTTGTGACGTCACTTTTAGGTAAAAACTGTACTAGGGCGTGACGTCGCGCGAAATTTCAACGCACTGCATCGTCTTCAGTTTTTGTTTACGCGACAAAAGAAGCAATTAGTGTCCAATATTTTTGGCAAACTGACAAACGGACTACATAGATTTTATTAGGAGTCTACTCTATATTATTTGCTTATAAAAAATATGTCATTGTTCAAGATTCAAAACATTCATTTCAAATAAACCAATTTACGGGTACTTTTTAATTGTCAAGATCAGTCAGTCAAAAGCATGAAGCTCCCCACGGTCACTCTTAAATATTTGTATGTATCAAAAAAATCCTGGTAACATATCCTTGTGTTTACACCGTACACTATTTGTCTCTACATACCCAAGCCTCGGGGAAAAACCTAGTAAATAATAAATATTTCTAAAATTACCTATTTTATTTATTAATTCCAGCACTGTATTGGATTTTTTTGGGCAGCTGCCCATTAATGCAAGAAGTCCAAAAATCTCACTGCTTTTAAACTATTTGAGAACAAAGAATTTTCTGACTTGTTTGCAGGTGCAGTGTGTTGCGATGAAGAGTACCGCCTGATTCGTCATCTGATGACGAGATACGACGCCTCTGTGAGGCCCGTAGAGAACTCGTCACAACCCCTTCTCGTCACCTTCGGAGTGTCGCTGCATCATATCATCGACGTGGTTCGTATACTTTTTACCATTTTATTAAATCTATGTTGTTTAAATTTGTGACCACCTCAAAATAAGGCTACTTTTGAGGAGGTATTTTGTGGTGATATCATTGACAAAAGTCTAGATATTGGAACACTATTCGACTGTAAAAAAATGTAGCTTATGGGCAACATTGAACTAGTGTAGGTTGCCATGTGTTATTTTAATTTACTTACCTGTACTGTATGTAATAATTTTTGAAAGTCTTTGCGCGATTATCTCTTTGGGATCCTCTTAATGAAAAATAAATATGAGTACACACCTACTGAATAAAAATACATTCGCTCATTTGCTACAAGCTCGACATATCTCAAAATTGATGTTTTTTAGTTTTTACAGATAGTGAAAAAGTAGAAGAAGAAAATATTGCGATCTGTTTACTGTAAAAACGTAATTTCTCGTAGAATATCTGCTCTCTCTGTCTCTCTTACTATAGAGCTTAGACTAATTACGGTTTTACAGTAAACGAAGCGCAATTTTGTAAACTCAACTATATTATTAACTAAAAAAAACAATTTTGTGATATGTCGGACTTGTAGCAAATGAGAGATATAAGCAAAAACGAGAATGTACGTATGATGTCAATAAATCTTTTGAACGAAATTCGACGCATTATTCAATACCCATTCCTTTGTGTGTAAAGAAAGAATGAAATCCATTATTGTGTACCTATACTGATATTTACATGTAGACAGAAACATTAATGTACGAAATATGTTGCATCATGGTGTTAATTATTGTTAACAGAGTGTTGCTGTCAAACTTTATTTTTGTTCATGAAACCATTTTGCAGACTGTCATAATATCGTCAGCATCGATGCTGAAGCTAATATGTACCTACCGAATTATTGAAAACTCTCTAAGTTTATAAGAAATCGCGTGAGATGTTAAACTTTTCCATATGACATGGATATTTTGTAAATGATCACTTTTGAATGGGATTTATTGTATTAGAAATTACCATTTTACAATATATGGATATCTAATAATCTAGAATAATTGATTAGAAGCTTGCAAAGTTTACAATAATCCAGTGACATATAACTATATGACTTTTAGCGTCCTTTAAGCTACACATTGTTAGAAAAGCGGCATATCTAATCTTGACTGAGATTAGAAAACTAAAATGAAAATATTCTTCAAAAAGTTATCCTGTATGCTCCGCTCATACCTACCGCAGCGTTTAAACTCCGCCCGTCTCTGAGAAAATTAAAACTGTCTTAGGAACTTTTCAACTAATTAAATCAAGAAAAATATAGGGCCATGAATTGTGACGTTGTCTTTTCACAAGGAAGAAGTTCGTAATTGTCTTTCAGAAAATATTTTTGGTGGGAACTATCATTAAGTGCAAACCAGAGTGCTCTAAGTACTTTGTAAACATTTGTTTAATGGTAATAATATCGTAACGCCACTTATATTTGACGAGCTGGTAAATAGGTAAGGCCAGTCAGTTATATAGTCGATTGCCAGTTTCTCGAACGAAAATAATTGTGACACAATTGTCAAACGCGCGATATCTAGCTGGTGGTATGATTTACTTTTAAAAGCCAATCGTATCGCTTGAATTGGGTTTTACAGATGATTTTTTAGGATGCCACAAACGTTCTAAATAAGTTGTGAAACTGGATCAGGAGAGTACATACATACCCAGTAGTTTAAACAGAAAAATATTCCGTTTATTCCGAGGTTAGACAAGTTTATGTTCGAAGCAGAATTCAGTAAAATCTCGGCACAGCCCGATATTGTGGCCGTTTGTATATCTTGTATCTCAAAGCTCTCCTGTGTACATTTATAATTTCTCAGAAAATAAACTTAAGAAGTGCGAACGCTTTTGAATGGCTCTATTTCTGAAATTATCTTGGATTACAAGAATTTATCTTATCAAGTGTGGTTGGGTTTTGCTTAAACTTGACTGTAGGAAAAAAAAGCTATGCTAATAAGATAAAAACACTTTTTACGAAATGAAAGAAAAACAGGGGTACATTAGATACTTATCTATCGGTGAGGAGAGGAGGTCGACGAGGTACATTAGACTTATCAGGCCAGATGTGAGTTCCGACGAGATATCAATCGTTGATTGTGGAATTCGACAGTAGACACGACTCTGTTCGGGCTGTTTTTTAAAATGATTGGTGAAGTTAAAGGCATACTACGACTTAACTTGTGAAAAAAATCTCAACACGTAAGGTAACACGTAAGGTTAAAGTTTCGATTAAAACAGATTTACCGATAAAAAGCTTCGTTGTGGCAGTTTATATTCGCACACCTAGATCTAGACAGACTTCTTTATTTCAATACCTACCGACTAATAAAACAGATTTAATTAATTCCTTTCCCACTGTTGTAATTTGGTTGTAATTTCTTTCCCACTCAATATATTTTGTATTTTATTTATTTGTTGTACACCTACCACCGTGTTGTCTTTTATAACCCAAAGGTTGACTGGTAGAGAATGCCTTGTTGCATTAAGTCCACCCATGTACCACTCTTGTATGTACATAAAGTTTAAATAAATAAATTTAAAAATATATCCACTACTCGACGCTAGATGGCAAAATTCACTAATACGGGTTCAATTCAAAATATCTTTCTTCTAGCAGCATTAAAGCATAAATCTATATAGAAAACTCTACAGTGCACAGGACATACAGTCCGTTTTTCACCTTTTCTGAAAACGGTGCTTTTTTATCTAAATCTGTTTAGATCTAAGTTTTATATCCAAATTTGGTTTCTATAACTACAGTGCACACATGGTATTAAGGTAAATACCATGTGTGCACTGTAGTTATAGACTGTACTGTACTGAAGTACCTTAAGTGTCTCAAGAAATTAATATAAAAAAAAACATAGTGTAACAGCTAAGGAACCAAGTAACTTTGTCTTAAAACTTACCTCTTGATTTAAATTATAAAATCCTGATAGTAAAGAAAATAAGTAAGTTATACCTACCTACTTAGTAGAAGTGGGGAGTGAATCAGTGTGTCTTCTCCATTCTCTTTAGATAATCAATCAATCTTGGTCCAACAGATAGGATGTGACATTTTTGCTTTCAATTGCGTAGACACTGTTTTTGTTCTCACTTAGTTTTTCTTGGAACGACTAACTCCATTCTTATTTAATTTAATTTGGTCTTAGGAGTCTATTCGTGAACATTTCTTTCTAGGTTAGGTAAATAAAAAGCGAATTGCTTGTATGTATGAACTAATTCTTTCTAATGGGTATAATTGGAAAGGCCTATGTCCAGCAGTGGACTGCAACAGGCTGTTGATGATGGTGTATAATTAATAATAAGTGTGATTTCTGGTCATTTTCATAGTTTTTTTTTAGGGTTTCGTACCCGAAAGTTTCATTTATTCAACTTTCACACACTTTCTTTACAAGATGAGCTCAATACAAAGAACCAATGGTACACTGGGACAGTGGGATAGACTGCGTAGACTTAGTAAAGTCTACGCAGTCTATCCCACTGTTTGAAAGTGGATTGTACTCACCTTATGAACTTTCATAGGTAGACACTTGCAATTTTCACAGAGACTGTGTTTCTATTGCAGCTATAACAACAAACAATAAAGTTAAACCAAAAGGGTGGCCCCATATACTAGAAACGTGATTTTTTCGGTGGATGATGCGGAACCCGTCCTGTGCGAGTGAGACTAGCACTTCGCTGGTTATTTCATAAATTAATTCTAGGTCTTAATTCTAGGTCGTAATTCTTCATTTAAAAATTACGTCATGACAATGATTAAACTCTGGGATTTTTCTTGGTAACTTTACTGGGATAGTTCATAACGTAATTATAATTAATTCTTGGAGGTTCTCGGAATATAGCTATCTATTTATCATGTAAATACGACACATCTATGACAGTCGTTGAGGGTAGTCAGAACACACGAACTCTGACACTAGTTTTGCTATAGCAGTGGCGTGCAGTGGTTCGAGTTAAGGTGAGTGAAAATGTCCAAATAAATTTAAAAAAATAACCACATTATTCAGGATTGATTTTTAATTAAATGAGTTTTTTCATTTTTTTAAATTGCCTATTAAAAAAAAAAACAAAAAAATAAGACACCAAATTTCAACCCTGAATAATGTGGTGTGTTTTTTTTGGACATTATTTTCTGGCCTACCCTAACTCGGACCACTGCACGCCACTGTGCTATAGGATAGTGTATTACTCAGTTATTATGTTGTGGACTTGTGGAAGTCAGATAGGAAGCCAGGCGACCTATTATGACGTCTTAAATCCATCATGATTTCTGTATCAGAGAGAGACGGAGTTACACAAGACGAATAGCACTATCTCTTTCCCTCACACGAATCATGATAGCATTGGCACTTCGTAATACAGCCACAGTTCATGTAAAATCCTGGTGTTTAGCTGCATACCGTTAGACTGAAAACTGACTTACAAAGTCGGGGAACGGCCAGGCAGATTGATTTACTTAAATGAGTTAAAAATAAAAAAAAAATACATTTTATTCAGTCTTGGCGATTCAATAAAATGTTCCATTTTACTTTTTACATTCCTTTGATTGTGTCGAAACTTGACAGTGAATAGACAAAGTTTTTCTTTCATTGGCCATGATGTTTTTGACCCATTTTCCTTGTCAAGTTGTCTTTGTTCTTGTCCTTAGCCCGTTTGTAATAGAATGTCGAAACTCATCGTTTATGTAGATACCATAAATCTGAATATTTCTGAAAACAATACTTGCTCTAGTATGTGTGTTGTTAATTTACGAGAAGGTATTTTACATGTATGTATGTTTTATCCAGTTAGGGTTTTGTTAGATTGTGTATAAGTTTGTAGGTACTTGTATCTCGAATAATGTATTGATATATCTAAACTATCTTAGTTCTTAAAGTTTAGATTAAAACACTTTGTTAAAACAAAACTTATACAATAAAATACAAAATATTTATTAGATCTATACCTACATTTATTTTTTTTAAACAACCCACATTTGTAAAAGTAGGCATTCAACTCACACTCCAGTTACATGATTATAGTAAACTTGCGTGAATAGATAATTATTATCTCGACGGGATAAAAGGGTCCTAAGCCCTAATCCTGGCTAAGGTCTATTTGTGTTTCATATTTTCCCATAGTATTTTGTTTTGCTATTGAGAAACCATCTAAACATGTACAATATTATTAGTTTAAATACAGAATAGCAACCAGAAATCATCTAGTTCAAAAAAACGTATTTACATTCATAAGTAAAAACAGTGGCAAGGAATTATGAGTAAATAGTCAACATGGCGATAGTAACTACATTAGGGGGAAACTCGGGAATTTCCGCGCGTTTTATTAAATTTCAAAGGCAAGTGAATTCGGGGCGAAGTCATTCGACGACCGTGCTTGCCTTAATACCCTACCGTAGGCTTATGACATAACATTGCGCTTGTGTTCGTCGGAAGGGTAGACAGAACAAGTGTGTACAAATACATTCTACATACAGTTATTTTGACAATAGGTGGGCGAGCCTATTGTGGGCCACTTATGACGATGTTTAACGGTTACTGTTGTCGGTCTGTGATCGTGGCTAAAGATGAGCAGTACGGATCGATCTGTGAGGTTAAGCAACGCTTGCTAAGGTTGGACTGTGGATGGGTAACATCGTAATATACCGAGTTTCGTCCGTGCCTCGGAAAGCACGCTAAGCCTAACGGCTTAGCGTGCTTTCCGAGGCACGGACGACCCGGCCCCCGGTCCCGGCTGTCATTTGTGGACTAAATAAGTGACCATTTGGACCACTCTGTCGCTTGCATGTCGCTAGGCACCTTTAAATCCTGCATGGCGCTGTTGGTGGGGCATATCCTACGATGGAGCACTGGCATTACTGTGTAGTATTGGATTAGTGTCAAAACTGGCATTATGTTGTTGTGTTGGATTAGTGTTAAAACTAATAATGCCCGCAACAGCCCAATACTTTAAGATTGAAACTAGTACATAAATAAAACGTAGAGACGCTGATAATACCGACATAGAATTAGCTATAAATTGTTTGTACTTCATAATAACACAATTAAGCGACACAGACAACTTCACTTCGTGATGTTAATTGAGAAATGTGGTATCTCTTGTTCAACTATTCCCAAGTTGTTGTTTATGGGAACATCACTTTGTCAATAGGGATGTTTCCTGAGTAAAAATTATATGATTATGTTTAGTCCGTCAGTTAGATTATAGAAAAATATTGGACACGTATTTTTTCCTTTATCAAATCTATAAAAACTGACGAAGATAAAAAGCATCAAAGATCAGGAGTGGGAGCGTGTGACGTCACGGCTCGCTAAAAATTGTAGCGAGTAGTGACGTCACACGAGTTTTCAACGCACTGTATCGTCTTCATTTTTTGTTTATGTGAAAAAAGAAAAAAATACGTGTCCAATATTTTTTGGAAATCTATCAGACGGACTAATTAGATTTTTTTAGTCAACTACCCTATTCAAGCAAGTAACTAAATTAGTTATTTTGGCTTCTTCACCTTCAAAAGTAGAATAAACAAATGAACACAAGTTGCGTTTCGTCAAGATCTTCAAACTCAGAGTACTACGAAGCACTTCTTTTTCGAAATAGGAAATAACCAAAACGTTTGAAACAACTCATTAGTGAAACATTCAGCCTTATTCATGAAAGTAGATTCAACTCAGACTTTTAAAGCCTGTTTAAGACATCACTAATACGAAAACTTACATTCGCAGCCCAGCTCATGTTCGTACCGCTTACATTTGCACGCAAACGTAAATTGTACAACAAATTATTAATAGAAATAATTCTCACGTTATGTGGGCTCTGTTCTGCTCTGAGTAAATGCTTCATTATATCTCTAACATGTCCTCATATAAAATAAGGGTGTCACATTCACCCCGCCATTATGTGACACGAAATATAATATCAGTTCTTCAGCTTTCGCCTACTTGTTGAGTCATGTACACATTGTACCACTCAAGAACATACTGATTTCTACAAAAATGTATTAGCTGTTACGTCCAATTTCTTGACATAGAAAATTAATACCAAATAATTGAGAGAAATTATCAAACGCGTATCAACAGTCAATCGTATTATTTGACTTTCATTAATTTCTAAGAGTTTGATATTTTTTCCAGACTAGTTAGTATATAGTTTTTTTTTGTAATAAAGTAGGTATTCGAACTATTTATGTTTCGTTAATCGTAATCAAAGTCTTATATCAACAATTACCGCCCTTTATCGAAAACAAATTATAATTAAACAATCTATCAAGAAACATCCTAAAGCCCATATACTTGTCAACTAATAATATCCCTCCCCACACCATGAAAGGAATCAGTTATTGTAAGACAGTTTTTCTGTTACGCAAAGTAACCGCAAGTTGCTGTTGATGTGGTGAAACCCTTAGTATGAAGCCCGGGGGCTTGAGACTGATTATGTATCAGAAACCCCTCGTAGGGTTGTATACTTATTTGATTTTGCAAAACATCGATAAGAACTTTGTTTATTTGTGTATGTTCGAAAGATATACAAATAACCAAAGTTCAAGGAATAAACATTTGAAGTTGTGTATTTTTAAAACTCTAGTTTTGCCTGAAAACCGCTCAAAATTTAGCATTAAAGTAGGTATTTTTTTAAATATTAAATAAATTCAGCAACCCACCATAGACTCTATGTAATCATGTATATACATTTAAGATTTTTTCTTATGTGCTCTGTATAAATACATTGTTCTCGGTTCTGTGACATTCAGAGCCCCAAGTAAGGTGAGGGCAAAAACAAAAGGTTTGTTTCGTTATTTTAATTTCCAACGAGGAATTTTCTTTCTTCGCATTTCAAACATAACAGCGCTTAAATCTGGTTTTAAATATAAAACAGGAGGGTTAAATTGTACTGAAAAGCTTATTCGAATTAATTTTCAGTGAAAACTTATGAATACGTCATGTAGAGATATCTAGCAATGAATAGTAAGTGAAAATGGTTTGAAAACTCTTTTCTTATTTGCATGTTTTATTATATCAAGTTTATATACTCGTATGTTCATATTGTGACAAGTTTATGGGGCGGGTTTCAGAGTTGAATAATTTGAAGTTCAAACGTGAAATATGTCAAACTTTGTCATTTAAGCAGGCTAAACTCCAAATACTCAAAGTCAGAAACCGGTTGTTCATTGAGAAATCGGGGTCTAATTTGGTATTTGTATTTAATTCCTCTACATTACCGAATCTTATTCAGACTTTAGACCTTCACCTCCGTTACGAATACGTCTCTAATTTGAGGGCACATCATCCTTCCCTTCAGGTAATTTAACTCGTATTCAAAAGATAAACTTTCCAAGAAGTAAATTCCATTTTACTGTGTTTCTATGTCAGATAACTGGCATATAGTACGAATAAGGAGATTACGAGGTTCCTCTAAAACCAGGATGTCTGTCGTAGTGTTTCTCTGACTTTTAGTAATGTCGATCATGTACTACGTAATGCAATTTCGGGATTGAATTACATCCATGTCTCCTCCACACAAGATTCATGATTTCGTTACAAACTGCTCAGCAAGAAACTTAGCTATCTGCATTATAAACTCTAGTTTGGTAACTTAAAGAGTGCATAGTTAACGGCTTATTTTGGCGTGTTTTCAGTTACTGAACCTGATCCTGAAAGTTATCATTCACTTGAAATTTTAATGTAATGCTGGTATTGCTTATAAAGTGTGGAGATGGGCTAAAAACTCTAATTCGATCGACATTTTCTCGATAGAAAAAAAAACGATGAATCTTGGAAATGTTCCGTGAAAGTCACGATTAATGATCGCAATTGTTTATTTTCTTACGAATACATAATACCGTTTAATAAAGGAACATGTGTTTGGGTATAATGTTTATTATAGAGACATTTGGCGTTATCGAACATTATTGGAATTACATGCGACTTGGCACTGTGGCCAATTCATACATTAGTGGTTGGTCGGTGGTCAGACTTACTTGAGCGTCAAATATTGGAGAATCAAACTCTAAGATTTGTCCAACTTGAATCTTAGATATGGGTTATTTAACCATTGGCAGTTGGAGTATTCTGGTGGGCATTGAAAACAATATAAAACCATATTTTTAACTTTGAAACTTCCGCGATTCCGCTTTGTCTTGCGGTACGGTTTATTCATCGGCTTCAATATAATATCCATCAAGGTCGGATAACGGCTTACGTGCATTTTCCTGATGGAAGCTCTTTATGTTTTTGTTTTCAGACCATTGAACCGGTTAATCTTTGCTTCCTAGTGAATTATGAAAAAAGGTATACTTCAAAGATTCTGCTTTAAGTGAAAGCAAATTAATTTTGGTCTTAGGTTCCGTAGGTATATAATGTTTACGAAATTCTAGTTACAACTTGTTGTAAGTTTGACTTCGCTACAAAATGAACTCTGGCTTACAGGCTTAGAGCAATTTAACTGTCTGTAATCTTAAACGTACACACCAAGAGTTGGTACAACTTTTTATCAATTAGTCGGATTGGTATATCGATTTTGGGTTTAAATCAAGCAAAGTTGGTAGGTTGTACCAATTGTTTTTTTCTATAAAATATTTGTGATTTCAAAGTTTATCTGTTTGTTACTTTAAGTATTCCTCTGCCTACACGTGGCAATAAAGGCGTGCGATAAATTATAATTCGTTGAATGATTCGTTCATGAGCTATAAGAAAAGTGCCAGTTAATTACAGATTGAGATTGATTTTTCAACCAATGAAAATATTGGTAGTGAAGTAGTGGTGTATTAGTGGTATCAATCAGTATAATAAAACTCAAGACTCAGGAGGAGCTTGTGGCTAAATTATAACAGACGCACTTCGAGGGTCGATCTTCGAGATTAAGCAACGCCTTGCCGAGGTAGGCGATGGGTCTTAATATAACGAGACTTCTCCATGCTTCGGAAAGCAGGTTAAGCCGTTGGTCCCAGCTGTCATTTCGAGATCTTTGGCAGTCGTTACGGATTGTCAGAAGCCAGAAAATCTGACACCTTTATTCTTGTTTGTTCTTACCAAGAAGTAACGTATTCCCCAGTTAATGGGTTGTAGAGGTCTGGTAGGCAGCCGCTTCACGTAAAATACTGGTATTTAGCTGAATCCGGCTTAACTGGGAGCCGACCCCAATATATATATATAATAGTTGGGAAAAAGGCTAGGCAGATGATGAATCAATATAATAAAACTCTTCTGTTACTGAGCGACTAACAGACAACGCACGGCCGAAACTTCTGTTCGTAGAATGCTGAAATTTGGTATGTAGGTTCCTTGAGGAGTGTGGGGGAGCACTAAGAGGATTTCCCGAAATTCCTACGCTTACTGAAAAAAACGGGATATGTGCGCATAAGGTTGCGGTCTAAAGCTACTTTCATATAAGTTCCAATGTGTTTGGGAGTGTCATGCTTACTTAAAAGTTTATCTGATGGTGTCGTATGTTTTCCATTCATCATTGGCTCCGTTAGCTGGGACTGATAATCTCTCAACTGCCACGTTTTATTTGAATTACTTACTTTGAATTGTTCTTTTTACTCCGGATGCTTGTATCATACACGTATTTCTACGTTGAACAAGTCTGTGAATATGTGGCCACAGACGCGTTTGTTAGAATATTATATGTAGGGTGTCATTGTTTTAATTAAATAGTGTAATGTAATTCTATAGTTACGATTAAATATAAGCATTTTACATATATTGGAATATGTTAAAGGCATGCCTTGATTTTTAAGACATTATTTTAAAATATAGAAGGTAATTCAATTGACATACTATGATCGCCGAGTAGTGGGGTTATTCCTATTTAAATGGTTGCCGCACTGTAGCTCGCCCCTTTTTTCTCGGCGAACACGGGACAGTACAGACCTCACCATTCTGCTGCAAACTCGAGATAAGTATAAATTATGGTTGTTTGTATGTACTAGAATTATGTACCTTAAATAATGTACGTTACATATTATTTTCTGTGAATATATTTATGTGTGGTGTGAATTGGTACCTAAATGGTTATTTTATTAAAGATCCTATCAGAAATATGTCTTGTTTAATATTTGAAATGATTACAGTTTAATTATATCCAAAATAATGTTTGTTTGTTTTGTAAATATGAATACCCTTATCTTAATACTTAAATGAGTATACATCTATAATACAGGAGTATGACATATATATACAAAAATATATATACATACATATATATACACATAAACACATCAAAAGTATCTAGGGATCAACATATATTTTTGCAATAACTTTTCTCCTGATTGATATTAATTAAAATTTTCTTTAAGGATTCATCAAATAAAGTGTTTTCGTTTGTCACAGTAACGATAAACCAAGTCACCTTTGCATTAATAAAGAAATTTGCCATTTTCCTAATAAAGGGATTTTTGACATTTGAACCACTAACATTAAAGTTCGAAAAAAAGACTGAAATAACAGTTTTCTTTAAAATTTTATTGGTTAACTTAAACAATTAATAATCCGTGTTTCTACCGCGAACACTAACAACACAAGAACATCGGTTTGGCATACTCAAAATGAGTTCATCCAAATCACGCTGTGGAATGGCCGCCCATGTTCGTTGCAACAACAAAAAAAGGTCTTCTTGCGACTGGATACCCTCCATATTCGGCAGAGCTCTTCGCTTACCTTGGCTGAGCGCCATGGAGGACGGTATCGCTGCACCACACGGAGACAAGACCGATACATTCAAATCTTAACTCGAAGAGCTCCAACAATAACCGCCATGATGTTAGCCGTGAGGCTTCATCACTCTTCAGGGAACTTAATTAGCGACCAAACAGTCAGAAACCGCTTGCATGAAGTGAACCTTCATTCCCGAAGACCGCTACGGGTACCACCTATAGCAATGCACAATCGTAGGATTCGATATCAATGGGCTCTTGAACACAGAAATTGGGCAGAAGAACAATGGCGTTTCGTGTGCTTTTCTGATGAGTCTCGTTTTGGTATGAGACCGGATACAAGACGTATACGACACTGGAGAACCCCTGGACGCCAACAGCGATTAAAATCCTGCCAGGAAGTCCATCCTTATAGTGGTGGAACCATCATAGTATGGGCGGGTATTTGGATCGGCGGAAGAACTGAGTTGATTTGGATCAGAGGCAACCTCAACGCTCAAATTTATGCTGAGACGATTGTATCAGACGTCATCGTTCCTCTACAAGTGCAAATCGGTCCCTTATTTCAGTTAATGCATGATAATGCACGACCGCACACCGCAAGAGTTGTAAGACAGACTCTCGCCGCAGCTAACATCAATGTCCTGCCCTGGCCTGCTCAGTCGCCAGACTTGAACCCGATTGAGCATGCATGGGATATGCTACAGAGAAGAGCTCTGCCGAATATGGAGGGTATCCAGTCGCAAGAAGACCTTTTTTTGTTGTTGCAACGAACATGGGCGGCCATTCCACAGCGTGATTTGGATGAACTCATTTTGAGTATGCCAAACCGATGTTCTTGTGTTGTTAGTGTTCGCGGTAGAAACACGGATTATTAATTGTTTAAGTTACCCAATAAAATTTTAAAGAAAACTGTTATTTCAGTCTTTTTTTCGAACTTTAATGTTAGTGGTTCAAATGTCAAAAATCCCTTTATTAGGAAAATGGCAAATTTCTTTATTAATGCAAAGGTGACTTGGTTTATCGTTACTGTGACAAACGAAAACACTTTATTTGATGAATCCTTAAAGAAAATTTTAATTAATATCAATCAGGAGGAAAGTTATTGCAAAAATATATGTTGATCCCTAGATACTTTTGATGTGTTTATATATACTCATTTCTCACGTGTGTGTCGTTGTCATATATAAGAATAATTTGAATTAGAACAATGTATCCACAACTTTGTAACAGTAACAATTTATTGATTTAAATTTGTCTGTCCAGTTACCTGCACGTTGTTCTCCATAGAGATCTACGCTTTGGAATGTGCAGATGGCTTCATCTGACCGACCGTTCTTGACAATTCTAAAGTACCTGTAAATATTTTAATTGAAATAAATGCTTTGATTTTGACTTTGAGTTCCGTCAATCGTTAGCGATTTTCCTAACGAGAATATAGGATTCATACCGCTCGCGTTGTTACGTGAACTTTGTTCGAAATTCCTCGAGTTAGAGACTCGCCGTTTTTCAGTCAAAATAATGAATGCGTGGCATACCTAACTCTACGTTGGGCATTGAACATTCGAACAGTGTTGGATGATTTAAATGGATATTTCATATTTAATTCGAGATTTTTAAAAAACGAGAGTTAATTTAATTTATGTAACCACAAATAAATAAACTTTATAACTACAAAATAGCATAAAAAAACTCGTCCGCATCGGTATCGACTGGAAGTGAAATCAAAAGACTGGCGACATTGCCACGTTGTATAGCAATGTTTATCCTCTTTCCGAAGTAAAAGCCAGTCCTTGGGTCATGCGAAGTGTCAACTGGTGACAGAGTTAGTTTCAATGTGGTTTCAATGTAAAAAGGATTGTAGTAAAAAGTATGAAATAACTTTAATCTTGGAAGTCGGTGTTTTTGGTTGCTTCTCTGTTTTTTAACACAGACTTCCGAAAGTTATTTTATACTTTTTTAGTGCTTATTTTTATATAGAAGTCATTCGTGTTTTGCTGTAATAAAGTTTTATTTAACTCTTTAGTGGTACGATACTTTACAACTAATTTTACATTATTCCCATAAATCGTTGCGCTATTTACCGCTAAGGAGTTACTTTGTGAACCTTCGTAGATTAAGTCCAGACCATCTCATAGTAAATATCTACTTTGCTTTGGGATTGACATAAACCTAACTATATGTCACTTTACTAGATTTTATTCATTTTAGGTTGAAGAGATCTCTATTTCTGTCTTTGACTGTTCACTGTCCAATTTAAATTCGATGTATTTAACTAAACTCAACGTAAAAAAATATTCATCAATATCGGTTTATAAACAATAAAGTTATGCCTAAAAACATGGTTGACTTGTACACATCTGTTCCCTCCCCCTTCACAGTGTTTCGGCGTGATGTTATGTTAGAAACTAGTATAGACAATAAACAGACATGCGATTTCCGCAATCCCGGATGATTAAATCATTTTTTTTAAAGTTTCGTTGCCGATTTCCGAAGTTCTTCATCAGATCTTCACCAAATGGAACCACATGACAAGCACCACCTTTCGAATATAAAAAGAATCTTCAAAACCGTACAGCCAGTAAAAAAATATTAACTCATAACTTTCTGACTCAATCGTCAGCTCGTCCCAAAACAAACTCGGACCATTGGGCCGAGTTGACGAATTTCAAAATTAGTATTTATTTCGTTCGTTATCTCGTCCCATTCTAAATTCTGTTAAATATTAACAATAGCTAAACGTCAAAAACAGTCAGGAAGAAAAGTGTCTGTGATTTATTTTAAACTTCTTTAATAAGACAAAAAAAATTGAAAATGACGTCTGTTAGCGCTAGTGTGTTATTACACTGCACTGATGTCATACTATTGGTCAAAGTCAACCATGCAATTTATGACAGTGAAGCGTCGTTATTGGATAAAGGGTTATCTGGAATCCAATCAGAGGACGTCAAACTAAGGAGAGAGGTGAAGGTCAAGTCAAAGTCAAAGTCAAAGTCAATTCATTTATTTCAACTAGACCATTAACGGCACTTTTGAACGTCAAAACATTTTAAAATAAAAATATTATAGTGACTCTAGTTGTCCATTCGCAAAAAGTAGATTCTTATGGAGAAGAACGGATAAGAAACTCCATAGTTACTCTTTTCAAATATGTATAAGTTTTACAATATTTTGTATACATTAGCCAATTGGTTATATGTGAGGACGATGCACCCGAATAAAACTAAGTAATATACTATTAACAGGTACAACAAAGAAACAACAGCAGAGGTAAAATTAATAAATTTGCTAGTCAGGGACATAGTACTCACATATTTACTTCCAACAATGAATCAGTGTGTGTTAAATTAACTATAAAAGATCAGTAACTACATCTGTATACATAGCAGATAGATCACACATACAGACCGACAAGTTTGGCTTTGTCTACTACACCCAATATTGTCCTATGGAGCAGGACCAGCATGCTTCCAAGCATTCTTATCTTGAATATAATCATCTAGCTTGTAGTATGCTTGTTTACAAAGCGTGCTTTTAACATAGGTTTTAAATTTCTTTTCATTTAATTCTAATATGTCACAAGGTATTTTGTTGTAACATTTAACACTGTACCCCATGAAAGATGTACGTACTTTAGCTAATCTATATAATGGTTGATCTAACTTATTTCTATTTCTAGTATTAAAATTATGTCTATCACTGATTTTGCTAAAGAGATGTCGATTTTTCCTCACATACATAATATTTTCATATATGAATTGACAAGGGACTGTCATAATATTAATCTTTTTAAAAAGTTCCCTAAGAGAATCGCGGCGACAAAGATTATAAATGGCTCTGATAGCACGCTTTTGCAAAATAAATATGGATTCCATATCAGCAGCCCGACCCCACAGCAGAATACCGTACGACATAATGCTATGAAAATAACTAAAATAGACCAAACGCGCGGTTTCTACATCTGTTAACACTCTTATATTTCTAATAGCATAAGCGGCTGAGCTAAGCCGCCCCGCAAGAGATATTATGTGAGGTCCCCATTGCAATTTCTCTCTACCCAGCGTTTTAATATATAAACTTTGATTTTTATTATCTACTATATAAAAATAAGTCGGGTTTTCCTTCCTGACGCTATAACTCCAGAACGCACGAACCGATTTCCACGGTTTTGCATTCGTTGGAAAGGTCTCGGGCTTCGTGAGGTTTATAGCAAAGAAAATTCAGGAAAAAATTCAGCAGAAAAGCGGGAAAATCTTTTTTCACAAACGAAGCCATCTGGTGGCGAAACGGAGTTCGCGGGGTTTGCTAGTTACTTATATAAATGTTGATTCCCTAAATTCTTGGCTTTTATTTACTCGTATATAGTGAAAAGTTTTGGTTTGGACTGTACCGAAACAACTTAAAATATTGAAGAAAAATAAAGTAGGACGAGATGATGAACGAAATAAATATTAATTTTGAAATTCGTCAACTCGGCCCAATAGTCCGAGTTTGTTTTGGGACGAGCTGACGCACGAGCCAACTTTCTACAGGGCACACGACACACACAAAAAAATACATACCGTCGAATTGAGAATCTCCTCCTGTTTTCGAAGTCGATTAAAAATAATCGGTTTAATGCTCCTAATTGTGTTTAAATAATAGATGTTTTATTTTTAAATAATTTGACTAGAAGACTCTCAGTTGGTTAATAAATATTTTTAACTGAGTTTATACCATAAAATGTATGAAACATGGAAAATATTTCACGTATAAATAATGTATTCGTTTCAACATGAGTTTATCGTTAAGTTTTTAAGATTGGCTTGTATTCACTGAGAAGACTTTTCTAAAAAAATGCTGGGTAATAAAATTTTATCGATGGATTTTTAAAGAGATTTTATTCAGGGTCTCTAAGGTTAACCAAAGAACCCTTTTACTAAGACAACAGATTGTGTGTGGAGCCAAAAAATACATACTTATGGAAAAGTAATTTTAATGTAAAAAATAATGGTTTTTTTTGTATTGTTCAGCGGCAATTTTTTCTTTGGAAATTCTTGTTTTTTCGTTCAGTGAAAATTCAATAAAACCCTGTACAGGCACTTTTGAATTGTCAACATGATAGATATAGACAAATACCTGAAAAGGGTTCACAAATGTGCACGTGCCAAAGCGTAGATCTCTTACTTTATATCAAAATTAAATCAATAAATTGTTACAAAGTTGTGGATACATTGTTCTTGAATTATTCTTATATGTGAGAACGATGTAGAAAGACGTGTATGATACAAGAATCAGGAGAAGAAAGAAATATTCATAGTACAAATAACTAAAATAAACCATGGCGCAGAGAGATGACCCATCCCAGCTGACGGAGACAAATGATGAATGAAATACATACGCCACCATCAGAGAGACTTTTGAGTGAGCATGATACTCCCAACTGCTAGAAGAGAGAGCGGCAAATCACGCAAAAATAAATAATACTCGTACTTTATGAAAAGTACGCGAGAAATAAAAACCATATGCATATTATAGTGTTCATCGTTAAGTATATCATGAACTCATTATGAATGCTCAATCCGCGTATACAAAAACAAACACAATAGGTCCGTGGCTGCAACAATGCACGCATTCATCCAACCATACATTTTATTGTTCCCATTTCTTTGGCCACATATTCACAGACTCGTTCAATTAATTTATTCATTAAAGAGTTTAGAGCTCTTAATGCTTTCAGTGTGTGGCTTGAGGGCTTCTGTAATGTAGTTATAAAAGCTTTTGTACCTATAAATAACATTGTATTGAATATGTAGGAACGTGTTTATTTCGTGTTTTCGGGTTATTAGGGGCTGGAAAATATGTTCAGTTAGTAACTTGAGTCAATTTTTGTCACCACATGCTCATGAATGTAGAGATTTTTGATACTCAGAATTTGCTGCCGCCCAATTAGTTTGAGAAGGTTTCCCGGTAGATAGTCTATTGCTTCTGTGAAGAACATTAATGAAGTTTCTCTAGTAGAACAACGTGGGGACGCTTGTTTCGTCAGAAATTTAATTCAAATGAATTCATAGTTTTCCTTTGTAATCCTAATAGCTATTATACTTATCTTCAATCACGCAATCTGTCTCGCTTTTTCCGAATGTACTTGGCTTAGACTGGTCGGCTTCCAGTCTAACCGGATACATCTGAAAATCTATCTGACTTCAGTAACTCAGTAACTGGTCAACCCAAGACCCCACAGAAACAATGATAACGATTATCATAATTATATCTATAATTAGTTATTTTATACTCTAGTTTTAATACGCTTTTTTTTAATAAATTTTTAGTAAGGTTAAGTGATTATGAAAACTGAGGAAACACCTTATTTTAACTATTATACTTGCGTACTTTATAGTTACTATAAGGCAACAAGTGCCTCCTTCTTATATCCGTTTTAATATAGCCGTGTAATATTTCGAAGACTATATATTTCGAGTCTACAAGATGTCAAGTCAAGTGTAACGTGATTGATCTATAAGTATATTTAAGGTTTTCCTCCATAGGAAGTTGTAATTTCCGTTAGACGCCACGTTAAATGTCATTCTGTGAATCCTGCGTATATTTTGTACAACAAAGTATCTGTAAACAGGATTTTAAGTACAACATTAGGTTGTAAATTTTATCTGTACGAGTTCGTTGTAAGATGCGATGGAAGGTTTTATGAAGTGATAATGTAATGCAGAGAGGATATAAAACTAACAAAATAAACGTTTTTAGTGCTCCTAACGTCAGAATAGAACGTAAAAATGAAACTCTTGTAGGATAATTCACGTGATTGTCTCAATTAATTTGCTTCGAATCTACTGGACGGTTTCAATTGTTTTAGGTGGATTATCATTGTGTTTCAATGTTAAATTTTGAAATAGGATTACCAATTCCAGACAATGTACTAAGGGATATATATAATAAAAAATGAAAAATCTTTAAAAGGGTTACATTGTGCGAGGGTTAGTGCGAAAAAACGCTTACAAAGGATCATAGGTACATCCCATCCGTCAGAAGCACCATTTATCATCATTATCGTTTTATCCGGACGTGCGCGAAAACGGTCAATGTGGAACATACTCGGGCCTTTCCCGTGAGAGATGACTCCGCAACTGCAAACGGTACCCTGTGACCTTTTTTGAAATATATTAAGGTCCTTAAATGAAAGAGATCCTATAACTTTACACAAAAAAAAAAAACGGTTTGACTGCATAGGCACCATGATCCATGGGCCTATAAAATTTATTTTATGTTACTAGACCGACATACAAATCGTTCTATCATATTGTATGCGGTAAAAACGTCGGAATCTGATGATTGATTTCTAGAATTATGTTTCTATTATATTTTTCGGTGGACAGAAGCCGTATTTCATCGTGCTACGTCAACTTGGGGTTGACCAGTCCAAATCTAAGCGGGGGACGGCTTCCATGATTTATTTGACATGGTGAGTTATTGTATAAAATATAGCCGCAAACTGTCGATAGGTCTCGCTGACTTAGCTATCTCTTTTTAATGCACAACAAATTCTTGAACTGTAAAATATTGAAAATGCCGAGTATATATTGAATTCGCGTTTCATTTTTCCGTATGTGAATTAAAAGTTTACTGGACCGAGAATCTAGGGACGAGTTGGTAAGCGATTCTGCAGTTATTTATAAATCTCGTGATATCTGTTATGATTTCGATATTATTATCAAAATACACACACACAAACCAGCTACGTGCACACCCCACAACAAGAGCTGCTGTGAGATTCTTATTTTATATTTAATTGACATATAAAAATTAAATTTACAATGCACAAATGTAAGATTAATTTAACATTTTTTTTGCATTGTACGCTTTTTTTTTCTGGTTGGGAAAACATCAAATGACTTCTGCCGCTGTGGGGGAAGGGAGTGTCAGACTCTTATTGACTAAAACCCACCCGTGTTTGTACTAATGCCCTTTACGTTCCAGTGGAGTCTTGTAACAGACTGGGGCTGCTACAAAATTATTTTAGATAATTGTATGCTCATATTTTTTTAAGATGAAATAAATATTCTTGTATTTTTTGTATCAAAATGCTTACCAAATTTTTTTTTTTTATTGGACGATCGGTTCTTCTTTACATTTCTTGACATTGTTCAAGATATTTCATCCAAGGCATCAGATAACTCGTTCAATCTAGCTTTACTACAAAAACTACCTCATGTGAATACCAGCTGCCGTGTCCGTATTATAAAATGTACCTACTGTTGATCCAATAATACACTTGGTTTTATCGAGTTTTGCGAGAAAAAATATTATGACTAAAAAAAACGAACTATGTTTTACAACCTTTAATACATGGTTCTAGAAGAAAATGCGAAAACCATTTGATTGCTGCCGCAGTATGTTAAATAACGGACCGTGAAATACATTGCAGTGTCTCAAGTATTTCTGAAGTTTACACTCTTGTGAAACATGTTAGTTCGTTTTAAAGTTCAACGTCGCTTGAAGCAGTAAAAGCCGAGAGGTACCTACACGCTTTCATATAAAAGATGTGGGGTTTTTCATATAAAAATGTTACGTACAGCGTTATTCGTTTTTGCGGCAACGGTTGCTCGTTTTGGCGTAAATCTCAAATTATATAGTTGCGAATTTGTGATTCATGAGGAAAAAATCCAATAAGTACTTATGCCTCGATTTTATTTATTGTGTGCGATGGAAATGTCGTTCTATTTTTTTATTTGCACTACTCTAGTAGGAATCCGTTCACGCTATATACATATGTATTGCATGGCTGGATAGAGCTTTGCACATAGATTTAAACATGCTTTTTTTCATTCCTCTTTTTACATTGGCACTATCTCGGCAAAGACTTTAGATTTCATCTCTGAAGCATTTTCCTACTTTGCCATGGTAACTATTCTAAGTTTATTTCAGTATCTTGTTTATTACTTAAGAATATTAATTATCAAGATTTACGCCTATTTAATATTTCAACAAAATTATTATGATAGGGGCTAACGGCGCAAAGGAACAAACAGAGTACTTATTTTAATTTCCTTTGATGTTCACTCAAATGATCTCTGTTGTATTTATATGTATTTCCCCCAAATGATCAATTTAATAAATCATTCTTAGTTAAAGTTACAACAACCCTGGCAGTGTTCGTAGTATCTTTTTTTTTTCCTGGATGGGAAATCATCAAATAACTTCTCCCGCTCTGGGTGGAGCGGAAGGGAGTGTCAGACTCTTATTGACTATAACCCACCCATGTTCATCCAAGTGCCCTTTGCGTTCCAGGGCCGCGGTGACTTTCCAACGAATTCCGCAACCCTAATAGGCACTGACCCTATGAGAGTCAGTGTCTACTAGGGTCACTAACCCTTTGAGGGTCAGTGTCCGCTAGGGCATTCGGGGCATGTGGGCTGCCGGAAATCGCCCTCGGGATTTCTCTTTTTTCTGCGGCGGCTGGGGCATGAGGTTTTCCTCTCCCACACGCTTTCTGCCTCCTCCTTCGCTAGCATTACTGCTTAGCAGAAGGAGGTGACCACTACCCATGCCTCCTCGCTCCGGGCCATGGATTGATCGAGAGCCGATCGCTTCGACGAGGACACGGCGTTGCTAAACCCAAGCAGGGCAGACCTCCTCCGTATGCTCCACCGTATCCTCCGGGCGACCCACACAGTGTTGATACCCAAATGTGTCCTCTCGCTGAATCTGAAACAGGTACTGAATAGGAAACAGACGGTGGAATTTGAGGACGCCGTGGTATCTCTCCAACCACTCCTCAAAGGGGGTAATATCGCCACAATGGTGGCATGCCTAGTGGTTGTAGCACCTGGAAGACACAAAACTGAAAATATCGAATGCGTGGAAAATATTAAAAAAAAAAACATTCTTTTTGATTTTTATTTCGGGACAGACTTCTAATTAAATAAAATTTTCATAACTTAACTATGAATGTTTTTGCAATTTCAATGGATATGTAGCTTTATTTTTAGTCTAACGTTAACATCGGAGAATAATAAATAAATAATAATAATAAAGTTTATTCAATAACTTAAAGGTATAACATTAAATACAGTATTTCTTAAATCTATGTAAAGTGCACGCATGATTTGTGCCTGAACTAGGTAATCCTGTGTTTCAGGCGACTTGGGATATTTTTAGTTTATTAAATAATCACATAGTCATCATATTAATCTTATTGGTATCTATGTAAAAATGTGTATAAAATTACATTATCTTAGCTTAGATAATGAAAAATATAGGCTTTTTTGTTCGATTAAACCTAATTCATTAAGTAAATCAATACTTGGGGGATACTTGTCCTTTGTCCCTTGTGATAAAAGGCACGGGCGAGCCATCATGTAATGGATCTGATTTGGGATATGTTTGTATTAGGATTTTTTTAACTGAATTCAGTAACAGGGTAACACGGTATACACGCTAACAACACTGGTGTCAAATATCTTCGTTTCTGATTACCCGTAACGACTAAAAATCTAAAAATGACAGCGTGGACCAACAGTTTTACATGCTTTCCGAAGAAATCTCGATATGATAAGGTGGCCACCCATCCACGGACCGAACTCGGCCAGCGTTGCCCACCTTTGAGCTTCGACCCGTAGGACTGTTATATCTACAAGCCTACAAAACTTTTTTTTTACAAAAAATACAACCGACTAAACAAAAAATGACATAAACTATAGTATAAGTTTAATTTTGGAAGTCGATGTTTTTGGTTGTTTCTTCGTTTTTTTTTTAACTTTTTAGTGGTGACGTGACACAGTTAAACGTACCCATCATAGCGTACGTATTATAAACTTGTGTAAACAAAAACAGACATGCGATTTCAGAAAGCTCGGAAGATTTGCTGTCATTTATTGAGTTCTGTAAATTATCTCCGCATTTCATCAAACTAGAAAAGGATAACCTCGAAATAGTAAGATGTTCTTCCCAACCATCGTATACAGTTCTTTTTCTTCATTTTACATCGACAAGTGAGAATGAGAAAATATTCAATGTATGTAGTCGAAACCACGCATTATTATAGATAACTCAAATACAAATCGCCAGATCTCACTCAAATGTAAATCGGTGTTCCCAGATTTGACGACTAGTATTTGAGTTATGACAAGCACCTGCTTTCGAATATAAAAAGAATCATCAACATCAAAAGTCGATACACCCAGTAAAAAATGATGAGATTATACACACAAAAACAGTCGACTTGAGAACATCCTCCTTTATTGGAAGTCGGTTAAAATAATACAACACGACAGTTATGATATATTTAACAACAGGTATATTATTTAACTACATTTTCAAAAGATACGCATAAAATAGCTCGTATCCGTGTGAGTTCCAGTCATGACGAATATGACGACATTATTGCTGCCGGGGCATTTTGACGTGGGTGCATGAGGGGAAAACCGCCTCATTGTTTGTATACTGTTATCTCAACATTTACCTAGTATAATAAAACCATTTTGTTTTTCATTGTTATTAACGGATCTCCAACAGAGCCTGAACAGGTATGTGCAAGTTTATACGAAATGGAGTGTGTGTTATAAGAGACATGTGTATTCGGGTTTATAACATGATTCCTAACCAAATTAAAGAACTTTCAATGGTCCGCTTCAAAAGGGCTTTACGTAGGTGGGTTAATTGAGAATCCTTTCTATAGTATAAAATAATTTCTTGACTTTAAATTCAATTAATAATCGAATTGTTACCAACAGATATTAAAAATTGCATGTCATTATGTTATGATTGAATATGTTAAGCTACTACTACTAATACCATTGTAAGAACTTTTGTAACCATATTTATCTGCAAATAAATCTTTGACTTTGACTTTGACAGCATCATAAGCTCTACATAGTTTGACCACAGTTTGGCAATAAGATATTACAATTAAATCATAAAACATAATTCTTACAATTTAATTAATAAAATATTAATAGTTAGATATTATAAGAGACAAAAATATTCATTAAACCTTTGTGTAGTCCACCTTTCAGGTATAAATTTTCAGACGTAAGGTAAGATTTATCTACGGCTTTTTTACTAAAATAGTACAAGATAATGGCAAATTATGAACTCGTTTTTAAGTAAAGAATTAAATTAAAAATTTTAAAAACCCCGCACACAAAAGCCTAAGTTTTCTTCAAATAGTAAAAAATAATAAAAAAAAACTCAATCTTAAAGTACCTAATTATGTATTCATAATTCTAAAAAAAATACGTCACTTTGGGGGACCGCTCCAAAGCTAACAATTTAATAAGGAGGAAATAAATTAACGGGCGGCTGTTAGTTTATTAAGAGCTTAGCAGATAAGTTAGTTAAAGATATACAACCCACCTGGCAATGAGGGTATATCCGATTCCTTGTTTTGGTAAAAAAAAACGTAAACGCTAACGTTAACGTAAATTAAACAAGGTACATGATTTTCCAAATTATAGGTTATAGGTAGATATTATTATAGGTATATATATATGTATATATATGACTCGTCCATTCCGTCATCCGATACATTACATTGACACTGATAATATTATTAATCGGCAAGATACTCACGAGCTCATGCGTCAGCATTATATAGGGAGGTTTTTTCCCCTTTTTTGTATATAATTGTTTTGTAAGTGGCACATACTGGATCGAGTTAATACAGAATATAAAGTTTAAGCTGAGTCATATTGACGTCTCACATATTAAAAAAGAAATCTTATATTTTACACAAACTCCATAAATTGGTTATTAAAACAGGTGAGTTGAAAAATAAAAACAACTTTTTAACCTAAAACATTGGCTTTATAAAGTTAGTTAAACCACACTAAGAGGAGAAATCATTTTTTAAAACATGATTTATTTAGAACATTAGTCATTATTTTATCCCCAGAAAACATTTAAGAAAATACCTTAATGTTTCATACGATTTCCTCTCTTTCGGAAAATATCTGCCACAGTAATTCTGGTTGAACTTGGATTGCTTTTAAAAGTTCAGGGAAGCAAATAAATACTTTCAGGTTCTCGGCAATTGTTTTTTTATTGTATTAAGTCGTGTTCTTTTTATTATAGGGAATCAGAACAGGAATTCCATGGGAATATCGAGTTACTGAATTTGAAATTACTTACGCGTGTAGTTCGATTTCCTCTTGATAAGGTATCTTGAGTTTTAATTGATTTATTGCTTATGTTTCTTAGAAACCATTATCGTAAGGAGGATAATATGTTTCAATATGGTTTAGCAAGGAAGTCTGCCGGTCTATTTTTGTGTACCTAGGAGATTGGTGTTTAATTGAAATATATGGTTTATTAATGGCGGTTTTGTAGAGCAACTTAATTAGACAATAATATTCGTAGGTTATTAGAGACAGCTTACCAGTTTTGCTAATTTCTAGTGCAATATCTAAGTATAATTATGTAAACGTACTGCCACTACCAATTAGCCGAAATGTATAGTTTTACGTAATAATTGTTTCTTTTCTTTAGCCCTAAAATACAAGAGCGTAATTGTAGATATAAAAAAATTACAAAATTGTTTAGTTTACTAATGTCTAAAACAAATTATCCTTATTTTTGTATATCCTAAACTGTGCGTTACTGTTCTTTACAAATGAAGATGATTTGTTTTTGTACTTAACTATATTTGATTTGCTGACCATGTGAATAAAACTAAGTATTCTTGTTTCAGGAGGAAAAAGACCAGCTGCTCACAACAAACTGCTGGATCACACAGATCTGGACAGACTACCACCTCAGGTGGAACACCAGCGACTTCGATGGCATCGGCGTCATCAGAATACCCTATGAAAGGGTCTGGAGACCTGACATCATACTTTACAACAAGTGAGAATAATTTTATTATTAAACTTAATATTAAAATCAAAATTGTTGACCGTAATGGGTTAGTGAAGTTTTAATTAGGATATTAATTCTGTTTCAAACAAAGTTAGGCTGGAATGAAAAGTGTAACCAGATTCTAAAATTTAATTGTGTTACCAATTATAATTCTGGTATTGATTTAGTGGAATTTTAGGTTAACCTTCATTTTTTTACACCAGCCTTTTTTACATACAGGATTTTGGATTTGTTACCTATTTTATTATTGCCTTGGTGTAGCTAAAAGCAGCTTTACCTCCCCAAGCGATTACTTAAGTCATTAAAACCACAAGCCAACAATAAATCATTCTAAAAAAAAATCGTGGAAGTTTGTCAACTTAGCAAATGTTTACTCTATCCAGAAAGCTTTCAAACTTCAATAGCTAAGCTACTAATTAGCTTGTCGTGTATTAAGATATACCGTTTTGTTGTTACATTGTTTGTATTAGCATACGTAATGGATTCTAGATCAATACCTACTTCCTCAATTATCTATGTTAACATAGTCTCAACGATGATATATTTGGGTTAGGCCCGCTAACACTACAAATGACTTTAAGAGCGTTTCTTTACTCTTCACGGTATTTCCTACAAATCGCAAGTCCACTTGAGTAGGACTTTTTTGTCGCCTTTGAATACAATTTCACCTGATGAATAGCGACAATTGGGTCGATAAAGGAGCACGTTTGCCCAGATCGTGGCTATCAGCAAAGATAGACTCCCGCTGGGAATTCCACTCCTTTGCTTTGCACAATGCTTAACTTTGATTTATCTCAAATATTGTTGTGTGTATGAGTGTGTTGTCCATCATGCATGACTCTCCTGTTGGTTTCAAATAAAGCGAGGAGTAAACGATTCTTAAACACTAGGTAAGTGGCTTAATTCATCTTCTATTTCTGTGAATTTTTTGAATATGGTGATGTTTTCAATAAGTTTAACATTAGTAATCCATTTAGTGATTTGTGCTGCAAGTGGCTTGTAATCTCAAAATAGTTATGACAAAATAAAAAAAAATCTAACACGGAACTTTAAAAGAAAAATACGTGCTGCAATCTGTTATAATGACTGCAGAAACTTTCTATTAAGGTTGGTAGAAAATTACAAAGGGGAGGAAAAAGAAAAATGTCGTCACTAATGGCTCGAAAAAATTAAGTGTTCTTTGTGCGATCTACGAATTGTTGATCATTACGTATCAGGGCTTAACAGCACGACGAGTTTGCGATTAATTGAACATATTTATAAAGTTAATGGCTGCTCTCACGCCTTGGAATCACGATTAATACCTTTTCGTATTTTATTGCTGGTTGCTGGCTGGCTGGTTCTCCTTGCCAAACTTGGCGATTTTGGCTAAAGGCAGGGCGATTGGTAATTCGACCTTCTCCTTGAGCTATAAAAGAGCTTAATTGCAACAATTTCATCTTCGTACGCTAGGGATCGAAAACGGATTGTTTTTAGGAAAAAGCACTTTTATTTGAGTTCATGAAATCTTCGAAAATAATCCATACGGGAGATGGAAGGTAATCTCCACATATGACACCACTGACGGCTCAGATTCAAGTGCGTATGTGGCATCTCTCCGCATACAAAATCTCACTTTTCATCTTCCTTGACACCTGTATACTCGAGGGTCTTGTAACTGCGTCAGCCAGCGCCAAAGCATTTATTTTAAATAAACCATTTACAGGCACTTTTGAATTTTCAAGGTTGGTCAGTCAATAACATGAAGCTATTTGCAAAGAAGATTAAAAAATATGTACTTAATTTAATAAAGGCTAATACGAGGTTTTGCTTTGACTGTAAAATACTGAATGATTAGATAATATGGGTCCACTCGCAAACACTGTTTGTTGGCAATGGCTTAATACTGAATGAAAAGGGTTTAACAGATGACAGTCGCTTTCGAGATGATTAATGATGGTGATGATTTTGCATTCAACACAAGTACATGGTTATGTTGAGAAAATGAACGAGTGGATCCAACACGGCACAAGGTGTCCATTTTCTCAACAGATATTATACTAAAAAAAATATATAAATTTATGGTAAGCTGCTTTTCTTGGCATTTTATAGGAATAAGCTTGGACTTTGGATATTGGAGAGAGTCTATGGGGTCCGCAAAGGATGTTAGCAGTTCTATGGTAACTGGACTCACTGGACTGAATACTTTAACGTTCGCAGCTGATTCACTATTCCTGAAACGAATTATTGTATTTTGAAAATTTTGAGGATCAGAAACTAAAAACGTGTCTTTTAGAACATTTACGAGAAAGCTTTAAAACGCACATACAGTGGAAAGGTGTGTTCATAACACAATTTAGCATATCAATACAACAGCAATAAAACATAATTGATTTTATATAATATGACAAATTTTTGACGAATTGTTTTATTTTATTTTTTAGTAGGTGTGTGTCACACCTCGATATCTCACTGGAGTTACTCAACTAAAACTACAAAACATTTACTAAACTAACTATTAGTATTCGTAAGCTACAAAATTAAATGGTTGCGTAAATTGTGCTTATATAGGGTGTTAGGTAGAATGATCAACACAATCTCCTTTGGAATAATGATAGCCATATCTTAGACTAGCTGCTGCCCGCGACTTCGTCCCCGTGGAATCCCCGATTTTAAAACATTCTTTATCGCTGCTCCGCTCCTATTGGCTTAAGCGTGATGATATGTAGCCTAAAGCCTTCCTCGATAGATGGTCTATTCAACCCAAAAAGTTTTCAATTCGAACCAGTAGTTCCTGAGATTAGCGCGTTCAAACAAACAGACAAACTCTTCATCTTTATAATATTAGTATAGATTTTACGCTAAGACTTTGTGTCTTCAGCATCACGATATTAAAATTGCGATGTTTTCTTTTGATTATCGGAAATTACAACTTCCAGTCGTCCTAAGAATTTCGTTTGAGGTCGCGATAGAACACAATAACGGTTGGTGTTACCAGCTGTGTATGTTTATGTTACACTAAAATTACGCCCGCGGACTTTGTCCTTTATAAACTACACCACACCCTACAATTCTTCTATAGGGCAACATTTTCCTTACATCGAGCATTTTTATAGCCATTATAACTTTTAAATGAAAGGTCAACACTTCAGGTTTCAGGTTCAGATCAACCTTAATTATCAAGGATTAATATCATGAGACCAAAATCACCACTATTCCATTCTACCCGAGTTTTATGAATACTTTTTTTTAAATCGGTCGAGTATTTTTTCTGTTAAATCGTAAAAAACCAACAAAAAATCAAATCTTTCCTCCCTTTATAATATTAGTTTAGATTAGCGCAAGAAAATTGTATGTATGATTAGTGTAATAAACTGGGTATGTGTACTAATTTATTTAATTTTCTTTTTATTTGTAAAGCATAGTTCGATGCCGACAATTCTGTTCCTTAAAAAAAATGTGTCGCTTCTTCTACCAAACACGCTGTATCTAGTCGTTGTCTAACAGTTATTAGGTCGTGATGGGAGTAAATGCATAATGTAAATCTGCCATTTCCAACACAAAGTGCCAAAACATTTTGCAGTCACTGTTTCTTGTCAAATAAGGCTTCAGCAACGTAGTTTAGTGAAATTGAACTGTCAGCTAAATTTATTACACGTCAGGAGGTACATCGGTACACCTGAACAGAGCTTTCTCTTCGGACCGTTGGTTGCTTGCCGCACTGAGATTGATTTCGCCTTGTTCCAAACTATAAGATAGGGTGGTTGATGTGGAATCATGTAGGATGTATCGTTATTAGTAAATTGATTTATGGGTAGTTTCAGTAATATCAAATGACTCGATAAATAAGAGGGTTTATACCTTGAAAAACTGTATTTTGAATACCACTAATTGTTATCATCTTAAACTTTTTTTGTTTGATTCGAGCACCGAAGGATCTATCGAGTCTTAATTTTTTCCGAGTACACATTACTTACGGAACTGTGAAAGTACTCTCTTACTCTGACAAAAATATAGCAAGTAATATTTGAAAGACAAACTTGACGTCATGGCTAATTCGTCAATCGAAAATATAAGTTTGTAATTGAAAATCTCTAGATCTATATATAAAATTCCCAATTTTCTGACTTTTTCCTTTACTTGTACTGTAAGAGCTATCTTTTAGCCAAATTTCACGACTACGAGATGTACATACCCTATAGGTTTTGATTCCCTCGTGAGCGTCAAAACATGCGGGCTCAATACCTATAAACGGCCTTATAGATTGCGTTGACTTAGAAGTTTGTATTTTTCACTGTTCAGAGTAGTAAGTATTTGATCAGAATTCAGCTCGATTCCTCCACGCGTTCCTGAAAAAAAGGTTCATTAAAGTGATCCCATAAGGGTTCCATTTTTGCTGACTGAGGTACGGTACCCAAAAGAAGAATGGGTCACAATGGAATTTGAACGAGTCTAGATCTCTTAAACAATTTAGAGTACCTACCTATTTAAAAAAAATATCTCGATTTTTGCATTCAAATCTAGAATAGAAACAAACATCTGAACAAGTCATGTTTGTTCCTTCCATGTTCTTTTACAGTGGTGACTCGCTTCATTTTCTAAATAACGATTTATACCCATACGTATCAACTTCCTCATCAACTGAAAAGGATAAGGTAGCAGAGGTATTTTATTACCAAGTTAATTAGAAATAGGTAATATTAGAGGCCCCGTATAATAGGGATGTGTTGCCATCATAATTATTTCTGGCGTCAAACAACGTGACTTACTAAGTACACACGATTTTCTAGGGTTGCTGAATTTATTCGAAAGAGTCAAAGGGCATTAGGAGGAACACCGGTGGGTTTTGCACTCCCTTCCGCTCCGTCCAGAGCGGGATAAGTCATTTGGTGATTTCCCATGCAAAAAAGGCCACATGATGTTCAACTTAGTCACAGAGGTAACTGAGGTTTCTGAAAAGAGTACCTATTAGGAAATAGAACGTTAATATCAAAATTTGACACATTTTCAGACTATAGTAGAATTTGACACAAGTTCGATTTCGAATTATTACTTAATTGAAAAATTGGGGGTAAGCCAAATTATATTTTAATGGTGTTACTATCGTTTAATGGTTTCTAGTGATGTGCTTGAAATCATTTGACTAATCATAATTATTACAATTCTGATAGTCTGCACGTTTATGAATTATTCCTCAACGACTGAAAGGATTTAGATGACATTTAGAACAGAGACACCGCGGCTTGAATTAGGTAAAGGTGTGTGATTAATAACCACATTTCCAATATTAGACTATCATGCAGCCGAAACCGCCTTTTCACAGTGTATTCCACTTGTGATTAATGCTTATTAAATAAATAGATTTCACTAATCTAATCAAAACACCAACAGAAATATTTCCGTAACAATTCAATTTTCGCACATCAAACACACGCACATTTAATATCCCGTTCTAACAAAATGTTAATTTAAAAGATTTTCTATTAAACAAACCTTAATTAGATTCAATTATATCTTCAGCAATATATCAGTATCGCACAATTTATTAGCAGAACGGACAAAAGTTAATTTTATCTACATAAATTTTATAGAAATTTAGATTTGGGAGCGTGCTCCTTGCCTAGGGGCATCCATCGACCCTTTTGAGTCCACTTACGTGTTTAAATGTTTAACATTTCGAAATTAAAAGCTTTCCAAATTAGGTAAACTGGTACATATATGAATTATGTATCTGTTACATAATTATCTCTTATGTTGCTAAAACGTCTGTTAACATAGAAAATAAATGCAATGGAGTTGTATAATAACTTCAGCAGAATATTTATGAGCATTTAAATACCGCAGTGTTATTTGACATATTACCTATATGTTGGGAAATTATCAATATTCATTACCTTAACCTTATCCCGATTAACTTGGGATTGGCGCATGACTTTTCCTATGTATTATTCTTGACGACACGGTGTGCACGCAGTGGTTGAGCGTTCGGCTGTTGCGAAGAGTCGCGGGTTCGATGCGAGTTCAAATAGTTGTATGGCCTACAGATAGTTGTTCCGGGTCTGGTGTCTTGTGTATGTGAGTATTCATGTTTGTGAACGCACCCACGATACAGTAGTAAATCCTAGTGTGGGGCAATGTTTTAAAAAATAAAATAAAAACAATTAGCTGTTACTTAGTGTTATTAGTCACCCTCTTTCTGGACATATAATCCGTCCATCGTAATAAATTTGTTATTATTATTATATATACATTTCTTTTACAATCTCGGGAATCTGGGGTCCAGGTCCTTTGGTAGACATACGAAGGGCCGAAGACAACTCGGAATCGTATAAATATTGAAAATTTTGACTTTGGTTTGCATCTGTGCAAAATTTATGAGCAGTTATAATAAATACATGAATAATCGCCATTTAATTTATCTTTCAGAGATATAGAATTAATTATTCATAAATATTATGGAATTGTCCTAAGTTATTCCAGTCACGATCATCAGTTATGTAAATTTCGTAGATAATCAACATAGCATCAGCATTATTTTTGACTTTGATAGTCTAACAAATGCATATTTGTTGAATAGGTACGTGAATTTGTTCACGAACGCTCACGGGAGATAACATGGAGTTCTGGGAATATTCAATCAATTCTGACAGTGAAAACATGAAATGAATGAATGAATACCAATTTTAATGACTCCAAATATAATAGGAGCACCTTTTTTGATCCGGATGGGAAATCATCAAATGACTTCTTGAGCTCTGGGCGGAGGCGGAAGGGAGTGTCAGACTCTTACTGACTAAAACCCACCCGTGTTCCTTCTAGTGCCCTTTGCGTTCCAGGGCCGTGGTGACTCTTTAAACCAACAACCCTAGCAGGCACCGACCCTATGGGGCCCCGTCTTCTTTGCTGACACGACGCCCCGTTGATCCGGGCCTGGTTCCTATCGGACGGCGTGGCCATCCACAGGCGCCCGATATTAGGAATACCTTGGGTGCAAGCTTGCTTTTAAAACCGGTGCTTAATCGGGAATACATGTACTTATTCTAAGAGGTAGCAAAAGCTGTCATTTCATAAAGGATTTATAAATCCAATAGCCTCCCATTTCAAAACTCAAATCGATCAACGTCACTTGAAAAAATAAAACCGGCCAAGTGCGAGTCGGACTATCACACGAAGAGTTCCGTACCACAAACCGAAAAAAAAACGTTTCTTGTAAAAAACCAAATTAAACATTTAAAGGGTCTCCCTTTAAATGTTTAATTTGGTTTTTTTATTTATTATTATAGTGGCAATAGAAATGCAATTTTATTGATCGATTTCATCTGTCTCCCTATTATGGTTCTCAATAACTTGCTGACAGACAGACAGACTGACAGCGGAGGATTAATAATAGGGTTGCGTTGGTTACGAGTACTCTTCGGAAACGGAACCCTAAACTCCCTCGTTACCAGTAACAATGCGTTTCATGAATGTTGGGTCAGAATAGACTCGTTCTTGTATGTCCTCAGCAACTCTTCTGCGATTGAGTTTTTGGAGAAAATTCAGGTCTCGTGCAACTAGCCGAGCGGCAGAATGCTTCATACCCAAGTGATTATTTGAAATGGTACGGATTGACTCATAAGACACAGAAAGTTCGGCGTCTTTCACTTTCAAACTTGAATGAGGATTTTCAGTCACTATTTCCATCACTTTTGCGATGATAACTTAAATTGCAGACGTTGACGGCCTACCAGAGCGAGGAAAATCTTCCATTACAATCGCATTTGAATGGTTTGTTTCACACATAAGCATGTGTTTTAGATCAAATCGTTTCATCGTAAGCCTTCTGTAACATTTTTAGATTGACTCTGAACACGAAATACCATTTGCGATGCACTATTTCAAAATGCCATTTTAAAACAAGGACGTTTTAAAAGGCTTTAGTTAAGCCTTAGTATTATCCGTTAATATAATAGTTTGGCAACTTCATATCTTGGGATTTCGGCAAGTTCACGCTTCGTTTGGTTAAGATCCTTTCGACCTTCTACCTATATTTCGTATGCTCGAACTGACCTAATTCGGTTGTATGGCTGGAGGGAAACTCGTTATAATAATTGAGACTCTTTCCGAGTTGCGTTATATTAATTTCAACATCATATTTTTTCCGGGATTTGCTTAATATTTAGAACAATTTGTTATATTATGTGACGCCACCATTGTGGCGATAAATGTAAAATCATCAAATGACTCGGCCTGCTCTGGGCGGAGCGGAGGGGAGTGTCAGACTCACGGAATAGTTTTATATATTATCGTGAGACTCTTACTGATTGAAACACATCGATGTTCCTCCTAATGCCCTTTGCGTTCCAGGGTCGCGGTGACTCTTTCGAACAAATTTCGCGACGACTACAAATACCTACTATTTTATTTTTTTGTTCAGCTTAAACCAAAAATATGAATTCTATAAATCATCTTATGCGATTCACTTCACATCAGGTTGGCAACCTGTTGGTTTAACTTGGAAGAATTGTCACTGCGTTATATTTTTTCTTCATAACACTAGTTTGTCGTTTTATGTATGTAGTATGTATTTATTATTGTTTAGTTTCTGTATGTCTTTCTTTAAAGTTGTAACTGGGATTTTCTGCCTCAAATACGTAAACGAATATAAATATGAAGATCGAATGGTACAAACTGCTTGTGTACTTTGAAAAAAAAAAAGATAAATTAAATAAAATAAAGCATGAACTTGCCAAGGACGAATGTGAAATTGCTTTTTGGGGAAGAGGACTTATCAAGATAGGTGCCTAAATCGGAGCTGAATAATGATGGCAACTTAAGATTCACATTACTACCACGACTCTTGAATTACCTACCGTTCTGTGTTACGATTCGCCTCCTCTAACGAATTCACGTACTTCAGTTACTGGTATTGAAAAGCGTTTCATTTGTTCAAATCGATTTATTCGCTTACGGTTTAAATTACATTTACATAATGATGAAACTATTTCACGTTTGGTGTTCACCGCATCATTTATTTTATGTCTGAATTTACATATTTCACGCTGTTACGGATGTTAAGAAGGGGTACATACATAAATTAACACTTATGACGTTTAATGGGTGAGCAGAGCGGTAAATAGTGCCAAATACTACTTGAAGTCACGCCTCTAGTACATTTTCATGTGTGTGCTTTGGCACGTAACCTCTGATGAAAGTGCCCTTACGGGTAGGAATGCGTATCATTCTGTGGCTCTGCGGGCTTTTATTTAAATTAATGTAGGCCTATATCACGTTTTACTTTCTTTTTTGGTACGTTCAGGAGTTCTAAAATAAAATAAAAGTGTATGTTGCTATATTACAACAGCGTTGTGTTACATAAAGAACTGTCAACAATCGATACATTCAATAGTGTTGCAAATGTATCCGATGGCAATTGGCTCTTACTTAGTTACTTTCAAAAATCTTTTTAGAGATTTCCCCGCTTTAAGTAGCTCTATTTTTCTTAATTGCGTTGTCACACTAAAAAGCTTACTATGTTAATGCGAAATTCCGCAAAAAATCTACAAATTAATACAACATGGCCATGGGGCTTATTCATAGTATCTGCTATAAACAAAGATTTTGCACTTATGTACCCTCAAAATATGCCATGTTATGTAGGTAGATAATAACTCTTATCTATACTTAATATTATAAAGCTGAAGAGGTTGTTTGTTTGTTTGTTTGAACGCGCTAATCTCAGGAACTACTGGTTCGAATTGAAAAATTCTTTTTGGGTTGAATAGACCATTTATCGAGGAAGGCTTTAGGCTATATATCATCACGCTTAAGCCAATAGGAGCGGAGCAGCAATAAAGAATGTTTTAAAATCGGGGATTCCACGGGGACGAAGTCGCGGGCAGCAGCTAGTTTCTGCATATTGCTATAACACGATGGCCCAGTTATCACGAAATTTCAACTATGGTACATATTTGAATTAAATGACTTGTAGCTATGTAGAACAATAAATCAGTGTTTAGAAATAGTATAATCCCCGTTTGGTATATGCTAAATAAATATAATTTCTCATTTACCTATAATATATATCCAAATGCGCGTTTTTTTATCCGTAGTTAACTCAACGAATGTTTGAAATTGAGATAAAAATTTCGTTACAATGTTTTCTATCGATTGTTAAGTACGCAGTAAGTAAAAGTTTTATTTATTTGTTTGTTTTTTAAACTAATAGTTATTTATATGTCACAAAAAATATTTTGGTGGCCATATTTATAACCGTTGGTTAGCCTATAGCATATATAAGTGTTTTTCGTCATTCCTCATAGTTTCACATTTGGCCATCACACACTTAAAAAAATCACCTTGTATAGTTACAGACCCCAGTTTGACTACTATGGCCACTACCCATGGTAGCCCGTGTATGGTTTTATTTGATAGAATATCCAAAGATGCAAATATTTCGAACAAAAAACTTTTATATTTAGAGCGGGAACTTATCAAAAAAACAAAAGCCGGACTAACTTTGCAACAAAAAATGGAGTGACGAAATTAACCGCAAAATCTTGAAACAAGTTTTATTCTTTTTTTTTGTAACATTTAGTATCCTAAAATGAAGAAGATAGCTAGCTACTGCAAAAACTTAAATGGAACATACGGCTAAATGGTTGACAACATCTTCAATTTGAAAGGTCAAGAGAAACCTCACGCTCCAGCCGCCATAATAGAAGAAGACGCCCCGGGCGTCGGGAAACGCAGGGCAATTCTCGAGACGTTGAAATACTTCGAAGCTGTAAATAAAACCACACACATAAATTTCCAGTTACGCATGAAAAACATAACATAACCCTGCCTCTGTTGCTGCGCAGTCGGGTAAAAACAATCATAGACAATTATAAAGTCATTTTGTCCACGCAAACTTTTACAATATGCTGTCCTGCGGAGTGAGACCTCTGTCACAACAAATTCAATAAAATGCCATTTATCTGCGTTAGAAAAGGGGTCGTGACAACCGTGATCGAGTAACATCATCCTGATTGCAAATCTATTGCTCAAATCTTTTGTTTAACCCTGGGGTGACAGGAAATGCGTTTGGGATTTATAAAAGGTTAGACCATAGACCACCGAGACGCCTCGCCGGCAGAAGAACTGTTTTGACAGTGCTCGTCTGCAGACGTTTTTCCATACACACTACGCATGTTACAAAGTGTAACTGCTAACCCATAGACGGCATGTGACATTATTGACAATTTCTATGTCAGCTGACATGATTAGTGATAGCAGAGACGGCATTTTGAAAACCCTCCATATAAACCAAACGTGTCAGTGAGTGTTACCGTTACCTCACTGAAATTAAAGCACCCTGAGAATGTTTACTATGGCTATGACATCTGAAACTTGAGCTCTGCACACATTTTACGGGCACGACTAACTGTGGTGGCGTAGATGGCTTTTTGTAAACTTTCCTGAAAAACAAAGCGTGTCAATGTTAACGTATTGAAAATTGTCGGTCTGTGATTTTTTAACGTCATCTTTATTGCCACATTGCTATGTCATCTAAGACTTTGTAGTCAACAAAAATTGCGAAAACGAATATTGTGATGGCGTCGCGGTGATACCTTATTCTGTGGGCAGACGAAGATCACTTTGTGGCTATTGGTCCTGAATACCACTTTGTATTTAGATTCATTCGTATTCTGTATTCAAGGGTGGTGGTCAACTGTTTGTTTCGAATTAGGCCTCGATTTCTACGCTTTGGTTATGTAGGTAACTGAAATGATCTCTGTCCTCTGATTTGTTAGTGAATGGCTTGACTTTGTCTTACGTTGTTGTTTTGAATGATTTGATTCAGATGAATGTTCTTGGCTTTTATGTACTTAAAGCAATTTATCATTTTAATGCTAGAGCCAATATTTTTGCAATTAGATTAGCATTAAAATTAAAAGTTAGTTAAACCTTTAATTTAACGTTTCGGACTTTCGGAAAATAGTCTGTAAGCTCATTCTTGCGATGTCTCCTAATAAAATTAAACTAAGATCACTAATCCTGGAAGATTTGGTCTTAATTATTTCAGTCGGCCCTTGTTTACCGTAACGATTTCGGCGAAGTCTCTTTAATCGTTTATTTTGGAAGTCCAAATGAGAGGCTCAAGTTCATCAGTGTATATTTATAAGATAAAACCGAACAAACCATTACGCCTACCCTTTCCATTTAACGTACCCGACAAGAAGAAAGAGGTCAAGAAAAGATTGATTTTGATCTTTTTTACTTTAATACTTTGAGTAAATAATGGATGAAGAGGGATTGTGTCAGGAATGTCATGAAAGAAAAGGAAGTCGGTGATAGAGTGAAGTTTGAGTCGATGATGAACGGTAAAATAAATCGGTTTAAATAATAAATTCTTGGTATTTCTTTACAGAATTATCATGACGATCATGGTAATTCTGTAAAGAAATACCATGTGCATACAATAAATAAAAAGTCTTACAGATATACCAGCTTTTATTTCCTGCTTTCTTTTCTGAAGAACCTTACTATGAACATAGGAGTACCTACAAAAGATCTGGCATGATGCCTATTCAAGCCCTAAAGAGTGTGAAACAAGAAAATATTCAAAGTGATATTCAATGTACAGATGTAATTTAGTGGTCACAAATGTTTACTGTCGTATTACATTGCTAGCGCAATACGAACCTCATGAGGTGGTTTCAGAATTATGCATATTTGCGCACGCACGCGGGCTAGTTGCTTATGGTCTGTTTGGAATGAAATTCACCTCAGGTCGTATGTGGTCGTATTTCGTGATGTTCGGAGTACTGTGGAAATATTCAATACAAACGACGCATACGGGCCCAGCAAATATGTAGGTATCACTGGAAAACGCTTAGTATGTGTCACCTGGGTGGATTAGGTTAGTTCATGTTGATTAAAATTTCAATCATTGACATTATTTTCAGGTGTCTGGTGTATACTAGGTAATACTCGGTCTTTGTTTTCAAGACCTGTAGTATCCCTTCTACCTCCGTATCAAAAAGTCCTATTTGCAGACAGTCCTTAAAAGAAGAGCATGGGAATTGTACAATCGTACCACATATATGTAGGTACATATAAGTTTTGAAATTAACATGTAAATACCGACAGATTTCTCTTCGCAATCGTTACGTACATTATTCACTACTAGCTTTTTCCCGTGACTTTTTAGAGAAATTGAAAAAATATATTATCTCGCTAGCGGCTTCATCCGAAAATTCTGCTCCATGATTCTGATATAGTGTTGCAAGTCTTTACCAGTAATGATAGTTCCAGCCTTCATGATTCTGGTCTCCTGGAAGTTTGTGAATCTTTGCCACTCGAGATTTCAGCCCATCTTTGAACTTATGTTGCTACCACAGACTCCGAGAGTGTTTGCACTTGGAACATAATACTGCCTCAGTTTAGTTCTAATTTCAATTTTAAAATGAACTTAATAATAAGTCATGACGAAAAACCAATAGTAGGTATTTTTTCAGATGAACTGCACCAGTATATTAATGTATGAACTGCACTTTGACATTAGGACGTTCTGCTAATAGGACGTGTTTTAAAACAGAGAATATTCCATGAAAAAAAAAAATAACTTTCCTTAAAAACCAACTCCTTAATTCGAAAATGAAAATAATATATCTAGTTTTCATTTTTTTTTTTTTTTGTTTTTGTTTTGTTTTTTTTTTAACTCCTTAATATAATTCATTTTGGAATGCACACAAAAAGAATGCGTCGTAGCCTTTATTTCTGAATGAATTAAAGTTGAGTATTTGTAAAGTACAAATAGTCAACTTACATAATTCAGAAATAGTGTAGCTAAACTTTGTTCTGATTTACATGCCATTAAAGTAAGGTTTGACATGTTCGAACCGTCCATAAACGAGGCTAGCTACAACATAAACCAATACTTTTTCAGACAAGCTTTTCTTTTAACGCCCTTAAAAGAAGAAACATTTTGTGTCTGTTTCTCGTTGACGAACGAACATGTTAAATATGAAATCTGTGAGAAGGAAAAAAGTGGTTATTCAGGTTGCTAGATTTGACGTTTACAAACTAACAAACATGTCAACTTAAATAGAAGCTTGTAAAAATTAATCATAGACAAAAATAATTTCTCAAAATTCTAAAACATACATTCCTCTATTTTTTCCAGTGCTGATCCCAACTACAGGTCAGCGGTGATCAACACGAACGTGATAGTAAAGCACACAGGGGAGGTGACGTGGCTCAGTCACGGCATATACGTGTCTGTGTGCGACATCAACGTGGAGCAGTTCCCGTTCGACGTCCAGCTCTGCACCATGAAGTGGGCCTCCTGGACTTACGACGGGTTCCAGGTAACGACTGCTACCTAACGAATGTTTACATTGAATTTTGCAAGGAGTCTCGTCTCTAAATTATTCAATTTAATCTGCCTTGCCTTTCCCGACTATTTTGGGGATCGATTTCCAGTCAAACCGGGTTCAAATGATTGCAAGAATTTAAAAAATAGAAAGAAAAAGCATTTGATATTACAGAACTGACATACATACTCGTACAAATTATAATTTGACCTCCATTTTACATTATACTTAGCTTGCTATGCTTATACTTAGCTCTGATGAAATAGAGCGCTATGATATGCTAGGAGGCGTACAAATATAATGGTCAACTTTAAATTAGCACATTCAAAGAAAAAACGCGAATACGAATGAATCGCATTTTAATAGCATCCAAGTGTTCTATACCACTTTAGTAACATTTATCATTCAGTAATAATTTCTTTTTTTTTTCTCGAGTTGTTTTAATCATTATTTTTTTATTTGAAAGTCGTTTTGATAATGAAATTGGGTAGTAGTTATGAATATCTGAATAGATCTCTTCTTTGTCTAACCGGACGCGACCTTTTTTTCCTGGATGGGAAATCATCAAATGACTTCTCCCGCTCTGGGCGGAGCGGAAGGGCGTGTCAGACTCTTACTAACTAAAATCCTCCAGTGTTCCTTCTAGTTCCCTTTGCGTTCCAGCACCGCGGTTATTTTCGAACAAATTCCGCTGCCCTAACAGGCACCTACCCTATGGGCCCCCTTTTTTTTTGCTGACATCACTTTGAGGCGCGCGTAGAACACGACACGCCGTCGACCCGGGGCTGGCTGTTATCGGACGGCGAACCAGCTATAGCTCGCCATCCGCAGGCCCGCGCCTACAGTGGCCGGGAATCGCCCTGCGTTTCCCTGTCCCACGTGCGTTCTGCCTCCTCCTTCGCTAGCATTACTGCATTCCAGAAGGAGGTGATCGCTTCCCATGCCTCTCCGCTCCGGACCATTATTGTAGCTAGGGTCGGAAGTGAACGTCACCGGAAGCGACCCTAGAGGTACATCCTAAAAAGGCACAACGATACTGTTAATTCTCTCGGGACAAGTTTCTGCCAGTGGTTTCACCCGCGTGAATGTAATAAATTGTACCAAGTCTTATATATCCTTATTCGTGACATGATATACTCGTATGACAAGTTTCATCCAATTTTATTTAGCCGTTAAGACATGCAGAGGTCATAAATAAATAGACAGAGACAGAGTAACTTTCGCATTTACAACAAAAGGTATGCATGAAGATAGACGAGCCTGCTGAAGACGCACTTATGTAAATTGGAAGACTGTTCCAAATATAACAAAAAACGCGATTGCTCTTATTGCCAGCAGCTGCTAGCAGTTGTAAAATCGAGAATGAAATCAAAACAAAGGAAAGGTCACAAAAGCAAAACGAATATATGGTATGTATCAAATCTAACCTACTACAGACTCAAATAATTTATTAGCGGCGACTGATAAAACGATTCATGTCTTACGATATATTGTTTCAAGAATTCATAACGAAATCTTGGATATGTGTATAGATTTTCACAATTCTCATGAAAATTGTGCACTACTGCCGCTGTCACCCAGCTTCTGAATATAAATTTCGAAATTGAAACTTGACAAATTCTACTATAGCATAGCCTGAGAACTTATGAAACTTTAACATTATGTACTACGTGAGTTTGTAACTTCAAATTCTCAATTCGAAAACTGAGGTTGTCTACTTTCACGCGATCGCAATCGAATTCACAAGCTAATTATATGTCTCCGGATAGTTGCAAAACACGTAAGATTATAATATACTGAACATTTGGAATACTTATTTACGCATCATAATGTGATAGTAAGTATATAATATCTCTTGAAATCAATCCGAGAAATTACATATATTCTAAATGTTCAGTTGACAATTTATCGAGAGTTTACAATCTCTCAAGATATTTCACAATCTGTCGGAGTTTGCCTTTTTCCCGTGAACTTACATATATCTAGAGTTAGATAAATTAGGTGTGCCAAAAGCATAGCATACAAAAATAAATATTATACCTTCTTATGAGTAAAATTGAAACCCTCGGGTAGCAGAGGGAGGTGAGGACCTCCTCAAATCCTCTTAAGATTCGGGATTCTGATTTCTAGCACCCTATTGCTTACGTAGTATTACCATATTTAAATCACAGTTCGCGATCCTACGGCATTCTAGATATTTCTGGCCTCTGCTATGGTGGTTTTCGAAAGGCTGGAAAAGCCATCAATGATCAGATTTATACAACTACATGGGGTTTTATCATTCTGTCAATGCTTGTGATATTTTTTAATGTTTTATTAACAGACTTTAGGCAAAGGAGGAGGTTCTCAATTCAGTTTTTAATATTTTTTAATAGATGCAAATAAAATATTCCATTACATTTATTAAATTAAATATATTATTACGTAAAAGCTATGTAAGTAGTATACCTATAATTTGCATAATTATACTACTTACATAGATTCAAGGAGCCTACATGTCAACTTTCTATGAACGGTAGTAGTTTCAGCTGTGCGTTGGATCTCATTCACTCAGCGTCATCAGTAACGGAAGTGTGACATGATATTATTATATGGGAAATAATAAAAAATGAAAATGTTTACTTTGTTTCTCAATAATTTATTTCACAACGTTAATAACCAAGTTTTGTATATATATACAGAAACTATTTACAAACCCAATAAACCGGCTTTTGTTCATCAATCTTGCTTAGTCTAAATAACTTTGTTGAATAGTAACAGACAAGAACATCTAAAGAAACAAGACTCAGTCTCTTGAGTAATAAGTTTTTCATTCCTATATTTTACCGAAATATTCCATCGGAAAGCTGAATGACATGTATGACAATGATAGAATTACGGCAATGCCAACTGAAGCGCGAAGAGGCTGGCAAAACGGGACTAACCCAATAATCCAGATTATCCAGTGCTGGAGCAATCCACATTTAGATTATCCACATTAGCTTCATTGACCAAGCTGTTACTGACGGATTAACTCGTAGACGACAATTTAATTTCACTGAAGTGTAAATATTTGCGACTGCAAAATCTTGGAATAAACTCAGTTAAAGATCGCGCTGGCACTAAAACGAGTTATCTAAGATCACTTTGTTTTTGTTGTTACCCTATTTGACATTATAAGGACAAATATTGTTTTGAATGGGAAAAATACTCTTTGTTTCATAAATTTGCAACAAAACAATTTTGCGATATTTGCGATAATATAACCCTTTTTTATAAAACGCAACATGCGTCGAGTTACAACTTTCTGACAAGTTGTAACTCGACACATGTTGCGTTTTATAAAAAAGGGTTAAATTATTAACTGAAGGCTGAAAAAATTAAACTTGGTTCTTGATTAAAACTGTGAATTCTACATTTGTCACGAAAATTAAGAGAGAGATTTCACCTAGGCAAAAAAAAACAGTTCAACCAAATGTTTTAGTAGTAAAATTTTAACATTTTTCCACTCCGGAAGCAAGTCCCGCATAAACAATGAGCCAACAAAACAAAAGATGTAATGAGCTTTTTCGACGTGAAAACATGACTTCAGCACAGCAAAAAATAATATAGGTTTATTGTTATTGAACAAAAGAAAACTCTTCATTACTTGAGACGGGTTTATTTATACATTTGTATAGAAGTAAAATCATTTCGGTATCGAGGTACCGGTAGGTACGGCAAATGCAAACAACAGGGGTGGTTTTTCTACCAGACTTACATTAAAACAATCGCTATTCGGGTGATAAGATTTTCTCAGTTTCGGAATTTACTAAAAGCTTTTGTCAAGTTTTTTTTTGTTCGCATCGAGAATGGATTGGACTGGAACTTTAGATTTTTTAAATGCAGTGATGATTTCATAGCAGTTTTTTTATTCGGAACTCTTTTGAAACCTGTGCGAAGTGAGACCTATAAGTTGCTATTCAAAAGGCATTACTACAAAGATAAAGTAGATAATGTATAAACTTACGTTGGCTTATAAAACAAGATAAAAAACATCCTATCCTTGTACGGTTATAATATTAATGCGAAAGTTTATTTGGTTGGATGGATGGATGTTTGTTACCCATCCACGCAAACCCTACTGACGGTGCAGTAAAGTCGCTTATACATCAGAATAATAAATCTATACTTATATTATAACGAGGAAAGATTCGTATTTTTGTATGTAACGAATAAACTCAAAAACTACTGGACCGATTTCAAAAATTCTTTAACCATTAGAAAGCTACATTTACCCTGAGTAACATAGGCTATTTTACCCCCGTATTCCCATGGGAACGGGAACTACGCGGGTGAAACCGCGGGGCGCTGCTAGTAGCCTATAATTTATTAACGGGGAAACTACTATTTACTTGCGGGTGGAACCTCGGATGGCAACTAGGTCGCTTAAACAAAAGAAAAATTAAGTAATATTTAAACTACTTTCATCACTTTTAATTTGTACACATATTAAACTTCATTAAAGTCTATGAAGACAAAACACAAACATTCGTTTACTCATGAAACATTAACAAAATAAAAAATATCATAAAACGGCTAATTAACGTTAACAAAATGAAATTAATTTCCGTAAGAAATGAGAGAAGTTAATTGCAAGCTTCCAGCGGTAAGGATGACGTAGTCAAATTGACAATATTTTTGCTTTTATTTAATGAAATTCTTGAAGGTAGGATGTGAGTTATGACAAAAGGACCAGCAGATGCCGTGAACAGAATTATTAAAATAAAAAGAACTTAACGAAGTCATAAGGTACAAACTACGGTCGGACTTGGAGTTTCGTCCTTAAAATAATATTTTTGTACAAATTGACAAATCAAATCAAATCAATTATGTACATATTTTAATAATGTTAAAATGATAAAGCTAGTTGCACTTTCCAAAGCGTAGATCTTTAAGGAGAAGTACCTACAAGAAACCGATCTTGATAGGACAGCAGACAAACTTCCATGTCTCATCCTATATCGGTAAAAAGTGTACATATGTGCTACCTTTTGTTGCGGTCTACAATAATGAGATTTTTTAATGTATAACTTGCAGTGCTCTGCGGTTTCATCCGCGTATTTTCCTGTACCCGTGGGAATACGGAGATAAAATATAGCCTACGTTACTAGCTGATAATGTAGCCTTCGGTGAAAAAATGCTTAAAATCGGTCAATCAGTTTCGGAGCTTATTCGGTACAAACAAAAAAATATTTCCGTTTCCCCGTTTTTTTTTTTGAGGCACCGTTATTTACAATGTTAACGATGTTTCACAAAAGTCGATGAAGTCACAACCCCTTTATAGTACCTATCTTTATCCACATCAAAGTCTAGGTAACAGGGTAAGATAAAGTAGCTCCCAGTTAAACACGGCTCGTAAATACAACCTTAAGACATTTAGGGAACCTAGAATTATGATGATTACAATCTTCTATCCGACCAGACGCCCTTTCATTGTGGCCTACAATGAGCTTGAATGGACTCTAAGCGGTAATTAAGAACGAAATTATTACATACATTTTCTTAGTTAATATTTATTTAGAAAATAAATAAAACCACGACCTTTGCGTTTAAGAGAACGTTTACGTATTTTTAAGGGTTCGGGTCGACCGTAAGCAACCGATTTTTGACCGAACAACGGAACGATAAGTTAGCCGTTTAATGAAAGCTGGGGTATTTTATGACTGTGGAATCGATAAAAAACTGCCATAGTATTTTAGAATGACAGTTGATACATGACCTTTATTTTCTACTACCTGACCCGTGCAACTTCGTTGTGTCATATTTTTTACTTCTCCGCTCTTGGACTTTCTATTGGTCTTAGCGTGATGATATATAGCCTATAGCCTTTCTCAATAAATGGGCTATCTAACACTGAAATATTTTTTCAAATCGCACCAGTACTTCCTGAGATTAGCGCGTTCAAGCACACGAACAAACTCTTCAGCTTTATATATTAGTATAGATGTGGAGTCAAACAGTAAGACCCTATCGTGTTGGATGTTAACGTACATACTTCTGGATCTTCACTTGAACATACGTAAAATTCAGCCGGTCTATTCTGTAAACATCTCATAGTGTAAACTTAGCTTGAGGAGTTTTTCTTAGTGAACATGAAGTCATCTGTCAATCTTGATCGTATGGAATGACAGCTCACTTCACGTTCACTACACCTACGAGTAAGCTTACACGGCGCGATGTTTGCAGAATCGCGCTGCTGATACGCTAGCGGCGGCGCACGGTTACAATATCACCACTTTTAAATGTAACACACTTGTATTTTTTTAATATGGTCGTTTTAGTACATACTTTTGCACATCCTTACTAATATTATAAATGTGAAAGCGTGGATGTTTGTTAAGCTTTCACGCAAAAACCACTTGAGGAATCATCAGGAAACTTTGTACACATATTCTGGGAGGTACTAGAAGTAACATAGGATGCTTTTTTTTTAGGATAATTTCAATTAAATTATAATCGTGAACCTAATTTGGCAAAAAAGTAGCTGCCAAACTAAACTTTCATTTAAAATGTAAAGATAAAGGTGAATCAGCCTGTCTGACAACGCGAACCTTGATACGAAGACTAACACCATTTATTTATGCATCGTTTATGGTATAGGTACACGCAGTAAGTATTTCAAAAATAATTTTCTACTCGTTTGTTATATAACTCCCGTACTCAAATAGCTAATTTCATGAGGTACTTACTTGTACTATTGTGGGTTTAGTCAGACGTGTTTCGGTTGTCTTTTTTTTATTTAATAGGACCACTCGCAGTTCAGCACACTAAGGCTGGATACTGCTTAACCGATTATTCCTGTGGTGGCCTCAAATGAATTTAAGGCCCCCAGCCAGTGCTTAAAAGTACTTAAAAACTAAATGACTGCTCGCTAAGGGCATCCCCTGTGGGACACGGGCCTCGGCTTAGCGGGGTCATTGAGGGAGGGCAGCAAGGGACAGGCTGGGTCAGGTTGATATTATTTTGGGGATTTAACGCTAATGGTTCAGCGGCGCGGGCTGGCTCGTTAGGCAAAAGTCGGGGAGGGTTTTGACGGGGGCTTCGCGATGGACCTCGTCGGCGAGGCCGGTATACGGAACGCGGTCTGTTTGTTTTGCCTAAGAGTGTTCCCTACTACTCTCTTGGGTCTGGGTGATGGGGTCATATTTCGGTAGATCTTCAAGAGAACTTAAATATTGTAACTAATGTCTAAAAGACATGAGTTATAATATTTAAGTTGTCTTGTTATGTTTGATGTTGATAATAATGTTAGGTTTATGTCATTTTGATTTTAGGTACTTTTACCGTCAAAATTGAAAAGAAACATGATTATAAGCGACATTAAAAAAATATACCTAGGAACTTGAAATCCCAACAGAAATTACAAAAGGAAACCCGCTCCAAAAATACTCCAGTCATTTTAATTTACGGCTTCGAAGGCAACGGCGCGTTTCGTTAACGTGAAAACAGATTGGAAATCAAGATAGCAAGCCAGTAATTTACGCCGACGTCACCAAACTCACGATTCTTTTGTATGCATACAAAAAAGTCTTATATGGAGGACGGTTATCGTGAAAAAATGGGAAAGAATGTCATTGTATTTAACGTGAAAGCCCGCCGGCGGGGCGCAAAGTCCTTTGGAGTACAATGGTTCTCGTAAGCGGTATATTACTACACTAACACAAAATATATGTTTTACATACACAGTAACTAAGCGGTGTTATTAATTATTACACTTTCGCCCGCAGCACATCATTTAAGAATAAACTGTAAATGAGATAAGTATGGTCGTACGAAATTTAGAGAATTTCTAAAGGATAAGCGCACTGCACGTTCCAATGTAATTTATGATTTAATATGTTTATGAAAAATATTTAAATTCAATAGTCTTGAATTAATGATGCTTCACTATCACTATCACTACATAGTATAAAACAAAGTCGCTTCTCGCTGTCTGCCTGCCCTATGTACATATGTTTAGATTTTTAAAACTAGGCAACGGATTTTGATGCGTTTTTATAATAGATACAGTGATTTTAATTTAATAAATGCGTAATATAGTAAAAAAATATTGATAATTTTAGAGGTTTCTAATTTGATGTCGTAAATGAACACATTTTTTGCGCTTACATCGTAAACGCTGGCTGAAACCTACGAGACAAATCAAAATAATATACTACAGTATTGTACACCTTAAAAAGTCTACAAAAAATCCGGGATGGTATATGTCTATCACTTAGGGATAACCCACAATAATCACTTTTATCCTTTACTAACGTATCAGCATTGCACCCGTGTGAAGCCGGGGCGGGTCGCAAGACGACCTAATAGAATATGTCTGTGGTAGACAAAGAGATAAAAATTATCGGATAAGAAATTAAACAGAAATTAAACTTAAGTACGTACCTTCTTCCCTCCTTATTTTGCTATGCCCGACACGGTCCATGTTGATATTTTATCACTTTATTGTATTATTTAATACATGTATATAGAATGCAATAAAGCATTGTGTACCTAATCTTACTCGTGGCATTTTCTGCGAGTTTAAAAAAAAACAACATGAACTTTATATAATTCATGATTTCCCAGAATCACATTACATTTGAACTTGGCAGATCTAAGGCCTCACTTGATACTTTTCCACGTAGCCATAGGTATTCTGTACTACACTTACCTAATATTTCGTTTTAATGGTCCACAATCCGTGTGTTGAGAATATTCTTTTGTTCTTATCTCTTAAGAATGTTTTTCGTAACGTACTCACATATTTCATTAAAGTGCAGTAGGTAAGATCGTTCAAAATTGTATTTGACATATTTGCCTTTTATGAACACGTAAAAAATATAATACAATAAGAAAATACGAAGTAGCTACGTTTTAGCGTTATTGAATTAGACTAATCCAAGTCTTGGCTGTCAGATTTTAGCTTTTATCTTATCTTGTTAAGTAAGAGTGACGAAACAAAGGCTAATTGGCTATCAACAAAGGATATCAATTTAAGTTCTAAACAAGTTTTACTGCGTTAAAAATCTATTTATCTAACTAACTGCGCAACCCAACTACCCTACCCAATTCTAAAAATAATACAGTATTTGTGAGCCTAATATCTGCGTTGTATACATAGACTCAAAAGAAAATATGAAAACTGGTCCAACAATCGGACCGAAATAATCCGTCGGATTTATTACCTCTTTTAATTTTAGAAACCTTTACTTTGGTAGCTTTCAAAATTCGTAGCCTATTTAATAAAATACATATTTGCACAACAAACCCCAAGAATTTCAATGAATGATTTAAGATAAGAACCGCGGTTATTTTCATACCGAAAATATTCTCCTGAAAAAAATTTTCAGGCTCCTGCCTATAAAACCTAGTGCTTTAAAATTTGATGTCTCTCGGGTCGGTGTTATTTGACTTTTAAATTAGGATGCTATCTACTTTCAAATCGGCTTTCGTCTTATATCTACGATCTAACATTCTTGAAAACGGGATTCGTACATATTTAACGTTTCGCTAATTTCAGAGTTGTGAAGTTTACTTTGAATAATTTGGCCTAAATTACCTTTAATTTAACTTAAACATTCTTAACTAAGAGGCTTTTAAGAGATACCCACTTGTTTGTGTGGGTAAATTTTAAAATAGAGCACTTTTCATCTTTTGCCAGTCTGGATTAGGACCTTCAGCTGTAGTCTCATATTTTTGGAAAAAAAGAATGGAAAAGAGGATTTAATCTTTCGAATTTTGCAACATTCTCTGTTTCAGTGTCTACTAAATCTTTCATTTAGGTTTCATTTCTAAATACAAATTTGTCTCTTTTAACCGACTTCCAAAAAAGGAGAAGTTTCTCAAGTAGACTGTATTTTTTGTGTCGGTTACCTCATTACTTTGTACTGGGTGTTCCGATTTTGATGATTCTTTTTGTATTCGAAAGCTGGTGCTTGTCGTGTGGTCTCTTTTGATGTTGCAAATTTGATGGAGATCTGACGACTAGTATTTGAGTCATCCTTAATAATGCGAGGTTAGCCCTAATAATGTTGAGGGTGTGTCAAATTAAAATTTCGATCCATGGATCCGTTTGCAAAATATTAAGTATAATACTAATTTTTGTTAGAGTCAAGTGTCGCCCTACGATTGATTTGGAGACGTGGAAAAAGTCAAGGTAGTTGCATATACAGTATGTTAAATAACAGAGGGCGTTCCCCTAAACTCGTTAATCTATATCATTAATAGATTAAAAAAAATATATCAGAATTGAAAAATAAGCATAAAATAATCCAAAAAAAAATTGACAATAAATTCGAAAAATCCTGTTTAAAATCAAAATAGTAAGTAGCGCGGAATACTCGTAGTAGCAATGCCTAAACCGGCAAGTACGCGTTTACAGAGCGTTTCTTTAACGTATCAATTTAACATTTTTGGTGAATATTTTAATTAAAAAAAAACATTTTGTATTCGAATGGTAATATTTTTTTATCTATACTAATATTATAAAGCTGAAGAGTTTGTTTGTTTTTTTGTTTGTTTGAACGCGCTAATCTTAGGAACTACTGGTACGAATTGAAAAATTATTTTTGGGTTGAATAGACCATTTATCGAGGAAGGCTTTAGGCTATATATCATCACGCTTAAGCCAATAGGAGCGGAGCAGCGATAAAGAATGTTTTAAAATCGGGGATTCCACGGGGACGAAGTCGCGGACAGAAGCTAGTCATACATATATGGATGCTATACTATTGCGGGTTAACGGGAACGCCCTCTGTTAGTAACTGTAACTGTTAGTAACATACTGTATAACGAATTCAAAATGAAAACTGTCACGGTTAAGTAGACTTTACAAATTAACGAGCACTAGTCAACCAACCTATAAAATGTAGGTACTTGGAGAAGGAAAATTTCGTTCAAATTCCATTGATTTTTGCTAAAAATAGTTTAAAAATTTGATAGATAAAGTTGTTAGTTGTTAGAATCAAACAAAAACCACCATTCTAAGTCATCAATTGTGACGTGCAACTACCTGGCTGGCCGGTTTTAATTACTGAGGGCTCGTGTTTGATCACTATCCCACTTAGTAAGCGATATCGTCGGCTGGAGAACGCTTGCCCAGAAGTTACCTAATAATACTTGACTTAAACACACGTTTTACACAGAGCCCGGCAGGGAATTCCACTCCTTAGCTCCTTTTTTTTTTGGATGGGAAATCATCAAATGACCCCTCCCGCCCTGGGTGGAGCGGTAGGGAGTGTCAGACTCTTACTGACTAAAACCCACCCGTGTTCCTCTTGTGCCCTTTGCGTTCCAGGGCCGCGGTAACTTTTTCGAACAAATTCCGCAACCACCCCTTAGCTCCTTAGTTTAAAGTTTTGTCGTATAATTACCAACATGTCCAGTGGCTATCGCATAGTAATACCACAGTATTACAATATTACAGTAGGGAAACGCCTTTGATGTCGCGCGATGCCGCCGCCAGTGTAGGTATTTACGCTGCCACATGCAAGTATGGAAGGGTTGTCACCAAATGGGAAATAAAACAATTGTGATTATTACTATTATGATGTAATCATTTATTCATATTTACATTCAAAATAATTGTGATTATAAAATCTAATATAATTATTTATTAAAAGTGTAAAACACATACGTACCTACATGTTATATAGGTAATAAGAATGTTTCCTGAGTAAAAAATATCTGATTATGTTTAGTCCGTCAGTAAGATTATAGAAAAATATTGTTTACGTACATATTTTTTCCTTTATAGAATCTATAAAAACTGACGAAGATAAAAACCATCCAAGATCAGGAGTGGGGGCTTGTTACGTCACGGCTAGATAAAAATTGTAGCGATTAGTGACGTCACACGAGTTTTCAATGCACTGTATCGTCTTCGTTTTTTTTTATTATATGAAAAAAGAAAAAAATACGTGTCCAATATTTTATGGAAATCTATCCGACGGAGTTATCAGATTTTTTTAGTCAACTACCTTATTGTACAACTGTTTTACTTTTCAATTACCGTCTTTGACAAGCTTCTATATATCCATAACTCGCGCCTGGTACTTACTTTAGTAGGTACCTATAAATTCAATAAACAAACACATACCTTTACAATTATAATTATCAGACAAAGACATAAAATTATAAGGAAAAGTGGCCAAAATTGTGTGCACAAGTCAGTTTGGTCTTAGCGGCGGCGGTGGGTAATCTATAATATTCCATAAGTCTATGGTACACAAATGAAAAAACCTAACAGAACAGTTTGTGCGCACCATTATAGAATGTAAGTATAATAAAATTATTACACAAAAAACACGCCCGCGTCTGCCCTTCGCGCTCGGTACCGCAAACTAAGCGTGTTTGCGGTACGCGGCCCGCGCCGCCCGACACCCCGCGAGTTCCCCTCCGTTGCTCTGCGCAAGTACATTCGTCGCCGTACTGTAGGAAATATTGTAATACTGTGGTAATACGTCTTACAGCCCGATAATGTGTTAAATTGTGCAACTCTGACACTTTTCCGAGATTTTTATACTGAAAGCTGACATTTTATTGAGGTATTAAAGTCATGTCTTTTGCTCTAGCTGGATCTAAAAAAACAATTTGATGAAGGAGACACAACGAATTACCAGACGAATGGCGAGTTCGACCTGGTGAGCTTCGAAGCCATCCGGCACGACCAGTATTACTCCTGCTGTGTGGAGCCCTATCCCGACATCACATACATCATCAAGCTAAGGAGAAGACCCATGTTCTACGTGTTTAATCTTATTCTCCCGTGCCTCCTTATCAACGGAATTGGTAAGTACAGTACTATGACGTGCCAACGCCATCATGATTCCGTTGTGAAAAGGGATAGTGATATACGTCTTATATAGATCCGTTTCCCTTCTACACCGGAATTATAATGGTTTTAAGACATCACCTTAGGGCTTCTATAATAAATTCAGATTAAGCTTAATTTACATTTTGTCGATATTTCTTAGCTTTACCACATCTAGATTGAAGCATATGTTTTCAATGCTGATTGTTACACACATGCAGAATGTAAATATTTTATCATTAATTGTGCTAGTTTGATCTGATGATAAAAAAGAGTATAAACTAGTAGTAGTAGTAGTATAATCTTGAAGTGTTACAATAAAAACTTTAGAAGTGAAAATGAAAATATAGAATGTGATTTTTTACTCTCTAGTTAATTTATTCCGTTACGAAAAGAACTAGTAGTTAAAACCGTACAAGCTACTGTACTGTTAATTGTTTGGTTTAACCGAATAATTATTCGTTTGAACTCCGAATTGTATCGTGAATAATAAACATGATATGAGTATCCAAGATAAACAATTAGAAAATGTTGGTCTAATTAGAAAGCATTTGTAGCGTTAATTATTTTGGTAACCAAATACCAAGCAAAATTATATTCCGACAGGAATGGTATTCCCAGAATTTCATATCATGTTATTAGCAATTTGTTGCGTAGAACAACAGCGAATGATCATAATTATTATATATGAGAATATTTTCCTAACTTATGGACGGATGTGAATCTTTTGAGGCCGACAGTTTTATCTTATCCCCCATTAAACAACATGCTTGACAATGTTATGTCAAGCATGTTGTTTATTTCATTACATTCTCAAAGTTGAAAGAGTCCCAACATTCTTGTGGATCTCAAACTAAATTCAGAGCAGTTTATACCTTTTGAGGCTGAACCGAGCCGTGATACTACTCCGTGACATCGTTCCCAGCAAGAGGCTTTATGTGAATTGGCTTCATTACATATTTTATTAGGACAGACCTCTGATTGCTGAGAAGTTCATGGAAGTTTCGTCTCCACGAACGAGCTCTTATTACCATCGTATAAATATGGTGATGGACGTAATGTGCCGAGCGAGAAACAAGAATATTCCGGATAATCATACAGACGGTCACGTAGAATAATACCATAAACAAACACAAAGGCTCATCCTTATGGTAATCACATTTACTGACTAGATATTTCGCGCCTTTGTTAATCATAATTGCATGAATTACTCAACATACAATTTCATACCACATTTTGGCACGAATATGGGCGAGTCTTTTGGTCCGTAGTTGACTCAAACAGTAGTTTTAATGGGAAAGTCGTTAAAATGCGCTTTTCGATCAATTGTTAGTTACGAGAATTATTAATCGTTATTTGGTTAACCATTTATCAAGCGAAATATTGATATACTAAAAATGATTATTGAGTTAACTGCGTACAAAAAACTCGCCTTAAGATGACGGATGTATGTAGGTATTTTAAGCCTTCTCCAAGATTCTGATCGATACCTTTTATGCTTTTCCACTAGCTCTTCTAGTGTTCTACGTGCCGTCGGAGTCAGGTGAAAAGGTGACTCTGGGCATAAGTGCACTTCTGTCTATGACCGTCTTCTTGATGACTATAAGGGACACATTGCCTCCTACCGAGAAGACGCCCCTTATAAGTAAGTTATTTTTGTTTTACTGTCGTCGTTATGTTTAGTCTATCAATTTTTTCGACTGGTTTCGGAATCAAAATGAAACCTTGTTCAACTTCGCTTTGATTTTCAAAAGGGTTTATTATGGGTTTCAATACATTAAGGCCGACGTCCGCAAACCAGTCGTTTTTTAACTCATGGTTAGTTGCTAGCACGTGGTTGAACAAATATTCCATACATAAAATCGAAATCGAAACACGATACTGCGCTCAAAAACACTGATCGTTGACGTGGCTCAGAAGGCTGCCCAGCTTAAATGGGACTGGGCTGGACATGTCTGCCGTATGTCCATCGAGCGGTGGGTCTATAAAACAGCGGCAGACCACGAAGGAGATGGCGGGACGACTTGGATGTCTACCTTGGGAATTGGCAGGATGTGGCACAGGATCGGGAAAAGTGGATGGAGTGGGGAGGCCTTTGCCCAGCAGTAAGACATTTCAGGCTAGCTATAATAGTGATAATAATGAAACATAATAACTTGGAGTTTAAAAAAAAAACTGTGGTTTGCGCAAGAGGGCCTTAAAAGCTCTAGAAATAAACCATAAACACGTTGGCTTTTGTTGGATTATGAATTTATCTGTTAATATATTTTCTATGGTTCTATTTATTTTGTTAGTAATTGGAGCGCAGTTTCCTCAATAAGTAGGCTTTTTTTTGACAAGGGAATATCTAGCGTTAGCGAAACACAATATTCTACTGAAAGGTTTTCTGTTCTTTCGCATCGAGTAAACTTTTATAAACGTATATAATATGACACCAATATACATAACATAAGTAACTGAAAATTCTCTTTGAGTTTATATACGTATACTTACGACTGAGTTCATTGAACTGCTTATCATCTAATATTATTTTTCATTAGTTGTCTACTTTTTATTTGCTAAGTTGTTCAAAAGATTTTTTATTACTATTTCTGAAATGTAGTACATAAGTATCCCCTGATATCTGAATAAAGCATTTGGAACCTAAGTAATGTTTGTCACGTTCTTAACTCAAAATATCAATTCAGATATGTGGTACTTCATGTACTATACAGGTAATCATAGTTTTGATCAGATATAGTTTTTTAATTTAGCTGAACCTTTAAGCTAACAGTTAATTCTTTTTCAGGTTTATATTATGGAGTAAGCACATGTCTGGTATCGTTTTCAGCGTCGCTTTCAGTCGTCACGCTGAACATATCTTACAGGCGAGTTTTATCACCTTAATTTAACATAATAGCACTTAACTAATTAGTAAATTATCCTAATTGTACGTTTTATGGATTATTCGAAAAAAACAAACCGGTCATACAATTCAATAAATGATACAAAATAAATTGCTCAACGAACGCACACAATATTAATTTTATGATGAAAAATATTCGTTTGTGTGTGCGAGATCGAGCAAATTGAATTAATTAAGGCCCGTTTTCAGCCATCAAATTAGATATGCAAATAAAGTTGATGTTGAAAGCTGAAAATGTGGTCTGTATTGAGTGAAAATAGATTTTTGATTATTTCAGGACAAATATTTATCTCTGGCAATGAAGGGGTAGAGACTTGTATGTTATTTTTTCCTCTGCGTGGGATTCATTTAACTCGACTGTACGGGAGACCAATGTTTTAACAGCGAGTGGATTTATCTTGATGAGTTCTATACTTTATCTTGCGTTTACCCACAGTTTGAAAAACCTTATAACGATACCTTGAATGAAGATTACCGTCCGATGTCGGAGTTGAATATGTAATTTTTTAGTGCAGTTTTAGCGGTTAACAAAGATTTGCTTTCCATGTCAATGATATGTGCAGTACCGGGTTTTTGATATGGCACATCGAATTGTGTTTTCTATTAGGTTCGTTCTAAAGTATTCTTTTCACTACTTCACTACTCGCCAGTTGACTGACTTGGCTCTAAGCGTTAAGCAAGCCACCAATGCGTTTTCAGCATTTTCAAGGGCATGGATGATCTGAAGTGAAAAATGCTCAAAAGAGTTCGGGCCCGATTTGGACGAAAATCAAAAACGTATTAGGTATTGGATTTTTGAAAATTCAAAGACAATAAATAGTTCTTTAGAATTACATTTTTTTCTCAAGGAATGTATGTTACTACTTCACAGACTTAGGTCCTTATAAGCGACACTATCGGATGGTGTATACTTACGTGTAATATTGTTATTCTACCTATTAACAAAATAAATATCAGTTTATCATTATCATTGATCATTACCTAATAAATTACTTTTTCCTAAACTGATTTGATTTCTATTCTGGAATATTGAATTTTGAAACATCCAATGATGCACTTTTGGTTTTATCAAAATCGATCCGGAGACTTCTTTGAGTCCTTTTCAATATTTCTCATAGTTTCGGATTCGGCCATCCCACTTGAAAAAATCGCGTGGTACTTGCTGGTACAGCATATTCTGTAAACACCTTACCGTATGTAAACTTGAGTGAACTTAGGTGGAAGTGAACTGTCAATCCATCTTGTTTGTTTGGATTTACAGCTCACGTCATGTTTACTTCACTTTAGCTTAAAATGTGAGATGTTTACCGAGTTGGACTGCTGTACATCATAATGTGTTGTGTGAACGTGTGGTGTTGCTCGTAGAGGAGTGAGAGGGCAGCCGGTGCCGGAGGTGCTTCGCGAGCTGGTGCTGCAGCGCCTGGCGCGCCTGCTCTTCATCAACCTAGACACGGACGCACCAAAGGTACGTACAGCTGCAGGCCAGTGGCGTGGGCTCAATGAGCATTACTCCAACAAGTAAAGGTTCATTGATTTATATAGTAAGGACAAGGCTGGCTGTATGATTTTATGATGCCATAAATAGTGATTGATGCGTCAAAGTCGAAACCACGCGGTCGGCTATCTTCGAGTGAGGTCGTATGCCCGTGACATTCAAAATGCTGTGATTCTTGTAAGGCCACACGTTTGTATGGCCTTATATTTTACTATTGACATCTTCTCCAATGCAATATAATAATATTAAGTCAACATTAATTTCTCAACAGTAAGTAAGTTTTTATATTGAGGTCCGGATATCCATAAGGTAGTCTCAGAAATCTGAAAACATTATACTGTGTCATGTAGTTGGGGCGAGATATGCCAATCAAATGAATATTCAATTGTTCAAGTCTATGTTATATCACAGCGAGCTTTGCTTGATTACAAACACGTGTCGACGACGATTCGGCACAACACAATCGTGTGTATCCGGGAAAACAATAGGGTGTCCCGAGAAGTTCCCTTAATATAAGGGTAAAAGTCACCTCAATGCCTGATGGTGGTTACCTTTAAGTAGGCACGCTTGCCTACGGCGCGCGGCGCACGCTTGGCAATCAACCACGAAAATAAGTTTGCTGACAGGACATTTTTTCACAATGACAAGAAATATTCTCGTACCTACTATCTCGTACTAAATATAGTGAGTTTTATTAAAAAGTCCGACCTCGAATAACGAAGAAAAAGTTAAAAAAATCAACCAGTCCGATGCAGTCGGTTTCATTAAATCTGTGATTTAATAAAAATAAACACCACTAACTGCATCGCTAGAAAAGACAGCTAGAAAACTGTTTTTTTTTTTCTTTTCAGATTGAGATCAGATTTTAGAATCGAATTTTTTGCAAAAGTCAATATTTTTTAAATTTAATATTTGTTCTTAATTGTATAGCAGCTATAGAATACCACCGTTAAATATGACCACGCACTTTTCGAACACCGATTTTCGAAGTCCTACTTACAATACAGACCATAGAAATATAAAATACTATATCTATGATACAGACCTAAAGAGACGTCTGCTCTCTTCAATTTGTATCAAACAGATTGATACTGACGTTACTATTTCACAGCCTCTCGTATTTTCGTAGGCCAATCATAAGTGTTCTGATTGTAAGAAAACACAATGATTTTGAAAATAACTGTCATACGTATATAATCGTCTTGGATTTACTTTTTTCTCTATCTTGAACCGTTCTTCAAAGCTTAAAACATAAAAGCAATGAATGTGGAATTAAGCCTATTTATATGTAGATGGTTATATGGAGGAGCTCGTGGCTAAATTATAACAGCCTCACGGGTCGATCTTCGAGGTTAAGCAACGCTTGCCGAGGTCGGTCTGTGGATGGGTGACCATCTTAACATAACGAGACTTCTCCGTGCCTCGGAAAGCACGTTAAGCCGTTGGTCCCGACTGTCATTTGGAGATCTTTCGCAGTCGTTACGGATTGTCAGAAGCCAGAAAATCTGACACCAATCTTGCCAAGAAGTACCGTGTTCCCCAGTTAATGGGTTGTGGAGGTCTGGTAGGCAGCCGCTTCACGTAAAATACGGTTTTTCAGCTGAATCCGGCTTGACTGGGAGCCGACCCCAATATAGTTGGGAAAAGGCTAGGCAGATGATATGTAGAGGGTTACCATATTTTGACAGTGCCTACGGCCTCCCACAGCCTCAGCGGTGATTGCTAACTAATTTGATGGACGCGTTGTTTACGAACCGCACACACGTTATCCACCTAATGTGAGCCGATACTTAGCTGTATTTTAGGTGTGTTTGAACATTTTTGTTTGAAACATGACTTTTGGACAACACCATTCGTCCAACATATGAATGGTCCACTGCAATAATGATGAAAGTCCATTTTTGTTAAAAAAAAAGTAAGCACGTCTTTCAGCCACTGGATATCTGTAATTGGTAATCTCGTTAGCAAACTTGGCAATATTACTTACAATCCCGATATTTTAGACAGTTCACGCTTATACTAGATAAAAGGATGGTACTCAATAAAGTCCTTAACTAAAAAAATTAAAAGCTTTACAAAACATACGCCCTTTAAAGAAATGCCGTTTACAAACTTCCTGATCAGCACGTACACGGTGATTGAGTTTAATTTGATTATTGATACAGACCTTTGTCGTTATTTTAACCTCGATGTCAAAGTGCCGCTGCCTTATTGGATATCCGAAGCCCGAAGTTCATTGAATATTATGATGAATTAATTAATAATATCATTGAGTGCCAGGATTATGCGGGTAGTGATTATGCAAAGTTCCGAGGCAATATTTGTTCACAATAATTTATTATGAATTTTTAATTGGTAATTTGAGTTCGTCAAATGAATTAGGGAACATCAAAGAGTGAAATAAATAAAGGTGGAGTCGTGTTTTTCAGCGTAGGTATATCATCCATTAATAAACAACTTTTTAATGAAAACAAATCTGAATTCGTGAAAGTTTTTCCATACGTTTTGATTGAAAGGCGGTTTTATTTTTTCGTTGAAAGCTAGTTTTATGAAAAGGATGTTTTTCGTTTTTGGATATGTTTTGGTATATTTTTTGCACGTGGCTCAGCAAACCCACTCCTGGAGGATATGAGAAAACAGAATATCGGTCGGTTTAACTTTTTCCTAGTTCACAATGTTAATATTTTAAAACTTTGACTTTTAACTGAAAATTAATAACTAAATAACATACAATTAAGAACTACCTTAACTAAACTAAACATAGGTTTTTGTCCTAAAAAGTTTAGCATCAAAAACTGGATTCGAAACATAAAATATGTTATTTTGAAGATTATGGAGGTAAAAATTAGGTCCAAAAGCGATTTTTTTACATTGTACACTTTATCTATTAATCCCCGGTGACTGCCTAAGGCGTCGAATATCTAACAAAGACACCTGAATAATTCTGTCCCACTTGCTCTTGGTTTTGTAAATAGGAGAGCGAAAGAGATATATTGTGCTGACGCTGTGTATCACTATTGTAAACGCTGTCAAGGGACGAAGAAGCCGAGTAAAAATAATATTTTGTTCGTAACAATTGTCCTTTGAGAAATAGTATTCGCTTCACGTGTAATCGGCCTATTTTCGGTTTTGTGTTCTTCTTTGCGTGTAATTTATTGGTCCTATTTTTAACTGAAGGAAAATATGAGAAGTTGTTTTTTATGCCTTTTCTGTTGGTTAAAATACATTCACATCCATTCCGAAAAACTTATATGGTAACTTGTCTTGGATTAGTAATCAATTATTTATTTTAAGTCTACTTTTAGTTTGAAGCCTACTTTTTGTGTTACTTTTGGTGTACAATAAAGTATATAATAAATTGATAAATAAATAAAATAAATATATTTTTTAGCAAACCGGAAAACGTATAAAGATCAATTCCATTGCAGCAATCAAAACGGGCTTTTAATTCTGAACCCTGAAAAAGGGTTGCGAATTAAAAATAGGTATTCATCAGCAATTTGTTAGCAATCAATCGATCAGAGGCACTCTTGTTATTAATCCAATACACTGTTATTGCTGTTTTTGACTGAAAAAAAAAAAACTCATGTAATACCCCAGTGGAAAAACGTAACGTAATTTTTCGCTTGTGTGTGCAATTTTTATATTTCACTCATCAAGAACTCCCGCTGGGTTCGCGATGGTTTTGCGGATAGTCTAACAAGATTACGTTACATAATTTGTTATATGAAGATAGTAGGCCATAGCAGGCTATCTGCATGTTAGCCTAATATGATATTCCATTCCTTAGTTTAGTTAGTTCCTTAATGTACTATTTTATTTTATTCTTTCATAAAACCATATGGAAGGAGTGTTATTTGATTCACTATTTAGTTTTAGCATAACTTGAACATTTTTAGCAGTGTTTAGTAAAGGCAGGTCAGGAGTTGGTGAAGCGTCAATGCCTTTTTCAATATAAAAAAAAATAATAATAATATTTTAGGATTTGTCATATAATACGCATAATATGTTAGTATCTCAAATTAAATATTTTAGTTTCTCAATTGATGAATCCTCGCACCAATATTTGTTGCCGCAGCGCCCATGTACCCAAACTTTCTTGAGTTTTCTCGCCATCCGGCCGATAGAGGGCGTTAGCGGATAGTCCTCTTCGTGTGACCGTGCGCAACGCTGTATGTGCGGTCGCTCCGCCTTTTGAAAATTCCTTTTTTGGTGAAACCTTGATGATACTCGTAAAATAATTGGACCTGCATCTGTGCTTCATTGAGAACTTATAGTGCAGTGTTGATTTTTGGAGTTTTAACCATTGTACCGGTGGATTCAACAAGATTTTGCTCGCCGGCCGGCAGCCTATACCTACAAGACCATCAAGCGCGCATGAACGTGGTATCTTCCCGTTACCCTGGGTCTGAGTGGATTCTCTGGATTGCCAAGGTACGTGGGCATGTTTTGCTGCTAATAAGTCTTTTGGTATTGGTTTCTCGCGGATTCATCAAAGGGGAAATTAATTAATTTGAGGTCCGCCATTACACTTTTTAACATAGGTTCGTAATTCAAATTCTCTCAGAACCTACACAAAGGTGCAGGCTATTTACACGCCTCACCAGGAGTTAATTCCTCAATGTACTATTTTATTTAATTCTTTCATAAAACCATATGGAAGGAGTGTTATTTGATTCACTATTTAGTTTTAGCATAACTTGAACATTTTTAGCAGTGTTTAGTAAAGGCAGGTCAGGGACGCGGAAGATCGAAGAAGCTATAGATAATAACTTTAATTTCTAGAGCATTAAAATATTTTTAAATTACACGGGGTTAACTTCTCTATAAAAATATCGATTGGCTAGCGAGTGGCTGTAGACAATTGATGCAACCAATCACAGCAGTTGACTACACTATTTGCGTTAGTTTTCGTTCGAGAAATTCAGGTAAATATACATAAATATTTATAATTTACCTCTCTGTATCGAAATATGGAAATAAGTTTCAAACTTTGGATTTATAAAAATCTCTGATAGCCTTGGGGACTTTGATTTTCTAATTTGAAGACGCGAAGTCGTGACCATTAAAACTTTTTCATAAGCTCTGTGTCCAAGATGATTTCTTTTTGAAACAACAAATACACGTGCTTATGTGGATAATTAAGATAGCTGCCACGGTTTAAAAAGCGATAATATACACCTACTTGTATCGTTTAAAGGTTGTTTTAATTAAAAAACTGCAACTTTTTAATGGTTTGAATTTGAAGAAACTTTGTTCACGAAGTTTTCAAAACCAAACGGATATTACTGTTATGCATTTCTTTGCCATTTTTATTTCGTTTTCGTTCCGATATCATACTCATATTTGGCAACTTTATTGCTTTGGTCAGAAGCTAGTCAAATTCGAATGGGAAACAAATCGAGCTCTTTTTAGGCGAGATATTTTGCTGTGTACATAAATCACTGTCTTTTTATTGCGTTCTTGAGTGCACTTCCGGACGGGATTTTCTAGATGTTATTCTATTTGTGGCTTGTGAATTGAATACTAAGTGCTGTGTTCAATATGTAGACATTTTTGAACATAAGCTTTCTTATTCGAAGATCACATTAGGTATTGAGTTATTACACGCTTTGATTTTGAATCATTGTTTTAGAGAAGTGAATAATCTATAATATTGGCGTTTTAAAGGTCAGTCTTAGAAACTTGTGGGTGGAATTCAGTGTGTTAAACGTAGGGTGACGTTTCCAGCTGGCACTGGCACTCATTTTATTGTTGCTCTATTAACGTAGTTTTTCCAGGGTGACAGCGGTACGGTGACATCGGCTGGGGTCCAGGGGGTGCAAGTGAACCCCCGCACGGGTTCCCGGCTCAAAGCGGAGGTGCGATGCGACGGGGCCCCGCTCGCACCCGCTTCACCGCGCTTCGCACGTCACAACCACAACCATCTAGGTGAGAAACAGAACCTAAACTTTTAACAAAAAAAATATTACAGTCAAATTGAGAATCTCCTCCTTTTTTGGAAGTCGGTTGAAAAATAGATAAGTACCTAACTATGCTGATATTTTTTTTTGGTGGCTCCTGTTTGGTTATCTGATGGTAAGCAATGATGTAGTGTAGGTTGACTCTCGATTTTACGATCTCCAATATGAGTAAACTTCTTAAATCAGTCTAAGAGAAGTCGGATGCTGGGCCGATTACTATTAACCACACCGGTATGTTTCTGCTTGATATTTAAAAATGTGCAAAGTAGTTGAGCTTTTCATTCTCTACGTACAAATGCTTGGATTGGTTCACCCTAACCTCTGTGGGTTTTTTTCAAACTTTCCTCAAAATGTGGTATTTTGAGGAAAGTTTGAAAAAGTTAAGATCGACCATTACATTAATTGTAAAAACTTTAAAAGAGACTTTGACCTCTGAGTTAATTTTTCGGTTTTTGAAGCTTTCTAGCGATTGACGTGTGAAAGTGTTGTTTTTGTAATAATTATTAGACTTTCAAACACTCTTGAGATATTATGTCCCCATTACTATTATTTTTATAACCAATATGTGAAAGTCTAATATACTGTCTTACCATTGAAGCGCCAACTAACGCCCGTTTTACTGAAAAAATATGATAACCCATTATCGAGACTGCCCAAGTCATAGCCAGTATCATCTTGAGAAGATTCATGCGGGTTTCTTAAATGTCGTAGGTAATCACATTTTTCCGGTTCTTTCTCTTTTTCAAGTAATTTAAAATAAAGCATTTTGAAATCCACAGCTTTTATATATAAAAAAAAACTTTTAACCCATAAAATAATACGTCAGCATCGTGAATAGGGATGATTCCAGAGTTAAAAAATATGATTCTTCTCTTCAGTTAGGTTATCGTAAAATATTGGTCACGTATTTTTTGCTTTATCAAATTGACAAACATAAAAAGCATCAAAGAACAGAAGTGGGGGCGTTTGATGTAACGTCGTGGTAAAAATTATAGCATGTAGTGACACACGAGTTTTCAACGCACGTTTATTGTTTAAGTTAAAAAATTAAAAATACGTGTCCAATGTTTTTTGGAAATCTATCTGACGGACTAATTAGATTTTTTACCCTATTGAAAGTTTAAATTTCAAAAGTTTGGTCTACCAGTGAATGTGTTCTGGATCGTTTTATGGGGATGGGTTTGACAAATAATATTCAGTACTTTTAGTCCAAACGAAGAACAGAAGACAAATTCACGTATAAGTACTTAAAAAACGTTCCAATTTTCACGTCGCATTATCGTTTCAACGACAATAAATGTCAAAAATTTGTAAAATCTGGTGAAATAAGAGGTGTTATACTGAGTATGCGACTGCGATGCGAACGCCCCTTGAATATACAAGAATTGCCCTTCAGAAAACCTTATTAATTTTCTTCTAAACACCTGCTTCCCTTACCATTAGTCGTCATAAGCAGCACAGGCATATTCATTTCCGTTTGTAAAGCACCGCACAGCTCACACATGTGCAGTGGTTATATACCTGTGTGGGACCTGTTGATATAACTTCCTACTCGCTTTAATATTCACGTGAGGAAAATAATTTTCTCCTTACAAGGCTTTCGATACTATACTTGTCTCGTTTCGATTGTTTTTTTTTTAACTGTATTGTTTAGCGTATCACTGCAAGTGCTGCTATACACACTTTAGCTCTCATAGATACCATTTTTTATGCATTCGAAATTATCGGAACGGTACGGTAGGGAGTGTCAGACTCTTACTGTCTAAAACCCACTTGTGTTCATCCTAATACCCTTTGCGTTCCAGGCCACTGTAGCTCTTTCGCACAAATTCCGCAACTCTAGTATTACGACTGTCACTATTAGTGATGCTGAATTTAGAAAAACGGACACGCCCACAATTTCCTGTGATCTTTTCGATTTTTTATTTTATATTTTAGGTTTAATTAAAAAATGTTTTGTAATTTGTTCCATTTAAAACTATAACCCTGTATGTGAATTCCTTTTGGATAGGAAATCAAAAGATTGAGGAAAATCTTGGGTATTTTGTTCGAAACTTTAATCTATCTTCAGCCTCTTTTGTAAAAGTATTTTTATACATGATAACAATAATACCGTGTACAAACGATTGCAGCGATGATCATTATTATGATGGGTAGGTACTCGTACATTTTTGGGATAATATTATGGTACAATGCGGTTTGTTTATAAATTTACAAACAGTAAGTATTTGTATTTAAACATACGTACAAATTAATGTTCAAATTCTAATACCTAATATCTAATACCAATATTATAAAGAGGAAAGATTTGATTGTTTGTTTGCATTTAATAGGCTCCGAAACTATTGGATCAATTTTAATCATTTACATTATCAGCGAGTAACATAGGCTATATTTTATCCCCGTATTCCTAAGCTGGTGAAACCGCGTGACACTGCTAGTGAAATATAAATATTGTTTGTCAGTGCAATGTCAGTAAAATTTTAAGTATGATATCAATTTTATACTCATAAATATCGTCGTTAGAATCGGAATTTAAAGAATTAATTGCAATCAAATGAAGATATCGAAATGATACCGAGAGCGAATCTATGGAATATCGCCTTTATGTACATCTTTTATATCACGAACCAATTAAGATTTTTCTGTGTATGTATCCGTCGCAGCTGGATACAATTTCAATATTTCTCGAGTATGGACGCGTTCTTCCAAATAACATTTCATCGTTCTTGGGGGAATAACGAATCCGTGTATCTAATATGGGATGTCTTTTTGCAGAAATAAGCGTATTTACGACAAATATTCGTCATGCGATTTATTGTTCCCTTAAGAAGCTGATATAAAAGTCTGGTATTGCTGTACGTTTTTGAAGACTCAAAATCTACGTACGGTACAAATCATAAACTGCAAATAGCCCAGGAATAAACCTAACTATGATTAAAATTCAATATACGAAAAAACTAATAATTTAATTACTTCTACCACCGGACGTGCGAAAAAAGATACCATAGATTAGTACCTATCCATTTTATTCGCAGAAAACATGGTATTTTCTTGTTGGCTACAAGATTTTAATTTGGAATGTCTGACTCCATGTCCACTCGGATAATGGCTGTTATATGACATTTATGGAAATAGTAGAAATTTGGTGTCAGGCATTGCTTTATATTTTGTTTCAATTTCGGATAAAATCTACACTCTCTCTCACTGGGTTCAAACTCATATTCTAAGTCTTTTGATGGTTACTTCCTAAATTCCAATATAGTAGTAGTGACAACAAAAAATAATCTGTAGTCGAGAACAATAATGACAAAAATGAAGGTTGAAGTATACATACATACATATATAAATAATTTCCTCCACTTAACTCAAAATTATGTGGAATGCTGGTTGAGATAGTGCCAGAGTTAGTAGGAGAGTTATAGGGGTCTTTGATGCGACAGAAATTTTAATAAATCTCTAATTTCAAATGAATACATTTTCTAAGAATCATAAATCAGAATAGCGTATCTTATAATAATGATAATTTGCCTGAAACTGTACGTGTGCTTCAAGCATTAGATTTAAATTGTGACTTCGTGAGATAGACTAAATCAATAGGTGCCAATGAAGGTGTTTATAATTGGAACGTGGCTCGAATTTAGGCATGAAAAAGCCAATTTTATTTAGGTATTTACGGCAAACTCTCCAGAATTCGTTCAACACCGTTTAATTCTACAGTAGTGTCGTTACCCTCATTTTGAAGGGTACAAAACTCGACTAATCCTTGTCTAGTAGCTTTCCTTTGTAATCCTTTCATCATGAACTCTGAAAACATTTCTCGCCTAAGTTATTTTGATTAGTAGGTGCCTACGCAAGAATGGGATGGGCTATGTGTCTACTTATTTATGATTAATAAATAAGAATTGAGTTCGGAAAAGCAAACTTAAATTTTCTACTAATTCCTCTTAACTATTAAAAAAGTTCGCATTTTTGTATCGAAATCGTTTACAGGGCGATATTATGAACGTATCTTTTATTGAACTAACGATTGTGGACGCTTCTGCTAAGGATGAGGTTGTGAGTTCGATGCCCGGGTGGGGCAGTGTTATTGGCTTTTTCATGTAAAAGTGCTACTATGCAAAGCTACAGTTTTGTTTTGCAGTTTGCGTCCGGTTGATGACAACCGAGAATACAAGATGAACTTAAATATTTCTGGAAAAGTGTAGATGTACTATGATACTCTCCTTTATCTAAGCCTCGGTGTTTCGGCTATAGAAAATATATGCTTGACATTTTGTATGCCTGACCTAAACGTTTTATTTTTCCATGATTCTTGGAAATTCGAAATTATTTTTTCAGGAATACATTTAAGACCAAGCAGTCTCGATTGCAAAGTATTAGGGGCACAGAATAATAGAGGCGTTTGTATCTGTGTAGGTGGAACACCAGCAAATATAGCGACTGTTCCTGGAAGCGGGCCCCCGGTAGCTGCGAACGTGGTGAGCGAGTCGGGGTGCGCGAGCGCATGCCCGCGGTGCGCGTGCTGTGGTTGCACGATGCGCGAAGCGGCAGCGCGGCACGAGCAGCGAGTCGCCGCCAACGAACGACTGGAGCGCGCTAATATTGAGTGGAAACAGGTATTTATTTATTTATTTAGAATAAGTACACCAATAGCACTAAGCACAGTCACTTAAAATTAAAATTATAAAACACTAGCTGCTGCCCGGGACTTCGTCCCCGTGGAATCCCCGATTTTAAAACATTCTTTATCGCTGCTCCGCTCCTATTGGCTTAAGCGTGATGATATATAGCCTAAAGCCTTCCTCGATAAATGGTATATTCAACCCAAAAAGAATTTTTCAATTCGAACCAGTAGTTCCTGAGATTAGTGCGTTCAAACAAACAAACAAACTCTTCAGCTTTATAATATTAGTATAGATTTAAAATTGGCATTTCAGTAACCATGCCAAGAACAGGTATGACATTGAAAATACGAGTATTAGAGATAACGATAAAAACAAAGTGTGTGTAAATTCCTAAATCCGAAACACAACAAAAAAAAGCAATTTGAGCTACATAGACGTGAACTACTCACACTATTTAAGTATGGAATAGCCGGTATGGAACGAAACTCATCAAGAATATATCAATAGGGTAATCTGTCAAGTTGGACCTTTCATTATATCGCCTTGCCATACGTGTCAGTGGTGTCTATTAAAAGTGGTAGGTATTCAACGTAGTTGTCGGTAACTCAAAGATACGATGATGACGCTCACTACATCATACCTCAAGTTGTTTTGATATTCATATGTCGAAGTTTCCAAGAAAACCGCAACTTTATAATAGACTAGCTGTCCGCACAACTTCGTTTGTGTCACATTTTTCATGACTGCTCCGCTCCTATTGGTCTTAGCGTGGTGATATAGCCTAGAGCCTTCCTAGATAAATGGGCTATCTAACACTGAAAGATTTTTTCAAACCGGACCAGTAATTCCTGAGATTAGCGCGTTCAAACAAACAAACTTTTCAGCTTTATAATATTAGTATAGATTGTAGATAACTCGTTTTGCGATAACATACTCCTAATGCTGATATTGCTCCTAAATAATGCTGATATTGCTCCTAAACTAGCACTACGGCCGCGACATCTTCAGCGCAAATTTGTACACACAATTTTCTTATTTTTATCCCCTTCACGGTTGAATATCCAAAAATCTTAGTGGTCATCTACACCATAAAACGAATGTGCATAATTGCATGTTCCTATTTCCAGTAGTTTCGGCTGTGACTCAGTTTCCCTTTTAAATACTCGTATATAGATATTAAAAATTATCGAATTTCCATGGAATTTATTGTATTCGAAATTATCTGTTCACATTATACAAAGATTTTATAATCTAAACACGATTTATTACACTCTTGTTTGCAACAATCCGGTGACTTATTCCTGAAACTGAATGAACTATAAACCTGAAAAGGGTAATTGTACTCATTTTTATATACAACGTATGTGTTTAGTAACTATTGTGAAGATGCCTATTATGTCCAATATTGCTTGTAAGAGCGTAATTTACCATGATATAATACATTAAAACTTGATCATAATATTGTAACTACTGCCTATTATTCGTCAGATTCAGTTCGTAAGTATCCCTGGTATTTTCATAACAAGACTAAGAAATAACAATAAGTTTAACGATACCTAGCATCTACAGTCACTGTCTAAATTAACTATCTACTCGGTCAGTTTTATATCTGTCGTAACAATTTGATCTGATAATCGTGGAAATACGGTGAGTTCCAGAAGGTTTCGCCGTAAAATATTTTAGACGAGTTTTGGTTGAGGTCAATATCGTAACCTTTTATTGGGTTAGACAGTAAACTGCTCAAGACTAGTGTTCATGCCTCGACACTATAGTCCCACATTCGTTTTTGTGGCAAAAAATAATCACTTTACTGAGTTTTTATTTAAATTCAAAGATAAAGTTTTACTTTAGTAAAAATGCGATTCTCAGCCAATGGGGTATTTTACTGTAAAAATCTAATTAGTCCGTCTGATAGATTTACAAAAAATATTGGACACGTATTTTTTCTTTTTTCACGTAAACAAAAAATGAAGACGATACAGTGCATTGAAAACTCACGTGACGTCACTACGTTGCTACAATTTTTACCAGCGACGTGACGTCACGTGAGTTTTCAAAGCACTGTATCGTCTTCATTTTTTGTTTACGTGAAAAAAGAAAAAATACGTGTCCAATATTTTTTGTAAATCTATCAGACGGACTTATTAGATTTTTACAGTAAAATACCCTATTTATAGTTTTCAATCAAAGTTTTTAACTATTTGTTATTTATTTGAACATTGGTTAATCGAACAATAATTGCTCTAAACAACAGTTTAAGGCGCTGTGGGACGTAGAGCTCTGAAATATGCCATTTTTTTTCGTCGCAGGGATCTCCATAATGCCAGTACAATTTAAGTGGAAAAACTTACCCTAAGTGGCCAAGTAAAGCATTTTACAATAATATTAAATAGAAATGTCCTCAAGCCGTTACACCCAGTGTCACCCAGTGCTGCAAGTTTTTAGGAAACTTAAAATGAATAAGCCTACTTCTATAAAAAAAAGTCCAAAAACCTTTTATCTAAATTAATAGACTCGATACAATACTCGATAAACTACTGATAATTTCACCACATTTTTTTACGGATCAAAAATCTCGCCCTTAACCATTTCGTTTGACGTGATGACGTGAAACTTAATTTATTCATCGGATATAAAATCACTGTTTTCGAAATCACTGCAGGTCGAGGTCTAATTAACAAAAAATAATTATCATCATAATAATTCGTTAATGAGTTCAGGTAATAAGTATTTATCGAAAGTAATTTTCATGTTAATATAATTTGGTTTCTATATAATTATTTTCTGTACTAATATTATAAAGAGGAAAGATTTGTTTGTTTGGATTGAATAGGCTCCGAAACTACTAAACCGATTAGAAAAATACTTTCACTGTTGGGAAGCTACACTATCCCCGGGTGACATAGGCTATATTTAATCCCCGTGTTCCCGCGGAAACGGGAACTACGTGGGTGAAACCGCGGGAGCTGCTAGTTTTCTATAAATCATTGAAAATAAAGGTGGTATATTATATTATTACCTAGGTATCAATAAAAAATAAATTACACGATCCAATTTTGCCTACAATATAAAATATTTTTAGTACGTACTAGTAATAAATCGTAACTTTGGGCCATTCCGTTTCCAATGAGCTGTTTGGTATTGAAAAAAAAAAGATTAATGGTTCTTTGTAATTACTCCGATAGGGATAATTATGGTAAGAATTTAAAAACTTTGACCCCTGATGCCTAGGGGTCGAAGTTTTTCAACGTAACCATATTTCATTGTAGTCGTGCAAGCCATTGTGACTAGAGGGTTAAAGAAATGAGAGGCTCTCAGAAACAGTGAAAAATGTGAGGTTTTGTATAAAATTGAAAGCAAGTGTACCATATTCAAACTCTATATTAAAGTAAAATACGAACAAGATATTAGGTATGTAACCGAATTATTTAGTTACAGTTACTTATAACTGGTTATTAGTAAACAATGAAAACGTTGGCCATTTGACGGCAACGCAGTTGACGCAGTGGTTGAGCAATTCGCTGCTGCGCTGCGTGTCGTGGGTTCGATTCCCGCACGGAACAAATATTTATATGGCCTACAGATAGTTGCTTCGGGTCTGGCTGTGCGTGTAAGTGGTTTTTCATGTTTGTAAACGCACCCACGATACAGGGGAAATTCCAAGTGTGGGGCAAAGTTATTTTAAAAAAAGTGTGTTTTCAGGTGACTTCTACAGTAACCTACATAAAAAGTGTTCCATCAAAAATATGACCTTACATATCCCAATATTTCCAAACGCTACCCATGTTTAATTCATAAAAAAAAACCATTAAACCCAAAAACCCTTATTAAGTTTGAATTTGAATACCATATTTTTCAAATATCAAATTACCATAAATAATATCGAAAATTATACTTGCAAAACACTTTCCCATCAATTTGATGCTGAAAATGTCACGATCAGACATACTGTTTAAAAGTTTTTAATTTATGTGAGTATATTTCTTCATCATGATGCTGAATAGCCGTGTTTAGAAAAATATTGATGTACATGTTACTTCAAAACTCGATATTTAATGATTTTAAAATGGAATACCTACTTGGTTTGATGGGAAATAGTAAACTTGAGCTATATAATAATTGACAGCACTGTGACTTGGTGAAACGTGGAACGTACCTAAAAGCGACACGGAGAGATTGTTTTTGAAAAAAAAAACCCTGGAGCAAGCGATAGACGTCGTACTTCATAATGTCGCAGGAGGAGCTCGTGGCTAAATAATAACAGCCGCACGGGTCGATCTTCAAGGTTAAGCAACGCTTGCCAAGGTCATCCCTGGATGGGTGACCATCTTAACATATCGAGTTTCCTCCGTGCGTCGGAAAGCACGTTAAGCCGTTGGTCCCGGCTGTCATTTGTAGATCTTTGGCAATCGTCACGGATTGTCAGGAGCCAGTAAATCTAAGTCCAGTCTTGCCGAGCAGTACCGTATTACCCAGTTAATGGGTTGTGGACGTCTGGTAGGCAGCCGCTCCACGTAAAATACTGGTATTCAGCTGAATCCGGTTTTATTGGGAGTCGACCCCAATATAGTTGGCAAAAGGCATAGGCAGATAATTTTATCTGACTTCTGGTTTATAAATAATATAAAATCCATGATATTCAGCCAAAATATATATTGCCAAACATAGGAGAGAGCTTAATAATTAGTGATATTGAACCAAATCCACTATTCTAATACTATTTATTTTTGTTATTTTTATTTTTGTGTTTCTTTTTGTATTGAAATATCATAAATAATAATAATAAAATCTTTATTTGAGACATAGTCCATGCATATTACACTTACGGTTACAAAATGTGTGGATGAATAAATTCTTTCAAGATATTTGAATCCGGTTTATCACCAATGACCTGTAGGATGCCGTTAGTGCTACTCCTGACTTTGCTTAGTAGCAATACGAGCCGCTTGCGTAAGATGGCATGGAAGCCATCTACCCCAGGCGTTTACTCATATTTTAATAGTCGCCACGCTCAGCACGAGGCATCTTCATTCTGGCTAACTTCATGTTATTCGCAGAGTTCTTTTATACATGTTTTCAGAAAATATACGGGAGCATAATATTGCTAGTTTGGAAAAAAAAACCTACTGCATACAAGATTGATGCATTTATTATTAAAAATAATGTTAACACGAATGTTAGTTCCGACATTGACCACGTAGACTGCAGTGAAAAGAATTTATTTTCCTCGGTTATTTTTAGAGGATAATGAGCCTTTTAGAAATTGCATCCATGCATAGCCAGGGCGGATCGCTAATTTTAGACAATTTATGTCTAAACTTAGCGATTGACCATGGCTGGCAAGAACTGAGCTCACCGCTGGGTTTTCCAAAAAAAAAAATCAACTCACTAAAATAAATCAGCCAAATTGATCTAGTCATTATTAAGTTTTTAATGAATCATACGTGCAGAAATCGATTTTTATTAATTAGGATACATAAAATTTACTTATCAAACGCATTAGCAAAAACGTAAATAGTAAGCTAGACCTGAAAGAGGACCAACCTCGAAATCTTCAATATCAAATCAAAGTTTTTCGTAATGATAAGTACAATGATGACCCTTTTTCAGGTAAAGCGTTTATTCTGTTACAAATTCCATATATTATGCAGCAAGAGATGTTGTTTCCGATGATATAAATTAAAATTCGTTCGGACTCCAGTCAGGGCCGAAGTTTGCCGCGCAATATTTTAATCTGAATGAAAGGAAGAATGGCGTATGGAGGACAATATTGCAAAAATGTTATGTGATGTTTTATTTTCAGTCACCTTCCAAAAGCATAGTTAAGGAACTTTAAATAGATACTTATTCTCATCAGATTGAGCTTAGGATTCTTCAATGTACATACCTAAATTTTGAACAACGTGGTTTATTATTTGGTAATTCGCAGGTGGCTGTGGTTGCGGACCGGGCTCTCCTGGCGGTCTTCGTGCTCGTCACAGCAATCTCAACGGCGGCTATCTTGTTACCGCAGCTCAACAACCTACACGTCGGCAACACGCCTCTTAAACCCCCCATTTAGAGGCACAAGAGCAAACTAGTTTTATATGAAATAATGTCTTCTGCCAACGAATGTGTTAAATGAAAACTTGTGCCAAACTCAAACTGTGCCGCACTTTTGTAAACGGTAAAAATATTTCTGTGTAATACTTATACAAACCCATATAACATGAGGGTTCCACGCAAGAGGCTAGAAGGTAAATATATGGATAGGATTTAATTTTTGGATTTTGACTCCAGTGTGATAAGGCTCTATTAGAAATGTATAATGGATAAAATATATGTATGTAAGTAAGCTGATGTTGAACGCAAATATTGAAGCATGGAGCAAACTTTAACCGCTATAGATAACGGAAAGTTCCAACGTTAAATGAGACGACTTTTTGAATGCAACGACGACAAGCTTTTGAGATAAATAAAACTATTTTTGCCTGGAATTAACTTTTAGAGATATCTCTGCTACTTGCACACAAGTTCAAAGTTTGAACTGGAAAGTACTGTAGCAGCTTTTGCTCACTTTTAAGAAGAAGAATGTTGACAATCATTGTTAATCGAATGAATGGAATCACGCATAAGTACAGAAGTTACTTAGGATTAAGTACCTAAGTTTAGTTTTTATAACGTAGCAAAGCCTGTGGTATTCATTAAATGAGTCTTATGGCGGAATAATTATGTGTGTAAATGCATGTATGTTATGTTAACTCACCAATTTGACATAGGTGGGTACAGTTTCTCTAAAAGAATGATCTTGAGTATCATGAGACGTCTTTTGTTATGTTACTGTTTTCGTCATTTTAAGTATCTGTTTGAAGGTTCGTAATCGGTAATTTAACAAAATATGAGACATCTTGTCTGAAAAAAAAATACAATAGTAGATTATGCAGCGACGAGATAAAGCAGCGTCTTATGTCACGCACGGTCGGTCGTCATATTGAATGCCGAACGTAATGAAGGATTCGAGATTTTTGTGTTTATAGTTTTACTCATGAGCGGAGCGTGGAAATTTTTTACTAGAATCCTGAATACAGCGAGGGATTCAAGCTAGCCAAAGGACAGCTTTATCCTTGAGGAGCGTACTCTACTTTTCACACGTATTGCAAGAAAATTGTGCTCAAGCCATTAAGATAGGTGGCTGGCCCCCGCGAATTTACTGGTCGGCCCGCCACCTCGCTGTCAGGTGCTGTTCGCGCGTCCGAAGCTGTGCCTCCGGCCCACCGCCAGCAATATTATTGCACTGAATTTCATTATAACCGGGTCAATAATGTGATTTGAATTTGGAGGCAGACCAGCGTAGGTTTTTTTTAGGTTAGGTTAGCAATGATTATAATTTGACGTTTTCACACCATTTATCATTAGTCTGACTCGCGCACCGAGGGATATAAAGTTCGTCTATTACAGGAATTGTGTGTCATTTTTTTCCGAGTAGGTATACATTACCTACTGCAGTTTATAAACTGTGAAAACACTCATTACTCTCATGAAACGATAAATACGATTGAGGGACAAATTTAACATTACATTTGAAAAATATTATTCTCCCATACATCGATATACGGACATTTCTTCAATTGCAAATACGAATAAGTTTACATTTTGCATATTTAATTTTTGATGAAATTATTAATTTTCTGACTTTTTCTATTACATATGCTGTACCTTGCTTCATGCCAAATTCCATGATTCTAGGTCAACGGGAATGGTACTTGCAAGTACCAAAGTATGTCACAAAATTGATGATAAATCCGTATCTTTTTATTTCATTGACTTAGAAAATTAATATTTTTAGGGCTCCAAGGTACCATCATAGGTCTTTGATATTCCCCCTACGAGTTCCTAAGAAAAAGGGTCCTGACAGACCGACTGACGGACAACGAAGTGATTATATAAGGGTTCCGATTTTTTTCTTTTTGAGGTACGGCTCCCTAAAAATGGATGTTAAAAGATGGAATCTAAAAGCTTCTTCTATAGTTAATGTGTAAACCTAGTCTTGTTATTTATTTGTGTCAAGCATTTGATAATGTCAATTAAGGTGTAAGGTTTGACGTATTTATAGGTACTATGATGACATCATCATTAGATGATACCTATGTGTTGATGAGTATGACTATGTTCTCATGTGGATCAGAATTATTACAACACTAATATAGGTTAAACTGTTTAGTACATGCAGTTATTTGCCATTACCGTTCTACTTTGTGAGATCAATAGATTAGGTAGGTACTCTCTCTACTCAGACTCTTTCCCTAAAAGCAATTTATATGGCATCTTTATAATTTATCCTATTCTAGATAATATGATTAAAACTACTATATTGCAGTCTACCCAAATAATCCGGAAGTTATTTTTTAGTGTTTTATCTCTCTCTCTTCTACTGTCTAAATTTAGTTAGGTACAAAATACATGTAAACAATAACATAATTATGTAAGATTAAATTTAAATGGGCTCAAGGTTGTTGAAAATGAGTTAAAATGTATTGTACATATTGTAGTTAAATTATAATGTTTAGCGGCAAGTTGTTAAAGTATAAGAATATTAATTATATGTATTGTACACAAAATTAAGAATAAAGGTTTCGAAACTGGCGTCTGTGCTTTTCTTTATTTTATCCAGTTTTTATCCATACTAATATAAAGAGGAAAGATTTGTATTTTTGTATGTAACGAATAAACTCAAAAACTAATGGACCGATTACAAAAATTCTTTCCGCATTAGAAAACTACATTCACCACCACACACACACTCACTCCCCACATTCACTTATATGGTGTACATAATAAAGTGTATCCTATTCATCTTGAGTAACATAGGCTATATTTTATCCCCATATTCCCACGGGGACGGGAACTACGCGGGTAAAACCGCGGGGCGCTGCTAGTTTATTATATTTTATTGTGTTTGAAAATTTTACAGTTCAGATTAGAATAAATTGAAGATCAATTACAAGTTTTCACGTATAGTAGGGACAAACAAACGAGTAATAGTATTCCAGACAGTTGTTAACTGGTTATGTTATCGCACACGCTTTTCGATAATCCAACATTTCGCTTCTTTGTTTGTTCTCACTTATTATTCTATACATAAAGCCATAAAAACATAATGAGTCTATTACTTCCCAGTAAAGCGCCACGGTAACTTTTCTAGGTACGATATGCAGACATCCCTCCATCGCTTCTTCATTTTTAGATGAACAATTATAAATGTAAACGAGTACCTACAAAGTCACATTGCGCAACGGTGTTCGCAGAAACATCACTTTTATTTATAAATATTGAATGGGAGCTCGCATAAAAATGGCAAAATTTCCGGAATGGAAGCAACCAAGTAATGAAATATTTGGTATCACAATATCTATTTTGAAAATAGTAAAGCGTTTTAGTACGTCATTCATAGGTAGGTTCTTTGATATTATAAATATGTTGTCGTCAAACAATGTCCTCGAAAAAGACAGAGGCTACTTTTAATCCTGAGAAATAGTTTCTTTTTGGTTAATTATCGATTTTCACGCAGGCAAAGCTAATAGGTACGCAAATAGATCATTGGTCACCAGTATACCCAAGCTGATACCTTGATCTCGATCCACAAATCAAATATCACTGAGCTGTTATTACGCCATCGTATTTCTAGTCCTGGGTAATTATGAACTCTAATAGATTTCAGTTAGGGGCAGAAATCTGTGGCGAAGTGCCGATTACATCAACTATCAGTTCACGCACTTTTGTTTACATAGGTTTATAAATCCACTAGCAGCGCCCCGTGGTTTCATCCGCATAAGTTTCTATCCCGTGAGAATATCGATAAAATTATCCTATATGTTAATCCTGGTTATAAACCATCTGTGTGCCAAATTTTATCCAAATCCGTTCCGTAGTTTTTGCGTGAAAAAGTGAAACATCCAATCATTATCAAAAGCTAACGTTAAAAAAAAATCTATGATATAAAAGTACACAATCAAATTTACTCGTATCCCTAATGTCAGGTATAATAAAGACGCAAGAAACATGAAAGTTCACTTTCCCTGTCATTCATAGAGTACCTAAATATAAATATAAATAAAAAAAATAAATAAAGCCAGAACAGGAGAGTTGGCGCCACCTACCGCTAAATGTTCCATGAAAAGATTAACCCAACGGGTTACCCACGGGTACGACCGTGATTTATGTTAGGGTGTGTTTACACGGGCAATTTTTTGAGCAATTATATTGCTTGGTATCGCATATGGACCAAAATGGAACAATTTGCAGCAAGGTCAAATAAAATGTGAAGATTATTTATTTTTAATTGCTCCAATCTCTGTTTCGTTAATATGAACGTATTGTCTAGTATAGTTTCTTGGGAGTTTGCAAAACATTTCACCAAATTAACGCTTGCTGCCGTTGCCGTAAATTGCTTGATGTTTTGTGTTACCGATATCAGAAATATTAACTGGCGTAAGGGAAAATTCAATATGCCAAAATGTCCCTTACATTAATGAATACTTGTAATACCGATATCACAATCGACCAGTGTTGCTCATTATCGATCAATTTGACCGTGATTGACCGTGTAAACGCACCTTAAACTCCAAAAGTGTATGTGAGGCGGATAATTGAATCCCACGCGTATCCTGCGTACTGAAAACAGTCAGTGGGCCGTCTTGAGGTAGTGTTCCGCTGTTCACGACCAAACTGTTCGTGTGGAAAATTATTCACGTCTTACCTGCCTGAATGGAAACAGAAATTATTGAAAACTGGCTTCTGCCTGCGGCTTCGCTCGCGTGAAAGTTAAAAATTGTTCGAAGGGAACATACTTCTGGGATAACCTGTGCGTTAAATTTCATCCAAATCCATTCAGTCGTTTTATCCTGAAAGTGTAACACTGCGTGCGGGTTTTCCGATGATTTATAGTCCTTACAAATAAAAAAGGGTGCACACTTATAAAAAAGAGATATGTACCTATAGGTTACGTTTGGTAAGTTTTTTCGTATAGATTTTAAAGTGAATTTACAAGTTTGAAATCAACGCTGCGAAATCAAAAAGGTTTCATTCTATAGCTTAGTTACAACGTGTTGAATCTAATATTATCTGTATTTTGTTCTGATCAAAGTCCCGCGTTGAAATTCAGGCCTTTGTACTAAATACTCAAAAATATTCACAACCCTAGAAAACCAGAAACTTGGAAAGCAATACATTGCTCTCCTAAAAATATTTACCAAAACAGATAGTTACTATAAAGTCGAGTTATTTTGGCCCCATTTAGTGAATTGTATTTACCGCATTTCTATTGATTAAAACTTTGGGCCAAAATTATACCCTACGGCCAAACTAGCAAGAAATTATGGTTTCTAAAAACCAGATGATGATAAGTGATATTTTTTTTGTAAGTAGGTTAATCATGACTCTTTTACACGTCCAATATTTTTTGTCATTTTAAGCTAGATGAGGTCGGTACAGCCCCGAGCAGAAACACCGAAACAAACTCAGAGGTCAAAGTTTCGTTAAGTCCACGCAATCCGTACTAGTCAAATCATATAAGAAACATGTAGGTTAATGTCTGAAGTGGCCTTTTGAGGAAAGTGCCGCACAAATTTAAGTGGTCCTTTACAGATAGTTCAAGCATTTGTCAGTTACGTTGTAGCTCAAACTTAGAACTTTTAGGAGCTCAACGATTTGACTAACAATACCAAAGTAAGGACATTTAGGTAGGCCGCAAGAATTCCGTCGCCGTCCATGCCGGCCGTGTCCAGCCGTTGCGCATCTTCAACCACTCCTCAAATACAGGACTTGGCGCCACAATGGTGGCGTGCTACCGCTGAGTTGCGACAGTCGCTGTCTCCGTACTGCCATGAGATCCTGTTGGTGCTCTGTCTGCTACGCAGAGATTTGCCGCGGTAGTGGAGTTTCACCGCGGCGTAGTGCTTCCGCCCATACGACATGCGCAAATGTGCGCGTGCCTTTCATAGCTTACCGGCGAGATGTTATATTATGAACTGGTTTAAACAATAAACAGACTTGCGATTTCAGCAATCCCGGCCTATTTGCTATAATTTATTTAAGAGTTCCGTTGCCTATCTCCGAAAAACTTCATGAGAAGTTCAACCAATTGAAATCGGACCACTCCGATAAAATACTCTTTAAAAAATAATTAAATCGCTTCAAGTGTGCCTATAAAATTTGAAAAGTTCCCCCGATTTCTCCAGGGTCCCATCACCAAATCCATACCTGATGACCGTAGGAAGTAGGTATATTGTTTCAAACCATGCCCATACAATTTGAGGTTTGCTCTTAATTTTCCTGCGATCCCATCATCAGATTCTGATTTGGGAATACCTCCTGAGGTAGTCCCATTGTCACGAAATCAGCTTTTGAATTCAAAAACTAATTTGGAAAATCGGTACTCAATTTGCGGAACATGAGCACATAAAAAAAAAACAGAGTCAAACATAGAAGCTCGTCGCATTTCTTGAAGTCAGTTAACAAACTATTAAACAACCTTTATTTTAACTTATTGAACCTTCTTTTAAAATTACCTTACATTGATTATTCGTAAACTATTATAATATATACTATCTATGTCATTGTGTGACGGATGGTAATGTCATGGGTAATGTGCGCCCAAATTTGATGGTCTTTCGAAGGTAGCTTCTGCAGCTTAGAATACAAGGTATGTTTTGAATATGCATATCGACGGTTAAAAGGAAGTAGGGCGGGCATAAGCGACATTTTGGTCAAAAATGAGTTATATATGCCATCCTACGTAAAATTTTCCGCTCTTTCGAATGCGCTTACTCTCATGGCTCTACGATGAGTTTTTTGGCGTTTATGCCCTAGCAAAAAAAATCGTTTTCATAGTATTAGTTTTCGTAACCGACGAAAATTCAAGTAATTTTTGCTACAAAGGTGCTTGTGCCCCTACAAAAATGATTTATTTTGTGTTTGTAGTCGGTAATGCTTTTTTACTTCATAAGGGTGTCGAGCTTTCGGTCGTTTATGCCTTTTAAGCTTTTCCCTCACAAAGTACAAACGTTGTTTATAGCCTACTTCCATTTCGTAATTTAACATAGCTATGTCGCTTGTACCCTATATACGAAATTCATTTTCATATTACTCTGTCAGTTATACCCTATTACCATTCAATACTTTATGGAAGCTATGCAGGTTATGCTCTATTACCTAAATTTATTTTAATATCACACTGTTGGTTATACCTTACTTCCGCGTACAATATAAATACAGTTTTGTCGATAATATCTTATTACTTAAATTAAATTAGATATCATGGTGTCGATTATAACCACATTATAACCTACTTCCACGTTCTACAATCATACTTATACGTCACTTATACTACAATACCCAATAAGCTTTTTATTATTTACTATTATGTTTGTTACCTTTTTAAATGTTAATATTACGGATACATACCAAGTGTTCGTAATTAATTCTTAAGTTCCCTACCTGCTAGCTGCAGTATTAGCTACCTACCCATCATCATCATCAACAGCCTGTTGCAGTCCACTGCTGGACATAGGCCTCTCCAATTGCACGCCACTTAGATGTATTTTCGGCTTTTCGCATCCAGTTTCTGCCAGCCGTCCTGCGCAAATCGTCACTCCACCTTGCGTTTCGGCAAACGTAGTGTAGAACGTCCTACATTACATTTGCCGAGACACGGTCTCCACTCTAGAACTCGTTTACCCCAACGGTTGTCGGTTAATATGGCCAGCCCACTGCCACTTCAGCTTACTAATCCGGTAGGCTATATCGATGTTCTTGCTTCTCTGACGGATCACCTCATTTCTGATGCGATCCCTCAGAGACACACCGAGCATAGCCCTTTCCATAGCCCACTGAGCGACTTTAAGCTTGTAGACCATACGAGCCATCAGTCTCCACGTTTCTGATCCGTATGCCATGACGGGTAGGACGCATTGATTGAAGACTTTCGTCTTTAGGCACTGTGGAATCGACGATGTAAAGACTCGACGTAGCTTCGCAAACGCTGCCCAGCCTAACTGAATTCTTCTATTCACCTCGCCCTCAAAGTTGTTTCTACCTAACTGCAATGTCTGCCCGAGGTACACATATTTTTGAACAACTTCAAGAGTTGCACCGTGAATCGCAATCGGTTCCGGTAGAACATTTTCGTTCAACATGACCTTGGTTTTAATAAAGTCAAAATGTTTACTGCGAAACAATGTTGATGTTACAGAAAAGTCAGCCAGATCATTCAGTATCTGTTGTAGGTCCTGCAGCGTTTCTGCCATGATGGCGATATCATCTACAAATCCATTTTGTTAATGCCATTGATGTTAATGCTACGTTCGTTCCAGTTCAGCGTCTTGAACATAATAACATCCCCTTGTCTCACTCCTCGATGCAACGGTATGGGACTTGTTTGCTGATTCTGTACTTGAACGGACATGGTGGCGGCCTCGTAGAGATATCTCATCACTTGGATGTATCGTCAGTCTACTTGACAGCGCTGCAGGGACTTCAGAACAGACCAGATTTCAACCGAGTCAAAGGCCTTTTCATGATTCACAAATGCTAGACACAGGGGCTGATTATACTGGGCACGCCGCCATTGCGGCGGTAAGTCCCCTCTTTGAGGAGTGGCTGGAGAGACGCCACGGCGTCCTCACCTTCCGCCTGACGCAGGTGCTCACCGGACACGGCTGTTTCGGGAGGTACCTGTGTCGGATCCAGGGGACACGTCCGGGTGTCATCACTGTGTGGATCGCCCGGAGGACACGGTGGAGCATACGGTGGAGGTCTGCCCTGCTTGGGCGGAGCAACGCCGTGTCCTCGTGGAGGCGATCGGCGGCGGCGACCTCTCGCGGCCGGCCCTGGTTCAAGCCATGGTCCGGAGCGAGGAGGCATGGGAAGCGGTCGCCTCCTTCTGCGAAGCAGTAATGCTAGCGAAGGAGGAGGCGGAGCGCGTGCGAGAGAGGGAAGCCCCTCGCTCCAGCCGCCGCAACAGGAGAAGACGCCCCGGTCGTCGGGAAACGCAGGGCGATTCCCGGCCACCGTAGGCGCGAGCCTGCGGATGGCGAGCTATGGGTGGCTCGCCGTCCGATAGCAACCAGGCCCGAGTCGACGGCGCGTCGTGTTCCACGCGCGCCTCAAAGAGCTGTCAGCAAAGAAGACGGGGCCCCATAGGGTCAGTGCCTGCTAGGGTTGCGGAATTTGTTCGAAAGAGTCACCGCGGCCCTGGAACGCAAAGGGCACAAGCAGGAACACGGGTGGGTTTTAGTCAGTAAGAGTCTGACACTCCCTTCCGCTCCGCCCAGAGCGGGAGAAGTCATTTGATGACTTCCCATCCAAAAAAAAATAAAAAAAATGGGCTGATTATACTCTTCGGCCTTCTGTATAATCTGCCGCACTGTGTGGATGTGGTCTATGCGGCCGTATCTGCTCCGAAACCCAGCTTGTTCTGGTAGTTGGAATTCGTCGAGCTTTCGCGCAAGACGGTTCATAATCACTCTTAAAAACAGCTTATACACGTGGCTTTGAAGGGATATGGGTCGATAGTTCTTCAATAGGGTCTTGTCTCCCTTTTTGAAGAACGGAGTAGAAGTGTGGTTATCTTAACCACACTTCTACTCCACGCCTCTGAAATTCTCCCTTCAAACAGGACAGCGTTAAACAGCTTCTGGAGATCCCTCAGTACGGGTTTACCTCCAGCTTTCAGCAGCTTTGTGGTAACGCCGTCTTCTTCAGGGGCTTTTCCATTTTTAAGCTGCCCAAGAGCGATCTCGATTTCGCCAATACTGACTTATTTATTTATTAAAACTTTACGCACTAGTAAATAAAAACTGTACAAAGGGGATTTAATGCCATAGGACTTATGGCAGGTCTTCGGTTAAATGGCGTGTCAATGTGGCTCTAGAACCCTCATTTTTGGGATCAGGACGAGATGCATGCGATGCGTATAACCGGCTATAGAAGTCCTCCACTTCCTAAAAGACTACTGGCTTCAAAGAATCAACTTCTCCACTTGCTGTGGTCAACTTCATCAGGTGGCTTCTTCCAAGAGACTGTACGAACACCTTTGACCCCTGATTCTGCTCGATTGCTCTTTCAACCGAAAGAGCATTGAAGCCCCGGAGGTCCTGTCGTACGTGCTTTTTGATCTCTCAGTTTAGAAATCGCTTTGCCGACGAAGTGACGGGTGGGTTTTCACCTTCATTAGCCCTAAAGTCCTTTCTGAAAGCTTGAACTTCTTGCCCTTACGCTGCATATCACAGAATCTCGTACCCTTTTCCCTGAGGATCCAAATCACATTTTAGTAGTTTACGTCTGTTGTGGTTTCCACGGCAGCGAATCGGTTTTACAGGTTTGCCTGGAACGTTTCAGATCATGCCATGGTTTGGAGCAGAGTTGGTCGGAGTCTGGACTTCATCAGACGGACACGTTCGGCCTTGAAGTTAATATTCAGAGAGCCTCGGACAAGTCGGTGATCGCTACAGGTATTGAACCTATTGATCACGGAGACGTCTCTGAATATATGCCTTTTGTCATTCATGATGAACGAACATGAGATCGACATCTCATGTTTGGTCATAGTGTCGGGGCTTTGCCACGTCCACTTCCTTTGGGTCTGTTTCTTGAAGGAGTTCATCAAGAACAACCCCTCCCGTTCGAGGAAGTTGACGAGGATTTTCCCCCTATGATTTCTGCTTCCAAATCCATGGTGTCCTATTACCTATTCGCAGCAATACTGTACTCCCACTTTGGCATTAAAGTCAACATGACAACGATGTACTATGTCTTTGTAGTGAAGTGGAGGGCTCTCGATATGTCATCGAACATATTTTCCACTTCGTCGTCCGAGTGTGTCGAGGTCGGTGCGTACACTACCTTGAGGCTATACCTCTCGGTGAGCTTCACAATAAGGTACGCTACCCTGTTCGACACACTTAACATTTCCACAAAGTTGTTAGATAAGACTTGTTTACCAGAAACCCAACGCCGCCGATTGTTGGTCTACCTCGCGGAAGTACATCTGATGTACTGGATGTGCTTGGGGGAGGACACCATAAGGTGTCCATGTCATGTCAATGTCTTTTTTTATTTAAAAAAATCCTACTATCCGCTTGTTAGTAAATAGGTAAGTAGGTGACATGAAAATGACTATAATGACGAACTATCATCTTTGAAATCTACTATTTAGTGTAAATTAGAATCACTTGAACGGGTAGGGTATACTGAAACAGGCTCCTAAGACTAAGGATCCTTAGTCTTTTTGTATGAAAATCGACTCCCTAATACTTTTAAAATACTTCATCCTATTTTAAGAGTTAGGGACAAAATTACAGTGTAGTGTAATACCCGTTTTAGCTCTTATCCTGATGAAGGATCGTGTTGGTGGCGCTACTTCATTATTTTTGGGGTGTCTTTTCATCCATATTTCCATAGACTCACGCAATGCCAAATGTTGATTATCCTTCTTTTCCTTTGCTTTCAAGCGACATTGTGCGTCACTAATGTCTTATATCCTGGTATTGTTTTGAAAGCCGACTGTTTCTTGTGCTCTATTAGCTTCCATACAACCACTGTGAAAAGTACCTTATCCTTCTTTTCCTATAACACTTATTGAACTGTCTAGTCTCTTATACCCTTTTACCTTGCTGTGTGAGAAATCAGTATGTCGCTTAGGCTTCTTATCCTTTAATATTTTACTTTGTCATTTGTACCTTATGCCATATTTCCTCATCAGAAAATTAAAAGCTATTGTTATAAGCGACAAAAACCACTTTAAATAGCGTAAAATCATTAAAACTAAAAATACCGGTAAATGCTCCATTTTTTTCTGATTTTATTACTGTTTTAGTTTTCACAATATCTTAATAAATAACAAAATTACGTCAGTTTTTCTAAAATTTAAAACTTTGAACGGCTCTCCTGAACATTTCACTTTTTGTCGCTTATACCCTATTTCCTTTTAACCGTCGATATAAAAATACAATAACACAAAATAATAATGAATAATGTATGGTATAGGTACCTAAAAAAAAATATATGATATTTGTATATACACAGATAGATAGATGCAGACTGACGTATTGGTTTCATCAAAGCACAACAGAAATCTATTACTTAGTTCACAAACAACGTCATGAGGGGTCCTCTTGCTGTTTGTCTCGTTTTCCACACTGTCCGGATCTGACATGCATTACATTTTACATAAACATCAACAACAGGCTGGCTAACGCTCAGCTCACACCAAGCCACGAATATGTGCGCATAAAAAAATCGAGGACTCCTCGCTCCTATTTAAGATTCGCGTTTATTTGAATGCTATCACTGACGAAACACGTTTAATTCCGTTTTGGGTAGTAAATGAAGTTTTAGTATACATCGTCATCTTATAGTGCGCTTTGCGTCGCATCTCGGTGTGAGCTTATCTTTAGTAAAATAAAGTGGTCGAGTTATACGGATCCGGTACATTTCAAGTCATTCAATAATTTTGTATGCGCGCGATTCAAGTGACAGTTGACGACTGTTATTGGCGCTCACGCAAATTAAGTTCTCCAACACATATACATACATGGAAACTATCGTACCAGTTTTAGGAACGCAATATTTGAGGAAAAGTACAGCGGTCACAGCCTCATCTCCATACGCCTTCTCTGTGGACCCTAAGACTGCCTCGGCTGCAATGACTACAAGATTACCCACTTTCATCAAAAGCTACTACTTATTGTTTGTAGGAGGTCAAAAGAGCGGTGTGCGCGCAGAACGATACAATGCACCAGAAACTCATTGAGTGCTACAGTGACGCCACTGCAGAAGACGAGGCGCCACACCGAGGTGACGAGGTGCCCCTCCAAGATGACGTCGTGGACGAGGTACCGCCCCAGTCTACCACCTTTGACGACGAGCCGCGCCGGCGCAACCGCGGCTTTGACCCCAATCAGAGATTGTCGGATAGCAATATTGGGCTCACTGCACGCATCGGTGAGTGTGCCACCTGTCCAGCTAAGTGCGCTATTACACATAAGCGGACCGGCACAATCGATTTGGCATTATTTGTTGAACGACAAAGCCGGCCCAAACCAATTACTATAAATGATTATATTGTATTTTGTTCGATCAGTGCCGATCGGGTAGCAATATTGAACTAATATTGATCGCCGAAACTATGAGCGGCCTTTTTCCGGATATTCAATTACATACATTTGATTTTACCGCCCAATTGTGCCGACTAATGTGTAAATGCCAAAATAAGTGTGAAGCGTCCCTAAGCTAAGCTGACATACCTCTTCAAGTATGTTGTCGTTGTGGCAGATGACGAGATGCGTGTGTCGGCACTCTCGGCGTTAGAACGGGGTCGTACGCTATCGCCCGCTAGCGCGCTGGGCGTGGTGGCGGAGTCGCTGCGAGTGCGCGTGCAGATGGACACGCTACCACCTCTGCACGTGCTCACACTAACGGGATGCTGGCCCGAGCTGACGTTTGCCGGCGCAAACACCACGCAGGTCGCACAGATCGCTCTAGAGCACGTGCGGCGGGCAGTGCGCGAGGCACGCCCCCGCGGCCGCCGTCTGGAGTAACATCTTGCGGACGATGTGATGTTCTAATTTGCTTAACAAGAAGGTTTGAGTTTTTGTAAAATTAAAACTATTTATTACCTACGCAGTGTATTTTTTGTGTCATTTCGTATTTTCAAAGTAAAACCTATAATTGTTTTGGTAGGCGACACCACAGGGCTTTTGAGCAAGCATTGAGTTATTCTTCTTCTTCTTAGTCATAGTCTTGGAAAAGTGGTCGTAGTCATGTCTCGGTCGAGTCTCACGCCACCGCTACTCTCGTGATGCAACGCCATGTTCGCCACGCCTCTTTGTTTAGCTCTTCGATAAAATTGACAACTCACTCCAGTTGTAAATTTTATCGTAGTGTGTCATACATAATACCGTCTATCCACCGAGTTGTAGAGCGACCACTAGATCTTTTACTCTCTGCTTTCCTTGCACCACCAATCTTTCCGATAGAGTTCCGGGTGATATGCTCGAAGAACTATACGAGTCGTACTTGCACATAATAATCTCTCTTTGTTGTCGAGTTCTTTGGAAGTCAGGGGCCAACTTTCAATTTCCAAAAAGGGTGTCGCCAAATTAAATTTGTGACGGATAGCTGAGTCTATAATACTTGTGTCTATAATACCTGTGTCTCAAAGGTATGCCTAGGTACGATATGTTTAATATCTAACTACCGCTGTAATTAGGTACATTGAGTTTTGCTGTACAACCGTAACTGAATTATCATCGTAATTATACATATAGGGGCTGTTCCCCTATAGTGGCCTACAGCCACTCCGAGCCTCTCAACTGAATCTGGTCTGATTTGGTTTTATTTATGGATCTGGTCTCTTGTAAAACACTGCACACACATATCGAAATAATTTAAAATCGTCTAAAATATACATCTTGTAGATCAGAAGACACATGCGTTCAGATAAAATAAGTTCACTCACCAAGATATTGCTTGCTCTCGCCAGCACGCCAGCTCCGAGCCTCCAGTCCAAGTGACGCGAGTGACGCGAGCGCACGCAGCCGCTCCGTCTGTCCCCCACGCACTAACCCAAACTCGCTCCCACCTCACGCCACTTCTTAACTTGTTATTATCTGTAGCTATATTTTAGTATCTAGCCTATACTGTATGTTACTTCGCATTCGCGACAAAGGGTCACGACCTCATTTTGGTCTTCAGAGTCATGATGAAGTCCAGGAAGTTATCCGTAAATATAGGATCCCAGATTTTTTATATCCTAAAATTCTTCTTTAGAACTTGTCTTATTTTATAAAGCATTTTATTGAATGCTGTTTTACATGATAAAAAAAGTAACTAAAAAAAACTTATACGTAACTAAAAATAACTTATTAACCCATTTACCTATTCAGGCTTGTTCAAAATAACGTTCAAGTCTCGTATCTACTTGGCAACATTTGACGCGCAACATGATGATAATATATGTTGCTCATCTTGTTGAAAGACAACGAGGATTTTTTTTTAACATTGTCGATGTTGCACGCCTGCTGGCAAATCGCGCGTTGTCGTGCATGTTGCCCAACACGTCATTTGTTGCATGTCAAATGTTGCCTACTGATTAGCGGATTCTACATTCTAGTTGAAAAATTTAATAAAGAATCTGCTATTTAGTTCTAGTCTATTTAATTACGTATCACTAAATATCCACAAAGTATACCAGGGTCGATATTTTTTGAAACCAAAAAAATAATAGTATGATGAAACCCATTGGAAAAGGAGGATAATATTATAAAAATGAAAAGAAAAATAATTTACAGGCGATCTGAGGTCGGGAAGGGGAAGGGGGTGAGCTTTTAAGGGTAAAAACGGCTTATCTCGATTTCCGGTAAAACACGAAGGTGAAAACTTAACTTTTTCTTTCCCAAATACGCTGTAATTTATTTGATTAAAAATATTTATTTTTTCCCCTTATTTTGAATTAATATCGAAAAAGCACCCTAATATTCAATCGAAAACTCACCCGCCAAAATATCAGCATTTTTCAAAAAGTTGGTATGCTTTCTGATCTCATTCACTTCTTTATGCATGATAGACTTGGTGGATGGTCTATCATGCATAAAGCAAGTAAAGGTTTTATTAGCGCCCAACTTCGCAACTGGTCACGTCACGTAACCGTTTTTCTTTTTTTTTTTATTCTAAAGAAACGTTGCCCCACACTAGGATTTACTCTTGTATCGTGGGTGCGTTTACAAACATGTAAACTCACATACACAAGACACCCAGACCCGGAACAACTATCTATAGTTGATTTAAATTAAATGTATAAACCTGCATTCCTATAGTAGGAATCTAGTAGTAAGAAGTCTTGACATGTGTGTGTGACATTTAACCAAAACAGAATACGCATCCAAACAGTCGAGTCGAAGCTTTCGAATTCCGATACTTCAGTTTCTAGGAAAGCAATATTACAGCTGGGCTGTTGACAAAACAGTAAGTGTAAACAAAGCCTTAGTAATGCCTACCATTCCATTGACATTCGCGTATCAAGCCACTGTCTCTTGCCTAAGGCCAAGGACATACAACTCTATCGACCCAATTTGGGCCACTCGAACTGTCTTACTTGAGCCCGCGTTCAATTTGTTTGGAGGGAAACTGTCGGAAATCTGGATATTATTGTTCTTAATGAGTGTAATAGCTCAGGCATTCAGTACGACGATAATTTGAAGGAAATTAACGTTTTAATTGAAATTAATTTCGGAAACTCATTTGCAATGATGTACGGTTTCAACAAAGGACAGGGGCGTTCAGCAGTTTAAAATGTACATACATTCGTCTGCTGATAATTAAATTATTATTACTGTCCTTAAATTTTAAGGGAACTGAAAAATTACTTGATGTATGAAAGTAGTAGCTTGGATTATCTGTATTTCTACTTACTGTATACTTTTACTGTATACTTTTTTATTTTAATATATACATATACAGTGGTGGTCATTTAATATTAAGAACGACTATTTAAAACCGGCTATTTAAAATCCTATATTGCGCGTGGCCCGACACGCACTTGGCGTGTCAAGAAATTGACTATTTCACATAAAAACAATGGGGAAAATAAAAGATGCGATGAATTTACAAGGGAAGTGATAATAAAACTTCACAATAAGAATTACTCATATAAAAAGATAGCCGATCACCTGCAGTGCTCAAAAACGATGATATTCTACGCTGTGAAGTATTTTAACACGTATCAAACAACTTCAAATATTCTACGTGTACCTACATAAACAGAGAAATCTATCTCAGCGAGATGATAGAAATATCGTGGGTTTGGCAAAACAATACCCTTTCAAGGGGTCTAACGAGCTGAGAAAAGAATATTTTGGTGAAAACAACTCTTCAGCGATCTCAGCGCGCACTATCCGAAGGCATTTGTTAAAAGCAAAGTCGAACAGAAGGATAGCAAGAAAGGTACCCATGTTGAAACGGTGTCATAGACAAGCCCGGCTTGCATTTGCAAGGGGTTCTGAAAGCTGGACAGTAAGACAGTGGAAAAATGTTAGTGTTTAAAATTAACAGAGTTTGTTCTGATAGGAAACGATATGTTCGATGCCCTCACAATACAGCATTCGACCCCCCACTATACAAAAGATACATTAAAGCATGGTGGTGAAAATGTGTAAATTTGGGGGTGTTTCTCTGGTCATGGTGATTTGTTTGAGATTGATAGATGGAATGGATCAATTCCAATACAAAAATAAACTAGAAGAAACAATGTTACCATATGCTGAAGACGTGCTTCTGATTATTTGGAAATTTCAGCACGACAATAATCCCAAGCACACTGCAGGCACTGTTAAAGAATTCTTCACATCTCAATTAGTTTTTGTCTTACAATGGCCACCAAACAGTCTAGATTTAAATCCCATAGAGCATCTTTGGTGCGAAGTTAAGAAAAAGGTTTCAAATCGACGGTGTGGTAACCTAAGTGAGCTATGCAACTTTTACTCAGAAAAATGACGCTCTATTTCTCTTGAAAAATCAATCAAAAAATGTCGTCAAGTGCCGTGGACACGGACACGCTACAAACTATTAATTTAGAATAAATTATATTAAATCCCAATTTTTAGCATTTTCACCGTCTTATTTAATGAGATTTTTTAAATAAAAATTTTATTTTATTTGGAATAACTAACGATTACATAATATATAATGCTGCAACAGTGTTATTCACAAAAAACAGGAAAAATATCACATCATAGAAATATCTACTGAAACAACTTTCGAGCAGTTTAGAATCGTTCTTAATTATTATTCCAGCTTTATTACTATTTTGGAAATTGTAACTATCGATAGTAAATTAAATTGTAAGTGATTTTAATATTTACTCTAAATCCCGTTTACTCTACCCATAGCTATTTCATAAAATAATTAATTACTTTTGAGAAGGAACATATAAATACTTAAGACATTGTTTTTTTTCTTTAAATGTTGGTATAACAAATCGTTCTTAATTATATGAGCACCACTATACAGTGTGAAATTTTAATGGTTGTTTTCCCGAAGCGAAATGAGTTTGTATCGGTAATACAATCGATTTATATATATAAAAAATATTAGACTCCATAAATGGCAGATTAACAATTGTGATAAACAAAACTCGAAAGCGACTTGAACCAACAGTAGTGCATCGCGCGATATGTAGGTACGCGGCGGTACGTGCGTCTCATGTAGGTATCTACCTACTTTATGTCTAGTGCACTACTATTGATTCTCGCTCTTTCGAGTTTATGAACACTTTTTTAATGATTTGAAAAAAAAAACATTTATTTTTTTAGTTTAACTTTGTGTTTCGATAGTACTACTGATGGGTAATCGTCCTGCCACGGGAAAACAACCATTAAGATTTCACACTGTATATTATATATGTATATAGAATATACCCTATCTATTTACACATTATATTTATTACACTGTGTATTCGCATACACTCAAGCAACACACACGCACGTTGACTATTTCAATTTGTGATGTGATGGGGGGCCTGGAGCTCCAAAATACAGACCTTCGCTTAATTTGGACTCCAGGGTCCCAAGTCTCCCCACCGAATGTGTCTCCACGTTGTCGTCGTGGTGGGGCTTGAGCGTCTCAATGATCTTGCGAGCTTTCCCGGTAGAGCCACTCATGCCGGAAGGTCGCAAGTGAGGGATCAGACCAAGAGAGACACACACGCGAGGAATCCCGCTCGCTGCCTTCTGGTACGCGTCTGCTCATCAGACGTGGCTGTGAGGGCAGTGAGCGGGTGGGAGGAGAGGCCCTGTGATGGAGAAAGGGCGGAGGAGTAAGGGACCGCACCCTCAAAAAGGAAAAAGATGAAAAAAGGTTTTTGTAAAATGAGTCCCCAGGTGGGTCCCGACTGCTCAGCGGTCGGGGAATCCCACCCCGCTTCGGCGGGCTGCCCTCCGTACTCTGGGGTGGGCAACAAACACCTTCCACTTGCCAGTGGCAACAGGAGCCGAGGAGGCTCAGAATCGCCGTCATCCGGATCCGCTTCCTATAGGGAGCTGATGGCGTGCGATCTTGCAGAGGAGGGTTCGCCTGAGCGCCGGGGAGGTGCGGAGTCGGATTCCGGCTCTTGCCCTGACCTGGTAACGGTCAGCTCGGCGGGCTCTGAGGACGGAGGAAGGGGGGCAGGTTGCCGGTCAGAAGCGGCAGGCCGCGAAAGCGGCCAAAAATAAAGCGAGGAGGCAGCGGCGGAAGGCCAATGCCATTGCGGCGAGGCTTCGCGCCCCGAAATCCGCGGCTGTGGTGCTTACACTGCAGCCGGAAGCGGAACAGAGGGGCGTGACGTATCTCGCCGTACTGAAGCGGGCGAAGGAGGCGGTGAGCCTCCAGGAGCTGGGCATCAGAGGGGGCATCGGGGTCAGGAGGACCCTAACCGGTGCCCGCAAGCTCGAGCTCGCCGGAGCGGAGAGTGGCCCGTTCGCGGACGCCTTGGCCGAAAAGCTGAGGGCGGTCTTACCCGCGGACGAGGTCCGGGTGTCCAGGCCGACTAAGCGCATCGACATGCGCATAGTGGGCCTGGATGACTCCGTTACGGAGGAGGAAGTTGTGGCCGCCGTCGCCAGGACTGGGGGGTGCTCTGCCGAGCTCGTCAAGGCGGGCACCCTCCGGCCTGACAACACGGGCATGCAAACCCTTGTGGTGAGCTGCCCCGTGACGGCGGCCAGAACTGTGTCGGAGGGCCGAAGGCTCCTGGTGGGATGGGTGTCTGCGCGGGTAAAACTGCTGGAGCCCAGACCTCTGAGGTGCTACCGCTGCCATGTGGGTAACCACACGGGAGCTATGTGCCCCTCGGAGGTCGACCGCAGCGGACTCTGTTTCCGCTGTGGTCAGCCCGGTCATCGGGCCGGCTCTTGCGAGGCCACGCCGCACTGCAGTGCATGTGCGGCTGTTGGCAAGCCGGCCGAGCACTGGGCTGGGGGAAGGGCCTGCGCGCCATCCGCCCCGACCAGGGGCAAGAGGTCCGCCGCCACCGCCGCCTCTGCCGCCGCCGCGGCTTCTGTCGCCGCCACTGCCGCTTCTGCTGCGGGTGCTGCGGCTCCCAACACTCGGGAGGGTGCTGAGATGGAGTGCCAGTAATGGTCCCATTTCGGCCCCCTCCAGAGACAAGTCGGCCGCTGTGCTATCGCGCAGTGGCTGATGCCTGGGGACGGTGAGCGTGGGTGGCTCGCCGTCCGATACCAGGTTGAGTCGACGACGCGTTGTGTTCCACGCGCGCCTCAAGGAGCCGTCAGCACCGAGGACGGGGCCCCATAGGGTCGGTGCCTGCTAGGGTTGCGGAATTTGTTCGAAAGAGTTACCGCGGCCCTGGAACGCATAGGGCACAAGAAGGATCACGGGTGGGTTTTAGTCAGTAAAAGTCTGACACTCCCTACCGCTCCACCCAGGGCGGGAGGGGTCATTTGATGATTTCCCATCCAGAAAAAAAAAAAAAAAAAAAAAAAGGGTCCCAAGTCTGCTATTACAATAGTGTCAGAATAGTCTATTGATTCCATTATGGTTGATTTTGACAAGTTTGGTAATCTACTAATATAAAAGCGTCATTATGACTTTCCAATGGTCAACCACTGACACTCCATTGATAGAAATGGCATAGAATGGTAATCTCGTACATAATGACAAATGAATGACAGACGTTTGCGGTAATTTACTCATTGTGCAGTAATTGCTTTTAATAATAGCTCGGTTATCAAAAAGTATTACGAGATCATTGACCGACCAATGATCGACCATTATGAATTTAGCAGATTACGAACTTTTAGCAACATTACAGTGGGATCGTGTTGGAATAACAAATTTATAAAAATAGCAGACTTGGGGCCCTGATCTCCCAAAAATTAGCTTCTTTCTCTTGTCGAACTACCTGTCAACTAAAAACTGTGTTGCAATTGGTTGGAGATAAATAAATATATTATATAGGTACCTATATTTTTTATTTTTATTAAGAATGTTAACAATTCACGGAGCTGAACAAACAAAGAAGAATCTACGAGGATCGTAGTAGGACATAGCGTTGCTTAGATACCAAGTTTTTTTGACTTGTTGTCTTAACAAACGTTATGCAATTTCAAGTTATCATTTTTGGCAAGTTGAATTTCTAAGTTTTTATCCTCACTAATGAAAAGTAAAAGTAAGGTTGTTTGTTACATTTTCACGCTTAAATCGCCAAACCGATAGGTTGATTTTTTATACAGAGATGGATGAGACCCTAGATACGGTTATAGGCTATTTTAACGTGGGCAAAGTATCGTAACAAAGGAATCCTTTGGAACAAAATGGGTTAATCACTTACATTACATCCTGTAGGTGGTAGTAGGACAGATGAGAAACTCCGGTACACAGGGAAACTCGGGTAACAATAAACAGTGAACTGTATTAAAATTCAACGTTCAATCTATTAGAAATGAGCGTGCGCACGGTAAGGCGGACGATGAGGTAGTGCCGGTGCGCGCTCGCAAGTCGCAGCTACCGTCCGCGGACGTACGGCGCGTAGTGATGTTCTAAACACCTTTCTGTAAATACCCACCTGTAGGTAAACTAGATAAACAGTAAAACAAAATATGAGGAGGTAAGTTTTCCTTATGATTGAAAGGATTATAATTTGGATTTTCTGACCATTTATTACTTATTGCAAATCACAAAGTGAGAAACAAGGATCACAGTAGCAGCACGTGGATTTTAAAGTTGCATTTGCACAAAACCCACGTCTTAGCTAGTACGTTCTCCTTCGGGTTGTTAAATGGTCAGACAACGACTGAAATAACATGTCCCGAACGAAGACCGGAGCAAAATTGCCAGGTTTACTTGTAATCCGTCTACCTATTTTACTCTACAAAATTAAGTCGGTATTTTTTTGTTTAGAAACTATGAAGAAATGCAACTAAATCATCCTAGAGGGTATCAATAAGTTCATTTTATAAAAATTGAGTATTAGGCCGTTTTCCAATTTCTTTAAAAATATTTTAATTACAGAAAGGATGGAAAGTAGATGCGTGAAGTCCACCTTATGGAAAATAGTAGACACGAACGATACACAGATTGATATTATATATGTAGGTTATGGTGCTCGCGGATTATAAATCTGTTAGCAACTCACACCGAAATCACACAGCTAGCACAGCAGATTAACGAGCGGTATGATATTTTTCGGCACCTTCAACATTCATCTTCTTATTTCAGCCAATTTACACAAGCCATAACGAATTATGTGCACTTATGAATCACACAATCCATTGGTGAAAAGTTGAAAACCATATAAGAATTTTAAAAGTTTTACTAGGTGGGCTGGACGCTACAATGCGACAACGCGTAGTCGTACGAATTTGTTCAAAGACAGAACAATAGGATCGGACTAACTAACCAATTTAGTTAACAATGCCTACCTAGAGAAGGAAATTAGAGAAAAAAACATAAACAACTTTTCCGTCAATATTTAGAAAACGAACAGGTATTTCGCTGGCGACGCCAAAAAAATAGTCAAAAATAGCAAATAAAATCAGTGCAGAGCTTGGGGGTGCAAGAAAAGCATTTATCGTGGAATTTGATTAAAATCAGTGATAGATAAATGGATGGGTGAAAATACCATTCTGTCATTCGCAGATGGACGATCGTGATGAATTGTGAGGGGCCTAGCATCTGCAGGCCGGTATTGAGTAAGCTAAAGACCCCAGTAGGTATATCCTATCATTGTGTTGCCAGGCGTCTGGATAAAGTTGGATACAGGGTTTTTGGTTGCGTGTACGATCTAATTTGGCGGTGTCCAACCTGTCCGACTTTTGAGGTTTTAAGTGGGGTTCCATTCTGTCCAACCAACGTTGTATCTATATTATATCTATCTATATTTGACAATTTAGAGATTTCACCAACCAAAACTAACCACCAATTTCTTCAATAAAATAATTTCGTGTTATAAGTAAAAGAAAAAATGTGGATGTCCGACTTTTTACCCAAATGTCGAGCTAAACTGGCTGGTCCGTCCAGCTTAGTGTTGCCAGGTGTCCCGATTTGCGCGGGACGTCCCGATTTTCAGGGGTCTGGGGACGCGTCCCGATTTGTACCTGATCGGGACGCTAAATGTCCCGATTAATCAAAAAATGAAAAAAAAATGTGAAGTGCGTCAATTACATTTAAAGTACGATTTTATTTTATAATTTCTACTAGTCTAGCAAGACTGTTTACTTGTTATGTAATACTAGCTTCTGTCCGCGACTTCGTCCGCGTGGAATAGTTACTTTAACCCCGATTTTGAAACTCTCAGCCCGATCGGTTTAAAATTGACAAAGTTTAATACAAACTTTCATCCCTTTCGACCAAATTTGATTACCATAAAAACGGTTCTAGTGAGTTAATCTTAAAAGATAGACATATACTGTTGCGGACATTTTTTTAGATCATTTTAAGAGGAATAATTCTTTCCTACACATTTTATTGGTATCTTGAACCGTTTTCGCAGCGCACGCAACGGAAGCCCTCAAAGATGAATAATTTTCCCCGTTTTCTCCACATTTTCTTCGCTCCTATTACTCGCAGCGTGATGTTATATAGCCTAAAGCCTTCCTCGATAAATGGTCTATTCAACCCAAAAAGAATTTTTCAATTCGAACTAGTAGTTCCTGAGATTAGCGCGTTCAAACAAACAAACAAACAAACAAACTCTTCAGTTTTATAATTTTAAGAGGAATAATTCTTTCCTACACATTTTATTGGTATCTTGAACCGTTTTCGCAGCGCACGCAACGGAAGCCCTCAAAGATGAATAATTTTCCCCATTTTTTCCACATTTTCCATTTTTTCTTCGCTCCTATTACTCGCAGCGTGATGTTATATAGCCTAAAGCCTTCCTCGATAAATGGTCTATTCAACCCAAAAAGAATTTTTCAATTCGAACCAGTAGTTCCTGAGATTAGCGCGTTCAAACAAACAAACAAACTCTTCAGTTTTATAATATGAAAGTATAGATTAAATAGACTTAAAACCCCTTGTGTTATTTTTGTTTACTGTCCCGATCTGCAACCCTAAATCCCGATTTTTTTGACCTCATGTACCGATTTACAACAAATCGGACCTGGCAACACTAGTCCAGCTTTTCAGTTTTATGAGTGAAAACTTGTGAAACTCTTTAATATGATTTCACTGCGGATTCAGAAGTGATTTCGCAAATAAACTTTTCAGAATAGCACGGCTGGCAACCGTGCCTAAACTACTAGACTTTTAATACATTGGAAATATTTCAAGAAGTGAATGTAGAAACATATATGTACATATGTATGTAGGTACCTACTAATGAATATAAACAACAAATACAAAGAGGTCAGTCAGAAAAATGTTTAAATTTAATTATTATATTAGAAATATTTATTTATTTAACAATTTATGTACACACATTTAATAAAAATATAAGAAGAAGGAAACAGAAAATAGGTACAAAGGGGTAATATATATTTTTTGCGAGGTCATTTCCACATAATAGGTTTCTCATACGACTTAATGTATTTGAGTCCGGAAAGATTTGCAACTAGTTAATAAAATCGTCTGGTAATATGTGAAAGGTTTCTCTTAAACACCTGTAAAAGCTTTGTATTTTCATTGATCGTGCTGAATATATATCTAATACAAAAATGCAGTTCGATATCTCCACATGTTTAATTGCATTTTTACTATACTATTATTAATCGTGATACCTATAATACTTGCATTGATTTACTGAGATATAGAAAAGCCTGATTAAGAATTAAGACGCCCTTTGGGTTGTTATAACGTTGTTAGTTTCGTTCAACAAAATTTTGAATCGGTTTTACAATGTTTCTACAACTTCTACCAAGTTTCTGTTTTTATTTTTTTAATTCAATTCACGAGTGAGGACCTCATTTTGTAACTAAAATATTTCTTACATTGGTAATAGGTACATCCCGAACATAAATATTATATATATATATATAGTTTTGCGATATATTTAAATAACAATGGCGGATACAATGTGTAACAGAAACGGTGCAATATGAACTTGCAATATTTTCCTCGCTTTCATTTAAAAGAATTCCGTATAAAATAGACCATACAAAAATTAAAAAATTAATACGCTTTAATGTATTGCCAAAATTGCGATTATAAACTGACTGTTTTTCTTTTTCCGCGAAAACGAATGAAGTCACTCCAGTCTGCCAGCGATCATGAACTATCATGTATTAAAATTTAAGTTCGTCTTTTCGTTATCATAATACCAGTGACGTCACTAGACGCTGATTGTTTACGTTCCCTTTCACGTTATATTAATTCGTAATAGTTATTAAAAATCAATATTAACTAATAATAAAAATATTGCAGTGGCCCTTCTTTTATGCTATTTTATCATATCAATAACAAAATCTTCATGAATTCGGTAATTGCATCTTCCCTATTCCTGGAAAGGGGTCATTGCACTCATCATTATGAAAAACTTTTACCAATCCTGAAATCGCTGACAGAATTAATTAATATTCTTTCAAAAATATATTTACATAGTCCTTTAAGCAATTAAGGGAATGGTTTCAATTTCAACATAGGACTTTGGGCTCGGCGATTCAATATTGCCAAGATCGTTACTGCGGACCCCAAAATGGTTTTTTTACGTAATCTCATCATTATCCGGATAAAATGCTATGTAAGCGTAGTCTAGAGCCTATTAAACACTCGACATGACCAACAACTAAAAGTTATTCTTACGTGTTGGTATAAGTTTTATAATAACTGTATTACTATGCAATAGTATTTTTTAAACAATGCACAAATATTGATTAACCAAAATGTTTTAGTTAGAAGAACCTCAAAGTAAGTTTTTCAAATAAAACTGAAGGTAGAAGACAAAGTGAGCTCACTTCTGCTAGGTTACCTATCACAGTCAATTCTGAACAGAAAATATGCTGTTTTTCTGTAGTTAATTTGACCATCAAAATGCAAAGACATACGGGTCCATCCAACGACAGATTACAAGGTCGAGCTCATTGTGCCCTCAAAACAACGAAAAATCCGTAAAAAGATAGCACCTGCCAGCCATTTCTTTTCAGAGCCTCAAGGTGTTTGTTACGTCACGATGCGACGATGACGTACGGTTTCATTACTCAGCAATCGGTAATGCGTAGGCACAATATAGAAGTGCTGTTAGTTTGAAGCCTGCTGCAGACGCCTATAGAACGTTTTCTGGGACAATCGGAGCCCACGGCTACAACACCCTACATCTGTTTAGACAAGCATGTTAGCATCAGTGTTGGGGTGTGAAGGTATCGATATAATCGTAAACGTTTTTTTTGGGTCAGTCTCTAGATCTGAAAAGATTATGGTAACATTACTTTTGAAGTGTGTAGCTTAGTAGAAATCGGTAACTTTACTACAGAATAAAGAGATAATTCACCATAGTGTTAATATGTCACATTCTTATTTAATTGGCTCAAATGTCATTCCAAGGTCGGCAATTGAATAACGGCAAATGCAAATAATTATCATAATGCAAGTTATGATATTTGTTCAAATTTGTAGGTATGTAGGTGTCAAACAATAAATTATATATCAATAACAACTTTTTGACTCAAAGCATTTTATGTTGAGCTGCGTTAGAATGAATAACTAAGGGCTGTTTATAATGAATTATGAATATTTTTAGCAAAAATACCAAGGGTATCCACAGAACAAAGGTTCTCATAATTACAGCTTCTAACGTAAAGGAGTTGTTTAGTGTAGCAAAGTCACAATGAAAGACATCGCGCTAACCGCAAACAGCTGCTACGACTGAGAAACCATTTTCTTAATTAAAGCAGTTTATCATTATAAAACTTGATACCTACATTGATATGTTCTCTCACTTTGAATTTACTGAGCGTTAAATTAAAATGATGTATCGATGTTAATTTTATTTATCCCGCGATATTAGTAACCGCATCACTAAACTGGAGAACAATATTGCAAGGCCACACGAAGCTCGTAAGTACATTTCGCTGACATTGGGACAGTTCATAATGCATGGGAACACAAATGTTTTGAGCCACACAATAAACATTTTCACGTGGAATGCCTAAAATCTACAGGTAACAATTTTATTTTGAAATTTATTGAGATAGTTTTTAAAGAATTTACTCGTCCTTTCCAGTCTTTTCTGAAAGGTCGATAAATCGGTGACGGAGCTCAAATGCACGGAAGTCAAATGGGACTAAACATGAAATTGCGAAAAAAATCAGCTGTTCCTAACATTTATGTTCGTATAACTCATCAAAATGTAGGGAACAGATGATTGTTTTTTCGCGATTTCAGGTTTGGTCCCATAGTAAAAGTTGTTCATCATGATGAGTGCAATGACTCCTTAAGCGGTTGTTGGTGTTTTACAAATAACCCTGTATATTGGCACATAGTAGCAGTTATGAATATTATCAATTATGTGGATCGAACTATAACTATATAAAACGGAATGGATTAACTTACTTCGTGTTTCGCGGCGGTTCAAATAAACGAAGGGCGCTAAGGGTTGCGCTCCGAATTGTCTCTTGTGTTGCCCGATAAAAAGGGTGCGACTTAAATATTAAAACTTGCAATAATATCTAAGGTGCGACCACATATGCACAATAAGTGACAACACATCTTTATCATGTCTTTTTATCTTTCACAATCGGTGTCATGTATTATTCTGGATATTCGTAGTTGACTTATTCCGTATATTCTAATTTATCCAGAAAAAAACAACAATGCATTAATATGTTTTATGAGTACCTAGTATAGAATATGTAAGCAATTGCAGGTTTTATGCACTACTTCATTTCCAGAATAAAAAAAACTTTTTACAAGACTACCCAAAAACAGGAGTATCTTTTAAGGGTTCATGTATGTAAGTATGTATGTTTGTGAGTTTCTTTATTCACACCAAATCTTCTAAACGGCTTAACTGATATCAATGTATGATGAATAGTTCTTTACAGGTCTCTTATTTGTTTTTTTTTTCATTATTTACCTATTTATGCGAATCACAATAAAGTTTCCATAGAAGCGCTTCCATGAATGAAGAAAAATGAAAATCACAAAGCACTGCTTCATAAATCTTATTCTAAGGAATCGCCACAACAATGAGGTAAGTCGATGCTTTCTAGAGAGCAAACCATTATAGCAAAAAGTTATTGATTATAAACAAACAATATTGATATAATTATATCAATACCAAGACAATTATATTAATTATATCAATATTAAGTCCAAAATAAGGTTTGCGATACCACTTGCTGCAGGCTCGTATTGCTGTGTAGATTTAGAACGTTTTTCCGAATTCGCAGTTTTATCTTCTCGCTAACTATTTCTGTCATTTTATCCGCATTTGTTAAGTATAGCATCGGCCTTTGCCTAATCAAGGCAGGGCCAAAGCCAGTACGTAATTTCCCACAAAATGTTAATTGTTGCCGAAAACTAAATAATCCAATACCTTTAGTATGGAACTAAAGGTGTTGGACGATATTAAAAGTATCATGCAATTATGCTATCTGCGTAGGACTACCTATACTAACTAGGGGTCGCTGCATACAGAGTTTCTAACGGGCTTCTGAGACACAAAACAAATAAACGAGGTAAAAAAACCTCTTTTATCTGTTCTGTGTTCTGAGATTTGGCTTCGGCCCTTCATAAGTTAAAGGTTTATTTCTTATCTTTTATTAAAATAACTAGAATAAAACATAAAATTTGAGTTATCTTTAGATATTCTTTGTTGTAAATAGAGTAGAACCCCTGAAAATACTTTTTATTCAAACAAAGGAGTCCCATACACTAAAAAGGCCCGTATAATGGCTGCATGTTGATGCTAAAAATGTGCTCGGTTTATACGATATAAGAGAATATTATTAATTTGGAATAGTTACGTGGTTTACTGCCACTTCAGAAAATATTGTTATTCATGAGTTTTTTACACAATAAAACTCAAGAGTACCTTAAGAAATTTTAGAATTTAGATCTTTCTTAATAAAATGATGATATTTATGACAGTTAAGACATTATGATTAATTTTTGCTATAGATTTCCAAAGCAAATAAATTGAAGTTGTCACAAACACCGCAGGTGTTAGTCTCTGTCAAGTTCAGCCCGTTAATATTTCAACAAGATTGATTGGTCGGCGACGTAAAGGTCACCTTCAACTAAAGATGGCCTCACCTTCAACTAAAGAATATAAAAATTCATAAACATAGCTACCTACTGGTCTAATAATGCTTTCAATAATTCAATAGATAACGCACATATTTAACAGTACAATAAAAGTATTTAGGTATAAGTGAATCTTGAAAAGAAAATAATCCAAAACGCGTTGTTAAATTTATTCAATTTTAATTTCAGAATATACGTTCTCCATATTTTTTTCCACATTTTTTGTGTGATTTTTGTTTTTTATTAAAGTCGAGCAGACTTTAGAAATCCGGCGAGTCTTATTTATTCGAACTAGCGATCGACATTCTACCGTTATTTTCGCTTTTTACACTCTTCTTGATCAATTTTTCGTATGCTAGTTCCTCTATGCACGCATTATATCTAGGCTACTATGTTGGGGTTGGTCATTCTAGCTGGATTCATCTGAATAGGACAGCAACAACAACAACAACATGGAGCGACTGCCTCAAAAGTCTTCTGTTGATGATGTCATGTAGCCAAGACCACCTCTATATGCTTAAAAAGTGGCAAAAGTGGTGTATATTAAAACGTAAAGAAAATGCTTTGTTTCTATACGTATTTCTTATCTTTTTTTTCGGGAAATCATCAAATGACTTCTCCCGCTCTGGGCGGAGCGGAAGGGAGTGTCAGACGCTTATTGACTAAAACCCACCCGGGATACTCCTAGTGCCCTTTGCGTTCCAGGGCCGCGTTGACTCTTCAGAACAAATTCCGCAACCCTAACAGGCACTGACCCGATAAGGCCCCGTCTTCTTTGGTGGCAGCTCTTTAAGGCGCGCGTAGAACACGACGCGCCGTCGATCCAGGCTTAGTTGGTAACGGACGGTGAGCCACCTAAAGCTCGCCATCCGCAGGCCCGGGCCTACGGCGGCCAGAAATCATGACGTCCGGGGCGTCTTCTTCTGTGGCGGTGGTTGGAGCGTGAGTTTTCCCTTTCCCGCACGCGGTCCGCCACGTTTCTGTTATCTTAAAGAACTTTTCAAAACATAATACATGTCATTGGAAAACTTGAGACTACATATGCCGATACATTCCATCAGCTTTTACGACAAATCTTTTACGGTCGCAGCGGTGCTGTTGTGGGAATGCCTTGCCCGTGTCGACAAGGCGTGCTCAATCTTTGTCCATTTTTAAAACATTGGTCCAAGTCACTAGGTACCTCTCTCTTTAACCATTTTTATTTGGGTTTCTATGCTTTTTGTTTCATAATAATTATAGTGTATATGTATTTATTGTATATATAATTAGTATACCTAAGGCTACCTACAGAAATGAATTTCCTTTTGTCTTTAAAATCCATCCAAAGGTTGTCATGAAAAGATCGCTCTTAGCGATAAGGCCGCCCATTGTGCCTGTCACCCTATGTGATATTTTCTTCATCTATATTTTTTGTACCTTACGAGTATATGGTTTACATAATAAAGAGTATTCTATTCTACAGATTTACAATACAAATACCGTTCGAGGCTTTGCGTGAGATGTTGTGGTAGAGTAAATCCAAAGCCTGCTGTAAGTAAATATTCTATAGAGATTTACATAAATATCGGTCTCCATTTCACTTGATATTTTTATAGAATTTATTTTTGAATGTTGGCAGTAACTCAAGGATGTATGTATGTATCAACATTTTGTAAAGATTTTCTTACTTTTTATTTGTATCAGTTATTCTGTAATTATTTAATTTGTAAGGCATGATCTAAAACTAAATAAAAGGTAGCTGCATGTTAGGTACAAGAAGAAATTGTATATCTGACTTCTACTACTCGATAACTAGGTCACACGATTTTCCTTGATAAGGCTAGTTGTCTGACTTTCGGGCTTTTGACTGTACACTGATTTTTTTGGGACAAGTTCGCCATGCTTTTCCAATCACTGCGATGCTTTAAAGCCAGAACAGCGGTGGTCCCGGTAAAATAATACAACTAACCGTTTTGGTTCCGGCATTGACATTAATCAGAAAAAAAGAACAGCGGTAGAGTTACCAAAACCACGTAACGATGCAAAAAGATCTACAATTAACTATAGCATATCAACTGCTTAAGTACGTTTAATTCCAGAAGTTTCCGTTTCGTCAATGCATAGCATACAAACACCATGGGATGACAGTTTACTTCATGCCTACTTCTCCTTTTTTTTTTGGATGGGAAATCATCAAATGACCCCTCCCGCCCTGGGTGGAGCGGTAGGGAGTGTCAGACTCTTACTGACTAAAACCCAACCGTGTTCCTCTTGTGTCCTTTGCGTTCCAGGGCCGCGGTAACTCTTTCGAACAAATTCCGCAACCCTAGCAGGCACCGACCCTATGGGGCCCCGTCCCTGGTGCTGACGGCTCCTTGAGACGCGCGTGGAACACAACGCGTCGTCGACTCAGCCTGGTATCGGACGGCGAGCCACCCACGCTCACCGTCCACAGGCATCAGCCACTGTGCAATTGCACAGCGGCCGATTTCTCTCTGGAGGAGGCTGCAATGGGACCATTACTGGCACTACATTTCAGTCCCCTCCCAAGTATCTGGAGTCGCAGCACCCACAGCAGCAGCGGCGGTGGCGGCGACGGAAGCCGCGGCGGCGGCAGAGGCGGCGGCGGCGGCGGACCTCTTGCCCTTGGTCGGGGCGGATGGCGCGCAGGCCCTTCCCCCTGCCCAGTGCTGGGCCGGCTTGCCAACAGCCGCACATGCAGTGCAGTGCGGCGTGGCCTCGCACGAGCCGGCCCGATGACCGGGCTATGCCTACTTCTCCTAAGTTTACATCGTGAGATGATGACAGAATAAACCCGGCAGTACTGATCTAAAAATTAACATTCTCCTTATAAATAAGATTAGTACACCTAAAATTCCCTAAAGGCTTTTTAAATACTGATGAGCACATTCTAAAATTGAGTTATGAATGTGCACTGACTTCACTATTTAACTAAGCATTTGGTCAAAAAGTTGTTTCATTGCTCTTGCTCAAAAAGTACGTCATGGTAGCGTACCAGAACGGAGATAATCTATACTAATATTATAAAGCTGAAGAGTTTGTTTGTTTGTTTGAACGCGCTATTCTCAGGAACTACTGGTTCGAATTGAAAAATTCTTTTTGGGTTGAATAGACCATTTATCGAGGAAGGCTTTAGGCTATATAACATCACGCTTAAGCCAATAGGAGCGGAGCGGCGATAAAGAATATTTTAAAATCGGGGATTCCTCGGGGACGAAGTCGCGGGCAGCAGCTAGTATAGCATAAATTACAGGGATTAAAAAAAATGTCTGTTACCTACCGAGCCTACAAAAACGAAAACTGCTTTATTCATAAGGAGAATCATCATGAATAAAGGTTCGACTTATTTCTGTTTGATAAAAAATAAGAATATTTAATTTTGAAAATAGACCTAAAAGCGGGATGTCTTTGGCAGAACGCGTGCATTGCGTTGCAGTTACAATTGAAAATTAAAAAAGGCATCGGCGCGAAATCTTACGATTTTTTCTCTAAAATTGAATTGTTGACCACAATTTATTTAACAACAGTGAAAATTACATCATCTAGTGAGAATGGAGACAATAATTTACAGATGGTAGAGAAAGGAAAAGAAATTATTTTCAATCTGTTGTTGTCAAAGTCACAAAACATTTATTTAAATACATACCTACGTAAAAATTATGATGTCGAGGACAGAAAAGCGAGTGGTTTTCTTTGGAAAACATATTCAATGTTACTAGCAACTATGTATATAGACAAAAAATAATGTCAATATAACAGAATATGTCAGTATGACGTCTTTTTCTCCCACGTTTACCCTACAGACAACTCAACATTCATGTTCACAGCGGATTGAAGTTAAGTTGCCGGGAAAAAACCTCTCAAGAAATATCCAGAATTGTACAAGTTATTCTATTGTTATGGTTATAGGTACTATTTTATACTATATTAGATAAGTTTATTTTCTCGAAATCATAGTAAAAAGTACAGAGTAACAGAACTTCCTTATATAGTGGGCCAGTGTAGCCCTTTGTGTTATAATCTACTATTACAAATACGGCTATATACTACACGAAGTTTGGTATAATGATTATATTGCGTTGTTAAACTGCACGCGTTAAACTTGGCTTCTTAGAATCTTACAGAGCCCACATGAATAAATTTTAATATTAAAATAACGTCGTTCCAGTTTTAATCTAAACATGAATTTGTTTAGCTAACTTAAATTACTTATACAACATAGCTTACCATTTCGGTAAGAGGAAATTAAAGATGAAGACATTTTTATAGGTGCCATAAACATATATTAGTTAATGGGTTCTTTAGTTATGATATTTATATCAGAACTAGCTGTGCTCGCGACGTCGCTCGCGTGAATATCGGAAAAAAATATGATGATAAAATGCACATACGTACAATCAATACCCTGCGTTCTCTGACCCCTCTATGTCGACTAACCTTGAGTTTTTTTTTTTTTTAATATTAAAATATTCACTAAAAATGTTAAATTGATACGTTAAAGGAACACTGTACACGCGTACTTACTGGTTTGGGCATTGCTACTACGAGGAGGTACTATTCCGCGCTACTATTTTGATTTTAAATAGGATGTTTCGAATTTATTGTCAATTTCTTTTTTAATTCGGTTTATTTTATGCTTATTTTTCTATTCTGATATTTTTATTTGAATCTATTAATGATATAGATTAACGAATTTACGGGAACGCCCTCTGTTATTTAACATACTGTATAGATATTTATGTAAAATAGCAAGTGTATATTTTTTTAACCAATTTTCTTTAGATACAAATATATTAGGAACACATCCCCCATCGTAATCAATAATAAAGCATTGAAAAAAGAAAAGTTCTTGAATTATCTCACAGTCTCTGTTACACTTTTTCATACAGAAAATAAATCTAAAATTGTTTCGTCACATAGCTAAGTATCATGTTTTTAACCGACTTCAAAAAAAGGACTAGGTTTCTTAATTATATGGTATATATAATATATATACATAAATGTATTTTATATATATTTTTATGTGTGTTCGCCGACAATTTCGTCGTTTATGAACCGATTTTGATGATTCTTTTTCTGCTGTAAAGGAGATATCCCAAGGGTGGTACTATGATAAGGAAACCAGGATCGGATGATGGCGCATCCCAGAGAAGTCGATGGGGGCCTTCGAAAATCATTTTTTTATTGAGTATCTTAAAGCACTACTATGTAATAAAGGTCTGAAGTTGCTCTGATGATGAAGCCGAAAGATAGTCGAGGGAATTCCTCAACTACTTACAGCAATTACCCGGTGTTTGGACTTAATTCATTTCTATTGATGAGAACTTAGCAAGTGGAAGTCGGTGTTCAAAAATAGAAGAAAAACCCAAAAGTACCGAGATTCGAACTTTTTTTTTTAAATGGTTAAAGGTATATCGGCAATTATATTCCGTTTAGGCTATTCCTTCAGTGCCGTTTGAAAAGGAGTTATGTATCCAGTCTTGATAACATGAATAATTTGAAAAGTGACGAAGGTATAAACGACAACTGTACGATACGCAACACTCGGTATATTTGCGGTTTTATATTATATTTTTTATTTAACAATCATTAATTTTGTTCGATATAATTAATAGTCGGTCACCAAAGATTGCTTTCAAAATCCACAGCTAAATATTTCCACCACTAGGTACAGTGGAATTGGAATAATAATACCGACTACCTACAAAAATTTGGCAGATATTTTATATTTTAGGGAAAAAAAACGGAGATAGTTTTAACTCCGTGAAAATACAAATTTTACACGCGGTTGGAGACGCGGTTACCTAAAGCCAGTCGAAATAACCATAATGGAATTTTTAATAGATTTTTAGAGAGAAAATTCGAAATCGAAATATCAATATTCTTGGCAGTTTTTTTAATGAACAATATACAGTTAAGTTGGAAGGCTTCGCACAAATGTATAATGCTATCTCCTCCCTCCTCAGCTGTTAGGTATCTGAGAGCTAGTGGCAATCGCTCAAAATAATATATGTCATAATACAGTAGGCAGTACTCCTCGATACGGCTCGTATTGTGAGGAGGCTTGGACCCCTGCTCCCGACACCGGTGGACTACTATTTTTTTTTTAATATTTTTGTATTTAAAAATGTAATTTTAATATTTAAAAATATAATTTATATGTTTCTACAATGAATAAAGAGAATAATAAAAAAAAAAAACAATATTTTTGCGCAACAGGGAATATAAGTTCTTGAAAAATAATATAAAAAAAAACTATACCTACCCGTCATTAGGAGTAAATAATATTGTCCAACCGATTGATTTAACTATCACGAGAAGGTCCAGGCTCCGAGGTTGCATTTGACAGCTTGCGTAACTAACAACAAACATTTGAATCACTAGCTGTTTTCAGTCGATTAAGTCTTGTTTACAGTGACTACACATTTAGTAGGACATACTCCTACCACACGGTTTCATTTACTAATTTTACTATCATAAAGTTAATTTTCTGTTCTTTACTTCTATATAAATACGAAAGATTGGATAGATTTTTGTCAATCACGCCCGGACTGGACAGCCTGAACGAATCTTGATGAAATTTAGCATTTGAGATAAATGTACATAAATTAGACTCTGGAGTAGCACATAGGTTTTTGTTCCGGGAGTATGTTCCCTTGGAATAATTTCAGCGTTCCCGCGAGGGAAGCCGCCGGCAAAAGTTAGTATTTAAATATGTCTATAAGAGTGTTGAAAAGCCGGTTCTCTTGCAGAATTATTTACTCTATTTTTTTTTAAGTTAATATTTTTCAGTCTGAATACCCATCGTTTATTGATCTTATTGTTATGAAGCGGAATTAAAGATACATTATTCTGTCAACAACTGTTATATGATTCAAGCGTTTATGAATAGTGTGTAAACAAAGAGTGACAGTTGTTTAATGTTAACATACTTGTTAGTAAATAGTAAAAACGGGAAACCAATGAAACACTTCCGAACGCATTATTCTTAGGAATAGTTTACACAACAACTGGTAATTTCCAGCGGGTTAGTTTGCAAGTAAAGTTGTGCGTGTTTTCCTATTAAGTAGCAATGCTTCACTTGAAAATACGAATATGTCTTTTTTATCCGACTGCCCCAGAATAAGGGAAATGTTTTTCTAAGAGATAAGGCAAGGTGTGAACTGAGCAACCTATGTAACGCTAGCTACCACGGAATTAATGATTGGTGTACCTACATCTAAACGAGTTTTATTGTTAGAATTATTTTGTTCGTGTATGGTATAGGTATGTGACTGAATTCGGCTGGACTTATTTATTTTGTGTCGGTCTGGGTGTTGGGTTATTGGCTGACTTATAATCATTAAAACTCAGATTAGATGAAAAACGTGTGCTCGTGTAATTGCTTTCTTGTACAGACTGACATTTAAAGTGACATTGACAGATAAAAATAAAGCAACAATATTTTGGGAATAGCCTCTGGGCTTTTGTGCCTAAATAAATTAAACTAGATGTTGTGTTGCCAACACTGGGTACCTGGATTTTTAGATTTAAAACTGGACCTGGTAGGTGTCGCTACAATCGGGTTATAAATTTCTTTTCTTAGAAATCTAGAAACATTTCGGGCAGAACCGCTATTAATATTAAACAGACGTGAAATAGAGTGTTTGTTTATAAAAAGTAGGAAGTAGGTAATCTATGGTAATAGATACTGGTGCGATAACGCAATTTTTTTCATTGATTGAAAGCTACACTACCACTGAGTACCATAGGCCTTTGTTTTTGAAAACGTAACAAAGGTTCTTGTCGGCCTGCCAGACAGGCTACGGGGCGAAGCCGCGTTAGAAGCTTGTTATTAAAACTCTGTATTTGCTTTACACAGTAATATCAACTACCCTAGATACACAGGTCTTTATCCACTGTTATTGTGGACGGATGAATTCAGAATTCAGATTAAAACTAAGTCATGTGGACACTGTTCTATCTCTCCAAACAGATTAATTAACAAGAGACAGCGGGTATTTTGCTGGCGCTAACCAAACAATATGGAACATGATACAAAATTCTGCGTAGGGGGCGCCACTAGTTGTGGATTTTTTTCTGTTGCGGAATTTGTTCGAAAGAGTCACCGCGGCGCTGGATCGCAAAGGGAATAAAGAGAAACACGGGTGGGTTTTAATCAGTAAGAATCTGATACTCCCGTTCCGTTCCGAGCGGAAGAAGTCTTTTTATGATTTCCCGTAAAAAAGGTGGGCGCCAAAGCTATAAGACGAAAACAATCATTTTTGTAGTACTTATAAAATTGGTTACACTGAAAGCGTTAATACACTCATATGTTCATTTACTTCACTATATTATAAATGTAGAGATATGCAAGCACTGACTAACAACCAAATATAATGGCTTATATATAAATAACATTACGTTTTTTTTACAAGTTTGTTTTTCGAAAATTAACGATTTCGTTCGTTTAATTCTTACATCCAAATAAGTGGCATTGATGCATTATTGTATTTAAATATTCACTACTTTAAACTCAAATTATTACTTTATTTTTTTACTGTTGATATGCACGCATTTGACTATTATCTCATCTGATGGTAAGCGATGATGTGGTCGAATATGAAGCACTCTTGCCTAGAACTGCCTAGAAGTAACTTATAGTTTACCTGTAGTTTTTTTAAGCGGGATATCAATTTAATTCCGCGTTGAACGACTTGTCAAAAATTGTTAACGGTTTGCGCTAGTGCCGCACTCTGGCGGCAGAACACTGCAGTAATACGTACTCACTGCAATTAAACTGTATTCGTTTTTAACACATTTCTAAACGATCAATGGGCATGAACGCATAAACAGTACTTAACACGTGTGTTGGTGTGATATGGGGACTAACAATTGGGAATAGTAGTTCGAGTACCAAAGGTTATTCTTAAAAAACTATTTTCAATGGTGTATACTCGTATCATAATGCTATAGCGCGCTAGATTTTATTTTGTTTCTTTTTATACTTACATGTTTAGGTCTAACTCCGAAAAAACAAAACAAAACGAAAAAACTTATCTTTACATTAGTAGTCATTATCATATGAGGCAGCCTTTTCTCAACTATATTGGGGCGGCTCCCAGTCAAGCCGGATTTAGCTAAATACCAGTATTTTACGTGAAACGGCTGCCTACCAGACCTCCACAACCCAGTAACTGGGGAACACGGTACTTCTTGGCAAGCTGGTATCAGATTTTCTGGATTCTGACAATCCGTAACGACTTCCAAAGATCTCCAAATGACAGCCGGGACCAACGGCTTAACGTGCTTTCCGAGGCAAGGAGAAGTCTGGTTATGTTAAGTTGGTCACCCATCCACAGTTCAACCTCGGCAAGCGTTGCTTATTCTTGAAGATCGGCCGGTGCGGCTGTTATAATTATGCCACGAGTCTTTACATTACATTACAGATTCATCTGACAGATTTGCTCACCTATCTAGCATCTATCACCTATATCACATAATTATAATCACCATTACTTTTTTTCTACTTATCTATTACTAGCTGCTGCCCGCGACTTCGTCCCCGTGAAATCCCCGATTTTAAAACATTCTTTATCGCTGCTCCGCTCCTATTGGCTTAAGCGTGATGATATATAGCCTAAAGCCTTCCTCGATAAATGGTCTATTCAACCCAAAAATAATTTTTCAATTCGAACCAGTAGTTCCTGAGATTAGCGCGTTCAAACAAACAAACAAACAAACCAACCAACTCTTCAGCTTTATAATATTAGTATAGATTGAACTGCAACTTATTATTTCAAGCTTACAGCGACTGGATTTTTCTTGGTTTTCATGTTTAAAATTACTCATCTAAAAGTGTTTTATTTATTTTTATCCTTACAAGAAGATCGTTATTCAGAGTCTTCAGAGTTTTTGGCGTATGTTTCAATTATGTGTATGTTTTTAGCATAGGAGGACCAATTTCCTCATTCATAAATAAACAAATTTTGATGTGTCTCCATAGTCCAACAGGTCCTTTTCTATCTAAAAACCTGCCCCGTGTATCAATAAAATACTTAGTTGCGTTACTTTTATTGCCTTGGGGATACCGTTTCATGACTTACTCAGAAGTGGAGAACGTGTCCATTGGATATGTTGGCACCAGCAATAATATGTCTACCTTGTGACAATTCCCGCGTGGATCAAACACGGGCTACATATAGTTGTTCCGGATATGACTGTTTGTGTATGTGAATGTATATGTTTGTGATCGCACCCACGATACACGATACTTGCGAAAGCTAAATTCAGTTTCAGCGACATCTAGGAAAGCCTTTGGCAAGAGCTACAAGCTCAATATCAAGTCGACAGTCGCCCTCCGCTTATCTATAAGACCGTGGAGCAAACAATATCAGAACAACAATAGTCTTCAGAAATGAACCTACAGCATCGTTCATCTTTAACTCGGCGCAATGTACCAAGTATTGAGTCTCGTGATTGAAATGCTTTTGCAACTACACACTGAAAAGGGCCAGCAGCCCTATTATGACGTCTTAAATCCATTATGATTTCTGTGTCAGAGAGAGATGGTGTTACACAAGACGAATAGCACTATTTCTTTCCCTCACACGAATCATGATGGCATTGGCACTTCGTAATACGGCCACAGTTCTTTGATAGTTAACTAACCAATTGTTGAAATTTTTCAATCAATTGTTAGCTTGACTAATGGTAAAATAAAAAAACTATTAGCTAATACCTGGGCACGCCACTATTATGGCTTTAAGCCCCCTATTTGAGAAGTGGCTAGAGAGATGCCACAGCGTCCTTAATTCCGCTTGACGTAGTTACTCACCCGACATTGTTGTTTTGGATTCGGCGGGAAGACACCCCGAGTGTCACTACTGTGTGGATCGCCCGGAAGACACCGTTACTGCGGCCCTGGAACGCAAAGTTTGTTACTCTTTTATCTGTTCTGTGGTTTGTTACATTAACAAACATTTAGGTACCTATATTTCGAAATGTTGAAAATCAAGTGTCGTTAAATTGAGTATTAATTAATTGTAAAGTTTAATCAGAAAATATAATGTTTATAGAAGGCTTGGTAAATATTTTTCGATTCACATTTCGATGAACATTGGTTTATTTGGTTTCGAAAGACTGATAAAGGGCAATCCTTTTTTTTTTTTTAAGGGTTGTTCCTTAAACTGTAAGTAATTTTGGCGTAGGGGTTTTTTTAATGTAATTTTCATTTTAATCTTTTTAAACTAAACTAATCTATAGGGCAATACGATAAATATATAAACCTAAGCGCGTATAATAAATCACGATGCCATAAGCTGGGAGTACCTCGCAGCGGTGAAGGCGGTAACTGGCTAAAATGCCCATTTAATTAATGCCCTGCCTTTGAGCTTATGTTGTTGTTATCTTTGTGTCTTTCGTTGTGAGTACAGCTTATATTAACAAAATTGTCGTCAAGTCTTTTTTTAAATAGTTGTTTGTCTGTATTTGGTTTTTACTATGAGGTTTAATGTAGAATGCAGTTCTCTGGAGACCATCATCCTGGTTGCAGCACCAGGCCAACGTGACCGTATTGCAAGACTATAATAACATAATCAGCCTTTTAACGCTCCCACTGCTGGGACACAGGCCTCCTCTTTAGGAGAAGGAATGAGCCGTAATCCACTACGTGGGCCCAGTGCGGGTTGGTGAATGTCATATGTTTTCGAATTTTTGGTTCTAGGACATTCCAGTTTCCTCACTATGTTTTCCTTCACTGTGTTTTGAGAGCACTGATGATGAAAGAAATTACACAAAATAATGCGCCTGGCTGGGTTTGAACCCGCGAATTCGTAAGTAGGGGCCGTTACCACTCGGCCACCACTGCTCTCAAGATTATAATACCTGCAAGAAATTTACTCATTAAAACTAATATATTGAATCCAAACACGATATGTCTGCTGTAAGTTTTCGAGGAGTGGAGGTGGGTTCTCTGGAGACCATCCAAGTTGTAGTACCAGATTAACGTGACCGTATTGCAAGATCATAACCTGCAGGGTCTTCAGGAACTCATTGAAACTACTCTATTGAACCCAAATACGATATGTGTACTCTGAGTTTTTGAAGACTCGGATTTACTGGAGACCATTTTGGTTGCAGCACCACGTCAACGTGACCGTATTAATAATAACAACTTTATTATCAGACCAGAGATTTATAGTAACTACAAACAAAAATATACACAACTAGCTGTCCGCACAACTTCGTTTGTGTCACATTTTTCATGACTGCTCCGCTCCTATTGGTCTTAGCGTGATGATATATAGCCTATAGCCTTCCTCGATAAATGGGCTATAACACTGAAAGATATTTTCAAATCGGACCAGTAGTTCCTGAGATTAGCGCGTTCGAACAAACAAACAAACAAACTCTTCAGCTTTATAATATTAGTATAGATGAGCCCACCTGAAAGACGGTCTGTGTACCGCCATCTAGTGAGAAACCATTAGGCCATCCACCCTGCCGGCTACAGTTGCCACTAGGCTACTCATTGAAACTAATCTGAGTGATGAGTGTCCGAAAAGTTGGGTTCTCTGGACACCATTCTGGTTGCAGCATCAGGTCGAAGTTATCAATTAATTGTCACTTAAAGATTATACTGGCACTCGTGAAACACTTAATCGAGTAATCATACGCCAACACAGCAAAAATGTATACATAATTTTGGAAAAGAGGTGATGCTCTAACACTGCTGGACCGGTATTAACCAAACATAGATACGCTAAGAACCACCGCAAGGAAACTAACTTTCAAACGAAAAAAAAAAACTGCATCGAAATCGATCCATCCGTTTGAGAGCTACGAGGCCACATTGACGTCAAACATATAACACCAGTCTTTTTGCGTCGGGGGTTAATAAAATTGATTATTAAATGCCAGATTTTTCAAAATTGTCACGGAATATTGAGTCAACGGCAAAGTTTAAGTTAGAAGAAAAAACACAAATAATTCTAAGGAGAATATTTCCCATTCCACTCGGATTTCTCTCTCTCTGGGTATCAATCACACTTGTGTACAAAAGCTCACCTACTTTACCACCTATTTGTTCTAGTGCTTTTTGAGGTAGAAACATGTCTACTATATCATCTACGATGACAAAATACGCTAGTGTTCTCCAGAGGGAATATAATAGCTGTCAGTGGAACCCGTGAAATATGGTTGCGGCTCGCACAGCCTGTGGTCGCAATCTATTCAATTGGTGAAAAAATTGTACCTTTATCGTGCCATTAAGATTTGGATTTTTCTTAATACCTACTTATTTATTATAACCACTATTAAGGGTTGCCTAATGTTGTTAGAAGTAAACTTAATATTGTTTATCCGAAAACGCGTTCCTCGAGATTTTTTGCATACACACGTAAATTGGCAATCAAATTGCAATAACCTGACTTTTAGAATAGAAGTCAATAATGTACGGAAAATTCACCGCTACTATTCTACGCTATTTTTGGTGTGTCCCACGATTATTGCGTCTGATTTGATGATTCGACGTGCATTGATTCATGTTGTTTTAGTTAATAATCATAATTTATTAAACATGAAAACAAATGTTTTTGTCATGACATGACTAAATAAGCCGGTAGTATTTAAGAGACGATTGATTCGAGTTGGAACGCAGATCGTTCTCTCATATCATATGCAACATGAAGTTTTCAAGTCACATTTTTGTGAAAACGTACATTTTTATTCATACAGGTAAGTGACAATTTTATTAGTATTTATGAATCTTATTTATGAATCGCCTTGCGTTTCCCGACGCCCGGGGCGTCTTCTTCTGTTGCGGCGGCTGGGGCCTGAGGTTTCCCTCTCTCGCACGCGTTCCGCCTCCTCCTTCGCTAGCATCACTAGCTCTGCTATGGATGAAGTGAAAAAGATTTGGGGTAATAGGAATATTACCAAGGCCACAAAAACCAGACTCGTGTATTGCCATTTTTCTCTATGTGTCGGAGACATGGACTCTTCGTGAGACCGAGAAGAAGAAGGTTGATGCTTTGGAGATGTGGTGTTGGAGACGGATGCTTGGGGTGTCGTGGACCGAGTCCCGTAGAAATGCCTCCATTTTAAAAGAAATTGGCATCAGACAGCGCCTATCAACCACAGTGCAGTCGCGCATTTTGACCTTCTTCGGCTATAAATCTCGTCGAGACAACGACTCCATAGAGCGTCTCGTGGTGCAGGGAAAGGTGGAGGGCACCAGGCCACGTGGTAGATCTCCAATGAGGTGGACAGACCAGAAGGTGGACAGAGACAGAACCGAAGGCTCACAAATACACATGGAAAGCTGCAGTCCGTGAAGAATGGTGCCATATGACCAAACTCATCGCTCGACGTGCCTTGCCATGATGACCACGACCACTCAGACAAGAGTGTATCGACTAAGAAGAGAGAGAGAGAATGTAGTGGTGATGGCACCCAAAAGTCTGGTGGCATTGTCACGCCTGTTAATATGTTTGTAAACAGCCTACTTACCTAAACCTGTAGAAGGACTACTTGGCCTTGAGATATATTACTATTTTATTATTTATAACTAGCCCGTACTGTCCCACTGCTGGGCAAAGGCCTCCCTCCATTCCTTCCATGGTTACGGTTTGATCTTCCTTCCAATTCTTAATTAATACATCCAGGTTATCCCACCATCACTTTTCGGGGCACCAATGTGTAACTAAAAGTATTTGTTTCAGTTACTTGGGGCGCATGTTGGCAGTTTTTTACGTCGTTAAGTGATATTACATTGGAAAACTCCATACCAACTACAAGTATGTCCTCTTAAAGTATATATTTTAACAGAGTTAAAATTCACAGAAATAAAATTTCTCAATGTCTCAATTCGACAATAAAGCAGGTATAATCTTATAGAGGTATGCGGAACAGAGTATAAAGTAGAAATATCTGATGGCGCGATGCACGATATCTTTAATGTAGTTCGTTGCTGACGGTACAGATGTCACTGCCTTACTTTTTGTGTCTGTATAGATTCGCTACGTTCGTTTCTTTTTTTGGGTTGCATCGGTTTCACTACAATCTGTCTTTATATTATAACAGTTGTATAGAAAGTTACTCGATGATACAACTTTCTTATTAGGGGTATAACTTAGTACTTCATTACCATAAGTACAGGGTGGCCAAACCCGATGTATACGACTTTTAATTGCGATATGTTTTAGATTTAACAACAAGGAACTCGTGGCCAAATTATAACAGTTGCACCGGGCAGTCTTCGAGATAAATCAACGTTTGCCGAGGTTGGTCTTTAGTTGGGTGAACACCCGAGACTCCTCCGTGCCTCGGAAAGCACGTTAAGCTGTAGATCCCGGCTGTCATTTGAGATCTTTGGCAGTCATTACGGATTGTCAGAAGCCAGACAGAATTGTCTTACTGACACCAGTCTTTCAAAATAAGTAATAGCAATGAATACAGTGCTTGGTCGGTAGCCGTTCTTTTGATGCGGTTTTCACCATAATTTAGAAATTATGGGTGTCATTTTTATAGATATCGGGTACGCAACGCACTGGACCTTTAATTTTGGAATTAAAATAGTTTTTAATAACAGCATCAGCTACGCTGACAAAATGGTTCTGAGCTGAACTGAACTGACGTAATTTTGGAAGTTGAAAAATCGTGCAGACCTCATAATTGTTTTATTTTCCAATCCCTTCTCATCTGCAACCTTAAACTTCATCAATTTACAAATAAAATAACACTACCTACTACACTACCGTATTAAAAATGTACCTTATTTAGATTAATGTGTCAACTTGATACCAAATTAATTTTTCTATTCCAAAATGGCCATTGGTATTTTGATTTACTCTATTGGCCTATTGATTAAAATTAAGTACAAAATACTATTTATTAATTGTAAATATGTTTTTACAGTGCAGATTCACAGTGAATATCAATTTGGCAAATGCGCAAATAAGGCAAAGATATTTTATACACACATTCATCTGGATCGCATGGATGTACTGGGAAAATTAATTGTCAGAGTAAGTGTTAAATTTTAATACATATTAGGAACTTTTTGGTTTTCCTCTGTGTGGTTGCAGTAAGTCGATGTTGAGTTGGGAGCACGTATGCGATATCAGCACCATTTATCGCACCTTTAGAATTAAAGGCACCTACTCAAAAAAATATTTTTTTGGCAAATGAGAAAGAATTATTAAGATCTTTAAAAAGTGTTGGGTAAAAAAACAAATATCTCTCGAGACCTATGTATGTATGTATAAACTGCCTCTTTCCCAGTCATATTGCGGAATCTTTTTCATCACTGGCTTTTGGAGTATGTTTTTTACGTTAATTATATAGCTAAATTATAAATAACAGGAATTTGGAGTTAAGCTTATTCGAATGGGCTTGGCGGAATAATATTGTGTAATTCAAGCAGCTAAGTTGGGACCTCACCGGATTTCTCGTAAAGATTTTCTCCTAAAATTATTTGTAACATTAAAATAGCTTTTTATTTGTTTCCACTTTCAGGGTTGGATCAAAGTAATGAGAATACCAACATGTATCGTAATCAGAGGGATGTCGTACGACAAGGACCTGATACAAAGTACCACATATAAGTTCCAGATGTGTGTGCCACGCATTACTTACTGTCACACGCATCTAAGATATAAATTTCACTACTATGAATGGTACATACCAAAGGATATGTCTGGTGGTATGGATTGGGATATTTACTTCTTTGGACCGCCCACAAAATTTTGGCAATAGTCTTAAACATTACCTTGACAAACTATTGTGTATATTGACAGTATATTGTGAAGTTACTGAAATACGTGGATCAGCGACCACACGATAACTAAATTAATGATGCAGATCAAACTTCCCGTAATCAAATCAAGTAATCACAAGATTCTGCCTTTTCCTAACTCTATTGGGTCAGCTTGCAGTTTAACCGGATGCAACTCAGGACCAGTATTTTACACGGAGCGAGTGCCCATCTGACCTCCACAACCAAGCTCAGGGTACCTACCCCATGGCAAGACTGGTATCAGATTTCTTATCTTCTGACCGCCGTAACGACTGTCAAATCCCATAAGATAAATAAAACAAATACACATCTGCATATATATTTACACAACTGAAGTTTCAACACAATATGTAGAACCTGTGTTTCACAGTAGCCACTCAAAGTTTAAAGGCTGATTTGCATTAAAATAATAATATAATACTTTAAATACACAAAATAAGAATTTGGTTTTATTTTATTGGCTAACCCGGTAAGTAGTGCCGATAAGTATCGTCCTATGTAATCTGAATGAAAATGAGTGCTGTCATATCCACTATTATTCCTGTAATCCATATCTGCGCTCATCCCGCTGAACAATAGAACCAAGAATCAATTCATAATATTAAAACCTAGCCACCATAAAGAAATAAGTTTCTATTGAGAAATCCGATGTCTAAGCACAAACTTGATTGTCACATTCGCGCAATTAGAGGCGATTAAATCTGTAGAGAACTGAATTGCTTTCGCGGAACATTGCGCGCAAGACCGATCCAGGCGCAGCTGGCACGCTCCCCATAACCTAAAATACGATGAATTATTCATATTTTACGGTTTATTGATTGAATATCAACCGTTTAGCAAAAACAATTTTATTTTATTAGTCGGATACTCAATGTGACTGTAATGTTTAGCCGGTATAGTCTCTCCACATTTCACCTTGTAAACTTAGATGGAGTAAGTATGGAGTGAACTGAAATTCAGTTTTGTTTGTACAGATTGACAGTTAGCTTCATCGTCAATCATCAAGTGCCCATACACCTGTACTTTAGAGGATTTTGTAAATGCCACCGATGATGCAAATAACATAGCCACTGAGCCCAAACCATATAGGAATTAACTATTTTGAATTTTGAAACATAAATTTTGAAACATACCTACTACTGTAGTATTTTGTGATTATAATTGTTATTTTTATAAGTCTATGAAACTGACGAATTAGTTTCTACAAGCACTGCAATTGTGTGTAAATATTTTTGAATGTTACTAAAACACTCTTACTAAACATTTGCATGTCATCACTGTATGGCGGAATGTGTTAATGCACTAAATTCACTTTGTAACATCTGTACCTACCACATTTTATGCAAATAAATGATTATGATTATGATTATGATTATTGACTCGAAAATAAGTAATTTCTGAGATAAACCGGATACTATTTATATTTTTATTTAAGGACTAGCTTCTGCCAGCGACTTCGTCCGCGTGGAATAGTTACTTTACCCCCGATTTTGAAACTCTCAGCCCGATCGGTTTAAAATTGACAAAAGATAGACATATGCTGTTTCGGGATATTTTTTAGATAATTTTATGTAGAACATTTCCGTAATACATGATTTCTATGTAACTTTAACCATTAAGGCTACACACGCGACGGAAGCTTAAAAAATGGAGTAACTTCTCCCGTTTTCCCAACATTTTCCTTCACTGCTCTGCTCCTATTGATTGTAGCGTGATGAAAAGTATACTATAACCTGCCCAGGAGTATGAAGAATAATTGCACCAAGTTTCTTTAAAATCGGTCGAGTAGTTTTTGTTTCTATAAAGAACATACAGACAGACAGACAGACAGACAGACAGACAGACAGACAGACAGACAAAAAATTTACTGATTGCATTTTTGGCACCAGTATCGATCACTAATCACCCCCTGATAGTTATTTTGAAAATATATTCCTTGTACAGAATTGACCTCTCTACAGATTTATTATAAGTATGGATGGGAAGTTATCATATGGCCCCATCCGCTCTGGGTGGAGCGAAAGGGAGTGTCAGGCTCTTACTGACTAAAACCCATCCGTGTTTCTCCTAATGCCCTTTGCGTTCCAGGGCCGCGGTGACTATCAAACATTTCCGTGACCCTGGGAGCTTGCTTTTAATTTAATTTTAATTATGAAAGCTAAGAAGCAGTATACCTTGATATTTTGGTGTTCATATTTTCCTAACAAACTAGATAAAACTAAAGTCATTAGACCAAGTGAACCGAAAGGAAGGACGTTTAGAAAGGGAATAAAGGATGGGGTTGTATATACACGCTAAGTTTAGTTGTATTTTGATTTCTTTGCATGATTGATATACGCTCATCTAAAACATTGAGTTACGAAGAAAAAACAAAGTTTTAATAATAACCTGTTCAAACCTTGTCAACAAGACGCCTCGTGCGTCGGGAGTCGCAGGGCGATTCCCGGCCACCGTAGGCGCGGGCCCGTGGATGGCGAGCTATGGATGGCTCGCCGACCGAAAGGAACCAGACCCGGGTCGATGGCACGTCGCGTGATCTATGCGCCCACCAAAGAAATGTCAGCAAAGAAAACGGGGTCCCATTGGGCCAGTGCCTGCTAGGGTTGCAGAATTTGTTCGAAAGAGTTACCGCGGCCCTATAACGCATAGGGCATTAGAAGGAACACGGGCCGGTTTTAGTCAGTATGAGTCTAACACTCCCTTTTGTTCCGTTCAGAGCGGAAAGAGTCATAGGACAAAATTCAATCCTAGAAAAAAGTCTGACTTAGCTCCGGAAGAACGAATAATTAAAAATTGAAAAGATAAAACCGTGAACGAATGCTGTTGGCAACAATACGATACTTATAAAAGATAAGGTGGGTGCAAAAGTACTCGTATAAGTGCAATAAATAGGTGATAAATTTAACATATCTAGGTACTGATTGCGGGAGATTTGATAAGGACTCATGTGGTGAGTAAGCATCCAAGTAGATAAATTATATTACTAACGATGACAACGATGTAGGGATTGTTAAATATCTATTGAAACATTGATTACTGCTATGGAAATTGAAAGCTTTTTCTGCGACTTTACTACCTACCTACCTACAAATGAAGTCAACAAATAGCTGTATGGATAAAGAGAATATGGAGCCTGCATAATATTTATCAGTCACCTACCATCACCACAAACCACCTTCCTAGAAAGTGCCAATTTCTTTATACGTATAATGTCAAGAATAGAAAAACATGGTGACCTCGTGTGATCATTCTATGATTATGACTATTTTGTCGTCGTACGTAATGCTCATCGCTTATCGTTCAGTGTGCTTCGACCCAGAAGGCAGATTTGTATCCTTGTTTTTCAGACAAACTAACCCCAACTCTGTTTATGATTATTTAGATAAAACAAATGACAACAGGACACGTCAATCCTTTGCCAGACACGACAAAACATTGGCTACCCATATTAACCTTGTTGGAATCTAAATTCGTGTTCACTGTTCATGCCAGGTCAACAGCATTAAGTAGTGGCCACGTCGGCTGCCAGAAAGGCACACTTGACGCCTTTTCGCTGTTAGATAGTCGTGTCGGATTTCCACTTTTTTCATCCATTTTCTAATAGAACAATAGGCACTTGATAATAACGAATGCGTTTTAGTCTCCGTGTTACTAGTGTAGCGTAAAAAGATCAAAGCGATCTAGACAATACTTTTTTATTTTATTTTATAATAGTCCTGATACATATACACTTATACATATATACTATACTTAGGAGCGTTTACTCCTGACGGTGTATCGTATAAACTCACAAGCCCTTATTTTTGGAAATTAAATGAACCGATTTTAATGAAACATAAAACGAAAAAATATAATTAGTGTGATAGACGATTAAGACTATAACCAAGCGACTTCTGACTTCATAATATGAAGTCAGAAGTCCATTTAGTACTCATTAATACATATGTATATATAGGACATAATATATCCTCAGTACCGCATATTTATAACATTTACTGGGTTAATAGCGTTTATTAGTTATTTTCTACACACCTTTGAACGAAAAGTTGTGTGATGGGATATATACACTGTACTAGTTATAATATACCTAGTACAGTACAGCCAGTACATCTTTATCGTCACCACACGCAAATAATATGATATAATAATGTAATATTAACATAAACACTTGTTAACCTTCATTTGTCCTTGTATACTTTCAATAGGTAGGTACATGCTAGGTGCTAATAAGATAATGACAGTTCTAGATGGAAGTATGTTTTGTTACTGAGCTGCAACGTGACTACTTAATAAGCAAAGATATTCTTATTTTGTAAACATTTCTGGATCAATAAAGCCCCTGTAATAACCTGACCTGTAATCTATACTTATAATAAATCTGTAGAGAGGTCAATTCTGTACAAGGAATATATTTTCAAAATAACTATCAGGGGGTGATTAGTGATCGATACTGGTGCCAAAAATGCAATCAGCAAATTTTTTGTCTGTCTGTCTGTCTATCTGTATGTCCTTTATAGAAACAAAAACTACTCGACTGATTTTTACGAAACTTGGTGCAATTATTCTTCATACTCCTGGGCAGGTTATAGTATACTTTTCATCACGCTACAATCAATAGGAGCAGAGCAGTGAAGGGAAATGTTGGGAAAACGGAAGAAGTTACTCCATTTTTTAAGCTTCCGTCGCGTGTGTAGCCTTAATGGTTAAAGTTACATAGAAATCATGTATTACGGAAATGTTCTACATAAAATTATCTAAAAAATATCCCGAAACAGCATGTCTATCTTTTGTCAATTTTAAACCGATCGGGCTGAGAGTTTCAAAATCGGGGGTAAAGTAACTATTCCACGCGGACGAAGTCGCTGGCAGAAGCTAGTAATAAATAAAGCCATTTCGCTCAGCAGATGACTGGAGATATATAATAGACTAGTATGATTTATAAAGGTAAGATAAGATCGCAGTTCTATCAAAACAATCTTTATTATCTACTTGAAAAAATCAATCTGCCTAACCTTTATAATCTATACTTATAATAAATCTGTGTAGTAGGTGAACTAATAGATAGCTAATATATAGATATCACCGGAAAAATAAAATAAACGTGTATTATTTTTTTCCTTTAGATTCTTACGTAATAAATATATACTAAACAGGGGGCTTATTTTTATATTTTCTTATAGTAGGGTGGGAGGGGGTCAAAAACTAGCGAAAATAGTCTTACATGAGTCTTACGTTATCTATATCTATCTATCTATACTTATAATAAATCTGTAAAGAGGTCAATTCTGTACAAGGAATATATTTTCAAAATAACTATCAGGGGGTGATTAGTGATCGATACTGGTGCCAAAAATGCAATCAGTAAAATTTTTGTCTGTCTGTCTGTCTGTCTGTCTGTATGTTCTTTATAGAAACAAAAACTACTCGACCGATTTTAACGAAACTTGGTGCAATTATTCTTCATACTCCTGGGCAGGTTATAGTATACTTTTCATCACGCTACAATCAATAGGAGCAGAGCAGTGAAGGGAAATGTTGGGAAAACGGGAGAAGTTACTCCATTTTTTAAGCTTCCGTTGCGTGTGTAGCCTTAATGGTTAAAGTTACATAGAAATCATGTATTACGGAAATGTTTTACATAAAATTATCTAAAAAGTAATTGTTGTAAGTTGTACATATTTCACACACACATAGTGATCTATCAATGCACAGCCCAAACCACTGAACAGATCGGGCTGAAATTTGGCATGCAGGTAGATGTTATGACGTAGGCATCCGCTAAGAAAGGATTTTGATTAATTCTACCCCCAAGGGGATAAAATAGGGGATGAATGTTTGTATGAAACTTTGTCAATTTTAAACCGATCGGGCCGAGAGTTTCAAAATCGGGGGTAAAGTAACTATTCCACGCGGACGAAGTCGCTGGCAGAAGCTAGTATTAAATATGTTGGAGTTAATATGTTGGGGTTTTCCTACTCGTCTTACCGGGTGCAGCTGAGTTCCAGTATTTTACTTGGAGCGACTTACTTCACAACTCCGTTACTTGGTTCTAGCTTCTGACTATCCGTAACAACTGTCAAAAATCTTCACACGACAGCCGGTACAAACGTATTATACTAAGTAAAAGATAGCTTGATCTCTGCGACTTATGTCAAACTAACATTCCTAGGGTTGTCAGGATATAAATAAAATGTCGATAGAAATTATCGACGTTTTTTACTATTATCGATGTTAATGTAACATATAATTGGGTTTAACTTAGGTACAAACGTTACCAAATTAAACGAATATTTAATATAAAATAAATTTATTCCTTTAGAGGAGTACGCCCCAAATTCATATCTGAATCAGTTTTAGAATCGCTAGATTATTTATTTACTCACTATTATTTTAGATCAAGTATGTACAAATTTAAATAATGTTATGATATTTAAAATATACCTACAATAAAATTAAAATATAAATTAAGTTTTATTTAAAATATCGTTAGTTTATCGTCTGAGGTTACGATGATTCATCGCCCATCACTAATTAGGTCGGCATGCCTATAAAGTATGACATTGACAGGTACTATCTCTACCTCGGACCAAGAATCTAATGGACAAGACAAGCTAAAAACAATATTGAGACAAAAAGGATGTATATATACAGAAACATATTAGGAAAACAAGGACAGAACTATTTATTGTTGTCTTTGTCGACGTATCACTTTTTTTGTTGGGCACATCTGTGGTATGTGCCCAACACAGTACTAGTGCATTCGTTTTTAATCGTGTTTTGTTGGAAACCCCTATTAAATCTGTAGTTTAAATAGTGGGAACGAAGTTTCTAACTTAAGAGAAAGACGTTTAACATGGTGTATTGCTGTTTTATCGGCTGTAATAGCCGTAGTAAACGAAAATCTGAGAACATAACCTTTCATTCGTAAGTATGAGATTTTCGCATTTATATATCATAAAAAATTAAAATGTCACTAAATATTTAGCTCGACATACGTTGATAAAAAGTCTTTTAGAAAAAAAGCGTTAAAAATACTTGAAATATGTGATTAAAATTTCATTTTACGTTAGTATTACACGTTCAAATTCTATAGAACTTTATTGTCTTACGAGAATAAATAACTTTCTGTCATTTCAATTTAGTAGAATAATACGTACTTTAGGGATACCAGATGGCATGCATTAAAATTACCCATTATTGAGGGAAAAGGCAACAGTCATGTTGTTGTTTTTGTTTTTTCATTTAGTCTATTTAGTAATTTCATACTCAAAATTGGTCATGAAATCAAAAGGCAACTCAACCGGACTACCTGAAAAATGAAATATTTTAGACAAAGGACACCAGATTGCCTTCCTGGATTGCATCAACCGGTCGAAATAATTGGAGGCCATTATTCACTAATTTGGACTGACCCACATATTTTCTTCCAGAGTTTCGCTAAAAAACGCAGAACGAAATCTGAGGAAATCTCGATCTCTGATCCAGCTGCGACGAAAATCCAATCCAACACACAACAATCCAAGTATTTGTTTATTTTAACCATTTTGAATTTAGTTGAATATAGAACATTGTAAATCACTGCCTTTTTTTAGGTGGCTTCAGGATTATCGCTGGAACCTGAAGTAAATGCAACTATGTTTTTTTTTTTTTTTTATTTATTTCCATTTCTCTTTGTGTGGGTTACTAACATCGAATTATTATTTTAGATTAAACCTGGTGAAATATTTACGACTCTGAGTACGTCGCCTCGAAAAAGGAAATTGATTAGAAAATTAAACCAGATAACAATTTTAGCTGAGAGAAGAAAGAAGAAATTAGCTGCATTAAGATCCAAATGTGGGCGAATAGAGAAAAAAAAATGCTGACCTTTCTGCTATTATAGAAAAACTACAAAATAAAAATTTTATCAATCAGGAAGCATTTGATTTATTATCCTCTATCAATTCACATAACACCGGTTTACGTTATATTACAAGTATCGTTACTAAAGAATGTTATATTGAAGCATAAATAACGTTAAATCACTTTCCGTTATTTTAATAAAAACGGTAAGTCCTGTAGAAGGAAGATAACGTTATAAAATTTTAACGTTATTTAAAGCCCTGGTTTATGGTGCTAAAAACTCGTTACTTTCATTTCACGTACTAATTACACCTCCCAAATCCATATACAAAAATTAACGAGAATTATGGGGTAATATTTTAAAGTCTGGTATCCCCCAGTTTTGAAGTACTCTATATCCATCCCTTTCGAGTATACGCTTTTGTCTAGTCCATTTGGATTCTTGGTCCGAGATCTCTACTATTTTGAAATTCAGAACTTCATAGGCGTAATTTTACTGACAGCTGTCGCAGAGATCAAGCTATATTTTATGAAGTATAGCGTGTTGTTCGAGGCACAAAGAAGTCTTGGTATGTAATAGACATGATGGTCAACCAAGAACCGGCCGCGGCATCTAGCTTCCCTTACCTTCGACGATCGATTAACCTGACTTGACCTTCAATAATAAGAAAAACTATTTCTATGTGATTTGTGTAGGTTATCATGAGAATACTATATATCTCACTATCATGACTATCAACTTGACAGACGCTTCCAAAAAATATTTTGATCTATCATGAAATTAAACAGCTAAGGTCTCCATGAGTTTTACACGCTCACAGTATTTAAATATTTTAAATAAATAATAAAAAACATTATGCATATAAAGAATTCAGATAACATTGAGTAGCACTGAGGTTATCACAGGATTTTGATTTTGCTGATACAAACATATAGAATAGAATAGAAGTCTTTATTTGTATCGAATGTAGGTAATACAGTTGAGGTGTTTCGTTACGAAGTCTTGGAATCCTTGTACTTTCTGCCTTTCGGCATACAAAATTAATTGTTATGAAAACAATCACTTATACTACTACGCAAATAAATTCGTGATGAATAAATATACTTAAAAAAAAAACAAATCACACACAAAAAAACAAAAATATACTTTTATAAGTATTTAAAAAAAATGTTAAAACTTCTTGGAAATAATTTTAATTGTTTGTGTTTTCACGAAGTCCGCTTACCATAGTTAACTGCTAAGAATTTTAAGCCCTGTCCACAAAGTATGTTGATTGTGAATATTTATGAGTTAGAAAATCAGTCCATATTCATCTCTAATATAATATTCATTCATCTAGATAATTTTGTATGGGACAATCTGAGGTTCTGCCCGCGCGGAAAGAGTATTTATAAACAAGAAGAAGCAAGAAGAAGATATGTTTATTACTGTTATGGCCCATCAAAATCCGTTCAGCAGTTTCAGTGTGAAAGAGAAACGCGTTTATAGCACTAGTAGGTAGGATAGGAAAGGATTGGCTATAATAATATTTATTTACCTACTAGTACAATATTTTGATTGTGAATTCGTTAATTACTTAGCGTGATCTAAACAATGCAGACTTTTCTAGGACAATTGCTGATAAAATTTATGTTCAAGTGTTTTTTTAGGCCAAGGCGCAACACTTTCTGTTATTATATGTAGATAGTACGTGTTATATATATAGTGATATTAATAGAAGCCTCTCACAGAGACCTATGGTGCTTGCATTATCGGGACGAGTACACCCAAAGTGTGATTCCTTTACTCAAAAGGTCACTAACCTGTTGGTTTGTGTGTTTTTGCAAAATAAACATACCTAATTTAACAGACAATGTAAGTAGTTTTAACATTAAACTTTTAATAATTTAAATGTAAAATCTACTCACATTTGGTGTTGATCTCATTTTTTTCTTAATAAACCGATTGATAAACCCCTGATTACTGATCTAATAATTTTGCACATTTGTTTAGTATCTTTAATAATGTAATTGTATCTACTTTTGGTACTTAAGTATTATTTGACACCTTCTTAACTCCAAATTCTAAACTTAGGCGGGTCTAAAGATATCCGGGTGTCATCACTGTGTGGATCGCCCGGAGGACACGGTGGAGCACACGGTGGAGGTCTGCCCTGCCTGGGCAGAGCACCGCCGTGTCCTCGTCGAGGCGATCGGCGGCGGCGACCTCTCGCGTCCGGCCCTGGTTCAAGCCATGGTCGGGAGTGAGGAGGCATGGGAGGCCGTCGCCTCCTTCTGCGAAGCAGTAATGCTAGCGAAGGAGGAGGCGGAGCGCGTGCGAGAGAGGGAAGCTCCTCGCTCCAGCCGCCGCAACAGGAGAAGACGCCCCGGGCGTCGGGAAACGCAGAGCGATTCCCGGCCACCGTAGGCGCGGGCCTGCGGATGGCGAGCTATGGGTGGCTCGCCGTCCGATAGCAACCAGGCCCGAGTCGTTCGTGTTAGACAATGGATCGCTTCAAACACACAGAAAAGAAAATCTTCAACACAGTGAATGGTTTGAATTGTGTCATCCTCTGGTATACTGAAAGGTTTTACCGATCCGGAAGGTTTTTAGGTATGCCGATTTTCATGCGTGAGGTATGATTTGCTTCGGGCATGCAAACCCTTGTGGTGAGCAGCCCCGTGACGGCGGCCAGAACTGTGTCGGAGGGCCGAAGGCTCTTGGTGGGATGGGTGTCTGCGCGGGTAAAACTGCTGGAACCCAGACCTCTGAGGTGCTACCGCTGCCATGTGGGCAACCACACGGGAGCTATGTGCCCCTCGGAGGTGGACCGCAGCGGTCTTTGTTTCCGCTGTGGTCAGCCCGGTCATCGGGCCGGCTCGTGCGAGGCCACGCTGCACTGCAGTGCATGTGCGGCTGCTGGCAAGCCGGCCGAGCACTGGGCTGGGGGAAGGGCCTGCGCGCCATCCGCCCCGACCAAGGGCAAGAGGTCCGCCGCCGCCGCCGCCTCTGCCGCCGCCGCGGCTTCCGTCGCCGCTTCTGCCGCTTCTGCTGCGGGTGCTGCGACTCCCGGTACTCGGGAGGGTGCTGAGATGGAGTGCCAGTAATGGTCCCATTTCGGCCTCCTCCAGAGACAAGTCGGCCGCTGTGCTATTGCGCAGTGGCTGATGCCTGGGGACGGTGAGCGTGGGTGGCTCGCCGTCCGATACCAGGCTGAGTCGACGACGCGTTGTGTTCCACGCGCGCCGCAAGGAGCCGTCAGCACCGAGGACGGGACCCCATAGGGTCGGTGCCGGCTAGGGTTGCGGAATTTGTTCGAAAGAGTTACCGCGGCCCTGGAACGCATAGGGCACAAGAAGGATCACGGGTGGGTTTTAGTCAGTAAAAGTCTGACACTCCCTACCGCTCCACCCAGGGCGGGAGGGGTCATTTGATGATTTCCCATCCAGAAAAAAAAAAAAAAAAAAAAAAAATATGATTTGCTTGTTGCGTCTAGTCACTTTTCAAAACATAAAATGTTAACGTTTTAATGTTTTGAGATAGACGTTCGCTCGAAACATATTAATAAAACAGTAATAGAAGTAACGCAGTGGAAGCTTGCTGGGCTCATAACCTAAATAATAATAAATGGATTGCTCGATTTGCACTCATCGCATACAGACGTTCTCATCAATGCATTTTAATTAATTAACCTTTTTAGTGTACCTACTTACTAGCGTGTGTGACAGATGCAATTTTATAAGTGCTATCTAGTCAAAAATAGACTGATTTGATTGTAATAATCTAAAATATGGAAGGTAGCCCCTTTAACTAGAGTGGGTTGACGCAACGCAGTCCCCCCCCAACACCTACATCGATACAACCCGAACAGCCAAGACGTGACCAAGTCATAGAAAACGAGGAAATGGAGACAGTTTTGACTCCTGAGATTCAGAGCTGGGTAACATCCATTCAGCAGTGTTTGATGATGAAGAGATGGGTCTGATGGGAAGTTAAATTCTGAACAGAAGTTAAAAGTAAGCAATCTTTGCTGGAAAGTTGGTCTTGGAGTTTCGCAAATTGCTGTTCATTACTAGTCGCTTAAACAATACGAGTATGCCTATAAGACCCACAACTCTCTGAACAAATTGACAGAAGACCGCAACCTTAAGGACTACGTTATGGAAATGAACCGGACCATTAAAGAGCCTTGCACAAGGCCGGAACCAGGACCTACACCTTTTGCAGATATGAAAACTGCGATGAAGGGACCCAAGAGTATTTTAATGTCTGCTCATTCCATGGTTTTCTACCTGCGCACGCTTTGCCTACACATCATAGCGGTTCCTGTCTCAATCATATGATCATCAAATCTAGTTTATCGTATGTTACACTTGTTGCTAACTCAACAATTACTGACCATCACGTCAAATTCGTCGCTCAATATCAATGTTACATAACACTACTGCTATTACAGCAAATAAGAAATGTTCTAATATTAAACCTTGGATTACTTCTGGCCTAGTTCGATGTATAACGCACAGAGATAAACTTCACCAGGCATCTAGGAGAAAACCCAGGTAATATTATCCTTAAAACCACATATTAAAGTTACAGGGAATTTTTTTAACACAGGAATTTTTGAGTTGTTGATTGGTTCCAGCTCCAGAAGCTTGGAAGCCTATTTGCAACAGTGGACTGCCACAGACTGAGTTGTTGATCGGTCGACAATATGATAGCTGAGTTTACATTCCATCAGTACGCATGTGCGATATTTGATTTGTTTCTCTTTCTCAGCTTTCCATTGCTTTTATTATTACTAGTATTATTTTACATGTAAACACTTATTTTGTGATGAACAGATTTACTGGTAGTATTTAAAAGACGATCGATTCGAGCTGAGCTGCAGTTCGTGCTCTCAACTCAAATATAAAATGAAGTATTCAATTCGTCTCTTGGCAAAAATGTACATTCTCATTCATACAGGTATGTAATTTCTTGGTTAACTAAGTTATTTTGTTAGTTTTGATTAGCTCCCGGGGCGGTATTTTTGGCATTTAGCTTATTTACCGCCGCTTTTAGGTCTACCTCGGCCTCGGTCACCTCTAGGGTATCGTTATCGTCGTTGCTATCGTCTGTGTGGTCCGCACCGGGCACTGCGGGCGGCGAATCCATAGGTGGGGGAGCATGGTCCCCTCGCAAAGGGAACAGAGCGTTCACCATGTCCTCCACCTGCGGGGGCCGGAGACTGCGTCAACGGGGGGGGGGCTCAAGTGCGGAGTTTGTCCGGTCTTCTCCGCTCTGCACTCCTCGTACAGCTTCGCATGCCTGGCCCGCGCATCCAGAGGGCGGACACGGACCTGCGATGCATGCCTGGTGTACGGACGACGCCCAGCAACGTATGCATGTCGCAGCGACGTCAGCTCGCGACCACCAGTACACCTGACGACGGCCGCGGCAAAAGCATTAGCTTTTGCCCGTGACTTTGTACACGCATGTCCCGTTTATGCATATTATGTATTGCTATATTACATACTAATGTAATATAGCAATACATAATATGGTGCTAATAAGCAAGAATGCTAAATATATAAAATTTTATGCTTACCTATTTTCATGCAGACATCAATAAATTATAATAACCTCATAATACAGACACTGTGCTAATTGAGCTTAATTATTTAAATAAGGGTTGTAAGTGGAGAGAGTGTGCACAATAATTCATAATTATTAATGAGTTGATTAAATTTGTTCCAGCTACTTGGGGCTCAGCCTGGCAGTTTTTTACGTCGTTAGGAGATATAGTGCTCTTGAATTCGCCAAACGAAACCAGTATGATATATTTAAAGTATTTAGACATAACCCGAAGAATCACAAAAATTAAGAGGCAATGGGCAGGGCACATTGCTCGCAGAAGTGATAATCGATAGTGTGAAAGATTCTGGAACGGCAACCACGTACCAGAAGACTATGCATTGGGAGTATTCTGCCACAAGACCGATGACCCGGTAAAAGCCGCGGGAGTCCGTTGGATGCGAGACACACAGGATCGATCGATAGGCACTTGGAGTTGGCCTATGTCCAGCAAAGGATGGGTGAAATTGCGATGTGATTCAATCAGAAAGTAATACTTTTTTATGACTTTGTTCTTGTAGCCTATCCGGCAGGAACCGCGTTTTTTTTTTCAGGACAAAATAGAATATGGTAGGAATAAAATATTTCATGTAAGTGTAGCTCAACGATGTAAAATCACAACGATTCAAAATTTCGATTCACGGAAAGTTTCACCGGCTTATATAGACTAGATATTATTTTACCAACTCTAAACATTAAGATTATTAAACATAAACATATTTTTCTAGAACACGTTCACAGTGAATATTTTTTTGGACATTGCAATGAGAAGACCAGGATATTTTACGCGCACACCCATCTGGATCACATGGATGTGCTGGGAAAAGTGATTGTCAGAGTAAGTATCTCATTTTTGCATTTCAGTAAGAACAGAACCTTTGCACATTTTGTTAATTGATTGGTATTATTTTTAAGAGGTACAAGTATTTCTAAATATGAACAACCTTTTCTATGGGACTCTCTTAGAAAAGGACCCCACACTGAGGCCCACCCTAAAATCGTGTAAAAATCTGCTGTTCCCTACCTTTTATAAAACGTAGATACTGAATAGCTCAGTGAAGCCCTATAGAGACATTTTAAGAACAATTTCCAAAAAGTATACTTTTTAACGCGATTTTCAGAGCCATCTATCTGATCAGTTACAAGTTATATTATGCGGATGTTGTTATGTGTGTGTTGCCGAAAGCTTGCCAATGAATTAACAGCCGTAGACGTGGCTACCTAGGCTCGCCTAATGCTGATTAAGTAGCGGTGCATTTGTAGTAAAGTTCAACGAGTGAACCGTATTCTTGGATTTTTCGTACCTACTGTACGTAGCAATTGAACGCCCAACACTCCTAGAAGGGTGCTCAGCGATCTGATATGGGCTACAGATCATGGAGAGTCTGTCGCCTGAATCGAAACTGCCACGAAACTTAGCGCACTTTGTTTCAGCCGCATCCTCCTAAATTCCTTTTTGTAAACACACACGCCACTAAACGTAATCTGTGGATATTCTCACTTTAAGTACACAACCAAAAAGAAGGGTGTTTAATGATGTTTTTTTTAATTAGTTCTCTTTTACTTTTTTAAGGGATGGATCGATGTAATGAGAATACCGACATGCATTGTATTGAGAGCAATGGCATTCGATGTCGACTTAATAAGAAGTTCAACGTATGCCTTCCAGATGTGTGTACCGCGCATCACCTACTGCCACACGCATTTCAGATTTAAATATCACTACTTCGAACTATACGTACCTGAAGATATGATTGGTGGTATGAATTGGGACTTATACTTCTTTGGACCGCCTATGATGGAATGGGGATAGAATTTTTTTTTACATTTCGTTCAGTATCAAGCTTAGCAATATTCACTTAGGATCTCATTTACGTGAGCCCGCACGAGAGCACGAGCACACACCTTATTGGAAAACGAACAGAAAAATAAATTATATGATAGTTTACAAGGTTTCTGTCTTAGAATGGAAAAGTGCTTATTCTTAATGAAACAGGTGCTGCGAGTTTAGAAAAAAATAATAATTAAAAATACTACACGTCACATTTCGAAAATAATCATTCATTATATTTTACAAAAAAAACGAAAACACCGAACTAAGTGTTTATGTTTTCTGTATCATTAGGATGCAGCAAACATATAAATACTGAAAGGTACATTCATTCGATTTTTTACAACCGACTATATAGTTTCCTACCATATCATTATTCCAGTTTTCCTGTCAATTTTGCTATAATATTGCCAAGTCAAGGTGAAAACGTTCACTGCGCCCGTCCCTGACGTTTCGGTGGTTTTCAGGGTGGAAAAATCTCTGCACTCACACCGAGGGCAAGAAATGAATATTTAGGGCTATTTTATGGGGCTGGTTGCTGGTGGTGGTTGCATAAGTAAAAAAGGGGTGTACTTTCAACTAATGCAACCAGTACCTATTCGTCGAAAATTTGAATTTATAAAATTTCCAGCTTTTTCAGTATTCAAAATACTTTATAAAAAGCATCCCAACCCCCAACCCCTTACAACTGCATGTATAATTTTAGCCATAAATTCAATTAAAGTCAAATGCTTTTAAGAGACAGGAGGAACAATCAGTTCCGTGGTTGTATGTGTGACTGTTCCTAAATTACCCCAGGCTGATAAAATTTTCGTTTTTCCTAAAATTAACCTACATCTAGTGTTGAGGGTCGGCTTCCCCTGCGGGGAAGGAGCCGGGCTCCGCCGTCCGCCCGGCTCTGTAGAGCTCGTCTCCAAACTGGTCACTCTCCCACCGTTAGTACGAAATGAATTCCCAAACTACTGCCTTGTCCGACCTTAGAGGCTAGGGACAAGGAGGGGATACAAGGTGAAGTTAATATAGGGAATTCACGATTAGTAATACATAATAAGTCAAACAATAATGGAGTATGAAGCTAATGAGACAAGAGGGCTGCAAAGTGTATTATATGACGGTGAAGGCAGGGACAGGAGCGTTACGCTTGCGCTTCATATATTCATGGTTTACTTGTACGTTAATTTATGTCTTCACAAGAGAACTATAAACCCATTTCGTGACATGGAACAAATGCCTCGTCGTACGTGTACTGTTAGACCTAAGGTACAGAACCACTACTCGGACACTGTAACGATTCTAACAGAACACGTTCCCTAAACTTTAAATAAATGTCTTACACAATCCTAAGACAGAGTACTACGAAGTCCAGCTGCCATTGAGGAAGACAAGTCTAGTCTTATGTAGCTCTAATCGCGTACTAATGTTAGTAGGTATTCCTTTACGGCGGCCTATCCCTTCTATTAATATTAATATAGAATAACAACAACTAGCACAAGCGCTCCGTAGACTCAATCTGTAGCAGAATTCATTGCGTTCGTTCATGGTGCACGCCGAAGTGGTTTTATCGTCACTTCACATTTCCTTAAAACGCCCATTTCTCGGATATGCGGTGCGGCTATGAGCGGCTACCATCCAAATCTCGTGTCTCGCTAAATAGTGACGATTCAGTAATAGGCCTACCAACGGCCGGGGTTAGTTTTAACGAGACACGGTCCCTAGCGTCCTTAGGACGAACCCTTTGGGGTGCTTTGTGAAGCCTACCGTGTGAAGCCTACCCCTCTCCCGGAAATGTGCATCCAACAAGCCCTACGCAATGTATTCCGAGCTAGACCTTATAGGAGGCAGTACTCATCAGCAGCGCTTGGTTGACCTATCACCCTCTTATGGGTCGGCCATAAAGCCTGAAGTAACTGAGAATATCAACGGTTCTGCCTCTCATGAATGTGATGCGTCATTGAAAGTCAATATTCGTTAATAGTCGGGTGTGTTGGTGTAAAGTGTATAAAGTGTGCATGAGGGAATGATAAGTGTTACGGAGGCCTTCGCCGTTTCCCTATAACCAAGTGCCACTGACGAATGACTGACAAGATGTGGATTAGGAAATGGATATTATAGTAGCGCCAAGCTGGAATAAATTATTATTAAATTATCGTCTCCGACCCAGCAACCAGCCACCTAGGAATACTTAAAGTTAAGACTCACCCAATCACACCAACACTCACACACATATTAATTAAATAGGTAGGTACTAAAATTAGTCTAAATTATATTTAACTTAATAAATAATACTTGCTCTCCTACGAGTTACAACGGAACAACACACACTGCGCCTAACTTAAATATCCCTAGCCCAGACTATAGAGTCTGCACCCTATCGTGGTCCTATGCCAACCGTCCACCACCGTGGTCTTAAATCGACTGTCAAGCCATAAACTTCAGGATTAATGTGTTTCTAAGTGGCGCGATACCATGTGCAGGATTGGAAATAAATATAATTTAGTTATTAAATAGGAATAAGTGACAGACAGTCACATATGGTTCCCTTTTCATCAGGTATACAAATATTCATGGATCTATTTTCACCAACAGCTTAGTTTTCTTCTACATCTTTTACAAAACACGTGAGGAACCTCTTTTTATCCAGCTGAGAGAGGCAACTTTGAATGTTTTCTGTATATAACATTCTTTCTTTATCATTATGAAGACGACATTGCAACAAAAGTAAAAATAATTATTTCAGAACAAACTTGTGGGAACTAAAATGTGTTGGTAATTTTCATCTGTGACGTGATTAAAACTAAGATTACTGCAAGGACATTTTTTTTTTGTAAACTAATGTTTTCAATACTTATATACTAATATGTGAAGCTGAATAGTTTGTTTGTTTGCTTGAAGTTGCAAAAATCGCATGTTTGTTTATTGTTTACACCAATTTATACCGTGTACGTTGTGATGGGTACGTTTAGGTGGGGTTGTACCACTAAAAAGTTTTTTTTTTGTTTTAATAATCATTTAAAATTAAAGACTTCTTTTACATTTTCCTGTAATAATATTTCCTGTATGATGATGAATGTATGTTTTTTTTGCGGCTTCTTCATTGAACCCTTCAGTTTAATATTGTTGCGCGTAACAATTCGTTACCACTAGCTCCATCTAGTATCGAGTAGCAGAACTAGTAAAGTCCTGCCTACCTTCGAGACTTTTCTATGAAAGAACATTCTAGAATTCTCGAACCCTAATCAGTCGCGGCCGATATGTACGCGAACTTTTTGAATTTTTTTACAATCGAAGGTTCTGGAACTACCCGGCGCCCTATATAAGGCGGCACATACATCGACCGAGTCAGTATTGGATTTCCGAAAAAGATTTTAACGTAATGATTGCCAGTTTTAAATGGTGTCATAAAACCCTGATTCCCTGCAGAAGCGCAGATCCCAATCAAAGTGCGGAATAACTCATCTCCATAATATTGGACGCAATAAATCAACACAGTACGCTAAAAAAAAGTGCCTATCAGGAAACATACTACTCGTATTAAATCATGGATGACAACTGGTCTCTTGAGTTGTGTGCGAAATCGGGACCAACTCCATAAAAAAGCAAAGCAAAATCCTAAAGACTTTACTGCTAAACTAATATAATATTGCAGATACCGAAACTACTGTAACAATTTATGAAGATCATTAAATCCAATTTTGACCAAAAAGAACTCCTAAAGGCCAATGGTAACCCCAAAGCAACTTGGGACGCCATGAAAACTATCAGCTAAAAGAATACCTCACTCATAAATAAGTCAGGAGAACTCTTCTGTTAATGTTATAAATGAGTATTTTGCAAACGTTGGAGCGGATCTTGCTAGGAAGGTTGAGCAGAGTTAGCGTATAATACGCGCAAATTTTGAATTTGACAGCTTAATAAATCCTCAAGGTTCATTTGTATTACTTGAAACGAATTGCTCAGAAATAGAAAATATAACTATGGAATTAAAACATAACTGTGCAGTAGGGTACGAAGATTAACTGAGGCTGGTTTTCCAGCCTCAGTTAAAGTCTGCCAGACATATACTTGTTCCAGCAATAACGCATATCTGTAATATATGCATCCTGAAAGGTATTTTCCCCGAATCTTATAAGAAGGCATTAGTCACACCAGTATTTCAGGGTGGGCATGGTGACCGTGTTGAGAACTATAGGGTTATATCTGTACTCACCACACTGTCCAAAATCTTGGAGAAGGTTCTGAAAAAAAGATTGCTAAGCTATCTTGAACGCAACAATATAATTGCGCCAAACCAATATGGTTTTAGAAGGGCGTATCAACAGAGGGTGCTGTTCTTGAACAGACAAGTCAAATTGTTAAGAATCTTAATACCAAGACTAAAACTATAGGTATATTTCTGGATTTGGCCAAAACTTTCGACACAGTCTCTACTCCCATCCTTCTATATGGTTTGAAAAGCTTGGGAATAAAAGACGTCGCTCTAAACCTCTTCTGCGACTATCTCACAAACCGTAACCAACGGGTTAAAGCAGATAACTACATCAGTGACGAGGTGAATCTAACCTTTGGCGTACCACAGGGCAGCGTGCTGGGTCCCACCCTATTCCTTCTTTTTGTAAACAGATTGTGTCAGTTGTCAATCCCAAACTGCAAGATACTCGTATATGCAGATGACGCTGCGCTTATCATAGGTGGAGAAATATGGGAATCTGCTCACCACGCAGCTGAAAATACTCTTGGCATAGTGATGGATTGGCTTTCGTTGAATTTACTTACGCTAAATGTCTCTAAAACCCACTATGTCCCATTCTCAGCAAACTCGAACACTCAGCCTAGTATGCCAAACGTCAAAGCCCATAGTTGTCACCCTTGCAGCTAGGTACATAGGAGCTAGTACACTGATCCCTTGCAGCTAGGTACATAGGAGCCCGTGTGTTAAATACTCGGCACATCGACAACATATTGGCATAAGCACAGAACAGATAAAACCTCTTTTATCTGTTCTGTGAGCATAAGAATATCAGTGTGACGGTTATGCGGGTTCGTAAACTAATATCAACTATGAAAAAACAAAGAGGAGTAGTTTCCGAGCGACTCTTAAAAACTATCTATTTTGCCTTAGGTCAGTCACTACTTACCTATTGCATATCCGTCTGGGGTGGAACACTTAAAACGAATTTGCTTCGTCTTGAGAGGGTACAAAGAGCTGTTTTAAAATTCATGCTCTATGAAACCTTATCAGTACCCAACTACCCAACTCTATAAAGATATATCTGTACTCACCGACAGCTCTGTGCACTTAACATTACACTACGTGAACACTTATCATTGACTTATGACCCAACGTTACTGGAGCAAAAAAATGACGTAAAGATCCTGTATACCCACCTGTCACCATCGAAACTACCGCAAGCAAGCTACCCGTGTCTTAGCAGCCACCTTTATAAATCTATAAACATGATTTTAATGTAAAACTATAGTTAGTAGTTCTCTCCAAAACTTAACATACGATGAGACTGAACAACTCTTTGCAAAAAAAAAACCCTGCTAACGCATCGTAAAACAGATTCAAATTGGTTCTTAATCATTTATTTTATACTGTGACATATTCGAAAAACAAACACATATACACCCACTCATACAAACACACTACACTCACCTAGTTCTTACTTTGCTTACAAAAATTATTAAGTGTTAAGTACTTGTAAACTAAGTTGTATGCTTACCAAAACTACAGTTGCCCAGTCCAGAAATTAAAAAAATTGAAAATTTTGAAAATACCCACTACGGTAAAAGCGTACATATTTGATAAATAATTAAATAATTTAAAAAAAACCCCGACTTACAGTATTAATGTAACCTAAGAATATCCGTCAGGGCTGCCATAACTATCTGCAAAACTAGCTCATTTACTGGCAACCCTGATTCTTTTTTAATTATGTTTTTACCGTCGTGGGTTTTTCATTTTTTTTATTTTTCCTTCTATTTCAAAATTTTTAGAGATAACTTTATTATGAATATTGTACTATAGATATACAGCGCCCCTCGTGAGTTGCCACCGTAACACATATCTAAGATCATGCACCAATCAAACCTTAATCCATCACTGAAAACTGCATTAAAATTGGAATAGTAGTTTTGAAGATGATTATGATGAGAAGAGAGAAGAGGCAACATTGGTTTGCGCAAATATCCTTGACTGCAGCGCCCCCTGGTGAGTTGTCACCGTAACACCTCCGACCATGTATCTAAAAACATACACCAATCAAATTCGAACCCATCACTGAAAACCCTATGAAAATCGGACTAGTAGTACTGGAGATAAATGAGCACATTGGTTTGCACAAACAAACAAACATCCTCTCACCCCAAACGCATATACTGTCTCTGTTTCGTCGTGGGTAAAAATTGTGTATTTACAAGAGTACCTAAAGTTGTGGATGAGACTTCAAAAACTGCCAAAAAAATGGGGATGGAAAGAATGAGAAAATACATTAGCAGTCAGTAAAGATGAACCAATCACAAGCTTCTTAAAATTTATAAAATTATATTTTTTAGTTCAAGTAAAACTGGATGTGGCTATAGAAAGAGAGGCTTAAATTTTTCTACAGCATGTTTAAATTGTAAAGGAGTTAAGCTATGATATTCATTTATTTATTTTTTATATTCATTAGATCAAAAACGAAACCATTGAAAAAATAATTTACGTGTACGTATAAGTTTTTATGATAATGACATCATAAAAACTTATAATTATTTATATAGAAAATTAACAATTGCCATTTAGCATCGAACTTGAATTTTTATTATTATCTGCTAAAATTGATGCATTTGTATTCTTTTTTCCATTCGAACTCCGATTTTTTATCGGATTTTCAAATTAACTATAAAGTTTTGTCGGAAATATTTTCTAATTGTACCGGACTAAGTAGCGATAACTTCATTTATCTAAACAATTTATTCAAAAAACAACGTAATGTCAAATATATCACTAAAAAGTATTTAAAAAAACACGGTATTACTGTCGTTGGTTTTTTAAACCAACAAAAATAAATATAATAATATAACAGCGAAAGATCTCTTTAAAATTATCGTTTCAAATACACATTAAACTTCAGGAACCCGTGAGGGGTATCTTCCTGGGATGTAGTCTGGATTATTAGGATTGTATTCCCAAATGAGATATTCAGGTTCGTTCAGATATAGTGGTGGAATGTCGTCACTTGGCTCCATCTCCTCCCCTATCAGGTTCTTGTTGCGGAGAAGCAGTTCCTCAACCTTCGCTTGACCTGCTTCTGAGATTTCTGTAAATACACATAGAAATCATGGACATATCTCCATTTACCTCATCTACGCAACCACGATCAATCCAACAAAAGCGACTGAGAAGAAAAGTTTGACATATGTGGATAGATTCAGTCAAAATGTATTGGGAATAGAAGGTTTGTTTATGGTTCTAAATTAGTTTTTTTTTTGTTTTCTTTTTAATGTTTTAGATCGCCACAAATGTTTTTCATTTTGGCGCGTTGTTTGAGTTGTATAGATCTAATATTTCTAATAAAACCATGTTTCGTGCAAATAAAAAAGTATCTTATCTTATCATACCTAGTGTGTAATATTGCGAATTTCGTAATGGACAAAAACATCGAAAAAATAGTTTGTTCAGAGTTTCTGACTTTATAAAAAACAGTTGCTTATGTGTGGTACAAAGTATTCAAAAGTGGTTGAGATGTGATGGAAGATTAGCCTCGCTCTGGTAGGCCATTAACTTCTGCAACTGAAGTTAACATCGCAAAAGTGAAGGAAAAACTGACTGAAAATCCTCATTTAAGTTTGAGAGAGAGCCGCCGAACTTTCCGTGTCTCAGAAGTCGACTCGTACCATTTTAAATAATCCCTTGGTTATGAAACGTGTTGCCCCTCGGCTGGTCCCAAAAGACCTGAATGTTCTCCAAAAACTCAACCGCATAAGTGTCGCCCAGGACATACTAGAACGAGTAAATTCCGACCCAACATGAAACGCATTATTACTGGTGACGAGACGTCTAGTCAGTAAGCTTCGGAGAGGTGCCAGCCAACTTAACCGAAACCGAAAAAGCCTAGCCAAAGTCGATCAAAGTCATATTGACTTTTTTATTTGACTATCGTGTTCTTGGAATTATTGCTGGAAGATCAAATGGTTAATAAAGAATATTATTTGAGCATTATGCAGCATTACAAATTAGACGAAATAGGCCCAATTTATGTACTTATAGTAAATTATTGGATTTTTCACCACGGTAATGCACCTCCGCATATCATTGTAAACGAATTTTTGACCAAAAGCTCAACAAATACCATTGACCAACCACTTTATTCACCAGAAATCAAACTAGCACTTCGTGTCACCCATTTTCATTCAGTATACATAAAGGAGAATTCGCGGCGAGAACTGAAATCATCTCAACTCAAAATTATTGATATTGGAATTAATCCAATTATAAAAAATGTTGAGACTTTGGCGTAACTTTCTTGACAGAATAAGTAAATATTCAAATTTTTTCTTACTACCTTTTCTTTGACTTCTATGTCGATAAGAAAGCAGTGTACTACTCTACATATTGTTTATATTGTACTAGCTGCTGCCCGCAGCTTCGCCCGCGTGAATGTCGGAAATTATCCCAAGGGAACATAATCCCGGGATAAAAAGTCTCCTAGTGTTACTTCTAGTACCTCCCAGAATATGTGTACAAAGTTGATGATGATTCGTCAAGTAGTTTTTGCGTGAAAGCGTAACAAACATCCACGCTTTCACATTTATAATATTAGTAAGGAATGTAAGGATACTCTAAATATTGTTTAAAAAGAAATATGTAGGACTGTAGGTAGATTGATGAATCTTACTTGTTCTACGGAGATCTATTTTGAGAATCTTCTTATTACGCTCAAGAGCACGTATGAGAGTTTCCTCGGCTTCACCGGACAAATCGTTCGCTGCGATGTCTAGTCTAGTTAGGCCTCGGTTCAAGCAGAGAAGCCCCGCCATCTAAACAGGCAGTAAAAATCACAGGTGTCACAACCGTAAAAGAAAAAAACATTAACTCCTGGATCGAATGAATATTCATGATTAAGGTGTGTAATATAGTCTTTTTAATACTCTCAATAAACGAGAAGGAATGTTTTTGAGAGTAGTTAAGTATGTCTATGTCTTTGGTATACTCTGTAGCTTAAATGGATAGATAAATTTAAAAGTTAGGTCCCTATTATTTAGCGTTACACCTATGGTGGGATCATAAAGCGTAACGATAAAAATAACTTGTACGAGTTGCATAAAACACGGCTGCAAAAAAGTTGTTTGTATGATGCAGTTGGCAGCATTAGACTGGTTGAAATATTTCGCAAACTGCTAATATTCCTAATAGAAAAGAAAATCGCACCTTCTCAGCCGATGCTCCACTAAAGCCGCAAGAGTTAACGATCAAAGTTTGTGGTTTTTCCTTGCACCTGACAAAAGCAGCCGCAAACATGGTAGCACATTCTAGAGACATTGGGTTTAAGCTGAAATCTATTAAAAAGATCATTATATGAAATTAACCAGACTAAACTAGCAAATTTTAAATAGCAAATTTTAAGTAGAACCGTTGAGTAGTTGGTAAAATTCATAGTAAAATTGTCGTCTGAAACATTACATAGCAACAGTATAAACCAGTATGGGCACGATTGCTAAAACGGAAGTATAATAGGTTATTTTTTATATCTTTACCTAAAAGCTCGATGGGTGCAGCTGGTTTCATCTGCAAAGCATAGGCAATTCCTTGAATTCCCTCTTCCTTGAATCTGTTATTGGCAATTCTTACGACTTTCACGTTTTTGTGAATGTAAATAAAACCACCGAGTGCTTTCATTCCGTAATTACCAATCTGACAGTGATTGAAATCAAGTTCTTCAATGCTCTCCTTCTTTACAAGATTTTGGAGGATTAATTTCACTTTCGAACAGTCTAGGTTACTGCGATTGATACGAAATATTTTTAAATGTCTCAAATCTTCTAGTCCTCGGCAAATCGACTCACAATCAGCCAAAGAAAATTCGAAATACCTTGTTGAGTAGTTATCGTTAAGATTGTTTATCCCAAAGACTAGAGATATTTCTCGAAGGTTGTATAATCTTGCTAAGACTGATTCCATGGGAATATGGTCATAGACTTTAAGTACACTGTATTCACAAGTGTCTTCTACGATCATTTCGGAAGGTAAGGCCGGTGTCGGCTGGCGCACCATTTGCAGCTGATTCAATCCTAAGAAGAAGATGTATGGACTGACCTGGAGAAAAGAATTAATTTTGTTCAGTGCCTCCTGGTCGTAGAAAGCTGAAATTTGGCACGTAAGTTCCGTAAGGAATGTGTGGAGTATACTCCACACATTCCTTACGAATAGAGGATTTCCCGAAGTTCGAACGAAAATGGGAACAAACGGGATATGAGCGTACGAAGTAGTGGTCAAAAGTACACATAATTATACATATCATAAGAAAATCTGGGACCAGCGGCAAGTCCCACCGCAGTAATATTGATCAGTTTGATACGTATTCCTCCTCATTGGTGCGGGTGGTGATTCACCCAATGTGAAGTCATTTTCTTGAATATGTTTCGCGACCCGTGGCATTGTTTTTATTCTGGTTGGGAAATCAACAAATGACTTCTCCCGCTCTGGGCGGAGCGGAAGGGAGACTCTTCTCTCGACTTACTGACTAAAAACCACAAGTGTTCCTACTGGTGCCTTTTGCGTTCCAGGGCCGCGGTGACTTTTTCGAACAAACTCCGCAGGCCTAGAAGGTGGCACTGTGAAGCACTGCGTAGAGTTTTGTGTCCAGGGAAGACTGTACATAATGTAGCACAATGGTTACGACCTACTAGATAAGAACCGACAGGAGATAAAGGACTAAAATGACTGAATACCAGTGATGAAAGTTCTGTAGCTTCGTCTTCTCTAAATACATCGGGATTTGCAGACTCCAAATAATCTTGTAGGCAAGCCGATAAAAATTTGCCCTTCCAAAATATTTTTCCCAACTCAACCCTTGACGGGTATTTTGAATGAAAAGATCTCTTCCAGTATTGCTCGTCCTAAAATGAAATAAAATTGTGCCTGGTTTAAATGATTATTGAAGCATTACGCTACCATTTACAGTAATAATATTAAACAAAATAATATATTTCAGACGAGATTCCTTGCTCTACTCCAAAAATACCTTGCAAAGCAACTTTTACGCACCGAACGTTACATCTATACTTATAATAAATCTGGTGCCAAAAATGCAATCAGTAAATTTTTTGTCTGTCTGTCTGTCTTTCTGTCTGTCTGTCTGTCTGTCTGTCTGTCTGTCTGTCTGTCTGTCTGTCTGTATGTTCTTTATAGAAACAAAAACTACTCGACCGATTTTAACGAAACTTGGTGCAATTATTCTTCATACTCCTGGGCAGATTATAGTATACTTTTCATCACGCTACAATCAATAGGAGCAGAGCAGTGAAGGAAAATGTTGGGAAAACGGAAGAAGTTACTCCATTTTTTAAGCTTCCGTCGCGTGTGTAGCCTTAATGGTTAAAGTTACATAGAAATCATGTATTACGGAAATGTTCTACATAAAATTATCTAAAAAATATCCCAAAACAGCATGTCTATCTTTTGTCAATTTTAAACCGATCGGGCTGAGAGTTTCAAAATCGGGGGTAAAATTCCACGCGGACGAAGTCGCTGGCAGAAGCTAGTCTATACTAATATTATAAAGAGGTAACGTTTGTGAGGTTGTGAGTTTGTGATGTTATAAGGGGTAATCTCTGGATCTACTGAACCGATTTTCAAAATTATTTCATCAATAGAAAGCTACGTTATTGTGGAGTGTCATAGGCTATATTTTATCCCCGTATTGCCACGGGAACGGGAACAACGCGGTTGAAATCGCGGGGCACTGCTAGTCTTCAATACTTATAAATCGTTTATGCTGACTGATTAACAACGCACAGTCAAGATTACTAAGTATCTTGGAATTTGAGAAAGTATTTATGGAAAGTTCAAAATGTTTGTACAGTGATAATCGACGTCCATGTACATATGTACACGGACGAAATTACACGCAACAGGTAGTAAGTAAATCATTTCACGAAGTAAACCTTTATATAAGGCACGCTGAACTTCAACTGAATATTCGCAGGGTACAAGTCCATCAATATGTCGACGTCTTTCTGAAGGATTTTCTGAAGAGGATTGAGTCTGTTAAACATTCTGGACAGAACGAGAGCAGCGCAGAATGTGAGTGGTTGTGGTGTGAAGTCAGTATCCCATGAAAAGTCCTCGGCTCTGATTTTGCGAGGAGCCTCTGCGACCGAGTTACTCATCGACACCGGTGTGGCGTACGCCTGAAGCGTGTTCATATTCACTAAGTAAGGAATCTTCATGCTGACGGTTTATTCGCCGCTCTTAGATGATGTAAACCAAGTTATTTACACTGACTGTTTTGTAAATTGTTATGTCATTTTGATATTTAATTTGACAAGTTTTTTTTTTCTTATCAAAGGGTTTTTTATTTTAACTATTATAGATCTCCTTATATTATAGATATCTTTTTTATATCATTCATCATTATAATATCTGAATAATATTGTGCTTGGTAAGAAGCATAAGAAATTTTAATTTCTCATGAAGACATGACAAATATATTATATTGAAAACCTTTTTTGATCCAACTATCCAGTGGGTGCGTATATAATAACTAATTGTACTAATATGGTTCTCCATTGTGTTCCCTTACTTTTTTATAGATATCCATATTTATCCAAAATCTAAAGTGCCATATATTTTGCCGTCATCATTTTTCCGAATGATAAACTTGCCCTAACTTAATGTCACACAATACATGCCATAAAACTGAAATACCTAAATACAATAATTATGCACTAAATATGTTAGTCATAAATATTACAATCAAGTATACCAAATACTTAAATCCTCTTTCAATAGAAGTTATAAATAAGTCCTAAATCCAAAAAATTTAATGTATATTTATTTATACGAGTATTAATAAAAAAAATTAAAGAAATTTGTATTACAAAGCTTTTGTTATGCACTTTGTCTTTGCGATACAAAGCATTCAAACAAAAATACACCAGGTATGCAGCATGCATGCAACATGTTAGCAAGTATGCAGCATTCGCTTGCATGCAGTATGCAGCATTCGCTTGCATGCAGTATGCAGCATTCGCTTGCATGCAGTATGCAGCATTCGCTTGCATGCAGTATGCAGCATTCGCTTGCATGCAGTATGCAGCATTCGCTTGCATGCAGTATGCAGCATTCGCTTGCATGCAGTATGCAGCATTCGCTTGCATGCAGTATGCAGCATTCGCTTGCATGAAGTATGCAGCATTCGCTTGCATGCAGTATGCAGCATTCGCTTGCATGCAGTATGCAGCATTCGCTTGCATGCAGTATGCAGCATTCGCTTGCATGCAGTATGCAGCATTCGCTTGCATGCAGTATGCAGCATTCGCTTGCATGCAGTATGCAGCATTCGCTTGCATGCAGTATGCAGCATTCGCTTGCATGCAGTATGCAGCATACAAGCAAGAATGCAACATGCAGCAGGCATGGTATCGGTGGTCCGGTCCGGTCCAGTTTAACGCTTAGCACCGCAGCTTTGCCTTTTGTTGTGTCGTCGTGTGTCTTATATGCTTTAGGAGTAACAATTTTACTATTAACTAGCAGCGTCCCGCGGTTTCACCCGCGTTGTTTTCGTTCCCGTGGCAATGCGGGGATAAAATATGCTTTCTAATGGTGAAAGAATTATTGAAATCGGCACAGAAGTTTTTCAGTTTATTCATTACAAAAGTACAAATCTTTCCTCCTAATAATATTAGTGTAGATGATTCAGAATAATACACCATTTAATATGACGCACAATCGACACAATACATCAAATTATAAGAACAGTACACAAATTAATAGGTTCATAAATAGTACAAAGTTCACCATAACATTATAAGAAGTCGGGTGTTTCCGTATCACTTCGTGCAAGCTCGGACCAAAACAAAGCTGAGCAGCGCACCCGCGCCGCATTCACTGTTTGGTTTGTTACCGTGTCATATCATACTGTATTATCGAACGGCGTGCGCGACTCTGCTATTGCCAACACATTTTTCATTTTAAATACTATTTTATAAAGTTTATTTCTCGTTACAAAATTAAATTCGTATAATAAAATGGATTCTAACAGCAAAAATTCGTCCCAAAATCGTAATACTTCGCAAGTTTCGACCTACAACCCGTGGAATTTGTTATTTAACCCAAGAAATCGCACTAACAGTGAAACCAGTGTCAGTTCCAACACTTCTCAAAGTAGTCAACCAGGTAAGTCTGTTTATTAGTATTTGATAAAAACTAATATTTCCTACTCTTTATTTGTGTCTGTGTGGACCATGACAGCATAACGTTCTTGTGCAAACATACATGTAGGTATTATCTTCAGTGGATTCTCTTCTCTTTGTGGCTTTACCATTATACATTCATCACTGGCAGCCACATGGAAACAAAAAAAAAAAAAACAGCGTGTGGTGTGGGATGGGCTTGACGTCGTAAGCACGTCATGCAGTAACTACGCATATAAAGTAAGGTTAGCCGGCGGAGAATGGAAACCGGTTGCCCTGTTTGTTTGTCAACTGTACGCTGATCTGAATGTTCAGGACAATCTAAACAGCAAATAACATTCAAGGTTTATCATTGTTATAATAAATGGGAATTGTATGCAATATGTATATTTAATGTTACCTATTACCATTGACATTACGAACTCTGTTTTTAATTTAGCTACTTTCTAATTTGGTGAATGAAGTCCAACAAGATGATTAGATACTTTAATGATAACCAGTCATGGTGTGGCTCAATGATAAATAACAGAAATATAAATTACAAAATCATACATTATCATAATATTATATCTAATAACATGAGCAGTGAGCGAGTGAAGTTCCAGCTTTCCGATTAATCCCTATTTCGCTAAATTAAATTTCTATTTCGCTTTTTGGTAATGTTCATGTTTTACGATACAATAGCATTGCTTTCGAATCGGAACAATGTTCATTACCTAACTTACCTACTGTGTTTCGGGCTTCAGCGCTTATTATGCATATTTGACCGTTGCTGTACAAGACAAAGGATGCCTGCATTGTTTTGTTTTGTGAACTCTAGGTAGTTATTTTTGTCCGAATGTTCGAAACATAATTATGGTAATGTCATGTGTTTGGTGGCGTCATCATGGGATGCCATTGGCACGTGTTTGTGCCAAGGTACAAGTAATTTAATGAAGCGTACATACTAATCCCCTCTTCAATTAAAATTCCCTATGCTAGTACTTATAGATATTATTCAAACACACGAATACTCGACACAGCATGGCAGGAAATATATTTTAATGGATTGAGATTTTTTCTTTTATTGCATTGAAATAATGACCTCACGATCATGAAGCAAATTATGATGTATTTTGCACATCATTTTAGCCTTCCGTGAACAATCATTGTGTGTTCAATGTTACCTATTGAATTTTCAAGTTATGAATATACTTTTAGTTTCATGATTCAGTTTATCTATTTCGCAATATTTTGTATTAAAGATGATAATACAAATTTAGTAGAAAACATGCTTATAGGAACTATCAAAAGGTCAACGGTCACCATGTCACATGTATTATTATTGATCATAAAATAAATGAGTTACTAGGTAACTACGTAGCTTATTTGTGAATATAAAGAACACCATTGCTACTTAATTGAAGTCTAAAACCATTTTCCTCAGTTTGTTTTGAACGAAATATTTCCTCTTAATTCACTATCAGACATGCTTTAGACGAAAATACCGTTAATGCGTATTACTGAGATAAAAATAAGTGATAAACACTTATCTGGAACTAACAACTGGAGTGACATTAAAATTCAATGTCACTAACGAAATATCCGCATTTATAACTGAGGCCACAATAAATACTCGTCAAGAATTAATCAATAAGCCGATTTATTCTTCGGATCCATTTGATTTCAAATAACCTTACTCGCTATCGCTACTTCCAATAGGAAAATAGCCTCTGGCTAAGGACCGGATAATCGAGCCTTGCTATTTATAACCTTTTTACTTTCAAATCTACCTTTGCTCCAAGTATTCGACTTGTTTTTCTTTAATCATATTTAGAACAAAAACTGTTTAAGCATTCAAAGATATATTTTGTAGACGCCAATAGCATTTTTTTTTTTGCAAATGCATTCTCTTTTTTAGGTGCTCATAATACGAGATTCTACAATCAATTTCATTTTTTGAGTAGTGTTTCAAAGATTTCAATTGTAATCTGTCGATTTTCTTGAAGACGTCATTATAGACAGATGAGACGATGTTTCTCGGAATCTAAATAATTAGTTCAAAGAAACGCTAGAACTCGCATTATTCTTTAAAACTTATACTCTTATGTTTGCCGACTACTGCAAATGGGTTTTGTTGATAGACAAAACAGAAGAATGACATCATTATGATTTGATTGCATTGCTTTGTTTGATACTTGTACTAGTAGACACTACTAATAAACAAATAATTAATTTTGACCATGATATATTTTAACAAAACTTGAACCTTGGATCTACCCACGCGCTCAGTGCTACTTTTGTATAACCGGAATTGTATTATCCTTTCAATTTGTTTAGGAAACGAGTGAGAAGTTTAGAAGCATTTGTATATAAACGTTCAAAACAGGCAAGTGCATCCAAGCGTGAGTTTAGTTTAAAAGTGACTACGTGGCCGATGTCAGGTAGTCCCCGAATCTCCGAGCTTCGAATTTGAAGACGTTTTATTTTTAATACCTTGCTATCCTGCTTACTCAACGAATGCTATACTTTGGAGATTTGTGCTACTACATATTTGTTAAGTGTAGAGCTACGTGTATCATCATAAAATAAAAATGCTTATATCTAAGATTCGAGGTATTCCTCGAAGCGCTACCATTTTGAGGCGCACCAGGAGCGCGAGGAATAAAAAAGGAACGCCTCATTAGGTTCCTCTAAGATTCAACTCGTTGCATAAAGGGTGTTTGTGCACTCACTCAGTCAATTCGATTCGTATTTATTTGTGATTGTATTGAAAAAAATCGGATTCGTTTTTGGTACGTTCGTCAGACAAAAAGGAATACATTTAAATAAATTATTTTAATTAGCTCTTATTAAACAAGGCTGAGAAATTTATCCAATTAAAAATAAATAAGTGGACGCACCTGAAAGCTAGGCCGACCGTCTCAATACCTTTCTATCAATGCATATCAATACCTTTCTACACCTTCTTCATCAATCTATACCGCTTCTTACTATACTCAATAAGACAATCAAGATCACACTAAAACTTCATAAGATAATAAAATAATGACTCTCCAGAATCAAAAAGTTTATTACTCTTTAAATAAACCATACTTATTTTACCTCCAAATATCCTATCATCGCACATTCGACCATGTAAACAGACAGAACTCAATGTTTGACAATAATGTTCAAGATAAGTGTTGCTAATGGAACTCTTATTACAGCCTATATGCGTTGCTACACAAACGTTGTCGATATGGTATATTTTTACGTGATAATAACTGTGGTTTATCGTTGCAGGTACTCAATTCGGGACACTACAGAGGCGAACGAGCAAAAACGAAGAATATCTTTGGATGATGTAAGCAAGCTGATATTTTACATAGCGATACGGTTTTTTTTAAATATTATGATACGCAATGTGATAATACATATAAGACTAGAGACACGCCATGCTTGAGTTTTGATTCAAGAGCAATAAAATAGGAGATGAATGCTTCAACTATTTTACGTGCAATTTAAAATCCGTATTTAATGAATTACAGAAGGCCTGTGGTTTTCTTAGAGATTTTTTAAGTGGTTACCGTATCTTTTGCGTCACAAGTTACGTGGAAAATTATATGAGACCGTCCGCTGTATTTTTGTTCGATTCCAAGATTAGATCACAAATATTTAGACGAGTGCGAGTAGGTGCTAGATAGAAAACTCCGGAATTGGAATGTCGCCAATCACTGAAACCACTGACCAAATATGAAATGCATTCTCTATTTATAGATCATTTGCAGAAACGATACAACATGAATGAAATTGATTGACGGACCCATCAATCAGTTTAGTGCTTTTCAATTATTTTTGCCACATATAGCTTTTTTTCATGTATTTGATTAAAAAAATATCAGCTCACTATGATTGCCTAACGTGTAAAGTAATTTAAGAATGCAACTTAACTTCCAAGGTGAAGCAATTAATGGTTAACGTCTTTTGTCCGCAACCGAGCATTTAAAATAGAATTATGTATTTTAAAAGCTTGGTCTGAAGTCTTGACGTTTGAATAAGATGGGTGCTCCAGTGTTCGCATCTCGTTTACCTACCATCGTTTGCTTCAGAGTCTGCAGTATCAAGTTATCGATATCGGGTTCGTCTGGTCTTTACAACCTTTTCTTCATAATGAGCTGGTTTCGACGACATTTTCTCAATCACAAACTTAGATATTTATTATTATTAGATTATTACACACACATGCATTATGCACATTTACTTTTGAATATCAAGTACACAAAAATAAAACTGCCCGTCCATAATGCCGGTTCTAGAAACTGCAATGTCAATGTTAGATAACACGGTGGAAAAATAAATGTAACTAACATTTTAAAACTACATAGTTGTTTGGGTGAAGCTGCAGAGGACGCATGCTATTATATAAAGATAAAAAAAAAATGTAGTGACAAGATAAATTACTGCTACATTATGCCATTATGAGAATATAGCTTGTATGAAACAATACGGTAGATAAAAATGCAGCATCAAATACAAAGAATATAATCTATATTCATGCAAAACCCGGAGTGCTGCGGTGCGTATCGTAAATTGTAATTATAACAAGAACACATAGCCGCACTTGTAAAGCAGGTCAACATGTTATGTAACGACAATGAACAAGTTCATAACATTTTTGCGGTGGATATGTTTACAAAACAGGATCACTGGCTTTTCGAGTAGGGTACGCACTTAAATGTATTTCTTTGGGGTGACAGGACAACGTTTTGCTTTTTGTTTATCCATTTTCAAGAATCTTCCCCTTTTGTTGGTATGGGGAAGTAGGTATACCGCGACAAGTGTAATTTATTTGAACTTATTCGGAAAAATGGCGTGAGATACTGTTCTAAATACTTACTAAATCCTAACCAATTTACTGGTTAATTGATTCTGTTGTATAACCTAATTGAATCCAGTATGAATGTTCATGAGTGGGAGCATTTAATGAGTTCATTGAATACACATCGCAAGTCAGCACTTACGAACAATAATAAACTTAATGCATTTAAATAGTTTTAATTTTAATGTTGGATTATCTAGCAAATGTAGGAAGAGGTACTTATGCTCTATGGTAGAGGTAGGTAGACTTATGCTACCTACATGGTATGGTAGAGGTATTTATGCTCTATGGTATTTGACAAATTAAAATTTATTATATTTAATACTTACCTTACCAACCACCCCTTCTAATGCCATCATAAAACATTTTGTGAAAATATAAATGTATCATAGAAATTGCTTTAGGGCTATAATTAGGGATAGCTATACATATACGAGTAATCTGCCCCAGAACCGATTTTAACGCTAAGTGACTTCCTAACCCAAATATCAGTCACCTGCTTCATAAATATTCCATCTTAAAGTAAACCGTGAAGAAAAATCACGGATTGCAAAAGACGAGCTTATTAGCAATAATGGTAGGTTTCGAAGGTCGTCCAGTTGCGGCGAAGGCATTTCTGCAGCTGATGTTGCTGTCTCACGGCGTTATGGTAGGCTCAGCGAGACGGAAAGAGACGCAGCTAGTTGTAGGTCGGGTTCCCCTCTCGCTGATGTCGAAACCTTCGGTTGCATGCGCTCGCGCTGGGCGCTGCGCTGCGTAGCATTGCCGACGGTGCGCAAACGCCGAACGAACAGTTCGACCACAACACACAAAGAACAGTGCTCTTGTTAAAAAGTGACAGTGAAATGCGCAAGACACGTATCCCGAGGTAGCCGGCGACAACCTGCGCTGACTTCTGCTTCGGTTAGTTCTAGTGTTATTCCGTTGATTGGCTTCTGAAATATTATGTTATTTAATAAATCATTTTTTTTAATTTTAAAAACAAAGGAAGACGAAGTAATGATCATTCATAACGATGCGGCAGGTGTAACCGGTTTGAGTGACGTATGTTTTGATAGCCTTTTTGCCGGTTTTTTGTGTTGTTCATACGAGTTTAGTTTGTTTGATCATTATTTAAGTTGTCTTGAGTAAGACACACGTGTATTCAGTGTTTGAAGGATAACGAATTTTCTCTCTCTAAAAGTGTAACATTAAGTGTAAAGTTTGAAGACACCTAGATACCTTACATATGTAGGTACTGAAAATCTGTGACAATTTGTAAAGTTCCAGTATATATGTTGCTGGTTTTATTCTTAACACAGGGTGTTGAAATATTACCACGAGTTCGAAAAGTTTCCACATATTCCTCGTTACGGACGTGTAGGTATCTCAAGGTAAAATTGATACATTTATGTATACCTATACCTCTCCGACTACGCAGCAACCTATGTATATGTTGTTCTTGACACTGTTTATTTACCTTAAGAGACCATTTCTGTATAACACACACGTTTCAAACAATTCTGGCAAATAATTGAATATAACTTTGACTTTTGTTGTACTTTATAAAATAAACAACTCAACTAAAGTTTGGTTAATACAATCAATTATAACTTGGAAAACCCATTTACATAATTATTTATAAGTATCTAAGTCTTCTTCTTTTCCATTTTTCTTTAAATGCATTTTACAAAGGACTTCAAAAAATGTGGGATTGAACCCAAGATTCCCATGCACGTTGCGATTTTTTTTCGAAAGAGTTACCGCGGCCCTGGAACGCAAAGGGCGTTAGGAGAGAGGTACACGAATGGGTTTTAGTCGGAATTTGACAGTCCCATCCGCTCCGCCCAGAGCGAAAAGAGTCATTTGATAATTTCCCATACTTAAAAAAAGGCTAATGAATTGGGCTTAATAAACTAATAAAGTACGTTTGTTTTTTAATGGAGGTAGCTGTGTTTACATGTATGTATAGAGTGCACTGTTAATACCGTATATTCAGTTTTTTTGGCCCAAAACTTAACCACTTCTACGAGATCTTTGGTGGCAGCGAATGGAACACAGAGAACCGGATGCAAAGCTTACAACTCGGCTCCAAATCCAAACTCTCCTGCTTCGTCAAGTAAGCTCCAAGTTTTGCGAAATTGGAGTTACACCTTCCCACTTGACTTCTAAGACGTCAATAACTAAATTGGATCCTATATTAGATACATAAACTCAAATAAAGTAAAAGTGCCTTCTCGATTTACCAAAAACAGATCAAATCGTTTCGCTTATTTATATAATATCAAACCACTTTGAAATCCGTAGGTACCGCCTAATTGGCCCTTTGAAAAACCCTCCTGGTTTGGATGTGGAGGCAAGTTGTAAGCTGATCCGTCAATTAAGCTCCAAGTTTTGCGAAATTGTAGTTACACCTTCCCACTTGACTTATGAGACGTCAATAACTAAATTGGATCCTATATTAGATACATAAACTCAAATAAAGTAAAAGTGCCTTCTCGATTTACCAAAAATAGATCAAATCGTTTCGCTTATTTATATAATATCAAACCACTTTGAAATCCGTAGGTACCGCCTAATTGGCCCTTTGAAAAACTTCTAAAGGCAATCCTGCCTGTAGATGTTTCAATAGAAGGAAATGAATGAGTTTTCCTAAGCGACGTTAGAAGACTTCGACGTGATTGAATTCGTTACCGTACATAATTATGTATGTAGGAACATTAAAATGTTAAAAATAATATTTTCGTCTGTTTACTTTCTTTTTTTTTTATTAAATGCGTTTTATAAACAACATGGTATTAGGATAGATACCATTTTGTTTATAAAATACTAGCTTCTGCTCGCGACTTCATCCGCATGGAATAGTTACTTTACCCCCGATTTTGAAATTCTCAGCCCGATCGGTTTAAAATTGACAGTTTCATACAAACGTTCATCCCCTATTTTATCCCCTTGGGGGTAGAATTAATCAAAATCCTTTCTTAGCGGATGCCTACGTCATAACATCTACCTGCATGCCAAATTTCAGCCCGATCCGTTCAGTAGTTTAGGCTGTGCGTTAATAGATCACTATGTCAGTCAGTCAGTCCCTTTTGAATTATATATATTTAGATAGATAACTGAATACTAAATAAGGGTTCCTTACTAAAATTCATCTTAACAGTCTCCGATGCGTTTGTTCTAATTTTGCTTAGTTGATCAGGTCTTTTACTTAACTTTACAAAAATGAAAGTTATAACCCATAAAAGAAATGTCTAAGACACTGTCCACTTGTCACTGGTACTGTAAACTAGAACTATCTGTCTGAATGTGACATTTTTTTTCCTCAAGTAAGTAAATAATAATATAGCTCCAGAGGTATGTGTAATTGTGTATGTCATATACATAAAAATACTTTTGATTACTTCACACATGACATTATAATAACTCTTATAACTTGTGACTCATTCATTATCTAATAATATACCTAGTACTTTTATTACTTTGACGAGTTCAAAGTACATTAACGTAATAATATAAAGTTTGAAATCATATCTATAAATAATATAATTTGAAGAAGACTTTTCTTGACACATGACATGACTCTTGTTAAAGTTTTAATTTGACATAAATCATGTAGATCACCCATTTGTTATTTTAAAATTATCAATCTTAATCTGCCCGCGGGTTCGTCCGCGTAAAAAGTGTTTTTTTTTTTATCACATAGTAACTAATAACCGGGACTTCCATCCCAGTTGTTAGTCTATCGATATTGCAAGTTTCTTTAAAATCCGTTCAGTTGTTGAGACGAGAATACGTAATACACAGACACACTTTTGCTTTTCTGGAACAACTATGGATGTACTAAACGAATGTTTAAGTTACAAACATACGAGTACGGCATACCATTCCAATTAATCTTTGCCATGGCCTACTAAGCGTCAGTATCTACAGCCATTAACTCACGTAATCAGCTGTCCACCATGACACTAGTCATGCCCAGTTGCCCACACCTAATTAAGTCAATATCCATTCAGTTTAATTCAAAGCAATATAGGTACATGACACGTTGTAGTAAAAAAAATATAGACAAACATAGAGTTGTACAATGATCGACCTTAACCCCACGACATCCAGTCTCAATAGCTTTTGAGAAACGTCAAAGCTGTCAAACAAACGACCTGTCAAAATTGATGCACTTGTCATACGTCATACTATACTTGTATGAGGTGTTTGAGTCTTCTAAACACATAAGACCTTGTCAAAAGCGCGGCATTGAAGTTAAAGAATGTAATGAAATAGAAATGTCAATATGGTGTAATTTGACCATGAACCATGAATGATTTATCGAAGTTAGCAAGGTTGAAAATATAAGTTTAAAGCGTTGTTAGCTAATCAACGAAAGTATATTATTTTATAGTTATATTATACACATAAAATAAAAAGTGAACATGTTAATGGCTCTACCAAAAAGGTCAATCATTTCAGCAATATTCCAGAGTAATGTTGTCTGACGCTGGTCTTCCAAAGAGCCTTGGGTGACGAGTTACCGACATCACGGTTTGAAACATAATAGACACAAAACCTTATAAATAATTTTGATTAAATGAATATTTCATCAAAATTATTTAACATTTCTACGAGTTCAAGTAAAACATATTGGTTTGGCCAGTTACCTAGGTAAACTATTTTGGTTATAGAAGCCTATAAAAGACACTCTTTGGATCTTGTTGAGTTGTAATATTCTTTGTAATGGCTAAAATTAAAACATTATGAGATTTTGTACGCAGAAAATAATCATAATTTAGTTAGATAAATATCTAGTGTAATGTAATGTTTCCCGCGTGTTATACCTTTTATGTGTGTGCAATATAACAAGTCTGACCGAGTTTTCACAATGGCACAGTAAACATCATGCAATTCATTGTTATCATAGAAATGATTACTATGATAACAAATGAATTTCTTTATTCTTTGTCACTCTCGTGGAACATCTATTGTAGATGTTCCACGAGAAAAGAAACAACGAGTAAAGAATGATAAGGGGTCTGGTGTTACACAATAACTTGGCTGTGGAGGTAAAGTTCCTATGGTACTCACGCTCCATCTTCATCAATAGATAATGTAAACTTGTACTCAGGTGCAGCCGGTTAGTTTTGATGCCAGCCCCAACACATTTGGGAAAAAGCTAGGCAGGTTGATTGAGAAGGCAATAAATAAAAAGAAACGGGTTCAGCTAAATATTCAATAACTAGGTACTACGGTTCTACTTGCATTATTGTATTGCAAAAGCAAATCATCGTTAAAGATCATCAAACATTGTGACCCAGACATTATACAATTCATATCTTATACCCATTATTTGATATCCTTTAATTATTTACGATAGCGCCTAATCAATAACTTTACAAAAAGACATTGGAAATGCCATAAGAGAAAAGCCGTCCATAAAACAATGAAGATTTTATTATCATGTCGAATTCTTCGACGTGTTTGTTGTTCAAGATAAGCGAAGCGTTATACAAGTTCTATATTTGCACTTCGAAGATTAAATACTATTATTTTTAAAACATTTTCTTTCAACACAGCAGTCATAGTGATACCGCAGGGTTTTGACCGCTGCTATCAGTACAAATAGCACATAATCGACTTTAAACAATACTTAAGTTCTAACTGATAAGTGTATTGTTGGTATTATGCTATCAAGTCGCACGATTAAAACAAATATCTGTACTGTTTTCAGTTCTTACAAATTTGTGTAGCTCGTGGCTAAATCATAACAACTTTATGGATCTATTTTCAACTTAACGTTGTAGATCGCAATGCTTGTCTAGATCAGTAGACCATTTTAGATACCGAGTTTCTTCCTGTCCTTGCTCTCATTTGCACGTCTTACAGTTTACGGGAAGCCAAACACTTAGAAATCTGAAATCAGTTTTGCTAAGGGGTATCGTGTTACCCAGTTACTGGGTAACATCTTCATCTTAACGTTGAAGATTCAATGCTTGTCTAGATTAGTAGACCATTATAAGATACCGAGATTCTTCCTGTCCTAGCTTTTCATTTGCACGTCTTACAGTTTACGGGAAGTCAAATACCTAGCAATCTGACACCAGTCTTGCCAAGGGGTATCGTGTTACCCAGTTACTGGGTTGGTACTCAGCTACATCCGGTGTGACTGGAAGCCGACCCTATCATAGTTATATATAATAATAATAATAATAATATAATAATAATTTATTTAACAGAAAGTTGAGTACATTATCATCTATCCTATTCAAAACAATGTATCTAAAAACTATGCTTTTTTTCTATTAAAGATAGAGTAAACGACGTTGTCTGTCCTAGTATAAACTGTGTGACAGACTCCGGCGCCTTCCTCCTACAGTTTTTTTTTTTTTAAATCAATCATTAACATAATAATTTTCAAAATAACAATACAATATAACAGATAATATTTTGGTTCATTTTAAATTTTCTGATTAAAAATAGTAGAATATAAATAAAAAATAGTTTAACACAATATGAATTAATTAAATTAATAGTAAGTGATTCAAGGTTAAATTTAAAATTAAAGGCATGCATGGAAATACTTTTAGGTGAAAGTGAATTTATGTGCATATGAGCTATTGAATAGCTCTTATTATATATTTCTGGTGAATACTCTTTCAGTCTCGTCGTATGTAAGACCCTGTAGATATTGACTTACAACTCTCTTACATTTATATTTCGTAAGAGGATATATTTGGCAAACTTTATTAAGTGCATTATAAAGGCGACCACTCAAGTTCGGAAAGTGTCGACTTGCAAGAGCAGTATTGACTCTGATACAAAGGCAAACCATGTCCTTACGTCTTTTATTTGTAAAGAATTCAGGCTCATAAATTAGTGAGGAATGTGTACGTAGGACTATATGGAGTGCACAAAGTTGTCTTACAGTAAGCACAGTTATGTCTCTGTATAACTGGAAAGAGGAATATCGATAGGGTTTGTCAAGCATCACCTTCAACACCGCCCTCTGCGCCCTCTCAGTTGGGAACAAGCTAGACAGGTAGATTGTGTTTTTACAACATTCTTGAATAGCTTTCATTAAATTTCCTTCTTTTATGCGCCTCAGGACGGTATTACTAATTTAATTCGACTCACAACGGTTAACCTTTGATTTGCATGCTATATCGTACAAAAATGTAAACAAACCAAGAAAGAATGTATGACTGCGACGTGGTCATGAATTACAAAACATTCATGCTGCAAGGCGTTATCACGTAAAGAACGACGTACTTTTGAAATTATTACTAACTAGCTTCTACCAACCATTGCATCTGCTAGGAAGACGAATATTATCTTATGGGGACATACTCTCATCCAGAATATAATCTACCCGTATGTATGCCAAATACCATCGAACTTAAATCAGCGTTTTCAACGTTATAGGTATATAAAAAGACAGACAAACAGCAGAGTTACTTTCACATTATATTAATATTATTAATAATTGTAAGTTGACATGATCAAAATTAGTATGCACAGAAACATACCCAAATCCATTACACAGGAATCTTAATATGTGGTGTGATTTTTAAAACCACAGAGAGTTCAAGCCCTTCACACGAATGCTCCAATTACATTCCGGTTCCAATGATAGAGTTATTCGAATATTAAATGTTTAAAAATCAACAGCAGTCCGATTCTGTAAACCTCTCACTGTATAAGCTTAGTCGGAGCGAACATGAAGTGAGCTCCATACAAATAAGATGGGATGACCGCTCACTTTTTGCACACTCCACCTAAATTTTCACGGTGAGATTTTGTCAGAATAGACCGTCTGTAATCGAACCAAATAACGAAATATGAAGTAATTTTAATCTGTTTTTTTTTTTTTACTGCGTGATCCATTGTAAATATTCAACGAATTTATATTGAAATACTGTCATACAATGTTCAATTCAAAGGTTCAGTGTTCATTTCTCGGGTAGTGTAGTAAGTGGCTCGCTTATTTCAGGTGCCTTTGTTCACAACATATAAAGCATTTAGAACGGTCTTTATAATCAAATGTGTGAATGACTGGATGTGTATTACTATTGCACACAGAAGTCCAAATGAAGACCTTCAGGGATATAAAATCCTTATCCATCCATTCTAATAGGTATTTATAACTTTGTTTATCTAGCTATTTGATATTATTTCTAAATATATAATTTTTACGGAAGTAGGTGCAGTGAATGCATAGAATTTAATCTCTCGTTTAAGTTAATACAATAAGAAATTACCGAAATGATCAGTGAAGTCCGTTACAAATAGCATTCACAACGACCTTTCAAGTTCTGCTTACTATGACGCACGCGCAAACGCCAGCGACATACCGAGACGGGACGGAGCTATTGAAGACGAATAGCACTATCCCGTTTTCACAATAGAATGAACGGTCTTGCCATGTCGATGTCACACTGGTCCAAACAGAAATAAAGGTTCACAACGTACAAAAAGTAGAACTAGTATGAGAGATAGATTTTATCTTGGAAATTAATCAACTGAACCATTGAAACTAACTCGTAACTCTTTTTGAAAAGTTCTCAAAAGACTTTTTTGTAAAGAGTTTGGAATGTCATGATTGTTCACTTTCTATAGAAAACTAAGAATTTGCTGTCTCCCACTTTTTCAAATATTAAGGACTTGCGAGTTTCTATATAAAAAAAATATATATCTATAAACCCACGGAGGAGTAAATACTCTCAATTATACTGGAGTGTTACTTAAGAATGACGTTGATAGTACTGTACAATGAAATCAATTGGACGACAAATTATTACTTAATAGAATTGGCTCCAGTCCACTGTTCAGATCTTTTTCATGATCGGTGACCCGACCATAAGTAATATTGGCAAATATTATTTCGTATATCTCATTGACTGTTGCGAGAAAGCTAATCCTTGTTTGTATTTTCTTTGTTGATCACGAGAATTGCGTTTTTTGTTTGGTTTCGATCGTAAAGGGTGGCCATTTGCCCTGCGGTGTCGATAGAACAGGCTGAAAATAAAGATTAATATTTGTTTGTGTTTTTATTCGAGTATTTTCCGTTAATCTCTTGGGTTCGTTCTAAGAGGATTAACACTAATAAATAATTTTGTTTTATTTAGTCAACATGTGCGGCGCTTGAGAATTTATTTAAATAATGACATTAAACGATAGTACTACCTACCCTACTTTTAGAATTCCTAATTGAGTACAATAACTTATAAAAATTTCGTAGCACTTGTGAATAGTGGGCATACAATCTTATCTATAGTAGTACATATATGTATTTCAATACTCAAATTTATTCTCATGGCATATATTCTCACGTGGCATAAGTATGCACAGGTTGTAAACTAGACTAAATACCAACTACACAAAATTCTTTGGCACCTATATTCGTCGCAACTATTACACATATTTTTAATTACGTCTTCAAATACTTCTTTTCATCTGTTTTCTCTTTAGCGACTGCATATTTTATAATGTGTAATTATCATTATATTATAACTATCATTTTAGTTTACACGTTAACATTGACTAGGATATCAATTTATAAAATTATCAGTTTACTGACCCAGAATCGAAAAGAAATAAATCTAATCCAAACAGTCCAAGATTATGGAAAAACGAACACATTTCCATTCATTTTCACTGACGCTGTGAATTGAATAAAATGAAAATAATAACTGTATTTTGCGAAAGTGAGTTGCTTTCTTTATTTTAGCTGTTCTCTGTTTTAGTTTCCGAGCAAACACGCTTATAGATCTCAGAAAATTCGGTATGAATTGCAATTGTAACCACGTTTTGCTTTGTCACGATTACCCATTTAATTTCTGAATTTAGTAGAGTTCATCTATTTACTGAAGTGTACATAATGTAAACATGGAAGGATGAATCTTCTATTGCTTGCGCTTTTCAATAGGTAATCTGTTTTTCACCTACAAAGATATTGACTCACTGAAAACCAGCAGCTTTTGCGTATCCATTTGTTGTGCTAGCTTCGTTCTAGTTTTTTGATGGCAACAGTGTGTTTTATCCTTCTCACTTATTTTACCGGGTTATAATTTTAACACAGCGAAATCTTTGCACATGTTCTAAAATAGAAAAAAAGAGATTTTTTCTTTCCAATGAGCTCAATTATTTAAAATCCTCTCACGTAACTGTTTACCTTTAATTACGGTCGATTGAAATAAAACATGTTCCGAAATACAAAATTAGCAAACATTCTTTAGGATGACGAACTATTGGTGTGTTTTTATCTGTATAAATAAGCTATTTATGTATGTATATTAACTTCTATTTTATTAATGAGTTACATTATATACCTGGGATCGATTTTTGTGGTCATTAGGAGATTTTTACATTACCCGTTAGTGGATTAAGATACTTATGTTTATGTTATACCTACATATAACTGACAAGTAGAAATTGTTATCAAACCAAATACCTACATGCATAATATACATATACAAGAAGGTATTATGCCGAATACCGCAAATAATTGAGTGTTTAATGGTCAATTGGTTTCAAACCGTGCATTTATTCGATTTCAAGTTTGGTGGTTGTTCGGTATACGTGCAGTAGGTAGATATAATATACCTATTTATTGTTTTGAAACCAAATGATTATGTCGGTCCATAATCCCCACAAGATATTTTTAATGTATTTTAATTGATTTATAAAACTGATATGCACCTATTAATAAAACTACCTAATACAATCTTATCAATGCATGTATAAGCACCGGAACTCGACGAAAATTCTCTTTAACCTATCATAAAATGTTTTCGATAGCGTTTATAGTTACAATCTCTGATCGGGAATTCCAAAAAAACAAGTTTTGTTTTTAGTTGGGAAATGAGAACCAAATTTTATTTGGTAGTACTGTAAGACACTATTCAGTGGGTGATTTACATTTCAATGGAGAGAACACTTCATTCAAATGCTAAACTTGTTTCCTTCGACTTGCCACGTCTAGTTCTTGCAAGTCATCGCAACCAAATCATTTCATAATTTACCCAAAATAAACTCGTCATCGAGGATTTGATAGAATTCTCACACGAATTTCTGGCAAGTTAATAATTTTCGTGGACGTATTTCGTGACTGCTACGGGATAGCCGACGACCGTCAGTTTCAGAAATTCGCATATTATAGATTTTTCTTTTCAATTTTCTTCAGTGATTTTTTACCATTTTAAAACTTTGAAGAAAATGTAAAAATTGAAACATAAGATAGTTTGTATATATCATCTATAAATAGTGCCTACATCACAATTTGTCTAGGTTATCAGCAATTGATAACCTGTGAGTTCTTATATTTATACTTGAGAGTACATTGCAGAGTTTTGTAAATATTAAAACGTTTCTACAGTGATAAGCAGATATCTGTAATGTGCTGTGAACTAAAATATTTGATTTATATAATAATAAAATGTGGATGAAGTTTCGAGACTTGAAATCTATACTAATATCTATACTAATATTATAAAGCTGAAGAGTTTGTTTGTTTGTTTGAACGCGCTAATCTCAGGAACTACTGGTTCGAATTGAAAAATTCGTTTTGGGTTGAATAGACCAATTATCGAGGAAGGCTTTAGGCTATATATCATCACGCTTAAGCCAATAGGAGCGGAGCAGCGATAAATAATGTTTTAAAATCAGGGATTCCACGGGGACGAAGTCGCGGGCAGCAGCTAGTTAAAGATATGAGTCATAAGAATAATCTGACCGGAGTGCACTATTGACACAGTAGGTAGCCATCTAAATATATAAAGCCTTGATACTTTAATGAGGATCATGGGTCACAAACTGCCCATTTAAAACTCAATCGATTATAATCATTCAACAGTTTAACTGAATTTATGCAGAATTTAAAAATTAGATTTAAAAGCGTGAAGGCCTGAATTTTAAATCCGTGATCCCTTAAATCTCTTCAAAGTCATACTTAATCCTGTAATGAGTTCTAAAACCTGAAATAGTTTGAATCGCAGAAAAATCTCTCGGCTAGTTGAACCTTAAACTGTTAACCTTAAAGTGTTTGCAGGCTCCTGAAAGATTTGTACTATTTGTGATATCTGCAGATTCTATATCGTTGTAACCAATTTTTAACCGATTTCAAAAAAGTAGGAAGTTCTGAATTCGGATGTTTATATTTTTTCGTTACAGATTTAGGATTGTTTAGATGATAAACGACATGGGTTAGCAGATAAATCTATAATCAATAAAATGAATATGTATACATATATGTATTTACTATTATCAGTCCTGACAGACTTTGTCCTGGCTTTGGCTTTTCATAAGAAAACAATTCTAGACCTGATTGCAATGCAGATAGCGTTGCTTCCAGGCAAATTCACTCAAAAAAAAAAACAAACATCCACAAAAAAGTATTAACTATTTCTAGTAAATCTTTCACAGCGTAAACGTATTCATGAATATAACTTTGACTGTGGAATCAAATGTGAAATTTATACTAATATTATATAGAGGAAAGATTTTATTGTTTGTTTGTTTGCATTGAATAGGCTCCGAAACTCCTGAACCGATTTGAAAAATGGTTTCACTGGTAGGGATTTACACTATCCCCAGGTGACAAATGTAGGCTATATTTTATAACACGGGGTGCTGCTAGTTAAAGATAAAGAAAAATCTTTTATATTGGCGCAACTTGATACTATGTAAGGGGTTGCTGATATTTTTTTATACGATTTGTGGATTGGTCCCTGATTTCTTCATATTCTTAAATAATTGCAACACCATGAAAATGGCCAAAAAATTAGATGACACCCTGTAGAGTGTAGAATTTGCCGTGTAATATGTTGTGTGTCTGTGGACTATGGTATCAAACGTAACTTTATCCTATAGATTAGACAACCTAAGTAGATAATTACCATATCTGTGCTAAATTAAACGTTTTGGGTTATCATCAAGTCGTCTCTATCAAATCCATTGCTATTGCTTAGTTGGTTTTGAGTAAAATCTACACAAATAATGATTGATAAGGATAACATACACAAGTTACTCACTACAGTATCATGGAGACTATTTATAAAAATATGAGGTAGTTTTAAATAATGGATAGATAAATAAGGATTTTTATACAATGAACCATAGTCTACTAGCAGCGCCCCGCGGTTTCTCCGCATAGTTCCTGTTACCGTGAGAATATGGGGATAAAATATAGCCTATGTCACCCGGGGATAGTGTAGCTTCTCAACAGTGAAAGAATTTTTCAAATCGGTTCAGTGGTTCCGGAGCCTATTCAATACAAATAAACAATCAAATATAATACTTAATAGTTTAGATAATATCTAATCTGGCTAGCCTCGTTGACCAGAGCTATTTACCAAATCTTTCAAAGTACGCTTGACGACATGAATTTCTATATTTAGGAAATAACTTCACCTTGTGTAGCCGTGGACATTTTAAGTTTCTTTTCATCATCATCTGCCTAGCCTTTTCCCAACTATATTGGGGTCGGCTTCCAGTTATACCGGATTCAGCTGAATACCAGTATTTAACGTGGAGCGGCTGCCTACTAGACCTCCACAACCAATTAACTGGGTAACACTGTACTTCTTGGCATGACTGGAGTCAGATTTACTGGCTTCTGACAATCCGTAACGACTGCCAAAATTCGAGCCTCGGAAACCACGCTAAGCCGTTGGTTCCGGAGCAACGGCTTAGCGTGGTTTCCGAGGCACGGAGGAAACTCGATATGTTAACATGGCCATGACATATGGCCATCCACAGACCAGCCTTGGTAAGAGTTGCTTAACCTTGAAGATCGACCCGTGCGGCTGTTATTATTTAGCCACTAGTTTCTTTTAATTTATTCAAAATTCGTACACGTGTAGGAGCCTGGTTAGCAGTAGGAGCCATTTTCTTCAGAACTTGCTAAAAAAATTGCTTCCGTCTTTTTTTATAAAAAAAAAGGTCGAGGAGGACGATATGTTTAGGAATGCACTCATCCCGCAGGCCCTGTCAATTATGGAACAAAGAATTTTATATAAATCTCACGTTCACGTTACGGTAGGATAGAAACACAACAGAACATGACGGATGCGTTCCAAAAAAAAACTTACCAGCAAAAACAACTACGACTTATTAAAATTCATGAATTTGCATATCGAAACCCCAGCTTCCTGAGTTTTAGTTAAACAAAAACAAGTCACGAATCACGAAAAAAACTAAGAAGTCCTACTGCGGATGCTGCAAAGTTCGTTCTAACATTTTTTTTTTTTTGTTTCAGGTGGCGTTCTTAAATACACGCAAACCGACAGCGGAGTCTGCGAAACCGAGGAACTTGAATTATTTTAGCTGTTACGTTTACTAAATAGTGCATAATAATTATGAGTTGGGAAACGCGTACATCGTACATTGTAGCGTAGATAATGTTGGAACACGTAGCAGTCCTCCCAGCGTGGTTTCTGATGGCATGGCTGGGGGCGTGCCTTCTCTTCAGCCCATTCGCAATATTCTTTGTAATGTGCTTACCGCAACTGCCCCTGCTAGTCGTCAGGAGGGCATGTCATATACCATTCGAGTATATCTGAGATGGAATGGGAGAAATGTGTGTGATAGTCATGTATTTTAGAGTATGGATTTAAATGATAAGTTTGTATAAAGTGTAAATAGATTAATGAATAAATTTTTAATTTTATGAGCATTTTTGTGGAGGTTGTTTCATTTGATGTGTAGAAGAACTAATTTATATTGAAGAGAGCAATATTGACCTTGAACTGGCCTGGTGGTTGAAGCGATGAATGAGGTTCAAGATGAAGTGAACCCAAAGGATGTCGTTCATACTTGCTCTGGAGGTAAAAAGATCAAGATAGCTGGGAGGGAACACAGATATTGGAAGAGTGTATGAAAAAAATAACTTTTAGAGTAACAATTTTCAAAAAAAAAAAAAACTAACATTAAAATTTGGGTATGAAAAACTTAACTTTTGGCCAATTTAGGGAAAAAAACCAGCTTGGAGTAATTGTTGGATTGTGTATGATATATGTACATACATGTAATGAATATGATACACGTAAATAAACTATACTTACGTCATTGGATAGATATGGTTAACCTACCCCAGAAAGTGCACCCTTCGTGCAACAAGTACATTTGCAAGACACAATGATTGTATCTAATCTGACAGAATCAGTGCTATATAGAAAATAAATAAAAAACCGGACAAATGCGAGTCTGACTCACGCATGGAGGGTTTCAATAGTCTTAAATTGATTCTTTCCGGATATAAATTACTTATGGGACTTTATAAACTATTCATGACTGCGCCGCTCCTATTGGTCTTAGCGTGATGATATATAGCCTTTCTTTCTATTTTTTCAAATCCGACCAGTAGTTCCTGAGATTAGCGCGTTCAAACAAACAAACTCTTCAGCTTTATAATATTAGTATAGATGAAAACACTCTCATTACAGCATAGCATATAAGCATAATCAGCCTTTAAATGTTCCCACTGCTGGGATACAGGCCTCTCTAGGAGAGGGAATGGCCCTTATCCACCACGTGGGCCCAGTGCGGGTTGGTGAATGTCACATGTCTTCAAATTTTTGGTTCTAGGACATGCTGGTTTCCACACGACGATGTTTTTCTTTACCGTTTTGAGAGCAATGATGATGAAATTAATTACACAAAGTAATGCGCCTGGCTGGGTTTGGACCCGCGACCTACAATTCTTAAGTTGGGGCCGTTACCACTCGGCTACCACTGCTCTTGTTCGGCCACCACTGCTCTTGTCACATTAAACGACCAGTGTGTTATCGTAAAAAAATGTTTTTTTATTTGCTTATTATATACCTTTTATCATACACAACATTTCAGACTACTGATAAATTCCCAATTTTCTGAACTGTAAGATTTATCTTCTTGCCAAATTTGATGACTCTATATCAACGGGAAGTACCCTATAGGTTTTGATTCCCTTGCGAGCGTTAAAACATGCTCCATAAACGAAGCATAAATGGTCTATTTTAAGATCGCGTTGACTTAGAAGTTTGATTTTTTCACTGCTCCAAGGAATACCAAACCAGAGGATTTGATATCAATTTCTGTTTGATTCCTCCTCGTGTTCCTGCGAAGAAGGTCTTGGCAGACGGACAACAAAGTAATCCTATAAGGGTTCCGATTTTGCCGACTGTGGTACGGAACCCTAACAATCAAGAATTGTATGCAGTGAAACGACTTTGTGTGGTAGTACAAAAGGACCAAAGTCCAGAGCGTTCTCATTGCTTACAACATTTAATTATTGGCCAATCTAAACGCAGATCGTTGAGAAGCCACACTCAAAATAAACAGCAATTGGAGTGATTAACGTAACATATCCCAGTCTACTGTAAAAGTATATTTCATTGAGTTAATAGCATAGTGAGCTTTATTAAAATGACCGGCCATGACTCACGGCTGGTCCACAAGCAATAATAAAGTGTTTTATTGACACTGGCGTTGTTTCCTAGCTTGGCTGCTTTCTAGAATATATTGAAAGTAATAAGAGGTTGGGCGGATAAGTACTATTAAACTACAAGTTGAACTAAAGAACGTTAACTTCTTGCTGCAGACAATCATGTCTGCCGAGAAATTGATAGGCTGATACGTATCAATCAAAACAGTTTCTTAGAAAATTTCACTACATTAATGAAAAAGTGAAAAACCAAATGAAATGAAAAAAACCAATTTTTAAAACAATGGAGCGCAAGCAATTAACATGATTAATGAATTATGTTCTTTCTAGAAACTGCTCTGCTGCATTCAATATAAATGGTAATTCAATGACTATAACATTGCTCTTATCTGACCTTGCAATAACCGTAATGGTAATTACATACAGCTTGGTACACGTGTTAAGTGTTTATTAAAAGACTGTCCTAGAAGTTTACATAAAGGTTCCAGCAGATAGGTGACAGTGCGACAACGCGTTTGATTCTAAAAGTAGAACAATTTCTGTGAATTGTGCCCGAAAGGGTCAGTGCCTGCCAAATTTGCGAAAATGTTCCATAGGGTTATCGCGGCCCTGTCATGTAAAGAGTGTTTGTAGAAACATAAGTGGGCTTAAGTCAGTCAGAATCTTACACCTCCTTCCGCTCCGACTAGAGCGGGTGGAGAAATTTCATGAATTGCCACACAAAAAAAAGAACTAATGACAGGAATGCTACAAAATCATTTCACCCATGTTAACACGGTGATATTATACAGAATAGACGGACTATTTGTGCAAAAATTAAGTCATAATACTACTGAGCCCTTTCAGTCTAATAAGAAGGCGTTCATATGTAGGAAAATATTCACTTATGTCTCTACGCTACGAGGCTAAAAATAATGATGATGTTTAATTGTTTTGATCTAGTTTGATGGCAGGCTGCGAAACTGTCAGTTTCAATTATTCCGTATGAACATAATATCAATTAAAGGTCTGTCTGCAAATAGTCACCTTATTCGACTCACAGGCGCCGACTCCACGAGCGGGGTTAGTGTCGCGAGTTGAGGTTTTACGAAGCCGATAATAATTATATAGGTAGCAATGAAGGTGCTTCTAAGGCTAGACATTTTGGCATCACCAGTACCTATATTTTAATGTGAGTCTATGTATTTTGTTGTTAGAACCCGAAAGTCTAGTATTAGAGACGTCGCTGTGGATTTTTTGCTTTATGAAAACAAGCTAACCATGCTATTTCAAAACCACTGCAACTCCTTTAAGTCAGTTGATTAGAAGTCAACGGTTGTGACTTCAAGAACAACGTTGAGTCAATGAGTCCCGAAGAAAAGATTCAACAGTATAAAATAACGGTACGAAATTAATCAGAAAAGCACTGTGGAGCAGTAAGAGAAATACAGGTAATTTCCATTTCCCTGCTATTCAAGCACCAAACGTGATGTTGCCAAACACCACGGAATTTTGATCAACACTAAGGGTCCTAAATTGTGGGCTGATACTGAAGTAAGGTTCAGTTAGTTAGTTGGGGGCTGTGGTTATGTGTTGCTAAGGCGTTGAAACGTCACAAAGAAACAAAAAGTATCTTTGAATTTCGTATTCACAATAATATTGGTATGGATCTGACCAATTCAACTGTCGTTGAGTAGGTTCGTACGAAATTGTTACAACAGCACTGACATAACCAAACAATTGATTGTTGGTGCGGACCCTAAAAAACAAGATCATTATTTGTTGTCCACACAATCTTATCTAACAGACAATGTGGAAATTTATAGAAACCATTAATTAATATTGGTAAAGGAGAAAGTAAATGTTCATTTATGACTACGGACATTGACATTTATGAGAGATTCAAAATTATTAAGGAAGTTTTAAGCTCACTTGTACCTACATAATTATGTCCTAAAATTACATGGACTAGACCGACCGACAGAGTTCCAAGCGTCGATATCCGAAAACGTATAAAAAATTTCTACAATACGTTATCGGAAAACGAATGATGGAGTTGGGCAGGATGGCTGGCAAGGCGCGGTGATGATAGGAATCAGGCGGCCACCGGGTAACCATCTACCATCCGTGGACTGGAAGAAGATATGTCGACCGTCCGGCTGGGAAGACAGATGATATTGTTGTCATCGTGGGTAGAACCTGAATCGGCGGCGGCGACCTCTCACTTCCGACTAAAACTTTTGACATGTTGTCCAATCGGGAATGTGACATAACGGGAAGTAGCCGTTCAATCCATGGTCCGGAGCGAGGAGGCATGGGAAGCGGTCACCTCTGGTCACCTCCTTATGCGAAGCAATAATGCTAACGAAGACGGAGGCAGACCGCGCGATGGAAAAAGAGAAACGTCACGCCCCGGGGCGCCCCAAGAAGACGCCCCGGGAGTCGGGAGTCACAGGACGTTTTCCGGCCACCGCAGTTCGATAACAACCAGTCCCGGGTCGCCAGGGCGTCGTGTTCTACGTGCACCTCAAAGGGATGTCAGCAAAGAAAACAGGGTTCCATAGGGTGACTGCCTGCTAGGGTTGCAGAATTTATTCGAAAGAGTCACAGCGGCCCTTGAAAGCAAAGGGCACTAAGAGGAACGCGGGTGGGTTTTGGTTAGTAAGAGTTTGACACTCCGCCCAGAGCGGAAGAAGTCATTTGATGATTTCCCATCTAGAAAAAAAAGGGTAGAACCTGGATGAGGTCGCACAGGAACGTGGGGATTTGCGCAAGAAAAGAGAGGCCTAAACACAGCACTGGGTTGATCTGCGGATGATAATGATTTTTATCAATCCTATATAATTTCAACCTTAATGAAGTATCTTTCTCGTTAGTTGTTTCACTGGAAACCGTTATCGCCACTGCTAATATTTTACTCGGTAAACTGAAAATTGAAACTAAAATAAAACCGAATAGGCTCAAACCTCTAGCCTGAAAACCGATAAAGTAGGTAAAGATCAAACTGTTTGACTTGATTTAAATTCATAAGTTGTTATAACAATACATGACCACAAAAAATGAAAATTAAGTAACACGATATCCCTTGGCAAGACTGGTGTCAGATTTTCAGCATTCCGAATACCTTTATTATTCGAATCTTTCAACTAGCGCCATCTATGTGTCATTTCCATAACTAAAATATGGCAACTACTTGACTATTTAGTAGTATCGAGAACAGACTTGAATTGTGCCAAAGGTGCTTTGGAAGTTCTTTGAAGAGTATGTAGATGTCGCTAATTGAGTAAAATACCATCTATTGTTAAGAAAAGTTTCAAACTAACTTTTAAGGGAACAAAAAGGATTTCAATCAAAATCAGAGTTAAAAAAAAACATTTCTAGAATCATTTTTGCAAATTAGACACTTGCAGCTACTTATTACTAAATATAGCAGGGAACCAAGTTGTGTCTTAATCAATCAGTAAATTTAGTGACGCAATACCGGACAATGTCGTAATTTTAGTTCAACAACAGCTATTGGAATCCTGGACTCGACAAAATCGAAACGATCCTTCAGTGGAACTGTAGATCAATCCGTCCTCCCGTCGTCTTTGCAGTGTCGGAGACGTGGCTCAGGCCCGAAGCTCTCTTTAGGGTTCCTGGCTTTTCATGTTTTTGGGACGATAGAGAGGAAGAATGGGCGGGCTGCGCCCTATTGGTCAATAGATCTATCATTTTTCCCAGATTCCTCTTCCTCGCCACGTTGTAACTGTTAGAGCAATGGGCTTATCCTATGTATCTGTCTACATTCCTCATCCCAATGCTAATCTTTTGTCTGAAGTTAACTCTATCCTTTCTTCTATCCCATGCTCCTTGATTGTGCTAGGCGATTTCAATTGCTGTCACACCCTTTGAGTTTCTCACTGTAATGACCCCTCCCCCCTTCTAGTTAGATCTTTTAGATGATCGCAACCTTTGTGTACTTAATTATGGATCTGCTACCCGTAGGGTTTCTCCTACCCAAAACATTAGTGTTACCAACCTTACTTTCGCTTCCCCTTCCTTAGTGTCAACACTATCATGGTCGGTTCTCCTAAATTCTCACAAAATAGCCCGTAAACTGGAAAAGATCCAGTCCAAATGCTTGCGTATCATTACGGGCGCTATGAAATGCACTTTAGGTAGAAAATCTGGAGCCCTCCCTTCACTTACATAGACAACAAAAATCTCATCCCCTTCTTTCACATTTCTTCAGTTAACTCCAACGTCCCGCTATTGGACCCATAAAAATCCTCCCCTCCTCGTTAATAGTCTCAGTAAATTTAATAATATCCACATTTCTTTAGCCACATTTCTTTCCCTTCAAATAAGGGATTAAATATGAATCCCTTATTTGAAGTAATTTTTTACTTTTAAAATTAAATTTAACTTTGGTATCTCGAAACAACGATAACTTCAAAAATATTTTATCTGAGGACCGGCTCACGATATTTACAGATGCCTCGAAGCTATAAGATAATAACTATGTCGGATCTGCTCCGTGGATCCCAAAGTTCAATATAATCCTGATTTTTCGCAGTTTTGCATATGGCTCCATTTATACTGGGGAAGGAATAATTCTTTTGGAAACGGTATCTTATATTGAATCGCATGGCACGCAAACAAATCACACACACACACACTATACAGTAAAGTGTATAGTAAGCACAAGCATAGTGTAGCATGCAGTGTAGCAGGAATTTGTGCTTAAGATTTTTGGCCAAAGGAATAGCTGATGTCATAAGAAAGGTGGTCGGAGGTAAGCCCTAGCCTTAATAGTTCATGGGTCTAATGTTAATAATCTTCTTCTTAATAAACTCTAAAAATATCTACGTCGAGCTACACGACTACTGACAAATAGGTATGTACCTACTGTTGCGCGCCAGAATTAAGTTAGGATGATGGCGGCATTCGGTACCACTAGCGCCATCTAGTATCGAGTAGCAGAACTAGTGAAGTCAAGGACCTTCGAGATTTATCTATGCTAGAATTCTCGGACCTTGGTCGGTCGCGACCGATATGTACGTGAACTTTCTGGAGTTCTACTCGGCACCCTATATAAGGCCCTATACCCTATACATGTGCCGACCGAGTCAGTATTGGATTTGCGATACAAGTGATAACTTCGAGAGCGATCTTCGACTGCGAACTCAAGTGATTAATAGTGCGATTGTGTTTTGTGATTAGTGAGTTATAGTGTAATTAGTGTGGTGTAAATTAAAGTGTCATCTTTGTTTATTTAATCGGCTGATTTTAATTGTAACGAACCCGAAGCTCGTAACAATTGGTGTCAGAAGAGTGGATTTAAAAGATGCCGATTCTACCAAAGGACGACACTGAGGGTATTCGTACCCGTAGTCAACGCCAGCAAGAGACGGACCAGAGGCGTTTTGGAAAAGCAACGCCACAGGCTACGGAGAGACAGTTGCCGACATTGGAGGCCGGCTCGTCCGCAGTAACTCCAGCATCATCATCAGCACCAGACTTTGCTGCTCTGATGATGATGCTGCAGGAACAGGCTCGTCGTCAGGAGGAACAGGCTCTTCGATTGGAAGAACGGCTGCAGCGTGACAAGGAGGAACAGGCCCGCCGCGAGGAAGAACAGGCCCGCCGCCAGGAAGAACAGGCCCATCGTTTAGAAGAGCAGCTGCAGCGTAACAAGGAGGAACAGGCCCGCCGATAGGAGGAACTGGCTCGCCGTCAGGAAGAACAGGCCCGTCGATTGGAAGAACAGCTGCAGCGTGACAAAGAGGAGCAAGCGCGTCGCCAGGAAGAACAGATGTTCCTCATGAAGGATCTGCATGCTACTTTCGGCAAAGAAATAAAGGTTGTAAAAGATAAGGTGGTTCAACACGAAAACCGCCTGATAGAAGCTGAAACCCAGATTGTGGAAATAAAGAAAACGCTGGACAACCTTAAAGTAGGAGATGGAATTGCAACCTCCGTAGCAACTACTCCTTCGCCACGGGGATTCAAAGTGCCGCCGTTCGATGGAACATCTTCCTGGTCGGCCTACAAAATACAATTTGAGGCCGTTATGCAGGCGAACGGGTGGAATAAAAATCAGGCCATGACTGCCCTCACACTAGGTCTGCGGGACCAGGCCTTAACTGTTCTGGAAGCTCTCGGCAAGGAAGTGACTTACGAGCAGCTCCTTGAGGCGTTGGAATCTAGTTATGGCGACGCTCATCTGGAACACGTGTTTCGTGCGCAGCTGAAGGATCGCGTGCAACGCAGCGGTGAAAACCTGCAGCAGTGGGCCCTTGAGGTGGAGAAGCTGGTCCGAAAAGCATACCAGTCTGTACCTGCGCTCATTCAAGGGAACCTGGTGCAGGCATTCATTGACGGCATCCGCGACCTTGAGGTCAGAGCTTCTGTGAGGCTCGGTCATCACGGGACGCTCAAGGACGCCTTGGCTCATGCTCTGGAAGTGGAAGCTGTGCGGCAGGATCATCGTTCCCATCGCGTCAGGGAGGTTGCAGCGGCTACTGTTCGCGATCGGCTTAAAGGATACAGCCCTAGATGCTATGGCTGTGGGGAAAGGGGCCACCTACGGTCCAGTTGCCCTAACAGAACTACAGACAGGGAAGATAGTCGATCTCCAGAGGGTAGGGCGGTTAACAACACCGCCCAGCAACAGCAGGGAAACGAGTAAAAGCCAGGACTGCGGGGCGGGTGCTGGCTGATGTTCAGAGAGCCCCAAGGATTTCGATCTCACAAACCCATGATGGGAACAGCCTAATTATCAAGGGCGAGGTCAACGGAACGCCATGTAAACTGACGATTGACACTGGAGCTTCTCGTACGGTTGTCAGTTCCCAACTAGTAAGTCGGTTCCTTGGGGACTCCGCATACAACCGAGACCGCATAAATTTGGTGACAGCTACCGGCCAACGTATACCCGTCCGTGGAGAGAAAGTGATGGAGTTACAGCTAGGCAACAGAATCTATCTTCATAATGTCATCGTGGCTGATATCATGGACGACTGCATTTTGGGCCTAGACTTTATGAGGAAGAATTGTTGTGAGATCGACGTTAAGCAAGGAGTTTTGAAATGTGGTCAAGAGGAACTATTCATGGAAGGGGCGTTACCAGGAAATGTGTACAGCCTAAAGAAGAATGTTCTTCCTCCGAGATCGGAAACGATTGTACCGGTTAGGCTTCCTCGAAATCCTGGGCAGACTCATCGGTGTGTACTCGTGGAGAGGATAGATAATGACCTTCCGTGGAAAGTGGCACGAACTTTGGTCAGAGCCACCGACATCGCAAGAGTACCTGTGCTGAACCTCTGTGATAAGGAACAAACGATAGATAAGGGCACCCTGATTGGTACATGTGAGGAAGTGGATTGGTTACGTCGAAGCCAATATGTATCGACTGGGAACCTTAGCAAGGATGCACAAACGAAAGTGACCGCACTTTTAGACGACTGTCGCGGCGTTCTGTCTCAAAATGAAATGATCAAGGCGAAGAGAATGTTACTGAAGTACGCCAATGTTTTCTCTTCAAACGATGCTGACATCGGGAAGACTGATTTAGTTCAACACAAAATAAACACAGGAGATGAGTTGCCTATCCGTCAGCGGCCAAGGAGATTGCCAGTAGCACGTGAAAAGGAAGTGGAAACCATGATTGAGGGAATGGTGAAGGATGGTGTCATAGAACCTTCATCAAGTCCATGGTGTTCGCCTGTTGTACTGGTAAGAAAGAAGGACGGCACCATGCGGTTTTGTGTTGACTATCGTCGTCTGAATGACGTTACAAAGAAGGACAGCTATCCGTTGCCAAGAATTGATGACACGCTGGACATGCTTACTGGAGTAAAGTGGTTTAGCACGTTGGACCTTAAAAGTGGCTACTGGCAGGTCCAAATTGATCCTAAGGATAAGGAGAAAACTGCGTTCTCGACAGGAAAGGGTCTGTGGCAATTTAAAGTCATGCCGTTTGGTTTGTGCAACGCTCCGGCAACGTTTGAAAGGTTGATGGAACTAGTACTAACCGGGTTAATTGGCGATGCTTGTCTGGTCTACTTGGATGACATCATCATCCTAGGCCGTACGTTTGATGAACATCTGCAAAACCTGGAACGCGTGCTCATGAAGATCCAGAGTGCAAACCTCAAGTTAAGTCCGAAGAAGTGTTCATTCTTCAAACGGCAAGTTAGCTTTTTGGGATATGTAGTGTCGGAAGAAGGTATCCGCACGGATCCAGAGAAAATCGCCGCAGTCAAGGACTGGCCAATTCCAAAAGACAAGACGCAGGTCAGAGCATTTTTGGGTTTGTGCTCCTATTATAGGCGATTCGTCAAGAACTTTGCAAACATAGCCAAACCCCTGCACAAGCTAACCGAAGAGAAGCGACATTTCTGCTGGGACGAGAGTTGCGACATTGCATTCCAGGAGCTCAAGGAACGTCTGTGCAAAACACCTATTTTGGGGTATCCTGATACCGACAAAGAATTTATAGTTGACACAGATGCAAGCGACATAGGACTTGGCGGTGTGTTATCTCAACGGAATGGCGATCAAGAGGTTGTGATAGCGTACTTCAGTAAATCTCTGTCGAAGCCAGAAAGGAATTATTGTGTCACGCGACGGGAATTACTTGCTGTGGTCAAGTCATTGCAGCATTTTAGCAAATATCTGCTGGGAAGGAAATTCCACTTACGAACTGACCATGCTGCGCTGAAATGGCTATTGCAATTCAAAAATCCAGAAGGACAAGTTGCGAGATGGATCGAACTACTTCAGGAATATGACTTTGTGATTGAACATCGCAGCGGGAAATCTCATGGCAACGCAGATGCATTATCAAGAAGACCTTGCCCTGAAGACTGCAAGCATTGTACTCGGCAAGAGGGTAAAGAAGTCGTACCTGTGAGGATGATCAAGACAGATCTTAGTAACGAGTGGAAGGAAAACTTGGAACGTGCACAGCAGGATGATTTGGACATCAAGCCGATCCTGGAGTGGATGAAGGCCAGTGCTCCGAAGTCTACGTGGAGTGATGTCTCAGCGATGAGTTCAATCACAAAAAGCTATTGGGCCCAATGGGACAGCTTAGTGATTCAGGATGGAGTCCTGTGCCGTAAATGGGAAAATGCTCGGGGAGACAACTGTCATTTGCAAATGGTTGTCCCTAAAGCTAAAGTACCGGATGTTCTACAGCTGTACCATAATGGTTGTTCGGGAGGCCATATGGGAGTTAAACGAACTCTACTGAAGATACGGGAACGGTTTTACTGGGTCCACTGTCGTGACGATGTCGAGGACTGGTGTCGCAAGTGTACAAGTTGTGCAGCTGTAAAAGGACCTCAGACTTGTAGCAGAGGTGCATTGAAATTGTACAATGTTGGTGCACCATGGGAAAGGATAGCGCTAGACGTTGCGGGACCGTTTCCGGAAAGTGAAAGTGGTAACAAGTATTTCATGGTGGTTATGGATTATTTCACTAAGTGGCCGGAAGTCTTCGCCATTCCAAACCAAGAAGCTTCAACAGTTGCGGATAAACTAGTTCATGAAGTCTTCTGTCGGTTTGGAGTACCCTTGGAGATTCACAGCGATCAAGGAAGGAATTTTGAGTCTCAAATATTCCAGGAAACTTGCCGAGTGATGGGTACTTATAAAACGAGGACAACTTCTTACCACCCACAATCGGATGGAATGGTAGAACGATTTAATCAGACATTAGAGAGATATCTGGCCAAAGTTGTGGAAAACCGGCAACGAGATTGGGACAAGCACATACAACCGTTTTTGCTGTCATACCGAAGTGCTGTTCATGAAAGCACGTCAGTGACACCAGCTTTCGCAAACTTTGGAAGAGAATTGCGGCTACCTGCAGATCTGATCACCGGAATACCACCTGATGCCCCACGCAGTATAACCGATTATGCGAATGACTTGCGGAACAAAATGAACGACATTCATGAGCATGTCAGACAATCGGGCCAGCAAATGTCTGAAAAGATGAAAACCCGCTATGACCGCAAAATGAACAATAAAGGGTTCGAGGAAGGTTCACTAGTGTGGTTGCACAATCCAGTTCGCAGCAAAGGGAAATCTCCTAAGCTTCAAGCTAAATGGGACGGACCGTACCGGATTGTGACGAAGGTCAATGACGTGACCTACCGTATACAGAAAGGTACAAGAAGCGCTCCTAAGATCGTCCATGTTGATCGACTGGCGCGTTATTATGGCGCTGATAATGCTCGGGACGAGCATGTCTTAGGAGGGGGCAGTGTTGCGCGCCAGAATTAAGTTAGGATGATGGCGGCATTCGGTACCACTAGCGCCATCTAGTATCGAGTAGCAGAACTAGTGAAGTCAAGGACCTTCGAGATTTATCTATGCTAGAATTCTCGGACCTTGGTCGGTCGCGACCGATATGTACGCGAACTTTCTGGAGTTCTACTCGGCACCCTATATAAGGCCGGCACATGTGCCGACCGAATTTGCCCGGTTGAGCAGTAACCAGCCTTAATGTGCTGAACTGCGAGTAGTCCATTCAAAAAAAAAAAAAAAAAAAAAAAAAAAAACCGACCGAGTCAGTATTGGATTTGCGATACAAGTGATAACTTCGAGAGCGATCTTCGACTGCGAACTCAAGTGATTAATAGTGCGATTGTGTTTTGTGATTAGTGAGTTATAGTGTAATTAGTGTGGTGTAAATTAAAGTGTCATCTTTGTTTATTTAATCGGCTGATTTTAATTGTAACGAACCCGAAGCTCGTAACAGTACTTACAGTCAGTCACTGTAAAAGTCGCTCGGAGGACACGGTGGAGCATACGGTGGAGGTCTGCCCTGCTTGGGCAAAGCAACGCCGGGTCCTCGTCAAGGCGATCGGCGGCGGTAACCTCTGCGTCCGGCCCTGGTTCAAAGCATGGTCCGGAACGAGGAGGGATGGGAAGCGGTCGCCTCATTCTGCGAAGCAGTAATGCTAGCGAAGGAGAAGGCGGAACGCGTGCAAGAGAGGGAAATCTCACGCCCCAGCCGCCGCAACATAAGAAGACGCCCCGGGCGTCGGGAAACGCAGGGTGATTCCCGGCCACCTTAGGCGCGGGCCTGCGGATGGCGAGCTATCGGTGGCTCGCCATCCAATAGTAACCAGGCCCGAGTCGACGGCGCGTCGTGTTCCACGCGTGCCGCAAAGAGCCTTTAGCAACGAAGATGGGGCCCCCTAGGGTCAGTACCTGCTAGGGTTTTGCGGAATTTGTTCGAAAGAGTCACCGCGGCCCTGGAACGCAAAACGAACAAGAAGGATCACGGGTGGGTTTTGGTCAGTAAGAGTCTGACACTCCCTTCCGCTCCGCCCAGAGCGGGAGAAGTCATTTGTAGATTCCTCATCCAAAAAAAAAAGGTGTGTGAGCAGCTGGTTTTTAAACTCAACATTATTTGTAAGCTTTTTTAAATGACGACAACCCATAGGTATACTTGCAGAAATGTACCGTACCAACATAAACGTCCTCAGGCACAAAAACAGACACATTATAAATTATCATTAATCAGCCGCTCTAACAAGGCGCTAAACCTTTTCTTTACTAACTCATACAATACGGACAATTCCGTGAGATAACTGTTAGTAACCGCTTTTGTAACCGTTCGCATAAGACCTTGATCTAAACAGCAAACTCCTTTTAGACGTTTTTATCTTGTAACTGCAGAGATAAGAACAAATATACTTTATCCATACATAATCTTTGAGATTATGACCGCCCAAAAATGCTCTAGGCTATATAAGGGCTACTTAATGAATGCATAAATATGGCTGCCAAATGTTAATGAGGTGTACTTACATATATGAGATAACTAGCTTCTGCCCGTGACTTCGTCCGCGTGGAATAGTTACTTTACCCCCGATTTTGAAACTCTCAGCCCGATCGGTTTAAAATTGATAAAAAGTTTCATACAAACTAGCATCCCCTATTTTATCCCCTTGGGGGTAGAATTAATCAAATCCTCTCTTAGCGGATACCTACGTCATAACATCTACCTGTTCAGTGGGTTGGGCTGTGCGTTGATAGATCACTATATCAGTCCATAGTTTAGTGACAATACTTTTAATTTAGTGGCAATCTTTCAGGGTTTCATATTACCACATAAATTTGTTAATTTAGTACTAGGTTGTTCATATTACAGTTCATATGAACAACTTAAATACATAATGAAAAATTTTAAAACAAAACTCCCCCCTACATTCTTTCGAGTTATCCGAACATAAATTAACAACTTAAATACGAATAATTAATAAATGTTTTTATTTCATATTTTAGGTATACAATTCCATAAGAGAAGTTGTTTTAAATACATTTTAATACAAATATGGCGGTCTTTAAGGCAATACTGACTAGGTTACTGCTACATAAGTGTGCTCCATCATGGACACATCACATCATCGCTTACTATTCGTGGGTTATAATTTTTCAGTGATAATCTTAAAATGCTATAGGAAGGTTGGTAAAAAAGGGTTCTGTACTTCGTGAAATTGGAGTAAAATACTAAGTATATTTTCTGTCTCCAACAATTTTTCTCAGATACAAAATACACTATCATTAAGAGAATCTGAATATCGTAGGTTGGTATAGGAAATGCGAAAAACTCACGATTCTTATGCCACGGAAGAAAAATCAGAAAAGATTTGTCACAAAAGTTAAAAATACAATCATTTCTCGAAGTCATTCCTAGAAATTGTAAACCTACAAAAACTGACGCCAGTTTAGTGTCCTATCAGTGTAAGGCTCTACAATTTATATAGGTATTATATACATATGTATATAGCAGTGGCGTGCAGTGGTTCGAGTTGGGTAGGCCAGAAAATAATGTCCAAAAAAGACACACCACATTATTCAGGGTTGAAACGTGGTGTTTTTTTTTTTTAAATAGGCTATTTAAAAAAAACTCATTTCATTAAAAATCAACCCTGAATAATGTGTTTATTTTTTAAAATGTATTTGAACATTTTCTCTGGCCTACCCTAACTCGAACCACTGCACGCGCCTGGTATATAGGTTCAAATGCATTCATGTTATTTTTTTAAACCCTGTAGTCAGAAATTGGAGACCATCCGCGCCGACGTCGGTTAAAATGTTGAAACTGTACCTATTACCGCAAAACGGGGTGGATAGAAACGCAGAGGTGAATAAAAACGAAACTTAAATTGGAATTTTCATCTTATTTAAATATTGTTGGCAGCAACGAGGAACTCCAATTATTTAATCAATTAATTCTTTTTTTAAATGGATGCTTCGCATGAAACCATTAAAATGGTATTTTAGTGAAAATCCCACTAAAAGTTTCGTTTTTCACCCCTGCACTTTACGGTACCTACTTAATATTTCGTTACTTGCTATTCTACAATTTCTCGGAATGACTTCGAGAGACAATAGACTATCAACTTTTGATGCGGAAAAAGTGTACCAAAGGTTCAGTCGAAAATTTATCAAGAGTTTACAATCTCTCAAGATATTTTATAAGCTAACCGAGTTTGCCATTTTCTGCTGCCATACAAATATTTAATAATGATGTTGATAACAGACCACTTAGAATAAAAATAAACGACCCTTATCAGTGACTTTAAAAACGATACAGTTGACACCGTAATTCCTTTTAAGCTTTGTAAATAATTGCAATCCTCATTGTGTACTGTCATTAATTAACAATATGCAATAATCCGCATTTACAATACTAAAGCCGTATTGGTTTAATGGGGCAAATTGTAAGTATATCGAAGCTTATCAGTGGCGCGGTGGGACAAAGCACAGCCGTTGCATTCGCCGGCAAGGACACAGTCAAAGATACAACACTTATGGAAATGACAGTATTGTGTGCGAATTTCTGGATATTTTCAGTGTGCCGATCCTAATTGGCAGTAAAATGATAACTAGGGCTATGCCAAATCGAATGCTGTGTAAATTTAAAAGAAACTTGTTTAAGCTTTACAGAATGGTTATTTTTGGGATCCTGACCAATTTCGGCCATGACGGCCAATCGAAACGGAGACTGATAGCACATGAGAAATTATAGTACAAAACGCACACCCTCTTCCTGTAGTCCTGAACTACCTTATATGACAATAAAAATCCCCCGACACAAAAACCTAATTTCCCTTTAATAGTAAAACATAATTTAAAAAAAATATCAATCTTAAAGTACCTAAGTATGTATTAGGTAATAATTCTAAAAAAAAACGTTGTGTCGGGGGACCGCTCCAAACCTAACAATTTAATTACAAATAGTCGTTACCTAACTAAGCAGCGTGGTCCCCCCAACAGACAAACAAACAGACACGTCAAACGTCAAACTTATAACACCCCTCTTTTTGCGTTGGGAGTTAAAAACGCTGGGCCTAAAGTTGAAAGGTTGAATGTGAAATAAACTCATCCGTACTCTGAGAAGTGAAAATGGAATCAGCAAAATTAGACTCATTTACCTCCACAGTATCATCGCAACTATAGGTATTTTATTAAAATCGGTCACGGCCAACCTGTTAGATGTCTGCAATCAATGGACCAATGGACGAAGAGAATTTCATATTTGAATATGCAAAGCCTTTTAGCTAGAACGTGTCGAATATGACTTGTTCATTCATAAAATAATGCTGATCTTTTCTCCAGGATTAATCTGACGATTAGGTAGTCCACAGCCTTGCCATATCTTATCAATAGTTGGTCAAAAACCTTTTCAGGCTATGCAAGAAGTAGTTCAAATTGTTTAAGTTTTCTAATGTCTGTTTTGTGTTTAGCTGAACCACTGAACGTATAAGATATTGAGAATAAATGATGAGAAGAATTGTAGAATTAAATTACAATTTTTCTGCTAATATTTTAGTATGCAGATGAAACTATGGCTAAGTTTGAATTTCTGTCAATATCCAACCATTTAAAAATACAGCCTTATTCACAGAATAAACCAATTCAAAAAGTCGAGCCTACTTGTAGTAGGTACCTACCTTCAACTTTGCTTGCTCATTTCTCACCATTAAATACGATTGTGTCGAGGTAATTAGCTCGTCAAAGTAAACAATCAATGCACGCAATGTCACTTCCATACAGCGTGTGGTTCGTTGTCCGCGACGAGGTGCGCCTGCGCACTGCGCGCCGGCACTCCGCCACCACTCGCCGACGCGCGCGCAACATGGCGACCCCGCTTCTTACACTGCTCGTGAGTATTCCTTATTATTTCATTAGTATTTTATTACTTAAATATTTATCTGTTACCTAATATTTATATTTTTGCGGTCGGTTGAACTTTGATTGCGAGTGTTGGGTAACCAGTGATGCGTACGAACAGCTGAGCTGCGTTGGTCGAGGGTTCGATTCCGTGAAGTGGATGTCATTGAATGTTACTGTTTGTCTAAAAGGATTTTTGATACCATTAAGGTCTTGTCACTAGTTAACTATCGACTTGTTAATATGGTTGGGTCGAACATGGACTCATTGAAATTAAAAGGTTAATTAGTCAGAGTGTGCGTACGATATTTTACGGTAACTTTTATCATTCCGTAACTACCAATTAGTGTGTTAAAACTTGGTGTAGGTACTAATGATTCCTTAATTTAAAAGCAGGTAATGTTTTTCAAACACAAAATCTAATTTCAAATATTGAGTACGTACTTTATATGGCTGTAATACCCCTTATCCATTTTTTTTTTCAATTGATCTATTTTCATTCTGGAGTTCAAACTGCCATTCGCATGGCTTAGACATTGAACGGACCCTAGTGACGTATAATATTGTTATAGTTAAATTACATCACTCAGGCCCTTGGGCCTATAGATGACTTGTCATCTAGGACCCAACTCAACAACGCTGTGGTCTAGATAGCCTATTACAACGCATTCATGCATCGCCCTCCGTGCATAAATTACGCGCATTAATCTTACAAGCTTAGGACCAAACTTGAGAAATATACCCTTCACCTTTGCATAGAAGCAAAAGTGAAGTACAGTCACGAGCATAAATATGTAATTATCATACAAAAGCAATTTTCTCCTTTACGAATTAGAGTACGAAAACGTAAACGAATATTTATGAAATTACAAGATAAATTGCTATTAAATATTGTCTATCTATCGTAATTAGGCAGAATTAATCAAGTGGATTTAGAATAAGTGAACCTAATCTACATGACACTTTAAGAAGTTATCTCATTGATACGGTTTTACCACCAGCAAAATCATCAGTATATGACTATGGATTTTTCATAAAAGGTTCATTTTGTAGGTTTAATGACAACACTTTCGAGCTGTTGCATAGTTTGCAATTTCACGAGATCGATTGATCACAGCTATTGTTGAAAAAGTGACACTTGCAGACTTATCCATAAAGAAATACTATATGTTTAGTTTCAAAACGAATAAGCCAATTCTAAATTAAAATTGTCTATAGATAGAGAGTTTTTTCCATAGAAAATTGTAATTTAGAATCCGCTAATCAGTATATACATAACTAAATCTATGATTAGTTTTTTCCGACAAAAAAAAGGGAGTAGTTTCTCAATTCGACTGAATGGTTTTTATATGAATAGGCTAGAGCCTCAATCTGGTCAACAAAGTTCAAATGATTACATAAATCGTTATTAGATACTTAATAGGTACATATCTATAAATGTTATATACCCTAGTGATGTTAATTTTGGGCATCAGCCCAATTGGCAGCCCATAGAACCATGGTTTTGTACATAGATATAAGCTACATATAGGATTGGGACTCTTATGTATTATGAATGACGTTGCACAAGACGGCGCCTAACTTGAATCATAGCTTTTTGCCTTATGTTTCTGTGGTTATTATGATTCATAATCATAACTCATAACACAAAAGCTCCTTTTAGTTCTAGATAGTATTTGTGAATATACAGTATATTAAATAACAGAGGGCGTTCCCTTAAACTGGTTAATCTATATCATTAATAGATTAAAATAAAAATATCGGCATAGAAAAATAAGCATAAAATAATCCGAATGACAATAAATTCGAAACATCTTGTTTAAACCAGAATAGTAGTGCGGAATACCTAGTAGGTACTCGTAGTAGCAATGCCCAAACCGGCAAGTACAAGTGTACAGAGTATTTCTTTAACGTATCAATTTAAATTTTTTACAGAATATTTTTATTTTACATAAAATAAAAACATTTTGTTTTCGAATGGTAATATTTTTTATCATAATATATGGATGCTATACTATTGCGGGTTAACGGGAACGCCCTGTGTTAGTTAACATACTGTATTTCACAGTTTTCTGAGTATTTGTCAAACTTAAGCCAGGCAACCTGTCAAATTTTGAGATTATAAAAATACTCTTTCAAAAAAAAAAAACAATCGACTTCTAAACAAAAAAAGTATTAATAACTTTAATTTCGGAACTCGGTGTTTTTGGTTGTTTAATCGTTTTTATCGTTTATACTTTTTTTTTTTGTTTAGATGTTGGTCGGTTTAGTCGGTTGCTTTTTTTGGCAAAAGTTTTTTTTTTATTATTTACTTGTTGGTGGTACCCAGCCCCCCACTTAATCGTACCCATGACAACGTAAACACACTCATGCGATTTCAACAATCCCGAAAGATTTTCTATCATTTAATGAAGAGTTCCGTTTCCTATCTCTATTCTTCATTAGATGTTCACCAAACTAGAAAGGAACCACAAAAAAAAAATACAGTCGACTTGAGAACCTCTCCTTTCTTGGAAGTCACGATCTCAACTCAAAATAATCAATTCAGAAAGCAACTCTATATGGGACGCATATAAATGTGTAATGTTCTAAGCTTATATATTGTATAGAGTCAATAATAAACACATCAAAAGTATCTAGGGATCAACATATATTTTTGCAATAACTTTTCTCCTGATTGATATTAATTAAAATTTTCTTTAAGGATTCATCAAATAAAGTGTTTTCGTTTGTCACAGTAACGATAAACCAAGTCACCTTTGCATTAATAAAGAAATTTGCCATTTTCCTAATAAAGGGATTTTTGACATTTGAACCACTAACATTAAAGTTCGAAAAAAAGACTGAAATAACAGTTTTCTTTAAAATTTTATTGGGTAACTTAAACAATTAATAATCCGTGTTTCTACCGCGAACACTAACAACACAAGAACATCGGTTTGGCATACTCAAAATGAGTTCATCCAAATCACGCTGTGGAATGGCCGCCCATGTTCGTTGCAACAACAAAAAAAGGTCTTCTTGCGACTGGATACCCTCCATATTCGGCAGAGCTCTTCGCTTACCTTGGCTGAGCGCCATGGAGGACGGTATCGCTGCACCACACGGAGACAAGACCGATACATTCAAATCTTAACTCGAAGAGCTCCAACAATAACCGCCATGATGTTAGCCGTGAGGCTTCATCACTCTTCAGGGAACTTAATTAGCGACCAAACAGTCAGAAACCGCTTGCATGAAGTGAACCTTCATTCCCGAAGACCGCTACGGGTACCACCTATAGCAATGCACAATCGTAGGATTCGATATCAATGGGCTCTTGAACACAGAAATTGGGCAGAAGAACAATGGCGTTTCGTGTGCTTTTCTGATGAGTCTCGTTTTGGTATGAGACCGGATACAAGACGTATACGACACTGGAGAACCCCTGGACGCCAACAGCGATTAAAATCCTGCCAGGAAGTCCATCCTTATAGTGGTGGAACCATCATAGTATGGGCGGGTATTTGGATCGGCGGAAGAACTGAGTTGATTTGGATCAGAGGCAACCTCAACGCTCAAATTTATGCTGAGACGATTGTATCAGACGTCATCGTTCCTCTACAAGTGCAAATCGGTCCCTTATTTCAGTTAATGCATGATAATGCACGACCGCACACCGCAAGAGTTGTAAGACAGACTCTCGCCGCAGCTAACATCAATGTCCTGCCCTGGCCTGCTCAGTCGCCAGACTTGAACCCGATTGAGCATGCATGGGATATGCTACAGAGAAGAGCTCTGCCGAATATGGAGGGTATCCAGTCGCAAGAAGACCTTTTTTTGTTGTTGCAACGAACATGGGCGGCCATTCCACAGCGTGATTTGGATGAACTCATTTTGAGTATGCCAAACCGATGTTCTTGTGTTGTTAGTGTTCGCGGTAGAAACACGGATTATTAATTGTTTAAGTTACCCAATAAAATTTTAAAGAAAACTGTTATTTCAGTCTTTTTTTCGAACTTTAATGTTAGTGGTTCAAATGTCAAAAATCCCTTTATTAGGAAAATGGCAAATTTCTTTATTAATGCAAAGGTGACTTGGTTTATCGTTACTGTGACAAACGAAAACACTTTATTTGATGAATCCTTAAAGAAAATTTTAATTAATATCAATCAGGAGAAAAGTTATTGCAAAAATATATGTTGATCCCTAGATACTTTTGATGTGTTTAGTTTGTTATGCTTTTACGCCTAAATCGTTGAGTTTATTTTGATGAATTTTGGTACAAATACACAGCAATAAAATCGCACACCTTGACTTTTTTTGTGAAGGCAGTTTAACACTACAAGATCACCGGCGCGGTTTGGCTCGAGTAGAGGTCGGGGCGGACATTGACGGGGAAGTCGCTTCAGCCTCGGAGGGAGGGCTAAAAATCCAAAACATAACGACTGTTGAATACCTGCGGGTAAGGGTGCTAGTAGTGACAACTCAAACGGGTGAATTTGGTGTATGTACGGTTTGTTTTTGTAAATTTCGTCAATGTCAATGATTTTAATTTTGTGTCTTTGTAAAGCTAAGCTTATAGGTGGGCTTTAATTTTGAACGATGATTTGTACTCAATTTCTTAAAAACAGTAAAAAACCACCACCACAAAACACAACTATAGTCCATGACTATCAATATGCTATTCATTTAGTAACAATATTTTTTGTTTAATGTGTTTGGGTTCCCATTGTCAGTTGCAATCTAAATCGAGGGTACAACGCAACACCGAAGATATCGTCGATCATAATTTGACAGCTCTGTTTATCTGATCTGGTACAGCCTTGACTTGGAACTTAGGTAACCTTAGTAGAAAACGAAAGAAACTCACTAATCTCTGAAATGTTATGAACTAGTTAGTTAGGTATGAACTTTCTGTGGAAGATAATAACATATCACGACCAAAACTAACGAATTGTGATAAATCTCCCTTCCGTATGGTTAATTGTAATTTTCTGAAAGCTCATCATCATCTACCTAGCCTTTTCCCAACTATATTGGGGTCGGCTCCTAGTCAAACCGGATTCAGCTGAATATCAGTATTTTACGTGGAGCGGCTGCCTACCAGACCTCCACAACCCATTAACTGGGAACCACGGTACTTCTTGCGCTAATTTGATTGAGCTAATTTTCTGAAAGCTCATGAACGAATAAATCCCTAGATTGTATGAAATAATACCGATTACTTTTGAAATTAAGCATCGCAAAATGCAAGCTATGAGATTTTTTTGAAACTTCTCTTACATCACTGTAAACAAAGTTCTATAGCTCGAAAACAACCCAAGTTAACCGGTCAAAATCGTCGTATATTAAAGAAATTATTTTAGCTCTTGAACATCATATTTGAAGAAACCCACTCCATAGTAGTTACCATGCCGATGCCGGTAACACTGCGCAAACTGACTAGGAAGATTAGGGCAGAAGTTGAAGAAGAAATAAATAGTTGTATGCCTATGCGATCCTGCATTGAGTACCTAAAGACATTTCAATTAGCTCAAATGTCCAAGAAAGTTGCTGACATATTTGGTCGAGATATTTCTAATAATACAGGATCTTTACGTACAAATATCTCGCCAGCGCAAGTTTACTTTTGAAGTTATTATATGTGTGATAGAGTAGGTATTCTCCAATCACCCGGTAGTAGGAGACGGCCGCAACTCAAAAAAAAAAAATTGGCGTCCGCTAACTGATCTTATTTTCACTTTTTTTTAACTTATTTAATGTATGTGATAGGTAGACAGATGCTTATGTTAGAACAGAAGCATATTGTAGAGTATGAAGGTAAGCACTTAAGCACACAATACATTTTTTTTGTGTTGGTAGATTGGTTGAAAAAATCTGAAGTTAAGGATGGAAGCCTTTTTTTTTTTTTTGGATGGGAAATCATCAAATGACTTCTCCCGCTCTGGGCGGAGCGGAAGGGAGTGTCAGACTCTTACTGACTAAAACCCACCCGTATTCCTGCTTGTGCCCTTTGCGTTCCAGGGCCGCGGTGACTCTTTCGAACAAATTCCGCAACCCTAGCAGGCACTGACCCTATGGGGCCCCGTCTTCTTTGCTGACGGCTCTTTGAGGCGCGCGTGGAACACTCGGCGCCGTCGACTCGGGCCTGGTTGCTATCGGACAGCGAGCCACCCATAGCTCGCCATCCGCAGGCCCACGGCTACGGTGGCCGGGAATCGCCCTGCGTTTCCCGTCTTCTCCTGTTGCGGCGGCTGGAGCGAGGAGCTTCCCTCTCTCGCACGCGCTCCGCCTCCTCCTAAGGATGGAAGCCTGAAACTCATGTTCTAGTAAAAAAATAAATTGCAAGTATTTTGTGTCGTCTGATTAAGACATATAGGCGTCATTTATCTGCCGACCTAGATTATAAAATCGCCAAAGAACAAAGTCACTTGAGATAATAATCGCATATTCTATAATTTGCAAGCAATCCTTTATTAAACTACACGAATAAATTTCAGTCTTAGATAAGTCTAATGCATTAGACTTATATATTTTTGAGACACAGTGCAATGCGTACCATGCATTCTACATGATATGTAAGTTCATAAAAAAAAAAAAAAACTTACGAAGAGTCTTGCCGATATTTCTATGTAATGAACTGCCTAGTGCAGTTTTAATGTTGTTAGTTTTGATCTTCTGCGATAAATATTTTGTAACGACGCTCTTACTCAAAAGCTGACTTCAGTTGCTTTTATGCTAGCAATATTTCTCATTTTTCACACATATGAAATGGTGCGGAAAACGAACATTTGCTACAAAATATTGAGTTCATCACATTTTATTTCCTAACTTTTTTCATAGCATTTTTTCCTAGCTTTATAAGCTTGTTGTTTGATATGCGTGCGTTTTAATTGCAACTGCTGCTGCAACACTAGCGCCTGAGTCGATCTTGGGTAAAAAATTTAAGGACTTACGGTAAAACCAAGTGATCTACGGTAATCTCAAATTGGTTCCATACCTACAAACATCATAAATTCTACGTAAAGTACAATTTATGACGTGAAATTATCGAGATCCAGGTCATGCAGTAACATGGTCAGAATGCACAAAGGACCATTAGGGTAATGTTCTCACTTGACAGCTTGATTGCATAAGCATGCACGGCATGATGAATCCAATTGAATAGGGTTCATTCTTTTATTTTGATATTTCACATAGCATTCACTGCGGACATATTTCAATTTAATACGATGGACGTGAACTATCCTGATAATTCAAAAGCTTATTGTTTCAAGAGAGTATTTAAAATTAAAGAGTTGGTAATGATGTATTGTGTCCAAACAACTTCTTAATGAATATTTCAAAAAATTAATCGAAAGTTGAAGTTCTAAAACCGAAAATCCTAATATTATCATATTGCCTCAAAAAATCGTCAAGAGTGACAGAATATTATGCTACTTTTAAGCAAGCGAGCTCCATCCGTGACCACATCGTCGCTTTTCACCATGTAAGATTGTGCTCAAAAGCGTAAAAGGCACCAGAACCCTACATAACCAGATACATATTTTTAACTCAATTTCTCCGCCATTCTATTAAACGTTTCACTCGAAATGTCAAAAAAGGTTTAAACAAAAGACGACAACGTGACAGCTCCAACAATAGTCCCACTAGTGAAATAATATAAATATTGTGGAGGACAACCTATAAATATTCTAAGCAGAAACACTCCATTCTCGGGGCATGTGATAAGTTACTGCAAGCCCTACATTAGACTTTTTGCGTCGTCTAGAAGAAACTGGAGGCTTTTAGATTCAGCCCTGCGCATGCGATCGAGGCGGGCGTCGGCGTCGGTTCGTTGACCCCGAGCTGCATGAGAATGCACAATGATGTACCAACATCGTTGTAAATGTCACTCGGTTTGTCTTTCTCCTACATTAAAATACATTTTCCTTATTTATTTAAATAAAATTAAATGAAACTTGACGAATTGACAACCTTTCTAGTGCCCAGTCGCGTGTTCTTGACCTATGTGGTGTTGTCGACCCTGTAGCGACGTCAAACCCATCAGACCTTTCTTTTATCAGTGTTCTCTTTGTTTGCACTGTGTAATCTGCGTCGAGTACCTAGTGCTCATAAAAGCGTGGTGAAAGTCCACATTACGCATAGCGGAAGCAACAAACCATCGAGAAGGGCAAATCGAGAGATTCCAAATGATTCAGAAACTAGTTAAAACTTCGCTTCTCGAACTCAGCATTCATGGAATACTGCCAAATTTTAATCTGTCGAACATATACTCGTATATATATTTTTTATTGGTTTTGATTGCAGATCACAAAAAGAAGTGTTAGCATTTTTTTTTTCAAATGTAACGATTGATTTAAAAAACTTTTAAAGCCGCATTTGAAAGGAGAGGTCGTATTTAACATGCGATCACTATGTATATTAGTCATGCAAACTGAACTCATTTACGAAAACTACTACAAAGATCGTTCAAACGTAATGCAGAACATTTTAACACGATCCAGATTCTTAAGAAAGTGAATCACAGACCTTGAACTTTAAAGCACGGAATTATTTGTAAAAGATCATTTCATACCCACTTACTTCATACATATTCAAAGGCTAATTTATACTTACAAAGTTTTTTTATTACTTTAGATTGATTTCATATTGAAACGCCCCTTACATTAAAATTAAAAGTAATATAATTTTAGTTGAGGCACAAAAACAACGGAAGCCCATTGTGTCTATACTAATATGAACAATCAGTTGGATAATTCGACAACCGTAGTGGGTACCAGTTTTTCTTCGTGTTTAATTTCTTAGACCTTGGTCTGCTGGGCGTGGTCAAGGCGGTGGCATTGTGGTCAAATTCCATTTCCGGATCGCAAGCGGACACGACTGGCCATTCTTCTAGCATGCATTGTAAGGACGGCCATGACATGTAGGTAGCTGATTGTAGATAGATGAAAATTTGTCTGTGAACGGGCTAATTGAAAGAGTTTTCTAATTCATTTTAAGGCTTTGCGAAGCAATTGGACAAAGTGCCAACTATCAATAATTTAAAATACATAAGTATTTTGTGTACTTTATTGTGTTGTAATTATTTGTATCTATAGCATAATCAGCCTTTTTATATTCCCACTGCTGGGACACAGGCCTCCTCTCTAGGAGAGGGAATGGACCGTAATCCATCACGCGGGTTCCGTGCGGGTTGGTGAATGTAACATGTTTTCGGTTCTAGGACATGCGGGTTTCCTCACGATGTTCTTTTCCTTCACCGTTTTGAGAGCAGTGGTGATGAAATTAATTACACAAAGTAATGCGCCAGGTTGGGTTTGAACCCGCGACCTACATTTCGTAAGTCGGGGTTGTTACCACTCGGCCACCACTTTTGGTTGGAGACGATCTTAAATCCAAATACTAAATTCGGAACCCCGCCATAATGAGTTACAGTCAAACACACAAAAATGCACATTACTCTATAAATGATTAAATTTAACATCACAAACTGCTATTGCTCCACATATAGTAAGTGGAAACTCCCACTTTATCTTAGCATTATACTTATTTGACATTCACATTAAAATGACAAAGAAGGCAAATGTTACAGTGCGAATAATAGCGACTTAATTGTAATAATTAATCTCAACCCTCTTATCTATTAATCTGCATATGCCCTTGACTTTATTTAAGCAAGTACGGTATTTTTTACCAGCGCAGGCGTCAGTGCGACAGAGGTTACAAAGACATGAACGCGTTAGATCGTGCTGATGATATAATGATCTGTATAACAGTGGTGTAGGTAGGAGGGGACATAGGGTTGGCGAGCGCACTTTTAGTTTGGCTTCACTCATATGGGCTCTAACTGGAATTAGTCCACTTGTTGTGAAAATCCGCTAGTTTGCACGGTGGCAGTGCGACTGGCAAAATGAAAAACAGGCCAAGTGCGAGATTTTTCTATAATTCGTTACTCAGTATTGTTTTTTTCTTCTTCGTGTATGTGTGTTGAAAAACGTCGGTTGATAGACGTGAGTGTATTTACAGCCACTCGAGCCCATAACGGCCTCAACATCTACTCGTTTGTTCCGCCCTGGCTGCAATGACAAGGTTTGCCCACATGCATCAAAATGTACTTTTTGTACTGTTTAAATATTATCTATACTTAATATTATAAAGCTGAAGAGTTTGTTTGTTTGTTTGTTTGTTTGAACGCGCTAATCTCAGGAACTACTGGTTCGAATTGAAAAATTCTTTGGGTTGAATAGACCATTTATGGAGGAAGGCTTTAGGCTATATATCATCACGCTTAAGCCAATAAGAGCGGAGCAGCGATAAAGAATGTTTTAAAATCGGAGATTCCACGGGGACGAAGTCGCGGGCAGCAGCTAGTATAAAATATAACAACTCTGATGTATACACGTGGCGTACTCATGCATATTATGACGATAAGAACTTTTATAACTTTTTGAATCGTTATATCTGAGAAACGGTTTTATAGATAATTTTATGATCTACAATTTTTGTCTGAGGTACCTACTTTTATGATAAAACTTACCGTTTTGCTGAAAATCGCGAAATACTAATTTTTTTACCTTTGACCTTGAATAAATTTTTTTCCATACACGGGAATGATGGGGAACTTCTAGACATTGTTCATAATTATGTTTTGAACAATGTCACAGAAATTCAGCTTGTTGAGACTTTATGTAACTTCGAATGTCTAAATTGACCGGACTAATACTCGCACGCACTACGCTAATAGTTTGAGAAATACTGGTGGCATTTTTTATACGGATTCCTTTACCAATGCCCTTTTATTTTCTTATTGCTCGATGTTGACCAAAACTATTTCTCTATTGAATACTATTTGCATGATCTTAAGGTTATCTTATTAATGAATAATAATTAAATGTTTTTTTATACTGAATATACCTACCTCACAATTTTTTTTTATTGAAGCACTTATATGTAAATTTCTGTTTACGATGTCACCTATTAGTTAGTGTGTTTTACAAAAATTTTCAGTGGTTGCGTACAAGAACATTAATATTTTATCGTAATGTGTATGTTAAGATCTACGATATCATTTGCTTATTGAGGTTATTAAAGCCAGTGAATGGTTTGATGACTGTTACATAGTATGGAGGCGCTATAGTACTTATTCTAACACGAAGCAAACTTTAGGGGGTGGAGTGCTATTTGCACTGCAACGTGAACTTATCAGTGATCTCCGCAGTGAATAGTTCTCGCCTGCCGAAGATTTGTGGATTACTCTCACTCTTACTAGGAAGAGGCCGCGAGTACCGCGTGAAATACATATTACTGTAGCGTACATTTGCAATCAAAATCTTGCTCACTCACAAGCCGGTTATCTATTTTTTCTAATAATTTATCAGAGATTATTCAGAAGCATCCCGCTGATAAATTTTTAGTTTTTGGCGATTTGGAAAGTGATTATGATGGAGAGGTCATATTCAGGTCAATTTCTTTATTAATTTTACCGCCTGCTGCAATATTCAACAATAGAATTCGCACGTAAATGTCAACAATACGAAACTAGATCTAGTTTTATCAAATAGGGTTATTATTTTAAAAACACCAAAACACTCAAATTATTTACTGTTCCTTTGTGCGCAGTCATTTTGAATACCACTCACCAGTATGGAATCTGATTTACAATACTTACGAGAGTCCCATTTAAAATGTTCAAAATAAATTCTTGAGATAAAACCTACTTACCTAACTATTACAGCCGCTACCTGCAGGAAGTTTCATATTCTTCCACTGAGCGGAGCAAAATTTCCGACATGGTATTCCTGTTCAATTGGGGCTACTTGTTCAACCGGCTGTTTTGAACTGATGAGCAAAATTGAGCTGCCTGTAACCTTTACTATAAGGAATCATCGACCTCTGTATATTTCCTCTGTGCGGTGCATTTATCGACAAAACTCTTATATGACAAGATCTAGCAGAGCATACAGCTTAACGTGTCAGAGTACTGAAACTACTGAGTACTGACTGAGTTCCTAAACTAAAAACAAAATAATGTCAAATTTTTTTTGAAGGTCACCGAGACTTGTTCAATCTTTTCTTGATTCTCTTTGAGTGCTTACTTCTTACTTTTTCTTTCCTGTCTACTGTTCCTTGTGCTACCTTTATTATGTCAGTGAAAACCTATAATTTGCTTTCTTTCACTAAATGGCAACTAGCTAGCTGTAACTGTAAGTTGTCTTAAGGAATAAAATCAAAATGCTTGCAAGGCAGCCCTACGTCTATCTGTACCAATCTTATGACTCTTGCGCAAGAGTACAATATATATGTATGTGAAATTTCAAATAGTAACTATGGGTGTGGTGTGTGCACCATGAAATATTAGACAGATATAGACGACGTTTATGCGAACCGATTGCTTATATTTGTAAGTAACTTGCAACCCGCTTTATCTAAGTTACCAGTAATTTGTAAAAAGCACAAATCTTCTACAATAAATTATCTAAATTAAAACACTAGATGAAAACTCATAATGTGTTTAGAAGATAAGAGAACTAAGATTTACCTTGACTTAAGTTACTTTAGGTCAATTTTGACTAGACTCCGGGCTTCTGAATGACTATGACGCAGAAGAATCTGAAAGTATTGTGTATTTAAATCCCACCTCCAATAGGGATTTAAATACACAATACTTTCACAAAAGGAAAAATCTAGACTTGTAAGGTAGTTAGTTCATGACATAATACTTTTTACCAATTCAACTTACCGACGTCACTCGACTCCATATTAGGTTCATAACATCGTGATTCACCTATTACTATGCTATACCCATAATCTTGTTTGATTGCACCCCACAGTATCTATTAATTAAGAGCATTTAATTGAAAATTAATTAAGAGATTACCCGTTCAATTGACTAATACGATGCGTCGATATTTATTGTCCCTCTCCGTATGTCTAATCGTATGTGTATATCATAAACCAAATTTGATTACATGTCGTAAGTAGTTGCAAAACTCCCGATATATTTCCAATAGTAATAATCTACACTAATATTATAAAGAGGAAAACTTTGTTTTTTTGGTTGTAATGAATAGGCTCAAAAACTACTGGACCGATTTTAAAAATTCTTTCACCATTCGAAAGCTACTTTATCCACGAGTAACATAGGCTAAATTTTATTTTGAAAAAAAACTAGGGTTCCGTAAGATATTTGGGTTTTTTGGATACAAGGTGTAAAAAATCAACCAGAAAAGTTACATATTTTGCGTACGCTGCCTAAATATATAATAAATTGGGTAAGATAGTAATCTTTTTCTTCTCAATATAACACGGACATATTGGACTGGAAACTATTAAATTTGGAGTTTATCTATATGGATTATTTAGCATTTAAAATATTCCGTTCACAATATATCGAGAATTTATATCCTAATAAAGAATTATTACAAACTTACAGAGTTAGCATTAATCCGGCGACACATCTGTAATGTACCCTCGTTATAAATATTAATGAAATATTATAATTTTTATAAACTGCATACCGATACCAATAAAGCAACCTACCGATACCTATCAAAAAGCAATTTACATATATCTACACAATAAGATGCATTACAAATCATAGGCATGTAATGTCAATTATTATAACAGTCCAATGCTTGTTTTGCCAGGTTTTCCTCATTTGACTACAAATATTAATGGGTTATCATATTAGATCAAGCTATAAAATCGTATGTATGTAGGTGAGCTTCCAGAGCGGAAGAATTACCTGTTCGAAAGAGTCACCGCGGGCCTGGAACGCGGATGGGTTTTAGACAGTAAGAATCTGAAACTCTTTTCCGCTCCGCCCAGAGCGGGACGAGTTATTTGATCTAATGAGAGACGGAGCTATAGGAGATTTATTATGCATTGACACGTCATGACGCCCCGGGTTCATCGGTAAGGGCGTCCCGGTGAAGGTAAAAAACTACAGAGATCTCTGTGCGAGGCCCAAAGCAAGAAACAAGAGAATATGCAGCTATATCTATAAAACATTTGTGTTTCTCTAGATTTGCACGTAGCCTGTCGAATTCACATAATTAAGCAACGCTTGCCGAGGTTGGTCTGTGGATGGGTGACCATCTTAACATAACGAGACTTCTCCGTGCCTCGGAAAGCACGTTAAGCCGTTGGTCCCGGCTGTCATTTGGAGATCTTTGGCAGTCGTTACGGATTGTCAGAAGCCAGAAAATCTGACACCAGTCTTGCCAAGAAGTACCGTGTTCCCCAGTTAATGGGTTGTGGAGGTCTGGTAGGCAGCCGCTTCACGTAAAATACTGGTATTCAGCTGAATCCGGCTTGACTGGGAGCCGACCCCAATGTAGTTGGGAAAAGGCTAGGCAGATGATGTTCTATAGTAAAAAAAAAACCGGACAAGTGCGAGTCGAAATCGCCCACCGATGGTTCTGAACAAATTTGTTGGCCATAATCATAAATAGTTAAGGAATCGAGTCTCACAGTTCTTTCAGAACTTTCTTTACGTAGGTACTTTAAATAAAGAATATATTTTTTATAAGTTAATTACTAATAGTACCTACAGTTTTCAGATTTTTCCCTGTACTTGTACCATTATACATTTTGAATTGTCGAAATATTTTTTGTTTTTTGCGGCATAAACGGCCATACCTCATAAATATATATATCGCAGGTTTTCTCATAAAATTAGGTTTTTTATCAAAAACCGGAAGATAAGAAGTGGGGGAAGTCCCTAAGTCCCTGTCAACGGAAATTTACATACATCAGATTGATCATAAACCCAAACTAGTTTAGGCTTTTGATAAAAAATCTGGATTGTTACAAGTTTATGATGAAATTGAGTTTAAAATGTGTCATATTCCGGCTTTTGATCAAAAACCTAATTTTATGAAAAACCTGCGACATATACATTAACTTAGAGTTTGTTTTTTTCAAAGCTCCAAGGGACTATAGACCTAAGTATATTGTTTTAATTTCAACTCGAAACTTCTACACGTTCCCGAGAGAAAGGGTCTTGACAGATAGATGGTCAGACAGACGGACAACAGAATGATCCTAAAAGGGTTCCGATTTTTCCTTCTGAGGTACGGTACCTTAAAAATTAGAACCGCTATAATTATAATTATTATTTATAACATACCTAACACAGGTCTTAAGTGCACCTTAAAATATATACTTATATTAATTAAGACCTACTTTCGGAATTCATGTCACATGTAGGTAGAACATAAATTGGCTACTTAATCTATTTTGAAGGTAACATGGACGGCTGTCGACTATAACTTTTGTGAACGGTATTGAGGTAGCAGTTATACTTGTAACTTTTATATTACTTATTTATAAAAGAAGAACATTGATTGTTAAGTGTAAAAGTGAACAATATAAGCTATATAATTTCATTTCATTTTCTTTTTATGGAGACTTATTAGTTTACACGGTTTGCCAAAATATGGTACTAAAATGTCTGTCTGCCTTGCCGTCCGCCTATCTCTAAAACTGCTAAGCCGATTTTTTCATTAATTTTGGTGGCAATAAAATATAATTTAGTATAAAGTATGTAACTTATATCAATAACTACTGATATGAGGTAAATACTTTATAAAATTCAGTGCAAAAAAACACATAAAATTGTCATTCGTGCTGTTTCATTCAAAAGCTGTTTCAAACTATGTTCGGAACCCTATAAATTATTGATCTTGGTTCACAAAACTACTAGTGGGTGAATGTACAAATATGCAAGCCTATGTACAAGAGTGCTGCACTTATATGAATCATTTATATAGCGTTCAAGGTAAAACCTAATTGCTCTCTTTACAGTCGACACTTAATGTTATTTGTAAACTGGTTTCCTATATATAATATAGGGAAAATTATATGTTTGAGTGGAAGTGACTGCGTAAAAATATGCGTGACTAGCTAGTATTGTTGTTAAGGCCCTTCACAAACATTACAACTTTAGTTGACAAAACTGTGTGTGTGTGTATAATATATTATTTTTGAAAAGGTTTCCATTAACCAGTGTCAGTTGCAGAGACATCCAAGTCTATGCAGGCTTCAAAGTCTTCATTTACATGAAAAATTTCGTAATGTTTTGTTGCGGATAACCAGTTGCTGCGTGTCATTAGATTAGGACTCAGTTGGTCGTACATTATAAAACAGATACCGGATAAGTCTGCACTTTACAAACTCTTTTGTGATCTCCAATTGAAATTGACTGTAGACTTTAAATCAGATAGATGGTCGTGTGATGAACTGATAATTCTGAAATCTTCTTGCTTGATCTACCCCTGATTTTATTTTAAATTTTATCAAAGATTGCAACTTGATGATCTAAATTTGAATATTAAAATGTATCAAAATTTATGGATAGCATTGTTAATATTAGTGACCATAAACTTCAGCTGATATAAACTAATCCGCGTTTGACCATATCTCAATCTAGATTTACATACATGGCATCGTATCGAAAACGAAATTGCTTAAAACATCGACTTTGATTATCTAATAAAAGACTTCGCCGATAAAAAGGAATAAAAGTATAAATTTAATTTTGTTTTGTTTCTGCAGAATAGTTATTTCTTGTAATAAATGGTTTCATTTTATTACATCCTCTGCCTTTTTTGTATGAGGTCGTAAAATTAGCTTAAAAAAATCATCACATCATTAATGTATATAATCACGAGATTACTTTTTAAGCTAATTTTTAGCCCCCCACATCATGAGTATTTTTACACGTACAAAGTGATTAGAAAAATAGAATAAATCTTCTTTAAATACGGGGATAGATATAATCTAATTCAATTCTGGAAAATTCGCGTTAAAAGAAAAAATAAATATATGTGATATCTCACTGAATCCTTATCATATTCACCTTTTTCCTTTTCTGGATGGGAAATCATCAAATGACTTCTCCCGCTCTAGGCGGAGCGGAAGGGAGTGTCAGTCCCTTACTGATTAAAACCCACCCGTGATCGTGGTGACTTTTTCTACTTTCTACTTTCTGACTCTATGAGGCCCCGTCTTCTTGTCCCCGTGTTCTTGTTGTGAACATTGTTCGAAAGATTCACGGAACGCAAAGGGCATTAGGAGGAACACGGGTCGGTTTTAGTTAGTAAAAGTCTGACACTACCTTCCGCTACGTCCAGAACGGGAGAAGTCATTTAATTTTTAGGTGGCATTATGAAGCTTCTTGGGCAGAAGGAAATGACTGACTTTATATTTATCAATTTATCATCAATTAATTGTATAAAACTCTCCCATTACTCATGAACGAGTGACTGGCTGACTGAGTGAAAGTTGAAATTTGGCAGGTAGCTTCCTTGGGGATTGTAGGAGAGCACTTAGAGGATTTCCCGAAATTCTTATGGGAACGGGAAATAACAGAATTTGCGCGTACGAAGTCGCCGGCCAAAGCGAGTATTGTATCTAACTCAATTTTACATTAAATGACAGAAGTAACTCTTTGAATGGCAGCAATACTAAATTCAATGTTTCACCAATTCCAGTTGCTGAGCGTTCTCTGGCTAGGCACGGGCGCAGACCCTGCGCCGGCGCCTGGCCGCGTGCCAAAGGTCTACAACGCGCTTATCACTTCGAACCAGAACCTGGAGCCAAGCAAGGCTTATCCAGTATACCAGCCAGTGCTTCACGACGCGTTCGCTTTTTCGTATCAACCCGCCTTTTTCTACGGCGGAGATCTACTTGGAAATGTGAGTAGTCTTCAATTATTGTAATTTTTTTTTCCGTGACCTTTGTATCCATCACCGACACAGTCACTTAACTCCTACTTTACATCAATAGGAGGTATTCTGGCCAAGGACATATTAAAACAGGCAGGCATGTGCCTGTCTGCTGCCTGTCTTTGCCGAACATGCTCTAGCTCAACAAGCGGTAATGCGAACTCCAAGCGAGATTCAATGTGTGTTACGACGTGAGAGGAGTTGTTTTGGGACTCAGAACGCAAAGTGCACCTTGGTGGTACAAAATATCTACAGACATCTTCAAGCAGAATGTTCTGTCCTTGGTGAAACCTAACGCACATCTTTGTAATTTGAGCCTCGAAACGGGTATCTTTCCTGTATTGTTCAAAAGGGCTGTTGTTTATCCAATATATGTATAAGGCTGGGGACAAAAATAGCCCTTCTAACTACAGACCTAGACTCTCTTGTCCACACTGTCAAAAATACTGGAGAAAATAGTTAACAAGAGGGTAATAAACTACCTTGAAAAAAAAAAACAGTCTGTTTAGCGGCAACTAACATGGTTTTAGAGTAGGGATTTCGACTGAGGATGCGGTTCTTGCCTTAATTCCAGCTTTAACAACTTATATGGACAATGGAGACAAATGTATAGGAGTGTTTCTAGACCTACAGAATAGTCTCTGTCAGTAGATACAGTCTCTGTTCCTATCTTACTTACGAGGCTAGAAAACGTGGGCATTAGAGAATTACCTCTAGAATGGTTCAGGGACTACTTGCCTGGTAGATCACAGTACTCGCTGTGATCTACGCGTGTTGAAAACACGTAATTAATGATGATATGTGCAAATACGGTGTACCACAAGGCAGCATCCTAGGACCCACGTTATTCCTTTTATACATATATCAACGATTTGTGCGATTTGGCGAAGCCAAGGCAAGATATATTTATATTTGCGTATGATACTGCTCTTATCTTTCACGAGAAGACCTGGGAACGAGTATTCAAGCTGACTGAAGCTGGTTTAGCTAAGGTGACCACATGGCTGGAGAACAGTCTTCTGTCCCTCAATTCCAGTAAAACCAAATATGTCTGTTTTACCAAATTCGCTATTGGAAATGCAGGCCCTGAACTTAGGATTAGTATACACATGTTTCCATGTAACCGTAAAACAAACCACCAAAATTTTAACTGCGCAACACTAACTAGAGTTACCACAGTGAGTGTAAGTGAGTTTGAGTTAAATTGTATATGTGCTTGGGGTGGTGCTGGGAAATTTGTTCTTATAGCTGCCGAACGTGCTCAACCGGTGGTAGTCTAAAGTTCTCGTGTATCTGCCATTCCAGCATGCAATTACGTCAGTGTACGAGGAGGCTAATATACTATCAGTTAGGCAACTGTTCATTCAACTTAATGTACAAATGTACCTACGAGGGCTGCCTTTTAAGTTATGTCGTTTGAAATAAGTATAGACGATCTAGTAGATTATTACTGTTTTTCAAAGAATCCTCCGCGATATTTAATATACTTTTGAACCAGTTTTTAAAACATTTATTCCACTCCGAAGTGAAGGTAGTCAAAATGGTGTTGACCACGAAGACTTTGCTTAATTTTGGGGAACGTAGAAAAATCGGGTGTTCTAAAATTTCGACATTTTGGGTGCCCAAAAACATCTTTGTATCACGGGCGGTGTGCGAACTTGCATTGTCATGGTGGAGTATCATACGATGGCTTGCGTTGTTTGGCTGCTTTTTGGTCGTCGCTAAGCAAATGTGGTATCCAACGAGAGATCAACTTACTTACGCCTTCTGCTACTCCTGTGGAGCGTGCGCGCCTGCTGGCTGTGGGCGAGTGGGAGTCGGGCCTCTGGCTTCACGCACTACCGTCGTCGAACATAGGCACCTTGTTCGACGATACTACTTTCCGCCTCGCTGCTTCCCTTCGTTTAGGCGCTTCTTGTTGCTCTCCTCATCGCTGTCACTGTGGCGAAGCTGTCAACAGCCTCGGGCACCACGGCTTGTCATGCAGCCGTAGTGCGGGTCGCATAGCACGGCACGCAAACATCAACGACATTATCCGACGTGCTCTTGTTGCCGTCGGCGTTCCTGCCGTATTAGAACCCAATGGCCTGGCACGCGACGATGGCAAGCGACCGGACGGTATGTCTTTATTTCCATGGAAGATGGGTAGGCCTTTAGTGTGGGACGCTACTTGTGTCGATACTCTTGCGCCATCCCATCTTCCTAACTCGTCGTGTTGTGCTGGTGCTACAGCTGCGGCTGCTGAGAACCTCAAACGGCGGAAATATAATAACCTAGTCGGCAATTATATGTTTGAGCCGTTTGGGGTTGAAACTCTCGGACCGTGGGGTCCGAGTGCTCATGCGTTATTTAAAGAACTTGCTAAACGTTTGGTTGACACTTCGCGTGACCCAAGGGCTGGATTTTACTTCGGTCAAAGGATAAGCATTGCCATACAACGTGGCAATGCCGCCAGTCTATTGGGTTCACTTCCAGTCGATAGCGATGCGGACGAGTTTTTTGATGCCATTTTGTAGTAGTTTGTAGGAGAATTTTAGTTTATTTTTAGGTTAAGTGTATATATGTATAACTTTTTTCATAATAAGAGAACAAAACACTTACGCCGAGTAAGTAAAAGACAAAAAAGACATGTTTTTTTTTAATAATTGCGGGAGGTTTGCAAACGACACGACTTAAAAGGCAGTCCTGTACTTTGTGTAAATTTTGGTGGCGCTGCTATAATTTCTGTGAGTATAACAGCGTCACCAAAATTTCGACCGCATTACCGTAAATGAGCAAAATATCAAAAATATCTGGCAATTTTGCCCTGCCCAATGATAAACCCTCTACGAAGGTCGGCTTATCGTGCCGACGCACAATTTTTGTTATTTTTTTAACATATCTATCTAACCTTTTTTTTTTTTTTTTTTTTTGTTGCCGGGGTGGAAAATCCTCATGGATGTCCTTCGCCTGGGGCGGGCGAAGGGGTCTGTCAGACTCTTACTGACTAAAAACCACCCCAGTGTTCCTTCCCACACTTGCACCGGGGATCGTGGGAACTAGTGCGACTTCCACGATCTCCGGCTAGTGCCGGCCCGCCTCTGCGGGCCACCTCAGCCTGGCGGGGAGAGTGAGGTGTCCTCCCCCTGCCACGTCAAAAAGGGGGGGCGCACGTGGAACACGACGCGCTGCCGCCTCGGGTCCTGCTGGATAGGGGGATGGCGAACAACCCCGAGTTCGCCGTCCCTCCGGACCGCTTATGGGGGCTGGAAGAGGGCGTTGTCCGCTCTCCGCCGACGCCCGGTTCGCCTGCTGCGGATCGGGAGAGAGGTCACTTCCTCCCTCTCCCTCTCCGCAGCCTCCTTCTGCGAAATGACATCTTCACAGAAGGAGATCACCGCTTCCCACGACTCGGCGCTCCCGACCATTGAACGAGCAACGGCCGGCAGCGACAAGTCGGGTCCTACCTCGGATACGAGGGCACGGCGCTGCTCCTCCCATGCGGTACACTCTTCCAGAGTGTGCTGCGCCGTGTCCTCCCGACAGTCGGTGCAGTGATGGCACCGAGCGTCCGGCTCCCTGTTTATGCGACACAGGTACTTCCCGAAGCAGCCATGCCCCGAGAGCACCTGCGTCGCACGAAACGACAGGGAGCCGTGCTTCCTCCCGAGCCATTCGTCGAGCACTGGTCGGATCGCATCGACGGTAGCGAGGCCGGCGGTAGGGCGCGCAAGCCTGTTCCGCCATTCCGCCACCATGACTTCGCGGAGCTGTGACCGACGCAGTTCGATCTCTCGCTGCATCGGTTCACCACCCCGCGTCCGCACCTCCTCACGCCACCGGTACAGCGAGGCGAGGACCCTCGCCTCCAAGTCCCAGGGCGGAGATCCGGCCAGTGCACAAGCCGCCTCGTTGGAGATCGTACGATATCCCCTGATAACCCTGACGGCCATCGCTCTCTGCGGTCTTCGCAGTATCGCGATGCTGCCGGCCGTCAGATCCGAAGCCCACACTGGGGCCCCGTACAGGGCCATGGATCGTACGATCCCCAAGTACAACCGCCTACAGGCGGTGCTCGGGCCCCCGAGATTGGGTAGCAACGTTGCGAGTGCACCCGCGGCGCCCATCAACCTGGGCGTCAGCCGCCGGAAGTGGGGACCAAAGTCCCACCGGCTGTCGAGCACCAGTCCAAGGTATTTCATGGTGGACTCGACAGCGATTTGGACCCCCCCGACCACGATATGTGATCCCGGCGGCGGCGCCCGTCGGGGTCCATGAAAAACCATGGCCTCCGACTTGTTGAGAGCCACCTCCAGGCACAGGCGACGTATGCGGCTCACCACCTGTGAGACCGCAGCCGTCGCCAGCAACGTTGCCTCCCTGTACGAACTCCCCCGGGCCGTGACCAGCGTGTCGTCCGCGTAACACACTAGGTCCACTCCCGGTTGGAGTTCGCCCCTCAGCACCCAGTCGTAACCGATGTTCCACAGAGGTGGGCCCAAAACCGAGCCCTGTGGAACACCGCACGACATATCACGACGACCCTCGCCGTCGCGTCCCCAGAAGGTGACACATCTTTCCGCCAGATAAGCCCCAACGATGTGGCGGAGGTAACGGGGCACCCTGTGGTACCTCAGTGCCTCCCGAATACAGCTCCAGGGCAGGGTGTTGAATGCGTTGGAGATGTCCAAGGACACCGCCAGCATCACCCCACCCCGGGACACCGCCTCCTCCGCCAGGACTCTTACTCGCATTATGGCATCGATGGTGGAGCGCCCATGCCTAAAGCCGAACTGACTGTCGTCCAGATCCGGCCCTTCTCTGTACAAGTGACCGACGAGGCGGGCAGCAATTATTCGCTCAAAAAGCTTAGCCACCTCGATATCTATCTAACCTAACCTAACCTAACGTTATTATTTTTAGGGACTACTGCCTCCACCAGGGTTGCAACCAAAGGAGCCTCAACCTCAACCAGCTGAAGCTTCACCTGTTTCCACGCCCGTCATACCTGCAGAGCCTTCTACGGAAGCACCGACTACGACTACAGAGCCTGCAAAGCCAGACAGTAGTGCCTCCTCACCATCTTCTCCACCAGCCACGCAGTCCCCAATACCGCTCAATGAATTTGGTCTCCCACCACAAGTCCTGCCCCTAGGCCACATAGATCCCTTGTACAGTTCACTGCCACAGTTCAGTCCATTCACCTACAGATATCCAGGTGTTAGATTCTATGACCCCTATGATCCGTTCAGCTTCAGCCCTTACGCCAGCCTCCCAATATATCGTCCTTTACCAAATGTGCTGGGACAAAGTCTTCCCGTTGTTGCTGAGAAGCAGGTTAATAACGCTCCAGCTCTCGCAGACCAATCTGCACAAACCCCACCCCCTGAACCCAGTGATCTCAATATTCTGAACTACGCGTCCAAGGATCCTGCTATACCTAACGTCCCTCCACCACCCCTCCCGCAAGGTGGCCTCAAAACAGATAAATCAGAATAGTTGTAAAAAATAAATATTAATTTCTACGTTTCATTGATTTTGTATTTATTGTGTGACGGTATGAGTTTTTAATGCCAACGATTAACAAGAGTAATATACACTACAAACTAAAACCCCGACGAAAAAATACACGATTTATTATAGTCGGAACTTTCTACAAATAACGCTAGTAGTCTGGTTACCTGATCGGTTATGAAAAAAGATTGTATGTTGTCACAGTCACTTGCTGACGCTACTGAATGTTATTCGGCTTTTCCGACTTCCAGTTACAGGGAGTTACACACACACACAGCTACAGTTACAGGGAGTTACACACACACAGCTACAGTTACAGGAAGTTCCAGTTATGCACTCATTTCCCCTGGTGCCGAACTTTCTATTGTACCTGCAAACTTTTGCAGCCTTGTCCACATTTATTTTAAGCCTGCTGTGATCTGGAACTGCGGTGTGACCGGTATTGCATGGACATAAAAGTGTTCAGCTTTCAGCTCAACTCCTCTATTCGTTGATTAATTTGACCAGATGCAGGCATCTGGGGCATAACTGAACTAATTGCTAACATGTTTGAAAGATCTGGATGAGTCTCAATTAATTTGACAGCAATATTCGCTTCCCTTTCAAGACCGAAATCGCTTTGGGTTGCTAGAATACCTTGCACGTGCAAGATTTTGTCGACAGGAAGAGTATTACCGGCGAGCTACGGTAGGTGTCGGAGGAACTGAGACGGTTTTCTATGAACCGGTTCTTCGTGTCTAAGTGGTTTATAATAACTAATTTACAATAACGTTGAGCCCAAAACTTGCGGTTTAAATACGACTATTTTCTGTGTATAAGTAATCGAAGTATTAAGATTTTTCACTGACTTGATAAAACGGAGTAGGTTCAAAAAAATTTTTTTTATGCCTAATTGCCCACTAATTAGGGTGATTCTTTTTTGTTTGAACAGTATTTTCCGGACCGGTCCCATTGTAAATTTAGTGAGGATCTGATGAAGAGATAGGTAACGGAACTCTAAAAAATTATAGCAAATCTTCCGGGATTGCTGAAATGGCATGTTTATTTATTGTTTTTGAAACAACATGACGCCCGTAAGCTGTGAAGGATTACCTACAAGTCAACCATGTTTTTGGACAAAACTTTATTGTTTATGAACAGGGCTTGATGATTTTTTTTTGCGTTGAGTTTAGTTAAATATATGGAAATAGCATTGTTGTGTTGTGTTGAAAGACGAAGAAATAACCATAAACACCGAATTCGAAATTGTTGTTATTGTATATCTTTTTAGCGTTCGTATAAAAAATATGAATACCTTCGAAAATAGAGAGTTTACGATGCTTCAGTTAGTTGAATTATTTTGAACGCTGTATTTTCTTACTTCATTATAAACTTGAAAAATCTATCTATTGATCATTGAGGCAGTTTACTCGAAATAAATGTATGGCACTTGACTGAAGATTGGTTCATATTAAAGTCAGTTACTTGTTTCGTCAATTACCATTAGCCCTCTAAAATGCTATAACAGTGCCCACTAAAGGGCATGTGTTGGCAAACAATTCAATAATTGCCGACAGGGTAGTGGGTACTTTGATGGTAGGACCTACTCGTACATTTTAGACATATACCTAACCAGTTGTAGATTTACGTGAGGTATGTAATATGAGTTCTGGTAGATCAAATCAGGGGAGATGCTTTATTAACATGGTGACCGCTCTTCCCTGATCGGTACATCCCAAACACAGGCAGATAAAGTCAGAGTAGTCCATTTGACAGCATAAGTAAAGAATATTTTACTTCGGACTAGTCTGTGGGGTGTTTGTAAAGTTGACTTGTTTGTAAACAACTACAGATTACAAATCGTTTTATTTTTTCCTGAACTTTAACTGCTGAGGGAGGACTCAAACCGATTCAAAAGAAGGTCACTACTACAATCAAATTCTGAAAAAGTATGAATCTAAGTTTTCTCAAGTCACTCTATTTGGGAATGTATTTGGGAATGGTCGACGATACCCCATTAGCAAGGAGGCCACCTTGCTTCTAAGGTCCCAAACAAAGAAAAAACTAGACTCGCATGAAACAAACGCTCGACCAGCCCCAAATATAAATCCTGGTATACCATGCTTGTGTAGATCAGTATAAAAAAACTATGTGATACGTTAAAAACTATTATTACTCACATGACGTATGGTACATAATAATAATGTCTATATCAGGCAAAAAAAAATTAATAAACACAACTGTCGCAACATGGACCTTGACAACAAAATTAGTAAGTACTTAGATAAAACGGTACTTACATATTACGATAAAAATCAAAATAGAAATCAAGTTTTATGGAAACTACTTAATATTAGGCATAGCGTACTGTCTACACTAGATAAAAAAACGAAGTTGATATGGTATTGACATAGCTAAAAGCCATGCTCAATGGTTCTTCAACCAGATAAGGGATTTCACCTGTTGTTACCCAATGGAATCCACACAAATAAAGCCGAGTGCTGATCGCTGCGTGGCGTAAAATCAATGAATTCATAAAGATAGATACCATATCGATGTGTGCATGCCAGGCGTAATGACACTGACGTTAATATATCCCGATTACAGCTGGATATACAGGATGCGGATTAAACGTTATTCCAATTTTTCAACTTCTGATCTATAATCATGATATTCTAGTAATATTGCTTAACACCTTGTATGAAACTTGACTTACTACTTTTACAAAAATACAGTGAATTTTATTGGCCTTAATAATGTACTTTACAAAGTAATTTTCTCTACTTTCAAACGTTAATATCCGACACGACACGGTAGCAAAAAAAAACAGAGCCCCCTGCTTTATACATGTATAGTCATATAATAAAAGCGAGTTAATTTCGATTAGCCAAATATGCAAAAGATATTATAGTGCACAAATGGGTTCTCTATTGTGTCACCTAACTTTTTTATCCATAACTAGCTGTTGCCCGCGACTTCGTCCCCGTGGAATCCCCGATTTTAAAACATTCTTTATCGCTGCTCCGCTCCTATTGGCTTAAGCGTGATGATATATAGCCTAAAGCCTTCCTCGATAAATGGTCTATTCAACCCAAAAATAATTTTTCAATTCGAACCAGTAGTTCCTGAGATTAGCGCGTTCAAACAAACAAACAAACAAACAAACGAACAAACAAACTCTTCAGCTTTATAATATTAGTATAGATTTAAAGAGCCATAACTTTTTTGTCCTAATAATCATTGCCATAAAATTGAAATCCCTAAATATAATAGGTCCTAAATCCGTTTGTATAAATATTACAATCAATAATATACAAAATATATAAAACCGTTTTCAATAAAAGTTATAAGCAGGTAAATGTTTATTTATAATAATAATATTCTTAGATCGTATAACAAAGCAATTGCTATGAGCTTCTCTCATTTGTTATAGTTAAAAATATCTGAATATACAATATATTTTTTTATTATACGTAAATATATATTTTATACATGTACTCAATAAAGCAGTTGATTGTGAACGTGTGGTTTTTGTTAGCAAGCAAGCATGCAGCATGCAAGCAAGTATGCAGCATGCAAGAAAGCATGCAGCATGCAAGCAAGTATGCAGCATGCAAGAAAGCATGCAGCATGCAAGCAAGTATGCAGCATGCAAGCAAACATGCAGCATGCAAGAAAGCATGCAGCATGCAAGCAAGTATGCAGCATGCAAGCAAGCACGCAGCATGCAAGCAAGCACGTAGCAAGCACGCAGCAAGCAAGCAAGCATGCAATATGCAGCAGGCATGGTTTCTGTCACGGCTCCGACGCGTGGCAGGCAAACCGAAGCTGCAGTAACAACGCTATTTTAAATTACACTCTAGGGGTAGGGCAGACAAGACTGCGTGGAGTCGGATTTTCAGCAATTCGTTTCTGTCACTAAATCCTATTTTTTAGCAAAATCATGTTTTAGGACTAAAATATTTATTATAAATGAATATTCAGAATAATGTAATCACTTCCATTGGAGTGGTTTTGGAAAATATGATATGACCACTGCAGAGCGTGATCTTAACAAAATAGGACTTTTGTGGTAGAATAGAATAGAATGGAATAGAATTTTATTTGCAAATATGGGTAAACAACAGTTTTTACATAAATCAAAGTTCAGTCATATTTTACCATTTGGCATGCAAACATTACAATTAATTATTATTAATATTTACATGTACCTATATAATATCTATATTATACATATATATAAGGTATGTAATGACTATATAATTTCCTCACTAAAAGTGGTAGCTTTTGGCGGGAGACCACGATCTACCACTGTTATTAGATAGTTTTAGGAGCATTGATGATCTTGATTACTGCCATTTTCATTATTATGTCCAATAGTTCGATGATAACTTAAGTAGAGATGCAATCTCACGTTCGGATTTGCATTCGTTATGGAGAATACTAACGGCAACGGATTTTTTAAAATAAAAGTTTAGACAACTGAATTAATCAGATAATAAGAAAATTGAGGTTTTCAAAAAATGCTTGTTTGTTGCCCTTTTCCTTGGCTAAGATGCAAAAGAACTAGCTTCTAGACTTTCTTTCTAAATGATAGAATATGCAGATGTGTAGATTATTATAATTATAACTCCTATATTACAAAATAAATAGCCATAACGTAATCTTTTAATATTAGTGGTCTCAAACTCTAGCCCTACAGTGTGATTAGACTGCTAAAACCATATTCCTTTTCTGAAGTGTGGAAAAAAGATTAAGGCTGGTGTAGGCTTTCGCCACACTCTAATAAAAAGACGCTTTGCCAAAAAAGAAATAGAAATAGACCGATCGTCGATCACAACTAATAGCTGGAATAACAGCCGAATTCCAAAATACCGTTTTTCAAACACCATGTTTATTTATGCCTGTAACGTAATCTGCGCAATAACAGTAAGGTAAAAATGTTTCAAATCGCGGCTGGATCCCGGTAAAAGTACCCGAGATTTTGCTACTTATAGCAAATGAGATTATGTTTTGTGGTTTTCATTTGCATTATGAAATTACTTGTGTTGCGAATACTATTCGTATTGATTGTTTTTCTTCATTCTACACTGCAGGTAAAAGTGATTTATTATATTTATTTATTATAAATTTAAGGGCTTCTAATAAAACACTACCTACACAAAAGTGGACTTAGGACGTTTTCTACCAGTCGCCCTTAACTTTGTGCAGAGACAGATCATGGCAAGTGTAACAGAAAACAATATAAAAGAAATACTAATAAATAGTATTTCTTTTTTCAATGATATTGTGAAAAATTTAATCCAACATTTTCACCATTTCTCAGTTACATCATTTTCAGTTTTATGAAGAAATATTTAGTTTCAACATAATTTTTAATTCACAGATTTGTCCCGAAGAAATTTCTAATGCAGGAATAAGAGTAACATGGCACCAAACTCCAACAGCAAACAATATAGAATCAGACCCGCTCTGTTATCGTAATGAAACCCTAGTGACGAGGAACTGTTCTTACTCCGGCTGGGCACCTCCTCTGGACGACATTGGCCCTTGTTCAAAAGTTGTTAAGTATTTTGATATAAATTCATGCCCACCTGGATATCACAAAATTTCAGAAAACAACAACGATTACTGTTACCAAATAAGTCAACCGACAGTTTGGAATTTTCCTTGTTTTGCGAGCGGTGGAGCCTCAGTTATTACGGATTTATCTTCTACAGAAGTGGAATACTTACTCTATTCTCTCAAGGCCACAAACATCTCCCGATATTTTTGGCTGCCTGCCGCAAGACAAAAACTTTTCCATCCCATAGTGTGGTCTATTCCAGGGCCTAACTGGGGCCGCCGTGTTTCAGCGAGCGACTCTTTGATCATGTACACATCTTTCTCGAAAAATTGTTTATTGTTAGATATAGAACGAGGAATGCTTTTAACAGAAATATGTTCCAAGAGCTACCCAAGTTTATGTTTTTACATAAATGACCTTTACTATCCAAGTAAATGCCCCAATGGATACCACTCATTTAGGTTTAAACTTGATAATGGTATTTGTTTTGGCATCGAAAAATCGGACCGAGGAATGTCATTTAATGAATTCGTTCAAGAAAAATGCCGATCACCTATGCATAATAGTGAATATGATTTAACAAGATTTATTTTTAAGAAAATATCGGAAATAAATCAGCTGCCAAATGACATGTGGTGCTGGTTCAAAGCACCTCAAGAGGCTCATGAAACTAATGAAAATATCGAGTATTTACATTCTAATAATTCCTTTGAAATTGAGAGACTTTCCTCTTTTGAAGGCATCATTAACAACGCTGGTGCTATAGGGTTAATCAACGCTAGCGCGTTACTACCTTGTATGGCCTGTGAGATGGAAGTTGTTTATGGGAACACAGAGTTTATGTTTGAATACAATGAAATACAGAACAAAATATATCTGACAGTTTATTATCCTTCTGGTCTATGGAAATACGATAATAACGACAAAGGAATCCAATGTTTTTCTGATGCAAAAGGATTTTTCAGAGTGGTGGATATTAGTGATATCCCATTCATTGAAGTTAACTCTTCTCGTCAAGAGGATATTGAATTAAGTCAGGTTGAAAAAATTGTGTATATTGTAGATCTGGTTACCGACAGTTCCGCTCAATATTGGTGCGAAGCCCATACAGTTAACTTTTCATTTATTACTACGGAAAAAATCATAGCCAATCCGAAAGGCAACAAAGTTCATGTATTTGCACTCGTTATCAAACATTATATTTTGCCTGATGAGGTTGAAGATATAGCCGATCTCACTGATTTAACAATTAACATAACAAAAATATTTTCAGCTAAAAAGGTATTGCTCATGGATATTTTTGATTATTCTTTGGATCATATGATGATTTTATTTCATTTGCACATTGATATTGAAGATGTTCATGAAGACGAAGCTCTAAATATACAAGACAAATTTGCTGCACTAAAACTTACAGCAAACCTAGAATTGCCGAAATACAATTACACATTTGTCAATATATCCAGTTCAGTATATTGTTTGCCAACAAATTCTACCGATTTTATTACACTCGATTGGGAGATGACTCTTATTGGGCATATTTCAGCACCAAAACAATTTTGCCTTCAAGCTAATGGTTTACCGGTGAAGAGACACTGTCAAGGATCCTATGTGCTGGGTGGATTCTGGGGAGAAGTTGAAGGCACTTGTGATAATACTTATGAACCATCTCAAACTACTACTTTTCTGTATAATTTTGTAAAACGACAAATGCCTAACAATTATATTTCCAGTTTCCTTACTGATGGTCTTAATTTCGTGCTCGGTGATACAGATATCATAATTCCTGCAGATATTTATTATTTGTCAATGTCCCTGCAACATATTTTAGATCTTTATCAGGAAAACGCTACATCGGTAGAAACTGGTGATATAGATAATATTGCCTGGGTCATGGATAGAATGATGGTTCTTGATTATAATTATTTACATTTAGCTCAAACACTTAATTCAACCAATGTCATATTAGATTCGGTTAGTGATATTATAGATCTGATAGCACAAAGTAGTTTAAATGAGTCTTCTCAGTTAAATAATATATCCTATCAATTTGCATTAAAACCACAATTTGTTGTTCAAATAACTTATCCAGAATATAATAACATCACAGGTATAGCTATAATAAGGAATTCAGACTCAGTCGATTTTTCAGATATGTTAGTTCAACCTTTGTATAGAAATACCAGTCTAGATGAAGTCCTTTCTATAGAAAACTTAGAGATTGCTACCTGGTTACCAGAACAAGTTTTAAATACAATAAAAATAATGAATAACGGTACTGAAGAAAACGCAACACGAAGTGATTTTTTTCACATTATTATAACCATTTTTTACAACGACGCAATTTTCCAAGAGTTGGCTACTGATAAACACGTGATCAATAGTCGTATTGTAGGTGTATCAATTCCCGAGTACATGTCAAATCTGGAATATCCTGTGCCACTTGTCTTCAAGCAAATTAATTATACTGGTACCTCTGATTGTGGTTATTGGGATTTTCAACCTAAACAAGCCAATAACATTCTAGGTTCGTGGAAAAAGCAAGGATGTTTTATAGTAAAAACTATAAACGATAGAACTGTATGTGAATGTTATCATCTCACTCATTTTGGTCAGTTGCTTTCCATACCAAATAATGAAAATAATTCTGTTTCTCTTAGTCGAAAGCACACCACAGCTTTAAACATAATAACTTTAGTTGGGAGTTTCTTGTCGCTATCGGGAATTATTGGTATTTGGATAACAGCTCTAGTATTTGGTAACTGGAGAAAAAAAGCTGGAACAAAAGTGCTCCTGCAGTTATCAACTGCTATTGCATTACCATTAGTGTTTATTCTAATTTTTAATTTAGATTATTCTATATTTATGAAAGTAAATGGAATCTATGTTGTTGCAGAACACAAAACAGTTGAATGTATTATTTTAGGGTCAATGCTGCACTTCTCAATATTGGCCAGTTTCATGTGGATGCTGATAACTGCTATTCTACAATTTGTAAGATACGTGAGGGTTTTAGGAGTAAGCAGACCATCCAGATTTATGTGCAAATTTACATTGATCGGTTGGGGGATTCCCTCTTTGCCAGTTATTCTTACGTTAGCTCTTGATGCTGAGAATTATATTCCAAGACCTTCAACGGTCAGAACTATTTGCTACCCTACTGGCTATTATTGTATTGCAAGTGTTGTGTTCCCCATATGTATAATATTGTGCGTAAATGTAACTTTATTCATTTTAGTACTATACGCTATTTCTCGAGGATCGGATCAGAAAATGAAATCGACAGATATGGATTTGGTCGGTGCACAACTTAGAGTTTCAATATTCTTGTTTTTTCTGTTAGGTCTAACATGGCTATTCGGAATATTTTCTTTTTCAAATCATTTGCTTTGGTCTTATCTATTTTGTCTAACATCAACGCTACAAGGATTTGTGTTATTTATATATTTTGTAGTATGTGATCCAAATACAAGAAGTCTATGGATAACATTAATGAAACCGCAATTTGTATCAAACTCTTCCAGAAATAGTATTACAAGTATAACTACTGGATAATTTTAAAGGACGAACGCTTATTTTAAAGGGGACGCACGCTTATTTTGACTTGGTTTATACGTATTTTTTAAGACGAAAAACAAATATTTACACATTAGATGATAAGTTATTCTGTAATTACTAAATAAATTATTTCACTTAAGTTGTTGTTTGTTTCTTTTCCACAAATGTTGTTGAAATTTTTGCTTAAACAATGTTTATAAACAAAGCAAACTGTGGTATCTACGAAGAATTTGGTTTGTCGCAAATAGTAAGCAAAATGGTCATGACCGGAACTAACAATGATTCTTTGAAGACACTATTGCGTTAGTAGTATTGCATGTTAGATAAGGAAAGGTTCTTTGAACATTTTAACAATGAGTAGTCTTATTCATTGTGTAACGTTCCAGCTGCTAATCATCGGTAAGTTCCTACCTAAATGCAAGTTTTATGTATATGCTTTCAAAGTCAAAGTTAGTTCATTTATTTCAAATAGACCATTAAAATCATAGAAATATAAAATAGATTTTGTATACATATCTATGATTTAAAATACACTTTTGAACATCAAAACACTTTGAAAATAAAATATTGTGTTACGGAGATGAACGGTCAAGAAACTCAATATTTAAGTTCTCTTTTCAAATATAAGTTTTACAATATTTCGTATACATTAATCAATAATATAGTTTCCAACATAGATCGATTCAATCGTCTGTCGCTAGCAATAACAATATTCTGCCTCAATATTGAAGAAGTTATACATTGTTCAACAATTAAAAAGGTTTCTTAAGTTTTTTATTCTTAAAATTCTCTTTAAGTGGTCACTGTACACGGATGGAAGGCAGTTCCGGCAAATCAAGCCATGTATTCCCTGCGTTCTGCGCACTATGGTCCAACGGAAGGACTGAACGAAGAAGAACTCCTTCCAAGAAGTAGGTACCTGCACACACACACACGTTTACACAAGTACGGAATAGGGATAAAGTCGTATTCTTGTATAAAATTGTTAAGATCGTACCTACGTCTTTTTTGCTTTCGATGATCTAAAAATATGACAAATAATGCATAATATTTTACCGAAATATATTTCGCCGATTTACAAAATAACTTTTTTCATTTGCCAAATGATATATTTGACATATTTTCACCACACCGAAACAACATTTTACGGAATATTATTTTACTTAAAACATATAGCCGGTTATTTGGTAGTCAATATTAAATTAAATAGAGTCATGAAAAGTCAATATATTGTCTACAAAATTTAGTGACAGAAACGAAACTCTGCAAAGCCGACTTCACCCAGTCTTGCCTGCGCTACACGTAGAATGTAATTTAAGTCCGCGTAGGAGCGGATGGGTGGGGCGGCCCGCGAGCTTAAAGGTGGTTTGAAGGGCCCGCCACCGCGGTTGAGACTGGCCGGCAATGCCGACCCGAGCACCGCTTGCAGGCGGTTGTATGTAGGGATCGTGCGATCAATGGCCCTATACGGGGCCCCGATCTGGGCGGCTGACCTGATGGCCAGTACCATTACTGTTGCGGAGGCTGCAGAGGGTAATGGCCGTCAGAGTCATCAGGGGTTATCGCACGATCTCCTACGAGGCGGCTTGCGCACTGGCCGGATCTCCGCCATAGGACCTGGAGGCAAAAGTTCTCGCGTCACTGTATCGGTGGCGTGAGGACGCGCGGGCGCGCGGCGAGTGACTGATGCAGTGACACATCGAGCTGCGTCGGTCGCAGCTGCGTCGGTCGCAGCTGCGTCGGTCGCAGCTGCGCGAGGTCCTGGTGGCGGAATGGCGGGACAGGCTATCACGCCCTTCCGCCGGCCTAGTTGGCTCGAGAGAAGGCTCCCTGTCGTATCGCACGACACAGGTCCTCTCGGAGCATGGCTGCTTAGGGAGGTTCCTGGTTCGCATAGGAAGGGACTGTCGGGAGGACACGGCGCGGCATACGCTGGCAGAGTGTGCCGCTTGGGAGGAGCCGCGCCGTGTCCTCATCTCTGTGGTAGGCAGTGACCTCTCGCTACCGGCCGTAGTCCAATCTATGGTCGGTGGCGAGGAGTCCTGGGACGCGGTGGTCTCCTTCTGCGAAACAGTTATCTCGCAAAAGGAGGCTGCGGAAAGGGAAAGGGAGATCTCGACCTCTCTCCCCGCCCGCAGCAGGCGCACCGGGCGTCGGAGGATGGCGTACGCTGCCCTCTTCCGGCCCCCCTAACTGGGTCCAGGGGCGGCGGACTTGTTGACGTCTGCCGCCCCCCACTCATCCGGACCCGAGGTGGCGGCGCGTGGTGTTCCCGTGCGCCCTTCTCTGACGTCGCGGAGGGAGTCAAACACCTCACTCTCTCCGTAGACACGAGGTGGCCCGCAGAGGCGGGCTGGCACCAGCCGGGGATTACGGATGTCGCATACGTTCCCGCGATCCCCGGCGTAGGTGAGAGACAGAACACCGGGGTGGTTTTAGTCAGTTAGAGTCTGACAGACCCCTCCCGCCCCAGGGTGGAGGAGATCCATGAGGATTTCTTCCGTAAAAAAATAAATAAAAGTGGCCGGCAAAGCCAGCCGAAGCTGCGGTGGTCGACATTGCGGTGGCCGCCCAAACCCGGCAGTGCTGGAGCCGTGACAGAAACAATGCTTGCTGCGGGTTGCATGCCTGTTTGCATGCTGCATGCTTCTTACTGGGACCACTTAAGACCACTTTTGTTCATAAGCAGCTGTTTTATTGAGTGCCATTACATAAATAATTAATGAAACAAAATAGTAGGTTAAACTTATCTGAAATTACATAGTTCCTGATGCCTGTTGTTAGAAAAGTGGCAGACGTGACTTCCATAAAGTAAAACAAAAACGAAACTTGGTCGAATATGTTTCGAACTTATAATAGGTAGTTTACCTTTTTTTTTCAGATTTCGTCCACAGTATCTACAAGTTTGGTTGGTGTACACCGGATGCGATACAAAGAGCATATCTCCGAAAAACTGCTAACATAACTCTGTCAGATTGGCAATCGACACAAGCTACTTATCTTTACGTGAGTTTCAAGGCCCAAAGGGTTTAATGTATCTCTAAATACATCAAGCGCTTCGGACAAGTGATATTCTGTCAGCGACAATCGCCATCACTAATAGAATTAAACTTGGTCTAAAGCCTCAAATAGCCTACCTAATCTACGTTTACGTTTCTTTTTAGTTACTAGAAGATGGAGACACTATAAACCATAGGTTGGCTTGCATTGTGATGACGACCTATGTGCCCAGGAGACACTTGTTCCGCAACAGTCGTCTACCTATTTACTACTGCCAAGGAGACTTGTTCATTGTTATGAAGCTTACTTATCAACGACTAGACTTGCATGAATTTTATCTCTACCACAAACTTAACCTTCCTGCTAATTTCTTTTTTCAGTTCTATCATCCGATTCCTTTATAGTTTAATTGCCAAAGTAAGGATGATGTTATTAATTAAAATAACAGAAAATAAGTGTTTTGGGTTTCGTAAACAAAGTGACAAAATTAAAAAATGTATGAAAATCATTTAGATTGACCGTGGAAAGTTAACAAGTTTATTTTATTCCACGGACCGTCGAATAAGTCATAATTATTATGTGTAGGTACATGTTTTTTTTTTTCACAGAAATGTATTTTGGAATAAAATAAATCGCTTTTCACAATATTTGCTGTTTTATTTAAATTGATTTACAACTTGTACCTTCTCTAATACTAATAGTCATCTACAAAAAAAGAAGAATAATAATAACTTAGAAAAATCTTAAGTTCGAAATATTCGAAAATATTCAATGAAATGGAATAAAATAGTCGAAATATTGTGTTTCATTAGAACAGTATGAGCAACAGACAACGCACAGCCCAAACGACCGGTCGTAGAAAGCTGAAAATTTGGCGGGTTCCTTGGGAAGTGTAGGGGAGGATTACCCAAAATTCCTAGAACAGGGAATGATAGGATATGCCTCTGTGTAGTCGCGGGAAAAAGCTTGTAAATTATTAAAAGTGTCTAATATTTCTTGTCTAAAGGTTTACCTGATGGGGTTGGGGTCGAAATACATCTCGCTATGGTTTCGTTGCCGCGCAAACCATAATATATAGTTTTGGATTTTTTCTTGTAAGCGCAATTGCCCGGTGAAGAAGTAACCAGCCTTAGTGTGTTGAACTGCGAGTGGCATAATAATCAGCCTTTTAACGTTCCCACTGCTGTGACAAAGGCCCCCTCTCTAGGAGAGGGAATGGGCCGTAATCCACCACGCGGGCCCAGTGCGGTTAGGTTACTGGTGGAAACTGCGAGTGGTCCATTAAAAAAAAATCTTGTAAGCTCTGTTCCTTGTGAATAAAAATTGTCCTAATTGGAACAGTTTTGCGTTTCATTAGGTATTCTCGCCTTGAAAGCACCTTGAAATCCTGTTCATGGTCCTTCGAACAGGATTGGCTTGGCGTGAAGGTATTTTTTTGGTAGTCATCGGTGGTGGTGGTGATTATCGCACTGCAACGTTAGTACTGGACAGTGGATTGCTGTCCAGAGCATCCCTACAGCGAGGTGTCAGAGGTGACGTCATCGACGCAGAAGATCCACCTGGGTGCCAGAAGAGTGGCGTTGCGTGGAAAAGCAAGGCAGAGGAGTTTGTGAAGCGGCCACCAGAGGGCGCCACAGAAGCGGCGTGACTGCATGAGACGTCGAGTGTCAGTGTCAGTGAGTGTATAGTATAGACATCGTGAGTACATTTTTACATCTTATTAATAAGAAGAAATTCAATATCACTTACCATACGGACTTATCTTTTTTAGTGAACGTTAAAATTCCGCGTTGGCTTAACACTAAATCCAGCAATGTAAAGACGGAGCTACACGGTTTTTCAGATTCCTCAAAAATGGCCTACGCTGCAGTGGTATATATAGAGATATCGATGCAGAGGGTAACATACAAAGTTGCGTTGGTTGCCTCGAAAACCAAGATGTCTCCCACCAAACAGGTTTCAATACCTAGGTTAGAACTATGCGGAGCCGTTCTATTAGCTAACTTGATGATGGACGTTGCTAAAACTCTGGATGTAAATGTACTAGATGTGCATGCTTGGACGGATTCCGAAGTTGTTCTCGCATGGCTTAATAGTCATCCAAGCCGTTGGAAAACGTTTGTGGCCAATCGCTCTTCAGAAATCTTAAACACATTGAATACACAATATTGGTCACACGTTCCATCCAAACATTGTGCAAATCCAGCAGACTGTGCCTCTCGCGGCGTGGCTCCAGAGGAACTCAGCAATACTGCGATATGGTTCAATGGACCAGAGTTCATAAGGCATCGCTTTCAAGGATGATCAGGGTAGTAGCCAACTGTCGGAAGTTTTTGCACTTAAGAATTGATGGTGCTAACAAAAAAAAGAAATCAACAGTTGTCTACGAAAGAACTCGAGGAGGCGATGGAAGTATGTATTAGAAAGGGTCAAGAAGCAGAGTTACAAGAAGAAATACAAGAACTTAAGAAAATGGGAACTCTAGGTAAAAAGGGAAGAAAGTAGAAATCGTTAAACTTATTTTTCAATAAAAAAAAACTTTTTACAAAGAAATACAACCGACTTCTAAACAGAAAAAGTACAAAATAACTTTAATTTCGGAACTCGGTGGTTTTGGTTGCTTTTTTGTTTTTTGAACACACTGACTTCCGAAACGAAAGTTATTTTGTGCTTTTTTTTTTCACTTTTTAGTGATTCACTTCCAGCTAAACATACCCATCACAGCGTACGTGGTATAAATTGGCGTAAACAAAAACAAACATGTGATTTCAGCTATCCCTACATATTTGCTATAATTTATTGAAATTAACAAAAACGCTCATAAAACCAAATCTACTCGACGAAACTGAACTAGATTCTTATGGGACCAAATGGCAACTATTCTTCATCGAATAAAAAAACAACCACGTAAATCGGATTAGAAATCTCGGTGTAATCTATCTCAGAAGTCTCAGAAAATGGCAACTTACCCAAAGAATGTTACAGGACTATTTGGCGGCGGTGGTCACAAGATTACATAAATAATTTTTTACAACGTCGTAAGTGGGCTCACCAAAACCCAGAACCAGCCGTAGGTGGCATAGTTCTGATGAAAGAGGACCTCCTGGTAAGTGGTTGCTGGGGAAGATTGAGTTAAAACATCCTGGCCCCGACGGAATCATTCGAGTCGTTACTGTTAAAACTAAAAAATAAAAAACTTTTTACAAAAAAATACAACCGACTTATCCACAAAAAATCAAAAAAGTACAAAATAACTTTAATTTCGGAACTCGGTGTTTGTGGTTCCTTTTTCATTTTTTGAACACCGACTTCCGAAATTAAAGTTATTTTGTACATTTTTGATTTTTTGTGGATAAGTCGGTTGTATTTTTTTGTAAAAAGTTTTTTATTTTTCACTTTTTAGTGGTACCTAAACCCCCTCCCCTCCCCACCTAAAGGAACCAATTACATTAGTGTAAAAAAAACGCACAGCTCCAATGCAGAGTAAGCTAAAAGGTCGTCAATGTAGACAATGTAGATATTTTTTTAGATTTTTGTTGATTTTTCAAAAAGCGCTTGTTCGATTTCGATAAAATGTTCATGGGACCATTTGGGAAGTAAACCCTTTCCAACAAAAAAAGAATTTTTCAAATCGGTTGGCAAGCGACGGAGTTATGCGCGAACAAACAATTAAAAAAAAAATACAAACATCCGAATTGAGAACCTCCTCCTTTTTTAGAAGTCGGTTAAAAATCCCTGATAAAGAGACCTATTACGAAATTGGCTATTCTTCCTGTAGCTACTTTAACTTAGTTTTTGTAAGCTATAATTTAAGAATATGTATTGTTCCTAATACATATGATGCATCTTCGTGATTTGTCAGAAATGTGAAAAAAATAGTCTTTTTTAATATGTTATTATTATATTAAAGATTTGTACCTGTGTGCCCCATATTGCTAGACATGTAGCACTGTGGGCAGCTTAAATTAAGAGAACGACATTCTGCAATACGTCCTTGGTGGGCGGTATTATGTCTAATATTTCATATGTGTAAAAGATTACCTGATGCTTCCCTAGATGACGTTAGGATCGAAATACATCTCGCTATGGTTTCGTTACCGCGCAAACCATATATATCTTTGGATTTTTTTGTAAGCCTAAGCGCTGTTCAGTTGTTGTTGAAACAGTTTTGCGTTTCGTTGGGTATTCTCGCGGTCTCGCCTACGTACCTTGAAATCCTGTTCAAAAACCTTAATGTATGGTGCACTTTGATTTTAAACAGACTCGTCAATGATCCTTTCTCATGATGTTGCCTTTCATTAATTCCTGGTATCAATTGTTTTATTAAATAAATAATTGTATAATGTCATGCAACAACCATTAATCATTAAATAAAAAAGTAAGCCAACTGGTTATCCGAACGAGCCTAAATTTCTAGATGGCGATTTATAACACAACTGTTTATTTTTCTCAGAAAAAAGAAATGTTATCACATTCCAATTGGGTAAACAGACGAATTAATGCAACAACAAACACAACACTCGCTTAAAAATTTCATTAGTTTGAGATAGTACGGACAGTATGACGTACGGTTGGAAGACTGTGGCAGTTTGTACATTATGTTAGTATCCCTAATCACCATTTATGTTTCATGATTAAGCTCACCAAGGCTTTCGTAAACCAGCAGTACCTAAATAAAAATCACATAAAAACAATTTTTATGCGCGAAACCCATAAAAATTATTACCCCGTCTTTGCTGCCGCGCAGTTGGTTAAAAAGTGTAGAATGTTTATTTTATTAACTTATTTCATAAAGTGGAGGTTTCTTCTTAAAATAACATGAAGAAATTGTTCATCCTATAGTTTTTATATGTCACCAGTATGTGTTCGTTCGACGTTGTGCATTATCCGCGACTTCTCAATCTGCCACGATGACTTCGAAAACGAACCAGCCGATGGAGTATTGAAGGAACATACATTCACCTGGCTTGGCTTTGTGCAGTACATACACGGTAAGTTTTTTTCAATAGATATTTTAGGGCTGCTGCCTACAGGAACTAGATTTAGGGACGTGGACCATATGCCACTTAATGTAACTCAAAACTGTTACCTTAAAAATAATTGACATTGATTCTCCTGTGCTGCCGCTCTTCGAAGAGAATATGCACAGCATAGATTATGCTACGAGTATCTAGCGTTGAAAATTCAAACCTTTTACCTCAAAATTACATGAAGTTGTTCCTACACGCTCCCTATAATAATAGGCCTTTACTTAGGTAATTACAGATTTTATAACGCGCATTTTACAGATTTCATTTTTTCTTTGGTGATTGGCACGCAATGCCAAATACAAATAAACTAATTTATTCGAAAGCCGTGTTATTTTAGTTTCAAATTCAGTCATTTGTTTTAAATAGTGTTTTGTTTTTTCTGAAATGGTGATATTTTTTGCACCATGGATAAACTAAAAATTGGGAGAATATGAGTTCTTACGTGGAAATACCACTAGGCATACAACACCAAAACAAACGTCGTGAACAGTTCTAACATTGCTTGCATAATCATGGTCTAATAGTGGTTCAATGTTGAGTTAAAGAACGAGCCTCGCGGTCGCCCAAGACTGTTGCCACCATAGATTTTCTATGGTTGTCACCGTTGTTACGTATTGAAGGCGATAGTGGAAGCGGATCCAACTCAATCTACGAATGAGCTTGCTGCGGGCATTGGAGTTAGTGTCAAAACAACATTGAATCGCACTTGCGTCAAATCGGAAAGATAAAAAAGCTAGATGAGTGGGTGCCATACGATAATTTAGGCCAGTAGTGTAGTAGTAGCTAAAATAAAACATTACCAAAATTGTTATGTTTTAAAATTTCCATACAAATCTCCAATTTCATACGTAGGTAAAGCGAAAGCGCAGACCGTTGAAAAAAATTGTCGCAATTAGATGGCTAATTCTTCAACTTGTCAAGTTTTTTTTATTTTAGATCATTAACTGTTTATTTTGTATGTAGATAACTATGAAAATTGAAGTTTTTTTGACAGATTACACTGAGATGTGAATTCGAACGTTGTTTATAAAAAAGAATTAGCACCCTGATATATTTACCTACATAATACGAATAAAGAATTCTTTTTTGTATTATATTAGGAAAAACAGGTCATGCAGCGTTTTTGACAGGGTTTCAAAGTCGGGAAGAAGAATTTGCAAGACAATATGGAACAATATATAAGAGTGTTTAATTAAAATAATTTCATTTATCACATTGCGATAGGAAATGTTTTACATACTAATTGAAAAAAAAAATCTGATAACAGTGACGACTGGGCTGCCTCACCACAGTAAGGCACCCCGCGTGATCCTCGTTCACAAGCAGTTCGTCCTCGGTACAGCTACTGATATGATGCATCTTCCGAAGAACTACAAACTGTATGTCGATTACACTTAAACCTAAAATTACTTTGCCAAGCTTACTGCTATATAAAATCAAATTGTGATTAAACTAAATCACAATTTGATTGTAGATAGAGTAATTTACCTGTGGCCGTATTACGAAGTGCCAATGCCATCATGATTCGTGTGAGGGAAAGAGATAGTGCTATTCGTCTTGTGTAACTCCGTCTCTCTCTGACACAGAAATCATGATGGATTTAAGACGTCATAATAGGTCGCCTGGTGGTCTTCACGAGTCAATGGCTGTTGCTAGGGCGTTGTGTACTCGTAGGAAACGAACAACGGACACGTTACCCAGACTTCGACATGAGTAAGCAACTCATGTCGAAATCTGGCAAATGTGACCGTTGACCTTGAGGGTCGACCCACGCATCTGATATAGTTTATATACTGGCCATAAGCCCTTTCTCCTAAAATTTACCAGATAGATTTAGGTACCACCCACTGCATATTTGATCTAAGGAATTTAAAAAAAAGATATAGTTTTCAGTATAGTAGTTGCAAGTGATATTTGAGTCTCTGCTTACATAAAATGAAGTATTAACTTTATTTTTCAGAGGTAATATTGTCTTTGGTGATTATGAACGAGATGAAGAAGAATGTGGCTTATCACGCCAACAAATTAAGTTTGGTGTAAAATGCGCACGTGCGTATATAGAAATACCACCGTTAGACATAACACCTCATCCAGAATTCACAAGGTACAGTTTCATAATGATACCAATACTTAGAAAGCGTTTTACTATTGTAAGTCAGCCTCAAAAGATAATTACATCACTGTATAGAGAACTAAATAAGCCCTATTTTATTTCTTAAAAGAACTTTAAAAAGTAGGTCCTTGTTTTTCCTGGATGGGAAATCATCAAATGCCTTCTCCCGCTCTGGGCGGAGCGGAAGGGAGTGTCAGACTCTTACTGACTAAAACCCACCCGTGATCCTTTTTTCTAGAACCCTTTGCGTTCCAGGGCCGCAGTGACTCTTTCGAACAAATTCCGCAACCCTAGCAGGCACTGACCCTATGGGGCCCTGTCTTCTTTGCTGAAAGCTCTTTGAGGCGCGCATGCATCACGACGCGCCGTCGACTCGGGCCTGGTTGCTATCAGAAGGTGAGCCACCCATAGCTCGCCATCCGCAGGCTCGCGTCTACGGTGGCTGGGAATCGGTCGGCAGTTCCCCTCGCCCGGGGCGTCTTCTTCTGTTGCGGCGGTGTGGCCGTGAGGTTTCCGTCTCGCGCACGCGGTCTGCCTCCTCCTTTGCTAGCATTACTGCTTCGCAGAAAGAGGTGATCGCTTCCCATGCCTCCTCGCTCCGGACCATGGATGGAACCAGGGCCGGACACGAGAGGTCACCGCCGCCGATCGCCTTGACGAGGAGACGGCGTTGCTCCGCCCAAGCAGGGCAGACCTTCACTATATGCTCCACCGTGTCCTCCGGGCGATTTACAGTGTTGACAGCCAGACCGTGTCCCCCGCTGAATCCGGAACAGGTACCTCCCGAAACTATCGTGTCTGGTGAGCACCTTCGTCAGGTGGAAGGTAAGGATGCCGTGGCGTCTCTCCAACCACTCCTCAAAGAGTGGACTTATCGCCGCAATGATGGCCCAGCGCTGAGTTGCAACAGCAACAGTTGCTTTCCTCATACCTCCGTGAGATCCTGCCGGAGCTCCGTCCGCTGCGCAGCAATTTGCCGCGACAGCAGAGTTTTACCCCGGCGTAGCGCCTGCACACGCAACGTGTAAACGTGGGCGAGGGCTCACGCCTCCAGATCAGGCAGCAATCCGGCAAGGAGGCTAGCCACCTCGCTGTAGATCTTGCGGCCCGGGCAAAAAGTAGGTACTACTGCCGAAATTTTGTTATGTGCATTTCGACTACTACCTAAATGTAGCCTAACCTACTAACCTAAAAAGAACGCAACAACTGTGCAATGATCAATTACTATTAGCGCGAAGCCTTACAGTATAAAGCGCGTGTCTCATATCGAAAGTCACATCTATTTAATAACCATTTTGCTGACATTTGCCCATTTAAACTAAACTTTTATTCCAGATTCGGAGTTGGTAACAGTCTTGCTCTGGTAAAACTGATTCGACCAATGAAGTCAAGTAAGTATCTAGTTTATTGTATTCCTGCTTTGATTTGTGATTTCGTAAAATCAAATAAGAAATGTTTTTCTAAAGATTCTCATACATATAACTGCCTAATCTAAGTGTATCTTTGATTTTAGACTACATGGTCCCGATATGTCTACCGACGATGGCAGAACGCACTAGGAAGAAGAAGCTCCGAGCTGTTCACTTGGTTGACTACATTAGTAGTATGTTGTTTAATTTTTTTAAGAATGTTCAGAAGAAAATATTAGTCCGATTTAATTAACTCGTCATGAAACATTGAGATTTACACAATTTACTAAGTGTGTACATTTTTGTTTAATTTATTTCTATTTTTACAGCTGTACCAAGAGATTTTGATTCGGAAAGATTAGCCAAGAAAACGCTAAAATTATTCACCCATAGAGAATGTAAACGGCATCGAATGAAAGGGGTAAAGTAAAAATTCTTATAATCTAATCAAATCCTTTACTATTTTTACATGAAGATGTAAGATTTTATGTATGACTAGCTGCTGCCCGCGACTTCGTCCCCGTGGAATCCCCGATTTTAAAACATTATTTATCGCTGCTCCGCTCCTATTGGTCTTAGCGTGATGATATATAGCCTATAGCCTTCCTCGATAAATGGGCTATCTAGCACTGAAAGATTTTTTCAAATCGGACCAGTAGTTCCTGAGATTAGCGCGTTCAAACAAACAAACAAACAAACTCTTCAGCTTTATAATATTAGTATAGATTATTTTTGTATGAAAGTTGAAATTATGTTGAGAGGTACATTCATCGACGCAAGCAGAAGTAAAGGCAGAGTGACTACTAAGATAACGACTACATAATAGAGAAATAGAGAGGTTTCAAAAGGAAGGGTCTTTAGCTTGAAAAAGTGTAATTCTATCAGTAACAGCGATTGTCGAAACGCAAAAATGACAATTTGGACAATCGCTATCGCGGAAGCTATAGCTAGCTAAACTTATGTATTTCTATAATAAATAAATATAATAATACTATTTAAGGACTCTTTATACCTTATATTGTATCATTCAAATATTCGTTTAGACTAAATTGCATTTTTAATTAAAAATTGTTCTTGTTTTTTTAATCTTCTTTTTTATTTGGACGGGTAGTTTATTACATATTTTTATGGACATTACACATCGACTTGTTGCATGTATTTTTAGTCTAGAGATTGGAATGTTTAATCTTGATTTATGTCGAAGTATATAACGTGACTGTATGTCCATGCGCTTTTATAAAATTACTAGCTGCTGCCCGCGACTTCGTCCCCGTGGAATCCCCGATTTTAAAACATTCTTTATCGCTGCTCCGCTCCTATTGGCTTAAGCGTGATGATATATAGCCTAAAGCCTTCCTCGATAAATGGTCTATTCAACCCAAAAAGAATTTTTCAATTCGAACCAGTAGTTCCTGAGATTAGCGCGTTCAAACAAACAAACAAACTCTTCAGCTTTATAATATTAGTATAGATTGATATTTACGAACAAATTTGTTGTATGTAAGTTCTTCTGGTTTTCTAATATGTATATACTGGGGAGTATCAAAATATTATAATTTTGGAAATGAGGTTTGCAACTGTAAGTTTGATCGATGTCTAAGAGGTTTCTATTTTTTTATCGTATATAATGTAGGTGCGTCTGTGCTGCGAAACCATACGCACCATACGAAACGTTGCTAAAGAATACATATTCCGGGAAATAATAACTCTACTATTAATGGTAATTTTTATCATAAATTGTAGTAATCTGTGAGACCAACAGTTAAATTAACCTTATCGTGTGTACAGAAACTGGGTAGCGAAGGTGTCACTCACGTGCTATGTAGTTCCGGGTGTGGAGTTCGGGCTGGCGCGCCCATCATCAGCCATGCCGTACACGGGCCATTTGAACTCCTCGGCGTGGCAGCGGGCGGAGCCCCATGCCGCCGACGCGCCATGCGTCGCCGCCTTAACAACGAGCCTCCCTTATACATTGATGTGTACCCCTACAACACTTGGATCATGAATGTTATTACGGCTCACCACCTTCCTAAACCTTACCCAATGAATGTTATGCTTGCTGAGGCAGGCCCTGGTAAATGTGTTTTTTTTTTAATTTATTTTAAGCTGGTTAAGTAGACTGTTATCATTAGATCGTGAAAACTGATGAAGTGTGTGATGCCAAGAATTTAAAGCCGACTCCAAGTACTTTTCGCCCAATTTGTACGTGTACCTACACCATAAAAATACTCTGTGATCTACACGATGAGAATGTTACACAATAGCACATCGGCATGTGGAATGACAGCACACTTCACGCTCTCTTAACCTAAGTTTTCATGGATTTATTTGAACAGACTGTTCGAAAGAGTCACCGCAGCCCTGTAACGCAAAGGGCATTAAGAAGAACACAGATGGGCTTTAGTCAATAGGAGTTTGAAACTCCTTTCGCTCCACCCAGAGCGGAAGAATGATTTCCCGTCCTTAAAAAAAGTGGTTTACAAGATAGTAAGTGGTCAACATCAGATAGATAGGTATCTGTATTACCCTGAATAAAGGTATCGCAGATGTGCTGGCGGTCGAAGAAACTGATCTGTTTTAAATATTCGCCTTTTGACTAAATCACAGCTACGTAGCTATGTGGTACATATAGTTATTAACTTAGGTGCTAGTATAGTTGACTGGACACCAATATAGTAGTAGTAACTAGTAACACCAATGTGCTACCACCAGGCTGGGCCAACAGCTGCTCAACGTCAATACGTTGGGCAGCTGTTGGCCCAGCCTGCTATGGAGTAACAATGGAATGCGAAATAGCTACAGGTTTAGCTATCTTGTAGTCGTTACTTTCTTTGGACATTATTTTTTCATTATTTCCTTCCTTTTCATTATTATCAAACATATTCCGTATCTAATAAAGTGATAATATTTCAGGCAAAGGCATAAACCAATCATATTTGAGGAGACGGAAGAAGCAGAGGGCGGGCTGGCGCGCTCGTACCTATTTGACGGGGAACTTCTGCTACAAAGGTCTAGCAGTACAAAAGAGAAAGTCTTCATTTTTCTATTCAGAAAGATTTGAAGTACATGCTGATCCTCCTGCGAAGCTTAGTGTCATAATGAAGGTACTTTTCTCTTTCAATCCCACTATATTTTACTTTAGTGTTTTTTTAAACTGGCCTTAAAGCCCGGGTAAGTTAGTGTTAGTAAACATGTAAGCTAGTTACTCCGGTTTTGTTTATATAGAATGAACTCCATTATTAGGCTATTTAACTAGTGAGGAAGCTAGTAAACTAGCGTTTGATGGTAAGATAATTTAATAGGACTAGGTTCTATTTTTCTCTAGCTCTTACAAAAACCCCAGATAGGCACGCGTTTGACCACTGATGGTATGATATGATGTGGTCGAAGATGGAGCACGCTTGCTTAGAAGTATCCTATTCACTGTTGGTTTAAAGACTTCTAGGTTTTAGCTATGAGGAAACACAGACACTGGCAGGGAACTCCACTAGTTAGCTATACGCACAATGGATTTACTCCCAAAACATCAAAAACAACACGTTCATTGTTATAGATATCTGCGGGCATAGAATGCACAATAGTGTGCGCTCGCATGGCGTTGCCCAACCGACTCTCAACGCCTCTCATAGATGGCGTCGGCGGCTACAACATTACGATAACGTTCCAAACAGATTGGTTTCCATACTCGTTCTACTTCTCCTTGGGGCTTGACGGTAGAAACACTACGAAGAGAGATTGGTCTAAATGGATTCCTGAACGTAGTCCTGGATTCTGGTAGCTTGTCTCTATTTATCGAAATATAAAATTTGCCTTTAATTATTTTGTTTTATTTATAGCTGACCCGCGCAACTTCGTCTGCGTCACATTAGAGAAAAAAAAAACTTTTACAACATTTTAATAGAATCTCCGCACCTATTGGTGTTGGTAGCATGTGTGCATAAAGCTTTATATATTATAATTTCTTGTATATAAAGCAACTCTATATTGGTTGTGTACTTGTTACGTGATGCAGTCAACGCTACGCTTAGAATTCTATAAGGTTTCTTAAACTATTTGATTTTGTGAGTCTATCTATATTGATGAAATTAAGGCTAAATAAAACTTGGGATAACACTTAATATTTATAAGTACCTAGATTTCAAAAATTGTGGAAACGTTTCCTTTGAATAGTTCTTTACAGGTCCCCCGACTGCATTGAAAAGATTATTATTGATCTTTTTTTTTTATGAACTATTTAGTTCACTTTTTGACATGGCAAGCGTGTTTTAGTGGAGCAGTGGTGGCCGAGTGGTAACGGCCCCGACTTACGAATTGTAAGTCGCGGGTTCAAACCCAGCCAGGCACATTACTCTGTGTAATCAATTTCACCACTGCTCTCAAAACGGTGAAGGAAAACATCGTGAGGAAACCGGCATGTCCTAGAACCAAAAATTCGAAGACATATGACATTCACCAACCCGTACTGGGCCCCCGTGGTGGATTACGGCCCATTCCCTCTCCTAGAGAGGAGGCATGTGTCCCAGCAGTGGGAACGTTAAAAGGCTGATTATGCTTATGCTATGCTAAGCGTGTTTTATATTTTTCAATATACTTCCTCGAAAACTGACTATTATCGCACTATTATACACATTAGGTTCAACACAACATGCAATGTATTTCACACTCGTGGTTTTTTTTTTTTTTCATTTTTCACACCCAGGGGTTTGCCATTTCGGATTTTGCCAGAAACAACGTTAAACAACTATTCAATTCCTTATATTCCGCGGTGACTATTTTTGTTTTTATCTCCTGGTACCTCGAATCAACAAAACAGACTATTTCGAACGAATGGTTGTTTTAACTCATAATATTTAAATAAGAAACTGATGAATCAATTTGATTCTTCAATATAAAATAAAAAAACTATTTTCTATGAGAATAACATAATATTAAATATTACTGATTCAGTCAAATCTCTTTTTCCATTAGGTAGGTGGTATATGGACAGTTTTACAGGGGCCTAAGTTCGAGAACATATATTTTTAATCGATATTTAGTACTGAATGAGACATGAAAATAGGGAGGTACTGAATGTGCAGCTCGTAGTTCAATAATAAAAGCCACGCAGGTGGATCTTAAAGGTTAAGCAACGCTTACCGAGACCAGCCTATAGATGGGTGACCATCTTAACATACCAGGCCTCCTTCGTGCCTCGTTAAGTGGTATAGCAGCTCACATGCGCTCCTAGCTGGCACCTCAATCCCATTCATCTTTAGAATCTGGGTCGCTACCACAGTATCTAACAACTGGCGTTACCCATCTGCTCTATAAGGCAGGTGGTCCCACGGAACCCAAGAATTATAGACCGATTACTTGTTTGTCGACGGTCTATAAACTTTTTACATCCCCTTGAAATGAAAATTAATGAGCACATTGAAAGTAACTCGTCCTTCTCTCAGAATGTATGTAGGGAGGCGTCCCGCGGGTCTAAGGAGCTACTCCTCATAGATATGGCCATAACCCAACAGGTTCTTTGCTCCCGTAAGGATGTTGGATAGATTACAAGAAGGCCTATGATTCTGTGCCACATATGTACATGGCTCGACAAGGTGTTGGAGTTATATAAAATTGATACAACTCTACGCACCTTCCTTGAGTCATGACTGTATGAGGCAATGGAAAACGTTCCTTCGATATCCAGGATGTTGACCGATTCAAGGGCATGATGACCCTGTATGGATTAAATGGGGAATATTTCTGGGCGACAGTTTGAGTCCACTTTGGTTTTGCGTAACTCTGAATTCTCTAAGCACACTGCTGGAGGATTCAGGCCTAAGATATCGGTTGAGAAGAGGTGATCAAGCCATATCTCACCTTTTTTACATGGATGATCTGAAACTCTTTGCCCACAACAATTTGCAACTGATGGAGCTACTGAAGGTAACTGAAACATTCACTAGTGCCATCAGGATGAAATTTGGTGAGGTCAAATGTGCAGTTATGCATTTAAAGAAAGGGGATATTATGGAATCTGAGGGAATTCAACCCTCGGATTCTATGTAGTAACCTACATAGAATCCGAGGGTTGAATTCCCTCAGTTCGACCGAAACCTACAAGTATTTGGGTATGTCGGAAGCGTTAGGCATTAATGTTGCTGACATGAAGCAGTCGCTGAAGGAGCGCTTCTTTGGTCACCTAAAAATGGTTTTGAACAGCCTTTTATCGGATGGAAATAAGGTGTGCGCTTTCAACAGTTGGATCATGCCTCAAACCGAACTCGACGGCGTGGATAGGAGAGTCCGTACACTGCTGACTGCAAACCGGATGCATCACCTACGATCTTCGATGATGAGACTGTACATCCCGCGGAAGCGTGGAGGTCGAGGCTTCCTAAATGTTAAGACTCTCCACAACCGCGATTTGTGCAGTCTCAGATAATATTTTCTCAAAGTCAATGTGGATATGCACCGATATGTGGTCACAGTGGACAAGGGACTCACCCCGTTATCCATGGCTAAAGAGAACTGGTATAAACCTGCGATACTTACTACAGATATACAGAGAAGTCGTTAAGGCATGGAAAGGCAAGGAAGTCTACGGGCGATTCTATGGGTTCTCTATGGGTCCGATGTAGATTTCTCAGCGTGGCCTGGCTACGTTTCGGTGATCTATTTAGAGAAACTGAGAGGTTTGTTTGTGCAATTATGGACGAAGTTATCTTAACGAATAACTACCGGAGGCACATTATGAATTGTGAGGAGGTTCCATTCTCTGGAGCCCAAACCTTTTTTAAAGAAATATTTAAATTTAATTTAATGTACGTATATGTACTTAAGATTAAATAAACGAGATAGGTAACAATAATCCTTGTTCGATCCAGCCCATCCCTAACTGACCTTAGCATGTAGCCGCTTAGTTTGCATTTAATAAGCTCTGGTTGTGGAGGAAAGGAAAACAAAAAACAGTAAATCGGGGTAAGCAAAACGTTTTATTATTTTCTTTTTTCCTTACAACATGCAACGATTCTATAAATATTTGGTGGGATATCGAATTAAATAGGTAGGTACAAATACATATTCGCTGATACATTACATCTCTAATACACTCATTAAATCAAATGAAATAGTATGAAACAAAAAAAAACATTTGTGAGTAGTAATAGATTTGATATACAATCTATTTCTCATCAATTTTATCAATATTTGTTAAAGTAAAATCAGATTTTGGTTTGTAAAAAATTCTAATTGACTCGAAAAACGTTTCCCAGTACAAACATCCTAGAAAAAAAATATAATATTATTTTTTGCAGCGAATGATTTCATAATTTAATTTAATATGCATGCCCTGACGACGATGGCGGTAGACGAAAGGTGGAGCATTAATTTTGATTGGGTAGTGGTGGTTTAGTCTTAGTTAAAATGAATTAAGAAGATACGGAGTTTTATTAATATACTTAGTAAAAAGTTGACATTTTTTATGGGTCAGAAGTAACATGATAAAACTAACAAAAATAAATGATGATAAATCCATTTTCATTAACAGTAGGTAAATCATAAATTACTGCTTGAATATAATAATATTGTATTAATGCTTAAATAAAATATTGATTAGAACGCCTAGGTAAACTATCTCTTTCTCTCACTTGCGGCCCTGGTTCACTATACCTATGGTCCAGAGCGAGGAGGCATGGGAAGCGGTCACCTCCTTCTGCGAAGCAATAATGCTAGCGGAAGAGTAGGCAGACCGCGCAATGGAGAGAGGGAAACCACGCCCCAGCCGCCCGCCGCATCAGAAGAAGATGTCCCGGGTGTAGGGTGTCGCAGGACAATATCCGGCCACTGAGCGAGCTATGGGTGGCTCGCCGTCTGATAACAACTAAGCCCGGGTAGACGGTGCGTAGCTTTCTACGCGCGCCTCAAAGAGATGTCAGTAAAGAAGACGAAGCCCCATAGGGTCAGTGCCTGCTAGAGTTGCGGAATTTGTTCGATAGAGGCACCGCGGCCGAACGCAAAGGGCATTCGGAGGAAAACGGGTGGGTTTTAGTCAGTAAGAGTCTGACACTCCCTTCCGCTCCACCTAGAGTGGAAGAAGTCATTTGATGATTTCCCTTCCAAAGAAAAAAGATATACCAACTACCCTTTTTTAGTAAATTCAGGTAAAAGTAAAGTAGCTAAAGTAAAGTTTATTGAAATAAAGCTAAACATAAACATAGGCAGAAACTAATGATTTAATGATCAGGCGAAAGATTAGGGAACAATTTCGCAATAATTGTACCCTTAAATAGTTTTACAACGGTTTTTGGAACAGAACGGGACATTGGATGAACTCCACCGATAGGGTCAGTTGTAAAAAGATTTCTGGTAAATGTGAAAAAAAGTTGCAGCACTTTCATCGGACCCATTGAAGCTGCGTCCGCGAATTTACCTAGAAAAAAAAAACTGTCAGTAAAACATACACTTCACAAAATGTACAAGTAATTGTAGTTAAACAGAAGAAAAACAGTGCACAGTGATATCTTACAAATTATAATTAATCTTTTTTTCTATATTATAAACTACATTAACTACGTTTCTATATACATTTTGGGTACTACTAAATGACATTAATATAGTCGAAATGTTTTAAAAAAGTAATCTGTGCGGGTACTAACATGCACTTAAAAAAAAACCACTTTTTAAATGAGGTTAAGATACTGTTTATTTATAAAAATGATTGAATGAAAAAAAAACGGTCAAAATGTGACCGCATTTTGACCATTTTTTTTTTCATTGCAAAATAAGGGCAATAAAAAAATCCAAAATTAAACCAACATTCAAAAATGAAAAATTTTGCCAAAGGACGATCGCGTTGGTGCCCATTGACTTCCATTATTTTTAAATGTATCTCCTATTCTTTTTAATGTAGCTTTTAAACGACATATGAAGTTATATGGCATGCTGAACGCTGTAATGCATATTTCCCAATTCCTTTTTTTTTAGATACAATTATTTTAAACTATCAGGCATGGACATGTTATTAACAAAAACGAATATAAAAACAAAACATCCGAACCAGCGCCATTCCTTTTCACTCTGGTTTTATTTTGTCCTCCATCGATGTCGCCCATAAAATCAAGTTGTAGTAAGATTGACATTGTGTAATTATAATAATTATTAACCTAAAAAGAAACAAAAATATCAATCACGATGCCGTTAAAGAGCCAAGCAACTTCAATGACAACTACCCACGTGTATCCCACCATGCTTTTCAAAATACTTACTCCATAAAAAAAATCATAAACATACTATTAACAAACAAATGATTGTGAGAAATTCCTCGTGGATTTTCTTTGTGTCGCAGATGCCAGTCGGCCAGGAAAATAACTCTAAAAAACTAGTTTTTATTACCTATAACACACCTATAGTAAAATTCTGTAAGAGAAGTTGTTGCTTGAACAGCCATTTAGCCTTAAGCCTTAGTATAAACTTGGTTATACTTGGTGTACCTGAGCTGGTAATACTTGGTTCTATATCTAGTAATACTCGGTATATAGTCCTCACATATATTATTTCTTTTTGTGTACCAAATATTGTAAAATATTTATTTTAAAAGTTAAAGCAAAACTTAGTATTTGCTTTAACATTTATATTCTTAGCAGGACCTCGTGCAAAATCCACGTGACCACTCCCGACGAACTGTTTCGCAGTTGGGCAGTCGTTATTTGAAGACCGAAATATGTAACGCATTTTATGAAATAAAAAAGAAATCCATAAAGTGATCTTATGTAGGGATTTTTAGCAAACAATTTTATAAGGAATAAACTTGGAACTGTCAACATTAAGTATTTTAAAGGTGCAAATGTTTTTAAATGAAACATAATCTAAAATGAAGACACTCATGCAGTGATCGGAGTAGGTAGAGCTATTTTTGCTACGCATCTGAGATTCCGAGATTCTTTGGATTTAAAAAATATACTTCTTAAGTTTGGTAATTTTTAACTTGTGTAAATATATGCATATCACAGATAATAACTTAATAAAACTAGATTAGGCCATATGAAAATTATTATAATTCCTAAGCATATGTGAAACAGGTTGCGGTGGTAAGTAAGTAAGATCGATTTTGCACATATATTTAAAAAAAAAACTAATAAAATAATATGAAGAAAAGGAATTCAAAACGTATAACAATAATCCCAAAAAAATGTGGGAAGTAATTCGCAATGTAACTGACAACAAATGCATACGCTCGACACCAACTAACATTGATTTGATTTGACAGTTGAACATTGCCCTACTAAATCCGTCAATACAGTTAACACGCTCTTTGCAAATGTGGGGACAAATCTAACAAATAATATCTCTCCTTACAATTTTCCCCAAGCCTCCAATGACGATCAACAAGGTACGGGCAACTCAATGGTGGTGCTAGAAACAGATGAAGAGGTTAAATCGAGAATAAGCAATCTCCGTATTGATAGTGCTACCAGATGGGACGGCATTCCACCAAAATTCCTAATATACGCTAGTCACACTCTAGTTTCACCTATAACACATATATGCAACCTGGCAATATCCTGGTGGTAGTAGTAGTAGTAGGTGTATTCCCAAATGCCGTGAAAAAGGCAATTGTACACCCAATCTAAAAGTCTGGAGACAAGAGTCAATGTCACTAACTACCGCCCAATATCAGTCCGCCCAGCGATCTCCAAGATTCTGGAAAGAATAATATACAAACGCCTGAATAATTTCCTCGACAAATACAAAATTATTTCCCAAAACCAATTCGGATTCAGACGCGGATAATCAATTGAAGATGCAGTGACATCCCTACTCGACTTAGTAGTTGATAGGGTTGACAATAAATTCAAATATTTAGAAATCTTTTTAGACCTTTCAAAGGCGTTCGACACTGTCTCTGTCCCTCTACTTCTATTTAAACTGGAAAGTATCGAAATCTGAGGCATTGCTCTGACTCCGTTCAGCAATTTTCTCACTGATAAGTTGCAGTGCGTTAATATTGGGGGATATATTAGCGATGCATGTAATGTGTTTGTCGGCTTTCCACAGGGAAGTCTTCTCAGTCCTCTTCTTTTTAAATTCTATATCAACGAACTCGGTGAGCTATCCCTCCCTTCCACTAGAATAATAGCCTATGCAGATCACACAGCAATTATATCGTATGACCGTGATTGGACCTCAGCAAAAGTAATTGCCGAAAGGGGATTCAGCGAAGTGATGCTATGGTTGGGAAAAAACAATTTCGCACTAAACATAAAAAAAACAACTTTCAACCTTCGGCTTAAGACCCTCCACCCTTCCGCAAGACGGTTCTTTATGCTTAGTGCTTAAGCCCACATATGTAACAACGTTTCACACCTTTGTTCATGCCACACTGTTACCAGAGCCTCAGTATTACGATATCTCGGTATCCAACTAGACTCCTGTTTATCCTGGAAACCACACTTACATGCAATCTCCGCTCGAGTTCGAAAACTCATTTTTTTATTTAAAAAACTTAGATTAACCGCCAATAGCAACATCCATAGATATCGTTTACTCGGCACTATGCGAATCGATACTAAACTATTGCATCACTGCGTGGGGAGGGGCTGCAAAGACCGACATTATTCAGGTGGAGCAAGCTCAAGAAGAGCAGTTATAAAAGTTGCATTAAAAAACCCTTTAGATTCCCAACACGGAAACTATACGCAAGTTTGAAACATTAACTGTCCGACTACTCTACATCCTCCGCACAGTCATTTTTCAACGAATTCTTGTAAATTGTAATAACGGACGAATGGATGTCTCCTATAATACAGGACTTTCCTGTTCCTTCCTTTCTTACAAACATACAAACTCACATATGTACTTATTATACTTATCCCGAAATCCCAGTGCCGTGTCCATAATAGTATAATACATAGGAGTCATTGGTCCGATATAGCTCTACCTACTCCGATCACTGCTCATATGATAATTACAATTTGTTTATGCTTTTATTTAAAAAAAAACACATCTCATCATTTTTTTACTACAGTACCAATTATTTAAAAAATAAATAAAACATATTCGAACTTGGGAAACAATATCTAGAAATGGGAGGTATTATTGTTTTGGGAGCTTTAATAGTCTTATAAAAATAAAGAAAAATAAATATAGTAAATTGCAGCTATTAAAACCTAAACATACGAGAATTACAATATTTTTTTCGCATGAAGTTATTATGGCCTTTTACCAACATTGTTATTTGTTACTATGATACTATCATAATACCGGATAATGCTGAGTATTTTTTTTAAATTTATATCTCAAATTCAGAGTAGGAAAAGTAATTACAGAATATGTATACTACGAGTACCGCTATCTCTATCAGGGCCCCAAGTCTGCTATTACAATAGTGTCAGAATGGTCTATCATTGATTTCATTATTTTTGATTTGGACAAGTTTGTTAATTTACTAATATAAAATCGTTATTTTGACTTTTCAATGGTAAACCACTGACATTCCATTGGAAATGGCATAGAATGGTAATCTCGTACATAATGGCATAGGAATGACAGACGTATGCGGTAATCTTTTAAAATATTGACACTTCCTTAGATCAGTTCCTTTAGAACGTCATTGTGCAGTCATTTCTTTTAATAGCTCTGTTATCAAAAAGTGTTACGAGACCATTGACCGACCAATGATCGACCATTATGAATTTAGCAGAACTTATAGCAAAACGACAATGGGATCGTGTAGGAATTACAAATTTATAAAAATAGCAGACTCGGGGCCCTAGTGGCTAACATATAATTTTTTGCCCGAAGAAGTTTGTTAGGCGTTCCTCACAAAAACTCATTTTTATAGTCTGTGTATCACAGCAAATGTAATGAATCCTGATTTGTTAAAATCAGCTATATTGACGGTATTCTATTTCACTACTCCTTTTACACTGTAGTATGAGATACTTAAATATAAAACGAATGCGGCAGAGTCAGGTTTAATTTCTAGAGACCATTAATCGTCTCCTTCCTTGTTTGCTATCGTTAGTTAGGTTATAAAACTTTTAACGGACAAAATAAGCTCATTTACACCATCATGTCAAGTCTTTCCCACCAAAGCACCTTCGAGAAAGATTTGACATTATGATATGTACCTATTTATGTTCTAGATCGTAAACCAAACACTGTAAGCTACAAACCTCTATAACATCCGTGACTCGCATGATTTCTGTAGGCGCAGCTAATGTAAAAGAACATACACTTAAAACAAATACTATCACGTAAAACAACGCCACAGTACTAATGAATAACGACATTATGTTTACTTGATATTTTTAGACCATTTTACATTAAATATTGTGACGGTTACTCTCCGCGTTCACAGAAACTAAATAACAGTACAACTCTTGCATTCTATTCACTTAAAAGAATTCACACATTGAAAAAATATAAATGTTTATACAAAACTAAACAATTGAACAAGACAATTGCTGTATCTTCAACAGTCATAATTGCGTCTTCAATATATATCTACTACATGGGTGAATTTCAACAAGTGATTTTTATATGTCATTTCGGTGGGATTTTTTAATTTCAATGCTATCTACATATTTTTAGTGACAAATAAAACTTTAGCCTATTTTATAACATTGTGCGTGAGTGGACATCAAATTTCATCAAAACTTACATAAATATTTAAGGATGAATTTTTAAGAGTCCACTGAAATGAAAAGTGTCTACCGAAATGATAAAAATGACCACCGAAATGATAAACTGTGCACCGGAATGAAATAAATCCACCGATATGATACAGCTAAGAACAACCGTGCCGGGCAGCCAGGGTTCCGTACTTTGTTAGGTTTGATTTCCACAAATTTTAGATAAACACTGAGACAGGACAGTAGACAGTTATTTTAATATCATCATTAATATATAGATATTACAATTACTATTACATATATCATTCTTTGAGGTTACAATAACCTCAAAGAATGATATTATTGTAATATTTATTATGATATGAATGAATTGTTTCTTCACTTAAATAACCTTTGGTAATTTTTCTGGTTGTTGTTGTGTGAAAATGTTGGAAAACTTTATCGTAAATGCTGGTAACCATAAATAAATATTTTTGTTTGTTTATGAACTAATACTAATTTACTTGATATATTTTCAAAAGAGTGAACGAAGCGCGATAAGAAAGCTTAAAGTTTCTGATTAATATGATGGCTGCATTTGTAAGTTATGCCATTAATAGTAATACATAATGTGTACCCGTTGCACTCAGAGAAAAATGCTAGGTATAATTTAATTAAATTGGTAACGAAACGAGAATAGTGTTTCTACAGGTATATAAGTAAAACTTCTAAAATTAAATCAACTCTTATATTTTATACTGGGAGCTACTACCCGATAATATCACCGTGGACTCGACAATATACTGTCATCAGCTTGACCGACTCCGTACAGAAATCAACAAAAAGCGCCGTGAACAAACAAAGATATACCTACTTCCTTCACGACAACGCTCGGCCGCACATAGCCAAAGTCGTTCGTCAGAGCTATTGGATTTTGAATGGGAGCTACTGCCACATCCACCTTACTCTCCCGATCTAGCGCCAACGGATTTTCATTTGTTACGCTCTTTCAGTAATCATATACAGGACAAAAAATTTGATGATAGAGCACAGTTAACAGATTTCCTCGAAAGCTTTTTTGCCTCACGGCTCCCAAGTTTTTACGCTGAGGGTATCCATGCTTTACCTAATCGCTGGAAATGGGTTGTAGATAACAACGGTGCCTACTATAAAGACAAGTAATTATAAATTAAAAATATAATTTAAAATTGTTTTGTTTATTTGCAACGCTCATTACTTTCCTACCAACCCAATATATACATGTAGGTACTAGCTACATAGAAATATGTGTATATTATATATCTTTAATGTTAAACACAAATATTACACAACAAATACACCCGAATAATCTAATATACACTTACTTACATTACAAAACTATGACTTTATATTTGATAAAGGATCTCTAAGACTTTATGGTTTTATCATTTCGGAGATACATTTCATTCCGGTGGACTGTGACACCGAAATGAAACTATTTTTGTCCCCATGTTACTGAAATGATAAACTTACTTTTTTGGCGGAAAAACCGCAAGCTTTGGGACCGCTGCGTTCGCGCCGAGAGCTTGAGCCGGACTGATCCGAAGTGAGGAAAGGTGAGAGGGGCGTAACAACGCAATGTTGACATGGATAATCTACTAAAACTTACTGTCCTCTGAAATGATAACTTTTTTCCAGACAAAAGTTGACTGCCTGTCAAATCCATGAGAAAGAAGATAAACAAACAAAAATAGTTTTATTTGATCGAATATATTATAATTTAATGATAAGAGAATTGATTTAAATCCATATTATGAATCTATTGGCAGGGGAAGGTATTTTATGAGCGGAATTGGGTTCAGGACAGGCCACCGTGATGATAAAATAACACTTTGTAATTTTTTTTTTTGGTATATTAGAGGGTAGAAATCAATGATTTTTTTTGCCAAGGTAGAGAAGTACTTACGTTGTTGAGAAAAAATATATAAAATAAAAAACCAGCACATTGCACTACCGTTCTCAGGTTTGCCGTGTATTTTTTTTGCTTGCGCAATTCACCCACATACACTAGCTTAGTCTAGATAAAATAGAAAAGAAAAAGTATGGAAGCTTTTTTTAAAATTTTCTGTCAGAATAACCTTAGGTAGCGCATGCCTTGTGGGATTGTTCGAAAGGCCCTGGGAAGAAAAGGGCAATCAAATTGAAGGGATGAGTTTAGCCAGTAAGAATCGGGTATTTCCTCTAAATTTCGGAGGGAATAAATTTATACTATCTATACTAATATTATAAAGCTGAAGAGTTTGTTTGTTTGAACGCGCTAATCTCAGGAACTACTGGTTCGAATTGAAAAAATATTTTTGGGTTGAATAGACCATTTATCGAGGAAGGCTTTAGGCTATATATCATCACGCTTAAGCCAATAGGAGCGAATTAAAAATAAAAATACGAATGAATCAACAGTGACCGAGTATTGTCCTTCTGTGCAAAACTGGCTTCTTGCTCAGGAAGCGAAAAAATAAAAAACATATATTCCGCAAGAATGTTATGATTAATCGATAACAGTGTTGTGAGTTATGAATTGAATTATTGGCTTAGAAAATGTTCCTGTCAAGCTCAAAATAAAACATTAATTAAATAATCTCCCGGCATTATTTTCGATGGGGTTGGTAGAAACGATAGAACGCCTCCAGCTACGATAGTTACCTTTGTTATGGATGGGAAATCATCAAATGATTTGATGACTTCTTTCGCTCTGGACGGAGTGGAAGGGAGTGTCAGTCTCTTACTGACTAAACTGACTCTTTCGGACAAATAGCGCAACCCAAATACGATACTTACTAGTTTTTAAATTAATTTTAAAATAATTGTATTTCCTTTACGGCCATATATTTAGTCATACACGCACGCCAGTTGGTGCCTACTATGCAGTGCACCTTGATCTTTTGAAGAGTATCTATCACCAATAAGTTTTGTAATAAGGGCGTCCCTGGCCAGCAGTTCCACTCATGTTTTCCTTGTAAACATCAAGTCTGTACGTCCCAATTTTTGCTAAAGAAGATAAGAGGGAAAGATTCGTTCAGTTTTAGTTGTTAACAGCAAGTTTATGAAAAAAAAAAACAGTTTTTTCAATCTTTAATGGAGCTGATACAGTAAAACTCGAAAAATGTTTCATTCGATTTATTGAATTCTGATAGTACATCGTAAGGGTTCAGAACTGTCTTTTAATACATATATTATAATAAGGTTCCTGGCGTACATACATACATATAAAAAAATCAGAAGAAATAAATTCTCACTTCGACAAATTTATCTTAAAAGTTGGGTATGGAATTGTAATTATCATATAAGGTCTTTAGTTTTTTTAATTATATTTAAGCGGACTCCACAGCTATCGTATCTTCGTCACTAAGAGACTTGTCGTCATTGGCACCTGCGGGGAAGTTAGATGGCGGCGAGGAAGGACCCTGGGGATAAGGACTTTGTGGGAAGCCTGGGATTTGAGGAATCTGCGGGAGCTGTGGGAACACGGGCGCCTGGCCGGACCCTTGGGGTATTTGAGGAAAGTTCGGGAAATTCGGGAAGGTATTGGAAGGTGGGAAAGGTGGGAACTGAGGAGCAGCTGGCTGTGTGGGTTCTAGGGCTGGGGGCTGGGAAGGTGATTGAGATGACGCTCCTAAATCTTGTCTTTGCTGCTCTGTATTAAAATCGGCTGAGTCTACTACAGCTGAGTCAGCGTCACCAGCCTGCTGACTAGGGGGAGCACTCGGTGAGCCTTGAGGGTAGGTTGGCGCAATAGGGGCAGGAGCAGTGCCACTAGGATAAACAGGAGCGGCCGGGAATCCAGATCCTAGCACTGGAGCAAAAGCAGGGGCTGAGGGGTAGAAAATGTTAGCCGCTGGGATATAAGAGTGTCCTACTACGGGGTAGTATGCTGGTTGTAAGGAGGCGAAGCTGTTGACTTGAGGAACCTGGTGGAATGCATATTGCGGCTGAGCGGCGAATGCGTATGCCGTTGGTACCTGCCGAACCATGAAATAAGATTATTTTGGAATACGCATGCAAACTTTATAAAATATTATTTTATATCAAGCCTGAATTCTTTGCTCACTATAAAACATTTTTTAAATCTCGGTAGACTTGTAACAATTTAACACTTGTTTTAAACAAGTAAACTGTACCCGTTTTTAACTTCTTGGCTACAAAGCACTTAAAATCTTACTAGACCAATGGGCTGGTGTCGACCGGGTATAAAATCTTACCGCATTAATGTACTGTGTGGTGGAATAAGCTGTGGTCTTGGTCTGCCCCGGGATGATGGTCTTCAGGGCTGGAGACGTCACGGCAATAGCGCCGGGCCATGCCACAGCACCGCTCGCCGCGCAGCTCGCGACCGAGCATAATAGTGTGATTACTAGCACCTGCAATGTTTTGTTATAATACATTTTATATCATATTCTACTACTACTATATTTTTTTGGAGAATACCAGTGGGTTGTTGAACAAAATATTTATCTCAGAGCCAAGTTTAGGTTAGCTTAAGTCTAGCTGATTTTTTGGTGATCGTTGAACATACATTGGGATATTTCAGGAAGTCGCTGGAAGATTGTTTTCGAATACTTTCCATGAATAAATGTTTTTGTTCTTTATTTTTAAATATTATGTTGGCTGTACTCCCTCCCGCACCTATATGACAGCAGTATTTTAACCCAAAGGTTGACTGTAGACATTATAGCATTATGTATGTGTAGGTACCCTAATGTACATAAAATGTACATAAAAAAAATAATAAAAAAAATCTTATGATTATGTATTATGTTACAAATGTGTTCAAATTGAATTGTTTGTAAACTACGATGGTCAAACAGAAGTTCTCTACTGCATTCATTGTCTTATGTAATTATATCTACACCTGAACGAGACTTGAATCGAGAGCTCTCCAAATGTTCGGAACAAGAACTGCAACAAGCCATGAATACATAGAATAATTTTGACTATCGAGTACAATAAAATTCTTATTATCTCGTCTGGAATAACTGGGCTTCTTTTACAACACATTTTAAAAGCGGGCAGTTAGTTACTATTTAGAAATCTTAAAAGTCAAAGTGTTATATTTTATTTTCTGAACTGCCTCGATAGTGAAACTAAAAAAATAATAATACAATTTTTCAGTTTTATTTTGGTCTATACTATACCTACTAACTATAATCAGTGCCGCCGCTCCATAGGACAACCTAGTCCTGATAAAACAAAAGTTTATACATAAGGTGTAGCAGAAACATCGCGAAACTAGTAAAGGGACATTGTCATGACCATTATAAGCAACAGCAGCTTTCAGTACATTTTGAAGAGTTAAGCCAACATATGTATATGCATAGGGCACCGGATTTTTTTTCGCGATTTCAGATTTGCTCCCATAGAAAATGTTGCTCATCCTTATGAATATAAAGACTCCTTTAAAGGACTTGCATTATATAATTCAATGTATAATTGTATATATTATTTATTATATTTAAATTCACATTATACATATATTCCGAATTGAACTCACACTAACAGAGTACGGCACAGTAGCTAAGCACTAAAAAAAATCCCTGCCGTGTCAACACTGTGTCTATGCTTAGATAGATAGAAAACTATTAATGGATTTTGATGACGTTTCACCTTTATTCCAACTTAATTTTTTTCCAGGATGTGGCATTTATGTTATAGGTATGTACTCACTTTTCGTTAGTAAAAAAGTAACTAAGAGATAGCACAGATAGCAGCATATTTATTAAAACTTTATGCACTAGCCTAAAACACAGTGGAAAAGCACTTTCTACCAGTCGACCTTATGATAGTGCATTAGGTACTCTTGATGTTATGACAAGTCAAATTGCCACATTAGGGGAATGCCCTGCTAAAAATATATAGTAAATATTCTCACCCTGCTTCACCCACTCATAAAAAATACACATGTTTTCGACTACTTTAGTAAATACATTTCAGATATACACATAAACCAGTTGAATACCAGTATTTAACGTGGACACCAAATGAAGAATGTATGTATATAGATGTTGTACAACTTGGTAAAAGTATTTAAGTTTTAAAAACGATAAAAAAATACCCGAAAAATTAAGTTGATTTGAAAACTATTCTTAAAGAAAAAACTGTCACTAGCATTCACTCGAAATTCACAAGTTGAATTATCACAAAATCACTACTGGCCACTTGATATGTATTCGTAGTATAATCCAAGGTTAAGCACGTACCTTCATATTGGAGGCACACAAGTGTTCTCTGTAATACGCGAGTTTATCTCCAAGCAAGCCTTTTATACATTAAGTAGTACCCCGCCCACAGCAAAGAAAGAAAGTCACATGCTAGATACGTCTCGCTTAATACATTATGCACTACAAATTAATCGGAACAGTCCCCCGAAACCAATCCTGCCGAATACTATTTTTTTATTTGGTATGAACTTTTGCTTTATTCAACAACCAACGTATATAATACAGGTATTAGTTATATTGTAACAACCAAGCTTTTATTTATTGAAGTCGTTAAATAAAAATATTTAACGACTTCAATAAAAGGAGGTTATCAATTTTTGTTTTTTTGTGCATACACAAAAACAAAACCAGGTTCTAAACATAGGCCCCAAATTTCATAAGGGTTGAAATGAATGTTTATCCGCATATATCTCCAAAACTATACGTCGGATTGTAAAATTTTCTTTAGTTGGACTAGGTATGGCTGTTGGGTAATTCGTGTTAGCCCTGGTTCTGAAGGAGCTGGATCCCCAACTGAGAGGAATTTACTCATGCGTGGCTGGAGCAGGGCCAGTTTTCTGCTCAGTGAAATTCTGGTCCCAGCAGACCGTCTGGAATGCGGGACGCCTTGTGGACTCGCCGTCTGCGTTCCGGCCGATAGTGCTGCTAGACGAGGTGAGAAAGCTGTTCAAGCGCATATTTGCAGCCCGCCTCGTCGGCAAACTTACTTGTGCAGAGAGGAGCTGGACCAGTTCGAGTTTCGGCACAGGCACTCCACTATCACATCGATATCACGAGGGTGAGTCCTGGTGGAGGAAGTGGTGTCCTAGAGCGGGTTGATGTTGGCGGTATCATGTCTTGGACATCTTCAACGCCTTTAACACCCTGCGCTGGAGTTACAATTGGGAAACTATCAGCAAAATGGTTATTTAATAGATGTGACTTTCGATATGATATATAAGACACGCTTCTTACTATAAGGCTTCGCGCTAATAGTAATCGACCATTGCACAGTTGTTGCGTTCATTTTTAGGTTAGTAGGTTAGGCTAAATCTAGATAGTAGGTAGTAGAAATGCACATAATAAAAATTCGGCAATAGGACTTACTTTTTGCTCGGACCGCAAGGTCTACAGCGAGGTGGTTATCCGCCGCTCACCGTCTAATAGCAACCAGGCCCGGGACGATGGCGCGTCTCAACTTTGTTTGATGGTTTCCACCCATATAATTCTTTGTATGCATCAAAGCATGACAAGATACAATGAAAGCATAATTACGTATCTATCGATTTTTAGATGTATTGCAATTATATTTCGATTTTTTTTTGGGTAAGCCACTAATGTCCACCATTGCGGCCATAAGTCAGCTTTGAGGAGTGGTTGGAGAAACGCCACGGCGTCCTCACCTTCCGCCTGACGCTCACCGGAGACGGTTGCTTTGGGAGGTATTTGTTTCGGACTCAGCGGGAGGACACGTCCGGGTGTCAACACAGTATGAACCGCCCGAAGGACACGGTGGAGCACACTGTGTAGGTCTGCCCTGCTTGGGCAGAGCAACGCCGTGTCCTAGTCGAGGCGATCGGCGGTGGCGACCTCCCGCTTCCGGCCCTGGTTCAATCCATGGTCCGGAGCGAAGAGACATGGGAAGCGGTAACCTCCTTCTCCGAATCTCCGAAGCAGTAATGTTGGCGAAGGTGGATGCATACCGCGTGAGGGATATCCAAACTTTAAGACCCGGTCGCCGCAACAGAAGAAGCCGTCCCGGGCGTCGGGAGTGTCAGCAAAGAAGACGGGGCGGGATAGGGTCAGGGGCTGCTAGCGTTGCGGAATTTGTTCGAAAGAGTCACTGCGGCCCTGGAACGCAATAGGCACTAGAAGGATCATGGGTGGGCTTTAGTCAGTAAGAGTCTGACACTCCCTTCCGCTCCGCCCAGAGCGGGAGCAGTTATTTCATGATTTCCCATCCAGAAAAAAAGGGTTTTCAATAAAACGATTTAATGGATATCATAAATCAAAACTTTATTTGCATTAAGTTGTTTATTTGTGTTAATGACTTATGTTGAAAAAAAAACCGAAAATATACAAAGAAAGGAGTTTCTGTGAAGATTTGTGTAACTATTTTTGGTCTACGATAAAGTTTATTATATCCACAGAACAGGTTGTTTTGTGATTCTATCCAATATCAAATACATTTATAATCTAGTGTTATTCATAACTAAAATGTACCTAAGCATGTCAAACTTTCGTTATTGTTGTCTCCAACTCCAGTGAAGAATAAGGTCATTCGAAATTATGATGACCAAGGCTGTCTTTCATAGCCTCAATACCATTTTGGATCATTTTTACAAAAGGTTCCACGGCATATTCAGGGCTTAGTGGGGGATCCTTAGAAAACATATTTCGAAACACCAATGCTGTGAGAGTCATTAGTTTCAATGGAGGCAACTTTGCTACCTCCGCCACTAGTTCTAAAACAAAAACATTAGTTCATTTTTCTTTATAATATTAGTACAGAAAAACCGGTCGACATGAGAACCCCATATTTTTGTCGGTCCTAATGAAATGCTTTTCGTTGGAAAAAGCCATTGAGAATAGCTGGACTGATTTGGCTAAAATAGTCCGAATGAGGTTATCAACACAGAATATTGAAAAACCAGCTAGAAGTAAAGCTGCTTTTATCTATCGGATTTTAAGATAGAATCTGTTTGAACATGGCAACATTTGTCGAATGCCTAGTTTCACATAAGTTTATTCGTTTACCTACTATCGAAAGTCATTTGTTGTTGATCATCTTCCCGTACATGTTAACTTACTAGTTTATATACATGACATTTACATATGTCACCGAATAATTGAAAAATCCGTTACATTATAAAGGTGAAAAATACTTTGAGATATAATAAAATTTTGTTAAATTATTTATTAACAACTGAACATTCGGAATATTTTTTTACGCATCAAAATTTTACAGTCACTAATCTCAAGTCATTCCGAGAAATAGACAGCAATCACAAAATTGGCATTGCGTTTTGTTTTTGAAGGACTGACTGGACTTGTATCTTGGACGTTCTACAGTTACAGTCTAATAAAATGAACTTGTGAGGCTGAAATCTCAATACAAAATAGGTATATAAGGATAGAAGGAAAGCATGTCCTGATCGTATGGAGTACCTAATACGTGTTGAACGCTCACCATACGCAACTGAAATTATAAAGAAATGCCTACTCATATCATTTATAGGTTGTGCAAACATAAACTATATTTTATATAATACTCAGGCTAACTCATAAAGTTTTACTTAGATTTTTTCGAAACAGATGCGTTCGGACACAATGATCAAAACTTTACGTATAGCAAGATCATTAAAATTAATGGACAATAAATTTAGGTTATCTTATCACTGGTTTGATACTAAGCAACGAGATAAGTGATACCAAATCTTTAAAAATAAAACTATTTTGTCGTGAAATATTTATTTTCTATTAACTATCATTATTGCATTGAAGAAAAAGGCGCACTGTCTGTGACCTACTTAACTCTATACAATAAATAATTATAATAGGTACTAATAACTCTGATAGAACCAAACTACTGAGTTAATAATAAGATAATTACCTAAACGACATTACATGATGGATGGTTGTATCATTACCCGTGGTTTTCTTCACTCTGGCTTTTTCCTGTATCCCATCGAGTATGTCTTTATTAAATCGACGAAACATCGCCGAAATAATTATGTGATACATAGTATTATTCTGAAAAGGAACAAAAATACATTTTAGTATATAGGTACATCATATATTTGAGACAATGATTCCAACACATCACAAAATTATTTTAATGAAAATTAGCTAATACCTAGTTCCAAAGACAGGTTCAAATTTCCCATACATCACTAAACACTAGGTGTAAAAAATAAAATCAGTACCTACATTGTTGAATTATGCAAACCTAAATGTATGGGAAGTTTATTTTCTTTTTCGCAATTTCAGTCTTGGTCCCATAGTAAAAGTATAACAGTACCCTTACCAGCTTTTGCATTAGCTCTGTTACATCTTGTACTTATTATCCTGATTCCTGTCTCACCCCTACAATATATTGTAACGGGTATAAAATAAGGACATAAAGAAGCAAACCTTTACAAGATATCTGCCTGTTGTAACCTCAGCAGGTGTAGTGGATGTAAGAAACACACATGAGCCAATTGAAATGGATAAATATAGTACGACACCACTCTGGATTAACGACATTGTGAATCAGTCTTGTCCAGAAATTTTAATAAAGATAGGTCTCCTTTCGTGTTCAAGTGAATAAAGACACCATCTGATCATCGGTCCTGTAATATAGGCCCTTTGTTTTCGAATCCTCATTTCATAATATCTATTGATAAAATCACGGACAAAGCTAATCAAAACAATTAAACATCAAATAATAGTTTTAACTAGAATCGCTGTTATGCGAATTATTAAAAGAAAAAAGAAAACATTCGGATAGCTTATGCTGCGTAGGTGTAATATTTTTGTTTTTATTACTTACACGACCATTGCTATTGATTTTTTGTCCACTGTTAGTTTACAATAAAGTGTATCCTATCCAGCTTACTTAGAACATCCCAGAAAGTGTCACATGAGGGGTTATGTCAAATCCCGGGAATTTTCTTATACCTACTTCCGTGTGAGACCTTGGCAAAAGTCAGTAAAGACCAGTAGAAGCGCGTATACTACGCCATAGGGAGTATCTGCATCCGCTTTCTATAGACGAGTGCTACATAATATTTGTTAGGGCATGTCTAAACTGCAAAAGCATCGCTTCATAAGCTTCCATTAAAATTGTTGACCAGTTGCGAGTTCTGGGCCTCAAGTCTGCTATTACAATAGTGTCAGAATGGTCTATCATTGATTCCATAATGGTTGATTTTGACAAGTTTGGTAATCTACTATTATAAAAGCGTCACTATGACTTTCCAATGGCCAACCACTGACACTCCATTGAAAGAAATAGCATAGAATGGTAATCTCGTACATAATGACAAATGAATTGACAACGTATGCGGTAATCTGCTAAAATTTTTACAGTTCCTTTGATCAGTAACCTACCGTTAGAACGTCGTTGTGCAGTCATTGCATTTTAATATCTCGGTTATCAAAAAGTATTACGAGACCATTGACTGACCAATGATCGACCATTATGAATTTAGCAGATTACGAACTTTTAGCCAAATGACAAGGGGATCGTGTTAGAATGACAAAATTATAAAAATAGCAGACTTGGGGCCCTGGTGTATTGTAACCACTTTTTGTAAGTGTTTGTCTTGTAGTGACACTCACTAGCTGTAACTACTCCGATCTTATGATGCAGTAGCCAATGACAAAAAGCCAACCACGGCCCGCCACTATTTTTATTCAATCTCAAGCTTCTAGAAACTATTATAAACTCTTAAATGGATTATAATGAAACTTAGCAGTAATATAGCTAATTAATCAGAATAATACAAATACTAAAGGGAGAAGTATGTGTTAACTGAACGAGGGTAGAGCGGCTGGTAGTATTGAAATATTTTTATGTTAAAGACGACGAAAAAGGCTTTTCAGTTTCTACTCCACTATTTCCATCTAGCCTTTTACGTCCTGAGTATCTAATGAAATTAGGGTCATTTTTGAACGCACACCGCTTTATCACATTTAGCACATTTTTATATTTTGATGGGCTGTGATAAATAAAAGTTTAGAGTAATGAAAACATAGTATGTCGTTGAAAAACTTTTTGTTAAATAAAAGGTACCTGCTAAACGAGAGTTTTGCAGGTACCTGTTATTGAGTGAGTAAACACAATCACTGAAGTATTCACAATCATTAATTACAGCGGCACGGAAATTAAGCAATGCTTGCACAGGTCGATCCGTCCTGCCAGGGAATTTGTTCGAAAAAGTCACCGCAGCCAAGGAACGCATAGGAGGAAGGAACACAGGTGGGTTTGAGTTAGTAAGAGTCGGAAACTCCGCTCCGCTCGCTCCGCTCAGCGGAAGAATTCATTTCATGTTCATTACTTTTACATTTTGTTCGATTTATGTCGCTATGTAGGTGGTTCGTTAATAAATCTTGCCCGTCTTTGCAACAGAGAAGTGAGGCTATTTGCTCCAGATTTCGATCAATGTTGACATTTACTATCATCTACCACTGGCCTTAACATAATCTGACTGACATTTCTAACTTACCAAACTTGTAGTAGCTATTACATATCTCCATTGAAGTAATGTTTTACTTTTATTATATTTTATTTTAATGTTGAAATAATTTTAACCATGTTATTTTAATTCTTACCAATTTTAAACTAAAGGAATCAAGAAGTATTCCCGTTTGCGCGTCGGTTTTAAGAGCACCAGCTTACTTAATACTTTGGGTGCAAGCATTGGTACTCAAACCAGCCGGTATTACTTCGGAAGTACCCACTAAAACCAGTGCTGAAACTCTGTATCGTACATGTGTCCCAGCACTATTCTGAGCGTTGGCCGTTTTGCACCAATGTGACGTATATCGTCCCGACTTGCATAACTTTTGTACTTTTGTATTTTAATGCTGGTATGCGTCATGCTTGGTGCAAAAAAAAAAAAATTGACATAAGTATATGTGTGTCATTTCAGTTAGGTATATTCCATCGTACTAGTGATGACATCGAATGTACATGCGTATTCGCTGCAAATTAATGACGAAAGGAATAATTTTATACAAAGGTGAATCATCAAAAGTTTAGATACTTACATTAAAAAATTCTAAATACGTACCGTTTTTTTATTTTATTTTAAGAAAGCCTAGCTTTATTTTGTGGATTTTGTATATCTAAAATTTAACAAATAAACAAATATTTACAAATTTATTTTACTTAAGTACATAAATATTTATCATTTGGCTTCATCCGACATTGAATTTTCTTTTGATGAACTATGTATTTAGGTACATTTAATTCCCATCGGCATTTCAAAGTTAACACCATTCTTATTTGACAAATAATAAATCGATAATCGAAATGTTAATTTGCTGCTTTTGCCAGATCTATCCGGCAAAATCTGGTATCTATCATTTCCCTTTATACATACAAAATTATAGATAACTATTTAATCTACATATATTATATTCTTTATTAAATAATAAGTATCAATACCTACTACTCGGTTCAGCAACGATTAAAAACTTTTTCGCCAAACACTGGCTGGTAGAGAAACATGAAAGTCAGTGAAAAGCAATAAGGCCCCGCATTTTGAAGGTTATAAACTTACAAAAATCCCGATTGGTTTCAAAAACTTTAAAAGATATTTTAAATCAGAAATGAAATATATAGAATGTTTGTACGAAAAAGATAACACTGATTTATAATTCACACCAAAGTGTTCTGTAATGAGTGAGAAATGTCAGGTAAGACTAAATTTATAGCTTCTACTTACTGAATGTCATTTTAGCTGAAGCTGGTATAATTTAAACCTTTTGTCTTTTCTTTTATGGTAAAGAAAATCAACAACCGGATCCATCGGAAAAATAGAATCCTTGTAGAATCCCTCTTGTGTCTGTCTGTATGTCCATTTGTCACAATTAATTTTCTCAGAATCAACTGGATCGATTCAGCTGTTTATTTCTTATATTTATTTTCATTTACTCACGCATTTTTGTATTTTTTTTTTGTGTTCAGCAACTGATACTTCTGCTCAAAGTCCGGAAACTCCAAAACCCAAAAGAAAATGTAAGTATCATCATTTAAATGCCAGAAATGTTGTATCAATGCACTTTTATTCAACATGCAGGCTTTAGTACGATTTCAGACTATATCCAGGTAAAAACTTCGTTCTTTAAAAAAAAAAAAATATTCATTAAACTTGATGATAATACATATACCCGTTTGTGATTCGTTTTTTTTTTTGAGAAAATACATTGCCTCATACTAAGAATTTCTCCTGTGTCGTGGTTGCGTTTACAAACATACAATCTCACATACACAAACAGCCAGACCCGGAACAACTATCTGTAGGCCATACAAATATTTGTTCCGTGCGGGATCGAACCCACGACATGTAGCCCAGTAGTCAATCGCTCAACCACTGTGCCAACCGTGTCGTCGAATGATTTTAAGAGCATCAACGCTAATAGCTTCAAATATACATAAATCATCCATACTCCAATACAGGACTACCTTGGATGCAAGCACTGGTGCTCTTAAAACCGGTGCTCAAACGAGAATACTTCGTAAATGATGGACATTTCATAATAACACGGTGTCAATCAGGTATATTTTTGAACTGTGACATGTAAATATTACCAAGTAAAAGAACTCCTCAAGCCTCAAGAAATAACGGTAAAGCGGGGTGAATAGAAATGCAGGGGTGAATAAAAACGAAACTTTGACTTGAATTTTCTCGTTTTTAAATATTGCTTGCAGAAATGAAAAACTCCAATTTATGAATTAATTATTTGTTTTTCTAGTGGATGGTTTATGAGAAACTGTTAATATGGTATTTAAGCAAAAATCCCAATAATTTTTTTGTTTTTATTCACCCCTGTATTTCTATCCACCCCGTTCTACGGTATTTGAACTACTTTCAGGCCGGCCGGATACATTTACCAATTTACCATTTACCAAGAATACTACCAATCATTAGTACACCATTGTAAAAAATAATTGTGGACTAAACTACCGATTTAATTAGATAAATAAACAATCAATAAGTACATCTTAACTAGCTCATTAATGATCGCCAAGTATGTGATCGATAGAATGCTCATTTGTAGCTTCGGTAGTGAAGAAATATGCAATTAATCTATCAACAAGTATATTAATAATGGCTGCCTAGCATCGATATCAAAAAGGGGTTTATTATTAATGGGTGCGTAGAGGAAAATATTTCCCAGTGAGAAACGCGCCGCCCCGCACGCTTCCCCACCGGGCTCGTGAACTAGCGTCCTGCGTCAGTCGGCCGGCACCCGCCGCGAAGCCAACAGCTTAGTACCCGACGCTCGCACACAACACACTGTTTATTTACAAATAAACCGTCACATTTGACAACAGCAGGGAAAACACGCATTCACGTACGTTCGTAGTTGTCACTTTCATTGTTTTAAATTCATCACTCAGTATAACATTCTGTCAAGCTACACGTTTTTCGAGAATATCAAACAAACACATTGTTTCGTTCAGCCTATGCTGCATTCATTATGTCTAGTGCCGATTTCAGTTCGCTCTTGCTCGTTCTACAAAGTTTCATTCGCTAATTCGTAAATTGCAATCAAAAACCTTAAATGAATTGAGTAGTTGGATAATTAGTCAACTTTGATAAATGTAACCTTTAGTCATGACTGTGTTTGAGCTGTAATCTTGCCTAATATGTATCACATTGCGAGATAAATTAACTGTGTTCACACGTTACAAAAAGCGATAAATCGTTTAAAACAAAAGTCAGTGATTAACAGTGTATGTACATGCAAAAACGTGCTAATGCAAACGTGTGCCAAACATTTGTTACGGTTTTTAAAACATGCCTATTGTAATAAAAGCTTGTAAAAAGCGTATACTAGTTTCACATTTTGTTGCTAATACGATTATGGTCAGATTCTGTAGTCACAATACAATGGAGATCCAAACTGGGGCTACTATGACAGTACCTTCAAGATTGATTATTTTGTCAAAAACAGATATTGCTGTGCATCTTTTACAGCTCCGTCTCCCTCCCACCGGAATAATTATGGTTCAAGGAACCTCTGGTATTTCCCACTAAAGACTTTATTGTCACTTTAATTTGATTACATACTATTAACAACGTTCACGTTCGTTTTCATTAAAATATGTTTGTTGAGTTGCCAACAAACACACATTCATTTGTGTGCTCATTCGTTTTGTCCCCGATTTGTTTGTTTACGCTTGATGCACCGCGCCCTCGCATCCGATTGCAATAGCACATTTTAAATCGAAGTAAATTCCTCTGATATTAAAGCGATGTATTGAATACATTACGAGATGCGACTAAGTCATTCTTCAAATTCTCTAATGATTGAACTAACAATCAATTACAGCTTATGAGCGATAAATATAAACACATGTTGCCTCCAGCATAATATATATTTTCGCTTCACATCTAAAACTGTCTCTATATTCTACTTTTTTATCGAGCATCTGGCTTCCGAAGCAACTATGTGACCTTGGGCTACTTGCATTGTATGTTCAAACTTGACTCCACCAGAAGAACCTTGTCTTAGTAACCTACAATCAGACTAATGTGTTGAGATCTGTCACATGTGTCCTTTATTAAGTTCAAATATTTATGTACTTTAATAGACGTCTGTTTCCACATGGACAAAAACAGTTATTACAAATTCATAATTCAGCAACTCTACGATTGAGTGACCTCTCCTGACCTTCCCTATTTTGTTTGCGTAAAAACTAATGACTGCATTTTCTAATGCTTCTTGAAGAAAATGACAGTTCACTACACCAATTTTTTTTTCGATGATGTGATTATGAATAGATAATAATAATCACCCTCCAGGCGGATGTTCAGCCCCGGTGGCCAACGGATATTAACCAAGTAATCAGGAGATATTGCACAAGTGTGTGCACAAGCATAGCTACAATCTGTGTTCCTTTACTCTCTTGGTCCCATGGAACGACAGTCCGACACGACACCCCTGTCGTGGCGGGAGAGATCGGATTAAGGACCAACGGCTTTACGTGCTTTTCGAGGAACGGGGGTTACACACCACCTACTTCCAAACTCCGGACTGCTACTAAGAAATTCGTAATGGAAACTCCTAATAACACTTCACTAGACTTGAAATCCTAAAACACAGGACCTCAGCAGTCACGCTTGGCAACCACTACAAAGTTGGGCGTCCTAATTAACTAGCCTCTGCCAGCGCTTTCACCCGCATGCAAGTCAAAAATAATCCCAAGGTATGTGTCCCGGGATACAAACTACCCTATGTCCTATTCTTGCCAGGACATAGGTATTATACCCGTGTGCCATGTTCGAAATTTTCAAATTCGTTCAGCAATTGAGACGTAAAAAGGTAATCAACAAATAAACAAACTCTTTTTCACAATTAAAAAATTAGTTAGGAAGGGTTAGGATGCGAAAATGAGTAAGTTGGTTTCACGTCGAAATCGCTAAACCGATTTTGATTAACTTGGGAACAAAGGTAGATGGGGCCCTGAAAACGATTGTAAGCTTGTTATTTTTTTGAGAAATACTAGTTTCTTATTCACTGAAATGGGTGTATTGTTGCAGCGTTTCGTATGGCGGACGAGGCGGCGGCCGACTGCCTGTTCGAGCGCCTGCGCCTGCATCAGCAGCGGGCGCCGGACTCCACCGAAGTGGCGCGCGCCATCACCGCGAGGATCAACGCGCGGCTCACGTCGCCAGGTAACACAGCATCACTGTACGACTGTGCTCCTATATGTTGAGAACCAGGAATTTCTTATCAATTTATTTTATTATTCTTCTTTTCAAAATCCAAATTTGTTTTTATACTTAATCATATCTCTGGTTATTAAAAACCAACTGTCCGTTTATGCCACAAGAAAAAGCAAGTAGCTATCGGCTATTTCACGCGGCACTCATTGATTAAAAATAATGTTACATCGTTGTTATTATTCCTAAAATTCAGCCAATTAGCTTGTACGACGATTTGCTTCTAAAATGTTCATACTGAATGTAAGTGTAACCTTAACTTGGGTAACAGTAGGAACTATAGTGACCAAAACTATTAAAGGCCTTAAAAATATATTTTCACACGAAGCCATTGAGCTCCACAAGCAATACCAAATATTTGGAAAACAGTTATTATGTTAGAAACACAATTCAGCTACGACTGTAATAGCCGGGCTTACATCTAATTGAGACACTGCACATGGATTATTACGACTGTTTATGTGGGGGATGTAGAAGTTAGATACATAAAAAAATCCTCTTTTTAGCTATGGAAGGGATTTCCGTTCGAGAATTTACTCGTAAATTTCTGACCTAGATAAAATTTTCATTTGAGTTCATGACATGTTTGGTATCAGATAAAGGTCTTCGTAAGGTCAACGTATGTTATATTATCCAAGTAAATAAATATATTTAAGTGTTAAAAAAAAAGAAAGCAAGTAATACTTAATGTCCATACATATAAAAAATACTTCTCGTCTCATTAAATCCACATAAAGTTGACGTAAAATGTTTTTATAGCTTATAAAAATTACATTCTACGACAGTCGATATATTGTACATACAGTAAAATGAATCTGCAATGCGATATACCTTCCGCATGATTGTACTAAAGAAAACTGAAAGAATAATAATTTATGTACTTGCGTTCATTATGACCATGTAAGGAGGAGGCGATAAAATAAGATTATTTCCATATTTGGTGGTTTTATATGTAGAATATCGTTCGTGACAATAATAATTACGCACATCACAGAAAATCACTTCCTATACAAGACCATCTGAAGATGCAAATTCATTTCGCAATATTATCTCATCAATCAATGTTGAAATGTAGGAAAATAAGAGACGTTTTTGACAGTTGGTGATTGCAGTATAAATACGAACATTCCTAAAAGTATAAAATCAAAAGTCATTTATTCAAACTAGGCAAACAGCACTTTTTGAACGTCAAATTGTACATAAAGACAGTCCCCCAAAACGCCCACCCCACCACTTCCTAGTGTTTTAACGGGTCAGACTCCCCAGCAACACATCTGTCTATTGCGTTTGCAAAGTCATTATTTTCTGTAAATATATATATATATATACTAGTATTTCGCTTGGGGGCGCGAGTTGCAAGCAACCCGCGGTGTCTTTTTAGTATTTTTTCTCATCCAAACACCCTCTATACAACCCCGAAAACCATTTTTCTCTTCAATGTCAAGTTTCTGAGTTACGCAAAGGGGTTGAAAGAAGGAGGTTGAAAAGGGTTGAATTTTTTTTGGCCATATATTCATCCAGATGTCCTCTATACAACCCCGAAGACCATTTTTCTCTACAATGTCAGGTTTCTGAGTTACGCAAAGGGGTTGAAAGAAGAGGGTTGAAAAGGGTTGAATTTTTATTGGCCATATACTCACCCAGATACCCTCTATACAACCCCGAAAACCATTTTTCTCTACAATGTCAGGTTTCCGAGATATGCCAAGGGGTTGAAACAAGGGGGTTGAAAAGGGTTGATTTTTTTATTGGCCATATACTCACCCAGATACCCTCTATACAACCCCGAAGACCATTTTTCTCTTCTATGTTAGGTTTCTGAGATACGCAAAGGGGTTGAAAGTAGGGGGTTGAAAAGGGTTGAATAGGGTTGAATTTTTTATTGGCCATATATTCATCTAGACTCCCTCTATACAACCCCGAAGACCATTTTTCTCTAGAATGTCAGATTTCTGAGATACGCATAGGGGTTGTAAAAAGGGGGTTGAAAAGGGGTAATTTTTTTTTTCGTTTTATCCTCACCCAGACACCCTCTATACAACCCCGGAAACCATTTTTCTCTTCGACGTCAGGTTTCTGAGATAAGCAATGGGGTTGAAAGAAGGGGGTTGAAAAGGGGTAGTTTCAGATTTTTCCCATACTCACCCCGACACCTTCTATACAACCCCATAAAAAGTTTTCCCCTCCTAGCACGGCAAGTGGGAGAACAATTATGTCAATCAGTCAGTCAATCAGTGGTTTTTTAATTATATATAATATAACTAGTATTTCGCTTGGGGGCGCGAGTTGCGAGCAACTCGCGTTGTCTTTTTAGTATTTTTTTACTAACAACAAAGGGGTTGAAAGTAGAGGGTAGAAAAGGGTTTAATTTTTATTGGCCATATACTCATCTAAATACCCTTTATACAACCTCGAAAACTATTTTTCTCTACTATGTCAGATTTCTGAGATACGCAAAGGGGTTGAAAGAAGGGGGTTGAAAAGGGTTGATTTTTTATTGGCCATATACTCACCCAGATACCCTCTATACAACCCCGAAAACCATTTTTCTATACAATGTCAGGTTTCTGAGATACGCAAAGGGGTTGAAAGAAGGGGGTTGAAAAGGGTTGATTTTTTATTGACCATATACTCACCCAGATACCCTCTATACAACCTCGGAAACCATTTTTCTCTACAATGTCAGGTTTCTGAGATATGCCAAGGGGTTGAAACAAGGGGGTTGAAAAGGGTTGAATAGGGTTGAATTTTTTATTGGCCATATACTCATCCAGATACCCTCTGTACAACCGCGAAAACCATTTTTCTCTAAAATGTCAGATTTCTGAGATACGCAAAGGGGTTGTAAAAAGGGGGTTGAAAAGGGGTAGTTTTTTTTTTGTTTTCTACTCATCCAAACACCCTCTATACAACCCCGAAAGCCATTTTTCTCTTCGACGTCAGGTTTCTGAGATAAGCAATGGGGTTGAAAGAGGGGGGTTGAAAAGGGGTAGTTTCAGATTTTTCCCATACTCACCTCGACACCTTCTATACAACCCCATAAAAAGTTTTCCCCTCCTAGCACGGCAAGTGGGAGAACAATTATGTCAATCAGTGAGTGGTTATTTAATTATATATAATATAACTAGTATTTCGCTTGGGGGCGCGAGTTGCAAGCAACCCGCGGTGTCTTTTTTGTATTTTTTGACTAACAATTAGTATCTCTATACAACCCCGAAAACCATTTTTCTCTACAATGTCAGGTTTCTGAGATATGCCAAGGGGTTGAAAGTAGGGGGTTGAAAAGGGTTAAATTTTTTATTGGCCATATACTCATCCAAACACCCTCTATACAACCCCGAAAACCATTTTTCTCTAAAACGTCAGATTTCTGAGATACGCAAAGGGGTTGTAAAAAGAGGGTTGAAAAGGGGTCGTTTTTTTTTCGTTTTCTACTCATCCAAACACCCTCTATACAACCCCGAAAACCATTTTTCTCTTCAACGTCAGGTTTCTGAGATAAGCAATGGGGTTGAAACAAGGGGGTTGAAAAGGGTTGAATTTTTTATTGGCCATATACTCATCCAGACACCCTCTATACAACCCCGAAGACCATTTTTCTCTAGAGTGTCAGGTTTCTGAGATACGCAAAGGGGTTGAAACAAGGGGGTTGAAAAGGGTTGAATAGGGTTGAATTTTTTATTGGCTATATACTCATCCAGACACCCTCTATACAACCCCGAAAACCATTTTTCTCTAAAACGTCAGATTTCTGAGATACGCAAAGGGGTTGTAAAAAGAGGGTTGAAAAGGGGTCGTTTTTTTTTCGTTTTCTACTCATCCAAACACCCTCTATACAACCCCGAAAACCATTTTTCTCTTCAACGTCAGGTTTCTGAGATAAGCAATGGGGTTGAAACAAGGGGGTTGAAAAGGGTTGATTTTTTATTGGCCATATACTCATCCAGACACCCTCTATACAACCCCGAAGACCATTTTTCTCTAGAGTGTCAGGTTTCTGAGATACGCAAAGGGGTTGAAACAAGGGGGTTGAAAAGGGTTGAATAGGGTTGAATTTTTTATTGGCTATATACTCATCCAGACACCCTCTATACAACCCCGAAAACCATTTTTCTCTAAAATGTCATATTTCTGAGATACGCAAAGGGGTTGTAAAAAGGGGGTTGAAAAGGGGTAGGTTTTTTTTTCGTTTTCTACTCATCCAAACACCCTCTATACAACCCCGAAAACCATTTTTCTCTTCGACGTCAGGTTTCTGAGATAAGCAATGGGGTTGAAAGATGGGGGTGGAAAAGGGGTAGTTTCGGATTTTTCCCATACTCACCCCGATACCTTCTATACAACCCCATAAAAAGTTTTCCCCTCCTAACACGGGAAGTGGGAGAACAATTATGTCAATCAGTCAGTGGTTATTTAATTGTATATAATATAATAACTAGTATTTCGCTTGGGGGCGCGAGTTGCAAGCAACCCGCGGTGTCTTTTTAGTATTTTTAGTAACAATTATTATCTCTACAATGTCAGATTTCTGAGTTACGCAAAGGGGTTGAAAGAAGGGGGTTGAAAAGGGTTGAATTTTTTTTGGCCATATATTCATCCAGATGTCCTCTATACAACCCCGAAGACCATTTTTCTCTACAATGTCAGGTTTCTGAGTTACGCAAAGGGGTTGAAAGAAGGGGGTAGAAAAGGGTTGAATTTTTTTTAGCCATATTTTCATCCAGATGCCCTCTATACAACCCCGAAAACCATTTTTCTCTAAAATGTCAGATTTATGAGATACGCAAAGGGGTTGTAAAAAGGGGGTTGAAAAGGGGTAGTTTTTTTTTTCGTTTTCTACTCATCCAAACATCCTCTATACAACCCCGAAAACCATTTTTCTCTTCGACGTCAGGTTTCTGAGATAAGCAATGGGGTTGAAAGAAGGGGGTTGAAAAGGGGTAGTTTCAGATTTTTCCCATACTCACCCCGACACCTTCTATACAACCCCATAAAAAGTTTTCCCCTCCTAGCACGGCAAGTGGGAGAACAATTATGTCAATCAGTCAGTGGTTATTTAATTGTATATAATATAATAACTAGTATTTCGCTTGGGGGCGCGAGTTGCAAGCAACCCGCGGTGTCTTTTTAGTATTTTTAGTAACAATTATTATCTCTACAATGTCAGATTTCTGAGTTACGCAAAGGGGTTGAAAGAAGGGGGTTGAAAAGGGTTGAATTTTTTTTGGCCATATATTCATCCAGATGTCCTCTATACAACCCCGAAGACCATTTTTCTCTACAATGTCAGGTTTCTGAGTTACGCAAAGGGGTTGAAAGAAGGGGGTAGAAAAGGGTTGAATTTTTTTTAGCCATATTTTCATCCAGATGCCCTCTATACAACCCCGAAAACCATTTTTCTCTAAAATGTCAGATTTATGAGATACGCAAAGGGGTTGTAAAAAGGGGGTTGAAAAGGGGTAGTTTTTTTTTTCGTTTTCTACTCATCCAAACATCCTCTATACAACCCCGAAAACCATTTTTCTCTTCGACGTCAGGTTTCTGAGATAAGCAATGGGGTTGAAAGAAGGGGGTTGAAAAGGGGTAGTTTCAGATTTTTCCCATACTCACCCCGACACCTTCTATACAACCCCATAAAAAGTTTTCCCCTCCTAGCACGGCAAGTGGGAGAACAATTATGTCAATCAGTCAGTGAGTGAGTGAGTGGTTATTTAATTATATATAATATAACTAGTATTTCGCTTGGGGGCGCGAGTTGCAAGCAACCCGCGGTGTCTTTTTAGTATTTTTTGACTAACAATTATTATCTCTACAATGTCAGATTTCTGAGTTACTCAAAGGGGCTGAAAGAAGGGGGTTGAAAAGGGTTGAATTTTTATTGGCCATATTTTCATCCAGACACCCTCCATACAACCCCGAAAACCATTTTTCTCTTCGACGTCAGGTTTCTGAGATACGCAAAGGGGTTGAAAGAAGGGGGTTGAAAAGGGTTGAATAGGGTTGAATTTTTTACTGGCTATATACTCATCTAGACACCCTCTATACAACCCCGAAAACCATTTTTCTCTAGAATGTCAAGTTTCTGAGATACGCAAAGGGGTTGAAACAAGGGGGTTGAAAAGGGTTGAATAGGGTTGATTTTTTTATTGGCCATATACTCACCCAGATACCCTCTATACAACCCCGAAAACCATTTTTGTCTACAATGTCAGGTTTCCTAGATATGCCAAGGGGTTGAAACAAGGGGGTTGAAAAGGGTTGAATAGGGTTGAATTTTTTACTGGCCATATACTCATCCAGACACCCTCTATACAACCCCGAAGACCATTTTTCTCTACAATGTCAAGTTTCTGAGATACGCAAAGGGGTTGAAAATAGGGGGTTGAAAAGGGTCGAATAGGGTTGAATTTTTTATGGGTCATATACTCACCCAAATACCCTCTATACAACCCCGAAAACCATTTTTCTCTACAATGTCAGGTTTCCGGGATATGCCAAGGGGTTGAAACAAGGGGGTTGAAAAAGGTTGAATAGGGTTGAATTTTTTACTGGCCATATACTCATCCAGACACCCTCTATACAACCCCGAAAACCATTTTTCTCTAGAATGTCAGGTTTCTGAGATACGCAAAGGGGTTGAAACAAGGGGTTGAAAAGGGTTAATTTTTTTTTTCGTTTTATACTCATCCAAACACCCTCTATACAACCCTGAAAACCATTTTTCTCTTCGACGTCAGGTTTCCGAGATAAGCAATGGGGTTGAAAGAAGGGGGTTGAAAAGGGGTAGTTTCAGATTTTTCCCATACTCACCCAGACACCTTCTATACAACCCCATAAAAAGTTTTCCCCTCCTAGCACGGCAAGTGGGAGAACAATTATGTCAATCAGTCAGTGAGTGAGTGAGTGGTTATTTAATTATATATAATATAACTAGTATTTCGCTTGGGGGCGCGAGTTGCAAGCAACCCGCGGTGTCTTTTTAGTATTTTTTGACTAACAATTATTATCTCTACAATGTCAGATTTCTGAGTTACTCAAAGGGGCTGAAAGAAGGGGGTTGAAAAGGGTTGAATTTTTATTGGCCATATTTTCATCCAGACACCCTCCATACAACCCCGAAAACCATTTTTCTCTTCGACGTCAGGTTTCTGAGATACGCAAAGGGGTTGAAAGAAGGGGGTTGAAAAGGGTTGAATAGGGTTGAATTTTTTACTGGCTATATACTCATCTAGACACCCTCTATACAACCCCGAAAACCATTTTTCTCTAGAATGTCAAGTTTCTGAGATACGCAAAGGGGTTGAAACAAGGGGGTTGAAAAGGGTTGAATAGGGTTGATTTTTTTATTGGCCATATACTCACCCAGATACCCTCTATACAACCCCGAAAACCATTTTTCTCTAAAATGTCAGATTTCCGAGATACGCACAGGGGTTGTAAAAAGGGGGTTGAAAGAGGGTAATTTTTTTTTCGTTTTATACTCACCCAGACACCCTCTATACAACCCCGAAAACCATTTTTCTCTTCGACGTCAGGTTTCTGAGATAAGCAATGGGGTTGAAAGAAGGGGGTTGAAAAGGGGTAGTTTCAGATTTTTCCCATACTCACCCCGACACCTTCTATACAACCCCATAAAAAGTTTTCCCCTCCTAGCACGGGAAGTGGGAGAACAATTATGTCAATCAGTCAGTGGTTTTTTAATTATATATAATATAACTAGTATTTCGCTTGGGGGCGCGAGTTGCGAGCAACTCGCGGTGTCTTTATAGTATTTTTTGACTAACAACAAAGGGGTTGAAAAGGGTTGAATTTTTATTGGCCATAACAACCTCGAAAACTATTTTTTTCTACTATGTCAGATTTCTGAGATACGCAAAGGGGTTGAAAGAAGGGGGTTGAAAAGGGTTGAATTATTTATTGGCCATATACTCATCCAGACACCCTTTATACAACCCCGAAGACCATTTTTCTCTACAATGTCAAGTTTCTGAGATACGCAAAGGGGTTGAAAGTAGGGGGTTGAAAAGGGTTGAATAGGGTTGAATTTTTTATTGGCCATATACTCATCCAGATACCCTCTATACAACCCCGAAAACCATTTTTCTCTACTGTGTCAGATTTCTGAGATACGCAAAGGGGTTGTAAAAAAGGGGTTGAAAAGGGGTAATTTTTTTTTCGTTTTATACTCATACAGACACCCTCTATACAACCCTGAAAACCATTTTTCTCTTCGACGTCAGGTTTCTGAGATAAGCAATGGGGTTGAAAAGGGGTAGTTTCAGATTTTTCCCATACTCATCCCGACACCTTCTATACAACCCCATAAAAAGTTTTCCCCTCCTAGCACGGCAAGTGGGAGAACAATTATGTCAATCAGTCAGTCAATCAATCAGTCAGTGGTTTTTTAATTGTATATAATATAATTAGTGGCTATATACTCATCCAGACACCTTCTATACAACCCCGAAAACCATTTTTCTCTACAATGTCAGGTTTCCGAGATATGCCAAGGGGTTGAAACAAGGGGGTTGAAAAGGGTTGAATAGGGTTGAATTTTTTATTGGCTTTATACTCATCCAGATACCCTCTATATAACCCCGAAAACCATTTTTCTCTACAATGTCAGGTTTCTGAGATACGCAAAGGGGTTGAAAGTAGGGGGTTGAAAAAGGTTGAATAGGGTTGAATTTTTTATTGGCCATATACTCATGCAAATACGCTCTATACAACCCCGAAAACCATTTTTCTGTAAAATGTCAGATTTCTGAGATACGCAAAGGGGTTGTAAAAAGGGGGTTGAAAAGGGGTAATTTTTTTTTCGGTTTATACTCACCCAGACACCCTCTATACAACCCCGAAAACCATTTTTCTCTTCGCCGTCAGGTTTCTGAGATAAGCAATGGGGTTGAAAGAAGGGGGTTGAAAAGGGGTAGTTTCAGATTTTTCCCATACTCACCCCGACACCTTCTATACAACCCCGTTAAAACTTTTCCCCTCCTAGCACGGCAAGTGGGAGAACAATTATGTCAATCAGTCAGTGGTTATTTAATTGTATATAATATAACTAGTATTTCGCTTGGGGGCGCGAGTTGCGAGCAACTCGCGTTGTCTTTTTAGTATATTTACTCACCCAGATACCCTCTATACAACCCCGAAGACCATTTTTCTCTACAATGTCAGGTTTCTGAGATATGCCAAGGGGTTGAAAGTAGGGGGTTGAAAAGGGTTGATTTTTTTATTGGCCATATACTCACCCAGATACCCTCTATACAACCCCGAAAACCATTTTTCTCTACAAGGTCAGGTTTCTGAGACATGCCAAGGGGTTGAAACAAGGGGGTTGAAACAAGGGGGTTGAATAGGGTTGAATTTTTTATTGGCCATATACTCACCCAAATACCCTCTATACAACCCCGAAATCCATTTTTCTCTACAAGGTCAGGTTTCTGAGACATGCCAAGGGGTTGAAACAAGGGGGTTGAAAAGGATTGAATAGGGTTGAATTTTTTATTGGCCATATACTCACCCAAATACCCTCTATACAACCCCGAAAACCATTTTTCTCTAAAATGTCAGATTACTGAGATACGCAAAGGGGTTGTAAAAAGGGGGTTGAAAAGGGGTAGTTTTTTTTTTCGTTTTCTACTCATCCAAACACCCTCTATACAACCCCGAAAACCATTTTTCTCTTTGACATCAGGTTTCTGAGATAAGCAATGGGGTTGAAAGAAGGGGGTTGAAAAGGGGTAGTTTCAGATTTTTCCCATACTCACCCCGACACCTTCTATACAACCCCATAAAAAGTTTTCCCCTCCTAGCACGGGAAGTGGGAGAACAATTATGTCAATCAGTCAGTGGTTTTTTAATTATATATAATATAACTAGTATTCCGCTTGGGGGCGCGAGTTGCGAGCAACTCGCGGTGTCTTTTTAGTATTTTTTGACTAACAACAAAGGGGTTGAAAGTAGGGGGTTGAAAAGGTTTGAATTTTTATTGGCCATTAACTCACCCAGATACCCTCTATACAACCCCGAAAACCATTTTTCTCTACAATGTCAGGTTTCTGAGATATGCCAAGGGGTTGAAAGTAGGGGGTTGAACAGGGTTAAATTTTTTATTGGCCATATACTCATCCAGACACCCTCTATACAACCCCGAAGACCATTTTTCTCTACAATGTCAAGTTTCTGAGATACGCAAAGGGGTTGAAAGTAGGGGGTTGAAAAGGGTTGAATTTTTTATTGGCCATATACTCATCCAGACACCCTCTATACAACCCCGAAGACCATTTTTCTCTACAATGTCAAGTTTCTGAGATACGCAAAGGGGTTGTAAAAAGGGGGTTGAAAAGGGGTAGTTTTTTTTTTCGTTTTCTACTCATCCAAACACCCTCTATACAACCCTGAAAACCATTTTTCTCTTCGACGTCAGGTTTCCGAGATAAGCAATGGGGTTGAAAGAAGGGGGTTGAAAAGGGGTAGTTTCAGATTTTTCCCATACTCATCCCGACACCTTCTATACAACCCCATAAAAAGTTTTCCCCTCCTAGCACGGCAAGTGGGAGAACAATTATGTCAATCAGTCAATCAATCAGTGAGTGGTTTTTTAATTATATATAATATAACTAGTATTTCGCTTGGGGGCGCGAGTTGCGAGCAACTCGCGGTGTCTTTTTAGTATTTTTTGACTAACAACAAAGGGGTTGAAAGTAGGGGATTGAAAAGGGTTGAATTTTTATTGGCCATATACTCACCCAGACACCTTCCATACAACCCCGAAAACCATTTTTCTCTACAATGTCAGGTTTCTGAGATACGCAAGGGGGTTGAAAAGGGTTGATTTTTTATTGGCCATATACCCAACCAGATACCATCTATACAACCCCGAAGACCATTTTTCTCTACAATGTCAAGTTTCTGAGATACGCAAAGGGGTTGAAAGTAGGGGGTTGAAAAGGGTTGAATTTTTTATTGGCCATATACTCATCCAGACACCCTCTTTGCAACCCCGAAGACCATTTTTCTCTAAAATGTAAGATTTCTGAGATACGCAAAGGGGTTGAAAGAAGGGGGTTGAAAAGGGTTAAATTTTTTATTCGTCATATACTCATCGAAACACCCTCTATACAACCCCGAAAACCATTTTTCTCTACAATGTCAGGTTTCTGAGATATGCCAAGGGGTTGAAACAAGGGGGTTGAAAAGGGTTGAATTTTTTATTCGTCATTTTCTCATCCAAACACCCTCTAAACAACCCCGAAAATCATTTTTCTCTACAATGTCAGGTTTCTGAGATATGCCAAGGGGTTGAAACAAGGGGGTTGAAAAGGGTGGATTAGGGTAGAATTTTTTATTGGCCATATACTCATCCAGACACCCTCTATACAACCCCGAAGACCATTTTTCTCTACAATGTCAGCTTTCTGAGATACGCAAAGGGGTTGAAAGTAGGGGGTTGAAAAGGGTGGATTAGGGTTGAAATTTTTATTCGTCATATACTCACCCAGATACCCTCTATACAACCCCGAAAACCATTTTTCTCTACAATGTCAGGTTTCTGAGTTATGCCAAGGGGTTGAAACAAGGGGGTTGAAAAGGGTTGAATTTTTTATTGGCTTTATACTCATCCAGATACCCTCTATATAACCCCGAAAACCATTTTTCTCTACAATGTCAGGTTTCTGAGATACGCAAAGGGGTTGAAACAAGGGGGTTGAAAAGGGTTGAATTTTTTATTGGCTTTATACTCATCCAGATACCCTCTATATAACCCCGAAAACCATTTTTCTCTACAATGTCAGGTTTCTGAGATACGCAAAGGGGTTGAAAGTAGGGGGTTGAAAAGGGTTGAATAGGGTTGAATTTTTTATTGGCCATATACTCATGCAAATACGCTCTATACAACCCCGAAAACCATTTTTCTCTAAAATGTCAGATTTCTGAGATACGCAAAGGGGTTGTAAAAAGGGGGTTGAAAAGGGGTAATTTTTTTTTTTGTTTTATACTCACCCAGACACCCTCTATACAACCCCGAAAACCATTTTTCTCTTCGCCATCAGGTTTCTGAGATAAGCAATGGGGTTGAAAGAAGGGGGTTGAAAAGGGGTAGTTTCAGATTTTTCCCATACTCACCCCGACAACTTCTATACAACCCCATAAAAAGTTTTCCCCTCCTAGCACGGCAAGTGGGAGAACAATTATGTCAATCAGTCAGTGGTTTTTTAATTATATATAATATAACTAGTATTCCGCTTGGGGGCGCGAGTTGCGAGCAACTCGCGGTGTCTTTTTAGTATTTTTTGACTAACAACAAAGGGGTTGAAAGTAGGGGGTTGAAAAGGTTTGAATTTTTATTGGCCATTAACTCACCCAGATACCCTCTATACAACCCCGAAAACCATTTTTCTCTACAATGTCAGGTTTCTGAGATATGCCAAGGGGTTGAAAGTAGGGGGTTGAACAGGGTTAAATTTTTTATTGGCCATATACTCATCCAGACACCCTCTATACAACCCCGAAGACCATTTTTCTCTACAATGTCAAGTTTCTGAGATACGCAAAGGGGTTGAAAGTAGGGGGTTGAAAAGGGTTGAATTTTTTATTGGCCATATACTCATCCAGACACCCTCTATACAACCCCGAAGACCATTTTTCTCTACAATGTCAAGTTTCTGAGATACGCAAAGGGGTTGTAAAAAGGGGGTTGAAAAGGGGTAGTTTTTTTTTTCGTTTTCTACTCATCCAAACACCCTCTATACAACCCTGAAAACCATTTTTCTCTTCGACGTCAGGTTTCCGAGATAAGCAATGGGGTTGAAAGAAGGGGGTTGAAAAGGGGTAGTTTCAGATTTTTCCCATACTCATCCCGACACCTTCTATACAACCCCATAAAAAGTTTTCCCCTCCTAGCACGGCAAGTGGGAGAACAATTATGTCAATCAGTCAATCAATCAGTGAGTGGTTTTTTAATTATATATAATATAACTAGTATTTCGCTTGGGGGCGCGAGTTGCGAGCAACTCGCGGTGTCTTTTTAGTATTTTTTGACTAACAACAAAGGGGTTGAAAGTAGGGGATTGAAAAGGGTTGAATTTTTATTGGCCATATACTCACCCAGACACCTTCCATACAACCCCGAAAACCATTTTTCTCTACAATGTCAGGTTTCTGAGATACGCAAGGGGGTTGAAAAGGGTTGATTTTTTATTGGCCATATACCCAACCAGATACCATCTATACAACCCCGAAGACCATTTTTCTCTACAATGTCAAGTTTCTGAGATACGCAAAGGGGTTGAAAGTAGGGGGTTGAAAAGGGTTGAATTTTTTATTGGCCATATACTCATCCAGACACCCTCTTTGCAACCCCGAAGACCATTTTTCTCTAAAATGTAAGATTTCTGAGATACGCAAAGGGGTTGAAAGAAGGGGGTTGAAAAGGGTTAAATTTTTTATTCGTCATATACTCATCGAAACACCCTCTATACAACCCCGAAAACCATTTTTCTCTACAATGTCAGGTTTCTGAGATATGCCAAGGGGTTGAAACAAGGGGGTTGAAAAGGGTTGAATTTTTTATTCGTCATTTTCTCATCCAAACACCCTCTAAACAACCCCGAAAATCATTTTTCTCTACAATGTCAGGTTTCTGAGATATGCCAAGGGGTTGAAACAAGGGGGTTGAAAAGGGTGGATTAGGGTAGAATTTTTTATTGGCCATATACTCATCCAGACACCCTCTATACAACCCCGAAGACCATTTTTCTCTACAATGTCAGCTTTCTGAGATACGCAAAGGGGTTGAAAGTAGGGGGTTGAAAAGGGTGGATTAGGGTTGAAATTTTTATTCGTCATATACTCACCCAGATACCCTCTATACAACCCCGAAAACCATTTTTCTCTACAATGTCAGGTTTCTGAGTTATGCCAAGGGGTTGAAACAAGGGGGTTGAAAAGGGTTGAATTTTTTATTGGCTTTATACTCATCCAGATACCCTCTATATAACCCCGAAAACCATTTTTCTCTACAATGTCAGGTTTCTGAGATACGCAAAGGGGTTGAAACAAGGGGGTTGAAAAGGGTTGAATTTTTTATTGGCTTTATACTCATCCAGATACCCTCTATATAACCCCGAAAACCATTTTTCTCTACAATGTCAGGTTTCTGAGATACGCAAAGGGGTTGAAAGTAGGGGGTTGAAAAGGGTTGAATAGGGTTGAATTTTTTATTGGCCATATACTCATGCAAATACGCTCTATACAACCCCGAAAACCATTTTTCTCTAAAATGTCAGATTTCTGAGATACGCAAAGGGGTTGTAAAAAGGGGGTTGAAAAGGGGTAATTTTTTTTTTTGTTTTATACTCACCCAGACACCCTCTATACAACCCCGAAAACCATTTTTCTCTTCGCCATCAGGTTTCTGAGATAAGCAATGGGGTTGAAAGAAGGGGGTTGAAAAGGGGTAGTTTCAGATTTTTCCCATACTCACCCCGACAACTTCTATACAACCCCATAAAAAGTTTTCCCCTCCTAGCACGGCAAGTGGGAGAACAATTATGTCAATCAGTCAGTGGTTATTTAATTGTATATAATATAACTAGTATTTCGCTTGGGGGCGCGAGTTGCAAGCAACCCGCGGTGTCTTTTTAGTATTTTTTGACCAACAATTATTATTTCCCTGTGAAAATAAAAATTTGTGTCAGGTTTCTGAGATACGCAAAAAGGGTTGAAAGAAGGGGGTTGAAAAGGGTTGAATAGGGTTGAATTTTTTATTCGCCATATATTCATTCAAATACCCTCTATACAACCCCGAATACCATTTTTCTCTAAAATGTCAGATTCCTGAGATACGCAAAGGGGTTGAAAGTAGGGGGTTGAAAAGGGTTGAATAGGGTTGATTTTTTTATTGGCCATATACTCATCCAGACACCCTCTATACAACCCCGAAAACCATTTTTCTCTAAAATGTCAGACTTCTGAGATACGCAAAGGGGTTGTAAAAAGGGGGTTGAAAAGGGGTAATTTTTTTTTTCGTTTTATACTCATCCAGACACCCTCTATACAAACCCGAAAACCATTTTTCTCTTCGCCATCAGGTTTTTGAGATAAGCAATGGGGTTGAAAGAAGGGGGTTGAAAAGGGGTAGTTTCAGATTTTTCCCATACTCACCCCGACACCTTCTATACAACCCCATAAAAAGTTTTCCCCTCCTAGCACGGCAAGTGGGAGAACAATTATGTCAATCAGTCAATCAATCAGTGAGTGGTTTTTTAATTATATATAATATACTAGTATTTCGCTTGGGGGCGCGAGTTGCAAGCAACCCGCGGTGTCTTTTTAGTATTTTTAGGTAACAATTATTATCTCTACAATGTCAGATTTCTGAGTTACGCAAAGGGGTTGAAAGAAGGGGGTTGAAAAGGGTTGAATTTTTTTTGACCATATATTCATCCAGATGTCCTCTATACAACCCCGAAGACCATTTTTCTCTACAATGTCAGGTTTCTGAGTTACGCAAAGGGGTTGAAAGAAGGGGGTTGAAAAGGGTTGAATTTTTTTAGCCTTATTTTCATCCAGACACCCTCTATACAACCCCGAAAACCATTTTTCTCTACAATGTCAGGTTTCTGAGTTACGCAAAGGGGTTGAAAGAAGGGGGTTGAATAGGGTTGAATTTTTTATTGGCCATATACGCATCCAGACACCCTCTATACAACCCCAAAAACCATTTTTCTCTTCAACGTCAGGTTTCTGAGATAAGCAATGGGGTTGAAAGATGGGGGCTGAAAAGGGGTAGTTTCAGATTTTTCCCATACTCACCCCGACACCTTCTATACAACCCCATAAAAAGTTTTTCCCTCCTAGCACGGGAAGTGGGAGAACAATTATGTCAATCAGTCAGTGAGTGGTTTTTTAATTATATATAATATAACTAGTATTTCGCTTGGGGGTGCGAGTTGCGAGCAACTCGCGGTGTCTTTTTAGTATTTTTTGACTAAAAACAAAGGGGTTGAAAGTAGAGGGTTGAAAAGGGTTGAATTTTTATTGGCCATATACTCATCTAAATACCCTTTATACAACCTCGAAAACTATTTTTCTCTACTATGTCAGATTTCTGAGATACGCAAAGGGGTTGTAAAAAGGGGTTGAAAAGGGGTATTTTTTTTTTCGTTTTATACTCATACATACACCCTCTATACAACCCCGAAAACCATTTTTCTCTTCGCAGTCAGGTTTCTGAGATAAGCAATGGGGTTGAAAGAAGGGGGTTGAAAAGGGGTAGTTTCAGATTTTTCCCATACTCACTCCGACACCTTCTATACAACCCCATAAAAAGTTTTCCCCTCCTAGCACGGGAAGTGGGAGAACAATTATGTCAATCAGTGAGTGGTTTTTTAATTATATATAATATAACTAGTATTTCGCTTGGGGGCGCGAGTTGCAAGCAACCCGCGGTGTCTTTTTAGTTTTTTTTTAGTAACAATTATTATCTCTACAATGTCAGATTTCTGAGTTACGCAAAGGGGTTGAAAGAAGGGGGTTGAAAAGGGTTGAATTTTTTTTGGCCATATATTCATCCAGATGTCCTCTATACAACCCCGAAGACCATTTTTCTCTACAATGTCAGGTTTCTGAGTTACGCAAAGGGGTTGAAAGAAGGGGGTTGAAAAGGGTTGATTTTTTATTGGCCATATACTCACCCAGATACCCTCTATACAACCCCGAAAACCATTTTTCTCTATAATGTCAGGTTTCTGAGATATGCCAAGGGGTTGAAACAAGGGGGTTGAATAGGGTTGAATTTTTTTTGGCCATATTTTCATCCAGACACCCTCTATACAACCCCGAAGACCATTTTTCTCTACAATGTCAAGTTTCTGAGATACGCAAAGGGGTTGAAAGTAGGGGGTTGAAAAGGGTTGAATAGGGTTGAATTTTTTATTGGCCATATACTCATCCAAACACCCTCTATACAACCCCGAAAACCATTTTTCTCTAAAATGTCAGATTTCTGAGATACGCAAAGGGGTTGAAAGTAGGGGGTTGAAAAGGGTTGAATTTTTATTGGCCATATACTCATCCAGACACCCTCTATACAACCCCGAAGACCATTTTTCTCTACAATGTCAAGTTTCTGAGATACGCAAAGGGGTTGAAAGTAGGGGGTTGAAAAGGGTTGAATAGGGTTGAATTTTTTATTGGCCATATACTCATCCAAACACCCTCTATACAACCCCGAAGACCATTTTTCTCTAAAATGTCAGATTTCCGAGATACGCAAAGGGGTTGCAAAAAGGGGGTTGAAAAGGGGTAGTTTTTTTTTTCGTTTACTACTCATCCTAACACCCTCTATACAACCCCGAAAACTATTTTTCTCTTCGACGTCAGGTTTCTGAGATAAGCAATGGGGTTGAAAGAAGGGGGTTGAAAAGGGGTAGTTTCAGATTTTTCCCATACTCACCCCGACACCTTCTATACAACCCCATAAAAAGTTTTCCCCTCCTAGCACGGCAAGTGGGAGAACAATTATGTCAATCAGTCAATCAGTGAGTGGTTTTTTAATTATATATAATATAATTTCGCTTGGGGGCGCGAGTTGCAAGCAACCCGCGGTGTCTTTTTAGTTTTTTTTTAGTAACAATTATTATCTCTACAATGTCTGATTTCTGAGTTACGCAAAGGGGTTGAAAGAAGGGGGTTGAAAAGGGTTGAATTTTTTTTGGCCACATATTCATCCAGATGTCCTCTATACAACCCCGAAGACCATTTTTCTCTACAATGTCAGGTTTCTGAGTTACGCAAAGGGGTTGAAAGAAGGGGGTTGAAAAGGGTTGATTTTTTATTGGCCATATACTCACCCAGATACCCTCTATACAACCCCGAAAACCATTTTTCTCTATAATGTCAGGTTTCTGAGATATGCCAAGGGGTTGAAACAAGGGGGTTGAATAGGGTTGAATTTTTTTTGGCCATATTTTCATCCAGACACCCTCTATACAACCCCGAAGACCATTTTTCTCTACAATGTCAAGTTTCTGAGATACGCAAAGGGGTTGAAAGTAGGGGGTTGAAAAGGGTTGAATAGGGTTGAATTTTTTATTGGCCATATACTCATCCAAACACCCTCTATACAACCCCGAAAACCATTTTTCTCTAAAATGTCAGATTTCTGAGATACGCAAAGGGGTTGAAAGTAGGGGGTTGAAAAGGGTTGAATTTTTATTGGCCATATACTCATCCAGACACCCTCTATACAACCCCGAAGACCATTTTTCTCTACAATGTCAAGTTTCTGAGATACGCAAAGGGGTTGAAAGTAGGGGGTTGAAAAGGGTTGAATAGGGTTGAATTTTTTATTGGCCATATACTCATCCAAACACCCTCTATACAACCCCGAAGACCATTTTTCTCTAAAATGTCAGATTTCCGAGATACGCAAAGGGGTTGCAAAAAGGGGGTTGAAAAGGGGTAGTTTTTTTTTTCGTTTACTACTCATCCAAACACCCTCTATACAACCCCGAAAACTATTTTTCTCTTCGACGTCAGGTTTCTGAGATAAGCAATGGGGTTGAAAGAAGGGGGTTGAAAAGGGGTAGTTTCAGATTTTTCCCATACTCACCCCGACACCTTCTATACAACCCCATAAAAAGTTTTCCCCTCCTAGCACGGCAAGTGGGAGAACAATTATGTCAATCAGTCAATCAGTGAGTGGTTTTTTAATTATATATAATATAATAATATATTTTTTTTTAGCTTAGCTTAGCACTTTTGGCCATAAAGCTGGTAATGGTACACAGTATTCCATCTGATTAAAAACTTATAAACATCATGTGTTTCCTAACATTTTCCCCAAAAATGAATCCACCTTCAAATGTTTTTAACACGATCGAGGACAAACGAATTATCCTACAAAGGTTTTGTTTCTTTTATTACCCTAAAAATACCAATTGAATAACCGGGAATTGAACCTGCAGCCTCAGAACTGACAGCCGTACTTACCTATACTTTACCCACAGGGGCAATGATGCAGTCTCACCACAATTCAATTGAATAAACGATAAGACTCATAGCTGTACAACAACAATGTATGTATAGGTACATTGACGAAAATTATCAAGTGGATTTAATTTCGGATTCAATTTCGGAATAACATAAATTCATATGCAACGATCCAATGACACGATACCTAATAAACTTGACGATATTAGTCAGCAGGTAAATATACCAATGGAAATACGAACTTACCCTTAATTTAATTCGTAGGACATGTAACATCCACCACCCATTGTGTATAAATTGCTACTTCATCGGCTTCCTAACTACTATGTTCAAGGTTTCCGCTACGGTGCATAAATTAATCATGTTAAATAATCGTCGAAGTTTGCACCAAGCACATATTTTATTTAGTTATGCTAATTAAATATTATGTAACTTGAAATCCTTAAGGGAAAGTTACACTCTAATGGCATTAAAAAATAATGCCATGTAAATTGGAATTTTTAGTTATATAACACGTGTCTAAAATAGGAAAAACACGTTCACCAGAGACCTACAATGGCTGAATTCAGGTCCAGAATTTTTCAGAAACCCATGTATGATTAAGAGCGCATAGGTGCAATAACTATGTATAATATATGTATTTTTTAAGTTGAAACACCTGCCTCTAAACTCGTCATTTCCTAGGCATTTGTTCCGATATTAATGAACAATACGTTATCATTTGTTACAATGATTTTCAATATATATGCATGTGAGATATACATGTGAGTGGGCTCATGAAGTTTCAATGTATGTTAAATAAATTACTACATGTCCTTTACATAAAGGCAATGCATATCATTTGAATAGTTACCTTCCTGAATTTAATTCCGAACATTGACTCGAAAGGTATGCTAGGAGTATTTTTGCTCTTCTTCCATTTTATTATTAGGCTGTTAGGTTAGGTGCTATTTCTGCACCGTGGACTCTTTTGTATGCTAATTCCTGGAGCTCCTTATACGCCACAGAACTCACTTTCTCTTGCAACTGTGTAATATAGTTTTAGTTCAGTATCGAGTCGTAAAATTCGTGCTGTATTGGTATCCATAAATCGGATTAATCTTACCGCTCGTCTAGACAAAACAACACGGTCATACACTACTATACGCAGTGCTATGCGATTCCATTCAGTCAGAGAAATGTTGTTACGTATACGCTCTGGTACACACGAATAAATAGTTGGGCCATTGAGCAGATACAACAATAAACATTCGGATTGCTAATTCTTTCTTATGGCTAACAAATTTAAATACCCACATAAAAAGCGCTTTAAGATTATCCCATAAATATCACTTAGAGCACGCATTTTGTCAAAATCTGTCCATACCTGGCTGCATACTTATTTATTTCGTACACAGTACACACCCACATGAGCCGCATTTTGGCAATATGCCCAAGCATTGGATTTTGACGGCATCTTTCGCTTATACCAACAAAGAACACAAAAGTGATAATTGAGGCGCACTCCGTAATGGACGAAAAAAAAGTTAAAAGATTCACTCATTTGTATGTCAGAAAGACGACATCTTGAGTGAGATAATACATATTTCATAATGAAAGATTTTTGTAGGTGAATCTAAAGATTAGATTCACCTACGATTAGATTAGAGCGGAAAATGTTGCATTGCTTTATTAGATTGTATATTGTTTTTGCTCATAGTCATAACTAACAGGCAGCGGGGAAAATCTTTAAATCTCGGTCTATAAACAAACTATACCTATATGTATTATGATTCCCGGGTAGACTGTTAACGTTTTCACTACTACATTCCCCAAAAATTACACAATGGATAACAAAAGCATATTTTCATTATTAAAAATATAATAAAACTACGCCTGTAGTTTTACTGCGAGTCGTAGCCGCCTTAATATGGCTCCATTTTCATAAAATATTAAACTACGTACGGTCAATGAAGATTGTAATTTGAACCCAAACTACAGTAAAAGGCAATGGATAACAAAAACATACTTTCATTATTAAAAATATAATAACAATAAGCCCGTGTTTAGGTAACTGCGAGTTTTAGCCGCCCTAAAATGGCTCCATTTTCATAAAATATTAAACTGCCTGCGTCAATGAAGATTGTGATCTGAACCCAAACTACAGTAAAAGGTCAATAGATAACAAAAATATACATTAATTAACTATATTTAACTATACTAATATATAAGGCTGAAGAGTTTGTTTGAACGTGCTAATCTCACGAACTACTGGTAAGATTTGAATTTTTTTTTATTTGTTAGATAGCCCATTTGTCGAGGAAGGCTATAGGCTATATATATGTGTATAATCACGCTAAGACTTATAGGAGTGGAGCACCAATGAAGAATGTTTCAAAATCGGGTCGTTAGTAACTATTCCACGCGGACGAAGTCGCGGGCAAAAGCAAGTTAAAAATATAATAACACTACGCCGGTGTTTTACTGCAAGTTTTAGCCGCCCTTAAATGGCTCCATTTTCATAAAATATTAAACTACCTACGGTCAATGAAGATCGTAATCTGAATCCAAACTATGTACAGTAAGGTCACTTCGGACGAACGACTTTCACAGACGGCTCTATCGATTGAGAAAAAGTGCGTTGATCTTGAAAACATAGGTCAAACGAAATAATCTAGAAAGATTCCTAAATGTACCTCTTCGTAAACATTTCGCACGCTTCTTACTGTAAACGTTTTGACGGAAACTCATAATAAAGCTAAACCCGAACAAATTCAAACTATTAGCGTGACAACGAAGAGTTAATACCTTTTAGTTAAACGAAAACACTTTAACTTTGTCCCCCTTTCTTTATACTCAGTCAATAGCCCCATCCAAAGTTCTTTAATGTGTTAAAAGATTACGTTTTAGCCTCATTTGCTTTTAAAATTGCTTGATAGATACACACAAACTGGTACGGCCAAACCATTAGGTTAGGCAAATGTCTTTTATCAGGATGATTTAGGAAATGGGTCGCGAAAACCTTCATTTTCAATGCGAAAGCAGTTCCTCAAAACTGATTTAAGGAAAGATAGTATAAGATATAAAAAGTAGATAGTAAACTTAATTGCTGAACGATCTTTATATTTTTTCAATAATTGGCAAAAACTCAGAAAGCGGTGCTAAACGGCCTTACTTATTGTAGGTGGCTGAAATGTAAATATTATTGTTTCTCATGTGTAACTAAGCTGCACAAATATCTTAGAGGGTTGTTTTTGTTAAATAGGTATTTTAAAAACTTCTTTCTAATACTAGACATAATTGTCAAGATGATTGACAAGTATTTGGTTACAATACTTCTGCTACAAACAGTAGATTTCCTCATTATAAAAAAACACAGGCCTAAATCATTCTATAACCCGTAGTTTCTATCTAAAAACACTGTCGGTGCGAAAAATATGACGTCACATAATTATACACACGTCGTCTTTCGTTTATAATCTTGTAAGCACCCAAGGCCGCAAAAGTTCGATAAATAAAATAAACTAAATCCACTGTTACGACAACTTAAAATAATTACGAGCAACCGACTGACGATTTTATAAAAAAAGTTGTTCTCATAATAAATGTGTCTTCATCATAAATCAAATAACAGTCAAAGCGAATGGAAATTAAAAGTTGACATCAATCCAAATATTATATTTTCGATCGTTAACCGGTTTTCTTCTAGATGTTTAACATTGGAAAACAACTATACAGATGTCATACCATAACACTGCCATATTACTTTTTCTTTTTTAATCAGTAATTTCTGCTTTAATCCCATCGCCAACAACAAAATAAACAAGAGCCTAGAATAGAAACATCAGTCAACTTTATTATGATAAGAAATCTTTAGATTTTTACGGCTCCAAGGTAAATGAAACACATTGCGTGCGAGTCTGAATTTACATGACTTATTTAGAAAACTCGCGACCGGGCCATAGCGGGGTTCCTTAACCGACGATAAGTAGTTTCCTTCAGCTGTAGCGTGCTACGCAGGAGCGAGCGGGGCAACGCCTCCAAACATCATTCTTTCTGAAAATTTAGCTGCATTACATGTTTATACGTTCCTGAATGTTTTATGTTTCTTTTTTCTCTTCACCACCGCCAGGTTGGCTATTTTTAGACCTTTTTGCAGCCAACTTGCAACATTATGTTCAGCAATAAATGCAAAGTATTTCTTTATATTTATTTCAGTGCATTTACTGTATGCAATCCTAAGCATAATAATTAGTCGCATTTGCATCAAGATAAAGAATAAATACTATGCTTCTAACGCTTTTAGATTAATTGTGATAGACTTTTATTACGATATTTAAAAGCTCTTTAATAAACTGACAGCCCAAATAATACTGTGTCCTCTGTTTACGTACTTTAGTATGACAATAATTGGTGTCACACGAAAGCATACTGCGTGTCTTTAAACCAATAAAAGTTGAGCCTCACGGGAAAACGCAAATCAGCCCACAAGGTGTCATCACTGCAGTAACATCGCGTGACGGACCTGTATAAAATAAGGGTTTGGTGCATTGTGCCGTCGGCCAGCGCCACCCGTGCCCCTACACCAATTGTTACCGTTAATTTATTCAACGATATCCGAAACTTATCAGCCTTTGTTCAATTACTAACAACTGGTACAAACGGTACCAAATGCTTCCCACACTTCGTTCTATTTCCCTACGGCTTTTGTTCCGCGAGCGAATATTAAGTGTCGCTTGCTAAGCAATACATCACTTCTATTTTGCTTGTGTTAGGTATAGGCTTGTGTTGTGGTTTTTGCGACCATAAATAAAAATAAGGCTTTCTGCAGCGAGAAACTACTTTGAAACTATTTGCATGTCTTACACTTTAGTTTCGGTGTTCTATTTCACAGACACTTATTTACTGACTGACTACAAGAAACTGTTTCCAAGAACATTGTAGATACAGAGTTCGTAGACTATAAGAGTAACAATTAAAACGAAGTCTACGCAAGCGGATCTATTTCTGTGGTTGCGTAAATCAAGTTTCACCTTGACATTGGTCAGACCGACTCTCCAACAATATACAGTATATTTACTATCTATACGTAAACTAGCTGATCCGCGCAACTTTGTTTGTGTCAAATTTTTTATGACTGCTCCACTCCTATTGATCTTAGCGTGATAATACATAGCCTATTGGCTTCCTCGATAAATGGGCTATCCAACACTGAAATAATTTTGCACATCGTACCAGTAGTTCCTGAGATTAGCGCGTTCAAGCAAACATACAAACAAACACTTCAGCAAAAAAAAAATGAAGTGTTTGTATGTAAGCTATATAGTATGCTGAAGTGTTTGTGAATATTACCAAAACGTTAGAGTAAGCAGTCTAATTTGCACAAGTAAGGAGCTAAAATTTAAGTTTTTTTTTAATAGCTTTCTACTGAAATTCAATTTAATTTTAGGGACAACGGGATCACTTAAACAAATTCTAGTTTTACTGGGAGAATATATATAATAAAATAAAATAAGAGTTTCTTTAGTTGATTAAATAAAGTGTAGCTCTATGTCAAGCTTTATCAAACTGAAAATACATAAATCAACAATAAATTATATCTATAAGAGTTTTTAGGGTTCAAATCAAAGTCTGATGTAATTAAAAATTTAATAATGTTATTAATGTTAATAAATAACGTTAACGTTGTATGTTTCAATACATTGTTCAATACTTAAACGCGGATGTACAAAGCTAGGTCCAAGACAAAGTACTAACGATCCCAGTAATGGTCCATAAATCTTATTTAATTCCAAATAATTAAGACCATTGCGTCTGCAACCTCTACGTAGGTACCTACACGATATCACTACACGAGTTGAATCGAAGCCAAATTTTCTACAAATGTAACCAATTATCGGCGTCCAGAGTTTGAACTTCGTTAAGTATTCCTGTCATGCCAGTAATAAATAAATTGCTATCAATCAAAATGTGTATTACTATTAAAATTACGTTGGCAATGATCTAGAATTCAAACGGAACTCATGTAATAAATACAACTGTATTAACGGAAGATTTCAGGAACTATCAGATTTGTTTATACGGAAATCATAAAATGTAAACTTGCTGCGCAATTGAAACGTCGCGGTCGTACGCACGAAGTGCTTCCAGTGTATATTATAAGACTAGTTTTTGCCCGCGACGTACATGCTTATCCCGTTTTTTTCCTTTCCCGTAGGTATTTCGGAAAATCGTCTGTTAGTTGCTCTACACTCCCCATGGAACCCATGCCAAATTTCAGCTTTCTACGACAATAGTATCGACTGTGCGTTGTTTGTTAGTCACTCAGTAACGGAAGAGTTTTATATAACATTGATAAACTAGAAATAGGGATGTTTCCTGAGTAAAAAATATATGATTATGTTTAGTCCGTCAGTTAGATTATAGGAATATTGTACACGTATTTTTTCATTTATCAAATCTATAAAAACTGACGAAGATACAAAGCATCAAAGATCAGGAGTGGGGGCTTGTGACGTCATGGCTCGGTAAAAATTGTAGCGAGTAGTGACGTCACACGAGTTTTCAACGCACTGTATCGTCTTCATTTTTTGTTTACGTGAAAAAGAAAAAAATACGTGTCCAATATTTTTTGGAAATCTATCAGACGGACTAATTAGATTTTTTTAGTGAACTACCCTATTGATAACATTCATTCATTTTGTGATTTCTGAAAATTCATTTGCTTCAATTTTTCTCTTAGTTGGGCTTTTTCACGTCAATTCACTAGGAAGTCATAGAAGGCATCCGTCTGCCGTCTTCTCCTCGGTCTGGTACAACCCAATCTAGCTGTGTCAGGCTGCAGTCTTACGAAACACGGACCCACATCTTTGAGGGTATCCGGCAGACGTAACCTGCCCAGTCCCACTACAATCGTCAGTCTAGGCAAATAATAAAAAGATCATCTAGTCTATAGTCACGGTTTTTGTTGAGTACATAATGAAATCGATATTGGAATGACGATATAGGAGCCTATCAAGAAATCAGCTTCGCTTTTTCTCGCTCGGAAGACTCACGTTTTAAGACGTCATGGTACGCCCGCAGTTCTGACATTTGACTGGTTCTCAATCATACCAATGTGTCCGCTTCAACAACTTGTCAAAACTTCAAAACGATTATTTATGGCGTATGTTTTTTTATAAAAAAGTGGTTAAAATATTTCAGACATTTCAGCACATAGAAGAAGCGAAAAGTAAAACACTGTTGGATTAATTAAAGCATGTGAATTTATGTGATTCTGTCACCAACTCGACACTATTAAAAATAAACTTAGCTCATATAAAAAGTGAATGTTTACTCAAATTCTATCTATTCCCACGAACAGATTTGGGGATCGGGACTTCGTTGAAACCGATGCAATGCAATGTTTTTATTTCAGGTTTGAACAGAAGCAGATTTTAACTGTCTTGCAACATTCTAAACTCTAGCAAATATAAAAACTTTTAACAGATCAAAATAACACCACTCAAGCAAGGCAACGTCATAATGTAGAAGTTATTTGATATTGTAAACTCGAAACAAGAACCTATAAGTATCAGAAATTCTCAGATGCTAATCTAGATATTTGATATAATTAAATATATGCCAGCTGTCGACAGGGACATGTTTACATTTGCCATTGGCACCGACCGGCAGAAGTGTGTATCTAACCGGCATAGTTGAGAGCATGCTAGCACATATCATCGCATCGCATGCAATCATAAGGTGGTTAATTATTCCAAGGCCAAAAGGCTTTAATAAAGAAGCCATGTTAGCTTCAGAAATGCCATACATTTTACAGCGATCAGTTGCGATGCCAAACGCCAATACCTGTCAATACGCTTAATGAAGTGTGCTGGCATGTATTTGCATATTGGCATTTTGATATATCTTTCCACTTTATATAATGTTAAGCGTCATTTATAATGATATGTCAACAGGAAAAATCAAGGAGAAAGAATGCAATGTACGAATAGAATGTTATTTTTTCTTGTTACATGGATATGTATATACTCTTCCTGTCAATTTCCTGATTCAATGCCAGATCGGCCTGATGCGAAAAAAGTGATGTACCTACCTACATACAGCATGAAAAACAAAATTTACTGGAGCGTGCAATCAAAATTACATTTTGCCGGTACGTCCGGTGAGTTCGCGTTCAGTTGCTACGGTGGCGTCAGTGTATTCTAGAAATGACGGCGTCTCGCGTATTTAGAGTCGTGCCGGCTGGACACGGCCGCTTTCCGCGCAACCGCCACTGTGACGTTGCCGCCACGCGCGCGCCCCGCTGGCGAGTCGCCAGCATCACCAGCGAGACGGCATGTCATTGTCACTACTGCCCCACTAGGCCATCTCTGAACATTTTGATACGACATAAAGAACGGTGTACTTGAAATGAAGTATGCGCTTCCGTAAAACCCGTTCAAGATTTTTACACGGTTAGAAACGACTACACATTATTACTGTTACAAGCAAATAAAGCTATTCAAACTTTGCCATGGTTCTAAAAAAAAATTCAAATCAAGCTGTCAATCAACAATTTGAACATCGTAAATTACAAAACTAGTCCTGTAAACAGCAACCTGACCAGTGTTGATTACGACTATCAGCAACTACTGAAATTCAGCCAGAAGTCTTAGGAATGGCAATTGCACTGATAAGAATATAGGATTGTCTTCAAAACAGACAGATGCTATTCGATGCCCTGGTTCAATCCATGGTCCGGAGTAAGGAGGTATGGGAGCGGTCTAATCCTTCTGCGAAGCAGTAATGCTAACGAAGGAGGTGACCGCGCGAGGGAGATCAAAACCTCACGCCCCAGCCGCCGCAACAGAAGTAGACGCTCCGGTAGTCGCAGGGCGATTCCCGGCCACCGTAAACGTGGGCCTGCGGATGGCGAGCTATGGGTGGCTCGCCGTCCGATAATAACCAGGCTGTCGAGTTCCACGCGCAACTCGAAAGGGATGTCAGCAAAGAAAACCATAGGGATCGGGTCTAGTATCGTCTGGCAGGAGTTGGGGTTTAAATAGGATTGAATCGGGTAGGGCTTGAGTCCCTAATTAAAACGCTACCACTCTTATTAAAAGGCAACGCATAATTATCGAGAAATTAACAAAATAGTTAAGAGTAATAGGTTAGAAACTTCTAAAATCAAACTGGATAAAAGCGAAAACGGAACGTTAACAGATTGTGACTGTCTGATATCTAAAAAAAGGGTGTAAAATATCGTGCAAATCAGTAAAACGGAACGTAAAAAATACTATAAAAACTATTTGAGTTAGCATGCCGTTTCTCCCCGTTGTTATTTTATTTTTGTTTATACCAAATTGTATGTGTGTGCAAAAGGCAGTTACTACTGTTACAAGGAGAACTTATGATGCAAGAGCGAGCGAAGCGAGCTCGGGACATGGGGCACACCGGCTCGGACAGATTAGGTTAGAAGTAGGTGGCGGACTCTAGTGAGCGAACCGAGCGAGCGAGCAGACTTCGCCACCCCCTTCGTGGTTGTTTTTTTTAAACCCTTGTGCCCACCCTTTTTCAGACACTTTTAAGTGTCAGGTTACTAAAAGTCAATTTTATCGAAGAGTTACGCGACGATTTCCTCTTTTAAATTAAAATGAACATTAATATAAAAGTATATATATAAATTACGGCTAAATGTTGATTAGTAAGCGTATAAATAAAATACCAATAAATACTCAATAACATTGAAACCAACGTTTAATAAATTTGCATAACATTCGCAAAGGACATTTGAAATGACTGCGCCCAATTACTTTAGCAGTTTAATTAAACTTATTGACGATTCGACAAACAAAATTGATTTAATGTACAGGTATAGCTCGTTGTCAATTATATCGGAATGGCGTTATTAACCGGCTATAATAATACTTTGAAAGACCACTTGTCGGCCTCGGTTGCCGATGCTCTGCTCCAGTTGTAGTATGAGAACAAAAAGAGTCGCGGAAGCGGACCCGGTGTTAAGGTGGCACTGCGACGGGTATTCAGTGGCGCAGGCGCACTTTCACCGTCCTCCCCGCACCGCTACGACCCCACGTACTGGCATTCGCATCAATAATTAAATGTCACTGCATTTATAAACACTATCAAATGTTACGTATGTCTTTGGACACCTTGATTTATTTCCAAATATTTTTATTTGCAGATAAACATGTCCGCCAGAGCACATTGGATAAACTATGGAACAAACAGTCGGGAGCCATACAGATGCTTCTTGCCATATTGGAGGTAAGTATATTTAAGCAGTATCGTTAAATAAATCACCCTTGTAATGCGTATCTTCAAGATTAGTATCAGGTTAGTCTACCATGTACGTATATATTTTTTACCGGAAAAGCATAATTATGTAATGTTGTGTTCCTATTGTATAACGTGCCAAAGTTACACTCAAAGTAAAACTGACTTAGCCTGGTAGGTATATATTTTGATGCCACCAACCGCATGAAACTGCTTAAAAAATAACTTGTTTGGAGGATTTTGGACTTTTCTGCGGTCGGGTTTTTTAAATCGTTTCCTGGACCCCTTTACTTTGACACCCCAAATTAATATTTGTCACGATAGAATATCTGCTATACTTTACCTACCTAACGGCAAAAATACTTAAAATACACAACGCTAAAAATACTTGAATTGGTGGTTTGAAATTATCTCGAGCTTTATAATACATTCACGTAGAGAAATTCTAAAGAATGCAGGAATATATAGATTGCCAAATATTTACTCACGTCCTCATTTTCTATTGCAGACCTGTAGAGACACAGCAACTTGCACGTACATTACATCAATACTAAGAGAGGTCTTGTGTTTAAAACAAGGGAAAGGAAAAAAATGTTCAGGTAAATATGTAAAAAATAAAAGACGTGGAAGCTATTTATACCAATAGTCACATTTCCTGCCTACCTATGTATGTACGTCTGTCTACTTTTAACAAGGATCAATACCATCTAGGAATCAAATACGTTCGAACGGACAAATACAATTTTAAATCAAATTACTAGATGATCATGTTTACCTTTTCATGAACGTCAATAACCCTCGACATTATAAAATTAGAATACCAACCAAAACGCAAACCTGTATTCATAATTATTTTCAATAAATTAGTTCCCATTGAGTCATCGGGAAACAAGAAGAAAGAAAACAAAAAAACAGGCAAAGAAAATAAAGTGCCCGCTGTAAAAAAGGGTATGTTCCGTGTGTACTGCTTATGTTGTAAATGCCTTGGAATTTACCACCAATTATAATACAAAATAAATAACTTAAATCAAACTAATCAATATTGAACGAAAATGTTGTACAGCACTGCATGCATTAATCGTTTGCTTAAGTAAATTAACAACGACCGAGTGAAAAGAAATAAATTAGAGATCGATATTAACACGATTTATTTTTATTGCACTGTTGCTTTTTAATTTAAAGTGTCCGCACAGATATTAAGCAACACTGGCATTTCAATTATTGCTCTGCTAGTACCCTTTCTACTTGGAACCTCCTTATTGGCCTACCTACTGACATTTAAGAAGAGCTCACTTAGATGACATTGGACCGGTTGACAACACAGCCTTGTAACGTGTAATATCGAAGCTATTGTCGATTCAATTGTCATTTCACCGCACTGCAGTCTTCGATCAAATTAACATAATATTTCAACATTGATTTATTTATGATTTAAAATTACATAAACAACAGCAGCATTTTAAATGTCATGATTGCTTTACACAGCTAAATTGCGATCATTAATATTTTCCTATTCATAAAATAAACTGTGAAAATCAAAAGCCATAATATAAATACGCTTGCAAAATTGTATTACAAAACCTGCCGATATCGACAATTTCAGCTAACAACTTCGCGAGGCAGCAGTGCTCACAGCACTTCATATCGATAAACGGCACGCAGGTGGTGATCCGCACGATGATAGCCACACACGCCAAACGGGACGGCAACGTCGCCACCGAGCTCATACTGCAGGACCTCGTATGGATCCTCGCCTCGCTAGCCCCGAGAGGTACGGTCCCTAACGTCCGCGGTTGATTCCAGCTAACAACTTGTCCCGGCATCAGTGCGCACAAGACTTCATTCAGATGAAAGGCACGCAAGCTATCATACGCAGAGTAATCGGCACCATGCAAGACAAGAGAGATCGACACGTAGGCACAGAGATGGTGATGCAAGATTTACTCTGGATACTTGCACCCCTTAGCTCACGAGGTTACCATTATTCATTTTAAAATACTACTAATATTCATGCTATAATTATTCATGAAATTATTGACTTCAATTGTAAAGCTTATCGTAAAATATCTTAAAAAATTGTTTTCAGATCCAAAGTTCGCGGTGAAATTAAGGATGCTCGGTTGCGTACGAACTATGCATCTCATTCTAAAAGGACACTTTACTGATAATAAACTGATATTTCCATTACTTGTTATTATGAAACAATTGGCAAAAAATGGTAAGTTTTTTTCTGCTGTAATACCTCCGTGCAAAACTATATCTGCTGTTTTGCTAATCAAACAATGAGTGAGGCTTGAAATTAATGTCTGAACAGTTACTAACCATTAACAACCCTCGAATCGCAGTCAGTAGATTTACTTAACAGGGATACAATTTTGTCGTAAGGTCTATAATTTCAAAATCAAGCAATCAAACCATCTGACAGAATTATAATTGTGGGTGCGACCAGTAATAAAATAGAATATGAACTTAACAAGTAGTAGAACTTATTATATGTTGGTTATTTTTACGATTTCAGCTGTTACTACCTCTATTTTGGTCCGAGATGGTGTAACTACAACTTATGAGCGTGTTTTGGTCAGCCTCGGCTTCATCCCGACAGCAAGACTGCGCCTCTGCCTCGACGCTATTGATTATTTCAGTAAAAATAGTTAAGTGAACAAGTCATTTGTATTCAAGACAATGATCATGTTTATCATAGTGAATTTATGTGATTAATGTGTTTAAAAAAAGAATGTGTTACAAAGGCAATAGGTCGCACACAATCTCTTTAGGCGATACACAACAATTTGTCACAGTCGAATGATACCACAACTGTTTATTTACGTGACAATCGTACACGCAACGCAGCCTTTACCTTCACATCGAGTACAACCTCGGAATTTGTTTGTCGCTAATGAATTTATGTTATGTTTTGTTGAAAGTTTGTTTGCATGCCCAATGCGCCAGTGTTTGTCACTTGATCACACGTGCGTAACTCACACAGAGGTGTGCTGCATGCAGATCGTGAAGACAGGCCTCTGTAGCGTGCTCCTCAGAGTGTTCGACCGCTGGGATCGCTACGAGGGACGCATGAGGCTCAAGATTTGCGCCCATATCCTGCAGACTCTGCAGCATCTTTGCAATATCAGTACGTACAATGTGTAAAATGTTTCTTAACCGTGTTTTCAGAAGAGGATAATAAATATTCTACTCCAAAACATAAATGTCTAATAGTCTGTGATGCTATCTCAAATTAATTTTAAATCATTACCTATATCAACCTGCTTTCTTTAAAAGGAAATAAATTTAATATAATAATAAATCTTTATTAATTTTATAGAAGCGGGGCGACGGGCACTGTGTACGAAGAAACATGTCCAGACGTTGCATAGATTTTGCTCACAGTGTCCAGATGAACCCGAATTTGATGGACTACTAGCAAGAGTGTGTTCAGTCATAACGTTATGTTTGAAACACCAAGCTTTACCAGTACCAACCACCAGTCCAGCTTCATTTAACCTGAACCCTATACTAAAAGGTGGATTCACTATGACTTGATTAATGTATTGATAATAAATAACTAATAGCCAAGAATAATAATAATAGGTCATTTTGTAGGCACCAATACATCATGGCCTTGTCATGAGGACGAAGAAGATGCAGCTAATTCTGATTCTAAAACAGTGAATTCAGATTTGGATGATGATGGTCCAGAAATAGATATAGAAGGCATTGATGAGTTCCCAGACATGGATTTTGATGAAAATGACCTCAAAACTGAAAGTCCTGAAGAATCAGATAAACCACCAAACATTTTACAATGTGCAACAAAAAGTGGTGACAGTTTACAAAGCTCACTCTGGATAAATCCCAATGAGAGAGATATAGAAGACTTAAAAAAGTATTTACAACTGCTTTCATACCTATTTGCTTATTTATTAATGATTGAAAATGAAATTCCCTGAAATACAAGATACATATATTGACAGAACTTTGAAGTTTGTTAAAGTAAATTAGCTAAGCCGAAAAAGATCATTCTTTCCATTGAATTTATATAGATAGACGAAATCAGCTAGCTAACTATATTTGATTTTTCCAGATATTTTATTTTTTACAAAGAATTTGGATCATTAAACAAGCAAGTAAGACTTGTCAAAAGTCGGTCTAATTCACGAGGCTCAATACTAGAAGATTTTCTTTTCTCTCCGTCCAGTGGAAACAGGAATGCTGCTTCCAACCTGAATCTATCATTTACCGGGGGTTTAAGCAATACTGATTGTGACACCGGCATAGGACCTTCACAATCGCCCTCATTATTGCAATATCATAAAATCCATGAAAGTGCCTGTAAGTATCTTTGAAATCATACATTTATCGGGCCCCATCAGCACGCTTAAACTCAACCAAAGAGCAATGACAAAATCTATGCTCGGAGTTTTCTTGCGTGATCATATCAGAAATGAAGATATTAGCATGAGTACCAAAGTCACCGACATAACCCGAAGAATCGCCAAACTTAAGTGGCAGTAGGCAGGCAGGGAACTTTGATTGCAGCACAGATAGTCGATGGCATCGAACGGTTCGGGAGCGGTGATCCCGTAGTACAGAAATATGCGGCGGAAGGCCACACAAAGTCAAGAACAGATCACCTGGTGAAGGCCGTGGGAATCTACTGGATGCGATACGCACAGGATCGGTCGATTTGACCCTTGGGCGAGCCCTACATGATATGCAAGACATATTTGATGATGAAATTATATAAAGCTTTTCTGAAATAACTATTTATAGATTTATCACTACATAGTATAAAACAAAGTCGCTATCCGCCGTCTGTCCCTATGTATGCTTAGATCTTTAAAACTACGCAACGGATTTTGATGCGGTTTTTTTTTAATAGATAGACTGATTCTTAAGGAAGGTTTATTTGTATAATACATGCATATTATAGTAGAAGAACCCGTGCGAAGCCGGAGCGGGTCGCTAGTTACATATATATTTTTTCTGAAACAGCTACCACATCGTGTTCATCGCTAAAAATACATAAAGACATTTCCAAGTACAGTACGTTTGAAAGTGTGTACTGCACAATATCGACGAGGGTGAGGAGTGTGATAAGCTTCGTGAAAGTAGCTTACCCTGACATGATGGGCGGTCAGGGTCTCAACCAGCCAGAACCTTTGAATAAGATGGAGCGAAGTGCTTGCAGGTTAGTACTATGGCCTACGCCATGTATGCTTTGAGTCAGTTTAGAAGCTGAATTTGTTATCAAATAAATCTATACTAATATTATAAAGCTGAAGAGTTTGTTTGTTTGTTTGAACGCGCTAATCTCAGGAACTACTGGTTCGAATTGAAAAAATAGTTTTTGGGTTGAATAGACCATTTATCGAGGAAGGCTTTAGGCTATATATCATCACGCTTAAGCCAATAGGAGCGGAGCAGCGATAAAGAATGTTTTAAAATCGGGGATTCCACGGGGACGAAGTCGCGGGCAGCAGCTAGTGTTTTATAAAATGGAAAAAAGGAGGAATGAATTTAAACAATGCTTGTTTAATATTAAATAATACATTCCTCTGCAGTACTAATATATCCAATATGTTAGATAAAGAGAGATGAAAATTGATACATATCATAATGACACAGAACCTACATCACTCATCAAAATCTTCAACAATCATGTTTTCAGGATGAAACTTCTATCGTGTGTAGACAGGGCTATAAACCCTGAATCGTACATGAATGAGACGGTGTATGATCTGGATCAGCTCTGCAGTGCAGCTACTACTGAACCCAGCGCACAGAAGAGGTAACTATCACACTCAATATAATGTTCCTTGGAATTGGTAAAATTACCATTCAGCATTCAATACTCATCGATAATAATCAAGCAGATTATGAAAAAATCGATGCAAGTTCACATATTAACATATAAATATATTTTAATTAATTTTAGTACCGTTGAATTTAAATTAGGAGTTACTGACATTAGAAGACCATGTTCAGTTTTACTCGTTTATGGGTAGGCACTTAGGAAACCACAACTTTTCATGTCTGTCAAAATTGTTTTAATTCCATTAAAGCAGCATAAAATATATGCTTTCTATTAAGTTTCAGCTCGGAGTGTATATGCCTGGGCAACACTGATGAGCAAGATATCACGAAGGTCAATACTTTCGCCGCGAAGCTTGGGTTTGAGTCAAGATTCGAGTCTGGAAATCTTAGGAAAGCAATTCAGGTAATCTGTTTGAAAATAAAAATATTCATGTTCTATAAAAACAAATTATTTTCAGCATTACTTTAGGTTTTGAAGATTACAACTAGCTTTTTTCTCTTTTCACAACCTCAAAATCATTTTAGGACTTATGATTCTTAAGACTTAGGTACACACAATATACACACATTGAGCTGCCGGTATTTGCATGCATCGTCTGAAGACTGCAGAATCATATTCCGCCTCTCCTTCATGAGCTTGTTGATGGTAAAATTAGAGCGTATCTGTACGGGGAGTTTTAATAAACTTTGCCCCCACCGTTACCGTCAACAACGATAAATTCGTGGAACGTTGGACACGTTCCACGAATTTTATTTATCCTTGTATTCGTCCACGGAGCTAACTAGGCTCTTGAAACAATTAATGAAGTTCGAACTGAAAGCTTTCGATGTTTCGGATCCAGATCCGTGCTGGACGGAGCGTAGACTTCATCAGTCTTTTCCAGCTTAATATTTAGATACAATGTACCTCTTACCATGCGGTAAAAATTACTTTCTGTTTTTACCGCGTTGATCACAGAGACATCATTGAATATCGACATGATGAAGTCAATCTCATTTTTAGTTTCACCGTCCCAGATCCACTTCCTATGCGCATGCTTTCTGAAAATGGAGTTCATCATATAGTCGCCTTCTCCATAAATCTGGCCAGCATTATACCCGGTGATTCTGACGTCCAAATCCAAATTGCTCCACTCGAAGCTTGTCACCTCTTTATTTTCCCAGTTTCGCGTTGAAGTCTCCCATGAGTTTTATGACCATGCATGGCTCTGTATATGTATATCTCCATACATGGTCTCTATTTCACTGTCGGGGTGTGTCGAGTTTTGGGCGTAAACCTGTATAACCTTCAACTAATATCTTGACGATCCTCAACACATTAAACCCGAGACCAGCCTGGGACTTCTGGTCACTCTCCCGGAAATAGAGCAGATTGGCGGATGTGAGAATGATCATGTCCTCCCCCTCTCTTTCGGACTTCACATAATCCCACAATACTCTATCTTAACCTGTTCAATTCTGCCTCAAGCTCAGTGATCTTGTCATCGATCCGGAGTGTTCTTGTTGGGGTAGCCGGAGCCAGGCGCTTCATCAATACCTAACAGTATGCCTATATGCCAAAGTTTCTTCGTCCATCGATTTCTTTCCATGATAGTCAGACAATAAACTGACACTATATAAAGTGATGCTATAATAGTAGTATTTAGTTTTTTCCTTACAACCTTTAAAATCAAACTAATATGTATAAAATAAAATCCCCATATAACTGCGATAATTCAATGCTAACAAAATTCGTATCTACAAGATGAGTAACTTCAGGTAGGTCCAAGAGAGTATGAGCTGATCCTCATGCCGGACGTGAACTCGACGAAGCGCCACCAGTGGTTCTACTTCGAGGTTCGCAACATGCAGCAGGGTCGTCCTTACGTCTTCAATATCGTCAACTGTGAAAAGTCAGACAGTCAATTCAACTTCGGGATGAAGCCAGTCATGTATTCAGTGAAGGAGGCTGTCATGGGAAGACCAGGTACGAGATGAGATTTTATAAAAATAAAAAAGTAACCGCTTTCACATTTAGCTTACGAAAAAAAAATTACAAAAGTCTTTAGAGTGGTTACGCACTGCATCCGTTCAGAATGCTTCTAGTCACAGAACTATTTGTTTGCCAGTTTACACACTAGATTCGACTTCTGTCATTCTATTTCTTTCCATCATCCGTGATTCTCCAATATGGAAGAAATATTGACGAACCAAAGTAGTAGCAGTATTACGGTTTGTATGAAAGCTTCCGCACTTCCTCGGATTTAAATCGGACATATCTAAAAATGGTCCCTGAATAGCTTGGATTTGGATCACAGACCGGTTTAGTGCGTAAACAATATCCCAATTTGTTCAGAGTTTTTAGACTCTACAGCTATATTTCAAGAATTAAGATAGGATGTAGAAAGCGACATCCGAATTCAGGCCGAGCTTTTTATACCCGTATTTTCACGAATTCGGATCGGGTATAGTGAAAACCGAATAGGTGCACATACAAGATAAAGTTCAGGTTTGTCTCTGGGACGTCCTCATATATTTTGTCTCTACCAAACTATAGGCACTGGCAAGCTCGTGCGTCTACTGGATTTACCCAATAACGAACGAAGACCAAATTCAAATCGCATATTATCTCAAAATCAGTGTTACGAGTATCATTTGTCAAAATGTAGGGAACAACTTAAAAATACGAGAATGTATTGCCACTATGGACTGAAACTCTTTGTAACTACATAACAGCCTGTTTATTTATTTTTTCAGACTAGACGATCCAGTTCATTACTGATGACTTTACTTAGTATTACTTCACATTTGCCTGTCCCCAGGTTGGGTGCGGGCCGGCTCGGACATTTGTTACTACCGCAACAGCTACCACTACGCGAATCAGAGGAACCACAACAAGTGCTACCTAACTGCCACCTTCAATATCGACTTCCCGCACACCAACGATGTCGTCTACATCGCGTACCATTTTCCTTTCACGTATTCTATGATGATGGTGAGATACCTTCGCTTTCATATACTTCAATTGAGCAAAGTCCTCAAATGATGTTTGGATATTTGTTTATTTTGTCCCGATGGAAAAGTCGCTATCCTTATGGAATCATTCGGGTGTTTGTCTGTCTGTCAAAGCCAATGTGACAACCGATCAAAGTCAATTTTTTTATTCTTTTTAAATTGGAACACATATTTATTGTGCACTGCTGTAACGCAAACACAGACGCCCTACGTAAGTAGTTAAATTATGAATATGGGGGTCATTTTGGGAACAAATCGAAACTACTTGTGTCGATACTCTTGCACCATCCCATCTTCCTAGCTCATCGTGCTGTGCTAGTACTTCAGCTTCAGCTGTGGAGAACCTCAAGTAACAAAATATCTTGTTGGTTGTTATATTTTCGAGCCGTTTGGGGTTGAAACTCTTACGCGTAGTTGACACTTGGCATGACCCAAGGTCTGGCTTTTACCTTGGGCAAAGTATAAATCTATACTAATATTATAAAGCTGAAGAGTTTGTTTGTTTGTTTGTTTGTTTGTTTGTTTGAACGCGCTAATCTCAGGAACTACTGGTTCGAATTGAAAAATTCTTTTTGGGTTGAATAGACCATTTATCGAGGAAGGCTTTAGGCTATATATCATCACGCTTAAGTCAATAGGAGCGGAGCAGCGATAAAAAATGTTTTTAAATCGGGTATTCCACGGGGACGAAGTCGCGGGCAGCAGCTAGTAGGGTATATGACGTGGTATTGCTGCCAACCTATTGGGTACATTACCATTCGGAGGAATTTTTCAAACTCATATTTTGGACTCTTTCAGTCCTCAACAAATTTTTAACTTTTGAAATTATCTGAGTTCTTACTATGTTTTTATTATTTCGTAATGTGAACACAAAACAAATATATAATTAAAAAAGTTTCATCACGTCTCAGTTCTCAGATAAAGTGCCTGGAAATATCACGCTTGTTCTACAAACCCTAATCTTAAATGATAATGTTTTTCAGACTCACTGTCTCTTTTTTTTAACTGTGGATAAAACATCACAAAAAGTGGTTTTGAAGTGCCTTCCTTAAATAAAAAATACAATCATATCAGGAATATTTTGATTTCGAAAATATCGTAACTAATACTTCAAATGGCGTATTATGCCCAAAAAGCGTGTTACCTGTGAACGAGATTTATGACGCACACACAAGTGATATTTTGATGATTGGCAATTAAAATAACGTGAGCATTAGTAACGTGATCGTAGCAGTTAATTTTCTGGCTACCCGTATTGTTGGACCAGAACTTGAATTAAACCAAATAAAAAAGTGGATTTCTGCACATTTAATGGAATATGAAAATAAAAGTAAAAAGAGGAAATAAAAGTGGAAAATAAAAAAGTGGGGTATGACCACTAGTTATCTTCTCTGTCCTCACATCTTCCCATTACGCGAGGTAGGCTTTCCTTGTCTTTGGCTTTAAAAAAAAACAATCGACTTCTACGAGTAATTAATAAAAATATGTTCAAATCAAAAAAAAAAATCAAAAAAATCATTTATTTCTACAACATATTTGCAAGAACTTAATTAGTGATTGGAGCCTCCCTTTAAGCAAGTAATGCCTGTATTGGGAGATTCCGCTCTTCCATACCAAATATTATTGTACAATTATTTGTGTGAGTGTGTGAGTATATGTGTGTGTATGTTTGTGAGTGTGTGAGTATGTGTATGTGTATGTTTGGTAGTGTGTGTATAATAAGTTTACCAAGATGTGAATAAAGTTGAGGACGTTGTTAAAAGTTGATAATAACTTACGAGCACCTGTGATGGTGTAATTAAATGAGTTCGTCTCCCAGCAGTGTTGATTGATTACATAGATATGTGTAAAATAATCGATTTATTTACAAATAAACAGGCTATAATATACATATATATACAAGCGGAGTATAAAGGGGGAAAGACTCATAGGGCATCCAAAAATTCGTCCAAATCGCTGTCAACGGGAAGTGCCCAGAACACTGGCCGCATTGCCACTTTGAATGGCAATGCTGATTCGTTGACTAAAGAAAAGGCCAGCCCTCTGGTCACATGAAAAGTCGACTAACTGCTTGCTGATTTCACGAAAAAGTCGATGAGCACTCGGACCCCTATCGGCCCAATGTTTCAACCCCAAACGGCTCAAAAACATAATTCCCCATATTTGCGCCGTTTGAGATTTTCTGCACCTGCCGCCGCGCCGCCCTAACACAACCCGTCGTGCTAAGATGGGATGACGCAAGGATGTCGACACAAATGTTGTATCCCACACCAAAGGCCTACCCACCTAAAAATTAAATAAAACATTGAAAGACCACTTTAATTAGCCTAAAGTTTTGTTAAAGTACATACTTTATATATGATATATTTTGTTATAAGTCCTCAATCTATTTGTTTACCTTAAAAACGATCCCTCGACGCGACAGCATTTGATAAAAAAAAATCAAAAATATTTACGTAGGATCATGTGTAATTTCAACGTTGTAGGTACCAGTCATCATTCTACTTTCCACGTCAATCGAAGGCATGTCAGACATAAAATAATATTCAAGATTTTAGTTTTCAGTACGTTATATATATATTTTTTTAATATATTTATCACATCCCACGTTTCTCATTACAGGTACAATCTACTGTGACAAAGATAGTTAAACCCTTTCATTTGATACCCATGTTGAGGGAGTTATGAAATTAAAATTAGTTCGCTATTTTATGCTGGCAGCTATCTTGGACCGATTATCATCAAACGTAGCTAAGAACACTCCCGAATAATTCACCTTTTAAACAAAACAAAAAAAAAACAATCAAAATCGGTTCATAGGCTCGAGAACTACGACACAGCTACGTCAAACTTATAAACACCCCGTCGTTTTTGCGTCGGGGGTCACTAAAAATGTGTAAACTAACTTTATTTTTCGAAAATCGATGAAAATTTTTAGCGCCCTTTGGATATTTAGTCTTAAAATTAAAACCATTGTGGAAAGAGCTTTTAAGAAGACCACTTACAACTAACTGACACAGTTATGTCCAATTATAAATCCATTTGGCTTAAATTACTGAAATAGGCAACTAATTGGACACTCAAGTAAAGGTTTCTGTTCGTCGTCCAATAGCCATAAGTTTCACCAATAAAAAGAGCATTTAAAGATGAATCTTTTCTCCTTCATCGACTTTCTACATCGTTCTCACATATATTAATTTCAATAAGTATTAAGTATGTATACAACTTGGTAGCAATTGATTGATTTGAAAGAGTGTCCGTGGAGTTTCTTACACGTTCTTTTCTATACACTTTGAAACGTGCCAATTGCTTCACCTCTTTAACTAACCGACCTAAACAATTCTAAAGTGCCTGTAAATGGTTTAATAGAAAGAAATGCTTAGCGTTTGCATTTCAATAATTGAAATAAAGATAGATTAGAAATTTCATATAAAATAAAGATCAGCATTCATCATTATAATAAATTCAAAATCCATTAACTATCGTGTATCATCTATGAACTCATAGATACTATAATAAGCCTTTCATCAATAAATTTATAACTGCGTGGGTGGATTACGTCCCACCCTCACTCGCAGAGGCCTGGGTCCCAGCAGTGGGAACATTGAGTATGCTGAGCTATGCATTTTAGTTAGTTGTTGTTTAAAGTGGTAAAAATTCATTTACCTAAAGTTACTCGTACCTTCCCAAAAAATCTACAAGTAAGAAATATTTTTTTAATTTTTTCTGTTACCTAGACTCGGATATGGCAGTGGAGCATGGAGATGCCGCCAGGATCCTACCTACGTGCGGAGCCTCTCTGCTATTCCCTCAACAACAACGAGGTACCGTTGCTAACGGTCTCCGCTGAAGATACACCTTCCAATCCTATAGTGGTATGTGGTTTTTCTCCTTAAAATGCTTTAGAATCTACGTTCTTTAGATTCCTTTACTTGTACAGAACAAGATACTGCAAATGCTTATTGCATGCGATCCGCATTTTAATGCGAAGTTCTTGCTAATTTTTATCGATCAATTAACTTTACCTTACGCAGCTACCGGTTGTAGTTACACTACAGCATTGGGCCTTGACAAACGTTCGCAACTAGGTAAGTTAAGTTCTTAAACTTTGAAAACACCTTTAATGTTGACGTATCCTGATTTTCTGTGTGCATCCTTAAAGCACAACATTCCTAGCGGACCTAGGAATGCAGAGCTAGTGCTAGTTTGTTTGTTTAAAATGTTCAACACCTTGACACCATAATGTATGGTGAAAATGTGTGGACTTTAAGTTCAGCTAGACATTCGAAATGTCTTTAGGTACTTCCCTAACAGCAGGTGTACTTATAGGTCTTATAATAAGCTATGTAGTCTCTTTTAGACTTCAGTGAAGTCCCATACCAGTAGAATAGCTACCAGTCAAGTAATGTCAAACTACGAGCCTACTAATAAATAATGAGAGACCTAAAATTAAACACTTATTCTTCTACTCGTTTCTCAACATTTTTCATTCAGTTGACATGTTCAGCTGGGCGATTACCATTGCTTTACTACAAAAGACAAGACTTTCGAGTTTATGTCAACTATTCAACATGATCCTGGAATTATTGATCAGCGCAAACCTCTCCAATTTTTTTAAGCTATAACAGTTATCCCAACTGGCAAACTGTTACATACATATTATGGCCAATATACCTATCATGAGATAGTTTTCCAACCGGAAGAATGCTTTGGTTGAGAAACAACCATTATATCCTCCGTCATCTGGAAGCGGCAAACTCAGCTCTACTCCATTGCCAAACCTATAGGGCACGGCGTAAACCGTGTCATCTAGAGGAACAAATTTGAAACTTTTACCTTCTAAATACTCGAAGTGTCAATACTCTTTGTGCTGTCACCTAAAGTTCCTGCAAGCGATGCGGACGACCTAATCTTACAGGCAAGACAATACTTTTTGACTGCATTTTGTTATACCAACAGGACCGCGAGATAATATTCCTGACGGCGCGAGTTCATCCTGGCGAGAGTAACGCGTCCTGGGTGATGGACGGCACGCTGGGCTGCTTGCTCGGCAACTCTTGCGCAGCTGCTGCTCTACGCGCTAAGTACGTCTTCAAAATCGTACCTATGCTCAACGTGGAAGGAGTCATCAATGGCTGGTGAGTGATATTATGATTTTCATTAACTTATGTCCAAATATGTTTTGTGATTTTACAGCTTGGCGTTCCTAAGAACATTGAGAGTCAATTCCAGGGTTTATACGTTGTTAAGTTGTGAGAGTCAGTCAGACTTACAGCGCAATTTATTTGATTCCAGTCCAGGTTTAACACGAATTAAACAACAGTATCTTATTAAGTATAAACTTTATTACCTTCGCTACATCACTATTCTTTAAATTCTTGAGTTTCAACTTAATATACTTAACTAGGTACGTCACGTATATAAACACTATCTTATACCACTATTTTTTTCAAATGATATGTCCAGACAATCAATATTCACTTAATTTTCTTACATTAAATTAATACATTTTACGGTTTATCATCAAAATTACCGGAGATCTGATGCTTCTACGTTATTTACCTTAGCGAAGTGTAGGTACCTATACGTGGAATACTCATTTTGTGATATTCGACATTACGAAGATGGAGGCAAGTCGCACGCAAGCGAGTCGCCAGCACCTTCAACCTAGTTTAATAAATCATATTGCCCCATAATATATACCTTCGAAATCCCCATAAACATTCATGTATAAGCTGGAAAATCTTACGATACTAGAAATCTCATGTACATTACGCGATATCAATACAACAAGGCGTACAGTGCACCCTCAACACGTTAACTTCTAAAGTAAAACACCTTAAATTAACGTATAAATGCCTCAAATTATTGAAATAATACTTTTGGTAGACTCAATACCTAATTGTGACGAAAAGATATGTGGGGCCGCTCGGCCGGACACTAGTAGGCGGGGGGCGCCAGCATGCCGCTGGCGTGGACGGAGTGCTCGGTGGCGTCCGGCTCGGCGGTGGAGGGCGCGTCGTCCTGCGCGCGCGCCTCGTGGCTCAGGTACGCGGCCGGGTCATCGCCCGCCATGCCCTCGTCGTCGTCGTACGGGCCCTGCGTGGCCTCCTCCTTCTGCTCCTGCTCCAGCGAGTGCGCGTCGGACGCGCGCGAGTAGTGCGAGTCGATCTGGGGCGACGACGGCAGGATGCCGAGCTTCTTGATGTGCGGCGACTGCAGCCCGTCCAGGGACGTGGGCCGCAGCTTGCCGATGAGGTCGTTGAGGGTGAAGTGCGTCGGCAGGTGTTCGGAGCGCGGCGGCGGCGGCGACGACGACGTCAGAGGGTGGGCGGTCGTCGTCGTCGTCATCGACAGTGGCTTCCTACCGGCAGAGCATACCGACCCTCGTGTTAGAGAGCCGCTTGTAAAATGCACACACGCTAAGATCTACCAAAATCCAGATTTTAAATATACCAAGCGATATCAGTCATTTTAAATTATCTGTCATTCATATTCGAATATGTATGTCATTAATATATTAATTAACGCCAATTGTGTTAATGGTACATATTAGTATTTTTAAATTAACAAAAATGTTAAGTACACAAAATTCTATTGATAGATCAAGTATCACTTAAACAAGAGATACCAAGCAAAGCCCCCTTCACCCACCCACCAAAAGATTTTATCAATTTTGATTTTTATATGATGATTATAAAATATACTGAAAGATTGAAAGACGATATCGTCATAGATGCCAAATGTTGTCTGCTGGGTGTAGGGCTCTTGTTTGGTGGTTGGGTTGGCGCAGAGGCCTGATCCCGCGGGCCCGCGCGCTACGAACATACATCGAGATAGAACCAAGGTTTAAACTTGGACTAGAATGTTAGCACACTGACTACATCGTAAACTAGTGTCCCAAGAGTTATTTCAGTTAATCATGTCGTCTTTTAGACAAGTTGTACGTTGCACACCGGCTGACCAAACTCGGAACCTGTGCATAGAAGCCGCTATACGTGTGAGAGGGGGAGCGCGCGGCTAGTCGGGGAGCGGGCCTCCGGAGGCGGCTGGCATCTCACCTGGCATTACCCCTGCGCGGAGGACACGGGGATGGAGCCGTAGTTGTAGTAGTAGCAGCGCGTCTGCTCGCAGATGAAGTCCTTGATCTCGCCGCAGTGCTGCGGCTCCCAGTGGAACGTGGGCGCCTTCAGGGACACGCAGCCGTTCGTCATCACGTGCTCCGTTCTGGAATACCGACTAGTTTTTATGCAATATTACACTGTAGAACCGGTGCAGGGGACTTGAAAAGCATTGCCTTTAATGATACACTAATTATAAACAAGTTATCGCAACCAGCGGAGCGTATCGTGGGAAAAACCCCTAACCAGCAATTTTCAAGAAAAAAATATTACAGTGTTTGCTTTCTAACATGGGAACCTATAACTTCCTTGGAATTAGATCGTGTAAAAATGCGAAAAACGTGAACAACTTCATTTCAGAGTGTTTCTGTTGAATGTTGGGTGCTTCAATCACCTCTTAGGCATCATTTTTCGGATAATATTCCTATGATAACATCCCATAAAAAGTTCTTTTTACACACGTACATTTTTATAGGTTGGAAAATATTCTACTCATGTGTTGTCGCATTGCCGCCTCCTGTCAATCTGCGGGAGCATTATCTTTTCGTAGGATGTTCTGTAGAACAGTATGAACGTACCCGTGCCTAGCGGTGCGCTGCGGCGCGGTGCTGCCCTGCGGCACGTCCAGCGGGTCGATGCTATCGTCGGCATGCTGGCTGGGAGCGTCCATCGGCAGTCGCCGCATGTAGTTAAACGTCGCGTTGAACGGCAGCCCCGTGCTCATCCACAGATACATGTCCGTGCCTAAATTATTGCCTGATGTCCAGAAGTCGTACTTATTGTAGCCTGTAAACAGACGATACTTCATATTAAAATTTATTCTTCATTTGGTGGTTTGTGGTTTTGACTCGAGATGACGAGTCGTCAATTTCAAAATTACAATACTTTATGAGATTTTTTACCCTATCTCGTCAATAGGTAATCAATAATATAGTATCTTTCTCCGTTCTATTTTCAATCGACAATAAATAAATTTTCACACATTTCTATGAAGGCTTACTTAAAATGTTAGGTATATTTATTGGCAAAGATAAGTGTTAACAAGTTTTGTGTCTTACCAGCATTAGTAAGATATGTCGTTATAGAGTCGGCCTTTTCTTTTGTTTCAAAAGATGCAAGCTGCAAGCCTAATGATCTGTAAAAAATAAATGTTACTGATTAATCTTTAAGTTGAAAGTATATTGATAGTAAACATGAATTAAAGACATATACATAGGTATATCATCATCTGCCTAGCCTTTTCCCAACTATCTTGGGGTCGGCTCCCAGTCATGCCGGATTCAGCTGAATACCAGCATTTTACGTGAAGCGGCTGCCTACCAGACCTCCACAACCCATTAACTGGGGAACACGGTACTTCTTGGCAAGACTGGTGTCAGATTTTCTGGCTTCTGACAATCCGTAACGACTGCCAAAGATCTCCAAATGACAGCCGGGACCAATGGTTTACGTGCTTTCCGAGGCACGGAGAAGTCTCGTTATGTTAAGATGGTCACCCATCCACAGACCAACCTCGGCAAGCGTTGCTTAACCTAGACGATCGACCCGTGCGGCTGTTATAATTTAGCCACGAACTCCTCTAAAATACATATACATATATACAAATGATATATCTTTGTATTTAAATTGGTGATGAAGTTAAATTGATAACTTGCAAAACTTCATTGACAATGCAGCAGTAAGAACTACGAATAGAGAAACACCAAAAAATAATTTATGCATATGCCATGGTCATGTTCCAAATAAATGCTTTGTTAGATATCAATAATGTTTTGATGTTAAAAGTGAACATCCCAATAAGATTTATTTTGTAATAACCCCAAAATTGATTTCAGCCAACGGTAAATAAAATTGATTTGCTGCGAAACTGATCATCGGACAGCTAACGTTTACGATATTGTTCCGCGTATCACAAGACGTTACTGCTGTCCAATTAACGTGAGCGAACCATAAATGCGATTCCGCTTAAGAACTATCGTAGAGAATACTATCGTTGTTAATCGTATTCAGCTATTAGCCTGAACTGAGTACAAGTTGCACCAAATCCTGTTTATCGACATGCAATTTATTCGCTTAAGACAGCCCGTTCAGGCCACGGCCTTGCCACGATGGGACCACATTCCAAGTCCAAGTTCAGAAAACTCTGAGGGATTAAAAACCTCTACGACATCATGCAACTGCAGGGTGTAAGCTCTATTAATGGTTACTATATGATGGGAGTGATATTTGAACTAAGGTGATTGTTGGTATCCAGTTACGCCACTATTTTTTTTTCCTCTTTCGTACACAAAATACAACTGCAAAAATCTGCTAAAGCCATTAATAAAAACGACGCCGACGGCCGGTTATAATTTTAAGTACACAGTTCAACTGCATTCAATTAAATAAAATTTTATTATCAATGACATATTACACATAATGCTACCTCTCTCGAAAAACAATTCACCATTGGAACGCGAAACACGTTTCAACTCAAGACTTTTTATTATGAATTAAAACGTCATAAATTATTATGCACTTGAATTTATCACGAACTCGCTGCTAAATATTTGCTCGTCCATTAAGGCACCTTCAGCATAGTTTAATGCCATATTTTTTTGCTACATCTCGTTTTGGATCTTGATGGATCCAGTTTTAAAATCGGTCACACATAAATAAATTCTTTCTTTTTTCTTTTCCAGTAAAAATGTATTTATAAATATAAGTCTTAAATTTCATGTTTTTTTTTCATAAGAAATTTTAACTTTGATTCCTCTTACAGATTTATAATTTGTAGTTTAACGTTCCCGGTTCAACAAAAAATTAGCGACAATCACGCGTCTATATCGGTACCGTTACTATCTTTTTGTCATCGCGATAACAGCAAACCGTAACACGACTCTGAGCAGTTTGTAAATTATCCACGGGTCCGGTGTTACTGCGGCCGCGACGCATCACCATCAAACTTGTCGTCACGTAGCACCTGCTGCATCTCGACACGCTTGTCATGCCGCGAATTCGAGTCATATTTTACAACGAGTTTGTCGCGACCTTAATCGATTTCTCGATTCCATTATTTTCCTTATAGATTCCGTTTACTTAACGATACGTAATATACGTATCGTTCCGGATCGAGCTTTACCATCATTAACAATTGGAACCGTAAATAGGTCGTGACTGCGTCGCGTTGGAAGGACATCGTGACCGAGCTGGAGTTCGGGGCTACTGACCTCTCACAGCAATTTGAGCGTGCACGTGGTGGGATCTAGATCGCTGTATCTAGCACCTCTCTAGTGGCGCTTGCGGCACAAGACCATTTTCAAACTAATGGAATCATTTACTCATATAGGATATCATTATTTCAATGAAATGGAGTAACGGGGCAAGTAGACTTATGGTTTTGTTGTTAAATTCTAAATATCATCTCTTCTCGTTTTTCTTCCCATTTTTACAATAAGTTTAACAAGATTGGTCCTTTTTATCTTGTACAATTGAGTTCTTATGATGCCATAAGCTTTTTTTCAACAAACTTGAATACAATTTTCAAGATGCGATGCCGTTTTCCTAGTGCCTATGTTTGGTATGAACCATTCAATCGAATGGTTACCGGAGTAGATGCTAGATGCACCAATATTGTTCTCGACTTTTGCCTGAACCCGTAACGGTAATGTAAATGACCCTGCACTTCCTGGTGGCTAAGCGTCGGCGCACACCTAGTGCCCGCGCTTGTTAACGCTATCCCAACTACCTATGTTACTATTCGAACTACAGGAACACGACACACCAGATAAGAACATACAGAGTCACGATTAAGGAATATTTATCTCACGAGAAAACCCCTAGGGAGATGCGAATCTTGCACTGAACTCTGAATACGCTATATGAAAGATTGCTACATACCTGCAGTACTGATAAGCGAGGAAATAGTTGAGTTCCGGGCTGTACGGGTTCATCCTTGAAATAAAGTATTGCACGCCATCTAGCTGTATAGTTGTTATCCTTTGCGCTGAAACAACAGGAAAGTAAACGTCATTATAAAGCAGCAACGGTTAAAAAACCCCTTAGTTCAAGTCGTTGACAATTATTAGGTATCTAGTTCCTAGAGATATATGTGACAATGAATCTGACACAAAATGAATATAGCGGGGATAATGGCGCGCCCCTCATTCATTTTATTCATTGCTTTAATGCGACGGTTATGAGACGCCCGCGCAACTCGCTGCATTAGCTCATGATTTACATCCACGTCACATTCCCTGACATTGACACTGTACCCATCCAGATTATAATCATGTCGTAATAGCAATGCTGATATTATTTTATGCCTTACCGGGTACACAATAACTTTACCAACTCTCTTAGCGTGGTCGTCTGGGCTTTTTTTGTTCAGTAATGTATTTCCACACCTCCTTTCTTTCACCACTACTTAATATGTTCACCGCGATGTCTGAACTTCATTGTCATAAAGTTCGCAGTTTTGCACGTCATTTTCGTACTACGATTGCAGTATAATGCAGGGACGTGCATCACATACGAGACCAACTGTTTTGCGGTCGGACCCCCACTGCGCTGGAAACGCCACAATTAATTCAATGTCCACTTCTTGCGGTTGACCGCAAAATTTTATTACTTCCTAATTTGGTTTGGTATTGTAAGCGACGTCTACTGACTTTCTTGTTATGTCTTAATTAGTTTTGCAACTGAATAGAATTAATCGAATACAAACATGAGTGGGATTAATCTATATAGGTTTTTGTATAGCAGGAATAATGCAATTATAAACGATGATTCGTATTGCATTCGCAGTCAGACTTGACACTTAAATTGCATGAAATCAAGCAGTTTCAAAGCTAAAACTGAATATTAACTCCCGAGTGATCTGGCGAAGTACACGAGCAAAGCGTAGATACCGGTCAATACTCCATAATAATAGATTAGAACTGCAATGTCATCCACTTTAAGAAGCATCGACGCGAATCTCACGCTCGGCCGAGCACGAAATACTCTGGACTGCATCTTTACAACCACGACCATATTAAACAAGACCACGACTCTCTGCCTACAAACAAAAACAAGATTTTGTTTTCTCAAGAAAGTAATGACATAGCATTCAATGGTCCTCTATATAGCATGTCGTGCCGTACCCTGCGAAATGCAATTGTGAACCCAGCCCGAACAATCCAAGAAGAAAACGAGATAAACATGCCGTCTTAGACCATGCACGCTTTGTTCAACTATCAATGAAATTATTAATAATACGTTAATGATCTTTCTTGGACGGTAGGAGAGCACACTAACGGCCGAACCCAATAACCGATCTATCACATACTGGAGATAGAAAAACAAATGAAACAACAGAAACCCTATATAATTTTTCTGTTGTTTCATTTGTTTTTCTATCTCCAGTATGTGATAGATCGGTTATTGGGTTCGGCCGTAAGAAGATTCACATCGCCGATCTGATTTACATACTAGTTGCAACGGTAGCCCATTAATTGGACGCTTTGTCACTCGTTCTCACGAAAGCTCGCGGAGATACCGAGTGAATTTATTCTCCACGTCTCAAACTATATAATGAGACGCGTTTCGATTTTAATGGTTGCATTATTTTGCAGTTGATCAATTTCAAAATCACCGAACTCACAGTAAATAGGCGACTATAAAAGGAAATTATAATTCCAACATAAATAGCCTGTTAATGGTAAAATAATCCGACTCTTAAATCTAAAAGTACACGGAAACGTATGCGAACACATGACCGTAAATATCCTTATTGCTTTCCTACAGTTTATTGAGAAACTCAATATATTGTGTACGTTGTTAAGCGGCCTGAGTTCTACAACTCTGCTTTACTCGGTTATTAGAGGTCCTGAGTCTGCTATTGGAATCCATGCATAATGACGTAAGCTCATGCATAAGTGATGTCGCGCATTACTTGCTTACTTCGCTTTTACTTCTAGTCTGAGCTTTTCCTTGATAAATGCCGCATTCTGCAGTCACTGTAATAGCAGCTGCACTTTTGTTCACTACTTTGTTGCTATTCTTCTCACGATGTCTTTTATGTTGTAATTTCTGTCTGCAATACAAGTAATCTTTGTGGTCACATTATAATAATAATAATGGTTACCAGAAATGTATGATCTTTATTCTAGACTAGCAGCGCCCCGCCGTTTCACCCGCGTAGTTCCTGTTCCCGTGGGAATACGGAGATAAAATATAGCCTATATCACCCGGGGAAAGTGTAGCTTCCCAACAGTGAAAGAATTTTTCAAATCGGTTTTGCAGTTTCGGATCCTATTCAATACAAACAAACAATCAAATCTTTCCTCTTTATAATATTAGTAGGTATAGATTGTTCATAGGAATTATAGGCGGATGAACAAAGTCGGACTTTGTAACCCTGACATTTCCTAGTAGCATTAATGAACCTATTCAAATCTGATTATCGTAGACGTACGAATATATGATGATTAAAGGCGATGAACAAGGCGATAGTTAGGGACGTTTAGAAAGTGCTGGCTGACAGCGAGACGAGTGTACTCGAGCAACAATGAGCGTCGGGGAGGCGGGTCACGTCGCGTGACTCGTGCGCGCGCGCTGCATACTGATGAAGAGCATCGGCACTCCCGAGCTGTCCGCGGAGCATCGCCGCGTCGTCGGAACCAAGACGAGCATGGCACTGTTCCATATATACAGCGCTAGTTTGTAGGTAAGACAATGCACCTGACCATGGTTGTCGATTGCTCACTTCCTCATAATCACGATATGGTTACACTTTCTACATTTCAATTATAAGCAGCTCCAAAAGAAAATTGCAATTTAATACGTAACTTTTTCGGACAGTTCACATTACGCCCCTAGTCATATAATATGACACCCATATCATAGGGGTGAGTGCACTCGCTCGCTGTGGCCGAGGCCGTCTGGATATCCGGCGCGCTCATCCACCGGACGCTAACGGACCTCTGTCCAAAAGCTCGTCGCAAATGTCACGCCCATGATGTGGCGGGCCATCGCAAACCAACATCGCGATTTGTACTTGCCGACTTTTATTGATCATAAATTGCGATAGCTCAGTTTGCCTGAAGAATTTAAACGTGCACTCTCTGAAGATACCGTTTGACGCACATAAGGTCAACAAAGCAGCTGCAGCAGTAAAAAAATGTCCCAAACGAAAGGTTATCAAAATGATCTGTGCAAGTGTACTTGTCAGTTCTGTGAAAATAAACCTGAGAATTTAGGACAGTGGATCTGTGATACAGATAAGCACTTCACGAAAACGTAACTTAATATTTAAAACGTTGACAAAGAGGTAAAAACGTGTAAGAATTAGTATTAAGAGATATAAGAATTACATAAAAAAAATGTTTAATGTAAGGCATAGCTTCGACTACATTGATGATGTTCTCATTCTCACTAGCCGATGCAAAATGAAAAAAAAAACTGTATACGATGGTTTTGAAGAGCATCGTAGTATTTCGAGGTAGTCCCTTCTAGTTTGGTGAAGATTTTGATGAAGAATTTAGAAAATAGGAAACGGAACTCTTCAATAAATTATAGCAAAACTTCCGGGATTGCTAAAATCGCATCTGGTTATTGTTTACACCAGGTATAATACGTACGCTGTGATGTATATACGTTTAGCTGTTGGTTTTTTGAACACTGACTTCCAAAATTAAAGTTATTTTACGCTTTTTTGTGTTTTTATGTAAAAAATGTTTTCAATTTTTCACTTTTTATAAAAAAATACAGCCGAGAACCTCTCCCTTTTTGGAAGACTGTGAAAAATATAAAATAAAGAGCTTTGCATCGGTTGAAACATTAGAGGAAGTAAAAAGAATAATGCTCATAAAAACGCTAAAACATAGGTAACTAGCGAATAAGGGAAGGGAAAAATAAGGGAGTATTTTCTGGCCCTAGGTATGGATTTCCTTAATAGTGCAGAGACCACTTGTAAACTTATAAGGGCTATGATCGCTAAAAAAAAATATCCAGGCGTGGTCGTTACTAGAGTTGTGGAATTTGTTCGAAAGAGGCACCGCGGCCTTGGAACGCAAAGGGCACAAGAAGGATCACGGGTGGGTTTTAGTCAGTAAGAGTCTGACACTCCCTTCCGCTTCGCCCAGAGCGGGAGAAGTCATTTGATGATTTCCCATCCAGAAAAAAAAAAGGAAGCGACTTTGTTTTACACTATTTAATGATGTATATTGATTGAACAGCGAAAACAACTTTTTAACATATTGTTAAAATATATCCTGCACCCAATAGATTTAGTTAATGCCTTTTTAACCGACTTCTAAAAAAGGAGGAGGTTCTCAATTCGGATGTTTGTATTTTTTTTTTTTTTTTATGTTTGTTCGCGCATAACTCCGTCGCTTGTCAACCGATTTGAAAAATTCTTTTTTTGTTGGAAAGGGTATACTTTCCAAATGGTCCCATGAAAATTTTATCGAAATCAACCAAGCGGTTTTTGAAAAATCTAAAAAAATTATGTACTTTGACGACCTCTTAGTGTACTCTGCAAAGGAGCTGTACGTTTTTTTTTTACACCAATGTGATTGGTTCGTTTAGGTGGGGGAGGGGAGGGGGTGTAGGTACCACTAAAAAGTGAAAAATAAAAAAAACTTTTTACAAAAAAATACAACCGACTTCCACAAAAAATCAAAAAAGTACAAAATAACTTTAATTTCGGAAGTCGGTGTTCAAAAAACGAAAAAGGAACCACAAACACCGAGTTCCGAAATTAAAGTTATTTTGTACTTTTTTGATTTTTTGTGGAAGTCGGTTGTATTTTTTTGTAAAAAGTTTTTTTTTACATTGAATTAACAACATATATACCTCATTGATTGGCATGGATAGTTCCAGCCTTTTGAAGGTTTCCCTCCAAAACAAAAAAAGGTATCGTAGTGATCAACAATGGTTTTTCGTACATACAACTTATTTATTGAAACTTTATGTACAATAGTGGTACATGGGTGGACTTAATGCAACAAGGCATTCTCTAACAGTCAACCTTTGGGTAAAAAAACAACACTGTGGTAGGTGTATAACAAATAATAAAATACAAAATATATTTTTCTGCTACCTAATTAAAAAACATTCACTTTTAATACGATTATCATGTCAAATCAATTCAGTGTACGACTCAATATCGCGGATATCGTTACTCAATCACCATCAACACTCGGAAGTTAGCAGATGTAACCGTCGCGTGCGCAAACGCATACAAAATGCGATCCGAAACGTACCTCAAGTATCTCTCCTCGATCCTTATGCCGTCAGCTCATTAAAATTCCTTTACGGGCTATCTTGTGGAGGAATCTCACGTCTCATATGATAATAACAACTTCCTTCCATTCAGTTACTGATGTTACATGAGTCGAAAAGTATAAATTCATGTTATTTTTATTATTGTTTCAAACATTAATGAATCAGTGATGTGTTTCGACAATCAAACCTATGCTAATATTATAAAGAAGAAAGTTTTTTTTGTGTCGTTTGTACCGAATAAGCTCCGAAACTACAGGACCGATTTTAACAATTTTTTCACCAATGGAAAGCTACATTATCAGCGAGTAACATAGACTATATCTTATCCCCGTATCCCCACGGGAACAGGAATTCTGTGTGTGAAACTGTGGGGCGCTGATAGTAAATTATAATTGCTGCTTTCGATTTTAAGATGCAAATGAAAATACCAGTGACATATCTTTAAGCTCTAAAATCTTGATTGATCTTCGTATTCCAAATCGTAATAACTAGGCTGCCTTCTCCCCTTTCCACAGACATCTATCCTCTACCATAGCAGGCTAGTTATTTCAGTAAGAGTCCAATTCATCTCTCCACGTTCGTCTTGGTCATTAATAGGTATAATATAAAACAAAAAAGAGACCAATCTTGTACAAAACTGATCTCTACAACACAATACAAGTTAGTACAATAAGTTCAATACAATACATGAGAACAATCCTTTACATAGATTATTAATAGCTTTTCTAACAAATATGCATTTATTAGCAATTCATTAATAAAAAGCTTTATACGCCTGAACAACTCCCAGCGGGGGAATGTTCTTTATGGAGAATTGATCATTTTTGCGCCCTTCTCTGACACTTTAATTACTATTAGGTATTTATGCATTCATGGAATTCTGCAAAAGGTCGTATAATTAACATCAGAATACTATTACTGCTTATTACATCTGAAGAACGGTGCCCGTCCAACTGCCGGAAGAATAATTTGTATCCATTAATATCATAAGCGTTAAATGTAAATTATAATCCAACAATTGCTGATGAAATCGACGATTCAGGTTGTCACTTGAAAGTTATAGTAATAAACAATTTCTCGGACAGCAAACTCAAGAAATGTTGCCCCGCAGAAAATTACAGAATTTTCCTTTAAGGCAGAGTTTTCATGCCATATCTAATATCACCCGAGACTGCACTTAAACCAGTTAAAACCGGTTAAAAGACGCTGCAAATTATGCATTATCAGCTTCTAAAAATAACGCCAATTCCCCTACGCGTAGGACGTTGGCTCTTTAAGGCAGAAGAGCTGATCATTATTCTAACGGATACATCCCCACGGGATATGAGCACCTCTTAGTTTTTATGGCAACATTATGTATTGACTTAATGAATTAATTGGATAAAAACACGTCAGATAAATGCAAGGGTAAATTCTGTAAGCTCAGCTTGTATGTACAATCCTGCTTGAAATTGCAGCCTAAGTATCTATATTTTATTTTATCTAATTAGTAACTATTTAGATAAGATCTAATAGTTCGATGTAATAAATAAATTGGAGTGACTTTATTCGTATTAGATCTCATGTAAGATAGATAGAAATGCAAAAAAGTTGGAAAATATTCTCATTTCTTTTCTGACTGGCCACTGCAGATACAAATAAAATAAATATTCAAAATTGCTCACGCAATTTCGCAAATTCTGACACCGATGAAGATGAAAAAATCCACGAGTAACTAACCGATCGAACGATCGCCTACAAACAAGGCCAAGATTAGAACTGACTTATTACGAGGGCTGCCTTTTAAGTTGTGTCGTTTGAAATAAGTATAGACGATTTATTGTTTTTCAAAGAATTCTCCGCGATATCGAACCAGTTTTTAAAACATTTATTCCACTGCGAAGTGAGGGTAGTCAAAATGGCCGATTTATATGCGTCAACAGCTTCTTCGGGTGAGCTGAAACGTTAACCACAAAGACTTTGGTTAATTTTAGGGAAAGTAAAAAAATCGTTAGGGCTCAAGTCAGGGCTGTAAGGCAGGTGATCTAAAATTTCGACATTTTGGGTGCTCAAAAACATCTTTGTATTGCGGGTGACGTGCGATCTTGCATTGTCATGGTGTAGTACCTATCATACGACGTCTTTACTTGTTTTTTCGAAACTTTGTGATGACTTGTAACAAACAAACAGTGGTATACCAGTCAGCGTTAACTAGCGTCTTGCGATCTTCTAGTACAATAGTGGCGACGTGACCACCCGTTGCCACAAACGAGGCAAATTTTTTTTAAGTGCTCCGTGAGCGTATGACTTTGGTTGGTTTTGACTCATCTTAGAAAACCGAAACAGTTAACTGCTGCTTGAGTCTGGATCGTAAGCATGTATCCAAGACTCGTCACCACTAACGATATCATAAACGTGTTTTGACTCTCCTCGGTTGAATCGCTGCTTAATTTTGCGACACTATCTAACACGAGCTGCTTTTTGGTCGTCGCTAAGCAAATGTGCTATCCAATGAGAGAACAACTTTCTTACGCCGAGTTCTTCGTGCAGGATTTTTGGATAGTCCCTGGAATGCCCACGGCTCCCTCTATTTTACGGTATGTCACATGACGATCTTCAACGATTAGCTGCCGCACGGCGTCGATTTTCTCTTGCGTCATGACGGTTTTTGGACGACCTTCACGTGGCTTGTCACTGAAGCTAGAGTTGAAACGTTGACATTCTAAATACCAGCGTTCTACAGTCCTAAGATATGGTGCTGCCACAGAAGTGATCTCCTCAAAGCACTGAAGTCGCGTTAATCCCCTTTGAAAGTTGTAGAAAGTTATCGCACGCATATTTTCCTTTGATATTTCCATTTTTACAACCGACTTTTCACCTTTGAATAGTGACTGCCTACAAATGGTTTTTCATTGTCCGAATGGGTTTCCTGGCACACTTCGACGAAAGTAGTTTTTGGTCTTCTATCGACGCCGGAGCTGGACATCTTTCTCGCATCCGCCTTTCAGCTCGTCTCACTTATGTTCAATCGAATTCAAATTATGACTGAGGGCTGGACAGCCTTTTTTTTCTGGATGGGAAATCATCAAATGACTTCTCCCGCTCTGGGCGGAGCGGAAGGGAGTGTCAGACTCTTACTGACTAAAACCCACCCGTGATCCTTCTTGTGCCCTTTGCGTTCCAGGGCCGCGGTGACTCTTTCGAACAAATTCCGCAACCCTAGCAAGCACTGACCCTATGGGGCCCCGTCTTCTTTGCTGACGGCTCTTTGAGGCGCGCGTGGAACACGACGCGCCGTCGACTCGGGCCTGGTTGCTATCGGACGGCGAGCCACCCATAGCTCGCCATCCGCAGGCCCGCGCCTACGGTGGCCGGGAATCGCCCTGCGTTTCCCGACGCCCGGGGCGTCTTCTTCTGTTGCGGCGGCTGGGGCGTGAGGTTTCCCTCTCACGCACGCGTTCCGCCTCCTCCTCCTCCAGCCCTGAAGCAGTAATGCTAATTACTGCTTCAGGGCTGGACAGCCTTCTTTTTTTTTTTTTTTTTTTTCTGGATGGGAAATCATCAAATGACTTCTCTCGCTCTGGGCGGAGCGGAAGGGAGTGTCAGACTCTTACTGACTAAAACCCACCCGTGATCCTTCTTGTGCCCTTTGCGTTCCAGGGCTGCGGTGACTCTTTCGAACAAAATCCGCAACCCTAGCAGGCACTGACCCTATGCGGCCCCGTCTACGTTGCTGACGGCTCTTTGAGGCGCGCGTGGAACACGACGCGCCGTCGACTCGGGCCTGGTTACTATCGGACGGCGAGCCACCCATAGCTCGCCATCCGCAGGCCCGCGCCTACGGTGGCCGGGAATCGCCCTGCGTTTCCCGACGCCCGGGGCGTCTTCTTCTGTTGCGGCGGCTGGGGCGTGAGGTTTCCCTCTCACGCACGCGTTCCGCCTCCTCCTTTGCTAGCATTACTGCTTCGCAGAAGGAGGCGACCGCTTCCCATGCCTCCTCGCTCCGGACCATGGCTTGAACCAGGGCCGGACGCGAGAGGTTGCCGCCGCCGATCGCCTCGACGAGGACACGGCGGTGCTCCGCCCAAGCAGGGCAGACCTCCACCGTATGCTCCACCGTGTCCTCCGGGCGATCCACACAGTGATGACACCCGGACGCGTCCTCCCGCTGGATCCGACACAGGTACCTCCCGAAACAGCCGTGTCCGGTAAGCACCTGCGTCAAGCGGAAGGTGAGGACGCCGTGACGTCTCTCCAGCCACGCCTCAAAGAGGGGACTTATCGCCGCAATAGTGGCGTGCCCAGCACTGGGTTGCGATAGTCGCTGTCTCCAAACCTCCGTGAGATCCCGCCGGAGCTCCGTCCGCTGCGCAGCAATTTGCCGCGGCAGCAGAGTTTCACCCCGGCTTAGCGCCTCCACGCGCAACGCGTAGACGTGCGCGAGGGCTCTCGCCTCCAGATCCCACGGCAGCAATCCGGCAAGGAGATTCGCCGCCTCGCCAGAGACCGTGCGGTATCCACGGACTAGCCGAATGGCCATGACCCTCTGGGCCGAGACCAGGTGGCGCGCTGGCAGTCGCCTTAGCGACAGCGCCCACACTGGGGCCCCGTAAAGGGCCATGGACCGCACGATCCCCGCGTACAGCCTCCGGCAGGAGGCGTTTGGACCCCCTAGATTGGGCAAGAGCCGCTTGAAGGCAGCCCCTGCCCGCCCCAGTTTGTGGGCCAAACGTCGGAAATGCTCCGCGAAGTTCCACCGGCTATCGAGGACGAGGCCCAGGTACCTCATCGTTGACCCGACGCCGATGTGAACCCCTCCTACCGTTACCTGGGGTCCCGGTGGTGGCCGGTTCCGAGAGCCATGAAAGCACATGGCCTCGGACTTGTGCAGGGCCACCTCGAGACCCAGTTGCCGGATTCTGTCAACGACTACCGCAACCCCGCGTGTCATCAACTCAGCCGCCGCCTGGTGCGACCCCCCTTGCGCCAGAACCAGCGTGTCGTCAGCGTAGCAGACTACGCTGACGCCGCGAGGGAGGTCGGCGCGCAGCACCCAGTCGTAGCCGATGTTCCATAGGGGCGGCCCCAGAACCGAACCCTGTGGAACACCGCACGACATCTCTCGCCGGTTCCACTCTCCCCGGTGACCGGGGCTGGACAGCCTAGTGTGGGAATCCGGAATTCATCCAGGTACTATCCGGTCCAGTATGGATATCTCAACTTCTTCCAGGTACTGTCTAGTCACTGCAGCGATGAGGCAGCGGGCAGTATCGTGCATTTTTAGTCAAATCTTCTCCAATAAACCGTAGCTAGGGTAGCACATGGCCGAGCAGAATGTCGTTGATGTATCTTTCTGCAGTTTCCCCCTCCCCCTGATCTTCACTGGGTTCGACTATCGCCTGTTTTTTTGCTTCTATAGAAATCCCCACCCATATCATACAGGACCTACCCCCGTATGCCACTGTTTCCGCAAACCAGTATTGTGCAAATCGCTCTCCTAGACCGTCTCCTATAGACTCTCCGTCAACGATTGCTACCATATAGGCACATTCTGATTTCGTCCGAAAACAGGATTCGATCCTGTCGAATCCTGTTACCGCCGAATAGCAAGCAAACTGAAGCCAGGCTTGGCTGTGGGCTGGAGACAATTTGGGTCCCGTGACTAGCCTTTTTAGAGTCAAGCTCGCTTCTTTGAGTCTTTGCCTCACTTGCAGAGCTGATACTGGATGGCTTCACCTCACCGATCAGATGTAGATTTCGGAGAGAAGAGGTGACAACAAATCGGCCATCTCTCACCGAAATGCATCGCTGTCGTTTCCAGTCTCCCTGAACCTCTTATATACCTTTGAGACACAAGACTGGCTCAGATGAAGCGGTCAAGCGATAGTACGCTGAGACAACTCTTCGACTTAAGCAGCTCCTATAGGTATATGTATATCAGAAAAAATACCCGAATACAATGTGAACTATCAGCTTGAGTGTTTATTTCATTCTGACAGTCTGGGAGAATGTTGTTGTTGAACCAATATGCCACACAGATTTTCAATCGGATTCATATCAGCTGACCGAGCAGACCATTGATGGAGACGAATGTCAAGATGCAGGTTAAACCACGCCATAGCAGCTCGGGCTGAGTGAATAGGAGCATTGGTGCATTACTTTGGACGTATTCAATTTGTGGGGATTCTGCTGCAAGAAGATGTGACACATAATCATTCGCAATAGCCCTACTTTCTAACGACTTCAGTGCTCTGACATCGTTGTGGCTCATCCACACCCATAAATTGAAAGCAATGTGTGCAGATGCATTGTGAGGTAGGTACGACAAAAGCTTCACTATATCGAGTGTGATTATAACGCCATAAAGTTAGTCTTCCGATTTGACTCGATTCAAAAGTTTTTTCAACAGTAAATATAACATTCGACCAATCCAAATCAAGATATTGTCGCGCAAAATTAATCCGAACTGTTTTACGGTTAGGTTTGAGTTCCACTTTAATAGCATGTTGTCTGTAGTATGCTACAGACACCATGCTATTAAAGTGGCCAACACGATGCATAGCTCGACAAATCGTCAGAAGACCCTCATCTCAAGAAGCAGCAAAATGACTAGTTGGTGAGAAGCCGTGCTCTTCGTATTGTAGCACCATAATAGTTATTTGTGGTTAGTATCGGTCGTCCTCCTGAATTTCTTCTATTTGCCATTCTTCACCATGTTTCCGAATCCGGTGAATCGAGGTATATTGAGTTCTCGCACTAATGTTCAGGCCATCTTCATGGAGAAAATTATTTCAGCCCTTTGTTCTAAAGTGAAACTTGCATTTCTATTTATTAAATAAATAATTTTCAAACCAAATATTCTTGATAAATATCAAAATCTTTGTAACCAATGCAATGACGCTCATATGTCAATTTATTTTATATTAAGAAATGGGTCATCAAAAAGTAATGAATGCTGTATGCTAGAATTGATGCTTTACAGTTTTTAAAAAGTAATAAGTAGTTGTTGATATAGTATTCTGGGCTTTGCCTGCTGCAAACAATGTCATGAAGAATACTGATAAACATTTTAGACTACGACCGTACCCACCAAACCATAAAATATCACATTTCAAATAAAAGTGGATTTGGGGTGAATTATAAAGTTACATTTGGTTTGGTATAATTTAATAGCCCTCATCCCCCAAACGAATCAGGTACGTGACTCTACATTCCGAGTAACGTAAAATATCATGTTACTGTTTTTAACGACCTCGTAAAGTTTCGTATTAAACTAAACAAGCATCGAGATTATCATACTAACAAATATTTTACGAGTTTTATCAACATTTTACCACCATTAATAATCTTCAGCTTGAAGCTAGATCTTCTATCACTTAAACGTTGATTAAAAGCTGTGTAATCGTGTAACCGCAAACCGTTGGCGCCGGCGGCGGCCGGGCCAGCGGTGGCGGCGGCGCGCGGGCAATGTGCGTGCGCGCAATGCAATGCATTACATAACGCGAACCAGTTGGCGCAGCGAACGCAACCACCCGGCCCTCGCGGCGCACGCTCCGTCTACTCCATGCATTACACGAAGAGTATTTCACGGCCGTGCCAAGTTCAATGTTAAATATTATACCTTTATCGGATATTGTAAAGTTCCCGTCCTCGATTAGATAAACTCTGTGAGAACATTTACATCGTGATAAAATACATCTCCGCATAGATCAGACAACATTTACCGTGCCGTTGAACTCTAGGCGGAAAATTGTTTTACGTCAATCCTCATTACGATTTCATGAGTAATGATTGATGATCCGAACACGTGAAGCCACAAAGCGGTTATCAAATTACCGATTCGTAATAAATGTTTAGTAAAAAGTCCAATTTTGGCATCTATCAAAATTTTTTGATTGGTCTTGTGCGTGGGAACATCGATCGGATTGTTCGTGTCGGATAACGATCGGAAGGCAAAAAAGGGACCGAGATAATGGCGAACGAACGATGCGCAAGAGACGAGCCCAAGGACGGCGCGCGCGACTCCTCTCCCGCGGCCGCTACGGAATGCACCTACCAGACTATTTTTAGTAATCAAACCCGATGCCGACCCGGTCCTGGTCCCGGCGGCCGGCCAGCGAGACAAACAAATGTCCGCGAACACTAGTGATTTCTCTGAAATTATATTGCTAACGAGCCCTGTACTGCGGCGCAATTACAAAAACATCGAGCAAAACAAAAACCATCACTGTAGCAAGAAATTGTATCGGCAACCCGTTTTTTACTGCACCGTTTGGTGACTAAACCTCTAAATTACTTTTTCTTTGAGGAACCAAAGCTCACGTCCGATCAGTAATTTGATACAATCGAACCACCTGGTGCTGCGGCCACATTACTTTTGAATTATAGTGAAAAAAAATGTTAAAGGTCGGATAACAATAAAGTATCACTTATATAGAGCCTTCGGCACCGAACTGATGATCATAAACCTTAGTGAACGTTCCGAGAGTATTATCCTTTTTCCGCCAGGGATACTTTACAGGATTAAATATTGCGTTTAAATCTTACTTAACGCACAAGAAAAAGAATGACATAAATGATGTGAGATTATAAGTTAGATAGCTCTAACATTTATGTCAATACGTGGTCGCAAGCTTGGAATCATGATCCAAATTCCGTAAATGTTAATCATTATAATAACAATTCTGTGTGTTTATAATTTTACAAAGACAATGGTTTACCTAATCATGTTTGAATTTAGCATATTATACGATATACAAAACTGTTAGATCATCAAAACATCATTGAATTATTCTCAATTAAGATTTCTACACATTTCCTTACCTACGTTTTAAAAAATAATAATTAATTAAGGGTTTTGGATAGGACCCTTGTTATACTTACGGGTTATCCCGTAAGTATAACAAGGGTTCATAAATCCGAAACCCTTAATTTATTACTTAGAGAACGCGAAATTTGGGTCCATCAACGATAGCATATGATATACAGCGATAAAATGATATTTAGATTAGTTGCGGTGGTCGGTAAAAAAGTTTCGGTAATACGCATATCGGGTACCAATGTTTGAATTCGTTACAGACAATATTACGAGGCCTTGATAAAGATTAAGAAAAATGCATGCGTTGGACGTAACTGGGGGCAAGGAGTCATTTACGGTACCGGTGCGGGCGCTGCGACTGCTGCGAGTACTAGGGAGGGGCTGCGGCGCACCATAATATTATTCCATGGAACTGGCGCGCTAGATGTCCTGGCCACGCGGCAGCTAGGCGAGGGCCGATGAACCCCGCACCTGTCGCCGCTCCCTCCGCATCCCCGCACATTTTTTTTCCAATGCCGACTTCCGTCGAAGAGTTTTTGCCGACCTGTCGATAACCTGTCCGATAGCTGCCGACACGCCTCATTAGCGGAAACACTGCCTACTATGTTGATTGGTTGAAATCGTCAACTATTCCCACAGACTCCGCAATCGCAGAGACATCCTTGATGCGGTAATTCGCTGCATTCCTATAAATGCTAACCTACGTTGACAAGTGTCATTGACATGAGATAAAAACGCTTTCCGAGAACTGCTACGGTTTTGCACTTTTACGCGTAAGTTACGATTGCATATTGTGATTTAGAAAGTTCTCTAGAAAGCTCCTCTTTAAAATTATTTAGGTGTTTACTTTTTTGAAGAGTAATCGTAAGAAATAATTGCCAAAAGATAGAGCGATAATATTTCTATCTCTATAACAGATATAATAATATGTATATATCTGAACAGACTATGAAATCTGGTTACTATAGCGTTATTATCCTTTCTAAAACATTGGATCCGTACACTTGTGACAGGAGCATGGTCCCCTCTAGAGCAGTGTCGCATTGTTCGGAAGGCACGCGTGTGTGCGTGTTGCGCAGGCGCAGGCGCACTTGAGTCAACACGCGAAACGCGCCGATCTGCTTCCAGCTTTATGGCTCACCTCAGTGTCGTAAGCTTTGTTGATATTAGCCAGCGGTTACGACGGATTATACGAATTTTATTGCGTGTAACAAGCTGTAGAACATGAGCAATTTGGTTTTAGCATTTTTCGTTCTCATGAGCTGTAATTTCCTTGGTCATTGCTCTACTTCTCTCTCTTTCTCTCTAGGTGTATTTACTTGAACCAAATTGAGCTTAGTTTGATGGATTCAAAGATTGACATTTTCGGTGCTTGAATTGAAGATAACGATGGAATAAAATATGGTGAATGAGTAAAATGTATTAGAAGGGGTAGTGGGGGGACAAGCTATTGTACTCTAATGAAACTCGAACAATGAAGGTCGAAGACCCGTAGGTCACAGCAGCCACCTTGCTGCCAGCACGCCGTGCTATTGTAAGTCTTACATAAGTTATTACTGCTTCAAGTAATTTTATAGCCACATTTAATTTCCGCAAGGGGACTGTTGGAATTTTATTGTAAATTCAACAACAATTCGTTTTGAGGTCTTGATTATTTTATAAATTTTATTGAAACGTACAGCTTGGTTATTTGATTTACTTGCCTATATCCATATTATGTAGAAGACGTACTGATGAAGATATTACTAGGAAGATGGGTTAATTTTGGGAAGTGTTATGTTCTGATTTAGTAACATGAAATATTCTGTCGATAAACTTTATATTAAACTAGCGTTATTTTAATAAGTAGAGCCTATGTTACTCAGGGATAGTGTAGCATTCTATCTGATTGTGGAAGAAATTTTGAAATTTGGTACATTTTTATTTTATTCGTTTCAAACACACAGAAATACAAATCTTTCCACGTTAGAAAATTAGTATAGATTAAGTCAAAATTAGATTATGACGAAAAAAATGCTCTGAATTTAGGTCCGATGCTAAATATATTATTTATTTAGATCAGGCTGAGATAAGAATAGCTACAAACAGACGCTTCAGTGTCGCAACACTGAAGCCACACACGCCGTCAATAATAACAACACAATTGAATAATGAATTAACAACAATTTTTGACAGGACGTAATGATGTCCTGTGTGCTCCTGTGACTCTTTATGTCACACAATTTATGTCATTATACTTGACATGTTATTTTCAGACAAGCTAAATTGAAATTTCAATATCTCCAAACTTTAAAGAGTATGAATTTTATTTAAAATTTTCACGACATTCAGTCAGATTTTGTCGTACTGAATCATTCATAATTTCAAATACATTATTACTTGCACCAGATGTAAATACTAATGTGACATACCTGCCGCGGGACCGAGGGTGGCTGCGAACAGCAAGAAGCAGGTGGCCAGAACGAGCTGCATGTTGATAGAGTCGAGCGATATCAGCGGGCAAGCGACCTGAGCACACTGGAGTGCACACGCGCTACACGGGACACTCGGGCACACTGAACGCGCGCTGATCGGGACCCCCCCTTATAAAACAGACGCGTCCCGCGCGCACCACCGCATAGGACCGCTATTGCGACCGCAGCCTCTAGCCTCACGTCCAATACCTTGCCGCCCGCACAGCCCTCCAGCAAAAAGGTACCAACCCAGCAATGTAGCGCATGCACAGGATGAAGTCGCGGGCGCGTCGACGCGGCGTCGCCCGGCGCGGACGTCCGGCGGCGGGCCGCGGCCCGGCGCCGCCCGCGCGCCTCGACACGGGAGTTATCTCGGCAAATCGTACCGCACAATAGTTCGCGCTCAATTTGTTCTTGTTGCGGTCGACGCGAATTCTTCGCTTGTCCAAAGGGTTGTCGACGTTCTCGTAGTTTTTTGTCTGCTCATGATCCGATGCGGCGCGCTTCAAGGGTGTACTTTTGTTATATCTGCCATTTAGGATCAACATCGCAATCTGCCTACTATCATTGGGATTTTATCAATATACTAATCTTCATTCGTACCTAAGACCCAAAAGCTTAACGAAAATAACAAAGATCGACAACATCTGACTAAAATTCATTAATGTGGTTGCATCCTCCCCCTATTTTGTCTCATTAGATCCTAAAGTTAGTGCGTTATCATTTAGCTTATAACATATGATATGAGTACGACCACAAGATATCCTTTTTCCAATTAGGTAGGTATTATTTTCTTCTGGTGATATTAAAACTATTCGACAACATTATTGTTTCTGTTTGAACCAATTGAATGAGCGGCTTCGACGCGCAGGTATTCCCATAAACGCAGACAAGTGCACGGCTAATAGATATTAGTAATTAAGTGGATAGCTGACCTTGCGGTGGACATGAACAAACGCGCGCCGAGTTCAATATTAGATTTTTGCTGAAATAAAAGCAAATGGGGGAGACGTGGAGCACTTGAAAGCCGCCGCCGCAACCTCACCACTTTAAACATGTTGCTTTGAAAGCCACGTTAATTGGTGGGACGCTATTTGCTTTGCACGCCATGCGGCCCTCCCAGCTTTGACATAGCCATACCATACAAATGCTACTCCTATGTGTGTCTTTAAGAGGACACCATAAACATTCCCCTCCATTTACCTGTTTCATAAAAAAATCTAGGCTAAGAAATAAGCGTGGATATTTAAATATTCATTTCAATATAAGACACTGCACTTAAACGATCCTGCAAAAGTTGAAGTGCCCTACAGCCCGCAGCTTGCAGAAACACTTTTGAAATTTCTTTTTTATCGCATTCATGCGATACCTATCAGTATTGTTTTACATCCGATGAATTACATTCGAGGGCGATACCAGTCGATAAAATAAAATTCAGGCTTTACTTTCATAAAAAATATGAAGGTATTACTTTAATAGCTACAAAATGAAAAAAAGAACTCGAAGATTCGAGCGATACAATGTTTTTTGATCCGAAGATGTTACTCTGCTTCGGGGAGTATTTAATTAAACAGGAGCATGACTTCGATGTTTTGAATAATGCTAGTAATAGACCGCACATGCCGCTCAAACAAAACTATTTATTATGCGCCATTCACTATAGGTACGCAAACGCCGTGCGCTGTTCGTTGTGCCGTTGTGCTAGCGGACAACAGGACAGTCATTGATACCATCATTTGGGGACCAAATCATCAGTGAATATTCTTCCTACAGAAATAAAAAGTCATGAAAGACCTAGCTGAATTAAAAAAAAAAATACAATAATAAAACTACCTAATAAAACTTTTGAAATCAATGCAAAACTTTTGAAATTATTCAAGCTTTACGTCGACTCTAGATATGTATGTCCATAATATTTCTTTAACACAAGCGAACGTGGGTATCGTTAGCATTTTGGTCAATCGCGCATCTTCGGTTTCAATCAAATATTAGCTAATACCTATAAATTATGGTACGTGGGTTACAGAAACTTCATCAACACATCCTCAACAATCGTGAGCTAATCTGAAAATGTAGAACAACTCATGAAGATCGGGAAAACGATAAAATAAATAACGGAGCTTCACATAGCTAGACCATTTTGCACTAAAAGCGGAAAGTTTAACTACACTTAGAAATAATGAGAAATGTCCGAAGTCCGCAGATGTGTCGCCGGTCGCGGGCCTCAATAATAGCGGCGTCAGCGTTGTGATTATTCTAATGTTGTCGAGTGGCGTGCAATGTCTGCGCCTGCGGTGGTCGCCACCGACTACTCTGATTACCGCGATTACGATAAAAATGCACCCACTATCGTTTAAATGCCGTTTTAAAAATAACCGCGTAATAGTCAACCGCAATACCAATGAATACTAAAAATAAAATATTACGTGGACGGTCCCTTAGCTTGACGTCCCTGAATAACATTGGGAATATTGCCCGATCATTATGCTGGGTGCACGTCGCTAGTGGTCCAGCATTTACATAGAACCTACTATTAAATTATCCATTACGATCTGAATCTTCACATATAAAGTTTAGTGTTCTTGATGACTCATGCACGAATGTGCCTGGACTACATACCTGAAACAACTAAACTTGATATTTTATTTGGAGTATTCCGGCCCAGCTTTGTGAGCTCACCATCTAATACAGCAGGCTATAGCTCGCTCAGTGCAGGCATCGCATCCAGCCCACGTCGTGCAGTTTTATATGTAGCTATAAACTTTGTCGTGTTCGGCTAGAACATAACGCACGATATTATTTGAAAATGTTTTACGGCACGTAAATGCCCTTTTAGGAGCCATGTCTTGGCTAAGCTTAAATACAGCTCGGTAGCAGGGCTAAATTCTTTTCTAGACATTTACGAGCAGAGAAATAGACGCCTTAATAACAATATTGATTTGTTTTGCCTTTTTTCCAAACAAGCATGTAGAGTTTCCCTTCAGTGTGCACTTGTGCAGTCTCTGAAACCCTTGATTGTTTCCATAAAACAAATTACAAGACGATGTATGTGGTTGAAATTAAATAGATTGCCATAAACAAAAAGTTTCGAAAATTCCGTTATTGCGTGCGTTACCAAACGTCATTTAATTCATCAACTTCAAACTCTAAATCGAAGTTAATTTGCCGTCTTATATTGGACCCGTTTCTCCTGTCCCTTGTTTCATCTTAGTTCAACGAAATGAATCAGCTAGTGTGTTGACTATTTAAAGTTGTTATTGTAATTTTTAAATGATCATCAAGGATGTAGAAGAAAACTAGACTCGTACCAATACGAAGGGTTCGGTAGGGATAAAGGTAACCGGAAAAAAAAAAAAAACATTAGTTATATCAGGGCCGACTTAAATTTTTAACATATTTTATTTATTACACACGCGCTGTGTAAATTTCATCGGTCCACCTTTTGACAGACAGATGGATAGACGGACGGACCGACAGCGGAGGCTTAGTAATAGGATTCTGATAGTTACCCTTCGGCTACGGAACCCTTAAAAACAAAATCCAGACCAGTTGATAAATATAGCCAAGAGTAAAAAAATAATAATGATGCTTACTATCCTTATAGAATATTCTCGAACGTCCTTTTTAACGGGCACAATTATTAAGCCTTTATTCTCGGCGACTGCGGCCCGAAGTCCTATTATGTATTTTAATCCATACGCAAGTATTTTTTCTGAACCCTAAGGGGATCTAAAAATAACTGCATCGCGTGGCTAGCTCGGAATAAAAGACCAAATAGTGCAGCTCTCGGGATCGCACCTATACAGCTGTACGGGTGAATCCGTAACTAAATTGCATGATTGGCGCGGTTCGCTACTTATTTGCACAATTTCCGTTATTTAATCAAATTATTAGCTGCTCGCCGATCGTTCCGCGGCCTGCCCGCGGTTTTTCTTATTTCCCGTGGGATTCTCGGGTTTTCTAACGATTTAGATAGCACTTATCCATAGGAAATGAGCGTTTGAATAGTGTGATCCTATTTTTTTTTTCAATTACCCTTACTAACCATAAAACGTAAGGATTGTTCTCTGATCTTTACAATGCACGTAGTTATCACAATGAAAAATAATAGTGGGCAATGTTTATGTATAAAATCTCTTTTTGTATAGTGTCACATAACACACCAAGCCGCTAACTAATGTTATCTACATACATATGTACATATGTATATTGGAAGGGCAAAACTATTATTGGAAAGGCTCTCGCAAAAATTTATGCCATCAGATTGTTTCGTACTATTTATAACATAGATTATATTTACATTCAATGTCATTGAACAGTAAAACGAAATAAAAAAAAACTGCTGTTCCCTACATTTTGATGAGATTAAGTAAATATAAGGACCGCAGATTTTTTTTCGCGATCATTACAATGACCTCTTAAGAGGTTGTAGGTGTTTCACGAAATAAATATTTTATTTTCAAAACCTTTTTGTCACAGTCGCTGAATGTACATACACACATATGTACATATCCAAGCATCGCCTAATATTAGGTCTTTACATAATGAAATTGGCGTTTTGTCGCACTGGCCACTTTGATCTCAAATAACTCCTCTTTGGTTAGGAATTCCAAATTCAAGTTTATACAGCTACTTAATCATGCATTTTTGTTTCAAAAATCAAAATTAATCTGCTTTTTCCTCTTTTGTATTTTTTCTGTGCGTCACTCAAAATGAAAACATGAAATATCGCGTTATTTACGAGTACGAATTCCACCGTGGCACCAGTGCTGCAGAAACTGCTCCAAGGATTAATTGTGGGTATGGCGGCGGCGGTGTCGCAAAAGAAAACACAGTGCGTTTTAGGTTCCAACGTTTTTGTTCAGGAAATTTCGACCTGCAGAACAAGTTCCGTGGACAGCCGGAGACCAAAGTTGATAATGGAAAATTGAAGGCTATTGTAGAAGCGGATCCATCTCAAACCACATCCGAGTTAGCTGCAGGCTGCGGTGTTTGTGATAAAACTGTTTTAGTCTATTCGAAGCAAATGGGGAAGGTGAAAAAGCTTGAAAGTTGGGTACCTCACGAATTCAGTGAAGCAAATCGACAAACGCGCGTCGACTGCTGCGTTACGTTACTTAACCGGCACAATAATGAAGGGATTATAAATTGAATCATTACCTGTGATGAAGAGTGGACCCTGTACAATAATCAGAAGCACTCATCGCAATGGCTGAACCCTGGCGAACCAGCCAAATCATTCCCCAAGCGAAAATTGACTCAAAAAAAGTTACTTGTGAGCGGGGTCGGGTCTAGTATCGTTTGGCAGGAGTTGGGGTGTAAAATCGATTGAATCTGGAAGACCTTGAGTCCCTGTTTATAACTCTACCACTCTTATTAAAAGGCAACGCATATTTAGCGAGAAATTAACAAAATAAGTTTCTCACCTCAAATTGAATAAAAGCGAAAACGGAACGTTAAAATAGTTGTTTGACAACCAAATCTGTCACAATATAAGTAGTGTCTGTGGTTTAAATATCGTGCAAAATCGGTAAAACGGAACGTAAAAAAAGTCATTTATGTCATAATGTCTATGTCAACATTCCGTTTCTCCCCGAGTTGCGTGCATGTACTCTGTGTGTTTTGAAGTATTATTGTGGCTTTTTTCAACGACCTTGGCTTCTCCCCTGAACTTGGAAGAAAGAAATAAAAGTGATCCTTTTGAGGAATTAATCAAAGTGATAAATTTTGGATAAAATAAATAACTTTAATTAATGCGATTATGTTTATACTAAATTGTATGTACTATTTTAAACTGGTACCGCGAAGTGGGGCTCTGACACGCTTTTTAAGCCACTTTTGAGTGTTTAGAGGTTAGGTTACTAAAAGTCGATTTTCTCGAAAACGGTGCGTTGCCTTTTTACGGGAGTGGTGCCATGGGGGAAGGATCCGGATGCCGCACGGCTCCTTGCCGGACTACTGCCGTGGGATCTGGAAGCGAGAGCCCTCGCGCACGTTTACGCGTTGCCGTCACGGGCCTGCGGACGGCGAGCTATGGGTGGCTTGACCAGGCCCGGGTCGACGCGACGCCTCAAAGAGCAGTCAGCAGCGAAGACGGGGCCCCATAGGGTCAGTGCCTGCTAGGGTTGCGGAATTTGTTCGAAAGAGTCAAGGGTGAAGGATCACGGGTGGGTTTTAGTCAGTAAGAGTCTGACACTCCCTTCCGCTCCGCCCAGAGCGGGAGAAGTCATTTGATGATTTCCCATCCAGAAATAAAAAAGGGACCTAATATTATAATTACCTATCGAGTACCAGTTGACCTTTTTAAAAGTTAATTTTCGCCTCCAACAACTTTATGATCCATATAAATATAGAACATCGCAATAGATCTTACTTATGGTGTGGCTGCTTAAAGGGCTCTTAGCTTTATATTAAATGTATATCACACAATACAAGTTTTTTCCGACGTAAGCAGCGTTTTTGATTATAATAAAATGGCCCATTATACGCCCGTCTACGGATATCCTTGGCATGGTGATGTATTTATTCTATAAGTCATTATCGCCCGTCGATGTAACACTAGATAAATCTTGAGAAAAGTTGAACGAACTAAATCTCATTTACTTTTTTTGTTTCTAGCAGATGTTTATTGCTCCCCTCTAGTTTGGAATAGCGTAAAATTGATAGAACGAATCACTATAATATTATCAGAACGATTTAAAGCGTGGTTTTTAGTATTGCAATTGTCGACTCTGATTTGCCCAGTACCGAGACGGCGATACTTTATTGGTGACCGTGCCACTTTCATTAAAACAAATGTAGCCATAACGCGCCGCGAAATCTCGACTTGATTATAATTTATTGTATATAAAAAAAAAACTAGAACTTCACACTTTATTTCCAATCTGTAACTCGAAAAGGTATCATAACCTTGAAAATTTTGCTTTTTTCGGGTTCCGAACCTCTGCATGGAAAAACGGAACCCTTATAGGATTTCTCGGTTGTCTGTCTGTCACTACCCATTTCTCCGTATCAGCTGGACCAATTCAGATGAAATTTTGGTACACATAATAATAACTCTGTGACCGAAACACACCTTCGTGTTTGGGGTCACAAAAGTTATTGAATTTTGAAAATGGGGGCACTTTTTGGAGGGCTAACTAGAAAATTATAACAAAGTTTTTCCAACCGTACCTTGTGACATATCAAATGTAAGGCTCACTGTGGTAGTGAATTGTTAAATAAAATAGTCCCCTTTACTCTTACCTCTGAAACTCGTTTGCCTAAAATTAAAAAAAAAATACCGATCTTACCTATAAAAAACAGGAAAACCTTCAAGATTCATAAATAATCTATTATTTAAGAAAATATTTATTATTAATCCTGAACCCTTTGCACGCGAGTCCGACTCGCACTTGGTAAATTTTTAATAAAAGCAAATTAACCAGGTGCTGTAATATTGTATTGGTGTTTCCGAATTAATTTTTCCACGTGTCATAGATAACATGTATATACCTAAATACGGAAATATATATCGACCGCAACTGAAAATAATGAATCAATACTTCCTTGCGAAAGTGAAAAAAAGGAAAACTTAAAGTGCAAATTAAGTTCAGGGGCCTCCAGATTAAATCGATACACGGCTGTCTTTGATATTCAAATGAATGGCTCGGTGTAATTTGATTGATTTGCCTTGTTAGTAATCGGAATCTTAATCACTCATGTAGGGTTGCCACCCGCACTTTATTATAAAGTACTGTACGTTATTTCGGGTAATTGTACTTCATACTTTATGAGCACAATAAAGTACGCAAAAATACTTTATTTCGCATCATTTGATTTCTCTGGGCAGTTTGTTGTAAGATTTTTTGTGTAAAACAGAACGACAGAGTTACTGGAATCGATGACGTTATCGATTGTTACCGCATAGATTCGATATCATTGACTAAAATACCATTTTTTGTTTGTCACATAAACGCTCATTTTCATTTTTAAATTTGTATGAACCTCTTATTTCATTTTTAATTGCCACCACGTCAGCATTCACGGAGAATTTTTTTCGGTGATGAATCGCAAAGGGCGAAGCGAAAGAAACAAACGTTTCAGAATCTGATAAAAAAAATGTTTGTCTGAAAAGTCGGATTATGGACGATGGTTTAACGTGACAACGTCATAACAAAACATTGATGAAATGATCGTGCCTCTCGCTCACTCGTGCAGCGCTCTCGCTCCCATCGTAACGTTACAATGAGTTATACTTTCTCGTGTGTGCAGCCTGCGTTCATCGATTTATTAGACATTGTCACGTCAATAATTTACTTTAATTAAACTATGAACAACTTTACTTAACAAATTATGATCACCTGCTTGCACAGCTTCACAGCATCTTTATATAGTTAGCATGCTTTGAAGCTCTTTAGTAGTGATCATTATTTGTTAAAGTAATGAAAAATATTTTTTTTAGCAAAATAATAGAGTAAAATAAATCATACTTTATTTTGACACAATGTACTCCTTTTCTTATACCATCAATAACCAGCACAAAAAAGTGGCAACCCTACCTACTCATGACATCGCGGCAAAAGGTACCGGTCCGTCGCGATATTAGAGTTTTTTGGGCCCCGAGTGCGTTGCTATTAAGATAACGTAACAATTGCATGACTGGTCCAGTTTAGGGGGGGGGGGGGGGAACGAACGTCATACAGTTTCGTGTCAAGCGTGCCTTATGATGACACAGTATTTATATCTGTGAAGTACCTACGTATGCTATTCGCTCTCTTAGGAATTACAAACTTTAATTAAAGGCAGTACGGAAGGACAATAGTTTTGTAATGCACATTTTTTAAAGCGTGTTCAATAATTTAGAGACATAGCTCTTACTAATGTTATTTAATATGAGCCATTTTCTTTTTAAATATTTATCTTGTAAGACTATTTTAGAAAAACAGTAAAACAACGATTTTTTTTTCTACAAGCATCCAGTGCAAAAATATTAAAATTGCAAAACATGTGATAACAATTCTTCGTTCTTGTATCTGCGTATGCGCCTGTACTGCCAGTAAACGTATTTCATTTTGTTCTTGCTTTAATGCAGACACGAATAAGAGGACATCATCTTTTCTCTTTATGTGACTTACGTTATTATTAGCTTAAGATCTAGAGATATTTAAATTCAGCAGAGGTATGCGGAGTCTTGTTAGAATCTGTCGCCAGACAGTTAAAATAGAACCATTATTCATTAAGTATATAACACAAACTTGTTGTTTTATCCATACGCATTTTATGTAAATATCGGCGCCTTCATTTCCTGCGTGGGATAAGCTAACTTAGTCAACATCATAATTTAGTAAAATACTAATACAGTTATGAAATATAATGTGCGCCATGTATTTGCTATTATGGTGGGAGCGTGCCCACGTGCAGCTAATAGATTTGATAGCCTGCGATAGGCGTACTGCTACATTGATTCGCGTCGCACCGTCGCGCGTCCCCGACGTCAGTGCTTATGTGTTTAAGCAATTACTCCCTAGAGATTGAAGGTAACATCAGTCTTGCCAGCGTAAGATCGCTTCCCGTTATAATTGACGTGCACACGCGGGCCCGCCGAGGTGTCAGAAGACTGGAGAGACCGCGGAGGCACGCCTCACACCTCCACTATAATTTACCCCGGCTGTGTACACGACAACCCCTAATCACGAATGTGTTTAGTAAAATCATCATTTTCAACACATTCGAAGTTCGTATCGATAAATTACAAGAAGATCTTTACTGGATTTATTTATTTATTTATTTATTTATAGTTAATTAAAACGGCTCAGGGCCAATTACATTAATTAACATAGAATTATACAAAATTGAATAAAATAAGCATTCAAATAACATAATAATACAAAAAAATAAATTCAAATTCAAAGATATACAATTTGTGGATAAAATTATAAATGGTTAAATCAATTAATGAAAAAAAAAAAAAAAACATCATAAATAACTTAAACTAACATGTAACAGTGGACACCCTCGCATATTGTCTCTCACAAAACACCAGACAAGCACGCATTATTTTCTTCCATTCATCAGCAAATACATCACATTCAGGGTCGGCAGTCAGGAGGGCGTTCAGCATCCTTAGGGTTCGACATACTGGGGATTCGGCTCTAGCAACAGATCTAGAAAGCGGTATTGCGAACAGGTCATGACGGCGGCTTTGACGGTGCCCAAGGTATTTGTCCGGCACAAATAGGCGGCAGAAAAGTCCGTGGAGCTCAGGGCAGTCAATACGACCGCTTAGGGTTTTACAGGCAACCATGAGCTGATCAAAGCCCCTTCTTACCTCCAACGAATTGAAGCCCAACATCCCTAGAAGGTAATTCGTTGGGTACATGAATGGAAAGTAATGGTACAGCCTTTGATACAGAAATCTCAGGAAGGTTTTCTGAACTTTCTCAAGCATCACTGTCTGAGACGCAGTATGTGGATGCCAGACACAGGCGCTGGACTCGAGTTTACTCCGAACCAAAGAGGTGTACAGAAGTTTAACAATACTGGGATTGCGAAAGTCACGAGCGTTCCTCAAGACAAATCCCAGACGCCTGAAGGATTCCTTTGCAAGGGCACACACGTGGTCTCTAAATGTCAGACTGCTGTCGAAAGTCACACCTAAGTCCTTAACACTGGTGACACGAGTGATCACTATACCCCCCAAATTATAATCATATTTTATTGGTCTCAACCTTCGGCCATAAGTCATGACGTTGCATTTACTAATATTAAACAACAGCTTGTTCGCAATGCTCCACTCATAGACGGAATCGATATCTTTTTGTAGGAGTTCGCAATCCACCTCTGTTCTGATTTGCGCAGCTAGTTTTAGATCGTCGGCATATAGTAGGCATTTTGCGAACCGAATCTTACAAATTAGATCATTGATCATGATTAGAAACAGGGGCGGCCCCAATACGGATCCCTGACTCACGCCCGAGCGAGTGTAATAAGACTTCGACTCAAAGCAGCCATACCGGACGAACTGTTTGCGATCCCGTAGGTAGTCGGCGAAGAAGTTAAGAAGGCCGGATGAGAAGCCTATAGCCCCTAACTTTGCCAAAAGCACGTCGTTGTCCACTTTGTCGAACGCCTTCCGGAAATCAAAATACAGAGTGTCGACCTGCCTACCGGATTCCAGGCTACTGGATATGAAGTCAACATGAATTAGCAGATTTGAGTTCACGGAGCGACCAGGTCGAAAACCATGTTGGGCATCAGAAAGATGCATATTAATTTGTGTACAGATGACAGTGTTAAGTATATGTTCAAAGACCTTTGCAATGGTTGATAAAATAGCGATGGGTCTGTGTTCCTCGACAGATGTTTTGTCACTGGTTTTGGGGATGGGAGTAACACGTGAAGTCTTCCACAGCTCTGGATACACGCCCGACTGAAGAGCTAGATTAAAAATATGACATAAAGGGGCTGCTAATAAACTGCTACATCCTTTAACAATATATGCAGGGATGTTATCTGGGCCAACCGAACTGCAGGGTTTGAGTTTGGAAATACCCCTAACCACGTCCGCAGGGACTAAAACGGGTAGGGGAAAATTACCTCCCTTACTATTCACCGTGTTTGATTTCGGGTCCAATTCTGGTGTGTCCGGCAGAAATACGCTCGAAAAATACTCAGCAAATGCCTCCGCAGCCTTGACCCCTGAGTAGACCCTGCCATTAAGCATGACATCTGGCTCAAACCCACCCTTAGATCGCAGGCTTGCAATGTGCTGCCAGAACAGTTTTGGATTTTTACCAAGGCTGTTTTCCACATTAGAACAATGCAGTCTATATGCTTCCTTGGTTCTCACTTTTAATTCCGACCGCAGTGCGCTAAACTGAGCATATATAGCATCAGATCGGGATTGTTTCCATTTATGATGGAGTTTTGATTTCCGTCGAGTGTCGCTTACGATATCTCTAGTAAACCAGACTGGGTACCGCTTATTACCAGTGGTCCTTCTCGTCTTCTTTGGAATAGAGGAATCAAATATATTGTACATCAGCTTATAAAACTTACAAGCAGCGGTGGACGCGTCTTTGCAGCGAAAAACGTTCTGCCATGGAGCAGAGCGAACAAGATCGAACAATAATGTGTAGTCACCCTTACAAAAGTTCCAATCCTTGCTACGGTCAATATTGCTAGGGTCAAGTTTTTCATGTACCTTATGCCTTGGGATGGTAACAGCAATATCTAACGGAGGGTGAGAAGTTTTTAATTGAGTTTATGTTTAAGATGATAAGTTAACATTAATAAGCTCATGCGTCACATATGTTATTTTTTGTAATGATTTGTCATTATGTCGTGGATAAAGTTATCTTATTAATATTACGTTGCATCTTGTTGTGATCAATTAAGTCTTAACGTCGTCAGCGCTGCCCGACGAATAGCTTTATTGCACTCTAGTTTTCAAGGTGGAATAGAAACCCTATTCCACCTTTTTTTACTGTATCTTAATTGAAAAATCGCACAATCATTACTGTTAAAAGTAGAGAAACATCACAAAACGCATACACAGATGAATGTTCAATTCCGACAAAATTTGCTCTTCAACAACATTATTTAACTCGCAGGCGCTATCGGCTTACTGACAGTTCAATTCATAACGCAAAATAGTCGTCATGACGTCACGATGTCCAGCCCGCGATCACCGAGATTCTATGCCGCGAAGTAAGCCGCTGTGCGCCGAGTTACTATAGAGACAGTAATACAAAATGCGTGCGCGTGAGCGAGATAGAGGATTATCCTTATTGTATTTCGTACATTCGTTCGTTCGGGCATCGTTCAATTTTGATTGACATTTGACATTGACGTAATTGCATTTTGACCATTGCAATTTGCATAGTATTATTTATTTGATGTTGAATATTTTTTATTGTAATAGTTTCACCTACTTATTAGAATCTATTTCTTGGTGCAAAAAAGTGATTGGTTGTGTAGTGAAAGTAATTTACGCTGACCGTGTACGTTGTAGTAGTTTGTAGGTTTTTGCGGTAAGTCTATATTTATTGAAATCAGTAACTAAGAATAAGTAGATTTGCAAAGTAATTAGTAGAATCAATGAGATGGCGGCATTAAATAGGGTTAGATTGTTGTTTGACAGATTATTTACTATCTGAGGAAACATGCTTTTCAAGGTTATGTTTTGAAAATAAAAAAACATGTAATTCAGTTAGGCCGTACTCGTCCAGATATGATTATAAATTACAAAAGACGTGATGGTTTTTTTCAAACATTTTAGTGTTTCACTTTATTATAAATTGCTGGCCATGTCTACTATTCTCAGATGGGAATAGTTTATCGAATAAAGGGGGTTACACCGACATTAATAATGTAACGAATTCATCTAGGAAACATGTTCAGACCGAAAAGCATATAATATACGTAGTTGTTTAGCATTACATGAGTTTGGGACTAGTAGGAGTAGTAAGTTTGAATTATTTTTCGGAAATTCGCATGACGCCCGTAACAGAAAAAAGTAAATCGTAATAGGGAATTGCCGCGCCCGGCCTGGAAGTAAGCATATAATAACGTTTTTTTTTTTTTGCTACGGCTTACCTTTCTCAACATATCACCCTTCGCCACTGATAGAAGGTATAAAAAAATAAATCTGTTTCTTACCAATGACACACTAACTAATTTCACTGGCCCGTGAGCACCCACCAAAACCAATAGCCTACTGATTTCGTGTACACGGAGTTGGCAGAACGGTGTAGGTAAGGTACAATGGACTGTTAACGGCTGAGGCGAAGGTGCAGCCAGTTCTGATGATCTAAATAAACTTGTCAGAACAGTGCTGTTACTTAAAATGACTACATTTCCCCGCGATTATTAAGCAACTGGAAACAACTATAATAAAGTTGGTTGTGTTTAGTTCCAATGACGCAAAAACGGTTGAGCGGATTTCAATGAAATTTTGCACCAATTTTGCAAATTATAACCACAAATTAACACATTTCAAATACCGATAAATGATCTAACAGAGACTGCGAAAGAAGCGTAAGCTCGGATACGGGCTGAAATCAGAAACAATACAGACTCTCTAGGAGACCAGAATCACGGAGAAGTATTTAAGGCTTAAATCATGAGCGGTATTCATTTAAGTACAAACTACCCAGAGATGAGAATTCCACGCAACGCAAGAAAGCTCCACGCGAACGAAGTCGCGAATGAAGTGCTAGTTTATATTAACTAACTGTGTGCAAAATTTTATCAAAATCCGTTCATCCGTTTATGCGTCATTGAAACTTTCACTTTAATAATATTAGCAAATAGTCGGATCCACAGGCTTTAGCATATAATTGATTCCAACAGCACCAGCCCTAGTGGGGCAAAATATACTAAGAATATATGCGACTATATTCTACCCCACTGCAATGAATTAGTGGGGCAGAATACACTCCAAAAATGTTTGTCTTGTCTAGGCCAGTGAGGCAAAGTACACTAATCCAAAAAAAGCTCAGAAATCCCCACTTTTATGTTTATAGGTAACATCCGTCGACCGTCATATTCATTTATTTTCGAATAAAATACTCACGCGGGTCACATAATCGACTTTAATGTGGTAGTTCAGATGCATTGTGGAACATACCTAGGTACATAAATTAACAACATAGACTGGCAAAATTTTAACCAAGTCAATCAATTGCTATTTCCCTAAAAATGCTCCTCTTGTTGAAATGTTACGAAAGATTTCTACGGGATATTGAATATTTCCAATATCCCGTAGAAATCAGAAAATAGCGGGTGTAATCGTAATTATTGTAGTGTTGACGTGTGATTTCCTTCCCAAAGGTTCAAGGTTATGAACGTGATTCTGAAATATCGTAAAACCAATCTCAATGGTTCATCTGCGGCGCCGATCACGGCCTTTCTCACGACCGAATACGTCTACCTTAACCCCAACATTCGCCCTTACCAAAAAGGCTATAAGGACCATAATCCCTAATTGATTGAAATGATAGATTTTTTTATATATTTTACATCCTAAGGTGTTTTGTTTGAAGGCCGTGTTTAGCAGCCAGTTGTGCCGTTCTTTGTTATCCATGTTGACTCTCAAAATATTGACATTAGATCAACACGTAGCTGGGACTTTTTTGGCGTATCAAATATACGAACAATCGAAACTGCAACGAATAGTTATGTGGTGTGTGTTATGTTGTACTGGTTGAACCAGCACTTCCGAACACCTAGTTTGTGCGTCACAAACTAAGCTCAAGTCAAGCTACGCCATTGGCTATTTAAAACTGATCTTAAAAAAAATAGACGTCACTCCAAGTGATCAATTGTCAGCTGTAAATGATATCTAGTCAAGGAGCAGTATCCAAAAGTTCCATACCTAGGTACGAACGAACCATCTTGGATTCTCGATTACCGCCATTGAAAGACTTTCAATTACTTCCGTTGGAATCATACCTACACAAATAGTCAATGTGGAAAATTCACAGCATATCATGGTGTTCACATGGCTGCAGCGTGCGCCGACGCTGCCGCGCGCCGTGTCTAAAGCTCAATTGCACAATTAGTGTTGCCTCCATTGTGCTTCCGGATTCTCTCGGGATTGCTCTCAACTCTCCGAACCAACATACATCTCCCAGATGTATGTTGGTTTTATTTGGCACAACGCTTATTATGATCTATATACATAACGTTGCCGTCATAGCTATTGAATTCTATACATGATGTCGATGAATACCCGTCGTAAAACTTTACACAAAGTGATTAATAAGTACTATGTAATAGCTGCGCATTCATAGCGATCAAATATAAAACGGACGTTTCCGCAAGTAATGCGCAAACACGTCCGCAACGCGATTTATATGCTCCGCGGCGGAGGTATCACCTTGAGTTATTAACCAAGGATATAGGCATCAACACCCGGTAATTAAAATATAATCCAGAACCTTCCGGGAAACGAGCGCGGATCCGCAGACACCTCCCGCTGCTCGTCAATCTTACATAGCCGCCGCGAAAATGCTTAACCATTTTTCAACAAAAACATATAACATTTTTTTATCAAAGGTCCTAAATAGTATACCCACGATAAATCTAAACTCTAATTAAAAATAATTATCTACATCTATCAAGCCGTGCGATGTTAATTAATACATTCAAAACGACTTATGTCTGTGCTAAAGCTATCAAATGCCTATGACTAAGTACAATACAGATTGCATTCATCATAAAAATATAAACTAACGTATTGCGACGCTCTGTGTGAAAACAGAAAAATGGAGGCTTTGAATGTGTCTGTTCAAATCGGTACTTGGAACTATTTTATGAAGCAAACTGCGCACAAACACTTTCTTGTCGTGTAATAAATCATGAGCATTGAGCAGTAAACCAATGAAAAAGAGTTTTGAAAAGAACATTGTATCATGCAAATCCTTGACCTCGGATATTCTATTCAGATGTCATTATTATTCCCGAGTCGTATCGCCATTAAGAGGATACAACTTTGAAAGTGCCTACAAGGAAAGTATTCGCGTATAAAACCTAAGCGGTCATAAATAATACGAAGCGAGCGGAGTCAGCTAATGAATTACGAGTGAGAGGCTCATAATAGCGGGTCGCGCGGCGCTAAATGCTGTGCACGCGGTGCCGCCCGCCGCGGGCAATGTACGCACAGCCTGCGCCCGCGCCGCGCATCTACCCTCAGCTCGCTCCTCGCCCGCGCCGCTAACAAAGAACGCAGATCTCGTGCGAATAGTTCACGCTCTGCCTCTTGCATCATTGTAATAGACGGATACGCCGGAGTCAACGACACCCGGCGACGAGTCAGCGCCGTCATCATTCAACTCGAACTCTTCCAAACGTAGTTGCGCACGGTCATAATGAATCATTACGAGTATTACGATGTACGCTCCGAGTTGATAATGATATAATGCGATAAGCTGAACAACGACAACTGGAAGAGCAGAATTTATAGAAGGCTGCGGTGCACCAAGGCCGCCCAGTCCTTGCTATTATGTAAATAATGCACTCCTATCTCGTGCCCTCTGTGGCACTCCCCTACTGACTGCGACTGCCCATCATAGCGACCTCTCCACATACCACAAACGCTCATTTTTTTCATGTTTGCAAGTACGTACACCTTGGTACGGGACTCTACATTAACTTTCATTAAAAAATACAAGCAATCACATTGAAAATACAGACCTTAATAACAGCACTCTTAATGTATGCAGTCAGTGGTAAGTACCTATGTACATCTGGGTTGATAGAACACGTATTAATTGCATACTGGTCTTGTACTTTAGATAAAACAGGCGAGAAGGTAAAGGTAGCTTCGAGCAAATTGGAAAGCTTAACTGATGAAAATAATGAGTCACCGTGTGGTAATCACGACCTGTCACCGCAGTAACGGTATTTCAATTATATAAATCAATGCGTCATCACTATCGACTTACAAGACATTTGTCTACTACCTTATCCAACATGATGCTTGTTTTATGAAAAAAATGTGATTGGAATCCAGGTTCGGTGTAGACGATTTGTAGTTACCTATACCTAAATTAATTACCTACTGTTGTTTTTAGACAAGCATGACCTATCCTATGTAATTAATTTAGATAAAGACTTTAAATTAATCCCTGAAATGAAGTCTTCATACCTGAACGTCAACCTTGCTCGATCATGGAAAATAGATTTCAATTCCTATGCCATTCTTGGTCGTTACTTCCTACAAAGAAATAACTAGCTTGATACACGAGTTGTTGGTTTTATTTGCGAATATTAGCGTCGAGTCGTGAGGCACGTCAAACTGATCGCACTCGCGACTCCTAAATCAATAGCAGCGCATCGAAGCGGAAGCGTTGAGTGGTGCCCTCAGCCCTGAGGTGCAGCCCGTGCCCATGTGGGCTTATCACGTGCATCACTGTCGCGCGCAACACGATCCACATATGGAAATGTTTAAAACCCATCCAATTTTCACACAAAAATCAACCACCTTGTGTTTATGCATAACGTTGTTATCTAAAAACCCTGGGCCATTTGGAATTCACATCTTTTAAAAGCTACCAGTTAACGCACCTATCTTGGGCACTTAAAGCATTTTTGGCCTTAATCAGAGCTGTGAAAATAATAAATACCGTCGCAGGAGTGCTTCTTGGCTAATGATGACTGCATTCCGACAGTGAGGATTGTCGCCGGGGAAAAGTTTCGTGTCAATGAACCTTCCAGTGGTGAATTGCTCCGCTTCCGCCAACAGCCAGCAAATAAAATCAATTATTGTGTCACCGTTACTCTGATCGCCTAACTTACGAACTTTCGACTTAATAACAAAGAACCCTATACCATTGGAAAGTCATCCTCATGAAGATATAATAAACAAAGGTAACACCCATAATATACGTATCCACATTCTCTTGCAACTAATGGATGTACCTGTCATGCCTGGTAACTGATTCAGCAAGGCTATAAATACAAGCTAGGCACGTGTGTTAATTCCATAGAACGCTATTTAATAAAGATAAGCACGTCATGTTATTGTCGCGGTGGCACCGGATAAGCGCTGCGACCGGCCGATTGTCTCGCGACTATCGTAAATAACTCGCGCTGTGTCCGGTGTCGACCACGAATACAGAGTTGCCGACGACGGCTGGCGAAACCCGGCGTCGCCCGCAGCCCTCCCGTCCCCTAACGCGAACAGTGCGCCTCGCTTCCTCTCTAGCTCGCTATAAGCGAACACACTCGACGTCGCCCGAGAACCAGTGGTTGCGCGTGCTCTCGGCGCGCTCACAGGAAGCAGCCTCCGCGCAAGGAATACGGATGAGCGTGACGTGTGCCATGGGCCTGCCGACTTATCTAAACTGAACCTAGTCTCCGCCGGTATCTACTGACATTAAATTATTACGGTCTCAAGGTGTCCATTTACAAAGCGTAAAGTATCGCTATTTATCGGCGACGTGCAATTTGAGCAATATAACGACGATCTCGGGCCAAGGACTGGAATTGGCCGTCGGCTATGAATTCCAACTGAGACTGAAACAATGGACATATGATATAAATAGGTGGAATAAATATAAAATGGTAGCGTTTATTTGGTCTATTTACGGGCTGAACGATATGCGAAGGGTGCATAGAGGGCGGGTAGGGATCGAGCGAGCCCGAAGTACCTACTCCCGTGGTCCGATAGCATCGGTGCGCAGCGCGCTATAAATAGATGAGCAGGCGGACCCTTGAACCAGCCGCGGTCGTCACTACGCGCTCAGTTACTGCTTAATAACGTTGGTAATACGCATTCGTATTGTATCAACACTGCGGCACAGACAAGAGTTAATTACATATTTGAAAGCATCGTATTTCAAGAACTGCACGACTACGTCTGGTTGGGATACTTGACATTACTTAACGATAAAGGAATTGACATTGACTAAGTAAAATTGGTACTGATCTATATATTTGTTATTATTCGTAGGTACCAAATGAAGCATTTTAAATAGTCGAGGCAGCAAATTAACTTAGTTAAAGTTAATTTAGTGCTGCCATGCGGCATCGCTGTTCGTTGCTCCGGTACCGCAACAATCCACCATAAAACACGGCAACGGGGTGCAGCTCCTCGCTTGTTCGCTTACATTCGCGCATGCGGACGACGGTTATTTTTTTTCCCTGATTAGAGTAGAAGATGCGCAACCGGTCGCGGAGCGAAGGCCGCGGTCGGGGCCGGCGCGGCGGCGTGAGCGCTGCGCCCGCGCTGCCACGCCGCGCCGCCTCCGCGCCCGCTAATGATGCGCCTCCACTGAACCACTCCTAATTGGATGAACGCCCGACCGCTCCAGGAAAAAATATCCACCAATCATGCGCACAGCACAGAATAATCAGAATTGCAAAACATCTCCACTTTGAATCACAAGAATTATTAAATTACAGCTAAGCTTACTAACGTGCAATATACAAACTTAATATACATAGGTACTGGTTAGTTAATTATAAAATTGTGTCCTTACCTGGAACCGTTTTGTTAATACTTTATACACACTCTTCGTTTATTATCACTTATCAAGATATGTGTGGTGTGAATATAAAATAATTCAGTTCTGGGAACTCTAAAGTTTCCGTGTTACATCACAGGGTCACTTTAATGACATAATAATGTTATATAAACACCATTACAGTTACTCGTATTCTTTTCTTGGTGTACCTTGGCAAATGCGATTATGTCAGAGGCACGTACTCTATAAAAATTGCCCTTTAATAACGGTAGAACTATAGTGAACAGTCGTAGATTGTAGACGTACTAAGTGTACCTAGCTGTAAGTAATGATACAATTGTCGTTTGTTATTTCCCATTTAACAGCAGCTGGTGGGATCCCTGTGATTCCGTGAAGAGGAAGTTAAGATACCTATAATGCCGCGCAGATAATAAAATCAATTTCTGTGCATCCGTGCAATTTGGAACTAGTTTTGCCTGCGGCTTATCGCACCACAGATAAATTTTATGTATCACATTGTTAAGCTATGTCGTAGGTCTCTATAGCAGTTGAAGAAATCCAAAATTAAAGATTTTCTGAAGTTAATAAACTAATAGAAACAGTCTTAACTTGCCTTTTTAATTAAAACTGATAAAGAAAAAGAACCTGTATGGACATCTGAATCTAACGCGAAATGTAAATTTTTAACCCCTAACGCAAAAGGAAGAGTTTGGTAACTTGGAGGGCCGTTTGTACTAGTCGGTACTGCGACGAATGACTCTGGAGGAGCTCTGCATTATGTGCATTGTACATATGTGATGTGAACCATTCGTAATGCTGTTCTTTAATATAAACTCATAGAATTCAATTAAACAAAATGAAAAAACTTTTTATATAGACTTTTTATATAGATAAAATGAACGCCCAAAATAATTATTGTAGATCCCTTAAAATTACCGATATGAGCATATTCGGGAAATTTTATTCGAGCAGGAACGTAGGTTTGCCACCGCAGATCTCCAAACCTACGTTTCAATACTCTAGAGATTATACTAATCATTCAACTTGATACATCTCCTAGAACACCGGATTATTAGACTGCACTGGACATATACAGTCTAAGAAACCTGGGGCAAACCAGAGGTTTGAACACGCTTGTGACTTGAGTTTGTTGTGTGAATGACTTTTATTCACTCGAACCTTGAATGTTACGCTATACTGTGCTGTAGCGGAAATTTTAATTCAAAATTTAAATAATTTTGTATCGATTAGACCAATTAAAGTTAGTGTCATTTAAATTACAGAAATTAAATCTAGAAGTCCATGTGCAGAAGTCTTATGAAAAAGAACGGTCCATGAAGTAAATATTTAAATTCTCCCAAAATTCTTAGGCATCATCATCAACGATCTCAGCACAGCCTTTAGCAGCCCTCTGAGGCTTGTGTGTGCTTCTATTTTGCACAAGCTTGTCCAAATCTTTCCTACAAACTTGACTAATGAGTTATGTAGGTAATACTTCAATCCATTGATATTTCTACGCTCTGGAGTTCGTGCTCTCGCCACCATTCAATCATGGTCCTACAGGACCATACACATAATGACTAAATCCTTCAGACAGGAAGTCTCAGACTTTAATATGCGTGCTTTTCCAATTTGATGGCTATCATAAAATGCAAAGTGCCTGCCAATAAAATAACACATTCACTGGAACTGTCGATCGTCGTCAACGACGACGTAACATTTTTTGACAGCATTGCAGAGCGGAGGCGCATGCTCTCAGCTGCGCGGACGCAACTGACAATATGTCAATACGAATTCCTACGTGGTCACCCATTTCATTTCATTTAATAGCTTGTCATATTAAACTGTCTCCGTAAAGTCTTTGTTCAGTACCTAGGAGAGCCTTATAAGAGCCAGAATCAATTATCATTTTATATACCCGGCGTTTATAGTTTTCCGGGCGTTCGTGTCCCGCATCTAATGAGAATAACCGCTACAATCGAAGAGTCTGTATGAAGTTGTAAAATAAACTGAATCGCCGCGGCCTCATGTCTTCTTAAAGTGACGACGCCTGACTCTCGACCCACGGTCGTGTCATTTTAATTCAATGGACATGTCCCGGCGTTCTCGGCGCTAACTTGTCGCTCATAAGATTTCCTGGTTATCTCGTCCTGTAAATTGTCATTTCTTATTGCAGCCATCGATGCGGCTTGACTAATGAAGATTTAAATCGACGGTGGTGTAAACCGAGTCCCGTTTTACATCCTTCTATTTATCATACTAAGGTGAGCTAACGTTATATCGTACCAATAGATATATACTTTCCTGGAGTAATTACATATAAATATAATATTCTACCTTGTCGAAAAGTAGCGTCGAATGCTTTTGCGGATGTTATCCTGCGTTCGATCCCCAGGTAGTGTAGTCAAAGTGTAGATTTTATATCAGATGAAACGTTCGATGATCTAATAGAAAATATTCATGGATTACACAATGGCACAGCTTTATATGGTTTCTCTTCCTAAAACCATGAATACACTTAGTTGCAGAAAAATCGTCATCTTCTATACTTCTAATATTTTTCAGGGCCTAATAGAATATCTCGTTCGCGTCTGGAAGAAGCCGCCGTTGGTGTACTGTGACTACCACGGACACTCGCGGAAGAAGAACGTGTTCTTCTACGGATGCGCGGGTGCAGAGAGCTGGTGCAGCAACGACCGGTTAGGTCCAGATGAACCGGTCAAATACCTAGTATGACATGGACTTTCTTTTACCATTTCTTACTGTGTAACAAAATAAGCTTTCAAAATACTTAATGGTTCCTTGACTCGAAAATTTGCCAATCCAAAATATGGGAAACGAGCATTTGTAATATCAAGGAAGTCCTAGACAATACATCTGGAAAACGAGTAAACGGCGTAAGTGGGTACAGTAATAATATTGTTAGATGTTATCAATGCAGCTAGCTACTGTATTTGCTGATACTATCTATTTGGCTTAGCCTTCATTTAAGGAAAGTTTCGACCTCGTTCGTGAAGACCTTACAGCCAGCAGGTGTTGACTACCTCTTTGATGTATAGGTTGCAAAACTATTGCTTAGCATATCGTTCTGATTTCGACTCCTGCCCTGAATCTGGCACAATGCACACTAAGCAGTTGTACGCAATAGGCATTTGGTCTTACTTTTCTGTTGCTCTTTTATATTTCGTCAAGAGCTCCTAGACTTTTGACTTCGTTCGTTGCCCCTGCCTCTTGGAGACTCTTCAAGCATCATATCCTCGGCACTTTTCTGATAGCTAAGCCAGTATTAATACTGGCTTACGAGAGTTAGTGCCTGAGACTAGAGTGGCGGTTAGTCATCAAACAAGAACGGGTCTTAGGTCTTACAACATATGCCAGTCCATGTGGGATGAAAGTTTACCTATTTAAAATAATTGTCAGATGCTGCCAGCATTAATGCATCGGCTGTCACCTGCATTCGCGCTCGGGTCATGTTCCTTCAGAGTGGAGCGGGAACGGGAGAGCACCGCCAGGGTCACCGTGTGGAGGCACCTGGGCGTCACCAGGTCCTACACCATGGAGGCATCCTTCTGCGGATTTGACAGAGGCCCTTTCAAGGTTTGTTTTCAGTCTTCCTTTGCTAAAATTCGTCTGAAGAGAAATCAGAATAATATTCTTACGCAGATCTTATTTTGTGTTTGCCTTAAAACAAAAATAACGGCTTAAAATGCATAATGAGCCAACCTGTTATTTTGTACTGCTATGACGAAACCAAACAATATCACGTGCTGGTTTAGCAACACTTGTTACACCAAAAATATTTTAAGGCCGACATTTAACATTCTCACAATAAAAACAAGGATTATTCTGAAGTAATATAATAATGATACGCATTCTATCACACTTATACTCCAATTAGAAATGACGGATCTTCAGATTAATGATAACGATACTTAGCTACCCGCCATGTGGGCTAATACATCTAGCGGTGTCCATCCCATACTCGATACCAGATCCGCTTGATAAGGCTTCAGTCGCTACAAATCCTCCAGCTACTTTACGTGGGAAGACAGCTATTCGTACGTTGTTTTATTAATGAATCATCCTTGCGAGAGCCTGGTGCGATTGCGAACGATCCCCCGCGATATGCTGAACGTAAATTGTTTTAATTAAGTTTAGCTTGAGGGATTAATGAGAGTAGCAGACGAATTAGTTTCAAGCTAGTCAGGCAGACGTAGATACAATCTTGTCACTTGATATGAATTTTTTCCTTTTTTAACTTGGATATGAATTATTTTCAGTATAGTTTTCTTTTTTTAATTTTTGCTCTCCTGGTTTTAAAATGTAGGTATGATTTATATCATACATTTTTAAATAGGATTTTCAATAGTTTTATCTTACACATCTTAATATTAACTTACTTCACATAAATCCTGCAGATATATCTTTACAACAAAAAGTCTATCAATGAATACCTAATCAGGGATTCATCCTATGACTATAAGTCTATGACTCAACAGAATCGGTTAAATGCATTCGCAAATTCATGGCACGAAGTATCAATACTACATGACGTACACATGTATGAATAATACCGGTCAAAGCATTGCTATTTATAGTATTTTCGGACGTCCTGATGAATAGCACCGCCAGGCACCAACTGGCGCACTATAAAAACTCTTGGATTCGGATTTTCGGATTTTCTCGGATGAAAGCTCAATCCCGCAACGTAAACGAAGACTCCGTGAGAAGTAAAATGGAAGTAAAAATAGGAGAAAAAGTTTTTAATGAAGTTTACGACAATCCTGATTTTTTTGTGTTGTGGCTCCATCGTTTAACTAACGATGATTTTGCCAATGTCAAGGTTTGGAGAGGAACTAATTGTGCCGGCTGTAGACGTGCCAACTGTCAATGTCAAGCTGATAGCGAGGACATTCATGTCCTCTTGCGATTCATAAAGAAAGACTATAGATCTACTAACTTTTAAAGCTGACTAGCCGAAGAGGTCACCACAATGAAAAAAAACCATTAAAAAAAAAAGAAGGAACACCGACGTCCAAGATTAGGTTATTTTGTACTTTGTATTAGTGGTTTATTGGAAGTTGGTTGTATTTATTTTTGTAAATGATTTTTTTTTTCTTTTTCAACTTTTCATGCTGGTACAAAATCAAAAGATAAAGAGTAAGCAAATACTGTGATATGGCTGTACCTTAATATACCTTAAGGATTGAAATTGTACCTACCCTTAAAAAGTTATTTTACACATTCGCGCTGTTTACGTTGCGCGCCTTCGCAATCCAAATCCAGTCCAGAATATAGTAAATAAAAACATACCTATTCGCTTCAAGTGCACCTGTAAAATTTGAAGAGTTCCCTCGATTCATCAGATCCTGAGCTGATGACCATGGGGACACCAGAGGAATATACACTTTAAACAACGAATTTAAACAAAAGGAGAATTTTCCAAATCGGTTTAGGCATCTTTGAGTAATCGATGAACACACGAGTAGGTAGACAAAAATTAAATGATCCAAGTAAGCAAAAATGCTTATGAAATAAAAATTCTGAAGCCTAACTTGATTAAATATTTAGTGGGCCAAATAGCAAGTAGATTTCCAATGCGATTTTCTGTGTTACGATTTTCCAGTGAGATTTCCAATGCGGTAGCATTGGAAATCTCACCAGAGTCTGCAAATTTCCGGTGACATATACATATATACTATATTTACATATACCAACCGAATTGAGAACCGACTTCCAAAAAAGGAGGAGGCTCCTGTTTGGCAGTCGATTAATAAAATTCATGAACCGTGAAAAAGTCAGATCCATGTAAAAATTATATTCATTATTTCTTCCGTGGGGTCTTCTATACATACCTATCAAAATAAAATACATGTCCTAGATTAGTAACAGAGAAAACTAAGCGACCAACGAAAACAGTCTCCTATCAACTTGGAACAGCCCACTAGAATAATTCATGTGTTCAAAAACATATGCTCTTCCCCAGGGCTTCCATTTAAACACACATCATCTGCAGAGCGTGGGTAGCGACTTCTGCGAGGCTCTAAACGGCCTCAACGACTCCGCCACCAATGTCGACATACAACTCACCAAGGATCTGAACGGGTAAGTAGACAACTTGACACCGTCCGTCGTTCGCTTCACAAAGTAGCAAATATCCACCAGTTTAAGTGTAGGTACTGATGTTGACAAGCGGTTTGCCAATAAGTTAGCACCAGTAAAGCTTAAACCACACTTGCGTTAACTTTGTTTACCGAGGACACAGAAACCACAAGAGATTTATATATGATTATTACCTACTAGCTATAATAACAAAATAAAGTTGCTGAATTTGCGGTTCCAATTTTTATGTTCACATAGATGTTATGAATTTGTTATTAGAGGAAGTTAGATAACATATTGACACATAACTATTTGTTTGACAGAAATATCATAGAGATCAATTTAATCGGTGCAGAAAAAGACAGGCAAGTTACAAATACAGATACACTGGCTACTAAACCAACAGTTCTAAACAAGATTTACCACTCGATTCAGTCATTAGATGTTACTTTCTCAGTCGTGTAATCCGCATAATTTACGGTTAATCGCTGTCCCTGTTTTAATAAATATTAACAAAACTACTATATCTTTCGACTTCAAGTTCCATCAAGCTAATGAACCATATAGCTTCATCATCAACAACAACGATTGAAATGAAAAATCAACGATTTTATTAGAAAGAATTTTGAACAATCAAGAAAGAGATTTTATTTTCATGTTCAGAACTCCATATAATTACCTATCAAGAATATCCCTACATATTCCATGAACGCATTATTTAAGCTTGTTTACACAAGCCCAAGGTACGAGAACAAGATACACAAACTCGTATACGCGAAGCGATAATAATCACATACGAGTTTCGCAACTATCTACCTGCTTTATGTTAGTCATAAGTATCCCTTACAACCTAAAGAATGTACGAAATTATGGAGTGTGTGCTAAAAAGGGCTAGGGTTAACTATGGATAATGTCCGTTATCAGGCGCAGGTTAACATACTAATTTAGGACTGACCGATTCATCTTTTAAAACCCTAAAATTGTTTTCTTGGCAGGATATGCTTGCGAAATTATTTCTTCGAAATGTATTCGTGTTTGAATGAAAGTCCCACTTTTGAAGACCTCAAATTTAAAATCTTAACATGATTCTATAAAAGTTGTAAGAGATTAAAAAAAAAAAACAGCTTCAGCTTTCAGTAGGTACATTGTCGTTTTATGAAAATATATTATTATGTACATATGTGTGGTGCAGTATCGCGATTTCAGAGTGGGCCACATACTAAAAGTTGTTCATAATATTTAGGGGCCATTGTACTCTTTTTTTTGTTTTTTCAAGTTTTGCATTTACACCCTGTTTATCAAACTTTTTCATGTTTTTTTCCTGTTATTTTAAACTGACTTTTGTGCTTACAGTGAAATTGAAGCGGACAGCGAGGGTGGCTCCGGTTCAGACAGCGTTTTGAAGACAGACTCCGATGAAGACTTCGACTAAATTCGATTTTCTGTACTTATAACCTTAGGCTAAGCGCTCGCTACGAAAATAATATTAAAGCCAGGTGCGGTCTGTGTCACGAGCTTGTGTTCAGCTAACGTTAGTCTAGTCGCCGGCGGCCGGCCGAATGTTCGTGACGAACAGCAGATCTACTTGTGTCTAAAAAGAGTAATAGTAACAAAATTAAGAGTTCATAAACAAATTAATGGTCTAACATCGATTTATGTTCTTTTGTGAAATACAGCTACTATTCCCACAACAATTGGGCAGTAGTTATTTTAGAAGTCGTCCCCTTTTTGTTATGTATTAACACGATATCAGGTTTTGCGATTTTAGTGTTGCCCTAAGTTATATTAAGTACAAAATTTGTCAGTGTATTGTACGGCCGAGATCACATAGATTGCTGTTTGGTTTGATGTGATATAAGTTAAATTTTAAGTTGTTTGTGATCTCAACTACAAATAAATTATGAAATCACTTTATACATTTTTTTTTTTAGCCTGATTCCCCACTCATTCTGCTGCTTTAGGTATATCATTACGATTTGGATAAAAAAATAACAAAGAAAACATCAAAAATTCCAAAACTATATTGTCATCATTAACAATAAATTACAATTTATACTAAATTAAATAAATAAAATTTGCACTGCTTCGCATTAATACTTCCATTTCCTGAACTGGTTGGGCTACCAGTAAAATTAATGAAAACCAATATTTAAGATAAAAATGTGGATTTCTATTCAAATTGCTACAATCGTAATAATAACGTCTGATTGCTAATGTGATAATAATAGTTTATAAAAGTTAACAAATAATAAATTCTGGTTAGACAAGATTTCGGTTACAACATTTATAAATATTAACAAAATACTGATATAAAACGATGTTATAAAAATTATCATAATAATTATTATCTTAAATAATTAGTGTAGTGCACGAAGCTTAGTTTTGTTCTAGGATCACACATACTTTTTTAGCCTAACCTAAAGTAATGTAAATGAATAAAGAAAATATAATATTGTCATTGTTCAAAAAAGTACCATAATTTTATAAAAATAATGATGACATCAGCCAATAGTTGTTTACATAACGACCGCTTAGCAGCGTTATATCTGGAAGGGAGGGGTGAGACGAACCCAGGGGCTTTACCGTTACTTAAATCTCATAGCATATCGCTTCATTCTGCTCTGCGTGTGCTGTTAAAATCTGAAATCCTCTAAATGCGAACAAGTGGCTGTTCCTCAGCAACGTCTTAACAGACTACGAGCTACGTTACCTACACTATGGTAAGGCCCCAGAGTTAAAGCGAGTAAAGCTGATACAAAATATCTCCTTAAAAAGGGAGTCCATTTGTGGCAACGTTCAATATTTATTTTTACATTGGTTCTAGTGTGATAGCACCATGAGACAGTAGAAGTTTTTTTCCGGAATTGAAAGGCTACCTTTCTGCCATCCCAAACGCGAAATATAATGTTAATTGATAAAATGTGAAATTGATTGATGAAATGTGAGGCACCACCACAAAAAAATGCCAACTTTTGCCATTCCCAGAACTAGTTCCGGGATCGATAACCCTTAGTCCCAAAACCCGGGTATTAAACATAAATGGTCCAAGAAGATCATATCACCTAGTTTCAATATAATGCAAGGTCAACACTTTACCGCTGACGGGCGGCCTAGTATATCTACCCTCATTCTTTTAATTTGTGATTTTGGCAAAAAGTAGTTCGTAATAAATGCTATTTAATATGTACCTCGACCTTTTAATGCTTGTATTGTATTGTACAGATTGATAGACTGGCAGCGCTGGTGGCAATGTTTTTTAGCATCGATTTTCATATATAAGTCGTAGTATGTTTTGCATGGAGCAGTTGGGAAAAAAAGAAAAAAAATCACTATGTATATCCAGTAGTGGTCGATAATGTGCTGATCTTGTCACTATTGCTAGCCGCCCCAGAAAATTACAAATGCAAATTTGAACATTGTAGAATTTCATAAGGTATTATCTATCATAAAATAACAGCTAAATTAACCAGGTGGTTACATAACGTGCTTTCAAACTTAACCTAAATTAATTAACATACATATGAGCAAAACTAGTACTCAAATAATGTCTTTTTCATACAAAGACATAATTGATTTGAAAATTATTGTAATAAGGTGTCTACTTAGGTCACTTACAAATTCACTTATTACAGAATGGTCTTTATAATTATACTTTTATATATAAACTTAAACTAACACTCAATCAATAACTTTCACAAATTTGGGAAGGGTTCACACATATTTATTATACAAAATCATATGTAATTTCAATTGACGTAGAAATAACTGAAAAGTTAGGCGCCACCTCCACGAGCGAGTGCAACTATCCTTTTTTATTAAATTAAAACTACCACACGGTGATGTGACGAGTGAGCGTTCGCCACGTGACACTATCAACTCTTATATTCGTGAAAATCTAAGAAGTCGGATTTGACAGCTGAGTAGAGAGAGAGAGAGAACATCACTTTGCCACTAGATACGAAAGAGATTTACTTCATGCCTCTTTCATGCTAACTTAATACTCTTTTTTTTACTAGTAAAGCAATGTTGTATCCTGCTATCAAATCCATCTTCTTTGACTGTCACAAATATAGTGTGCTCGAAACGCACACGCTACATACATTTTTCAACAAAACAACTGTGCGTCAGACGATACGCAGGCGGAAAAATAATCGTCAAGTGGTGATCTCCTGACTATAGCAGAGTGGACTCGTAGCGATTCACTCGCTCGTGGAAGTGACGCCTAACGGCCAAACCCAATAACCGATCTATCACATACTGGAGATAGAAAAACAAATGAAACAACAGAAAAATCAAGAAAAATTATATAGTTTTTCTGTTGTTTCATTTGTTTTTCTATCTCCAGTATGTGATAGATCGGTTATTGGGTTCGGCCGTAAGGGAACATACGGCCAGCGATCAATCGCGTTAGGTGTTAACACAGTTACACTTAAGTATTATTTACAAAAGATACACATACTCTTGCCAATCGTAAATCTAAATAATCATCTATTCACTCTAACCGATAGAACATGGGAGGGTACACATTGTTTCTCCCTGAACACTTAGGTGTCAAAACGTCGTAGCTGGAGCTACGCTAATGGAGAGTACCTCACTCAGCATGCGTTTTATTTCACTCTAGATTTGGCTAGTGGCTTCTTTAGCGCGACAAATGGAAATTATCCCAGCGCAACGTACAACTGTGATAAAAATATCCCCAAACTATTTTACCGTCCAGATTTTTAAGCGTGATTGACTGACTAAAGCCGGGTTCACAATATTGTGTTGTTTTCAAAACTAGTTATTATACATATGTCGTAGTGGTATTATGGTATCCCGCGTCAATACACACCCCGACACAGTAATGTGAATTTAGCTTGACACAGACTTTCTTATTTACAGTATTATTAAGTTTTTTTTAGGATGTTAACATTTGGATTTTTTATAATTTTTATTATTTGTTAAGCGACGATCGCACACCGGCTTACACAGGCACAAGTACGTTCGCGTATGAAAGCACTGACGTGCTTTTGCGTATCGCTGCAAATCTATTTTGTGATGCTGTTTGCCGGCGTTTTGAGTCCAATTTAAGGGTCCACTGCAAAAATTATAAATGTCCTTGTAACCTTATTTTGAGATAATTTCATTTTCCAATTGCATTTCAATCGAAAAAGAAAAATATTCTTTAAAGATATGAACACAATACATCTTTTGATATCAAATATTTTTGTTATTATTATTAGGTAATTTCTTTATTTCACCTTTATGATTTAGGAAAAAAATACTATTATTTAAAATTATTCTTAACAACCAGGATTGTATTGAGTAATGTTCGTTTGTCTAATATTATCGTTAAAATAATCTATGGTTTGTAAGTAATCATTCTGAGTAAAAACTACATATCGCACCTCCGGTACAACACTGGCATTTTTGCAATATTTTGAAAATGAACAAAATATTATAAAAAGTACTTCTGCACTTGATGTAATAATGTCACTCATATAGTACTTATACTTTCAACCTGAGAGAGTAAAATGTCCTTACGGTTTGTAGGGCGCCACAAGTGATTTCAAAACTTTAAATGCTTTTCCTGAAAAAAATATTTATCAATAGTGACAGTTTTGCACCGGAGGTGCGATATATCCAGTGGCCGATTTTTTTTTCTATATAAAGCGATGCCCCACACTAGGAATTTCGCTATCGTGCCGCCAGACCCGGAACAACAATGTGTAGGCATACAAATGTTTGTTCCGTACGGGAATAGCACCCGAGACATGCAGCACAGCTGTCTAACCGTGCCGTCAAATGACGAATGACGTACTTACATAGAATTTTTAAAAAGACAAGGACATTCATCATAACTTCAGTGGACCCTTTATTTGATAAAGGCTGTATCAATGGGATCCAAGTGCGTGTACTTGCACTAGTGATCGAATGAAAAAAGTGTCCGTACAGCAGCTGCGGTCACTGCGCGGGCGCGGGCGCGCGCGGCTGCGGCGCGGGCGGGCGCGGCGCGCGGGCCGCCTGGCGGCGCTGGCGCGCGAGGAACGAGTGGCCCGCCGACAGCAGCGTGAAGCGCGTGTCCACGGCGTCGCGGTGGCAGCGCGCGCCCAGCGCGTACCACGTACAGCAGCTGCGGTCACTGCGCGGGCGCGGGCGCGCGCGGCTGCGGCGCGGGCGGGCGCGGCGCGCGGGCCGCCTGGCGGCGCTGGCGCGCGAGGAACGAGTGGCCCGCCGACAGCAGCGTGAAGCGCGTGTCCACGGCGTCGCGGTGGCAGCGCGCGCCCAGCGCGTACCACGTACAGCAGCTGCGGTCACTGCGCGGGCGCGGGCGCGCGCGGCTGCGGCGCGGGCGGGCGCGGCGCGCGGGCCGCCTGGCGGCGCTGGCGCGCGAGGAACGAGTGGCCCGCCGACAGCAGCGTGAAGCGCGTGTCCACGGCGTCGCGGTGGCAGCGCGCGCCCAGCGCGTACCACGTACAGCAGCTGCGGTCACTGCGCGGGCGCGGGCGCGCGCGGCTGCGGCGCGGGCGGGCGCGGCGCGCGGGCCGCCTGGCGGCGCTGGCGCGCGAGGAACGAGTGGCCCGCCGACAGCAGCGTGAAGCGCGTGTCCACGGCGTCGCGGTGGCAGCGCGCGCCCAGCGCGTACCACGCTGACGTCAGCAGGCGCTGCTCGCTGGCGCCCAGCCGCGCCTCCTGCTCCGCGCCGCCAGCGCCGCCGCCGCTCCATCTGTGCCACACCACACTAGTTAGGAACTATATTCTTTGCCCAGACCACGTTAGGCTGTCCTCCCCTCAATTGAAAACGATGTCATCGGCACGAACTGATCATCCGTCACGGGCACCCCACCCCCCTTCCCCTTAACATATAGTCTTTGATCTTTAATTTTTATTAAGGTCGCTTTACGCAAATCTAGCCAAGCAGACAACAACCGCAAAGCTTGACCTGCTAGAGAATATCGCCCTCCTGTAAAACTACAATCAATTAAAAAAATAATCAAACAAAATACTATTTCAACAATGTACAATATATACACATTGAACCTTTCACTAAATCCATTCAATTTCACTTATACGCATTAGTCTAGGGGATCGCCTTGCGTTTCCCGACGCCCAGGGCGTCTTCTTGTGTTGCGGCAGCTAGGGCGTCTTCTTCTGTTGCAGCGGCTGAGGCGTGAGGGGTCTCCTGCACGCGGTCTGCCTCCTCCTTCGTTAGCATTATTGCTTCGCAGAAGGAGGTGGCCGCTTCCTCGCTCCGGACCATGGATTGTACCATCTATCGCCTCGACGAGGACACGGCATTAATCCGTCTAAGCAGGCCAGAGCTCCACCGTATGCTCCAACGTGTCCTCCGAGTGATCCGCACAGTATTGACACCCGAAACACTGAATCTGAAACAGGTACCTCCCGAAATAGCCGTGTCCGGTAAGCACCTGCGTCAGGCGGAAGGTGAGGACGCCGTAGCGTCTCTCCAACCACTCCTCAAAGAGGGGACTTATCGTGGCCTGCCCAGCGTTGGGTTACAACATTCTATCTCCATACTTTCATGAGATCCTGCCAGAGCTCCGTCCGCTGCGCAGCAATTTTCCGCGGCAGTGAGTTTCACCCCGGCGTAGCGCTTCGGCCCTCGCCCCGGGAAAACGTCTTACCCGTCGTGAACAGAGCGCTTACCACGTCCACCAGCTGGAGCCGTCAATGGACCCCTCCGGTGACAGCTCACAGGTGCGGAGTTTGTTCCGCAACATTTTGTAGGGTCATCCCCACGGGTCCCCGTCCAGAGACTCGAGCATCTCTCCGCAAGCCAAATCACTGCCCGGCAGGATCCCCGCTTGGAGGGCGGTCTTCCCCGCTCTGTGCTCTTCGTACAGCTCTACCTCCCTGGCCCGCGTATCCGGAGGAGTGATACGGAGCCTGCGATGCGTGGTGTACGGGCGACGTGCAGCAACGCACGCCTCTCTCAGTGACGTCAGCTTACGCGAACACCAGTACACCTGGCGGCGGGCGCGTCTTTGCTGGACCAGGAGCATTGCCACGTCACATAATATGTATTTCGGGCATGGTCTTCTGGAACCACTCCGCCTCTTCGTTGATGTCAGCAGGCCTGTCCGGTGGTGACACCCAGGCCTGCACAATCGAGGCTTTCAAGAGAAGCTCCCGGTCCAGCTGCTTCAGCAGTCTGTCAGCGGGATCTGTCGGACCGGCGTAGTTGAGGTCTGGGTGGACACGTCGAACCGGATATACCAGTAGTCGAAATAGGCCTCCACCTCCTCTATAACACGCCAGTCGACGACACGGGGTGACAGAGCAGGGCTAGCGAACGAAATATCCACCACGAATTCACCCCGCATCCGTACGCACGTGGAGACGGAACCCCGATTTAGGACGACCAGGCCTGTCTCCAGGGCCCAGTTCTCCACTATCCTACCCCGCATATTCATATAACGGGAACACCAAGTCATATTCTTGGCATGAAGTCCCCGAGAACAAGCACGGGGAGGCAACGATACCCGAAGACGCGCTCGCTAAGGGAGTTATGGAACTCGCCTAGAGTTCGGCTCGGGGAGAAGACTCCCACCACTACAATCTCCCCGGACCGTGCTGCTATACAGCCCTGTTCTCTCCTTACACTCTCGAGGAACGGGGTACCGGCGGCGGCCGACGAAATTAGGGACACTGAGCCGTCCAGGTCCTTCAACTAGTCATCCCTGTGGCCGTATTACGAAGTGCCAATGCTATTATGATTCGTGTGAGGGAAAGAGATAGTGCTATTCGTCTTGTGTAACTCCGTCACTCTCTGACACAGAAAACATGATGGATTTAAGACGTCATAATAGGTCCCCTGGGCGGGACATAGTACGGCTCAGCGACTACGGCGACATCAATCAACCATTAAGCCATGCTCTGGAGTAAGTCCTGAGCGGCTGCGCAGTGGTTGATGTTCGCCTGGACGAGGCGTTATGGAACCGTTATTGCCATTCCATTTCGGCCTCCTCTCGGGCCCCCTGTGAGGCTGCGGTAGTCGCAGCGGCGGCGACAGAGGCGGCGCCTGCCGCGGATGCGGCGGTGGAGGGCTTCCTCTTGCCCCCGGGTTTGGCGGATGGAGCGATGGCTTTGCACCCAGCCCAGTGTGCAGCCTTCCAGCTGCCACACATACGATGCAGTGCGGCGTGACGTTACACGAGCTGGCCTTGTGACCTGATCACAGCAGAAGCACAGCTCACTGCGGTCAACCTCCGAGGTACAGACAGCTCCTTTGTGGTTGCCCACTTGGCAACGGAAGCACCTCAAAGGTATGGGTTCCAGCAGTATGACCTACGCAGACACCCATCCCACCAGAAGCCTTCGGCCCTCCGATATCTTCTTGGCCGCTGCCATGGGTCAGCTCACCACACCGGTGCGCATGCCCGTGCAGTCAGGACGTAAGGGGCGCCTACACTTACTCGCCAGAGCGCCTCCCTTCCGGAGCACGGCGACCACCGGGGACGACCTTCTTCTCCGTGACGGACTCGTCAAGGCCCAAAATGCGCACGTCAACGCACTTGATGGACCTGGACACTCGGGCGTGGTACCTTACTTATTATTTTCTATTACATAATTAGGATATAGGACATCATCATCATCTTCCTGCCCTTATCCCATGTTACTTGGGGTCGACGCAACACGTTTTTTTCTTCCATTGTTTCAGCCGTCACGCTATCACTCACACAACTCACTTTTCTTTCATATCACTTCTAGGATATACGACATGAGACATAGATATAATAGAATAAAGAATAAATACTCACTCGCTCCTATTATTAGCCGCGGGGGCGAGCTCGGGTCGCGACGGGCCGGCCGCAGTACCCGCTGCGCGTGAGTAGCCCAACGTTATATCTGATAGGGATGGTTGAGCTGTACATACCAAAAAAAACGTAATCAAATAATCAGCGACTGTGTGCCAAGCCAAGGCCAAATAACTTAGGCCCAAACCCGTTGTTCGTATTGGTCAACCATTTTGGGCAAGTCATACCCCAACATCGCTTTCGTCCTGATATGACTACCAGGACGAAACTTTTCCCAGGGCCAAGTAATACGACCTTGTCCAGTATGTTGCTTTCAGTCAGGGTATTTTTTACACAGCAAAATTAAACCAACGATATAAAACGTACCAGAAGCTCTAGGGTCAAGCGACTTGATGACGTCTTTGGCCTTTTCAAGACACTTCTTGTACTTGTCCTCAGTGGCGAGTAGCTCCGCGTCTCTTGCGGCGATCGTTTCCTGTAGCTTAGTAGCGCGCCGCCGTTCTTCTGCTAAGGCGGCTTGTAACTCTTCCACTTGCAACGCTGGAAACAAGTGACTTCAATAAGCTTTGCAAATAAAATCATTGAAAAGTCCAAGTTCCATGAAAAAAATATTTAAATGTACACTATTAATCCCAAACATTAAGAATGGAAACAAATTTGTGTTCCTCTGTTTCACGCCACTCTTTGATCTCTAAACGAAAATCTATGAAAAAAAAAAACGAAATAAAAATGTTTGTTTTTGTCATCAAGTTCGATAAGCGATAAGTATGATAAGTTGAGGACGTTCATTGTAACCGAGGTAGGGCCTGAGAAGCGCTGGCCAATCCCTCAGGAGCGAGTTCAAATGGTCATGCTATTTGAACTCTTTCCTGACGAATTGGCCAGAGAGGGTAAAATACAAAAAATGTTGGAAAACTATGAGGAGCTTCAAATTCAAAGTTCGCCGAACGTAAACGCAAAGCTGACGCGACCTCCACGTAACGCTATCGTAGCGTGTACGCTATGGCAAATAACGCCAAACAGGAACCAGTGGCGTAGCTTGCCCTAGATGGGCCCTGTATCAAGATGTGTTGAGGGGCCCCCTCAACACATCATCCCCCCCGGGGGGGGGGGGGAGCAGTGGTGGCCGAGTGGTAACGGCTCTGACTTACAAATAGTAAGTCGCGGGTCCAAAACCAGCCAGGCGCATTACTTTGTGTAATTAATTTCATCACCACTGCTCTCAAAACGGTGAAGGAAAACATCGTGAGGAAACCGGCATGTCCTAGAACCAAAAATTCGAACACATGTGACATTCACCAACCCGCACTGGGCCCGCGTGGTGAATTACGGCCCATTCCCTCTCCTAGAGAGGAGGCCTGTGTCCCAGCAGTGGGAACATTAAAAGGCTGATTATGAGTTAGTTTTTTTTTTGAACTAATCTGAATTATTAAAATTCTGTACAGCACACAGCAGTTATGTTAAAAAATGTTAATAACATATAAAACATTATGGCTTTAGGAATTTTTGCATACACACATTACACACATTCGGGGCCCCAGTAGCCTGGGGGCCCCGTATAATTGATACGGCTGATACGGCGGTAGCTACGCCCCTGACAGGAACATATTTTACTGATGCTAGAAGTGACTGCTCGAAATAGTAAAAGTTCTTACATTTCCTCTGGCTATCCTCAATCGCAGATGCGAGTCGCGGATGCGGCGCTTCGAGCGTTGCTTCTAGCTGCATGATGCGCTGGTTGGCCTCGCGGTTCGCCGCCCGCTGCTTCTCTAGCCGCGCCACGTAGTCCTCTAGGAGGGCCTGAATAAGTGATACTTTTTGTTAATGATATTTTAATAAACGCAAACCTCGCCGGTACCCCAATTAAAGGTTAATCTCAAATATCAGAGCCGTTCCTGAAACAAGGATGAGCCGTGGTCCGGATGATTTCGTTAATACACGTCCGAGTTAGAGCCCGGACATGGATTTGTTTGATCGTGTGTATAAAGTGCGCTCCGATATTTTTGAGCTTCTGACGGACCGCAGTCCGTCCCTGTCCCGGGCACGGCCGTAATATGTACAGATCAACCTTACACGCGAAGTCCTGTTACTGAGTATAAATCAAGAGAATTTTGACATATTTTCGAATTAAAAAAGCATCTCCAACATTTGGCTCGAGTACTCTTCCATTCCTCGATCCCGAAAGGCATAATTATTTTAGATTTATTTTATAAAATACATTCTATGAATAAAACGGTCACCACTCAATGGATTCTCTCACACACTTGAACCATGGGTAACGAAAAAACAGCCATAGCAGCCCAACAAGCATCGTATCCTGGTTTTAATTACATATACACACCGTTATACTTTGGTTGGCTTGGTCATGTCAAAGAATTATGCAAACAAAGATGGCACGAATATTTTGATGAACGATCCAAGTTAAAGGGAATCTAGTATAAAACTATCCAACCTGAACTGCTTCATTTCCAATGGTTTGGAGGAAAGGAGATAAACAGGAAATACATAATATGTAGTATTTTGTTGAGGAAGCGCTCGGGCCACATCCCACCGAATCAATATAAAAAAAATGGGTATAGGTTCATCACCAATATGCCAGCTTGCTGCCATCAGCATGTTTGCTGATGGAATTTAACCGGAACATACACGAAAGACAGTATTCGCTTGGTACGACATTTGAAGTGGCATTCTAGCGTCCCCTTTGCCGGAGGAGACTAGGATTTTGTGTCGACTGTTGTTCATTATTTACTAGAACGAATAGACACATAAGAGATCATCATTATAATAAAAACCTGTGTGATATCCATTGTTTAGTTTAGTTATTGAATGTGATGATAAAACACCTTAAAATAAATAAATATTAAAAAAAAACGCGTTCAAAACATCGGAGAGTATTTCATTGGTTTGAGGTTTGCAAATGACGATAAGTTTCAAATCCATCCAATAAATAGGGAATGGAACAACTCGCAAAAGTCGTAAGTTGGTGGTAAAGACGGAGCTAACACTGTGGCGACATGGACACAAGGGCGTGCAAGGTGAACACTTTAAAAGCGGCGACGCGGGCGCTTTAAAGACGAGGTACGGAACACGTGCGCTTGTGTCACAAGATGGCGGCGACACACTGACCTACACATTTTTGCAGGTTTCGTCAAGAAAACTTAAAAGAAATAAATGAACTATCTAGGTCTACCCCTTTCGCACACACATACTTAATTTGCGATTGAGATGAGTGGGTAACATATAGCACTAACTTCCGCATGCATATCTAATCCTGATGACACGCTTTAAAACTCTAATGCTGAGGGATAATGTAAAATATGTATTAATAATTCGAATCGGAAGATAAATTTTAAGAACTTTGTCGAAGGTAATTCCATAAGTAGCGAGCTGGCAACGAATTGTGTTTATAGGTACCGATGCAGATGTCATTAACGTTTCGATCCTAGTCTTGTTACAGTTACAGATAAAGCATGCAGAAAAAAGAATTTGTCTTATCATATCTTAAAAATGAAAAATAATGTCCTGTGACTAATCTACTGGATATATTTGACTTTTTTTTTGTATACAGGCTATATGTCATTAGGTAAACGAAGTTTAAATTATTTTTGTACTATCATTTTTACATGGTATGAAACAAATTTAAGGACCTGGAACTCATGGATTCTGAGTGAATATACGATTAAGTAGTATCACAATTATGGTGCTGACGTCAAATTAATCCTATATTAATCCTATATCGCGTTAGGACGGTGATTCGAGCGATTAACTTACATGTCTTCAACAGCTCGACAACAAGCTTCATTATGAGCCCAACAGACACATCACCAGTTTCGGTCATCGAGGGAGAAAAGGGAAGGGTCCTTTTCATGACATGGATATTTGGAAAAATTAAATACAGGTTAAAATAAGCGCCGACATTCCTGTAAGTGGCTATAAAACGAAGGTGACAGACGACATGAGACTTCGCAGTCGTTTTTAAATCCTGTTCTTCATATTTGCCGTAAAGAAAAAGAACGAAACAGATCATAATCTGTTTCGTTCTTATTTATATTGAACTAGCTGTCCGCACAACTTCGTTTGTGTTACATTTTTCATGACTGCTCCGCTACTATTGGTCTTAGCGTGATTATAGCCTATAGCCTTCCTCGATAAATGGGCTATCTAACACTGAAAGATTTTTTCAAATCGGACCAGTAGTTCCTGAGATTAGCGCGTTCAAACAAACAAACAAACTCTTCAGCTTTATAATATTAGTATAGATTATCACTTAACCTGTCTCTATTCATATAAACAGACCTGCACAGAAGCCTGGTCCGCCTGCGCTCCTTGGTTCTGTCGGAGCAGCTTGTTCTCGTGTTCAAGCCGGATCAACTGCTCCTTAAGATCATTGGGTATCAACTCTCTGGACACGTTGTCTTCATTGGCACCTGGAATTACATATCTTTGTGTTAAAAACATTACGTATGTATTTAAATATGGTATGAAGTAATATGTATTTATACTGTATGTATAAATAGTAAACCTAATACTACCTACAGTACTGTCTTTCCTTTTCTCTTTCAAATCAATTCACAAGTTGACTTGAAACGATCGCTTTTAGCTATAGGGCCGCTTCACCCTATGTAATGTTTTTTCCATCTATATTTTCTTTAACTTACACGGTATACATAATAAAGAGTATTTTTATTATATTCTTTGAAGAATTAAATTGAAGCTCATCCACCATGTCACGTTCGTGTAACAGCGCATCTCACGCTATAGCTTAACCTATGTGCAGCATATAGTTACCCGCACTGATAGTTAATCAGCGCAGCTCGTCCACGGTGACCCACCGCATGTCACGCTCGTGTCACGCAGTAAACTGCATACTGTACTGTATACAACATATAGTTGTCACGCAGCGCACACGCACACTACACGCAGTGATGGTAGAACTGCGCAACTCATCCACGGTGTGATGGTCGTGTAACAGCGCGTCACGCAATTTAGCTTGTACTATGTAAAACATTTAGTTACCCGCAGTGATAGTAGAACAGCGCAGTTCATCCACGGTGTCCCGCAGCGTGTCACGCTCGTGTAACAGCGCGTCACGCTCGCGCTGCACGGAGGCTGCGCGACTGCTTAACTTCTTATTCTCTATTTCCAGCTTGTCTGCTTTCGTTATCTCGCCATCTAACTTCTCGTTTAGGTCCATTACCTTTAATTAATTGTAATAAAAATATAAGTTTTTACTTGTCTTGGCAATCACTAAGTTTTGTAGTGGTTTTAAGTATCTTTTCATGAATAGTTAGATCTATGTAAATCCTTACTATACTTGGGAACTTCGTCATATTATTTATCTACAAATGTACCTAATCATTAAATACAACCATCAAAAACATAAATGTAAAAAGGAGAGTCAAGTTCAATACAAAAATTATGCTTGACTGTGGGCTTAGCTGCCAAAAGAATGGAGATCTAAATGAGTGCCAAGTTCTATGCAAAATCGAAATATGTATTTATTGGAACAAAATAACATCATGTACAAGTATTAAACTCTATTTCTTTGCTTTATTGGATACCTATAACAATTTCTGTTATTTAATAATGTGAGATCTTAAAGTCGGTTAGATTTGACTTGGCCAATTTTTATCAGAATTAAAATGTTGAATAAGTTTATAAAATGACTGATGTAATGAAAATGGGTGGAATGTCAACCATGCAACGGTGGCGCATTGCCTTACGTCTTGTGGTCCGATGATGGAACGGACCAAAATCTAACCGATAGAAAACCGGCAGCCCTGTTTTAGGCCCTCTTCTTCCGACTCACATGGTTACTCAATTCATTGAAAAAATTCTGGACATATAAGTATTCATTTATATTGTTTTGTTTGTTTTATATGCACATATAAATTAAAACATCAACTTGGATGTATCTTTCATCGTGTTATATTAACTCAATGAGTTTTTTTTGATAAAACCCCTCTGTCGACGTCTCCTCTCACCTGTTTCTTATAGATATCGAGTTGTGCGCGTATCGCGTTAGCCTTGGCGGCCGCCTGCTCGTGCTCGATGGCGCGCTGCACGTGCTCGGTGTTGGCGCGCTCCAGCAGCTTCACCTGCCGCCTCAGGTCCACATGTTCTTCCATTCTCTTCTTATAAGACGCCACTGTGGCTTCTAGAGCAGCCGCTTTCGCAGCGGTTTCTCGCAATGCGTCTAGCTCGTCTTTAAGTGCTACGTTCTCGGATGCTGCCATCTGTAATTGATTGTCATTTTTAATATCATTATCTTAATCGATGTTACCGCTGCTGCAGACTCAGAGTAATATCTAAATGGAATAAGTTAGCGCTTAAGTCAAAAGTTGCTCTCGTCTGACAGTGCTACAATTGCCAAAAAAAAAATACATATTCCTCCGATATCTGCCTGTGACAAAGTCGGACAGAAATATTTTGTGTGTAGTATGAAGGGGCAAGACGAAATAGTTTATGAACAATCATGTTCCTACGATGCGCGCTCTAGTCAAGAGAGCTCCTTCTGCAGCTCAGTCTCGCCAACCCCTTACTTTCTCAACCAATCTCGTATGAGTATAAGACCTCCTTTCGTTTCTGCACTACGGTTTAGCATAGTTTTTAACAAATTATACAATATAAATGCATAATTTTATGTAACAGCGACGCGTGCCCATTCTTAGCGTTACGCTGCATGACCATTAGCATAAATTTAATAATTAATTATGTCATATAACTAAAGGCTCATTAACAGGCTAGCTCATTAAAGGAGTTATTTAGCAAAAGGCTAAGATAATTATGCTAATTTGTTAGTAGTTGACTTGCACCTGGCTTGATGAGAAGAGGTTTGCTCCGCTGTATGTACAGCAACAGTGAGTATGATTGTAATTAATAAATAAATCTTACACCCGACACATACTATTTGAGGCACAACTATAATCCGAAGACTGAAAAGCAGACACAGTTATTAAAAATGAGTACTGTTACGTTGTATTTTTTGTACCTACCACAGGTTGGTATAAAACAGCTTCGTTTCTTGAAAGTAAAGTAGCATTTACCTGAAAACATTAGTCGTACATAATGAGGTTCCCAAGTAATTTATTTCATTGTAGTTTGTACAATTGACTTTGGCCTGCACTTGATAGGAGGACTCGTTCCTTCAACTGTATTTTGTCACTAGACTCTTCGGTTAACACTTTCTTACAATAAATCCAATTAAACAGGTTTGCATAATAAATTAGATAAATAATATTGTAATCAAGTTAGGATTGTTTACATTCCAAATGTCATTCCGTCGAACGTCACTGTCTGTCAGTTAGAGGCGACATCTGGTGGTTGCCGATTCACAGTTGTAGTTTTAATCGATATTTTAACATGATATTGCTAATTCTCGAAATAATATTGTACGGAACAATCCTTAATAATTTTCAGCTTTCGGCAATAAAAATCATAATAAACTAAATAACCGTAAGCGGAAGTCATATCCATTTTTTTAGTATAGACTTCTATCTGGAATGTTCGCTGTCAAATAAATCTATTTTTAGTCTGTGAATTGTCTTTAGCATAATGTAGCAAGGTCGTAGATTCTTAATTTCCCCATTTAATATTCTGAGTTAATTACCCCAATCAAGATAAGTTTTGGTATTTGAAATTACAAAGAATTTGTTTTTCGGTCTGGATCATGAAGATTCTTATTGTTTCAGCGTTTAACGTCACTCTGAACAGCTGTTAGTGATTTTCAAAAGTTAAGTGTCTTAGTGTAATATTGATATTCTAGTCATTTTACCCGAGAAGAGGGGAGATTTTAGAAATGCTCCGTCTAGTTCCGGTTGGCCTTGGACTGCCTTGTTATAGAAGGGCGTTGGTGTTAATTGGCGTCCATTTACCCTTGAACCCGCTTAAGAGAAACTACAAATCTCATCCCATGTTTTAAAAAGGTAAGGATTTGTTCGTAATAGTGCGTGGAAGTGGTCTGTAGGCCCTCCCCTGGTTGTTATAAGGATATTGTCGTGATCCCTGGATATTTATTACAGGATTCCTAGTTGCGCAAGCACAGACAGCTTTCCAGCCAGCCGAGGATCTCGCAGTCAAGTGCTCTCTTCCCAAGCCAACCGTGAGTATTTCCCCGCTGACTATTAATCAGAGATGTGCCATAGGAAATTCACCGTGTTATTCACAGTATTAGACTATAGCTTAGGGAACGCTAAGAACACCTGTTGTGGAGTTTATGGATGCCACGTGGATAATCCATATTCCTATTCTCACCACTCAGGCCAATGTTTGGCCTTCTAGTTGTCCCAGCTCCATCACCTCATGGTGATAAATTAGTTTTCCCTTTTATATTATTAGGCCTCCGTATTGTCGATTCCAGGAGAGGCACCTCGGGAGATTCGTCTCGCTGCCAGAATCTAGAGGAGCATCTGGGGCCTGAACGCGAGACCCGTTCCTCGAGTCCACTTGAAGCCTCTCACGGAGACGACTGTGCGGCTGGCGGACCCGTCAAGCGATAGCGCAGGCGGGACGGTTTTTTTTTATTTTTATTTTCTTTTATTCCTACTTCTACTTTTGATATTTATTTTCATACGGTTCCTGTAAGAACCAATTGGTTACCTTAGTCCGGTTTTCAACAGTGGAAACCGGCCCTTATCCTATTTAAATTGAGGATCTTGGATTCGACATTCCACATTCATCTGGAAGTATATTGGACACCTCCGTCGGCTCCGGGATCTGGGACTCTTCAAGTCCCTGGCGCCCATTTATCTTTACTTAGTATCTAGTACAATAACTGGAAGGAAGGTTCTTATTCTAACTTAATACTGAACTTGTAGAATTTAATTATCACCCTCAAACGGAACAGTACCTGTGCTTATCTCTAGCTCCCCACGACCATAGCTCCTCCTACTGAAGTTTTAGCTGGCTGGCAATAGTAGGTTTGAGTGTATTTGAATAAAATTAAGTTTCTAAAAGATTATCAATATACATTGTTTACCACAGTTGTTGTGTAATTTCTTTTTCACCACCAAACCACTAGAGGATAAATTTTAAATTGTAACAGTGGCGACCAACGTGTGTATTAGTTAGAGATAGAGGTTACGTCTATTGCTGTACCTTACAAGCCAGAGTACTGTTTCTAAAGCCTTCCAGTTATTCTAATTTAAAAAAAAAACCGTCGCGCGGAATCCTATTTTGAACGGGTTCATGTTTATATGTTTGTACTGTTTTATACACTTTTATTTACTTTTACTTTTTTATCCACTTCTTGCTGCTGTATACATTTTTTGATTTTAACCCGTGTCCGAAAACAAAACGCCTGGATTCTTACCCTTGCAATAATAACCTACTATTATAATAACTTAAGTATATAAACTTACTCTATAAGGCTGCTATTTATTTAACTGCGCTTACTGTTGTTAACATTTTCACATTGCTCGAGATTGTAAATTGTGACAGCCAGTTTATACTTCAGTTCATCTCACATTTTTTTTTTCTAATTTTTCATAATGGAACGACCCATTACATTTAATTTGCTTCGCAAAGACGAACTCGTATACGAAGTACTGGTCCGAGACGCGAAACCCGCTTCAACCGTAGAGGAACTACGGGTCCAAATTAGGGATCTCAGTCGCTTGGTATGTTCAGACGATATAGTGGAGACGAATTTGGATCCGAAAGCCGAGCTACAAGTGATTAAGGCCAAACTGCCGGAGCTTGGAGAAGTGCTAGATAGGTTCCCCTCCAGTTTTAAAAAATTTAACCGCGCTAAAGCTTTGGGATTCCACCTCTTTCATCGTTTGAGTAGGATTACTCCCCCAACTGATCTAAGTACCGATTATGAGGCCGTTGACAAGCAGCTTAACGATAATTTAGCAAAAATTGATTCAATTAACGCGAGCTTCCATCAGTCATTAACTTCCACCGAGGAGACACCGAATGTACGGTCAGATTTGCAGACGGAGGACGTCATCATTTCCTGCAAGAAAGAGTCGGTTAGATCCTTGGATCACAAATTTGACGGTACAGGTTGCGTGAAAGCATTTATTGAGCGTCTTGAGGAGCTTGCCGAAGCCAGAGGTATTAGCGAAGCCTCTTTACATCAATCGGGTCTAGATCTTTTCTCGGACGGGGCCTTATTGTGGTACCGGGCAATAAGAGCGACGGTTGGTAATTGGGCGGAACTGAAGAAGCAGTTACTCACTGACTTCGTTCCACCTGATTACGATATGCGTCTCCTTTCTGAAATAACTAATAGAACGCAAGGGTCGACTGAGCTGTCTTGTATATATATAGCAGTCATGGAGAATCTTTACAGTAGGCTTTCTTACAGGGTTCCTGAACACGATCGTTTAGCACGGATCAAGTTCAATATGAGACCGGAATACACGTCGGGGTTGTCAGTGATGGAGGTCAACACGCTAGTCGAGTTGAAAAAGAAGTGTAGACAACTGGAGCTAGGTTTCCATAGCAGGGCTCAGTTCCACGAGCCGCCCAAACCTACGCCTTCTTTTGTTGCAGCAGACTTGGCATACAAAACCCCGAAAGGATCACCAAGGATTGAAGCCGTGCAAACAGATTCTGGATCGTTGTTCTGTGTTCGTTGTAGGGTTAAGGGGCACTCGTTATCACAATGCAAATCCAAAGCAATTGTGTGTTTCCGTTGCGGCAAGAAGGGCGTACGTGCACCATCGTGCCCTACGTGCAGTAAAAAGCAGGAGGCTCAGTCCTGTCCTACCTGCATTTCAAAAAACTAAATTTGCGGAACTACAGCCACAATTTTGATAAGTCCGATTGGGACAACTATTTAAAATTTTTAAAATTATTCTTTACATCACTAAGGGTGGATACAGTACGTTATAAGACTACGGACGACAGTCGTCCTCATTTAACAGTTTCTATATACGATGAGCATTATTACGGTTTACTCGACTCGGGTTCTTGCATTTCAGTGTTGGGTTCTGATGTTGGCCAACAATTCATAAGGGCAGGTGCGACTCTTCACGTCAATGGACAGTTGAGCAGCATCGTAACTGCCAACGATTCGCGGGCACCCGTGGAGGGTTATTTATTTTTACCAGTGACTCTCATGGGAGTGACTAAGGTTATTAAATTCTATATTATTCCAGAAATTACCACACCGTTAATTTTTGGCGTGGATTTTTGGAAAGCCTTTAATTTGGCACCAAAAATTTTTAAGGAATTACCTTTTCAATATTTAAAAAACTATAGAGGTCATGCATGCGTCTCGGAGGTTAGGCACCTACAGCCGTTTGACGAATTAACACCGGATCAAAAGAACGAGGCGGAGTTATTAATTAAAGATTTCGAAAAGGTTTCCTTTGAGGCTAAAGGATTAGGGCGTACTCATCTGTTGCGTCATAAAATAGACACAGGTGATGTTCCTCCTATTAAACAGCGTTATTATCCTTTATCACCTGAACGTCTCAAGGAACTAAACCGTCAGCTGGATGAGATGTTGGAGATGGGAGTGGTGGAACCTAGCAATAGCGCGTGGAATAACCCGGTTCTGCTGGCTCCAAAACCGAATGGGGAATGGCGATTTTGCCTAGACAGTCGAAAGCTGAATGCGGTTAGCAAGCAAGATGCGTATCCACTACCCTACGTCTCTCACATCTTAGACCAGTTGCGGGACGCGCGATATCTTTCATCTATTGATTTGAAATCTGCATTTTGGCAAATTGAATTGGACTCCGCTTCGTCCAAAGAAAAAACCGCGTTCACAGTTCCCGGTCGAGGTTTGTTTCACTTTAAAGTTATGTGCTTTGGGTTGACAGGAGCACCAGCCACCCAACAGCGATTAATGGACAGACTTTTCGGCCCGGAGTTTGGTAATAAGGTGTTTGTTTATTTAGATGACATCATTATTTGCTCATCGACCTTCGAGGAGCACATTTCGCTTCTGAAACGGGTTTTGGACAAGTTAACGCAGGCTAATTTGACGATTAATTTACGTAAGTCCTGTTTCTTTCGACGAGAACTAAAATATCTCGGCTACAGAGTAGATGAACGTGGCTTACATACTGATCCGTCGAAAGTTCAGTCAATTGTCGACTTTCCAACCCCTACAACTCGTAAGGAAGTGAAAATGTTTCTTGGAACGGCCTCGTACTATAGACGTTTTATTAAAAATTTTAGCTCGATAGCGGCCCCTTTAAACGCACTGACGAGTACCAGCAAAAAAGCGCCGCCTTTTGAGTGGACGGCTGAGACAGAAACCGCGTTCTTAACCTTGAAAGAAGCATTGGTGTCGGCTCCAGTATTGGCTTGCCCAGATTTCGCTCAGCCTTTTGAGATTCATTGTGACGCATCCAGTTTTGGGATAGCGGGCACTCTGACTCAGGTTATAAATGGGGAGGAGCACCCAATAGCCTACTGCAGTCGTTCGCTTAATCCGGCGGAACGCAATTATTCAGCAACGGAGCGTGAGGCCCTCGCTGTGGTATTCGCCGTGGAACACTTTCGTCCTTACGTGGAAGGCGGTCCTGCGTTTAAAGTGATAACCGACCACTCTAGTTTAAAATGGTTCTTTAATTTAACCAATCCCTCTGGTCGGTTAGCTCGTTGGGGTTGTCGGTTATCACCATATAACTTTACCATTGAACACCGCAAAGGCAGGGACAATGTGGTTCCAGATGCCTTATCTCGTGGCGTTCCGGTGCTGGAAATTAATGTGTCCGACACTGACGAGTGGTTTAAAAGGTTGTGGGATAAATGTGTCAGTATGCCTAGATCGTGCCCAAATTTTTTCATTAAGGAGGGTAAACTTTACCGTTATTCAAAAAATAAATTTGGGGTGGCTAGTGACTATGATTGGAAGCAGGTGGTACCGGAGGGAAATAGGCAAGAATTATTAAAGAGTCACCATAGTGGCGAATTGTCTCCACATTTCGGTGTATTTAAAACCTATAAGAGACTTGCACTCCGATACTACTGGCCTAACATGTACAAGGATGTGATTAGCTACGTTGGTAAATGTGATACATGCGCCGCATATAAACACTCACAATTACCTACCCCCGGTCTCTTGGGTGATGCGAAAGAGTGTTCCAAGCCATTTCAAACCATAAGCATTGACTTGGTAGGTCCGTTGCCACGGTCTAGAGCAGGATTCACATATCTTTTAGTTGTCGTGTGCTGTTTTACGAAGTACTGTTTACTGTTTCCCTTACGTAGAGCCGTTGGTAAGGCTATAGTGCAGAAACTAGAAGACGGCGTTTTCCTGGTACACGGTATACCCCGTACGGTGATAGCAGACAACGGGACGCAATTCACGGGTAATGAGATTCGTTCACTACTAGAGAAGTACAAAATTCCTCAAGTTCACTTCACACCTCGTTATTGCCCAAGCGTGAATACCGTGGAACGCTATAACCGTACCATAATGACCGCGGTATCAATACTCGTGGAGGATGATCATCGATCCTGGGATGTTAACATCTCTAAGATTCAGTTCGCTATGAACACCTCCACAAATGAAGTTACTCGTTTTACCCCGTTCTTCCTAGTACATGGCAGAGAGGCAGTTAGTAGTGGTGATGTCTTCGGCAAAGATACCGTTGGACAGCCCACGCTAGCTTGTGCTTCCCGCAGTTCATATGCAAATCAGCTAGGGGCATTGAATAGTATCTTCGATAAAGTAAAGGACGCCCTCATAAAATCACATAAACGTAGTGCTCGTTATTATAACAGTAGTAGGAGGCACGCGGAGTTTGAGGTAGGCGACACTGTGTGGAAAAAAACATATCCCCAGAGTGACGCCTCCAAGTTCTTCATGGCAAAATTAGCTCCTAAATATGAGAGATGTATAATTAGGAAAAAACTTTCACCCTTAGTGTATGAATTGGAAGGCTGTAGTTCCGGTAAAAACCTTGGCACATGGCACATCAAGGATTTGAAATCACCATGTGGCCAGGAATAATTTATTTTATTTTATTAGAATTTAAACTAACATATATAAATTAGTTAGAATTAGTTGGTTAAGTAACCATTGAGGGCTGTATATGCCTTGAGGTTGCTGGTTTTTATTTTTAGCATTGGTGACTGTATGTGCACGGTGCTAGAATACAGGAGAATTACTATATTTTTCACTGTCTTTTCGGTTTGTAGTGGTACACAGGTTCCTACTGTGTTCACATTTGTAAACTGTATTTAGGAGTAGGAAAGGCGTTTATTTAAAAGTTGTTGGTAGTCTGTGGTTGTGGCAGGATTGACATCTGTGTTGAGATATTAACCTCCGGATTGCTGGTAAGGCAGCATAATGATAGTCCTGAGATTGGAGGCCGTAATGGCGGGCGTGTAGGCTGCATTGATGGATAACGTTTAAGTTGGTATTTTTTTTTCAGGGGCGGAATAACCGTCAATTTCCTTTTAAGGAAGACGGTTAGCCAATTATCGTTACTTTGTAACATTTTTTTTTATATGTATTATTTGGGTACCAGCTCAGCTTAGGTATCGATATTCTTATTTAGAATGTGAAAGGTGGTATACGATGGTGTAGGGTGGTCTTTCCTATATAAATATAGTAGGTCAGACTAGGTAACTGGTACTTTGGGAGTTAGTTACACATTTATACTCTCTTTGAGGCTCGTCTTTTATATGTTTGTAAATAGATTAGACTTGCTCCAGGGGAAATATTATATTACACAGGTCTCATGGATAACTAAAAATAAGCCATAAAACACGGGCGGAATTGTAGACCCGACAACCAAAGCCTACTACAATGTCTCCTAATAGAGCGGTTTGTTACTCTATATTTGAAGTGTGACTAAATTCTGTGTGGTTTGTGTATTACCTACCATAACTACCTAAGTATCCAGTTTATATCAGCTTAAAACACAACATCCTCCATGTTGTGTATTAACCGGTGCACGACTGGCTTCCACATATAATTCTTTCTTTTTCTTTCTCGGTTCATGTTTTCAGGCATGAACGTTGTAGATTTTTGTAAGTGTGGTTGGTACTTTGGAGACTTTGACGCTGGAGGGCCAGCGTCGAGATTTGCCCTAGCTGGTCAAATCTCTGGTGGTTGGGGAGGTACTGTTACGTTGTATTTTTTGTACCTACCACAGGTTGGTATAAAACAGCTTCGTTTCTTGAAAGTAAAGTAGCATTTACCTGAAAACATTAGTCGTACATAATGAGGTTCCCAAGTAATTTATTTCATTGTAGTTTGTACAATTGACTTTGGCCTGCACTTGATAGGAGGACTCGTTCCTTCAACTGTATTTTGTCACTAGACTCTTCGGTTAACACTTTCTTACAATAAATCCAATTAAACAGGTTTGCATAATAAATTAGATAAATAATATTGTAATCAAGTTAGGATTGTTTACATTCCAAATGTCATTCCGTCGAACGTCACTGTCTGTCAGTTAGAGGCGACATCTGGTGGTTGCCGATTCACAGTTGTAGTTTTAATCGATATTTTAACATGATATTGCTAATTCTCGAAATAATATTGTACGGAACAATCCTTAATAATTTTCAGCTTTCGGCAATAAAAATCATAATAAACTAAATAACCGTAAGCGGAAGTCATATCCATTTTTTTAGTATAGACTTCTATCTGGAATGTTCGCTGTCAAATAAATCTATTTTTAGTCTGTGAATTGTCTTTAGCATAATGTAGCAAGGTCGTAGATTCTTAATTTCCCCATTTAATATTCTGAGTTAATTACCCCAATCAAGATAAGTTTTGGTATTTGAAATTACAAAGAATTTGTTTTTCGGTCTGGATCATGAAGATTCTTATTGTTTCAGCGTTTAACGTCACTCTGAACAGCTGTTAGTGATTTTCAAAAGTTAAGTGTCTTAGTGTAATATTGATATTCTAGTCATTTTACCCGAGAAGAGGGGAGATTTTAGAAATGCTCCGTCTAGTTCCGGTTGGCCTTGGACTGCCTTGTTATAGAAGGGCGTTGGTGTTAATTGGCGTCCATTTACCCTTGAACCCGCTTAAGAGAAACTACAAATCTCATCCCATGTTTTAAAAAGGTAAGGATTTGTTCGTAATAGTGCGTGGAAGTGGTCTGTAGGCCCTCCCCTGGTTGTTATAAGGATATTGTCGTGATCCCTGGATATTTATTACAGGATTCCTAGTTGCGCAAGCACAGACAGCTTTCCAGCCAGCCGAGGATCTCGCAGTCAAGTGCTCTCTTCCCAAGCCAACCGTGAGTATTTCCCCGCTGACTATTAATCAGAGATGTGCCATAGGAAATTCACCGTGTTATTCACAGTATTAGACTATAGCTTAGGGAACGCTAAGAACACCTGTTGTGGAGTTTATGGATGCCACGTGGATAATCCATATTCCTATTCTCACCACTCAGGCCAATGTTTGGCCTTCTAGTTGTCCCAGCTCCATCACCTCATGGTGATAAATTAGTTTTCCCTTTTATATTATTAGGCCTCCGTATTGTCGATTCCAGGAGAGGCACCTCGGGAGATTCGTCTCGCTGCCAGAATCTAGAGGAGCATCTGGGGCCTGAACGCGAGACCCGTTCCTCGAGTCCACTTGAAGCCTCTCACGGAGACGACTGTGCGGCTGGCGGACCCGTCAAGCGATAGCGCAGGCGGGACGGTTTTTTTTTATTTTTATTTTCTTTTATTCCTACTTCTACTTTTGATATTTATTTTCATACGGTTCCTGTAAGAACCAATTGGTTACCTTAGTCCGGTTTTCAACAGTGGAAACCGGCCCTTATCCTATTTAAATTGAGGATCTTGGATTCGACATTCCACATTCATCTGGAAGTATATTGGACACCTCCGTCGGCTCCGGGATCTGGGACTCTTCAAGTCCCTGGCGCCCATTTATCTTTACTTAGTATCTAGTACAATAACTGGAAGGAAGGTTCTTATTCTAACTTAATACTGAACTTGTAGAATTTAATTATCACCCTCAAACGGAACAGTACCTGTGCTTATCTCTAGCTCCCCACGACCATAGCTCCTCCTACTGAAGTTTTAGCTGGCTGGCAATAGTAGGTTTGAGTGTATTTGAATAAAATTAAGTTTCTAAAAGATTATCAATATACATTGTTTACCACAGTTGTTGTGTAATTTCTTTTTCACCACCAAACCACTAGAGGATAAATTTTAAATTGTAACAGTACCTCTGTACCCTAAATTACGCAGCCCAAGTGACCTCTGTACCGACAATACAGTAGTAGAGGCAACATTTGGGCAAGCGACACGAAAAACTTATAATGATAAAATATTAAACTTTCATAGACATTATGATTTCCTTCTGGCGCAAGTCGTAACTGATGCAGATAAAACATAATTATGTATGTAATTAACACGCACTATTCCTCAAAGCCCCAACCAAGGAAGAACTTGGCGTTTGGCGCTTGGCGCAAGCAGTGCGAACATTCAACATACCACATTTACAAAATTTCAGTTGTTTACTTAACTTGTTGATTATTGCATTGTGGAATAGCTACTATGCTATAATTATGGTTGGTATCAAGAGTGCAATAGCTCTAGAGCAGCTACTTTTTTTTCTGGGTGGGAAATCATCAAATGACTTCTTTTGCTCTAGGCGGAGCGGAATATCAGACTTTTACTGACTAAATCCTACCCGTATTCCTCCTAGTGCCGTTTGCGTTCCAGAGCTGTGGTGGCACTTTCGAACAAAGTCATCTTTGCTGACATCTTTTTGAGGCACGCGTGAAACACGACGCGCCGTCGACCCGAGCCTGGTTATTCTCGGGCGGCGAGCCTCCCATTGCTCGTCCTTCGCAGACCTGCGCCTGTTGCGGCGGCTGGGGCGTGAGCGTTCCCTCAGCTGCTACTTATCTTGCTGTTTTTGTTAAAAAATGTTGGTCAAACTTTTTAACTAAAAAGGCAATGTTGTATGTAAAATCGTGTCGAATTGTGTCGATACCAACGTCGGTACCGATGATCGCTGACACATGTATGTATATCTAATGGATTCAATTCCCACCCTAAAGAACTTCGCAATTAAGTTCAATATTACGTCTTATTTGACAGAAAGAAACGAGGATCATGTAGTGCCAAAAGAATTGCAACGAGAGGAGAGGTAGAGGGACGACCTCTTGCTACATGGTACGCCCAGCATGACAAAACTCCTAACAGAGGAAGAACTGATCGACCACCCACACAAACCGACAACCTAGTACACACACCACCCACATGATCCTGGCACCACAAAATTATGAAAGCTGTCACCACACGAAGTATGAAAAAGAGCAGAAGAAGCGAACGAATCTCATGTGCAATCAAAATTGTTTACTGGATATCATTGAAACACTCCTTGGACGTCCATTATAGCCAGCCAGGGTTTCGTAATTGTTCAAAAGAGTTACACACAAAGGTTATTATTTTGAACACGAGTGGGTTTTAGCCAGTATGAGCCAAGAGTATGACACTCCCTACCGCTCCACCCTTGGCGGGAGAAGTTATTTGATGAATTCCCAACATACCATCCAACATAAAGCCATCCTGTATTCAAGATAACATGACAGTTACGAACCTGCAGCTCTTCATTCCTAAGCTTCAACAGCGCCAGCTCACGCTCCAGTGCGTCGGCGCGGGCGTGCTGGTCGTCGCGCTGCAGCTCGACCTTGTCCAGCTCGTCCTTGAGCACATCCAGCTGCGCGCGCATGGTGGTGTAGCGCAGCGTGCCGGCGTGCGCGGGGCCCAGCGACGCGCCCGCGTCATCGAGCTCTGCGTCGCCTGACTCCACAACGGACTCCCGCGCTGCTGTCAATCGAGCCACCTCACTCAGCAACGTCATTTTCTCCTCTTGAAGAATTTTCACCTGGAATTTGAATGATTGAACTGTCAATTTTTGTGAATGGATAGCTAGAGTGTACCTCTTATTTGTTGAAGTGCAATCGTGTACTTTAATGGCATAATGAAAAATGAGGACAATGGCACTGTTTAGATTTTTTTCCATTGGAATTTCTTATGATTGAGACATGGATGACATACTTTACCTTTAAATCAGGCAACTTATACCTACGGGATATATGACCGAGATACGAGTAAAGTAAGCACAAATAGGAGTCGTGAATTTCACTAACTTAATTTCTTATTTTAATAATAATGCAGATGCACAATCTAAATCATTATTAAAAATTAATTAATTAAGTGTAGTACCTACGTCACATTATTTTAAAATACCGTGACTTTTTGCCATTAAAAGTGTTTATATCTGAAAATTGTGTTTATAAATTAGAAACACAGTGTCTATTTGTCAATAAGTGTTCAAAACTCCAGAGCCGCGCATAAAACAGACGTAGCTATTATCAACATGCTTTTTCAGGACATGTTTGAGCGCTGGTATAGATATTACAGCACTCGAGCGAAACCAGCAGGCACAGTCAAGTCAAGATGTTATCACTGTTAAGAACGGTACCGGAACTATAAGCAGATGGTACCCGTAGAAAGCACAGTGGTCAAACAATTTGGTGACTCATATACCTACACTATACCGGTAGTTATAAAGTATGACGTAGTTATGGGATATTAGAGGTAACTCGCAGATGTCACGTGTTACAGTGTAGATAGTAACTTATTAAAACATGATCCATCCTTATACCTACATAGGTCCTCAATGATACGTAATTAAGATTTTAAGGAAATTATTAATTAGGTTAATAATATCAATATGTAGTTTGTATTAATTGAACAAATAGAAATCGCAGAGAAAACGGAATTCACAACAATGTTTATAACAAAATTCCACGTTATAATAATATCGTGAATCATCATCAATTAAAAATAAACATAAATACCTAAACGCATGAAATAAATTATAGTTTCATAATGCTCAGGTGTAAAACGGGTCGCAAAGCAACATAATTACAGTAGTAAAATAATAATACGTATAATGTGCATACTATTAGATATAAACAAACCTGCGTGTCGAGTTCATGGCACCTCTGCGCGAGGGCTTCTTTCATGTCCGCATCCGACTGTTCCGGCGGCGGCGCGTCCAAATGCACACTGCCACGATTCACGCCCAGCGTTAACGTCTGCAGTTCCTAACACAAAATAATAACATTCTAAACAAACCACTCATACAGTTTCACACTACTTTTACTTTCAGGTAGACGTAAACACCAGTGCAGCCAGCGGCGCCACATTCTACAACTAACACACGATGAAGTGCTGTCGTATCCACCACCAACAATATCGTGATCCAAGGACATTAAAAATGAGTGTTACTAAAATTGAATTTCTTTGCCGCTTCAAGTAACGAGCATGTAACTTTGAAAAAATGAAGCAAGAACGTAAGCTTGCTAAACTCTTGCGATGAAGTGCATTAGATTAATGCGCTCATATAATAATGTAATACTATTATAGTTCAATGCATGAAAAGACAGTCGGCTGAACTAAATAACACATTAGGTACACAAGAAGACTAATTGGTTACGGATGGATAACATGATAGTGTTTTATATTAATTTTATTTGGTCAAAATGAGGGATCGATGTTATTCACCTTTTTTTGGTACTATACTTGTACGTATTTTTTATCACTCTTTCTAATGGTTTTTGATTATTAATATTATGGAAATTCGAAAGCCGTCTAAACTTTCTTAGGTATGACAATCGGACTCGCTCACTGAGTGGTCCGTAGAAATAATATTTTCCCATTTTCATTATTGCCCATAAAACTAACTATGCTTATTTAGGTTTTTTCAGGATAACCCATTTAAAACCAGAGACACATCTATCATCATCATCTTTTTTCCTTTTTACCAGTTTATTACGGAACCCTGATAAATAAAACTTTATAGTTCATACATCTTGACCTACAGAAATAGCGTCGAGTTATGATTTGGCAATCAAAACCCGCCATGTGAGAGTAATTGTATTCACAAAATAATTGTGAACGTATAATTAGACTGCAAATGCGAGTACAAGGTCAATTGTAATGTCCATTTACAGTATCCTCTATTTAATACAGATTTAAACAATACAAATGTAATACATGCCAATGAATAAAAACTTTAAGCAATAGCAATATTGTCAGTTATTATACTCACATGTACGTGTGTTGCCAGACATATAAAAATATACATAAAATGATGTGAAAATAAAGCACTACATATTTTGAACACAAAGAATTAAAGCTGTGACTATTGTCAACTTGCAACCCGATCCGACAAATCTCGTTAAACCTAGATGAAGAAGAATATTAATTGGACCGTCCTTTTTCTGAGCTTTTATGTGTGAGAACATCAAAATATCACGGATATCGTACATTCTAGATCGTACCCATTAGGTTGAATGAGCTTCTTGCTCAGTGGCGTGCAGTGGTTCGAGTTGGGTAGGCCAGAAAATAATGTCCAAAAAAATACACACCACATTATTCAGGGTTGAAATGTGGTTTTCTTTTTTTAATAGGCTATTTAAAAAAAACTCATTTCATTAAAAATCAACCCTGAATAACGTGGTTATTTAAAAAAAAATATTTGCACATTTTCTCTGGCCTACCCTAACTCAAACCACTGCACGCGCCTGTTCTTGCTTCAACATGATTGCATTTGAAAACTTGGTTTTTCTCTAATTATGTCGATAAAATGAGTCATATTTCTGTATTAATAGAGAGACGAAATTCTAATACATGGGGGGGTGCGTGTAAAATGATTTAGTGGCGCTAACGCCCATGCGTACGAACCACACAACAATTTGAATGGAATATAACAAGTAAATCTTGAATCCAGCGCAGTTTCTTATAACATTAGAACCTGCGACAGTTTTCATATTCTTGTTGCCTCTATGTATTTGTATGTATAATATGTATTTTTCCATATTACGTAAAGACACTGGGTTTGATTATATTGTACAAACATGCTGTACTTATAACGTTAAAATAAACTATAGAGTCCTACTAAGTTTTCTAATAAATAACAATAACTTTCCCAGCACAAATTCCGCAGTTTCTAAAGAGGCACGGCATACAAATGAATGGTTTCATATCGTACCTGTATCGCTTGCATTATCGATCTCTGGCATGATAGCTCCATCTCCATTATCCTTGTGATGTACTCCTCTTTTTTAACACAATTGACTGCACAACCTATTTCCAAAAGTATAGCTTTAGATAAGGTATTTTAAAAGCTACATTAAAATTTTGCTGATCTTTGCTTGACAAAGATGCGAATAACTTGTTCCACATTAACTTACTTGGATTTTTCCAATAGCAGAAATTAAAGAAAACAACTTACAATGTGGCTTAGTTCAACATAATTTCTTTGACATAACCATCATCCTTAAAAAATAAGCAAACTTATTTAGGCTAGAAATTTATATTTAGTTTCTATCCTGTTTTCTACATACTACCTTTATCCTGTCTGGTAATATAAGCATAAACATAATTTGGCCGTTAATTTTCGGCTCGGAATCAGGATCCTATTTGTGAGAGAGAAATCTAGGCGCGCATAATGATCGCCCTATAATTATACGCGCCTAGACCAAATCAACACTTGTCTCCGATTTTTTGCCTCTAGGACATGCCAGTTCCTCACGAATTTCTTCACCATCTTATTTCTTTATTTCAACTTTATGTAATAGTGGTACATGGGTGGACTTGCAAAAAGGCATTCTCTACCAGCAACCTTTGGGTTAAAATTTGGGATTAGACATCCCAAATCTTTTCAACATTCAATAACATTAGAAAAAACTACAAAACACTATATAAAACTCTAGATATAGATTTTATAAGGAATGTTTTATACCTCTCTATTTTATTTCAACTAAAGCATCATTTACATCAGTCAGTCATCATCCTAAAGAGATGTTTTCAAATCGGCGTCAAAATAAACTTACTCAAAACAAGTTGAAGCAGTCGCCCCAAGTCTGAGGCATCGGCAGTCTCGGCTATATTTACTACATCTGGCCTTGAAAACTCTTGTAAACTTAAATTTAGAATATCCTGATGATAATCTGCAACAAACATTTTTTTTTTAAATAAATACGGAGAAATATGATTTTTATTCATATTAAAATATGAAGTTAATGGTTTTACTTTTTGCCATTAATTTCACAGTATTTTTTAAGACACTACAATAATTTTGTTGATTAATATTATTAAGTATAGGTTATAGATAAAATGTGATGATTTTGGCTTTGGAACACTGTAACGAAATGTATTATATTCTACAGGAAATGTGACTTTTGCTTATGTAGAAAAAAAAAACATTTAATTTTCAAGATAAAACTTTTTTTTTAGTACGTATACTATGACTCAGAATATTTCGAAAATATTAAGTTCTACTTAAAACAAAGCAATACTATTCTGTCTGATATTTAAAATCCAAGTATTTCAGCATAAATATTATTATTATTTCATGCTCATGATTGCTCATCGCAAAATAATAACAGCCACATGGGTTGAAATCAGAGATTAAGCAATGCTTGCTAAGATTGATCTGTGAATGGATGAAAATCCATTACGCTCCATTTTATGTTCTGGTTAGACTGGGTGCTGACCTCAAGATATATGGGATAGAGATAGGCAGATAGATTTAATATAGTTACTTACCTACAACACCCTCTAATATTTTTTTCAAGTTACTGACTTTTAACCTCCAATTATGTCCTACATCTGTTTTTATTTTCAAATTCCAACCCGGACTAAAATACTCTGGTGCAATTTGTGTGAGAGCCTCGGCAATCGCCACTCCATCAGACAGTTCTGAAAAGAAAGCAAATTAATTTTAGAAAACTTAACGTTTCTATTTATTTAAAAGAATTCAAATAAATAATTATGCACATGCAAGATTACAAGGCAAATGCAAGGATTTCATAAAAAAAAAACCTTCATAAAATCCTTGCATTTGCCTTGTAATGTTGCATGTGCATAATATAGCGGGCGGGAGGGAGGTGCATACCTGCAACCCACTAATATTTTCGGAAATTAATACTAGATATATTGTTTTCAATTTAAAATTATCAATATTTAACTTATTAAGTTAAAAATTTGTAATGCTGCTCAAATATTTACAATGTAAAAGTTTCAGATTTGCTAGATGGTATAGTCTACCCGGTGCAAATTCCCTATAGTACCAAATTTTCTAGTTAATTTTGTTTCTAACTTCCCTTTCCATTATTGCACCACATAGATTGTTATACACACAGGACAAGATAGGATAGGTGTGGGCAGATTTTCAATGGCACTGCAAAACATCATTGTTTTGGAACATCATTCTAATGGTACAACACTGCATGATCAATGTTCAGAAAACTAACTATACAAGACTACAAAGGCGAAAATATCTTTAAATTAAGCAATACCGCATACACAAGGGTGACGTCCCTATGAAATAAAACAAGAACAAAGTGACGAAATTATTCACTTACGTACTGGTCGACTCCAAATAGGGATGTGAGCCCATTCACAGTATTCAAAGTAAATTGTTATCGTAATGTCAAATATCAAATGCTAGACAGTAAAAACAACATTTACCTGATGGATTTCCATGTTTTGCTTTAAGATCTAAAGTCTGCAACCACTTAATCAGATTGTCACATAAAACCGCACCATTTGCCTCCATTCTGGATACAATAATAATATCACTCAGTAAACTGACAATATGTGTTATTTTTTGATTGCAAACATTATATTACTAGCAAAATAAGATCTGATAAAGCCAAATTAAATAGAAATAATAAATGTTTTTCGTAATGTTATCCGTAACGCGTGACGTCTGCTTGCGCGTTTACAAAGTAGGTAAGTCAAACAATCTGTCAATGTCAGTCAATCGACCATTTCGTTAAGTAGTGTCAGTGTTCAATAGTTCAATAAAAATATACGTATGGAGTCGTATAAGTATGTAGGTTGCGTAGCCTTTAACCTTTTGGACTTTTTTAGGTACATGTTGTTTATAGCGATAAAGAAAAATAGGCCAGAAAATAGGTACACGATAAGATATATCTATGGGTAGACCTATTATATTCTTTACTAGCTTCTGCCCGCGACTTCGTAACGCGTGGTATAGTTACTGACCCCCCTATTCTTGGTGATATTGATTCGTTGGTGGAAGAAGTGGTGGGAGACGCCCGACGTGACGGCACAGACGTGGCATGCGCGTGAGCTGCACGCGGTACTGGACAGTACTTGGACATTGCAACATGACTTTATTTTTCTAAAACATATTTTTTCTAAAATAAAAAAAAAACCTATGTTACTCCTTATTACATCAACTACCTGCCAAAGTCCCGTCAAAATCGGTCCAGCTATTTCAGAAATTAGCCGGAAAAAACAGACAGACAGTCAAAAATTGTAAAAAATGTTATTTTGGTGTACGTACCGTATATATTCATAAATGCATATAGTAAAAAGCGGTTATTATATTATTACAAACAGACAGACGCTCCAATTTTATTAATATGTAAGTAGGTATAGATGTATAGAGTATGGTCGCTCAGACCATGTCGCGCGTACACCGACAAAACCTCTTGCCACTTCTCCTTTATTTTATAGTATTTCTATGATATAGGGTCATCCATCTAATCAAAGACAGATCCTAAATTCATAAAAAATGAAACGAATGAACTTTATTTTCCAAACATCGGGTCGCATATTTACGTCCACCAAACCATCACCACTCACCACCCATCGAAATCGGTTCAGCTATTAAGACGAATTAAACTTGTAACGATGTCGTTGCGTTTTCAGTCTCGTGGAATTTAAACCTCCACGATGACTGAAAACTCCTTTATTTTATTGACCTGAAAAGAAAATGTCTATTTTCAAAAATATTTTGTATTTCGTTTTTTTATTGACTGCTCAGATTTTTTCATTCAGTCCTATCAAATCGCTCAAGCAGAGCCCAATAAATAATAATTTTCAATAGTTACCAGTGTAATATTAATAATAGTATTAGAAACCCGGGTTTTTCTCTTTACTTATTATAAAAACTAGCTTCTGCCAGCGACTTCGTCCGCGTGGAATAGTTACTTTACCCCCGATTTTGAAACTCTCAGCCCGATCGGTTTAAAATTGACAAAAGATAGACATGCTGTTTCGGGATATTTTTTAGATAATTTTATGTAGAACATTTCCGTAATACATGATTTCTATGTAACTTTAACCATTAAGGCTACACACGCGACGGAAGCTTAAAAAATGGAGTAACTTCTTCCGTTTTCCCAACATTTTCCTTCACTGCTCTGCTCCTATTGATTGTAGCGTGATGAAAAGTATACTATAACCTGCCCAGGAGTATGAAGAATAATTGCACCAAGTTTCGTTAAAATCGGTCGAGTAGTTTTTGTTTCTATAAAGAACATACAGACAGACAGACAGACAGAAAGACAGACAGACAGACAAAAATTTTACTGATTGCATTTTTGGCACCAGTATCGATCACTAATCACCCCCTGATAGTTGAAAATATATTCCTTGTACAGAATTGACCTCTCTACAGATTTATTATAAGTATAGATAAACAAGCAAGTCACCAAATCAAGTTTTATTATTACAATAATACCATCCTACACACTGTAGACGAGTTGGGAGGTGGGAGAACCTCACATCTTGTGACCCAGCGTCACATTGGCTCTCCGACGGCCAATCTCGTCACATTGGCTCTCCGGCGGGGAATCGAATACTTACCACTATACTACCGAAGACCCAACTCGTCTACAAACTCGAAGCGGTTGTGTCGCTTAATTACTGAGTTCCTATGGCCACCTTCCAGCTCCATCATTAGACCCTGTTTACCATCTAGCACAATAGTAGGTACTCGTCAAGAAGAATTAAACGAACTGAAACTAGATGGGGTTGAGTTGTTTGATTGCGAAGTTCCTATGGCCACAATTCAGCTCCATCATCAGATCAGCACCATATCACGCGATTTACACCTGTATGTAAAGAAGGATGGCCAAATGGTACCTAAGAGATGACGAAACGATGGCGTCACTAAATGCCATATACCCTACCCTACATACCGTTATTTTTTAAGGTCTTAAAAAACACAAGAAATATCTTTATAAGGAGCCACAAAAAAAAGATATCCATTTATTTAAATTTAATGTAACTTTTTCGTAATTATTTAGAATTGTTCGCGACGATGCGTCTTAGCTACATAGTATAGGTAGTTATAGGTAGCTATAGTAGTACATAGAATGTTGCAACAAATAAAACCACGACTACATAGTATAAGTAGTTATAGGTAGTTATAGTTAGTACATAGAATGCTGTAACAAATAAAGCAATAAAGCATAGTATAGATAGTTATAGGTAGCTATAGTTGATACATAGATTGTTATTGAAATAAAACACATTCGTTACAGTCGTTTGCTCTCAAGAGGCAGTATTTAAGCCCTTGGAGCCTTTATTTCTCCCAAGTAAATAGAATATAGTTAGGTAGGGTATCCTATCTCTTACACATAACAGTAAACACATGGTAACCCTGGTAATCGAAGGTATATAAAGGTAATCAAGGTATATAAAGGTATATAAAGGTGATCGATGGTATATAGGGTAATCAAGGTATATACACACACAGACAGACATACATAGGTAATAGAAAGGGCTTGGTAATTTGAGACCTGAAATATTTAGGTCAAAGGTAGTCGCATAGCTAAAAGCGACACTGACCAATCACAGAGCAGGAGGGTGCTGGTACGTGATTGGTCAATGGTTTTTAATAAATAGCCCTGGTGAAGGTATGCACACAAATAAAACACTTTGCATCTACCCTCTTCCTTTCCCGAAAATACAAGTCTAGATTCTAGACTTCTAGATGTCTGAAATAGAACCGCCTTGAAAAATCCTTTCGGGGGATATATAGATACCTATAGTATGTGAAGGCATAAAGCCGTAATTAAGGTTTAAATAAAACTGTTTATTTTTATCCCCCTGAAATATATACGCTTATAGAGTTGCAACCCCTTGAGTGACAGGATTGAAACATATGTAGTTTTGTAGAGGGTTGTCGTATCTATAGAGATACATATAGCTGTATAGCCCTCCTAGCATAGTTTTACGGTAAATTCACCCCAAGTAGGTAATAGCTTCGTGCCTACAATAGTTTTGTATAGTTTTCGGCATCCCACCCCTACATGGAGGGGGATGAAGGGGTGAATTCGTCTCCGCTGTATGGAGCTTACCGAGGGCTGTCCATAAAGGTACGACAACCCCTACTCACATAGACCTAAGCCTAGATATAGCCTAAAATCTAGAATTAGCATAGTGAAAATTAGTGTTAATAAACTTCATCACACACGGTGATTTTTTGGGTGTCGGTACGGTATAGCTGCGCCGTGCAATGGTAACTTAGAAAATTAACACAATTTGTAGTCATTGTCAAGATATTTTGGATTTATACCTAAATGTAGAATCATATAGTCGCGAATTTCACCCTTCAAATCGCTAAGTGCATAGTGAACAAGTTAAATAGTGTTTTATTGTGACTTTATTGGTAAGCCCTCAATACCTACCCCTATATACTGTGTCAATAACAGCAAGTATATAGCAAGTATTCAGCTAAGGGTTGCATCCTCATGGCCCGTAGCTTATAGACGGAGCGTCAGCGCGTCTGGATCATTTATACCTAGGTGGGTTGTCACCATACAGTCCACTTTTGAAGAATAGGATAACCTACCCTGGCCACCCTACAGTCCAGTCGATCACGCCCGCCCCGTACAAGAATAATAGTTTCAAAACGCACCTAATGACGATTCATTTCGCGTGCTAGCTGCAAGCAACACTGCGGCTGAATAGAATAAGATTTAAAATATTTTTTAATCGATTCCCAAAAAAATAGATCTTAAGGTTCCTTAAAACAAGGAAATTCATAGTTTCGCCATGTATCTACGTCCGGCCGTCCGCTGTTTTGTTCAGATATTTCAATAAATACATACACTTTGAGACCACTAACATTTGAGACCACTAATAAAAAACTTTTGTTATTAATTTAAAATAAATATATTTAATTTATGGTGCTTTATACAGCTCCAGCACCCTCGTGAACCACGTACCTATGTGGCATCGATGAGGAGCAGCTCCTTAGAACCGCGGGTCCCGTGGACTACCTACATCCATTCTGAGAGGCAGACATTATTGAGTGACTAATCTATATGATCGTTAATCTTTGCACTCAAAATGGATGTAAGAACTTTATAGACCGTCGGTAAACACGAGATTGGTCTATAATTATTAGGTATTTTAAACTGCCAAATGATAGTAGAAAAGTAAACAAATATATTTATTAATTATGGAATCATTAAACATATCAAAGTACAAGAAAAAAATTGATTGAGTCAGGCGTTACTTTGCGGAAATCCATTTTTAATTTTAAATTGAAAACAATATATCTAGTTGACTTGCTGACCGTTGAGTTGCGTTGGTCGCAACTCAACGGTCAGCGAGTCAACACGTCCCCTGAGGATGCCTCGTGGAGAGGCGAAACACGTGTCGGTAATGGTGTTGGGTTTTGCTTTGCCTTCCTGCATGTGCATAAAATCCTTGCATTTGCCTTGTAATCTTGCATGTGCATAATATAGCGGGCGGGAGGGAGGTGCATACCTGCAACCATAGAAATATAAAATACAGGAGAAGTGGCAAGGGGGCGTGTCGGTGTCCTCGCGACATGCTCTGGGCGAGCATGTCTTACGCAATGGTCGAATCCGCGAACTAGTGCGCTTACGACCGTGAGCGTGATAAAATATAAGAATGCCGTGTTGTTCAGTGTTTTCTTGTAAAAACCGAAGCATAAACCAAAACTTTGTTAATTATGGAATCACTTACCATATCAAAATACAAGTATTATTATATTATTATATTATATTATATACAATTAAAAAACCACTGACTGATTGATTGACTGACTGATTGACATAATTGTTCTCCCACTTCCCGTGCTAGGAGGGGAAAACTTTATATGGGGTTGTATAGAAGGTGTCGGGGTGAGTATGGGAAAAATCTGAAACTACCCCTTTTCAACCCCCTTCTTTCAACCCCATTGCTTATCTCAGAAACCTGACGTCGAAGAGAAAAATGGTTTTCAGGGTTGTAAAGAGGGTGTCTGGGTGAGTATAAAACGAAAAAAAAAATTACCCCTTTTCAACCCCCTTTTTACAACCCCTTTGCGTATCTCAGAAATCTGACATTTTAGAGAAAAATGGTTTTCGGGGTTGTATAGAGGGTATCTGGATGAGTATATGGCCAATAAAAAATTCAACCCTTTTCAACCCCCTACTTTCAACCCCTTTGCGTATCTCAGAAACCTGACATTGTAGAGAAAAATGGTCTTCGGGGTTGTATAGAGGGTGTCTGGATGAGTTTATTGCCAGTAAAAAATTTAACCCTTTTCAACCCCCTACTTTCAACCCCTTTGTTGTTAGTCAAAAAATACTAAAAAGACACCGCGAGTTGCTCGCAACTCGCGCCCCCAAGCGAAATACTAGTTATATTATATATAATTAAATAACCACTCACTCACTGATTGACATAATTGTTCTCCCACTTGCCGTGCTAGGACGGGAAAACTTTTTATGGGGTTGTATAGAAGGTGTCGGGGTGAGTATGGGAAAAATCTGAAACTACCCCTTTTCAACCCCCTTCTTTCAACCCCATTGCTTATCTCAGAAACCTGACGTTGAAGAGAAAAATGGTTTTCGGGGTTGTATAGAGGGTGTTTGGATGAGTAGAAAACGCAAAAAAAAACTACCCCTTTTCAACCCCCTTTTTACAACCCCTTTGCGTATCTCAGAAATCTGACATTTTAGAGAAAAATGGTTTTCGGGGTTGTATAGAGGGTGTTTGGATGAGTATATGGCCAATAAAAAGTTCAACCCTATTCAACCCTTTTCAACCCCCTACTTTCAACCCCTTTGCGTATCTCAGAAACTTGACATTGTTGAGAAAAATGGTCTTCGGGGTTGTATAGAGGGTGTTTGCATGAGTAGAAAACGAAAAAAAAAACTACCCCTTTTCAACCCCTTTTTACAACCCCTTTGCGTATCTCAGAAATCTGACATTTTAGAGAAAAATGGTTTTCGGGGTTGTATAGAGGGTATTTGGGTGAGTATATGGCCAATAAAAAATTCAACCCTCTTCAACCCCCTACTTTCAACCCCTTTACGTATCTCAGAAACTTGACATTGTAGAGAAAAATGATCTTCGGGGTTGTATAGAGGGTATCTGGGTGAGTATATGGCTAATAAAAAATCAACCCTATTCAACCCTTTTCAACCCCCTTCTTTCAACCCCTTTGCGTATCTCAGAAATCTGTCATTTTAGAGAAAAATGGTCTTCGGGGTTATATAGAGGGTATCTGGTTGTGTATAGGGCCAATAAAAAATCAACCCTTTTCAACCCCCTTCTTTCAACCCCTTTGCGTATCTCAGAAACCTGTCATAGTAGAGAAAAATGGTCTTCGGGTTTGTATAGAGGGTATCTGGATGAGTATACGGCCAATAAAAAATTCAACCCTTTTCAACCCCCTACTTTCAACCCCTTTGTTATTAGTCAAATAATACTAAAAAGACACCGCGAGTTGCTCGCAACTCGCGCCCCCAAGCGAAATACTAGTTATATTATATATAATTAAAAAACCACTGACTGATTGACTGATTGACATAATTGTTCTCCCACTTGCCGTGCTATGAGGGGAAAACTTTTTATGGGGTTGTATAGAAGGTGTCGGGGTGAGTATGGGAAAAATCTGAAACTACCCCTTTTCAACCCCCTTCTTTCAACCCTATTGCTTATCTCAAAAACCTGACGTCGAAGAGAAAAATAGTTTGCGGGGTTATATAGAGGGTGTCTGGTTGAGTATAAAACGAAAAAAAAATTACCCCCTTTTCAACCCCCTTCTTTCAACCCCTTTGCGTATCTCAAAAACCTGACATTGTAGAGAAAAATGGTTTTCGACGTTAAATAGAGGGCATCTGGATGAAAAAATGGCCAAAAAAAATTCAACCCTTTTCGACCCCCTTCTTTCAACCCCTTTGCGTATCTCAGAAATCTGACATTTTAGAGAAAAATAGTTTTCGGGGTTGCATAGAGGGTGTCTGGATAAGTATATGGCCAATAAAAAATTCAACCCTATTCAACCCCCTACTTTCAACCCCTTTGCGTATCTCAGAAACTTGACATTGTAGAGAAAAATGGTCTTCGGGGTTGTATAGAGGGTGTCTGGATGAGTATATGGCCAATAAAAAATTCAACCCTTTTCAACCCCCTACTTTAAACCCCTTTGCGTATCTCAGAAACCTGACAAAAATTATTATTTTCACAGGGAAATAATAATTGTTAGTCAAAAAATACTAAAAAGACACCGCGAGTTGCTCGCAACTCGCGCCCCCAAGCGAAATACTAGTTATATTATATATAATTAAATAACCACTCACTGACTGATTGACATAATTGTTCTCCCACTTGCCGTGCTAGGAGGGGAAAACTTTTTATGGGGTTGTATAGAAGGTGTCGGGGTGAGTATGGGAAAAATCTGAAACTACCCCTTTTCAACCCCATTGCTTATCTCAGAAACCTGACGTCGAAGAGAAAAATGGTTTTCGGGGTTGTATAAAGGGTGTCTGGGTGAGTATAAAACGAAAAAAAAATTACCCCTTTTCAACCCCCTTTTTACAACCCCTTTGTGTATCTCAGGAACCTGACATTGTAGAGAAAAATGGTTTTCAGGGTTGTATAGAGGGTATTTGGATGAGAAAATGACGAATAAAAAATTCAACCCTTTTCAACCCCCTTGTTTCAACCCCTTGGCATATCTCAGAAACCTGACATTGTAGAGAAAAATGGTTTTCGGGGTTGTATAGAGGGTATCTGGGTGAGTATATGGCCAATAAAAATTCAACCCTTTTCAACCCCCTACTTTCAACCCCTTTGCGTATCTCAGAAACCTGACATTGTAGAGAAAAATGGTTTTCGGGGTTGTATAGAGGGAATTTGAATGAATATATGGCGAATAAAAAATTCAACCCCCTTCTTTCAACCCCTTTGTTGTTAGTCAAAAAATACTAAAAAGACACCGCGGGTTGCTTGCAACTCGCGCCCCCAAGCGAAATACTAGTTATATTATATATAATTAAATAACCACTCACTGATTGACATAATTGTTCTCCCACTTGCCATGCTAGGAGGGGAAAACTTTTTATGGGGTTGTATAGAAGGTGTCGGGGTGAGTAGGGGAAAAATCTGAAACTACCCCTTTTCAACCCCCTTCTTTCAACCCCATTGCTTATCTCAGAAACCTGACGTCGAAGAGAAAAAAGGTTTTCGGGGTTGTATAGAGGGTGTCTGGGTGAGTATAAAACGAAAAAAAAAATTACCCCTTTTCAACCCCCTTTTAACAACCCCTTTGCGTATCTCAGAAATCTGACATTTTAGAGAAAAATGGTTTTCGGGGTTGTATAGAGGGTATCTGGATGAGTATATGGCCACTAAAAAATTCAACCCTATTCAACCCTTTTCAACCCCCTACTTTCAACCCCTTTGCGTATCTCAGAAACCTGACACAGTAGATAAAAATGGTCTTCGGGGTTGTATAGAGGGTGTCTGGATGAAAATATGGCCAAAAAAAATTCAACCCTATTCAACCCTTTTCAACCCCCTTGTTTCAACCCCTTGGCATATCTCAGAAACCTGACATTGTATAGAAAAATGGTTTTCAGGGTTGTATAGAGAGTGTCTGGGTGAGTATAAAACGAAAAAAAAAACTACCCCTTTTCAACCCCCTTTTTACAACCCCTTTGCGTATCTCAGAAATCTGACATTTTAGAGAAAAATGGTTTTCGGGGTTGTATAGAGGGTATCTGGATGAGTATATGGCCACTAAAAAATTCAACCCTATTCAACCCTTTTCAACCCCCTACTTTCAACCCCTTTGCGTATCTCAGAAACCTGACATTCTAGAGAAAAATGGTCTTCGGGGTTGTATAGAGGGTGTTTGGATGAGTAGAAAACGAAAAAAAAAACTACCCCTTTTCAACCCCCTTGTTTCAACCCCTTTGCGTATCTCAGAAACTTGACATTGAAGAGAAAAATGGTTTTCGGGGTTATATAGAGGGTATCTAGATGAGTATATGGCCAATAAAAAATTCAACCCTATTCAACCCTTTTCAACCCCCTTGTTTCAACCCCTGGGCATATCTCAGAAACCTGACATTGTAGAGAAAAATGGTCTTCGGGGTTGTATAGAGGGTGTCTGGATGAAAATATGGCCAAAACAAATTCAACCCTTTTCAACCCCCTTCTTTCAACCCCTTTGCGTAACTCAGAAACCTGACATTGTAGAGAAAAATGGTCTTCGGGGTTGTATAGAGGGTGTTTGGATGAGAAAAAATACTAAAAAGACACCGCGGGTTGCTTGCAACTCGCGCCCCCAAGCGAAATACTAGTTATATTATATATAATTAAAAAACCACTGACTGATTGACTGATTGATTGACTGATTGACATAATTGTTCTCCCACTTGCCGTGCTAGGAGGGGAAAACTTTTTATGGGGTTGTATAGAAGGTGTCGGGGTGAGTATGGGAAAAATCTGAAACTACCCCTTTTCAACCCCCTTCTTTCAACCCCATTGCTTATCTCAGAAACCTGACGTCGAAGAGAAAAATGGTTTTCGGGGTTGTATAGAGGGTGTTTGGATGAGTAGAAAACGAAAAAAAAACTACCCCTTTTCAACCCCCTTTTTACAACCCCTTTGCGTATCTCAGAAATCTGACATTTTAGAGAAAAATGGTTTTCGGGGTTGTATAGAGGGTGTTTGGATGAGTATATGGCCAATAAAAAATTCAACCCTATTCAACCCTTTTCAACCCCCTACTTTCAACCCCTTGGCATATCTCGGAAACCTGACATTGTAGAGAAAAATGGTTTTCGGGGTTGTATAGAGGGTGTTCGGATGAGTATATGGCCAATAAAAAATTCAACCCTATTCAACCCTTTTCAACCCCCTACTTTCAACCCCTTTGCGTATCTCAGAAACTTGACATTGTAGAGAAAAATGGTCTTCGGGGTTGTATAGAGGGTGTCTGGATGAAAATATGTCCAAAAAAAAATCAACCCTTTTCAACCCCCTTCTTTCAACCCCTTTGCGTAACTCAGAAACCTGACATTGTAGAGAAAAACGGTTTTCGGGGTTGTATAGAAGGCATCTGGATGAAAATATGGCTAAAAAAAATTCAACCCTTTTCAACCCCCTTCTTTCAACCCCTTTGCGTAACTCAGAAACCTGACATTGTAGAGAAAAATGGTCTTCGGGGTTGTATAGAGGACATCTGGATGAATATATGGCCAAAAAAAATTCAACCCTTTTCAACCCCCTTCTTTCAACCCCTTTGCGTAACTCAGAAATCTGACATTGTAGAGATAATAATTGTCAGTCAAAAATACTAAAAAGACACCGCGGGTTGCTTGCAACTCGCGCCCCCAAGCGAAATACTAGTTATATTATATATAATTAAAAAACCACTCACTGATTGATTGATTGACTGATTGACATAATTGTTCTCCCACTTGCCGTGCTAGGAGGGGAAAACTTTTTATGGGGTTGTATAGAAGGTGTCGAAGTGAGTATGGGAAAAATCTGAAACTACCCCTTTTCAACCCCCTTCTTTCAACCCCGTTGCTTATCTCAGAAACCTGACGTTGAAGAGAAAAACGGTTTTCGGGGTTGTATAGAGGGTGTCTGGATGAGTATAAAACGAAAAAAAAAATTACCCCTTTTCAACCCCCTTTTTACAACCCCTTTGCGTATCTCAGAAATCCGACATTTTAGAGCAAAATGGTTTTCGGGGTTGTATAGAGGGTATCTGGATGAGTATATGGCCAATAAAAAAATCAACCCTATTCAACCCTTTTCAACCCCCTTGTTTCAACCCCTTGGCATATCTCAGAAACCTGACATTGTAGTGAAAAATGGTTTTCGGGGTTGTATAGAGGGTATCTGGGTGAGTATATGGCCAATAAAAAATCAACCCTTTTCAACCCCCTTCTTTCAACCCCTTTGCGTATCTCAGGAATCTGACATTTTAGAGAAAAATGGTCTTCGGGGTTGTACAGAGGGTATCTGGGTGAGTATATGGCCAATAAAAAATCAACCCTTTTCAACCCCCTTCTTTCAACCCCTTTGCGTATCTCAGAAATCTGACATAGTAGAGAAAAATAGTTTTCGGGGTTGTATAGAGGGTGTCTGGATGAAAATATGGCCAAAAAAAATTCAACCCTTTTCAACCCCCTTCTTTCAACCCCTTTGCGTAACTCAGAAACCTGACATTGTAGAGAAAAATGGTTTTCGGGGTTGTATAGAGGGCATCTGGATGAAAATAAAGCTAAAAAAAATTCAACCCTTTTCAACCCCCTTCTTTCAACCCCTTTGCGTAACTCAGAAACCTGACATTGTAGAGAAAAATGGTCTTCGGGGTTGTATAGAGGGTGTCTAGATGAGTATATAGCCAGTAAAAAATTTAACCCTATTCAACCCCCTTTTTTCAACCCCTTTGCGTATCTCAGAAACTTGACATTGTAGAGAAAAATGGTCTTCGGGGTTGTATAGAGGACATCTGGATGAATATATGGCCAAAAAAAAATTCAACCCTTTTCAACCCCCTTCTTTCAACCCCTTTGCGTAACTCAGAAATCTGACATTGTAGAGATAATAATTGTTACTAAAAATACTAAAAAGACACCGCGGGTTGCTTGCAACTCGCGCCCCCAAGCGAAATACTAGTTATTATTATATTATATATAATTAAAAAACCACTGACTGACTGACTGATTGACATAATTGTTCTCCCACTTCCCGTGCCAGAAGGGGAAAACTTTTTATGGAGTTGTATAGAAGGTGTCGGGGTGAGTATGGGAAAAATCTGAAACTACCCCTTTTCAACCCCCTTCTTTCAACCCCATTGCTTATCTCAGAAACCTGACGTCGAAGAGAAAAATGGTTTTCGGGGTTGTATAGAGGGTGTTTGGATGAGTAGAAAACGAAAAAAAAACTACCCCTTTTCAACCCCCTTTTTACAACCCCTTTGCGTATCTCAGAAATCTGACATTTTAGAGAAAAATGGTTTTCGGGGTTGTATAGAGGGTATCTGGGTGAGTATATGGTCAATAAAAAATTCAACCCTATTCAACCCTTTTCAACCCCCTTGTTTCAACCCCTTGGCATATCTCAGAAAACTGACATAGTAGAGAAAAATGGTTTTCGGGGTTGTATAGAGGGTATCTGGATGAGTATATGGCCAATAAAAAATCAACCCTTTTCAACCCCCTTCTTTCAACCCCTTTGCGTATCTCAGAAATCTGACATAGTAGAGAAAAATAGTTTTCGAGGTTGTACAAAGGGTATTTAGAAGAGTATATGGCCAATGAAAATTCAACCCTTTTCAACCCCCTATTTTCAAACCCTTTGTTGTTAGTCAAAAAATAATAAAAAGACACCGCGAGTTGCTCGCAACTCGCGCCCCCAAGCGAAATACTAGTTATATTATATACAATTAAATAAAAAACCACTGATTGACTGATTGACATAATTGTTCTGCCACTTCCCGTGCTAGGAGGGGAAAACTTTTTATGGGGTTTTATAGAAGGTGTCGGGGTGAGTATGGGAAAAATCTGAAACTACCCCTTTTCAACCCCCTTCTTTCAACCCCATTGCCTTTCTCAGAAACCTGACGTCGAAGAGAAAAATGGTTTTCGGGGTTGTATAGAGGGTGTTTGGATGAGTATATGGCCAATAAAAAATTCAACCCTATTCAACCCTTTTCAACCCCCTACTTTCAACCCCTTTGCGTATCTCAGAAACTTGACATTGTAGAGAAAAATGGTCTTCGGGGTTGTATAGAGGGTGTCTGGATGAAAATATGGCCAAAAAAAATTCAACCCTTTTCAACCCCCTTCTTTCAACTCCTTTGCGTAACTCAGAAACCTGACATTGTAGAGAAAAATGGTTTTCGGGGTTGTATAGAGGGCATCTGGATGAAAATATGGCTAAAAAAAATTCAACCCTTTTCAACCCCCTTCTTTCAACCCCTTTGCGTAACTCAGAAACCTGACATTGTAGAGAAAAATGGTCTTCGGGGTTGTATTGAGGACATCTGGATGAATATATGGCCAAAAAAAATTCAACCCTTTTCAACCCCCTTCTTTCAACCCCTTTGCGTAACTCAGAAATCTGACATTGTAGAGATAATAATTGTTACTAAAAATACCAAAAAGACACCGCGGGTTGCTTGCAACTCGCGCCCCCAAGCGAAATACTAGTTATATTATATTATATATAATTAAATAACCACTCACTCACTCACTGACTGATTGACATAATTGTTCTCCCACTTGCCGTGCTAGGAGGGGAAAACTTTTTATGGGGTTGTATAGAAGGTGTCGGGGTGAGTATGGGAAAAATCTGAAACTACCCCTTTTCAACCCCCTTCTTTCAACCCCATTGCTTATCTCGGAAACCTGACGTCGAAGAGAAAAATGGTTTTCGGGGTTGTATAGAGGGTGTTTGGATGAGTAGAAAACGAAAAAAAACTACCCCTTTTCAACCCCCTTTTTACAACCCCTCTGCGTATCTCAGGAATCTGACATTTTAGAGAAAAATGGCTTTCGGGGTTGTATAGAGGGTATCTGGGTGAGTATATGGCCACTAAAAAATTCAACCCTTTTCAACCCTTTTCCACCCCCATCTTTCAACCCCATTGCTTATCTCAGAAACCTGACGTCGAAGAGAAAAATGGTTTTCGGGGTTGTATAGAGGGTATCTGGGTGAGTATATGGCCAATAAAAAATCAACCCTTTTCAACCCCCTTCTTTCAACCCCTTTGCGTAACTCAGAAAGCTGACATTGTGGAGAAAAATGGTCTTCGGGGTTGTATAGAGGACATCTAGACGAATATATTGCCAATAAAAAATCGACCCTTTCAAACCCCCTTCTTTCAACCCCTTTGCGTGTCTCAGAAATCTGACATAGTAGAGAAAAATAGTTTTTGAGGTTGTATAAAGGGTATTTAGATGAGTATATGGCCAATAAAAATTCAACCCTTTTCAACCCCCTACTTTCAACCCCTTTGTTGTTAGTCAAAAAATACTAAAAAGACACCGCGAGTTGCTCGCAACTCGCGCCCCCAAGCGAAATACTAGTTATATTATATATAATTAAATAACCACTCACTCACTCACTGATTGACATAATTGTTCTCCCACTTGCCGTGCTAGGAGGGGAAAACTTTTTATGGGGTTGTATAGAAGGTGTCGGGGTGAGTATGGGAAAAATCTGAAACTACCCCTTTTCAACCCCCTTCTTTCAACCCCATTGCTTATCTCAGAAACCTGACGTCGAAGAGAAAAATGGTTTTCGGGGTTGTATAGAGGGTGTTTGGATGAGTATAAAACGAAAAAAAAAATTACCCCTTTTCAACCCCCTTTTTACAACCCCTTTGCGTATCTCAGAAATCTGACATTTTAGAGAAAAAGGGTCTTCGGGGTTGTATAGAGGGTGTTTGGATGAGTATAAAACGAAAAAAAAAATTACCCCTTTTCAACCCCCTTTTTACAACCCCTTTGCGTATCTCAGAAATCTGACATTTTAGAGAAAAATGGTTTTCGGGGTTGTATAGAGGGTATCTGGATGAGTATATGGCCAATAAAAAATTCAACCCTATTCAACCCTTTTCAACCCCTTTGCGTATCTCAGAAACTTGACATTGAAGAGAAAAATGGTTTTCGGGGTTATATAGAGGGTATCTGGCTGAGTATATGGCCAATAAAAAATTCAACCCTATTCAACCCTTTTCAACCCCCTTGTTTCAACCCCTTAGCATATCTCAGAAACCTGACATTGTAGAGAAAAATGGTTTTCGGGGTTGTATAGAGGGTATCTGGGTGAGTATATGGCCAATAAAAAATCAACCCATTTCAACCCCCTTGTTTCAACCCCTTTGCGTATCTCAGAAATCTGACATAGTAGAGAAAAATAGTTTTCGAGGTTGTATAAAGGGTATTTAGATGAGTATATGGCCAATAAAAATTCAACCCTTTTCAACCCCCTACTTTCAACCCCTTTGTTGTTAGTCAAAAAATACTAAAAAGACACCGCGAGTTGCTCGCAACTCGCGCCCCCAAGCGAAATACTAGTTATATTATATATAATTAAATAACCACTCACTGATTGACATAATTGTTCTCCCACTTGCCGTGCTAGGAGGGGAAAACTTTTTATGGGGTTGTATAGAAGGTGTCGAGGTGAGTATGGGAAAAATCTGAAACTACCCCTTTTCCACCCCCATCTTTCAACCCCATTGCTTATCTCAGAAACCTGACGTCGAAGAGAAAAATGGTTTTCGGGGTTGTATAGAGGTTGTCTGGATGAGTATAAAACGAAAAAAAAAATTACCCCTTTTCAACCCCCTTTTTACAACCCCTTTGCGTATCTCAGAAATCTGACATTTTAGAGCAAAATGGTTTTCGGGGTTGTATAGAGCGTATTTGCATGAGTATATGGCCAATAAAAAATTCAACCCTATTCAACCCTTTTCAACCCCCTACTTTCAACCCCTTTGCGTATCTCAGAAACCTGACATTGTAGAGAAAAATGGTTTTCGGTGTTATATAGAGGGTATCTGGATGAGTATAAAGCCAATAAAAAATTCAACCCTATTCAACCCTTTTCAACCCTCTTGTTTCAACCCCTTTGCGTATCTCAGAAACCTGACATTGTAGAGAAAAATGGTTTTCGGGGTTATATAGAGGGTATCTGGATGAGTATAAAGCCAATAAAAAATTCAACCCTATTCAACCCTTTTCAACCCCCTTTTTACAACCCCTTTGCGTATCTCAGAAATCTGACATTTTAGAGAAAAATGGTTTTCGGGGTTGTACAGAGGGTATCTGGATGAGTATAAAGCCAATAAAAAATTCAACCCTATTCAACCCTTTTCAACCTTCTTGTTTCAACCCCTTTGCGTATCTCAGAAACCTGACATTGTAGAGAAAAATGGTTTTCGGGGTTATATAGAGGGTATCTGGATGAGTATAAAGCCAATAAAAAATTCAACCCTATTCAACCCTTTTCAACCCCCTTTTTACAACCCCTTTGCGTATCTCAGAAACCTAAAAAACCTAGAGAAAAATGGTCTTCGAGGTTGTATAGAGGGTATCTGGATGATATATGGCCAATAAAATATTCAACCCTATTCAACCCTTTTCAAACCCCTTGTTTCAACCCCTTGGCATATCTCAGAAACCTGACATTGTAGAGAAAAATGGTCTTTGGGGTTGTGTAGAGGGTATCTGGGTAAGTATATGCCTAATAAAAAAATCTACTCTATTCAACCCTTTTCAACCCCCTTGTTTCAACCCCTTGGCATATCTCAGAAACCTGACATTGTAGAGAAAAATGGTTTTCGGAGTTATATAGAGGGCATCTGAATGAAAATATGGCCAAAAAAAAAATCAACCCTTTTCAACCCCCTTTTTTCAACCCCTTTGCGTATCTCAGAAACCTGACATTGTAGAGAAAAATGGTCTTCGGGGTTGTATAGAGGGTATCTGGGTGAGTAAAAATACTAAAAAGACAACGCGAGTTGCTCGCAACTCGCGCCCCCAAGCGAAATACTAGTTATATTATATACAATTAAATAACCACTGACTGATTGACATAATTGTTCTCCCACTTGCCGTGCTAGGAGGGGAAAACTTTTTATGGGGTTGTATAGAAGGTGTCGGGGTGAGTATGGGAAAAATCTGAAACTACCCCTTTTCAACCCCCTTCTTTCAACCCCTTTGCTTATCTCGAAAACCTGACGTCGTAGAGAAAAATGGTTTTCGGGGTTGTATAGAGGGTGTCTGGCTGAGTATAAGACGAAAAAAAAATTACCCCCTTTTTAACCCCCTTCTTTCAACCCCTTTGCGTATCTCAGAAACTTGACATTGTAGAGAAAAATGGTCTTCGGGGTTGTATAGAGGGTATCTGGACGAGTATATGGCCAATAAAAAATTCAACCCTATTCAACCCTTTTCAACCCCCTTGTTTCAACCCCTTGGCATATCTCAGAAATCTGACATTTTAGAGAAAAATGGTTTTCGGGGTTGTATGGCCAATAAAAAATCAACCCTTTTCAACCCCCTTCTTTCAACCCCTTTGCATATCTCAGAAACCTGACACAAATTATTATTTTTACAGGGAAATAATAATTGTTAGTCAAAAAATACTAAAAAGACACCGCGGGTTGCTTGCAACTCGCGCCCCCAAGCGAAATACTAGTTATATTATATATAATTAAATAACCACTCACTGATTGACATAATTGTTCTCCCACTTGCCGTGCTGGGAGGGGAAAACTTTTTATGGGGTTGTATAGAAGGTGTCGGGGTGAGTATGGGAAAAATCTGAAACTACCCCTTTTCAACCCCCTTCTTTCAACCCCATTGCTTATCTCAGAAACCTGACGGCGAAGAGAAAAATGGTTTTCGGGGTTGAATAGAGGGTATCTGGATGAGTATATGGCCACTAAAAAATTCAACCCTATTCAACCCTTTTCAACCCCCTACTTTCAACCCCTTTGCGTATCTCAGAAACCTGACACAGTAGATAAAAATGGTCTTCGGGGTTGTATAGAGGGTGTCTGGATGAAAATATGGCCAAAAAAAATTCAACCCTATTCAACCCTTTTCAACCCCCTTGTTTCAACCCCTTGGCATATCTCAGAAACCTGACATTGTATAGAAAAATGGTTTTCAGGGTTGTATAGAGAGTGTCTGGGTGAGTATAAAACGAAAAAAAAAAACTACCCCTTTTCAACCCCCTTTTTACAACCCCTTTGCGTATCTCAGAAATCTGACATTTTAGAGAAAAATGGTTTTCGGGGTTGTATAGAGGGTATCTGGATGAGTATATGGCCACTAAAAAATTCAACCCTATTCAACCCTTTTCAACCCCCTACTTTCAACCCCTTTGCGTATCTCAGAAACCTGACATTCTAGAGAAAAATGGTCTTCGGGGTTGTATAGAGGGTGTTTGGATGAGTAGAAAACGAAAAAAAAAACTACCCCTTTTCAACCCCCTTGTTTCAACCCCTTTGCGTATCTCAGAAACTTGACATTGAAGAGAAAAATGGTTTTCGGGGTTATATAGAGGGTATCTAGATGAGTATATGGCCAATAAAAAATTCAACCCTATTCAACCCTTTTCAACCCCCTTGTTTCAACCCCTGGGCATATCTCAGAAACCTGACATTGTAGAGAAAAATGGTCTTCGGGGTTGTATAGAGGGTGTCTGGATGAAAATATGGCCAAAACAAATTCAACCCTTTTCAACCCCCTTCTTTCAACCCCTTTGCGTAACTCAGAAACCTGACATTGTAGAGAAAAATGGTCTTCGGGGTTGTATAGAGGGTGTTTGGATGAGAAAAAATACTAAAAAGACACCGCGGGTTGCTTGCAACTCGCGCCCCCAAGCGAAATACTAGTTATATTATATATAATTAAAAAACCACTGACTGATTGACTGATTGATTGACTGATTGACATAATTGTTCTCCCACTTGCCGTGCTAGGAGGGGAAAACTTTTTATGGGGTTGTATAGAAGGTGTCGGGGTGAGTATGGGAAAAATCTGAAACTACCCCTTTTCAACCCCCTTCTTTCAACCCCATTGCTTATCTCAGAAACCTGACGTCGAAGAGAAAAATGGTTTTCGGGGTTGTATAGAGGGTGTTTGGATGAGTAGAAAACGAAAAAAAAACTACCCCTTTTCAACCCCCTTTTTACAACCCCTTTGCGTATCTCAGAAATCTGACATTTTAGAGAAAAATGGTTTTCGGGGTTGTATAGAGGGTGTTTGGATGAGTATATGGCCAATAAAAAATTCAACCCTATTCAACCCTTTTCAACCCCCTACTTTCAACCCCTTGGCATATCTCGGAAACCTGACATTGTAGAGAAAAATGGTTTTCGGGGTTGTATAGAGGGTGTTCGGATGAGTATATGGCCAATAAAAAATTCAACCCTATTCAACCCTTTTCAACCCCCTACTTTCAACCCCTTTGCGTATCTCAGAAACTTGACATTGTAGAGAAAAATGGTCTTCGGGGTTGTATAGAGGGTGTCTGGATGAAAATATGTCCAAAAAAAAATCAACCCTTTTCAACCCCCTTCTTTCAACCCCTTTGCGTAACTCAGAAACCTGACATTGTAGAGAAAAACGGTTTTCGGGGTTGTATAGAAGGCATCTGGATGAAAATATGGCTAAAAAAAATTCAACCCTTTTCAACCCCCTTCTTTCAACCCCTTTGCGTAACTCAGAAACCTGACATTGTAGAGAAAAATGGTCTTCGGGGTTGTATAGAGGACATCTGGATGAATATATGGCCAAAAAAAATTCAACCCTTTTCAACCCCCTTCTTTCAACCCCTTTGCGTAACTCAGAAATCTGACATTGTAGAGATAATAATTGTCAGTCAAAAATACTAAAAAGACACCGCGGGTTGCTTGCAACTCGCGCCCCCAAGCGAAATACTAGTTATATTATATATAATTAAAAAACCACTCACTGATTGATTGATTGACTGATTGACATAATTGTTCTCCCACTTGCCGTGCTAGGAGGGGAAAACTTTTTATGGGGTTGTATAGAAGGTGTCGAAGTGAGTATGGGAAAAATCTGAAACTACCCCTTTTCAACCCCCTTCTTTCAACCCCGTTGCTTATCTCAGAAACCTGACGTTGAAGAGAAAAACGGTTTTCGGGGTTGTATAGAGGGTGTCTGGATGAGTATAAAACGAAAAAAAAAATTACCCCTTTTCAACCCCCTTTTTACAACCCCTTTGCGTATCTCAGAAATCCGACATTTTAGAGCAAAATGGTTTTCGGGGTTGTATAGAGGGTATCTGGATGAGTATATGGCCAATAAAAAAATCAACCCTATTCAACCCTTTTCAACCCCCTTGTTTCAACCCCTTGGCATATCTCAGAAACCTGACATTGTAGTGAAAAATGGTTTTCGGGGTTGTATAGAGGGTATCTGGGTGAGTATATGGCCAATAAAAAATCAACCCTTTTCAACCCCCTTCTTTCAACCCCTTTGCGTATCTCAGGAATCTGACATTTTAGAGAAAAATGGTCTTCGGGGTTGTACAGAGGGTATCTGGGTGAGTATATGGCCAATAAAAAATCAACCCTTTTCAACCCCCTTCTTTCAACCCCTTTGCGTATCTCAGAAATCTGACATAGTAGAGAAAAATAGTTTTCGGGGTTGTATAGAGGGTGTCTGGATGAAAATATGGCCAAAAAAAATTCAACCCTTTTCAACCCCCTTCTTTCAACCCCTTTGCGTAACTCAGAAACCTGACATTGTAGAGAAAAATGGTTTTCGGGGTTGTATAGAGGGCATCTGGATGAAAATAAAGCTAAAAAAAAATCAACCCTTTTCAACCCCCTTCTTTCAACCCCTTTGCGTAACTCAGAAACCTGACATTGTAGAGAAAAATGGTCTTCGGGGTTGTATAGAGGGTGTCTAGATGAGTATATAGCCAGTAAAAAATTTAACCCTATTCAACCCCCTTTTTTCAACCCCTTTGCGTATCTCAGAAACTTGACATTGTAGAGAAAAATGGTCTTCGGGGTTGTATAGAGAATGTCTGGATAAAAATATGGCCAAAAAAAATTCAACCCTTTTCAACCCCCTTCTTTCAACCCCTTTGCGTAACTCAGAAACCTGACATTGTAGAGAAAAATGGTCTTCGGGGTTGTATAGAGGACATCTGGATGAATATATGGCCAAAAAAAAATTCAACCCTTTTCAACCCCCTTCTTTCAACCCCTTTGCGTAACTCAGAAATCTGACATTGTAGAGATAATAATTGTTACTAAAAATACTAAAAAGACACCGCGGGTTGCTTGCAACTCGCGCCCCCAAGCGAAATACTAGTTATATTATATATAATTAAAAAACCACTGACTGACTGACTGATTGACATAATTGTTCTCCCACTTCCCGTGCCAGAAGGGGAAAACTTTTTATGGAGTTGTATAGAAGGTGTCGGGGTGAGTATGGGAAAAATCTGAAACTACCCCTTTTCAACCCCCTTCTTTCAACCCCATTGCTTATCTCAGAAACCTGACGTCGAAGAGAAAAATGGTTTTCGGGGTTGTATAGAGGGTGTTTGGATGAGTAGAAAACGAAAAAAAAAACTACCCCTTTTCAACCCCCTTTTTACAACCCCTTTGCGTATCTCAGAAATCTGACATTTTAGAGAAAAATGGTTTTCGGGGTTGTATAGAGGGTATCTGGGTGAGTATATGGTCAATAAAAAATTCAACCCTATTCAACCCTTTTCAACCCCCTTGTTTCAACCCCTTGGCATATCTCAGAAAACTGACATAGTAGAGAAAAATGGTTTTCGGGGTTGTATAGAGGGTATCTGGATGAGTATATGGCCAATAAAAAATCAACCCTTTTCAACCCCCTTCTTTCAACCCCTTTGCGTATCTCAGAAATCTGACATAGTAGAGAAAAATAGTTTTCGAGGTTGTACAAAGGGTATTTAGAAGAGTATATGGCCAATGAAAATTCAACCCTTTTCAACCCCCTATTTTCAAACCCTTTGTTGTTAGTCAAAAAATAATAAAAAGACACCGCGAGTTGCTCGCAACTCGCGCCCCCAAGCGAAATACTAGTTATATTATATACAATTAAATAAAAAACCACTGATTGACTGATTGACATAATTGTTCTGCCACTTCCCGTGCTAGGAGGGGAAAACTTTTTATGGGGTTTTATAGAAGGTGTCGGGGTGAGTATGGGAAAAATCTGAAACTACCCCTTTTCAACCCCCTTCTTTCAACCCCATTGCCTTTCTCAGAAACCTGACGTCGAAGAGAAAAATGGTTTTCGGGGTTGTATAGAGGGTGTTTGGATGAGTAGAAAACGAAAAAAAAAACTACCCCTTTTCAACCCCCTTTTTACAACCCCTTTGCGCGTCTCAGAAATCTGACATTTTAGAGAAAAATGGTTTTCGGGGTTATATAGAGGGTATCTGGATGAGTATATGGCCAATAAAAAATTCAATCCTATTCAACCCTTTTCAACCCCCTTGTTTCAACCCCTTGGCATATCTCAGAAACCTGACATTGTAGAGAAAAATGGTTTTCGGGGTTATATAGAGGGTATCTAGATGAGTATATGGCCAATAAAAAATTCAACCCTATTCAACCCTTTTCAACCCCCTTGTTTCAACCCCTGGGCATATCTCAGAAACCTGACATTGTAGAGAAAAATGGTCTTCGGGGTTGTATAGAGGGTGTCTGGATGAAAATATGGCCAAAACAAATTCAACCCTTTTCAACCCCCTTCTTTCAACCCCTTTGCGTAACTCAGAAACCTGACATTGTAGAGAAAAATGGTCTTCGGGGTTGTATAGAGGGTGTTTGGATGAGAAAAAATACTAAAAAGACACCGCGGGTTGCTTGCAACTCGCGCCCCCAAGCGAAATACTAGTTATATTATATATAATTAAAAAACCACTGACTGATTGACTGATTGATTGACTGATTGACATAATTGTTCTCCCACTTGCCGTGCTAGGAGGGGAAAACTTTATATGGGGTTGTATAGAAGGTGTCGGGGTGAGTATGGGAAAAATCTGAAACTACCCCTTTTCAACCCCCTTCTTTCAACCCCATTGCTTATCTCAGAAACCTGACGTCGAAGAGAAAAATGGTTTTCGGGGTTGTATAGAGGGTGTTTGGATGAGTAGAAAACGAAAAAAAAAACTACCCCTTTTCAACCCCCTTTTTACAACCCCTTTGCGTATCTCAGAAATCTGACATTTTAGAGAAAAATGGTTTTCGGGGTTGTATAGAGGGTGTTTGGATGAGTATATGGCCAATAAAAAATTCAACCCTATTCAACCCTTTTCAACCCCCTACTTTCAACCCCTTTGCGTATCTCAGAAACTTAACATTTTAGAGAAAAACGGTCTTCGGGGTTGTATAGAAGGTATCTGGGTGAGTATATGACGAATAAAAAATTCAACCCTTTTCAACCCCCTTCTTTCAACCCCTTTGCGTAACTCAGAAACCTGACATTGTAGAGAAAAATGGTCTTCGGGGTTGTATAGAGGGTGTCTGGATGAAAATATGGCCAATAAAAATTCAACCCTTTTCAACCCCCTACTTTCAACCCCTATGCGTATCTCAGAAACCTGACACAAATTATTATTTTCACAGGGAAATAATAATTGTTAGTCAAAAAATACTAAAAAGACACCGCGGGTTGCTTGCAACTCGCGCCCCCAAGCGAAATACTAGTTTTACTATATTTGTCTTTAAAATCATGAAAAACAACAAATCGTAAAATATTTCTTGCTTATACTATGTTATTTTTGTTTTCAAATGTCACAGCGACAATAACATATTACAATGAATACACTGCTCCTTAACCACTACCTAAGTTTGTCGCTAAGTAACTGGATGAGCAATGTAAAAATCACAAAACGATACTTTAGCAAGCCGATGTATCGCATAGTACGGCCGCTGCTTCTTGCCGCGAGTTAGTGATGTCTGTCGACAACAATGTCGATTGTTGAATGAAATATTACAAAAGTGTACCAAACTTTCTTAGATTGCAATAAATTTTTGGTAAATAATCGTTCAAGTGTTTTTGGCTTTGAATTATCGTATGTATGCCTTATCCTCGTGCTACTTCCTTACTTTTTATGGTAATTGTATTTTACTTTCGATAAAGTTTCGAATGCATTATAGTAATCGGCATGTTTAAGATAATATATTAGTGACCTTTGCTTAAAATAGTCAACATATTCATGCTATTTATTTGTTATACATGGGCAGCATGGCGTGTGTAATAAATGCCAGAATCGATAAGTCAATCACTAGCGTATATGTAAAATAAATTGCTTTTGCACAGCACAACGATACCCAGCGTTGTTTTTGTGTGAGTAAGTTGCACGGTGTACTGTAAATATACGCTGTGTTTATTAGGATAAGGTTTATAATTGATTGTGTAGTACAGTCCGATTTCAAAAATGCGGGTGTGTGCGCGACTGCGTATCTATTGCTTTTACTGAACTGCATTCGTAGTAGTTGCCGGGTGGTAGGGCAAAACAGGAGACACAGGTTCCGATACATTTTCGGCTACAGGGCATATCTCCTTGTTTATTATATCTATGCCTGCAACCCACTAATATTCGCGGAAATTAAAACTAGATATAGGTATTGTTTTCAATTTAAAATTACAAGTATTTTACTATATCTGTCTTAAAATCATGAAAAACAACAAATCGTGAAATATTTCATCCTTCTACTTTGTTATGTTTGTTTTCAAATGTCACAGCGACAATAAAATTTTTACAATAGATACATTGCTCCTTGACCATTTCTTAAGTTTGTCGCTAATTGACTGGATAAGCAATGTAAAAATCACAAAACTATACTTTACTTAAAAGATACAAGCGGATGTATCGTGTAGTACGGCCGCTGCTTCTTGCGACGAGTTACGGCCGAACCCAATAACCGATCTATCGCATACTGGAGATGGAAAAACAAATGAAACAACAGAAAACCTATATCATTTTTCTGTTGTTTCATTTGTTTTTCTATCTCCAGTATGCGATAGATCGGTTATTGGGTTCGGCCGTTAGTGATGTATTTGCAGATACTAGCGTAGGTTATCGACAACATCTCGTGTGACGGATGAAATATACAAAAGCGTCAACCTTTGTAGAGTTAATTAAAATTTAAATAATCGGTGGTCGTTCTCCTCTAACCAGGAAAATATTGCACACTTGCTTCTCCAACCTACTTTGGACATTGGCAGAATAGTCGACATCGGCTTTGATTGCCATCTATAAAAAATAGAATAGAAATAATCGGTGAAGTGTTTTTGGCTCAGAATTATAGTATATTACCTAATGCCTTATCCTCGTGCTACTTCCTTACTTTGATATGGTACCTAATTGTATTTTATTTCCGATAAAGCTTCAAATGCATTATAGTACCTAATCGGCATGGTCAAAATAATATATAAATGACTTTTGCTTTAAAAATAAGTCAACAGTAATTCATGCTACCTACCTATAACCTATTTATTTGTTATGCACGGCCAGCATGGGTGAGTGTAATAAATGCAAGAATCGATAACTTTCCGATATACCTAGTCAATCACTAGCGTATAATTATGTAAAATTAATTGGTTTTGCCTCGTAGTAGTTGCCGTGTGGTAGGGGTAAAACAGGAGAACCAGATTTCCAAAGGGCATGCAAACCGGATACCCGGATATCCGTAAAAACCGGATAACCGACTGATTTGCAACCCGGGTTTTTTAGGATAACAAAACCGGATTTTTCGGTTTTTTCGGATATTTTTCTCCTATGTTATATTGATTTTATAGTACCAGTACTTCTCGAGCCCTGCGTATCAAATGACCGATGAGTCATCGTGGCGACGCGCACTTAAAACGAAATCACTCTGGATGTATAGCGACTATTGAGACACTTGATACGATAGACACAGCATGCAAAAAACAAAATTATATTTGATGTACTATACAAAAAAACTACTGAAGTGAATAGAGAACCTGGAGAACCGAGTGAAAATGAAGAAGATAGCGATAACTTCGAAAACAGTGATGATGAAGATGGTGGTTTTGAGATTGATGTCAGTGTTCCCAAGCAAGTTTCCTTTTATTTGTGTCTACATTGTGTGTATCTGTATGTGCCAAATAAATGTATTTTCTTTCTTTCTTTCTTTTCTTTGTTGATCGACGTAATTTAGTGCAAACATTATTTTATAAAGAAATTATAGACAAAGTGTTGCAAAAATGTTTAGAGAATCACCAACGAAAAATGACATTTTAAGTAAATATGTCATAGCAGACCATGAAAATAAAGACCTGAAACTTATACTGGATTGCAAAACTCGGTGGAGTTCAATGGTGGACATGATTACGCGTTTTTAAAAATAAAAGACGCTGTATCGAAGGCTTTAATAGATCTTAAGTCTAATATTCAATTTAATGATGCAGAGTTACTGATTCTCTTTGAATTAGCTGATTCTTTAGCTGTCATAAAAGCTACTGTAGAAGCTTTATGCCAGCGTGATGCTAATTTAATTACAGCAGTAGCAGCGATAAAATTTATGCTTAAAAAATTGCAAGAAGATTCCTCTTCCATAAGCACTCAATTGGCAAATTCTTTAAAGTCAAGAATAGAACAAAGATTAACAAATCTTACCGGAATACTTCTATATTTGCACAGCCCAGCTATATACTACAAAGATCTTTTGGATGGCGTAAATAACGCGATAGCCCTCGATAACGAACAAATTCGAAGTTTCATAGTAAACATTATAAATAAGCATTTTTCGACTAATACACCGACGGCGGCGATAGCACAGGAAAACGTAGACGATACAGCAGTATATGTTTCACGGAACATCAAGGACCAACTCGGACAAGAAATAAAGAAGGCGCTCAAACAACATGACTCTAGTGCTAGCCCATCTACAGAACTTGATTTAGAAACTAAAATCAGGGTGGAAATGGCACTTTACGACGGTGGAGGAAAAATGGGAGCACTTAACAAAAGTATATAAAGCATTGAAATCTATTCCTCCAACAAGTGTGGAATCAGAGAGAGACTTTTCATCGGCGGGTCTCATGTGTAATAAAATCCGTAGTACTCTAAATGATGACTCCCTTGATGCACTCGTATCCTTACGGTCATTCTATCAAAGTAAAAATTAGTCATTTGGTTTAGCCGTGTAACTTTAATTTTTAATCTATATCTATAAGAATGACTGTTTTTGTTTGTTTTGGTAAATTAGGAATAAGACTTCTAGTTTTAATATTTAAATAATATTATTTTGATCGTATTTTACGTACTGTTGATTTTGCCTGTTTGTATTTTATGATAGTTACATTTGTATTTAATATTCTGTGATTTTAGACCTTTTTAAGACCTACCAAATGTTCTCAATTTTGTATGTTATATATTATTCTTCAATACTTAAGGTGAATAACTACCACTCACCTTAAGTATTAAAGAATATATTATTTTCCTAAATAATAAGCTTTATTCTTTGTTATGTATAAAGATTTGTTTTGTATTGTTATATGTATAGTAGTGGTAGCCTTTTTCAGACCAAACAAATGCTCATTATTATAAAAATAAGTGGAATAAACGTAAAAAAATACATATTTTGATTAGACTTCAGCATTTTCATTTCTTAACACGTTTCACGTTTAAAAAAAAACCGAAAAAACCGAATTAAGCGGTTTTACCGGTTTTGTAAACAAAAAACCCGAAAAAATCGGTTTTTTTAAACAACCCGGTTTTTGCATGCCCTATTTCCAATACATTTTCGGCTACGTGGCATATCTCCTTGTTTATTATATCTATGCCCAAAGCTTAGGTGAGCACGTGCCAAGGGCTGAGTTGTATGTGGGTGTATAACTATGTCATATCGCGAACGTTGCGCCTCAGGCAGGATACCAGGGCGAACCCTGTTGTACTGAAGCCCTTATCCCCTACAATGGACCTCTGGGGGATGGACCGTTTTTTCCTATACTCGTTTGAACAACATGAACAAAATTACTAACAAGTTAAAAATAAATAAAAATAAAAAAGAAGTTTTTATTACTTGTTTATAAAAAGACCTAAAAGTTGAAAATAACTTAAACCTGATAAGAAAAATACCATTATATCCATTACTAGCTGACCCGCGCAACTTCGTTTGCGTCACATAAGAGGGAAAATAACCATTTTTGTATGTTTCAATGACGCTCCTATGTATCGTAGCGAGATGTTATACGTGCGACAAATTCATGGTAGTTAGGTACGCTGTCAAATGGTTGTTTATTTTTTTTTATTATTGAAATTTGCGAGAAAACTACGAGGAATTTTACTTTTAAAACTGCATGTAAATGTTGGAAAACATAAATCCAACATGCCTGTGTGTTGTGTTGTGAAGTGTGGTGCAAGAAAAAATCAAAAGTTAGTAGCCAGTTTTCATGCATTAATACACACAATAATACACATTCGGTGATACTATTGTAACGCAATCATGAATTTATGGCTAAAGTATTGATATTTGGGTTCATTTCCATGTAACAGTCATTTTTATTATATTTGTTAATTCATTCGTTTGTTTACAAACATGTCATAATGGAATAGTGTTGTACCGTTGCCGACTTGCCGTAATAGTCTCCGATACTAGTTCCGCCGCTGAAACATTAACATAAATACTCCTGCGTCTTATACAGACTTATACCCTAGAACAGACACTTACGTTTTATTTATTTGTTTATATAACAGAAGGCTAGATAACTTACTCATCTTTTTCTGTTACAATTAAAATGGACTTTAAGTAAGTACTTAATATTAGGTATGATCCAAACGTGATAACTAGTAAAACTCGTATTTAGTATCGATACTCGTTATAGTAACACCTATGTCCTTTGATTGATACATCCCTAGCAATGGCAGCCATTTTATACGACAATAATGAGTTATAGGTATGTACTCTTTTTTTGTAGGTATTTCCAGTCCATACTAAGGTGCATCAGGGTAAGTTCGGACAGTTTTTGAATGAATTGGAAAGGGTTTCGTAAATATTTTTTTTCCCATTTTCTAAATATGACAAAGATACATAATGCTGCAAACATCGTTAATGAGTAAATTTACTATAACCTTGTTTTTTTTTATACTTCTAACTTTAAAGATCCCTAAATTACGACTTCGTAAAAATTTAACATTAATTTTAAAACATGGCGATAAGATCGGACCTTGGAATGGTAAGTTCGGTTTACTTTATAATACTGATTCTATAGCCGATATCATAAGGTTGAATTTATAAAAATATCCGTACTTACCCCTAATAAGAACATACCTTTGAATTTTCTACTCATTTTTAAAAACTAGATGAGAATTATAAGTTCTGTTTTTTTTCATATTTTAATATTCCGATCTTACCCTACATTAGCATAGGCAAAAAATTTGTGATTTTCAAACTTTTCATGATAGATCTTTGATGTGAGGGGTCTTTGTAATTCCAGATTAATATGTGCCTAGCGAATAAGTAAAGTAGCTAAAGGTTTTGATTCCAAGAATTGATTTAAGGTATCGAATTAAATAGTTGTATGTTTCTTTCTTTAAAAAAATAGGACGATAAAGATAACAGAAAAGAAATCAGAAATGCCTCCACTCTTAATTTTTTTTATCAATTCGACGAGCGTAACTATTCTGACATAATATTGAAGGTTGTTTAGCCCAAGTTTAATACATTTTCTTGGATTTAATAACTTTTAAATAAGAATACAGTCTCTGCGAGCTCATGTTTTAATTGGTAATATCACCTTTTAAGAGCTTCTTAACCTACATACTTACGTTTGAAGACGGTTATCAGATACAAATTCTTTAGTACTATTGAAATATAATGTAAACACACAAGATAAAAGTCTCGCCCGTGATTGGAATCCGAGATCTAAAATTGTTTTTACTTTATTTAGCACCTAACATAAATATTAAAATTAAAACTTATGCCAAGGTTTGAAAACCACTGACGTGTGTGTTTAAGGGAAAGACTGGATTATAATAATCCGATGTTCGACAGTTACGGCTAAGACCGGATCTCAGCATACAGTCGACTTTTAAAATTATTCGTAATTGCAAATGGTTAACAACTTTACAAAAATCAACATAACACTCACACAGAAATAGAAAGAAACAATACTCACCAGAAAAGTAGCAAAAACCTTGCCGGGTTGAAGATCGGATCTGCCGAAAATCTGCTTGATAGTTATGATTTTATATTTTTGTAAACCAAATACGACCAAAGCATCGTAGTAACAGTCTAGGACTTATAGGCGGGGAATAACAAGATGGCGTCTCGAACTGTGTTGCCAGTACTAAAAAATACGCACGGGTTTTGAAGTAATTCGAATTAGCCGACCTTACCCTGTATCCGAACTTACCCTGATGCACCTTATTATAGGTCAATGGACTCGAGGCACTCGTCCGTCAGCCCCTGGCGCCCCCTGGTCAATCCGCCGCCCGCTCTTGCCTAGATAGTCTGCGCCTCTAATATCCGCGGCGGGAGCCCTATCTTCATGATTGTTACTTTACACAAAGTTTAACTTAGTTATTTGGTCATTACGACCTAAATAATTGTTATTTTACTTTAGTAATTGTGTGTATGAAATATACTTTGTTATTTGAAATATACTTACCAACGGGTTCATGTTTTCAGTAACAACCCTGAGAGTCCTGAGACGGACACCTCCTATAACGCTAAATAAAACTCGGAATATCACTTAATATGTTTACTCATATATTTCGAATATAAGAGGTGTTTGCGTGATGCTTCCATAAACATACCTACAGACAAATTGATAAACAAACATTTCAAAAATTGTACCTATTTTTAGCCTCTGCGTTTTTATTCTAACATTTCTTATTAACTGTTATGGATATATATTACCATTATCTACTATATTTAAAGTTAACTATCCTATTTATAGGGAGTTTACAACCTCTCAAGATATTTTATAATCTTACAGATTTTGATATTTATGTAGGTATAGGTATATTTATTATATTTTTATAAATATTTACAAAGTTCTTTTACAAATACATTAAAATACATATCAGTGTTTGTCGTCATCCGACTTTTGTCTCAAGAATGCGTTACATGCCTTCAGCATTTTAGAATGTCCGATATCTGCGAACTCTGAACGGCGCGGCGGCGGCGGCAGTCGCTAAAGTTCTACTCACGCAAGTTCACACCATTTCGAGTTTTGACAGCAAATAATCGATAACTGCAGTGCTATTCTGTAAGAACTCACGTGCGAATTCGATTCATATCTCATTTTCGATTACACTTCGTAACTCACCTGAAGTGAAAAGTATTTAATATTCTGACTGTCAAGTTAAGTTCGCTTCACCTATGTTCTCACTTAGTGGCGCTAGTGTAGTTTTCATCAAGTTACAGAATACCAAATACAGTTTTCACCGCAGAATCAGAAGTGAGAACTGGAGTGAGTTCTTACAGAATAGCATTGCATGATACTATCTACATACCTACCATTTATAGCAGCATTTTTTGCATTTATATGCATGCATGACTGTTCTGTTACAATAAACACTTTTTCTTTCTTCTTTTTTCTTTTCAGTGGCTCTCAAACTTTTTTGCCCGGGGACCACTTAGATTTATTTGTTTTTAAGCTGGGAACAAAATATCAGCAGATTTAACTGTGTTATTGAAAAATAAAGTAAAATCATGAATTCAAAACGTGTAGAATATCTTTTCTTTAAAATGGAACGAAAATGAGCATCGTCATAGAAAGCCATAGATTTAAGTAAATAGTTTTATATAAATGCACCTAAATCTTGCTTGAGTTTGCATCAATGATAAGTTTGGGTTAAGACTTTGATCATTTAAACCATTCGCAAACCAACTCTTGCGGACCACTAGTGGATTGAGGATCCCTGGTGGAAACCAATTATTTAATTAAATGTTAATCGATATTTTTGAATGCGAGCTGGCATAGTCACAAGGTATTTTTTCAAAATCGTGGCGTATGATGAATGGGTAGAGGATACTTAAACAAACAAAAAATGTATCATTGGAAGGTCTCATCAGACGTGACTGTGGGGGCAGTGAGCAAGCAGAGGGGAGAGGAGAGGGTGCCCTGAGAAGGGGCGGAGTGTAGGGTCTACACCCTTAAAAGGAAAAAAATGGATACAGCGAACAAAAGAGATCTACCACAGGGCGGCACTAGCTGCTTAGCAGCTGGAGAATCCGCTACTCTCCCAAGAGCTTCAAGCCCCACGTATTCTGAGGGGGGCGGCAATGTTAGTCGTCCTCCAATTGCCAGTGGTAACAAGGGGCGAGGAGGCTCTCGCGGATCCTTTGAGGACCTGATCCGCTTGGATTTTAAAACACCTGTCAAGGTGTCGCGCAAGCCTTCGCTCGAGCGTAGAAAAGGTGCGGGGTCGGATTCCGACTCTGCATCTAGCGTACCTAATGAGTGTGGAGACCGCCGGAGGCAAGATTGCGGGGGCTGCGGAGAACGGGAGGTTCTTCTGCAAACGTCCCAGACCGGAGGACGACCAGGGGTCGTCCTCCGAGGGAGAGCTGGTCTCGGCCCGCAAAGTCCCCACCAGTAGGCGGGGTAAGGGTCGAGGCGGCAAGGGGAGGCAGCTCACCTCCCAGGAGGTTACAAAGCGGGCAGCGTAGCTTGCTAAGGAGGGGCGACACCCTGGAGTGAGCAGGCTCTCTCGGGATCTTCAAGTATCGAGCCGGAAGCCGCTGGTGGCCCCAAAAACATAATGTTGCGCGCCATAATTAAGCAAGGAAAGTACTACAAACCATTCTCAATTATATGACCACCACTGTATACCTGTTATATGCATGGTTACTGAATTACCAAACATAAATGTTACCTATATAATTTAAATTGTAAACTTGACTGTTGGTGTGCTTATTCGAAATAAATAAATATGTATTTTTTATTGTTTTCTACTGTACAGATTTTGGTATTTATATAACTACCAATATATAAAAGGAATTTACCGATGGAATACTAATATTTCTTAATTGAAATATTTGGAGCAGCCGCCCAGTGACAGTCAGCATAATATGTTACGCTAATCATTATTTGGATTAGTAACTATCATCGATTCATCATAAAAGTTAACAATTGGTTGAGATGTTGTTATTTTTTTTGGAGTATTCACTTTAAATCCATACATCACTACCCCTAAATAAATAGCACCGAAAAATAATGCAAGCAGGACTGCAACTATTTTTGTAGTTATGATCAAAACAATTAAAATTTTAAACCAATCATTCAGTTCCATTTTTATAATAGGTATTATATAAATAATTCAAAAAATGCACTAACTGCTTTTTTCAGTCAGCTTGAGCTGTCACTTTTCAGAGCTATCCAGTCGACCACAGAGTATAATAATAATCATAACTTTTTTGGTTTAGCGTATATTTTGTCAATGGGTGGGACACAAAGAATGAAGGCAGGGCTTGTTAACGTTACCAAATAACGAAATAATAACCGTTCCATAACGTTAAATCAATTGTGATACCATAGTAACGTTACAAAAATTTACCTGTACCTGATAACATTACCAGTAATATGACGTTATTTAACATTAACGCAAAATACGAGAAATATCGTTATAACGGTAAAAATCATTACTGTATTTGCGATTCTGGTCAGCAGCAGGTTGTAACTTTATCAATATGTAGTGCGCGACAATAACAAATATGGTTTCGGTATGAGATATACCTGCAACATTCTATAAGCGGCCGCAAAGGTATGGGTATGGCCGTATACCCAGTACCCAGTATCAAAATACCTATGGGTATGTTCAGACCCTGGCCTTAGCGGCCGCCTATTGAAGACTCGATCGGACGGATGTTTTCATAAATTTTAAAATCTCCTCTATCTTTATTAGCGTTCTTTACGCTAATGAAAATAGGCCCTTTTTCTGAAAAAATAGTAATTTAAAAATTGTGTCATGTCAGTCAGACTCGGGCACAAATGGCACGTCTCGAAACAGAAACAGAGTGGCGCGAAGGTGCGGACGGGCGGCCCGGCCCTACTCATTCCACCTCACAAAGATAACCGTTAAAAATAACGTTATATTACAAGTATCGTTACTTACCAATAACGGTAAATTCAAGTATAAATAACGTTAAATCACATAACGTTATTTTAATAATAACGTTATGTGCTGTAAAAGGAAGATAACGTTATAAAATTATAACGTTATTTAAAGCCCTGAATGAAGGATTCTGTAGATAGGTTTCACAGAACAGATAAAAGAGGTTTTATCTGTTCTGTGATAGGTTTAATACGTGTAAGTATTGCAAGCGGACTGGGCCAGAATAGCCCCGGTGGCACCCCGTAAGCCTGAAACCAATGACAGTTTACTGATAGATGGGATATTATCGGTAAAAATGCAATTTACAAATAATAATAAAATGTAGAATGAAAAAGCGAGCACAGCAAGGTCTAAATGTGTTGTAATTGTAAGTAGGTACCCCATCTCTGATAGGTTTGATATACTGTTTTGTGTTGTTGTTCTGTGTTTTGTTTTGTTCTATGTTTTTTTTTGTTTGTTTTTATATTATTATGAAATAAGAAGAGCGAATTGCAACCAATTGTTGGCTGTAATTCGCTCTTGTTATTTCATAATAATTTATTCAACTTTATTTATAACTCTGTTGCTGCTCCGGCCAGTTTAGAGATGAGTCGTCAACATTGAAGTTAACGGCAAACAGCAAACGCCTTAATTGACTCTGGAAGCACTAAAAGCTTTATCAGCTATGATTTTTTTCGAAATTTTCTTTTAACAAAGCAAAATGTACTGAATCTATAACAATGACCCAAACAACTCACACAATCAATTTCGAATGGCTACTTCAAGTTGATCTTAAAGGCAATGTTTAGGTATAAAAAAGCTTCGCTTTATAGTCGCCACATACAAACTCGATAAAGAATCAAAAGAATACTTTTCAGGGTTTACATGCTCTGTGCTTTTCAATGGTTTGAAGTTGTCATAATGTCTGTATCTACGAACTTAAAGTTGAATAATTTGTTATGAATAAAAGATCTTCTTTATTCATATCCGTTTTTCTGTTTGTACATTTTATAACTCTTGTTAAAACTCAATAACAAGGTTTTATTCCCATAAATTATAAAAACCTTCATTTGTTGTCTTTGGTCTCACACGTCTTTCCATAGCACAGTTGACCATAGAGTATAGTAAGTATAAAAAGGAAGTGCAGTTGACATTGGCAGAATTGTCGACATCGGCATGTTTGCCATTAAAAAAAATAGAATAGAATAGAATTTGTTATGAAATAACAAGATCAGTGCATTACAAACCGACATTTGGTGGCTATCCGCTCTCTTTATTTTGATAACAGCTACTTTTTTTAAGCTATTGCATAGCTTCTATCGCGGGCCTTGAGCGTGGAGACCGAATCCAGAAGTTCCATAACGAAAATAACCTAACACCGCTACGCCGCGGCCGTTCGTTTAGGCCCCGCCTTCTCGTAGCAGTGCTACGCGGAACTACGAAATTGTTCACAACTCGCTACGCTCCGCATATATCACTGCCGATGCCGGTTAGTTTACGTTTGATCGACTACGAGTACGTAAGTGTGGTCGGTTGACGTTCGCGTTTTTGGCTCTTTAAGGGTTAAAACCACAGTTTCGTGGTATTTGGGGGAAACCTTACGGTGCCAACGAATCCAAGTGGTGTGAACCCGACACACAGCTCGGCTCTAGTTAAGTCGGAAGGGCGTTGGCATGCGACCTTGGAGACTTCCCTCGCCGCGCCCAACAGCTTAACCCCGTTCTCTTCCAGGTTGCATCTGGTGCCGATTGGGTGTGTCTACCTCATAGGCACCAGCTCGGTTGCAAGACCCATAGGGCCCCGCTGCACATTAAGATTGGCAGCTGGCTTACAAGCTTAGGGCTCACCGTAGGCACTCACCTCCCTGCACCAGGGAGGGTTACACATCCTCGGGAAATCCCACCTGGGTAGTTAGGTCTAGGGCCAGGCCAATCAGTCAGTTTTTTGCACCAGGGATTCTTCTCCGTGGTAAGCACTAGGAATCAATCGAGTGGAAGGGAGTTTTTAAGCTATTGCATAGCTTTTATCGCGGGCTTTGAGCACGGCGATCGAATCAAGAAATTCCGTAATGATATACTATAATCCTATCACCCCCCACTCCGACCGGCACAGCGGTGCGGCTTGAAAGCCGTGCATCGTCTAACGTGTCGTTTCCGTTCGGCAGACTTCGGCACGGTGTTTGTGTGCTTGCGACTAGACGTATGCGTGTAGACTAGCTGCTAAGTGCTCATAACTGATTCTATCTCTTTTAGACACAATGCTAGGTCCATAATGTAGGGCCGCTACTGGTTGAACCACTTAACGTGTATGTTTATGGTATGACTGCACGAAGCTCGCACGGATCGAGACGAGCTGCTCCGAAATCGGACGAATAAGTAAGCAGCTGTTTGTGAAAAAGTATATAGGTGTCAGTGGCGTAGCTTGCCTTAGATGGGCCCTGTATCAAGATGTGTTGAGGGGCCCCCCTCAACACATCATCCCCTGGGGGGGGGGGGAGAGAGAGCAGTGGTGGCCGAGTGGTAACGGCTCTGACTTACGAATAGTAAGTCGCGGGTTCAAAACCAGCCAGGCGCATTAAGTTATGTAATTAATTTCATCACCACTGCTCTCAAAACGGTGAATGAAAACATCGTGAGGAAACCGGCATGTCCTAGAACCAAAAATTCGAACACATGTGACATTCACCAACCCGCACTGGGCCCGCGTGGTGAATTACGGCCCATTCCCTCTTCTAGAGAGGAGGCCTGTTCCAGCAGTGGGAACATTAAAAGGCTGATTATGAAGTAGTTTTTTTTAACTAATCTGAATTATATATTATTAAAATTCTGTGTATTGTGATTTTTAAACTAAATTTTTGCACAGCACACAGCAGTTATATTAAAAATGTTAATAACATATAAAACATTATGGCTTTAGGAATTTTTGCATACACACATTCGGGGCCCCAGTAGCCTGGGGGCCCCGTATAATTGATACGGCTGATACGGCGGTAGCTACGCCCCTGATAGGTGTATAGGTATCTATCATCTATGTACATGTACATCATGTCACAAATAAAATATTTCTGATTTCCGATGTATAACAGTGAATAGCTGTAAGCGTAAAATATATAATTGCATAAGTTGATAAAAAATGCTATGCAATAGCTTTACCGCGGCAGTCCCCGTGTGCCACATGTATTTTTTATTGATACAGGAAAGCTAGCGAGCGAGGCTTTTTTTTAACCATTCATAGATAAGTAGTGACTTTTTGAGTTATACTGGAAACCACAAGAGCTCGAGTGTAAAATGCCCGACGAACAATGCCAAAGAAGGGACATTCGGGAAGACCGCAAAAGTACTTAAAACTGCCAGACGTCCTCCCCATACAGTCCTCATATTCACAAAAATAAATTAATATATATATATATATTTTTTATTTTAATATTAAAAAAAAAAACATTTTGTTTTTGAATGGTAATATTATTTTTATCATATACTAGCTGCTGCCCGCGACTTCGTCCCCGTGGAATCCCCGATTTTAAAACATTCTTTATCGCTGCTCCGCTCCTATTGGCTTAAGCGTGATGTTATATAGCCTAAAGCCTTCCTCGATAAATGGTCTATTCAACCCAAAAAGAATTTTTCAATTCGAACCAGTAGTTCCTGAGATTAGCGCGTTCAAACAAACAAACAAACAAACTCTTCAGCTTTATAATATTAGTATAGATGGATGCTATACTATTGCGGGCTAACGGGAACGCCCTCTGTTAGTTAACATACTGTATATACAATGTGGATCTGGACTTACGACATTAAATTAAAACTAGCACAGTAGGTACTAAATAGTGTGCGTAATGCGTGTACGTATTGGTATTATGAGGGGTTTTCGGCGGTTGACAGCAGTGTCGAAGAAACGTTTTGTAATGCAAAAAAAAAAATCAAAGCATTTATTTCAATTAAACCCTTTACAAGCACTTTTGAATTTTCAAGTCGAAAGAGGTGAAGCTATCTGCACGTTCCAAAGCGTAGATTTCTATGGAGAAGAACGTGCAATAAACTCCACGGACACTCTTTTAAATCATGTTTTGTATTAGGTACATAACCTTGGTTACATCCTTGGTCGCTTCTATATGTGAGGACAATGCAAAGAAAAAATAAAGGAAACTATAAAAACAATTCAAAGTATAAAGATTAAAACAAGTCAGTGGCAGTTAAGAGGTAACCAGTCTCAACCGACGGCGCCCGTTCACGAACATCACGCGTGTATTGGCACCATTTAGCTCAACCATTTTGAAGGGAACCGAATGATCCAACACACACGCCACATCAGCGAAACATTTGAGCGAGTATAACATGCTCTCAACTGCCATTTTAGTTCAAGTCACTAGGTAAGCTATAACTTATCACATGTAAATGGCTCCATGGTACTCACATTTACAATATTTGAAAGTAAAATGCTTCTACATTAAACAAAACTATGGTTTACAAAAACCAAGCAACTACAAGTAAAAAAAGGGGAAATTATTTATTATCAAACTTATATTATATAAAAAAAGAATAAATGAGACAAAAAAAAGGGCGAGAAATCCTAACTTGTTTATCCAAGTGGTTGAGGCTGTGGAGCAGGACCGGCATACCTATAGCCAAGCATTATTATCTTCAATGTAATCCCCCAACTTATAATATGCTCGCCTGCATAATGTGCGTTTAATACAAGTTTTAAATTTCGTTTCATTCAGTTCTAATATATGTGGAGGAATTTTATTGTAACATTTCAAACCCATGAAAGATGTGGCTACTTTAGCCAGTCTGAAACCTGGTTGAACTAATTAATCCTTATTTCTAGTAGCATAATTATGTCTGTCGCCTCGTTTACTAAAGAGATGTAGATTTTTTCGCGTTTCTTGAACTGCCGTATGATGGGCAATTTTAAGTCTGTTATTTAGCCTCATTGCGGACCTAGAAGAGGGCACCCGTAATTTTACGAAGGAAACTGTTTTGGAAACCAAATAGACTTCTCATGCTCGATTTAATACACCAAACCAAGTCTATCAAATAGCTGAGGTGGGACGAAGCGCAGTCCTGCGCTCTCTCTGCTTGGCCCTTCTAAGGTCAAAAAGTTGTATTGTAGGTCGCAGGTTCAAACCCAGACAGGCGTACTACTTTGTGTATTTAATTCCATCACCACTGTTCTCAAAACGGGGAAAGAAAACATCGTGAGAAAACCGGCATGTCCTAGGACCAAAAATTCGTAGACATGTGACATTCACCAACTGGGCCCGCGTTGTGGATTACGGCCCATTCCTTCTTCTATAGAGGAGGACTTAGTCCCAGCAGTGGGAACGTTAATAGGCTGATTTTGAAGTTTGAAAATGTAAATAATATATCTACTTTTAATTTCCGCGAATATTAGTGGGTTGCAGGTATGCACCTCCCTCCTGCCCGCTATATTATGCACATGCAAGATTACAAGGCAAATGCAAGGATTTTATGCACATGCAGGAAGGCAGAGCAAAACAACAGTCGGCGAGTCAAGGGCACAAGAAGGAGCACGGGTGGGTTTTAGTCAGTAAGAGTGGCACTCTCTTCCGCTCCGCCCAGGGGGGAGAAGTCATTTGATGATTTCCCATCCAAAAAAAAAAAATGGCTTTGGCCGCTTTTACCATTGAGGTAGGAATAATAAGGAGACGCTGCGTTATTCTATACATACATTTGCTTATACAAATATGAGTGAAATATGATTCAGAACTTGAAATATCGTTATGTCTCATTCTTTCTTGTGAGATAATCCTATTTGATAAAAGAGACAACTATATTTAAGTTGTTGCTAATTATGGCAACATTTTGTCTTGATGTAGAGACAGTTGTAGGTAAGTGCCGTTGCAGCCATATTATGTTCCAAATTCATGGTAGTTACGCTGTCAAATGGTTGTTTACTTTTTTTATTATTGTGATTTGCGAGAAAACTACGAGTAATTTTACTTTTAAAACTGAATGTAAATGTTGGAAAACATAAATCCAACATGCCTGTGTGTTGTGTTGTGAAGTGTGGTGCAAGAAACAGTCAAAATCAACCTCAATTGTGTTTGCACCTTAGAGTATAGAATATATAGAGATGCCGTAATGTTCTATATCTTATTTGCTTATACAAATATCTATTAAATCGATACAGAAATAAGAAACTACACTTTGTCTCTTTTTAACCAATGAGTTTTCACATTTGAAGAAAGAGACGTCACACTATTTGTTTTATCTCTTCCTGACAACATTTTCACATATCCGTCAATGTACGTACCTCGCGTGCCATCCGCCATTGTTTGGGCCCGTGGTTTTGAAGTACGTCAGCTGTCAAGTGAACAACAACATTGGGTTTAACCTCCTGGGTCCCGGTGGAACCATTTGGTTCCACTAGATTCGCGCGCGATTTTACCGATATTTTTTGGTGTTAGTCGATTTATTTTACCATTCTGACGATTGTACTGTATGGTAGAATATATTTTCTAACTCTGGCAACACACAGAACAAAATAATATATCTGACAACATTTTGAAATGTCAGTGTAAAGTCGTGTAAACAAAGAGCCACTTGAGATGTTTATCTTAACGATTTTTTCTGTGAATGTTTAGATAAGTGTGGATATAAGTGGGTGTTTTAGTTTATTCTAAGTGTACTTATCATTTTAAGGCCAAATAAAGCAACAGTGTGTGTGAAGTGGTCGAAAAGTAACAAAAAAAAACAACAACATCGGCAGTTTCGGTAAGTGTTTACATTCCAATAAGAAATGCTTATTTTTCGAATTCTAATAAGATTCTTGTTTATATTGTAGTTCATAGCCACATTAATCAGCTACTCGACACCGTTTGAATTGTTTAAATAAACACTATACATCCGGAGCGATTACGTTTTTAGTGAGCGTGGGCGCGATGACTCATCGATGAGTCATAATTATTTTGATTCGCGGGGTCTGAGAGGTATTACGATTTTTAGGGAAAAAAACGCTCCAAACTAAATTGTATTGTGCTGTGAGTATCTAGTGGAGCAAATTGAATATGCCTACGTGTGCAATAATTCAGTGTGGTACAAGGAAAAACCCCAATCGAGCCTAATTAAACATGCACAGGTTAGTAGCCGTATTTTAAGAAAAACTTTATCATACTGCTATTTTTTTTGTATAACTATCCTTGTTTTATTTATAGAATCAAAGTTCCCACATGTACATACAAATTATTTCTGATATTTACCTCTATTTGCTAAATTTATATCATGTTTTGTTTACAATAGAAATGACAATTCAAAATAGTGATGTCTTTTATTAAATAAGCTATCGATAAAAAAAGTTATTTTTTTTAGTTTGTATTATATATTGTTGAGTAGGGTATCAAAATGAAGGGCTTGAAGAGACGATTTTGAAAATAAAACTAACAGAATAAAAATAAAAATAGTGATAGTACTAAAACGACAATATCAATTCGTCATGTAGTAGGTGGTGGTTATTTAGTTCACTCTGATTTGTTCCACTAACTGCATCAAACTGAAATAAATTTGCATGTTTTTTATTTACACAGGTTCCCTAAAAATGAAGTACTATGCCAAAAGTGGCTTGTGAAAAGCTATCCTTAAGAAACTATTTTAATAAATTAACATTGAATAATATCGATGGTCAAGTTTTTTTTTCTGAAACAAACGAAGGGGTACGTTTTCGGATATAATAACAGTTACATTACATTTATTTAAATAAATGTGTCTTTTCGGTCAGAATTATGGTTTTTCTTCTCCTACTTGAACGAATGAACGGTAATTATAGGTCACAAGTTGCCAGAAGTTATTTAAGAAGTAGTTATATGTTAATTGTTATACATGATTTAGTTCGTAATGTGATTTAGAAGGCCACTTTTAGTTTCTATAAAATTAAACTCAGATTTCAATGGATAGTTCACAATAATTGGTAATGGTTGGGACTTTCAAAAGTGCCTAATAAATATCTCACTAACATTAGGCATTTACTTTGACCTGGTGATATATTATAGTGAATAAAGGTACATTTTTCATATTACTTTGTTGTTTTAATCCTTAAACCTAACCTAACCTCAGTGTTAGTATCTTTCTACAATATTTATACTCTATGGGCCGAGCCTACGTAAAACGTTCGCCCGCGCGGTTCCTTACAAAAGCGCTCCGTTGCGGCCCCTTTTTGCTAAGTAACAAATATTAAGTTTTCCATCGACTCTACACATGCACACCTTTACAGTTGAAATAGCGATACTGAGGGTCAGAGTAATCTTTATGAACAACTTTAAATGTAGAACAGAACCTGAAATCGCAAAAAACCTTAGTTGTCCTTAAAGTCACTCGCAAAAACAAAATTCGAAGTCAGTCAGTCGCTCATAAAATGTAGCTTCTCACCCCTTGTAATCTAATCATCCAAAGTTTAATAGTATTGATAAGTAACAAAATTAAATGTACCAGAAGTAATGTTAGTAACTCTGGTATCGATATCGATACTTTTTGGTTTTGATTACTTGTGCTTCCCTAGCAATGGCCGCCATCTTTTGGGCCAGGTTTATAGTAGGTATGCACGCGTATTTTGTAGGTATTTCTGGTCCATATTATTGTAAGGTCTTTGGTTTGCACAGGTTAGTAGTCGGTTTTCATGCATTATTACACACAATAATACACATTCGGTGATAGGTACTATTGTAACGCAATCATGAATTTATGGCTAAAGTATTGATATTTGGATTCATTTCCACATAACAGGCCTTTTTATTATATTTGTTTATTCATTCGTTTGTTTACATAATGAAATAGTGTTGTACCGTTGCCGACTTGCGGTAATACGAAACTAGTTCCTCCGCTGGAACGATACTGGTATATTCTGTGAGTTTCTGTCCTAAAAATGAAGGCTTACAGAAAAAATGGTTAGAGGCTAAGGGTCGTGGGGTGATGTTAAATAGCCTATAGCCATACTGGCTACCAAAAGCAAAAATAATTTTAATGCTTTTTTTTGCGCGGTACCCTAATTATTTCTCTAAAATAAAAGTAGCCTTAGTTACTCCTTGTAACATATCTGCCTGTAAAAATCCCGTCAATATTTGTACAGCTATTTCAGAGATTAGCCGGGACAAACACTTCAATTTCATTTATTTGTATAGATAGCAGAAGGTAAGATAACCTACTCATCTTTTTCTGTTACTATTACAACGGATTTTAATTTTAATTTCATAATATGAGGTATGATCCAAACGTGATAAATTAGTGGAACTCGTAACTAGTATCGATACTCGTTGTAGTAAAACCTTGATTGACTCAACCCTAGCAATGGCAGCCATTTTATGTTCTGTAGGTATGCACCCTTTTTTCGTAGGTATTTCTCGTCCATACTTTTATAGGTCAATGGCCTTTACTGAACTGCATGCGTAGTAGTTGCCGTGTGGTAGATGGTACGCGCGCAGCGGTCGTACCATGACGTCTTAAAACGTGAGTCTTCCGAGCGAGAAAGAGGGATAGAGTTATTATACACCCTATATAGCTACATCCCTTTTTCTCGTTCGGAAGACTCACGTCTTAACACCTCATGGTACGCCCGCAGGAGACGTTTCCGATACATTTTCGGCTACGGGGCATATCTCCTTGTTTATTATATCTATGGTTCAAACGCTTTCCCTACAATCGCAGCTATGTTGGTTGACACTTTATTGCCATACCAAACTGAGAAGTTATTTTGTTTGAATAAAACAGCAGGATGAGTAAGGAAATTTTGTACTTATTAAAAATAACATTCTTTGAAGTAACAAAAATACATTAGTTTGGGATTGGTGATTCATAAAGGTAAGAAAAATGTATGTAGGTACTGGTTCGTAAAATGGTAGGTTCCTGAGCTCACTTCCATGTATGTCCCCATTTTTGTACTAATTATGCGTAGGGTGCGCCACTAGCACAAACAGTAAACAAATCGTCATGATGTATCATGCCATGTTTATTCGTAACAAATAATCACTCAAAACGTATCAAATTACAAGTTTCATTCACGAATTAAAAAAAAACCCTATTACAGTGAGCTACGGTCATTTAAGTGGATGATTAAAAAATAAACTGCTTCGAGAGAGAAAATATATACTGTAGAAGGGTAATTAACTTACGTACACACTGGTTACACTGAAAGCGATAATACACTCACATGTTTGTATACTCCCACTCAATCTTAAGTTAAGAGATATGAAAGCTCTGACTTACCACCAATTGCAACGGCTAATTGAAAAAATTACATTAATTATCTTAAGGAAATAAATGATTCCTTTTATTCTTACATCCAAGTACGCAACAAATACGCACCGATGCATTATATTATTAAAATATTTCTTACTTTAAATACAAATTGTTAAAATTAGAATTATGTTTTAGCAATTTAAATCTCGCTTTGAATGATTTGTTAAGAAACTGTTTACGGTTTGCGCTAGTGCTGCACTCTGCTGCAGATAATTGCAATAATACTCCCTAAAACATTCACACCCTGCACCTTCCAGGACGCGGTAGTCCCTCTACTCGTTAATATCCTGCTTATGTTTAAGTAATATTACAAATAGCTTATTTATTCCTAAAATATTTTCTCATTGCTCTAATCGTTCACATGAGAAAAATCGCTTCCCATGTATTTGTTTTCCTTAATTGCGTGATTTATGACTCTGTTCCATAAGGTGTCAGTGCGTAGCAATTGTGGGTCACAGAACAATATTACAGCTACTTGAGCTCGTGTCAAGGCAACATTTAACCGCTTTGGACTTCCTACAAATCCTAAAGAATGTTTTAGATCTTCAGACACATGGGCTTCAGATGAGCGCACCGTTGATATGATAATAAGTGATCGTTCTTGTCCCTGGAACTCTTCAACGGTTCCTATTTTCGGACGCTCCAAATTCATGTTGTCGAATAGACGTCGTATATGTTTTGTCTGAAAAAAAAATACCCACTGTGATTATTACAAATACGATACCTAATTATAATTTTCTGATTATAAGAGATTTAATTCACAGAGGAATCACTAATACTACTAATTTATTCTACTGATTATTAATCATAGTAGACCAATACCTGGGCTAGATAAGGTGTGATTATACCAATTTCATCAGGTGTAATATCTTTCCTATACAGTTTACACACAGTCAATGCAACCATGGATGCTTCTTCAGGATTATACCAAGAAGGGCTATCCACTGCTCTTGCATTATTGCCTTTAACGCCATGGACAAACACCCCACCAGTTTTAACATCATCAGTCATTTCAAATAACTCCGAAACAACATCAAGAATTTTCAGAATAAATGGCGTGTTTCGGTCTATTTTAGCAATTAAAGATGAATCATAAAACATTTTGCTAGGCAATGTTAAAACTTCCGGCAAAGACCTGTAATTATCAGATAACTGTGTAATCAGCTTATTATTAAAACCATTTTCGAAAGCAACAAAGTCTTTTTGGTATGGGAATGTTTCAAGCAATCGTGACAGGAATGAATTGGCCATTCCGTACTCGGCGCTATATTTCGACAATACAACCGGGCCAAGCTGCATCGGGTCTCCAGCTAGAATGATTTGTCCACTTTCTTTATTAACAAATGTCAAAGGGACCATGACATCTGGTTCTATTACATGTCCAGCTTCATCCACTATAATGTGTGTGTAGTGTCCTTTGGGAATTTCCATCTGCGCCAATGAACCGAGACACAGACATGTCCCGATTGTAACACGGTACCTGCCGACATAAGATGCCGGGACATTCATATTTATGCCATTTTGGACCACATGAGTTGGTCTTGATGTATTTTCTAGAGCTATGTTTAATGTAGCGCAATAAGGTTTTATTATATCTGGAATGCTTTCGGAGTCAACTAAGTAGTTAGCAATAAGTCTTATTATAGAACTGGAAAATAGTTTCCGATATTCTAAAAGTCTCTCTGTTATTAAATTGGCTGCACTATTTGACGGCGTTGCTACTAAAATTCTGCTGTCCGGTATAAGGGCAAGTATTTGTAACAAAGTCTCTACAACAGTGACGGTTTTTCCAGTGCCAGGGGGTCCATATATGCAATAAGGCATCGGACGACACTCTCCAATCAAAATATTTTTCACAGCTTCTTTTTGACGATAGTTTAAAATTGGATTGAACCATTTCATAGTTTTTAATTTTTCCAATGGTACTTGAGGTGGTCTTGTTACTATTCGAGATGGGAATAAGACATCTGGACCCAATGTAGAAATTGCCAAATTAATTGCATGGTGTGATTTTCTAATCTGACTTCTGTTGAAATGGAATTCTACAGAAACATCACTTCCCTGGTAAGTTTCATGGAATCGGGGATGGAACTTTATCAGTAATAAGTCCCCTCTAATAACATGGACGAAGCCCTCATATGAAGGAGCATTGTCGTCCCATATATCTTTAACAACGACTTTGTCACCTAAGATGATAGAGGGCCTCTTTTCTGCCAAGTTTTTTACTTCAAGACCAAGGTACTCCTGATAGTTTATTAAAAATGCGGAAGGCATATTAAAAGCCTTCATATTCACTGTTGCTTGAATCTCTTCCAGATATAACAAAGTGTGCCACTTATCAGTGTAATTGGTAATATTCAATTTTTTTAAGAGGCATGGCAAATGGGACTCAATTCTTATGAAAATGTCATTTTGATCATAAGCATTTTCGTAGTCGTTGCCTATAACAGCAGACCAAACTTTATCTGGTATATTGTACTGTCCAATTCTCGCTGCAATAAAATTAGGAGTTTTCTTTAATTTCACTCCAGGTACATGAGAATTATCAGGTTCACTTTTGATTTTTTTCAGCATTTCATTCATTTCACCCAATCTATTATGGAAACCATTTTTATGATCTTGACTTGGAATAGTAGGAATAATGTCACTTAAAATATTTATTGTAATCAATCGTTCAATTTTGAACCCTCGAAATGTGATTATCATATGTTCCTTAGACCGTCCATAAAATTTTGGATGACAAGTGACTGTTAAATAGAATGTTTTATTTGGGTACAATCTTGTTGAATTGTTTAATGTTGGGATTACACTGATTTGGGAGTCTCTTTTCTTGCATAGTAGCATCCATTTGTACATTATGATTTGTTTATCACTTTTGTTTGTTATAGCCAGATCTATTTGGGGGTTTTCATGAAAATTAATGTTTTCAAACCTCAAAGGGTATGTTATTTCAATATTATTAAGTTTCTCTGTTTCTAAGCTTCTTTCTTCTATGTCATCCACTTTGGGATTGGTTTCATCATTCGTTTTTGCATGTTCTGTTATATCCATTTTTATTACTCTCCATAAGCTGGAACCTTGGTTGCTCTCCACAGCCTCAATAAGGACCTGTAATTGGTAAGATAACAGTCAAACACATCAAATATAATAAAACTAGACCAACTATGCGGGCTGCGCAGGAGTAGGACACTTCCATATAATGATAGATTTGGGTTCTTTTTTCTAAAATGCGACATCTGTTATCGCCATCCGTAAACTATTCGACACCTTCAATACCAATATAATTTGTGACTAAAAATAAATTAGTTAAATATTAATATAATTACCGAAACATTTTATTTAATATGTATTAAAATTATTTGCAATTTTTTTGTGTACATTAAAAGCTGCGTAATAATTACGATAGCAACACAGTGAGCTATTAATTTCGTATTACTTGTCATCAACAGACCATATCACGAATATGTCAACTGCTTATTGCGTATGCGCGTATTTGTAGTTTTCGTCCCATGATTGTGCTTTTCTTTGTGAAATGATTTCAGCTGATCTGTGTTGAGTTGAGCCCACTCCTCTGTAGTAAAGTGTAATAATTTTCCGAAGATATTTTGTGTGTTGAACTGTTAGTTTCTCCGCGATTCTAGTGCAATCGTTTCCTTTTGCGACCAGGACGCTTCGTCTGTGTTGTTCTTTTGTGATATAGACGCTTTGTTTTTATCATGCCTAAACGGTGTGCATTGGGTTATTCTAAGCTTATCAAAATAAACATAAATAATTGAAGAACCGAAAAGTTGTTTTTAATGTGTCCACTAACCTTTTAAAATTGATGCTTTCTTACTAATTTACTTGTTTTTAATTTGATAAAGTATTACTATGATTATATTAATACAGAGAAAAATCAAAATTCAGTTAACTTTGTCAGCTTGAAAACAAGTAAATTAGTAGGGAAGCTAGTCTATGCAATATTATCGTATCTATATAGGCAGTTATATATGTGTGTGTACGTGCGCGTGTGTGTGTAAAGTTTTCGGATGGCGATAATAGATGGCGCTATTTTTCCGATCAAATGACATCAAAAAATTCTGCGAGTGGGCTCTCTATACCCGATATATTATTTTACTCTATGGTGCTGCGGATATAATGTTCTTAGTTCACACGGAGCTTCCCTCAAACTCCACCGATTTACGTGAGCATAAAGTCAAATCAAAGAGCTTGTTCCAGTGAGTGTTCTTAGACCACCTAAACCAATTAGAATTGGAGATATAGAGAAAAATCTTTAAAATAACACAAGAATAATATAACAAAAGGTAAATAGCGTTTGAATAAGTATATAGAAGGTTCAAAGCTCTGTGATTTCCAATGATTGGTCAAGAATCTGTGTATCAATACCGTAGATTAAAACCTGACGGACTTATGCAAAATCAAACAAAAAAAAAAACAAGTTACCTTAGCTCCAATATGTGGTTCGCCACCATTAATAACACAATGTTTGTTGAAAAATATTTGTTTACTACAAATTCCATTTTCTCCATCCCATTCAGTTATAAAAGTAGACAGCAATTTGCTCCTCAACGGTCGGAATGAAAGTACTTCCACTACCTGAATAAATGTGAATGTGATCATCAATTATTAAACCTGAGCTTTTGACATAAGTAGGGCTGTCACCCGTCTGGGTTTAGCCGAAATTGTCCTAGTTTGGGCGGGGTTTTCAAAATGGAGATTAAATGTCCTGGTAAAACCCGGACATATAATCTCCAGTCTTTGAAAATTTGAAAGATAAGCAACAAATTAAAACAATATTTAATTAAAAATTCATTCGCAATCGTAAGTGGGATACAATCTATTCGTAAATCAAACGGATATCAAAATAGCCGACGCTATAGTTCATATTGCAAACAAGCTGTAAAGCATTATTAAAAATATTTACTGTAACTTACACGCTACGCTTGTCGCGAGATTAAGGCAATCACATCGAGATAATAAAGGGCATAGAACCGAACCGACCACCCGAAATTAAAAATTTTTTTCGAAATCGCGGCGCACTAGGAAAGTAGTTTATACGGGTAGAGGACATACAGACAAACAAAAAATGTCCAGTAACATGGTACCCCAAAGTGTCACGTTACCGAGATATTTGAAGGTGAAGATCGACATATGAGTACAACGACAATCATTACAATTAGGCTTATTACGTGTCTAGGTCTACAGGTGTCAGATTGTATCCTAATAATCATTCCCAGATTGATTATTATTATTACTGTTTATTGAAAGAGAGTAGGTAAGTTACATACACCTAGGAGCTCGAGAAAACTGTTACTATAATGAATGACTTATTTGCCTACTAAATCGCATCGCATCGCAATGAAACGCTACCTACTAGTGATGTAACGAATGTCATATTTTGGACATTCGCCAATGCTAATGCGAATATCTGCTGCCAACATTCGCGAATGCGAATATTCAGTTTTTTATGTTGGCGGCAGTCTTTCGTATGAAGTGTGTTTCGTTTCTTTTTTGTTTCGAAAATAGCCGAGTTAATACGAACGCATCCGACTGTTTGTGACCGGTGTTTTCGTAAACAAAACAAGTGAATTTTGAGGTTACAGTGTGAAGCCGAGCTGATGAGACGCGGGGTTGCGACAGTCATTGAGAGGATCAGGCAAGGTGGGTCTCGAGGTGGCCCTGCACAAGTCCGAGGCAATGTGCTTTCATGGCTCTAAGAATAGGTTATCGGAATCCCAGATAACGGTTAACATTGGCGTCGGGTCGACGATGTAGTACTTGGGTCTCGTCCTCGACAGCCAGTGGAACTTTGCGGAACATTTCCGACTTTTGGCTCCCATACTGGGGATTTGGCTCCCAATCTAGAGGGAACAAACGCTTCCTGCCGGAGGCTGTATGATGCAGGGATCGTGCGGTCCATGGCCCTTTATGGAACAGCGGACAGAGCTCCAGCAAGATCTCACGGAAGTATGGAGGCAGCGATTGTTGCAACTCAGCGCTGGAGCGGCCACCATTGCGGCGATAAGTCCCCTCTTTGAGGAATGGTCGGGGAGACGTCACGGCATCCTCACGTTCCGCCTGACGCGGGTGCTTACTGGATACGGCTTTTTCGGGAGGTACCTGTTTCTGATTCAGCGGGAGGACACGTCCGGGTGTCAACACTGTGTGGATCACCCGGAGGACGGCTCGGCGGCGGTAACCTCTCGCATGTCTGTTCCTGGTTCAATCCATGGTCCGGAGCGAAGAGGCATGGAAAGTGGTCACCTCCTTCTGCGAAGCAGTAATGCTAGCGAAGGAGGAGGCGGACCGCGTGCGGGAGTGGAAAACTTCACGCTCCAGCAGCTGCAACAGAAGAAGACGTCCCGGGCACCGGGAAACGCAGGGCGATTCCCGGTCACCGTAGGCACGGGTCTGCGGATGGCTAGCTATGAGTGGCTGGCCGTCCGATAGCAATTAGGCCGAGCTATGAGTCGACGGCGCGTCGTATTCCACGCGCGCCTCAAAGAGCTGTCAGCAAAGAAGACGAAGCCCCATAGGGTCAGTGCCTGCTAGGGTTGTGGAATTTTTTCGAAAGAGTCACCGCGGCTCTGGAACGCAAAGGGCACGAGAAGGATCACGGGTGGGTTTTAGTCAGTAAGAGTCTGACACTCCCTTCCGCTCCGCAAAGAGCAGGAGGAGTCATTTTATTATTTCACACTAGCTTCTGCCAGCGACTTCGTCCGCGTAGATGTCGGAAATTGTCCCAAGGGAACATAATCCCGGGATATAAAGTATCCTATGTGTTATTCCAGACTATGATCTATATCTGTGCCAAATTTCATCAAGATCCATTCAGTAGTTTTTGCGTGAAAGAGTAACAAACATCCATACATCCATACTTACAAACTTTCGCGTTTATAATATTAATAGGATGAATAGTCATTATAAACATGAGTAAATTAAGTTCTAGTGAAATATAATTAATGGACTTTGTTTTATTAACCAACTATTTTTTTAATATTCGCAAAACATTCGCAGTAATTTCGCGAATGGGAATATTTTAAAATATGCGAATCCGAATGCGAATATTCGTTACATCACTTCTACCTACATAATGTCAAAGAATATCGCATGCACGTTTTGGCTTGTCTTTCATCCCGCCGCATTATGAAATGAACAATAAGTGTAAAGTAGGTAGCAGATGATGATGATTAATCTTGTAAAAGATGTATTTAATCAAGCATTTAAGTATTCTTATGGATTCGTCAAATGAAGATATTTGTTTTATTGTGATTTCGGCAAACAAACTGATGCAAATATGTAGGATACGAGTTAGATACTTAAATTATAATTATTTTTAAACGTCACATCAAAGTATCAATATTCACTTAAGTTTGATATTGTACTTACAATAATAAATAAATGTTAACATCAATCACATGCTTTTTGTTTTATTTTTAACCTGTAGTTAGGCAGTAAAATAATTTTACTATTATTGTTATTTGGTAAAAGTAGGTGCTACATATCTAACTAGCTGCAATACTTACCTACTTAAAAAAGTTTTCAAGCTGAGTAACAAATGTCACATGATTTGCGAACACCGCGACGCAACAGCGACATGATTGCGTTTCATTGCAATGCAATTTAGTGGATAAATAGTTCATTATAGTAGCAGTTTTCTAGTGCCAAGTGAAATAATAAGACATGGTCGACCCCCTGCCCCCTAAATCGTCTTACGTAATAAATGATTGGCCCCTGACGAGTATTTAACGCACAGTATCGTCTTCGTTTTTCAACCGACTTCTACAAAAGGTGGAGGTTCTCAATTCGACTGTATTTTTTTTTTGTGTTTCCTCATAACTGTGTACTGGGTGTCCCGATTTTGATGATTCCTTATGTGTTCAAAAGCTGGTGCTTGTCGTGTGGTCCCATTTAAAGAACAATGGTCATTTTGGACTAGGAAAAACAGAAAGTCGTAACGAGATGAGACTGTCACTAATAGTTACTGCATCTATACTAATATTATAAAGCTGAAGAGTTTGTTTGTTTGTTTGTTTGAACGCGCTAATCTCAGGAACTACTGGTTCGAATTGAAAAATTCTTTTTGGGTTGAATAGACCATTTATCGAGGAAGGCTTTAGGCTATATATCATCACGCTTAAGCCAATAGGAGCGGAGCAGCGATAAAGAATGTTTTAAAATCGGGGATTCCACGGGGACGAAGTCGCGGGCAGCAGCTAGTTGTTAATATAGTTATTGGATATCTTCATTGATGTTTAAAAGCTGGGGAAATAAAGTTAATCTTTTTTTTAAACACCATTTGGTTTATCAGAACGCAGTATAAAATATCTAACTTCGAATGCATCCGTAATTACTTACGCTACTAGAGAAGTCCATAACTTACTCAAGTCTATGATGAATATAATGATCTTCCATTGAAATAAAAAATACCAGGCAATGTCAACTGTATAAACTCACGCTAGTTATTATCTAAGCTAAACAAAAGAATGTGATGTTTTTGTTTTAATAATGCAATGGCTTAAATAGAAAAACTAATGAATTTGCATATAAAAATCGATACTGTCATAAAATGATCGATAAAGTAAAAAAAACTGTTTCTGCGCTGATCGTGTGTTGTTGTGGTTGCTGTTTGCAAAGAAAAGAAGTTCGAAGTACTATTATGTTCAAATAAATAGCCATAAGTAGCAGACCACGATTAGTTCCGGTATTAGCTATGAAAATATGTAAACATAAGCTCAAAAACATAATTCATATTTACTTGACTCTCCGACCTTTTAAAAATATATGAAAGGCCGCACTTATTTATATTCAAATAGACAAATGAAACGACATATGTTTTATCAAGTTACGTTTTGTTAAATTTTTCTAGTCCAAGCATGTTAGCCGAGTGACCATTGTTCTTTGATTGATATCTGACGACTAGTATTGAGTTATCCCTAATAATGCGTGGCTTAAAGGTACATTGATGATGTTCTCATTCGATCTTGTCGATGTAAAATGAAAAAATAAAATTATATAGGTACGATGGTTTGGAAGAGCATCTTAGTATTTCAAGTTTCAAGAAGATCTGAAGAAATTAGAGATAGGAAACGGAACTCTTCAATAAATGATAGCAAATCTTTTGGGATTGCTGAAATGCAATCATGTTTGTTTACTGTTTACACCAATTTAATTGGTACGTTTAGGTGGGATTTTATAACTTTAATTTCGCAAGTCGGTGTTCAAAATACAAAGAAACAACCTAAAACACCGAGGTCCGAAATTAAAGTTATTTTAAACTTTTTTGGTTAGAAGTGGGTTGCTTTTTTTTGTAAAAAGTTTTTTTTTTTGCGATAAATTTAAAATCCCAGGTTCTCCGTATCGTGTCCATATTAATATAAACATTTGAGGTCATTGTCTCGAAATAGCTCTACTCTGATCACTGCTTATGATTTTAACCCATAGCTACATTTCATGTTGTATCATCTGTACCAATAATTTTACTTACATTGTTATGAGTGACATCCATAGGATTATCTTCATCATATTTAATTTTACACATCAATTCCAATAGATCTCCTTGTATAGGAACAAATGTACCAACAACATTGTCCAAATTGAATTTCAGGTCACTTTCTTTGATTATCACCATCCGGTCTTCTCGAAATTCTACTTCACCAATGAAAACATGTTCTATTACATTGTAACTGGTTTCTTGAACATCAACATCAAAGTCACCCCAATGTTCTCCTTGGTTTTGGAGGATTCGCACAATAACCAGAGAATCTTTGGAATCTTTGTAGCACAGGTATACAATCTTGTCATTTAGTTGTAAATTAATGGAGCAAGCAGTAGTATCATAATAGAACATCCCATCAATGAGAACATAGTGGTCATCTTCGCTTATGTATGTTATTACGCCTGAAAATTGAAGTTCGAATAATATCATTAATCCCTATAATAAAATAATATTAGTTAACAATTAAAATCCAATAAAAAAAAACCTTCTTAGCGTCTATTTTTGCTTGTGCATAAATGTAACTACTAACTACTCGCATCCTAGTCGTCACAACATATAATGTTGTTAGCAAACTAATTTTTATTCAACCCATATCCGAGTTTTGGACTCCAAAAGTGTCAATAGGGTATTTTACTGTAAAAATCTAATTAGTCCGTCTGATATCATATACGAGTAAAATAGCATAATGAATAAAGCTTAATCATTTCCTTTGTTATTTTTTCAATATTTAATTTAACAATATTTAGCGTAAAACGAAACGCGTCCTTTTTTCTGGATAGGAAATCATGATATGACTTCTCCTGCTCTGGGCGTAGCGGAACGAAACGCGCCCTCAAGCAGACGGTGCGGAGATTTCCTTTGTGTGAAAGTCAAGCAAAAGGGAACTCCCCGTGTAGTGTTTTCTACATTTCCCTTGCAATAGGGTAGTTAACTAAAAAAATGTAATTAGTCCGTCGGATAGATTTCCAAAAAATATTGGACACGTATTTTTTCTTTTTTCACGTAAACAAAAAATGAAGACGATACAGTGCGTTAAAAAATCGTGTGACGTCACTACTCATTACAATTTTTACCGAGCCGTGACGTCAACAGCCCCCACTCCTGATCTTTGATGCTTTGTATCTTCGTCAGTTTTTATAGATTTGATAAAAGAAAAAATACGTGTCCAATATTTTTCTATAATCTAACTGACGGACTAAACATAATCATATATTTTTTACTCAGGAAACAACCCTATTATGGTCTTACTTTCATTCTAACAAGCATTAATTAGTTCAGTTTTGTTTACTATTATTATTGCTGTGCCTAGACAAAGATAAGGATTTGGGAACGTTTCACATAAAAATACACTACCGAAAGTGGCTGTCAAGCTATACCTAAGCAACAAAAGTAACAAAATAATTCAAGGTCTGGTTGCGAGGATGACCATCTGATCTGTTTTTTGTATTGATTTCTGTGAAAGAAAGTCTAATTAACCATTTTAGATTTAATCATTGGTTTTTATTGAAAACATCATTTGATATAAACCAAACCAACCCTGGTGTAAGGTAACATCATTTAAGTCTGTTGTGGAAGTATCTATAATATACAAATTAATTGCTGATTGTGTTGCTAAACTCAAATGTCGAGAACAGCTGAACCGATTTAACTAATTCTTTTTTGTTGTTTGGTTATCGTTTCGAGAAGGTTCTTATGAAAGGAAATTTTGAAAAAAGAAAAAGACCTGTGCGAAGCTGGGGTGGGTGGGCCACTAGTTTATAATAATTAAATAAGATTTCAACATATTGTTCATTATCATTATCTCTTATACACAATTGATTTAAGCAACACCACATAAACCAATTTTAACTAATTTTACTCATTAATTGGCATAGGTATTGTTGTGATCAATGCCAACTTGATTTTGAGGGTTTTTCTCCATATAACCTATACTTGATTTTTTTTTTCAACCGACTTCCAAAAAAGGAGGAAGTTCTCAATTTGACTGTTTTTTTTTTGTGTGTGTTACCTCAAAACTTTGTACTGACTGGGTGTACCGATTTTGATGATTCGTTTTATATTCAAAAGCTGGTGCTTGTCGTGTGGTCCCATTTGATTGGGATCTGACGACGAGTACAAGTATTTGATAATAATGCGTGGCTTAGTTTACATTGACAATGTTCTCATTCTCTCTTGTCTATGTAAAATGAAAAAATAAAATTGCATACAATGGTTTAGAAGAGCATCTCAGTATTTCAAGGTGGTCCCTTTCTAGTTTGGTGAATATCTGATGAAGAACAGAGATGATAGGAAACAGAACTCTTCAATAAATTATAGCAAGTCTTTCGGGATTGCTGAAATCGCATGTTTGTTTGTTGTTTACACCAATGTGTGTGATTGGTACGTTTAGGTGGGTGGGCGGGTGTGGGGGTTTGTACTATTCGTTCACCGGGGGGTGAACAAATAGTTCAAACCCCCACACCCGAACTGTAATTTCGAAAGTAGGTTTCAAAAAACGAAAATGCAACCAATAACACCGAGTTCCGAAATTAAAGTTATTTTGTACTTTTTGGTTTTTTGGTGTAGAAGTAGGTTGTAATTTTATTTTTTTTTAAATCTGATTGTGTTAACGTTTTACATAAGACAATAACTTACCAGTTCTTTGAAGACAAGCATTTTCAAGTATCTCTGGTGTATTGGTAACATCATCTTTTACATCCTCTAAATCAAGTTTTAAAAGCTCTTCAATCAGATAATTTTCCATTTCATTATCATATTTCTGTGTTGAATCATCAGAAAAAAAGTAATTAAAAAATGACTTGATGTAGGAAACCATCTTAGCTCAAGTGATGTTGCAGGTTTTTAATTTAGTTATTGGAGAAATCCTTTGTTGTTCTCAAACTCCCATTCAGTAGACTTCAGATAGTCAAGCTCTTTTCTTAAAGATTGGATCCTCTTTAGGTGCAATTCTTTTTCTGCATTTTTCATTGATTGTTCAATGCTGAGTCCAAGATCAGCATGGTTTAACGACTGGTCGAAATTCTGAATTCTACTTTGAGTTGTGCTCTGAAATCAGAAACTGTTAATTAATTACTCATATAATATAAACAAGTAGATAAAGACTTTCTTGTTTTACTCATATAAAAACAGAAAATTAAAAGCATGCTTTCAACACATTTAGGAAAATGTCCATAACAGCCCCAGTATTGAAAACTCTTCAATAATCATAGCAATAGTTTACAGTAAACACTTTAACTTTGAATATTAGCAGTAGCCTTTCTGTACGGCAGTCCACTTGTGGACTTAACCTCTTGAACTAGCAAAGCATTTAACATTTATTATATACTTTATTCCGTGATCTCTTCCAGACAACCTGGCATGGACAGTATATGTCTGGACATGAAATGGGGCTGTAATTAGTGTAAGAAAACCAATTCAACAATAATATAATACAATTAATAACAAGATAACATAGATACCTACATATATTATGTCACATAATATATACATAAATACATACATACCAACTATACAGGCACTAAAAATACGGAGGACTATCGATAATCACAGCGACAGCTAATGTTCCTTTACAAGTCTTTAAATGCAGGCAACGACTGAGCGCGTCTTACGGGGACTGGCAATGCATTCCACAGACGAGCAGCCTGTACAGTGAAGGATTTATCCCAAAAAGTTTTGGAATGCATTGGCATTTTTAGTCGTAAGTTATTTGATGATCTCAAAAATTTAGAATGGGAATCACAAAGAAAATGGAAGCGATTCAGATGGAATCGCTTCCATTTTCTTTGAAAATGAAAAAGAATGGAAATGGATGGATGGAAGGTGAAAAGAGGTCGTAGTATAAAATGGTAAGAATATGAGCATTCCGGCGAAGGCGAATTGGCAACCACTTGAGCATTCGGCTGATCACATCCAGCAGCACAGACACCCTGCGAAGATTAATTAGTTTTAAACGTATTTTGGATAGAACATACTTGAGAAGTCTCTGGTTCCGATGGAGAATATGTAGACTGTGAAATGTTACTCGAAGTAGACATTATAAATATCAATCAAGACAATAAACAGTATCCCGGCCCGCATGTAATTGTAATGACTAATGACTCAATATTCTCTAGTATATAAATAGTAGTCTATGCTCAATCAATATTATAGAATTAATTGTGAACAAAACAGAACAACTGATTCAACTGACTGAACACTAAACAGGGTTGCCAGATGCCGAAATCTTTATCTCGTAATAGGGCTGTCAAATATCTCGTAATTTAAATACAAAATCTCGTAATTTAAATACAAAATCTCGTAAAAGTATACATTTCAAAAATCTCAGACATTAATTTAGCCTAGGGTAGAAATATTCCTTAAGTTTTGGACCGCCAAATGAAAAAACATTAAATCTTTTTAAAGAATTTTATCAAAATCTTCAAAAAATACAACAAATTATTAGCTTACGTTTTGAAGGTACTTGTTTTTATTATAGTTTGCTTATTATGGTTTTATTTGTAAATTATATTATATGTAATGTCAGGGGTATTGGTAAAATCATCTTTATATTGTATAGTTTTTAGCTGTCGTTCTGGAATACATTTCCTGAAATGGTTCGAAATGTATACAATTTCCTTAGCGATCTGGGCCTTTTGCAATTTCTGCAGCAAAAAGTGTACTATATAACTATTTTTTAAAAGTGTACTATGTAAAAATATGTTGCCTTCGAAATGACTAAGTCAGCCACAATTAACGAGCATCTAAATAATACTATCTTAGCCACTAGTTATCTTTTACCTATGTAAGCCAATCTAAATTCAACTCAGTATGATGGGTATTTTTAGCATCTAAATTTATAACATGAATTCTAAATAAAGTAAACTTCTAAAACAGTAGTTTAAGACATCACAAAATATATTTTTTTAGCTTCTAATTTTTTAACTCAGTACTTTTAAAATTTAACTCATCCCACATTAATTGATCGTCCAAATTTTGCTAAAAATGACATCAAAAGTATATTGGTCACTAATATTACCAGAAGCAATTGAGGAGAGACATAATATTTTTTTTGAAAAATCAATTTATTTATTGAATTACCATCATTTTACTTAGAGTAAAAAATAGAAACATATAAAAAGAATGTAAGTACCTAATCAAAAACAGAAAATTAAACCATTATTGGATTATTAACGCTTTAGTTGGCCTTCCACGATTTCTTTTTAATCCAAGTGGTTGTGACTTGGCCTCTAATGGTGGCGTCACGTATTTCAGGCTGATTGCAAGTCCTATCAAATGCTTGCCAGCAGCTGTACTTGTGATAAAAGACTGGACAACCACAGGAACCAGTAATCCACTCGGTAGTATTACGTTCCAAGATGAAAAAAACACATTTTTGTATTCGTCAAAACACCTAAATTTCATCTCAGCTTGATTAATTTTGAATGAGTTGTTGCCTGGAATTAAATGTGTGGTGCTGACTGGTGTTGAATGTACAGTCGGTGATAGCAATTAACTGACCCCCCTAAAAATTGAACGAATTTGAACCTTTTGCTTATTAGCAGTAAGCTTGTCGAACTAGAGCCACTGGTTCAACGTCTACGATCAATAAAATAGTTATTCGAATTTGATCTTTAATACGCAGTGTTAAGGTAGGTATGATCTTGAATATTATTTTAACTTGTAATATAATACGTAATTTCGACCACGTTAAATGTGTTACGGGTGGTCTAGTGGTGACTGTAGTGAGCTGACAAATCGTGGTTGCAAGTTCGTAACCAACGTAATTGACGCGTTTTTTTCTGTTTTGTATATTTGTTTTAAGTTATAAATATTAATTATAACTTTAGCAACAACAAAAAAGAAAAACAAACAGAAATAAAAAACCAAAATGATGTTAAAAACGATTTTATTTTATAAAAAAAATATTATAAGAATAACATAAATGATATTGATGACGACACGAAGATGATAATATTTACCTGCTTACTAATAACGTTGTTAACTGCACTGAGTTTAATGTAGTGAATCAGCATGTTATAATATTTAGAAATATAGATATGTATTTCTATTTCATAACAATAACATCACCACATTAAATATAATTTAACTAAATAAAACGGCATTATACGTTGAAGTTCTACCTACTATATATCAATTTGTTTTGTGAATAGTTATTTTAGTTATAAAATAAGGTTTTGACAAAAAACTAGGTATTCGAAATACTTCGTTAGAAATGATAACAATAGTTAATTTAACACACACACTGACACAAGTCATTCATTCAGAACACTGGTTACTCAAGTCATTCATGCTTTTAATAGCGAAGTGGAGCACCATTTTTTCTATTACTTATTTCTTCGATAAATAATACTATTATTTTCATCATCAATAGTTCTATTATTGATCGAAGACTTATTGCAAGCGGTCCCGCATACCGCGCACCATATTACAACAACAATCACTTCCACTTGCAGTTGAATGAGTAGGCAAAAATGGGTGTTCAGTATGCCTTCTAACAATTGCTTGATGACGTTCTGACACAGGAGTATACATAGTAGGTTTTGGTCCAGGACGATCTTTTTGAATATTCCCTGTCTCTTCAAAACGTCTTAGCCACAATCTGACTGTATTTCTCTGAAACAACACAATAAGCATATTTTTAGTTTGAAAAAATACGTTTATCAAATTAGATTATATAAATCCAATTAGACCTATAAATGATCTCAAATTAGACTCATAATGAAACACAGTTAATTGTCTATTATTCTACATTCACCGGCTTTTAAGCAAACTAACGAATTAAGGAATAACTATAATTATTATAAATTAAGCATAAAAAATAATACACTTACCGCTATATTAAGTTTCCTAGCAATCGCTTTAATACCAACATTCTCCTCATGCAAATAGATTATTTTGTATTTTAAATAATCACTCAACTGAGACATGATGATTAAACTATCAAAACTGATAACAATTAATAAAAAGGAAAAAAGCGTGGATTTTCGCAATTTAGTAAGGCAAGGTAAAAATGTTCGCGCGTATTCACTGCTATTTGTGCATAGAATATCTTGTTCAATTTATTCTTCTACCCCATATTCCTAATGTCATATCTATAGCAGTTTTTGTTGAATACGCATATTGACGTCTAACTACCCACTTATTCAAAAAAGGTGAAAGTTATAAATAAATGACCTAATATCAACCTCTTAAAGCTCAAGTTTGCGTATCAAAATTATTTATTGTTTCTGTTCATCGAGTAGTGTTAGTCTGATTAACTCATAAATATTGAATAACGTTTAATGTTATGAGCATAGGGTGTAAAATCGAGTAATTTTTAGGGGGGTCAGTTAATTGCTATCACCGACTGTACAACTCTAATTATGGAATCAGTTTTAGCCCATTGATATCCTATTGTCCATTTTGATAACTGCTATTCAGGTTCGCAGCGAAATTCGATTTGTCCGAATGGCCATTTCTAAAAATTAGTAAAAAGTCTGGGGTGTATAGGCTGGTCTGTGATGAATGCAACGGGGTATATGTGGGTCAGACGGGCCGTAACTTTGACATAAGGTATGGGGAACATGTTGCCGCGTATAGAAATGGCCATTCGGACAAATCGAATTTCGCGAAACATCTAATTGATACCGGCCATTCTTTGCGCGACAACAATAGTTTTATATACTACGTGTTTGTGATAAGGGTTTCCGGCTGTGTGTTTTGGAACAATTAGAGATTTTGAAACATAGTAATAATAATAATTTTGCACTGTTGAATGACCAGACGAATTTAGTTTCTTCCCCTTTACTGCGAATGTTTGTGGGTAGTTGTACACAAATAACCAACGGTGGCAGTGTATAAAAGGAGGGGTGCCTTGTACTAATTTCTCCCCCGACTTTTGCTTAACGAGCCAGCCCGCGCTGCTGAGCCATTAGCGTTAAATCCCCTAAATAATATCAATCAGACCCAGCCTGTCCCTTGCTGCCCCTCCTCAATGACCCCGCTAAGCCGAGGCCCGTGTCCCACAGGGGATGCCCTTAGCGAGCGGCCATTTAGTTTTAAGTAGTTTTAAGCCCCGGCTGGGGGCCTTAGAATCTAAGGCAACCACGGGATTGCCCGGTTGAGCAGTAACCAGCCTTAATGTGCTGAACTGCGAGTAGTCCATTCAAAAAAAAAAAAAAAAAATACTAATTTCTCAGTCGCAACTCAACGGTCAGCGAGTCAACACGTCCCCTGAGGATGCCTCGCGTGGAGAGGCGAAACACGTGTCGGTAATGGTGTTGGGTTTTGCATTGCCTTCCTGCATGTGCATAAAATCCTTGCATTTGCCTTGTAATCTTGCTTGTGCATAATATAGCGGGCGGGAGGGAGGTGCATACCTGCAACCCACTAATATTCGCGGAAATTAAAACTAGATATATTGTTTTCAATTTAAAACTTCAAGAGATGTAGCTGATTGCAATCCATCAATGTCTTCACAATATGTGTTTTCGAAAATTCTTCTCCATTATTTGGTACAATTTAGTGCCAATATTCTGTTTAGCGTGAGCCCAGCACATTTTCACAATAGTTTCTTTTCCAAACACATCACGAAATGCATTCTGTATATTTTTTGCCGTGACGCAAACTAGGATCTTCGGTTCATAAATATGAGAAAAAATTGACAAAAGATTGCTCTTTACTCCTTCAAACATTGTTTTACAATCAGCCGTACATTCATTTGTAGATACTGTCAAGCGAATGGGGTAAAATTTTCTTTTTTATCGGTTGTTCCCACTAGCAATTACATGTGATCAACTGCCGTTACATGAATCAAGTGGCGCTCTCTGATTGGTGCAAATGGCCGGTCGCTTTCGTCTCGCGTAATCGCGCCAAATCATGCAGTGGCTATTTTCACGATAAAAGAATATGACGTATTATTTTACATGATAAGTTATAATAAATGATGCTGTCTGTAGAAGCTTGAATTATATATTTTTGAGGACATTGTGTTGAAGCTGTACAACGTAAAATGGTGACGAGATTTAAAATCCGTGGCCGAATCAGTACATCAGGTGGCAATCTATAAATAAGAAGGACAAGTCACAATCTTTACTTGACGCTTTCTATAGAATATTTAGTTGGCGTTGTAAAAAATACGAATTAGTTTATTAGCGGCCATGTCATATTCCCGTTGCTTAGGTATAATCCATTGAGGTAGGAATAATAGGTCAATGGTTTAATCACGTGGCCAATAAATAATTTTGTGGCTTGACTTATAATATCCCTATTAGTTTCGATTTTCTATGGATCTCTATTACCCTTATATTAAATACTAGCTTCTGCCAGCGACTTCGTCCGCGTGGAATAGTTACTTTACCCCCGATTTTGAAACTCTCAGCCCGATCGGTTTAAAATTGACAAAAGATAGACATGCTGTTTCGGGATATTTTTTAGATAATTTTATGTAGAACATTTCCGTAATACATGATTTCTATGTAACTTTAACCATTAAGGCTACACACGCGACGGAAGCTTAAAAAATGGAGTAACTTCTTCCGTTTTCCCAACATTTTCCTTCACTGCTCTGCTCCTATTGATTATAGCGTAATGAAAAGTATACTATAACCTGCCCAGGAGTATGAAGAATAATTGCACCAAGTTTCGTTAAAATCGGTCGAGTAGTTTTTGTTTCTATAAAGAACATACAGACAGACAGACAGACAGACAGACAGACAGACAGACAGACAAAAATTTTACTGATTGCATTTTTGGCACCAGTATCGATCACTAATCACCCCCTGATAGTTATTTGAAAATATATTCCTTGTACAGAATTGACCTCTCTACAGATTTATTATGAGTATAGAAGATATAGATATTTAAAGCCATTTAACTGAACAAGACTGGCCTTTGTAAGTACCATTTCAAAATGCGTAAATACAACTTAATTTTTCAAAGATATATTAGGAAGATAATTTTGTTCCGTATTAAATAGTTGATAATCAATAATCATTTTCTCGGATTTACGTTCTGTTACTTTGCAGGTTATGATAAATAGTTCATCATTATCGATATGCCTCTTTCGTCTTACGCATCACAGTACAGATTAGAAATAAAGTATTTTCCCATACTTTATTTTTATGCAAAAGTCTAAAGTATATTTATCCAAAATAAAGTAGGATACGTTTTTATAAAGTATAGTTGGCAACCCTGGTTACAAGTACAAAAGTCAGTGTGACACTTGTGATGTGAAGTTGTGACAGTCAATATTGGAAATAAAACGTAAACCAAACCATATAAACCTTGTCAGAAACAGACTATTGATAAAAGTATTTTTCGAATATTTTAAATTTTCATCCATAAAAAGGCAGGCTAATTCCTTAGATCGATAGGTAACACAATGACTGAAAAAAAGGTTCTGTTTACTAAGCGACGTAGTAAAGACAATGATAATTCAGATTATTTAGGGTCACAGTGTTTTCAAATTAACCCCAATGTTGTTGAAAGAGAAATACCAACTAATGGCGAGGAGTATTTATTAAAAGTAATGAAGGAACGTGCGAAATGTGCCACAGTTACTAGGTGTAAATTGGAGGTATTATCGAAATTGAATAAAAGGCAAAAGGTTGATATTATCACTGAGGTAAATATACATTTTAAATTTAGATATGAAAGAATAGAATAATATTTTGTTGCATTAACTCATCGCATTTCTCTTACAGCTAGGAGCTGAGAATCCTGAAGGTTGCGGTTCAGAAGGTTCTAATCAATATTTAAATAAGCTTAAACCAACTATAGAATGGCAAAACATTCAAATAGCGGATTTCTCGGAGCTTCACATGTACGTTATTCGTATGGCTGCTCGAAAGAAAGAGTTACTGCCTTCGATTTTTCAAGAAACATACAATGGGTTTATACACAATGGTAGTATACTATGGGAAAAGGTATTCAATAGTACTGAACCTACACTGTCTCATGTGGTTGGACTGACACAATGTGTTATTGAGTCGGGCTTAGTAACAATTCTCTCATTACTTCAAAGAGTGAAATCAGGAGAGTCAATTGATCGTAGAACAGGTATAGTAATAATAATATTAGCCATTTTTTAACACATTTGGTGCCCTTACCAACATATATTTCAAAATATTGAATAAAATCTTTTACATAATATAAAATAGTAGCCAAATGATAGGGGAACAGTATCCAAGCAACCAGCTGTTCCGATTACCGTTACCGATCATTTATGTTCGGTAACTCATCAAGATGTAGGGAACAGCTGTTTTTTTTTCTGACATCTAGGACCTATGACTGAACCCACTTTGCTTGGCACAAAGGAGTCTCAGAATGTAAAGGTGGTCATCCGTCCACAGACTGACCTCGAAAAGCATTGCTGAAGTTTTTAGATCAAACTTTTTGGTTATTATTTAGCTATGAGATCATTTAATTTAAGACAAGGGGTATTTCAATTCAAATATTCAATGGTTTCAATATTCTCACATTTGTTCACACCCGTGAGAATATAATTTGCAATATCTATTGAAAGCTGAATGGTTTAGATAAGTAACAGAGAGTAGTAGGATATTTAAAATGTATACTTAGTTTTTTTTTCTCTCTACTTCAGGATTATGGCTGCATGCCCTGCTCACTGTTGCAAGGCATCCACCACAGTCAGATGATAGCTTTATATTGAGAAATCTGTGCAGAAGGTGTGCAGAAATAAGGTAATTACTCATCTTTAAAACTATTTTTAGCTTAATAAAATGTCTTATTTAGTTTCCCAAAGAAAGGATCTATCCTTGTGAATTTTGACTTTGACTTCAAAGTCAGAATGTTTAGTTCAATTAAGCCACTAATGGCACTTTTGGATATCAAACATTTACAGCCAAGAGAATATATTTAATATGCAAAAAAAGATTATTATGGAGATGAACGGACAAGAAACTCCACGGTTACTAATTAATTTGTGATATGTGAGGATGATTTACCTAGAGCATACTACTACTAAGAGAAAAATAAATAAGAAACATTACATTTACCTATAAGGTTAATACAAAAATCTACTATTTTATCTACAATCCATAAGACAATCAAGGGTGGCCAGTATGTCGAGCATTCCTATCTTGAATGTAATCTTCTCATTTTGATAGTCTTTTAAATTGAACTAATTACTTGACCATTGCAAAGGAAAAAAGATGGAATATTTTATTGATATATACCATAGCCTATAAAGTAATGATTAATTTGCTTTCAATTAATCCCTTATGATGGTCTAGATAACATGGCTACCTACATTAATATGAAAAATATATAGCTATTTTAGCCTAAATGAAGTTACATCCAAAAAAACTCAAATGAAACAGGAGAAAATTGTTAGTTCAAAAATGCTAATTGGAATAAAATATACCAAACAACACAAAATCAATTTTTACTATATTTTATTTTTATTTGTCTATTATTATGTTATGTTGTGTAATCTTGAAAATGAAAATAATATAATATATCTAATTTTAATTTCCGCGAATATTAGTGGGTTGCAGGTATGCACCTCCCTCCCGCCCGCTTTATTATGCACATGCAAGACTACAAGGCAAATGCAAGGATTCTAAGCACATGCAGGAAGGCAAAGCAAAACCCAACACCATTACCGACACGTGTTTCGCCTCTCCACGAGGCATCCTCAGGGGGGTGTATTCCCGTTCGTCCCCTCGACTTCGTCCCCCGAGGGGGACGAACGGGAATTCGTTATTTATTTTCCCGATGGTCCCTCTAAATTTTTTAGGGGACGAATGGGAACAATTTATTAATTCTTTTTTTTGGTTCTATTGCTCCCCACCAAATAATATAAGACTGGTGGTTTAAATTGGTAAAAAAAACAAATTTGAATTAAATATCAATCATTTATTAAGGAATAAAAATCACAGAATCAACTTTGCGATAACTCGCAATATTTTTAACCGACTTCTAAAAAAGGAGGAGGTTCTCAATTCGGATGTTTGTATTTTTTTTAATGTTTGTTCGCGCATAACGCTTGCCAACCGATTTGAATTTTTTTTTTTTGTTGGAAAGGGTATACTTCCCAAATGGACCAATGAAAATTTTATGGAAATCGAACAAGCGGTTTTTTTGTTAATTTCAATAAATGATAGCAAATCTGTCGGGGTAGCTGAAATCGCATGTTTGTTTATTGTTTACACCAATTTATACCACGTACGCTGTGATGGGTATGTTTAGCTGGGAGTGAACCACTAAAAAGTGAAAAATAAAAAACTTTTTACAAAACATAAAACCGACTTCTAAACAAAAAAGTATAAAATAACTTTAATTTCGGAAGTCGGTGTGTACAACAACAAAAAAGCAACCAAAAACACCGAGTTCCAAAATTAAAGCTATTTTATACTTTTTGGTTTTTTGTTTAGATGTCGGTTTTATTTTTTGTAAAAAGTTTTTTTATATATAATATTCTTTTTAATTAAGAATAAATTTCTCCTTATAACTAAAAAATTATGATAAAAAAATCAGTGTATAAAGCTTATAATAAAAAAAAGTCTGTATTATATTACAATTAAACACTACAAACAGACTTTTTACCATTCATGTTGTTTCCTTTTGAAATATGTATAACTCACTATTTTTTGTAGTCACAGTTGCTTATGTGTATGGTGGCAAGATTTTACGTTTTACATTATGTAAGTAATTAGAAAAGTTGACTCATTATTTTAACACATAAATAGGGTCAGTAAATTACTGCACAAATCTTTTTAGTGGGACGAATGGCACTAATCGAAGAACATATTCCCATTCGTCCCCTCTTGAATTAGGATTGGGACGATCGGGAACAAATTAAATATTATTTTTGTAAATTCCCGTTCGTCCCCTTCGGGGGACGAAGTCGAAGGGACGAACGGGAATACACCCTCAGGGGACGTGTTGACTCGCTGACCGTTGAGTCGCAACTCAACGGTCAGCGAGTGCTTAGAATCCTTGCATTTGACTTGTAGTCTTGCATGTGCATAATAAAGCGGGCGGGAGGGAGGTGCATACCTGCAACCGACTAATATTCGCGGAAATTAAAACTAGATATATTATTTTCATTTTCAAGTTTAAAATGGATTTCCGCAAAGTAACGCCAGACTCAATCAATTTTATGTTGTGTAATATTATTTTGATAATAAATAATTTCCTTTTTTTACTTGTACTTGCTTGGTTATTGTAAACCATTAGAAGCATTTTATTTTGAAATATTGTAAATGTTTAAAGTAAAAAGTACCATGGAGCCATTTACATATGATACGTTATAGTTTACTTTGTGATTTGATCTAAAATGGCTGATGGTGGCGTGTGTGTTGGATCATTTGGTTCCCTTCAAAATGATTGAGCTAAATGGTGCTGATACATGCGTCATGTTCGTGAACGGGCGCCGTCGGTTGAGACTGGTGACCTCTTAACTGCCACTTGTTTTAATCTTTATACTTTGAATTGTTTTTATGGTTTCCTTTTTTTTTCTTTGCATACAGATTTAAAAGAGTGTCCGTGGAGTTTCTTGCACGTTCTTCTCCATAGAGATCTACGCTTTGAAACATGCAGATAGCTTCACCTCTTTCGACTTGAATTCTCTTATACTTCAAGCGCTCTTTGTCTGCATTTCTGAATCACAATCGTGTTTTTCCATAGTCAGGCTTTAGCTTTTAACTTCAGAATGACTGTAAATAATTATGTAACCTACATACTGCTACAAAATTAGCTGATGATTAAACTTCTTAATTTTTTTATTTTCAGAGCTGATTTGAATCCAGATGACGAAAATGCAAACGAACTGGCAAAGCCTTTGAATATTTTTATATGTATTATAGCAAAGTATTTTGGACAGCATGACTTAGGTGACTATGAACTTTATGATTCTAAAGTAGGGCAAATTTATTACGATACAAAAGTGAAACAGATAGTTTACGAATAATTATGTAAAATCGACGAGAGAATACACCTAAGAAGGATATTTCCATGATTAAGGAAAATATTTCAATAGAGATCTGAATCTCATTCTCGTCTGGTCTGGATAGGAAAGATGTTAATTACTGCTTAGACGTAATTCTAGGATGCGTTGATATGATACAAATTCATGATCCATGCCAACCTAACGCGTTTGGCACGCGCCTTTTTGTCACGAAATAACGTTAAATTTAAAATACTAAATGTAAATATTCTGTCGCCCTAGCCGTCTGTGTTTGATCAAGTGACTTGTTTCGACTGGAGATTTATTCAAATAAGCGTGCGATGCAGTTTATGTGACGACCGCGCGGTTACTTGATTCCGAATAATTTGAATGTAAATTTCCTAGCAAAATATAATCCTCATTCACCATTGACATGTCAAGAAGGGCGGCGACAGCAAGAAACCTTTCGAGTGGTCTAACCGAGGCATTAAAATACACGATCGACGCGATAATTTGTTCGGTAAAACCAGAAAGCGCGCTGTGTCGGGGCGACAGCGCGTTGGTGTTTGCCGAACAAATCGCCTTGATAATGAATATTAGGTTCTAATAGAAAGTGACCATCGCGCGAATTATAACAAATTTTAGATTTTTATAGTCTGTGCCGTCGTCCTAATTATTACGACGACGGCACAGGCTAAAATAAAATCACTAATGTTCAGCAATAACATCGGTTGAAACGATCCTGTGTCATGTCAACCAACGTTTTTGATTAAACATTCACAACACTCAATCTATTTTTTAATTATTAGTTAAATTATTTCTTGAACACGGCCAATTAATCGTTTTTTTCTACTATGCCATGGGTTTTTTTGCGCCTTAAGTTTCGCCTTATAACATCAGCTATATGCCAGCGAAAGTGCCGTCAAAATAAGGTCCCGCCGTATCCGGAACTGACAGACACCAAAATATTGTATTTTGTTTTAACGGCAGAAATTCTTTTTGGCAGTAATCGCGTTCCATTCTAGGCGCAGGCAGAGCGTTCCAAATCTTCTCTGTTGTTAATTGTGTGGCGGCTAACTCTACGCTTTAATAAATGTTCTATGGGGTTAGATCTGGACACTGAGCAGGTCAGTCAAAAAGTTCTGTGTTATTTTCCCGAAACCATGTCATAGTGCGGGCAGGTTTGTGGCAAGGCGCGTTATCCTGCTGGAATTAAACACCATCCATACTCGTATCACCAAAAAGTTTCGAGAATGAAGGCAGCAACGCAGTTTCTAGTACATTTGTACTTAGTAGAGTCCATGCGGTCCTCACACACGAACACGGCGGCGGCAGCATAATGGTTTGGGGTGAATTCCCCAAACTATTATGCTGCCGCCGCCGTGTTTTCGGTTGGGATCACATGGCTTAAATTCTTCGCCCACCCGGCGACGCACAAAGGTCACATCAGGTGTACCAAAAATCTGCAATAAAGAGAAAGATATTGAGTTCCAGAAAACTCACTTCATCTATGCGTTTGGTTTTGAAACCATTTTATAAAATTTTATTAGGGCATTAAGTTTACGTACTCTTTCAAAGTTTGAATCGTCTGACCAAATATCAGCGTCCAATCATCAGCGGTGAAAATTCGGTGTTTTAAGGCCCATTTATACCGAGCTTTTTTGTTGTTGTCAGAGTCATGGCTTCTTCCTAGCTTTACAGCTTTTCAGACCAGCTGCCTGAAGTCTTCTACGAGTAGTTCGAGCAGAAATTGGTTTCTTAATTTGTTTTGACAACTCAGCAGAAAAGAAGAGTAAGGTTCGTTTCCTATTTCTTAACTACTCTCTCAATAAATGACGATCCTGACGGTCTGTGGTGATGCATATGCGCCCGGATCTCGGTCTAATTTGATGTGATCCGGTAGCAGAGTTTTTCTAAAGAAAGTGGTTTCGTTTTGGCATATTGCAACGATAACACTTAAAATTTCTGAAATAAATTGCCAAAGGCGCACTAGATCACTGGATGTGTTCAAAACGAGCGATGGTAGCGAACTGACTGAAAAATTGTAAAAGACACATTTTATGGCATCCAGGTGTTTAATTGCTTGGGCACGCCACCATTGCGGCGATAAGTCCCCTCTTTGAGGAGTGGTTGGAGAGACGCCACGGCGTCCTCACCTTCCGCCTGACGCAGGTACGCACCGGACACGGCTGTTTCGGGAGGTACCTGTTTTGGGGTCAGCGAGAGGACACATCCGGGTGCCAAACACTGTGTGGATCGTCCGGAGGACACAGTGGAGGTCTGCCCTGGGCGGAGCAACGCCGTGTCCTCGTCGAGGCGATCGGGGACTGTGACCTCTCTCGTCTGGCCCTGGTTCAATCCATGGTTCGGAGCGAAGAGGCATGGGACGCGGTCGACCCCTGCGAAGCAATAATGCTGGCGAAGGAGGAGGCGAATCGCGTGCATGAGAAGGAAACCTCACGCTCCAGCCGCCGCAACAGAAGAAGACGCTTCGGGCGTCAGGAATCGCAAGACGATTTCCGGCCACTGTAGGTGCGGGTCTGCGGACAGCGAGCTATAGGTGGCTCGCCGTCCGATAGCAACCAGGCCCGGGTCGACGGCGCGTCGTGTTCCACGCGCGCCTCAAATAGCTGTCAGCAACGAAGATCCCATAGGGTCAGTGCCTGCTAGGGTTGCGGAATTTGTTCGAAAGAGTTTGTTTAGATTATGATACGTCGCGTCCGTCAGGCGCGCGCTTACCGCGGCGTCATATAATACCGCTTCGTCATATAATACCGCTCACAAAAAACAATACCGCTGTGTTTCTTTAGCTTCCATTCACACTTGAAACGGCTTCAGGTTCTTAAATGATGTTGTTATGAAATACAATGAAAACAAAATTCTTATTTCAATTCGAAATATAAAATTTTCTATTGATATTAGAGAACCTGCCGAAAGTAATTATGTTATTTCCGATAAAACTTGTTGTTTTAGCTGAGGTTAAATTCCTACGTCTTTAAATGAAAAATATCTTGTTTTACTCAGCGTCATATGCTGAATTAGTTTGTGCAAGAATTTTGGTTCAAGAAGGCCGAGAAAAATAGATATTCAGTCTTGAACTTTTTTTAGGTCATGTCTATGGTAACTAGGTAGGCCAGAGGTCTTAAAAGATCCCCGAGACGATCAAATGCGCTTGACAAGTCGTCGGTCGTTTAACGCGTAACACTAGACGCTACCGTCAGGATACACAGTAACATGTTATATACAATAGGTATCTACAACTGGTCTGAGGCAGCCAGTTGACGGGCGCAAAATTTTAGGTATTGAGGCAATAAGATTTATGTAACATTCTAGGATTTTATAATGACTTGCTAAGTTTCAGTTTAGCAAGTAAGTATTTATAAAATTCTAGAATGTGTGGAATATTTCGAGTAAGTTGATAAGAACCTATACTTAATAAAAGTTTTATTTTTACATCTATATTATTTTATTCTTCGTCATCCTGTCTTACAATTATTTCATCCAGAAATTCTGTGGGTGTGGTAATATTTTGCCGATGTCAGGCCCATCCCTAATACCAGACTAGCGTCATTACAGGGGCGCACGCAACATCCTACTGTGCGACGACCACCTAAACAATTGCATTATTTACCGATTCCTGTCCGGCCAGGAATATAATATCATTCAGTTGATAGTTGGATTCGTGTCGGTCTGCTCTACGACCTTCCATCTTGGCGGTATGTAGCAAACAACTAGTTCACTGATAACTAATCCAAAACAATTAGGCAAGATCGGCGTCCTAAATAGAAAAAGTTCAATGTCACAGGAAAAGTCTCGGGAGTCTTTATATACGCACAGGGTCACATAGGGGAATATCATAGTCCATAAGCAGTCCGGGTCAAGTGAAAATTTAAAAAAAACGGGATAAAACAATCGAGAGTCAGTAATCAAGCTATTTTTCTTTTAGATTTGCGTTATTAGTTTTTTTACTAGACATTAATTGCAAGCCTAACAATGTATAAATGATTAAGTTTGTGAGGATGAATGTTTGTTACTTTTTCACACAAAAACTACTGAACGGATTATTATTATAGATAATACTTTACACAGTAATATAGCATAACGTGTTTTCTCTCGTTGATTCTACTTGTTTAGATGGTAGGTAATGAATGATTGTATTTTTGAATTGATAACAATGCATTTTACATTTATATAAAGGGATTAAACGAGTCGCATGCCTTAATGTTGTTTTTTTTTGTATTCCTTCAAATAGGCACCTTTATTATAGTATATCTTTCACTCACTGAAGTCATGTCCGTTTGCCCAGCGGGAACGTGACGCTTGATCAACCAATTGTGTATTGCTCAGAATGTGTTTTGCAAAGTTATACGATTTTATTGAAAATAAAGATAATACCTAATGATGTAGATAGTGTAGTAAAATATATGTATAAGTAAAATAATATAACAATTTGATATAAATATATCAAATTATATTGTCATCAGAACCAAAGATGTGTACCAAATACCAGATTAATGTGTCAACAGGAACAGGGTAAAATTTCAACTAAGTACTGAATTTGACCCTAATAAAAAACTAGCAGGTCAAGCTAAATAAATGTAAACGTTTAATCATAGAAGATAAGAAAGAGCTCACTGAACAAGAAGCCACCCGTGTTGATTCCAAAAGATTAGTTTCGTTGGTAAATACATATCGACGGTTAAAAGGAAGTAGGGCATAAGCGACATTTTGGTCAAAAATGAGTTATATATGCCATCCTACGTAAAATTTTCCGCTCTTTCGAATGCGCTTACTCTCATGGCTCTACGATGAGGTTTTTGGCGTTTATGCCCTAGCAAAAAAAATCGTTTTCATAGTATTAGTTTTCGTAACCGACGAAAATTCAAGTAATTTTTGCTACAAAGGTGCTTGTGCCCCTACAAAAATGATTTATTTTGTGTTTGTTGTCGGTAATGCTTTTTTACTTCATAAGGGTGTCGAGCTTTCGGTCGTTTATGCCTTTTAAGCTTTTCCCTCACAAAGTACAAACGTTGTTTATAGCCTACTTCCATTTCGTAATTTAACATAGCTATGGCGCTTGTACCCTATATACGAAATTCATTTTCATATTACTCTGTCAGTTATACCCTATTACCATTCAGTACTTTATGGAAGCTATGTAATGCAGGTTATGTTCTATTACCTAAATTTATTTTAATATCACACTGTTGGTTATACCTTACTTCCGCGTACAATATAAATACAGTTTTGTCGATAATATCTTATTACTTAAATTAAATTAGATATCATGGTGTCGATTATAACCACATTATAACCTACTTCCACGTTCTACAATCATACTTATACGTCACTTATACTACAATACCCGATAAGCTTTTTATTATTTACCATTATGTTTGTTACCTTTTTAAATGTTAATATTACGGATACATACCAAGTGTTCGTAACAAATTCTTAAGTTCCCTACCTGCTAGCTGCAGTATTAGCTACCTACCCATCACCATCATCATCATCATCAACAGCCTGTTGCAGTTCACTGCTGGACATAGGCCTCTCCAATTGCACGCCACTTAGATCTATTTTCGGCTTTTCGCATCCAGTTTCTGCCAGCCGTCCTGCGCAAATCGTCACTCCACCGTGCGTCTCGGCAAACGTAGTGTAGAACGTCCTACATTACGTTTGCCGAGACGCGGTCTCCACTCTAGAACTCGTTTACCCCAATGGTTGTCGGTTAATATGGCCAGCCCACTGCCACTTCAGCTTAATAATCCGGTAGGCTATATCGATGACCTTGCTTCTCTGACGGATCACCTCATTTCTGATGCGATCCCTCAGAGACACACCGAGCATAGCCCTTTCCATAGCCCACTGAGCGACTTTAAGCTTGTAGACCATACGAGCCGTCAGTCTCCACGTTTCTGCTCCGTATGCCATGGCGGGTAGGACGCACTGATTGAAGACTTTCGTCTTTAGGCATTGTGGAATCGACAATGTAAAGACTCGACGTAGCTTCGCATACGCTGCCCAGCCTTACTGAATTCTTCTATTCACCTCGCCCTCAAAGTTGTTTCTACCTAACTGCAAAGTCTGCCCGAGGTACACATATTTTTGAACAACTTCAAGAATTGCACCGTGAATCGCAATCGGTTCCGGTAGAACATTTTCGTTGAACATGACCTTGGTTTTATCCAAAGTCAAAGTCAAAATGTTTACTGCGAAACAATACACACAGTTACAGAAAAGTCAGCCAGATCATTCAGCATCTGTTGTAAGTCCTGCAGCGTTTCTGCCATGATGACGATATCATCTACAAATCGCAAGTAAGAGATGTATTCGCCATTGATGTTAATGCTACGTTCGTTCCAGTTCAGCGTCTTGAACATATCCTCCATTGCATTAGTGAACAATTTCGGGGAAATAACATCCCCTTGTCTCACTCCTCGATGCAACGGTATGGGACTTGTTTGCTGATTCTGTACTTGAACGGACATGGTGACGGCCTCGTAGAGACATCTTATCACTTGGATGTATCGCCAGTCTACTTGGCAGCGCTGCAGGGACTTCAGAACCAGATTTCAACCGAGTCTAAAGCCTTTTCATGATTCACAAATGCTAGACACAGCGGCTGATTACACTCTTCGGTCTTCTGTATAATCTGCCGCACTGTGTGGATGTGGTCTATGCGGCCGTATCCACTCCGAAACCCAACCTGTTCTGGTAGTTGGAATTCGTCGAGCTTTCGCGCAAGACGGTTCATAATCACTCTTGAAAACAGCTTATAGACGTGACTTTGAAGGGATATGGGTCGATAGTTCTTCAATAGGGTCTTGTCTCCCTTTTTGAAGAATTTCAGAGGCGTGGAGTAGAAGTGTGGTTAATATAACCACACTTCTACTCCACGCCTCTGAAATTCTCCCTTCAAACAGGACAGCGTTAAACAGCTTCTGGAGCTCCCTCAGTACGGGTTTACCTCCAGCTTTCAGCAGCTCTGTGGTAACGCCGTCTTCTCCAGGGGCTTTTCCATTTTTAAGCTGCCCAAGAGCGATCTCGATTTCGCCAATACTGACTTATTTATTTATTAAAACTTTACGCACTAGTAAAAATTTTAATGCCATAGGACTTCTGGCAGGTCTTCGGTTAAATAGCGTGTCAATGTGGCTCTAGAACCCTCATTTTTGGGATCAGGACGAGATGCATGCGATCCGTATAACCGGCTATAGAAGTCCTCCACTTCCGAAAAGACTAACTTTTCCACTTGCTGTGGTCAACTTCATCAGGTGGCTTTTTCCAAGAGACTGTACGAACACCTTTGACCCCCGATTCTGCTCGATTGCTCTTTCAACCGAAAGAGCATTGAAGCCCCGGAGGTCCTGTCGTACGTGCTTGTTGATCTCTCAGTTTAGAAATCGCTTTGCCGACGAAGTGACGGGTGGGCTTTCAAGTCATTCCTTCATTAGTCCTAAAGTCCCTTCTGAAAGCTTGAACTTCTTGCCCTTACGCTGCATATCACAGAATCTCGTACCCTTTTCCCTGAGGATCCGAGTCACATTTTAGAGGTTCTGGTTTACGTCTGTTGTGGTTTCCACGGCAGCGAATTGGTTTTACAGGTTTGCCTGGAACGTTTCAGATCATGCCATGGTTTGGAGCAGAGTTGGTCGGAGTCTAGACTTCATCAGACGGACACGTTCGGCCTTGAAGTTAATATTCAGAGAGCCTCGGACAAGTCGGTGATCGCTACAGGTATTGAACCTATGATCACGGAGACGTCTCTGAATATATGCCTCTTGTCATTGATGATGAACAAACATGAGATTGACATCTCATGTTTGGTCATAGTGTGGGGGCTTTGCCACGTCCACTTCCTTTGGGTCTGTTTCTTGAAGGAGTTCATCAAGAACAACCCCTCCCGTTCGAGGAAGTTGACGTGGATTTGCCCCCTATGATTTCTGCTTCCGAATCCATGGTATCCTATTACCTATTCGCAGCAATACTGTACTCCCACTTTGGCATTAAAGTCAACATGACAACGATGTACTATGTCTTTGTAGTGAAGTGGAGGGCTCTCGATATGTCATCGAACATATTTTTCACTTCGTCGTGCGAGTGTGTCGAGGTTGGTGCGTACACTACCTTGAGGCTATACCTCTCGGTGAGCTTCACAATAAGGTACGCTACCCTGTTCGACACACTTGACATTTCCACAAAGTTGTTAGATAGGGACTTGTTTACCAGAAACCCAACGCCGCCTTGGGATTGCTGGTCTCCCTGTCTGGTAGTAGTGTTCCAGGGTTATCCCTGGAATCGGGTCATCTGATGTACTGGATGTGCTTGGGGGAGGACACCATAAGGTGTCCTCCCCCCTTTTTCGGACTTCACTCAACCCTAGTGTTTGCCACCTAATTTTCCCAAGTTTCACCTCGAGCGTCAGATGCGAGTCAAGCCGTAGCGTGCGTCGCCAGGGTTAGTTTCAGTTTATGGTGATGGTGGCCTCTTGTAGCCCGGAGATTCTTGGCACACCTCGCCCCGCCGTTACCGTGGTCGCCACCATGACCAGGAATAGCGGGACCGCCGGGAACTGGAGGCCGTGGCTTTTTGTTGTTCTGCATTGGAGGTATTTGCCCATAATCGCCACGCTGGGAAACAAGCCCCTAAGACTAAGGATCCTTAGTCTTTTTGTATGAAAATCGACTCCCTAATACTTTTAAAATACTTCACCCTATTTTACGAGTTAGGGACAAAATCACAGTGTAGTGTAATACCCGTTTTAGCTCTTATTCTGATGAAGGATCGTGTTGGTTGCGCTACTTCATTATTTTTGGGGTGTCTTTTCATCCATATTTCCATAGACTCACGCAATGCCAAATGTTGATTATCCTTCTTTTCCTTTGCTTTCAAGCGACATTGTGCGTCACTAATGTCTTATAACCTGGTATTGTTTTGAAAGCCGACTGTTTCTTATGCTCTATTAGCTTCCATACAACCACTGTGAAAAGTACCTTATCCTTCTTTTCCTATAACACTTATTGAACTGTCTAGTCTCTTATACCCTTTTACCTTGCTGTGTGAGAAATCAGTATGTCGCTTAGGCTTCTTATCCTTTAATATTTTACTTTGTCATTTGTATCTTATGCCATATTTCCTCATTAGAAAATTAAAAGCTATTGTTATAAGCGACAAAAACCACTTTAAATAGCGTCAAATCATTAAAACTAAAAATACTGGTAAATGCTCCATTTTTTTCTGATTTTATAACTGTTTTAGTTTTCACGATATCTTAATAAATAACAAAATTACGTCAGTTTTTCTAAAATTTAAAACTTTGAACGGCTCTCCTGAACATTTCACTTTTTGTCGCTTATACCCTATTTCCTTTTAACCGTCGATATGTAGGTACTTGGAACCTACATAGATATATTACTCACATATCGGCCGCCTACAACGCTGACGTAAGTAGCTTACTACACTTTGGCTTCCTATCCAATAATAAACCGAGATCGATATCTTTTAGATATAAATATTACATTTTGGGATATAGGGAAGGCGCCAGATGGAGTTTTGGGTGCAACATGTGAGGACTACATTCCGCGAACGAATTATAATGGGCCAGGTATGGATTTTCGTTCTCATAATGTCAAAAGCCCAAAATTATCAGATACACACCCCACATCTAGATAATTTATACACTCTGTTAATGCATTTTTGTAAACAACTAAATGTTTTTTTTTTTCTGAAACTTTTCTGGCGTGATAATAAATTATGATTGTTAAATATTTACCACACCTTTTTTTTTTGTTAAACTTCCCCACTCTAGTAATTTCTCCTGTTGTATTTTTGCGCAGGACCCACAGTTACTGCCGGATAACTCTACAACCTTCTTCCAGGAGAGTCGTAGAGAGACCAGCACTCTGCGCAAACTACGTCCGTCCTCGCCGCCAAGGCCCGTCGCGACTTCTGCGTCAATGTCCCTTGGTCGAGTTAGCCCGTGTCGCTGAGCCTATAGTTTTAAGCCCCTAAAAAATAATCCTTGCTCGATCCAGCCCGTTCCTAACTGCTCCCCCCTCCCCCCCTCAGGCGACGACCCCAAGCTGAGGTCCGTACGCTACAGGTGCCCTTAACGCGTAGTTGTTTAGTTTTTAAGTTTGTATAAGTCCTGGTGCCTTTAATAAGGCCGCCACAGTCGACAACCCCAGGTTGAACTGCGAGAAGTCACTCATAAAAAACAAATAAATCAGTTCCCACTTAAATTTCCTAGTTAAAGTTCCTACATTGCAGTTTCATCTTACAGTTGCGACTTATAGTTCCGACTTGAGATTTGCTACGAGACAGAGGACTTGGCTCAGGACAGGACAGTACTCGTTGCCATCGATGGTGGAAATAGTATTTTCATTTGAATACTTCCAAAGTGGTGGCACTTTCTTCACAGTGGCAGTATCTTGTCGCCTTTCTACCCTCCAATCCAGCACCAGATCCATCGTGCAAAATTTTCATGCAAGTTTTGAAAAGATCTAAGTCTCTAACGAAGTCGTTACGAGTCAATTCGTAAAAACGCATTTGCATCGAATTATTTATTCACTAACTTCGAAGGTATTGGCTCTGAAAATCTCGATATTTACATCCTGGAATTTTCGTAAGTTGTCTAAATTTCTGAAATGTAGGTAATTAGTACCTGCATATTCAGAATAAGGCATATTCATAATTCATTTTCCTACTAAAGAAATATTGCGATTTATTGTGATAGATTGAGAGCCGGCCGTTGACATCCGTAAAAACCCATTTCCTAAAATAAGTTGCTCTGCCGAGGCGCAGCAGAATATTTTTGGTCGTCCCTTGGCCAAAAACAGAAAGGCTGCAGATTTTAATTTTTATCGGAAATATAATACCTTTCCTATAGGTACGTACTCTTATACAGATGCGGTGCCTGGACCAACATTTTACATGTAAAAAAAGACAAAATACGAATATATTATTCACTAGCTTCTGCCAGCGACTTCGTTCGCGTGGAATAGTTACTTTACCCCCGATTTTGAAACTCTCAGCCCGATCGGTTTAAAATTGACAAAGTTTCATACAAACGTTCATCTTAAACGTTCAGTATTTTATCCCCTTGGGGGTAGAATTAATCAAAATCCTTTCTTAGCGGATGCCTACGTCATAACATCTACCTGCATGCCAAATTTCAGCTCGATCCGTTCAGTGGTTTGGGCTGTGCATTGATAGATCACTATGTGATCCCGTTTTCCCAACATTTTCCTTCGCTGCTCTGCTCCTATTGATTGTAGCGTGATGAAAAGTATACTATAACCTGCCCAGGAGTATGAAGAATAATTGCACCAAGTTTCGTTAAAATCGGTCGAGTAGTTTTTGTTTCTATAAAGAACATACAGACAGACAGACAGACAGACAGACAGACAAAAATTTTACTGATTGCATTTTTGGCACCAGTATCGATCACTAATCACCCCCTGATAGTTATTTTGAAAATATATTCCTTGTACAGAATTGACCTCTCTACAGATTTATTATAAGTACTAGCTTCTGCCAGCGACTTCGTCCGCGTGGAATAGTTACTTTACCCCCGATTTTGAAACTCTCAGCCCGATCGGTTTAAAATTGACAAAAGATAGACATGCTGTTTCGGGATGTTTTTTAGATAATTTTATGTAGATGACTTCTTCCGTTTTCCCAAAATTTTCCTTCACTGCTCTGCTCCTATTGATTGTAGCGTGATGAAAAGTATACTATAACCTGCCCAGGAGTATGAAGAATAATTGCACCAAGTTTCGTTAAAATCGGTCGAGTAGTTTTTGTTTCTATAAAGAACATACAGACAGACAGACAGACAGACAGACAGAAAGACAGACAGACAGAAAGACAGACAGACAGACAAAAATTTTACTGATTGCATTTTTGGCACCAGTATCGATCACTAATCACCCCCTGATAGTTATTTTGAAAATATATTCCTTGTACAGAATTGACCTCTCTACAGATTTATTATAAGTATAGATATTTAACCAGGGCGGGACACCTACCCAAATTTCGAAGTGGCTTCGCTCGCTCTAGCAATTAACTATCGAGGTTTGTACATAAGTTGACAACATTACATTTAGGTATGTCTGTCTGTATAAAGAGGATATCCTATCCGAGAATATTTCGAGCTCGCATTTGCATCGAATTAACCAGGATACCTACTAAAGAATATTACCAAGCTACATGTCTATAACTAGATATATTCCGAGTTGGGGTGCTAAAATTTTCAAACTTACTTGGCTAAGAGAAAAGCTGAAGAGTTTGTTTGCTTGAACGCGCTAATCTCAGGAACTGCTGGTTCGAATAGAATGAAGAAACTGAAATTGAAAATCTTTTAGTGTTGGATAGCCCATTTATCGAGGGAGGTTATAGGCTATTTATCATCACGCTACGACCAGACCAGCAGGAGCGGAGCATAAAAATGCAAAATGTTGCAAAAGCGGGGTTATTTTTTTTCTCTCATTTATGTGACACAGACGATGTTTCGCGGGTCCGCTAGTAGTTACTACATAATTATATAAAAGCGAAAGGTCGCTCACTTACTCACTCCTCACGAAATATAGAAAATCACTTGACGTATAAAGGTGAAAATTGGCAGGGAGGTAGTTTACAATTAAAAGACGTCCGTTATAAAGGATTTCAGGACAGGAACTTGGCACGATTATGAAATATCGTCATTATTGAAGTTGTAAATCTGGCAGTTTGTTCTAGGTACCCTTACAAACGCGTGAAGGAAGTTTGAAGTTCGTAAGGGTCAGAACGAAATTCACGCGGACGAAGTGCTAGTAGGTATAAGATATAAAGAAAATCTAGCGTATCCGAGACTAATATTATTTTTTTACCGGGTTCGCTTCCCTCGCTCTAGCATCTTTAGCTCTCCAGTTTACGCTTAGGTAAGTCGACAGAAAAAACGTGGATGTTTTGTAATAAGAAGAAAATCTAGCATATTTGAGACAAGGAATTAAAATTCGCTAAAGCATCCTTAGGCGCTATTAATTTATTACGTAAGACGACCCCCTCCCTCCGAAGTCCCTCCCTACTATAAGAAAATATAAGAATAAGCCCCCTGTTTAGTATCTATTTACTACAAAAGAATCTAAAGAAAAAAAATAATACACGTTTGTTTTATTTTTCCGGTGATATCTATATATTAGCTATCTATTAGTTCACCTACTACATATCTTGAGTAGAGTAGATTTCTCTGTTTCTCATATTTTTTTCTGACCATGTGGTAGAAATTTAAAAAAAACAACAGTTGGACACGAAAACCACTCAATTTCGTTTTTCCCAAGTTTTATGGAACAAAATCGTTGCGAACGCACTCAATTACCAGTCACCCTGTTTACGAGTATACTTAATTATAGCATAGGTATCAGTTTATCCCGATGGTCATATCGTAGTGCGCATGACCGAAAGTTCATTCAGACAAATGCTTCAGTAACCCTCTGTCGATTGACGGGGCATCGCGACAACGATGTCGTCTTGTGCGCAGAATCTAAATGCTTCAATTTTTTACGTTTAGATAAATAAACGTGTTGTTCGAACATCGGTTGTATATATTAATACAAAAAACGAACAAGAGGTGAGTGAGTTTATTACTAAACTGCTGTATTTTAGGCTTCATGTAAATAAAATTACTAATTAAGTTTACTTGTAAATATAAGCAAAACCAAAGTCATGTTTGATCGCAATACTTAGGTACTATTGAATTGTGAATAATTTACGCTTGAATCCAACTTAGTACAGCTTACCTAAATTGGTTCGTGCGTCTAATAGGCTGAATTAGCAGCGTTATGTTTTCGTAGAAAAAATACAATGCCAATATACGATGTGTGATGGTGGAAACAAGAAGGGCCAAGTGTGGCGACCCAGTCGGACCATGGTGAGCGCGGCGCTGTGGGCGCTGTCGCTGCTGGTGGCGGCTGCTGACTGCTGTTACCTGTTCCCTAGTGGTAAGAACACTTCTCATTACGAACGTAGCCTGTTCTCTCCGACCTTAAACAAAATACATACAACTCATTAGAGTGGAACAACCGCGTTATTTCTAGTAGATAACTGGTACCTAATATGATTAGGAAGCTGATGGATGGCGGTATCATATTAGCGACAAAGATCAATACTTAGATCAGGAATGGTTATTATTTTATGCAAGTGAGCAAACTGTACCTACTACCAAATCTGTTTTGCAGCTGAAATAGGTGGAAATAACTCTAGGTACTTATTTGTGTTTTGTGTTGTACACTGCAACAAATGCCCTCAAAAAATACCCACGATGTATGTTCTTTTTGGGGCTAACCACCGCACCAGTGTTGCCAACTCCAAAACTACCGAGTCCCTAGACTCTTAATCAAAAGTCGCTAGATAGTCGCTAAAACTAGCTCCACCAGAAGCGGATTCACGATTTTGTCTGGGAGAATACCTATAATTTTGTCGGGGACCGAAAAGAAGGTGTGAAATATTAGGACAAGTGAAAAAAAAAATTGTTCACTTTATAATTCCTTAAAATTAAAGCAAGCGAGCAGTCGACTGTTCAATGTTCAAACATATTCAACTTCGGGGATTTCTCCTGTGTTCCCCTATCTATACAGAGCATACCAACCAACGAAAGAATCGAGCTCAGTGTTGCCAACTTAGCTACATGCTACATTAATAGTAGAAATTATTGGAGAACTGGCCGTATTCAATAGCAAAACTTAGATTTGAAAGAAAATTGGATGTGCTGCTTTTAATATTTTTTGAAATATCTATTGCTAGGGCTGTTTTAATTTGTACTCAAAAATCGCCAGATATGTCGCTAAATAATTTTTGTCGTCAAAACTTTATTTTAGTCGCTAAGACTTGAGCAAAAGTCGTCAGTTCTAGCGACTAAGTCGCTAAATTGGCAACACTGCACCGCACTTGTTATGTGAAAAATAAAATCACTGAGTAGGTATAAGAGCCAGCCGTGTAGAAACGACTTTTTCAACATTCTACACAGCTGGCACACACTGGCAAAATTCGGAAACAACTAATCGGTCGTTTCATTAGGTAGATATCGGATTCCATATTACTCGTACCGTTACATTCGGAGGTCGGTGTCAAACTACATAAGTAGGTACCTATCTATAGGTATGTCTTTTTATGTTCTTAATCATCAGACGTACCGGACCCGTGCCGCGGTGTGACGTGCGGGCCGGGTGCTCAGTGCCGGCCCGCTGCCGATGGACGCACGCATACCTGCGAGTGCCCCACAGCCTGCCCCAGTTACGGCGATCACGAGGGCTCGCGACCGCTCTGCGCAAGCGACGCCCGCGACTACCCCGGCGAATGTGAGATGCGAAGAGCTGCCTGCGAATCCAACACCAATATAACTTTCAAGTATTACGGTAAATGTGGTGAGTATTTTATAATAGGCGGCTTGACATTAAAAAATCATGGTAAATATCATCAAGAACGCCGGCAGCGGTAGGCATGTTTCTAGTAGATACTACCCACAATTTGCGCATTTCGACGATCATATTGCCTTTAACCGGGTTCAAACAGAATATCGGCTGAAACTCAATAAGATCGACTCATTATCTTGTTTCCAGATCCTTGTTCCGGCATTACCTGCCCCGACCCTGAGGTGTGTCAGCTGGACGAGCGCCGCTCCCCGTCCTGCCGCTGCGCCGAGCCGTGTCCCCTGGAGTTCTCGCCGGTGTGCGCCTCCGACGGCAAGACCTACTCCAACGAGTGCCAGATGCATCGGGAGTCCTGCCGAGCCAGAAAACAATTGAAAATCATTTTTAAAGGACAGTGTAGTTCTGGTGAGTTGGGGTTAAGAGACTGAGGTAGACATAATAGTTTTTTTACATAACTTCGGCAAAGCCAAAAGGAAGGGTTATGATTTTAGTTGTATCCCCATTGCCGGACCCGCATAACATTAGTATACGATGAAAACAAAATCGTGGAATATTGAACGCACTCAAACTTGCGCAGGACATTCCAATTTCCAGAGGTCAGGTGACCCGTCCCTATTCACCTTTCATTGGGATTGGTTTTTTTTTTCATATTTCCCCACCAAAACCTACCTATGTAAAACCCTACTTTTTATGTTTGTCTTTGGAAGCTACTTAAATTTTTGAACTCGATTCGCTCACTCTAATAACTCCTGTTTCTAAAAGCTTTTTTTTTCGTTAGTTCACAAAGTGATTGTTGTTTCCGTATCAATTGAAAAAAAAAATCTTATTACATAGTTGTCTTCTTTCAGGAGTAAACCCTTGCGCGGAGGTGGAGTGCCGCCACGGCGCGGAGTGCCGCGTGGAGGGCGGCGGCGCAGTGTGCGCGTGCGCGGCGCCGTGCGAGCCCGTGCTGCGGCCCGTGTGCGGCTCCGACGCGCGCTCGCACGATAGCGAGTGCGAGCTGCGCCGCGCCGCCTGCCTGCTGGGGCGGGAGCTGCGCGTGCTGCACGCAGGGGCTTGTGGTCAGTATAGCTACATTTTGCATTACGGTTCCTATTATTATTTGATGTAGGTAATATGTTCAAATAATTATGCACAATAACAGAAGTCGGCCGCTTCTACGACCCTCTTAATTTATTTTATTTATTTATTTATTAAAACTTTATGCACTAGTAAAAAAAAACTGTACAAAGGCGGACTTAATGCCTTAGGCCTTTTCTACCAGTCAACCTTAGGGTAGAGCAGAGACAACATGGCAGGTGCAACTTAAATGGAAAACAAACGGAGAGGAAAAATATACAATCATAAATACATAGATACATACATATAAATAAAATTAACAAAGGCGTTGAGAGAAACAAATCCAACGATTTAACGCTGTGATGATTCTTCCAACTTCTTGCGAATGTGCTCACGCGCCTTCACTTTAAAAGACAACCGACTAGTTGCCATCCTGGTGCTCAGAGGGAGCGCATTCCAAAGAAAGATCGCCTGGACAAAGAAAGAAGAGTGGATGAACCCAGAACGGTGTGAGGGACATCGTAAAAGACGATTATTAGTAGAGCGAAGATTTTTACTGTGGGCTGCGCAAAGAAATTTAATTTGTGAAGTTAGATAACACGGAGAAGAAGGATTATTAAGAAGAGAAAACAGAACAGTCAAGGCTCTCAGCGCCCTGCGCTGACGTATGGGTAACCAGTTTAATAGTGATCGATGCGCGGATACGTGATCATACTTGCGGAGGTTGAAGACAAATCGAATGCAGTTATTTAGAAGGCGGTCAAGTTTATTGAGGAGATCTGCATTCAGGTCGTAGTAGCACACATCACCGTAGTCAATTATGGGGAAAATTAGAGCCTGTACAAGCATTGCCTTTATATGAGCTGGGAGAAGATTTTTAAGTCAATACAGCGACCGCAACGTTCCGGTAACTCTTCGACTGACACTCGTGACCTGCTTTCGCCAGTCAAGACAGGTGTCGACATGCAGACCGAGATCTTTAACCTCGGAGCCAAACGGTATGACGGTATTGTCAAAGATTACGGGTGGTACAGTTAAGCCATTCAGCTTTCTCAAGCTATGAGGACTCCCAACTATGATTGCCTGACACTTTAGAGGGTTAACTGCCACCCCGAATCGATCCGACCAGTTCTTAATCGATCTCAAATCCCGGTTGAGCTCCTGGATTGCATACGATAAATTGTCAACACCTGCCTGACAATAAAGCTGCAGATCGTCAGCATAGAGATGATACGCACACTGAAGCTCAGTAGTTATAAGATTAATAAAAATGGAGAACAAAAGAGGAGATAAAATACCGCCTTGAGGGACGCCAGCTGCCAGGTCACACCAGCCGGACGAAAAGTCCCCAACATGAACCGACTGCTGACGCCCTCGAAGATAAGAGGAAAACCATTCCAGTACCTCGGGAGAGACCATAAGATATGAGAGGATAGACAAGAGGACTTCGTGACTGACAGTATTAAATGCGTTGGAGAAGTCGATTAACACTAAAATCGTAACTTTAGTATCTTCCATTCCCCGCCTTATATCGTCAGTCACTTTAAGGAGAGCTGTCACGGTACTGTGCCCGGGCCTGAAACCAGATTGAAATGGGCTAATGAGCAAGTTGCGGTAAATATATTCCGAAAACTGCTTATGAACACAGGCCTCGAGAACTTTGGACAGAAACGGAAGGATGGAAATTGGACGAAAGTGATTGGAAAGAGTAGGATTGGGAATCTTAGGAAGGGGCCGGATATGGGCTTTACGCCACTGGGAAGGAAATGTACCTGAGTAGAGTGAAAAGTTAACGATATGGGATATGGCAGGAAGAAGTTGATCCAAAGCCGAAACGATCATATGACGACTGATGTTATCGTAACCCACGGCTTTGGATTTAATGGACAGGATGATCTTTTTAATCTCTCCCGGATCGACTGGGGTGAAAATGAAAGGGGCAATATTAGGACGCGTCAGACCAGCAAGATAGTTAATAGTTTGACGTTCGGTTGGACTATCTAGCATAGGGACAGTAGAGAAATGGCGGTTTAGATCGTCCAAGCCAATTGTTTTAGGAAGGTCTGAATAACGCGATTTGTCGATACCTAGAGTTCCAAGGAATTTCCAGATATCAGCAGAAGAAGAAGAAGTAATATTACTAAAAATGTGGCGGCGTTTAGCGTTACGTATCATCTGGTTACACCGATTCCTGGCAGTCTTGAAGAAGGTCCAGTTGTCCTCAGAACGATCCTTTTTAAATTTTCGAAACGCGCGGTCCCTCCGTCGCATTGCCATTCGAATTCCCCTGTTCATCCAAGGTGCAGGTGGACGCTTCAACTTAACCTTCCTGACAGGAGCATGTTTGTCGTACAGACTGGTTACAAAAGTGTTGAAGACGCAAACTTTGTCATCAACAGTTGCCGCCTCCTGCAAGGATGTCCAGTCAATGCTAGCTGTATCTTTTTGGAGCTGCTCATTATCCATCCGAGCAAAGGCACGCCTGTACTGGAACGTGGGTTTGGGCTTAGGAGTTTTCAGGATATAGGAAAGGTAAATAAGGTCGTGATGGGAAAAGCCAGGGGCATCAAGTTGGCCATGTGAGGAAACGAGGGACGGATTAGAAGTAAGGATCAAGTCAAGCCAAGTATCATCACCTACTTTGTTGTGATGCGTGGGTTGGAGAGGTAGTACGTGAAGACTGGCTGACTCAACAAGATGTAGGAGTTTGCGGGACCGAGGGGAGTTGTGGGCAAGGAGGTTGGTATTAAAATCCCCCATAATGACATGATGTGCATACTCCGAACCCAAAGATTCAAGTACCGATTCGAATTCGGTGAAATAATCGAGGGTAGGAGGACAATAGGCGACACCTAGAACAGCTTTTGCTCCTTTGACACAAACCTCTAGAAAAAGAAACTCAGCGGAATCATTAGAAGAAGAAGTAGCAAGAATTTTAAAAGGGAAATCGCCGCGAAGGTATATAGCTACACCACCCCCTCTCTTACCGATCCGATCGTTCCGAAGAAGAATAAAACCAGGCAGAGAGTAGGTGGTGGATAAAAGTTCTGGTTTGAGCCAGGTCTCGGAGACCAGGACGGCATGTAAGTACATTGTTGTTGTGAAAAGTTTCGTAAAGTTCGTTATGGTGGCTGGGAATGCTTTGAGCGTTAATGTGACAAACGTTAAACAGCCCGTCGGCATTTGGGTCGAACTTTTGACGTAATGAATCGCCAAGGATGTCCGTTAAAGAGCTGAAACTATAATCACAAGAAGAGGCAGTTGAATCGATGGCAGAATGAAAAGATCTTAATATCAGTTCAAATTAAAATAGTTGATTTTAAAAGCAATAAAAAGCAACAAAAAGCAACAAAAACAATAATATATATTGTCATTGTAAATCTGCCAGCTTTCAAAATTACCTATTACCTAACACTTTTTTTTTTTTTTGGATGGGAAATCATGAAATGACCCCTCCCGCCCTGGGTGGAGCGGTAGGGAGTGTCAGACTTTTACTGACTAAAACCCACCCGTGATCCTTCTTGTGCCCTATGTGTTCCAGGGCCGCGGTAACTCTTTCGAACAAATTCCGCAACATTACCTAACCCTACGTCTAATTCCATGGTATTTATTTTACCACTTTATCGTGGAACATATCGATGTTCTAAGTAATAAGACAGAACGCTTAGCTAATTTTACTGACCGACGTAAAATCGAAATGGTGAAAAATTAACGAACTACATCGGGATTTCATCTTACCGTATATCTTGCATTAAACGTTAGGTATATATGTTGTTCTGCAGGTTCCAACGGCGTGTGCGCCGACCGCGTGTGTCCCCACGGCGGCGAGTGCGTGGCGAGCGGCGGGCGAGGCGTGTGCCGCTGTCCGCGCTGCTCCAACGAGTTCGCGCCCGTGTGCGGCTCCGACGGCATCTCGTACGGCAACCGCTGCAAGCTGCAGCTGGAGGCGTGCCGGCACCGGCGCGACGTGCAAGTGCTCTACGACGGACCCTGCAGTGAGTCACATTAGTCAATAAGAGTCTCACAAACCCCTCCCCCTTGCCCAAGGTGGAGGACATCCCTAAGAATTTCCCCCCGTAAAAAAAAGGCTTGGTAGGCTCTTTTCGTGCCTCAGCGTGGCGCCACTAGGGCTCTCATCTGGAGGAGAGCAGCTCGATGCGGATTTCACTAGACAGCGGTCAGACGTTCCCAGTGGGGCTGAGACCGATACTGAATGGATCAGGTGTCAGCAGAATATCCAAGCAATTGGGTATATGACTGTCAACATCCCGTACCTGCGTTGCCACATTCACCGGCTGGGTAAGATCTAACGTTAAAGCAAACTTACGTGCCTTTATCCCGGCATGGTCATGGGAACGGCAACAATCACTCTTTATGGTGGGAATTGAAGTCCCCCAGAAAAATGATTGAGAGTTGTTGGGCTAGGTCAGTGGATTCCCGCTTGCCGCTATACAAACGGTAGACGCCGATGTAGAGAGATCTTTCCACGCTAGTTTCCAGTCAAGTCAGGTTTTTCAAGCCATATGACTGGAAAAACTTCTCAAAGCTACGAAGACGATGACAGCAAATGTCATCGCGGACATACACACAGACAGAACCCAGCTTGCTTCTTAAACTTGTGTTCAAGAGAGAAACCTGGGAAATTGACGTACGCCACGTCCGACGGGGTTCTCTCTTTGTATTCTTGTATCTTTGTCTCCGTTAGGTTAAAAAGGTGCGGCTTCTCGGTCTCTAGGTGATAATGGACCAGATCGAGATTGGAGTGCAACCCCCTGATGTCGCCATGCAGTCGTTGTTTTTTCTTTATTCTTCTTTGCAACATACTACTATTAACTTGCTACATGACCAAAGTCATGTAGCAAGTTAATAGTAGTATGTTCATATTTATAGAGCCCTTTCCCCCAGTAGAACCTGAAACCGACGGACTACATTTTGGTATTACCTATCTTGTAATATTTTTTTTTAGATTGGCTGGTACTCAGTTACATCCGATTAGACTGCTAACGACCTCAATATATTTGGGGAATTTTAATATTACAGACGGGTGTGAAAACAAGAAGTGCGAGTTCTACGCCGTTTGCGAGAGTGACGGAGTTTCCGAAGCCAGCTGCGTTTGCCCCAAGCACTGCGAAGAAGGCACTGTAAGTATCGTTATGAGACAGTCGTAACAGCTGATATGAAAAAAAATTCCAATGCGACTCTATTCTTGCAGGAAACGGAAGAAGTCTGTGGCACGGATAATAAAACTTACAGCAGCGTTTGTGCATTGCGTGACACGGCTTGTAAAGAGAAGAGACGGATTCATATCAAACATATGGGGTCGTGCGGTAAGTTATTGTATACCTTTATCAGCCTGTCAAATTTAACTGTTAACCAATTAATAATTTATATCGGAGATTTGGATCGGAGAATCGCGAGACTAAGCGGACGTGTTTTCTGTATTTAATTATCATGAAATAAACAGTTACTGCAAATAAATATAAATATTGATCCGTCAGCTTAAAATTAAAGTGTGTCGCGTGTGTTTTGTGAGTTTGCACCAGTTTTAATAAGCAAAATGTACTAAATAGTGTTATAATTAATAAATAAACTTTTTCTGGTAGAATGTCCAACCCAGAATCGAGCCCTTTTGGTCGTAGCCAATTACTACGGCGAAGTCCTCCACCGACGCCTACAGAACCGGTAACCCCGAAAGCCCCAAAACCACCAGCACCCGCTGAGAATGAATTGCCGATGGAAGTCATCAGTACACCGGAGATCCAGAAATGGATTGGATCTATAGATACCATTTTAAACGAAATTTGCACTATTGTCGGTGATGGGAAAATGAACGCTGACCAGAAACTGCGTGTCTCCACTCTTTGCCGGAAAGTCTCAAGTGGAACAGCTCAGATGGCCGTCTTATATCAGTCGTTGAAGTCAAAAACTATCCAGGCCCATACTACAATCCAACACCTTCAGGTTCATCAGAACGTTGAGAACTCTCTTCAACAACTTAAAGAGGTCGTAGAGACGAAATTAAATCCATCGGTCAATACTTCTTATGCTAGCATGGTGAAGAAAGGTAGCGATAACTTCGTCCGTCCTGCAAATTTAAGATCAGTCGCTATCTATCCCAGTGATAAGACCCAAACCAGTGAAGACACCAAGTCACTTGTCCAAAAGCTCATCTCCCCGGAACAACTTAAGCTCCATGTCCGTGGCCTTAAAAAAGTAAAGAATGGAGGCGTGCTCATTAGCACCGACAATATAGGCGATATTGACAAACTCAGGAATGCAGAAAAACTGGTATCATCGGGCCTTAAATTAGAAGAACCTTCTAAACGCCGACCTAGGGTCACTGTTATTGGTGTCCCCGTAGCCCTTACCGAAAAAGAGGTGTTTGACTGCATTTACGAGCAGAACCTGTCAGACAAGTTGCCGAATACAACTCGTGAATCCTTCCTTGAGTGCATCAAATTAAGCCATAAATCGGGTAAGAAAAACCTTCCTACTTGTAACTACATCTTGGAACTACCCGCTAGCATAAGAAAAGTTATGATTAGTCAGAGCCGAATTTTCATTAATTGGACATCATGCCCTGTGAGAGATTTCACGATAGTCACCAGGTGCTTCAATTGCCAGCAGTTCGGACACGCAGCTAAGTTTTGCCGGGAAACTGTTCCTACTTGTAACCACTGTGGAGAGAGTGGACACTCCTTCAAGGAATGCAGCAAAAAATCTTCTCCCCCTCAATGCGCGACGTGCAAAAGATTCAAGAGGAAATGTGACCATCCAACTGGAGATGTAGGTTGCCCAGCCCGCAAGCATGCCGAAATGAATTATATCAACTCTATAGACTATGAAGGCGCCTAAGAGCGCCACCTAATAATTTATTAAGTAAGCAGATAAACATGACTAATCAGCTAATTTGTGATCTAGATAGTTTTTCTGTATCAGAATCTAAAATCTGTAATGTTGAGGATTGTAAGCAACTTCTTCCTTCATGTGGCAAAACTTTAACCCTGCTCACACAGAACATTCGCAGCATTAATCGAAACATGAACGGTTTTGAAGTGCTTTTACAGAATCTTGATATAAGCTGTGATATTATTGTTCTAACAGAATGTTGGTTGTCAAAACAGACGGTCAAATTACCATATCTTGATGGTTATTATTCCTACAGAACTGACAGAAATATAAACCAAAACGATGGAGTAGTAGTTTATGTTAAAAATAATTTAAGAAGTATAAAAGAAGAACCCGTATCCCTGGATAGTAATTGTTTAATAATTAAAATTATTCCCGATACGGTAGTCATGGCTATTTACAGGCCTCCTTCTCAAAATATGGACAGATTTTTAGACTCACTCGATACAAACTTAAAAAGCATAACATCTTTTAAAAACATAATTCTAATGGGCGATATTAACATTAACATTGCTTCCGGGAAAACAGATACCCATGTTCATAATTATCTGAATATTTGCTCATTTCATGGACTTCTACCAGCTCACTATTACCCCACGCACCAAAGTGGCTCATGCTTAGACCACATCATTCTAAAAACAAAAAATCCATCCAAAACATTTGTTACTAATTCTACGCTTACCGATCATCAAGCTGTTTTACTCACATTACATAATATAAGTTCACCTAGAAAAAACTGCATGCGTAGCTACACTAAAGTCAATATGACAAATCTAGAAAATGACATACGCGGCGTTAATTTCGAACCAGTTTATAAATCAGACGATGCAAATAGTTCTTTACAGTACTTAATAAATTCGCTGCAATCTGCAATAAGGAAAAATACATACACTAAGACAGTGCCTAGAAAATATAGTTGTATAAAACCCTGGATCACACCCGGACTCGTTCGTTGTATAAGGCACAGAGACAAACTTCACCAAAAATTGAGACTCGCTCCTGATAACGAAGTACTTTCTGTAACTTATAAAAGGTATCGGAACTTCTGTAACAAGCTTTTGAAAAAGTTAAAAATTCAGTATGATAAAAATGAATTACAGAAGGCGGGGAAAAATAGTAAACTTGTTTGGAAATTTGTTAAAACTCATACACTTAGTTCAAAAAATCCTGAACCCGCGCTTGATATATTAGAAACAGACACTAACCCATACGAAGCAATCAATAAAGTGAACAACTTTTTTGTTAATGTCGGAAAAAACCTAGCTGAAAAATCGTTAAACTCAAATATTTTCCCACAAAACCTAACCACGAAAGCCTCTACACTAAATTCTTTTGTTCTGTTAGATACGGACGTTAACGAAATAGTCAGAATAATAAATGGATTAAAGGATGTTTGTGCCACGGGGTGGGATGACATACCTAATAACATAATTAAAAGATTTAAATACCTACTTGCTCCTCCTCTAACCCACATTTTTCAACTATGCTTATCTAAAGGCATATTCCCAAAACTGCTAAAAAAGGCTGTGGTTACACCTGTATTCAAATCTGGGGACAAAAACTGTGTGAATAACTACAGACCTATTTCAGTGTTAACAGGTCTCTCAAAAATTTTTGAAAAAATCATTAACAGTAGATTGATAAAATATCTAGAAGATAACAGATTATTATCAGATAGTCAATTTGGTTTTAGGGCCCAAAGATCAACTAGCCAAGCAGTCCACGAATTGACTAACTATATTGCTACAAACCTAGATAATGGTATGCATACAATTGGGATCTTTCTGGACCTTGCCAAGTGCTTCGACACTATATCTTGTAAATTTCTTTTGCACAAGCTTGAAACAATTGGAATAAGAGGAAAACAACTTTTACTATTTTCTGATTACCTCAGCGATCGCCATCAATGTGTAAAAATTGGTCAGTATATTAGCTCTGAACTTAAAAATAGTTGTTATGGTATTCCACAAGGCAGCATTTTGGGCCCCACTTTATTTTTAATCTATATAAATGAACTATGTAGCTTGTCACTCCAAAATGGTGTACTATTGTCATATGCGGATGACACAGCTCTATTGTTTTCAGCTAAATCAAGAGTTGAGGTCTATGAATATGCTCAAAATGGTTTTAACACAGTGTCCAAATGGCTCCATAATAATCTTCTGACATTAAATGCAGATAAAACCAATTACATTTTATTTACAATGAGAAATACTAACATATTGCTTACTAATCTAAACATTCACGCACATAATTGTTGCATGGATGCTAACACTGCATGTTCTTGCCCTACTTTAGGTAAAGCTGACCATGTAAAATATTTAGGTGTCACCATTGACTCTAATCTAAACTTCCGTAAACATATCGATTTACTGTGTACGAGAGTGCGTAAATTAATTTATGTTTTTAAGAATTTACGGAACCTAGCCGACGATAAACTAATTAAACAGGTCTATTTAGCTTTGTGTCAATCCATTCTTACATATTGCATAACTTCTTGGGGTGGTGCGGCAAAAACCAATTTACTCCCTTTAGAGCGTGCTCAAAGAGCAATTCTAAAGGTTGCTACCTCTCGCCCTTACAGATTTCCTACACACGAGCTCTACATAGCATGTAATGTGCTTACTGTGCGGCAGTTATTTATTTTAAACATAGTGCAACACCAGCACACTGCACTTCCTTTTAACCCTATACCTTCAGACAAGAGAAGGAAGGACTTGGTTTGCGTAAAGCCTCAAACTAGACATGTGTTTACTAATCGTTTTTATGTTTTCTTAGGACCTTTTCTATATAATAGGCTTAATAAGATACTAAGCTTCTATAGTGTAAGGTACAAAAAATGTAGCAAAATGTTATCAGAATATTTAGCTATGCTTAATTATACGGATACAGAAAAACTTCTAGAAATTTCGGTATGATGATATTTGATAATTGTTAAAATAGTATAATAAATTCCATAGACTTATTATTAAGTATTTATGTATTTAAGCTTTTTCTCGTTGTTATTTATTGTTTAATTTTAAATTTTACTGACCCTAAATAATTATTTTGTGAAGTGATGGCCTGAAACACAGGTTTAAATAAACCTAGATCGGGCGGGTCTAACCTAACCTAACATTGCAATTCCGAAACATCATTACTTGGATCTTTAATAATAATAATTATGTTAGTTTTAACTTAGTTTTAAGCACTACTATTGTATGGGAAATTTTATTACTTTTGGCTAAATGTACACTTTTTGTAAACGTTTTTATTTAAATAAATTATTATTATTATTATTATTATTATTAATTAACATAAGAACATCGAACCAGCACCTTTGTCGCACTACACGCAAAATCAGTTTCGAACTAAACGAATGAAATTCCAGGGGCCAATTCTAATGATTTTTACATTCTTATCGCATTTCAGTCGCAATCTGTCAAAAGCAGGTCAATTGTCACAAACCTACATTTATGTGAAAAATTCTTCTTCTTTTTTTTTCTCCCTGGGTCCTCTGACCGATTGCTTCATGTTTCAATATCGTCTGCTCGAAAACGAAAAACACGCCATGAGTTAACAAAATGAGAGGCAATATTGTTCTTCTGATTGGCACATGGTAGTGCGAAATTAATTTGCTGTAGGAGTCATTGTCCCACAAAAATGTTTTGAAGGGCTTTGGGAGGTCTTTGTTTTGGAGTTTTTTTTTTATCTGGCTTTTTCGGGAGAGAAAAAGAAAATAAAAACCGGCTATGTACGAGTCAGACTCTCACACGAAGGGTAAATTCGTACCATAAACCGACAAAACTCATTTCCTGTATGGGAACCCACTAGTATTTTAAATTTATTTTTTATTATATGTTGTTATTGCGGAGATAGAGGTGATATTTAAACTTCAACTAGACAGTTGAAGTGTAGGTATCTTAAGAACCGTAAATAGGCACACGATTATTTACGGTTCTTAAGATACAGCCCGCTGTCAGACGGACGGACAGCAGAGGTTCAGCAATGACCTTCATACTTTAGTAAACTTTATTCCCATCACCCAAACTTGCAATTCCACTCTCAAACATAAACCAATATAAATCCAAACATTTCTCTGGTAACAACTGTTTTAAGGCTGACTTTGAAAATAAACTAACTTATCTTGAAAATATTGATGGCTATAATACTTTCCATAAATGTGTTGATGTCAATGTAAGAGTCGATTCCTTCTACGGAGTGCTAAAAAGTGCTATCGATAATTTTGTAACCGAAATATACAAATCTAAAATATTTCCTTCTTGGTATTCTGAGTCGGTAATTAAGGCGAAATAGAGAAATATAGGTACGCTAAAGTACAAGTTGGAAGGAAAGTTGGAATTACTTTTCAAATTACTTCAGACCATGGCTGAAACTTTAAAAAAATCTATTTCGAACCTGCTAAAACCAGCGATCAGTACATGGTAACTCACTGCATAACTTCGTTCAGCATTAGATATACGATAGCAGCAATCGCGAGTCATTTGCTGTTATTTATTAAAGAGTTCTATTTTCTATATCCAAAGATCTTCATCAGATCCTATTTTATTATATGCTAAAACCTTCCCTGAAAAATTAATATGCGTTTTGATTATGTAAACCCATCCAAACCGCATCAGTAGTTTTTAAGAAAATCGCGGACAAACATACATAAGTAGGTACATAGAACCTTATAAAATGAGATAAAAATAGAAATGAAGCAATTCTGAATGTATAAGATTTACTTATACTAAGGGATAGTGGAAAGAAAATGAGTTTTTCGAGTGACTGTATTGAAAAATCGTTTGTCACACGTGAGCAATTGTCTTTACGTCTCTCAGCTTCTGATCGGGCGCCTATCTGCCTTGGCTCCAAAATTTTTGTATACTTGCATCAAAATGTACTTTTAACCAATACCTCCTTCATTGTGGCAGAGTCTTGTGCGGAAGTGGCGTGCCCCGCGGGATCTTGGTGTGCGCGCGGCGCGTGTGGCTGCCAGGCCGCGTGCGGCGGTGCGGCGCGGGAGCCAGTGTGTGGCGACGACCGGCGCACCTATGCACACCACTGTGCCTTACGCCGCGCTGCATGCGAGGCGCGCGCGCGCGGCCAGGTGCCGCCTCAAGTAGCCTACTACGGCGACTGTACGGAGCAGGACGAGAATGGTACTGCAGGTGAGGTGCCGTTTGCCTGCCAGGGTTGTGGAATTCGTTCGAAAGAGTCACCACGGTCGTGGAACGCAACGGGCATTTGGAGAAAAAGGATGGGATTTTAGTCAGTAAGTCTAACTTAAAAAAAAAGGATACATCATGAAGATAAATACGAGTAAAAGTATACTAAGAGTTATGTGTTTTTGCACACATAGCTTCTAGTATACTTTAGGCCGCAGTGCCAATCGATTCCTAACTCAATCATAGTCTTATCATACAAATATAATTTACAGATGGGAACAGATCATCAAAGTACACAGATCTGACGAACGAGATCCGCGGGGGAGATGAGAACGAGAACTCGAGCGAGGTGGCGTCGGGCGCAGCAGTGTGCTCGCGCGTGCAGTGCGCCTACGAAGCCACGTGCGCGGTCGACTCCGCCGGACAGCCTAGGTGAGCACAATCGTCCGCAACAGTCCGCCCAAAGACAATTGCAAACGTGTCTCCTCTATGCGTAACCGAGCATGTGCTTTGTGTGGTACATGTTACGTTACAAATAGTCATGCTTAGGGCAATTCTCTAGCTTGGGAAAAGTTGAGTGCTTACTGTTTTAATCTACTGAAATCAAAATAGAAAGTAGTTAGTTAACAAACACACATTTGTCTTTATTAGCACTTTTTGAACGTCAAAATAATTTACTTAAAGCCAGTCCCCGAAAACATTCGGCAGACACCACTTTCTAGTGCTCGCCTAGATTGGAAGTGCAGGAGCGGGCTCGGTTGGGTGGCCATAGTGTATCGCGAGTTGTTGCAGCGGGAAATTTTGTTGTCAGAGTTTTGAGAGTTTATTGATGATAACCCCGCCACTAGGCTCGGTAGCAAGGCCCGTCAGTGTGGCCGTACCGAGTGGTTAGGAACGTCAGATATTTCGGCGCGGTGAGATTCTCGGTTGCGACGCTCGCCACGCCCGGTGCGATGGCCACAAGCGGCGGTTTATTTTGTTTGATATTTTGCGACCGTTGTCACCACGCTCACGCTAGCATCTCATTCTGTTTACAACCCTAGTGCTATAGCTGAGAAGAAGAAGACCCATCAAACCCAGCAAACTTCCGAAACGTATAATGATTCTGTGCAAGTACAAGTGGTTAGTACCCAATGGACTTTGGCGTCGACTCCTCTGAGTATATCGATTTCGCTTTAAACACAGAAATGTTTACTTCAGGTGTGCATGCCTGTTCGACTGCGCGGCCGCAGCAGCTGCAGCCACACAATCAGCTCCTGTGTGCGCGTCCGACTTGAGGCTGTACCCCACCCTATGCCACATGAAGTTGGAAGCATGTCGCAGGCAGGAGGACTTGAGGCTTCGACCACTGCCCTTGTGTCGAGGGTTAGAGGTAATTAGGATGATTGATTCCCACGTATTTATGAAACGTATGAATATTGATTTAAAGCGGCAGTTGTATATTGTATAATTGGTAAGTGAAAAGTCACAAAATGTATGTTCATTAACAAGTTCAGCCGTCAAAACTGAGCAGTTAATTAAATGGGCAACTAAATAATATTGAGCAGAAATATGACTGAATCGGCAGTTATCAGTGGTCAATTAACATATAGGAATTAGTCGGGAACTAATCTAAATTCATACAACAATCATTTCAGAGTAAAGTAATATATAGAGAGCCCACTCGCAGAATTTTTTGATGACGGCTAATGTCAGTTGATCGGAAAAATAGCGCCATTTATTATCGCCATCCGAAAACGTTCGACATACACACACACACACATATACATACACTTACATAGCTAGCTATATATATGGATACTATAATATTTCATAGAATTGCTTCCCTACTAATTTGATTGTTTTCAAGTTGACAAAGTTTTACTGAATTTGGTTTTTTCTCTGTATTGACATAATCATAGTAAAACTTTATAAAATTAAAAACAAGTAAATTAGTAAGAAAGCATTAATTTTAAAAGGTTAGTGGACACATTAAAAAAAAACAACATTTCGGTTCTTCAATTATTTATGTTTATTTTGATAAGCTTAGAACAATCCAATGTACAACGCTTAGGCATGATAAAAAAAGGCGTTTATATCACAAAAAACAACACAGACGAAGCGTCCTGGTCGCAAAAAGAAACGATTGCACTAGAATTGCGGAGAAACTAACAGTTCAACACACACAATATCTTAGGAAAATTCTTACACTTCACTACAGAGGAGTGGGCTCAATCAACACGGATCAGCGGAATTCATTTCACAAAGAAAAGCACAAACATGGTGCGAAAACTACAAACACGCAGATACGCAAGGAGCAGTTGACATTTTCGTGATGTGGTCTGATAATGACAGTCAATACGAAATCAATAGTTCACTATGTTACTATTGTAATTATTACGCAGCTTGTAATGTACCTAAACAAAAATTTAAAAATAATTATAATACGTGTTAAGTAAAATGTTTCGGTAATTACATTAATATTTAATTAATTTGTTTTAGTCACAAATTATATTGGTATTGATGATGTCGCCATCTCTGGTGACATTACATATGTAACGAATAGTTTACGGATGGCGATAACAGATGTCGCATTTTGGAAAAAAAGAACCCAAATCTGTCATTATATGGAAGTGTCCTACCCCTGAATCAATTTCAACATTCTAGCCTCGACGACGGAACCATAGTATAAACAGGGGCAGTAGTTTATCTTCATACAAACGCACCGCGCGCGGCTTGTATGTGTGCGCCATAGTATCTATGCGTCGACGCACGCACACTTTAACAAGTCTCGACCCGTTTCTCAGTGCGCAATTTGGGGCTAACACTGCACGAGGTTCGCGCGTCACCGCTAAATAAATAAAAAATGTCTGACAGTCGCAGGAGAACGTATTGCTGTGTGTTTGGGTGTCTCAATAATTCATCGATTCCAGAATTATCTCTGTTCAGATTACCTAATGAACAGGAAAGGTAAGCTAGTCACTTATTCTAGCATATAATTTTTACTTGATGATGAGATACCTAAGTACCTACTTACTTATTTTTCTATCACACAGAGAAAGCAGGTAGGTAGGCCTAATTTCCTACTAGAATATATTAGGTAGGTACTTTTGATCTATCAATTGATTTGCCGCTATTGCTTTGTTTACGTTTAGTTATGCCGATTTCTCAGTATTGTAGGTATAGTAACTAAGTAGGTAAGTACTTACAGTTGTAAAATCAAACCATTGTTGAACTTTATTGACTAATGATCAATGAATCAGTTATACAGAGATGTGTTAAAGTGACAACCCTAAGACAGTAGGCAATTATATCGCGAATTAGGCCGGAGATAACCTACTTCCCCTCTTTATACTATGACGGAACTGCACAACGCTGGGCTCTTATTTCTATCTTCAGGGTTTCAAAGTTTAAAGGAACCTACCGTGAATGACATACAAATCGAAGGTCCTTTGCCATAATTATGCTTCGCTACTTGGCTTGGCAAGTTATTAAACTGGCCATTCGGTAATTATATTGCTTAGATATTTTCTTAACCTGAACTATAGGATGAAATATCGAAAAAAAATTGTTAGTATAGATTAGATAGGTATACATATACATATATATAATTGTATTTTTTTTTGTATATATAATTGTAATTCCTAGCCCTAAAATATATTTTGTATTTTATTTATTTGTTGTACACCTACCACAGTGTTGTCTTTTTAACCCAAAGGTTAACTAGTAGAGAATGCATTGTTGCATTAAGTCCGCCCATGTACCATTATTGTACATAAAGTTTAAATAAATAAATATAGCATCCCTAAACAATAACAGTTGCAAATAAGATTACTCTTTCTTAAATAACTTAGAAAGTAAAAAATACATGGATACATTTAAAAAATTTGGATGTATAGATCCCTAAAAATCCGACGCATTATGGATTTAGCTAAAAACGGTTTAAAAAAGAAAAAAACGCTTTCCCTAGATACAGCGTGATTCAAAGCGTCCATAATACCAACTTTAAAAGTATTACTCCATTTTAGGGTGTATTGTACAATAAAAAGTATACGACTGGTTTTTTATATGCGGAAAATTATAGTTACATATTTGTATGTAAATGTTTCCTCAGTTCAGGCCGTGTGGTGACGACGAACCGCTGACTGATGCTGAAGGCAGGCCCATCGACTGCGGTGGTGGTCCTCACAGGAAGGACTGTCCTGTGGGCAGCTACTGCCATCACACTACTAAAGCTGCTCGGTGTTGTAGGAAAGGTAACTTAGTACTTACCTAAATCACTAGGATTACCAATACATACAACACATACACCAATACATTGTTTTTTTTTTGGTTCCTTATAAGAATTATTTATAGGCTCGCATGTGATCATCGTCTTACCTTTTTATAAGCGATGATGAGATCTACGATGGAGCAAACTTGCCTAGAAGTAAAGTTATCACTCTTAAAAAAACTTATTTTTGTTGTGGTAGATAATAAGAATATTGTAAATGTGCAAGGCAAATGTACCAGGTACGTACCTATCCAACGTCATCACCATCGGGATCCCAATTAACGATAGCAGGGGTTCACGTTTACATCGAGTCGACTATGAACTACCTAGAACTCGTCCTCGACAGTCGATTGAACTTCGTCGACCACTTCCGACGTGTAGGTCCAAAGCCGAGCGGGCTGGGCTGCCTTCACACCTACCACCGCCTACTACACCGCCGCCGCCGCCGCTACCTGCCTATCTACATAACACAGAACACTTATATATTTATCTTAATATCTACTACCTCGCGGAGCTGATTTACATCCGTGCACTTCAGGAAGGTTCAGTTGAAAACCAGCGTCAGGCAATAAGTTGTCTGGCATTATGCTGAACTGAACCTATTTGGCGCAGCCGCAGGACACGCATTTCTTTTCTTGTTTTAGAAGTAAGTTTTTATGGTGTGTATTTTGTGTGTCTCGATTGTGCCAAATAAACTCGTTTTCTTTCTTTCTTTCTTTTCTTTCCTTCGAATGGCTCCTGCTTAATCTAGGGGGTCCAACCGCTTCCTGCTGGAGGCATGCATCTGGCCCAGGAATACCGTATGGTACTGGCGAGGTGACGAGCCTGCCTGCGATAAGAATCACACCCGGGTCGAGGGCGCGTCGTCTTCCACACGCGCATCAAGGTGAAGTCAGCATAATAGACGGGGCTCTCTAGTGCCTGGCACGGTTGCGGAATTTGTTCGAAAGAGTCCCGCGGCCGTGGAACACCAAAGCGCATTTGGTGGAACACGGATGGGTTTTAGTCAGTAAATCTGAGACTTCCTAAAAATGTCCGTCCACCCAAGAGCGGAAGAAGTCATTAACTGATTTTCCATACTAAAAAAACATGCGTTGTAAGGGATTCCTGTGGGATACCTAGGTATATACCTAGTTTTAATTTCATCAAAACCGAGCCCGAGGCTCATGACAGATGCCTTGCACGTTGACTGACTCGTTATTCAGGTAAGTTTCGTATCCGAAAAGTATTAAGACCAGTTTAATTTGTGTGATTTAAATTTCTAGAGCGTTTTGTATAATTAAAATTATGAGCGTTTATGTTATTCAGATACTTGCGCACAAGAAAAACAATTTTGTTTGTCATCGGTATGAAAGTCATGCAGATAATTTAATTATTTTAATTATACTGAAGACCGTTTGTCATTGACCGTCAACCGAAAGGCTGGAGAAATCGAACACATACCGACCAGAAAGTACACAAAGTAAACACCGCTACTATCTACCTACTGATATACTTGTTTGCATTATACATACATTTAGAAAGTTGCATTGCTCAGAAGACAAATACGAGCTATTTACTTATTTGCCTGATCTATTTAAGGTAGTCGAAGTGAAAGACATTACCGACTATGATGGTACCGGTCGCCGGTGTTTGGAAATCACAAATGCTTTAATAATGAATTACCTTGTGATTTCATTAGCGGTGCTGTCATTCAATGCGTCATTATGTCGTCATAAGTAGAATAACAAGTACTTATAACCGTAGATTAAAATGAAGGGTCCACTGCAATAATGAAGTCCATTTTTGTAAAAATTATTAGTAAGCACGTCTTTCATCCACTGGATATCTGTAGTTGGTAATCTCTTTAACAAACTTGGCAATATTACTTACAATCCCGATATTTTAGACAGTTCACGCTTATACCAGATAAAAGGACGGTACTCAATAAAGTCCTGGTTTTTAAAAACTTTAAATAATATATTTTTATTTAGTTCTTAAACAAAGCTTGAGTAAAGAAACAACATAATATCAATAATCAAAATGTTCTGTAACCAATAATGTATTATATTCATACATTTAAACACGATTTTCCTTTTCCCATTAATACAATTGAAACGCAATTATCTCAAAACGAGGTAACAAGGATATTTATCGTTATTGCAGTGGACCCTTCAAATGATAGTACACATTATGTATCAGTCATGTTACCGTGACGTCCCGGGTTTTTAACGCCGGCACATGTTTCGTAAAGTAGGATAGCGGTTGTAATGACGGATACGTTCTAGTCTTGCAAACAGTGACTCGGTCTACCCTTTTTATGTCATAATATTATTAATATAAAAAACTTTTAATGTCATAAGTAATATTATTTTGCACTAGCTTCTGTCAGCGACTTCGTCCGCGTGGAATAGTTACTGTACCCCCGATTTTGAAACTCTCAGCCCGATCGGTTTAAAATTGACAAAAGATAGACATGCTGTTTCGGGATATTTTTTAGATAATTTTATGTAGAACATTTCCGTAATACATGATTTCTATGTAACTTTAACCATTAAGGCTACACACGCGACGGAAGCTTAAAAAATGGAGTAACTTCTTCCGTTTTCCCAACATTTTCCTTCACTGCTCTGCTCCTATTGATTGTAGCGTGATGAAAAGTATGCTATAACCTGCCCAGGAGTATGAAGAATAATTGCACCAAGTTTCGTTAAAATCGGTCGAGTAGTTTTTGTTTCTATAAAGAACATACAGACAGACAGACAGACAGACAGACAGAAAGACAGACAGACAGAAAGACAGACAGACAGACAAAAATTTTACTGATTGCATTTTTGGCACCAGTATCGATCACTAATCACCCCCTGATAGTTATTTTGAAAAAATATTCCTTGTACAGAATTGACCTCTCTACAGATTTATTATAAGTATAGATAACAATGGATAGAAGACGATTCTGACTGTGAACTTTCTGCGATATGATGGTTCTACTTTTTAATTATTATGGATACGAAATGTATGCTTAAAGATGATTCTAACTTACAACAGTATGAGTTTTTAATGTATGATAAATGAGGATATACCAAACAATTTTCTGCAAAGTAAAGAATAATCTTTACTTTGCACATTTCATATCCATAATAATTAAAAAGTAGAACCATCATATCGCAGAAAGTTCACAGTCAGAATCGTCTTCTGGCATACATTTTATATCGGTAGTCATTAAATGGCAGAACTGTCATATTCCAGAAAGTTAACAGAATCATCTTTTGACATACATTTAACATCCATAAATTGAAAGACACATCTATCATATTACAGAAAATTCATAGTTACAATAATTTTGTATTTCTTACCATAATAATAGAATTAATGCAAGCCAGCATGCAACATGCAAGCAAGCATGAAGCATGCAAGCAAGCATGCTGCATGCAAGCAAGTATACAGCATGCAAGCAAGCTTGCAGCATGTAAACAAGCATGCATCACACAAGCAAGCTTGCAGCATGCCAACAAGCATCCAGCATGCTAGCAAACGTCCAGCATGCCAGCAAGCATGAAACCAGCAACATGCAGCAGGCATGGTTCCTGTCACGGCTCCGGCGCTGCGGGGCTCTGGCTGTTCTACGCGAGCTTATCGTTGCAGAAGGTTTTCACGCTCACCACCGCAGCTTCGGCTCCTTAGCTCGCAGGCCGCTTCGCGCCTCCGCCCCTTCACGGGTTTAAATTATACTCTAGGTACCCCTAGGGTAGACAAGACTACGTGGAGTCGTTTTTGCAGCAAACAAATGTTGTTTTATAGAAACGGCTGAATAAAATTATTCCAAATGAAAATCTACCATCTTCGTAGTTTGCCAAGTGAAATTATACAAAATAATCGTTGCTTCAAGTAAACATTATGCTGAACGAAATTATGCGGAATTTTAACTATGCCAAAGGTAATTATGCCAAATAGAATTCTGCCATCTAAATAATTTTTATGCCTTACAAATATTCGTTTAAAGAAGATTATGCGAGGCATGTTATGCCAAATGAATTCCGAAGCATCAAGATTCTGCCAGATAGAGGAACCCCAGTTACTCATTGGCGTTGATGATACTGATGACACTTTAGCCTTATCAATCTTAGCTAAATACCTACAGTACGCTAATGCAGACTTTACTCAGGTATGCTACCTAAAGCTTCTTTCGTAATTCTAAAATAGTGGTCGGTACGCAGGCGCATTTTTTATAAGTCATTTAATTATTTTTAACAATGTAACAGTTTCATTAATATCTATTTAATTCAGGAATTGTTATCTTGTACACAGATAAGGCAGTTGTTGAAAAGAAAGGCTGCCAGGAGTCATGGCACGGTTGCTGCGCGGACGGCGTTACAGCAGCCAGAGGGCCAGGCGGTGCCGGATGTCCGGCAGTGTGCGGCTGCCACCGACTCGGATCCGTGAACGAGCAGTGCGACGAGGAAGGCCAATGTGCGTGCAGGCCCGGCGTCGGCGGCCAGAAGTGTGACCGATGCGAGCCTGGGTATTGGGGACTGCCCAGGATTGGCACTGGACATACTGGTTGTATACGTGAGTATGACACAGGTTAAGTGTCAAGTGTTGTGTCTTCTATGGGGAGAATTGGGTCGATTGCGTGATTTAGTCGGGACTAGAAAACGCGAGTCGTTCCGTTGTTGGAGTTGCCATTAAACAGCAGTTTAGATTTTTCAATTCTTTAGTTTTCTCTTGTATACTAAAAAAAGTACTACTATTCGATAGCAAACTAATTTGGACTCCCAAGTTGCTGAAGTAAAAATTGTTGGCTTATTACCTCTAACAACACATCCTATATATAGAAATTCCCCGTCATCACCCAGTTTACGTATCTAATCACAAGATTACTTAAAATTTACATATACATACATAAGTCAGTCAAGTTTATCTACAGTAAGGTAATTTATTTCCTTATCGATCGTAGTATGAAATGATAAATGAGTACTTCTGTCTCGTCCTCTTCCAGCTTGCGGCTGCTCGGCGTTTGGTTCGGTACGAGAGGACTGCGAGCAAATGACTGGGCGCTGTGTTTGCAAGCCAGGCATTCAAGGACAAAAGTGTACTGTTTGCTCGAACCATGAACATACTCTTGGCCCAAATGGATGCTTCGACCGTGAGTACTATTGATTTATACTTCATTAGGTTTTCCCGAGACTTCATTGCCCTGGGCTGTCCCACAATATTAAATCAGTACTTCCAAACAATTTGTGGTCTTTGGAAAAACCTAGTTTTTGTTGCAGTGTCTGCAGAAGTTTTCCTCTATTTTGTCAACAGCGGAGTCGACGCAATTGCCAGCCACGAGCTGCGCACACATGACGTGCTACTTCGGCGCGCAGTGCGTGGTGCGCAGCGGGCTGGCGGCGTGCGAGTGCGGCGCCGCGCCCTGCCCCGCCGCGCCCTCCGTGTGCGGCAGCGACGGCCGCACCTACCTGTCTGCCTGCCACCTGCGCACGCACGCCTGCCGCACGCAGTCCGACGTGGTGGCGCAGGCCTTCGGGCCCTGCAGCCCCGAAGCGCCGCACGTGCGCCGAGGTAGCCGCGCCAGTAGGTCCGACCGCTCGTCCCTCACGCCGCAAAGTAGTGACCTGCACACCGACATGCCCCTGCAAGCCGACAGAACCTCGCTCGGAGACTTCGACTTCATCAAACGAAGCCCTAACACATTGCAGTTCACTGACGCCTCCGTAGACACCAGCGATAGCGGCAAACCCGACAGCCCCGAACCCGAGCTGACGTGTATCGATATACTCCCACCAATTGGATATCGCTAGATTTGTAAGCTAGTTTTGTTGTAGAATCCATTTTTGTAGTAGAATACTTGATTTTATCAATATAATTCAGATTTTATATCCTTCAACTGATTATTCGCAGAAAAAACGTATACTCACTCTACTAGTGTCATAGACCATTACGTCGAAGGGAATTGTGCTAAGTATAGCAAAAATAAAAGCCAAACTTTTATCGAAGACGTAGAAGAATTTGATTTTAATGAAGTGGAAGATTATTCAGTGAGTGAAGAATATTTGGAGGAGAAGATCCGAGACATGTATGAAGTGCCCTTGTTTGATGGCCAAGCTAGAATGACGGCTCGCGCGCGGTTTCCTGCTAAACGCTTCGATATTTGGGCTGAGGTCTCTGCCGTTTGCGGTAAAGGCGCAATAGTGAGTGCTTCCGGTACGAGGGACCATTTGTGGCTCGGATTTGTGGAGGATAGAGCCGTGTTACGATGGGACGCCGGGAGTGGGCCATTTGAATTGCATACCGGAAAGGTTAAAATTGAGGGCAGATCCAAAGTGTCCGCAAGGAGATATAAGAAAGACGCTATTTTGAAGCTTGGATCGTCAGTGGCGAGAGGCTCGGCACAGGGACGCATGAGCTCCTTGGACGTCGACCCCTACATCTACATCGGTCATCCTCCGGACAATGTTACGAAGTTAGTACTTTTTCATTGATTTTATATGATTCTGATATAAAAAGGAAAATAATCAATGTGATCATACCTTGGTGCAGATTGTCGGGTGCGTCAGGTATCCCCGGCTTCGTGGGCTGCGTGCACCGGCTGCGCGTGAGTGGCCGAGACGTGATCCCGCCGTCCCGCGGACTGACCGTCACTTCGGTTGGACTTCGCTCTTGCACTCCACACAATTTAGCTCGGCTGGCATGTCCGTAACAACCCGTCTGAAATAGTAAACTTGAATTGAGTTGAGTTGTGGCATTTTACATATATTGCCTCAATTAGTTCAATGGAAGTTGTTGATATTGTTGACGACAACTCAGTGATATTATTGTTTTTGTTTCAAATAATTTATGTATTTAATTATTCACATGTTACATAATATCTAATTACTTAAATCTTCATATTTAAATAAATCTGTTGGAAGTAGATTTCAATAACTGTTACATAATTTAATATAGAAATAATGTTATAACATTTGAACTATTTCTACTGTACTGAAACTAATTCCTAAAACTATGCTATACCTTGCAATGTGATATTCGTGTAACTGTACCTTCATACGGTTTCTAATACTGTAACATATTGTTATCTTTAACATATCTAATTCTATGCATTTTATAATAAATTATCCTTTTATATATTACAGTTATTTTGAAATATTTCTGTTTTTCATTTTTGTAAAGAGGTTTATACACTTCTGTCGCTGGTAGTTTCCGCCCAGGCCTACTCCACCGCGATGTCGTGAAGAAACGACAGTGGGTAGGACGCATTTTGTGAATTACAAGCAATACGCGTAAGATCGCAACTACCACGATCAAAGTCAAAGATAGACCGTCATGGCGGGCACCAATCCCTAATATGGCGATGGATATAACGTTTCATTTATATGGGGACCATGCTGATTAGTGTCTGAAATGGTCTTTTGGGGAAAGCACCACACAGATTTGAGAACTGTACAATCAGTGCAAGCCTTTTTCAGTAGTCGAGTAACCCAAATACGAAAATAAGGATATGGTCACCCATCCACAGACGGACCTCGGCAAGCGTGAAAGGTTAGGTCCAAAAATGGACCTAAAATCGAGCCCTGTGGGACCCCCATCCTCACTACAGATCCAGGAGATCTTTTGCCATTAACGTCAACTCTTTGAATCCTATCACTCAGGTAAGAAATAAGAAGATCCAGAGAGGCGTCCCGGACTCCGTAATAGTGCAGCTTCCTGATTAATGTCTCATGAAGAACACAATCGAATGCCTTGGACAAATCGCAAAAAATGCCCAAAGCATCGCATTTGTCCTCCCATGCATCATAAATATGTCCTAACAGTTCAATGCCGGCATCGGCTGTTGAACGACCCCGTGTAAAACCAAACTGTTTATTATGTAACAGTTTGTGTTTATTAAAATATCTTTGCATTTGATCTAGGATAACTTTCTCAAAAATTTTACTAAAAGTAGGTAGCACTGATATAGGTCTATAATTACTAGGGTCTGACGTACTACCTGATTTAAATAATGGTATTATTTTACTATATTTCATTAGATCAGGAAACTCACCACGGTCGATACATTTATTAAAAATAACAGCTAAGGTAGGTGCCACAATATGTATAATGGACTTTGCCAGGTCAACAGAATTACCCCATAGATCTGCCGTTTTTTTTAAATTTAAAGAATAAAAGTTTTTATTATATCACTATAAGTGGTGTGTGTCCGTGTCTGTAAAATATGAATCTACAAATACGTAGTCCTATCTCTTTTGTTCTGTAACAATTGGTTACAACTCTTAATAGGACCCAACTTTGTGGCTAACTTTAATTATTGCAGTTCAATGCTTCTCCTTGAGGTGAATAAGAAGTTGGTTCCATTGGATCTCAGGTCTGATTGCGCAACTGACGTACGGATTGTCACCCTCTAAACTTATATAAACCTCCTGATGTGTTTTAGTTTCGATGATTACTCGTATTTGTTATAAATCTGTTGGTGCTTGTGTCTCTCCGAAGACTTTTAAAATAGTAGTGGTTCACTCCATTGATATTGTGGGCGCAGAGATGATGTAAATAACTAACATCCAATTACGATATAAACGGCTACGTCAAAGATCTTAGAAAGCGTATTGAATATAAATCTGACTATTTTTCTCAAGTTGGACAGTATCCTAGCCGATAACCTAGTACGGTTTTTAAAAATGAAATAAGTTCCGAAGACGGAACTTGGCAGAAAGTGCACGTGCTTGGAAATTTAACGTCACCTGCGAAAGACATTTGAAATCGTTTCTGTCCCTGCCTTATTTAAAAAATGTAAATTTTTGCAGACTTCTTAAGTTATCGTACCCAAAAGGTGAAAATCTGCCCGCACGAACGAAAGTGACGACCTCTTCACGTATGGTGTTCCGCATGGCAGTATTCTTGGGCCTAGGGCCTTCCCTCTTTGTCATTTATATAAATGAGCTATGCATAATGCTTCTTAAAATAATAATAATATCTAATAAAATCATTTATCAAGAAATATTATAACAGTATTATAATTTAAATGTTAGTTTTTGCCAAGGAATAAAAATGAGCAACTGTGTCTGAGCTAGGCTGAACCTGTCTTTAGGGACGCAGTTCATTTTCCAGAATTGATATCAGTTGTAATAGTAGTTGGGTTTTAGGTGGTAGGCGAGTCTGACTCGCACCGTGATGAATTTGTTAGCCGATAATTAATAACTTTTACATTCTCTGTTTTCTTTCCCGTTGGTTGTAATGCCCACCAAATTCCCCTAACCTGCAAGCGCACACTTTTGACCCTTACGCAATATATATACATATATGTATATAGTTGCCTATTCCTTACTAAATCGTCTTGTGTAAGATACCTATTATATAGATAGTATTCATTGATTTGCATCTGAACTGGCACCAGCCACGTCTCGAATACGAAAGTTGTGGGTATTTTTTAAGAAGCTTCGAAGCTCTGCTGATCATTTTTCACTGTGTTGGTCCGTACTAATCGTACTGTTTACCTGTATGGGGAGGTGCTATTGAAAACGTCTTGTTCCACCTACTATAAAATACAATAGTCCTCATGGGCGTACCCAGGGAGGGGAAGGGGAGGGCAGCAGCCCCCCTCTGGAAATCAGCAGCAAGATTTCCAGAGGGGGGCTCTCTGGAAATCTTGCAAAAAATGTACGAACTCGCCTAATCACTAATCGAAGTGTAAACGGGGCCTTAATGTGTCCTAACTTTGCTTGACTTGCCTCCCCCTAGGCCAGAAGCTGAGTACGCCCATGATAGTCCTTCAGACCTATCTCGACCGTGGCGGCCAATCTCAACGGAGACGGAAACTGGATATGTCCCGCACTGTAATAGCCGGGAATCTCACCCCTAGAACTACTTACTATTCCAAACAACAAAACAAGGATATATAAGAGCGCTACTAGAAAGAAAGAAAAAGTCTTTAATTGCTACAAAACGACATAGGTACATTAATGGATTGTCCACTAAAACCTAAACGTAAACGATAGTATTAGTAGTACTTAAATTATGTTAGTAAAGACAAATTAAAATTTAATAACAATACAAATAAGAGTGATTAAGTGAGTATAGGAAATGAAATGCATGTCTTCTTACAACTTGATTTTAATTTAAAAAAAAAAACAAACCATAATATATCTACATTCATAATTCAAAATACTCTTTATTCTTTTGCCAGACACTTCCAAAGTTCTAACGACAAACTGGCGCTTGTGACCTGTAGCTAAAGAGGCTACATCATCATAACACAGTGCACAAACACAGCATAATCAGCCTTTTAATATTCCCACTGCTGGGACACAGGCCTCCTCTCTAGGAGGGGGAATGGGCCGTAATCCACCACACGGGCCCAGTGCGGGTTGGTGAATGTCACATGTCTTCGAATTTTTGGTTCTAGGACATGCCGGTTTGCTCACGATGTTTTCCTTCACCGATTTGAGAGCAGTGGTGATGAAATTAATTACACAAAGTAATGCGCCTCGCTGGGTTTGAACCCGCGACTTACAATTCGTAAGTCGGGGCTCCCTAAAAAAAGCCAAAGCTGCGGTGGTGAGCATGAAAACCATCTGCGACGATAAGCTCGCTTGGGACCGCCGCCGGAGCCCCGCAGTGCCGGAACAGTGACAGAAGCCATGCTTGCTGCATGTTGCTAGTTGCATGCTTGCTTGTATGCTGCAATGCATGCTTGCTTGCATGCAAAGTAAATTAGGTGATGCTCTTCCTTAAAAAGTTTTAATATGTTTGTTGAACTAAGGAATTGTTAGATATTCTAATTGATAATGTTATTCGTTCAGTAAAACAGTTCTAATTTGATTTATTTAGTGTGCGTAATTTGTGTGCAAGTCAGTATTTTTGGTTTAACTTTGAAATATTTTGTTCGAAAAAAGGGAATAAGTATACAGATATAGATTTAATTACAGGCCTTTATTTATGTACGGGGCGGACGTGATCGACTGGACTGTAGGGTGGCCAGGGTAGGTTATCCTATTCTTCAAAAGTGGACTGTATGGTGACAACCCACCTAGGTATAAATGATCCAGACGCGTTGACGCTCCGTCTATAAGCTACGGGCCATGAGGATGCAACCCTTAGTTGACTACTTGCTATACTTGCTGTTATTGACACAGTATATAGGGGTAGGTATAGAGGGCTTACCAATAAAGTCACAATAAAACACTATTTAACTTGTTCACTATGCACTTAGCGATTTGAAGGGTGAAATTCGCGACTATATGATTCTACATTTAGGTATAAATCCAAAAAATCTTGACAATGACTACAAATTCTATAAATTTCCTATGTTACTATTGTACGGCGTAACTATACCGTATCGCCACCCAAAAAATCACCGTGTGTGATGAAGTTTATTAACAAGATTTTTCACTATGTCTATCCTAGAATTTAGGCTATATCTAGGCTTAGGTCTATGTGAGTAGGGGTTGTCGTACCTTTATGGATAGCCCTCGGTAAGCTCCATACAGCGGAGACGAATTCACCCCTTCATCCCCCTCCATGTAGGGGTGGGATGCCGAAAACTATACAAAACTATTGTAGGCGCGAAGCTATTACCTACTTGGGGTGAATTTACCGTAAAACTATGCTAGGAGGGCTATACAGCTATATGTATCTCTATAGATACGACAACCCTCTACAAAACTACATATGTTTCAACCCTGTCACTCAAGGGGTTGCAACTCTATAAGCGTATATGTTTCAGGGGGATAAAAATAAACAGTTTTATTTAAACCTAAATTACGGCTTTATGCCTGCATACACTATAGACATCTATATATCCCCTGAAAGGATTTTTCAAGGCGGTTCTATTTCAGACATTTAGAAGTCTAGAATCTAGACTTGTATTTTCGGGAAAGGAAGGGGGTAGATGTCGCGTACTCGGTGCGAAACCAATAAGACGTATACCGCTTAATTATATTGCATCGCTTCATTCTTCAGATATAACATTCACAACGTAGTTCCTCTACCCTACAAGGCAACTTCGCACTTTTTTAAAATTACCCTCGCAAATTTATTTTTCTTTAGTAACTCTTAGCAGTCCTTTCAAACCTCATTCTTTTTCCGTGCGAGGCAACGAAAACACGAGTTCTCTGATATCAGTCCCCTCTTTTCAAAACTAACGGTTTTATTATTTGATTGAGTTGTTTTTTCCTTTCTCTTGTTAACTATGCCTAAACGCAGCGCTAAAGATAAGATTGAGCGTTATAACAAAAAGATTCGTAAACTCGAACAAAAAGAACGACAACATTGTCGTCGTATGGCGCGAGTGTTAGAATTTTCGGATTCCGATGTGGATTGTGATGGCGCCGTCGACGGTGAGTACCTCATGTTAATTTATGTGAATAAGTGCTACAATGTCGTGACAACCTTGTGATAACCTTGAAGATCTCTTTGTTGCCTTGATTCGAAACCGAACGTGGCAAGCCTGGGGGTTGGCCGTGAGTCAACACGAGGGCATAAAAGCAAAACATAAGCGGATCTCACGTGAGATAGCTAAACATTTTTTGCAAAAAAAAAAAAAAAAAAGACAAAAGCCTGGGGTCTATCCGAGAGATAGAACGAAGGTATATTATTTTTGTCAAAGTACTTGCATTCTAAAAATAAATTATTTTATTATTAAAGATGCCGAAAAAATCGAAATGGAGGAGCCCGCTAATCCACCACTAACTAACGTTCCTGAGATACCAGTCTCTGATCCAGGAGTACCGGAAACGACCGACTTACCTCCTGTCGAACATGAGATCGACCCAGAAATTCTATCAGCATTAGGGGAGCCCTCTGACGACATTCCTGAGTTTGGAGAAAAAATCCATGAAAATTTAGCACAAAGATGGCAGCCCATTTTAAAAAGAGGACTCCCGAAGGAAGTCAAGGACAAGTTATTAAAAGAATATCTTGTTCCCTCCAACTGTCCACTTTTGCAAGCACCAAATCTTAATGCCGAAATTTCGGCAGCTATAACGGATATGGCTAGAAACCGCGACAAGAAGATGGAGTTATCACAACAACTTCTTGGTACAGGGATCACTGCCGTAAACAGGGCGATGACCCTTCTCATCACAGGTGAAGAAAAAATTCAGGCAATTAAAATTCTAAGTGACAGTTGTCGTATCTTGACTCATCTTCACCATATGGATACTCAAGCACGTATCAAACTGGTAACACCCGGCTTGGAAAAATCGTTCCTAAATGTTATCAAAGATAATGAAAGGGATAGTACTTTATTCGGATTAAAACTATCTGAAAAAATCAAAGCTTCAAAAGCTATCGAAAGGCAGGGCCTGCAAATAAAAAAGACTGCGGTGGCTCAAAAACCACCACACACAGTTCAGTCGGCAGTCACAAGACCTCGTTACCAGGAAAACTGGCCAGGTCCTTCGCGTTACCCGTCGAACAGGGGGGGGGGCGCGGAGGCCAGAGGAGACAAGCCCCTGCAGTACGCAAAGCACAGCCAGCGGCGCAAACGAGGTATTTGCACACGAGCAAAACGCGTGCTCAGCCCCAACAATAGACCAGGTACATGCTGGACGAATACATCATTTTTATACTCACTGGCTTAACATAACCTCTAATGATATCGTTCTCGAATGGATTCGTAATGGCTTTTCTATACCTTTTTCCATAATTCCGGTTCAAACCATGTCACCTCGTAATTGTCTTTCACAGACAGAAAAAGAGGACATGAATTTAGCCATCAAAAAGTTACTTAGGCGCGATATCAACATGTTCATCATCTAAAGATCAATTCATATCAAACATATTCCTAACTGCTAAACCGAACGGTGATAAGCGCTTTATTTTGAATTTAAAACCACTAAACAAGTTCATACCAAAGTTCCATTTTAAAATGGAAGATTACAGAACCGTTTCTAAATTAATTCCTCAAAACGGATTCATGGCCACCATAGACCTGAAAGAAGCATACCTTTTAATTCCTATCACAAAACATCACCGTAAATACTTACGATTTTATTTCGAGGACGATAACTCACAAAAGCTTTTGTACGAATTTAACGCTATGCCGTACGGTTTATCTGTAGCACCTAGAACCTTTACCAAGATTATGAGAGAGGTAGTCTCCCATCTTAGGAGCCAGGGCTTTAAATCAGTCCAATATCTTGACGATATACCATGTATTGGTGATAATTATTCTGAATGTCGTGATAACGTCACAGAAACTTTGAAATTATTAGAATCTCTTGGTTTTGTAATAAATTATAATAAGAGTTCATTGGAACCAAAACAGAATTGTAAATTCTTAGGCTTCATGTATAATTCAAAAAAAAAATTAATGATATCCTTACCAGATGAAAAACGCAATCATATTGCTAAATTAGTTGATAAATTTTTACTTTTGCCAAGCTGCACATTAAGAGAATTTGCTCAATTAATCGGAGTTCTTACCGCTGCTTGCCCCGCAGCAAAATATGGATGGATGTACACAAAAATCTTAGAACGACAGAAATATCTGTCATTGAAAATAAATAACAATTTCGATACAAAAATTAAGTTACCAAATATAATTTTAGATGATCTGAATTGGTGGGCGAAAAATATTTCCATAACGTCCAACTCCATAAGAGCTCAAGAATTCAGATTAGAAATATTCACTGATGCGTCTAGGACAGGCTGGGGTGCTTGTTGTAATAACGAGCGCATAAATGGCGCCTGGAAAATATCTGAATTGATGTTTCATATTAATTACCTTGAACTGTTAGCGGTATTTTTAGCTTTAAAATGGTTTGTTCGTGATTATTCTGATTGTGTTATATTATTACGTATTGATAATACGACAGCCATTAGTTATATCAATCGTATGGGCGGAATACAATTTCCACATTTAAGCGATTTATCTCGATCTATTTGGCAATGGTGTGAGAGGCGAAATATCTGGTTATTTGCATCTTATATAAATACACACGATAATGTTATAGCCGACGAACAATCGAGAAAAATTAATACAGATACAGAATGGGAATTATCAAATGTAGCATTCCAATTGATAACACAAGAATTAGGTAAGCCAGATATAGATTTATTCGCTTCTCGCACCAATGCAAAATGCGAGCGCTATGTGTCTTGGCGACCAGACCCTGATGCTATCACTGTCGACGCCTTTACTGTTAGCTGGCGCTATAATTTCTTTTATGCCTTTCCGCCATTTTCTTTAATATTAAGATGCTTACAAAAAATTGTTTTAGACAATGCCAAAGGAATTCTTGTATTTCCTTTATGGCCATCACAAGCTTGGTATCCTACGTTAAAAAGTATGCTTGTGTCAGAAATTATTATTCTGAAAGCAAACAAAGATCTTTTATCTTCCCGTTTCAGAACTCACCATCCACTTTACAAGTCGCTTACCCTGGGTGCCGCGGTGCTCTCCGGCTTGCGTTCACACAACGAGGAACGCCCTCAACCGCTCTCGACTTAATGTTAGCCTCTTTGTCTAATAATACTGTACAGCAATATAATGTCACCTTTAAACTGTGGTGGAAATTCTGTACATGCAATAATGTTAGCATGTTTGAGGTATCAATTCCACGGATCATGACCTTCTTGTGCGATCAATTTGATAAGGGAGCATCATATGGCTCCCTTAATAGCCATCGATCTGCCCTATCGCTACTTCTAGGAAGTAGTATAGGAACAGATGACTGCATCAAAAGGTTACTGAAAGGAGTGTACAAGTTGCGACCGTGTTTACCTAAATACACGAGCACTTGGGATCCTCAGGTGGTACTCGACTTTATCTCTAATTGGTTTCCAAATAAGAATCTCCCATTGAAGAAGATCACAAATAAGCTGGCTATTTTGTTAGCTATTTGCACAGCTCACAGAGTCCAAACGTTCTCACTAATAAAGACCTCAAACATAAAAATAACTTCCAGAGGCATTGACATAGTCATAACTGACATAGTAAAAACATCGGCCCCTGGCCGAGATCAACCAATATTATTTCTACCATACTTTGTAGACAAACCAAGTATTTGCCCGGCTACGTTATTAGAAGATTACCTTCAAGTGACTAAAGAAATTAGACCTGAAAACGTACCTAATTTATTCCTAACGTTTAAACGACCCTATAGAGGCGCGACGGCACAGTCAATCAGTCGTTGGATAAAACTAGTATTGTGTGAGAGCGGCGTGGACGTGGCGACATTCAGCGCACACAGCACGCGTCATGCCGCCACGTCCACGGCGCACCGCGCTGGCCTTTCTATAGACGCCATCCGGAAGGCGGCTGGTTGGACAGAAGCTTCTCAAACATTCGCGAAATATTATTGTCGGGCCATACGCGAAGAAAATTCCTTCGCCAGTTCTGTTTGTTTTCCGTCAAACACAAATTAAATAAGGTTGATTAATCATATTGATCTATTACATTAAGATTGTATGTAGTAATCTAAATAATTATTTAAGCACTTGATTCTAGACACAACAATGCTAATTAGATGACAAACTCAAATATTGTCAAGGTATTATTATCTCAGTGTAATAAATAAACAAGAATTGATTAAACAATGTATAATTATTGAACTCTAAAAACAGCTAAAACTTCATCTCTAAACATCTACGTTGTGAATGTTATATCTGAAGAATGAAGCGATGCAATATAATATAAGATCAAACGAACTTCGACAAGTGAAGTTCGATCGATATTATATTAATCGCTTCATTCGAAGATATAAACACCCACCCACCCTATTTCCCCTAAATGAAGTTTTCGCTAGATTCACTTACTCTAAAAAGAATGAGGTTTGAAAGGACTGCTAAGAGTTACTAAAGAAAAATAAATTTGCGAGGGTAATTTTAAAAAAGTGCGAAGTTGCCTTGTAGGGTAGAGGAACTACGTTGTGAATGTTATATCTTCGAATGAAGCGATTAATATAATATCGATCGAACTTCACTTGTCGAAGTTCGTTTGATCTTATATTACTTGCGCGTGCGATAACTTGAACTTTATTCACGAAATATCTTCTACCTATTCGTCAACATGGTGAAATGTGCTAAGTGTGGGAAACTAGTGACGAAAAAAAGTCCGGGTATACAGTGTTCCAAGTGCAGTAAATGGATTCATGCATCATGTGCTTCAATAACAGCAGATCAGTTAAACGTATTATACTCGACGGATGCCGTTGACTGGAGATGTCGTTCATGTGTGGGTAGTGCCAAGCCCAAACGTCTATCCTGTATCCTGCCCGATGTTGATGACGAAGACATCACAGATACGGAGAACCTTATGGACACCAACATAACCCAACGCATTCTCAGCGATATACGGCGAGAGGTACGCGACATAATAAAAGAAGAGTTGCAAAGTACCTTACAATTCTACTCCGACAAAATCGATGAGTACGAACAAAAGATAAAAGGGTATGAAAACAAACTGAAATTAGTCGAGAACCAGAACATTGAGCTGAAAAACAAATATAAAAACCTCGAACTTAAAAATGATGTAGTGGAACAAAAACTTAACGCAATGGAGCAAAGCCAATTAGCCAACAACATTGATATTTGTGGGGTAGCGGAAACAGAAGACGTAGATAGTGTCATGAAAAACCTATGTACTAAATTAAAACTTAAATCTAACGACATCATCACCACACACAGGAAAAAAAGTAACCGACCTGAAGCCAAAACAGGAAAACTTCCCCCCGTAATCACCGTGACTCTTAAGGAGGGCTGTCGGGAACCATGGCTGCAAGTGGCTAAGACTCATAATATTACGGGAAAAGACTTAGGATGTGGTGATGATAACAAAATATACATGAGAGAAAGTCTATCACCCACAACGGCCTACCTGCTGTGGGCAACGAAGACTGCTCTGAAAGGAACAAATATATGCAAATTCGTCTGGTGCAAGAACGGACAAATATTAGTAAAAAGGAACGAAAAGGGAAAAACCTACAATATCCGATCCGAGAAGGATTTAAAGAGGCTAATCTCTGAATTTAAAAATAATCAGGAAACATGAAGGCCCCCTCCACGTTAATATTTATTTGTTTATCCCTACTTATCTAAAAAACATCAAAAATGGATGACACATATGAAAACATAATTGAAAATACATACAAAAATTGGAATGAATTCACAGACGAATTACCAGACATGTACAACTCAATAACAATGCTTCACGTAAACATCAGATCAATGCTGAAGAATTTCTCTCAACTCGAATACATCATCACGAACTGCCCTCAAACTATTCACCTGGTCATCATCTCCGAGGCAAACATCTCTGACAAGACTAAATCATTGTTCGAACTTGTAGACTACGATATGAATACACAGTTGCGTGATTCTAAGAAGGGAGGCGGAGTCATCGTATATGTGCACAAGAGTATTTGCTTCACCAGACTGCCTTCGTGTACATATAACTTCGAGTGTATAACCGGCGAGCTAAAAACGGACTATGGTTCGACGATTGGTTTGTGTGCCGTTTATAGACCACCTGATACAAATAAGACCCTGTTCATCGAGGAGTTGCGTACTCAGTTAAACAAAATTTCACCAATAAACAACGTCGTTCTGGTAGGCGACATGAATATCGATTTGAAACAAAAAAATTCTATAACTAAACTTTATTTGAACACACTCAGTGAATTGGGTCTTGATTCCGGAATAAACCAGTTTACTCGAATAGATAAGCGAGGTGAGTGCATAACAAAATCATGTATAGATCATATATTTGTACGTAGTGTCGACTCCCGCGCCGTACAAACAGCTGTTGTGAAGAACGCGTTAGCCGACCACTTTATAACCGGTTGCGCGCTAGTCGAAAAAACATATGTAAACAAAGCTAATCACTATAAAATCATTAGCAAATTAGATAACAGTAAGTTGCAAAGTGAATTGAGTAAAATTAACTGGAATTTGGCATTAGATTACGACAACCCTAAAGACGTTTTATGTTTTATATTAGATAAATTTTCTTATGTATATGAAAACTGTAAATACAATGTAAAAACTAAAATTGGTAAAAGACAAATGTGTAAATGGAAAAGTAGAAGAATAGAAAAAATGTGTGAAAAAAGAGATCAACTACTAGATATCTGGCTTAACGATCAAAGCAATCTGGCTAATAGGCTATTATACAATAAATACAGAAATAAAACAAATAAGCATATTAATAATGTAAAGAATAATTATTTTTTCAAGGAGATAAAATCAAATTTTCATAATACTAAAAAAGTTTGGGAAACTATTAATAACTTATGTGGAAAAATCAATAAATCCATAGATGACATAATTATAAAACATTTCAAACTATTGCCAAATATTGTTTCTAATAATTTTGAATTCAGAGACAATGTTCACAATACATGCAAATTTCAGTGTAACACACCTATTCTAGATGCTAACTCCTATATTAATAATTTTACCTTATCAATGAGATTAAAGAAGGCCAATGAGGATATTGTATCCTCTATAATAAAACACCTAAATGATAAGAAACGCCCAGGTTTCGATGGTATCCGAGTCAAAGACTTAAAATACATTTATAAGCAAATTACACCCCTCATAACGCATTTAATTAACACATGCATTACCACGTCCTTGTACCCTGATCAACTTAAGATTGGAATAGTAAGACCTATCCATAAGAATGGTTCGTACAAAGATGTAAACAACTACAGGCCTATAACTATTTTATCATGTATTGATAAGATAATTGAGAGGTATTTCGGACTGGAAATTAACAAATTCTTGAAATCAAACAATGTTATTAATGGGAAACAATACGGTTTTCAAAAAAACAAAAATACCTCACAATTATTGTTTAAGTTTAGTAATGAGGTCAACAAGTGCCTGAACAATCGTGAACACGTACTTGTTGTCCTCATTGACTTTAGCAAAGCTTTTGATTGTCTGGAATATAAGACACTATTTAATAAGTTACAGCAAAATGGTATACGGGGTCCATTCTTAGAATGGTTTAAAAACTACCACAAGAACCGTTTCACGTCGGTAAACGTCTCAGGTTCACTAAGTAGCATGATTCCAACCGATAAAGGCACAGCACAAGGTTCGATTCTCGGGCCGACTGAATATTTACTGTACGTGAATGACATGTGTAACTTATTCACGCAGGGCTCCGTGTACCAATTTGCTGACGACACATGTTTGGTTGCTGCACACAAAGACATACGTGAGGCACAGAAAGTGATGCAGGGAAACTTCGACCTCTTATGTAAGTGGGCTCATGACGTGGGTCTCGTAATTAACGCTAAAAAAAACCAAACTACTTCATATACGCTCACCTTGCCTGCTGGCGTCTTGTGTGCCTTTTGTCGTTGCCCATGAGCATCTCTGCCTTCACCGACCAGCCACAGCGTGTAGTTGCCAGAAATTGGAGTTGGTGACTCATCATATGTATCTTGGTGTGATAATAGATAGTAATTTCCACTGGCGGTCGCATATTGATCATGTATGTAATAAGCTTAGGTCTATATTAGCAAAGCTATCGATACTTAAGTATAAACTACCTTATAGAACACTTAGAACATTGTACTTGGCACTGGCCGATTCCGTAATTGATTATGGCCTAAGTAGCTACGGGCGTACATACAAGACTTACGTCGAGGACATTTACAAATTACAGTTACGCATTTTAAAAACGATTGTACCCACAAGAATAAAACATATATTCCAAGATAATGATACGGGTTTATTTAAGCATTGTCAAATTGTAAATGTCTTTGACAAAATACGTTTACGTATTATAAGCGAAAATTACCATAACATAAGTAATATTCGTAAATACGAAAGGTTAAAGTCGTTGCGTACTCTGACATACTTACCTACATTTATCGTACCTAAATCTAATAATGTTTATGGATCACGGACGTGGGAATGCATGCTGCCATCTTATTTGAATGACCTTCCTGTCGAAATCTGTAACGTTTTAAATGTAAAGAACTGCCCAAGAGTGCTGAAAAGACACTTTCTAGATTGCAATGCGACCTAGAAAGTGTCTTCTTAAAGAGACAAGCTCATGTGTGTATGTACATAGGTACCTACTATTCACCTATGTAAAAGTATTTTGTAGCAACGAGTCGACGCGTCTGACATACCGCTGTTAAACCCGCGATGGTTTGTGTTGGTATGTTTACATGTTGTAAAATAATTGTAAAAAATGTTTTTGATAAATAAACGGAAAAAAAAAAAAAAAAAAAAAGATGCAAAGTGTTTTATTTTTGTGCATACCTTCACCAGGGCTATTTATCAAAAACCATTGACCAATCACGTACCAGCACCCTCCTGCTCCGTGATTGGTCAGTGTCGCTTTTAGCTATGCGACTACCTTTGACCTAAATATTTCAGGTCTCAAATTACCAAGCCCTTTCTATTTACCTATGTATGTCTGTCTGTGTGTGTATATACCTCGATTACCTTATATACCACCGATCACCTTTATATACCTTTATATACCTTGATTACCTTTATATACCTTCGATTACCAGGGTTACCATGTGTTTACTGTTATGTGTAAGGGATAGGATACCCTACCTAACTATATTCTATTTACTTGGGAGAAATAAAGGCTCCAAGGGCTTATATACTGCCTCTTGAGAGCAAACGACTGTAACGAATGTGTTTTATTTCAATAACAAACTATGTATCAACTATAGCTACCTATAACTATCTATACTATGCAGCTTTATTTGTTACAGCATTCTATGTACTAACTAACCACCTATAACTACCTATACTATGTAGTCGCGGTTTTATTTATTTGCAACATTCTATGTACTACTATAGCTACCTATAACTATCTATACTATATAGCTAAGACGCATCGTCGCGAACATCTCTCCCGCCGTGCAGTGCAGCGATGACTCGGTGCGATGACGTCGCGGCGCTGCAGAAACCCGGTGAGCGACGCCTGTAGCCACGTCGCCCGCTGCGCGACGCCGGTGCTCGATGCCGGTGCTCGACGCAGCTGTGCAGTCGCCGGTCTGCCGCTTCCCTGCTGTGGGTCGCCTGCAGTCGCAAGGCTGTTGCGTAGGCTCTCGCAAATGTGCGAGCTGTGGGCCGGATGGCCCGCTGTCTGTGCGAGCTGCGAGTGCGCGCAGCGTCGCTTGCTGCGGTGGCAAGCTGTGTAGGCAGCATTGCCTGCTGTATCGCCTGCTCAAAGCAAGGCGGTGGCGGGCCGAATATGCCCGCAATGGGGGCTGGCTGCGCCCGTGGGCAGCATCGCCCGCTATGTTGGCGAGCTGCGTGAGCAGCATCGCCGGCTACTGCTCGCTTGATGCGAGCCGAATGCGGACCGAATATGTCCGCGGTGGGGCGAGCTGCGCCTTGCGGGCAGCGTCGCCCATCTATGGTTGGCGAGCTGTGAGAGCAGCATCGCCCGCTACTGCTCGCTTGATGCGAGCCGAATGCGGACCGAATATGTCCGCGGTGGGGTGAGCTGTGCCTTGCGGGCAGCGTCACCCATCTATCGGTTGGCGAGCTGTGTGAGCAGCATCGCCTGCTGTGTCGCCTGCACAAAGCAAGGCGGCGGCGGGCCGGATATGCCCGCGGTGGGGCGAGCTGCGCCTTGCGGGCAGCGTCGCCCATCTATCGGTTGGCGAGCTGTGTGAGCAGCATCGCCTGCTACTGCTCGCTTGATGCGAGCCGAATGCGGACCGAATATGTCCGCGGTGGGGTGAGCTGCGCCTTGCGGGCAGCATCACTCGCTATGTTGGCGAGCTGTGGGAGCATCGCCGGCTACTGCTCGCTTGATGCGAGCCGGTTGCGGACCGAATATGTCCGCGGGGGGCGAGCTGTGAAGCATCACCCATCTATTCTGGTTGGCGAGCTGTGAGAGCAGCATCGCCGGCTATTGCCCGCTAGATGCGAGTCGGTTGCGGACCGAATATGTCCGCGGGGGGCGAGCTGTGAAGCATCACCCATCTATCTGGTTGGCGAGCTGTGAGAGCAGCATCGCCGGCTATTGCTCGCTTGATGCGAGCCGAATGCGGACCGAACATGTCCGCAGGAGGTGAGCTGCGCCGGTGGGCAGCATCACTCTCTCACTGTCCGCTGAAAGTAAGGTGGTAGCGGGCCGGATATGCCCGCATGGGGGGGCGAGCTGCGCGTGTTGGCAGCGTCACCGTATATTGCCCGCAAAATGCGAGCCGATTGCGGACCGAATATGTCCGCGAGGGGGCGAGCTGGAAAGCGTCACCCATCTATTGGTTGGCGAGCTGTGAGAGCAGCATCGCCTGCTATTGCCTGCTGAAAGCAAGGCGGTAGCGGGCCGGATATGCCCGCAGGGGGGGCGAGCTGCGCCTATGGGCAGCGTCGCCCGCTGTGGTGGCAAGCTTCTTTACCGGACGCTTTAAAGTGCCGCCGGATGTGTGCACCTCAGCTGTCCGGACTTCGCCATCAGCGCCCGGGAAAACTGTAATGATGCGGCCTCGCGGCCATGTGTTGCGAGGCAGCTGGCCGTCTGCAATGAGTACGGGATCACCCACCTGCAGATTAGGGCCACGGCTATGGGGCTCCCGCCGGTGTTGGAGCTCGGGTAGGTACTTGACGTCTTCTATAACTATGTCGATTCTATCTATACGACTTCTGAGGCGTATGACGTCATCCTTCAATTCTATTTGTAAAGGTCGTAGGGCGCTATCCTTGTCTATTTCTTCGTTTCCTCGCAAACTTGTCAACTCGCGGGAAAACATCTGTTGCTGTACAGCTTGCACGAGTAACCTCTCCGCTTGTTGGAGGTATTCGGCTTCTATTAAAAAACTATATTTTGACGTCACTGGGGACGTCACTGATGCTGTAGGAGGGGGCACTGCCGTCTTTGTACGTTTCCTCCAATCCGGATCCGCTTCTATATTTTTCCTCGTTCTTTTATAGAACGTGTTTTCTTTGGGCGGCCGACATTTGGCGACGAAGCGTAGTACTGTCGCCGTCGCTCTCAACAGTCGTTCCCATTTTGAAAATCTTGCTGGATCGGGTATGACTTCTGTGAGTCTTCTATCTATATTTTCTATAGCGACTAAGGTTCGCTCCTCACCCGTCTGTTCCTCTAGTGGAGGCTTCTCTATTGGCCATATTGTCGACTCTTCATATAGGAAGCTGGGGCCACAAAACCACTCGTGTCTCGAATCAAAGTTGTGTGGTACATCACGAGTGGCTGCGTCCGCTATATTTTTCTTAGTGGGCACCCATCGCCAGTCTTCGACTCTACTATGCTCTTCTATGGCAGCTATGCGGTGCGCGACGAACGGTTTGTAAACTCGAGCTCCTCTTCTGATCCAGGTCAGCACGGTTTTGCTGTCTGACCAGTACGTCACGGAGGCCGGCTTGACTCCGTGTTCTCGGATGACAGCTGCAGCGACGCGGGTCCCCATCACCGCGGCCTGCAGCTCGAGTCGGGGTATCGATTGGAGCTTGAGTGGCGCCACCTTTGCCTTGGCCATGACGAGGCTCACGTGAGTCTTGCCATCTTCTGTAGAGATACGCCAGTACACCGCTGCGGCGTACGAAGTTTCGCTCGCGTCCGTGAAAACGTGGACTTGCGTTTCTATGGCGTCGCTATATCCTGGGTAACATCTTGGTACTGTGACTTGGGCAAGATTCTGTAGATGTTGAACCCAACTTCTCCATGCTGTGGCCAAGTCTGTGTCGAACGGCTGGTCCCAGTCGACTCCTCTTCTCCATGCTTCTTGGAGTATCTGTTTGGCGCGAATCGTTACGGGTGAGGCTAGGCCGAGTGGGTCGTATAGTGACATCACTATTTTCAGCGCCTCTCTCTTTGTGGGCACTTCCTTCTGTAATACGCCACTCGGTAATCGGGCTAGGCTCAGATTGAAACCCAGCGTATCTGCTCTTGGTCTCCATATTAGGCCAAGAATTTTTTCTGTATGGTCGCCGATGTCGACGACTTCTGTCTCTATAAGCGACGGTTCTATTTTCTGTATGACGTCGATGTCATTCGATACCCATTTCTTTATTTCGAAACGAGCCTGTTGGTGTATCTTCTTCACCGCTGTTGCTATATGTGTCGCTTCTTCTACTGTTCTATAGCTATCCAGATAATATCCAGATAATAGTCCATATAATGGTTCTTCACTATTGCACAAGCTGTCTGAGTACATTAGTACAAAACTAGATAAGGGCATGCACACTATTGGGATCTTTCTGGACCTCGCCAAAGCCTTCGACACAATTTCTTGTTCTATTTTACTGCACAAGCTTGAAACACTTGGGATAAGAGGAGAGCAACTTCTATTATTCTCCGATTATCTTAGAGACCGTCAACAATGTGTTAAAATAGGGCAGCACACAAGTTCTGACATGGAAAATGGTTGTTTCGGAATACCTCAAGGAAGTATTTTAGGGCCCACAATATTTTTAATTTACATTAATGACCTATGTAGTTTAGACCTTCGTAATGGGCTAATATTATCATATGCGGATGACACGGCTCTGTTGTTTTCTGCCGAGTCTCGAGGTGAAGCGTATGAACATGCCCAAAACGGATTTAATATTGTGTCTAATTGGCTTCATCAAAATCTTCTAACATTAAATATAGATAAAACTAAATACATTTTATTCTCAATGAGAAACATTAATTTACCGCTTACTAACCTTAATATATTCGCGCACAATTGCAATCATGCTGACATTGCTTGTACTTGCCCTAGTTTAGTTAAAGCTGACTACATAAAATACCTAGGTGTTACGATTGACACAAATCTAAATTTCCGTAAACATATCGAGCTGCTGTGCTCAAGAGTGCGTAAATTAATATATATTTTTAAACACCTACGTTACATAGCCGACTTTAACTTAATTAAACATGTATATTTGGCTCTGTGTCAATCTGTACTTACTTACTGTATTACTTCATGGGGTGGTGCTGCAAAGACTATCTTACTTCCTCTAGAACGTGCTCAAAGAGCAATACTAAAAGTTGCAACCTTTCGACCTTTTAGATTTCCCACACACGAGTTACATACAGCATGCAAAATACTAACAGTACGTCAACTATTTATAATGCACATCATACTTCATCAGCACTCTGAGCTTCGTTTTGACCCAGTATCTTCAACCAGGAGGAGGAAAGATTTGGTTTGCATAAAACCACAGACAAGACATGCATTTGCCCATAGATTTTACGTATTTTTAGGACCTTTTTTATATAATAAACTAAACAAATTGTTAGATATATATAGCGTAAATTACATTAAATGTAGAAAATTGATATCAGAGTATCTATTTAGACTCAATTACACAGACACAGAGAAGCTATTGGAAGTTCTAGTATGATTGTAAGGTTTAATTCGTAAGTTGTTATTCTTTAATTTTTGTATTCATGCACCATAAATGATTAGTCTTGTTAAGTGATGACCTGAAACACAGGTTGTATAAACCTAGCTCAGGAAAGTCGCTAATTTTACATAATTGTAGGTTTAAAATAAATTTATCATAAGTCCAGAAATATTGATAATTTAGTTAAACACATATGTTATTTGTTGGATACTACCATAATTATTTTATTTAAGATTACTTGTGGCTATTAATCTGTAACTATATTGTGTACAAGATTTAATAAAGATTATTATTATTATTATTGCTTCTACTGCTTCTGGATGCTGTTCTATGTGCCGGTTCGCGTTCCAATTCTTCGCGAATATGGCCGTGCACGGTGAGCTTGCCGCGCCGAATATAATTGACGTCATTCGATACTCGTCGGGGGCTCCTTCTCTTCTATTGCCTCTCCACAAATATCGGAGGGCGTCTCTATCTTCAGGTCGTACTTTGACCTGCATGAACATTTCGGTAATGTCACCTGAAATGGCTATCGGATATCTACGAAACCTCATCATGACGCCGGGCAGCGACTGTAACAGGTCCGGTCCTGTGAGTAGGAAGTCGTTCAATGACAATCCATTCGATTTAGCTGCGGCGTCGTGTACTATTCGAAACTTCTCCGGCTTCATGGGATTGAAGACGTCGAAATGAGGCAGATACCAGGTTCTTCCTGGCGTGGTCTGTTTGGGCGCTTTTTCTGCGTACCCTTTCGAAAGGAGCGAGTCCATCTGTTCTATATATTTGTTTCGAAGACTCGGATCTTTGTCGAGCTTCTTTTCTATAGAGATCAACCGCTTGTGTGCTGTCCCATAACTATCGGGCATTTCAAAGTTGTTATTTTTCCATAACATAGCTGTTTCTATATGCCCATCTGTCAACTGTTTGGTATGTCTTTTCAAGATGTCTTCAGCCTGCTTCTCTGGATCAGAATCTGGACGCCGAGGATTAACTATTAGGGACTCGAGTGCGAAAAATTCACGAAGTTGCTCGTTCAGTCTATCGTCTCTATCTTCTCTATCTTCTCTGCATGCGCTGACGTAATGTACCTGCTGACCGAGTATTCTAGTGTGCGCGCCATGTAGCGTCCATCCAAGCGTTGTAAGTGACGCTATTGGCTGGTGCCTGGGGCCTCTTCTGATTTCACTGGCAAGGAGAAGGTGCCAGTTGTCTTGGCCAATCAAAATCTTGGGCGCGCCAACATCATAGACTAGCTGCTCTTTCAAGTCGATGAGATGTTTGCAATGTGTGACATCTTCTTCACGGACTGTCTGTGACGCGAGATTAAGCTTCGGTATGGTGCGCGCTCTGAACGGCACCCTATTTCTATGCTGACTCGCGAGTGTCACTGTGACTCTTTTCGAACAAGGAGTGTCGATCATGGTGTCACCGATCGCACCAATCTTCAGTGGGTCGATCTTGCCCTCGGCTCCGACTTGGTTGGCGATGTCTTCATCGATCAACGATACGGTCGATCCATCGTCGAGTAGGGCGAACGTAGATGCCTCTCCCGCCGGTCCAATGACCCGGACCGGGATGATTTTCAAATAGGCGTGATTCGACGATGATCTTGAGCTGGCGACTGTCTCCTTGGGCTCCTTTTTGACTTCGGTCTGTCTGGGCTTTTCGGCTGCCACCGCAGCAGGCTTCTTGTCGTAATGAAGTAGCCGACTGTGCGTGGCTGTACACCCCTTGACGTCACACTTCTTCGCGTTGCATTTATGCCGCTCTCTTCTTGGCTTCAGGCAACGGAAGCACAGGTTTAGATTCTTCGCAATTTCCCATCTCTTGTTACTATTGCTATTCTTGAACTTCGAGCAATCGCGTTCTATATGGCCATCCTTCTCACACAGTCGGCACTTGCTTGCTGACTTCTCTGTTGTTGTGTGAGTCCTCTGCTGCGGTGTGCGTCGGTTGGATGAGCCCTCTGTCTTGATGTTTTCAGCAGGAGCGAAAGCGCTGCAGTATCGAGCTTGTTCGGTAACGAATTCGCTAAACAGCGACAAGTCTGGCAAGGACTGGTACTTTTCTGTATATATACGGTACCACTGTACACGTATCGAATTCGGTAGCTTCTTTGTCAAGGTTCGCATGAGCTCGGCGTTGATCAGGTAATGATCCTTCTTCAATGCTCGCAGCGTTACTATAGCGCACCTCACTTGGCTTGCGAATGAGCAAATATCCTTTGGATTTTCACTGCATCGTGTCAGTCCTCGCAATCTATCTGTTTCGGCCTGTGCTATCGAATCTGGTCGGCCGAATTGCAGCTCGAGTTCCCTCATGATGTCATCTGGTCTTGCATGGCCGATGAGTTCTGAACTGACTGTTTCTAAAGCGCGTCCATGCAGGCTTCTTCTTAGTCTTGCTGTATTTTCGACATCATTGAAATATTTTCGAGTTGTTTCATAAATGGCTCGAAATGACAACCATTCTGTATGCGCACCACTGAAGTTCGGTAAAGTCATAATGACCTTCGACGCTGAGGAGGAATTCTGTGACTGCTGTTCTGTTTTCTTGTCAACTAAAGATGCTATAGCAGCCGTAAGGTCCGTAACGAATGGACGTAAATTATCCTCGCTCCTATCGTCTTCTATTTTCTTCATAGGTGGTGGCTCTATCTGTTTAGCACTATCTGGATCTATGTGCGTTCGACGAGAGTCCACTATTGGTTCGAAGTCCACAGGGGGGGGCGGTTGCTGTCGACTATCACGGATGTCCCCCTCGGCGGCGTTGGTCTCTCTCTGATCAGGAACAGGTTCAGGCGCCTCTTCCAGCCAGGAACGCACGTACTCTTCATTTGAGTTTCTATCGTCCAAATATTCTTCGTCCGACTCTTGTTCGGCTCTCTGAAGTGCTAACTGGGCAAGCTCCAACTTAATCTTCAATAAGTCTTCACGAGCCTTCTGTAATTTTCTATATGACCGCGGTGACCTGTCAATGGTCGACGGCGGACGTCTATGTTCTATACGGGCGTCACCCCGGGTAGTCATTGGCAAGACTCGGCTATCTTTTCTATTTGACGGCTTCATTGTACTATCTGAAGTCGTCTCAAAGCGGGTTCCCTTCCTTGAGGTCGATGGCATCTGTTTCTGTACTGTTGTCGGCAATGGTGCAGGTACTCGTTCTATTGCTGAAGCTTCTATCTGTTCTATTCGTTCAGCGGCAGCAGGCGGAGACACGTCTTCACTGCGCTGCTGCATCGATCGCGCCGTCCCAGACGATGAAGGCGAACGCGGCGGCACCTGATGATGGATAGCAGGAACCCTCTCGGCTGGTTCCTGTATCGGAACTGTCCACGCCTCGGATGATTTGCCATGCGACCTCGTGATCGGCATTGTTGAAGTCTTCAATGAATCTTCAAAACTATTCGGTAGTCCACTGGTAAGCCTCAGGTGAAACTTCAATCCAAGTTTCCCAAAAAAAAAAAAAAATTTCAAAAAATTTTCAAAATTCTTCAAAGTCCCCAATCTTCAAAAAATATTCTAAGTTCGGATTGACTGAAACTTTTCAAATAAAAGTAAAAGTAAAGTAAAGTAAAGTCCCAGACTGTTCAAAATCTTCTATGTGTGAAGTCGATCGAAATTCTCTAAGTCCAAAATTCTTCAAAAATATTCTAAGTCCCGCTTGATCAAAACTTTTCTAAGTGTCAGGTTGTTGAAAATTTTCCAAGTTCAAAATTCTTCAAAAAATTTTCCAAGTGTCGGATTGTTGAAAATTTTCTAAGTTCAAAATTCTTCAAAAATATTCTAAGTGTCGGAACTCCTCAAAATTTTCATAGTGTGAAGTCGTTCGAAATTTTCTAAGTTCAGCTTGATTAAATTTCTTCTATGTTATTCCTTCACTATTTTTCAACATCAATCTGCCTAGGGGTAGTTTTCTTGAAGGGATGATTTCTTCAAGGTCCGACTTCTATTCAGCTTCTAGGGACACCCTTCGTGTCTTGAAATGTTGAAGGGTAGTCTTTTTCTTCAAGGGGGTGCGACTTCACAATAGGGGTTGCGCCTTCAGGGTAGCTGCGTGGTTCGGTAAATCCAACTTCCAAATAGCTAGATCAGGCTATCTTCAAAATATCCGGCTCCGATGGACCAGAAAATGTACGGGGCGGACGTGATCGACTGGACTGTAGGGAGGCCAGGGTAGGTTATCCTATTCTTCAAAAGTGGACTGTATGGTGACAACCCACCTAGGTATAAATGATCCAGACGCGTTGACGCTCCGTCTATAAGCTACGGGCCATGAGGATGCAACCCTTAGTTGACTACTTGCTATACTTGCTGTTATTGACACAGTATATAGGGGTAGGTATAGAGGGCTTACCAATAAAGTCACAATAAAACACTATTTAACTTGTTCACTATGCACTTAGCGATTTGAAGGGTGAAATTCGCGACTATATGATTCTACATTTAGGTATAAATCCAAAAAATCTTGACAATGACTACAAATTCTATAAATTTCCTATGTTACTATTGTACGGCGTAACTATACCGTATCGACACCCAAAAAATCACCGTGTGTGATGAAGTTTATTAACAAGATTTTTCACTATGTCTATCCTAGAATTTAGGCTATATCTAGGCTTAGGTCTATGTGAGTAGGGGTTGTCGTACCTTTATGGATAGCCCTCGGTAAGCTCCATACAGCGGAGACGAATTCACCCCTTCATCCCCCTCCATGTAGGGGTGGGATGCCGAAAACTATACAAAACTATTGTAGGCGCGAAGCTATTACCTACTTGGGGTGAATTTACCGTAAAACTATGCTAGGAGGGCTATACAGCTATATGTATCTCTATAGATACGACAACCCTCTACAAAACTACATATGTTTCAACCCTGTCACTCAAGGGGTTGCAACTCTATAAGCGTATATGTTTCAGGGGGATAAAAATAAACAGTTTTATTTAAACCTAAATTACGGCTTTATGCCTGCATACACTATAGACATCTATATATCCCCTGAAAGGATTTTTCAAGGCGGTTCTATTTCAGACATTTAGAAGTCTAGAATCTAGACTTGTATTTTCGGGAAAGGAAGAGGGTAGATGCAAAGTGTTTTATTTTTGTGCATACCTTCACCAGGGCTATTTATCAAAAACCGTTGACCAATCACGTACCAGCACCCTCCTGCTCTGTGATTGGTCAGTGTCGCTTTTAGCTATGCGACTACCTTTGACCTAAATATTTCAGGTCTCAAATTACCAAGCCCTTTCTATTTACCTATGTATGTCTGTCTGTGTGTGTATATACCTCGATTACCTTATATACCACCGATCACCTTTATATACCTTGATTACCTTTATATACCTTCGATTACCAGGGTTACCATGTGTTTACTGTTATGTGTAAGGGATAGGATACCCTACCTAACTATATTCTATTTACTTGGGAGAAATAAAGGCTCCAAGGGCTTATATACTGCCTCTTGAGAGCAAACGACTGTAACGAATGTGTTTTATTTCAATAACAAACTATGTATCAACTATAGCTACCTATAACTATCTATACTATGAAGCTTTATTTGTTACAGCATTCTATGTACTAACTAACCACCTATAACTACCTATACTATGTAGTCGCGGTTTTATTTATTTGCAACATTCTATGTACTACTATAGCTACCTATAACTATCTATACTATATAGCTAAGACGCATCGTCGCGAACAATTTAAAAATTATGAAACTTAATTTTTGGGGCTCTCACAAAACCTTTTATTTGAAATTAGCTACAGTATACCTCTATAGCATCTAAGTACATTTATGGCATATACTATATGCAATATAGAAAACTTACACTATATGCCATATAGAATAAATATAGCATAATCTATACTAATATTATAAAGCTGAAGAGTTTGTTTGTTTGTTTGAACGCGCTAATCTCAGGAACTACTGGTTCGAATTGAAAAATTCTTTTTGGGTTGAATAGACCATTTATCGAGGAAGGCTTTAGGCTATATATCATCACGCTTAAGCCAATAGGAGCGGAGCAGCGATAAAGAATGTTTTAAAATCGGGGATTCCACGGGGACGAAGTCGCGGGCAGCAGCTAGTTATAATATAATAATATTATGTTATCTGCTGTAAGTTATATTTTCTTCTTTAGACTGATATGAAATGTAAACGTAAAACCCAAATTACTATTATTACTGATCATATTATTTGGAAGAAGTGAAGTGCTTTCTGAAATACAATTTTTTTTGCAAATCAATACCTATTTCAATCATAATCCAGTACAGAGCAAATTGGCCGTATCAGACTGAACATAGCCACAAGTGATTATATTATAAATTGATTTCCCATTGGTAATCCTTATACCTTAATACCATAGCGTTTTGCGTTCGAGATCAAGAGTCTACAGCTTTACATGAAAGTGACGATCGTTATAAATGTATCTGATCTGTTTTACTACAGTTAAAAACACTGCTGAAAGTGTAATTCCCGTTAATTCAGTCCATAACACGCCAATTAAAGAACGGAACTTTATAATTCAAGTTAGAATACTGACTCCCTCAGTTTCACTGCCAGCCCATTATTTCCTTATCAACGGTTCACCCCGTCTTCCCGTTTATAATTCCCCCTTATCGCTGTATACTCCATGAAAGCCGGCGACTTCAAAATTTAAAACCATTATTCTGTTGCAGGAACAAGTGAAAGTCGTAAAGCTATTTTATAAGTTCTTAAAGATACTACAGTTTTTAGATGTATTTGATGTTTGTCTGGTTGTGGTGGTAAAATTCTTGTGCCAATCTAACAACAGGAAAAAAAAATTAGACACGTAAACATAATAATCCATACCCGATAGTTTTTGGAATGCTTTTAAATTAATTGCGCGTTGCTATCATTTTAATCTTAAAAAGCTTTGTCCGCGACTTCGTTCGCGTGGTTGTTGGAAAAAAATGTCGCATAGACAACAACTATAGGTATGTACAATTGTACATACCTATAGTTAATACCCTGCATCACCTGATTCCTCTTATGGTGGGACGAGACGATACAATGCATGTACAAATGTATGTAGGTACAGACCATGAAGTTAGAATAAAAAAAACACACACACATGTCGACAGAATGTTTGTGCAGACTTTTCATTACTTCAGACCTTGATTTTACAAAACCTGCAGTTTTCCGAAATTAATTTTGTCATTTGTAAGTTCATTCATTCATTTATTGATCAGTTTTAGGGGCCTTCGGGAAGGTTCATATCTGACGGAACATGCGTCGCGTATTATCGGTCGCGTAACGCCAGAACAGACAAATGTATAGAAAAACACTCGAGTGTTCACACTCAACCGAAGATACGTTAGTGCGTCGAGTGTGAACGGTCAAGTGTTTTTCTATACATTTGTCTGTTCTGGACTCCTCTGTGTCTCGGACAAAAAGTACATTAAGCCGATGGTGATTTTAGAAAATCTGACACCAGTTATGCCAAGAAGTACCGTGTTATCCAATTACCTGAATGTGATCTGCAGTAGCCTATTTGTTATGGAAAACGCTCAATCGGTGGCAGACTCAAGTAGTAAGACACAACTTGGCGAAATGGGGTTTAATACTCGTCACTTCGACTCGTCGCATACCCAGTATGACTGCGGGACCCCTGTTCAGAACATGCCCCAAGTGCCCATCCACCTATGGGGGATTTAATGAATGTCACCGATGCTGCAATTAACGTAGCTACTTACTGGGCCCAAATAATATAGTATTACAGAGTTGTGAAGGTTTGCTCCGCGTAAAATACGGATCCAGTTTGACTGGAAGCCGACCCCAATATAGCTTTTGTTAGGTTTTATGATTTTTTTCACATACACTACACGCTACACATTAAGATTTCTGTGCTACACACACACACACATGCATTCGATTTTCACTGAAAATGGCAAATTAAAGAACTGACTCGTTCAATTTTTTTTTCCATTTTATGATAAAACGATTTAGTATTGGGTTTTGTGTCAAAATGCCTGGATTTATTTACAATGCTATTTAATATGAGTCAGTAACACTAGGGCGTTGCTGGCCTTCCCTGAGGAGCAGGGGTCCGGTAGATCGTATAAATTGCAAACGTATAAGTCTCCTACCCGTATGCAAAATATGCACTTGGACGTGGAGTTGCGGATACCAGTCAGACTTACATACATACTAATTATTATATTATTATTTTAAAGATACAAAATCCTGAAACGCATATTTAACCAATTTAATAAGGCTAAATCTATGGGGTGGGGAGCTCGTGACTAAATAACAATCACCCGGCTTGCCAAAGACAACCAGTCTTGCCAAAAGTAGCAGTAAATGCTAGAAATGGATTTCTTAGTTATCCTGGTTTTTTATTTGGAAATGTTTTCGATTTACAAAAAGTACTCTTCTACGTTATATCTCTAGAAGATAAGTCCTAACTTAACCTAACCTGTTACTCACGTACGCTTGTTTGTTAACAAATTAAACACATTTATTTACTTACACAGTACAACATACATATGCATATTGTATTGAAGGGACTCGACAAGACCTTTATTTTGATACCAAAAATGTCATGATTATTTCGATAAAAATGTTGTCTAGGGTATTTATGTGTAAACTCCCGTATATTGTATTATGTGAAAATGTTTATAGCTTATTGGCATAGGCTATACACGTTTCTTTAGTTCACCCGGAACGTTTTAACGAATCTATTGATACTTCTTTCAACCAAATCAGTTCAGCAGTTTAGGCGGTAGAGTGGAACATACTTACATACATATGTATATACATATACTTACATATGTAAATAGTCAGCCAAAATCATTAACCTTCCTTTTAGCTTTGCCGTAGTCGGGGAAAATTATTAGGTATATTTACATCAACTAAGCTATTGGTGATGAAGTGCGATCATTAAATTTGTAAATAAATACGTCAAAATGTAGAAAAATCCACACCCATTATAAACATTAATGAACAGCATGGCAGCAAACCACGAGAATAAAAATACTAAAACCGATGTAATAAATGATACGTTCAGAACATAAAATAAAAATTTTTCAGCACTACCACAAACCCACCACCTATTACAGGAGAGAAAAGTCGTTGTAGTCATCTAGCGAGTTATGATGAGAAAAATGGACAAATTTTTAGGTCGCTAACGTTGCCCTGTCATTAAGATTGAGGTGAACCATATGAGCACTCACTTAGGCGGCAGACATTAATTTCGTCATAACAGTCATTTGGCCAACCGCCTGCGCCGCAGTAATATAGCTAAAAGCCTCTATTCATTATATCTCCGCCCCCACCAACGCTAAACGTTATCGTATTGATGTGACTTTCTGCGAAAGATGGGATGATGGAAATGTTGCTTGAGCAACAGATTTCGATATTATCTGCCGCGAAGCCGACGTAGTTACTAGCCGGAATGTTATCCGTAATGTAGGTATTCCTTTGGGAATATATTAATAAGATTTTCTTTTGTCGTCAGCTTCTGTGCGTAATGCGATGTGTGGATATAATATGTTGGTAGGTAAGTAGGTACGAACTCGTTTGCAATAGAGGAGCAGGCGGAACATATGAAACGGAAAGTGTATTAACAATAGTTATATAGAGCTTATATGTCACACGCGTTCATTACAGTGAATAATGAATGTGTCCCTATCATGAGAGGGAAGAGTGTTCGTCGTCCTATGTCTGTTTGGCGTTCAGCGTTACTAAGGATAAGTGCTTATGGAGTATTTGTTAAGAATGACAACAGAATACATATATGCCTATTTAGAACCAACGGTCTGAAGAAAGGGTCGGGATCGGGGTCGACCGGTTAAAAGTACGTAACAAAAGGGAGTTTATAAGTGGTGTAAGTGAAACCTGCCGCCCCCTCCAGTGATTATAGGCTTATCTGTCTACTCTTTATTATTATTTAGGATCGGCAGATTTCCTAACCGGCCCTACCTTTTATTTAAATTGTGCTTGTTTTAATTATTCCTCAATGAAATCCCATTAGACAGGTTCGCAGATCAGATTACATTTGCTGATTAAAAATGTTCTTTCAGAGATTTCTAATTTCATCGTAATTATTATTATGTGATGTTTGGTCTGGTTCATACAGCTACTATTTTAGTAGACCTTATTGGATTTCTGATAAAATATAAGGTTCTCTATATAATGTTTGTACCTACTTCTGTTATCGTAGATACAATTAAGTTCTTTGTTAACAGTATTCCATAGAACAGTATTCCATAGGGATGTAACAATTCGTAATTGAACACCAAATCTGAAATTACCTATAGAAATGTAATGTTAAGGTGAATGAATGCATTCAAAACGTTCGTTTAGGCGTTGGAGCTATATAACGTTTTCATAGGAAGCGCCTAGTACACGACATTGTTAGAATTTTGAAACGGGTTAATATCAAGAGCGACTGAGGAATGTTTAATTACCGCTGTGACATCCTCGGAGGAGTGTGACGCTAGGCAGTTGGCGCTAGCATGGCGCCGCGTGTTCCGACGGCTATTCAACGCGCGTCTTACTTGCGATATACATAACTAAGTATTCGCTAAAGGCTTGTTTGATATAGGTATTAACGAAAGCTTTGTTTGAAGTTCCATCTTGAATAAATTGATTACCAGTGTAGCTTTTTAAACGAATTTAAAAAAATTAAGAACGTTCTTAATTCGTCTGTATGATTTTTAAGTGAAGTTTCGCATTCCCATTTATAACAGTTTAAAAAAAGCAATAACTATCTAAATACTTGTATCAACAACAGGTTATGAAGTCGCTGGAAATTTTTCATAAGAGCACAACTCGTGTTCTCGTAGATTTCACTCTTGGCGAAGAATTAGCGCCAAAGCCACGACAATTATTTACGACATTTCCAGTGCGGAATTACAGCCTGCCGCGCCGCCGCGGCCTTTTATGTTTATTCACGGGTTATAATTCCCCAGCGTAGAGGATTATTTGAAAACGTAAACGTAGGTGCGGCCATATTTCACGCCAGCCGCGTAGCGTGGCAGTTGCGAAAGTAATCACTACAAACATGTCGAAAATGATCCCCACTGCACGCTTAGATGAGAGAGTTTAGCGCGGCCTCATTTGTAATGCACTGACAGAATGCATAATGGAATGCGGATTTGTTTCAGCCCAGTTGGTAAGTTCGTTAACTGACTGCTTTGGTATTGTAATTGGATGTACATATTGATAAAAAGAAGCGATATAGATCCTTTTTTTATTTTTATCATAAACTCGGGGAGCTCGTGACTAGGTAATACCGAACTGAATATCGTTTTATGGTACCTAAATCCGTTGCTTAGTTTAGATAATCACACGAGCAAATTTTATTTTACTATCTTCATAATTACGTGTCCCTGTTTATAGATATTAATAAGTTATATCTAGCAATCAGAAATCGATGTTAACTGTTGCGAAATACATAAAGTACAAAAGCAAATCGAAGGTTGTCGTCGTAATCATAAATAAAGCTGGGCACGAGTATGGCCTATCGACAATAATAAACGGTGGCCATAACTACGTACCAAATGAGTATTTACAGGAAATGCAAATGATCAAGGTGTCAAATAGCAACCATTAAATTTGGATAACGCAGCTTACGTTTATATTTCGCACGTAATCCGGCCGACGTGTAAAATACGGCGCGTCAGTAAAAGTAGGGTATAATTGGGGGTTCTGCATCACTTGCTCTCGCTACGCTCGAGCTGCGCGATGCAAAAGCCCCCAATTATACCGCTTATGCAGATCGTAATGTGCATATCGTACAGAAGTCCCAATAATATATTACTAACATGATCTGCGATATATTTAGTTCATAATATAGGTTGAGTATTGTGATTCATTCATAGTGGAATGCTTGTTATAGGATCTCTGGCTTCACAGCAGCAGTTATACAGAACTCTCAATTGTATTTCGGTCCTTCACATTATCTTGCAATTGCGATAAAGAGCGTCTGCCACGATTTTAGTTAAATAAAACACCCATTTTTTTTTACTGTCATTCATTTTTATTATTTTGTTAGAAAATATAAGTAACCTATTTTAAAATTTATTTAATTCATTGAAAAGAAGGAATTTCATCTTCTGGTAGTATCTGATAGCACAGAATGTCTTCTGAATCTGGAAATACTATATCACGCACTACACTTCTTGGTTCAAATTTTTGGTCAATCGGAGCGTTTGATGACTTTACCGCTAATTTTTCAGGATCAGGATTCACATTGTCAACACGAACAAATGTGTGGAGCTCATTGCAGCCATTCTTGAGGATGAGATATTGTGTATTTTCAAAGGTTGATTTTACTAAGTTTTGCTCCGGCTTATTTGTACTATCCTGAACTTTTGACAAACTGATGCACATTTTTTTCGGATCTGTCACGTCTTGAGTAAATAGAATCTCACCACTAGCATTCTTGAAAATAAGTTTAGAAATGCCCTCCATTATAATTTGAATAATATTAATTAATTATTTTTCTTGTTGAAACTAACATCAATTGATCAATAGTAAATTAATAATTAATAAACGTTGATAAATAGTAGATCGTACCGTCGTACTACAAAGCTCAGAGTTTAATGCTGTGTTGGAGATAAGCGTTTAATTATATATTCTTTTCCTTTTACAGCGTTCAAATAAACACACTCAGGATAATGTATAGCATGTTGCATCCACGGATCATCATAAATCTCCCAATCTTCAATAACACCTCCACATGAGAAACATGCTGCAATATCATTTAGACTATTTCCACAATAAAAAAATCCTGCATCAGCCATTTCCATCGCTAATCTTTTCTTTTTATTAAACGTTCCCCAGTAATAATTAAATGAAAATTCTCGCATCTTAAACGTATTATACATGTCATATCGGGGTTTATATGCATTTTGAGACATGTTCACTTTCTCATTAAATAATAAACGCATACTGATATCATTTAGCGTTTATCAATAACATATAAAGACCAGATAGAGGTAAGAGTAGGGGTAAAAATGTTAAGATGTGCTTCTCTTAACTATAGAAATAACAAAATAAAAAAAAATTACAATATAATTTTATTATCAAAGCACCACTTATTTAAACACAATACATTTTTTAAAGCACATACATAGTCATGATAAATACATTTATATAAATCATTACAATATTTATATTGATCGTATAAACTTATAAAGCTAGGACAACCTTTATCTTCTAAATTGAATATATTACTATTACTATTTTCTAAAATATGCTTTAACCACAACACTTTTTCTGAACCTTTGACGTAGATACATTTATCTCTTAAAATATCTATAACCAAGTTCTGATAATTAGAATAGGATACAAATCCTTCACGCCAGTGTATTTTTCGGTTACGTTCTATCCAACCAACTTGCTTTTTTTCTTGTTTTGTTAATTTTAAAAATGGAAATGGCGGCTTGATTAAAAATACTTGTAACTTTTGATTAAACAATATAGCGATTTCTTTTATTATAAATTCATTACTTTCGGTTTTAAAGCCTTGAATATCCACAATAGCGATCATGATAATCTGCGCACAATGTTGCTGAGAGGTTTGTATTCCACAAGTCGATCATTTATAATCAAACAATATGCAGTTGTCTTATCTGGTATTTGTGTTGAACATTCAAATTCCAATCGTACATCCACTGGACCAGTTTTTAAACTATCGTTTTGCCTCGAGCAGTCTAAGATAAAGACTGGGGCCTTTTCTTTGAAGTCCTTTAGATCAAGCAACGGGTCCACCGGAGAGTTGTAATACGACTGACGAAATTTCACATACATTTCATATAATATACTATATTTGTTCTCACAAAACTTTAAAGATAAGGGCTCATACGGATAATATTGCGAATTTAAAAAGAGCGTCACGTTTGTCACCTCACAATGATCAAACACTGAACTGTCTTTAGTTCTATTACTTTTTCTATTAGTCTGCAAGCAAAAAATTACATACCGAGGCTTTTCTAATTGAGAAGCAGTCTTTACTGACCAAGAATGCTTCGTGGTTTTAGGTAGTAAAGGATACTCATATAAATCCCAATTTCTAAAAGCCATCTGAATAGGTTTATCTCTTTCTAAATGCTTTAAAAGTGTTAAACGTTCTCGATCTGAAACTTTTATATGCGGTACTCTCCATTGCACCCTTTGTATATCTATTTGAACCTGAGCGAGTTCATCAGTAAGAATAATGCTATTTAAGTTAGAATTACTCCTATTCAATATAAGTTCGTGTTTACAATTTATCACAATTTTATTGTAATCCTCTGCAAACCCTAAAATCTTATTTAATGGCACCACAACACTAAAGTGCCCATCACTTTGAAACCCGTTTAAATTCCAACCCCATAATGCAGCAACTTTACTTTCTGCTTCATTTAATGAGATGTATGACTTTATTGTTGATGTTATTCCAGAATTTTTTATGCGATCTATTTCAATTCCATTCATTTCGTATCTGATGTCTTGAAACAAATACATAACAGGGTTATTAGTGAACGTAACAGTTTTCTTGATCTGATTCCCATCCTTACCGAACAGCTTTGTCTGACCTTCGATGTAGATTGAACTGGCTGATGGTAGCACGTATATATCTTGCTGGTGTATGGGGATTCTGATTTCATCGTTTTCTCTAAAGCTGTTAGTGTAGGGATTGTATGAATGGACTTCATAACTTTCGATTGAATTATCAAAGTGTGGTAAATCAGTAATCTGTAGTATACTCATATTTTAAACCCTAAAGCTTTAAGAAAATCTTTATTTGATTTAGTCAATTTCTTCACGTTTTTCTTACGTCTATGCACCTTTACGGTTGTTGGCGGAATAGGACGTTTTATTTTCACTGGAGGCTTTTTATCATATACTATCATTTTGCTTTTCTTAAATGAAGACGTAATTGAATTTGTTCTTCACCAAAGTCAATGCAATAACCAAACTGATCTACAATCCTGACAGATATGGATGAAATTATATTTTTGTTCACTGGGAAGTAAATAACGTTCTGGGGTATTTCTGTGTAGCCGTGACTTGAAGCAGTATCAGATATGAATTCGTGAATAAAATGAGTCGGTAATCCGTTGTAATATGAACCATGCACAAGATCACATTCGATTCTGATTACAGCTGTTATACTGCTGTTATTATCGAACTCATTCGGTCTTGTTTTTAATACTGAAAAGTATAGTAAACCGCACTCATATTGATCAGATAAATGAAGAGGTGGTTGAAAATATGAGACCAGTTCTGATTTATTTCCAGAGATGGTAACCGTAGTAGACATGCTTGCATACTGAACTCTTTTAAATGATCCTGTTTATTTTATTTCTTGATTATACCAAAAATTCTTTAAGAAATTTAAACACAGATGTCCACAGTTGAAGGGGTGATCACGTTGTAAATTTTCATAATTATATTGAATGTTAGAACCTACATATTTTATAAATTCCTTTGGAGGTTTAAGATTTCCATAACTGTCGAAATACTCAACATAATCATTATATTTTGCATAGGCTACCCAATGAGAACCAGGATTTTTAGAACTATCTAAATTAATAACTCCACATTCTTTTTTATACGGATATTTAGGGAGCTCATCTCTCATAAAGACACCTTTAAAATGAGGAATTCTATTTCCATACTTTAAAATGTCAAAGTTAGTTAAGGCCCGTTTGGGTAGCCGATATCTTAGTTTTTTTCTTTTGATACAAAAATTCCAAGGCCGCCTTTATGCGGTTTAAGGTGTAATCCTTTCCCAATACATAGAGCTTCCATTTTTTCATTGTGTCTCCTCGATTCCTCATACAGCTTTTTAGCCATTTTAAATTCATTTATGGTTTTGGCGATACCAGCTGCACCGCCTGCTAAAGCTCCCGCCGCTGATAATCCCGCAAAAATAGGAATCAGAGGTAGTACTCCACCAGTTTTTGGAATAGGAATAACACGAGGGAGCTTAATCGTTGAATCATCAGCTAATTCTCTGGTAGCAGCAATAGCTAATTCTATAGCCATTTTTTTGCTCTTAGGCTTTAATTTTTTTATGTGTCTTTTTGCTTTTGTAATAACCGTTTTTAATTTACTTTTTAATCCTTTTCCAGATGTAACTTTTGGAGAATGCTTTTTTCTCAAACCAGAACCAGTTTTAATTTTTGCCGACATAGCCTTACTTACTAAGCGTGCTGCGAATTTTTCGCCTATACTGGCGTCGGAAGCAACCGCTCGCTGTTTCGCCATTTTTAACAAAATTAAATCAGCCTTATGTCGATCTTTCAAGTTTGATGACTTTTGATATGCAATATCGTGATCTTTGCAATATTCATCCAACTTATTAACACCGTTATCTCCTTCAGCAAGTCTTTTTATTAATTTAGTACCAGGACCACAGTAATTATATCCTGGTAAGTGTAATTCAAATGGTAAATTATTAATAAGCCAATTGAGAAGACTACTCTCTCCAAAACACATTATAAGACTAATGATTCCGGTTTGAATATTTTAATAAATAGTTATGCAATTCGAGTTTGTTGTTAATATTATTTTATTTATAATATAACATTCGATTTATCAATCCAACTGCTTTCAGCTGAAGACAAACCTAACCATTTTACTAAAACCTTGTTACCTTTTCTTCTAAGAACTTTCTCGACTAGATATACATTGGGATGTTTTGTTTTTTGAAGTTCTTGCGCATAAAATGCACCTAAAATAGGCTGACCTCTGATAGTATCTTCGATTAAATAAGTTATAGGAGTTGTATTTTGTATTTTACGAATTTTGAATATTTCTGTTGACCAGTTGGGAGTATAACCTTTTTCAAATGTTCCTTTGTATTTACTGATACGCACATAATCACCTACTTTGTACTTGCTTTTTAAATTATCATTTTTTAACAACTTTAAATACCTTTCTAATATCAGTTTTTTATTATTATCGTCCACATTAGCAGGGATTTCATTAATAGTGCGATGTTGTGTGTGATTGTATTTGTAAATAACATCATTGAGGGTATTATTTACCCAATTGTAATTGCCTTTTAAACTAAATTCCTTGTAGACTTTAGATTTCAATGTTCTGATAAATCGTTCAACTATTGAAGCCTTTTTTGTTGAGAAGGTTGAATAATGGTTAATATGATACGATGTCATAAGCTTCTGAAATTTGTTATTATAAAATTCTGCTCCATTATCCGTTTGCAGATTTTTAGGAACACGCCCTTTATCCAATAAAGTTTTGAAAGAGTTATATACATCTTCTTTGGTTTTACTTCTCATAGGAAAAGCCCAAGCATATTTCGAAAATGTATCAATAACGGCAAGAATATATCTATAATTTTTATTTTCTTTTGAAATTGATTGCATATCAATTAAGTCTGCTTGCCACAAGTCATCTATATCTTTCATGATAACATGTCTTCGTGGATAGTTCACCCTCGCATTTTTATGAATTTCGTTTACTACGTCAGCTTTGCTCATGTTTATTCAGTATATTTTGTCTTGAATTCAGCTTTTGTACTAAATAAAAAGCATAGTATTATAACTATTTATTATTTAACTATGTCAGCTTCTTTTAACTCTTCGATGATTGATAAAATTTCATTATCATGGTTTGTATTACCGGCATCTCGGGAAGCAATTAATAGTTTCAATCTCTCAACGAGTTCGTTAGGATCATCCCAATATACCAAGTCAGCGTCTTTTTTGTATTTCTTTAGCGTTGGTAAGCTTCCTCCAAATTTTGTAACAATATTACTGTTTAATGATTCAGAAAACAATGGCTTGATTATTTCACGATATTTTATACCTTTATCGCCTCTAATTTGCCCATTAGGATTGAAATCTCTCTTATGTGCATTTGTATAATGCAGCATATCTTTATAGACAAGTTTATCTTTGCTCGATATTAGTTTCAAATCAGGTTTTTTTCGAAGTAAAAGTTCTTTTAAACCAGGGGTTAAATTGTAGCTTTTGTCACCAACTTTAATTAAAATGACATTATCATCATTCACACTATCTATTTTAGAAAATGAAACTATTGAATTACCCATTAGTAATTTTTTGTTTGCACTCCTTATTCCAAATGGTATATTTAGATTTGCCCCATCATAAATATCATGGATATCACAGCCCTCTAATGATATTTCTAAATCTTCCAATAATTTTGTCTGGGGAGACTTTTTAACGAACTGAACAGAATTAAGTTCTGGATCGCAGCATTCTTCAAACTTTGTAGATGAGCTAGTATTAATGTCATCCAATTCCGTGACTTCAAAATTAGAGTGCGTATTTTCAAAATTTTGTATTTTATCTATTGTTTTGTTCGAATCAACGAGGGTTTTAAGGGGATCTGTGACAGGTTTTAATATTTTGTCAAGTGACAAGTTCATTGTGTGTTCCTGGTTTTTCATTTGTTTTATTTTATTCTTTATGGAGTCTACAGATTTCATTAATTCTATTTTAATATTTTTCTCCATATTGTAATATCTATTATCACAACTGTATTAAGCTAAAGAACAAACTACACTGAATTTGATTTTGCATGTTAATTACTTATATTATGCACATATAAACAGTCAGTCAAATTTAAAAAACATATCAAAATTCTGTCTGTACCTTCCATTATTTAATGACGATTCTTTATTAATAAGTAGAAAATTATAAGGTTTACTCCAAACAGTTTGACAAAGATTTCTGAACTCTTTCCACTGTAAATCAGAACTGACATGCTCTTCATAAATATGTTTTAAATTCACATCATCTTGTTTGAATATAATAAGAAAATTCACATTGTCACGTAACAGTTGTTTCGGAATTTTAGAATAGGTTTGGGATAAATAGAAACAATCTATTTGTTTATGCCTACCCATACAGAAATAATTGCGGATATTTACTTGATTTTCACATGCAACATCATCAAATATAAATACAGAATTTGGTAAAGCTTCAGTCGGAGAAATGACCTCTTTATCATCGATAAACTTATAGAAGTTCACCTGCGACACTCTTCTTAATACTAGACTCAAGAAACGATATTTCGGTTGAAATGAAGTTTTGGAATAAAGATAAAGATTTTTAAATTTTAGACCATTTTCATGTAACAACAAACTAATCATAACGTTTGTTTTACCACAATTCGATGGACCACACATTATACTTCGAATCGTATTCGGTAATAAAGGACTATGTCTGATCTGGTGAGAAGATTCATATAAATCTATATTGTTGACTTCCAAAGATATGGGTTGTTTGATCAACTTCATTTTGACAATTACTGTGATGAATTTCTAACACGCATATTTATAGGTAGCTATACCTTTTGCACTAATTAAGATATATTACATAAAACATAAATACAGGATTTGACATGTTTGTACAGGTTAAAGTTAGGAATTTTGTATTCTTGTATTACAATATTATATTTTTGATACTTGATCTAATTTGATATCTAATGTCATACAGATTTCATGTTGCATTTCATACTTCATTATGCTGTCATAGTTAGTCGAAGCAGGACCTGGTGCTAGCGGAGAAATCAAGCTTTATTGGTAAGTTTTTAATGATATAAATTATCACTATATTTTTGATGCGAATAATTAGATATATTACTTAAGTTTTATTTTCAGAATCATGTCATACAGCCCCAACATTCTCGACATCGGAGGACTTAACCGATTTGTATTTGATAATGTTGATTCTCAAATCACAACTCCTTTGGACGAAGTTGATCAGACAGAAATACAAGAGGTTAGTATGTAAATATTATTTTATTCGACATAGTTCGATCAAAGGTAGGTGTGTGTTGAACATTGATAGAGTTTACTAGTCCAGTGTAGTTATGAACTTTTCCAGAATACCCAAGATAGTATTCAGCTTCTAATGTATTTATTTATAATGTTTCTATTTTTGATGTTAATTAATTGTATTTTTACAGATAAATTCTGAGGATCCAAATGGCGGTAATCCGTTATTTTATTCTGAGGGAAACTACAAAACTTATTTTGAAAACTTACGTCAGCAACATTTGCAATTTAAAGAATCTCAGAATAATCAAGCTCAAAGTTCCAAGAAGATGAAAAAAAGGAAGTTGGACACATCATTGTCTTATGTTATTCAAAATGAACCAGGAAAATGTCATCATTTAATAAATATAGCAGTTCATGATCTGAGTGGTGACACTGTTCCGGGAATTAATCACAGTGAAAATAATAATGCTTGTGTAAGTGTTCAGTACCTAGTGAAAGACTATTGTGATGATATTATGGATGAAACTAATTATTTGATAGGTAAAATAGTAAAAAAAATTAGCTTGTCTAATCAACGGTGAATCTTATTTCGACAGGAGTGTTAAATCTTTATGTTGCTGCTTATTACTTATTTTTGAATATAATGTGTTACAAAAATTTAAATCTCTTTTATTTACCTTTCAGTAAACAATATATTTATATGGTATATTTTTAATTTATAAATAAAACGAAGAACAAAGTACTTTATAATATTTATTTGGCATACAGGTATACATGTTATCAACACAGTGTGTCTTACATTCACACAATAGTAGATTATAATATACTTACATAACACATATTAATAATTAAACGCTAATTCTTATTAAAGTATTGTACCATAGTGCCCCCAAGGCACAGTTTCAAAACGATTTTTTATCATTTGTCGTTTATTGTCATCTCTGTTAAGAATTAACTTATTCAATTTTTGTGTAAAAATGCTATGATTTTTTGATCGTATAATATACATATCTTCTCTTAAATTTTCATTATATTTTAAAGCTCTTTTATATTTTTCAATATCCAATCTTTTTGTTACCGGTTTTGTAACCCCTTTTGCCTTCTTAATGGTTTTTTTCTCTGTCTGTATACAATACAATTTAGCACGTAAACCAACAAATTCTGAGATCACATTTCCTCCCAGTTCGTCTTTGAAATAACCCGGTAATTGCATATTAGCTTTTGGCATACTATATATATTATTTTCTATGAAATTACTTGTATCAAAATACATAATATTATTTTTCATGTCAGCGTAAAAGTCGTCAGTTTTTATGTGATAAAGAAGACTATCGGTGTCCGTGTAACACAGTTTTATGTTATCTTCATAGATCTTTTTCATAACAGAATAATGAAAATTGTATAAATGTGTTTTAGATATTTCGAGTATAGAAAATCCAATATAAATGGGGCGATCTAAAATTACTTTTGTTTTATTTAACTGAATAGCCACTAAATTTTTGTCTAAAATTGCTAAGTTTTTAAAGTTTGGAGCACTTATATATTTTTCAGCCCCATGTAGTTTGTTAGTTGTATTTAATTTATCTTTCCATAACTGGACTAGTCGAACATCAACTTGTTTGCGCTTGTTTTCGATGGTTTTCCCAAAAATAGAGTTATTTTGTTTTTTGAAAAAGTCTCTTTCAAAATCTGACTTAGCTTTTTGTCTTAGAGATGTATTTAAAGACACATATGGCTCTAAAAAATTATCCTGGTCAAATGTTAGTATTCTATGTATTTTAAGTAATATTAAACCATTTTTTAAACACTCTTGTAAATGTAAATAATGGATTACAAAACGATGTTTGTTATACAGATTTGCTATTAATTTTTTACATTGACTTTGCAAAGGCGAAAACTTTTCAGCTGCAAAAGGTAAATCTGAATGGGAATTATGAATGCTAGTTGGATAATATAAGTCTACTTCAAGAATATAACCTTGTTTGCTGTTTTTAGATACATTCATGACATTGAAATTGACTATTTCATTTTCATTCATAAAGTTAAAATTACACATAGGCAGTTTTTGCATCATAGCAAATCCATATAAGTTAACACAATCTAGGTAAATTAGATAGGAGCTTGGCTCTTTTTTATTATAAGACGATAGATATTTATTATTAGCTTTAGCATATCTCAGTGAACACTGCGCAAGACCACCCCGAATTCCATCTTCTAACATTTGATATATATCAACATCCGAAATTAAATCCAGTTCAACTTTAGTGTGTAACAGCATAGCATCCCAACTTAATGATGGGGATGAAACATAGAAACACGGATCCAAACTATAATAATTTAAACTCATATCTCTAAATTTTTCAAAAATATCACATAGTAAAAGCACATCACATTTCAAATATAGATCTGTATACTCTCCTAAATTTTTTATTTTGAAACTTTTCCACAGTTTTTTGGCATGTTGATAATCATCTGTTGAAATATGTTCTCCAGTAATTTTGTTAAAAAATTGAGATCGCTCAGGCAGTTGAGTTTCGTTATATTTTTCCAATGTATCTATGTAGTCATAACAGTAAACACCTTTTCTACGAACTAACTGAAATAAGTTTTCATTAGGAAAATATAATTGCAAGTGATTAAAATCGTTTGAATGTAACGTTTTTGCCAATTTATCTAAACTAGTACTCAAAAAGTTAAATGAATCTATAAATTTTAACTGTGCGGTATTTGTGTTATCAATCGGTACGAACTTAGTAAACGATATATATTTTTCTTTTGATTTTGGAATTAAATTGATTCTACCAAGGGTACCAGATAATTCTTTAATAAATAAATGAGAATCGTATCCAGAGAGGTTATGAAAAATTATTGGTATAAATTGACATTTTTTTAAATTTAAATTGCAGTTATTATGTGCGGGACCTCTATATTTACCTGTGAAATGATCATGGTCCTTAACAATTTTATCGTTTTTAAGAAATTGAGTTTTACATATGTGACATGTTGTAGCTTCATTATGAACAGTTAACTCCTCAGGGGTAAGAGGTAACATAGGCCTGTTTTCTTGTAAAATATTATGAAGCCTTTTGACGTCGTTTATTATTGTTTCAACAAATGTTTGGGCACAATTAGGACCTCTATAACTAACAAATTTATTCAGTTCGGGTTTAGCCTTGCAGCAAATATAGTAAGCAAATGAAGATGCTTTATGTGCTTGTACATTTTCAGTAAACATGGATTTATTTTTGTCCGAGTATTCACATAATAAACTTTCAAAATCACCATATATCACGATAGGTATTCTTTGGGTTCTTTCAAAGTTCACAAAATGTAATTTGCTATGTTCTGCAGGTAAAATGGTTTGTTTTCTACCACAGTTGTGATTCATCAATTTATTTATTTGGTCATAGTATAAAAAACATTCATCGCATAAAAATACTTTAGACTTGTGTTTAGTTAGTTGACGATGCAAAAGGCGGCTAAAGTCTTTTATTAAACAAAAATGCGCTTTTCCATTTTTAAATATGTATAACAGATTAGCATGGATAAGCTTACGTTTACATGTCAAATATAAAGGGCCTGTTATATGATTATTAGCTTCCAGACCATAAACATTCACACTTATAAATGGATTATTCATCTCAAATATTTTTATGTCATTAAAACTCGGAGGAAATGATAAATTTCTTATATTAAATAGTTTCGTATAGTGCGGATATGATTTTGTGCGATTAGGATTCTGCGCAGTTGGATACATATGAGCCGAAAGACACCACAAAAAGCAATAATTGTCATTGTTCTGTATGTTTAAACAAGATTTCGTATTTCTTATGACAGCGGGTAACTGTAAGTAAGTTCCAGCTCTTAGAGGATTGTACTTATTTATATTTACTTCCAAATGACTTATAAAATTTATTGTCCAACCTGAGTCCGAGAGTTCAAACTCGGAACATTTTGATATTAATTTCTCAGAACATTTCAGGTAAATATCAGCAATATCAGTGCTTTGCACTATAATATTAAATTTTGTGTTAAATGATTTCATGGATATTTCATCATTTTTGGGCAAAATGTAAGAAACAAATAGTTCAAAATTTACTTTAATTGCGTTATGTTTTTTAACATATTTTTTTATGATACTATACACAGTGTTTGAAATTTGGTTTAAAAACGTTTCAGGAGTTATAGTGAAAATAATCGGATTTATTTTATAACTTATAATCCTTTTTTTAAATGCAGAAGCAATAACTTGAACATTGTCAATTTCAGAATTCGATAAGTGATTTGATTTATGAATATTAGATCTATTGTGAGATGACAATTTTGAAACATAAATCTTGCAGTCTTTACAAAAAAACATTTCAAAAGTTAGTATACCTTCTCAGTTAGATTTTTAAATTAATATATAAGTTATTGTATACTAGTCAAATTTATAATACAAAAAATTAACCCGTATATATTTTATCTTATATGTTTTATCAATTTAATATCTCATTTGTAAATTTTATCAATTTTTAATATCTCTTGTGTAAAATGTCTGTAAGAGAATACAAATAATATAAGCAATTGGAATTTTAAATGTTTAAAAGTTGATCTTATTTCAAGTCTCAATTGTAATTTTTAATCAATTTATTATTTCATTTGTTCAGTTAACCAATTTTTAATTTCTCATGTGTAAAATTTCTGTAAGAGAATACACATAATATAAGCAATTTGAATTTATAAGTTGATCTTATTTCAAGTCTCAATTGTAATTTTTAATCAATTTATTATTTCATTTGTTCAGTTAATCAATTTTTCATTGAATTTATAAGTTAATCTTATTTCAAGTCTCAATTGTAATTTTTAATCAATTTATTATTTCATTTGTTCAGTTAATCAATTTTTCATTTCTCATGTGTAAAATTTCTGTAAGAGAATACACATAATATAAGCAATTTGAATTTATAAGTTGATCTTATTTCAAGTCTCAATTGTAATTTTTAATCAATTTATTATTTCATTTGTTCAGTTAATCAATTTTTCATTTCTCATGTGTAAAATTTCTGTAAGAGAATACACATAATATAAGCAATTTGAATTTATAAGTTGATCTTATTTCAAGTCTCAATTGTAATATTTAATCAATTTATTATTTCATTTGTTCAGTTAATCAATTTTTCATTTCTCATGTGTAAAATTTCTGTAAGAGAATACACATAATATAAGCAATTTGAATTTATAAGTTGATCTTATTTCAAGTCTCAATTGTAATTTTCAATCAATTTATTATTTCATTTGTTCAGTTAATCAATTTTTCATTAAATTTATAAGTTAATCTTATTTCAAGTCTCAATTGTAATTTTTAATCAATTTATTATTTCATTTGTTCAGTTAATCAATTTTTCATTTCTCATGTGTAAAATTTCTGTAAGGGAATACACATAAAATAAGCAATTTGAATTTTAAATGTTTAAAAGTTGATCTTATTTCAAGTCTCAATTGTAATTTTTAATCAATTTATTATTTCATTTGTTCAGTTAATCAATTTTTCATTTCTCATGTCTAAAATTTCTGTAAAAGAATACACATAATATAAGCAATTTGAATTTTAAATGTTTAAAAGTTGATCTTATTTCAAGTCTCAATTGTAATTTTTAATCAATTTATTATTTCATTTGTTCAGTTAATCAATTTTTCATTTCTCATGTGTAAAATGTCTGTAAAAGAATACACATAATATAAGCAATTTGAATTTTAAATGTTTAGAAGTTGATCTTATTTCAAGTCTCAATTGTAATTTTTAATCAATTTATTATTTCATTTGTTCAGTTAATCAATTTTTCATTTCTCATATGTAAAATGTCTGTAAAAGAATACACATAATATAAGCAATTTGAATTAAAATTAAATGGTTATTATAAACCTAAGACTACACGAATCTAAAAAGTGAAAAAAAAAAACTATAGCTAGGATAATGTCCTAATTATTGGGGATTAGGGTACAGTACCGGACGAATATCCTTCATTTCATTTCGACCAGCATTAACTAGTCCGGTTAATGCAGCCCAAACACCTGTGTTCTGGTCAGTAGCAAGCTTCAAAGTTATGAGAGCTTGCTTCCAGCGCTCATTGTACAACAGTCGCTCAGCTTCACGAGTGTTGTACACTCTCAGTTCGAAGAAGTATTGCCCTGTTTTCGTCGGGTCTGATTGGTAGCTGTAACCCGAAGCTACACGCTGAGAGAAAGCACTTCTTAAAGTCGCTGCTCGAATCGGTTGTTGCAATAATTCATCCTGGAAAACAATAAAAATACAATTGAACATCTTGTATGTAATAGCGATTCTAAGAATCTAGGTTAAATTCAAGGTGTGTATTACCAGTTCGTCACTTAACGTTTCGAAGAATAAGAAAAAAACACTTTCCTACTTTATTTTTCCTGGAGAGGAAATATATCTTAGGCTGTGAAAGGCAGGGGTTATCGAAAGATTTAAGTAAACAGAAGTAAAAATTGAATAAAAAGTGTACCTAGTTTAAAGTATAGAATAAGCTTACCTCAGAGTCATGAAAAACAGCACTTTTCTTTTGTTTGGTAGCTGGTGGAGTAGTATCCTCAGCAAGCTTTATCGTATCGCTGTCGGAATCTGATTCCCCAGCAAATGGATTTTTCACGGGCAGAACTTTTTTCTTTTGAGACTTTTTAGCCCGCTTCACTGGTTCAGCTTTCTTCTTAGAACTGCTATTAGCAGCAGTTGAAGGTTGTGGCGAATCCTCTTCATACAACCAAAACGGATTGTTAACCTGAGCCCTGAAAAGTAAATGATATAATATTATCACACCTGTATACAGTGATGAATGTATGAAGAGAAATCAAAAGTTTACTTCGCCTTCGTGTCGCTACGATTAAGGAAGATTTCAAAGTTTAAATACAAAAAAAAAACCGACACGAAGGCTTCCGTACCATTATCTATAAGTAATGCCAAAAAATAACATCTGGAAGAAATATTAAACTAATAAAAAAAAAATAAAAAAAAAAACTAATTATATATTTAACTTAAGAATTGACCTAGAATGATTTGGAAATCGAAAGCCAAAACCTCTCGCTCAGTAGATGCACTTGCTGCCATTGGTCAAATGAGTAATGATAAAAATGTTAATAAATATTGAATTATTGTTGGCAGTCAGTGGAAAATAGTCAAGGTTTTATGATTGTGACTTTTATAAAATAAAGATATAAGTAATAAAAATACTTACATACTTTACTGTTGTAGAATTCCGGCACAAAAAAGACGCAGGAATAACTTGAGACACTAGCGAACACAGCTCAAATTAAATATGCACACTTACGTGTAAGAAAGTAAAGTAAATCAAATTCATCGAGTGCATACTTTTATAACCCGTAAAAGTAAAGCCGTATTCAAATACAAACTCCTTGCAACAAATTATAGCAAAAAAAAAAATTACAATAAATAAATATTTATGATATTTAGTCCTTATGACAGTAGTACTTAGAGCATACTTTTAATTGAACAAATTTCTTTTAGTAGTATCGGGTGTGAATGCGTCCTAATGATACAGATATGGAATGTGTCTACGCATCATATTGACCATAATAGCTATTCACCAAGCAATTCGAGATGAAAATCGTAAAAGGAATAAGAGCTCAATTAACTGCGGTCATAACAAGAAACTTTCTTGTAACCAATTATGTGAGACCTCATATTATGTATGCATGAACTAATACGCTTTTATACTAATAGTAAATTAACATTAGTACAAGAGTGTTACACTGAAAATGCGACCTCATTGCGTATTAATAAGGTGGTTATTCCTTTTTTTAAGAATTTTTCGACTTAGACCACTTTTATTGTGATGAGTGGATTAAAAATAAAACCAAATTGTGTATATAATACCAAGGAAATAAGTTTATTAAAATGTTTAAAGTAACACCATATACCTAATTTATTTTTAAAGCTAACATGCATACATAGGTATGGTATAATATATTATTAACTACATAATTTTAGCTACTACTGTTTTTGAATATTATTTATTATACTTTTTTTTATAATATGAAAAAGAAATGTTACACAGTCATGACAGTCTGAATATAAATATAAAAATACAATTTTATTGTATGTTATCATGAATTTTTCCAATTATATTTTCTAAAGCGAAGTATATATCATCACAACTAATATTTTTTATTACGTATTGCACACATTTGTCCGCACTGCACTCGCAAGCCTTTTCAGGCTGGTTATCAGCCTCATAAATTTCAATTTTTATTGTCCTTGATGATGCAGATATATTTTGAGCCCTTGTTTTTGTATAGGAGTATACTTGAACTCGCTGGCGCTTTTGTGGAGCTGATGATGTTCCATCTTTTCTCTTTAAATTGAGTTTAGATGACTCGCCTGCAATTGGTTCCTTTAGCGGGTATGGGATAAAATTAAATAGGTCTTCAGAGTCCTGGAACAAAAAAAGAAAAAACTAAGTATACACGTAATAAACGATGAAATATTATTAATAAAAAGCAGGAAAAAAAAATACTCACCGACATTTTATGTAATTATTCCAAACAAACACTCGCAGTAATTGTTAACAATTAAATATACTTTTTTTAATTTATTGCACTCTTATATATGAACAAGTTCTAAAACTCTAATGATACAAATTAAACTTTATGTGCTGAAAACATAGAGTTCGATTTGATAATATGTAGCAAACATAATGAGCGTACATCTTTTTCTTTCCTAATTTAGAAAACGGCGCCACAGCGTCGCGGATACCTGAGATGGAATTCTAAAAAGGAAGTTGTATGTACCATTGTACGCAGTGTTAGCCCAGTAGTTTGAACGCTCGCTTTCTATACAAGTGGGTGTAAGTTCGACTCATCTCGACTGTTTTTCGAAGCTATGTATAAAATTGAAATATAAATTAACACTTCCTTTCCCTTTTACTTCATTCTCACAAAACAAAATAGCTAATGCCTAAAAACAAAAAAAACCCTTTACCCTTTCTGGGGAATGAACCCTAACCTCATCCAAGGTCCTCATGCTCAGTAGTCGCGCCTGTGGGCAGTAAACCAAAAAGACATCTGCTTACTACTATTAAGTACTTCTGTTCTATTTTTTATGTTGCGCCTTATAACTTTTATTCTTTATGTTAACTTGTAAAAGGAAAGGATTTCATACAGTGTTATTACATGGGACATAAGTATAGCGGTCTACTCCTTCGGGGAATACAACTGAGATGCAATGTTTTGTTATACAGAGACATGATAATAAACGTGCTCACAAGTGTTATTTAATGCAAGTATAATGAATGTCTTAACAGATTGTATTTCTGTATGCTACATCGTAAGTTTAGATTTAGACGATCAATCTCTTATACATATTATAATGCAACAGATGCAAAACAAGCTACAGCGCATTGCATCACGATACGAGGGAGTCGGATTCCCGTTGAATGAACAGTTGCGAATCGAGCGCAATACTTAGTCGACTGTATTGTTATTGAATACGATATGCACATTACGATCTGCATAAGCGGTATAATTGGGGGCTTTTGCATCGCGCAGCTCGAGCGTAGCGAGAGCAAGTGATGCAGAACCCCCAATTATACCCTACTAGTAAATATTAAACTCTGCAATAATTTCGCTTGTGTCAGTGTCATAAATATTGTCCAGAGATTTTCATATTAATTGCAGCTCCACTAGAGCACCTCTGTACGCGTGAATTTTAATTTTATGACCCTTGTTTACATCGACCTTTGTAAAAATATCTCTCTAATTTGTTAATATAGTACCTGTCCCAAAAGGACGTGCACTGCGTATTTCGATCTTTTAATTAATTTTTAGTTCTTGCGGCCATATTAATTTTATAAATACTCACTTAGCAATGCAATAGGAAAATGGTTCCCTACTACGCTATTCCACGCAAAGTGCATTATTTTTACTATATCCGCTCTAGTGCGAAAATTGTCGTCGTGCTATTCAATTATATTTATGATATTATGCTGAACGGTGTTGCCGCCATAAAATTCAAGCACAACGAACACAAATTAAAACCACGAGCCGATTCTCACTAATCTTTGTTACAATTATCTTTTAAATTAAATCGATTTTTTCTTACCGAATTCGTTGAAAAAGTTCGTGTAAAACACGCGAGCGTGTTATTGCACTTTTGCTTTGGCTCCATAACAGACACCGGAGTATGTCCACTTACGTCAAATAACTATTACATAACCCTATAGGTATTGTTAAACAGGATTCTTTAAAAAAACCATAGGAATATTCTTCAAGTTGCCGTACTTGACTTTTACAAATTATAAACTAAGTATTGCAGCAAAAACAACAAAAGACAACGGTCTTCGAGAGGCAAGAAAACAAATTGATTTTTGATGTCGCGTGCTCACTCCATGATAATGATTATCTGCGCCGTTTCCACCTGATGACAAAAACCTAATTTATCAGTAAACTTTAATAAAAACAATATGTAAAACGATCTTTTACCGAACACTCATTACCAGTGATTGATTGAATTAAGTTTCATAGCCATTAACTGATAGCTTAATTATATTAATTATTACGATCACGGCTCTGCAGTACGCACAGTTACTTCCTGTATACTTCATTATGAGGTCCGGTTCAATAAGGGAGTTAAATAATGACAATTACTTGTTAATAAAAGGCTTTTGAAATAAGTTATCCTACTCCAAAATTAGTTGTGCAAGTAATGTCCTTTCTGAACTCAAAACTTTATTCGTTTCCTAGAATGGTCAGTAAGTAATCCATTCAAATGTCTTTATCAATGACATATTTTTAGATTCCACTACGACACACTTGTCCCTTACATTAGGTACGAAAATCGTATATCACTGCATGTTTTATACAGCACTACATTAAATTTTATAGAGACGTTTGGGTGACAAATGGGCTTTCCATAAAGACGTGAATAGGAAAACATTAGTTCGTTTTCTAGCTCGACAAATCAAGATAGTGTCGCGATAAACGTCGCATCCAATCACCTGGTGTCCTATTACCAGGTGCGTGGTGTTATTTACGCGGGACCAATCAGTATGTAAATATGTAGGGTAGGTGAACGTTCTGGAGTGAGTGGGAAGAGCCCTGCGCGCACAGCCTTCGCGCGGCCTGCTCGTGCGCACGCTCCGGCGCCGTTCCTAACGTGCGTGCCCCGGGGACGGGCCTATCTGATAAACGCAATCTGGAGTGCGGGAAATAAATGTGTTGTCTTATCCGGTCCTTGTTCATCCCATTAATTGTTTATTTACCATTCGCTATGGCTCTTGCCTCGTTCATCCTGTTGATATTTGCTCTGGACGTGGTCGCTGCAGACGTGCAGCTGGCCCAATCACGCCGGCGTCACGCGGTGTTTGCCTGTAACACAACTGTCACCTACAACAAAGTTCTGCTGAAACACATCACGTTGCTGTCAAAGTACGTGTTCACGGGCAAAGTGTTCGGTGTAAAATCCGGTTTTAATGGAACGAGTATATATAAAGTGAACATACGCCGGGTACTGAAAGGTGATTTAAATGATATAGGTGTGCTGGTGAAGTTCGGGTCCGCGAAGTCTTTACGCTTCAGTGACGCCACGATTTTCGTGGAGAGCTCTAATGTATCGTGTTCACCTCTACGTGTGCGCACATACGGTATATTTTTAACTGAAAGGAGACAAGATGGTGGCACTTTCTGGCTTAGCTTAGTTATTGAACCCTTGGTGTTGACGTTAAGAAGTATCGAAATGATTGAGGCAGTTGTCAAAGGTAAGATTTATGTTATTGTAACGAACTATTTTGATCTTACTACGTCGTCGATCGTCTAAATAACAAACCTACTCCTTAGTGGTTGTACCTACTACTCAATGTCACTGTCTGAAAACGTATAATTCCATAAATACCCTCATACTTGCTACTTCAAGGAGACCACGTAAATCAGTAACCAGTTTGTGTTCGCGTTGTTTTAATAGTCGTGCGTAAATAAACAAGTAGGCGGCAATTAGTCGCGGGGCGTGGCGACGTCCGCGAGCTGCACCGGCCGCCGACTTATTGCTACCTGTTACTGGTCGAGCTCCAGACCAGGGTTGTTAAGAAGCACCATAGCCGTAATCAAAATTATCGGATATCCGAAGCAAAAATATATTTGTAATCGAATTTTTTATAATAATATTGCTAATTTCAGATAAGGGTGGAGAGAGAAACACGTTATGATAGATTTTCTTCCCGGCTAAGCTACTGCTTTTATTTATTATTTCAATCGCTTAGTCATACATACCTAGTCATCAATTGCGGAATACCATTACAATTATAACAATATCTTAAAAATCTAATATCCGTAACCGAAACTCACGGATAATCCGAAATAATTGAATATCCGTAACCGTAAAAAGATCCGTACTTTCATATCCATAACATCCCTGCTCCAGACCTAGGAGTATGGTTATATTGATATGGCCAGCAATTTTTAAGTCAATCAAGTTGCGAGCTTCATTTCCTTCATGTTTACTTCCCGTTATAAACGTTTAGAGGGCTTAATTAAAATGTAATGCTAATTGTTTCAGACAAATGGAAAGTAATTTAGAACCGCATATAGACTTGGTATTTTAATTTTTTAAAATAAGTTACATACTATATTATTTTATGCTTTTCATTTTGTACGAGTATACCTTATTTAAAGTAGATTTTTAATTTTATTATATGTATATTATTTGTTGCGGTGGGTACGGTGGGTGACTGTGACTGCTCTCCGTCACTCTCCGGTGGGTACGTGCCGCACCTAAGAGATTTCTACTTTTTAAAAATGAAAAAAAAATCTACTTTTTAATAATGCTACAAAAATCACAGCTGGATGCTCTCATCCAGCTGTGATTTTTGTAGCATTACGATCACAGAACAGATAAAAGAGGTTATCTGTTCTGTGATTGCGATCATCTAGCGTGAAGTCGGTATAGCTCTCGCGTTGTCGGAGTAGCAATGGTGAAGAGCGAGAGAGAACCAGTCTTGGTTGTTGAATTGCCTCTTCTACATCTAGCTTCTGCATCATTGTTTGCAAATTTTGGCAATAGAATTCTGCCGTCACTGTTATACCATTCGGTAAGAATGTATGATGTCATCTTCCTTTTTTTTTTTTTTTTTTTTTTTTTGGGTTGGAAATCATCAAATGACTTCTCCCGCTCTGGGCGGAGCGGAAGGGAGTGTCAGACTCTTACTGACTAAAACCCACCCGTGATCCTTCTTGTGCCCTTTGCGTTCCAGGGCCGCGGTGACTCTTTCGAACAAATTCCGCAACCCTAGCAGGCACTGACCCTATGGGGCCCCGTCTGATTTGCTGACGGCTCTTTGAGGCGCGCGTGGAACACGACGCGCCGTCGACTCGGGCCTGGTTGCTATCGGACGGCGAGCCACCCATAGCTACGGTGGCCGGGAATCGCCCTGCGTTTCCCGACGCCCGGGGCGTCTTCTTCTGTTGCGGCGGCTGGAGCGAGGGGCATCCCTCTCTCGCACGCGCTCCGCCTCCTCCTTCGCTAGCATTACTGCTTCGCAGAAGGAGGCGACCGCTTCCCATGGCTCCTCGCTCCGGACCATGGCCCGAACCTGGGCCGGACGCGAGAGGTTGCCGCCACCGATCGCCTCGACGAGGACACGGCGGTGCTCCGCCCAAGCAGGGCAGACCTCCACCGTATGCTCCACCGTGTCCTCCGGGCGATCCACACAGTGATGACACCCGGACGTGTCCTCCCGCTGGATCCGACACAGGTACCTCCCGAAACAACCGTGTCCGGTGAGCACCTGCGTCAGGCGGAAGGTGAGAACGCCGTGACGTCTCTCCAGCCACGCCTCAAAGAGGGGACTTATCGCTACAATAGTGGCGTGCCCAATGATGTCATCTTCCTATGAGTAATCTTTTTTTAGCGCATTGATTAGGTGATGTACCAGAACCCAACCTAGTTAATGGGTTGTGGAGGTCTGGTAGGCAGCCGCTTCACGTAAAATACTGGTATTCAGCTGAATCCGGCTTGACTGGGAGCCGACCCCAATGTAGTTGGGAAAAGGCTAGGCAGATGATGATGATTAGGTGATGTACCCGGGTACACCCATTGAGACGAACGCTTACGGTTTTCGTACAGAATCAACTTTTCTTCGCAGGTAACAATTCGTTTTAGAATTCCCTTGTTCTATGCAGATTCAATTAGTGCTATGCATGCTTCGACGTGTAAGTCTCGCTGTTGGTCGCTTAGTTCGTGTGGCACCCATTTATTTAGCTTTCCGACTTGATTCAAGTGCTTCAATGTCGTTTTGACACTAACTCCAAGGCCCGCACCAGCTCAGACTTAGATTGAGTTGGATCCACTTCCACCATCGCCTTCAATTCGTCGTCACCGACAAAGGTTACCGGTTGACCGCGAGGCTCGTTTTTCAACTCAAAAGTTCCAGATTTAAAACGATTGAACCAATAATAGATCGTGTTTATGCAAGTAGTTTTAGGCCCGTATGTACACGTTACAATTTCGTGTTTTTTGTGCAGCAATGTTTTCACATAGGAACTCCTATTCGAAAATTGTACAACGCCAAAAACTACCACTTTCCTACAAAAATAAAACATTATCTAGAAACAAATGAATTTGAAATAAAAATAAGACGGTTTTTGAATAAATTCTAATTGTGCGCTAAATCTCAAAATGCTGGTTATAAAATCTCAAATTACTTATTATTATAACTTACCTATGTATCGTCGAGTTTAGAATTACCGGCTAACACTGCGTTGGTATTGGTACTTATAGTTAAGCTTAGTATATTGTGGTCACCTAAAGGACAAATATCACTGTAACTAGTATCATAACCGCTGGTGAAAGGCCCACGGACATTCGGCTATCTGTATATTGTAAAGTTATCCTGTCAAATAATTATGTAACAGAGATAGAAGTAATTACATTTATTGTGGCTACATGTGCGTCCACGCACAAGCGCCGAATGGTTTTGTATGAAATTCCCATATGATGCGAAAAAAATCACAGGAAAAAACTTGGTTTCATCCGTTTCATAGCAAATTTAAACGAACCCAATTTAATTAGGTCTGCGCCAGTTTTTTACAAAACTTGTTAAACAAAAAGCTTCAAAAATAAAATAGCAAAATTATGTATGAACTGAATAGCACTTCATGTCAAAAAATCACAAAGGTATTAAATATGCTGTCACAATTTTTTTTAATAAATAAAAATCTATTTCCGTGGAACGTGTAATGCGGGTAACTACGGGAATATTAAATTTTCTACGTGCATGTCTCCACAAAGTTCGTCATGTTTTGAAGTTTGGTTTACCTGCCCGCTGCACCAGATATTAATATTATGAAAACCGCAACTCGACGGCAACTTTTGTCAGTAAACAGATGAATTTGACTACCTTGAGTCAACTTTAATACGGGGATGCGAGTTGCACTTTATTTATTTAGTTATTCCTACGTCTTAGTGGATTTGGAACTAATATTAGTAATGGAGACAGTATTTTTTCGGTTCTGTTATGTTTTGTACAATCCTCCCTCTTCTTTTTCCGCTCATGTCATTTGTCATTGCGGGCCAGTCTTCTGGTAGGTGTATTCCCGTTCGTCCCCTCGACTTCGTCCCCCGAGGGGGACGAACGGGAATTTACAAAAATAATATTTTATTTGTTCCCGATCGTCCCAATCCTAATTCAAGAGGGGACGAATGGGAATATGTTCTTCGATAAGTGCCATTCGTCCCACTAAAAAGATTTGTGCAGTAATTTACTGACCCTATTTATGTGTTAAAATAATGAGTCAACTTTTCTAATTACTTACATAATGTAAAACGTAAAATCTTGCCACCATACACATAAGCAACTGTGACTACAAAAAATAGTGACTTATACATATTTCAAAAGGAAACAACCTGAATGGTAAAAAGTCTGTTTGTAGTGTTTAATTGTAATATAATACAGACTTGTTTTTATTATAAGCTCTATACCTACACTGATTTTTTAAACATAATTTTTTAGTTATAAGGAGAAATTTATTCTTAATTAAAAAGAATATTATATATAAAAAAACTTTTTACAAAAAATAAAACCGACTTCTAAACAAAAAACCAAAAAGTATAAAATAACTTTAATTTCGGAACTCGGTGTTTTTGGTTGCTTTTTTGTTGTTGTACACACCGACTTCCGAAATTAAAGTTATTTTATACTTTTTTGTTTAGAAGTCGGTTTTATTTTTAACCGATTTCTAAAAAAGGAGGAGGTTCTCAATTCGGATGTTTGTATTTTTTTTTATGTTTGTTCGCGCATAAATCCGTCGTTTGTCAACCGATTTCAAAAATTCTTTTTTTGTTGGAAAGTGTATACTTCCCAAATGGTCCCATGAAAATTTTATCGAAATCGACCAAGCGGTTTTCGAAAAATCTAAAAAATATATCTACGTTATCTACATTGACGACCTCTTAGTTTACTCTGCAAAGGAGCAGTACGTTTTTTTTACACCAATGTGATTGGTTCGTTTAGGTGGTGTGAGGGGAGAGGATGTAGGTAGTACTAAAAAGTGAAAAATAAAAAACTTTTTACAAAAAAATACAACCGACTTTTACACAAAAAATCAAAAAAGTGCAAAATAACTTTAATTTCGGAAGTCGGTGTTCAAAAAACGAAAAAGCAACCACAAACGCGGAGTTCCGAAATTAAAGTTATTTTGCACTTTTTTGATTTTTTGTGTAAAAGTCGGTTGTATTTTTTTTTTTTGTAAAAAGTTTTTTATTTTTCACTTTTTAGTGGTTCACTCCCAGCTAAACATACCCATCACAGCGTACGTGGTATAAATTGGTGTAAACAATAAACAATCATGCGATTTCAGCTATCCCGACAGATTTGCTATCATTTATTGAAATTAGCAAAAAAACCGCTTGTTCGATTTCGATAAAATTTTCATTGGACCATTTGGGAAGTATACCCTTTCCAACAAAAAAAGAATTTTTCAAATCGGTTGGCAAGCGACGGAGTTATGCGCGAACAAACATTAAAAAAAATACAAACATCCGAATTGAGAACCTCCTCCTTTTTTAGAAGTCGGTTAAAATATTGCGAATTATTGCAAAGTTGATTCTGTGATTTTTATTTCTTAATAAATGACTGATATTTATTTCAAATTTGTTTTTTTTTACCAATTAAAACCACCAGTCTTATATTTTTTGGTGGGGAGCAATAGACCTAAAAAAAAGAATTAATAAATTATTCCCATTCGTCCCCTAAAAAATTTAGAGGGACCATCGGGAAAATAAATAACGAATTCCCGTTCGTCCCCCTCGGGGGACGAAGTCGAGGGGACGAACGGGAATACACCTTCTGGTAGGAGTCAAGTTCAGCTCAATTTTCGGCAAAGTATGTCCCTGTATAATTCAGAAATTCATTTAGGCCAAACCTCACTTAAATGTTTGGTTACCAAAATTATTTACCAAACTTTGTGTAACATAATCAGGTTGTAAAACTTGCCCAGTTTACAACCTGATTATGAAGAATTAACTAGAGTTCTGGCAATGTCTTATTCACTGTTATAAAAACTTGGGTCGTGAGGATTTTATGTTCATTTCGGCATTATATTTCACACATGGTCGTTGTTAAGATTATAAGAAAGCATAAAGTTTGACGGGCGATGTTTTATGTCGGCCCGGGCGACTGTCTGATGGCAGCCATTGCGCCCAGCTAGAGCTGGAGCTAGGGATACCAAGTAGGTGGATCAAACGAGTATATATTTTTCGCCATTGTTTTTTTATTTGTTTTCTGTTTTGTTTGGAAGATTGAGATGTCTCCGTTTAACTTGGGTGAAGACCTGGTAAAGAAATTCTGGTATAGAAAATGGATCAAAATCATGTGACCAGTTGCGTAAGATCAAATCAAAATTGTACAGGAGATTCACAGGTCAGTTATATGTACTGAGTGAGTTTTGTTGCTGTAAGTACCTGCAGTTACGCTAGAGGAACTGCGATCGTGAGATTGATCGTAATCTGTCCACTCCTGCGACATTCACAACTTTCCAGGAACTGTGTCATTACTTGCCTGTTGTTAAAATCAAATGAACTTTATTCGTAAACTTAGGTTTCAATAAAATAGGATGTTATATTAAAAAGGACAGTTCGCTACATTGTAGTCGAGAGCAAATCATAATAATATTGATGGTGTCGAAACAACAGACACTCATCTATACTAATATTATAAAGCTGAAGAGTTTGTTTGTTTGTTTGAACGCGCTAATCTCAGGAACTACTGGTTCGAATTGAAAAATTATTTTTGGGTTGAATAGACCATTTATCGAGGAAGGCTTTAGGCTATATATCATCACGCTTAAGCCAATAGGAGCGGAGCAGCGATAAAGAATGTTTTAAAATCGGGGATTCCACAGGGACGAAGTCGCGGGCAGCAGCTAGTTTAAAATAAAATAATTCAATTACTTGTATACTAACAATACATAATTACACAATTACCAATGTCAAAATAATAGTATAATAATCTAAAATGTAATATTCTATAAACTAAATTTGTGTCCTCCATAAACTGAGTTGTGGAGTAGTAAGATTTATTAATTAAAAATTGTTTCAGTTTCTTTTTAATCATATTATTATTAAGATTTTTTATCTGACTTGGAATTTTATTGAAAGTAACTGGAGCCTGGAGAGGACTGTTTTACTGCAATCAACGTAAATGCAGTTCGATCCCCTTTTTCTTAATCGTGTATCGGCGGGGGCTTTTATTTTGAAAAGCTGTGGGTTTGTCTTAACAAATAGTTGTTGCCTCTGTGTTAGCTAAATCCTTTAATTTATCATAACAACCGCTAAAACACATTCATATTCGTAATGAAAATAAGGTGCCCAATTTGACGGATATTGATTTTGTTCTTAGCATGACTACTTTCTTGTGTATGTCTCTTGTGTAAAAAAGACATAATATCTAAATATTCATTGTATTATAGTATATCTGTGTTTTTGATAGTACAGTCTTGTTACTTGAATCGTTTCAAGTTTATCATAGAAGGTTAAGTGGTAATCAAAATATTAGTAACAACGTAAAAGTAGAAAGCTTAATGTCTGAACTTCGCAGGTCGTTAAAGTTGATGATCGAGTTCGCTTGAACTCAGCTAACTTGGGATCCTTTGGGATAACAACGCCAACTATAAACTCAGGAGTCAGGCCAAATCGCAGGCGTCCGTGTTCGGGGCCACTTTTCATATTAAATTGAAACACCTTTAGGCGGTTTTAAATGAAATCGTCTATATTCTCGTTACATAATTAACTCGTACTGGATATCATTAAAAAGGAGTGACGGTTTGAGGGTTTGATTCGACGAACTTATCGGATGTAAATCGGTCTTCCATAATTGTTTATGTGGGATTAATTGTTCTGCGTGGGTCGTTTGCCGACGGCGGCGGCGGCGGCTGGTTCTCGTACTCGTATATCACTAAACTGACGCGCGATTCAATTATACCACCAACTGACAGAGGCTGGTTGAATGCATAAAAGTTTCCATGCTGCAAGCCGCTCCATAGCCGTACGTGCGATTTGCATGCTCGTCACTCATCGTTCGTAAAAGCTTTTTAATTTTGTTGGTATAGCTGCCAACTCTTTTATTTTTCAACAAGGTTTGAGGGGTTTCAATTGTACTGTGAATTATAAATCCAGCTGTGGGAAGACTGAAGAATATGAAAAAACCACCTTACATACCCATCTGAAATGTATGACTTGTCCCGCAGATGATGTAGTTAGCCATCCTTTACCTTTTTTTTCTGGATGGGAAATCATCAAATGGCTTCTCCCGCTCTGGGCGGAGCGGTAGGGAGTGTCAGACTTTTAGTGAATAAAACTCATCCGTGATCCTTCTAGTGCCCTTTGCGTTCCAGGGCTGCGGTGACCCTTTCGAACAAATTCCGCAACCCTAGCAGGCACTGAACCTATGGGGCCCATCTTTTTTGCTGACAGCTATTTGAGGCGCGCGTGGAACACGACGCGCCATCGACTCGGGCCTGGTTACTATCGGACGGCGAGCCACCCATAGCTCGCATAATTTGCTGACAGCTCCGCACGCCCGCGCCTACTCGGGGTCTGTCGTACCGGCGCGGTCGAGGTCTGTGCGGAGACGTCGAACCGGTAGTCGGAATAATTCTCCACCTCCTCCACAACACGCCAGTCGACGACACGCGGTGACAGAGCGGGGCTAGCGAACGAAATGTCCAACATGGATTCACCCCACATCTGCACACACGTGAGGAGGGAAACCCGATTTAGGACGTCGAGACCTGTCTCTAGGGTCCAGTTCTTCACCATTCTACCCCGCTAGTTCGTGTAACAGGAACCCCAAGCCAAATTCTTGGCATTGAAGTCCCCAAGAACAAGCATGGGGAGCCTAGGGGACGATACCCGTTTACGACAGTACGCAAATCCCTAAGGGAGTTGTGGAGCTCGGCGAGTGTTCGGCTCGGGGAGAAGTAGACTCCCACCACTACAATTTCCCCGTACTGTGCTGCTACGCACCCCTGTCCTCTTCTTACATTCTCGATTTCCAGGGACGGGATACCGGTGGCGGCCGACGAAATTAGGGCCATTGAGCTATCCAGGTCCTTCACCTTGTCATCCCTGGACCCATCCAGGGATGACAAGGTGAAGGACCTGGATGACATGTGCGACTCTGCGTCAACGACATTAATCAACTACTGCCGATGCCAATAATGGCCAATATTGGCATTCCATTTCGGCCTCCTCGGCCTTCCGGGTCCCTTGAGTGGGCTCCGGTGCAGCAATCGCAACAGCGTCGGCGACAGCAGTAGTAGTGGCAGCGGTGGTGACAGACACGGCGGCTGTCGTGGAGACGGCGGCAGAATTTAAGGCTTCTTCTTGTCCCCTTTTGGAGAAGCTCCAGGGCGGCTGCCAAGCAGGTGACCTCCGTCCGCAGCTCGGACGCGCCGTCCGACGGAGGCCAACGAAAATTGGCCTCCACTGCCGCCAAAATGGAGGCCGCTACCGCGCTTATGGCCCTGTTTTTGACGCTTGCGTCCTTTTCAGGACAACGCCGTGGACCACGGCCTCCGCGGCCTCCGCAAACTCGGCCTTTCGCTCTTGTTTCGAGCAACCAGCGGCGTCTGGCAAGCTGCTTGAAGCCCCTGCTGAGAGCCCTAGGATTGCTCGCTCCAGGGTGTATCCCGCCTCCTTGGTGAGCTTCACAGCTCGCTGAGCCTCCTGGGTGACGAGCCGCCTTCCCTGGCCTCCTGGGCCATTCCCCGCCTGCTGGTGGTGACCTTGCGGGCCGAGGCCAGCTCACCCACGGAAGACGACCCCTGTTCACCTTCCGGTCTTAGACGTTTGCGGAAGAACTTCCCGTTCTTCTCTGCAGCCCCTGCATTCTCGCCTCCGGCGTTCACTACACTCGAGTCGAGATCCGATCCCGCACCTTTTCTAAGCTCGAGCGAAGGCTTCCTCCAGAGTTTGGAAGGAGCCTTCAACCGACCGTCCACGCCACGCCCATCCGACACCTTGTCAGGGGCTTTGAAATCAAAGCTGAACAGCTGGTACCGCCCTTTTTTTTATTTTTTTGGGGTTTTGCTTGTGTTTTACCTTAATTTGTTCCTTTTAAAGGGTGCAGACCCTTTTTCCTCCGCCCTTTCACAGGACACCTCTCCTCCTCCTCTCCTTCCAATGAAATGCACATCGCCTGCAGGCCCGAACAGTGCACAGATCTTCGAACGGTGTGCCCTTCACGTGTCCCTCTTGGTCTGTTCTCTCACTTGAACCTTCCCGGCATGAGTTACCAACAGAGTTCCAAGATCATTGAAACACACAAGCTCGACGATGACAACGTGGGGACACCCTCGGTGGGGGGCCATCTATACCTCAGTCTACTCAGACGTTCCGTAAAATACTGGAAACTGGTGCTGTCCACCAAGTGACTAAATATTTCATCCTTAGTTCATCCCATATAAAATCTGTGTGTGCAATTATGTGTAATTAATTATGCTGGTCATTGAAAACTCCAAGGCGGGCCGCCTTTATAAATAAGTATGTATTATCATAACTTCATAATATACCTACCTTCTATAAAATGAGAAAGTTGGTAACTTTAGACATGTATACTTTTTTGATGTTTGTATATCAATCCCAATTCCCACATATAATATAGAGTTTTATGTCGGTAGAAGGAAACCGTAGAATAATTGGGCACTCACATTGGCGAGCTTAAAATCTAGATCAAAATTGATTTCACATTCAATAAAATAATTACGGAACACAACTCTTCACAAAACACTCACAAGATTATGAAGTAATTTTCGTTTCAATTAAGTGTCGAACCGTGTTGATAGCAAGTTCTCGAGTGTAACGTTAGCGACTCATCCGGGCAGCAGAGGGCGCTGTTAAATCTGGCGCAGATAATAAAGTGGACCGTATTTACGACAAGCTCGTAGCCAAGTTATAGGTCGATTCGATTAGTCCGATACAGAGTTTACGGAACGTGTTTACGGCAGCTGAGCAACTTGTGTATTTAGCCGCCACACGTTTATACACAACTATTTGTGTCGTGCTTTACTTGTACTACATATCTAGTTTCTTTTATCATGGTATCACGAGTTATTAGTTTATCTTGAGAGGCATTTAAAGAAATATCTCCCTTCGTGTTGTGGTGGAATTAATAAGTAAAATAAGCTGACAGACACTATGCTTGGCTGTAGGTTAGTTTCAAAGTTTATGCTTCATGTACTTTATTAGGTGTATTTAAGGCTTTTTTTGACAAAAAAGTCTTTCAAAACAATTTTTCACGGCAGTTCTAGTTATTAGTTTACAGAAAAAAGGCTGTACGTAAAGCACTGATATTCAGCTGAATTCGGTTTTACAGTAAGCCGACGTTGACAAAAGGCTAGGCCATAATCATATTCAATAGTAATACCTACTAAATTAATCTGTCCTGTATGAATCCAGTAAATCTACATGGTCAAATTCGAGTATTTTTATATTTGTATATGATCTATACAAATTCCTTGAATGGCTCGCGAAATGACTTTGGGCTTAATTTTGTGGGTCAATTTTGATGAAATAAAAACTAGAGAGTTAGAGATAAGTTACTCACCTTCCCGTTTAGAATTCTAAATGTGAGAAAAAAAAAACGCTAATAGCTCAAATCAAATACGACTCTTATTATCCACTGATAGACAGACTGCCTTAGTTAAATTTAACACAATTGCATCAAATATCAAAATAACGGATAGAAATGATTTCTCTTCAACTCTTGGGTTCTTCAATTTTTGACAAATTCTTTCCAACATTCGTTGGCACAGGCAACAGGAAAATAAAAATAGGACTTTATTTTCCTCATCAGATTTAATTAATACATGGAAATGGATTCAGAAGTTGTCGCTATTCCAGACACATCCTAAAGGGAAAGTATCATGAACTGACCCACATCCTAATGCCTTAAACAAACATTGTCCTTGAATCAGTATTGTTTTACTCTGTAATATATTGCTAACATCTCCTCCGAAATTAGCTTCTGTTTGATGTTTACCGTGTATTTCCTCGACTCGCATTGCGACCAGGGAGTCCTTTGACTGACCTTAGCAAACAGCATAAGTAGGGTTTGGTTATTTGCAATTAATATGTTGTCTTGGTACAGCGTTGTTGTTGACAGTGTCCTAAAACAACATTTTGAATATTTGGTCTGTGCAGTCGGGAGCTCGGGAACACTGGTATCGTTGCTCTCGCCTACACCCTTATTATGCAAACTGTTCGACATTTGCAGTATTTGCCACGGAGAAAATGTACGTGTACGGAGTGTTAAAATACTATTTTAATATCTGTACGTACTTAACGCCACCCACATCGTGTTATGATTTTGTTTTGATTTTGTATTGAATTTGCTCTAGTTTGAAAGGGTTTACCCCCTATTTTTTTATTATCTATAATTATATTATATATAATAATATATAAAGCTAAAGAGTTTTTTGCTCGATCGCGCTAATCTCAGGAACTGCTGTTGTGATTTGAAAAATTCTTTCAGTGTTAGCCCATTGATGGAGGAAGGAATCATTGCTTACATGTAAATATTGGAAGTTAACTAAAAAAACACTCGTATAAGGAAACGCATTATTGAGAACTTTGCACGCAGGTAGCAAATATTATTAGGAGGCGAGAGCCCTCGCGCACGTTTGTGCGTTGCGCGTGGAGGCGCTAAGCCGGGGTGAAACTCTGCTGCCGTGGCAAATTGCTGCGCAGCGGACGGAGCTCCGGCGGGATCTCACGGAGGTATGGAGACAGCGACTGTCGCAACCCAGCGCTGGGCACACCACCATTGCAGCGATAAGCCCCCTCTTTGAGCAGTAGTTGGAGAGACGCTACGGCGTTCTCACCTTCCGCCTGACGCAGGTGCTCCAGGTGCTGATGGCTATTTCGGGAGGTACCTGTGTCGGATCCAGCGGGAGGATACGTCCGGGTGTCAACACTGTGTGGGTCACCCGGAGGACACGGTGGAGCATACGGTGGAGGTCTGCCCTGCTTGGGCGGAGCAACGCCGTGTCCTCGTCAAGGCGATCGGCGGCGGCGACTTCTCGCGTTCGGCCCTGGTTCAAACCATGGTCCGGAGCGAGGAGGCATGGGAACCGGTCGCCTCCTTCTGCGAAGCAGTAATGCTAGCGAAGGAGGACGCGGAACGCGTGTGAGAGAGGGAAACCTCACGCCCCAGCCGCCGCAATAGGAGAAGACGCCCCGGGCGTCGGGAAACGCAGGGCGATTCCCGGCCACCGTAGGCGTGGGCCTGCGGATGGTGAGCTATGGGTGGCTCGCCGTCCAATAGCAACCAGACCCGAGTCGACGGCGCGTAGTGTTCCACGCGCGCCTCAAAGAGCCGTCAGCATCGAAGACGGGGCCCCGTAGGGTCAGTGCCTGGTAGGGTTGCGGAATTTGTTCGAAAGAGTCACCGCGGCCCTGGAACGCAAAAGGCAAGGAAGATCACGGGTGGGTTTTAGTCTGACACTCCCTTTTGCTGCGCCCAGAGCGGAAAAAACCATTTTACGACTTCCAATCCAGAATGAAAAGGTATCAAATATTCAGCTGATGGATTATTATAACATTTGGATTCCTTTCCATGCTGTTTGTTTTATATTAGAGCCATCTGAAAAGCATCTCTTTTTATCTTTTATCATGTGAAGACCTATTATAATAGCTTTAACCTAGTGAGCTGTTTATGTATTTATTTCAGCCACGTGCGGCCATAAACTATCAGTTTTTAATATTGCAGTTGTACAAACGTGAATAGCCTAAATATAACATTGCAGGTTATTCCGAGATATGAGCTGATCAACATTCATTCGTTACCTCACTGATTAAATCACTCTTTTCATATTTTTTTTGGTTTACTTGTCTTTTTATTTTACAGTTGAATCCTTTAGCTTTGTAATATTTACAGAATGCCTATTATTAGGAACTTTACTAAAATGTTTGCAGGTTTATGTAGGTACCTAAATCATAATTTATAAACATTTTTTATTTCGGATAGGCTCGTGTTTCACCACAACCTCACCTGATGGAAAGCGTTGTCAAAGATGGAGTCCTGAATAAAATTAATATTCTAAAAAGTACAGATGAATAACCTTTATTTTTCATATGAATGTTAAAAATAAGAATAATCTTGGAGACCCTATTAGAACCTGAAACGCTGTGAGAGCTCATTCCTTTCTTTAATGAGTTAGTTTGGGCGCAGGCGTCGCTTGCCTCGTACGCATAAATTGAAATCAGCTCCTGTTATGGCTTTCATTAAAAGCTTTTATGATCCGGTGGCAGTTCCCATTCCGCCTGTTTCAGCCACGCATGTTAAATTATTATAATTTTAATGATACGTACGTACCTACTTACATATTTATGCAAATTATGTGGGTTCATCAAGCACTTTCAGTTGAATGAATTTTTATTTTATCATTTTAAAATAACGTCGAAATAATTGCATTCACCTCATTATTACGATGAATAATGTATTATGTGGCTTCACTTTTATATTTTTGGATACTATTATACGAAAACATGGAGAGAAGCGTCGTTGTTATCTTTTATTTGCTTAACGTAAAGGATGATGACTTAATTGGTGGCTTATAAGGTAAAGGTGCTATGCATTAAAAGCAAACAGATATTTGGAAGCTTTATCATACTCCATTCGGTAGTTCAAAGGCGCTGAACAAGTGTATGAGCTTCGAAGACTTTATACTAAATATTAAGAGGTTGAATTATCTTAAACGAGACAATTAAGATTACGGCGTCGAAAGTGGTCGTAATGTCACTGCCAGTGCTCATTTACAACGCAAGGGCAACTAACCATGCGGCCTATCGGTTTTATTAGCTTTATTTATATTTACATGTGTGCATGCGGCTAATAATGTCTCATTCAAGAGGATGAATCACGACCATTTCGTCCAGAGAAAGATATGTGATTGTGTAATTTACTAATTGACTGCATTCCAATGGATAACTTAGAGAAAGGGATGCAGTATAGATGAAAGTTTAATTATAATGCAGCTGCTCGACACATTGTGTCTGTATGCTCAATATATTTAAATGAGTGTTTTTTGGCTGACGTCGTAGACGTGACAGGTGTCGATATAATAGTGAAAAACAAAACAAATAGGGTCAATTTTAGTTGTAGGCAGGGATATCATCATTAGTTATTCATTTACAGAAATTAGTTAGCGAAATAACTTCTAAAAAGCCATTAGGTTTGCTAAATAATTTAATTTGACCCTTTTTAAAAGTTTATAAACCCTAATAGGTTACTACGCCGATAGCTGTGTTAATAGAATAAATAAAAGAACTGAAATATACGAAGTCCCGTTAAGCCTATCTGAAACGATTAGTTTTACAAAATTCCTTTGTTTCAGCCTACTTGGGTGTGTTCCTCGCAAATGGGCCTCGATCCTTTATTTAGAGATCATTTATTATTTAGAGTATCCTACTATTTACTTATTGTCCGGCTAACGAGAGGTTGGCGTGTGGGTCAATGGCTACCGGATCTACTAGCAGACCCATCTTTAGTGTCTCTTGAGAATGCAAGGACGACTTTATCTACTTTTGAAATTATTATTTTTAAGGAATGACGAGGTCGTGGCTAAACAATAAGAGTGGCACGAGTCGAACTTCGAGGTTGTCGAAATCGGTCCGTGGATGGCTGCCATTCTATACAAACTAGGTTTCCTCCATGTCTCGCAAAAGACCGTTAAGCTGTTGGTGCCGTCTGTCATTTTAAAAAGGTTGACATTCATTAGCCAGCCAAAAAATTTGACACCAGACTTGCCAAGGAGTATTTATTTGCCAGTTACTGCATTTTGGAGGTCAGATCGGCAGTCGCTCCATGTAAAATATTGGTAGTAAGTTGCATACGGTCGGTTCAACTGGAAACCGAACACAACGTAGTTGGGAAAAGGCTAGGCAGGTAGTTTGAGTGACGGGTGGGCATTTTGGGGGTCTTTAATTAAAATTTGACGTTCGGCTCCCAGCCTAGTTTGAACATATGACTTTTGTTTTGTGTGTGAGGCATAACGTTGCACTATTGTTTTTTTTTTTTAATATGTAAGATTTCATATTAACCTGTATATAATTGTTTTACTTGAAATTGTTATGTTTGAAGAAAACATAACAGTATCATAATAATACAATTAATAATAGCACTCTACTTATAGCTTACCGTTATCATTTTCCTCCATCGGATCGGCTAGAGTAAAGCAAACGCTAAGTAACTGTATAGTCTGTTACTTTAAAAGCTTTCTTGCATTTATTGAACATCAAATAACATGATGGCATTATGTTCAACGAATAATTTAATTTCTATTCATTAATGTACTTTACAATGCATATTTTATTGTATTGAATATTTATTATTAATAAATTAGGACAGTAGGTCTCATTTTAATTATCAATTATTATTGAGTGAACCTAACTCAATTTAAAGTTACACGAATTAGACGTACCTAGTATTTATTTTGTTATCCTACTACCCCAGAAAATGAGGGTAATGTTTTAGAAGTATATGTATGTAACACTAGGCATGGACACCCTGTAACAAGGCGAGACACAAAGGCACAGCGGTTTTACTATTTTTTATGGATTGGAAATCATCAAATGGCTTCTTCCGCTCTGGGCGAGCGAAAGGGAGTGTCAGACTCTTACTGACTTGAACCTTTGACGCGGGCCTGGTTGCTATCGGACGGCGACCCACCCATTGTTCGCCATTCGCAGGCCCACGCCTAGGCCGTGGCCGGGCCATGGCCGGGAATCGCCCTGCTACTTTCGACGGCCGGAGCGACTTCTTCTGTTACAGTGGCTGGGGCGTTAGGTTCCCATGTCCCTCAAATGGCACAGCCTCGACACTTCTGATCCTGTGTAAGTACGCTTCTAGTTAACGGATTATATAAATTGATATACCTACTAATGTTCGCCCAATGGTTGAAGATCGACCATGTAATTTTACTAATTTAATACATATATCTATTTTTAAGCATTATTTTATATAAAATATGAGCTTTCTGCATTCCTTCTTCATATAAACTTTAACTGTGATCCATCCTCGTAATTTTCATAAAAAGGGGTACAAAGTTTTTACGTTCCGAATAAATGTACCTATGTTATTACTGTAAAGTAAATGTTTAGCTACCCAAACGACGGTATATGTAATCTATACTAATATTATAAAGCTGAAGAGTTTGTTTGTTTGTTTGTTTGAACGCGCTAATCTCAGGAACTACTGGTTCGAATTGAAAAATTATTTTTGAGTTGAATAGACCATTTATCGAGAAAGGCTTTAGGCTATATATCATCACGCTTAAGCCAATAGGAGCGGAGCAGCGAGCAGCTAGTTTAAAATATGCTGCCCGAAAAGTCACTATTCCACGCGGACGAAGTCGCGGGCAAAGCTAGTCGGATAATAAAATTGTAAAATGCGTAAGATTATAAAATATCTTGAGCCAAATGAGGTACGGAACCACGGAAATAAATTTATTTACTTAATGGGTAGTATTTAAAATGTACTATTTCCACGCAGTTCAAAAAGTATAAAGATTTTTCATAGTACAGTAAACTTGACTGTCATATCTCGAACACTTTTAAAGTTAGACACTTATGTAGTCTGCTTGCAACTTTAACATTGAAAATCTTTGTTAAGATATTATAGTTGACACACCAAACAATGATCACAATATAGTGTTTAAGGACCCAGGTGGATGCTGTTACTTTTCCTGTAACCTTTCAGTCGCCCTTATGTCACCCTCGGGATTGCTTTCCGTGGGGGAAAAACCTCATAGTTATTGATAAAATACGATCGTAAAATGTTCAAAGGGAAGGGGGATGTGCGGACACGGGGTAGCGATGCTTTTTTACTAGTAACATTTTGCCGAGTCTGCAGACATCCTGTAGGATTATTCCTAACAGCCTGACTTTGAATACGTTTTGCTTTATTTTCAACCGCCAATTTTTTTTCTTGTTTGTGTTACCTCATAACTTTGTACATACTGGGTGCACTGATTTTGATGATTCTTTTTATACTTATTCGAAAAGTGGTGCTTATCGTGCGGTCCCATTTAAATTTGACTGACAAAGTATTTGAGTTATATATAAGCCACGCATTATTAGGGAATAATGCGTGGCTTAGTTTGATGATGTTCGCATTCCTTCTTGTCGATGTAAAATGTAAAAATAAAATTGTGTACGATGGTGTAAAAGACCATCTTAGTGTTTCAACGTGGTCCCTTTCTAGTTTGGGGAAGATTTGATGAAGAACAGAGATATGAAACGGAACTCTTCAATAAATGATAGCAAATCTGTCGGGATAGGTGAAATCGCATATTTGTTTATTGTTTAAACCAATTTATACCACGTACGTTGTGATGGGTATTTTTCTGAGAATGAACCACTAAAAAGAGAAAAAAAAACTTTTTACATAAAAATACTACCGACTCTTTCGAAAAACGAAAAAGCAACCAAAAACACCGAGTTTCGAAATTAAAGTTATTTTGTACATTTTGTTTTTAGAAGTCGGTTGTATTTTTGTTGGTAAAACAACAATTTTATTCTGTTCATTTTTACCTTTACTAATTTAAAAAAAAGTAGTTGTATTCCTTAAAAGTAATTTGCTTAGACATATTTCTTTTTAAGCTTTAAATGTTGGCGTTTTTGTGACAAAGTTTCTAAATAATCAACAGACCTCAGAAATGCATTGGCTTAATTGTAACTGACACGAGATGGACTTACAAAGTCGCCGTGCACCGGGCTTCGACTCCATAATTAGACAATTTTATTTTAAGGTGGGGAATATTTTATCACAGTTTGCTGGGGGTCTAAATAGCTGGTTATATTCCAATTTATAACTACTTTAATGCCTCTAAAACTAATAGATAACAGATTAAGTCCAATAATAAGTAGGACTGTATTACATAAAAGGAGAGAAGAATAAAGTTCGAGGTCGTTGTTGATTTTACTTTTACGGGCCTCGCAAACGAGCTTATATTGTGCGGGCGCTATCGATTTAACAATGCAATATCGTAGACGAACATAACCTAAGTTGTTTGCGCTTTTCAGCTCACCCAATATTTTGTCTGGAGTGCTTTTGGGTTAGATACTCGTAGATACATAGCGCAAGTTACATGTTAACATCGTCGGCGACAGCTTGTTAATCTGTAGCGACATAAATCTGCCTCGTCTCATCTAGGGTACCTATTTTGAATAAATTCTGGTAACGATCCCATTGACATAGTCGGCACGGCAGCCGATGTTGCCGCGTCTGAAACATGCAAATGAAGACATGACGCCGACACCGGGATGTTTAGGCACGGCAGGAGCGCGGCCCAGATGTTAACACTAGTGTCGTGTTATCGCCCTCGCCGCCGTCTTAAACACGTTTTACGTAACGCCGAGCACTCGATAGCTATCTACATAAATTTGCGGTTATTTGTAGTCTCATAACGGTGTAATTTGCGGGAACAACGTCCCAAGTGCTTCCATTCGCTTGATGTTGTATTCCGGCAATATAATCAAGGGTTTAACGGAGTAGAACACTGTTGATGGCTTTGTCTATAAAACGATTTTTGATAAGTGTAGCGGCGTTAATAAGGTTCAATCTTGGAATATAAATTGGTCCAACTTCGACAAAGTAGCGGGCGAAGGTTCGCATTTTGTTGCAAACAAGTTTAAGGTACTCTCGTCGATCATGGAACTGAATTGCCTTGGCGGCGCTATCGTCATCTTAATGTTAAATGAGGTGTGCTCTATGTAATTTACAGCAGAAAATCATTAGGCGAAATAACACTATTATCGAAGGATTACTTGCATAGTACGTAATTATAGTTGAGCGGGTGGCAGCCATTTGCCTTTGTCTAAAGAGTAATTAAACCACGCGAGCGTAATGCCCACGCGCACCATTAGCTCGTCAGATTCCCTGCTCCCCGTCCCGACTCCCCCTTTTTCCCCTCCATCCATTTCGCCGTAAAATAAGTGACAGCGGCGAGCAATTTATCTCATTGATCCCTTTGCATACGTCTCAGTCAATGCGCGCGCCGGCGACGCCAGCAGGGCCCGCCTCGAACGGATTTACGGGATTTCATACCAACAGAATAAGGGGATGTGGGACCGTTTATGCTGAATTACTTATACATTTTTGTTGGGCCCTCTGATCTTTCTCAAGTGACATTTGTTTCGGAATAGAAATATTGTGCGGACGTGTACCAATCTTATTTTGTGAAGTCCTTTCGCGTTTGCGCAGCCTATCGTCTGGTATTAGGCAGATATGGCAAAAAAGTCAGCATCATAGAGTGAAAACAAATAGGTACAATATTATTTTACACACAAAATTGCACACATATTTTCCCTCGCGTCAACAATTTAACAAAGGAGTGTGATGGATTTTATCTCTCAGTTCGGCTAAGTTACGGGGCCCTAATGAATTTGTTCGCTTACATTGATGTAATATGTCGTAAAGTAAATTAAGTTTGCATGTACTTGCTTGCTCGTTTTACTCGAACGCCATTAAAACAAGTGAACCAGCAGAGTGCGCATCGGGGCGACTTGACGCAAATATATACGTCGTCAACTTAACGGACAGTGTTGTGAAACGGCTTTGGATTGCCAGTTTTAGTTTTTTTTTTCCAGCAGTAAAACTATACTGCCAGATAAAGTAGGTACTTTTAATTTGTATGGTTAATTGTGCAGTAACATTTTTATTACCATTAAGTCGTCACATTGACACTTATTCACAACACTATGTTACATGAGAAAAAACACCATAAACCCTTGAATTTATGCAATTTTTATCGGCTCTAAATGTGTCAGGTAATGTTTTTAATCAACTTCTTTAACTAGGTTATTTTATGTGGAGTGTTCTTAGCTTCATCATAATTAACATGTTAATGAAATTTTGTTGTTCCATTCTTGTTTGCAATGTTCCAGCCGCAATCTTCCTTCTAATAAGAATTCAGCTTTGTTGCTGTTGGAACTGATACTTAAACAGCACAGAACTTGATGCTTTCGATGTTCATACTCTAAAACTGATTTGAAACAAATTATTGACTCAAAGGACTTTTAGTTTTCAATTAATAAGAACTCGGTGTTTGTGGTTGCTTTTTCGTTTTTTGAACACCGACTTCCGAAATTAAAGTTATTTTGCACTTTTTTGATTTTTTGTGTAAAAGTCGGTTGCATTTTTTTGTTAAAAAGTTTTTTATTTTTCACTTTTTAGTGGTACCTACACCCCCTCCCCTCCCCCACCTAAACGAACCAATCACATTGGTGTAAAAAAAAGTACTGCTCCTTTGCAGAGTACACTAAGACGTCGTCAATGTAGAATTTTTTTTTAGATTTTTCGAAAACCGCTTGGTCGATTTCGATAAAATTTGTATCATGGGACCATTTGGGAAGTATACCCTTTCCAACAAAAAAAGAATTTTTCAAATCGGTTCACAAGCGACGGAGTTATGCGCGAACAAACATTAAAAAAAACATACAAACATCCGAATTGAGAACCTCCTCCTTTTTTAGAAGTCGGTTAAAAATAGGGATATTGAAGTTTTTTTTTTAATAATAATATTTGCTTATCACAATAAAGCGTTAATAAAAGAAGGTTAATTCATTCTTGATGGTCGTCTCACCATGTAGTGAGATTATGTAATCGAAGATCAGAACACCCTTTGCAATCATTAGGCATGATAATTATGCTTAAACTATGAACAGGATAAACAACAACTACCTCCAACTCCATAGCATAACCTGCTTGTACGATGAAGTTATGTATATATTTACCAACCTCGCCTGATGAATTATTTCCTAGTGACAGCTAATGAAGTTGCAAAGTGCATAACTGCTCACCGAAATAAGTCGGTGCCTAATTTATTAGCAGTTAGCTGGAAGATGGCCGCCACGCGTCGCCGCGCCGGCAAGAAATGCAGCTCCGCCTCCAATTAGCATAATTGAAAACTTGACGCGTCCACTAAGTACCGTGAACTAAATAAAATATTTATGCTTTTCACTATGAATGAATGCCGTCAAAATCAATGCCTTTTAATTGTAACAACAATGAGCTTCATCTTGAGTGGTAAGAAAACTTAAGCTGCTTAGCATGCACAATTACATCCTATGCACAATTACAGCTTAGTGCCGCAGAGACGAATCAGTTACTCAAAACGCTATTGTAATTATGGATAACTTTGTGTTTATCATTAAAATGTTTATCCACCACGTAGCTGTTCCTTTACGGCTCCTAAAATCAGAAATTAATCCTGGTTTCCTACCTGAGATCCGGGACCTTTGGAAATATCGTTTAGTCCTATGAATACCATGGGTTATTAGAAATTATTTTCTTTCACCCCTGGATGTCACAAAGAACTGATGACATGTTGGACATTACAGAATGTAGATCTAGATGTCATATTAAAAATATTTGTATGATATGATACGCAAATACCGATGTATGTATGTTGAATAGCACGACGTAAAGCCATCACAGCTCTAGATAGTCGAATACATCAATTAATGATCAAGATATTGCGATGTTTCCATTAGCTATGATTCGATTAAGATGCAATTGTTATGCAAATACGTGTGCTGTGATACTTCATTGTCTGTTTGTCCGTCGAGTGGCCCCAGTGGGCTGCTAATTAATGGAATCTATATTCGGCCGAGACGGCAAGGCTCGCAGATTCGCTTCAAGCTTCACTCACAATGGACCGCCCCGTTCGATCCTTAGTACACCCGAGGGTCTATTATGTCCTCCAATCGCTTTCCAGTAGCGAATGCCTTTGGAACGCATCATAAGTTGATGAGAAATAGTTGGTCGTTCTTGTAGTCGCGGTTACTTCTATGATGCTTTGCTGCCATTATAATAAACAACGTTCATATTCCCTAGCAATTCTTCAAATAATCAAGAGTTACTTGTGCTACCCACCTGTGAATAACGATGAAAAAATCACACCGCAACACAATCTTTACGATGCACAATGTGGCAATAGAAATGCAGTCATATATTGTGTCACAATGGTAGCGTCGTTGTATAAACAGCCTCTCAGATTTATGAGAACACCAAATCATTTTGGTGTATATTCAAATGGCGCATAGTTGACGCCAACCCTACACTAGTTTTGGGGCACTTTCCATCCATTACCGCCCACATTAGTCTGGTAGTCAATATCTCAGTGCGGTATGCAATCTCGCCGGAGTAGGTGCCGTCCGCCGGGATCGCTCGCATATCTGCCATCGAAGCTTCTCCGTGTAGGCATGCTCAGCTCTTGTTCGAACGTTGTTGTCTATAAATCTATGTTCGTAAATTCTTCACGGCGGGATTGGAGGTTCAGAACTTCTTTGTTATTGAAGTTGTTGTTATGGTTTTGAAATCTGTTGTACTGAAATACACTTATTTGATGTATTTAGAGTTATGAAAATAATAATTATGCAGATAAAAAGTTCGCAACAAGAAAAAACTTTTTGTTTCTTCTCTGTTTTGTACAATTTCCTTCATGATAATTAAATTTTACAGCATTCTTTTTGTATTCGTGTTTTCGTTTCAGCCAGTGTTGCGTACGCAAGACCGTTACTGCGAAATTAAATTCATTTTGAGTGCCAGTAAGCCGTTTATGGAAACCTCAAAAGCCGCATTACGTTGTCACATACGCTTTATAGTACCTACATACATACGTGCGTTACTGGATTACTGTAATTGCATACGATGCGGTTATCATCGTGCGATATTATACATTTAACCTACGCTTCGATTTTATACATTTAATTAAAAGATTTTTTAATTATATAATGAGGATTCCAATGCATTGTGATTGTTGGCAAGCATAATTGATGTCCTGAATTTATTGAATTTTAAACTTATTGCAGTTAAATATTTCATTTATTTTAAAATATTTTGTGTATCCTCAAGCTTTTTGCCATATAACTGAAACTACCTACACAAGTATGGAGAGACACCAAATTATACTCATTGAACCTAAATGACCTAGTCACCAATCGCTGTTAAGATTTTTCTTCAATGTTGCGGCACATAATGATACTTTAATGTAATGGACAAACAAATAACCACCTAATGTTCGGAGCGTGAAGTTTAGGGCACGATACCGAAAGCATGTTACGGAGTTATTTTGAGGCAAAGATATGACCTGAGCATCCGAGGAAACCCATGCGTTTTGAGAAAATACAAGATAATGTTTTCTACAAAATTACCCAGAATTTATTCACTTCATCAAAATGTCTAGGCCAACTGCCAGAAAATGAAGTTGAAACCACTCTATAGTCGTAAATTGTTATGATAAGTTTATATGGGAACATTGACACAAACTACAGAATAATAAACTTCAAACACACAAGAATATGTATTTTTCCTACTTCGATTTTGATAAATATATTGGACATCACTACCGCAAATCATTTCCAATGAAAACATAAACAGTCAATTCCGGTTCTCACAAAAAGCGGGTAAAGTTTTGGTAATGTCCGAAGCGGCTATGAATAAGAGTGGTCGAAATTATTGTATTGTATTTCTTCTGAACGGGTCGGTAATAGGCATAAATATTGATATCAGGAATCTATTGCTGGCGGGCACATTGTCTGAACACCTGCCGGCCGCGTATCGCCGCTGAGCAATATCCGCGGGCTACCCCGCATAAATATCCATGATGTTTCAATTTATATTCATGATATTAGTAAGTCAGACGGAATGTACGTCACATTTGATTCCTTTTGTTGCTAGAATAAATATGCAACGGTAAAAGTATTCGTCCACCTTTGTGTTAGACTGTACTCGTGTGTTCTAGACCTTTGTGTTGGACTGTACTCGTGTGTTCTAGGTTTCGATCTTCGAACCATGTTTATGAACTTCATATTTTAGAGGTTTGTTTTTGCGCTTTTCAAGTTAGGGCTGCAAACGCTCCGTGGCTTTAGCTATTATTTTTGTGGTAGAATTTTAGATTTTACATTTTGGGGTTAAATTTTAGATACGAATTTCAAGTGAAGGTATTTTTAAAACGTCGTAATTTAGTTGCTTGAGAATAGAGGTTTATAGGAAAGACCCTGTAACATCTAAGACCAATTCTATTTAAAATCGAATCTGTCGAACACTAAAATTTTGTTGAGAAGATAAATCCAGATCAAGTTATTATATTATGATAAGCCAGCTTTCTTCTGTACTATGGTATAAGTTTCTCTTACTCAACAAAGTGCAGCCTTGTTCTTGAGCAGTAAATCCCTTATTCAACATACCAACACCACGGCCAGTGGCGTAGTGACCTATTAGGAACGAGATAACATTATTCATACGTCAAAAGTTAATTAAAACCAGCTTCAGCTGAAACGGAGCAACGTCGTGTGAAACTAAATGTTATTAGTAAGTTCTAAACATTTGTAATGCCCCGGGAACAGCGGCCGTCATGTAGAGCGTGAGTTAGTGCCGCTATCGAGAGCAAACCGTTCACTTGTGACTTCTACTGCAGCTTATCTTATAACACTGTTCACCTCTACGGCACTACACAAGTTAATAACATTATACCGAACGCCAGATAAATGTGCAATAACGGTCATTGACCCCACCTACATTTATTGACAACCTTTTAATTCTTAAAACAGAAATAATGACTTAATGCTATATTGAATCGACATCCATCGTGATCCTTTATATTTACTAGTAATGGAAAACGAATCATTTTTTTTTGTTCATGTACCTACGAAGAGATATCTATAGGAAAGGGCAATGACCTTTATTGCATATTTATCTGGCGTTCGGTATAATTGCATTTCATAGTTCCTTTAGTAGAGTTTTCTTTTGATATTATTTAGATAAATACTCTAAAATACATCGTTTTTAAATTCATTTAGAAAATGGATAAAAATAGATAAATCCCACTCTCTCAGAAACAACAATACCTAAAACTTTGAACAAAAAAAGAATACTTTACAGTTCTTTACTTAAAGATAACTGGAAAACTTCAAAGAAGTTTAAACAATAACATACTTAGTACTCGTAACATGTTTAAAAAAAGTGCATCTTGGAAATCTTTGTACGCGGGTCCGGCTCGTGCTTGGCAGATTTTTCTTACATCATGTGTGTGTTATCGGTAAATAATAATAATTACTGTAAAATCTTTGTCAATTCTGTAATAGTCATTATTGAACAATTACAGTCATATGTGTGCTATCTATACTAATATTATAAAGAGGAAGGATTTGTATTTTTGTATGTAACGAATAAACTCAAAAACTACTGGACCGATTTAAAAAAATCTTTCACCATTAGGAAGCTACATTCAGCTTGAGTAACATGCTATATTTTATCCCCGTATTCCCACGGAAACGGGAATTACGCGGGTGAAACCGCGGGGCGCTGCTAGTGTGTTCTAAAATAAGATACTTTTTGCGTACCACCCCAAGGTAACCCTCAAAGATTCTTGCTTTTGCACAGCAACCCGATCAACTTCTTTAACAAAAAGTTCCACTCTTTTCTAATTTGTGTTCTTAGTGACATAATCTTCAGAAGTAGAAGATTCGTGTAAGCCCATTATAATCAGATCAGAGTAAACCAATACTTTAGGAAGTTTAGTCAAAGAGGATTTAATTGTTATCACCACGAAGTCAATTAGGGGTGCAGACAACGTCTTTGATCAAATTGGGAAGAGTGGTCTACCCGAAAGCTTCGATAATACATGATTTTTTATTGAATGTGTCATTACATAGCTAGTACCAAAGAGCGATCTTCGTATTTTATTATGTACTGTGACACACTGTCGGAAACACCTCTCTTAATATATTGTCTCGTTTTTGTCATTGAATGTCGTACAACAATGATAAAACATGAATTTGAACGCTTTTAAATACGAAAGTTGGATTTCTGCAGAAATAATGAAGAAAAGGAACCAAGAGGTGCATGCAAGTGTAAATTCCGAGATTCAAAATAAGCTTCTTAGAAGCTTATTTTGCATCTCGGAATTTGGAAAACGTAGGAGTTTCGTTCCAATCAGCTAAACTCTATCGCATTCATCAGCGAAATATCTATTCTAAACACCGAAAAATATTTTTCCAAAAATTGATATTGTATAGTAAAATCGTAACTGGATTATGGGCTCAATTGCTACAAATAATGCATTTATCACAGCTTACGCAGCGCCATGCCAAATGGTCTAAATGTAGCCGTCATACATAATCTATCGGCTATCGCGCGACGTATCGACGTGTCATTATTCCTTTATTCGCTCGTGACTATATATACTGATGTTTTATGCAATTTTTGTTCCCAATCCGAATAAATATTTTAAATCCGTCCAGTTCATGCATATTACGCGAGCGGCTCTAGTATGATCCGCGAGTAAAATATTTTTATCTCTGTTACATTCCTACTGATACTGAGTCGGTACAGTGTATGTACAATTAATCTTGCTGGTTTAATAAAAAATTGAATTAGATACAGCCAGAACTGCTCAACATATAATTATAGAATGTGTATGCTGAAGCCATGCTGAAGTTTTGTGTATGTAGTAAGTAGACATTGTATACATTGACTAGGCAGAATATTTAATGATAAACGACAGATAACGTTTTGTATTAATGTCTGTGCAGAAAGAATTTTTACACGCTAAGTAACCAATTAGCTCGAAAGTAGGTATGTATATTTCAAAATATACATCAGATAGGGCAGTACAATTTTTGACAAAGGATTAAAAAACAGATAATATTATAATTAAGTTATTTTTTCGAAAATCGACTCTGACGGGGAAAGGATTTAACCAATAGGGTAGTTGACTAAAAAAATCTAATTAGTCCGTCAGATAGATTTCCAAAAAATATTGGACACGTATTTTTTCTTTTTTCACGTAAACAAAAAATAAAGCCGATACAGAGCGTTGAAAACTCGTGTGACGTCACTACTCGCTATAATTTTTACCGAGCCGTAACGTCACAAGCCCTCACTCCTGATCTTTGATGCTTTGTATCTTCGTCAGTTTTTATAGATTTGATAAAGGAAAAAATACGTGTCCAATATTTTTCTATAGTCTAACTGACGGACTAAACATAATCATATATTTTTTACTCAGGAAACATCCCTATTGCTATATATACTAGAGTAACTCAAATTTATATTTTACTTAATATATTAGAACCTAAATTTAAATATACTTGTTATTGTGATCTATGATACTAAAACATGGTCCGGATGCCTTTGATTTGGTTCTATTGAAAATTACCAAATCCAGGGGAACAAATTCGTAAATAACGGATAGTACATAATTAAAAAAAAAAACACGTTTCCTTAATCGATTCTAAGATGGAATAACTATCAATTCAAACAATAGATACAGTTTCACACCTACTTAGGGATAATAATAGTGACCCCGCCATCGCTTTTGTATTGGCATCGTCTCGAAATAGGCGGTGACTGAACTGTTGAGTTGGTAAGCAGAAGACAGCGTTCACGCAGCCTCCTGCCTCCGTCCACTAACATAGATGATGGCGACAGAGCTCCGGTGAGAACTATAAAAATCTTCGTAGACACTAGCTTCGGCGACTTTAAATTTTCTGATTAAAAAGTAGAAACATTAATTCATCAACAGAAACTATAAAAGATGATTGAAAGTGCACAAAGTTAATTTGAAAGTTGCAGTTAATGCATAAATAGTCAAACAATAGATGCAATTGTCCGGTGTTATGCAGATCGTCATAATTTTTCGTATATGTACAAGAATTGCTTTGTTTTTACAAGATTTTCCTTTCCATCCAAAACGCTACGCAAAATTAAATAACGGTGGTCAAAATAAACAATAAACGCACTACGCCAATTCGCTGCCAAACTCCGACTGCAATAAAGGCTCATGGAAGGTGGAACAGATAAAATATCCATATCGTCGAGTAGTTGTATCTTCCGGTAGTGGTCGTGGTGGGCAGATAAATTGAATCATTGATGGGATGTCCTCGTGCCGACCGGTAGTTCCGCCGGCACCCGTCAATGTAAGTTCCGCCCGTGGTTAAGTTTCAGATTGACGCGCCCAATTTAGTTTAAATTTGTAACTAATCCATCCAACCCCAGATCAGTTGACGTTAATTACATTCCAAGCAGGATAAACTGGGAGTGCCTGTCTAACTATCGAAGACGAGCTGACATTGTGGGCTATGTTCAATAATTACTTCAAGAACTTTGGGAAGAGAAATAGCGTCGCTGTATGTAGGATATGTTTATGTAGGAATAAATACGATTTATTAGGTAGCCAGAGAGCAGTATAACCCATGGGTAGAGTAGTAATCGGCTACAATCACACAAATACCGTATTATGTAATTATAAGAGGCTAACCGTTGCTGTGCTATCGGCAATGCTGCAGTAACCTGTTTCCGCATTCGACGTCGCAGTATCTCGTAGTATATTCCAAATCGTCATCAAAGTATATCAGCAGTTCATACATGCAAGACTTAGTTGAGTGGAATTGAAGTGTTTAGTGTAATCAATAAACCGTAGATCGGGCAGCTTTATAACAAAAAGGCCTGGCGAGGTCTGGCGGACATTACTGAACAGTACATTTGGTCCGCATCGCCGCTCCCGCTCAAACGAACCCGAGAGCCGTCCTTCAGCGCTCAACACCTTTGTGCTCTAAGGAACTTCTGGTCTGTTGAACCGTGATTCGTAAAAGACTAATGATGTCCCATTTTCAGGTGTTTTTCTATTTGTACAAAATAAGGACTGTTGTATCATTTTGCTGATACTTTACCGGATAATTTAAGAAGACTCTTTTCGACGACAGCTCTCTTTGAAGTATTTTAATGCGATTTAGATTTGGCAGTATCTATGCTCGTACTTTGATTTGAGCTTATTAATTAGTCAAAGATACCTGCCTGCCCATGGCACCAAAAATAATTACTCATGAAAAATATGTATGTTGCTGCGCTGGAAAATGTGCCTTAACTGACGTTTATTTATTAATGGCGCAAATGACCAATGCGACAAAACATTGTAATTTATTCATCTCATTTTCATTATCCACGAGCAAATATCATTTGGTTGCCGTGAGTCACATTTACCTTTATATTGGTACAACATAATAATAATTTCTACAAACAAGGGTCTTCTGAAGGCATTGAAGGAACATGCCATATTCATTCAAACAACGACTGCTGAGTGTGAGGCCCTGGATTCTCGGTCGGGAACTTTTTATTGGGTTTTGGGATTCGGTTCTATGATACCCCCCCCCCCATGCTTCGAAATGCACAAGTTATTTGCTCCTGCGTCTGATCTCTACCCAATCGGATTGCCGACCTATATCAGAGTATGAGTGTAAAGGAACAGTGAGTACACCTCTTTTTTGCACACATTAATTTGTGCACTATAATATTTCTTGCGTAGTTTGTTAATCTACGGTCAGATTGGCTGCCGCGGCTTAAATTCGTTCGGGTGGGCTATATTAATTGTGGCTTTTTTCTAACCGAACACCTATTCGTATTCAGTTACTTATAGAGCTGTGTCGATCGTGACACTATTGACATAACAGCCGTGATCACCACGTTACCCATGCACACAACACTTGGTTCTCAATCGAAAATTGGGTGGAGATGTGGAATGATGATGACGATGAAAAACTATAATTTACAAGAGCTCATTTAAGTCAACATTTAAAGCGTTTCCTATTGAGGAAATGTCTGTATTCGATAGACGACGACATATCCACGTTTTAAAAATTTGATTATTTAATTATGTAGTTAATGAAAGACTGAATGATATTAGTATGTATACCTCGAATTTTGGTGAATTTTATTGTTATTGTAATTTTATTATTTAACTAGCTGCTGCGCGCGATTTCGTCCCCGTGGAATCCCCGATTTTAAAACATTATTTATCGCTGCTCCGCTCCTATTGGCTTAAGCGTGATGATATATAGCCTAAAGCCTTCCTCGATAAATGGTCTATTAAACCCAAAAAGATTTTTTCAATTCGAACCAGTAGTTCCTGAGATTAGCGCGTTCAAACAAACAAACAAACAAACAAACTCTTCAGCTTTATAATATTAGTATAGATTTAATTATTATTATTTATTTTTTAATATTTTTTGTTATTTTCTATGATTTATTGTATTATAAATCTGTTAGATTTGTAATTTTAATGATTTCAAACACAATGTGAATTTTTACTGAGTAAAATTGAATTGAATTGATGGTCGATTCAACCATAATGACTTTGCAGCGTATCAAACCAAGTTTGATCTTCATCATAATTATTGTACTATGAGTTCGTATTTAGTAGTAGAATTTTCGTTTATTATTTTACTATATGTTTTTTATTACTTAAAATCTTTACGTAAATAATTTATATGTTAAATACTAGCTGACCCACGCAACTTTGTCTATTAAAATTAAAAATGTTGTAAAAAAGCCCGTTTTTGCAACATTTTTCATTGATATTCCGCTCCTATAAGTCGTAGCGAAATTTTATTTATTTATAGCCTATAGTTTTCCTCGACAAAAGGGCTATCAAACACTGAAAAAATTTTTCAATTCGAACCAGTAGTTCCTAAGATTTGCCCGTTCAACCAAACATACAACAACAAACTTTAGCTTTATAAAATTAGCAAGAATAAGATTATTTATTTGTTGCACACCTAATACAGTGTAGCATTTTCAACCCATGAGGTGACTAGTAGAGAATGCCTTTTTGCATTAAGTCCGCCTATGTAAGTACTACTGCTGTAGTAGTACATAGGCGGACTTAATGCAAAAAGGCATTCTCTACTATGTCACCTCATCTGTAGGTACATAAAGTTAAAATAAATAAATATAAGTATTTTAAGCGGGAGCATTCGATCTGATAGTTATGATCCGAATTACAGCTTCCACATAATCTGCAATAAATGTGCGTAAGTCTCTTGTTACAAACCCAGTGTGCCTACATTACAACTGTGGAAATTATCGCATCGCTTTTCGTAATGTTATTTTTTTTTGTTTGTTTGAATATACAGTCGACTACCTTTGTCTGCGGTTTCAACCGTATTATACTTGCGTGCGTTTGAATAAAAGTATATTTCTATTCTATCAGTTAGTGTTTTGGCATACATTTCATATCGGTAATCTTTAAAAGGTAGAACTATTATTTCATTTCATTTCTAAATAAAGGTTCTGCTACACCAAATTATGCGGAATTTATGTCAAAGATAATTATGCCAAATTAATATCTGCTATCTGAAAATTATGCCATTGTAAACTCGGGCATATAAAAATTCGGCCAAACAACAATTATACTAAATAATGTTTATAGAAGTTTAATTTTTATAGAAGAATACAAAAATATTCGTTTAAAGAAGATTATGCCAAGTGTGTTACGCCAAATAAATTTTGGAGTATCACGATTCTGCCAGAAGGAGGGAACCCAAGCGTATCAAACAAACTCACTTTCCCGTTTATACCTACTAAGAATAGGATATCCGCGTAACTCAGCATAAACTGGAGGAATGCTTTACCCAAAGAATTTTCTTAATGGGCATATTTAATTCGCATTACGTATATTGAATTGTCACTGTAATCCAAACTTAATATTATAAAAGGAAAAGTTACTTTGTCTATCTGTTACCTCTTCACGTTCTAACGATTCAATGAATTTGGATGAACATGGCACACAGGCAAACCATGTCCTGGATCAGGACGGTACGGTTGGCACAGTGGTTGAGCGAGGTGATTGCTGCGTTGCGTGTTGTGGGTTGGATTCCCGAACTGGATAAATATTTGTATGGTCTACAGATGGTTTTGCCGGTTCTGGCTGTTTGTGTATATGAGTTTATATGTATGTAAACACAGCCATAATACAGGAGAACTTTCTAGTGTGGGGCAACGTTTTTTTTTTAAATTTGAAAAGAAAAGATAGGGTACTTTTTATCCCGGGAGTATTTCTTGACTCTTAAGCGGGTGGAGTCGCAGGCAGAAGGTTTTTTTTTTAATAAAGGAATGAATAGGCATTTTTATTTAACTAAATAAATATCACTTTTAATATTCACGGACCTCCCATCTATAATTACGTTAAACACTAATAATGACAACATATTCTTACGATGATTCTAGTAGAAAATAGCTATTAAGGAGGATCCGCCTCTGGCTATATGTTGTCTACTCTATAAAGAATATTTTTAACGAGAAAGTAATCTTAATAAGCTCAGTGCTGGTATCGATTTGCATTTTCAATTTAATGCCTACGTCTAATGTTCCTATGTGTGAATCGAAATTTTGTTCTATTCCCTATACATAGAAGGGATATAGTCGAATGCTGTTTCTTTCTCAAGTTATGGCGTTTTTCTTACTTTCATCGGTATATTAATTGAGTTAGTCAGCCGTAATAGGGTTGTATCGGTGTTTACTAACCGGGGCGGGCTTAATGAGTGGCTTGTTGCAGTTTGACAGAGTGATTTAATATCGCGGCGTGATCGTTTCAGTAAATCGGGATTAGTTTGGGGTGAGTCCGAAGCGTAAATTATTGCGGGGAATATGCCGCGTTGTTGATACCGAAATTATATTCTGCGTCAATATCATGTGTGTACAATCAGCTACGTAGATAGCTATTGCTATCTCGCACGCGATGTGCAACAATAGACTCTAATTCTAAGTATTAGACGTGCTTTTAGAATGTAGATCTTTAGCAAATTATACAATTGGAGTAGTTGACCGTATTCCAACAAATATTTATCGACGTTCATAAAGTTTCGTAATTGTTTTCCTAAGTAAAATTTGTGCAAATCTGCGATTTGTAATCTGTTTGCTTTAACATCTTAAGATAGGAGAATGGCTTTATTGTGATAGCAAAACTTGAATGTATTAACCTTAGCGATGGTTTATATTATCTGTTAGTTTTGAAGTAAAACACTAAATTGGAAATTGGATTCAAATAAACCGCCACTCGTCCTTTGAAAGGTTCATTAGAAAACCAGCGTCAGACAGCATCAGTCTGTCTGACATATCGCTGAAATGGACCCATTTAGTGCAGCCGTGGGACACACACTTAGTTCTTGTCATTTATAACTATCTTTTGTTTTACCATGTACCGTGCGTGTTTCATGTATGTGCTGAATAAATATTATTCTTTCTTTCTTTCTTTCTTTCTTTCTTTCTTTCTAAATATCAGGTGGTAGGTAAGCCAGACGCTGTAAGTGGTTCACAAGCACATCAATTACACGAGTGCGGGTGGTGTACGATCGGCGGAACAAAAGCCTGCCAACAACTCGAACGAGGCCCGCGGTTCCGTACGAGGGCCGCCTGCAGTTATTAACACAACCAAGCTGCATGTGTGGGAAGATGTGCATTGTGCGTACTTTTTATTCTTTCGACAATGGCCTCGGTTTGTTATTATTGCATTACCATGATGTTGTTCGTTGATATGCTTGTGTAAACACCTTTGTTTCGATATACCAATGACTGTGTACTGTAAAATTGGACCATTATCTAAAGATACAGCGAAAGAGCCCGTATTTCAGCGAAATAGACGGCAATAAAGATTATAGCTCAGTTATAAAAATTATACGTATAAAATATTAACATAAATTATCGGATCTCGCTGGGGTACAGCGTTTCACCATTAGTGTTGTAGTTTGTTGCGGCGCAGATAACATTCCCGTTTTGCTGTTTCTGTATCAACGTAGGTATACTGCAATTACACCTCAAAGATTTGTTAGCATCGGCTACAGATGTGGTACCCGCTATGAACTGGGGAACTCTTGTGTACGCTGTTTCGGTGTGTTTAAACCATGTCGCGAGGAATTGCTACAGTTAAATTGTTCTAATTAATATTATCTGCTACACGACATTAATGCGAACAGTCTTACGATTTTCTTAGTAGGTACTCCACATTCAACAGAGGTGAATTTGCTGTAACTTGGGAATAATATCAAGAAATTCTCTTGAGTTTCTTCTCGAAGCTTTAGTTTTCTGAGTGCGGCTTTGCCCTCGTGAAATTCAATTTTTTTCCAAGGAAACACACACGAAGGATAAAAATAGCTAAATTGTATGTCCTAACTTAGTACATGGTCTACACATGCCAAGCTTTACCCAAATTCGTTCAGCCATGAATGCGTGCAGAGGTAAAAACATACAGCCGGGTAGAGTTACTTCCACATTTATAATATTAGTAGATATGGATTTATACATATATTAATATGAATACAGTTCAAATTTTACGATGCTATATTCTCTACTCTGTATCGCCTATAACTTGCACCACTCTTGGCGAGCGGTTCGCGGCGCCACATCCCGTCCGCCCACGCGCACACGCATCTCGATCGCAGGCTTTCACAAGCACGCTCGCGTACCACGGACTCCGGGACCCGGCGAGTTATTCACAACGCTATCTAGCGCACTCCAGACGGATTTATTTGCCTTCGACTGCCTTCCAGAGCAATGCTAGTCTAAGGCACGTCGAAAATGTTGTAGTAATCTTGCAATCGTCCGCGTTGACTTGGTTGAGCTCGTTCAGTCGGAGCTGTGATGAAGATTGCTTAAATGCTCCCGTAGCCTCCGGTGCCAGTGTGCGAGGGAACATGACGTGGTTTTAGTCAGTAGATGCCTGACAGACCCCCGTTAGCCCCAGTTACCAAAAAAACCAAAACGTTTTGGTTTGTTCACTCATTTCTTGAAGCTCTAGTTTTAGATGATGTCGTTTATTGTTATTTCAGACTCAATACTAAAATTTATGTAGGCATCTTTCAAATGCCTCAAATATAAAATTGATGAGAGTTAATTCTTAAAACGTAACTCATGTAATAAATTATTTGTAAAACTTTTAAGGAAAGTTTTTAACGCGCTTTTAAAAACTTACTCAAGTCATTGTAATCAGTCGATGACTCAATTAAGAGCCAATTAAGTGTTTACTATGGCAAAGAGTGAGTAAAGGCTTCCCTTGTTCCGTGGCGGGAGCGCGGGAGGCTGCGCGACAGTCAGTCAGCGCCGGCAAGCGCACGCGCACGCGTCTCGATCAGTCGACCTGCCTCTTGCTTGTTTACCAACAACCCGATCGATCGACCGTGAGAGACTCCCGTCATACTATGCTCATGTATCCAATAAATGACTTTTATTTATCGCATAAAAAACTGATCTTATCAAAGTTTTAAATATTCAATTTGATGACTTTCTGTTAGTGAGATGTCAACGCCTCGACTCTTTAATAAGTTGTCGCCGCCACTTTATTCGCTTCTGAGGACATAAATAACGTGCATAATGTGACAGATACATTTGTAGCACTGCATTCACGAGTGTTAAGCAACGATTCTGCGACATGAAGCCCTCGATGGTTATTGTTTATGTTATCGCGCTGGCGATCGTCGTCGGTGGTGAGATCAGGATCCGCGGTAAAGTGAGGAAGAGATACTCGTCGCACCGGCGTCACCGCGCCGTGCTGCCGCCGTGCGACTTCAACGAGACGATTATCAACGATGAGTGGTCCTTGATGGAAGCGATAGGGCACTCTAAGTTTATTTTTACTGGCAAAGTTCTGAATGTGAAGAAGTTTCGATCGGATGATGGGACTTCGAGAAAAAAGTCTAATTTGTACACAGTGTATTTGAGGAGATTGTTGAAGGGAGATATGAGTGAGTTGAGGACGTTCGTGAAGTTGGAAGGGTCGCAGGAGACTTTGAGTGGTTCGACGTTGCTGGTGGAGCGGCCGCGCGCGCGTGATTTGTGTGCGCCGGCGCCGCGCCCGCGCCTCTCCGCGATATTCCTCAGCGATGGCGCGCTTGCAGGGGGAAATAGAGCACCCTCACCTAGACTTCGGATCCTGACTGACCCGGTGCCGTTAACCCTTTATCACTTGGATAGAGTGAATGCTGCTGTAAAAGGTAAGTTACCAATATCAACTTTGCTAGCTATGTTATTACAATAACAACTGTACCTAGCAGTTGTTATTGTTTTTATAGCCGTCCAAAATTTACCTATTATTCATTAGCATGACATGGATAGTGTTAAAATCAAATAACTAAATAACCTTTAGCCACAGGCCGCAAAAATACCTTTAATTAGAGTTTAAAATTCACACGAATCAAATAATGCGGTAAAAATTCATAACCATATATCTATACCCTGCCACATAAATAAAGCAAATCCATTCGAAGTAATGCAAAGTAATCGGTTTAACTCCATACAACTCACAACGAGTGGGTGTTGCATCCATAGCGTACATAACATCGGGAACGTATTAAAAGTCGATTTTGATCGACATCTTGACAACTGTTCGTTAACTTAATGGAGTGAATGTGATCGGAACGTTTGCTCGCCGCCCGAGCTTAACATAAACACAGGCGCACAGTCGGGCACCGGCCGCGATCAATCAGTGTAGGTAGGTATACCACACCAGATTATTGTTCACACAAACGTATTCTAATTAACTAAGCAAACACTCCAAATGCCAATGGTAATTGTAAAATAACATTGGTTTTAATAGCAGTGTAATTCCACCTCGAACAAATACCTATAGACGATATCATGATTTCATTTATTCATCTCTTCTATTCTAAACAATTTAAAGTTGATGAATTTGTTAATCTGCAATATTACTTTGACGATGATGAGATGCTAGAAATTCTGCTCTTATTTATAACCTACTCCAATATCTTTTATACTAAGTCAAAACGCTTATTTCAATTAGGCCAATAAACGGCAGTTTTGAACGTCATCATTTACAGACTTACAGTTAACATAATAAAGCTACTCTGCCATCCATTCGTAAAGGTAGATTCTTTTGGAGGAGAGCGGACAAGAAACTCCATACATAAAAGCAATACCATTTATAAAAGCCTTTTGCCCAGTAGGAAAGAATGTAAATAATATTACGGTGAGATGCTCTTTAATTGAATTCGCAGTGGGTCACGAATAGACTTTATTCCGAGTCAGATACTCTGCAATAAATTTTATTGCGAAAGCCATTTTAGCCTAAAAATTCCAAGAAGATCCAATTTAAGCCACGCATAATCCAGCGATGAGATGAGTATCGCGGGGCCCGTCGCCGCTGCGCCGCCAGCCGCGCGGCCTCTCGCCAGTTTCGTAGGGATGTGAACCGCGCACCTATCTATCTGACACTCCATCGTAGGGCCACTGACACGTGACTTTTTGTTGCTATGTATCACTTCGGCCCCGGCTTAGTTAGCGACTGCCCAGCGTCTTCGGCCTGCGACCGAGCGATCCGTATCAGACTAGGAGCCGCACGATCCGTGGGAATCCTTGCAGATAAACTACGAGACCCGCAGACGGACGCGATTTAATCTACTTCATTAGGCATTTAAGGCCTTGCATGTTAAAGAATCTCACGTGATTCCAACTGAACCATCGACTATTTTACATTAGCTATTATGTTGATACATCTATACGTCGATGCTGCACCGGGCGGTTTCATATCTAAAACTATCATCGCAGGAGACGTTATAGACTGTATAGAAAGTAAAGGCTGAGTATATTCGTCACGATAGCTCTGTACCACACACGAAGCGGACATCTGATTGCATACAGCGTGCCTGTAATGACGATAAAATTAAAATATCTTACGCTTGTAATCTGTTGGGAATATTCAATTATCATCTTGTTATAGCCACGGCTACTTACTTAATGCTCTATTAGGAGTTAGATATTGATCTGACGCGCCGTCAATTGTGTTTAACGAAATAAAGTGCAACTGATTCGACCTCCGAACAAGTTCTTGCGTCCACTCATAACACAACTTTGTTTGATTAGAATGGTCATTTTCAATTATCAGAAAGAGATGATGACGTGATTTGTGTACAATTTGTACATTTAAATGTTTTAATGTAGCTATAAAGTAAACAGGTAAACATACTAGTCTGTGAAAAATGTTACAAAATATAAAGTGCGACGTTGAAGATTCGTCAAGAAAGCGAACGAGCCGACTCGCCCGCCCACGCTCGTACCACTTTCCAAATTCCTGGTGTAAGCGCTTGCAATCACCTATGTACGTGCGACGACGACTAACAACATTTTAAAATCTTGTTTACAGTTCTACTACGTATATTCCCTCCCTGTCAGTATGACACAGTGAAACCTGGTTATGTTGGTCCTGGGTATGTGAGGAACCTCTTCTACTGATACCAGTAAAATTAATGAGATCCCGATAGTTTTGGATTGAAATGCTTCTGTTACTGAGAATAATAAACCTTGATAATGGAAGAGACTATTTTTTTTAGATTATTTATGTAAGTAAGTTGGTCTCTCTGGATTACTGGTTTGTTTTTGCAAAAAAACACATATTATTGTATTTATTACACAACATATTTTTAAATCTGGGATATGTGGAACAGGGTGTAGAGTCCCGCTAACCTCCATCGGAAAGGAAGGAACCTCCGACGGGACGTTGGTTGCGTCTGGTGGGCAACTGCCCGATAGTTGATATTCTGCCTGTAGTACATGTTCAAATCGCATGAAAAACTCTGATACAGCGATGCAGGATTTTGATCAGTAGCTCGTTGCTGGAGGAATAGATGGCGCTGCACTACTTTTTGTTGAGGTACAAATTTCGCTTCGTTAGTTTTTCTTGTGAAGACATTTATGCTGCTATTTGCCTACTGGCTAAATGAAAGTTATTAAGAATCTTATGTTCCTTGAGAGCTCAGTGTTTTGTTTTGTTTTGTCTACCTATATAAGCTCTTTTAACTTTCATCATGATGAAACATATGAGTCGCATTTTATATATTCGTCATAAAAATTCAATAGAGACCAATAGGCCAATTATTTACTAGATACGTTTCAACAGTACTTAATAAATAAAAAGTAGATCTTTATTTATTTCAGATAAAAAAACATTTGCCAAAATTATATCTCAAAGCACATTTGTTGTTAAAATTTTTAGACTGCAGTATAGAACACAGGGAAAGTTTCTCTGCTAGTTCACCCCCGAATTTGTACATGAATATTCAGGGGCGCAGGCGGGCGGCACCGCAGCAATAACTGTTAACTTGTGCCACGTATTGCTCTATCCTATCTGTTATCTGGAACCACGAGCTCTCTGTTGCTGACGGCGCACTCCAAATGGATATTCAAATTCTTTTGATGACAGATTGCTGAACTAACAGTTACCACAGTAAAAGGGAAAGCTTTTTGCTCACACTCTCTACAGTCTACAGGAATAGACATACAACGGCTACTTTCCATTTTAAACCATAATGCCAATTAGCATGGCCTGTACTAATTGCCTACCGACTCGAGTCATAGTTTAACGTAACGTAAGTCCATGTTTGTTTACGTTGATGAAGGTTGTATCGAATTGCGAGGTCTCCCAGTCCGCGCGCGAGGCTGCGCCAGCGCACGCGTCTCGGAGGCGCCACGCCGCGACAGCTTGCGCAACTTTGTGTCCACGAGAGTTTACGAGCCACGTCTAAAGTTTTAACGTATAAGCTGCTGGAATGGATTCGATACACATATGACATCGAAACAAACAACAATACAACGATCAAAATGACGCTAAAGATTTTAGTGTTATTGCTTTACTGCTTCACGATAATTCATGCCCATTTCCATATAAGGGGTGAAGTGAGGAGACGGGATACGGTTTACCGCAAGAAAGACATAAACGGCCCCAAATGTGTTTTAAACGAGACGATAACTAATGACTACGAGATTCTGTCGTCAGCCGTGTCTGAATCTAAATACATTTTCACCGCCAGGGTCCTGAGCGTGAGGAAGATAAAGCGCGGCACAAAGCCCACTGCGAAAGTGTTTATGTTTTACAAACTGTACATCCGGCTGGTCATAAAGGGGAACATCGACGATTTGAGGAGTCACGTCGTTTCGGGGGACGCGAAGACTTTGAATGGGGCGATAGTGTTTGTCGACTGGCTGCGGACGAACAAGTGTGCTTATAGGCTGTACAGACATTCGTCGGGAATATTTTTGAGTGACGGATTTTTCGAAGACTCGACCAATGGAAACAAGCCTCGACTGCGGCTGTTGAACGAGCCCCTTCCACTGTCACTTTATGATTTGGATAGAGTTAATGCCGCGTTGAAAGGTAAATATTTACTGTGTTCTAAAGTTTCGGCGCTTGTGACCACTACTTATGCACATAACTTATAAGATTATGTATTTTATTGTTCCTTTGGCAGCACCTACACTTACTTCTTTATGGTTTTTACTTTATGGAACTTGAGACTCTTGTGTTAGTTTTACGCCTAGCTAGGTGCCAAGAATATTTTAAGGCCCCATTATAAATGTATACGAAATTTTATTTTGCTGAAAATTTAACGAGTAGGTGGTAGCCTGCAGTTATTTTTATAAAAAAGAAAAATGTTAAAGGCTTTTACATTTATGCATAACATCGTGGCAACTGTCTCGTTCATGATTAACGCTGACGGTAGATAACAAAAATAACATGTATGTATTTAACGAACGGAGGAAACAAAAGGTTGACAGATACTTTTGAAAATGTTTGACAGCTCAGTTATATCGGACTTTAACAATCGAGCGCGTATCATACGTTTGTTTGTTGTCGTGTGCGCGCATAAACTACTCGCATCTCTCGTCACACGTCAGACCGTACGTCGCATTTATATTTTACGGGTATTTTTATCTGTTGCTTTCCTTGTTATAACTTTAACGCTTTCGTTTATTACGTCATGGTGCATAGGAACAAGTGTTACATTCTGTTGTAGCACAGTCTCACCTCAAAGTCTGAGTCAGTATCAGTGCAAGGTCGAGTGTCAGTGGCATTATACGCCTACGTGGACGTATATTTTATTGTACAAAAATCGACATAGAAAAGCTGTAAGGCAATATTACCATAATCTGTCCATATATGTACGAACATGTTTAATTAGTGACGTCGTAATAGACTGATTTTGAAATTTTGCCTTCATTGCTCTCTTTCATAAAAGCATTTTTTTACACGTGAATTTTACGTAATTTTTTTTACGTTTTAAAATTTCAGTCACTTTAAACTAAATCAAAGTTAAAAGAAACATAGCTATTTGTTAAAATGCGACTATACCACGTTTCAAATTAAAATGAAACGACGTTAAAAATAAAATTAAATCACGGGGCGCGGTCGAACAAAAGTAAAAATATTTAATAGGAAATTGCAGTGTCATTATGGGCTCATGCGAGACCGTGGGCGAAGGTTGGAACGCAGCACACCATGCAATTTACTCATTCGAGGACGAAGCTATAATGTCTTATGGTCTATTAGGTACCATTACAGGTCTACCTACGTCTGAACGCAAACGATTCCTAAACGGGCGCGGTAAACATGTATTGATGTTTATACCTACTTAGAAAGGCACATACAGAATTTAGGTGTTTACTTACTTATGTGTAGTTCTATGGCCGTTTGCCTGAAATGGATGTTGTTTTTGACAGTTTCCATAAAACGTAAACTTCTAATTGAAAGCTTATGAAATATACCTAACACGTATGTAAATTCCTACGTAACTTCACACTAGTATAGAAAGCCCCTTGTTTGGCAGGCAGCAATAGTTTATCCATTGTAATTCTACTTTCCTAATGACGTAGCCATAAGTATATGAATTTAATAGTACTTACGCATTTAAAATATGCAGGAGCTCGTGGCTAAAATAGTTATAACAGCCGCACGGATCGATCTTCAAGCCTAGGCAACGCTTGTTGAGATCGGTCTGTGGATGGTTGACCATCTTAACATACCGAGATTCCTCCGTGTCCCGAAAAACACGTTAAGCCGTTGGTCCCGGCTGTCATTTGGAGGCAGTCATTACGGCTTGTCAGAAGTCAGAAAATCTGAGACCAGTCTCACCAAGAAGTACCGTGTTACCCAGTTAATGGGTTGTGGAGCTCTGGTAAGCAGCGGCTCCACGTAAAATACTGGTATTCGGCTAAATCAGGGTTAATTGGGAGCCGATACCAATATAGTTGGGAAAAAGGCTGGGCACATGGTGATGAAAGGATAGGTATATGCATTAAATGCCAATCAATGCGTTATAAAACCGTGAAAATATTCGTTGTTTACTATGATACGATATGGGAGGAGGAAAGTCATTGCTATTATAAAATATTTAAGATACACCGTCGCCCACGTTTGTCAACAACTTGTTTCCTTGCCGCGTGCCATAGACTAAAAATGCCGCCACAGAGCTGTGTACTCCATTTTTCGTACATTTATTATTTGGCTTAGTGCGATTGTTTACGTCATCGAATTAATGTAAACGTGAATTTGTATGGAAAATAGAACAGCACCGTCCATATAACTTGTCATAAGCGACCGTTTACGTTATCGCGATCGAGTACGTGAGTAAATCCACACTAAAACCATTTTTAATGTGCTCGATCGTTATACCGTAAACGTACATTTATGTCAATTTTTATAAGAAATTAAAGTTTTTAGTTATTGTCAGCAGACGGAGCTTATTATGTTTCAATATTAATTGACGTTTACGCTAACGCGATCGAGTACGTTAAAAACTCGCACTAAGGCCACTGAAAATGCGGCTGCTACCGACCTGCATACGGCGCCACAAGCGACTAGCGTGGTTCCCCCCCTCCCCTGTCTCACTTTATCCATTAACGGCGATATTTTCAACTTTTACGATGACGTCGGATGGTTTATCATGAGCAGCGCTCTCTTTCTCCTTCTATGCGACTTGACATAGGTTAATAGAGAAAAGACAAAACGTTGACGTTAGCGTGATCGAGAAGGTGTCACTCTCACTATGCCCTCTGTACCGTTTTTTTTGTCTATATCACATTTATATATAGTTTAAACTTCAGTGGAGTTTCAATTTTGTAAGAATGTTATATAATAGCTATTTAAATAAAACACGACATTATGTGCATCCTGCTTATAGATTATTATTATTCTTACTTATAAAGAAGCATACAGTCAAAGTAAGTAAGTTTATAAGTAAGTCTACAGTTTGCTAACAGGTTTCTTAAGATAATCACGCAAAATTCTTCTCAATATTTTTCCGCTTGGAGTCTTCGGTATTTCCTCAACGAAATAGACACCACCTCGCAATTGTTTCCACGATGACACCTGGGCAATAAAAAAAAAACATTTTGTCAGAACATTGTATTGATTTATCACTACACCGGGTAAATATTTCTAGTGGGCCTCGACGGTTAAATCTGAAATAATGAAAAATGTCGAGTAATACTGATAAAACTGCATGACGAGATTAAAAAATAAAAATAAATTTTTCATTATGCATTTTTAGTTTTCATCAAAAACGTTACTTAAAAAATTCACCATTTATTTGCACCTATATAGGTACATACGTTTGTAGTACCTTTTTTATGGATGGGAAATAATGAAATGACTTCTTACGCTCTGAGCGGAACGGAAGGGAGTGTTAGACTCTTACTGAATTAAACCCATCCGTGTTCCTCCCAGCGCCCTCCGCGTTTCAGGGCCGCGGTAACTGTTTTGAACAAACTCCGCAACCATGGCAGGCACTGGCGGGCCCCGTCTTCTATGCTGATATCTTATTTATTTATTTACATAAATTGTACATACAGCTAACAAAAACAGACAAAATATTAAAACGTAGTCACCAATAAGCCAATTACAAATCCTCACGTATACACACATAATAATAATGTGTGGTGAAATTTCAGCGTGCGAAATCGCAATAGCAAGTAAGTAATAATCAAAAGTATTTGAGGTGATAGATAGTTTAAAATATAATATCAAATTGATATTTACATACATATGTATCTTATAATTATCAAATGTTAGCTCGTGTCATTAATTAATCTTTATTTGAAAAACGTCAATGCAATAATGACGATAAATCAAACACTTTAAGTGTAACAAGTTATTTTTCATTATTTAGTGGTGATACCCCACAACTAAACGTACCCATCACAACGTACCTACGTGTTATAAACGGGTGTAAACAATAAACAGACATGCGATTTCAGCAATCCCGGAAGATTTACTATCATTTATTGAAGAGTTCCGTTTCCTATCTCCGTTTTGTATCAGATATTCACCAAACTAAAAAGGCACCATCTCGAAATACTTAAATGCTCTTCCAAACCATCGTAAACAGTTTTATTTTTTCAGTTTACATCGACAAGAAAGAATGAGAACTTCATATATGTAACAACACATGTGAAACACATTAAAAAAATACTGTCGACTTGAGAACCACCTCTATTTTTGGAAGTCGGTTAAAAATGACTTTTTTGACACTGACTTATTTTGTACTTTTGGATGTAAGTTGTTTTTTTTTGTCAAAAATCATACAACCCGCTTAAAAATTAACACATAATAGTAAAGTAAAACCATTGGCGAGGTCACGGTCCGTGGATGGATTTATCCAATGCCTCGAAAAGTACGTTAAGTCGTTTATAGAATTACTGGTTACGGAAGCTAGAGTTTTTGACCACAGTCTTACCAAGGGGGTACCGTGTTACCCAGTAACGGGGTTGTGGCTGTCAAACGGGCAGTCACTTTATTTAAAATACAAGTACTCAACTGCATCCAGTTAGACAAAAGTCAACTTCAGCAGCAAAGCATAGGATAGACTAGGCAAATTGAATTTATACGCTTCAATAAAACTTGTAGAAAAATATCAATTTTAACACACAGCAGCAACTGTTGAACTAATCTACATTACTGTTTATAGTTCATGGAAAATTTAAATAGTAATTAATGATTTTGTTCAGATTTTTTCTGAACAGAAAAAAAACTCTTTCAGACGAAAAAAAATTTTTTCAGACGCTGAGAGACTAAAACAAATTGTTTCAGTAATATTAGGGACAAAAATAATATACTCCAATAAGTTATATAATCATTGGATAACAGCCACTTATCTGTAACTGTAAGATACCGCTTACGTGTGGTCGATGGCGATTATGATATTAATGCATTGTCACTGACATTTCTACTATCTTATCTTAATTTGTTTTTTTAAACAATACTACGTAATATTTTTACATCAAAGCATGACAAGATACAATGAAAGCATAGATAATTACGTATCGATCGATTTTTAAAAATATTGCAATTATATTTCGATATTTTTTTGGGTAAGCCGCCAATGTCCACCACTGCGGCCATAAGCCAGCTTTGAGGAGTGGTTGGAGAAACGCCACGGCGGCGTCCTCACCTTCCGCCTGACGCAGGTATTCACCGGACACGGTTGTTTTGGGAGGTACTTGTTTCGGATTCAGCGGGAGGACACGCCCGGGTGCCAACACTGTGTGGACCGCCCGGAGGACACGGTGGAGCGCACTGTGTAGGTCTGCCCTACTTGGGCAAAGTAAAGTCGTGTCCTCGTCGAGGCGATCGGCAGCGGCGACCTCCCGCTTCCGGCCCTGGTTCAATCCGTAGTCCGGAGCGAGGAGACATGGAAAGCGGTAACCTCCTTCTCCGAAGCAGTAATGTTAGTGAAGGTAGAGGCAGACCGCGTGAAGGAGCAACATAAGAAGACGTCCCGGGCGTCGGGAGTGTCAGCAAAGAAGACGGGGCCCCATAGGGTCAGTGCCTGCCAGGGTTGCGGAATTTGTTCGAAAGTGTCACCGCGACCCTGGAACGCAAAGAGCATTAGGAGGAACATGGGTGGGTTTTAGTCAGTAAGAGTCTGATACTCCCTTCGGCTCCGCCTAAAACGAGAAAAGTCATTTGACGATTTCCCATGCAAAAAAGAAGGCCTCACCCATATCTTTCCCGAAACTCTTTTCCTGCTTTGCTACAAACAAACCTTTATGTGACCGTCATCCAGGTTATAACAATATTTTAATAATTAAAATACTGTTATAACCTGGATGACGGTCGCATAAAGGTTTGTATGTAGAATCTGGTAGTGGTATACAATTACAAATTATTTTTAATTGTATACCACTACCAGATTCTCAAATGTAAGTACAATATAAATATTATGTTGTATGCTATCTTCGTGATATCTTTTTTTTTATTGCGATAAATTCAACTTTACTAGTGGTATTACTTATGTGGAAGTCACAAACAGCTTATTGATCTAGTTAAGGGATATGAATGGTTATCAAATGACTTCAAAGTTGGAAAACAATTATTTTCAAACTTACCTTTCCAGATACGAAATCGATGAGTTCCTTGTCGGTGACTGTTGATCCTGGAGTTTTCACCACAAAAGCTGTCGGCAGCTCTCCTACAAGGGAGTCTGGCTTGCCAATAACTCCCGCATCTTTTACCCCTGAATGCTGGAGCAATATTGCTTCTAGCTCTGAAGGGGCAACCTGTCATGTTAAAATAGTAATACGTAAACCCATGTTATTTTAGAGAATCTTTAGCGTATTCCATAAAAATCTGCTCACTTACTTGTCCAGCCTTATACTTAATCAGTTCCTTGATTCTATCTACAAAGTAAAAAAAGCCATCTTCGTCGTAGTAACAAATATCCCCAGTTTTAAAAAATCCCTCTTCGTCTGTATCATCCTTCAAGTTTTTTCCAATGTAACCAGCAAATAATGTCGGACCTTTTACGCGAACTTCGCCTTCCTGATTAGGTCCTAGGGTTTTTCCAGTATCAATGTCTGATATCTAAAAGGCAATTTCATTAGTACTACGTGGTACTTTAGGAGTTAAAAACCTTTCAACTGAATGGGTAATGTTTTTACCTTAACAATATTTCCAAGAACAACTTTGCCGATACTACCTGGTTTGTATTCTGTGCCACTTTCTTCAGTTAATGCTCCAGTAGTTTCTGTCATTCCGTATCCTTGTAAAACGTGTTTTAAGCCCTTGAATCTGTCCAGATATTCAGAATAAGTTATTCACTGTAGATTAGATAGATTCAATTTAGTTAAAATAAGTATCCTGATACCTCTGTTTGAGTTCAGCGATGACAGCTAAATCTAAAGGTGCTCCTCCGCAGTATATTACTTCAACAGAACTCACATCATAATTCTTCACAATTGCTGATTTTGAAAGCATTACTAAAAGTGGTGGTACTGTTAATAATGTTCCTGCCTGAAAAATATTGGCTACATTCCACCTATGTTCTGAAGTAATTTTGATCCAATCATATTATAAGTTCAATCATAACATAATACTTACTCTATATTTTTGAATACATGATAGATATTGCTCTTCTTTGAATCTCGCTAAGTATAGAACAGTTCGGTTATGAATAAGTTCATCCATAGTGCACATGATTCCAACGGTGTTCGACCACGGGGCTATCGACAGACATATGAGATCTTTGGTGATTTGGCTGTTACAGAAAATTTTATTGTTAGTTTCTTTTGTATAATATTTTTTGGGATTTTTATAAACAGCAAATAGAAACATTAGAAAAATAGTACAATAAGAAAAATTCTCACCAAGGCTGATTACCAGCAGTGATTAAATTGAGGTGTGACAGTTTAGCTCCTTTAGGCAGTCCGGTTGTTCCGGACGAGTATAGTATTAGAGCCGTTTTTGCCAACCCTGTAAAATTTATAGCTCTTGTACATTGCTCGAAAACTAAAATCACTAAAAATACAATTAGGTAGGTAATTCGTAATAACGTTGTTGCTTAATAAACTCGACTACAGGTCACCGCATTGTAAACATATTTATGAGTAAAATCTTTGCTCATAAGTATCTGTCATTTTTGGGATTGAGTAAGACATTAACTATATTATTTCTGTCGATAAAATTTTAATAAGTCGAAAACTTCTAACTGTCAGACTTCTATCAGTCGTCAAAAAAGAAAAGAGTTTGCTGCGGATTTCTTCGTCCCAACTTAGACAGAATACATTTTAACATTCACAAGGTATTGGACTTAATTAGGTAGATATCAATTAGCATTATTATTCTTACCATTTACAGGATCGGTTACAGGCTTGAAAGTATTTACATTTACATATGTTTTAATTAAATCGTTAAACTTCAAAAGTTTGGGATCATTGACAGTTTCTCCAAAAATGAAGAATTTATTCACAATGTTTGTACCAGTCATGGTTTGATAAAAAGTTTTGTATGTATTAGGCGATAGGAATAAATATTTTGGCTTTGAGATACCCATCGTATGCACCAATTCATCTGCAAAAAGAAACGAATTAAATTAATTATTTATTAATTAAATTATTTATCGGGTGAACTGTTCTTTGTACTTTTATATAATTAAGTAAAGCATACGAATTTAAATTTTTGAGATACACTTCACTAAGTAACAATGCGATTTGACTCTTTAATCTCGTTAAAATTAAAAAGTAAATCATAACATGATGGAAACTAAACCAAGTGCCCTTTCTTGACTTAAGATTCTTAAAACTCACTTTTTCCGTAAGCAGCGTTGAGAAATGTCACAGTAGCACCACTACACCACGCCGCGATTGAAGTGATCAGGAATTCCATTCGGTTCTCACTACACACGGCGACCACTTCATCACGTTTCACGCCTAGGTGAATTAGAGATGAGGCAGCATTCACCACTAACTGCACCAACTCACCAAACGTTATCTGCTCGCCTGTCATGCCATCGATCTTCGACATACAAAATTAACAACACATAATATATATTAACAACACAATATTAACAACACATTAATATAAAAAAAAACAAGCATCAATTTCACTTCGGGTCCTCACCAAAGCAATTTTATCTTTAGACCTCAACATATTGTCAATAACCATTTGCCCATAATTCATATGTGAGGGTATCGAAAATGGTTGATCATTATAAATAATTCCGCGCCTACTCTCCGTTGGACTCATTATGTCTTGACTGTTAACACTGTTTTCGATATAGACGACGTTTACACACTGACACTTTCGGATGAGATATCTACGATATGTATAAAACAAACGAGCTACACATAGATAAAATAAGCGTATGTAACCTTGACAGATAACGAGTCAGATTTCAATAGCAATATGCGAATTGAGAAAAAAAAAGATAATAATAAAATAAAATTAACGTTTTTCTACAAAAACAAAGCAGGCAAAAAACAGGTATTAAATTCGTCAAATAAAATATAGGTATTAAATTAGTCAAAGACTTTATGCTATGTTCAATGGAAGTAAGGTAAAAATTGTATTTTACATATACCAAATATTACCTCGGATAGTATAGAGAGCCCAATCAAAGTGCCCAGCTCATTACAACCGGCGAATCACATGTAGATGCATTTGCTTATGTTCGCACTGGGTCTCTATACCTACTAATATCACAGATAAGATTTTCTGATGATAAGAGATTCAGTTTATATTAAGCTGAAGAGTTTGTTTGTTTGCTTGGACGCGTTAATAAACGGTTATATGTGATCATATATAAGCGTGATCACGCTAAGACCAATAGGAGCGGAGCAGTCATGAAAAATGTGACACACACTAAGTTGTGCGGGTCAGCTAGTAAGTACATAAAGGTGATCCTACTACTGACTCCAGCTTGCTTGAACTAGGTTTGCCTGAAAATTATCGTCCTTTTTTTATTTTTATTTTTTTGGATGGGAAATAATCATATGACTTCTTCCGCTCTGGGCGGAGCGGAAGAGAGTGTCAGACTCTTACTGACTAAAACCCACCCGTGTTCCTTCTTGTGCCCTTTGCGTTCCAGGGTCGCGGTGACTCTTTCGAACAAATTCCGCAACGAACATCATCGTCCTAATGTAGCGTTTGTGTTATATGAGTAATAAAGCGTTATAACTATAAATTATAATATATTATGTTGATCGTACATGTCGTGAACCATCATGTTCGGATCGAAATTGTAAAGATACTGTTAAAGAAATAAGAATACATATTTAGGGTTAGTATTATAATTTTAACTAAATATTGATTTTAATAATAATTTTACTAATATTATAAAGAGGAAAGATTTTTTTTGTTCGTATGTACCGAATAAGCTCCAAAACTCCTGGACCGATTTTTAACATTTTTTCACCAACGTAAAGCTACATTATTATTATAAATATTCCCACGGAACGGGAAAATCATGAGTGGAACCGCGGGGCTATGCTAGTAATATTACAAAGCTGAAAAGTTTGTTTGTTTGAACCATTCGTGACTACACATTACACTACAACCGATAGCAGTTGAGTATCTTAGAGAAATGTTGCAAAAACAGGGTTTTCTTTCTTTCTCTGTCTGTTATGTGACGCAGAGGAAGTTGTGCGTCAGCTAGTAATTATAATAATTGTACGATGCGAGAGTCAAAATCATTTAACACGTAATGAAGACTCATAGAATCGAGGTGATAGAAGCGTTTTTCTTAGATGAATCAGTAGAAGAACTAATAAATATCTGGGCCTTTGTCAGAATTACTATGAGTACCTTAAACTTTGCTAACTATTAACAATTTACATAAAGCCTTGCAGTGGTTACTAAACTAAGCGGCACCTGTATCTTGGGGACCTAGAAAGAACTAATTTTAAACTCGATCGTGATGCAGGTGAAAAGAAAATTCTAGATTGTTTCGTGGATGAATTACTACTCGATAGAGTGACGGTCTTTATTTGTAATATAATCTAATCAAAAATTAAAGTTTATAAAAAATGGACTGTTTTTGAAGACTCAATAAATATTATCTAACTACATTAAGGCTTTACAATACCGACGATACCGCGGAGGATTAAGATGAGCCACTTAGAGCAATATTAACAACACTTGCCTTTGGAATTTTGATATTATACGTTTTGATAAATGTGGATGAAATTTGTCAATGTAGTCAGAGCGAGAGTGCTATGATAAGTGTTTCCATCTGCTATGTATCACCTTTTCAACACACTTGCAAAAAAATAATTAATAAAAGAACATCATCAATGTGCTTGCCGAAAAAAAAGCTTTATTCTCATAGAAATATTTTCTTCTTAGAACTTTTAAGGCTGTTTGGTTTAATTTGAGTTCAAAAAGTCGGTCTTTTCGAACTTTACTACTCAAAACAACCACACTTTATTTGTTTTAATCGTAAAACAAATACTTGTGATTGTTTTTTGTATCAGATACGTGATGCCTATCCTATTGCACATGTTGTCTCAGACATGGAGAATTCACTACGTGTTCTCTATCCAAAAACTCTTCTACTCGTTCGGAGGCAATTTGAAGAGTGTTTCGCTGTTTTATAGTAATGTTGTACGTCTTAACTTAGGACTTAATCTTACAGGAAAGTATATTATAGGTACTTTCCTGGATAGGTATAGAAACAAAAAATACCTAATATTCTTTGGTGACGGACACTTGTGAAGAGTTTACGTATGTTAATTGAATGCATTGATCACTATATTTTTATCAACCGATACTAATATTATAAAGAGAAAAGATTTTATTTTTGTATGTAACGAATAAACTCAAAAACTACAAGACCGATTTCAAAAATTCCTCACCATTAGAAAGCTGCCTTCACCCTGAGTAACATAGGCTATATATCAACATAGGCATATTTTATCCCCGTATTCCCACGGGAACGGGAACTACGCGGGTCAAACCGCGGGGCGCTCCTAGTATGGTATAAAATAACTTTAATTTCGGAAGTAGTGCCAAAAAACGAAAAATCAAGCACCGAAATAGTTTTTTATTTTACAATATCTATCTATAGTGGTGATATCCCACACAAAACAGATTTCAGCAACCCATGCAGATTTGCTTTGATTTATTGAAGAGTTCTATTGCTTATCTCCAAAGTTCTTTATTAGATTTTAACCAAATTTAAATAGTTGTAAACCTAGGTTTTTGATCAAAAACCTAATTTTATGTAAAACCTGCGACATTATATTATATACAATTAAAAAACCACTGACTGATTGATTGACTGACTGATTGACATAATTGTTCTCCCACTTGCCGTGCTAGGAGGGGAAAACTTTTTATGGGGTTGTATAGAAGGTGTCGGGATGAGTATGGGAAAAATCTGAAACTACCCCTTTTCAACCCCCTTCTTTCAACCCCATTGCTTATCTCAGAAACCTGACGTCGAAGAGAAAAATAGTTTTCGGGGTTGTATAGAGGGTGTTTGGATGAGTAGAAAACGAAAAAAAAAACTACCCCTTTTCAACCCCCTTTTTACAACCCCTTTGCGTATCTCAGAAATCTGTCATTTTAGAGAAAAATGGTTTTCGGGGTTGTATAGAGGGTGTTTGGATGAGTATATGGCCAATAAAAAATTCAACCCTATTCAACCCTTTTCAACCCCCTACTTTCAACCCCTTTGCGTATCTCAGAAACTTGACGTCGAAGAGAAAAATGGTTTTCGGGGTTGTATAGAGGGTGTCTGGGTGAGTATGAAACGAAAAAAAAAATTACCCCTTTTCAACCCCCTTTTTACAACCCCTTGGCATATCTCAGAAACCTGACATTGTAGAGAAAAATGGTTTTCGGGGTTGTATAGAGGGTGTTTGGATGAGAAAAAATACTAAAAAGACACCGCGGGTTGCTTGCAACTCGCGCCCCCAAGCGAAATACTAGTTATTATATTATATATAATTAAATAACCACTCACTCACTCACTGATTGACATAATTGTTCTCCCACTTGCCGTGCTAGGAGGGGAAAACTTTTTATGGGGTTGTATAGAAGGTGTCGGGGTGAGTATGGGAAAAATCTGAAACTACCCCTTTTCAACCCCCTTCTTTCAACCCCATTGCTTATCTCAGAAACCTGACGGCGAAGAGAAAAATGGTTTTCGGGGTTGTATAGAGGGTGTCTGGATGAGTATAAAACGAAAAAAAAAATACCCCTTTTCAACCCCCTTTTTACAACCCCTCAGCGTATCTCAGAAATCTGACATTTTAGAGAAAAATGGTTTTCGGGGTTGTATAGAGGGTATTTGGGTGAGTATATGGCCAATAAAAAATTCAACCCTATTCAACCCTTTTCAACCCCCTACTTTCAACCCCTTTGCGTATCTCAGAAACTTGACATTGTAGAGAAAAATGGTCTTCGGGGTTGTATAGAGGGTGTCTGGATGAAAATATGGCCAAAAAAAATTCAACCCTTTTCAACCCCCTTCATTCAACCCCTTTGCGTAACTCAGAAACCTGACATTGTAGAGAAAAATGGTTTTCGGGGTTGTATAGAGGGCATCTGGATGAAAATATGGCTAAAAAAATTCAACCCTTTTCAACCCCCTTCTTTCAACCCCTTTGCGTAACTCAGAAACCTGACATTGTAGAGAAAAATGGTTTTCGGGGTTGTATAGAGGGCATCTGGATGAAAATATGGCTAAAAAAATTCAACCCTTTTCAACCCCCTTCTTTCAACCCCTTTGCGTAACTCAGAAATCTGACATTGTAGAGATAATAATTGTTACTAAAAATACTAAAAAGACACCGCGGGTTGCTTGCAACTCGCGCCCCCAAGTGAAATACTAGTTATTATATTATATACAATTAAAAAACCACTGACTGATTGATTGACTGACTGATTGACATAATTGTTCTCCCACTTGCCGTGCTAGGAGGGGAAAACTTTTTATGGGGTTGTATAGAAGGTGTCGGGATGAGTATGGGAAAAATCTGAAACTACCCCTTTTCAACCCCCTTCTTTCAACCCCATTGCTTATCTCAGAAACCTGACGTCGAAGAGAAAAATAGTTTTCGGGGTTGTATAGAGGGTGTTTGGATGAGTAGAAAACGAAAAAAAAAACTACCCCTTTTCAACCCCCTTTTTACAACCCCTTTGCGTATCTCAGAAATCTGTCATTTTAGAGAAAAATGGTTTTCGGGGTTGTATAGAGGGTGTTTGGATGAGTATATGGCCAATAAAAAATTCAACCCTATTCAACCCTTTTCAACCCCCTACTTTCAACCCCTTTGCGTATCTCAGAAACTTGACGTCGAAGAGAAAAATGGTTTTCGGGGTTGTATAGAGGGTGTCTGGGTGAGTATGAAACGAAAAAAAAAATTACCCCTTTTCAACCCCCTTTTTACAACCCCTTGGCATATCTCAGAAACCTGACATTGTAGAGAAAAATGGTTTTCGGGGTTGTATAGAGGGTGTTTGGATGAGAAAAAATACTAAAAAGACACCGCGGGTTGCTTGCAACTCGCGCCCCCAAGCGAAATACTAGTTATTATATTATATATAATTAAATAACCACTCACTCACTCACTGATTGACATAATTGTTCTCCCACTTGCCGTGCTAGGAGGGGAAAACTTTTTATGGGGTTGTATAGAAGGTGTCGGGGTGAGTATGGGAAAAATCTGAAACTACCCCTTTTCAACCCCCTTCTTTCAACCCCATTGCTTATCTCAGAAACCTGACGGCGAAGAGAAAAATGGTTTTCGGGGTTGTATAGAGGGTGTCTGGATGAGTATAAAACGAAAAAAAAAATACCCCTTTTCAACCCCCTTTTTACAACCCCTCAGCGTATCTCAGAAATCTGACATTTTAGAGAAAAATGGTTTTCGGGGTTGTATAGAGGGTATTTGGGTGAGTATATGGCCAATAAAAAATTCAACCCTATTCAACCCTTTTCAACCCCCTACTTTCAACCCCTTTGCGTATCTCAGAAACTTGACATTGTAGAGAAAAATGGTCTTCGGGGTTGTATAGAGGGTGTCTGGATGAAAATATGGCCAAAAAAAATTCAACCCTTTTCAACCCCCTTCATTCAACCCCTTTGCGTAACTCAGAAACCTGACATTGTAGAGAAAAATGGTTTTCGGGGTTGTATAGAGGGCATCTGGATGAAAATATGGCTAAAAAAATTCAACCCTTTTCAACCCCCTTCTTTCAACCCCTTTGCGTAACTCAGAAACCTGACATTGTAGAGAAAAATGGTTTTCGGGGTTGTATAGAGGGCATCTGGATGAAAATATGGCTAAAAAAATTCAACCCTTTTCAACCCCCTTCTTTCAACCCCTTTGCGTAACTCAGAAATCTGACATTGTAGAGATAATAATTGTTACTAAAAATACTAAAAAGACACCGCGGGTTGCTTGCAACTCGCGCCCCCAAGTGAAATACTAGTTATATTATATATAATTAAAAAACCACTCACTGATCTAGTGATTGACATAATTGTTCTCCCACTTGCCGTGCTAGGAGGGGAAAACTTTTTATGGGGTTGTATAGAAGGTGTCGGGGTGAGTATGGGAAAAATCTGAAACTACCCCTTTTCAACCCCCTTCTTTCAACCCCATTGCTTATCTCAGAAACCTGACGTCGAAGAGAAAAATGGTTTTCGGGGTTGTATAAAGGGTGTTTGGATGAGTATAAAACGAAAAAAAAAAATACCCCTTTTCAACCCCCTTTTTACAACCCCTTTGCGTATCTCAGAAATCTGACATTTTAGAGCAAAATGGTTTTCGGGGTTGTATAGAGGGTATCTGGATGAGTATATGGACAATTAAAAATTCAACCCTTTTCAACCCCCTTGTTTCAACCCCTTTGCGTATCTCAGCAACCAGACACTCTAGAGAAAAATGGTCTTCGGGGTTGTATAGAGGGTGTCTGGATGAGTATATGGCCAATTAAAAATTCAACCCTATTCAACCCGTATCGACCCCCTTTTTTCAACCCCTTTGCGTATCTCAGAAACCTGACATTGTAGAGAAAAATGGTCTTCGGGGTTGTATAGAGGGTATCTGGGTGAGTAAAAATACTAAAAAGACAACGCGAGTTGCTCGCAACTCGCGCCCCCAAGCGAAATACTAGTTATTATATTATATATAATTAAAAAACCACTCACTGATTGACTGATTGATTGACTGACTGATTGACACAATTGTTCTCCCACTTCCCGTGCTAGGAGGGAAAAACTTTTTATGGGGTTGTATAGAAGGTGTCGGGGTGAGTATGGGAAAAATCTGAAACTACCCCTTTTCAACCCCCTTCTTTCAACCCCATTGCTTATCTCGGAAACCTGACGTCGAAGAGAAAAATGGTTTTCGGGGTTGTATAGAGGGTGCTTGGATGAGTATAAAACGAAAAAAAAAATTACCCCTTTTCAACCCCCTTTTTACAACCCCTTTGCGTATCTCAGAAATCTGACATTTTAGAGAAAAATGGTTTTCGGGGTTGTATAGAGGGTGTCTGGATGAGTATATGGCCAGTAAAAAATTCAACCCTTTTCAACCCCCTACTTTCAACCCCTTTGCGTATCTCATAAACTTGACATTGAAGAGAAAAATGGTTTCCGGGGTTATATAGAGGGTATCTAGATGAGTATATGGCCAATAAAAAAATCAACCCTATTCAACCCTTTTCAACCCCCTTGTTTCAACCCCTTGGCATATCTCAGAAACCTGACATTGTAGAGAAAAATGGTTTTCGGGGTTGTATAGAGGATATCTGGGTGAGTATATGGCCAATAAAAAATTCAACCCTATTCAACCCTTTTCAACCCCCTTCTTTCAACCCCATTGCTTATCTCAGAAACCTGACGGTGAAGAGAAAAATGGTTTTCGGGGTTGTATAGAGGGTATCTAGATGAGTATATGGCCAATAAAAAATTCAACCCTATTCAACCCTTTTCAACCCCCTTGTTTCAACCCCTTTGCGTATCTCAGAAACCTGACATTCTAGAGAAAAATGGTTTTCGGGGTTGTATAGAAGGTGTCTGGATGAGTATAAAACGAAAAAAAAATTACCCCTTTTCAACCCACTTTTTACAACCCCTTTGCTTATCTCAGGAACCTGACATTCTAGAGAAAAATGGTCTTCGGGGTTGTATAGAGGGTGTCTGGATAAGTATATGGCCAATAAAAAAATCAACCCTATTCAACCCTTTTCAACCCCCTTGTTTCAACCCCTTTGCGTATCTCAGAAACCTGACATTCTAGAAAAAAATGGTTTTCGGGGTTGTATAGAAGGTGTCTGGATGAGTATATATCCAGTAAAAAATTCAACCCTATTCAACCCTTTTCAACCCCCTTGTTTCAACCCCTTGGCATATCTCGGAAACCTGACATTGTAGAGAAAAATGGTTTTCGGGGATGTATAGAAGGTGTCTGGATGAGTATATGGCCACTAAAAAAATCAACCCTATTCAACCCTTTTCAACCCCCTTGTTTCAACCCCTTTGCGTATCTCAGAAACCGGACATTTTAGAGAAAAATGGTCTTCGGGGTTGTATAGAGGGTATCTGGATGAGTATACGACCAATAAAAAATTCAACCCTATTCAACCCTTATCGACCCCCTTCTTTCAACCCCTTTGCGTAGTCGGATTACCTCTCCCACATTCACCCAGAGAGAGGAGGCGAAGGCAAATTCAACGGCGTAAGAATCTTGGAAATCGGAGGGAAACCAATAAAGACATAAAGGTACCAAGATCGCCAAAAAGCACGAGGTTATTACCAAAAAACAACCTCAAACCGCGTGGTATAACCACACTTTTTGTCACCACGTGCTCTTCTTTAATATATCAGCCTTGTGTGAAGACTCCGAAGCCGGCCGAAGAATTATTCTACCACACCAGCCATCACGCGGACCGACGTGAAGAATCCGCTCCAGCTCCGCACCAGCGCATACGTAAGTCCTGAGGGAACTCCTGAACCCTTCACCCTACCCCACGAGACCCCGAAGACCCCCCACCTAGACCCCACCCACTCTTACCTCCGCACGAGACCCCCAAGACCCCACCGCCTATCGTCTCCCCACGAAACCTCCCGCTCCCCCCTCCCCCCTCGGGACTACCTCACCCCCCGCAAGTTATCTTTGTAACCCCTGGTGCTAGAAGACCGAGATTGGTGTCGTTTGAAAGGGCATAAAGAGCCCTAAAATCTGGCCCCTAGCGAATCCAGGAATTCAGCACCGTTCGCGAGCTTTACCCCCCCTTACTTTTCACAACCACCCCCTCCCAACCTGGGAATACCCCCTCCAACTTAAACCTCCAAACCACCACACGAGTGACAATCCCACAAGACCCCCACTCCCAAGACCCCACCACCACTCACCGCCCCACGAGACCCCCCAAGACCCCCACCAAGACCCCACCCCCTCTTACCTCCGCACGAGACCCCCCAAGATCCCCACCCAAGACCCCACCGCCTATCGTCTCCCCACGAAACCTCCTCCTCCCCCCTCCCCCCTCGGGACTACCTCACCCCCCGCAAGTTATCTTCATAACCCCTGGTGCTAGAAGACCGAGATTGGTGTCGTTTGAAAGGGCATAAAGAGCCCTAAAATCTGGCCCCTAGCGAATCCCGGAATTATGCACCGTTCGCGAGCTTTACCCCCCCCCTTACTTTTCACAACCACCCCCTCCCAACCTGGGAATACTCCCTCCAACTTAAACCGCCGAACCACCACACGAGTGACGATCCCTCAAGACCCCCACACCCAAAACCCCACCACCCCTCACCGCCCCACGAGACCCCCCAAGACCCTCACTCCCAAGACCCCACCACCCATCACCTCCCCACGAGACCCCCCAAGACCCCCACCAGGATCCCACCACCCATCACCTCCCCACGAGATCCCCCAAGACCCCCACCCAAGACCCCACCGCCTATCGTCTCCCCACGAAACCCCCCCTTCCCCCCCCCCTCGGGACTACCTCACCCCCCCGCAAGTTATCTTCGTAACCCCTGGTGCTAGAAGACCGAGATTGGTGTCGTTTGAAAGGGCATAAAGAGCCCTAAAATCTGGCCCCTAGCGAATCCCGGAATTCAGCACCGTTCGCGAGCAACATCAGCGAGAACGCGCGTTACTGCCCATCCATCGGGTTGCGATGTGTGCAGAGGAGTTCCTGGGTGATGCCAGCCACCATATATGGACGGGTATACCTTAACTCGAATAGGTTCACTCTGTCCAAAAATGGTCCGATAAGGACAATCTCGCTTGCTCCAGACAACTTTACTGCGATGACTATGGCCCCAAAATGGTTCATAAGAGCCTCGTCTACCGTGAGGCGGTAGCATTTCTCTTGTTTCCTGAACCCGTTTACTAAGATTGAGGCCATAGTGCGCACCTTTGTCTTTACTCGGTCTCCTAAGCGGTGCGCAAGCTTCTCCCTGAGATCTTTGGCAGCTTCAGTTGTCGTGGTGGCCACAACGTCCATTTCCTCGTCGAAGTGTTTCACCACCCAGGTTGTCTTGCCGCAACCCGGAACTCCATTTACCCACCTGATACTGGGTACCGCCCAATGCTCCTGGATGTCTGAAGTCCCCAGAATGGACTGAGCCATTTCAAGGATCTTGTCATCCAGCATGATTTTGGTACACTTGGCGGTAATCAGCATCGGGTCGGTGTTCGGTGCTCTGAATTTTATTTTGCCTGAGCGCTCCGCTTCCTCCTCGTACAGGGTCACAAAGCCACTCTCCGCGCTGAAAGCTGCCATATACGACCCCGTCATTTCTCCTATGATGACTTGAGATTTGACGTCGTATACGGCCGTCTCGGCCTCCTCGAGCAGTACCCTTACAGTCCTTCAGTGTTTCTCTGGAAGGTCTGCAGGATCTTCTTGCATGTCATGAGATTAACCTTTCTGGTCGCTCTCACGATTGCTATGTACTCGAGGAGAGCGCTCTTCACGTGGTCCGTAGTGCCTGAATTGGCTGCGAGGGTCGGTGGGATAACATGCCCTTTGTCGGCTCTTGTTGGTGTGGGCCTCTTCGGTGATGGTTCTCTTGGTGTTTTTCTGAAGAACCTCTCCACTGCTTCCCCCTGCTTATCAGCTTGTGATTTGCGGCTGGTGCTAGGGAGTAGAGAACTGAGGAAAGTGCCGATTGCTTTCAGGCGACTCCTCGACCGGGCTTGGTCCTCTGGGCTGGTAGTTTTGCTCTGCTCCTTTGCAGCTTTTTCGGCGGCTGCCTTCTCCTGGGCCCTCTCGGATCCACTTTGAGTGGTCGGACTCGTTCTGGAGCTCGTCGCGCTGGCTGTTGGGTCTCTTGGGACTCTGAGAAAGCTCAAACTTTCCCCTCTGTCCTCATAGACGACTAAATCATGCCGTTCATCAAGAGGAGACGTCGCAGACCGCTTCGGCTGTTTAAAAGCCTCATAAACAGCCGAAGCGGTCTGCGACGTCTCCTCTTTCCCCTCCGACCACCACCGCGTCAACACTTATAGTGCGGGCTGTGACCGTGTGTTCTCCTGCCTCTCTGATTTGTTGGAGCAGTGAGCTCGCCTGGGCAAATGGAGTCTCCTCTCTCCACTCGAATAATGCGATCGTCTTCCCTTTGGTTCGCATTATACGGCATCGGTGAGTGGCAACTACCATTTGGGGCAGTGCAGCATACTTGCTACCTTTTATGGTCGTTTTGCTGGTGCTTCCGTTGATCAGAGCTGCAAGGCCAGGTGAGATATGTAGGTATTCGGGCTCTAGGTCGGCTTGAGCCTATGCAGAAGCTTATACCCAGCTTTTCTCCTTCTCTGCGAAGAAAGAAGAAACTAGCGAAGTCCCTGGTCATTAGGCCCACCTAAACTAATCACTGTCCCCAATAATAAACTCCACCCAAACTCTATATTCTCCATAATGTTAAATAAAATACCATTATGTAAAGCTGCATGGCAGAGTGAGTCTGTCATACTCACGTTCCCGCAAGGTCGAGGTTGGCCGGCTCAAACTGCCATGCATCACCCCTTTATGTATATCCATTTGTTTTAAGTGTGTCAAAACATCCGTGTTTTAACTAATATAGTAATAAGTAATTTAGAACAAAAGTCTGAAGATTATACATATAAAAAAAAAACAAAAAGGAACATTATAAAAAAACAAAATAAAAACACAAAGAAAAAAAAAAGAAAAAAAATGATGGACTCACATAGGCCATAGGTAAGCTACGAAATGCTTTTATTGTATGCTCACAGGAATAACTTGTGCGTAGATTAAGGAAAAGTGTCCTATGTGGAAGCACATACTATATGTAATGTAAAAAAAAAATCTAAACAAGTTTAACCTGTAAAAAAAGGCGCGGACCACCAAGTCCGCGGTAATGAACTGTAAATTTAAAAAAAACCCTTTTGCGTATCTCAGAAGGGTTCCCTCTATCTTGCAGAATCTTGTTGCTCCGAATTTTACTTGGCATAACACACTTTGCATAATCTTTTTTAAACGAGTATTTGTAAGGCATAAAAAATATTTAGTATAACTATTGTTTGGCCGAATATTTATATGCCCGAATTTACAATGGCATACTATTAGGATGGCAGAATTTTATTTGGCATAATTACCTTTAGCATTGTTAAAACATCGCATAATTTCGTTTAGCACAATGTTTACTTGGAACAACGATCATTTTGCATAATTTCACATGGCATACTATGAAGATGGCAGAATTTCACCTGGGATGAATCTCTTTAATAAACATTTCCATAAAAAAGCATTTGTATCTAATCTTAGGTACTTATATTAAAATTTAAACATTGTCTTAACAGTAAACGCTTTTTACTAAAAATTTAGTGACAGAAACAAATTGCTGCAAAACCGACTCCACGTAGTCTTGTCTGCCCTACCCCTAGAGTGTAATTTAAAACCGCGAAGGCGCGGAGGGGTGAGGCGGCCCGCGAGTTGAGGAGCAGGTGGTTGTAACACTCGCCGCCGCGGCTGAGGCTGGCCGGCGAAGCCGGGCAGCAAGCCGAAGCTGCGGTGGTGAGCGTTAAACCCATCTGCAACGATAAACTCGCGTGGGACCGCCGGAACCCCGCAGCGCTGTAGCAGTGACAGAAACCATGCATGCTGCATGTTGCTTGCTTGCTTGCATGTTGCATGATTGCTTGCATGCTGCTTGCTTGCTTGCATGCTGCGTGCTTGCTTGCATGCTGCATGCTTGCTTGTAAAAATTTTATTGTTCTGGTAAGAAATGCAAAATTATTGTAACTGAATTTTCTGTAATATAACAGATGTCATTGTGTCTTTCTATTAATGGATGTCAAAATGTATGACAAAAGATGATTCTGTTAACTTTCGGAAATATGCCAGTTCTGCCTTTTAATGACTACCGATATGAAATGTTTGCCAAAAGACAATTCTGACTGTGAACTTTCTGCGATAAGATGGTTCTACTTTTTAATCATTATGGATATGAAATTTATGCCTAAAGATGATTCTGACTTACAAAATTATGACTTTTTAATGTATGATAAATGAGGGTACACCAAACAATTTTCTGCGAAGTGAAGATTATGCTATCCGTTGTTATGCAAAATAATATTATGACATTAAGTTCTGCTATAAAGGGTAGACCCATCTCAGAAAGCTGACATCGTAGAGAAAAATGGTTTTCAGGGTTGTATAGAGGGTATCTGGGTGAGTATATGGCCTATAAAAAATCGACCCTTTTCAACCCCCTTCTTTCAACCCCTTTGCGTATCTCAGAAAAATGTTATTCGGAGTTGTATAAAAGGTGTCTGTATGAGTATATGGCCAATAAAAAATTCAACCCTATTCAACCCTTTTAAACCCCCTTCTTTCAACCCCTTTGCGTATCTCAGAAACTTGACATTGTAGAGAAAAATGGTCTTTGGGATTACATAAAGACAATAATAAGTATTGAGAGTATTGCATAGGCACAACCTCGTAGCCAGGATTATCCACCAGCAACTTGCTCTAAAATACTCACTTGTGGAATCGGAGGTGCCGTACTACAGGTATGTGCCCGACCCAGTTCTCGATAATGGCAATATCACATTGTACTGGGATCGGTCCATCATCACTGACAGGACTATTGTTGCCAATAAGCCTGATATAGTGGTGGTGGACCGAATCGTGAGGCGTGCAATGATTGTAGACATAACTGTTCCACATGACGAGAACCTCGTGAAAGCCGAGAAAGATAAGCAAATTAAATATCTTGACTTGGCTCGCGAGGTTGTCGGCATGTGGGATGTGGATTCAGCAATCATTGTACCGATATTCGTTTCCGTCAATGGCTTAATAGCCAAGAGCCTCGACCAACACCTTAAGAGGCTCTCTTTAGGCAGCTGGATCAAGGGCTTGATCCAGAAAGCGGTACTTCTGGACACGGCTCGCATTGTTAGGAGGTTCCTCTCTCTGGGGCCCTGACCGCCGGTAGCTTGGACCCTGTTCCCGATACCGGTGGGCTACTATTTTTTATATTTTTAAATATTTTTATATAATTGTATTTTAATATTTAAAAATGTAATTTATATGTATTTATGTAATGAATAAAGGAAATAATAATAATAACAGATCATTAACACAAAAAAATTTACAGAAAATATATAATTAAAGATCCTACAGTAACAAACGATAAATGTCGCAAGTGTCACACCCAACCTGAAACCATTCAGCATATTACTGGCGCCTGCACAACATTCACGCAGACCGATTACACTCATAGGCATAACCAAGTAGCAAACGTCATCCATCAAAAACTAGCTCTCAAACACGCACTCATTCAAAACACTAAAACCCCTTACTACAACTATACACCACAAACCATTTTAGAAAGTACTACACATAAGCTCTACTACGACCGTGCCATTCTCACCGACAGAACCATACATTATAATAGAGCGAATATAACATTACAAGATAAAATAAATAAAATAACTTATTTGATAGACATTGCAATGCCCAATACACATAACATTCAGAAGACGATCACTGAAAAAATAAGTAAATACGCAGAACTCAAAGATGAAGTTTTGAGAATCTGGCGTCAAGAAAAAGTATATGTAGTTCCAATAGTACTTTCCACCACAGGTGTTATCCCAAATTATCTCCTCCATAGTTTAAAATTATTAGATCTTACAGAAACCCTCTACATAACATTGCAAAAGGCTGCGATTCTAAATACATGCAGAATTGTCAGAAAATGTATGCAGATAGATGACAACGAAGTAAGACCTCATCACACAATCCATTAAACGCACCACACGCTACATTTACTTGGCTTGGCCCATAAATGTGGTAAAAACCAGCCAAAAAAGAGCTGAGAAAAAAAAGATAACTGATAATAATAATAATAAGTTTATTTTATTTTGCATGCAAAAATACATCTTAGTTTCTAGGATACACACACTTTGAGATACAGTTTATGAACAAATACAGTTCTGTGAACATCTGTGTCACACAGAGCATGTATGGATGGGTATATGAAGAATCAAAAATTCAACCCTTTTCAACCCCCTTCTTTCAACCCCTTTGCGTATCTCAGATACCTGACATAGTAGAGAAAAATAGTTTTCGAGGTTGTATAGTGTGTGTTAGGAAGTGGACGTGGCAAAGCCCCGACACTATGACCAAAACTGAGATCGACTTCATCATAACGGACAAGAGGCATATATTCAGAGACGTCTCCGTGATCAAAAGGTTCAATACCGGTAGCGATCACCGACTTGTACGAGGCTTTCTGAATATTAACTTCAAGGCCGAACGTGTCTATCTGATGAAGTCCAGACTCCGACCAACTCTGCTCTAAACCATGGCAGGATCTGAAACGTTCCAGGCAAACCTGGTAAACCGATTCGCTGCCGTGGAAACCACAACAGACGTAAACCAGAACCTCGAAAATGTGACTCGGATCCTCAGGGAAGAAGGTATGAGATTCTGTGATATGCAGCGTAAGGGCAAGAAGTCCAAGCTTTCAGAAGGAACTTTAGGGCTAATGAAGGAACGACGTGAAAACCCACCCACCACTTCGTCGGCAAAGCGGTTTCTAAACCGAGAGATCAACAAACGCGTACGACGCGACCTCCGGCGCTTCAATGCTCTTTCGGTTGAAAGAGCAATCGAGCAGAATCGGGGGTCAAAGGTGTTCGTACAATCTCTCGGAAGAAGCCACCTGACGAAGTTGACCACAGCAAGTGGAGAATTCGTTTCTTCGAAGCCAGCAGTCCTTTCGGAAGTGGAGGACTTCTATAGCCGGTTATACGCATCGCATGCATCTCGTCCTGATCCCGAAAATGAGGGTCTTAGAGCCACATTGACACGCCATTTCACCGAATACCTGCCAGAAGTCAGTATTGGCGAAATCGAGATCGCTCTTGGGCAGCTTAAAAATGGAAAAGCCCCTGGACAAGACGGCCTTACCACAGAGCTGCTGAAAGCTGGAGGTAACCCCGTACTTAGGGAGCTCCAGAAGCTTTTTAACGCTGTCCTATTTGACGGGAGAACTCCAGAGGCGTGGAGTAGAAGTGTGGTCGTTTTGTTTCTTCAAAAAGGGAAACAAGACCCTGTTGAAGAACTATCGACCCACATCCCTTCTAAGCCACGTCTATAAGCTGTTTTCAAGAGTGATCACGAACCGTCTTGCACGAAGACTCGACGAATTCCAACCAGCGGAGCAGGCTGGGTTTCGGAGCGGATATGGCACCATAGACCACATCCACACAGTGCGGCAGATTATACAGAAGACCGAAGAGTACAATCAGCCCCTGTGTCTAGCATTTGTGGACTATGAAAAGGCCTTTGACTCTGTTGAAATCTGGTCTGTTCTGGAGTCCCTGCAGCGCTGCCAAGTAAACTGGCGATACATCCAAGTGATGAGATGTCTCTACGAGGCCGCCACCATGTCCGTTCAAGTACAGAATCAGCAAACAAGTACCATACCGTTGCATCGAGGAGTGAGTATGTATGTATGTATGTATGTAAAATCGGGCTGGTTTCCGCAACTCCACGACTAAGCGCGTATTTTGCGTGCAGGTGGGACAAATGTGTCATTCGATCCACCCCAGCTCCCCTAGGAAGGCCAGCAAGGCCTTCGTGTTGCTAACTATCTCGCAGAGGGTACCTGGGTTTCCGAAGTACTTAGCCCTGTAATCCGCGACTACTGGGCAGCTCAGAAGCAGATGTGCTGCTGTCTCATCCTCCTCCATGCAGGCTCTGAGGCATCGAGGAGTGAGACAAGGGGATGTTATTTCCCCGAAATTGTTCACTAATGCAATGGAGGATATGTTCAAGACGCTGAACTGGAAAGAACGTGGCATTAACATCAATGGCGAGTACATCTCTCACTTGCGATTTGCAGACGATATCGTCATTATAGCAGAAACAGGCAGCAGGGTATCTGGGTGAGTATATGGCCAATAAAAAAATCAACCCTATTAAACCCTTTTCAACCCCTTTGCGTAACCCAGAAACTTGACATTGTAGAGAAAAATGGTATTCGGGGTTGTATAGAGGGTATCTGGGTGAGTATATGGCCAATAAAAAAATCAACCCTTTTCAACACACTTCTTTCAACCCCTTTGCATATCTCAGAAACCTGACATAGTAGAGAAAAATAGTTTTCGAGGTTGTATAGAGTGTTTGGATGAGTATATGATGAATGAAATATTCAACCCTTTTCAACCCCCTTGTTTCAACCCTTTGCGTATCTCAGAATTCTGACATTTTAGAGAAAAATGGTCTTCGGGGTTGTATAGAGGGTATCTGGGTGAGTATATTTAACCATTTTCAACCCCCTTCTTTCAACCCCTTTGCGTATTTTCACAGAGAAATAATAATTGTTAGTCAAAAAATACTAAAAAGACACCGCGAGTTGCTTGCAACTCGCGCCCCCAAGCGAAATACTAGTTATATTATATATAATTAAAAAACCACTCACTCACTGACTGATTGACATAATTGTTCTCCCACTTGCCGTGCCAGGAGGGGAAAACTTTTTATGGGGTTGTATAGAAGGTGTCGGGGTGAGTATGGGAAAAATCTGAAACTACCCCTTTTCCACCCCCATCTTTCAACCCCATTCCTTATCTCAGAAACCTGACGTCAAAGAGAAAAATGGTTTTCGGGGTTGTATAGCGGGTGTCTGGATGAGTATAAAACGAAAAAAAAAATTACCCCTTTTCAACCCCCTTTTTACAACCCCTTTGCGTATCTCAGAAATCTGACATTTTAGAGAAAAATGGTTTTCGGGGTTGTATAGAGGGTATTTGGGTGAGTATATGGCCAATAAAAAATTCAACCCTTTTCAACCCCCTTCTTTCAACCCCTTTGCGTAACTCAGAAACCTGACATTGTAGAGAAAAATGGTTTTCGGGGTTGTATAGAGGGTATTTGGGTGAGTATATGGCCAATAAAAAATTCAATCCTTTTCAACCCCCTTCTTTCAACCCCTTTGCGTAACTCAGAAACCTGACATTGTAGAGAAAAATGGTTTTCGGGGTTGTATAGAGGACATCTGGACGAATATATGGCCAAAAAAAAATTCAACCCTATTCAACCCCCTTCTTTCAACCCCTTTGCGTATCTCAGAAATCTGACATAGTATAGAAAAATAGTTTTCCAGGTTGTATAAAGGGTGTCTGGATGAGAAAAATTACTAAAAAGACACCGCGGGTTGCTTGCAACTCGCGCCCCCAAGCGAAATACTAGTATATTATATATAATTAAATAACCACTCACTCACTCACTGACTGATCGACATAATTGTTCTCCCACTTGCCGTGCTAGGAGGGGAAAACTTTTTATGGGGTTGTATAGAAGGTGTCGGGGTGAGTATGGGAAAAATCTGAAACTACCCCTTTTCAACCCCCTTCTTTCAACCCCATTGCTTATCTCAGAAATCTGACATTTTAGAGAAAAATGGTTTTCGGGGTTGTATAGAGGGTATTTGGGTGAGTATATGGCCAAGAAAAAATTCAACCCTATTCAACCCTTTTCAACCCCCTTGTTTCAACCCCTTGGCATATCTCAGAAACCTGACATTGTAGAGAAAAATGGTTTTCGGGGTTATATAGAGGACATCTGGATGAATATATGGCCAAAAGAAATTCAACCCTTTTCAACCCCCTTGTTTCAACCCCTTGGCATATCTCAGAAACCTGACATTGTAGAGAAAAATGGTTTCCGGGGTTGTATAGAGGGTATCTGGGTGAGTATATGGCCAGTAAAAATCAACCCTTTTCAACCCCCTTGTTTCAACCCCTACTTTCAACCCCTTTGCGTATCTCAGAAACCTGACATTGTCGAGAAAAATGGTTTTCGGGGTTATATAGAGGACATCTGGATGAATATATGGCCAAAAGAAATTCAACCCTTTTCAACCCCCTTGTTTCAACCCCTTGGCATATCTCAGAAACCTGACATTGTAGAGAAAAATGGTTTCCGGGGTTGTATAGAGGGTATCTGGGTGAGTATATGGCCAGTAAAAATCAACCCTTTTCAACCCCCTTGTTTCAACCCCTTTGCGTATCTCAGAAACCTGACATAGTAGAGAAAAATGGTTTTCGGGGTTGTATAGAGGGTATCTGGGTGAGTATATGGCCAATCAAAAAATCAACCCTTTTCAACCCCCTTCTTTCAACCCCTTTGTTGTTAGTCAAAAAATACTAAAAAGACACCGCGGGTTGCTTGCAACTCGCGCCCCCAAGCGAAATACTAGTTTGTATATATACTTATTTCAGTTGACGACACGTTTGGCGCAGTGGTTGAGCGTTCGGCTGCTGCGCTACGTGTCGCGGGTTCGATCCCCGCACGAAACAATTGTTTGTATGGCCTTCAGATAATTGTTTCGAGTCTGGGTGTCTTGTGTGTGTGAGTTTTCATGTTTGTGAACGCACCCACGATACAGGAGTACATCCTAGAGTGGGGCAAAGTTTTTAAAAAAAAAAAAAAAAGAAAAAAGAAAAGAAAAAAAAGATGACTAAACCAAACACGAATTTAAATTATTTAAACTGATGGCCTATAATTTCAAGACTATAACTAGAACATACATAGGAGAGGTCTCACACAATCATATGTTTTCTATGCACAGTGGTTCTGAATGTGCACACGTGCGTGTGATTATAATCCTCGCGTTAAACCTATCGGGCGCGCTTGCGCAGTAAGCACATTCATTTCAACGTGCAGTCTTAGATATTACACGGTTAGGGTTTTAATGTTGGTGCTTACGTGCTGTTTACCTCTGTTATTTAAACCCATGTACAAATGCAGGACTAGTAAGGCAAAAAAAACAAAGGGGAGTCGGGTTCTCGGGTTCTTTAAGAATTATGTTTTTTTTTATATAAGTAGAGAACTTTTTGTATCTTTATTTGATTTTATTTGCATTAGACTGATAATTTTAGATATTAAAATAAAGTGAAACCTTTTGATCTACTATGCCACACAGTACAGTTTGAAAAATTTAATTATTCTCTGGTCCCAAAAGTGATCACATACATTCAAAATTTATTTATCAGCGTAAGTCTTTGGGTCCCAGACTTCCACATGTGTACCAAATTTGAAGAGATCATGCTAGTAGATTCGGAACAAATGGGTAGTTACAGATGTAAAGACAGCGGGCGTACCATGACGTCATAAAACGTGAGTCTTCCGAGCGAGAAAAAGGGATGGAGCTATATAGGGTGTATAACTCCATCGTCTCTATCCCTCTTTCTCTCTCGGAAGACTCACGTTTTAACACCTAATGGTACGCACGCTGAACACGAGTGTTCCTATAAGGATCCGTTTTTCATTCGGATACGGAACCCTTAAGGGAATTTTTTTAATTGGTCACACTACGACACCACACATATCACGACATCAGCGAATATCTGGTGCCCCCCGGGCAGTCTGCAATAGGTGCCCATACCAACCTTGATTGCTGGCTGGTTTAACTTGATGCTAAGCATTAGCTATTCCTGTCTCGTCTCGGGTTACTAATTGCTTTTTTTACATTCTGTTCATTGATATGAAAATTGTGTGATTAGCATTTGATGCCCGCCAGATAATTTTATTAACTTTCTCAATTTCAAATACCAAAGAATTCGTATCACAGATTCTATGAAATTAACTAATGAGGTACTTGAATATTCATAATTAAGTCAAGAATAGAAAATTCATAAGAAGTTAATTAATCAAAATCCTTAAAAAGCCTGTAGAATATAGTTTTGGCTAAAATTTTCGCAAAGCACGTACCTATTAACGAAAAATATTCGAAGCACATTGAAAGGCTTCCGAGCCATTCAATGATTCTAATTCACTATATAGAACTATTTGATTAATAAATAAAATGGTTAATGATGGCGGAAAACTGCCGACTGTTCTTTCCACCAAGGAAAGTGTTTACAAATTGCAGTAAAAAAGCACAAAAAGGAGTTCCCGTGGGACGAAAATATGGAGCCTACAGATATAGACCACAAGCTGTCAGCAGTGACAGTGATGGATGCGAGTGCGTGGTTCCATAAGTTTGCGTCCGCGCCGGTGTCTCCGCCACTAACTGCGTCGTTTGACGTCTGGTCGCCGCGCTTTTTAACCGACTTCTAAAAAAGGAGGAGGTTCTCAATTCGGATGTTTGTATTTTTTTTTTTTTATGTTTGTTCGCGCATAACTCCGTCGCTTGTCAACCGATTTGAAAAATTCTTTTTTTGTTGGAAAGGGTATACTTCCCAAATGGTCCCATGAAAATTTTATCGAAATCGAACAAGCGGTTTTCGAAAAATCTAAAAAAAATATGTACTTTGTCTACTTTGACGACCTCTTAGTTTACTCTGCAAAGGAGCTGTACGTTTTTTTTACACCAATGTGATTGATTCGTTTAGGTGGGGGAGGGGAGGGGGTGTAGGTACCACTAAAAAGTGAAAAATAAAAAACTTTTTACAAAAAAAATACAACCGACTTTTACACAAAAAATCATAAAAGTGCAAAATAACTTTAATTTCGGAAGTCGGTGTTCAAAAAACGAAAAAGCAACCACAAACACCGAGTTCCGAAATTAAAGTTATTTTGCACTTTTTTGATTTTTTGTGTAAAAGTCGGTTGTATTTTTTTTGTAAAAAGTTTTTTTCAATGCGCACTCTATCGTTGCCATTTCTGCACCAGCAAAATACAATTGCTCATAGAAAGAAGAAGAAAAAAGTGTTTATTGTAACAGCACTAACATACAAATTACTTACTAATTCAAAAAAACTCCAACTTCAGGAAAAGAACCCGAGTAGTGAGATAGTTAATTGGCTGGACACGAATAAGTTACACGTTGGTCACACCCTTCATAAAACTATTAGGGAAGTTGTGGTAGAAGCAATGCAGATTAAACAGTATCAGAAACCTGAAGAGCTTGTGAAATATACGAGAGAGCGACTTAAATTAGCTGGTAAAATTAACAGGGAACAGTCCAATCTAAGAACTCACCTCAGGACACGCTGACACGCGTCGATATGGATGGCAGCATGTCTATAGGTCCACAGAAGAATGACTGCTTGAAGCAATCCTTCATGACTACAATATTGCTAGTTGTGTTTGAGGCTCTTTAAGAGTTGTTTTCAAGTTACGACCCCACTAGAAATTGTTTAAACAAAGTCTATATTCATACCCTAAAACCGCTAAGAGTACCACCAATTCAGGCCACAATCGTGAAAACCCTTTAAATCCGAGCTTTCTTTCAGGATGACGTCTGAAAATCCATGTAACAAGACTGTGAGCCAGTGATCCGTAACAGGGTCTTTTAGTTGAGTATAATTTCTGGTCTGCTCCTCTCATAACGTATCCTCGAAATGTTTCAACTGTGCTTTCTGAATGTTCAGCAGATTGTTTGCTAAGGTATTTCTCACGCATTGAAATGATCTTATTATCCGTATAATATGATAATTCCGAGTGTATCTATGGCTCCAGTGGATACATGAACCACGGTGCATTAGGTTGCTGGTATACTTGGATTGTTGTGGGTAAACGTAATTTGTTAGTACGGCAGCTTGTGCGCACTGCGCAGGACCGGCTCGCCTACGCGATGCGCCTGCGACGCTCCGCGACTATTCTCACGCCGTGAATCATAGACAGTGATTATTTTGTACCTTTTGAATATCGATAGCGCGTCAGCCTAAATAAAGCAAACTACGCTCATTTAAACATTAAGAAAAATGCAAGCCTACTTTGTTAGATAAGACTATTTGTTGTCTTGTTGTTACTGTATGATGTCTTTGCCCTGAAATCAAAGAAAGATTGTGTACCTACTATTACGGAATAAATTAGCATTGCAAAAATAAATTAAGAATTAATTACGTTTTAAGGTTCTCCACATCCGAAAAGAAAATCGGAAGCCCGCTCGTGGGGCTTGTAGTCTGTCACGGCCATTTAGCTCCGAAACTAATAGACCGATTGAATTAAAATGTTGTAAATAAATTTAAAATGAAACAATCGCATGCAAATTTTAAAAAAGGCTAATTTTTCTGTGTGATATATGAGACATAAGGGTTTGTTCTGACGGGCTCAACTTTTATTCTTGTTATAATTGTATAGTACCTATACTAGGTTTTGCCCGCAACTTTATACGCGTATATCCCATTTTTCCCGTTCCCGTAGGAAGTTTTAGGAAATCCTCTTAGTATTCTCCTACACTCCTCAGGGAACCTTTAAGCCAAATTTCAGCTTTATAATTCCAGTATTTGTGGCTGTGCGTTGTCCTTCAGTCAGTGACACTGAGTCACTGACTGAAGGACAACGCAAGAGGTTTGTATATAATAAGTATTGATTGATTGAAAGTATTTAAGAAATGGACGAAAATTGACCTCTACCCTTGATCTTCTAACCTATTGAGCCTAAAATTTAGAGGAATTAACTAAAATAGTTCTTCAGTTATTGAAACAGGAAAGCCTTTAAAAGGTCTATGGTCTTAAAATAGCATGGTTCCCAAATCTCACTCTATATTGTGATTATAGATTTACAGAATGGAATGAATGGTTAAATATTTCTTTCAACTGCAATGTTAACTTTGTTCTTGGTAAACTGATGACCTGGTGAGGGTCGCGGTAGCCAATGGATGTGAGACGCACAGGACCGGTTGTTGTGGCGACACTTGGAGGAGACCTATGTCCAGTAGTGGACGTCTTTCGACTAATCTGATGATGATGATGATGACGAATAGGTAATGTCAATATTTAACGTCAATAATATTTATAATACCAATAATTAATAATAATAATAATGTTTTATTGACATAAAGAAGTTGATACATATTCCATTCAAGCCCTGACTCCTGAGCTAGGTGGTACCTGTGTTACAGGAGTCAGTGTCTTCACTCGTTTGTGAAACATTTACAATTATGTATGCAACATAATTAAAATTAAAATATATACAATTAGTGCACACTTGCTCTTGTGTGATAGTGCATGTGTACATGTGTTGTTTATATGTGTGAGTGTGATGTTGTGTGGTGGTGTGACCGTGTAATGGTGTGTGTGGTGGTGTGATGGTGACGGTGTGAATTGACAGTGTCCTTTTTTTTCCTGGACGTGAAATCATCAAGTGACTTCTCCCACTCTAGGTGGAGCGGAAGGGAGTGTTAGACTCACACTAACTAAAACCCACCCGTGTTCCTTCTTGTGCCTTTTACGTTCCAGGGCGGTGGTGACTCTTCCGAACAAATTCCGCAACCCTAGCAGGCACTGACCCTATGGGACCCATCTTCGTTGCTGACAGCTCTTTGAGGCACGTGGAACGCCACGCGCTGTCGACCCGAGCCAGGTTGCTATCGTACGACAAGCCACCCATAGCTCGCCGTCCGCAGGCATGCGCCTACGGTGGCCGGGCTGGCTTTGGAAACATACCTACTCTTTGTTTACTGAATTGCCCCAATATATTATACCATATCTTAGAGTGGATGCAACATAGCCATGATAAGCCATTTAAAGAGTTTCTAGGCTTACAATTTGAGTCAGTTCCAGGACAAGCTGTTATCTGTAATAACTCTTACAAAGTAATATTTAACAAATACAAAGTCTGTTATTATTAAATACACTCCAATCACGACAGATCCAAGTAAATAGCGACCAGTTTATACTTACAACTTTTATTACAAGTAGGAACATAATAGTACCACGAATAGCAGACACTCTGCACTAACCAGTACCAAGTCTGTACAAAGCACTAGTTTACGAGCATTAATAGTTAGTGATCTCTTGGCTATATTTGAGGTCAGTCCCGCTAAGATGGCTCTACGTTTACTCAATAAAATGACCCCCTGTAGTGATGGGACAATTCATGGTAATGTCCGGAGACCGGTCCACTCCTCCAACATAATGTCCTGATTCATTAAGCTATCGGAAGATTACACTGCGGTGGTCGTTCTCAAAGTAATGACCCCGACTTATTTAGAGCTCGAGTGAGCTTCACTGCAGATGAAAATTTTATTTAATACCTTGTTTGTTTTCATTATGTTCGGCCAGAAAAGGGATGAATTAAGAGAGAATGTCAGTAAAAATGTCTAGAAAAAAAAAGAAGCACGAAGAATTCAGAAAGTGATTTCGATATGGAAACTTTCAGCGACAGCCAAAGTTGACTGGATGACGGTGACCAGGGAAACGGTGCATTGATGGATAATGTGAAGGATAACAAGATCACGGCCTATAGAGTTGTATGACAGATGAAAGCATGCATGTTTCAATTTGAGGATGTAATGTTACTAAACATTATCCTCAAAATATTTTTTTTATGTAACGAGTGAAAATAATTGCTCAACCCACATGTATATCAGCCTCCAAATGATGTAAACTATTTCGGTGTCGTAATATGGATGGTAATAAATTCACATTGAAAATGAACCATCCATATTAGAAATCCAATGTGAAGGGTCATGTTAAAATAAGTAACTGCTAATAACGAACATCCTAAATTAGAGAGGGTGAACATTTTAGTCTACACAAGTTTATTAATATATCGAACGAGATTATAACAAGGTTTCGCTAATACGATAAATATAGAATATATTGGTGGGTGTTCGTGGCATCGATAGTCGATTACGTCATAATTACCTCCCGCGTTCCGCAGATATTAACAGTGGCGGACTCAGCCAGGGCTGGGGCGTGAAAATAAAACTAGGGAAAGTTAAAAAAAACCTGGTTTCATAGTTACTAGACCGAGCAGGCCATTGAATAAGACGAATTTCACGGTGCAGGTTAAGCCACGCCATAGTAGCCCGGGCCGTGTGAATAGGTGCATTATCTCGGACATATTCAATTTGTGGCAAATCTTTAGCAGAATACACTCCCACACTGTATGCGTTGTGTTATGTATCACCACCAGTTTCACCTCTTCCGAATTCGACACATATCACTGTATTACACGATTTTGCTTAGCTGACCCGCCTAACTCTTGATGAATCATAGAAAACATATCGCAAACGTTTGTGATATCCATCACGTCTAGTTTTTGAGTTAAATGCTGATCAGTTTTCGACTACCGTAATTTTACGGATATTAGAAATGGTTGACGTTTAGTGTATCTATGTTTTATTGTTTCGTTTTGTTTTTATTTCGTTACCAATAGGACACGACGAGTAAGTAATCAATGAAGAAAATACATTTTCAAAAGAATTCAGAAGAGCGTTCTTAAAAAAGTTAACATTTCACTTCAAGTATTATAATTGGATAAATTGATGTTTTTTTTTTCAATTTTTCTAATTGTAAAGAAATTCAATTCAATTCTAAAATGATAATCAAATGTATAATAACTTCAAAATGTAAAAAAAAAGTTTTTTATTTTTATTTTTATCGTTACATATTTGGTACCTACATACATTCTCAAGGATAGAAAACGAGACGTGGTAGGAAGAAAATAAGTATCTATACAATAGAAATGAACACTAAAAATAAAATTTCAAAGGGGGTACTTAAAATTCATTTTTATTTGTACGTTCTGCCACGTCGTCGTGGTTTCATCCACCCCCATGAGTCGACAGCTACCTTTGCGTCCAGATTCATTGTGAGGCACGACATGTGCTTCATTATACCGAGTGTGATTATAACGTCATACGTTAATCTTCCCATTTAAGAAATAAACATGGTTTTATACCCCTTTTTTACATTTTGCATACCACCATTAAATATTGCCGGAACAACTTTTTGCTTTGTTTTGGGTTTGAATAAATAAGAACTCGCAATATTTGGGGGCCCATCAGGATTGGAAGCTTAGGCCGGTCCTGCTTTCCCATCCTCTAAGTCCGTCAGTGGATATTAGTTCAGTTAATGCCTCAATATAATGGCTCGGAGTGTATTGAACGTCTAAATCAAATCGAGCTATTGTTTGCGACCGTTAATATAACAATGAGATTAAGCTATCGTGATTTTAACTAAGTATCGCTAACAAGCCCAGTTAGCACTCTCACTTTGTGAACATCATGTTTGTATAAACAAACACGTCCTTATTTTACATGCTACATCTGTAAGTTATGATAAAGGGAACTAGATATATTGTTTTCAATTTCAATTTAAAGGGAAGTTTTCTTTCGATTGTGTTTATTTATTTATATTTTATCTTTTTCTAAGTATCCTCTGGTAATAAAACAATGTTTCAATATGACGAGTTGTTTACCTTGTTGCGCATCGTAATCTATCTAAATTAGTTTTTACAATCACACACGTACTTCGAACTTTACAAGTATTTTTCTTGTAGATAATTGGACAAATAAATATTTATCTATCAATATCAGAGGATAAGCTATATGGGAAGTCTTGATCAGTCACGCATAGGTTTAGCTCGGCGGTGACGCAAACAACCAACTTAACGGTTCACCTGCCCCTAGTTCTAAGGAAAACACTAATGACGTTCACTCGCACACTTCGCACGGGCTCCCTCAAAGTTGTGGGTGAAAATTTATTGAACACTAGCAGCGCCCCGCGGTTTCACCCGCGTAGTTCCCGTTCCCGTGGGAATACGGGGATAAAATATAGCCAATGTTACTCAGGGTGAAGGTGTAGCTTTCTAATTGTGAAAGAATTTTTGAAATCGGTCCAGTAGTTTTTGAGTTTATTCGTTACATACAAAAATACAAATCTTTCAACTCGAAATTTTCACTCGCACACTTCGCACGGGCTCCCTCAAAGTTGTGGGTGAAAATTTATTGAACACTAGCAGCGCCCCGCGGTTTCACCCGCGTAGTTCCCGTTCCCGTGGGAATACGGGGATAAAATATAGCCAATGTTACTCAGGGTGAAGGTGTAGCTTTCTAATTGTGAAAGAATTTTTGAAATCGGTCCAGTAGTTTTTGAGTTTATTCGTTACATACAAAAATACAAATCTTTCGTCTTTATAATATTAGTTTAGATTATACACCACAAAAAGATTGGTGGCGTGAGTGGCGCGAAATAACTAAAATATCAATTTAGTAGAACGAGAAAAGCCTGTGAAAAATTCAACTGCAAGAATTTTAAGGAGTTGTTAAGTAAAACAAATTATATACTTACATAAGTGAAAAAATGCATATCATTGATATGGATTGTTACATATTATGTAACAATCCATATCAATGATACCTATGCAATTTTTCACTTCACACAAATTTATTGAAAATTGCATATCATTGATATGGATTGTTACATAATATGTAACAATCCATATCAATGATATGCAATTTTTCACTTCACACAAATTTATTGATTTTGCGCACTGTACACAGCGTGGACCGCCACGCCCAGTGCAAATCCAAGCGGGTTTTTAAATAAGTACGTAAACAGTAAGGTGCAGGTGAGGAGCTCGTGGCTAAATTATAACAGCCGTGCGGGTCGATCTTCTAGGTTAAGCAACGCTTGCCGAGGTTGGTCTGTGGATGGGTGACCATCTTAACATAACGAGACTTCTCCGTGCCTCGGAAGCACGTTGGTCCCGGCTGTCATTTGGAGATCTTTGGCAGTCGTTACGGATTGTCAGAAGCCAGAAAATCTGACACCAGTCCTGCCAAGAACTACCGTTCCCCAGTTAATGGGTTGTGGAAGTCTGGTAGGCAGCCGCTCCACGTAAAATACTGGTAATCAGCTGAATCTGGCTTGAGTGGGAGCCGACCCCAATATAGTTGGGAAAAGGCTAGGCAGATGATGAAACAGTAAGGTGAACATAAAATATTTTGCTAAATAATTTTTAGGTGTGAAAAAATAACACCGCTCGTTTCTTTTCTTTTTTGAAGATTCTTTGTTTAGGTGATACCAAGCATATAAATGAAATCTTGCAGTTGAATTTAAATACTTCATATACATAATGTATGTTAATTTGTGGTTGTTATTTCTTGCTAATGTTGCCTCATCCATCAGTCACGTTAACTAGGGTGGTGTTATGCCCTATTGCTTATTTCACCATTTATACAGCGTATCATATTTTCAGTTATTTCAGAAGTTCAGCCTGATTATAATTATCTTACTTATGTATCTAAACATTTGATGTTTAAATACGTTTCCAACTACGCGTGTAAATTCGATGAGTTTTTTTCCGTGTAATTCTGTGGGGCAGGCAAAATATATCTCAGAAACCGTAACACTGAAAAATTCACAGTAACTACAGCTAGCGGGCGCGTCCCACCCGTATATAGAAACAAGCGAAGCAAGATTACGACTCACTTAACAACGTTTAAAGAATATATTAACATCTTCTACCGATGTGACATTATTTATTAATGTGCATCTAAGTGGCCGCCACTTATGGTGGTCACACACGCATGTAGTACCTACGACTCACAAGTGTGAGCCTAAACATCGTAACGACTTTGTTTCACAGTCCAGCTCGAAGCTCACCGCCGTTATTACGTGTCAATAATGGTAATAGAAATTAGTGCCTCAGCCACAATCGGAAAAGCCGTGGGCGTCGCTCACACCGACACGCGATAGCCACGCCGTCATCGACTTACAATCAAAAAGAATTCCAGCACAAGATTTATTACCAACGTTTACCTTCGCGGCTTAGTGTGTAATTATGAAAACAATTATTAGGTTTCCTGCCCCTTAATGAGGGTTAGGCAAATATTTGGCGCGGGTTCGTTTTGACCCTTAATAAAACATTCTTTAATACCAGTGATAAAAGGTGTGAAGATTAATTTGGAAACCATTTTTTTCTAGAAATGTTACAAGTTTCAACATCAATGAATTTAAATGTAATCTTGATATTAATGTAGATAGTTGGCTGCATCAATTTTAGAACATATCGTTAAGATAGCGATAAGTATATCAATAACAAGTGTTGTTATCTGGCATCTCTGTGGTTTACAAGTTTTACAAGACGCACGTTTGCACTGTGGCGCAGTGGGCGGGTGCGAGCGTGAGAAACAAATAGCCAGTGTCGCGTCCACGGCGGGGCCCGGGCCCCTCCAACTTCAACCTCACGAAGACTCAGGGCCCGTCTATGGCGACCACACCGCTGTTATAATTGCTTTTAGGCAATCACAATTTATTACTTGTCGCGTGTCGTTATGGAGTTTTACAACGCTTGTACTTTAGCGTTGAAATATTGAACAGCTTGTAAGGATACTTATATCGAGCGAGTCAGGGCTTAAATAAATTGGTTTCTCAGTTTTAATCATTAACTTTATGTCCCTGTATTTGCAGCAGAGATTTTTATTCGCGACATGGTGAAGTGAAACAACTTTAGGTACTTCTGTGAAATATTTATTTTATTTTACAGATTTAGGAAAACTTACAGCTAACAATTTCTTACGAGTAACAAAATCAGGCAAATTAAAAGTTTTCACAGGTAGAAGAGAGCATAAGAACAAAAACAGAAATATTTAAGGCGGTAGACAAGTCAAAATTTGTTTGAAACAGCTTTAACCATTTAGTTTACGTTATGAAAAAAGAGATTACACATCGATGTTGGCGCTCCGGCAGATCGCATTATACGTATGGCCCATTCTTATGAAGTATATCTATACTCTATTGGTTCTTTTCATTATTTCCTGATATATTGTGTGAGTAAACTTATAAGTGCTGGGCATTGGTTACAACATTTTACATAAGAGAAAATAATGCAGCGCTGAGTACCGATTTCACTCTTAATTTAGTATCGCAGACCATTAATCAAAAAAGCGCAAGCCAGGCAAATTGAAATCGTGATTTCACAACAAGTGAAAGGCAGCAGAGTCATCAATACTCATTAAAAGTTACGTGTTTTAGGAGTACAATGCCTTAACGTTACATTTCAAATATTGGCGACAAATATTATGTTCCGTAAACTTGTATTAGTCAGCACGAACAGTGGACTATAAAGATGCGGCGACCATTGACATGGCATTTGCATGGAATGTGGCATCTATTGGCCAACTTCCGATGGCCATAACAGGTGGCACAATATGATGTGTTTTGTTTATATGTTGCAAACAATTGATTAACATGGATATTTATGACATAATGTTTCGTTTCGTTGTTATTTCTGCTTTAGTATAAATATAATATGTATAAGTATTAATGTATAATAAATATGTGAGCAGTGTTTTTGGTAAAGCGAAATGTGAGAATTTTATATAAAATGTCACAAAAGATGCAAGACTATCATTTCAGTATCTTAGAATTTGATAAAATTCAAGATAAGCAAATAAATATGTGTAGCTTTTTTATTTGAAAGATTATAGGTATACTGATTTAAATGATCACCACACGAGTGAACAATTGGTATACAGTAAATTGTTATCTACAAGTCGAAGGACTGCATTAAAGATCTATAAAGCTAGCGTGACTAAATTGCTTTCCCCCTCAAGATAACTGGACAAGATTAATGAGCGTAACGTGCAAAACGTTTAAACCCATTTCCAACTGAAATCCGACTAGTCAGTTCCATATATTAGCGCCAGCGAAAACGTTCCTGGCACAAATTTCCATCAGTAACATTAACCAAATTAGTTAGCTTTAAACCGTCCTGTGAACTAGCCGGATCTCCCTCGTTATGCCAACGAATTGAATAAATTATATCTGTGCATGAATGCAGCCATCAATAATTCTTGAGAATATGAAATTAAGAATCCTTTTCAGAACAAAAGCGAAAGTAAATTGTTTAAGGCGATTTGCCGGAGTTGCTCTGAGAGTTCCACAGCGAAGAAAATTAACAGTAACTGGAAATTCTACCTCCATACACTGCAGTAGAAAGCTGTGGTTAAAAGTTGATTTCGTTGGTTGGAGGAGCATAAAATTATAAAAAGAAACTAAATCAGAGCTCTAAACATAAAAAGATGTAAAAGATACATACTCGTAACATCATTTTGCCATTGCATCCGTATGATATTCTGTTTCTGAGGTTATGAGTGTAGCTTCTCCGTGACGACAATAAACCCATATCGTAGGTGGTCGCACATTGTGAACCTCTTATACAAACAAACATATTTTTATTGAACTGTATAAGGTTTTACTGCTCCATCCAACAAATCTTTATGGCGCTAAGCATCAAGTCTTTTCTCGAAAGTATAATATTGTGCAATCAATAGTGAAACGTTTCAGATTTACTTCTTGGCAATAGTAATTTGATACCGACCGTAAAACATTAACTGATTTCTTACTTTTAGGTTCTTAATTTTAGAAGCAAATGATTTACATTTATCCTTTAAATAAATTGTTGCTAACAATTATTAGTAGCTTTGTGTTGTTTCTATCTTTTGCATTCCTAGAATGACGTCAAAGTTCTCTGAGATATATAAAGCTACTTATTTAAGACTGACTTGCTTTATGATCCATTCTCTGCCCTGCAAACATATCAACTATATTCTTGTCAGATTTCTGCACCGTTTCTTTGAATCATGTATTTAAATGGAGAGTGGGATAAAACTCTGAAAGCAGTTTTTTGCTCCACACAATTGGTTTGTTATGAACCTTTGGACTTGCACTCCGTTCTGTATAATCAATAATTTAGCAGCTTAGTTTTAAATGTAACAGTCATAATATTGCACGCACGTGCCCACTAACATAAATGGAAGTTATATTAAGGTCACAGACAGGCAGACACTTTCTAAAGTCAAATAAAATTGAGTCAATTTATCGAGCGTCTCAGCGTCTCAGCGTCTCCAAGGATCGGTGACACTTTAGCGGGCATTGATTACCACTAAGTTGTGAGCGATTACGCATGCTATGTACGGACTGGGGCCAGTGTTACTGGGACGGCCTACTTGCTGATGCCACAGCGCATAGATTCGTGGTAGAGGTGATTAATACGGTAGGTAATTTGAATATCAGCTCGCATATTTACCTACACACATTACATCAGCCAGTACCAGTACGTACAGTCAGCACCTTACTCATTTTACCCGGTTAGCCTCAAATTGCTGGAACACATTTGTATTACACACATGTTTACGTTCGCAGGTAAACTTCGCCTTGAAAAAATAAAGGCAGTCAATTGGGTCCCTTTTTGTTTTACCTCATATTCACGACTGCTGTGGCCGGGTTCAACGTCTAGCGTTCCCTGTAAATACAAGACGAAGGTTAAGTGGTTCGCTGTCTGTTTCACTTAAACCGTTGCCCGCAGCCCTGGAGTAAACGGTGGCCGCCACTTGTATTCACAACATTATATTATTATGACGGCAAACCCGCGGTTAAACCGAGACAAAACAAAAATAAAACGTTGACTTCACAGATTCTTATTGTACTTTACGACGGACTCTTTGTATATTGAAGTTTGCCGAGTGCTCACGCTGAATGGACTTCAAGTGAGTAGAGAATTTAATTTCGGATTTCGGTTAGCCACGGCTTAAGAGTGATAAAACCGTATTTCAATATTCTTGAACTAGAAATTTGTGGAGAATAAATAGTTTTGTCGGTGCACAAGTTTGCGGTTGAGGTGAGGGCCCTCGACGGCCCTCGTCTAGCGGTCAACTCAATACACGCTCGTCCGCAATCGTTTTCGCCGGCGACGAGATTGCTTAGTTTGTTGCTTTTGATTGAATTCATTCGAGGAGGCCGCCGCCGACGCCCGCGCGCGCTTGACCCGGAAAATTAACCCGCCGAGATAAATGCCGATATGTGTCAAGTGGCTACCAGAAGGTATTCCACCTTCAAGACCTCTTACGCTCCGTTTAAAGGTATAACTTATTTTCATCTCTGTAAGATTTACCTAGTTAACAGAACTTGAATACAATGCGAATCCTGTTTTAAGGTTGCCTTTGTTCTTCTCTGTGTTTCTGACATACCTACACATCACGTATCAAAAGACAGTTTATAATCTTTCGATGTCACACCGACAAATTGTGAACCGACATAAACATACGACATGCTGGCGACCAATGGCGACCAATCAGTGTACGGTCGTACAATTTATAGGATTTTCGTGCCTAGGCCAAGTACCCGACATGGGTAGGCTAGGTTCGACTGAGTGAGCGAAGCGAGCGAACTGAGCTCTCGTCATGCCATTCATGTTAGGCTTCTTTAAACACCACAAACGGAAATAGTTCGCCGTCAAGGTTGTGTTGTTGGTCATGTTGAAAAATTGTATTTACTCAACATTTCGTTTCAACTATTCGAAAATTTCCCGAAATGACTTCTAGAGATTATAGACTATTTCATTATGATGTACGAAAACTATTCTCTCAAGGTATTTTATAAACTTACGGTGTTTGCTATTTTCCAGTGACATGAAAATGCATAATAAATGCTCAAATAACAGGTCTTGCGTGTTCTCCACATTTCTACCTATGTTTGCAACGTAAAGCTCTATGCCCATTACACAGTAATGATGACGTTATGATTCGGAAGAACAAAAGTAATTGTGTTGAATCAACCGTAGGACAATCTGTTCTCGACTGTACCTGGAGGGTAAACAGAGGCAGTAAAATTAAGTGAAATGTGCGGAAACTGACAGTTTATCACAAAAGATTGAGAAACATAAAAACAAGAAAACTTTGTATAGCCTACAGCAATCTTGCCTTCACAAGTCCCAAATATTCTGGCGGTGAATCAGAGCGACACTGAACAAATCCGTGGGGTTTTATTAGTGGTATAAATAAAGCAATTAACACCATGAGGATTTACGTTATCCAATTTAAAACGACTGTACCGATTATTGTTTCTGATGTCGTACATAATTGCTCGTAATTGATAGCTCGTAGCCTTTATTACTGTTTCATTATGAAGTGTAAAGTTAATGTGAGTGTGCGCGCGCAATCCGATTCTGTGCGAGTTGTAATGGGAAGCAGGGCCTCGAAAGCTCTTCAATTATTCTATGCAACGCGCCGTTAATAAATCATTTTATTTACCAGTAGCAAAGTAGGTTTAATTGACAAATCTGAAACTTCTAATGAAATGGCTACACGTTTGACATGTGTCGGTCTTTACCTCACTAACTTAAGGCTATACATACCAATGCACGCTAGTTACGTCCTAACCTAATTAAAAATAATTATCAAGGTGTGTACATTAACTAACTTGTAATTAAGTCTAGCAATGTGCTCGTCCTAAAACACGTCAATGGTAATAGTTATTCCTCAAATTTCTGCGTTCGTTAGAGTGGGGCGGGAGTAGGAAGAGAAGCAGTCATGACGTTTGTCACCTACGCGACAGCTTGTTCTTTCATGTTGTCAAAGCAAGCGACTTGTTCGTAAATTGAAATCCGCTTATACCACCGTTTATGTCTCCTTTGCGGCGCGATGTCAATGCGAAAGTCTTCGATACGCTTCAATTCTCGCTAAGTATGATTGCGATGAACTCTCGGAATCATGCCCCTGCCCGATAGACTTAATTTCGCCATTCGGGTGAACTTGTCCGTGATTTCGCGTTTGTATTTCGTGGTGGGATGTAAGGGGCGAACTACCATCCTTCGCCCCAAGCCAACCTCACCTGCACGTGGTGCATCCTGCTGAATGACGAACGAGGCTCTGGCGACCGACCGATGGCGGTATATCCATCAAATAGGCGTAGCTAAATGTAACAGGCCGGTGATGGGCAGCAGCGTCACCGGTGCGAGAAGCTACGCCCTGCGATCGCCAACCCGCCTGCCCAGCGTGGCGATTATGGGCAACTCCTCCAAATGCAGTACAACAAAAAGCCACGGCCCCCAGTTCCCGGTGGTCCCGCTATTCCTGGTCATGGTGGCGACCATGGTAACGACGGGGCGGGGGGTGCCAAGAATCTCCGGGCTACGGGAGGCCACCACAATAACAGATTGACCTTGGCGACGTACAACGGACGCACGCTACGGCTTGACTCGCATCTGGCGCAACTCGAGGTGGAACTTGGGAAAATTAGGTGGCACATACTAGGGTTGAGTGAAGTCCGAAGAAAGGGGGAGGACACCATAACCCTGGAATCGGGTCACCTAATGTACTTCCGAGAGGGAGACCAACAATCCCAAGGCGGCGTTGGGTTTCTGGTAAACAAGTCCCTGTCTGACAACGTTGTGGAAATGTCAAGTGTGTCGAACAGGGTAGCGTACCTTATTGTGAAGCTCACCGAGAGGTATAGCCTTAAGGTAGTGCAAGTGTACGCACCGACCTCGACACACTCGGACGACGAAGTGGAGGATATGTTCGATGACATATCGAGAGCCCTCCACTTCACTACAAAGACACAGTACACCGTTGTCATGGGGGACTTTAACGCCAAAGTGGGAGTACAGAATTGCTGCGAATCGGTAGTAGGACACCATGGATTTGGAAGCAGAAATCATAGGGGGCAAATGCTCGTCAACTTCCTCGAACGGGAGGGGTTGTTCTTGATGAACTCCTTCTTCAAGAAACAGCCCCAAAGGAAGTGGACGTGGCAAAGCCCCGACACTATGACCAAAAATGAGATCGACTTCATCATGACGGACAAGAGGCATATATTCAGAGACGTCTCCGTGATCAACAGGTTCAATACCGGTAGCGATCACCGACTTGTCCGAGGCTCTCTGAATATTAACTTCAAGGCCGAACGTGTCCTTCTGATGAAGTCCAGACTCCGACCAACTCTGCTCCAGACCATGGCTGGATCTGAAACGTTCCAGGCAAACCTGGAAAACCGATTCGCTGCCGTGGAAACCACAACAGACGTAAACCAGAACCTCGAAAATGTGACTCGGATCCTCAGGGAAGAAGGTACAAGATTCTGTGTTATGCAGCGTCAGGGCAAGAAGTCTAAGCTTTCAGAAGGGACTTTAGGGCTAATGAAAAAACCCACCCGTCACTTCGTCGGCAAAGCGGTTTCTAAACCGAGAGATCAACAAGCACGTACGACGCGACCTCCGGCGCTTCAATGCTCTTTCGGTTGAAAGAGCAATCGAGCAGAACCGGGGGTCAAAGGTGTTCGTACAATCTCTTGGAAGAAGCCACCTGACGAAGTTGACCACAGCAAGTGGAGAAGTCGTCTCTTCGAAGCCAGCAGTCCTTTCGGAAGTGGAGGACTTCTATAGCCGGTTATACGCATCGCATGCATCTCGTCCTGATCCCGAAAATGAGGGTCCTAGAGCCACATTGACACGCCATTTCACCGAAGACCTGCCAGAAGTCAGTACTGGCGAAATCGAGATCGCTCTTGGGCAGCTTAAAAATGGAAAAGCCCCTGGAGAAGACGGCGTTACCACAGAGCTGCTGAAAGCTGGGGGTAACCCCGTACTGAGGGAGCTCCAGAAGCTGTTCAACGCTGTCCTTTTTGAAGGGAGAACTCCAGAGGCGTGGAGTAGAAGTGTGGTCGTCTTGTTCTTCAAAAAAGGAGACAAGACCCTGTTGAAGAACTATCGACCCATATCCCTTCTAAGCCACGTCTATAAGCTGTTCTCAAGAGTGATCACGAACCGTCTTGCGCGAAGACTAGACGAATTCCAACCACCGGAGCAGGCTGGATTTCGGAGCGGATACGGCACCATAGACCACATCCACACAGTGCGGCAGATTATACAGAAGACCGAAGAGTATAATCAGCCCCTGTGTCTAGCATTTGTGGACTATGAAAAGGCCTTTGACTCGGTTGAAATCTGGTCTGTTCTGGAGTCCCTGCAGCGCTGCCAAGTAGACTGGCGATACATCCAAGTGATGAGATGTCTCTACGAGGCCGCCACCATGTCCGTTCAAGTACAGAATCAGCAAACAAGTCCCATACCGTTGCATCGAGGAGTGAGACAAGGGGATGTTATTTCCCCGAAATTGTTCACTAATGCAATGGAGGATATGTTCAAGACGCTGAACTGGAAAGAACGTGGCATTAACATCAATGGCGAGTACATCTCTCACTTGCGATTTGCAGACGACATCGTCATTATGGCAGAAACGCTGCAGGACCTACAACAGATGCTGAATGACCTGGCTGACTCTTCTGTACGCATCGGCCTACGGATGAACTTGGATAAAACCAAGGTCATGTTCAACGAACATGTTCTACCGGAACCGATTGCGATTCACGGTGCCGTTCTCGAAGTTGTTCAAAAATATGTGTACCTCGGGCAGTCATTGCAGTTAGGTAGAAACAATTTTGAGGGCGAGGTGAACAGAAGAATTCAGTTGGGTTGGGCAGCATTTGGGAAGCTACGTCGAGTCTTTACATCGTCGATCCCACAGTGCCTAAAGACGAAAGTCTTCAATCAGTGCGTCCTACCCGTCATGGCATACGGAGCCGAAACGTGGACACTGACGGCTCGTATGGTCCATAAGCTCAAAGTCGCTCAGCGGGCTATGGAAAGGGCTATGCTCGGTGTGTCTCTGAGGGATCGCATCAGAAATGAGGTGATCCGTCAGAGAAGCAAGGTAATTTGTATAGCCCACCGGATTAGTAAGCTGAAGTGGCAGTGGGCTGGCCATATTAGTCGTAGAACCGACAACCGTTGGGGTAAACGAGTTCTAGAGTGGAGACCGCGTCTCGGCAAACGTAGTGTAGGACGTCCTCAGGCACGGTGGAGTGACGATTTGCGCAGGACGGCTGGCAGAAACTGGATGCGAGAAGCCGAAAATAGATCTAAGTGGCGTGCAATTGGAGAGGCCTATGTCCAGCAGTGGACTGCAACAGGCTGCTGATGATGATGATTTCGTGGCCATCGTTGGTAAGTAATGAGTGCAATATTTTGAACCAAATTGTAGCCGACTTTTGTATCCTTTGCGATTGGAAGTCGATCGGCCTGGATTTTATTTTTATAAAATCCAGACCGATCGTCCGAGCACAATTTTTTATTTTTAATTCATGTTATGTTTGTACCGAATCAGGTTTCAAGGCTTTTAACCTTCTATTATTTTACGCTTCTGTTTGGTTGCCTCTCGGAATCTTTTGTTTGAATTGTTTTCCTGTCCCACCTAATAGTTTCAGGTGCAAACTCCTTGTTTTTTTAACCAAGGTTGAAAAGGGTCGTCATCTACATTCAAATAGCCCAAACATATTTTTTCGGTCGTCGTCACACCGTCTCGAGGGTACCTCGGGGGAGCCGTCACTACGCCGAATGGCTTGCATTGCACATGTGGGTACAATGCGTACCAGCTTCAAATAAATTTGTACCAAACCCACTCGTGTTTCTTTTGCATGTAAATAAACTTTTATGCAGCATTGATGGAGGTAGGTAATCGTTTAAAAATCAAATAAAAAGTACTAAAGAAATATACGATCTTTTTACAGCGTCTACGAGAACAATGCTATCTTTATTTTTATATTGCGGCCGCGTATCACACCGTAGCAACTGGCGTATTAGAGTAATGTTTAAACGGTTTACAAAGTTGATAGGGCATGTGGTCCGATAATGCGCTTAACTCGGCAGGGGGAGATGTTGCGCATAAATCATTGCTAAGTGAGATCGGGTCCGGTGTGTGAACTCGTAAATCACCCGTGTAAATGAGGCCCGGCTTGAAGCCGACGTTGATGGTGGCCTATCTTTAAAGCGCATTATATAAATTAATCGACTTCCAAGGTCGATTAATTCTGTAAGGGCTTATGATAAAGCTGAGCGGCACGAAACGGTAAATATTATTATGTTTCTGATTCAATTTGTTTATTTCTGGATTATTAACAAACTTTTACGGACGGAGGTACGTCTGCATGAATATACGGAAGCCTTATGGAATCACTCATGTGTCCGTTTGTCACAGCTAATTTGAATTCCGAATCTACTTATGCGATTCAGTTGAAATTGGAATTTATTTTATATTAACAATAAAACGTGACATAATTATGTAAATAAATGGATAGAAAAATTAAAAAAAAGTTTTTCAATATAATACCGTTCGACATCTATATCTATGTATACTAAAAGTTTGTTTGGTTGAACTTAATCTCAGGAAATACTAGTAACCAAATTTAAAAAAATATTTTAGTGATGTATTGTATACGGGAACGGGAAAAAAAGGTTGTTAGTACGAAGTTGTGGGCAAAAGCGAGTAACTAATAAACAGGTTTTTATTAAAAAAAAAAAATACCAGTCTCCCTCTTGTTTTAAAGTTGTTCGAAATCCTTATGGATGAATCCGGATCGTACTTGGCCGATTTTGGGATTTGAAATAGCGTTCTGCTCTGAAAGTAATATTTGTTTTTGTTGGCAACAACGTAAATATAAATCTTTGATTACCCTTATTTGCGACCGTTGAATTTTCAAGAAAACTACAACAACACTTAAAGACTAAACAAACCTAACTCTACTTTTGAAAGTGGTGTAAATCTATACTAATATTATAAAGCTGAAGAGTTTGTTTGTTTGTTTGAACGCGCTAATCTCAGGAACTACTGGTTCGAATTGAAAAATTCTTTTTGGGTTGAATAGACCATTTATCGAGGAAGACTTTAGGCTATATATCATCACGCTTAAGCCAATAGGAGCGGAGCAGCGATAAAGAATGTTTTAAAATCGGGGATTCCACGGGGACGAAGTCGCGGGCAGCAGCTAGTATGTCAATAAATTCCTTTAGGTACTTATAAGGTACATAAAACATTGGCATAACAAAAGTTCTTGCAGCATACCGTGGAAGTCGTGGGCAAAAGTGTAATGACTGTACAGTCGGAGTCGTTCAGCGTGATTTATATTACAACATAGCCTCATTAGGTAAATGTTATTTAGTGAGCACAGACAGAGATACTGACAACATTTATTTAGACTGTGGTTTCGAGAGTAAATGTAATGTGTGCTACGATTATTGTGAAAGACGATAAAAATTGTACCTTAAAGAGTAGGTACCTACTTATTATTTTATCGTGTCAGGCTTCCTCCTGCGACTCTTTGTAATCTGACGCCTCTAGGGAAAAAGAAAAGGAGTGAAAAAGAAAGGAAGTGAGTCTGAAAGGGAGTGTCAGACTCTTGCTGACTAAAACCCACCCGTGATCCTTCTAGTGCCCTTTGCGTTCTAGGGCCGGGGTGACTCTTTCGAACACATTCCGCAACGCCAGCAGGCATTGACCCTATGGGGCCCCCGTCTTTTTTGCTGACAGCTCTTTGAAGTAACCTATACTAGAGTCAAGAGCAAAAGCATTACAAAAAAAAAGGTTATCAGACGGGTCTATAAAACAAAATTTTGGTGTGTATGACATGTGTATCGGATATAGGCCACTGATGGCTTTTGCTTTAATAGCCTATTATAGCTTTTCTATTGTCATGGAACTAACAGCCATAAGCGTGCCGATTCCCTTATACACCGTAGGTACTCTAAAAACGAACAACAATATAAAAAGCCTACGCGTCAGCATAATTCACGTCGGCCTCTAATCCAAACTAGGCATCTGCCATGCCGATTATCTCATGCTCCGATCGTAGTATTAAGATTGCTTGCCACTACGGTACCCGTACCTACATAATTCTATACAAATGTGCTGCGTTCCCAACGATCCGAGGTGTAAATGCTCTTGTAATGATCTATTTACATACCGGCAAGGTAATATCGAACCCACAACTTCCCATATCGATATGCAACGCGATCACAAATAGCTTTTTAGCTCTTTTTCTCGTAATTCCAATCTTGCTTTGATGTTCGTTTGGACATACTTTTCATCAAGATAACCAGCCCAGTTTTTATAGAAACTGGCTTTGCGACTTAGATCTCACCAAATTGGTTTGTGTAAATGATATTTTCATTACTTACTCAATTTTCTTTTAGCCATTTCAAATAACATGACGATAGAATAAAACATTTTCTGACGAATCTTATAGTTGGTACCTAGTGTAAAATAAATTAGGCCTGCAAGTTATGGTAATTTATAAGTAGGCAGTTCATCCGGTGATCGGATCAATATTTTTCCCATCCGCAATGAAGTTCGAGTCAAAACGCGATGTGTCATTTTTTCCAGCATGAATGCAATTTTGGAATTATTACAATTTAATTTCGCAAATATCTGTATAAGTTGAGTTTATTCACTGTTATTATGTTTTAATAATATGTTGTAAATGATATGCATAGTTGGCTATACCGCTTTTAACAATGCTTGGCATACTTTATTTACCGGATGAAATGCCGAAGATTAGTCGAACTACACAAGCAATAAACACGACGTAGTTTATGAGAACAAGTTGAAGAACAAGAACATTTTTAATATATTGTACACTGTACTGTATTTAAAGTTTGGTCTGTGTTGGTTCTAACAAGAGCAATTAATTACAGACATACGTAAGGTAGAGTAACTCCACAGACTCCACTTGTAAACAAGGTTACTCAAGGGTCCGTCTGAAGCTTAAAGATATTCACTCAAGCCAATTTGAAGTCTATATCAAACAAAATGATGTCTTACTAGCCGATACCTACAAGTATTTGAAAAGTTGAGGGACAGATTATGTTAGTAACAGGGGTAGGACAATTCTATATGATGACAGATTTGGGTTCTTTTTTCCGACATTTGTTATCGCCTTCCGTAAACTATTCGTTACTTAATGTCACCAGAGATGGTGACACCATCAATGCAAATATAATTTGTGACTAAAAATAAATTAGTTAAATATTAATGTAATTATCGAAACATTTTACTTATCACGTATTATATTTATTTGTAATTTTTTATGTACTGCTGTAAGCTGCGTAATAATTACGATAGCAACACAGTGAATATTGATTTCGTATTGATCAGATCACATCTCGAAAATGTCAACTGCTCCTTGCGTTTGTGCGTGTTTATAGTTTTCGTCCCATGTTTGTGCTTTTCTTTGTGAAATGAATTCCGCTGATCCGTGTTGAGTTGAGCCCACTCCTCTGTAGTGAAGTGTCAGAATGTTCCGAAGATATTGTGCGTGTTGAACTGTTAGTTTCTCCGCGATTCTAGTGCAATCATTTTTTTGCGACTAGGACGCTTCGACTTTGTTGTTCTTTTGTGATATAGGCGCTTGTGATTTGTTTTTATCATGCCTAAACGGTGTGCATTGGATTGTTGAAAAGATGTATTTTCTTAAATATATCCACTAACCTTTTAAAATTAAATGCTTTCTTACTAATTTACTTGTTTTTAGTTTGATAAAGTTTTACTATGATTATGTTAATACACAGAAAAAACAAAATTCAGTAAAAATTTATCAACTTGAAAACAAGTAAATTTGTAGAGAAGCTAGTCTATGCATGTTTATGTGAAGTTTTCGGATGGCGATAATAGATGACGCTATTTTTCCGATCAACTGACATCAGCGATCATCAAAAAAATATGCGAGTGGGCTCTCTTTACTCGATATACTACTTTATGGTTAGTAATCAAAGGATGGCCAAGAAAAGTAACAATCTAGCAATTTGATAATATAACCAACTATGTTTTAAGATTGTATGCTTTTCAATAGAGAATATTACTTATTGAAAAACGATTAGATATTATTTCAAACAAAAGCGCTTTTCCCTGTAATGGCAATTCATGAATTGTTTCATTAATTTTATGGATTTGTGTGGGATGATAGTTTTCTACATCATAGTTTTCTTAGTTTTACACGAAGGTGTATTTAATCTTCCTACTATAATACTTTTATGGTGGGCGTAAGTAAAGTTTTGTCTGTAATTAACTATGAAGTTAAGTTATTTCAGCCTCTGTTATAGACACTGTGTGGGCAGATTTTAATAATTATAATAGGCAAATACAATATCAAATTAAACGAAACACTAATAAAATTGTTCGTCAGATTACCTCACAGTCATACAGACATGAAGTTTACGATATTTATATAATTACTGAGATATTATTGTGATTACATAAACGAGTATTTCATTAAGTAGGTACCAACCTACGTTGCTATTTCTTCCTGGAAGAAATTGTGAAATCGACTGTCAATAACACTCACACGTTAGCACAATGTTTGACCGAAAACATTTTGCATAGAATAATGCTATTCTAACTGTTATTACAGTCGTTAAATTTATGTTTGCGTGTGGGCAATGGGTTGAATGGGAAATAAATATTTTGATAGCTACGGCAAAACACTCTGGACTCCATGGTGGTAGTACCTACACGTTGTGTAAAGAGAGCGCGCCTTAACACGGTGTACGTCTCAGTATCACGCGAACTAGTTCATCATAATACACTTTCTGTTGCGTTTAAATAATCTATACTAATATTATAAAGCTGAAGAGTTTGTTTGTTTGTTTGAACGCGCTAATCTCAGGAACTACTGGTTCGAATTGAAAAATTCTTTTTGGGTTGAATAGACCATTTATCGAGGAAGGCTTTAGGCTATATATCATCACGCTTAAGCCAATAGGAGCGGAGCAGCAATAAAGAATGTTTTAAAATCGGGGATTCCACGGGGACGAAGTCGCGGGCAGCAGCTAGTATTCAATAAAGTAAATGCTTTGGAGTCAGCCTAGCACGCGAGGGCGCCGCGTTAGATCAGCGATGGAATGTTCTCTGCCTGAAGTAGATACATATGTACTTACCAGAAACGATTGTAAGTAATTGCACGTCCCACATTAATAGACTAAGCAATAATAGGTATCACCGTATCGGTATATAAGTTGCCATCATTAGCCTAATGATCGGATTTAAGGGGTGCTCCATTGTCGGTTTGTGGCAGATTTTGTGGATTCTAAACCCGCTCTGATAACAGGATAATACATAGATGCAATAGTATTATACTCTGCGCCAAGTTAATTAAGCTCCGTGATTCCACTGAATCCGAGGGAATTTGGTAATTCAGTCTGTAATCTTTAATCAGGGTCTGTGTAATAGCACCTACAGTAGGTATATATCAGTATTATTAATGCGACATACATATCTACAGACGTCTTGTTAAAATAATCCGCTTAATAGGTGTTTCTACACCATGAGTTTTATAGATATAGAAATTATAAATCTTAAGATTAACTAGCTTCTGCCAGCGACTTCGTCCGCGTGGAATAGTTACTTTACCCCCGATTTTGAAACTCTCAGCCCGATCGGTTTAAAATTGACAAAAGATAGACATGCTGTTTCGGGATGTTTTTTAGATAATTTTATGTAGATGACTTCTTCCGTTTTCCCAAAATTTTCCTTCACTGCTCTGCTCCTATTGATTGTAGCGTGATGAAAAGTATACTATAACCTGCCCAGGAGTATGAAGAATAATTGCACCAAGTTTCGTTAAAATCGGTCGAGTAGTTTTTGTTTCTATAAAGAACATACAGACAGACAGACAGAAAGACAGTCAGACAGACAGACAGAAAGACAGACAGACAGACAAAAATTTTACTGATTGCATTTTTGGCACCAGTATCGATCACTAATCACCCCCTGATAGTTATTTTGAAAATATATTCCTTGTACAGAATTGACTTCTCTACAGATTTATTATAAGTATAGATATAGATGTTCCGGTACCATTTTATTATTCGTTCAACACATCGTCGAGTGTCTGTTCGACGTTTTTAATTATTTATTGGTCTGAGACGTGTTTATACCATATTTTATGATCGATTAAATGCGAAATGATATATTTATGAGGGTGTACCTAGTTTTGCGTTGTGGCGCCATCTATATTTCAGCCCGAGTGCTGTGTTAGATTATGTTATGACTGCGCAGGGTTGTGTACGCTGCTTTATAGCTGGTGCCGAGTCCAGTTGGCCGATAAATAACTTACTAAGCGCCTAGATCATGTGACTACAGACTTATTTATAGGAGTACATTACCGACGATTGCGTGATATGTAAAACATCGGTATCTATTGTTTAGAAAGCAAGTAGTTAATCATTCGTTTTTCATTAAATATGAGCTAGTCGTGTTAGTTATATTAAGATAGGCACACCGACTTCACTTCATTCACAAATCAATAATTTGAAACAATATTTTAGAGAGGACCCTCTGTTATCAAGTTACTTACACATCATGCGGTTCTAATTGTTGCATTCAAAACTAAAAAAAAAAACATTGATAAAAATTGGAATAAGAATTTATAAATAGATGTCCAGACATAAATAAATTGAGATCACAATATTATTAAATAAAATTATGAATACAACTTTATTAAATAAAATTATGAATACAATTTCATTAAATAAAATTATGAATAAAATTTTATTTATTTATTAATATTAATGTTCAAATAGATAACTATTATTATAAGATTCTGTTATAATTACAAAATATAATAAGGTTGTTAAATTATAATATTATAAAATACGATTTGAAAATATACGCAGCAGTAGATGAGGTTGACGTAGGCGACTGATCGCATATCGAGAATGGTTCGCTTGGACCAGAGGTGGGATTCACGAGGTACGTCTGACTTAATTATCTTCAAATACTTTAAAAATGTACTCCTAAAATATCACCTATCTTTTCAATACACATGATTCTGTCAGAATATCGACCCAAACATATTATTATAACGTGTCAGTAATCCATGGAACTGATTACATTCATAATTAATATCGTTTCGGCTGTCCTGTGCCGTATGGCGGCCGGTCAGGATCCGGCCGAAGCTGATTGACGGACAATTTGACGTCTTTTCATTAAGTTAATGGAGCCGCCGAGACTTTGCTCATTAATTAAGACAGATGTACTGCTGAGAAAGGTATGATATGTTTTGATGTTTGGAGGCTTAGTCAGGATTAGTGAAATATATGGAGATAGGATGTGGTGTGCCTATAGTGGAGGCATCATTTGGTGGAGTTATTTGCTGAAAACTCAAGAATCTTAGTGTTTTAGATGGATTTTAGAAGACATACAGTATGTATACTTTTAATCGACATGTATTAAGCATTAAACGTCGAAGACCTTACAAATAAAAAATTACAAAAAAAAACAACTTTAGTTTTTTCATTTTACATCGGCAATGTAAAGTAAAAAAGTAGTTTATAAGTATGTATATACGAGTACATAAAAATCAAGCTGAGGAAGAGGTATAGTAAAATCATGAAAAAATATGTTTTTAGGGGTTTTTATCGTCTATCCTATGGTGTGGGGTGTCGTTGAATAGTTCGTTTAAAAATATTGTCGAAACCTTTTTTCCATCCGAGGTTCTATTTGCGAAATAATTAGCTTAGCTTTAAACTATAAAGTGATCATTTTTGTAAAAGTCAAGTGTCCCCTCTTTGCAAAAAAGTGTTTTTGGAGACTTGAAAAAATTAATTGTAGGTGCGTATAGGACGAACATGTTGCCCTCGACTTCGTACGCGAATATTCCGTTTTTTCCGTTCCCGTATAGTCTTTCTCATAAATGTGGCTATCAAATACAAAAAGAATTTTCCAAATCCAACTGTAGTACTAGAGATAAGCGCGTTCAAACAAACAAACTCTTCTTACATTAGGTACTTGCTGCGACTCGCGGCTCCGCTCGCGTTATTGTCGAAAATTATCCCAAGGTAACATACTCCTGGGAAAAAAAGTATCATATATGTTGTTCCAGACTATAATCCACCTCTGTGCCAGATTTCATTATGATCTTTTCAGCAGTTTTTGCGTGAAAGAGTAACAAACATACATAAACTAATACGCCTGGCTGGGTTTGCCACGACCTACAATTCGTAAGTCGGGGAAGTTACCTCTCGGCCACCACTGCTCTATTTACTCACCTAAATGGCACTACATCGTATAGCAAAATATCACATCCATCCGACGAGTGAAAGTAGCTGAGCCTCTCTCACCAATGTAACTCATTTCTACTTCATCATCAGACCCTGATTACATCTATTTATAACCTATTTATTCATGGAACCATATAAATAAGCCCAAAAACGAAGCTGTACGTAAGAGAGAACTAGTTTCATGCAGATTCAAGTGAGCCTAAAGCTGATACCTCTGCTGTAACTAAACTAAGAGTTGGGAATTCTGTAGACCTCAGGTCATTCTGCAGCATCAGATCAAGGTTAAGAATACCATATTTTGCATCGATCAGACTCGTGGAAGTTGGTGACATCCCTACGAGAAAAATAGCTTATGATCGTGGGTTAGCCCGAGGATACAGTGTAGCATACGCTCAGCCTGTATACAGTAGCGCTGTGCTCATGGGACGGCTGGAGCCCTACCATGACGTCTTAAATCCCTCATGATTCCTGTGTCAGGGAGAGACGGAGTTACACTACAGGAATAGCACTATCTCTTTCCCTCACACTGAATCATGAAAGCAGCGGAAGCAAGAACGTTTGGGAAGTTGTTGCCTTGTGATGCAAAGGAGCCGGGCTTCGGAGGGCGTAATTACTTAACGGACACTAATATTTAAATAACTACATACATACATACATAATCAGCCTTTTAACGTTCCCACTGCTTGGACACAGGCCTCCTCTACAGGAGAGGGAATGGGCCGTAATCCACCACGCGGGCCCAGTGGACATGCCGGTTTCCTCACGATGTTTCCTTCACCGTTTTGAGAGCAGTGGTGATGAAATTAATTTCACAAAGTAATACACCTGGCTGGGTTTGAACCCGCGACCTATAATTCGTAAGTCGGAGTCGTTACCACTTGGCCACCCCTGCTCTCTATTTAAATAAAATAATACATATTTGAATAACTTCATTTCTGAAATTATAAAGAACACATTTATTTTATTTTCTGGAAAGATGTCAAAATATGTATGTATGCTGTATATATACATATATAACTATGTTTATTTAATAATTGATACTAATAATTGTCCCTTTTCTTTTTAGGTAAGACCGAAGCACGCTTTAGCAGTACGTAAGTTATTTCTAGTAAAAGTAATGATATTATTACACAAGACTAGTAGCACCCCGCAGTTTCACCTACGTAGTTCCTGTTCTCGTGGGAATCTATACTAATTTGAAAATGAAAATAATATATCTAAAGTAACGCCTGACTCAATCAATTTTATCTATACTAATATTATAAAGCTGAAGAGTTTGTTTGTTTGTTTGTTTGAACGCGCTAATCTCAGGAACTACTGGTCCGATTTGAAAAAATCTTTCAGTGTTAGATAGCCCATTTATCGAGGAAGGCTATAGGCTATATGTCATTACGCTAAGACCAATAGGAGCGGAGCAGCGATAAATAATGTTTTAAAATCGGGGATTCCACGGGGACGAAGTCGCGGGCAGCAGCTAGTATGGGAATAAAAATATAGCCTATATTACTCGCTGATAATGTAGCTTTCCATTGGTGAGTTAAAATCGATAGTGTAATTTCGGAGCTCATTCGGTACAAACAAACAAACAAAGAGACCTTTCCTCTTTATAATATTCGTATAAATTTTAATTATAAGTAGATGTAAGTATAGATATACAGTATGTTAACTAACAGAGGGCGTTCCCGTTAACCCGCAATAGTATAGCATCCATATATGATAAAAAAATAGTAGGTACCATTCAAAAAATGTTTTTATTTTTTAATATTAAAATATTCACTAAAAATGTTAAATTGATACGTTAAAGAAACACTCTGTACACGCGTACTTGTTGGTTTGGGCATTGCTACTACGAGTAGGTATACAGTACTATTCCGCGCTACTATTTTGATTTTAAACAGGATGTTTCGAATTTATTGTCAATTTTTTTTTAATTCGGATTATTTTGTGCTTTTTTCTATTCTGATATTTTTATTTTAATCTATTAATAAATAACGTCCTCTGTTATTTAACATACTGTATACATATATCTCAAGCGTTTTTTTCATTTCACGCCCCAATAGAAACGATAACTGCTTTAAGCTTGAAACTTAAATTATTTTGACAAAATCATTCATTCACAGAAATGTTGGAGTAACAATGGAAATTAATTTTGGTGGCTTCCTACCTCGCTCCTGTGAAAATACTCTTGAGCGGCTGCAACGTTGAAACTTCAGTCACGAACAGCCCAATTACCACAGTTTTGATGCCGTAACTTCAGGATATTTAAAGGGGTCTTTTTGAATTTTGAAGGATGTCATTCAGTTTATCTAGTCATTTTGTAATTGAATTTTAATATATAGTGGGTAGATGACTCAAGATTAAATACATTATTGATACTTTTTTTTTTCTGGATGGGAAATCACCAAATGACTTCTCCCGCTCCGGGCGGAGCGGAATGGAATGTCAGACTCTTACTGACTAAACCCACCCGTGATCCAAATCCAAATCTAAAGGAAAACAAGTTTCGCTTTATAAAACTGATTGATTTTGGAACATCGATTACATCTTTTTAATTAACAACAATTACAATTAACAACGAATTTTTAACCCGCTAGCTTTGTTAACTCCCCAATAAAAAAATACATGAGCTTATTTCGGAACAATGATAACATCAATATTGGGTAGCTAGCTAATTAATGTGGTTACTGACTGGAAAATTACATTTGCTTTGATTTGATGGGACCTATGGAGGTAGAACCTATTTATGTATAGGTATATTTATAGGTTTGACCCACCGAGGCTTGTATTGTAAACAAGCAACATGAGCATTATAGAAAATTATAGGATATTAATAGAATTAAACGTATGGGGAAAAATGTGGGTGTAGGTCTGGTAGTAGAAGGTAGTAGGTATTCTAGTTCCTGTATTTAAATGGGCGAAAGTCCTTTGGATAATGGTTGGCCCCACGATTGTCTGAAGAACGTTTTTTCTGAAGTTTGCCCGAAAAATCGTTTGAGCGATAAGGACTTTTGTGGATGAGCTGCTCTGTCGTAAGCATGTGGGACCTCATTTGACCTGTAAGAAAGCAGGGACAGTTTCCCTGAGCGGCGTTATTTATATAAATCGCGTCACGTTTACGAAACCTCTCAATAGACCCTGACCAGCACTCGATAGCGTGGTGTTTTACTTTCTAATCCTTTACCACGATGATAGAACAAAACGGATGTATTCTCGGCTAAAACCATCATATCTAGATCACAAACGACATTCATCTTCTTCTTCGATTTACACGAACACCAACTGGAGTTAAGATTATTAAGAAAGAACCGATATCGGTACCATCACTACAAAACGATATCAGGTCTATCCCTTTTCAATTGGGTATTTTACTACATATAGAAATCATAATGCTATTAAGTCCATCCGTTGGATTTAAAAAAATGTAGGACACGTATTTTTTGGCATTTCAAAGAGTAAAAAATAAATAAAGATAAAGTGCATAAAAGTTCAAGAGTGGGGTCTGGTAACGTCAGTCGTTAGTAAAAATTGTAGGAGTTCAATTTTTGTTTACGTGGAAATACAAAAAATACGTGTCCAATATTTTTTGGAAATCTATCTGACGGGCTACTTCGATGTTTTCAGTAAAACATCTTATAGTAGGTAGGTTACTAATCACAAGTAAGTACTGATGTTAGTAAGTAGTTGTTATTTTTAATACAAATTTAATGACGCCTACAGCATAAGAAGACATGTAATTGTAGTAGGTATTTCAGTCTTGAACCAGATGTCTATTTCATTTTACTTAGAATGTTTGCAATTTTGTCAGTACGCAGGTACACTAATAGTTTAATTTCGTAGTTTAATGTTTTGAAAAAAATGTAATCTTATAGCAATTTCAGTTTCATTAGTAGACTTAATTTAAACAAAAAACTGACGGAATTCAATTCTAGATAGCTGATATGGAGTAGTTTTTATTTGTCAAACAGACACGAACCGTACAAATATGCAAGTCCATACACAATCCGGGCCGGAAGCTGGTCGGAAGTCGGATCCCGGCCGCCCCGTGTCAGCGCGCATCACTTCCTACCGCGTATCCAAAAAAATACTGGCATTATTTTGGTTATTCATATTTTTTGGATCATTCTTGCGTGTGGACGTGTTGCGTTTAGGTTAGAAACAAAAAATGATATGAAACGTATGTTTTTTCCTTTTTTTGGGCATATACATGATATATTTTGTCTATTTTGATATTTTTGCATTGTTTCTTAATAAAATTGCAACTAAAATTGGAATTATATTATAACCAATCTTTTTTTCGAAAAATGAGATCTGATTTTTGTTGTGTTTTGTCTAATATGTAATTATGTAGTTGATTGCTGTCTTATAGTAATTGAATTTGTAATAGGCATCTACTTCAAATGTTCTTCATCTATATGTCTGCTCTGTTCAATCAACTTCTGTAAATTAAAATACACGATGATAAACCGATGATAAAGACCGGTGCGTGGTGCTAAACTGGAGTGGAAGACAGAATGGATTTGCTCTTGACTCTAGTCTAGGTCACAGGTGACAGAGACAATGGGCACGCCACTATTGTGGCGATAAGTCCCCTCTTTGAGGCGTGGCTGGAGAGACGTCACGGCGTTCTCACCTTCCGCCTGACGCAGGTGCTCACCGGACACGGTTGTTTCGGGAGGTACCTGTGTCGGATCCAGCGGGAGGACACGTCCGGGTGTCATCACTGTGTGGATCGCCCGGAGGACACGGTGGAGCATACGGTGGAGGTCTGCCCTGCTTGGGCGGAGCACCGCCGTGTCCTCGTCGAGGCGATCGGCGGCGGCGACCTCTCGCGTCCGGCCCTGGTTCGGGCCATGGTCCGGAGCGAGGAGGCATGGGAAGCGGTCGCCTCCTTCTGCGAAGCAGTAATGCTAGCGAAGGAGGAGGCGGAGCGCGTGCGAGAGAGGGATGCCCCTCGCTCCAGCCGCCGCAACAGAAGAAGACGCCCCGGGCGTCGGGAACCGCAGGACGATTCCCGGCCACCGTAGGCGCCTGCGGATGGCGAGCTATGGGTGGCTCGCCGTCCGATAGCAACCAGGCCCGAGTCGACGGCGCGTCGTGTTCCACGCGCGCCTCAAAGAGCCGTCAGCAAATTAGACGGGGCCCCATAGGGTCAGTGCCTGCTAGGGTTGCGGAATTTGTTCGAAAGAGTCACCGCGGCCCTGGAACGCAAAGGGCACAAGAAGGATCACGGGTGGGTTTTAGTCAGTAAGAGTCTGACACTCCCTTCCGCTCCGCCCAGAGCGGGAGAAGTCATTTGATGATTTCCCATCCAAAAAAATAAAAAAAAAAGGTGACAGAGACAAAGTCTACGATGGAATGAGCTTACCCAGAAGAAGCCTGCTCACTCTTACTTTGAAGAGATTATGGTTGAATGCGTTCGGAAACACAGACGCAGGCAGAGAGTTCCACTCCTTTGCTGTGCACATTATAAAAGATGATTGAAAACGCTATACCGCTTTACCTATGTAGAAACATTGTGTTATATCGGTACACGAATATTATTTTTTGAACGAGCAGGTCACACAGTCAGGTCAGCAGCGTACTATTTGATCTACACACTACCTGCGTAGGTAACCATTTCGCAAAACGAACTTGTGAAACGCAAGAAGCCATGACTCACGATTAACAAACTAGCCTTTGACTGTGATTCATATCGGACACCATTCATATAGTTGTAGGCCCAATTACTGAGACAACACGAGCCGTATGAAATATTAGTGTGCCTAGTACTTAGTGGAATAGATGTTAATCATTCAGATTTCTGCTTAGATCTGTTGCATTCACTTGATGGCGTGGATATGTGTTGTGTGGTACATTTGAAAGGATAAACTAGTTCATTATTATTTTGTTTCACTTAATCATTTTAAAACCTGCCAAGTGCAATTCAGACTCGGGTATTAATGAATTTCTGTGAGTCAAACACGAGGGTCACAGAAATTCATTTATTAACCGACTTCTAAAAAAGGAGGAGGTTCTCAATTCGGATGTTTTTTTTTTTAATGTTTGTTCGCGCATAACTCCGTAGCTTGTCAACCGATTTGAAAAATTCTTTTTTTGTTGGAATGGGTATACTTCACAAATGGTCCCATGAAAATTTTATCGAAATCAACCAAGCGGTTTTCGAAAAATCAACTAAAATAAAATAAAATATCTACATTGTCTACATTGACGACCTCTTAGTTTACTCTGCAAAGGAGCAGTACGTTTTTTTTTACACCAATGTGATTGGTTCGTTTAGGTGGGGGAGGGGAGGGGGTGTAGGTAGGTACCACTAAAAAGTGAAAAATAAAAAAAACTTTTTACAAAAAATAAAACCGACTTCTAAACAAAAAAACCAAAAAGTATAAAATAACTTTAATTTCGGAAGTCGGTGTGTTTAACAACAAAAAAGCAACCAAAAACACCGAGTTCCGAAATTAAAGTTATTTTATACTTTTTGGTTTTTTTGTTTAGAAGTCGGTTTTATTTTTTGTAAAAAGTTTTTTTTTCATTTATATTCCGGTCCAGTAGATCCAATTGGTTGTGACAGACAAACATACAGATTCAAATAAAACTCGAGTGATCATTATAAGTGATCCATTTTTTCACCCGGAAGTATATAACCCTAAAAGTGGACACACGAAAAATGATTTTTATTTTATAAGTAGGTTGTAAATAGCATTTTTCACGTCAATCTTTTTGGACGTTTTAAACTAGATAAAACCGTTGTTTCTTAGCTGACAGAGTTCATAACAAAATATTGTAGCGCAAATTCAAACATGTGTACATACGTAAGCTTTTGTTCAGCCGCGCGCTGCATTCAATGTAGCCCGGCTATCAGTTAATATATTAGAAAAGTTTTCAAATTCAATTACAGAGTACACGATCATCTCATAAAACATTCGAGATATACCAAACAGCAAACTAAATACTTGGAAAGTTTCTTAAGTCTTGTTAAAGTTGTTGTGATGTATTAAATCCGTAGTAAGCCAGCTTAAGATCGCAGTTGGCTGCTGAATTTCGATTAGAAATTAATATGTGTATGAGATAGTTGTTAAACTTCTAAATAGCCATACGCCCTTACGGCTCTCAGCTAATTGTAGTGTGTCGTTTTATAGGACTTAAAAAGGGTTTAGAGAATTTTATTCAACTAAATTAGACTTTGGCTTCTATAGGTCGATAAATATAATTAGCTTTAATTACAAATAAGAATCCTAAACAAACTCGTACGTAACGACTATCTGAGTAACTATGCTTAGGTACGGCCTAAAATTAAAATAAAAGGTAGGTTCATTTGTATCTTTTTTCTAAGTTGTATGTTAAAATATTTCTTTAGTATCATATTAGGTCCTTTTTTTCTGGTTAGGAAATCATCAAATGACTTCTCCTGCTCTGGGCGGAACAAAAGGGAGTGTCAGACTCTTACTGACTAAAACCCACCCGAGATCCTTCTAGTGCCCTTTGCGCCCAGGGCCGCGGTGACTCTTTCGAAAAAATTCCGCAACCCTGACCCTATGGGGCTCCGTCTTCTTTGCTGCCAGCTCTTTGAGGCGCGCGTGGAACACGACGCGTCGTCGACTCGGGCCTAGTTGCTTTCGGACGGCGAGCCACCCATAGCTCGCCGTCCGCAGGTCCGTGCCTACGGTGGCCGGGAATCGCCCTGCTTTTTCCGACGCCCGCGGCGTCTTCTGCTGTTTCGGCGGCTGGAGCGTGAGGTTTCCCTCTTCCGTACGCGTTATGCCTCCTCCTTTGCTAGAATTACTGCTTCGCAAAAGGAGTTGACCGCTTCCCATGCCTCCTCGCTCCGAACCAGTGCTAGAAACAGGGCCGGATGCTAGAGGTTGCCGCCGCCGATCGCATCGACGAAGACATGGTGTTGCTCCGCCCAAGCAAGGCAGACCTCCACCGTATGCTCCACCGTGTCCTCCGGACGATCCACACAGTGTTAACACCTGAACGAGTCCTTCCACTGAATCCGAAACAGGTACCTCCCGAAACAGCCGTGTCCGGTGAGTATCTGCGTCAGGCGGAAGGTGAGGACGCCGTCGCGTCTTTCCAAGCACTCCTCAAAGAGGGGACTAACGCAATGGTGGCGTGCCCATTATTATTATATACTTACATTTGAAATTGGCATTTTGTCGCACTGGTCACGTTGATCTCAAATAACTCCTCTTTGGTTAGGAATGCCAAATTCAAATTTATACAGCTATTTAGTCATGCATCTTTGTTTAGAAAACCATAATTCATTTGCTTTTTTTCTCTTTTGTATTTTTCTTTGCATCACTCAGTTTACAAAATAGAAAACTTGAAATATCGCGTTATTTACGAGTACGAGTTCCACCGTGGTACCAGTGCTGCAGAAACGGCTCGAAGGATTGATGGTGTGTATGACGGCTGTGTCGCAAAAGAAAATACAGTGCGGTTTTGGTTCCAACGTTTTCGTTCTGGAAATTTCGACCTGCAGAACAAGCTCCGTGGACGGCCGGATACCAAAGTTGATAAGGAAGAGTTGAAGGCTATTGTAGAAGCGGTTCCATCGCAAACCACATCCGAGTAAGATGCAGGCTGCGGTGCTAGTAATAAAACTGTTTTAATCCACTTGAAGCAAATTGGGAAGGTGAAAAAGGTGGGTATCACACGAATTGAGTGACAAATAGAAAAACACGTGTCGACTGCGTAACATTACTTATCCGGCACAATAATAAAGGGATTTTAAATTGAATCATTACTTGTGTTGAAAAGTGGATCTTGTATAATAATTGGAATTGCTCATCGCAATGACTGAACCCTAGCAAACCAGCCAAATCATGCCCCAAGCGAAAATTTACTTAAAAAAGTTACTTGTGAGAGTCTGGTGGACCAGTGCCGGTGTCGTTCACTACAGATATCTTAAAACTGGCCTGACGATTATGGTAGATGTCTATTATTAGCAACTGCAAACCATGATGGAAAAACTAGCTGCAAAAAAAAAAACCGAGGCTGGTCAATCGCTCTAGTCGACTGCTGCTTCAGGACAACTGTAAACCACATACTGCACAACAGATGACTACCAGATTAAAGGAGCTTTAATTGGAATGTCTTAGAAATCCACCGTACTCTCCGAACCTTGCTCCAACAGATTACCATTTTTTTTCGAAATTTGGATAACTTCTTGCAAAGGAAAAAATTCAATTCCGATGGGTTCAAACTCCAAACCGCCTTCAAAGATTTTATTGATACCCGTTCGAATGGTTTTTTTAGTAAAGGGATCAATGAACTACCTGTGAGATGGCAAAAGTGCATAGATAGCAATGGTACATGTATTGTTAAAAAAGAAACGACTTTCCTCTTATACAAAACGCCAATTACATATGTAAGGACCTAATAATACATAGAGTAGTCAATTCGGATGTGTATCTACATACTCGTACATTTTTGCCATCAATTAATCTGTTGTAATAAGAAAGCTCGTGCTTTAAAAAGAAGGCGCCACAAACTATAAAAAGAATATAACTTCGAGGAGAACGTTTTCTTGGCAATTCAAGCAATATAAAGTTATTATCAGAAATTAAATAAAAAATCACGGAGGGTAATTTACAATTTCCATCAAAATATTCAAATTCTCTTCTCATTATCATACTGATATAATTAATCACGCTCGCATCTCTATACGATTACGGATTACAACAAATTGAAAACAATGTCTCGGTTTCAATATGAGCAGTGGGTGGAGGTCGCGGGGGGGAGGGGTGCCACCGACGAAGTCTCGCTCCGCCATGAATATTCAAGCACGCGGTACAACTAGGCACACAATCTAACCAGTGTCAATTACCGTGTACATTGTAGTAACTAAACGAAACCAAATATTATGCGAATGTAACGAATTAGTTTTACAAGGTTTAGATGTGCAGTGGACGAATTAATTAATAGAGTTTCTGAGACTCTTTTTTGTTTACAAAACCATCATGCTGTACATACCCACTGATCATGTACATACATATATCGCATGATGATGTGACGCCTATCTTCCCAACTTGCATAACTTATTATTTATGAAGCAAATAAGTACATTATTTTTTGTTATGTCACTATTGTCGACCACGTTAACTATTTTCATGCAGCTGTATAGGCGTCATGGAATTTTACGTCTGAGTTCGTATCGGAATTCTCTTTCCAATTGTAAACTTTGAGGTTATATAACTTCATCGCTGAGGATGGTATTTTAAAAATGACTTTGTAATTGCTTACTAGAGCTAATAAGAGTATTTTATTTTGCAAATACGAAAATTGCATACATATTCCCTATTAGTTGCGTTTATGACATCGAATAAGTAGTTTAACATTAAATCGAAATCAAAGTCAAAAAAAAGAAAAGAAAAGAAAAGAAAAGAAAAGAAAAGAAAAGAAAAGAAAAGAAAAGAAAAGAAAAGAAAAGAAAAGAAAAGAAAAGAAAAGAAAAGAAAAGAAAAGAAAAGAAAAGAAAAGAAAAATTATTTAAAAGCCTTCTAAACAGACGCACATGATACCTATTACAACTCATAAGTACAAATACAACAAAGCAAATATAAAAGCATGGGGAAAAAAAAAATAAGCCCCAACCATCCTCAACCTGCGGACCAATCAGCCGATTCAGACTCAAACTCCCTATAGAGAATCTGAAATCTGAACCAGCTAACCAGTATCGAAATCAAGCAGGCATGAATGTCTTATATAACCCTCCACCGCGCGATGGCGGTAAAGTGACGTTATTATTGTTTACAAGTTTACTGGCTAATTAGAAGCGGTGATCAGGTTTCTTACCTGGAAACGTATTTGCATCTAATTGCAATTTTATGACTTTGAGCAAATTACAGCTGCAACGGCGCTGTGAACTTCTAATGCAATTAAATTGAAACTATTGCTATTCACCTGCGTAACGTACGACATGATTTCGATGTAATTTCAATTAAATGGCACTTTCCCTTCCCTATGAGTTTGGAATATTACCGTCTTGCTCAAAGCATTCTTGCTGTGTAGGTATTGCTTTGATCGGTTGGCGTATCTCATTCCTTTGACAGCAAGATATGATAACAAGTGAGAATTTTAATTTGAATTTTGTGAAGTATGAAAAATGGGTTTAGTCAAGCTACCAATACCTTAACAAGTCAAAAGAGAGACATCAGTAACAACTAGCTACTTGAACCTCGAAAAAGCAGAAGAACAGCTGCTTTATCCAAAGTTGGCTCTCAGGCTTGGCAGAAAGAGCGCTGATAGAATATAAAATCATTGAAAGTAATTCAGAAGTTCTCCAAGATTTCCAGCAAGACTACGTCAACGAGTAAACTCTTAAACTGAAAACCTTTAAAACAAAGTTTTTATTACGAGAATATAGTAAACGATTTTATATCGAATCTTTCGATTCGATTTATCGAAATTCATTTAACTTACGGCACTGCTTTTTATCGACAGTCCGTATATTTATTCGCAACACTTAACAGAACAAATATGAGAGGGCAAACATAATATGCAAATATCGAATTGATTGTTTAAGTTATTGTGTTGTTTAACTTAAAACGATCGTCAATGGGCTGGAAAGTGCTTTTGTTTCTACCTATAAGTTATTCAAGTAGGTTTGCAGTAGGTAGCCCCGAAGGCAGTTCTGGGAATTTTAAATAAGTACCTATCCATAAGTGATTTCTGTTTATTGATTCATTTCTGAGCTAAGTACTTATGCTACTTGGCCAGGAATTCCCATATACTTATTGGTTACCCTTCGGTACTGTGTTTTGACTCAATTTTTCCAGCGCATATTTTGATATGTCATTATCTGTGACATCAATTGTTTTATTTAGAAGCTGCAAATAAAGCGGTCTGTAATGAATTATTGAACTTGTAGAATATTTGTTTCAGGACGGTAAAAATATAATTGTTATCATTTAGATATCAAGAGGAACAAATAAATCAACATGTGTCTCATTGCTAGACAGGCATGAACTCCAGAGAAAAAACATTACAACAAGAACAATTGTTACTAACACATTAAGGTCAAGTCGTAGAAATAACTATTTTCATAATATACAAAAACTACTATGACCCCATTTTCCTATAAAAATATTTTCGTTGAGTTGAATTTGTAACCTACGGTTTTGATAAGAGTTAACTTACGTCATAAAAGATAAATCAAGTTTATGTGACGTCCCCTGCCATAGCAGGATTTATGTGACTCCAACGGTTTTTCTAATGTATTCCGTTAGTGAAAATAAAATATGTGTGTTCGAAAATACCATTTCCATTTCTATCCGTCGATTCCTCTGTAGTTACGAGTTTGTGTCTATGGGCCGTACAATATAACAATTATTAACTTTAACGACTCAATAGAAAGGATCATCTATTCAATTGTTTCGCCAGAACGCCTACACAACGTGACTTGATTTAAATAAAAAGTTCCCTTCGAATTTGAACACAAAGGCCAATAATTAGGTCCGATAATAAGAACGGAGCGTTTATCCCACAAGCTGGCTATGTAAATGAGTATGATAATATAAAATTTAACATAAATGGAGCAGAAATTGTGGAGTCATGGTGGTAGTGAGCGGTGATGCGTGGCGCGGGCGTGTGGCGTGATGCCCGCCATACTTGCGGCATATAACGTCTGGTGCGGGACAACCGTGATGCGGCGAATACGAGGATATTCAAAAGCACACTCCAATGTGCAATAATTTACTAAACAGAAACATATTTTATGTGATCTAATACTCCAATGGCGTCGAATTCCGTTCATAGTAGCATCGGGTTGATAAGAACAGTTTTTTTATATTATAAAAATAATAATGGTTACTGCATAGTACTGAATAATAAAATAATATCCAAATAGGTAAGAGTAGTACGAGTAACATAATTAAATGAAAGACGAACTCATCGATCGAGTTTTCGCTTAGTGCCATCAGCAAATTGTATACCTACTTAAGCTATTACTAAGAATTTTACGAGAAGAAATAACAAAATGTTAAATATCGATAATAGAGGGCGTATACCTTTTATATTGAATGTTATTTTGGGGCACATACCCACGCAATTTTCCCTAATATAAACTTTCTGAAGCTAGTGCTATAAATAACGACATCCCAGCCAAAACAAAAGACGTGATGTAATTGCTAAAGGAATATGGACCTTGATGTTCATATATTTCGTATTTAAAATAATATAACAGTTCCAATAACTTGAACTGTCTTCATATTTCATCGGATGGATCGTGGGCGTCAAGGTTGGCTTGCGTTATAAACCTTTGTTATATCTCTTAATTAAGTCTAAAATTGCACACTAGTTAGTATTTATTTTATTATAAACAAGAAATTCGTATCCCATCAACATACGAAAAAAATAGTCCTCAATACAGTCAGACCGACCTCTATAGCACATATATTACATCTGTTTTTATTATAATTAGAAGCATTAAGTGGGGTAATTTCATCGATCATATTATAAAAGGCGTCTTCTCTTAGAAATCTATAATTAATGCTCAATAAATTATTGATTTGAATTGTTTGTCCATACATTTACGCATCAATGTATAAATTCTTTAATAATAATTACATTCTTTTAAGGGCCTTAAATTGAAATCTTCTCCAGTAAGTGACAGTTTTAGTACTGGTATTTGATAAGAATCAAGAAAGAAAATCGAATTAATTAGTTGAATACCTTCGAAAGCTTACTTTAAATAAGTTTCTGTTTCATTTCATCTCCATAAACAGTACGACATATTAAAATAATAATAATCTGAGACGTTATTTTTGACACTAAATACGAGTCGATTACAATTTATTTTATGTAAACTTATTACAGATTTGGTTTTTAATGTTTTTTTACCTTTAACGGTAAACAAGCTACATTTTTAGAAATTATAGTATTTGTTGTAATTTTTGTATTAAAAGAAAAGAAAAAATATGTTTCATCAAGTTTGTTATTATTTGAAGTAGGTAGTTACCTAGTAACATAAGAATATAAAGAATTTTGAATATAAAGAGAACTGTATAAAGCCAGTATTATTACAACGGTTTTATAAAGACAAAGCCTAATAACAATCGTAATAGATAAATGTAAAAATAGAAACATTATAATAGATTATACAGATACAATCGTGAGAGGACATACAATCAAACAACTTTAATACTGCCAATAGATTCTCCGCAGTGGGCGGACTGAAGCTGATATTATACAAAATAAACACCCTCTATTTCTATTCAATAACTCAATAATAGGTGGGTATTAAACAAGTTCATATTTGCATGGTACACCTAACATTCGGCCTGGGCTAGTCCCAACCCCGGTTCGGCTCAAATTACAACGCGGTTCTCGCAAAGAAAACCAATAGCCCAGTTTCACGCGACTGGTTTTATTGAAAAGCTCGATACTCGCATTTTTCCAGCCTTTTCTATTTTTATTTTGCAGTAACTACAGTATTTCTAGTTTTTTAATGCTCACGGTATGGCTAGTGGCTGTCAGGTGTTTACATTAAACTCAAGTTTTGATAGGGTTTTAAGGCATTCAGCTTTGAGGCAGAGTTAATGATAATTCTGATGGGAATAAGTAATAGTCAATCGAGCAATGTTTGCACGTTTGCATGACGAATATTTACTAAATCCAATTAGCTAACATTGGTACATGTAAGGTCTGGATCAAAACGCATTTACTTTGGAAAGTCAGTCTACGGAACCGAGTCTCGAGAGAGAGATCACAGAGAAAGGGCAAAGAGATTTTGACATCCCGTTATCGGGCGAAATAAGTGTTTCACAGACTGCTAGACCGTTAGAATTATCTGCACGGGAGTGCTCACTACACACGAGACGCCCACGGGACGCGCTGATGGACGCACCCACAGACCATCGCGAACAAGCCTCGCCGCTGCACCGTCATGTCAACATGCTTTATAGACCCATAAAAGAATAAAAGCTTCATAGACCAGGGTAGAAGCCTTTAAAAATAATAAAAAGTGAAATAAAATAATAGTAGGATAAAACCCATTAGAAAAGGAGGAGAATATTATAAAAATGAAAGGAAAAATAATTTACGGGCGATCTGAGGTCGGGAAGGGGGGGGGTGAGGTTTTAAGGGTAAAAAACGGTTTATCTCGATTTCCGGCAAAACTAAAAGTCCTATGGAAAAAAGTCAAATGGCAAAGTTGTAGGTAATAAAAAGATCTAAAACTTTTGTATTTACACTTTTTTCACATAACCTCAAAATTTAGGAGAAAAATTCAAAAAACCAAGTTTTTGGTTTTTTATTTTTATCTTTTACAAAATTATTTTTTTTGTCACGAAATTTGGTGAAAACTTACCTGTTTATGTCCCAAATACGCTGTAATTTATTTGATTAGAAATATTTATTTTTTCGCCTTATTTTGAATTAATATCGAAAAAGCACCCTAATTTTCAATCAAAAATTCACCCGTCAAAATATCAGCTTTTTTCAAAAAGTTGGTATGCTTTCTGTTCGTTGAAATCTCTACTTTCCGATGGTGAAAAAAAATATATATGTTACTATAGTAAATCTTCTCAGAAAATGCAAAAAATCGAAAAAACTCGAATCGATTTTTTTTTAAATTATTATATACAATTTTGGTCTATTTATTAAAATTTACACTTTAATTACTCGAAAAACGTAAGATTACATGTCACGTTGATAAAAAAAAAACTGCAAATCAAAATATACTACTATAATTAACCAAGAAATAAGTTAATAAAATTAATCTATACTAATATTATAAAGCTGAAGAGTTTGTTTGTTTGGTTGTTTGTTTGTTTGTTTGTTTGTTTGAACGCGCTAATCTCAGGAACTACTGGTTCGAATTGAAAAATTCTTTTTGGGTTGAATAGACCATTTATCGAGGAAGGCTTTAGGCTATATATCATCACGCTTAAGCCAATAGGAGCGGAGCAGCGATCAAGAATGGTTTAAAATCGGGGATTCCACGGGGACGAAGTCGCGGGCAGCAGCTAGTATTTAATAAGACATCTACAATATTTAGAGAAAGTTGTAGAATATTCTTTAAATTATATGCGTAGATGCCTATTTATAACTATTTTAAGATAACTTATATACCTGAATGACCTACGAAAAATTTTAGCCCATCAAAAGGTATTTCATAGAAAAGTGGGGAAGGTGGGTCTTACTACATACATACCTACTATTTCGTAGCAGCTGTAACAACCGTTAGCCTAGCCAGTATTCGAAATACAGTACAGTATACAACATCGTTTATAAAAATACACGTGCACGCTGAGTTTTCCCTTGCCCACTTTTCTATGAAATACCTTTTGATGGGCTAAAATTTTTCATAGGTCACTCAGGTATATAAGTTATCTTAAAATAGTTATAAATAGGCATCTACGCATATAATTTAAAGAAGATTCTACAACTTTCTCTAAACATTGTAGATGTCTTATTCAGTCTTATTAAATATTAATTTTATTAACTTATTTCTTGGTTAATTATAGTAGTATATTTTGATTTGCAGTTTTTTTTATCAACGTGACATGTAATCTTACGTTTTTCGAGTAATTAAAGTGTAAATTTTAATAAATAGACCAAAATTGTATATAATAATTAAAAAAAAAATCGATTCGAGTTTTTTCGATTTTTTGCATTTTCTGAGAAGATTTACTATAGTAACATATATATTTTTTTTCACCATCGGAAAGTAGAGATTTCAACGAACAGAAAGCATACCAACTTTTTGAAAAAAGCTGATATTTTGACGGGTGAATTTTTGATTGAAAATTAGGGTGCTTTTTCGATATTAATTCAAAATAAGGCGAAAAAATAAATATTTCTAATCAAATAAATTACAGCGTATTTGGGACATAAAAAGGTAAGTTTTCACCAAATTTCGTGACAAAAAAAATAATTTTGTAAAAGATAAAAATAAAAAACCAAAAACTTGGTTTTTTGAATTTTTCTCCTAAATTTTGAGGTTATGTGAAAAAAGTGTAAATACAAAAGTTTTAGATCTTTTTATTACCTACAACTTTGCCATTTGACTTTTTTCCATAGGACTTTTAGTTTTGCCGGAAATCGAGATAAACCGTTTTTTACCCCCTTCCCGACCTCAGATCGCCCGTAAATTATTTTTCCTTTCATTTTTATAATATTCTCCTCCTTTTCTAATGGGTTTTATCCTACTATTATTTTTTTTGGTTTTAAAAATTATCGACCCTGGACTATCAGTGTTAACAATTATTGAACTTCTCAAATACGACCGCAATAATTTCAACTTCACACAAATATTAAACTCTATTGACATAAAATATTTATTTAACGCTCCAACTTCACGTAAATGTAAATATTTAAAAGATTTATTTTCATTGCTCTTATTTTACAGTTCAAAATAAAAATAAAACATTCTTTATTGTTTCGAAAATCAGATTTGTTGTTCACAGGAGACTGTTTATCATAAAACGTGCATTATTGAACTTATATTGCTTTGACATTTAGGGTTGGTGGGAGTATAAATTATTTTAAAATCGGAAACTAACTCGTACGTTCATTGTTTCTAAATTGATCTATATTAAATTAAAATATCCAACATATCATAAAAGCGAGCGAGTGCGGAAAATTTAGATACATGAATGTTTGATTAAAATTGAAGTGTTTGTTCAACATGAGTCAATTATGTTTTCAATATTTCTGTTAGAGCGAAACCTTAATCAAATCGTGGGGCCAATTAAAGTAAAATTAACACCCACATCCATTCCTTACATCTGCGAACGATTAATTAACTCCCACCGAGAAAATCATTAGTTAAGTGATAAGTGACGTCTGGTGGATGGGTCCTTAGTAGGTATCTATCGGAGATGTCCGAGGCTGCGTGGCTCGCTACATTAGCGTGTCGTCCTAGCGTCACGCCCCATGCGCGAACAATGCGACACTGACAGTAAGATCTATCTGTTTGGATTACGTGAGCTCGTGACCGTGTACTGACCGTGTTTTGTTTTTTTTTTTGTACTTTATCTCTTCTAAAGATCCCGGGCTTTTGTCCCGCCGCGAATACAACCTCAGATAATTACGATTTTCATTTAACAAAATGGTCAGTGGGCAATGGCTTTTGAATTTGGATTGCAGTAGACACATAATCAGAAGATAATGAAAATATTCACTTTTCAATGTAAAACACTGACCCGTGTAATTAAAAAAGTGTCTAAGTACCTATTGCTCAAATGAATGAATAATACATATATGAATGTAGGCGTACATGATTTCCTTTAGCAGTAGCAATGACAATAGGCATGGAAATGACAAAATACGCTCCAATCAGAACTTTAGCAGCCAACTATTAATTACTGCATGGTAGGTTTCAGTGATTAATTATACTTTACGGTATACCTTTGATTGACGTTTGGCGAAAACATCAGTTCCAAACCATTTTCTATTAATTATGAATTGTATTGAATAATAAATTACCATTCTCGGGAGTGTGTGAAGCTGATGATTGAATTTAGTAAAGCCCTGTTAGGTATTAATAGGATTCAATATGTTAGGATTGACTGATGAATAAGTGGCTATTAATGTTTAGAATCGAAACTACTGAAATCTCATTGCAGAACCTAGACAATCTGCAGTAAAAACTTGCTAGTTTGAAAATGACGGACTTAGAGCCTAAACTAGATCATTGAATCTAAGTTTATTACCATAATCAGCCTTTTGTTGTTCCCACTGCTGGGACACTGGCCTCCGCTCTAGAAGAGGGAATGGGCCGTAATCCACCACGCGGGCCCAGTGCGCGTTGGTGAATGTCACATGTCTTCGAATTTTTGGTTCTAGGACATGCCGGTTTCCTCACGATGTTTTCCTTCACCGTTTTGAGAGCAGTGGTGATGAAATTAATTACACAAAGTAATGCGCCTGGCAGGATTTGAACCCGCGATCTACAACTCGTAAGTCGGGGCCGTTACCACTCGGCCACCACTGCTAAGTTTATTAAAATGATCGTTATAGCACATTTTGATGCGAGTGGGCAATCTTCGTCGTTCGAAGGAGAGGCCGTAATGGATGCGAGAGATTGACAAATGCCCACGTGTGTCAAACGAAGTTTCTCAAAACAAATACTTTTTAAATATAGGGCTGTCCTGTGACCAGATTGTGTTGGGGGCTGGTCGGCACTCTTTCGGCTCTAGTTCAAAACACAATTAATTGCGTGCCCTAAAAGCGATGAAGTTACGTACAAATCAAACCAATAAATACTGTCACAAAACGTTACGATATTTTCAACAGGTTTCCCTACGTTTTATCTGTCTGTAATCTCTATTAAGTTTCATCATCTTACGTTTTAAATCAGTGTGTTTGAGATCAATAGCGTATTGTTTCATAGCTAAGACGAGCATTGTTCAGGGGACGGCGAGCTTAAGCACTGTAGGTAATGGAATTAAATTGTATATCGGCTTAAAGGAAACGTGCTGGATGTTTGTTACCGTCTTTCACTACGATATATTGCTTTTCACGAAGTGTACTTCAAGTTATACCTAATGTAAATAAAGGAGACCTCTTTGTTGTTTCAGTTATGAACTGAAAATAGTATAGCTTTACGTTTCAACTTATCCCAAAACTTGTAAAGATTAAAATTAAACCGTTATTTAGTCGAAGTTATATAAACTGGCCGCTTTTTTTAAACGTTATTTCACACTAGGAATTTCTCTTGTATCGTGGAAGCGTTTAGAAAAATTTAAAGTCACATGTCACAAGCACGTTTTTATTGAATAGTGTATTAGTATTTAGGCCAAAAGGACGGTGGCCCGGGGCGGCAGCGGCGATACAGTTTCACATCTGAAACCGGTAGGATAACTTCATTTGACCCGGGGCGCCAAATCTTTAGATACGCCACTAGAGCTAGATCTGCAACATAAGAGAGACTAGAAATACAAAAGACTTAATATCCTAATATCTTTCTCATTTTATTTGAAAAATTGCGTTTTAAAAACATTAATTTAATTAATCTTTATGTTCAGTAGTGATTCCTTACCAGTCAACTTCTAGTTTAAACAGACAACACTGTAGTCAGTGTCATCATCTGCCAAGCCTTTTCCCAACTACAAAATAATATTGGGGTCAGTTCCCAGTCAAACCAGATTTACCTGAATACCAGTATTTTACGTTGAGCGTCTGCCTATCTGACCTCCAGAATCCAGTAGCTGGTTAACACAGTACTTCGTGGTAAAAGTGGTGTCAAATTTTTTATCTTCTGACAATCAGTAAAGACTGCCCAAGATCTACAAATGTCAGCTGAAGCCAATGGCTTTAAGCGCTTTCTGGGGCACGGCGGAGTTTCAGAATGTTAAGTCGGTCACCCATCCACAGATAGACTTCGGCAAGCGTTGCTTAAACTTGAAGATCTATTCGTGTGAGTGTTATTATATATAGCCACGAGCATACTCTCATTATTTACGTGTCTCACACTTTCCTCCTTGAATTATATGTGGCTACAGTAACATAAAACTAGGTTGCATTTCAGTCCTCCCTGTTATCCTGCCATAAAGGATCATGTTGACTTCAACACAGGTTAAAGGAGCCTCGGTAAATCATGCAAGCGGTGGTGTCGTTTGGCACTTCTTTGCCTTCTCTTTGATAGATAGAGTCAATATCTTATCGTAAGATTAGATTATTTGAATTTTCTTTTTAAGAGATTTTAAAAAAAGAAGGAGGATCTTTTTTGTGTGAGTTACCTCATAACTATTTACTGCGTGTACCGATTTTGATGATTCTTACTATATTCGAAAGCTGGTGCTTGTCATGTGGTCCCAGAGCTCTGATCTGACGACTAGTATTTAAGTTATCCCTAATGGCGTTGGCTTTGACTAAGTTGATAATATCTTCATTAACAGTAAAAAAAAAACTGTATACGATGGTTTTTCGCATAGGAAACGGAACTCATCAATAAATGATAGCAAACCTTCCGGGATTGCTGAAATGGCATGTCTGTATATTCTTTACACCAGTTTATAAGACGTTGGTACGCTGTGATGAGGTACGTTTAGCTCGTTTCTCAGTAATAAAAAGTGAAAAATCAAAAACTTTTTCTGCAAAAAAAAAAATATAACCAACTCATAAATAAAAAAAATACACAAAATTATAAAATAACATCTAATTTCGGAAGTCGGTGTCAAAAACGAACAAACAACCATAAACACCGACTTCCTTAATTAAATTATTTTATACTTTTTTTGTTTCAAATTTTTTATCACGTTAGATATTATATTTATTAGATAAAACGGATCAGGAAAATTCTGTAATATTGCTCACAGACGATAAATTAAACCAAAAATCCGCTGCCGCGTTTTACAAGGTAGATAGGCCAACAGCCTTCACTAGTAAACTAACAGCATTAAACTGCGATCACTAGCCAATTAGATTACACCGATATTCACCCACAGCTTTAAAGCCGGCTTTCAGCTGAGATGTGACGTCATAATTTATTTAGGCATAAGCCAAAGGACCTCGCAGTTTTACCAAGAAATCCAAGCAAAATGTTTGAGAAAAAATATATTCGTATCTAGAATATGAAGATCCAAGTTTAGTGCGACGGTCGTGCGACCTGCATACATTTTTGATTTACTGATAGAACATGAAACTAGATCTAGTTTTTTCTCTGCCTTCTCTGTTCGTATTTCCTTGGTTGACGTTCTCCAAGGACGCATAAAGTGTGTATGCGGGGTTTTCAGATATTTTCATGCACAAATGGAACTTTACAGCGCCGGGTTGCAGTATGTGCTGACTATATATCGTAGATAATTGAAATAAAATGTTCGCATACCTACACGTATCTCTGTTGACGATTAATCTTAAAGCACTACTGAACTTTACTGATTCTTCAATCTTTTGTTTTAATTGTGTAATTAAAATTTGTTGTTTAAAATGTATCTATAAGTTTATTGAATTATAAGATCGTGAGTAGTCTCCACATCAATTTTTTTCCATAAGTCATAAAAAAAAACATGATAGATCGTTGAGGATCTACAAAATCTATAAATTTCCACTTTTTTTTATTATATCTGTATTTCTTTGTCAAAAAATTAGCACATCGCCCGCGCAGACTTTTTTTTTTAACGTTGGCCCACACTAGGATTTACTCCTGTATCGTGGGTGCATTCACAAACATGTAAACTCACATACACCCATACTATGTAAAACTACATTCTTACAATTAAATAATTATTTAATTGATATTTAAGACTGATTATTGTGATTTATCATGTTTACTGTTGATTGTTGTAATTGTATGTTAAACTTTAAGTATCTCTTTCTAACAATTCCCCGACTTTTATTTAAATTATATTTCTACCTAAGGTTTGTCATTCTGACTGTACAAAATTTGCTTAAAAAAAGTATAGTCCGAAACACCACTCAAAAATATTAATAATAATGAAATTCCTGTCTCGGCCGGATCGGACGAGACTCAGCGGCCGAGTCGCCTACTAAGCCAAGACAAACAACATTGAGTACAAACAATTGTTCCGCTTTTCACCTGCATGCTGCATTTTCAGAATTACCCTCTTAGTGGATACCGTAATCATAAAAGGCAGCCTAGTGCAGCCTAGTTATTATGATCCTAGACCTAGTACTTTTCCACCCTCCGGATGCGCAGTCTAGGGAGGCGGAGCTGTCTCTAGTCAACCATGCGGGGTTCCTGTGGACCAGGGATTTGGCTCACGAGGAGCTGTTGTGTCACTTAGTCATTGTGAGGATCGGTGGACTGAGTCATTGAGAGGATCCGGCAATAGGGTCTCGCGGTGACCATGTACAAGTCCGAGGCCATGTGTTTATGTTTCTCAGTACTTGGCCACCATCGGGATCCCAAATAACGGTAGAAGGGGATAAAATATAGTTCCATTTATGCAACGGGTAACAGAATGAATAAAATACCTGTAAAGGGGTGATTGTACTCATTATGAACGATTTTGACTATGAAGTCAACACCGAAATAGTAAAAATGAAATAGCTTCAGTTTGTCGAGTTATCCGCACAGTTGAGTCAATCCGAGAAATTGTGAACCGATATAAACTGACAACATGTTGGGGACCTATCAGTGTAGGGTTCTACAATTTATCGGATTTTATGGCACAGGGAACTTAGGGCTCCACGCACAGACTAAATGTTATTTTTTTAAACCCTATAAATAGGACCTCCGCGCACCGAGACTCCGTCGTCGGCTAGAATGTTGAAATTTTAATACTTAACGTTTCGTAACTTGCTATTCTACAAAAACTCGAGAGATTAAATTAGACTATTAAATTTAGATGCGTAAAAATGTGGTCCAAATGTTCATTTGACAATTTATCGACAGTTTACAATCTCTCCAGTTAAAATCTTACTGAGTTTGCCTTTTCACGATGATATATATATATACATGTAGATAGAAGATAAAGAAACATGAAAAAGGCAGATAATGCAGAAAACTGGGGTCAATTAAATTAACCTGTAACTATCGACAGTTAAGTATCAAATTATAAGTTCCTGTATTGTAGTACTTAAGCTTTAAATGGAAAGAAATTAGCGGCGTCATGATGGCTATTCAGAAAACATCTAAACGTTTTAACGACCAATTTTACAGTCTGTAAGCTCTTTACTCCGCTAAGTGATCACAAAGTGTCCGCTGGAAAGTAATTAAAATAAAAGTAAACAGACTGCAACAAATAAGTAGAATGAGCCGTTCCTTTGCTGCCTACCTTTAATAGTGAATAACGGGTAAAATGGCAGTGAAATCATAGAAATTTATCGCTCATAATTGAGTGGACGATGGTTCACACGAACGTACTATATACAGTCTTGAAAGATTTTATAGTTTGAAAACGCTATCAAAAGACGCGATGAAGCATTAAGGACGTAGAAAGTTTACCATTGTTGTAGAATTATGTTCAGTTGTATCCGTGTGTGACGGTTTCTCACGCTGAAAGCGCTTTTAGGTATAACAATTTGTTCTATGTCTTCCTTCAGTCGTGGCGCTTCATTTGAGAGAGGGTTTTAATGGTGCAGTTCACTGTAATTCTAATCATCTGAAACAACTAGCAAATCCTTTGCGTATTCGTTTTTAAGTTTTTTCTATATATCACTCTGAGGTGTGTCTCATTTATTCATTTCTATTATTGTGTTCATTTCAATATGAATAGAGGTTACGTAGACCTCATAAAAAACATAGTAGGAGGTAGTTTTCAATTTCTAGCTATTAAATCTTCGACACAAAGGTTGCAGCACAACACTAAAGTGCTAATTCGCAAATGAATGCCCAAATCCGCTAATATTATGCTTAGTCAATGGATTCACCGAAATCTTAGCTTTTATGACAATGATCTTCATATTTTATGGTCGTTTATGCCCACGCTTGTATAAGTAAGTACCTATTTCCAGAATTATCTTAGATGCGATTCAACAAAGCAACTGCAAATAGACAACGTAATTCGAAATCATTTATAAGATTTAAGTTTATGTTTTAGGCTACCTCCATCATTAGTTTGTAGTGGTAATATAATACCTTAAGAGTAAAACTAATCATGCAGCATCCATTCCTGGTATTCGTTTAAAATAGCAGTAAAGAATCCCGAGATTGGAGGCGTTCATCCATGGCGCGGATCCCATTAACTTAGGAATAGGTGTTGTAATGGGGTACGGGAAACACCGTGTTTGCTTTACACCATTACGAGTACAACGTGCCAGCCATCTTACAAGTGAACTGCGAAAAGCCTGCAATACGCGTCTTCAGAGGTAACAACACTATCAATACACATCGAACATAATTATCTGTTTGTTCAGTGCATGTTTTCTTTCCTTCCAATATTTGAGCGAGATGTATGTAAATATTTTTCTGAGCGGCGCTTACTGATGTTGCGACGAGATGGCAATAACGCCGACAGACGTAATGAGGAAGTCTGCCAGTAAACCCGCGCCACGCTCACCGACACAGCAACCATCATTTTTTAGTCATCATCGTAGACGCCGTAAGGTTCAATATTGTTTGTGGATTGTTGGGTGCAGGTGTATAATATAAGTTTGCGAGGTGTCCCGGCGCCGCGGGGCTCGCTATAACGAGCGCGGCGCGGACGGGCGCCGGCGATCGCGACAAACCGCCTTCGAGTGAACCTCTTTTAAAAATTAGCTCTTGAATTTTAACTTCAAGGGTCGCTATCTTTTATGGAGCTGCATCTTTAGAAGACCTTTTAACAAAACAACGTTAGTAAAAATACGAGAATATCGCGACACCCGAGGAAAATTCTATTGCAATAAGGACTTGTGTGTTTTCCGACTACGGGCTTTCTGACTTGTTTAGCTTGGATTGTACCATTTATACCCATTGCTATACAAACGGCATACTACACAGTTACATTTAATAGAACCAGCAGTTTAGTTACTAGATTAAATTATACTTTTTATCAGGGTAGTAGTATCTTGGTTAATTACAAGTCAGTAATTAATACACGTTTGAAATGTATGTTTTTGTTAGTTTCCTTCACTTATTGCGTCGTTAGGCACGCTCTGCGCAAAGTATCTAGTTTACGATGTTTCAAATGTGTATCCTTTAACTTGGCTATGGTAAGTAAGTAATGTGCGAACACGTGACTGAGATGGCGAGCCATAATTAAAGTGACGATATGTTCGCGAGTTACCATTAATTGGATCATAACTGAGCACTGCAATAACGGTACACAACGACTGACAGATGAGTTAGGCTGGAAGAGGCTACGTGCAACTTATATTAGAAAGTATCTTGTCTTATGCAGACACAGCCCTACTAGACAAATATTAATGAAAACTACGGGCTTTAATGCTAGTGATCTATTTCCCCCAGTAACATGGAAAACAGTTGGAAATGATACGTCGGATGCGAGTTTTTACGATGAGGAAAAGATGTTACATAACAAGCTCCATCTTTTAATAGTAATTTTATGGAGTCGTCATTGAATAGATACATATGTGTAGCACCCACGATATGTCAGTGGACAGTAATATTTCATGGCTGGCAGTAAGAATTGCTCTCTGTTGCAGCAGTTATTTCCTCATTCAATAGACTCTTATAGCTTTCCTCTTGCTTTTCCCACACTCACGCAAATCTTCGTTTTCGATTGTACCAAAACTGGTTTCGACAATGATTTAATATTTCATATTTTTAACTTTGTGTCTCTCCGCCAGAATGCCTTTGTACGTAAACACGTTTATGTATAAAGGGATTCCGCGGTGCGTTGTTTTATTTGTGGACTGTTAAACTTTATGCAGGGTTACACAACAAAAATAATGATACTGCAAAAAGTAATGCGACATTTATCCTCGCTCTACAAACAATTCATACCTCAGCTGTCAGATTAATCTAAGGCTTGGCGTGCATCGTTGATTGTGCGAATAATAATCCGACGGAGCGGAGTCTCGTATAGTTCACGAGAGCGTCAAAGCCGAGCGCAAAGGAACAAAGCCTCCAATTACCCGAGCGGGCACGCCGTGGGCTTTTAGTGAATAATGAGCCGCTTATCCCGGCGGATGACGGCTCCAGTAGAATTGTTCTTGAGTGGGTCTGCACGCGGACCACCGGGTCGCCGGGGCGTCGTCGCGTCGTCACGGCGTCGTGTCGCGCTCCTCACGCGCCCGCTGCGGTCACTGCGTCAACACAATTTCGCGCCCGCCTCTTGCTTTTCCCCCTTACTTTGACATTTTACACAAAACGGACGCGGTCACCGCACAAGTCCCTTTTCAATGCCGCGCTCGGTTAGTGTTTTCCAGAAACGAATAAATTTGTACCTGTAAAATGTTACAGCCTATAAAACGTTGGGAAAAGATCGAGTATTAGGGTTTATTCACAGATTGCATGGCTTTATTTTTTAAGGATGAGAAATCATTACATGACTTCTTCCGCTCAGGGCGAAGCGGAAGGGATTGTCAGGCTCTTACTGACTAAAATCTAATCGTGTTCCTCATAGTACCCTTTGCGTTCCAGGGCCGCGGTGACTCTTTCTAGCAGGCACTAACCCTAGCGGGCGCCGACTACTGTGCTGACATCTATTTGAGGCGCTCGTGGAACACAACGCGCCGTCGACCTGGGCCTATAGTTATTGCCGTATGACGAGCTGCCTAATTTCGCCTTTCACAGGCCTGAAGATTACATGGATACCCATACTGGTCTGACGAACTAAGAAGTTGAGTTTATCGATACAAAAAGAAGAATATGAATACTATAAGTTATGCAATACTTATCTAACACTTTTTGTCAGTAGCAGTAACGATAGCCTATACTCTAAAGAAATACCTAATTATATACGTATTCATAAATCAAACAGGAAGAACAGCCCTCAGCATATAATTTCACCTTTACTAATAAATTCAAAGACAGTACATAAATAACGATCATAATAAGAATAATAGCGAACACTTACTCGTTTGCTCAGCGAAACATTTATTTGGAGAAAATGCCAACGTTGAATAGGTGCTCGGGAAATTGTACTGGCTTCGGAACAACAAGTATATTTTTAAGTGGCCCTGATTTCGCTCGTAACATTGAGTGAGACGGCTTTTATTTTTCAAATAAGTACCACTTGCCCTTTTACCTCTCCGCAAATATTTTCTGTCTAGTTCTGAAATGTAGTAGTAATATTATGTTCTTTACTGAAGTACAACTAGTTGTTGCTAGTAAGTGATATGAAGCAGTAAAAAATGCAAAGTTTTTCATTACGGTTGCATTTTTTTTTCTTGGATGCTTTCTGCAGCAATGCTAATTGTAACCTATTTGAAGAGTAGTTTCTTGGAATCGGTGTTTTATGTTGATGTGTTTTCAATTCGGAAGTCGGTTGTTAGCATTGTTTATAACGCATCATTTTCGTAAGTCTAAGCATAAGCATAATCAGCCTTTAAATGTTCAAACTGCTGGGACTCAGGCCTCCTCTCTAGGAGAGGGATTGGCCGTAAACCACCACGCGAACCCAGTGCGGGTTGGTGAATGTCACATGTGTTGGAATTTTTGGTTCTAGGACATTTTCAGTTTCGTCGCGATGTTTTACTTCACCGCGCACCGTTTTGGGAGCAGTGGTGATAAAATTAATTACTGAAGTAATGCGCCTGGCTGGGGTTGAACCCGCGACCTACAATTCGTAAGTCGGGGCCGTTACCACACGGCCACTACGGCTCTGTCGTCGTATGTTTTTGTGACCGGAAAATGGCAAACTCCATGGCTTGACGGCAGCTAAATTCTCTCGCTTTACTCACTCAGTTGGAGTGAGTAAATTTAGCTCCGGCATCATACTATTTAAACCTAACCTATCCGTGTCAGGGAGTCCTAAGTTCCCTATGCCCTATGTTCCGCTACTTGGCTAGGCCAGAAAAGCCGATAAGTTGTAGAACCGTACATTAGATAGGTCGCCAACATGTCGTCAGTTTTTGTTGGTTCTTAAGTTCTCGGAATGCCTTTGAGAGATTATAAACTATCAAATTCTGATGCGTAAAAAAGTATTACAAATGTTCAGTAGACAATTTCTCGAGAGTTTACAATCTCTCAAGACATTTTATAATCTTACGCATTTTAAAATTATTTGCTGACATTTATATTCTACTTCACCAAGGTTTGGCATTGCCAAGGTAGAAATGTGTTCTTACTGAAATTCTAAAAATAACTTAAACACATTCCTTTTTTAATTTTCGCGCTTTTAACTATGGATTAGATTACACGCGATATTCTCTTTTATGCCTTTTTATGGGAAGTCATCAAATGCCACCTCCTGCTCTGTGCGAAGTGGAACTATCGGCCTTATTGACTTTAACCCACCTGTGTTCCTTTAAATGCCAGTCATTACAGGGCCGCAGTAACAGTTTCAAATAATTGCATCCCTAGTTTATTAGAAAACGTATTAAATCTTCGTTGATTATTTAATTCGTGATTCATGTGAAAGTTAGTAAACCGTTTTCTCACATGCTAAGCTAAATAAAAAAGGATTCGAGTGCTTTCTTATGTAAAAGATTTGGTTTATTGACCTATAATTATTTTATGTTTGGCACCTAGCTTAGGTGTCACATTAATTCTCTTCGAGCACATTAAACAAAGTTTAATGCCTCCCGTGAACGATTCGATCGCGACTCGAGCCACGGCGCGCGGCGCGACGACCATGTTTTATTGTGAGTAGCTGTTGCCTGACACAAAATTGCGAATTAAAAGAAAATTCACTTTTTATGGCATCGTAATATTGTCCCTGGCAATTCCAACGTTTAGTGCTCTCATTTTAAATGTTCTGTCTCTTGATATTTGATAAGGAGTGGGGATTCAAAGATTGCGACATTGACCGTTACAGCTTTTTGAATTGTCTGAAATAAATTGAATTTGAAAGTCGGGGTTTCATTATTACGTAAACTAGCTTGGATATGCAAGTTATGTAATTCATTTGCGCATTTCGCGGAAGAAATATAACCTACCTTCGATCAGTAAATAATGATTTCTTAGCATTTTTATGTACACGGTAAAATATATACATATATATATAAGTTGAGCTTTTACACACAAGTGGAGCCACGAACACGACTAGTAATGAACCATTAAGTATAGCGTAAGCTAAATATCTGTACTTTCAAAACTCTCTAGAATAGATAACTAAGCAAAATTCATCCCTAACAATATTCTAAGTTAACAATGTGTACAGCAATATAAATTCTATTAGAGCTAAGAATTTAATCAGAACGCTTTTCATCCAAACCAATTTGCCGTTGGATTCTGCAATAACAGTGCGCTTTAGTAAGACATACCATACTGCTGTGTTCAACAAAATAACGTCATTTTCATTACTTTATTAAACTCCTAAGATATGGAACAACAATCGTCACCTTATTTTTTTTTACCTGTAGATAAGTCTTAAAACGACCCCAAGATGCTTTAATATATATCTGGTAGTACGGGTCAGTGAGTATTTCGAGTACAAATCTGAAGGCTTTAAAGCAACCTTGGCGGAAGTATTGGGGTTAAAGAACGCTCAGAACGGGCACCTAGCCTATATAGTTTAGTTATTGTTATATATCTGACGCGGGTGCGCGGGGCAGGCGCGGGCCCAGTCGGGCGAATACAATTTGTAGACCATTTCTCTTGCATGCCGCGCGACACTCCTGCAGATTAGGGCGAAACGTAAATGTAGATAGTTGCCTGATATTATTTATGGATATACATAAAATGACGTTCGGTATTTGCATTTGTTTTGAACCTTTTTCTTCTGTAATGGCGTAAAGTAAAATACTCGTCTGTTTAAACTGTAAACAAGTGCAGACGAAGTAAATATGATGTTAGTACTAAATCAAATTGCTTTTTAAAATTTGATTACTTATCTCCTTTTTTACCCGACTGTTCGATTGCAAGCACAGGGTTGAATTTGGGTTTAATTGGATGTACAAAACGATGACTCTGAAATACGTTTAAACATGAACGTAGAAGAAAAAACAAACACATATAACAATTGATTATACATAAAACATGCAATATAAGAATAAAATTACATACATAAAGAAAGAGCGACACCAAAAATAAAATGTTTTCCTAATGTATTCTACGTATTCCACTTAATAATAAATTCATAACCGTATGACTAATTGAAAATTAATAATTAACCGTATCCATAAATCATTTTCTGAAAACTGTCAGTTGATAGAATCTACCAACTTTACCCAAACCCTTGTGAATCCCTTAAAAATCTATAAAATTGAAGCTCTTTAAAACGGTAGTTTTTTTATCAGATACATATGTATGTACCTTCGATATATGTAGGTACCTATAAATAAAGTACATTTTTTGGGTATGCGACATGCTTAGCGCAATTAAACTCTTTTTGTTTGTTTCTTTCAAGTTACTTATCATATTTTGAGATCGCGTTTTACGAGAAAGGGTTATATAACCTTTTAATTTTCTAATGTAGTAGCGCTTGTCTACCCAGTCAATCAAATGGGCACCAGATTTAAGTAATTATCATATGATTTTTCTTGTTATTTTGCTTTAAAGTTGTCCTGCACCGTTAGGTTAGGTAGGTAAATTAAGTCGATGATGTTGAGTATTCATTAGATATTTCAATTGGTTGCATAACGGCTAACAAAACTCAACAAAATACACTAGTCCAACGCAGCAGCGATTACGTTAAAACAGCTAATTGTTGGTTACCTAACTTACTTACCCACTAGCTTAAAAGTGAATTTTTCTGGATACATGCAATGACCATTTTGTCGGTGCGTCCAGTAGCACATAAAATAACAATTGATGCGAGCAGGCATTGTTGCCGCGCGTTGTCGGGCAGAGTCGGGCGGCGTCGGGCGGCGAGTTACACTCGCACGACGCAATTTGTCGGGCGTTTCTCTTGTGTGTCGCCCTAACAAAGCTACGAATCGAGCTGACGCGAAACTATCGATAACTCTGTGCGGAATTAGTGCTTTTGTTCTTATTGTCCCTTCCACCTCGCCAGCTTTTTTCGCTACACGTTCCGTTGAAGAATAACCATAACTAGCACATTCGTGAAAATTGTCTAGTTGGCTTAACTCGATAAACGTTGAGCGGTTGAAATATTCGAATTCTCCTGCTCCAGCTGAATCGGGTTTGTCTTTTTGTCATAAAAAAATCAAAGAACTAGTTCCTTATTTCAGAGTTCACGACATTTTATATGGAGAATGGCATTTTATTTTAGTGATGTTACAATGTAGTCTAATATGTTGGCGGATGGCTGCGGCAGGCGACGGTGGCGGCTCGTTTAATCTCGCCGCTGGGCGTGAGCATCTCATTTTTGCGGCAATTGAAGAGCTTTTGTGGCCCTGTCATAGACTTGCAGATTTTTAATGATATTAGATCTTTTCAGTCATGTGCGAATTGCTCGGTGTACCGTAAAGCCCGGCCGCGACATTAGTTACGTCCTTCCAGCTCGTTCTGATAGTGCGCGAATATGAACTTGTGGAGCGGACAGTCTATTTCTGATGAGTTCTACAATATTTAACTAATGGAGAGTGCCTATTATCTAAGTAAACGTATTAGAGACCGTAACACTTTTCTTTAATTTCCGTCTGTTTGCGCGTTATTACGTTTACCTGTTTGTTTAAGCAGAGAGCTTTTAAGTTATACGCACACAAACAGATGCGCTTCTCTTAAAAGCTATTGGTCGATTTTTAACGAGGCTTTCACTATTACCATCGAAATTAAATCAAACACAGCTTAAGCACGAGTCGTTTAAAAATTACCTTCCTATTTTGAGAGTGATGGAACAGAAAGAAGCTTTACGAACATGACATGTTTGAAAATTGTTACATTCCGTATTGAAAGTTATTTAACTTTGATTTACAAAGAGGGATGCTAGATGACTGGTTATAAGATATCATCATCATCTGCCTAGCCTTTTCCCAACTATATTGGGGTCGGCTTCCAGTCATACCGGATTCAGCTGAATGAGCAGTATTCAACTTGGAGCGGCTGCCTACCAGAGCTCTACAACCCAATAACTGGGTAACAAGGTACTTCTTGGCAGGACTGGTGTCTGATTTTCTGGCTTCTGACAACCCGTAACGACTGTCAAAGATCTACAAATGATAGCCGGGACTAACGGCTTAACGTGCTTTCCGAGGCACGGAGGAAACTCGGTATGTTAAGATGGTCACCCATCCACAGACCAAACTTGGCAAGCGTTGCTTAACCTTGAAGATCGACCTGGGCTCCAAGTCTGCTATTACAATAGTCTCAGAATCGTCTATCATTGATTTCATAATGGTTGATTTTGACAAGTTTAGAAATCTACTAATATAAAAGCGTCATTATGACTTTCCAGTGGTCAACCACTGACACTCCATTGAAAGAAATCATAAAAAATGAATGACAGACGTTTGCGGTAATCTGCTAAAATTTTGACAGTTCCTTTGATCAGTGACCTACCATTAGAACGTCATTGTGTAGTCATTGCTTCTAATAGTTCGATTATCGAAAAGTATTGCGAGACCATTGATCGACCAATGACCGACGATTATGAATTTAGCAGATTACGAACTTTTAGCAAAATGACAATGGGATCGTGTTGGAATGACAAATTTATAAAAATAGCAGACTTAAAATAGCAGACTCTGTCTGCTATTTTTCTTTAGCCACGAGCTGGTACATCATATAAAGGATTAAAAAATTATGGTTATACGATGAAATGAAATAGGCAATCCAGTTTTTTAAAAAACTCCATCTTTTAACAACTTTACTGTATAGTTGAAATAACCAGTATAGTTGTTAAACGATAGAGTTTAGCGTGCGACCCCGGCGGCGGCATTTGAGGTTACCATAAACTTGACACTTTACAACTTAGTTACCATGAAATGTTCCGCTGGATCTCGTCACAACTACTGTAAAAGTTTTTTTGGGTATATTTTTGAGTGTTAGCTAATATGTGGGCAACCGTGTGGAAATTATGGTTTTATGGGCGACGTGGGTGTAACAAAAATACATATGCAAACTCTATACTGGTATTGTGGTCACGGTTATGGCAGCTGACCAGGAACTCATATCCTATGTCTTAGTTTTAACATTTATGTTTGGTTAAAGATCTTTTGCTTAGTCATCGTTCTTGGGAGATTGGCTATGTTTTTCTTTTGCAATGTGTCTCAATTCCTGATGTATTGGGGGCAGTCATATAGCAGAGAGTTTTAAATGTAGTCTAAGCAGCGCGTTGAAGAGTTACCGAAGCGTCTCTCCCATTTTAGCATCACGCAAGGTTCCATATATTGAGTCCTTGATTAGCAAGTCCCAATGTATGGTGTGGTTAAACTGTTTATAACCTAAAACTCCTTTATAAGAGAAAAATTTCTTTGATGCGTAGATTCCTATAAGATTTCCCTAGCATCCAGCTTAAGTGTGTATTTTTTTCGGTCAAGACTGGCCGTAGAGAAATTACTGCTTCTTACACCTTAAACTGTCATTACCCATGTCCCATCACCAGCCTCCAACCTCAACATATAAAGATATAATGTCTAACAAGGCTTTAACATGGTCAAGCCTCTTGTAAAATTGTAAACAAAAACCGGTTGCGGTGAAGTTTGCTGGGGACTGCAAAGTTCGCCGTTGTGAGGTATTGTTTATGCACCATTTGTATCTTAACATTCAATATGCAATTTCTGCGAGTCTTCTCAAACGACATTTGTGCACTGTTTCATGTTTGCAGACCTCATAAAGGAAAGTGTTTGATTTAGCGAGATTTTAAACTGTTTATTATTTTAAAGACGGTTTATTTGATTTACATTTAACCAGCTGTTTGCACAATTTTCTGTTCAAGTGATAAATGATATTTATTTTGTAAGTAGGTTAAACATAACACTTTTACACGTCCAATATTTCTTGTCATTTTAAGCTAGATGAAGCCGGTGTTTCCTAGCTGACTACCCTGAGAAGAAACACCGAAACAAACTCAGAGGTCAAAGTCTCTTTTAAAGTCCATACAATCCGTACTGGTCAAATCATATGAGAACCATGTAGGTTAATGTCTGAGGTAGCCTTTTGAGGAAAGTGCCACACAGATTTGAGTGGACCTGTCCAGACAGTGCAAGCATTTGTCAGATACCGTGTAGCTCAAACTTGGATACTGCCATTATATAATCTACTGCAATTATAGTCCCTAATGAAACTATAGTAAGGACAGTACCTAAACAAAATAATGAAAAAAACAACTACTATCAACTTTGCTTGATCCCTTTACTTTTTCATTTCAACCCTAACCCTTTGCAATCAGTTTTATCATTTGTTGCCTTTTATTTTACAGAAATGAATTTGTAAAGACGCAGTTGTTTGTCACAATTATTCTGCTGTAAGCGAGACACTTCATTAAGTTTTCAACTGAATTTCTCTGAAAGGAGAATTTTATTGCTATGTTTACAAATGTAGGTACCTCCTGAAGTAAGAGTTATTGCTTTTGTGGAATTACAACTGTTTTGTAAAGTTTTTGAAATTCTCGAGAAGATTTAATTAACTTGGGAGTGTTTTATCATTAAAAATGAAATTGATACTATGCAGAAGAACCAAATAATTTTCTATACCTAATATTAAACCTAGTTTAAAAAAGATAGCCGCCAATAATGATTTCTTTGAATTTTTTTTAGCATTGTGTGCCACAAATATCAATTTCAGGCTCCATTTACCTAAGGTGTGACTCCTTTTTTTTTTTTTTTTGGATGGGAAATCAGCAAATCCCTCCCGCCCTAGGTGGAGCGGGGAGTAGGGAATTCCATAATTAAACCCGCCACTTAAATAATCTAAGCAAGTTACCTTACCAATATTTGATTAAGCTGAATTAATTTGGATCACGATACCCATCATATTCCCTGATATTCATATTTCCTGATATATTATTATTTTTCTGTGTACCTACTAGCACTTCACCCGCCTTCCTCTGATATTTGAAAATAAATGTTTCTATCATTGAAAGATTGTAATTGTGATTTTAATACGGTCCGGTAAAAGATGAGCATATGAAAATACAAATATGTATCTTTATAGTATTAATGTAGATGAGCAAAGTTTTTTTGCCTGCTAGCTCAACAAGTAAGTAATCTATGCTATTAGTAACAAGTAAAGCACACTTTCTCTTAATAAAAGAAACATAATAAAACCAGAAAACTTTTCATTTATTTACTCGATACAACTAATTGAGGACTTTGATTACATTAGTGGGAAACCGTTTCTCAGCTCAACTTGTTTCTTGTTTATCCAACTGAAATTTGTTGAAGAAAACTGAAGTTTGTTTGCGCTCCGTTCGATCGCGCGTGTACTTTGCCAAGTGGAGCGCCGCGACCACAAAATGCAATTATCGACCGCTGTCTGCCGCAGCTATGCTCGAATTGCATTCCGATGTTCCAGCCAAGTATGAGCTCATACCTGTGTAAGTATGAGGCGGTGGCCGCGGCCCGTCGAGCACGACGGACAGGTGTCACACGACTGCGTAGGTACATGGAACTGTGGAGCACTAGGATCTTTCTACTAGGATAGCTCTCTTGCCTAATTTTATAAAAAACTAGCTTCTGCCCGCGACTTCGTCCGCGTGGAATAGTTACTTTACCGCCGATTTTGAAACTCAGCCCGATCGGTTTAAAATTAACAAAGTTTCATACAAATTTTTAACTCCTATTTTATCCCCTTGGGGGTAGAATTAATCAAAATCCTTTCTTAGCGGATGCCTACGTCATAACATCTACCTGCATGCCAAAGGGGTATGCCAAGCCGCCATAGTGATTTAGGCCCTGAGTGCCCACAAGTAACATCGGATGTTAATATTAGTATGCCCCACAAATAATATATTGATAAAAGAAAATTATTGAAAAAAACTTGGAGTTTCCAAATGATAAGGATTTTTTAATGAGCCCTACACAAGTATTTAAAAGTTATTGAAAACTCTTCCTACATAACATATTAAAGCTAAATTGTTGTTGGTTGTCATTATCAGAATAGGAGAATCGCCAGAGTCAGTATTCATGGTCAAAAACGTCGATCTTAATAGCAAAATACACGCAGCGAATCACTGTGATGCAAATGCAAACAAAGTGACAATTCTAATATTACATTTGATTTGACAATGACATTTCTAATATTGTCTGACAAGTTTTAGTGTTGCCATTGCACAAAGTATCGATCGGTGCATTATGTAGATCATTTTAAGTTGATTACAAATCTAAATATATTATCATAAAATGCATTGGGACGTCTATAAACAAAAGAACGAATAAATAAAGTACAAATATGTGTAAATGTTTTGCAACAAATCTTTATTTTGTACAGTTTTTAAATTGGCAACCTAGCAAATGTCTGTTTAGTTCGTTGTATCGTTTCAATATTTATTTTTTATTAAAAATTGTTGCTAACTTGTATCGCGTCGTAAATAGAAGAGTTAATTACGTAAAATTTACATATTTTTTTTTAGTAAATTAAATGTCTTGGGCATTGCAAGGCCTAAAATCGGCATTCCCCTTTCAGCCCGATCCGTTCAGTGGTTTGGGCTGTGCGTTGATAGATTACTTATGTCAGTCAGTCACTTTTGAGTTATATATATTTAGAAGATGTAACAAAATAAATGGAAACCCCAAAAAAGAGTTTTCTTGAACCCATCATTATTAACAACTTTCACAACTGGGCCAAGCACGAAGTCGCGAAAAAAAAACGACATTTATATTTATCTCAACCAAATTTACGTCACAGCATTTGTTTTTTGATAGCTGATTTTATAGGCACTAGCTTCTGCTTGCACTGCTTGATGTTGTACAACGTGCTGAGATTTACAGTTATAATCATGATCCCAGCAGTGGCAGCGAATTGGAAGCCCCTGAATGATTCTTCGGTATCCTTTGGGGTCTCTCAGATCTTTGTGTCTTTAACGTTGCAGTAGATACGATGAAGGATTATATTTGGCTTGCTTTTTTCTATCTTAACGCTCCATTCCTTTTCACTTCACGCACGAAAAATAGCAGCCAACTCTGAGTTCCTTGTAACCTTCTGAAATTATTGTCAACAGCTCCATTTTAATTTTCCCTTTTAAAAACAACCTTGGGACCCACCGTTACTGTAGATTTATCTCTGTATCCCATACTAAACTGAATTTCATATCCGTGATTTCCATATAAGCATTGTGTTTACGTGCATATTTGCCCGTTATTATTCTCATTCTCGGCTTCTTGCACACACGAAGCTCTTTCCTTGCAACTTTCGCAATATCGTCCGTAGAAGGCACTTCGATTATATCGGTAGATTAGGATCTTGTATGCGTATTTTAGAATCGATATTACCTTTAAGTAAACGCTGGATATTATTCAATGCCTTACTCTGGAAAACACCACAGGGTATCATCGACTGGCTGTACACAGATTTATTCATTTTTATTCTTGCAAGGATAACTAAACTTTTGCTTTAATTGTCCGTCCGATGTTTTAAATTTGCATAAATATTGCATGTGCTTGTGTTGATGTTATATGGGATGATAGAGTTTTAATAAGTTTCCGCGGCTAGCTATTTCACATGGATGTAATGGAGTTACGTTCGGCGTGAGCTGGTCTCGTGTTAATCAGCTAACTTGTGGGTTTAGTTGGAGTAAGCTAAGTTATATAATAATAACTCTTTCATTCAAATAACAGGATCCATACTGTGTTAGTATTACATTAATCTAATGTTAGTAAAAAACAAATGTAAATAAAATTAAAATTAATTTTGCACATGTAAGTCTGTACGCACCATGTCTCCCAGCCCAGTGCCTAATATACGGCCCATCTATTTTGTACGCCAGTGTACCTTATATATTGTTCGGACTTACTTATTTAAAGTACAACATTTCTGTCTTGTTACCCGCGTGTTTACTTGAATACAAGAGAAACTATCTAAAATATTAAGTATAAAAGCACCCACAAAATTATAATCTGTTAGTGTATATCAAATCCAAAACAAAGCAGCAGTTATTTGAGCATCATTAAGAAAGAAAGAAAAATGTTATTTTTAATGTTAATGATGATGGTGATGGATGGAGATAAGAATATAAAAGTAATAGCTACTTATCCTTTTCTATTTATGTGAGTGGAAGATTTTCACCAAAGTTTTTTCGCCCGTTTTCCTCACTTGATCTGAAAGTCTCAAAGGGGATACAGACGCGCCACCTGTCACATGGAGCCCGTTTACTGATACAATACATCCCCTTATCTATTGTCGCGCTAACGTGACGATATAAGGATTTATCAAATAGAATTCTAACACATCGCTGATAGTAATAATATCCGAATATATCCAGCTAAATTATATGACCAAATTGTTTTTGAACTCGTGTAAATTTTAATACAATGTAATAATATTTTGTATTAAATTATCAGATTATACGAAGTTATATGTATTTCATATTTTATGTACATTTTTGTTGGATGGGAAATGATAAAATTACTTCTTCCGCTTTGGGCGGAGCGGAAGGAAGTGTATTATACTGACTAAAACCCACCCGTACTCCTTCTTGTTAATACCCTTTGCATTCTAGGGCTGCGGTGACACTTTTGAACAAATTTCGCCACCTTAGCAGATTCTCTTATACCTAGTGTGTAACATAATAAATATAATAATTAATTTAGAAACAAGAATCAGATAGAAAAAAAACACCAAGACCACTCTCCCACTTTAGAGAAACCTACGGATTCCATGGTGCGGGGTTAACGGTACCAAATGGAAGTTGTCTAACATCACGTACACGTCTCCGTGAACTTGGCAGATCATGTTCCAGCAGAGCACAAAAAAACCAGAGTTCTATTCGCATGCAGCATAGTTCTGAAGTTCCTGATAGTTTTTGGAAATAGTTCTGGCGTTTTTCCGCGGAAAAAATTGAATGAAAATATGATCTGCTAACTTCCGGTAGCAGATCATTTTTTCCAAAAAAAACATTTTAAAAGTGTTTTAGGTTCACAAAGGTAATACCTATAGTTCCTGATACATTTCAGAAATAGTTCTGTCTGTATTGACGCTAAAAAAAATATCAAAAGTATTAAACCCAAACAATAAAAAATCTGAAAAACCAAGATTAAAATCGATTTTTTTTTGTATCACAATACATTGGACCGAGAACTCTTCGTTTTACGATAGATCTACAATGAGACTATATGGAATGGTACAGAATAAACCCAGAACTAAGACCAGGATAATAGCAGAGCATGGTCGAAGACCTAGATTAGACAAAAAACATGAAAATTTAAAGTGCTTGAGTAAAAAAACGAAAAAAATTTAAAGGAAATACGTAGGACCAAGAACTCTTGGTTTTAAGATAGAACATAATAAGCACTATATAACCTGTTACAAAGCAAACCCAGAACTCAGACTGAGATATCAGCAGAGCATGGTTGAAGACCTAGATTAGACAAAAATCATGAAAATTTAAAGTGCTTGAGTAAAAAAACGAACAAAAATTAAAGGAAATACGTAGGACCAAGAACTCTTGGTTTTGAGATAGACCATAATAAGGACTATATAACCTGTTACAAAGCAAACCCAGAACTCATACTGAGATATCAGCAGAGCATGGTTGAAGACCTAGATTAGACAAAAATCATGACAATTTTGAGTCTCGTTTAAAAATGGAAAAAAAATATATAGAAATTACTTAGGACCGAGAACTCTGCGTTTTAAGATAAAACATAATAAGGACTATATAACCTATTACATAGTAAACCCAGAACTCTGACTCAGATATCAGCAGAGCATGGTTGAAGTCCTAGATTAGACAAAAATCATAAAAATTTTAGGTGTCTAAGTTAAAAATTGAAAAAAAAATAAAGGAAATACGTAGGACCGAGAACTCTTCGTTTTAAGATAGAACATAATGAGGACTATATAACCTATTACACAGTAAATCCAGAACTCAGACTCAGATATCAGCAGAGCATGGTTGAAGACCTAGATTAGACAAAAATCATGAAAATTTTAGGTGTCTAAGTTAAAAATTGAAAAAATAAATAAAGGAAATACGTAGGACGGAGAACTCTTCGTTTCTAGATAGACCATAATTAGGACTATATAACCAGTTATAAAGCAAACCCAGAACTCAGACTGAGATATCAGCAGAGCATGGTTGAAGACCTAGATTAGACAAAAATCATGAAAATTTTGAGACTCATTTAAAAATCGAAAAAAAAATATATAAAAATTACCAAGGAACAAGAACTCTTCGATATAAGATAGACCATAATAAGGACTATATTACCTAATACGAAACAAACCCAGAACTCAGACTGAGATATCAGCAGAGCATGGTTGAAGACCTAGATTAGACAAAAATCACGAAAATTTTGAGTCTCATTTAAAAATGGAAAAAAAATATATAGAAATTACCTAGGAACGAGAACTCTTCGATTTAAAATAGATCATAATAAGGACTATATCACCTAATACGAAGCATACCCAGAACTCAGACTCAGATATCAGCAGAGCATAGTTGAATACCTAGATTAGACAAAAATCATGAAAATTTTAGGTGTCTAAGTTAAAAATTGACAAAATAAATAAAGGAAATACGAAGGACGGAGAACTCTTCGTTTTTAAATAGACCATAAATAGGTCTATATAAACTGTTATAAAGCAAACCCAGAACTCAGACTGAGATATCAGCAGAGCATGGTTGAAGACCTAGATTAGACAAAAATCACGAAAATTTTGAGTCTCATTTAAAAATGGAAAAAAAATATATAGAAATTACCTAGGAACGAGAACTCTTCGATTTAAAATAGATCATAATAAGGACTATATCACCTAATACGAAGCATACCCAGAACTCAGACTCAGATATCAGCAGAGCATAGTTGAATACCTAGATTAGACAAAAATCATGAAAATTTTGAGTCTCATTTAAAAATCGAAAAAAAATATATAAAAATTACCTAGGAACGAGAACTCTTCGATATAAGATAGATCATAATAAGGACTATATTACCTTATACGAAGCAAACCCAGAACTCAGACTGAGATATCAGCAGAGCATGGTTGAAAACCTAGATTAGACAAAAATCATTAAAATTTTGAGTCTCATTTAAAAATCGAAAAAAAAAATATAGAACATACCTAGGAAAGAGAACTCTTCGATTTTAAATAAACCTTAATTAGCACTATATGAAATCATAAAAACTAAACCCAGAACTCAGACTCAGATATCAGCAGAGCATGGTTGAAAACCTAGATTAGACAAAAATCATGAAAATTTTAGGTGTCTAAGTTAAAAATTGAAAAAATAAATAAAGGAAATACGTAGGACGGAGAACTCTTCGTTTTTAGATAGACCATAATTAGGACTATATAACCAGTTATAAAGCAAACCCAGAACTCAGACTGAGATATCAGCAGAGCATGGTTGAAGACCTAGATTAGACAAAAATCATGAAAATTTTGAGTCTCATTTAAAAATGGAAAAAAAATATATAGAAATTACCTAGGAACGAGAATTTTTCGATTTAATATAGATCATAATAAGCACTATATCACCTAATAGGAAGCATACCCAGAACTCAGACTGAGATCCGCACAGGGCGCTCGACGGTGGACGCCATCATGCGCGTGAGAGCCCTCACGACGGGGGAGGCGATTTCCCGGGGTGGGGTGGTCGTGGCGATGTCCCTTGACATCGCCAACGCCTTTAATTCCCTGCCCTGGAGTTGCATCAGGGAGGCACTCCGGTATCACCGGGTGCCAACCTACCTCCGTCGCGTGGTTGAGGACTACCTGACGGTACAGAGCCGTCATCTACCCCGGTCACCGGGGAGAGTGGAACCGGCGAGAGATGTCGTGCGGTGTTCCACAGGGTTCGGTTCTGGGGCCGCCCCTGTGGAACATCGGCTACGACTGGGTGCTGCGCGCCGACCTCGCGGCGTCTGCGTAGTCTGCTACGCTGACGACACGCTGGTTCTGGCGCAAGGGGGGTCGCACCAGGCGGCGGCTGAGTTGATGACACGCGGGGTTGCGATAGTCGTTGACAGAATCCGGCAACTGGGTCTCGAGGTGGCCCTGCACAAGTCCGAGACCATGTGCTTTCATGGCTCTCGGAACCGGCCACCACCGGGACCCCAGCTACCGGTAGGAGGGGTTCACATCGGCGTCGGGTCAACGATGAGGTACCTGGGCCTCGTCTTCGACAGCCGGTGGAACTTCGCGGAGCATTTCCGACGTTTGGCCCCCAAACTGGGGCGGGCCGGGGCAGCCTTCAAGCGGCTCTTGCCCAATCTAGGGGGTCCAAACGCCTCCTGCCGGAGGCTGTACGCGGGGATCATGCGGTCCATGGCCCTTTACGGGGCCCCAGTGTGGGCGCTGTCGCTAAGGCGACTGCCAGAGCGCCACCTGGTCTCGGCCCAGAGGGTCATGGCCATTCGGCTACTCCGGGGATACCGCACGGTCTCTGGCGAGGCGGCGAATCTCCTTGCCGGATTGCTGCCGTGGGATCTGGAGGCGAGAGCCCTCGCGCACGTTTACGCGTTGCGCGTGGAGGCGCTAAGCCGGGGTGAAACTCTGCTGCCACGGCAAATTGCTGCGCAGCGGACGGAGCTCCGGCGGGATCTCACGGAGGTTTGGAGACAGCGACTATCGCAACCCAGTGCTGGGCACGCCACTATTTTGGCGATAAGTCCCCTCTTTGAGGCGTGGCTGGAGAGACGTCACGGCGTCCTCACCTTCCGCTTGACGCAGGTGCTCACCGGACACGGCTGTTTCGGGAGGTACCTGTGTCGGATCCAGCGGGAGGACACGTCCGGGTGTCATCACTGTGTGGATCGCCCGGAGGACACGGTGGAGCATACGGTGGAGGTCTGTCCTGCTTGGGCGGAGCACCGCCGTGACCTCGTCGAGGCGATCGGCGGCGGCGACCTCTCGCGTCCGGCCCTGGTTCAAGCCATGGTCCGGAGCGAGGAGGCATGGGAAGCGGTCGCCTCCTTCTGCGAAGCAGTAATGCTAGCGAAGGAGGAGGCGGAACGCGTGCGTGAGAGGGAAACCTCACGCCCCAGCCGCCGCAACAGAAGAAGACGCCACGGGCGTCGGGAAACGCAGGGCGATTCCCGGCCACCGTAGGCGCGGGCCTGCGGATGGCGAGCTATGGGTGGCTCGCCGTCCGATAGCAACCAGGCCCGAGTCGACGGCGCGTCGTGTTCCACGCGCGCCTCAAAGAGCCGTCAGCAAAGAAGACGGGGCCCCATAGGGTCAGTGCCTGCCAGGGTTGCGGAATTTGTTCGAAAGAGTTACGGCGGCCCTGGAACGCAAAGGGCACATGGAGGAGCACGGGTGGGTTTTAGTCAGTAAAAGTCTGACACTCCCTACCGCTCCACCCAGGGCGGGAGGGGTCATTTGATGATTTCCCATCCATAAAAAAAAAAGGCCGAAGGCTTCTGGTGGGATGGGTATCCGCGCAGGTCAAACTGCTGGAACCCAGACCTCTGAGGTGCTTCCGTTGCCAAGTCGGCAACCATACGGGAGCTCTCTGCACCTCAGAGGTTGACCGCAGTGAACTGTGCTTCCGCTGTGGTCAACCAGGTCATTAATTAAGGTTTATTTAAAATCGAAGAGTTCTCTTTCCTAGGTATGTTCTATATTTTTTTTTCGATTTTTAAATGAGACTCTCAAAATTTTCATGATTTTTGTCTAATCTAGGTCTTCAACCATGCTCTGCTGATATCTGAGTCAGAGTTCTGGGTTTAGTTTTTATGATTTCATATAGTGCTAATTAAGGTTTATTTAAAATCGAAGAGTTCTCTTTCCTAGGTATGTTCTATATTTTTTTGCGATTTTTTAATGAGACTCAAAATTTTCATGATTTTTGTCTAATCTAGGTTTTCAACCATGCTCTGCTGATATCTCAGTCTGAGTTCTGGGTTTGCTTCGTATTAGGTAATATAGTCCTTATTAGGATCTATATTATATCGAAGAGTTCTCGTTCCTAGGTAATTTTTATATATTTTTTTTCGATTTTTAAATGAGACTCAAAATTTTCATGATTTTTGTCTAATCTAGGTCTTCAACTATGCTCTGCTGATATCTGAGTCAGAGTTCTGGGTTTGCTTTGTAACAGGTTATATAGTCCTTATTATGGTCCATCTCAAAACCAAGAGTTCTTGGTCCTACGTATTTCCTTTATTTTTTTTTTCGTTTTTTTGCTAGGGCACTTTAAATTTTCATGATTTTTGTCTAATCTAGGTTTCCAACCATGCTCTGCTGATATCTCAGTCTGAGTTCTGGATTTACTATGTACTAGGTTATATAGTTCTAATTATGTTCTATCTTACAACGAAGAGTTCTTGGTCTTACGTATTTCCTATATTTTTTTTTCAATTTTTACTTTGACACCTAAAATTTTAATGATTTTTGTCTAATCTAGGTCTTCAACCATGCTCTGCTGATATTTGAGTCAGAGTTCTGGGTTTAATTTTTATGATTTCATATAGTGCTAATTAAGTTTCATTTAAAATCGAAGAGTTCTCGGTCCTACGTAATTTCTATATATTTTTTTTTTCCATTTTTAAATGAGACTCAAAATTTTCATGATTTTTGTCTAATCTAGGTCTTCAACCATGCTCTGCTGATATCTCAGTTTGAGTTCTGGATTTACTATGTACTAGGTTATATAGTTCTAATTATGTTCTATCTCACAACGAAGAGTTCTTGGTCTTACGTATTTCCTATTTTTTTTTTCAATTTTTACTTAGACACCTAAAATTTTAATGATTTTTGTCTAATCTAGGTTTTCAACCATGCTCTGCTGATATCTCAGTCTGAGTTCTGGGTTTACTATGTACTAGGTTATATAGTTCTAATTATGTTCTATCTTACAACGAAGAGTTCTTGGTCTTACGTATTTCCTTTATTTTTTTTTTCGTTTTTTTACTCAAGCACTTTAAATTTTCATGGTTTCTGTCTAATCTAGGTTTTCAACCATGCTCTGCTGATATCTGAGTCTGAGTTCTGGGTATGCTTCGTATTAGGTAATATATTCCTTATTATGATCTATCTTATATCGAAGAGTTCTCGTTCCTAGGTAATTTTTATATATTTTTTTTCGATTTTTAAATGAGACTCAAAATTTTCATGATTTTTGTCTAATCTAGGTCTTCAACCATGCTCTGCTGATATCTCAGTCTGAGTTCTGGGTTTTTTTCGTATTAGGTAATATAGTTCTTATTATGATCTATCTTATATCGAAGAGTTCCCTTTCCTAGGTATGTTCTATATATTTTTTTTTCGATTTTTAAATGAGACTCTCAAAATTTTCATGATTTTTGTCTAATCTAGGTCTTCAACCATGCTCTGCTGATATCTGAGTCAGAGTTCTGGGTTTAGTTTTTATGATTTCATATAGTGCTAATTAAGGTTTATTTAAAATCGAAGAGTCCTCTTTCCTAGGTATGTTCTATATTTTTTTTTTTGCGATTTTTTTAATGAGACTCAAAATTTTCATGATTTTTGTCTAATCTAGGTTTTCAACCATGCTCTGCTAATATCTCTGTCTGAGTTCTGGGTTTGCTTCGTATTAGGTAATATAGTCCATATTATGATCTATCTTATATCGAAGAGTTCTCGTTCCTAGGTAATTTTTATATATTTTTTTTCGATTTTTAAATGAGACTCAAAATGTTCATGATTTTTGTCTAATCTAGGTCTTCAACCATGCTCTGCTGATATCTCAGTATGATTTCTGGGTTTGTTTTGTAACAGGTTATATAGTCCTTATTATGGTCCATCTCAAAACCAAGAGTTCTTGGTCCTACGTATTTCCTTTATTTTTTTTCGTTTTTTTACTCAAGCACTTTAAATTTTCATGATTTTTGTCTAATCTAGGTTTTCAGCCATGCTCTGCTGATATCTGAGTCTGAGTTCTGGGTATGCTTCGTATTAGGTAATATAGTACTTATTATGGTCTATCTTAAATCGAAGAGTTCTTGGTCCTACGTAATTTCTATATATCTTTTTTCCAGTTTTAAATGAGACTCAAAATTTTCATGATTTTTGTCTAATCTAGGTCTTCAACCGTGCTCTGCTGATATCTCAGTCTGAGTTCTGGGTTTGCTTCGTATTAGGTAATATAGTCCTTATTATGATCTATCTTATATCGAAGAGTTCTTGTTCCTAGATAATTTTTATATATTTTTTTTCGATTTTTAAATGAGACTCAAAATTTTCATGATTTTTGTCTAATCTAGGTCTTCAACCATGCTCTGCTGATATCTCAGTCTGAGTTCTGGGTTTGTTTCGTATTAGGTAATATAGTCCTTATTATGATCTATCTTATATCGAAGAGTTCTCTTTCCTAGGTATGTTCTATATATTTTTTTTCGATTTTTAAATGAGACTCTCAAAATTTTCATGATTTTTGTCTAATCTAGGTCTTCAACCATGCTCTGCTGATATCTGAGTCAGAGTTCTGGGTTTGCTTTGTAACAGGTTATATAGTCCTTATTATGGTCTATCTTAAAACCAAGAGTTCTTGGTCCTACGTATTTCCTTTAATTTTTTTTTCGTTTTTTTTACTCAAGCACTTTAAATTTTCATGATTTTTGTCTAATCTAGGTCTTCGACCATGCTCTGCTATTATCCTAGTCTGAGTTCTGGGTTTATTCTGTACCATTCCATATAGTTTCATTGTAGATCTATCGTAAAACGAAGAGTTCTCAGTCCAATGTATTGTTATACAAAAAAAAATCGATTTTAATCTTGGTTTTTCAGATTTTTTATTGTTTGGGTTTAATACTTTTGATATTTTTTTTAGCGTCAATACAGACAGAACTATTTCTGAAATGTATCAGGAACTATAGGTATTACCTTTGTGAACCTAAAACACTTTTAAAATGTTTTTTTTGGAAAAAATGATCTGCTACCGGAAGTTAGCAGATCATATTTTCATTCAATTTTTTCCGCGGAAAAACGCCAGAACTATTTCCAAAAACTATCAGGAACTTCAGAACTATGCTGCATGCGAATAGAACTCTGGTTTTTTTGTGCTCTGCTGGAACATGATCTGCCAAGTTCACGGAGATCACGTACACTGCAGTGCGTAAATCTGCATTTCATCTTTTCTGTTTATAATTTCATCATAAAAGCCTATACGAAAAATTGCGAGGACGTGGTCCTTGATAGATTCAATACTAAAGTCAGTACAAAAACAAGAACAAGATGCAATCAAACCCCCGTTCACAGATCAACTGTAAGAAATGCCTCAAGAACTGAGTACTAAAAGAACATTCCACAAATTGAACTCACCAACCGTATCCTCCACATTAGTAGATACGCCTTAAAACAAGTATCGTCCATGTTGGCGACAAATCTGTGAGGCTGAACTTGGACTGGCGGGTCACACTTATAGAATTCATGATGGAAGATGGGCCAGCAATGTCACATAGTGGGTACCTGAACGCGGGCGTCGCCACCGAGGCAGTTTTGAAAGGATGGCGTGACGTTCTGGACTCGATCTTGACTGGCTGGCTGGAGGAGACAAGAAATAAATATAGAATAGGCAAATAAAAAAGACAAATGAAATTCTATAAACTTACCAAATCAGCGAAAACGATATTTTCCAACGGCGGCATGGATCAGCTTATTCAATTTTGAGCTGAAAATATTCAAATCAGTGGACAATAAACCAAATATTTTAGGTCAACCGTTGCATTGAAATCAAAAACTTTTTCAATCATTCATGAAGCGAAGCCAATCAGCAATGCATGCATACGTTATGTTTTATACAATCAAAAAGGTGACGGTAGGTACCGAAACATTTATTTGAATTTAATGAAGATTATTCGGTTAGCTTTGGAAATAAACCAGGCGGTAAATTTTAATGTTGTTACAAATCGACAACAGTTAATTCGGACATTAAATCGTTAAACAAATTAGTAAATGGCTATAGCTACCATTAACGCAGGAATTAGGTCCTTTAAATATCAGCAACCAAGACTTCAGTAATCCAATTGGAGTAAGTAACGTTGCCGACTCGGTTAACTTCCATAATTCGAATAGAAATGTGTTTTTGACTATCATGTCGGTTTCTTTTTGATTTCTGTTTATTAAGATCTTCATGTTTAAACAAAAACTGAATCAGATTTCACAAATAAAATAAAACTTAGAATACCCATAAGCATGTTAGGATCGCGCACGTGAGTCAAGCCAGGTGAGCCGCTATCGCCCAAGCTCTTCACTGCCGCTCTGGGAAAGTTTTTTAGGAATTACATCCACACTGACAAGGTAATTTTTGTCAGCGGAAAGAGATACACTAACCAACGATTCCGAAATTGAGTTATTTTGGTCTTTGTTTTTTATTTGGAAGTCTTTTTGTAAAAAGTTATTTTTGTCATCAGCAGCTAAGTTAAGCTTACTGCTTGAGCAACTGCGTAATACCAGTTTAAATCACCAGTCTTAATAAAACTTTCAATGCATGTGACAAAAACAAAGTGGATTTCAAATAAAACCGAGCATCGTTTATTAATTCTGGGTATTGGGACTGTAATTGAATATGTCCATGAATCACTTCAGCCAAAAAGTCTTCATCCAGACAAAACAAAATAAAAAAATTGCCAGATAAACCGAGAATGCTTGGAAGTGCTATTGCTCGATGAAGCAATTAATGAAGTGAGCACTCCACTTTCGCTGAAACGGAAGCCCGTACTCTGACAGCGAGTAGATTTGGAAGGGTCTTATCAAACGTCAAAAGTCTGTACTTGGAATCTGCCAACGAGCTATGGCACGAATTCAACTGGGCGTTAAACCCAAACATCGCATAAGGAACTCCATATTTTGAACATACACGGTTGTTGACCAAATTGGAACCAAAGGAACTGGGCTGGTCACATCTACCGCATGCCAGATGGGGAAATGAAACAATGAAACGATAAAGGGTCTGGTCCAGAAAGATATGGAAGATGGGTAGGCTTTTAGTGTGGGACTTAACCTGCGTCGATATTCTTGTGCAATCCGATCTTCCTAATTCATCGTGTTGTGCTGACGCTGTCGCTGCGGATGCGGAAAACCGCAAGGTTTGGGGTTAAAAGTATTGGCAAGCATTTTGCTGATTATAATTGTCTCATCCGTCAATGGTCTGATCGCAAAGATCAACCACCAACGCTTCAACGAACACTTAAGGGCTTCCTTAAGTGTTCGTTGAGCAACTGGAGCAAGGCTTTATCCCGAAAGCAACACTCTTGCACACGGAGCGTATTTATTTCTGATGATCAGGGCTCACTTCATAGGAGCCCTGACTACCGGTAGCTTGGACACTAATCCCGATACCGGTGGGTTACTTTATTGTCTATATTTTAATTTTTATACAGGGTTATTTGTAAAACACGAACAACCTCTTAAGGGGTCATTGTACTCATCATTATGAACAACTTTTACTATTGGATCAAACCTGAAATCACAAAAAAAAATCAGCTGTTCCTTACATTTATGTTCGTATAAGCTATCAAAATGTAGGGAACAGCTGATTTTTTGTTTCGCGCTTTTAGGTCGGTCCCATAGTAAAAGTTGTTCACAATGATGAGTACAAAAACTCCTTAAAAGGTTGTTGGTGTTTTACAAATAACCCTGTATATGTATATCTTTGTATTTCAAGATTGAAAACGTGTCAACTGTAAACATACTGTATAAATTGAATAATAATAAATATCTGTTAGCAAGAAAGAAAATCTGCCATCTTCGTCCTGCATGTTGCAAGCTTTGTTACGCCCAACATATTTACGAGCTAGTAACTAAATATTCAATTTGCGGCCCGTATCTCAGTGTTAGTTGGCAGGGGACACGCAAACGACACAAAGTGCGTAAATTCCGGGCGTTGTGGAGCATGTCGCCGTCACGGAGAGGTGCTGGGCCAGCGTCGGAGCAAGTCCGCCCACGCTGGGCCACGTGCAACCATGCACCGACGGCTCTTGATTATACTGCTGATCTACACTGCCGTTTTATAATATTGAAGGAATTTTGCTATGGACGTGTGTCAGTGTGGAAGAGTTAGGTGTCGAAGATATGCTTTTGTTTATCCTGACTAATATTATAAATGTGAAAGCGTGTATGTTTGTTACGCTTTCACGCAAAAACTACTTGACGAATCATCATGAAACTTTGTACACATATTCTGGGAGGTACTAGAAGTAACATAGGATACTTTTTATCCCGGGATTATGTTCCCTTGGGATAATTTCCGACATTCACGCGGGCGAAGCTGCGGGCAGCAGCTAGTTTTATATATTTCTGTTTACTAATTTATTGGGGCTTTTGATAATGCGAGACTGTAATACTATTGTGACTTTTTACATTATGGCAATCTATGTTTATAAAGCAAAAATGTTTTATTGATATGCGATGATGATTGATATGGAAAATGGTCGTTTAATATTCGCCATAGTCCGAATAAGGTTTCTAAAGTAAACGTTGGACTAATAATGCTTTTAATTGTTTACGCTGCATTTCCGAATTTTCTTTAGGACAAGAACCACGTCTGTTGAGTCAGCAGTCTGTAGGGAGTGAGAACCGTTAATTTCAAACGGTTTTTCTTTTATTTTTCCAGTTTTCTTTAAATAGTACCTTATACATATATAATTCCTAGAAAAACTAGAAGAGCTCCACATTCCATAATAGTGTAATTGCCTGTACCTTTACGATAATTACAGTGTGGGTTAATTTACTCAGAGATATGTTTATCCTCTTACTCACACAACCTTTCAACTGTCCAATTAGCACCTTAACATAATGTTTGTAATCTGGTTTTAGATCACACGGTTCATGTGTTCAGGTACCTACAGCTCAATTATCATATAACATTTACTATTCCGTAGGTATGTACTAAGGTACCTAAACTAGCTACCTCATATACACAAGTTTTCACTTATTCGAGTCCAAACAGCATTCTCACATATTTATAGAATAATAAGTAGGTAACTTACGCATGATATGCATACGTCCTGTTGCGCCCGCGCTCGTCATCTCACTTAGAGGATCAATACCCTCTTCTTCCCTTCGTTGCACCAACTTATAAATTGCAATTATTATACATATATTTTTATTTTTATCCAAATCCCTAGTTAAACATCAAAGCTATCCAATATAGGATATTAACTTTCCGCACAAACGTTACCTTCGAGCAAATATTTTATCGAAATTATTATTCTCACCGTACAGCACTTAATGAAACTGCTTGGTAATAAAATCTTGTAAAAAAAACAGTAGGTACACAATAATAAAATATCTTAAACTACTTTATCTTGCTATAATATTGTATTACGATTACGATGTCTGTTCTTGGAAATAAAAAAGAAGAAACAAGAAATATTATTTGAAATATCGCGAACGTATTGGTTGTAATGTGTTTACAAAAGCTGTAGTAGCCGGCTTAAGGATTAAAATACAACAGGTTGCAAGTTGCAGCGGCTTCGATGGAGCCTCCAGTCGAGGCTGGCCCGGCAGGCGGCGCGCGCGCTTACCTCGCCCACACTACAGAGCACACCGTGCCATTACCGTGCATCTTGACTACGCGATGTTTCTGCACACATTTTCCAACAAAGTTTTTCATACTTACACAACCAAAATCAAATAATGCATCTTCAACAGTGCTGAAAAAATATCGTGTTACAAAATGTTAAAACCAATTCTAATTATAGTGTTTGTGTTAATTTGTATCACAAATGCAGACTTTGTTGTAAAGGGCCAAGTTAAAAAACGGAACACAGTAATCAAAATAAACGACAATTCCCCACCGAGGTGCTTTAATAACAATTCTGTATTTAGAAACAATGATACCTTAAAACGGATTGTGTTCGCGTCCAAGTATATTTTTACGGGGAAAATTTCGAGTGAACCAAAACGGAAACGTGGAAAATTTAAAAGGAGCATATTCAAAGTGTTTGTGAGGAGAATACTGAAAGGTGACGTCGGAGCGTTGAGTGAGATACTGAATTTCGAAACTAGGACGTTCAATTCGTCCAATCGTGCGTACTTATTAGCAGAAGGAGGTTCACTCAAGCGTGGCTGCGTCGGCAACTCGCGAGGGTGGGCCGCACTTCTCTTCAGTGCTGAAGAGTTTAGCTCTCCTCTGAAACTGTTGGTAGATCCTGTCCCCTCTAATCTTGATGGTGTGCGACGGGTGAAAGCTCTGATAAAAGGTAAATTTGATCGTCAAGCTTACTAACCATAACATAACATTATAAGCTATGTAAATATACTCGTTTTGGAAATCCAAATGTAATTATTATAAATGTGAAGATTATTTGTTTGTCATCATTTCAAGCCTAACCGTTGCCGAACCGTCTTGGATAAAAAAAAATGTTTTTTTAATTTTTTTAAATGATATAACATACCATTTTGCTTGAGTCGAGTTTACACCTGTTTACAACATATTGTTGTAGGTTAAAACTGTTTTCTTTTTTAATGTACATGATCATTTCAAAGATTTCCAAAAAAAAAAAAATAATAGGAGCATTCATCTTTTTGTTTTTCGTTTTAAATCGGATTTGATGTTCACAAGAAAAATAGAAAAGCTTACGTAAGGCAACAAAATATTATGTTCGTAGACTAACACACCTAACTAAACACATCAAAAGTATCTAGGGATCAACATATATTTTTGCAATAACTTTTCTCCTGATTGATATTAATTAAAATTTTCTTTAAGGATTCATCAAATAAAGTGTTTTCGTTTGTCACAGTAACGATAAACCAAGTCACCTTTGCATTAATAAAGAAATTTGCCATTTTCCTAATAAAGGGATTTTTGACATTTGAACCACTAACATTAAAGTTCGAAAAAAAGACTGAAATAACAGTTTTCTTTAAAATTTTATTGGGTAACTTAAACAATTAATAATCCGTGTTTCTACCGCGAACACTAACAACACAAGAACATCGGTTTGGCATACTCAAAATGAGTTCATCCAAATCACGCTGTGGAATGGCCGCCCATGTTCGTTGCAACAACAAAAAAAGGTCTTCTTGCGACTGGATACCCTCCATATTCGGCAGAGCTCTTCTCTGTAGCATATCCCATGCATGCTCAATCGGGTTCAAGTCTGGCGACTGAGCAGGCCAGGGCAGGACATTGATGTTAGCTGCGGCGAGAGTCTGTCTTACAACTCTTGCGGTGTGCGGTCGTGCATTATCATGCATTAACTGAAATAAGGGACCGATTTGCACTTGTAGAGGAACGATGACGTCTGATACAATCGTCTCAGCATAAATTTGAGCGTTGAGGTTGCCTCTGATCCAAATCAACTCAGTTCTTCCGCCGATCCAAATACCCGCCCATACTATGATGGTTCCACCACTATAAGGATGGACTTCCTGGCAGGATTTTAATCGCTGTTGGCGTCCAGGGGTTCTCCAGTGTCGTATACGTCTTGTATCCGGTCTCATACCAAAACGAGACTCATCAGAAAAGCACACGAAACGCCATTGTTCTTCTGCCCAATTTCTGTGTTCAAGAGCCCATTGATATCGAATCCTACGATTGTGCATTGCTATAGGTGGTACCCGTAGCGGTCTTCGGGAATGAAGGTTCACTTCATGCAAGCGGTTTCTGACTGTTTGGTCGCTAATTAAGTTCCCTGAAGAGTGATGAAGCCTCACGGCTAACATCATGGCGGTTATTGTTGGAGCTCTTCGAGTTAAGATTTGAATGTATCGGTCTTGTCTCCGTGTGGTGCAGCGATACCGTCCTCCATGGCGCTCAGCCAAGGTAAGCGAAGAGCTCTGCCGAATATGGAGGGTATCCAGTCGCAAGAAGACCTTTTTTTGTTGTTGCAACGAACATGGGCGGCCATTCCACAGCGTGATTTGGATGAACTCATTTTGAGTATGCCAAACCGATGTTCTTGTGTTGTTAGTGTTCGCGGTAGAAACACGGATTATTAATTGTTTAAGTTACCCAATAAAATTTTAAAGAAAACTGTTATTTCAGTCTTTTTTTCGAACTTTAATGTTAGTGGTTCAAATGTCAAAAATCCCTTTATTAGGAAAATGGCAAATTTCTTTATTAATGCAAAGGTGACTTGGTTTATCGTTACTGTGACAAACGAAAACACTTTATTTGATGAATCCTTAAAGAAAATTTTAATTAATATCAATCAGGAGGAAAGTTATTGCAAAAATATATGTTGATCCCTAGATACTTTTGATGTGTTTATTTTAGACAAAAAATTAGTATGTACTGACGACATGTTCTACAGTATTTTATGTAAATAAATACAAGCAGGAGTTTTCTACATATTTATGTACCTATAGTGCAGGTAATATATATCTACTTTTTTGATGATCGAAGTCATGGATGGGAAATCATCAAATGACTTCTCCCGCTCTGGGCGGAGCGGAAGGGAGTGTCAGACTCTTACTGACTAAAACCCACCCGTGATCCTTCTTGTGCCCTTTGCGTTCCAGGGCCGCGGTGACTCTTTCGAACAAATTCCGCAACCCTAGCAGGCACTGACCCTATGGGGCCCCGTCTTCTTTGCTGACGGCTCTTTGAGGCAATATATATCTACTGCGTTTATTTCGGTGTACTTGAGCACGGTTTACGGACGTTTTAAGGGCGAATTTTCCCCTTGTCTTCTGAATTTTAATAGCTTTCAAACGTAAATATAGTATTAGAAACCAGGGAAATTAAAATCACTTGTCAGAATATCACTCACAATATTTATTAAGTATTTTCACAAAATCACTTCTACACTTGTTCACACTTCCACTGTTCAACGACGACTGACTAATAATCGTGCGCACTACTTCCCACCTCATGTTAAATCTTTACCGGAAACATGAGTTGAAATTTATAATAAAACGTGGAATACAACCGGAAGTAGTGCGTGCGATAAAATTCAATTTTATTATCAGTCTTAACAGTTTATAAATATTGTTATCAATTTAAATACAAATAATAATTTAAATATCATAAAATTAACGTATATGAGTGATCAAATATCAAAACAATAATTAAACTATTCCGGAAATCCGACTATTGAGCAAAGAGTTTCTAACAGTCGGCCTTTCCTGATACATTTCCCGTCCCGGGAAAACTAATTAAAAAAAAAAACATATATATATATATAATTCAAATGGTGAAACATAATATTTCAGCAATCAACTTAAATTAAGATGTTAAGGTCTCACGACTTATTCTTAACACCTGTCTTAGCTGAGACCTCAATCATATTCTCAGATAAGCCACTTAACCTAAGATGTTAGGGCCTCCGACATATCCTTAACACCTGTCTTAGCTGAGACCTCAAACATATTCTCAGATAAGCCACTTAACCTAAGATGTTAGGGCCTCAGACATATCCTTAACACCTGTCTTAGCTGAGACCTCAAACATATTCTCAGATAAGCCACTTAACCTAAGATGTTAGGGCCTCAGACATATCCTTAACACCTGTCTTAGCTGAGACCTCAAACATATTCTCAGATAAGCCACTTAACCTAAGATGTTAGGGCCTCAGACATATCCTTAACACCTATCTTAGCTGAGACCTCAAACATATTCTCAGATAAGTCACTTAACCTAAGATGTCAAGGTCTCAGACATATCCTTGACACCTGTCTTAGCTGAGACCTCAAACATATTCTCAGCTTATAGTAGTTTACTATATTAGCATCATTATGTCAATTTTTTTTGTTAGTTTGTGTTGTCATTTTCCTGTACATCGGACTACCCAGGGGTGGATTTTGTCTACTGAAAAGATACCGCTAAATTTTCTATTTCCTTTTCTAGATAGTGGTGTATCTTCGATAACGTATCGGTCGTTATCAAGAACTTCTGCAATGCGATATGGTCCTCTAAGCTTAGCAACTAATTTCCTACTTTTTCCTATGGATGGAACATCTCTTTCTACCCTAACAAGCTCTCCTATCTTATAATTGACCTCTTTCCTAGCTTTATCGAAACGCTTTTTTTGTATGTTTTGATTTTCTTTAATGTGTTCTGAAATTTCTTTTCTAGTGTCCTCTAACGAATTGGCAATAATCTCTGTGTCATTTGTAACATTAAGCTGTAATAATGAATTTGAGGTACTTACTAAATTGAGGCCAAACAGTGCCTGAGCAGGGCTTTTCCCTGTACCTTTGTTTAGTGTATTATTAAGTCCCCACTGAATTTCTGAAATATGTTCATCCCACTCAATTTCGGACTTGCCATAATTAGCAGCTGTTAATGCTGTCAGGATAGTTCGATTATATCGCTCGACTTGCCCATTGGCCCGCGGAGTCGCTACAGCGTTCATTACGTGTTTGATACCTAATGAGCTTAAGTAATCTTGAAAACTTTTAGAAGTGAATGACGTACCTCTATCGGAAATAACACGTTTTGGAACACTAAATGTGTGAAAATAATTTTTCATTGCTCTGATGGAATGGACAGACTTAGTACTTTTAACGGGAACAATTATAACAAACTTCGTAAAAGCGTCAATAATTATCAACAGGTACGCATTTTTGTGCTTACTTCGAACAAAAGGACCTAAATGATCAATATGTACAGTATGGAATGGTTGTTCTACCTTCTCGATGGAATGCAATTTGCCCGACTTTTTCCCAGGTGGTATTTTAGAGTAGGCACATTCTAAACACGACTGAACATATTTTTTTGTGAATCGTCTCATCTTAGCAAACCAGTAATTATTTTTAATTATTTCTAATGTTTTATCAAAACCAAAATGTCCGATTTCATCATGGTTCGACTTCAAAATTTGCCATCGGACGCCTTTCGGTACAACCCAACGATCACCACCATCTGTTTTCCTGTATAATAGTCCTTTTTTAACAACAAAATTATTTTTAACTTCCATAACATTGTCATTTTCTTTATCATTTAATATAGTAATTATTCTTTGTAACTCGGGATCGTTTTGTTGTACCGTGGCTACCCAATCTGTATCAACTCGTCTTACTTGTAACTGTATTATTTCTGTTGAAATGGGATTTCGGCTCAGAGCATCTACATGAGCCATACCTGTACCTGGTTTATAGATTATTTGAAAGTCGAATTCTTGTATGACGCTCCACCATCTTGCAATTCTTGGTAATATGTCCTTCTTTTCAAAGGTTGCACGGAGAGAATTGCAGTCGGTAACAATTGTGAAAGGAATTCCTAACAAATATACTCTAAATCTCTGAAGCGACGTTACTACAGCCAACGTTTCTAAGTCATACGATGTAAATTTGGCTTCTTCAGGGGATGTCTGTCTACTGTAAAATGCTACGGCACTAAAAGGAACTTCTTTATTCGGTTTCTGCATCAAGATTCCGGCTACCCCAACTTTAGACGCGTCTGTGTGTACTTGTGTTTCAAATTCGGGATTATAAAATGAGAGAGTGGGACGTTTGACTAGTTCCGTTTTTAATTCTAGAAATGCAGATTCTTCTGCATCTCCCCAGTGCCATTTAGAGTCCTTTTTCAAAAGCTGTGTTAATGGTTTCGCGATAATTGAAAAGCCCCTTATGAATTTTCGAAAGAAACTTGCTAATCCCACAAATTGCCTAATCTTATATTGATCTGTTGGTCTGGGGAATTGATCCACGGCTTCGGTTTTCTTTTTACCTGGTTTTACTCCTGACTCACTAACTTCAAAACCTAAATAATCTATAGATAGTTTTAAAAAATTACATTTAGATAAATTAAGTGTGATGCCAGAAGTCCTAAAAAGGCCCAGTATATCATGTAGTCTTTGCAACCCTTCTTCTATTGTTCTGGATGGTATAATTACGTCATCCATATAAGCGAACGCCTCTTTGAATCTCGCGTTTCCTAAAATACTATTAACAGCTCTTTGAAATGTTGACGGTGCATTAACTAGCCCAAATGGCATTCGGTTAAATTCATAATGACCATCTGGGGTCACAAAAGCGGTCAGATGCTTTGCCGATTCTGCCATTGGGATCTGATAATAACCAGATGCGAGGTCGAGGGAAGTAAAATATTTATGACCCGACAGATTATCTAACTGATCATCTATACGGGGTAGAGGATAGTGTTCTTTGATGGTCTTTTTGTTTAGTGCCCTAAAGTCAATGCATAGACGATAATCACCGGTCTTTTTGCGTACTAACACAATTGGGGATGCGTAATTTGACGACGAATGTCTAATTATTCCCGAATCAGTCAAGTCTTTTATCATTTCTCGAACTACGAGTCTTTCTGGATGAGACAATCGATAAGGTCTGTACACCACAGGCGTGGTATCATTAAGGTTTATGTTCATTTCTGTACCACTTACACACCCTAACTCTTTAACCGAAAAGGCAAAGCAGTCCCTAAACTCATTTAGTAACTCAGTTAATTTGGTTCTATGATCAGATCCTATATCGTCATCCACCTGTATCATGCAATCTTTAATTTGGGGCGTTATTGTATTATCTGGAGAGTGTTCTATTCTACCAACATTTAGTGTCTGAATTTCACTTAAAGGAAGGGCCCGAAGCAGTAAAGTGTCTTTCAGCAACTCAAATCCGGAGTTTAAGCCCTTAACAACAATCGTTCCCTGTCCGTTATTCACTTGTACTACACTTTGAATAATCTCATATTGTTTATGAGCATCCTGACATAAACTAAGTTCCACAAATAAGTCGCCTGAATAGCTTGGTTTAGTATAAATACCGACTGGAGTATACCCATGTATAATAAGTGAGTTATCAACGTATACCAATACATTTTTAGTTATATTCGTGGTTATCTTAAGTTGGTTATTAGTTTTAAGGACCACAATATGTTCTTGTTCTGTGAATGTCTGCCCTAGTAATAAAGGAACTTGCAATAACTTATCAGGGACTATAAGGGTTTCTACCGTGGCAGTGACGGAATCTACTTTTATCTCGACACTGCATTTACCTAAGCAATTGACAACGCTGTCTCCAAAGCCTCTCAATATAGGTAAGTCCGATACCGACCATGAATTAGTCAATTTCTTAGCCACAGACTCTTGTAGCATAGAACACTGACTTCCGAAGTCAATGAAACAATCTAAATTCAGGCCATTCACGACGGCGGTTTTAAAATATTTGGAGTCACTATCCGGTTCTTTTGAAATTCTCATAACTGTTTTATTATTAATAGATTCTTTGGTACCCGGACAACCTTCAGCTAAATGCCCTACTTGATGACATTTATCACAACGCTTAATTGGTAGTTTACATTTGAAATATGGGTGCCCCTCTTCACCACAATTGTAGCATTTTGTGAGCCTATAGTTCCTATTGTTTTTGCTATCATGATCATTTTGAGCTCCTTTTAATGATTTAGATGGCTTGCTATCAGCGTTGCCTGCCCGCAGAGATGAATTTGGCTTATTAAACTTCCTTGTCATTCTTATATTTCTGAGATAAACCAATAATTTATCAGGTTCTGTGAACTGTGTGGCTTCTGCACTTGTTCTGACAGACCTGTCCTCAATCCCAAACAAAATACAATCTATTGCATTTTTGCCATGTATATTACATCGATTCAATAAAACCACCTTTTGGTAAAAATATTCTTCTAAAGATTCGCCAAAATCAGCCTTACAGGCAAGCATTTCCGTTAATAACTGACCGTAATTCTGGTCACTTGGAAATGCCAATTTTAATTTACTCTGCCATTCAGCCCATGAAAACAGAAGGCTAGGTAGGCCTTGATACCATTTCTGGGCCAATCCCGCTAACTTAGGAAGAGCATAGTGGATAGTCTGTCTTTCGGTCCAATTATAAATCTGAGCACATTCGCTAACTTTACTTATCCATGTTTCTATTGTTTGAGTTCGTTTGCTGGGATCAAACTCTGGTATCACATTTAAAACCGGAAAACGTTCACTACCTCCATCCGCTTTCATGGTCTGCATGAACTCTTTGAAAACAGAAACTAAAATGTTAGTATTAGTATCTGCGTCTGTCATAGAATCAAAAGGACTCACCACTGGGTTAGCTGCTGGTGTAGTTTCCGAACGCGATGCTCTCGGCGTGCCATGATCGCACGATATGTCATGACCATGAGTCACCTCACAACCTGGCGACACATCGCGGTCCCGTAGACTATCGCGTACACGCGGTAAATCGCATAACGGCGTCGCATCACGCACCCGCGACGCATCACGCACCCGTGACGCATCACGCACCCGCGACGCATCACGCACCCGCGACGCATCACGCACCCGCGACGCATCACGCACCCGCGACGCATCACGCACCCACGACGCATCACGCACCCGCGACGCATCACGCACCCGCGACGCATCACGCACCCGCGACGCATCACGCACCCGCGACGCATGACGCGTCACATCACACGAAGCATGACGCGTCGCATCACGCGAAGCATGACGCGTCGCATCACGCGAAGCATGACGCGTCGCATCACGCGAAGCATGACGCGTCGCATCACGCGAAGCATGACGCCCCGAATCACGCGAAGCACGACGCGTCGCATCACGCGACGCATGACGCGTCGCATCACGCGACGCATGGCGCGTCGCATCACGCGATGTATGACGCTTGGCATCATGTGTCGCACTACGGCATTTTGAAACATGACTGCTGCTAGGTGCATTGCGATCACTCGACTCACTGTTAGTTTTCGATTCACTTGACTCCTCACGATTGCGACGATTTTTGCGACGTCTCCGTACAGCAGGCTCAGAACCACTTGTTGAAGAGTCATATGACTCTCTTGTATCTTGTCGAGCCTTTCTTTTACGAGTCATGATCACTAGAAATACATAATCTACAAAAAGTTAATGTTCTTTAATTATTATTTACCTAAAAACATAGTTACATGAACATTGTCTTTCCGATATTTCTATTATGCTTATCTTTAAATATTAGACCAAAGAAAAGAAGAGAGTAAAGAGGAAAGAAAAAAAAAATACACCCACACAAGCATAAAAAAAACGAATGTTTAAATATATCACTATTTCAAATAAAATGCTAAAAAAGAACATTTTCATTTTTAAGACTACGCAGTTTAATAATGTAACCCTTAATTTTGTAATGTACGTACCTTTTATGGGCGTTCAATCCTTCACCGAGGGCGATTACTGATCGCTATCTCGATTTAATCCCACTTTCTGAACTATTAGAAACCAGGGAAATTAAAATCACTTTGTCAGAATATCACTCACAATATTTATTAAGTATTTTCACAAAATCACTTCTACACTTGTACACACTTCCACTGTTCAACGACGACTGACTAATAATCGTGCGCACTACTTCCCACCTCATGTTAAATCTTTACCGGAAACATGAGTTGAAATTTATAATAAAACGTGGAATACAACCGGAAGTAGTGCGTGCGATAAAATTCAATTTTATTATCAGTCTTAACAGTTTATAAATATTGTTATCAATTTAAATACAAATAATAATTTAAATATCATAAAATTAACGTATATGAGTGATCAAATATCAAAACAATAATTAAACTATTCCGGAAATCCGACTATTGAGCAAAGAGTTTCTAACAATAGTTTATTCGATCAATTAAGACATCCATTACAAACCATTTTTCAATTATTATTATTTTGTGATAATATGGTAAAAATGGCTAACGCATTTTTTTCTCGCGTTAAGACTTCACTATTTAAAATACTGACACTGACTGATTCGATGTGCCAGGGGTGCGGGATAGTTTGAACAAGTTATAGCAGCCCTGCAACACAATGGGCAATTAAAAAAATACAGATGGGTTCCACTTCGCCCAGACCGGGAGGAATCATTTGATTATTTCAGCCAAAGTACCACTTAAATGATAACTTACACAAAAAACTTTTTACAGTGGGGCGGGCGTACCACATTCAGCAAAAAGTAAAATTTTGGTGAATGTGGTACGCCCGCCCCACTTAAGTAGTACCTACCCTTACAAGTATCACGTTTGCCCTACATACTACTACCTAACGTACGTAACAAAAGCAACATACAATTTTCGGTGGTTGCCCTCGATTTCTCCTGGATCCCATCATCAGATCCTGACCTGCTGAAAATGAAATCAACTCGGAAGAGAACTGTACCCAACAAAAAAAAATTGATATCCGTCTATAATTGACGGAAATATTGGAGAACATACATAAAAAAAAATTATACATACAGACGAATTGAGAACCTCCTCCTTTTTTGAAGTCGGTTAAAAATAGCAATTTGAGATATCTTGTTTAATGTATTATATCTGTTTACATAGTTCATAATTATTCACACAATTTTTAGCCATAAGGAGATAAGTTAGACTTGCCAAGCTTTACAGAAAATAAAACATTGACGAGCATAAGTTATCTATGGTACACTTTACCACGTTTGCGCGGGAAGGCGAATAAAAGACTTTTTCAAACAAGTATAAAAAGGATCATATTCTTCATTCCTCCATGCCCAGAAAGAAGCCATTATACTCTCAATTAGGTAATTACTGAGTACTATGCAATTGTGCATGTAAACAACCCATAACTTAGTAAATACTCGTATAATACCAACAATGTGTAAACTGAGTCCAATGAGCAGCTGTCTAAGGTTTGTTCTTATAATAGTGAATGAACAGAAACCGAAATATCCATAAATGACGACTTTATTAAAATGAGACACACACTGTTGTGATATTAACAATATCAAAGTGACAGCTCAGTGAATAATTTAAAAATAATTGGTTACAATTTTGTGATTTTAATAAAAAAAGTTAAATAAAGATTACTTTGATTAACGAAGTAAAAAAGAAATACTCAGTAAAAAGCTATTGTAAACGTTTAAATAAAATTCAATATAGCAGGATGCGTCGCGGACATCCTAGGTGCCAGGCTGGTCGATTCAAATATTTATGGTGATTTGATGGTGTCGTACCGGCGGCCTTTCATCTCACAGATGATTATCGGGTGTGAATTGTGTGGCCAGAGGTGACCATGGAGAACTAAGAAACATTTGAAGTTGGTATTGGTTTCAAGTAAAATTTAAAACATCATATCTTGTGTTACTTGGCGATAGTACATCTAGTTTATCTTTCAACAAAGATTTACTGCGTGTGAACAGGTTATTTTAGTAAATAAACTTTCGTAATCGTCATTACAAAATAGAAGTTGTAAGTATCGGTTCTAGTAATTAAACTCTTTAATTTATAATGGTTTGCAGAGCTAATGTTGTCGGAGGTGGCAATAAAACGCAAGTTTCATGTCTATATTTTATACCATTTTAGTGGTTCTGCATACATTTTTGTTGTTTACATTACACATTTTCTACCCATTATTTATGATGTTAGAGTTTTTGTACTAGTGCGTGGCATCAAAGTCGTATGACATGTCCAAGATTGTGGTAATTTGATTATCTTTGCTGTAGCTAAATTGTGAACACAAAGTTTCACTCCTGGGTCCGAAATGTATTCGTAGAAGTGGTGGGCGTGGGTGACGTCCATCGTGGGAAAACACATCCCAAAATTGTACGTCTGTACCTTTATAACTGACAGGAAATGGGTTCCGTATTATTCAACACAATTAGTGCCATGGAATCCTTTGTTTTTATTTTAACGATCCAACATTTACTTAAATTGTAGTTGTCGGTCTGTCTGTCCATTTTGTTACTTGACATACAGGCGAGAAAATCCTACATTTTCGATTCGGTAAGGTGCAATGAATCGTTTAAAGACCCCTTATTTTGCTTTTTTTGATTGCAACGTATTGTCTTTGGGATTATAAACGCGTTGTAAATTAAGGTTACCTAAAAGTGGGACATGATAGCGACAAGATCACCGAATCAGTTCGAAAAGATAAATCCTTAGAAAGATATATTGTAATGTGGACAAGGTCGGCAGATAAAAACAAAATTGGTGGTCGGGAACAAGGGTCGGATGGTCCTCCGGGTGAGTGTCGCGCTCGGGACGATCAAGTTTATCGGGACCACCGACGATGCCTCCGCCGCTGGACAACTCACGACAAATTTATTGACACTCTTTCAATTAAACCTATTGTTGCCGCGAACAGACACAGCGGTCATAACAGAATAAAACACGATAACTCGCCGCGTGTACTCGTAATGCGTTCCCATATCGACCTCCGCCCGTTTGGACCGCCGTAAAAGGAGATTTATTAAAACTATTTGGAAACTGATTCGATCGAAACCAAACGATTTGACATTTAGATAAAAAGTAAAATTTATTTTTCCCTCGGATACGCCGCTCCGGCGGAGTGACAATGGAATAAAAAGGTTATAAAATGCGACGGTTGCGGCCGCTGTCGCCCACGTCCCCCGGGTGTTGTCGCATGTGCTCGCTCAGATAAAATGCCACGAGTGCGTTATTACGACCTGCCGCGCAGCACTGCTGCGCTGCCGCCGTCACTCGCAAGCACGTGTAAATTTTCAACGTGAGAACACGCGAGATAAGCTCATGCGCGTGGGCGACGAGAAAATTCACGGCGCCACGGACTGCGTCGCCGTCGCCGTGTCGGCCGCAGCGCACTGTCGCAAACTCTCGGATTTTTGTGTAAATCGATGTAACTGTACCAACAGGGTCAAAACATTTATCATTCCACGGCAACTGTTTTATTTTGTTGTATTATGATGTTCTCGTTGGTCTTTGTATTGGTCAGAAAAGTTGTTGCGTAGATAATGGTAGTCCGGTCCGGGGAACGAAAGTTCATTTTGTTTACGATTCTTTTGATTTCGATTGGTTTTTACACACACACACACGTATGATATCTTCTCATAAAACTAATACATATTTTAGAACGCTACCATTATCTTAATAAGCACTAAATATATAATAATAAATTATGATAATTTTATACGTTTTCCATTATATTTTTGAGAGATAGTGAGATCGTTCTCAAAACTATAAATTCATAATAGGAAATAAACGTTGGCAATATTAAAGTCATAAAAGTACACCCACACTACTTAAAGTTGCTTCTTGTCGTTATAATACTAGTATAGACAATCAAAGAATCATAATAAAATAACAAATCTTTGTTGGAAGTGTATTATCATTCCTCGAGACGTTTCGAAATGTTATTGTTTTTGTATGCATTGAGGTAGATCAGGGCACAGTAGAAATATGGAACAGTACAGAAACTACGAACAAACGGTCGAAACGGCACACTCACACAGACGCGCACATCTACGAGGCCCCTAAGGGACTTTCGCGGTGCGCTCAGTGGCGGGTGCCGTGTTCATAGATAATACCTACGCTATTATAATGGCTATAGGTGGACCACTCAGGTTTTCGTTTTGCAAAAACTGTGTACCCAAGCACAGATTTTTAATACTAGTATTAAATCCTTATACCGAAGACTAATTGTAATTTATATTGTATTATAATTTATATAACATAATATGGAATAAATTAATCCTTATGAGTATGAAAAAATAAATGACCATAATTTTACGACAACATTATATTCTAGTCGTTTTAATGTTTGTTCGGGCATAACTCCGTCGCTTGCCAACCGATTTGAAAAATTCTTTTTTTGTTGGAAAGGGTATAACTTCCCAAAAGGTCCCATGAAAATTTTATCGAAATCGAACAAGCGGGTTTTTGTTAATTTCAATAAATGATAGCAAATCTGTCGGGATAGCTGAAATCGCATGTTTGTTTATTGTTTACACCAATTTATACCACGTACGCTGTGATGGGTATGTTTAGCTGGGAGTGAACCACTAAAAAGTGAAAAATAATAAAACTTGTTACAAAAAATACAACCGACTTCTAAACAAAAAAAAAAACAAAAAGTACAAAATAACTTTAATTTCGGAACTCGGAGTTTTTTATTGCTTTTTTGTTTTAAAAAATACAACCGACTTCTAAACAAAAAAAAACAAAAAGTACAAAATAACTTTAATTTCGGAAGTCGGTGTGTTCAAAACAAAAAAGCAATCAAAAACACCGAGTTCCGAAATTAAAGTTATTTTGTACTTTTTGCTTTTTTTTTTGTTTAGAAGTCGGTTGTATTTTTTGTAAAAAGTTTTTTTATTCAACATACAGAAATCCTTCATCAAAATTTTAGGGCAGATATTAGGTATAATAATTGAAATGGAATAAAATGGCATAGAAATGATAAACAATATTCAGTTTGTATTTTTTTTTACAATGGCTTTATTTACATTTTGACCAAAGAAGAAAGTCGCATGGAATAACATGCACTAACGCATTTTCGCGTGACTATTTCTCCCAGTCAACTACTACCGCAAGCCGTTTAACCCATAAATTGGCAAGGGAAATTGTTTCTGAAATTCGAAGTTTTATTGTTATTTTCGTATTTATTATGGTCCTAGATAAGTGAAAAAAAAAACTAAATATTACAGTTTTCGCGAAAACCTGTGTACTCTAGAGAGTACGTTGCCCGTTATAGTGTAAATTAGGTCTTCCTATATTTGTACTACGTGTAGCACAGTGCCAAGATATTAACAATACTCATTTTGTTAATTTATTACTTTATTTATTGATAAATGAAAACAAAAACATCGGAAACAATAATTATTTAGTGTGAAATTGAAGGAAACAGTTTATCTTGTTGTTTTCCCCTACTATAAAACATATGTAGATGCATATTACACTTTACGCAAAAAACTTTGGTCCTTCCCTCTTTGAAAAACATGCAACGGGATTGTTTGTTTGCTGATTCTGGAAAATGCCCGATAGCGTCGTACCTGACGCTATCAACCGGTCGTTCAGGTGTAGGCCTCTGTATAGTTCTCTCCTTTACTTTTGGCATGCTTTCAGTCGACCGACCGATTTTTCCAGCCCGGAACAGTCCATCGAATAATTCAAGCCTAAACTCTTTTAACGATTTTTTCAAAGGCCTTCTCGCCTGTAAAGTAGCAAGCCGTTGTTGACGCATAATTATCTAGTAATTATGCAAATATACCCAAGTACTATCTCCGGCTCTTGAATAGGGTCCGATACAGTAATGTCCTTATTGTATAGTTTCACAAGTTGAGGGCAGTCTACATCAACCTTGCGTTTATCCTAATTAGAGTACCTCCGTATCTTTGCAATGGGATGTGAATCCACGAAGGAACTGATTAGTGTTACCACCTTATTCCATTTCACGACAGCTTACTTGTTCCTATTGCATACAACTTGAGCACTATATCCCCTCTTTTTGAAATCTTTATCAGATGGTAACATATCTTACAACCTCTGAGCCGGTTTGTTCTAATAGTCCCCAGGCTAAATATTCCATGTTTTTCTCGCAATAAGTAGTGCAGTGCAGCTCTTGATGTGCTAGGAATTGGTGACTGAAGACACTCTACAGATGGAGTGGGTAATGAATGACTGAATAGAATTCAATGTGGGTATAGCATCATAATTGCTAGTTGTCGGGGATGGGAAAAACTCTTGAAGCGTTGGTGTTAGTGGTACATCGTCAAGATTACAGTGAAAAGCGTTATGAGAATCGTTATGGTCATTATCCGAATCATTACGGTCACTATCTATCCAGTATGTTTAATCTTTCGTATGAGGAATCTAGTGAAGGTGGGTCGGAGCTGAGCTGGTTTGAAGATGGTGATAGGAAGTGTGATTCGTCATCGGAACTAGAACTTTCATCGGAACATGCATTTTCTTTGGGTATCAAAGTTAAAATCTTAAGCGATCGTGTCAGGTTCAAGCACTGCTGAAAAAGAAAATAGGACATGCTGTAGAACATACTTTTTACTGCTCAACCTTTGTTATTATTTATAATACATGGAAATAAAATCCACATTGAATAATACTATGCATTTGGCAATGTACTTCGTGTATACCAAAGTCTATTATGTGTTTTTCACTACTGACTCGGCAACGGTATTCACGGAGTACATACATTGTTTCTAACTCATAAAATTGTGATTACGTAAATTACACCGTAAATAGCGAATGATTTATATTACATGTTAGGCCCCCATTCATTTCGAAGCCAAACAATCAGGACTCCCAAACTAAAAAGTAAAGAAAACATTAAAAAACTTACCCGAGCCGCAGAGACACCAGACCGTTTCGAAGACATTTTGAATTTGACAAACTATTTTTGATGTTACCACAATATAAAATAAATTTCTACTTTAATTGAGAATTATTGCAACTAATTAAAATTTTAAAATGGTATTTTTTGTGGATTTTGAGACAATACATTTTTTTAAAGTTAAAGTAATCAGTGAAGTACATTGCCAAATTAAGGGTTAAAGAACTTCGTTCCAATCAAACACTTATTACAAACATTAAAAGTGACAACCCTAACTCTCTACTGGAGCGTAGGTAATTATTTCAACAAATGGGCTTAGTTTCCATACTGTTCCATATTTTTACTGTGATCAGGGCGACGGAGATAATCTCCTTGGGGACGTGACACAACAATGAGATATTTTTTTGCTGACGCATTGTTTTGGGAGTCGAATATCACACGACGTGCGAGTGTTCCAGGAAACAAGCGTCGCCTTGACATTGACTGCGTGCTGGCAAGCCGGGTCACACCAACGACTTAATAAACCCTTGGATTCTTATTGCACCCAACACCAAGCTTCTACGTGCATCGAATGATCCAAAAACTAACATAGTATTACACAATAAACAACCACTTTTATTCCAGTAGAAGAGTTCAACGTTGCTGTAAAATTTACATTATGTAGGAAGAAAACTCACGGGTCTGCTATTTGCTTGCTTTTAGCAGAATAGAATATTGTGAATGTTAACATCAGGACATGAATTTCAATTTAACGATGGCCTGCGTTCCGGCCATCGTTTGCCGGGATACGTTGCAAATGTTGCAATCTTAGTTGGGAATAAAATCTATGATGTCTGCCCTCTCCGCATCGATTACCCACTAACCGGCGAATTTCAAAAGCTCCGTGCTGGGTCCGGTAACTTTAGACGTTTCCTTAATTTACATATCTCCATTGTATCCACTCGAGTTTCCATAAAATTTAACACCACCCGACTTGACGTGTCCTCTGAGCACCCAAGATGCTACTTTACGACGATTCTCAAGACCAAGTTAAGGTTATGGCTATAATTCAGTTTTATGAAACCCCTTTCAGGTAACAAAGTGTGTATTTGGAAAGTTCTCACATAACTTACATTAGGCCAGTGTATTAATATAACGGCTATGCTGGAACACGCGCAATAAAATCTGATAGCATCTGTTGAAATTACTTCAGTAACTTGCTTTGTGGCTAGTGATTCTTTTGTATAGGTGTCTCATTGTTTCGAAACTTGTTAGGACCATACCAAATAATTATTTTATTTCCATACATTACGAGAGGGGATCCATTCCAAACAATAGAGCAATGCGTACTTTAATAAATAAAATGTATGAGGCACTAGATAAAGGCTATATAAACACTGATTGCTATGTTATCTAAGAGGGACTGAAAAACCCAATAAACGTTAATTTAGATAGGATAGCAAAACATTGGGGTAACTGAGTTAGTTGAAAGCTTGTATGAAAACATTTGTTGGAACAGTCGGGACTCCTAAGGTAATACCTACCACCTTCATTAACTTAGAATAATATTTTGCTTTCAAAGGAGTCACCGGTTTGTCTGTCGGTGTGATTCCTTTATTTGTCTGTTACAAGACGTTATAAAGCAATGAGAAATTCTCAACAAAGGTTTATTGCTTCAATAACGTACTTTACGACTTTCATTGCGCGAGAGCACGTGTCAAAAGTGTAGCAGACATACACACGACAAGCCCGGCGATAAAATTAAAACTTCAATAAATGTCCATGCCTTTAGCAACCTTTCTTATAAATTACTTCAAAGAAGATAAAAAAAAATATACTTTGAAATGTTTGCTACACGAGTTTTCTTTAAAAAAGAAAGAATACAATGATGAGTATCTCTTTAACGAAAAATAATCGGATTATTTTTCCAATGGCTTCTCACTTTTTGTGCTTATAATTCTTATGATGAAGTATGAAGTATAGATGCTTATTTATTACTTTTAAATTAAGCGGCTTACGAAGTCTAAAGTGGAAATAAGAAACATATAATGGGAACCTATAGAGTGTGACGGATCGAATACGTGATTGACAAGATGTTGTTGAAAGTTACACGAATCATTATGGTGGAAAAAGCCACCGCTCCGCTTTCCAACGAGACTATAGAAAGAAGGGGATGTAGATGTCATAAAGCGGTGTTACGGCGCGGGTGTTGGCGTCATAAAAGAAGCCGAGTCCGCCGCGCTCGCCAGCAGTCGCTTAAGAAAGCTCAATTTGAATTGAAACGGTCCGGATGCTTTAGTGGCCGAGTGAATTTTATTCAAAACTCTCTTGTAACATCAGCTTGTGAAAACATCTGATTTTGACATACATTCGGTGAATCAGCTAAACCCTGGATTTCTGGGCTGCAACTTTACATTGCGTTATTAGAATCATCAATCGTTATAAAGCATGTACAAAATAAAGTTATACTGAGGATTCATTTATAATAATAAATTAATCCTTAGTAAGTATAACTTTATCTCATGACACACTAATGTAGATATGTAAATAATTGCGTTCATGGCAATTCGTAATCATACACCACATCTTTAGCTTATTCGATCCAAGCAGGAAAACGTGATTTTCTGGACGTACCAATTTATAAACACAATCTATTTCAATATTAAACTAGAACTATCAAGCTAAAACTTGACTTTTTCACTGTACATCCATCGTTTATATCAACTGTAAGATTAATATGATAAATTCATCATAAAATTATTCAGTTTAAACTGAAGGATTGCAGTGATTCATCAAGTTTATCATTTTATTGTTAAAAGCGGCACTTAAAAAGTTTTAGTATCTAAATATAACGCTAAGGATTTTTTTATGTACTGTCAGTGGCACGTCATTCGAAAACCATAATGACGGTTTTGCCGAATACTAAAATGACGGTCATGGTGCCGCGAATCGGCTACTTTGGCAATTGAATAAAAGTCTACTTGCTACAAAAATAAGGTGACAATGTGTCATTATTAACCAATATTGTGTCATTCAAAAATATTCAAAAAACCAAGTTACGTTTTGGTAACGAAACTTTTTGACGACAAGATGAAATATAGCAATTAGCTAACAAAACATTTCTAAAAAGAAATATATTTTATATGTTGATTCTAATAAGCTAAATAATCTATTTAATAACAAGCTGCTGCCCGCGACTTCGTCCACGTGGAATCCCCGATTTTAAAACATTCTTTATCGCTGCTCCGCTCCTATAGGCTAAAGCGTGATGATGTATAGCCTAAAGCCTTCCTCGATAAATGGTCTATTCAACCCAAAAAGAATTTTTCAATTCGAACCAGTAGTTCCTGAGATTAGCGCGTTCAAAGAAACAAACAAACAAACTCGTCAGCTTTATAATATTAGTATAGACTAGCTGCTGTCCGCGACTTCGTCCCCGTGGAATCCCCGATTTTAAAACATTCTTTATCGCTGCTCCGCTCCTATTAGCTTAAGCGTGATGATATATAGCCTAAAGCCTTCCTCGATAAATGGTCTATTCAACCCAAAAAGATTTTTTCAATTCGAACCAGTAGTTCCTGAGATTAGCGCGTTCAAACAAACAAACAAACAAACTCTTCAGCTTTATAATATTAGTATAGATAAGAATTTAAGTTGTTATGTTTGTAATAAATAATTACGAACAATAATAAAATTATTTATAGATCTTATCGATGCATTGACATTTACATCAAAATTTATTTATCCAGCCCTAAAAGGACCATTATAATTCCATTCAGGGCCCTCTTTATTTCGCATTATTAATCTGACATCACCATATTATAATTTATGCTTTTAAAATTTAAAGCATTCAATTTTGGAACGTAAGTTGTATTTTATAAGGTTTTATTGATATTGCTTAATGTCGTGGGGTACCAAAAGTGACTCGTGCGCAGGTAGGATCCGACCGACATTCCTCGGCTTTGTTCGGATGACGATGCCGATGTGCCCACGCACTTCCGGATGCGGTACAAATCTTAACTGTTGAATCCGTTACACGTAAATCTTATTGGCCGTTAATTTTCTGTCATGAAGACAAAATAAGATTTCTAGGTAACGATTTCTAAGGCATTTGAAAAGTGATTGAAACAGTTTTATGAGCAATTGTGTTGCGTTGGAATGTGGTGCTCTATTCATTAGGAAAAGCCGAAGAACACCACCTCGGTTGACATGAACGTTTAACCAAATGATTTTGTACCTAGAAATTTCCATAAGTTTTTATTAAATATGGTCATTAGTTGCTTCAACTACTTTCATATTCATTTTCTATTTCCACGAATAGATGTTTAATTAACCTAGTGAAGCTTATTAAATGTCGTGTACGCCGTTCACAATTCCATTTGTTTAATTTTAATGAGTAGTCTGTTTGAGTATTAAAAACTAATGGTTATCGATTAACGAAATTCTTGCATCATTGTCCACCTAATAGCTAGTTAAGAGATGTTTACCGAGCGCCGTAGGTAGATAATTAATGTTTTTTTAACTGTCAACAAGAGACAACTGTAATGGCGTTTACCATTCATCAAGCGCGATGATATATGACTTACGGTAGTGGTTTTTATTTTACTTTTAAAAGGCGACCTCGCCTCGTGCGTCCTGATCAGTTTATTTTTGATAAGCCTTTATAATAAATAGCGTATGGTATGATGACGCCAAATTGGTCTGTAATAGCAAAATGAGTTCGCATTTAGTAGTTCGAAAGCAAGTAGTTTATTGTTTCTAAGCATTTATAAACTTTCATTATGAAATCAAAAGTTACGCCATATTAAAAGACTTTATTCATAGACAAAACCACAAAAAAAAGATATTAACCAATTTCTTATAACATAAGACTCGTATTTTAATAACCTTTGTTTTTTAACGGGATGATAAAATTCATAAAAACTATTTAAGCTAAAATATATTTAAAATTTGAAAATGAAAATAATATATATCTAGTTTTAATTTCCGCGAATATTAGTGGGTTGCAGGTATGCACCTCCCTCCCGCCCGCTATATTATGCACATGCAAGATTACAAGGCAAAAGCAAGGAATTTTATGCACATGAGTTGCGACCCAACGGTCACAACTCAACGGTAAGAGGCAAAACACATGTCGGTATTGGTGTTGGGTTTTGCTTTGCCTTCCTGCATGTGCATAATATCCTTGCTTTTGCCTTGTAATCTTGCATGTGCATACTATAGCGGGCGGGAGGGAGGTGCATACCTGCAACCCACTAATATTCGCGGAAATTAAAACTAGATATATTATTTTCATTTTCAAATTTAATATGGATTTCCGCAAAGTAACGCCTGACTCAATCAATTTTAAAATATATTTATTATTTTACATAGCTTTCTTTCATCTCTCAGAGACTTGATTAGATACAGTCATACAATAGTTTGTAAGATCGCTACTACGTTTATTTACTGTTACGATTTGTGGTTACGGGTACCAAATACGAACAACTGAAATTAAGATTAAATTACATTATGTTACCACAAATTGAGTATTGAATAAAGAGAAACTAGAATTCGTCGAAAGCACAGTTTTCCTGGGGATAACGCTCGACTCAAGGCTACAATGGGGACCTCATTTAGCATCACTTGCAGGACGGCTAAGTTCAGCAGCATATGCTGTCAGAAAAATCCGTCAACTTACTAATGTAGATACCGCGAGACTGGTTTATTTTAGTTACTTTCATAGTGTCATGTCTTACGGTATTTTGCTATGGGGACGGGCTGCAGACATAGAGTCTATTTTTATTCTGCAGAAAAGAGCAGTTAGAGCCATTTACAATCTCCGCCGGCGCGATTCTTTAAGGGAACTGTTTAAGAAAATTAACATCATGACGGTACCTTGTCAATACATATATGAAAACATTATGTATGTTCGGAAAAATCTGCATATTTTTAATAAGATCAGCGACAGGCATAATTTTAATACTAGAAATAGAAACAAATTAGATCAACCTAGGTTTAGATTGGCTAAAGTACACACTTCTTTTATGGGGTATTGCGTAAAATTTTATAACAAAATACCAGTCGATATCCTTCAATTAAATGAGAGAAAATTTAAAACATGCATAAAACGCACACTATGTAGGCAAGCATATTATAAACTGGAAGATTATATCCTTGATAAAAATGCTTGGCTAAATGCCGGTCCTGCTCCACAGACTCAACCACTTGGGTAAACAAGTTAGGATTTTTTATTTGGAAGAGATGCTCGCCCTTTTTTTGTCTCATTTATTTATTCTTTTTTTTTATAATTTTATATAAATAATTAATTTCTAATAATGGGAATAAATAATTTCTCTTTTTTACTTGTATTTGCTTGGTCATTGTGAACCATAGTTTTGTATAATGTAGAAGCAGTTTATTTTCAAATATTGTAAATGTGAGTACCATGGAGCCATTTACAGGTTATAGTTTACTTTGTGACTTGAACTAAAATGGCAGTTGAGAGTATGTCATGCTCGCTCAAATGTCTCGCTGATGGTGGCGCGTGTGTCGGATCATTCGGTTCCCTTCAAAATGGTTGAGCTAAATGGTGCCGATACACGCGTCATGTTCGTGAACGGGCGCCGTCGGTTGAGACTGGTCAGCTCTTAACTGCCACTGACTTGTTTTAATCTTTAATACTTTGAATTGTTTTATAGTTTCCTTTTTTTTTTCTTTGCATTGTCCTCACACATAGAAGCACCAAGGATGTAACCAAAGTTATGTAATACAGAACATGATTTAAAAGAGTGTCCGTGGAGTTTCTTGCACGTTCTTCTCCATAGAGATCTACGCTTTGGAACGTGCAGATAGCTTCACCTCTTTCGACTTGACAATTCAAAAGTGCCTGTAAAGGGTTTATTTGAAATAAATGCTTTGAATCTTTGAATCTTTGAATCTTTGAGTTTACATCTGCGGTAAAATGATGATGTAAGAACACCGATGGAATGTTTCAACACCTAAGTAGGATTTTCAAATCATTACACGATTCCAAAAAAGTCATATGACAAAAAAAAGTCATTTCGGGTGAGTGACTCTACAAAAGACTTGGTTTTTTCGAATAAATATTTTTTTATGGGTGAACCTTCCGCTAAAGACACAATAATATAAATAAGGCACCCGGGTCCGTTCCGGTCGTGGGTGTAATATCTTGCGGTTCAGAGTTACATAATGATCGCGGTGTGCTGACTCCTCGTACTCCTCGCCCTTACACCGAGACACCCACTTTGACTTACTCGCAACAATGATGCGGGGGCTCTGATATATTGTTACACAGCCAGATGAGGTAACACAGCTGTTTACTGATTGTTTTTATTCCTTATTGTTACAGGTATGGTAGTGTCTCGTCTGACAAGGTCGGGTGGTATGTACAATAATTTTGATTTTAATAAACCAGTTTTTAACAACTACAGTATATACAATCTACACAGACAATCAAGATTTTGTTATTTCTTAAACTTGCCAATTGCGACATTTTGGATACAGCATGTCAGATAAGCTACGAAAAGTATTTTTAAGCCATTATCCTTAATGTAATTTAAACATTTTATAAGGTCTGAAGTTTTAATTAATCGAACGATCTCGATTAATGTCATTGCACGTCTGTATTTATTTTAGGAACGAATTTAAAAGAAACATTTATAATAACAATAATATGACAAACAAGTCAAAGAAATAGTAGCACGAATACTTTGTGCAAATTATCACGACAGTTTCACACTTTTGAAGTAATTAATAGGCCAGACTGTAATAATATAAAAATCAGTCAGAATGTCAATTGGTGTAAACACCCAGCCTGTTTGCTTTTTAAGCTATTCATAAGGTTTCTGAAACGTGTGTCTAAGGTTCATATTTAATTTTGGATTAAAAACATATTTAGCTAAGTATTGATTTCTTTATCTGTTCAATCTCTGAATTTAGTTTTTTGCTTCGTAGTTTTTTTTTTTATTCAAATGATACAGGTACAAAATGTAACAGTAGCAGTACACAACATAAAAAATTGAATGAAGAGGTCATTGTACTCATAACTATGAATTACTTTACTCCATTATTTTAAATTATTATTAAAAATTGAGCAAGTTCTATGTGTTACTAAGATTTTTTGTTCTCTCTTGACCATCGGTATGTACTGTTAGGAGCTCTGAATGTACAGTCCAATGCCTAATGCGCGTTAACAACTCTTTGTCTCCTTTCACTGATATGGTTTAAACCATAGGACTGACCAAGCATGCGCTAACCTCCGAGCATATTTAAGAGGATTTTATAGTAACTTCGTCTTGTAAGCTACTGAAATCAGTATAAATAAAAGCGAGCGGGGCGCGGGAATTCATCAATCTTTAAAATTAAATATAAATTAATAGTCCTAGATTTACGATCGAACACAGAAACATTGTTGTTGTGGCGCTATCTTGGGATGAATAATTATGTGATATCAGTATTGGGCATAACACAAAAAAAGTGAGAATCTGAGAGAATTTGAATAGGATAGTAGTTCTGCATATCAAATGACTCTTCTTTTATAAGGATGGCTACGAAATATTTCACTTATAATTTTTTTTACTCATGATGAAACCGAAAACTTCTGACTCATGCGAGCAGAAATTTTTATTTCCCTGATGAACCAAATTAAATGCAGTCACGCCGACAGACGTGTGGAACGATTTTTAGAATGATCTAATACTGGTTTAATTTATAGTTACAACTTTCAGAAAACGCTAGGTATTTAGAAACTTGGAGTAGTTTACTTGTTTTAAAGTAACGTTAAAATTATATTACTGGAGCGTACCATCAGGACATAAATATAAAAAAAAATGTAGCCCGTTGACTATGTAGCGTCTCTTCCAAGAATTTTAAGACGATAAGTTAACACGCTTTTATTTTTATCAATATCAAATCAATTGTTTACTTATCTTTTTGATCCTTCTGCGGATCTTCCTTTTTTATTATATTAATTTGCTGTTCTATTGATTATAATGAAGTAAAGTTTTGAAAGGAATTTCTGATTACACCCGGTGGATAGTAATAATTGTATTAGATGCTTTGTGGGAGCAGTCAAGTTAACGCAGCCGTCTGGTCCAGAAGTTAGCTGGGTTAGTCTGCAGTCAAGTCTTCATTCTACAAATAACATAAGTCAGAGGCTCGCCCGGGGCTGGCTTTCGCCAACTCCTGTTTATATACGCAAGCCCAGTCGGGGGTGGCGCCACTGTCGACTTGACCCCGCTGCGTGCCGTTAGCGTAAATATGACAGGTTTAAGTGAAATCAAAATTTGCGTTGAAACACTAGAAGCCTCACAACCGACTTTGGTTTGCATGTTTAATTCTGTTTGGCGCTCTATTCGAGTTCACTTCGAGTATTTGTGCTGTCCACTTTAACGAAATTATACTGGGCACATATGTTATTACGTTTGTACAGCGAAACGAGAATACATTAACTGGAATATTAAATTCACATTTGCTCGACGGTGACGTTTTTTAAATAATTTACTTTTGTTTTTGACGTGCCGATTAATTATGTTATTTGGGAACAAGCTAAATAGGGTATTTTATTGAAAAAATCAAATTAGTCCGTCTGATCAAAAAAGTTTGGCCATGTATTTTTTCTTTTTTTCACATAAAAAAAAAAATAAAGACGATACAGTGCGTTGAAAACACGCGTGACGTCACTACGTGATAAAAATTTTACCAGCGAAGTGACGTCACCAGCCCCCTCTCTTGATGTTTGATGCACTTTATATTTTTTTACGATTTGAAGTGACAAAAAATACGTGTCCAATATTTTTTGAAAATCCAACGGTCCAACGAATTTTCAAAATAGAATTATGATTTTTATATGTAGTAAAATACCCAATTACGAACAAAAATTACTCATTTAAGTACTTAGGATACGTTAAGATGTGTGTGCCTATAGGTCAGCTAAGCTGGTTAAATAACAAGTTTTGTTTCTTATTTAGGATCGAAAGGACATTGCCTCGTAGGTATGCCTTGTATGTATCTAAACTTTGACCAACAAAGACACGTCAACTTTGTCTCAAGTCGTTGTGCCAATATGTTAAGTTTGGGCAGTCATATACTTTTACTCCTCCCACAGAACATTCTGAGCTCGAAATTGAAAACAGACATCAAGTAAAGTTTAAAATTATGTGTTAGGAATTTCTTCTGTGTACTCTAGGTACGTAATTTGCTAAACACACAATAAGTTAGAATACACTCATGTCTAGATATGCAAATATTCAACACTGTTTCATCTCACAGAATGATGTGTAAGAGCGTTTAATATTAAATAGTCGAACACTACTCAATAAGTGCACATGAATAGATATTGACTTTAAGTTGTTCCATAATTACATGTATTTAGGTGCCAACACTTCTGTGTTCGGCGGTCTAAGTCGTTGTCAATCTAACGCAACATGTGTGAACGGACACCGTCCATCCATGGTTAGCAGCATATTTCTATATTCAATTATTATAGCACTATGTATGTGAGCAACTTCTGATGTGTACTGAGTACATTCCTTGCATAGGTGATGTTTACACGACGTCGAACTTGCATACGAAATGCCTCACAAAAGATAAGCTTTTTAGCTACCAGCCGTCAACGGACAACTTCAACTTCTTTATCTTTAAGGTGCTTATTAAAGTGATTGATGGAGTACGCGTAGTGTTGTAGGTATACGCAATCGAGGCCTGTGTAAATGTTTGAATTAGTAAGAAGGTCGCAAACGCTATCTTATCAAAATTCACAGTGGTATGAAAATAAATACAAGCGCTTTTTATCATGAGTGACTTGGAACGTTTTTTGCAGTGAAGATAGGTGTCACGTATTAATTTTATGGAGTATAATGCCGCAGTATGTACGTTGTCAAGTCCTTCGTGGTGTTGCCACTGCGAACACGCAATAGGCCGATGCGGACGTGCTCAGATCGCGGTGCACGATAGCGCTTCACCCCGACACTATATGCCACCAACTCTCCCTATTTCACCTGTCCTGTTGTTTGCCTAACCATACAGTATACTTTCCCAACTGTTAAGTTTCATAACAAGGTTTAATTGGATTTCAATGTTGCATTTTATTTTGTTTTCTTTTTGAAGCATAAATAATAAGTACCATAAATCCTCTTAAATACTCCATTATTGTTTAAATAATTTTAATGCCCATGTCATTTTTGGGCAATCTGATAATGCACGGTTACATTGCACGGAGTGGGGGTTACCGGCGCCGTTTAATCAGTGGCCTCAGTAAAATCCCGGAGTTTAATTGAACAGCTAGGCAAATGATTTGGTTCAATATCGTTTAGTTATTTGTCAAGTAGTGGAACATGTCAAGTAGGGCCAGGAAGCTTAGGGCACCCCGACACGGATATCTTAGTTCGAATGGCAAGACGGGACGAGCGAACTTAGCTCCCGTTATTATCGTCCAATTTGATTACTTCAATAGTTAATATCACACTATCCTCTCATATTGGGCATTTTTCAAACAGCGCGGGCATTTTTATAATGTCCTATTAATCTCTTGGTCTATATCATATATGCATTCATATCTACATAAACTTGTAAAACAAAAAAAAACATACTTTTTGTTCTGTTGTAGAGACAACCCTTATTTCCGTTATCACTTTTATCATTTACTTATGCCTAACCTAATAAGATTATTTTGTACCGGTAACTACCTATCACCACTACTGATGGGATCGTCTTTAATCCAAAGAGTAGGTATGCTTTATCCGCATCTATAATACCTATGTATTATATGGTCGCTTCATGCGTGTCAATAATTTAACTCAGTTAACGCAATTTCACTATGTAATTTATAACAAACAGTACTAATAACTCAAGTAAACTGCCGATTCGCCAATCGACCGGCAGTATCAGTCAGTATCATAAAATCAACTGCGCATGAAGCTTGCGGAAAAGTTCGTAAACTGTATATTTATTGTTCTATCTATGGATAAAGCATGACTGCTATGTCCTCGTATTTTGTTCTGAAATGATTGTCTCGTACAAGCTGTAATTAAGAGTCTCGTCTGGAAAATATTTCGTAGAGTTTATTGGTACTAGCCGCTAGGCGCCGGCGCTGGTTGGTGAATTATCATCACACAACTAAGCACTGAGGCGTCATATACTAAATACAGTCTTAACGTTTTCAGGATGCAATTTTACATTAAATAAGTTAACCATTTAATGGTTTGTTTTGTGAGCATTTGCAACAATCATGAAAAAAAAAAACACAGACATTGTGTACAACGGTAGCATAAACCGTCCTCTGGTTAAAACTGTGAAATTACCCACAGGAAATGGCTCATTGTTCCTCGAAAGCAATGTAAGACTATGTGCCAGGCTTAGTAAGGATCTATAAATCCCGGTTTCTGTTAAAGTTCTATGCGAATTGTTGACGTAGCCGCTGGAAAATGTTGAAGCTAAACTAAGTATGCCTACAATGTCTCAGTATGTATTTTGTTGTAATAACCATTTAGTAATTGGTAATAACGACTTGAAATAGTCGTGTTAGATATTCTTGTGCGAAGAATATAACCTTTAGAATGTCTAATTGGCTTGTGGCATTCGAAAAACGTTTGCTTAGGAATGATATCACCTGTTCGTGGGTGATCGCAAAGTTTTGAGTATACAAACTTAGAGCTTTAAGTTAAGCGCGTTAAGAGTTGTAGTTTGTTGGTAAATAATATCAATTTTAGTAAAGTTTTAAGGCGTCGCGCGCGTCGTTGCAAAGCACAGTTAATCAGCGCGTCGCGGCCGGCTCGCCCACGCCGCCGCGCTGGCCGGTCGTGGCGCCAGCCGCCAGACGAAGGCCCTCCATCAATGCACCACTTACATTCGGCCAGTTATTAAACTTTTAAATTCATATTGTGAATCTAAAAAATATGCAATCGATAAGAAATTATAGCTGACCTAATCATTTTTTTAAGAGGTACGTTTATGAATAGGTAATTTACGAAATTTACTTTAAATGACTATGTATATAGTACAAAGCATCTCAATTGGGCAAATATGAACGTTTTTGTTACTCAACTAATTTTCTCCCTAGTGTAAAAGCATAGTCAACAATACCGATTAGTGACTAATATGATACGCATAAGTTTGTCTATTTTATTACTAACAAAGACTATAAAGGATCGGTAGGTACATTCCATTAGAGATCCCAACACAGCTGTTCGTGCCGCGTGCCGTTTCGCTACGATAACAAAACAAATTATTAATGATGCACAGATATCAGTTGGATCGTAATTGTTTTGAGAAATGTGACTTATTGATTCCTGTACTTCGGTAAACTGTTGACCCATTTCAACATAGATCGATTGTAAACTCAGAAGATTAATGTTTTGAAACCAGACAGTTTTTCGTACTAACAACTGTACCCTGGGTGGGGTGATGTATGATTCAATTTTGGTACAAAATAGAGCCTACAAATGAAAAAAACGAACATCAAAGAAATAATTTATGAAATTTGAAATATGTAAAATGGTAATCCACAGAAATAAATAAACGAAATTATAATTTGCTTAACTGTATCAACATGATTTCCGTTCGGACTCATAAGCGCAATCGATAAAACATTAATTACTCGTAGATATCCCTAGAACTTAATATCTAAGGAATGTGGGCTTGTAGGAATGTCTAATATCGAGTCTCAGTGATAATGGTTTTAATATTTTCATTTATTTGAAAAGGATGTAGGAACCTAATTGATCATATTTTTATTTATAACTAGCTTCTGCTCGCGACTTCGTCCGCGTGGAATAGTTACTTTACTCCCGATTTTGAAACTCTCAGCCCGATCGGTTTAAAATTGACAGTTTCATTCAAACTTTCATCCCCTATTTTATCCCCTTAGGGGTAGAATTAATCAAAATCCTTTCTTAGCGGATGCCTACGTCATAACATCTACCTGCATGCCAAATTTCAGCTCGATCCGTTCAGTGGTTTGGGCTGTGCGTTGATAGATCACTATGTCAGTCAGTCAGTCAGTCCCTTTAGAGTTTTATATATTTAGACTAGCGCCAGATGGTGTCTTGTCAAGGATATTTCTATGAATATAAGCGGTGTAAGATTTTTGTGTTGAAATCCTTTTTGAAGTCTCTTCTCTTCCAATTAAAAGAATACGGAGACTGGTAGAAGCAGAAGTTCGGAGACGGGCTGAAATCTAGAGCAGCAAGGACGCACAAACTACCAGGGCACTAAGTCTTTATTACAATAGTATCAGAATGATCTATAATTGATTTCATAATGGTTGATTTTGACATGTTTGGTAATCTACTAATATAAAAGCGTCATTATGACTTTCCAACGGTCCACCACTGACATTCCATTGAAACAAATGGCATAGAATTGGGATTCTTGGTCCGAGGCATAGAATGGTAATTTTGTACATAATGACAAATGAGTGACAGACGTATGCGGTAATTTGCTAAAATTTTGACAGTTACTTTGATCAGTGACCTACTATTAGAACGTCCTTTTAATAGCTTATCAGAAAGTATGACGAGACCACTGACAGACCAATGATCGACCATTATTGAATTTAGCAGGGGCAATGGGATCGTGTTGGAATGACAAATTTATAAAAATAGCAAACGTGGGGCTCTGGAGACCTGGAATTGTGAATAACTATTTCCGAGGCAGGAAATTGTCATCGTGAGTGGTAAAGATTCACAAACCACCATTTTCCAGATTGCGTCGCTGGCAAGATAATATTGTTTAGTTCTACTCTGAACCCAATTCTATTGAAATCTATGTCTTAGACGATTTCGCAGACTAAAGCGATTTTTGAAAACGGTCCTATTATTTGAATAGATTGCCAAAAAAATGTTCGTATTTATATCTTGTAAATACGTATGTGTGATGGATGACTGTACTTTTCTCACTCTTGTTTTTAGGACGTTCTGCTAATAGTATGATTTATGAATAGGCTGTTTTGCTAATAGGTCGTTTTGATATGGAGGTGATACACTTGTTAGTGTAATAAATTAACGTTTTTTTCATATTTTTCAAAATTGAATGTATGTACCACAAACGGTGGATCTAAAGTTTTTTTGTCATTGAACGGTAGCAAATCCTTGTACTCTTTATAGATAAACTGTCATCAGCAGCGCCTTTGATAGAGTAAATTCATTAATAATACTACTTGTTTTTCATACTGATTTGGCAACTTTGATAAGACAGTGACAATGGTGGATTTTTGAAATGCAATTCCAGATGATTATAAAAATAATGTACATCATTTTGAATACGCAAGCAATAAATGCAGTCCACTCCCTAAAGAAAGCAATTTACCGGAATGATAAGACTCTATTTTTCCCAGAGCAGGAGAAGTCATTTGATGATTTACCTTAAAAAAAAAACAATTTTGAAACCAAATAAGCATTTAAAGTCACCAGAATAATGATGATGATGATAGACTTGTTCGAATAACAGCTTTTATGCAATAATTTATCTATAACCAAAATAGTGAAATTCCACCTAAATCAAATACCACGTAGCTTCTCAAATGATATAACAATTACATAAATAGTTTGGAATATTCGAAAGCTGGTTGTTATGTGGTTCTACCACATGACAAGCACCAGTTTTCGAATATAAAAATAATCATCAAAATCGATAAACCCAATAAAATGGTATAAGGTAACACACACAAAAAGAAAATGCAGTCAACTTGAGAACCTTCTTCTTTTTTGGAAGTAACTTGTAACTTAGTTGACTTGCAAAAGTAGTATTCAAAATAATTTATGAAAAAAAATGCGTTTAAAATTGTACAGTAAAATATACAGCCCTGATTTGGAAACGTTGCTGGCGCCTGGCTGAAATCTAGAGGACAAATAAAATAAAAACATTACAGACAATACTTAATTAACCGGACACATGTATATATATATATATATATATATATATATATATATATATATATATATATAGGCACCTAATGTAAAGAGTTAAGTTTATACATACTTATAATTAAAAATACTCCTAACTAACATTAAATTAAATTTGTTCTGAATCGAAACGAACATCTTAATCAAAGGAGACACAAACGTACACACAAAAGACATACTGTTTGTATTCATGCAATCTGGATGAAAGCCGTTATAAATTGCAAAAAGGCGAAGCCCGCTTTTGAGAAAGCGATTTCTCGAAATGCTTTACAATACAATACGCTCCCGAAGCATTGTGTTGAGATCTGGGCGTATCCTCCGCTTACACAGGATTTATATATTGTATCCTACTAGCCCCTTAAATATCTTACATTTATAAGTATTTGGAAACACGTATAAGTGACACAACTAAGCTGGGTTTTCGGTCTTCAACAACAAGAAATTGTAAATTTTAACACAAACGGCAAACCATTAATATGTCATTGTCTTTAACAACTAGTCAAGTGTCGATATATGGAGCTTTGAAAATCTCAGTGGAAATATGCAGATTCATGTAATTGTTTAATTAACATACATTAAATAAGTACATGGCACAGTAATTTCAAATACATTTCTAATTACGAAAAGTTAAAGGATACTGTAACTAAAGTAACTTACACGGATAGTGAACAGACGTGTAAATTGAAATACCTAGCCACTTTTCACTAATTTACATAGACTTAATCACGTTGCACTTAGACTTTCGTTTGCTTTTCGCGAATGTAAGTTTACTGTTAAGTGTGAGTTCTGACTTAACATTGCTCGTCTCTATTGTGTACACCGGGAGTACAGATATGCTCATGTTTAGCGCAATGGATGAGCTGCTAAGCTTCCATGACAAGACAATTTTTAAAATAAGAAGAAATCAAATGCGTAAGGCCTTTAAAAATTTTGAGAACATATCCAAAATAGATTTTTTGGAGCGGAATCTGCATATAATAATAATAATAGTTTGTTACTCAATATCACACTAGCTTTTACCCTTATCTTCGATCTCACCGGAATAGGACACTATTCCGTAGGAACAACAGCAGGAAAATGGCTCACACCACTCAATGCACACAGTAAATTAAAGTTCAGTGCCCTAGAGAATAAAACGCCGAAAAAAAAAATCTTGTAGCGAAAGACGCGACCTTTTGCAGCAAAAAAAGGTGACCAGTCTACCTCACTGTCCTGAGGTTGATTGTTTGTAAACTTGGCAAATAAATTCAGTTAAAAATCAAAGAAAGTTTAAGTACCTATTATTTTAGAAACCATATTTTATTTTTAACTATTTGCCGCCCGCGGCTCCGCTCGCGCGAATGTCGATAAATATCCCAAGGAAACATACTCCCGGGTGAAAAAGTATGATATGTGTTATTCCAGACTATAATCTACATCTGTGTCAAATTTCATCGACATCCATTCAGTAGATTTTACGTGAATGAGTAATAAGTCACTGCACTGTAAATCTGACTTGTATCAAATTCTATTATTATTCAATTTATTTATTTCTATGATTATTTTTGTTACTACTTTGTAGTAGGATATCTGGATATAAACTACCTCGAAAGAATCTTCCTTAGGACCTGCAGCAACTGCGTTGTTGCGCAATTGTTACCGCGAGGTCCAGCTGAGCTTAGGGGGCGTCCATAAATTACGTGAGGTGTTTTTTTTTTGATTTTCTGTCCCTCCCTATTCAACCCCCTCCCCCGTCCCCCAATCTCACGTGAGATTTTTCAAAATGTGAGTTTCTTACGTAAATGCGTTGGATTGTAATTGTAAAAAGAAAAAAAAAATTGCTCCGTGCTTTTATTTACGACTAGTTAAGACTAGTAATAGTAACGCTTAAGATTAAATCTTAAGCATGTACAATCTGGATTAAATGGACCAAAATAGTACCTATATTTTTTTTTGTTTGAATAAAAAAAAATGCGTGATATCTACCGAGACCCCCCTTTCTCCAACGTAAGATTAGATGAGATTTGACTCGACCCCTCCCCCCCTTAAAAATCTCACGTATTTTATGGACACCCCCTTACGATTGTGAATATTTTGCGCCCTAAAACAGAACCGACTCATTAGTAAGTAAAGTATACTTACTACTGAGTCGGTTCTGTTTTACTTATCTGAATGAAAACACATTATCAGTCTGTAGGCTTACTGCAGCAGCCCTGTTGTCGGTGATGGTACAGTGGGCTTATCACTTGCTTGTCCAACAACCTCAGATTCGAATAATAAAAACTGTAGAAAACGGAACGATACTTTGCTGACAGTCGAAAAGTCCAAACACACCATTTAAAATACGAGTATTTAATGTACCCAAATCTGATGAACAACAAAATGTAGGCGTCCTTATTTTGACTGGCAACTCTTGATTGTGGACCCGCAGAGTAATGACTTAATGCAATGCTCTTACAGAAATGGTACATTATTATGCGGCCAATATGTCCGACCCTATCATTAGGGCGTCATCAACTTGAAAAATAATCCGTGAAACATTGTTTGAACATTTTCATAATCGGTTATTGGCCCTGCGATATATGCTCTTAACTTTTTTTTAAAAGCGTTTGTCTTATTTTGTTGGCTTTGACCCTTTTTATTTTGAAATCAATAATAGTAAGACACTTAATTAGCATGCATGTTAAAAATTATTATAAATCTAGCATGATTTTTATTCTGGAAATCATCAAGGGTGAATTTTTAGAGATATGCGGAACAGAATGTGTGAAAGGGAGCCTTTGCCCGTACGGTATTTGTCCGGTAGGAAAACTGCCCGACAGTTGACATTGAGGCTGTTGTACATGTTAAAATCGCAAACTCTGATAACGCGATGCAGGATTTCGTTAGTAGCTCGCTGCTGGCAAGATAGATGGCGTTACGGTAATTTTTGTTTTTGTACAAATTTAATTTCGATAGTCTATCTTGTGGCGGCATTGATACCGCTACAAACGTATAAAGCATACTTTATAATATCACCATACTTTTATTATTTATGTATGTACTCGTATCTGGAGCGAGATGTCCATGGTTGACGATTGGAACACGGATACTATATTACTACTATATTGCTATGTTACATAAGAAGAGTGACATCTTGGAGTACTAAAACTACCGAGGCAAGACAGAACACTGCGTAATTATAATTTGTTTGCGAACATAAACTTCAACACTGAAATGAAAATGCGGACCTAGTTGGAATTTGACGCACTATGATTGTTCTGCAATAGACCAAGGTCTTTTTTGAAGAAAAATCTTGAAAAGACATGTACACAGTAGGTATCTGTCCACACACGTTACCATTCTAGAACCAGATAACCAGTTACCTTACCTTGATCATAAATAATATAATACTACTATGCAGATGCCTCATGCAAAGAAATGAGTGACTGCTGGGCTGTGGGCTTTTGATCAAGAATGGCGAGCAATTTTTTGCTCGTTTTCGGATCCGTCCCGCCCGTAAGATGGTGTTAGCGGCGACGCTTTACAAGGCCTTGGATTAAATTAATTTACTTACATACCAACCAATATCGCGTTAGAACACACGTAGTCATCTAAGGAAACTGTGATTGCATGACATGCATGACTCTTAAAAAATCATAAAGGCATGCGTACACGGTTTTTCACCTGGACCATTTTTGTACGTGTTATTTCTGAAATATTTTCTTGTTTCGTACTTTTTAGTCTCACTTCACTTTTACTTTTCTGAAGTCGGTGTTTCAAACTTATTTTTTCTAAAATTTCATTTTCTCACAAAGATTGTCGTCCGGTGTGGAATTAACGGACAATGGAAGTGGAAAATCGCACTCCAACTCTAGATTAATCTAAAAACTAAACTAAAGTTATTATAAACTAAAAACTTTTTACAAAAAAATACAACCGACTTTTCCACAAAAAATCAAAAAAGTACAAAATAACTTTAATTTCGGAACTCGGTGTTTGTGGTTCCTTTTTCGTTTTTTGAACACTGACTTCCGAAATTAAAGTTATTTTGTACTTTTTTGATTTTTTGTGGAAAAGTCGGTTGTATTTTTTTGTAAAAAGTTTTTTATTTTTCACTTTTTAGTGGTACCTAAACCCCCTCCCCTCCCCCCACCTAAACGAACCAATTACATTAGTGTAAAAAAAACGCACTGCTCCAATGCAGAGTAAACTAAAAGGTCGTCAATGTAGACAATGTAGATATTTTTTTAGATTTTTCAAAAACCGCTCGTTCGATTTCGATAAAATTTTCATGGGACCATTTGGGAAGTATACCATTTCCAACAAAAAAAGAATTTTTCAAATCGGTTGGCAAGCAACGGAGTTATGCGCGAACAAACAATAAAAAAAAAAACATACAAACATCCGAATTGAGACCTCCTCCTTTTTTAGAAGTCGGTTAAAAACTAAAGTTATATAAAATATTTTTATGATTAAAGCACGCTCAATGCCGAGCAACAAAAAGATAAAAGGAAGCTATTGGAGACAGTATTTTATACAGAATGCAGCTTTAAAAATGCCACGAAAAGCTACAGATCCACAAAGATGCTAATGAAGCGTGATTTGCTGATCTCCCGAAGCGCAAAATCGTCGAGACATATACCTACAATATCCTTCATAACCCATGGCACTCAGATCTGGTTACTCAGACTCACCGATTTGCAAAACATTCGCCTTGGAGTATGGAGCGACGGAATGTAGGATTTTTTAAATTATTATGGATAGGCTCGCGTTTGACCACAATCATACGATCCTGATGGACAGCACCGATGTGATCGGCGATGGATCTTTCCAAACTACAAGAAAGTTGTGCACTCTTGACTTAAAGAAGCTAATGTTCTTGGAGTAAAAAGACAGAAAGTGGTAAAAACACCACGCTGTGGTCCAAAACGGGAATATAATTGACATGTGGATAAGAAGGCTGCTAGGTTCAAATGGAATTGAGCGAGACACCCTCACAGTAATGTGAGTGCTGGAATCATAATCATAATCATAATCATTTTATTTGTGTAACATAGGTAGAAAATACAGTTCTTAAGCAGTGGTGGCCGAGTGGTAACGGCCCCGACTTACGGATTGTAGGTCGCGGGTTCAAACCCAGCCAGGCGCATTACTTTGTGTAATTAATTTCTTCACCACTGCTCTCAAAACGGTGAAGGAAAACATCGTGAGGAAACCGGCATGTCCTAGAACCAAAAATTCGAAGACATGTGACATTCACCAACCCGCACTGGGCCCGCGTGGTGGATTATGGCCCATTCCCTCTCCTAGAGAGGAGGCCTGTGTCCCAGCAGTGGGAACGTTAAAAGGCTGATTATGATTTGACAGTTCTTAAATTAAATTAATAGTTCGCTATGTTATGCCAAGAGGCGTACAAATATGGTTGCATGCTGAAATCAATAATAATCATGCTTGAGGTACACAAATTATATACTCGGTAAGTATGTCAAAATTAATAAAAAACAAAAATTATAAATGTCAAAGTATGGAGCCATTTCTACAGTCAATGCATAAATAAAATAATCATAAATTCAATTAGTCACAATAAGTCTACATTAATTTATCATTCAAAAATTCATCAGTCGTATAATAACATTTTTCAATTAATAACAATTTTAATTTTTTTCTGAATTGTGTAACATTCAAATTTTTTATTCTATCTGGTAATTTATTGTAAATGCGCGGTGCCATGCCTAAAACGCTCTTTCTCACTAAGGCAGTCTTACAACGTTGATTGCTTAAACATTTTGCGTATTGGCTACGAATCGCAACATCTCGTAAAGTTGACACTTTTTCGAATAACCTCATGTTTTTGTTTCAAACACTAATTTCAAAAATATATAATGAAGGTAAGGTAAGTATTTTCAGCGATTTAAAGAAAGGTACACAGCTATCATCAATTTTCAGACCACACATTGGTCTTATGCATCTTTTTTGTGCCTTAAAAAGATATCTTTATGACGTGAACATTGTATGTTGGCCACTAAGCCGTGATATGCAACTAATAGCGCATCCATATTTATTTTCTTAGCAATTTGGAAAAGTGCGTATGCCGATTTATTTATTTTCTTGCTTAGGTCATCTATGTGGGCCTTCCAGTTTAATTGATTATCAAGGAGTAAACCTAAGAATTTTGCAACTTTAACTTCTTCAATGTCACAGTTACTATGTCTGATATTTACTTCTGGTATTTCAGTTCTTTGGTGAAAGTGCATTATTTTGGTTTTCTCTAAGTTTATAACTAAATTATTTTTATTAAGCCAATGAATTATATGTGATAATGTATTATTTATGTCATCTTGATAAATATTGCGATCAATACATTTCACTATCGCAGTACAGTCGTCTGCAAACATCACCATTTGATGTTGAGTTACCTTTGGCAAATCATTTATATAGACCAAGAAAAGAGGTGGTCCAAGGACGCTACCCTGTGGGACACCAAACTTTATTAATCTAGGATGGGATAAAAAACTCTTTTCAAATTTTGTTTTTTCACATACTCTTGCAATTTCTGTACATTGCACTCTGTTGGAGAGATAGGATTCAAGTAGTTTTAAGATATTACCTCTGATACCGTAGCTGCGGAGTTTGTCTAATAAGACGTCGTGCTTTACGTAGTCGAAGGCTTTGGTCATATCTGTGTAAATAGCACAAATAGGAGCTTTTTGGTCTACTGTTAACATAATACTACGCAAAAGATCAAAGATAGCCATGTTGATCGTGGTATTCTTTCTAAAGCCATGTTGTTCCTTCCATAATAAGTTAAAATTTATTTAAATAGCTATACAGGGATTTATGAATAATTTTTTCGAAAATTTTTGAAAAAACAGAAATTTTAGCTATTGGCCTATAGTTTTTCATATCAGATTTTTTATCTTTTTTGTGAAGTGGTTACTTGGGGGCCTTTGACCAGAAATGGGATAGTATAGGCTATTTAAATTAAATACTATAACAGCATTGAGCTTAAATGAAAAAAAAAAAACCAGTGCACTCCTCCGTGATAGTTACTATCCCAATGCTTATTGTGGCGTTAACGCAACGAAACATGTTTTGACGTTGCAATGATTCACGTTTAACTTTGTGAGAATGGAAATGGAAAATTGTAGTACATCACTGCATAACGATTGTAACGGAAGTTCAGAAATTACGCTGAAGGCAGAGCAATGAAAAATTAAATCAGCCAACCACCTGCCAACCAGCATGCTGCTGAGGACGACATAGCCTGAAGAAGCAATACTCAGAAGTGAGGGCAGACTCAGGAATCTGACAGTACACATTTGATTCAGCGTTTTCGTTTGGGACGTGAATGATATTTACTTTATCAGAGATTGCCAGGAAGAACTAGAAACATTCGGAGTCTGGATACTTGTCTCGGAGTCTGCTGGGTTAAAAATCAGCCGACAAAAATGGACAACTCGGCGTGTTACTTTACAAAAAAGTACGTGCTGTTTTTCCTTCAGTACTGCAGATACATTTATTTGGATTATTTGCGGCATGACGCCAACCAACAGTATACCTACTAAGTGTTTTTGTAGATAGGTGGGATTCTCCCATGCTGCAAAGGTGGGTGCGTCTTCATATGATAGTGTAGTGTAATTTTTTATTTAAGTATACGTATATTGTTACGAACACATGGAACTAGTCTGAATTAAATGTTTATTATTATTAAATAAAATAAATAAAAAACTAAGAGAAACAATGTTAACGAGTTTTTTTATTTATTTATTATATACTTAATTGTACACCGTGGCTAACAAAAAAAAAAAAGAAAACTACAAACTAAAACACATGTACCTACAATGGGCGGCCTTATCGCATTCCGCGATCTCTTCCAGGCAACCTGGAGTTATGCAACTTTGGAACATATGCGTCAAATCTGTGCAAATCAGCCATCGCTAAGCATATCTGCTCACGACGAAGATTAAGATGTTGAGGTTGGCAAGAGGCATTACTGCTTGATAGGGCGAAAACGAGGATTTCTCGACGGAGGATGGAAGCTCTCAGAGTTACGCCTGATATGGTACGAGCATGTAATGAGAAGACCTAAAATATATATGACCATATCCTACTGAAAAAGCGTGGAAAACCCTCTGACTTGGATGTACGTCGTAAATAACGATCTGAAGGCATTGAATTAGGACCTTTTGACAACACGGCATATACGCAACTATCAAAAAATATATGAGGAGAGCCGAGTCCCAGGATAAGGCAAGGAAAAAGCAAAGAGAGATTTAAATTCTAAGATTATGTTTACTGTATAATTTATTTAGTAGTTTTTAGTTAATTATAGAATGGAAAAAGAAAACATTATGCACCTACCCTTAGTAACACGGGGCCAGCTCAGGATGCCGATGAGTGCATTAATAGCTTGTTTTTTTATACCGTTTTAGAGATTGACACGAAACATTCCAAGGAGATAGGTTTTGATAAATTCAAACAAGAAACGAAAGCAGGCAATGTTAATATTGTCAATCAATGAAAAATTGTGTGTTAGACTGCAATCTTCTGTAAATGTAAAATATGGGATATTTTTAAATTAAAATATAATATATTAGAAATAAATTTATAGGTCACTAAACAGGTAGGTCACTAAAATTTCCAATTGCTGTTAACGATTCGCTACATGTGCTGTAGATGGAAGCTTTTTTAAATCTAGGATTTGTAATATAAATCTTACTTAAGATATTTTGTTACTGTCATATACTATAGAAGTGGTTATGTTGTGCCTGTTCTTTTTTATGTTTTTTCATTATTACAATGTATGATTTAAATAACTGTGATCCAGATTAATATTTTATTACACTACGAAACAACAGTTTATTAAATTACCTATAGCGCTACTAATAATATCTCTTTGACTGATGTAATTTGGTAAGGGATGCTATATACATAGCACTTAAGGAGACCGTACACTTGAATAATTCCATAAGTGCGGTAAAATACTTACGGAGGTATAAAACCTATTAAAACCTTTTACCTTCTATTGAACTTTGCTGTATGGGGTGTGTAATGTTTGGTATAAGTTTTTTTTTAATATAATAACGAATTACATAATTTTTATTTCTATCATTTATTTATTTTAAAACCATCTATTGTTGTAACAACTTATGATAAACATCCAATAGATGTGAAAATGAAAATAATATATCTAGTTTTAATTTCCGCGAATATTTGTGGGTTGCAGGTATGCACCTCCCTCCCGCCCGCTATATTATGCACATGCAAGATTACAAGGCAAAAGCAAGGATAACATACACATGCAGGAAGGCAAAGCAAAACCCAACCCAATACCGACACGTGTTTCGCCTCTCCACGAGGCATCCTCAGGGGACGTGTTGACTCGCCTACCGTTGAGTTGCGACTGAATAGCTCAGCTCAGTCTCAACTCAATCAATTTTATCCAATAGATGGCCAGTCCAAGGCTAGTCACCGGAGGCAGTTTAAACGCATTTGCGCTTTTTTAGTAAAAAAAAAAGTCAAAAGTCAAAACGTTTATTTCAATTAGGCCATTAACGGCACTTTTGAATGTCATCTATAAAATTTATAATAATTAATTGACTCTAGCGAACTCTCCTTTGATTGCAATCAAAGCGCAAATCTATCTTGATTTTTTGGGATATTGTTTGGATAGTGCAGTTTCATCAAGTTATGTAGGTACACAAAAGATCTGTGCTAACGGTGCTCGGAACTTCTTCATTTTTGGTCAATTAGAGTCGGTTTAGGTTTTTTTCTCCTAAACGTGCATCATTTAATTGCAGAGTTTAAAGAAATCTAAAATGAATGGGAACACAGGAGCTAAGTTCGCTCGCTTTGTTCGCACACTCTAGCTCCCGTCATCCCTTTCGGACCTTACCAATCGTGTCGGGGTGGAATGACGAATCATGGAACTTAAAGAAAACGGCTGGACCAAGAAAAGGCCCTTTCTTGGTTCAGCGGTTAGATCAAATTAATGATAGTTATACAAATGATAATTAGATCGAATAAATATTATTATTATTATATTATTATTATTATAGAAATAACGTTATACGAAACAAACATAATATTAAATGAACGTTCGAGAAAGTGTTTTTATAGTACGTGTTACATAGTAAATTGTTTTTTTTTAATATTAGTTTGCCCTTGACTCTAGTCTAGGTCAGGGTAGATAATAGACAAATCGACGATGGAATAAAGTTACTCATGAGAAGCCTGTTCATTCAAACTTTAAAGAGATTAGGGTTAAATGCGCTCGAAAACACAGACGCAGTCATTGAATTCCACTTCTTTGCTGTGCGCATTATAAAAGACGATTGGCAACGCCTTTTTTTTTCTGGATGGGAAATCATCAAATGCCTTCTCCCGCTCTGGGCGGAGCGGAAGGGAGTCTCAGACTCTTACTGACTACCGCCTGTTGTTAAGATTCAAGATTCAAGGTCGTTTATTGCAAGCCATAATGTACATATACAGATGGAAATGAAAAATAGAAACAATTATGCACCCTGTCGGGCACAGCAAAACTTTAAAAAATTGGGAAAGAGGAAGACCGTTTTTATTTTTATATTACCATTTATTCTTAACATTCCTATCACACGTGTGTACTATTAACCTTATACTCGTATAATTTGAGTGTCAAAGCTTCTAAAAATAGAGCAAATATTCTTTTACTAAACGAGCGGCACCCTAGTATCCCAGTGTTATATCAAATTCGTTTATAGCAACAAAATATCCGAGGTTATTACCGCACCAGTTTGTTGCCCCCTTGTGACTAACGTATTATGTCTACGTAAATTTCACTACGCGTTTAATTTTATTAACAGCAGTAATCTACTGCTATATAATATACGTACCCATTTGTGTAAATTAAAACCGTCATGAATTATTTAATAGGAACAATTGAAAAGATAGCGCCACACAAACCTTGTCTGACTGACGAGACTTCTGTACTTGTACGACGATTAACTTTATCAAATCCGCAATTAATATGAACCTAAGTTGCGTTTGAACATCTCTAACTTAATTAAGACAGTCAGTTTACCTTATCCAAGTATTGCAGCGTCAAAATGTTCTAAGTTTTGGCAAGTTATCTCTAAAGTTCCGCAATCTACCTCGCAGGTCGGACCAATCTCTCTGCAAATGACTCTCTAAGTAGCCTACAGTAGTGTCGGCCTTCTACAACTCTCAAACGTTGTTATGAAAATCCCTCCTGCATAATGAGTACTAACGGGTTGTACCTGACGGACGCCACGAGCCGCAAACTTGACCACTAGAACTACTCTCGCGAGGGGACTGTGCTACAAACGAAAACACATTTGTTTATTTACCAATGCGCTCGTCTCCCGTTATTATTCTCGAGTGTCAGTGGACAAGACCGAAACGAAACATTACAGACAAATGCTACACAAACAGAAACTTTAAAATGCAATCTTTGGGGAAGTGAAAGATTAATGGTAGGAACATTTAAGCGACCCAGGGTGACAGTGCCAAAATACTTGACGCAGTGTATGGGAGCGGTAACAAAAACGTCTCTGAGGAGAATCCCTTATATTAACACTGTGGAAATTAGTGAGCGTTAGTTCGCGCGCACTCGTAAGAGGGTAGCCACATGCAAGTCATTATGCGGACGATCATTGAATTAATTACGTAGATGTTACGAGAGGCTAGTACGGAAGCGTACTGCGTAGCGGAGCTGTGTCGTGGAGCGGAGCTACATATGTCGCGGAGCGGAGCTATATCGCGAAGCGGAGCTGTGTAGTGTAACCAGAGCGACCCAGGCTGAGCTGTGTCCTCGCGGTGTCGTAACACCACTCACATCACAATACACGCGCTATTCCACTGATGAATTAACTTTTTACATTTTGTTTTCATTGTGCTTTTTGTCCGTTGGTATTCAAAGTTATCAATTCGAAATATTCATAGAAAAAAACATATTTAATAAATCTTAGTACCAGTCTCCTAAAACACGCAGATAAAAGTTTTATAGGTCGTTATACAGACACAAACAGTGTATATAAATTTTGATATATATATTATATTTTCAATTTCATTTGAATGTGGGGGTTATAAATGTCTATTGAGACTATAAAGTATTCCATAGTAACTTGAAAATATAGTTGCAACGGAAACCATGGCGTGTAAAAATATATACGAGCTCCTTACTTACATATTTAGTTATGTCTTTGGCGACTGGTATTTTTATTGCATTTCAACCGAAAATAATAAAACATATACTCGCACAAGCACATGCATTGCTGCAGGTTTTATTTATCAGATAAAACGTGCAACTCTACCATCGTCGCTCGTTCGTGAATAAAAAATAGACCATAAATACAGGGATCACTTTGAACGAAATTGCGAATTGACTGTCGTGATTCACAAGTTGAGTTCGCATGTAACCCTAGATAAGGGTTGTAACATTCCCCGTTTGAACATCGGCAGGCCGAGGGCGGCTGGACTATTACATAACAGTTCAGTCACTCGTTGCGACATGACGCCACTCTGTGTTTTTAAACCTGATACGATTGTCACAGCACTCGTTAACTTAGTAAAATATGTATCCATATGTTGATACCAACCAATTTGGTTAGGTACCGTTGAGAAATATAGTGTCGGCAATTTTCGGTCGCTGGTTACATAATAAGTCGGTGGACTTGGCGGTAGGCGGCAGGCGGACTGAAGCGGCTTGGCGAATCGAATTAGGTCGGGTGTGCGATGGTATCTCGCCTACTGCACCGCCCGCTCGTCCGCCGTCCGATAACAGAATGTCTGAATACCAGATAAAGCGCGTTCATTTGCTTATTGCTCTTTAGTTGATGACGTCCCGTTTAATAGTCTAGGGAAATGTTTTTCCGTGACCGTGTCTTATCTAGGCGAGGCGGTCGTTCTTCTTATTTAAATAAACCAGGGACGTTAATGACGTGTTTTTACGACGCCTCGTTGTTTAAGTGCTGAATAATCTTATATTCTTCGTAAAATGTATCTCTATCCGTGTTTCTTCGAATGTTTTCAATACACTATAATAAAATATAAAACACATCTCTCACAGGATGATTGCTGTTACGATAATGTCGTGTTCGGTGCGCGGCAGCTGGAAGAAATGATGTTTTATTGGAGTGCTTCCGAAGCTCTTCCGCTGATATAAAACATTGTTCCATTCTTGCAATAGTGGACAAGTGTTATATAGCATCGGATTATGTGGCTTTACAACTCCATATTGTGTTGCAATTCTTTGCGATTGTACTGGTATTTCGACAGGCTTTGTGTTCACAAAAGATACCACTTTGGTAATGCTTTCAGTATTCACCGTTCGTTTGTTTGTATTTATCCTTTATGTAGGTAAGGATGCAGTTTTCATTGAGGGTCTAAAATTACGTTGTTTGTGCTTACTGTAATTGGGAGGCTGGTTTATTGGCTGCTACAAAGGATACAAAGTGACCCATACGAGCGGAATCACGTCAGTAGTTTTCGTTAAACTGTTAATGATTTGGTAGTTCAAATTGAGTTATTATTTAGTATGTTATATTTTAGCTGACCGATATATCTAGAAAATAAAAACTAACGAATATATATGAATATGAAAAATAAGCAAATCTTTAGGTATTTTTGCTGTGGGTATGTAATGCCCTTACGTAGGTACGTGACTGCCAAAACATAAGTATATATAAGCCATTTCGCGTGTGCTTCTGTCTGGGGTTGAATGAATGCACATTTTAAAACTTTAACTTATTTCTAGCTATGTTGGGTCACGTTGAAGGTGCACGTTCCTCGAAATAACTAAGAAAATACCAAGTTATCTGTATAGAGCGAATGGAAGTGCTACCCGCACGATACAAGTAAAGATAGGTTTAAGCAAAAACTATCTATGTTTTTTATTTTCAACTCTGAATAAGTTTTAGTAAAACGTGCTAGCATATTGAATATTGTAATGCAAGCAGAAACTATCTATTACCAATAGTTTTTTGGGGAGATTCAGTCTTTATTCAATAGGAAGATTTGCAGATTACCTTCTAAAACAATTTGTTTTTAAATCTACCACCGAGAGATATTTTTTCAACACAATTTTATTAGTAAACTTGAGTAGAATATACATTATAAAATGGTACCTCCATCCTATATACATAAATATGTACAAACTTATGTGTGTACTACAGCAAAGTTGCTCTTTAATTAAAACATTTGTTATGTCTCGAGAAAGGTGATAGATTACATTATCTTCTCGCAGTCTAGTTCATTAATTACAAGCCTTCCTTTAACTGCGTCCAACTTTTATTTATAATTTATGCTACTACCTGGCAGGTTTTTAGAGTTTTGCAAACTCTAAAAAACTGCCAGGTAGTAGCATAAATTAGCAACTTCATTATTAATAGTTGTCTAACGTTGTATCTGTCTAATAGATATAAGTGACCGGTGTTCTAGAATCTAGGCCAAACTACTTAATAAAGAGCTGTTTGAGAGTAACATCTACGTATCGCCACGTTCGCAAGAACTAATAACTCAAAGTACAAGAAAACACGAGTGTTTTTCGCGTCGTAAAAGAGAAAACTTTTCAGCTCCGCTTCAAACAATATTAAGATAAAACTACCCTAATTTATTGTACCTAATTTTCACAAGCGAGGACTTAATGTTAGGAAACCAAGTAGCCATGAAACCTAAAAGCAAAGGTAGGTAAATGACAAAACGGTCATAAAAGTTCCTCCATCTACCGGACCAAAGTTTTCATAACTAAGAGGGGGTTTGGGGGGTGTTCCGTGTCTCCATGAATTAGTAGCGACCTCATTAACCCACATGAGCCCGCTCCCACTTAGATCACTATGGCATTAACAATTAAATGAACCCCGGCGATGCGCTCACTATGAGACACTTCCCCTTCTGCTCGTGAAGGGTTAAAACGGGTAATTGCATCAGTCAGGAGGGTGGAAAGTTAGTGTGATAAATGTCTTAGTTCGTCATCATGTTGTATTAAATTTGCAGTGCGGCTAAGATGGACACCACATTTTGTTTCTTGTCGTTTCAAACGAACTTCAACGACCTGATGTGCGTCGCATTTGCTTTTACACATTGATAGTGTGCTTACCGCTACAATTGGGAAACATGGTTATACCATTATCATTATACAATACCAATTGAAATGCAATTAAGTAAATGAATGAAAATCAAAAGTAATAAAAAACTTTTTACAAAAAAATACAACCGACTTTTACACAAAAAATCAAAAAAATGCAAAATAATTTTAATTTCGGAACTCGGTGTTTGTGGTTGCTTTTTCGTTTTTTGAACAGCGACTTCCGAAATTAAAGTTATTTTGCATTTTTTTGATTTTTTGTGTAAAAGTCGGTTGTATTTTTTTGTAAAAAGTTTTTTATTTTTCATTTTTAGTGGTACCTACATCCCCTCCCCTCCCCCACCTAAACGAACCAATCACATTGGTGTAAAAAAAACGTACTGCTCCTTTGCAGAGTAAACTAAGAGGTCGTCAATGTAGATAATGTAGATATTTTTTTTAGATTTTTCGAAAACCGCTTGGTCGATTTCGATAAAATTTTCATGGGACCATTTGGAAAGTATACCCTTTCCAACAAAAAAGAATTTTTCAAATCGGTTGACAAGCGACGGAGTAATGCGCGAACAAACATTAAAAAAAAATACAAACATCCGAATTGAGAACCTCCTCCTTTTTTAGAAGTCGGTTAAAAATTAAACTATGATCTTCTTGGTACCTTCATTCATAATAGTTGTTCAGTCAATAAAATTTTCTATTCAAGCTGGTGTTGGAATTTGCCGAAATAAACTTAAATAAGTAATTTTGCAAATACAAATTTGGTGCCTTAGAGATCTTAAACAAAGATATTTCAGAAATAATGATCCACCGTTTTAATTGAAAACGACATTGCCCAATTAGAATATCCGTGAGCCAACTATAAAATAGTGTAGCGGGCACGCCTCACGATAGAATGCCGAGTTGACAATAAGGTCTTAGCCAAGTAGAGCAGTGGTTGTGGTCATAAAATTGCGAAGGGAATGGTTCGGTTTGGGCGGCGGCGTGACCCGTAGGCGTAGACCCGGCCACCTCACCTAATGTGTCACCAGTCTTTCCGCTTAGACAGTAAAGCGCACATGTTACCTACGGCCCGGCCGCACGACCAAAAATATCCTTCACCAAATTCCACATCGGAATTCCATCGACGTTATCGGAACAGAACTCACAAGTCATTTCAAACTAAATTCCTCTAACCACTTCACATCATAATAAAACGACATCTCCTCCATCATAAGCCATCAACGATTTTCATAAATTTCCAATATGAACAAGCTTCTTGTAGCATCATACCGAACCCAGTGAGAACCGGTTACTAATTGAGCCGTTATAAATACCGACTTTTGCATTCAGTTGATGCTCCTTAAATAATTCAAGCGAGTACCTCGACAAATAAAAAACTTGGTTGTTAATGCCTCAAAGGTATATAATTTCAAAGGTATCGAATGCTACACTTAAAATGAATAATGATAATAATATAAATACCACAACCATAAAACTGTGCGTGGGCTGGGACCTTTACCTTCAGTATTATGTCCGTGCGACGAATTGCTTCTTTTCTAATGCTATGGTGTCTCAATAATAACGACAATCATTCGAGTGGCTCCTAAATATCATGAACTTTGTTGTTATTATTATTACTTATGTATATTATCGCTCGGAAGTTGTTCTGTCACGCAACCAGATAATTTAGTTCAAGGATCTACAGGTAGATAGATCGAACTACAATTTTACTATCCATTAGCAACAAAATTTGAATAGTGTACTAGGTAAAAACTTTGAAATATTATCCAATCACAAAGGGAATTTCGAAACGTTCAAAATAATAGTACTGTACAAATTCCTTTCGCAATTTCGTAGCGTGTCGCGGTTCAATCCTGGTCTAATTACCATAGGGCTGTGTTCGGTAAATCGTCCAGTATAAAACGAACTCCTCTAGCTTTGTCTTTTCAATTACTCTGTACGTGTTTTGTTGCGAGTTCTTGCATATGTGGAGATCAGGTGAGAGCGGTCACGGTATGGTTGTTAAATAAAAGTGCGTGCTGTTGGCACCACAGAGACCATCATATTATTGGGACTGAATTACACAGCATAAAGATGCGGATAGTTATTTTATATTGTATATACCCGGTAGCTTAAGGTCTGTTACCAACAGGGGAAATATATGCATATAAAGGAGCATTCATATCGGTGAGGGCAGTACGTATCATATTCAACAGTGGACTGCAAAAGGCCACATTAACTGGCGTTATTGGCAGATATTCTTCAAAAGCACAGCCTGCGTCTATAAATTCAAAACAGAAACAATATCGTAAAATAATTTCAGAAACATATAGCAAGAAAAATCGTCGGCAACCTCGAACCGTCAATAAATAAAAACAGTTTTTAATAAAAGTGCTGCGTCCAACTAGCGCGGGGTGCGCGACGCGATCGGGCACCATATTGCATTCGTACAGTATAAATTCGCTAATATGCCTGAACTCGTACGATAAAGCCTAAAATCGCAGAAGTTATTTTACTGCTGGAATAATTCTTCGGATTTTTGACAGCGCAATCGAAGTTTGCCGCTAGGCCCTGCCGCCGGGTTTAATTAAGAGCTGGTACAAACTCCAATTGCTACGTATCGGAGCTCCGCTGCGCTGCCGAGGAATTGTCGGTTACTTTATGCTATTACACGCAAACTTCATTGATACTTTAATTGATCCTAACAAATTTATACCGTCCACTTATATAATGCCGTAGACGTTTGCCTTATTTTTGAAAAGACGATGGGCATGATTGCTGTTAAAACACATGAGTGCCTCTTTAATAGATCGGGATTCAATATTTTTGAAATAGACTTGATAGTTTGTCGATACTTAGATATTGGTATATCACGAAATACTAAGATTTACCTTTTATTAAAATTAAAATCACTAGAAAATGTGGGCGCGAAAAGCGCCAAAAGTTAAAGGCAAACATGTTGAGACACACGATAAGTTTTGCGACAGACTGGTAGCGTCATCCGGAGCTGTCCGACCAAAATAGATTAATAACTACAAGTAGCAATATAATGCCTTAACAACAGCAACAGGCGCCAGTCGTAGCAAATAAAAATATCAAATCGCTTGCCTTATAATGTATACTTCAAAATTACATTGCAAAACGATTTTTCGGAGATTGGATGAAATATCAGCAAATTAGCAAATCACGGAAAATGTAACCCTATAACGTATTATGAACGAAGCAAAAAATTGCTTATTTAACAATTCTGCGAATTCGGCAATCGTACACAATCAGCTTCAAGGAGAGATTTTTTCGTCGGTCGTCCGAAGTGTGTCCCGGCCGGTTCTAACGAGCTCATTGGAAATTCTAATGGAGCTGGACCGCCGCACCCGTAATCAATAATATTACTGTACGTGCTTCCTGGAGGCGCCGCGCCGACACCCACCACGGACATGGGAATACCATAGTAACAATCTCAAGCCAACATTTGTACGGTATCCGACTATTTGTCTCTATGACTACCAAATGTATACGCGATGGACACTTTATTATAACGTTCTCGATGAGCAATAATTAACGTAATTAGGTTTTTAGTATAAGAAACTTTCTATTCTCACGGCAATGAAACATAATATTATTAATATTGATTATAAATACTGAGAAACGTCTCGGTAATAACTTCTTAAGAGTCTTGTTTATTCATAGAACAACTCAGGTAGTACGCGTAAAAGCTGACTTTGGTTATCTGCAAAGTGTAAATGAAGTGACAATCGTCGCAGCCTACGTCCGTATTAAACGATGCACTTACTTACTTGATCACATTTAAATGAAAACGACTTGATAAAGGTAGCGTGTTCTACAAAAAACTTAAAGCAATTGCAATTTTGATAAAATGCAACGTGTATTATGCAAATAGTCGATAAAAATGTTAACGAGTTCCATAGTATGGGAACATAATGAGACCACATTACCGCAGATATCCATACAAATGATCAAGGATCAGTAGTCATGCTGCTTCTAAAGTAGGATTCCAAAAGCAATTACAAAGTATTATTCATTCGAAGCATATCTTACCCGACGATACCACTTGTATAGTGGATGCGAAGAAAATTGCACTAACTAACGATCATATCGTTTCTTGAATACAAATTCAGGTCTTTCAGCACACGGCGGGCAGCGGCTGGCCTATTACAGCCATGTTACACTTGCTAAATTGAAATGGCGATATGATTTATAGTGAGACTTCACGAGCCGGCATTACGACCAGCTTCCGACGCGAACGTGACGTGAACTTCAACAATTCTACAAAAATTAACATTTCTTTCATTATTTCTAATGTCAGGTTTTTGCGTGCCAATTTTAGTCATGTTCTTTTTGTCATTACTGAAATTGTTAAGACGCATATTATTCAAATAAAACAGGGACCTGTTTTAAAATACGAGGAAACGATTCTTACCGGAAAACAGTACTTGTAAAATATTCACACGGCGTTTTGCTTCGAGTGCGGCGCAAATTCAAAACACATTAATCTCACATAACAACATTTTAATGGGGCGGTGTAAATTTCTTCAGTCCCAAATTAAATATCAAGCCAGGAATAGGATGTTCGCATGGAAATGTGCTCGTTTAGCAAAAAGGTTGGCGGAATATGGAGAGGCTTCTAACTGGGAGCTCTTAGTTTAAAAGTAATATTTAGCTAATTACGCTGCGGCTACGGTCGTCTGGATGGCGGTTTGGCGTACTGTGGAAGCGGATTTCGCTTCAAACTGTATCTGAATATATTATGGACGCAGTGCATATTACGAAGATAATGGAAGACTGTCTTGAGACACAATATCTGGTACATTAAAATTCGCTAATCAATGTGATAAACGGTATCTAGCAAATACGAATAAAGAAGAGTGTATTGTTTTTTGTTCTTTAATGAACGTACTAGTTTGTATGCGCTATCTAGGTACTGATATCTCGATATTAATTCTTTTTTATTCGTTGTGGGAATCGAGACGCTCCGTGTGAAATTTTAAAGTTAAGATTATTAGTCCTAAGAATAGCGCACGTTAAAATATAGATACTACATTTCTGAAGATAACGAATAGGTATAAGGAATATGGTTACAACGATTAAAACTTAAATTTAAATACAAGGGCATCATTTTATTTTTCTTATTAATTGTGTCTTGATTTAAATAATTATAGTAGCTTGTATTATAAATTCTAATAAATGTATTCGGTCGAGATTTTAAGATAAACCTTACTATTCATTTTTGATTGTTAATACATTTTAATATTCATATTATTTATTACTTTTTAATGTTTTATATTTTTTACTTATTCAGACTTTTATATTGTTTTTTTTTATGCGATGTTTTTTTTATATTTATAATAATAATAATAATAATAATAATTAATAGGTTTAAAAAGCGTAAAATAGTTTTATTTTACGCTTTTTAAACCTATGTCATAAGGTTTGGAAAAGCGGGGCAGAGGCGTCATATAGTCTGCAAAGGCCTTTAACACTGTTCATGTATTTATTGGAAATAGAAACGCTTAATCAACTTGTTTATTTTCAATATAGACCTCAAATCCTTTTATGTGATACCCCGCTCGGGTATGTTCGCTGAATTCAGTAAATTGATCGCCTTCTCCATAACTACCCTCTTCAAACAGCCAATTTTGTATTACACAAATAAAATCTTTTCATTCGATACCCTACTCGAATATGTTAGCCTACTATCGTTCATTCATCTCCTCTTCCACCACTCATAAATATTAAACAGCTAAATAGATTTTCTTCAAAAATAGATAAGAACACAACCCGACTATATCACCTTTCAAACATAAAAAAAAAACAAAATCATAATCGGTTCATCCGTTCGGGAGCTACGATGCCACAGACACACTCAGACGCACAAACGCGACAATCTTATAAGACCCCGGCCGTCATTTTTGCGTCGGGGGTCAAAAAATCGCACTAACTAGAAAACGATAAACAGTGACAAAGAAATTTATTCACGTATCTAATAGTGACAATAAAGCTAGCTGTAAAATTACCTAAGTACTGTCAAAATTTTCATGGTGATTGTAACAAACGATGTTTCTTTTTTAAATTACCAAAATAATTTACATGTTTCTTCTTCTTATCGTTATCAAACTTGATTAAAACGATTATAAATCTCCTTACATTTGTAAACCACTCCGTCGTATTCGGGGAGGTCACAATTGACTTGTACTAGATAATTCTAGCAGCTGTACCAACGCTGGAGACACAAAGTTACCTATCTATGAGGTAGACTGCAGTTTGGAAAAAGTTCCGTGCAAAATTATAACGAGTTGGGATAGTATGCTGGATTAGCTTCCCACCTTTTCTTTTTTTAAGCCTTTCCTCGGCCGCTGTACGTGGAAATAAAACGATTCAAACAGATAAGGAAGGATAAGGAAGCGGCTTTCCATATATTTGTCGTTATCAGGACAGTGAGATTGCGGTGGGTGCTAGGCCTGTGTTAAGCTACAATTTTGGGAGGCCTTTTTTGCTTGAAGATGTCTTATCTTCTTTAAGACGAAATCCTACAAAATCTTTCTAAAATATTTATAATATCCTTTTTTCGTCTTCAAACAACTTGTAACTTTTGCGGAAAGGAAGATAGGTAATTGAACAGTATCTAAGTGAAAGGAAATGTAAATATATGTATACGATTTATTTAACTAAAGTATGTATACTGAAACAACCCAATCCATTGAATTACGGGCAACATCTTGGGCACGTCTGATGGCAAAGAGATTGTTATCTAAATATTGACAGAAGGCCCTAAACGAGATCGAATCCCTTGTTACGAGCTGAGTTAATAAATTGATTCAAGATAAACACGCCCTTTGTCGTATTTAAAGGATTAATACTATTTGAATATTGACCAGATTGCCGTTATACGATTACTGAAACTCCCTTCAGTTCAGATAACTATTTATAAATAGCTTATTGCCCTCGAGATTTTTCGGGTTCACCCGTAGGAACCACTTCGCTCTTCGGAATGAAATATTACAGTTTATTTCGCCCCCGGGACACGTACCTTTCAATAGAGAATGTAATATCCAAATCGATTGAATAGTTCCAGGGATTAAGGACACAGTCAATATTAACAAGGATGTTATTTACATTGAGTAATTTTCAACGGAACTGAGATATTTATGTCTGTAATAGCATGCAAATACAAAGTAAGTAGTATTAAAGAGGTGCATTAGCATACAGGGCCATTACAGGTCCGTCGGTAAACAGCGGGTATGGGTTCGGACTTATAGCTCAAGTATTTATATAATATAGCTCGCACATATATCGGTGTGACACGAGCTTTAGCACAGCCTGTGTATTGGTGAACATCGAGGCAGCGCCAAGGTGACCCGGTTACTTCGCGTCGGTACCTTAATACGGTGCTCTTACAAGTGTCTAGGGAAACTGTGAGCTGTTATTACACCAGAATTTATGAGGTGAATTGCCCCTGCTTAGTTCCAAGTTTGTCGTAAACAACAATATACAAGTTATCCAATGTTTGGTCGGCGCTGGCCTAATGTGACACGCGGAATGGAAAGAAATCCTCGCTGAAGAATTCGTGTAAAGCTGTGTTATGAGACTTTATTAGATGCTCTCTACAACTTGGCTCGTTCTGTGATAATATTACTGTAAAGGTCGTTCTGAGAGTTTCTGTATTTTATCCGTCTAATGGAAAAATAAAAGCATCAAACCATTAAGTCAACAAATTTTGTTTTTAGTACGAACGTACTCACGTATTTATGAATACATGTAGGTTAATAAGGTCTTATAAAGCATGTCCTTTTCGTTCAAATAAAGGTGAATCCTATTATTAATACTTTTGAAAAGCTTTTAATGTTACACATCACGCAAAAATATAATTAACAAGTTTTTACAGTCATTACAAGGGTATTTAGCGACATGTTATTATTAGTTTCTTTGATGAATAATTTGAAATATAATTGCTGCTATAATTTTTAAAACATTTGTCATTTTTATCGACGTCAGGTTTTTCATAAATCATGTTTTTGGAATACGCTAGACAGAGCACATACACGAATGGCGACATTAATACCCCAGTTACTTCACACTTCTGCTTTAAGTCACATTCTGTAGCTACCGACTGCGGTTGATGGCCCAGTTATGCGGCTTCAAGCAGTGCTCGTTCATGTGAAGCTACCTACCTTCCCTCCCTGTTTATTTCTAAACGAAGAAAAGTGGAACATATACATACCTGTTATTCTGAAAATACATGCTACGTTAGAGGAATTTAAACGAATTTCCAGGTTAGGGGCTGAGCCCGCTGGCAATGGCTTGCTCCGAACCATTTCACATGTGCCGTTCATTAAGTGAATATGATCGATAGTTGAGCAGAACCGGAGGTCGGCCGTAGCGCGCGCTAGATCATTACTGATATGCCAATGGCGCCTGCGGTTCGAAAACGCCCTTCTGCTCGTTATTAATTGCCCCACGAACAAAAGCAAATGACTCGGTAGAGGTGATCCTGCTGGGGTGGGTCGACGTTATCCATTCAGCCGGTGTAGACGTCCGCGAAGAGAAATGTTCATTCACGATAGGAGAATTTATGACTTTGATTTACGCGAGACTTTTCACGTGGCGCCCTCACGCCGCACTTCGTCCATAAATAGAGAAGGGTCCCGCCTGACGTTCGGAGGCACGTTATTATTGCATGTTAGGCTCGCATCACTGTCAACCATTCAACTCGCCCCGACACTGAATTGATACTGAGAGCATCTTATTTGAATACTGACTAGGTTATTTCTCACCTTTTATAACGATCATGATATATACGGTTGCAGAGCGGCTTGAGCAGATTAAACTTGTAACGAAACAAGACAAAATGCTTTTACTGGAACAGACTGCTCCGTACTTACTGTGATTTAGAGGACTCAAGTCCTGGTTTTATCTTGTTTCGTGCTTTGAAATGATTAATGTTAAGAAAAAATAAAATGTTTAGTTCCCTGTTAGACATTGTAAAAATAAATGTGCAAGTCATTAATATTTATGTTCTTGGCTATGGAACTTGCAAATGGCTGTAATATAAATAAAAGACTTTAAAAATATGAGGTTTAAAAATCCGTAGTGTCGTTGTTGTCGTCACATTGTTGGGCCGCCAGCGCAGCGGCAGTTAGGTAGTTTTATCTCACACAATTTCAATTTTTCATCTGCAGCTGTCAGCTCGGCGGCGGCAGATAAGTAACGTTCGCGTCGCGTCGCGTTCCCGCATAAAAGTTTGTTCCCCGCCAGTTTGTTCGCTCCACTTCCTTTTATAAACTTTTTGTATGAGCCGCCACCGGCGCGATATCAATAATTCTTACAATTTGTGCTCGCATTCAATCGATGGAAGCCCACTACCTACTCGAACCTTATTCACGACGACACAGCGATAAACATCTTTACTTAGAATTGGCGTTTATATGAAATTGTAATCTACACTATTAATCAAGCGCGACGTGAATTGTGGGCCTTGACGTTGACATTCGTGATTCCAGCTTGATATTCAAAAATATAATAATGTCAAAGTGCGTCATACTAATTAATGAGGGTCGCTTTCATACTCTTTATGTGGAGCTCAGTACATTGAAGGTCACTAAATAGCTGAGTCTAGCATGAAATTTGCTTGTAAGTACGTAAAATATGGTTGGTATAATCAAATACTTTTTCAAAAAGTAGCCCATTGTTGCTGTAGCAAAATAGGGGCATCCAAACAATTGGGAGACATAGTTTTCATGAAGTTTTGTTCGGTTCACATTGAATTAAACGAGAGGTTTGTACTATAGATATATACATAAATACTGGTCTGAAGGAGGCTTTGTATTCTGGGCATTTGTATAACAAAGTCAATCAACATCGCTCCATTCAAAAAGTTGGACTATTGATAACTACAGTTGAAGGCTGTCGGATCGGCTCGTTTGTTTAGTGTTATTTTACGGACAGTTAATTAAAGCTGTGCCTTCTTAGTTTGACTTGGTGGAACTTTTACACCGATAACAACATTAATGAAAACTCGTCTGGATTTGGGCAAAGAGTGGCGGTGACAGAGGCGGCGCGCCGGAGGGCGGGCGGGGGCTCGCGCCGGCAGTCCGCGCCGCGCTGCGCCGCCGAGCCCACGCCGCCTCGCGCTGCGCTGCGATCGCGATCCCCAACATTCTCCTACACAGCTTATGCCGCGAACGATACGCGTGCGATGACGGGGACTTGCACCCTCCCGGGAACAGAGAGGCCTACGAATGTGTTCAGTGTACCGTTTGGATGTGTTTTCGTTTCATATAACATGTGCTGAAGGCGAGTTCCGTTTGTATGGGTGCACTGGTTCGTCGCCCGACGCGGTTTGTCACCCACTTTCGATGATTAGAATGAACTAGTTTGTGTCACACCGTTTACATGATGGTAGTACTATGATGCTATTTCGGCTAAACTAAGAACTATTTAGAGACCCAACACGTTTTTCGACTATGATTACGTGAGACACTAATTTAGTTAAGTTTTGTATTAAATATACTACATTTATAGAGCTTCATTCTGTTATAAAAGAGAAGTCCTAATTAAATAAACTTTAATAAATTCAAACATTTTTGTACGCTGTTTATAAATAAGATACTAAATGCCTAGGTTAAATTAAATTCGTAGCAATTAAGAAAACAATTACGATGTTCAAGATAAGCGAATGTTTCACATTGTTATTGAAATAATGATTGAATTTCACTAATAATGTTAATACACATTCGCTGACATTTTACATCGTAATTTTTTCCTATGTTCTATGCACAAATGACTTGAAAATATTTAAATGAGGTAGATACAGTCTTGCACGCGATTTCACTTCCCTGAGTTAACTACTCGTAGGTACGCGGAAAAACGTTTATGTAAATAATGAAAGTTTGTTAAATGTATAGTCTCATTCGCGTACCGCAGATAACTAATACTAAACTTGAATAGATGTGGGGAAGAACTTTATTTTCTCCATCTTGCTAACCCGCATTTATTGTAGAAACTAGTTTTAAAGTCTAAGTACCTATCCACCAGCTTTCTCTTTACGCGTAAGAGGAAAATGTTGCGCTGAAACATTCAGACAAATTACGGTATTTTACGGTGACAAAATACGCAAGTTTGTTTTTAATGGACTAAAAAAGATTTCTTTAGTAGAATCAATAAAATTTATCAGTATTGCCCTTATTTTTATGTTGAACTACTGAAGAAAAGGAAAGGAGAGTAATAATAATTCTATTACTGCCATCGAACGAAATTAGCTTTTTGTCATCTCACTATATCTAGATAAAATGAGGTTGCCAGTATTCCTATTCAATAGGTACAGCAACACATGTTCAATTATGTTTTTAACTTGCAATTACACGAGGCATTAAGTTATGCTGCAGTTACCGCTCGGGCCTGGTTCCGTTCCAAGTAAAGGAAAACTGCGCTAGCAACCATAAAAGTTTATTCGTTGACAAATAACTGTACTATAAAAATAACACTTTTTAACTTTCATAAGGGATTCATATAAATCTTTTTAAAAGAAAAACTGAAGAATGTTGATTAAGCTATGCGCTAATTTTATCCTAGATAAGAGCCTCATTCCGTCTGAGACGCTATCGCGCAAGACGTCCGTTGAACGGTGAAATGCACTCAAGTGCATTTTATCGCTTCCAGTAAAAATATCTTGCGTCGCTTCTTGATGGGCAGTAAATGTTCTACTAAAGTTATAACGTACTTTTTACAATCAGTCTTACGTATTCGTATTGGAAAGGAAAGGGTTACACAGAACTCGATTGAATAAAACTGCGTCGAGCATGGAGCAGCATTCGATTGCTAGCTTTAAGCCTACGCGTATCAGAACGATTTTCCTTATTTCCCCTCTTCCAACTTGCATGATTGAAACACATAGTGTATGTAAATAAAACTACGAAGTTTCCTTTTTCCGAAAAAGAAACTGAATTGTAGCGCTACGACGTAGCACATGGCTACGGCGTAGCATGTTCCTGTGTTACAATATCGACTCTCGTTATAATTGCTATCCTGTAACAATAAAAGCCCTTATTACGAAATTTTACCGAACTGAAATAATTTGAACAACCTAATAATTATAGACTTTGGGGTATAATTATTAGATTGTTAATAGGGTTATTTTTTGAAAAAATATATTTAGTCCGTCATGCGTCAGTTAGATTACAATTAAAATATTAGGCTGGTATTTTTTCTTTTGTTCGGTAAACAAAGAATGAAGATGATACAGTGCAATGTTTCGCGTGATGTTATTTCCTTCTACCTTCTACTTAGAACTGACGTCACAAAACTTTAATAAGAACTAGATTCATGTACGAGAAGCTACATAAAATCAAACGCAAAATTAACATTTGTATAAAAGAGCCTTGTCACAACTTTGGTGTAAGGTACGTAATCTAAATACTTTTGAACTGCTAGATAATAAAAAAAACTGACTATGAACTTAAAGAAGAACAGCATATACAGGATCATAAAAGGGAGCAACCAGATGATTTAAAACGTTTTTAAAATTAAAAATAATCTGAAAGTTAATCTGCCCAATTTACCTCTATTATAAGAAATAAAACAATTTAATTTAAAGTCACTAAAATACATTAAAATGGCAATACACATTATTATCATTTTAATGTATTTTAGTGATTTCATTATACATGTTATTGTCTTTTCAATACAAATTACACACCCGAAAACAGTTCGACCCTTACTATCATCTGTCTTGGTTATACCTTCCACTTAAGCCCGATCTATTATCACCCTTGTAATTTTCAATACAATAAATCTTGGAACAACATATATGTATGTCTGGCGTTGAAAGCCAAATCTAATTGTTATTGCTATCCTTGTTTCGTGTGACGTCACACCACTGAAGGCCCCAAACGTTTTAGCGCGATTTGATTATACGCACATAAAGGAGAAGCTAACATTTATTAATACGCAGAAACAATTAGTTTCGGGAGCGGGTAGGTAAACCTTATACTCGCACTGATGGCTCGGTATTGCTCGGTTAAGCAGGGCTCGGGCCGGTCGTTACTTGGCTGGGTGAACTTTACCGTACTACACATGATTTCTGCTCGCCATGATTAATGTTAACCCGTACCTTTTTAAATACTTAACAGGAGTAGCGTAGTAAACCTAAACACCCTCCGGGACTTTATGTTTCCGGCTACCTTAATTTTGCTGCTTCTTTGCGCATTTCAAATGAAATAAAAATAAAAACAAAAGAGGGGCGGAACGGCTGATCCGTGTTTTCCATGTTTTAATTCCAGCAAGTACTAAATATTTGGCGAATTCGTGGCCTAAATATATGGTCTCCTGAGTAATAACTTAGTTCGTACTTTTGCTAAAATCAGAATAGCCTATTTTTGTTTTCTTTTTATCAACATTGGTTTGGTTGTGTTATTTAAATGAGGCCTTCTGATAATTTGTTCGCAGAACATTTGCTCTATTTCAGCCATATTTGCTAAAATTTGTAATATTTTACTAAATTAACTTGGTTTCTGACTACTAAAGTGTTAGGAATGAAAATGTTCCTATTTTATTGACTTAGAGATTTTAATTTTCATAATGGTGATTGTAGTTCTATTTGCGTATGTTGTAGTCCCAGTAGCGCGTGTGATGCGTTGCTGCTGAACGCGGCTTACAACGCTGACGCCACTCTGACGTTTACCAAACTTCACACTCGCCGCCAAACAAATAGTACAAGCTTTTTTACCGTTGACGTATTTATTTTTGCACTTTTATGGTTTTAGTATGGGAATAGATTTTACTGACCATTTTTGTTTTAATTGACTAGACTAGATATGGAGCAGTTTAATACGGATAGGATCCTGACTTTGAGTTAAAAGGTTTTATTTCTGGACGGTGGTCTGCCCAGCTGCTAGGGTTCCAGAATTTGTTCGAAAGAGTCATCGCGGTCCTGGAATGCAAAGGGCACTAGGAGAAACTAGTGTGGGTTTTAGTTAGTAAGAGTCTGATACTCCCTTCCGCTCCGCCCAGAGCGGAAGAAGTCATTTGATGATTTTTAACTCACTACTAAAGTGTCTACGCATATATTAGAGGGGTCAATAGCAGAGAAAAATGAAATTTGCATGAATACATTTCATGTAAATTTCATGGTTGTTCTCATTTGGTGGGGTTGTTGTGCCCCACCAAATGCATTCTGAGATCTATGTGGTAGCTCTTTCATTACAGTCATTGAGTACCATACTTTTGGTATTCAACGAGTGACGCTAAAAAGAAAGTTTGCCATCTAAATGCTTTCTGAATCGTAGATAAATACCAGCAATGGAACATAGTTTTATGGCTATGAATCCGAAAAAGCCCCAAAAGTGATTATAAAAGTACAAAACTAGCGTCGTTACAAGTCACTTATTTAAAATATGCTCCGACGATTAGCAGCATGTTAACATAGCTGGTTAAAAACTACCAATCGAACAAAAGAAACGAGATCAGAACAGCAGAAATTCTGCTGCCGCGGCAAATTGCTGCGCAGCGGACGGAACTCCGGCGGGATCTCACGGAGGTTTGGAGACAGCGACTATCGCAACCCAGTGCTGGGCACGCCACTATTGTGGCGATAATTCCCCTCATTGAGGCGTGGCTAGAGAGACGTCACGGCGTCCTCACCTTCCGCCTGACGCAGGTGCTCACCGGACACGGCTGTTTCGGGAGGTACCTGTGTCGGATCCAGCGGGAGGACTCGTCCGGGTGTCAACACTGTGCGGATCGTCCGGAGGACACGGTGGAGCATACGGTGGAGGTCTGCCCTGCTTGGGCGGAGCACCGCCGTGTCCTCGTCGAGGCGATCGGCGGCGGCGACTTCTCGCGTCCGGCCCTGGTTCAAGCCATGGTCCGGAGCGAGGAGGCATGGGAAGCGGTCGCCTCCTTCTGCGAAGCAGTAATGCTAGCGAAGGAAGAGGCGGAACGCGTGCGTGAGAGGGAAACCTCACGCTCCAGCCGCCGCAACAGAAGAAGACGCCGCGGGCGTCGGGAAACGCAGGGCGATTCCCGGCCATCGTAGGCGCGGGCCTGCGGATGGCGAGCTATGGGTGGCTCGCCGTCCGATAGCAACCAGGCCCGAGTCAACGGCGCGTCGTGTTCCACGCGCGCCTCAAAGAGCCGTCAGCAAAGAAGACGGGGCCCCATAGGGTCAGTGCCTGCTAGGGTTGCGGAATTTGTTCGAAAGAGTCACCGCGGCCCTGGAACGCAAAGGGCACAAGAAGGATCACGGGTGGGTTTTAGTCAGTAAGAGTCTGACACTCCCTTCCGCTCCGCCCAGAGCGGGAGAAGTCATTTGATGATTTCCCATCCAGAAAAAAAAAAGGAATATAAATATTTTAAGGATTTCATATTTTAAGTTTGGGGAACGTTGGAAAATTGTATTAATTAGGTAAGACAATTGTAGCATGCAACTGGTTAATATAATAGGTTTACTCAACTCTAATCAAATATAATTATAGTGTACCCATATGTTATCAACCGTTATAAATGCTAGTTTAATCAAATAGGCAAGAGCCCTATTGTTACCAACTCTGGCATATATTACTATAGAATATCAAAGATAACTATTAACCATTTAATACTCGAACTGCTTTAAAAATAAGTAGAAACTCACTAGGGTTTAATGTAAATAGAAATACATAAAAATATTTGGATATGCACATAACGTAAAAACATGTAAAAGGAATAAGTATGTCAATGAAAACTTACAAATATAATAAATCATACGAACGTTATGAACCTTAATAAGATAAATGTATGTGAGGCAAAAAGGCTCCTTTTTTAGTTTAAAAAATACAACACTTGAAATAACCCTTTATAGCCGGACCAAAGAAGTTGGAAGGGCGGAAGATAGGAATGAGGCGAAGGCAGTGGGGTCTCCACACTGGCTCATAGATATATATTTTTTTCATATTTATAAATTTGTAAACCTGCCTGATTAAAAATATTCTGAAAATTGAAGATTAGAAATCATAACATAGCTGTTTAGAAGAACACCGGTTTAGCAAAAATATTTTGTGATAAGAATGCTCTATACTCCATTCACAATAAGATTAGACATTTAAACAAAACTTTTTACAGTCCGGTCGGCTGATTTTTACTTTTATTAAATGTTATATCAATTTGACGAGCATACAGACTTGCACGTGTTCTTATTTTTACTTTGCTATTTTTAAAAGCAACTATTTGCAAGTATGAGCATCGAAATTAAGGAAATTTACATAATATCTACTGTTCTTAAAGACATTACTGGGTTTGAGCAGAGAAACCTTACAAATTGGCATTATGGTAGTGTCAATTATATATTACACGAGTATAGTATATATTTTAAGAATCTTACGGCAATAGTAAGCAATTGTAGTCAATAGAATAAGTGTACATAATTATTAAATGTGTGTACATAAATTGTTAAATAAATAAATAATTGAAGTAAATAAGGTTAAACTTATGGTCAACCCCATGCAAACGATTTGAGCATAAGATGTGATTTAATTTAATGTAAGATTTAGATGCTATGCGCTGGGCAAGAATACAATAGGAACGGATTTGTCACAGTTAATAAAAGTTATAAATTTTGCAATTTCAATAAACTTGTATTGGAAAACCATTATTTGGCTTTGCCCTTGTTGAAAAGAAGTTTGTGTATAGAAAAGAAAGAAAACTGTGTGTGGTTTTCAATATCTTAAAATAACATTAAAATTGTTGGTTAATAAACTGACCTTCAGAAATTTCTGGGTTTGAGCAGAGGAGGCTTAGAAATTGGATTAATAGAAGTGTCAATTATATCTATACGTATACATATTATACATAATTTATGTATCAAGTAATAATTTGGGGCATTTTTCATAATGTCTGAAAATTATGTATAATGACAAGCTACTCGTACTTAGGGTGAAGTATACAATTATTATTTAAACTTTTTTTTATCAAATCGAGATATTCTGAATATTACTATGTGGTTTTTGGTATCTGATAAATACACATGTATATTGAACGTTACGTTTAGGGAGAACGGTGTCGTTTAATCAGAGGCCCAATTATCATCCTAACATTTAATTGAACAGCTAGGCAAATGCCTTGGTTCAATATCGTTAATGATTGGCCTAGCAACTAGCGAAACAGGGCACAGGCAGTTTAGGACGTTGCGGTATTTGTTTGAAAGAGTCACCTCGCCCCTGGAACGCAAAGGGCACTAGAAGGATCACGGGTGGGTTTTAGTCAGTAAGAGTCTGACACTCCCTACCGCTCCGCCCAGAGCGGGAGAAGTCATTTGATGATTTCCTATTCAGAAAAAAGGGACTTGAGTACCATGTCTGTGGAGCGGCTCCACAACCCATCAACTGGATAACACGGTACTTCTACGACAATCTGTAACGACTGCCAAAGATCTACAAATGATAGCCGGGACCAATGGGAATTCTGTAATTAATGATTTGATGCTTTTGTTCAAAAGCAACTACGTGTAAACTTAGAATAACAATTCAATAAAAAATTGGTGCATTTTTCAATTTCTTGAAATGCTAATCATGTTTTATATCATGTATTGTTTATAAAGTAATAAACCTTTAGTCATTTTTATTTTGCACATGTTTTCCGATATCCACGTGAAAACACGCGGGCACAGCTAGTTTAAAAATTAATATAATTTACCATTTCAAAGCTGTACTGGACGTTAAATCATGTCCAATATAGCTTTTTATATTCATACTCGAACAGATAACGAACTTATCACTCAAAAGGAATCGTCTGCATTTAATTAATATATCAGAGACAGAGAGAAAGATAAATAGTAAGGAATAGCAGCTCATCATAAAAATCAGTGGTATCGCCGTAACATATTTTTGTAAAAATTCACTACAAATAAACACTCACACTTAATATCCAAGGGTTATTTTTTATTAATATATGTAATATACAAAATAAATATCATTTACCATTTCAAAATTGTATTAAACGTTAAATTATGTCCAATGTTTATTTTTTTAATTCATACTAGAACAGATAACGAACTTATCATCCAAAAAGCGTCCGCATCTAATTAAAATACCACAGAAAATCAACAAGATCAATAGCACCTCATAATAAAAATATTACCAAAGATTTTCCGCACACGAACTTCTGCAGTAAGCTACAGTCTAAAAAGCGACCAAAATGTTTAACGAGGCACAGAAAAGTATTTTCCTGTAGGTGTAATTAGTCACTAGTAATTTTAGGAGTTCCTTTACAATTCATATAAATATGTACATATATACGAATCAGTTGTTTTTAGTTTTTGTAAGTAAAGTAAAAAATAAATACTGCCTTTATTCCATTAAAATAAAAGTGTTTCTTAAGTACCTATGCATGTGCTTGATTTATCGACGGTAAGCAACAAAACAACCAATAAATTAATTGAAAACCTGAAACCGTAATCAAGTGACAGCGATTTAATTTCGCATAAAGTTTACCTTTTCAATAACAGAAAAAACGAAGAGCTTTTTTGTTTATTTTTTCCCCTATATTTCATCCCCTATCGATGACAACGTAAAGGTACTTTTATGAATGGCCGAGAAGTTACGGCCCAACGTTTCTTCGAGTAGCACCCAATTCAGTACAGTATTTTATTTCATTTAACATAAGATTGTGTATTTAAATATTTATTAATGAAATTCCCGTTTCCGTGGAAATACGAGGATAAAATATAGCCGTGGCATAGGCTATATTTTAAGTGGGGATAGTGTAGTTTCCTAATAGTGAAAGAAATTTTCATATCGGTTCAGTAGTTTCGGAGCCTTTACAATACAAACAAACAATCAAATCTTTCCACTTTATAATATTGGTATAGATTGGAGCTTTACATCTGTTTTATTTAGTGTTCGAAGTAAATTAATAATTGAGGAAAAACTTGATATTATAAAAGCAAATTATGTTGACATACTTTCTTGTAAAATAACGCCGATGCGACGACTAGTAGCGAGTCATTGCGGTCACGCGGCAATCCGTCGCGAGTCGACGTTTTGCTCGCCACTAACACTCGTCGCATCGCAATACAGTCCCTAAAGGCTAGTACCTAAAGGTCCACTTACAGAGCCAGTGAAAAAATATAAATTCCTCGTATAAGAAACACTGGATTGTGACGTCATAGTATTTCAAGAAAAGAACAGCAACGACAGCAAGTGTCAATTTATTGAAATGTTTTGCAAAGACAATATTGAGCGATATGGAGAAACTCCAAGATACTAGGCAATACTTTCATACACAAGTAATTATTATTAATATTAAATAAGATATTATTTATATATTATATTAAAATTAAAATATATTAATTGCTGAAAAACAAACAAAATAGAGTGAGAGCAATCTGGAATATATGAAGCAATCAAAAACATAAATTCCTAAAAGATTGTCGATTTATTGAAGTTGCTGCAGATTGCTCAACAAATTGTAGATTCATCAACAAGTGAATTCAGTAAAAAGTTGCCCGTGTTAATGCACTTTGGGATAGATTAGTTTTTTTTTTCTCCCGCTCTGGGCGGAGCGGAAGGGAGTGTCAGACTCTTACTGACTAAAACCCACCCGTGATCCTTCTTGTGCCCTTTATGTTCGAGGGCCGCGGTGACTCTTTCGAACAAATTCCGCAACCTGGATGGATTACTCCTCTTCCTAAATGTCATTTTGAAAATTTAAGAATGAAATATGTTTTCAAACACCAAAAACTAAATAATAAGCAATTCCTTTCCTTCCTACTCATAATTATAATGTTATCTCCGACTTGTTTTTCGGTGTGTACATAAATAATAAAATAAATAAAAGTATTTTTAAAGGACTAAGGACGGCTTATTTTATTTGGTTATTTTTAACCAAATAAAATAAGCCGATAGATAGAAGAGAAGCTTGTAGCTGAATAATAAAAGCTACACGGATCAATCTCCAACGTTAATACCGTTTTCCAAGGTCTGTCTGAGGATGTATAACCATCTTAAGATACAAACTTGGATATCATGGGATGTCCTCACTGCTCAGTTATCGGCCCATATGTATGGAATTTCGGTTCCGATGGTTTCTTCGCGCTTCCGCTCCCATGCGGCTGTTTATTAAACGATTATGCGGACGATGACTTGCTGCACATTGGGGAACCTAGCTAGAGTAGGCTAATACATGCCTTTTTAACTGGATGGGAAATCATCAAATGACTTCTCCCGCTTTGGGCGGAGCGGCAGGGAGTGACTCTTACTGAATAAAACCCATCTGTGATCCTCCTAATGCTCTTTGCGTTTCAAGTTCGCGGTGCGCGTGAACACGACGCGGGACGCGCCGTACATCCGGGCCTGGTTGCTATGGCACGGCGAGCCACCCATAACTCGCCGTCCGTAGGCCTGCGAGGCTGACACATGCCTTTTTTTTTTTCTGGATGGGAAATCATCAAATGACTTCTCCCGCTCTGGGCGGAGCGGAAGGGAGTGTCAGACTCTTACTGACTAAAACCCACCCGTGATCCTTCTTGTGCCCTTTGCGTTCCAGGGCCGCGGTGACTCTTTCGAACAAATTCCGCAACCCTAGCAGGCACTGACCCTATGGGGCCCCGTCTTCTTTGCTGACGGCTCTTTGAGGCGCGCGCGGAACACGACGCGCCGTCGACTCGGGCCTGGTTGCTATCGCACGGCGAGCCACCCATAGCTCGCCGTCAGGCCTGCGAGGCTGACACATGCCTTTTTTTTTTTTTTTTTTTTTTTTTTCTGGATGGGAAATCATCAAATGACTTCTCCCGCTCTGGGCGGAGCGGAAGGGAGTGTCAGACTCTTACTGACTAAAACCCACCCGTGATCCTTCTTGTGCCCTTTGCGTTCCAGGGCTGCGGTGACTCTTTCGAACAAATTCCGCAACCCTAGCAGGCACTGACCCTATGGGGCCCCGTCTTCTTTGCTGACGGCTCTTTGAGGCGCGCGTGGAACACGACGCGCCGTCGACTCGGGCCTGGTTGCTATCGGACGGCGAGCCACCCATAGCTCGCCATCCGCAGGCCCGCGCCTACGGTGGCCGGGAATCGCCCTGCGTTTCCCGACGCCCGGGGCGTCTTCTTCTGTTGCGGCGGCTGGAGCGAGGGGCTTCCCTCTCTCGCACGCGCTCCGCCTCCTCCTTCGCTAGCATTACTGCTTCGCAGAAGGAGGCGACCGCTTCCCATGCCTCCTCGCTCCGGACCATGGCCCGAACTAGGGCCGGACGCGAGAGGTCGCCGCCGCCGATCGCCTCGACGAGGACACGGCGGTGCTCCGCCCAAGCAGGGCAGACCTCCACCGTATGCTCCACCGTGTCCTCCGGACGATCCACACAGTGATGACACCCGGACGTGTCCTCCCGCTGGATCCGACACAGGTACCTCCCGAAGCAGCCGTGTCCGGTGAGCACCTGTGTCAGGCGGAAGGTGAGAACGCCGTGACGTCTCTCCAGCCACGCCTCAAAGAGGGGACTTATCGCCACAATAGTGGCGTGCCCAGCACTGGGTTGCGATAGTCGCTGTCTCCAAGCCTCCGTGAGATCCCGCCGGAGCTCCGTCCGCTGCGCAGCAATTTGCCGCGGCAGCAGCGTTTCACCCCGGCTTAGCGCCTCCACGCGCAACGCGTAAACGTGCGCGAGGGCTCTCGCCTCCAGATCCCACGGCAGTAATCCGGCAAGGAGATTCGCCGCTTCGCCAGAGACCGTGCGGTATCCACGGACTAGCCGAATGGCCATGACCCTCTGGGCCGAGACCAGGTGGCGCGCTGGCAGTCGCCTTAGCGACAGCGCCCACACTGGGGCCCCGTAAAGGGCCATGGACCGCACGATCCCCGCGTACAGTCTCCGGCAGGAGGCGTCCCCCCAGATTGGGCAAGAGCCGCTTGAAGGCAGCCCCAGCCCGCCCCAGTTTGGGTGCCAAACGTCGGAAATGCGCCGCGAAGTTCCACCGGCTATCGAGGACGAGGCCCAGGTACCTCATCGGGCTGACACATGCCTACGTTTAATATTTTAGTGGGACGATCGAAATGGTTTGACGTTTGCACCGCATAAAACCTATCAACTTCTTTTGAAAGGGAACCTTAAATATTGGCGAATTATTACAGTTGACAACGTATCTGTTAAAAGAAAAGAATCCGTAGCACACGGATTCTTTTGTTTTAACGGATACGTTGTTAACGGTATGGTAAAAGATGAAAATGTGGAAAATGAAAAGATAGTAAAAGAGAAAATAATTTTCATTAGTTGTTTATTTAAAAACAATAGGCGAAATGTGAAAAAAAAATTGTACCCTTTGACGAGAATATTCAAAACTACTTGGGGTCTGTCATTTCAAATCTTAAAAATGATTTATGGGGCTACTTATTTTCTTTGTATGAGTATGTGCTACGGGACGCCTGTTTTGGCCGATAGGGCCACCATATATCACCGCCATATAACGGTACGACGTAAATTGCTTCATAGCCAGCATTTGGCTTTGATATTCTTATGCAAATCGTATGGGACGGTTACTGTTAAAGCCATACCTGTAATGGAAGGTGTCCCAGTCGATCTAGAGGTGCAGCGATGTGTTGCAATGTACCACTATGGTCATGGACCCAGATTTTACACCGCGCGACCAACGCGATCTGTAGAATATTTAAAAACCAGACTTACGTCTAAGAGAATTTTTATCCGAATGGCAATAATAATAATCCAACAAAACTCCATCAAACTCTGTCACCTCCACCAGTTCTTTTCATCTGTCCGTGAGTGGCTCAGGATAGGACATGGTTGAATGTGGATCATTGTGTTGCCCAATTACAGGTTATGGCAAGTTTATGAATAAATTATTTTCTTTTAGGCTTGTGGCTTCGCCTTTCTGTCAGTGATCTACATGTGACCTTGATGCGAACAATCTATACCTACATAATATTTTCTGGGAGTGTATACTTTGGCAAACTGAACGCAACATAATATTTTCTGTACAAATTCAAATTACATCTGGTGTTTTGACCTGACCTGTTAGAAACAAGAACAAATTTTCGTGCGTTCAAGCGATTTTGCCACACTTATTACTGGAATGAAAAGTATCCTACAATTAGAACCCATTAACATTAGTGTTAATATATCATCCGTAGTTCTTGACAACTGTATGTCCCTTGGACGGTGTATATTCCTTGGTGCCTATCTGGCCTAGCTCTGTTCTGTCTCTTGTTTAATAAAGAAGCAAGTACAAATTATATTTTTGTCAATTTTCTAATTAATTTCGTTGCGGTATACAAGACAGTTGAATCGTTTCTGTGGTCGTCACCACTGTTGATTCTGGCTTTCAGGAATTGCAGTGGTTGGGAATGTGTGACGAGCTCGTCCCATCTTAACATACCAAGACTCCTCCGTGCCTCGAAAAGCACGTTAAGCTGTTAGTCCCGAGTATCATTTGTAGACCTTAATATTTTTTAAACCCTAGAAAGAAGAACGATTGGTAAACCTGCTATGATTTTGTAAAACTATAATAAAACAAAAGAAACAAAAACGGACTCATCAATCTAACTAGCTAACTCTACAATTTTTTTTTTTCTACCTTGGAGTTCGAAGAAAAATCCTATTGATTAAATGCCGGTTTTTTCCCCGCGAGTTATTTTCCGCATAAAACCCTCATTCGGACTTTATTATTAAAATTAATTAATTTGGTCTGGCTATTTTAAAGCTTCATGAACGCATTTTTTGTTATTCATAGTCGTATACGTAGTTTTTAAAAACAGTTATGACGATTTTGCAAAACATATCAGGAAAAGAGTTTGTATCCCTACTATGTGCAAGAGACACATCAAAATATTTTCTGACTAAATGGAATAATGAAGGACTAGCGACATATGTATACTTACAACATGTACCAGACTGAAAATGATTTAAAAAAATGGTCATCAAGAATATGGTCAAATGAATTTGCAATTTTACAGATCGAATTTGACATTTCTTCTTCGTCATTCGCGCTTTGCGGCCAGCTACGAATTAACGAAAGAGTTTTTAATCGATACACTATATATCATACACTATACAAAAAGCAATTAATGACATGCGTTAGTCTTACAGAAATGCGATTGATATGTTTTTTATATTGTTTGCCTCAACAGTAATTTAAAAAAAATAATAAAAAAAACAACCAAGTGCAAGTGTCGCGCATATTATATTAACCAAATCATATATTATATTTTAACACGCTAGTTTAATGCCGTAGACTTTTCATAAGATTGAGACTAAAATTACAGCCATTTCATTAAATGTGTCACACAGCAACAGCTGTGTGACCGATTCTATTGAATTTTGAGAAAAAATAAATAACATTTATTTTTTCTCAAAATTCAATAGAATCGGTCGTGTCGATTCGGAAAAAAATGGTTAAGACACACACGAGGGATCTTAGATAAGTGGGGGCTGGATAAGAATACCTACTTCTAAAAGTCTCTAAAGCGTATCTAAATTTCAATACATAAAAAACTCAACCCCATGAACCTATCCATATCATAATCAAATTACGCTATTTTTGAATCGGGAACGCATTCCGGATTTAAATTATGAATACAGAACATGGCGCGAATTAGGCACGATGGCAATTTTTTGAAATGGGGTTATTCCTGTCGGTTACAATTTTGTAAAAAAGTTTTATTTTTTAATATTATGTCTAATATTAATATCTTTTCGTTATTGGATCTTTGTTTATAAATTAGATTTAAGCCTGGACTTTGTCTCGTTCTTCATGATATTATAATCATAATTGCCATATTTGTAATTGTATGCCTGTTGACGTTGGTAAGTAAAAAGTAAAAAAAAAAACACAATTGGTGTAAATACCGAAGAACTTCATTGCTACTAGGTACAAAAAATGAACTTTGCAATATGGATGAATTCTTCAAATAAAATTAAATGATGAAAACCACTACTCCTACAGTGAGAGAGAGTTTAGACGTCGGAAATCCACAACTTTGATATTTTTTCGAATATCGATTCGGGAATTCCGGATTCCGGAATCGGAATATTATTCCAACAAAGATAAGTAGGTGAACTACAAACGAATTTTAATTTGTTCTAATTTCAACTCGATACCTCTACGGGCTCCGCGCGTCTCGACAGACAGACGGACAAAAAAGGATCCTATAAGTATTTTGTTTTTGTTTTTTGAGTTACGAAACCCTAAAAATCATCTCCCATATATCGATATTCAACACGGCAATAGGGATGTTTCCTGAGTAAAAAATATATGATTATGTTTAGTCCGTCAGTTAGACTATAGAAAAATATTGGACACGTATTTTTTCCTTTATCAAATCTATAAAAACTGACGAAGATTCAAAGCATCAAAGATCAGGAGTGGGGGCTTGTGACGTTACGGCTCGCTAAAAATTGTAGCGAGTAGTGACGTCACACGAGTTTTCAACGCTCTGTATCGGCTTCATTTTTTGTTTACGTGAAAAAAGAAAAAATACGTGTCCAATATTTTTTGGAAATCTATCTGACGGACTAATTAGATTTTTTTAGTCAACTACCCTAGACTTTTTATAATATGTGAAAATTAGAAATTTTAAATTTTCAGGGTTTCGAGCTGTTTCTATTTTTGTGCAGTGAGACCTAGCTTCTTGACGAATTTTACAACAATAGAGTAAGGTGACCCTATAGGTTTTGATTATCTTGATAAGTATCATAATATGTCGTATAAATGATCGTATTTTTTATTGAGTTTAATTAGAAGCTTGATTTTTTTAGAGCGCTAATTATACTTTTTTTTTTTTTTTTTTTTTTGGAATGGACCACTCGCAGTTCAGCACACTAAGGCTGGTTACTGCTCAACCGGACAATCCTGTGGTGGCCTCAAATGAATTTAAGGCCCCCAGCCAGGGCTAAAAACTACTAAAAAGCTAAATGACCGCTTCGCTAAGGGCATCCCCTGTGGGATACGGGCCTCGGCTTAACGGGGTCATTGAGAGGGGCAGCAAGGGACAGGCTGGGTCAATTATTATTATTTAGGGGATTTAACGCTAATGGCTCAGCGGCGCGGGCTGGCTCGTTAGGCAAAAGTCGGGGAGGGATGTTACTGGGGCGTCGCGATGGGCCTCGTCGGCGAGGCCGGAATACGGAACGCGGTCTGTTTTTGTTTTTTCTAATCGTACTGGTTTCCCTATTACTCTCTTGAAGTAAGGTGATGGGGTCGTCGGGTTCGACTAGGGAGTGCCGTGGACGGCGAATCCTACTAATCTTGGAGGGAGTGTACCGGGCGGCCGATACAATGAGAGGGTTCTGATGGGATTCGGCGGACTCAATGAAACGCTTGTTAAGGCGCTTCATGAATTGTTTAATAGTTGGAATGCGGAGGTCGACATGGAGTCGATCGTTTCTAACGAACCACGGGGCACCCGTGGCCTTCCGCAGAAATCGGTTTTGGATTACTTGCAACCTATGGATCCGGTACGACTTAGTGTGCGCAAAGGTAGCACACGCATAGGTCATAATCGGGCGTATGCGCTAATTATACACTAACGTATGTGATTCTATAATAGTTCTGTTTATTTCTCTTCAGGTACGGAACCCTATAAAATACATAAAAAGATACGTTAGAGTTACTCTTTATTTACACTCTGTAAACACAATAAACTATAAATCTCCGCTTTGTGTAAACGACCTCTTTAGACCCCGTGACCTCTAAGGAAAAAATAAAAATGTATTAGTTATTTATCTAGGTTAAATTTGCCATCGAATTTAATGCTCATATTCGGTTATGATATCGAAAGAGCTGCTTAAAAAAAGAAATATAAAAGACTCACACGTCAGAGGCTTTTATATTTCTTTTTTCTGGCCTGCCTCATAAGTAGAAAGAACATTCATACAGATTGTGATTTTTGTGACCAGAGCAGATGTTCAATAATGAATAAGGGTACAGTAGGTACCTACCTACCGTAAGCATTTACAATTAGTAGCTCCCTAATTTAAACCGGGTCGGCAGTCACGAGTCGTAACTTGCTGTCCCTCAACTTTTATGTAATGACTTTTGTTTGTTTTTAATTTAATTAATTCCAACGGATTATCCTAGTCATCGCAGGGATTCACAGAAAAGTTTATTATTGACTCCCCCCGAAAGGTCGACGAACGTATTCTATATTATTATGAGTATGTTTGGAAATTATCCGTATTATTGTAACAAAGAGTGCCAATAAATTAAATCAGGACTCTTGTTGCAATACTTGCTTGTTACGTTCGTAAAGGTAGTTTTGGCGGTAATCAAGTTATAGAACTCACACGTGTCAAAATCAGAGAAATAAATACGGTTAATTTAAGTTAGGGGAGTTTGTTTACTCACGTCGATAGTTCTTTGTCGGCCCTCCTGTATACTGTAGCGGCGAAAGGCGCGGCGCGCGGGCGCTTGTCCTAACACAAAAGATAAATACCCACCGTCGAACAAGCCGAGTAATTGAGACAAACATTCGTGAATTCTACTACATAACTTTCAGCCTTCCGATGTAACGCATAATAAAATCAACCAAGTTTCTTCACTAACTTAGTCTACTTTCTGTTCGTTTTGATGAACGGGCATTATTGCTGGGCACACAACGCGATTAACCTTTTTTAATATCATTAACTGTTTCCGGAGATTGTATCTGCCCGTAAATGAAATAGCATCAGAGTATCTGCCATCTTATAATGGTCGTCTAATTCATTTACAGCGCCTCTAATGATGTTTTCTTCAGTGAAACATAAGCTCAAATGAGGCGATTAAGCGTTGAAGATGAACAGGCCGGGCTACGACTATACCGTGCCTGCATCCACCACTTACTACGCGAGTAATAACCGGCCTCCGCAGTACGAGCGCGGCTACGGACAGCTCACGGCTGGCCCACTTTACAGCCCCTCTTCCCACCCCCTCTCCAATTACGCAGATGTATATGAAGGCAACAACGATACCACTCTCCGAGCAGAAGAGAGGCATTGGTATATAGAAAATCACAAGAATTTACAACCCAGCTATGAAGTCAGCGTCGACGCCATACCTCAAGATGCCAAAGTTAAGAAAGAGGAGGAGAAGAAAAGTGAAGTACCAATCAGACGCGGTGATGCGGGGCAGCCACGACAGAGGCGGAAGGAGGACCGGTGCTCGTGCGAGTGCTGGCCCAGCACCGACAACAATGTCGTGCAGGACAGTGTGGGCCACGAGACCACGCGCTCGCTGTCGGGCGTCGACATGGTGGCGTCGTATGGCGTGTACGGCAATCCTAGGGATGACGATAGTTCAGGGTTTGCACGGTTGTCGGAAAAGAGTGGCATGTACGGACAAGCGAGTGATGCTCCGGTACAGGGAGTGATAGTGAACCAGCAGGGCACGAGCGCGGTAGTGCGCGCGGCGTCGCCGGTGCCGGCGCGCTGCGGCCGCTGCTGGCCGGGCTCGGCCGCCGCGCCCGCCGCGAACTCTGAAGACTACTGCTGGATACACTACTGCCGCCCCGCGCTCATAGTCTTACTACTATTGTTTTTTCTAGTCCTGTTGGGCGTTTCTACTGGTTTCTTACTGACGAATAACTGTAAGTATCCACATTAATTTTAATAATTCTATTTAGTCCACATTGACCTTGTTATAGGTGGTAATGACCGCCGCATTGCGGTTTCTACTTTACAGTTGTACTTGGTTTATTATGCTTTTATTGTAGAATATATTTATTTTTAAATGACGGCAGATTAGTTCAATCTGTTTTTCTAGTTAGTGATTTAAACTAAAATAAACCTTTCTTTCTATCATTGAATTTTAATGATAGAAAAGCCTTAACATGGTTTAAAATAGCTGCTTCTAGACATAGTCGATGTGTGAACTGTACCCACTCCTCGCTAACCCGATTAATTCGATCAACTTGATAATTGCGTCCGTATATAAAACCCGTCGGCACTACATGTAGTGTCACTCGATTCGCGCCCGACGATATTTTAGATTTTATTTCCATTCCAGCACTACAACGGTATAAAAATAGATTATTTTCTCCTTTTTATTGAGACTAACAAGTCCAAACGCCCCGCGCGCGGCTGATATTCCAGCTCGACCACGAACTATACCGCTTACCAATCAAATCCGCCAAGCAATTGTTTTTGCTTACTGGGAACAAACTACCTAGTGTACGTTTTACGATCGCAATTGTAAATCAATGCATTCCTTACTTTTATTTTCCGTATCAAATGGTTTACGTTTGGCTTAAACATTCACTGGAATAATAAGGTTACTTCACTACGTCTAGCTTATAAAGATTTCATTTCATTTCTGAATTCACAACTGGGTAAATAATAAAGTATTAGCTGTATAGTAGCGAAAACCTAAAGCAAAGAGTTTTAATTCCAAAGATATGAAAAAGTTTCAAGTATTCGAGATGTTGGACAAATTATGATTTCAAGACGCAGTGGAAGTTGCACCTGGCTTGCAATCCCGCGGCGCTGGCTCTTACAAACATCGCTTAACTGTCAACAAATGTTCGGTGCTTAAATAAAATACGGGTAGAAAGTAGGTAGGTACTAAAAATAATTTAAAATGAAACCCAGTTTACGTCCATGTTAAACGATTCAGATTTAACAGTTTTTTGTTTTGCCACTTGCCAGCTTTGTTTATTAAAAATCTATTGGTAAATGCTAAAGTTATGCATGTAGGCCAATTTGAATTTCTCTTGTAGTAAAAAAGTTGGGAAGTCATCAAATGACTTCTTTCGGTCTAGGCGGAGTGGAATGCCTCTCTTGTGCGGTCGGTGCCTCTTTCAAATAAATTCCGCAACCCTAGCAGGCCCTGATCCTGTGGGGCCCTGTTTTCTTTGCTGACATCTCTTTGTGGCGCGCGTGAAACACGACGCGCCTTTGACCCAGGCCCGGTTGTTATCGGACGGCGAGCCACCCATAGCTCGCCATCCGCAACCCTGTGACTACGGCGGCTGGGAATCGTCCTGCGACATCCGACGTCCGGGGTGTCTTCTTTTATTGCGACCGCTGAGGAGTGAGGGTTCCCTCTCCCTCCCGCGGTCTGTCTCCTCCTTCGCTAGCATTACTGTTTCACAGAAGGAGGTGACCGCTTCCCATAACTCCTCGATCCGGGCCATGGATTGAACTAGGGCTGGAAGTGAGAGGTCGCCGCCACCGATTTCCTCAACGACGACACGGCATTGCTCCGACCAAGCAGGGCAGACCTCCACCGTATGCTCCCGTCGTGTCCTCCAGGCGATCGACAGTTTTGATACCCAGATTTCGGGTTCACCTATACTCCGTTTGTGATCCTTTTTACTATTTCACTACTTATGAACACAGTGGACACAAATAATAGCAACAACAATCTCTTAATTAACTACTTAAGGCCCGGTCTAAAAGGCTTGTAGTCCTTTAAAAGCATCCCTCAAGCCATGAACCCTCGACCCGGCGACCCAAGACTGGCCGATGGATGAAAATTACCATACTGTCGATAGAAAAAAGTCTTCTGAAATCGTTCCAGTAGTTTTTGCTTGGTCACAGTATTAAACAACCAAAATAGGTTTTAGTTAAGTTCACATTATTATGGGCAACTATGGAACCCTATATTGCGCGTGGTCCGACACGCACTTGGCCGGTTTTTATTTTAAAAACAATATTTTCTGAAGCGGTAATCGAAACCGCTAAATGTGAGAAACAAAAATCTGTAATTTTTCTGTATCAATCGAAAGGCTCAATCATATACATACATTTATTACTTCTAAATAATATTGCATCTAAAATAAAAGGAACGAAATTTAATTTAAAATGTTGTTCAGAACCTTTTCTCGGACTACCTATCTCATGCTATGTGTATATGTTACATACTGAACTCAGATAATTATATTATTGAAACATTCACCATGAAAAAATAAATAAATCCACGAGAAGCAAAATTATTTAAAGAGTTATGCATTTGTCCCTTGATAATCAAAAACTATAAAATATTTAACATTCAACCTAAAATTTGGAATTCTTACTTACGCATCAAAATTAGATATTTTATCTGGGCTGGTGTAATTTGATAACTGACATGTTATTCTTTCTTTTTATATTTAATTGGAATCATTTTGAACAACGGCGATGAGAAACAATGTTGAAAAATCTTTAGAATCCGCTAGCAATCAAATATCGTAGGACTCTGAGGAGCCTAAGCGCAAACCAGCTTATAAAAATCAGGTAAGTTCAAGTAAAAACCTTTGTTAAAACCAAAATCAAATAACAGTGATTTTTTCGTGAAATGCTTTAGAATGCTTGCCACTCGATAATGTATTACCAATACGGACGCCCATTTTTTCGTCGCAGAGATCTCTGCAACGGCGTGAAAAATGTGCGGATGATGGCGGAAATAATTTTGGCGCTCTGAGTTACAAAAACAAATATATTTTATTTGTTAAACATAGGTATGCTCGCTACAGTATTACAGTTACTGTTATTAAATAACGCTATGTTTAGCCGTCATTGGTGTACAAATATTTTCTTAGTACAAACATCCTGATTATAATAAATTATCACATATCATCAAATAATAACTAATTCAGATTGTCAACATTATAAAAAAAAACATTTCAATAAAATACTATAATAATCAATTCTAGTATAAAATACAAAAGGGGTGATTATAATGTGTCAGTTAGGTATTCATTAATCATATAATATGCTTTTTCATACAATATTTTCAGAAAAGCCTTTTAAAGTCGTGTATGTTGTTATTTCCATATTTCCTCTAGGGATTTTACTATCTATAGATCCCAGGTACTATTCCTTGAGCACACCACCATTGCGGCGATAAGTCCCCTCTTTGAGAAGTAGTTGGAGAGGCGTCATGGCGTCCTCACCTTCCGCCTGATGCAGGCACCCACCAGAAATGATATATCGAGAGGTACCTGTTTCAAATTCGGCAGGAGGATACATCAGGGTGTCAAAACTGTGTCAATCGGCCGGAGGACACAAAGAAGCATACGGTTGAGGTCTGCCCTGCTTGGGCGGAGCAACGCCATATCCTCGTCGAGGCGATCTATGGCGGTTGCGGCGAGATCGCTTCGACGACGATACGGCGTGGTCACACCGATTGAACTAGTTCAATCCATGGTCTGAAGCGAGGAGGCGTGGGAAGCAGTCACCTCCGTCTGCGAAGCAGTAATGCTAACGAAGGAGGAGGCAGACCGCACGAGGGAGATCAAAACCTTACGTCCACGCCAATAGAAAAAAAAAAAACGCCCTGGGCGGCGAAAGTCGCAGGGCGATTCCCGGCAACGTAGGCGCGGGCTTGTGGATGTCGAGCTATGGGTGGCTTGCTTGCTAGGGTTGCGGCATTTGTTTGAAAGAGTCACCGCGTTCCTGGAACGCAAAGGGCACTAAAGAACACGGGTGGATTTTAGTCTGTAAGAGTCATACTCCCTTCCGCTCCGCTTACAGCGGAAGAAGTCATTTGATGATTTCCCATCCAGCAAAAACAGATGCCATTCCTAAAAAACTTTCAGTTTAAAGTGCAGTACTAAATTATGAAAGTGCCTTAAATAGATGTTGCGAATCAGTTCATTAGACTGAGGTTTAGGCCTTTTCGGAACTATAGACCAAAATTTTAAAATTGAACTACGTAAATCATACCTACTAACTTCCAACATTTTTTTCAAAATGAATACAAGCAGTTTATAAAGTGATGTGACCCAAAAAATCAACCCCGATTTAACTAAATCGAAAGATATAGACACATTTATATTGCCTAGTATATGAATACTGGGTCCCATTCCGTTCCGCTCGTTTTTCTCTCTGGCAGAACATTAATTTTAGTGGCACTCTGGGCGCACACTCACAGCCGGATTTTCATATTGCGGTGAAACCATTGGAATTAGGAAGTAGCTTAAATATTCATAGAATGACAGAAAAACGTTAAAATCAGAACCCTGTTAAAATTCTGGTCTGGCAGTCTAAAATATTATATTAAGCACAAGAAACGGCTCCAAAAATACAGTTGAACAACTTTTTACAACTCGCCCCAAATTTTTCTTACAAAAGCTTTTGGATATCAAAGAGCAGTTTGGTGTCGTCATCCCTTTATGTTGCTTTGAAACCCCTTTACACAATTTATGAGAGGGAGTCGTGACGTTGAAGTCACGGACCACATCAACTCACCTGCCATTTCTGTTTTAATTGCTAACATTGCAGTAAGGTAGGAAATATTTAAAATAAAGCTGTCAAACGTAATACTATTTTCAGAGAAATATTTTTCGCAAATCTTTGGAGATTAACGTAGAATATTGCTCACTTATTATACCTGGAACATGTTGCCTTCATCGTTTTTCATGAATTTTATTCCAGAATAAACTTGGGTGTTGGAGGACGTGCGGCGCAAAAAGTTACCGTCAAACTTTAAGAGTCCTCGATTAACTTTTAATTAATGAAAGGCAGAGTTGGGTTCGAGAACAGTTTTCTAGATATTGATAAAATCAGTGGCAACATTTTGTCTGATAGATAAATGGAAAAAGTTGAAAATTTTCTATAAAATGTTGGTAAATGAATTAAATAAGTACCTACGGTAAGTAGGTACCACCTCAACAGAAAGTTTTCAGACTTTTTGACGAATTTTAGCAAATTATAGTTAGACCTAATCCTAGCTAGGTACTATCCACGAAAACCCAAGCATATGAGATCCAATAATGTTTCACATATCCGCGCAGTGGTATTGGTTTACAATTCTCAGTTATTGGCTTCAGAATGGTTGCCGATAAACGGAAATAGCTATCTATACCACATAATTGAGACCTAATACTGTAGGGTTAGCGGCTAATAGTACTGTAGATACAGCATTGAATAGGTACCTACTTCTTAAACTTACAGAATGTTACGTGGATTTTCATTGTTTCTTTTTTTTTATTAACATGGAAATTGCTTAAAAGTAGAAACTCGAACAGTAGCCGGTATCTATGTATGGTTTCCTTTCGTTAAAAATCACCATGCAAATGAAGTAGATTATGCGAATATCATTAAGTATTATTGTTCAGGGCTTCTTTATGAAGGCATTTCGGTGCATGGTCATTGCGGAAAATAAAAACTCACGATGTTACAGAGGTATATTAAGCGTCACACATTTCCATTTTGTTTTTTTTTGATACTATTGTACCTATACAAATGTATCAAAAAACAAAATTTCAAAATGTCGTACGTGCTCAAAAGAAAATTTTATAAACAGGATATTGTTATACTATGATAATCGTACCTACGCAAGTATCAGAAATAACCTCACGAGAATTCTGAATGGTGTTTGTAAACGAAGAACTTGTTTGAAAGTTTACAAATATTAATTATTTTATACTAAGTGCTGCGAGCGGCTTCGCCCGCGTGAATGTCGGAAATTATCCCAAGGGAACATATTACCGGGGTAAAAAGTATCCTATGTATTATTCCAGACTATGATCTATATCTGTGCCAAATTTCATCAAGATCCATTCAGTAGTTTTGGCGAGAAAGAGTAACAAACATCCATACTTACAAACTTTAGCGTTTATAATATTAGTAAGAAGTAAGATTTTAATAGGTTGACCCTACTATTTGTGTTCCAGGACTGTTCAAAATAGTAGATATGTGATGAAAACTTCATTTGGTCGACCACTGATTCCTCAATCCTCATTTCGTGGAATTATTTTATGATGCTAGTTCTAAGAAATAAATCCTTAGATACACCGATTCTGAGAAGGTAAATCTGATAGCAAACAAAGAGTTTCGAGGAAAATTGAAATGGTTACCATGGCTTTTAAGAAATCCGTCGATGACGCTCAAATTCGTATTATTTATGTTTCTTTCAATCTTATGTTGTATAGATTGATTACTTGAGAATGACTCAACCGATTTAGCTGGGATTTTTGTTACATTTCTAATACAATTATGAATACAATATGGGTTTCAATAAATGTGGGTTTTATAGAGAAAACTGCAGCCGTGCAAAGCCAGGGCGAGTCGTTATTTTAATACTTTGTTTCTTGGTGCTTACATATTACAGTTGAGGTTTATCTAAGATTAATTTGATAATAGAAAAAGCTAGATTTGATGTCAAATATGTAATGGTTATTATCAATTTCAGTACTTATATATATGAAGAATACTTCGAAAGTATGAAAAGAAAATAATACTTATAAAGTATGAAGCAATATTTAGATAAAATATGAGTATTAGATAGGTACAAATGCCTGAATGTAATTATTTTTTTCCAACTTTATGTTATAGCCGTTTGTAGGAAGTAGTACGTTTGTAGGAAGTCTCGAAACGTGCACAATAAAAAAAAAAACTTTTTACATTAAAATATAGGTAACCCACTTCAAAACAAAAAATCAAAATAACTCTAATTTCGGAATTCGGTGTTTTTGGTTGCTTCTTCGTTTTTTGAACACCGACTTCCGCAATTAAAGTTATTTTTTTTATTGTATTTTTTTTTTATTTTTCACTTTTTAGTGGTAAAGTTGGAGTTAAAGTTATTCCGTATTAAAGTTATTTAATACTTTTTTTATTTAGAAGTCAGTTGTTCTTTTTTTTCATTTGACAACGACAAGAGGGAATGACAATATCATCAATGTAAACTAAGCCAAGCAATATTAGGGATAACTAAAATACTGGTCGTCAGATCTCATCAAATTTAAATGGAACCACATGACAAGCACTAGCTTTCTAATAAAAAGAATAAAAATCGGTACACCCAGTACAAAGTTATGAGGTATTATACACAAAAAAAACAGTCGACTTGAGAACCTCCTCCTTTTTGGAAGTCGGTTGAAAATAAAGGAACGCTCTAGATATATTATTACCATGTCAAAGACATTATAAAAGAAATATAGAATCATAGCCAGCGAGTGCTTACTGTCTTCTTGTTTGACTAAGGAACATTATATCTCACTTTATACAGATCTTCAAGTTATAGAGGCCAGCTATTATAATACACCTTGATTACACAGAAGGCATACCTATTGTTGGCAATACATAGACTGTGATAGAACAATAATTAACTATGTTCGACGCTAAATAAATTATGGTTGGAACATAGAACTGGCGACAGCTTACCTAAGTAGTTCCAGGAGTTCCACAACTGCTATTAGATATTCATAGGGGAAGGCCGAGTTTATGGGTTAAAGCGCTCCTCTAAGATTATTCAGTATTGCTAATTGCTAAGCAATGTGCATAATGTGGTAAGTTTGTCCCTCTTCAGACGTTAAAATCCTTCGCAAGGTGGCACCCTATCTTTTAGTAGGCTTATGAGGGTCTGGCAACTCCAAAACCCGGAGAAAAATTTAAATCCGATCTCATGAAACATTTAGATGTTACTTATCTATACTAATATTATAAAGCTGAAGAGTTTGTTTGTTTGTTTGTTTGTTTGTTTGTTTGTTTGTTTGTTTGTTTGAACGCGCTAATCTCAGGAACTACTGGTTCGAATTGAAAAATTATTTTTGGGTTGAATAGACCATTTATCGAGGAAGGCTTTAGGCTATATAACATCACGCTTAAGCCAATAGGAGCGGAGCAGCGATAAAGAATGTTTTAAAATCGGGGATGCCACGGGAACGAAGTCGCGGGCAGCAGCTAGTAATTAATAACATGTGAAATTTGAAATATGCATTTATTCTTTGTTGCAATTTCTTTCTTGTATTAAAGCGAAATTACCTTCCTATATACATATGTACTCTTAGTCCTACTTCTTGCTACCGCATACCGTGAGTGCAATATTAATATTCTCATGTATACCTACGTATGTATGTACTTATGCGTGTAGCGTCGGGTACTAAAATGTTTTGCGTGTTGCAACAATTGTAGAGTTAGTTGGAACTCTATGCAATGGATTGTCGAAAACTCGAAACGGATCGTTCTTTTTTAACGGCAGAATTAATTTCCACCGGCGTCGCGCCGGTGCGGCAGGGGACTGGTCCACGAGTCACGTTCAACTTTAGCTTTTGAAGCCGAGCGCGAATGGCTAATCGATCGATTAATTTTCACGCCGCTTGAACACGATTTCTCCTGGAATGCAAGGATCGGAATCTCTAATAGGTCCCTTAAAATACATCCTCATATAGTCACTTTATGAAATTACTTAAACTTTTTATAGGCTAATCGAATCGTAACAGCAATTTAATCGTTTCGAAGAGCTTTGTATTTCATTTTACCATTCCCGAGAGCCTATCATTATACCCATACCAGCAAATAAAACCGTAACAGTTTATTGCCGTTTGTGAACAGATTATTTCATCAAATAGCCTATCATAAATCTGTGTTTTATTGAATTTCACCGAACATGAAATTAAATAGATATCAGCTATAAACAGCAATGATTCCCTGTGAGCATTTCAATCGACCGATACGAGATTAAGTCCGATGCGAACGCAACAGGAAACTGGAGCGAAATCGATTCATACAACGAATCGAGCAGAGGCGGCTGTTATGGCGCCGCAACAAATTGAAATTGATACCATCGGTGGGCAGTAGCGAGCGGCCGGATATTACGGGTGTCAAGCGCAATCACGCACTCGCCTGCAGTACTGGCCTGGCCACTGGACGACGTATCTAACACTTTGTTAGATCTGCACCGGCTTCGTGTTGTTCGTGCGTAATTGCGCCATTCACTTGAATTTGGCAGTCGATGGTGTCTGGCATACGTGTTCATGAATCCACTTAGATGGATATTTCGAAAGCAGTTAATAGAGCGTCCTTAATTGGGTCAATGAAAAACTTTAAGGACGTATGAACCTTTAGATTCTGAACTTAGTCACTTATCTACAATGTTCTATATTGTGAATTAGTAATACTCATTTACAGGGTTTTGTTTAGAAAGCACTCAATAATGAATTGGCAGTATCTTCAGGACTTTTTGTGATTCGAACGTATATTTCAAATGTTCACATCAAAAAATACTTTTTGTAAACCATTTTTGTAAATAGATTGTCAATCATTGTTCTCAATAGAATAATGAACTTATGAAACTAAAAATGTTCTTAATAAAATATTTTTTCTAGCCAAAATAAAAATATTTTTAACTATTATTGATGGACTCACGTTTCATTACAGTCTCGCCTGATAGAAACCCATGATGTGGGTGCCGATGGAACACGCTCACTGCTACTTACATTATGCCAAGGCTCTAACAGTCTTCGCAAAGATTGATTTCCTTAGTTATATTTACCTCGCATTTAATGAGGATTCTTCCAATATTGTTTATGTTTCTGCTAGATTAGCAACTGGTTTGTCGTCCAATTGTTTAATAATTACGTAGGTGTACTGGTTTTCTTCTGCGTTTTGTTTGTATAATTTCAGTGAACGTTATTTTTGCATATTAGGTATTGTACATGTATGTTCCCCTTCTTCTGTTACCTTCTTCTAACGTTATCGTATACTTACTAACGCTACCGTTTGTTAAAGCACTGTTACTTATTTAATTATTACAGATTTTTCTTTGATGTACATTCCTTCATTAGGACTACCTACGCGAAGTAATTTAATTGCTTTTTACCATTTACAATTTATTCTGACGTGTTTTGGAATAAAGAAAGATACAAAGAAAAATCGTTTATTCCTTCCAGTAAACGCACAAATTGCGATTATAAAAATATAAATGCTGCTGCAAAGCAATACGAAATCGAAAAAAAATAGTAAAAAAATCGGTTAAATTGCATTGAGGCTTTTGCAATCCCTAATTTATTTTTAAAATGGAAGCTTCTAAAATGCAATAACTAGCTAAAGGGACAAAACAAACTAAGTTTGTATCAAACAGTTTTTTTTGTCATAGAAAGCGGATAAATGTCTATTTTTATACCTATTATGTTCATTGTTCGTATATTATTACAAGTATGAGTCATTACAAGCCGCGAGTTCACGAAAGGCTTCTCCCGAGACATAATTCAATACCTTTTTTGCATATTTTTTGTGACTTGTGGTACTTATTACAGTAAAAACCTTCGTGATACCAAACCGTTAGTCACATTCATTATCGTTGTATAAATTATACCCTCATACACAATTATTGTATAGTTCAGGATACGGCCGGTGTTTTGCGTGATCTATAAAACGTAAAACGTCGGCGACATTCGACAGCCTGCCGCCTAATGATATTGCATTGATTTTATCTTTCTCATTTCCATTTTGTTGATTAATGCTATTTCGGAAGCGAAACTGTCTTCGATTGAAAGGTTTCGTGATTTGTAATTAGGTTCGGAATCTCATTTCGTTTTTTTAACCGCTATTTAATTAGTTAATTTGCTATGTTTTTTTTTTGTGGTTTACAGCGCAGTGTGTTATTTCTATGATAAGTAAGTACGAAACTTAGATCGTAGTTATGAAGTCTGAGATTAAGAGATCTGAGGTTTTTATTTAATACTAGTGGCCAGCCCCGGTATCGCTCCGGTGTATTTTTTGTTCAATTTTTCTTTCATATGAACCTTCTCGAAAGCTGTAGTGAACGACACCGGCACTGGACCACCAAACACTCACAAGTAACTTTTTATAAATAAATCTTCGCTTTGAGCTTGGCTGGTTCGCCAGAGTTAATCCATTGCGATAAAACACCAATTTCATAAGTAAGGACCTAATACAAAATGGGTCTCGACATGGTTCTGTACAAGTCCGAGGCCATGTGCTTTCATGGCTCTCGGAACCACCTACCATCGGCATAACGGTAACGGTCGGGGAACGGTGGGATCAAATAACGGTAGGAAGGGTTCACATCGGCATCGGGTCGACGATGAGATACTTGGGTCTCGTCCTCGACAGTCGGTGGAACTTTGCGACACACTTCCGACGTTTAGCTCCCAAACTGGGGCGGGCCGGGGCTGCCTTCAAGCAGCTCTTGCCCAATCTAGGGAGTCCAAACGCCTCCTGCTGGAGGCTGTATGCGGGAATCATGCAGTCAATGGCCTTTTACGGGGCCCCGGTGTGGGCGCTGTCGCTAAAGCGACTAGCAGCGCGCCACCTGGTAGCTGCCCAGAGGGTCATGGCCAATCGGCTGCTCAGGTATACCGCACGATCTGGAGGCGAGAGCCCTCGCGTATGTTTACGCGTTGCGCGTGGTGGCGCTACGCTGGGATGAAACTCTGCTGCCGCGGCAAATTGCTGTGCAGCGGGCGGAGCTCCGGCGGGATCTCACGGAGGTATGGAGACAGTGACATACGGTGGAAGTCTGCCCTGCTTGGGTGGAGCAACGCCTTGTCCTCGTCGAGGCGATCTGTGGTGTAGATCTCTCGCTTCCGGTCCTGGTTCAATCCATGGTCCGGAGCGAGGAGGTATGGGAAGTGAGCACCTCCTTCAGCGAAGCTGTAATGCTAGCGAAGGAGGAGGCAAAACGCGAGCGGGAAAGGGAAACCTCACGCCCCAGCCACCGCAACAGACGAAGACGCCGCGGATGTCGGGAAACGCAGGGCGATTTCCGGCCACCATATGCGCGAGCCTGCGGATGGCGAGCTATGGGTGGCTCGCAGTCCGATAGCAACCTGACCCGGGTCGCCGGCGCGTCTTGTTCCATGCGCGCTCAAAGAGCTGTCACCAAAGAAGACCAGCTCCATAGGGTCAGTGCCTGCTAGGGTTGCGGTATTTGGTCGAAAGAGTCACCGCGGCCTTGGAACGCATTAAGGCACTTGAAGGATCAAGGGATCCTTCCGGGATCATTTGATGATTCCCAATCCAGAAAAAATAGACCTAATACAACCGTCCAGCTGTTCACGTTTGATGCCGTCCGTGACCAAGGGAAATAGGGATTCATTTTTATGTCATAGATCAAATATATAATGGAAAAAAGTCCAGAAAAATACGAATTAACCACGTACAGTAGGAGATATATTAGGAAATTGAAATTAAATCATTTTATTTGGTTGGCAGAGGACCGACCGCGAAAGTAATTATAGCTATTTAAAGCAAATTGAAATTAATTGAAAACACAAGGACGAGACTTGTTTGTTCTATCTACCGAATTATACCACTCCTCAAAGTAATAAAAACATTTCTAAGATTATTTCGACAAATGCGATAGGTACAAAAGATAGATACGGTGAAAATCTCCGCAATAGATAACGATACGGTAAAGTAGTACCTAATGTCGGGTCTCGTTGAAAGGTTAAGGTGCCGAAACCTTACAGCACGATATTCGAAACGACCTACCTGGGCGGATTTTATAACAGATCTGTTCTATGAAACCTTAAGATATTGTAAGGGCTTTCATATTTGGTAATACATAGGTATATAAAAGCGTAGGAATAAAGAATAATGTGTGTAACATGTTGGTATTACTATTATAGGTGCGAAAGTTCGAATGGGTGGTTGTTTTTTACTCAATCATGCCAGAACGTCTGAACTAGTAGTAGGGGAGCCCATGCGGGGATTTCGGGATTTTCTAAAGCGCGGCAGATTAATATACAGGGGGATACCTTGTACCCAGTTAAGTACCTCCACCAAATATGAGGCCCATATATAAGGCCGCCCGTGAAGGATACAGGATCAGATTAGTAAAAAAAAATTGACCATCAGAAATTCTCGAGCGCGTCAGATTAAGGTAGGGTGAGTTAATTTACATCCTAAAAAGTGTATATTCCACTAATCTGATAATTTGAGAGTGACGTAAAGAAAGGGGAGGGCAGCAAAGTTGTAAAAAAAAAACGTCATCTCGACATTCTCGAGCGTAGCTAATTTTTTTTTATTTTGAAGGAAATAATTCAAGAATAATGAAAAATATATAATCTGACGATTTCCGCAAGCCGAAATAACAAAAATTCGTCGATAAAGTTAAATGCGTGCCGCTGCGTGATGCCTACATTTCCTTCTCCACGTTTCTATTCCTCTCTCACTCTTTCTCTTCCTGAGCTTTTCAATTAATTAAGATCAAGGATTTTTTTTAAAAATTAAAAAAAAATTAACTTCCCGCTAAGAAAATCGAAGATTTTCAAAAATCGGGAAGTTACCTATTGTTTTCACCCCGTTTTGCAAAAATCTAGTTTTCATCAGATCTCGACGTTTTAAGGTCATAGGAAGCTTCCCTGGCTACCCCCGCGATGTTGTCACTATGTCTGTATGTATGTGTGTGACTATGTAACTCGCTTATAACTTTTGAACAAATAAACCGATCGGAATCTACTAAACGGCGTTCTAAAGAGTTCCCTTAAAATTAGATTTCTTGTGAATTTGAACCGATTTGGACTATTGAAAAATCTCAAAGAAAAAAAGTTTTTTTTAAAGTGGTTTTTTGGAATAACTTTAAAACGGCTTTATCGATCAACTACAAAAATCCGCTCTTGAGCTTGAAAAACCACGTCGATCGCCACCATGCTGGTCCAAATCGGTTGATTCGTTCGAGAGATATCGTGAACGAAAGAAACCCGAACATGTGTTTTTTCGGGATTACTCCGAAATTTTTGGTTCGATCAATTAAAACTAGAAAATCACTTATGAGTATGATAAAACTGCGTCGAATGCCGCCAACGGGTGAAAATTGCATGATCCATTCAAAAGTTATCTGTTTGAAAATTCCAAAAATAGTGTTCTATGAAACTTCTATCAGACTTTCGAGCTGGGAGAGCTCAAATGCATAGAAATATTATTTCTTTGAACTCAGCGAGCTCAAAATATCACATAAATTATATTTTGAGCTCAAAAATGTCATAAGTATAATTTTAAGCAATGGAATTAGCGAGAAGTTGCAAGGATGGCCTTTAGGGTGAACCGTTTTTCTAAATTTTTTTGTCAGATCAGGCGAATCCCTCTAGATAATCGTCAGATTATGAGATAGTACGTTTAGAACATAAAGATGAACCATATATATCTTAATCTGACGCGCTTGAGTATTTCAAAATGGCGATTTTTTTTGCACATTATTAAAATGCCCACGAGTTTGCGTCCCATCGAAATCGTCAGATTAGTGAATGAGAGCTTTTTTTTTAGTGCACTTAACACTCCCTTAGAAAATCTGACGCGCTCGATTATTTTATATTTTTTTTCATTTTCAACCCTTACATACAACCACCCTCATCATGCAAACGATCAGATTAACATACGTACATACGTTATTAAAAATACGTAGGGCATTGATGCTATCAATATCTGACGCGCTCGAGGATGTCCATGCAACAGTTTTTTTTTACATATTTAAAAATCTATAGCCGCTTCCCCCACCGATGAAAAGGTATTATCATATAACATTTTTTTCTTCTTATCATCTAAGCTTTGCAACCCAATAGGTCTCTACGACGCTCGAGTAAATCCCCATTTAGCATCGTGGGCTCCCCTACTATAGACTTTTGACATAGAATCTCACATTATTTCAGGGATAAAAAGACTATGTTTACATACAAAAGTTTGTTTCGATGGATACAATTGTTTTCTTCTTTGAAAGAATCTCAAATCTTTCAGTAGGTTAATTATGAATATATGTACTCCTATAACAAGTAACAAACTGGGCAGAAACCCAAGTTATAAAGAAAGTTTTATTCTGAGAGATCATTAAATGAGTATGAACAACGAGATAGTAAAAGAGGCGTCTCTTGCAAAGAGCGACTTTAACAATTGCGACTAAAAGTTTTCTAACAATTTAATTTGGTTTGGGAGTAAAGCCGCGATTTGTTTAACGTCGGCTCCTAAGGTTCAGTTCCACGTCAGAGGCACCGGGCTCCTAACATTGTATGCAGCGATCGAATTCGTTTAACACGTGACTGGACACCGGCGGTAGTTTAATAGCCTCGTATATGTAAAGGACAGGCGCGGTCTACGTCCAACCAATTTGCAATAAAACAATATGGCGCGCCGGCCCAGCACACCCCGGCTTGTGGCCGACGGGGCAACCGTTCTGCTAGCCTCTCTGTTGTATTTTATATTTATCCTACTCCGGAGCCATTATTTGCCAACTTTTATGTCACATTACTAATGTTACGTCCTTCCTTCAAGCGGAATTAATCCGAGAAGACTGTAATGTCTCTTTGAATCCATGTCGTCCTATTTGCCCACTTTTTTGGTTTTTTTTTTGCGATGTAAATACTTGTTACAAGTCCGATGGAAGAAAGCAAGATAAACTAATTAACATGCAAAGAAGGGAAATCGGATTAAAATAACTTTTAATGAACCTCTATCCTTTAATATTCATGAAACCGTAGCTACGTACCTACTTAATAAATGACGTCTGAGTAGCTTATTAATTAATACTTTCTCATCTTTTGTATATTTAAATATCATAAAATAATAATGTAGCTACCATTAGAAGGTGAATCTGACTACAGACCGTTAAGATTTTTCTACTAATAATATTCAATGTAAGCTAGGGATTCTCTACATCAACTTGGATGCCTGTGTACTCTTGAACATTATGACGTCTAAAAGACTTTTTCTGAATCCCAAAAAATTCCTACCGAAAGTTCAATTTTGTAAAATGGATGTTTAAATCTATAAAGTATTAGTACTTCTCGGATTCAATGGCACCTTTGAAGACAATTTTAGCCATTTTTGGACTTGAACCCCCAACAATTATTTCATATTGTGAATTCTATAGCGTAGGTATTTTCGTAGGATATCCAAGGACAGTTTCAAGAATAGGTTGAAGACTCTTATCTAAAGCTTGAACACCGAAAATTCTGTTACGATGTCGTCATGTTTGCCGAGCAATCTCTTTGAAGTCCAATTTCCCGAGTATGTTTGTACTGTCAACGTACTTGTAGCTTTTTGATACATTACGTGCTCATTTTGTACTTACCTACTGTATTACTTCATGGGGTGGTGCTGCAAAGACTATCTTACTTCCTCTAGAACGTGCTCAAAGAGCAATACTAAAAGTTGCAACCTTTCGACCTTTTAGATTTCCCACACACGAGTTACATACAGCATGCAAAATACTAACAGTACGTCAACTATTTATAATGCACATCATACTTCATCAGCACTCTGAGCTTCCTTTTGACCCAGTATCTTCAACCAGGAGGAGGAAAGATTTGGTTTGCATAAAACCACAGACAAGACATGCATTTGCCCATAGATTTTACGTATTTTTAGGACCTTTTTTATATAATAAACTAAACAAATTGTTAGATATATATAGCGTAAATTACATTAAATGTAGAAAATTGATATCAGAGTATCTATTTAGACTCAATTACACAGACACAGAGAAGCTATTGGAAGTTCTAGTATGATTCTAAGGTTTAATTCGTAAGTTGTTATTCTTTAATTTTTGTATTCATGCACCATAAATGATTAGTCTTGTTAAGTGATGACCTGAAACACAGGTTGTATAAACCTAGCTCAGGAAAGTCGCTAATTATACATAATTGTAGGTTTAAAATAAATTTATCATAAGTCCAGAAATATTGATAATTTAGTTAAACACATATGTTATTTGTTGGATACTACCATAATTATTTTATTTAAGATTACTTGTGGCTATTAATCTGTAACTATATTGTGTACAAGATTTAATAAAGATTATTATTATTATTATTTTTTTAATTATGACGGTACAAAATTGAGCAGGTTTGAAAAAAGTTTAGGGTGTTTTTGAACAAGTCTCCTAAATATTTCTGAACAGTGTTGGAACAAAGCCGTGTAAAATCAATAAAGGCAAAGCAAACCCGTATAACTGCCGGCCCCGTTTTGAATTGGATTTCAAAGTAGGAGTACGTACATTTTTGTGGACACCAAAGCAAATGTAACGGTTGAGGACGTAAAAATAAAAGAAATGGTATTGACGTTCACTAGGAAGCAATCCTTTGCCTAAAGATGGACTAAATAACAATTTTATTTACTCTGACTACTGCTATTCGTATATCTCCTATTACTACGTTAATATATATAAAGCCGTTAGTATCTAAATAGAGGTATTTCAGCACTGAGGTTATTAATAAGATTTCTGTGTTGGTCCCATAGCAAAAATTGTTCTTAATTGTGAGTACTATATGCCGCTCTTCAGGTATTGCATTATTAAATACCTATTGATTATGCAAAAAAAATATCTATTCATTTTGCTTTTGTTTGCTTTTTATCGTATGCATCTTGCTTGCCGCGAACATATTATGTTTTTAATTTTATTTCCATATCTATCAACCGAACAAGATATTGGTCCACGATATATGGGTTGACAAGTAGTTTCTTCTACAAGTTGTTTGTATTTTCAGTTGTCGCAATGCAACGTTATTTATTTTAGCTTTTGACAAAACAAATATGATATTTTCTAGCTTCGTAACCCGGACGTCTGTACCGCAGATGTGCTTTGCATAAAATATGTCAACGAATAACTGTAAAAAGCGTAAGATTATAAAATAACTTGAGAAATTCTAAACTGTAGATAAATTGTCAACTAAACATTTGGAATATTTTTTTACGTATCAGAATTTGATAGTCTAATCTCCTGATTACTCCCGAAGCAATTCCGAAAAATTATGAACCGACATAAACTGCTGACATGTTGACGACCAATCAGCGTACTGTGGTTTCACAATTTAAAGGATTTTCTGACCTAGCCAAGTAGTGGAATATAGGGCACAGGGAACTTAGGGCTTCTGATTAGTAGAGTTCGAATGGTATGATTGGAGCTAGAGTGAGCGAGTGATGTTTTTTTTAAACTCTGCAGACAAAAATAGGAACCTCGCGCCGTCGCGTCGTCGGGTTAGATTGTTGAAATTGTAATAAGTACTTACCGTTTCGAAGTCATTTCGAGATATTGTAGAATAGCAAGTGTTATTAAGCGCTTCGAGGGAATATCGACTATCCAATTTCGGTGCGTAAAAAAAGTGTTCCAAATGTTTAGTTGACAATTTATCGAAAGTTAACAATCTCTCAACATATTTTTTTATGTTAGGTAAAGTAGAGGTGTGTTTGATAGATTGCGACTAAGGTTCGAATTGCCAGTGCAAAACATAGCTTAAAATTCGTATATATTTAGGTTTAGGCATCTATATTATATAACTAAAAAATAATCATTTTTTATTTTCATGTTGTCATAAGAATAGTTGTAAATTATGAAATAACAGTAGTTATAACATCTCCTATGAGTACAATAAGCAGATAATTAAGCACAGTGACCGGCAGTGTTTTGGTAACCTTGTTGCGGTGCGGTAATAGTTCGGTTTTACAATTATGTCATTTGGTTTTGTAAACAAAATGGTTGCGCAGTTGTGAGCGGTTAAACGCTTCTAATAGATGGTCGCTGCAATGACATTTTGTCATTAACTACGTACGTGCGTTTTTATTTTACATGTCGTCAAAGTATAATTGAATTTTAAGGTAGATTAGGTACCTATATTTTATTTAAAAATCTTTATATTGAACAGCTATTTATTTGTTTCAGATTTACATTATCAGCCTAGACCTCCAGCCCCGGAAGGTAAGAAATAAAGTTAAGCTTTCTATTTTATTAGAATAAGATATTAGATAGTTTTTTTTTTAATATTTTTGCATGTCTGGCTGTTGGCTATTTCATGATGTGGTCGAGGTTAGTGTAGGTAAGGTTTGAGGGAAATTAGGGCTTCCCACTTGAATAGGTTAGTTTAGAATAGGATGACGGGAGTTAGAGTGAGCTAAGGTTCCTGTAAACCCTGCGGACTTTCGAAGCTGACGTCGAAGTTAGGATTGAAGTTTCATTTCATGAAGAGGCCAGATTTTTCATGAAATAGCTGGCTATTTCATTAAAAATCTACGGAAGGCATTCAGGACGTGGCCAGCCACGTCATGAATGCCTTCCGTCCGTATTTTCCCATATCATAATATAGCCACGACATATCTATACTAATATTATAAAGAGGATAGACTTGTATTTTTGTATGTAACGAATAAACTTAAAAACTACTGGACCGATTTCAAAAATTCTTTCACCATTAGAAAGCTACATTCACCCTGAGTAACATAGGCTATATTTTATCCCCATATTCCCATGGAAACGGAAACTACGCGGGTAAAACCGCAGCGCGCTGCTAGTATACACATAAAAGCAAGCCTTACGTACTTTTATTTTTAAGTATAGAAAGGGGTGAAAGGTGGTAAAACATTGTATATTTCCAGCATGAGGACAATGATATTGTAGATCCTGGACCAATGACAATAAGATTGAATGGAACGTGCGTGACGTGTTTGTCGGACGTATTTTTAAGTCATACACATTCAAATAGGGAAGCTGTTTATTCCAAAGGTATTCCCCGCGACAAAATCGCCCTACATTTGAATGTTATTCAAACGTAAGTTTTTGAAAGGACCAGTTGATTATATTTATTTATGTCGTGATTTCTCCTATAGTGTAAGTTATTCATAATATGAGTACAATGGCTCTTAGAGAGATTACTCAAAAAATGTGGGATGTACTGAACTTAATATAAATATTTACGTGTGCATTATTAATTTGATCATAATTTTAGTTTCAAATTAAATAAATTTGTATCAAACACATAATTCCAAATAATAATAATTTATAGGTGCAAAATGGAAGCAATACATTAATTTCCACTTTTATCCTGATATATTTAATTTAATTAACTTCTTTCGTTATGCACAGGTAATGTTCTTACCAGCTTAAACGTTAGGAAGAGTTGACGGGTGAAACCTGTAGTGCTATTCTGTAAATGGTAAATTGCTACGAAAGCCATCGCGCAAATTATCTCGAAAGTCACACTCACTTCGTTTCTCATCTCGCCTGCAAGTTTCAGTATTCACATGTCAAGATCAAGGCCAAGTGAAGTGAAGTGAGACTCTATGGAAGTGAGTTCCGAGAACTCAAATGACATTGCTCTGTGCTAGGTACGCTAAATTGTGTCTTGTTATGATTTACATCAACTCACTAAATTTATATGTGTAACAAATTTATTTGTACAACTAAATCCTATAGACAAACGTCAAAATTCTCACCTGTTTTAGTTCCTCTCACTTCGATCATCACTTGGTGGCGCCAGTGTCGAATTCACTCCATTTAAGAATACGAAACTTTAGTTTCACATGATTTCACTGCGGATTCAGAAGTGATTTCGCAAATAAACTTTTCAGAATAGCACGGCTGGTCTTTTAACGTACAAAAAGTTACAGAAGCTATAAATCAAAACATAAATTATCATAATTGGTGGCCTTTTAACATTCAAAAAGTGACAAAATCATTGCAAACAAGTTCACAAACATTAAATCATTTCATTTTATTTATATAAAATAAAAAATGGTCAAGTGCGAAATGAACTCGCTTGCAAAGGATTCCGAACGAATTTCATTGTTGTTACTTTTTTTTTAACTCTTATTCTTCTTATAAGTTTTCCTATGCTCTTAAGTTAAAGAACTATTATCGAATTTTAAATTTTAGGATCGAAGATAACGGGGGTTAAGAGTGAAATTTTTCTTCTTATTTATTGAATAACTAAAAAACTATTTGCTAATTTAATTAACACCCACGCAATAAGCACGGTAGGTAAAATCGTTCCCGTAAATTCGGAGTAATTGACTGTAATGGACAGACAGACAAGCACCTGAGTGATCCTTTAAGGAAACCGTTTCTTACAATCAGAATTCTAAAATAGAATTGTTAAATTCGATTCTACCCACATTTTTATCATTATGAAGTATAATAATGTGCATTCTGTGTGCCGTGCAGAGTTCTTGTCTAAATTGCCTTTGTAACATTTGATTGAAAAACTTTTCAATATAATGAAAATAATAATTTTCCTACTCAATTTTCCCTAATTTTCTTCAATCATGCACGTGTTCATCTCAGCTAAAACATTAGGAACAGGAGACGCGTGGCAGTTTTTGGTGGTCTGTTTTATGGAACGTTTGTCAAAAAGTGACAAAATCATTGCAAACAAGTTCTCAAAAATAAAAAGAAAAACATAGTAACGAAAATTAAAATATATTTACTATTCGATTCGGCCTTATTTTCTATGACCATGAATAGGTAATGTTTCTTACAGCTAAAACATTAGAAAGAGGTAACGGAGGGAGTTTTGGTGGTCCATAATACCTAATATGTAACGTTTGACGTTCAAAAAGTGTTTATTAGAAGCAGCTTATTCTGTTGTATGCAACGGATTGCTGAACGGCACAAATAACCAAACATAACACGTAAAGCTTTCAACAAAAATGCTGTCTCATAAAAGTGATTACACAAAATGTGTACATATTGCGTGTTTAAACAGAAACTATGTGCCTAAGCCCCGTTCACAAAATTATAGCATCATTTATATTTCAGCCGATACACTTAATCGACCGCTTAAAAAGCTTTTCTGTTTGATTAAATTTATAGTTTTTACATACTCATAACTACGTAAAAGCCCAACATCAATAAAATTAATGAATTGAAAACGAGGATTACGTTTGAAAATTAATTTCATGGGGTTTACTTTTGCGTACTTAACTTGTAAAGGATAATCTGTACCTACTTTGCGTTTAATGTGTGGGTCGCGGAAACTGGATTACGTTAGCGATGTTTATTCGTCTTCTATCGAGAAAAATATAGGAATATTAAAAAAAAATGTTAAGATGATCGATGTTTAAATTATTTTGCTTTACTATCTTCAAGAGATCAGCTTTTAATTACGCAGATCAGCTATATAACAAACGCGTTGGTACGTCCTCAAAGCTTATCTTAATCCACAATACACATGTGTAGGTAGGTACTGTGCGAGTGACATGCCAACTACATCGGTGTCTCGAGCCAACAAAATTGCTTTGTCTCGGAGACTTTAGGAGGGCGCGTCCCAAATTATGTGGGTGACAGTCAGCTCCTACATTATATCGTGTTATTATTTCATGTTGTTTATTGCGTTCAAAGAATTGTCTTAGTAAATATCTGTATTGTGTGATTTGGTTCATTTAATCGACTTGACAGATAAATATCTAATGGATAGATAACAGAATAAATGTACAGCTGCTTTCTAAAGAACAAATACCAACTGACATACATAAACTTCGTCTCACTCACTCACGAATAACGATAATAAGTCATTTTATTCAAGTCATGTCCTGATTTAAAGAACCTTAACTCCACATTCAACCACCAACAAATATTAACCTCGTATTTTTATAAAATCAAGCTACAAGAGAAATTTGTGTATTAATAATATTCTACTAACGTATTATATCATACACAAATATAATATGGATAATTTAAACAGCTCTCGCGCCTGAAGAAGCGCCGCGGTGAATTTCCTAATTTTCTTCCATTCACGAAGCATCCGCCATCATTTTTATCTCCCCTCCTTGTCTCCATTTATCTCGGGCTTCTTCTACAGCGATTCGCGTTCTTACATTTTGTTTGTTTCTTACAAAATTGTTATTTCCGACTGCTTTCTTTTCTTGAGCGGATTCGTCTAAAACCTTTAGGTATACGAAAGCCAAGGAAATGAGTTCCCCGCGGAATTCTCATAGTTGACCTCTTTTAAAAGGACAAAATAGTAACAACAATTTGTCTTTTTCAAAGTCAGGGGTTATTTATATCTCACAGTATCACCCTACCGGAGTTCGATTAAATGTAGTTGTAACATAGGAATTCCGCCAGATTTTTATCAAACTCACATCTTCGCGACATTTTAGTCGTATTATAAATTATAAAGTCAATTTTGTGTGTTATTACATAAACACGTCAGTGTTAAACAATTCTGTGTGCACTTGTGTACTTCAACCAAGTTTATTATATTCCTAGTCGTCGCGTGTTACTCGTCGTATAATTAATTGTGAGTTAGGTTTAGCTTCGCAAACGGAGTTCATTTGTTAGTTAGAATGTGAACAACTAAAGTATGTTGCACACAGTGACTAACAGTGCTGAAAAAAAACTAACAGAACCGCGAGCTGTAGCACTGAAGGCGCACACTACAGTCAATGAGTTCTTACTCAGCCGTTATCTAGTCTAAGATTTTCAAGTATTCGCACCACCTCATGGACGCAGGTGTTCAGGCGATTGCCTTATTTCTTACCGTTATTAAAAATCCTGATCGAATTGCTTTGAAAAATGCTCGGAAAATATTAACTTAAAGTTTGTATGAATGATTTAGATGAGAAATTGGTTCTTCATTTATATTTTTACTTAAATCCTTTTTTAAATGTTGAATGTAAACAAATGGAAACTGATTTCAATCCACGTTCTTTTTATGTCTTTCACGTCTACTCATGCCTACGCGATTAGATTGAAAGTGTAAAAAACCGTACAAAAAATGCCATCTGAAAAGTGTAATAATAAAAAAACTATGATTGAGATTGAGATCTTTCAAAAATTGCACTTATTCATGACAGCTATTTTATTCAGTTTGTTAAGTTTAAGTACTATCGGCTCAGAACTGCCAAAATGAAGTCTTACGATTGAGACGAAAATCAACTTTCAGTAAGCTTTTGCGACTTTGCGGCCAGTAGGAAATTTCTGCTTAGAATTTTAACAAGGCGATAGAAATCGGTAATCTTTAAAGCTTGTTCTAACACAATGCTGTGGCGAAACGGAACTCGCATCTTATATTAGTCCGCCTTAATAATTTAGTCACGCCTCTGACTCCCCAGGTAGAAAATTGGAAATTGTGTCATCCGTGGCTGAGTTCGCTAAAGAATTATATCTTGTTCTAAGAATTCGCCGCTGGCTTGCGGCGGGTATCACTTTTATTAGCGCTATTCACGGCCAAGTCTGATGACCGACGTACCTACCTAATTAATTCTATCACTTACTGAGTATTAGAATATATTTATATTAGTTCAATAATTGATCGTCGCCCAAACTACCGCGTAAGATAAAATTCACTAAACAACCATTGCGGTATTGTTTTAAATAACTTTTTGGTAAACACAACACAGAGTTGATACAGTAATGACTTTCACAGCCACTCAACAACACTCATGCATAATAAATATCCAAGTAATATTGCGAATACTGTGTGGACTTCCAGTACATACCTTTATGCTATTTGCATTTGTTAAATTCAATTAATTCTTATGAATATAAAACATTTTACGTACCATTGCATTTTTAATTTAAATGCGTCATGGTTACGGACGTGAATGCTGAAAAACTTTTCATTTTTCAGAAGCTTGTGAAAAAACATTTTGTCGCTGGGGCGCGGAGTGCGTGTCGCTAGGGGACGGGCGCGCGCACTGTGCCTGCCCCGCGGCCTGTCCAGCGGCGCCGGCGCCCGTGTGCTCCACCGCCGGCCGCACCTACCGCAACCACTGCTACCTGCGCAAGGAAGCCTGCGAGCGACGACTGAACCTCCGCGTCAAGCATGAGGGCGAGTGTGGTCAGTGTCGCCAACACCTATTTTAAATATTTAATCATGATTAAATGTTGCTCTTTAAATGTAAAAGCTTGAGGATAACTCTATTAGGAAGACAAAACATGATTTATTCGTCGCATGCACTTTTCGTTTGAGGAGCTTATGGCTAAATAATAAATTTCAACACACTTACGAGGAAAAAACAAACATGTATTGCATACTTACAATCATTTACCACATAGCAACAAATGCGATACAAACAAAATATGAAAATTATGGGAAATGGCTAGCGAGTTTTTTTTTTGCACGCGTCAAATGTGATTGATTAATTTACCAGTGATCGGAATAGGTAGAGCTAAAATACCTTAAGTTCGACACCGAACAGAGGCAAAGTGGAGACGCATTACGACATAATATTCTACTAGTCTACTTCTAAATTATAATTTTAGTGATAAAATGCAAATATTTTATAAAAAATTATTGTGAATCATAAATAATTTGATGATAATAATAAATATTTTATTCGTCTTAATTAGGGACAAATGTATACATTCCAAAAATGTTATTGGATTTGGATCAGCGGCATAAAACCTATTTGTTGTGACAAAAAATGCAATTACATATACACTAGAATGACCTAAAAACGATGCAATAAGGCTCATTTTACGAGCGAGTGTGTTGAAAGGTATTTATTGTTATTAATTTATTTATTATTATATATTTAGTACAGCAAATTATTAGTTTATACCAAATTAATTAAACCTTTCACTCTGTCTTCTCACAGAATCACAAACATTCTAACAATATCGTCTTCCATTCTTCCGCAAACAAGTCCAATACAAGGTTGGTCCACGAGCGCGTTGAGCGTACTTAACATACGCGGTACGGGAGAAGTGGATTGAGCTACTGTGCGACAAAATGGGACATTAAATAATTTGTGCTTTATAAAGCGGAAAAAATAATTGACACAGCTCCGCATGCTGTAACCGTAAAGTGTTGTTACTTGGTCAACAGGCCGCCTAACTTTAAGAAAATTACAATTCAAACTCCCTGCAATAAACTGGTTGGGTACATACGTATATGAACATAAATAAAAACATAGAACTGACATGCATACAAATATAAACCTTAACGATGCATGGTGGAGCCCCATGTAAAAAGCTGGACTCATCAAAATCCAGTTAGTCTAGAAGTTGACATCCATATAGTTGTATCACGCACATTTGGTTCAGTATTTCATTGTACGTTAGTACTGAAATAATAACACAAAGCTTATGCAGCAGAATTATATTACTAATACTACCCGAACAAAAGCAATTTATCACGCAGATTCGTGACATTGCCCAGCTACTCAAATGCCATTATCAATTTTCATTGCATGCATTACAACGCGAAAAATATCTGTTTAATTAATTTATGGCGTACAGTGCAGCCATTTGGCTTGATATTTTTGATAAATAACGCAAGTTAAGAGCCATTTCACAAAATTTGAACGCTCGAGTTTAGGTAAAAATGCTAGCATATATTGTATGTGTGCGTAAGTTACCCACACAAAAACCGAGCCGACAGTGTAGCGCGAGTGTCGAGACGGACTAAACAATCTTGAGCTGCTAACATCGTAATGCACATTTGTTCGCGAGTTATTAAAAAGTGATTTCATTTATGCAGTAGAATTAAGGATTTCAAGGCCCCAAGTGCTATTACAATAGTGTCAGAATGGTCTATCATTGGTCTCATAATGGTCCATTTTGACAAGTTTCGTAATCTACTAATATAAAAGCGTCATTATGACTTTCCAATGGTCAACCACTGAACACTCATTGAAAGAATGGTAATCTCGTACATAATCTATACTTATAATAAATCTGTAGAGAGGTCAATTCTGTACAGGGAATATATTTTCAAAATAACTATCAGGGGGTGATTAGTGATCGATACTGGTGCCAAAAATGCAATCAGTAAAATTTTTGTCTGTCTGTCCGTCTGTCTGTCTGTCTGTCTGTATGTTCTTTATAGAAACAAAAACTACTCGACCGATTTTAACGAAACTTGGTGCAATTATTCTTCATACTCCTGGGCAGGTTATAGTATACTTTTCATCACGCTACAATCAATAGGAGCAGAGCAGTGAAGGGAAATGTTGAGAAAACGGGAGAAGTTACTCCATTTTTTAAGCTAGCCCAACCACTGAACGGATCGGGCTGAAATTTGCCATGCAAGTAGATGTTATGACGTAGCCATCCGCTAAGAAAGGATTTTGATTAATTCTACCCCCAAGGGGATAAAATAGGGGATGAATGTTTGTATGAAACTTTGTCAATTTTAAACCGATCGGGCTGAGAGTTTCAAAATCGGGGGTAAAGTAACTATTCCACGCGGACGAAGTCGCTGGCAGAAGCTAGTGACAAATAAATTACAGACGTATGCGGTAAGTAAATCTTTTACGGGCACTTTTGCATAATTAAGGGGTCGGTAAGTCAGAGAACTAGTGAGATTGTAGTTTTCAAAACGAAAATTTACATAAGGAGAAAAACCTGCAAGAAGCTCTTAGTTACTTTATTTAATCATGTTAAATATTTCAAATATGTTAGTTTCAACATTCGGCTTTGTTTTGTATTGTTATCTATACTTCTATACTAATATATAAAGCTGAAGAGCTTGTTTGTTTGCTTGAACTCGCTATAAACTCAGGAACTACTGGACCGATTTGAAAATTTTCTTTTGTCTGAGACGCTAAGGCCAATAGGAGCGGTACACCAATGAAGAATGTTTCAAAATCAAATAAGTAATTATTCCACGCGGGCAGAGTCATCAGTCATTTTGCGCCCTCACTTTAAAAATAAAGTGAAATAGCGATATCAATTCGGTAGAATCCCCAAATTGATTGAGTCTGAAAGTTCATCAAGTTCGTTAATTGATTCATTAAGTCCGTGGTCTAACGCTACAGGTCCGTTCTTCTATAAATTGTATCATTTACTGCTAAATAAACTATGATATATAAATTTGTAAAAATCCCCTAAACCCAAATTGAAAATTAAGGAAAAAACTGGATAAAGCGAGTCAGACTCGTGTTATTTCGATCGAGTTTTGATTTTTTCCGGGTTCTACGGAAGTTTATAAACTATGAAAGCACTCTCATTACTCTGGCAAAAATAAGCAAATTAAATTGAAGGGCAAACTTGTTGAAATAAATTGTAATTGCAAAAAATATTTTATATCATTTAATAAGAGAAAACTACAAATTCCCAATTTTCTAACTTTTTTTCTGTAAGTACAGAAAAAGTCAGAAAATTGTAGTACTACAGTACTGTAAAATCTATCTTCATGCCAAATTTCATGACTCTAGGTCACCGGAATGTTCCCTATTGGTTTTGATTCCTTTGCGGGCGTCAAAATATGCACCATAACCGGCCTTATCTCTAGATTGCATTGTCTAAGAACTTGATTTTTTTCACAGCTCCAAGTTAGTCTCAACATATTTGAGGAATTCATATTAATTTTAGCTTTATTCCTCCATAAGTTCCTGAGAAAAAGGGTCGTGACAGACGGACAGACTGGCGGACAATAAAATGATCCTATAAGGGTTCCGTTATCTGGGTGTCAACACTGTGTGGATCGCCCGGAGGACACGGTGGAGCATACGGTGGATGTCTGCCCTGCGTGGGCGGAGCAACGCTATGTCCTCATCGAGGCGATCGGCGGCGGCGACCTCTTGTGACTTGCCCTGGTAGAATCCATGGTCCGGAGCGAGGAGACATGGGAAGCGATGAACTCATTCTGCGAAGCAGTAATGCTAGCGAAGGAGGAGGTAGACCGCGTGAGGGAGAGCGAAACCTCACGCTCCAGCCGCAACAGAATAAGAGTGTCGGGAAAGGCTCCGTAATAAAATAAAATATTTACGATTGATTCCGAATGGTTCACTCAATCGTCCAACAGTCAACATTCTTTCTCCTACAATATTAAAATAATAATGTTATTTGCTGCTCAATAACCGTATGCTTTAAATCAAGAGTTGTTTCTTAAAGATACAATTTCTATTACCGGATCTAACTTTTTATATGTACCCAGTACAGCGTCTCTTCTATTCTAATATTATAAAGCTGAAGAGTTTGTTTGTTTGTTTGTTTGAACGCGCTAATCTCAGGAACTACTGGTTCGAATTGAAAAAATCTTTTTGGGTTGAATAGACCATTTATCGAGGAAGGCTTTAGGCTATATATCATCACGCTTAAGCCAATAGGAGCGGAGCAGCGATAAAGAATGTTTTAAAATCGGGGATTCCACGGGGACGAAGTCGCTGGTAGCAGCGAGTGTAGAAATAAAGATTTAGAAGAACGATAACATCACAACATATATAGCTGAATTTTATTCAGCGGAGTTAGTTATTGTCCGGTTGTGCAGTAACCAGCCATAGGTCCATTCCAAAAAAAAAAAGCGGAGTTAGTTTCACGCTTAAGCCAATAGGAGCCGAGCAGCGATAAAGAATGTTTTAAAATCGGGTATTCCACGGGGACGAAGTTGCGGGCAGCAGCTAGTCTAATGATAAAACCAAAATTTCTAATTAAAAAATAAAACATGGCTATTAAATTTCGATACCTACAAATAAATTGAAATAGTAAACCGTGGCTTTCAAACTCAAACCTAAACCATTTATTTTTATTAACCTTGTACAGGCAATTTTGAATTGTCAAGGTCGGTCAGTCGAAAGAGGTGAAGCTATCTGCACGTTCCAAAGCGTAATTCTCTATAAAGAAGAACGTGCAAGACACTCCAGTGACACTCTCTTAAATCAATAAATTATTACAAAGTTTGTTATAAATTGTTTCTCTATAAGGCAGCTAAATAATATTACGTTTCCATTTATGATACAATGGTGTACAGAACTTTTGCTCCCCATTGCTTAAACAAATAAACCAAATAACATCATTATTCCACAGAATACGATAATCGTATTCTACTTTAAAAATCATTTTACTAAAAATAATAGCGAGTATCAAAACGTAGTAGTCGTATTATAATAATGGGTTTACAACACGCGCGCTTGAAGTTCGGGACGCGGAAAAAAGTGACACAGGTCCTACCTCGACGGGCGTTTACGCCGTACTGATCGGTGACCGCTTGCGCATCGTAATTTATTGCAATTTAGAGTAGTTTTAAAAACGATGTTATTTCTAAGTGAATAAAGCAATTGTTATGAAAACATAGAAACATATTCTTCAAAGAACATAGTTTACGGTGATATGTATATTTTCTTTTAAATTATATTTATTATGTTAAAAAAATAGCGATAAAGTTTAGATTAAAGTCGTGAAAATTGGACTCGGTTTTAATTTTTTTACTAATTAATGTAATCAAGAATCGAGAAAATAGTACGCAATGTAACGACAAAAAGATATGTCTGATGCTTACCATATTTTTTTTACCCAAATTTATAAATGTTTTTGATAGATTTTGGAATCCAAAATTGTATCTGCGACGATTTTTCAGTAATCGAGTTGTGGGAAATTGATCACTACATAGAAACTAAGTTGGTTTTTGAAAATATGGTACTTTAAATAACAATACTAAGGACTGATCTATCTTATACGTGTATTTTAGATTTTCAGACTATTACCTAAGATCGTAAAAAAGACGACTAAAATCTTAAAAAACTGCGCGAAAATGTGAAATGGCTCTTAAGTCAAGCATATAAAAGTTATTATCGATATAAATAAGCATGATCGCTAATCTGCCTTCCATGTTTTCTTTTTATACGTAAAAGTACTTATGTTTTTTTATTTATTGATTTATTAGATATTATCTATTTGTTGAATATTTCATTTTGCAGCTTATGACAAACTCTTAAGCACATCACAACGTCTTATCCGTTCTACTTGAGTATACTTTGTCTTTAAGTTAAGAGTAGGTTATTTCTAGACAAGCGTGCCCTACCGCCGGCGTCGGATAATTATATATATTATATCTATATTATATAGAATATTATTATCATTAATGCATTTTTTTTGTCTTGTTATTTTTTTTTCGGTTTGCCTACTATTGCAATATTTGTAAATATGTGAGTACCATGGGCTTATTTAGAAGCTTACCCCTTTTTTTTTTTTTGTATGGGAAATCATCAAATGACCCCTCCCGCCCTGGGTGGAGCGGTAGGGAGTGTCAGACTTTTACTGACTAAAACCCACCCGTGATCCTTCTTGTGCCCTTTGCGTAAGGGCCGCGGTAACTCTTTCGAAAAATTCCGCTACCCCTGCTGGTAATACTTTGTTCTATAACTAGTATACTTGATGAATCGTCCTTAAATATTATGAAGTATTTTTTGTATACCAAATATTGCAAAACATTTATTTGAAAACAGTAACTTTGAAGTTTCTTGTCCGTTCTTCTCCATAAGAATCTATACCTTTGCGAATGGACGTTTATTATATCTATGGACGCTAGAGTCACTTAATTATGATAAATTTTAATGATGACGTTCAAAAGTGCCGTTTAATGGCCTAATTGAAAAAAACGTTTTGACTTTGACTTTGAATAACCCACTTTTGGCAGACTTTTGATACTACCAACAATATAAAATGATTGGCTATTTAATTTCCCAAACACGTTTTACTTTTGTCGACAGCGATATAGTCGGCCCTTTTAAAGATCCGTGGGGCACTCACCTAGTCAAGTGATTTTGGACTTGTCAATGTTTATGGGCTTTCTTTTATACAATCTTACCTTTTTGACCGGGTCTACTGGTCACTTTGAATCCGCTATCATTTCGTTTTGTGATCTTTTCAAGTCTTTGGGTTATTCTAGATGCCAATCTAAATAGATACGCCAAAACAAATCTGCATTGTAATGTGAATGTAAAATTGATGTGTTTATTATAGATAAGCTAACGTCGATAAGAAATTATGAAGTGTAAGTACCTACTCAAGAATCAGGTACCACTAGTAGCGCCAGCCGTCATTTATTTTAGAGTTAACCGTTCATTGTGAGGACAGCCACTCGATAAGATAAAGCATCTTTCTGTCCTTCTTCTCCGACTTCAGAATTGACACTCAATATGTTGCCAATACAATGTTTGTATGTACCTACTTAAGAGGTTTTATTAGTTTTATTCAGTGTCTGTTCTCTCATGTCTGAGATATAACTGTTGCTAAAAGACAAATCAACGGTCTTTAAAGAACATTTAGAAAATATAGTACTCATGAAAGTTAGTCAGAACTTTCATGAGTAGGTACTATAAAATAGAACGATCAAATTGAAAGTTAGTTAAAGCTTTTGCTATTTCAAATTTATCCCTAAAAGTATCATGCTATTTCAGGTTTAGTAAAAACTCAGTGATAAATATTATAGACGTAACGTACTACTAACTACCTATTTACTCTGTACTGTTGTCGTTAATAAATACTCGTAATTACTAAAATTAATAAAAATAAGTATTATGTAAAAATAAGTTCGTTAATTAATGAAGGTTTCTTGCTTCAACGAAATATTGTCTATGTCTCGGAATGACGCTCAGTTTTCAAGTTTTTAAAATATTTAAATATAATTTTTTCAACAGCAGCCTGCTCAGTGCCGTAGCATTAAACGGTTATATGTATGTCCTGAATAGCTATAATTTTTTTAAAGAAATAAACGAAAACTAATAACTAGTCTGTAAATTTATCATCGTCTTGACAATTCAAAAGTGCCTGTAAAGGGTTTAATTGAAATAAATGATTTGAATTGAATTGAATTTTAAGTGATCCTACACAGATGCCGGTGACCCATGCACGGGGGTGTCGTGTCCGGTCGGGGCGCGATGCGTGGCAGCGTACGGCCAGCCCGAGTGCCGATGTCCCCGAAGTTGTCAGCGTCGCAAGCCAGTGTGTGGCACCGACGGCAGAGAGTACCCGTCCGTGTGCCATCTCGACAAGCATGCCTGCGACAACCAGCTCAATATAACCATCAAATATCATGGAAAATGTGGTAAGTTATAGGTGCATATTTTTAGTAAAGAAAACGGTGTCTAGAGAAATTATTTGTTCCTATATTAAAATTAGGGTAATTTACTCAAAATCTATATGTATACTAATCTATACTAATATTATAAAGAGGAAAGATTTGTATTTGTGTAATTTTATATTTTTGTATGTAACGAATAAACTCAAAAACTACTGGACCGATTTCAAAAATTCTTTCACCATTAGAAAGCTACATTCACCCTGAGTAACATAGGCTATTTTATCCCCGTATTCCTACGGGAACGGCAACTACGCGGGTGAAACCACGGCGCGCTGCTATATCTAATAAGGCCGTCAGATAGATTTCCAAAAAATATTGGATACGGTATTTTTTCTCTTTTCACGTACCTAAACGTCACACGATGGTACCATCGTTTACTAAAACATGATGTCACTAGCCCCCACTCTTGAACTTTGATGCGCTTTATTTTTAACAATTTTGATCGATATGAAATGGCAAAAAATACGTGTCCAATATTTTTTGAAAGTCTAACGGACGTACTATAATTATTTTTTTTTGCTATTTAGTCAAATACTCTATTCACAACTGTCATTTTTTATCTGTGGTGTTGCAAAACGACAAGTGTTCGTAGCATTTCATTGCGTTAAACAATCGTCAATTAGTCCGACTATTGTAGTCCACAGCCCCACATAAGCCACTTCCAGTAATAGAACAACACATGACTGTTGACACTTCGCCTGTAGTTTCATTATATTCATAAATGCACATTGCACAGTGTTGTACTTCACTAAAAGTTGTGTGTTGGTCTGTTCCAAACAGAGTACATATACCTAGTTACAACATAAACCAGTTATGCTACTGACTTGTTTGTTGGTATTAGCTTTCCATATGTTAATTACACAGTGTTTACTCTTTTCTTCCATATGAACTAGTAGGTTAAGTCTAGGCTAAACAAAATAATTATTGATTCTACAAAAAGGTTGTTCTTCATTTTTGTAACCATTAATAATTTCTTAATAAAAGTCTTATTTAAGCACCACTAGGTCAGCAAGCCACAGTTATTTTAATGAGGGATTATTAATTAAAACATAATGGCCTCGTATTGTTAGTGTCGATCTTTGAGAGTATAAAAGGAACTCGTTAAGAGAAGGTCTTTTCTTAATAATAGACGCGGAGCACACAAAAAGGGTCAACATTTCATTTTGCCCGTGTCAGATGACGTGCCTGTCCCGGAATAAAATCGGGCTTTCTTTGGAAACGTGCGTAGAAAAGTGACACGCCTTCTGTCACTCTCCTTTTATTGAAAAAGATCCACCCAGTAGATATCAGTCAATACGTTTTCTATGTAACGCTGTTTAAGCTAACCACTTAATATCAGGTACCGGAATAAAATCAATCGAGATAGAAATAAAAACAAAACTGTACTATTTCCTACAAATAAAAAATCTACTAATGTTTACAGAAGCTTCACTTTGTAAGCAGTAAATTGCCAACCCTCTAAACCCTCTAAAGAGTTAGACAAACTCTAATACGCAAAAATGTTTTTTTCCTTGTATAACACATAAATTGGGTCGTCTGTTTTCTTTTTCGTAAAAGTAATTTAATCTATTTTACTCTATATATAAAATCTTAAGTACATTTCGCTAACCCTTTTCACTGAACTTGTCCGAGCATATTCGATCTGAACTAAATTTGTACAAGACCGAATGCCCGCACATTCCGACGTCCTTTGTAAGATTCTTTATTTACATTACTCTAGCTTGCTTCGGAGCTTTTATTAGATTGTTTCAACATAGTCCGTACTCGTTTATAAGACAGAATTGCTGTACCTAAGATAAGAACTTTTCGACTGACAAAAGTACTCGCAAGTCTTCTTTCATACACTTGTTTATCTTACAGCGTGCACTTTGATTGAACTTAGCCTTAATATTTAAACACTGCTCGAAGTAAAGGTACTTTTTTTCTATTTTCGTCTTTCGATATGCAATTTTATCACAGATCCTTGTTCGGAACATGAATGCGCTGACGGTGGCGTGTGTCAGTTAAACGAAGCGCGGGCGCCGGTCTGCAGATGTGGTCCTCCGTGCGAACTGTTGGTGCGGCCCGGATCCGCCGTCTGCGGCTCCGACTACAGGGACTACCCCAGCGAGTGCGCGCTGCGCCGGGAATCGTGTCGGACACGACAGCAGCTAACTATCGCCTACAGGGGAGAATGCGCCTCCGGTAATATTTCTTATCTATTCTCAAACAACAGCTTAAGCTAACATACCCCTTATACTTTTGAAAAGCTCATTTCACAATAAATAGACGTTCAGTTGAGAACCTAGTCTTTTAATCTAAAATTAAATCTTTATTCCAAAATGTAAAGAGCCAGCTTATTTGTATCCGTGTTGAGGAGACATTTTGTCTTTAGGAAAGTAATTGGGTACGAGCATCGAGGCGGCAAGTCATCTCGAAACAAATTGTGGCAGGAATTGAATAATTTCGTTACCTAGTATTTAAGTTTTAATATTACAAGTGCTGCTTTCACTGGCTTTCTATCCATTACAGTTAAGTAACTTTAGTGTTAAATTGTTTATAATAAATTTATGTCGGGGTCTTTAAGATTTAATAGATTTGAAAGCTGTCGCGGGCGTGTTTAAATTGATTGTTGGAAATATTTTGTTGAACTTGTAATAGCGCAACACCCGTGCGAGTCGGTGAAGTGTGGCGCCCGTGAGCACTGCTCGCTGGACGCGCGCGGCGTGGCCGAGTGCGGCTGCGGGCCGGCGTGCGAGCCGGCCGTGCGGCCCGTATGCGGCTCGGACGGCCGCACCTACGACAGCCGCTGCCACTTGGACCGCGCCTCGTGTCTAGATAACCGAGATGTACGAGTTGCTTACACAGGACCCTGCGGTGAGTTGGATGTTTTGAAACGTAAAATCGTGCTCGTGAATGTGTGACGCGGTTTAGCCAAGTTTGTGGTTAGCTTTGACTTTGTATGAACTTCGGCTTAGGTTGACCAGTCAGCCTTACTGACTACTTTTGAAGCTTAAAATATATATGGGAATTTAGTTGGCTATTTCGTTTGTAATGTAGGTAGATTAAAAATGAAGGATAGCCAAGTAGGTACTCAGCTATTATTTAGGTACATTAATGTAATCCTCTATGATTTACTGTCTATTTACCTTTTTATATTCGTAGTCGAATATTCTACCATAAGAAAAAGTCTGTCTTAACAATAATATGGAACAACAAAACAGATAATGAATGATTACGTACAACAGGCGTGGAGAATCCGTGTGCGCGCGCGTCGTGCCCGTGGGGCGGCGCATGCGTGGCACGCGGCGGCGCGGCGCAGTGCGCGTGTCCCGTGTGCGACGCTGCGCTGGCGCCGGCGTGCGCGTCCGACCGCAACACGTACGGCTCCGAGTGCAAGATGCGCATGCACGCCTGCCAAGAGGGCCTCCCGGACGGACACTTGCGCGTACTATACAATGGCACATGCCGTGAGTATCATCTGCACCTAGCCGCATGTCCCATGTCGTGAAATACACGTGGTTTTTGCAAGGTTTGCGATCAAAGTGAGTTAGCGAAGTCCTCATCATCGTCTTCCTTTGAAACATGCAACCAGAAAAAGAAAAAAAATGGGGTTTTGTCTAGTTCTAGCACAAATTAATTTCTAACGAGCAGTAAATTATAAATAATTTAACTAGTTAAGACGCTTACTGACTGAACACGGGTTTTATTGTAACATTTTTAAATTCGAAAGTTACACTACAGTACGAGGGAAAAAATCTCAAAACAATCCATGTTAACTTTATTATAAGCTACGGTGTAAGTCCCCGGTAGCAACCCGTGTAGAACATAACTCTTTTGAGAACTAATTTATTACTAAAACTTTGCTAATTAAATATAGACAACCTAAATAAAACTTTGTATCTAAGTGTTGTTGAGAACAAAGCTTATCTTTTCAAAGAATAATAATAACTTACGATTTAACAAGTGTGTTCGCTGTTGATTTATTTCTCCAATGTTTTCGTCCCAAAGGAGGAGAAAATGCTTTCACAGGTCATTTAAATTAAAGTCTCCTCGCCGCACCGCTGAATCCGGAGATGAAATAATTCAGAATTTCTAAAAGAAAAATTGCTATCAATTTCCCGTGATGAAAATCTTTTTCTTTATGAAATTGTCAATAAAAGACACACAAAATTCTTTTGGAATAAAAATATTTTGCGGTGTTCAAGATTTGCCTAAATTATTTATGTTAGCAATAATAAAGGAAATAAAGAAGCAGGTTTTTGCTTTTATAATTTAATACTGCCAGTGAAGCTTGAAGTTAGCGTACCTACAAGACAAACCGATATTTTAGCAAAGATGAGCTAAAATCGACAGTGACCTAAAATAAATATACCATTATTATTATCTACAGTAATTAGGCATTGTCTGCAGATATAAGTTGCTATAAGCACTGCAGTACGTTTATTTGATCGCTATTATTCTGTTAGCAACACGGTACAAATATACAACTTCGTTGATAAGTATTAAAACTATTTTAATGAAAGAACCCCAAGTGCTTGCTGCATCGCGGCCACTCAACATTTAATAAACCCGTGTACTTTTACATGAACACTCATTTATTTCCGCTGAAACTCATTCAGTTCAATTTGTTCGCGGGACTCAACACAGTAATAAATTGTACGTTACTCTATCATTGCGCACTGAAATGTCAATTAGAGATTAAAATAGCTCAATGGAAATTGAACGCGACGCGGATTGATGAACGGAGAATACGGATTAATTTTATTATTTAAAGGCGTCCGAGCGCGGCTATTAATTATTGAAACAATATTCGATAGAGCCGTTCACCGGAGCTTAGTCACAGTTTAATAGAGTTTCTTTCAAAGGGTTACAAGCTACCACTTGACGATAAATCACAAAGGCCACTTTTTGCAAGATCACAGCTAATCAATCATTCTATAAGAAAATTACGTTTAAAAAGAATTTATGAACTTTGTTTGATTTACGTATTGAGTTTGTTCGCAAAAAATATTTGGTTCGTTTATGAATTTATATTAAATTTCGATTACAATAGGGCCCAGTCAAGAGCAAATAGTTTAAAAGCTTCTTTTACTTTTGTTGATCATTATTTAAATTTAAATATAATGAATTGTAGAAAACTCGATATGAGAGACCAGTGTCTGAAGTTAAGCTTCGCAAAAATTAAATTCACGTAAAAAATGTAAACCCTTCAACTCAGCACTCGATTTTTGCTAATGGTCTGCCATAAAATTCTAATGTGACATACATGTACACGTTTCCGATCATTTAGTAAACAGTGCACGAAAGTAGAAATCTAGATTTCTACTTTCTTACACTGTTTACAGCTCTAGAGCCTACTGTATAAGTTGAAACGAATTAGTTATGGAATTTAATGACTACAACATAAACCCATGAATGATAAAATTACTAACATGTGTGTAGTGGTTTGGCTTAGTGTTAACTAATCCAAACCACTGCTCCTTCACTGCATCATTACATTATTTAAATTTGAAAATGAAAATAATATATCTAGTTTTCATTTCCGCGAATATTAGTGGGTTGCAGGTATGCACCTCCCTCACGTGTTGACTCGCTGACCGTTCGTCGCAACTCAACGGTCAGCGAGTCAACACGTCCCCTGAGGATGCCTCGTGGAGAGGCGAAACACGTGTCGGTAATGGTGTTGGGTTTTGCTTTGCCTTCCTGCATGTGCATTAAATCCTTGCATTTGCCTTGTAATCTTGCATGTGCATAATATAGCGGGCGGGAGGGAGGTGCATACCTGCAACCCACTAATATTCGCGGAAATTAAAACTAGATATATTATTTTCATTTTCAAAATTAAAATGGATTTCCGCAAAGTAACGCCTGACTCAATCAATTTTATTACATAATTTTTTCAGATATTCATTTTTTTATTGGTGGTATTCTTTCAATGGAGATATTAAATGTTATAGCAGTTTGTTTTAATCATTTTACGAAAACATTATAATGAAGTTACGTTTAATTTATTTTAGTCTTCATAAAAAATACTCGAATGATTTAAAAACACTCTTAAAAATAATAGAATCGTAAAATTTAGAAAATATTGCGTGCCCTAAATGTATAGTACCTTGTAATGCCATAGATATTATGAGCGTGTTAAGCTGTATTGTGTTATATGTGAAGTATTCTTATTATACGTGCATTGTTCAGAGACTTGCTCGGATATCGCGTGCAAGGGCGGCGGCGACTGCGTTGTGGACGCCGACAGCGGCCGTCCCATCTGTCGCTGTAACCACAACTGCACCGATGCACAGGTATTGTACCCTACTGAATTTACTGTACCAATATTTATTACCTCTTCGACTAGCTTTCCTTACTTCAGCTAAACACTCCCAACCCTGAGGTGGAAGAACTTCGCAACTTACTAACCAACACCACAGCAAAGACTCAATATTGAAACATAGTTTCTCAAAAATATATTAATAAAAAATAAATTTTTATACCAAACACTACAATCGACTTTTGCACAAAAAAAAATCTAAAAAAGTATAAAATAACTTTAATTTCGGAAGTCGGTATCAAAAAACGAAAAGTACCAAGAACACGGAATTCCGAAAAAAAATATCACTACTAGATTCTATTGGTTTTTGGTTGAAGAGATCACTATTTTTGTCTTTGAGTATTCACTGTCCAGTGCATATTCGATATATTTAACTAAACTCAACGCAAAAAAATAAAACATCAATACCGGTTTATGAACAATAAAGTTATGCCTAGAACATGGTTGACTTATATAAATCTGCTCCCTCCCCCTTCACAGTGTGATGTTATGTTGGAAAACTTGTACCTATAACAAATAAACAGACATACGATTTCCGCAATCCCGGATTTGCTATCATTTTTGAAGAGTTTCGTTGGCTATCTCAGAAATTGTTCATTAGATCTTCACCAAATTTAAAAGGGACCACATTACAAGCCGGATATAAAAACAAAGATCAAAATCGGTACACGGTATCGATAAGCTATGAGGTAAACACACAAAAAAACAATAAAATTGACAACCTCCTTTCTTTGAATCGGTTGAAAATAAGGATTTTATTCAATCCATTTCCATTTTTTTTCTCAAAGCTTGTGGTATAAAATGCCTTATTATCGTAATGTCATACAAAAAAGGTAATGCAAGTAATCGATTGTTACTTTTCCCTATACAAAGTGCGGTAACATAATGACATGATGGCATTATTTTACTTAGCGGTAGAGCGTAAACCGTTTTAGTTTTGCCATAAAATAATGAAATCGATCGTCTGTTGATGAAGTGGAATACTTTTCAGACCATAAGCTTGGGGCTCCGGTTTGGGCAGAAAGGAACAATCAAATTATAAAACACCTAGGTACTTTAGTAATGCTTGATGTTAAATCTGCGTTGCTATGTAATGCTATTGGCCAAGCATAACCGACCTACCCAATCGAAAATAAATACCATTAAGGTTTGCAAGTAGGTCAAAGTTACGGGTCACAATAAGTCACACCACAACGAGGGTTATTTTGATAAAAAATCGCATTCCATTATGTTTCGATGCTTTAAGCATGTCGGTTAAATTCCCGCCTTCGAGCCGTTGAGGAACATAGCTTCAGAAGGTAGTGGTAAGACCGAGATCAGATGGAATTCAAAGCTTCCACACGCGGGGTACTACCGGTGTATCTATTATAATTAATACGTGCACGATCCTTCAGAATTTCATAGCTGAACGGTATTTGAAAGGGTATTACGGCACAATATATTGAGCAATTACATATTAAGTTATGGCATTTATCAGCTCAAGTTGCTTCTGTTTCAAACTACGTGTGATGTAATGTGTGAACTTTCAGGGAGAATTTAGGCACTTAATTACTTTTGTTTTCTTGAATATGTACCTTACGCTACACATCTTCAATAAATCGATGAACAAATCGAATATTCATACTGTCATTCGTAGCATTAGAAAACTTACGAAAAGAGAAAACTTACGAAGAAAGACTGTTCACAAAGTACTTGATATGTACAAAATATTGAATTAATTAATCAAACTGATAAACTCTTAAGGCTGGAGATTCAAACTAACCCAGTAAAGCCGACTTTTAACAATATATCGAATTAAATTACAAAACAATACATAATTGGTGAAAGTGAGGCTCTGATACGTCACCGGACAATTATAAAAAAGAGTTTAGTTTACAATCGCTCAAGATATTTTAAAATTTTACGGAATTTGCCATTTTCCGGTGACGATTACTATACTGCTTTGGTTTGCGAGCCAGATCGTAATAAGCGAAAATATCTCTATGATTTGTGAATCAAGATCACCTTGTTCCATCTTAAAGTTGCCAATTAAAGCTTTGATGCTATGATAATAATATTAAAATACTTTTGAGAATTCTTAACAAAATGCTTGAGTCAAACTGTCGCGGGAAGATAAATGAAAGACAGGCGGGCTGTCCACGATAAATAATAGATTTCTGAGCCGTAAGATTATTCTAGCTTATTTTCTTATTTCTACGTGAAGATACTCAGAAGGTCTTGGTTTCTGTCCTAAATTGCCTTATAAGTTATGTTTTTGGTGACTTTAGTAGGTTATGGATGGCGCCTCTTACATCACGAAAATTAATGTCTCAGCGAATATTACGACCCGGTTTTTATCCTTCCGTCTTTTCAGTGAAAATTGTGTGTGTGTTTCAGGCAAGATGACTTATTTTCTGAATATTATCCCAAGTTACTTTTAACAGTTTAACTTTCTGAATCAACGTTAAAATGATCCTTAGCCAAATCGGAATGCCTGAATTTGTCAAAGCTTATCGTATTCGTTGGTTGGTGGCAGGAATCAGACGTGGTATGCGGGACCGATGGGCAGACGTACTCGTCGCAATGTGAGCTGGACTCGACAGCGTGTCGCGAGCAAACTGATCTGCGGCTCGCGTACAAAGGCGATTGTGGTGAGTTTAATGCCAAATTTATTTTGTTACTAGCTACTGCCCGCAGCTTCGCCCGCGTGAATGTCGAAAATTATCCCAAGGGAACATAATCCCGGGATAAAAGTATCCTATGTTACTTCTAATACCTCTAAGAATACGAGTACAAAGTTTCAAGATGATCGGTTGAGTAGTTTTCGCGTGAAAGCGCAACAAACAAACTTACATTCACATTTATATATTAGTATAGATTATGCTCACGTTTTCGTGTTGATATTATACTTATTTCAGAGCTTCAAAAGGACCGTCACCGACACCGTTAAGACTAAAATAACGCCCAAAATGCTGACGATCGCGTCAGCATTTTGGGCATTATTTTGCCCTAAAACTAGTGAATACGTTTCATTTCTATATATTCGCATGGCTAATATGCCACGGTACTGAACCTCGAAAAGCTTTTAATATGAAATCATGTGGAATTTAAGCTTAACCAACTCCTCACTTTATCGCTATTACGTAGATTCAAAGTTTGAATTCGGAATCGGTAAATTGATATTAGTACTAGTCTATTAGAATTTATCGACCGCCAAACATTAGATAGGTACTTAGCAAAGGTTTCTTTCATTTATGTACATTACATAATGTAAACTGGCTGATGGTATTGAACATGTATGCATGTATGAAGACAGATGTTTTCAAGTGTTTTTCTATTTAAACCAGTATTAAAAAGGTCGCTTATGAAAAAGGACTATAGAAAAAGTGATTTAGTTGGCTACTCATGAAATTACACACGATTGAGCAACAAAAGACTAACTTAAAAAAATCGGCTGACCATTTGGACTCAGAGAGTTTGAAATTATAATATTAAAAAAGATGAAGCGAGTATGAATTAGGTCAAACTGATAATGTATTTTAACGGTTATATGTATGTAAACCGGCAGAATTAATTTTTTTTTTTAAATAACTCTAATTCGTATAAATTATTCTGTAATTGTGTGTGTCACTGAACTCTTCCTAAACGACTTCATGGATTTTGATGAATTATTTTTTTTTGTGTTCGAGTGGGTTCCTTGTTGAACTAGATTCACAATAGTCACAACGTCCATCGGGATCGCTATACCGATTGATATGAATCTGTACATAAGTATGAAATTGAGTTCACGAAACTGATGGGTTACCAATCCTATCTCAACTTAGTTGCCACTGGAACTTGCGATCTATTACAACTAAGAGTTTTGCAACGGTCACACTGTTAATAACGAAAAAACACTGCACGTGTCAGTCCTGAAGACTTTAATATGTGTCATTGAAAGCTTTGTGATTTTTCATAGAGTAGGCGCTTTATAGGAACGAAGAGTTTTTTATAAAGCCGTGATAGGCTTAGGTATCGCGCAGAGGGATTAGAGATCGATAGCGGATTAAAGTCTCCCCATAACGGGCGTACCCGAAACAGAGTGAGATTAGGTAAATCGCCTTAGTGATGTGCATCCTCGGGTTACTTTATTAATCGCGGGAGGTCTAAAGTCGGGATTTAAAACATTTATTGAAAGTAAAATAAAAACAAAAAAGCAAAAACCCGGCCACTGAACTCGAAATGGTGTCTACTACTTACTAACTAATATCATACATGCGAAAGTGAGTTTGTTTGTTACCTCTTCACGTGTTCGGTAGTACGGTTTTAGATGAAACTTGGCATACGGTTAGACCAGGACCTTGGTTTTTATTTGTTCTGGATGGGAAATCATCAAATGACTTCTCCCGCTCTGGGCGGAAGGGAACGTCAGACTCATACTGACTAAAACCCATACGTGATCCTTCTAGTGCCCTTTGCGTTCCAGGGCCGCAGTGACTCTTCCCAACAAATTCCGCAACCAACCAAAGACCAGGACTTTGAATAGAACTTTTAATACCGGAAGTAAGTTCCCTTGAGGTAATCTTCAACTTTGACGCTGGCGAAGCCGCGAGTAGCAACTAGTATGTTAACAACGAATAGAACATATTTGAATAATTCATGAATGTCCAATATAATGTATCAACCCTAAACTGTGGAATTGATTCTCGGAATCATTCTTTACCCTCCAAAATATACGAGTCTGATGTAAATACCGATATATCAGAGCGATATTGAAAATGAGAGGGCTGCGATTCTTATTGTAATATAAATTTAATTTCCGGAGTCAAATTTAATATGGGATTCAGCGATCTAAATGGCTTTAAATCTCGGCAATAAAGATTGATAATAATTTTGCTCATATGTATTAATAATAACGGTTTAATATCGAGTTTTATTGTTTTGGATCCCTACATACGAGAAACTCAACTAGCAAAAAGGACTTTTTGTGAGAACCGTTTCATTTTTTGAAACGTTTGCCCTTTTTGTACTTTTTGGCCTTAATTAGCATAGAAACTAGATAAATGAGTACGATGTGTTGCCATAAACATTTAATTTTGTATTAAAATGTGAAACTCCAGACACTAACGCTACAGACAGTAAAAATTAAGATATACATAGGTACCGTAACCTTTTATATTAATTTTAACAAGCAAGCGACCCATTAATTTGCGGGTTGTTGTTAAAGATTATAAAACTTTAGCCCTTACCAATTTTAGCGGAAGATATTGTTGTGTCTACAGAGTTCCTACTTTAAAATTTATTATAAAACATCTTACATTTCCCGTCCGGCATTAATCGACCGCTTTCACAAGACTTTCATTTTGCGGAGAAGTAGTAAACAATCGTTATTAAATTTGCACGGATGTCTTCCCTCTTACCTCGATGAGAGAACGAGGAAGCCTAATTTTCCTTAGCGGCAGAATGAGAGAGTACTACAGGAAGCACACGATTGTCCACCATAATGACATTAGCTGTTCAGCCAGTCGTTCCTCGGAAAACTTCAGCCGGAGTGCTTACAAAGTACCTTGCCAGAGAAGACCAAATAAAACTCGTGTTTGTATTATTATTTATGATTCACGCCACTTGAGACTCACTCGTATCGACTTCCCGAAACCCTTTAACGGTTCCGTAAGAAAATGGTAAAAAAATAAACGTTATGGTGCGTCTGGTCTATCCTTCGATTTGTTTTTTACTAAGTAGCTACTTATTTCAGAAATATGGTACCGGTTTATTCTGTTATACGTTGTATATATTAAAATAATATATGATATACGAGTAGTATACAGAATTAAAAATATACCCCGTTCTTTATTTCAACAAGTCAAACAAAAGTTTCTTTAAATTTAACATTCTTAAGTGGGATAATTTTATACCTTTTGATTGTTTTAAGTACCTATGTTAAAAACCATTTCGTTGATAGAGAAAAAAATACATAAGACTGAAAAATATAACAACGCCTTAAATAGCATAGTTTTTCACAATCAGGAAAAAAAAAAACAATAAAAGTGGGGAATGACTAGAATATGTAATACTCGGTGGGCGAGACAGCCTCGCCCATTGACGAGTTAAAAAAACAAAACTATGTATATTGTGGCACTGTGTATATAGTGGTGTTTCTTCAACAGCTCTATGTGAAGGAGTACAATGTGCGTTTGGAGCGCATTGCTCTGCCGGCGAGTGTGTGTGTCCCACGGACTGCACCGGCGCGGCCCGGGAGCCTGTCTGTGGCAGTACCATGCAGACGTTTCCCAACGAGTGCGAACTGCAAAAGGCAGCGTGTAAACTACCACCACCAGCCACACTACACGTCATCTTTTATGGAGACTGCAAAGACAGACTAGCCGTGGTGCCACCTATTGCTATGAGTACGTACATATCTCTCAACCCGTTTAATATATTGTATGTATACTTTATATTTCCAAAATAACACCCACTAACATCTTCACGACATTTTCATTACGTCTCTACCCAAGTTTCATTTACTCGAAATATTAGTCCATTAAATCACGGTTCCAGTCTTCGTAAAAAGTGAAAATATTTACAATCAAACTTACATCAACCCAGTTGTTAGCAGTCATTTTCAATAAACAACGACCCATAGTCGATCAATTAACTAACTTTCCGCTTTATCGCTCGACTAACACGCAAATATTTGGGCGGGGGTGTAGCTACGACCGCGATGAGCACGACTCAGGCCGAGGACGGCTCCACGGAGGCATGGGCCGAGCCCGACGGCGCCGGGCCCGCCGCCTGCCGCGACATCCGCTGCGACTTCGGCGCCAGCTGCGAGGTCGGCTCGGACGGTTATCCTCGCTGCTCCTGCCTTTTTGAATGCCCGCACGAAACTGAATATTTCCCTGTCTGCGCCTCCGACTTCCGCCTTTACCCCAGCCTCTGTGCTATGCGCAAAGAGGGCTGTCAGAAACAACTTGAGTTAAGACTTCGACCGCTGGATCTTTGTAAAGGTTCGTCTTCATGCTTATTAACAAATACTAACAGATTTCTCTTAATTTTGTAACCATATTAGTAGAACATAATACACATCACATATCATTCTCGGCAATGAATTGTTGTTAACCACAGGTATGGAGGTAAGACCGTGCGGTAATAATAAAGCAATGGTTGATCCAACCACTGGCCTCGAAATAGACTGTGGTAACGGGCCGCACCGGCAGGATTGCCCTGTTGGCAGCTACTGTCATATCACGCTGACTGCGGCTCGGTGCTGCCCTAAAAGTGAGTATTACGTATCCACATAGAAACACAAAAAAAAAATATGCTTTTAAATTTAGTTACCTCCCGCTTTTATATTCAATCGTTTTCCCCGAGTGTGTGTCGCTAAATACAATTGTTTGTTTCTTTCTATTGTTATTTGTATTGAATTAAATCTTATCTATTCAGACTCATTAAGTCTCAGGGTCCATTACCCTAATTGAATACACTGTCCATTTAGACTAAACTTTCTAACATTTAACATACAACAAGTGTAATAACCATTTGTATTGTACAACTGTACCCTATAATCGTACTGCTGTTATAATTATGTCTGCGCCAGACAAATATTCCATTTAGTCAGTTGATTTTAATTGTTTCTACAGTTACAATTAATCTATTTTAATTAAAAGCGCAACTGATTTGTAATAATGGTCATCGTATTTTATTATACCTAGTTATAACTTACTTTACTTTGATATTTCCACAAAGCAAACCTTGGTTTCATGCATATAATATGATGCCTAACTGGTGATTTGTCAGAGTGAAGATACTAACGGTACACGGCACCAACAGTAAATTGGATACAATCACGCTAGCCGTGCCGCTATGGATCTTTTGTATCCATCTTATAAAATAGGGTATTTTATTCACTCGTGTGTAACTGGTGGCATATGCAAGGGAACATTTGGTTATCATTTGTATTTTTGTACAGACGATTCGAGACAATTTGAGGAAAAGAAGATATCGCATTGTTCGGAGTCGTCGTACGGGTGCTGCTCGGACGGTTCGACTGCAGCCACCGGTCCTAATGAGGAAGGCTGTCCAATCACGAGTTCGACTTGCGGTTGTAATCGGCTCGGCTCGGTGTCGGAGCGCTGTGACGAGGACGGCCAGTGTGTGTGCCGGCCCGGCGTGGGCGGCCTCAAGTGCGACCGCTGCGAGCCCGGCTACTGGGGGCTGCCGAGAATCGGCTCAGGTCACACTGGGTGTATTCGTACGTATTAGGAAATTATTTTTATGTCGAGCAAAGGATTACAATTGATTTTTCTAACAGTGTCCATTTGCGAAGAGTATAAAATAACCTTCGAGTGATACATTTCACAAATCTAATGTTTTATTTTAGCGTGTGGGTGCTCAGCTTTCGGTTCAGTCCGGGAGGATTGTGAACAAATGACTGGTCGTTGTGTTTGTCGAACCGGGGTTCAAGGACAAAAGTGTACCGTGTGTGCCGACCACAGACGCAGATTAGGACCCAACGGGTGCTCCGACCGTAAGTCGTATTTTCTTTAAAAAAAAACAAAGCCACTCTTCACTGAGATTTAGGGTCCTCATTACAAAGGTACTTACAACAATGCCATGCCTGACCCATGTCAAGATGTTTTCGTATTAACCGTTTTTCTTTTTTGTAGGTTGTTATTTAACCACGGTTGTGCATGTACTTAATTTTCTCGGTGTTTTTCTTTATTTACAAAAGCACTGTATAATTATATATACTACAAAAATATATGTACTGTATTATATATTTAATTAGGTCGTCTGCTTAAATTGGTTTGGGGAACCAACCTACGCAGTTCGCCTAATCAAAATCTCCCCTTCAGTATAACGGAGATTTTGATTAGGATAGGAAAGTACTATTGTGTATACGAAACGAATTCCCAGAAGATAGGTAAAAGCTTTTATTTATTTACAAATAGACCTTAATGTGCTCTGGTTCATAAATGTTACGGATGGTTAATAAGTAAACCCAAGTATATTATGTCGCAGGTTTTTCATAAAATTAGGTTTTTGATCAAAAACCGGAAGATGACACATTTTAAACTCAATTTCATCATAAATCTGTAAGAATCCAGATTTTTTTTATATCAAAAACTAATTTGGGTTTATGATCAATCTGATTTCCGTTGACCGGGACTAAGGGACTTCCTTCGCTTTAGTACTTTAATATAATTTAGACTCTGGTGGTTTCCTGTAAATGCCATTTGTAGTAAGCACTAGCACAATATTATGATGATTTATTCACTAAATTATATTTTACGTAATTATTTGTCGCGTTGCCCGTCGGAGTTGTGTTTTGTGACTGAGAAAGACATACACGTAATAAATAGCATGACATATATATCTTTTCAACTCTGCCATTCGTACATAAGACAATCTTGCGCAGCTGAAACTGGAGGTGTGGTCTCGTCGTGCGCGGAGCTGTCGTGCTACTTTGGCGCTGTGTGCACCGAGCGTACAGGCGGTGCTTTGTGCGAGTGCGCCGCGGCGCCTTGCTCTGACAGCGACGCTAACATGCTAGTGAGCACTCCACCTTATTACACTTACAACACATCGCATTTTGAAATCATGAATTTCAGCTTACGAATTATAAGTAGCCAATTAATTAATATAAACTGTAAAGCTATCTGTGTCAGGAACTTGTAGCCCATTTGTATTCGCATCGAAGAACACGACCTTGTAACTGTGCCGGTAAATTGTTGCTAAGTTTAACCAAAACCAACAGGTATGCGGTAGCGATGGCAAAACTTATGAATCAGAATGTCACCTTAAGCTGCAAGCGTGTCGCACGCAAGAGGATATTGTTGTGCAAGCATTCGGTCCGTGCAAGCTTGGCGAGGTGGCAGGCACGGCCGGTCCACCGCGCCCCTCCTCGCCAATTCAGTTCACGCAGCAGGATGATGGTGCCGCTTCCAAATCCACCAGACACCTACTCAACCCCGACAAATACTACAACAAGTATGACTGGACCAGAAAAGAAACACCCAGTGACTTTGACAGCATCCTATCCGGACAGAAATTTAAAGGTGAGCATTCATCTACATAGTATGTATGGGATGTATCTATAATTCTACATTTTTCGAACGTATCTAGGGATCTATAAGAGCTTACAAGTATATATTAGTATATAGTATATAAAGAAACATCGCTGCCTTTGCACCTTAAAATTATACACCTTAAAATACGTATACTACAGGGATAACAGATTTACACCAGCAAGCGGCTCGATTCAAGCCACCCAAAAAACTTCCTCTGACATACAATTTTAGACTTGTATGTTTATTAATTTTTTCAAGCTTTTTTAAGGTTATTATTACATGTTAGTGACCAACATGTAATAATAACCTGCATGGCGGAAGTAATAAATCAATTTTTATTCAAAAACGTAATTAGAGATTCATTCATTAATTCGAAAAAGTATACACGTTGGAATAATATGCGTCACGTGCCTTATACTTATCACTGTTTAATTATTTAAGTACCTACTTGCTGTGTATTATACGTTTTGAAGGTAATTATTGATTGACAATAAATATGCTGCTAAATTCTATTTTTAATATTGTGATACTAATACACTCGGTTACCTTCCGAGCCATCTGCCCAAGCCGTACTCATCTTCATAAAATCAGGTATCTCTTTTGGCCTTACTATTGTAAGTTTTCCTCTTAGCCACCACCGCAACAGTGGGTTCAGGCGCGGTGGGCGCCTTGCTTGGTGACCTGTGCGCAGACGACGGTGACTGCGCGGCCCTGCCGGGTGCGGAGTGCGCGCGCGCAGCCTGCGTGTGCCGCATCGGACACGTTCCCACACTACACCGCAAGGCGTGTGTTGGTAAGTCCTATCTCTCACAGATGCAACGAGAGCCTACCTTTCTCTACGAATTTTCAGATATTTTAAATAAAACCTGTCTACAGGATAAATTGGACCTTTATATTGGAATGATACACATATTTTTTAAACATAACTTCGCGGTCATTTATTATTATACAGAGACTCACCCTTTTACTTAGTGTAGCACATGTATACTTAGATATAGTTGCAAAGTAAGTAGCTCTCTCTCGCATGATTATAAACTTGACAAGTCGGAGTGGCTTGTCTGTACGCCCGGGAATATTCTCGCATGAAAGCTTATCTCAGTCAGTCATGTGACTCGGAAGACAAACTCTCCGGCGACTTAAGACCATTGGCTGATTAGCGCTCTTAGGACGATACCTAAGTGCCGCATGACTGGCCTCGTTTTGCTCGAACGGTAATCCACTGAAATAATACCTAGATGTGTCAATGAAATTCGTGATCATCACTAATTGCTAGATAAGCTGCTTAGTTAATTTAATGCGTTTGAGTGCTTTCTCTGTGTGGTCCAAGGTTGAGCGAGCCACTCATTTCGTAAAGATCGTTAAACTCTTATTTCCTACGGGTAAATTCTTTTTATACAAACTACACCTGATTTTGCAACTTTTTACCCCGAAAAAGTTTATGAATAGGCGGTACGTTGCCTGCGAGCCCACAACAGATTAGGGCGGATTAGTTTTTTCATTTTCTTATTCAATTTGGTATTTTAAGATAAAGTTTCTTATTATGAAATATGTACCTTAAACGCCTCGTTTGTTTCAAGAGGACAATGCAACCTTTTTCTTTTCACAGAACAAACGCCACAAGAGACGACTGAAGAATACAGCGCCTGTTTATCAGAGCCATGTTACAACCTCGGCACATGTATTGATTTGCCTGGATCCACTTACACGTGCTTGTGTGCCGGTCCTTATACCGGATTGAACTGTGAGTCCCTCGCAAAGGACGGACTTCTGGGCACCTACATAGAGACCCCGTCGTTCGACGGCACTTCTTATATAAGACTAAAACCCTTGAAAGCTTACCACAAGTTGAATATCGATATCGAATTTAAAGCCTTTTCCGAGAACGGCATTATATTGTACAATCAGCAGAAACCAGACGGCACCGGTGATTTTGTTTCACTCGCCTTAGTAAACGGATATTTAGAGTTTAGGTAAGCGATATTTTCTTGCATCAGTGTGAATGTAATAAAATATAATAATATTAGATTTGATAATCCGACGCGCTGCTTTTGAATTTCGCTTACATTTTAATCTCATTTTCAATACAGGTATAATCTTGGAAACGGAGTGTTAATACTTACTTCACTAGAAAAGATAACGTTAAACGAGTATCACAAGGTGTCAGCCAAGCGATACCATCGCGACGGGATTTTATCAGTCGACGATATGGAAGATGTGGTCGGCCAATCCAGTGGCCATTTAAAAGCACTAGATTTGAATGAAGACGCTTACATTGGTAGCGTGCCTACTAACTATTCTAGGTAAATATATCTGAGACTTTACTGTAATCTTTATTAATAAATAGTTCGCTGTTCCGTCATGTATGAAGTGTATAATAATTAAATGTTTTCTCACAGAGTTTTCGATAATATCGGTACGCGGAGCAACTTTATCGGCTGCGTGAAATACTTGAGGATAATACGTCATCAAGTGACAAAGAAATTAGGCCGTCCGGATTCATTAGTCGTAGCCATAGAAAACGTTCAAGAGTGCCAATCTAATCCGTGTATGAGTATGCCGTGCAAAAATGGCGCCACGTGTAACGCTGTAGACGGGTCGGCGACCGAGTATACTTGTAGCTGCCCTATCGGATTTCAAGGAGCCAATTGTGATGAGAGATTAGATCCGTGCGAGTCGAATCCCTGCGGATATGATGAGGGGCTATTGTGTGACATTGGACCCGATGGCGGACACGTCTGCCGTTGTTTGTTTGGAGGTGAACTTGGTTCCAATGGAAATACCTGCAACAATGGTCAGTGTTATTGCGTACAAGAACCTGAGTGCTAATAGGGATGTTTCCTGAGTAAAAAATATATGATTATGTTTAGACCGTCAGTTAGATTATAGAAAACATACACGTATTTTTTCCTTTATCAAATCTATAAAAACTGACGAAGATACAAAGCATCAAAGATCAGGAGTGGGGGCTTGTGACGTCATGGCTCGGTAAAAATTTTAGCGAGTAGTGACGTCACACGAGTTTTCAACGCACTGCATCGTCTTCATTTTTTGTTTACGTGAAAAAAGAAAAAATGCGTGTCCAATATTTTTTGGAAATCTATCCGATGGACTAATTAGATTTTTTTAGTTAACTACCATAATCTAACCTTACTAACGATTCAAGACATACGTCCATACATTTTTAACAAATAAAAATGTATGGACGTATGTCTGAAATAAAGATATATTATTATTATTATTATATTATAATCAACTGATTTATAAACAACGTTCACATTCTCTTGTCAGTCAAAACAGCCTTAATTTCCGTATATTTTTGACAAGTTGTGACCAAGATGTTTATGCAAACGCTGCTTAAAAATACTATCTAGAATTGGCCCTCTGTTATTCAAGAGAACATTTAATTGTATGTACCGTTCTTTATATTGAAACTACTACACGTCCAATTTGTTTACAGATGTAAATGTGGTACAGGAGACTTGGTCTCCTCAGTTCAATGGGACGAGCTACGTTGAACTGCCTCCACTCGAGGGGCTGGGCAAAGCTTTTCGCATTGAAATTTGGTTTTTAACGAACCGATTTTCCGGAATGCTCCTTTACACCGGCCAGTCTAATAAAGCCAAGGGGGATTTTATAGCGATTAACCTGGTTAATGGTTACCTTCAGTTTAGATACAATTTGGGGAGCGGTATTGCTAATATAACGTAAGTACCGTGTTTTAATTTAAGGAGAAATTTATTTAACGCGATAACCTAAACGTTCTCCATATTTTTCCGTATTTATAGGATGGTTGAGCTTTAGTGTTATTCTTGTTGTGTGTAGGTCACCGGTGCCTATAACGAAGGGTCGTTGGCATCGAGCTCGAGTTTCTAGGTCAGGTCGTCACGGCAGTCTGCAGTTAGACCACCATCCTACTCAGAGAGGACACTCCTCACCTCCACTGACACATCTAGAGCTAACACTGCCTCTTTTTATTGGATCTTTGCCGTGAGTATAATGCGTATTAATACTTGTACTGTAACTACTTTTTTTTGTATCGAAAAGTATTAATTATCCTACTGTAATTTAGGTGGCAAGACAACTTGCCAAATGTATAAAAACGGGCATCGATTCAAGTTTCGCCATTTCACCGTGACTACTCTTTCAATCGAAATCTTTACCTTCCGTAGGTCTTACATTCGTCCGCACAAGATGTCTGGCGTGACCAGCAGTTTCATAGGCTCGGTGCAACAGGTATTTGTGAACGGGAACCCTTTGTCTCTGTATGGGGCTGAGACGGCAAAGTGTGCCATAGTACAAGATGAAGATCGCCTCCCATGCGCTACCACTGGGGTTACTAAGTACACCGGGCCGCCGTGTGGGGATGGTAAGTCAAGAAACGAATTGTCTTATTACAGAATATAATTTTTTTCGCGAAATATTTGCCGAGTAAGTTGTCGAATAATAACTTTGTTTTTTCGTTGAACTGTGTTTATAATAAACATAGAATAGATTTTTAATTGTATGCAATATTATTCATGCATCACCCGTATAACAAGATACTAATTTTGCTTTTGATTATTGCATTTATATTTATAAAGTGCATTATATTTTTATCAAATTTGTGGTTGCAATAGGTCTGAGTCCATGCAAAAATAATGGTACCTGCATACCTTTACTGAACGAATACAAATGTACCTGTCACGATGGCTACCAAGGCAGGAACTGCGAAGTTCAAATCAACGTGGAAATGCTCAACGAGAGGACCCCGGTCAACTTCGACGGAAACAATTACTTCTCATACAGAAGCAGGGGCAGTCGCAGGTAACCAGCAATAATATAATAGCCACATCTATTCCACAACTTATGTCTGTATAATATTCCCTAATGTGCAAAGTTCATGTTACTTAACAAAACTTAACTCAGCCATAATAATACAGTGTTGTAAATTTTCCAGTTTATGAATATGGTTCTCTTGACTTTCTTGTCTAACTTACTTACAGTTGTTGTTGTGTAAGGGTTTTATTGCTAAATCTACTAATAATGTCTTCGTTTTAATTTTAATTTGAGCAAGACACATATCGAATGGAATAGAAAGCAATCATTTGATTTTAATGTTAATTTGAATTTTATAACTGATACTAATTTTCTATTTTTCTAGCTTACATACTAACACAGACGGTGAGGGCCACTATGGTGTGAGATAACATTTGAAGGAATCACCACATATAATTACATAAATTACTCGTAATGCGTCTCAGCAGTTAGTTTAGGTAAAGCATTATGTATTTATTATTTCCTCGTAGTCGTAGTGAAAGTGGGGACATTTAGCAGTCCCGCGGTTTCAGAAACATTAATAATTAATGACGACACGTGGAAATATCTCCACTTAAAATGTAATTTGAATAGTTGTCTGATTTTAATTATGCCTTATTATCAGAATTTATTTATATCAAAATGCTTCGCTTTGTACATTCTTTGTTGTCTTCTTGTTATTGTTTTTTTTTTTGCAAGAAATTTTATTAGTTACATATTATTAACAAGCCATCTCATTTTTCGAGTTTTCATCTTTTAAGTCTTAGGTAATTAAATACCTTCAATCGATTAGAAATTTAATTCTATGTTACAATTCCAAGAACAATCTCATAATGCTTTATAAAGTAACGACGTATTTTAATTTTCACTGCCTTAATAATGACATCAAGTAGGTTATTTATCAGACGTAAATGTTTATCTCCTTGGAAAATGTACTTAATATACGAAGCTGAGAAAAGCCTTTATTTGTATCCTTATTTGTCGAGAGGTATAGTCGAGTGCCGTTATAATGCGCATCAACAAGCTTTCCTTGGCCTCCGCGACGAATGTATAAATTCACGGGAAGTCAAATAACTAACATCGAAGTTTACGTATTTACATAAACACGTTACCGTAACAACGTAGATTGTAAATACTGCTTCCAGATAGTGTCTGTGTGTAAATACAGTCCGCTGTTTTATTTGTCTTTGTATTTACATCTTTAATTTATCGAGACTTTTGCTGGAATTGAGTTGTTCAGCCAACAACTGTTTGTCATTGTTTTGTCTTCCCGTCAGTATATATGTATATGTAGGTTTATTTCGTCCCGCAACGTGATTACTATTTTGGAGAGTATTAAGTTGATTACTGTATTTACCCAACAAAAAGTAAATATCAGGTTCCTAACTCGTTAATTACATAGGAACTCAAACGCGGATACGCCTTATAATTTGGCTTGCTGTTAGAAAATAATTAAGTAGTAAAAACGTATAGTGCTCTTTGAAATAAATAGTATGTAGTAGATTGACTTAGCAAATATTTTACGCGATTGTAATGTAAACAGCAGCGGAGTAACGAGTTGTTACTATGGATTCTTTCGATATAAAGAAAAACAACTGTTTGGCTAAACATAAGTAGGATTCTTATTTATTAGGAATCCGACCTTTGTTACGGATCTTCCGCAATAAGGGATTCTTAAATGTGCTTGAAATAAATGTTTATTTTAAATGCAACCTGAAGGTATGAGAGAAAGAAAGAAAGAAAGAGTAAAATTTATTTAGCACATACATGAAACACGCGCGGTACATTTATTACAAAAATGGCAAGCAAGCAAAACTAAGTGAGTGTCTCACGGCTGCTCTAAAAAGGTCCATGTCAGCGATATGCCAGACAGACTGACGCTGTCTGAGCACAAACCGAACGTGCCTTTAAAGCTATTTGGGGTATTAGACTATTTATAATAAACACTCTTCTAAAAATCATGCAGGATAAGTAATTAGGTGCTTTAAACATTCCACGCTTCCGGCTTCCCACGGTTATGGGATGAGAAAACTGAACCGAAATCGAGTTACCAAGTTCCTAGTTAGTTTTGGGCTAATCTCGAAAATTATAGAGTTCATGTCGAGCATACAGATTGGCAAATAGACACAGGAGAACTTATCTACGTGTGGCGTAGTCGAATGATAGGAGAATGGTGAATTTAGAAAATTATAATTTTCTGTTAATAAAGTAATGGGTCAGTAAATTTAATATTCGCAGAATTATATGTCTACCTTTAGTAAATAAGATCTTCCATCGCAATCTAATTTTCCGACTCTATTGATGTCTATTGGACTTGTTACGCGAGGCAAGCAAAAGGGAATTTTTAATTCCGTAGGTATACAAAAGGCATCTTTACAAGTACTCTCATATATTGTTTGGTCGTATCTTTGTGATTGCTATAAATAGCAATAAAGAAAGGAAAACGTGGGGATAGAGACAGCTAATTATTAGTGACCTTTTCCTTCATAATATAAAGTTACATTACATTATTTATTAGTAGATAGTAGGTATTTAATTACCTGATATAGCGAAATCACTATTTTTGCTTTGTAACATTAGATAAGTATATAATTAGATTTCGAAGGTTCTTTCGTATATTAGATGCTACTCATTTTTCTCACGAGAGATCTCATTATAATGACCAAACTGAATATTTGGGTACTTAGAACATGTGAAGTATAATATTACTTATAAATAGACTACCAAATTATACCGACATATTGTAAGTCTGATACGTTATTTTTTCCAGAATAATGAATTTTTGTTGTTGTTTTTGTGTACAATAGATACAAAAGGTAAAAAAAATACTTAGAAGAAAAAGTTATGGGAAATTAAAATATAAGTCAAAACTGGTGGTTTTTAGTTCGTTACTTTTAACTAGGTGCTTACTACATTACAATTAGTGACAATAGCATCCTGAAGACAGTTGTAGAGAGTCCTTACTCCCCTATTCTGAGGCATTATGTGGGGATATTGGTCAGGTGACTTATTCCTTATGTTATCGTTCTCTTCACATCCTACCTCAGATACCTCCTTTGTTGTTATTTTTGTTTTTATACTACTAACTCTAGTTATAAGATATTTTACTAACAAAATTGACTATACTGTTGTCAGGAGTTCGTGCACTGGCATAATGCATGTAACATCAATATCACCACTGAGTGTGTAGATACATACATTTCTATGGTTTAGATAGTAGGTACTAACAAGAAATACTTAAATACAACAAGATATTTAATAAAATCAACAATTTTAGGAACAACGGCGCCCGCGGTATTAGATATGAAATAAAATTCCGAACATACAACGATTCTGGTCTCCTTATGTGGAGGCGTAAAATTGGTATACGGCCTCGAGACTTCATCGGTCTGGGCTTAAGCGACGGCAAACTGCAGCTTATTTACACGGACACTGACATAAAGGAGATGAACTTGGCGAACCATGAGGACTGGTTCCAGTGTGTGGAGTCCAAGGCCAGGGTGGATGATGGGAGGTGGCACACGGCCACCGTAAGGCGGAGGAAGAGGCTCGCCATGCTGCAGTTGGACGACACTCCACCTGTTAGAGGATACTCACAGTCACTGTTGGTGCCCTCGAAGGCAAATCCCAAGTTGTGGATCGGTATGTTTGATTTTTTTTACTGACCACATTTTTCTTTTGTATTATCTCATCAATCGTATTTATGTTCAATTTAAAATCGCACTATAGCCTGTTAACGATAAAACCTGCCATCCATTTGATTTGTTTCCAATACGTTAACAGTTAAAATAAATATGATTGCACGTCTGCATGAAGAATGAGTGAAAAGAATAAATTACATTTCATCCCATAATCTATTTTGTCGTATAAAATGTTCAAGTTTAATATTGTTTGTTCATAGGAGGTTCTCCATCGCTACCCTTGGGTTTGCCAGCGGCGCTGTACACGGGCCTGCGAGGTTGTGTCGCTAGCGTGAAGGCGAACGGACGACATATTGATCTCAGTGCGCCCATACGACCGGCGACCACGGTGCGACATTGTGACTGACGTGCGACTTAGCCGTGCGACACGGGCGCAATTGTCAGAGTACATTGCCAAGTTGATTGTGTGATTACAAAAAGTATTATTTTGTAGCTATTGTGTTGAATAGTGTTTTAAATGTACCTGTCTATTAATGTACCTACCGATACATATCCGTTCCGATATTATGTTCGTATTATTTCAATTTTACGGCTATTTAAAGAGTCCATGAACATATCTCTAAAGGGATAAATATTATTTCATATCGCCTCATAAAGTATTCATATTTAATTAACCAAAAGAGTTTGTTGCCATAATACGTTACGTTGTAGTTTTAAATCGAATAGGATCTATATCAATTACTATCTTTTTACATCGGTGCTCGGATTACACATCAGAGGTATAAAGAAAAAATAATGAAAATATTAAGTATGCGAAAGTACTGAATTAATAAAAAAGGCTCTTGATATTTTGTTGTTAAAATTAGCAGAAATATATAATCTAGTTAATAGATTAGTCAATAATACATAAGAATAGTTTATAGTATAAGCGAGATCAAAAATATCATGCGAGAAAACATAAAAAGTTTCTAAAACTTTATTGGTGTAGAGAAATATTATGATCAGGCTCTAATGGTGAAATTCTGGCTGCTGAACTTTGTTTTCAGGACATAGTATTAATGTTTCAAGAATAAGCAATCTTAAATTAACATTTTGACTAACGTTTTCAGACATTCTTATTTGATAATGTAATTATCATTTTATTCCATTTTTGCCATTCCTTTTTATCAATATAATTATATAGCAATTATTTATAAATGACAGTGCCATAATAATTGTACAGTAGCTGTTTTAGGAATTTTATATACTCAGTGTTTAAATCATAATACTAGGTTGTGTTTGTAATTTTGTTTTAAATAGTAATTCTACCTATTTATTTGTAGTATTATTCCTACTTGTGTTATCAATGCATTATCTTCAGGGTGTATTTTATACAAAAGACAAAATTAGCAAATTTTCCAATAGAAAACACAATTTTTTCTTTTTGTATATAAAACAGTATAATCTCTTTATTGTAAAGGTTTGAATTTTCTGTGCCATATCTATATTGTTTTCAAGAATTTTCTTACATGTTTTTATGTAATGCGCTGATGCTGAACATTTCCATTATTTTTAAATGGTTTTACATAATTTTAATGTTTGTGTCACTTGAGATTATTTTGATAGTTTGATATTAATACAGACATTTTGTAATATATGTACATAATAATAATAATATTAACTATAGAATAGAATTTTTTTACAAGCCGCTTTACTGTTTTATCGAGATATCTAATAAATGTTACGAAATGTCCGTTATCCTAGAGATTATGAATTCCATGTGAGTAATCTGTGAGTAAGTTCAGCCGAAGTAAGTACGTTCTAAGTAAATCGTTCGGGGGCTAATGTTCACAGTTGTAGGTATACATAAGTGTCGTGAGGGCTTTCGCAAACTCCAGACACTTGTCCTACAAACGTGGCTTGTCTTATGCTCCTACATAGAGCAGCATTACATTTCAGTTCAACATTATTGAACTCTCTTCACGTGGCATATGTAACCGATCTTCCTAACTTTAAGAATCATTAATTACTCTTGCTGCAAAATCAACTATTTAAAATAAGGCCGGCTGTAGGCTAGTTATGTTACGAACTAATAAATAACGAATTTCAATTTTATTTCTAAGCCTGTACATTTTTAAAGTAACTACATACGTAATGTTATGCATAGAAAATTGGTATAATAACCTAGAATCAGTTACCTAAGGTAACTTTTAGTTAATTCTTTTCATGTAACGCTAACGCAAAAACTACACCCTTTTACTAAAAGCTAAGTTCGTTTTTCTACATTTCGTCTAGCGAACTACTTGTAAAGTATTATACTTAATACTAATTAAAGTAAAAACAATGACAATATTAAAATATATATCAAATGGCATTTAGAGTTACGTTTTTCGTGTTAGACATGCTTCGTGGTCGAACGAAACACACTTCACTTTTTAGATGAAATTTTAGGACAACCCTATAGCTGTTCGTTCGGACTTAGTCATGAACAAGAACATTCCTCTACTGTACTTATTATAACGTACTTAATTACAGAGATGAATCTATATATTAAAGAATATTGTGTCCGAATGAACGCAAATTAAGAGGTTATTTATCAGCAATAATATAACCTACCTTTAGGTACCTTCACTACCTACAGTATTGTCTGGTTCGTGCATATCTTCCAGTCCCGTTTGTGACGCATTGTGTGTTTTGATGTAACTATCTTAGTTTAATAATAAAAAAAAAAACATAAAATAAAATGAGACTGCAATCCATAACAATGTGTTTATTTCTAAACCCTTTCCGAGATGTTCCAATAAAAATTTTGTGAAGCAAAAAAAAGTGGTCTAGTGAAAAAACGATAGTGAATCATCGACGATAACAATTTAGATAAATGAGTTTCTTGCTTATCACTGGAACGATTTACACTGCCAACGATCGATCCAGAACTAACAGCTAGTACCTCAACTCAACACGAATACCTAAATTCAACCATTTTCAATCTCCTAACCGATTAAGCGCAAGCTAAACTCGTAAAACCCTGAGGACGTGTCTTATCAAATTCTTGATCGGAATTTATGGATAATAAATTAGTTAACTGTTTAGCCAACCGTGCCCTTGTACCGATGGGGCCTGAGGTGCCGCGAATATTACTAATGGTCTTCAAACACGAAAGCTTTTAATTTAATGATATAGACAATTGTGGGACTGGCCACAAGTTTATACAATGTACAGACAACTGCCGATAGCTATTTGGTGATTGGATTGATGACCGGAACTTGTTTACTTATGTTTGGACATGCTCCTTGATTGTTTTACTGTTTGATGACGTAAAACAATGTTTTGGGGGTCAGTGAGTTAGGAATAGTTATTCATTACTAGGTACCTTTTTTTTGGATGGGAAGTCATCAAATGACTTCTCCTGCTCTGGGCGGAGCGGAAGGGAGTGTCAGACTCTTAATGACTAAAACCCACCCGTGATCCTTCTTGCGCCCTTTGCGTTCCAGGGCCGCGGTGATTCTTTCGAACAAATTCCGCAACCCTAGCAGGCACTGACCCTATTCATTACTACCTAAAACTAATTTTAGCTGTCTAAAATAGTTTGCCATTTCGTGCCTTTTTTGTACAGTGTGTAACAGTGGCGTGCAGTGGTTCGAGTTAGGGTAGGCCAGAGAAAATGTCCCAATAAATGTTAAAAAATAACCACATTATTCAAGGTTGATTTTTAATGAAATGAGTTTTATTTTTTTAATTTTTTAATTGCCTATTAAAAAAAAAGAAGACACCAAATTTCAACCCTGAATAATGTGGTGTTTTTTTTTTGTACAGTATTTTCTGGCCTACCCTAACTCGAACCACTGCACGCCACTGGTGTGTAATAGGTACTGTACTCAAGACCCACTCACAGACGTTACTTATTTTCAACCGACTTCCAAAACAGTACGAGGTTCTCAATTCGACTGCTTTTATTTTGTACAAATGTTTTGTATTTTCGAAAAATGGCATATGTTTTGGATGACTCTTTTTTTGTTAGGATGAGTATGTTACCGGATAGGTTCCATTTCAATTTGGTGAAGAAGTGATGACACAAATTGGAGATAGGCAACGGAACTCTCAAAAAAGTGATAGAAAATCTTCCAGGATTGCTGAAGTCTCATGTATGTTAACTGTTTACACCAGTTTATAACATAACATCACGCCGGGACGCTGTGAAGGGGTACGCAGATGTGTAAAAGTCAATCACGTTTATGGGCATAACTTTATTGTTTATGAACTGGTCTTGATGAGTCTTGTTGCGCTAAGTTTAGTTAAATATGATGAATTTGCATTGGACGTTGAACTTCAAAGATAAACAAGTAAATTCCTCAACTTGTAAGTCTAGTGAAGTAAGATATTGTTAGATTTATGTCAATCGCAAAGCGAAGTAGATGAGCTATGTAGCAATGTAGAGAACTATGAGCTGGTCTGAAGTTGATCTACGAAAGCACACAAAGTAATTCCTAAATAAACGGCAAATAGCGCAACCACTCATTATGGAAAAAAATAAAAAACTTTAAAAAATACAATCAACTGCTTGGTAAAAATTAAAACTAAATTATACTTTTTTCTTAATAAATCGATTGTACATCTTTGGAACAAGTTTCTTTTTTGTAAAAAAAACTTGTGGGCATTGTGTTAGAAAATATGTATAAAAAATATACATATATTTGAGTCTATCATAATGATCCCCTCCAATAGATGTGTCATACGGCATAGGTTATATTTTCCTCCCCTAGCAAGACTCCCGGATACTGTACTGGATGAAAAAAACCTCGCTCGTGTGAATATAGATTTCCGCATATTAAAAAGTAGCATATAAGCATCTTCAAGATCAGAAGCAGCCGCTCCACGTTAAATACTGGTATTTAGCTGAATCCGGTATGACTGGAAGCCGACCCCAATATAGTTGGGAAGGCTAGGTAGATGATGATACAAATAGTAATGCTTGTTTGGCATAAAAAAAGTTTAAAATATTATGTAAATAATGAATTATAATATGTTTAGCTACATTTTTAGATCTCTCAGCATTAATTTATGATGACCCTGCATTTCTAACTAGGACTGACTTATCCGTATATTGAAAGACACTTTTCTGTAAAGATTTACCATGTACATTCCAATAGTAGAACATTACTAGATATAATAATTTAAATGTAACTCAATGGTATTTACAAATTTTTCAATGTTTTACATTCCAAAAGTACAGTTCAATTACAATATTTCATAAATTGAAAACTAGTATAAAATACATGAAAGAAAATGTTAAGGTTTTTTACGACTGTGCGTTGATGTTAAGTTTAATGCTTTGTATAATCCACTAGTAATATACGCCGCGTTACATTCAAGTGCTACGCCCCGTAGCGCTTTAAATGTGATACACTGCGTAGCAGCCAAATGCAACAACTGCGTAGCACCTAAGTGCTACGTCACGTAGCGGTATATTTGTCCTAAAATTTTACAGGTTATTCTACACATTTTTTGTGTGTGTTGTTTACAAAATATTAAATGAAAAGTTTACTTTTTTAAGAGTAAACGTAAATAAACATTATTTACAGTTATCTGTAAAGGATTTGGTGAAATCACTTCGTAAATAGTAAACGTGTCAACTCCTTTTATGTTGCTATGATATTTGTCACATCTTACTATTAGGTGAGCTATAACAAAGTTAGTATCACATAAATTCGACAAGTACCGGATGTATCAACATTTCTTTATTTATTTGACAATACTGCGTAATATACGACGGCATAAAAAGGCGAAACGAACAGATTGATATATTATCCTCTACACAGACCCGCCTCTAATCTCAACTAGCCTGAATTATGGTGTAGAAAATATCCTCTCATTCTTTGCATAAGCCATAAATCACGTGAGCCACCGGAATCCCTGGAGGCATTATGAAAGAGGAAAATAAGCAATAGGTAGATATTAACCAAAAAGTGAAACGCCGCTTAGGGTGGATTTCTAAGATATGTATGTGAGAGAAAAACAGCCACGCCGAGAGGCAATTTAAGAATATGCCGCGAAAATTCTCATGATTTACCCAACGCGCTGTTACATTTTAGGATAATACGGCAATAATATCTTTGTATAACTTACTCAACGAAATAAAAATCACAAAAAAGAAGTTCCAAATTGTGGAAATCCTTCGAGACGCACTACAAAAGTAATAAAATTAAATTGAGAATTCAGGCAATCTATATATATTACATGAGAGTATTTCAGCTCATTACGTTTTCATCTAGTTTCTTTCAACTTTTGTCCCTCGATACAATCAGAAAATCGGGTACACATTTTATTTATTCCCAGAAGTTTCAAGTTTATTAAGGTTAAAAGTATGGGCATACGAAAAAAGAAATAAAAGGTAACGAAATAGAATCATAAAAACATCGCGTGTGCGGCGAAAGCGTTTTATCACTTTATTAAATGTTTGGGTGGTTGGTGCAGGCGTAGAAGGTTTTCTAGGCGTGAAAGAAGTTCGTTCTAGCATATTACAACAGCAGTTGCATGATGAGGAGTAATAATCGCAACTTTATAGCACTTGCATCGGCTAATTTAAAACATCTATACTAGACGTTAATTGTATGAACAATTCTATTTGCATTCTGTTTACAGGTACTCGTGGAGTTAGCAGTTAATTAATCCTGAAGTGTTATTTATAACTAAAAACGTTACTTTTTTATATTAGCAATAGTAAACCACTCATTTGTTCTGATGCATTTAAGGTACCGTCAGTTCACTTGAGAATTACACATTAGTCACTTATTAAAGGAAAAATACATTATAATAAATAACTAAATGCTTTTATCCAGCCACCTAAAAATATGGCAGTCTCTAGGCAGCTGGATTAAAGGCTTGATTCAGAAAACAGTACTTTAAGATACTATCGGATCGTATTGTTAGGAAATTTCTGTTACTGGAAGCCAATAGGCACATTCAGAAGCATTCGATTCGGGATCGAATTCAATAGATGTGGTTTTGTAAGGTTCGTTTCGTGGGAATGCTACAATTTTTTTTTTCGCCAATAATTTTTAACATATTTATAAATCACATAATTTAAGTTTTACCTACAATATTTTCTTAATTCGATGTTGGTATATTACTCTAAGTGTTAATGTATGTTTTTTTTTTATTCCTTATTATAAGAACCCCTTGGTAGGGTATAGGCCTCCTCCATTTTTTTTCCATTTCTCTCTGTTCTGTGGAATTTTTTCTCAGTTTATCCTCACCGTCACTACTATGTTATCCAACCATAGTTTTTGTGGTCTACCCACAGTTATTTTCCCTTGTAGGCCGCTCCATTACGTGCTCCTAAAAGTCCATTGCTGGTCTGTGCATCTCGCTACATTGGAGACCCAGCTCCATTGTAACTTCAGTGCTTGGTGTAACGCATCTGTCAGTTTTTTATTTTTCCTTGTTTCTTGCCTTCTTGTCTTTTGGATTTTTCCTATGCTTAGCATGCTTCTTTCCATTGCTTGCTGACAGGTTCTTATTTTATAACTTATCTTGTTTGTGCTTTTCCAGGTTTGGGAGCCTTGGGTCAAGCAAGGCAGAATACAAATATGTCCATTATGGTATTTTTTAGATTTAGGTCGTAGTTACCTTTTAGAATTTCCTTGTAGGCCCAGTATTTGTTTCAGCTTCGTTACTTGTTTTAGAAAATGATACTTGCTTTCCTAAGTATGCGTAATGCTCTACATACTCGAGTTCAACCCCGTCTAGCATAACTTTTTCTTTTTTTGTCATTTGTCACTATTTTTTAACAATTAATGTCAAAAAAAAAAAATTGATTGAGTCAGGCGTTTGGTTTCTTCCCCTTTACTGCGAATGTTTGTGGGTAGTTGTACACAAATAACCAACGGTGGCAGTGTATAAAAGGTCAGCGGTCAGCGAGTCAACACGTCCCCTGAGGATGCCTCGTGGAGAGGCGAAACACGTGTCGGTAATGGTGTTGGGTTTTGCATTGCCTTCCTGCATGTGCTTAAAATCCTTGCATTTGCCCAGTAATCTCGCATGTGCATAATATAGCGGGCGGGAGGGAGGTGCATACCTGCAACCCACTAATATTCGCGGAAATTAAAACTAGATATATTGTTTTCATTTTCAAATTAATGTCAAATCACATATTATTTATTGTAATCGCATATCAAAGAAGAAGAAGAAGAAAATAATATCCCACAAGTCGAAATTTGTTTAAAAAATAAAAAAAGATATATGAAAACGTAAATTTCTTCTGACAACCATTTGGTATCGTTAGTAAATCGAAAGTATAAAAAGTTTTTTTTAATATTGATAAAAAAAACTGCACAAAAAAGTCTGCATTAGTAAATTTCTAGTGATTTGCCCTCCATATATACATATATTTGTATATCCTATAAGACTTATTCCTACAGAAATTGAGTTTCAATAATAGTTTACAGGCAAAACTTACCCATCTAGCGTTTTCTCTATATACAAATCTTAGAAAATCCCAACAGTTCCTTTCGGAACCGAATCGAAGCCTGCTGATCACCACCACCGCCGCGTCGCCGTCGCCGGTAGCTCGGAATCTGGTCCAAACAGTGGGCTTTATTTTCAAAGTTGTCATATTTACAAAAGTAATATTTATATTACGAGTTAATAGGAGAAAAATAAACATGTACTCTTGATCAATAGTTTAGCTTAGATATAATTATCTACTCTTGGGTCTTTGAAAGTTTTTCTTTTTTTGTCGTATTTATTTCTGGAAGTTGATAATAATTTGATTTAAATTTCATTCAGATTTTTTTTTTCACTGACTGAATGCGACACTATCTTTGAGCTTATTTAATTTTTAATATGGTAAAAAATACAGCTCCTATGAGTCACTATATTAAGGTAGTACCTAAATACTAAACACTGTCTTGAGGTACAAAAAAATCACAATTCCTAACCCTGATTATCCTCAGCAAAAGTGAAAGTTTCATATATAACCATTGGCTTTTATTTTGCATGAGGAATTAGGTCCCAGGGGCCAGACTGTTCTACGCAGTTTTGAATTTTCAGTTGAACATTTTCGCAGTGAAAGCTTGGCACTCGTTGCATGCTCGCTATGCCAGTGATTCATATGCGACATGATTTGTCGCACCCCTATCGGCGTTGTCATGGTTTGGTTAATATCGTGTCAACTGCTATGCAATTGATAAATAAATCAAAACATTACGAATAGATTAATTAGTGATGATATTAATAAAATAAGCATATCTGGATTAATTTTGCATTCATATGAGGTTATTATTTATAAAGTAAATTTTCATGTATTTAGTTAGTGAGGTTAGCACGTTTGTACAAACAGCAACAAGATATTTTGTTTCACACATAGGAAAAATATTTCGTACTAACGAAATAGAACAAAACTCTGAAGCGCTTTTGTATGGCTCACAATCATGCGCGTATTTTTCTTTCAATCGTGTATAAATAAGGCTAAGGTGAACATGAAGGTATACAGATTTCCACCGTCTCCCGGGATTTGTATCTCGTCTCCCGCAGCGGGAGACGTGTCCTGAATACAGACGAGATTCTTGGTGATACACGCCACGCGGCTAACTTCCCGTTTGAGAACTCGCAGAAACAAATCCAAACGTTACTGTGGACATATCTATCTGTTCAACTTTGTCTCATGTCAATGGTACACCGCAATGCATTTTCAACGCGCTTCGGGCGAGGAAATAGTTTTAATTTAATATAGTCTGGCGATAAATTTCTAATCTAGTAAGAGAGAACTTTGCACAGCTAAAAATTGCAATAAAATCGCACCTTGACTCTTTTTCAAGGCAGTTTTTTTTTCTTCACACACGTGAATAAATATTATGCATATGAACAAAAAAAATCGCTAAATGAATATTTACTTCACTACCTATATAATTATAATAAATACATAGTAAAAAATACGGGGTTTTAGAGCACAAAACCCAACACACAATCGAAGAATTCTTTATCAAATTGCGTAGATATTAATATGGCCCCCCTACAAGTTCAACAGTTTTTCATTAACCGTATTCATTTTACCATGAAAACAGCGTTCCACTGCTCTTCAATGGCAAGTTAAAGCTCTTGGAGGCATGTAGGAGCAGGGCTTCTTGCTCAAGAGCTTATCCCAGACATGCTTAATCTGATAGGAGATCAGGACTACAATATCAAAATAGAGATATGGCTGTGCCAATTTGGCACAATTTATTCATCTTTATTTCAAAAGCAAGTAATTTATTTCTCGCATACATTACATTAACGCTTTATAAATATATCATCTCGAGTGCAATGACAAACTCAGCACACCAGTATTAAAATGTACACACACGACATTATTTGGGGCACAAAGCGAGCCCACAAATAGTCGACTCGCAACTAAGAATTTTATCATGCTTCTTGTCATACGTCCACAATTCCCGCATAGGACAGTCTGTATACCCTAGATTGTATAACGAACGTACGTTTTGTATGTACTCTCTGTCTCTTTGAACACAGACGGGACTGCAAACGAACTCAAAAAGTACATTATCTACGTAAGTAGGTAATGGTACGAAACGAGTAGCTGCTGTTTGTGAATCAGAAAGAGAATTAAAGATAATCATATCACTTTGTATAATGTGATGACATATAATAAAAAGTAGAAGCTTTGAAAGGCTGGAGAGAAAATAAATTGGGGTTGATATATCGTCCCTGTGGAGTAGGAGTAGGCCCATGTGATATGAAGCGCCACGATATATTACCACCGTAAGGTTGTTACGATATAAGCAATAGAATAATAATTTATGTAAATGGCGCTATGTGTAGATAGATACACATTGAAGATTAATGGTAACGAATTTCCTCTTCGCGTTCCGTCAGATTAGAAAAACTCTGTATTCTTTTTCGCGGTGACAACGACGTCTGAGCAGGCTACTAAAAAAATATTTGAAAAGAAACTGCTTTCAGGTAACGTCAAACTATGTAAGCAAGAAAATTTACTACGTAGGACATGCTTACAAATTACATTCAACAAAATATAAAGTACCTCAGCCTTCGTCGGAGCGGTACGTTTTACGAGAAAAACATCCAACATTATATACGTTAGAAAGGCCCGTGTAACAACAATATTGGTAGCCGTGACAGGGATCCGTGGAAATCGGACCCAGTGACTACGATAAATCGTTTAATTCCACCCCGGTGACTCCACCGATTGCGAGAGGCTAAAACGCCATCACAATTTACTGCTATCCAGTCCCAACGTGCTAGAAATAACCTGCTGCTTCGCCAGCAATTGTGTACTATTTGAATGGACTTAATAGTCTATCGATCGTATAAGTAGGTAGCAATAGGAATTACGGCACTTGTATTGCAATTCGGAACAGATCTGCCGGTGTCTCATTTTGCTTCATTTGCACGTTTGTTAGAGTTCTCATATGAGACCACGATCAATCAATATGCAGGTAATTAATATAGGTTGGTTATACTCACAAACTGCATATGTAAACAAATGCTAATGCGAACGTTACGAGATAGCTGGGTTAGGAAACATAAATAGAATTTCCATTTCGTACCCAAGGCCCGGGAGCAGAGATTAACACGCTTTAGTTATTATATGCAAAACCTCAGCAAAACTCGAGCGTTTCAAGAATGTTTAAAGCTTTGTACCGGGACAAACGCTTGAATACCATCGGCTAATGAAATTAAGGTGAGAAAGGAATTATGAAATATTACGAAACATTTGAGGGGAAGTGCTTTGGGATGATTCAAATAATATAAGATTTTTATGAGCGAAACCTAATATGTATTCATGGGCTTGGCTAAAGTCAATTCGCGATATATTAAAATGTAGACATACGTGGATACGAACGGTATAGTCATCCGCCCGGATGACTATACCGTTTTATCTTAGCAAAAACTGAGCCCCTACCTACAATGATTGAGTACTTACATTTATTAAGTAAATACTTCATAATGTTCATCAAATTAAATAAGGATGAGCCTTATTTTACTCATACTTTTCCTCCCAAAATGAACCAAGCCGAAAAGAAAACAAATAAATAATTGTTGAAAAGGATCGTGGGAAAGGATAATGGAAATAGAATTAAGAATACTCAGGGGAATTATGGTTTCGACTAATATTATTAAAAGCTATAAAGTTGCAAGATTCGCAAAACCCCTTAGTATGACAAAAAAGAAATACTGGAGAGATGAAGACGCCATTTACTTACAAAGAGAAAGAAATAAACCACATGATTTTTCATTTATTCTAGACACAAAAAATGTCCGGAGAAATTCGGGACAAAGAATTTTATTCAGTTCTATTTAAATAATATTTCAGCCTATCTCTTCGTAGAAATCCTATATCATAGATTTGAATACCTTAGTATCAGGCGGTATAAACTATTTATCTTACCACATTTACATATTTAAAGGGTTACTTTCAAATAACTGTTACTATTCGATATGACAATAGGCCAATCCTACACCTAAAGCTGTTGCAGAATTTGCTTGAAAGAGTTACCGTGGCTCTGGACCGGAAAGAAAATGCATGGGCGTTGACTCCCTTCCGTCCAGCCGAGAGTGGAAGAATTCATTTAAAGGTTATTTGATGAATTATTGCAAATTGCCACGGGTTCTTAAGCAGTGTAGAAGCTTATCTTTATTTATTTAATAATCTCTCAGTTTATAAGATATAGCCGCACCACGCGGTTTCACCCGCGTAGCTCCCGTTCCCGTGGGAACATGGGGATAAAATATAGCCTATGTCACTCGGGGATAGTGTAATTTCCCAACAGTGAAAGAATTTTTCAAATCGGTTCAGTAGTTTTGGAGCCTATCAAAGCAATAAAATTACATCTTTCCCCTTTATAATATTAGTATCGATACATACATACATATGTATATACTAACTTTTGCAGCTGCGACACTGATCTGATTATAGCATAAAAAACTATCTATATGAAACAAACAATATTATTTAAATCGCTTTACAACAAAACGAAACAGCATAAACCTTTATTTTATCAAGATTAAATACAGTCATATTGTAAAAATCAAATGACTGGATCAGGTACATAAGCAATCTGCGAGAAAAATCTAGTAAAGTATTATCACCGGAATTATGTTTTTCATGAACCAAATTACCTACACTTGCCTATAAAGATATATTATCATGTGCGAAAGAATCATTGACTGTCATAGGAGGAAATCTGTTTTAAATATTTTGATGCAAACGGGCAAACTTTACCATTGCAACCGAAGCGGAAAAATGCGAGCCGAAGGCGAGGCCGTTATAGAGCCGAGATACTGTAAAGACTAATGGCCACACGAAGTTTTCAATATTCTAATGTAAAAATTCATTATGATCAATACCAAAAAACAAAGAGTTGTAGCAAAAATTTGTGAATTTTGACACGTAGACTTAGGCGAGGTCATTATAGAGCCGAGATACTGTAAAGACTAATGGCCACACGATGTTTTCAATATTCTAATATAAAAATTCATTATAATCAATACCAAAAAACAAAGAGTTGTAGCAAAAATTTGTGAATTTTGACACGTAGACTTTTTGTTCGCCATGTGCGTTTTTTGAAGACGAGGACAACTACCATACCGCTTTAAAAAAAATGAATGTTTTTATGTTTACGAACTAAGTACGTTACTAAGTAGTTAGTCTCTAAATTTCAATTTGCGTATTAGTCTCGAAACCAAAATCTTAGTCAAGTTTCAGCCCACTTGGCGAGGTACTACGGAGACTTATATCAGGTAGTACGGTTGAAACAAAGTCAACTAGTTTCGCAGCCAAAACTGGCGTCTTAGTCTAGTTCGGTATGTCGCAGAAGTTCGCCTAAGTCGTATTTAACTTCACTGAACACAGCTTGTGTTGCAACCGCATACCAACAAATTTTGACACCGTATACTTATGTATAATCGTGAACAGTCAGCAAACTAAGTAGTGCGGTTACTTTAATTTACTTTCAACTTATCTGTACTTCTTGTACTTCGAATCAAACGGTTTGCTTATCAGATTTCGGGATCTGCTTTGTAATTAAACTTTTACTAGATGGAAAACCAGGAAACGTACACGTTAAGCGGAGCGTACAAACGCTTTACCGATATACATATGTATGTACCTACGTATAAGCTTGTTTAAAAAAATGTCAGTACTTTGAGTTATTAAACATTCATAATTTTACCTACTTAACATATTATATTAAGGTGAATCAATTATTGTTATACTCAGGTCTACGATCGTTCCACGGATTTGTTCATTTGGCTAAGTAAATTTGGCTATTAATGGAATTAATTTTTCTTTGTCCTCTAATATTTGACTTTAGTGAATTAAAAACTGCCAGAGAAGACTGCAACTCTTTAACTGCATATAGGAAACAATTGAAAGTTTTTAATACAATGTAAATTAGAATCAAGGCATTCAATTCAAAACTCAACTAAATTATGTGAGTAAAATAAACAATAAAACACACACACACACACACACAGCTAATGATACTGCAATAACGCCAGATCTCTTATCCCTACTAAAGCATCAGCGGTACGCCTCCGTCTAATCAGATTAGACTATCTGTAGGTCGATATTAATTACGTCTCGTTAACGCGTAACGATCAACACTACACGCCTATCAAATCACTAGTGATTTTCTCAAGTCATTAACGAGCGAAAATCAAGTTCGACTTACGACGCCCAGCCACGACAGAGGCTTTTAATACCGCTGAACATGCAACTATTCAATCACTACCGCGAACCGTGTTTCTGTTGTAAATAGCTTGCCTATTTAACAAAATGCCATCATTAATCTTTGTTTTGATAAAGTGTTTTCGTAAATTCTTGGCTTTTGGCTTGAACAGGGAAATGTTATTTTGGTACCTGTCTTATCAGCCTCTTTCTTATGTATTTTTTCTACGTTAGCTTTGTTTTTATATCACAGGTGTACTCGGAAATCTTAAAAGTAGCCGTTAGAAATACTGATGATATTTTTAGAAAGTTATTGATATACAAAATAAAGCAGTTTTCGGGCAAAAGATTTTAAACCTATTAAAATATTCATACCGGTTTCATTAAAAGTCAGAACTTATTCTATGATACTTTTCTTTGACAGTATTAAATAACTGTTCTTTTGCCTTAGAAAGCATTACAAACAAATATTAATAAGCCTCTTTCTTATTTTAAATAAAATAATGTGCAGGAAATATGTTATCATCTTCCTGCGCTTATCCCATGTTACTTGGGGTCGGCGCAACACGTTTTTTTCTTCCATTCTGTCCTGTCAGCCGTCACGCTATCACTAACTCCCTTTTCTTTCATATCACTCCTCACACAATCCATCCATCGTTTCTTTGGCCTACCTCTCTAAAATAAGAACTCTCGAACTAAGTAATATTCAAGAAAAATTGAAATGACCATCTTCTCTATATTTCCGGCTTAATGCACAACTTCTTATGGTGAAAATAAACATGTGAGCAGAGTATGTGCTTAATAAATGTATCTAAAACTGAGCTACACTGAAAAGAAGTGTTACGAAATGTAAAAGACTTTTATATTTAAATCCTACAGAGTAAGGTTGGTGTCACAAAGTCAGAAACAGTAGGTCGCGGCGTCACGCCTGGCCGCGTGCTGCTCTACGACAATATGCACTCACGCCTCCGCCGGCCCGCCTGCACTCACGAATGCATTTACATATTGATCTCCAAATCACAGTAGCCGACTGAATCGCAAATAAAATGCATATTTGCAAATAGAACGCTGATTTTCAAATCTTATGTAAGCTCTTCCCCAAGTTCTGGCCTGTGCTGTAATTTACGAGCGCTTTTATTTTTCAATCACAAGTGAAGCGAAACGACCACTTCGCGTTTTAACTATCGTAATGATCTTCTAGATGCACCTTAAAATCCAATCAGGATTTCTTCCCTGTTTGTAATGAAATCAACCTTAAAACCGATGGACTTCAGCTTGATTTGCAACAACATACAAACTCTTTGAAGTTTACAATTGGATAATTTAGACGTCTTATTCAACTGTGACTCAAATCATTATTTAAATCTGTATTGTTTCCGTTTTCAGAAAATAGAATTAATTGTAAATTGGTACAAACTTTTAATCTACTTTTGAATACAAGGGTAAAGTTTCGGATGAACGCTTTCGGTTGATTAAAAGTAATTATATTATCTTCTCTTAAAATCAATCACAGCAGAGTTGCCAGAGCACCCCAGTTGGGGCATGAAACCCATTGCCCCAACAAGACCGTAATTGGCATCACTGATAATAATTGGCCTACTTCAATCAAAGCGGCATTTAAAGTCGGAGCATTTATTACATAGTGTACTGTTCACTATATGTCACTGTTGCAGTCTCTTGGTAACACCTAACAAGCGCAGTTATCCTGAGACTTTTTTGGTAAACTCGTACTGCGAATCTGTCAAAATTTAAATCCAGTCTAAAAAGTATCCGGAATGGATGATTTGTTTATGGTTCCAATTTTTTTTTTTTGTTAGGTTGGCAGAACTGTTCTTAATTTTGGTGCGGAGCTTGATTTATATCAGTTATATTATTATTTATAATAAATGCAGTGCTGTTTTTAGTTACATCATATCCAGTGTGTTTTGTGAATTTCATAATGGAGAAAAACATCGAACAAAGAGTTTGTCTTCAATTTTGCCACTGAAAATGTCACATAAGACTGACGGATTCGATTTTTATAAAAAAACAAGTACTTATGAATGTTACAAGTCGTTCAAAAGCAGTCGAGATATGATGGAAGATTTGCCTCACTCTGGTAAGCCATCAACGTCTGCAACTGAAGTAAACATAGCAAAAGTGAAGGAAATAGTGACTTTACCCTGTAACCTCTCAACTGTAACCCTCATTCAAGTTTGAGAAAGATAGCCGCCGAAGTTTCTGTGTTTCAAGAGTCAACCTGTATCATATTAAAAAATCACTTGGGTATGACACATGTTGCCGCTCGACTAGCCCCAAAAGGCCTGTTTTTTTCCAAAAACTCAATCGCAGAAGCATCGCTGAGCACATTCTAGAACATGTCAATTCCGACCTAACATCAATTAAACGCATTATTACTGGTGACGAGACGTGCCTTTTCGAGTTTGGCGCCTTCCAACTGAACTGAAACCGGGAAAACCACAGCAAAGTCGATCAAAAGTGAACGTTATGTTGACTGTTTTCTTTGACGATCGCGATATTGTGCACTCAAAATTCTTTCCCGATGATGAAACGATAAATAAAGAATATTATTTGAGCGTCATGCGGCGCTTAAGACAGCAAATTAGACGAAAAAAGCTAGATTTATGGAAAAAAGTCCTGGATTCTACTCCACGATAATGTGCCTTTGCACAATACTGTCATTTTTAACGAATTTTTGACTAAAAACTTAACAAATGCCATCGAGCAACTACCTTATTCAGAAGATATGGCTCAAGCTGACTTCTTTCTTTTTCCTAAACTCAAATTACCACTTCGTGGCACCCGTTTTTATTCGTTAAAAGACATAAAGGAGAATTCGCGGCGCGAACTGAACTCGATTCCAGAAAAAGAGTTTAATCTATCTATACTTATAATAAATCTGTAGAGAGGTCAATTCTGTACAAGGAATATATTTTCAAAATAACTATCAGGGGGTGATTAGTGATCGATACTGGTGCCAAAAATGCAATCAGTAAAATTTTTGTCTGTCTGTCTGTCTTTCTGTCTGTCTGTCTGTCTGTCTGTCTGTCTGTCTGTCTGTATGTTCTTTATAGAAACAAAAACTACTCGACCGATTTTAACGAAACTTGGTGTAATTATTCTTCATACTCCTGGGCAGGTTATAGTATACTTTTCATCACGCTACAATCAATAGGAGCAGAGCAGTGAAGGAAAATTTTGGGAAAACGGAAGAAGTCATCTACATAAAATTATCTAAAAAACATCCCGAAACAGCATGTCTATCTTTTGTCAATTTTAAACCGATCGGGCTGAGAGTTTCAAAATCGGGGGTAAAGTAACTATTCCACGCGGACGAAGTCGCTGGCAGAAGCTAGTATAATATATGTTTTGATAATTGGTTTATTCGTTTGCGTTAGTGGATCGTTTCTGAAAGAGCAATCTTTGAAGGTGATAAAATAAAGTTATTGAATCTAACATTTTGTGTATTATTGATCTTTTACCAGTACTTTCTAAATAGGCTAGTTATTCTATTGCTTTGGCAAGTAAGCTAATTAAGCGATGGCATGAAACAGTTTATGAGCGATGGAATTAATAATATCATGGAGCGGCCAGACAGTCAATTTTAGCCTTTTAGTAAATTAGGCTTGAAACATTTCAACGTAATCAGATACTTTTTACTCAGGATTTATTTAATCTAATTTCGCCGGGAATAATAACACTTCTTGGAACTTGAAAGGCAAGCTTATCTTCTGAATTACTGATCCACTTTTAAAACATTTCTCAAAAACGCCAACGTCTGCCGATCGACTTTTTTAAAGTGCCGGAAACAAGTTAATGAAAGGACCGTGAAATCTGTATCCATTGTAGCAATTAAATAAAGTATCCAATCTATATAATCATTCGTACAAATAGAACCCTGAAAAAAGTCATCATTTCATTTATCATGAACTATTGGGAATTTATGGAGTGTAATGTTAAAATGACAACGCTTAGCAATACGCTACATCCGGCTGATAGTATTATATATATACAGGAGGCCGCGGAAACGTGGAACATAATTATTGTTAGCGACCGCAACATTTCATGTTCGGGTGAATTATACAACGCAATGACGCTGTAGGAAGGATGTTTACGAGACTCAACTTTGATGATTATAAAGTTTTACAATTACGAAATTGTCTCCTGGCGTTGTAGATAAACTTAAGATCATTTATTACATTACTTGAAGAAAACACCACCACTCAACACCTCGGATTTGGCAAGAGAAGAACAAGTCTATTCCATCGAGCCGTCGATGGTCCATCTGACTGAGCCTGGAAAATTTAAGAAGAGTCCGCACACAGGTTACTGACCGTCCTCTTACCTCTTAGCTACCTCGCACATTGTATAAGCTACTCATATACTCCAATAGAAACGTATATAAGTTAATCTCTAATAGTTTGCCTACACTAATTAAATATACATATATGGTTTTATCTACAATTGAGCAGTCAAACGAGCGTATGCACAATTGTTCATAGCTATGAACAACGTTCTTATTAACCTTTCTATCGCGCGTCGGTTTGTAGGACTGACAAAACCCTTCATCTTGCTATTTTACAGAGTAACAAGAACATCTCTGAAAGCTCAGTAAATAAATTGCAGATAAGTTGTTTTTTGTTCTGGAAAGGTAATTGAATACTCATGAGAAAAGAAGCTTTGTTCTGTCTTTATGTAACTATGACTATGAACACATTAATACGAGGTACGGAGAAATGTAATAAAACTATAATGCCCAGAACATTATAGTTTTATATATCCAAAAAACAACATAAGGAAATGGGAAAGACAGTCCAAGGTCGGAAAATGAAATAAAGGAAATGGCAGGGAAAACATGAACAAGGACAGCGCTAAACAGAACAGCACGAAACGAACACAATTGCGATAATGTATACACCATGCTATTTCTTTTTTATTGTGACACATTGGACACTCATTGCAAATCAGCTGTTGCTATCGTTCGAGCAAAACTCAGGTCACTTACAGGAAATTACGGCGGCAAGGCATGTGCCGCTGAAGAGATGCACATACCTTGCCGGGGTGGTAGAGGGTGGCTAGTGATACGGGGGCTGTGCGAAGGCGCAACCCACATATCACTGGCCACCCGTAAGTCGCCCAGAAGCTAGTGGCCGAAACAACACAACAGGACCAGTCAACACACACAGACAACAGGACAGGTCGCCTATGCAAGTTTTCATGTATAATGAAAACTTACTCAAGACGTCTATTCTTGAAAATGTGGGATTCTTTAGATGAAAATATTTCAAATGTGTTCCGGTTTTTGTGTTACTAAAATACTGATAAAATAATGTTGTATACGTCGGCATACAAACTACCAAAAGAATTGACTGCACACAAATCTTACATCCGATAGTAAAAGATTCGAACTTATGCACAAACAAAGCAACATGTTACGCAACATGTTACGCAACATGTAACATTCCGAGTACAATCATTGGGCATTAGGTTAGGTTCAACTTCCATCTGGTCAGAAGGGAAGGAAAAGTAGGATATCCTTAAATAGAGTAGCAGCGCCATCTACGCCGCCAGCAGCGAACTACTGAATGAACTCCTGCATCGCGGTATTAGAGACTTCCGTGCGATTTGAACATGTAAAATATCCTTAATATTAAAAATCGGGCCCTATACCCTGTTGCATATATTTTTTAATTTATGCATGATTGGGGTCTAATCAGACAGACTTCATATAAAATGTTGGATGCTCGTTTAGTTGCAGTTGCTTATTTCGATGCAGTCGGCATGGAAATTAGCAACCCATAAAGAACAAAAAATCTGAGAATAATAAAATCACTTTAGTGAACATCATTAAATTAGTAGCTAAATATTTTTTCCTGTTCTTATGGTAGAGTTAATATACTACTATAGATACTCACTTTAGACGTGAAATATGTACATATGTATAATGTATATCTTTTCTGTGAGAAAACAGTAAAGACTACCTGTCCACACTTTTGTCTTTTGGTACGATCTGTATCTCTTCTTGTCTCTGAAATACTCGTATTAACAGGGCCAGTATTAATTTCCGGTACCTCATTATACCATACTTTGTTTAATGATACAGATTACTGTATCATCAACTGTTGAATAATTATATTCAACAGTATTATATTACAAGTGGAAAGCACCCAGTACTGATTCTACTTGGAACTTTTTTTTTTAAACAAAAAACATATTACTCCACATCGGTCCAAATTAATACACTCTGTTTCTGCACTGCTAATCAGTCAGAAGCTTTAGGAATCAATGCTGCTGACGTGGAAAAAAATTGAATATATATTCAATGTACAGAATTGGCTTCTCTACAGTTTATTAAAGTATAGATAGATATGTATATATAGAATTCTGAAACACTTATAGCTAAATGTGAAAGCTCCTCTAAGCCAGGCAAACAAAAACGTAATTAATGAAAATATAAAAGGATCATTAATTTAGTAGAACAGACTAATTGAAGCTTGAGTATAGTTCTGTCTGTTTCAGAAAGATAAATATGTGTCTATTTTATTATTCACAAAAAAGCACTAGATTTAAAAAAATGTAAATCCATATTTATTTTAAAACCTATCTGTAGCTGCGGCTCGAAATGATTTTTAATGCTCATCTAGAAGGAGGTGAACTTCATTAAAAGTTTCATTTTACCATATCAAGAAAATGTTCCCCAAAAAAGCTTATTCGTGTAACAAGCCGTAACGGAATCTCATTACCGTGGTGAGCCTAAAAGGGAAGCAGTGATCAACCATTTCCAATAGCATTGTAAGCGCTTGATATTTGGCGATCACAAAAAGTGAAACGCTTCTGCGAAAATAAACTGACGGCTGTTCGGAAGGCGACGAAAGTTAATTTCACGGTTTGTGAATGCTTCTTCAGAACTCATCCCGCTCGAACAATCCGCGACTGGCTTGCCATTAATCACTGCGCAGACAAATATCATTAGTTCCCTACTCCACGCTATGCTGCCGTATATAGCGGTTTTAAAACCATTATTGATTACGTTTGTTTTATATTTTAGCTAAACAACTAAGCATGCAAATTGTGATGTAGGAATTTCGATATTACTTTTGATAGGTAGCATATATAGCCTTGTAACGTTCCCACTGCTGGGACACAGGCCTCCTCTGTAGAAGAGGGAATGGGCCGTAATCCACCACGCGGGCCCAGTGCGGGTTGGTAGATTAATTAATATAATATTTGTTGTGAACATATATAAGCTGTAACAAATGCTACCAAGTAAAATCTTGAATGGTGTCAATTAATTTGACTTTTTCTTTTGCAATTATCCATTTATTTTTACAATAGGTACAAGAGCATCGTGATTTTTTTGTGCACATTGTTCCTAAGAAAAGGTTAAGTTTTAAATAAAAATAGGTGTACATTACCTAGGTTGGTCACCATCATCGTGCTAATGTAAAAAGTTTAAAGTTTCTTTAGAAAATTTCGCAAAGAGCCAGTGGATGACATGCAGAAGTTCCACAACTTGGCCTATAAATCATACGAACGTACCGTAATGTTGATATATTAGGTAGATATAGAAAATCTTAATCCACTTTTCCTGTAAAAACGCGGAGAGGGCATAACTTTGTAATCTCGAAAGAGTTTGAGATATATGAGTTGGGAAAACTCTGCAACGTGGTCTTGTTACAGAATAAATGCATTTTTCAGGAAATAAATCACTGCGTCCACACTTTATCTTAGTTTCAACCCACTACAAAACTACCTTTCTCATATGCTAAAGGCTTAAATTAGTTTATTCCCCAAAAATAAGTTGAACTGTGAATGTTATAACTGTTCATGCAACTGAAAAGTAAAAAGTATAGAATTTATGAACGAATTAAAAAATGTATACATTGTAGGTACCCACAATCAGCACTCTGTCTTTATCATGACGAAACAGTATCGGAACAAAATTAAGTATTATGTCAGCTATATCGCAAGCTCTTGAGCCGGGGAAAAGAACAGTGAAATTGTCTTTGAGGATAGTGGAAACTCGAGTGCTGAGTGAACGCTACGTGTCTGCCTCATCCCCGAGGGATTGCACGAGGGACGCTTAACCGGCTACATTCCTCCAACTTCAGTTTAACGACTTGCTATGTTTCATTTATTCTCGGGCATATCGTTCTACGTATGTTATTGGTGGTAATAATAACCTTTATGAAGTACTACGTGTGATACAATTATGGCAATAATAAATATGCATATGGCATTACAAATAGATCGCAAAAGTTGTGTGAGTGTGAACTGAACTTTTGCGAAAAAGAAGTGAACTTTTGCGATCTATTTCCAATCTTTTTACGGATTTACCTGTGAAAACTATTTCTGAAGTACGCACAATATTACGATCTTGAAGTGTGTATACTACAATCTCCTCCGTTTAAAACTATATTTAAATTTAAAATAATACTATCCGACGTTTCTGTACATTCTAGAATGTCAGTATACACCATCGCCGAGCAGTCTGAGCTGATGATTGTCTATTTGTGTGTCAATGAATGCTCAGCAACAATCCTCGTTTACAAGCCGCACTAGCTAATAACAATTCCTCTGGGCAGTACGTAATTATGCTTTGGTTTAGGATAGCAACACTATTATTAGTTATGGCTTAGGTGGGATTCCAATTGGTTTTCATGATTATACATACATTATTGGTGGGTAGTGGAGAAAATATTACAGGTTATGAGTAGAAAGGCTGCCAGTGAAACTTATTTTAATATTTAGTCAAAATCAGGGCGTAGACTTACCAGGTCAGTTGAACAGCTACTCAGATTAGCAGAGGTGACTCTCCTTACATTGTAAATCTGGGAAGCTCTTATAAAACACATGATAATTATTGTAAATTCAATACACACACGGAATATAATCTTTCTTACGCACCCAAAAGTAAGGCTTATGAAAAGTAATCAAACAACTTTCCTTAACATTACGAAATTATTTGAGTATCTACATGTCGTAACTTGCAGACGGCACGTTAATTAGTCTACAGCCTGAACAGTACTGGCTTCCAAATAATTGTCAATTCGAACGCTGAAATAACTTCATGAACTTTCCTTATAATTAAATTAGCAACATGAAGTCCTATAATTAATTAAAAGTTCTCATTTGTATGCAAAAGGTAGGAATAAGTTTGCGTCGCAAGTACTGATGTTTCTCGTCTATGGTACATTCTTGTTTTCTTTGATTCCTACTTCATTTCTGGTAAATAAATAAAGGCAAAATTATCAAGTTAAGGCGCCTCGTCGCTTGTTTGTGGAGAAAATGGAATCTCTCCCTTAGATTGTTTAATCTAGACATATTAAATGAAACTGAAGAGATCGTAAAAAACGGCTGTAGCAAAACGTAATTGCTTTTTAGATATAATTTTACTGAACGGTTTGTATTCATGATTAATAACACAATATTTTAGCCCCAATTAACAACGTATTCAACTATCATTGACAATTAGTAACACCATAAGTTACTTTTTATGATTCTTAATGTTAAGCATTTGAAATAACAAAACAAGACTGTATGACTCGATTTGCATATCTCTTTATTATAATTAAAATAAATATTTTTTTCTCTTTCTTTCTTCTTTTTTATAAATATCTTTATTATAATTAATTATTATTTTCATCATAATTTATTGCTATTTTCATATATTTTATTAAATAAATATTTTAAAAAATAATTTATATTTAAGTGACCAAAAGGAAAATACGTCACATAATACTCATTGTGATATAGATTATTGTCAAAACGTATGACATAAGATCCAAGCTGTTCGTTGCATCGCAAGAGTAGGAAGAGTAGAGAGAAAGTCACGGCAAATACTGATGCATATTATGCCGTGACTTCAGCTAGATCAGTCAGTCAATGACGCTGATTTTAAGCAACCAACACTCGAGTTAATTACGATATGGCGTTCCCTGTGTGAGGTGAATAAAAAAACAGTGGGACAGTTAAAACGCGTATATGGAAACCCTTGCAGTATTTAGAACCCCAGTACTTCTGAGCTGCGGGAGCTGTCTACTAGCATTAATTCACAGAAAGTTACTTTAAACCATTCCGCTATGGTTACGTTTGTGTAGAACTCTTATTGTTTAAATTTTCAAATAATATCATGGCTCTGGTAGTTATTAGAAAGTACTATAGATATATGTACGCATATACTTCGTATATGTTTGCTCATATAAATCATTTAATTTTTAATTGAAGCCGTTAAGCTTTTTTGTACCTCCTTGATAGCCTTGACCGAGGTCTTCCAGAACACATTTCTGGAAGACTTTGAGCATTCCGAAATGTGCTTTGAAAATTCAAAAAAATGCTTTGTTACTTCAGAAAAGTTCTCAGTGTTTCGAAGACACAGGATTTTTTTTTGTAACTTATACGGTGTGTATACTAAAAATCAATAAAATTGTATTCTAATTTTTCGTATACGGCTTATTAACTTTTTGTGTGTGTTTTTATTTTATTTAGATATTCTATTACACAATATTCATGTTGGTGAAAATTGTTTTTTTAAATTTATTATCTCTATAATACCTGCGCCGCACACCAAATTCAGAAATATACTAGAAGAATTTATAAATCTGCTAAGAGCGTTCAGAAATGTCCTAAACGTACCTAAGAGGGCTTCATCCGTCACCCAAAGTGCCAATTCTACTATTTTTAAAGTCAGTCGCAATCTAGAAACAAAAGTCAAAAATGTATGGAAATCTAGGCATTTTTCACAAATTGCGACTGAGATACTAATGTGAACCTTGCTGCTTGCTAATAAAATAGTAGAATTAAATATTAAATTATATTAAAGATTAGTGAGAGAATTAAATAATTCGTTTATATCATAGATACTTATTATCACCATGAATCTGTCCACATCCTGGATAGTGAATAAGTATTATTACTAGATTATTACAAGACATTACAATTAAAAAAAATATGTAACCATTCCAGTCTTTGTTTAGGCTTGTGCCAGAAAGTCAGAACTTCATTTTGCATTCACGTATTTCGTGACAAACGTTTTGGCGTATGAAACTAGCAATATGTCTGAACATACTCGTACACGTCGCATACTAAAGTGAGAGCGGCCGCAAGTTAAATAATAATACGTTCTCCGTTGTTTCAGTAAACTTTGCAGTAGTACCAAATTGTTGTAAATTACTGAGAAGGTAGGGTGTGGCTAATTCCCCACCGAATGTGTCTCCACGTTGTCGTCGTGGTGGGGCTTGAGCGTCTCAATGATCTTGCGAGCTTTCCCGGTAGAGCCACTCATGCCGGAAGGTCGCAAGTGAGGGATCAGACCAAGAGAGACACACACGCGAGGAATCCCGCTCGCTGCCTTCTGGTACGCGTCTGCTCATCAGACGTGGCTGTGAAGGCAGTGAGCGGGTGGGAGGAGAGGCCCTGTGATGGAGAAAGGGCGGAGGAGTAAGGGACCGCACCCTCTAAAAGGAAAATATGGAAAAAGGTTTTTGGACAATGAGTCCCCAGGTGGGTCCCGACTGCTCAGCGGTCGGGGAATCCCACCCCGCTTCGGCGGGCTGCCCTCCGTACTCTGGGGTGGGCAACAAACACCTTCCACTTGCCAGTGGCAACAGGAGCCGAGGAGGCTCAGAATCGTCGTCATCCGGATCCGCTTCCTATAAGGAGCTGATGGCGCACGAGTTTGAAGAGGAGGGTTCGCCTGAGCGCCGGGTGGTGCGGAGTCGAATTTCGGCTCCGCGCCAGACCTAGTAACGGTCAGCTCGGCGGGCTCTGAAGACGGAGGAAGGGGGGCCGCGGTGGAGGGCATCAAGCTCGTCCGCAAGCGGCCCAGGCGGGAGGACGACAAGGAGTCGTCCTCCGAGGGCGAGTTCGCCTCCACCCGCAAGATCCCCACCGCCAGGCGGGGCAGGGGCAGTGAGGCTGGGAGGGGGCTGGCTCCCTCTACCCGGGAGTCGGGGCGTCGGGCCGAGAGGTTGGTGGAGGAGGGGCGTCGCCCTGGAGGGGGCGGTCGCAGAGCTCCCTCTACTCTTCCGCCTCCTCTCGACTCTGACGACTCGGAGTCCCCGGGAGAGGAACCTCCCGCCGCCGAGGAGCAGAGGGCTCGTTTTGAGGAGGTAGTGGAGGCCGCGATCCGCGCTGTGGCCTTCAAGAGGAAACAATCCTCGAAGCGGGAGGCCATAAGCGCGGCCAAAGCCTCCATTCTGGCGGCAGCGGCGGCCAACGGCGGGACAAGAGAGGCAAAGGAGGCGTCTGAGCTGCGGGCGGAGGTCGCCCGCCTCGCGGTTCTTACGGAGCGACTCGTTCGGGAGAATGAGTCGCTCCGGAGGGACCTGGCGGGGATGGCCAGAGCGGCCAAGTGCTGAGCCAGGTGCGGGACCTGGTGCGGCAGGAGCTGGCTCCCTTCCGGAAGCAGTTCTCCGCTTTGGAGGACATGGTCCGGCGCTCCCCAACGGCGGTGACACAGAGGCCCCCGGGCCAGCAGCAAAAGGCGGCTTCGTACGCAGCCGCCGTGGCTGCCAGCCCGGGAACGTCCGGCCAGGCGGCGAAGGCCAAAAGAGGAGCCGCGCCAGCGCCTGTGACGCCGGCGCCTGCGACGCCGGCGACGACCAAGTCGGCCCCGGCGAAAAGGGGCAGGAGGAAGGCTGGGGGGGGAGCGGCTGAGGCTGCTGCGCCAGTGGCGCCGCGGCCGCCCTCACCCCCACCCTCGGACCCTCCTGCGGCCGGGGCCGAGTGGCAGGTTGCCGGAGAGAAGCGGCAACAAAAGAAGGCGGCCAAGAACAAGGCCAAGAAGCAGCGGCGGAAGGCCAATGCCATCGCGGCGAGGCTTCGCGCCCCGAAATCCGCGGCTGTAGTGATCACACTGCAGCCGGAAGCGGAACAGAGGGGCGTGACGTATCTCGCCGTACTGAAGCGGGCGAAGGAGGCGGTGAGCCTCCAAGAGCTGGGCATTAGCGGGGGCATCGGGGTCAGGAGGACCTTAACCGGTGCCCGCAAGCTTGAGCTCGCCAGAGCGGAGAGTGGCCCGTTCGCGGACGCCCTGGCCGAAAGGCTGAGGGCGGTCTTACCCGCGGACGAGGTCCGTGTGTCCAGGCCGACTAAGCGCATCGACATGCGCATAGTGGGCCTGGATGACTCCGTGACGGAGGAGGAAGTTGTGGCCGCCGTCGCCAGGACTGGGGGGTGCTCTGCCGAGCTCGTCAAGGCGGGCACCCTCCGGCCTGACAACACGGGCATGCAAACCCTTGTGGTGAGCTGCCCCGTGACGGCGGCCAGAACTGTGTCGGAGGGCCGAAGGCTCTTGGTGGGATGGGTGTCTGCGCGGGTAAAACTGCTGGAACCCAGACCTCTGAGGTGCTACCGCTGCCATGTGGGCAACCACACGGGAGCTATGTGCCCCTCGGAGGTGGACCGCAGCGGACTTTGTTTCCGCTGTGGTCAGCCCGGTCATCGGGCCGGCTCGTGCGAGGCCACGCCGCACTGCAGTGCATGTGCGGCTGTTGGCAAGCCGGCCGAGCACTGGGCTGGGGGAAGGGCCTGCGCGCCATCCGCCCCGACCAAGGGCAAGAGGTCCGCCGCCGCCGCCGCCTCTGCCGCCGCCGCGGCTTCCGTCGCCGCTTCTGCCGCTTCTGCTGTGGGTGCTGCGACTCCCAACGCTCGGGAGGGTGCTGAGATGGAGTGCCAGTAATGGTCCCATTTCGGCCTCCTCCAGAGACAAGTCGGCCGCTGTGCTATTGCGCAGTGGCTGATGCCTGGGGACGGTGAGAGTGGGTGGCTCGCCGTCCGATACCAGGTTGAGTCGACGACGCGTTGTGTTCCACGCGCGCCGCAAGGAGCCGTCAGCACCGAGGACGGGGCCCCATAGGGTCGGTGCCTGCTAGGGTTGCGGAATTTGTTCGAAAGAGTTACCGCGGCCCTGGAACGCATAGGGCACAAGAAGGATCACGGGTGGGTTTTAGTCAGTAAAAGTCTGACACTCCCTACCGCTCCACCCAGGGCGGGACCCCGTCATTTGATGATTTCCCATCCAAAAAAAAAAAAAAAAACGGTGTGGCTAATTCGCGCAAAATGAACTTTTTAATTATTTTATGATTTTGTAATAAAAGATGGGTAAAAAAACAGGGTGACATTAATTTATCATGAATTTACGAACTGAAAGCCGATGAATTTATAGTTACCAAAGCATAAGGCGTTGTCGTGTTATTACAAAGCGATAATTAAATACGCAGTAGACGCGACCATTTAATGGTAATAACCGGAGGAAATGAAAAAATAGTAAATAATTTGACGAAAAACTGGCCAAGTGCGCATCAGAATCAGACGCACAGGGCTTTAAGTGAAACATTGTTTTCAAACTTTATAATTCTAACTGGGTTTTCTTGCAATTTATAAGTAAAACCACTATTATCGATATTTTTCAATATTACGGCTAGGTAGTTTCGGAGACAAACAGGTGATTGGAGGTGAATAGTAAATTTTCATCTTTTTCATTCAATCTTTTTAGCACTGTTTATTAAATTAAAAAAAAACCTCAACATGAACCCAAAAATATACTCATCTCGAAACCTATCAGCGAAATTTTAACTCAAACATTTAAATTGATTATTTAAATATTTGAGCTAAAATTTCGTTAAAATATGACATGAACGCTGTCCAGTCCATATATTACTTCGAACAATTAGGTGCAATTGGTTCAATTTCATTTGGTAGTAGTATTTCTAAAAAAACCTCAAACAATTATATTTGTTAGACCAGCAATAATCGGGTTCAAGCCTCGAGGGAGTATTTCGCGAAAACCGCGGTGGTGCAGATTATTTCCAACACGTGTATTAATAAAGCAATTTCAATTCATGTAACCTAAAGCATGCAGTGGGGTGGAGTGTAATAGTCAAGTTTATGACGCCCGTGCGATCTTACGAATATCTTGGATATCTTCGCACAGAATTTATAGGTAAATATTTTTGGGAAAATCCTGGAGATTTAAAAAAATAACAAATGAGCTATTAAACGGGGTGATTGGTGACTCGGTGTATTCCTTTAAATAGGTTGTACTATATCTATTTTGTAACGATTTTTAATCAATCATTTTGAGTTCAAATTCTGACGTTTTCGTGCCTTGTAGACTTTTTAACCAACTTACAAAACAGGAGGAGCTTCTCAAGTCGAATGTATTTTTTGTGTGTGTGTTACTTACCTCATAACTTTATACTGGCTGTCCCGATTTTGATTATTCTTTTTATATTTGAAAGCTGATACTTGTCGTGTGGTCCCATTTAAATGTGATTGAAATCCGACGACTAGTATTTGAGTTATCACTAACAATGCGTGGCTTTGACTACATTGATGATGTTCTCATTCACTCTTACCGATATAAAATGAAAAAATACAATTGTATACGATGGTTTGGAAGAGCATCTTAGTATTTCAAGGTGGTCCCTTTCCAGTTTGGTGAAGATCTTATGAAGAACAGAGATAGGAAACGGAACTCTTCAATAAATGATAGCAAATCTTTCAGGATTGCTGAAATCGTATGTTTGTTTAATGTTTACACCAATTAATACCGTGCACGCTGTGACGGGTACGTTTAGGTGTTTGTACAACTAAAAAGTGGAAAATAAAAACCTTTTTGTCAGAAAACATAATACTCATGGCTATGGGTAGGCATGAAACACAAAAAGTATATAATAACTTCAATTTCGAAAGTCAGTGGTCAAAAAATTAAGAAACAACCAAAACCACCGAGTTCCGAAATTAAAGTTATTTTATACTTATTTTTTGTTTAGAAGTCTGTCGTTTTTTTTTTTTTTTTTGTAAAAAGGTTTTTTGCCATGACTATTTTCATGGATATGAATAGAACAACGCGAGTAGGTAGTTAGGAATACTGCCAAACGTGTATAATGTATTACTATTACGATTGATACTTTAGGAACACAATTTCTGTAAGTCTAAGGACCGGGGTGTGAATTCTTTACTGTTTGAGTTGTGGAGCTAAGAAAGCTAAATAAATTGACCATACCCAATCAATTAACTTTAAAAGGTCAGATTTAGAACCACTAGAATCAGGCTCATTCCCATATGTACGAAAGTTGTACAATATTTTTTTTTATATGACCACTCGCAGTTCATCACGCTAAGGCTGGTTACTGCTTAACCGGACAATTCTGTGGTGGCCTCAAATAAATTTAAGGCCCCCAGCCAGGGCTAAAAACTACTTAAAAGATAAATGACCGCTTCCCCTGTGGGATACGGGCCTCGGCTTAACGGGGTCATTAAGGGAGGGCAGCGATGGACAGGCTGGGTCTGGTTATTATTATTTGGGGGATTTTACGCTAATGGCTCAGGGGCGCGGGCTAGCTCGTTAGGCAAAAGTCGGGGAGGGTTTGGACGGGGGCGTCGCGATGGGCTTCGTCGGCGAGGCCGGAATACGGAACGCGGCCTGTTTTTGTATACGACAAATACTGGTTTCCCTACGGCTTTCCTGGATCAGGGTGGTGGGATCATCGGGTTCAATTAAGGAGTGTCGAGGTTGGCGAATCTTGCTAACTTTGGTGGGTTAGTATCGAACAGAAAAAAAAAATCGCCTGCCGCTTTAGATCTCTACAAAAATAGCTACACACGATGAAATAAACAATTGTTTAATATGATATTCGTAAATAATACAACAACATTTTTATTTCATTTTATAACACCAGAATGCATAGATATTTTATTTGATTTTATGATACAAAAATGTAGTTTGTTTTTCCATTTTTGTTTTTCAACGTGCATTCTAAATAAACGTAGCGTGCTCAACTCGTTCTGTTTTATTTTTTGGCACCATCATTTCTGCTACGTTATATTAAGAGCTACTTTTTTTCGAAAATAATCAACAAAGTAATTCTGACCTAGGTCAATAAAACTATGAGAATCTGTGGAGTTTATTATTACTATAAAAAGTTAGTGCAATTTCAAGACTTTTTTCTGAACTAATATCTTTCCCTGTCCTGTTTGATACACATTCGAAGATGTAATTATGTAACCGAGCATAAATCAGGTCACCGTTCTAAAAGTGTATTTGCAATGATCTCGGCGCTCTTCACTCCAAAACCGGATACTTTGAGGCGTTAATTACAACGCCTCACAGAAATTGCCCCGGGCAATTGGCGTGGCCCCCACATGTACACGGATACCGGCGGAACGCCACGAACCAACGTAATGGCCACAACACAGCCCCATTCAAGAAAGAAAACAGAAAAATAACTAATTACTTCGCTACCCACTTCGTAAATGCGTGGTACGTTCTCGCGTTTTACAAGCTTTTTATTAACAAGGTTTGAGACTGTTTATAACATTTGTTTTTTTTATGTTTTATACGATTCCGGCTGTCGAAAACAAAGTTAATTTAATTGTTTCGTGCTCTTGGTGAATGCAGCTCACGTAAGAGTAATTAACAACAAAAACAAGACCGTGGCGCTTTTTTAAATTCATCGTCTGACAAATAAAATGTTTATTTTTTTTCTCACCTTTGACACGATGAAAATAGAGACTTTAAGAATCATAAAGACTTTCTCAATTACTCCAAGGGGTGGTGTATACACATATGTATATTATAGTAATCCTACCAAAACATTTTCATGTAAAAATGATGCCAAGACGAATCTACGTAGCTTACCCTGTGAAAAAGTTTTCAGATCTCGTATAAAGCCTAAAAGGCCAAGACACACGTTTTGACTAGGACTCAGTGAGTAAGTGAGTCAGTGACGATCGAGGATTTTGAGCCATTAATAAAATCTAACGTATAATAGCTACGACATTCAAACTTTGTATGTTTAATGACTGTACTGATGGCATTCTATCTTGAAAAATTTTAAGTATTTAGCATCATCCAAAGCAAAGTTATGAGAGTTAAAAAAACGACGAAGCGTTTCGAGAAAGGTAGGTAGTGGCCTTGCGCTTCGCTTGGCTCATCTTGGCAGGGCACGGTAGTGCCCCCAGATTTATAAACTTTTTTAAAACTGAAACATTTTTCAGTAAATTAACAATCATCCTGTATAGAATAGTTATGTAAAAATTTGTTGAAAAAAAAGTGTAATCTTCAAAATAGCTAAGTGCGTAATTGCATTAACAAAAGTACTTACGTATTTTTTCTAGAACATACTTTCGAAGGCACTTAGAGCCCAGACATTAAAATGCTCAAGAGAAAACGGGTTAACATTACTTCGATAAACTGAAAGGTTAAAAGTTTCAACACCACTCGGAATTATCAAACTGGCACTTATCCTGAATATTTGGCCATCTTATTGGAGTGGGAAAACCTTTGAGAGCTTCGCACTTTTCTCACAAATCGCTTACGGCAAGAGACCTTTTTTGCGAAAACCGCAGGCGAAAATTCCCACTCTGGTAAAAAGCAACATTTTTCTTACGTTATAACTTTTGTGAATTATTTTATTAAATCAGGAGCAATACTTCTTACTTCGAATGTTTTACCTGATCTTTGGAGGTTTGAAACGATTATTTTAGGATTGCCTTGCCTGGAATCGTTTGCATAATATTATGTAGGTAGGTCAATTTATCATGACAGGGCTGTCGCTAGGTACCTTAAATTAAGTAATCATGTGAATAATCTTTGAGGGTATTCCTTTTATCATAAGAAAATAACTTCATAGAACTTACACACATTAATATTAAACCATGTACTTAAAAATTAAATGACACTAAAATTAAATGAAAATTTATTCTCATGCCGCCAGTCTATTCGTTTTGCTTCACTCAAAATTCTCTAAAAGTGCGAGGAGAGGATTTTTACTTTTAAAAAGAAACGAAGTAGGAAGGACAGTGAATCAAAAAGGCTAATTGCGTAGAACTCGGACGTGGATCAAGTATAATTAGCGTTAAGTATCGTTCTAATATTACAATTATTCGGATTATCTATCTACCAAAGTTTAAATTAAAGGCTTTATTACTTTGTCCAGCTGTCCTTACGACACACGATCATAAAATGTTTATATCTGCAGCATCTGTTTTGTCTACTATTTATTTACCGTCGGCGTTGGCTCCTACCTACTTATTTCATGGAAAAATTAAAAACTACTTTTATTTTTTGCTCTCGCTAAGTTGAAGGTTTTCTTGAGTGCTAAAATGAAAAACTTGCTTTTAATAAAGTAAGCACTCGTTACTTGCTTACTTCTTGTTACTATCGGCACACGATCAGAAGGTTTGCTTTCAAATATTAATGTTGACAATACTTTACACATAGCCGTACCATATTGTGCGTATCTTGATAATGTATCAGATAATACCCTGTCATCAAATCTCGGATGTCTAAAGCCGCAACATTTAACGCGTGACACGTGATGCTCAACTTGTTCGGCAATGTTGCATACAGCGCCGGAATAAGAGTTGCTCGTTGCCGTTATATAATGAATAACACGTGCGTCATGTCACGTCAAATGTTGTCTAGTGAATACGAGGCTTTAGATGGAAACTGCGGCTCATGTATATGAAAAGCTTTTACTTTTATTCACGTCGTATGTTTATAGCCAACCATATTTTAATACATTTAGCAAAAGTAATAAAGAGACAAAGCCTGTTCTAAGTAATTTGTCCCCGTCACAAAACAACAGGTCCCCGCCGGATAAACTTTGTGATTTAGTTCACTCATTGCGACTGTTCCAATGTCGTAAAACACTCGCTTAGAAGTGCTCTCAATCTGGAAATAATTCGAGCTTCACTAAAAACTGCGGCGAGGACACGGCTGGTTTCACAGTTTCACTAGTGTTTATACAACATCAATATTCAAAGCCAGTAGAAAAATCGGGCGTTCCATCGCGGGCGGTGGCGGGGGCGGGAGGCGAGGGGCTTAGCTGCTCGCTTCTAGGCATGTGTTTATGCAGCGGGTACGCTTCACTGGTTTCTTCGACGACAAAATGCACTCACATCCCGTCCCGCGTGCACTCAGCTAGGAATTCAAGATGTACTTATTGATCACAGGATCAATCTATTTTCGCTACCCTAGTTTGAAATAATGTATCGTTGAAAAGTTTCTTTTCGAAATTACATTAGAACGCCGATTATCCAAATTAATTGGGACCGGGATCGATTCGGATAATCGAAAATTCGTATAATCGGACATAGACTGGTAATAAAGTAAAACGAACTATCACATATAGAATAAACTTTATTAAATTAAAAAAACACAGTTCTACAATAACTTGTTTAAAATTTGTAAAATTACTTTTGTAAATTACTTACTAAATAAATTACTTTTATAAAATTACATGGTTTTTTTTATAATACGCTTAGGATCTATTCGGATAATTGGCGATTCGGTTAATCAGCGTTCGGATAATCGGCGTTCTACTGTATAATTTGAAAAAAAATTGAAGACCTTATAAATAAGACTTCAACTGGTATACTTATCCTAAAATCATAGGTGCTTGTGGTTTCAGTAGTCACTCAAGAAATATTTATTATAAAACAATTAGTTAAAAACAGCCCTTAACTCATTAGTAAGTCCAGGAGCTGCTGTGCTTATAACTAGGTATAACGAGTCCAGTGCTAGACCGAAACCACGATACACACGATAGCGTAGAAGATAGACTAGGAACGTTTTCGACACGATCACAGGACCCTCTATTTCATTGTAGTGAGCAATCAATGCCGTTTGAGCTAAGCTGAAGTGAACTAGATAGTGCGTGTTTACCGCGAGCGTAATTTGTCGTGGGGTGCGTCGAAGCTCGGCAGTTCAAAGGTATTTTCCGTTTGCAGGCGAATCGCTAAGCTCGGTACGTGAGCACTTATCCTAAATTAGTAGGGGCTCCATTCCACGCGGATCTTCAGACGCGTTACGCGATGGAGCGTGTGATCCGCTTGCGCTAAGTTAAACCGATGCTCCTAAACGGGCCAGCTTACACATCCGTCGTGGCGGCTACCGAACATTATTTTAGTACACGCCTGCAGTAAGTGCTCTATAAATTAGGGAGCCGTTCATTATTTTTAGCTTTGTGATATCGAGGAAATATAGTGCTGCACCTGCTTGAACACGTAAACTGTTTTCTAAAGTTCCTTTAGTAAGGTTTCTTTCTCTCTCTCACTGCACTGGGGGTTTAAAAACGTTTAATTTGAAGTAAACCGTGGACGAGTTTCTTCATTCAATACTTTGAAAATACAACATTAAAAGAACTTCGAAAAAATACGTTGAGTAAGAAAATTAAGTGAATAGATACTAATTCAACTTTTTACTCCACGCTCATTCCGTTCGGTAGGACGTATTGTTACACTGTGTAAAGATAATGTGAGATCGGAAATACTTTTTCATCAATGAATCGTTTGTTGGCCCGAACAATAGTCTTTAACGTTGCGAACTCTAAAACCCTGTTGTGAGCGCATGGAGCGTTCAAAATAAAACAGATCCGACAGACAACGTACTACAATAGCTCATTCTGCCCCTAATGCTGCAATTATTTAGAACGAGCAATACTAGTGAAAGGATTTGTCTCCGCTAATGAAGGAGGACTAATTGTACTCGGGTTTTTGTTTCTTTTCAAGAAAACATTGGAATACTTAATTGATATTTACGTTCCTTCCCCGACAGACCTTTTTACGAAATTAAAACAAATATTGAAACTTTTTATTTTCGTCCTAATGTCTCCTAGACAATTTTTTCTCATTGTTATTGTTATTTGAAGTGTTCATATAACGTTGGAGACATAAGAATATATTTTTATGTTTATTGTAGACTAAAATTATCCCAGGCAGGTTTTATACCACTTACATAATGTTTACTGGAGTAATAACAGACGTTTTCCTCTTTTAGTTTTAAGTATATTTGTTTTTCTTCGTATTTTCTTTTAAAAATCCTGTTAGGTGATGAATGCTTTTTTTTAGTAGGAAGATTAAAAGGTGAAAGTGGGTCAGCGATTTGCAGCGGGGCACGAAGTTCATGCTTCATGCAAGCTAATTCGTACACAGTGCACACAGGGCCACAGGAGCATGCTGTAATTATGACAGGCATAATACAAATGCACATGTTATGTTTTGGATGTTAAATATAGAATTGGTGCATTCTGCTAACAATTCATGTAGGTATTTTAAAATTAGGACCGGATTTTGGGTCTCGGTTACGAGACGAGTAAATGTTGTGACGTTATCGGTAAGCAAACCACAAATCCTGTTCATCCTATCATAAGGGTATCTATTGCTTAAAGAACCTTCTATAAGTACAGCTTGGCCTTTTGAATACAAGTACAGAGTACCTTAATTTAGAAGGCCAATTCTCGTACTTAAAAATTGAAATCGCAAAATTATGTCAGCGACATTCATATGAAAACCTTGTCAAAATATACCGAAATTAGAAGTGGTTTTGTCAATTTGCGATGTGATGCGTATGGGAATAAAATTGCTACTCAGATTTATTTTTTATGAGCTACCAGACGATGACAAGTGGAGTTATCTAACGTTGAAAGAAATGTTAGTAGAAGTAATAAAAATAGTACTTACATTGTAAGTTTCACATCATACCTCTGCGTCTATAAATAATGTATGGCTTACAGACGTGCGTAAAAGCATAAAAAACATAGTACACTTAATAAATATTTATATCTGTGTCTACAAACAAATAAATTCCGCATTAATGTAAATAAGTTTGCTGCGACGACACGACCACTAGCAAAAACTGAACTTTGCATTTAATTAAAACTCTTAGCAATTTATTTGCTTATTCAATAATGGAAACGGCAGAAAGGATGCGAAAAAGACAACCATTATTAACCTATTTCTGAAAGTGGAGAAAAGCGACGGGTAGGATGATTAATTAACAGAGAGCCGGCCGCAAGCGAAGCTCTACGAAGGAAAACTTAATTACTTTTCTCGACCGAATCATAAAGCTGAATAATTCATACACTAGCTGCAAGGACAGTCTTGAATGTGTGACGTAGGAGCACTTTCCGCCACTCAGCTAAAATTGAATTGCCTCTTACGCCGCGCGCGACTTACTTTAAAGATTATACGTATTTATGTCTTCAATGCAACTGTTGTTATTTTTTGTGCTGAGTATCAAAACGTAACCCATTCAGTTCACCCCCAAAATACAAAAGTAATGATATGGCGATGATTTGGTTCATGGTTTTGTTATTGCAAATCAAATGACTTCTTCCGTTCTGGGCGGAGCGGATGGGAGTGTGAAACTCTTACTGACTAAAAACCCACCCGTGTTCCTCCCAGTGCCCTCTTCGTTGCAGTGGCGCGGTGACCCTTTCAAATAAAGTCTTTCTTGCTGACATCTCTTTGAGGCGCGCATGGAACACGACGAGCCGTCGACCCGGGCCTGGTTGTTATCGGACAGCGAATCACTCATTGCTCGCCATCCACCGGTAATTGCATATCTGTAAGGTTAGTATGTATTTACTTTAATTATTTATTTACTTAAGGTTCACCCACAGCACAAACATACTTATACATTTAGTAAATCATACGGTAATATTCTAATATATATGCCAATTACGGGTAAACACAGCATTGACAACAAAGACGCCAGATTACCGCTTAGTTGCTAACTTAAGTCTAGGTGCACAATGAGATAACAAAGAAATATAAATAAATGAGGGTAGGTATACATTTTGTTACGAAGAAAGTAAGATCGAAAACAGAGCAATTCATTAAATAACAGTACAGCACAGGTAAATATAACTATGTTTCATTGGTGTGTAGGGAGGCCAAGATTCTTGATTTGAACTTGACCTTACGGTCATTAAATATATCTGCTTCGGGTACAGACTTCTTAAATGAATTCAGGTTGTTACACATCTTAACGAGTGGTGAGTTGAGACCCGTGTTTGTAGAGGTAGAAGGGCGCTGTAGAATTGTGGTAATGGGAAAGCGTGGAATTCTAGGCGGAACTTTCAATAGAATGCGCGATAGCAGTTATTAATTATGCTGTGGTTTTCTTCTTTTCGAGTCGATGGTTAAGTCCTTAGATCTGGTTGTGCTAAAACACCACAACGCAAGCGTACCTATATACATACTTAGCCTCCTTTGTGTAGTAAAGGGACTCGTATGGATTATATCACAGCGAATGTACTATGCAGAGTGGTGTTTCAAAGCCCCACTGGAATATTAAAAACTAGACGACAAACATTCTGAATTTCAACGGCAACAAGCTAAACCATATTCCATACTAATATATTCGTATCCGAGTGCTATATTTATAATCAGATAAAATGTTCACATTGCTAACATATTCTAGTCTGAAAAAAATACTCTCAATATACACCCTAGTTTTTAATTAATACAAATACTTTAAGGGCTTATTAGAAAAGGTCTTGTTATTATTTAAGAAAAGTCTCACAAAATTATATTCATAAACAGCAAAGTTATTAGCGTTTTTTATATCCTAAAATGCCACTCAACTTATAAAGATATTGTACAGGCTATTGATTTATGAATGAATAAATGACGATTAAAATGGAAAAACACTGCGCGTAGTATTTTCTAGTAGCAATTGTTATGAACGTTGATTCTATTATGAATTTACCATTTATTAAAAAACTCCGTGAACAATTTTAGGTTTTTATTTTTTTACTTTTGACTACACAAATATGATCAGTAACGGATACGGACAGAGCCCTGTCTTTTTTTGTACTAATTAAAAACTAGGGGTGTATATATATTAATAACAGAACTGTGTAAGAAAACATAATAAGCATCCAAGATCCTGTACGTAACTGTAGACCCCATCCAGCAACTATGCGGCAACTGCTCAACAAATCTAAGTTGCATTTAGTACGAGAAACTCGAGGAATCGTGGCTCGGGGCAGAAGCCCCGCCGTTATCCATCACCTTGTCCTGTTATTTATACGTTTAACTAAGTTAAACTAATTTGTCATAACGTCCATTTACTTACGTCGAGAAAGTTGTACAACAACTCCAAACAAGTCGCTCACTATAAAGTCATTAATTATTATCATCAGCAATGTGTTGTTAACTAGATTGTGTTGTTAAAAGTAAGGTTATTAGATAGAACGTGTCTGCAAAATCTATTTTGGAGTTTTAATTAGGTAGTGTTTGAAATAGCTCTCTAATGACCTCAAAATATACGTTCATTTACGACAGCATTTTGTTTTTGTATTGATCGAGAGGATAAGGAATTTTACAGAAATTGGATTCACGTAGAGAAGAAGGGAGGAGAATTTGCCTTAAGTGTTGTGGGCATTTTTCTTAAGAAAGCATTATGACATTATTTTTAACGTTTCCTATAAGAACAAAACTATAAATAAAAGCAACAGTAGGATTAGCCACGTGTACTTATTATTTACAGTTGGCAGTGGTAGCCAAGTGGTAACGGCCCCGACTTTTTTTTTAGGTCGCGGGTTCAAACCCAGCCAGGCGAATTACTTTGTGTTATTAATTTCATCACCACTGCTCTCAAAACGGTGAAGCAAAACATCGTGAGGAAACCGGCATGTCCTAGAACCAAAAATTCGAAGACATGTGACATCCACCAACCCGCACTGAGCCCGCGTGGTGGATTACCGCCCATTCCCTCTCCTAGAAAGGAGGCCTGTGTCCCAGCAGTGGGAACGTTAAAAGGCTGATTATGGACTTATTATTTACATCTTTTAAACGTCTATTTTATATAAAAACGAGGCATACAGAAGTCGTACATGTACATTAATTTCTACTACAGGGATCCAATAAATAGGGATGTTTCCTGAGGAATAAAACTATGATTCTATTTAGTCCATCAGTTAGATTATCGAAAAATATAGGACCCGTATTTTTTGCTTTATCAAATCTATAAAAATTAACGAAGACAAAAAGCTTCAAAGATCATGAGTGGGGGCTTGTGACGTCACGGCGTGGTAAAACTCATAGTACGTAGTGACGTCACACGAGTTTTCAACGCGCTGTATCATCTTCGTTTTTTGTTTACGTGATAAAAGAAAAAATATGTGTCTAATATTTTTTGGAAATGTATCTGACGGACTAATTAGATTTTTTTAGTCAACTTCCCTATTGTCAGCGTCAGATTTTTTTTCCTAATAGATGCTGAGCTGGGTCATTTGGTGAAACCTTGAAGCGCACTCCTCAGCATAGTTGTTTTTTTCCGTCACATTTTTTTGCCAGCTACCTTTTTATGACATAATGTCTCCTGTATCTTTTCTGTACGTTCTTTGTTTTCAATGTGTATGTGTGTTTTTTATCAAGATTACTGGAATAAATTTGATAAAGGTTAATCTTTTTTGTATTTAATAATTTGCTTGTGCTGTAATGTATTCTATATTTATTATTTTTGTTGTGTTGCATCAAATACATGTTTTGTCTATCTATTAAATTATAAATATCTACCAGTAATGAACAAAAAAACAATGAACATCTTATCTCTTACAAATTTATGAATGCGAATGCACAAGACTACGAATTTGCCTTAAAACTTACCAAGAACAAGGTAAGGTGTAATTATGAAAAGCCAATAAACCATGATTAGACTTGAAAAAGTGCTGCGTAATTAAACGTCTAAAGTACAAAAGTAAACTCGGTAGGACCAAACTTCATTAATTCAGAATCAAGGACGAACGTTGACTCTCTGAATTGAAGGAAATAAGGTAACAAAGTTTTTGGGGACGTTTTTATTAATTTAATTTTTTTCGTAAGTCTTGATTTATTTTATATGATGCAGAATCAGAATATCTGCCATCTACGAGCCAAATTGGTGATATGCTTCGGCCGTTTCTCAAGAAGAGGCGACATCTCATCTTCTCAAATGACAAAATATGAATTAATATTCGAATTCATTTCTTTGGAAACATATAGGCTACATACAAGACTTAAATTCATGAAATAAATTATGTACAGGTGTGGTTTTACAGGTTTGCTCACCTTACCGTCATAGAATAACTAAATATTCTATACGAATAAAATTTAACACCTTGACACAAGATAATAAAAATTGTATGAAAGTAAAAAGGCTAAAACAACTAAAAAGAAAAAAAAAACCTAGAAATTATGACGCTACGTAAGTAGGAACATATGAATTTTTTTCTAGTTATTTGTATAGTTAATAATGTAGTAAATAATCTACTAAAAGCTTAAATAAAAATAATTCGTTAGGTCCTAGGTACTAGTCATCACTTCACTTTCCCTGTCAATCTAAGGCACTGGTCAGACAAAAAAATATTTTCAAGTTTTTAGTTTTTATTTCATTAGTTAAATATTCCTCATTCTCTTTCAATATAGTGTACACTATTCTTCTAGATAAGCCCTTTCATTCGATACCTACCCATAATTAGGGAGTTGTGAAAAAAAATGTAGTTCACCATTTTATGGTGTCGGCCATCTTGGATTTGAAATGTATTATAGTGTATAGTATTCTACTAGTTAAGCCCTTTCATTTGATCTCCATATTGAGACTTGTAAAAAACGGAGGCCATCTTAGACCGATTTTCATCAAACATAGCTAAGAACACTTCCAACTATTTCACCTTTCAAACATTAAAAAAAAAAACAAAACCAAAATCGATTCGTCCTTTCGGGAGCTACGATGTCACAGACAGACACATATGCACACAGACACGTCAAACCTATAACACCCCGTCGTTTTAGCGTCGGGGGTTAAAAATAAAAAAAAATGTGTCCGTTGTTATATCATAATAACATATTTTTAATTAATTAATTTTAAACAGCGTTGTACTAAAAAAAAATTACCTGTCTGTTTCTTTTCTGAGTGAACCCTTTCATAAAATACGATTAATTTACAACGAATTACAAATGCTGAACTTTTACTAGACGGAGGTGCTTACTTGGCATTTTGAAATTATAAATTACTAGCTGCTGCCCGCGACTTCGTCCCCGTGGAATCCCCGATTATAAAACATTCTAAATCGCTGCTCCGCTCCTATTGGCTTCAGCGTGATGATATATAGCCTAAAGCCTTCCTCGATAAATGGTCTATTCAACCCAAAAATAATTTTTCAATTCGAACCAGTAGTTCCTGAGATTAGCGCGTTCAAACAAACAAACAAACAAATAAACTCTTCAGCTTTATAATATTAGTATAGATGAGATTTCAGAAATATATAAATATTGCGGATAGATATTAATTTAAGAAAATGTGACTGAATCAGTCAGTTATTGATATCACATTATTCCTATCTGACTTCGAACCTATACCTATTGGAGTAAACACTGGATTGTAGGTTGGTAGGTCGTACAGCAGAATATTCCCTTCGCATTCGGCCAAATCAAAGGTCAGTTTATCCTGTTTCAGATTAGTCAGTTACTAGACTTGTGATTCAATTTTAGTTAGCTAAAATATATTCCGGAAAATCATAGTTTCAGGGCTGATAAATTATTTATCGTTCTGTTTAATTAGACTTTGATTTCGCTTTGTTAATGTTCGAATAATTTATTCTATAAATTATTCAGTAGTTGGTGAAGAATTCTAAGGGCCTCCATGTTTTACTGCAAAGTCAAATATACCACTAATATATTTTCAAGTAATAATAATCAGATCGCTCATTAAACCCCTTCCTAACTTACATCAAAAATACGAAAGTAACTTCATTTGTATCTTCTTACGCCTAATTCACTAAACCAATTTCGATTAATTTTGATACCAAAATTAATGAATACCTGTCATGCCTAGATACTTTTTTTGCGAAAATCTTTATCAACGCGAACAGAGCCGCGGGCAAAAGCTAGTAAGTATAATTAAGATTAGAGGCAGGCTCATTGATCGATACTAACAGTAATTAAGAAAGTCACTGACGGTTTAAAGTGGAACGGGGCCCGTGAAATACTTGAAATGGACAGAAACTACAAATAGTCCTTAATTGAATTTTATGTAATGAAATAATTCTCAGGTTTGTCTAAGCAGGGCAAAAATATAAAACATTTAAGTTAATATCCGATTAATTCTGCTGCCACGACAAATTGCTGCGCAGTGGATGGAGCTTCAGCAGTATCAAGAGAGCGACTGTCACGCGCGCGCACTGGGTACGTCACTAAGAGAAGAGAAGAGGAAGACGAATTAGTTTTAATCAACAAGAGTCTGATATTATCTTCCCCTTTGCTAAGAGTGGAAGAAGTCATTTAATGATTTCCCATCTCTAAGAGGTATCCAATTTCCGAAAAATAGTGTTTCCGGAGAAAATTCTGAGTGACAGAGGGACAGGCGACAAAGACGCGTTGCGTTTTTTAACAGATTTTCCGAGTCTTTAAAACATTCAGACGTATTGAGAACCTGCTACTTTTTTTGAAGTCATTTAGAAAATCGTTTATCCTTTACCATCCTATTAAAACTAATATCTACCTTTGTCTATTAAGTTATCCAAATCAAGCTTGACTGAATTTCTCCAAAATCAGATCGTTACTACGACGATGTGCACAATACAGATCTGCTATTAAATATATTACAACAGAATATATAGCCTTTGAAATTGCTAATGGGAAACTGACAATGTACAGTGATTAGATCCTTTGGCGTATCCGTCTAATACCAATAGTGGTTATGGGTTTACAATATATAGATAGAAATTGACTACTATTGGTAGTACCGTTATAATTTGTGTCTTTTGCAAACTTTTTACAAATAATGTTTCTGCAAGCAGTGCCAGAAAGGAAACGTGAAAATAAAAATGATAATGAGAGAAAAAAGGAACAGTTTCATTCAAAAGTACAGTCACAATTTCACGATGCTACTCGTATGTAGCGTAATACAGTCAACCAGGCGCACCCTGTCCTACAGACATATTACCCGTATATTGAACTCTTTCATTATAAAGCAAAGAAAAACTGGGTGAAGACGGGGTCCCATAGGGTCAGTGCCTGCTAGGGTTGCGGAATTTGTTCGAAAGAGTCACCGCGGCCCTGGAACCCAAAGGGCACAAGAAGGATCATGGGTGGTTTTAGTCAGTAAGAGTCTGACACTCCCTACTGCTCCGCCCAGAGCGGGAAAGAAGACATTTGATGATTTCCCATCCAAAAAAAAAGGTATACTGGGTGACTGATAATTTGGTGCGGTCCTTGAAATACTTGAACTGATTTGTAACAATTTTGATCCTGGAAACAAGGGGTCCATAATGGGTTTCATACGAGTTATCATAGTTTTTAAGATTTTAGATAGGTTCTGCTGCACAGCTTGCGAGACTTGACTACACTCTAGATATTCATTTTAAACAACAATTTATTAAAAATATCCATAACTTAGGAAATCAAGCGTCTTAAAGTTCAAGCTATAAAAAGTCTCTTGGATATTGAAGCAGTTTACTCGAAATTAATGTAGTATATGATGTACTTGTCGTGCAAATTGTAGGAGATACTTCCTTGTTTCATAAACTTTCTAAAATAATATAATTGTGCCCACTATATATACCTATGTTACAAATGGTAGTGATGATATTGAATCCGATATTACAGAGAAAAAAATAGTAACAAACTTCTTTCAAGCTTTGCAATCATGTACCTATACCTTTAAAAGACGCCACTTTTATTTTCCTACGCTTCTTACAATTATTGATTTTACATAATATAATTTTAAATAATCGATTTTTTTTTCTACTTCGAGCATTTTTTTTTGCTTTTAAGAGTAACTTGTTTTATTTGCAACCTATGAATTTTTCGCTGATCTTTTTGGCAAAGATGCAATAAGAACTTACGATTGAACTGTTAAAATGTGGGCCAGGAAAACAATTTACAAGAAAATAATGCACGTCACTGAACTTGCCACTGGCGTGCACGCTCAAGACGTTTGGAAACTGGTCGCAAGAGACCTGTGGCTTCTAAGAGGCCACATAAAAGACGCGTTTAAGCCAAAACTTACCTATTGCGCGTACTTAGCTGCTAGCTGCATACTTAAGTTGCAGGGAGGCGATAAACCACTATTATTGTAGCTGCAACATCGGAAATCGCAGGTGCTGTTTGAAGTTTCGGAATCCTATAAAGGTTATTTGTCATTCCATTTTTTTTATTTATTTATAGTCTATTGTATTGTTTTTTCTGAAATATCCAGTTTTGACAAAGTGATGGACAGACCGACAGGGGAAGTTGCACTGTCAGGGTTCCTTATTTTACAATTTTGTTTCGGAAGCAAAAAAGTCAGCTGAATGAAAATCTAATAAAACAAAATCAATGAAATTAGCATTACGACATGATAATAGAAGCACGTTTTATGGGCAACCATATTCAGCACAAGAACTTGATAGTTGAGCAGATGCGGAATGTTGAAAGGACCGCGAGAATATTTGTGAAAAGTTTCAGATAGGAAGGAGGTCAGGGGCCACTCAGATCTCCGAAAAGGAACATTAATGTCATCTTCAGAGTTCTTTATTTTGTTCCTTTTTTATGAGGCTTGATGTAAAATAGCATAAATAGGAAAACCTCATGAAGAAATTGTGGCTTTTCCTCAAAATCTGACGACTTTTCAAAATCTGATGTGGTACATTTTGTTACAACTTTCATTTAATTTGCAATGTTACGTACATTGCAAATTAAATGTATGTTTGATCGGGTGAAATTTTGCTACTCAATTTGTAAGCAGATATCTTCAACTAATTGAGCACACAACAAAGGGCACTAGAGGGATCATGGGTGGGATTTAATCAGTAAGAGTCTGAGTCTCCCTTCTGCTCCGCCCAGAGCGGGAGAAGTCATTTGATGATTTCCAATCCAGAAAAAAAAGGATAGGATGAAAAAAAAGTTTGTCGAACGCAGCAGGTTGCCAGAGTTGGGTTAATTTTCAAGAAACTATGAATTGTCTCCTTTGAATTGAATTGTTTGACAAAAATACCAAAAAATCACCACAATTTTGCATTTGTCTCAAAATTCACACACAGCTTTGATTACTTCAATTTTTTTCTTGTGAAAATTAAAAATAAGGAAACATGAGCTTGTTATGATTAAAACACCTTAGCATGTTTAGTTAGTAGTTTATTTTTAGGGTTCCGTACCTCAAAAGGAGCAAAAGGAACCCTTTTAGGATCAATTTGCTTTCCGTCTGTCTGTCTGTCTGTCTGTGCGTCTGTCTGTGTTTTGGCCTGTCCGTCTGTCTGTTAAGAACTCGGAAACGCGTGGAGGTATCATGTTGAAATGAAAACTATATACTCAAGTCTACATAACAGTACCTTGAAGTTGTGAAAAAAAAATCAAACTTCTAAATTACCCAAAAAAAAAGATACGGCCTTTTGTGATGAAAAAAACGTATATTCCGAAAAACTTACGGTAATTAGTAATAGGTAGACTTTTAGATTTCAATATTATAGTGACTGTAGGCATTTTAGAAAAAATCATAAATTGATCTGTCAGCATTTTAATTATTGTAGCTATCGGTTCAACTATAAGTTTGGTATAGTGATTGTACGTTTTTTGTACGAAGGCAACGCGTGTTGTAAATGCATTTTTTGTGGTAATAAATGCTTTTTCTTTCTACTTTCTTCCTTATCACAATTCAGTATTTGCACAAACCACTTTTTCACATAAATACTTTAGATTGTTATAACAATATTTAGTTATCCTTTCGATAACATTAACTAATAAAAACGACACGAGGTAAGATATCCCGCATTCATCTGTACGTAATACAGAAATCGGAGGGATTTTCTTAACAAAGAAGATCTGCGGTATTTATCTGCTTTGTAAAGATTCCTCGGGCCCCGTAAAATTGGAATGCGTCGTAATCTCAGTCACGCCGTTTTCCTCATCGCTCATTTGCAAATACGTGAAGTGCGAACGAAAGGAACCTCATGGGAGATTTTACCAGCCCTCGTTTTACTAGCTTAGTCGCAAATTATCGATACGCACAAAAGGACTGCCTGTACAACTTTTATTTTTAGGAATCCTTTTGAAGCTCGAATGATTGTGATTGTGACCTTTGATCGGACAGAAATTGACCGGTACAATTTACTAATGGACTTAGTTAACTAACGAACTGTTATTTACGGATTGCTACGGAATCTTTACTTAGAGTGGATCTTTCCATTTGATGCTTTCAGATTTGTTGACTCGCTCAAAGTTGTGTAAAACGGATTGAAAGGTTACTGAATCAGAAAAATAAAAAGAAGGGTTGCGTGTTTATTTACAAGCTGAAACCCTTCACGATATTTGTGTAATCAACAAGAACGTCAAATAAAAAAAATAAAGTTACTCAACAAAAAAGTTAAATTCAGTTTGGATAATGTGGGAACTCCAAGAAGGGAAATTAATTAGGTTTACTGTTAATAATTATTTCGCTGAAGGGTAAGAACGGAATAGTGGATAATTCCGAGAGCAGCGCCCCCTAGAGGCCAGTGATGTTAATTAATCGCCCAACTAGCGTCTCCGTCTACTCTCGTTACACAGCGGTATTGCTTGTTATGAAAAATTTATTATAAATTTTCTGAATCGAGTTGTTATGAAGTAGTTTCTGTCTTGTATTTTATGTAAGCCTTTAATTGTTGAGCTTATTGTTTGTTGGGTCTTTTGGAGATCTCATTTCATTTTGTTTTACATTTATTTTAAATTAAAACTTTCGGTGTTCGCACCAAGCCGCAACAGTTTAATAGATTTTAATGAAATTCGGAACTGGTGCTAAATGTTTTTGGTAGGGCGAGTTAGCAATTAGTTCATTGATATATAGAAACAGACTCAATAACTACTTAGTGTTTCTTCTAAATACACCCTGAAAAGTTTCATAAATTCAGTAATTTTTAATCTTTCATTTACGAGTTTCCAATGAGAAGCGGTCATTTTGTTTCGAAAATCATATCTCTAACAGCAGCCACGCGTGTATTAATTACTTGAAATTAATTTCTGTTGTAAAATATTAAGGGAAAAGAGAAATCAGGTTTATCAAATTCATATGTTAGGATAACATTTTATAACGAATATCACACCCATTATCCACTTCATCACCTCATTAATGTATAATGAGGTGATGAAGTGGATGACGAGTGTTAAATTTATCTTTCCACTAGATTGCAATCGGGTTTTAGTTACATTAGACCTAATTTATTATGCACAGACATTGTCCTCAGATGAAACATCCCAGGGAGCTAAACAAAAAAAAAACCGAAGTTTCCTGTACACAAGAAGACCATGAAATTCAACAGCCAGCTCGTAGAATTACGACACGTGGAACTCGTAGTGCAGGAAGCAGCTAGATTGATGAATGCAACCGCTTGCAACTCGCAAGCCGGTTAGTTGATCCGGTATCCGGGAAAAAGGGAAGGCATCCCTTTTGTTTGGCTCTGCACCAGGTCTGCAGAGTTCATTATAACCTACCTGTGGTAAATAGTCAGCTTATGATGCGAAGCTCAACATCAAGACTTCAACCATTGTACGTTGATAGGAATAGTTCTATACACGTACTATTATATCGGCTCTTTGGAAACAGATTACCAGAAAAGAAACAAACAGGTCCAAAAATCTCAAGTGAGTAAAGAAAATTTTAATCAAGCAAAAAAAAAACTTGCTTTATTATGTCAATGATACAAATTCCGTTTTAAAAACTTTTACAACCAGTCATTTTTTGGAAGAAAAGGTTTTAATCTAAGAGGTGAGGTTTTAATCCCCGAGCGCCGCCATAGACCTAAGTCCAAACAGTGGCTCCAGGTTTTGCTGGTCAGTTCTGTAAAGACTATATTTATTATACAATGACATCCTAACCTTTACATTAAAACTAATAGTGTAAAGAATGAGTTTTCAATTAAAATAGTGTCAAACTTTTGGGGTAACAACTTTCGGACTGCGATCACAGAGCTGTCCGACCTTACTTATGTTTAGTAAAATGAAAAAAACACATACTTATATTAACCTATACCAAATAATTTGTTAAGGAGAAAAACAAACAAAGTCTGGGTACTCTGGGGTATCAGTCTATTTTACTGCTAATAATGAAATTCAAATACTTTCATAGCCTGTGAACTACCACAGGCTATGAAAATATTGAAACAAGTCATTAGACACTTATCTGTATTTATTTATCATTTAATTATTTCAAGCAACTAAGGCCCATGTGTTTTGTATTTTATGATACATATATAAATATAAAATCAGTTACTATAAACTAGTATATTATATAAAAAAACTTTTTACAAAAAAAAAATAACCGACTTCTAAATAAAAAGTGTAAAATAACTTTAATTTCAGACTCGGTGCTTTTGGTTGTTTCTTCATTTTTTGAACACCGACTTCCGAAATTAAAGTTATTTTACACTTATTTTGTTTATAAGTCGGTTGTTTTTTACACTTTTTAGTGGTACATCCCCCACCTAAACGTAACCGTCACAGCGTACACGGTATAATTTGGTGTAAACAATAAATGCGATTTCAGCAATCCCGAAAGATTTGCTATCATTTATTTAAGAGTTCTGTTTTCTATCTCTGTTCTTCATCAGATCTTCACCAAACTAGAAAAGGACCACCTTTTTTTGGACGGGAAATCAACAAATTACTTCTCCCGCTCTGGGCGGAGCGAAAGGGAGCGTCAGACTCTTACTGACTAAAACCCACCCGTGATCCGTGATATTTTTTTTTATTTTGTAAATACATTTATTATTATTACTTAAAAATTATTTTCTCATTACCCTATTCCTTTTTTTTTAAAAACAATTGCTTATATAATTTTGACAGGCAATTTGTGTAATAAAATCGATTGATTGGAAAAAATATAATCTTAGAATTTCAGTTTTTTTTAATATTTGCTTCTGCACACACTTTCTAGGTTATCTGGGTTAGGTTTTTAATCTACAGGGTGAAATTGAATAGATGCGACATATTTAAATATACAATAATACGTGTTGTCAAGAAAATTTAGAACATACCAAATGTAAAATTAATGAACTTTTATCACCGCTATGAAAGGCAACGTTTAATAACGCGAGTACTCCACAACGATCATTGAGCACTGCGATTAGTTGGACGAGATTTTTTGATACTTTAATTTTTCTTATTTATTTTGCATATTAATTATTTTTCTGGAATACCGATAATTCGTACTTAAATAAAGATATTAACATCGATGGATCATTTTAAAACGCCAACCACGTAACTTTTTTTAACGATTTAGATTGTAGAAAAAACAGTTTATAATTACTATGTTACTGTAACTGAAGCTCCCATTTCATTTTGTCGCATCTATTCAAAGTCATCCTGTATATGTCAACGAGTCATAGAAATGCCTATTAATTAGGTATATTGGACATTAATATACTATAAATTCGGTTGTGCTTGTGAAATTTAAGGTACTACGTTATCTAGGAGGTCTCAATATAGAAACAAACCAATTTGGTGTGTTCATGTTAAATAGATTTTGAGTTATGAAGGTGTTAAAAGTGGCTCCAAATGGTTCGTGTATTATTAATTACACATTGTGCTGTTCGCCAGTTTTTTTTTGTTTTTCCTTGAACTATGCTTTACACGCTGCCGCGTACCTAGGTCTTAATGCTACTTTGTTTGTTCAAAAAATGTTTAATCTTTAAATTATTTATGGGCACTGTCCCTTTTAATATGGTCACTCCAATATATGGCTGTAAATAATATATTTTTTAATTTAGGATTTTCTTTATGTATTTTATTTTGGTACATAGTAAAGTAAATGTAAATAAATAAATATAGAGTTTGTTTATGCAAAGTGTAACATACCTACTTAAATTGGGGCTCCGTCGACTTACAAAAGATGATGTGTGGTTATTTACCATTTTTAACCGACTTCTAAAAAAGGAGGAGGTTCTCAATTCGGATGTTTGTATGTTTTTTTTTTTTTTTATTGTTTGTTCGCGCATAACTCCGAAAAAATTCTTTTTTTGTTGGAAAGGGTATACTTCCCAAATGGTCCCATGAAAATTTTATCGAAATCAACCAAGCGGTTTTCGAAAAATCAACAAAAATCTAAAAAAAATATGTACATTTTCTACATTGATGACCTCTTAGTTTACTCTGCGAAGGAGCAGTACGTTTTTTTTACACCAATGTGATTGGTTCGTTTAGGTGGGGGAGGGGAGGGGGTGTAGGTACCACTAAAAAGTGAAAAATAAAAAAAACTTTTTACAAAAAATAAAACCGACTTCTAAACAAAAAAAAACCAAAAAGTATAAAATAACTTTAATTTCGGAAGTCGGTGTGTTCAACAACAAAAAAGCAACCAAAAACACCGAGTTCCGAAATTAAAGTTATTTTATACTTTTTGGTTTTTTTTTGTTTAGAAGTCGGTTTTATTTTTACAGTTAATTATGATTCGTTTGGAGGTTATTTGTTTTAGATTCAAAATGTATGGTATCACATTCAATATCTTGGGATTCTATATAATATAGCCGATAAACATAACACACACAACATAACCTAGCCAGCTTCTCTGACTAAAAGCAGTTTTTCTAAGAGAAAAGTCACTGGGGGTCTCAATAATTTTATCCTATAAAGTTTCCTTTATATGAATGTTTCAAAAGAATCTCAGCAATTGCAGTGTATTAGTTCTTTTTATATTGCAGTACTGAAATAAAATCTCTCTTTTTGCAATCAGAAAAGGCTAAGGTCGACCTTTTTATCAATGCGGGTAGCGTTCTGTGTCGATCTAATTTAAGACCTAGCTGCTGTAAATGTACATTTTTTTTATTTATATCATATAATTTACTGTCATTTTTCTGCGCCAGACTTATAAAATAATACAAATACCTTGCTATACATAATATGTCTCTACCAATAATTCTGCTCGAGATTTAAGGAACAAATCGCTGCGAGTCGCATCAAAGTTCCATTTTATTACAACTCTGAATATGTCATAGCTATTCTCCATTGCCACATAGCGTCATGACGTGGTTGTATATTTTGAAAGTCACGACGAGAATTTCGCGATACGGACTTTTTGTGTTTGCTAGAATGCGTCATGACCATTTTTAAAAGAGGCAACGAAAGATTTGCTACTTTGTCGATTAAAAGTTGTCTTCATTAAAGCATTCCATGATAAGTCTGTTCATGTTCGCAATGCGTGAAAGTGACTTATTGCTTTATTATGACTGTATCTGAAGTGCTGAGGCGTGGATACGCGTTTGTCCAGTTAATATTTTCGGAAAACCCGAAGGCGTTGTCGTTCCAACATAGAAGACCAATAGGAGTGGTGCGTATTATATGGAACGACTTGATCATAGGTACCGGTGGCAGTGCAGCTGCGAGACACAGTTCGAGCTACCATGCATCAAAACCTGCAAATTGTGTTTAGATTTTTCCTGCTTCCATTGGGCGCGATAAAGGACACTTTTGGGATGGACTGATACTGTGGGCGGCCTTTCACGAGTATACCAGAGTGCCAGCCAGGAAGGAGAAGTCGCTAATCATCGTTAGGAGAATCAAATCCGCAACTATGAAAGTCGCTATGTAATAATCTCGACAGCTATATCAAAAGTGTCAAGTGAGAATTTAAATGTAAAATAAAAAGCAAAGCCTCATTATATCGCTTCAATCGTGATCTAAGTAAAGTGTTGCAAATGAATGGATATGTAACAGCTTTATATTATACTATTAATAAAAAATATTGTGACTAAAACATTAAGAATTTAAAAAAAAAATGAAATAAAAGTCTGAATAATAATCTGGTAAAACATAAAATCAAACTTTGACATAGACATTACATTATAATGTATATTACAAGCTAATATAATTATTAAAATTATAACTCTGTAATGTCGGGGGACCGCTCAATACCAAACTACCTACATATAACTTTGTACCTACTCAGATTACCTACGTATACCTAATGTATTTACCTCATTTTAATTTGTGGCTAGTGGTTAGGTCCATAGTTAATATTATTGATAAAGTATTTCTTTTATTAAAGTAGTTTAATATGGAGCGGTATAACTACACCCTTCAAACAGCCAATTGTACAATACACAAATAAAACCCTTTCATTTGATACCCCACTCGGGTATGTTCCCCCTTTCCCATACTACTTTTGATGGATACAACTTAAAAAAACACAGCAGGAAAATTATATGCACATGGAGAAAGTTTTTAAATAATTTATTTTATAGTACGTCTGATTTGAGCAATGAAAAAAAAATCTCCAATAAATGACAAATATGGATATATAAAAAGCTATAATTCTTTCTAGGAACATAAAATAAGTAGTGTCTGAAGTGTCTTCATTGACAACATATTCTGAAAAGTTTCTTAGAAAACTACGAATGTTACCTTTTTACATGACTGCACGCACTATCCGGGTACATTCGTGCAATACTTACAAGCATGAGTGTTTAAGCTTATAAGCTTAGTAAGCTTAGCCTAACTTCAGTAAGAAAAAGAGTTCTTAAAGCATTGAAAAAATAAGTTTATCGCTCGCTAGTTTCTTCAACCTTATCTTTTAAAGCAATTGGTACCTTATCTTCAGCGCAACGTCGTTGAAGACGAAAAACGAACCGAACGGTTTAAAATCCGTTCAGGCAAAAATATTGCGATAAAACAATGGCAACGGGCCCTCGTGTAACGGGAAATTATCATACTCATGAGAAACATGTTGTGCTACCAGCGAACACATAATTCCATCTCAAGTTATGCACTACAATTAGAGTAAAGTGCCTCGCATTAAAGAAAAGAAAAATATGATAATGAACGGTCGACGGTCTTTCAAGATCCTCTCCGTGAAGAGCAATTTTGCACAGTTGCAAAATAGTTGAATGCAGCGTGAATAAGCGCTATTGATGCATAGATTTAAATCATGTTTGCTTCCCACTAAGACTTCCACTTTCCAAACATTTGCTTCTACTGAACAAAATACTAAGAAATTAAAAACATGTACAAAAAAAGAAATGACATATATCTGAGGGAAATCAATAAAATTACAGTAGAACTGTCATAAATATAAAAAGGGTGATATAGAAACGAACTGCTCAGCTAATCAGAGACAAAAAGGAAAAATTTGCAGTAATCAATTCAAGATTGATAAGCAAGGCAAGGCTAATATTTTTATGGGGTAAAGCAATGCATAAAATGTTGAGAAATGTGTCACGCATTAAAGAAAACAAAAGAGATATGATGATGCACGGTACATTGTCCTTCTAGTCTTCTCTGTGCTCCTAATTTTCAGCATTGAGAAAACTTGAACTTGCAAAAACAAAATTCATAGTACCGAAATATTCTTAATATCAAGTTTAGGTGAACATTTTGAGCTAGCACCGAACATACAGATGTGCATTAAAGTCAAAAAAGTATCGGGAATGGATGATTTGTTTGTGGTTCCAAATTATTTTTTTGTTAAATTGGCTGTTATTTAAATTTAATACAGTGCTAAAAATACAAAAGAGGATAAAACAAATGAATTATAGTTTTAGAAAATGCACGAGTATAGTAATAGCTTTATAAACTTGAATTTGGAATTCCTAACCAAAGAGGAGTTATTTGAGATCAAAGAAGTCAGTACGACAGCAACCTATTTCATATGAAGGGACCTAATATTTGGAGGATAAGTTAGTAGGGAATTTTCCCTTACTAACACAACTTTTCTTATTGCTTCTATTTTCTTTTCATTTTTAATTTTATTCCAAATTTATTAATCGCTTTTGATTGCCTTTGAGGCGATATAGGTTATTTTTTTAGTCTGACGAATTTCGCGCCTTTTTAATTTTGCTATAAAAATTAAACCAATTAAAAATTGTCAATCGGAAAGTTAATGCAAGAAAACATATGTCACTTTTTGGAAACATATGAAAACTGATATCCTTACATCTATTTACACAAGTCATAACACAACACTTGTTGCGCGATAATATAACAACTTCCGAAATTGAGAGGATAAGTTACGGAAATAAATCAACGTAGTACTTCACTCGATCAACTTTGAAACTTTAAAGCTTAAAGTTTTGACAGATCAACAAACATGGAGTCATACAGACAGACAGATATGAAAGGCGGGACGGGCAACTTTCTTATGAGATATGTGAACCATAGACGATACCTACCTACCTACATATAGCCATAAGGTTGGGATATTTTACTTGAAGACTACCTGGTCCTGTGGCAACACTACAACATCCTTTTTTTTTTTGGATGGGAAATCCTCAAATGATCCCTCCAGCCCTGGGTGGAGCGGTAGGGAGTGTCAGACTCTTACTGACTAAAACCACCCGTGTTCCTCTAGTGCCCTTTGCGTTCCAGGGCCGCGGTAACTCTTTCGAACAAATTCGTGGCAACACTTCAGCTAACAGCCGCTTTATATAATATTTCGCCCATGTCATTTTAAATTTAAAATTCCTTGTATTTAGTGTTATTTTTATGTATTAAAGTTTGTAAAAATAAGTGTACACAATTTGTAGTGAATCGGTGACAGTTTATCGGATCCAGTAGATTTTGCATTGTCATCTTGTTTAAAGGTACAATACTTAAAGGAGACGGGCAAAATTTCATAGAACGTTGGGCCTCATGTAAAAGTTACGATTACTGCATTATTTTATGTATATACTAATAACATTTAAAAAAAATACATGTGGCACTCGGGGACTGCCGCGGTAAAGCTATTGCATAGCATTTTTTATCAACTTATGCAATTATATATTTAGTACTCTGCGTCATTGTGATTTGGTCTCGATTCGTTCACCTGGGTTACTGTACTAATGTAAATCACATACGTTTCACTTAACTTTGTCCCACCGATTGTTTCCGAACGCAGACGTTCGGGTCGGCTCGGTGACGGCGACATAATAGCTCAGTAACGAAGCGACCATTTTAAAAAGGCGGGGCCTAATGGTTATTTTCGTTACGGAATTTCTGGATTCGGTTGCCACGCTCAAGGCCCGCGATAGAAGCTATGCAATAGCTTAAAAAAAAACTTAATTATTTACGACTGCTTCATAGTATAAAGAAATATTGGATGTTATTGGTTTCTACAAAAACAACCTCTAAAGTATTCATACCCTTGGGCACGCCACCATTGTGGCGATAAGTCCCCTCTTTGAGGAGTGGTTGGAGAGATGTCACGGCGTCCTCACCTGCCGCCTGACGCGGGTGTTCAGCGGACACGGCTGTTTCGGGGAGTACCTGTTTCTGATTCAGCGGGAGGACACGTCCTGGCAGTGGTCTCGAACCTACCGATTTTTCGGTAGAACAGAGCCTATATCGGTAGAAATACTTAAAAATCGGTAAGTTCGAGACCACTGTAATGAGCAATGGTCTCGAATCTACCGATTTTTATACTATACTACCGATTATTATATAGGCTCTGTCTGTGTGGACCGCCCGGAGGACACGGTGGAGCATACATTGGAGGTCTGCCCTGCTTGGGTGGAGCAACGCTGTGTCCTCATTGAGGCGATCGGCGGCGGCGACCCCTCGCTTCCGGCCCTGGTTCAATCCATGGTCTGAAGCGAGGAGGAATGAGAAGCAGTCACCTCCTTCTGCGAAGCAGTAATACTAGCGAAAGAGCAGGCGGACCGCGTGCGAGAGAGGGAAACCTCACGTTCCAGCCGCCGCAACAGAAGAAGACGCCCCGGGCGTCGGGAAACGCAGGGCGATTCCCGGCCGCCGTAGGTGTAGGTCTGCGGAAGGCGAGCTATAGGTGACTTGTCGTCCGATAGTAACCAGGCCCGAGTTGACGGCATGTGACCCGGACATCGACATGAGTTCCGCTCTGTTGTCTGTAGGTATGTTAAAACATTGACAATCTATGTGAAATTGAAGTGTCACGAGGGAACCATTATTCAAAAATATATACCTAATATATATTTTTATTTAAACATAATATTATTAAAGAATAAACTGAACCACTTTTTACAGCATTATGTATCCTTACATAAGAAATTGGCGTTTTATCGCACTAGGCCACTTTGATCTCCAAAAACTCCCCTTTGGTTAGGAATTCCAAATTCAAGTTTATACAGCTATTTACTCATGCATTTTTGTTTTGAAACCATAATACATTTGTTTTTCCCTCTTTTGTGTTTTTTCTTTGCGTTACTTAGTTTACAAAATGGAAAACTTTAAATATCGCGTTATTTACGACTACGAGTTCCACCGTGGCACCAGTGCTGCAGAAACGGCTCGAAGGATTAATGGTGTATATGGCGACGGTATCGCAAAAATGTTTTCTTTTGCGATACCGTCGTGCGTTTTCGGTTCCAACGTTTTCGTTCTGAAAATTTCGACCTGCAGAACAAGCTCCGTGGATGGCCACTAAGTATAAAAATTTGAATATACATATTCAATTATGGTGTCATCTGCTGTAATCAGAACCAAAGCTGTGTATCAAATACCTACACCAATCTGTCAAAAGGAAGAAAACATTTTCAACTACTAAATTTGACCCAAAAAACGAACAGGTCAAGCTAAATAAAACCGTTATATAAAAAAAAAAACATACAATAGATTTAATTAGTGACGATAATTCAATTCTGTATGAATTAAAAAGTGAGGGTAGTAACTACAGAAATAAATATACAAATATGTAAAGAAATATAATATAAAAAATATTTAAATTTTCCCGCGCGCCATACGTCTTCGAGCCGCACCGTAACATAAAAAAAATAAAATTGGAATCTATAGTAAAGAGATATACAAAAAAGCGTGTCATCATAGTAGAACAGAATATAATTTTATTTTGCAAATATGGGTAATACATAATAGTTCTGAAGATAACATTTAGCCCAGCCACATTTTACCAAGCGGCTTACAAACATTATATATCAGTTAAAAACAAAAAAAAAATGATACAATTGTTAATTACGTACATATAAAGGTTTTGTAATTATGATTTAGTAACTAACATTGCAATTAATAACATTAAATGTCGATTATTTTGTTCTAGGTATTTATGGTTTTCTTTTAAAATCTTTTATTTCATGTGAATAATGTGTATTTACATGTAAAATAAATACAGTAAATCTTGTTTACAAAGAAACTCAATTGTGTGTGATTGATTATGTCGTCTTAGTCACGGAAATTTTGGAAATTATCCTATAAATATATAAAAAATTATACTCTTAAACTCAAAAGTATTTTACCAAAAATGTTTAAACTAAATCGGGAAAAGTTGAACCGAAGCAACTATGTATTATTTTATTTAACCTGGAGCAAAGTTACAAAATTGTAACAGATCACTTGCAATCTCAACTAAAGCATTTACAGGAAAAAGTTAGTTCTTTGACTAGCAAATACAATACGTGTGTAACCTTACGAGTGAATATGTGTTGGCTATGAATGAGATGGTGTACTCAACCAACTGTGAGCATCGTCAGCTAACTAAGGTAAAGACCATTCATTGTCAACTTGCGATAACACGATGTCGCAGTCCTGTGTTGATTTTCCAATTCCTAACAAATAGTCTAGTCAAATTAGGATTTCACCTCGGAAAGAGAGATAATAAGCTGAAACTCGTATGTCAAACCTTTATTTTGGCGTTCTATTGAAGATCAAAGGTCATAAAAATGTCTGTTTCTTTGCGGTTACGTCGGTTTCTGAATCATCAATGATGTTGAAACTTAAAACAAAATTGTATAACGTAAAATTTGCAGTAATTCTTGTTCCGAACATTTTTCGTGTGCTTAACCGTTTTTTAGATAGATGGCAGAGGCCGCGAATCGTTCAGCCATACTGTAATATATTGTCAACTGTGAATGTCGGTGCATAATAGGTAGGTACCTTGTTAAAAGTTTAGAAATCATTAAAATATTACTAACTAAAAGAGTGATGAATAATGACATGTGTAGTATTTCCTATTTCATTCATTGTATGTAACAATATTTTAACTTATATTATCTAATAATTTTTTCTAATAAAATTTACCTAATTTATGTAAAGAAATGAGTATAGCATCACCCAGTGCTACAGAAGCGTTACTTACAGAAAAGTTCCAGTACGTGATGCTGCATTTTAAATTAGATTATTATATTTTTTATTAATTACAGTGAATATGAGGACTTTATTGATTATTATTTGCTTTTCTTTTTTTTATTTCTTTTCATGTATTTTAAACCATTCCTGGCAGTTCGAGTACTTTTGGTCTACTCGAATATCCTTTCTTTAGCATTCTTCATCAAGTCGTTGAGCTCCTTACTTTTTAATCGAATTCTAAAAGAAGAAGGAGGAGGAACTGATTTTTTTTTTTTGTGTTTGTGTTACCTTATATGTTCTGACTGGGGTGTATCAATTTTGATGACTACTATTTGAGTTATCCCTACGAATGCTAGACTATACTATTGATGATATTCACATTCCCACTCGACGTAAAAAACAAACTGTGTACGATGGTTTGAAAGAGCATCTTAGTACCCGGTGTTTTTTATTGTTTCTTCGTTTTTTAAACACCGAGTTCCGAAATTAAAGTTTTTTTAAATATTTTTTCTTAGACGGGTTACTCGACTAAAGATAAAGGCTTGTATGACGTTAGTCTATACAATTTGTTCAAGCGTATGATAATTGTTTGGTACACTTGTGATGATAGAAACCCGGGAATGAAGAATTAAACCGCCCGTGTTCAGTGTGGTAAAATCACTGAATTATTTTATTTAGCCCGTTCACTAAATGATTGCGCGTATGCAAACGCTGATGTAGCTTAACCTACTTAATGTTACGAAATGTGCGAGTTCACCTAACAAGGCTGATTGAACAGGTCCAATTAAATCTGTGTGGTACTTTGAGATTTGTACTGAATGGTGGCGCCGAATTTGAAACTGGATGTCAACTCCATGACCAAGAGCGCGAGCAAATCAGTTACAGGAACCCCAAAAAGTAGGAGTTTGGTTGAAACGACTTCTTTTGGCGGTAAAAAGACTCTAAAGAAATATTTTTGCTTTAGGTTGCTCTGAAGTATTCTGTTCAATCTTATACCCTATCTTAAAGAACGTTTCAATTTCCTTCCTGACAAACATAACAGGTATCTGAGCTCATCGGAAAATTTGAGATTAAAGACATTGCATGCATTCCACCAGCTTCTACGACAAATTTATCTTTTACGGTTCAAGCGGTACGTTTATTGAATGCCTTGTCCCGAACGGTAAGGTATGGCATGCTCAATCTTAGTCCCATTTTAAAACTATGGTTAAAAAAACCTCTTTCTTTAATCATTTATGAATACATTTTTTTATGTCTTGTACTTTTTTTCTGTTCGCCTACTGATTCAATATTTGTAAATATATGAGTACCATGAGCTTATTTAGAAGTTTACATCTGCCGGTAATACTTGGTTCTATAACTAGTATACTTGGTGCATCGTCCTCACATATGAAGTATTTTTTTATACCAAATATTGTAAAACATTTATTTGAAAAGAATCTACGATTGCGAATGGACGCTAGAGTCACTTAATTATGATGACTTTTATTTTAATGATGACGTTCAAAGGTTCCGTTTAATGGCCTAATTGAAATAAACGTTTTGACTTTGACTTTACTTACTTTACTTTACTCTTGATGATATTTTGGGATAAAAATCTGTACACCACCCATTTTTAATTACACTTTAGACAAAAAAAAAAATGGGTGGCGTACAGATTTTTTCTTGCAAGAGCCACTTTTGCAAGATTTCTTAAAAGATTTGTAATAACCCTTTTAGTAGGCACATGACGATTTGGATATTTGATCCTATACCATTCTAACGCAGCCGATGTATTTTTATTATTTATGTAATATGCTTCTAGCAAATCTAAACTTATATATAAGAGAAAAATGATCTCCCATTTACAAATGGGAGCTCATTTTTCTCTTATCAGTATTTGAGTTCAAAATTTGATTTTTTTTTAAACTTATCTTTTTAATCAGTCAATAAAAAGATCTGAACCATCCCTAAAAATCTTTTGTGTAAAATTTTCATACAAAATGTATAGGAAAAGCTTTTTGATTTGTAACCTTTTGAGTACTCCAACGATGGATGGTCCCATAGAAGTTTTTGATCAGTATTAGAAACACGATCGATTGGCATAAAAAATATATGTAAAATGGCTATTTTCTTGCTAACCGTTACTTTTTTTAATCTGTGGATGTGGATCAAAACCCCATCGAAAATTATGGATAGTCTCCTAAAACCATTTTCGTGTAGCTGCAACGGATAAGGTACTTCCCCTTACTGTCTGCCCCACAGAAAGTTTCCACCCCGTATAGTGGGATATTCTCCATTAAGTTTAGTTGTAGTAGTCAGTTTGTATACACGTTAAAACGACGACGCAGAAACAAACAAAATCCGTTCGCATAAATGTCTAGTCAATTCGATTCAAACCGTTTGACCGACACGGGTTGGTCATTAAATACTAATTTTGTTATACCGCATAATTAAACTATATCTTGTATGGTTTCATCGAATTTAACCACCTCTGAAGCAATCTTAAGAGTACCCTTCATTTAAAAAGAGAACAAGCATACAAGGCATACACAAATTCTTACATAGATGCGAGTATAAAAAATCCTACTTAGACGTACCTATATAAAAGATAAACAAACAAGTGTTTTCCTCTTTATGTCTTTATGCATCGGCGGTGGCATTAATAAACGCAAAAAGGTGGATAAAACCTCAGCGATTCGAGTAAATTGAGCACTTTTTCACCTTTACAAAATTTGTAACGTATTTTAGTGAATTCGCGGATTATTCGGTAATAATGTTCGGCAGCGGCCTGTTTCCTCCACGAGGGGTCGTAATGAAGGTTGCTGCGTCAGTGAATTTTCTACGGCATATTACCCACTAATAGTAACAGGGTTTATTCCATCCTTTACTATCACCAAAAGTGTGAGTGAGACACAATATTGAAAAGTAAATACTGTGTCTAATACCTACGCTTGTAGATCGTAGATTATAAAGCCAGTCACGTGCGTTACCGATCTAATTTACCGTTCCCAAAAAGTGCTACTAGAATTTCAACGGCCGAAATTAGTTCGTACGTTTGGTGACTTCGACGGGACTGTTGCCGAATATTCTGTATTTGAAAGATGGCTTTCAATACGGAATTTTTAGATGAAGTTTTTTTTGAACTCTCAAACCTTTTTCGTTTTTTTTATAGACTTTGTGAATGAAAAAAAAATATTGTTATCAAATTATATGTAGGGAATGAGAAATTACTAGAGTTCGACATCAGCAACCTAACCCTACTGCTAAAAGCAAAATCAATATGAATCTATAGAAATAATGGGTTATAAGCAAAACATTTAAATACCAACAGACATCTTAGTTTGAAATCAAAGAAAAAGCTACGTTATTTTCCTGAAATAAATGATTTCTGTGAACAGTTCTGCAATTTCACTGAAATATTGACGCTATAAAGTTTGCAATTTAAAAAGAGTAATGGTAGAATCCAGGTGCCTGCAATCACTATTGGGAAATAAAATGAAGCGAGATAAGCAAATAGGATTTCAGAGTGCAATTGAGAGGAAAAATATATTGCTTGCCTTTTTCACGTCCTCTGTTAAGTGTTATGAAGATGGTGTTTTCTTGATTCAGTAATTAAATTCAGCGCCTGACTACGAATAAAAAAAATACTGGTTAATACAAAAGTAACAAAGGGACTTTAAAACTACTTAACTGTGTGCTTTACGCCCGCTTCTGTTTTTTTTTTTTTTTGAATTCCACGGAATACAAAAATAACGTGAAACTTTTCTCAAGTTATTTTTACAATAGAATCGTACTAACTCCGTGAGAAAAAAAGTCACGCTGTACACTGTACAGTGTCTCATGCCTATCATTAATGATAATTTTAAATAAAAAAAAGAACTGCTAGAGTACTTCTAGAATACTTGAAATAAATACTAACTAATATAAATAAATACTAATACGTATATAATTTTTAGAAATAATTACAACGAAATCTTTAGTGCGGTAATTCCGATGTATTGAATCCGAGGTAGCTTTGATGCGTTGCATAATTGCATTGGATTCTTATTCCCACTCAAAATAATATACTGATACATTTAAGAACTCATAGAGTCTGGCAAATGAAAGTAGAGACTGAAAAAGCGCGCCAAATTTAAAAGAATATCAGTATAGCAACCCCAAAATTAATATGACATACTTGGAATAACCTAATTTGATACTTTAGAATATGTTAATTGGTTTTTCTGGAAAAAAGTAATATTTCTATACTCTTGACTGAATGTAGACAGGTCCAAAAATGAGAATAATTTATTCCCATTTACATTCAGTAGTACATTAGCAAGAAATAAATCAATACTGAGGTAACTCGGCGACCTCTTATCAAAAGAAACCTACCACTACGTTTGTGATAATTATATTGCTATTAATTGAAGTACCTAAAAGGAAGGCTAATGTGCTCAGCAGCGGTTTAGTATAGGTTAAATAAAAATTATAATATTTAAATGGCTAGCGCTCATTGTACGCAAAATCGAATTCTTAATCAGACAAAGTAAACTAAAGTTTCGAGATGTAAAATCATACCACCTGTACTGACCCAAATCAAAGAAGCTTTCGTGACATTGCGAATAATCAGTTTATTTCACCTGAATCAAAAAACTTTTTACAAAAAACAAAACCGACTTCTAAACAAAAAAACCAAAAAGTATAAAATAACTTTAATTTCGGAACTCGGTGTTTTTGGTTGCTTTTTTGTTGTTGAACACACCGACTTCCGAAATTAAAGTTATTTTATACTTTTTGGTTTTTTTGTTTAGAAGTCGGTTTTGTTTTTTGTAAAAAGTTTTTTTATTTTTCACTTTTTAGTGGTACCTACACCCCCTCCCCTCCCCCACCTAAACGAACCAATCACATTGGTGTAAAAAAAACGTACTGCTCCTTTGCGGAGTAAACTAAGAGGTCGTCAATGTAGGCAATGTAGATATTTTTTTTAGATTTTTCAAAAACCGCTTGGTTGATTTCGAAAAAAATTTCATGGGACCATTTGGGAAGTATACCCTTTCCAACAAAAAAAGAATTTTTCAAATCGGTTGACAAGCGACGGAGTTATGCGCGAACAAACAATAAAAAAAAAAAAAAAAAAAAAACATACAAACATCCGAATTGAGAACCTCCTCCTTTTTTAGAAGTCGGTTAAAAAATAAGACTTGACATGAATCAACAACTTCCATGTGAAAAGTTTAATTAAAGTCGCTGGAATCACTGTTGCGTACATTTAATAATAAAACTTTCCTAATTATTTTCTGTAATTCCGTCCCTTTCTTTATATTTATTTTCAACATATATGACATAGTCAATCATTTTCTTCCACTCCTCCGCAGTTATGCTTTCAAACGACTCTTTTATAACCCTCTCTAAATCCACTGCGGTCAGGGCAATGTTTTTACTTGCCACTTTACGTTTAGCCAAACTCCATACCAGCTCAATGGCGTTTTGATCGCAGTAGTAGTGGGAAGTCGTAATACCTCATGCCAATTCTATTTCTGAAGTACAGTGCTTCATATACTGGTTCTGGTGTGTTTCGTTTTACAAAACATGCGAGCTCTGCTTTTGGGTGATATTCTATTTTTCGTGATGTAGGAGCTTTGTTTACAGTGATTGAAAGGTAACTGGCGTTATTCGTAACTATTGCACTTGGCGATAGGTATAAGCTTTTATTTTAGCAATTTATTAAAGGTTACAGAATTCATATCGTGATGGTAGTCCGCCATTTTAGATTTAGTGCTATAGACTAAAGCTAGAGCTAGGCTAGGAGGCTAGAGTTTGGCACAGGGCCTTTCTGCAATCTAGCATGTACAATTATGTATCTTTTCCCTGTTGAAACATTTTCAATCGCACCACTTGTAGATGGACCTTGCCAAGACTTTTGGACCTGTAGGTTTCATCTAAATGCTAGGGTTGCAGAATTTGTTCGAAAGAGTTACCGCGGCCCTGGAACGCAAAAGGCACATGGAGGAGCACGGGTGGGTTTTAGTCATTTGATGATTTCCCATCCAAAAAAAAAAAAGGTTTCATCTAAATAAATTACTGAATTTCCTTCTCTACGTTTGAAAGCCTTGGTTCTGTAAAACCGATGTCTCCAGGCAGTCATACAATGATTTCTCTTAATTCCACTAACAGAGTTCTCAGTGTAGAACTTGTTTTCTAACGATGTTTTTGTCAAAAATATTGCATGTTTTTGTGAAAATTCGTTCATTTTCTCTCAAATAGCATTTTTTTTTTGGATGGGAAATCATCAAATGTCTTCTCAAGCTCTGTGCAGAGCGGAAGGGAGACTCTTACTGACTAAAACCCACCCGTGATCCTTCTTGTGCCCTTTGCGTTCAAGACTTGGCAGACAAAGTCGTGCCAAGTCTTAGGTTCCTTACTGCGATTTCTTTATTATTATAGTTAATGTTGTGTGACTTGACTGTTGAACATTCTTTATATGTACGTTAGTGGGTATAAGTCAATTTTGTTTACACGTAATGTTACTCGTATATCTGATGTACCCCACCTACTCGTAACCTACTCGTATGTTTGTTAAGCAAGATAATAGCCCGTACTGGTGTTGGTAATTGGACGCTAATGTCTCATTTTAGGCTGTTGTTGATTGTGCAACACATGCAAAGGAACAGTTTGAAACGCGGGTGAAACCGAACTGATCCTTTACTATAGGATCTCTGGTCTGAGGTGTTTATGAACAAGATTGGTCTGAAAGTTGTATACATAAACTAGCAGCGCCTGGCGGTTTCACCCGCGTTGTTCCCGTTCCCGTAGCAATATGGTGATAAAATAAAAACACTCCACAATAACGTAGCTTTCTATTGGTGAAATAATTTTGAAAATCGGTTCGGTAGATCTAGAGATTACCCCTTACAAACAGCCAAACAATGATTTCATCATTATAAATAATGATGAAATCACTATTTGGCTTTGTCGTAGTTAGATATAAATTAAATTGATATAGACCAAAATTCGATGCATATTATCGATATATATATTTAAACATGGCAATATTAGAGTTTGACAGATGATGGATTTGACATTAAACTGTAAAATCTACCTACTCAAGTTTGCTGAAGCCTCCAGCCTGTCAAAGTGTCAAACAAGTATAAAGGGAGTTATAGCAGCTTAAATTTTAGAAGATGGCTATTATTCATATGGTTAAAATGAGTAAATAACTTTGAAATTAATAATTACTGTGTTCAAATTATATACTTTCCATGCAAAAGTGTATAGAATAAGTTAGTGATTGTGAAAAAAAAAATATGTTACGAAAAAAGAAACTGTTTTATTTCCAAATGGCGAGTTATCTTTTTAACTGGTATGTACTAGAAGGTGTTTATAACAACTTAACTATAATTACATAAACTATTTATCAGTGTTCACTGTAGGCCACGGTTGTTCTAATATGTGGACATTGTTCTTCAGAGGTTGTTGTTACGGTTTTTTTTTTGATATCTTAATCTGATTTTTGGGTAAAGGATAAATATGCTCTTATATGTATATGGACTATATACATATGTAGGATAAAACTATTGTAAATATCTGGTTTATGGTTTTACCATATGAGCGCAGCTCAATATTTTAAAACCATAAACCAGAACGCAGCGGATGAATGAAAGGGAAGTAAGTGTGGGAGTGAGAGAAGAAAAGATTTCACAAGGGTAACGTGATAGCTGATCTTTTTACGTGTGCTGAAATAAAAATCATCACGTCGTTTGTTTTGCCATACAATTCCACAAATTTTCCACTCCTAACTAATTTGCCCCTATTCGATAGGGTAACGGGTCGACGGTCCTATTTCTGAGTGGATTAAAAAAAATTACATAATAAGAACCACGAAGAATGGTGGGGTCTTTTAACCTAACCGGTCCGGAGTCGGGGTGTCGAGAACGAGCTCGTTTTGCTCTTTCTTCAAAATATGGCAAGATTAAAACAACCAAAAAAAAATGTATGGCACTTTGCCATATATATATAGTTTTAAACTAAATAGCTCAGTTAGCTAAATACTCTTAAAGAAAAAAATAAATTTAGTCTGTTCGAACAATATTCCAAATTGACTGGGGGAAGATAACCTTTTAATTTTTATACTCAAGGAGGTATTCAATAAACCTGAAGGTGCTGTGACAGCGTATAACACAGCGATCGGTGACAAAATTCTATCAAAACTTCGTTTTACAGATATCGTTATTTTTCTTACAAACTACATCAGCTACAACTAATAGAATTGCTTAGGTCAGAGCACTCCAAACTTTGAGGTTGACGATGAATGAGGTCAAAACAATATACAATGATACAGGGTCGAAGTCAATGCGCAAGACAAACACTTTGTCGTCAGATAGATACATCATACATACAGGGCAAACTCAGCTAGAACTAGTAATACAATTTTTCCTCACATTTATTTTTAGGTGAAAATCGATCAAATTTTTACAATTCATGCTAACGCCGCAAAATATCAAAACCTGGGAAGCACATTATTCGTAAAGAAAGAAAGCTGATGTAGAGCTTATGTAAATAGGGCCCCATATTCATACACAATTTCTTGCAAATGTATTTTTCATATTCCGTCATCATAACTTTAATTACGAATCACCAACCAAAATTATACACACATCAAAAGTGTCTGGGGATCAAGTATTGTTATGAGCTCTTTTTTAGTGAATTTCACTATTTGATTTATGAATTTCATAAAAATTTTGTTTAAAATAGAAAATCAACAGACTGTCAGTCAGGATTGTTAAACAAGTATGTAATAGCGTTTTTACAAAACTATTACATTTTCTGAACTGAAAAAAGAAATTGATCGTTGTGGAGCAATAAGATCATTTCACACGCGAAGAGACGATGAATGAAATGTTGGAATGTTGCAAGTTGGTTCCAGACAACGTTCAGTGGCCTATTCAGTACGTATCCTAACCCAGTGGCGGCAGTTGGAGCATCAACAGCCGCCTTAGGACACTCTATCGTATCACAGGCAGCGTGTCCCAGCGACATGGAGGACAATCTCGCACCACCACTCCCAAACAGGAAGGGTACATCCAAATACTGCTCTACGGAATCTGACCAAGACCGCCATGATGTTGGCCAGGCTACACCGTTCTTCAGGCTTATTGATAAGCGACCAGACCGTCCAAAATCGTGTACGTGAAGAGGATCTGCGTTGCCGAAGGCCACTGAGAGTTCTATCCATAGCAACCCGCAATCGTAGGTCCCGTTTACAATGGGATCGCGAACATAGAACCTGGGAGAAAGAAAACTGGCGTTGTGTTTGCTGTTCCGATGAATCTCGTTCCAGTATGAGACTGCATGCAAGAAGTATTCTAGTTTGGACGACCTCTGGACGTCTATAACGTTTGAAATTTTGTAAGAGAGTTCATTCATATAGATGAGGAACAATAATGGTTTGGGCGGTATTTGGATCGGTGAATTTGGATCTGGGCAACCTCAATGCTCGGATTAATGTGGAGAGGATTATTTTAGAAGTGATCATCGCTTTGCGAAACCTGTTGGGTGATTTGTTTCGACTAATGCACGACATTGCACGTCCACACACGGCTAGAGTAACACACATTCTTACCAATGCTCGCATAATGTTCTACCGTGGCCTGCTCAATCACCAGACCTCAACCCATTTGAACATGCATGGGATATACTCCAAAGAAGAGATCTGCCGGGTATGAGGACCGTGTATATCTACCCCACAACACCTTTTTGATTGTTAGAAAGAACGTGGCTCGCCATTTCGCAAAGTGATTTTGATGAACTGATTTTAACATGCCAACTCACTGTGATTGTAGGAGTCGTGTCAATGATGAAAAAACAAAACATATTCTTTTATATTTACAATAAACATTTGAAAAATCCTCACATTTGCTTCATTTTGCCATTTATTAGTTGACATTAACTTAGGATGTTTTCCCATATTTTGCAAAACAGCAATTTTATTTATTTTTAAAAATATAGGAAGTATTCATAGGTTTACGTTGTTAGTTTAAATCTATGGATCAAAGTTGATTTGATGATTGATGATTCTTATACACTGGTTTCTTACCAGTGTATAAGAATAGATTTGGTATATATATATATATATATATATTTTGTGGTTAAAAATGTATATCATCTCATTATGTTTTTATTTCAACCAAAAACTTATGAAACCCACATGATGAGCTATTTTTATTTATTTATTTATACTTTTTTACCTTCGTAAAAATAACGAAATAGAAATGCCAGACCATCACAACCAGCTCACAGACATCCTCCGTCTTACATAGCAAGGATAAGGTAACATTTGGGCATAGCAGTCCGATGAGTTATGCGAAGCACATATAACGCAAACGATCGGGCGCGCTCCAGCGCATACGAGATGCGCAAATTGATGGAATACGAATGTACGAAATGTTCAGGTGTATCGTAAGAAGCTGATATAAACGGTTCGGATAATAGGCGGTGATGCTGCGAATGTTTACGGATTTTACATTTTTGGTTTTCAGTTGGGTGAGAATTTATAATATTTTATCGGTACTGTAAATATGATTTGCGAGGTTTTAATTTCGCACTTGTCTTTACCGCTGAAGATAATTATAGTAAGGGTATTTAGCGGGTATTTTTAGCACAAGCACATTTATCAAAAGACGTTGAAATTCAAGTTGAAATATTATTGCAGAGACAATCAATGTCAATCAATCAAGAAAAAATACAAAAATTTTAACCTTTCCATGCCCATATAATTTTGTGGAAACGCTATACAAAACGGAATCTATATTTATATTATATAGTAGTTTACTTTCCCTCTTGAAGAACAACCACCTTCAGAGGTACCTACCAACTTGACATTATTTCAGCCTTTAACCTGACTACGGTAGATCCCGTGTCACATGCACGGTGAAAAAGGTTTCTACTTCATTTAGAATACCTAATCGAACGAATGGATTGTTTATATCGTAAAATTAATTTGATAGAGGAACCATACTCAACTGCAGATTTAGCTAGAGGATACAGTCATCAGTTAAATGCTTGTTCGTACAAATAAATCACAAATTGTCCCCATCCATTGCTCAATGTCTCTAAGTTGAGGTCAAGAGCGGGCTCAACAGGAATAAAAAATAACTATAATCCGACCGATTACAGACTTTAGCCTAGTTTCTGGGGTACTTTATCCGATCGTTTATCTGTCCGTTGACCACTAACCAACCGTAACCATAAACGACCGATAAAACACCTCAGAAACCGGACAATAGAGACGTGGTAAAGTCACATAACCGACTAGAGATGAAGAGATAATTTATGTTACATAAAAACTTCTTAATTATACTTTCTAACTAGTTCCACACTGCATACCATAGATCGTAATATTGTACACATATCAAAAGTGTCTGGGGATCACACATTGTTAACTTAAAAAAAATATGCAATCAATATTTTCCCAATTCTAGTCTTCCAGATTGGCTTCTTACTTTAATTCATAGGTTTAAGCCACAGAATAGATAGTTCTGTGGTGTTTAAGCTAACGATTTATCCCTATATTTTGTTAAAATTAAGAGTACATACAATTTTTGCAAAATGCGGGAAATCATCCTAAATTAATGACGTCAATTAAATCGTGAAATAAGGCAAAAAACCTGATTTTGATAGCAGATAGCAAGTTTGGCATGTAGGGTAATTTTTGTCAACCTACAATGTAGAATTCAAGATTTATTTAAGTCCCAATCATTTTGAACCTTTATTCGAATATTCCCGTGACATAATATACATATGTACATATATATATATATATATATATATATATATATATATGTACGTATAAGATATTACAGCTAAACTTGTTAGTCACCTGTAAATATGTTGTACGATCATATCATCGTGTAAATTCAACATGGTTGATTAAACACCGATACACGCACAAACTTTAGCCATTGTTAATGGATGACGGGCAAGTTCTTTTCCAACTTTTATCTCATGTATAACTGGGGTAACTTTCTGTATGAGGGATTAAGATCCAACCGGGTTATGATATCCGGCCGACGTCACATCCACACCGGTAATCCAACTGGCACCCGGATCTACGGTGGCTTAACTTTGCTGATCGAATGATCCAACCTCACACGAACCCAGACCCCTCATTTACGTGCCTGAGATGTTAGATTTGAGTCTGTGTTATATTTAATTAATATTCGTGCTATATACTTTTTGCCTGACCTTTAAAGCTTTAACATCACACCAATTAACATTTTCGTTGACGCAGTGATATCACGCCTTTTCACTACCCACAGAATCACTGTACAAACTAGATAAACAAATGAAAGTACAATCATCACAACAAAAGCAAAATACAGTTTTTAGGGAGGGAGTATATTACACATTTATTATGTACATACACATGAAACAATAAGCGGCCATAATTCAAACAGGCGAGGTAACAAAACAAATTAGAATTAACAAAGCTAATTCCGTCCGGCGGCCTGCGCGCGACTTTTATGATTTATCCGTTGAATTTACCGGACGAGTGGCTCGTAGATATGAATGTACATAGGTACCGATGAAACTGCGGCGATTCTGGCCGCCGACTAAGCATAAATATCATCAAGTTAAAAAAAAAACAGTTATATCAAACAAAAACTTTCAAAAACATTTAACAGCTTCTGCCGAAAAAAAAAGAACACACTGCATAATAGCATCTGCTTAGGTAGGTATCGAACTTACCTGTGTCATGGATATGGATATTGGCACGTTGGGCGTAAAATAAGGTTCAGGTGTGGTTGATAGCCTTTATCCGCCAAAACTGATAAAATATGCCTTTCGGCCAAGCCTACCCGTCATCGTTAGTTCCTGTTGTAAAATTATTAAACTTTCTGCTTGCAAGCAGAAACTGTAAATCTTTTGCCGGAAATGGATACATTTATAACTTTCAAAATATTTACAGTTTTAGATACATTTTAAAATAAGCTAAATTTTAATAATATTAGTATTCAACTTTAAAATAAGTGGGTTTAACAAACATACACCGGCTTTCCGGTTGTTATTGTCGTGTAAAATGCCTTATATTATACAAGACAATAAATTTTTCTGTTGGTATAAAGAACCCACGGGTAAAATGGAGTTATTTCCACGCCGTTCATGTACGAAAACAAAAATATCTTCATGTTAAAAGTTATCGCGTAGAATCGAGCAACGTGCAGTTAATTTTATTAAGCACTTTCTAGAATGCGTATTTCAAAACACTCTTAAAAAATAAACACCTAATACAAAATCCGTTTAAAGTGCATCTAAGTAAAAATACATATTATTCTATACACTCGCTCGCCGCGTCGTGGTAGTCTACTGGAAGCGAGCCCATTTCTATGCGCCGCCGTGCTATGTTCCGTTATCAGGCACTATCTACTTCAGCTCAGCGTATAGAATGCTACACACGATAGCAGACTTCGATTCGGATTTCGTTGCCATGAAATCAAGTTCTTATTTAGTCAAGTTTTTTTTCTATTGTGTGACTACTGACTGAGTTGAATTTTGCTTGGAGATTATTGGAAGAGCATTTCGAGGTCCTTTGATACCAGCATGTCCCTACTTGTCAGTTCGTGGGTAGCTAAAAAAGAAATAGATTTTAAGTAATTTAAAAATCCTACTGCATAGCTTTGAGACATTATTTGACATTTTGTTTATAAAAACTACGAAACAGATCATACCCGTAAAGTTTTTGCCAATGTAAGTATATATGTATAAAATAACTGATATATAATAACGATAAAAATACATCTGGGACACGAACTGGACACTTTTACTGAACAAGGAAAAACAGCGTTATGCCTAAGAATATTTTGACGAAACGCACACATGTTGATACATACGCAATATGATGGCTCCAGCTTTTTATTTATAGACCCAATTTCATCAAACAGAAAAGTTTTTGCGCAAACCTCCACTCCCAACTCCGCCTGACCATACACATTGATACACTCATCTAAATTCAGTTTGTTCGTGACTAGAAACCCAATCGGCGGACTTGGCTCGTAGTTAATTTGCTGAAACTGCCACTTGAAGACGCTCACGAATTCCCCTTAATTGGCTTAGAAGTTACGACGGACAAACAATATTGTCACACCAAGCATAAATATTGGAAACCGAACTGGGAGCAAAACGTCTCACCCGACTGATAGGAAAATAGGGCACAAATGTTACGTACTTATATTTTAAAAGTCGCAATAAGACTAAGGTGATAATAATATGCTGATAGGGATTGCGCAAATAACAAACAAGCTACCTGCCGTATACGTACATATATTTTGCTGACGTGCAAATATTTTATTCATTGCATAAACAAATTAAAAGTGCTGATGGGCCGGTTTTTCCTGATTGAGCGACAATTTCTCCTGACAACAATCAGTTAATTACCACAATAATTGTGTGACTGTAGTGAAAGTGACTTTAAATAAATATGGCGTGTCTACGAGACTTTTCCGTGCCTTGGAAAGCACGTTAAAAATTGGTCACGGATGTTGATTACAGATATTTGGCAGTCGTTACGGATTGTCAGAAGCCAGAAAAACTGAATCCAGTCTTGCCAAGAAATACCGGATTACCCAGTTAAGGGTTTCTTATAAGGTCTGGTAGGCAGTCTCTCAACGTTAAGTACTGGTATTCAGCTGAATCCGGTTTGACTGGAAGCCGAGCCAAATACAAACAAATCAAAAATGTATAGGGATCACAATTACAATTTGAAGTATAAAAAAATTATCCGATCAATATTACCTAATCTAGTCTTCCAGACTGCTTTCTTACTTTAATTCCTGTGTTTAAGCTAACAATTTATTCATATATTTTGTAAAAATTAAGACGAGAGTCATCGGAAAAGCATACATAACGCCAGTCTTCTTCCTCCCAATTTCTGTGTTTGCAAGCCCAAGCAATCAGGCCCTACGATTGCGGGTTGCTATTGATGGAACTCCCAGCGGTCTTATTGCGGATAGTATGATTGCTTATCAGCAAGCCTGAAAAGCTGTAGAGCACTTGATGACGGTCATAGTACGATTCCGTCGACCAGTATTTTAGATGTACCAGTACTGTCTGCCAGTGGTGTTGCGAGATCGTTCTCCGTGTCACTCGGCCACGCTCCTTGAGATATGATAGTGTGTCCAGGGGCGGATTATGCCGCATTGTATAGTGCTTAATAAAGCGACAGTACTTTGCCTGAGAACAGCTTGCACCATTCCAAAGGTTCTCATAATCTTTTCTTGTGTCAAATGATGTCGCTCCATAACGATGTAATTTTTTTAGTCCGATACAGTTATTGGTTTTGTAAACACGCTATTTCTCACTTTTTCGGAATCTTGATTGACAGTTGATTTTGTAATTTTAATAAAAATTTAAGGAAAATTCTTTGTTCAGAAAGTGAAATTCACTAAAAAGATTCAATAACGATCCTCAATTGATAATCGGCGATACTCTAAGACGTAATCTGTCCCTAGACACTTTTAATGTGTGTAGTTGGGAAAAGACTAAGCTGATGATGAATGGCGTGTCATTGTCAGAGTGAATCCATTGTGAAAAAGGGATAGCGCTATTTTTCTGTATAGCTCTGTCACTTCATAGTATGAGCGGGGCGTGCAGGACTTTATGTCAATATCGTCATCGTTTATTGGGCAACATTATACATTCTTAACCAAAACTAAACTAGGCTATTTTTAAATGATAAAATCCAGCAATATTTTTCTGTAAGTAGGTTATTTTTAAAGATTTAGTACAGTCAGTTGAATTTGTAGAGTATTATAGGGCTCGTTGTAGGCGAGATCCAGTTAAAGCTGCGCTCGGTTCATTCTGATCCGGTTTAAGCGTAGGATTCAGTTTCCTAGCTAGGGAAATAATAAGACTAGACAACATTGAGCGCGACACTTAACTTACATTACGTGTGTATTAATAGTAGTTCCGTTCTATTTAGAGGAAGAAAGAAAGAAAGGCGAGGAACAAACACTTAAATAGGCAAATAATTTTAATTTTGGTAACTTAATTTATTGCATAATTATTTCCTAATCTAGTGCAAAACTGTTCGTTTCTAAAAGAAGAGTGTAAAAACACTATGTTTCCGTATTTTCATATTTGCATTGTATAAATATTTGCATGTATTGTTATTTATCTTATAATATTGTTATGTATGTAATAGTGTCATATCTATTTTCATAATATTTAGTAAGTATTGTGTGTTATATTTGTCTTCCTCTCCGACCAATCCGTAATAAACGTGTTAGAATCTATACTAATCTATACTAATATTATAAAGCTGAAGAGTTTGTTTGTTTGTTTGTTTGAACAGCGCGTTCAAAAATCTCAGGAACTACTGGTCCGATTTGAAAAAATCTTTCAGTGTTAGATAGCCCATTTATCGAGGAAGGCTATAGGCTATATATCATCACGCTAAGAACATTAGGAGCGGAGCAGCGATAAAGAATGTTTTAAAATCTCGGGATTCCACGGGGACGAAGTCGCGGACAGAAGCTAGTATTATATATACGGTGTCATTGTTTTAATTAAATAGTGTAATGTAATTCTATAGTAATCTATACTTAATATTATAAAGCTGAAGAGTTTGTTTGTTTAAACGCGCTAATCTCAGGAACTACTGGTTCGAATTGAAAAATTCTTTTTGGGTTGAATAGACCATTTATCGAGGAATAAATGCATCATGCTTAAGCCAATAGGAGCGGAGCAGCGATAAAGAATGTTTTAAAATCGGGGATTCCACGGGGACGAAGTCGCGGGCAGCAGCTAGTTATTAAATATAAGCATTTTACATATTTTGAAATATGATAAAGCCATACCTTGATTTTTAAGTATAGAAGGTAATTCAATTTACATTCTATGATCACCGAGTAGTGGGGTTATTCCTGTTTAAATGGTTGCCGCACTGTGGCTGGACATATTTGCTCGGCGACTACGGGACAGTACACACCTCACCATTCTGCTGCAAACTCGAGATAAGTATAAATTATGTTTGTTTGTATGTACTAGAATTATGTACCTTAAATAATGTACGTTACATATTATTTTCTGTGATTATATTTATGTGTGGTGTGACTTGGTACCTAAATGGTTATTTTATTAAAGATCCTATCATAAATATGCCTTGTTTGATATTTGAAATATTACAGTTTAATTATATCCAAAATAATGTTTGTGTTTGTTTTATAAATATGAATACCTAAGGGTATTCATATTTATAAAACAAACACAATAGTAGGTAAATACTTAAATGAGTATACATCTATAATACAGAAGTATGACATAATATATACACACATATATATACATACATATATACACATATATATATATACTCTTTTCTAACAAACGCGTCCAAGCCGTCCCGCCCGCGCCGAGACGTCAACATACTGGACAGAGTACTTTATCTAGCAGTAGGATAATATACATAGGTTAAAGAAAAAAAAGATATTATTTAAATTAATCGTTTTAAATTAGCAATTATATATAAGCATCACTTTTCTATTTATTTGTCTGTTTCCTTCATCTTTACTATTTGTCAAATGTGTGTACATAAACTGTTAAAATTAAATAATTAAATTATGTTTATTTCCCTACCTGAATCTTGATTGTCTAAAAATATTAATTAAATGCAAATGACATAGGTAATCATGATTATGTCGTTACTGTAAAAATATTGTTTTACTAGCTGTGTCCGCGACTTCGTTCGCGTGGATATCGGGTCGGGCTTCTGGCAATTTGTAACGACTGCCAAAGATCTACAAATGATCTACAGCCGGGATCAACGACTAAACTCTGTGTACGAGTACATACTAAGTATTATTTTAAAGATCGTGTATAGGATAGGTGGTTGTCCAGCCTATTTCTCAATTATTACAGGTTAATCGGCTGGTCTCATCGACTTTCAAGTTTTAAAACTTGGCAATCTGGTAGTGACACAGAAATTAAAAAATGCAGGAAATGGATTCTGGTAGTTATCCTTCAATTTTTTGTAATGTACCAAAAACACTCTTCTAGAGATTTATTATAGATATGTAATAGATTGCAAATGTCTAAGTTTGTTTTCATCACACTTGCTCGTAAAGTGATCCTTATTACATCGTTCTTATGGTCATAAATCAAACCATAACACACGTGCATAATAATATTAGAAACTAGTGCATAATAGAATTATGCCTACAAAATTAAGTTAGTACCTAACTGCATTTTTTTTTTTTGTAACAACAGTGATGTTTTATGACCCTGAAAATCCATTTAAATTTTTGAAATAAATAAATTTATGTGTCCTTAATTAAGACAACATTCATTATTATCAAAGTATTTTTATTCTAATGTATTAAATTAAAAATTTAATTTAATTATTTATTTTTAATAAAATCTTTGCAGTTTATCACTGAAATTATAATTTTATAGTAGGCTATTTCCCATAACTTTCATATATTGTTTGTAGCGCATTTGTTACTGAGTGGTAAATAATTGTAGTTATGCAATACATGTTTGTTTTTTGCTCGCAAGTGTATTGAAAAAGGTGCGTATGAAACTCGGTGAGCAACTTGCTCACTAACACTCGGCTGATTTCCGCCCTTGCCTACAACTCGGGCTGCAACCCACAGCCTCGTGTATAATGAGCAACTTAGCTCACTCGTTTCATACTGTACTATTTTTATTCGGTATAGTCCAAATACAGAATACATAATTATTTTGAGACAGCAGATGTTGTTTTGATGCAGAACACGATTATAATAAAAAACACGACTATAAATCAGACAAATCAAATACTATAAAATATATTAAAAAAAAAACAATACATAAATTATACCATATAGGTGGCATTATAATGAACTAACAACTTGCTCGTAGCTATGCACAATAATTATAGACTGTTGGGAAGCGGTTACAATGAAACAGTTTGGCCACGAGCCACTTTTGATAACCTTTAATTTTATAACCTTAGTACGGAACCACTGAGTTTCTAATTTGAAACCTAGTGAATGTAACTAATAACGTAGGCCAGATACATGAACTACTAGCTTTTGCACACGACTCCGCTTGCATTCACGTATTATTGTCATAAAAATTAGTTTATAACAGTCTCCTGGGTGTCATCTCTATCTTGGTACGAAAATTCATCGGAATCAGTTCAGCGGTTTTGCCCTAAAAGGCTAACCTACTTTCGCATTTGTAAATAATATTTTACAAATGTGAAAGGGGTTAGCCTTTAGTTAGAATTACAATCGGATAAAGTTGCATATGATACAAAATAGCTAGCCAAAAACCTCTGTTGAGGATTTCTTGATACCTTCTGATTATAAATTTGAGGGTGGTGCTGACATTCAGCACACTCATAGAAACTGGGGACGCGTGATCAGAATTTAGATGACGGGATTAAAGCGTCCCGGTGCGACCAACTTAGCTTTAGAGATCTTCCCTGATGGGTCCTAATTAAGACAGAGCTAATGGAGAGACATGCAACTTCGCAATTTGAAGCCGCTTTGGATTCCATTATGGTGACACAGTTTATATTCGCTGCACTGAAAAATTCGATAGCCGCAGATGGAATAAAAAGGAAATTCCTGTATTACCAAGAAAATAACATTTTCAGTTCAGATTCGGTTGTCATTTCTTTTTTGTTCTTCCAATACCCATTCCCTCCTCAGGTATTGGAAGAATCTCCCTAGCTGCACAGCAGACGGAGCTCCAGCAGGACCTGATGGTAATATGGTGAATGTCGTATCCCAAAGCTGGGCACGCACCGTTGGGTTGAGAAATTTTAAGAGAGACGTCACTGCGTCCTTACCTTCCACCTGGCCCAGGTACTCACTGGACAATGACATGGATGTTTCGGGAGGATCCTGTTTCGGATTCAGTGGGAGGATACGTCCGGGTGTCAACACTGTGTGGATCGCCCGGAGGACACGGTGGAGCATACGGTGGAGGTCTGTGCCTGCTTTGGCGGAGCAACGCCGTGTCTTCGTCGAGGCGATCGGCGGCGGCGACCTCTCGCGTCCGGCCCTGGTTCAATCCACGGTCCGAAGCGAAGAGGCATGGGACGCGGTCGCCTCCTTCTGCGAAGCCATAATGCTGGCAAAAGAGGAGGCGGACCGCGTGCGGGAGAGGGAAACCTCATACTCCAGCCACCCAATAGAAGACGCCCTGGGCGTCGGGAAACGCAAGGTGATTTCCGGCTACCGTAGGCGCGGGTCTGCGGATGGCGAGCTATGGATGGCTCACCGTCCAATCAAAGTCAATTTCAAAGTCAAAGTCAATTCATTTATTTCAACTAGACCATTAACGGCACTTTTGAACGTCAAAAATAGCAACCAGGCCCGGGTCGACGGCGCGTCGTGTTCCACAGGTGCCTCAAAGAGCTGTCAGCAACGAAGACGGGGCCCCATAGGGTCAATGCCTGCTAGGATTGCGGAATTTGTTCGAAAGAGTGACCACGGCCCTGGAACGGAAAGGGCACAAGAAGAATCACGGGTGGGTTTTAGTCAGTAAGAGTCTGACACTCCCTTCCAGAGCGGGAGAAGCCATTTGATGATTTCCCATCCAAAAACAAGGGTGACACAATGGGCGGCCTTCAGTTGATTAGTTAATTTGACACGTTAATTTGACTTTAATGACACGATAAAGCATAGTACATTTAAGAAACCTATCTTTCAACGTTAAGTAGTATCTCTGCTATAACAGCTCGACCTGAGAAGGCTATGTTTTCCAGTTTTAATTAAAGCAAAGGTTTAGCTATCCTCCGGGCGCTTGCGCTTGCTAGAAATTACTTGCGGTCGATTGAAGCTCATTAACTTTTATTATTTTTTAATCAAGTGCGAGCTGCCGGTAATTGAAACAAAGCAATTTTGCTTGTCTACACGACGGTAGTTATATTGGAATCTTCATTCAGTTCTACATGAGTCGACATAAATAGGGGGCGGAATGTTATTTCACTTGTCTGACGTCACGCGTAACTCTTCCGTGACGTATGTGCGCTTTTTATTGGACATCGTATAAACATAAGTACAACGGCCATTAATGGATGAGGGGGGATGTTAAAAGCGATATTTTCTCATCGTGATGTATGGGAATCTTGCTGGTAGCTGTAATGAGAAATTCCGATGTCACAACTTCTGAGCTGCTATTTTTGAACACTGTATGTTTTGATACGAAATTTTAACTTGTCAAGTGGTGACGTAAGCCCAAAAGTATGACGCAGCATTATATTGAGTTACGCACTCTATCTTTATACCCACCTACGTTATATTAAATCTCTTCCTTGTTCGGTAAAAAGGTAAGTTGTTGTACTGTTTTATACATATAATGTATAATATGTAGGTTAGATAATCATCGTTGGAGTTGAGAAATGCAACGCTAAGAGGTTATCTGGCAGTGGCCAAGCAGGCAATCCAGGGTTCTAGATTAACTGCTAGCAGTCTAACACGTTAAAAACTTTTTACAAAAAAATAAAACCGACTTCTACAAAAAAAACCCAAAAAGTACAAAAAAATACATCCGACTACTACAGAAAAAAAAAAAAAAAGTACAAAATAACTTTAATTTCGGAAGTCGGTGTTCACAAAACGAAAAAGCAACCAAAATACAGTCGAATTGAGAACCTCTACCTTTTTTGGAAGTTCGTTGAAAACACACCTATTTCTAATTCAAAAATTATGCCTTGTACAGCCTGCAACATGTAGGTAGGTGAATATTGAATATCAACATATTATTCTGTACTAGCTGCTGCCCGCAGCTTCGCCCGTGTGAATGTCGGAAATTATCCCAAGGGAACATAATCCCGGGATAAAAAGTATCCCATGTTACTTCTAGTACCTCCCAGAATATGTCTACAAAGTTTCATGATGATTCGTCAAGTAGTTTTTGCGTGAAAGCGTAACAAACATCCACGCTTTCACATTTATAATTTTAGTAAGGATTAAAATGCCTTAGTAAAAAGATGTAACTAGATTCTTTATGTAGAAAATGTAGTACTTATAAACCAACAAAGCTACACAATATTATATTTTATGAATCTACTAGTTATGCATAGAATCTCATATTTTGTTATGGCGGCAAAGCGTGTGAGTGGATAGCCGTGATGTAATATGAAAGAAGGTATCTTCAAAGTATTACCATGAAAATGCTATCGCTTCATACAAAATTGAGCCCTTTCGCGGGAAATAACTCGCACTACAGTGTGAACTTGATGCATGGAGTTTTCTCTCCCAGAGGGTATACAGCGACATAGACGAAATTTTCTAACAATATAGTGAATGTCACCTTTGTATACAACTAGCGACCCGCCCCGGTTTCGCAAGGGTGCAATGCTCAATCTAAATCTCTGCTATGCTATGCATGTATTATACATATGAACCTTCATCTTGGATCACTCTATCTATAAAAAAAAACCAGCTAAGTACGAGTCGGACTCGCGCACAAAGGGTTCCGATCCATTATCTATAACAAGTAGAGCAACGTGAACGTCATGTCTCACAAACATGACTCACAATGCCGTAGTAAGGGCTTACGCTTTACTAACCATTTATTTGTCATAGCAGAATTAAATTTGAAAATTAATATCTTCTAAAATATTGGCCGTAGAATGCTCAAATATTTATCTACAAACCGATTCAACAAACTTAACATTGGATTTGAAAAATGTTCAATCAATATTGATGAAATCTACAATAAAAATAAGTTTGTATGTCACGTAATAAAACAAAAGTATTACTTAAATATTTGTTAGTTTCATTTATTCAGTAAATAAACTAATAATAACTGTTTATTTGTTAGAGTGGCCTTCCATGGTACCTTATAGTACCTTATAGTATAGACTTGTGTAAACATGTCCTATTTACTATCAAACATTTCAAATTGAAGGAGAAAAAGAAGGTAATTATTTGATTTAAAGAAACCAGCCAAGAGCGTGTGGGACTCACGCGCTAGGGATTCCGAACGAACCTATTTAACATGTGTCTGTTAAACCATAAACTTCTTATAAGGTAGTGAAAAAAATAATCCACTTTTTTTTTCTTCTAAATTTTAGGCTTATTCCAGCCAGAAAAAAGAAAGTTGTCTCTTTTTATTCACAATAATAATATGTAAATAATAGATCTAAAGAATTTATTTTGTGAGAATAAAACATTTTCACTATCAGATTTGTTTTTAAATAAGCGAATACCATATTTAACAAAAAGGTTAGGTATTTATTTTGAATATTATTATAATAAAGTTAGACATAGCCTTTGATTTAACTTAAACCTAAAAATTAAAATAATTATTAACTGGTATAACTAAGAACTAACAAATATTGATTATTTTGGTTGATTAGCATTTAAAGATATTTTATTGTTTAGTAAATGGTAAATTTTCGTATATTTTCTTAAATAACTTCGAAATTACTAATTATAATAATATAATAATCAAATGTGAGACCCTGACAATAAAGCCTTTCATTCTATGTTTGTACGTTACGCGTCCGTGTTTAGTTTACAGAAGTTTAATGTGAACCAAAATATTATGATAGACAGACAGCCGGTCAGCCAGATAGACGGACACTCGAGCGATCGTATACATAAACGAGGTTCCGTTTTCCATATGGACATTCGGAACCCTAAACATATCCCAATAGAGAATGACAATTTTTCAAAAAGCACGCATCGCATATTAATTGGATTATAATTTTAACGAGCTGTAATCTAACTAAACATTTTACTGGACATTTTCACGTTTAATCTCTGATAGACCCAGCAGAACTCATAAAAATAATATAGTGGTAAACGAAAAAAAGAAAAAAAAAATTTACAAAATGTCCAAAAATTACAAATGCGTGGAGTATAATTATTACACAAAACCGGAACACAAACCAGTGTGGCTGAAACGCAAAAATTATACAGTTTAACCGTTTCGCAACACGCGAGGGGGCGTAAGACTTGAGCGGTCTTGCGTGACCCTAATCACAAGGAACTTTGTAATTTTTAATTTTAGAAATGGTTACATTTATTTCCTATGCGGTGACACAGTTTTCTTTCTTTCTGTGTAAATCAAAACCAAGTAAAAAACTGAAGATATTGATAAGATTTTTCTGGCTGAAAAAGAGACGTCCTAGCTAAGCCAGGCAGCTTGAAGCGTTCGTTTCTGATGGAATTTTGTTTTGTTTTATAATGATGTTGACGACGATTTACCATCATCGTCTGGCGATACACATTGAAAAAACTATCTCGAAGAACCTTACCCTAATATTTAATTGCGATCCGACCTCATTGATGAAGAAGATAATCACGGAGCTATATCCTAGATGGTTACATAATGCACAGTTGAAGAATGCTTTATAAGATACTCGTACATACATCCCAGGAATACTGCTGCAAACTCATAATTATAGATCGGATTATATGCACCATAAAAAGCTTGTTATATGCATACAAACATGCATATGAAATGTTTGAAATATGCATGAAAATTGGCAGAATATGCAAACTCAACATACAATAGTAAATTATCTTTTGATAGGGGATAATAAGTACAGGAACATTACATGACATCCCCACCGAATGTGTCTCCACGTTGTCGTCGTGGTGGGGCTTGAGCGTCCCAATGATCTTGCGAGCTTTCCCGGTAGAGCCACTCATGCCGGAAGGTCGCAAGTGAGGGATCAGACCAAGAGAGACACACACGCGAGGAATCCCGCTCACTGCCTTCTGGTACGCGTCTGCTCATCAGACATGGCTGTGAAGGCAGTGAGCGGGTGGCAGGAGAGGCCCTGTGAGGGAGAAAGGGCGGAGGAGTAAGGGACCGCACCCTCTAAAAGGAAAATATGAGAAAAGGCATTTGTAAAATGAGTCCCCAGGTGGGTCCCGACTGCTCAGCGGTCGGGGAATCCCACCCCGCTTCGGCGGGCTGCCCTCCGTACTCTGGGGTGGGCACCAAACGCCTTCCGTTTGCCAGTGGCAACACGAGCCGAGGAGGCTCCCAATCGTCGTCATCCGAGTCCGCTTCCTTTAAGGAGCTGATGGCGTACGATTGCGTAGAGGAGGGTTCGCCTGAGCGCCGGGGTGGTGCGGAGTCGGATTCCGGCTCCGCGCCAGACCTAGTAACGGTCAGCTCGGCGGGCTCTGGAGACAGAGGAGGGGGGGCTGCTGCGGAGGGCGTCAAGCTCTTCCGCAAGCGGCCCAGACGGGAGGAAGACGGGGAGTCGACCTCCGAGGGCGAGTTTGCCTCCGCCCGCAAGATCCCTACCGCTAGGCGGGGCAGGGGCTGTGAGGCGGGGAGGGGGCTGGCTCCCTCTACCCGGGAGGTGGAGAGTCAGGCCGGGAGGTTGGTGGAGGAGAGGCGTCGCCCTGGAGGGAGCGGTCGTCGGGCTCCCTCTACTCTTCCGCCTACTCTCGACTCCGACGACTCGGAGCCCCCGGGAGAGGTGCGTCCCTCTGTTGAAGAGAAGAAGGCCCAGTTTGCGGAGGTCGTGGAGGCCGCGATCCGCGCTGTGGCCTTCAAGAGGAAGCAGTCCTCAAAGCGGGAGGCCATTGGCGCGGCCAAAGCCTCCATCCTGGCGGCAGCGGCAGCCAACGTCGGTGGGTCCGGAGAGGCGACAGAGTTGCGGGCGGAGGTCGCCCGCCTCGCGGCCGTAACGGAGCGACTCATAGCGGAGAATGAGTCGCTCCGGAGGGACCTGGCTGGCATGGCCAGAGCGGCCTCGGAGGAGCCGCAGGGGGGGCCGAGTCCGGCGGTGCTGGAGGAGAGCCAAGTGCTGAGCCAGGTGCGGAGCCTGGTGCGGCAGGAGCTGACTCCCTTCTGGAGGCAGGTGTCCGCCTTGGAGGACATGATCCGGCGTCCCCCGTTGGCGACGGCACAGAGGCCCCCGGGACAGCAGAAGGCGGCTTCGTACGCAGCCGCGGTGGCTGCTGGCCCGGGAACGTCCGGCCAGGCGAAGGCCAAGGCGGGAGCCGCGCCAGCGCCTGTGATGCCGGCGCCCGCGACGCAGTCCCCTCTTTGAGGCGCGGCTGGAGAGACGTCACGGCGTTCTCACCTTCCGCCTGACGCAGGTGCTCACCAGACACGGCTGTTTCGGGAGGTACCTGTGTCGGATCCAGCGGGAGGACACGTCCGGGTGTCATCACTGTGTGGATCGCCCGGAGGACACGGTGGAGCATACGGTGGAGGTCTGCCCTGCTTGGGCGGAGCACCGCCGTGTCCTCGTCGAGGCGATCGGCGGCGGCGACCTCTCGCGTCCGGCCCTGGTTCGGGCCATGGTCCGGAGCGAGGAGGCATGGGAAGCGGTCGCCTCCTTCTGCGAAGCAGTAATGCTAGCGAAGGAGGAGGCGGAGCGCGTGCGAGAGAGGGATGCCCCTCGCTCCAGCCGCCGCAACAGAAGAAGACGCCCCGGGCGTCGGGAAACGCAGGGCGATTCCCGGCCACCGTAGGCGCGGGCCTGCGGATGGCGAGCTATGGGTGGCTCGCCGTCCGATAGCAACCAGGCCCGAGTCGACGGAGCGTCGTGTTCCACGCGCGCCTCAAAGAGCCGTCAGCAAATTAGACGGGGCCCCATAGGGTCAGTGCCTGCTAGGGTTGCGGAATTTGTTCGAAAGAGTCACCGCGGCCCTGGAACGCAAAGGGCACAAGAAGGATCACGGGTGGGTTTTAGTCAGTAAGAGTCTGACACTCCCTTCCGCTCCGCCCAGAGCGGGAGAAGTTATTTGATGATTTCCCATCCAGAAAAAAAAAAAAAAAGGCTGAGTCGACGACGCGTTGTGCTTCACGCGCGCCTCAAGGAGCCGTCAGCACCAGGGAAGGAGCCCCATAGGGTCGGTGCCTGCTAGGGTTGCGGAATTTGTTCGAAAGAGTTACCGCGGCCCTGGAACGCAAAGGGCACATGGAGGAGCACGGGTGGGTTTTAGTCAGTAAAAGTCTGACACTCCCTACCGCTCCACCCAGGGCGGGAGGGGTCATTTGATGATTTCCCATCCAAAAAAAAAAAAAAAAAAGGAACATTACATGACATTCAAATTATTATTTTTTTAACTTATGCAATCAAGTGTTGTTCCAAATGTTCAGTGGTAAGATTGTGGCTTCGATCATTTAGAATTTTTTTGTAAGCGGAGAGTTCGCTCCACATCCACTGACGTAACTGGGCAGAATTTGAGCTCGTGGCTAAATTATAACAGCCGCACGGGTCAATCTTCTAGGTTAAGCAACGCTTGCCGAGGTTGGTCTGTGGATGGGTGACCGTCTTAACATAACGAGACTTCTCCGTGCCTCGGAAAGCACGTTAAGCCGTTGGTCCCGGCTGTCATTTGGAGATCTTTGGCAGTTGTTACGGATTGTCAGAAGCCAGAAAATCTGACACCAGTCTTGCCAAGAAGTACCATGTTCCCCAGTTAATGGGTTGTGGAGGTCTGGTAGGCAGCCGCTTCACGGAAAATACTGGTATTCAGCTGAATCCGGCATGACTGGGAGCCGACCCCAATATAGTTGGGAAAAGGCTAGGCAGATGATGAGTTTCTGGTAATTTTACCAGAAAAAAAAAAATCTGCCGTCCCATTAATGAAACTATCAATTTGCAACAACAAACTTTCAAAACCTGGGTAATACCACGATTCCGACTAAAGTCACAATCATTACTCAAAAGCCCTTATATGCTGTGACTATTTGGTTGGATTCGCTATATTATTATTTTTATCGCATTTCGGAACGCAAGTTGAGAGCACTACACTCGGAAAAATATTGTAAATGTACCGATAATATGCATCAAAACTAGATCTTATATAAAATATGCTATCACCGCTGATAATTGCTTAAATATGCAAATGCATATGTAAATATGCAAATGCATGTAATCCGGTCCCTACTCATAATAATCGCACTTCGTTTTCCTCGTCTGCTCATACTCAAGAATAATAAAGCGCTGATGTCTGCAGCCGTTAAATTGTTTTATGACAGCAAAGATTTCACCAACAAACATTCGATCTTGCGCAGTTACAGCGGCATATCGTGTAGCTCACATCAAATTTCATAAAACTAAAAAAAAGAAACATTATTATGTACAATGGGCGGCCTTATCGCATTCCGCGTAGTACTATTATTAATTTACATTCTGTCAATAAAGTATCGAGAATGGATAATTTGTTTAAGGTTACAAATTCTTTTTTTTTTTTGTTATTGTTCGATTAGCACAACTGTTTTCCATTTTGACGCAGAGTTTGAGTTAAATTATTATTTAGCTTAAAATAATACAATGCTATTTTAGTTATAATAATATCATAATCTAGTGTAGATTGCGAAATTCATAATGGACAAAAACATCGAACAAAGAGCTTGACTTCAATGGTAGGCCATCAACGTCTCCAATTGAACTTAACATCACAAAAGTGAAGGAAATAATAACTGAAAATAATCATTCAAGTTTGAGAGATCTCTATGTTTGAGAGAGATAATCACCGAACGTTCTAAGTCTCACGAGTCGATTTGTATCATTTTAAATAACCACTTGGGTATGAAACATGTTTCCGCTCGGCTAGTCCCAAGAGACCAGAGTTTTCTCCAAAAACTCAATCGTGTAAGAGTCACTGAGGACATGCTAGAACGAGACAATTCCGGCCTAACAGTCATAAAACGCATGATTACTGGTGACGAGACATGGGTTTACGAGTTTGACATGCAAACTGGTCAACAAGCTTCGGTGTGGCCCTCCAATTGAACCGAAACCTTTAAACAACGGCAAAGACTTTCAAAACTCAAGTCATGTTGACTGTTTTCTTGGTGGTGCACCAGGTGCACTCAGTTTTTTTTTTGCCGGCTGGTCAAACAGTAAATAAACAATATTATGGGCATTTTAGAGAGCAAGTTAAACAAAAGGGTAAGGAAATTCTTGGATTTTGCACCACGGTAATGTGCCTCCTCACAAGGCAATAATTCTGAACGATTTTTGACCAAATACTAACGAGCAACCACCTTAATTACCAGATATGGCTCCAGCCGGCTTTTTCCTTTTTCTTTATCGTGGCACCCGTTTTCATTCGGTAGAAGACATAAAGGAGAATTCACGGCGAGAACTGAACTCAATTCTGGAAAAGCGTTTTAAAATGTTTTGATGATTTGATTATTCGTTGGCGTAACTGTATCGTTTTTGAGGGAGCATACTTTGCGGTGTTAAAATTATGTTGGATGAATAACTGACATTTTGTGTTCATTGATCTTTTCCCGGTATTTTTTGACAGAGTAGTACATGAATTTAAATAGTTGTGATGTTCAATTTTATTGTCTGCATGAATTCACCTCGAATTAATGCAGACATTTGATTGGTGTCGTTACTTTAAATTGCTGTTATTCTGTGAAGAATCGACCAGTATTGCTTATAAATTGATCAATTTTTATCTTCAATTCTTATTATTATATATTATAATTAATAATTACTTTGATTGATTTGATAAATTATTGTTTATATAATTGTGTGTTGTGATGTTGTTTTGTTTGTTTTTTTGGGTTCCGATAGTCTGTATGAAAAATCGAAACCCCTAAAGGACCACTCGTTTGTCTGTGTGCCTTTTCGTCTGTCCGACTGTCAAAGCTTCTTTTCTCTGAAATTATAAGCACGATTCAGTTGAAATTTGGCACACATATAACTTTTTAGGATCCAAACAGTCGTCCCTGTTTGGGTCGCAAGGAAAATAAACAAATTTTGTAAAAGGGGTAAAATAAGTAAATGTGTAGGCTTACCTCCCTTACACATTTACTTATTTTACCCCTTTATTAAGAATATTTTAAAGATTAGTCACCAAATTTCTGATAGCTCGCTTGCGGGAAACTGTCTCTGTGCCTAGTGACTGGAATAGATTTCTCACCACTTGCAGTTTTTGAACGTGTCGCGAGGCGATTTATTTAAAAAAATATAAAAAAAAAACTTCGATAAGTAACTCGAAATCCATCCAATACGGACAGTCAGATACTACACTGACAAGAGTACCTACAACTCCTGTGCATGCTGCCTTTCAGGAAGCCTCTCCAAGAATTTTGACCTGGTTAATTATAATATCTTGTGGTCAAAACTGAGGGAGAATGCCATTCCCCATGAGCTGATAAATCTCATCGAATACTGGTACAACCATCAAGTCAACCAGGTCAGATGGTCGAGTGCATTGTCTGGTGAGTATGGTCTGGAGCGTGGTGTGAGGCAAGGAGGTTTAGCCTCCCCAGGGCTCTTCAGTCTGTACATCGATCGGCTGGTCGAGGAGCTCGGCAGCACTAGTGTCGGTTGCTCTATCGATGGTAAAGTTATTAATAGTATCAATTATGCTGATGACATGGTGCTGCTGTGTGCCTTGATTGATGCACTGAGACGGCTGCTTGGAGTGTGTGAGCAATACGCTACGGCTCATGGACGCCTGTACAATGTCAGGAAGAGTGAGGTCATGGTGTTTCGTGCTGGTTCCAGAAAACCTAAGTCGGTTCTAAGTCGGTTGAGAGGGTGTCTCAATTTAAATACCTTGGGTATGTTTTGAATGAGGATCTGAATGATGACGATGATTTCGATAGAGAAAGAAGAGCGTTGTCGGTCCGATGTAATATATTGGCCCGCAGGTTTGCTAGGTGTACTAAAGAAGTGAAAATTACACTGTTTAAGGCCTACTGCCAGACTTTTTATACCTGCAGTTTGTGGGTCGCGTATACGTAGAGGGCCTAAAACGCTCTTCAAGTTCAGTACAATAATGTTTTCCGGGTGTTGTTGGGGCTTCCGCGATTCTGTAGCGTATCATGCGCAGGAAAACGGCATTCTTGATGCATAGGATACGTGGAGGCTCCAATAGCATCCTGAAGGTAATTGCTGAGAAACCAGACTGTCTTTTCCTGATGCACTGGTCCCGCAGGCATGCCTGCGGGCCTGGTTCTGAGGGAAAATATATGAATTAAGGGGGAATGATATTTAGTTAATTTATTTTCTTTAATTCAGTTTGTTACTAACAAAGTTGTATAACTATTTCTTTTACTAACACATTACGGCTTTTCTATATCCGAAATAAAGTATATTATTATTATTATATGGATGTATGTATATATAACACCAAGGATCTCAGGTCTAGTGTTACTTATTATTCTAGTGAATAAAACAAGGGTTTGGATTATACTTCGTACATATTTACGGCAAGTCATGTAGCAGCATTCTTATAAGCCAGATCTTATAAGAATGCTGCTACATGACTTTTCACATATAACAAAACAAATTTTCCGTATTCATAATTTAAAAATACAATTATTCTTTTGCCAGACACTTCCAAAATTCTAACGACAAACTTGTGTGCCAGTGACGTGCAGCCAATAAAGAGGCTACCATCGTCACAGTATATAGGTCCATCACGAGAAGTTCATCAACTTATCAATCTGACCTAGCCTGTCCCTTGCTGCCCTCCCTCGATGACCCCGCTAAGCCGAGGCCCGTGTCCCACAGGGGATGCCCTTAGCGAGCAGTCATTTAGTTTTGAAGTAGTTTTAAGCCCTGGCTCGGCCTTAAATTCATTTGAGGTCGCCACAGGATTGTCCGGTTGAGCAGCAACCAGCCTTAGTGTGCTGAACTGCGAGTGATCCATTCAAAAAAAAAAGTTCATCAACAAAAAAATTAAGACATTTATCTCAAAAAATGTAATTAAAGATTTTTGGTATTTTCCTTTACTTGTGCTATTAGAGCTTGCTACTTGAGAAATATCATGGTACTAGGGTTAGCGGAAAGTACCCTACAGGTTATAATTCATATGCGTGATTTAAAATATGTCACATAAATTGGCGTATCATTTTTTATGTTGACTAAACACTTGATTTTATAGAGCTTTTCGTAACCCTACATATTTGATGTTAATTTCACTTATGCCTCTCACTGCCACCACTCGTTCCTGAGAAAACAGTATTTGACAGATTCTCAGACTGTACGAATTGCTCTCAATAAGAGGTAAGTTTTATTCTTTTGGAGCATGGAACCCCGTAAATTTGCAGACTTACATAGCTTGTGAAAGATTTTCAAAATTCAACATACTGGATTGCTAAACAAAACTTTTCCGTCACTAGAATGCGAGAGTGTCTGGATGTGGTCTGTATCAAAATAAAATACTATCGTAATAATTTAAGAGTCAAATAAAACTAACATAAACTAAGGAATTGTACTGGACCTAAATGTCGACACAATGTAAAAAAAAGATTTAATAAAAAGAATAAGCAAAACAGGTTTTTTTTTATTTATTTTGTTCTCTTTATATTCTTATAAATACAGGAACAAGGAAAACGGAAACAAAATCGAAAATAATAAACATCTTAGGACTGTTTTTAAAACGAGAGCAAAAGAAGGTTTTTTTTTATATTACCTACTTGTATTAATCGCGGGTCATGGTATTTGGTATGGCGAGATCATAGGCAAGAAATAACGTTATTGGGGTTTTTGGAACACTAATCTATACTAATATTATAAAGCTGAAGAGTTTGTTTGTTTGTTTGTTTGAACGCGCTAATCTCAGGAAATACTGGTCCGATTTGAAAAAATCTTTCAGTGTTAGATAGCCCATTTATCGAGGAAGGCTATAGGCTATATATCATCACGCTAAGACCAATAGGAGCGGAGCAGCGATAAAGAATGTTTTTAAATCGGGGATTCCACGGGGACGAAGTCGCGTGCAGCAGCTAGTATACCTATATTAATAATAAATAAGTACCTACATAACATTTATGTTTTTTTTTTCAAATATATGTGATTTTTCTGTTTAAACACGAAAAAATAGCTTTCTAAGCTATTGTTTCCACATTATATTTAAGGCCATACTCGTATTTACCAACGTGCATTTTTGTTTCACATACATGGTATGCATAATGCTTGGAGCAAATAAACAAATTATATTATTTCTTTTACTGCTACATGTTTAAGTTCATATTTACTTGTAATTTAATGAGTATATCTTACTTGCAGCCTATAAAACTCTAAAAAGAAGAATAGATATAGATAGATACATAATTTACGCACGTTTTTTATCGATGTTGACTCAACCTCTGGCCAACGCCTTAAAGTTGTTTTACGTAACGCTGATTTTCACTTAAAATAAAACGATAGAAACCACGTTTATACATTTCTTTTGCAGGCGCAAAGGTACGAGAATTACCCTCTCTTTGTAATGCTAATTTAAAAACCAAGGAATTCATTTTTTATTCATAAGTTTTTCTGCTCTAAAGCCAGCAGTCGGAGCATCCTACTCGTTTGTGATGAGTTTTGAAGTTAAAACATAAAATTCATGTAAAATGCTTTGTAGATGTGCTTGTTTTAAAAGCAGGTTAACGTGAGCCCGCCTGGTATTTATTATACTGAACGACGTAACTCCGTCAACGTCAACGTTTCAGATTTATGTATACATGCACACGAATATTTTTTCGATCAAAGGTAAGCATAGTAAGTCAATATGAAAAATGGCAACAGTTTATACAAATACTCAGTCAGCTTTCGCCAACAAGCCGTAATTATGCATTCGATATTTTTCTTTGCAATAAAAAACGGCTAATAATTAAATAATATCATTTAATTTTAAGCATTTCATTTTGTAAAACGAAGAAAATTTTTATCAGTCCAATATTTATGCGTATGGACCAAAAATATTATAGCACAAAGTTGGCTGGATCAAGAGGCTGGAAGTCGTTAAACCTGCGCGTGACATGATTGAAAAGTAATATAACAGAATTGATTAACGAGGTTTAATAATAGTAAAGTGAAAATTATTCCAACTTATTATAATTGCTGTAACGTCGAATTTAAAAGAATGCAACAAATAAAAGAGTTCTCAGAGAATGTTAGCCAAAAAAATTAAAGTAATATATTAGAATGTAAAAAGTTAATTAATACCTTTGCAGGTACAGAAACGCGAAATAAAAAATGAAATATTTTATATTTACCAACCGCTGCAGCTTAGCTACTTTTCAGTCGTCCAAAGAAATGTGTTTGTAACTGTTTTTGGTTGACAAACCAAACCAACTTCATACCGTGTATTTGTCAACACGCGTTTGAAGACTGAGTGCAGTAAAAACGCACCTTTGAATCTAGTTCATCAAACCATACATGATCTGTACATGCATATATTCGACTGATATCTTTTGTGGCTGCAAAAACAAGCCAGTTTAATGTGCCACATACAATGATGGTATATTAATCTATTTTCAATAAATGAATAAAATATTCCCATTTATTGCGTTATAAATAAGAATAAATAAAATGTAATTAGCATTCTTTAGCATATATTTATATATGTACATAGTTACATACATACGTAAAAAACAAATATTGTGACAAGGACAAACATATTGCCCGGTACAACTCAGTTAAGTAACTATCTATGACTCAAAGTTGTCGGGTCGTTTCAACGAGTAAGGAGAATTACAAATAGATACTGATCTCATTCAGGACCGGGTTTTCATCGCGAAGAGCCAATATTCGATACTTTTTCCCCGAGTGGCACACTTTTACATTTGGACTGCGTTCCTCATTGACAATTCAACCCTTGCGCGGTCGAACAAACTGGATTAGCTCGGGACATGTTCGCTCACAAGGGAAATAAATTGATTTTTTTATTTTGTTCTGTTTCCAACTCGCGTCCGCAATAACGGACCACAATGAAAAATAATAATACACGGGAGATTGAACAGCGCAAATGTTTAATGTGTAGCAATTAAATTATAATGTGGAGGTGGAAGCGTTCTAAAATGTACTGCCAAGTTATTTATGCTTCCCGAACTTTGTTAGTCACAGTAATTTGTTTCTAATGCTCGGCTGAATTTGGGCTATAACAATATTTTTTAATTCTACCACTAAAACAGTTAGCTAAAAAGCAAATATAAATTGATTAATTCTTCGAAATGTACTAATGGCCTACAGTACAGATTGTTTAAATATGTTTGTTTGGTCTTCAAAATAAGGCTTCGAGTCTTTCCCAATATTTTCCAAATCTAATCCGAAACGGACAGTCAAAACTTTCGTTATTGGCTGACCACACACTGTTGTATTTTTTAGTAGGGCTATGAAAAATCCATCAAAACTTTTTCATGTCGTTAGCGAATCTCGGCTTAGTAGCAAAACATTGTCTGACGATGTTCCCAACACATGTGGCGATATCGATTTAGCTTATAAAAATACGTACACATGAATAAAGGGTATATCATTCAGCTGTGCACAATAGAATCCCTTGTAGAACTTTACCTGACAAAAGCAGGATGAGAAAAGCGAAGAAGCAGTATGTGTCCCTTTTTGGGATTTAATAATGGTGCTCTGTCTATCTCCTATAATCAGGGCTAACAAGGTGTGTATTTATTTAATAATAATAAATAATACCAATAAAGTAGTAATTGTAGATATTAATTGATTTTAAATTGTATTACGTATGTGTGTATTAATATATGCTTGCGTGTATTGCGTAAGTGTGTATTACTACCTATATGCTCTGCTGCGAAAAATCTTTTTTTGTAGTGAATTGTTGATATTTTCAGGCGAGATAGACTTTGGGACCCACCATCATACTTAACCTATACCTAAAAAAGGCTAGTATTTTAAAATCGTTCAAATATTTTTTTACCTATATTTAGACTTGTCATGTTCGAATGTAAACAAAGTGGCATATCAATTGACATGTCGATATCGACGTTTGCTTTTCAAAAGCTGACGCGCCCCAGTGAGTTATGGTATCGGATCCGGCTGTCCCGATCTTAGCTTCGCTCAATTTCACAGAGTTACAATATTAGATCATCATCATCGGTTATTTTTTATCAGATATTCAAAACCATCTTCTTCTTCAAATACATGAAAATATTAAGTGAAACAGTGGCCCCCTATAAATTTAGGTCTTTAAATGATATAAAACAGTGTATATCACAATAAATTTAGCGTTGCGCATCGTTTGTATCGGTCAGCATAAACACGGTTTGGGGCAAATATCGGTTCCGCAACAACCGGCACATTACTTATCGCACTAAACAATCTATGATGCCACCGATCATGACATGTAACAACTATACACGAGCCGTATTCCTGAAATAGAGGCACTTCACCATTTTATCGTGAAACATAAACAGAAACATTAAAACACATAAAGTGGCCAGCAAACGGTAATACAGTACAGACATACCTACGCCATTTGTTTCTATATCAAAATAAACAAGACCCTTTCCATAGGTACAATTCAATTTTCTGTACGACTTTCGTCGTAGTTCGCAGACTCATGAGTGCATATTTGCTCAAGGGATAGAAAATCCTTGTCTGAGGAAATTGCCTCTGATCGGATTGGATGACGGTGCCGAGTCGCCGCGCCCGATTGTCATTTGTTTAGAGCTCAGCCCACAATCCCAGCCGGTTACCATTATCGACACTTTATCGATAAGCAGTAAAAATGTACACGTGCCCGCGTTCTACGTAACTTATGTCGGATGAGATACTTTATTTTGTTTATATTACGTATGTGCTCCCCAACGTTTCCTGTTTACGTATTTATAATGCAATATGTATGGTGGTGCGCGGGTTCAGTTTCGGGGTGACACGTATTCCACAAAGGTTAGAGTGCAAGCAACACTAACTTTGGTACCTTACGGAGTAGCCGTCCTCTGCCGCACTAAACATCGGGAGCAGTGTTCATAATTTATACGAGAAATATTCAGTACACTAATACTAAAATTTACCTAATTTGCTTTGGTTTGCCGTCCCGCTGCGCACTGTATAATAAAATACAAATTTAATTCCAAAACTCGTTGTATTTTATTTTACGCGCTACACAATAATAGTATTCTTACATGAGATACCTACCGTGTTAGCAGTCAACTAAAAGGGTGATAAACAAGCAATTTGTGAGGGCACATTCAAATCCGTCCTACGAAACTCAATTTCCTGTGGCACTGATGTTATTATGACGGTTTTTTTTATAGAATGAATGACGACTAATAAGCCACAGGTAGGGGTGGCCGTAATTTTCCGCGTTCCAAACAAATTAACTGTGCGCCAGTGAGCATTATTACAGTTAATAAACGATTTAATGGCTGACCTATTTATAACATATTAGATTGGCGCGTGACAGTTTTGTGCGCGCTGGATATTTGGAATTTGCGTATTAAGCTCGCTGTATAGTAATTTGAATTTCGGGTACAGTCTAAAATCACTTAATTTGTTTATTTGGAGACTATGAATTGGCAGTTTTGATGTTATAGGCCTTACTGAATAAAACATATTCGAACTGGTAGGTACATTTTTGCTCCAGAGTTGCGGAATTTGTTCGAAAGAGTTTGTTCACCGCGGAACGCAAAAGGCATTAGGATTAATATGGATGGGTTTTAGTCAGTAAGAGTCTGACACTCTCTTCCACTCTGGGAGGAGTAGCAAAGTCATTTTCAGGCTTCTGCAAAGCTCTCCAGACCCTAAAATGTCTATTAACTATGTTAACGGCTTTTTTATTGGTGTGGGTGAAAAACTAGCCTCAAAAATTAAATCTCCCTCTGGGGGATCCAGAGGGAGATTTAATTTTTGAGGCTAGTCCTATCTTGAATATTCATCACAACCGCCTTGCCTAACTCTATCACTGGTTCCAAGTACGAAATACCTCGGAGTCCACATTGATGAGCACCTTAACTGGCGTCCTCATACTGAAGCACTCTGCTCGCGAATTAGAAAACTAATATATTTTTTCAAAGAACTCAGACACTCTGCTAATCGAGAAACTCTATTCCTTGTATACCAGAGCCTGTGTGTCTCTGTTCTTACGTACTGCATTTCTGCATGGGGAGGAACCAGCTAAACCCACCTAGTTCAGGTTGAACGAGCTCAAAGGGCAGTGCTAAAAGTAATGCAGTTCAAACGCAGACATTATCCAATTGCCCTGCTCTACTCAGTCAAAGGTCCTAACGGAGTGCCAACTGTTTATTCTGCGTGCTGTTCTACGCCGTGCTCTTTGCTTCCTTTTGACGACAAAATTTATATCCCTAAAATTTTGTTGGAAAGGTCATCCAGTCTGCAAATCTACTCGATGTCGTATTTCATTTTTGGGCCACCACTTCGGCGTACTCAGTGTTAGATTATATAATAAAACCCATCGTCTTCTCGACATATATCCTCGCACCAGAAGAAAATTGATAACTAAGCTTACTAATTGGCTGCAGGTATTATCATACGATAGCACCGAACGTGTCCTTTTAGTTAATTCATAGTCCTTAAATTTAACCTAGGTACCTAATTAACACCACACACACACACACTCCCACACATAAACACACACAGCCTACCTACGACAACACTGTACCTACTTGCCGAAATTTATGGTGTATTGCTTTGGTACGTCCTGACATTGTAACTCGGGATGGAGACCTGGTGTCCTACAACACAGGTTATCAGCCTAGCTTAGGCACCAGTCTCCCACAATATAGCAATATATTAAATTATTATAACCTAACAATATATCCTTATATCCCTTATCTTCTCCTTAAATATTGTGGTGAGAAAATAAATTATTATTTATTTATTATTATTTGATGATTTCCTTTCCATAAAAAAGTAATCTTTTTAGAACGGTAAAAATAAACCGTCTAAGAATCTAAGCGCTCGAATTACATTTTTTTAAGGAGGGGTAATCATCAACGACTTCTTCCGCTCTGGGCGAAAGGGAGTGTCAGACTTTTACTGACTAAAACTCACCCGAGCTCCTCCAAATGCCATTTTGCGTTCGAAAACTGCAGTGATTCTTACAAACAACAAAATTTACTTAGGTGTAAGTTATTCTAGGTCAACATTACACTTGTGCATGATTTTTACCCTCAAATCGATTTCAAAAAGATTTTGAAAGGGATTTTTAAATGGCTTTACAAGGATCAGCGGGCCTACCATGAGGTGTTAAAACGTGAGTCTTCCGAGCGAGAAAGAGGGATAGAGTTATACACCCTATATAGCTCCATCCCTTTTTCTTGCTCGGAAGACTCACGTTTTAAGACGTCATGGTACGCCCGCTGGTTTTCAATTGTTCTGATTTTTTACAGTTGAAAATATGTCTTATTATTTTTTAACTGTAATCGCAACTCTGTTAGGTACCTGATCGTTAACACCATATCATAACATATTATACTGCTATCTGAAAAGGTATGCAGTGTACAGTTCACCCTGCTACACCCTAACCTTTTTTTCGGGGTTATTCTTGTTATCAGTGTCCTCTCTGTCACAATTAAATACCTTATTCATGAAACTGATAAGTTTAGTGTTTAAAACAGTTTCCATAATTTTGGCGTGTTTTTAAGTTTATCTACGTAAGAGAAACAAGCAAAATATTCCCAGAATACCATCGAACTGCTCGTAATCCCACCATAAAAGCAAGCATTACACAACAAACCAGCAATATTTACCAAACTAAAAGCGAGATCACGCTGTGTGCCCAACGTACCCATAGATTTTATTAAAATCCAACAGAAAACGTATGAAAATATGTACGAAGAACTTTGCATATGATATAGACGTGATCTGAATGCTGAATACATTACTATCGCATTACAAACGTATTTTGTTTGATCTACGAAAATAAAGAAAATATCTTTGGAATACCTTTGGTTACAAACATTGTTTAGCACAAGATTTTATCTGAGGGTTTATAATATGTTCTGTGTTTATTTTTGGGTGATTTAGGGTGGGCGGCAACGAATTTACTTTAAATGGAGGCTAATATTTTGATTGAACTAAAACCATATACATTAATAATTACCGTTAGATAAACTCACGCCTCAAGGATGCAAACAGAAACTAACAAAAGCCAACTTTTTAAGGATGGCTAATCAAATGACTGACAAAGGAAAGAGAAAGGGAGTGGACGTCACATTCTTACTGACTAAAACCCATCCGAGGTCCTTCAAATGCCCTTTAGCGTTCCAGGGTATCTTACGGGGGATGTCTTTTAAGTTGTATCGTTTGAAATAAGTATAGACGATCTAATAGATTATTACCATTTATTGTTTTCAAAATTTCGACATTTTGGATGCTCAAAAACATCTTTGTATCGCGGGCAGTGTGCGAACTTGCATTTTCATGATTCAGTATCATTTATTTATTTGGAAAACAAACAACTATACATTTTATCTTAATCTAATAATATAAACTTTAACAAATATATTAATGTATAGTCAACTGCGTTTTCACGAATTACAAAATCCCGCCGGAGCTCCATCCGCTGCGCAGCAATTTGCCGCGGCAGCAGAGTTTCACCCCCGGTAGCGACTCCACGCGCAACGCGTAAAACGTGCGCGAGGGCTCTCGCGTCCAGATCCCACGGCAGGAATCCCGCAAGGAGGCTCGCCGCCTCGCTGGAGCGCCGACCAGCCGAATGGCCATGACCCTCTGGACCGTTACCTGGTGGCGCGCTGGCAGTCACTTTAGCGACAGCGCCCATATCTGGGCCCCGTAAAGGGCCATGGACCGCACGATCCCTGCATACAGCCTCCGGCAGGAGTCGTTAGAACCCCTTAGATTGGGCAAGAGCTGCTTGAAGGCAGCCCCAGCCTGCCCCAGTTTGGGAGCCAAACGTCGAAAGTCTTCTATTACAACTTTCCCTTGAGTGTAAATTACATATAGATCGTACGCATTTTTTTTTTGGGCTATGAAAACGTTATTCTTGTTTGTCGAGTTACTCCAGAGAATGACTCCGTATCTTAAAACTGATTTCACTGGAAGGCAAAAAGCACAATCATATAAGTATTATAAGTTTATAATATATGATAAAGGCTGACAAATAATATGATGGAGTACAACAACTCCATCATATTATTTGTCAGCCTTAATCATGTTCTTTATTCATATTACTAACACACTAATTTACATTTTTGCCGTATCGAGGAGTACTGCCTTCTGTATCAGGCCCTTTATTAACCAACCGTGTAACGCCAGCTTCGACAGATGGTCGGCGAAGCTTTTGGCCATTAGGCCATTGGCTGTAATGACAATCGGCACAATGACAGCCGAGTCAACATTTTACATATCGACAGCCTCGTGTACTAAGTCGAGATACTTGATTTGCTTCTCTTTCTCAGCTTTCACGAGGTAGGATGGTAACATCGATTATCATTGTACGTGGCGCTAATCGGTCTATCACCACTATATCAGGCTTATTGACAACAATAGTCCTATCAGTGATGATAGTCCGATCCCAGTACAACGTGACGTGCCTCTGCAAGTACTCGCCGTTAGCCAGAGGATAAAAACCAGATATAATATGTCTGATGAACTCACCTGGACGGTAGCATGCCCGACACATTTCAACCGTCCCATCCTTCATGATATGCCTCCAATAGTTGTTCTTCGTCCATAATTGCACAAACAGAACCTTATTATGTTTGTTGTTATGTTATCGTTCCCTGTAGTTTTAGTATTATTGAGAGATTGAATCGTTCTCGATACCTCTTCTGGTGTAGATGGACGTAAAAAGATCGTATGATTCACTCTGTCTATTTGTGGCGGTATTTTATTGCAGCCTGGAGTAAATTGATCAGTGTAAAAATAATTGAATGCATTGTAGATGTCTTTAGTTTTTACTATCGTAAATAATTTTCTTTATTGGTTCATGATGGAAATCAACTTTGTTGCTATTAATTATTTTCCAAGTTGCTTTACTTTTATAATTGGATGTATTAATGTAGTGATTATTTTGTGCGTACTTTGTTAGCCTTATATTTTTTTATTTTATATCGAGCTGTATATGAAGTGTATATTGTTTTATTATTCTCAGTTTTTGTTGTACGGTATTGCCACAGTAGTTTGCGTTTCATTTTGCTGCACGTTTTGTGATGCTATTTGATTTCTTTTATTGAGATACATTTTTTTAATATTTGCGTCGTGTGGTCCGATAGTGCAGTTACGATTACTTCTCCGTTGTTACCACGTGCATTATGAAATATGTTGCCTATACAGGTACCACTAGATAAGCGAGTAGGATATTTAGATTAAATCCGTAAACTGTATTCATTAATTGGCAACATGATCATATTTTAGTACGAGTACGAGGGCTGCCTTTACCTACCTAAGTCACGTAATGAGGGACAGTAAATCTTCAAGCGTTCCGAGAAAAAGAGAAAGATGGATCTTTACATATTATGTATTTTTCGGAACCTTATACATACAGAATGCCATAGCATTCAATAATGTTAGCCTTAAATAGCAATTTTACTTCATTTAGAACTTTGAATTCCTGAATATTTCTTACTAAAATACATATGCCGCCTTTTCTTATTTCTCAATATAAACTGTCACCCAATTTGTACACCGGTATCGTGAGCATGTTTTCATCACCTAGTACCATATTATGCTCCGTAACACAACATTAATTGTCTTATTTAACTTAGAAAGTTCCGTTAGCTGTATAGTAAGCATATACGCTTTATTAATTAGCCCTGCTATATGTCGGTGCATGACATGTATAATAATTTTATAGACGAATGAATTAATAAATCGAATGGACCAGTGATGCTATTTGTCCTTTTTTCCCCTTTTGTGATGGAAAAGTAGTCAGTTTTTTTCTTTTTTGTTGGGACTTGTATTTGAGCCCATTGTTATTTTTATACCACATTTTAAAAACGGGGACAGTAAATACACAAATAATTATAGACAGTATCCGTGGTGCCAGTCTTCAGCAAGGTATTTGCAAAAGTGATGCGAAATCAAAAATGCTTTATCATTTTAACACGAACAACATCTTGCATGATTAACAGTATGGTTTCACCAGAGGACTTAGTACAACTGACGCTGGTGTCATCTTATTGAAGCATATATTTATTGCATGGGAAGAGGCACAAGATGCCACAGGCATCTTCTGCGATCTATATAAGGCGTTTGATTGCGTAAATCACGAAACATTACTCCTGAAATTTGGGCACTACGGATTGGGCAAAACAGCTTTAAGCCTTGTTAAATCTTATTTAAATGATAGACAGCAAGTAGTTCAAGTAAATGGGGTCAATTCATCGGGTTTAAACGTGAAAATGGGCGTTCATCAGCAATATATTTTGAACTGACCCACCGACAGAAGGAACAGGCCCGTCGATTGGAAGAGAAGCTCAAACGTGATAAGGAATAGGAGGCGCAACGCCAAGAATAGATCCTGCTCATGAAAGACCTTCGCGCAACCTTCAGGAAAGAAATAAAGGAGGCCCGCTTCTCATAAGCTGAAACTCAGATCAGCAAGTTTAATGACGTCATTACTGATGCGAAAATGGAGTCCAGCAATTGATGGATTGGAAATCATCAAATTACTTTTCCCGCTCTGGGCGGAGCGGAAGGGATTGTCAGACTCTTACTGACTAAAACCCACCCGTGATCCTTCCGTGTGCCCTTTGCGTGCCAGGGCCGCGGTTACTCTTTCGAACAAATGCCGCAACTCTATGGGGCCCCGTCTTCTTTGCTGACAGCTCTTTGACGTGTGGATGGAACATGACGCGCCATCGACCCGGGTCTGGTTGCTATCGGACGGCGGGCCACCCATAGCTCGCCGCCCGCAGGCCTGCGCCTATGGTAGCCGGGAATAGCCCTGCGTTTCCCGACGCCCGAGGCGTCTTCTTCTGTTACGGAGGCTGGAGCGTGAGATTTCCCTCTACCGCACGCGGTCCGCCTCCTCCTTCGCTAACATTACTGCTTCGCAGAAGGAGGTGACCACTTCCCATGCCTCCTTGCTCCGGACCATGGATTAATAATAATAATAATCGTTTATTTTCGGAACAATAACACAAGACTGAGTACAAAAGTGAACGATGAATAGCTGCAAAAGTATAAACTATAGCGCAGCTAACAACGCCCTGAGCTAACAACGGATTGGAGTCGGGCAACCTTAAACTTAGAGATGTGATGGCAATTTTCGTAGCACCTACACCGTATCGAACGGCGGCTTTGAATCCACGTAGCGAACTACGTGGATTCAAAGCCGCCGTTCGATAGGACATCTTCCTGGTCATCCTACAAAATACAATTTGAGGCCGGTATGATGGCAAACCGGTGGAATAAAAATCACGCCTTCACCTTAGGCCTATGTTACTATACCTATGGGAGTTGAAGCTAGGCAACAGGATCTACCTTATCATCACTACATAGTATAAAACAAAGTCGCTTCCAGCTGTCTATCCCGATGTATGCTTAAATCTTTAAAACTACGCAACGGATTTCGATGCGGTTTTTTTTTAATAGATAGAGTGATTAAAGAGGAAAGTTTATATGTATAATCCATGCATATTATAATAGAGGAAACTATAGTATCTACATTGCATCCGTGCGAAGCCGGGGCAGGTCGCTAGTTGTATTATAATGTCATCGTGACAAATATAATAGACGATTACATCCTGACCCTAGACTTTATGGGGAACAATTGTGGTGAGATCGACGTTAAGCAAGGTGTTTTGTAATGTGGACAGTAGGAACTTTTCATGGAACACCAACATTACCAAAAAGGTATATACAGGCTAAAGAAAATTGTTCTTCCTCCGAGGGCGGAAACGATTGTGCCGGTTAGTCTTCCTCAGAATCCTGGGCAGACTTATCGTTGTGTACTCGTAGAATGGGTAGATAATGACCTTCGATGGAAAGTGGCACGAACCTTGGTCAGCACCACCAACATCTGTGCTGCACCTTTATTTAAGGAACAGATGATAGAAAAGGGCACGCTGATTGGTACTTGCGAGGGAGTGGATTGTTTGCGTCAATGCCTATATCTAACGACTGGGACCCTCAGTAAGGATGCACAAACGAAATAACAACATTTTTTCATTGCTGTCGTAGCGTTCTGTCTCAGAGTGAAATTGTCAAGACAGACAGTACTGAAATTCATCGAGTTTTTTTCTTCAAATCGTTTGAAGAAAAACACTGGCGCATTTCATAACATCGGGAAAACTGATTTAGTTCAACACAAAATAAGCACAGAATTGCCTATCCGTCAGCGGCCAAGGAGACTGACGGTAGCACGTGAAAAAGAAGTTGAATTCCTAAGGTTGTGATAGCATACTTCAGCAAGTACTGCCTACCGTACTTGCTGAAGTATGCCCAATGACAACTTAGTGATTCATGATGAAGTCCTGTGCCGTAAATGGGAAAATGCTCGGGGAGACAGCTGTCATTTAGAAATGGTTTTCCCTAAAGCTAAAGTATCGGATATCATACGGCTGTACCATAATGTTTGTTCTGGAGGCCATACAGGAGTTATACGGGAACGGTTTTACTGGGTCCACTGTCGTTACGATGTCGAGGATTAGTGACTAGCTTTTTAAAGAACGGTATACATGACATATACATGACCAGCCGACTTAAAACAAAAATAACATCATGTCAGAGAAGCATGGAAAGAAGTGTCATGAAAATAAGAAAGATTCAGAAAATACCCCATCACGACATAAGACTCAAAACGAAAGTCATAGATGCTCTTAACTATGCGCAGAAGCTTAAATGGCGATGGGCTGGACACATTGCCAGACTCAATGACGACCGCTGGACTTCAAGAGTCACGTCATGGACGGGGCCATCAGGCCAAAGGAAAAGAGGAAGGCCTATGGCTCGCTGGGTCGATGACATTATTAAAGTCGCTGGAACTCGCTGGATAAGTACAGCAAACGATAGAGACCACTGGTCATCCCTGGAGGAGGCCTTCACCTTCTAACAAGAGGGGTTCTTGCTTCTTGATGTTTTGATTTTTAAAAACTCAGAAATATTAAATTATACTTACTTTAAAAAAAAAAAAAAAAAAAATGCATGTACGTAAAATAAATGAAATGTAAAATTATTTTATATATTATTTGTTGAATTAATTGAAATTATAAAATTTAAGTAGGTATTGATGAATTATGTTTGCATGCAGTTATCTACAAATTCATTTTTCTGTTGTAATTTTTAAGCAAGAAATAAAAGGCTATTTTATTTTATTTTATTTTATACATGACTCGTCAAGACGGTTGCATTTGTCGAGTTGAGTAGAGCTGGAATATACAAGTCATATTTGAATATTTCGATGATTCGCAGACAATGCAAGAGTCAATAAATTTTCTAACGCACTTGGACATCTGAGGGAACCAATACTGTTCAAACAATTTGTCCAAGGCTTTGTCACTACCCAGATGTTGCAATTCATTATGAATGTGATTGATCATGGTTAGGCTTAAAACCTTCCTATAAAGTATGCCATCTCTAACGTCATGTACACTAGGAAGTGATGACGGCGTTTTGGTGGACTCAAGATCTTCATGGACTGTTAAGTCCGTGAAAACCTTGAAACGCCGGCCGTATAAATAGTGCCGGAAATGTTCTACCGGTCGTACGATTGCCAGTGTTTCCAGTTCATATGAGTGGTAGCGGGATTCAACTTCTGATGTACGTCGGCTAAAGTAATCCACAACGTGTGGCAAGTCGTTCCTTTTCTGTATAAGAATTGCCCCATAGTCTTTGGAGCTAGCGTCGTAATGCAACTCAACAGGCAAATTCGGGTCAAAGGTCTTCAGAACCGGTTCATAGGTAAGTATCTCTATAATAGTATTACGGGCTTTTTCATGTTTTCCATCCCATTTACAGGACCCTTCAGTTTTGTTAAAGGATACAGTGGGCTAAATATGTTTGTATATTTAGGAATACATATACGGGAATACGATGCGAGACCTGTTGGGGAGTTTGGTCCCACTTCTCCGCACTGGAGAGAATATCCCAGGAAATCTATTTACTTTTTCATGTATTTACATTTTTATTTACTCAGGTTTAATGAGATACCAGCGGTAGAGAGAGAATTTAAGACTTTTTCATTAAGGCGTGTAAGACCCACAGATACGTCAGCAGTATAACATAACACGTCATCCATATAAATCCGGGGCTTGTGAAGGAGTATTGCGCAATCCGAAGGGCATTGCGAGATATTCGTACTGTCCCTCGGGCGTTACAGCCGAGAAAGATAAGTAAATCAAATATCTTAACTTAGCTCGCGAGTTTGTCGACAGTTTGTGGGAAGTGAACTCCAATACCGACAGTCAATCAATAGCCAAGAGCCTCGACCAACACCGTAGGAGGCTCTTGTTAGGCAGCTGGATTAAGGGCTTGATCCAGAAAGCGGTAATTCTGGACACGATGTTTTTTCGAACACAAATATGTTCGATACAAAACAGAAAGAAAATCTTAATCGCCGATCGTATACTGTAAAACATACCAAAGAAAAACTAAGTTATCTTTTATATTAGTGTGTAAGCAATTAAATAAACTAATTCTATTAGTTTCCGCTGATGAATTCGTAGGGCGTGCGCCATCCATCAGTCTCACGAACACGCGGCGTGAAGACGTATCGCGTTACTTATTCCTCTCACTGACATCGTGTTGCCCAACCAACGTTCATCCACCATGCTCTGACATTCTGTTTTTTTTTTCCAAATAATAAGCTATGGTTTTCTGTACCCCAAGTATGGGGATATATGGGATGTAAGGGGCGAACTACCATCCTTCGCCCCAAGCCAACCTCACCTGCACGTGGTGCATCCTGCTGAATGACGAACGAGGCTCTGGCGACCGACCGATGGCGGTATATCCATCAAATAGGCGTAGCTAAATGTAACAGGCCGGTGATGGGCAGCAGCGTCACCGGTGCGAGAAGCTACGCCCTGCGATCGCCAACCCGCCTGCCCAGCGTGGCGATTATGGGCAACTCCTCCAAAAATGCAGTACAACAAAAAGCCACGGCCCCCAGTTCCCGGTGGTCCCGCTATTCCTGGTCATGGTGGCGACCATGGTAACGGCGGGGCGGGGGGTGCCAAGAATCTCCGGGCTACGGGAGGCCACCACAATAACAGATTGACCCTGGCGACGTACAACGGACGCACGCTACGGCTTGACTCGCATCTGGCGCAACTCGAGGTGGAACTTGGGAAAATTAGGTGGCACATACTAGGGTTGAGTGAAGTCCGAAGAAAGGGGGAGGACACCATAACCCTGGAATCGGGTCACCTAATGTACTTCCGAGAGGGAGACCAACAATCCCAAGGCGGCGTTGGGTTTCTGGTAAACAAGTCCCTATCTGACAACGTTGTGGAAATGTCAAGTGTGTCGAACAGGGTAGCGTACCTTATTGTGAAGCTCACCGAGAGGTATAGCCTCAAGGTAGTGCAAGTGTACGCACCGACCTCGACACACTCGGACGATGAAGTGGAGGATATGTTCGATGACATATCGAGAGCCCTCCACTTCACTACAAAGACACAGTACACCGTTGTCATGGGGGACTTTAACGCCAAAGTGGGAGTACAGAATTGCTGCGAATCGGTAGTAGGACACCATGGATTTGGAAGCAGAAATCATAGGGGGCAAATGCTCGTCAACTTCCTCGAGCGGGAGGGGTTGTTCTTGATGAACTCCTTCTTCAAGAAACAACCCCAAAGGAAGTGGACGTGGCAAAGCCATGACACTATGACCAAAAATGAGATCGACTTCATCATGACGGACAAGAGGCATATATTCAGAGACGTCTCCGTGATCAACAGGTTCAATACCGGTAGCGATCACCGACTTGTCCGAGGCTCTCTGAATATTAACTTCAAGGCCGAACGTGTCCTTCTGATGAAGTCCAGACTCCGACCAACTCTGCTCCAGACCATGGCTGGATCTGAAACGTTCCAGGCAAACCTGGAAAACCGATTCGCTGCCGTGGAAACCACAACAGACGTAAACCAGAACCTCGAAAATGTGACTCGGATCCTCAGGGAAGAAGGTACAAGATTCTGTGATATGCAGCGTAAGGGCAAGAAGTCTAAGCTTTCAGAAGGGACTTTAGGGCTAATGAAGGAACGACGTGAAAACCCACCCGTCACTTCGTCGGCAAAGCGGTTTCTAAACCGAGAGATCAACAAGCACGTACGACGCGACCTCCGGCGCTTCAATGCTCTTTCGGTTGAAAGAGCAATCGAGCAGAACCGGGGGTCAAAGGTGTTCGTACAATCTCTTGGAAGAAGCCACCTGACGAAGTTGACCACAGCAAGTGGAGAAGTCGTCTCTTCGAAGCCAGCAGTCCTTTCGGAAGTGGAGGACTTCTATAGCCGGTTATACGCATCGCATGCATCTCGTCCTGATCCCGAAAATGAGGGTCCTAGAGCCACATTGACACGCCATTTCACCGAAGACCTGCCAGAAGTCAGTACTGGCGAAATCGAGATCGCTCTTGGGCAGCTGAAAAATGGAAAAGCCCCTGGAGAAGACGGCGTTACCACAGAGCTGCTGAAAGCTGGGGGTAACCCCGTACTGAGGGAGCTCCAGAAGCTGTTCAACGCTGTCCTTTTTGAAGGGAGAACTCCAGAAGCGTGGAGCAGAAGTGTGGTCGTCTTGTTCTTCAAAAAAGGAGACAAGACCCTGTTGAAGAACTATCGACCCATATCCCTTCTAAGCCACGTCTATAAGCTGTTCTCAAGAGTGATCACGAACCGTCTTGCGCGAAGACTCGACGAATTCCAACCACCGGAGCAGGCTGGATTTCGGAGCGGATACGGCACCATAGACCACATCCACACAGTGCGGCAGATTATACAGAAGACCGAAGAGTATAATCAGCCCCTGTGTCTAGCATTTGTGGACTATGAAAAGGCCTTTGACTCGGTTGAAATCTGGTCTGCTCTGGAGTCCCTGCAGCGCTGCCAAGTAGACTGGCGATACATCCAAGTGATGAGATGTCTCTACGAGGCCGCCACCATGTCCGTTCAAGTACAGAATCAGCAAACAAGTCCCATACCGTTGCATCGAGGAGTGAGACAAGGGGATGTTATTTCCCCGAAATTGTTCACTAATGCAATGGAGGATATGTTCAAGACGCTGAACTGGAAAGAACGTGGCATTAACATCAATGGCGAGTACATCTCTCACTTGCGATTTGCAGACGACATCGTCATTATGGCAGAAACGCTGCGGGAACTACAACAGATGCTGAATGACCTGGCTGACTCTTCTGTACGCATCGGCCTACGGATGAACTTGGATAAAACCAAGGTCATGTTCAACGAACATGTTCTACCGGAACCGATTGCGATTCACGGTGCCGTTCTCGAAGTTGTTCAAAAATATTATAGATAAATATTTAGAAACAATTTTGAGGGCGAGGTGAACAGAAGAATTCAGTTGGGTTGGGCAGCATTTGGGAAGCTACGTCAAGTCTTTACATCGTCGATCCCACAGTGCCTAAAGACAAAAGTCTTCAATCAGTGCGTCCTACCCGTCATGGCATACGGAGCCGAAACGTGGACACTGACGGCTCGTATGGTCCATAAGCTCAAAGTCGCTCAGCGGGCTATGGAAAGGGCTATGCTCAGTGTGTCTCTGAGGGATCGCATCAGAAATGAGGTGATCCGTCAGAGAAGCAAGGTAATTGATATAGCCCACCGGATTAGTAAGCTGAAGTGGCAGTGGGCTGGCCATATTAGTCGTAGAACCGACAACCGTTGGGGTAAACGAGTTCTAGAGTGGAGACCGCGTCTCGGCAAACGTAGTGTAGGACGTCCTCAGGCACGGTGGAGTGACGATTTGCGCAGGACGGCTGGCAGAAACTGGATGCGAGAAGCCGAAAATAGATCTAAGTGGCGTGCAATTGGAGAGGCCTATGTCCAGCAGTGGACTGCAACAGGCTGCTGATGATGATGATGATGATGACCCCAAGGGTAACCTACGGAACCCACAACACAACACTTAGCCTCCGTTGTCTGGTTGAGTCCGTCTTTCAGCGAGTATTTCTGTATTTCAAAAACCATTACACTAGGTAGACAGTTGAAATTCTGACTATGTATTTTCTATTGCTGTTGTAATAACAAATAATAAAATTAAAACAACCATACAAAAAAAGTTTTTTATTGGTTTTCGACTCGCAGAGGACTAGGGAGGCCCAAGAAAGACTGAATGTGTGAGAGATTAGGAGGAAAATGGAACTAGTGATGGAGATAGAAGTTTTTTGATAAGAAAAGAAAATGTGGTAATATGGAACAATGGAACAAGCACAACAAGATGATACCTGCTTTATTGTCTAAATAAATATTAAGTCTCAGTAGATACAAACAATAACGCCTTTTTAATATATTATTCATATCAATAAAAGCAAAAAAAGACTTGGCTCGCGAGGTTGTCGACATGTGGGATGTGGATTCTGCAATCATTGTATCGATACTCGTGTCAGCCAATGACTTAATAGCCAAGAACCTCGACCTACACCTTAGGAGGCTCTCGTTAGGCAGCTGGATCAAGGGCTTGATCCATAAAGCGATTAAGTTGATAGACAGATTCAGTTGAATTTGATAAAAAAGTGCTTCATACAAATTTTAATTGATGTACATATGTATGTTTTACAATACGTGAGTTATCATCAGTAGTATAATTTCTATTCATTTGCAATTTCAAAAACAACATGTTGTTGTTATTGTATGCTTTGATTTCTAGTACCCAATCAATCACGGCTTGACCGCTGAATGATTGAAATTATGAGCATGGTTACACCATGGTCTGCATGTGGACATTAAAGAACATATATTCCGGTAGTACGTCACTGTGAGCCACTAGAAGCCCCGGCTGAAGGCCTTGATATTTATATTAAGGCTACCACAGGCAAGCCCGGTTAAGCAGTCGACAACTTTCTAGGTAGAAATGGGAGAAAAACTCAATTTAAAAAAAAAAAACTATGAGCCTTCCTACGACGTGTGACAAAATAATGGATGGATCATTGTTCTCATCACAATGGTCAATTTTTACCATGGGACCAAACCCATACATATAAATAACATACCTTTTAATTGAAACTAAAGTAAATAATGCCTACATTTAATTTAACACAGTTAATAACGTCCATAAAACGAGTAAGCGGCTCGATTACACATTCAAAAGAGCCCAGTATAAACGTGGCTCGGTTTTAATAAACTGAGCACCGCTAGCGGTGTCAGTTATGAATGTTATGTTATTATGCATAGTATAATAAGACGCAGCAACAATGCTCACGGTACCTACAACGTCTGCTGTAAAGCATAATGTGAACGTAGTTTCAGGAGCAGAAAGCCCATTTACCTTTTGTAGTGGCTTTGTGCTCGCAGACTGCGGGTTAAGCGGCGTGGCGCAGCGGGGACAATGGCTCGGACCTTTTTTAAAATGCCTCTCTCATTTCTTGTTGCCAGCAATTCCCGAAACAGAATGGTTTCGACTTGATCAAATTGGTTTCGTAAGGTTAAAAAAATGTTTAAAGACAGAATGATTTCGTTTTGCTGACGTCTTCTTTTTTATATTATATCTATCGAGAATTTCAAAGTTTACAACATTCTTTTACGAAATACTCGTATGTACTTCGTTCGTGCTGGGTACACATTATTTTGTGAACAAAAGTTTATGATAGATGTATTCATAACCTGTATGGCATGAATGCGACTTTACTACATATTTCAGTGCAAATATTGTATGTAGCTTCTTTATTACTTTTGGACTAACTTATAAAAAAGACTCAGAGAAAATATTATTAAAGGTCTGTTGTATTATATTTTCACGTTACATCAAACAGCTATTATACGGTCTGTCTGCTAAACAAATTTGTAAAAGGGTACAAGGACGAATCAGACCATTTAAAGATGAAACATTTAACCTTATCATTAGATATCAATCTTAATCACATAACATTATAATCAATCTATAGCTTGGTACCACAAGACTAAAGAAAATTTTAACAAAATAACACATAAGCAAAACCGCGAGAAAACTGGTGTACACAAACTTAACCATCCACATAAAATATAAAGGAAACACTTCTCCGCGGGAAGACAGCCCAGATTACTGATGCAAGCGTACTAAATACATTACCTGTATAAATGTAACACCATGTGTGTGTGCTAACGTTGATAAAACTTTAATAAAGTTAAACTTTGCTTTCGCCCCCGTTCACTTAGAGCGCACTAAATTGTTGCAGTTGCGGTCTCATCGCTAAACTAAATTCAATATTGGAATTTGACCCTTATCTAGACTATTAAGTTTAGTTTGGTTCGTAAGTCTTGTAAATTACGAACAAACAATAGCACGAATTTTATGAGTGCTTTTAAGAGGACCTTGAAAAATCATCGTTTACTAATAAAGTATTAGAAAATGTTTTGCGGTGCGGAGATTTTTAGGATAACTTCTATTTTTTAGGATCACTTTTATTTTGGTGGTTATTGAAGACTTTACTGAATTCTAATAAGTACCAAAACAAAGTCTTCCATGTGATGGTAAGGTCTACACAAGACGATGTGCACGATTGGATTCTCAAATAATCACGTGGCCTGCGTTATAAATAACCTTATGCACGCTAATGACACAACCCTTCTCGCACAGACTATTGAACATGAAAAATCTTATGACTCGATTCGAATCTACCAGCCTCAAATTATTGGACTTGCCATTAACCGAGATCTTCAAGTCAGTAAACGATTACTGACTCGAAGATCTCGGTTATCATATAGTCAGTAAACGATGTGCTATCAGCAAGACGATAAGCGATGTCCTACCACCAAGCCGGTAAACGATGGGCTATCACAGAGTAGGTAAACGATGTGCTATCAGCAAGTCGGTAAACGATGTGCTATCAGCAAGTCGGTAAACGATGTGCTATCAGCAAATTGGTAAACGATGTGCTATCAGCAAGTTGGTACACGAAGTGCTATCCAACCAAAAATCAAGTTTACCAAGACGGTAAACGATATGCTATCACCAGTCGGTAAACGATGTGCTATCATCAAATCGGTAAACAATTTGCTATCAGCGAGTTGGTAAACGATGTGCTATCACCAAGATGGTAAACGATGTGTTATCACCAAGTCAGTAAACGATGTGCTATCAACAAACCAGTAAACGATGTGCTATCAGCATGTTGGCAAACGATGTGCTTTCAACAAATCGGTAAACGATGTGCTATCAACAAACCAGTAAACGATGTGCTATCAGCAAACCAGTAAACGATGTGCTATCAACAAATCGGTAAACGATGTGCTATCACCAGTCGGTAAACGATGTGCTATCAGCAAGACAGTAAACGATGTGCTATCACCAGTCGGTAAACGATGTGCTATCGCTTACACGGTAGACGGTGCGCTATTACCAGGTCGGCAATAGAACGGTAGGGAAAATCTGGAATGAAAGGAAGAATTATGAAGGTTAGAATGATCCTTGTCTTTCAATTTCCTCTCTTTGGTGCCGAAACTTGGTCCCTGACACTGCAGAATCTCGGTAATATGGATGCATTCGACATTTTGCACTGGAGATGCCCTCAAAGAGCTTCGTATTAAAAACCGACATTCGTCCATCAGCGTAGCGCCTTACTCCATTAAATGTACTCTGACATTTGTTATAGTGAATTTTATCCTTTGAGTTTTTCACTTATTTTGCCACGCCCTGCAGCCTAAACGATTTAATGGATTTTGACAAATGAGGAATCATTAGATTCTCCTCGACACACGGAGTAACACTGGATATAAGGATTTTGAAATAAAAAACCAGCTAAGTGCCTTTTTATACAATAAACTACCTTCTGTCCGCGACTTCGTCCGCGTGGAATAGTTACTTTAACCCCGATTTTGAAACTCTCAGCCCGATCGGTTTAAAATTGACAAATTTTAATACAAACTTTCATCCCTTTCGACCAAATTTGATTACCATAAAAACTAGTGAGTTAATCTTAAAAGATAGACATATACTGTCGCGGACATTTTTTTAGATCATTTTAAGAGGAATAATTCTTTTCTACATATTTTTTGGTATCTTGAACCGTTTTCGCAGCGCACGCAACGGAAGCCCTCAAAGATGAATAATTTTCCCCGTTTTTTCCACATTTTCCATTTTTTCTTCGCTCCTAATACTCGCAGCGTGATGTTATATAGCCTAAAGCCTTCCTTGATAAATGGTCTATTCAACCCAAAAAGAATTTTTCAATTCGAACCAGTAGTTCCTGAGATTAGCGCGTTCAAACAAACAAACTAACAAACTCTTCAGCTATATAATGTTAGTATAGATTAGATCAAGAATTAAACATACATACACTAATCATACGCACATGTAATAAAAATAACTAAAAAGTTCCTTCTCACTTTAGATTATGAGGAAACAGAAGCACAGATGAAGCCCCCGTATAATTAATGTTAGTATTACAAACACCCACAGATACAGCAAATGCCCCCCCCCCCCCCCTTTCATACATACGACACCACCCACACACGCGCTTGCACACACTCAATTGCTGCTGTTAGATGTTTTAACTTCCCTAATCAACCCTAACGGACGAATGGATGGCCCCTATAACACAGGATTTTCCTAGCATCGGGGACATTATTCACTAAAATTGAGCACAAAAAATGTAACATTGCATCTCTTCTTTTTCGAAATAAATATTATTATTATTAAATATTCATCTACAAACCGATTCAACAAAACTTAACTTACGAGTTGAAAAATATTTTCTCCCACACATTCCACCTGCAAATTTAAGTTGGTACGCACAATATTGAGTGATATATATGTACCAAATTTCAACATAATCGGTCTAATAGATTCGGAGATAATTTACTGTGACGGAAGAACAGACGGACACACGAGTGATCCTTTAAGTGTTCCGTTTTTTTTCGGACGTACGGAACCCTAAAAAGAACAAGACGTTAAAGCAACATTGTATTTTTATAACTTGTGTCTGGCATGTGAGGTATCAAAATAAAAGGTCCGATACGATGACTTCAAAAGTGTATTTCCCTAAATTGGTGAAAAAATGTATCTGGTAAGTCTTGTATCAAAAAGTGATCGTAACTGTTAATCTAAATTTTTGGAGATTTATTTTACAGTTCGCGAGCAACGGATAAACCAGAGCACCAGTTATGAGCATGGTTGCATTATATGTACTAACTGGGTTTATTGTAATGATTATAAAAATACAAGTAGAGGAAGTAACCATATTGTGAACTGCATACAAAAATTCAAAATTCAAAAGTCATTTATTCAAACTAGTCTGATAGACAGCACTTTTTGAACGTCAAATTTTACATAAAGACAGTCCCCCAAAACGCCCACCCGTCACCACTTCCTAGTGTTTTAGCTGGGAAGAAGAAGTGGCGCAACAAACTCCCCAGCAACCGACGATAGGCTGGATTACTATTGGTAAGAGCTCACTTGCAAGGTGAATTCAGTTATTTTATTTTAAATTAGTTTACCTAAGTATTATGTACCCAAATTATATCTGTGTAGTATTCGATGTGTTTCACTAAGTCATCGCCATTATAATAGTATATAAATAAGCCAAGTGGGTCCAAGTGAAGAGGCCAAATGCCTCCAAAAAATAAACTACGAAGTTGATTTATTTATCATCGACTGGAAAAAAATAACCGTTTTCTGGGTGGGAAAGAAGCTGACAAAAAAAGAAGGAAAATTGATAAAAAATGGCGTAAAAAATTCGTACATCAATACTTACAGATGTTTTAAACTTAACATAATGGAGATTGTTATAATTCGCTTAAAAATCCATCCACCTGAGTAACGTAGAGAAGAAAAGAAAGTTGCACCTAAAATGTGGATGATATATATACAGCAATGGAGTAAATAAAAGAAAAATCGTAACATTCACATTCGTACGTCATCAAAGCTAATGTTAATTTTGACCCAGTAAAAAGTACTATATGAGGAAAAAGTACACTGATATTTTTTTAATGACTATGCCACCAGATATTTGTAAAATGCGTAAGATTATAAAATATCATGAGAGATTGCAAACTGTCGATGAATTTTTATTTAGAACACTTTTTACGCATCTGAATTTGATAGACCGAGAAAATGACTGCAGTAAAGCTACTACAAATAAATAAAATACAAAGAAAACTGAAAACTATTCACAGCGTTTCTGAAATATTTACCTTTTCAACTGCAATAGTTAAATATTACAATTTTATTTTACTTTTATTATTTTGACGATAGAGGCAAAAAAACAAATTGAGCAGCCTTCTTTGCGAAGCCGCTTTCGCAACTCTACAAAACAAATACAAAATTGTTCTCCTAAAGATCGAGGCAATAAATTATGCCCTCTCTACTCCGCGCTTTTTATTGAATAAAATAACAATGACATTCTTTTAGTTGAAAACCGTTACTTCCCGTTTCTTCTTGGAGAACAATATTTTCCAATTTAAGTGACAAAGTGCACTTAGGTCGGCTTGTCTGAAACCAAAACTTTGCCATTTGAACTACAGACCAAGCTGCAACTAAGGAAGGGAAACTTTTTTTACACTATACGCTTTCTTCCAGAGTTGTGCTGTCGACTCCATGATTATTGTCGACAGATTTCAGATCGAGCAATGGTTTTATGCTTTTCATAAAATAAATAAATAGTGTTGTTTGAACTGTTTTATTCCAACCTGCATTGATTTCATAAAGGCGAATGGCAGGCTTGTATGGGAACATCGTACAGCTAATAAATCGTGTTTTGGGATACTTTTTGTTTTATTTGATAACTACTATGATAGGCAAGCCCTTTTCAACTTTTTAGATTTTTAGAACTTGGGATATAAAAGTTATAAGCAGTTTTATTTTTAAGGTTATGTACCTACATAACCTTAAAAATAAAACCAATGTTATACCCAATGTCATAACCAATGTTTATGAGTACTTATTTGTAACACTAGTACCTACTAGTGTTACAAATAAGTACTCATAAACATTGTTTTGGTGATAAAATAAATGTTCTAGATTACTTGACGCTACCTTTGTAGTGTTTTACTTACCATTATATAGGTATCAAGGTATATTGAGTCTAGTAATCGTATCTGCTCAGTGAGATGCACTAGCAGATACCTACATAATATGTTCAGTAGCGGACTGCAACAGTTTGATAATGATGAAGTTCTGATGGGTGTCGAGTGTCGGTAAATAAAACAATACTTTGTTTTTGAAAGTATGTACATTTATTATATTGTACTTGACAAGCGAACGTTGCAATTAACACATTGCAAACTCGTCATTTTAATTAAAGCACTTATACACACACAGCACAGCTTATAGCGTCCTTTCGCAAAACTACTATCAATAGATAGAGAATGGAGGAGCAGATGCTCAACTCAACGTAAAAACAGCCAGATAATTCGCTAAATTGCTCAGATGCAGTCACAAACCACAATCCAAAACAACAGCAAAGAACTGAACTGAAATTGACAACAACAAAAAAAACAGATTTTCTTTACCTGTCAATAATTAATTGCCATATGAACAAAACATTATTGATGACAAAAATCATATCTTTCATTAAATCGTGAACTATTATGATTTTATACAACAAGAATGCACTCTCAGATGTAATATATAAGTGTTAAATTATATTTAATGCTATTTCTATTTGTAAATAATTAATTATCGTTTCGATATTTGTGTTATTTTACATATGGCAACGTAACAAAAAAAATAAGTGCGTTTAGTTTACCTTTTTTACGTTTATTTGTTCAAATCTTTTTATTGATATTACTCATGAATCCCAAGTTCTTAAAATGCTGCACCTACACGAAATAAGATGTTTTAATTGCCTTAATAAGTGGTACAAATTCTATAACAGAAGAACAAAAAAAGTTTGTTGTACGAAATCTGCCGTTCACCTTTACTTATGAAGAGTATAGGATTCAAAAAAATATTTTAGTACGTTATCGGAAATTTGTGTATTTTTTTTTTTGTGACTCGGCTTCTCCGGTAGAATTTCTGAAAAAATATTTTTAAAACTAGGTAGATTACGACAACAATTGCGACACATCAATGTGTTCCAGGATTGCGTGGTCATATTAAAGATCTGCTATGCTGTGTATCTGCTATGCAGTACAGAAACATTTTTTTTTTCATCACAGCCTAAAAATATACTTTATTTATCGTTTTTGTGGTCAAGCATTTTAATAATGTTTATTTTTTCTTATTTCGACATTCTTTCTTAATATAATCAAGCGCTTCTGTAACACAGTGTATATTATACATTTTTGTACTGTTCACACTTGTTTCTGAGAATATCCACTAATTCGATACAAATATAAGACATTCTTTCTTACACATGACTTGGTGTATACGAATACATTAAATGTAACAATTGTACATAATATACATACCTCATCCTGACGAGTACAAACAAAAATACTACCATGTCGGTTCTACAATTGATTTAAAAATATGTAGTTCATATTTTGGAAGATACAAAATATAAATAATTAATAATACATATGAGTTTGAAAACGTAACTTACTGCAATAATGATTTATAGAAGTTTGGTGTCTTACAGATTTTGCACTTTCTGAAACCTTTACTTACAAATAAAACTATTCTGTGCACTTTAAAAGATAGAATTATTTTACATGCGTCATATTTCAGGAGAAAAAGCGTTTTTTTCAATCAAACATTGAAAAGCTTTCAGCGGATTTCGAAGCTTGTACGAATACAACTGAATAGGTATACCTATATATATATATATGTATGTATATGAGAAAAAGGAATATTGATTATATTTCCTGAGCTATATATGCACTATTAGAATAATTTAGAGAAGGAAAGGTGGATATGTTGTTTTCTCTAATAATAATGTGGTATTTTGCCTTTTGATTATATCACGGACACAGACTGGGGTACAAAGTAAGTATAATCTTCTAGTTCTAGGTATTGAACGATTCATGTAGTAGTTTTATTTTTAAATTGCAGTTACTAATAGGTGTATTTTTGTGATGTGTGTAAAGATCGCTAACAATATAATATCACTTCATATCCTTAATAAATAAAACATAAACCGCAACCCTAGCAGTCACTGACCCTATGGGGCCCCGTCTACGTTGCTGACGGCTCTTTGAGGTGCGCGTGGAACACGACGCGCCGTCGACTCGGGCCTAGTTGCTATCGGACGGCAAGCCACCAATAGCTCGCCATCCGCAGGCCCGCGCCTACGGTGGCCGGGAATCGCCCTGCGTTTCCCGACACCAAGGGCGTCTTCTTTTTCTTCTTCAGCATTACTGCTTCGCAGAAGGAGGCGACCGCTTCCCATGCCTCCTCGCTCCGGACCATGGCTTGAACCAGGGCTGGACGCGAGAGGTAGCCGCCGCCGATCGCCTCTTCGAGGACACGGCGGTGCTCCGCCCAAGCAAGGCAGACCTCCACCGTATGCTCCACCGTGTCCTCTGGGCGATCCATGCAGTGTTGACAACCGGACGTGTCCTCCCGCTGGATCCGACACAGGTACCTCCCGAAACAACCGTGTCCGGTGAGCACCTGCGTCAGGCAGAAGGTGAGGACGCCGTCGCGTCTCTCCAACCACTGCTCAAAGAGGGGACTTACCGCCGCAATGGTGGCGTGCCCAGCGCTGGGTTGCAGCAGTCGCTGTCTCCATACCTCCGTGAGATCTTCATGAGCACCTACACTATACTAATTTAAAAATTGCCTCGTTTAATCTAAAATAAAACATGACTGAAAGCCTTACTCGCCACAATTCTTTTTTTAATGTTGATGGAACGGTTATATGTGGGCTAATTATTAATAGTCTTCATAGGCGATTCGTTGCGTCTGCGTCAGCTCAATACCTCAACACATTGCAAAGATATCGATTGTGACAGACGAACAGACGAGTGACTGATCGCACACCAACAACATTTTTCTCATTTTCAACTATGAAACTCATCTCATTTTTCGATCAATAAAACTTTGTAGATATTGTAGAATAGATGCAAAATGGTAATTCAAAACTTGCACGCGCGCATACGCTAAATGAAATTATTAATTCCGTTTGCGAAGGAGATAATTTTGCAGAATGCTTGCGTTGTTTGAGTTTAATTAATTCGAGACATGTCAACGGTGGTTGTAATTTCTACGGCGCTCCTGTCTGTGGCATGTATCTCGTTACTGTGATCACCTAACGTTCATTTAGTGTTGATATCTTGAGAGACGTGTGATGATTCTATACAGACAAATTAATTAGGCATTAATGTTTATCACAAATTGTAAGCTTTACCTATCTTTTAAGCTTTATACCAATTCAAATACGAATTTAGTATACATAAATAAAATATTACGGTCCAGTTTCGAATAGGAAACAAATACCAAATAAGTTCGATGCTTTCCGAGTCGCGAAAACCGATAGGTAGACTCCCCAACGCACGCTGAGCCAAACAAAATCCGTACCATATTTCATGTTCTCTACGTTATGCGCTTTGTGAAAGAAAATACATTTTTCACTATCTTTAGAGCTTTCACAGTATATTTTCTTTATTTGTTTCATTCCGTATCCGATAGTTTTTATGGTGCGAAACCGTTTAAATTTAGTTCGAGGTTGTTGAATTTATGAATTTAAGTTGATCTCTTGTTGTAAGTCCATTAATGTAACGCTGCCTATAAATAAAACACATCATAGTTGAAATTTGGGTCAAGGGTCATAACGACGTGTGACTGGAAAAACTCAATGTACGAAATTGGAAAGCGTTCAAACGAGTTCCGCAGAATGATTTCTCGTTTGCCGACACTTTGGTAACGATTCATTTGAGAAACTCATTTGCGCGGAGCCTCCGGAGAACGATCCTCATTTGCGTTTGTAGTGGAGCTGGAACGCGCTGCTTACTTACATATTTACGTATCGAGTGGTAAAGCAAACATGCCATTATTTCTAATGAGATGTTCCTTCATCTAGAATGGAACGCCATTTATACAGGGCATAGGACAAAAGCTCATATTGCATCTACCGTGTACTATGCTATCTCTTGAAACCATCTTTACACACAGCTGCATAATAACAAAAGGCTGTTGAAATCTACACTCTGCTTGCATCACGAGTCGTGAAGAATGCTCAACTTTTAGAGTATGTAGGGGAGCAACGGAACAGTGACATCTTCCCCACTTAGCGTTCTCAACTGGCGAAGACGACTCCTCGTCATTTAAAACAAAGGGTGAAATTGCCCGCGGTAGCATGCATTCTACAGTCGTTCTCTCTTGTCTGTTGACCGCAGTTGAGGGCACAAGTTACATAATATGTCGCTCAACGACCTTTTTGCTGTTTTGCTAAAAGGGTTTTTTCACAGCGCAATTTTAAAGTCACAAATACAAATTTTATGCTTTTGTATAAACATAAAATACCCAAACAGATGGTCGGTATTGACCGCTTACATCTGCGGTCAGCAGTCGAAACTTTAAGTAAATACAACTAGACGCCTTATTTAAACGTAAACAGTAGGTTATTATAGGTAAAAACTGACATCAGAACAATAGCTTTTGTCCGTTTACGCAAAGAGCTACCAAATTTTAGACCAAAACCTAATTAACGAGGATGAAAAGCAACAAAAATAGGTGTTTGTAATATTTCAACGCTGATTAAAACCAGAGTGACGTCAACCCATGGGTCGCTATGAATATTCAGACGTTTATCCCGACGTTGACGTTTCATTTAAAGAGCGCCCGATGACTTTGTAATTTTTTAAGTAATATTAACGTCAACAAAAAGGCCTGAAGTGACCCAGCATTAAAGTCAGCTTATGACTGAGAGCGTGATAGATTGCCGACCGCCCGCCGCTCTCGTTTATTTTTTATTAAATGCCTCGGCATCTGGCTTCAATTGCGGTAAGAGCTTTTTATCGTATCTCACCGCTTGATATTTGCACAAATAATGTTCATGCGTTACTCAAACAGCAACATATTTCAATTCGTTGTTCGTACAAGTTTCATGGCAAGTTTGATCGAATAATTTCAAGCAACATACCATAAACTAAACACATCAAAAGTATCTAGGGATCAACATATATTTTTGCAATAACTTTCCTCCTGATTGATATTAATTAAAATTTTCTTTAAGGATTCATCAAATAAAGTGTTTTCGTTTGTCACAGTAACGATAAACCAAGTCACCTTTGCATTAATAAAGAAATTTGCCATTTTCCTAATAAAGGGATTTTTGACATTTGAACCACTAACATTAAAGTTCGAAAAAAAGACTGAAATAACAGTTTTCTTTAAAATTTTATTGGGTAACTTAAACAATTAATAATCCGTGTTTCTACCGCGAACACTAACAACACAAGAACATCGGTTTGGCATACTCAAAATGAGTTCATCCAAATCACGCTGTGGAATGGCCGCCCATGTTCGTTGCAACAACAAAAAAAGGTCTTCTTGCGACTGGATACCCTCCATATTCGGCAGAGCTCTTCTCTGTAGCATATCCCATGCATGCTCAATCGGGTTCAAGTCTGGCGACTGAGCAGGCCAGGGCAGGACATTGATGTTAGCTGCGGCGAGAGTCTGTCTTACAACTCTTGCGGTGTGCGGTCGTGCATTATCATGCATTAACTGAAATAAGGGACCGATTTGCACTTGTAGAGGAACGATGACGTCTGATACAATCGTCTCAGCATAAATTTGAGCGTTGAGGTTGCCTCTGATCCAAATCAACTCAGTTCTTCCGCCGATCCAAATACCCGCCCATACTATGATGGTTCCACCACTATAAGGATGGACTTCCTGGCAGGATTTTAATCGCTGTTGGCGTCCAGGGGTTCTCCAGTGTCGTATACGTCTTGTATCCGGTCTCATACCAAAACGAGACTCATCAGAAAAGCACACGAAACGCCATTGTTCTTCTGCCCAATTTCTGTGTTCAAGAGCCCATTGATATCGAATCCTACGATTGTGCATTGCTATAGGTGGTACCCGTAGCGGTCTTCGGGAATGAAGGTTCACTTCATGCAAGCGGTTTCTGACTGTTTGGTCGCTAATTAAGTTCCCTGAAGAGTGATGAAGCCTCACGGCTAACATCATGGCGGTTATTGTTGGAGCTCTTCGAGTTAAGATTTGAATGTATCGGTCTTGTCTCCGTGTGGTGCAGCGATACCGTCCTCCATGGCGCTCAGCCAAGGTAAGCGAAGAGCTCTGCCGAATATGGAGGGTATCCAGTCGCAAGAAGACTTTTTTTTGTTGTTGCAACGAACATGGGCGGCCATTCCACAGCGTGATTTGGATGAACTCATTTTGAGTATGCCAAACCGATGTTCTTGTGTTGTTAGTGTTCGCGGTAGAAACACGGATTATTAATTGTTTAAGTTACCCAATAAAATTTTAAAGAAAACTGTTATTTCAGTCTTTTTTTCGAACTTTAATGTTAGTGGTTCAAATGTCAAAAATCCCTTTATTAGGAAAATGGCAAATTTCTTTATTAATGCAAAGGTGACTTGGTTTATCGTTACTGTGACAAACGAAAACACTTTATTTGATGAATCCTTAAAGAAAATTTTAATTAATATCAATCAGGAGAAAAGTTATTGCAAAAATATATGTTGATCCCTAGATACTTTTGATGTGTTTACATTGCTCTAAGCGTTCGGCGCTGGAATTAGACTCCCATTTACTATTTTAACTGTTTCGAATTTGCGTTCGCCTCCTAAGAACTATTAAATAAGTGTCAATCTTAAAGTTATTTTTAAATACCAGAGCAAAAAGAATCGACCAAATGCATACATATAATCGACAAAACCGCGAGAGTTTCGAACAAAGCAAGCTGAATTCAAGTCTAGAACGTGCTTGAAACCACACTATCGAAAAGGACACGACTAAACACAAAACTCAATGAACCAAAAGAGAATGATGCGCACAGATTTTGCCAGACTCAGGCTTTTACATAGTTTGCTGAGCCAATTTTATACTTGAAGTCGAGAAACGTATGTATATTCAAGTAATTTGCATTAAATTCAAGTCAAAGTCTACGCTGGATTTTTAAAAGAAAAAAAACTTACTATTTTTCGTCGGGAATGTAAATCTAGCGACAATTTTAGTAGGTACCCGAAATATGAAAGCACTTATTTGTTATTAATTAATTGAGGCCTCTTTAGTTTTATTTTATTTAGATGTGAAAAGCAAGATAACGAGTGAGGTTGTATAAAATAACTTTAATTTCGTAAATCGGTGGTTTTGGCTGTTTCTTCGTTTTTTGATATCGACTTCCGTAATCAAAGTTATTTTATACTTTTTTCATTATTTAGAAGTCTGTTGTATTTTTTTAATGTTTCGCTTTTTAGTGGTCATACACCCCAACAATTCAAAGTGTTCCATCGCAGCATACCGCAGACTTGTAAAACAATAAGCTGACGTGCGGTTTCAGCAATCTCGGAAGGTTATGTTATGAAAAGTTACGAGGTAACAGAAAAAACAAACAGACGACTTGAGATTTTTTTTAAGTCGGTTATTAATATTGGACACGTATATTTTCTTGTTGTAAACCCGCGCCTGAACTAAGATGTACCATTCATACATCACATTATAAATTTGTATAGATTCAAAAATGCAAAAAATACATAAGCTAGCGAGCTTTACGACAAAATGAGCTGGATCAGTAGTATATACACATATAATAAAGAAAAAGACGGTTGAAAAACTAAAAAAAAATGATTTAAACAGTGTGTGAAAGTCTCATCATGTATATTATCTACACGCACAAACGCACAAATTCATGTAAAACTCAAAAGAATCACAACAAAATAAATATATTTTTAATTACTTTCTCATTTTAAATAAGCAACCAAGTGCCTCTGCAAGTAGATTCTATCGCGTGTGGAACGAATAAAAGCTGACCTTAATTTACTTAAGAATATTAATTTAAAGTCAAACTGTAAGTCCTGACTATCATTTGTAGATCTGTGGCAGTCGTTAGGGATTGTCAGAAGCAGAAGATCTGGCTGCAGTCGTGCAAAGAAGTATCGTGTTACCCAGTTAGGTCGTGGAGGTCAATGAGGCAGCGACTCCACGTAAAATACTGACATTAAGGTGTGTTCAGATCTATACATACATAATAATAAGATCTTGGACTAGTAGTGTCTGTACATTGAATATTTTTTTATAAAAATAAATAACTGATAAACGTTAGAAAAAGACATAAATTGCATTTTTTTTTGTTTCTCTTTATGTGTTTTGTATTTGTCTGTGCTTTTGTGGAAGCATCACGCAAAAACCACTGTTTGGATTCGAAAGCTAGGTTCTTAATATTTTTTAACGTTGCCCCACACTAGGAATTTCTCTTGTGTCGTGGATGCATTAACAAACATACAATACACATACACAAACAGCCGGACCCGTAAGAACAATCTGTACGCCATGCAAATATTTGTTCTGTACGGGAATCGAACCCACGACACGTATACGCCAACCGTGTCGTCATTGATTGTTATCCAGAGTTTTATTTCGCATTTATTTAATTAAAATCAACCCACAAAATCAAAAGATATTGCATTTTAAGGATTAGTAAGAAACATCATAGAGCGCTTTGTGTCGTAATGACGAAGTCCCCCGTAGTACCTCGTAAAAACTACACGACTACAGATAAAATTTACATAAGAAATTTGTGTTCAACTTTTTAACAAGTTTTTGTTAAAAAATTTAGTTACGAAGTGTTTCAGAAGAAATTAGCTCTCTTGAGCAACAAGAACAAACCTTACTAAGATAAGAAGACTCACACATACAATACAACATTATAATACCTTATAACACCAGAACATAATTATTACTGAAATATTTGTGAAACTTTCACTACGAAGTTAGAGAAATTGAATACTTTAGTATCTATGCATGCATGTAAGTATTTGCCAAGCCAAGCGAATATATTGAAAGTTCAACTTTATTGTCAACTAGCAGCAGCCTAGGTTTCACCCGCATAGTTCCCGTTCCCGTGGGACTATGGGGATAAAATATAGCCTATGTCACCCGGGGATAGTGTAGCTTCCAAACAGTGAAAGAATTTTTCAAATCGGTTCAGTAGTTTTGGAGCCTTTTCAATACAAACAAACAAACAAATCTTTCCTCTTTATAATAGCAGTAAAGATTGTCAATAGATGGCGATATCTGCGAGAGCAGTGGTGGCCGAGTGGTAACGGCTCCGACTTATGATTTGTATGTAGTGGGGTCAAACTCAGCCAGGTGCATTACTTTGTGCAGTTAATTACATCACCACTCTCTCAAAACGGTGAAGGAAAACATCGTAAGGAAACCGGCATGTCCAAGACCCAAAAATTCACCAACGCGCACTGGGCCCGCGTGGTAGAGAGCAGGCCTGTGTCCCAGCAGTGGGATAATTAAAAGGCTGATTATGATCTGCGAAAGAATGGCTTTCACACATTTTTCACCACCGTCACCTATGCACGATTGTTTAAAAAAACTTAATTTTGTTGACATTCATTGTATTTACATTTCCTTTATCCACAAGGTGAAGGAAACTAAGCACAAGTCCATTTCGCGAGTTTTTGAGTAGTTAAGTTAGCTAGGTTAATTTAGTGAAAATTGACATCAATTTTTAAAATGGTTTAGGGCACATTTAAGGAAATTGTATACATCATATTAAAACAAAAATAATTTTGATTTTCTGGGGTGATACAACGATTCACTGGATCTATTCAAACAATATTAAATATAATAATTTATCTGCCGCTTTTTCCAAACTATGTTGGGATCGGTTTACAGTCAAACCGGATTCTACTGAATACTACGTGTTTTTTGTGAAGCGACTGCCTATTTTCTATAAACCAGTAACTGGGGAACATAGTACTTACTTTATGGCAAGACTTGGAGTTTTTGGCTTACACAATCCGTAACGACTGCCAAAGACCCACAATTAACGGCCGGGACCAACGACTTAACATATTTTCCGAGGCAGAAGGAGTCTTGGTATGTTAAGATGGTCACCCAACTATAGGCCGAACTCGGCAAGCGTTGCTTACCTTTAAGATCGACTAACTGTTATCATTGAGCTAAGAGCTGCTCATTCATTATTCTCATTTTTCATCCAGTACTAAATATCGACAAGAGAACAGTTTTCGATGACAAACAAGCTAATGTTACTCGAAGTTAGACCCCTACAGAACTGCTTAGCAATATACATATTATACCTAATAGAAAAACAGAATTGAATGAATCAGTGTTCTATAATAAAGTTATTCTCATTGAAAATCAAAGAAAAAAATTGTATCTTTTTGGATTTAGTGATGGTTCGTAGCGTTCATTCATTGAAGCATGAAATTAAGAAAACACTTGACTTGATTCATCATTTTCTTTGTAGGTGTATCTTAGTTTGAATATTGGAACCATTCCTTCGAAATTGTTTGTTTTTTTAATGTTTATTCGAGGTAGCAGGAGAACCTTGAGCTAGTCGGCATTTGAAACGGAAGATGCGGTACATCAACCACATCTTCCGTTTCAAATGCCGCTCCGGCCACTGGACACTGACTACAGCCTTACCCTCTCTTCCTATTTCTTAATTCTGGGAGCGCTCTAGTTGTGCACTGTTCATACATTTTTTTCCGACATCCACGCTAACGAATTCGCGGGCACAGCTAGTTGTGTGAAGTGGTTGTAGAAGTTAATTCCAACATTGTTTCTTCATGAGCGAATTCAAAACTATGTAGGTATTATAAATTAACTTAAAAAAATATATACATATAACTATTGTAATTAGGAGCAAGTTCAGTAGTAACCCAATTTTGCAATCCTTCTGAAGGTACAATTTGCATGATTAAATAAAATTAAAATGTTATTTCATATGGGCATCCGGATTATAATGTTTATACAGGTATCCATGTTTTATGCACATAGAGATTGGATAATTATAGAAACATCCCTTTCCAGAAGATTTCCCTTATGTGGTCTGGAGCTTTGGATTCGAATATCTGTCGGACTTTGGTAATTGACAGAGACAAGCAAAGATAAAATTTTACTCGTAAATTGATAAATATTTTCTCTGTAGTTATTAGTAGTTTCGTTGATTTTTATAGGTTTCAACCAAAAAGTGTGTAAAGCAGAGAAGAATTTTAGAACTAAAAATGAGACGTAATATATTCTTATACTTCAATTGACAAAACCTTGGAAATAAAAACTTAACTTTTTTTACTTGTGAAAATAAAGTCGCAGCCAAAGTGTAACTCTAGTAAGTACTTCTTCAATAGCTCGAGAGCCAGTCAACTTGACATATTCTTTTGATCGCCCGCGATCCTATGTAAGGAGAGGAACAAAGATCTATTTTTATATTGGCTCAAAAAGGAATCAAAAGACATATTCTTGGATCCGGAACCTGAAACTAAGCTGCTAAAGGAATAGTATGCAATTTATCAAGACAAAAACTTCTATTCGTTACACCTACATACATACAAGAAAAGAATTGATGCAACATACGTACTTATAAAAGACTGAAGGACATTTTCTCTATTTTTTGCAAACCACAATTTAAAAAAGTGAGCCAGTTATTTATAGAAATTACCGATTCATTATCAAAAAGATAACACATTTTTAAAAATTTAAACAAACGTCATTCATTATTTTTAATTGGAATTTGTTTTTTGTATTATTCGCATTTCAAATTGTGATATTTAAGCAATAATTTTTAGTCTACAAACAGAATAAAATCACACCTGTTTACCCCAAAGCTAATCTGTTAAAACACTCTGATATACCTACCTTTACAAAAATACATAAACAAATGCCTCATTAAGAGACCACACGCCGTTTTCTAGAACGATCTACATCTACTTTCATATATCAATCTAAATCATTTGTAAACACAAAAAGCAGAGGCTTTAAAATGTAAAAATCAAGCAAAACAATAATAAAAATTAGGGCTCTAAATGTGTCCATTGTTCAAGCGCTGCCGCAAATTCTTCCACTTAAGTTGGGCGCGTGACTAATGTTAGGGGCGGTCCTACTGTTACTTTTCGTTTTAGCCCGGGCGACCGTAAACCGACGTTGATAAGTGTTCAATGCGACACGTCTCTATTTGGACCGAATGCGAGATAAGAGCTGAAATAACTCAGGAAACTAACCTCAAAATACTCTTCGTATGAGTCTGGAATACTTAATTTAATATTTTCTGTTGGCCAGTTTCCGTCATTGTTTTCGCTGATACTGTTTATTTCTTACCTGTCTCATGACTACATAATGTTAGTATGATTAATTAATCTTGTATTCGTCAAAAGTCAGTTTTATGAAAAAGTAAGCTTTTGAAATGCAACACATGCTCTTTTACTACATTACATTATAAGAGCATGAGTTAGCCTGCAATGTTTCTGCAAGGAAACGAAAAACAGAAGAAAGAAAAAGAGTTTATTTGCGCAAAGATAAGAGAAGAAGAAGAAAGAGAGGAATACCAGAAAAACACAACAAAAAACACAAGTCACAAGTTAAAAAATCACAAGTTGGGAAAATGTGCGTCACATTCGCGCAAAATGGCCAGCGCTTAGCATAATGCTGAACCACACACTTGTGCGAGACTGAACGACAACGCAGGTTTTCAGCGACAGCCGGCATTGTTAGAATGACAACGATTGGAGCAGCATAAAAAGTAATTAGAACGAAATAAATAAACCAAAAATAAATATAAATGGGTATAAATATATTATGTATAAAAATATATTAAATAAAACGTTTAGAAGAAACCAACAGACTGTTGTGCAGACCTTGGAACGTGAACCACAAAAAGTAACTGTGCGCGCTACTCCAAAAACGTTATGATATCTGTGCGCACAAAAAGAGTAAAAAATAAGTTCCATACTCACACTAGCTGCAGATGAACATGTCTTGTCATTATTATGAAATCTAAACTCTTGACCTGCCGTGCTAATCATGTGAAACTCTTTAGTTTCACATGATTTCACTGCGGATTCAGAAGTGATTTCGCAAATAAACTTTTCAGAATAGCACGGCTGTTCAATTCAAGTAATATGTAGTTGTTATGTTTTGTTGGATATAGTCAAATTTTAATGGGACCATATGACAAGCACCAGCTTTGGATTATAAAAAGAATTAGCAAAATCGGTAAGAACCCAGTAAAAAGTTATGAGATAACACGCAAAAAAAAACAGCACAATACAGTGAAGCTATACAAAACAAAATTAAGATGACAGTTTATTGAAGCATGAGTAACTTTTTAAATAGTTACTTGATACATTGTAATATTATCAGGCTTCTCGTTGTTGATGAAATATTATTCCAACAATGCGAATGCAAAGAAAAACGCTTAGTGCGTACTCATTTTAGTAACTTTTTTTTAACCGACTTCCGAAAAAGGAGGACATTCTCAATTCGATTCTATTTTTTTTTTGTGTATGTTCCTCATAACTTTGTACTCGGTGTACCGATTTTTATGATTATTTTTATATTCGAAAGCTGGTGCTTGTCGTGTGGTCCCATTTGATTGAGATCGATCTATGCGTGGCTTAGTCTACATTGATGATGTTCTCATTCCCTCTTGTCGATGTAAGATGAAAAAGTAAAATTGTGTACGATGGTTTGGAAGAGCCCTTTTGAAGTTGATGTTCAAAAAACGAAAAAGCATACAAAACCACCGAGTCCGAAATTAAAGTTGTTTTGTACTTTTTGTTTTTTTTTTTTGTTTAGAAGTCGGTTGTATTTTTTTGTAAAAAGTTTTTTTTTCTTATAAATAGTAAGAAGACTCTAATGACGACTTCCACGCGGCTGATTTTGAAGTAAGTACTCTATAAAATACTGAACTACTAATCGACTAAAGATAAAGTTTAACCTACATTTAACAAAGTTACTCAACCAATTTACCCCTTTTGCACGCTACAGCGATAAAGAGCTCCCAATAAAACAATTCAGTAGTGTGAAAATCCCCTCCATAAATGAAGTAGGTACACAAATCAAGCGCACGCTGGCCGAGCAAGAGAATTCCGTCACCACTAAAGCGTATGCCTTCCGTCTAATCGAGTAAATGTTTCCAAACCAATGGCTCGGACACGTCGCGTAGAGCTGCTACGAGCCGTAGCCCGGCGTAGCACCGGAGACGTAGCGCTACGTTCAGACTTGAACAAACATTTACATAGCTCTCCCCCAGCTAAGTTTGGTGCAATGGAAATATTTTATGGGTTACGTTACTTTGTTACGGCAATCTTCATCCTTCAAACCAAATTACTTGCAATAAAATATTTTTTTTTTGCCTTCATTTGTGGTTAACTTCAGCACATTTAAATACGAACTTACAATAAAAATCCTCCGACCACAATTAAATTGACAAACACATTTTATTTTAATGACTGCACTCCAATAACGAGGCATAACAAAGCCATAATTAATGTCACCGTTAGGTGATTAAGGCTTCCATATGGAAATTATCCGGAATTGGAATTTTGTAACAATAAATCGAGATTAACAAATAACTGAGCACCCGACAACAGGGGCCTTGGTTTTGTATGGGTGTCAGTTATTGGATAAAAAATCTTTTTCTATTTATATTATGCCTTATGGACTAAAAAGAAAAACGCAAATATATAGACTCAGTAGTGTCGCGATGGTAGATTTAACACTGGCTGCCTTCTCACTTAATTATTATGGAACTTATAAAAAGTAAGGAGACAAACTTTAAAACAAAGAAGGGAACGAAGTAACTCTTGTTCTGAAGCAATAATAAAACTAGAAACTGGCAGATAAGTTAGACCTTTCAGTATTTGCGCTCAAAAGCTGATGAAGACACACTTCTTCACTTACCCTTCACTTTGAGATTTCAAATTATCTGATTGCTTTTCTATTTGTTCTCAAAGACTTTACTAGTCCTTTAGCTACATTGTGTGGTACAAGAATTGCCGCTCGCAATAGCTAGAGGTTCCTGATGGTCCGAGCTATAGGCTTTTACGAATGTTCGACGTTGGTCATACATTTTATCATAATAACTATAAGAACCCGGTTTAGAATCTCTATCTGAACTTATATTTTATTTTTATGGTAACATTATTATATACACATCAGTGTCTAGGCATCAAGTACATTTTTAACTACAAAAAAAATCCTATTGATATTCACCAGATCTGTCAATCTTCCATACTGGCTTCTTACTTTTTATGTTTAAACTAACACCGTATAATAATTTTGTAAATTATGGGAAATTAACCAAAATAATATCCACAATTAAATAGCAAAAAAAAAAAATATACAAAAATGAGATTGTTTTTATTGTAAAGATAATAAAATAATATAATAGTCTATGGTTCCGCAATTGATTCACACAGTCAATCACAGCGATGGCATAGGTACTTAAAATCAGTTTCGAGGAGTGGCCGCCCACGGTCTTTCTAAGAAGTCAAAAACTTATTGTAGGGTATGAACGGCAATGCCTGCTCAATTGTGTTGAGGTCTGGCGATTGAGCAAGCCACTGCTAAACGTTGATGCGACCATGGGCAAGAGTGCTTGTTTCGACTTTAACCATGCATTGTCATGCATTAGTCGAAACATCGTGGTTTCCCAAAGGGGTAATAACGTCTGAAACAATCCTCTCCCCATAAATCTGAGCATTGAGGTTGTCCCTGATCCAAATGAGATCGGTTCTACCACCGATCAAAATAGCGACTCAAATCGTAAGAATAAGTATTGCCATACAGCGTGGTAATGCTTACAGTCATTTGGGTACGTTACCAGTGGCCAGCAGCGATGCGGAGGAATTTTCCGACGCCATTTTTGACTCCTTTTATTTTTTGTAAGTTAATTGTTTTAAGTGTATATATAGCAATAGTTATAATAATAATAAAATTTTACTTGCCGACAAATTTTCAAACATTCTTGACGTCCAGAAGTCCTCTCGGCGACTCATCGGAAAAGCAAACACAATGCCAGTCTTATTTATCACTATTAATTTCTGCACTCGCGAGCCCATTTTAACGCTATAAGTGGAAATCTCAGCGGCCTTTGGGAAAGCAGACGCACTTCACGTAAACGAAAACGCCCGTCCGTCTATTTTCTTGAATAAAAGATTTGTTATTACAAAAAAATGCATTTAAGATCTTCTATTTGATAAGCCAAACGATGCAGTTTAAAAAAATATATTTATATTTTTCACCTTCCCCCACAAATGACCTCCCATATACAGATTTCATCTATTCACGTAACACCTCTGCGTTTGGGTTATAGAAATTGATATGTGTACCAAATTTCAACTTAATCGGTCTAGTAAATTCAGAGATGTAAAGACTGTGACGGACGGACAAACGGACACTCGAGTGATCCTATAAGGGTTCCGTTTTTGTTTTCGGACGAACGGAACCCTGATTCAGTAACTTTTACTTCGGCGTCGTTGCACCACGTTGTTTGGTATGATTAAAGTTGAAGACTGGCACCAAAAAAGGAACAATGAGACTGCCATTCCCCTTTTCAAATCTTAACACTTATAAAATATATATATAAAAACTTTACTTACTAATATCTGGATATTTAAATAAAGACAAAAACCCAGATAAAACTAACGTAAGATATGTAGCTAGTAACCTCAATGTCTATAACGATACGGTTTAATGGACTGTACGTATGTTACGTTATGCTGACCAGGCACTGATATCACCGCTGACTTGGCACAGTCGGGTTTACCCGTAAGGCATTCTACGAAGGTACATTGTAAACAGTGTATGTAGGTATTATAGTGCGTGTACATATGTGCGTAGGTGCGACGATCTCTTTGCTTGGGTTCGCTTGAATTGTATTACCGTCGCACCACTATTTTGCTTGTAGTTCTTCGATTTTTTAAAATAGTATAAGTAATATTTGCTACACGTGTTCCTGAGAGTAATTCCAGTTTTCTGAACTCTATACAATCTTATTTAGATACTAATAATAATCTTATATATAAAATTCTCGTGCCACAATGTTAGTTACCATACTCCTCCGAAACGGCTTGATCGATTTTTATGATGTTTTATATGCGTATTCAGTAGATCTATCGGCTACTATCTATTTATCATACCCTTAAATAATAAAGGGGACGCCCCGCCCTTAAATTTTATTTGTATTTTATATGGCAAAACAACGGTTGCTGGGTCAGCTAGTATATTATAATATTTTTTTTATTGTTACGCAAAGAAAAACATGCATTATTACACAAGGATTAGGGAAATATTGTACAACAGAGCCACATGAAAGGGCAAATTGATGCCGCCTAAACTAGGCCAAAAGCCTGTTTTTTAAAAGCCAAAGTTACTCCAGGGATTATGATAATCGGTATTGATTGTCCTGCAAGTACTTAAAGTTATAAAAAACTAGCAGCGCCTCGCGGTTTCACCCGCGTAGTTCCCGTTCCCGTGGGAATATGGGGATAAAATATAGCCTATAGCCTTCCTCGATAAATGGGCTATCTAACACTGAAAGATTTTTTCAAATCGGACCCGTAGTTCCTGAGATTAGCGCGTTCAAACAAACAAACAAACAAACAAACAAACAAACTCTTCAGCTTTATAATATTAGTATAGATTATACAGTTGAAAGCTAGTTGCCGCATAGTGTCGACTGGCAAACTTGGAAAAGCATTCAACTATATTAATTACTAACTATATTAAGGCATTAGGAAGTGCCTTTGCGTCTTTTCAGATCAGCAAGTTCTAGATGTAACGTAAAGTGATTCCGCAGCACAGCACGAAGCACAAAAAGTTTAAATATTGACTGTGAGACCACAGTAATACTTTTACTTTGAATAAAGTTGATTGATCGAAAAGTCACTGCGCTTAAAATGCATTTTTTTACACGATAGCAGGTCCATCAAGCTTCCAAAATTTATCTTCAAGGAAAGTCCACTAATCGTTCAATGCCAAAAACTTAAGCACCCACATTTGAAATGATTGCACTAGTCTACTAGTATAGGAACACCGATTAATGTCCCGATCGCCACAACCAAATTTCTCGTAACGGTTCATTCTGTCAACCAGTGCGGAGTACATATTTCTCGAATTTTTCAATTCGTTTCAAATTATTAAAATCTGCCGGTGAGCCCGCCGCTGTCGCGCGGCACAAACGCTAACCGTTCGCTATAAACTTTTTTGATATTACTCAGCAGCCGTTGCACGTAAATCTGCCCTTACAGTGGTCCCAGTAACTTTTTCAATTTAACAGGTAAGGATAAATCGTTCATTCTTTTTATTTGAACATAGAACTGATATAAACTCCCCAAAAGTTTAGAAAGTGAAGGCCGATATTGTTTGCTTCCTGTTAACTTTGCGAAATCTTTTGCTGAGAAAGATTTGGTTCGAACTCGTCGGTGAGTTTCCTATAGTTTTATAGAAGAACCAAAAACGTTAGTGCGAAATAAAGAAACAAAGAAATCTTATACGTAAAGTTCGTTTTCTAAAGAAGCAATCGTAATAAAATGAAAATCGAGAATTATTTCGTTTTCGTCCCGTGCTAATTGCGAATCTATTGTGGATAGATAACGAAAGATTCCATAAAATTTGTAATTGTCTATGGCAGAGATAATTAATACTTGTCATGATTTTAATACGATATTTTTATCGCATGCATTATTATTCATGTTTACTTATTAGGTTTGTACGTCACAGCAAAGAAAACACGCAATCGCAACAACGGGAAATTTTAAATAAATACCAGACAAATTAAAATTATACATTTGCACTAATTACAGAAAGCAAACACTGCGCTGCATACAAAATTATCTACAGGTAAAATACGCACCTACAACTAATTTTTTTTTTCCAGTAAAATAAAGTAAAATTCAGAAAAATCTCTTAGTATGACAATGTACGATCAAAAACAGTTGATAGGTTAATAATTGATGAAGTTGCAGTAGTAGATGAAGAAGCACATTTCAATGCTAAATCGATTAATAGGTAGGGCACGTAAAAGTTTTTCAATTGAGAAGTTTTATATCGATTAGCTCATCGGCGACGTTACTGTCATCTAGATGAAGGAGAGGGGAGCTGTTCAAATCGCATCCTTTATACTCGAATGCTCAGAGTCATTAAAACTTTTATCTGGCACAGATGCACTGGCTGTGCGAGTTTATTGTTGTCCACCTGGAATGCTTTCAGTGAGCAAAGCATTTGAAATTACGCTTCAGAGTGCATGCAAATCCTACGAGTATAGTTCGCCGCCTTATTTTTTATATTCAGAAATGCCTACATTAGAATAAAATTCTTCACGAAAGTGCGCTGTAGAGATTTCGAAATATCCACTACAAATAAGAATATACCGTATAGTAGGTACTGGTACGTAAACACATAATTTAGTGATGAAGTAATTGGAGGTAAAAGCTTTAGCAGATTTAGACGCCACATCGTCGTCGTCCATTGACATTTTAATTTTTAAACTAGAACAGCTAGAAATTGCACCTGCCTTCAGTGAAAATGTATGTTCGATGTGTTTAAATTTTACTTTTAGTGGGCTTTACTGGCGGATATGCAATCAATACTTGAGAAAATCAGTAAATCACTTAAAGTTTTCTTTTGTTTTATCTGCATATTCCAATCTGAGGAGCTCGTGTCTAAAGAATAACAGCCGCACAGATCGATCTTCAAGGTTAAGCAACGCTTGCCAAGGTTGGTCTGTGGATGGGTGACCATCTTAACATACCGAGTTTGTAGATCTTTGGCAGTCGTTACGGATTGTCAGAAGCCAGAAAATCTGACACCAGTCTTGCCGAGAAGTACGGTGTTCCCCAGTTATTGGGTTGTGGAGATCTGGTAGGCAGCCGCTCCACGTTAAATACTGGTATTCAGCTGAATCCGGTATGACTGGAAGCCGACCCCAATATAGTTGAGAAAAGGCTAGGCATATGATGATATCTGCATATTCCAATCCTGATTTAGCTAAAAAGTACAGTTTTAATATAGAATTCGGTATGGATTTGCTCCAGTGGGTATGATTAAATGGCTTAAGAATAATGTAAACAATTTTCTTTCAATAACTACACGATATTAATAAAACTGAACTTTCTCCAGCAGTAACACGCCTCTCGGCTGATAGCGACGCCAACAATGTAAAGCAGAAGCCAACAATGCGATAAATATAATGCGAGGCCGACGTCACAGCCATTGTTATATTTTAATCCCGAGTCAGTTAACAGTATTGTAATTGCTCAAACATCCACAGATGAGATTTCAATTACTTCGTATATTTTAAAAGAGACTTGTCCCTGTTCAACGCATAAAGGCAAATGATTCGAGGAGCCATTTTCCACTGGCAGGGCACCTATTGAGAGCCGATGACAAAGCTGTCTGTCGGTGGACGGAACCCTATTGTTATACTCGGAAGCCATTATTGACGTTTTCAAAGGGCTATTAAAATATTTTATTGAAAAACGTTTACCAACTTTTTTGGCAAAAAGCAATAATTTATCAATATACCGCACGAAAATAATGTTAAATATTACCACAAAGGAATTCCTGACAGATAGCACGTTTGAATATGGCAAATAAATGGGAAAAACGTTTGAAAGCGAAATCGTTTAATTCCGTAATTTATTATGTTTTGTAAAAACTGATATATGAAGTAAATAAGGTAAACTACACTATGTACATATTTATTAAATTTAACGTATTTATATGCCTTGCTCTTTCAGTATAACAGCACAGGAATAATAACATGGAAAATATTTTTCTCTGAGGAGGTGCCGGTAAATTTAACGTAAAAGCAAATTGTTTTTCCGCCCGCCCGGGAATTGTCATGACGAGCATTGTTGCTTAATTATCAAAAGAGGAAATAAAAAGTTCCGAAGAAACAAAGGCTTAGTAAACAGAATTTTTCCGAAGGGCGAACAAGCTCATGGTAAAAGAAAAATATACTAATAGACACATTCAACTTCCACCCGGCAACGAGTTTTAAGGATATTTTTTGTGGGAAAAGTTTAAAAATTATACAGTGGTACTTTGTACAGTGGTGTTTTTTGCTGATAAAATCCACACCTTTATGTACAAACCTCGGTAGAAAATTGTACTATGATTTTCACTTAAGCCTATTACCCCTACATCGTAAGTCGTGCCTACGTGGGCACTTACCCAAAATTAGTCACACTGGTCCACAAGTTACGGTCGGTGAAATCCTCTTATAAATATACATTATACCTACACTCTTATGTGATCGACCTACGAATTTTACTCAGACTCACTTAAGGCTGTAATATATTACCTTTGGTGTGGCTATCACATCGTATATGTATTGGTCGAGTCCAATACAAAAAGAATTTAGTAGGTATGAAATTAAACTTTTTTACAAAAAAAAATACAACCAATTTCTAAATAAAAAAAAAACTAAAAAGTTTAAAATAACTTCAATTTTGGAAGTAGGTCTTTTCATATTATTCCCATGAGCGGTTGCGCTATTTACCGAAGGAGTTACTTTGTGTGCCTACCCAGATAAAATCCAAACTAGTTGGCAGTTGGCCATTGGTTTTGTGATTGACATAAAAACAATATCTCCCTTACTAGGTTTTATTGATTTTAATTTGAGGAGAGCACTAGATACCTTTAAAGTTCAATGCCCATTGCAAATCCAATATATTCAACTAAACTCAATGCAAAAAGAATCATCAGGACTAGGTTTATAAACAATAAATCTATGCCCAAAAACATGATTTACTTGTAAACATCGGCGTACCTCTTAACAGCATATCAGCGTGATATTATGTTAAAAACTAGTGTAAACAATAAACAGACATGCGATTTCACCAATCCCGGAAGATTTGCCATCATTTTTTTTATGAGTTCCGTTGCCGATCTCCGAGGTTTTTTCATCAGATATTCACCAACACCACATGACAAGCGAAAAAAAAATCATCATCATTCGAATAAAAAAAGGATAATCAAAACCGGTACGCCCAGTAATAAAAAATATAAAAAATTGAAACTTTTTTTGGAGTTGAAAGTAGTAGAATTAGTTTTTTCCTTTTCAACCAAAAGGAAAAATCCAATTCTACTACTTTATTGAAAATTAACACACCTAACCCAGTTTAAAGAAATAATCATACTAACATTATCACTAGGTACATTTAGTATAAAACAAAGTCGCTTTCTCTGCCCCTATATCCCTATGTATGCTTCAATCATTAAAACTACGCAACGGATTTTGATGCGGTTTTTTTAATAGATAGAATGATTGAAGAGGAAGGTTTATATGTATAATACATGCATATTATAGTAGAGGAAACATTAGTATTTACATTGCACCCGTGCGAAGCCGGGGCGGGTCGCTAGTTTAAATTAAAACTGATGTACGTATATTTTTCTTCCATTTAGCTGTACCTGTTAAAACACCGATGGACGTTCAATAGAGGCCTACTCACTAGTTTCAGACAAGTTGGTGTTCGCCTGTAAACAAGGGAACGTCTGCGTCACGTGATTAATGAATGCAGCCTTGATGCGGTGTTGTGATGCAAATGACTTGAGCCAAACCCTGTGATGACTAGCCTACGTATTGCTGACGTCAGGATTTTGTCAAACCGTTATATCTAGTTAAGAGACAACTTTTTGTTTTTGTGTCAGATTATTTTACAGAAAACCATTACATAAAACGTCGTAGACCAACGACATTATGTACGTATAAATAACCATTCGTGATCGGATTTCCGCCCTATACCTATATGTATGTAATTTTTTTTCGTTTTTAAGAAATTTAAAACGCTACTGAGTGCTTATTTAAAACAAATAAGCAGCTTTTTAAATTTTGTTAGAACGTTACTGAGTGTTTCAGAGAAACTTAGGAACGCACAAAAATGTCCTTTCATCAGAATTGGAACGCAGCTTACCGTTTGTGTGCTACGAAAACATAGCAGCTACATGAAACGTCATAGGCGTGTCTCGTATCCGAACGTTTTTAACATTATTTAGGTACACAACCGGCTAAGTAAGTCGTGGTTGATCTTAGTGTAAAGAATGTATGATGTTGGGTGGCTAGCTCTATTTTGTATTACGCTGTAAGAAATGACACATCAGGAAAAGTTCTTTGTGAGAATCCATCACCCTCAGAATTACTTAAAACCCTTTTCAGAAGTACTGCATTAAATTATGAAGTTAATTTATTAATGCAGTTTTTTTATGGAACTTGAAAGCCTACTTACAAAATACATACACTAACCCCTAAAAAAAACATGTAGTCTTCGATGTTTCATCGTCGTGAAAGACATGTCGTCAAAAACATTTCTTAGTTGGCTCGTAAATTAGATCGTAAATATTTCATGACATGACAATGTACTTTATTTTTATTGATTTACACAAGGTATAAGCAGAAAAAGACTAGATCAACCTGAGATATTTTGTAGTCGTTCCAATGTCGTTTCGGTAATTTACCATAACCTTCACTCGAGAATAATAAACTGGGATCACTTCAGCGGGCGTAGCTAAATTTTTTTTTAATTAAATTTCTTTTCAATGAACTATAGGTGGTATATAAATAAAAGGTGTAACGCACGCGTCTTCTTAAAAGTAACAAAATTTAATAAAATAAGACGCGCGGACTCCTCGGCGTGCTGTAAGTCGATTAGCTGTGTGGAGGCCTTGCGACGCACACACGCATACGCCGCTCGCGCGATGCCCGAAGGCCAATCACGCGCTCGCGGCGGGAGGGGGCTCAATACGCGCGCGCTGAAGAGCGGTCAACGCGGGGCGGTGTACGGTTGGAGCAGCGGTGGGTGTCGTCGCATGATCTCGCGCGGTCGCATGCTTTTACTGTATAATTGTTGTATCGTGTTTGACTGTGATCTCTACGACCCTATATTAAAGAAAACAAGTTTTAGTGGAACGTGTGTTCGTTTAATTGACCACAATCCCTTACAATGGCGCTCAACTAGTGGCCACGAGAAACTGACGCGACACCGCCGCCTTTTTTGGACTCGCGAAGAAAAGTCCGTTAACAACGACGATCGCCGAGGGTCTGCTTGTGAAAAACGCAACATTGTCACTCTTGCATCGTGCCAGTCGTCCCACGCCTCGCCGAGGACCGGGAGCAGAGCGACACAGACGACGAAGTCCGTGCAAGCGTCGAAACGCCTGGAGCGGCGCCGACGCAGCAGCGACCATCGCCAGACGCGGCACCTTCACAGCAGATCGCTGATCTGTCGTCACTCATGGAAGCTTTCGCCAGGTCTCAGGCGGAAGCCATTAGGAAGCTCATCGAGACGTTGCTGTCTACGTAGATTGCGCATGCGCGGTCGCCTACTCCGACCACTGCCGACGGATGCACGTCGACGAGTTTGGGAGGCGTAAACTCATACGGAGAAGGCTTACGTACACGTATATACGTACTTCAGCAAATGTTCGGCCCGCTTCGACGGCGAGAAGAAGGACGTCGAAGTGTTGGAGGCGTTTATAAACGCGGTGTAAGTGTATAAGGACTGCGCCGGCGTCAGCGACGAGCACGCACTGCGGGGGCTACCCATCCTCCTCGTCGACGCAGCGGTATGGTGGCAGGGCATCAATAGGAGCGTACGTGACTGGGACTTAATACTTTTACACACAATGTCTGCATCAGCTAGATCGTCTCGTGCTCATCTTACGAGACTATTTGTCGAACCGCACCTTTCGATACCGCATCGAAGGTGCGCTTACGTCCCCCCATCCCATCCACGCCGGAGTACCGGCGGTGTCCTCTCCCTCCTAGTGTTATCACTATTTACTAGCGATATCCCCACTAGTACACACAGCTAGCTCTGTTAGCTGACGACATGGCGATCTATTGCTCCGGCAATCGCCTGCTAGTCAGTAACTTGTGAAGCCTTCTTAGCCGTGATAGTTTTTCTTTTAAATTCAGCATATTTCCTACTCCCATGATTTTTTTCACATTTCCAGAAGCAACCATTTAGCCAGTAGAAGGGGGGGACACTGGACTCTAACGATTTTTTCCACTGTAGAACTTCATGTTTCACAAACGGATCCCTAAATCGGAAAATGATCTTTGAAGACTCGTAATATTTTTGAAAAACCTATCCAACGACACCCCACATGATTTACTAATGAGATCGGTCGGTGGTGTTGGCGCAGCGTGAATTTCAAAAGCAGTTTCCTAATCGTGTCGCGTCAACTGGGCAAATATTTTGGCACTATGTTACTCAACTCGAACAGACTGGAATCACACATGGTTGGAAACAAAAGACCTTGCAGGGTCGCAACCGGACTGGTTGTTCGGCCGAGATATTGCGGCTGTGGCTGCCAATGTCGCTGAGAACGAAGAAACATCAACCAGACGATGGGCCACGTAATTGGGCAACACCAGACGGTCCCTACAGTGCATTATTTAATGCCTGCAGACCGTCAGTCGCGTATGAAATACTGAGAATCATAGATCTCAACAACGAAAATCACTATGAGCGACGAGGCACATTTCCACTTACGCGGTTACGTCAATAACCAAAGTCTTCATTTCTGGGGCACTGAAAATTTACGTGTGATTCACGAAGAGCCATAACATTCACTCAAAGCTGCTGTGTGGTGCTTTGTTCACGCGGAAGAAGTGATTGGGCCATATTTTTTTGAGTGCGCCATCGGCAATTCCGTCACTGTCATTGGCAAACGCCATGATAAGCGACTGCTTACTGCTGGAAATGGTTAGGCAACTTCTGACTGACGAAAATGGATAGGCAAAGCTTGGTGAATATGTGGTTTCAACAAGCCGGTGCAACCACACACACAGCACGAGCCACAATGGATGTTGTGAAGGAAGCTTTTCCTGGTCGCGTAATCTCCCATTTTGGCGATTTGGCATGACCAGCAAGAGCGACCGATTTATCCATCCATGACTTCTTTTTTTGGGGCTTCTTAAAGTCACAGGCTTATGCCAGCGAGCGTTAGATAATCGAAGCCCTTAAGGAGAATATTCGACAGTTATGCAAACATTTATCACCGGAAATCTTGAGGAAAGTCATGGAAAAATAGATAAAACGGGTACAAATGTGTATCAACACTGGCTTCTGCCACTTTACGGATATCATCTTTCCTCTCTTTACAGAAAAAATGTAAAGGTCTAAATAAAGACTCCTATCACTCAAAATCTTTTTTAACGGAGTAAAAATATTCAAAAACCGGAATTGGATGATTAATTTTGCGCCACCTTGAACTAAGATAACTTATTTATTTATCTATTGGACTATGAAACCTAAATACAAATAAAATGCTCTTTTTAATGTTGGTTGAAATCAACTTGAACTTCATGAAAAAATATACAAAATTATTTTTCTTTCTCTCTATTTTGTTAAGTATTTTTTATTAAGTATCACGTATCTGTCACCATGGTATTTTTTTTTCTATATATCCTACCGCTTTTCTGTGAACTGTGAGCTTTGTAGGCTACAATATTGTAATATATTTTCTGTATTGTCTTTGTTTTCTATACTTTATAATGTAGCTGTTTGTCGTTCCTTTTTAAATAAAATAAAATTAACGTGTTATGACGACTTGTCGAGATGCTGCCATTTCTACTCAGTTTTAACTCCGAAATGTCTGCAACATTCGCAATGGGATCTCAGTCGCAATCTCGTCAAAAATTTAGGAAAACTGAGGTCGCCAACAACAGAAAAGTGAGTCGTTCTGTTCATCGAAGAGTCATGTCTCGGACAACTGTTTCAGATCGACTTGATGTAGACACAATATCATCGACCAGAAAAGTCACTCAATTTTTTTCCCACTTGTGCCCGATTCTCTGATACTGATTTTCCTAAAAAACTACAAATGACAAATACCCATTGCCCGAACACCTTTTCTTATTACAAAAAATTAGAGTTGAAAGTCAATGCCGCTTTTTAAAAGAAGACACCGTCTCTTGATAGACGATGCTATATTCTGATAGATGGAATTGTGTTTTGGTAGATGATTTTCGCAAAAAACGGCAATCACAAATTACTAGGCAAAAAAAAATATATTCGTGAATACACGGAGATTAAATTGCATATCAAATCTTATGCACGTGATGGATTATAACTCTGCAAGTCACGATACGTGAAGACTGCAATGATAAGACATTGAGAGATTGTCGATTGTATCAAGCTACTCTTATCAACAAACTAATTATAAAAAAAATCAACATGTTGTCGTTATGATGCACTGCAATGTAAGAATAATAAATATGTATGATAATAATGAATGATATATATTTTCCTAGTTCTATTTATATATGAAAAAAAAACTGTTAAAACATACATATGCCTAAGAAAAACAAACGAATTTCTCAACACCCGAAGAACAGAAAAGGAATGAAGTAAAACTTCAGTGGATAACAATTCAGTGAACGTAATGAATCTATGACAAACTCGTTGGTGGAGCAAGAACAAGACCAAAAACTACAATGACAAAATCAAACTACTTTTTGCCAGAAGGTGAAATAAAAGATACGGTAATGTCGCGAACAACTCTAGTGGAGACTGCAATCACAAATGTATAGGTAGGTAACAATAAAAGACATTAGATTTATATCAGACTAACGAATGTATCAATGAAGTCTTTAGACTGGTAATCATCATCACCTATGCCTAGCCTTTTTCCAACTATATTGCGGTCGGCTTAATACCAGTATTTAACGTGGAGCGGCTGTAACCAGACCTCGTATTAAATTCAAGTTCTTAAAACGCAACAGACAGATGCTGGGGAGTTTGTTGCGCCACTTCTTCTTCCCAGCTAAAACACTAGGAAGTGGTGACGGGTGGGCGTTTTGGGGGACTGTCTTTATGTAAAATTTGAGGTTCAAAAAGTGCTGTCTCTCAGCCTAGTTTAAATAAATGACTTTTGATTTTGATTCCACAACCCATTAAATGGGTAACACGGTACTTCAAGAAGCCAGTAAATCTGACTCCGGTCATGCCAAGGCATAACGGGAGTCAGATTTACTGGCTTCTGACATCCGTAACAACTGCCAAAGATCTTTAGACTAGTAATATTGGCAATCAAATGATGTCCGGAACGCCGCCCGAGCAAAAGTGGTACCACCCTTGCACATTGCGGCTTCGAAAAAATAGCCTCATTGCAAGTTATTTGGATTTTGGGTTTGATGCCAATCTTATCTATTTAATCATTACAGGAGTGAACAAATACACAACACCATCAACAGAACAGAATTATGTTCGTATATTTTTGAAATATTAAGACCTTTCTTATTTTCACACTTATCCAACGTGTGGCAGCGCCAACACATTTGACTCTATAGTAGTGTAAGTAAATACTTTTAACATACCTACTCATAAATAAAACAAGCAAGTCGGGCCGACCGTCCTGGTTCAATCCATAGTCCGGAGCGACGAGACATGGGAAGCGGTCACCTCTTCTGCGAAGCAGTAATGCTAGTGAAGGAGGAGGCAGACCGCGTGCGAGAGTGGGAAACCTCACCGCTCGCGCTCCAGCCATCGCAACAGAAGAAGACGCCCCGGCCCTTGGAAAACGCAGCGCGATTCCCGGACAAGGTAGGCACCGGTAGCTATGGTTAGCTCGCCGTCCGATGATAACCAGGCCCGGGTCGACAGCAAAGAAGACGGAGCCCCATAGGGTCAATGCCTGCTAAGGTTGCGGAATTAGTTCGAAAAACTAATTATAGTCAAGAAATAAATATTACTATTAAAAAAATATTTAAGATAAACATAATTATGTAATATTTGTCATAATATTATCTATAGTTTGGCTTTGGAATCACATTCCTAGTTCTATTAGTTTAAGAGAACGAAAAGTTTAAAAGATTTGCTGTTATCAGGACATTTTTCAAGGTCACGCAATGACAGTAAGAGATCGGTAGTCAAAAACTACATAAATAGTAATGTAAATGAGTAACGTACATAAAAATATGATATTCATTACATTTGGCACCGTTTTATATTATATGTTCTTTTTTTTTTTAAGAACGCCAAAAGAACGGATAATGTAAAAAAATATTACATTAGTGTGCTCCCTATAAAGTCCAGCAGGACTCTAAGCGAACCGAGTGAAAACCAGGCAAGTTCAGATAAAAACCCTGAGCATATCATTACCACTCAAAATCTTGAGCATATCTCAAGATTTTGAGTGGTAATAAAAAAGTAACGTGACGAAAAATTGTATTTAGAGTGCCTCTTGTGACGTCTCTTTTCAGTTTTCTGGGCCATTTTGATGTAATATCTACCTGAAATGCTTTGCTTTAATACAGACTGTATTTCTCAGTATGAAAATGAATTGGCGTTATGGAGATCTTTGCGACGAAAAGTTGGCATTTTTCGGTGCTCTGAGTTCGCACTGTCCTTAAAACACGCGAACGGCGGAGAAGTGAAAATAATAAAAACGCAATTATTAAAGCTAATTATGATTTAGCTTTCTACAATTGCGAGTCTTGAAAGTTCTAGCTCGTGAAATCCAACGGTTGTGAGTAGATTTTTTTTTACTAAAATTAAGGTAAACGAAGCGAATAATTTTCAACCAAAGGGAACGCAGCGACATAAAATGCAAGCGAACTGAGCCCAATCGCAAACACTGTGTTATTACTTGTAAACCAAGTGACTTCATTGTCATCCTGAACGACCGCTTCATACTTACCTACGAGCCGAGCTAACAAAGCGAGCCTATTCTCAACCAGAGCGACCACTGCGAGTCTACATACGTCCATCATAAATATGTAGTTGGACTAAGGTGAATTTTCATCAATCCTCGCACAAAATTAGTAGCGTACTCTGGTTTTCCAAACTAATGATAAACTGATTGCGTCCACATTTGAGATTAGAGGTTGCGGGAGTTTTGCCGCACTACGGGCCAATGAGCGGATGACGGGGGTATCAAATCCCTGTATCGTGAAATAAATATCCTAAAACCTTACGAGGAGGAACAATGATTGTGGTTGTTCTATACCAAATAGAAGTGAAATTGGTGATTTGGGGTCGCTTTTTATAATAATTTCCCGGTGTTATTAGCCGCTATTGATTTCATGCCATTTTTAAACATAATTTCAATGTTGGCACGAATAGGAAATTACTGCGATTATAATTATGTATATAATCGTAGAAATGTTCTATTCGTCCTATGGAGAGTATAGGCATAGTGGCCAGTTACACACTGGCCACTCACCATAGGCCTGGTCCACGAATTCAAGGTTGCTTAGCGTGCAATGGAGAGAGCAATGCTCGGGGTTTTTCTGGTGAATAGATATGGCAACGAAGTAATTTTTTTTTTTTGAAAGGACCACTCGCAGTTCAGCACACTAAGGCTGGTTACTGCTTAACCGAAGAATCCTGAGTTGACCTCAAATGAATTTAAGCCAGGACTAAAACTACTTAAAAACTAAATGACCGCTCGCTAAGGGCATCCCCTGTGGGACACGGGCCTCGGCTTAGCGGGTCATTGAGGGGCAGCAAGGGACAGGCTGGGTCAGATTGATATTATTTTGGGGATTTGTCGCTAATGGCTCAGCGGCGCGGGCTGGCTCGTTAGGCTAAAGTCGGAGAATGTTATTACGGGGGCGTCGCGATGGACCTCGTCGGCGAGGCCAGTATACGGAACGCGGTCTGTGTTTGTTTTGTCTAAAAGTGCTGGTTTTCCTACTACTCTCTTGGGTCTGGGTGAGGTGAGCCCATTGACCCCCATCAGGCTCATGGCAACGAAGTCATTCGCCAGAGAAGTAAGGTCACTGACATTGCGAGTAAAATCAGCATGCTGAAGTGGAAGTGGGCCGGCCAGTTCTGTAGACGGACAGACGGTCGATGGAGCAGACAGGTGTTAAAATGGAGACAGCGTATGGGCAAATTTAGTGTAGGACGCCTTGCGACACGATGGATCGATGATTTGAAAAAGGTGGCTGGCAGCGGATCGATGCGGACTGCTCAGAACCGAGGCTGACGTTCAGCACTGACATTTTTACGATTATATTCTACTAATTTCCAAACATTTATTAGTCTACCAACGAGATATTGCAATAAATACGATAGCAAATAGTAATATTATTAAATCTCATTTCTACGAATTTAATAAAATGACAAACTCATAAATACCTAACTAATGTTATTAACATGATTAAATAATCTGGCTGTATAAATTATTAAGTAATGTAGATACAGAATAAACTTATGAAATATTTTTACTTGGGAAAATACTTGAATATCTGAGTAAGCCTATTAATTTGCAGGTAACAAAATAAAATTAGCAACTATAAATTGTATAGAACACTTCAAAGAAAAGTGAAACATTAATCCACCACAAAGTATACCAAAACGAAGGTTACACACGAAAGTAAGCGATTCCGTTAAATTTATAATAAAACGACAGCTAAATATCCGTACAGGAAATTAAATACGAATCAGAACAAATCCCATTATAAAGTGTCATCAATCACTAAATCCAACAGGAGTATGAGCCTGCTGTGTGGAAACACAAATACGTAGGCGTAGTGTACTCTCGTAAAGATCGCTTAGTTATCTAGGTAAGTTTCAAGATAGCACAATTTGTAGGGCACCAAACGTAACCGTTATGTAATCACTCGTATGTCTGTCTGTTTGTTATTGTCCGGTTGAGCAGTTATTGTCCGGTTGAGCACTATTGTCCGGTTGAGCAGTGACCAGCCTTAGTGTGTTGAACTGCGAGTGGTCCATTAAAAAAAAATGTCTGTTTGTTCATCTGTCACAGCCAATTTGCTTAAAATCTGCTGGACTGATTCAATTGAAATTTGTTACACACTCTGAGACCCAAACACGAACGTTTTGTATGGTTATGTTTGATGGTGCATTCGTTTTGCCTTCATCTACATATTTTTTACATAGTATATTATATGGAACTCCGTTCATAAAATACAAGCAGGATGTGAACGGAACCATTAAATTAAGAATAATGTGAATATTAAAATCCAACGTCGAAACTATAACAGCGCGAAAAGTTTGTCTTGAATTATTACGCTAGACTTATTAATCAAAACCTAACCAGATGCTTAGATGATTCTGATTAGCAGCATCCTTTACGTATTTTACGTACGTAGTTTAGAATCTGAGTATTAGTGTTTCAACTAAGCATAACAATGTAGTTAAAATTGTAGTCTTTACGGATACGGCTTTATAAATAAAAGGATTGCAGAACATCACTATTTATTCATTGAAGCTATTTTCATAGCATTGGATCGTGCACAAAATTGCCCTTATTCTCACATTAGAGTTCCGTTATGAGGTCACAGCTGTTTCATGTTTGCTGTAGCTAAGACAGGGAAGCCCACCCTAATACAGGATGGTAAAGGCTAAGCAGGTGAAGATGGCTACAAAATGGTCACAAGCATTGTTTTAAAAGGTTTTCCATGTTCATCTAAAAATAGATAAATAATTGCTCATTGTAATAATCGTTTGAAAGTCAATGATTTTTAGCAGAATACTGATATTCAATTCTGTAAATACCAAAACTGCAATACCATAATTTTTCAATACAAATTCGAGACAGTAAACATTTTCTTTGAAATGCATAGCAATGTCAAATTAATATTACTTTGATGATTCTGAATGTTTTTGTTTAATCATGATCTAATGAATGACTATAATAACCCCTATTTCGATACAATTTATTTTCAGAATATTACGGAGTCTCTGCAGGTAATTCCGTTCACGATTAATAAGCTTTTGTTTACTAGAATGGCGAAAAGATGTTTGGTATTTTAATGGTTTTTATTTATTAACTGAGTATTTCTATTGATTGAAAAAAAAATCCCCTACTAACTAGAAACACTCGCGCGCACGAACGCCTGTGTCGCCTTCACACTGCAGGTGATGAGCGAGTCATAAGGCCGTTTTGTTTTTTTTTTTCCTTGAAATGTAGGTACCTGAAATAGGGATTCGATATTTTAGTTTATGTTTTTTAATTTTCTCGTAAACCTAATTTATAAAGGAATTCACGATGCGATGATTTTTTCTATATAGAACAAAATTGCAAAACTCGATTTGTGATTTTTCCATTTTCATTTTCATGGCGTAATGCATTCGATTGATTTTATGAAAATCGCTTTTTAACATAGAAAATAACCTTATCCAGCTAAAAACTCAACGTATTTTAGCACTTCCGTTTTTAATTCTAAGCTGCCATTCAATCGCCATCTCTTCTTTTTCCCTTTAAAAGTATTTGCATCACTGTCGATTCAAATCAATTTAGATCAGACAGCCCTTAGGCCTCGTCCACGTAAGAGCTGTTACTTTTTTGACAGTATTGATTTTTGTAACAGTATGTTACACAGTTCAGCAACATTTAGTTATTACTTAGGTTTTTTTTTATTTATTTTACTTAATTATTCTACTTAAGTTACGATACAGAGGTGTTACTAAAAAAAAAACTCGCCAAACTTTTACGTTTGATGGCGAGAGAGTGCATACATACATGTTTTGAAGAATCTATTCTTATAGGAATATAAAATTTATTAAAGTTACTGTTACAAAAGTTTTTCCACCATGTGAGTGTGTATTCTTGCAGCCTTATGTGATTGCTGCAAGATTCAAGATTCAAGATTCAAAGCATTTATTTCAATTAAACCCTTTACAGGCACTTTTGAATTGTCAAGTCGAAAGAGGTGAAGCTATCTGCACGTTCCAAAGCGTAGATCTCTATGGAGAAGAACGTGCAAGAAACTCCACGGACACTCTTTTAAATCATGTTCTGTATTACATAACCTTGGTTACATCCTTGGTCGCTTCTTTATGTGAGGACAATGCAAAGAAAAAAAAAATAGAAAACTATAAAAACAGTTCAAAGTATAAAGATTAAAACAAGTCAGTGGCAGTTAAGAGGTGACCAGTCTCAACCGACGGCGCCCGTTCACGAACATGACGCGTGTATTGGCACCATTTAGCTCAACCATTTTGAAGGGAACCGAATGATCCAACACACACTGCCATCAGCGAAACATTTGAGCGAGCATGACATGCTCGCAACTGCCATTTTAGTTCAAGTCACAAGGTAAACTATAACTTATAACATGTAAATGGCTCCATGGTACTCACATTTACAATATTTGAAAATAAAATGCTTCTACATTATACAAAACTATGGTTTACAAAAACCAAGCAACTACAAGTAAAAAAAAAGAGAAATTATTTATCATCAAACTAATATTATATAAAAAAAAGAATAAATAAATGAGATAAAAAAGGCGAGCATCTCTTCCAAATATAAAATCCTAACTTGTTTATCCAAATGGTTGAGGCTGTGGAGCAGGACCGGCATTTAGCCAAGCGTTATTATCTTCAATGTAATCCCCCAACTTATAATATGCTTGCCTGCATAATGTGCGTTTAATACAAGTAAAATAGCTGCATTGACATATCTATACTAATATTATAAAGCTGAAGAGTTTGTTTGTTTGTTTGACCGCGCTAATCTCAGGAACTACTGGTTCGAATTGAAAAATTATTTTTGGGTTGAATAGACCCTTTATCGAGGAAGGCTTTAGGCTATATATCATCACGCTTAAGCCAATAGGAGCGGAGCAGCGATAAAGAATGTTTTAAAATCGGGGATTCCACGGGGACGAAGTCGCGGGCAGCAGCTAGTCAGTTATAAAAAACTGCCTATGCTCCATTTATTCGTGTCTGTTGGTTTAATTAAACAAAAAATAAAAACAACAACGTTAATAAAAAGGTAACAAAACGTGTTTTCACTCGACTGTCACCAAAATTGATTTAAGGAAAGATTGATTTTAATTAACAGATATCGAAACTCGAGCCATTGTGTTTTTCGGTGGCTTGATTAGATTTTCATGAAACAATGTGTAAAGGGACAGATAGCAAATTGAATCGCGAGTTTATTAAAATTTGTTCGTGTTTACGGGTTCATAATTCTTTTGGTCCCTATTGGAGCACAATGAACAGAAATGTCAACAAAACACGGAATCACAATTACGAATGTAATGAAAAACAATAGCGATAAAATGGAATCCCAACATCACGTCGGTATCAATGTGCCGCTCACTTCAAACATTCTATTGACGTAATGCTGAGACGTCTCACGACGTACCCTGATCCCATTTTTATGGTCGCGTAACCGAATGGTTACCAACGTAACCCTATTATTAATACCTTTTTTTTTCATGTAATATAATGTTTTTTTTTTCATTTTTCTCTAAACTTTTTTTTGCGTTATCGCACTCTGTATGTATATAATACAAATAGGTAGTGAAGAAGCAAACAATACAAACTGGTTCGATATGCCACATTTTACGTCACTCGCAAAACCTGTATGGCACTTACCGCTGACCTAATCCTTGAATTTCAAGAAGCAAGGTCTCCTAATGGCACAGTTTACGTTTGCAAGTCCGACTCACGCTTGGCTGTATTTTTAGAAGTATTTGTTGAAGCCATAGACTACTATTTATATAAAAAGTTCAGCCTCTGGTAACCATAGTATTAAACTATTAACAAAGTTAAAACATATTATAGAAAGGGCATTAATTATTAATTACCTAGATGAGTTTTCGTATGAAATGAAAACATAAACGGACGTTTAATTACACAAACTCGAACCTGTTTTAAGCATAAAAATTTACGAGTACTTTTAAAATTAAAACACAAAAAATTCGTTTCATGAATTCATGATACGGAACAAAACAGAGGCAGGTATGCAAAAACTCCCACATTCTAAAAAAAAGTTTATAATAAAACAATCTGAAGCTCCGAGTGTAATACGGTGAAAAATGAGACGAAAGAATTTAAAATGGCCAACATTTACGGAATATTTCGTGCAGTAAAAATAGCATAAAAGAGTCAGATATGTTACGAGAGTGTTGTTCATAATTATTCCATTATGTGTATTATGTGGGAGATGTAGGAGGGAGAATAAATGCAAACAATGACTTTGTTGTGTGTCTCGATTCTGAATGGATGGTGTTCGGCAAAAATAGTGCAGTTGAGTTTTCAAAATATTTACGTGGCACGTTCACAGCAACAGGCAAGTTACAGCGAACACATAGCGTTGCGAGCGCAAGCCGCAAACCCCTGGAGATTCAGACGACTCGCTTGGAATAGCTTTGTGTCGTATTCCTTTGTCTTTAACTGAGCATCCTACTATCGCTCTAGACCTGCTTATATATTCACGACTTAGCCCCGAGCCCCTCTATACCACTCCGCGCATATGTTCACTCACTTGATTGTTTCGATAAACACGCTTAGAAATACTCCCTCATGCAGAAATAAATACTAAGCAGAACATACTCGTAGCATTATTTTTCAGCAATTATTAAGGAGATTCCATTTTTCATATTGCACTCTCAGAATTAAAGGGGCTAACTCAAAATTCCTGTTACTAAAATTTAGCTATATAATTAACATACTCTAAAAGCCAGTGACGAAAAAGATTCCGCAATATGACTGGGAAAGGGCAGTTTATACATACTTAAGTCTCGGGAGATATTTGTATTTTTACCCAAATAATTTTAAAGATTTTAATTCTTGCTCATTTGCCAAAAATTACAATTTTCTAGTTAGGTCCCTTTAATTCTAAAGGTACGATATAGAATTTTAATTTTCATAATATGATGTACTTTATTGCTTACAATATGACTGCTATAAAAAACGACCATTGAACGTTATTGGTGGCTCATAAAGTCACAGACATTTTTCATCGTAGGTACCTTTTCTAAATTAAATTCTTTTAGGTACGCGAAATATGTAAATACATAGGTTCTAACCATAAAATGAATAAAATGGCGCAAAATTCAATACCTATTTTTGAATTGGGAAAGTTTGAAGCAAACAATTCGTTAGGAAAGATTTGCTTGAATAATTTCACGTAAATACAATCTTTCGCTCGATTTGCAATTCACATAACGACCGTCGGCCTAAATTATTCATTTTATTTTTAGCGTTCCGTATTCAGGTAGCGGTTTTAACACAATTTTCCCACAAACAATGATTTCAAATAAATTGATTGATGTTTGACTGCACTTAATAATGCGTGGAAAAGATGGAATGAATGGAATCGAACAAGTTTATCAATGCTTTATAATATACATTATACACTTTAAGCAGCTTTTTTATTCATGTTAAGTGATGAATATGATCAAAATAAAGTTAACGTACAATAATTATTGTGATACTCATTTTAGCCTTAAGCTCAGATTATTCGTCCGACAATTTTCCCTTTGTGTGGTCACTATTCATTTGGATGCAAAATTATTATTTTTGTTTAAAAATGAGTGCACATTTCCACATGAGTTGGGTTAATTAACCGGTAGCATTTTCATTGTAGCATAAGTATTTCATCCGATTATAGCGATTTCAACATGATACGCCACATTGTAATTTGGCAAACCTTTGCCAGCTTGTAAATGGATGGTGGTGTCCTAATTTCATTACAAACCTACATCATCATACAAACGGAAATTCTGTTTTCAGTTGCAATGATATCATTAAAAATTCAATAGTGGACGACAAAGCCTGCAAGTACATTTTTTAATCCTCGAGGAGTCTTTCATCATCATCTGCCTAGCCTTTTCCCAACTATATTGGGGTCGGCTTCCAGTCATACCAGATTCAGCTGAATACCAGTAATTAACGTGGAGCGGCTGCCTACCAGACCTCCATAACCCATTAACTGGGGAACACGGTACTTCTTGGCAAGACTGGTGTCAAATTTTCTGGCTTCTGACAGTCCGTAACGACTACCAAAGATCTACAAATAATAGCCGAGACCAACGTCTTAACGTGCTTTCCGAGACACGGAGGAAACTCGGTATGTTAAGCTGGTCACCCATCCACAGACCAACCTTGCTAAGCGTTGCTAAGCTTGAAAATCGATCTGCGCAGCTGTTATTCTTTAGCCACGAGCTCCTCTCCTCTCCTCGAGGAGTCTTTCTTAGCCAAAAAACAAGTTCGCGTGTAAGTGAAGCCTTTTTCCTCATTGTCAAGGAAAACCTGTGTAAAACCTCAGTAGGCTTCAGTATCGCAGCATTTCTACACAATCGACGCTAATTAATTGAGGTAGTTGAGTGGAAAATATTATCTAGAGGGAAATCTCGACACAAAAAGTCATTCATGTTTCGTTATTTTTTTCTCCCGCCATGGAAACATGTTTTCATTGGGAACGCCAACGTTTTGTTATCGTGTGGTCTGTATTCGTGCATAATCCGTATTATCTACGTATTAACCCGTTAATGTATATTAGCCTGCTGTGGATAATAATTAGGTATTAATAGGTTTATATCCACTCGGAAAATTAGGCTGGTGTAATTTCTAAAATTATTGCTAAAATGATTGGATGCTGATTTGCCTACTAAAACATCATAATCATTATTTTGTAGGTTCTATAATTACCTTTTTTACAAGATATATTAAGTCTCAGGTATAACTTTTAAGACCTAATAGCCGGTCAGGCTAAAGTTCATAATGTTTATTTTCTTCAAAACTGTTTAACTAATTATATTTACAATTACATTGTAATTTTATAACTAAACAAGTTTTCATATTATTATTAACTGACGTTAAACACAATCCCCTTTCTAAGGTTCCGAATATCCTTACAGGAACACAGACAATTTTCTTATAAATATAATTTCGTAAGTTGGAAACCTACTTAGTAGCATATCCTTTTTTTACCTATCTACTTAGTAGCATATCTAATGAAAGGGAAACTTATTATGAGAGAGTTATTTTCGTTAGCTTACATTTACTTCAAGTTAGGGATTAGGGTAGTATTTCAAACTAATAGGTACGTTGTTAGGGTGACGACTTATTGATACAAACTTCGGGTGTGTTGTTAAAAGGAAAACATCTCAAAACCTTTCAACTTCCAATTCTAGTGCATGCAAGAAAAAAACAAAAAGGGCCAAACTTAACTGGACTTGGACTGCTACAACGCAGAACGGAACTCCTTAACAGCAAACAGTGTGAATCTATCGATTTAATGTCAATTTGACGTAGTTTTAGTTGCTAGGGGTACTAAAAGTAAAAAAAGGAAAATAAAAAATCTTTTTCCAAAAACGAAACCCAATTTCCAAAAAAATACACTAAAAAGTAAAAATAACAAAACATGTGGATGTAAACAAACGAACGGTGAAAAACTGAAACAAAACCAGAAACACGAAGACCTGGTTTTTTTTTAATTTTTCCTTCTTTGTTATTGATTGATTTCAAGTCACGATGAAAACGATTCGCACTGGATGTGACAGATAAAGTTATTTAATTCAAAAATCAACTCAAAAGCAAAGTATACTAAGACCATAAATCCTTCACAAAACCCTTAATACACTTACAAAATCAACCTGTAATTGAATATTAAATAAAAGTATATATAAATTAAAGCTATCATCCATGGCCCAGAATTTATTAGTAATCCCGTTGCCTCTCTGAATCGGACCCTTATAATCCAACCCTTCAGTTTCATCCTTGGTTCAACCCTCGTGTGATTGACGTTCCGCTAGCGATTATTACGGGGGTCTCTCAGACCCCTCTTTGTAGACCCCAGATTACGACCACAGAGTTTTTTGACTGTATCTGTGACGGGTCAGCGTAAGATTTTGTGCAGTATATTTTAATTCTGTTCTGTGATAGACAGACCACAGTCGCTGTGTTACTTAATCTCATTATGAACGGTTTTATTCAAATATATTTTAAGTTGTACTCTGAACGCAGCTCCAGCGCAGAAACATCAACTCCCAATGTACCTATTCTAAATATATGTATATGATAATAAACATTCATTTACACAGATCACAGAATCCAATTTGTTAGTATTCACATTCACAACTTAAAAACGAGTGCTAGAAACAAACATTTGGAAAATTTTGGTAATAATGACAAATAATATCATAATCACCATTAACAACAGCATCAAAACCACCACTAATTATGTCAAAATCATTAATAATATATTAATCAGATACAACACAACATAAATAATTAAAAAATCTCAATAAGTTCCAGAAAAAACATTACAAAGTTATTTCAGGGCCGTATTTGAAGACAATGGGCTTGATTAGTACGGCCTCAAGTCTGCTATTACAATAGTCTCAGAATGGTCTATCATTGATCTCATAATGGTTCATTTTTACAAGTTTGGTAATCTAATAAAAAAGCGTCACTATGACTTTCCAGTGGTCAACCACTGACACTCCATTGAAAGAAATGGCATAGAATGGTAATCTTGTACATAATGACAAATGAATGACAGACGTATGCGGTAGTCTGCTAAAATTTTGACAGTTCCTTTGATCAGTGACCTACCATTATAACGTCATTGTGCAGTCATTGCTTTTAATAGCTCGGTTATCAAAAAGTATTACATGACCATTGGCCGACCAATGATCGACCATTATAAATTTAGCAGATTACGAACTTTTAGCAAAATGACAATAGAATCGTGTTGGAATGACAAATTTATAAAAATAGCAGACTTGGGCCCCGTCCAGTGCCTTATTTATTAGCCCTGTCGCCTTATCCGCCATAGGAACTAAGAGGCTGCTGGTGAATATCAATGCGAACTTACCTACAAAGTAAGTCCCATAACGCTTTCGTAGTCTATACTAAGCATGTAGAATGTGTGTACAATGTGACCTGCCGTCGTCAGGTCGTTAAAGGAGCACGGAATAAGCAAACATGCGTAGTCTGCAAACCTACTGAGGATCACACTGCGGCGAAGTTAGTTTTGCATTCCAAGCGCTGCAAAACGTGGGCTTAGAGATACAAGATGTGACAAGTTCTTATCTGCTCTTTTTACCCTATGCGCTGAATACAACTTGCAGTTTTAAAAGACACGATCATGTTTGTTTTTTTATTATTATTGGAATATTATTCTATGTATAGAAATAAACTCACCTAATTTATAGCGAGGTTTAGGGTTTCACTCTTTAATAAGCATTGGGAACTTACAACCTTTCATTTAGTTTAGGTTAAGTTAAGAAGTTAGTTCTTTACTTAACCTAATCTTAATCAAAATGGTTAAATTGCATCTGACCAATAATGCGACAACTTAATAACTCTGTGATCATTTTAAGCTACCAAAATGTATTGCAGTCAACGTTGGTTTATTTTATGACGTAATCGGTTAATTACAACTAATTACTTTAATGGAAGCTACACGCTTTCGTACTCAGAAATGACTAGCTTTGCTTTAAATATGTATAAATGAGTTGATACGCTGCCTACATATATATGTACACATGTACTTTCCAAATAGCTGGTTAGATAGGTTTAAAAGTAAATTGTAATAATAATGAAAACGTACGGTTTAATAGTGTGAGCATTTCGTTATGTCAATGTGAATATAAGAAATATTTAATTTCTCAAATCAGAAATGTAGAATTGTAGACCCTCTTGGTACCTCCGTTTTAAAGATCGTTTCGTATTACAATACAAGGAAGCGAGCTACCCAAGACTCATCATAAGAAAACCGGTGGAGAGAATCTTCAGAAGTAAATCTGCGGTAAGGCAGTAATATCAGTCCATGTTGCTTCACGGAAGCCACAAAACAGTAATCTCTAATCGCACATTGTCAAGAAAGAGCAAAATATTCATAAGACTACATATTCTTATTACGTGCGGATGAGGGTGTTAGGTCGGCGCGGCGGCGCATAATGTGGTACAATGTGTTCCGAGGTAACAACCTGGCTTATGAGACTCTTGTGGTACCACAGATAAGGCACGCCGGAGGCTTTGTGAAGGTACTTGTACAATGTAATAAGGCGGCCACGGTAATACGGGGACGCCCGTCTATTTCGCACCTTTTATAAACAATGTTTACGTCGAGCTAGCGGGCTCGTTGTATCAAGGACGCAATTAGTTTTCAGGTTCATTGTTATTTTTCTAGGAACGTATGAACCCAACGCGCCAGCTAAACTCTCTCGGCAGACGCACCTCACTGCTCGCGGACTCGTCGCGCATCACTCGTGCTCTCAGCGTCATAGTGTTTGCTGTTGAAAATGTTATACATTTTTTATGGTTTGTGTTTTTCACATCACACATCTGGGCCTATAAGATAATACAACGTGTTGTTTTGCATCCTCGTCAAATTTCAGGAGGTGGTCATAAAAGACATAAATAATCAATTGAAAGTACGGTACCGGTCAATAACTAAAAAGCGCTGCTTTTTTTTGTTATTGAAATTTAACAGTATTTCAGAATTAATAGCTTTAAAATTAAACCCTAACAACAGAATCATCCAACTACGCACACAGCGACAATGCAGCTGTGTGCGTGAGTGTCGACGTCTTACCTACGAAATGCTAGCGCGTGCTACCGACCGTGCGATGACCTACGGCGCGCGGCGACCAGAAGCAATAATTTTACCTAATTTTATTTTGAAAATCACCTACATTATTGTCATAAATTTCGCTTGATAACTCACTCATTTTTAAGCATCATTGCAATATGGAAATCTTACTAATGAATGACTGTAATACCTACTAGTGCGCCAAAGAAAAGTTCAATGACCTGTTATCAGATGATTAATAAAATGTAAGTTTTGCTTTCGTCAGCTTAGTTTTCGTAATGATTTTGTTTTTATTTGTGGATTAAATTGGTTGATTTGAAAATTTTCTTCGTACTTAACGGGCTTAGGGCCGGCAATAATGTACCTACCTTAGTTGGTATACCGATGTAGGTACCGACTAAGTCAAAAAATGTTTTCTACGTTTGATGGAAATGGAAAGATGTGCTAGTTAAGCGTAAGTTGTGGTGATACTTTCGACTCTTAGGTATTATTGATTCACTTAAAAATCTGAAATCGACTTATTTACAGTAGGTAATAAAATTGATTAAGCTAACAACGTATTTACAAAATGAACAAATAAATAAATTACCTACCTACTTATGTTACCCGGAGGTATTGTTCAGTTTCCATCACCACACTCTTGGCATAGTCGAGCACAATGTAGCTGGTTTTCTTTCAGCCTACGTAAAACTAACACCTTCGTTTTTAAAGAGTCGAAAGCACTAATTATCCTTGCACGTAATTTTGTTACACTTGTCACTTTTTACGTCTAAACTAACTTTTTAACGTCTACTCACAAAATAAAAATAAGAGGCCACAGGTCCTCCGCAACCGATCCAGTAGTCAAGAAACCTTTCACGCTTCAGTAGGCGCCACACTGTGGTGTGGTGCACTCCAAAGCATCGACCAGCCTCCCGCGTGCTTGCCCGTGATTCTCGCTGGAAGTATTCCAGAATGTCTTCCTGTAAGACGACAGGCAGGCCAACGCTGTCGCGAGCTTGAGCATGCCGGGGAACGACAAACTGCCGATGATCCCGCAGTCTCTGCATAGCAGCCAGCATGACGCTCTGTGACGGGGGTTCCCGATCGGGGAACATTTCCATGATCATCCGGATGGCTCCACGTCTCCACTGATGGCATACAGGCGGACCATATCTCCACCAACTCGACATTGGAATAATAATTGTTCGTGATTTTTCACTTTGTACCTACGTCTCACGCGGCTCCACAGCGGCGCGGCGCGTACGCGGGGTGCCCCCGCACCCCGCGCACGCTCCGCGTATTTTGATTACCTACGAATTTATTGAATGATCGCTGCGTATGCGTTGTGTGTGTATTGCTTGCGTTTGTTTGTGTGTGAAAGCGCGGTTATAGGGCTAGTTACAGACGGGCCGCGGCTGGTTCACACTTACGGATTTCCGTAAATAAGATAAAATAATAAAAAAAATACCTACCCATTTTATTGTTGATTTGGGTCGAGAATCATTAGCATTATTACGTCCTTGAATTTGACGAGGATGCAAAACAACACGTTGTATATGAATTATTCATGAAAATGCTCTGCAGAATTTCGTTTATACTATTTGAAGCTTCAATTCCTAAGTTCTCTTTTGCGTGTTCTACAAACGCGGTAATGATTGATGCTATTGTACTGCTTAAGGGGCTTTCATGTGTATACTATAATGGGACAACACTCATCGGTAGGTACTTAGCCTGTAACGTAATGTAGCTCGAAGAAAACTCATGCGTGAGCTCTTTAGATGAAATAAAACTGGGCAAAAAAGTTTGCCAGTCCAAACTAGAAACATGAAAATAGTGCTTTTGCTGGAAAACTCTAAGAGATATAAAACTCAAAGCCTCTCCAATTTTCACTGTGATGTTTTTTTATAAACGAAATTATTTCAAGTCTATTCGAGATGCGCGATTCATTATGCTCGCAGTTGCAAGAGTGGAGCGCGGTGGAGTAAGAGGCAAGTTTTAATAATGTAGGGCGGTTGGCAAGGCTGCTGCCGTTTCCTTCCATTCATCTCTCCCCTTTCCGGTTGGCGCAATTAAAACGGCGGCTTGTTCCGGCACTTAAAAAACTTTTAAAGTATAGGCACAGACAATTTAAACAGTAGGTACCTACGGGCACATTGTTGCGAATTACACAATAAATTTCATTTAGGGGATTGTATTAATTTCGCTTGTTAAGGTGATAATTGTGCGGTTTTAACTCGTTCTTGATTTAATTTTTGTTTTATTGGGAAGTTGCACGGAAGTGGGCTCATTCAAAACAATGGTGTCATTTATCATGACGTCCTTGAAGCATTACTTGTGTTCGGTTATTTGAAACTTTGGTTGTGAAATAAATGTCCCCTGACGAGGTCGACCCTCGCAGTTTGGTATGAATTCAATACATGACGTCATGGTGGAAATAATAATAACCAGCGGGGAGGCCGGTGTCGCGGCGATGCGCGGCGGCGCCGGCGGCGGTGACTCGCCTTCGATCGGGCAGCAAAACGTCTGAATCATTCGCGTGTGGTTGAAGCTATTCACCGCTGTGCTGAAGTTCCGCTACGCGTGATTAATGGTCTCGCGTTCCCTCGACATTGTGTTTTTGTGATGCAAATAACTCGAGCCGTCGGAACAAGGAAAATTGAGTGGGAGGACCGAGCACCACCGCAGTTTCAATTGCTTCGCCGCTGAATACTGATGAACCGTTTCGGTTTAAGGTATTATCTCTGTTGCAATGTTTAAGGTGAAAAGCGGTTGACATAAGCGATGCGATTTGTAACAAGGCTCGGATCACCTTCAATCAGTTTAAGCTGGATTCTGAAGACGTTGTTATGCTGAACCTGTTTTATCCGATTACGATTAATGCGACAGGGTTTCGCAATCTGTTCTCGTCTCGTGCGCCAAAAGAAAGAAAAAGTCAATTCAAAACAAAGTCCTTTTTTAAAGATACAGTCAAGGTAAACGATATTATAAATTCTATTCTAGAGAATCAGATTGGTGTGCACGAGTAAATTAAAACAAAACATTGACAGTTACTATTGACTTCTCAGTAAAATCATTCTTATTAAATGTTACAAGCATTCAATATTTACAAAGTTGAATACTTAGTTAATCTAATTCTTGTGTGTTTACTGAACTTTATTGTAATACTAAAACTTTGTGCGCCACTGAAACCGTATTTAGGAGTCAACGTCCGCTTCAAGTTATGTTCGTTACACAAGTCAGACAAAACACATTATGGAAAGTTACTGTTAAGTGCTTCTCATCACAATGGAAACTCCAATATCATGTCTGACGTTCTTTATACAATTTTGATAATAAAACTTAATATCACAAGTCTGGTGGTAAGCGCGGAAAGTACTAAATCTTTTATTTATACATATTATAAAAAACCCAAACACTGTTTCAGAGTCAAGAATTTCATATAGCATGACAATCTGTCAGAACTTCTCAAATTCTCAATTCAGAAACTGCTGGAAAGCGATGTGCAATTTGATTTTATTTCTAGTTTCAAGTTGGCTGCACTTCCAATTACCTGTTTGAACTTTTAAATTCGTGTTTAAGTTGATGATTTCATTATAGGCTAAAATTATGATTCATACATGGGATATACTTTAATATCACTGCTTCGACTGCTGCGACTTCTGAGTGTGAGGGATTTGTTTAGGATTTTTTCTGTGACTGCCCAGAGTTTGATGTTGGTGGTGTGACTCCCCCGTCCCTCGGAAAGCACGATAAAACCGTTGCACGTTGGTCCTATACCAGATCCCTCTCCGTTTGTGTCGTATTGCCGCCACGGCCAAAATAGGTCCGGAAGATTATTATTATACTTTAGTGCACTTAAGAACACCAACATTATACGAGTAACATAACTGTTTATCCAGATTAGGTATATGTAGGCAATTGGGACACTTATAAAAAAATGGGTATCGTCTCAAGGTATCAAGGTACCATTCAACATTGACAGAGCAGTGGTGGCCGAGTGGTAACGGCCCCGACTTACGAATTGTAGGTCGTGGGTTCAAACCCAGCCAGGCGCATTACTTTGTACTGTGTAATAAACTCTCATCACCACTGCTCTCAAAACTGTGAAGGAAAACATCGTGAGGAAACCGGCATGTCCTAGAACCAAAAATTCGAAGACATGTGACATTGACCAACCCGCACTGGCCCATTCTCTCTTCTAGAGAGGAGGCCTGTGTCCCAGCAGCGGGAACATTAAAAGGCTGATTATGCTTATGCTTATTCAACATTGAGTATTGTCAACTGCAAATAACTGTCAACAGAAAGTAGAAAAAAAATTGTCAGAAGTTCCTTTGTGGTAGTTCATAACATTTTGAACCATCACTCCGAGTGTAGTGTTGTTATGCACGGAGCAGATATTCAGAGCTGCAGGGATGTGGTTTATTTAACGTATTTACTATTCAGCTATTTTAATCTTATAAGCTTTAATACCGACAATGGCACGAGCGCTATGCACTCTGTATTGTTTCATGTTTATTATTCATATTGTATTGGTCATTTTGGCTTTCAAATGTTTCCGTTTCTAAGGAATCTATGTTTCAATAAGAAGTTTAATATAACCAGAAACATTTGATTAGTAGTCTTAGGTTCTGAGTACGATCTATCTATCACACCTAGGTAGTTCATTAATCAAAAAAATAATAATTTTATTCGCAAATGATTTTTCCATATATTTAAAATCAATAACAATAAAAGTCAAAATTGAAAATTTTGAAAAAACCCACGACGGTAAAAACATAATTGACAAAGAATTAAATAATTAATAAAAACCCCCGACTTACAAAATTAATGTAACCCAAGAATATCCATCAGGGCTGCCATTCAATGAGCTAGTTTGCAGATAGTGATGACAGCCCCCGTCGGATATTCTTAGGTTACATTAATTTTGTAAGTCGGGGGTTTTTATTAATTATTTAATTCTTTGTCAATTACGTTTTTACCGTCGTGGGTTTTTTCAAAATTTTCAATTTTGCCTTTTACTTCAAACTTTTTAGAGAGAATTTTATTATGAACCAGCAGTGCCCCCTGGTGAGTTGTCACCGTAACACCTATCCAAGAACATGCACCAATCAAACCCGAACACATCACTGAAAACTACACCAAAATAGGAGAAGTTTTGTTTTTTTGCATAAACATAATTATGTTAACTGCAGCGCCCCTTCGTGAGTTGTCACCGTAACACATATCTAAGTACATTCACAAATCAAACCTTAACCCATCATTGAAAACTGCATCAAAATTGGAATAGTAGTTTTGAAGATAAATGGCAACATTGATTTGCCCAAATACGCTTGACTGCAGCACCCCCTGGTGAGTTGTCACCGTAACACCTATCTAAGAACATGCATCAATCAAGCCCCAACCCATCACTGAAAACTACATCAAAATCGGAGTAGTTTTGTTTTTTTGCAAAAACATGTTTACTGCAGCGCCCCCTTATGAATAGGGTAGTTGACTAAATCTAATTAGTCCGTCAGATAGATATCCAAAAAATATTGGACACGTATTTTTTCTTTTTTCACGTAAACAAAAAATTAAGCCGATACAGAGCTTTGAAAACTCGTGTGACGTCACTACTCGCTACAATTTTTAGCGAGCCGTAACGTCACAAGCCCCCACTCCTGATCTTTGATGCTTTGTATCTTCGTCAGTTTTTATAGATTTGATAAAGGAAAAAATACGTGTCCAATATTTTTCTATAACCTAACTGACGGACTAAACATAATCATATATTTTTTACTCAGGAAACATCCCTATTGTGACCGTAACACATATCTAAGTACATTCACAAATCAAACCTTAACCCATCATTGAAAACTGCATCAAAATTGGAATAGCAGTTTTGAAGATAAATGGCAACATTGGTTTGCCCAAATATCCCTGACTGCAGCGCCCCCTGTTGAGTTGTCACCGTAACACCTATCTAAGAACATGCACCAATCAAATCCAAACCCATCACTAAAAACCGCATGAAAATCGGACTAGTAGTACTGGAGATAAATGGGAACATTGGTTTGCACAAACAAACAAACATCCTCTCACCCCAAATGCATACACTGTCTCCGTTCCGTCGTGGGTAAAAAATAATTAAAACAAAACACCTTTATAAAAAGGTGCCACCAAAATGTGAAAATGCATTCGCAAGACTAAGTTCATTTTCATTCGTAGTGCGTGCGTGCAGTATGCACGCACGCACTCAAAGATAGTCGTTACTGAAAGTATGTAGGCTACAATTACTCGGGACAACACCTACGAATTCGATCAAATGAGTTTAAAGAAGATTGAACGAGATAATAATATCATTCTCCAACAAAAACATGTCGACTTTCTTTCATGTTAAAGTTTTTGCAGCGAACGTTAACTGTGCAAACTTCTCCTGTCGCTCCTCCACTTTGAAATGTGAAAACAATTCGTGTCTACTCTGGTAAGGCGGTCGCTACAAAAAACCCTTCGTAAGTAATTAAGAAGTTTCAGAACACCGGCTCATTGGCATACTTTCGGCTTGTAATACGCAGTTAATCTCGGCGCAAAAACTTGGCGTTCTATGTTATAATTCACGAGGGCCCGCCCTTCGCCACCGACAAGGGTGAATTTCTTATGAGCGCGACGTGTATTTGTCACAAAAATCTATAATATATATATTAGACGTAGAACTACGTGCTTACGATCTCGCCGGGGTAACGTAATACTGTGGTAGTTTTTCATTACTCATCGTCCGACTATATTACTATTTGTTATTTCTTCCACCAATATACTCTGTAGAATAATTTAGGCTCACTTTCAGCCCTTAAAAAGCAATAAAGTTGATAATAATGACTGTCACGCTCGTCGCAGCTGGGTCACGGGGAACATTTCATTACGATTATCGTCGAGTTAATGATGTCTTACTAACTGCACACGAAGCGCGCAAGGTATGCTCTGGATTTTAATAAATTCATGCGCACACACGACATCATTTTGTCCACAGCTTCGAATGAAGTCGGCCCGATGTCACACAAAGAAACGACGGTAATTCACGAGCTTAGCGCGATCCACTCTTATCTCTTTCAGTTGTGCGAGCGACGAAGCTCTTAAATCTTACCGAGGCTCGAATACTACTCAAGAATACTTACAAGCCTTTAATTCGAGACAAATTATTGCATAATTTAGCAGCGCCTATTTAAATCCCTGGCTGTGCGCTTCCACTGTGACTGTTGTCATGGCTTCGCTTTGTGTCGGATTCAATTACAGTTTTAGAAAAAGAATTCATGGAGCTCAGAAGCGTCACAGACTTAAGACCCATATTTCGAAATGTGAACTCCAAATCAATTCTAACTATAAGTCCAGCATAAGTACGAAAACGTCAATGAAAGCTTGTCGAATTGACGTTATAAATTGATGTCTTCTTGCTCGAGAGATGGGTTTTAGGTGAGCAAGCGCAAACGAGCAAGCAAATGCGTAAATATACATTTGCTCGCTTACCTCTCGAGCACGGAAACTTCAATTTATGACAAGCTTTACTGACAATTTGATGCTCCGATGGTGTTGAAATTCGAGTAGAGTTGGAGTTAGCAATGTGGAATATGGGCCTAGTGCAAACGTAACAGTTTTGTCTTATGCGAAAATTTTACTTATTAAATATCTGGATAAGGGGCCATCCATAAATAAAGTCACACGAATTTCATGATTTTTGACCCACATCCCCCCCCCCCACCATGCTTGTCACATTTGTGACCCCCTCCCTACTTTGATGTCACATATTTAATCATTTAATTCTTATATTTGTTCGTATTTTACTTAATTAAAAAAAATAATTAAAATAAAATAATTAAAATAGATTTTGAAATGTGACGTCACGAAATTTAGAACCCCTCCCACCCCCTTGTCACACATCGTCGACCCCCTCCCTCCTCCTTAACGTGTGACGTAATTTAAGAAAATACCGATTGTTCTAGCTGGATCGAATACCACCGAAGAAGGATAAACTATTAACATATCTGCTGACTGTTGGACCTCGTGTTTCTAAAACTGGGTTCGATGTGTCCTTTGATTTGGAGCTGTGTTGCATATCGTCTTAACTTGCATAAATCCAATTACATATTCTATTTTTTCTTTCGCATATTTTTTTAAACTAACTCAGAAACAAACTAAAAAGATTTGTGTGTCCTACCTTTGTCCTTTCTACCTTTTCAGCACGTTAAATTAACCGATACCTTTTTAATTTTTTAATGGACCTGCAGTAACGGTCGTAGCTGTCACTATCATCGAAATCGAGTAAAAAAAAATCTTCAAATGTATTGCCTATCTGCTGATGTTACGTAAGTTGCCATAATTATATGTCTCTGTGACTTCAGATGCACTGACTTAAGAACTAGAATAAATATATTACAAACACCTACTTTATGATCGTGAATTGGTTTCTACTTTGTTTTTATCATCAAATTACTTGTTCCGCTCTAGGCTGAGCGGAAGAGAGTGTCAGGTTCTTACCGACTAAAGCCCATCCATGTTCCTCCTAATGCCCTTTGGGTTTCAGGGCCGCGGTCACTTTCAAACAAATTCCGCAACCCTGGCAAGTACTAGACCTATCAGGCCCCGTCTTCTATGCTGACATCTCTACGAAGCGCGCGTGGAACATAACGCGCCGTCGACCCGGGCCTGATTGTTACAGCTAGCAAAGCTTAAGCTTCTACCTAGACTTTGTATGATTAGATGTACGTTATTCAAATCATATTGTAATGGATTTGTTTGAACTCATAAAACAATGCACAGTTTCACGTTCTAAGTAACATATTAACAAAAAAAGTAATTATCACCCGTATATTAACTTGTACATTGTTTTGGTTTCACATTTAATTCCAGCGACAATTATTCGGGTACGTTACAAAGGCAGGTTTTGCGCGAGTAACCTGAGTTATAAAAAGGGCCTCGACTCGACCCAACTAATACCCTTGTCATGTCGAGATGAAATTAGTTCAACTCTTGCAGCTGCGCCGAAACCCCGCTGTTTGTCCAAAATTTATGTAATCTATAAAATATAGTACCTATGTATGTAAAGCATAAAGTCGCTTTTCACGTCTGTGTATGTGTGCGGTTTGTTTCTTTTTCACCATAATTTAGAGGATTTATTCGTCTTCTTTCCCCTATTTCATTTTATTTGGGATCTGCGCAGCGTGTTTTTTTTCTACATTTCGGTTTATCACCATCTCAATGGATCTTTCTTTTTTCCCAGAATGCTCAGCAGCCAGTCTATTCTGTCAGTAACTTACCGTGGAAACTTGGGTAGAGTGAACTTTTACCGTGGAAACTTGGGTAGAGTGAACTTCAAGTGAACTGTCATTCCATCTTGTTTGTATGGATTGACAGCTCAGTTCATGTTCAGTTCACCTAATGCAATTTATGCAGAATAACACATCTGTACTTAACTACTGACTTCAGGTGCATTCTATTGAAGTTTTTTTTTTATTTAAGCGATTCTAACAAACAGTTATAATAATTGCCTTTCGAGTGACCTTTTGCTTTTATATAAAAGCGAAAGGTCACTCACTCATCACGCAATATCGAAAACTGCTATATTGAGTAATAAGTAAAAGGATTTCAGGAAACTCCCCCCGCAAAGGGGGGAAAGTCGATCAAAATGGGGGTGGAAGTTTGTGTGTAAAATCTTATTCCTTGGGATGTCATTATTGCTGTTGTACCTAATAGGCAGTTGGTTCTAGGTATCTTTAGCAACGACTGAAGGCAGTTTGACGGTAATTCATGCGGACGAAGTCACGGACGAAGTGCAAATTGATTTGTAATATCAGCCCCATCAGTATGTCTCACCGTGCGAAGCCAGGGAATGACGCTAGTCTTATAAACATATAACGTCGATGTAGGCACGGGCGTCAAGCACACGCCTCAAAAACCGCAGTGTTGGGTGTGTTTCCTCTGTGTTGAGTTAATTAATTGATGGCTATTAAGAGAATGGGTCGGATGCTGGATGTATAGGAATTAAGTGTTAGTAGTTTTTGGGTCTTCATTTGTTACAAAGATCCTTATAGGTACGAGATAAAATTAACTATTAAGTTGCTCACCGGGATACTCGTATGCTCAGTGCTAATTTGGACACAATACAAAGTAAATATCACAATCTTTGTATTGTTTCTAAATAAGCTAGGTTACTTACATCAGTCATACAAAATTAACTTAACTCAAAATCAAGCAATTACGTGCTTTCATTTAATGAAAAAAAAAAACCTCACAGAAATGTTGTAAAAAAATTAAAAATTCCAATTCCGCCGGCAATCAGAAAAATATTAATGTCACAGCTCTTGTAAATTATTGCCGAAACAGATGTTAAAGGCAAACAAGAGGTATTCGTAACAAAGATTAACGGGACAGAGAACTTGTATAAAAAACTGGGCAAGTGCGATTCGGACCCGCGTGCAAAGGGTGCTGAACAAATCGTATTTTTAGGATTAGGAACCTGCCACGGTACAGGAATGTGTTCGAAAAACTCATCACGGCCCTGGAACGCAAACGTAAATATTAACTGACTAAAACCCAACCGAGTTCTTTCAAGCACTCGGATGGGTTTTATTCAGTTAATATTTATAATATGGGGTGACTTTTGGGGGCTAATTAGACAATCTAAAAAGTATAAACAACTGTTGTGTATGATATAACAAATTATAGGATTCAAAGAAATTTGTTTAAAAAAAAACTGTTTTTTTTTTTGTGAAAAAGTGACCTCTTGTCACTTTTGCGAGACAAGTGTCGCTATACACAAAGGTCATGTGCCATCAACTAAATCGGTCTAATATATTCGTAGCATTTTTGCGTAGAATATTAAAAGAGGTTTTTTTCATACGGACACCCAGAACGCTAAAAACGACGTAACACAGAACGCGAAGCAGCAATAAACTTATTTTATGACAAATATACCACCATTTACAATAACGACTACGAGTACTTAAATGTACATAGATTGTGACGGGGACAAGGCGTAGTTAAGTGTGTATCGTTAATCAAGGGAACATAAATCGGTCACGTACCACGGTTACTTGCGCTGAAAACCGCGATTCAATTGAAACTCGCGGGCTGTGAAGGATAATTATAAATTGTTCTCGATTTTTCTAGGACTTTGATACTGTTGAATGGATCCGTGCGTTGTATTATGTTGCTGTGAAAGAAACCTAGATGCTTATGTAATTGTATTGAGCATATCTCTCTAAGGTGTCAAAGCATGGAGAACACGGTGGAGCATACGGTGGAGGTCTGGACTGCTTAGGCGAAGCAACGCCGTGTCTTCGTCGGGGCGATCGGCAGCGGCGACCTCTGTCGTCCGGCCCTGATTCAAGCCATGGTCCGGAGCGAAGAGGCGCGGTCGCCTCCTTCTGCGAAGCAATGATGCTGGCAAAGGCGGAGGCGGACAGCGTCAGGGAGAGGGAAACCTCACGCTCCAGCCGCCACAACAGAAGAACGCGTCCCGGTCGTCGGGAAACGCAGGGTGATTCCCGGCCACCGTAGGGGCGGGCCTGTGGACGGCGAACTTGTCGTTCGCCCGATAGCAACAAGGTTCGGTCAGCGGCGCGTCGTGTTCCTCGCGCGCCTCAAAAAGCAACAAACACGAACATAACAACACACGAGCAACGAGGACGGGGCCCCATAGGGTCAGTGCCTGCTAGGGTTGCAGAATTTGTTCGAAAGAGTCACCGCGGCCCTGGAACGCAAAGGGCACAAGAAGGATCACTGGTGGGTTTTAGTCAGTAAGAGTCTGACACTCCCTTCCGCTCCACCCAGAGCGGTAGAAATCGTTTGATGATATTCCATCCAAAAAAAAGGTGTCAAAGCATAGCCTTCTGTAGTCTATTATTGGTATATTACCTACAGAGCGTTGTTAACTTGTTAGACAACTGTTACATATAACTGCTAAAACATGATTTGAGTTTGCCATTAAAATACCTATTTGCTTAAATAACTTAATTAACAAGTTGCAGAATAACAACGACATGTATTCTATTGCGTTCGAAACAAAACCTAAATATTAATCCCGAGAAACAAAAGCCAAACCAAACGATAAATTTGACTAAATAACTTGAACCGAAATCGTCACCGACCGCAAATCGAACAAATTATTCGCAATCAAACAAGTTGCAATAGCGTGGCACTTGTGTGTGTACCGCTGTATAATTTTGCATTTAAAATCGTGTTCGGTTGACGTGACATGAATTTATTATAAAACTTGCTGACTATGTTCCGTACTCCGGCTGGCTGATAATAGGCGTTTCCACTTTATTATATTAGATTTTTAAACACGACATACAAGATTCCTGTAAAAACACATGTTGTTTAAGTGATAATGTCAAATGCCGTGCGTAATAATACTAAAGTCTCATGTTTAGCCTAAACTAAAAACACACTTGTGCTACACAAGAAAATTTCTATAGACGTAACACACATCTAATGCCAAAAAGGATAAATAGTCCACATCAAAAGCCAAGGCCAATTTAGAAAAGTCTGGTAAAAAGGAAAGGGCCATTATCGGTCTATGGGATAATTTATAGACTGAAAGTAACATTAGGTCAGGCTGTAGTAAAACACTGATGACTTTTATTGCTTCATCACACAGCGAAAACAGTAAAGGTTTTATATCATTTAACAATACTGGGTTTAAGGGAGCGAAGGGATCGGTACTCAGTTATAAATTCTACATAGAGATACACTATGAAGGTATGATGAGGTAGGTAGGATGGGGAAGGATAAGGGATTGTCGACGACATAAATGGGCTTGCCGAGAGTATCTTTACAAAATTGGAACTAAAGAACAGCTTAGACATGCCCTGTATGCGTTTTTTTTTCTGGATGGGAAATCAAATGGCTTCTCCCTCTCTGGGTAGAGCGGAAGGAAGTGTCAGACTCTTACTGACTAAAACCCGGCCGAGTTCCTCCTAGTGCGGTCACTCTTTCGAAAAATTTCTGCAACTCTAGCAGGCACCCGTCTTCTTTGAGGTGCGCGTGGAATACGACCCCATAGCTCGCCATCCACAGACCCGCACATATGGTGGCCGGGAATCGCCCTGCGAGTTCCGACGCCCGGGGCGTCTTCTTCTGTTGCGGTGGATGGGGCGTGAGGTTCCGATCTCGGGATCATGCGGACTACCTCCTCCTTCGTAAACAAAACTACTTCGCAAAAGGAGGTGACCGCTTTCCATGCCTCCTCGCTCCGGTCCATGGATTGAACTAGGGCTGGATGCGAGAGGTCCCTGCTGCCGATCAACTCAACGAGGACATTGCGTTACTCCGCCGCAAGCAAAGTAGTCTCCACCGTATGCTCCACCGTGTCGTCCGGGCGATCCAAACAGTGTTGACACCCGGACGTGTCCTTCTGCTGAATCCGAAACAGGTGCCTCCCGAAACAACCGTGTCCTTTGAACACCTGCGTTAGGCGGAAGGTGAGGACGCCATGGCATCGCTCCTACCACTCCTCAAAGGGAGGGGACTTATCGCCACAATGGTAGCGTGACCAATGCCAAGATGATGAGAATAAATGGTGATGATAGTTAAAGAAAGAAAGCAGTAGCAAATACGAAAGAATATCATCATCAATCATCAATCAATCAAATCTGGCCGCAAACCACTACTAAGGAGTTTCCAGATAGGTTTAAAGATTTTCAATACCAACAACCAACTCTTTATACCGCTTGACTCACTCACTACCCCCACTGTTGAGAGAAAGGGGTAGCCGTTGCTTAACACCCAATACATAATGTACATATGTATGTAGCTCGTAGGAGATTTATGTGTTACTTTGAGTAACGAACGACAACTATTTAGCTCTCCCAATAAATACGCCAACGAACGAGCTGAGATGTAAATTGCATCTTCCTAACGACGGTGATATATCGCCGAAGACACATTCGAACTGAATTATAGATGTCTGGCCTTATAAGTCTTCCTAAAATTTGTTGAATGAGCCTGAACGATTTCGAGGATTAATTTCTATTAAGAGGTCGGGCAAATTTGAGAAAATTGTATGACGATTGACTTTTTTTTTTGTAAACTATCAATATCTTTCAGAGTGTTTCAATTATGTTTTCATGCTCACATACCCATTTTTTATAAGAATATTTGTGTCAGAAATGGAAAACTGGTTCTGATTTTTTATTTTTATTAATTCGTTTTTATAAGTACTCAAGTGTGAAAAAAAAGAGTCGTCTTGAAATAAAATCGCTTCCTCAAATTACTTTGACACATTTGTGTCTCACAGTAATTTGAGGAAGCGATTACAAACCTTCAGTAAAAATTTTGTAGGGAAATGGCAGCGTTCGCTTCAGTCGTTATTAATATCATCTGAGAAGTATGCCTCCCCAGGGGAACATTACAGTAACGACCATATAAAAGACAAATGAGCCAAGAATACGATCGTGAAAAGCCTGTAATTTAAAAATATATTTTCTTAAAGCCGCTTACTTTCATTTTTTATCCATTATTATACTCTTTAACTGTAATATCTTTTGTTTAAAAACATAATAAAAACGTTTTACTCCATCTTATCTTAATCGCAGTGTCTACAGACGAGTCGCCCTATATCTTTGCTATTCAAAAACGGTCTTATTCAAAAAAGTGTGCTTATCTCCCGCCCCAAATGATTTGAAAGTATGATTGATGATACATAGAAATGAGATAGCTCCTTGTACTTTACTGATATTTAAAAGTATGATACTCAGCGCCAGTTTTTTAAGGATAATTTAGGTTTTAATATTACTTTCAAAAGTAACTACGTTTTCTATTTTAAAAAGCTATTTGATGCGGTTCCAGACAATGTTTATCGCATCGTTACTGTCGAGGCAAGCCAGTTATTGTTAAGTTAAAAACATTGACTCCAGAGATATTAAATCTGATTAATGATTGTAATTAATCATAATGTTGTAAACTCTTCATAAAGCTGGTTATGTTTTTATTTAGTTACAGTCTTAAGTGCCTAGATAATTTTAGAATAACCTAATGCTAATTTTTAAGAATTTGATGGAAGTTTCTCTAACAAATTTTACAATGTGTAGGTATGATATAAAAATAAATGGAATCTTAATAAAAAATACTATCTAGGAACACCAATATAAATTAAAAAGAGAGATGATTTGATGTTTTGATCTTCACTATCGCGGAGTGACTATGTCCATGGATACACAATACATTGATTAACTACTACACTTGTATAATTAGATACTTAATTTAAATGTGTTCAGTTGTAGCCATACTTTGTAGCTAAAATACTTGAGTGAATTATTTAACTTTGAAATAGATGATTCTACCTTACAATGTTTAGTTAATAGTTACCCATTAGGTTGGGTTTAGCGCTGGTTTTGTATTGTTAAATACTATTAAATAAGTAAAATCGTAAATTGTGTTTGAAATGAATATCAAAATGTGCATAGTAACAGAAAAATACCAAGCAATTGAAACTACTAACTATGTATATATAGTATATACATAGTATATAACTGGACCCACTCAGATTCAAATTTCTTTCATATTATAAATCTATTCGAGGACGACAAAGGTCGGGTATGAATAACTAGTCCCGAGATTTGGGATCTCTAACGTTGCTGCTCTAAAAAGGAAAATATTAGGTAAAAAAACTTCAAGCTAGCAAAAGCTGAAATTTGTTTTATTTACTCAGCGCAAAAAATGAAACTCAGTAATTTACAAATAAAAAAATATTTTCAGGAGACATTTACATACGTGTATGTTAAAGGTATTTCAAGGTAAAAAGTAACTACTTTTGTTTCATAAAATGACTTAATTAAATATCTTAATTCGCTAACCAATAAAATTCTTTATTGCTAAAGTAAATAAAATTTAAATCTAACTATATACACATAAAATAAAAATAAAGTAAAATCCTCCTAACTACAATACTTGTGTCCATTTTTAATTTGTTACAATCGTTACATTATAATCATTAGTAACACGATTAACTGTTCTTTTTTTAAGGTTTCATTTTGTTACAGTAACAGTCGTTATAAAATTATCAAATGCATCATTTACTCACAATTTTTTTTATAGATCGCACTAGCTGGCTTTTTCGTTACGTAGTTTTTTTTTTTCAGAAAATTGTTTGGAGAGTCGTGTAAATAGCCTGCTCCACGTTAGGGGGATTATGTAAATTAAAATTGAAAAATGGCGGATCGAAAAGCGGTTCAAGAAAAAAGTAATTACTTCCCTACTTGATGAATCCTCACATATAAGATTTATGACAGCGATTAAAGCATCACTCACCTAGTCATCCAGAGCACCCACTGAGACTCCTGGCCAGGTGAAGTGGATTTTCAGCGTGCACGTGTTCCGACTTGTAGGTAAGGGTAGCCCACAGAGTACTTTTATATAGGGTAGCCGGCCGGCGTATATACCAAAAATGATGACATCCAGCGGATAGTTGCTCCAAACATTCAAATTCAGCACTGCACTATTAGTTCAGCATATGACACAACTTCAGGTCCATCAATTGACCAGTAATTACCGGAGTTCACCAAAAAAAGGAAGATTTTAGCGGGAGACACCAGATATTCGGCGTGCGCGGCGGCGAGAGCAAAAGAACCCTATTTATGGTCGCAAGCGCCATCTAGTCGTCCGACAGCGAATTAACTCCAGACGAACATTAGTAAGTGAGGGCGCTGCCATTTGCATCAGCGTGAGGAATCATCAAATTAGATATTTAAAAAAAAATTGATTGAGTCAGGCGTTACTTTGTGGAAATCCATTTTAAATTTGAAAATGAAAATAATAAGTATATCTAGTTTTAATTTTCGCGAATATTTGTGGGTTGCAGGTATGCACCTCCCTCCCGCCCGCTATATTATGCACATGCAAGATTACAAGGCAAATGCAAGGATTTTATGCACATGCAGGAAGGCAAAGCAAAACCCAACACCAATACCGACACGTGTTTCGCCTCTCCACGAGGCATCCTCAGGGGACGTGTTGACTCGCCGACCGTTGTGTTGCGACTGAGAATTTAGTACAAAATAAAGGTAAGGGTTCAGTATTTAGTAAAAGGGGGGGTGCCTTGTACTAAATTGAATACACCTACTGCAAACCAATGGGATGAAGTGTCAATATACTATTATAGCTATGGTATCTGTCTACCTACCTACATACACACTGACGAAGGCACATAGTACGAACTTAACTAGGTAAGAAAACAAACACTGAAAACAGGCTTACTAAACAGGTTTTAGCCGAATCCATTTACTTCGAGAACTTATTTGTTTCTAAAATATGATTTAGAAATCTTAGCTCGATACCGATGAATGATGTCAAATCAAATAATTATCTATTATATGATTAACAGAACTATTAAAGACCAATTCAATTTGTATTCCAAAAGTTTCCCACAGATTTGGGTGACGTAAAGGAATATTGCTGCAGTGGTGGATAAACGAAGCTCAAAACTTGAAACAGTGGTATATAGATTACAATATGTTTACTTGTGTAAGCTGGTAGATACATATATGTAGAAAAGTACTTAGTTGCCCTGGGACGGCTGTACGCAAGTGTCTCGTGATGCCGCTCTCTACAGAACCCGTCGGGACCACCGTTTTTTAATGGAAACTTTTGGCACAACGAGGCCATCCCAGAGCACTATCTCTGTTAAATTGGAATATATTTTTCTTGGCGAGATTTTACAGTGGCGTGCAAATAGAGAGAACATCCACCGACTTTCTGAGATTTGAGACATTCGCCCCACGGCTATTTGTACAGTGTCACGGAATCAGAAATATGGTACAGGCTTGCATTTTTCATGCACGAAATACACGTTGAACGGCTTTGTGTCATCGAATCCGTACACACTCATGTGTAAATGCCCATCTCGGCACTTTTATGCACGTGTGGTTATTTATTCTTTACCTTTCGTGACGTCATCAGGATTTTACGTTCGATGAAGCACAATTTTATTTGCAGCCCGTGTAATGTAATTGGAAAACCCCGAAAAAAGGAACATTTTGAAAGTGTTTGTGAATCTTATAAATAACGAACGACTTTTTAATTAAAAAGTTTTGTACGCGTAAATAAATAAAAATGGACTCAGGAAATCAACGGCTTCGCCCTGTACAAACATGAAGCCTATTTTGTCTAATTCAAACCGAACCATTTCGTTTTGTTTTATTTGTTTAACAGTTATTCAATACATAATGTTCGTGGTACGATAATGAATGCTGGTGTAGCGACATTTACTCGTAAGTTCATATTATACTGTGACACACATCTATAAAATATAATTATAAATACTTAAGATTTAGGCATCTGCGCTACTACAGCCTACTGTTTGTAGGTGCGTATATGTAAGTACTACATGTGTTCCTGAGTGTGTGAAACGCAGCCTATCTTTGATATCTGTTTTTTTCATGACTATTTTGGTCACCCTCCGGTCAAATCTGAATACAGTACACGTGCGGGAGTTGCGTCAGCGGCAAGTATCAGTTTGGTGTAAAAAAAAATTGGTTTCAGTCAAAAGCCTTTGGTTTCACTTTGAATTTGGTTTTTCAAAAGGAGTTTTGCTCTGTGAATGCCGCATCCCCTTTCCGCTCCTTCACCTTTTTGTCCTATGGCTCTCCTTCTGTCCGATAAATATGACCTCCTACCTGACGGAAGCCGCAATTACTGTCTGCTGCCTCACCTCTTGGCGAAGTTATGGTGGAGATTTGCAATTTTTAGTGTCTAGATATTAAAATAAACAGAGGACGATTATATTAATGAAAACAAGGAAACCTATTTCTGTATAATTACAATTTGGTAACATAAAAGTAACATCAACCCATTTCTTCAATTGAAAGTAGTATTGTATAAATCAAGCCTAAAGTAAAAATGACTTCTAAAATCTAACCTCTCAGTAACCATAATAAAAACGTATCTAATAAAGTATATCAAAATATCATTATATCTTTCAAAAAACAAATAGAAACAATTCAGTTTATAAGCTGCACTGCTAATAATGTATTGTGTTGCAGATTTTCCTTTAGAAAATTCTCATGGTTTGCAATATTATGGGCAAAAAGTTGCAATTGTGAAGTCCTGTTTCATTTATTTCTCGGAAATGCTAAACAAAGCTTAGACTTCCTTTAAAATTTAAAAGTGCTGTTTACAAGCACTTTTAAATTGTAAACCACAGTCACGTTCCAGCTCTGAAAACGTTTTGTTACAAACCAAAATAAGCGATGTATTTGTGCCATCAACCTTAAAATCAGCACGCCATCGAAACATTTCAGTCCGACATAACAAATCACGTGATCTACATAAAAGCATGAAAGAATCCATTTAACGAGCGAAGTAACATTAACTTCTAATTTAGTTCTCATCGCGGACCGAACAAAAGGTATTACACCTTGTTTTTGTGTAAATATCAATTTAGATTACACACAGAACAAGCGGGAATGTTCGCAATGACCGTTGGCTACACCGGCGGGTATTAAGGAGAAATATGTAGTACGTGACTCCGTGGACTGAAATACAAATGTAAGTGAAAGTTACTGTTAAAGCTTACATACGAGTAGTGGTTGGCTTCCTGAATCTACAGTCATGGGCTGAAAATGTTTGTAAAACTGAACTCATATGGAAAAGAAATTAAGACGAAAAACCGTCAATATGTATGTCGCCATGACATACTTCTGCTCTCGGTGAGATGACGTCGTATAAGTCGAATAATGAATCTGGTTTAAACATTTTTGAACTGAGACTGTTCCTGCCTTCGTGTAGTCGTGCGTGTACCTTTTGTTCCGGGTTTTTTATTCTCAAGTTATAGTTGTTTCGGTATTTCCGGGTGTAAGAGGTGGCCTAATGGCCGTTAAGTAAGTTTTGTAGCTGTTGGAAGATTTGAAAGGAAACTCTTGTTTATTTCGCTAAAAGAAATGGATTACCGTTTCCTAGAAAAAACAATTTATAAAGCTGTACCACTAATCATGGCAAATCACTTTTTGTTTTATCGAGCAATTTCCATACTCGAAACTGGACACAAAATTCAAACATAGGGCAAACTAAACCTAGCATGTAAATAGCTAGATATAGGGTTCCTGACTATGGAGACGCACTAACCGCAGCCAATGAATCAATCAGTATGAGGACTACCTCCCCCTCAGCTAAACTCACCTCGGCTTGTTCGATTTGCATACAACAGTTAAGGCCGGTAATCTTGTGAGCCGGCTTAAACAGCTACTACGGTTTTAATGAACCATTCGGACCGCTCAGATTCTTGGTTTAATCAGGCTTCTTAAATACATTACTTGTAATGCAATTAAATGAAAGCTACTTTTGTTTTAACACAATTGCGTTTAATTTTCATTAAAAATACGAGCGTGGATGAAAGAGATAAAGGGCAATTGTTTGCTTTTGTTTTGTTTTAGTGCTTAGGTATTTTAATTATTAGGTTCTTTAAATTTTCTTTGTTTAATATTATAATGACAGTAGAAGATGGTGGGTACAGTGTTGTATTGTGGTACATTCAGTGGAAATATTCCATAAACATCTTAAGTTCCAAATACTGGTGAGTTAGAAATATTGGTGCCCTGAAATGTAAACAAAAATAAGTACTGAATACGCCAATGTTACAAAATCCGGTTATTATATATATACGATTTAAGAGGCTTATTAATATATGTATATGAGCCTCTTAAATCGAAATGGTTCGTATGTTTAAATAAAATTGTTCTCTACTTTTTCCCAAAATGAAAAAAAAAATGGTTGAATTACTAATCTATTGCGTTGAACACAATGGCTAAAACAAGCAGACAAAGAAATAAACACACATACAAAAGTACGTACTCTCAAAACATAAATTAACCTCCTTCTCAGGCTGTCCGGTAAAATGATGCATAAAATTAAATTATGAATAACTAGCAGCGCCCCGTGGCCGTGGTTTCACCCGCGTAGTTCCCGTTCCCGTAGTACTATGGGGATAAAATATAGCCTATGTCACCCAGGGATAGTGTAGCTTCCCAACAATGAAAGAATTTTTCAAATCGGTTCAGTAGTTTCGGAGCCTATTCAATGCAAACAAACAAACAATCAAATCTTTCCTCTTTTTAAAATTAGTATGATATATTTAGTTAGTGGATTAACTAGTAAAAATACAAAATACTTCTCATAATTAACTGAAAAACTTGATAGCTAGGCGAAAAAATGACCTAAAATTCAACCAAAGTCGGTGAACTAGAACTAGACTAACAATATTAGAAAAGTTAACTGGATTTTGTAAGAAAAAAAAACAAATTTCGGTGAAATCAAAACGTTCTAAACACGCCATGTTTAGAACGTTTTTTTTTCACCGAATTTTGGAACATTGATCTATTCACTACATTTTGTGACCGTAAGTTTACGTACGTTTGGTAAAAAAAGAAAGACATAATATATTCCAGACGAACAAAACGTACCCAAGCATTTTTTTTTTTCTTTTTAGGGTTTATGTTGGAAAGTATTTCAGTTTGAAATTAGTTTTTTTTTAAATTCAATATTAGACTTATGCAACTTAAAACTTAATATAATTTGATTTGACATAACATTAAAATCCACTTTCGAGTTTGAATTTGGTTTTAAATGATAAAATTACAGCTTTCAGTAGATAAAAGTGTTCGAAATTATTTTATTCTAAAAGGCCGCAGATTTTTTATCCCGGGCGTTGACAACCTCTGCTTACAGTGTAGCCGACAGAAATGCCCGACGCAATTTTTCAATAAATTTTGTTAAAGATTAAAATCATATTTACTGAGGCCACCTTTGCTACAAAGGCATTTTTGTGGGAAAATACTCAGTGTCTATATTTATTTTATAAGCGGCAATTACTTTTTAACTTCATAAAATTTGGCATTTTCATGTTCCTTACTAGCTTTTGCCTGTGGTTTCGCCCGTCTGAACGTCGAGATTATTATCCTAGGGAGATCTACTCCCGGCAAGTAAAGGTGTGCTCAGTTTCATCTTATCATAATTCCGGTAGTCATTAAATTGCAGAGGTTAAAAACAGACAGACAGTTCTTTTCGCATTTATAATATTACTTATTAGTATGAAAATATGAACATTGCACTAAGTATTTAAGATGGCAACTGTTTTGACATTAATGCTATGTTAATTTCAGGTGGGTCATTTGGCGGTCGCTTTATGTAAAGTCAGGCGTTTTTGGCAATACCCAAGACTAATTTGTACAGTAATTACCATCGGACAATGCATAGAAAGGTGCATGAACTACTCTATGTTATATATACAAAAGTCTGACGAAAACTGCTGTGAATTTTACACTATGAGCTTTTGCGTTCACGTATATCCTCGTCTACTTTGGCAGCCAATTTAGACCTGCTGAATTAAAAGTCATTCAAATCAAGATGTTGTTTCAATTTCGTATTAATAGCTAGAGCTGCAGATGAGTTGGATAGACGTACATCGTTTGAGTTATTACTAACTATTTATCGAGATATTAGTACCATTGTACTGTAATTAAAATTGTAGATTATCTATTGATAAAGGCGGCTAGGCCACTTAGCATCCTATTCGAGGTGCAAGATTAATTTTTCTACGTAGGTATTACTTTTTTAATCAACACTGCGTTTTAAAAGTTTGAGTATAACATCGTGACTTGGTGAGGAAATAAGTATAAGATTAATATAAGATCTAAGCCTGGACTCGGGTCTTTTGAATAAACTATGGTGCCGTCTATCTCCTATATACCTATATCTATATCCGGAGTGAAATATTCCAATCAATTTATTTATACGATCTTGTTTACCGTGAGATCACAGGCATCATCTTAATAGATAGTAAAAGGGGTCCTTGCCTTTAGCACTAATAATTTTCTTTACGAAATGTTCTAACACTACAGTCCACATGTTATTAAACGTGAATAAAGTGCGGGCGGTTTATACTGTAGAAATGTCAACGTGAACTTAAGTGAAGTATACTGTCATTCCACTTTGATTGGATGAATTGTCAGCTCACTTCACAAAAGTTTTCAATGTGAGGTGGAGGCAGAATAGATAATTTTCTTTTGACTTCCCGGAGTACCTACACCAAATATGAAGTTAATAAAGAAAGTTTAACTGGATACTTTTTTTTCTTTTGGACTCAATTTCAATAACCTGCTAATGAGTGTTAATGAAAGCGAGCAAAGCTAATGAAAAGGAATACCTTTAAAGAATATTTAATTATGTTCTAATATTTTTTTAAATGTCGTGCAAGTCGAATTAAAATCCTATAGTATTAACATAATGAATGTTACACAGTGGATACTAAATAGTAAAGTGTAATAATATGAAAATAGTCGAAAAAATAGGCAAGCAATTGTTTCATGCCATACAAAAATGATAATTAAAATACGTTGAAACATTTTATTGATGTATTTATGTGCATTTGAAAATGAAAACAATATATCTAGTTTTAATTTCCGCGAATATTAGTGGCAACTCAACGGTCAGCGAGTCAACACGTCCCCTGAGGATGCCTCGTGGAGAGGCGAAACACGTGTCGGTAATGGTGTTGGGTTTTGCATTGCCTTCCTGCATGTGCTTAAAATCCTTGCATTTGCCCAGTAATCTTGCATGTGCATAATATAGCGGGCGGGAGGGAGGTGCATACCTGCAACCCACTAATATTCGCGGAAATTAAAACTAGACATATTGTTTTCATTTTCAAATTTAAAATGGATTTCCGCAAAGTAACGCCTGACTCAATCAATTGTATTTATGTGCAGACAAAACACAGAAAATAACAAAATACTGATAGAAGAACACAAAGTTACTGCTTATTTCAATACAAGTGTCTTTGAGCAGATCTCTTCATTTCTGGATGGGAAATCATCAAATGACTTCTCCCGGTCTGGGCGGAGCGGAAGGAAGTGTCAGATTCTTACTAACTACAACCCACCCGTGAGAAGGGGCGTCTTCGGCCATGCGGTACCCAGCGAAGGCGTCCACACCGGGGCCCCGTAAAGAGCCATGGTCCGCACGATCCTTCCAGCAGACCTGTGACGCGCATTTTAATGAGCGACCGGGTTTCAGTCAGTTAAAGGCTGAGACTGCCTCATCATTTGATGATTTCCCATTCACAAAAAAGGAAAGTATTTTCTTGTTACTTTTATTTCCAAAATGAAGCTAAGGAGGCTTCAAACGCCGATTACTATCAAGTAGCTCTTCATAACTGAAATATGTAGTTCAGACGTACCCATGGAGACACGACTTAATCCTCTGTCTACGCATAATATGATAACCGGTTTAACCTAGTTAGTTCGGTCAAATTGGATGTAGTCCATACAGAATTTCATTTATGTATGTCAGAAAACATATCCTTCACGAAGGTGCCAAAATCTGTTTTCAATAGTTCTAACATATCTTATAACTACTCTGCCCGTAATGCATATTAATTTTGGCAGATACGTATGAGTAATCTGGATTTTTTAATCCCATTCAGCAAAATCAAATTATATTTTTCTATTTGAAACATCTTCAACGTATCATTCAGTCAGTTTTACTGAGCTGATATCAAAATATAATCAATCAGTCTTAAAATAATAAACTGACACAAATTATGCTAGCAAAATATCTTTTAAACCTTACGGTGTACCTAAATAGTTGCATACCCTAATTAATTAAAGGAAACCTCGGGAGGTAAACAGTGTGTCTCGATCACGAACGAGCGTTGGGCTAACAATGGTTTAGCTAGCAAAGCAGTTGCGTCAGAAACGCCTCATCAGGTACACACCACTGCGATGGTGAAAGCCCCGTGCTACGTCCAATCACTGTGAGGTTTGGGCCGCCTGTCACACCGTAGCGTCATCTAGTAATTAGTAAATTATTGTTGTTGTAAAGCCTCTAGCAATTCCTTCAATGGATTATTGTATTACTTTTAGGTGTTGATACTAAAGTTTATTAGTGTGTAGTGTGGGGTCTCGATTATCCGCCCTTACCTTACCAACCAAGCTCCGCACAGAAGCACAGATTCTTCCTTTGGACTTCTTCGACGATATTTATTTAGGAGACAAATGGCCCGTAACTGTTTCTACATTCAGCAAAGTCATTTTTTTGCCTAAAGTCTGTTGTCTGTGGCCGTTTCTTGTTATGCTTCGGTCGATATTCATAACTGTAAGAAACGTTTGCCCATATGCAGAGCAGGATATTTCCCTTTAGTTATTCTGCTAAGCCCTAGTCTGTATACTAACTTCTTCAAAGATGTAGGCACGAACCGCACTCGAAGCAGAGCTACAGTCAGCGAAGCACTTCTTTGTTTGCTGAAATCCTGACTGACATTAAAAATACAAGAGTCTGTTTATTTATTACGCTTTTACGCCTAAACTGTGGAACGAAAACTACTTCGATCCTTATCCCTTTAGAATAGAATAGAATTGAATACTCTTTATTATGTAGGTACCTATACCATACCATATAAGTTACAGAAAATATAGATGAAGAAAACATTACATAGGGTGACACAATGGGTCACCCCAAATGGGCCACAATGGGTGCCCTTTAGAGTAGATTACATTAATTCATGGTCTTCGTACTTTTTGATGGACGAAAATCTGTCATACTGTGAAAGTAACGATATTTGCTTATGCATAACTTTGGATGCGAAGCTAAGCAGTGGGGTCCCCATATAAATAAATCGCCCAGGCTCAAGAAAATAGGTGGTTCATTTAGATGTAAATGTACACGTTTTTATAATAAACTCCCTTCCTGTATCCAAGACCTTAGTATTAATAAATTCAAATTGGTTGTAAAACGTAAGCTATGCCAGAAAGCTTTTTACACATTTACAGACTATATTGAAGACCATAAACAAGGCTTGGGATTGAACTGTGACAACGATATACATGGCCTGATGTTACGTTAACCATTGAAAGGGTCTAGCAGACTTACTATAAGAAAATTGCACTGACGTGTTTGGACATAGATAGGACACATCTTTTAAATATTAATATTTCTTCACCCAAAGTACTTGTACATACTTGTGATATTAGATTTCTACTTTCACTCATAAGGGAGATATGGGGGTAACAGTCCCAAACGGTTTGATTTTTTTTTCTCAGAAACTATGACAGATATTTAAATGAATCCAACGCGAAAATATACATCATTAAGCTCTATATTTAGTATCGATTTTGTATTTTTTTATTAATTTACAGACTTTGTGGCCCATTTAAATCTGTGTGGTTCTTTCTTCAAAAGTTAATTTCAGAAACAGATCTGCATGGTTCTCAAATAACATATTTTGAATGTGAGGGCCATGTAGATCGCCATATTAGGATCTCATTTCAGTTATTCTGGCAGTTTGAGTCATTTATGCGGTCTACCCAAATGTTACTTTGGTAATATTGCCAAATCGTTAAGCTCCTTAAAGTTCTATGTTTGAGCTACACGGTAACTGATGAATGCTTACTTTGCCTGTCAGGACAGGGCCACTCAAATCTGTGTGGCATTTTCCTCAAAAGGCCACGTCAGAATTAACCTGCATGGTTCTCATACATATGATTCGACCAGTACGGATTGTATGGACTTTAAAAGAGCCTTTGACCTCTGAGGTTGTTTCGGCGTTTCTTCTCAGGGTAGTCGGCTAGGAAACACGGCCGGTGCATCGAGCTTAACGTGACCAAAAAATATTGGACCTATAAAAGTGTTATGTTTAACCTACATACTTACAAAATAAATATAATTTATCATTGCACATACTTTTACCACTTTAAATTCAGGTCGTCATTATTAGTGTTTTTTAGACTTTAAATTATTTTGTAAACATCTGATTCATCTACTGGTGTAAGGAACATGCTTTTAGAATGTAGAGGAGTGGTTATTTTCATATTATATTGTATTTTTTTATGAATTTTATTGTTCGTCTTACTTTGGGATATAAAAAGTTATTAACCAAATATGTGACTTATTATTTGGTTTAGATTATCTTAATCTATTGAGCAATAGGAACGAATCGTACGATAAACAGACCAACAAAATGCACGATGATAAAAATTGAGAATCAAAGAAATTTGGGGTACTGTTTCGTAGTATTTACCTATTCATTGAAGTATGAAATCATGAAACAACTTGATTCTTCAGTTTTTCATGTTTCTTAGTTTGAATATAGCAGTAATTCTTACGAAATTGTCTGGTTTGTTGATGTTGATTCGAGGTAACAGGATATATTCAGTTTGGTCGGTATTTGTAACGGCAGAGGTGATAGTCAGTACGTTACTCTTTACCAAGAGGGTAGAGAGTAAGGCACTGACCCTCTTCCTTTTTCTTAATTCGGAGAAGGTTCAGGTTGTGTAAAGTTTTTACTGTTCATACATTTTTTTCCCCAGCCACGCGAATGGAGTCGATTAATAAACACAAAACATTAATAAAGGTGTGTAAATAGTCGTAATGTTTGTGTTTTATTTTTTTAAATGAGTCGAGTAGCTCTGTTAGCTGATGCCTATATTCGGCCGGCCGGCCTCGAAATGCTCGGTTTATTTGGTTTATGTAACAATTAGAGAGGCAAATAGCAGGAAGGGGTTTCGCATACTCCGTAATGTTAGCCATTTGGGTTCCCGAAATTAAGCTTCACTCCGTGCGTTGCGTCGGTCGTCGAACATTTTTGTTTAATTTTGCCGATATTTGGTCAACGTGCAAAATTAGTTTCAGAAACATCTGCAGAACTTAGTTGTTATTTAGTTTACGTTTATTAACTACCGAACTTCCCTGAGGTTTAATTATTTCAGGATTTGACCGCATGAAAACTGGATCCCTTATCACTCGTGTCTGTCCGTCTGTTACAACCAATTTTCTCTGGACTGGACCAATTCAGTCGTTTAGGAAATACGAATATCTTTGACCAAAAATCCAATGAAAAAAAAAACAGTTAAAAATATGACTCGTTCGGAATGCAAGCCCGACTTGGGCGGTTTTTCTATATAATACCTATTCATTTAAAAGCTTGAAAAAGTTTTTCATGCAATTATGTAGAAACATACTTTAAGCTTTAACCCCTTTGTGGGAAACTTCTGTTCTAAGGCTTAACAAATATACAATAAGCTACTCAATTAGGTTTAATAGGTACCTAATGACCTACTATCACCCTATACAAAACTCGGAGCAAAATGTCGTGATCTGTAGTACTTTTTTTGCTGGTAACGATAGAGCTATTTAGCTTTTAAACCAAAAACCTTTTCATATTTTATACCAGAAGAGATCCTTAGACCTCTAATTAGCTCTGAATTTTTAAAACTTTCCTCGAGTTTTTATTTTACGACTCGACTGAGCGCCTAATATTCAAACTTATATAAACAGTGGTTTGAAGTAAATCATAGGCGTGAAACAATCAATAACCAAACCTACTCAGAACAGATAAGACCCAACCATTAATATCGCCTTCTAACAACCATTGAGACCCAAACTCAACATGCTTCAACAAACTTAGCCAGCCACAAGAGACTTAAAGTATCAATCAGAGATCTAACTGTACACAGAACTTACTTTACCTCAGTGACAGGTAAAGATTTACAATTTGATAAAGCTTTGTCTAGATTAGACTAAAATTATCTTTTAAAATTTTCTCAAATAACATATCGTGCGGAAACTGGCATGTCCTATAATCCAAAACACGAAACACGGATTTAGTACATTTATTACGTGATGGATTATGACTTCCTCTCACTGTGAGGAGTTGGGTCATTCCAAGCAACGTGAACGCTATGGACTGATTATTTTTGAATTCATGATGACTTATGATTAGGATAGGATGAATAGGTACCCTCATAATTTTAACTACTTAAGTTTTTAGTCTTGAATCTCCTTAAATAACAACAAAACCACTTAATCATTTGATAAAAATGATCTGTTCTTCCGTGGGGTGGGGACCTGGTGATTTGCAATACAGGCATTTTATGCCTAACTCAGACCCCAGCTCCTCACATTGCTAATTAGACGAATAATTATTTATTAAAGTATACTTAGAATAAGCATGTATTGTGAGGAGAAAATAAAGAATTTACTATTATTATTGGTAGTACTGTCTTGGTCTTAAGCAGCTCCTCTTGGCCTCAGAAGCATCGTCTATCTTCCGATGCCTATACTGTGACAACTCCTGCATGCCTAATGACATGCCTGACTATAGACATAATACCTACATGTGCTTGAGTCACACCCTAGCCAAATTTCAGCCTGGCAGCCTTTTAATATAAAGTCACATTTTCCATACAGCTGTATTCGACAGCTGAATTGGTCAGACGGGAACGACACGTCGGTATAAATAAAGATGAAGGATATGTAAATAATATCTTCAGAAGGTACGAGTTATCATTTCAAGCATACAGAACACGTAGCCATATCTGCTTAAAATTGAAGAGCTGTTAGCAATTTGAGGAGACATTTTATGAGAGCATTAAGATTCGAAACTGTTGGAAAATATTAATACACTTATTACAAGGACGCATACCATAACTACGTAGCGTTTCCTTTTTATTTACCAACTCTTTGCCCTTGCTTTGCCTTCCTTGTCTTTGCATTTTTTTTTTCTTTTTTTACTCTTTTTCTTTGAAGAACTCCAATGATGGTTTTCAGGAAAACGCAACCAGTTGGTGGCACATAGACGAGAGGTCCTCTTCCTTGAGATAGCGACTTTGAGTTTGACAGACGTTGATGTCAATTTAACAAATGTCAGAAAACATTACCGTTTTGACGTCTGGACCTAGCGCCTCAGTGCTGCCACCAGTGCTTGTCATTTCATAAAACCCTCATTGAGCGAGAATAAGGATACCACAACGGCACATTTGTAGGTATCATTACCTAATTCTCACTCAATTGGAGTTCTTTTTTTTAACGTGCTTTCATTTTCACGCTTATAATAATCTACATCAGACTAGGTCCATATGTTCGTAATAATATACTTACATTAAAAAATACACTACACTATCATATAAAGCCGGACCCACCTTTGTAGCATGGGAGAATCCCACCTATCTGCAAAAATAGGTGAGATATCCACAAGGGAACCAAAATAATTAATCTATTCAAATAAACTGTGTGTATTCACAGTTCAAAACGAAATGGTAGAAATACAATAAGCATAAAAATATAACTTGTGCGCAGAAGATATACGTCTACAATAAAAAAATCATACAAAATATGATTAACACTGTCCATTGAGACAACTAGAGACCTGTATCTACAGAGACAGTGATGAAAATTACGCCAATACTCTCAATAGGGATGTTTCCTGATTTAAAAAATATGATTCTAATTAGTCCGTCAGTTAGATTATAGAAAAATATTTGACACTTATTTTTTCCTTTATCAAATCTATAAAAACTGACGAAGATAAAAAGCATCAAAGGTCAGGAGTGGGAGCGTGTGACGTCACTGGCCGGTAAAAATTGTAGCGGGTAGTGACGTCACACGAGTTTTCAACGCACTGTATAGTATTCAATTTTTGTTTATGTGAAAAAAGAAAAATACGTCTCCAATATTTTTTTTAGTTAACTACCCTATTACATTGACCTCCTATTTTGGTTTTTAAAAGTCAATTGAAATCTTTAATCAGCAGGTAAGTCTGCTGTCAATCGCATGTTAGCTTCTCTAATTGGTTAACTAAAAACTCCAGCAACCAATCATGTCAGGTAATATTGTACTTGTCATAATGTAATAGCCGATTTACTGTTTCGTAATGATATGTAAGTCCAATAAAGACATGTTAAAAAAATACCTTATAGGCCAAAATAAAATAAAAATGTAGGTAAGCCATCTCGCAAATATAAAGTGATCACATCTGTACATGACATGCTTTGATGTTTTGGGCATGTCAAAACAACACCAGCGAAAAGAATGAAATTAAATATAATGGTATTAAACGAACGAAAAGATTAGGATGATGGGAAAAAACATGTTCTATTAGATGGCACAATTTTCAAGCTCGAGCTCACATGAAAAAAATAATAAAGGATGAGGGGAGGGTATAACAATCATAGCTCTCCCTGATTACAGCGCGTTGCTCTCAATGCTTGTTATATTAAAGAACCTCGTACGAGGACGTTGGGGAGACGTACGTAAGTATAAAATGAAACACCCTATCGCGCGTGGCTCTTGTTTACATATCCAATTATGTTTGAGGGTTATAATCAAATAATGGATGACACTCGCCGCGAGCATTCGCTTGGTGTACTAGTTCTGTGAGTCAATTCTATTTAAAAAAACTCAAAGTGATATTGTAGGTGAAGTGAGCAGTCATGCCAAGATATCCCTGGTTGGATTGGAAGTGAGCTGTCAATCCATACAAACAAGATGGAATGCCAGGAATGTCACTTCATGCTCATTCCATCTAAGTTTGCACACGGTGTGTTGTTGACAGAATATATCAAGACATCACAGAATAGTTCAGTATTACAATTTTAGAAAAAGCTAAACGGCAAAACTTGGTAAAGCGAAGCATGAAGTTAGCTATCAATCGATCCAAACAAAGGGGAATAACAATTGATTTCAAGCTTACTCCACCTAATTTTACACAGTAAGATGTCTACAGAATTGTTCGGCAAAATATCCCTGTTGCAAATATTCTATACGCGAGTTTTCGTCTCACAACGAACTTCATTTGCAACAAGAACAGTTTTTTCATATTTCAAGAAGAATCCAATTATTAGGTATTGGTTATGTCTCGTTTAACACGGACAAATAAATTAACAGATTTGCTTGACCGGTGTATCCCTCGCCACGCCACAACAAGACGCAGCTGTGTCTGTAGCTTTAATCCGTACGTCTCGTTAATATAATTATTACAAAACAGAATATACCTAATTTGAGTCAAAAACAACATCCATGACATCAAAATCAAACCCACAATTCCACAGCAATAACGTAGGATTAAGTCAAAAATATATTACGTAATAAACGTTTAAGTTAACTGACTCCAAGCCGTTTCTAGTTTCGTCCGTAACTGCGGACGGGTGGCCGGCTTAATGTGCTCTCACAAACACAGAAGTCAAGCATCTAAGCCCGTCCAGTTGCCGACTAGTGAATTTTGATTTCGACCCTAGAGACAAACTAAGGAATAATATGCTTAGATAGGTACGACGTACCCTAAATGGAAATCAAACTGTTTGCTTGCAAAATGTTATCATTCCTATTACGAAACGTAGGTTAAAGTGGATTTGGTTTCTGTGTATTGTGTGTGACATAAAACGATAGATAATTATTTTCAACCAAGGCTACCTATGGTTAAACGATGTTTTATTAAGTGGGATAGAGATGACTTTCAGCACTACCAGTTTCAGGCAAAGTGATTAAAAGTTATTTCATACATCATTTTATTACACTTCCAAAGTGGCTCCTAATTTAATAATTGTTATTTGCACTATTAGCATTATTTCTAGGCAAACGGGGGACAATTGCTCTCTTTCCATCGTTATCGTAAGATGATAGCTGAACTTATGTACAATAGGTACCTGAATCTACCTATTGGGTTCTTAAAATGGCTGCCTAATGCGTTATTTCGTTGCAGTGAGAAGCACGGTTCGATCTTTAAAGTTAAGCAACGCTTGCCGCTAGCGGTCCGTAAATAGGGTAGTTGCCTAAAAAAATCTAATTAGTCCGTAAGATAGACTCCTCAAAAATATTGGACACGTATTTTTTATTTTTTCACGTAAACAAAAAACGAAGACGATATAGTGCGTTGAAAACTCGTGTGACGTCACTCCATGCGACGATTTTTACCACGCCCTGATGTCACAAGCCCCCACTCATGATCTTTGAAGCTTTTTATCTTCGACAATTTTTAGAGATTTCATAAAGCAAAAAATACGGGTCTAATTATTTTCGATAATCTAACTGACGGACTAAATAGAATCATATTTTTATTCCTCAGGAAACAACCCTATTGGTTACATACTGAGGCTGCTCATTTAGATTAGCTGTAATTTCTAAAACTTTGACAGTCGATACGGGTAGCCGACAGTCAGAAAATCTAATACTGGTCTTGTCGACGGGTATCATGTTACCCAGTTACTGGGTTATGGAGGTTGTGCTCGTTCCAAGTAAAATTCATGTATTCAGCAAGCTGGACTAAAAGCAGGTCCCAACATAGCTGGCAAATCTATATCAATATATAAATCTGAAGAGTTTTTTTGTTCGCTTGAACGCGCTAATCTCAGAAACTACTGGTCCGATTTGAAAAAATATTTCAGTGTTAGATAGTGTTGTTAAATAAATCAACTGTTTAATTGAAATATTTCAGTTTAATAAGAAGAATAAGCTTTTTATAATATTAATATTTAAACGCGACACGTTAGTTCGGAGAGCAATAGAGTAGAGAGAGGACACGACGATAGTGACGTGCCACTCGTCGCCGCTTATGCGTCGTAGTTGGGGGCGCTGTTGTTTGCATTTACTCCAACAGATAGCCCATTTATCGAAGGAAGGCTATACACGCATACATATATTATCACGCTAAGTCCAATAGGAACGGAGCACCAATGAAGAATGTTTGAAAATCGGGGGGTTAGTAACTATTCCACACGACGAAGTCGCAGGCAGAAACTAGTTTTTTTTAAATATGTGTTGTAATAAGTTATCTACTAGTAACAAAGGTTTTTTCTACTTAAAACTGCACATAAAATACACGGAACGAAATATATTGTGCTAGTGCCAACCATAACTTACATCTACATAGAGGCAAGGTGTGGAACCAATTGTGAGACAAATTGTCTTCGCCTCTGCATCGCAGCCACCGCCTTGCGCCTCAATGGGACATTATTTGTAAAGTCGCTACTCTTTATATGATTTTTTTTTATTTAACAATTAGTGTGCATATCTATATCTATACTAATATATAAAAATGAATATAAGTTAGTTTGTTACGCTTTCACGCGAAAACTACTCAACCGATCATCATGAAACTTTGTACACATATTCTTGGAGGTATTAAAAGTAACTTATGATACTTTTTATCCCGGGATTAGGTTCCCTTGGGATAATTTCCGACATTCACGCGGGCGAAGCTGCGGGCAGCAGCTAGTATTTCATAAAAACACAAGAAGAACGAACAACAAAATAAGTACCTACTTTGTTTTTTAGTTACATGTTGTAGTAACCGTTTTTACAATCAGCATCAGCTAATTGAGAAAAATCTTCTCTGTGCGGATAAATCCTTCGAAATTCCATTCATAAAAATTTACGCAACCCTTTTGACATTAAGGGACAAACTAGAAAATAATAAAAAGTTTTACAAACTGTACTGTATGACATCTATATATATAAAACAAAGACGGGTTTGTTACAACACTTATAACTCGAGATCTGCTGAACTAATGTTCTTGCTTTTTGTTTCGTTGGATTTGTCTCCGCCCCGAATAGCAGAATATATCTTAAAAACAATGAAAACTCGACGAATACATAATTATGAAAGATGAATCATTTTCCATAAAGGCCTTTGTTTCGTACCTGTCAAACATTTGTATGTAAGGATTCACGTGTACCAGCAGACCATAAACATGTGGAAGCATTTCTGGGGCTGGAATTGTGCTTGAAGACTAACAAAGTACCAGGATACCAGAACCATAATTATTTAACATCAAGCTATGATCCTTAGGAGATGAAGGAAAGAACACTGAGCCAGAAAGAATAAATGGCGCAGACAGGTGAAACCGCGGGATACAGCTAATAAGTATTTTAGCTTTAAGTTTTATATTTTAAAATTATTTCACCAATAGAAAGCTACATTTCACCTGCGACTTTCTTTTATATATATAGAATATCATTCATACCCCTTTTTTTTTTTTTTTTTTTCTGGATGGGAAATCATCAAATGACCCCTCCCGCCCTGGGTGGAGCGGTAGGGAGTGTCAGACTTTTACTGACTAAAACCCACCCGTGATCCTTCTTGTGCCCTATGCGTTCCAGGGCCGCGGTAACTCTTTCGAACAAATTCCGCAACCCTAGCAGGCACCGACCCTATGGGGCCCCGTCCTCGGTGCTGACGGCTCCTTGAGGCGCGCGTGGAACACAACGCGTCGTCGACTCAACCTGGTATCGGACGGCGAGCCACCCACGCTCACCGTCCCCAGGCATCAGCCACTGCGCGATAGCACAGCGGCCGACTTGTCTCTGGAGGGGGCCGAAATGGGACCATTACTGGCACTCCATCTCAGCACCCTCCCGAGTGTCGGGAGCCGCAGCACCCGCAGCAGAAGCGGCAGTGGTAGCGACAGAAGCCGCGGCGGCGGCAGAGGCGGCGGTGGCGGCGGACCTCTTGCCCCTGGTCGGGGCGGATGGCGCGCAGGCCCTTCCCCCAGCCCAGTGCTCGGCCGGCTTGCCAGCAGCCGCACATGCACTGCAGTGCGGCGTGGCCTCGCACGAGCCGGCCTTATGACCGGGCTGACCACAGCGGAAACAGAGTCCGCTGCGGTCCACCTCCGAGGGGCACATAGCTCCCGTGTGGTTACCCACATGGCAGCGGTAGCACCTCAGAGGTCTGGGTTCCAGCAGTTTTACCCGCGCAGACACCCATCCCACCAAGAGCCTTCGGCCCTCCGACACAGTTCTGGCCGCCGTCACGGGGCAGCTCACCACAAGGGTTTGCATGCCCGTGTTGTCAGGCCGGAGGGTGCCCGCCTTGACGAGCTCGGCAGAGCACCCCCCAGTCCTGGCGACGGCGGCCACAACTTCCTCCTCCGTCACGGAGTCATCCAGGCCCACTATGCGCATGTCGATGCGCTTAGTCGGCCTGGACACCCGGACCTCGTCCGCGGGTAAGACCGCCCTCAGCCTTTCGGCCAGGGCGTCCGCGAACGGGCCACTCTCCGCTCCGGCGAGCTCGAGCTTGCGGGCACCGGTTAAGGTCCTCCTGACCCCGATGCCCCCGCTGATGCCCAGCTCTTGGAGGCTCACCGCCTCCTTCGCCCGCTTCAGTACGGCGAGATACGTCACGCCCCTTTGTTCCGCTTCCGGCTGCAGTGTGAGCACTACAGCCGCGGATTTCGGGGCGCGAAGCCTCGCCGCAATGGCGTTGGCCTTCCGCCGCTGCTTCTTGGCCTTGTTTTTGGCCGCTTTCGCAGCCCGCCGTTTCTGGCCAGCAACCTGCCACTCGGCCTCGGCCGCAGGAGGGTCCGAGGGTGGGGGTGGGGGCGGCTGCGGCACCACTGGCGCCGCAGCCTTAGCCGCTCCTCCAGCCTTCCTCCTACCCCTCTTCGCCGGGGCCGACTTGGTCGTCGCCGGCGTCGTAGTCGCCGGCGTTACAGGCGCTGTCGCTGGCGCCGGCGCGGCTCCGCCCTTGGCCTTCGCCTTCGCCTGGCCAGACGTTCCCGGGCCGGCAGCCACGGCGGCCGCGTACGAAGCCGCCTTCTGCCGGCCCTGGGGCCTCTGTGTCGCCGCTAGTGGGGGACGCCGAATCATGTACTCCAAAACGGAGAACTGCTTCTGGTAGGGAGCCAGCTCCTGCCGCACCAGGCTCCGCACCTGGCTCAGCACTAGGCTCCCCTCCAGCGTCGCCGGACTCGGCCCCCCCTGCGGCTCCTCCGAGGCCGCTCTGGCCATGCCAGCCAGGTCCCTCCGGAGCGACTCATTCTCTGCAATGAGTCGCTCCGTTACGGCCGCGAGGCGGGCGACCTCCGCCCGCAACTCTGTCGCCTCTCCGGACCCGCCGACGTTGGCCGCCGCCGCCGCCATAATGGAGGCTTTGGCCGCCGTAATGGCCTCCCGCTTGGAGGACTGCTTTCGCTTGAAGGCCACAGCGCGGATCGCGGCCTCCACGACCTCCGCAAACTGGGCCTTCTTCTCCTTCTCTTCGACAGTGGGACGCACCTCTCCCGGGGCCTCCGAGTCGTCGGAGTCGAGAGCAGGCGGAAGAGTAGAGGGAGCCCTACGACCGCTCCCTCCAGGGCGACGCCCCTCCTCCACCAACCTCCCGGCCCGACTCTCCACCTCCCGGGTAGAGGGAGCCAGCCCCCTCCCCGCCTCACAGCCCCTGCCCCGCCTGGCGGTGGGGATCTTGCGGGCGGAGGCAAACTCGCCCTCGGAGGACGACCCGCTGTCATCCTCCCGTCTGGGCCGCTTGCGGAAGAGCTTGACGCCCTCCACAGCAGCCCCCCCTCCTCTGTCTCCAGAGCCCACCGAGCTGACCGTTACTAGGTCTAGCGCGGAGCCGGAATGCGACTCCGCACCACCCCGGCGCTCAGGCGAACCCTCCTCTACGCAACCGTACGCCATCAGCTCCTTAAAGGAAGCGGATTCGGATGACGACGATTGGGAGCCTCCTCGGCTCGTGTTGCCACTGGCAAGCGGAAGGCGTTTGGTGCCCACCCCAGAGTACGGAGGGCAGCCCGCCGAAGCGGGGTGGGATTCCCCGACCGCTGAGCAGTCGGGACCCACCTGGGGACTCATTTTACATTCGCCTTGTTTTTTCATAATGTTCCTTTAAAGGGTGCGGTCCCTGTTCGCTCCGCCCCTTCTCAGGGCCCACTCTTCTCACCTCACCTCTCCACCTGCTCGCTGCTCTCACAGTCACGTCTGATGATCAGACGCGTACCAAAGAGCAGCGAGCAAGCGTGTGTCTCTCTTGGTCTGATCCCTCACTTGCGACCTTCCGGCATGAGTGGCTCTACCGGGAAAGCTCGCAAGATCATTGGGACGCTCAAGCCCCACCACGACGACAACGTGGAGACACATTCGGTGGGGATCATTCATACCCCTAAATATTGTTTTTATTTTATTATATGGCAAAACAACGTTTGCTGGGTCAGCTAGTATCAAATAAAAAGGCTTTAATTATATTTTTATCAACATTTTAAAGTAATAATTTGAATTTGTTTATTCTTGTCTCAAAACTATTTATTTTAAAGTAACAATTATTTATTTTAAAATTAGACAAAAACAACCAGCCCCCTTATCTGCGAAACTTCTGAACCAATTTTTTTTGTAGAAAATGCTTATTGTTCTTTACCTATTCATAGTTTACAGAAAAACCTATAAGAAGTCTATGATTTGAAAGCGTTAAAAATTAAATTTGTTTGGAACTCTTTGCTCATGAATCCGACTCGGACTTGGCTAGTTTTTATCATAGTAGAAAGAAAGGTCCCAACAATCAATTTATTTTATAGTCGTATAGTTTAATAAATATTCCGTAATAAATTTTGTAAAAAAAAGTGTTACATGAGAATTTAATTAGAATTAGTTCATATTTCTGTAGTGAAACTGTACGTTTAACCTGAGCGATATAAAAAAATCCTAAATGAGTTTTTTTTTCTTGAGTTCAATTCTTATTTTCCTGATACAAAGTTCATGTCTTGAATATTTCTTAAAACGTACAAATTACGGAAAAAGTTTGTTCGTTAACTTTCCGAAATTCAACGTTATTTTTAATTTCAAAATATTTTACCGTCTAATATTTTGAATTTTTTTTTTTTGACTGGACTATGGAACACAATATTTTATACTTATCGAATAACAATGTATGAAAACACCCGAAACCGCAAGAATACCACACGTAAACTACCCAAAATCAGAGTAGGTAGTTCTTAATCATCAAAACGTAATGAGCACCCCAACAGCAATTACTTAACTGCATGCCTATAAACCCGTTTTTTATTTCAATTACAATATAACTCAATTTGTCTCATAGCATTTCCCCTAAGTGTAATTGCGTTTCGTAATACGTAATTTGGGAAATTCTCTTCGCTGGGAGCTCCAAGATGGTATAATTAGATACGTCGTTAATTAGACGGTAGCTCCACAAGAGCACTCAGGGGCCGCTTTCGTTTGCTTTCGTACAGAACTAGGCACCGACCCTTCTTTGCTAACGGCTGAAATTAAATCACTTTACTTGTAGACACTTCAAAACCAGACAATAGAACTCACTATCCAACATGATATCAGCTTATTTTACGACCCAATAACAAGACAAAGACTGCTCAAATGCTATTGTTATCACGAAGTTGATATCGTCTGACAAGTTGCTCTCAGAAATACTAAAATAATAGGCTTCAAATGGTATGATACCAATCCATTATTTTAGACTTAACGCAGGTAGAGTAATCAATAACAAAAAATAAAAGCCGAAAATCTCTGTCAGCTGTCTATCTCAAGACACAAGAAATATTGCCGATATAATTTTCTCCGAACACATGGCGTCCCCCAGGGAACATATAGGAGAAAGCTGTTCTGTTAATGGAAGTACAATGGAAAAGAAAACTCAATCAAGCGTACGAGTCGCCGTGATTTCTGCGCCTAACTACGAGAGATATATTGTGGGCCGGGACTCGTCATTAGCCGCGAAACGCCGCATTGCCCACACAGCGAGGAAATTCCACCAAATAACCTCTGCGTAACTTTTCATATGTAAGCCTGATTTAACGTCCGACATCACTCCCCTCCACATTTTTTCTACTTGTTTATCGAAATGAGAGGCCAAAAGCCCTGATCTTTGTTAAATGGACGCGCCGTTTAATTAACACGGCCTAGGGCAGTTTTATTTCTCTTCAGAGAAAAATTTAAATCAATATAGTCCACTTTTGTTCCTTTTGTCACTCTTCAGTGAAAATTCAATTAAATCCTTCTCGGCCTTTTTGTACTCCGTCCATTCTGTTTGAATACAGGATAATAAGCGGCAGCAGTGTTTCATTGTGTGATTGCCGTTTTAAATATTTCGCCATCGAATAACCATAAGCGTTTATCATATGGAATGCCGTAACAGTTCCACTCGTATTATAATGTCGTCGTTACGGCATGCGCAAGGACGTGTTATATATATTTATAGCAGCGGTAATGTCTATACGGTTGTCAGGCCCAGCACGTAACCAGCGCGTGCCGGATGAATTGAAAGGGATGCTGCCTACACTCATGACCGCTTCGTTATAAAGTTAACTGCAATCATTTATGGTAATTAATTGGCTTTATATTCACCCTAAAATGTCAAAAATGTATCTGTCAGCTAATGTAAAATTTTTGTATCGAGCATTGCAGTCTATAAAACCAAATAATTTACTTTGCGCAGTGATGCTAAATATTCATGAAATATCAGATGTTATTATCACATTAAAACGCTATAAGCCGATGAACACAGAACTCCAGTTAAACTGCAGAAGTTAATCCAAACGAAATACTTCCGACGATTATTTGTTTTAAGTGTCATTTGGGTAGCTATCTTTATTACTACGGATACAACTCCTCGCGGTCTTGTTACGACGATACTTATCTATAGGACACCGAAAGGGACCCATTCTAATATACTTGCGGAAAAATAAAAAGCAACTTTTGAGTTGTTACAAAACTCGTAATCCTAAAAACGTCTGTTCCTAATTTCTTTTCCGATTTTAAAAGAGCCATCTTTCATTTACGACGACATTTAGAACAAGAAAATTTCAGGCTTCGACACGAAGTTTTGGCAATTTCCGTACTTTGCGTCGCTTTTTTTGTGACCCATACTTTGTCGTTAATCTTGCGAACAAAAAGTCGCCAATGCTCGGCGAGTCGTTGCTGGTAACTGTGTGAGGTGACAGATTTAAATTACCGGATTAAATTGACCGAAGTGCTTTTTGACCAAAATCTACAAAAAGCATTGAGTTTGGTAAATATCCCAAGTACCTATGGTCTAAAAAAATTATGACAGTGGAAATATGTATGTAGACTTAAGTATGGAACGGAATTAAATGGCTGCAAGGTTCTCCACCATTTGTCTGTATGTCAAAATAAAGAAGTACGCGTCATGTGGAGCTGCTTTTTTCTGTTCTGTGATGTGGAGCCTGACTAATAGTAAACTGTAAGAAACATGTACTTTTTACATTGTCTTAAGCTAAACTATACTTTTTTTTTTCTTTAGAAATAGTATTATCAAGAGTAGTAGTTGTTTGATTGTAAGAATTAATATTATAAAACGGAACTATATTGTTTAGTGGCATAGCCTTCTTATGCAAACAAAAGCCAGTTGAGAGAAATGAGTCAAATCACTTATTTCGATAAGACCACTTTTGATTGTCAAGATTATCTTTTAAAAGTGTTTATACTTAGTAGTCCATTTGTAAAATTAGTTTCAATAAATTTGATAAGAAGAAAAACTAACAAAAAGCTCCATAGGAACTCTTTCCAAATAAATTGTTACAACCCCAATCGAAACAAAAAAAAACGTATTTTTATTAAATAAACTGATTTAACGATTCATTAAATTAATACAATCAACATTAACTATGATCTTCTGCCTAGCTTTTTCCTAACTATATTGGGTTCCGCTCCCAGTCAAACCGGATTCAGCTGAATACCAATGTTTTGCGTGGAGCGACTGCCTACCAGACCTCCACCACCCATTAAGAGCGTAACTGGGTAACACGGTACTTCTTGGCAAGACTGGTTTCTCTGGTTTTTCTGGCTTCTGACAATCATTAACGACTGCCAAAGATCTTCAAATGACAGCCGGGACCAACGTGCTGCTCGTGCGTGTGTGGGCTTAACGTGCTTTTCGAGACACGGAAAGCACGGCAAATAAATTGCTAAAATACATTAGTTAATTTGAGGAAGGGAGTTAATCTGAGGAAAATGCATCTAGAATAACACCACTAATACCACTATATGGCTAATAATTGGTACAATAAAAATGTTAGGTAATCCGTTTTTTTTTCGTGTGTAAGATAAATACAATAAATTGAACTACAGCGCACGTGGATCGATTATGGGTTCCACTTATATTTCGCCCACTTATTTCATATTGGTATGCATTCAATAATGTAAAAAAGTATTCACTAGATTTTATATTACGGTTGTAAGGGATCGTTCAGTCTCTCCATTCGAGGTTATATTCGACCCAAATTTGTCCAAATGCGGACACATTTTCGACGTCTCCCAGAACACTTTTCTTTTTATTGGAATGTATATTTCAGAAATTTCATCGGCACACCCGGGGGCATTCCCGAGTTTTATTGCAAATGAAAACATGTTGATGGGTTGCATCTCGTAACATTCGAGCTCGTCATTCCATCATAACAGGATACCCGTTTTTACTACTTTCAGTTAAATAATGTTATTTACCTAAATAAGATTTATTTTACTTCATTTAGCCAGTTAGTCAGTGAAAATGTTTGCTATTTTTACAAGCTCTTAATTTTTTCATCGCATTCGCTCTATGGCAATTCGGCGCCAATGACATTTTTATAAACTCCATCGAAAATAGTTACCAGTTATTGAGTATAAACTTTTAACTACATTAAACTGTTGAAAAAATTGTCGGTGTCATAACACCAAGTGCTGTAAGCTACCATATCGGAAATTGCTAGTATATTACATGGAAAATTTTATGTTTCCGGGGTTTTTATAGACTCATATATTGAGCTTATTCTATACTGAAACCATTTTTACGGCTTTAACGATCATAAGTACGTGTTTTACGATGGGCCAGTGAAACTGAACATTTTCATCATAAAAATGATAGTTTGAATTAAAGACATACATATGTGTAAAAACCACAATATGGACAGTGATAAAGCTATAAAATAGTATCTTCGAGTAAAAGTGTATTAATAGCATTTTTGACCAAATACATATTATGTAGATGCAGGTACCTACTTACACAGGACATGCACTACATTTCACAGGAACAAAAACATCGTATCATAAAAAGTAACTGTATTCTTTATATTTTGAAAGGTAAAAGCGGTGAAAGCATGCTATAAAAATTGTTTAAAAATATTTTCACTACGAAAACACCTTCGCAGTCTGCTCTGCTGTTATTCGTAATTCACTTAACGATAAGAGCTACGTAAGTTCGTAGGTATATTGATCTGAAATCCAACAGTTCACAAGTAGGTAAAATATTTACCGCGCGGAATAGAAATACAATTTATCAATAAACTATCACATAATAGTGCCCGTCATTCTAACTCCGTCCATCATACTCGAGCAGAATACATCAAAGTTTATCGGCGTGCCCCTGTTTACATTCAGCTCGAGCGCGTTACATCAATATTTGCACTCATAACGTAAAAAAAGAGTGACTATTACACGGACAGCTACTTTTTTTTTTGGACGCAACATCCCTTTGTTCCATTTGAACGAACGAACGGTGGAGGTCGTAAAGTTTCACGGCACGCCGCCTCCGCCCGCGAGCTTCTCCAGCATCACAAACCATTTACCACGATCAATCACGGCCTGAGCCGCCAACGTCTCTCGCGCCTATATCACTTTACGAAATTGACTGAAATTTTTGCTGAGAACCATTATTGGCACAAGAGACCCGCACTTAAGGAAACTTTCAGATATTCCAAAGTTTCAGAAGTAAGCATCAAACAAATTGATGGCTATAAATATTGCAAGATTACATAAGCGTAACACTGTAGCGCTGCCGATCTACGACAGACATATTTGAAATTCCAAATAGACTGTATAAAAGTAGGAACGAGTAGGGACACATGCCCACACAATCCATTCGTTACAAATGGTACCCGCGCCGAGCTTTCAAAAGTATTTGCACAACAAGTCAATAAAATCTGTCAAAAAGAAAAATAATCTCTGAAGTACAATGTAAGTTTAGTGTTGTATCCGAACATATTTTGGACTTGGTACTATTATATTTGAAAACTTTGTTAAAGTAGATAGGTGGTGCCTGTAGTAACATATTTATGATCCGAATATTTCTGTAACAACAGTAAATCCAGCAAAATACGGGGGATATCGATCACAATTAGCTGGGTGAAACTCTCGTCAGTCATCAATATTCTTTAGGTACGTACCTACCATTTGTCAACTCCGCACTAAAGTCCCGTAACGATTGTTTTTATTAAATTTACTGGGCTTACTCAACTTTAAAGGGGGTTTTGGTTGCAAATCTTGTTTGATAGCTTGTACGAGAGCCCATCAATTGAAGTCGCATTTGCACTTTACACGGTACAAGTAGGTAGGTACGTACAGCCATTGTATTTTGAATCAATAGGCTGTCTTAACTAATCCCAAGGTTAAAATATTCACGTTATCATTACACCGTAGGCTTGTACCTGATTGAGACGTAAGACCCTCGTCTTACGTCTTGATCAGCCGAACAGAGCCTGACTTAGGGATTTCGAACCGCGCACGCGTTCATACAAAAGATTAATTGTTTATTATCTCCGTTATATTTACTTAATCCGCTTAATTAAGACGGATTATATGTGATGTCGTGCGGTGAGAATTAGCTGATAAGCTGTTAATGAAACATAAGCCGAAGCTTTGTGTATCAATCTTCTGTAATTCAGTCTAGACTGCTTTAAGAGAATTTAATTTTTCTTCGACGTAAATAGAAATTGTTAACAAAATTTTTATGAAGGTATTTTTCTCGGTAATGTGTGCTATTAATATTATTTAAAATAAAACTTAAATATTCATTATTCCGTCGCTGCCTTACGAGGTCGAAGAAAAGCCTCGAGTTAATTCAGAGATAATTAGGAATTCTGTCGCAAGGCAGAGTAGGCTAATACTAGGCGACTAAACAATGCCATTTGACGTCGTTTGTCCACGGTGCCGGAGACAGGCAACCCTTCCCTCTCATTAAATATGAACTACATGCGGAGGTGTCTAAGTAACATTGGCAGATTACTGGCGATCTTAAAACGTGGGTGGAATAAGTAAAATGACACACTCCCCTACACACAAGATATGCCTTTGTCTACTAAAATGTAATATACACGACATTTGCGCTTGTGATCCTCCTAGTAAGGAGGTTTCTATAAAAACGTTTGAAAACCTTTTACGTCACAAAAAATGAGGTTGTAATTAAGATGCACGCATAGTTACACTTCTTGAAATTTATATATAGCCGCTTTATTTTTGTCCTTAGAAAGAAGAATTTATTTTTTATTTTTTGTGGGAACATCCTCAAACCTCCTACCGAATTAAACTCGACAGTTCCTACCAGTATCATGGGTCGGAGACCGGATAAAAGTACAAGTAAATTCACGCGCACTAGAAAGCCAACGTCAGCTTATTTATTAATTGAAGAAGATTGAACCTAAACAAAGCCGTTCTGAGAAAACCATTTAGCAACTCAAGACAGCCTAAACAATAATTTACATTCACTACCGAAAACCAATTACCGTCATCGTTCTTAAACGGCGTAATTTGACGGTAGTTGTAGCAGGCGGATTAGTAACCGCGGGTAAATAGTAACCCTGGCTCGTTGACTTAAACTAATTGTACGGGAAGACTGACAGCTGTCTCTGTTTTTCTTTAATTTACAGACACAGTAGAACTATTGGGTAACCTGAGACTATAGCGGTCACTGACATTGTAGAAGAGAGTTGATATTTTATATGTTTGTTCGGTCTCGATGACAATATTTTTATATTATAACTATAGCCTAATTATCTATTTATTTCGGATTGGATCCAGACGAAGCAACTTCTCAACAATCAACAGCACAAAAAACATTACGTGTAGGCTACTCAAATAAGTTACGTGATCTGATTGTCCATTTCGGATTGGCTTCAAGCGATTAACTGCACAGTTTTTTTTTCTTTTTTTACTGCGCTAAATAAAAAGCCAGGCAAATGCGAGTTTTATTTTTTCCGAGTACCCTATACATTACCCACGGAAGTTTATAAACTATGAACATTACTCTGACAAAAATACGTGCATGTAAATTGAAAGACAAATTAAATATAACTTGGTTGTTGAAAAAATGTCTCATACATCAATGTACGCCACGGTCAATTCTTCAACCTACGATATAAGTTTGCAATCGCAAAAAAAGAATATGATAGTACTAATTCCCAATTTTCAAACTTTTTTCTTTATAAACTGTACTGTACTGTAAAACTATCTTCTTGAACTCTACTCTTCTCCTTATGGGTTTTGATTCCATTACGAGCGTCAAAACATTCCACATGAATGGAGCACAAACGGCCTTATCTTTAAATTGCGTTGTCTTAGAAGTTTAATATGGTTCACTGCTCCAAAAAGTAGCAGACCAGTACATGATATTCATTTTAGCCTGATTCCTCCACGCGTTACAGATGGATAACAAAGTTATCCTTTAAGGGTTCAGGTTTTAATTCGTGGAATATGCTGGTCTCTGTCTTTGCCTAAAATGGAAAAGAAGGTTCGAAACACGAGTTATACTAAAAGTTTTTCTTCTTGAAGTCGAAGACGGAGCGTGTGCATTCGGACTGGAACCATTGACCACGAAGACCTTTCTTAATTTTAGGTAATGTAAACAAATCGTTAGGGCTTAGGTCAGGACTGCATGGAGGATGGTCAAGAATTTCTACTTTTTCCTATTTCAAATATTCAATCGTTTGACGAGCGCTGTGTTAGTATGCGTTGTCGTGTTGCAGAATAATGCGTCGCTTTGAGTTAGATTTTCGAAGTTTGGCGATGACTTGTGGTAAACAAACTGTGGTATACCACTCTGCGTTAACCATTCTACGATCTTCAAGTGCAATACTCGCAACATGGCCGGTTTTTCCAACGAACGTGGCCACCATCGTCTTTGAAGTGCTTCAAGAAAGAATAACTTTAGTCGGCTTTAGCTCGTCTTGAAAGACCCAGATTATAGATTGTTGTTTGGAATCAGGATCGTAGGCATAGATCCAAGATTCGTCACCACTGATGATGTCGTAGACGTGATTTGACTATCCTCGGTTGAACCTTTGCAGAGTTTTCTCACACCATCTGACGCGGGCCGCCTTGTGATCGTCGTAAAGCATATGCGTTGTCCAATGGCAAACTAGCTTTCTCACACCCAGCGCTTCATACAACATCTTCTGAATGGTTGTCCCTGAGATGCCTAATAGAGCCTCTATCTCTCGATACGTCACATGACGATCTTCGAGAATTAGTTGTCTCACAGCAATGATTTTATCTTCAGTGACGGCGGATTTGGGCGTCCTTCGCGAGATTTGTCACTAACACTAGTATGTCCACGCTGGAATTCTAAATATCAGCTTTCGACGGTCCGCAGACATGGGGCTTCATCACTGAACACAGATGTTAGCTTTTCAAAACACTGAAGCCATGTGAGGCCTCTTCTAAAATTGTAGAAAACGAACATTTTCCTTAGAAAGATTCATTTTCGTACGTAACCTGACAGATTCCAATCGACGCTGTGACTAAACAATAGCATTAATCCTAATACTTTCAACTGTTTTGAGAATCAAAATTTAAACACATTCGAATATAGAACAGTTCCAAATTCAAAATTGCCGGGAAATATGGAAACGTCAAAACTTAAAAGGCATGCCTAGTATTAAAGAGCTACCTTTTAAAATAACGAAACACAAGTTCAAGAAGTAAAAATTTAAACTGCAATTTGTAAAGCTATTTTACTAAAAATGTTTCTAATATTGCTGTGTTACATGCATAACCCAGGCGTACTCAAAACAGAACCAAAACTGCTTGTAATTTCAGCACCCTGAAATCCGACGTCGTACATGTTGAAAGTGTGCGGAACTTTGCCAACTAATAGCAGTTAGTCGCCACGTATAATAAGCCGGCGTGAAAGAGACCCTAGCCAAGTATTCCGAGGTAATTTTTGTGTAGGTATACGTACATAGATAGCGTAGCCCGTAGGTACCTACAACACCGCATGTCGCGCGCACTTGTTTCACGTAAATTATGGGTCGCGCAGACGCGCCGCGACCAAACTTGCTGTTTTTGTTTCCAAGATTAACGATGAACAACGGCCCTCGAAAAAACGTGTCACAGAAAACGGATATTGCCCAAAACTTTGCCGCATAAATTTTCTTTGTTCGGTTTTATAGCGTTTATGTAAATAATGATACAGCCCTTTTATGAGTTTCGTTTTCTTCCCTTGATGTTTATTAACTACTTGTGGGTTCAATCTGCAATAAATAAGATGGGATGCGAAACTGCGGCAATAAAAAAGCACTTAAGATTAGCATGTTATAAAAGGAGTTGAATTTAATTTGGCGCCTTTATGTAGTAAATAAATAATTTGCAGAACTTTGCTGTGTTTAAATAAAATGTCATCAAAGCTTGGAACAAATAAATGAAAATAAAATCCAATAGCTTTCCAGAAAGTTTTAGTTGTTCAATACACCCAAAACTATTGTATTGTTCCACGACTTATACTAACAAAATGTTATGTAAGAGAAATCAGGACAATCTTGGGAAGGAAAACAATAATCCCTTATCCATTCTCGCCTATAAATGTTGATATAAACCAAGTTACAATGTACCTATAAATTTCAAACGGTCGGGTAGACGGTACGTATACTGTCAATGAGAAAGCCTGTACTAACCACTTTACCTTTCTTTAGGACAGACCCCTGTTTTACTGCTCAGGTCCCGACATAGTAAGTGGTGTATTAAAATAAAATATTTACGCAAAACTTTTCGTTCCATTTAAGCCCATTCTTACCTAAAATGTAGAAGTTTACGACCTAATAAAATAGGTTTATAAACAAATATCTTAAAAAGTTGAACTTGAAAATTCGTTTTACGATATTTAAAGACGACATGCCTTCATAAAATACAATTTGGTGCTGCAGTGAAACGTCATCAATGTTTTGATGAAACTTCTTAAAAAAATCAATGTAACACGCCATGCAGTAACTACGAGATACCCGTACACACCGGTTTTCTACCTTATTTTATATCTTTTCAATAAATTGAAAACTAAACTAAAGTTCTAGTTCATTCTTTCATAGAATTCCCTGCACTTACTTTTGATATACTAACTAATTATTATGCTTTTGTTGTAGAAATATAATTATAAAGTCTGCAAACTCTCATGATTTCTCAGTTTATTCAAGATTTTGCAAGCTACTAGATTGAAATTACTTCAAGAGTACAGTAACATGCCCATTTTCTCAGACATTAACACTGCCTAATCAAGTCATTGCACCGATATAATATACAAGAACTTTGGTAAACATCCGCTATTTTCGGGTTGCCATTATCGAGGAATTAGAAGCCTTAATATAAGTTGGTAAGTAACGCCACCATACTATGTCTTTCAAAGGTCCTAAAGTTTCAGTATTATTTCAAGTACTTTAAACCACAAGCAACGCCATAAGATTCAAAACTTTGTATTTGATAAACAGAATCATAATTCTTGTTAGGAGTAATAATGGCGGAGTCGTAGTGTTAACTATAGGGCACCATGCCTATACGTGCTATTAACCAGGCATGCTTTGTACATAATTATGCATTACTACCCAAAGAAAGGTCCCTAAAAAGAACTATGCTCTCATTTAGTGTATATTTAAGGCGTGCTATGCGATAGACATTATACCTACCTGTGTTTTTATTTGTCTGAAATAATAGCAGTCAACTTTTGCCATATTAACTCACACCAAGATATTGTTTTTATGACTAAATGGTGAATAAACTTACAAAATATATGATTTTCTCAAGCATACAGTATTCTTAACTTTAAACACGTTCATTCGTGTACTATAATAATATGCTTAGGATGTGCTCACATCGAGGCGCGATGCTACGCTACGCACACTTTCTAAACAAGGCCGGTGAAGTCGATAGAGCTCACAGGGGTTCCGAACAGGTTCGCCTCCTTCTGCGAAGCAGTAATGCTAGCGAAGGAGGAGGCGGAACGCATGCGAGAGAGGGAAACTTCTCTGTCCAGCAGCCGCAACAGAGGAAGACGCCCTGGGTGTCGGGAAACGCAGGGCGATTCCCGACGCAGTCATGATGATTTCTCATCCAAAAAAAAAAAAAAAAACGAAAAAAAGGGGCTCCGAACAATCGAATCGATAATTTTTTACTTTGATTAAATAACTATTATTTTAATATATCTTTTATTTTGCTTGAGCTTAATCTTTTATATTTATTTATTTCAAAACTTTAAGCTCAATATTTTCGGAAATCTCTATGTGTACCCAATTGAATGGGTTAGCAAGTTTGAAGCAAATTTGTGGTGTCAGACACACGAGTGATCCTATAAGGGTTCCTTTTTTACTACACATACTTGGAACCCTAAAAGTGTGCGTAGCGTCGCGTCGCACCGTGCCGCGGTGTGCACTGACCCTCTCGTCCTTCTATTCGGTGCAGAGAATGAAAGAAATGTGAAATGTGTATGTCGCTTATCTTCCCGGGCAAGTAAAGCTGACTGAGGAGATTTGCGCACAGCGCCATAATTTTATTGTGTTTACTCCTTGACGCGAATTCCGACCTACGTACTATTACTACTAAGTACGAAATATATTTTTGTGGTTGTACGTTATTACTTATCTTCGGTATTTTTGCTAGACTATGACACAGAAGAAGAGTTATGAATCCAAGTGACTGTGTTTGCTTATGTGACAATTTGTGTTCTATGATATTTTATAAGTAATCAAAAGACATACCTTAACAAAAAGTCCTGCCAGGAAGCTTCGAATTTATCCTTAAAAATAGTAAAATTCGTTCTTTCTACACTTACAATACTAAACACTACTCGTATCTTCACGAATAAACAAACAATACAAGTCAACATAACACTATCTTTCCTACTCCTGATTTTCCTAATAATAATAACGTGACGCACTAACGAGGGAAGCGTCACCCCGGGGATGATAACAAAGCAGCTTCCTCCACTAATTGATACTTAATACACATCTGGAAGTAAAGGACTTAATTAGTAATCAATATTCTTATACCACGAGGGTACTTCCTAGAAAATAATTAATTATAGTTAGCCGTCGGTTGGTTACCGCTACAAGATTTATCTATAGCTTGATAGATAAACTTTCGTATTCAAGAAAAGAAAGAAAGAAAACTGTTTATTTGGGACTCGCACAAGACGAATAAAATAGGTAGTAAACAAAAAAAAAAAACAAAACAATTTTAGTAAAATAAATTAACAAAAGCTATATATATCATAACGTGCATGGCCAAAAAGGTTATATGAATCATACGTATGGTTATATGTTTTATAAATAAGGGTATTTATCACATCACACATATAAATAACCATATGATTAATTTAAATACTGACTAGCAGAATCTAAAATGAAATAATTTGTAGAATATATAAATTATGAATCCGCAAACTGAAGCATTATTTACGAATAAACCCTTATTTTTAAACTAGTATTGTAAAGGGAGAGAATGCGGATTTTGTGAATTTGTTTTATGTGAAAAATCCAGAACTTGTATCCGAATTTAGTGAATTTGTTTTATGTGAAAAATCCAGAATTTGAAAAATTATTTTACCATTTGCGACGTACATGATTGTTTTTGATAATGTTGATGATGATTATGATGGAGCGGTCCATCGTTGCAAGATGCAATTAGGACCTGTCGATGTGACCATTGTGGACACTAGGAGTAAGCTTATTCCCAGCTGCGGACGTTTTCGGCTGAAATGAAGATGAGTTTGATATCCTCGATTTCTGAATAGACGTAAGAACTAGTTGAAATCTTCTTGTTAAGTAATAAATTTTATAATGCATACTGCATGCTATTTATAAAACATGTTATACTTCTTGCTGTATGGTGAGTGGTAGTTTCTATGCGCTCCCAGAAAAAAATGGTCGTGTCATTGCGTTTTACGTTTGAAGAAATAAAGTTAAATAAGAAATCTTACTCTTATTTTCTTTTTTAAACCAATAATAATACTTCTTTAATTCCAAAATTTAAGAAGATTTCAACGTCGAATTCTCAATTCAAAACTGGAAATATGTTCCAATAATGATCAGGGATATACATAAAATACACACAATACATAAAGCACACACACGCGCACATTTAAGCTAAACGGTTGCCCACTTAATAGAGTTGAGTCGTTTAAGTATCTTGGACATTTACTAACCTCTGACCTGGAAGACGATGAAGACATTGAAAGGGAACGTAGGGCGCTGTCTGTTCGCGCGGATATGATAGCCCGCAGATTTTCTCGGTGTTCGAGGGGCGTCAAAATAGCCCTATTTAGGGCATTTTGCTCGTCATTTTATACTGGCAGTCTGTGGATGAGTTACACGCAAAAACAGTACAGCGCTCTACGTGTCCAATACAATAATGCGTTCAGGATGCTCTTGGGGCTGCCTCGCTTCTGTAGCGCATCGGGGATGTTTGCCGAGGCGCTAGTGGATTGTTTCCACACAATTATGAGGAAGCGGTGCACATCCCTGGTGCGCAGGGTGCGAGCCAGCCGTAACAGTATCCTGAACGCTTTTGCTGAACGTTTCGATTGTCAGTATGTGAACCACTGCTGCATGGTGCACGTACTGACTAATGTTAAAATATTATTTTAATTTAATTTTGTTTATTTTATTTATTAATGTATAATTTTCAATTTCAAATTCTAATTCCTAGTTTTGTAATAATTCATAAATGAAAATTTTAACTACTAACAATAGTTATAAGTTATATTATTACATTTTTACTAACACAATGGATCATTGTTGTCCGTAAAATAAAGATTATTATTATTATAAAACATAAAATACGACGAATACTAAGACAATACATAAAAACGCTATGAAGGATCAGGAAACCTGTCCTAAAACCACAACCAAAGAGTTACTTTAGAAGTTTCCAGATGAACGCTATACACTGTTGTTGAAAAACTGTTTATTTGCGCCAAGCATGACGCACACCAAAGAATTTAAAATACAGCTTAGAACTAAAACAAAAATAATACCTAGTTAAAAGTTCGGAAGGTATGCGTCACATTTGCGCAAAATGGCTGTCGCTCAGCATAATGCTAGGACTAGTAGGAATAGTAGTTGATTAGTTTGTATTTAACTTTCACCTTAGAAAAAATATCTTCGGAAGAAGTTTAGGAACTGGTTTCATTATGCTTTGTTCCGTCTCAATCGAAAAGATATTAGAGACACATAGTTTATGACACTATGACTTGAACTAAATTTAGGTGTGAAAATAAAAATCTTTTCTTTTTTGCAGCGTTTTTGATGAATAAAACCTTACATTTACCTTGACAAGAAGTATAAACACTCTAAACTCACATAAAACTACGATTATATCTTTAATTCCCATAAAAATCCCAAAAACTTTTCCTGGTTGTGAAAACAACTGTTATCATATGGTTTAAGCAATGTCTTGAGGCGATTTGTCTCTGAATGGTACTTAAGGCCCGTTTGAATGTCCTTTATGAATTTTTAAAGAGCGCAGTAAAGATTATGAGATATTTTAAATCTTTGAAACATTATAAAGCTTGTAATAACATGTTTTTTTATTTATTAATATTTAACACTCTGTGCACACTTAAAAACGAACAAGGAAAAGATAAATGCAAGGTCTGCTCATTTTTAAAGGAATCTCAGAAAACTATGTTAACTTAGGGTTGAAAAACTGGTTGATTGCATCCTTCAGGATGCAATCAACCAGTTTTTCAACCCTACAACAACCTACAACATTCGTTAAATAATATTGTTTGACGAGTAACATATATTCATATTATGAATTTGTGTTCAATTCAAAAATAATTAATATCATACATTAATGAAAGGGTACTTATTTGTAGGGTATCATTTGATAATAATACGATTTTTAATAAAAACATATTAATAGGTGTGTTACAATGGAAACACGCTTGTAATGTTATTCTCATATCGGTGGCACGCAAAATGTCGTTTGTAATGGAAGACGCAAATTCACTATGGCGTGACTTAGATTGACATTACAAGCAATTAGTGCTGCTTCTGTTTATCATAAATTTTTAAAACGCTTACAACTATGTATTTAAAGGTTGTTTTGAAAAGATCGCTTTTAGCGATAAGGTCGCCCATTGGGCCACCCTATGTAATGTTTTCTTCATGTATATTTTCTATTATTCTATTCTATTCTATTCTATTCCATTCCATTCCATTCCATTCCATTCCATTCTATTCTATTCTATTCTACCTATTTCTAATAAAGAGTATTCTATTTTTTTGTCATATATAAGTCTTTTTACTGTGTTTAGTCTTTTGAGAAATATAATAAAATCAATGCAATTAAATACCTACATAAAAAGTTAGGAGCGAACATATTTTAATGTTCTTCAAGAAACACCCAAATATGAGTTTGTCCGACATTTCGTATCGGTGAGTGTGTGGGACAGTTTCCTAAAGCAATAACAGCTCGCCACGACGTCCGCTACCATTAACTACAGCATTATCTCGTTGCAGCTCTTTTCAAATATTTGGACATTTTATTTTGCCGGCGTCAGACCGCTGCCCGTGGCTCGTAAAAGATAAAATGATAAAATTGCGTCATTTCGCCCGCGACACGATTCAATTTGATAAACACATCACTCGATACCCGGAAGCTTGTGTACTTGTTAGCCTTTGTTTTATCTGATTACTAGGAAAGGAACATGTTTGTCTTCTCTTTTCATGTGAAAAAAGTGTTGTTGTAAAATTGCGATACGTATAGTTAGTAATTTTATAGTTATGTTACTGTTTTGTGTTTCAGTACCTTGCGCGTCCGTTACACATACTTCTTGATGTTGAAAACTACAATATAACTATGACTCTTCTCAATACCGTTGTTGATACGACAAAAAAACGTGCGGCGTAATGCCGTGAGACATGTAATCCTAGCATTTTACTGGCAAACAGACGTGGAGTAAAATGCCATGTGACTCCAGCTTAAGATACTTGCAGGTCATAAAACGAGAGGATTTTACTTGTGAGACAGATTCAGCCATCCTTACTGAAGATCCAATGAAGTAGGACTTGTTGTCAAAATTGATGAAGCAGTTATATGAGGCGCTGTACCGTATATGAAACCTATTGCTTTCAATCATTTAATGAAAATATTTGACTAAGGACAATAGAAAGGGTCGTTTTACCGATAAGAGGTTTAACCGTATAAAACACCGGCTAAGTATGAATATGCGGACTGTATGCGGCTGAGGTGTGAGGGTTGCCTGCGCAAAGGGCTGTAAATGAAAACTCATAGTCATATTTATTTTCATTTCTGGACTTCATATTTCTGTAAAGTTGAAGTATAAACCATTACACATTTTTTAAATTTAGAATTCAGTGCTTACGGTTATAACGTCAGGGAAGGTTTTTTGCACATTTTTTATAACGTTTCAAATATTATAACTATCAGGGATAACAAAAACAACGATGTCAATTTTCATTGACGCCGTATACCACTACAATTTTTTTTACGGACTTGTTTCAAATCAAATCTAAAATGATGTGACCCAAATGTTTTCACGTTAAGTACTTAACTTAGGAGAAAAATAAAGATGTCCATCTATTTATTTCTTCTAGATCTTTAACGGGTTCCGTTTTTCCTTATGGCGTGTAGAACCATTAAAGTTAATAGGGAATAAAAATGTTTTTAACTTTTTCGTGGCATCAGGCTGTGACCAGAGAAAACACTAAACGGTTGAAATAACACAAGATATATTCAGGCTTTTCTTTTTAAACCAGAAAAGTATTTTATAAAACAGGAGCAAAAATTTCTCAATTATACAAACTGCAGACAACAATTAACCGGATTAGCACTATCTTGTTACAAAGTTGGTACACACGTAGAACAACGCAGCTGTTAAAACAAACTTATAATTATTTAGCACTTCTTGCTAAGCAATTGTACAACGAAGGCAGCACCCTCGGAGCATCCTATTGTTCTTGCAACGTATAGTTTTCACCTGTAATTAAAGTTTGCGGCGTGGATTATATTGGTTGTGATTGCAGGCAACTACTTAATTACGGAACAGGGCAATCCCAGGGGAGACGATCGGATCACGAACGCCTCCCAAGATTTACTGCTCTTGACCTCACTTGATCCGAGCTCGCCTAACAACTAGTAATTATAACATCGATTACAATCACTGTAACAATTACCAAGTTTAATAAAGCTGTAATGTTTGTCGCTTTACGACTTTCACAATTGATGAGAGCTGAGTTTTAATGGGCACGAAAGTGATACACCCCTAATGTTTGTCATAGCGTTTGTTCGTTGGTAATTTTGGTGACTTCCTAAACTAATTATACATTCGTTCCTCGTCTCTACGTCTCGGATGCCTCCACTGGAAAATTGGAATTTTATACTTTCGTTTTTGTGACAGGATATTAAAATGTGCTGAAAACATTTAAAATCTAAATTTTGAATGCCTCCTTTTATATGTAGGGTAAATCATCAAATGACTTCTTCCACTCTGGGTGGAGTGAAAGGGAGTGTCAGACTCTTACTGAATAAAAACCCATGCGTGTTCCTCCTAATGCCCTTTGCGTTCCACGGCCGCGGTGTCTTTCGAACAAACAACCCAGGCACTGGCCTATCGTCTATCGGCCAGGCAGGCACTGGCCCTATCGAACCCCTACTACTGTGATGGCATATCTTTGAGGCGCGCGTGGAATACAACAACCATCGACCCGGGCTTAAATCTTATCCGCGAGCATCGCCGTCAATAGGCCCGCGCCTATGGTCGCGCCCTGTGACTCCCGACGTCCGGGCCGTCTCTTTCTGTGGCGGCGGCCGAGGTGTGAGGGTTGCCTCTCACTCACGTGTGCTGAAGGTACCTACGAGTATTACGTGTCTAATGTGTTACTTTTTATTATTTTGGCCTGCGATTTACATAATATTTCGAGGTAAAAAGGAACTGAGCGCAAAACAGTGTTCGGTTCATTCAGTCTGAATAAAAAAATACAACTGACGTTCAAATAAAAACACTACAAAGTATAAAATAACTTTAATTTCGGAAGTCGGTGATTTTCCTTGTTTCTCCATTATTTTGAACATCGGATTCCGGAGTCAATGTTATTTTATACCTTGTTGGTTTTTTACAGAGGCGTATAAAAAACAAGCCATTGCCGACTTAAAATATAGGTTTTAAGAACTGTATAAATTTTTAGTCTACCATGTTTTATTTAATAACAGCTGAGGTAGATTTCATCTAATTTTGTTGTCCTGGCGATACTTTTAGACAATCTTGAAGTCCATATCCAGGTGGAGGGGGGCAACTCAACAGACTTGTCAAGCCGCATATGGGCTCAGCCACGTATCTACCATTCCTGTAATCATAATATGCAAGAAGTGTCAGCAAGTTTTGTGCCTAAGGACTCTACCCCTGGATGTCGTCGGTGGGACTTTTCTCAATATATATTCTATTCTGAGAAAAGTTCCACCGACAGCATAACAATTTTGCTGCGTGGAAAATGCAAATAGTAGTTAGACAGCATGACCATCAAAAATAATCGTTACGGCTGCGTAAAAAGTAAATTCGTACCGCGTTCAATTTTCTTAGAATAGAGGATGTCCACAGGTATGGTAAATTACTTGTTCAGTATAAAACGAGTAGGTATAGACACCACAGAATTATTAAAAATGTAGCATGCAGATTTCACTGACCACCGATGCAATAGGATATTGTGACTGGAACGTTATTAGAAGATATAAGCAATAGAAACATAACCAAACAATAGATACTAATAGGGCACATTTTTCAATGCAAGTGGGCAAACTTTATCATTGCAGCCGAAACGCCTGAGACAAAGGCAAGGCCGGTATGGAGCCTAATAACTGCAATGACAAATGCACGCGTGTATAAAACGACATTTTAATCGAACTAAGAATAAACGGGTAAAAGATAACAATCACTATTGAATATTCAACACTTACTGAGGGCCAGGCGGCGGTATACTTCCACATTTCAACATTTGAATAATGTTGTACACATCATAGACAGTCAAGTCTTCCTAAAACATACAGTGTCCATTATCTTAAAGTTTACTGTGCAATGTAGTCAGATTTATCTAAGGCGTCGTCCCGCCTTAGATAAATCGAATAAATAACCCGATGGGCGTATGTCGATGCAACGCGACAACGCGTTCGAATTACCGTTTTTTGCCGTACAATTGAACGTGACTGTAGCTTTCGTTAGGATAACGGGTATTACTGTTTGAGAACATTTTCTCTGAATTAACCTTGAATCAGTAATTTCTTGAAATTGGGCCTTTCGCTTTATCACATGCGATATATCAAAGAGGATCTAAAGTTTAGTAGCAATTACGACACTCATTGTAGAGAAGGATGCTTTCTTACTTTATAAATAGCAGGGCAAACTTTCATGCATGAACGTTTCGCATAGCCTCAAACAAAGGAAGAACCAGCAATACTTAAACATATAACTTTTCCCTTACATAGTAATCATCATCAATAACGACGACAGGTGCATTCGCGCATGCGCCCTGACACTCCACCAGGTCCACAGCAAACATTTGGTCTGCAGATATACCGCCCACGCTGCAACCTGTCGCGTCTTCAACAGCACGGATTATAATGTCACTGCCTCGCAGCATACACGGCAAGGTCTTACAGACCTTCACGTGGTACTTTCCTCTGTAAACCCTGAAAATGATTTTACGACTGCAATGCACAAAGAGATAAACAAATTCCCTCATCAACATTTCGCCAATATTATTATACTATTCCCATAGGTTCATCACTGTTACATGCGACCAGAACGTAACTGGCGTAGTAAGGGTTGTACGGGGTACAGTCATGATTGTTTTTTCTAGTCTGATTACTGTTTAACCATAAAACTAGTCATTTCTACATCAAGAACCCGTACCCGAAAGGTGACAAAAAGAACTCTATTACTAAAACTCCGCTGTCTGTCTGTCTCTCAACGGGCTATAATCTCATGATCACTCCGGATGAAGACAGTTGAAATTTTCACTTTAACGTATGAAACTGTTCGTGTGTGAGTCCGGATCGCATTTGGCCGGTTATTAATTTTTAATCCTCACCTTTTACACATAGTATAAAAAGTAGCCCACTCGTAGACTCTCATTCGAGGCATGCAAAGAAGTTCTGCAACCCTGTGCTGGGCTGAAATGGGGATCCAGCCATGTTGTCTCTGGACAATGTCCATAACCAGAGATAATGCGGACCTTTTCGAGCCTTCAGGATAATTGTTTATAATCGCATTGATTCTCTAGAAAAATATTAATCAGTCAATTTCCGACACGTAATTTTTTTCTTAAATGAAAATTAGTTTGTTAAACGTACATGCATGATCCCGTCGCGTGGCGTCTCGGTGTGACTGACTCATGTCAGATACTGAGGTACTAGTCTAAGGTACTTATATTATCGGTCGTTTATCTGTCCGTTATTAACTAAACAACCAATGGCATTATGACAAATAGCGTTAACGGACAGATAAACGACCCATAAAATACCTCAGAAAACGCGAATCAATGAATTTTGTTAAACTTCAAAAATTACATGTCATTGTAAAGGCCATCGTACCCACGCTAAATCTACACTGGTAACAGGATACTCGCGCGAAAGACATTTCCGCAAAAGGCACTTGACAAAAATTACATTAAAATAGGGATTAAATATATTGATCACCATAAAACGCTTTGATACCCTTAGTTTTTTTACCAAAAATATATACTTGACACCAGAAAATTAAAGTCTAAAATTACAATAGTACAAGCTATTTTAGTCACGACTGCACTTCAAATTGTATTCGAACACCAAATGTAGTAAATGATCACCAAATCTTAGCAAGCAAATTAATGTGCAGTACTAGTGTTACAGGGAGAACTTAGGATGCAAGAGCGAGCGAAGCGAAAGCGTTTAATTTTGGTGATCATTTACAATTCTCGTCTGTTATATGTTACCATATCTGGTGGTAAGTTAAACATAAGCCATTAGAATACATAAGTAAAATGTATCTCTATCTAGATATCTACACGGAATAGGAAAATACAGAACATGGCAGCAGCTGGTGCCTTCGAACTCCTGAGACCTGACTCGGTGAACTCGGCACTATTTAATAGACTATCAAAACTAGTAACTTAGCTCGTTTCGCTCTCCTACATAACTTGAATGCGCGGGTGTCGCTTAGGGCACCGTTTAATTTCGGAAAGATAAAAATATGTCGGTAGAAGTTGGGGTTCGCATTAAAAAAGAAAAATATAGCTAATACAGAGTGTAAGTGTCTATTTAGGAGGAAAAAGTGGGCTGTGACAGACGGACAGATAGGCGACCATCTGATACACGACTGATCTTATAAGGGTCTTATACGTATCATCATCATCATTAACAGCCTGTTGCAGTCCACTGCTGGACATAGGCCTCTCCAATTGCACGCCACTTAGATCTGACATCTTCTCTTCTCTGACGGCTTCTCGCATCCAGTTTCTGCCAGCCGTCCTATGCAAATCGCCACTCCATCGTGCTTGAGGATGTCCTACGTTTTCCGAGACGCGGTCTCCACTATAGAACACGTTTACACCATCGGTTGTCGGTTCTGCGACTAATATGACCAGCCCACTGCCACTTCGCATTACTAATCCAGTGGGCTATATCGATGACCTTGCTTCTCTGAAGGATCAACTCATTTCTGATGCGGTCCCTCAGAAACACACCGAGCATAGCCCTTTCAGAGCCCGCTGAGCAACTTTGAGCTTGTGGACCATACGAGCCGTCAATGTCCACGTCCCGGCTTCGTATGTCCTGACGGGACGATTTTTCACTGATTGAAGACTATCGTCTATAGGCACTCTGGAATTGACGATGTAAAGACTCGACGTAGCTTCCCAAATGCTGCCCAGCCCAACTGAATTCTTCTATTCACCTCGCCCTCTAAAGTTGTATCTACCTAACTGCAATGTCAGCCCGAGGTACACATATTTTTGAATTTCGAGAACGGCACCGTGAATCGCAATCGGTTCCGGTAGCACATATATGTTATACATATGTATAAGATCTCGTACCTAAGCATCCAAGGTTGCGAAATTGGTTCCAAAGGGGGTGACCCTTTGGAACCAATTTCGCAACCTGACCAGAGAAATCAAAGGGTATTTGGAGAACATGGATTGGTCAGTAGTAGAGAGCTGCATTACAGTACATTTTTAAGTAAGGAAAGTCATACAATGACTTTCCTTACTTAAAAAATGTACAGCTAAGCATGGCGCGCTCCTATTTTCAATCACAATATTGAGCGTTTTCATCACACAAGATGATGCAAATATTGAACATATTTGGAAGCAAAAATCACTTTTAATAACGTGATGTACGTTTATAGCATCCAATAAATATAATCAACCGATACGATCAGCAAACGAGAAAGTCCCCCGACAAACGTAATTAAAATAATTGGAACGACAAACTCATCGGTAGATTCCCTCCTCACGTATCTTTACAAAATGGTGCCTCAATTTTATAAATTGCCACTCAACATTAACGTCAAATAACATGTCATGTTAATGGTAACGCCATCTTGTCGACAGCTCATTATAATTTAATTAAGCACTGATCATTTCAATCTCAGCGGTTAATTAATCATTATGATTTTAAGTACCGCTTTCCACTTCGTTCCTGTAAATTTGACTTTTTTATCAAATGGTTACACTCCACCCTACTGTGCGGAGTGGAAGGAAGTGTCAGACTCTTACTGAGTAACATTTTTACGCGCATTTGCGTTCCAGGGCCGCGGTGACGCTTTCAAACAAATTCCACAACCCTGGACCAATTTGACGTCTACCAATGAAAATTAGGTCTGTCTTCAAATCGCCTACCATGCATAATCGAATGGGGAATGTCCATTGTAAATATGCTAGTCCCTTATTCGTTGTGGCAATATGCAGCTTAGCACTACCGCCAGCAGTGAAAAGGTTATACGTAACTAGTAGGTAGACACATCAATGTATCCTTTTTTTTTTTTTTTTTTTGGATGGGAAATCATCAAATGACCCCTCCCGCCCTGGGTGGAGCGGTAGGGAGTGTCAGACTTTTACTGACTAAAACCCACCCGTGCTCCTCCATGTGCCCTTTGCGTTCCAGGGCCGCGGCAACTCTCTCGAACAAATTCCGCAACCCTAGACATCAATGTATCCTTCATTTTTATTTGTGGATCGGAAATCTTCAAAGGACTTCTTCTGCTTTGGGTGTATGACTCTTACTGACTAAAATCCATCCGTGTTCCTTCAAATACCCTTTGCGTTCTAGGGCCGCCGTAACTTTTTCAAGCAAGAAAAAAAAAAGATATCTTCATAGGTCGTCGTTAAATTAAATAAAACCATTTGCATAGTTGCATGGCTGCATCAATTTTAGCGTGTCATTAATTTGAACAACATGGTGTGAAGTGCCAACAAATTTGTCAACACTGTGATTTCATTAGAGTTTAGTTGACAATAAATGTACGGTAATAAACTAAATTGTTAACAGACAAAAGCAATATGAATAATGAATAACGATTGTTGCTCATACAATATGTGTTTAATTATTATTTGGGCAAAACGTTTTCGTAGTTATGCGATTAGAATATTTAAATATAATAATATAATAAAATTACCCGATGTCATACTTTTTTTATGAAAGGAAATTCATCAACTGACTTCTTGAAAAAAGTTTTTCACAAAGATGAGTAAAACACTTCATTTCAATGTTTCCTTTCATTCGTATGCATGTTATAGAGAATAACTCCTTTTAAAATTGACACCAGAAATTTACAATCAGTCAAAGTGGAACAATAACATAGTGATAACAATAACATACCTTCAAATTGGCTTCAGTAAACTTAAAGGGAATATCCGGGTTATTTTCTTTAGTATCCCTATGTACCACTAGTAGATCAGAAAAGCGATGCGGTGTCGTAAAAACTTTTCTAGAGTAGATGACCTGTTGAAGAAATGTAAAAAGAGTACTCCATAAATAGGTTTAATTTCAATCTTATAATTTCCATTTCTAAAAGAGCCGAGCGCTTCGTCTGCCAATTAACTGATTGAATAATTCCACTTACGACTTTCCAATAGCAGTCCAACAAAGATAAAAAAAACTGTGTGTGATTATTATTATACATTTGTTTGGGTCTAACTTTATCGTAAAAGATACTTAGAATAGAATATAATAGAATACTCTTTATTAAGTACACCATATAAGTTACAGAAAATACAGATAAAGAAAACATAGCATAGGGTGGTAGGCTGGTAGGGTGGTGGTGGTGGTGGGTGGTACTTAATTTCATAGTAATCGAGATTGTTTGTTCAATGATAATACAGTTCTAATTGTAAAACACGGAAAGCTTTATAGGATCGAAAGAACCGAGATTTAAACAACTTTTACTCTGAGACCAACCCTGAAATCCCCAAAATTAATATCTGCTGTTTCAAATTAAGTTCTAAGTTTTAAAGCTCCGTTGAGCTGAAAAACTCCTTCATGTTGTATAATACTTAATACAATAATTTTTACTTTTGAAAGTAATTAGATACATATGCTGGTTTCTGCACTAAAATTACGTATGTACATTTAGTACTTACATTCGGTAGACTGGTTTTCAAATTCAAAATATTACGTTGTAATAAAGACATATTGAATTAAAATAAAAATGATTTTTTTTTCAACAATATTGTAAGATTCACTTAATTTCATAGATCAATATGACAGTGACAGATTGTGAGGATCACATCTCAGCTAAAGGTTTGTAAAAATCATAAACAATGTCAAAAGTATATTAGGTTTCATCGTACCTCTTTTTGTTTTTCTTTTAATAAAATAGGTACATAGGTGTTTCATTTCCCAGGCCCGGGTCGACGGCGCGATTTGTTCCACGCGCGCCTCAAAGAGATGTCAGCGCAGTAGTCGGGGCCCGCTAGAGCTAGTGCCTGCCAAAATGCAGAATAAGTTCGAAAGATTCACCGTGGCCCTGGAACGCAAAGGGCATTAGGAGTAACACGGGTTTTAGTCAACAAGAGTCTCGACTCTATCATTACCACAGTCATTTCAGGATTTCCCAACCATAAAAAAGTATTTCTTCCCAGAGTAGTTAGCCAGGAAAAACTAGTCTCTTCTTTTTGACAGTTAATAATTAGTGTGTTAAAGGTTTTTTTTTTTTGCCAAATAGGAATGTAAAAGTCAATTCAACTGTTTTATCAAAAAATACTGTACCAGTTGAATAATATGAAAATATTCAACTGTCCCACTTTCCTCCTGCCTATATCGCAAAGAAATTTAACAACTATTATCAAAATATACGTAAACGTCCCAGCCATTACCCGAAACGATGTCACAAACTAATGTACGAAATATTCTAAATATTGCCCACCCAAAATACTCGGGCAAGTTCGTAACGCCGCAAGAAAACATCGAGGAAAGTGATTCCAACAAACTAAAAGTTGTTACCAGCCACCCAATATTAACGGATATTGGAAAAAGATGGTAAAAGATGGCAGTTGCCGGATCAAGGCTAGTAGGCACTAATATTCCCTGGATGCAATATCGGGGTTCATTGCCATAAAACCGCTCGAGGCGAATATCTTGGGTACGATATTGACCTTATAGCATTTCGCCGAGAAAGCAGATATCTGAGGCAATTTCAACATCGTAAATGATGTTTATCGTGGTAACCTAGTGACCCTCGGCCCACCGCTCCTGCTACCTATGAACACTTGTCAAACGGCAGTGTATCGCTTTCTGCACACGTCTCGGTGGCACGTGTAACTAAGCTGTTCTCTTGTGTACCGTTGTTATGTACTGCGGTACGATCGGAGGCATTCCTGCTTCATGTGGCTTAACATTACTAATTGAATAAGAAGATTAGTTTAGGATAAAGGCTTTCATGGGAAGAGAGAAATACTATACTACATTGTAATCGGAGTTAGTGTGTGTGTTATTTCTATTTTATTATACCGTTTTATGATAAATCCTTCTTGCAAAAAAAGAAAAATAAACCAGGAAAAAATAAACTGAAAAATGAATATGTAAACTAGCACGCCTGTCAGCCTACTAAACCAACGAATTCTAAAATTTCAATTAAAAAAACTAAAAACAAGGCTTTTGGAACCCATGATTAGTGTCCGACCAAAACGACGTTTTCTAGCTAAAGGCGATTAACTGGCTATCACCAACACCTTCGGCCGAAGCCGTAGCCCGTTGTTAAAAAACCCTTAAGATTTTGGTTTTAAGATTGACTGAAAGTATAAGGAAATGCAGTTTTATGTTTTATCCACTACGAGATCAAAATCAAAATCAGGTTGCATATCTGATTTTGATCATCTCGTTAAGTCTTGCAACTTGTCAAAAGTAAAAGCACTTTGAAATAAAGTCTGATGATTCGATTATATTTATTGGCGAGGATGACCGACCGGCGCAAACCAGTGTGCTTGATCCCTTCCCTACACGTCGCCACTTCCATCGCAATTTTCACGTATTCGTAAGATTTTGTTTAATTTCAGTAGGTATGTAATATTATTTTTAGAAACTTTCCGCCGAATGTTTGTTTGAAAGTGGCCAAAGTCAGAGGTTTGGTATATTACAAAGAAATAGTCGTCAGACGACTTCAAACACAGCAGTCTAGCAGACATTATGAAAACATTTGTTTAGTTGCAGATACAGGATGAATGTCTGCGGAAAATAGCAAATTTTGTCAAGGTAAGTTTATGTTCTATTCTGTAATAATATGTATTCATAATTTGACCCATACAATTTATGAATACATAATTATTATTAGGCACTTCTAGGTGTACCGAATTGACATACTTACCGATCAAAATTTTAAACATAGGCCATTTTTTGAACTATCTTTATTTCCATTATCAGACCTATCGGAAAGTTTGAATTTTGATTTGATGATTGATTGATGATTTTGATAGATGACGATGATGATGATGAGAATCACACATGATAAAACAATATATATAAAAATCAATTGCTGTTCGTTAGTCTCGCTAAAACTCGAGAATGGCTGGATTGATTTGGCTCATTTTGGTTTTGAATTATTTGTGGAAGTCCAGGGAAGGTTTAAAAGGTGATTACATATGAAAAATATCTAGGCGGACCCTAGAACATGACCAAGTATTTCCGGGGCTAAAATTGCATGCGCTAAAAAAATACCAGAAAATAACATGTTGAAGTATTTCAGGGGCTGGAATTGTGAGAATCACAAAGTACCAAGATACCAGAACCACAATTATTTAACATCAAGCTATGATCCTAAGGAGACGAAAGAAAAAACACTGGTCCAGAAATAATAAATGGCGCAGGCAGGTGAAACCGCGGGAATACAGCTAAGAAATATTTTAACTTTAAGAATTATGTTTTCTACTTTAAAAATTCTTTCACCAATAGAAAGCTAAATTATCAGCAGATAATATAGGTTATATTTTATCCCCGTATTCCCACGAGAACGGGAACTACGCAGGTATAACCGCGGGGCTCAGGTTGCTATCAATGCTGACGAAAATGCACAGAATGTAGATAGAAGTATTATCTCAGCAACATATGTCGAATGGCAAAAACGGGGATTGTTACATGCACACATCCTCATTTACTTGGTTGAGAGGATAAGACCCAATAAAATCGACGATGAGATATCTGCGGAAATTCCCGGTAATGATGAAGATTCACTGTAACATGAGATTGTTACAAAAAATATGATTCATAGTCCCTGTGGAATATTAAATCCAAATTATCCACGGATGAAAACAGGTCCTTGATGGAAAATGTTCAAAACGCTTTCTAAGACAATTAGTAGTAGAAAATATTAGTGGCCACTTTATCGCCGGCGATCCACTGATTACAACGGAAGGTCAACAATAGCAGTTGATTTTCGCCAAACATTATCCGCAATACCACGATCAATGCCAGCGGATGAACTTAACACATGTTCAAAGTCATCCATTTTATGAAAAAAATTGCTATAATCTATACTAATATTATAAAGCTGAAGAGTTTTGTTTGTTTGTTTGTTTGTTTGTTTGAACGCGCTAATCTCAGGAACTACTGGTTGGAATTGAAAAATTCTTTTTGGGTTGAATAGACCATTTATCGAGGAAGGCTTTAGGCTATATATCATCACGCTTAAGCCAATAGGAGCGGAGCAGCGATAAAGAATGTTTTAAAATCGGGGATTCCACGGGGACGAAGTCGCGGGCAGCAGCTAGTTAAATATAAACATGCCCGTCGAATTGCAGAACGACCAATCTGGAGAAGTTTTTTTCCATACATTGCTCGATATTGACAAAATACCTGCAGCACTAGAATGACGTCTTAAATTCATCATGACTCCTGTGTCAGAGAGAGACGGGGTTACATAAGACGAATAGCACTATCCCTTTCCCTTAAACTGAATCATGATAGCATTGAGACTTCGTAGTACGGCCACTTGACTAATCGTGTGGTCATCACATTTCCAAATAATTTTTAAAGATCAAACTCATCGAGAAGATTTCTTCTCGATGAGTTTGATCTTTGTTTCAATAAAGTGAACATCGCTCAGGAATACAAAAATCATGTATGGTTGAGCAAAAGAGTTATATTCACTCCAAAAGACATTGATGTCAACGAAATAGATTTTCAGATTCAAATAAGATAGCTAGCGAATTTATGACATACAAATCAATTGATTCCGTTACTAACCAAGATGATGTTCTCAACTATCCGATGGACTTCTTAAATTCGTTGGAATATAAACCAGTCACTTCTTTATAATGGCTCCCGACTTGCGATGAAGAAATTAATGGACAACGTCATCGACGCTTCAATTTTGAAAGGGAAGTACAAAGGCGAAAACGTTTTGATTCCACGATTCCTTGGATTCCGATTTTAAACGGATACAATTTCCAGTGACGTTAGCATTTGCAATGTCGATAAATAAATCTCAAACAAAGTCGCTTAGTGTTTGTGGCATTAATCTTGAAAATCCATGTTTTTAACATGGCCAGATATATGTATGTCAATATTCATAGGTAAGACAGAACAACGTCTGTCAGGTCCGCTAGTAACAAAATAAAATATAGTAATAACTTACACAACTTAGTTCAGGACCTATTAAAGATAAAATAACGCAGCGCTGCTATTCTGATAGGGATTGTGATAACGCGGACTCAGACTAGATAAAAAAATGACAGACAAACGATGGCACACGCAGGCGCAAGTGGAAAGCAGTGGGCAAGCCAGCTGACAAAAAAAAACATAATTATGTAAAAAAACAAAACAGAAGTCATAGTGGCTGCATTCAAAATATCATAAAGATACTTCGAAAAAATAACAGAAAAGGTGCGAGTGTCACAGAATAGTTACGGAGTGTTAGTGTACACCTAACACTCCGTAACTATTCTCCTTCAGACCAGCACAACATATCACTACTGATATGTTATGCTGCTGACTTACTACTGAGAACTTAAGCATACGAACTGCGAGCAAACGAACCACATGAACATACCCAGGGGTATGTTCATGTGGTAGCCACCTCCTTTTGAATGAGTAGTAGGTGTTGTAGGGAATTTTAAACTAAAATTAGAAAGAAACGGCGGTGACAAGTCATTCCAGCAATGAGAAGCAGCGAATTAAGAGTTCACACTTAATGCAGCAGTTTTATAGGGCACGCTTAACAAATGACAGGAATATGCTTCCTTTGACTTGGTTTATATCACGCAGCAGTAAAAAGTAAAATCAATTTACTTTAAAGATAGTCGGTTTTTAGTGAGATTTATGCCAACGACGAGGGTATCCAGGTAAAGCATTCTTTGGTCTGACATTCTTATCAAATTACACTTATTTGAAAATGGAGTAGCTTGGAGGGCCATTTAAACAAAACGTCGCACAAGCATTCTGGACTTTATATGTAAAACAGTCGAAGGCTCTTTTGTTAAAGCCTTACTTTCAATCCGGTTAAGATCGTGTTCGATAGGAAGTGAAAATATTACACACTCGATTAATCTCCCAAGTCAATAGGAAAGTAATAACACCAAGTACTTCCAGTTCGATAAAAATAAACGTTCAAATTTCCACGTCGAATTTAATTTCTTGTTGACTGCGGTGGCGTTCGTTAGATTGAAACGAATTTTCAATCGAGCGACAAAAATATTCCGCGCCATTTTTAAACGCAACTGGTGACTCGGTGATTCGTTAACACGTCTCTGCCTAACTTTTGAATCAAGAATATTCAAATGAGCGCTTCCTTAAAAAAGCTTTAGAATTTTTTTTTTCGCGGAATCGCAAATTCGGATTTCTGATTTTCGATTCGTAAAATGATCATTTATTTTTTGTGAAGGCTGTGATCAACACATACCTACCTATCTATATATAGAAAAGATGAGTAACCACGTGTATACGATTAGACTTAAAGACAAAGAAGTGACGCAAAAAATGTTTTATTTTTTGAATATTACGTAATTTTCCACCACATCTTCTTAAAGACGGTCACACCAAAAGGACAAGTGTAAAAGAAAATGTCTTAAAGTAAAAACAAATAAGATATTTTTTGTGAGAATGAAAATTATTTATGGTACGGTATTTTCAGTAAACTTGAGTTAAACACAAAATCTACCTTTCTTATTAACTTAAAATTTATAAAAAGATATTGTGTATTTTAATCAAAAAGTTAGTAACTTAGACTTATTCAATAGATTTGAAACTTCTTGAAAAACCATTTAAAGTAAAAGGAACAAAAATTAAGGAATTCTTTAATCTAAATAATCAACATTATCTCTCTGGGTAGAGAGCGAGTCCTGTCCGACGACTTTCTCATACATATACTATATATACTTAAAAACTTATACTATAAAATATCAAAGCATGCATACTATAAATACTAGATTCCTCTGGCTGACTGTACGTCTGTTTGTTACTTCTTCACGTCTTAAAGGCTGAACAGATGCGGATGAATCCTGGCACACGTGTAGATCATAATCTAAAACAGGTTAAAGTACATTTTTATCTCTGCAGAATGTTCCCTTGGGATAATTTTCAAATAAAAAAGAATCTCTAAATTAATCCTTAACGAGTATCCTTTGAAGCGGATCTGACATCAAGTGTAAAGGAAATAGCCCTTACTAATGGAAACGTAAATTATTAATAGTGGTCTAGTTATTTCTAGAATCACTTTGAGTGACACTAACACCGACTCAGTTTGGTTTCTTGTAAAATAAAGATGACTTCCATTTTTGGGTACGATCTCAATGATATTTTTCATTTAATTCAAGAGTCATTATATATACTGCCGCGTATAGTGAATAGAATAGAATCACCATATAAGTTACAACAAATATAGATGAAGAAAACATTATATAGGATGGGAAAACACAATGGGCGGCCTTATCGCTAAAAGCGATAAGAGTGACGCAACTGAGAGTTTAAAACTTTAAACTACACTGTGGTAACATGTTTATTAGGTATAAAAACTGAAACGATTTGTTTCGTAATGCACAAAGCTATAAACTGAACTACTTCTTGACTAAACGTGATTTGTTGTTAGTAACTGGGTTATCTAGAGGTACATAGCAGTCCTTAAAAATCCAAGTTTTAATTTTCAATGTTTAATTTTCAATGACCAGTCCAATATTTAAAAATCATAGACACGATTTTTATGCATAAGGAACCCCTCCAAATAAGAAAAATATTTAATCAGCAGTTCAGAACATTCTTTCTCGCAGAATTCGGCAAAATTTAGGGAACGAACTTTGCTTATATTTTCTTTATGGACTTTCCATCAAACTTAAAACTATATTCAGACTACAATGGCAAGAAGCCCTGCAAACAAACTAACTATGAAACACTAAACACATGTAAACGAACAAAAGTAAAAAAATGCTGAACAAAAGTACAGTAAACCAGTTTCGCTAAGGTAACAAAGTACAGTAGTATTCAGTACCTACACTGAATACTAGTTTGCATGTTTAGAGCGCGACATTTCGAGCAGAATGCCACGCTCCAGCTAGGATAATGTCAATCTGTCTGACAGGCGACGCACCCACACCAAGCTACGAAAGCCAGGTTAAGTTGCCAGCCAAGCTATTTCCAGCAACCTAATAAGAGCTTCAATTCGGCAAAAACAATATTAGTAACATTTCAGTGTGTAAGTACGGCGAATGCAGGATTTTATTTTTGTTTCTAGTCTTAACCGTAACAGGCCCAAGAAACGATGATGTAATGACATTAGACGATTTAAAATTTAAAATAATTCTAGAAAAGCATGGCTTTTGTCTGGCAGTGGCACATACAGGTTATCAATCCTTTTTTTCTGGATGGGAAATCATCAAATTCCTTCTCCCGCTCTGGGCGGAGCGGAAGGGAATGTCAGACTCTTAAAAATAGGTAAGAATAAGTTTATTTCAAATCATTTTAGCTTACATTGCATGTCGAAGAATCTCCATTTAGGCATAGAAGATGCCTGTAGTTGAAGGCTCCGCTCTTCCCTTACATTATAAACTTACAGTTTTATGACAAAAGAATCAAAATAAATAAATAAAAAAGAAAAAAATGGAATTGAACATAAAAAATAAACATGATCAATTATTGTAGTTGAGTGTATTTGTTTGTGTGTGGTGTGTGTGGGTATGACTATGGTTGTGTGGAAGAAAGAGACTAGTGCTGAGTGTATATTTTCACATGTATGTCTAAATAAGCGGAAAAATCACTCTATAGTATTTATTAAGTCACACGTTGGAAAAGCAATTCTGTATCATCGTAATTTACATAGTGTAATCATATTTTTAATTTTTATTTTTACATTCATATTTTTTTATCGTAAATATATATTAATTTATAGATTTTATTGTATAAAAAGGTTGAGCGTTTTTTATATTGTCTACTGGCAAATACTGTTTTAGTAGTGGGAACGTTTGCTATGTGGTGTTTATTTCTTTTTGCTAAAATTTTGCGAACATAATGTTACCGCTTTGTGCTTTTTGAGGATGATATGAAGGATGTACAAATGATAAATGATATTTATTTTGTAAGTAGGTTAAACATAACACTTTTACACGTCAAATATTTCTGGTCATTTTAAGCTAGATGAAGCCGTCGTTTCCTAGCCGACTACCCTGAGAAGAAACACCGAAACAAACTCAGAAGTCAAAGTCTCTTACAATTTTGTCACTGACAGCAGATAACATATATTTATAAAGATTCTCAGTGGAAAATATTATTTCTTGAAGTACATCACTTTAAGTATCGCTCTTTGAGCGCGTTCTAACTCTAGAAAACTAGATTTCGTTGTTCCACCCCATGCAGTTATACAATACACACACATTTCATTTAACAGAATTCTTTCTTTGTAATTATTACTTTTATTTACAATTATTTTCCCTGGTACAATATATCTCAGCTCTCTGAAAATCCATATGAATTTTCGTACTCTACTCATGACGTGTTCCAGTTGAGGATGCCATTAAAGCCGCTAGTCAATAATCACTCCCAGATATTTTATTTATTTAAACTTTATGTAACTACAACAGTGGTATATGGGCGGACTTAATGCAACAAGGCCACAATAAATAAATTAAATACAAAATATGTTTTTTTTTTTGGAAATAAATTACTAATAATATATAATAATACTAATCAAATAATATATACACAAATATGTTGTATTATAGAATTTGTGCACTGGATCCTACCCTCTATGCTTATCTCTCTCTATCACTCAAAGGTTTGCTGGGATAAAACTCAACTTTGAGTTAAGCTCGCCTTTGTACATGCACTTTATTACGTCTAATATAATATAAGTTGTTTTAGTGAGTGATAAAGAATTCAAATAAATTATATATATGCTAAAATAATTAATTTAATTTATTTATTTTTTATGTATGAGAGAAATAATTATGACGAAGACCAAACTAAGAATGTGAGATGTGTGGATTCTTAAATGAAATTCTTTGTCACGTTGAACCTAATTATAAATATTAAAATAAATGAAGTTGATTTTGCTAGTGTTCAGGGTGAGCAGATTTTTAGGAACCAAGTTGCAACAACAGCAAGCCCTTCTTCCGCACTATTTTTAACATCATCCCATGTTTTTCCTGAGAAGACGACAGATGTATCATCAGCATATGAGAAAGCTTTGGTATTATTAATTCTTATGTTGCAGAGATCATTAAACTAAATAAAAAAGTGTAGGTCCAAGTATACCACCTTGTGGTACGCCATATGATACATCTGCGTCCTCACCATCAATTTTCTTAAGTTCACTTTTTATATTCTACAAGAAAGGTAATACTAAAGAACAGTGCCAGTGGTATTTCACGAACTGCAATAGCTTCTAGCTTGCGTAAAATAATGGAGATAGAGACGGTGTCAAAGGCTTTTCTTAGATCAAGAAAGGCTGCCATACATTTGGTTCGTTTATCGAGTTGTTCGGTTACAAGAGAACTTAGTGCTATAATTGACTACTCTGTCGAACAAATTCCACAACCCTAGCAAGCACTGACCCTATGGGACCCGTCTTCTTTGCTGACAGCTCTTTGAGACGCGCGTGGAAAATGACGCGCCGTCGATCCGGGCCTGGTTGCTATCGGACGGCGAGCCAACCATAGCTCACAGTCCGCAGACCGGCAGGTTATCAACCCCTGTATTTGTTGCAATCCTCAACTTACCCATCTAGACTACAAAGGCCAAACTTATGGCAAATCAAAATGTGTTTGTTTATGTTTATCTTGGTCCTGGATTGTTCATCTAAAATACTCCTGATGACCATAGCAAGAGAAAAGTTTACGTTCCCTTTGCCAACATGGTAAGATGATTTGTATTTGGTCCGTACAGAAGCCCAGTAACAACACTGGCTGGCTTAGCAATTGTTCATTACATGCAATGTTAATCAACCCTTATATAACCCTTAAATTCTTAGTTCTCCGTCTGTAAAAGTAAACGAAGTGTCCAGACAAAAGAAAAGTGGCTTTAAATATAGCTCCCCTAACCATATTTAGATACCTGAGCCCCGACGACTGACTACATACCTACTCCCGAAATTCGGGGAGAAACTTCCTATTATGTAGCAATGATACAGCGTGGCACTTAGCTGTAACTATAATATACAGACACACTTGAACAACACTAGCTTGATGGCTACTTGTGCGGAGAGCTTCGGAGCTCAGCGTACTAACTTACTGAGAGCACACATACATATTACTAGTTTATTGCCTCCACAAACTATGACAGTAATTATTTCTGCTTAGACGCAGCATAATATGTTTCGTACTTACGTAAAATATAAAACCAAGCAACATTGATACTATAATGTTTGTTTTATAGATTAGCAGACACACCAATTTAATAAAACTACGTTTCAAATGTCAAGTAGTTATAACATTTTTTATTTTTCAATACAAAGATGCAATCGGCATTTATCATCACCAAAAAGGTACAAGGAATGTTAAAAGTCGACAGAATAACTGAGTTGAAAAGGTATAATAAAAGTCTTACTTGAAGCGGATTCTATTCCAGGATGTTTACGACGGCTTAGTGCCACTGCGAAGGCGACTTGGAATATTGGAGACTTAAAAAAATCTAAAAAGGATTCTTAAGTAGTTCGTAACCTCGAATACTGACAAAATCCCATACTTTCTAGAATTCAAAGGGAAGCTCTTCAAATCCAGAGTGAAATAATTTATGTCAGGGATTAAGTTGGCGGAATGAATGGGATTCGACTAAAATAGCCGCGACATCAGAACATTCAGTCTTCTATGGCCATGGTTCAGTTCATACTCTCGTTTCGTATGCTTGTTTCGCAACCGCACTTTGATTAACAATAAAATAAAATAATACTACTTAGCACAAAACTTCGGTAATATAGTACACACGAGTGTCTGAATATAATAACAAGAATATAGATAAAACTGTAGTTTCAGCTAGCTAATCTAATGTGACAAAGCAAAAAAAGCCAAAACAATTCGAAGCAACTTGTACTTTTCTTAGCAACTGCGATAGTAAAACTCTACGATATTCCGAGCTCTAGTCACATAAAAAAATCTTGAAACATTATTCGGAGACTGAACTGGTTACGAAACTCTCTTGCAAAATGGGAGTACTGGGGACGCAAAACGGTTCATTCCCTTTGTTTTATGAGACAATTAAGAAGCGAAGGGACGTCGGGGTGGCGCGAAGAGTAAATTTTTGTTCCTCGTAATAAAAGAAGCGAGAGCATTTAAATAGCAGAAACTCCTAACGATCTATGTTAAGTTCACGACGTAACAAGGATTTTTCGGTAAAAAAGGTTACGGCGCACTCATTTACATTTTATTATCTTGTGGTCGGATTTATTTAAAGGTGCGTCCACACTACCCCACTACCCTGCGTTACGTAATGTCAGTCCGGAGTCCGGAGGGTAAAATTGATTACCCTCGTACTGTATTTGAGGAAGCTTTACATGTGTCATTTATCTAAAATAAGTGATTATGTGCCGTGACAAATATAATCGAGCTGAACATTTGACTACCGGGACGAGCTATTTGTAAAATGAGTACTACTCTTTACAATGTTTTATAGTGAATTGATTTTTGATTTCCATGTTTGTTTTTTTTTTCCCCTCCGTGTCATATAATAATGACTTTGCATACTATTGTATAAAGTTGCGTCACTTCTTCTTCCCAGCTAAAACACTGGGAAGTGATGACGGGTGCTGGCGATTTGGGAGACTGTTTTACGTAAAATTTGACGTTCAAACAGTGCTGGCCTAGTTTGAATAGATGACTTTTAATTTTGATGTTCAACAAACATTTTAAAACCAATTTTTAATTGTAATACACATGCATTACTTTAAAATGTAGGTTTGTTTTATTACTGTAGTGAAGCCAAAGCTTAAACCACACTTATTGACAACGATTTGCATTTGGCTTTCGTTAGAAAAAGTTTAACCGAGGAAGGGGGAAGTAAAAATATTCTGCTTCACTTGACTGGACAATGTAGACTAGGCGAGTTTCTTTTGTGTTGGAATAAGGGAGGTTATTACCCTTTAATTTTATACATATTATTAAAAGTAAAGTACTGAGAAACGATATTACTATTCAGTTTTCAATCCGCAATTTAATTTAAACGTTAAACTCAATCAGAACTCACATATCACTGAGTTCGATAACTAAGTTTTTTCGCTTATTTTAATATTAAATTTAATAATGAAAAGTAACTCCAATGCTCGAAATAAAGAATGATTAAAAAGTATTATATAAAGTATTTTTTGTACTTTTTATACTCATTATTATGAAATAGTAGAGAACAAACAGAAAAGAGCACGAAAAACACCAATTTGGCATCACTGTTTCATACTGACAGATGACTATTGGAAACAGAACTGACTTTCTAATACAAACGCCACGAGATATTTTCCGAACGTCGGTCGTCTTGTATACTCCAATTCTAAAGAAAAAAAACCCGCACTTAACCACCACAAAAACATGCTTTAACAATTTAACAGTGCACTCCGCTGTGTTGTTTTGAACTAAAAACTTTTCCATTAAAAGTTTCCCACAACTCCTTTTTGAAGCCATTTAGAAAATGTTAATATTTTTCTTTCTATTCATAATTAATCAAAAAATAAACTCTGCTCCTTTGTGAAATAACGATACTCATATTTTTATTTATTATTTTAATATAAATGTACAGGTGTATACACAGAGAAACCACAAAACAACACTAAAGAAAATTATGACAGACCTTGAAATAAAATTGTGTCGTATGTGACAGACAGTATTTTTTTTTCCAAAACCAGTAAATATATATTAATCCGTGCATAACATTTTATGTTTTTATTTTGTAACTTTATCATATCCAAATACAATGATGTTATTCATTTTGTAAGTAGGTTGTAAACATAGATATAATAAACAAGGAGATATGCCCTGTAGCCGAAAATGTACCGGAACCTGTGTCTCCTGTTTTGCCCTACCACCCGGCAACTACTACGAATGCAGTTCAGTAAAAGCAATAGATACGCAGTCGCGCACACACCCGCATTTTTGAAATCGGACTGTACTACACAATCAATTATAAACCTTATCCTAATAAACACAGCGTATATTTACAGTACACCGTGCAACTTACTCACACAAAAACAACGCTGGGTATCGTTGTGCTGTGCAAAAGCAATTTATTTTACATATACGCTAGTGATTGACTTATCGATTCTGGCATTTATTACACACGCCATGCTGCCCATGTATAACAAATAAATAGCATGAATATGTTGACTATTTTAAGCAAAGGTCACTAATATATTATCTTAAACATGCCGATTACTATAATGCATTCGAAACTTTATCGAAAGTAAAATACAATTACCATAAAAAGTAAGGAAGTAGCACGAGGATAAGGCATACATACGATAATTCAAAGCCAAAAACACTTGAACGATTATTTACCAAAAATTTATTGCAATCTAAGAAAGTTTGGTACACTTTTGTAATATTTCATTCAACAATCGACATTGTTGTCGACAGTGTATCTGCACAATTACATCACTAACTCGCGGCAAGAAGCAGCGGCCGTACTATGCGATACATCGGCTTGCTAAAGTATCGTTTTGTGATTTTCACATTGCTCATCCAGTCACTTAGCGACAAACTTAGGTAGTGGTTAAGGAGCAGTGTATTCATTGTAATATGTTATTGTCGCTGTGACATTTGAAAACAAAAATAACATAGTATAAGCAAGAAATATTTTACGATTTGTTGTTTTTCATGATTTTAAAGACAAATATAGTAAAATACTTGTATTTTGATATGGTAAGTGATTCCATAATTAACAAAGTTTTGGTTTATGCTTCGGTTTTTACAAGAAAACACTGAACAACACGGCATTCTTATATCTTATCACGCTCACGGTCGTAAGCGCACTAGTTCGCGGATTCGGCCATTGCGTAAGACATGCTCGCCCCGAGCATGTCGCGAGGACACCGACACGCCCCCTTGCCACTTCTCCTGTATTTTATATTTCTATGGTTGTAAATAACACTTTTACACGTGAATCATTTTTGGTCGTTATAAACCAGATTAGGTCGGTGTTTCCTAGCTGACTACCCTGAGAAGAAACTCCAAAACAAAATCAGAGGTCAAAGTTTATTTTTTTACCGACTTCAAAAAAAGTCACTTTCTCTGTCCCTATATCCCTATGTATGCTCAAATCTTTAAAACTACGCAACGGATTTCGATGCGTTTTTTTTTAAATTTGATAGAGTGATTGAAGAGAAAGGTTTATAATTATGTATAATACATGCATATTATAGTAGAGGAAACATTAGTATCTACATTGCACCCTTGCGAAGCCGGGGTGGGTCGCTAGTATAATTATATACTTTTTATGTTTGTTCGCGAATTACTTCGTTGTTTAAGAACCGATTTTGCTGATTATTTTTTGTTGTAAACGAGATATCCCAAGGCCAGATATACCATGATAAGAAAACCAGGACCTGGTGATGGCATCCCAGGGAAGTCGATGGGAGCCTTTGAAAATCGTAGTAGCGACTAGTGCGTTTATTATTTTTTACGATAATTATTTTAAAGCACTACTATTTAATGAAGGTCTGAAGTTGCTCTGATGATGAAACCGAAAAACAGTCGAGGGAATTCCTCAACGACTTACAGCAATTACCCGGTGTTTGGACTAAATTCATTTCTATTGATGAGAACTTTTCACCCATATAGGTTATAAGTGCCATTATAGGTAACAGTTGAGGGAATTCCTCAACGATTTGCAGCACTTCCCAATTGTTGGGTTTACTTTTTGCTTACTCCAATTTATACCGTGTACGCTGTGATGGGTAGGTTTAGGTGGGGGGGGGTACCACCAAAAATAAAAACTTAAAAAAACCATTTACTCCTAAACAAAAATATGTCGGTGTTCAAAAAACGAAGAAACTACCAAAATACCGAGTTCCGAAATTAAAGTTATTTCATACTTTTGTATATTTTTTTTTTTTGTTTAGAAGTCAATTTTTTTTTTTTTTTTGTAATAAGATTTTTTAAAGTCCATACAATTTTATTGTACTGGTCAAATCATATTTGAACCATGTAGGTTGATGTCTGAAGTTTATACTATTTCTTTTAAAATAGCGGAGCAATAGTTGCGAGCTTTTATTTCTCAATAGTATTCGTTTGCAATATTTAACTGTTTTAATTCGATTAAAATAATACACAATTCAATTTATGACTCATACAACATTGACAAATAAAATTCAAAATATTATATATAATATATATATCTTTAGCATTGTCAATGCTATGAATTTTTTTGTCTTCATGCCATGTAAAAGTTGTGCGGTTTTTGTAAAAAAGCCCTTCAACTGGTGTGAAGTTCTTTATTGTTAATTAACCTTTTGCAAGGTATCAGGTAATTATGCATTGCGTAACTTCGTCTGTTGAACTCTCTCTCTACATTGCAGGCGCAATTCCAGGGGGAGTTGTGGGTGGCATTACGCTCCCAAAATTTTACAGGTCTAATTATGAAACTTCTAAAACTAGACAAGTCACGTATTTTTAATTCATATGTAACCGGGGCAGGATACTACAATTTTCGAGCTCACTGCGCTCGCTCTTGCATTCTAAACTACCGATATTTGCAGAAAAGTTGACAACATTACTTTTGTGTAAGTATCTATACTCCATTCACAATAAGATTACACATTGGAACAAAATTATTTACAGTCCGTTCAACCGATTTTTACTTCTATTCCGTAGGCTGGATAGCATTCAAAGCAAAAACCTTATTATAATACTAACTGTTTACCAGGGGCGTGCAGTGGTTCTAGAGTAAGGGTAGGCCAGACATAATGTCCAAAAAAAAAGCTCACCACATTCTACTGGGTTGAAATCACGATACGGAACGATGAGAAACATATAATTTTAAAAACTCACCAAATTCAAATCACGATATTCTGACGATACAAACTACTCTTTCTAGAAGTATTGAACAAAATGCACAGAAAACAAAATAATTTGTGTGTACACACATAGCCAGTTATATGTTTCATAACTCTGAGGATTGAAATGACGAGTACGAGATGAATTATTTTTGAGTTAATTCTCGTAACTCGGGTAGGTATACATCTACCTTTAGAAACAACTTGAATCTTATCATTATACGATAGCTGTGAAAACTTACTGTTTTTAATCTCTAACAAACACATTGTCAGCACAAACTTCACAATTTAGGACCATTTTTAAGTATGTAAACAAATAACTGAACTTTAATATTTACACTACTTTATGACTCAAAACGAATTACTTATAAATCAATGCACTATGATTTATAACACTCAACAACAAAATATTCGAACGACTATTGCTTGTCACATGAAACAATATCAACAAACAATATGGCTTCTCTTTTTCTTGCAAAAATATCATTTAAAAAGACAATCAATACACTTCCAAAAAAAATTGCTACATGGTCCTATCGTAATCTTTAAGAATGACATGTAATGACATTTTGCCGGGTTATACATCATAACCCGCCAAAATTGACAATTCTATGTCAACAGAGTTGCCAATTTTATTTTTCTAATTCCCCTTAAACCAAATTCTCAAATTAAGTTTGGAAAATTTGGGGAGAAAAGTTAAATTCTTGCGGTTTTTAATTATATTTAGAGGGTTATTAATTACAATTTAACATTTATTTTGTACATTTTATACTTTTGATAATATTAACCAGTTTTTTTAAACTATATCTATAAGTTATTAAGGAAATTATTATTCTCAAATTGGCAACCCTGTTAAGCGATTTCCATTCATAAAATTTTACTACTTGTCCTTGAATTGTGTGGTGAACCAATCAGGACCCGTGTAGTGGGCTCCAGCGAGCCTAAAAACGCCCATAATTTATACATGTGTGTGTAAATTATGGGCGTACATACACAAGAACATTTGCACACATGCAAAAATTTATCAATTGAAATAAGGCTCTCCGTATTGTGGCCTATGTGAACCGTTTCGTAGGAACAGCGTAGTTTGAAATACGTCACACGCACGGGCGAGAAGTTGCTATAAGCATTATACTAGGCGTTATGAGTTATTAAATATTTTTGTTTTATTTTATTGCATAGTTACAATAAATACATTTGTTTTATTTATCCGTTGCTATGGTAGGGTAGGCTTAGCCTAATTGCCTATATGGAGCGCACGCCCCTGCTGTTTACTGCAGCTACCATGTGTCATGCCGCCAATGCAATGGAATCAAAATCGGTTGAACGGACTGTAAAAAAGATGTATTACAATGTCTAATCTTATCGTGAATGGGGTATAGAGTAAAAAGAGGATTTCACCTATTCGATAACATTCCGAGCTCACTTTTACATTTTTAGTGGTAGGTAGGTTCCAGAGAGTCGGAACTGGAAGTCTCAGAGTTCACGGTAGGTCAGAACTGTCTACGGTGCCCCAGTGAGTCGCGTTGATGCTGTTGCTGGATGAAGCACAGCACTTCGTATACTCCAGTAAGTCGGACGTGGTATAGTGCTGCGTTTAGCTCCAGGGCTTTGAATATAGGGCAGCTGCCTCCAGTGTCGGAGCGGTGCGACGTAGTGACGTGACTGCTGGCGTCGACCAGGAGAAGCTCAAGGCTCTTCATGTGTCTACACACGACCATGAACGTTAAGTTAAAATAACTTAAAATATGCAAAGAGATCCTTCCTTCTCCTCCTCCCAATCTAAATTCATTACTTTTCACCATCACATTAAACAGCCCGGTATGTAACTGATTTAAGCGTTTTCTGTTACTACCGCTCAATCCTTAGGTTAGAAACCACCGAGTTTTGTAAGGCTCATTTTTAATTAGGGGACAGCTTTTACACGCCCTTCATAACGTGTCACAAATTATATCACAGAAGCTTACCATTAACGTTCCCGTTAAAAGGTTTTCGGTAGGAGGACATTGTTTTTTTGTGACCCTCGTCACGAGTAATTTAGTTACCAACTAATTAATTTATATTTCCACTAGCCGCTTGCCCTGCAGCGGGGCGTGCTTTTAACGTCACAACTAGATTGCTTATATTTTTTCAGGACGCACAAAATAGCCCAATCTGGGCCACATCCATACAGGAATTTCAGCTATTAGGATTCCGTACCCAAAAGGAAGAACGGGACCCTATTACTAAAACTTCACCGTCTTTCCTTCCGTCAGTCCATCCGTCTGTCTGTCACCAGGCTGTATCTCAAGAAACGCGATAGCTAGACAGTTGAAATCTTCACAAATTATTTATTGCTGTTGCCGCTATAATAACAAATACTAAAAAGAAATAAAATCAATATTTAAGGAGTGCTCCCATACAAAAACGCCATTTTTGCCTATTTTTAAGTTTCCTAGTCAAAGGTACGGAACCCTTCGTGCACGAGTTCGACTCGTACTTGGCCGGTTTTTCAACTATATATCTATCAATATTTTAATATGATGTTGGTCTACACAGCAAAACACGTACTCGTTTCTTGGAATGTTTGTTATCTTTTCACCACCCTTGATTGATGGATAGAGAAATTACTAATGCATTAAGTCTGCCCTTGTACCCTTATATTGCATGAAATTTTAATAAATAAATCAAAGCAATGAACCTAAACTCATATCATAAAATTATTATTATGAAATCTAAAGCTATAATTATGTACTTTAATGACAGGCTTTATCCACAGACAACCCGAACAAATTTGTAAGTTATTTTATAACACCCCTATTGGGCCCTACTGTAACAAATTAATGGTGTCTAATAAAATACCCTACTATATATATAATCTTGCTCAAAGGATATAGCAAGATCAACATACAGATACCAATAACTTTGACTTCAATTCCATATCCAACCCTCAAGGCAACTCATTGGTTTTGCTTGAAACTGACTTTGACGAGGTAAACGTTACAATATCGGAATCGAAGCTTAACTGTGCAGTTGTATATGATGGCATACCTGCGGGCGTACCATGACGTCTTAAAACGTGAGTCTTCCGAGCGAGAAAAAGGGATGGAGCTATATAGGGTGTATAACTTTATCCCTCTTTCTCGCTCGGAAGACTCACGTTTTAACACCTCATGGTACGCCCGCTGCTTCAGTTATTAAAGCTGCTAAGCATGTTCTCATTCCTCCCATCACTCATGTATGTAATCTGTGCTTGACACATGGCATTTTTCCAAAGTCATTCAAAAGGCAATTTTTTTGTGTTTCGTTTTTTGATATGACCACTCGCAGTTCAGCACACTAAGGCTGGTTACTGCTTAGCCGGGCAATGTCAACCAGAATAGACACACACACACACACAAATACGCCACACACACACACACACACAAATACGCCACACACACACACACACAAATACGCCACACACACACACACACACAAATACGCCACACACACAATAAATTAATAATGTTGTAAAATGTATTTACATTTGCACCACACCGCACTTGCAATGGCAGCTCGATCACGGTGGTGGCGGAAGTAACTGGTGCTTATAGCACAGGAGTCCTCCTAGTTTAAGCCCTGTTGTACATGTGTTGTATCTTACCACTAAGTGAAAAGTCTAATAGGTACAATAATTGTGGATAGGTCTAAGTCTTGAACAAATAAATATTGTTTATTGTTGTTTATTGATTGTTGTTGTTTATAGCGAGCAGTGGTGGCCGAGTGGTAACGGCCCCGACTTACGAATTGTAGGTCACGTGTTCAAACCCAGCCAGGCGCATTACTTTGTGTAATTAACTTCATCACCACTGCTCTCAAAACGGTGAAGGAAAACATCGTGAGGAAACCGGCTTGTCCTAGAACCAAAAATTCGAAGACATGTGATATTCACTAACCCGCACTGGGCCCGCGTGGTGGATTACGGCCCATTTTCTCTCCTAGAGAGGAGGCCTGTGTCCCAGCAGTGGGGACATTACAAGGCCGATTATGCTTATGCGGGCAATACAAAAAGACTTTAGTTACACCGATATTAAAGGGTGGGGAGGGGGATAGTGTTGAAAGCTATTGGCTTATATCTGTTTTTTCAACCCTTTCCAAGACCCTAGAAAAATTCTTAAATGAGACATTTCTTAAGTATCTTTTACGATCATAATTAATGATACGACACTATATTATAAGTGTTGATACTTGGGAATCTGCTCACCGTTCGGCTGAGAATTCGCTTGGTGTTGTGATGGATTGGCTCTCCAGTAATCTGCTGACATTAAATCTATCCAAAACACATTACGTTACCTTCTCTGAGAACTCTTCTGCGCAGCCTAGTATTCCACACATAAAGGTTCATAGGTGTTCCGATCCTGCGTCCAACTCATGCGATTGCCCTGCCATTCATAGAACATCTTGCGTAAAGTATCTGGGATTGCACATTGACTGTAATCTAAGTTGGAACAAACACATAGATGTTATGGTATCACGTGTACGCAAGCTTATTTCCAATGAAAAAGCTTAGGTCCGTGGTCACTGTCCCACTGCTGAAAACTATTGATTTTGCTTTAGTGCAGTCAATTTTAACTTATTGCATCCCTGTCTGGGGTGGAACATATAAAACTCTTATGCTTCGTCTTGAGAGGGCGCAGAGGGCAGTGTAGAAAGTGACGCTTGACAAACCCTATCGATATTCCACAATCCAGTTATACAGGGACATATCTGTGCTTACTGTAAGGCAACTTTATATAATAATTATTATTATATAAATAAACAATATTATTATATAACTTTGTGCACTCCATATAGTCAATAAAACACGTAATTACAAATAAAAGACGTCAGCACAAGGTTTGCCTTTCTATTAAAATTAATACTGCTCTTGCAAGTCGACACTTGAGTGGTCGCCTTTATAATGCACTCAATAAAGTTTGCCAAATATATCCTCTTGCGAAATATAAATATAAGAGAGTTGTAAGTCAACATCTACAGGGTCTTACATTACGACGAGACTGAAAGACTATTCACCAGAAATATACAATAAGCGCTATTCAATAGCTCATAAATTATGTACATAAAATCACTTTCACTTAAAAGTATTTCTATTTAACCTGAGATCAATTACTATTAATTTAATTAATTCAAATTGTGTTGTACTATTTTTTTATTTGTATTCTACTATTTTTAATCAGAAAAATGAAAATGTACCAAAATGTTATCTGTTAATTGTTACATAAAAAATTATTATGTTAAGTTTGATTTTTTTTTAACTGTAGGATTAAGGCGCCAGAGTCACAGTTTATAATAGCATAGACAACGTCGTTTACTCTATCTTTTATTTAAAAAAAAAACAGTTTTTGATTAGCCATCCATCTCAACATTCTCATCTCCGCTACATTTAATCTATTTTCATACATCTTTTTCACAGCCCAACATTCTGATCCATACAGTACGATAGGTCTTATCACGGACTTGTAGATTTTTCCCTTTAACTTGAGGGGCATCCGTGGATCGCAAGTTGTTCCAGTGACCTGTCGCCATTTCATCCACCCTGCATTGATCCGATGCGTTACATCTCGGTCTACGTCACCATTACCCTGGACAAGCGACTCAAGGTACCGAAAGTCGGAGCAGATCGGTACAGGCGTTCCGGCAAGAACTATAGGCATAGGACTGGAGAGACCGCCGAAATCGTAGAACAGGTATTCTGTTTTGGTTCTGCACAATTTTTGTCATGCAAATGTAGGATTCGTTTTTCTCAATGCCGTTGTTAATTTTATTTGTATGTATGTATATAATTATGTATATATGATTGTATTTTTCCCTCACTGTTTGTCTTCATTTTATGTTGCACCTGCCATGTTGTCTCTGCACTACCCTAAGGTCGACTGGTAGAAAATGCCTATGGCATTAAGTCCGCCTTTGTACAGTTTTTTTTACTAGTGCATAAAGTTTTAATAAATAAATAAATAAATGTAAAGCAACATAATATGTAGCTACTGTTTTTATAGAAAATTAAATACACCATTCCTGTGCATTATTACTTCTTATTATTTGTATTTTGGTTTGGGTGGTAACAAAATCCACCTTTTCTATTTACCCGACTAATTTTTAGGAAAAATCTAGAAAAAGTATAAGTCGTTAGGTACGAATTAGACCTTGTACGTCTGTTTACTTTTTGCCTAGTGGTCTTAGAAGCCTCCGCATAAAATATGATTCTTAATAACAATCAGGTATTTAGCGGTTCTGTAAAAAAATCATAATGAATACAAAAGAAAGGTCTAATTCGTAAAATTCATTTTAAGAAACACGGCGGAACTCCGACCTAGATACAAAAACTCGACTCATCAACGTTTCAACAAAGGAAGTAGGTGGGTACAAAATTAGGCTTCAGAAAATAAGCTTATCTTAGACCCTTATAATCCGTACCCGGAACTTTGATCCCCTCAAAATGGAGCAGACCTACAGAGATTGACATTTACAACGTTATCTGTCCCAACAGGCAACTCGCTTTGAAACTAGCGCCCGCCGAAATATGATCACCATACTGTAAACGTAGTCGCACTCATCAAACGTGACGTCACGCCGTCTACGTCATAAAATGTAGTAACAATCTTCTTTTGTGCTCAAAGTATTATTTCGCTCGTATCTTTCATAAACTCTTCGTTACCTAAGTATTTCTGTAACAAACTTGACGCCGTACAAGTAATTAATTCGGGGAAATGTGATATGAGAGTATAAAATAACTTTTTGTACAAGACATCTACGTAATTACCTCTCCGTCATTATTTCATGAAAATAGAGACGGTATTAAGGACGAGAGTAATTAGTTAAAATACAAAAGCTTCCTGCGATACTTTATCGGTTTTAGTCGATGTTTTACATTCCATTTATTATTTAGACAGCGAGGGCGCTATTTTAACATCATACCTATTTATAGTTTCGGGGAAAAGTCATTAATTCATTTATAATTAATATGTACTTGCAATGATTTTTTAACCCATTAAGTGAATTTTTCTGTTTGTTAAAGACAGGTAGCTCATATGTATTGCTCCCTTCGGAGACACGAGAAGAACTATTGTGCTACCTACTTATAACAATTATTATATAGTATGTTAATTAACATTCAACAAAATGAAGACGATAAAGTGCCTTGAAAACTCACGTGACGTCACTACGTTGCTTCAATTTTTACCAGCGACGTGACGTCACGTGAGTTTTCAACGCACTGTATCGTCTTCATTTTTTGTTTACGTGAAAAAAGAAAAAATACGTGTCCAATATTTTTTGTAAATCTATCAGACGGACTAATTAGATTTTTACAGTAAAATACCCTATTGGTTGACAATTAGTGAAGACATCGCTAAACAAACATATGTACAAAAAAAAAAGAATTTAAAAAAGCATTCAGTCGATTTTTTTTTAAGTCGGTTATGAATAGGTTTATTTTTTTTACATAGTTTCTTCAGCACAGAAGTGTCGATGTCAAGTATTTCTAAAGTTTGGATTTTGCACCAGTAGATGGCACTGTCTACACCTGGTACGTTCCCATGGCAACATGTAGGGATTATAGCACAGGAGCGTGAATATCAAGTATTTATACGCAAAATCTTCAAATTTGAAACGCTAGATGACACGGTCTACCCTGAGCACGTTCATTTTTTTTTTAAACGTTGCCCCACACTAGGATTTACTCCTGTATCGTTCGTGGGTGCATTTACAAACATGAAAACTCACATACACAAGACACCCAGACCCGGAACAATTATCTGAAGGCCATACAAACGTTTGTTCCGTGCGTGGATCGAACCCGCGACACGTAGCGCAGCAGCCGAACGCTCAACCACTGCGCCAACCGTGTCGTCAAAGTTCTTTATGAACTCGGTAGACTCAGACTCCTTTCCATTTTGAGCCGCGCTTTTGTTACGTACTTACTTGATACTTTGTTGACTAGTCAACACTGTCGTCTCATACCTCTCCTGTCTCTCAACAATGTAAAAAAAATATTCTTCTCCGTAGAAAATAACCAATTTGAACCGTGCACTAGCTTTTAAAATATTTGGAATTTGAGTTTGAAGCATAAAAGAAAAAACATCGCCGTGAACAATGTTTCTAAATTGATACTGAATTCATGTCCACGAGTATTATCGACTAACCCCCCAAGCGGCGCGCTATTCTTTTCAACAAAACGAAAAATCTTTATTCGATTGCTAACTCGTTTATTTGTTCACCTCTCCGCTTAATAGGCACTGCACCTCGTTCACTATTTTACGACTTAAACAAACATTTGTTTTGCCGATACAGCCGGCAGCAAAAAGCGGGTTGACTATTGTTTGTCATATCTGCAATAATAGGCGTGAACGTATCGACTTTTTAGTGTATTCAGAGGTTTAAGAATGAAGTAAACAGTGGTAGTAAATAAAGCTACAAAATGCTTTTATCATAATAATGCGAGATAAAACATCTCGACTGAATGTGTATTCTACACATAATTTTTCACTAAGCAAACCATAACCTACCTTTAGCAATACCTCAGCCGTTTCACAATTTTCCATCGGTATGCTTATGCAAAAAAGGCAGGTATGATGTGAATTATCGTAATATTATTTCATAACTGAAATAAGAACCCAGAAAAAAACCAAAATCAAAACCAACGGAGTTCAAAAGATATTTATTATTATTAAATAAAAACAAAATATTTTCCATCTCGTTTAGAATCTAGTAACATGTAGAACAAAATAATTAGTACGTTAAACATATTTTTCTACCAATTTAAAGGTATACTAAAGAAAATAATTATGTAACAAAAGAAAAAATAAAGGCTTGATTTGTGGAGACTTCAATACTGATTGATTGAACTATCGCAAGAAATTAAGTGTGTAAACCAACCCGCTTAGACAGTGGTACCTGTATCGATATTATAATCACAATATTAGGCACTAGCCAGGTGCTCAAATCATAAAATTCCCAGTTAGGAACACTTGTACCATTTTACTTTAATGTATACATTTCGTGTTGTTTGTGGCCTTTGGTTAGATCCTGACCTGGAAGAGACACGTTGATAATGTAATTAAAACACTCAGTCAGTACACAATCTACATTAGTAAGGTAATCGTAGTACTGTTCTTACAGCTTATCATGCATACGTCTCTACCACACTGCGATCCGGCGTAATATTCTGGGGCAATTCTTCGGACCAAGAGATTGCCTTCAAAGTCCAAAAAAGTAGCTTCATGCAGTACCTATGTATAACCAAAAAAATGGTATTTAATATTTATTTTGCCTTAAATTTATACTAATATCTATACTAATATTATAAAGCTGAAGAGTTTGTTTGTTTGTTTGTTTGAACGCGCTAATCTCAGGAACTACTGGTCCGATTTGAAAAAATCTTTCAGTGTTAGATAGCCCATTTATCGAGGAAGGCTATAGGCTATATATCATCACGCTAAGACCAATAGGAGCGGATCAGTCATGAAAAATGTGACACAAACGAAGTTGTGCGGACAGCTAGTAAACAATAAAGTTTGAAAAACATGGTTTACTTTTACACATCTGCGTACCCCTTCACAGCTTACCAGCGTAATCATTATCATCAACAGCCTGTTGCAGTCCACTGCTGGACATAGGCCTCTCCAATTGTACGCTACTTAGATCTATTTTCGGCTTCTCGCATCCAGTTTATGCCAGCCGTCCGCAAATCGTCACTCCACCGTAATGTTAGGTGACAAACTAGGCCCCAAGTCTGCTATTTTTATAAATTTGTCATTCCAACACGATTCCATTGTCATTTCACTAAAAGTTCGTAATCTGCTAAATTTATAATAGTCGATCATTGGTCTCGTAATACTTATTGATAACCGATCTATTAAAAGCAATGACTGCACAATGATGTTCTAATGGTAGGTCACTGATCAAAGGAGCTGTCAAAATTTTATCAGATTACCGCATACGTCTGTCATTCATTTGTAATTGTGTACGAGATTACCATTCTATGCCATTTCTTTTAATGGAGTGTCAGTGGTTGACCATTGGAAAGTCATAGTGACGCTTTTATATTTGTAGATTACCAAAGAAATCAACCATTATGAAATCAATGACAGACCATTCTGAGACTATTGTAATAGCAGACTTCTGGCCCTGGTATAGACAATAAACAGACATGTGATTTCAGCAATTCCGGGAGATTTGCTATCTTATATTAAAGAATTCCGTCGCCTGTCTCTGAAGTTCTTCATCAGATCTTCACCAAATTAAAATGGGACCAATCCGGAAAAATTACCATTTTAACAAAAATAAACATCCAAATCTGTTAAAAATTGGTGAAACATCCAAATCTGTTAAAAATTGGTGAAAATATCTGAACAAATATAAAAAAATCGAATTGGAAAATCTAATTAAAAGAAATTTCTAAATACAGGATTTTCAAAAACTTTTGATTCTTGTAATGATTGCAATTTAAAATCATTTCCTGAATGAATTTGATCACAGACTGTAATTCCTTCATTCAGCTGAAAACATGGTATAAATTGTCGGACCTGACGAGTCTATTCAATAACCAACACCACAACACATGGCCCTGAATGAAAGCCATTCAAATTCCTTGCACACTCAGAATTGTTTTGAAATTCTGAAACCGGGTGGATAAAATACAGCTATGAACTAACATCAAAATATTCAATTACAATACTTAAAACAAAAAACTTACCTATTACAGTATGTCAGAATATCCGCTGGATATAATGTAAGATATGCATTCAGTCAAAAAAGTATCGGGAATGGATGATTTGTTTAAGGTTCCAAATTCATTTTTTTTATTTTTGTTCGCACAACTGTTTTCCATTACGACGCGGAGCGTGAGTTACACCTGTTAGATTAATCATTTGCGAATTTCATAACGAACAAAATCATCGAGCAAAGAATTTCGTTTTCGGATTCACCGAAAATGTTAAATAAGTCTTATGGCGAATAGACTTTAGCAAAAACACGTGCTTATGAGTGGTACAAAGCTAACAAGCGGTCGAGATGAAATGGAAGATTTTCCGCTCTGATAGGCTATCAACGTCTGCAACTGATGTTAACATCGCAAAAGTGAAAGAAATAGTGACTGAAAATCCTAACTAAAGTTTGAGATGTTTCACGAATCAATCCGTGCCATTTAAAAAAATGGATATGAAACACGATGCCAAAAGACCTGAAAAACGCAACAAATACCATCGAAAAACCTTATTCACCAGATATGATTCCAGCCAACTTCTTCCTTTTTCCTTATCTCAAGTAACCACTTCGTGGAATCCGTTTTCATTCGGTAGAAGATATAAAGGAGATTTCGGAAAAATCGCTGTCGAATTTTTCGTTTAAAAGACAGTTATATGTATTCAAAAACGAATGGTAACTCACGGATTAATAACGAAGTCTCAGAAATAACTGAATATATGAGGATGAAATAGAGCACGGAGATAGATTATGAATAGGAGACGTCAGAAGAAAAGATTTTCGGAAACTCCCTCCATTTAGAGATGGAGGTTGTTGGAAAAATACTGCTGATCCTGAGACAACAGGATCAGTAGCAAAATGGCTGGCTAATTAATAATTTTAAAGTATTTTGATTAATTTACAAAAAACTATCCGTTAAAGTCTAGCCCCCTTAACAGGACGTTGACGTTTTCGGAGTACCTACTGAATTGGGGCGGACAAAGTCGCGGGCAATTTGCTAGTATGTAATATCTTCAAATACGTAATGAGATTATAAGATTATGCTGTGTTCAGCCTCTGATATTAGTTATAGTCAATCCGAGATGAGTAGTTGTTGATATTAATTAATATTATGTAACAATCGGACAGTGTTAATCGAGTTAATTGCCTAACGTAGATTATGTGTTTAATTTCAGTGATGAAGTTGAAAATCGACGTACCAATTAACGACATATCAAGCTGCTTTCAAACAATCTTCATCGTGAATATATGATAACGCTTACGGCTGTCTATTTAGAGTCTTCAACAGTGTCCGTGGAGATTCATGCACGTTTCTTGATCTACACGTTCGAACGTGCAAATAGTTTCATGGTCTTGACTGACCGACCTTGACAATTCAAAAGTACCTGTAAATAGTTTATTTAAAATAAATGCTTTGAATCTTGAACTTAGTTTATGAAAAAGGCTTAGAAATCAATAAGTGCATGCTAATAAGAATACACTGAACATTCACGAGAAAGCACCAAAAACAGGAAACGTGAAAATAAATCCATTACCGTGTCTTTTGACTTCGCCGGGAATGGATAAAAGCGAAAAAGGACCAGGAAAGTGTGTTCTCCAATCGTAAATAACTGCTCATGTGAGTAACGCAGGGCCGCTTTCCTTATGGCCCTTAAAAGACAATTTTGACTCTCGCTACATTAGAAATTCTCGTAAAATACGCATTGAACTTCTTGCGTACCATTACCGGAAACTACTGGACAATAACTGTTAAAAATGTACAGAACATTAGCTCCTATAACGACGAAATAAGGTAGATAATGTTTTTAGGCTCTCTTCGAATTTTCAGTTCATATAATCTACTGAACGACTAAATGTTGTTCCGCTAAAACTGGATGCTATGAATATTCTTGCAAATACAAAACACTTCATATATGAAAAAGACAAGAGGGGTGATCGAGCCTGACAAGTATAAAAACGATCAGGAACCAACAAACTTTAGAGAAGTGGAAGCGATACAAGAAAGACACTTGTTATCAACTATACAATAGACATTTTTATTTGGATTATATATTTTTTTTATTAACACAACGCAAGGTGTCATATAAAGTTGTTACCAGGTCTGATTTTTTTATTGAGGCCATGCAGACGTCGATTCCTTTAAAATAACTTTAAAAAGGACACTTAAAAGTCTTCTTTAGTTATGTATATGTAGATCTTTTTTGAAAAAGCTAACTAAGGAAATATGTTTATATAAGTATACATGTATAAATCTGGTTCACATACATCTGTTGGTCGAACACTAAGGCCCCTCATCCCTCTTTTAAAGTTTGAATGGTTTCGAAGCCCCAAGATTGCAGTGACCACTTAGGATTGTGAGCAAATATCTTACATTCAACCAGTTAACTATTTACAACATAATGTTTTTAACATACTGTCTATATGTGTTAGTGTTATATAAAGAATTAATGCATTAATATGTTATCTACACTAATATTATAAAGAGGAAAACTTTTTTTATTTGGTTGTAATGAATAGGCTCAAAAACTACTGGACCGATTTTAAAAATTCTTTCACCATTCGAAAGCTAAATTATCCACGAGTAACATAGGCTATATTTTATCCCCATATTCTCACGAGAACGGGAACTATGCGGGTAAAACCGCAGGGTGCTGTTAGTATTACAATAAAATTGAAAGTCAGTCAAAGTAATCATTTGAAAGCTTTGACATTGTACCATTAAGAGGAATAACCTTATGTCATCTGCCAGCCTTTTCCCAACTACATAATATCGGTCGGCTTCCAGTCAAACCGGATAGATCTGAATACCAGTATTTTACGTGAAGCAGATGTTTACCACACCTCCACAACTCAAATGGGTAACACGTTACTTTGTGGCAAGGCAGGAATAAAATTTTCTGGCTTCTGACAGTCCGTAACGACTGCCAAAGATCTACAGAGGACTGCCGGGACCATCGGTTTAACGTGCTGAATGAATGAGTGTATGTTAAAGAGGTCACCTATCCACAGACCGACCTTGGCAAGCGTTGCTTAACCTTGGATATTAACCCGTGCGGCTGTTATTATTTAGTCACAATAAGTTATGGTATTGTACCATTCAGAGAATTAACAGCACTGAATAAACCATAATTAACAACAGAACTTTCATAATAATATAATAGGGCAGTTAACTAAAAAAATCTGATTAGTCCGTCAGATAGATTTCCAAAAAATATTGGAGACGTATTTTTTCTTTTTTCACATAAACAAAAAATTAAGACGATACAGTCCGTTGAAAACTCGTGTGATGTCCCGCTACAATTTTTACCGGGCAGTGACGTCACACGCTCCCACTCCTGATTTTTTATGCTTTTTATCTTCGTCAGTTTTTATAGATTTGATAAAGGAAAAAATACGTGTCCAATATTTTTCTATAATCTAACTGACAGACTAATTAGAATCATATTTTTTTAATCAGGAAACATTCCTATTATGATGTGCGAAAACCATTTAAGATTAATTATACAAAAAAGAAACGTAACCGTGTCTATAAAGGATAAACATAAATAACCAAAATCCAATACTTATTTGGTCAGTAAATATTAAGTATCTAACACTTTCAGAAGTTGCACACGTCTAGATATGTATTACCTATATACAACGTCTCAACTGCCACGACGCGACGCTCCAAATCTTCTCGGTGCAGCAATATAAAAATAAAATACAATTGAAGGGAAGAAAATATCTCTGTTAACTTTTCTGGATGGCTCGAAAAGATAAGCTGCTGACGTAACACGTTACTTTATTTTCCACTTCTATTTCTGTATGTGTAGAATTGGCTATTATTAAATATAGTCGATTTTAGATAGTTGTTGAGTAAATACTCGACTAGCTTTACTTTACCTATACCGAACGCCAGATAAATGTGCAATAAAAGTCATTGCCCTTTCCTTGATATCTCTTCGTAGGTACTTACATGGACAAAAAAAATGAATCGTTTTCCATTACTAGTAAATATAAAGGATCATGATGGATGTCGATTCAATATAGCATTAATTCATTATTTCTATTTTAAAAATTAAGGTTGTCAATAAATGTAGGTGGGTCAATGACCGTTATTGCACATTTATCTGGCGTTCGGTATACACAAAGGAAGAAGAAGACATAATGCAAGTGTTGTCTGCTTGAAGAATATATATTTACTTTGAAGAAGTTCATTTACAGTTAAGCTAAAATAAATTGCTTTATTTTCATTTGCACTTGCAGTCGAAGCTTGCAGTCAACCAAAACCAAAAATTATTTTGCGAATTATATAATCATAGAGACAGTATCAAAAGAGTCGACGTAAACAACATTTTAATATTTTGGATCTCATTTCGAATTCCGCGAATTTTATTTATGTTTGCGTTTGCGCGTAAAATGTCTGAAATAGTTTTTTATTTGGGTAAAATATTTACTTTGTCATAATTTTTAGTTTTGTTACAAATATAAATTTTTGTTTTAACTATAACATTATCAAGACAGCGATTACACGAAAAAAGCAACTGCTGAAATCTTTCCAATCCTCCCGTTATTTCCCACTGGTAATTCGAAAATAGTTTCTATTATAAGCTTAGTTTAGGTCCAGATTAAACGGCTAGATCATAAGGCTAATATTTACTTATGTACGCCCACAGAACAGATGTTTGTACGCCCAGAAATCTCTTTTTGGACACTTGGTAAAAGTAAAACACTAGAATTAAAAGCACATATAAATAATAAATCTAATGTGTTTTGATACACATAAACCGCTTCAAAATCCATCAAGCTTAAAGATCTTATCGTACAGAGGTACAACCAGCAAGAAAAGCTTGTTTTATACTAATTCGTTAAAAGAGTCTTTAAGATCGCTTTCAACTAGGCTAACAACTAAAATAAAAATACATCCACACCAATTCAGTATTGAAATCCGATTTCAATTTTTTTATTCTACATAGATACAATACTCTTATTTGTAAAGTTATAAAAAACAGATACATAGGTTCGTTATTTCCGTGATTCCTCCAATAACAACAGAGCTCATCAATGATTTCAATTTTAATATGAGTCGTTGTCAGTATGAAAAATGTTTATAGGATAATTATATCAGGTCTAAGAGTATTGCTAAAATTATAAAAAGAAAAAAAGAAAATATATACCTACTTGAAAATAATGGTAGCTTAATCTATGAATTAATGGACAGTTATGTGTCTAAGCGTAGGGGTAAAGTAGAGGAGGTAGAAGCGGGAGGTGGGATTACTAATAATAATGATTAATTTCCATAATTTAATACAACCATTGGAATACTGTATCAGTTGCCTTTATGCGTTCCCTAAAGACCAATGCGACTGCATCTAAACAACTCGCTGCTGAAAGAGTTGACTGTTTCAATATGTGCTCTCGTCCCATTGGAAGAGCACTTTAAGCCGCCGTTTGATTGAACGGGTCGTTAGGATGTGTCAAAAGCCTGCAGCATTAATAACTACGACCAAAAAATGTTGAAAGTATTAGGCAATCGGTCACAGATGAAAAAGTGTTTTTAATTTTGTCTGGGTATAGTTCACTGAAGCTGTGTTTAAGGTTGAGTTAAAGAGAATATTACGTTCACTTTTTAAATCGAAGTTGCTTTTTCATTAAGTTGATTTAAATATTAAGTGTGTTTTGGACAGTTTTATTGTAGAATTTATGGTAAAACGAAATCTATATTAATATTATAAAGCTGAAGAGTTTGTTTGTTTGGTTGTTTGTTTGTTTGTTTGTTTGTTTGAACGCGCTAATCTCAGGAACTACTGGTTCGAATTGAAAAATTATTTTTGGGTTGAATAGACCATTTATCGAGGAAGGCTTTAGGCTATATATCATCACGCTTAAGCCAATAGGAGCGGAGCAGCGATAAAGAATGTTTTAAAATCGGGGATTCCACGGGGACGAAGTCGCGGGCAGCAGCTAGTGTTCTATATGTTTCCCGGCTCGAGCATCGCACACAGATGCCATGCTCAGCTGTTAGGCTTTCGCCCACAAGACCAATGAGATAACTAGTGCACTGATCGCATTAAATGCAAATCACAGTATATTAATGTCCCATCATAATAAATTATTAAAGCGAAACATCAGCGAAACCCACGAAACAATTTAAATGACCTATTTGCAATTCTCAGTATTATTTTGAAATGCATCGAAAACTTATCGTATGTAGGTTCACCGAAGTAAAATCATCAATAACTCTCGAAGTTAAATTGGGATGGCCTCAATTGCTGTATGAATTTCATGAAATAGTCATTAAATTGAATCAAGAGAGGTGTATTGATATGATTTTTCTTCTTTTCGATGATAATTTTGATGAACGGTAAATGCCTACTTTTATTTCTTTAATTGATTGTGGCCATGTCAATCGCGGCATCGTCAGTGGCGTTTCATAGGTCCTCAGAAGTATACGTGTAGGAAGACGTCGGACGCTCCGATAGATTGGACATGGTTTGCACTATTGGTAATTATAGTTAATCATTTTAAAAATGTACCATAATACATCTTCTCTGAAGAAATTAAACAAAAACAATATTAACGTAATTACTTCCATGTTTCCTGCATCGGCGAAGATTTATTGCAAGACGAGGAAGATCGGAATATTTAATTCGATAAGAGGAATTCTAAGTGGCTTGGCGACTGTAGCGCGAGGTCAAATTAATAGCGCCATATTTTCTGAAGTTGTAAGAACGCCATCGTACAAACTATTGTTCACAGTGAAGTTCGAAATATCTTCATACTTTGTTAACAAAGGAATTTATTAAACACTAGCAGTGCCCTGCTGTTTCACGCGCGTTGATCCCGTTACCGTGGGAATGTAGGGATAAAATATAGCTAATGTTAATCGCTCAAAATGTAGCTTTCCATTAGTGAAAAAATGGTTACAATCGGTCCAGCAGTTTCAAACAACAAAATCTTTCCTCTTTATAATATAAGTATAGATAGTGGCTGGCGACTTAGAATTCGTAGATCTACTACCTTTGAACAGTAGATATTAATATTACAATAATACTTCCTACAATATGATCATAAGCCTTTTAGGAAACAGCTCGAAAACTGTTCTACAAACATCTGGCGAGCACGATTAGAGTACGACAGTGATAAGGATATTGCGCAACTTGTAGTTAGAAGACACACGTGTGACTTGCTATACACCTACGTAAACATTAATGCGTAGTAGATATTAAAGAAAACGAACCAAACACCCAGAGTTCTCAAATAGTAAATACATACGTACCATACATTGCTTTAGTTCTAAATGCACTTTCAAAGTCGCACAAATAGTAAGCATTCTAGACCATCTATTTCGTTAACGCTAAAAGTGTCACGTTCGATATAAACACGTTTATTTTTCGCGTTTACAAATCCAGTAATGGTGAAAGTCGCTTAGCCAACATGGCTGCAACGGCACTCCATTAACGACGCATTATCTCCCTCTGTTGCGAGCACTCCTCACTTTAAAATATCTCTCATACCTAATACTAGAACGCTTTTACCGTGCGACGTTTTATACTCGATTATAATGTTGTTTAGACGCAGTGAAACATTTTTGTTTGGAGGATTCTTTTGTTTTTCTTTTCACACTATCCGTGTGGGAAATGAGTTGCTGCACAGAGCAAAGGAGAAGGCGGACCGTGTGCGGGAGAGGGATACCTCACGCACCAGTCGCTGCAACAGAAGAAGACGCCCCGGACGTCGGGAAACGCTATGGGTTGCTCGCGTTCCGATAGCAACCAGGCCCAGGCGACCTATTATGACGTCTTAAATCCATCATCAATTCTGTGTCAGAGAGAGACGGAGTTACACAAGACGAATAGCACTATCTCTTTCCCTCACACGAATCATGATAGCATTGGCACTTCGTAATACGGCCACAGGTCGACGGCGCATCGTGTTCCATGCGCACCTTTAAGAGCTGTCAGCAAAGAAGACGGGGCCGCACAGGGTCAGTGCCTACTAGGGTTTCGGAATTTGTTCAAAAGAGTCACCGCGGCCCTGGAACATAAAGGGCACTAGAAGGATCACGGGTGGGTTTTAGTCAGTAAGAGTCTGACACTCCTTTCCACTCCGCACAGAGCGGGAAAAGTCATTTGATGATTTTCCATCCAGAGAAGAAAAAAAGTCACTTAACGTCTCCAGCAGTGGCCGCCTAGGCGTTTTAGTGCTCTGTGTGATGATAGATCTAACATAATCAAACTTTAAAAAAAAATACACGAAATTTTAAGAAAAAAAATACGAATGATTCTTAAGAAACTAATTAAGTATGCTAAAATAAATAAAAATTACTAGAACAAAATGAGATTGCTTTTTTTATTTACTTCAAACCAAACGTAAGAACAATCTGAAAGTGGATTGCAAAATATTGGTCAACAATTCTTGTACATGCTTTTTGATCGGAAGCTATGTTATCGAATTAAAACAAATACGATCAACAAGAAGTGCTTTTCTTTAAACTATGAAAAGTGAAAAAAATTGCATTCAGGGAATCTAGGTTATTTATTATATAATGAAGGAAATGTTCTGAGACTTTTCAATAATATTATTTTATTCTTGTGCCCGACAAAGTAAAAGAAACTTGCAATGAATGCTTTACAGCAAAAGTTTCCTTTGTCCCATATAATACATTCTTGTATTATAAAAATTATAACCAATTATACTAAATAAATGATTAAAACAACTCGGTAGTTGCGCTACCTTCAATCGTCTCAAGTCCCAAATTCCTAAACGAAGTAACAATGTCTGGTGCATCCTGTGAACAATTTCATCATCAGTTGGTTTTGCTTAACAGAAAGAACAGCATTATCCATGTTTTATCCAACCCTAACACACAAATAATCTCGAGTACTCTATCCTTCCATAAAGCACACACGCCAACGTCAGCATCTCGTAAACACTCGATAAAAATAATGAAATAATTTATTATATGGACCTCAGGATTCGTCCTAAAGGACATTTTATAGCCTCGCAGTCAGCGTGCAAGAACAATTCTCACGTAAGCGAATGTACTGGAAGGCAAAAAATCCTCAACTCCCTCTAATGTATTAAATACGTAATGAAACTGCTTTGAGACACTATGTAGGAACCAGACTAACTGGACCTCTCTACTAAGTAAAACATCGCTCTACACATGTAAAGACTAGAGGAGACATAATAGGTGCCTTATAACTGCGAACATAAATTTTAAAAGTTTTCCAATTTGAATTTAACTAACAACTTGAGATTTTCTTTGGAGCATACTAAAAAGTTTCAGTATTTTAACTAAGCAGCTTTGGGACTAGAGTAAGGAAAAGAACGACAATTATTAACAGGAGAGATTTACTGAACAAAATGTGCGCTTAAAAGTTTAACTTCTTTTTATAATGAAGGAGGCAAATGTTTGCCTCCTCCTTAAAGTGCTTAGGAGTAGCAAACTTAGTTAGAAATTAGTTTTACCTATACTAAACTCGTTCTTTAAAGTTTATTTAGTTCCAATCTACTAAGTTACAGGTATCTGTTCTAAATTTTTTTTTCTCTAAATTATGAGGTATGCTTAAGAGGCCAAACGGCATTTCATACAAATTTTCAAGTCGTTTTTTTCCGAAATGACTGAACCGATTTCAATGAAACTTCACACATATAAGCAGGATACAAAGTTCTAAAAAGTTAATTGAAAACCTTTTCGATAAATAGTGTTACAGTTAAATTAGACCCATTTTAAATTTTCCATACAAACATAAATTTCCAGTTATCTTTTTTTAAATAAGACATTTCGAAAATGTTTTTAACTGACTTTTTAGACCTATGTATTCTGCTTATATCTGTGAAGTTTCATCAAAATCGATTCAGTCATTTCGGAAAATAACGACTTGAAAATTTGTATGAAATGCCGTTTGGCGTATACGCTCTTAATTCAAACATCACTTATTGACATTGCGTGTACTTTTTTTTTAAGAATATTGACGTGAGATGAAAAAACACTATTACTATTTAAGCAAGTTTACCTAAATAAAAATAATTAGACCCAGTCCTATATTTAACCAACTTCAGACCTTTTTTGCAAAATCTCACTACATATTAAATAGGTATACGACAAGGTTAAGGATGAAACAGGATGAAATCTGTAAATAATGACAAGTCATTCGTCGATCATATAGGAATAGTGTTGTGAGACTGACCCATCTCACTCGGGTGACATTTATAACATGAAAATAAGAGGACTGTACTCATGTATCACTTTTCGATCCCTTTGAACAAATTTGGAGAAGCCAGTATACGAGGGTTACCGCCTTTGAAAATTTCTTTGAAAGTGACATTTCATCATGCCTATTATTGTAATCATTTACTTTGATTTAATGTTTGCTGTTCAGGATTCAGATGATTTATAACCAGTTGGGATTTTTAGGTTCATTTTACGTTCATTATTGTTTAATCGGTTCATTGCGAAACCTTTCAGAGAAACACATTAAAGCAACAATTTCATTAACACAGTAAAAAAATATTGTATCATATTGTACACATTCCGAGCCGGTGCCCTAGCATAAGGCACCGTCCCGTCCGGTGCTCTACAAAGCGCAACTTTTTCACATCAATTGATTCAATCAAACCCAATATCTGCGATCCGCTATGTTGCATGCACCATCAGCCTCTCGTAGGTATTGAAATAGTTATTACTAGCTATCCTCGAGCCACGTAACGCAGTCGTCCGAAGTTTTAATTTTCCGGAATGGATAGTACATTATGTTCCTAGTAACAGTTACTTTACTACCTATACACACATCTATCAAAGACAACAAAAGTTTTTTGAATATCTATGCGGTAAAATACTTCCTTGAATACCTACTTATTAATAATGCATATTGTCGTCCTGTGTACCAACTTAGGATACTATTACTTATATCACTGCTTCGGAGAAGGAGGTGACCGGTTCCCATGCCTCCTCACTCCACCACCACCATGGTTTGAACAAGGGCCGGACGCGAGAGGTCACCGTCACCAATCACGTCGACGTTTTCATATTTTAAAATTTTCATACATACACCACCTAATATTATAAAATCCTAAAAATACAAATAAAAATCTTCGAAATCTTAGCGTGTCTTCATGAATAAAAATAAGAAGGTAATTTTGTTTTTGTACTGATGGGTCAGTAATAATATTGGCTTATTGAAATACTTAAGCAAATGTTTAAGAAAAATTCGTTGAGTAGAAATTTAATTTCAGCAAGTTTAGCAAAGTCGTATAATATTATATTGTGTAAGTTCATAAAGTTGTTTAATTTCACTACATCAGGGATGAAAGTTCAGTAGAAGGTATCTGTCACTATAATAAAATAATTATAAGAAATATTGTATATCTTTCTCTTACCTATATGATTTTGTGAATTGTTAAAAAATAGCACTTATTCATCTTTAATTTAAATTATACGCAATTTAAATTAAACACAATTTCCATCTGAGAAATGCCAAATTACATCTGGGATCAAAAACATTCCATCATTTTCAAACAATCTTCTCAATCGAAATCTCAGTCGCAATCCGTCAAACAACCTCATTTGTCATATATTTTTGACAAATTGCGATTTGGTTAGTAAAATTTACCTTCTGCATGATCCCCATCCCATGCATGTAATAGGTAGCGAAAATTCAAAAACAAATCGCCTTTCGACCAATTACTTGACAAGAAACACAAAATGCCCATAATATTGTTAAAATTATTCCTACATCGTATACCATCCCTGCTTCGAAAGCAATATTTAACCGTATTTGACTAAAAACCCTTGATGGGTACGCGGCATGACTTCGATTTTTACTTAGCCGTAATAAGTATTCAGGAAGCGTAACTAGAAGTAAGCTTCGCAGCTCGCAGCGTCGTACGGGGCTATGTGGGGTTATGTCAAATTCATGAGCGTGTTTCTGTACCTACAAGCTTCTTACAAAAAATGTCAGGTAAAGCGAAATATCTTCGTCATATCAAGTCAACTCAGCTAGTGATACCTCCGCGAAAATATCAAGTTTTAGAACGTGTGTCAAATTTTCATTTACTAAGGTACCGGTTATGCTTACTAATAAAGCCGCATACTTCTTTTTTAAGGGAAAGGAGACACGTTACGAATCTTAAGAAATACACAAGCACCAAAAGAAAATGTAAACAAAATGCAAATAGTCTACACTATTGTATATGTTTTTGTTGCAGTTGCATGGGCCTTTGTTTTTCGTGTTTAATTAGTAGTAATTAATACATACATATATATAAGTATACTTTATATCATAAGGTATACATAAAACCACAACACACTTAAGAATAGAGTAGGTACCTAAATTATTTTTTTGCAAGTTCAGAAAAAAAAAACGGTAAACGCAAGGGGTCGACAACCGATCATAGGCTCAAGGCATGGGGACAAAATGACGGCAATGTTTGCTAAACCCTCGACAGCGACACTTTTGCTCAACAAATCAATCTTTGTGGATGAACTCTTCAACACTGACACTTTATCAAATATTCAAAGCACCATTGAGATTATTGATGCTATGTTTCATCCTCATTTAATATCGCAACACGATTCGAACGATGAAACAACTTTCGTCCTGTTTGACTGGCACCTGCTTCAGAGAAAATTGAATTTGACAAACTTCTGCAACATTCGTAGCGTAAAAATCACGTTGATAGGTAATTTTACCAACTTTTTATTATACATACAATAATAAATTTGGTAAAGAAACTTTAGGACAACATTTTTTTCCGTTTATCGAGCTTTACCGAATGTTTTCGAAAAAGTTAGCAACGTTAAAATCACAGTTTCAGCTTTGGGCCTTTCGATCTTGAAGTTATGGATGTAATTTAAAAGAAGTTTGTTGTTTATGTACAACATAAAAAATGCACTTACATATTTTTATTTTTTAAACGTTGGGAAAGTATAGTAGGTCGCTTCATTAAAGGTTAATTTCATGATGTCTGGTAGTTTGAGCATTTTATGTCAAAATGTGTGTCCAAATGTCCTTAATTTGCTAGTGTTCGTCGAATCTTTGAGCTACTCAAACTTTTAAGTTGAGCTGAGCTACACGATAGCTGACAAATGTTTGCACTGTCTGGACAGGTCCACAGGAATCTAGGTGGGTGGTGCTTTAATGAAAAGTCGACCTCAAACAATAACCTACTTGATTCTCATATATTTTGACCATTATATTAATTGTATAAATTCTTTACAGGCTACCTGTCTGTGGAGGGCATTGCAAAGTCAAAGGACTAAGTCAATTCATTTATTTCAACTAGACCATTAAAATACACTTTTGCGTCAAAACAGTTAGAAAATAAAATAATATTATAGTTAGTTTAGTGGTCCATTCGCAAAAAGAAGATTCTTATGGAGAAGGACGAACAAGAAACTCCATAGTTACTCTTCAATCAATTATAAGTTTCACAATATTTTGTATACTTACATTCATCAATTAATTATATGTGAGGACGATGCACCCAACTACTGTACTACTAATAGGCCTACAGCAAAGTAATACCAGCTGAGGAGGATTTTAAATTTTCTAGAGATTCATATCTTTACAAATTTTACAACCTTTGATTTATATAATTAACAACAACGGATAACGGTGTGTTAAATTAAATATAAAAAATCAGTAACGATACTCATATAATAGGGACGTTTCCTGAGTAAAAAAATATGATTCCATTTAGTCCGTCGATTAGATTATCGAAAAATATCGGACACGTATTTTTTGCTTTTTTAAATCTATAAAAGTTGACGAAGATATAAAGCATCAAAGATCAGGAGTGGGGGCTTATGACGTCACGCCGTGGTAAAAACTGTAGCACGTAGTGACGTCACACGAGTTTTCAACGCACTGTATCGTCTTCGTTTTTTGTTTATATGAAAAAATAAAAATACGTGTCCTATATTTTTTGGAAATCTATCTGATGGACTAATAAGTTTTTTTTAGTCAACTACCCTATTATATAGAAGTTACTAGTTCCCAGTAAGTCGCACTCATCGTCGTTACGTGCTTTTAAAAGACTTGTAGAACACAGCCTCATTTCATGTCCAGGCAAATACTCACCATCCAAGGAGGCCTGGTTGAGATTGCGGAATGCGATAGGACTGCCCATTGTATGTGTTTTACTTTTAGTTTTCTGTTTTGTTTTACTTTTCTAAATTTAAGTCTCTCTGTACTTAAATGTTGGTTTAATGCTCTAATTAAACCAACATTTAAGTACATACATAAATAAATAGAGATGATGACTTGTGAGTTTTTTTCGGTGTTTCTTCTCAGGATAATCGGCTAGGAAGCACTAGTGTGTTAACAATGAGTTACTTGTACCTATTTATAAAAATATACATAATTTATAATAACCTCAATTATATATGATTATATCGGGTAATCATCTGCCAGCCGTTGCCCAAATATATTTAGATTGGTTTCTGGATACAAACCGGATTCAGCTGAATACCAGTATTTTACGTGAAGGAGCCTAGACCTCCACAACCTATTACCTGGGTAACACGGTACTTTTTAGAATTCTGGCATCTAGCTCAGATTTTCTGGCTTCTGACGATCCGTAGGAACTGCCAAGTATCTCAGCCGGGATCAACGGAGTCTCGGTATATTAAGATCCATCCACAGACTGACCTCAGCAAGCGTTGCTTAACCTTAAAAATCAACCCGAGTGACGGTTATTTCGCGTTATAAAGAAAACAATCTCTCAGAACTGGATCGTAAAAAAGTCACCCAGTAAATATAGTAATAAGTAATAAACCCCATAAAGTAATAAACCCCTTACAAACTACAACAGGCCTAAGTCAATCTCAAGAAAACGTTATTAAATCTAAATCTCGTAGACAGACAATCACGATGCCCATGAGGACAATACCGCTCACATGTGCCAATAAGCCGACGAAATTGTTCCCAACAATTTATATGTAATCGTTAAGAAACTAAATCAACAGTCACGGAGGACGTGTGAAATTAATTACGTAGCAATAAAGTGGGATTGAGAGGCTGTAATAAAGTAAAGGCATCGAGCGATGGTAGCTTACCGACCGGTCGTGATGGAAATCTTAATTCTCTATTATAACCAAGTGATGGTGAGTATATATAACTGTTTTCAAAGATACTCGACAAATAAGTTATTTAATTGAATAGTTGAAGATTTGAGATGCTCAAAAAGATAATAATAATTATTTATTCGTAAGCAAGTAGCAGCTTTTATGATACCAAAATACATGAACAAAACTGAAGGTATTATTATTATGATAAGAAAAGAATAATTCATGCCCATGTTTGAAATGAAAACAGCCTACAAAGAGAGCTTTACCACAGTAGCCTACGTTTAATAATAATTAATAATGCAAATACACGAGCGAAATCAAATTACAATGAATGTCATTTATTAAATTATTCGTTAATTACGCTTAAAGTATTCAGTAGCGACGGCTCGTAATATTGTTTACAACTTGAGCATTAAATCCGGCTCAAAATGAAATTCAGTACACAGAAGAACATGTGGCAAAAAAACTTTGTACTGACAAAACATTAACAAATCGAATACAGTTTAAAAGAACAACCTAAAAATTATTGGGATTTTTACAAAGCTTAGGCAAAGCTCATGGAAGCAGATCCAAAGCATCAGTTTACTAACTTTATCCGATGTAAGTACGTTTATCCTGTGCTCTATTGGCTCAGAAGCCCGTCGCGCGGAAAATTACATCCCTCTTTCTAAAATATAGATAAGTACTATTATCTTATACATTAATAAAAGTTTATAAAGACCGAGTCTTGTGTTTAAAAACTGAGTCAGAAGAAAACTTCAGAAAAATTGATAAAAGCATCATTTTAAGATTCTGAGTTAGTAAACATTTAATGCAGAGAGAGCAGTGGTAGCCAAGTGGTAACGGCTCTGACTTACGAATTGTAGGTCGCGAGTTCAAACCCAGCCAGGCGCATTTCTTTGTGTAATTAATTTCAACACCACTGCTCTCAAAACGGTGAAGGAAAACATTGTGAGGAAACCGGCATGTCCTAGAACCAAAAATTCGAAGACATGTGACATTCACCAAACCGCACTAAGACCACGTGGTGGATTACAGCCCATTCCCTCTCCTAGAGAGGAGGGCCGTGTCCCAGCAGTGGGAACATTAAAAGGCTGATTATGTAAACATTAAATGGAAAAGGTTTTACACCAGCCACCGAACTACCAATAACAGCGTTTAAACTTTGTCAACTGCTATGCCTGCCAGCCGTTATCCTCTGGACTTTTCCAACCTTCATATTCTCTTCAATCTTGCCAAAATCATTGTAACAATTTATAACCCTGGCACATTCTTAAATTCCCTGGGTATAGCAATATCACCAGCAAAAGAGTTTCGTTTTTCAGCGACCCAACCGCACAGAACCAATTTCATCAAATTGTTGCCTCCGCCACATTTGATCAATGGAACGCATACAGAAATATATTTCTCCAGTTAAGAGTGCATGCCATCTCGTTTCTACATATTATTTCAGAAAAAAAAGATCTGCAAACTTTTTCTTATATTTTGAAACATATCTTTAGCCGTGTTTTATGTATGCTCGTTCGTTGAGCATTAAAGTTTGTAGCACCGTATGTCTTATTCATAACTTCAATTGTTTTATGTTCGAAATAAACCAATATTTCATATTTAAAATTACCGTTTTTATTGGTGTTGCTATCATATTTGGCAAAATTCCAAAGCTGTGTACGTAGGTAGTTCAAAATTACATAAATGCCACGTCACGCACCTATATTCGTCAAATAGCATTTTAGCGAAAAATTTACACAATAAACCTTCATTGATCTGAATCAGGGTACTCAGGCGTGCCAAAAATGCCACCTTTTCATGGTAACTACTTTTAGTAGATATGAGGCCGAAGCTCATAGATCAGAAAGGCGGTAAACCTCACTACTAGCAAAGTAGGAACCGACTATTCATTAATGCGGTTCAAATCTCCCGTCACCGTACGACATTCATTGCTCATAAGCAACATAGGAGCTCATAAAAAGGATCAGAAGCTTTACTGGATCGCAGAGCAAAAGAAATATTTCCTTTACGCTCGCATGGAGCGCAAAATTTCTCGGAAGTTTATATGGAAGTGCACGCACGAAAGGATTTTGCGAAAGCAACTCACAGAAAACTATCTCTTGATGTCGCCAGATTCGTACATTTATTTGAACTATTATAATTGTATACTTACGTTAACTGATGCTAACATCCATAGCGTGGACTGAAATACTACTTTATCTACCGTTTCAGATATCATAAAGAAAACTTCTGAAGAATGGGAAAATGTAATGTGACTCAAGTGCTAGAATTTCCAAACTTCAAACCTTATTCTTAGAAATAAATGAAGAGAAACGACTACTCGACGTACCGTTGAATGTCAAAACTTGTGCTGATGGAAGTGTGATATGTTGATCGTTTATAATTATTTAAAATGATTCGAAATGACGTTTAGACGTATGCAGCACACTCTTATGCTCGAATGTCCTCCCGAGCCGACTGTCAAAGAACAGCTTTTTTTTTTGGATGGGAAATCGTCAAATGACCCCTCCCGCTCTGGGCGGAGCGGAAGGGAGTGTTCTACTGACTAAAACCCACCCGTGATCCTTCTTGTGCCCTTTGCGTTCCAGGGCCGCGGTGACTCTTTCGAACAAATTCCGCAACCCTAGCAGGCACTGTCCCGTCCCCGATGCTGACGGCTCCTTGAGGCGCGCGTGGAACACAATGCGTCGTCGACTCGGCCTGGTTGCTATCGGACGGCGAGCCACCCACGCTCACCGTCCACAATCAAAGAACAGCTTGCTAAGCTGTGTCTAATGCAATGTGGAAAAAGTGTTGTAGCACGTAAACGTACATATAAGTGTTCTTTATCTTATAATAAGCTTAGGAACACATTTATTTTACTTTCTAGCATAAAACAGTTGAAAATAAAAACGTAAGCAAGTTGTCGAAGATTACACCACTGAGGCATGAGATGAACTTGAACAAATTTTATCAAAAATGTATTTTGTAATAGAAGTGCCTCTACTTTCACTAGCGTTCCACCTACAAAGCTATTCCTTTTCTATGTAATTTTTAATAAATATTTATTCAGCATTACTTCCAATACGTGAGGTATTTCCACACCCGACGAGGCAGAGTTCACGGCATCACGCGGATTATAAATTAGATTTCATTTCTACGCGTTCTGAGTTCAGATTTTCGTATATTTATAAGATGTATACCTAGAAACGTAATACCGCCTCAAAGCGTGCCCTGCCGGCTACCAACACGAGAGATTTTTAGTACACATTCCAAGAATACCTGAGACTCGTAAAAATATTAAAATGAGATGGATTTATTAAAATTCAACAAATCTCATTTCAGCCGGCTGTGGAGATAGATAATTCTTCATAAATAAAATGCGGTGAGGAATTTAGACCGATTTCAGCTTTACTGTTCAGCCGGAGTCCATGAGGACGAAATAAATCTAGCGAATTACAGTAGATATTCATTTTCAGAGCCGGTTTTGATATAATACATACATAGGTAACTTAGGTACCTACCTACCAGCTAAGCTTCATATAAAAACGGTTTGCTGTTTATTTATAGAAACGCTTATCTTTAAGATATAGGTATTTGCTAAATAATTAAAACACGTTAACTGCTGTATTGCCTTAAAGTATCGCGCATATTTCCAAAATAATATTATCCTCTCAAAATCAACTCGACACCGTAAGTATAACGTGATTTAGTGGAAAATATTCACAAAGGCGCAGATTTTCACGCTCAATATAGAACTCTGTACCGCTAAACAGGTAGCCGTCGCGAAAATTAATCACAGTTAAAAGCGACACTGTCAGTTCGATGTGAAACCCCGTAAACAGCTGTTAACTGTGCCGTGAATTAAATTATCACAACATCCCCTCGAAACGCTTTTTTCAATTTCCGCGTTTGACTTCGGCTCTCGATTCGGAGTCATTTTTCGAAAGAACTCAACGGCTTTATGAAATTTGTATTCTAATCATTAATCGACACAATTTATGAATGTTGGCCCTGAATAGTAGGTATCTTGATGATGTACTAGATAGACTTGGTTTCGATGTACAAATCTTTTAAACTCTAATACAGCCAGTAAGTATTTGACTTTTCTGCCATCAAAAGACCTTCAGATCTCGCCAAGTTCCTTTACCGAACCAAATGTCATCTTCAAGTTTCAGCTGCGTAGGACATGACAGACACAACTTTAACGATTTTTTTTAAATGAACAACATCGTTAAATTTGAAAATGAAAGTAATATACATATCTAGTTTTAATTTCCGCGAATATTAGTGGGTTGCAGGTATGCACCTCCCTCCCGCCCGCTGCCATGCAAGATTACAAGGCAAATGCAAGGATTTTATGCACATGCAGGAAGGCAAAGCAATACCCAACACTATTACCGACACGTGTTTCGCCTCTCCACGAGGCATCCTCAGGGGACGTGTTGACTCGCTGACCGTTGAGTTAATATATTTTTTTTGTCTAGGTACCTAGGTACTCATTGCATTTACCTAGTCTGTTTAATTAATTACCTACAGATACATTCCCAAGATGAGCAAACAATCAGTATGGCAACAATCAAATGGGTATTTATTTTGGAAAAGTTTCAAAGGTGCTTAATAAGTAGGTAGGTAATCGTCGAATGGCAAATATTCGCCATTCGACGATTGAACCTAACAAGTAAACAAAAACCAAACTATCCAAGCAAGTATCGAAGCATGACCGAACAGCCACTACGTGCAAAGCTATTAATGAGCAGAGCTGACCCCCAAACACTAAGTCACCGTTTCCGAACTGGATGAGACTAAAGGATATTACACGGATGAGATAAGCGAAAACACTCTGTAAATGGAAAAGTAACGGGTCAGTAAGCCCGTGATTTTTTTTTTCGTGTTTTGTGACGTGATAAATGGGCAAGAACACAGTAGTCTCGGCTCCCCGGGTATCCGCCTAGACTTGGCCGGAGTGAATGCCAATGACGCGAAAAATTGCTCTTAGGTAGGTACTTTTTCCTCATCTCTTTAGAAATGTTGAGTTCAGTTACGTATACCTGTTTAGATATTGATTGGAAATCAATCTTTCGTCACAGTTACATTATCTGCGTGCGTCTGTAAATTCAAGCGGAAATTGGAAAATTAGATAAAATCAATGCTGAATATCTGAATTCACTTACCGAGAACACACCATTTTGTTGTTACAACAAATTGACCACCTGTTATAACCATAATAACATCAGGGTACAGATAAAAATCAGATGAAATGCAATTTTTAAAGTATACATATTATTATAATTATATAACTTTATAGACTACAATTGGCTATATTTTTTTCTTTCGCTTATGTTTATCATGAAAACAATTAACTACATAAATAGGTATTTAAATAATAAACGGCCTCAAGGTTATTTTAGTACTCATTTATAATATGAACCCACGCCATCTGCACTAAATTTAGAGAACTTTACAACATCTTCGTAAGATAACTTCATCGATAGTTTCTCATATAATTAAAAGATGGCGCTGTATTAAAATCTCTTAAACTTATTTTTAACTAAAATGAAATTATAAATTTTTATTGGTTGTAACAATTATTAAGCAAAGAAATACCTTTTTAACATAACTTCGCAGTATTTCAAACATATTCCTCTCAATAATGACACTGCCTCAAATGTCTTTATAAGAGCATAGATGGCTCTTTTTGCCATGGACGTTTTTTGCTCATCCATTGCTATATCATTATTAAAATTTAATAAAGCAATTAAAATATTAATAAATTAAAATTTAAAAAAAAACAAAAAGCAAAAATTCTCATAAAAGCCTTATTTGCTTATTGTAGACATAGGATTTCTTCTTAAATTGTACTACTTAATCACTTTTATTTATCCAACTGAGCTTTTTCAGATATTTTTGTCAGAAAAAAAAAACAATATATAGGTACCGCCGATATTTATACTCTGAAAATATCGATATTCGATACTCATTTATCATTTAATTTCGCAGGCTACGCGGGTGCCTTACTTTGTGGTTGAGCCTTACATTTTAAATTTTTACTAAAGAAAATTGTAACTGATTCAATAATTAAGCTAATAAAACTGCAAAGCATACTCGTATGTGCTTACTGTTTCATTTCCGAATTTTATGGCAATACTTCTACTAGGTACCTACTACGAAGTACCTAGCGCATTGAGGTAAAATTTCGATATTTTTAACCGACTTCTAAAAAAGGAGGAGGTTCTCAATTCGGATGTTTGTATGTTTTTTTTTTTTTTTATTGTTTGTTCGCCCATAACTCCGTCGCTTGTCAACCGATTTGAAAAATTATTTTTTTGTTGGAATGGGTATACTTCCCAAATGGTCCCATGAAAATTTTATCGAAATCAACCAAGCGGTTTTCGAAAAATCAACAAAAATCTGAAAAAAATATCTACATTGTCTACATTGACGACCTCTTAGTTTACTCTGCAAAGGAGTAGTACGTTTTTTTTAACACCAATGTGATTGGTTCGTTTAGGTGGGGGAGGGGAGGGGGTGTAGGTACCACTAAAAAGTGAAAAATAAAAAAAACTTTTTACAAAAAATAAAACCGACTTCTAAACAAAAAAACCTAAAAGTATAAAATAACTTTAATTTCGGAAGTCGGTGTGTTCAACAACAAAAAAGCAACCAAAAACACCGAGTTCCGAAATTAAAGTTATTTTATACTTTTAGGTTTTTTTGTTTAGAAGTCGGTTTTATTTTTTGTAAAAAGTTTTTTTTACTCTGTATACCTACATTGATAATTTTAAAAACTGTCGATACACTCGATACGATATAATAACAATATATTTCTTTCATTGGCTTATCCCTACGGCTGTCGGCCGCCTGAGCTTTCCTTATTGTGAATATTTTATGACAATTTTAATTTTGCACAACCCTTTATAAGCTGACAAAAGCATATCCAGCCAGCATGTATGTAGGTACCCAGTAAGCAACCTTAGGTACCATTATGATTCATAGTAGGTTATTCATTTAGGAAGTCACTGCTGAAAATTGACTGAGACAGTTGTGTTGTGATATTGAAAATCATAATTAGGTACCTAAAAAATTTACACACTTGAAACAGAAAAAAGATTTTCTTATAAATGATTTAGCTTTCATACCTGCTTGATAGCTCCCAAATCTAATTATTATTAGGTAGGTACTCATACTACACCACCTACCTACACTAAAGAAGCTGCTGCTGCTGAAAGAGTTTTCTACAGAAATAAGCATCATCTTTGTACCTATTTTTCTGTATCCTATTTGTTTTTTTTTTTTTCTGGATGGGAAATCATCAATTAATGACCCCTCCCTCCCGCCCTGAGTGGAGCGGTAGGGAGTGTCAGACTTTTACTGACTAAAACCCACCCGTGCTCCTCCTTGTGCCCTTTGCGTTCCAGGGCTCCCACGCTCCCACGCTCACCGTCCACAGGCATCAGCCACTGCGCATTTTTCTGTATCCTTCTTCTTATCTTTTTATGAAATGTGTGTGCTTCATACATTGTTAAAGAATGCAAAAAAAACTTACAATTAAGCATTTCATTAAAATTCGCTCCGTCCGGGATTTATAACACAACAATACAGCTCGGCTGGTAGGTATTCTTAGAATCTCTTGTAACCCGACAAGTATGTATGTCGATGAGATGTAAACATTGGCGCATCAGGTACAAACAGAACAAAGTAAATGTCATAAAAGATTAGGTTTATGATGACATAACTAACGGTATACTACAAACGTCGTTAATGCTGCCTTCAAATCCATACTTAATTAGTTTCTTTATTCGTGTTAGATGCTTACGTACATACAACACCTTTTTTTCTAAGTAGGTATAAGAAAGTTGGTAAGTACCTACCTACTTGGCATAATTTTTTTTTGTTTTCTTTCCATTGATTGAATAAAGAATTCATGTGCCTAATAGAAAACTGGAGTTCATTTAATTTTATCACCATTAGTCCATTGCGTCCATTGAGATCTGCAGAGCTGCTATAACTTGATGTTTTAAGTAGTCATTTAGTATGCTATCTGACTTTACTAAAAGGCTATTCATGAGTTGGTAGGTAGGTACTCTTCTATTCTATACCTAATTTCTCGGAATAACTTCGACTATTCAAATTCTGATGCGCAAAAAAGTATTCCAAATGTTCAGTTAACAATTTATCGAAATTTTACAATCTCTCTCAAGATATTTTATGATCTTACGCATGTTACAATTACAACTAGGTATCCGGTGAAATATACATTCAGTCAAAAAGTATCGGTAATGGATAGTTTGTTTATGGTTCCATCCAAATTCAATTTTGGATGTTTAATTGGCATACTTAACTGTTTTCCATTTTGGAGCGAAGTCTGAGTTAAATGTGTTATTTGTTCTACTGTTTTTTGTTATCTAGTGTGTATTGTGTATTTCATAATGGAAAAAAACATCGGTCAAATACGTATCAACTTTAACAAAAAAACGTAAGTACTTATGAATGGTACAAAGCTTGTTATGGAAGATTTGTCTCGCTCTGGTAGGTACGCCATCAACATCTGCAGTTAAAATCGCAAAAGTGTTAATGAAGGAAAGAGATTGAAAATCCTCATTCAGTTTGAAAGAGATAGCCGCCGAACTTTTTGTGTCTCACGAGTCGATTCGTACCAATTTACATAATCACTAGGGCACAGATAATATAATACTACAGTACTAGGGTATGAAACATGTTGCCGCTCGGTTAGTCCCAAAGGACCTGCTTTTTCCAAAAATTCAATCGTATAAGAGTCGAGACACGCTAGAATGAGTCAATTCCGATCCAACATTCATGAAACGCACTGTTACTGGTGACAATACGTGGATTTACGAGTTTGACATGCAACTATTCAACAAGCTTCGAAGTGGCGCCTTTCTGAAACCGAAAATAACACGCCAAAGTCGATCAAAAGTCAAAGTTATGTTTAACCATCGCAGTGTTACGCACTCGGAATTTCCAACAAAGGTTGGAAGGTCCAACGGTAAATAAAGAATATATTTAGGAAAGCAAATTGGACGAAAAATGCCAGATTTGTGGAAAGAAAATACTAGGATTTTGCACCAAGCTAATACGGTTTCGCACAAAAATAATTGTGAACAAATTTTGACCAAAAACTCAACAAATACTTTCGAGCAACCACCTTATTCATCAGATATGGCTCCAGCTGGCTTCTTCCTTTTTCCTAAACTCGAATTACCACTTCGTAACAACCGTATTCATTCAGTAGACAAGACAGACATAAAGAACAATTCGCGTCGGGAATTCGGGATCTGAACTTAATTCCAGATCCAGAAAAATCGTAAACAAATGTTTTGATGATTGGATATTCGTTGGCATAAGTGTACCGTTTCTGAAGGACTTACTTTGAAGGTGATAAAATAAAGTTGGATGAATAAATTAGCATTTTTTGTATCATTGATCTCGTCCTGATAGTACTTATATTATTGTAATTTAACATACTACGCTTAAATGAGTTCTACGCTAAAACAATATGGTACATTTAGGTACTTTATAAAAAAAAGTGTCGGGAAATGCGTCGTACGCGCAGCATGGCGGTTCCGGAAGCCAAGCATCCTATACGATAGCCGTCATACATCTCACGATCATCAGCTTTTTACTCCTCACAGCTGTTTCCTTTGGTCTGGTACTTAATTATATATAAGTACCTAGTTTTTATAATGTATATTGCAATATACATTATATGTACATACATCCGCTTTGATGTCAATGTTTTAAGGTTTCTATTAATGAGGCGTGGTTCAATGAGTCGGATATGCAATTTTACAGTATACGATGAGGCAATATACGTTGAGGATTCGATTGATCTGCCTTTTAAACATTTTTTATACCTAACTAAAATATACTGGCCGAGTGCGAGTCAGACTCATGCGTAAAGGGTCCCAAACGAATTAGGTAGGTACCTATATTTTTAACATGTTTCTTTAACACCTGTAACCTATAAGTTAAGATTCTTGGCGCATTCGTTTAGGAGATAAAGATTAATGATACAATTTCATTTATTTTCTTAACTTCAAGATTACTTGAGAAGCTCAAACCCTCACAATAAATTCTTTTATATTGTAAATCATACGACACAATGTGAATTAAAACATTTTTTGTACATACTGTTCGGCAGTGAGAAATCAGAAACATGACTTCAGAACTAAACGACGCGGTGTCCGACTAGGATGCGACGTGTTGCACTACTGTGAGTAGGTACCTACCAAAATGCACCAATCAGTGTTGTTGCTTTATTAAATGAAAAACTAATAAAGTAGAATGTAAAGATTTGATGACTCAACACTCACATTGATAGCGAATTTTTGGCAGTTAGTTAGAAATTAGATAAACCTAATTCCAATTGAATCGTTTCAGCAGAGTCGGAGCAAATTAGCAGTGACAGACGAACAGACGTAGGCAGGTACAGACGAACAAGATTTCAAGCTTAAACCAAGTTTTGGAAACCTAAAAAAGATTTTTTATTCGCTTAGTTTGAATTGTTTAAGAAGGAAATGCGGTTTATTCCATTCTCGACTTTCACAGCCTCCATGGGAACGATAAGGATGGCCAATCCCTCACCGTGAATGACACCTTTTTTAAAGCACCTTCTTTACTGTCCTTATTATGCAAAACAGTCATTCACACCGAACAAACAAAGAACTCTAAAGGTACTGATGAATGCGGAACAAACTGCGGAAGTTGGAAATAGAGAGGGTTAATGACAACTCGTCATTAAACATAGTGTAATAGTATGACATGCAATCATTCTGATTCTCAGGGTTTCAAGTGGAAAACATTAATTCAGAGTTAAGTGGGAAAACACAAGGTCGACATAATGCTTTAGTAGATAGGTAGATACTTATATAGTTTCTGTATATAATACGTTGCTTTACCAACAAAAAGGTTTATTATAGCTATACTATAAGACGAAACGATTACCAATAACCTATCTTAAAAAGTTACCTACGGTTAGTAAAAGTTGTAGGTACGCGTTAAAGTTTTCACGGTATTTCTCTATGCACATACTTTAGGTATAAAACATGTAGTTTTAATTATGCTAAATAAACTGTAAATAAAAATAAGTATAGTATGTACAAGCAAAAGAGAGGAAGTAGTCTTCATAGGCCATCAAAAAATTCGTGCGCATCGCTATCAATGGGAAAAGTGCCCAAAACGATAGCAGCATTGCTACATACGTTGGATCAATTGAGATTTTTACAGTGACACGGCGCGGCGGCTAAATCCCGACAAAAGCTACTGCTCGGCCTACTGCAGTCAGAAAAAAATTGTGTCGAGATAGTGTTGGCGGGATTTTGTTTGTTGCATTAATGTGGTACAATCGGTGTCAAGGCCCCGGATTATGGCACTTGGCGCGCCGTACTATCCAGCTAGCAGTCCTACTGCAGAATAGAACATAATTTCCGAGGCAGCTGAGAGCGTCACTTTATTAGCAGCGATGTGGACTTGTGGAGCTCTAAAAGGAACACCCAGATGCAAGATACGTAGCGACCCGTAACTCCAGAAAGAAGTGTCACCCAGCACCTACGTTGGGTAACGTAAGCGCCTGTAATCAGCGGTTTGATTCCCATGCAACCACAGCCGCCTCTGGAATGGTGAGTCAATGGGTGGATACGTATTACAAAACTGTTGTACATCGTTCCATCCATTCATCCATGTTTGACTGATGAAGTTTTATATCAGTCAAACGCAACACCACAAAGTCAACCAGAGATGGAGCAAAGACTTGAGATTTACTTTAGATCAGTACTGTGAAGTAAATGTAGATAGAAAAAATAAGAGAATGCAGCCAAGGTGAAACTGTCATAAATTCCTTTTTACTCCTATATTAAAATGAAAGCCTCTGACCTTCGCATGATCTATTCAAAGAAAATTGCGCGGAAAGTATTATTAGACATGAACAATTGTACAATCTCGTGTTTGAGGATCGTTTCACGACAACATTGGCATAGAAGTCGCCTTGAACTTAGCAATGTAGAACTATGGAGAAAGAAGGGACACTCAGGTACTTATGGATCAGTGAACGAGTCAAAACAATGAATGGTTTCAGCGAAGTAAGGAGCGACGACATCCGGCGGTAAAGTATTGCAAGCAAATTATGGATAATTCGTCAATTAAACGGCAAAAAGGTGCATAGATTTTTTTTTTAAATTTGGCATGCTGCCCACGATTTTTGTAACAAGTCAAAAAGTTGTTTTAGGGTATGTACGGGATCCATACTCGGCATAGCTCTTTCGAGCGAATGTGCAAATAAGTCGATTTGCACATTTAAATCATTTCTTGGTCATCCAGCCGTAGAAGATAGAAGATAAAACCAAACAATCCTTTATAGCATCAGTAAGAAAAATCTAACAAAAATAATCCGAAGCAGAACGTTGCAGCCAAGCTTAATGAACACGAATGCTCTTCACACGAACTTCTAAAAATGAATCACAAGCAGTGATCGTAGTCTGAGTTTTTAAACGTAGGTACTCGATCGCATGAACGTAAACGGCAATTTGTGCCAAAACTGAAGCGCCTTCTGGTTACAAAAAATCTCTCCTCCTCCTCTGGCTTTTTGAAAAAATTGAGAAAAGTGTCGAATAAGTTAAATGTTGATGGACGTACATAATGTGTCACTAACACGATCGATTACGTTTAAAAACTCACACTACGGCCACTGCTTGTGGTTGTGATTCATTTGCAAGCCAATACTCACACTAAGCACTTAGAATTAGAACTGAGCTCCTTTACAAAGTAACGAAACAAAGCGTTCGCAGTAGTTATTTACTATAGAAAGTTCCCGCAATAAAGTGCAGATAATAAGCGAAGTTATCTGAGCCTGCAAACAACCTCAATATACTGCGGTCGTGCACTTTTGTCTGAAGATAAAGGGCTGGCCGTCACGTCCCCATTAACGGATGCATCGGGTTACACTGCGTCTAGTCTTGTTTACCTGTTCTATTGACCTCTAGCCGGAGTATAAGGCGAGACCACCAGGCCAAACGATGCGATGCGATTAAAGTTAGATGAATACCAACTATGACATTATAAATGCGAAAATAAGTCTGTTTGTTATTCTTTCACCCCTAAATCACTGTACATATTTTGGTGAATTTTGGTAGGAGCGAAGTTGGGGGTAAATGTACATACACATTGTGAAGAATTCGAACACCCAGCAGAATTTAAAATTTCAATGTATTCGAATTGTCGCACTAAAGTGTTTACCTGTATTCCATAAATACTTTGTTTATTACCCGTAAGCCTTAGCTCAGGAATAAAGGGGTTCGCAATAGGAAACCAAACACACGATGTGTTTGGTACAAACATTTTTTTTCCACAATATTTAAAGCACATATCGAAATAATAAATCACTTCGAATAAACGGTCCTGTACCTCGCTAATTTAAATTAAGTAGGTATACCACAATCGCACTAAAGGTGATACATGCTCGCTGCTCGGAGTGTATCTCATAGGGGAGTTATCAAACGAAATGAACTCATGACTGTTGAATGAACTAAACGAGCTGTCATATGTGTAAGTCACTTATACATAGTTTATTAAGTATCATAGTTTGGGGAACGGTTATCAGATACAAGCTAACATACCTAACACACTGTTTTCATCAATTTCAAATGACCCCTTAAAAATACCCATTGTTTCACAAAATTGGCTTGTAGATATACATATATTTTCCTAAAGTTGCAATCCAGTCGACTGATGTGCTCTTCTTATCGCTTTCGACTTATAAACATAAGTTTATCTAAGTATGGAAAATGGTCGATAGCTATAAGAATCATAATATTTTTGTCTTCTATCTTTTGACACAATGAAGAGACAATAGCATTTGATTTAATTAGACTTATACTATTTGTTTAGTGTCGGCGCAACCGGTTTTCTCCTTGTTACTTCTCTATTTCACGCTTTATCGCAACGCGTCGCGGGAGTAGCTCACCTGGAACATCGGCTGACTCAACTTAGTATCTACGGCATTTGTCACAAGAGCAATGCAATTGAGAAGTTCTTGTATAAACAAGCTGGCAACAGTTGCTACGTTCGCAGAATACACAGAGAATAGGGATGTTACCTGAGTAAAAAAGTCCGTCAGTTAGATTACAGAAAAATATTGGACACGTATTTTTTTCTTTATCAAATCTATAAAAACTGACGAAGATAAAAAGCATCAAAGATTAGGAGTGGGAGCGTGTGACGTCACTGCCGGGTAAAAATTGTAGCGAGTAGTGACGTCACACGAGTTTTTTACGCACTGTATCGTCTTCATTTTTTGTTTATGTGAAAAAAGAAAAAATACGTGCCCAATATTTTAAGAAATCTATCAGACGGACTAATCAGATTTTTTTAGTTGACTACCCTATTCGAAATAATCTAGTTTGGCCTTAGTTATTGGCGTTTGATGGATCCAGGTAACGGCGGCCAGGTTAGTGAGTGCGACGGTTTAATTTCGTAAGGAATTGAAACAATGCGTGACCATTGTTACAGGTGTTCTTCAGTCGTGATTGTAAAAATCCAGTTGTTGGGATTATTTTAAGGGGTTTATCAATGTCAGTCAAAGGCTATTTGCACTAAAACGAAAGAGTCGACGATCTTCCTGGATAAAAACCAAGGGCTCGTTCACAGAGAACCCCTCTACCGATTTTTTAAGATATCGAAAAGTGTCTTCTCGAGTTGGTGCTTAAAAGAGTATTGAGCTGTAGAGTTTGGAACATACGTATTTAAATTCCTTATTGGATCACTCGTGGCTGTGTCTGCTTGTTTCTATTGCCAAATCTATTGAACCCATTCAGTTGAGATTTGGAGAACTACATATTTGCATTGCTAGCTAGACAAACCCATAATTTTGGATTTTTTGTTATCTTTATTTTATACAAAATGAAAGGTTTTTATTTTACATTGGTACAACCCCCCCCCCCCCTGCCACACGTACTCTCTGTCACAATCAAGTTGACTGTATTTTTACTGTTTCATTTTACATCGACAAATGAAGGGAATGAGAACATCATCAATGTAGTGGAAGCCATGCATTATTAGGGATAACTCAAATACTAGTCGTCAGATCTCAATCAAATGGGACCACACGACAAGTACCAGCTATCGAATATAAAAAAAAATCATCAAAACCTGTACATCCAGTAAAAAGTTATGAGGTACAAAAAAAATGCAGTCGACTTGAGAACCTCCTTTTTTGGAAGTCTGTTAAAAAAAAAGATGATTCTTTGTTTATTGTAAGTACAACGTTAAAAATATGATTTGTTCGAAGTTATTTCTAATAAACACACAGTAAATAACTAATGTAAAAAAGGTAACTAATGTAGGTACCTACCTACTAGAAAAAAATGGTTGCTACTGAACCTACCATACGATGTAACATTTCATTTAGCCACGTCGTCATAAGTTATAATTAAAAGCTCCGTCAGGTATTTTCTATTAAAGTTAAGCGACCGGCTTGAATGCTTGATCGTAATCGTGAGCTTCAAAAAGTTCGCATCGCCAGCCGTTAGCGTGCCTTATCATTTATCAAACTCCTCCTGTCCTGCACGAAAGATATTTTAATTGGAATCTATTTCAAGACAGGCGTAGAGCTGTCCACGGAGAAAGTGGGAAATGGAGTGCTCATTTAAATCTACTGTTTGTGTATTCGCAATACCTACTTACTATTGTAGAGTTCGTGACCTAATGACCTTCACCCTGTTTCCACAAACTTCGTAATGGATATTTACGTATAGGTGAAGAGTTTATCAGAATCCTAAACAGTAATTAATGCGCTTTAACTTTATTAAAAACTAGCAGCGCCCCGCGGTTTCACCCGCGTAGTTGCCGTTACCGTGGGAATACGGGGATAAAATGTAGCCTATGTTACTCAGGGTAAATGTAGCTTTCTAATGGTGAAAGAATTTTTGAAATCGGTCCAATAATTTTTTGAGTTTATTCGTAACATACAAAAATACAAATCTTTCCTTTTTGTAATAACAGGTAGTATAGATTTGTCGGCAGGCAGCAGATAAATCTAATTGGCAACTGACACGGGGAAAATTAAATTGGCTGAATACAGTTAATGTTAGCGAATAGTCGGTATATCTGTAACCTCTCTTCATATTGTCACTCCATATTTGCGTTACTCCATGAAATGAATGCATGCTCGAAGTAAAAAAAATGAGATTTGAGTACCACGGAGGCGATGCCATATATTTTAAATGCGACAGACACTCGTCGATGTCGTAATGGAAACGATAAATCATAGCCGCCCTTTTTATCGAGCTTGCAAAGGTCCGTACTAGATACATAAGGTATGTAGGTAGCCACTTTAAGAAGTGCCAAAAAGAAGAAAAAACTTGTTTATTCCGCCAGAAATGACACACAGATATTAAAAATTCAAAAGAAAATAACTTAAAATGTTGTCTATCTCTTTCTAGATCGTATCATACATTGATACGATCTGAAGCAAAGTTTTCGAAATAGATGGCGTCGCACACCAGAGCCCTACCAACCTTCCAAAGCTCCAACGAAATGCCATCTGGTTTGTTCATGACAATATCATTGACACCGTGCTATGGGGTCTGCGCCCATGCAGTAAGACAGGCTACTGCACAGCTGTATCGCGATATCACTGATGCGGAGCAACGCAAGATGCGCCGAAGCGAAGTCACTTAAAAGACACTGCGAAACAAAATAATGCGTTATGGAATGACGGGAGCATCTGAAGCCACAAACCCACAGCACATGCGCAACTCCCATTCCTTTACAGCATTTTAGTATTTAATATCGCGTTAGGTATATGAATGGTAAAAAGTAAGAACTAAAGAACCTAATGCGGTGGTGTTTCTTCAAAAAAATGGGCAGAAGCTGGTGTTCTCTCTGTCTCTGTTTATATATTATTATTTTATATAAATTGATATCATCAAATTACTAGAAGTCATTTCATACAGTTCCACTCTCTTCTTACTTAAGGGAGTGTCAGACTCTTGCTGACTAAAACCCATTCGTGTTCCTCCTAATGCCCTTTGCGTTCCAGAGCCGCGGTGACTCTTTCGAACAAATTAAAAGTATTTTTGCGATTGGAACTCACAATAAACTATACTTGTGAGTATAGTGTATTTTGCACGCTAAGGAGCTACCGATACATATTATATAGACACGAATGCTCACAACTGATACTGAGATCGTGCGCGACTTAAGTGTACTATTAAACTTATGTCGTTCCTAATAAAGGACACGAGTTGTAATACAAGTTCTTTAACAAGCAAAATCCTCTAAATAATGTGGATCTTTTTCAATAGACATATTATAATAAAATGACACCTCACCTTACTAAAAAATCAAACGCCATTACTAAAGATATTAAAACTGAATTCCATTGAAGACCATTGTAAAAATTTGCATGACGACAAGGATATTGGAAATATCGTTGATTAAGTAATAAATCTTTAGTTTTGTGACAATACCCGATGACCTTAGACTGCTAAACTACGCGACTATGAATTATTGCTTCAGAAAAAAATATTGAAGCATAATATTTTGGTGTTAATGAGACAACAATACTCTTCGAGATGAGCTGTTATTGAATTTGTAATCATGTAAGCAATTTTAAAGGTGAAATGGCAGCTGGACCGCCAATTTTTTTAAGCTTTTTACTTCTATGCTACGATAGAGAAACAACAAAGTCACTACATACCCACTCACAGAGTCATAAAATCCGTTTAACAGACTGATCAGCACTGCTGATCAATCTGTAAAACGGATTTTGAAGCTAGCAAGACTGCTGATTCAGCAGTCTTGTTAGCTTCAAAACATTTAACATATACCATTATCTACTTAGTCGTTTTAGGTTCACCCGGTTACAGCTGAGTATTTTTCATTGGAAGGACTGCCTGTCTCACCTGGCACCAACCACAAACCTGGTAACCAGTTCTGTCTTTACCATAAGGGCACAAGGGGCTCGTGCCCAGGGCCCAGCTTCATTGAAGACCCCTAAAGTATATTATAGGTACTGCTTAGGAAACGACCAATTCGAATAGTAAATTAACTAACGAACTTCTGTCAAACCTATTCCAGGCAGGATGTTTTCAATTTCGAACTCAGTTGCAAGAAGAAATTATCAGAAATTTTGGAGCTCGCTAGGTGAAAAAAGATTTTGAAAATTACCATTACATAGCAACATTGTTTGTTGATTGTTAAGATAAAAATATCAGCTACCTGTACTCCGACACTTTCTTGGCCGGTTATCAGTTTTCCAAAGGGGATCCGCACTAGGGTGTGCCCAGGGGCCCTTGCATGGGTTAAGAAGGCCCTGCAGGTAACACGGTACTACTTTGCAAGACTAGTGGCAATGTTTTTTTCAATCACAATAACTCTCTAATATCTATAAATGACAGCCAGCTGAATGTGCTTTCCGAGGCACAGAGGAGACTCCTTCGCCGGGTATGGTAAAATAGTCGCGAAGAAGAGACCGACCCGGGCAAGCATTGGTATTGACCCATGCGACGAAAAAATCCGGTTTTTCTATTCCAGAGACTGAAAAAGTGGCGACTGCATGAAAATAAGAACAAAGACAGTTAATATCACTGCGCCAAATGCATGGAATGGCAGGTAGCATGCAGAGAAAGCATTAGATAGAGAGGTAGATAAGCCACAAAGACTTACAAACATATCCGTCAGGGTATTATACAGAATCATTGGCGTAGAACAAAATATTAATTTATTCATACTTCCTCCATTTGTCTGCAAAGTTGACAGTACTAAGTATCACTAATGTCTTTGGTAAGCCGTATCCGACGCCCGCCGGCGATACCTTGATCAAGGCTGTCGTGCACGCGCCGCATACCGCGAATCAAGATCACTATCGCTGTCTCTCTCTACCGTCGCCGGCGCAGCTCTGTGAGAAACCGACAGGAATTCAACATCTTATACATACGTAGGTATTTACATTGTAGTTTTGTAATATCGTCATAACAGTTTAATGCCTATTCATTAGGCGTCTGCGGCATGTCGATTTACCGTTATGGAGGAAGACTCATCAAATTGTGGCCCCGCTACTTCCCGGGTGAATTCTAGCTACATACTCTCGAATTGGGACTTGTCCAAGAAACTAACAAGTAACACGCTTAAAGAAAAGCTATAAGTAGGTAGGTCTTTTCAACACTTTCCAACAAAACGAAACGGCATTTAAGTAGTTTCACTTGTCTATCGTAGTAATAGTAGTTATGTGACTACCTACATAATTATGTGAAAACAACCATTTACTTAAACTTTCATATTTATTTACTTCGTTTATTTAGTTGGTTAATAGGATGTTATTGGTCATGGCACTTGGTTATCCGGCTCAATATCCAATTACACGGCATGATTCATGTGTGACAAATACATATAATATTATATTTCAGCACGGAAACCAAATGCAGTCGATGTTTCTTTCTAGTTCCGGTCAAGTTGGGTAAGAAAGCATGAAAAAATCCACTTCAAAATGACCATGCTAAAGTTAAAAGCAAACCTGTCTAAAATGGGATGAAGAACAGAAAATGTAGGACACAGTTTGCTCTTCATAATGGTAGAAAAATTAGAGCACATGTCAACGAGTTCCTTTACGAAGGGTGGCGGGGTATGTATGCATCCGAAGGGTCGTAAGGTGGTACCGCATATGTCACGCGAGCAAGCTGGCGCATGGCGTATAACGGCTCCCAAACGTCTGGTGCGCGGCGATGCGTGACGGGCACGATACGAGCTCGGGACCGTGCCGCTCCCCGCGGTGACACGCTATTACATCGTTTTCAACCTGTGCCGCGTAATTACGCCCGCCATGTGCATATTAATGAGATTCCACATGAGTTGAGTTTGGTTGTTGTTAAAATTTCAATATTTTTTCGGCTCTCCTGTTCTAACACTATGGCATAGGTAACGTCTCGAAATATGAACACAGGTTTTCTGAGATTTTAGGACGTGCCCAGTACTTTTGCTTTTTACTTAAGTATCGGAGTGGTACCTACTTGTAATGCAAACTTATGTATCGCTCACAGTTCCTTCCCTCGCTTCAGTATCGCTTGCACCACGTACAGCAATAATGTATTGGATTTAAAGATTGCAATAGTGTAGTGTAGAGGCAATACTTGTCTGCTAGCAACATCCAATGACCTGTTTTCCTTTAGTTCCTTTAGTGTTTACATAAACCTGACGACAAATACCAAGAACTTATACTAAAAATGTTAATTTTCCATTACATTAACATAAAAAGTTACTACCTACCTACTCAGAATTCACGAATTGCGCTGGACCTAAAGTAACTGTAAGAAAATTAAAGAGTAAAAACTAAACTAAAATAAACACGAAAAGGACTTGTTATTTCTAGGAGCAATTACAAAGCATAAATAAATCTCTTAACTGACAAGATGTTTAAGACACTACCTACCACTATAAGAAAAGAAAACAATCGCAAAAACTAATGCAACGAAATTGTTGAAGCGCAAAAGAAACCTGGAAAAAAAACCTCTATGACCTTCGACATTGAAACGCAATAGGTACGTCTATATTTGAAGATGCTGTCGCTAATACGTGATCGATGTGAATGTATTCCATGCAGAGTACGGTTACATATCAACCCGATAATATTAAGGCACATTACGTAAGCAGGCGAGCGCGTAATGGCGAGTAAGTGGCGGGTTACAGGCGATCACGCTTCGCCGCCGGTTCAACACAACATCATGTTACAATGTAGCCAATCGTAACGTACACCCAGATTCCTGTTATACGGGTCAACAAGCCAACCGATTAAGATATCCCAAATAAAAGTACCTACACGAGAAGATAACGTTTGACCTCCGAAAATTGATCAGATAGCGTTTTACCCGAAAAAAAATCAGATAAAGAGACACGCCCCCCAAAATTACATATCTACAAAGCTGCAACACGGCCTTCAATATTTTGACTCGTGTTTTTAATATTCTTCGTACTTATTTGGTACAGCAAACCACGCGAAGGGGCGATAAATTAAATTTCGTGTAGCTAAGAATTATTGTGAAATTAAATTCGCGTAATTAAATCGCGCAGTCATTCGAAATAAGTGATTGTAAAGGTATTTGTGCCAACACTTAAGCGTTGGTTGGAACAATGTTCAGATTCTGCTGACGGTGCTTCATTTGTGAGGACGATTACGGCCCTTTTTCATAAAAGGATGACCCTTTCATTGGGAAACTATTCCTCCTAAACATAAACGATTAGTTATGTACGTTAGTACTGACTCAACCACTAAAATTACCATACTTATTTTGTAACCACCAACAAGTTAGGTAGGTATTGCAAATTGCGCATGCAGTCACTCCTTTATGAAGTTATGTCACAATATTGTTTGCAGTGCTTAGATTGTGACAACACGACACCATAAGTTAAAGAACTCTAACAAGAAAGAATCACCACAGCGATGACATTTTGGATACGTTTTTCTGATTAGTTATTATTAGATGTTATTTTAAGTTATACCTACAAGTTTTAAATTATAAATAAGTTAATATTTTAAGACCGCGCTATCGCATTCGATATTCACCTGTAATAATAGTTGTAAGGGAGATATACATATATATATATATATATATATATGTAAATAAAGTAATAATACATTTGGTTTAATGCATGTTTTTTTTCTGTATACCTTTCCTTAAAGTTAAACTTGCCATGGTCTGTCTCAGCGCCATCCTAAGATCGACTGCCTCGATTATTTCATCTTTCCTTACGCCTTAAAGAATAAGTAAGAACTGTAATAAGAAACCTTATTACGGTCTATGTAAAAAAAAACATCAAAAAGGGCTTTTAAGTTACCTGCAGCTAGCCGAAACCTTACAGGGTCGCGTTGTGGGAACAACCGGACAATATTGACACAAGTGGGGTTTCTGTGTGTTCTACCGGTGGGGCTTTGACGTCGTGCATGTCTATAAGCTAACACGTTGACAAAGGTGTGACGGGACCTTTGCCCTATGCTCTTCTAGTAACCATATCGAATGATTAAATATTGGCTGCTCCATTGGTACCTTATCAAAGTTTCGTATTTGATATTTGGGGGATTTGGTTAAATTTTATTCTCCATGTGGGAATGTGTCAGGTTACAATAGCAATCATCACGTCATGATATAGACCCTAAGATAATAACTTTATAATAATAATAATAATAACTTTATAATAACTTTATTTTATTTTCTCCCACAAGTAACAAAATAAGATGTTGGGCGTTGATTGTTGAATTAATTATTAATAGCTGAATAGTATTAAAATCCTTATGTACGAATTTACCTAAAATAGAATACTTTTCTGAGAATATTCCTACAGGCTCGTAATTTCGTCAAACACAATAATGAATAAATCAAAGCTCATGAAACAAGCGCAACCTACAAGCACAAACTTACCGAAACCTAATATCCATTAAGTAGCGCAAAGTCATTAATCTGAAACCTACATACTCTTAGCAAACTAGACCGCCTATTTCTAGGTCCGTATTCGTCTTTTCACAAAGTTTCAATTCGCCATTACAAAATCATTACACAAGAATATGAAAACACCATCAATTTCACATAAAGAGGCGTAAACTGATCTAATTATATTATGTTTGGGAGGCTTTGTCTTCTTACATCATATCTTTAGCCTTAAGAGGCTACATGAGATTGCGTAAAGGCTTCTGCTACGATACATCACTTTCTCCTCGTAGATATCTGGCTTTTATTTAGGTCGGCTTGACTCATGACTCGGCTTATGTATTCTGATAGCAGACGACTAAGCAATCCACTTTAAAAAGGTCAAGCAGTAAAAGATACATATGATATACACAGTGGGATTGATACTTACACGTGTAAAATTGATTGAGTCAGGCGTTACTTTGCGGAAATCCATTTTAACTTTGAAAATGAAAACAAAATATCTAGTTAGTAGGTACTTATAATACCCGAACTGGACAATCATTATAAAAATACGTATCAAAATATACGAGCAAAACTTTACTCAATTTTAGCAGAATATAAATCTAATATCAAAGTTCGGAAAGTTATAAAACATGAACCGATTTATTGCAAAAGACGTAATAAACAAGGTCATAATGATTTATACGATAAAAATGTTATAATCCACGTAACAGCATCACAAATACACGAACAGCGTTCATCTTATTTAGTTTTTTTGTTCATCCGATCCGAAAGCACAATACAAAATTAATGACTGTTTTACGTGTCGTCGTAAACCACGGAACCCTCAAATAAAAAATCCTCGCACAACGAAACAAAAAGTATTGCTTAGGGAGGAAAAGTTTAACTGCGCAAAAACACTTCCCTACTTATTATTTCAGTGTTTATGTTTTAGCTACTTGTCTGTCTAGCTATGGTTAAACTGATTAGTGAAATAAAATTATTTCAAGCCGCTATAAATCTTTTCTTAAGTGTAATTAGAACTGATAAGGTAAACCAACCTCATTGTGGAACCCAGCCGTTCTATTACTCTTAAACTAATCCTAGGATTCGTAAATTGTCTAGGTAATCTAAAAGTTATAGACGGACAGCGGGTTAATTAAAAATAGTCAGTGTGGCGCAACTATATTCTGGTGTTGTATACAGAATTTGTACTGTTATTACTAGAACCCAGGAGAAGTAAGTTGAGGATATTTTAAATATCTGAAAATCTAGGACGTCTAAGCTGGCAAAAAGATGCAGACATGAATATGTAGTGAGAAATCAACACTATGTGAACTTATTTGTCACAGTGGCATGACAGCAGCGCCACCTACATCCATGTAGGGTCATTTCACATATGGAGTTTATTACTAACTAGCAGCGCCCCGCGGTTTCACCCGCGTTGTTTTCGTTCCCGTGACAATACGGGGATAAAATAAATAATGAAAAAATAAATTAGCCTATGACACTCCACAATAACCTAGCTTTCTATTAATGAAATAATTTTGAAAATCGGTTCAGTGGATCCAGATAATTACCCCTTACAACGTCACAAACTCACAAACGTTACCTCTATATAATATTAGTATAGATATGCATTTATCTGAGTTATGGCGTTGAGCTCAGAACTGCCTATTAACGAAGCAAGAACGGATCTATTGCGTAATACAACTCATATTTGTCATCCCAAAATCAATTACCATCAACATGATAATTGAGCCATCCCATATTTTGAGTTAATTGTGCGACTAATATTTACAATCCAATCAAGATTATTTCCGGAACGAATGGATTTGATCTGTCTTCGAAAACAAATAAATTCTCAAGATTCAGACAACCGTCGGTTACGTCTCCCACAAAATGTAAATTCTAAATTGTATAAGGTGCAGGAAGTGTTCACGTTTCCGAGACTAGATCCATAAGAGATTTTGTTTTTATACGATAATATATTGAATAAGTATAGGTAACTGTCACAAAACAAATGGAAACATTGATTTAAAATAACAAAGCTGAGTATGATGAACACGAGATATTTTAAAATAATCCCATAAAAGTCGCCTAGTCTGGTAACACTATACCAATGAATGACGTTATTTCGATTCTCGCGGTCGAGTGGTCCAGTTAATATGATACCATTTGCATCGAGTCATCTATTCAAATTGCTTGATTGAGATGGTTCGAAGAGTAATTAAATCGATTTCGATTCGTTCGAGTGCAGCATTCATTCTGTAAACATATGGTAGACACGAATAGAAATCTCAGTATCTTAGCATTAATTTTAATCTCTCTCGTGGATTACATTAGACCACGGTTGTAGACATTTTCATCTTGTAGTAACTGGTTGTTACTGTAAACGGTCATTACGGTTGTCTAGTAATACTTATCATAGAAGTAGATCTAACGTAACGGCTATGTGGCTTAATAACTTCAGCAATGTAGGCATGATGGAATATGCAAAGTAGATAATGCATTTTATACTCAGAAGTGGGCGAAATGCGGCTATGGATGACAATAGGGTAGTTGACTAAAAAAATCTAATTAGTCCGTCTGATAGATTTCCAAAAAATATTGGACACGTGTTTTTTCTTTTTTCACGTAGACAAAAAATGAAGACGATACAGAGCGTTGAAAACTCGTGTGACGTCACTACTCGCTACAATTTTTACCGAGCCGTAACGTCACAAGCCCCCACTCCTGATCTTTGATGCTTTGTATCTTCGTCAGTTTTTATAGATTTGATAAAAGAAAAAATACGTGTCCAATATTTTTCTATAATCTAACTGACGGACTAAATATAATCATATATTTTTTACTCAGGAAACACCCCTATTATGGTGATGGTAAACTCCAGGGCCCCAATTCTGTTATTTTTATAAATTAGTCATTCCAACACGATCTCGTTGTCATTTTGCTAAAAGTTCGTAGCTAATCTGCTAAATTCATAATGGTCGATCATTGGCTAGTCAATGTTCTCGTAATACTTTTTGATAATCGAGCTATTAAAAAAAATGAATGCACAACGATGTTCTAAAGGTCTGTCTTGTCAAAGGAACTGTCAAAATTTTCGCAGATTACTGCATACGTCTGTCATTAATTTGCCATTATGTACGAGATTACCATTCTATGCCATTTCTTTCAGTGGTTGACCATTGGAAAGTCATAATGACGCTTTTACTTTGTATATTAGTAGATTACCAAACTTGTCAAAATCAATGATAGACAATTCTGACACTATTGTAATAGCAGACTTGGGGCCCTGGTTGTTTGGTTAACAAGGGACGATTGGCCCATCTTACTAAGGGGTATCTCTCACTGTAACTAAGGCTAATCTGGCATTAAATAAAGCCCATACAGAAAGTACAGCATTACAATGAATATAACTACATCCTAATATGAATCAATACGTTGGCTAATTGCGTATTAAACCCCAGTGAGTCGCTCGTGTAGCATCCGCGTTTTTGTCGCGTCGCCATTCGTGGAGCAGACTATTGCCTATTGTCCTTGGTGAGACGCGGCAGAGGTTAAACGTTCTTTCTCGAGTTCTTTGATGAGTTCCTTTGTAAAGAATCAACCAGTTCCCTCATAACTCAAATAAAAACTATATGTATTCACAAGTAACTATGTAATACTTCATGTTTCCCAAACTATTAAACTCGCCACAATAACGTTTTTGCGAAATGAAATCGTGAGTAACTTTCCTCCATTTTTATGAAATATCTCAGCAATGGCTAAAATTTGCGGCTTGCGTATTGATTGCTTTCGTAATCATTATACTGAGTGATTTATTTTATGTTTGATCAAGTTTGTTGTTCAACAAAAACAAAACAAAATAGCTTCAAAGAATGTTCAGTCTTTTGTTAGTTGTTTGAACTTATTTCGGGGCAACCACAACAATAGGCAGTATAAGTTGAAAGCATAAAGTGGCACTAACAGTAAAGCTCCATCAGTCATTTAGTTGTCATGAATGGCAAAATATCCATTAAAGATATTTATTTCATGGCTTACATAGCCGGCGTCGTAGTTGTGGGCATCGCAACTACAGCCATATTGGATTTCACAGTAAGGAATTTCCTGGGATTTTCAAATTATTTTTCGCTTGCAGCTCACTGTTGCTGCTTTAAAGCGCTTGATGTTTCATTCAACGTTCATTAAACAGAAATATGGTATGCTAGTGAGTTGAAAAATGTTCGCTATATTTTATATGAGTTTTATGTTAAACAAAACTGACGGCCTATTATGTACCTATGCCATATATTGGAATTCTGCGCTACCGTATATTTATGAAGCGTAATGAAATTTCGAGTAGACAATTTATTAACACAATTTATGCAGATACTATACATTAATGGTCACTTCAAAATATCTTTATGCTTTAACTCGATCGGACTAAGATACAGCCAAATATTTTCATATTCACGTTTCCAGCATCGTAAAATAGTCTTCAATGTTAATCTTGATTATTGATGTTTTATATAAATTGTTTGACGTTACGAGTATTGATTACACATTGGTGCAGATTTTCAAATAAAGAACTACTTAAATCAAGAAATTGATTGCGTAACATAATTTGTTTGGACGTTTTCTATTTTAATTATACATTGTCTTCGGACTCCAAATGTAACACAGACATGAATAGAAAAATAAAATTGCAGAGTAACACGTGCAGTGCTGCTCAGTAAACTCGTTGAAATAAGATCATTTGCGTCATTGATGCACATGCGAAGATAGCATGCGATCATCTCACGCGAACTCTCCTTGTCTTAAGATACACTACCTATAGAAAAAAAGTAATTCTTGTGCGTTTCGCTGTTGAATGAACTCACCTTTCGTATCCCTCATTGCAAGCCATATAAACTTTAAAATACACCATTCATGTATTAAAAATATACTGCTCAGTATGTGACTTGGTGGTGTGTGGCGCGCCTGCTGCAAATTTCTAATTTAGTACAGATTTCAGACAAAAATAAAGAAGTTTTGATATTGAAATAAAAACAAACCGAACATTCAAATAATGAACCTGAAAGTAACAAGAAAGACTCTGAACCTGAACATTTGATATTAAAATGAAGTGCCAACAGATCAAATTACGGATTAGGAAATAATCTGGAGCAGCCCGGATACGGAAAAGGAAACCGAGTGTTGTAACGCAACTTAAGAGAAGTGAATTTTGCTTTTGTTAGGTACCTTTGCAGAATTTGGAAAAATTAGGTAGGGACATATAATGTAACTTGATTCGTAAAGCTCAGAGAGAAACGATACCTACATATAAGCAGCAAAAGATAGATCAACCAATAGATACTTAGTTGAGTATTCATGCTGGAAAAAATAATTTGGTTAAAGAACTTATCGACAAAGTTACATAGCTGCATTGAGCACTCAATCATGCAAACGTGGATTTCGTGTTATTACCTAGCATCATCCAACCCCATCAATCAAACTTTTAAGTAGCTTTATGTAGATAAAGCAGAAGCTCCAATGGACCGCCCTTCCGAGTTTCGAGTTCGTGAGCCGAACTTCCACGATGTCCTCGGCGAAGCCCCGAAGCCAGACGAACAACGGCACGGGTCGCTGCGCTACGAATACCAGTCGGAAACGAAATATCGTCGTATCAGAACGTCTCAGTCGCCCGCGCGCACGCTAATCTAAGTTATTCTCTTCGTCACACACTTGTGACTGTAAGTGGAGTGAAACTTATGAAAATCTGAAGAAATTGTTATAAAACATAGCAGTTTAGTGTTATTTTACAGGAGTTACCTATTCAATGGATTTTTCTCACACATTACGGTGGACGTTCGCGCCACGAAATTTGTTTTTGTTTGCGCTGTTTGAGCCGGTGCACTAATTGCTGTTGCGGAGGTAAGCAAGATTTTTTGTCGTAATTGCTAATGGATATAGCTGGACTTCGTTTCATTTGTTGTTCGCATTTAAGTATACAATTATTTTGAAATAATTGTTCACAGCGAGAACAGGTTAACTTAATACGAAGTTAACAACAAGAAGCGAAGGCAAAAATAAACTCGTATACCGCCAATGGCAACGCCTTTGTAATCATCGCTATTAAAAACCTGATGAGAGAGATTATATCCCGTTTCATTTTTATTCTATAGACGTAAAATAAAAATGAAACGTTGTATTCTTCTTTCGAATCAGTCAGTCATTATATTATAGTGATTTCATTTGGTCACAAATCATTCATCCCATGTTCCAGGCACTATAAAAAAGCTACCTTTTGCGTGTTTATATCTATCGGGCCGGCTCATCCGCCGACTGGAACCAGTTCTCGGCCAGATGATAGTTTGTTATTATTTTTTGCTTCGAGCGGGTATCTCAGTGGTCCAGTATCGGGGAACAACTACCTACCATCTTCCGCCATGCGCGACAGCGCCTCCCCAAGAATTATGTTGCAAGAAATGCTTATCATATATGAACATAGAACTAGATGAAGAAGGCCAGTTTCAATGCTCAAGGTATTTTGAAAATAATCGCCCTAAACATAAAAATGCTAAATTCGAGGCGGAAATGTTTAAATTTGACAACAAAGAGTTAAGAAATAATTATTTTAACATACCTATTCAGCGTAATGTTAGGTATAACTTATATATGTATATTAAAAAGATCGATATAATTTCGTTTGATATAATTTTCTGTAATAATCATCTATTGTTATAACAACTAATGATATATTATATATACATCCGAGAGATATATAACTTCATTTTATATAAGCTTCAGTTGCTATATCTTACACTAAATTGATTTAAACTTAATTCATATTGTATTCTTTCGAACTGTCAACATAACATGCACGGAATTAGATGCATCCTGCAAACGTATGGCCAAGTTGCCGTCACGAATAAGATGTGACATTTGGAAACGTCACAGATCTAATGATCACTAATTTTATCGAATGTACATTCAGCTTAAAATAAGGTCGTGACCCAGGGCAGTTGACGGAATTCCGCTGTGCAGGACTCCTATTTCTGCCTGCAGTGTTTAAAGGAACCTAAAATTAATGGGATCACTAGAGCTAAGTTAGCTCGCTTCGCTCGCTCACTCCAGCTCCTGCGATCCCTTGCAAACCTGTCTGTGTCAGGCTGCATTCAACATTAGATACTATTTTGGTTTTAAATAATTTTCTTCGGACAGTTACTGTCTTCCATACTTTTTTAAATTCTCGTTCAACGACAATCTTATTGTAGTCCTATAAGGTACCTATTTGAATAGATGTAATTATAGCTAGGTATGTCGTAGCAAGCCTTCAAGAACTTAGAATGTACATATATATCGGTCTGATACTGCATGTGCCACAGCAAATTAAAATTAAGTTTGCATCGTTGGCGCCAGGAGATTTTATGAGATTGAATATTAAAATCCCTCGGCTCGTCTCGTTCGCAGGTCTCGAACTACGTAGGTAATTCTTATTGATACATCTTCTAGTTAAACTGATTCCTGGGCTCATCCGATACCGTGAATTAATTATTCTGCCGTCAAGACGATCGCTTCTCTTGCATTCATTAAAATTCTGTTCGCTTCAGTGATTGGTTTTACTTAAGATAACAAATCTGGTCCCGCCTTAGCCGCCTTACTTAAGTTTAAGTACGTACGGAATACTGAAACAAGATTTTATGTAATTCGATAGTTGTTAAGCTTTGTCGTTGGTTTCCAGTTGTTGCCTATATTACGGTAAAACAACAATCATAACACGTTTTGGGTCTGTCTTAAGGTTGGTTTATCCAGTCGTCTTTTCAAGGCAGTTTAAACCGGCCTGGTGTTATGCATCTACATCTTTTTGCTGATATTGAGATTTATTATCTTTAGCTGATGATGCATTGCTAAGGACATAATAATGATAATCAAACCTACGGAGCTACACCCACAGTTATTTATCAAGTAATTTATTTACCTAGAGATACTAACTATCAAACACTTAGTAGTGTCTTATGTTTATTTATGACCGTTGCCACCGGAATGCAATGTTTACCTCTTTATCAATCTAAAAATCAATAATTGCTCTTAGAAACGGAACGTGCACTAAGCTACATTTTAATTGCTGTAAAATCATTTATGTACTTGACTAAATTGCGAAAATTTGTGACTTGGCCTACTTTAAATACGCAAAATGTATCAAATGCAATTTTAGTGAGCGATTGCACAGCGTTTAACTATGATTTATCATCGTTAAGGTTAATCGCCATTTTTGGGTTAATAACGGCTATCGTTTAGTTTGTATTTTAGTTTATCTGTATCTATATTCTGTAGCTATTCAAGCACATATTTAACACTTTAGTATCACGTATCATCGTCTCCTATTCAATAGCCTTTGTTATATGAATTCCACCCATTCATGGTATGTATTTCGAACCACTCGTTGTTACGAGATCGCCAAATTGTGTAGATAAACCTCGAATATCGAAAAGGATTTATGACGATTGAGGTTATCCATAAACTGATAACATTTTTGGGAATTCTCTAGATCCTTTAAGAGTACAATTGAGATCTTAATTGATTTATTTGTACCTGTCTTTAGTTTGTTCTTATATTCGCACTTCTAACTTTAGGCATTTTGACAGGAACCGTGACATCAATAAACTATTGATTCATTTCGATGATCAAATGATTGGTAATGTTAAGATTTGACGTTGAAACTTCATTTTTGATAGAGAATCTTTGACTATAACCAATTTTACTGTCAAAGATGGGAAGTTAATTTCACAGCTTATAGTAGGTACAGGATGAAATAATGTCTCAAATTGACAAATACAGAATCTTACTATAACATACGCCATATGTGACAGTTTCTAAACTACCCATGGATGATACAATTTTCGTCTTTCCAAAATATCCTACATTTAGTGTTAAGGTCGGTTTTCCCCTTGTATTAATAATAAATAAAGCATATCGATTTCTTGCTAACTCATGTTATCACATCCTGTCAACTATTTCTGAGTCAGGACGAAGCAACGAATCATAAGTTACGTTGACCTATCTGCAGACGTCATTGATAACGCAGGGTAAACGTCCTGGAGACATCCGGCGGAGACAAAGCCAGCCTGCGTAGATCATGTATGCAAGCACATGATAACAACTTTATGAGTTAAATTTCACAATTACCGCTTCATTAGCCTCCTAACAATTCCAACTTTAGGATGCAGAGTTAAAGATCAGATTTAACTGGGACTTTTAAATAACGAAGGTTATATCGTAATCCTAGTATTGTGAAGAAAATTTTGTAATAATAGGTTAGATTTGGGTTCAAAGTTCAAGCAAAAGTTGTTTCTGCTTTGCTGTGATGTCGATTCTTAATAATACTTATTTTAAAGGCTACATTATTACTATGATGATCAAAGAAATTAATGTCTCTGGTAGGCAACTGTTCAACTGTCATACATTAAACATTAGCAAGAAGAACTTCAGTGGTTGTTTTATGTTTCTGTCTAACCCACCTATTTTTATTAGGTATCACTATCGAATAAGTAGTAGAAGTATTTGATTAGACAGAATAATATCGAAAGTTTATGATATCTCAAGTTTTATTACTAACTTGCAGTTTATCCAATGATCCAGTGACAATATTTATAGATGACTACCAATTTCAAATTTCTACAATATCTTTTCCTAACGGAAACATTAGATAGTCTCAATAAAAAATGAACTTCCCCTAAATTATTCAGCCGCATCATTTGCCTGGTAAGGTGTAGGTACACCTTCTATCTTCCCCTCGATAAATTCAGCGGAGACCGTTAAAACATCTGCATAGTAGCAAAGAAGGGGGCGAAAAAAACCTTAAAAGATGCCAAGTTTCCATTAATATGGATAGAAGAAGACAATTTCACCAGGAAGCACAGAAACATAATTTATGATGAGTCGATTAGACACATAACATTATTCATAAAGGAGTTTGTGTAAATCAGTTTCCTGAGATTCAATCATTTGAATATTCAAGTCAACATTACGATTGTAACAAGGCATTTATGTCGTTTATTTTTATTGGTGCTGTTGGTGTGATTATTCTAAATAAATAAATAGTAGTGGTAACAGTTACACAAGAAATAACATACATATTGCTAATGAATGATGCAAGAAACCGTGCCCGAAAACATTGAGATTAGGACATCATATTTACAAACTGAACGCTCCCAGAATATTTTAACATACTAGGAGACGTTATGTGGGTACTGATTACTAATACCGTAAACAGTTGGATGTTCTTGTGTTTACAATGCTCATTGCTGCAGATACCGCTCACGAAAGCCCTATAACACCAGTGAATTCTAACATGTGTTTCCTTCGCAAGCAGAAATAGATACTAATCAATAGTGACCGGGTAACGGAAATACTATTTAAAAGCAATGGGAACATCCAGAACTGGCCCACCTGACGCGGGGGTGGTTCAGATATAAATAATGTGCCAATTCCACCGGCCGGCTTTGCCGACACAGTTGCAGTACATTGCCTTGCCACGTCCAAATGAAATGATCTCAAAATAATGTTCCGTTGAATAAACGCCAAAATGTGGAAAATATGGTGTTATATATCGGAAGTCTTGAAAGCCTTGGACATTGAAATGTAGACGGAAAATATCAACAAATCGTTAATCGGATTTACAAAATGATGAGAAATTCTGCGTCTGCTATAAAATTCTGATACAAGATGATACTAGCCCACCATTATTGGAAAGATATTTTACAACACGCATGATTTTTGGACCGTTTTAATGTCGAGTAATTTTCCCTTTAGCACAGTAAGTAACAAAACCATAAAATTTTTACAGCATTCATTGTAGTCTGTGTAGGCATATTAATCTTTTAATACTCGATTTTATGATGCCACATACAAAGTTCAATGTTAACAAATGAACACAATGTCACACAGCTAGAGTGCATAACAATTACAATTAAAAATGACCTGTTAATAATAACATTATTGTTCTGTCCAACTTTCCATAAGGTCCATTTTCTGTTTGGAGACCTGATTGTAACTTATACATTCAGCATAAATCACAGTCAGGTAGGTAGTTATTTCTGACTTGAGCCTACCAATGGTTGGTACATGATGCTATACCCAGTAGGATACTATGAAATCACGTAAAACGCAGTCATCGCGATACAAGAATAACAGGTGGGACGTGCAATACTGGTCATTAGCATACTGTACCAGCGTGATATTCGGCAAGACCGGAATTCTGTCGTGTCAAATTTATGCTGCTTGCGACACAACGCAGTTCCAAAGTACAACCGTGGCGAAATGTCGCCCACTTTTATTCTAACACTTCATTAATCTTTGTCTTCACTATTATACTCACTCACTACTGCAACCTCACAATATTCTTCGCCGCCAATGCCTCAACAACCATGCGATCTCACGCTAATATTATTTCCCCATTCAATAAACATAATTTTCTCCTTATTGCTTTCCAATCTTCGACGGTGGTCTCATTTCCTTTCGTCAATAAAGAATAATGTAATGGTTTACCAGGATAAACTGATCCTTGTCGATGTAAGTAAAACCGAAAGGATTTAATGATAGAGTATGTTTTACTTTGTCATGAATGTTACCACGAGCGCGTTGACTGAAGGAGCAGTGAACTTTGCGAAGAGGCTCTTCCACACCTGAGGTTGACTCGCACAGCCATTAATTCCGACATTTTAAAGCTACAAGATATATATGTATATCACCTGCGACACATTTGGTATCCGAAGAGACATAATGACAAGACTATTAACACTACGAAGAGGATGAGATCGATGGGGTACTACTTTTCCTAATGAAGCTGTTACGGCGAAAGCTAATGACGCAATCTTTCTTTTTTCCCAGAGTCATGCAACAAAAATGTAGGCACTTACTAATCAGATACTTACTTGAAGAATTATTTGTAAACATTATTGTATTTCAAAAGGCTTCCAGCAAGTCATCCAAGCAATATACTGAAAAAATTGCATTGTAATTGGTTTTCGATGAGAAAACGAATAACCTATAACAGAGCACGAATAGGAGGTACTTCAACTGGTTGATTGGCGTAATAATGAGTTCAAGTTTGTAATTACGACCGAATATTACCACGACTTAAAATGGTAATTATTAATTGTTTTTGTAATTTACTGAATTAAGTACGGAGCTGATTCTTGTTTTCTCACAGGAATGTGTGACTTTGAGTCCGAAAGAGGGTCTTTGATATTGTGTTGTTCTATTATCTGAACAATTTTGATGGATGTTGGGAACGCGTCCAGTTGTGTGTGTATGTAATTTATTTCTGGTAAGCGAGTCGACTTTTACGGCGAAGTGAGTGACTATTTTAAGTGCTCCGTCATGGCCGCCCGGCATGCGTATGGCATGCGGCATCGGCATAGTCGTGAGTCGTGGTAGAACGACGCTTCTCTTCATCCACTAGATCATTAACAAATTAGCTCCCCTATTGAATTAATTTAATCCGAGATTTACCAACAACATCTATCTTAATCCTCAAACGACCAAACGTTACGCTTAAACTTTTTGGCCCGCACAGGTGATTTTGTATTGTTGATTTCTAATCACTTAATTTTATTTGTTGTTTGTCCCAAATAAATGTTTATTCTTTCTTTCTTTCCATATACTTTTCTACCAAATCACCAGTCATTGACCGAATAGTTGCTGTTTACTATTTCAAGAGCCTACAACCTACCTGCTCCTAATCTACCTATAATTAATAATTGTGATACACGACTTCAAGTCAAAAAAAGAAATATCCAATAGAGATACATACCGGGTGACTTCGTCTTACCTCCGGCTAATGCTGTACCGCATAGCTTACAAGAACGAGCTAACCGAATGTAGTGCAATTATGCACCGTTAACGGTATAATAAATTCTAGGGTATTGTTGGCCAATACCGGGTGACTTGTCCGTAATAGTGGAGCGAGCAGGTGGTAGAAGTTTGCCTTTAAACGTGGCCGGCGAAACATAAGCCTATTAGGGCGCGGGCACGACTTCTGTGAGAATGTTTTGTGTAAACCATCTTCATAATATCGCCTGATCGTGAAATATTGATGGTGCATTGGGAACATGTTTATACAGGTGGTGTGATGACAATTATGTGGTATTGGTGTTCGTATGTTTTTCGTCACAGTCGAAACACAAGCTGATACCTAATGATTCGCATAAAGTAAAAAACATATATTGCAAAAAGCGAACATGTCATGGTTGGCTGGCATGACAAAGAACTTACATTACAATTCAATAATGATAAAAACAAACAAGCCGAGAAACACTAATCAAATACACCCAAATTAATGTTTTAAAAGGGACCAAACCATTTTTGATGTAAATAAAAATACCCAAAAAGGACCAAAAACAACGTCTGTTACACAAAAGACAAAAAGTGCTGTATAAAACATTTTATATGAGAATGATTCCACGCGGCCATGTTTAGTATAATTGCGGGGCTTCTCACAGTAAATAGTCGTCATTAGGGGTGAAGGCAAGGACTATTACGTCGCCGCCACCAGGCTAACGCCACTGCTGCGAGGGCCTTTGTTACATCACTCACACCTTTCGTAGTCAAGGGTTTTCCTCACTAATTACGTGGTCCTGGTCTAAGTCTAGCTCGTGTGGTTGTAGGCTTTTAAAATGTTAACGTTTTGTATTATGAAAAACTGCATAGGTATAACGCCCGTTTCGAAAACCTCCGTTGTTTCATAAATTTAATTTTATGTGCATACACTTGGGTAGCTTCAAAGTTTTCTATTATTATTCTCGTGGAATAATCAGAACAGTAGATCCTAAACATATGAGGCATTCAGAAAACAGAAATAAATCAATAGATTCCTTCCGCGTACCCTGGATCAGCGGCTCCTAAATTTATTCGTTCCTAGATAGAGATACCCTACTAAACACAAAACTTTACTCTAATCTCTTGGGTTCCACGGAACCCACTTTGGGAATCATGGCCCCTAACTGACGAACACAACCATGTATTTTATATTTCTATGAACACAACTCACCTAGCGGACTGGACGATGGTTCATCTGTTTCCTCGCAGTGTGGGTAATTCTCTTATCACTCGTGCCTACATGAGAGAAAAATGAATATTTGTACCATCGTGGTGATGTTACTTTAATACGGCGAAAGCCCACAGCGGTAACACAAAGCGCAGTATGCACACCCATACTTAAAAAAATGCGTAGATAACTCAGACTGTCTGTCTGTTCTGTGGATTTGCAGTAAACTTGGTACCTAACACTGGTAGACTCTGTCCTAGAACAGGATACATACTCCCAGTACAAAATACTTACCCCCTGGTTAAATACATTTGCACTGGGGAGTATGTTCATTTGGGATAATCGTCGACTTTTACAGGAACTAAATCGCTAACCGATGCTACTATATAATACTTATGTATATCTAAACTTTTTAATATTATAAAGCTGAAGTACGTAGGTATGTTACATTTTTTTTGCTGCTTTGCGCTTTGGAAACAGCAGTCTTATTTTATTTCACGCTACGACCCTTAGAAACCGGAAAAAGCAAAACACAGAAATAAAATAAACGGTGGGTGAAACCGCGAGGCAAAGTTAATCTATATCTATAATGCAACTCATAGTTTATGACTTAAGTGAAGACTTGGAATGCAAGCGAGGTGTCTTGAAGAAATGAGAATTTTAATAAGTTTTATTGCTTTATGTAAAGTAGTAGGGACTGTTATTTAATGTGAGGTCAAACTTTCTGAACTTTAATGCCGACTTTTGTTGTGGCTTTGTCCTATTGAAGAAAAGAGTTAGGCTACGTCTTAATACAAAGCGATCTTTCCAATAGGTACGTGTTCGTTGGCCTACCGGTTTTGTTGAACAAAGTTACGCGACGATCTCGTGATAGCGCGTTGATCGCTTTTTTAACGCCCAAGGTTTTTGAGAAAGACTTAGAACGTTTAAGCTTTTTCCCAACTATATTGGGGTCGGTTCCAGTCAAACCGGATTCAGTTGAATACAAGTATTTTCCGTGGAGCGGCTGCCTACCAGGCCTCCACAACCAGTAACTGGGTAACACGGTATTTCTTGGCAAGACTAGCGTCAGATTTTCTGGGTTCTGGCAATGGTTTAACATGCTCTTCGAGGCACGGAGGAATCTCCGTATGTAAAGATGGTCACCCATCCACAGATAGCCCCCGATTGCTTTCCTTAACCTTAAAGATCGCCCCGTGTGGCTGTTATTACTTTGCTACGAGCTCCTGCGAACGTTAGAACATAACGTAATAGATATATATTTCTTTCTCATATCCTCGCCATATACTTAACTAGCAATTAACTAGAAAATAAGGCAAAATAGACATGCAATATGCTATAAGAATTTCCGTATTAGTCTGGGAAATAAAAGCAAGAACACGCAAACTTTTTCCCGCGTTGGTTATCAACGAAGGGAAAATGCATGATTTACGAGTAGCTTCTGTATTTTTACACCCGTAATCTGTATTGCTCATGTCGTCGTATTTTGCCTGTGATTATAAGTTCTTACTTGATAATCGTATTGTGACCTTTTTATTGTAGGTAAGGTACGCAATATTTAACTGCAACACTAACCCAACAGTCCACTCACTACACTAATAAATGATTTTACAGAATTCGACGTGATTACTGCTATTAACTGGCCTACAAAATACTCACATGAATCTGTTTTTAACCCCCGACGTAAAAAGAGGGGTGCTATAAGTTTGACGTCGATGTACATGTTGATCTTCATGTCTGTGTGTGTATGTGGCTGTATGTGGCATCGTATCTCTCAAACGAATGGACCGATTTCAATGCGTTTTTGTTTTTTATATTTGAAAGCCAGTTTCCTTGCGGTGGCTCTAAGCTATATTAGTTTAACATTGATGTTGAGTGTAAGAGTATCAGCTCTTTTCCAAAATTATGCAAGGGTTCTTTGCTAGCGTATGATTACTCGATTAGGTGCTTCACGCGTGCCAGTATAATAGTTAAATGACAATTAATTGATAACTTCGACCTGATGCTGCAACTAGGATGCTCTCCAGAAAACTCAACTCTCTAAAACTCATAACAAACATATCGTATTTTTGGGTACAATATAGATTAGTTTCAATAAGTAGGTTCAGGAATCGATATTTAAAGTTCGTCATACTCGTAATCACTACAAAACAAATCTTAGGTATATTTCAATATGTTCTAAAACAAATATAGTTAAATTGAGTATTTATATAGTTTTTTTTTTTAAGTTTTATCAGAAAATATAATGTTTAGACAGCTTGTTAAATATTTTTCAATTCGAATTTCGATAAACATTTGTTTATGTATTTGGTCTTTAACGGCTGATAAAGGACAATTATTTTATACTTTTTAGGGTTGTTCCTTAAACTATAAGTATTTTTGCGTAGAGAGTTTTTTAATTATATCTGCTGTTGATCGTTTGATACATATTTAAAGTTTTTTCTTGTTGTTCTTCTTTTTTTTATGATATGAAATTTAAATTATATTTTCAAAGTAGTATAATATTTTGCTCGTTATGAAATTCCGTCAGTCAAAGAGACAATTCACACGTCTAAAAATGTATTCGTACCTAAAGTTTTAATTATCCAATACCTCACAAGGCCATCACAAACGTACGATTAACACGAAACAATAACATTCTTCGGTCCTTATAATATTATTGCATTTGAATATAATATCGCGGTGTCCTGCACCGCACACAAAGCCAGCCAGCCTTGATAGGTACCTATGTCAAGGAACGAACGAGACAGTGGTTTAGTCTCTGGTTTCTACACGCTACATTAGGTACACAGTAGTAATTAACTATAAATTAAATGCACTTTGTGATTGCTAAAACTAATTAAACTTAGATACTCCTTGCTGTGATATTAGAAGCAATAATGCACTTTGAAATATGAATATTACTCTAGACGTAAAAGTTTAGCGATCCAGCGGCAGTTTGTAGTAAAAAGCATTATTTTCTTGAATTTCAAAAGTACATTGCTTAGCATAATTTACTCTTAACGACTGACTGATTGATATCTGGCACGCAATTATAGCTTAAGGCCGCACACAGCGTTTTATTCAACATGTAAAAATGTCGAGTAGCCAGACGCAGATGTCCCATTCTCGATGCAACTGTTTTGATCGAGAATAAAACGACTAAGTCGTTCGTGTGTCCATAGAACCTCTTCTCGACAAAAAATATAGTCCTGGCGACAGTAGAAAATATATCCTATAATTTTAATTAGTGTCTCAATACAATGTACTAATAAACATAAATTAAATCAGTAGACCGTTGTTTACTACGTAGGTATTCTGATATTATGTAAAATTGTAAAGGTTCAAAAAATAAAATAAAAAGATACACATGCAACTTTTAAAATATTCAACGGAGATGATCTTCCATTAAGATTACATCTTTAAAAGTATATTTCGTGCATTTTTATAAGTCAAATGCTTAAACTCGGCAGTACGGTGAGCCTTCTCGGTTCAGGGTTGCCATAAAGGCACGGCTTCGTTTTTACAGCTTACGATCACGAAAACTCCAACAATAGTGTGCAGTAAAAAGTATCTATTTTGAACTAGACAAACGACTGCGCTCATAAACACGTCAGAGTTATTACGACACGTCCAAAAGTTGTAAGTGCAATAAATATTATATGTAGATATATTTCACGATTACGGTGAGGCTAAGGCTTCGTACATTGTGAGAATGATTATGGATATGTGCTTTTAAGCTACAAAGTGCGTTTAACCATGTAACAGGTGTCAAAACAGAGACAGATGGCTACGGTCTCTCGGGTCTGGAGTTGCGTTTACCATTCTGAGTACGATTTAACACGATAGTTAATTCTAAAAATGTTTTATAGCTGTTACCTGTCAACGCTTCGTAATTAAAAAGGTATAAAGTTAGCAATGCGGACCGAGTGTACTTCTCAGCAGTAATAAACTGGCAATAAAAGAGGGAAAGCTTAATTGGAGAAGTAAAAAGAAAATAATTTCCATACCATTGCAATAAATTATCAGTCTTTGAAGACATTTCCCGCTTTTCTTCCACAGTTTCTCAAACAATTTTTTTTACTTTTTCGTATCTTCATATTTATACATTTTCCACATAACCACAAGTGTGTATGTGTACACTATTCAAATTTACTCCAATTCTTATAAACACAATCGCTTACGAAATCTACACCTGCTGAAAAGTAGAGTACTTAGGTACTTACTACCTAAAACGTTTGTTTACACAACGCACTATTTCGTAACTAAAAGTAACACGATTACGAAATTTGACTAAAAATAAAGCTATGAGTAAGTACATAAAGTGCAGAAGGAGAATAAGCGATCGATATTCAGGTAATCGGATTTGCCGGCCTTTCCCCTGACACTCCAGGAAGTGAGTGACCCCACTCAACGGAAGACTGAACTCAATAAGCCTTTATTTTCCCTATATATTTGTCCCATATTTCTCTAAAGGGAAATGAACGCGCCGCCTAACGTGCTGGCCATGTGTGAAAATTGTATTTTTTTTTCTACTTTTGCTTATGGTAATTAAATAACCTTTCAATTTGGAATGTAGGTTTTGTGTTACGAATTGGAAGAGTGTTGCGTTTTGACATGAATTTTAAAGGTGATTGCTATTAACGATTGGTTAATGTTTTACGGTTAATTGATGGAACCTTCGGTTAATTTGCCAGAAGTTTTTGTTTACCTACAAAATTTTTGGTAATTATTATAATGTTTAAATTTTTAGGATGACATCATTGTCACATTGCCCAACCCTAATAAATGTGGCCATTACATAAAAACAAAGCCTTGGTCAGCTTTTTTGAGGCAGCAACGTCCACGAGTTATTTTAAACCATGTCAATTACAAAAAATCTGTGAGAAAACACATTGTTTCTAATAGAACCGGTTCAAAATATGGTATGTGCTAATTGTTAACAACAATAACGAAATCTTTTACGGTATGCTTTGGAGTACTTTGAACGATTCGGCTCGGAACTTAGTAATACATATTTGACTGTGACTGCATTATGTTCTCACGAAACGAAACTGGACACTTTGAAATTGAATGACTTTACTATGCTAACCAAGAATACAAACCAGCCAACCAGAATAACTTGACTGTTTACGGTGGCGCTGCTTGCAAAGACTAGAAGCAAAAGCATGACGTTTCAAATTAATTTTGCATTTTGCCGAGTGCCAAGTTGAATTGGTTCCGATGTACGTGGACTGATGAGTTAGCGAAACACTGTGCGATCGTGTCACATTGCCTTAATGTTTTCGTGATTCTTTAATGGAAATCTGTAAACAATACGTTGTAATGCAAACGCTACACTGGAACTGGATGCGTCATCGCTAGGAATAGGCAACTTTGTCGTTTCCTTCGCCTATTTAACACGGTTCCACTTTTAAGGGCTATTAAAACTAGAAATTGGCCGAAACATGTCAGTGGTGACATGGCTCAGCCAATTTCTAGTTTTTTTTTTTTTTTTTTTTTTTTTTTAAATTATTTTATTAGTTTAAGTTAGTTCCCCACCGAATGTGTCTCCACGTTGTCGTCGTGGTGGGGCTTGAGCATCTCAATGATCTTGCGAGCTTTCCCGGTAGAGCCACTCATGCCGGAAGGTCGCAAGTGAGGGATCAGACCAAGAGAGACACACACACGCTTGCTCGCTGCTCTCTGGTACGCGTCTGATCATCAGACGTGACTGTGGGAGCAGCGAGCAGGTGGAGAGGTGAGGTGAGGAGAGGGCCCTGAGAAGGGGCGGAGCGAACAGGGACCGCACCCTTAAAAGGCACAAAATATGAATAAAGACGCTTGTAAAATGAGTCCCCAGGTGGGTCCCGACTGCTCAGCGGTCGGGGAATCCCACCCCGCTTCGGCGGGCTGCCCTCCGTACTCTGGGGTGGGCACCAAACGTCTTCCGCTTGCCAGTGGCAACAAGAGCCGAGGAGGCTCCAATTCGTCGTCGTCATCCGGATCCGCCTCCTTTAAGGAGCTGATGGCGCACGAATTCGCAGAGGAGGGTTCGCCTGAGCGCCGGGGTGGCGTGGAGTTGGATTCCGGCTCCGCGCTAGACCTAGTAACGGTCAGCTCGGGGGGCTCGGGAGAAGAAAGAGGGGGGGCTGCTGCGGAGAACGTAAAGTTCTTCCGCAAGCGGCCCAGACGGGAGGATGACAGCGGGTCGTCCTCTGAGGGCGAATTTGCCTCCGCCCGCAAAATCCCCACCGCTAGGCGGGGCAGGGGTTGTGAGGCGGGGAGGGGGCTGGCTGCCTCTACCCGGGAGGTGGAGCGTCGGGCCGAGTGGTTGGCGGGGGAGGGGCATCGCCCTGGGGGGAGCGGTCGCAGGGCTCCCTCTACTCGTCCGCCTCCTCTCGACTCCGATGACTCGGTGTCCCCGGGAGAGGTACCTCCCACTGCCGAGGAGAAGAGGGCCAAGCTGGAGGAGGTCGTGGAGGCCGCGATCCGCGCTGTGACCTTCAATAGGAAGCAGTCCTCTAAGCGGGAGGCCATTAGCGCGGCCAAGGCCTCCATTATGGCGGCGGCGGCGGTCAACGTCGGCGGGTCCGGAGAGGCGACAGAGTTGCGGGCGGAAGTCGCCCGCCTCGCGGCCGTAACGGAGCGACTCATTGCGGAGAATGAGTCGCTCCGGAGGGACCTGGCTGGCATGGCCAGAGCGGCCTCGGAGGAGCCGCAGGGGGGGCCGAGTCCGGCGAAGCTGGAGGGGAGCCTAGTGCTGAGCCAGGTGCGGAGCCTGGTGCGGCAGGAGCTGGCTCCTTACCAGAAGCAGTTCTCCGTTTTGGAGGACATGATTCGGCGTCCCCCACTAGCGGCGACACAGAGGCCCCAGGGCCGGCAGAAGGCGGCTTCGTACGCGGCCGCCGTGGCTGCCGGCCCGGGAACGTCTGGCCAGGCGAAGGCGAAGGCCAAGGGCGGAGCCGCGCCGGCGCCAGCGCCAGCGCCTGTGACGCCGGCGACTGCGACGCCGGCGACGACCAAGGCGGCCCCGGCGAAGAGGGGTAGGAGGAAGGCTGGAGGAGCGGCTAAGGCTGCGGCGCCAGTGGTGCCGCAGCCGCCCCCACCCCCACCCTCGGACCCTCCTGCGGCCGAGGCCGAGTGGCAGGTTGCTGGCCAGAAACGGCGGGCCAAAAACAAGGCGAGAAGGCAGCGGCGGAAGGCCAACGCCATTGCGGCGAGGCTTCGCGCCCCGAAATCCGCGGCTGTAGTGCTCACACTGCAGCCGGAAGCGGAACAGAGGGGCGTGACGTATCTCGCCGTACTGAAGCGGGCGAAGGAGGCGGTGAGCCTCCAAGAGCTGGGCATCAGCGGGGGCATCGGGGTCAGGAGGACCTTAACCGGTGCCCGCAAGCTCGAGCTCGCCGGAGCGGAGAGTGGCCCGTTCGCGGACGCCCTGGCCGAAAGGCTGAGGGCGGTCTTACCCGCGGACGAGGTCCGGGTGTCCAGGCCGACTAAGCGCATCGACATGCGCATAGTGGGCCTGGATGACTCCGTGACGGAGGAGGAAGTTGTGACCGCCGTCGCCAGGACTGGGGGGTGCTCTGCCGAGCTCGTCAAGGCGGGCACCCTCCGGCCTGACAACACGGGCATGCAAACCCTTGTGGTGAGCTGCCCCGTGACGGCGGCCAGAACTGTGTCGGAGGGCCGAAGGCTCTTGGTGGGATGGGTGTCTGCGCGGGTAAAACTGCTGGAACCCAGGCCTCTGAGGTGCTACCGCTGCCATGTGGGCAACCACACGGGAGCTATGTGCCCCTCGGAGGTGGACCGCAGCGGACTTTGTTTCCGCTGTGGTCAGCCCGGTCATCGGGCCGGCTCGTGTGAGGCCACGCCGCACTGCAGTGCATGTGCGGCTGCTGGCAAGCCGGCCGAGCACTGGGCTGGGGGAAGGGCCTGCGCGCCATCCGCCCCGACCAGGGGCAAGAGGTCCGCCGCCACCGCCGCCTCTGCCGCCGCCGCGGCTTCTGTCGCCGCCGCTGCCGCTTCTGCTGCGGGTGCTGCGGCTCCCAACACTCGGGAGGGTGCTGAGATGGAGTGCCAGTAGTGGTCCCATTTCGGCCCCCTCCAGAGACAAGTCGGCCGCTGTGCTATCGCGCAGTGGCTGATGCCTGGGGACGGTGAGCGTGGGTGGCTCGCCGTCCGATACCAGGTTGAGTCGACGACGCGTTGTGTTCCACGCGCGCCTCAAGGAGCCGTCAGCACCGAGGACGGGGCCCCATAGGGTCGGTGCCTGCTAGGGTTGCGGAATTTGTTCGAAAGAGTTACCGCGGCCCTGGAACGCATAGGGCACAAGAAGGATCACGGGTGGGTTTTAGTCAGTAAAAGTCTGACACTCCCTACCGCTCCACCCAGGGCGGGAGGGGTCATTTGATGATTTCCCATCCAGAAAAAAAAAAAAAAAAAAAAAAAAAAAGTTAGTTATCACTTTGTGAATCTTTTCTGGTAGAAAAAAAACAGCTTTTCTTTTTTTTCTTTTGTAGATTAAGTAGGTAAGTGTTACCTTTTTCAGTCGGTCGGAGGTGTGTCTGGCCAGATTATGGTACATTTCAACCTATAGCCAATGGCAAAATAATCCAATATTAAATTTAGATGTAGAAATCTCTGTTATCTTGCTATTTCTAAAAACTTACATTTCGCTCGTTTCAAATGTAAATTTGAAACGAGCGAAATGTAAGTTAAGTAATTACCTAGTGAATAGTAATATTCACTAGGTAATTTCAACCAAAAAAAATTTTTTTTTTTTTAATTTTGAGTGTTGGCAATTGCGAAATAGGAAAATAAAAGATATAAGTAGTCAGGAGAGTGACAACATGATAAATTTACTTAGATACATAATGTAGGTAGACATGTAGCATTTTCCTATCACACACGAAAATGGTGAACATTTTTTAATTTCTGTTTATTGAATATTGACAACACGTCTACCCGAAGATTTGCGGCTCCTCAATATCACCTGAATATTATCTCATTCTTGGATCAAATTTGTTCACGTGCGAGAAATGCCGCCTGACAACGTATCTCAAGTCAGACGATGTTTACTTTACTAATGTAGGATTTATCCCTTGATATCTCTTGCAGAACGCTATTCATGACGTGCTTTCGTATCAGTATTAGTTTGGGAAGTGATAGTGAGACAGCATTGTACGGCTAGGTCACCAATAGTGTCGAGATGATCAGTAATACGTTCGGCCGTGCCGATCGCGGTGTCGACAAAATAACTTTAGTTCTGTGGAGAATTCCTAGCGAAGTGAACGTCTTTGTACAGAAACAGTGATATATGCACTTTTAGCTCGAATAAGTGGGCGGTCAATAAAAATAAGTGTAATTGTGAATTAATAATAATTCAGTGTTTAAGTGAGCACGTGACTTTCATATTTTGTGTTACAAAACTTGTTAAGTGTTAAAATATACTTTACCACCTTTGAGATACTTTGAGGTATGTAAGATTATTGGTAAGTTACGATTTTCTTTATTATACTTTAATACAACTTAAAATAACTTTTATTGCTAAGGAAAATCCTTCCAAGGTATCCGTGGAAATTAATTTCAAGTAGGTACAGTTGTAGTCAATATTGTTTACTTACTGATGTTATCGACAGATTAAGGAAGAACCAAACAAGCATTAAATACTAACGATCGATGCTTAAGAAACTTAATCATGATTAATTAATATTTAACAAGCCCGTTACAACTTAGGTTTCAATGTCTCATTGTAGTTAGACTCAGTGTCTGGAACGTAAAGTATCACAACATTAAATATTATGATTGTGACAGATAAGTGAACAGCTAATCGCATCACTCGACTTGCGTTTTGACAAGTCGATAACTTTTTTCTAGAAACAGGGGTTAGCCTCATATAGGGTTGCCAAGCGTCTAGATAAAGCCGGACATTGTTAAGGCCAAGTAAAGCATAAGCATAATCAGCCTTTTAATGTTCCCACTGCTGGGTCACAGGCCTCCTCTCTAGGAGAGTAAAATGGGCCGTAATCCACCACGCGGGCCCAGTGCGGGTTGGTTGATGTCACATGTCTTTGATATTTTAGTTCTTGGACATGCCGGTTTGCTCACGATGTTTCCTTCACCGTTTTGAGAGCAGTGGTGATGAAATTAATTACACAAAGTAATGCGCCTGCCTGGGTTTGAACCTGCGACCTACAATTAGTAAGTCGGGGCCGTTACCACTCGGCCACCACAGCTCTTGGCCAGGTGAAGGTGTCCCCCTAAATACCTCTGCATACCCCTGGAAAATACCGGCGTGATATCATGTTGCTCATAGTGAAATCGTAATCCGTGTCTTCGCTCCGTGTAAATTCAGGTTTGAAGAACACTGTGATAACTATTATGAGCTCTATTGCGTGAATCATTTTAATTAGATTAATTCGTAATTAATCAGTGATTATGTATATCTGTTTTGCTTATAAATACGTGTTGTTACATGATAAGTTGATCTTCGAGTCAAGTCAGCCGCAAAAAGTGCATTGCAAGTTTTTGCGTAAGATTTATAAATAAATCTGTACTTAATGTGTACAAGTCACCTTTGTACCTATTTTTCTGTTTCCTTCTTCTTATCTTTTTACTAAATGTGTTTGTGTGTACATACATTGTTAAATAAGTACTTACGTATGAACCGATAACATGTAGATACCAGCTACTGCCAGCGTACAATGGTTTCCTCCGCGTAGGCAAGCAGTGTGGAGATACTCCAAAAATACCTTGAAAACGTATTTTTTTACCCATCTTTTTGTTTTAGTATTGATAGTAGTAGAGGTACCTAAGCGTTTGACTACTATCTCACCTGATGGTAAGCGATGATGTGGTCGAAGATGAAGCACGCTTGTCTAGAAGTAACCTATTCACTCTTGACTTAAATATCTTTATGGTAAATTACATTTACATTCATTAACATAACTTAGATTGTCTCTAAGTTATGTTTAGTCAAGCAATAGCTATTAAGCGTAACGTACACTTTATTTTTCAGAGGAAAGACATTATACTCTAACTAGCAGCCTCCCGCGGTTTCGCCCGCGTTGTTCCCGTTCTCGTGACAATACGGGGATAAAATATAGCCTATGGTTTTCAGGGTGAATCTAGCTTTCTAACGTTGAAAGAATTTTGGAAATCGGCACAGTAGTTTTTGAGTTTATTCATTACAAACATACACATACAAAAATACAAATGTTTCCTCCGTGTAATATTAGTTTAGATAACAAACCAATGACAAATTAAATCTGATTACCACTGAAACTGATGAAAGTAATAAATTTCCCACATCACAATATTTTACTGCCAGCCGATCAAAAAGATTACAAGTTACTAACCTAAAGAATGCCCGAACGCGATGACAAATCGGTAATAATCAAGTCATTTTTAATCAATACTCACGTTATTGGAATTCAGTGAAACGGATTTAGGTTGGTATCGTTCGTTTGTAAAGTAGCCATTATATTTATTTTAAAACGGAGCCTTTTATATGGAACCAAACCACTGAGTACCTTGTATACTCTTGCTACTGGAACTTTCATGTTATGTCACTTACGTTTTATCTGCAAATGAAAAATATACAAGTAAACATAAACGTTCGCTAGGGTTACAATATGGTATTTTGAATTTTATAAGTGTCCTTAATCCCAAATTATATCAGAAGGAACCAACTCCAAAATACTCTTAAAAACAAATTTTGTTACCGTTTGCCCCATACTCTAAAAGAGTAAGTCAGTTTAAAAAATAACGCTTTCCTCCAACTAAGGATACATTGGTACAGCTGCACATTAGACGCTATGAGGGATAACAAAAGCTTTTGAGCATACAAATTGAAATACCTGGTATATACGCGAAGTTTCAAAGTATCACTAGAGATAGGTAGTCCAGAGTAACTATCTCTGAAGCGCCTTACGAACGAACACTCATTGACAGAATGGCAACCTTGTAAAAGCCTTTTCACACCTTTAGAGACCTTTCATCTTTCACAGGGATCACATCAGCCGCAGGGTTAATCTCGGAGAATTCTGAACTTACTACTTTATGACATTTTACTACTGACCCACGGAGTATATAAAAACATTTTGGAATCTGTCAACCGTGGAAGGTTCCCTGAAGTTTTTCTGAGGTGAAAACTCTCTCTAACAACCATAAATCGTTCTACATTACTTTTGGAAATCCAGCTTTCGTACCTACTAAGCAACTCCTGGAGGAGTTATCGAAACTTTGTATACAAGTACCTGACGCGTTTGAGGTCGGCTTGAATACTTCACAAGTATATTTCCGTCATGAGTTCATTGTTGTGAGCAGGGACAAACTATTATTTTGTCACCTTGCATCTTTGTAGCTTTTAGAATACCTGTTATTTATCTTCAATAATATTAACGACCTCGCCCTGTGGTGTGACTGTCGGGAAACGCATGATTTACGTCATACGGGTATGGAACTATGAACATTCTCGGTTTCGTAAAGGACGCTGCAGGAACTCAGTATTACGTGAGTATGGATTTACGACGCCTCCTGTCTTAGAACAAATTCATTGTTGCCTGTTAATGGCGCCGCCGATTCCCGTAAATCGGTTGTTGGATCGCCTCGTGAAACAAAACAACTTGATTGCAAGGCATAAAAAGCATTAGATTACAAACTTATGTATTTTAAAATCTTAAAATACTATAATACTGTTTTATTTACTCAGTTCTTTGATTACGACATAGTTATCGAAGTTGTGCATTTGTGCAATGATACAATCGTTCATTACCTATTTAAATACAATTACCGCAGCCTAGTTCTCGTATTGCGTCTACAACTTTCTTCAATGATAGCTTCTGATAAGCTACTCTTTCTGCTTTAGTTTATTCGTGCTAACTGTTGAATAATGTGATAAGACCAAACTTAACAGCATTGACACATAGGTAAGTCAAAGCTCTTTTCTTTCTTTTTATTCAATTGGTTTGTTTTATCTTTTATTTTTATTGCTTGTACTTGATGGATTGGCTTCAAGACCTTTCATTGAGCAATCTCATTTTGCCATAGAGAATGTAATTTTGCCAATCTAAGTCTTACCTTGTGAAGTCAACCGGAGTACATACTTACTATGAATTCAAGTTTCTCATAAGAATCTACGCACCATTGTAAAGACCACACTCTCACATCCACTTACTCTCGTCAATAAAGAAATTTAATCCAAGATGGTTATACATCTGTCACTTTCACAACATTGTCACGACAAAGTACTCAGGTATAATATCGACTGCAGCATGCTATAACCTAATCGCATTCGAGATAGTTTACTATCTGCTTACAAACTTCCTCTCAAGTTACGAAAATTATTGCAAGATACAACCAGTGAGCGACACATCGTCACGTTTAAAATATACGTATTTATTTTTTATCATCGATATTCACCTAGTTTAACGATATTAAATAAAAGTTTAATGTATTGATGGTTTTAGCTTTTCAGTATTCTGTTTTTGTTCAGCGATTAAAATAGGAATGGAACAAAAGGGAATCGTGTTTTCATTTGAACTTGTCAAATTGATCGATAGCTTTAAGCGTTGTCTGGGCAGAAGTTGTTTCATAATTTGTAGCTACGCAAAAAAAAAATACAATTAGTAATGAATTATCCACATCTAAAAATTTTCCTATACCTTGTAAAAAACATAGTAGAAAGTCATTATTCAAAGATGTTTGTCTTTATACCAAGTTTATTGTTCGATTATTTTTGTTTATAAGCTTAACTCGTTTTAATTGATTCATACAACTTGATTGATGACGTGGCACATAAGTGCTAAACGTCACATTCGTGAGATATTGTGAGTAATAAGAATAAGGACTTACCTCTAACTTTTGGTAGTACATAATTAGCAGTGGAAATGGTGCACGATATCAAATGTATGTAATATGTGTAGGTAGGTACATATTTGGAAGTAGGACCAACATTTTGGGATACTTAATATAATAATAATAATAATAGTTTTATTTCAGACACAAGTATCCATATGGTGTTAGTAACATACAAAAAGATAACTTATTACCTAGTGTTAGTAAAAATCAACCTCCGGCTCCGCACAAACTGCTGTACTATCGGAGAGTCGCAGCTCTCAGCTACAGTTTTCAGGATGCTGTTCTGACTGACCCTCACTCTCCTCAGTAGCGACGCCGTTTTTTTGCGTATAATCGCATAGAACCCATCGGTGTGGGCTTGCGCAAACATTTCCGACGCACTACAGTACCGAGGTAGCCTCAACAGCATCCTGAAAGCATGGCACAGTTAAGGTAAGATGTTAGCAGAATCCTGTCTTTGATCCAATTCCAATAGAGCGTTTTTCGTAAAAGATGAATTTTCTGATTTTATTTACTTCGTCTCCTGGAAATTTTAACTTGACATTGACTTGTGGCTTAGTAATAAAAATCATACGTCTACAAGTTTAAGAATCGCTTGCATAGGTCGATCTTCAAATGGTTTTTAGAGGTAAGTGGAACAGAGAATCCTCGTATTAGACGGTTGTTGTGTGTGTAAGGCAACTGTCCAATAGTTGATATTCGGGCTGTTGTTTATATTCAAATCGCTAAACTATGATACCGCGATGCCGGATATCGTCAGTAGTTCGTTTTCGATGCTGGTGGGATAGATCGTTGCGGTTCTTTTTATTGCCCGACTACAAATTTAACTTCGTTAGTTTTTCTTGTGGCGGTATTGATGACGCTACAGGATGACCTTCCATTACATGCAAAAACCCTTTCGTGCCTCGAAAAGCACGTTAAGCCCTTGTTCCCGGACGTTTTTTGGAGGCTTTTGACAAACGTTGGAAATTCAGTCATATCAGGAGATATGGTGTTACCCAGTTACTGGGTTGTGGAGGTGAGATAGGTACCTTGTCGCTCCATGTATGTATAATATTGGTATTTAGCTGCATCAAGTTACACTAGAACCCCATTTTAGATGGAAAACGGCCGATTTATTCCTGTTTACTAGTCTAATTGTTAAATTTTGTAGAATATAATCAGTAATTAAGAGCGTTCATCCGTAAAAACCACGCTGGAGTCAAAATTGATGATTTCCGACGGACAATAAAACGATAATCTATTTAATTCGTAGATAAGATATTGACGTCAAAATATTGAGGATTTCATAATCTAGGGCTTGGCTGAAAAATATTTTCAAATTATCGTAAAGTTTTCTCATTAGAACAGTTTTTACTCAATCCCTTTTTAAAACTAGCGGTCGATGGTCTACGCAAATGCTAGATAATAGTAAAACCATAAACGACAAACTTATAGAAATATTACTATTAAAAAAACAATTACATTTACTAGTGCTTGGCTGAAAAAAAAACGTAATTATTGTAAGTTTTTATACAAGAAAAGTATACTCAAAAGTGTCATTTTTAGCCACTTTTCGAGTTTTTAAACGTGTTATTTTAGGATGAAATCAAAGGTATTTTTGTTGTTTTTTAGACCTAGTAAATGAAGACATTTACGTTCTAAAACATGGTACATTTTTTTTTTAAAATAACTTCTATATTAATTTTACTATAAACTATTTAGTACTACTATATAATCGACGCGGAATCGCACCAGCGCTCAGTCCCCGACTTTTGCCTAACGAGCCAGCCCGCGCCGCTGAGCCATTAGCGTTAAATCCCCTAAATAATAATAATTGACCCAGCCTGTCCCTTGCTGCCCCTCTCAATGACCCCGTTAAGCCGAGGCCCGTATCCCACAGGGGATGCCCTTAGCGAAGCGGTCATTTAGCTTTTAGTAGTTTTTAGCCCTGGCTGGGGGCCTTAAATTCATTTGAGGCCACCACAGGATTGTCCGGTTGAGCAGTAACCAGCCTTAGTGTGCTGAACTGCGAGTGGTCCATTCCAAAAAAAAAAAAAAAAAAAAAAAAAAAAAAAAAAAAAAAAAAAAAAAAAAAAAAAAAAAAAAAAAAAGCACCAGCGCTCAGTGCCGGCCGAGGCCTTTCAGAGGTTGGACGTGTGTCGCTCCCGTTGCCGCGTGCTGCGTAAAATTGTATTATAGTTTGTCGAGTTCTTAGAGCGACTAGGACGAATTGATACTTTTTGTTTATTTTTTTTTAACGAAACAAAACTTTGATGATTACATATTTTAAAGTAATGGAGTTCAAATCATGAAAGAAGATAACTCTTTTCTTCTTATTCTATTATTCTTTCTAAACCATACAAAAACTGCAAGTCAATGCGGGTATGTCACAAGAGAATGATACCGAAGAATCACAGCTACCACAAGAGTTGATAAAGAATTGGAAATACTGGAATCACAATCAGAAATAATAAATGTGACAAATGAATGCGATCTTTAGGTATAATTTTCCACTATTATTATTTATTTAAAAAAATACAATTCTTTCAATGTAATATGTGCAATTCTAAATTCGAACTGAGTAGTCACGATGAAACACAAAAAATAAACTAGGTAAATGTCAATGAAGGCGCCGTGTCAGGAGTCATAATTTCAGGAATTGGCCTAACAAATTTGAATGAAGTTGTTACATCGATGGACTTACTGTTATGTCATTATTCACTTATAGTAAATGTCATGATAAAGTTGCTGAAATGTGGAAAAATTCCGCTGAAGAAAGTATGTTTGCATCAGCTCAGGAGGAAACAGCTGCTGCTCGATTACAAGGTGACACTCGTGACATTCCGATGATACCAGTGGAAGCAGACAGTTGATGGAGCAAACGCTCATATAAAAACCAGTATAATGCATTGTCCGTGTGTTGCAGCTATTATAGGACATCACACAGGAAAAGTTCTCTAGATTGGGGTCCGGAATAAGTATTCTGGAATTTGTGCCCGCGCAAATAAAAAGGAACAACAGCCTGCTCCTCACAAATGTTCTAAAAATCACGTTCATCATCTAGTATGGAACCAACAATACTGGTAGAAGGATTCAAGTCCTCCGTAGAAACTCGGAAATTAAATATAATACATTGATTGCTGATGGTGATGCCAGCATATCCCGGCGTTCTAATTCAAAAAATTTAATGTACCAACCATCTCCTCCGCAATTGCCACGGAAAAAAATTATTGCTTAAAACTTATACATCTATCCCTCTGTCGGAGCGTAAATTGTTGACTTCTGAACTATTGATTCGGCTGAGAACAGCAGTAAGATTTTCGGTACAGTACTGGCAAACACAAACTTTAACCGAATCAGAAAAGAATATAAAAATACTGAGAGATATTCTGAACAGCGCCAAACAATCTTTGAAGATCAGAGTGAATGTGACTTGTGCTACTGCACCAAAGAGAGAAAAAAGATACAAACCAAACTCTCGAAGCCAAAACATTGATGTTAAAACTGCAACGCAATATCTGGCAGCTGGCTTATCTTTCTCGAAGTCTGCCCCACGATTTTACCAAAAACCGTGCAGAGCAGTTCAACAGCACAGTAGCAAAGACTGTAGGTGGGAAACGCATAATTCCCTAAAAGATTCATATTCTGTCCGTTGTCATGCCGCTTGGTTAGTTTAAACACAGATAAACCTCAAACTACCCTTTATAAATGTGCCTACCAGAAAAGTCCAGGTCAATCCCTGAAACATTTAGAGCAAAACCGTTTTTCTATAAATCAAAATCTGAAACGCAAAATACCTCGCCGAAAAATAAACTTTAGCACAGGGCTCGTGAACAAAGTCAATTACGCAAATGCATGTCAAACGCCTGTCATAAACCCAGACAATTTCAAGCAGGCACATGTAGTTTTCCTTGAAAATTTAAAAACACTGACCTTAAAACGGCATTTCATTGAAAGGGATACAGTTCTTCAGGCTGTGAGTGCTTTGTGACTCGAGCTGAGAAGAAGTATTTTAACTGCTTCCAATTTTGCCAAAATTTGTAAACAACGCCCGAATTTGAATTCAGCACTACTCGTTAAATCTATTTTATATGGATATTATTTTTATTTCATGGCGATAACGTAATTTTCAATGTTAAACATGACTGGTATTACCAAGTTCAGGGCCAATTAAAATATTTCAAACAAAAATGTGTGTCTTTTTGCGGTGTACACTAGTCCTGAATTTCCAATAAAAGTTGTAAAAATTTACAAAGTTTTGTAAAGAATTTCAATTTTGTAAAGAAAAAATGATTCCTCGTATAAAAAAAAATTATTATGTATGCGTTCTTCCCGAAATAATTGATCCCAGAAATAGCCGATCAATGCAATTGCGGGAAACTATTTTATGATATATACAGCTTTTTTATCATAAATGATTTAGGTACTAAATATAACATGATAAATCTTTATTTAATTACCCACCTACTCATCCTAACCATAAAATGAAAAAAAGCTATCAACAATCCACTAGAACTAATTACCAACACTTAAGTAGGTACAATTATTAATATTATTTTTCTCCAAAATAACTAGATTTCGTCTGTAGAGGATTTCAGATATGAAAAGGTATAAAGGCAAAATAATATTTCAAATATAATTATTTATTAATCATAAATCTACAAATCATAAGAATAACAATAATTTTTATTTAACTTCCAGTTTAATTTTTCTATAACAATACATTATTATTGCTCTAAAGCTAACGGATCAAAGTTGGTTAGTCGAAGTACAAAGAGAGCGCACGCGGCTAGTCTACGCACACAGTTACCCACGCTTCTGTGTGAGTGAAATTTGCGAACTATTTACCTAAACCTGACGTTCCGCGTTAGGCATGAACGCTCTTAACATCATAGAAAAACTAAACGACTTAGGTTGTATAGCGACAAGAAAGAAGTCATCACTGAAGACTTGCCACGGCCAGTGGACTTTGTTAAACAAAATCTAGAAAGATATTATGTGGGTATTCCTGTACGTCTTGTATTAACAGGTGTTAAGAAAAGTATTTAGGCACTTTGAAACTAGTTGAAGAGGTAGAAGGAACTTGTCCACTTTAACCACATACTTAAGTAATATTCTAAACTTTTCGTAATTATTTTTATTATTAAAAAACATCCAGGTACTGTCCTTTTATCGTGAGGTTATCGGAATAGTATTTGCTAAGAGTAAATAGGTCAAACGTTTGATATAAGCTACGAAAATAATACAAATCAGAATTTGTATTTCATAAAACTCGTATCTTTGCCATCCACTGCAACGGGAAAAAGGCAAAGGGCTAACTTAAGGGGAAATATGAACTGTAAAAGACAATTGGCATATTATCTTTGTAGCCTTCCACCGTCTAGCAACCACTAGGTATCCATAACAATGAATGTAACTTTGTCAAAACCTAGAACACAAGAAAAATAGGACCTGGATTAGGACAATAGATTTCAGCCGATTAATGGCCGCGTTACCAACCCGCACTGGGTCCGCGTGATGGACTACGGCCCATTCCCTCTCCTAGAGAGGAGGCCTGTGTCCCAGCAGTGGGAACGTTAAAAGGCTGTAAAACAATCATCACTCGGGCAAAGCACCGGGCAGAAGCTAGTTTATGACTCTCAACTTTGCCCGAGTACATATTTAAAATACCAGATCCAAGATCATAAACCCAGCTCTCCTTACGATTTACAAGTTCTAAATTGATTCGGTTTTATAGGGCACTTTCTGAACTCTTAACTAATTTCCTGTGATAAAGCAGTTAGTGATTTTATGTTTGTTAGGTATCTGTTACCTGGATGCATTGGAAAGTGCACTGAACTTAGTTATCTGTTCATTCATACCTCATTTGTTCCGTGAGGTGAATGTGAGATTATAGTATTGGAAATTAGTTCATTGCACTAACATTTACTGAACGTTTTTATGTGAGAATGGTGTGTGGCAGGGACAGGGCAAGATAGAGGCAGTAAAAATTATATTGGACAAAGTCGTAATTGATATATGTAAGTGGTAAATGTGAGTGTATTTTATGTAATGTTTCTTACATTACATACAATTCACTCACGTTTTTACCTTTAGAAATAATGCTTATACATGTAAGCATTCAAAATATATTTATGTATTACGTAGTTACCCAAACAACTAAATACTGTAGGGTTGCAATCCTCAAGTTAAACGCATCCATAGTTTTTAGAGTATACGAGTCAATTCGGAGTACCTTTACTAATGTAAAAATAAGTCAGCTGTTCCTCAATATTGGTTTCGTTCCTCAAGTATATTATATTTTGATCTTATAATAAATATCTATTTCTCATTCAGACTGCAGGAACTGCATCTTCAAACACAGAGACTATTCCAAATTCAATTCTGTTATCCAATCTGATTGGATGCAATGCAAAATGAAACGCTGTCGCATTCAATCTACAAAAGAACAGAAATTTCTATTCTTCACCAAGATTTCATTCTGAACTATTTTTAAAAGGATTGGTTTCTTTAGATATTTTAGCACTCAGAAATTTTGCACTAATTAAATTATACTGAATTTAGATAGAATCAGTGGTGTGACGGTTATCTGGATGGAATGGAAAAAGAAAACGTGTTACGCAGGTCCCATGTAAAAAGGGAACTCGTACAGGAAGATGATGATAAACTTTTAACAGTGCTAAGAATTATAGAATAATTCATTCTTCCGCTCTGGGCGCAGAGCGGAAGAATTAAGTTGATGATTTCCCATCCATAAAAAAGCCTATCTAGGTCGGTCTAGTTAAATCCCTAAACTAACTTGGTCCAAGTTAGTAACCCAACAACCTAAACTCAGCAAGGTTTGGCTAATCAAACAGGCTAAGTCAATTACGAATCAGCCGCTGGTCGCCAGCTTGTATCTAAAATTAGTTCAGCAAGCAGCAAGTAACCTATTTTATGTACCGATATTAACCTAAATAAAATGTGAAAGATAACGCTGAAATACATTGTAATAACTCAGATAAGATAAAATAACAAAGTACCTATTACTTATGTCTGTCTCTTCTAAAAGCGATGTTCAAAGCTTCCATATAATGAATGGCATTAGATAACATCAATGTTAAGTAATCTAGAAGGAAAAACATTCAAGTAGAGCTGTTAACGAAAGAAAGAAAACAAATTAAGATCATTCTTAAAAGATATAATATATGTATGATCATTCCCACAACGCTTGTAACGAAAATGTAAATAGGCTCTCGCTGTACAAATTTCGGCGTACATTAGGCTCGGTTAGCGTTTCTATTATTTAACTAGTTAACAGAGCTGAAAGCTGCTCCGTTGGTGTACCTCAAACAAATATCATTTCATTACGAACACTTTACTCCTTTATCTTGTAAATCTCCAAGTTTGCCGTCAAGTTTCACAATTTTTGAGACAAAGAGCCTTGTGAATATTTCATGTTTTTGTTCCAAATGATATTCCTCGGGAGTCAAAGAATTATTTCCTAAACAAAAACCTTACACAGTGAGCGTGTGATGAATATTCATAAGTTTCTGCAGACATTTACACCGAGAATCATCAGAGCTGGTACTTTTCGTTAGTATTCAAGTAAATAAGTTCACGTTAATGACCCCACAAAATACCTCTGTTGACTTTTAAGTCATTCTGTTTGTAATTGTTCATTAAAATACAAACGCAACGTAACAAAAGTACCTACACCGTAAATTCCCAGTTCGTATTCAAGTCCTCTGTACGCCCCACAAGCAGGTATTTATTTGACATTGTTATGTCAACTATAACGAGTAATTAGAGTGATGCAATGTAAAGTTCAAAGTATCATAAAATAATAAAAACATATTCGTACAGCAGCGGACGATACGATGTGTACGTGATATAACAGCGGATGCAAAACGCAAAAAGCAACTTAAGTTCCCGTGATCGACTAAAACGGGGTTTCGGCACGTCATAAATGGGGAAACAACACGTAAAATGGCTTCCCTTCTCATTTCAGTGTAAACGAAGAATGTGAAGATTTTGGTTTACTGTTCGTCATTTCAGTTCAAATAGACCTTAGTTAACGTAACTTCGTTGCTAACCCAGAAACATATTTTGATATTTTTTCATATCATGGTCAATCTCTACTTATTTCAAACAAAATACTTATCTAAATTAATTCATAAATCTCATAATAGGTCAACAGGACACTTAGCTATAAAACGACGTTACAAATATTTCAGAACTACCCTCATTTGACATGAAAATTTATTTTTCTAAGCGTTATTTTAAAATAATGGTAGGCACACGTAGGCGTAACCTCATGAGGTTCTTTTATTTTAGTATGAGCATTAAACGAAGTTGGAACACATTTATACGAAATCGTATTCATAGTGACGCGGTATGTTTCCGAGCTTGCTTCAACTTTATTGCCTGTTAGAGTGCAGTTCATTCAAGTGAAGCCACAATGCGCGTCCCGACGCTCAATAGAATACCCTCGCGACGTAGTAAGAAAAGGCCCTGTTTCGCCGTTGAAAGCCTAAGCCGGTTCAGCTCTACAGAGTGCAGCCGACCGCGCCGATATAAAACAGCCCATGTGTCGGGCTAGCCATTCAAAGATATACGCTCCTCTCTTTTTTGTTAAGTGGGGAAGAAATCCCATACAGATTGGAACTATTTGGAACGAATGCAGCTTTCTTGAAATGCTTTATGAAGGCATGTTATGAGGGTGTGTACCTAAACCATGGTTAGTACATTTATTAGATCATCTTTGTTTTTGAAAAAAATTGTAGGAACGTAGCTATGAAGCGTAAAAGAAAGAACGTAAAAAATATCATGAAACCGTGGGCTCGGTACATTTCCTTACTCTTGTAAAAACTCCATGTTTATTCACACTCGTCCTTTTTCCGTATAGCAGTTGTATAACGTAAGAAGGTAAAAATACGCTATTTCCTTCGATCATTGAGGGTAGTGACCGGGCCTATCCTCTAATGCGTCACTGCTAATCTTAGCGATCTCCAACACGTCGGAATGACGCACCTTGACCTCCAACTGACTCACAACAACACACATAGTGTTGTTGGTGTTGTTGTTACATTAGAACAGTAATTACAAGACGATTAAGATATACCAATGTACACTTATTTTTATATGCAATTCTTGTCCTGTTCTTAGTATGAGGTGCCTATGTAATCAATTTAGAATGTTTTTTTTAACTATTATTGATTTAACTCTCTTCGAATTTGAAGACAATCTTGGATTTTTGTGAAAGATTTTGTGCTGTGCCATCTTTCGCGTTATTTTTTAATTCGAATCGAACTATGATAAGAAGATCGACCATTACCTATCTTATCCGTTTTAAATGTTTTCATTATAATTAAACTAGCTGTCCCGCGCAACTTCGTCTGTGTCCGGTGCTCCGCTCCTATTGGGTTTAACGTGATGATATATAGCCTAGCTTTCCTCGATAAATGGGCTATTTAAGAATCAAATTTTTTTCGAATCGGACCGTACGTAGTTCCTGAGATTAGCGCGTTCAAGCAAACAAACAAACTCTTCAGCTTTATAGATTAGTACAACCTGTTACGACTGTCCCAACAAATATTCGTACTAAGTATAGGCTCGAATCTGACACCAAATAAGCGTAAACCTGTGTGAGTAGTTGAGTACACATTTATTTTAGCATTTATTTCCATGAGGCTTGTACTTCTCAAGCTAACGGGGCATGCGACCTGCATTCTCTTTGCGTCGTACTCTTGTCTTGATATGCTTTGAACCTAACTCTATGATTTAAAAAAAATATATCATAGCTTACGTTCGAGTCGTACGTTCAAGTATATTTTTCTTTTACGGATTTTGTTTAGTTCGAAAAGGTCTTTTGACTAAGTAATAACGGAATCAAACGGAGTCGCGCGTCGTATCGTTTGAATTCCGTAGTGTATTCACGAGATCACAAAATTCAGCGGGATCACGATTTAATCTACAGTTTATTTATTTTAGATTGGCTACTATTACATATTTTTCTTATTTATATACCTAACGATTTTATTTGTGCAAAGAGTTTTATATGTGCCTATTACATTCGTTTTATTGTTGGGTCTTTACCACCGGAATCCCCTTAATTTTATCATCAAACATCTGAAAACCAATCAACTCGTTTATGAAAAGGATTAGACAGTGGATCGTTTCAAGTTGTAATACCGGTCCCAGTACATATATGTTTGCTTATTCAAAATAACGCGACAATATTTGCATTAACGTTAGCTAAAACGAACGTGCCATATACCCACCTATCCAGCCTATTTTTATGTACTTAACCTTTTCACCATTTGTCTAAAGTATGCCTATGCCCTTGTAAAAAATATGGGTCAAATGATATCGGGTAAATGATATCGGGTCTTATCAATGAAATCGGGGGACACACCGCCCTCCATAGTGCAGTGCAAACACATTAGCTTTCTGTTCTAATAGATAGTAGGTAATATTGTTGGGCCAACTAAAGATTAATACTATCGCTATGTTATCTTTATATTAATAGAATTGTCCATTATCTAGTTATGATTCGCAGCAAGAATACCTAGTTGTCTAATCTAAAATTAAAATCAAATTGTTTTTTCTCTATAGGTACGTTAATGAGCCGTTTGACTGCTATTTTTCTAAACATTAATGTTTACATTTAAAAGCCTGCTACCACAAACACGAAATTCCATAGTAAACATAACAAAATCACATAATCCCTTGTCTAACTAGATAAATAAATAAACCAATCTCCAACTTTGATCAACGATTCAGATCAAGTTTTTTGAGTTCTTTTGAAAGGTCTGTCACTCCGGAATCCTCACATCCGTAAAGAAACGTTTGTATTCAAATACAGCTCTGTGATCGCGGCCCCAATATTGATCAGAAGTATCGAAGTACGTGATGCACGTCTCCATAAGGAGTTTTCACTCGAAACCTTCCGATTGCCATCGGTAGATACACCCTGAATAATCTATAGTTAAGTTTGAATGTAAAATACATTAACTCGACGTGTTGATGAAAGTTTAGCATTAGGTTTTACAATTCGCACATGTCTTGACTTGAAATAATTATGTATAGCATGTTTTCTCTTAACTCTCCTTTTAACTAATGACGACCCTGAATTAAAATGCATGTACTTAGTTTTCAATTTTATCTAGACGAAATATAATTCTAAGAACATTAGTAGTGGAAGTGTCACGAAGTTTAAGTCCGAAATTATACCTACTGATATAATAATACTACATTTTCGCACGACCTTAGGCTTCGGTTGCTAGCACAAGAAGTGTCATTATGTTCTTACAACCTACTTTGTGAACATACTTTTTATCTGCAGTAATGCTAAAAAGGTCTTTGATATTTTGTCGGACAAGATCAGTCGAAAATAAATTGTAGCTAAGAGCAAATAAAGCTAAAACCGAAGTTATCAAAACAATCTATATAAGATTTCCAATTTAACAATCATCCACCATTTTCACCACGAACATTGTAACTAAAGATTACTTATATATATAGTAACAATAAGTCTGAAATTACTTTACACAATTTTACTAGTAGGTTATACAAAATTTCCTATCTAATTACTTGACACGCACACATTATCACGTCTTCGTCGGTTACTATTAATTTCTCTATATCCATTTCCGAGAAAAAAAATCTTTGAAAACAGAGTCCCTTCATTTCGTGTGAGGGTAAAGACGTCTTTTCATTATGGCGGCAATATCTTGGCTCAACAACATGGCGGCTATCCAACGCGCTTCTAATTAGGATCTCACAATCGGACGGGGCTAGCATACATAGCTGCTGGAAAACTGCTATTTAGTGACGTAAGTGCTTGACTGAAAAGGTTGGGGTTTTGAAGTGCACTCTGAAATTCAATAACCCTCTTGCTTCTGCAGTAAGTACCTTCCAAAACTATAATAATAATAATAATTTATTTTCAGATCAGAGTCCATAGCTTAAAATTTTAAAACACATACATTTAATACAAACAATCAGAACCATAACAAAATATATTAATACTTAAATACTTAACTTATTAATGTATCGGAATGACGCACGGTGTGTCGTCATCCAATACCACATCAGTGGGCTATCTATGCTGGCCACAGTTGCCACCAAGCTGTTGGAGCTATCGCGCACTCGCCGCATCAGGGATGCTATTCGTGTGCGCATAATAGCATAGAAATCGGACACGCCATACTCCGCGAACATCCCCGACGCACTGCAAAAACGCGGTAGCCCCAACATTACTCTGAAGACGTTATTATATTTATATTGAACACGCAGAGCACTGTACGAGCTTTTTGTATCTATAATATTTATTAAAATGCCGATGTGAATTGAAGGTATTTTCAATATGGAATCTCTTCTGACTTTTTCTTTCCGAATAATAAATTAATTAAGTATATGTTTCAAGGATGAACTCTAGAAACACAACACCAATAAATCAATCTAGTTGACTGAGCCACAGATAAGCATTATGTATGTCTTTGTGAAAGGGTTTCGGTCTTATGTCCTAGATATAAATAATCTATCTATAAATATGATGAAATGAAAAAACTAACTCGGCCGTACATCCTACCATAGATTTCAAAACAATAAAAGCGTAGCCACTTATTTACTCATGAAATATGTCTGTTGGACACGACGCAAGCATTGTTCTTCTCTAAAACACACTTGATATCATGCCAAATATGGATATGGATAGACATATCCTCCCACATTAAATGTATTGTTATTTCCATATAGATGAAATTGTGTCTTAACGTTCATCCGCTGCGAAACAAAATGTGGAAGGAAGGAAGGATGGCAGCCAGCGAAATGGATAGGAAGGATAATGCTCTGGATAAATGTGTATCCAGAATGTTTCCTTCCTTTATTTAATCCAGTGTTTCAGATATTTATCGAAAAGGTGCCTTGTGTTGTGGAACTTTATAACTTGAATATCTGACACTGTTTTTGAAATATAAATCAATATTGGTTAGTTAGTCTAGTGGTATGTGTGATTGATTACATGAAGTTGTGATTGTTCCTTGAGTAATTTGTTTATAAATTGAGTGTGATTTTGTCACTATGATTTGGATACCTACTAATGTTTGTTGTTTCGCAACGTCTGCCGCGTCCCAGGGTAACTTGAACTGTCTGATTATTAAATTTTGTAATAACAAATAATGACAATCTATGTATGTCATCATTTCACAAAGCACATATTTCATCCTAGAATACACAGAATCACTTAAAAATTAACTTAAAATACACAAAGCTAAAGGCTTTGGACTGATGACGATGGATTGAAATGATCTCGAATTATGTTATGTTTTCTCGAATTATATAATTATAGGTACATAGTTACTTGAACAGATTTAGTTTTCCAATTAACATCGTCACTTTATAAAAAGGAAAGCAATTATTATTATTATGAACGAAGTTGAGGCATAATCTATCTATCTTCTATACTTATAATAAATCTGTAGAGAGGTCAATTCTGTACAAGGAATATATTTTCAAAATAACTATCAGGGGGTGATTAGTGTTCGATACTGGTGCCAAAAATGCAATCAGTAAAATTTTTGTCTGTCTGTCTGTCTGTCTGTATGTTCTCTATAGAAACAAAAACTACTCGACCGATTTTAACGAAACTTGGTGCAATTATTCTTCATACTCCTGGGCAGGTTATACTTTTCATCACGCTACAATCAATAGGAGCAGAGCAGTGAAGGAAAATGTTGGGAAAACGGGAAAAGTTACTCCATTTTTTAAGCTTCCGTCGCGTGTGTAGCCTTAATGGTTAAAGTTACATAGAAATCATGTATTACGGAAATGTTTTACATAAAATTATCTAAAAAATATCCCGAAACAGCATATGTCTATCTTTTATGGTTGACTCACAATAGAAATAGAAAACACGTGTAACTCCCGATAGCTTAGCAGTTCGGAGCTTTCTGATTATATTTGTTTACTCTTTCGTTTATAATACTCTCACTCATCCCTAATTAAAAAAAGTTAACATTATTACCTATTCAATAAATATAGAATCATAGAAATCGGTATAGAAACACCAAACTTATACATGAATACAATAATAAGCCATCGCGCCGTCGCGCTTTAATACTGAATCATGCTGTAAGATGTTATTGTGATTATTTTTGTGTAACTTTTGTTGCTATTTTATAAAATAGGTACTTATTAGTTATTTTGGTAATGTTTAAATATCCGTTCAAATTACAAATTATTAATAGTTTCAATTTTATTTCTTTTTAGCTGAAGTAGTAATAGAAGTAAGAGCATAGATTTTTAGATACCGATAGGTTAGTTTTGGCTAATTTATGTTCTGTCTTTTTAGTATTAAGTAGGTAAAAGCGTAGATACTTTTATTAATTAGTAGTTATTTTATTAATTAGTTATACGTAGTTATAGGTATTTATTTTTAAGTGAAGTAGGTATAGGTTATTATAATATAATTTTGCACAGGCATTTCAGCTTTACTTTCATTTCTTTTTTTGTTGTAAGTTGTACATATTTCACACACACATAGTGATCTATCAACACACAGCCCAAACCACTGAACGGATCGGGCTGAAATTTGGCATGCAGGTAGATGTTATGACGTAGGCATCCGCTAAGATTTGATTAATTGATTAATTGTACCCCCTAGGGAATAAAATAGGGGATGAACGTTTGTATGAAACTTTGACAATTTTAAACCGATCGGGCTGAGAGTTTCAAAATCGGGGGTAAAGTAACTATTCCACGCGGACGAAGTCGCTGGCAGAAGCTAGTTCATAATAAGAGGAAATTATAAAACGCGACCAAACAAGGAAATATCCTTGTTTGGTCGCGTTTTATAATTTCCTCGTGAAAACCCTAAATTCATAAATTACCCAACAATAACCATAAAGTTACAATTTCTGATTATGTAGGTATTCATTAGCGTCATGTATAGTGTCCAGTAACAATATCTATACATCGGTATAATAAATCGTAGACTGAACATTGATATATTTTTGCAAAATTTAATTTTTGTCTCATTATCTGTTTGTTTTGTCTGTATGTTTGTGAGAGCATCACACAAAGACCACTGTTTGGATTCAAAATCTAGATACTTAGACATTTTGAGTGTTATTCGTAATTTTGTCTAGCCTTTATTTCATAAAAATCGACTCACAAAATCAAAATATATTGAATTTCTAAGTTTAATAAGAAATTTCAGTGTTAAATGTCACGCATGCGTGCAGTACATGGCACGCATCATGTAAAAAGTACAAATCCAATGATTTTTTTTATACATTTAGAAATAAAGTATATAAGGTATATACATATAACATCTCGCTAAGACCAATAGGAGTTGAGCATTAATTTAAAATATTTCCAAAACGGATTTTCAAGTGTATTTTTCTTTTGTGTGTGTTAGTTACCTCATAACTTTGTACTGGGTGTACCGATTTTGATGATTATTTTTTTATATTCTAAAGCTGGTGCTTGTCGTGTGGTCCCATAAATTTGATTGAGATCTGATTACTAGTATTTGAGTTATCCCTAATAATGCGTGGCTTAGTCTACATTGATGATGTTCTCATTCGATCTTGTCGATGTAAAAGAAAAAATATAATTGTGTACGATGGTTTGGAAGAGCATCTTAGTATTTCAAGATAGTCCCTTACTAGTTTGGTGAAAATCTGATGAAGAACAGAGATGATAGAAAACGGAACTCTTCAAAGTCTTCAATAAATGATAGCAAATCTTTCGGGATTGCTGAAATCGCATGTTTGTTTATACCAATGCGATTGGTACGTTTAGGAGGGGAGGGGGGGTTGTACCACTAAACAGTGAACATTTTTTTACAAAAAAAAACAACCGACTTCTAAACAAAAAAAAGTATAAAATACCTTTAATTTCAGAAGTCGGTGTTCGAATAACGAAGAAACAACCAAAAACACCGAGTACACTTTTCTAAATGTTCTGGTTAAAATAATAGGAAGTCCATTAGTAGTCATTTATAGTAGTATGTTTCTTCGAATGGCATGGATGTAGGTCGGTTTGTTGGATCTTGAATTACCGTTACCTGATTACGTGACTTCCTTAAGATTATCTGTTTTAAACGCTTAGAAGGAAAAGTGCAGATTTAGTATTGTTACTGTTTTGTTAGTATTGGTTCCGTTGGGGTCATATTTTTGACTTCGCAAATAGCTACTGTGTATAATTTGCTATGAGTTTATAAACAGGCTGGCTACTCATGTTACTGTCTGTGTATTAATTTCAGTGGCACAGTAGCTACTAAGTCATTAAAAGTAAAAATTGAAGACGAATTGGGAACCTCTTTCAGGTTGTTGATAAAAAATACTAATAATTATAATAATGCTAACATATTATATTACTGCTAGGATATAAGCATTAGACGTTACCGAGCGTTGATAAATTGGAATATAAACGAAGTTTATCCTATACAAACAAAATGCTAAGACTAAAGGTAATTATTAATAAAGGTATAGGGAACGTGCACGAAGTAGACTGTGCCAACAAAAGTTGCAAATTTGAAACCTATAAGCAAAATATACTTGAAATGACCACCTACAGTTTCTGCACGTTCCCTATAACGACACGGCGCCATTCTCATCTGAATATAAATGAAACAAATATGGCGACCCTCAAGGATGATTCTTGGTATCAATCCTATTCCTACTTCATGCACCTTTTGGTGAGTAACCGTAGACAGATTAAAAGCAATAAATTGTACTAACTATCCTGATTTTTTAGTATTTCGTTAGGATAGGTGCTAGGTATAGCAAATGATTTTGATAATGTTTTATATGACTAGAATACTGATAAAAACCGGTTAAATCTTTTATTGTTACATCCAATAAAATAGTTAATGATCATCTTATCCGACAAAAATAACACAAGTTATTTACGTTAAATCATTCAATTAGATTTTCTAACTTGTCAATCAATGTCGAAAATATATAGGTAATAAAGTCAACTATTATGTAACACTCAGTCCTTTATCGTACAATTTTCTAAACATAGTTATTTTGTTTCGCTTGTCTTCGCACGAGCTCGCTTACTTTCGGGAAAACAGTATTCGCTTACTTCAAAGAAAAAGTTGTTGATACGCTATTTTCGTGAAGATTGCTTTTTGTGTAACTTCGGAATTCGTTCAGCGTGAATTACGTGAAAAGGCCACTGAAAATCATTGCAAGAAGTGTTCCTTTTCGGGTAAATTTATGGCAGGAAAATAGACTTTTTCTAGAAGATTTCAGCATCTTCTGATATTAAATTGCCTTATTATGGTCAATTTATATGTAAACATGTCTGGATCGTTTTCATAACACAGCGACAGAAATTCAAATGTTGAACCTGAGTGGAAGTGACGGTGCAAATATATTACAACATTAAACAAACATTCTAAACAAAATTAAGACAATATTATCGTGTACATAAATTTTATTAAGCTTAAGAAAAACTGCCTCGGAAGCAATTCCTGCTTAATTAATGAACAACATGAAAAAAGCAAGTTTTTTTATGTAGTTCATTAATATCATCATTAAGCATCCGATTTGTGATGTTAATCCAAGGAATGTTAATTAAAAAAAACGAACGTTGGTAGGTTACTATAGTTACAGTAGCTACATAGACATTGCTAGACAAGTACACAGTTAGCGACGATAGCGAAGGCATGAGCGTGGCAATTTCTGAACGTGCGTACAACATTGACGCCCCTAATGATGCGAATAAAATTCGTCAAAAAACGAAATACGAATAAATTGCCATGTTTTTTTCTGACTCTGAGAAGTTAACGACATGCAGGCTCGCAAATGTTTGTGGGCTGCCCACGCTTCCCAATATGACTCATAAACTAAAACACTTACAATGTGTAAAGGTAATAAATACTCAGCTATAAATACCAAGTACTTACAAATTATTGCTTAAAGTCAAACATTCTGAAATAAATACTAGGTATTTGATCTAGAATATTACTTACAGACGCCAAATTAAAATAGACACGGATACAATCAGTATCGAAGACCACCGACGAAAGAAATAAAAAACAATCGAAACGAAATAAAAAAACGATTGCGATCTTTGACTAGCTCGGTTCTACAGTTACATGATGGTCAGCTGCTGATAACAACAATTTTATCATCACTTCAAAAGACTAATCTAGTTTAATAACGTCAGTAATTGAATCTGAGTTATTCACTTACAAAAATGGTTAGATTAAGAAAACAACAAACACATTCAATGTGCTATCTAAGATCTACGATAAAAAACACAATGGTGCTGTTAAGTGTTTTCAGTTTTTGTAGCGTTTGGTAGTAAAAAGAGAAATATCTGAACATATTCATCACGCACGAACAAATCCTGAAGGTGTCCTCGAGGGCCGAGACGTGTCGTACTTAGAAACTGTAATCATTTCTTTTTTTGAATTGCTGTTAAGTTCAGACCTACTTATTTGAAAATCATGGGGCACAAGAGACAAGAAGAAAACTTCAATTTATTACAAGCGAGAGACGCATTTGAATCGTGACCAAACTTGTTTGAAAAAAAAAACGATGGAATTAGAATTAGGCTTTACAGATACAGGCAAATACCCAAAGTTTGCAAATAGTGCCGATTCACAAGCTAAAATTAATTCATGTTATTTGCATCTTTTCCCAAGATCACATAAATGTAGTAGAAATCTAAAACTATGTTCTTTTCTCGAGCTCTCACATAGACAAAATTTCATTCTTATTGCCATCTGCCAATATTGAGAATTCTCTAAATTTAGCTTTTAACAAGGAAATCGATTCTATCTACAGACGATATTTCGTCCCCAAGATGATTGATGTGGGAGCGACTCAAACCCCATCGATTGGTCACAATTTATTAAACAAACAGTAGTGGAAAACTTCAGCGGCTTGGACACTGTACAAAGGTAAACAGTCTGCCTGCACATACGCATGTAACTTTATAATCCCCGTTTTCATCAACGTGACATCTAAAAGATCTACAACAACTGTTCTATTGCGCATTGCAAAAACCACAGAACAGATAAAAAAGGATCTCTTTTATCTGTTCTGTGGCAAAAACAGTGTGATTTTACTCAAAAATAGACGTTCGATTTACAAAATGGCTATTAAAATATGGTGTAATTGATTCTTAGTTCTTATCTACTTTTTGTATAGCTTAAGCATAATCAGCCTTTTAATGTTCCCACTGCTGGGACACAGGCCTCCTCTCTAGGAGAGGTAATGGGCCGTAATCCACTACGCGGGCCCAGTGCGGGTTGGTGAATGTCACATGTCTTCAAATTTTTGGTTCTAGGACATGACGGTTTCCCCACCGAATGTGTCTCCACGTTGTCGTCGTGGTGGGGCTTGAGCGTCTCAATGATCTTGCGAGCTTTCCCGGTAGAGCCACTCATGCCGGAAGGTCGCAAGTGAGGGATCAGACCAAGAGAGACACACACGCGAGGAATCCCGCTCGCTGCCTTCTGGTACGCGTCTGCTCATCAGACGTGGCTGTGAAGGCAGTGAGCGGGTGGGAGGAGAGGCCCTGTGATGGAGAAAGGGCGGAGGAGTAAGGGACCGCACCCTCTAAAAGGACAATATGGAAAAAGGTTTTTGTAAAATGAGTCCCCAGGTGGGTCCCGACTGCTCAGCGGTCGGGGAATCCCACCCCGCTTCGGCGGGCTGCCCTCCGTACTCTGGGGTGGGCAACAAACACCTTCCACTTGCCAGTGGCAACAGGAGCCGAGGAGGCTCAGAATCGTCGTCATCCGGATCCGCTTCCTATAAGGAGCTGATGGCGTACGATTGCGTAGAGGAGGGTTCGCCTGAGCGCCGGGGTGGTGCGGAGTCGGGTTCCGGCTCCGCGCCAGACCTAGTAACGGTCAGCTCGGCGGGCTCTGGTGACAGAGGAGGGGGGGCTGCTGCGGAGAACGTAAAGTTCTTCCGCAAGCGGCCCAGACGGGAGGACGACAAAGAGTCGTCCTCCGAGGGCGAGTTCGCCTCCGCCCGCAAAATCCCCACCGCTAGGCGGGGCAGGGGCAGTGAGGCAGGGAGGGGGCTGGCTCCCTCTACCCGGGAGGTGGAGCGTCGGGCCGGGAGGTTGGTGGAGGAGGGGCGTCGCCCTGGAGGGAGCGGTCGTAGGGCTCCCTCTGCTCTTCCGCCTCCTCTCGACTCCGACGACTCGGAGGCCCCGGGAGAGGTGCCTCCCACTTTTGAGGAGCAGAAGGCCCAGTTCGCGGAGGTCGTGGAGGCCGCGATCCGCGCTGTGGCCTTCAAGAGGAAGCAGTCCTCAAAGCGGGAGGCCATCGGCGCGGCCAAAGCCTCCATCCTGGCGGCAGCGGCAGCCAACGCTGGTGGACCTGCCTCAAAGGAGGCGTCGGAGTTGCGGGCGGAGGTCGCCCGCCTCGCAGTTCTTACGGAGCGACTTGTTCGGGAGAATGAGTCGCTCCGGAGGGACCTGGCGGGGATGGCCAGAGCGGCCTCTGTGGAGCCGCGAGGGGGACTGAGTCCGGCAGCGCCGGAGGGAGGCCAAGTGCTGAGCCAGGTACGGGACCTGGTGCGGCAGGAGCTGGCTCCCTTCCGGAGGCAGGTCTCCGTACTGGAGGACATGGTCCGGCGTCCCCCGTTGGCGGCGACGCGGGGGCCCCCGGGACAGCAAAAGGCGGCTTCGTACGCGGCCGCCGTGGCTGCCGGCCCGGGAACGTCTGGCCAGGCGAAGGCGAAAGCCAAGGGCGGAGCCGCGCCGGCGCCAGCGCCAGCGCCTGTGACGCCGGCGACGACCAAGGCGGCCCCGGCGAAGAGGGGTAGGAGGAAGGCTGGAGGAGCGGCTAAGGCTGCGGCGCCAGCGGTGCCGCAGCCGCCCCCACCCCCACCCTCGGACCCTCCTGCGGCCGAGGCCGAGTGGCAGGTTGCTGGCCAGAAACGGCGGGCCGCGAAAGCGGCCAAAAACAAGGCGAGGAGGCAGCGGCGGAAGGCCAACGCCATTGCGGCGAGGCTTCGCGCCCCGAAATCCGCGGCTGTAGTGCTCACACTGCAGCCGGAAGCGGAACAGAGGGGCGTGACGTATCTCGCCGTACTGAAGCGGGCGAAGGAGGCGGTGAGCCTCCAAGAGCTGGGCATCAGCGGGGGCATCGGGGTCAGAAGGACCTTAACCGGTGCCCGCAAGCTCGAGCTCGCCGGAGCGGAGAGTGGCCCGTTCGCGGACGCCCTGGCCGAAAGGCTGAGGGCGGTCTTACCCGCGGACGAGGTCCAGGTGTCCAGGCCGACTAAGCGCATCGACATGCGCATAGTGGGCCTGGATGACTCCGTGACGGAGGAGGAAGTTGTGGCCGCCGTCGCCAGGACTGGGGGGTGCTCTGCCGAGCTCGTCAAGGCGGGCACCCTCCGGCCTGACAACACGGGCATGCAAACCCTTGTGGTGAGCTGCCCCGTGACGGCGGCCAGAACTGTGTCGGAGGGCCGAAGGCTCTTGGTGGGATGGGTGTCTGCGCGGGTAAAACTGCTGGAACCCAGACCTCTGAGGTGCTACCGCTGCCATGTGGGCAACCACACGGGAGCTATGTGCCCCTCGGAGGTCGACCGCAGCGGACTCTGTTTCCGCTGTGGTCAGCCCGGTCATAAGGCCGGCTCTTGCGAGGCCACGCCGCACTGCAGTGCATGTGCGGCTGTTGGCAAGCCGGCCGAGCACTGGGCTGGGGGAAGGGCCTGCGCGCCATCCGCCCCGACCAGGGGCAAGAGGTCCGCCGCCACCGCCGCCTCTGCCGCCGCCGCGGCTTCTGTCGCCGCCACTGCCGCTTCTGCTGCGGGTGCTGCGACTCCCAACACTCGGGAGGGTGCTGAGATGGAGTGCCAGTAATGGTCCCATTTCGGCCCCCTCCAGAGACAAGTCGGCCGCTGTGCTATCGCGCAGTGGCTGATGCCTGGGGACGGTGAGCGTGGGTGGCTCGCCGTCTGATACCAGGTTGAGTCGACGACGCGTTGTGTTCCACGCGCGTCACAAGGAGCCGTCAGCACCGAGGACGGGACCCCATAGGGTCGGTGCCTGCTAGGGTTGCGGAATTTGTTCGAAAGAGTTACCGCGGCCCTGGAACGCATAGGGCACAAGAAGGATCACGGGTGGGTTTTAGTCAGTAAAAGTCTGACACTCCCTACCGCTCCACCCAGGGCGGGAGGGGTCATTTGATGATTTCCCATCCAGAAAAAAAAAAAAAAAAAAAAAAGGACATGACGGTTTCCTCACGATGTTTTCGTTCACAGTTTTGAGAGCAGTGGTGATGAAATTAATTACATAAAGTAATGCGCCTGGCTGGGTTTGAACCCGCGACATACAATTCGTAAGTCGAGGCCGTTACCACTCGGCCACCACTGCTCTGGCTGTGAATAGGCTACTGTGAAATAAATTTCTGCAACACCTCACTTTCAAGTTCAAGTGGACAAAAACATCTGGTTGTTCCACTTACGTTACGCGACTTTTCGCTCGGTTGGCTAACAGTGACGTCAGCCCCATGTTGAGCTTCGTAAACTAAAATGAAAATGTCATTTTGGCTTACATCACCTCCACTTCGAGGGTTTGCACATAAACCATATTGATGAATCATTCATATTTGCTTTACAACTGTTCTTGTAAACGTTCTGTTCATGTGCACTAGGTAAGTACCGTAAGTAGACACCTGCTTATCGAATACCTACATTGTTTACCGCAAATTCGTGATAATCATTATCATCCTTATAAAAAACCAGATTAGTATTTCAACCATCATTTCTTTAGATCTATTTTATAAGCAATTCTTCAAGAAACTATCTCACACAAATATGTATGCTGCAAGTTTTTTGCAGCGAGTTTTATACTTTTTCTTTATGGCATCGCCTAAAGATCCTGCAGAATTCAGGGCATACCACTTATTTTAACATGACTAACTTAGTTCTTATCTGTCACCGTTCATTGCCGTCCTTTTCTTGAGCGGTCTTGTTAGTAAGAGTTATCAATATTAGCAATGCTCTAATTTTGGGTTAGTTTAGTAACCGAATAAAGGTGACATCACTTTACGCCGACAGGCAATAGGTGAGAATCTGACAATCCGAAATGGCGTTAACGGCCTCTCGTGAAAATTAGACAATTATGTCAACTTTCGACATATTCTCGCCAATATTAAATAGGGTCGTGATTTTCTTAAGTACTACTTATTTCCGCATTAAAGGTCTTATTGAACTTGCAACGGTATATAAGTCTTGCTTGCATAACCTTATTACAAAGTTAGATGGGAAAGTTCCGCATCGTACCATTCCGTAATACCGATAATAGTAAGTATCGTATGAACTCCATTGTTCTTCAACCAATGCAGTGATTACACCGGAATCTTCACTTTTCATTTTAACTTTTGTAACTGTAATTTTAAAACTCATTTTGATCCATCATTTATGTAGAAAACAATAAAAGCAATTTTATCTGTGTTTTTAATACTATAGTTAAAGTAATACTCTACTTCTGGGGCAGAAGTAAAAAGATTTAGCATAAAACGCTATTTGTGAATTAAAAATTTGAATATGTTTGAGTATTTTCTAAACCTATCAAACTTTGGCATTAATGTAGCATTCGGCACGTTTTTAACTTCTAACAGTAAGACTCAATTAAAAAACCAGTCTTAAGTTTGAGTTGCCTTGAGTAAAATTTAAATTAAATTAGTTTAAATTAAATGAAAAATGTTACAAGGGTCGAAGTTTCCAAAAGAATTAGTTCCAAGATCAATTCGTTCTCTATAATTGAAACTAGTTCCTGGCGATTTTGCTAAGTTTGAACCTTTGAAAGTTAAATAAAGTATCCCCCAGAGGATTTGTTTTAAAACCCTCTCCCGCCTTAGATATCTTGTACAGTTTGAAATTATCTTTTGCTGAGTTTCTCGGTAGGTACTTGCTATGTCTATAAGGCTCTGCGTCTTACTGACAGCTACTAATTTATTATCTTGATAACATCCATAGATTTAGTTTCCTCCGAATGGTGTTACATTTTGCTCCTTAAATGAGTTTAGGAAGTCTTCCTCATCATGTGCCTGTGTCTTGAGATCTTATGGAACGAAAATATGACATACTATCACGACAGGTACAATTATTATAGGTGCACTAAATAAAGGCTCCTAGAATTAATCAAAGGACTACGTCCTTCTGGACGCATGATATGTTGCACAAGAGTTCATTGATTGGGCGCTAAGCAGGACGATAACGTTGATGAAATATTTCTATGGTTCGCTATTTTTGCTGATGGGGTACTCCATTGGGAAATCGACTTGTAAAGTTCATAACTTTCTAGAACTTTGAAAATTATTGTAAAATTGATGGATTATCGCCTGTCAGATTTATTAATATAGTAGACTGATGCTACTTAGAAGATCACAAGCGTGACAATTATGTAGACTGTGATCAAGTTGCCGATAGCTACTGCTGTGTTCATTATGTAAAACAAATAATTCTGCAGAACGCATTAGTAATGCGTCGATATTCTCCTTGGTTACTTTGCTTACTTCCTGCGTTATTTGTATTCAGAAACATTGCGAAGACGTCATTAGCAATAAAAGACCTCATCGAATATAAAATGTGGTTTAAGTAATAGTTTTTTTACACTGAACTCGCAAATGATGCGCTGTAAACTTGTGGTCGTATATATTTTTTCTTTTTCGTTGTGGTATACAATAAAAGCGAATGTTTCAAAATAAATTATGAGTAAAAAGAATTTTTTACATAAGAATTTTCAAAATTTAAGTACGGTAAAGGAATAGGTCATTAAAGAAATTTAAGTAGTAGGTACCCGATTGGCTGGGTAAAGTCTAAGCAAATGATTTATATCCTACAAATTACGGTAGGTAGGTATACTTATTCTGCTTTATGTATTTCTACATCGTACATAATTGACACTGGCGCGACCTACTTCCAGCTAATTACACCAGTAATAAATCATTACCCGTTTATCTCGCTACGTTCAAGATCAGAAGGTTATCCACGAACAGCGCCACTTTTCCCCAAATAAATCAAACATTGACATACATAAAAAAATATCAATAACTAATTAAATTGCCCTGATATTATCAATTAAGTACGTAGATAAACTAATTGAAAGGCATTCAGAAAATTGCTTGACAACCAACTAAATTGAGTTACAAGAATCAATTGCTGCAAAATAAAGTATCGATTTGTTACACAACACTAACTCTGGCACAGCTGCCACTAGCAAGGTTAGACGTTACGTGATTATTAAATCGAGTTTGGTTTCGATTCTTACGATATTGTCGTTTGATGGATGCCGTGTCGCGGCGAGAGCGAGACGTTACCAATCGGTAACTATGTTATGACTGCGCTGATGGATGTGTGAGATATGTAATGATCTGTGAATGCACTGAACATGTAATGTAATGCTGACGACCATCTATTTCGTGTTTCAGCAATAAAGCTGTCGTGCTAAAGATTTAAAGATAAGGATTTGATCAAATCCTAAGCTTGTTTTCTGTATAAGGCTCACAAAGAAAATCCCTCATACTATCCTTGTTTGCCTGTCAGTAGTGTACAGTATAATTATACCGCTAAGATGTTTTGTACCTGTTTAACAAAAAGGTCAGAGGGTCCTTATGTCGTGAATGCGTATTTACGAGTACCTACTCGCAATATTACAGAACAGGTTATGAATTTAATTAAAAAGTACACGACCTTCTTAGACCGCTTAAACTGGTATTTTGCAGATTTTATGTTTGTCTGTTTTGAGGGGTTGTACACTTTTTTTTGTTTCTGGTTATTCGAATACGGATGATGTCGGTGTTCTTTTATTCAGAAGTCTTTATTTAAGTATTATCAAATTACTGATACTAAAATAAAAATTGTTAGAAATAATGTCTAAAGAACAGATACTGAGTTTGGATCAAAACTTATTTAAACAAGTTTTATTTGGAGTATTTGTATTTTGTCATCGCTTTATTTCCAAACATCAATGACATCTTGAGCTAACCTTCGTTCATTATTTAATATTAATATTTACACTTATGCAAGCCTTAGCGTGCGTAAAGGCAGGCACATACAGAAATATGTACCTACCTAGGTATGTGCAAAAAGTAGGTATCGTAAAAGGAGACGGACCAGTTAAGAAACCTGTCGGGTAGGGACTTATGACTATGAAGCGGTCAGTGGTTGAAGTGGGCTTGTTATAAAACTATGTATTTTAATTTTGGCTTTCAACATCGTGAGGGTACTAAGTGACCGGTCCATAGTATTTGCGAACTGTGAACTTTCGGTAAACCTTCGCTCTTTGGTTGGAGCTAGAAGATGACTGATACAAGCTTACCGACTGTTGGGGCCACAGCTAAGACACTCTAGATTTGAGTAGATAAGTGCCCAGGATACCTTCTCAAAGCTCTATTCTCTTCTCTCATATTTTTAAACAAACCCCATTTTGTTTGTTTTTTAATGGTATCGAGTATTAACGATTTGGAGCCATTAGCTGATTGGGTTCATTTGTTTTTTGACTCTTTCTCTGAATCTAAAATCCATTAGTAAACTCCCTACAATTAAGCTACCCATAATCGCTGACCTAGTACCTCCCTGTTCTTACTGGTTTCATCCTACGCAGCCTGTATTGTAAAATAACCCTCATTGTCACGTAAGATGTTTTTAAAAGATCTACTCACTATAACGGTTAGGCACCACAGATTTTAAATGAAATATTGTAGAACTGTATTACTGTTCAATGAATGTTCGCCTGTTTATATCCGTTGACACCATAACTTCTCGGTACGAATCACGTCACGGAGAGATTATAAACGGTCGAATTTTTATCCGTTTCATTGTAGAACTAATATATTCTCAACTTCTCAATTCATAAATCTGTCCTCAAGTTGTCTCAAGTAGGTTTTGTTTCCCAAATACCGGTCTCGTTTCTATTATCTTTATTTTTATTATATTTATATGAAAACTCTTTGTTCCAGTGCCCACAATGGACTGACGGTCAAAAATGCGGTGGTTCAAGAAAGGAGAGCCGCCGCGGCTTCTCGCGGTAACGCCAGACGAACCTAGGCCTGCCCGTCGCTCAAGAATCGGTGAGTTATGGTTATGCCATACAGATCATTATCACTGCATTACTAAATAGATACATACATAGTATCACTATCACTCACTCTCACTTCATATTATCACTTTAGTTTAATTGCGTAACACATCATAAAAAACTTAAAACGTAACTGTAATTTCGGAAGACGATGACAAAAATCGAAGTTTTACCCAAAATCTTCGATTTCGGAGTTATTTTTTTAGTGTTAAGTTTTTATTTGGTTATATTAACTAAACCACATGAAATAGTTTGTTTAGAAGTAGGTTATATCTTGTTGACCTTAATAGATTCTCGGTCTAACTTAATCAGTCTTGACGCTGGCTAGAACCTAGGGGGCTGCCTTCTGCTTTACTTATCTGAATACTAGTTAAAATTCAAGGTTTTGACGTATGTAAGTAGCTGGAAATATTTAGGTACCTACTATCTATAAGGAAAGAAAATTACCGTGGAAAACAATCTGTTTCCGCAGAAAAGTATTCTTTGTCTACGGGTTTGCTTTTACTTTCGAATAAGAATCGATGGCCTGGTGAGCAAGACGCACTGTACTGGTTGTTGTGATGATACTTGGGGGATACCTGTGCCCCGCAGTGTACGTCTTTCGGCTGGTATGATGAGAATCAGATGTTTATCAGTATCTCGGTAGCAGGGTTTATGATATCTTGAAGATTTTCGATTCTTGGGTCTCGCTAATTCTCGACCTAAAATTCCCACGCACGAGAACTACGGATTTCCCGGGACGCAAATTCCGGAGAATAAACCCTACTAGGTAGCTAGTAAAATGTTCACAACGAAACTGGCCCTAATAAAGCCATACTTGAGTAGATAAAATAACAGATAACTCATTAAGGGCCTGTGCACACCACGTTTTCTAAACGCGCAAAGATGACATATGGTGCAATTTATGTCTACTATCTACTTACATATTTCACCATTTTCGGCAAGCAGTCAAATATTAATTTACAACTCAAGTATTCTCTTTACGTATGTAGGTATTAAGAAAGAGAAATTGTAGGAATTACTTGGACCTTCGGTGCCTACTAGGGGTGCGGAATTTGTTCGTAAGTAACATTCACTTGGTCACGAGGAAATAAGACAATTCGTAGGACATTTAAGATGTCGTGGGCAGGATGAAAGATGCCAATAAAATTAGCCCACACAATGCAATATACAGCTCTCATAGTGTGGGTGCTTGCTATGTTCTTGTTGAAAGTGTTTATAAAATGCCTGTACCTACTTACAATATGTTTCAGAAGTCATAAATAAGGGTGAAGCTCAGTATATTATACAGGTCGACTAAAACTGTAAAATAAGATAGTTTTCTTGTAGTCTGATGCATTAGGAGTCACCAAATCTGGGGTTGGTTTAAAATAAACTGCTTAAAAAGTGCATATTTAGGGTTCCAAACGGAATAAAAAAAGGAAAAAAACGGAAACGGAACCCTAATATCACTCGGTTGCCTGTTCGTATTTCCCCCTCTTATCTAACAAACTACTGAGTTTTTGAAAAACAGAGATTATATTTATTTATTTATAGGTCTTTACCTATAGATGACAGGAAAACCAATAAAAAGTCTACGCAAAATATTTTCCGTTCGGACTGGCACACGAGTCCTAGCCTACCTATTATTATTGATAGCCTAGCCCTATTATTGATAAAGGTTAATAAAATAAACCTTTCAAAATTCAAAATAACCAAATTGTCAAAAACGGTCTCTAATATGATAATATAATTAAGAAACTTTTAAACAATACCTAGTTTAAAAGTATTGAATGTGGGTAACAATAACATTACAGTCATATATATACAATACCTACACTTGTCTGAAATTAGGGCATCGTATGCATCTATAATACCATATTTCGTCTTGGAAATAGATCGCTGACGCACGCACCGTTTACGTACGTGTTACCTACGTGTGTACAGTGCACTACAACTACACTCTTCACAACATGGATTTTCCAACCCATATGAATCATGAATGGATGTTGACTTTTCCTCTTAAAAGTCGAATTCAAGTAGTTTCACAATAAACACTTGAATATTTATTATTTAGTAGCAACGAATGGCTTATTTATATAATTGTTTTGGTGCCTACTTATTAATAATATTATTTATACTTACCTACACAAAACTCACAACGACGTCAATGTAAAAAATGGAAAATTAATTAAACCATAACTATGACTTATTTTTCATATATTTTTATTAGATATTATATTTATTTTAAGGTATTCGTAACACACCATACAAAGTTTCAACTACATACGTAATGATTATTATCTCCCTTAATTAATTTTAATTACCTCTATCCTCTTTTAAGCTTTCATTTCCTAATTCAAACTAATATCGCGATTCACACTAAAATGGCAATTTGTCCAATTCATTTTCATTCAGATTCGCGCTGCGCAAGTGTCGCCACCTGCATCCACAAACATTCTTTACGATTTGTCATTGTTAATTAATAGTCAACTGCCCACTTCTTACGTAATTACGCGAAGGCCTCATGGTTATGTAACAAACCAAAGAAATAGAGAAAATAGGAAGTGACTACTTGACACTTGAATAGACGCGAGAAATGCTAGAATTTCATCTTAATAGGAATGTTAACTTACCTTAAGGAAAATATAACTGGATAATGACGTTATGGACACCGAGCGATATATCTACGGGCGCGCATTACTGACGCAATCAGCACGTAATTGACATGTCCAGTTGTCTCCCTGACACTAAATATAATCTGGAATTGGTAAACCAGTTATTCTACGTAAGGGAAAGGGAGTGTAACTTTCCCTAGAGCCAACTCGATACCATGAATAAGTATGCATTACCGTGTCTGTTTACTTGAAACTATAGACTCCACTATACAAGACTGGCCAGTTGTGATAAAGGTTTACACTGACTAACTCTATTCAAGATTCGTTTCGAACCCGTATTGAGATGTTAATTAATAACCATAACTTTTTTTTTCCTTCCAGATTTATCTCCAGTGCGCTACCCTAATCGCAAAAGTAGCAGCAGCTCCGTAGAAACGAACTTCTACAATCTTAGCGATCAAATAATAATAGTTGAAAAATCTCCACATCGAGGCCACCGCGGTGGCGAGACTCCGGTAAGTCGACGCATATCGCTACAAAACGGCCCGGCTTCACCGCAGGAAAGTTATAATACTACGCGCAAAAACCGCGGAGGCTCGCTGGAGAAAGAGTACATGGTGTGCCGAGAAAGACGAAACCCGTTGCTTGATAAAGTAAAGAACACTAAACTATCTTGCTTCAAATCGAACGGTCCACTGCGGCACGGAGATGACGCCGCATCTACGTCTGGAAGTGATTGCAGTGGATTCGGACACGTAGACGATGTCACTAACTGTCGGTTTACCAACACCAACAATTACGCTGACACCAACATTGAATTCGAAAATCATAACCCTTGGGTAAAAATGCCCAATTATGACGACGATGTCTTTTTCGTCAAAAGTATAACTAGTCCTGGTGAGTGCCAATGGAGAGACGGTAAATCTTTTACCAATAGAGGCACTCGATGTTACAGCTCCGGCTCAGAGTGCGATCGATATCATGCCATCCCCAAAGCCGGTGCAAAGCTTTCCAAATCAAGTGACCAAATCTTTAACGATGACTATGAAGCGTACGACGACGCACCCATCGCACTAAACCCTCAAAAAAAGACTGATAAACTTAAGACAAAGGATGGAAAGGATTCTGTTGGGCCTAGTTCCTGTCTATCGGCCAAATTAAGAGCAATGTCGGATAGATACCTTAAGTCGTCTACAAACAGATTTCTTTCAAAGCTTTACCGACAAGCTGGTGAAAATGATGAAGAAGTAAATACTAGTAACGATAATATTTTAAAAACAACCAGTGTAGTCACAAGAAGTCGTAAGAAACGAGGCGGTGTTAAAGCTAAATTACGCAGTTTCTCGTACGGTGCTTTACCCGGATTAGAAGAGTTCCAAAAAGGGCATTCGGTATTCCATGATGATGTTTATCAAATATCATGTGATGATGAAAATGTCTTAATTCAAGACTGTGAAGATGCCGATTCGGGGATCCTTGTCAACGAATCTGCGGCCTCTTCTATTTTTGATAGTGACAGGATATCGTCACGCTGCGAAAGTTCCGCTTCTCAGGCAAACACTATCCATCCCTGTCATGGTAGGAGTATATCCGGTGATCACAGCTACATGAAAGCGAGAACATCAGGAAGAATGAGCAGAGAAAGGAAAGAATGTCCCAGACCTAGACCTAGACACACCCAAAGAGCTTTATCACTTGATCGTAAGGAAATCCTTAGGCGCATGCCAAAAAAGGAAAATGATTATGAAGAACCCCAATATCTACAGCTAACCGAAAAACAAAGAATGCGACAGAGAGATGCAAGTCAGGATTGTGGCATTCCACCAATTCCTCCATGTAGGAAACCAACTAGGGGTAACAAGTCGGACAAAGCACAGAATGAATTTAAAGTTGTCAGAATAATGAGGAACAATCCTTCGGATGAACTCGGAATATTTATTGCCAAGACGAAACTCACGGATGAAGGTCACGTGGGATACCTCGTAGCACACGTAGTTCCCGGAGGATTAGCAGAAAAGTGAGTCAAGTTTTAACTCAAATCTTACTCATAAACATGTCAATATTTATGCATTGTTTTATTTCTTTAACGTTTGCTTAAATTTATTCGCAGGGAAGGCACGCTGCGCATAGGAGATGAGCTGCTTAATGTGAACGGTCGAAGACTTCGCGACCTCACCATGTCTGAAGCAAAAGACGCTCTTAAATCAGGCGCCGCGGATATTGATATAGTGATTTGTAGACAGCGAGAGAAGCCGGCAGACGCCAAACAAAGAGAACCAACCCAAAGAAGTGTTGTATTGATGAGAGAAAGCTCAGTGGACTACGAGAACGCAATTATTTTAGGGAAGGAAAAACGTACTGACAAATTTGACGTCAAATTAGACCGACGACGGTCGCAGGATGAGTTGGCGTGTAATCACACTTCACTATCAGCTGCGGACGAGCCGGCCGACAGTGCGGCGGCGGCGCACTCGCACTTCCTCAAAGGTCAGAACGCGAGCTACAGCAGCATGAACAACAAGCTGCTGCGCCGGCAGGTTGTGAGTTACGGCGGCGCCAACAAGGACGCGCTCACGCTCAGTTGTACTAGCGACATCGTTAACGCCGACACGCCTGATGGTGTTGAACGGACAAAATGTAAAGATGATAGTGAAAGTGAAACACAGACGCCAAACGCGGCAAACTTTTGTACGTTACCCCGGAGGCCAAGGGCGCCGACGCACACCTACCACACGATCACATTCGAGAAGGGACACGGAAAGAAACCTCTCGGCTTTACCATCGTCGGAGGACGCGACTCACCTCGGGGCCCACTGGGCATCTTCATCAAAAGCATCCTACCACAAGGACAGGCAATTGATGACGGAAGACTAAAAGCAGGTACGTTCAGAAAATAGATTTCAGTAAAATTGTATATTCAAAACTTTTAATAGGTATATTATATCAGCGTTAATATAAATGATAAACAGTAGTTACAGAACTGCGATTAATGGCAGGAATTTGATAACAATAGGATAGCTATGTTGTGTTAGTTCGTCGAAGTGGCATTATAACAAACTGCATAATTCGGAGTAGCGTACATGATAGTAATGTTTATGTTAATAATGATTTATGACATTCCAACAATATTGACATCGTTCGAATGTTATCAGAGGACTGTAAACTTTGACCTTTAAACCTGTTACAATATTTTAAACGTAGTTAAATATCAGAAAACCGATTTGGTTTCAATGTCATTTTAATTTCACTGGAACATTGCTGGCAATAATGCAATACTATAAATTGAGCATTTTAAATGACAATAATAGTCGGTAGGTATACATGTAATAAATATGTATGTTTCTTGGTCACAATAATAGCAACATATTTTTAAACATTATAGATACTTAGTAGTTAATGCTGGGCAACACCTTAACAGAAAAACAATTTCAACTTCCAATTGCTGCAACTGCTTGTTCTAAATGTTTCTTAAAACTCTATTCTCATATTAAATGTATGCCTTATAAAATAATGAATGTATTGTTTATACATTCATTAATTCATGAATTGACATTGCATTCTTACCGAGAAAACTTAAATGAAATAATCTTCATCAAGTAAGCGTTAGCATTGACAGCAGACTTCATCTTAGTTTTACAGATAAGACCATAGTTCATTTAAAAATTTACAGATAAGGCCGGTTGGTCAATCTGAACACCAGTGCTAGTGAAACAGACAATTATAATTGTTCAGTCGCTGTAGTAGTAGTATTTAGCTCGTGGCTAAATTATAACAGCCGCACGCGTCGATCTTCGAGGTTAAGCAACGCTTGTTGAGGTTGGTCTGTGGATGGGTGACCATCTTAACAAAATGAGACTTCTCCGTGCCTCGGAAAGCACGCTAAGCCGTTGGTCCCGGCTGTCATTTGGAGATCTTTGGCAGTCGTTACGGATTGTCAGAAGCCAGAAAATCTGACGCCAGTCTTGCCAAGAAGTACCGAGTTCCCCAGTTAATGGGTTGTGGAGCTCTGGTAGGTAGCCGCTTCACGTAAAATACCTGGTATTCAGCTGAATCCGGCTTGGCTGGGAGCCGACCCTAATATAGTTGGGAAAAGGCTGATGATGCGTCGCAGTAAACTATAGTTATGTTAGTCCCAGATTAAGAAACGGTTAAACCTACTTGGATGTTTCTTGGTTACTAAGCCTCCACCACGGATCGCTTTAGCAAAAACGATTAAAATACATTCTGCTATAGGGAGTGAAAGCCTCCCAGCAAATTGGCCGGGCTTAATTTTACTAAAATCACTACAGAAAAACTTATCAGACAAAAGCTAGATTTCATGTTACTTAAACAGGATATCATGATGCATAATAATTATTAATGAGAAAAAAAAGACTAAAACTCCATGTAATTGATTTCAGGTGACGAAGTGCTAGCAGTCAACGGGCATGCATGCCATGAACTAGCTCACGTGGAGGCGCTTGCGCTCTTTAAGTCAGTTCGCAGTGGACCAATAGAACTTAGGGTCTGCAGACGAGTCAAAAACCCACAGTGAGTATTACCCACGCTTATCACTTATTATTTATTGCATGGTCCACTGACCACAATTTTATTATTTATGTTGATTTTTTCCCTAATGGGCAAACGGACAACGCCGATACAATAAACCCTGATACAAATGAACGGTAGGTTACTTACTACATTTCACTTAGGTACCTGTTGTAGTCTATCTCGCGAGATTCATTTTAAGCTGTATATGTATACCTATACGGTAGGTATAGACGAGGATTTGGTTCTTGTTGGTAAGTAAGATATTCTAGCTCAAGCTTGTTGTGAGCAAGTCACCAAGCTTAGGGACAATAGGATCTAATCTACCTCGATTTTGGGAGTATTTTGTGAGACCCTGTGTATGTAGGACAGCTGGGTTTGTTTGTGGTGGGTGTGTTATGATTAATAATAAAAATGCCTTGAGAAATAACAAATGTAGATATCCAGAAAATATTAAAAGTTTGGCTCTTGAGGATTCAGGTCGGTTTCTGAAAAATTCATAAAAACTTCCAAAAGATACCGAAGAGAACCACTGATCCTGCGGGACAAAAGTCTCTCTTTCCAAATACATACATTTTGTGGGCCAGTCCTCCAGTTAGATTCATGTTCAATTGTTCATTTTTCCAGCTTCCAACCTTAGAACCTTTATAATTCTACTAATTCATCACCTACTCTTCAGAAACTAGGTAGATACGTGTCGGTCTAGTCTGTGACCACATCACCGTGAAAGGACAGGTGGAGTGAACGTGAAGTGAACTGTCATTCCATCTCGTTTGTATACGGTTAGATTTTTACAGAATCGCACTACTGTACCGATTATACTTATCTATACTAATATTATAAAGCTGAAGAGTTTGTTTGTTTGTTTGAACGCGCTAATCTCAGGAACTACTGGTTCGAATTGAAAAATTCTTTTTGGGTTGAATAGACCATTTATCGAGGAACGCTTTAGGCTATATATCATCACGCTTAAGCCAATAGGAGCGGAGCAGCGATAAAGAATGTTTTAAAATCGGGGATTCCACGGGGACGAAGTCGCGGACAGAAGCTAGTTCCAAAATATACCTACATTTATTTTCGGTTCTGTATCCAGCAGCCCTATTATGACGTCTTAAATCCATCATGATTTCTGTCAGAGAGAGACGGAGTTACACAAGACGAATAGCACTATCTCTTTCCCTCACACGAATCATGATAGCATTGGCACTTCGTAATACGGCCACTGTACTGAAAATCTTGAAACTACTACCTAATTTATGTTTTTTATGGAAAATATATATACATATGTACAAGCGAAGTAAAAAGGAGAAAAGACTCATAGGGCATCGAAAAATTCGTCCACATCGCTGTCAACGGGAAAAGTGCCCAGAACACTGACTGGTCGCATTGCCACGTTGAATGGCAATGCTGATTCGTTGACCAAAGAAAGGCCAGCCCTCTGGTCACGTGAAGAGTCAACTAACAGCCTACTGATTTCTGTTTTTTATTACTTTTCAGATCTACCAAAGCTAAATCGTGCACAGACCTTCTCAATGACGACGAGTAAAGCTAGAAAAAATCTTCTGTCGAAGACTATTTTGTAAATAGCAATATAAAGCATGAATATCTTAGGTACTTACTCATATTTTGCATGATGTACTTCTATCAATTGGTTTATATACTTTCTGCATAAGAACACTATTACTAGGTACTATTAGTCGCTATAAAATAGCTATAAATCAATATATTATTTAAAGGGGTTATTAAGCCATTTTTATTCAACTTTCTGTGTTGAAAACCGCGTAACTAATCATGTCTCAAAATGTTTTGTCAAGCAAACTGCTCTATCATGAAATCGATATGTCATGGGCCACAACCGATTTTTATATTACTTGAATCGTATAAAAATATACATATTTGAATGTGCCATTTAATAGTAGTTGCACATTAAACGCTTTCACTTAGGTTAACAAAAGCTTGCTAAATCTATTTTGAATGAAATCTGTACCTGACTTTATTTTCTCTTTTTCTTTAAATTTAACAGCGCTCAAACCTAGTGGATATCTAAACTGAGAAATCCAAAGATAAGAATTAGGTACTTGACAATCAATAGATTCTTCCTACCTATGTTTAATTTGTATAATACTATAATGTAAAAGTTAAGAATATCATGTATATACACTAGATATAGGTGTCTAGATGTAATCTGTTGCGACAGAATTTCATTAGTTTTCCAAAAATCCACTGGCACTCTTTGGCATCTTCGTAGCCTAATGCTGCGGGTACACTACCTTACCGTATACCGCTCGTAATAATTACCGCAATAGTTATGGCATTCAATTACTGTCTAAATTAACGCGTGAATTTATGTGGTTACACTACATTTTTCCTAGATAAACACATGTATTGACCAAACCAAACCAATTGACATGTATTTTTTTTATGATTCTTTTGTCGGGTATCCCACAGACTTGGTTCCGATTGGAATGCTACCAAAACCTCGATCGCTCCATTTCGGTCGGTACGTGCGTTTCCGTTGAGCTCATGTCGCACACTGAAAAAACTGTAGTTTGACCACTTCACGCAAAAAATAATGCTGTAATCGTCTTTGATATGCAAAAAAATACCGCCTACCGTCATATGCCATATTGATCGACATTATTAAATTATGGCCATTTTAATCGTGGCCACACCTAAGTGTTAATTATTGAAATATCATGGCAGTGTGGTCGTAGCATAACAAACGCACCTGCTACTTTTAACGCTTGAATGACATTGTCATAGGGGCCAGTCACAACTCAACATCATAGATATAGAGAATTAACTGAAAAAGGGCTCCGAAAACAAGATGGCACCTGGAGTTCCGATTTTCCTCACGCCAGTTGATCATTGTATAGCTATAGTATTAGACATAAAATAAAATTGGTTTATCTATGAATTTCTAAGCACGTGCAATAAAATTATATTGATTAATTTAAAAGTGGAAATGTGCACTATTGAAAGTAATGATCTGTCTACTGTGATAGTTTTTTTATTGAAATATTTAATGAGAATCTGTTTCCGAGTTTGCTGTAGTTTACATAAGAATAAACACAGACAATAGCATGTTTTCAATCACCTGTATCAAGCACGTTCTACAATAGAGCTTAAAAATTGTTAGACTGAGCATCTAATGTAATTATTTTTCGTTACCTACATAATGTTTCTGATTATGTTTATGACTAGATACCTACCTACCTACATAAAAATAAATTATTGTAGGTATAAACTCCAGATCACGCCCTTTTCGAGTGGCCCAAAACTTTTTCCAGTGATTCTATTTCTATAAAATAGGTATTTGATCGTTGGAATAATCACTCGGACGTAGATAAACAAATTCGTGTAGCTATTGATTGTTGTAGAGACTTTTTTTTTTAAAAAACTGTAAATCTTGATTGAACAGTTACACTAGAGATTAAATTGCTGTGGCACTAGCTAGTGGCCTACATTGAAAAAAAAAACTTTTGTTGTTTCGTATGCCCAAAACCGGAGCATGTTTTACTGCGTACCTACTTATTGTTTTTTTACTCAGAGCTCAAACTATCGGCTTCACTGTACGGCGTCGTCCTAATAATGCGCAATTGTATTAGGATGACGCCTTTGAGCTGATTTTTCAATAGTCAGATAAATTTAACCATACTTAGGTATCCCTTAGGCAAAAATCTATACAAAATATGTCAATATTTAATCTTCAAGTAAAAGTTATCCGTCCATTGAAAAGTCAGCCCTTAATCGAATAAGTACCTAGGTAATATCCAGTAATATGAGGTGACTATTCTATGCATTTTGGGCTTTATCCTGAATTAGTCTCGGTAGGTATTCAAATCTACTTAAGTTATGTTGTACCTACGGTGTTATTTTTCAATCACGATTTACAAATGTATGCTTGGAAATTATCTGTGTACTTTACCTATTTTCAAATGTTCGCTCGCGTTTTAACGAGTGTTAAATCGATCTGTCTCTTAACTAATGCAATTATTGTATCTAATGAAATAGTTGTCATTTTCTAATCGTTCGAAAAGACTTATTATTTTATTTTATTTTAGATAGGTACATATCATCAATTTATAATTGTTTTAACTGATTGTTTAAATTTAATAATCATAAATAGATATGTTTGTTTTATTTTTAATCCCGTTTTAGCAGATTAGGTAGGTATTAATTCAAATTCTCTATGAAGAATTAGAATTTTGTTTCTGAATTTACATAGAATATTATCAAGACGAATGTTTTTGTGACAATAGAATCGACTGCCATGCGAAAACGTAGTCGCTGCTGCGATATTATGATATTAAAGCAGCACGCAAAGCACCTGTAGAGAAACGAGAACACTGCGTTCCGCCCTCGTCACAACATCCCCGTCAATGTCTGCCCTGACCCTTGCTCGAGGCAGCCTGTACCGCTGAGCCTGTAGTCATAAATTGGCCCCTAAATAATCCTTGCTCAATCCAGCCCATCCCTAGCTGTTCCTCCCCCCTCTCCCCGCATAAAATGCCCTACGCCGACGTACCCCAGAGGGGGTGCCCTTAGCGTGTTATCGCTTAGTTTGTAAGTACAAGCCCTGGCTGGAAGCTTTAATATCGATATGGGCCAGGCGCGCGCGAGCACAGTCGAAACAAAAGCGGGGGAAGTCCCTAAGTCCCTGTCAACGAAAAAGTAAATACATCAAATTGATCATAAACCCAAACTAGTTTAAAATGTGTCATCTTCCGGTTTTTAATAATAAAATTAGGATTTTGATCAAAACCTAATTTTATGAAAAACCCTTTTTTCATAAAATTTGGTTTGTAAAACGGTTAAAAAACGTCGAAAGTAGTTTTCTTCGTTTTTGTTTCATCGCTATCGCTTCACTCTTTCAAAAGATATTTGAATTTAAAGTTTCATTTCATTACATGAAGCGCATACACGCAACGCCGCCCGTCTATTGAAATAAAATAGTAATAGTTTACTACCAGTGGCGTAAATATAAGGTGGCAGGGCAGGCAGAATGCCGCGGGCCCCCGACCCGAGAGGGCCCCGGCCGGAGATGACGTCTCCAAGATCCGGCGTAATTTCTTGGAATGACTTCGAGAGATTAAAGACTTTCAAATTTTGATGCGTAAAAAAGTGTTCCAAATGTACCGAGTTTGCCATTTTCCGGTGACATGTATGTATAAATAAACCTATAATAATAAACAAAGAATCGACGCAACACACGCACACGCGCGTCGCGACACACGCACACGCGCTTCGCGTCGACGCTGCACAGACGCGACGTTGACGTCAACGCTCGCAAAACGCCAGTGGGATAGCGGCCTTAGGAGGCTCACGTTAGGCGGCTGGATCAAGGGCTTGATCCAGAAAGCGTTACTTCCGGACACGACTCGCATTGTCAGGTGGTTCCTCTCTCGAGAGAGCCCTGACCGCCGATAGCTTGGACCCTGTTCCCGATACCGGTGAGCTACAATTTTTTTATATTTTTAAATGTTTTTTTTATTTTACCGAACGTTACTCCAGCAGGAAATGCAATAGGTACCTATCTCGAAAATCTGAAGGGGCTCAGGTTTTATTTTTGGGGGCACATTAAAACACACATAGGTATAAGCTTTCTGGCCATCCACACAGTTTTTGTCTTTCGTCGTTGTTTTTTTTTTTTTTTTCAAAACGACAGGGCCGTTTTGAAAAAAAAAAACGGAAATACGATACTTGCTGGGGTAATGTTTTTCTAGCAGGAAAATTCTAAACGAATGATCGGAGAGACAAAAACTGTGTGGATGGCCAGAAAGCTTATACCTATGTGTGTTTTAATGTGCCCCCAAAAATAAAACCTGAGCCCCTTCAGATTTTCGAGATAGGTATTGCATTTCCTGCTGGAGTAACGTTCGGTTATCATAGAAGGATAGTAGCGATAACTATTCTACTCATATAACTCTAGGCGATACTTTCTTGATGGGGTAACGTACACAACATGTGGGATGTGGATTCAGCAATCATTGTACCGATAGTCGTGTCATCCAATGGCTTAACCTTTTATGCTATAGGTACCCTTGGCCATTAATTTAAAATGCGCATTTTATAAGTCATGGATAGAAAACCTTTGGTAACAATTTATAAACTAATACGGGGTGGTTGAATGCCCGCGTAATTGCATGCAATTTAATCCCATTTATTTAAATGATTCTTTCATAAAATAGTCATTCAATGGAAGGGTTGTCTTAATGATTTGAATGATTATAATTAAATAATTAAAACAATCAGGGTCTGACTTGTTTAATCGGCGACTTAGGTTTTTAGATAAGAATATCTAAGGAACCTAATTTTAGACTTTGTTTTTTTTTCTCACATTCCACTTCTTCAGAATCCATAATATCTTCAATGCTAGTATCTGAATTATAATTTGTTTGACTATTGGTCATGGTCCCATAAATGTAAGCTTCTTTGGAATGTGCAAAATCGATTGACTACATTCAGGAAAAACATAATTTTCTTTGTCATCTTGTTGGTAATCTTCATGTTTATTAGTGAACACCGACTGACTACATTCAGGAAAAAAATCTTCTCCTTGCTGATTATCTACAAATAATAGGTGTATTATCACAAACAAATTAGCTAGTACAAGTAAATTTACATAAATGTTGACGACCCCCGTAACATTTTACTAAAATAAATAAGTCCTACCTTGTGAGGCCATATTGCCTTTGAATACCAAAGAATACGAATCGAAGCACACAAAGGACTTTTTCTCTCAGCAGATCGACGCAAGATAACGGCGAAATACGCATAAAACATCACAGGGCGCCAATGATGCTCTAGGTGCGTCATCGTTGATAATCGCCCATAAGGCGCCTGGCGCATCATCGTCCAATGGCCTGACTAAAGAATGCATGAAAATGATGATGGCAATGAGTCGGTTAATGATCCCATTTGTATGTCACCTATTTTGACTAGAAATAGTGGCTATGGCTTGGCTGGACTGTGTTGACATGGCAATGAGCAAGACTACGCACCTGGCTAGCTGGCTGTGGCTTGGCATCTTTCGGCCCTTTCCCAGCGGCCACACGAGCGTCTCGGAGCCCATGTTGAGGACTTTGATATAGCCCTACATCAATGTGCACCTTGATATAACCTACCATACAAGTTATGGTCGTGGAGGCGACGCCACATTAGTAGTATTTTTTTCGAGTTGGCACTAACACAAATACTTTCCCGCTCTTTTTGGCTGACCTCTTGGCTGTAGTAAGTATTGGCATGGCTATAGGAAAGTGTCACGTCGGCAGACAATGCATCGGAGGCTGCATAACGACTGGCGTTCATTGAAGGTTTTTTATGATCCTTATCAAAAACCTGTTTAAAATGCATACAATTTTAGGCAAAACATGGAGGGCTCTCCCCAGATATTACGTTACAGCCACAGCCGCGATTAGGCTAATGCTGACCTATGACCCTTGCATTGGGTAAGACTAGTTTTCATTCTACAACTTCTACAGAATCCTGATAGCATTCGTTTTTCAATTCACAGCTGGAGCCCTCAAGCCTTACGCATAAAATCTCAAAGCGGGACACGCCTGCCTTGCCACCACCCATGCTTGAAACAGTAAAAATCAAATTTCAACTTTAATATGTTTATTCAGTATGGTAAATACCATATAAGACGATTTCACTCTTATTATCAATTTCGTGTAACTGAGAATAAGACTTTACATAGGTAATGTATAAAAATAGGATTGTACGAGACATGACAGGACTCGGAAATGCACGCAAAATGAGAATTGAATTTACAAATTAAAACTCCTTCCTGTCCACTGCTAAAATGCAATGATATATGTGCCCCTCCCGCTAAGCTATACACATATTGCTGAAATTGCACATGATTTAAAATTACATGCAAACCTACTAACAATTGCTACATTTTGTACATTTGCTACGACCTATTATATCACTTGTTTCTGTCAAGTTCACATAAATCAATATGAGGCATCAAATAAATAGAACATTGGATAAGACATTAAAAATATTAAGACTGCAACTAAAATGGAACATAATAAAAATTAATGGTATTTCTTCCTAAATTCTGTACATTAACAATCAATCGACAGATTCAGTAATAAATAAAATTTACTATACAGTCTTACTTACAAAATGTCACTATGAATGTTTTGTTTCACATCGATGCACTTTCGCTTATCACATAGATAAAAACCACAGCACTTTTTGTCACTTAAAGTTAACTTCACGGTCAAACCAGCGTTCTCAAGTACGATATATCTACAGACTATCTATTTACAAAATATAAAATGTTATTTACAAGGCAACGAAACTACGGCATTATGTCGGAGGTGCGCGCCGATCGTAATCCCTCCGGTACACCTCCCGCTCGTAGTCTCGCTCATCGTACGCGTAATCAGGCTGCGTGTAGCCGCGCCACTCGTCGGGGTAAGGGCGCACGGGCGGGAAGCCCATGCTGCCCGCCATGCTGGCGCTGTCGTAGTAACCGCCGCCGTACGGGCCGGGCATGCCGCCGAAACCACTGTACCTGCTGGAAATATTGAACACACATCGAATAAATATCGGCAGAAACAAAGTAAAAAAAAACATAATTGTGGACTCCTCCTGGGGTGGATTCCTGAGTCGAATGAGAAAAATAATCAGGCTCACCTCCTCTTGTCGTGGGGTCTGGGCGTGCGCTCCGTGCGGTACTGGCGCGGACCCGGGTAGGCGGGCGGCGTCCAGGCGGGGTGCGCGGGGTGCGCCGCGTGCGCGCCCAGCTCAGCGTGCGCGTGCGTCATGCCGTAGGGAGCGCGCGCGCGTTGGGCGCCGCCGCTGTCCCGGCGCGTGCGCGAGCGCTCGCGGTCCCGGTCGCGCTCGCGGTCCCGGTCCCGCTCTCGGTCCCGGTCGCGCTCCCGGTCGCGATCCCGGTCCCGCTCCCGCTCCGACCGACTCCGCTCTCTGTACATCAAATCGTCCCGCTTCAGGCTTCTATCCCTATCCTTGCGATCCTTGTGCTTGTGTTTATGTCTGCAGGGATGGACAAAGCGATAATGGCGGTGAGCGACACAGGAAGGTTAGCGATTTGACAAGATAAAGAATGTTGTTATGAAGACGAAAAATGAGGAAAGCAGGCGAGCGATTGGAATGGAAGTTAAAATTGTTAGTTCCCGAATAAATAACATACCAATTCCCAGTTTGTATTGATATTTACCTTTCATGACGTTTATTTTCACTTGGATCTGGGTCACATTCTCCTTCTTCTAGCTTTCTCTTTATTCCAGAAGTGTGTGGATTTTTGTCATTGATTTTATCGAATTTATCTCGATCAGTTTTAGGCCTCTTCTCTTTTTTATCATTAGCATTATCACTTTTTCCATCTTTTTTATATGATTTTACATGATTACTATTGTGATTATTTTTATTGTTCTGCAATAAAAGTTAAATTTATAGAAAACTCAAATTATAAATAAAGTTTATTAAACTCATAAAAACACTTACCTTCAAGTTTTCTTTGTGTTTACCATCTTTCTTACTAGATGAGTCAGTTTTCTTTAGACCATATTTGTATAATCTATAAAGCTGCTTGGCATCAAAGTTGGTAAACTTTGAAACAAAGTACCAGAGATTGCTCCTCCACTCAACTTTCTTTTCAGGATCAGGATATGCATCTACACATATGTCTATTTGGCTCCCAATTTGCGTGAGGCAAGCTCTCGTCCGCGCGACTTGGTCAGTTTCAGACAATGTCTGATCAGGGTTATCAAGTGCTCGTAGGGCTTTCTTGACTGGTCTCATTTTTTCTTTGCACTATAACAATAATTACAATGTTCACTAATGAAATTTGAATTTTCTTTTAAATAAATGCATAACCGCTTAATGTGACATATAATTACACTACATACCTCTTCAAAAACTGATGGATCGAGGTCACCAAGAACCTCCAAAGCCCTTGGTTCATTGTTGGCAGTAAAATGCATGGGTCCAGCATTCTTCTTATTACGTGGCTTAAGTTTATCGGATTTTCTGTTGGTATCCCTCTTGGCCCGTTTTTTTTCCTTCTCTTTTCTATCATTTGACGTTTCATCGTGGGTAGATACCTCCTCTAATTTAGTTTTATTCTGAAATTAGACAAAATAAATAACTATATAACTTAAGGTAGAGATGAAGAAGGATAATGAAGAAGGCTACAAACCTTATCAGATTTTTCATTTTTAACAGTCTTATTTGATTTTTTATTCTCATCTGCAGAACTACCATCGTCTTCTACGATATCTTTAGTAACAGGCTCTTTTTGACCCCGCTTGGTTCGAGGTTTCCTCTGTTTTTGTTTACCGTTCTTCTGATCAAGCAGTTTCTTTATAAGTTTTAGTAAATATTCAGCACGCGACTGCAAATGCTTCGCCTGAGGTTTTTTATCTTCATTGGTGAGTATTTTATCTCCAATTTCAAATGATGAGTCCATTTTAATTGCTTCCCAAGAACCCATTCCGTATTGATATATTCCTGCTAGTAATTTAGAGTCATCTGCTACACCCCATTCAACATCGAAGTTCGCAGGCCTTGTCCTACAAAAATAGGAACAACTAAAATAATAATAATGTTATTTATATATTATATCCGGTTATTTTGGAAGCCGACGGCAAGGCAGCGACGCAAATGGCTGATTTTTTGTTGTTGATTTGTCAGGACACGGTTTGTATGAAACCTTTTTTGCGAAGCTGAGGCGAGCCGGTCTAGCGCGTAATTCGACTATCCTGTCCTATTACTACTATTCTTTACGTTACGTACGAAGTCGCGACTTCGTTCGCGTAGATGTCAGGAAAAAATATGACCTATTTCTTCCGTTTAAAATGCCGACCAGCCTTGATATCTTCTGGTACCTTTTGAATCCAGTTGATTTTTAATTTGGAACAACTTCAAATTGATTAATAATACTGACCAACCCAAATATAACAATTTTCCAAAACGAATTTTTCTTTACGACAGAAGATTTGGAGAAGCTCCTGGCTAAATAATACAGGGATACATATTCTAGGTTAAGCGACGCACGCCGAGGTCGGTATGTGGATGGGTGACCTACTAAACATACTAAGGTTCCTCCGTACCACGACGACGTGAAGCGGTTGATCCCAGCTGTCATTTAAAAATCTTTGGCAGTCATTATGGAAGGTACCGTATTACCCATTTGGTGGATAAAATACTGGTATTCAGCTAAATCTGGGCTGTCCAGTCAATCCAGATTCAGCTGAATACCAGTATTTTACGTGGCGGGACTGCCTACCAGACCTCCACAAACCATTTACTGGGTAACGCGGGACTACCTACTTGGTAAGACTGGCTTCATCTTTTCTGGCTTTTGACAATCCTTAATGACTGCCGAATATCTACAAATAACAGCCCTGACCAACGGCTTAACCGTGCTTTCTAAGGTACGGAGGAATCTCAGTATTTTAATATGGTCACCCATCTACACACCAACCTCTGCGAGTGTCGCTTAACCTTGTAGGTCGACCCGTACGATAAACAGACAATTTAAAAAATGCTGGAAATGGGTTCTGTTAGTTACCCTTTCACTCCTTGGCCATTTTTTTTTTGGAATATTTTGTAATTGTACATTACAAGAATTTCTTGAAAAAAAAAAACGCGACTTCTACAGATTTATTATATGTATAGATATTATATTCTACTAATAAATCGCAAAATAATGTGAAAATTACTACTCATTGGATTATTATGATAACCTTTCATAATACATTGCTTACAGCATATTAACACAATGGTTATAATAATTTAAAAAGTGTGGAAAATTCAAACTAAACGAAGGCCTGCGGGCCCCTACTAGTAAAATCCTTGTTAAAGCTTTTTTGGGCAAACATGTTCAGACATACCTGAAATCTAATTGCCATTTCAGTCTCTCTTCTTTAGTATCTGGCAGGAAGACGTCCAGCGCAGCCAGTTCGTCCTGACACGCCGCCATCGTCTTGGCGTTGACAGGCACGCCACCAAGCTTGAACGTCTTTCTCGTGTTTTTGCGACCTTCTATTTGTTCGTCTGCAAAGTAAGGTTTATAAAATACGTATCTATTTATTTTATACATACAACATGTCCCAAAATTCAACAATAAGCCTACACCGGAGGATAGACCTGCCCATCATGACTACAAGGGGAAAAAAAAATTAACAAAATTTTGTTTTTTTTTTACAAGTTATAAAAAAAACTAAATTATTCAAAAATTGAAACCGTTTATGATAGTTTTCACTACCATTTTTTTTTTATGGGAACATATCAAATGACTTCTCCCGCTCTGGGTCTCACTACCATAATCATAATTTTTTAAATATTTCTTTTTTTTTGTAGGCAACCCGAATAGCGAATTAAATTATTAAAGCTAGTACCAGCTTTAATAATTAAATTAGCTTCTTTTATTTTAAAACAGAAACAGGAAATGAATTGGATAGTTGTTTTAAGTACTTTATTAATTTTAGTTGTAATGTTCGAAAACCCGGGAGACTAGTACCGATAAAATATTTTGTCACAAGGTGTCTCCACTTTGTCTCTGTTCTTTTTCGAACTTTTAAGTAGCCAGGTGTCAGTCAGAACAATCAACTACATACTTACATATGATTTACATTTCTTTTTAAATTACTTACTTGCTACTTCTGTTGTGTCATTTAGCACCGCTTTACATCGCTCTTGTAAAACTTCTCCCAGCTTCTTGAGTTCGGCTAAGGGTTTTTCTTGTAATTCCGCATCACAAGCGATACTATCAAGATGTTTTAACGGTGCAGAAAACTTTTTGAAACTCTTAACGAATCTTCGAATCTGAAATTTCATATTGATATTTAAAATAAAGAAGGATATTTCTTTCTTCACATTGCTGTACAGAAATCTTGCGATTTCTGATTTAAAATTGTATAACAACTTTAAAATGTAAGTAATGTCGTGTCACCTCTTGGTCAGTGAAGCCTTTGATCTTCTCCCTGTGCGAGGCGGGCGGCCGGCCCCGCTTGCGCGGCCGCTCGTCGTCCGAGCCGGCGTCGGACGCGTCGCTGTCGGCCGAGCCGTCCGGCTCCGCGCACGAGCCGCCCTCGCCCGAGCCGCGACCCCGGCGCCTACGACCGTCAGCTACATTAAAAAGAAAAGTTTTAGATATTGTATTAGGCTTCGCTTGCATTCATTTCACTAGGTCACCAGCATACCATCTTATCTCTGTACCAAATTCATCAGAGTCGGTTCGAATATTTAGGTGTGAAATCGAAACAAACAAAAAGCAAACAAACTCACTTTCGCGTTTATATAGTACCATAATTTAGCACTTGTGGATTAAGTCAAAAAACTCCTGACATAATTGATAACTAAGAGACAGACCTAGGTTAAGATGTGTTTTTGGCAGTTTTGGGCCTTGTGGTACTCACCGCCATCAGCATTATTTGCTTGGAGGTTCTTTCTTCTTGGTGGAAGATACAAATCCTCCATTTCTTTATTTTTCTCTTGCTCAGCTATGGTCTTCCGAACATTCTCAGGTATTATGTCATCCTACAAATATTTATATTCTAATTAATACTGACTGGATTTGAGATGTGCCAATAGGCACTCCACCTATTACATGGTGTGAGAAAATACAATAAATAGCGACATGGGGTCTCACCCCTTTAATGTGTCTGTTTGCCTTTACACCCTTTGTGCAACACGGCTTTATGTAATGTAATGTTAAAATAATTATGATATCGTAATTAAAGAAAATTTAAAATAATTATAACACCTACCCAATCTTTATTGTCATCCTCTGTATTTTCTTTTTTAACTTCCATGACTGCCTTATCCTCATCAAAGGCAAAACTAGCAACTTTAAATGCTGAGAGCAACTCGTCTCCCGCCATAGCGGGACCTTCGTCGCGTGTTTCAGCTCGTTGCAAGATTTCATCAATATCACACTGAAACAAGAAAAATACTGACACTAACAGGCTTATCAATAAAAATATAAATCGCCTGTAGAAATTTTGACTATGTGGGAAATCCCATCGAGCACATTTCTTTGAATTAATAATAACATCTCTTTCAATAATACTTACGACAGGATCCTCATCATTTTCATCATCATCCTTAAACAACTCTTCAGCACCAAATTTTAATATTGCATTTAAGTCTTCTTTGTTGAATGGATTATTGGCACTTGTGGCTGACGCATCTCGTTTTTGGAGAACTGTTCGCCCAGTGGTATCCATTCTCTGAATAACGAGATGATCAAGCACCATTTTTCTTTTAGCTCTTTCAACAATATCTTCTTCTACAGATCTAGCAGTAACTAATCTATAAATGTTGACCTAAAATATTCCAGAATTATAATTTAACATTTTAAACACCAAACAAAAACTAATGCATGTTAAATATAGACTCTAAACCATAATTACCTGGTTCTTTTGCCCAATACGATGCGCTCGCGCTTGAGCTTGTAAATCGTTTTGAGGATTCCAATCAGAATCGAATATTATTACCGTATCAGCAGTAGCTAAGTTGATGCCCAGGCCACCAGCCCGTGTGGACAGTAGGAAACAGAAATCCGTAGAGCCCTCAGCATTGAAATGATCTAAAGCTTGCTTTCTTATTTCACCTTTTATACTGCCATCAAGGCGTTGAAAAGGAAAATGTCTTCTTTGTAAATATTCTGCCAAAATGTCCAACATTCTGACCATTTGAGAAAATATGAGCACTCTATGGCCTGTTTCTTTTAACCTACATAATAGCTTATCTAATAGGAGTAATTTGCCCGAGCCCCTTAATAGTTTCTGAAACAAAGGTTTTGGTATTTAAAAATATATAAGAGAGAAATATATTATTAACTAATTAATGTGATCAGTACCTCTACAGCATCAGTCGTGGCGAGTGATGCCCTAGATTCAAAATCTTCAGGCTTGGTCAATAAGGCGTGATTGCAACATTTCTTTAATTCGATAACTATATTAATGAACGTATTAATAGATCCTTTTACACCCTTCCTTAGGGCACTATAATTTTTGGTCAGGATCCACTTATAATATTGCTTTTGAATAGAAGTCATTTCCACTCTCAATATTTGTTCCACTTTTGCAGGCAGTGATTTTTCCACATCCTTTTTCTGCCTCCTTAATATAAAAGGCTCTAACTGTTTGTGTAATTTTTCATAACCCTTAGTAGCTGCATCTTCATGGTCTTTTTCAAATTCTTCCCAAGACTCAAACCTAGAATATGAAAAGTGATTGAAACTATTTGCAAATAATTATTTCCTAATTTTTAATACTAGATAGAAAACTTACTTATAAGGCATAATAAAATGCAATAAGGCCCATAACTCTTTCAGAGAATTCTGTAATGGAGTTCCAGTTACCAATAACCTATGGTTAGTATCAAATTCCTTAAGTGCTTTATACAATAGAGAATCGTCGTTCTTCAACCTGTGTGCCTCGTCGACTAATAGGCACGCCCAACTAAAGGACCTCAGAAATTGTCTATCTTTGAGTAGAATCTCATATGTAGTTAAGATGGCATTGAATTTCAGTCTTTTAGAGCTTGCAAAACTCCATTCAAATTGTCTGAGCTGCAAGAAGAATAATATACATTTAGTTTTGGTACAGTAAATCTATAACTCCTAGGTCATTTAAATATGATTACTTACAATATCTCGACTACTGAGATCACCAATATAAGTAACAACATTAATATCCGGCGCCCACTGCTCAAACTCTCTTTGCCACGCCGTCATTGTACTTAAAGGCACAACACAAAGGAATGGTCCATAAAGTTGTTGTGATTTGAAGAGGTAGTATAGAAAACAAATAGTCTGAAAATAATGTTAACAAATAAGAGCTCCATAAGGTTTATCTTCATTTAAATTATTAAGTACACTACCAGGCTGTTCCTGTCCCACAACAGGGCATAGAATCTTTTCATACATAGATGCCATGAGCATTATCGGTTAAGAATCTCACTTGCTCAGAGCGGGTTACCGATTTCAGGTTTATATGAATTAGAATTACAGGTTTCCTAACAATATTTTCCTTCACTGATCGACTTTAAATATATATTTGAAAACATACCTGTATAGTTTTACCTAAACCCATTTCATCGGCAAGAATAACTGAGTTGTCTTTACACCAGGAATGTATCAACCAATTCAAACCATCCATCTGATAATCTCTCAAAATAAAAGTCTGAAAGAAAAATTATTTTTTGAAAACAGGTACCGAATTTTGTTTCAATATCACCTTCATCACAGCAAACCCGAAAGTATTCTTCAATATCAATTTCAAGTAAAATAGCGATAGGAAAAAGTAAAAAAGAAAGAAAAACAAGACAACCCAATCTTGATTAAAAATGCATAATTATCTTGAATGAAGTCATTACTTCCAATCTTTTGAGTGGCTGTGCGTCATGCGTTTCTATATATTTCACTAGCTTGTAACATTTCATAAGTGCCCATGAAGGTTAATGTGAAATAAATATTCTTCTCTTTTATCAGTAAATTAAGTAAAATCACACTTACCGAGTCTTTACCCATGTATTCTGGTTGTTCTTTAACGTGGTGGAACTTTGGCCTTCTCCTCAAAACAGGACAATGCCTCGAAGGCGTCGTTTTAGCAGCTTCTCTATGTTTAAAATGTTCTACTTGTTTTGGCCATCTCCTTTCTATCAGAATGGCATCTTCCCAAGTAGCATCAGCATACGGAAGTGATTCCCACTTGCAAAAGTATTCGTGAGCTGTTCCGCCGCCTTCTAATTCCCGTGTTTGTTCCGCTAGTAAAGCAAACAGTAGTGGCCTTGATAAGTACAACTATGAAACTATGTATAAACAGTATTTATAGTGCTTATTAAAATTCTGTAAAATCTACCTTTTTAAAAAGAGTATTAGGTATAGATCAATAAAATAATCACCTATTATCCTCTCCACATTGTTGTAAGTCTTCACTAGTTCCTGCTGCAACTCATTTTGACATTCAAAGTAATCTATATCCTCAGGACCTGCCTGCTGCCTCCACCACGACAGTTCAGCTTCTTTCTTTATATAATTTTCTAATTTCTTAAGCCCTTTAACTTTTTGTTCATTGAGTGACCTCTCAGACTCCCATGTATTATGTATATGGGACCAGCCTTTCCATTTGATCAGGTACTGAGGCTCAGTTGATTCGGGATCATCAGGATTACAGCCTTTATTAGGATCTCCATGCTCCTCTATATAGTAAAGTGTAGTCACATTTCCAGTGACTGCATAATGATAAGAAGACATTAGCTAAAATTTAACAGTGTATTTGCACCAAAATGCAAAAATAACAGAACACCAAACACAAGACATTTTTTTTTTGTGTCATGCAACATTATCTTGAATAATAGAAATAAATCTAAATATCAATAAAATGTAGACTACCTCCTTTCTTCCCTCGCCGAATTCCTAAGACTCTTTCAATAGTCTCACTGTTATCTTCCGGTTCTGGCTCTGCCTCAGCTTCACCATCCACGCCTTCCACTTCCAGAAGGTCAGAGGAATCAGTTTGTTCATCACTCGCTTCTTTGTAACTAACTGCAGCGCCCGTACGCCGCGTTGCTGTCCTACAACGACAACAAACCTCTCAAATAAATGTTATATTAAAGCGACATCTCTTGTGTAATAACGCAAACAAAATGGTGTCTGACGTCATCGTCAAACGTAAGCGCAAGCGCGCAATAAGCCGCCATTTTGTGATAAGTAGAATATGACTGATCATTTTTATCAAGAAAAATTAATTATCAATTCAGTTACTTTTATTTTGAAAAAAAATGTATGTTAGTATTAAATTATAAGCTTAATTCTTAACCGGCGTTTGGCTACTGGCTGATATAATAAATTAATGGTTTTTCGTATAATTCCAGCTATGGCAAGCGCAATCAATAGCCATCCTTCCGATACTAGAAAATAGAAAAAATCCGGTGGTAAAATTATTTTGATGATTACATTTTTCAATTGTACTTTAAAGTAAAAATATTAACAGCATTTTTTTTTTTCATAAATTACTTAATTCCCATAGTAGGTAATATGCTACACAGCAAAATTAAACAAACTCTGCTACCACAAGTTAATAAATATACACTACCGTCCAAAAGTATGGAAGCACACCTGATTTCAAACAAAACAAAAGATTGCCGATTCCCTACGGTAAATAATAGTAATAAAGTTCTATGACCTTTTATGATTTTTTAACACAAAACAAAAGGTTTACTAGTGCATATTCCTTGAGTTTTAACAAATTCCTGGATTTTAAAGAAACACGTGTTTTATTACTTCATCCGTCGGGTATTTTTCTTCATGCATTGATTCGGTTTTATTGAAAATATTTTGTATTTTATCTTTTTTGGACCTTATTTAGTCACACTTGAGCATTGGTCCGCGAAGGTTGTGATATTATTAACATCGTCTGTATTCGAAAGATTTCGAGTACTTCCTTGACAGTGTTTTTTTATTGAAAATGGCAAAACGCAGGCAAATCATACTTGAACATCGAAGCGCTATTTGTACTCTGCGTGAGGAAGGCTACGCCAAATCGCAAAAAAAAAACTCGGAATTTCTTGTCTGGTAAACTGGAAAAAATGAAGATAGAAAAAGGTATGGTAGTTTTAAGGAAGATCAAAAATGATAAGATTGTAAAAATCATGCAATAGCCGTCTCAATCACCTGACCTTTCTACCATTGAACTTTTTTGGGATGAACTAGATAGAAGGGTGTAAAATCAATCTCCTACGAGCTCAGAACATTTCTGGCATCTATTAGAGAGAATGTAAGAAGTTAAATCAACAGTATTTTTTTTAAATTAATTAGTAGGATGCCTAGAATATGCCAGAAGATAATTAAAGAGTGGGGTGAACACTTCGATGAAGCTAAAATTTAATTTAATGACGTGGGTATGCATCGTGATGTCGTCGCAGTGGACAAGGGCCTCATCCCGCTCTCCTTGGCTAACGAGAACTGGCGCAAACCTGCATTGGCCTGCATGGTCTGGCTACGTTTTGGTGACCTCTTCGGGGAAACTGAAGGTTTTGTCTGTGCGATTATGGATGAAGGTATGATGACGAACAACTACCGGAAATACATTGCGAAGGACGGTACGGTTGACATATGTCGGGCATGTCACCGACCAGGCGAATCCATCCGCCACATTATTTCCGGTTATTCTAGTCTTGCTAACGGAGACCATTTGCACAGGCACAATCTTGTAGCTAGGATTATCCACCAGCAACTTGCTCTTAAATACAATTTTGTGGAATCGGAAGTACCGTACTATAGGTATGTGCCCGACCCAATTCTCCAAAATGGCAATTGCACGTTGTATTGGGATCGGTCTATCATCACTAACAGGACTATTGTTGCCAATAAGCCTGACATAGTGGTGATAGATTGACTAGAGCGTCGCACAATGATTGTTGATATAGCAGTCCCTCATGACGAGAACCTCGTGAAGGCTGAGAAAGATAAACAATCGAAGTATCTTGACTTAGCTCGCGAGGATGTCGACATGTGGGGTGTGAACACAGCAATCATTGTGCCTGTGCAACCTGGATACGGCGCGTATTATTAGGAGGTTCCTCTCTCAGGAGCCCTAACCACTTTGTAGCCAGCCCACTAGGGTAGCTTGGACCCTGTTTCCGATACCGACGGGCTACTATTTTTATATTTTTAAATGTTTTATATTTTATAGAAATATTTAAAAATGTAAATATTTTTAAATATTTCTATAAAAAATAAAACATGTATGTTAAATAAATGAATTAAATAATAATAATCTACTTATTAAATGCCACTATTGTAGAAGTGTGTATCAATAAAAAAAAAATAAGATGTCTTACTTTTATTTTATTTATTTTTTACTTATCTTCCTTCCAAATTTTGGATGTATAGTATTAGTATAGTAGTGTATATATATCACTGAAAGAGATTCCGGCAAAAATGTAAAGTACATGTAGCTCGTTTAGCTTTAAATTATAGGCCATTTGAATCACAAGAAAATTAAACACATCCAACCATTTTTTATTTATCTGTATAAATTTGGGTCTCTATGTTTTCCATTATCAATTGAACTGGTCTCATTTTTGCCTGAAAAAATATTTCAGCAGCTTGGATGTCCAAATACCTTTGTACTCAAATTGTAATGATATCTCTTACTTATTTTCGGTGTGTACATAAATAATAAAATAAATAAATAGATTATACTGAATAAATATAGTTTTAATGTTAACATATTTTTTTTTCAGTAATAATTATGCCTGAATCTTTGTTGAAAAAAAATGATATTAATAACTTGCGCAAGAAAAAAAACGTGAACACCTTGCTCGTATTTTTAACTCCGATTTTTCCCTCGAATCATGTATTTTAACATACTCTTACTCTTCTAATAATCACAAACAAATACCTATTTTCCAGCTTGTTTTGTCTCTTTAATTAAGACTGGCGTCACTGCCACGTTACCAGTTCCTTCCTCTTGGGCACTTTACCAGTTATTTTTACATATATTTTTATTTATTTAATAAAACTTTTGTTTTTTTTTTCTTTGTTATTCATGAATATTATCAATCACTTAGTAAATTAACTATTATGGATATGAAATCTGCTAGTTAAATTTCCGTCAAAATCGTTCCAGCCGTCACGGAGTTTAGTCAGCACAGTACAATTTTTTTATAATGGTTTTTTAGTATACATACATACTGTATATAAATAACAGCCTTTTTTTCATAACAGTACAACTAAAATGCATTATAACATCAATCATACATTATGTATTAATGTTTGATTGATTATTCAATATATAATTGATATGTTATAATATATTTATATAAAAATCAAGCAATAGTAAAAAAAATACATTTCTTTTTGTAGCTTTCAAAAAATAAATTTAATAAATAAAATTCCTTAAATTTATAAACTTATATTTTATAGAGGAAAGATTTATTTATTTGTGTGTTACGATTTGGGTCAAAAACATCTTGACCAATTTTAAAAATTCTTCCGCTTTATGTAACCACATTATTAACTTAAAACATATAGCCTATATTTAAATTTAGAAAAAAAAAATGTGTGTCTACAGAAATTGCAATAATGGACCCAAGGAAACGTAACCTAATAAATTCATTATTTGGCGTGCGCTGATGATAAAACTTACAGAACGATTTGAATTGTATCAAAGACAATTACTATATTATATAACCATCGATAAAAGAATTACAAAAACATAATTTATCCCTAGCTGATTCACTTTTACCGTTTGACCAAGTCAGAGCTGTTGTTTCCGATTGTAATTCAGATAATATAAAAAATAAAATTCAATAAGTCATGGTGAGAAACCCCGATTTAGACTTAATTATTGAATGAAGTGAGGAAATTGAAAACAATGAGGCAAATCATCAAACACTTTTCTTAAAATATGCTCCATTAACATCTTCAGATGTAGAAAGATCCTTTTCTACATACAAATGGATCTCGGACGTCAAAAGAAGTAGATTATAACTAGAAAACATTGAAAAACTTATGGTTATTTATTTTAATTGTTTAGATAGTAAGGATAATGGAGAAAATTATATAAATGAAGATTAAAAATATTTTTATCAATAAAGATGTTGATTTTGATATAAACTGCTTTTTATTTCATTTTTACCTGTTTTCATATTCATAAAAAGTTATTGCACTGAATGCGAAAAAATATAAAGGAGTATGAAAAGTTATTTTTATTTCAAGAATATTCAGCAGATAATAAACTTGCAAGAAATAACTACTAAATTAGTCATCTGTAAGTTTCGAATGGACGCACAAATTATAAATAGGAGATGTCAGTTAAGAAAGGGTCGAGGAAACTCCCCCATAACAGGGTGAAATAGGGGTGACAGTTTGCATGAGAACACTTATTCCTTGGGAAAATATAATTGAAACTAACTGGTATGAATACTTCCCTAAATGAATATAAAAGGCTGCCATTATTAGGTTGGTTTGCAGAACTAGCCCCAAAACATGATTTAGTGGTTTTAAAGTTTTGTTTGAAGGTTCTATGTACATAAATAAAAAAAAATGTAGAAAAAAATTAGGTGCTGTTAAAACTTTGTAAAGACGGATCTTAATGCTTGGTCCAATGAAGTTGAAATATGGTATAAATGATTTTGATAAAAGAAAAGAGTAACTTGTATTTGATTTTTTGGAAAATAAACCCCTAAACAGCTGTATAGGGGTGATGAAGTTGTTAAGGGACGACATTATTGCTTGCATGAATTTACTTGAAAATGGTGTAAAAAAAGATGCATTATTTCATAATCAACCCCCAATGGGATTAAGAGCACAAAACATGTGCTAATCCTGAGACAAGAGGATCAGCAGCAAAAATGGCTGACTAATTGATATTTATAAATTATTTGTTGTTAAGTATTTATTCACAAATAGGTTTCATGAAAAGTAGTTCAGTAATTATCCACAATGTAACTTTATGAGGAATAAAATGAACATCAATTCCAAATTTGATAAGATCCAGAACTGGAAATTGCACATTATTTTAGTTAAGAATAGAATAGAATAGTATAATAATGTTTCTCACCTTTTGTTTTCATCATCAGTGCCTTCTGAACTTTCATCATCATCACTGGAATATCTTCTTCGTGTCGGTTTTCTTTTTCTGAGAGGTACACTTCTTTGGCCAGGTCGTTTAGAGGGTGGAGGTGGTGAACCTTTTAAGTCACTATCACTATCCGAAGAGTCTGAATTCCATGAATCACTAAAATAGTTGTTTTTATTAAAAACAAGAAAAGATTATGATAAAACAATGTGGTTTTTTTAACTACCTTTTTTTCCTACTTTTTCTACTGTGTGTTCTGCCTCTGTCACTTGAATCACTATCTGCTACTAACTTAAGTCTATCTGGTTCTTTTCTTGATCTGGCTGATCTCCTGATTCCATAAATGTCTGGGTTATCCTCCCATAAGTCAGACTTTAACTTTCTATTTCGTGATTTTGATTTAGATGGAGAGTCATCATCTGAAGAGTTTTTGTCAGTATGGAGGTCAGATTTTGATGAATTGGCATTACTGTACTTGGGTGATGACTTGGTGTCATCACTATGATGTGACCTGCCCAATGACTTCTCAGATTCAGACCTTTCAGATCCAGAACCGGATGAACTAGACCCGCTTTCACTGTTAAATAAAGCTTTTATTATGACAACATAAAGTTAATTAAAAATGATGAAATTAAGGTACAAACCACAACCCACCTCTCACTTCCGGATCCTGAGCCACTGGAATCACTCTTCTCACCTTTATCGCTATTCGAATCACTTCCAGATTCATTCATAAATCCCTTCTGAAAATACAAATATCTACATTAATTGTGGCTACCAAAACTATAATATGCCATATCATTTTTATAACTTGCTGTATTACTTCATTAACAGAAAAAAAAAACTACTCAGAACTGATGAAAGACTAAATAAAATAATGAATTAAATAAAACATTTTAATTTAAGTGTTTTATGCTCACTAGTCAACATCATCACCCAAAAAACAATTCTGTATGCAATATGATTTCAAACAAATATTTTAAGGATTGTTTAAAAAAGAACATTGTTAAAGTCCAAGAGGTTAACGGCCCCAGAAAATATGTTTTTTTTTTTTTGTAATTAAAATTAAATGTTATTTACATAGCTCTGTCTAAGTAACACTGATCTTGCTTTATCAGGAACCTAATAAAGAACAAAAACACAAGAAAAACTATTAAGTAACCTAAAAGCATAGCGCTTATGGACAGAAACCCCAGTTAAAATGGGAAAAAATATAAAATAACATTAATCTGGCTAGAGATGCAGAGCATTATAAATTAGAAAAGTTTTTATGCATGAAATAGTTGGGAATTTACTATAAACACGTAACATAACCTCAAATGAAAGTGATCTTCAGATGCAATGCTCAGCAAGACAAATTTTCAAAGCTAAATTGCAAAAATGGGTCCCTCTTCAAAATAATTTTCACTGTGTGCTATGGAAAGATTACGTAACAAAGAATCATTGCAAACACTTTCTTGTGTGGGACAAGAATGTTTTCATACATAAAAACAGCAAAATGTATTGTAAACAATCACAAAAACCCTCAAATTCACTATTACGTCTTAAAATTTCACCCTCTTTCGGGACCACACCCAAGGATTCTAGAACGTTCCATGAAAATTTTAAGCATTCAAAATTAAATAAAATAAACAAATACACCAAAACAATAAAGGAAAAGCCTTTAAAATAACTTACCAAGTGCATTTTGTAGTAAATTCAAGGAATACACGGTTTCTTATATAATTAACGTCCGAAATGAAAGAAAACTAGACAATTCATTAATAAAAATATAAAGAAAACACACGGCAACAATTTTTTTGACACATTTTTATGAAAAGCGGATAAAATGCGAAAAAATATTCTGCAGTAAAATCTTGTCAAGCGACGCCATTTTGTCGTCGAATAAATTCTGGTGACGACGGAAATTAAAGAACAGTAATTTTCCCACAAAACTAGTGCTAATTTAAGGTAGACAGAGACAATAACCACTAAAAATTGAAAAACGAAACTTTAGAGCCGTCAGAAATACTACTTCTGTACTGGAAATGATGCGAGCACCGCGCACTGCCAGCGAAACTCGAAAGCTACAGTACAGCCATATTGCCAGCTGCCTGCCTGACGAACGAAATTAGTATAGGGATGTGTCAATTATATCGCAACTCGCAAGTACTTCTAATTTTGTTAACTGCCAACCACGATCCTACGTTATGCCGAAAATACCACGTTACAAAATCTCAACAAAATGTTTTAAGTTCAGTTGAATTGAAATAATATCAAAATAATTATTTATTTATCGAAAGATATAGGTATTATTTAACAAAAGTTAGTTTCAAACAAGATTGATAGCATGTACTGCAAAAAAAAATACAATACAAATTATACAATCCATTTGAATGCAGTAAATGCTATCAATTTTATTTGAAACTAGCTTTTTCAATGCTCTAGAAAACTGCCGCAACTTAAAGACGTCGGTGTAAAAACTGACACAACTGGCTTATGCTTACTAGCAAAACTACTACAACGTTGGTATTTTTTTCGAAGGAATAATGGTTTTCATGATTTAATGCAACACGTAATTGAGTTAAATTGTCTATTTCTGTTGTGGCGCTGCATCAAATATAGGTTCATCACGTAAATACATAACTTTGTTACAATGAATTGTAATATTTGGATATCGATAAGAAAATGATGATTTATTGTTGTGCATCACTATGGCCCGCGTAAGCAGTTCTACCAACTACAGCAAGCATCACTTCCGTTTTTGCTAAAATAAAATATCTTGATTGATATGCTCGATGGTCTTACTGACATTTCTACTCTGAATTTTAGTTTTGACTTTCATCAACTTTTTTTAACGTTCTTCTTTTAAATCTCATCCCGAAGAATTTCGAATCAGTTTAAAATATTAGAAATCCTCCATTTTTGAATTATGATATTACATCATGTAATCATGTTGCGATATTCACGGGTAACTTTTTATTATATTCTTGAGGCGGCTAACCTACCTGTTTTAACACTCGCAAATTAATACATTTTCACTGTTATATTCGTATGCAAGATAAAGCAACGGCGACTTTTGAATGATTAGTTAAATATTCGATAATATACAAGAGGAGTCTCGCTAGAAAACATTTTAGTATAAACTTATGCTAAAATGTTTTCTACGTTTGATGGAAATTGAAAGATGTGCTACCTAAGTGTAAGTATGTGGTGATACTTTCGACTCTTATGTATGATTGATTCACTTATAAATCTGAAATCGACTTATTTACAGTAAGTAATAAAATTGATTAAACTAACAACGTATTTACAAAATGAACAAATAAATAAATTACCCACCTACTTATGTTACCCGGAGGTATTGTTCAGTTTCCATCACCACACTCTTGGCACAGTCATTGTGCTCGACTGTGCCAAGAGTAGCTGGTTTTCTTTGAGCCTACGTAAAACTAACACCTTCGTTTATAAAGAGTCGAAAGCACTAATTATCCTTGCACGTAATTTTGTTACACTTGTCACTTTTTACGTCTAAAATAACTTTTTAACGTCTCCTCACAAAATAAAAGTTAAGAGGCCACAGGTCCTCCGCGACCGATCCAGTAGTCAAGAAACCTTTCACGCTTCAGTAGGCGCCACACTGTGGTGTGGTGCACTCCAAAGCATCGACCAGCCTCCCGCGTGCTTGCCCGTGGTTCTCGCTGGAAGTACTCCAGGATGTCTTCATGTAAGGCGACAGGCAGGCCTACGCTGTCGGGAACGACAAACTGCCGATGATCCCGCAGTCTCTGCATAGCAGCCAGCATGACGCTCTGTGACGGGGGTTCCCGATCGGGGAACATTTCCATGATCACCCGGATGGCTTCACGTCTCCACTGATGGCATACAGGCGGACCATATCTCCACCAACTCGACATTGGAATAATTATTCGTCATTTTTCACTTTGTACCTACGTCTCAACGATGCACAGGCACACGGGCGGCGACATCAAACACACTGTTGGACTGTTGGTTCTGGGGCCGCGGGGCGGGGGCGCGGCGCGGCGCGTGCGCGGCCTGCGCTGCGTATGCGTTGTGTGTGTATTGTTTGTGTGTGAAAGCGCGGTTATAGAGCTAGTTCCAGACGGACCGCGGCTAGTTCACGGATTTCCGTAAATAAGAAAAAATAATAAAAAAGTACCTACCCATTTTATTGTTGATTTGGGTCGAGCATTATTACGTCCTTGAATTTGACTAGAATGCAAAACAACATCTTGTATTAAGTAGCAAAAAGGAGGCGCGGGGTCTGGTTTCCCGTGCGGGTTCCCGCAACAGAGCACTTTTGACCGCTTTACGTAGTCTCACTCAGCCCATAGATATGTTTATTTACAACCATACTAAATATTGTAGAAAGATAATAAAACTGAGGTATTAAAAAGATGGAAGGAGAAAGGCTATATTTTATCCCCGTATTCCCACGGGAACGGGAACTACGCGGGTGAAACCGCGGAAATAGTGAAAGAATTTTTGAAATCGGCACAGTAGTTTTTGAGTTTATTCATTACAAACATACACAGTCAAAAAAATAAAAATACAAATTTTTCCTCTTTATAATATTAGTGTAGCTAGTGCATTTGAGGACCATATTTTATGTTAGGGGTTAATTCCATAAACTGTGGCGGTTTGAAATGTCCTTACTTTACTGTTGTACCTACGTCAAATCGTCAGTTCTATGTTTGGGCTACACACATTGTCTGGAATGGTCCACTAAAAATTGTGTGGTAACTACTTTCCTCAAAATACCACTTCAGACATCTGCCTACATGGTTCCCATTATGAGTTCCCAGTTCAAGTATATGGACTTCAAAAGAGACTTTGACCTTTGAGTTTGTTAGGAAACATCGGCCTTATTTAGGCCCAAACGACCAAAAAAGATTGAAAAAGTGTTATTTACAACCTACTTCGGCGACTTGGGGTTTGAATGTTTGACACGTCTGGCAACACTGATTATAATGTTATCACTCTGGTATCTATAGGGATGGGCAAGTGAAAAAAATATATCGATATTTATCGTATCGATATTTTTAAACACTCGATAATTATCGAGTGAAAAATATCGATATATCGTCAGTTTTCGCACGTATTCATACAAATTCCGAAGGCAATCAAACTTCGTAATAAACAATAGAAGAAAATAGTATTTTTTATTAATGCTCGAGCCTAAATATATTTTTAAGTTTTGTGATTGATTTGTTGAAAAAAAAAAACCGAAAAGTGTTAGTTGCCAATTCAAGGTTATATTCGTCTTACACTGATAGTTTAAAAGAATTTCTATTTTCGTGCACACTACCAGTAGTCCTAAATTGCTATATTGCATTTAATAACGATTGTGGCGCGATTACGCGAGGAGCATGCAAGGATAATCTATTGTAATAACATTAAAAACACACAACCAAAATTGCGTAAAAAAAATATCGAATTTCATACGAATTCGATAGTCTTAACTAAAAATTGAATATCGATATATCGCGACTAAAAATATCGACGATATATATCGATAATTGTATGGAAAAATATCGATATTTCGATATTTTTTGCCCATGCCTATATCTAATATATCGGGCTCTGTAAATAAAGACTTGACCTAAAGGTTCTTGTTACGAGGTCAATAAATTAAAAAGAAAAAAAAAAAAAAAAAAACGGGCTCTGTGTCACGTGACTAGGCAGCATGGTCTCAGACCTTAGCCTGTTCCGTCAGGAACGGAAAAAAAAAAAAAAAAAAAACTGTGTCACGACTGTCACAGTGTCACGCTCACGTCATTTCAATTTTCACGTCAATGTGTGAAAGAAAACGAATCAACGAGACAAACGGATCCAGACGACTCAACAAAGAGTAATAAGTAATATAATATACGACTCAAACTCAATCAGAAACAAAAAAGAAGACGTATTTTTTTCTTACCTACACATTATCATGTCACCAACACTGATGATGTGTGTGCGTAGATGTTTTTCCTATCTCAATGGTAGAGATTAATAAAAAAAGATGATAGCATAGCTTTCTGTGGTGCAAATATTATGATGCTAGTAATAGTTTAATTTGTGTTTTTTCTTGTCTGAAACAATCAAGGTAAGTAAATAGCATCTAAGAAGATATTATTGTTATTAAACACTTGCGTGTTTACCACCCAGAGTTATGGTATGGTTCCATATTTGCAATGGAAATACACACATGCTTATTCTTTTATATTTTTACAAAATCTGTATTTTTTCATGTGTTCCCCCAAAATACATGGAACTGTTTCCATGTATTTTGGGGAAGGCACAAAGTCTATACTATTCTCCGAAATTTCATTTTAGTCTGTTTTAAAGGTAAACTGGCTCTAACATATAAATGCATAAATAAACAGTTACATAAATAGGAAAAAATTAATGAGCTGTCAATAGACTAAGGACCCCTGAAAATTACAAACCTAATGTATTAGGTGTTAATTCAGTTTTCCTAATGGACTTTTTTTGTTAACAGATACAATGGCTCACATAATGGACCTACCAGAAGAAGTCGTTATTATGATTGCAAAAAGAATTGATTTCTGCTCACAGTGCAACATGTATAATTCTTGCAAACTCTTTAGGAATGTACTTAGTTTGCATGGTGTTGCTTCAGAATGCCAAATGTCTGCGAATTTAGTGGCCACAGTAAACACACTGAAGCTGGACTTTTTTAAGGCTATATCAAATCATCTACTTGTTCTCAACATGCGTGGTGTTCATGACTTAACTAAATCAAAAGTTTTACCTGCATTTAAGAAATTGAAACAGTTGAAAGTTTTAGATATTTCATTCACAAATTTGAATATAACAGATTTAATGGCAATCCAGAGTGTTTGTCCTACTCTGACAGATATTACCATTGACTATAAATTTGGTCCTGGAAGCATTCAGATAACAGAAAACACATTGCAGCAGTGCCAATCCCTTTTTGAACATTTTAAAAATGTTCATTTTGTGGGTTCCATAGACAATTTGTTGGCTTCTTTGTTAGTACTCCATATTTTGAAGGATTCTAAATTAGATACACTTCGATTCAGTGTTATAGAAACAAATAATCCGCACACTGCATTTGTTACAAGGACACATAGTGAGTGTGATCCACCTCACTTTAGCCACTTTGCTGCCTATTTGTTAGTAAACTGGAGAGCAGGAAGATTTGATGAAACTCCTAATCATTTCCCTGTAATTTCAAAGATGCTGCTTAAAAAGTATGAATTTTGTGTAATATACACATTGAAATTGTGCAGGCATATGCCCTATGTATATGCTACACCATTGTTTAAGGAATTCTTTTCTGAGCATTTCAATGTAGACATACGAACTACTGAAGAGTATGAGTCAGAGGGTAAAGGAAATCTTGCTTTACTGGTATGGAACAAAGAAACCACAATATTTGATGATATTTTTTTTCAAAAATTGTATACTCGTCTTAAGCCATACTTCCCTTATTATTATAAAACACTTACTGATGTTACATGTCCAAAAAATTATGACTGGATCTTTATAAACCCAAGACTTAGTGATTTAACTGTTAATTCTGATTCACCTCCAGAAAAAAAGAGGAGGAAAACATCTGTTTCTAATATAGAGTTTGACTATGATAATTTACTTAAAGACAAAGATAAGGTCCAGCTAAGTATAAGTTTTTCTCCTGAGCTTATAATTTCAGCAACTTTGCCATATGATGGCCAGTATTTTAGTAAATTAACATTTTTAAGTTTATGTGGACCTATAAAATATAATACAGATTTCTTCTTATATTTATTTGAATGGTGTGATAATCTAGTTACACTATCCGTTCAACTTCCAGCTATAACATCAGGTCGATATGCCTACGACATCCTCCACGGTATGCAAAGAAGCCAGTCCTTGAAAAATTTACGCTTAATTGATAAGGGAATGGATTTCAAACACTTTTTCGATTCATTTAGTAAGTGTAAGACTTTAGAAAATATTCTTTTAATAGATCCAAAGCAATGGGATCATTGTGACATTGCTGACCCTTCTTTATTCATAGAATGTTGTACGAAAATGTATAGTGTTTTCATTGAAGGACCATTTACTGAAACGGCTTCAACTAAACAGTTGCAATTGTTTAACAAAGTTAAAATAAGTTTTAAGAGACCTCACCTCAGGGTTGTAATAAATCCGGTATCTAGCAAAACATGTTTGTATGGATATGATCCATTTGTGGAAGTGTTTAAACTAAACTCAATAAAACCAACTTGAATCACATTTCTGCTTTATTAAAAAAAACACCGGAGACCGTGCGGTATACCCGGGCAAGTCGTAGCTGGTGTCCCACAAGAGCAGCCCCAGAACTAAGCCCTGTGGAACACCGCTCTCGCCAGTTCCAGTCTCCCCGGTGGCGGGGATAGATTACACCCCTGTCCGTCAAATAAGCCTCGACCACGCAACGGAGGTGAGTCGGCATCCGCTGATATATGTAAAGGGTTTTTCAACAAGAACTTTGTTTTGTAAAACAAAATAAAACAAAGAATTTAGATGAAGATGATTGAAATTTTTACCGTATTACTAAGAGAAAAGTTTGACAATTATGAATGAAAAATGATATCTAGCAAATGTCCACCACAATTCTTTCATCAAAGTTTTTAATCACTTTGGCAAAATGGCGAGTCTATTTCGTTAATCATCACGGATTTTTGAGTTGGGCTAGGTAGGTAGTAGTATTAGTATTAGCCCCTCTTTCACTTCACGGGGGGAGTCAAACACCTCACTCACTCCGCTGACTCGAGGTGGCCCGCAGAGGTGGGCTGGCACCAGCCTGGGATTACGGATGTCGCATACGTTCCCGCGATCCCCGGCGTAGGTGAGAGATGGAACACCGGGGTGGTTTTATTTAGTAAGAGTCTGACAGACCCCTCCGCCCCAGGGTGGAGGAGATCCATGAGGATTACCCCCCGTAAAAAAAGGTAGGTAGTAGTAAGGCTGTAATTGATTCGATTGGCTCCGTATAGACTCTGTCCTTAACATAGCCCCACAAAAAATAATCCAGTGGTGTTAAATCACACGATCTGGCTGGTCAGTTAACGGCTGAATTTCGTGAAATTATGCGATCGGGAAATTTGGTTTGCAATAAATTGATCGTTTCATTGGCTGTGTGTAATTCGATGCCTAGCCTTTTCATGGTTTTAATTAACGGCGCTGTCCAATCAGCGGCCTAGATGACATCCAGCCAGTGCGGCTAATACAACATTAATTGAACTTGCTGGTAGATATGCTTAGTCTGTTGATAGAATAGGGTAACCATGTAACAAATATCTATGAAATACTTAAGAAATCCCCGAACCGTCATCATCATCTGCCTAGCCTTTTCCCAACTACATTGGGGTCGGCTCCCAGTCAAGCCGGATTCAGCTGAATACTTAAGGAATACTGTATTCAAGTAAAATACACTCGTAGTGCTTTAGTTTGAAGTGACCAATTCATAAAATGGACACCCCAAACTTAACCTTGGCGACGCTACTGTTTCTGCCGGCAGAAAAGCTGGTTCACATTAGGTCGGACCGACAGTTTACCGTTGACCGACTGTCGGTTGTTGCTGTTCACACTAGACGCTGCCGACCCGACCTAATGTGAACATAACTGACGGTACGGTCATTTTACTGCCCAGATCGTCACAAAGCAGTCATTCGTGAGTTAACTTTTGTATACTACTAAGGATGACGAAAAGTTCTGTATTTATTTCGCCCTCCATATTTAAATATATACAATTCGACATGTATGCATATTAAAATATATGCATAGGTACACGTCGACTAAACTGCTCGCGCGAGTGCCGAGAGCGGGGAATGAGCGGGTAGAAGGGTGGCGGGAGGCTGGCTCCGCCGCTTCGCGCCGACAAAATGTAAAAGGCACTATACTTGCCAGTACGCCAATATTATGCCGACCCGACAGAAATCGTGGCTGAGCGTCCGGCCGTCCGGTAAAAGTGTCGGCTCCGTTAGTTTTGTCGGGACGCCCATATGTGAACGGCGTTATTGAAATACTTATGCTAATATGGATCCGACACGTTTGTCGGCCCGATAAAACTGTTGGTCCGACCTAATGTGAACCCGCTCTAACATAAATATGATGAAGGGAGCTAAGTTCGTTGGCTGCGCTCGCTCACTCTAGCGACCGCCATCAAATTTGAACCAAGCCTGCTGATTGACCTAGCTGGCTAGGCTACTTATGAAACGGCTGGTTGAACCAGTTGGCTGCGAATTCAAAAAGCAAGTTTTAAATTATCACTTTTTTATCTCTATTTGAATAGATGACTTATGATTTTGACTGTTGGTCAATGAGGTCGATGCAGCATAGTTCACTTTGACCTCTTTATAAGTTTATATTTACGTACTTGCTTGGTTTATGAAAATTCAAATTCATCACATTCCGTCAAAGACGCATTTTTTATTCGTCGCCTGCGTTTCAAGTAATTATTTGGAAACCTTAATCGACTAGGACAAGGATACTTTTATTAGGGTTTCACGTGTAGGTACCCAAGCATTTCATTTGTATTAGGTATATGTAAGTACCTACTACAGGTAAATGCGTAATAAGTACATATAGTAATTCCATGATCGCATTAGTAGGTATTCGTGGTTCTACTAAACGCGAATGGATCTCGATGGTTAAAACCAAAAAGTAGTTAGCATTTGTTTTTAACCGTATCGAGACCGCGGAATTTTGTTTGATCTCAACATTGTAAGATACAGACATCAGTCACGTCGCCGATGATCATTTGCCTAGCCTTTTCCCAACTATGGTAGGTAGGTATATATAATATACATATTAATATATAATTTATTTATTTCCCAACTATGGTATAAATTTGTATGGACCCCACCATAACTCAAGTTATGGTGGGGTCCATACTAATAGGTTGCGGAAAAATTTCTTCGCATTTTTAACCGACTTCTAAAAAAGGAGGAGGTTTTTAAGAAAATTCAAGACATTTTTTAATATAGTTTATTTAAATTTAGGTAACTAAAGTATATAGGTACCATTTTGTTCGATAACTTTTTGCCATCTTGTAGGTAGATGCTATAGAAATTTTGGGACTTCTGATCAAAATACTGCGACAAGTGGGTTTGGCAGTCCTCTCGTGATGTTAACCTGACATACAAAAATTCTGAAGAGACCGAAACAGGTGGAAATCTGAAGGTGCAAGGTCAGGACTATACGGTGGATGCATTAACACCTCCCAGCCAAAACTCTCTTAATTTTTGCTGAGTGGCTAAAGATGTGTGTGGTCTAGCGTTATCATGATGAAAAACCACACCCCTACTGTTGATTAATTCCGGCCGCTTTCTCTCAACTTCTTGCTTTAATCTCATGCAGTTATTCGCAGTAGAGTTCAGAATTGATGGTCCTGCCTGGTGGTAACAGCTCATAATGAATAATGGCCTTCCAATCCCACCACACACACAGCATCTCCTTGTTACGAGTTAACCCGGGTTTCGCCAGTCTGTGAAGCCTGGCCGGCCTTTGACCACGACCTTTTTCGCACTTCTTGTTGTAAATGATCCACTTTTCATCACTAGTTATCAGCTTCTTCAAAAATGGTTCGGTTTAATTACGTCGTAATAAAGAATCACAAATGAGTACACGGTTAATTAGGTTTCTTTCGGTGAGCTCGTGAGGTACCCAAATATCGAGCATTTTTGTGCACCCACTTTTTTCAAATGCGCCAAAATTATTTTCTGGTCAATTCCCAGTTCTTCAGCTACGTCATAACTACTGATAATTATGCCGATCTTGCTCCACTTTTTCAAAAATGGCATCCATTTTATCCGCAATAGGGCGACCAAAGCGACGTGCATCTTTGACATCAAAATTCCCGGATTGAAAACGCTTAAACCAAATTTGTGCTAGGTACTCTCACAGACACTGCACTAGGTCCATAAACATACCACATTTTTTTTCGCGGCTTGCGTTGCAATTTTAACTTTTTTTTAGTAACATTTTAAAATGTATCGAATTTCTTCATTAGATGAGGTGCTTTGTCGGAAGTTTATCTGTCCGTTAACGCTACTTGCTATATTATAGCGCTATTGGCTGGTTATTGATTATGGGTAAAGTTATTAACATACAATCGGTGACTGAATACTGATCGCCAAATAATAGTGCCGTGACTTATATTCGTGACAATCTAAGAAGTCGGATTCGACAGCTGAGTAGAGAGGGTAGGAGGTACCACTAAGTGCAAAAGAGATTTACATATATCATGTTTGTTTCATACTTACTGGTAAAGCAATCTTCTATCCTGTTGTCAAATCCGACTTCTTAGATAGCCACAAAAGGTCTGTGTATGAACCTTTACTGAACCATATCGAGTAGAACAACGCGCCGTATAGACGGCCGCTAAATTAAGCTGAGTTAGGTTTAGGAATACAGTATGGTACTCGTAGTACAGTCGGCAACAAAAGTCAATTACACGAAATGCTGAAAATCAGATCTAGTGACAATTTAAGGCAAATCTATGTAGCCGTGTTAGTTGACGTTTGATGCTATCCAGTAGATTATATCACGTGTATCGCAATATGCATAAGTTATCAATTCGTAAATTAATTATGGATTAGTAATAGTAAGTACTATATTATTAACTTTCTTTATTGCCACTTTTAATTTTGTATAGATAACATAACTTGCCTATGTACACCAGTCAAACTAAACATTAAAAATATTTTTGGAGATTTATAGATCTGTTTCATTTTTATTCTTAGAGATAAATTTTGCAAAAGATAAAGACAGCATCCCCAAGACTGCGCTTCCACCGCAGGCGTATGTCAGGACTCCCCTGTAGTATTGTGGACATTCTGCTTCGTTTTCACATTTGCTGAAACACGTGAAGGTAATTATTGAAAATATTGAAAGTTTCAATGTAAAGTACCTGCTTATAAGGTAGGTAAGGGCTACGGCAAATCACGAAGGCCGGAGGGGCGAACTGTATTTCTTAAGATTTGGAAAGAAGCTTCGTAACCGTTGGAAAGAAGGAAGGCCAATGTCCTGCAGTAGGACGTAACAGGCTTACCTATAGTAAAAATATATTTTCAATACACTTCCTTCTTGGCTCTTATAATACTTCAATTAGGTTCAATTTCACACTCGTGGATTTTGTCATTTTTCACACACGAGGATGTTTTTCATCCCAGATTTTGCCACAGAATATGCGTGTAGGTTACCCCAACAAGAAAGTATCAGGTATCTCCTAGCTAGAGTTATATGAGTAGAACGTATAGTTGGTGCCTTATCTGCTGTATATGTGCCCCCACATAAAAATTGTGTGCCCTCCGTCGTTTTGAAAAAAAAAAAATCGGAAAAACGGTTCTTGCTGGGGTCACGTTTTTCTAGCAGGAAAATTCTAAACGAATGATCGGAGAGAGACAAATTTTGCATGGCCAAAGAGCTTATACGTGTGCCAAAATGTGCCCCCAAAAATAAAATCTGAGCCCCTTCAGATTTTCGAGATATTGCATTTCCTGCTGGAGTAACGTTTTGATGAATCGTATAATGTTTAAACCATTGCATGAACCCCTGTAGAATAAACATACGCGAGTAGCTCTTAATGTGTGCCCCTTAGTGCCCCAATAAGATTTAAGAAAATATTTATAGTTTATTAAGTCTAACATATAATTAGTAAAGACGCATCACAAAAATCACAGATTGTGTACGCTCTCCCCTCTAGCAATCGTGCTTCCATACCTAACGTTTACCAACTGTTAAAATTGATTGAGTATCCATCTTATACATATAGATGTAACTATAAAAATGTATACTAACTAATTCTGGATGGCGACAACTGCAATCCCCGTCACAAGTTTATCCGCGAAAGTGACTATCGAGTATATGGCGGCACCTTGATGAGAATGAGGACCAATCAAATCTGCAGTCACACACAGACTGGACACGAGGGTTATTGAACTACCCGCACCTGGAATAATAATAAAAGCGTGTTAAAACAAATGTTGCCTTCCCAGATAGGCGAGTGCTGGTTAATTTATTATTGGGTAGGTAGGTAGAGTAGGTACTTTATTTTCAGGCAAATAAGGCCCATAGAAAAAATAAACAATATAATTTTACAAAATAATAAACTATATTAATATCTACATATTAAAAACATAACAGCTAGGTATGTAAACTAAATAGATACGTTGGGTCGGCGACGTATTGCGCCGAGCCGTGGTGTCATGTAGAGCTTGTCTACTCTAGAAGGAGCGAATCCCTCGCGATTCTCCCGTGCGTATCGCGCTTGCGTGCGCGCGGGAATCACCCTGCGTTTCCCGGCGCCCGGGGCTACTTCTTCTTCCCTCTCCCGCACGCGGTCCGCCTCCTCCTTTGCTAGCATTACTGCTTCGCAGAATGAGGTCCGCTTCCCATGCCTCTTCGCTCCGGACCATGGATTGAACCAGGACCGAACACGCGATAGGATACCGCCGCCGATTGTCTCGACGAGGGCACGGCGTTGCTCTCCCCAAGCAGGGCAGACCTCCACCGTATGCTCCACGTGTCCTCCGGGCGATCCACACAGTGTGGACACCCGGACGTGTCCTTCCGCTGAATCCGAATCAGGTACCTACCTCCCGAAAAAGCCGCGTGTGAGCACCTGGGTTAGGCGGAAGGTGAGGACGCCGTGGCGTCTCTCCAACCACTCTTCAAAGAGGGGAATGGTGGCCGGCCCAGCGCTGGGCTGCAACAGTCGCTGCCTCCATACTTCCGTGAGATCGTGCCGGAGCTCTGTCCGCTGTCCAATAAAGGGTCATGGACCGCAGGATCCCCGCATCATACAGCCTTCATCATAGATTGGGCAGGAGCCGCTTGAAAGCAGCCCCAGCCCGCTCCAGTTTGGGAGCCAAAAGTCGGAAATGTTCCGCAAAGTTCCACTGGCTGTCGAGGACGAGACCCAAGTACTTCATCGTCGACTCGACACCGATGGGAACTCCTCCTACCGTTATCTGGGATTCCGATAATAGCCTGTTCCGAGAGCCATGCCCAGTTGCCTGATCCTCTCAACGATTGTCGCAACCCCGCGTGTCATCAGCTCGGCTTCACGCTGTACCTAACCTTATTATTCACTTGTTTTGTTTACGAAAACACCGGCTGAGCAGGTGTTTTCGGGAATGAGACTTCAGTCGGATGCTTTCGTATTAACTGGGCTATTGACGAAACAAAAAACAAACGAAACACACTTCATACGAATGGGATTGCCGCCAACGTAAAAAACTAAATATTCGCATTCGCATTTGCGAATGTTGGCAGCAATAATTCGTGTAATGTCATATTTTGGACATTCGCCTTGTTACTAGGAATTTAATACTATAAAGGGTACGGAACGGAGGAATGTAAAACGTACAGATCTAGTTAGTGTTGGTAGTTTCAAACGAAACTGTTTTTAACGACATGAAAATATGGTTGGGCTTTGTAAGACTTACCAATTAACGTAGCGACCATATATATTTGTACTATACTAGCTTGTGGATCTATAGCTACAGCTATCCATAGACAGCTTATCAGACTTAGTAGACTTCCTATTAGATACGCCATCTGTGGAGGAAATGCAATTTTATGAATGGAAGTAACTCAAGTTATGCTCCCGTGCAATAATCTAAATAAAAAGATTAAAAAGTAGGTAAGAAAGAAAGAAAAAATATTTATTAAGGTCTCACACAAAAAAACCAAAAAAAATAAGGTAGGTTATATCACCCCACCCTCCCCCATAAAACAATCGGATTACTGGGTAGGTGTAGCGGCGTTTTTAAAGATTTGGCGCAAAATATTAATAATTAAAAATACAAAATCTCTTAAATTACTATGGTAATGCGTTAATAAAAACTTGAATAATGCGACTACGAGAACAAGCGGTTCTGCTATACCTAAACCGATAATAACACTTGATTAAACAACGTGTAACAGAATAAACGCAATACCTGAAAGGGGGTCATTGTAATCATCGTTATGATTATGAACAACTTTTGAACTTTTACTACAGGAAGGACCAACACCGAAATCGCGAAAGAAAAACAGCTGCGCACATCTGTCAAGAAAGTATTTGTAAAAGATCAATAATACACAAAATGTTGGTTATTCATCCAACTTTATTTTGTTAATTCAAAGTATGCTCCTTCAGAAACGATACACTCACGCCTACGAAAGTCAATCCAATCACAAATTATACATTTTTGAAACGCCTTTTCGGGGTTTGAATTCAGTTCTCGCCGCGAATTCGCCTTTGTGTCTTTGAACCAAATGAAAAGGAAGAAGGTGACCATTCACCTTGCTTCACCAGCCATATCTGGTGAATAAGGTGGTTGTGTATTTGTTTTTGGTCAAAAATTCGTTCACAATGATGGAGAATTTTCTTTCCACAAATTTGGCCTTCTTCGTCTAATTTGCTCTCTTAAACGCCGTATAACGCTCAAATAATATTATTTATTTACCGTTATTCTTTAATTCCATCCAAGTGTACAACACCGCGATAGTAAAAAAAAACAGCAAACGAAAAAAACACGCCTAAGTCGATCAAAGGTCTTGATCGACTTTGGCGTGGTTATTCGTTTTCGGTTCATAGTTGGAAGGCGCCAATCCGAAGCTTGTTGACTAGTTTGAACCATTGACCTATAAAAGTATGGACGAGAAATACCTACGAAAAAAGGGTGCATACCTACAAAACATAAAATGGCTGCCATTGCTAGGGTTGAGTCAATCAAGGTGTTACTGCAACGAGTATCGATACTAGTTACGAGTTCCACTAATTTATCACGTTTGGATCATAGCTCATATTATGAACTTAATTAAAATCCGTTGTAATAGTAACAGAAAAAGATGAGTAGGTTATCTTACCTTCTGCTATCTATACAAATAAATGAAATTGAAGTGTTTATCCCGGCTAATCTCTGAAATAGCTGTACAAATATAGACGGGATTTTTACAGGCAGATATGTTACAAGGAGTAACTAAGGCTACTTTTATTTTAGAGAAATAATTAGGGTACCGCGCAAAAAAAAGCATTAAAATTATTTTTACTTTTGGTAGCCAGTATGGCTATAGGCTATTTAACATCACCCCACGACCCTTAGCCTCTAACCATTTTTTCTGTAAGCCTTCATTTTTAGGAAACCTATAAAAATTAAAGTATTTTTAAATCATTTTGGTTAGAGATGCTAATATGTAACTAAAACAAACATAAAACATTATAAGCTAGGTGCACGGTTCCAATTAGCTGTTTCCTATGGAGAAGTGCCGGCAAGAAACTCCATGATTACTCTTTTAGAGATAATTAGCTTTTTCAATGTTTTCTTCAGATTTACGTAAAATATTTTGATTTTGGTGTGAAGTGTAAATCACAGGCCGGACCTAGCTAGGTCACTCGGACCGAATAAGACGCAGGATTATTTATGTTAACATCACAGATTAAACCGATATCGTTCCAGCGGAGGAACTAGTTTCGTATTACCGCAAGTCGGCAACGGTACAACACTATTTCATTATGTAAACAAACGAATGAATAAACAAATATAATAAAAAGGCCTGTTATGTGGAAATGAATCCAAATATCAATACTTTAGCCATAAATTCATGATTGCGTTACAATAGTATCACCGAATGTGTATTATTGTGTGTAATAATGCATGAAAACCGACTACTAACCTGTGCAAACACAATTGAGGTTGATTTTGACTGTTTCTTGCACCACACTTCACAACACAACACACAGGCATGTTGGATTTATGTTTTCCAACATTTACATTCAGTTTTAAAAGTAAAATTACTCGTAGTTTTCTCGCAAATCACAATAATAAAAAAAGTAAACAACCATTTGACAGCGTAACTACCATGAATTTGTCGCCATTTTGACGCTTAATATGGCTGCAACGGCACTTACCTACAACTGTCTCTACATCACGACAAAATGTTGCCATAATTAGCAACAACTTAAATATAGTTGTCTCTTTTATCAAATAGGATTATCTCACAAGAAAGAAAGAGACATAACGATATTTCAAGTTCTGAATCATATTTCACTCATATTTGTATAAGCAAATGTATGTATAGAATAACGCAGCGTCTCCTTATTATTCCTACCTCAATGGTTTGAACGCCAAACTCGTAAACCCACTTCTCGTCTCATGAATGTTGGGTCAGAATTGAGTCGTTCTAGCATGGTCTCAGTGACTCTTACAAGATTGAGTCTTTGGAGATCATTCTGGTCTTTTGGGACTAGCTAAGCGGCAACATATTTCATACCCAACTGACTACTTATTTAAAATTGTTTGATATGATAATTTGTTAGTAGTTAGTTAAATATCATGTTCATGGTCACACAAGATTGGATGTGGCAACACAGAGTATTGAAGAAGCAAGCGCACTTGTAAAAATCATGGCAGACAGCATTAAAGTTTAAATACGTTTCAAGTTGTGTTATTATTATAAAATCACATCAACCTAGACTGAACAAAAATGGTACGGAACGACTCGTGAGACAGAAAGTTGAACTTGAATGAGGATTTTCAGTCACTATTTCCTTCACTTTTGCGCTGTAAACTTCGGTTGCAGACGTTGATGGCCTACCACAGCGAGGCAAATCTTTCATCACATCTCGACCGCTTTTGAACTTTCACTCATGCACGTGTTTTTAACCGATTCCCAAAAAAGGAGGAGGTTCTCAAGTAGGCTGTTTTTTTTTGTGTTTTATCTCATAACTTTGTACCGAGTGTCCCGAGTATGATGATACTTTTTATATTCGAAAGCTGGTACTTGAAAGTTGCAATACACACGAGGTTTGATATAACTAAAAAAAACTATCCAATAAAAATAACAGATGTAACTCAAACTCATCATTTCCATTTTGGCAAAACTGTTTTCAAACAACAACAAAAAAAAAAAATAATTTGGAACCATAAACAAATAATTAATCCCCGATACTTTTTTGACTATTTGATTGAGATCTGACGACTAGTATTTGAGTTATCCCTAATAATGCGTGGCTAGTTTACATTGACGATGTTCTCATTTCGTCTTGTCAATGTAAAATGAAAAAATAAAATTGTGTACGATGGTTTGGAAGCGTTTCTAGTTTGGTGAAGATCTAATGAAGAACAGAGATAATAGGAAACGGAAGTTTTCAATAAATGATAGCAAAACTTTCGGGATTGCTGAAATCGCATGTTTGTTTATTGTTTACACCAATGTGATTGGCGCGTTTAGGTTGGGTATACCTACCACTCAAAATAAAAAACTTTTTATAAATAATACAACTTCTACGAATACAACTGAAGTCGCTGTTTTTAGTTGTTTCTTCTTTAATTAATGTTATTTTATACTTCTTGTGTTTTTTTTGTTTAAAGTCGGTTGTATTTTTTATTTATTTTTCACGTTGTAGTGGTACCCACAGCCACGTTAACATACAGTGTTTTTAGAGATACAGGATTCTGTAAAACGTTACTCCAGCAGGAAATGCAATATCTCTAAACCCTGAAGACTCACAAATTATATTTACGGCGCACATTTTTGCACAATATTTATCTCTCTGCTCATTTGTTTAGAATTTTCTTGCCCGAACAACATTACTCCAGCAGGAATCGTTTTTTCTAAAACGACAACACGCACAATTTTTAAGTAGCGCACATTTACAGCATACATTACAGGTCCCACTCATATTACTCTAGGAATTACTTTCTTGTTGGAGTAACGTTCACGTTTAATTCCGTTACGGTTACGGAGTTCCTATAGTATTTTCATAAGACGCTCGTTCAACTCAAACTGCTCAAGACTGAAACTTGAATTTTGGACGGTAGTTGTAGTTTATAACGAAGTTGTGGGCGAGGTTCAGGTAGGTACCCCTCCACCCGCCCCAGGGTGGAGGACAACCATGAGGATTTCCCCCCGTAAAAAAAAGGTAAGTAGGTTAGGTTTGAAATTACCTGATTTCCGAATCGATTAATTTTGCTCTTGAGAAGTAAAGAGAAGAAGAATGACGATATGTATAGGACTAGAGGTACACTCGCAACCAACTCGGATCCGGCGCTAGGGTTGAAGACCAGGCGCTCTTCTAGGAATAACGGCACGTACACCAGGCTTAGAGCCCAGTATAACCGGGAAAATACGTATCTGAAACATAAAAGTCATAGATTACTATCGATCTCTGGTACCAATATAGGTAGAAATAAGAAGTTATCATACTTACAATAAACTAGTTTGATACAAAAGCGGCATACGAAGAAAATACATAATTTTCGACTTGGCGACTTCAAGAGTTCCATTTTCTTCGTTTTGTACTGGAGCCAATCCATTATTCACAGCGTGACCATTGCTAGCCTTTTCTTCCTTTTTCGATTTTAACTTGAAGAATATTTGGAATAGAAGAAATGATAATATTCCGATTCCGGAAATTATAAGTGACACATCCTGGAAACAGAGAGAAAATTGGCTATTTTATATATTTCAATAGATACCTAAATAATTTTGCCGCGCATAGGTAATTAGACAAAATATTTGTCGTACCAAGTTCGGTTGTTTGGACGTACGTCGCCGGGAGTTCGCAACAATCTCTCGTGTGTAATAATTATAATATATCGTTCAATATGATGTTGGACGGTAGATAACCATCACTCAGTAAGTCCAGCTAGTGGAGATTCGTAAGTACTTTTTGTCTTTGTAGAACATAGCCGGTAGAAAAATGACAATGCATGACAGCACGAGATAGAACAAAGCTAGACTATACAGGCACCAAGTTACCTTTACATCGTTATAGACGTTCTAGGTGGATTATGAGACACTATGTGTGGAAAAAATGGATGTTGAATCTAATCGATATCAAGCTACCATCGGTAATGATGGTGAAAGCGATTGGTAATTTGGTAGGACTTAATTGTCATCAAATCGCAGATCAAACATGTTTCGGTTTATATTACACAAACAAGCCACAATACAGTACACAATAAAGAGTATTCTATTCTATTCTATTCTATTCTATTAATATCTTACCCTGAATTTGTAGTCATCCATGGGCCCTATAAACGTGCTATAGTTGCTGGCTCTCAGTACCACCCATGTTATTAGGTACACAGCCAAACTTGACGTCACTGAAGCCATATATCTGAAACGGGCAATTGTTGCCGAATTATTATATACTTATTTCCTTCTTACCTTGAAACTGATAGTTTTCAGTTTTTCGGTAAAATCGAATTACAATATAGTAAGTATTTCAGCACTAAAATGACTCAAATGATAAATATTATTTATTAAGTATTAGGTATTTCAGCTAAAAGTAACATTTGCTGTACCTACTTAGGTATTATTTTTCATTTATCTAACGATAAATTTAATAAATCAATCAATATACGAGTACAGTACCTAAATACAGAAAAAAAATCCGTTACTGAGTGGCAGATAACGAAAAGCCGAAATTACTAGTCGTAGAAAACTAGGTAGGTACGTAGGTTTCTTGGGGACTACCACCGTAGGCGCGGGCCTGCGGATTGCGAGCTATGGGTGGCTCGCCGTCCGATAACAACCAGGCCCCGGTCGACGGTGCGTCGTATTCCACGCACACCTCAAAGAGATGTCAGCAAAGAAGACGGGTGCCCACCCATAGGGCCAGTACCTGCTAGAGTTCCGAAATTTGTCCGAAAGAGTCACCACGGACCTGGAACGCAAAGGTCACTAGGAGGAATACGGGTAGATTTTAGTCAGTAAGAGTCTGATGCCCATTTTCACCAACATCCTCTATACTACCACCTAACTATGGGATCCTTTACTTAAAAGGTCCCCTAAACTAGCCCCTAAATTAAATTTCGTTTCACCATCATTTTTATCAACTAACTAGGGGACACATAGCTATGTGACGTTTTTCAGACTCTTACTGACTAAAACCCACCCGTGATCCTTTTCGTGCCCTTTGAGTTTCATGGCCGCAGTGACTCTTTCAAACAAATTCCGCAACCAAACAATGGTTCTTTCATTTCCCCTTCTAATGTTGTAGCTACTTTTGTTGCTGATTCTCACTGCTAACTATGAACAGAGCTAGCACGGTTTTTATTTTAACCCCTGACGCAAAAAGAGGGGTGTTATAAGTTTGACGTGTCTGTCTGTTTGTCTGTCTTGGCTCCGTAGCTCGCGAACGGGTGAAGTGATTTCAATTAGTTTTTTTTTTGTATGAAAGGTGAGTTACGGCCGAGTTTTCTTAGACATGTTTGATGAAAATCGGTTGAGCCGATTAAAAGTTTTGGGGGTGAAAGAAAGAAAGAAAAGAAAACTCATTTATTCCGCCAGAAAAACGCGCACAAAAAAATAAAACTAATAAAAAAATCTATAAATAGACAAACTTAAAAGAAAACAACTTATCGACTAAAACTAATAAAACTGTGTCAGGACCGGACACAACGACCACGAGCTGATCGCACCACAGACAAAAAAATAATAAAACAGTCAATTTTTAGTCTATGGCGTGATATCCTGCACCGACAGACAGTGACAACATAATAATAACAACAAAATAAATTGCATAAACATAAACAATGCAATTGAGAGCAGACTCTTAACTTATTGTCTACTTAGTTTGTAAAATATGAGTAAATCTAGTTTGTGCGTCGCATCCTAGCAAGAATCGGTAATCGGAAAGCGGGGAAGAATGACTGAATGTCTGCAAATATACTCGAGTGTAGTCTCAAATGAAAGCGCACTGAAAGGGAATATTGATAATGACTTAATCGAGAGTGTTCTTATAAATAGTACTATAAAAATTATAAAACAAAAATTTAAAAAATCCCCCACACAAAAACCTAAGTTCCCTTTAAAAAGTAAAAAAAATAATAATCTTAAAGTACCTAAGTATGTACCGGGGACCGCTCTGCTTAGTTAGGTAATAGACTATTTGTAATTAAATTGTTAGGTTTGGAGCGGTCCCCCAACGCGATGTATTTTTTTTAGAATTATTATAAATACTTTATCTACATTTAAGATTGTTTTTTTTTTACTTTTGAAAAGGGAATTTACGGTTTTGTCGGGGGTTTTCTAAATTTATTTTTTTAGTCCGTCTGTTTATGTAGCAACCCTATTTAATTGATCCGCATCTCAAGTTCGACTTTAGAACGATGTGCCAGTTTAGCCCAAAGGTGACCAAAATACAATTTCTTAAATACTGGTGATAGAAATGTTGGATGAAAAGGCTTGGTAAATCGATTGACGGGTGATAAATTACATTTATGTAGGTACAGGCTGGTTTACCTGATTGAAGTCAAATCAGCGCGCACTTGTAGGTTATCTGATATTGCAGGGATCATCGCTAGATGAGATATCTGCACCACTGCCCATCCGATCTGGAAGACGACGATGAGGACACTGTAGTACACCGGCATCCACCAGTCCAGGTATTCAGGGTCATGTGTCAGCCAGCAGCCCCAGCATCGGACGAAGAGCAGGGGAAACGTGCACGCCACTAAAGCGCAACCTGTAATTGTTAATGAGTAGGTTTCTTGAAAAAACACTTATTATGAAGCCTGTAACTAGGTGGGACGGTGTATATGTCGCAGATTTTTCCAAAAATTAGGTTTTTGATGACAGGGACTTCCCCCGCTTTTGTTTCGACTGCGCTTGCCCCCCCCCCCCCCGCTTTTCCCGCTTCTTCAGTCACAAAACACAACTCAGACGGGCAACCCGCGTTCATTTTTGCGACAAATAATTACGTAAAATATAATTTAGTCTCTTGGTTTCCTGGAAAGGGCCAGGCGCGCGCGAGCGCTGGCGAAACAAAAGCGGGGGAAGTCCCTAAGTCCCTGTCAACGAAAATGTACATCAGATTGATCATAAACCCAAACTAGTTCAGGTTTTTGATAAAAAATCTGGATTGTTACATGTTTATGATGAAATTGAGTTTAAAATGTGTCATCCGGTTTTTGATCAAAAACCTTATTTTTTTTTATTTTTTTTTGATATGGACCACTCGCAGTTCAGCACACTAAGGCTGGTTACTGCTAATCCTGTGGTGGCCTCAAATGAATTTAAGGCCCCCAGCCAGGGCTAAAAACTACTAAAAGCTAAATGACCGCTTCGCTAAGGGCATCCCCTGTGGGATACGGGCCTCGGCTTAACGGGGTCATTGAGAGGGGCAGCAAGGGACAGGCTGGGTAAGTTGTTATTATTTAGGGGATTTAACGCTAATGGCTCAGCGGCGCGGGCTGGCTCGTTAGGCAAAAGTCGGGGAGGGATGTTACTGGGGCGTCGTGATGGGCCTCGTCGGCGAGGCCGGAATACGGAACGCGGTCTGTTTTTGTTTTTTCTAATCGTACTGGTTTCCCTATTACTCTCTTGAAGTAAGGTGATGGGGTCGTCGGGTTCGACTAGGGAGTGCCGTGGACGGCGAATCCTACTAATCTTGGAGGGAGTGTACCGGGCGGCCGATACAATGAGAGGGTTCTGATGCGAATCGGCGGACTCTATGAAACGCTTGTTAAGGCGCTTCATGAATTGCTTAATTGTTGGAATGCGGAGGTCGACATGGAGTCGATCGTTTCTAACGAACCACGGGGCACCCGTGGCCTTCCGCAGAAATCGGTTTTGAATTACTTGCAACCTATGGATCCGGTACGACTTAGTGTGCGCAAAGGTAGCACACAAATAGTTCATAATCGGGCGTATACACGTTGTATAAATGCGCAACTTGCATTTAAGGGAAAGCTTGCTGCGTGTATTCAGCATGGGGTGGAGCCTACCGAGAGCGAAAGCGGCGCGATTACGCACCGTCTTTATGTGCTCACCGAAAGTAAGCTTTCGGTCAAGGATTACACCTAAGTATTTGGTTTGCTTCACCCAAGGGATCGGCTTGCCAAACATGGTGATCGGACTGGGGTCTGGTGGAGGGAATCGAGCCCGCGGCCTGTGAAACAGGATCGCTTGACTCTTTTCCGGATTGACTTCCACTCTCCATTTCCGAAACCAGGCGCCTAGTGCGTCGGCGGATTTTTGGAGGTGGCCGGCTATTGCCTTTACACTACTGCCGGAGCGGTAGATGGCCGTGTCGTCGGCAAATAGGGCAAGTTGCGTCTGAGCATTGGTGGGTATGTCGCTGGTGTACAGCGAGAAGATCAAGGGAGAGAGGACACCGCCTTGCGGTACTCCGGCATGAATGGGGTGGGGAGACGAAAGCGCACCTTCGATACGGTACCGAAAGGTGCGATTTGACAAATAGTCTCGCAAGATGAGCACGAGACGATCCGGCACACCCAGTTGATATAACTTGTATATCAGTCCGTTGTGCCAGACCTTGTCAAACGCTTTCGCTATGTCGAAGAACAGGGCGCCCGTAACTAAGCCGCGCTGATAGCGGTCGCTGATGTGCTCAACGATACGGTAGACCTGTTGGACGCATGAGTGGTTTGACCGGAAACCAAACTGCTCATTTGGGAGGAGGTTCTTTGCTTCAACGTAGTCTTTGAGTCGCTTATAAATAAGCCTCTCGTAGACCTTGCCGAGAGCTTTGAGCAAACTAATGGGACGATAGCTGGACGGGGAGGACTTGGGCTTCCCTGGTTTGGGGATACCTATGACGGTAGCCTCTTTCCACGTCTGTGGGAACATGTTGTTGGACAGAGCGCCGTTGAAAATGGCGGTCATCAACATGATCAGGGTTGCCGGGAAGAGACGGAGCACCTTATTGGTGATTCCGTCTGACCCAGGGGCTTTCTTGAGTTTGAGTCGCCCGATGATCTCCTTCACCTCGTCAGGAGTGACGGGGGGGAGAGGATCCTCGGGGTCCTCGACTGGTGGGAGGGAGGCTCTACGTTCGACTTCAGCGTTCACCTTGTCCAGGTGTGCTTTGTCTACTGGTTGAGAGCTGGGAGAGCACTGGGCCTCTAGGCTGTCGGCCAGGCATTCGGCCTTCTCATCGTCTTCAATAGCGATGGAGTTGTCGGGGCGGGTGAGGGGAGGCATTGAGGCAACTTCAGAGGAGCGCAATTTCCTTTGGAGTTCCCAAAACGCTTGATGGTTGGGTTCGAGGTCGCCCAGCATTTTATCCCAGCGACTTTCACGCAGTTCAGCAATGCTTTTACTTACTTTGCGTTGTAAGTAGCGCATGTGAACTTTGTTAGCTTCGCAGGGAAAAGCACTGTAGGCACGAACTGCCGCGTTCTTCTCAGTCACGAGCTCACGCACTTCGTCCGGGAGTTTCCAGTGACGATCGCTCGTCACCGGGGACTCCTTTGAACTTTCGTTCAGGATCGATTGCACGTGATCCGTGAGTGAGCTGACCGCGGCCAGCGTGTCTGCGACAGTCTCGATATTGTCTGGGATCTGGTCCAGGTGAGCCGACGTGGTGACTTTCAGCTTTTCGCTTACTTGTCTCCAGTCAGTGGTCAGTTTGGTGGGAGGGGGTTGGGAGGGGTCCATGGGCCCTGACCTAGGAGCAAGCTCCAGGATCACTGGCCTATGGTCCGAGTTTAGCTCTTCAAGCGCCTCCACAGAATGCAACCGAAGGTTGACATTTTTGAGGAGAGCGATGTCGAGCACGTCGGGTGGATGGGAGGTTATGTGAGGATAATGGGTTGGATGCATCGGAGCGATGACATCAAAGTTGAGGGAGCTGCACAGATCAAACACTACTCTGCCTCTGGCAGTGGTCGTGTTGCTGTTCCAGGAGGGGTGCTTGGCATTGAGATCCCCCGCCAGAAGGACGGATCAGTTACTCATGCCGAGAAGTTTTGTCAGATCATCTTTCACAGCGGGGCCGTCCGACGAGGTGTTAGGCGGGACGTAGGCTGAGATGATCGTGATCGGTTGATGACCAGTCATGCCTAGCCGACAGACTGAGACCTCAAAGATGTCTAGTGGGGGCGGATCCATAGGGATGCAGTAGAGGGCAGATCTGTAGTAAATTAGAGTACCTCCTGCGTGACATCGGGTCCTATCATTGCGAACTAAACGATAGTTCGCAATTTTAGGATCCCGATGCCGGGGCTTCAGGAAGGTCTCTTGGACCAGAAGTATGTCTAGGTGATGGTCGCGGAGGAAGAGGGCGATCTCATCACGTTGGCTCCTAAGGCCATTGGCGTTAAAAAACCCTACGCGGAGGGCTGTCGGCTTAATCCTACTTTTATAATGGGACTTATCCATTATTGGGGGAGATCAGGGAGGTATAAACTGACACATGGTGCACTACGTCACCGAAATCCTTGAAAACTGCAGGGTGATTCCCACCGCAGTTTTCCAGGGCCCTAGCCATGGCCAGCGCACGAGGCGAGTAAAACGCCTGGTACGTGACCAGGATAATGTTTCTGGAGATGTCTCCAGAAACAGTGGTGGGGGGGGGGGGGGGCCACTGCTTGCACCGGGCCTGGCACCTGAGTCTGTGAAGACACAGGGAAGGGGGGTAACCTTATTTTATGAAAAACCTGCGACATATATATGAATAGCAAGCAAAACATATATTATATAATCCCAAGTAGGTAGGTACCTTACCCAATCTAGCTATTAGGCTCCGGGCGACTTCAACATTGCCCGTCCTTCAGCTATCTACGCAACTTATAAGGGGGCAAATATGTTTGGACCTGGATATTTTTAGACGACATAGAGCGAAAATGAAAACGAAGCGAAGAGAACTTGAAAATATAAGCAAACAGGACTGGGGACCTAAGGCATTTTACAACATCATAGATGCTTTAAGTAATTAAAAACTGATTTTATCAACGGTAACCGTAACATGCGACGTCGGGACAGGCGAGTTTGAAAATCAGAAGAACAGCCCGCCTCGGATAAGTTTCATTTTCTGTCTTAACGAAAGGGGCTGTCAATTGTAAATGTTAAAATTAAAAAAAACACACAAAATTGAAGGCAAATGCCCCACTGTTCCCCCCCCTCCTCATACATCGGCCCTGACCTTGCCTACCCCAGTAGGATTATCATGAAAATGCAATAAATACCTACGTAGGTACCTGTGCAAATCACATGTCCCATATTCAAGTGGTTGCTCGGGAATTCCATCTACAGTGAATGTTAACAGCTTGATGTTTGTGTTTATAAGGAACACAGACTATTTTTTTACCATTTTTGGCATGCATAAAGCTACTTGCCAATGTTTGCAAATGAGTACCTAGGAATGTCATATATTATGTAAAAAAACTGAGGGCCAGTTCCACTAAATTTTTAAGCAACAATAAGTATGTCAAAATACGTCGTAGTTTCCATACATTTTTACGGATTGCAAATGAGATGCGAATGCGAGCGTTGCTTCAAAATGAGTAGAATTGGCATTCTGTGTGTAGATTCGTAACATTGCTTTTCGGTTCGATCGCCAAAATTCAGTGTTTATGTTGCTAAACACCAACGTTTAGCAAACAGTTTGTTCTGGCGGTCACTACTTAGAACTAACGTGACCCGAAGTTGACAATGAGCACAAAAGGTGTTTTGAATGGATTTATAAACTATGAGGGAGTTATGACCTAAAGTAGGTGCAACGCATGTGAACGATGATCTTCAGTTTATGTAAGCCTTTGTGGGAAGTAAGGTGAACCTTACCAGGGAATATGTTATCTAAAATACCTACTAAAATTCTTATGCAAAACCTTATTGTGGAGGTTTGTGGCGCACGCGTCGAACTGCTTCGCAGAGCAAAGCTAGTCGATGTCGGTCTGCGAATGGGCGACCATCTCCAACATGCTGCCTCGGAAAGCCCTTTTGGTCCCGGCTGTCATTTGTAAACCATTGGTAATCGTTACGATTAGTCAGAAGCCCGAAAGTCTGACAACCAGTCTTGTCCAGGGGTAAACATCGTGTTATCTACCTACTTACCTACCTAGTAATTAGGTTGTGGATGTAGAAGTCATCATATACGCAGTCATTTCATGGAAAATAATGGTATGCAGCTGTAGAACGGCTGGACTAGAAGTCCATCCCGGTGTAGTTGGGAGAAGATTAGGTTCCTTAGTTCGTAAAGGTAGGTACCTACCAGTTAAATGCCAGGACTTCAAGCTTCCAAATCTGTCAGCTAACACGCCCACGACTGGAGTAGCCAATGCGTCTATTACTTGACCTAGAATTTACAAGTAGATAATTTTAAGAAAGAGAACAATTTCAAAACGATAGAGCCAGTACAAGTCTTATTTCACAGATCGTCATAGATAACACCAGTTTTATGTCATTTGAGCCTTTAAGGTGATTTAGAGAAGTAAAAGGTTTATTCAACAGCTAAAATAAATTGTATAACGTAATCGGAATTGCTAAATCATGTACATACCTACATAATTAGGTATGTAGCACAAAGCCGCAAGCTCCCAATAAGTGTCAAAACCAAAACTAAGTTTACTATGATGGGTCTATCGAATGACGTTTTTCAATACACTAACGAAGTTTGCGAGACAATACTTACATAAACATAATATAAGCATAATCAGTTTTTTAATGTTCCCACTGCTGGGACACAGGCCTCCTCTCTAGGAGAGGGAATGGGTCGTAATTCACCACGCGGGCCCAGTGCGGGTTGGTGAATGTCACATGTCTTCGAATTTTTGGTTCTGTCAAAACATGCCGGTTTCCTCACGATGTTTTCCTTCACAGTTTTAAGATGAAGTTAATTAAACAAAGTAATGCGCCTGGCTGCGTTTGAACCCGCGACCTATAATTCGTAAGTCGGGGTCGTTACCACTCGGCCACCACTGCTCTCATTCGGCCACCACTGCTCTCATAATATAAACATAACATAAGAAACCAATTAAATTAAGGCTCGCGGTTCACTTTTCCGTGCACCGTGTTCGATTTTTGTAGAAAGCATTATATAATACCGCTAAGTCGCAATCAAATATTTTAAAATTAGGAGGAAGACTTTAACTTCAGGAATTAGAACTTTTTGATGCAAGTGGAGCAGTGATGACCGTGTGGTAACGCCCCCGACTTACGATTTGTAGGACGGGGGTTCAAACCCAGCCAGGCACATTACTTTGTCTAATTAATTTCTTCACCACTGCTCTCAAAACGGTGAAGGAAAACAACTAAAAACAAACAAGGAGTCGCTACTCCTAAATAAAAAAAATAACACAGAAAGTAAAAAAACAACTTTAATTTCGGAAGTCGGTGTTCTTGTTTGTTTTTCGTTGTTTGACTTTGCTAGTTTTTGCAGTGTTTGATGCTCTTCTAAAACAGTAGGTAGTACAGGTCTTTTTTTTCATTTTACACCGACAAGTGAAAAGGTCATGTGGTCCATGACCAGCTGTTGAATATAAAAAGAATCATCAACATTAGCACACCCAGCAAAAAACTATGAGGCAACAAACACAAAAATAGATTCAAAGGTCCTCCTTTTTTTGAATGTTAAAAATACTAAATTTTATTTTGGGGTCTGAACAAGTTCCACACTTTACCCATGAATGTACTGCGATTGGAGTGGGTAGAGTTTCGTCACAACCCGAAAAAATATTGTCATTAGTTCCTGTGTAAATTGCTCAAGCTTTTCGAGAATGTGACCAGTTCTCGCTAAGGTTAATAATAGTTATTTACCTAAGAGCAGCATAGCACCAGCCACTGCCGCTCGCATGTTCAGCACGGCTTGGAAGAAGAGCATCATGTATGAGAACCACATGGCTGCGCAAAGGTCGTTGTACACATGACCCAGGCCAAAGAGCACGTGCTGACTGACCCTCCACCATTTTCTTTTGAACGAGCCACTGGAAGAACAAAGAGAAGCGTATATTGAATAGTTCTTAACCTTTCCGAGCCAATATTTAATAGTAGAAAGACGTTGTAAAGCCTAAACAATGCCTAATACGCGACGTCTTACTAACTTGAGTTGAGTTCTGTAAAGATGTCACCAATAGGGTAGTTAACTAGAAAAATCTGATTAGTCCTTCAGATAGATTTCCAAAAAATATTGGAGACGTATTTTTTCTATTTTCACATAAACAAAAAATTAAGATACAGTGCGTTGAAAACTCGTGTGACGTCACTACTCGCTACAATTTTTACCGGGCAGTGACGTCACACGTTCCCACTCCTGATATTTGATGCTTTTTATCTTCGTCAGTTTTTATAAATTAGATAAAGGAATAAATACGTCTCCAATATTTTTCTATAATCTAACTGACGGACTAATTAGAATCATATTTTTTAAATCAGGAAACATCCCTAGCTATTATGTTAAGTACGTTTTTATACTTTTTTTACTTTATCATTTACTTGACGATGTCTTTCTCCAGGTATATCCTTATAGAGAAATACATCGGCAAGTAAATTTAATTAATGGTTTATCAAGTCACTTTTGTCAAATTAATTAGTTCGGTAGGTTCCTACAGTTTCAATTACCGTAAATCAATCTTAGTTCGGATTAAGGATTAATTAAACAAACAGCGGAAGCATCGCTTTAGTAGATTCAGTAGTCATACGGCGACTCCACAGATCTAGAGTGGTCTCTAGATCTCCAGGTGGTGGGTCGCCTCTAGTTTCATATTTTACCACAGGGAGGCTTACAAATTTAATAAATGCGGCAATCATAACAAAGTTTCATTTTTATTTTAACCCATACAGAACATACAGTGCAGTGTATGTTCCCAATGAGAGCTAGAGCTAGCTTGACGCCATAAAGTTACAAGTCACAAAAACCATGCTGTAGTCGACCATGTACCTAGCTACTTACCAAGAAGTTCGATTTACACTTGAGCGTTATGTACATACTTAAATATTGTACATTACACTGCTATTGTTATCCAGGTTGATTGAAGCTACCTACGCTAAATTAGACAAATTGGTTAAGAAAGGAGCTTAGGAGGATATTCTTCCTGAGGGGAAATGAGTAGTTAGAGGTATATGTTCATTCAGTTTCGTATGGCACTAATTGGATAAGCTGTACTAAATTGAATTTTCACGAGATTAAATAAACGCTCCTTCTAAGGAATACTAACGAGTAGGTACATCAATTACCTTAAATTAATTTCAACTTGTTTCGGTTCTTCTTTGTCGGTCTCTTCTATTTTTTTGTCGACATCTGTCGCTCCATATTTCACACTCATTTTTTAATTTCTGTTCTCTTATGTGCCGTTCGCTTGAGCGAGCTTCAAAGAAAATGTCCATAAATTGTAACATTCGCTTGTCACCCACGGTGGAGCACCTCACACACAATATTTAGTAAAATAATACACTTTCACATCTGTGCTAACATTACACTGGTTTATTGCTTAGTTTAATAAATGTATTGAGAAGTATTTGTATCGAGTTGTGCGCGGTTGTCAGCGCGTGTGCTATGAGTGGAGCACTCCACTTGTGTGACATCGAATTAGCTCCTATACCGAGGAGAAGTATTGTAAGACTGCTCTTCTATAGACGGTATTCAATTGTTAAGGGATCTCCAAATGATTGATCAACTTCTATTGGTTGTTAAACTTCTGAACGTTAGTTAATTGTACACACACAAACACAGCCACAAACAGCAACCAATTAGGCATTTGCCAACAGTTAATTGTTAATTAATTTATCAAAAAACAATTTCTTTTACATAAAAAGATAGGTAACTAAATTAAAACATTTCTTTTTTGCCATGTACCTACCTGCCTAATGACGAGTAATGACGAGATAGATAACGACTTCAACTGAAGTTTAATTGTTGAAAGACAATAATTGTTTTATTTTATTCTGAGGCAGAATTTCTCAGCATACCTATAAGGTTACCAATAATATTTACTTTAACAATAACATACTGACTAGAGGTACTATATAAAGAAGTTTTATGTAATACTTAACGTACCTATCATCTCAGTTTTTTATTTGCTAAGTACCTGAATGTTTAACTCTAATCCACAGTTTTCCTCCAAACGTTGGCGGCTATGTTTCTGACAAGATGTGCTTACCGGTACCTAAAATTTTTAAATGGAGAAAGGATCCATACTTCTTGCTATTTATCTAAACTTCCGACAGAATGATAGTGGGTGGTGTCCGACATTAAATTGGACTTACAGCGTGTCCGTGTATGCGTAATATCTACTTATACAGTGGCTTCCGTGGGTATTAGGTTTCCTTTCCACCCGCGGTTCATGCCTCACTACCTATGAGTATACTGACCCTAATGTTAAACTAAAACACACTTTATAATAGTATACATTCCAGATTTTTTATGAGGGCCTGTTAATGGAAAAAAATGATCAATAAATCGTTATTTTATGGTACTACCTATTAGCTAAATATTTTTATTGCGTTATCCGAATACGAACTGTCGGTACAGACAGACTTACCAACTTTCAAATAATTATAAATCAATTTTCTTCTAAATCTTAAAAAAGAAGATTCAGAGTTCAGCTTTCTAATTTTCCACCTGTTTAATGTTTGCTTGATATTCCTTTCTTAATTATAAAATTGACGCAGTAATCTTATTGATAGCACACGTGGTGTTAAAAATAGATGCGCCGACAATGACCGAGCGTGTTACATCTGTGACGAGTATGCGTTTGCGTACTTACCTACCTGTGAATCTATTGGCCAAAACACACTCTCATCTAGTATTATATAGGCACTTTGTAAAATCTGTTTTTTGTTTTGATTAATGAACGATCATCAAACCACTTCTTGCCTGATGTTTTCATATCTTTGGATTATGTTTCCATAATCAAAAATGGTATGAGAACTGTGGGCATATGTCCCTATTACTTATTTATCTAGTTAGCCAGAAAAAACGTGATACGAAGTCACATATCCTGGTCAGGATACGTGGGTAAACAGATCTGCATTTGCAGCTTTCTGCCTTAATTATAGAACCCAAAAATAAGTTTTCTGTTAACACTGACCTATTGTTTTAATTGGAGCCCTGTATCCCAGCAGAACACTCTCTTTATATATATATGTAACTTATTATTGGTTGCAACAAAGTACGGGATCGATTGCACTGTCCAACGGTTTAACTTCTTGAGCTTTCCTGCGATAGGTATGTAGGTACTCAAAAAAGTTTATTCTATTTAGCAAATCGAACATAATGAAGTCCAGTCATACCAAAGTCACTTCTATTTATATATGAAAAGAGAATCGAACCTATTCGATATGGGTTGCAAAATTAGCGAACTCGCTTCGCTGGAAGCTCGGTCTCAGGGGCGTAGCTACCGCCGTATCAGCCGTATCAATTATACGGGGCCCCCAGGCTACCGGGGCCCCGAATGTGTGTATGCAAAAAATCCTAAAGCCATAATGTTTTATATGTTATTAACATTTTTTAACATAACTGCTGTGTGCTGTGCAAAAATTTAGTTTAAAAATCACAATACACAGAATTTTAATAATTTATATAATTCAGATTAGTTTAAAAAAAAAACTACTTCATAATCAGCCTTTTAATGTTCCCACTGCTGGGACACAGGCCTCATCTCTAGGAGAGGGAATGGGCCGTAATTCACCACGCGGGCCCAGTGCGGGTTGGTGAAAATCACATGTGCGAATTTTTGGTTCTAGGACATTCCGGTTTCCTAACGATGTTTTCCTTCACCGTTTTGAGAGCAGTGGTGATGAATTTAATTACACAAAGTAATGCGCCTGGCTGGTTTTGAACCCGCGACTTACTATTTGTAAGTCAGAGCCGTTACCACTCGGCCACCACTGCTCAACACAGCATCCTCCCCCCCCCGGGAGGTATGATGTGTTGAGGGGGCCCCTCAACACATCTTGATACAGGGCCCATCTAAGGCAAGCTACGCCACTGCTCGGTCTTGCATTCTACAATAAGTTATATCCTTTTCTGTATCAGTCAACAAAGTTACTTCTATTTAAATATCAATTCTTCCAAAGAAAATCAAACCTATCCGTGGTGGAATACAAACATTTATAAATTCTTACTTATTAAGTACAACAAACATTTTGGTAGTTTTAAAGTTTAACTGTAAAATTTAACTGTATGTCAAGTGCTGGCGGGTCAAACATAGTTAGCAAGAATTGAATAGGTTTATTTAGACATAGACCAGTTATGACAAAACATCACTGGTCGCAAAAAAATCAAATTTTCTGCTTTTTTAATTACGATGCAATAGTTTAAAACTGTGAGTGAGATGTCGCCAACTCGCCATAAAAAAATGGATTTTGTATCTTGTGATCCAAGTGTTAAATAAGAAGAAGAAGCGATCAATGACTTCGTGGAATATGTACGTTTTGTGAAAATGAATAGTTTGAAACCACACCTTTTTCTTCAAACCAGTGAACAGTGAGCTGGCGTGCACGCGACCGCAGCGACGTCGTGCCATGTTGCGGGTCGACTGCTGGGCCGAGTTCACAATATTCTATCTACAATATTGCTTTCACACACAAGCTCACGCCTTCATCCCATTAGGTTAGGCAGACCGCAGCTGGCTACGATCAATATTTTTGTTTCGTTTCAGTTTAGCTAGGTACAGTTATTATATCCAAACTTGTTAACATTATAATTTATAATGAATGCGAAAGTGAAGAGCAAAAACACACAGACTTCTGTGTCTTTTTGTTACTTCTTCACGGCCAAACAAATTCGGGTGAAACTGTTCAGTCGTGGTACACGGGTAGGCCATGTCCTGGACTGACTGACTGACAAGTTGAAAATTATTCCCTCGGAATGATTTTCAAAACTTTGAAAAGCAGGAGATAGGTACTTAGTTCGCTATAAATTAAGTAGGCACCCCTCCCGACACCGATCAATGCGTCTCGCTTCGGAAATTCCAGTTAGTAATGAATGTCACCATTCAGCACTCGCCTATTAGAATTTGCATTGGCTTTGTTCTTGAATAACATCCAACTAAACATGAACTAAACATACCGATGAAAACATTACAAGTATGAATGAATTTTTATCCCATCTTGTCATCTCTGAATAACATAATATTATTATGTAGGTAGGTACCTACTGGAGCCAGAATCCTAGTTTCGCGAACAGCGAAACGCGTACAAACATAGAAATTATATCTATGCATACAAACTAAAGTATGTAAATAACGTAAATATAATTAGGTATTATTGTTATAATAATATGTGTATTTATAAAGCCTCTCGCAGGGCAACTCGTGAGGTTGTCTACTTAGCCGGACTTGCCCGTGTGACGGCCTAAATAAAAAACAACGGGTTGCAGAAGTGAAAACTTGAAGATTAACGTTGTGCATTTTTGAATATTTTGGAATAGTTAGGGAATAATTTTACACAAATTGCTTTATTTATAATAAATATAATAAATAAATAAAATAAATAAATACAATAATTTTACATTAAAAAGTTCGTTAAGCTAGATCTCTAGTGATTTTTCGCGCAACTCTCCCCCCGTCTTACGAATTTTTCGGTCAGGTCACGTGTCCTGACGCGAGTTTAACATTTTTTACCCATCCCAAAAAAGTGCACAACGCCGCTAAAGAAGTTTTCACTTCAAAACTAAAGCCTCCATCCAAATAACTAAACTAAGCCACTGTGCGCTACTGCACGCTGTGGGTATTTTGAGGAAGTGCAGACTTTCATTGTGAACATAGAAGGGGTCTACCATGAGTTTACGGAGGAAACGGTTTGGGAGCGTCTGTATCCTATGGAGGGGTCCGGGCTTGGCGTGTGCAAATTGGACGGGTGATTCAATTTCGCAGTTTGCTGACCCTTTTTAAGCAAAAGTGTGATGATATTGATCACAGCGCCACCTATCATTTACCGTTTGAAACTCACTATGTTATAGCTTTGTGAATTTTCTAATGAGGCGACCGGTTTTCTGTATCAAGTTCCCAGCTCTAATGAATAACTCATTTGACAACAGATGGCGCTACGAGTATTTTAGAGTGGAAACCTGTCAATATTTTAGATTGTATTCTCCAAACGTATAACAATACGTTTGCACAAAAATGTTCGTTTATTGCCAAGAACTTCTTATTTTAAGTAAGAGTACAGCTATAGATAATTAATTTCAGCATAGTTATATAAAATGTGCATTCTCTCTGGAAGTCCGTAACTCCGTACTACTCTATGAGACAAACGGTCGCAGAGTCGTAGCAATAAATTGGTAAAGCGTTTAGCTTATTATCTTTTATTATGGTGTTTTTTCGTGAAAGTCCTAGAATTTCTCTTAATAGGTACTATGAGCTAATATCAGGATTTTTGTACTTATTAGCTACGAAATTATTTCTTATTTTCCAATAATTTAGACTTACGCTAAAAGTTATTCAGCGACATATCGTCCCAAATAAGAATGAATGAAATTGTTATAGGTTATAGGGATTTCAGACGAATTAACCCGTATCCATAGAACTTGACTAATAATTATTCACCACCATACAATAAGTCAAGGTTGTCGAACACTTTTTATCTTTTCTGAATAAGAAAGCCAAAGTTGTATATATAAAATCACGGTCGAAATGTGGCCTCGGCGCGTCGTTCTCCACGCACGTAAAGAGATGTCAGCAAAGAAGACGGGGTCCCATAATGTTAGTGACTGTTGCGGGTTGCGGAATTTGTTCGAAAGAGTCACCTTGGCCCTGGAACTACAGTTGAAAAAATCCACATAGGGACTTTTGCACGAACTGAGAATCGGGTTCGATTTTCCGTTCGTGCAAATTTCGTCATGCTCAATTAGGTAAATCAAGCAACTGCTAGAGCGACCAACGAAGCAGTAAATATAACATACAAGCTTCTGCCAGTGGCTTCGCCCGCGTGAATGTCGGAAATTATTCCCAGGGAACATACCTTTGGGATGAAAAGTAGGTAATTTATGTGTTGCTAGTCGACTTGCGCAACGTCGTCTGCGTTTAGGGTTGCCAACTTTTTTGACAGAAAAAAAGTATAAAATGGTTACTATACACGGAAAAAAAGGATTTCTTCTGCGAAGAATATCAATATTCTCAGAAAAATTGTTTCAGTCCAAGTAAATATTTTCTTAACTTAAATAAATGTACTCAGTCGAAGAAAACCCGTTTACTCAAATTAAGAATAATAAATAGGGGAGCCGGGGGGAATGAGAGTCAGTGGGTAATGAGGGTCAGTTCAAAAATAAATGAACCTAAAGCTTTGCAAAATACAGCTATATCGCATGGGGTTTAGCTTTGCACCTCTCCCACATTCCCCAATACGCCGACCCGCTAGTCACGCTCGCGTCACTTGGAGCGACACATGTATCACAGGGGAGTGGCCGTTGTAAAATTTCCGAAATTTGTATAGAAAATGTGAGTATCTATATTTGTTAATTTTGCGTACAGAATAATCTTAAAATATAGTACTAGCTCTAAACTTATGTTTATTAATGCAAGGTATTAGATTTTGTGATGTTTTTGTGTAATAATTAAAATCTAGCAAATAAACCACCATTGGGGTAATGAGAATCAATTGAACCCCTTATCCCGCGTCGTTTTTTATTATGATAAAACCTTTGTGTTCATTTTAGATACCAAGGAACTGGACCAGAAATACCTCTAAAGCGTGTTGGACTACAGATGATTTGCAGGCAGCTGCTGTACGCATAAGAGAAGGCGTGTGAATACGCAAAGACTGGAGATAGTGACTTACCAAATATTGAAATCCCACTAAACATCCAGTAAAACTACCAGAAAGAGCGTGAACAGTCTATGTGCAAAATATGCCTTGAAGAGGGAAAACCAAGAGCAATCTGGTACCGTTGCCGTCTCTGTGCTGAATGGGCCCATGAGGCATGTACAGGATGTGACGATCCAAGTCGCTATCGCTGTGATATTTGCATTAAATCGATTTATAATATTATTTGTTGTATTTCCATTTGGTTATCATTTTTAATTTTGTTGAGTTCTATTTGTTTTATCATTTTGACTCTTATTCCCCCATGAACTGACTTTCATTTCCCTTACATATGGGTAATTAGAGTCAAAACTACTTTTTTGTTTCTTAATTATAATTATGTTTATGTAAATTATAGCAAAAAAAAAACTTATGTATTTCGATACCTGATTAGTTTTTAAAGATGAGTAAATATGAAAGAAATATGAGACTGATCATTTGTGATTACAATAACGAGTTTTCCTTAAGTGACTCCCAATTCCCCCATCTCCCCTACTTGGTTTTAATTCTTGACTTGAGCAAATATGTTTTGATTCAAGACTATTACAATCTTAATTGAAGAAAATATCTACTTTTTACTGAAGACTTTAAAAACTTTTCAAAACAAGATAATGGTGTTTTCATTCAAGAATATATTATATTTACTTTAAAACAGTTACATTATTTTTGACCTAAGATATACATTTTCTTAATCTAAAAAACTTTTACTCAATATAAGAATATGATACTCTTATTCATTTAAATTATTGTTTCTTGATTCAAGAATAGAAAGGTGGGTAATCTAAACCAATGTTTTTTTATTGTTAGTTTTGGTTGAAGAAGTTCAAATTACTTCCATTATGAGTTTAAAAAATCTAGTTGTAATATACTTAATTTAAGAATATATTATTAATCGAAGAATAAATTAGTCTCATTTCAAGAATACTTTTATTTTAACTGGAAAATATTGACTTACTTGAAACCAACACTTTTTTTCTTGTACCAATAAGGTGTATTTTCTTGATTCAAAGATTTCGCTTATTTTTGACTCAAGAAGCACTTTATTCTTAGTTCACGAGTTTCTACATCTTCTTCTAAAATGTTATTTGTTTCCTTACAAGAACTCAAAATTCTTCAATACAAAACAATATTGATTTGCATGTCAAGAATAATGTATTTTCGGTTGAAGAAGTTCAGATTCCTTCCATTAAGAATTTAAAAAATGTAGTTGTATATACTTACCTTAAGAATATATTATTAATCGAAGAATAAATTAATCTCATTTCAAGAATACTTTTATTTTAACTGGAAAATATTGACTTATTTGAAACCAACACTTTTTTTCTTGTACCAATAAGGTGTATTTTCTTGATTCAAAGATTTCGCTTATTTTTGACTCAAGAAGCACTTTATTCTTAGTTCAAGAGTTTCTACATCTTCTTCTAAAATGTTATTTGTTTTCTTACAAGAACTCAAAATTCTTCAATACAAAACAATATTGATTTGCATGTCAAGAATAATGTATTCTCGGTTGAAGAAGTTCAGATTCCTTCCATCAAGAATTTAAAAAATGTAGTTGTATATACTTACCTTAAGAATATATTATTAATCGAAGAATAAATTAATCTCATTTCAAGAATACTTTTATTTTAACTGGAAAATATTGACTTATTTGAAACCAACACTTTTTTTCTTGTACCAATAAGGTGTATTTTCTTGATTCAAAGATTTCGCTTATTTTTGACTCAAGAAGCACTTTATTCTTAGTTCAAGAGTTTCTACATCTTCTTCTAAAATGTTATTTGTTTTCTTACAAGAACTCAAAATTCTTCAATTTAAAACAATATTGATTTGCATGTCAAGAATAATGTATTTTCGGTTGAAGAAGTTCAGATTCCTTCCATTAAGAATTTAAAAAATGTAGTTAATATATTATTAATTGAAGAATACATTAATCTCATTTCAAGAATACTTTTAACTGGAAAATATTGACTTAGTTGAAACCAAGCCTTTTTTGGTTATAGGTACTAATAAGATGTATGTGGGATTGTATGGTAAAATAAGCGACCAGAATCCTTGTAAATACTGCTTGATAAATACTCCAATAAATAAATAATAAATATTTTCTCACTCGCACATATATTTCTCACATCCTTTCATCCGTTAATTTTATCGAATTCTGTGCAGTTTTGTGAATTTTAAAATCAACCCCTATTCTACCCCTTAGGGGATGAATTTTCAAAAATCCTGAACCGCATATTTCTTTATTTCCTACCAAAAGAATAAATTTGAATTTTCATGTCCCTAACTTAAGAAATGGTGGGTTTCCCACACAAACTTTCATTCCCTATATAAAATAAAAAAAGTAGCCTATGTCCTTCCCCAGGATATAATGGTTTAGGCGTGAAAAGGTAACAGACAGACAGACAGACAGTTACTTTCGAATTTATAATATTAGTATGGATGCGCTCACTCATCACAGATTGCGCAAACTATGTGCAAGGAAAGAAAAATCTTTTTGCCAACGCGATCGAAGCCACGGGCAAAAGCTAGTAGTTAATAATACAAGGTACTCAAGGGTGGTTATAGTGGATTGAGTACCTTGTATTATTAAATATACAAGGTACTCCTCCATCCACTATAACCACCCAAACCCATAGCCCAATATATTTTGTTTCCATGTTCTGCAATAGTCCTGCATCATCCAGGGGTTATCCTTGGGTGCACTTGCATAGGGCATACGGTTAGTGCCTTCTCATAATGTAAAATGGTCTAAGGGGCCTCTGCAAGTTGGCTTCGGCCCCTCGTACGCCTTCCAAAGGTCCGGGACCCAAGGGTCTCGTGATATGTCAAAGAATAATAAATCATTTATTTGCATAAAACATAGTAGGTATACAATGGTGTTAAATATTAATAAAAAGGCATAAACAGGTACAGCTAGGACAAAAAAATAGCATAGCATAGCATGCAAAACCATTGGGTTTTTGGAAATGTGACCCTTCTATGGCATCAACATTTTTTATCCATAAATTCTTTTATACTTTATAAGTTACACTCATTTAACCACTCGTTGTTAACTAACCAGGTACCTACTTACCCACATCATGTTCACAATAACTACCTACTAAGCTAGCGATTTAACCGTTAATTAACCTTATCTAGATAGAAACCTATAGTATTTACTAGCGCCTCTACCGGGCTTCGCCCGTTTTTTTGGTAGGTACGAAGATCGACAATTGTTTTTTTCGACCTCCCCGGAGTTCATCGTGATAAGTCTTTTAGTATGGCTAGGTAGGTAAAGTACCCGTCACGAGAAGCTATAAATTATGTAAACAAACATCTTTTACTAAGTAAACATTTTATACTGCGAGATAATAATAAATTGACCATATTCAATCGACATGAAATATAGACGGGTTATATGAAAGTAACAACCTATTTAATTTAGTCGGATCATATTTTAACGACGCAAAGCGCTATCGTTTGTGTTTTTTGGTACCGGAACGCGTCCGTCGCAGGGATTGTATTGTAAACTATCGGGACGCCATTTTGAAATAAACGCGTCATTCGAGTTTCGAATGCGTTTTGTTGGTCCAAATTTTGTGAACTCCTGAACACTTGTTTACAAAATGTATAGCTTCTCATGACGGTTACTTTAGGTACCTATACCTATTTACGCATAATAAATATAAGTAGGTAAGCTAATCAACATTATAAACCTTCCTCTTGAATAGGTAATCATGGAGTAGGTAGGACCTACTTAGTTACGGAGAAAAACGTGAACAGACAGCCGCGGCAGGGTAGGCACACTTTGCCTTTGGTACTTTTTACTTAGGTAGGTATTTTCTCTAAAACTAAAAGACCTAGGTAGGACTGAACTGTAACCTGAAGGTACCTATAAAACAACTTTGGATAGGTAAGTAGGTACCTATGATCTTAAAACCAAGACTTTTTGTCTTAACACAAGAAGACACTTTTTTGGAAATCCTTTTCATTTTGCTCAGACGTTACCTATGATTTTAAAACCAAGACTTTTTGTCTTAATACAAGAAGACACATTTTTAGAAATTCTTTTCATTTTGCTCAGACGCAGACGCTGCAAGCAGCAAAAAAAAAATATTTTCACAAAAAAAAAAATCGAGTTGCTTTTTTTGTCAAAACCAAGTTTATATTTTTTTCCTTACAAGAAAAACAATAGGCAGGGAAATAGAAAAGTTTAGCGTAGTTTATTTTACTTCTCTAAAAACTGTTTACACATAGCAATGAAAAATACCTCGAATTTGGGAAACTAGGTAAGCTTCCAAAAGTTGAAAACCCAATGAAAATCTGTTCCGTAGTTTTCGAGTGTACCTACTCGTATAATATCCACATTTTTTTGTTGATTGGAGTAAATTTTAAATAATCTGCCTTAGTTCCTTTTACATTTTTGTATTTTTATATTTTATATAACAGTTAAGACTCGCTGTTACACTATTATTAAAATAATATTGAACAGGCTCCATGGCGTTAACGGGCGAAGCCGCGAGCAAAAGCTACTGTAAAATAAAAAGAGAAGTCCTGACTGACTCTCATCAACGCCCAGCCCAAACCCTTGAACCTAGAAACTTGAAATTTTGCACAGAGGTTCCATAGATAATGTAGACAAGGAATAAGGAAGCATTTCCCGGTAGCACGTTCCCGTGGGATACCTATTTTCCGACATCCGCGAAGTTAAATAAAAGAAACAAATTAAAATTAACTATACCCCATTCACAAGAAGACATTTAAAGAAACCTTTTTTATAGTCCGTTCAACCGATTTTGATTTCTATTGCGTTGGTGATATGACAAATGGCAGCTGCAGTAACAGACTGTAAAAAGTTATCTTTGAATATCTAATCGTAATGTAAACGGAGTCTAGTTAAGTTTGTTTTTGACATAAATTATTTTCAACTACGGGACCTTGTGCGTGGTCCACGCACTGGGCCGGTTTTTATTAACTCTTAAAATATCGATTGCAACCATGTGTGCAGATAACAATAAAATTTCTGTTGTCTGCTAATTGCCGCGCGACGGGTAATATGATAAAGCAAAAAATTCGTGTCTAATATTTTTTTACTATTTGACTGACGGACTAAATAGACGTGTTTGGTGTAAAATTGGCTCACGGGTATTTTACTCTTATTTTCTTAATAACTTGTTTTATCGAATAAGCTAATAAAAAGCGGATGTCCGTTTTTCGAGGCAAAAACAATACTGTGGGATGGCAACACTGTTAAAATATTCCGCGTGCCACGCAACCAATCAGAGGCCACAAATCCACAATTCATCGGAAGATAAAAATAAACAGCCAATAATGAGCAAGCGTGGCACAAGTACTTCAACTGCTGCGCCCGACAACGACAATCTCATTTCGTTTCATTCATATCGTTTGTGCCGTTGTGCGTCTACTCATAGTCGACTCCCTTAGCTCAGCTTAAATTAAATATAAAGGACTGGACTGTTAAGACTACTGGCCTTAAACCTTTGCTGATTTGCATTATTGTAAAAAAAATGTCAGAATTAGATTTAGAAACGTGTCAATTATTAAAAAGCTGGGGCATCGAAGAACCAATAATTCAAAATTTTACAGGTAAGTCTTGTACCTCTAGTCTGTACACTAGACACTGCTAAGCTTTTTATTTATTTGATGTATTTGTATGTAGATATTCAGCTAATAGGTACATATCTCGATGGATGTAGGCATAAAGACCTAGTCTTAATTCTAAGTAAGCACCTCTCCGATAATGTTAATTACTGAATTCAACTATTTAATCGCATTTAACCAATTAGAATCATGGTAGAATAGCTCGTGCCTACCCTACATACCTGCGCCTACGTGACTAGGGAAGCTTAGAAAATTATGTTACTATAAGTAACTACCTACCTAATTATGTCCGTATTTCTAGCTCGCTCACGAATTTATACCTGCCTACCTACTACGACAGGACGCGTCGCGGTGTCTAACCAATTTGTTAATTTGATAATAATTATTGATAGGTAGTATATTATGTAGTAGGACAAATACCCGAAACAATTTTAATTCTGTTCTCTTGATTCAAGACTAAAATTCTTGGTACTTATTTATTATTTTCAGACAATGGCATTGATTTAAGTCATTTTAAAGACTTAACAAATGAGTTATTAAAAGAGCTGAGCCCAAAAATTTCCACGCGCATATCTCTGAAAAACAAAATTGACGAATATTTAACAGCAGAGGTTTGCATAACTTAATTATAGGTACCTATGTAGATTTACTAGTAAATAATATTTTGCAGGATGTTACTTAAGTAAAATAACAAAAATAAAGCAGTGCTGACACGGCTTAAATTTTATACAATAACTCGCTGCGCCCTGCGGTTCCATCCATGTGAATAATGATGAAAATTGGTGTTGATGATGACGGAAAGTACCCTATGTCCTTCCTCAGGATTCAAGCTATCTTCTTTCAAATTTCATTAAAACCCATTGAGCCGTTCAGCCGTAAAAAGCTACAGAGAGACAGAGATACTTTCGCTTTTATAATATTAGTCTGGATTTCTGATGGCTTTTTCATGGTACAGTTTTAATCCATTAAAGCCATATTATGCTAAAGTAGGTATTGAATTATTTCTCATTTCAGAATAAAACATCAACGGTCACTTCTGTGCCCAGTTGTTCTCAAAAGACAGAAACAGAAATCAATTACATCAGTGAACTGGAATCAGATTTCGAAGAAAATAATATTCTTGAAATGATAGGATGTCGGCCAGCATTTCCCGAATTTGACTTGAGAACATTACTTACCACATCACCTGGAAGTAGCATACTCAAATATTATGAAACAAATAAACAACTGACAGTCAAACATAGAAATACACTCACAGACATTATCTGCAGACGTATTTTTACACGTGTTGTAAATCAGTAAGTACCTATTAATTTAGTTTTTACTTTGTATTACCACGTACATTATTAGCTCGAGGAACTGACGTCGGTTGGGGCACAAAGGTTTTCGAGTGGAGTCCACTCATCGAAAAGCGCAGTCTAAAACAGCCCCTCACTAAATGGATTTCAATATGAGTTCATGTTAAAGCCGCTCTAACACTTATTATTATCTGAAACAGAATTAATCTTTCTTAAAAGACTAGTAATTAGAAACACTAGTTACCTACATGCTTATTGACTTTGTTGCTGACTGTACATGATTTGACAGATGAATTTTCTTTCTTTTCCTAAACTTTACTTTTTTTTCCAGTCGTATCAATCATGAAGAGTATAACATACTGACTTCAAAAATCATCGCTCTTTTTCCCACTGAGAATGCGGGAACATATTTTGTTCCCTCTGTTAAAAAAAGAGATTCAATCTCTGGAAAACCAGGTTTTGCAAAGGGAAAATTAGTTGATAAAATTCGCAATACCCTATATAAATCTGGCGAACGTAAAAGAAAATTAAATGAAACAGAAAATAAAGATTCTATACCCTCTAAAAGATTTAGAAACTTAAACGAACTACAAGGTTTATTTTTAACCGACTTCTAAAAAAGGAGGAGGTTCTCAATTCGGATGTTTGTATTTTTTTTTTTTTTTTTTATGTTTGTTCGCGCATAACTCCGTCGCTTTTCAACCGATTTGAAAAATTCTTTTTTTGTTCGAAAGGGTGTACTTCCCAAATGGTCCCATGAAAATTTTATCGAAATCGACCAAGCGGTTTTCGAAAAATCTAAAAAGAAATATCTAATTTACCTACATTGACGACCTCTTAGTTTACTCTGCAAAGGAGCAGTACGTTTTTTTTACACCAATGTGATTGGTTCGTTTAGATGGGGGAGGGGAGGGGGTTTAGGTACCACTAAAAAGTGAAAAATAAAAAACTTTTTTCAAAAAAATACAACCGACTTCCACAAAAAATCAAAAAAGTACAAAATAACTTTGATTTCGGAAGTCGGTGTTCAAAAAATGAAAAAGGAACCACAAACACCGAGTTCCGAAATCAAAGTTATTTTGTACTTTTTTGATTTTTTGTGGAAGTCGGTTGTATTTTTTTGAAAAAAGTTTTTTTAATTTTGTTACAGTACATATTTTACAGTAGTTAGTTTTATTTAGGATCTGTCATTTTACTTGCAGTAAATAGTTTATGATTGTATTTCCTACCTGGTTTATTTTGCGATTGGTTTCTTCTATTTCTGTCCCACTCATTACCTAGAGATGTAATGCTTTCGTAGGTAGAGTAGCCATAGAGCTATTTTTTTTGTGATTTAATTTACATTATTCACCATTTTCGCCTTATTTTAGATGTGCACAAAGAAGATGTTATTTGGCTGAAAAACAATTCAGAACCATGGGAATGTGTCATAAACAAATGGAAAACGACCCATGAACTCCGCCAAATTTCTGCTCATGAAACCGTAGGTGGGCTGATTGAAAATTGGCCTATATTAAATGACGTCAGAAGCGATGTCTTGGTAAGAAACATTAATTTCATCATGGAGAGACAAATAAGTTATATTTTTTCTTTCACTCACATTAACTTATTTTCAGATTCAATTAGACTTTGATGCTAGCTGCATGCAATACATCCAGGAAGAGCGAATAAATTCTACATAAATTGGAGTGAATTTATCAAAAAGATAATAGAAATTAAAAAAACAAATACTAACGAAGAAGTGGTGGCCTTGATCGAGTATATTAATGCATTAGATGACAATGGTTGGTACAAAATAGTAATTTAGTTTATATGATGCCATTTTTATTTTAGAAATGAGGCTAAATAATATACAAGTTTTTATTGAGGGCCTTGATATGCTTGCTCCTTGATATTTTCAGACAGAATAAATGTGAGAATTATGTACTTACTTATATTATTTATGTTAATGTTAATAGGTAAAGTTTATTTTATTCTAGATAAAAAACTTCCATCACAAATAAAATTGCTTTGCAATTTGGTGCCACCAAAAGGACACCTAAACAGGAGGCAAAAATTTTCAACTACTGAGTGTGTAGAAAGCTTCATTGTAAATGTCAAGGTAATTACACCAACAGGGTACTTTACATTAAATCCATACTTTAATTGACTGACTGAGATTAGTTCTCATCAACTAAGGTTGCTGAAACTGTGTCTTAAAATGTTTATCCCACGTCACCTGTAACTTGCGAACCCAAAAAATTGCAAAAATTCAAAGTGAGACCATCGAGTCAGGAGTGCAAACCTTTTTTTAGACAGCATTGTTTTTTTATAGTTACATTATATATGACTGATTTATAAAAAAAAAATTGAAACTTAACGTTATTTTTCTTTTTTTAGTCACCTGGCGATATACAATCAAAAATGGACGAAGTTTCTACGGATGCATATGGGAAAAAAAAAACGGTACAGCCGTATATAATAGATGTTGGTGGAACATATTATCTTATTATAGATAAGGTCAGGTATGTTTTCCATTTTGAAATTAATGGGATACAATATAATGACAAAAATGTTATTTTGTACAAATATGATATTAACTATCCATTATTTTATAAAATTGACCAAGTTTTTTTAAAAGAAACTGATCTCAGTATGGTATCATTCTTGTGTACAGTGTTAAAAACGGTAGATTACAGTTCTCATTATATATCATTTGTTGTGGAAAGTACAACGCAAACTAGATTAGTTCGTTTGGATGATTGTGATAGTACAACACCTACTTTATTAAGAAAATTAAATGAATGTTATTATGTGGATTTGAAGAGCTAAGAATATTCCGCATGTAATGATTTGTATTAAACTTGTTACTTAATTGTAATTTTCAAATATTTCAAAATATTGGGTAAAACAATCATTTTGAACAAAAGAGATTTTATTTGGCGTCGTCATGGCAAATACTGTGGACCCTAAAGGGGTGGTAATTTTTTATTATAGCAGAGTAGTTTGCCATGATGCCAACGATAATACTCGTATATATTTCGTAAAAGCATTTTTTTTAACCTAAAGACGGTACCTATATAAGGTGTATCTGTTCAAACACGATATCTCTTAAGGGGTCATTGTACTCATCATTATGAACAACTTTTACATTGGGACCAAATCTGAAATCGCGAAAAAAAATCAATTCCTCCCTACATTTTGACGAGTTTGTTAAAGATAAATGTACTGAGCAGCTGATTTTTTTTTTCGCAATTTCAAGTTTGGTCCCATAGTAAAAGTTGATCATATAGATGAGTACAATGACCCCTTAAGAGATTTCGTGTATGAACAGATACACCTTATATAAAGGGGATACCTTTATACTATTGTATCGTTGAAATGTGAAAAAGTCGCATAATAATGTAAGTTGTATAATCTGACTATTTGGTTTATATTTTGCTGCTCGATCGTAGGACAAGCTGCAGAGTTTGCGTTGTTGGTAACAAGCCACAATACAAGAGAGAACAGCAGAATAAAAACTAAATAATTGTAAGGTCAAGGTAGAAATATAATTTATAATCTATTAAACTAAAAAGTAATATAATAATATTTAGTAAAGCTACAGGAGAACCCCATCCTTAGTCACTAATCAAAGGCGCAGGACTAATAAAAGTTCGCGTATACATATTTTGTCGGGCCGCAGCTGTCGGGTCGCAGCGCAAAAATTTTATACGAACTATCACAAACTATGCCCGCTGCGCCCCGGCGTGGTGTGCGATAGTTCATATAAAATACATAAGAGCGATTTGAGCGGATTTTTGCGCTGCGAAATCGGCATAATTTCGTGTACGACCTCAATTTTTTTTTTATATTTTCTAAAAAGCTTGAGACGTGAAACGTCATGTTATTTTGCAGTATTTACATACCTATATTAAATTTAATTACAATTCACCTCTTAAAGTTATATTTATAAGTTGTATTACTCCCTGATGATGCGCCTAAGGATTGGGGCTGTTCTGTATCTTTACTATTTAAGTTCATACACTAAATATTATTTTGTTACTTTTTAGTTTAAAAGCTTGCTTTTAAAAATAAATAAGTTATAATTTTATTTATTTCTATACTTAACCTTTTCGATAAATTAATTCTAAAGTATATGTATATAATTTATTCGCTCTTCCTGGATGCATTGCATGCAGCTATACTATCGTCCATTCAAATTTAGTTATTGTGTACCTACGTGTAAGAGTGACTAAAAAGTGTATTGTGTTTGTGTCAGTTGTGTGCATGTGATTTTATTTGGCGTCATCATGGCAAATACTGTGGACCCTAAAGGGGTGGTAATTTTTTTTTATAGCAGAGTAGTTTGTCATGATGACTACCCTTAACGATTCAATATATTTCTGTAAAAGTATTGTTTTTGAACCTAAAGACGGACCTTTAAGGTATCCGCACTATTGTATCGTTGAGAAGTGTGTTGTTGGTAACAGGCCACAATGATGCCAAGACCGGACAGCAGAATGAAACTAAATAATAATTGTAAGGTCACACTAGAAATAAGATGTGTTTCTGTCCAGCTGGGCCCCGCGAGCTAGGCTCATAAAACTAGTAGCAATGCTTTGTTTGTTCAATGTACCTCATGAATTTATCAACAAGATCCAATGTACCTCGATCATTTTGATAGATTTTGAGAGCGGGAGAAGTCCCGCTCTGAGTGGAGCGGAAGGGCGTGTCAGACTTTTACTGACTAAAACCCACCCGTGTTCCTTCAGTTGCCTATGCCGCCAGGGCCGCGGTAACCCCTTCGGACAATCCGCGACAGTTTTATGAGCCTAGCTCGCGGGGTCCAGCTGGACAGAAACACATAGAAATAAGTAATATTAAAATGTTTCATAATGTTGATCATACACTGCTATTAGTACCCTGTTGAAATAATAGCGTGATAATAGAACTTATAACTTTCATATTTTAACGTAACTTGTAAGTGATTCATTTGATATTGAAATAATATCATTTATGTATGGCAGGCTTCATAGTTTAGTCTAACGGCCAAACCCAATAACCTACTGCCAGTAAAAACAGATCGCTACTGGTGACAGACAATATAATTCTATCTCTCCTTACGTCACTCCGTCCGTTCGTGTTCTTTTGTTTTATGTCTTAGATTATTGGGACGTTACAACCATAGATTGGGTTTAGCCGTAAGATTATTATTGTAGTATTATATAGAGGGTCTTAGGTTAAACGAGTGGCTGATCTACTTTAACGGAGTGCAGTACCCATCATTATGAACATCTTTTACTATGGGACCAATCCCGAAATCGCGAAAAAAAATCAGCTGTTCAGTACATTTATGTTCGCATAAGTCTTTAAAATGTAGGGAACAGCTGATTTTTTTTTCGCGATTTCAGGTTCGGTCCCATACTAAAAGTTGTTAATTTTCATGAGTACTATGCACTCCGTTAAAGTATGTCCCTCATTTAACTTAATATCCTGTATATTTAGGTATATTTTGTTAAAAATTGCCTATTTATGTTTATTTCAGTATTATTAATAAATATCTAAAAATAAATTGTATATTATTAAATCGCACATTAAAACTTTCTCATGAAAACAAATATTTTCAGATAACAATAGGAGAGGCTCCACCTGAGATTACATAGTTTCAGTATGAAACAAACAAGTCTTGTCTTGAAACAAATATCTCTTCAGCTAACAACAGTAGAGGCTTCACCTAAGATTACATAGTTTCAGTATGAAACAAACAAGTCTTGTCTTAAAACAAATATCTCTTCAGCTAACAACAGTAGAGGCTTCACACAAGATTACATAGTTTCAGTATGAAACAAACAAGTCTTGTCTTAAAACAAATATCTCTTCAGCTAACAATAGTAGAGGCTTCACCTAAGGTTACATAGTCTCAGTGTGAAGCAAATTAGTCTTGTCTTAAAACAAATATCTCTTCAGCTAACAACAGTAGAGGCTTCACCTAAGATTACATAGTTTCAGTATGAAACAAACAAGTCTCGTCTTAAAACAAATATCTCTTCAGCTAACAACAGTAGAGGCTTCACCCAAGATTACATAGTTTCAGTATGAAACAAACAAGTCTTGTCTTAAAACAAATATCTCTTCAGCTAACAACAGTAGAGGCTTCACCCAAGATTACATAGTTTCAGTATGAAACAAACGAGTCTTGTCTTAAAACAAATATCTCTTCAGCTAACAACAGTAGAGGCTTCACCTAAGATTACATAGTTTCAGTATGAAACAAACGAGTCTTGTCTTAAAACAGATATCTCTTCAGCTAACAACAGTAGAGGCTTCACCCAAGATTACATAGTTTCAGTATGAAACAAACAAGTCTTGTCTTAAAACAAATATCTCTTCAGCTAACAACAGTAGAGGCTTCACCTAAGATTACATAGTTTCAGTATGAAACAAACAAGTCTTGTCTTAAAACAAATATCTCTTCAGCTAACAATAGTAGAGGCTTCACCTAAGATTACATAGTTTCAGTATGAAACAAACAAGTCTTGTCTTAAAACAAATATCTCTTCAGCTAACAACAGTAGAGGCTTCACCCAAGATTACATAGTTTCAGTATGAAACAAACAAGTCTTGTCTTAAAACAAATATCTCTTCAGCTAACAACAGTAGAGGCTTCACCTAAGATTACATAGTTTCAGTATGAAACAAACAAGTCTTGTCTTAAAACAAATATCTCTTCAGTTAAGAATAGTAGAAGCTTCGTTCAAGAATATGTTGTCTTAGTGTGAAACATGATGAGTCTTGCTTCGAAAATAGACAAATCAAATTTTTAATGATTCTAAGAGAGAATACTCTTTTACTAAGACAAATAATATTCTTATAATTAAACATAAAAAATTCTTCATTTAAGTCTAATGTCTTCGAGGAAGACAATAAAACTAAGACAATATTTTACTTCATTCAAAAATATATTGTTTTCCCCATATATGAATCAATATTTGTCTTGACCAATAGGATATTGTCTTAATGTAAGACATCCTTTTTTTCCTATAGGAAAAAAAAGAAAGTATTTGGAAGAAAAAAAAGTATTTTTCAAATTTTATGTTTTATTGCTTTAAAAACGTATTTTTGTGTGCTTAAGTAAGAAGATGTAAGATTAAAAACTGTAAAAAATATACATATTTATAAACAACTCTCCATTTTGTGTATTAATAAATAAAACGTAGTAAATTAAAACATGTTGTGGGCATCGCAGCAGCGATACCAACGTACGGTTGTTGATCGATGCCCATGCCAGGCCATTAAAATATTTTTCGCGCAATATTTTCCAGTGACCTCATGTGATAATTAAATTCCGAGGGAAATTCCTACTTTGTACTCGATGGTATACAAGTTGAAAGTTTACCGAGGGTTTACAAGTGATTAGATGTACTTGTGAAGGACCAAGGTATAATATGTATTTTATATCGATGAATCGTGAGAGTTAGTTCAGTTTAGTTTTTGGCAGAAGAGGCAAATAGTTTCGATTGTTCCCTGTAAGAAAATTTTTGGACTAATCAAATTTCAAAATCCGTTAGTTTGTTACAATAACAACTAGAATTTATTAATTAGGTACATGCACGTTAGGCGTTTGTGTAGACCCGTAAGTATGGAAATTATCAATAACGGGACCCTCTGAGGCCGGTTTAGTCGATAGGAGCCTGACTGACCTGAAAGATCCTAAGAACCTGAAATGCTCACAGCTTAGGTAACCACAAAACAATCTTTTCACGTGTGTACCTATGTATGTATTACTGTATTATTGACTTTTCTCTCAAACCTGTACAAACTGTAAGTTCTTAAAGGTTCATGGGACAAAAACAAGAACTAATTTAGCATAATCGCAAGAACTGTTTTGCGTGAATCACCAATCCGCTTAACTCACGGACGGACAACAAAAACTGAAACGGTCTTTGAGGTAAATCTCCAACCGCATGTGGAGCTTCCATTGTTTTTCGTTTTTGACCTGTTGTAACAATATTCAACTGATTTTGCAAATCTTCAGCTACCCAATATGCATCTTGTAAGACGTAACTGAATAAGCTTTATAAGCCTAAACGTTTTGTTAGTAATAATAATAATAATAATAATAATAATAATAATTTATTTTCTTTCACAAGTTAAGTACTACATCTAGTGTTGAAGTGACCTTTTAGACAAAAATCGCCTGTGTTAGGTCCCTTCACTCTTCCGAAGCTTAAATTTACGTGGTGTACCAAAGATCTTGAATCTTAAAATCTTAAGAAAACATTTCAAAACAATTTTAACAAAAGAAAAGAAAAGAAAAAGTTATGCTAAATTTTGAATTTAAATAATGAAGAATAAAAATTAATATTATATGATAATGATATGTAATTTTGCATCGAATGATAATCTTATACATTAAAAAAATAGCAGTAGTAGTATGTGTGTTTTGTGTTGCGAGGTAAATTTTGATGAGATAAGGGAGTGGAGGTGTTGTATGAAGTATGTGTGTTGTGTGGGTGAGTGAGGAGTGAGTGTTTTTGTGAGTGGATGTTCATGTGGATAATAGAGCTATGATGCATGTTGCAAGAGGGCCTCGGTTTCCTCATATGTAAGTAGTTTAATCCATTTAGTTATAAGTATTTTGCACTCATAATGTTTTTTGGTGTATAAATGTAGTTCTTTGTTTAATTTGTTGTACAGTTGGGATGCTCGTCTGTCATATTGCATACTACAGAAATTGGTTTTACTTTGTGGTATATGCGCTACAAGATCTTTCCTTCTTCTTGTTAGATTTCCAGCATCATAAGGCAATGTCTTGTGTTTTTTCAAAACAATTAAAGTAATATATAATTTTCTCACTGAAAGCAAATCACTTATTTGATAAAGTCTGTGAGTGGGGTACCTTCTCCCCTTAAAATGCATAATTTTTATTAGAGCTCTTTGAGCTCTTTCTACTTCTATAAATTTAGACTTGGCTGCTCCTCCCCATACAGGAATACAATACACCAGGACAGATTGCACTAAAGCGACATAAATTTCCTTTAATAGGTTTCTAGAAGAGTCATTATCACTTGTAGATCTAGATGGAACAATATGTCTTAGTGTCTTGAATATCCAGCTCAAATTTCTAACCCTTTTTACGACTTGTTCTAGATGAGGGTACCAGGTCAACCTCTGGTCAAGAATAACACCTAGGTATTTGGTCTGCGAGACCTTCTTTATAATAGAACACGTGCAGTTTTGGTTTTGAGGGTCGCCACATACGTGTACTTTGATAGTAAAGTCAGTCTTAGGCTGAGTACGATTGCTGATAGTAAAACATACGTAATTCGTTTTTGAGGTGTTCAGAGTGAGTAAGTTATTATTTAGCCATTGAGTAATTTGAGCCATACCTTTGGAAGCACTTTCTTTAACATCATCCCAAGATTTTCCATAAAATACAATAGCTGTGTCATCGGCATAAGAAAATACTTTAGCGTTAGATAAATTCATGTTACATAAATCATTAATATATATTAGAAAAAGGCTGGGCCCCAAAACGCTACCTTGAGGCACGCCATGTGACACTATTGTATCATCACTGCTGTATTGCCCCAGTTTGACCCTCTGCTTCCTATTTGAGAGATAATCCTTCAGAAGGCCGAGTGGAGTTCCTCTTATTCCAATTTTTTCAAGTTTGCTCACCAGGATTGGGACAGAGACAGTGTCAAATGCTTTTTTGAGGTCTAAGAAGATGGTCAGACATTTGTCACCATTATCAAGATGATTAGTAATGAGAGAGGTAAGTGCAGTTACAGCATCTTCAGTGGATATATTTTGCCTAAAACCAAATTGCGTCGGGGATAGTAAATTATAACTATTGAGATATTTAAGAAGCCTAGTGTTTAATATTTTTTCCAGTATTTTAGAAATAGCTGGAAGGACAGATATGGGCCTGTAATTGTTGACATCGTCTCTGTCCCCATCCTTATGGACCGGAGTAATAGTAGATTGTTTAAGAGGGTCCGGAAAAATACCGTCACGAAAGCATAGGTTTGCAAGATGAGAAATAATGGGGACACATTCTTTGCTTATGAACTTTAAAAACCTTATCGAAATATTATCACAGCCAGGAGCACTGTCTGACTTCAGGCTCATCAATATTCTTTCGACTTCATTGGGGTCAGTGTCCAGAAGTACAAAAGAGTTAAGTTGTGTTGATAGTGGATGAACTGAGAGGTCATTATGATTTAGACTTGGCTGAATTTGCTGAGCCAATTGACTGCCGATATTTACAAAAAAGTTGTTAACATAATTTGCCGATTCAATGGGACAGGGTTTATTATTTAACAGTTCGATGTTTTCACTTTTAGATTTGTTAGTGTACGTTATGGTTTTAATATTTTTCCATAGTAATTTACTGTTTGATATTGAGTTTGCTAGTAGATCTCTATCGTATTTTCTTTTTAGTTTTTTGATGAGGTTATTACAATGGTTTCTGTATCGGGTGTACGTAATTTTAATTATTTCATTGTATGGGTCAATCTTAGTTTTCTTTTGTAGTTTATTACGGTTTTTTATACATCGTAGTATTCCAGGGGTAATCCAAGGTTTAATTATACGTTTGCTACTAGGGATCTTAGTATGAGTAGTATTAAGATTAATAGATTCAGTGAGCTTTGCAATGAGTCGGTCAGTTAGTAGTTTAGGGTCATTACAAAATAGTAATTCTGCTAAGTTTTGTTGCTGAATATGCTTTAGTGCTTCTTCGAAATTTAAGGTAGTTTTGGATTTATTTTTAATTTGCCTATGTTTTTGTTTGCGCAGTGATATAAATGTAGTGTAGTGATCAGTGATAGTAGTGTGTAGGATAGCGATTGATGCGGATACCTTTTTCTTATTAATCTTTAGCATAAAGTGGTCCAGGCAATTTCCTTCTCTGGTAGGAAGTGTATGCCCTGAGAGTATACCATGTAATGACATCACATTTAAGTAGTTTACTCTGTTTCTAAATTCTTGAGATGTCTCCTTTTCTTTAGGTCTAATATTGATATTTATGTCTCCTGCTATTATTATGTTTTTTTGAGGTGTCAGTGTGTCCAGGTGAGTACTAAGAGAGTCAACAAAGTTCTCAGTTTTAGGATTCGAAGGAGAACGGTAGATACCTAATATATGATAATTAAATATTTCTACCTGAAGACAGGATGCTTCGGCTAACTTGATTTCTTTAACTTTTGGTTTTAGCGTGTTCTTGACATAGAAGATTACCCCATCATTTTGGTTTAACTGGCGAGTTGAGGCATAACAGACATAATTGCTAAGCTGAGGAATAGGTTTATTCGAACTTAATCTGCATTCTGTTAGAATTATAATATCAGTTTCAAATTTCAGAGTAGATAAATGGAGCGCAAAATCATCAAAGTTACAGTAAACGCTCCTTATGTTTTGTGCAATAATAGTGAGGTCATTTTTTTCAACTGAAATGTGCTTAGATATCTCAGAAGAGTCACATTCTATAGCACGCGCAATTTTGATATTGTCTAATTCGTTTAAAGTTTGTAATGTGTCACCCATTTTTAATAAAATACGGTAGAATAAACGTTAACATCAAGATAAACGAAGATAAAAATATAATAAAAAAAAATAGATAAAAAAGACAGTGGAATGAGACAGATATTGGAAGTGCTTTCGTAGCAATTGAGGAACAACTGTATTTGAATTATGATTCTGTAAGGATTAATGCATCTAAGTGTGTGTAGTTGAGTTACGTCATGAGTCAGTGTAAGCGTAATTATGTGTAAGGTATGTGTGTGAGATTTTGGAACAGTGCTATTGTATTTGAGCAAACAGTTTATAAGATTATTCACGAAGCAATCACAAATTAACAAGAAATAACCTACAATAAAATAAAAAAAATACAATGAGCAATACCTGACAAAGTAAGGTATGGAAGCTAGGTAGGGCTTTACTACTCGAGTGAGGTTTCGCCGGCATTTGAGGGTAAAGAATACTAGTCAATTCTTTACTAATAGCTGGTGCACTTGCTCTTCACTTCTTATAGTAATAGGTTGTGACTGTTCGTCTCTCTTTACATAAACCTTGCCATAGGCAGTCCAGCAGAACTTATAGGCTCCAGACTTGGCTAAGTCGCGGGCAAGGAAGTGTAAACGGGAAGCTTTAGGAGTCAGATGCTCTGCCAGAAATATAGGGGTGTCTTCCTGAGTTTTAAATCCCAAATGCTTGCAACATAGCTTTGACTTATGTTTTAGGTTGAAAGCTTTTCCCATTTTCATAATTTCAGCCCTCAGAAGTGTGGAGCTTGTTTCCACAATAATTGGGGAATTTTGAATTTCTGAGTTTTTTCCACGCACTCTATAAATATCCTTAATGTCGTATTTGCCGATCTTACAGTCTAAGTTTTGGGAAAGGCACATAGCCATCGCTATGAGGTCGTCTTTAGACTCATTACTTTTACGAGGAACATTTTTAATTACAAAATTCGATTTTCGAGTTCCTAGTTGAGTTTCTTCAAGTTTATCCTCCAATAGAGCGATGTACTTCCTATCCTCCTTGGCCTGTGTTTCTAGCATATTTACTTTTGTTTGGAGCTCCTCGTTCTTTGCAGTAACATATGCGATGGAGTTTTCAATGTTGGTATTCGATTTTTGGATTTCAGTCAATGTGAGAGAAATTTGTTGTATCTCATTAGCCTGTTTTCCTGAGAAGATAGTCATCATTTCTTTGATTTCCTTCTTAAATTCCTCCAGCTGCTCACATATCGTGATGTCTTCTCTGCTTCTCTTCACCCGTTGAAACACAAAATTTGGCGGCGGCGTCTTAAGCTCAGTATCCAATAAACTAAGATCTGTTTCCGATGCTGCTTTATCAATAGGCGAGTTCATAATTACTGAGATCAATGAGTAAAAATCACTAGGAATTTAGAACGAAGAATAACTATGCTATATAGTCTATTGTTTAAATGTGCGCATACGCCTGTTGTATCACTTCGCAGGTGGTAATTGGGTCAAATGTCGGTAAGGGGCGGTTGCCCTAATTAGCTAATTAGCTACAGTACCCCAATCACTTAATCGTTGGGTGTGGCCACTGAGACTCCACGGATGAAGGAGGTGCGCACGCACATTAATTAATATTGATTGGCTTCTTACGTGTCCTTGTGGGGTGGAGTCTTCGCAACTAGGAGGCACCTCAGGTACCAGGGGCGCACGATCGCAGGAGTAATCTTCGCAATGTCACCGTTGCGTCGTTAGTACAGGTATTGTAAAGAGCTCCTCGATGATTATGCTCTCCTATTTTTGTAGTTGAATTAAATTTAATCAAACAATTTAAATTTATAAAATTAAAAATGCAAATAGTACTGGGGCACGTCAACACCGTTTCGGCGGTCCGGGGGAAGAGGAAGGAGGAAAGAGGTTAGTATATCACATATTCATGTAGGCGAGTATTTTCACTTTTGTAAAATCGTTTTTTGTTTTGTAAAGAAAATTTCTATGTATTCCGCCAAGATCATTTCATTATCAGACAACAAGACAGATTACCGCACGAATCGTTTTAGGATTTTCTATGACTTGTGCTTACCGTTTAGGATTTGGAATTTCTCGGAGTCTGTGCTTCCTGATAACTTCAAATAAAGTTTCTTTAAGTCAAGAATAAATAGATTAGGCACCTAGTTCACAACTTGATCACAACATCACATAGTAACTTTGTGTCCAAACGCGAACACGTCTTTTACAATAAAAACATAATGTAAGTAGAAAGGTGCCACATTTCCAATTGTTAATAGTGTTGCGCGCCAGAATTAAGTTAGGATGATGGCGGCATTCGGTACCACTAGCGCCATCTAGTATTGAGTAGCAGAACTAGTGAAGTCAAGGACCTTCGAGATTTATCTATGCTAGAATTCTCGGACCTTAGTCGGTCGCGACCGATATGTACGCGAACTTTCCGGAGTTCTACTCGGCGCTCTATATAAGGCCGGCACATGAGCCGACCGAGTCAGTATTGGAATTGCGATACAAGTGATAACTTCGAGAGCGATCTTCGACTGCGAACTCAAGTGATTAATAGTGCGATTGTGTTTTGTGATTAGTGAGTTATAGTGTAATTAGTGTGGTGTAAATTAAAGTGTCATTTTTGGTTATTGAATCGGCTGATTTTAATTGTAACGAACCCGAAGCTCGTAACAATTGGTGTCAGAAGAGTGGATTTAAAAGATGCCGATTCTACCAAAGGACGACACGGAGGGTATCCGTACCCGTAGTCAACGCCAGCAAGAGACGGACCAGAGGCGTTTTGGAAGTGCAACGCCGCAGGCTACGGAGAGACAGCTGGCGACCTTAGAGGCCGGCCCGTCCACCGCCGCTCCAGCATCATCATCAGCACCAGACTTTGCTGCTCTGATGCTGATGCTGCAGGAGCAGGCCCGCCGCCAGGAGGAACAGGCTCGTCGTCAGGAGGAACAGGCCCGCCGACAAGAGGAACAGGCCCGTCGATTAGAAGAACAGCTCAAGCGAGACAAGGAGGAACAGGAGCGCCGACAGGAGGAACAGGCCAGCCGACAGGAGGAACAGGCCCGCCGACAGGAGGAACAGGCCCGTCGATTGGAAGAGCAGCTCAAACGTGATAAGGAGGAGCAGGCGCACCGTCAGGAAGAACAGATCCTGCTCATGAAAGACCTTCGCGCAACCTTCGGGAGAGAAATGAAGGAGGTGAAGGATAAGGTTGCTCAGCATGACAACCGCTTGTCAGAAGCTGAAATTCAGATCAGCAAGTTTAATGACGTTATTACCGATGTGAAAAAGGAGTTGGGCAACCTTAAACTTGGAGATGGGATGGCAATTCCTGTAGCTACTACACCTTCTCTACGTGGATTCAAAGTGCCGCCGTTCGATGGAACATCTTCCTGGTCGGCATACAAAATGCAATTTGAGGCTGTTATGAAGGCGAACGGGTGGAGTAAGGACCAGGCCATGACTGCTCTCACCCTAGGCCTCCGCGACCAGGCCCTCACTATCCTAGAAGCCCTCGGTAACGAGGTGACTTACGAGCAGCTGGTTGAGGCACTGGAAGCAAGGTATGGCGACGCTCATCTAGAACACGTGTTTCGGGCGCAGCTAAAGGATCGCGTGCAACGCAGCGGTGAAAACCTGCAGCAGTGGGCCCTTGAGGTGGAGAAGCTTGTTAGAAAAGCATACCAGTCTGTACCTGCGCTCATTCAAGGGAACCTAGTGCAGGCATTTATCGACGGCATCCGCGACCTTGAAGTTAGAGCTGCCGTGAGGCTCGGGCACCACGAGAAGCTTAAAGACGCCTTGGCACATGCATTGGAGGTGGAAGCTGTGCGGCAAGATAATCGTTCCCATCGCGTCAGGGAGGTTGCAGCGGCTACTGTTCGCGACCGGTTTAAAGGATACAGCCCTAGATGCTATGGCTGTGGGGAAAGGGGCCACCTACGGTCCAGTTGCCCTAAGCGAACTGTAGATAGGGAAGATAGTCGATCTCCAGAGGGTAGGGCGGTTAACAGCACCGCCCAGCAACTGCAGGGAAACGAGTAAAAGCCAGGACTGCGGGGCGGGTGCTGGCTGTTCAGAGAGCCCCAAGGATTTCGATCTCACAAACCCATGACGGGAACAGCCTAATCATCAAGGGCGAGGTCAACGGAACGCCATGTAAGCTGACAATAGACACTGGAGCCTCACGCACGGTTGTCAGTTCCCAACTAGTAAGTCGGTTCCTTGGGGACTCCGCATACAACCGAGACCGCATAAATTTGGTGACGGCCACCGGTCAGCGCATACCCGTCCGCGGAGAGAAAGAGATGGAGTTGAAGCTAGGAAACAAGATCTATCTTCACAATGTTATCGTGGCTGATATAATGGACGATTGCATCCTGGGCCTAGACTTTATGAGGAAGAATTGTTGTGAGATCGACGTTAAGCAAGGAGTTTTGAAATGTGGACAAGAGGAACTTTTCATGGAAGGGGCGTTACCAGGAAATGTGTACAGCCTAAAGAAGATTGTTCTTCCGCCGAGATCCGAAACGATTGTGCCGGTTAGTCTTCCTCGGAATTCTGGGCAGACTCATCGTTGTGTGCTTGTGGAAAGGGTAGACAATGACCTTCCTTGGAAAGTGGCCCGAACTTTGGTTAGAGCCACTGACATTTCGGGGGTACGTGTGCTGAACGTTTGTGATAAGGAACAGATGATAGAAAAAGGCACGCTGATTGGTACTTGCGAGGAAGTGGATTGGTTGCGTCGGTGCCAAAATCTATCGACTGGGAACCTCAGCAAGGACGCCCAAACGAAAGTGACCACACTTTTAGATGACTGTCGCAGCGTTCTGTCTCAAAATGAAATGATCAAGGCGAGGAGAATGTTACTGAGGTACGCCAATGTTTTCTCTTCAAACGATGCTGACATCGGGAAGACTGATTTAGTTCAACACAAAATAAACACAGGAGATGAGTTGCCTATCCGTCAGCGGCCAAGGAGATTGCCAGTAGCACGTGAAAAGGAAGTGGAAACCATGATTGAGGGAATGGTGAAGGATGGTGTCATAGAACCTTCATCAAGTCCATGGTGTTCGCCTGTTGTACTGGTAAGAAAGAAGGACGGCACCATGCGGTTTTGTGTTGACTATCGTCGTCTGAACGACGTTACAAAGAAGGACAGCTATCCGTTGCCAAGAATCGATGACACGCTGGACATGCTTACTGGAGTAAAGTGGTTTAGCACGCTGGACCTAAAAAGTGGCTACTGGCAGGTTCAAATTGATCCTAAGGACAAGGAGAAAACGGCATTCTCGACAGGAAAGGGTCTGTGGCAATTTAAAGTCATGCCGTTTGGTTTGTGCAACGCTCCGGCAACGTTTGAAAGGTTGATGGAACTAGTACTAACCGGGTTAATTGGCGATGCTTGTCTGGTCTACTTGGATGACATCATCATCGTAGGTCGTACGTTTGATGAACATCTGCAAAACCTGGAACGCGTGCTCATGAAGATCCAGAGTGCAAACCTCAAGTTAAGTCCGAAGAAGTGTTCATTCTTCAAACGGCAAGTTAGCTTTTTGGGATATGTAGTGTCGGAAGAAGGTATCCGCACGGATCCAGAGAAAATCGCCGCAGTCAAGGACTGGCCAATTCCAAAAGACAAGACGCAGGTCAGAGCATTTTTGGGTTTGTGCTCCTATTATCGGCGATTCGTCAAGAACTTTGCAGACATAGCCAAACCCCTGCACAAGTTAACCGAAGAGAAGCGACATTTCTGTTGGGATGAGAGTTGCGACATTGCATTCCAGGAGCTCAAGGAACGTCTGTGCAAAACACCCGTTTTGGGGTATCCTGATACCGGCAAGGAATTTATAGTTGACACAGATGCAAGCGACATAGGACTTGGCGGTGTGTTATCTCAACGGAATGACGATCAAGAGGTTGTGATAGCTTACTTCAGTAAATCTCTGTCGAAGCCAGAAAGGAATTATTGTGTCACGCGACGGGAATTACTTGCTGTGGTCAAGTCATTGCAGCATTTTAGCAAATATCTGCTGGGGCGGAAATTCCACTTACGGACTGACCATGCTGCACTGAAATGGCTATTACAATTCAAAAATCCAGAAGGACAAGTTGCGAGATGGATTGAATTACTTCAGGAATACGACTTTGTGATTGAACATCGCAGCGGGAAAACTCATGGCAATGCAGATGCATTATCAAGAAGACCTTGCCCTGAAGACTGCAAACATTGTACTCGGCAAGAGGGTAAAGAAGTCGTACCTGTGAGGATGATCAAGACAGATCTTAGTAACGAGTGGAAGGAAAACTTGGAACGTGCACAGCAGGATGATCTGGACATCAAGCCGATCCTGGAGTGGATGAAGGCCAGTGCTCCGAAGCCTACGTGGAGTGATGTCTCAGCGATGAGTTCAATCACAAAAAGCTATTGGGCCCAATGGGACAGCTTAGTGATTCAGGATGGAGTCCTGTGCCGTAAATGGGAAAATGCTCGGGGAGACAACTGTCATTTGCAAATGGTTGTCCCTAAAGCTAAAGTACCGGATGTTCTACAGCTGTACCATAATGGTTGTTCAGGAGGCCATATGGGAGTTAAACGAACTCTACTGAAGATACGGGAACGGTTTTACTGGGTCCACTGTCGAGACGATGTCGAGGACTGGTGTCGCAAGTGTACAAGTTGTGCGGCTGTAAAAGGACCTCAGACTCGTAGCAGAGGTGCATTGAAATTGTACAATGTTGGTGCACCATGGGAAAGGATAGCGCTAGACGTTGCGGGACCGTTTCCGGAAAGTGAAAGTGGTAACAAGTATTTCATGGTGGTTATGGATTATTTCACTAAGTGGCCGGAAGTCTTCGCCATTCCAAACCAAGAAGCTTCAACAGTTGCGGATAAACTAGTTCATGAAGTCTTCTGTCGTTTTGGAGTACCCTTAGAGATTCACAGCGATCAAGGAAGGAATTTTGAGTCCCAAATATTCCAGGAAACTTGCCGAGTTATGGGTACTCATAAAACGAGGACAACTTCTTACCACCCACAATCGGATGGAATGGTGGAACGATTTAATCAGACATTGGAGAGATATCTGGCCAAAGTTGTGGAAAACCGGCAACGAGATTGGGACAAGCACATACAACCGTTTTTGCTGTCATACCGAAGTGCTGTTCATGAAAGCACGTCAGTGACACCAGCTTTCGCAAACTTTGGAAGAGAATTGCGGCTACCTGCAGACCTGATCACCGGAATACCACCTGATGCCCCACGCAGTATAACCGATTATGCGAATGACTTGCGGAACAAAATGAACGACATTCATGAGCACGTCAGACAATCGGGCCAGCAAATGTCTGAAAAGATGAAAACCCGCTATGACCGCAAAATGAACAATAAAGGGTTCGAGGAAGGTTCACTAGTGTGGTTGCACAATCCAGTTCGCAGCAAAGGGAAATCTCCTAAGCTTCAAGCTAAATGGGACGGACCGTACCGGATTGTGACGAAGATCAATGACGTAACCTACCGTATACAGAAAGGTACAAGAAGCGCTCCTAAGATCGTCCATGTTGATCGACTGGCGCGTTATTATGGCGCTGATAATGCTCGGGACGAGCATGTTTTAGGAGGGGGCAGTGTTGCGCGCCAGAATTAAGTTAGGATGATGGCGGCATTCGGTACCACTAGCGCCATCTAGTATTGAGTAGCAGAACTAGTGAAGTCAAGGACCTTCGAGATTTATCTATGCTAGAATTCTCGGACCTTAGTCGGTCGCGACCGATATGTACGCGAACTTTCCGGAGTTCTACTCGGCGCTCTATATAAGGCCGGCACATGAGCCGACCGAGTCAGTATTGGAATTGCGATACAAGTGATAACTTCGAGAGCGATCTTCGACTGCGAACTCAAGTGATTAATAGTGCGATTGTGTTTTGTGATTAGTGAGTTATAGTGTAATTAGTGTGGTGTAAATTAAAGTGTCATTTTTGGTTATTGAATCGGCTGATTTTAATTGTAACGAACCCGAAGCTCGTAACAATAGCTTGGTTAGATGTTTGCCCGTCCTTTTCACTGCTGAATTTTAAATTCCAATTAACCGAAAGATAGATATATTATAGATATATTTTATACAAATATTCTAAAGGTTTGTAAAAAAAAATACTTAGATAACGAAAATCAATCAGTTATAACCAATCAAGTTCCAGTGTTCAATTTGAGACTGAGAAACGTGATTGCGTACTATATCATGCACCAGTAATGGCTGAAATCAAAGTGCAAAGGCATGTTAGTTTGAGCCTTTTGTTCGAATGCTGAAGTAGATTAAAAACGGGCTGATCACGATTGGTCACAATCGACTGCACAGTCGTATGTCCTCGCTGCACACTGACTATGCCCGTGATTTATGAGGCGGCGGTGCTATCTACTGACTAGACAGTCTGCAGATAATTAAATCCAACATTAATTGATATAGCGGCACTAATAGCAATTACGATTTATTATGCCCGCCTCAGTTATCGTGGTGGAGAATATGGCACGCGTATGCTATCCAGTTTGGAGTTATTTCAGTACTCCGAAGGTTTTTTAGGTAATAGTTATCTGAAATTACATAATAACGTGTTACAAAGGAAGTTATGTTCAATCACACGTCCTAGCATTTTCACAACTATGTTGGGGTTGGATTCCAGTTGTTGGTTCCAAAATGGTGACGGGTGGCCGTTTTGGGGGACTGTCTTTATGTAAAATTTGACGTTCAAAAAGTGCTGTCTCTCAGCCTACTTTGAATAAATGACTTCTGTTTTTTTTAATTATTATTTTTATTTTTGTGTGTAACCAGATGTAGCTGAATGAATACCTATTTTATATGGGGCGTGTACGAGTGTATCAGAAAACATGAATCCGAGGAGTTTTTAGTGATGAGGTATTCGGGTGACGGAAGTTATCGCGCTTGAAGATTCTATCTCAGCCAACAGAAAAGCAGTTCATAGGTGGCGTGTTGGGCGTTTTCATGAAAACATGATATTGAAATAAAAAAAAAAATGAACAAAATACTTGTTTTCTCCGCTGGATTTGGCTGCTCTCTTCTACTCTCAGTCACTAACGTGATCTGATAGGTCTAAAAGCTATCACTTCAGTAACAACTTAAAACATTTATCTGTCTAATTAGCTAAACGTTTCCCTTTTCTGCTGTACCGAATAAATTGTTTGAGTAGGTACCTGGCCGTTGACATTATCATGCTTGATAACATTCACTTTGTCAACAGGAAAATGCAGCCAAGGTTATAAAAAGGAGCAAGGCACTCTTAAAAAGACAGTCACGGCTGTCGTTCAGGAAAGGTCAAGCGAGAACTGCCGACAAACTTTAAACAGGTTCCAAGGAAAGCCTTCAAAAGCCCAATAAGATTGTTGTTGAACAGCCAAAACTTATAAACGTATCCATTTATACGTAAATGTATTTTGTTGCAAATGTTTGTTTTACATACAGTTTTACTTTTAAATTGTATCAAAAAGATTCGGGGTGAGGTGATATTGGATTTCGGTTGTTTTTTTTTTGGACCAGTGTGTATTAAATTGTATTGTTTCATTTTATTTCAAATAATTACTTTTAATATAATTATGGTTATTATTATACTTATTAACTTAGATTAGTTAAACTTATTTATTTTGCTCCAACATTATACATACCTACATAGGATCAATGACTTTTAAAGATGAGATTTGAATTAGATTAGCTCAGTCTAACAAACTTTTAATTATATCTTAGACATTAATTTAGAATGTTTCAACATAAATTGTAATACTTAGTCATTTATTGAGTTAATTATGACTTCATTAATCATTATAAATACCATAAGTTTGTTAAAATAAAGTTAGTAAAAATAAAATTTAAATAGATGACTAATTAAAATATTTTACCTAAAAACTAAAATGTCTAAAACAACCAAAACAATAAATTCTAAGTTTACAAATATAGATGCATATATTGACGAGTCTTAGAGGAGTGTAATTAATAAAATTGTCTGACACTTTCTATTTAATGTATGTATCTCTATGAAGTAGGTACTACCTGCCGGTAGGTAGCTCCTGCTGATACAATTTGTTTCAATGTATTTTTGTCTATTTGATGATACATTAATCATCAATAATCTCTGGGCACACAGGATATACCGAAACGTAAGTAGGATGAGTGCGAGACTGAATCTTACATAGCTAAAACTATCATAATATCTACTAGTAGATATTTAGGTATTTTAAGTAGCGGATACTCGCTAGTGGGAGGACGTGTAAATTAGAGCATTTGACGATATTATGCATTTAGGTCCAATGTATGAATCATTTATTACATTTGAATAAGATTCTTGATTAGAACAAACAATAGCTTCAGATATAAGGTACGAAAATACATTACAGCATAGTATAAAACAAAGTCGCTTCCTGCTGTCTGTCCCTATGTATGCTTAAATCTTTAAAACTTTGCAACGGATTTTGATGCGTTTTTTTTTTAAAGATGAAGAGTGATTCAAGATGGAGGTCTACATGTATAATATAGCAGAGAAACACTACTTATTTTAGAGGTTTCAAACAAACACATTTAGTCAGCATTGCTCCTGTGCGAAGCCGGGGCGGGTCGCTAGTTCAATATAATATATCTTATTATAAAGTCGCATATTATCCTTAAAATATACCGAACCTACTCTAAATTTTATAACTTTTGTTGAATATTTCACCGGATATTTACAAACTCCGTAACATTATAAAATAATAACGTAAAGTCTCGATAATATGTCAACTGATCATTTGGAATATTTTTACACATTAAAAGTCATTCCGAGAAATTGTGAACCTATAATGTACATAAACCACAGAAATCTTAATAATAAGGCAATAAATATTTTACCTTAAAACTAAAATGTCTAAAACAATTAAGATTTCTGTGACATAAACTAACGACATGTTGGTGACCAAACTATCCGTGTGGTGGAGCCCTAAGCTCCGGGCGCCCTATGTTTAGCTACTTGCCCAGGTAAGATAATCCGATAAACTATAGAACCGTACACTGATGGGTCGCCAACATGTCGGCAGTTCATGTCGGTACAGCGACGCACCCTTGACCCTCGCACCGTTTTTTGCCATGGGTTTCATACCTGAAAAGGAAAAAGCGGAACCCTTATAGCATCACTTCGTTGTTCGTCTGTCTGTCTGTCTGTCAAGACCCTATATATCGGGAACGCGTAGAGGTATCGAGTGGAAATACTCGATTACAAGTCTATATACTCCTACAGGACTACAGTCCCCAGAAGCTGTGAAAAAATGAGTCAAACTTCTATGTTAACATAAAAAAAGATACGGCTATTTATGGCGCAAAATCGTACATTTCGACAATCTCAAGGGAATCAAAAGTTAGAGGCTACCCAACTAGCAAAATAGTTATATAATATTATATTATATACAATTAAAAAACCACTGACTGATTTACTGATTGATTGACTGACTGATTGACACAATTGTTCTCCCACTTCCCGTGCTAGGAGGGAAAAACTTTTTATGGGGTTGTATAGAAGGTGTCGGGGTGAGTATGGGAAAAATCTGAAACTACCCCTTTTCAACCCCCTTCTTTCAACCCCATTGCTTATCTCGGAAACCTGACGTCGAAGAGAAAAATGGTTTTCGGGGTTGTATAGAGGGTGTCTGGGTGAGAATAAAACGAAAAAAAAAATTACCCCTTTTCAACCCCCTTTTTACAACCCCTTTGCGTATCTCGGAAATCTGACATTTTAGAGAAAAATGGTTTTCGGGGTTGTATAGAGGGTATCTGGGTGAGTATATGGCCAATAAAAAAATCAACCCTATTCAACCCTTTTCAACCCCCTTGTTTCAACCCCTTTGCGTATCTCAGAAACCTGACATTCTAGAGAAAAATGGTTTTCGGGGTTGTATAGAGGGTGTCTGGATGAGTATATAGCCAGTAAAAAATTCAACCCTATTCAACCCCCTTGTTTCAACCCCTTGGCATATCTCGGAAACCTGACATTGTAGAGAAAAATGGTTTTCGGGGTTGTATAGAAGGTGTCTGGATGAGTATATGGCCACTAAAAAATTCAACCCTATTCAATCCTTTTCAACCCCCTACTTTCAACCCCTTTGCGTATCTCAGAAACTTGACATTGTAGAAAAAAATGGACTTCGGGGTTGTATAGAGGGTATCTGGATGGGTATATGACGAATAAAATATTCAACCCTTTTCATCCCCCTCGTTTCAACCCCTTTGCGTATCTCAGAAAGCTGACATTGTAGAGAAAAATGGTTTTCGGGGTTGTATAGAGGGTATCTGGATGAGTATATGACCAATAAAAAATTCAACCCTATTCAACCCTTATCGACCCCCTTCTTTCAACCCCTTTGCGTATCTCAGAAACTTGACATTGTAGAAAAAAATGGACTTCGGGGTTGTATAGAGGGTATCTGGATGGGTATATGACGAATAAAATATTCAACCCTTTTCATCCCCCTCGTTTCAACCCCTTTGCGTATCTCAGAAAGCTGACATTGTAGGGAAAAATGGTTTTCGGGGTTGTATAGAGGGTATCTGGATGAGTATATGACCAATAAAAAATTCAACCCTATTCAACCCTTATCGACCCCCTTCTTTCAACCCCTTTGCGTAGTCGGATTACCTCTCCCACATTCACCCAGAGAGAGGAGGCGAAGGCAAATTCAACGGCGTAAGAATCTTGGAAATCGGAGGGAAACCAATAAAGACATAAAGGTACCAAGATCGCCAAAAAGCACGAGGTTATTACCAAAAAACAACCTCAAACCGCGTGGTATAACCACACTTTTTGTCAGCACGTGCTTTTCATTAATATATCAGCCTTGTGTGAAGACTCCGAAGCCGGCCGAAGAATTATTCTACCACACCAACCATCACGCGGAACGACGTGAAGAATCCGCTCCAGCTCCGCACCAGTACATACGTAAGTCCTGAGGGAACTCCTGAACCCTTCACCCTACCACACGAGACCCCCAAGACCCCCCACCAAGACCCCACCCACTCTTACCTCCGCACGAGACCCCCCAAGACCTCACCACCTATCGTCCCCTCCCCCCTCGGGACTACCTCACCCCCCCGCAAGTTATCTTCGTAACCCCTGGTGCTAGAAGACCGAGATTGGTGTCGTTTGAAAGGGCATAAAGAGCCCTAAAATCTGGCCCCTAGCGAATCCCGGAATTCAGCACCGTTCGCGGGCTTTACCCCCCCTTACTTTTCACAACCACCCCCTCCCAACCTGGGAATACCCCCTCCAACTTAAACCTCCAAACCACCACCCGAGTGACGATCCCCCAAGACCCCACCACCCCTCACCTCCCCACGGGACCACGGGACCCCCCAAGACCCCACCACCCCTCACCTCCCCACGGGACCACGGGACCCCCCAAGACCCCCACCACCCATCACCTCCCCACGAGACCCCCCACCAAGACACCACCCCCTCTTACCTCCGCACGAGACCCCCCAAGATCCCCACCCAAGACCCCACCGCCTATCGTCTCCCCACGAAACCTTCCTCTCCCCCCTCCCCCCTCGGGACTACCTCACCCCCCCACAAGTTATCTTCGTAACCCCTGGTGCTAGAAGACCGAGATTGGTGTCGTTTGAATGGGCATAAAGAGCCCTTAAATCTGGCCCCTAGCGATTCCCGGAATTCAGCACCGTTCGCGAGCTTTCCCCCCCCTTACTTTTCACAACCACCCCCTCCCAACCTGGGAATACCCCATCCAACTTAAACCTCCAAACCACCACACAAGTGACGATCCCTCAAGACCCCCACCACCCCTCACCTCCCCACGAGACCCCCCAAGAACCCACCACCCATCACATCCCCACGAGACCCCCACCAAGACCCCACCGCCTATCGTCTCCCCACGAAACCTCCCCCTCCCCCCTCGGGACTACCTCACCCCCCCGCAAGTTATCTTGGTAATCCCTGGTGCTAGAAGACCGAGATTGGTGTCGTTTGAAAGGGCATAAAGAGCCCTTAAATCTGGCCCCTAGCGAATCCCGGAATTCAGCACCGTTCGCGAGCTTTCCCCCCCCCCTTACTTTTCACAACCACCCACTCCCAACCTGGGAATACCCCCTCCAACTTAAACCTCCAAACCACCACACGAGTGACGATCCCTCAAGACCCCCACCACCCCTCACCTCCCCACGAGACCCCCCAAGACCCCCACTCCCAAGACCCCACCACCCATCACATCCCCACGAGACCCCCCCAAGACCCCCACCAAGACCCCACCGCCTATCGTCTCCCCACGAAACCTCCCCCTCCCCCTCGGGACTACCTCACCCCCCCCACAAGTTATCTTCGTAACCCCTGGTGCTAAAAGACCGAGATTGGTGTCGTTTGAAAGGGCATAAAGAGCCCTAAAATCTGGCTCCTAGCGAATCAACATAAGCGAGAACGCGCGTTACTGCCCATCCATCGGGTTGCGATGTGTGCAGAGGAGTTCCTGGGTGATGCCAGCCACCATATATGGACGGGTATACCTTAACTCGAATAGGTTCACTCTGTCCAAAAATGGTCCGATAAGGACAATCTCGCTTGCTCCAGACAACTTTACTGCGATGACTATGGCCCCATAATGGTTCATAAGAGGCTCGTCTACCGTGAGGCGGTAGCATTTCTCTTGTTTCCTGAACCCGTTTACTAAGATTGAGGCCATAGTGCGCACCTTTGTCTTTACTCGGTCTCCTAAGCGGTGCGCAAGCTTCTCCCTGAGATCTTTGGCAGCTTCAGTTGTCGTGGTGGCCACAACGTCCTTTTCCTCGTCGAAGTGTTTCACCACCCAGGTTGTCTTGCTTAGAAAAATATTTTATCAAAGTGCGTTTTATAAGATGATCAAATATTACTCGTAAACCTGTAAAGCCTGCTTGGTCGTGATAGTTTTCCTTTTAATTTCGTTATAATAATATATGCTACTACTCTCAATTTACCCAAATACAACAACCGTTTAGCTGGTAGAGGGGGGACACTTGAGTCTAACAAAAATAAGCATTTTAAAGCTGAATATTTCAGAAGCTGATCTCTAAATCGAAAAATTCAAACTCTTGTGTAAAAATCTGATCCCCTTCTTTCAAATCCTATGCTTATCTCAGAAACCCAATATCGTAGAGAAAAATGGTTATCGGGGCTGTATAGAGGGTGTCTGGAAGAGTATATTATTATCACAAATAAAAAAATCACCCCTTTTCAACCTCAGTTAGCGAAAAGTGTTGGGAATTTGATCCTTACTGCTGACACTTTCGAATGGTGTACTAACAGGGTGTGTTTTATTTCTCAAAACCTCCCGGTTCAATTCCCGGCTGGGAAACCAAAATCTAATCTAATAAAGCAGTTTTAGTTTTCATCAAAATCTTCCTTGAGACTCCTTTCAGCGTTTTTTAATATTCCTCATAGTTTCGGATTTGGCAGTCCACATACCTACATTTGAAAAAATCACCTAGGTATAGGTATTATAGGTAACTATTTGTTACGAATAAAAAAGTTCCCGTTTTCACTCTGTCACCCACATTTTTTACATACCTATCTTGATAACTTGACGTCGTCATGGAGAGAAATGGTTTTCGGAGTTGAATAGAGGAACTGGTTTTCTATCTCAAGAAATATTTAGGAGCTACGAGGAATCCTTAGTGAGCTTACCTACTTAGAATAATAATTCTTAGCAAACTAAACTAAAATTGGTATACTATGAGCTTTCAGTACCTAAGCATATTACTCTTGGTAGGTAGGTACGTACTGTAGTCCTGTACAAAATAACTTAACCCTAGGTAAAGTATGACCATTATACCTACAACCAATTTATTACTCTTTTAAATTCACTATCCGTCTAGGTATTTATTACTCAATTCAAATTCTCAATTTTATGTGTGTGGTTTGCAGAAGGAGAAAGAAAGATCCATTGTCATAAAGTAAAATTTATTAACGGTATTTCAATATCCCGATCACTTATTTTAAAGTCGTTTATAAGAACGTCGAGTACCTACTCGACTCATTAGGTACCTACAGTAGCAAAAATCACTGAAAGTCTTGCTCTGGACACTGTGTGCTGTACTTCTGTCTGTCCCAGCGCATTACCTGTACTTATGTTTTTTTATTTTCTACAGTTAGTCCAAGTACCTATTCACGCCAATCAACTTTTTTTTAAATCTTCACATTGTAGTAGTCTTTTTATGTAGGTTCCCTGTGAGACTTCAGCAAGGTAGGTAGTATGGTTTTTCTGAAATTCAGAAAATATAGGTACACTGTTAAATTACCTGGGTATTTAACCTTACTCAGAACTAATAATAAAAATATATTAGGTATATTATGTGTAGGCTTATGATGTACCTACTGTGTAGATAAATGGAAATGTATAAATTTCCAACCGAACCTTAAAATAGTGATACAGCAACCAGATATAACCAGAAATATATAGAAATAATATACGATGGGCTAGATCTTTTTCGGGGCCATACAGATTGGAATGCGGAATGAAACAGGGAGGGTTCAGCTCGCCCACACTTTTCAACCTGTATGTGAACGAACTGATAGGCGAGCTCTGCAACATTAGGGTGAGTGCCTACATAGATCGTATTTGTTCAAATAATAATTATTAACGAGTCAATGACATGGTGCTGCTGAGCGCGTCAATGTGTGGTATCAGAAAGTTGCTCGCCTAATGTGAGGAGTAATGCCAAATCTCATGGCTTAAGGTACCTACTACTCCAATAGGTCAGAGATCATGGTTTTTGAGGTTGGGGGTTGACCCCTGACCTCGGTGACGGTCTTGATATTGAGCGAGAGTGGAGGATGTTGTCAGTAAGGGCGAACATGTTAGCTTACAGTTTTGCAAGCTGCTCAATTGGTGAAAATTACTTTTTTTCAAGCATTTTGCATTTGTTACATGCAGTCTCTGTTAATTGATAAATAAACATTATAACTATTTTTAATTTAACAATCTCATGACTCATTGGGTCATGCGAGAGATCGAAGCCAACTGACAGAGGCCCCATTAGACAACAACCAGTGATTATACCCGCATTATGAAAATACACCCAAGGACAGTCCTCAGTTGATGAAGGACTGTGTCAGAAAACAGGCCAAGTGCTAGGCAAACTAGCATGCTAATGGTTCGGAACTAAAAATATCTCTTACAATTTTATTTTTTAAATAAATCTAGAACTTCTCATAGGTTTTCCTGTAATCTATGGGTAAAGACCCCAGTTTTGGAGATAAAAGGGAGAAATGTTCAATTTCCGTCTATTTTCTTGAATAACTTTGAAATGAAATATTATAAAATTATGAAAAAATATTTTTGAGATTCTTACAATCAGCCCGTTGATTTGGTATGGTTAAAAAACTTTTTTTTTTAATTTTCACTTTGGTACCCCAAAAAGGAACCCTATTTTCAAAATATTTATTTTCGTATCATGGTCACCTTTGGGTCACAAGAATACACATGTGTACCTATTTGAACTAAATTGGTTCAGTAAATTCAGAGATAATCGTCTGTGACAGACAGACAGACTGATAAATGAGTGATCCTATAAGGGTTCTGTTTTGCTTTGTAGAGGTTTGGAATCCTAAGAAGGCAACAAAATGTATGGCTATGGGTTTGGGTGGTTCAATGGACTAATATCTTAACTATAGAATAACTATTGTCCCGATAAAAATAATAAAATTCAGCTGAGTGATTTGGTGAGGTGTTTTCTTTCTTCCCATACCTAAATATAATCAAAATTTCAGTAGGTAATCTAATGAAAAATGTATGTATGATTGTTGTTATGTCATAAGTGCGAAAGGGCCATAAGTGCCAAAATTTCTCTTGCCCAAGTATATATTAGTATAATAATTATGGATTGTATGTTATATTTAAACTGTATTGTTTTCATTTTTCCTACTCAATACTTTTACACACAATGTCTACATCTCTTTTTACTCAACTCTCCTATTGCAGGTATGCTGGAAGAGATTTCTATAGAAATAAGCATCACCTGCTCTCAAAACGGTGAAGGAAAACATCGTGAGGAAACCGGCATGTCCTAGAATCAAAAATTCGAAGACATGTGACATTCACCAACCCGCACTGGGCCCGCGTGGTGGATTACGGCCCATTCTCTCTCCTAGAGAGGAGGCCTGTGTCCCAGCAGTGGGAACGTTAAAAGGCTGATTATGATGATGATGAAGCATCACCTTTGTACCTATTTTTCTGTTTCCTTCTTCTTTTATTTTTATTAAATTTGTGTACCTAAATTGTTAAATAAATAAATAAAGGGAGTTTTTTTGTGACACCATAACTACATATTAAACAGCTTAATTAAGTACTACTAAAGAGATAAATTAAATTAAATAATAAATGAATTTATTTACATGTACTCACAGTAATACAAATATGTAACAACAGTATACATAAATAACAAGTAACCTAAAAGTTCTTGATGTTTTTAACTGCCAATTTATTAGACATTTACTCAGATATACAGGCTATTACCTCACTCTATACTCACCAATTTCAGTCCACAGACGTTTATCTTTCAGCATTGTTTTACAATATGAATGATCAATGTGTATTCTCTTTTGAAAATAGTCATGATCTGAAGATCTTCATCAAGTGCCCTGAATAAAGTAACATTGTTAAAGGCTTCATAGTTTTCTTTGATGACACTTTTGTTAGCAGCAAATAAACAATAAGCAGAGATAATTAGGGGAACAGGTACGGCAGTTCGAGGCAGAAGGGCACTTCTGACTTATACTGACTAAAATCAATCCGGGTTCCAAAATGTGCCCCTTTAAGGTCCAGGGTTGCGGTAACTCTTTTGAACGAATTCAACCCTGGGGGGAAGTAGGGCAGCCTCAACCTAATTTCCCAGAAGTTGTGATGAGGTTGATACACGTATGAGGTTGCTGTAAGGTAACTAAAGTGTGAAGTACTCACCAGTGTCTGTTATAGACGGTCCAGGAGTCCCACTTTCTAAGTGTTCAAGGCACACCAGTTGACATTAATTAATTAACTATATATAATTATAATCAATCTATACCAGTAGATGCATGTACGAGATCACTTCTCAAAATGTTTCAAACACACGTAGTCATTATATTATTATGTAGGTATACCTAAACACTCGAACCATTTTTGAGTCCTATATTAGTTTTTTTTTAATGAAAACATTTCTTTCGCCTACTAACACTATTGACACAAACTGCAGTGTAACCAACCTTTACCAAAACTTTTCCCCAGATTTTATTCTAAATTTCCCTAAAAATCCCTAAATAGAATTTTATAAAGTACCTACATCAATAATAATAATAATTTTATTAACGAAAAACGGGGTACAAATTATCTATCTTATTCTTAATATAACATAACAAAATTATGTTTTTCTTTATAAAAGATAGAGTAAACGATGTTATTGTAATGTGAATAAAACTATTGATACAGTCACAAAATATTGATTTATTACTACAAATTAAGTTGAACAGGACTTGGCTTCTATGCAATCTCAAAACTTTTTACGATAGAAGAATTGCGTAGTGAGACTTGGCTTTTTTTTTAAATTTTATGTTTTTGGTGGGATCTCATGTATTTTTTGTAGGTCTCTTTCTTTTCTTTTTTAACCGACTTCTAAAAAAGGAGGAGGTTCTCAATTCGGATGTTTGTATGTTAATTTTTATTGTTTGTTCGCGCATAACTCCGTCGCTTGTCAACCGATTTGAAAAATTCTTTTTTTGTTGGTGAAAATTTGATCGAAATCGATCAAGCGGTTTTTGAAAAATCAACAAAAATCTAAAAAAATATCTACATTGGAGCAGTGCGTTTTTTTACACTAATGTAATTGGTTCGTTTAGGTGGGGGGAGGAGAGGGGGTTTAGGTACCACTAAAAAGTGAAAAATAAAAAACTTTTTACAAAAAAAATACAACCGACTTTTCCACAAAAAATCAAAAAAGTACAAATAACTTTAATTTCGGAAGTCGGTGTACAAAAAATGAAAAAGGAACCACAAACACCGAGTTCCGAAATTAAAGTTATTTGTACTTTTTTGATTTTTTGTGGAAAAGTCGGTTGTATTTTTTTTGTAAAAAGTTTTTTTAGGTGATGTTATTATTTCCTGTGCTTCATCTGCTGCTTTGCCTAGAGTCCATTCTCTATCTCTTACTCTACTTTTGCCTTTTCTGTCTGTAAGTCTGGGCGGTAAATATTTCTGAGTCGATTATATTCAACTATTGCTGACTCCTGAGCTTCGATGCGTGTAAAATCGATATTTATCAAATGTAATCCACCCAGACTTGTCACTCTTGAAAGAGCCACGTCTACTTGACCACAGGTGAAAACAGAGGAATCTATGTCGATCATCGTGTGGTTTATGCTTAGCCCCAGGGTTTTATGGATGGTTGTAGCATAAGCGATGCATATAAAAGAGAAAAGGATGGTACGGCCGTACCCGCTTTGACTTAGCCGAGGCACTGCTGTGCCCCCAGATACTACGCTATGTAACGAAACCATAGCGCGATTTAGACCAAGCACAACGCCATCTATCGAGCGAGCTCGAACGAGCATCGAGTATTTATCGCATCGCATTGATATGAAAGATTTAGCTTTATTCATTTTATGTTGCCCTAGCTTTTTATTAATATGTTTGTATTTTAATACATAACAAAATACCACACTACATAACAATAATAGTATAAACCAATTTATTACATTTTGTACGTGAACAATGAACAAAGTTAACAATGCAGTCAAAATTCAGACACAATGTTCTTGTAAAACCGCAAATATAAATTTGTTTCCTAAATTACATAATATATTAACGTTTTTATAATTTTCCCTTGCTAATAACCTATCTTGGTGCCAAATTTGAACTTTCTAAGTTTGCTAGAAGTACCTTAGATTTTTGATGATCGGTCAGTGAGTGAAAAATGGTGTAACTTTGATCACTGATAACTCGTAAAATATTGGTTCAAATGTCATGTAATTTTGAGACAGAACTTATTCTAACACTTACTCCTGGTCATAACAGCCTGGCCTGGCCTGGCCTGGCCTGAGCCTGGTCTCCTGGTGTTGTCCACTTCGATGATACAGAGGGGGTGAAATTGCCGCGAAACGCTTCGAGAAAAGGATGGTACGGCCGTGCCCGCTTTGCTCAAGGCTTGGCTAGGGCACTGCCGTGCCCCCTATGTTGGATACAAGGTTCTAACGGCCACAACCGGCGGCCGACGCTTTACAACAGTGTGGACACTGGTTGGAAATAAAAATTTGTTTGACGGGCCCAGATTGCTAACCGCTTGTTGATTCCACCGTTATAAACACCATTCCACAGTCTAAACGCTTGTTGTATACTAAAGTTGAGTACTAAATAACTATAATACTAGCACCGGCACACCGGCAACGGTTGCCGGAACATACACATACACACGAGATTTTTGTAGTTACGAGATACGAATACATACCTACTAATCACTGCAAAAAAGCAGTTATCAGCGAATTAATTTAAATTCGATTAAACTCTTTAACAACGCGTTTAGGATGATGGGGTTGCCGCGTTTCAGCCGGTCGATTCTGTTGACCGTTCACCGGGACCAATTCGGTATAGTGACCGACAGTTGAGCTGTCATTCCATCTTATTTGTATGGTTTTGACAGCTTGCGTGTCATTCACTACACCGTCGTGGTCACTGGTGGTCACGATGATCGGTCGAAAGAATTGACCAGCTGTAGTGCTTCGGGGATGTTTGTAGAAACCGGGTAAATTGCTCACAGTAATGCGTTAGACGTGCGAATCCTTGGTACGCAGAGTACGGGGCAGCACCAACAGCATAATAAAAATGATCTCCAGTCGACTTGATTGTGCGATCGTTAACCGATGCTGCAAGTTTCTGTTGGAAACATTATTGATATGTAATTTAGTTTACTAACATAGATATAAGTAAAATAAGTTTATGTTGACTGAATAAATAAAATTATTATTCTCTTTATTTATTAGGTTCAATTAAAAAAATACTATAAGTATATTTTTAAATACTTTTTTACAAACAAAAAAAAAATCATTATTAATCCCGGGACCCTGGGGTTCCAGTCTACGCAACTGGAACCCCAACTCGCAGAGGCCCCCGGGTTAGACATTTCAACTGAAATGTGACACCAACCGGCCATTATCCCTGTATGCATTATAAAAGTATACCCAAGGAGGACAATCCTCGGTCGGTGAAGGATTTGATTCAATTTATATAATGCGGTTAGAAATGAAATAGGTATTTAAATTTATACCTATACTTAATTGAATGAAAGTATTTTTTGTATTGTTTTCAGCCAAAAAACTTGTCTCGGCCAGATCGATAAAAGTAGGTGGAAATTTATACATACATGCCAGGTCACAAAGAATTGCAAAATAATAATGTTATAAACTATTTTAGCTGCGGAAAATAAATTAGTTGTTAGTACATTACGCAGGTATATTAGTTTATATGCCTAATTACCTGATTTTTAAATGTCAAAAACAAAAGAATAAAGTTTAAGGTTACCAACTTAGGAATTTTTTCCCTTAATTTAAGGACTATTTTACTATAATATATTATTTTTTGCGGAATTTTTAGGGATTTCAAAGAAAACTTGCAAAGTCGAAACCAAAACATGTAAGTATTTTCAGTTCTTTAAATTTAATCCTACTGTGGACATGATCAAGAACTTTGGATTTACGTATAATGCAGCAAATTTATTGGCCGCGCTGGCCCCGCCTTGCCATTATAAAATACTAGCAGCGCCTCGCGGTTTCACCCGCGTAGTTCCCGTTCCCGTGGGAATATGGGGATAAAATATAGCCTATAGCCTTCCTCGATAAATGGGCTATCTAACACTGAAAGATTTTTTCAAATCGGACCGGTAGTTCCTGAGATTAGCGCGTTCAAACAAACAAACAAACAAACAAACTCTTCAGCTTTATAATATTAGTTATGGGGATAAAATATAGCCTATAGCCTTCCTCGATAAATGGGCTATCTAACACTGAAAGATTTTTTCAAATCGGACCGGTAGTTCCTGAGATTAGCGCGTTCAAACAAACAAACAAACAAACAAACTCTTCAGCTTTATAATATTAGTATAGATGAGTAATGGCTAGGCGGTGCGGCGCGGCCTGTAAATCACTATGACGATTTACAGAATTTGTAAAATTTTACTCACCGCTAGCGCAGTCATAACCTTACTGGGCCAGATAAAATTGCTGTTATATATTATACGTACCTATGTATAATTTAAAAAATGAGAAGTCAAACGAAAACTATTCACAGCATTGTATTTATTCAATAAAAATAATTTGCAAACTCAGTACGTAACGTTTATTTTTATGAGCTTCGAAATTATTTTGGTTTTAAATAACTATGTAGGTACATATAATATTTACGTATTTTAGGAAAATTTAGAAAAAAAATATTTGGGGAAAATTTTGGTAATGGTTGGTAACACCATGTTGCCGACGTTGCCGCGCTTTTTCGTTCTCGAACTTTCAACGTTCATTGTGGATTTGCGAAGCGAAAATTAAAATGAAGAGAAGTAGCGAGACTAATTGCCCAGTGGTTAAACGTCTTTTGCGACAAGAAGACCGAGCTGTGTGTATTCTTTCGGGTAAGTTACTATACTAACACCATTTGAAAAAAAAAGTAAGTTCGTATGAGCATGACGGCCAACTCTGGGGGTCTACTCTCTAAGCCCGAAGTCCGTAGTTATCGTGTTGGTAGACAAAAATTGCAATCGTAACTGCTTTAATCCTTTTTCCTGCTTGAAAAAGCTCGACATGAAGTGCGAAGGCCATGGTTGAATTCAGAGAGAACTATGATATGCTCACACAAGACCATGTAGAAGCTGGCACACTTGCCTGTTTGCAGATCTCCAAAAAAATTTAAACATTAAGATTGTTAATACTGGTTAATAAGGATTAGTGTTATTAAGATGGCCTTCACCTATAGCAATGCCATGTCAGGTAGCTCTAGCAGCTCTGCCATGTTTCAAACCACACCTAAAATTTTGTCAGTTTTAGTTCTAAAGTCTTTCAGTGGGATTTATTTTGGGTATAAATTATAGCGAAACATGAGTTGACTTTGAGCTGAATTCTGAATTCTCTAAGTGAGTTGATGACAATTGTCGATTATACATAGTTTAATTTCCTATTTCAAATGTTTTCTAAACAATTTATTTGAAAAATTAGATGGTCTCTTATGTACTTTGCAGTCTGTGAGTCCTTTACTTTTATAATTTTAAATAAGAGAAGCCCAGCAAACTAGAATAGGGCAAGAACTTTTACTCTGTTTACTTACTTCACTCATCCAATCACTCAAGTTTGCATTAGCTGCTAACACATGTGAAGTGTGTGGTTAAATGTGAAATATGGTAAGTAAATGATAGTATCAAACCAGTAAAATATTAAAAGTGCATTAATGTACCCATTAATACACTTTTAATATTTTAAAACGTACCCATTAATACACTTTTAATATTTTAATGGTTTGTAATTATTGTAAATAATAAACAATAACTGTAAGTTAGATAGATACTTTGTTTAATGATTATAAAACATTGGTTGACCTGGAAACAAAATTTGAACTGCAACCTCTTGTAATTCTTGCCATTGAGGAGAATCGATCGTAGTCTAAAAATTGATTCGGTTAGGTACTTTCTTTCATCAACCTTGCACTTATAACATCAACCTTACAGTTGATGTAGTACTCTCTGTTAGTAATCTTTGTTTCGGCGTTAACAAATGCTGGCTATGAGGTTCACAAATAATGAAGTACCTAGGCGAACCAATGAATCTTCTTATTGAGGGATGACAGGGTTTTTATTTATTTCTGATGAGAAGAGAATGAGTTTTTTTCTGAAACAATAATGAAAACTATCTTTACTGTTGCAGCGGTACTCAACCTTTTTTCTCTCTGGGCCGGGCCGCATTGCACTTCTACAATTGTGATGACGGGCCGCAATAATAAGATAAAAATTTAATTTTTGACAAAAGCATTGTATTCATTTCGCATGGACCTACTTTTTTACATAAAAAGAGTAAATCATGAGTACAGTTTACATTGGCACACACTGATATACTGACTAAATATGGCATCATACATATAATACGAAGCCACTGCCAGGCTTGCAGAAATTGTTTGAAAGAGGCACCGCGGTGATAAAAATTAAATACATGCTTATTCGTTCCACCCTGAATTAAAGAAGTCATATTTTGATGATTTCCCATCCACAAACAATGCTTTTGGGCCAGGCAGAAATGCTTGTTGGGTCACATGCGGCCCACAGGTTGAGTACAGCTGGTTTAGAGCAAGAGAAAATAAAAATATAATCATGATATATCTGCTATAAAAAAAAATGACAACTGAGGTGACTTGGATTGCTACTATTATGAAGTGATGATCCATGTGAGCCTGCATCACTAATATTTGTTACTTTACTGAAACAATATAGCTTTCTGACACTTAGTTATTCAGTCTAAGCAAATCACATAATTGCATAATATTTACTGAAAGATACTGCCTAATTCTTCCTGCCTAATTCCTAATTCCTGCGAAATTCTTTACAGAATAGACTTGCACTCCATTTGCGCATTACTTGCTGCGGGAGCAATTAGTGCTTGGTGCCATTTAAATTCAAATCATTACTTTAACATTGGGAAGCAAATTGAAGAATAATTTATTTATTTATTTTATTATTTATATTGTACACACATACAATAATTAAGAGAAAACATTACCATTTTAGTACAAAGGAACTGCTTATTTCAAACGAAATTAATAATTTTTATTTTTGGAACGGAGACGGAAAAAATTCTCACGAAAAGTTGTCACGACACTTTTTACCCGACTGCGCGACGCAAAGGAGGGTAATGTGTTTATTACTATGGAATGGACGACTGGACTGGAATGGAATGGAGTGGTGTGGAGTGGGGTGGAGGGTCGAAAATAGCTTGAACCTTTTTTTTAACTTGCTATCGTGAAGCAAGTTAAAAAAACAGGTGCAAGCGATTTTCGACCTTATTGACATTTAAAATTTAGTTTGTTTTTTTTTTATTTGTTTTGAGAAACACAGTGTGTAACGATTTACACACTGTTTCACCTGTATATTAGGTAGGTACCGGTGTACCTAATATACAGGGGTGACATAGCGCAACCCTATTGTCAGGCTTCGTTCGTTCATGAATATTTTTTACGATTCCATACGAAACTTATGCATCCGAAACCGATAGGGAATATGGTATATTGGTTAGTATCGGACTAACTTTGGACGGGTCCGTATTATCGTTGACGGGGTTTGAGAGTAGGCCCCCTGGTGACAGAAGAAGCCAGTTAGTAAGTAGGTATTCTTGCAAAAAACTTAGACGTGCCTCTAACGAGTCACATTCCATAATATCAAATCCATTACGGCATCAAAGATCTGAAGTCTGGAATTATATTGGTATTATTCTTTGTGTGAGACATTCTTATAAAATGTACCACTTTTTTTAAGCCGGCTATATAATTACCTGTCTATGTTTAAAATACTGGTAAGTAGGTATTATACTTAAGATTTTGCGAATAGATACCATGATGTCTAATGAAACCTTATTATGATTTTTTTAAGGAACGACACACCAAGGAGATTCGAAATTTAGAGGTAACAACGCACAATGTGTAGCCATGTCAGCATGTGCATCGATTTTATCAGTTGTAAAAAATCGGGTACTCATTTGTAGTGATATTGACGTCATTCTCCAAAGTGGAGACGATTTATATATGTCTAGGAAACATCTTTTACCAAGTGGCGAATTATTTCTTATGCCTGAAGATTTGCCTACGGAGATTTGCGTCGGACACTATTTGGCTCAAATTCAAAGATTGAACGACAGCTGGATTCAAAATGGCTTATTCCCTAATAATCGATTCGAGAACGAATGCAAATTGACATTAGAAAATATTCTAGAAAATGATGTTTTTACCGAATTGCACAATGACAGCACAGATAGTGTTATGTTTACCGGGCAACAGTATACAGTTTCGTTTTGGCGGTATAATAATGCGTACTATTTATTCAATAGTCATTCAGTAGATGAAAAAAATAAACCAAATAATGTAAATGGAGTAGCACGCTTATTTAAATGTGAATCATTAGGCGAATTAGTAGAATTACTTTTTGCGCGTAATATTTATGATAATTCACAATATGCATTACACCGGATACGCGTTGTTAATAACAACTCGGAAGAACACTTAATTTCTGAACTTTTATCACAATCGATACTCGATGGATCAGTGACTTCTGACCACTCTACACAATCGCTGTCAATACTTGATGGCCTTCAATTAACACCAAAATTGACATCATCCGTAATTTCAATAAATGGCGATACACAATCGCCATCAATACTTTATGGACTCGAAATACCTGTGCTGTCCGCGCCTGTAATTTCTCAAGATGGTGCCAGCTGTAATTCAACGCAATCTGGATTACAGTTAACACCTACATTGCGGTCATCCACGGAATCCATGAATGCGTTAGTCTTAAAAAAAACAAATTCAACGCCAATTGACCCAACCACAACAAAATCAAAAACCGTGCAAATGAATCATGTGCTATCCAAATCAAATACTCAAAAAAACGTGGTTGAGGCAAATAATATCAATAAAACACTTGTCGTTCTACAAAACATGGTTTCAAAATTGACCACGGAAGATGTTGAAATCCCCGTAATTTCAAAGAAAAAAGGTCGACCCCAAAAACAAAAACGTGGAGTTAAACGTACTAAAGTTAACGCACATCTGGATGCGGTAAAAAAATACAACGAGCAAAACCCCCAAATCCATCGTGCAGCGGTAGATCGTTATAACGAACAAAACCCCCAAATCCATCGTGCAGCGGTATACCGTTATAGCGAGCAAAACCCCCAAATCCATCGTGCAGCGGTAGACCGTTATAACGAACAAAACCCCCAAATCCATCGTGCAGCGGTAGACCGTTATAACGAACAAAACCCCCAAATCCATCGTGCAGCGGTAAACCGTTATGACGAACAAAATCCCCAAATCCATCGTGCAGCGGTAGACCGTTATAACGAACAAAACCCCCAAATCCATCGTGCAGCGGTAAACCGTTATAACGAACAAAATCCCCAAATCCATCGTGCAGCGGTAGCCCGCTACAGTAAACAAAACCCAGAAACAAATAGAAAAGCCTCAGTTAAATATAACAAAAATAGTCGCAATATAGACGTACCCTTACGTCAGTCGTCAAGTTTATTAGCTCAAAAAAAGGACAATGACCTTAATACGATTAAAATGTATGCCTTAAAAAAAACTTCTTTGCACGCTTCAGACATTTTTAAATGTCCACAATGCGGCGCGCCTTTCTTTGAGGAAGAAAAATCTCGAAAACAGTGGTGTTGCGGATTGGGAAAATTCAATATTCAAAATTTTACGCCTTTAACCGAGGAGTTTTATTCTCACCCGTCGTTCGTTAACAGACCGCGAGCGTACAATAATCTGTTCGCTCTCAGTGCACTCGGGGTCTCTCATGGATACCAACAACCGGCCGGGATATCCTTCCTTAAAATTCAAGGACGAATCTATCATAGAGTTTTCGACTTGGCCTACTCTGATAGCGTCAACAATTTAGGATTGTACATTAACGATCCAAGCGAACGTGAGCAATTAGCTGCGGAGAGAAATCTAGATACGCAGGTAGTTCGTTGCATAAATAACTATTTGCACAATGTTAATCCGTATATCGATTGTTTTAAACGCCTAAACCGGGAACCATCAGATGAGGCCTTTATTAAATTTCAACAAACATCTCGTTCGACCCATGGAAATATTTTAGGCGACTTACCTGTCGGTAGAGAAGTAGCGGCTATAATTAGTACAGAAAGAGAGGAATATGTACCGCGTTGCATAGCAGTGTGGAAAGTCGGTAATAAGAAACCACACATTGTCGACATCATGCACCCCTTGTATGAAAGTTTTCAGTATCCGCTGCTGTATCCCGAAGGCAATCCGGGCTGGTACCCAAACAAATTAGATAACAACGGTAACAAATTATCACAAGTTAAATATGTGCGATGTTTATTATTGTCAGAGTCACGGTTTTCTGAAACAGGCAGGCTATCCGAAGAATGGTTAGTAGATATGTATTGCAGGATTTCGGAGGAACGGTTACGTTTTATTAGCAGTCTACAAAAACATAACTCGAACGATGTACTTAGGTCCGCTCCATTTGCAGAAGTAGAAATGAGTATCGAAAATGCGAATCAGTTTCGTGAGGATGAAACCATCCAGGGAGAGGGTATCATACCAGGTCGTGTTTATTTGCCGAGCACTTTTACAGGAGGGCCGCGATACATGAAACAAAAATACTGTGATGCTATTGCCTTAGTAAGTAGATTAGGTAACCCATCCTTTTTTTTAACATTCACTTGCAACCCTAAGTGGCAAGAAATCCAACAATCTACTCGAAGCAACGGGACGAACCCCACTGTTTGCGCCAGAGTTTTTAATTTAAAGTTGGCGGAATTGTTGCGAGATATCAGATCGGGCCGTTATTTTGGTAAATTAGTGTACTTGATGCACGTCATTGAATTTCAAAAGCGAGGTTTACCACATGCTCACATATGTTTTAGAGTAGAAGGCGGCGGCCCCGCCCAAAATTTAGATATAGATAAATTTGTCAGAGCTGATATACCTGATGCGTCAGAAGCTGAAGGTAAATTAAAAGCGGCCGTTTTGAATCATATGATTCACGGTCCTTGTGGTCCTCCGCACAGAACAAACTTGCCGTGTTGGGACAGCGAAAAAAAAAAATGTTCAAAATTTTTTCCAAAACGTGAAACAGACACAACTTTCATAGATGATAAAGGTTTTATTAACTTGTGTCGTAATAGTAAAAATGAAGCAATTATCAAGTATCGCGGTCAAGAAGTAACTGTAAATGACACATGGGTAGTCCCTTACAACGCGACTCTGATTCTAAAGTACGATGCTCATATCAACTTAGAAGTGTCCACACATCGTAAAGTGGTTAAATATTTGTTCAAATATATCACAAAGGGTCCTGATGAATCACGTGTAGCGGTAGTTCCCGAAGAGCAGAAAAATAATGAGATCGAACAATACGTTACGAAACGTTACATAGGTTCCAGCGATGCCGCTTGGAGGACGTTAGAATTCGATGTGTCCGCACGCGAACCAAATGTAAAACAATTATCAATTCATCTCGAAAATCAACAATCAGTTTATTTTAAACCCGGCAATGAAGCCGAAGCCGCGCAACGGTCTAGCTCGGATTTATTAACGTATTTTAACCGCCCCACTGGAGAAGAATTTGATCAGTTGACTTATTTAGCCTTTTATGAAAAATACATTATCCACTCAAAACGTCCCAACACTAAAAATACTGAAATTCATGAAACATCCAACAATAAATTTTTGACAAAAAGGCAAAGGGGTCAACTTGTTGCGCGTCTGTTTTGGGTCGCACCTAACAGAGGTGAACAGTTTTATTTAAGAATTCTACTGCAAACATACCCGTGTCGCAGTTACACGGATCTCATAAATCTTGGTGGTCCAAATTGTAAAACTTTCCAGGAAGCTGCTAAAATAGTAGGTCTTGCTGATGATGAGGTAGAATACGAAAGAGCCATTTTGGAAGCTTCAGCTTTTTTCACAGGACCACGCCTTCGTAGCTTTTTCGTACTTTTGGCTGTAAACGGTGTCCCAGTCGCGTCTCTGTGGGACACTTTTAAAAAACAATTAAGTGAAGATATTTCACACAGGCTAGGTACTGAAGACGATGATAGGGTGCACACTTTGTGTCTTATACAAATAAATAGAATGCTTCGCAAACACGGATCGTCCCTAGCACAACACGGTTTACCAGAAGTGGTCGATAACACGACTGAGTTAGGCCGGGAACGCGAAGAATATAATTGCGAAACGTTAATTGAATATGTGATGACCTGGGATCGTTGCTTATCACCGGATCAAAGAAAAATATACGATTACGTTTGTAAACTTTGTACCGACAATAATTTCCGCGCAACAAATAATACTGCAATTTTCGTTGATGGTCCCGCAGGTACTGGTAAAACTTTGCTTTTAAAAGTAATAGCAGCATATGTACGCGGTAATTTAAAAGAAGTCGTTTTATGTACTGCCAGCTCTGCGATTGCTGCTCAAAACTACGAAGGAGGAACTACAGCGCATAGCATGTTTAAATTCCCTTTAGATATCGTAGACGACCTTGGCTACTGGAACATAACAAATGGTACTCAAAGAGCCGAGTTGATTTACCACTCTACCATCATAATATACGACGAAGCACCCATGGCCCATAAATATTTGATTCATCTGCTCGATAGATCGTTGCGTGATCTCATGCGTAATGACAAAATCTTTGGAGGGAAAATTATTATTTTTGCAGGAGATTTTAGGCAAATCCCTCCAGTAGTTACAGATGCAAAAACTAATTCTGACATCTTAAATGCATCAGTAAAAACATCTCCAATCTGGCGTAAGTTAAAATCATTTGCGTTGACTACATCCCAGAGGTGTAGCGAAGATGTAGAGTTTGCAGATTTTTTGTTAAATTTAGGTTCAAATAAATTACCCACCCATGCCTTAAAAATTGGAAACACAATTCAAAATTTCGTTGATTTAAGTGGTATCGAAGTAGTATCTGATATAGATGAACTCATCGATTTTGTATTTCCATTTCTATCTGAGAGCTGTGCTTGCATACATAGAGCAATTTTATGCACACGCAATGACGCCGTTAAAGAAATAAATGACATCATATTAGAAAGATTGGAAGGTGAAACTTTGCACTTTTACTCCATAGATAAAGTTGAAAGCGATACTGCAGATGAATTATTTTATGGGGCAGATTCACTAAATAGGATGCAACCAAAAGGTATGCCAGAGCACGATTTAAAACTTAAAATTGGGTGCGTGTGCATGATTATGCGTAACCTTAGCTTTGCAGACGGACTTGTAAACGGCACAAAAGTTATAGTAACTGCAACTTCACCGCGAATAATTACTGTAGAAAAGTCAGGTAGTACCGATAAATATTTAATTCCGCGAATTTTGTTCAAGGGTCCTATCGATCCCAATAGCCCTTTTGAAATGTGCCGCCGTCAATTTCCTTTACAATTGAGTTACGCAATGACTATTCACAAAAGTCAAGGTCAAACCATCAACCGCGTAGGAATAGATCTCAGGTCAGATATGTTTAGTCACGGTCAATTGTACGTCGCACTAGGTCGAGTCACTAATAAAAATTGCGTAAAAATTTTAATACACCAGGATCGGCTTTTTAATGACAAACCATACGCAAAAAATGTAATAATACCGGAACTTTTGTAAACACGTCTTCATTAGGGATTAATTTCAATCTAAACATTTTAAAATTTAGAGCTACCTGAGGAAGTAAGTATAAATTGTTCATCTCTGTATCTTCATAGGCAAATCACGCGATCAATGTGTATAATATTAATTATCAAGAAATCATGTTGGCATGGCTATTCCGTGTGTTCCTTTATTAATCGTTATTATGTTTATTATAATTATTTATATTAGTTTATTTTACTTTACCCTTTACAGAAGAAATTATCGTGTTGAGTATTGATGTTAAATTAAAAATTATAATTTCAACTTTACTTAAAATAACAATTAACTAACAAATGAAAAGTGCTTTTTGGAGAATGATTCTGTCTTAGGGTAAGATCATTGTGCTGGAAACTGTTACCGATTATAGGAAATTCATTCAGTAACTATCAATCGATCACGAATTTACTGCGGTCATGTTTTGTTATTAAACCTGGTCAACTGGATTTTCGTCAGATGGCTTGTTACCTAGAATACGATCTGGCATAGCGTAGAGTCAGTACAAGTGAATGTCAGTACGAAATCTCCATTGCTGACAAAAGTGATGGTAAGTCGTATGAATGTAATCAGTACCAACTCAGTATTCGTAGCTGTGTTGTCTGTGGTACACTGGTCTCTGCGTTAGTAGGTGGCGAACTGTTGCTAAGATATGTCATCGATTTGGACTTGGGTCGCTGGAGATGTAGGACGCTCAACATGGAAAGTTTTACTCTCCTAATCAATACTGAGGCGCAGAAAGCGTCTGATCAATAGTCGTTGATGAAATAAGTTGTATCATGGTTGTGATTGATTGTGATGCAATATAATTACTGATTTAAGTACTTACGCTTACACGTATTAACAAACAATCTCATTTTAATACTTCTTATCGTGTGAGGTGTTGCCATTTCTGGTGTCAGAGTTATTTAGCCGCCACTGGTAACCCCACAGGTTTCTGACATGGCTATTACAGACTTAGGTAGGTAGCATTAACATGTCAAGTCCAGGTTTCCATTTTAATACTTTCTATGCCATCATTTTGTTTACTTAGGTACATAATAGGTACCTAATTCAATTATTTATTAACTAGCAGCGCCCCGCGGTGTCATCCGCGTGGTCTTGTGTGCCAAATTTCATACAAATCCACTCAGTAGTTTTTGCGAAAAATACCTAACAAACATACTTACAAATATTCGCATTTATAATATACAGGGTGGAATTTTGTAATGCCACCTGAAGGGAAAGCACTCTTAATACTGAAGATAGAAAATTTTGCTCAAAGAAAATATTCCTTTATTTTTTATTAGAAACAAAAGATTTTTAAAAATTCAAGGAGGGTTACCCTCCCCAAGGATCTTTAACCTATATATGAATCAACTGTTTGAGGGATTGAGCAGGATGCATGTCGGTTGCCGCATAGATGGCGTTAGTGTTAACAACACAAGTTATGCGGACGACATGGCCCTATTAAGTTCGTCAATCAATGGATTAAGAAAACTACTAACTGCATGTAAAGCTTATGCGGAGAAACATGGTATAAAGTGTAACACAATAAAAATAGTGAGACATGCTTTTTGTGGGAAACAACAAAAGGAAAAAAATCGACATTTTAACAGTGTTTCTAAGTTTAAGTACTTGGGCATATTGTTACTGACACCTAGAAAGTTGAGGATGAGGGCGCTGTTGGTACGGGAAAGCATGCTGGCACATACATTCGCTCGCTGACGCTATTTGAAGCGTACTGTCAAAATTTATACACGAGCGGTCTATGAGTCAAGTACACATAACGGTCCTACGGTTCTCTCAAAGTTTAGTATAATAACATTTTCAGGGCACTGTTGTGCCTCCCTCGTTTCTGCAGTGCCTCAGACATGTTTACGGACGCGCAAGTGGATGACTTTTATGCAATTATGCGCAAGAAAACAGCGCCGGTCATGACGGCGGTGTGTGGGAGTAGCAACAGCATCCTGAAAATGATAGCTAATAAGTTGGACACGACTGTGTACAGCTGGTACGTCAAGCTGCACGTGAGAGGTGCAGGTTGATGTATCAACCTACATAAATAAACATTAGAATATTCAATCTACTAACATAGATTTTAAGTACTTTTCTTTTTGTTACTAAAAATATGGATGTGTCTCTAATAACAAACACTTTTTTTAAATCATTGTTTCTTTTTGTCAAATCTTTCTTTGGTACGAACATTGAATGTTAGGACCATTCGGATTATTTTGTTTTCTTTTTAGATACTTTTAAATTTGTCTGGCAGTTTGAGTACCTTTCGCGGCCTACCCAAATGTCCTTTCTTTGGTATTGTTCGTCAGATCGTTGAGCTCTTGAAAGGTCTGAGTTGAGCTGTATGAAAACTGACAAATGCTTACACTGACTGGACAGGTCCACTCAAATCTGTGGGTTTCTTTCTTCTAAAGACCATCTCAGACATTACCTAATCTGCATGGTTCTTACATGACTGTCTAATTATGAGTACCATGTAGGTGGTTATTCTAAGGGTTACTTTCATAACTGTCTGACAGTTTGAGTACACTATGTGGCCTACCCAAATGTCCTTACTTTGGTATTGTTCGTCGGAACGTTGAGCTTTTCAAAGGTTTGAGTTTGAGCTACACGATAACTGACAAATGCTTGCACTGTCTGGACAGGTCCGCTCAAATCTGTGTGGCTCCTTCCTCAAAAGACCACTTCAGACATTAACCTGCATGTTTCTCTAATGGCTTGGATTTTGCATTGTAGAGACTCAATCTCTTTATTATTGCATTTATAATATACAGGGTGGAATTTTGTAATGCCACCTGAAGGGAAAGTACTCTTAATACTGCAGATAGAAAATTTTGCTCAAAGAAAATATTCCTTTATTTTTATTAGAAACAAAAGATTTTCGAAAATTCAAGGAGGGTTACCCTCCCCAAGGATCTTTAACCTATATATGAATCAACTGTTTGAGGGATTGAGCAGGATGCATGTCGGTTGCCGCATAGATGGCGTTAGTGTTAACAACACAAGTTATGCGGACGACATGGTCCTATTAAGTTCGTCAATCAATGGATTAAGAAAACTACTAACTGCATGTAAAGCTTATGCGGAGAAACATGGTTTAAAGTGTAACACAATAAAAATAGTGAGACATGCTTTTTGTGGGAAACAACAAAAGGAAAAAAATCGACATTTTAACAGTGTTTCTAAGTTTAAGTACCTGGGCATATTATTACTGACACCTAGAAAGTTGAGGATGAGGGCGCTGTCGGTACGGGAAAGCACGCTGGCACATACATTCGCTCGCTGACGCTATTTGAAGCGTACTGTCAAAATTTATACACGAGCGGTCTATGAGTCAAGTACACATAACGGTCCTACGGTTCCCTCAAAGTTTAGTATAATAACATTTTCAGGGCACTGTTGTGCCTCCCTCGTTTCTGCAGTGCCTCAGACATGTTTACGGACGCGCAAGTGGATGACTTTTATGCAATTATGCGCAAGAAAACAGCGCCGGTCATGACGGCGGTGTATGGGAGTAGCAACAGCATTCTGAAAATGATAGCTAATAAGTTGGACACGACTGTGTACAGCTGGTACGTCAAGCTGCACGTGAGAGGTGCAGGTTGATGTATCAACCTACATAAATAAACATTAGAATATTCAATCTACTAACATAGATTTTAAGTACTTTTCTTTTTGTTACTGAATATATGGATGTGTCTCTAATAACAAACACTTTTTTTAAATCATTGTTTCTTTTTGTCAAATCTTTCTTTGGTACGAACATTGAATGTTAGGACCATTCGGATTATTTTGTTTTCTTTTTAGATACTTTTAAATTTGTCTGGCAGTTTGAGTACCTTTCGCGGCCTACCCAAATGTCCTTTCTTTGGTATTGTTCGTCAGATCGTTGAGCTCTTGAAAGGTCTGAGTTGAGCTGTATGAAAACTGACAAATGCTTACACTGACTGGACAGGTACACTCAAATCTGTGGGTTTCTTTCTTCTAAAGACCTTCTCAGACATTACCTAATCTGCATGGTTCTTACATGACTGTCTAATTATGAGTACCATGTAGGTGGTTATTCTAAGGGTTACTTTCATAACTGTCTGACAGTTTGAGTACACTATGTGGCCTACCCAAATGTCCTTACTTTGGTATTGTTCGTCGGAACGTTGAGCTTTTCAAAGGTTTGAGTTTGAGCTACACGATAACTGACAAATGCTTGCACTGTCTGGACAGGTCCGCTCAAATCTGTGTGGCTCCTTCCTCAAAAGACCACTTCAGACATTAACCTGCATGTTTCTCTAATGGCTT